>CM066037.1:542552809-547552809 GCA_033557465.1 Ichthyophis bannanicus | reverse complement strand
TGTTCCCATGCCTCACACCGAACCTATGGAATGTAACCTTTGCTTAAGAGGTAGTTGCTTGCCATAATAATTGTATACTGAAGAAATGAGTCTGCAAATGGTGAAGCTGATAACCATTCTGTTCTAATTGTTTTTCTATTGTTTGGAAAATCCCTTAACCCAGCTAAACAGTCAATTGTACAGCCGACAATATTTAACTGTTTAGTCCATGGTGGAACTTTGTTATTATTTGAGGAAAGCCTTACCTCCACTTTAAGTGTTGTCTCATTTGAACCTAGAGCATTGAGCGGTGAAATAAAGCCTTATTTACCCTCCATTTGGCATAGTTATTCATTTCAGGGAGCACTACACTACAAGGACCACAATCCTTTGGGTCCTGCAGCTCAAATACTCCCTGATACAAATTAAATGTCAGCAGACGCCCTTACTCTACTGCGCCAGTAGGGGCGCCGGCCCGACAACATGTATATAGTCATGTTTTAATGGAGGAAAGCCAGCCATGGATTTAGCCAAGGAAGGTCTTGACATACTATTCTGTTTTTTTTAAGGTGTGAATAAACAGGTAGACAAAGTTGAGTTGGTTGATATAGTGTATCTGGATTTTCAGAAAGCCTTTCACAAAGGTCCCTCATGAGAGACACTTGGCAAACTTAAAAAATTAATAGGATAGGAGGCAGTGTACTATTGTTGATCAGGGACTGGTTAAAAGATAGAAAGCAGAGGGTAAGGCTAAATGGCCAATTTTCCCAATGGAATGGGTCAGTTGCTTTTTTTTTTTTTTTAAATTATTATATTTATTATTATCCATCAAACATCCAAGCAAACGTTTTTACATGAATGAAAGAAACATCATGGAAAATACATCATAATAAACAAGAAATATCTAATATATTCCACAATCCTTTCCATTAACATTAGACCAAAAAATAAGAGGCAAAAACAAAGGAGGGGGGGGGGGGGGAAGTACCAGGCAAAATATCAAATAGATAGGCAGGCATTATTATACACGCCCTAACTATCCTTATACAATAACACAAAGCAGATAAGAGACTTATATGTCAGCCACATGGGAAGGTACCAAGACTTCAACCACACTCTCCTCTCTTACTTCCAGAAAGGCCAGTAGTTGTTTTGGTTCAAAAAACAAATAAATCTTTTGTTTAAATCCCACATAACATTTAACTGGAAATTTAAGCTGAAAAGTAGCTCCCAAGGCCACCACCCTAGGGCGGAGGGCCAAGAAAGCCTTCCTTCTCAGTTGTGAAGCACAAACTAAATCAGGAAATATCCAAACCTTGGAACAAAAAAAAACCCTCACTAGCACTCCTGAAATACATTCTGAGGACATACATCTTATCTGACTCCAGGGCTAAAGTCACAAGGAGAGTAGTTCTATCCGTTACTACCTCCAAGGAACTCTCCAAGAGCATAGATAGGTCTCCCACCCTAGGGGAGGTATTGGGAGAAGTGTTTGCTCTATCTCTACTACCCAGGGACAGATACTGTGCTCTAGTTATAGGGGGGATCTTTAAAACCTCTCCGAAGTACTTCCTCACCATCTCCACAGCTGACATTATTGGAGAACGAGGAAAATTCAGGAGCCGAAGATTACATCGTCGGACCTGATTTTCCAGATATTCCATCTTCCGACTAGAGATATCCCTGTACTTAATCTGAGCAGTGACCAGTTCTCGCACCTCTCCCAAGTCCTTCTCCAGCCTGGTAATTCTCCCAGCTTGCTCCTCTGAAGACCTGGAAACAGTTTCACAAACAGAGTTCACCAACTTCATTTCAGATTCAAAAGTTTCATACATTTTAATCAGGGAGAGGTTCAAAGTAGCGATGCCTTCCCACAGCGTTTCCATAGTATAGGCCGCAGGTCTCACCAATATTGGAATCCCAGACAAAGCCGCCTCCTGAACTGGATCGGCCTCCACTACATCCTCCGATATTGTCTTTCCTTCCTTCTGCCGATTCAGACATCCAGGGAAAAAAATTCTCCTCAGCCTTTGCTCCTCCATTGCCCTCAGCCAAGGGAGAACTCGCCGTCACACCCCTCGGTAGAGCAGCGCCAGCTGAAGTAAAGCTTCTGGGTCGCGGCGGGGGGATGCGCTCCTCCGGGGAAAGCCACACACCCGACACGCTCTGGGGTGAAGCACTTCTACTGCCCCAGCTGAAGATGCCGCTCCAGCACCTCTCGTAAACCCACAGTCGCCGAGAGTCCGCTGGCTTCCAGGATTCAGCAAGCTCCCACCGGGAGGGTCAGCTGCTTGCTTCCGCTTTCTCCGCCCCATTACCAACAGGGACATCTCGAACACCAGCAGTTCAGAGAAAGCGGCTCACAACTCGGCGCTTCCGTCCGCCATATTGATTGCTTCCCCCACACTCCCTGCTTTTTAACATATACACAAATAACCTGGAAATGGGAATAACGAGTGAAGTAATCAAATTTGCAGATGACACAAAATTATTGTGAAAATTGCAAGAGGATCTTGATAAATTCAAAGACTGGATGTTCAAATGGCAGATGAAATTTAATGTGGACAACTTCAAAGTTATGCACCTAGGAAAGAACAACCCAAACTATAGTTATATGATGCATGGATCCACATTAGGAAACACCACCCAGGAAAAGATTTAGGCATCATTGTGGATAACACGTTGAAACTCTCTGCCCAGTATGCAGCTGTTGCAAGAAGGCAAATAGAATGCTAGGAATCATAAGGAAAGGAATGGAGAATAAAACAAAGGATGTTTTAACTCCTCCGTATTGTTCCATGGTGCAACCTCACCTTGAATATTGTGTGCAATTCTGGTAACCGTATCTTAAAAAGGATATAGCGGAATTATAAAAGGTACAGAGAAGAGCCACCAAAATAGTAAAGGAGTGGCTTAAAAGGTTAGACCCTTCAACCTTGAAAAGAGAAGGCTGAGGCAAGATATGATAGAAGTCTATAAAGTAATGAATGGAGTGGAACGGAGAAACATAGATCGGTTGTTGATGCCACTAAAAAGTAGAAAGACTGGGGGACATGCAGTGAAGCTAAAGTGTAACCTGTTTAAGACTAATCAGAGAAAATATTTTTTACTCAACGCCTAATCAAACTCTGGAATTCGTTATCGGAGGATGCAGTAAGAGCTGTTAGGGTAGCTGGGTTTAAAAAAGGTTTGGACAAGTTCCTGGAGGAAATGTCCATAAAACATTATTAAAGAAGACTCGGGAAATCCACTGCTTGCCTCAATACAACCACTGTGGAACCTGCATGTCTTTTTGGGAACCTGCTAGGAACTTGTGACCTGGATTGGCCACTGTTGGAAACAGGATACTGGGCTTGATGGACCTTGGTCTGACCCAGTATGCCATATCTTATGTTCTTATCTTATGTTCTGAATGGCATTGTTTAAAAATACTATCTTGGAAGCCCAGACCAGATGTATTCCACACTTTAAGAAAAGTATAAGAAAGGCCAAAAAACTGTCAGCATGATTTATTGGTGAAGTCAGGAGGCTGTTGTAGCCAAAAAACCATCTTTAAGGAAATGGAAAATGGAGCCCAATGACAAAGTGGAAACAGCATAAGTACTGACAAGTTACATGTAAGGCATTGATAAGGCATAGAAAGAGAGAATTTGAAAAAAAAAGCTTGCCATGGAAGCAAAAACAGATAGGGGGTTATTCTGTGCCATGAATAGGGGGGATGGATGACCCAATGGGACGTCCATTCCCACTATTCGTGCCTTCTCCCAGCCTTGGCTAACTTCCTCACTGGTTGTCTGGAAAAGTTAGATGGGGTTGGGGAAGGAGTGGCTTGGGAGTGGAATCTGGGATGTCGCCAGCCCTGGACGTACAGGACCGATTCTAATGCCGGCTCTCTACGTCCAGGGCTGGCAACCTTCGAGGTAGAATAACATAGTAACATAGCATAGTAGCATAGTATATGATGGCAGATAAAGACTAGTATGGTCCATTTAGTCTGCCCAGCAAGGCGGTAAGAGTAGGTGCCCTTGCCTCTCCGTGCAGGTCACTCCTCCCCATGCCTTTGTTTAGGGGTGTACCCACCGCTCCGTATAGGTCACACCTATTTGTTGATATAAAAGAGAGTTATGATTATTTTGATTTTATCCTGTTGTTATAAAGGGATCCACTGTGTCTGTCCCAAGCCACTTTGAATTCCGTCACTGTATTTGCCTCCACCACTTCTATCAGGAGGGCATTCCAAGCATCCACCACCCTTTCAGTGAAAAGTATTTCCTGCTGTTGCCTTTCAGTTTACCCCCTTGCAGCTTCATGTTATGTCCTCTGGTTTTACAGCTTCCCCATCTTTGGAAGAGGTTTGTTTGTTTATTAATACTCTTTAAGTATTTTAAGGCCTGAATCATATCTCCCCTCTTCTCCAGAGTGTACAAATTTAGGTCTTCAAGTCTCTTCTCATATGTCTTCTGACACAGGCTCCAAATCATTTTGGTCGCCTTCCTCTGAACCGTTTCCAGTCTTTATATCCTTTGCAAGATATGGTCTCCAAAACCGAACACAATATTCCAAATGAGAACTCACCAGCGACTTGTACAGTGGTATTAGTACCTCTTCCTTTCGGCTGGTAATTCCTCTCTGTATGCAACCCAGCATCCTTCTGGCTTTTGCCACCACCTTGTCACACTATTTCACCACCTTGAGATCCTCAGAAACAGTCACTCTGAGGTCCTTCTCCTGGTCCATGCACACCAACCTCTCACCCCCTATCGCATACAATTCCCTTGGATTCCTGCCTCCCAAGTGCATGACACTGCATGTCTTCACATTAAATCTTAACTGTCAAGCATTAGACTATTCTTCCAGCGTTTGTAGATCTTTTCTCAGGGAGTCCACTGTGTTGCAAAGTTTTGTGTCATCTGCAAAAAGGCAGACTTTCAGCAATATCAGTCACAAATATATTGAACAGTACTGGTCCCAGGACCGAACCCTGGGGCACACCGCTAATCATCTTCCTTTCATCCGAGTGAGTTCTGTTTACCATCACCTTCTGTCGTCTGTCAGTCAACCAATTTCTGATCCAGTTCAGCACTTTGGGTCCCATCCCCAAGCTGGTGAGTTTATTGATAAGCTTCCTATGAGGAGCAGTATCAAAGGCTTTGCTGAAATCTACAGTAGGTAGATCACATCCATCGCATGCCCTTGATCTAGTTCTCTAGTCACCCAGTCAAAGAACTCAATAAGATTTGTTCAGCAAGATCGTCCTTTGGTAAAACCATATTGCCTCGGATCATGCAACCTGTTGGTTACGAGAAAGTCCACTATTCGCTCTTTCAGGAGCACCTCCATTATTTTTCCTGCCACCGAGGTAAGGCTTACCGACCTGTAGTTTGTCACTTCTTCCCTATTACCACTTTGTAAAGAGGTACCACATCACCCATTCTTGTCCTGTGTAAACTTCTTCTGTCTTCAAGGATCTATTAAAAACATCCTTTAACGACCCTGCAAGAACCTCTCAGAGCTTTTTCAGTATCCTGTGTTGTATCCCATCAGGTCCCATGGCCTTTCCACTTTCAGTTTTGCAAGCTGTTCTAACACATCATCTTCTGTGAATGGTGTGGTATCTAATACATTCCCATTTGTATACTTGTCAATCACTGGTGGACCTTCCCCAGGATTTTCTTTAGTAAAAACAGAACAGAAGTATTTGTTTAGCATTTGCACTTTTTCAATGTTACTTTCCACAAATCCGTTCCTAGCACTTTTTAGTCCTGCAATTCCACCTCTGATTTTCCTCCTCTCCCGAAAATACCTGAAAAAAGTTTTGTCGCCACACTTCACATCTTTAGCCATCTGTTCTTCTGCCTTGGATTTTGCTATGCTTATTTCTCATTTTGTCTCTTTTAGTTATATCCTGTATTCTTTTCTGTGTTCCTCTGTTTGCGAACTTCTGAATTTCGTGAAAGCTGTGTTTTTTGCCTTTATTTGTGCAGCCACTTCTTTGGAGAACCAAATAGATTTCCTTTTCCTCTTGTTTTTATTTACTTTCCTTACATATGTATCTGTTGCCCCTTCCCTGGATGTTTTCTTTTTGGGACAGCCGGGGCGTGGATGGGGCGGGGGGGGGGGCGCGGGGGACATTCCATGTAGTCTGACCATGGACTTAGGAAGCCAGATCAGGGGTCGGGCTGCAGGGAATAATCTTTATTTTGCGGCGGCCAGCATCAAGGCTCTTCATTGGAGCCGTGGTGCCATGGCAACATGACGCCATGGTGCCGTGGCTCCATTGAAGAGCCCTGACTAAGTTAGCTGGGGACAGTCCTGCATGTGCAGATCAGACTGAATCGCAGTCCCAGCCTGCATGTGCAGGACTATTTGTGATCTGATCCTGTGGGGCTAGACATGCGCTGCAGGATCAGAATTGCAATCCCCTTTGTATGTCCGGTTCAGACCGGACGTACAGAGGGGATCGATGTCTGGAATGGAATTGGGCCCATAATAAAAAATGTTTTCAAGTATATTCATAGCAAAATACCTGACAGAATTAGTTGGACTATTGGATGATAGCGGGGTAAAAGGGGCACTAAGAGGGGACGAGGCCATAGTGGAGAGACTGAATGAATTCTTTGCTTTGGTCTTTACTGAAGAAGATGTAGGGGAGTTATCCAAGCCTGAAATTGTTATTAAAGGTGATGCATTGGAAGAAATGAAAGAAATATCGATAAACCAGGAAGATGTATTACAACTATTTGATAAACTGAAAAGTAGCAAATCATCTGGTCCGTATGGTATACATCCGAGGGTTTTAAAAGAACTGAAATATAAGATTGTAGAACTACTATTAGTAATCTTTGAACTATCATTAAAATCACCTGTAGTATCTGAAGTTTGGTGAATGTCCAATGTAATGCCAATTTTTGAAAAGGGTTTAAGGGGTGATCTGCAAAATTATAGGCCAGTGAACCTGATGTCAGTACCAGGTAAAATGGTAGAAACTATTATAAAAAAACAAAATCGCTGAGCATATAGATAGTTATGATTTAATGGGAGAAAGCCAACATGGATTTAGCCAAGGAAGGTCTTATCTTACTAATCGGTGACATTTTTTTGAAGGTATGAATAAACAGGTAGACAAAAGTGAGCCGATTATTATAGTGTATCTGGATTTTCAGAAAGCCTTTGACAAGCTCCCTCATGAGAGATTCTTGGCAAAAATAAAAATTAATGGGATAGGAGGCAGTGTACTATTGTGGATCAAGAAACAGGTTAAAAGACAGAAAGCAGAGGGTAGGGCTAAATGATCAATTTTCTGAATGGAGAAAGGTGAATAGTGGAGTACCCCATTGATCTGTGCTGGGTCCACTGCTTTTTAACATATTCATAAATGACCTAGAAATGAGAGTAATGAGTGAGGTAATCATATTTGCAGATGACACAAAATTATTCAAAGTTGTTAAAACACAAGAGGATTGTGAAAAAATGCAAGTGGACCTTGATAAACTGGAAGACTGAACATCCAATTAACAGATGAAATTTAATGTGGACATCTGCATAGTTTTGCACCTAGAAAAGAACAACCCAGACTATGGTTACATGATGCATTAGGAACCACCACCCAGGAAAACGATTTAGGCATCATCATGGATATCTTGTTGAAACCTCCCATCTAGTGTGCAGCGACAGCCAAGTAAGCAAATAGAATGCTAGGAATCATAATGGAAGGAATTGAGAATAAAATAAAGGATATTATAATGCCTCTTTGTCGTTCCATGTTGCAACCGCACCTTGAATATTGTGTGCCATTCTGGTTGCCGTATCTTAAAAAGGATATAGCGGAATTGGAAAAGATACAGAGAAGAGCCACCAAAATGGTAAAAGGGATGAAAGGATACCTCTATAGAAACATAGAAATATGATGACAGAAAAAGACCACATGGCCTATCTAGTCTGTCCTTCCATAACAACTACAACAGTCCCCTTTTTACCTTTAGAGATCCTCTGTGTTTGTCCCATGCTTTTTTGAATTCAGTTACTGTCCTCATCTCTACCACCTCCACCGGGAGACTATTCCACGGATCCACTACTCTTTCCGTAAAGAAATTTCCGCATATCACTCCTGAATCTATCTCCCTTCACCCTCATCCCATGTCTCCTAGTAGTAGAACTTGCTTTCAATTGAAAGAGGCTCTCTCCCTGAACATTTATGCCACGGAAGTATTTAAACATCTCAATCATATCACCTCTATCCCGCCTTTCCTCTAAGGTGTACATATTAAGATCCTTCAGTCTGTCCTCGTATGCTTTATAATGAAGACCACTAATCATTTTAGTAGCCACCCTCTGCACCGACTCCATCCTGTTCACATCCTTTTGAAGGTGCGGTCTCCAGAATTGCACACTATACTCCAAATGAGGTTGCACCAAAGACTTATACAGAGGCATTATCACCTCCTTTTTTCTGCTAGCCATTCCTCTCTGTATGCACCCAAGCATCCTTCTAGGTTTTGCCGTTGCCTTTTCTACCTGTTTAGCTACTTTAAGATCATCAGGCACAACCATGCCTAGGTCCCACTCTTCTTTAGTGGACAAAAGTACTTCACCCCCTATACTATATTGCTCCCTTGGATTGCTGCAGCCCAAATGCATGACCTTACATTTTTTAACATTAAATCCCAGCTGCCAAATTCTAGACCATTCTTCAAGCTTAGCTAGATCCCTCCTCATGTTATCTACCCCTTCCTGGGTGTCTACTCTATTTCAGATTTTGGTATCATCCGCAAAGAGGCAAACCTTACCTGAAAGCCCTTCCGCTATATCACTAACAAAGATGTTAAAAAGAATCGGACCAAGGAGAGATCCCTGGGGCACACCACTGATAACATCCTTCTCCTCAGAGTGAGCTCCATTTACTTGTACTCTTTGTCGCCTCCCACCCAACCAATTTCTAACCCAAGCAGTAACTTTAGGGTTTATTCATAGGGTGCTCAGTTTGTTTATAAGTCGCCTGTGAGCAACAGTGTCAAAGGCTTTACTGAAATCTAAATACACCACATCTAGGGCTCTCCCTCGGTCCAACTCCCTGGTCACCCAGTCAAAGAAATCAATCAGATTTGTCTGACAAGACCTGCCTCTGGTGAATCCATGCTGCCTCGGATCCTGTAATCCGCTGGACTCCAGAAACCTCACTATTTTCTCTTTCAGCAGCGTTTCCAATAGTTTACTCACCACCGAAGTTAAACTAACTGGCCTGTAGTTTTCAACCACATCCTTACTTCCGCTTTTGTGTAAAGACACCACATGAGCCTCTCTCCAGTCCTTTGGCACCACTCCCGACTCCAACGAGGCTATGAGGAATGGCTTAAAAGGTTAGGTCTCTTCAACTTGGCAAAGAGATGGCTAAGGGGAGATATGATAGAGGTCTATAAATTAATGAATAGAGTGGAAGGAGTAAACATAGATTGGTTGTCTACGCATTAAAAAGTAGAAAAGTTAGGGGACACTCAATGAAGCCACAATGTAACCCATTTAAGACTAATATGAGAAAATATTTTTCACTCGATGAGTAATCAAACTCTGGAATTCATTACTGGAGGATGTAGTAAAAGCTGTTAGTGTAGCTGGGTTTAAAAAAGGTTTGGAGAAGTTCCTGGAGGAAAAGTCTGTAGACCATTATTAAAGAAGATCTGGAAATCCACTGATTGGCCCAAGACAAGTATTGTGGAACCTGTGTGTCTTTTTGGGAACCTGTTAAATATTTGTGACCTGGATTGGCCACTCTTGGAAACAGGATACTTGGCTTGATGGACCTTGGTGTTACCCAGTATGGCATATCGTATGTTCTTATGTTCTATTCTTGTTTAAAAGGAATTTTCAAGCACATCTTGATAACTTGTCCATACTTTGCAGATGTTATGTACTCCAGAAGGAGGCTCTCTTGGTAGAATGCAAGTACTACACCAAGCATTAGTACAACGTCTGAGAGATTGAGAGCCTACTCTCATACCCTGGCTTATGGGGAAAGTTCCTGAAGGATACATCCCGATGCGCTTTTCAGGCCCAGGCACATCACTTTTCATACAAACTGAATATGTTTTATTTTCGGAATGGAAACAAAGCTAGAGGTATAAAAATGAGAAAGCCTTAAAGATGTCCTTCTCTTTGGAAAGCTTTAGTAACAGCCTTTTAAAAAAATAATCTTTATTCATTTAAAAACATTTAAATTATAGTATCTAATATAGCATTGAATAAATTGTAATTAAAATTAAAATTCAAATCAGACATGTTACTGTTATACTTGCAGATTACATAAAACATTTCTGTATTGAAAAAAATTGAACTTAAAAGTTAGCAGTGGTCAGCTTTCAATATCAGAGCATCAGAGCTTTGGTAAGCTAAATTAGAAAAAAACATTCACAGAACACAAATCTTCATGACAATGAGATGGTAACTGGTCACCACCAACCTTCCAGTGTCAACTCAGTGGGCTTCTGAGATGTTTTAATCTGTTGATATCAGCCCAGCTGCCTTGTATCCTGAGAAGTGTGGATCATCCCAGATTACTGAAGGTCCTATATGGCAGTAAACTACAGTGTACTCAAGTACGTGCTTTTGCTCTTCAAGGGCCTTGTTTATGGAATGTGCTGCAGTTTGATGGTTTAGCTGTAACGTCATTACCCTTCTTTCCAGAAGAAAGTAAAGACATGGCTATTTGGGCGGAGGACTTCTTGATTTCTAATAGTGTACTGGTCAGTTGTGTCAGGGGCTCGAAGAGATATTTGTATGAGGGAGTGGGAGGTCTGATTGTTTATATAGTGGAATGGGAGGGGTCTGGATTGTAAGCTGTGTAAATGCCTTAAATCAGGATATTTAATGGCACTTACATGATTAATCAAAAAGAAGCAACAAAGTATCTGTAGGATACGTAGGAACAAAGGAACAGATACCAAGACTGGCAAATATTCAGGTTTAAACAAACCCCTTTTATTGACCCCTACGCGTTTCTGCTGTAGGCCTTCTTCAGGAGGATATCAAATGAGGGAACAAACAGTTAAATGATCATTCTGTACTCATAGTTTAGCACAATCAGCGTGGCAACAACTAGTGCTATTGAGTCAGCTGGGGTTTTAATGTTATTCTGGTCCTTTGAGTGAATAACTCTGAATGCCTTGGCGAAGCATGGCTACATAATCCAGGGAATATAGACAATAATTGTATAATTTTTTGTCTTCTAAATCAGCTTTTCTTCAAGCCACACTGATTGTGCTAAACTATGAGTACAGAATTATCATTTAACTGTTTGTTCTCTCATTTGATATCCCCCTGAAGAAGGCCTATGGCTGAAACACGTAGGGGTCAATAAAAGGGGTTTGTTTAAACCTGAATATCTGCCAGTCTTGGTATCTGTTTCTTTGTTCACACTTACATGGTTAATGCCATTGAATATCCTTTTCTAACCCCACTACACGCCCTGATGCTATGCAGTTAGCATTGGGGCATGTTGGGGGCGTTCTGGAGCGGAGCAGAGGTGGAGACTGTTGCTAACTCGGTAGAAGCGATATTGCATACTGCCCAGTTAGTGACCTGAGGCTCAAAGATAGGCAAGGAAGACATTGAATATTTATTTATTATTATTTATTTAAAAGCTTTTCTATACCACGCTCTTTAAAATCAGTGCGGTTTGCAATTAACATTTCCTTGTACAGAGCAGGGAGGACCTGCCTTGTGCTTACATTGAACAGGTGCAGTAACTTGGAATTATATCTGGAGTAACTATATACAGGCTAGACCCTTTGTCACCATGCCGTACAATGGCGTGGTTGGGTCTAAAAACTATGTACATATCTGGGATTAAGTGTCGGTGCGCTGTAGTGGCACATAGCCTGCCCAACTGAATATCGGGCCCATAATGTTTTATTGTAACACTCCTTTTATTTTATTTATTTATTTATTTATTTTATTTACATTCTCTTATATACTGTGCTATTCTGCATCAGTGCGGTTTACATTGAACAAACTGAAATTACATCGAACAGGGCATTATAACTTGGAGATAACTCTTTTACAGGGAACATGGGCTATGGAGGGTTAAGTGGCTTGCCCAAGACCACAAGGAGCACCTGTGGGACTAGAAACCCCAGTCCTTCCGGCCCAAGGTTGCTGTCCTCTAGTGGGATTTGAACCCCCGACCTTCCGGCCTGAAGTACCTTGCTCCAACCACTAGGCTACTCCTCCACTCCTTGAGCGGTTAGTGAGATGAAATAATCAAATATTTTCATTAATAAATAAATAAGGTCATATTTTGACCAAATATTCCTGGTTCTGTCTCCAGGAGCCATAGACTCAGTTAAACGTGATTAATAAACTTGTGGGTTTCAGTATAAATTCCAGCTGATAAAGAGTATTTTATACTGCAGAACTTGAACAGGAGAAGATACTGAGATTTGTGTAGTCTGTGTTTTCCCTGCATTTATTTTCCAGTTTTAATTATTTCTGGCACATTATTTTGTTTTATAGATTTAGAACATGTGACGACTCCACCGTTTGTGCTGCCTCACAGCATATCTATATTCAGCACATTTAACAGATTCACATCCTCAAACCGTTCAATATCTTTCCGACTGTTATGTCATCTTTGGATCAATTCTGAGCAGTTCTGGATTGATGTTTGCCTTGAAGAGCTAAGCCCTGTCATGTTAGATTGTATGACAGCGGAAAGACTAATTAATTCAGCAAGCGATGAAACATGCCTCACTGTGAACAACAGAACAAGATAATGTAGGTGATAAAAGTATGAGTTGTGGGGTAGAGCCTGAGACGAGGAAAGTTTAAAAACAAGAACAGTACACTAAAAGGTACCCTGGCATTTCACAATGTGCAAACCATCATGACCAGAACGAAGAATGTAGAAAAGTGTAGACCAGCATTTGGGATGTCCATGCTTTGTGTCGGAGCAGTTTCTCCAAATGGGTTCGTTTTTCACCTGTTCAGCCATCTTAATATCATCTAAACATCTTGAAATAAGTCACATGGAAGCATCCTGAATGATCTGTACAGCCTTCAGTGTCTTTTTGATAAATCAAGGTGCATATCTCTCCATTCATCTACTTGAGATTAACATTTGAGATGGCCCTAAGTAAGAAGAGGAAGAGCCAGGCTCTATCACTCCTGGCTCTGATCTCCACAAGGGGGGAAGAAGAGTTTCTTCCATTCTCAGATTAGGGAGGGATAGTTGCCCTTTTCAATAGGCAAAGAGCTAGTTTTATTCATTAAGTTTTTCTAAAATCCTCTTTTAGGCGTTTTGAATAGATCTATTTTTCCTCTCTCATGGGTTTCACATTAGAATATTGCTGTGTGCTTATAGAACTTAATGGACACTTGGGGCCCGATATTCAAAACACTTAGCTAGCCGGCCAGTGGGAGATTGGCTGACTAAGGGTCAGTACTATCTAGTTAGTGCAAGGATAGTCTGTGGGCAGAGAGAAGGCATGGTGTCACTAACTGAATAAGTGCTAGCACCAGCTGGGACTTCTGTGCGCAACTTGGGCTAAAAGTCGAGGCTGAATATTGGGCTAAGCGGAGAAGTGCCGGCACATAGCTGATGTGCTCAGTGGCAGCTCCTCTCCAGACAGTGCTGCTGAATATGCACTCCTTGTTCTTTTGTTCAGGACACCAACATCCTTGCAGTATTTCCAGATTGTCTCTGTTTCCTTTGGAGGGGGGGGGGGGTGAGAGTTCTTTTCTGCATGAAAAATTCTTTGGTAGTGTCATGGACTCCAAGATTACCTGTCATACTAATTTACAGGCGGACATCATGGAGTGGAGCAGGTAAATGTATATTGGTTGTTTACTCCTTCAAAAAGTAGAAAGACTAGGGGACATGCAATGAAGCTACAATGTAGCACATTTAAGACTAATCAGAGAAAATATTTTTGCACGCAACACATGATCAAACTCTGGAATTCATTACTGGAGGCTGTAGTAAAAACTGTTAATGTAGCTGAATTTCAAAACGGTTTGGACAAGTTTCAAGAGAAGAAGTCCATAAACCATTATTAAAGTGGACTGGGGATATCCACTGCTTACCTCTGGGACAAGCAGCATGGAATCTGTGTACCTTTTTGGGAACCTGACAATACTTGTGACCTGGATTGGCCACTGTTGGAAACAGGATACTGGGCTTAATGGAACCTGGATCTGACCCAGTATGGCATATCTTATGTTCTTATGACCTCTTCATTAATTTTGTGACACAAAATGGTCTAATTGTGCCTTGGACTTTGGAATATTGTGCTAAGAAAATTAGGATTAAAGGTGAGAACTCATGTAACTATACAGGTTTCCATCACAATCAGTAATTCCTATTTTTATTTGCCTGATGCCTATATTGAAATGCATGGAGGCCGATTCTGTACTGTCCGTCCAGCCCCTGTACAGTTGATCTGAATTGGGGCATACAGAATTAGACCCGATTCTGATCCCGTGGTGGCTAGACTGCCCACAGGATCAGAATTGGGTCAATGGTCTGAATGTGCAGGCCTGGCCCTGATTTTGATCGGCTGCACGCCCAGCCACATAACCAGCTAACTCAGCCTGGCTCCGTTATGACACCGCAATGCCATGACGTCTCGTTGCCATGACACCATGGCTCCATTACAGAGCCGCGATCCCCGGCTGTCGACCCAATGTCCTTTTCCCACAGCCCTACCCCCCAATCTGGCTTCCCATAGCCAGGTTTGGGCTGTGGGGTATCCCCTGCACCCCCTCACCATTTCGTCCTGGCCCGACGCTGCAGTCCCCCATCTACGTGGCCAATCCTGGATATACAGGGTTGACTTCAGAATCGGCCCTGTACATCCGAGATCATGGCCCGCCCATGCTCTGTCCTCGCTCTGCCTCCAGATTGCCCCCTACCACCCCCGTCTAAGGCTCCCCACTTTTCATGGCACAGACTGACCCCCATAATGAATAAAATTGTTCTTGCCAGCATTATAGCTCATGGAGAATCTGCGGCTACTTACTGAAATGAGAAGGTTATCTTCTGATGGATATTCCTGTCGCAGATCCATATGCAGTGCTCCTTGTGGGGTTATTTTCAGCGGTGGCAGCCAGCGCTTTAAAGTGACTGGCTGCTGCCACTTTAAAATGCACCTGGATATTCAGTACAGGGTCATATCCAGTGATCGGCACTGAATATCTGGTTTGCCCAGATTGTTCTTTTGCAGTCCAGTTAGCAACAATATTCAGCCACTAACCATATTGCAAAACTGCCTAAAGTTAGGACACCCTTTCACCTGTCCTAACGTTAGGTAGTTTAGCTTACCTGTTAGTGGATGAATATTGCCGCTAACTGGCTAGCTCATCGTGCCGCCACCTCTCCATCCCTGCAACACCCTGTCGCTAACCGGCTAGCGATGGGACATTTAGATCACCTAAGGTGGGCTATTCAGCAGCACTAGCTGGCTTAGTGCTGCTTAATATTCCGCTAAGCAGAACATATGTGGTTTGCAGGTCTGCAAACTGAATAAATCCTCTGAATATGCCTCCCCCTGCTTTCACATTAGATGATGATTGCTGCAAGGATACAGACTAGCCTGATGTGGGAAGCACCCATTCAACTAGTAAGGGTCTAGAAAACAAAGGAGCTATATCCCTTTGCTGCTGGGCCTGAGGTAATTAGTCATATTAGTCTACAAAATAATGAACACATGCATTTCCTTCCCAGCACCACTGTGTGAGGGAGGTTAATGAGATCCTGGCACCCACATGAGTTTGGCAGCCATTTTTCCTCGTCCTGCAACCTCTTCACTCATGCTCGATTGAAACATTTATGTGCATTTCCAAAGTGTGTCTCTTTTCGCCATGGGTCACTCTCCCTGTCAGGCTCTATTTGCTGTGTAAAAATTGATGCCTTTTTTCTTTTGAGAAAGAGAGAGGATACATTTCAGGCTGTCATTGAAGAGATTTTGGTTACTAGGAAACACAGCCAAGGAGAGTCTGAACTGTCTTTTAAGACTTGGCGTCTGAAGGAGGAAGGTAAAGGGAGAAGCTAAAGATACTCAGAGGAGAGATAATATCCTTGCAGGACTGAAAAGGTTTAGTCTGAACATTATATGGTTGTCTATGGCTACGGGATATCTGAGAAGCTTGTGAGTTCTTCTGGCAGGAGATGTTGGAAGTTTTTCATTAATGTGACACGGAAGCACGAGAGGTGATAAAGAGCCTCACCTGGCTTATCCTGGCCTACTCTAGAGATGCCCCCTGTGATTACTGAGGAACATATGAATTCTGTCACAGACCTGACAGAGGTGGCTGAAACTGGGACTTTACATGTGAGGATTTTACTTTGAAAAGTTGGAATGAGCTAAAGCAGATACCCTAGTTCATAAAACTATGAAGCTTTAATATTGAAGCATGGTCTTCTGTCTTGTTTCTCAGCTGAGCAAACCAGCTTGGCAGTTAGTGTTGCCTTCAGAAGGTTCTCGGCTTCTTAAACACTTCAAGCCCGTGACCTATGAATGAGCTAAGCTGCAAAATATGATTCTCTGTTTGGACTTTTCCCCAGACAGATGTCAAACCTTTTAGAAACCTTTTTTCTGTAAATCTATCCTCATGGATTTTCTTAAAGAGAGTATTTTTATAGGAACTGGGACATATTCCTTTCTATAAGGTGAAAATCTTCATTGTATGGCAAAATATGAAAAGATCTCTCTAATTGGGATTTCCTGTTTACAACTTTTTCCTTTCATTTTTTCATGAAATGAAAAAAAAAAGAATGAAATTGTATTTAGTTTTGTTTCATTTTGAAGATTTAGGCCTGTCTCTATTGTTTGAAAACACCATCCCGGGGCCCTTTTCTCATATGCCAACCTTGCGATGCAGACATTCCCCCAAGAACTTACCCAACCTACAATCTGTAAAGGGAATAGAAGTATTCCTGAATCACTTCTGCCCTTCTAGTTCCATATGGAAAGATGGTTTCAACAAACCCAAGAATGGTACCATTTTCAAGACGGTGCCAACTTCATGTTAGCCAGTGTCATCATGGAGGCAGTTTCTCCAAATGGGTTAGTTTTGTGCATACCATAACAGTCATGAACCTCACTCCTAAGCCTCAGTATGTGGAGTATGATCGCGGTCTCTCAGAGTAGCTGGTAATGCTCATTGTAATGCTTGCCATGTACAGAAATATTTGCCATCCTATTTGGAGCCACAGACCTGATTAAGAGCACTTTCCAATCACACCTTGACAAGTTCCTTATACGGACACATCTTATGAACTCCAGAAGGAAGCTTTCTTTGGCACAATGCAAGTATTACGGTGAAGGTTAGCACTAAATCTGAGAGACTAAGATCATATTCCACATACCCTGACATAGGAGCGAGGTCATGACTGTCATGGTATGCACAAAACTAACCCATTGGAGAAAATGCTCCCAAGATGACATCTTGCTGTATAGAGCCCCTTTACATACTGCAGATAGGGTAAGATGCTGGAAGAAGGAGGAAAGGTTGCAGGGGTTTTGGGGACAGATAGCCGCAAGATGGGTGGGGAACCTTTTTGAAATTTGGTGGCATGCTTTTTTATTTTTACTGTGTGCTATTATAAAGTAGCATGCATTAAAAACAAAACTAAATGAAATGACCCCCGCCCTAAAGAAAATGTAGAGAAATCGTAAAGCCTGCCTAGCATATAGCTAAAATATAGAAACATGACGGCAGAAAAAGACCATATGGCCTATCTAGTCTGCCCTTCCATATCAACCACTATAACAGTCCCCTTTTTCCCTTTGGAGATCCTCTGTGTTTGTCCCATGCTTTTTTTGAATTCAGTTACCGTCCTCATCTCTACCACCTCTACTGGGAGACTATTCCACGCATCTGCCACTCTTTCCATAAAGAAATATTTCCACATATTACTACTGAGTCTTTCCCCTTTCACCCTCATCCTATGTCCCCTCATAGGAGAGCTTGCTTTCAGTCAAAAGAGGCTCTCCTCCTGTGCATTTATGCCATGGAGGTATTTAAACATCTCTATCACATCTCCTCTAACGTACCTTTCCTCTAACTTATACATATTAAGATCCTTAAGTCTGTCCTCATATGCTTTATAACAAAGACTGCTAACCATTTTAGTAGCCACCCTCTCTACCGACTCCAACCTGTTTATATCCTTTTGAAGGTGCGGTCTCCAGAATTGCACACAATATTCCAAATGAGGTCAAACCAAAGACTTATACAGAGGCACTATCACCTCCTTTCTTCTGTTGGCCATTCCTCTCCCTAAGCACCCAAGCATCCTTCCAGTTTACGCCGTTGCCTTTTCTACCTGTATAGATATTTTAAGATCATCAGACACAATCACATCTAGGTCCTGCTCTTCTTTTGTGGACAGAAGTACTTTACCTCCTATACTATATCGCTCCCATGATCTTGCATTTTTTAACATTAAATCTCAGCTGCCAAATTCTAGATTATTCTTCAAGCTTAGCTAGATCCCTCCTCATGTTATCTACACCTTCCTGGGTGTCTACTCTATTGCAGATTTTGGTATCATCTGCAAAGTGGCAATCCTTCCCCGACAGCCCTTCACTAACAAAGATGTTAAAAAGAATTGGACCAAGGACAGATCCCTGGGGCACACCACTGGTACCTTCCTTCTCCTCAGAATGAGCTCCATTTACCTGTACCCTTTGTCGCCTCCAACTCAACCATTTTCTAACCCAAGCAGTATCTTTAGGGTCCATCCCTAGAGTGCTCAGTTTGTTTATAAGTCGCTTGTGCGGAACGGTGTCAAAGGTTTTACTGAAATCTAAATACACCACATCTAGGGCTCTCCCTCGGTCCAACTCCCTGGTTACCCAGTCAAAGAAATCAATCAGATTTGTCTGACAAAACCTGCCTCTGGTGAATCTATGCTACCCTGGGTCCAGTAATCCGTTGGACTCCAGAAACCTCACTATTTTCTCTTTCAGCAGCGCTTCCAATAATTTACTCACCACCGAAGTTAAACTAACAGGCCTGTAGTTTTCAACCACATCCTTACTTCCGCTTTTGTGTAGAGGGACCACATGAGCCTCTCTCCAGTCCTCTGGCACCACTCTCAACTCCAAAGAGGCATTGAAAAGGTCAGTCAGTGGAGCTTCTAGAACGTAACCAAGTTCCATCAGTATTCTAGGGTGTATCCTATCTGGTCCCATTGGTTTGTCTACTTTAAGTTTAGCTAGTTTTTTATGAACACAGTTTTCTGAAAATTCTTCAAGATGCCCCTCGCTTCTGTTCCTGTTTGTGGAAGTTTTCTGAGGTTCTGCTCCTGGTTCATCTGTGAACACAGAACAGAAATATTTGTTAAGCAATTCTGCTTTATCCTCATCAGTTTCAACATATTCCTCCCCTTCACCCTTGAGTCTGACGATACCAGTTTTGCCCTTCCTCTTCTCACTAACATATCTGAAAAGTCCTCCTCCCCCCTCCCCCCCCCATTTTATTGCATTGGCTAATCTTTGCTTTTCTGACTACTTTGCTAGCTTCTCTAAGTCTTTCCAAATATAGATGCCTGTCTTCCTCTCTCTTGTATTTCATGAAGGCCTCCCTCTTTTTCTTCATCTATTCAGCTACTTCTTTTGAAAACCATAGTGGTCTCCTTTTCCTTTTACCTTTTATTTACCATTTTAACAAAAAGGTTGGTTGCTCTTAAAATATCCCCTTTCAGTTTTCCCTATTGTTTTTCTACATTCCACAGCTGTTCCCATCCCGCTAACGACTCCCTGAGCTATTGGCCCATATTGGCAAAGTTAGTTTTCCTAAAGTCTAAGACCCTCACTTTTGAATGGATTTTATCAGCTCTAGTCCTAATACTGAACCACACTACCTGATGATCACTGGATGCAAAATGATCTCCCACTATAACATCAGAAACACTTTCACTATTGATAAGTACCAAGTCCAGTATGGCCACTTTACGTGTGGGCTCTTTTACCAGTTGCCTGAATAGTTCTCCCTGTAGAGAATCCAGGATCTCCTTACTTCTAGATGATACTGCAGTAGGGATGTGCCAATCAAGATCTGGCATATTGAAATCCCCTATCAGTAGCACTTCCCCTTTCCTGGCAATGCTGCGTAGGTTTTCAATTAACTCTCCGTCCACCTCTTCTCCCTGTGAGGGAGGTATGTATATCACACCAATGCAAATAGATTTCTCTTTCCCTCTTTCTAGTTTAACCCACAGTGCCTCCTCTTTCCTTTTTAAGCCCTGTAATTCCATATCTTTAATATTATTTTTTATATATAGTGCCACTCCTCCTCCCCTTCTTCCTACCCTGAATAAAGTATAGCCTGGTATAGTTACATCCCAGTCATGGTTATCCGTGAACCATGTCTCTGTTACTGCCACTAAATCCAAGTCAGCCTCTCCCATTAAAGCCTCAACATCTGGGAACTTACTTCCCATGATATGGACATTAATACACACTGCTTTCCATGTTTCCCCTTTTACCCATTTCCATAAAGATATTTAATGTTTCACTTACCTGGAGGCTTTCTTCATCCATCTCCACCAAATCTAATTTAAAGCCCTCTTCAGTAGGTTAACCAGTCTGCTACTGAAGACCTGGCAACCCTTCTTGGACAATTGGACACCATCTCTGCTCTGCAACGCTTTAAACAGGGAAACAAAGCAAAAGAAGCCTTGCCGACAGTCAAGCACAAGAAGAGGGGCCTGAATAAAAATCCTATACTTTGCAGCCTCCCAAAAGAGAGAAAATCTTTATGGTAGGGAATAGCTGGGAAAAATGATAAATGAAATAATCCTCTGAATTTATGCACCTTTATGCAACTAGATACAAATCTGTGCTATTTTAGACATTGTAAGACATACATTCAAAATATTTAATATTAGAATGGAAACCTCAAAGGTTTCAAAAATTTGAATCTGCAACTATTGAGCAAAGGGTGCTTAGACCATCTCAAGCTACTTTTTAAAAAGTGAAGAACAGGGTGACCTCCTGTGGGAACCCATTTACAAGAAGGAATTGTAGTGAGAAGCTGAAAATCAAAGGTCTCCTAGCCTGCACTTTGTTACTTTCAAAGATTTCTCTTGTATTTTTTCATCACATCTTCTCCCCTTCGATCCCATTAGAAGAATCTGAAAATTTCAAAACATTTGTGATTCAACTCAACTTGAAACTCTAAATGTCCACTTTGGATCTCTTTGAGCAGCACCAAATGAAGATATTCCTAGATTTACTCTGAGTATCCAAAGAATTACATTCAGAATTTGTTTTAATGCAGAAAAGTAAAACGCCTATGTCTTTTCGATAGGGAGAAAGGCAGACTGTAACTTATTAATTTGATGGGGCAGTAAGAATTAGGGAGATAAAAATAGCAGACATTGCTATACTGCCCTCCCTCTCTCTCTGACTCTTATGGAAAGTGGGAGATCACATTATTTTTCTCTATATTCATCCCACTCTGCCACACTCTCCTTCCACGCATCCAGTCTTAGTTTCCCAGTTTTCCATTCCCCTACTCTCAGTCTCTCATTCTGCCTCTATTCCTAGTCTCTCTCAGTCACCGCTATTCAGCTCCCAGTGTCCCAATCTCTCAGGCTTCCTCTCTCTTCTCCACATTAAGAAAATAGGAGCATACATTTGTTAATATGCCACAAAAAATTTAGTGTATGCTAAACTGATTTAACATACACTAATCAATTTAATGCACCTTAATTAATCAGAAAGTGCATTTTAAATCAATTTAGCATGCACTAAAACATTCCCTATTAAAATGAATGTTTGAAACTAACAAAAAGAATCCGAAAATCGGAAAAAATTCATGAAAAATAAAAAATGAGCCAAATTTTTCTTGCCTGTGCACATCCCTAAAGAAAAGGACTGCTACTCTTGGCCCTTACCTAATACTGCAGCCATCAGTGGTCCCGGCAGCTGGCCCACATTTGCTTGCAGTTTTTGCCAAGCAGCTACTTTTCTTAGCTTTTTCTCTTTTTTTGGTATGCTCCTAGCGCTGTTTGCTGTCCAGTTCTGTGGGACTCATGGGCCGGTGGTGAATGTAATTCTTCAGGTCCATGAACTCCTCAGCTTTTAAGGGAAATGGAACCAGCCAGCCACGATGCTGCTGCGGCAGTGAATGTAAATCTTTCTCATGCCGATTGGCTGGATGTATCCTGAGGCGGGAGTTGAGAACCTCTGGTTTACTCAGAGGCAAGAGCATTCAAATGGGATCATCTGGCCCTGTGAACTCTCACCCTGTTATTCAGGGCTGTTTTCTGCTGTGATACCATTTGTCTTCCCATGTACAACTTCAAGCAGGCTTCCAAGTGCTGGAGGACTGGCCAGAGGGTGATTTTTAACACTTTAAAGCCTACTTTACCAATTGGATTTCCAGCATGTAGACTCACTTGCAGTCCAGGGGACACTCCCCCCCCCCCCCCCCAGGGCCAGCGCAAGGGTACTGGGTATCCTAGATGAGCTTTCAGCCTTACGCCCTCCCTCCTCTCAGAGATTTTGATAATTAAATTCTACAGTCATGATCTTCTCAACACCATCTCTCCCACAAAAATCCTGTAAAAATGAACATCAGACTTGTAAATATTAAAGTTTGCTTTGTATGTGTGTGCCCAATCTCCCTCCAGGTAAAAGAATGTGCTGATGGCTCTATGAGCTAGTGCGTCTCTTAGGATCTATTGTGTTGTTGGAATGTCTGCTGCTTCTCTTTGCTGACCCGCAGAAGGTCTTTCCCTAGGCGATCCATTTAGTCATGCCTGATGGTGGGGCTGGCCCTGACTCCCCCTTCTAAAGAGTTCAGTATATGCAGGCATCCATAACCATGCTTAAATTTGGGGAAGTTTACATACTGGATGATTTTTATAATTGATCAGTCTATGTGAACTGTAGTGCAATATGATCTTATTGTAATGACATACATATAAAATTCTCTAGTGCAGTGGTCCTCTTGTCCACCTATCCAAGAAGGTTTGAAATGTCTTCTGCAGCAGACTGCATAATCTACTGAATAGGGCTTTAAACTAGATTCATTGCCATGAGCTGAGCCCTGGTGAGTGGGCGGGATCAGAGCTGTCCTGCTGTTTGAGAGGGAGTCCATCAGCAGGAGTGAGTGTGGAGATCCCTCAGGCAGTTGTGTTGCCATCCAGCTTATTGACCGGAGGATCGCAGGGGTCCTGTGGGGCTATAAGACTCTCCCCTAAGGCCTTGTGCCGTGACCAAAGGGGCATGCCCAAAGGGGTAAGACATGCCCTTTTGGTGCCCCTTCGGCATCTGTCGGCGTTTTTAGAAGATTGGTCCTGGCTGTGTCTGGATACTAGTTTTAAGCTTGTTTGTTTGTTTTGTGGTGTCCCTTTGGCAGCCTATTGGGATTATGGGGAAACACAAAATTAAGAAGACGACGACTTCTGAGTCAGACTCCATGGCTACTGGGGAAGTTAAGTTTTTGTTGGTTCACTCAACAAGTACTTCCTGACCTTACCGGAGATGTGTTCTTCCACTGAAGAGGCGTCTCTTAGCTCCATTGAATATCCCCTCCCCCTCCTCCTACCCCTCAACTTTCATCTACTTTGGACAATGGAGCTAATATGGTACTTCCACTGTCTTATTCTCCGTGCCCATTGCCTAACCCCGTCACTATGACCGCTGCTATTAGGGGTTTGAATCATCCTCCAGAGGAAATTACCTTAAAAGACTGACGGACTGCTGTTGCTAATATTGATGCTAAAGTTTCTAATTCTGTAGAGTGTGTGTTTTCATGCAGGAATCTATTCAGAAATTTGCTGAGGTAGATAAAATTGTTTGGGTTGCTAATACTTTGTCTACACTAAATAGTGAAGTTCTAATGGTAGAGCAGACTAGATCTGCAGCTATAAAGGATTCTTTGTCAATCCATTATAAATTAGAATCTTTAGAAAATAATGCAAGGGCTTTAAACCTTCGCTTTTTGAATTTCCCTCTGTTATCTTTACTTTCTCCTTAGATTTTACTTGATAAATACTTTAATGAAGTTTTGTTATTTCCTGAAAAAGTTGTTATTCAAAGTTGTTACTATATTCCAGCAGGGAAATGACAGGTGCATAAGGCTACAGATAGGGTAGACGTGCTGTCTCTAGATGTTAATGTAGATTTTAACTAATTTTCTTGAAGATTCTGCTGATATGATTGCCAAAAGGGCCACCTTGCTGGTCTCTTTTTCTGTTATTTCTGATAAAAATTGGGTAGTGAAGGCTTATTTCAAAAATAAGCATAAACTTTTTTGTGGGTATAAATTGTATGTATTTCCGATGTTTCTAAGTCTACCTGTGCCCGCAGAAGAATTTTTCTTGCTTTAAAGTCTCGGGTAGTTGAGTTGGATGTTACTTTTTTTCTTAGATACCCATGTAAGTGTATCATTTCATTTCAAGGTCATGCTTATATTTTTGATGTTTCTCGTTTAGAAAGGTTTCTTTTAGATAGGAAGAAATAAAAGTGGGGTTTGTTCTTTTTTTGGCTTGCCTGCTGATTTTGTGGAGGTTTTTGTTTAATCTCTTGATTTCCTTTTTTTTCTTTTGCCCTTTATTTTTAGGGTTTCAGCTCATCGTTATGTGGACTAATGCAATTTATGGTTATTACTATGTTGCTTTTGTACCTTTTTTTTTTTTTTCCTGGTTTGTTGCATATCTTCAAATGTTTATGATTGTAATATATTCTATATGTTTTCAATAAAAAACCCCAAAAAACTAGATTCATTGCGGATTGCTGAAGAAAGCCCCCAGGTGAGTAAAAGCCTTCAGGTAAGTAAAACTTACATATCTCTGCAGTAATGGGAGAAAGGAGCAACATCTGGAAAGCAGTGTATACAAGGGATTGCAGATAACTCTGGCTTTCCCTTTTCCCCCTATTTTTAACTAAAAAACCCCCATATCTTATTAAATGTCATTGTTTTGAATATGACTGGCCAAAATTTCATGGTTGTAACTCATATACTTTTTTTCCCCTGTAGATCTGAAGCCAAAATGTCTCAAAACAATGGAGACTTCAGGACAACTTGAAAACTTTCTTCCCTTCAAGTGTTTTTTTTTTTTAGGTTAGAGAACAGGTAATATTCAGAAGGGGCCAGGTCAGGTGAGTATGCCTGGCGTTTCAGCACTTCAAAACGTAGCTCAGCCAATTTCTGTTGTGTGGTGGCTGCAATGTGAGGAAAGACATTGTCCTACAGAAACAAGACGGCTTTAGAAAGCTTGCCTCGATGTTTGGAGACCACTTCCTACTTCAGTTTGTCCAGAAGTGAAACGTAGTAGTTTGCAGTGACGGTTGCACCCTTTTCCAGATAATCATCAAGCAAAATTCCATTTTTGTCTCATAAGAAAGAAGCCATCACCCTGCTTGCTAATTTCTGAGTCTTGAACTTCTGAGGACTTGAAGAGCCACTGTGTCTCCACTCTTTGGATTGTTCTTTGGTCTCTGGATCATACATATAGGCCATAGTGACAAGACAATCCAAAACTCCCACTTCATTCCTACGAAATTGGTCCAAAATGGCATATGAAGCAACCATTTGATCATGCTTCTGGTCAGCATTGAGGCATTTGGGATCCCATTTGGCTGAGAGCTTTTTCATGTCTAAAATGTCATGGAAGATATAGCCCACACATTCTCGGGGTAGCTTCAGTGTCTCTACTATCTTTTTAGCTGATATTCTTAGATCCTCCGGGATCATGGAATGAACAATAACCACGTTTTCTGGAAATGTCACCTCACTTGGTCTCCCAGGACGTTCTTTGTCTTCAGTGCTGAAATGTCCTATCCTAAACTTAGCAACCCCGTTCTTGACTATAGAGTAGGAAGGACACTTATTACCTAATGTAACCGACATATCATCGTAGATTTGTTTGGCCAAGTTACCTTTTATGAAAAGATATTTCATCACTGCTCGGCATTCTTTTGTTATGAAATCTCCATTGTTTTGTGACATTCTGGCTTCAGACCTACAGAAAAAAAAAGTATATGAGTTACAATCATGAAATTTTGGCCAGTCACATTCAAAATAATGACATCTGACATGGCATAGATATTTTTAGTTAAAAAGTAGGGGAAATAGGGAAAGCCAAAGAGTTATCAGCAACCCCTCGTATTAATGCCCATAGTATGGGAAATAGGTTTCTGGATCTTGAGGTTTTAATACTCATAGAAGAGGCTGACTTACACTAACTTTCTCAAGATAGGAAATAGCTCACATGAATAGTAAATTGGATAGGAACAACTGGAGGATATAGAAAAGCAGTGGGCAAAACTGAACGAGGATATTTTAAGGGCAACAAACCTTTTTGTTAGGAAAGTAAATACATGTAAAAAGAAAAGGAGACCACTATGGTTCTTGAAAGCAGTAGCTGAAAAAGTGAGGAAAAAGAGAGTGGCCTTCATAAAATACAAGAGATCATAGAAAAAGAACAACAAGCATCAATATATAGAAAACCAAGAGAAGCTAGGAAAGTAGACAGGAAGGCAAAGATACATATGGAAGAAAAAAATAGCCAATGAAGTAAAATGAGGGAAGAAAACATTTTTCAGATATGTTAGTGACAGGAGGACGTGCAAAAGGGATTTTGTCAGACTCAAGGGTGAAGGGGAGGAAATACCAGATTTGCCAAGTTTCCCAGTTCCAGGAGTGAGATTTTTGCAAGTTTTGGTTTTAAATGTGCCCTGTAATACAGTATGGTATTTGTAGTTCCTGATTTTACTCATTGGAATCAGTGCAGCAGATCCCATAATGCTTCAGGATGAGCTTGTAAGAAACCAGGAATGTCTTAAAATCTCATTCCTGGAACTAGGTAACTTGGCATTTCTGAAGTACTTTTGTCCACGAAAGAAGAGTAGGACCTGGGGGGGGGGGGGAGGGGGTGATGGTTTCTGATTATCTTAAGATGACTGAACAAGTAGAAAAGGTGACAATGAAAGCCAGAAGGATGCTCGGGTGCATAGGGAGAAGAATGGCCAGCAGGAAAAAGGAGGTGATAGTGCCTTTGTCTAAGTCTCTAGTGAGACCTCATTTGGAGTTTTGTTTGCAATTCTGGAGACCATACTTTAAAAGGATATAAACAGGATGGAGTTGGTGCAGAGGGTGTCTACTGAAATGGTCAGTTGTCTTTATCATGCAGCATATGGAGACAGACTTAAAAATCTCAATTTGTATACTGTGAAAGCAAGGCAGGAGAGAGAGGACATAGGAGGAGAGCCTCTCAACTGAAAGAAAACTCTGTAAAAAGGAGTCATAAGATGAAGGTGAAAGGAGATAGACTCAGGAGTAATTTGAGTAAATATTTTGTTATTGAAAGAGTGGTAGATGTATGGCATAGTCTCCCAGTGGAGGTAGCAGAGACAAGGATTATATCTACATTCAAGAAAGCATAGGACAAACACAGAAGATCTCTAAGGAAGAAAGGGACTGTAAAGCTTAGTAGCTGGTGTGAAAAAGCAGACAGTATAGGCTGTATAGTCTTTGTCTGCTGTCACTTTTGTGTTTCTTGGTACAGCAGAGTGCAGTGGTCATATTGCAATCATTGTTTAGCTCTCAGGCCCCCACACAGACTTCCCTGAGGTTTCAGACATAATTTCTTATGATGGCCTTACCTCAGTAGCTTTCTAAGATTTCAAAGCCAATCATTCGTAAAGAGACACTACATTAGCCATCTGCATTTAAAATTCCCCATTTTGGTGATCTTTTTGTACCGTGTTGTGCAGTGATCCTCTTCTAATGTGCATTTGACACATTGCAGTATGGTTTCACTATGTCAGTTGCTATAAATTGGGAATATTAGTGTTTTTATTGCATGGTAGATCTCTGGCCATAATATTAAATGCTGGTCTAAGCAGAAAGGAACAGTCCCAGACAGCTTTCTTCTAACCTCAGAATGTTATTCGGTGATATGAAGCAGACAATAAAGCAGCCAAATCCACCTTTCATCCTTTCTCTGCAGGCGGATGAGGATTTTGCAGCTTTTCCCCTTTTCCATCTGGACACAATCTCCATGCCAGTGATAGCCGCTGACTGCAAGCGAAGGCAAATTCTGCATGAAGGTGGGTTATTTTCCCACAGAAATTACTTTTGGGAAAGAAATAAACACCTCTCTGGTCCCCAGCTCCCCCGACCTCTGAAAGATATTCAGTTTTCATTGAGACATGTTCTGACTGGGAATTAACTTGTTGGCAGAAGGTGCTTGGAGAAATATTGCACTTTAGTCAAGATCTAGCTAAAGAGCTAAATTACATTTTCTGTGGCCCAGTCAAAGAGTTTCCAGTGGCTTGCAGTCCAATTAATGGAGAAAGGAGTCTGTAAAAAGCCAAAAGGAACATTATCATTTCCTTAAGCTGTATTCTTATGTACTTCCCCCCCCAAAAAAACTGATTGAATTAATGCATACTGATAAAAATGTTTTCTCTCAGAGCAGCACCTACAAATGCATTGGTTTTGTGGATACCATGACGAATGCACCGCATCCTAAGCCATTGTATTTTGAGTACGATCTCAGTCCCTCAGATTTACTGCTAGTGCTGTTATACTTGCCAATGCAGCTTCCTTCTGGAGTTCATAAGGCAAAATGTGTACAGGCAACATACCAAGGTCTTAAATATTCTAGAGCCAGTATTGTGGAAGTGTACCTTTAAAGATCTCAGACTGGGAGAAGATATATTGTGAAGCATGGCTTTTTGATATGGCATTTGATCTATGTTGATCTTTTATATTGATCCTGTTTCAGGATTTTGTTGACTCTTGGCAACCCTGTGGATAGCTGTCCATGTTGTCAGTATCCCCTGGGCTTTCTTGGCAAGGAACAACCAGAAATAGATCATAAGGCTTCCAACACCTGATATTCCAAGATGATTCCCATCCAAGTACCAACCAAGCCCAACTCTGCTTAGCAGTATCTGTTCTTCCAAAATGGTCTCCCATCCAAGTACTAACCTAGAAACCTATGAGCATAGAAACCTATGAGCATTCAAGCAACATCCCCTACCCAAACAGCAACAGTACTACCACCGCCAACCAAATACACATCCATCCCATCCACACAAACAAATTTATCACACCATGTTAGTAAATACCTTCATGTTAAATGCTACCTCAACTGTACTGTCTAAATGTTTACAAGTACCCTAATGTTAAATGTAACCCTCCAACTGTGATGTGACGTGACCACCTTGATTGAAGGAAAAGGTGGCATACAAATCTGTCTAAATAAATAAATAAGCCCGATCCTAATTAGCTTCCAAAATCAGGCACACTCAGGGTGGTGTGACCATAGTTCATAGAATCTTACACACAGTGAAACATAGCAGTTAGGGAATTGCTCCATTCAGAATGTCCTTACCCCATTTTCAGCCCTCCTCAAACTACCCCACCACCTAAAAATAACCTTGCAACTACACCATGACCCCGCAAACTGATCCAGCCCCAAAAAACACACTCCCCACAACTGCCCTACCATCCCCTGACACATACTTGTGACCTAGATTGGCCTCTGTTGGAAACAGGATACTGAGCTTGATGGACCTTTGGTCTGACTCAGTATAGCAGATCTAAAGTTGCCCCATCCCCAAAAATGACCCCTTTGAACTTCTCCAAGATCGACTTGATGGCACCTAACAACAACATTGACTGTTACTATATTGCATTTGATTTTAAAGATTTTACTTCTTATAAGATTTTTACTTATTGGTGAATTTTGGCTTGTATGTTTTTGTATATGTTTTATATATTTCTATTGCTGTTTGTTGTCATTATTTGAATGGATTTATGTTTATTGTCAGTAATATATATTTTTTTTATTTATTTGTTGGTTATGATGTTGTATTATTTTCTTTATAAGATTTGAATACCACTTTGAGCAGCTGTACTTGTGTGAAATAAATTGATGTGGGCTGCAACAAGCAATGTAAACACCTCAACATGGTGAAGCTAAACATATTTTTAATTTTCTGGGTTTTATGTAAAATTCTAATATATAAATATCTAGCTGATGCAGTGAAAGGATTTGTATTAACAAATGATGGTATCTTGAGATACATGCTGCATTTTGCTTAAAACCAGCTCAAGATGAAATTCTTTTTTTCAATTTGACCTGGATTATGTAAAATACACTGTGCATCAAAGAGTAGGCCCAGAACAAACATGAAACTAAACACTAAGAAATAGCCTGAAGACAGACAGAGACATTATCTTGAGGTAGAGCATTCATGAGATCCAGTATCAAAAACAGTGATACAATATTTTCTTTTGTTCTGCCATGCAGCGCATTCATTGTTGCAGTTGTCGCTGTTAAGTGCCATCAAGCTGATGTTGACTCATGGAGATCCTGTGGATAGTTGTCCTATACTGCGTTTGGTCTTTAGTCAGGCAGCTAATTGTTGATGGACTGGCATCCACAGCTGCTGATCTCCAGGAACAAGCAGGAATGAGTCTTCACATATGGGTATCGTCGGTACCGACGGAGCCTGCGCGGGAACGCTCCCCAGCGTCCAGTAAGAAAGCTTTTGGGAGCATCCCACAGTGCCTGCGCGCTGCCTTCCCGCCTTTCCCAACCGCCTCTCTCCAGTTCTTCTTTTCCGTGGAGCCAGCAGGTCGTGTTCCTGTCACCGCAGAAGAAGTTCTTTATTTTTTTCTTTATTTTTCTGTGTCGCGTCTGCCTTCGACGTCAGACCGGTACCGCCGGTCTTTTCTTTTCTTTCTTTCTTTCTTAAAAAAAAAAACCCAACAACTTTTATTTCTTCAACTGTGCATTTTCAGTTTGGGCCTTAGGCCTAAATATTTTCTCCTCATGGAGAAGCCCGATTCCGGGTTTAAAAAGTGCACAAAATGTGGCAGTACTATTTCTGTCACCGACACCCATGATTGGTGTCTAAAATGTTTGGGTCCTCACCATTCCATCACGGCAGAACCGAGCAGCCAAGCTCAGTACCCTGTTTCCCTCTGATGCAGCCTCGGTGGCATCGACGTCTTCCAGGGCTGCTTCTTCCTCCCATGGATCTCAGGTAACCAAACATAAATCTAGCCGGTCCTCGAAGGGCAAATCTCCCTCTAAGCATCGAGATGCCTCCGGGCTTGTCCTCGAGGATTCCGCTCCGGCAAAATTACCCCGGCGGGAAGTTCCGGCTTCCAAAGCATCATCTATGGGGTCACAGGTTGACATCGATGGCTTGGCCTCGACCGATCACCTGTTGCCGTGTTCTGGGGTACTGGTGGCCTCCACTGGTACCAACATCCAGACTTTGGTGGCGTCAATGGATCAGAATATTCTATCCATGCAGCACACCCTTACGGCGTTCATGCAGGCTTCGACGCCTTCGGTACCGCAACAATCCCCGTTGCCGGTACCGACTCCGGCATTGGCACCGTTCCCGGTGCCGGTACCGATTGGATCGACATCGGCTTCGGTGTCGACTGCAATGGTACCCTGTCCTATGATGCCCATCGGTACCGAACCTGTACCGCTTACTCCCGATGTCGATCCCACTCGGTATGCATATCGGGCTTTACAGGAGCATCCAGATAGGCGATACTTTGATTCCTCCGAAGACTCTGAGTCGGAGGCTTCTGTCGATGCACCGGTACTACTTCCTCAGGAGTCTGCTTCTCCAAAACGAAGAATGTCTCCTCCAGAGGACTTGTCTTTTCAAGACTTCATTAGGGAAGTGGCTAGAGGCCTCTCTATCACAGTGGCCTCTGAGTCAGAGCCTAGAGCCAAGCAATTAGATATTTTGCAATATCCTAAGGCTCCTAAGGAAGCAGCTACCTTACCTATTCATGAGATTCTTTATGATCTCATGTTGGGCATGTGGGAGACTCCTCTCACCACCTCTCCTCATTCTCGTAGGTTGGACACCATGTACCGTGTCCCTCCCTGTCCTGGTTTTCATAAGACTCAGCTTCCTCACCACTCTATTGTGGTTGAGTCTGCTATGAAGAAAATAAAGAGTGCAAAGAGACACTCATCTAACCCTCCAGGACGTGAATGTAGGACTCTAGATGCTTTTGGCCGAAGGATTTTCCAGGCCAATATGCTTGCTGCCAGAATCAACTCCTATAGTCTCTATATGGGGATGTTTCTAAAAGAAGTCACAGATCATCTGCAGACTTTAGCTCCTTTTATTTCAGAAGATAAAAGGCAGGAATTTCTCACTTGGCTCAAACATGCCCAAGATGTTTCCAAATTCTCCAACCGTGCAGCCTTTGACTCTTTTGAGTGTGTAAGCAGAGCCACGGCTATTGCCATAGGTGCACGCAGAATTGCTTGGTTACAAGCCTCTGATTTGGAACTCTGGGTCCAAGATGAGTTGGGAAACCTTCCTTGTACAGGTGAAAACCTGTTTGGCAGGGATTGGCAAGCAAAGGCCACTCAGATGGATGCTGAGAACTCTGCTTTGGATCGACTTTCAAAGTCTACCTCTGCCCCTGTTAAGAAAAGATTGTTTAAAAAGACATCTTTTTCTAAAAAGGGAAGATATTATCCTGCTCATGGGCAGACATCTTCTGCAGGTCGTTTTGCTGCAAAGCGTCAGCAACCACCTAAACAGGCCATGTCAAAGGCAGCCAAGCCTACCACAGCCCAGCAGCCTCAACCTCCTCAGGGCCTTTGACTTGCAACTAGAGAACTTAGCCTTTCTAGCTCTGGAAAAACCAGAGCCCCTCACCATTCCAGGAAGGTTGACTTACTTTGCTCCCAGATGGGAGCAAATCACAGCAGAGCAATGGACCCTCTCCATCATAAAGGAAGGGTACAAGCTTCATTTCTTGAGTCTTCCTCCTCACACCATGGTGAAACAGTTCAATTCTCCAACATCTCTCCTCAACCTTCTAGGTCAGGAGATTGCTACCCTTCTTGCCCAATGGGCAATAGAAGAAGTGCCTCTTCTTCAACAGGGCTCAGGGTTCTATTCCCCTTATTTTCTTATCCCAAAGAAAACAGGGGGCTACAGACCCATATTAGATCTCAGAGAATTGAACAAGTTTCTATTCAAGGAGAAATTCAAAATGATTTCTCTAGGGGCTCTGCTTCCATACCTTCAGAGTCAGGACTGGCTTTGTTCTCTAGATCTCAAGGATGCGTACACCCATGTCCTCATCCATCCAATACACAGAAGGTTCCTTCGGTTCCTTTTTCAAGGAAAGCACTACCAATACAGGGTGCTTCCTTTCGGTCTGGCCTCTGCACCAAGGGTGTTCACGAAATGCATGGCAGTAGTAGCTGCATTTCTACGCACTCTAGGAATATTCGTATTCCCATATCTGGACGACTGGCTCATTCGAGCCCCATCTCAGTCAGAGGCCCAGATTTGTCTAACGTGCACAATGTGTATCCTTCTGTATTTGGGACTAGTAATAAACATCCCAAAATCCAATCTCACCCCTACTCAGTCATTAGAGTTCATAGGGGCCTTGCTGGATACCACAACTGCAAGGGCCTATCTTCCTCAGGCCCGTTGCCTACGTCTGGTGCAGTTAGCCTCCCAGATTCAGTTAAAGTCCCAGTTAACTGCTCGAGAGATGTTACAACTATTAGGCCACATGGCATCCACAGTGCATGTGGTTCCATATGCTCGCCTTCACATGAGGGCAACTCAATGGACTTTGTCCATCCAATGGACTCAGGCATCAGGTTGCCTGTCAGACAAAATAGCAAACTCCAGTCGCCTTTTTTGGTCTCTCCAGTGGTGGAAGTCCTCTCAAAACCCCTTTTCAGCTACCGCTACCCCAAGCAACTCTCACAACAGATGCTTCTCCAAGGGGTTGGGGAGCTCATCTGTGGGATCTCTCCACCCAGGGCATCTGGTCTCCACAGGAGACTTCTCTGCATATCAATCTCTTGGAACTCAGAGCAATTTTCTTAGCTCTCAGAGTGTTCCATTCCCTGCTCAGCTACAGGACAGTCCTCATCCATATGGACAACCAAGTAGCCATGTTCTATGTAAACAAGCAGGGAGGGACTGGCTCTCTGTCACTTTGCAATGAAGCTTTGCGACTGTGGGCCTTCGCCAGAGAGCATCACATCCATCTTCTGGCAGTATATATTCCAGGCGTTCAAAACTCTTGGGCGGACAGACTCAGTCGAGTTCTGCTTCCACACGAGTGGTCCTTCCACATAGACCAGGTAGCCAGGATCTTTCGAATTTGGGGAACCCCGGACATAGACCTCTTTGAAAGTCCGTGGAATGCCAAACTTCCCCGGTTCTGTTCCAGAATTCCGTGTCAGGGAGTTCAGGCCAAGGATGCCTTCCTCCTTCACTGGGGTCAAGACTTCCTTTATGCCTTTCCACCAATTCCCCTAATTCCCAAGACACTATTCAAGTTTCAGAGAGATCAAGGAACCATGATCCTCATAGCACCACATTGGCCACGCCAAGTGTGGTACCCTCTACCTCTGCATCTCTCTCAAGCTCCCTCCCTGGACTAGGGCTCTGCTCCAGACCTTCTATCCCAGGAAGAAGGAACGTTGTGGCACCCAAACCCCCAGTCTCTCCATCTCAGGTAGCGGCAATATTGCACTGCTACCCAGTTAGCAATCCGCGACTAACACTAGGCTAAGTTTTGACTCATCTAGTTTTAGCCGTGGATGCTAACTAGATAGCGGTGCAATATCGCCGCTACCAGGTTAGCCTCGGCGGCTCCAAGGCATGTGCAGCAACGCCGGATATTCAATGCCATCACTACGGCACTGAATATCCAGTGTTAAGGGTCGGCAGGCAGGGCTATGTGCCATAGTGTTGCATTGCCTGCCCAGTGCAGTATCGGGCCTAAAGTGCCTGCTGAGGTTGCTGCATCTACCTCCCGAATAGTCCCACCGCTCAAACCCTTCCAATTCAATCCCTAATTGAATGCCGCAGAAGCCCCCCTTTCTATTCCTCCACTCACACATAATGCTCCCTGGCCTGGCAGCCTCTCTCCCTCCCCCCCTTTTTAGCACCTCCTTCTCAAGACAGCCACACACTCAGTAGCAAAGTCCCCCTATGAGCCCCCCTCCAGTTTCCATCTCCCCCAATGGAATGTGTCTTTAAAAAAAACTTCTAAAGTGCAGCCCCCACTGAATATTCCCCCACCCATTTGACACACCCCTGGGACTTACCCGGGGTAATCCCTAGTGTCTAATGCAGCTGGACCAGGAGTGGCCTCCCTCTGCTTCTATCCCAGCTGCTTGAGGTTCCAAAATGGCATCGTTAACCTCTTGTGATAGTCTTGTAGTGCTGCCACTAGATTGACCTCTAGTGTTAGTGCCATTAGACTTCTGCTAGGGGTTACTGCTTCTTTTTGGAACATCAAGCAGTCAGGGCAGGAGTGGAAGGGAACTGTTCCTGCTCTGGCCCCACTAGACATCAGAGAATCCTTCTGGTTAGTTCCAGAGGTGGATCAGATGTGTGGGGGGATGGCCGGTGGAGGGCAGCTGTTCTTTGGGGGTGAATCCTTTTTGGAGGAAGCATTCTATTGAGGGGATGGAAACTGAAGAGAGAGGCCAGTATAGTGGTCTTTATTACTGATGTGTGAGAGGAGGGAGGTGTTGAAAAGGGGGAGGGGAGAAGAAGCTGTTGTGGCAGGGGGTCATTGTGTGCAGGTAGGGGAATCGGTAGAGGGGGATTGTGTGACATTCGAATAGGGATTGGATTGGGGAAGTAGGTGTGGCCACATCGGTGACTGCAGCCATTTCATTTGGCCCCACACATTTGTACAGCACAGACTATGCACTTTGCTAGTTAAGGTGTGGTGAATGTAAATGCTTACTGCACTTCAGTAACAGGGCCCCTCGGAGTCTAATAAAGCAACATGCCTCAATCTTCCACCAAGGGCTAGTCCTGGGACTCTGCTAGGGGCATTGGCATACCCCAATTCTTGGTCTCATCCAATATTTTTGGGCAAAATGCCAATTACAATTAGCATATAGTAGTTAGTATGGAAGGGAGACTGGATAGACCATGTGGCCTTTTTCTGCAGTTATGTTTCTATGTGTCTATGTCAGAGCTTCATTCTTCTTACTTAGATTTCTCCTCTGATTTCTCTTGAAATGATTTACATTTCTAGCCAGAACACAGAATGAAAGTGACAGACTTCCTTTTGTTGTAACTAGCTATTTTGTTTTGTAAATACCAAACAAGGGATATGTTTTCATTTTGAATAGGATAGGAAATGTCAGTGACATATCCTATTTTGTTTCCTTTCATTTTGTAACTGAAACAAAACAAAAGCAAATAAAATTGTGATGTTTTCTGTAGTTCAATGCTACTGCCTCCCTGCACGCCATCTATATTTCATCTCATGTGTATGATCCAAAGGGGACAGAAGCGATCCCCAGTCACTCTTGCCCCATCATTGCTATATTGCAAGATGGCATCAGCCTCAGGTCACCTGTGCAGTTTTGGAATATGGTATTGGCAGGGCAGGAGCAACTGGGAATTGCTTCTGCTCCTTTGGACAACACTATTAGGCAAGTTACAGGGGGAGGGTGGAGGAGAGATGAGGGTAAGATCAGGAGGGTGAGGGATCCAGGGTATGCCCAAAGAATTTTGCACATTGGGTGGGTGGGAGGGGGAAAGCGACCAAACTTATATCAATTTTTTCCATTTTGTTTTTTATTCATTTTATTTAATTTCAAATAAAGAAAATAAAAAAACAAATGAAATTTTAAGAAATCCCTGAAGTGTAAAAATTTGCAATGTGCACCGCTATAGCAAACTAATGGTATTTTACTGAGCCAAGTGGTAAATAGTGATCTTTACAGTTAGCTGAGCATTTCCTTCTGCTCCTCTATACTTCCAGCTCAGTGGGAACTAGGTTTGAGATCTAGTTCTATGAGCCTTCATTTGCTCAGAGATTTTTCCCCTAGTTTATATCCCCCTCCCCAGCACAGCTAGTCTGGCATTGGAACAGTGGTCCTGAGGCAGGGAGCCACACACTAGGACACCTTCGAGAGCCCTGCAGTCACAGGATCGGCTTGTGAACACTTTCTGCAGCATCCCCAGTAAACCCAACATGGGGATCAAATGAGGGTTCTTCCACTGGCAGCACACAGCATTTACCACCTGAACTGGACAAAGGAATTGTTACTACAGTGTCTAGCATCAGTGGGCGATTCGATTTGCACAAGTTATTAAATAACAGTTCTGCAATTCACCAGCAACTCTAAGTGAATCAGTGGGTACACACAGACAGCCTGGACATTTTATTCCACTGACTGCAAATAGAGGAGACAGTTCTAGCAATGATGCATGTGGGGACTTGTCTTAACTAACTCCTGACCTGGTCAACCATGCTTGCAGGCAGGTAGGGAGCATCGCCTGCTAAGTATTTCTGGCGCTCTCATGCTTGCCAGAAGCCATTGAGAGGAATATTTTTTTCCTCAGGTTCTGGTTTGCTCTCACATAGGCTGAAAAACAAATTCCAGACTCCACTAATTAGAAGGTTAATGAGCTGGCAGATCAATTTTATTTTTGCTGGATGAGTTCCTCAGACAATCTGCATGGAACACTCTGCCTGAAAAGTCGAAATCTCACTTCCACCTTCCTGCTTCATAATTGGCCTCTTACTGTTGGTGAGATTATCTGAGAGAAGCAATGGGTGCTGTGCTTTTTTTTTTCATTTGGGAAGAAGGGGGACGCAGATGCGTGGGATAAATCCAGCTGATTCTGGCTACCAGATCTGCATGCTACAGCGTGACTTATCTAGATGCTGAGTGTTTGACTTAAAAGAGCCTCTTCTGCTACATGAGGCTTAACTGTCTGAAAATGTTGCACTGGACTGAATTAATTGGGGTACCAAATTAATTAAAGCCAATGAACTTCCCCTCATGTATTATTCATAGGCCTGTTTTAGCAGGACAGAACGAGGCGAAGGAAGAGGGACACGAGATAGGAAAGTCTGAGTGAAAACAGGAGGGAAAGGGACAAGCCTATTCCATATTTAGTACAGATATTTAATATTTTTCTGTGCCTGAATTTCAGAAACAAAATGAAAATATTAGCAACCAACTCCTCTTGGATGCAATAATTGGCATCTTCCTTTTCAAAAATAAATGAAAGATATGCTATGGACACATATAAACACAACAGAAAAAGGTTAGTTTTTTAATTAATTTATTATTAATTTTATTTAACTAGTTTTATATACCGTTTTTCTACCAGGCAAAACGGTTTACATGGAACAAAAAGAGAATGGTTTACATGGAACAATTGAAAACATATGTAGGCAACTTTAAACAAATATAATTAAAAATTGTAAACAGCATTTAACGTGGGAGGGGGGAGGAAGATACCTGGATGGTATAACTTACAATCTTTATTAGTGTTAACATTTCAGAAACAAATGCCTTCAATTATAAAACTCATAAATGTAGTTTATTACAATTTACAACAAATGCATGTATAGCCAAATATAAAGGACACAATAATTCCCAATACTTCCATAAACCTCATATTTTACAACATGCAACTAATAAAGAACAAGAGCAATTTCTCTTTTACAATCACCTCAACAGAAGTTAGTATTTCAGAGAACAGTGGCTCCATGGAGGTTGCATATTTATTTTTCAGCCAAACCCACCACAAAAAAAGAAGCAGCAGAATGCTTAGGGATGCTTCCTAAATGGGGGCCATTATTCTGTAATGCAAGACCCTGGAAGGCAGCAGCTGTCTGACCCTTGTACATGGTTGCACTGCATGTTCTAATGAGGGGCCCTGCAAGGCAGCAGTTGTATAGAGTTTCCCAGTCCTGCTCTGTGGTGCTTATTCACAGCAAAAGTCATTTAGAAGCCCAGCGTGAATGGCTAATGCTTCCTCTTGAAATGACTGAATCTAAACTAAAGTGTGCTAAATATGCAGTTCTATTGCTCCTCACTTTGCATCTTAATTATTCGGTTTTGACCTTTAGCACAACTCGTTTCAAGGAGACCTGCCATTTCCTCAGGCTGTAATTAGTGTATAGTGTTAAAGGAGACCTGCCATTTTTTAAAGCAATAACCAAGATGCACCAAGGAAACCTACCATTTCCTCAGGTTGTAATCATGAGTTGTGGCTTAAAAGAGGCTGGGATCAATGTGTATAGTATTAAAGGATGACTGATGTGATATGTTATACAAATGTTAGATTATGACAGCAGTCAAAGACCATAAGACCCATCTAATCTACCCTATTGCTTTCCTGTTGTAATGCCACATACACTGTTAATCTTTAGCTTTCCCTTCACTTCCTTGGAACTGAGGATTTTCTTGACTTATCCCAGGCTTTCGTAAATTATCTACCTTCAGAATTGGATTATGCACGTAATGGTAAAGGAGAGCAAACACTTTCTCTATGGGGAAGTATCTCCAAATGGATTAGTTTTGCACATGATGGTAATGAACCTCACTCGTAAGCCAGGGTATGCGGCATGTCATCTCAGTCTCTCAAATTTACTGCTAAGCTTGCCTTGGTACTTGCATCTATCAAAGAGAACTTTCTTCTGGAGTTCATAGGATGTAATATATATAGGCAGGTTATCAAGGTGTGCTTGGAAATTGCTTTTTATCAGACCTGTAGCACTCAGCACAATGGAAAATATTTCAGTATCTTTTAGGCTCATTTTTTCTCTGATTGCATCTGTTGGTACTTGAAGAACTTGTCTCTCTTTACACGGCATAAAGAATAATCTTGAGATACACAAGAGTACTATAGAGACTACACATTTTGTACATGGTTATGGGGCTGCCACTGAAGATAATGTAGAAAGGTGGGAGCTGTGACACAGGTTCCTGCTGCTCTTCCATGATGTGTGAATTTTCAGCTAGCGGGGCCTGGGGATCACTGGCAGCTATGCTGCTCAATCCAACCAGTTCCACTGGCTGGTGTGTCAGAGGATGCCCACTAGACATGTTTCAGCTTGCGGCTCTGCCCTGTCTTTGCTGATAGAGCCCTAGAACAACCCATTTTTGTCACCCTCCAAAGTCTGGCATTCTAGTTGACCTCCTAGTTCAGCTAATCATAATGCCAGTTCTAAAAATGTGAAGTTTGTAGCCCGTCCTACCTGCTATTCCCAATGATTCCCATTGCTTGATGGTAACCAGACTTGCTGACATCTGGAAATACTGCAGAGCTTGTTTTGGTAGTGAATCTGGAGGCTACATGGGTGCTGTTGATTTTCTGATGACTACTTGAATAAGTCTCTGGGATGTGGGGGTTGTGGTGACTTACAGCAGTAATCTGAAACTCTGTAAAAGACTCAAAATTGATGCCTCTCAATACCAGCAAATCACAGGAGGTAATCCTTGAATTGAGATGCCACAGAATCATTGCAGACCATAGTAATGGACTTCAGTTGATCTAAACCAGATATTTAAAGCTGGGTGGCACTGTTTAACCCAAATCTCCATCTATGAGACTAGGGACTAGGCTACCAAATATGCCAGAGTGGACAATTCTATGGAATGTACATAGAGTTGTTCTAATCAATAGGAAGAGATAAAACTGTCCAAGACTGGAAGGACAACTAAAACATACAGAGGTGGTATTGTCACCCCTTAGGGCCACAGTTGTACTTATCATTGACTTAACCCCTTTCTGAACACTAAGCGTGGTCAAGCTATTCTGTTATCTCCAAATATATACCCATTGTGCCTATGGACAGACCTGCTCAAAAGTTAGTATCTTTGAAATAATGGGTTTAATTTATAAGATTAATGAAAAGAGATACACTTATAAAATTGTGAAATGGCCTATGATAAAATTAAATCTTCTAGATCATTACTTTCAAAGAATACATTAAGGAAAGCTATATCAAAAGGAAAAGCAATAAAGATTCAGGAAAGATGAGAAAGTTAGATTAATTACCAGTTCCTTATCCTGCTAGACCAGTCCAAGTGAGTGAGTTATGTTCCCTTGCTAGCAGGTGGAGGCAGGCATGAGCTTCTTTCAGTGATGTGACCAGGAGATATATCTGGTGGTGCAGCACTGGAAGAAGCCACTATTTGTCTGCTTCCAGCAAGTGGCAAGGTGTATTTATTTATTTATTTATCTATGCTTATATACTGCTTAGTCTAATAGTCAAAGTGGTTTACAGAGAACAAGTGAGCCGACATGGCTTTACATAAAGCAAGAAGCTTAAACAAGGGGAGATAAAAGATGGGTGAGGGCAAATGGCACAAAAGTAAACAAGGTTAAGTAAGCATTAATTAGGATGAATGTGATTGCACAGTTTCATTAGCCGAAAAATGGTTGAAGAAGAGGAAAGATTTTAACTTCTTCTGAAATTCCTGAAGGTCATCAATACCACGAAGCATGGGAGGAATTGAATTCCATAAAGTTGGGGTGAAAAGTGCAGATTGGGCCAGGAGAGTCAGGCCTCACGACAGTGCTGTGGTCACTGTGAGTGATTCTGGTAGTGCTCAGTGTTGCTTGGAGTACGGGTACACCTTTGTCTCCTGGAACCAAAAGCCATCCTTTTTCCAGAGCTGCTTTCTATGGGTTCCAGCACTAGTGGATCAAAGAGATGCAGGAGCACACCATAAGTTCACTGAGTGGGGTTTGTAAGTTGGGCCCAGGCCCTTTCCTTCGTGATGTCTCTTATCGCATACAAGTCTTTTTTTCTAATTTTTTCTTTCGGCCCATTCATTTCAATTGAACTGTAGTTGGTTCTGTCTGCTTGCATAAAATAGATTGAAAAAAAGTTCAGGCCTTGTTTGCTAAGCCTAGATTCTATTTCTGTTGCTGTAATTTCTTTTTTGGGACTCCTTTTTTGCCTCAACAGTGCCATTTTTTCAGCAGTCCTTCATCATTTCTTTTTGGCTTTGTTTTCTTCTCAGCTGCATGTAGCCTGGTAAACAAGCCACATGCCTGGTGCTTTGCTTTCTGTAGCACATGTAGGATCAGTTCCACAGCAGGCAGTTTTTGCTCTGTGTGTGATGGGGATGCCAGGAGCTCAAATTTTTCTGCATCATAGGGACCCCCACAGGGGGACCGGGGCTCAATGCAAGTTCAGCACTTCCTCTGCATTCTCCATGTCTGTTCCACCCATTCTTGGAGGCGTGTGCGGGAGCGGTGTGGAAGACCAAGGAAGCCTCAAACTCAGGCCAGCAAACTCCCTCAGACCCCTCTGCTCATTTTGAGCAGTTGCTACTGAAATCACTCACTGGCTTTTTCAATCACTTTTTAGTCACTTTTAGCTGCTTGGCAACCTCTTTCGCAAAGGCCCAGGGCACAGATCTCCCCTACAGGGGATTCCAGGCCTTTGGGCACTACCACTGCCATTCATGGGACTAAGCACCTATCTTGCCCTAGTGCTCCCCTAGGAGCCCAGCCTTATCCCTGTGAGGGTACTGAAGAGGACTCGTTTTCTTCAGAAGGTGAGTAAGGAGGAAGGGGAACTTCCCCTTGTGGAGGGCAGGGATCCTTCAGCAATCCGCCTTTTTCACTGAGAATTTTGATTCAGGACACAATGGTGGCCTTACATATTGAAGAAATGTAAACAAAAATGAACCCAGTTGGATCAAATAGGAAACACCAAAACAAAAAAATATCCAACTCTAAAGAAAGGAAATCCCCCTAATTACCAGAAAAAAAAATTTTGTCGGAGAAAGGTCTGCTAAGTGTCTAGAATAAGTATGTCAGAGACACCGCCGAGACCACTCCATTTTAATAAGTAAATTTTAAACTTTAAAAATGAACCAAAAGTCCACTTAGCTGAAATCGCCAAAATGCCAAGACTCTCAAAGGACGACGCGGCTCGCGTTTCAGGCTTTGCTTCAGATTTGGTAGAAAACCCTGCTTCAGGTCAAAAGTAGCCAGCAATCGGTCGATGGCAGCATCCTGGCCGCGGGGAGACGTCAGCCGTTATAACTTCGCCGGCGTCTGACGTCAGAAGAACAGAAATATCTGGCAACCAATCAAAAATTGAACCTGCCTCCTGATATTGAAGAGCCAATGTCTGCACCAATGTCTTAGGTGGTTCCTGTCTTGCAGGGTATTAGGCATCTATCTGACTTTTTCCCTTTGCCTGAGCTAATGGAACAACTCCTGGCCTCTATGTGGGAGAATCCGGAGCTGGACCTTAAGGGCTCAGGTCCTTTCATGGTTGTAGTCCCTGCCTCAAGACAAGGAAGAACAGTTTTCTGGGCTCCCTTGTGTGGATGCCCTTCTCACAGCAGTTACCAAGTGCACCAGTGGAAGGGGACACTGCACTTAAATAGTCTCATGATAGAAACCCTCCTGAAACCTTTGTGGCCTTGGTCTTGGGCTGTCAAGTGGCCCTATACACATGCTTGGTAACAAGGGCACGTTTGTACTTTGTTCAACAACTGCTGGACAGCCCGGAGACTGCTAGATTGGAATCAGAAGCCACATATGTGGCCGATGACCTACATGACTTGATAAGCATTTCCTCCAAGTTTATTGTGGCAGTAGTTGTGTCTAGACGGTGGTTCAGGCTTTGCAACTGGTTAGTAGATGTGGCCTTCAAGTTTCCCTTTAGGGGCAAGTTGCTCTTTGGGGAGGATCCCTAGAAGTTGGTAAAAGACTTGGGAGAGTTCTGTCCTCAGAGACTTCCGGAAGACAGGCCCCAGGGTGCCTCACAGGCCTCACAGGGAGCTTGGAAGAGCCCTCAGTCATCCAGAAGCCTAGGTAGGGCCCGTTCCTCTTTTGGACCTAGGCCAAAGAAGGGCTAGTCCTTTGGAAGTTCTCAACAATTTTATGACCCCTTGGCAACTACCACCGGAGCAAGGAAGCCCTTACAATGAGATCTGGAAGTTCTCTTCTGTAGTGTAGTCAGTAAGGGTAAGGCTCCAACTGATCCTCTCAGAATAGACCCATATCACATCAGAACAATGGGTTCTGGAGGTGCTAGATTAGGAATACATACTGAAGTTTGCAGAGCATCTGGGAGATGTTTGTGGAGTGTCTCTATGGCTCGTTGCTCAAGCAGGTGTTGGTTACAGAAACTCTTCAGCACCTCCTACAGTTGCAGGCTATGTTACCTATGCCTTCCACAGAGCAAGGGCAGAGTCACTATTCCATCTATTTTGTAGCACTCAAAGAAGGAGGCTCCTTTTGGCCTATTTTGGACCTGAAGGCAATCAATTCCTCACTCTGGATCCCCCATTCCATATGAAGACCATCCGACCAGTCACTGTGTCCATTCAGCCAAGGGAGTTCCTTACCTCCCTAGATCTGGCTGAGATATACTTTCATATTCCTATTAGTGAAGAGCAACAGCAGTTCCTCTGCTTCCGTATCCTGGGCCAGCACTTCCAGTTCCAGGCACTACAGTTTGGCCTGGCTAGAGCACCTCACACCTTCTCGAAGGTTATGGTAGTAGTGGTAGCATTCTTGCGCAAGCAAGGGATCCTGGTTCATCCATACCTCTACAACTGGCTGATTCAGTCAGACTTCCCGCAGAAGTCAAAAGAGGACACAGTCCTGGTGATCTATTGACTGGAATGGTTGGGGTTGGTAATCAATTATTCCAAGAGCAGCCTGAACCCATCCCAGGATTTGGAGCATCTGGGAGCCCATTTCAGCAGTCTCCAAGGTTAGGTTTCCCTCATATTGGAGAGGATGCTCATGCTGCAGAGCTAACTCGTGGAGATTTATGTGCAGCCTGTCCCTTGGACCTGCAGCTTACAGCTCATAGAATCTATGGTGTCAGTGCTGGAGTTGGTCCCTTAGTCATGACATATATGCGACTGCTACAGAGGCATCTGCTGTCTTTCTGGTTGACTTGCTCTCAGCTGTTCAACCAGACTCTTCCCCTCCCCCAGGAAGTCAGGGAGCAGTTGGCATGGTGGCTTTAACCTCAGCATCTAATGATTGGCATACTGCTAGAAGCCCTGGATTGGATAACAGTTACCACAGATGCCAGCCTGAAGGGGCGGGGGGGGGGGGGAGGGGAGGTTTGACTGTCTAAGCCAGATGATTCAGAGCCTTTAGTCCCCTCCGGAGATTTCCTGGATGATCAACTGGTTGGAGGTCAGAGTGAGTCATCTGGCCCAAGTGAAGTTTCAGTTCTTGCTAGAGGACAAGGCAGTCCACGTTCTTAGACAATGCCATGGCAGTGGTGTATGTCAACAAGCAAGAAGAGACCCAAAGCACTGGGGTGGCTCTTGAGGTGGCTTCCCTATACAGTTGGGCAGAGGAGCACCTGCTCGCTCTGTCAGAAGTCCACATAGAAGATGTTGACAACATTCAGACTGACGTCTTGGATCCTGAGGAAAGAGAACTGAGCCCCCATATGTTACTACTACTACTAATACTGATCATTTGTATAGCACTACAAGCATATGTAGTGCTGTACAGAGACTGTAAAAGATGGTCCCTGCTTGTTAGAGCTTATAATCTAGTCAAGGCAGACAACACAACAGCTGGGGACTAGGATATGTTCAGCCTAATAGTGTGAAGATGGAACTTTCCAGTGTTTGATCTGATGGTCATGCAGGAGAATGCCAAGGTGAGGAGTTTTTTCAGTCACTGGAGGGACCCGCAAGCAACAGGCTTGGATGCCTTGCTTCAGATGTGGCCTCTGGAAGGGCTTCTGTATGTCTTTCCCGCATGGTCCTTGGTGAGTCGCTTTCTATGCAGGATTTGGTGTTATCTGAGTTTGGTGATTCTCATAGCCTTGCACTGGCCACACAGGCCATAGAACACAGATCTGATGGGTCTGCTGATGAGGTCCCAGTTCTTGTTGCCTCAGGAAAAGGGCCTTCTTCGTCAAGGGCCGCTGTTAATTGAGGATCTCGCTCCCTTCTCACTTATGGCTTGGCCTTTGAGAGGAATAGGCTGTCTAAGAGGTTACACTGGAGCAGTAGTGGATACCTTGCTGAAGGCCTGCGGGGCTTTGACCTCCTTAGCTTATGTGAGAGTTTGGCACATTTTTGAGAGGTAGTTTTCCTCTCAGGTCTTCCTAAATTTAGAAGCATAAAAAGTGAATGGTAAAGGGGGCAGATTTTGGGTGGAGAAAAAAGTTAGGAGCTTAGCACTGATTTTCAGCACTAGGCACCTAAATTAGGCTCATAACTCTAGGAAAATAATTTAGCAGCATGCATTTTAAGCTCCTAAATTAGGATGAATATTTAGCTGAAAACTTGTGGCTCCTAAGTATGGCTGAAAATAAGACAAATTTGGGAACCTAGATTAAGAGCCTAAATTTAAGAGCTCAGTTTTTGTGAATATCAGACCTATAGTGTAAGCTGTGAATTTTCCTGAGGGTACGCTTATTGGGTTTCAAATGGAAGATTACGCGGCTCTAGGTTTGGCATTATACATTTCTATATGGATATGATCGGCCTTATACAGTTCTTTATTAGATATGCTAGTTTGAAGGAATGGTGTCATCAGCTGAAGATTTAAGTTAGTCCATTACAAAGGTATCACTTTATTTTCCTTTTTTCTTTTCTTTATATTAAACTACCATGAGCTGAAGAGTAAGAGACAACAATTTTCAGTTAGCAAGAGAGAAGGGAAAGGCAAGAATCCAAAGAAGGATATACTGAGTGGAAAAAAATATAAGGAGAAAGCATTAGCAGTTGTACTAATCCAGAAGAAGTACTTGTCATTCTTCCTACCCAGAAAGGATGTGCATAGGAGAAAAAAAAATCAGTTCATGCATTTTTTATGTTTGGTTTATCTATTTGTTTTTTTAGGTACACATTGTATCTGTGCAAGAACGTTTTATGCACATAATCAAATGTAGATGCTTTAATTTGTAGGTGGAGTGGCCTAGTGGTTAGAGCACTGGCTTCATATTCAAATGATTCCCCCTGACACTCTGTGTAGCCTGGGCAAATCACTTAACCCTCCATTGCTGCAAAAGAAAGGCCTGGCAATCTACTTCCAGTCACACTGCCAAGAAAACACAGAGCTTCTGGGTCACCAGGATTCAATATTAACTTATAAGCACACATTGCATTATTAATTTGTAGGTACGCAAGCAATTTATTTAGCTAAATTTATATACCGCAAATCTAAAAGTCTAAGCGGTTTACAAAAAACCAACAAGGCCAGTGAGGCTTTACATAGAACAATTTGTGCATACCTTAAATTTTTAGATACTCAAATGAACCAAATATGTGCTCATGAATGTACACCCCTAAGAGGAAGTCATCTAGTTTTTTTCGAATAACAGAACAGTGTGGCAGGATCCGGAAACTTATCTGTGTACCTATAACCCCTTTCCAGGTCTGTCCTAAAGATAAAAGGTTCATACTTGATTTCCAGTGCTGAGTCCTCATTCACCACCAAAACCCTACTATGGATTCTCCAATCCAGGTTACAAGTACCTGTCAAGTTCTCAAAAGGTGCACAGATTCCATTCTGCTTGTCCAATGGGTAAGCACTAGATTTCCCTAGTCCTCTTTAATAATGGTTTATGGACTTTTCCTCCAGGAACTTGTCCAAACTTCTTTTAAATCCAGCTACACTAGAAGCTGTTACTACATCTTCTGGTAATGAATTCCAGAGTTTGATTTCACATTGAGTGAAAAAATATTTTCTACAATTAGTCTTAAATGTGCTACATTGTAGCTTTGTTGCGAGTCCCCTAGTCTTTCTACCTTTTGAAGGAGTAAACCACTGATCACATTTACCCGTTCTACTCCATTCATTATTTTATAGACCTCTATCATACAGTATCTCCCCTCAACTGTCTCTTTTCCAAGTTGAAGAACCCTAACCTATTAAGCCATTCCTCATAGGGGTATCCTTCCATCCCCTTTACCATTTTTGTTGCTCTTCTCTGTACCTTTTCTAATTCTGTTATATCCTTTTTAAGATATGGTGACCAGAATTGCACACAATATTCAAGGTGTGGTTGCACCATGGAACGATACAGAGGCATTATAATATCCTCTGTTTTATTCTCCATTCCTTTCCTTATGATTCCTAGCATTCTATTTGCTTTCTTGGCTGCCCCTGCACAGAGGATTTCAACGTATTATCCACAATGATGCCTAAACCCTTTTCCTGGGTGGTGGTTCCTAATGATTGCATAATTTAACAGCAGTTTGGGTTGTTCTTCCTGGAGATTGCGATTCTAAAACATCCATGTCCGGCCAGCAGAAATGTCTAAATTGAAAACAGGCATGTTACAGACCCTATTCTGAAACCGCTAATATAGACGCACCTGTATTTCTGGAATCATGAGATATACATTTCTTTTGCGGCACGAACTACATGTCTGGGGAAACACTGGCTCTTGTGGCTATAATGGGATATGAGTATATACAGCAAGTGGCCTGTACGTGCAAGGCCACATGGACTCAGAATATGGTTCTAGATGGCTTTGCAAGAAAAATATCTATCCCGCACATTCAGGAAGCCTATTTGCGTTTCTGAATGACCTCCTATGAGTTTAATTTTGCACTTGTCCACATTAAATGACATTTGCCATTTAGACGCCCAGTTTCCTAATTTATCAAAGTCCTCTTGCAATTTTTCACAATCCTCTTGTGTTTTAGCAACTGAATAATTTGGTGTCATTTGAAAATTTGATGACCACTCATTATTCCCATTTCCAGGTCATTTATAAATATGTTAAAAAATATAAGAGATTGGAGATACAAGATTTTCCTTGGCTAAATCCATGTTGGCTTTCTGCCATTAAACCATGACTATCTACATGTTCAGTGATTTTGTTTTTTATAATGTTTTTTACCATTTTTCCCAGTACTGATGTCAGGCTCACTGGTTTGTAGTTGCCCAGATCACCCTTGGAACCCTTTTTAAAAATTGACATTACATTGGCCACTCTCCAGTCTTCGGGTACTACCGATGATTTTAATGATACTATAGATCACAGATTACTAATAGTAGTTCTACAATCTCTTATTTCAGTTCTTTCAGCACCCTGGGATATATGCTATCCAGTCCAAGTGATTTGTGGCTCTTTAGTTTACAATTAACTCTATTACATCTTCCCAATTTATCGAGATTTGTTTCAGTTCCTCTGATTCATTACCTTTAAATGTCATTTCTGGCATGGGTAAGTTTCCTACATCTTCTTCAATAAAGAATGAAGCAGGAGTGCTGCTTTACCTGCTCATCTGTTTCCTGTTCGAGAGGAGTCGCTGCTCCGTTCCAGCAGTTCCTGTGGGACACGTGAGCTGAGCAGGCTATTTAAATCTAGCCCCCACTGCGATAACCTCGAGTGCTGCTTTACCTGCTCATCTGTTTCCTGTTCGAGAGGAGTCGCTGCTCTGTTCCAGCAGTTCCTGTGGGACACGTGAGCTGAGCGGGCTATTTAAATCTAGCCCCCACCGCGATAACCTCGAGTGCTGCTTTACCTGCTCATCTGTTTCCTGTTCAAGAGGAGTCGCTGCTCCGTTCCAGCAGTTCCTGTGGGACACGTGAGCTGAGCGGGCTATTTAAATCTAGCCCCCACCGCGGGACGCGCACTGCGGGCGTGTGCCCGAGGGTGCGTGCTCCGAAGGGGCATGTCCAAAGGGGCAGGTTCTGCCCCTTTGGCGCCCCTTCGGAGCACGTAGGAGTACATACCCTGGACTTGGTCTTGCTTGTTGTTGCTCATAATATCAGCGTTTATGGGGAAGCGCAAGAAGAAACCAACGGTACCATCGTTATCTTCTGGTAAGGCTGTTAAAGTGGTCGGTCCCATGGATACTCACTTTAAATCCATGGTGTCCACCCCGGCAGTTGGAATTTCTTCAGAGTCTTCCCTTTCAGCGAGTCCTGCTTCTGTAGGCATGTCTCCAATACCGCATAGGGTTGTAACCCCACCCAGTCAAGAGCTTTTTTCTCTGGATGTTGCCGCTCCCCACCTTGGTGAGGCCGAGTCTCCATCCAAACTTGTCGAACTTCCTGAGACCTTCTTAAAGGTAAATACTGTTACTATTTCGTTGCCTTCTTCTTTTGACTTTTCCCAATCTTCTGCAACTCCTGATCCACCGAAGGATGTGTCTCTGCAAGATATTTGGCAGATTGTGTCTCGGACTGAACAGTCCTTAAACTTGTCCTTGACTAAACTATCGAAATTTACTCAAGAGACGGTGACTGTTTTAACTGATCACCAAGATAGCTTAAAGAATCTTGAGTCCTTTAAAGTTAAAACCGATGGTTTAATCACCTCATTACAAAGTGCTTTGGCGTCATCTGTACAGGATTCTCTCCTACTCCATCATCGTGATGAAATACTTGAAAATGTCCATCGTGCGAAAAATTTACGCTTGTTAAATTTCCCCCGAACTCACTATCTGTCTCCTAGTATATTATTTATGAAATATCTGAAGGACGTACTAAAAATTCCTGAGCCAGAAGCTATCTCCTTATCTAAATTGTATTATTTACCATTTGGGGTTCGGGAAAAACGTCCGGTAGATTTGGAGCCAGATGGTGGAGTTCCTGGGGAAATGGATCAGTTGACTGTCCCGAGTTTGGATCTCTCTCAGTTTTTGGAGACATCTGTGGAGGAAATTCCTACTCGGGCCACTCTACTGGTTAGTTTTCTATTAGAAAAAGATAAAATAAGTACGCAAAACAAATTCCTTAAGTTTCGTCATGAGAAGTTCTTTGGCCAGATGATTCAGGTTTTTCCTGATGTCTGTCGTAGTACACAGTTAAAACGAAAGGCTTTTCTTGCTTTGCGTCCTCGTGTTTTGGAATTGGGAGCTTCGTTTGTTTTGAAATATCCATGTAAATGTGTAATAATTCTTCAAGGTAAAACGTATATTTTTTTTGATTCGATTCAATTAGAGACCTTTCTGCAGGGATCAGTTGTTAAGTAATTTACTGTGTTCTTGCTTAGTTAAACGGGGTTTGTTAGTTATTGACTTCCTCTGTTTCAGGAGTTTCTGTTACTTGTTATTTTCTTGGCACTCCATTTTGTGGGCTGAGGGATATTATAATCGTGGAATTTCATCTTGTAATAATCGTGATGTTATATTCCTTGTATTTCTTTGTTTATCTTCTTTAATAAAGAGGTTTAAAAAAATCAAAAAAAAAAAAAGAATGAAGCAAAAAATTAATTCAATCTCTGTGCTATGGCCTTGTCCTCTCCCAGTGCACCTTTTACACCTCCATGATCTAATGGTCCAACTGACTCCCTCACAGGTGATTTGCTATAGTCGATAAAGCACAAATAGATATCCTTTTGGTATTCTTTAGTCTTTTCAAGGATCCATCTCACATCCGCAATGATGTCTCTCGTTCCTCGCCCTTTCCTGAACCCTACTTGCACTTCAGGTCGTTCTTGTTCCAGGTATGGTTGTAGTCTCTTTTGAATAATATTCAGTAGAATCTTGCTGGCATGTGGGATCAGAGCGATTGTGCGATAATTTCCAGTCAGTTGGATCACCTTTCTTTAGTATTGGTATAAACACAGATCTTTTCCAATCAGTTGGCCATGATGTTGTCTTCCATATTTCTTGGCAGAGCCTTGTAAGTATGGTAACAGCTGCATCAGATTGCTGTAATACTTCTATGGGAATGCTGTCAATGCCTGGTGCTTTGTTCTTTGATAAGGCTTTCAATGCTACTTCAACTTCTTCTTTCATCACCAATGGTTCCCGATCATAAGGTACAGGTTGAAACGGCTGTTGGTTCACTTGATCTTTATCATATAATAACTCTGTATATTCCTTCCATCTTTTCTTGATCTTCTCAGCATCATTCAACAAAGAAACTTGAGCATCTTGTAACATTCCAATTCGAGGCTGGAACTTTCTCTTTAACTCTCGTAGCTTTAGAAAAACCGATCTTCCTCTAATAGTTTCTGCTTCTATTTCCTTGCATGCGTCATTGTAATACTTTTCTTTGTCCTGTCTTGCTGCACGTTGGAAATTTCTGTTGAGTTCTGTGATTGTCTTTCTTTCTCCTCTGGCGTTAGCTTCTTTGCGTTTCTGGGCAATTTTCAGAGTTTCTTCCGTCATCCATTTTGGCCGTTTTTTCTTTTTCACCTTTTTTAGAGATTTCTTGCTTTCTTCCAACACAACTTTCTTGATGTCATTCCAAAACTCTTCTGGAGCTCTGTCATTTGTATCTAAAGCAGCAAATCGATTTTGCAGGCGGTCTTTAAATCCCAGTGATATATTCCCAAGGTCATATTTTGCTGCATTCATGAGTGATTTGCTCTTTTTCAACTTTAGCTTGAGTTTGCATACTAGTAGTTAAGAACATAAGAACATAAAATATGCCATATTGGGTCAGACCAAGGTCCATCAAGCCCAGTATCCTGTTTCCAACAGTGGCCAATCTAGGTCACAAGTACCTAGCAGTTTCCCCAAAGGACACAGGTTCCAAAATGCTTGTATTGGGGCAAGCAGTGGATATCATGGGTCCCCTTTAATAATGGTTTATGGATCTTCCTCCAGGAACTTGTCCAACCCTTTTTTAAACCCAGCTACACTAACAGCTTTTACTACATCCTCCGATAACAAATTCCAGAGTTTGATTACTTGTTGAGTGAAAAAATATTTTCTCTTATTAGTCTTAAATAAGTTACCCTGCAGCTTCATTGCATGTCTCCTAGTCTTTCTATATTTTGATGGCATAAACAACTGATCTACGTTTACCTGTTCCACTCCATTCATTAATTTATAGACCTCTATCATATCTCTCCTCAGCTGTCTCTTTTCTAGGTTGAAGAGCCCTATCCTTTTTAGCCTCTCTTCATAGGGGTATCCTTCCACCTCCTTTACCATTTTGGTGGCTCTTCTCTGTACCCTTTCTAATAATGCTATATCCTTTTTAAGGTACGGCGACCAGAATTGCACACAATACTCATAAGTTTTTTGCTCATGGAACTGTGAAGAACCTCCCAGGATGTAGTGGGTAAAAGAAAATTAATCCACGAAGTCTGAAGATTAGTGCAAACTGCTGGAAAACATCATGTATAACATCCATAGATCTTAAGGCTGACCTGGAGCAATCTGGAGAGGTGCTTTTTTACCCACACCGTATGCCGCACATGAAACAAAGAAAAACAAAGAGGACCACAATGTTGAAAGATAGACATAAAAAGGCACGCCAGATTTTTTCCAAACCAACCTTGAGAAACCACAGTCCTTCTGGAAAATGTTCTGTGGACAGATGAAACCAAACTGGAGCTCTTTGGCAATGCAGACCAGCGATACAGGTGAAGAAATGAAGCTTATAAGGAAAAAAAATTACCTCTTTGCTATTTGTCGGACGACTGCAAAATTACACACACGTGTTCCTCGAAGCTCCAAGCCACCACCCCTCCAATCCCACACCTCCATTCCCACTCTGGACTGAGAAAAAACATGTGGGGCATTACTTTCTCAGCAACCCTCATAGTATCGAGTAACGGTTTGACTCATATCAGTTGTTGGGGTATTGATCTGGCATACATTTGATGACAATCCATTTCTGTAAAGCCCCAGAAAGAGTAACATTGAGGTCAACCGTTTCTTTAGAATTACTATCTTAAGCATAAGCATGTAAATCAACATTTGTCTGGTGATAAATCTATTTCAAACTTTTCGTGAAGACTGTATTTCTTTGGCCTGGGGCCTGGGAGGAGGTGGGTGGGGATTTATTAAAAGATAAAATATCATTTAATATTGATTGCTTTCCAAATACTTAGGGCCCAATATTCAGTAGCAGTGGTCAGCACAATTATAGTGCCTGGCCTTTGCCGCTGAACACTAAACCTGGATATTTAATGCCAGGGTCATATCCAGTCACCAGTATTAAATATCCGGGTCAGCCACCAAAGCAAGAAGCTAACCAGGCAGTGGCGATATTCAGCTGCTACCCGGTTAGGTTCAGTGGTATAAGATAGGACAGCCTTTGCTGCACTTGACTTTCTCAACCAAGGGATAACTAAGCAGTGGCTAAATATTGCTGCTAACCAGTTATCCTGAGGTACTGCCCATGAAACGTCCCCAGAACACCCCACTGCTAACCGATTAGCATCAGGGTGTGTAGCAACACTACCCGCAGATATTTAATGGCACTAACCATATATATATTTTTTTTGTGCCATCAAGTCAGTGTTGACTCCTGGCGACCCAGTTGCCTCTGGGTTTTCTTGGCAATGTATCATCGGAAGTAGATTGCCAGGCCTTTTCTTCTGAGGCAATGGAGGGTAAAGTGACTTGCCCAAGGTCACAAGGAGCACCAGTGGGAATCAAACCCTTGATCTTCTGGGTTCTAGGCATTTACATGGTTTGCAGGTCTGCAAACTGTGTCAATGCCTTTGAATATCAGAATTTTTGACATCAGTTTAGTTCACCTACTGCTTCTGCTAGCCCAGAATCCATCCCTTTCACCAATGTGACAGATCTGCTCAAGATCTTGGGTGTGGGTCAGGGGAGAGGAAACATCTCAGAATTGCAAGGAGACTAGACAGACATAAGTGAAGTAGGACCTGGGCCTGGATACTTTACAAACTGTTTATTGAGAGGAAGTGCCTTCAGTCATGTTCACAGGTGCTGGACACCCTGGATGTATCTTCAGCCTTGAACTCCCCCAGCCTCCCCACTTTAGACTTATCTGCTAGCAGTAGCTACTATACCTTCCAACTGGCAGTAGTGACTCCGACACTGCACTTTCTCCTTTATCCATCAAGATTTGCCCTTGTCTCTTCCCATTGCTAGCATCTATCATCCCCTGCCTCTCCTTCTCCTTCTCCTTTTCCTCTTTCCAGCATCTGGTCCCTCTAATTTCTTCTTCACGGCCAGGAGCCATGCCTTCATTCCCCCAGTGAGCCTGGACATTATGATGATAATCTTGTGCATTGCATGATTAAGATCATGATCGGCTGGCCCATTAGCATGCACTTTGTATGTGTTTGCTGTACTGACATTGAAGACCAGGTCGAGCAGTCGGGGACTGCAATTCTACTCTGGCTGGTGGCACCTGGGGATCCATATCAGCCATACTGTTTTGGCATGCAAGTAACTCTCCCTGTTTTCGCCACCAGTAAAACTGGGCACTCTTGATGGCACCTAGGTCACCTAATGGTATTGCTAGTCCTACATTGGACTACAGTGAATCTCTATGAGAGCAACACACTGGCAGAATAGTTGATGATCTGTACGACAGTCAGCTCCAAGTTTTGTCTTTGTTGATGTTATAGAGCTTTTCCATCATTGACTTCCACAGATGTAGTCAATTTGATTTTTATACAATCCATTGGGTGAAGTCCATGTGTACAGTCGCCGCTTGTGTTGCTGGAAGAAGGTGTTTGAGATGAATAGATTGTTGGTCTTGCAGAATTCTATCAGTCTTTCTCCAGCTTCATTTCTGTTGCCAAGTCCATATTTTTCAACTACTTTGTCTTCTTTTTGCCAACCTTTGCATTCCAGTCACCCATGACTATCAGGATATCCTGTTTGCATGTTCTGTCAATTTCAGCTTGTACTTGTTCATAGAACTCTTCAATTTCATTCTCTTCTGCAGCTGTTGTTGGGCCATATACTTGAATTATAGTTGCAGTGATAGGCATTCCTCGTAGACAAATAGAGATTAAGTGTTCGCTGACTGCATTGTATTTCATTACAGTTCTTGCAAGTTTCTTCTTTATTATAAATGCAACACCATTTCTTCTTTGTCTTTCATTTCCAGCATAGTAGACCATGTGATCATCTGATGCAAAGTACCCGATGCCAGTCCATTTTAGTTCGCTGACATCCAACAGATCAAGTTGTACACGTTCCATTTCATTCTTGACCACCTCCAACTTCCCTTGGTTCATGCTTCGTACGTTCCATGTTCCAATGTGTAAGACATCTTTACAGCTTCTGACTCTCATTTCATGCACAGCTGCATCAGCAGTCATACGTCCCGAGGGCTTTGATCCAACCACATCATAAATGTTGGCTTTACTCTGAAAAGTCTTCAGCTCTTCCCCAGCAGCTAGTTGAGTGCCTTCCAACCTGGGGGTCTCATCTTCCAGCACTATAGCACAATTTGTTTTGTTGTAATTATCCATTGGGTTTTCATGGCAAGATACAGAAGTAGATTGCCGGGCCTTTCTTCCACGCAGTTTAAGTTTGGTGTTGTTGCCGTTGTCACAGAAATGTGATCCTCCGCCGTCAACACTATCCCATTCTGCTGCTGCCCAGATGGGTGGTTTGTCTTGGTCTGGCACCTCAGCTGAGACCTGTCCATCTTGGGAGACCCTGCCAGTAGTTAAACTACCAATATTTAAGCTCTCAGCATCACTGATGCACACAAGCCCTCACAGCACGACAAGCTGCAAACCAAGTGAGGGAAATGAAATTGTATTCAAGAATAAATCATAACATGACGGATTCCAACAACTCCATCGTCAGATGACACACCAAGCCCAACAGAGTATATTAAAATGTAAACCCATTAGACATGTGACATTCCCATTGTACGTCAATGTAAATATTATGTATATAGTTAACTGAACGTACCCAGTTCTCTATGTAAATAGTTTTGAGTTTTGATTTCCTATGCTAACTTTGCTATGTACATAGTTCTATACTGTTATATGTAATTGCTGTCCTTGCAGAATTAAATGTTAAAATGTAAACCGCTGCTGATCATTGGAAGGAGCGGTATAAAAATGGATTCAAATAAAAAATAAATAAATGTAGATAGTCATGGTTTAATAGAAGAAAGCCAACATGGCTTTAGCCAAGGAAGGTCTTGTCTTACTAATCTGTTATATTTTTTTGAAGGTGTGAATAAACAGGTAGACAGAGGTGAGCCAGTGAATGTAGTGTATCTGGATTTTGAGAAAGTCTTTGACAAGGTCCCTCATGAGAGACTCTTGGTAACATACATAACATAGTAACATAGTAAATGACAGCAAATGATGGCAGATAAGGACCAGTATGGTCCATCTAGTCTGCCCAGTAAGATGGCAAGTGTAGGTGCACCTGCTGTTCCATGCAGGTAACCCCTCCCCATGGGAATAACGAGTGAGGTAGTCAAATTTGTTGATGACACAAAATTATTCAAAGTTGTTAAAACCCAAGAGGATTGTGAAAAATTGCAAGAGACCCTTGATTAATTGGAAGACTGGACGTTCAAATGGCAGATGAAATTTAATGTGGACAAGTGCAAAGTTATGCACCTTGGAAAGAGCAACCCAAACTATGGTTACACGATGCAAGGTTCCACATTAGGAACCACCACCCAGGAAAAAGATTTAGGCATCATCATGGATAACACGTTGAAACCCTCCTCCCAGTGTGCAGCATGTGGCCAAGAAGGCAAATAAAATGCTAGGAATCATAAGGAAAGGAATGGAGCATAAAACAAAGGATATTATAATGCTTCTGTATCGTTTCATGTTGCAACCGCACCTTGAATATTGTGTGCAATTCTGGTCACCGTATCTTAAGAAGGATATATCAGAATTAGAAAAGGTGCAGAGAAGAGCCACCAAAATGGTAAAGGGGATGGAAGGATACCCTTATGAGGAGAGGCTTAAAAGGTTAGGGCTTTTCAACCTGGAAAAGAGACGACTGAGGGGAGATATGATAGAGATCTATAAATTAATGAATGGAGTGGATCTGGTAAACGTAGATCGATTCTTTATGGCATCAAAAAGTAGAAAAACTATGGGACATGCAATGAAGCTGCCGTGTAACCCGGTTAAGACTAATAAGAGATTTTATTTTTCACTCAATGCATAATCAAACTCTGGAATTCATTACTGGAGGATGTTGTAAAAGCTGTTAGTGTAGTTGGGTTTAAAAAAGGTTTGGACAAGTTTCTGGAGGAAATGTCCATAAACCATTATTAAAGAGGACTTGGGTAATCCACGGCTTGCCCCAATACAAGCATTATGGAACCTATGTGCCTCTTTGGGAATTTGGCCTGGATTGGCCACTGTTGGAAACAGGATACTGGGCTTGATGGCCCTTGGACTGACCCAGTATGGCATTTCTTATGTTCTTAACCTCCACTAGGCTTTTTTCACAACAACTTCCACCAGATCTTTTCAGTCCACTCCTCATGACATACCTAGCCAGTCAGGTTTTCAGGATATCCACAGTGAACATGCCTGAGATAGATTTGCATTCAATGGAAGGAGAACATACACATCCATCTCATGCCAACAGGTTATTCAATTTGTTCAGGGGAGTGAGGAGTAGGGCCTCTGGCCATCGAGACACTTATTTCCTTGGTTCAGGGGAATAGGGGATCCCTGGACCATCAGGTTATTGGTTTGGGGGGGATGAGGGTTGGGCCATCATGTCATTTATTTCTTTGGTTCAGAGGGTGGGAGAGGTCTACAGTCAGGGGGGATTGATCATTTGAGGGGTCTGTTTGGCTTGAAGAAGGTGTAAATATTCAGCATTAAAAAAAGCTAAGTTTCAGCACACTTTGTTATACCGAGCGCAATTAAAAATTCATGATTTTGCATGAAATTAGTATGTCTACTGTGCTATATTTCACTGCAGTGGTTTTGCTACAATTTTCCCATGCTAGTTTAGTTTCTGCATTGGAGAACAAGATTAGTGCAGAAAAATCACCAACAAAATGCTGTGCTAGACCCTAGCATAGTTTTTCTGCATCAAATCATCTCTCTCCCCTCAATCTGTTCAAAATTCAGTTGCACGGCTAATCTTTTTCCAGTCTCACTACGCTGATTGGCTCCCTATCTGTTTCTGTATCAGTTCAAACTTTTCCTATTGACCTATAAGTGCATTCATTCTGCTGCGCCTCACTACCTTTCCTCTCTTACCTCTCACTACACCTCTTCTCGGGAACTCCGTTCTTCTGGCAGATGGCTTCTATCTGTGCCTTTCTCTTCTACTGACCATTCCAGACTTTGATCTTTCCACCTTGCTACTCCTTATGCCTGGAACAAATTACCTGAGACAGTTTGTCAGGCTCCTTCTATGGCCCTTTTCAAACCCAGCCTAAAAACTCACCTCATCGACACTGCTTTTGGATCTTGATCCGCATAGTCTCCTGTTCTCCAACCATGTGTGTTCTCACCATTCCCCTAGTTATATCCCTGTCCCCATGTGTTGTGTAGTCTGTCTTGTCTAGACTGTGAGCTCTGCTAAGCAGGGACCATCTCTAACATGTCTCCGTACAGCGCTGCATACACCTTGTAGCGCTAGACAAATGATCTGTAGTAATAGTAGTAGTAGAACCCTTAGTTTGTCAGCCTTCCAAGGGACAGTACTTGCTGGTAACTTGTCTTGAGCTAAATCCAAAAATTCTCTCTCTTCTACTTCCTGTTTCTTCGTACAAAGCATGGGTCTGAAAAGCCCCTGAAGCTGTTTTTCAGCCCTGGAATATGCTGTTTCACTCAATAACAGGTATTTCAGATCATAAAATCCCAGGTTTTGACTACTGCTGCCTATGTTTATTTAAGGCTTTTTTTTTACTGCGTCTTAGTGTTATTACAGACGTCATCTCAAGAAAGGGAAATGAAAACCACTGCGTTTTTTATGCTGTCAATGCTGTTTCTCATTTTGCCTGGATTTGAAGCATCTTGTAACGACTGAGGATTTTGTTTTATTTAAATAAAAGCGATTTCTTCCTCTCCCCCCACCGTCCTTCCTATGACGATAAACAGCTACGGTAGAACTTTTTTATAGTGCACTCATTTGCTGCAGAGTGAGATTTCATTAAAGGCAGTGTGCTGTGGTGAGAGAAGCTTCTGTAATGAGGTTATATCTAATCAGAATATATGAGAACTCTTAGCATTAGCTGCATTTCAGTGTGTTGCAGTTATGGACCTATAAAAAAGGATCTGCAGTCACTCTAGCATCAGTTCAATGGAGAACTCATCACTACAGTCCAACCGATGTATTTATTTAATTTTTTTAATGAAAAATATTTATATCCCACTAATCACGAATGGTTCTAGGTGGTTATTCAGTCAAACCCAGGAAGTAGCATGCTAAGAAAAGTCAGTAGAACAAAAAACAAACAATTCCATAAGGACCACCATGCATGGAGAGACAGGAAATTCTGCTTTTGGGGGCCATAGTCAAAATGTTTTAGCCAGTTGGCAGATATGCCAACACACAGTCACTGTGATATTCAGTAGCACTAACTGGTTAGCAGTGATGAATATTATTACAAGCCTTTAGTTCACACCTTTTCAGTAGCAATTCAAGGCAAGTTGTTTTAGCTATTGCTTTGTCCTTAGAGGACTTACAATCTAACTTTGTACTTGAGGCAATGGAGTGTATGTGACTTGTCAAAGGCCACAAGGAGTGTCAGTGGGATCTGAACTCTGACCTGTTCCAGTTATAGGCTACTGCAATAACCACCAGGCTACTCCTCACAGATGGTCAAAGAAACAGCCAGTGTATGGGTGGAGCAGGGGCGGTGACGGTTGCTATCCAGTTAGCAGTGAATGGCTGCTTTGTGCTGTCTGGTCAGCAGTGGAATATTGCTACTAACCAGATACTGGCACTGGTGCTGGGTCACCTGGGTATTCGGCAGCGAAAACCGGAAATCTTTCTCTACTAAATATCTGGTTTAAGTTAAAGCAATGGCGGTGAGGCATTTTATTTTTTCTACCACTGCTGCCAAATATATTCCCCCATAATTGAATAAAAGGCTCCTGGAAGTTGTCAGGAAGTGTCTCCAGCATCCCACTGGTTGGGAAGTCTTTAACCTGATGCTGACAGTACATAAAATGAATGTAATACTTCACTGAAGGAGGACGTCCATAGTCCTATGATCACCATATATCCTGTAAGCAAATGACCTGAGTTCCAGTGTCAAAGCATCAAAGTCATGTTCTGGAATTAGAACTCTACCTTTGTAGACCAGCTCTTAAAGGTAAAATCTTCTACTTCAGGTCAGGACTGTCCTGACCTGTCTTTTCAAAACATTCCTTGTCAATGCACTCCTTTTCTGGGTGGATTGGACTTCTCATGGGCTAAGATGGGATGTATCCTGACGTATACCAAACTTTCGACTAGCTCCTCTCTCCAGATCCTTCCCTAGGCCTGCACCTCTTCAATTATCCTCCTTTGGTTAGACCTAGCTTGCCTAGGGGGCTGTACTCGCCTTCCCTTAGACCAAGCCAGCCATCCAGATATGTAACTGCCTGTGCTGCACCCTACTGCCTTCTGATCCCTCTTGTGCCCCTTCCCGCAATCTCAAGACTTGAGCTCTTCCAGCTCCAGTATCCAGGCCCTTAAGTAACTTATTTCATAATTTAGGGCATGTTTACACCAACTGCAGGGGGATGGATGCAGCAACCTCCTCGCAGTTACTGTGGGTTGCTGTGGTAAAACCACCGCAGGAGAACTACTACTATCCACTGGGATGGCATTAGATGTACCTGCACTCAATGTGCCAAGTGCAAGCAGCGCAGGTTTCTTACGGTTACATGATGCAAGGCTCCACATTAGGAACCACCACCCAGGAAAAGGATTTAATATGTTGAACTCCTCCGCCCAGTGTGCAGTGTGGCTAAGAAAGCAAATAGAGTGCTAGGAATCATAAGGAAAGGAATGGAGAACAAAACCAAGGATGATATAATGCCTCTGTATCGTTCCATGGTGCGACCACACCTTGATTATTGTGTGCCCTTCTGGTCACCATATCTTAAAAAGGATATAGCAGAATCATAAATTAATGAATGGAGTGGAACGGGTAAACATGAATTGGTTGTTTACTCCATCAAAAAGTGGAAAGACTAGGTGACACTCAATGAAGCTACAATGAAGCCCATTTAGGACTAATAAGAGAACATATTTTTTCACTCAACGCGTAATCAAACTCTAGAATTCATTACCAGAAGATGTAGTAAAAGCTGATAGTGTTGCAGGATTTTAAAAAAGTTTGGACAAGTTCCTGGAGGAAAGGTCCATAAACAATTCGGTAATTATTTACATATGTTATGCTCCATGTTTCATAACCTGTACATAGGTTTTAAAAAAGTGTTATTGTTAACGTTAAAAATATGTTCCATGTAACAAAATATGTATATAGTTAAAACATGTTCCATGTAAAATATACAGAAGTACGTTAATTTTTGTTCAATGTAAACCGCCCCTGATCTCTGGAAGGGGCTGTATAGAAGAAACTGTTAAATAAATAAATAAAATAAATAAACTTTATCAAAACCAACAGGTTGCAAGATCCGAGGCAAAATGGTTTTACCGAAGGACGGTCTTGCCAAACAAATCTGATTGAGTTTTTTGATTGGGTAACTAAGGAACTAGATCAGGGGCATGCGATGGATGTCATCTACCTGGATTTCAGCAAAGCCTTTGATACTGTTCCTCATAGGAGGCTTGTCAATAAACTCAGTAGCATGGGGATGGGTCCCAAGATGGTAAACTGAATTAGAAATTGATTGACTGACAGACAACAGAAGGTGATGGTGCATGGAGCTCACTTGGATGAAAGGAAGGTGATTAGCGGGGTGCCCCAGGGTTCGGTCCTGGGCCCGGCGCTGTTCAATGTATTTGTGAGTGATATTGCTGAAGGACTGAATGGAAAAGTCTGTATTTTTGCAGATAACACAAAAATTTGCAACAGAGTGGACTCCCCCGAGGGAGTGGTTAACATGAGGAAAGATCTACAAAAGCTGGAAGAATGGTCTAATGCTTGGCAACTACGATTTAATGCAAAAAAGTGCAATGTCATGCACTTGGGTAGCAGAACTCCAAGGGAAATGTACGCGATAGGGGGCGAGAGGTTGGTGTGCACGGTTCAGGAGAAAGACCTTGGTGTGATTATCTCTGATGACCTCAAGGTGGCAAAGCAGTGCGACAAGGTGGTGGCAAAAGCCAGGAGGATGTTGGGCTGCATACAAAGAGGGATTACCAGCAAAAAGGAAGAGGTACTTAAGCCACTGTACAAGTCACTGGTGAGGCCTCACTTGGAATACTGTGTTCAGTTTTGGAGACCATATCTTGCAAAAGATGTAAAAAGACTGGAAACTGTTCAGAGGAAGGCAACCAAAATGATTTGGAGCCTGCGTCAGAAGCCTTATGAGAAGAGACTTGAAGACCTAAATATGTACACTTTGGAGGAAAGGAGGGACAGGGGAGATATGATTCAGACATTTAAATACTTAAAGAGGAATGATGAACAAACAAACCTCTTCCAAAGACGGGCAAGCTGTAAAACTAGAGGGCATAACATGAAGCTGCAAGGTGGTAAATTGAAAGGCAATGTCAGGAAATATTTTTTCACTGAAAGGGTGGTAGATACTTGGAATGCCCTCCCGATGGAAGTGGTGGGGGCAAACACGGTGACGGAATTCAAAACGGCATGGGACAAACACAGTGGAGCCCTTTACAGCAACAGGATAAAAACAAAATAAACTGAAACATATAACTTCTGAACCATCTAACGTCTCAACAAATAGGGGTGTCCTACATGGAGAGGTGGGTTCACCCCCAAACAAAGACATGGAGAGGTGTGGCCTGCACCTACTCTTGCCATCTTCCTGGGCAGACTAGATGGACCATGCTGGTCTTTATCTGCCGTCATCTACTATGTTACTATGACTGTTATCCAATGTTGCTCAGCCATGTCGGCACAAATGATACTGCTAGGTATTCTCCAAGCATATCAAAAGTGACTTCATGGCTCTCGGACAGGGTGAAGCAGATAGGTGTGCAATTGGTGTTCTCTTCGATCCTTCCTGTTGAGGGTAAAGGCCAAGACAGAGAAGCTCACATCCTGGAGATGAATGCATAAATGGTGTCAGAGAGCGTTTTGGTTTCCTAGACCATGGGATGATGTTCCAAGGGTTGCAGAGCAGAGATGGTGTCCATCTGTCCAGGAAGAATCAGTGTCTTTAGCAGTAGACTGGCTAACCAAAATCTGCAATAGAGTAGACACCCAGGAAAAAGTAGATAACGTCAGGAGGGATCTAGCTAATCTCGAAGAATCGTCTAGAATTTGGCACCTGAAATTTAATGCTAAAGAATGTAGGGTCATGCATTCGGGCTGCAAAAATCCAAAGCAGTGTTACAGTGTAGGGGGTGAGGTACTTCTCTCCACAAAAGAAGAGCAGGACCTGGGCTTAATTGTGTTTGCTGATCTTAAAGTAGCTGAACAGGTAGAAAAGGCGACTGCGAAAGCCAGAAGTATGCTTGGATGTATAGGGAGAGGAATGTCCAGCAGAAAAAGGAGGTGATAATTTCTCTGTATAAGTCTCTAGTGGGACCTCATTTGTAGTATTGTGTACAATTCTGGAGACCGCACCTTCAAAGGGATATAAGTAGGATGGAGTCGGTCCAGAGGGTGAATACTAAATTGGTTAGAGGTCTTCATTATGAAACATATGAGGACAGATTTAAAGATCTTAATATGTATACTTTAGAGGAAAGACGGGATAGGGGCGATATGATAGAGACATTTAAATACCTCCGTGGCATAAAGGCACAGAGGGTTTCTTTCAATTGAAGGCAAGCTCTGCTACGAGGGGACATAGGATGAGAATGAAAGGGGACAGACTCAGGAGCAATATGTAGAAATATTTCTTTATGGAAAGAGTGATAGATGCATAGAATAGTCTCCCAGTGGAGGTGGTGGACATGTGGACAGTATCTGAATTCAAAGAAGCATGGGACAAACACAGAGGATCTCTAAAGGTAAAAAGGGGACGATTGTGCTGCAGTATAATCGCTTGCTCTCTGATGAGGTCTCTCGGAATATCAAGGCTCAGGAAGGGCTATACTATTGGGAACATAACAAAGCGGGGCGACTTTTGGCAAATTCGCTGAAGGCGAGAAAAGAGGCGGGTCGTATCGCGGCCATTAAAGTCCAAGGGACCTCTACGCCTCTAGTAGACGATAATGATATAGCAGAGGCCTTTCGGTCCTTCTTTGTAGATTTATATTCCTCCGAAAAGAAATGTTCCCGAGAGGCCTTTGCTTGTTTAATGGACAAAGTGGAGGGGCCTGTGCTGAGTGAAGATGGGAAACGAGCCCTAGACAGCCCCATCACTTTAGAGGAGATTGAGGCTGCTATTAACTCCTTAAAATCGGGCAAGGCGGTCGGCCCAGATGGGTTGCCAGCTGAGTTTTTTAAGGTGTTTGCCAAAGATTTAGGTAAATTTTTGCAGGAATACTTTTATGCCCTAGTGGAAGAAAGCCCCTCGGTAGGTGCTTTTGCAACTGCTAGGATTATCGTTTTGGAAAAGCCAGGTAGAGACTCGCAGCTTGTCAGTAATTACCGTCCGATTTCTCTTTTAAATGTGGACTATAAAGTCTTTGCCACAGTGTTGGCGCGGCGGCTGGCCGCAGTAGTCCCTGGTTTAATCCATCCAGACCAATGCGGGTTCGTAGAAGGGCGGTCAACTGCAGATAATGCTAGGTTACTGTGCCATGTCTTAGCGGGGGCAGAGAACATTAGTGAACCCCTGGTGGGCCTGTCCTTAGACGCCGAAAAGGCTTTTGACCGGCTCGAATGGTCATTTTTATACTCCGCCCTGGAATGGTTTGGGTTTGGGAAAGGGTTTCTTAGATTACTTCATGCTATGTATGTATGCCCATCTGCCCATATATGTGTTAACAACATCTATTCGGGGGATTTTGTGTTAGGTCGTGGTACCCGTCAAGGGTGCCCATTATCTCCCCTTTTATTTAATCTGGCCCTTGAACCGTTGATCCTTCTCTTGAGGCAAAATGGGAGTATTCGAGGCATCAGGTTGGCAGGGGAAGAGATTAAAGCTTCTGCATACGCAGATGACCTCTTGCTTTTCACTGTTCCCGGCTCTGTTGCATGTATTCTGCGGCAGATAGAAGAGTACTCCTCATTATCCGGGTATAAAATTAACTGGGCCAAATCTGTAGCTTTTCCCCTTAATGCGCGAACTCATAAATCAGACATGGCCGGTTTCCCCTTTGTTTGGGAGCCCGGCAAGATAAAATATTTAGGGGTGTATTACTGTCACTCCTTGAATGATACGTTGACACATAATGCTGAGGTACTCTTAGCTAATGTACAGAATCTGACTACTAAATGGTCTCCATTATTGCTATCCTGGTGGGGTAGACTCGAGACCATCAAAATGACAATTGTACCTAAAGTTAATTATATTTTGGAAATGGTGCCTTTGTACTTCCCTTTGCAACTTTATCAACAGATTGAGAAGAAGCTGGCGCTTTTCCTATGGCAGAACAAACCGCCTAGAATTGCTCTAAAAAAGCTGAAAGCACATAAGGAAACTGGGGGTGTAGGGTTTCCGGATTTTTTAGCTTACCATCACGCCTTTTTATTGAAGCAAGGGACCCGCTGGAGAGAACAGATATCTGACTTGAGTCCAGTATGGTTGGCCTTAGAGAGGAATCTTGCCTCTCCTTTCCCTTTACATCTTCTTCCCGGAATGGTGTTTAGGGAGGAGTCTGGTAGACCCAGGATGATTATCGATACCCAAAGAGCTTTCCGAGCATTTGCCACCACGTTGGAGATTGCTGGTTGTAACTCACTTAATCTCCCCCTGTGGTACAATCCGCACTTTAAAATCCAACGAAAAACGTTTGCGTGGAAACAGTGGTATGATCGGGGCATTTGGACTGTTGGGCAGTTATGGGATAATGGGGCATGGAAGAGCTTTGCCACTTTACAGTTAGAATTTCAGCTCCCTAGGTGTTTATATTTTCAGTGGCTCCAGTTGCGTCATTGCCTGAGCAAGGCCTTTGCTGGGTGTGCGGCGCCGATGGAGGGATGGGAAGTAGACTTTCGGCTTTTGCGAGGGCAGCAGGCAGGCAAAGCCGCTTCCTCCTTTTATAAAGAGCTCCAAGTTGGGACGTCCTCACAGCTGCTGGGTCTACAGAAAGTGTGGGAACATGATACTGGTATCTGTCTAGATCAGCGACATTGGCAGAGCTTTTGGTCGCGTCAGGTTCGTGTTGCCAAAGCGGCGTCCCTAACGCAGACCCTCTTCCTTTTTGCCCATAGAGCATATGTTACTCCTGTTAAACTTAGCAAATGGGATAATTCACACTCTGCGATGTGCTGGACGTGTGGGTTACATAAAGGTACTTTGAAGCATATGATGTATGAATGTTCTGGGGTACAGATCTTTTGGTCACGGGTGTGGCTGAGAGTGCAAAAAATATTGGACCTTGATGCACCCCTTACCTGGGGGGTGATTGCCTTTAGGTCGGCATTGCCCATTTCTAATCTGAGAAAGGAATGTCGCTTCCTATTAGATTTTATGTTGGGGGTGGCTATTTTGGTATTGGTACGCAACTGGAAAAATATGGCAGCATCTCATTTTCAAGCTTGGTGGCAACAAGTGTGTGTTTTTAGTACATATGAGCAAATCCCTCGCAAGGGTGTTGTCCGCGGCCCCCATAGCCTCCAGAAATGGACGGTGCTACGGGAGTTTGTCGCTTCTGTGCATTCTGATGTTTTATGTTGAGGGCAGTCGCCAGAGTTTATATATTTGATGTTATTAGCAAGCTCGTGACCCAGTCTGTATGATGTTTTGCTCTCATTTACCCTTTCCCGGGTTCCAGTGGTGGGTGGGGGGGGGGCGGTGGGGGGGGTACGGGTGGGGGGGGGGGGTGTTGTTTCTCTTTCTTTTTCTTTTCTTTTTTCTTTTTTCTTTTGAGTAGGTTTTATTTTCCTTTTGTAATGTGGTTATTCTGTGAGTTCCTGTTTGCCATTTTTGATTCATTTTCTTGTGTATGGTTTTCTTTGAAAATGCTAAATAAACGTTATAAAAAAAAAAAAAAAGGGGACGATTGTAATAGATATGGCAGGGCAGACTAGAGAGGCCATGGGGTATTTTTCTGTCATTATGTTTCTATGTTTCAAAGGCGTAGAGGGAGAATAACATAGAAACATAGAAATATGATGACAGAAAAAGACCACATGGACTATCTAGTCTGTCCTTCCATAATTAACAACTACAACAGTCCCCTTTTTTCCTTTAGAGATCCTCTGTGTTTGTCCCATGCTTTTTTGAATTCAGTTACTGTCCTCATCTCTACCACCTCCACTGGGAGACTATTCCACGGATCCACCACTCTTTCCGTAAAGAAATATTTCAGCATATCACTCCAGAATCTCTCTCTCTTCACCCTCATCCCATGTCCCCTCGTAGCAGAACTTGCTTTCAAGAGGCTCTCTCCCTGAACATTTATGCCATGGAGGTATTTAAACATCTCAATCATATCACCTCTATCCCGCCTTTCCTCTAAGGTGTACATATTAAGATCCTTCAGTCTGTCCTCATATGCTTTATAATGAAGACCACTAATCATTTTAGTAGCCACCCTCTACAGAGTGGTTTTGGATTTGGGCCTCTTTCATTCCTATGGTCCCCTATGATCCGTTTGAGATGCAGATCGCCTTGTTTTGTTTTTTTCGGAAGTTACGAATTCTGTGTTATTTTCAATGACGGGACAACAATGAGGGCTCTTTGGTGCGCCCTCCCTTCCGCTGGGTCCCCCCGGGGTTGATGGATCCCGCTATACAGGTTTATCAATCTTTAGTTTTGCAAGAATTGTCAGAATGTGAAAAAACTTTTACTTTTCAATTTTCTAATATCTCTAATGCACATTGTTCTGCCCTTCAGGAATTGGGAGCGAATACCAATTTAGTTGTGCGCTGGGTGGACAAAAGTGGGGCTGTGGTGCTTCAATCTCGTACAGGGTACCAGCAGGGGGCTTTAGCTCAGCTGTCGGATACGAAATACTACAAACCTTTACTGGTGGATCCTACACCACAATTACAACTTGTGATAAAAACTTTAGTGAATCATGCGCTTCTTCAAGGTTGGATAACCACACGAGAGGCAGCTTTTCTCCAGCAACGACATCCTTGGATTCCTGTATTTTATACAGTCCCCAAAGTACATAAATCTTTGACTGCCCCTCCGGGACGCCCCATAGTTTGTCGTGGTTCTATTCTTGAGCCGCTGTCTCAGTTCAGCGATCTTTTTTTGAAACAAGAAGCTTGCCGGGTTAAATCCTTCTTGCGGGATACATCGCATTTTTTGACACTTTTGTCCACGGTTTTAGGATCCCTGGCAGATTGCCTTTTAGTGTCTCTAGATGTAGTAGCATTATACACTAATATTCATCAAGAAGAGGTTTTGTCTTTACTGGAAACGGCCTTTTCCACGGCACCTCCTCGGATTCCTAAATCTTTCCTTTTAGATTTAATCCGTTTGGTGCTGACCAGGAATTATTTTGTTTTTCAGGGCCAATTTTACCAACAGTGTCAGGGAGTAGCAATGGGAGCTACTGTAGCCCCCTCAATTGCTACACTGTACCTAGCTGACATGGAGGAACGCTTCATTTATTCGGCCCCTGCTTTTCAACATGTTCGTCTCTGGCTTCGTTTTCTGGATGATATTTTTTTGCTTTGGTCTTCCACTGATGATCAGCTGGTCCCTTTTGTGGACTGGTTAAACAGTATCAAGCCTAACATCCAGTTTACCTTTCAAATGGATAATCAGAGAATGGAATTCCTGGATGTTTTGGTCCGGAAGCAAGGGGACAAGTTGACCACTACTTTATTTCGAAAATCCAGCCAGCGGAATAATCTACTGCGTTATCACAGCCATCACCCTTCTTCCTTACGGAGGGGTCTCCCTGTGGGTCAATTTTTGAGACTCCGTCGGATTTGTTCATCATTACAGGATTTTAAGGATCAAGCACAGGGCTTGTGGGAAGCATCTTTTGGATCGGGGTTATCCCAAAGCAGTGGTTCGTCGAGCCTATACACGTGCCAGGTTTTCTCACAGGGAATGGCTTTTGGGTGACCAAACCCCTCAATTTGGCCCTTCTTTTGGCCTTCCTCGACAGGATGATATGGACATCGTGACTGGGGTTCTCCCCTTCACGCAATATACTGCCCCTGTGACGGCCTTGTTGAAGAAACATTGGGGGATTTTGCGTATACACACTTGTTTTCAAAAGCCCCTTCGTTTTAGCCTACACTAGGGGCAAGAATATTCGCGATCGCCTGGTACGTGCGGTTCTTTCTTCTCCTTCCACCTCGGTTGTGGATCGTCCGGAAGGTCATTGGGCCTGTCAACGGTGCAAATACTGTGCCCTTACAGAAGAGGGTGTTTGTTGGTCACATGCATTTTCTGGTAAATCTTTTTCTTTTACTGGTCATTCAACTTGTCTGACACCCTATGTGGTGTATATTATCACCTGCCCGTGTAATCTGTCCTACATTGGGAGAACCATTCGTCCGGTCCAGGTTCGTCTAGGCGAACATGCCTCCCGATTGACCAACAAAACCCTTTCGGCTCCTATAGTTGAACATTGTCTCCAACATCACCATGTTTTCACGGACCTTCGTTGGAAAGTGATTGATTTAATACCTTTGGATCCCCGGGGGGGTGACCGGGAGCAGCTACTTCAACGCTGTGAACAACGCTGGATTTTTCAACTTAATACAGTAATGCCTACGGGCTTGAACTTGGAGTGTGATTGGTGGAGTTTGCTTTAATCATCTGTTTTTCTTTTTTCTTGAAGTTATAAGTTTTTCACGTTTTTCATTGCAATAAAGTTTTGAAATTCCCTCCTTGCAGACGTCTTTAATGACGTGTTGATGACGTTTTTTTCGGCAGCCATTCATAGATTTTTTGGTGTTTTAAATGACCGGGAGTATCTGGCGTTTTTTAGGGCGCGCATTTTTTGGAAACAGCTTGATACAGAGCCTTTTTTGGCTCGAAACATGCATGTCGCTGCTTGAATCCTGTGCTGCCCTATTGATACACTATCAGATAAGTGATTTATATTAAGGTTAAGGTTTTTGAAAATACAAACAAAAGGCCTCTACCGACACCGAGTGGGGAGCTTTTCCTTCTCTCCATCTCAGGTCGGTGGATCCCGACAAAAAAAGTATGTTTGCTTAAATGGTAATAGTGTTTTTTTAGGTACAGTCATATGGGTTATTTTAATGCTCCCTAGGTCTTTTTACATGTTTTGACTTTTTGCATTGATATTTTTGTGGGTCATCACATTTTTTGAAGGTTTGGTTTCCCCACCCTCTAGAGTGGCAGGTGCCTGCTCTACCATGCTAGCAACCTTACTGGGCAAACTACATGAACTATGCTGGTCTTTAACTGCCATCATTTACTATGTGATTGTGTAAAGCTGGAGCCTGGAAAAGGAAAAAATGAAAATAAATAAACCTCTGGAGAAAGCCATCGAGGCACAAGACCAATAGCAGGCTGCTCAGAGGCCGAAAAGAATGGAATGGAACAGGTAAATGTGAATCAGTTGTTTATTCTTTCAAAGACTAGCGGATACTCCATGAAGTTACTAAATAACACATTTTAAACAAATAGGAGAGAATATTTTCTCATTCAATGCACAATTAAGCTCTGGAATTCATGCCAAAGGATGTGATAAAAGCAGCTAGCCTAGCTGAGTTTAAAAAAGGTTTGGACAAGTTCTTTGAGAAAAAAGCCTTTATTAGGATGGACTTGAGGAAATCCACTACTTATCTCTGCGATCAGCAGCATGAAATTTGTCTACCTTTTGGGATCCTGCCAGTTACTTGTGACCTGAATTGGTCACTGCTGGAAAAAGGCTACTGGACCTGATGGACCATTGGTCTGACCCAGTATGGTAGATCTTATATTCTTATTTAAAACAAACCAGAAGGAAAAAATTCTCCTCTCCTAGTCCATATTTTCAGTTTTTACAAGATTCTGTAACTACAGAAATCTTGAGAACGCTTCAGGTTCCCAGTGCCTCAGGTTGGTTATGGGTTCCTCTGCTGCAAACCGCAAAGGACAATAAGGATCTGATTTAAATTTAGGGGGAGAAAAGCATGCCGAGCCTACAGCTCAGCTTGCTTTGCCTCTTTCTGAAATAATCGTATCTTTCGCCACAGATTACATTTTCTGCAAAGCAGCAGAAAATAATATACAAGTAAATGCTTGTGACAGAAGCACTGAGAGCGCGGTGGCCCTTAGGGATAAACGTAAGCATCAGGCTCAAGTCCCACAGTAGTATTTTATCCCAGGTTTTCCTTGCATAGGCTTTTCTGTGGAGTCTTTTCTCTACCAGAAGTAGCAGCAAATTAATACCTAGTAGATAAGAGCAGATGACCAGGTGGCTCATGCAGACTGCCCAATTATTTCCATCTACACTTCTAAGAATGTAACCCATCTGCCTGCCATGAAGGCTTGCCAAATGACCTGCAAATTCAGAATTGCATCAGCAAATTGACTTGCAGGCTTTCCTCTTATTTCTTTTTTTGCCTGAAACCTAAATGTAAAAACCAGAGAACAAGAACATGATAGCAAGTAAAGAACATACGTACAGCCTATCCAATGTGAACCCTGGTTCCCCTTACCCTCAGCATGCTGGTTTATTCATCAGGTCACTCCCTGCTCCTTGTACTCTATCCTCCCTCCCACTGCAGTCGCTTTGATTCTTTATAATTAAATCCTGCCTGTCCATACTAAGTCCCTAATCCCCCTTGGACAGATAGGACAAATTAGCTGTGACCATGTAAATAAAATTTAATACGATTTTTGTATACAAATCTCTAACACAAGGCAGCAGTCATGAACCTGTACGGATTATTAATGTAATTTAGTGCCATTTTTTTACTGCATTTTGGTACTGTGTATTTTTTGGGGAGAGAGTTAGGATGTGAGTTGTGTTTCTAACATAGACATTGGACCCATTTTCCCAAGCAGAATAACTATTTTTTGTTTTTTTTCTTTGTTGATCTTACCTCTGGGTCTTTTTTCTATTCTTTGCCCCATACAATTCTAAGGATATGTCTCTTTTAGATATCTGGGATAAGATTTGGGCAAGGTTTATTTTTCAAATGCAATTCCAAATATTATATTTCAATTCAAAAATTAGGAAAAGATATAAATATCCTAAAAAGACAAGAAAAAGAAAAAATACAGGAAAACAAAACAAAACATTTCACATATCATGGGGAGAGACATATAAATTAAAAAATAAGAACTAAAGAAATATAAGTAAACACACTTCACATCTAACAGCTGAACCCTGGGTAAGTTTAACTTCAGCCACACTCCCTGTTGTAACGATTTCTTCTTCCTGACATCTTTATCCATCATATGCTGGGCATCTCAGGGTGCCACTGTCTCCTTCTGCTTGGGGCCCTTTTACTAAAGTGTGTTAGTTTTTTGTACTTAATGTACATTTAGTGCAAAAACTACGTGTTAAATGCAAAGTCTCAATGGTAATGTCAGGGGCATGACAAGCAAGTCCTTGACAGTTAGCACATGGATGCTTACCCTAACATATGGCACCAACCATCTTCAAAGGGCGATCGACCCTTTATAAGCGGCGCGCTCCAGCAGGAGCCTCTCAGACCTGCCGCCAACCATCTTCAAAGGGTGATCGGCCCTTTAAAAGTGGTGCGCTCCAGCGGGCGCACCCGCGCCTGGCGGGCTCACGCCTGAGGGCCTCACCAGAGGGCCCTTTGGCGTGGCCCTTAGGCGCAGGCCCGGGGGCGCTCTGGCATGGCCCATCTATTTTGCTCCTCCACCTCAATGTAGCTCCCTGGAATGAGTAAGCACGGTCACTCCTCCATCCATTGTTGCCTAGAACTGCTACCCATTGCCTGCCTAGAACTGCTATCCATTGTTGCCTAGAACTGCTACCCATTGCCTGCATTGATCTGCTATCCATTGCCTGCATTGATCTGCTATCCATTGCCTGCATTGAACTGATACCCACTGTTGCCTAGAACTGCTACCCATTGTCTGCGTAGAACCGCTATCCATTGCCTGCATTGAACCGCTATCCATTGCCTGTATTGAACCGTTATCCATTGCCTGCATTGAATCACTATCCATTGCCTGCACAGAACTGCTACCCATTGTCTGCCTAGAACTGCTACCTACTGAACTGCTACCTACTATTTGCTCAGACCTTGCTGCCCACTACCATGGCCCCTCATCTCATTGTCCTTCTCATCCTCTTCCTCCCCAACTGCCTCCCCTCTTATCAACATCCTCCCTCCTCTCCCCCTACCCTCCCCCTATCTTCCTCTACTCTGCCCCCTAGCCTAGCACCTACTCTTGAGCCTCTCCATACCTTCCCCCGCATTCAACCAGCACCCCTCTCCACCTTCCTTACTTCTCCCTCCATTCTGCCCCCTAGCCTAGCACCTACTCTTGAGCTTCTTCACACCATCCCCCGCATTCAACCAGCCCCCCTCTCTCTAAGGCAACCCCATCCTCGCTTCCGCCGTACTATCTCCACTTTACCTTGCTCTCTAATACTCGTTCTCCTTCTCTCGTCAGGTAATATCAACCCCAACCCTGGCTCCCCCCGATTTCTCTCCTACACTAAAGAAAGTTCCTCATGTACCCTATCTAATCTCATCCACATCTCGCTCCTCCTGCCCTCCCCCATCCATCTCACAATCACTTATCCTTTGATATCAACTCCAACCCCACCCCTAAAAATATTCCCTCACAGAACCTACCTAATTCCATCAATTTATCCCTCACTTCCCCTCCCTCATGTCCCTCTTGGAGAGCACAGACACCCAGACATACTCACCCTCACCCTATTCTCTCTAAATCTTGGTACTACCCAAGAAATAGACCCCCACGCTACTCTGATAAGAAACCCACACCAAATGGGCCACCACGCTACCCTGATAAGAAATCCACATGTGACTTATCCAACCTTATCCAGATCCCTCTCCTCCCCCCCTTCCACTCTCCCGTTTTCATGTACCCTATGGAACGCATGCTCAGTCATTAAAAAAACCACTTTTATTCACGATCTCTTTATCTCCAACGCCCTACACCTTCTTGCCCTGACCGAGACCTGGCTCCCCCCAGATGACACCGCATCCATTGCCTCTCTCTGCTATGGGGGCTACCAATTCTCCCATACACCTCGATCTACTGGTTGTGGTGGTGGTGTTGGCCTCCTACTCTCCCCCTCCTGCCACCCCAATCACACTCTCCCCTCTCCTTTGAAGTCCACTCCATTCGCCTCCTCACACCACTTCCCCTCCGAGTAGCTGTTATTTATCGCCCACCCGACAACTCCAAATCAACCTTCCTCACCGACTGCGACTCCTGGCTTTCTGCCTTTATGGATCCCTCCTCCCCCACTCTTATTCTTGGTGATTTCAACATTCACATCGACAACCCCTCCGACCCCCTTGCTTCAAAGTGCCTTGCTCTTACCTCCTTGTTCGACCTCCAACTTTGCTCCACTGCCTTGATCTAATACTCTTCTCCAATTCCTCTCCTTCAAACTTCTGCAATTCAATCCTTCCCTCATCTGACCACCACCTCTTAACATTTTCTCTTCAGCTCCCGCCATCCCAACCCTGTCCTGCCTCCCCTGACCTATTTAGAAACCTTCATAATATTGACCCCTGACTCTCTCTCCTCCACCATTTCTCCATCTCTTTCCTCCATTTTATACTCTAACTCCGTTGATGAAGCATTATCCTCATACAATGCTACACTATCCTCAGCCCTTGATACTCTTGCCCCTCCCACCTCACGTCCTGTCAAACGATCTGCTCCCCAACCTTGGCTCTCACCCACAATCCGTTACCTATGCATCTGCGCCCGTTCTGCTGAATGAGCCTGGTCCAAATACCGTTCCCAAGAAGACCTTCTATACTTCAAGTTCATGCTTGGCTCCTTCCAATCGGCCTTAGCACTTGCCAAACAGGATTACTATGTCCATCTGACTAATTCCCTTGCCTCTGATCCTCGCTGCCTCTTTAACACCCTCAATTCTCTTCTCAAGGTCCCCCCACCCCCGATCCCGCACTCCCTCTCTGCCCAAACCCTAGCCGATTAGTTCCATGACAAAATCCTCAAAATTACCCTCCAATTCCCTACCCCCTCATCTACCTCCCCTACCCCCACTTCTCCTCCCCCATTCATACTCCCACCCATTTCTCCTCCCCCAACCTTACTCCCCCTGCCACCCTCTCCTCCCCTGCCACCCTCTCCTCCTTCCCCCGATCTCTGATGAAGAAACCACACTTCTTCTTTCCTCCTCCAAACCCACCACCTGCTCATCAGACCCCATCCCCACCCATCTCCTACGTTCCTTATTCCTCACCATTGTCCCCTCCACCACTCATATCCTCAACCTTTCACTCTCCACTGCAACTGTCCCCGTTGACTTCAAACATGCTGTTGTCACGCCCCTCCTCAAGAAACCCTCACTTGATCCCACATGCCCTTCTAACTATTGACCCATCTCCCTCCTTCCCTTCATATCCAAACTATTAGAATGAGCAGTTCACCGCCGCTGCCTCAACTTCCTCACATCCCAGACCCTCCTGGACCCACTACAATCAGGCTTCCGCCCCCTACACTCCACTGAAACGGCACTCACAAAAGTCACCAATGACCTGTTCCTGGCGAAATCTAAGGGCCTCTATTCTATCCTCATCCTTCTTGACCTTTCTGCTGCCTTTGACACCATTCATCACAACCTTCTCCTCACCACCCTCTCCTCGCTGGGCTTCAAGGACTCTGTACTATCCTGGTTCTCCTCCTACCTCTCCCATCACTCATTCAGTGTATGCTCTGGCAGCCTCTCCTCCTCCCCTACCCTGCTCCAGGTAGGTGTTCCCCAGGGATCTGTCTTGGGCCCCCTCCTATTCTCCCTCTATACCCAAGGCGCGCTTATCTCTTCCCATGGCTTTCAGTACCATCTCTATGCCGACGACTCCCAAATCTACTTCTCCACCTAATATTTCTCTGGCAACCCAGTCCACGATCTCTGCTTGTCTTTCTGACATCGCTGCCTGGATGTCTCATCGTCGATTGAAACTGAACATGGCCAAGACCGAACGCCTTGTCTTTCCACCCAACTCCGCCCCCCCACTTCCCCCTCTCTCATTCCATGTGGATGGATCTACTATCCTTCCTGTTCCCTCTGCCCACAATCTAGGGGTTATCTTTGACACCTCTCTCTCCTTCTCCGCCCATATCCAGTTTGTAGCCAAGACCTGCCGCTTTTTCCTCTATAACATCAGCAAGATCCGCCCCTTCCTCTCTGAACACACTACCAAAATGCTTATCCACTCCTCAATCTCCTCTCGCCTTGATTACTGCAACCTACTCCTCGCTGGTCTCCCCGTGAGCCACCTCCTTCCCCTTCAATCTATACAACATCACGCTGCTCGACTAATCTTCTGCCAGCCTCGCCATGCCCACATTACTCCCCTCCTCAAGTCACTTTACTGGCTCCCTGTCCAATTCTGCATCCAGTTCAAGCTTCTCCTGCTGACCTATAAATGCATTCACTCTATGGCCTCTCAATACCTCATATCTCTTATCTCTCCCTACGTCCCCTCTCGAAATTTGCGCTCTGCTAACAAATCGCTTCTTTCAATGCCTTTCACCCACACTGCGAACTCCCGACTGCGCTCCTTTCACCTTGCTGCGCCAGATGCCTGGAATGGCCTACCTGCGTCTGTGCGCCAGGCGCCCTCCCTGGCCCTCTTCAAATCCAGGTTGACGTCCCACCTCTTCACCATTGCATTCAGATCCTGACTTTCATCCTCTTCCTACCCTGACCACCGTTAACGTTCTTGACCAAATTATAGACCAAGCTGTACCAAACGGTACCACACCGTATCTTCCCCAGAACTGACTAATGCTCTGCACTGTTCTAAAGAGATTGTAAGCTCCGATGAGCAGGACTCTGATGGGCAGGGACTCTCTCTTGTTTGTTAGCCACCTCTGATAGGTTAGCTGTGCAGCGCTGCGTGCGTGGCGCTATATAAGTGTTAAATAGTAGTAGTTATTGCCCATTCTCCACCCCAACCCACCTATTTGGCACACTAATGTGTGATTGGTAGCTAGTGTGAAAATCAGCATGCATTAACTGTCATGCCCCATGGTAAATGTTACTGCGAGCCCAAGTGTGCAGCTAGCTTTCACCTAATCACAAGCTAACTGCATAGTGCACTTTAGTAAAAGGGCCCCCTTCTTGAGATTGAAGACACCATCCTAGCTCTAAACACAACCACTGCACACACAGACCCTTGCCCTGTGCACTGGATAAAGGAACTGCGATGTGACATATCCTCAACTATAGCAAAAATCTTAAACTATTCCTTCACCACTGGCTCTTTCCCATCTACGCTCAAGCAGACCTCTGTAAGACCGCTGCTAAAGAACACCAAACTTGATCCTCAAAAAGTAGAATCTTACAGGCCCATATCTAGCATACCTATGCTAGCAAAAATCATCGAGAAAATAGTGCACAGGCAATTACAGGATCATATAGACACATCAGCTCCACTGGATCCAGCTCAACATGGTTTCAGAGAGTCACATGGAGTAGAAACACTACTCACAACACTCCTCAACAATATAACCTCAGGTGTGGATAACATACGCCAAGGCTTCGCTCTTGTCTTCCTAGATATAGCAGCGGCTTTTGACTCGGTATGCCACGAAATTCTCATCTGCCGACTAAGGGAAAAAGGCATCTGTGGAACAGCACTCGAATGGTGCAAATCTTACCTGTCCGACAGATGGCAGCATGTCAGAGTCGACGGGGATACATCTGAACCTTTCCAACAAAGTCAAGGTGTACCCCAAGGATCCTCTTTATCTGCATTGATGTTTAATATATACATCCAACCCATCTGTGACATCATCAGATCCTTTAATGTCAGTTACATGATATATGCAGACGATGTGCTACTATATATGCCAATATCATTGGACTGCCTAGACCTTACCCCGCTGACCAACTGCTTTGACACCATATCAGAGTGGCTCCTATCACAAAACCTGAGAATACAACACAAAAAGACGGAAGTCCTGTTCGTCTCGAGGAACACCAACTTCACCCCTCCTAGTTGTATTAACGTAAAGGATGCCCAACTCCAAGTTAAACCGGCAATACGCTACCTCGGAGTAACGCTGGACCAAAACCTTGATATGAAGAACCACATAGCCAACACAGTCAAGGCAATCTACTTTAAAATCAGATCCCTCAGACACCTACGCATGCTACTCGAACCGGATGATTTCCGTACCATTTATCAAGCCCTTATACTTCCCCATTTTGACTTCTCAAACTCCATTCTACAAGGACTCCCCCGGTCCACCCTGAACCCCCTGCAATTAGCCATGAATAGTGCAGCGAGGGTACTCCTCGGGGCATCCAGGAGAGACCACGTAACACCCCTTCTAAAACAGCTACACTGGCTCCCCATTCAAGCAAGGATCAGTTTCAAGACCTTACTGCTAACTTTCAAAGCGGCTAAGGGGCTCACCTCTTCCTCTCTCTCAAACCTCATACAACCACTTGCACCAAACAGGCCACGAAGAACAGCAGAATTAAACACACTAGTTATCCCAAATGACACCACAAGATGCACTAGATCAACAGCCAACAGAGCCTTCCAATTCTGCGCCCCATCTCTATGGAACACCTTACCAGCTCAAATCAGAGCAATACCTAATCTAAGTCAGTTCAGAAAGGCTTTAAAGCATTTCCTCTTCCTTAAATATCTCAATGACAGCTCCGAACATAACCCCCAGGTGAATAGCAGAAGTGGTCAAACAGATAGACCCCGCAACAGACCAACTTCACAATGTAAATAGCAAGTTGTTCCATATACTATTGTACCACTGTTGTATATAGTTAACCAGGATATCCTTCATCAGATAACCCTGCATTGTATTTAGTTTCCCCTATTTCGCCAAGTTATACTTCCTGTTAAATGTAACGACCAGACATGTGTAAACTGTCGGATGTTTTCTGTTCAATGTAAACCGCGCTGATGTCTAATAGTGCGGTATATAAGAATTGTTAATAAATAAATAAATAAATCCAGCAACCACAATTTAAAGCCTATTATATTAGATTGCAATTAGTAAAGCCACTGGCTTCAGTGATAACAGTTCTTATATTTAACTTTTTTGGACAAAAATCACTCAGTACAGGCTGCAGGAGATTTTCCTTCCATGAGCTTTTCCTGCTTGAATTTGCAGGAAATTAACTCCTTGGGCATAAATAAGACTGAGCATGTTTTGAAAATTGTGCAGATAAACTGACTTGTAGACTTTAGGGGCATGTTTACCAAAGGGCACTACTGGTTTGGCACCATGCTAAAATGTAGTGCTAAAACCCCTCTCTACCTTGGTTGTGTGTGTCTGGGTGGTGACTGGGTGCGATGGGGAATTCCTGTGCTGGTACAGCTAGCGCCAGCATTTGTCACCCACGCTACCTGTGCTCAGTGCAAGTAGTGCAAATACAGCTAATGGCACCTCAATGAATGGTGAAATTGCACCTGGGAAGTGCAGTAAGTGCCGGGGGAAAGATATACTCACCCTCTGAGGTTAGCTTGCAGCCCCACACTGGCAATACGGCTCACATGCGCATATACCGGCGCAGAGCATAGTAAACATATCCCTTAATTTAACATAATTTAATTTACACATTTTTATTCTGCCTATTCCATCAGTTCTAGACAGATTACAGTTCAAGTCAATTTAAAAGGCAAGATATAGTCAATTAATTTGAATAATGTAAACTTGTCATAAAATAGCCTTTCTAAATACAACTGTTTTTTTTATTAACTATCTGATGAGTACTCTAAATAATTAGATAAACTTTCAACCTCCCTAAGGATTCTAGTCCTATATTCAATAACTGCTTTATATCCAAATGAATTATTCAACAATCTATCCATTGTTTTTTGTCAAAAGGACCCTCTCTAGTCCCTTAACAGGAATTTTCAAAAAAGGCTGCCCCTTACCCCAAAACTTTAAATCTTTATCTGCATATCCATGTTACCATACACTAAGGGGAATGTTTACTAAGGGGATCATTCTGAGCCACGAATAGCGGGGATGAACGTCCCATTGGGACATCCATCCCCGCTATTTGTGCCCTTTCCCAGCCCCGCCCTCCTTCACCATGTATTGTACAAGAAAGTTAGACGGGGGCGGGAAAGGGGTTGATCGGGGCCAGCGACTTGAATGGGGAAGTTTTTCCACCTCCAAGGTGGAATAATTTTCCCGATGCAGAGGAAATGGCAGGACCGGAGTTGGGAAGGGGTGGCAGGGGGTAGAGGGCATTCTCCACAGCCCGACCCTGGCCCTGGGAGGCCAGATCGAAGGTCAGGCTGCGGGGGAAGCACTTTGGGTGCCAGCGGCCTGGGATCATGGCTTTTAAATGGAGCCATAGTGCCATGGCAACCAGACGCCATGGCGCCACAGCTCCATTTTAAAGCCCTGACTGAGTACCCGGGCAAGGCTTGTACATGCCAGCTAGGCTGAATTGCACTCCTGGCCTGCACGTACAGGCCTGTTCACGATTCTGATCCTGCAGGGCTAGACGTGCCCTGTGGGATCAGAATCGCGACTACCTCTGTGCGTCCAGTTCTGACCGGGCACACAGAGGGTCTGTACATCCAGGATGGAATGACCCCGTAAAGGTTTTAACGTGCATTAATAAAATTAATGCATGTTAGGTATCCACAGCCCTATGAGAGCAGCGGCACTTAATGTGCATTAACTTTATTAATGTTTGTTAACCTTTTGTAAACATGCTCCAGTTGTCAGTGATACTTCCCAGGGACCACTTTCATACCTGAAGCAACCCAAGCACTCCCTGTCATATCTAAACACACACCTGTAGGGGTGAAAGGAAGGGGAAGGCCGTGCATTAGGTGATGCTCATTTGGTTCATTAATGTGCCTTAAAGCAGTTGATTTAACACACAGAAATCAACTTGGCATATTTTACTTTCTCAAGCATTTATTTCTTTAAATCCATTTGTGAAGGCACATTGTACAAAGGATATCCAAGGCAGAATGTCTGAAAAAAAGGCAGACACGTCCAAGTTCAGGCATAATTTCACAAATGTGGATGGGCCCAATATGGACGTTTGCGGGGCCATCTACATACTCCCTAGAATAGTATCCTGAATCAAGGACATCTAAGAGACATTCAGCAGTGCTCAAACAAAAATTAGGTTTCCCAATTACACAAATAATATCATTGTGATTATGGAGAGTACTGGGGACGATGGAGTGCCAGCTTCTCTACACCCTCCGGATATTTAACCGGCCCAAAGGAGCACTCTCCTGATGCCTATTCACTCCTGGAGCAGGTCTAAACTTCGACAAGGTTGTAGATGTTCCAAATGATTCTGCTGCAGAGTGGGGATGCCCAAGTCCATTGCCCTGCCCTGGACACGCTTCCACCACACCCCTCTGCCTATTTGGACGCCTCTACACTGGGGATGACTTTAGACAGCATTTGTAAAGTGCCTTCAGGGATGCCTTCGTGATTTGGACATGCACATGCACGTTTTCGGACATCCAACTTGCAAATAAGGCTTCTAAAATGACCACCATAGCCTGAAAATCCAGTGTCCTTGCTGGATTTCGCCAAAACATATATAATAAACACATACACAACCATCACAAAGACGTTAGTGTGACACATTTGTTCATCTCAAAAAGTATAAGCTTTTATTAAAAAAATACGTTTTAGCAACTTTTATCTAAAATCAAACATATTGAACAGGCATCTAATAGCTCTTGGAATCATGTTCTATAAAACAGGTCCGCAAATACAAAACACTCTTGCTAACAAAAAAAAAGGAATTTCAAGCGAAAATTGAGAATGTAGGAGTTTATTAGATTGATAGACAGCAATGGGGAATTTCAATTTAATTGCCAAAGCCGAAATTCAACATTTAAACATCACCTATAAAAGTTTAAATTTGGCTTACCATTCAGTAGCATCCAATACTGATGTGTTAACACTGGGGTAATGTGCTCTTAACCCTCAGTGCCCACCACTAGGCAGGCCACAGAATTCTGAAGACACCAAAGTGCCTCTAGTACTGTTGCAGGAGGTCTGAAATACAATCAATCACAAGATCCAATGAGGATAAAACTATCTGCAGAACTGTTTAGTTCACTCTGCTTATGGAAACAAACATAGTTATGTACAGAACAGTGGCGCACAGGAATACTTATGCACACCAGTGAGATATACAAGCACATAAAGGTTTACACTTTTCTGATTTCCTGCCTCCTTTACCATCCTGACCTGTTGAGTTAACTCATCTTTATTAACACAAACAATACCAGCCATGCAGTCACTGATGTACTTTTAAATTTTATTCCCCCCTACCCCCCTACTGACTCCCTCTCCCCCCAGTTTCCTCCCACAATCTCGCAGCTCCCCACCCTAACCTCTCTCCTCCCCCCTACTTACTCTACTAGAAAGTGAGAGTGCAGAAATCTTCCCAACTTTTTCCAATAATCTACCACATGCATCTATCTCAGGGTCAAGGAATGCCACCAGTCCTATAGAGTCAGCTTGTTTTGAGCTCTGGGAGTCATATTTCTAGTCTCCCCAAAGAGCCAAAAATGCCTCCTTGCACTTAGGGTGCCCACAAAATGCCAGCCTCTTCATCAACATTTTATTTATGTATTTTTTAACAGTTTTTCTATATCGCTTTTCTTATATTCAAAGCAGTTTACAATGAATGATAAACAAGGAACTTTACATAGAGCAAGGGCAATACATTTGGAATTAACATGGTCATTAACAATGTTGGTTACATGGTATTTTTGTTTCAGATTGTGAACGAGTTCCACCACTCCCAGAAAGAGGGAGGCTCCTTATCTCTCCAATGTTTCAAAATACATTACTTGCCGAACAAACACGCTTTCCTCAACAGGATGTGTGCCATTTGTCCTTGAGCTCTCCACTCTTGAACATCATCCAGGAGGAAATACCATCTCCCGTCTGCTTAAACCACTTAATCTTGAATCCAGCTCCAAAACCCTTGGATGTTCTCACAGGCCCACAACATGCAGAGCTATTTACAAAAATCAGATGCAACAAAATAAGATTTCATTTTCCTAAATCCAAAGCTTAAAATATGATGACTGCACCTACCTGTGCTATGTGCGACTTTAAGATTAATGTTGAGCCGAGTAAAACACCAAGGTACAAAACCACATGTGAGATATGAAATGAAAACACTCCTGAAATACTACATTTTTCTTAGCTGTGTACGTTTTTAGCGAAGGGCTGGCATTTTCCAGAGTCTGACGTGATCTTTAAAAATCAACACCATTCAATGGTACATTTGATTTTCCACTTGGAAATGCAGAAAAAGAAATTTCTATTCAAGCTTTGCAAAGTCGTTAAACCAAAAATCTTGCTGCCTGCCTGCTGAGTGGACCCTTGCTTAGTCATGCTATTTTCACCCTCTTGTTTTCTCTGCAGGGTCCATGCTTTTAGTATGCCAAAACTTAATCTCATGCCTTTCTTTTAGCATACAAAAGAACAGGAAAATGGCAACATACAGGTGAAAACAATGGATGGGGAACTGAGCATATTAGAATAAACCATAAGAATTGCTCTCTTAGAAATGAGCTTTTCATTGTACAGGATTGAAAGGTGCAGTTCTTCTCAGCTGAAATGTTTTTCTAGGTAACACAAAGGTAGTAGTTAGGAGTGGCAAATCTCTGTATTATAGATTATTCTCTCTATATGCCTAAAGTTAGCTGCTATGCATAAAGAATTAACTCTACTAAGGGAAGAATTAACTGCAATTACACACCTCCTCTAGGGTACAAACTGAACAAAATTCACCACCGCTCCTCCAAAGAATCAAAGTGTCGGTACCGAGTGATTATTCTGTGAATCGCATAAAGAGGGAGAAGATCTTGAAGTATCAAGAAATGCAATCAGACCAAGTAAATGTGGTAGAAAGATACAGAAATATTTCCCATTGTACTGGGACCCACAGGCCTAATAAAGAAGAATTTCCAAGCACATCTTGACAAACTACCCATACATGTTACTCCAGCAGGAGGCGCTCTTTGGCACGATGCAAATATTACACGAGCATTAGCAGTAAATTTGAGAGATTAAGATCATATTCCACATACTCTGGCTTAGAAGTGAGGTTCACAACTGCCATAGTATGCCCAAAACTAACCCATTAGGAAAAACTACCCGGAATCAAACAGCCCAGGAACAAATGGATCACAGTGGGCTCTAGTAGATTGTGACCTGTAACACAGAGACACCCTATAACATGTCATGATGTGGGCACTGATAAAGTTGTTTTGAAGAAAAGAAATCCTGTTTCTTTAGAGGAACTAGATGTGCAGTTACCCCCAGGCACAGCTAGAGGTAGCAGGAACAGACATGCCGCACTTAATGAACCTAGGCTCTCTGATGACCTGCAGCTGAAAGGGAACCAGGAAGTCATCAGTAACCGTTCACTTTATAAGCCAGAGCAGAATGCTTCTGGACAGGAGAAAGAGGAGAAAGAGGAAGAGGACAGGAAGGAAGGAGTAGAGCTGGTAGTAGAAGAAGGAGAAGGAGAAACAGCAGAGAAGCCTGGAGGCTACCAAGGAGATAAGCCTGATTGCTGTGAAGGAAGCAAAGCTGGGAGCTGGAGGAGAAACAGACCTCACAAGGTGGGAAGCCAGAAGGCCCAAACTGATCCTGTGGTACAAGGGGAGTTTGGTGGAAGTTACCCCAAGGTGAGAGTGTCTGCCACGCCTAGTTCCTATACTCTGCCTGAAGTTAGAATAGAGAGAGGAAAGCCAAGAACCAGAGAGAAAGGTTCTGACAGAAGCTTATTATCTCTAGAGGATCATTACCCAGTTTCACCTGTTCAGAGGGAAAAGCACTTTTATAGGCAACAGAAGGTTTTACCCAGAGTGAGAGGAGAATCCAACAGCAGTTTTATTCCACTGCCTAGAAGCACACCTCGGCATCCGGTTGGCAGGCAGAAGTGCAGCTACCAAGGGAGAGGTGCAGGAAAAAGAAGCACTGTGGATTTTATCTCACCAAAGCCAAGGTATGAGGCATTAAATATTGACTGTGATAATTGTGCTACTAAAAGCTCTACTAAAACAAGTATTCCTTCTATGAGATACAAGAATCAAGACTGGTTTAGTAAACTACCACCAGCCCTGAGAATCCCTGGCTATAGGAAGCCAGACTCCCAAGTTTTAAACTACCATACTGAGATAGACAGGGACAGTGAACGCTCCTTGAATGAGTACAGGGGAGAAGAATCTATGGAAGTGGATTATCCCAGCACTGTTCCCTCACCTATGCCAGAGTTAATGGAATGTGATTGGTGCACTGCCTATGCTCCAAAGTTTGTATGCTCCGCATACCATAGAAGAATAAGTGAAATATAATTTAATGTTTCTTATACTGAATGCTACTATGGAAAAACTTACCTTAACTGTGAAGTAACAGTTAACTGCTCAGTGTGAATATTGGTACCTTTTAAGACAAAGGACTGTTTCTGTTAACTGGAATTATCTCTTAGTTGAACCTTGCTTTAAACGGGGAATAAAAGCCTTTATTACCCACCACCTGGTCTCTTTGATCATTAACGTCTCTACATAGTGGCGTAAAATCTTTGTGTCACCGGGAACCCCGTGACAAACATCAAGAGATATCCCTGCATTATGCATAATGCCTTCTCTGCCTTGGATTATGAGGGTGCCCAATCCGTGGAAACCAAAGTGCCCTTAAATGAAAGACTTAATGCCAAATCTGATAATGTACCAAATATGAAGAAAAAAAATCACAAAACAGAAAACTGCTACTAGTTGGAGATTCCATCAGAGGCACCAACTTGGGAACACAGTTCAAAGGAGAGAGGATGGTCAAATGCCTTCCAAGCTCTTCAGCCAGCAGGAATACAAACCAAATTATTGGTATATTTAGTGCAGAAAGTGAACTCTCCAAAACTGATATTGTCATCCATTTGGGTACAAATGATCTGGCTAGAAACAGTGCCTCTGCAGTTCAAAGGGACCTCCAGACTCTGGGAGAGAAACTCAATCCCATTGCTAACACTATAGCATTCTCAGAAGTTCTACCTGTTCGTGGTAAGGAGGCAGAAAGGCTGCATCGCATAAACAACTTTAATACATAGCTCCAAACCCGGTGCAAACAAGAAGGAGTTAGATATATAGGCGACTGGGGAAACAGATGGACCAACAAGAGACTATGCTGATGGATTACATCTCTCTGTCGCAGGGAAAAGGATCCTAAGTGAAAAGGTCAGGCAGTATGTGGACAAGCATTTAAACTAAGGAAAGGAGGTGACAGATGGAGAAGGGCAAGTTCAGTATGTCACTCCTAGCAAAAGCAAAACAATATTGGAAACAACCACACTTTTGAACCACACATCAAAGGCAAGCGGGAAGGGGTGTGTAGAACAAAATCCATGCAAAACGCAGGCAAGCCAGTCAACAAATGCTGGAAGCCTAGCCAACAAAGTTCCTGACCTGGAAGACCTAACGGTGGAAATGGACTTGTACATTGTGGCCATTACAGAAACATGGTTTAACGAGTTGCATGAATGGGATATAGCCATAGCTGGCTATAATCTATTCAGAAGAGACAGAGGAAGTAGAAAAGGAGGAGGAGTAGCCTTATATGTCAAAAGCAATATTAAAGCTACTGAAAGGCAGGGGGCATGGGGAAAAGAAGAAGTGCTCTGGATTGTGTTGGAAAGAGGAGATGGCACCGTCATCCATACTGGTGTGGTCTACAGGCCTCCAACTCAAACCGAAGAAATGGATAGCGAATTGATTGTTGATGTTGCAAAGATAGCCATGAAAGGGAAAGTGATCATATTGGGTGAATTTAATCTATCCAATGTGGATTGGAGTGTTCTTTCTGCAAATCTGGAAAAGAAGTAAAAATATTGTGGATGCCTTCCAAGATTCATTGCATAAACAAATGGTGATGGAACTGACCAGGGAGAGCTCCATGCTGGATTTAGTGCTCACCAACGGAGATAGCATGTCGAATATCCAGGTGGGTGCCCTTGTGAGCAGCAGCAATCACACAGTGTGGTTTGAGATAAAAGCCAAGGTAGAATCCAATCACGGCAAGCTCAAAGTCCTAGACTTCAAAAACACAGACTTCAGTAAAATGGCCAAGTACCTGAAGGAGGAGTTGGCAGGGTAGTAGGGGATAAGGTAAGTGGAATTGCAATGGGCTAAATTAAGGAGGTAATAAAAGATACAACAGATACATACGTAAGGAAAGTAAATAAAAACGAGGAAAAAGAAACCTATTTGGTTCTCCAAAGAAGTTGCTCACAAATAAAGGCAAAAAACAGCTTTCACAAAATTCAGAAGCTCACAAACAGAGGAACAAAGAAAAGAATAGAAGATCAAACTAAAAGAGACAAAAAGAGAAATAAGGATAGCAAAATCAAAGGCAGAAGAAAAAATGGCTAAAGATATGAAGTGTGGCGACAAAATGTTTTACAGGTATATACAGGAGAGGAGGAAAATCAGAGGTGTAATTGCAGGACTCAGAAGTGCTGGGAACAGATTCGTGGAAACTGACATTGAAAAAGCGAAAATGCTAAACAAATACTTCTAGTCTGTTTTTACTAGAGAAAATCTTGGAGAAGGACCATCTGTGATTGACAGATATACAAATGGGAATGTAGTAGATACAGCACCATTCACGAAAGATGATGTGTTAGAACATCTAGCAAAACTGAAAGTGGACAAGGCTATGGGACATGATGGGATACATCCCAGGATACTGAAAGAGCTCAGTGAGGTTCTTGCAGGGCCATTAAAGGAATGTTTTTAATAGATCCTTGGAGACAGGATTGGAGAAGGGCTGATGTGCTACCTCTTCACAAAAGTGGTAGTTGGGAATAAGTGACAAACTACAGGCCAGTAAACCTTACCTCAGTGGCGGGAAAAGTAATGGAGGTGCTCCTCAAAGAGCGAATAGTGGACTTCCTCAAAACCAACAGGTTGCATGATCTGAGGCAACATGGTTTAACCAAAGAATGATCTTGCCAAACAAATCTGATTGAGTTCTGTGACTGGGTGACCAGAGAAATAGATCAAGGGCATGCGACGGATGTGATTGTACCTAGATTTCAGCAAAGCCTTTGATCCTGTTCCTCATAGGAGGCTTATCAATAAACTCAATAGCTTGGGGATGGGTCCCAAGTGGTGAACTGGATCAGAAACTGGTTGACTGACAGGACGACAGAAGGTGACGGTAAACGAACTCACTCGGATGAAAGGAAGGTGATTAGCGGTGTGCCCCAGGGTTCTGTCCTGGGACCGGTACTTTTCAATATATTTGTGAGTGATATTGCTGAAGGACTGAATGGAAAAGTCTGTCTTTTTGCAGATGACACGAAAATTTGCAACTCCCCTGAGGGAGTGGATAACATTAGAAAAGATCTAAAAAAACTGGAGGAATGGTCTAATGCTAGGCAGTTAAGATTTAATGTGAAGAAGTGCAGTGTTATGCACTTGGAAAGCATAAATCCAAGGGAATTGTATGCGATAGGGGGCGAGAGGTTGGTGTGCATGGACCAGGAGAAGGACCTCGGAGTGATTGTTTCTGAGGATCTCAAGGTGGCGAAATAGCATGACAAGGCAGTGGCAAAAGCCAGAAGGATGCTGGGTTGCATACAGAGAGGAATTACCAGCAGAAAGGAAGAGGTACTAATGCCACTGTACAAGTTGCTGGTGAGTTCTCACTTGGAATATCTTGCAAAGGATATAAAAAGGCTGGAAGCAGTTCAGAGGAAGGCGACCAAAATGATTTGGAGCCTGTGTCAGAAGACTTCTGAGAAGAGACTTGAAAACCTAAATATGTACAGTCTGGAGGAGAGGAGGGACAGGGGAGATATGATTCAGACCATTAAATACTTAGAGTATTAATGAACAAACAAACCTCTTTCAAAGATGGGGAAGCTGTAAAACTAGAGGTCATACCATGAAGCTGCAAGGGAGTAAACTGAAAGGCAATGTCAGGAAATTCTTTTTCACTGAAAGGGTGGTGAATGCTTGGAATGCCCTCCTGATGGACGTGGTGGGGGCAAATACAGTGACAGAATTCAAAATGGCATGGGATCCCTTTATAGCAACAGGATAAAATCAAAAGAAACATAACTATCTCTTATATCTCAACAAATAGGGGTGACCTACAAGGAGTGGTGGGTTTACCCCTAAACAAAAGCCATGGGGAGGCGTGACCTGCATGGAGCGGCAGGTGCACCTACTATTGCCGCCTTGCTGTGCATACTAGATGGACCATAGTGGTCTTTATCTGCTGTCATATACTGTTACTATGTTACTATAGAGGCGACCTCCTTCTTGCCGGTGGATCGTGCTGTCCGCCCCGAGCTCTCACGGCTTACATCCAAAGCACTCCCCAGGGCACCACTCAGACCATACTATGTCTCCTGGGCCACATGGCCTCGACCATGCATGTGGTTCCCCTCGCCTGCCTGCACATGCGGACGGCTCAGTGGTGCCTCAGTGCCCAATGGAGGCAGTCCCTCGGACACCTCAGGGACCCCGTCAGGGTTCTCCCCGACCTCCGCTTGCCCCTGAGCTGGTGGCAAAATCCCCGCAACCTCCTGTGGGGTTTGCCCTTTCAGGCCCCACAGCACAATGCTGTGGGGAGGAGTCAGCGGTCTTGGAACATGTCGGTACCAATGACATAGGAAAATGTGGTAGGGAGGTTCTGGAGGCTAAATTTAGGCTTTTAGGTAGGAAGTTGAAATCCAGAACCTCCAGGGTAGTGTTCTCCGAAATGCTTCCCGTTCCATGCGCAGGACCCAAAAGACAGGCAGAGCTCCGGAGTATGAATGCGTGGATGAGACAATGGTGCAGAGATGAGGGTTTTGGATTTTGTTAGGAACTGGGGAACATTCTGGGGAAAGGAGGGGCTCTTCCGAAGGGATGGGTTTCACCTTAACCCGGGATGGAACCAGGCTACTGGCATTAACCTTTAAAAAGGAGATAGAGCAGCTTTTAAACTAGATATTAGGGGAAAGCCGACAGTCGCCCAAGAGCGGATGGTTCGGAAGAATGTATCCTTGAAGGATACTACCAAAAGCAGAGAGGTTCCAAAAAAAGAGTAAAGTAGCCCAAATGCCCTCGAGTATGGAGCAGACAGAGCTTAAAGAACCCAAATTACCCATGTTTACCAATAGCCAAATTACTATGAATAAAATACAGTCTCTAAAATACTTGTATGCAAATACTAGAAGTCTAAAAAATAAGATGGGAGGGTTAGAATATATAGCACTAAATGAGAGGTTAGATATGATTGGAATCTCAGAGACATGGTGGAAGGAGATCAACCAGTGGGACACTGTGATACCTGGGTACAAACTATATCGTAATGACAGAGCTGATCAAATTGGTGGAGGGGTTGCGCTCTATGTTAGAGAGGGCATTGAGTCAGAAAGGATTAAAGTTTTGCAGGAAACAAAATTTGCTGTAGAATCTCTATGGATTGAAATTCCATGTAAAAAGGGGAAGGCTATGGCAGTGGGGGTGTACTATCGAATGCCTGGCCAGAATGAACAAATGGATGATGAAATGCTCAAAGAAATCAAGGAAGCTAACAAAAGTTACAGCGCAGTAATAATAATGGGTGATTTCAATTACCCCGGTATCTACTGGGTCAGTGTCATGGCAGGACATGCCAGGGAGATAAAGTTCCTAAATGACTGCTTCTTGGAGCAGCTAGTTCATGAACCGACCAGAGGGGAAGCCATATTAGACCTAGTCCTTAGTGGAACACCAGATCTAATGCAAGAGATAAGGGTGTTGGGGCCACTTGGCAATAGTGACCATAGCATGATCGCCTTTGATTTAATTAGTGGAGGAGGGATAGTAAGGAAATCCACAGTACTACCTTTTAACGTTCGAAAGGGAGACTATGATAAAATGAGGAAAATAGTTAAGAAAAAACTAAAAGGAGCAGTTGCAAAGGTTAAAGACTTACATCAAGCTTGGGTATTGTTGAAAAATACTATTTGGAAGCCCAGACCAGCTGTAGTCCACACTTTAAGAAAAGTGGAAGGAAGTCCAAAAAACTGCCAGCATGGTTTAAGGGTGAGGTCAGAGAGGTTGTTGCCAAAAAAGCATCTTTCAGGAAATGGAAAAAAGAACCAAACGATGAAACCTGGAAACAGCACAAGCACTGGCAAGTCAAATGCAAGGCATTGATAAGGCAGGCAAAGGGAGAATTTGAGAAGATTATTGCGGAAACAAAAACGCGAAATAAAGACATTCATAGCAAAAAACCTGTGAGAGAGTCAGTTGGTCCATTAGATGATAGAGGGGTTAAAGGGGCACTAAGAGGTGACAAGGCGATAGCTGAGAGACTGAATGAATTCTTTGCTTCGGTCTTTACTGAGGAAGATGTAGGGATGTTACCCATGACTGAAGTGGTATTTAAAGGTGTGGAAGAATTGAAGGAAATATCGATACATCGGGAAGATGTATTACAACTATTAGATAAACTGAAGAGTAGCAAATCACCTGGGCTGGATGGTATACATCCAAGGGTGTTGAAAGAACTGAAATATGAGATTGCAGACCTGCTATTAGTAATCTGTGAACTATCATTAAAATCAGCTCTAATACCTGAAGATTGGAGGATCGCCAATGTAAAACCAATTTTTAAAAAGCGTTCCAGGGGTGATCCGGGAAACTACAGACCAGTGAGCCTCACGTCAGTACTGGGAAAAATGGTAGAAACCATCATAAAGAATAAAATTACTCAGCATGTAGATAGTCATGGCCTAATGGGAGACAGCCAACATGGCTTTAGACAAGGAAGATCTTGTCTTACTAATCTGTTATGTTTTTTTGAAGGTGTGAATAAACAGGTAGACAAAGGTGAGTCGGTTGATATAGTGTATCTGGACTTTCAGAAAGCCTTTGACAAGGTCCCTCATGAGAGACTTTTGGCAAAACTAAAAAGTCATGGGATAGGAGACAGTGTACTACTGTGGATCAGGAACTGGTTAAAAGACAGAAAGCAGAGGGTAGGGCTAAATGTCCAATTTTCCCAATGGAGAAAGGTGAATAGTGGTGTACCCCAGGGATCTGTGCTGGGTCCGCTGCTTTTTGACATATTCATAAATGACCTGGAAAGTGGAACAACGAGTGAGGTTATCAAATTTTCAGATGACACAAAACTATTTAAAGTTGTTAAAACCCAAGAGGATTGTGGAAAATTGCAATAGGATCTTGATAAATTGGAAGACTGGGCATCAAAATGGCAGATGAAATTTAATGTGAACAAGTGCAAAGTTATGCACCTAGGGAAGAACAACCCAAACTATGGTTGCATGATGCAAGGTTCCACATTAGGAACCACCACCCAGGAAAAAGATTTAGGTGTCATTGTGGATAACATGTTAAAACCCTCGGCCCAGTGTGCAGCGGCGGCCAAGAGAGCAAATAGAATGCTAGGTATCATAAGGAAAGCAATGGAAAATAAAACAAAAGATATTATAATGCCTCTATATCGTTCCATGGTGAGACCGCACCTTGAATATTGTGTGCAATTCTAGTCGCCGTATCTTAAAAAGGATATAGCAATATTAGAAAAGGTTCAGAGAAGAGCCACCAAAATGGTAAAGGGGATGGAAGGATATTCCTATGAAAAAAGGCTAAAAAGGTTAGGGCTCTTCAACCTGGAAAAGAGACGGCTGAGGGGAGATATGATAGAGGTCTATAATTTAATGAATTGTGTGGAACGGGTGAACGTAGATCAATTGTTTACATCATCAGAATATAGAAGGCTAGGGGACATATAATGAAGCTACAGGGTAACCTATTTAAGACTAATAAGAGAAAATATTTTTTCACTCAACGTGTAATCTAACTCTGGAATTTGTTACCGGAAGATGTAGTAAAAGCTGTTAGTGTAGCTGGGTTAAAAAAAAGGTTTGGAGAAGTTCCTGGAGGAAAGGTCCATAAACCATTATTAAAAGGGACCCAGGATATCATTGCTTGACCCAATACAAACATTGTGGAACCTGTGTCTTTTGCGGAAATTTCTAGGTCCTTGTGACCTAGATTGGCCACTGTTGGAAACAGGATACTGGGCTTGATGGACCTTGGTTCTTATGTTCTTCTGTTAAGAGATAGATTCAAGACAGATAAACATAAGAAACGGGAAGTAGGGCAAAACTAGGAAGGCATCCTAAATATTTTTTTTGTCTTGATTTCCAGAGAGTTTGTTGCAATAGTGGATTAACCATCGGATGGCAGTGATTATTCAGCTCAGTTCAGGTTTGTCAACAATTGTATGTCATAAGTCATGGACCTTTCCATTCCTAGTTTTGGCATGTTACATGCATGGACTCATAATACAGATTCCTTCTGTATTATATCTCCATGCATTTGACAAGGTCAAAAACAGTTCATATTTCTAAACCAGATTAGATTCCTAGTCTTGGTGCTGAGGTTTCTAGCGAGAGTTCTCCACCTCTCTAGAGAGTGGTGCCCTGGAAGAGGGTGTCAATGTATCCTCTCTTCCCAAAGAGAGTGTTGTGTCACTGGCACCCTCCTAAAGAAAGGAGGTGTATTAATAATGTCCCCAGAGAGGGAATATGTTGATAATGTCTCCTCCCGTAGACAGCCAGTGAGTTGTTTTGGTAGGATGCTGCCATGCGGCACTCCCGATATGCATACATTTGGGGCAGGTGGTTCTGTAGAAGGCCACATGGTGCTCTTAGTCTATATGGCTTTGAGGTGGGTTGGGTGCCCATCTGGAGTTCCCAGTTCCCTCGCATGCTCGCAGCTCCTAGTGGTGCCTCTAGTCGCATACCACCGTTAGCAGCTGCCCTGCTTGCCCGATTATAAAGGTGACCCTGTTTCTAGCTTCCCTAAATCTAGTAAGAAAGTAAAAAATGTTCTTCTTGATAAGAAGACTGTTCAGTATTCAGTACTTAGCTTCCCCAGGAATGCTCTCAGTTTATATTATTAGGCTCATTTTTTCCTAGGTCCGCTCTGCCATGCTCACTGTCATTTTGGATACACAGATTTTATGAAGCTCCTGGTAGATTGCATCTGACACATTTGATAAACAGACTGAGAACCTTCAAAAGAATACAAAAAAGAGGAATAAAGTCTTTGATACGGAATGTAATAACTAGCATTTCAGAGTCCTTCAAGCCCATGTGAGCCGACTCACTCTCATCTCCTTGCCATTAAATGCCCCCCCCCCCCCACTGCACCTCCCTCCATCTCCTATACACAGGACCTTTTTTCAGTGTTTTAAAGGAATAAGGAATGGTGAAAGGTGGGGGAGCTTTTTGAAGTTGTTCTGGTCGAAATGATGTACAAATAAACTGATCCTGCATTGCTGATGTGATGGTAATGGACACTTAATAATTAATGCCGCAATGCATTTGAGTCAGCATTTGTGCAAAGAATATCGCTAAAGTTTTTGGCTCACAGAAATGATGTCCCAGAGGACTGCTGCCTTAGCCATTCACATGTGGTGCTCTTTTTCTTCTGAGCAATGAAATGAAGATATTGTGGCATAAATAAATTCCATATTAGCTTCATGAAAGGATTGGCAAGGCTTTTGGGGTCTTCAAGGAGTGGAAGGAAGGGACTGAACTCTGAGATTTAAATGCTGTGTGATGCTATTTGTGGTTAATTTAGTGAACTTTGGAAGGCCTGGAATAGTAGTTTGTTAGCATAACCCCCTAATCCTCCCACCCCCATTCTTGTCATTCTTTACACTGTTTAGACATGGCTTCCCATCTGAGTATTCATTCTGTATTCACAGCCAAGTCCATCAAAATCTGTGCCTGGTCAAATGAGCTGCAAGCCTACGGCTTCTTGGGTAGTGATGTTTAGGAAATGTGTCAGAAACTTCCATAAGACAAAAGAATCTCATATTCACACAGCAACATAGCACTGCACACGTGCTATATCATACAACTGTGTATAGCCTATTAGGTCAAATTGTAATACCAACTCTGTTTGTTGTGGAGAGAAAAATAGTTTGCGATTTTATTACTGGAGAGATTTCCCCAGTATTGGTGGCAGCAGACATGTCATTATTCTCTGGTCTGCAGCTCCTGTGGCGCTTACATGTCTTAGAACTTAGGAAGGGTCCAACTGCAAGCCTGGAGGTAAAATCAGAGAAGCCATGGGACCTAATTAAAAATCCTTTGATTGAATACCAGGGGGAAACCTTCTGGAGCTGTGAGATACTTAAGAGTTATTATGTGCCATACTTGCAGCTTGCAAATGGCTCTTAAGACCTGAATATGTGTAATTAGAGAAGCACAAGGTCCCAGACAACATTGCTTCCCAGCTCTTTAGCCCATTTCTAGGCCAGGTCCTATCCCAGTGCAGCATCTCAAGCAGGGAAATTTCAGAACTTGCAGCTTCAAGATGGACTAAACTAATTTAAATTTTTGAAAGCTCTAATGTCTATGAACAAAGGTCAAGAAATTTATTGTGCTGCTGTTTTTCTATAATAGCTAATAGAGGAAAAAAAAGATCTTGAAGTATCAACAATATGGTGGTTTATTCCACTTGATATTTTTCCTTCGCCACTGCAAAAAGTGAAATGAGTTTTCATGTCACCATGGTAATTCTTTCTTAGCAGTCAGTTCGCAGGGGGACGTTGAAGACTGGAATGTCAGGGTGGCAACTAACAGCTAGGACTGTGGTACATTAGCAGAGCATAGGTGGGTCCTGGCTCTTGTACAGTAGGGGAAGCTGGAGGTCAGGTGCCTTGACAGCTATGCATAGATCTCAGTAGTGGAAAAGTAGAGTAATTCTATTTTATTTATAAAAAGTGAAATATTTACAGATATACATATTTATAAAGCTTCTATGTGTATCATGGAATAAAAATTAAAAAATGAAGCAAAAACAATACATTAGTTCCTTTCTGCAATATACATAAGGTAAAACAAATTGAGGATCATTAATAGTGTACATCAGGAAGGGGAAATCCAACTCACGACATATTAAAAATTCCATATTGTTTTGATTATACAAACATTTGTACAGAGCTATTATTTCATGTTTTTCCATCTGGACACCCACTGTTCTACCTTTTTCAACTTTGATTCTCAGTATCTGTGGGTAAGCTCCATTCCCTCAAAGTGAATCCCTAATACTGAGATTTTTGAAGGGACCCAAATCCCATCTCTAAGCAGGAATCCGGATTCACTGGAATCTACCCAGAGGTTTTAGATTTCATTATGTTCATTTCAAATTTGACATGGTCTCAAAATTTTCCAGAGTTTCCCAAAACTTTCTCAGTCCCAGCACTGGAGACAAAGCAAGTAATATCATGTGAAAATGTGTCATCTTATAAACTTCCATTGATATGTTTCCTCTTGGGTGGACTGGAATCCCATGGATGGCCTTGTGCGTCTGAAGTGCTCTTAATAAAGGATAGAAAGGCATAGGGCAGTGCACTAAGTGGACACTCTTGTCTGATTCCTGACTGAATCTTAAAGCTTTCACCCAGTTATCCATTGATGATGGGGACACTGAAGCAGAGTGGTAGAGACAGGACAAACATCTGATGGATGTCCCAGCAATACCATAATGCTTTAAAATCTCAGAGGTAGCTAGTGTCTGCTTGGTTGAAGGCATTTTCTTGATTTGGGCGTAGTAGATGGAAGGGAATACCTCTCCTAGAGCCTGTAGTTCCCATACACTAGGATGTGCAGAAGCAAGAAAAATGGTCAGTTTTTGTTTTGTTTTTTCAGAAAAATTTCCCAGGCGTTTTTTTGGTCTCTTTCACACATTTATTTTTTATAGGGAATTTTTAGTGCATGCTAAATTGATTTAACATGCACTAACTGACCAATTAAGGCACATTAAGTCAATTAACAATGTGCTAAACAAATATAGTTCACACTATAAGAATGCTTTGAAGAATGCTTAGCATCTACCTCGTGGACTGTATAGTAGAGTGTTCATAAAAGGGACCCAAAAGTTTTTAAGACTTAATAAACGGAATGTGCAGCAGCAATTGCAGACTTCTGCACTACACAGGCCAAACTGTTAGTGATCAGATTGTTTTTTATAGCACGAGTCTATTCTGGGAAAATGAAGGATGTAACAACTGTAAAGAGACAATTCAGCAGGATTTTAACCAGCCTCATGTAATCAATAATAATAAACATCTCCAGTCTGCAGGGTATTCACTAGTTCCTTTTTCGTGTAACAATATCAGCAGTGATTTCTCCAAGCAGTCTGGCAGAATCCCTTCTTTCAGAAAGGTCTAGTATATTTCAGCTAGTTTCTTAGTTAACATGACTTCCGATGGTCTTGTAGAATTTTCTTGTTAGACTATCACTCCTTGGAAATGTCTCAGTTCCTGTAGGGGATGGCACCAGTGACTCTTGTTCTGTGATCAGCACCATAAGAAGCTGAGACTTCAGAGCTGATAGTCTGGGCACAGGAATTTTCCACAGGAACATTTGGATTTCCTGGGTGCTATGAACAATTCTCAGTAGCATTCTTTATGTATCATAAAACCTTAGTTCTGCATCTTAGAGTAATACGTTTATTTTCACTCTCTCCTTAAAGGACTCGTACAGTTTGGCAGATCATCCAGGAATCGTTTCCATTCCTCTCCATGATAATGGATGCTCTTTATGTAGTTGTATGTAGTTTTCTCATTTCCACTTTACTTTGGTTGAATGTAGATTTACGTGCTTTCCACTGCTCATGTCCAAGTGCATTTGGCTGAGTTATAACCATAAGTAGTGCTGTACTCTCTTCTCCTTTCTTGTTCTCTTTACAGCTTCTTGTTTTGGAGAGGGTTTGAAGGTGAATCTTGGTATCTTCCCACTTCTCCTGAATCAAATTATAGAGGAAAATTCAAGATTTCTCCTTTTCACAATTTCAATAGTTTTGGGGTTCTTTGAGGATTTATTAATTAATCACTAGATTCCCTTTCCAATCTGAGTGGTCTCAGAAGCGTTCAATAGATCCTTTACAGTAGTCAGAAAAGCAGAGTTTACAATCTGTACTTGAGCTTTGCAGACTGATACTTGTGTGTGCAGGTGATCAATCCTGCTTTCCGTGTGCCACTGGTATCTAGGAAGCTCTAGTCATTATACATTTTTTTCTCTCTTTTTTATACCGCGCTCTTTAGAATCAGTGCGGCTTACATGTATACTAACAGGTAGTTTTTATTCCCTTGTCCCTGAAGGGTTCACAATCTAAGTGTACCTGAGGCAATGGAGGGTTAAGTGGCTTGCCCAAGGCCACAAGGAGTGGCCATGGGACTAGAGACCCCATCTGTTAGATTGCTTTATTTCATCATTGCTGGAAGGGTGATTTCATCATATCCAAGAGCTTTAGGCTACAATCCTTGATCCAGACTATTCTCCACACAATTGATGTTGCCTTCAAATATAAGGAGCCATAAAGTTACATTTTACTTAGTATGTGGAGAATGGAATTGAGACAGGGATGTTCTTAGCTTCGATGCTCTCTAAATGTGGAGCTTTTTCTAAAATACATAGAAGAAAAACAGAGGAACACACCTGGATTGATATCCACATGCACCAGGAGAAGCCATTTTACAATTTTATACAAGGGAAAAATAAGCGAAGGAAACCTGGCAACTTACATGTTTAAATATTGGTACTTACCAAATGCACATCAGCCATTGTGCAAAGTCTAGTTGCTGCTGGTTAATTACAGAGGACACTATTTTGAACTGATTTTCAGTTTGGAGGAGGGAATAAAATGTGTGTGTGGGGGGGGGGGGGGTAAAGGAGGATAATTCTATCAATCCTTGCAATTTCAAAGTGATATGGACATCCACGTGTAAAATGTGTCTTTTTTTAAAATGGCCATTTACCTGTGGTTGTAATTTACGTGTGTAAGTGGTCATATTTACAGGTGTAAATCAGAAATAAGACTTCTAAAATAACCCCCTAGGTGTTTCACTGCCTGGAACAATTCCTTCCTTCCTGCTTTGGTCTAGGGACTGTAGATATTTATCAAAGGTAAGTTCTCAACCTTTCCACTTCAACATCCATCACAAAGCACCTGCCTGGACATAGTCAATTTTGTGGATGTGAACAGAACTGCCATTGCACTGTATATATCCTTTCTAACAGGCCATCTCTCCACTCTCACATTGTAATAGATAGTTTCTTCAGGCCACACAGTTTGGTCTCGTGCAGGAAGCATATATCCCTTATCTCTTCCCTCAGGCAATCATACACCACACCTGTCACATATTTACCTTATAGGAGCTGGGCCTTAAATAAGAAATGTTTCATTCTCTCTGTCAGATTACTGACTTCCAAGGCTGGGGGCACTGAAAACAGTCACATACAGAGTCTGGCAACTGACATTTTTATTCAGCTGACAAAACAGTGATACCGGATAACTTGCATTTCTGATTTCTTATGCACCACATTCGAGTGATTGGGCCGTTCCCAGTTAGCATTCTAAGATTAAATCTCTTCCTTCATCAATATAGGATGAAGGACTGTAGATCAACATATGCTTGCCAACAATGAACATCAGAGTTCCTCTTACTACTACTACCACTGATCATTTGTATAGCGCTACAAGGCGTATGTAACACTGTATAGGACAGTCCCTGCTCAGAGATTACAATCTAGTTAAGACAGACAACATAACAACTGAAGACAAGGATACATCTAGGGTAAGGTAACACATAGCTTTCTATCTCTGCTGTTTTTTTTATTGCAAATATAGAATATTAGCTGTGGGTTAAACTTTAGGTATTTGGAAAATTGCTAATTGCTGGTCCTACATTACGTTTGGGGATAGTCAAACTGCTTGATTTCCTTGTGTAGCCAACAGTTTTTTTGAGTGTGCCTTCAGTTCAGGCATAAGCCTACTGGGGCAGGGACACTTGTAAGAGAAATCAGCTACTTGGAATAGACATACTTACATTGCAAGGGACCAACAGAGGTCTTTGCACAGGGGGCAGACAGAACTATAAAGGTATATTTTGGGTAATTCTGGTTCATTGTCTGCTTGAAAGGCATCTCCCAGGGAGGAGCTACTTTAGATCATCAGACACCTGGCTTCTCATACCGGTCACAGCCAGCCAGTCTGAAAGGCCGGAGCTGCCCAAGACACAGATAAGACTAAGCTTTCTATATCTGCTGGTATTTTTATTGCAAATATAGAATATTAGCTGTGGGTTAAACCTTAGGTATTTGGAAAATTGCTAATTGCTGGTCCTACATTACGTTTGGGGATAGTCAAACTGCTTGATTTCCTTGTGTAGCCTTAACAGTTTTCTGAGTGTGCCCTCAGTTCAGGCATAAGCCTACTAGGGCAAGGACACTTGGGTTCCCGCCCACCCTACTCTTCACCCCACCAACCCCTGGGACTACATTGCCTATATAGTGGCCAAAAGCTTGGGATACGCCCACATTCTCTCAACTAGCATGTCTTGTATTCAGTGCAATACCTGCGGTACTTTCATTCCAAGAAGAATCATTTGGAGCCTATGTGCCGAAGGTCATCGGCCATGCATAACGAATTGACTCTACTAAGAGAAGACCTAGCTGCCATGCATAAAGAATTGTCTCTACTGAGGGAAGAACTGTCTGCAATGAAGCACACCTCTTCTAGGATACAGACTGAACAAAGTCCACCACTGCTCCCACAAAGAGTCAAACACACCAAGAACAAATGGATCACAGTGGGTTCGGGTAGATTGCTATCTGTGACACAGAGGCATCCTATACACCAAGAGATATCCCTGCATAATGCACTCTCTGCCTGGGTTAATAAGGATGCCCAATCCGAAGAAACTGAACGGCCCTTAGAGGAGTCAGTCAATGCCCAATCTCCTGCTAAAGCACCAAATATGAAGAAAAACTCACCAAGCAGAAAACTACTACTACTTGGAGACTCCATCATCAGAGACACCAACTTGGGAACACAGCTCAAAGGAGAGAAGATAGTCAAATGCCTCTCAGGCTCCTCAGCCGGCAGGAATACAAACCAAATTATTGATGTACTTAGCGCGGAAAGCAAACACTCCAAACTTGATGTTGTCATCCACTTGGGTACAAATGACCTGGCTAGAAATAGTGCCTCTATAGTTCAAAAGGACTTCCAATCTCTGGGAGAAAAACTCAAGCCCATTGTTAACACTGTAGCATTCTCAGAAGTTCTGCCTGTTCTAGGTAAGGGGGCATAAAGGCTAAATCGCATTAACAGCTTTAATACATGGCTCCAGACCTGGTGCAAACGAGAAGCATTCAGATTTATTGGCAACTGGGAAAACACATGGACCAACAAGAAACTATACTGTGCTGATGGACTACACCTCTCTGTCGCAGGGAAAAGAATCCTACATGAAAAATTCAGGCAGTATGTCGGTTTGCATTTAAACTACAAGAAGGGGGCGACGGACGGGGAAGGTCAAGTTCTGGACATCACCCCCTGCAAAAGCAGAATAACAAAAAAACCCCACACTTTTAAACAACACATCAAAAGCAACTGGGAAGAACTGGGTAGAATAAAATCAATGCAAAATACACACAAGCCAGTTAAATGCTGGAAAGCAATGAGCACAAATGCTCGTAGCTTAGCCAACAAACTTCTGGACCTGGAAGCCCTAATGGTGGAAAAGGACTTGGACATTGTGGCCATTACAGAAACATGGTTTAATGAATCACATGATTGGGATTTAGCCATACCTGGCTATAATCTATTGTCACGCTCCCCTGCTATGGGCCGAAGGCCTTATAGTAGGGGTGACCGCTGTTTTGCTTCTGAGGGTCCTTTATACTATCTAGCAGCAAGGGTTGCTGGGATATGTAGTTTTTTGTTTCACTCTCACAAAAATGTGTTGTGACACAAGGGTCTTTTTGGAACAGATAAATTTATTATTATTGTTGGGTTTTTCCCCTCACAGAGGTTCTCAGGCAAATAAGCAAAGCAATATAATTCTTTTCCAGAATAAACAGAAAAACAAGAGCAAATGAAAAGCATCAAATAAAAGTGGAAAAACTGTTTCTTCACAGCAGCACAAAACTTCCAAACAACTTTGTAATTCTTCTTACCAAAGCTTGTTTATCTTAGGAGCAGTCTTTCTACATTATACACAGAACAGTCTCTCTTATAGTAATCAGGTGAGTCAGGAATATCAGCTACGTCATTAAACATCTCCTTGCTTGCATTCTCACGGCTCTGTTTAGGAGAACTTCTTGGCTGCAATCCTGGGATAGCTATTTGCAGCTGTTCTAAGAAGACTCCACTCTCACTAACCGTGACTTCTTCTAGTTCAGGAAATGGGTTAGAACGTAAGCTCTTCCTTATGGTTGTCACATTAGCTTTAAACCATTTGTCAAGAGTGTATCTGCCAGGTGCTTTCACAGCCGTGCTACCCTGGCACCTATTAGCACTTGCTCTTAGCTGTTTCACAACGTCTTCCACAAAGCTCTGGCTTGGCAGTAACCCTGACGTACCTTTTCTGCTGACCTTGCTTTGTCTGTGCTTGGAGCTCTCTTCCTCTCTACAGGGAAATGGCTTTGCCCTGTCTTCAGGAAGCTCCCACAATGGCTTAGGTTTAGCTTCAAGGTAACCAGTAATGGACCCACCAGAATCCTTCTTGCCTGGGGCTGGGTTCCAAGACTCCCTCAGTGGCTGCCTTCCTTGCTAAAATGGAATAGACACTTGTAAAGGCTTTTCCCTGCCTTCTTGTACGTCCTGATTCTCAGTGCTGCTCTGAAAGACTAGCCCTGAAGCTGGTTTAAAACGGCTTCCTTGTTCAGGCACGCCCTTCTGCCTATCCAGGTGCACCTCGTTAGGGCTGCTTCCAGCTCTTACCGTCATGAATCTGACTGAACTGCATTCTCTCTGAAAGCTTCCTGCTGTCATGGAAACCTGGCTTACTCTGGCTTTTAAAGGTGCAGTGCTCGCCCTTTTCCCTTTCTGTCTGCTCAGGAATGCTTTCGGTACCACACTATTCAGAAGAGACAAAGAAAATGGAAGAGGGGGAGGAGTAGCCTTGTATGTCAAAACCAATATTAAAGCTACTGAAATGCAGGGTGCATGGAGAAAAGAAGAAGCGCTCTGGATAGTGTTGGAAAGAGGATATGGCACTATCATCCATACTGCTGTAATCTACAGACCTCCGACTCAAATTGAAGAGATAGATAATGAATTGATTGTAGATATTGCCAAGATAGCAAGAAAGGGGGAAGCGATCATATTGGGTGACTTTAATCTACCCGCTGTGGATTGGATTACTCCTTCTGCAAATCTGGAAAGAAGCAAAAAAATTGTGGACGCTATCCAAGATGCGTTACTTAGACAAATGGTGATAGAACCAACCAGGGAAAGCTCAACGCTGGATTTAGTGCTCACCAACGGCGATAGCGTGTTGAATGTCTGCGTGAGTGCCCTTGTGAGCAACAGTGATCATCACACGGTGTGGTTTGAGATAAAAGCCAAGGTGCAGTCCAATCATAGCAAGCTCAAAGTCCTAAACTTCAAAAACACTGACTTCAATAAAATGGTCGAGTACCTAAAGGAGGAGCTGACAGGGTGGAAGGGAATAAGGGAAGTGGAATTGCAATGGGCTAAACTAAAAGAGGCAATAAAAGGGGCAACAGATAAATATGTAAGAAAAGTAAATAAAAACAAGAGGAGAAGGAAACCTATTTGGTTTTCCAAAGAAGTGGCTGCTCAAATAAGGGCAAAAAACACAGCTTTTGCAAAATTCAAAAGCTTGCAAACAGAAGAACACAGAAATGATTACAGGACCAAACTCAAAGAGACAAAAAGAGAAATAAGGATAGCAAAATCAAAGGCAGAGGAAAAGATGGCTAAAGATGTTAAGTGCGGCGACAAAACTTTCTTCAGATATATTTGGGAAAGGAAGAAGATCAGAGGTGGAATTGCAGGGCTCAGAAGTGCTGGGAATGGACTCGTGGAAAATGACATTGATAAAGCGAAATTACTAAAGAAATACTTCTGCTCTGTTTTTACTAAAGAAAATCCTGGCAAAGGAACACCTGTGACTCCCAAATATAAAAATGGGAATGAGGTAGATACCACACCATTCGGAGACGATGAGGTGTTAGAACAACTTGCAAAACTGAAAGTGGACAAGGCCATGGGACCGGATGGGATACATCCCAGGATACTGAAAGAGCTCAGAGAGGTTCTTGCAGGGCCGTTAAAGGATGTTTTCAACATATCCTTGGAAACAGGAGAGGTTCCTCAGGACTGGAGAATGGCTGACGTCGTACCTCTACACAAAATTGGTGACAGGGAAGAAGTGTCAAACTACAGGCCCATGAGCCTTACTTTGGTGGAAGGAAAGGTAATGGAGACCCTCCTGAAAGAGCGAATAGTGAACTTTCTCAAAACCAGAGGGTTACAGGATCCGAGGCAACATGGTTTTACCGAGGGACGATCTTGTTCTTTGACTGGGTGACCAGAGAACTGGATAAAGGACACGCGATGGATGTCATCTACCTGGATTTCAGCAAAGCATTTCATACTGTCCCTCATAGGAGGCTTATCAATAAACTCAGCAGTTTGGGGATGGGTCCCAAGGAGGTAAACTGGATCAGAAATTGGTTGACTGACAAGACAACAGAAGGCGGTGGTAAATGGAGCTCACTCGGATGAAAGGAAGGTGATTAGCGGGGTGCCGCAGGGTTCGGTCCTGGGCCCGGCACTGTTGAATGTAATTGTGAGTAATATTGCTGAAGGACTGAATGGAAAAGTCTGTCTTTTTGCAGATGACACGAAAATTTGCAACAGAGTGGACTCCCCCGAGGGAGTGCTGAACATGAGGAGGGATCTGCAAAAGCTGGAGGAATGGTCTGATGCTTGGCAATTGAGATTTAATGCGAAGAAGTGCAGTGTCATGCACTTGGGTAGCAGAAATCCAAAGGAAATGTACACGATAGGGGGCGAGAGGTTGGTGTGCACGGAGCAGGAGAAAGACCTCGGTGTGATTATTTCTGAGTATCTCAAGGTGGTAAAACAGTGCGACAAGGCGGTGGCAAAAGCCAGGAGGATGTTGGGCTGCATTCGAAGAGGAATTACCAGCAGAAAGGAAGGGATATTAGTGCCACTGTATAAGTCTCTGGTGAGGCCTCACTTGGAATACTGTGTTCAGTTTTGGAGACCGTATCTTGAAAAGGATGTAAAAATCATGGAAGCTGTTCAGAGGAAGGCGACTAAAATGATTTGGAGCCTGCGTCAGAAGCCTTATGAGGAGAGACTTGAAGACCTAAATATGTAACACTTTGGAGGAGAGGAGGGATAGGGGAGATATGATTCAGACCTTTAAATACTTAAAGAGAAATAATGAACAAACAAACCTCTTCCAGAGACAGGGAAGCTGTAAAACTAGAGGACATAACATGAAGCTGTAAGGTGGTAAATTGAAAGGCAATGTCAGGAAATACTTTTTTACTGAAAGGGTGGTGGATGCTTGGAATGCCCTCCTGATGGATGTGGAGGGGGCAAACACAGTGACGGAATTCAAAGTGGCCTGGGACAGACACAGTGGATCACTTTACAGCAACAAGATTAAATCAAAATAAACTGAACCATCTACTTTCTCAACAAATAGGGGTGTCCTACATGGGGTAATGGGGGGAGGAGTGGTGGGTTCACCCCTAATCAAAGAAACAAAGATTTGGGGAGGGGTGCCCCTGTTCCTGGTGGGTGCACCACTAAGCAAAGACATGGGTAGTGGCGCACCTACTCCCTAAAAGACATGGGAAGGGGTGCATCTACTCCTGCCATATTGCTGGGCAGACTAGATGGACCACGCTAGTCTTTATCTGCCATCATTTACTATGTTACTATGTTACATAGGACACTATACAGATATCACCTAGCAAATACAGATATGGTAGTAGGTTTCTCCAGGAACAAGCAGGAAGTCAGTCCTCACATATGGGTGACGTCTGCGCCGATGGAGCCCTCGTACAGAGCAATTCCCCAGCTTTCAAAGAAAGCCTTTGGGATTGCATCGCGTATGTGCAGTCCCCTACCCGCAAAGGGTGCCATCTTGCTCAGTCTCCCTTTTCCACGGAGCCCAATGGACGTTGTCCCTAATTCCTCGCGGAAAAAGTGCATCAAAACTTCAGAAGAATTTCTCTCTTCGACCGGTTCGATGCCGGTTCCCCTTCTGGCCTTCGGCTCGGTACACCAGTATCGAGTCCGGTCAATTTTTTACATTTTGTCCTTAATGACTAACGTTCGCGCTCTTTTTTATTTTCACTGGCAGCCCGGTCCTTCAACCTTGCAAGGGCCCTTTTTCCCCCGATGGCTGCCAGCGGGTTTAAAAAGTGTGATCGGTGTAAGAAGTTAATGTCCCTCACACATTAACACACATGACTGCTGTCTCCTATGCCTCGGGCCCGACCATTAACACACATGACTGCTGTCTCCGATGCCTCAGGCCAGACCATGACCCGGAGGTCTGTGGCCTGTGTGGGAAAATGTCCTCTAAGGCACTTTGAAGTAGGCAGCAGCAGCGTGTAAGGATTTTCTCGGAGTCCGCATCCCCCCAGATCCGGACCTCATCAGAAGCCTCAACATCTCGGGAGCTATCTGAACCCAAGCACCATCTGGGGTCTTGTGAGTGGGGGTCTCCCTCCCGGGAACACTGGAGGAAGAAGAAACCTGTGAGGGCAGCATCATTGGATGCCTCCGATCGCCCTGGGCCCTCAAAGGCCAGGTCGCGGAGTCCTGACTGCTGCCCCAGGTCCTCTGAGTCGGAGCGGCCTGCAAAGATACCTCGCACGGAGCCGGAGACACCAAGAAGGGTAAGTGCTGTTGTCCTCATGGATTCCCCTCCAGGGGAGCCGGCATCGGGCCGATGGCATCGGGGCCCAAGATGGAGGCTGCAGAGTCTTCTGAGCTTGGTCTCAGGATGACGGCCCTGGAGCGCAGCATGTCTGCCTTCATGGAGCAGCAGCGGGCGCTGATAGTTGGTCTCAGCGGTCCATCCGCCCTGACCACCGGGACCTCGACGTCCAAGTCGACCCCGGAGGCCGAGCCGATCCTCGAGACTCTTCGGACTCGAGTCGATCCTCGGCAAAGGTCTCCCTCGACCTTTCGCTTGGGACCGAGGTCATCGATGCCGGTGCTCTTGGCATTGGGGCGGTCGGAGCTGAAGCCCTCATGGCTGGAGCAGCTTGATTCCTCCTCGGAGGGATCGGCATGGGAGATGGAAGAGGAAGAGTCCCCAGACACCCATCAGACCCGGTATGTCCCATCGGACTCACCGGGTTCAGAGCCTCGGAGAAGGTCCCCTCTGGTGGATACCCGGTTCTCGAACTTCGTCAGGGACATGGCCAAGGCTTTGACATTCCCGGCGGATACCGAGGAGGAGCCTCGAGCTGAAGGGCTCCAGGGCTCGATGCTGTCATGCCATGTCCAAACCTACCAGCTGTACATGGGCATGTACTTGAGGGACCTGGCAAAGGAGATTGTTGGGTTCTCAGCTGTCCTCTCTGAGGCAACCTTGCAGTGCTTCAATGCCTTGTCCACCGGGATTCTGAAGTGCTCGAAGTTCATATCTTGAGCGGCCTATGATGGCTTCGAGGTTTCGGCCTGAGTAGCCACAGCCAGCATCGGTGCACGCTGCCAGGCCTGGAACATGTCGTCAGATATGGAGCCATGGGTTCAGGACAAGTTTTTCGATGTCCCTTGCCGAGGTTACAATCTCTTTGGCAGACCCATGACTGAGAAGGCTGCTGAGCTCGAGTCAGAGTACTTGACCCGGACAAGACTCTCAAAGAAGACTTCTGCCCCTTCTAAGAAGAAGGGCTTGGGTAAAAAGACCTTTTTCCTGAGGAAGGGTACTGCTTACCGCAACTACCCCACTTACCAGGCCACCCCAGCTCCCCAACAGGGGCAGCAGGCCAAGGGACAGGGACATGGCCTGCGTAAGCAGAAGACCCCCAAGCCCCAGGCCCTGGCTCCTACCCAGCTGGGAGGGGTTTTATTGACTCCTAAGGCATAGTCTCTCTTCCGCCAGTAGTAAGGCCATGCACAGGAGGCAGGCTAACCCTGTATGCCCACAGGTGGCCAGACATCACCTCGGATATCTGGGTCCTGCAAATAGTCCAAAGGGGCTATTTGCTTCACTTCAGCCAGATACCGCCCTCCTTCTTTCCAGGAGAGCCTCTCAGACCCCCTTTTCACAGGGACCTCCTCTTGCGGGAGTTGGCAGATCTTCTAGAGGATCAGGCGATGGAACCGGTGCCCCACCACCTGCAGGGCAAGGGCTTCTACTCCAGGTATTTTCTCATACCAAAGAGAACAGAAGGCCTCAGACCCATCCTCGATCTAAGAAACTTAAACAAGTTCCTGGTGAGGGAAAAGTTCAAGATGCTTTCCCTTGGAATGTTGCTGCCTTACCTCCACCAGGGAGAATGGCTATGCTCCTTAGACCTGAAGGATGGCTATACACACATCCTCATACATCCAGACCACAGACAATATCTGAGATTTGTAATGGGAGGAAAACATTTCCAATACAGAGTTCTACCCTTTGGCCTAGCCTCTGCTCCCAGAGTGTTTACAAAATGCCTGGCTGTAGTGGCGGCCTTCCTCAGAAGTCAAGGAAGTCAAGGAATTTTTGTCTTCCTTTACCTGGATGACTGGCTCATCAGGGGCCAGTCGCCTCAGGAGGCCCAACAGGCCACTTCTCACACTATCAACATGTTGTAACGTCTAGACTTTGTCATAAACCATGCAAAGTCTACTTTGCTCTCCACTCAAAACTTAGAGTTCATAGGAGCAAGACTGAACACCCTTCAGGCAAATGCTTACCTGCCGGAGGAAGCACTGCCACAACAGTTCAGGTGCAGGTCTCAGGTCTCAGTGAGACACTTCTTATGCCTCCACTGTGCATGTTTTATTTATATTTATTTTACTTTATTTATTTATTTAACAGTTCTTATATACCGCGCTCTTTGTTATCAGTGCGGTTTACATACAACAAAATTTTATTCAGACAGAATAGGATCTGTCTTAAGTTTACAGATAACAGGGAGCATAACATGGACTTAAACTGGGGAGAACTATTTACATTTTAACAGATATGATGTAATTCTATTTACTTTACGGAGACCCCAAATGCCCATCTCCACATGAGAACAGCTCAGTGGTGCCTCAGAGATCAGTGGACACAAGCCACCAACAGCCTGAGAGACAGGATAACAGTATCCAAGCGACTGGTGAAATCGTTGCAGTGATGGTGTCAGCCACCCAACCTGCTCGAGGGAGTGCCTTTTCAGACTCCCTTGCACACAAGAGTGCTAACGACAGATGCCTCCTTGCTGGGCTTGGGAGCCCATTGCCAAGGATCATGCACTCTGGGGTTGTGGTCTCCTCAGGAGTCTGCACACCAAATCAACCTCTTAGAGCTGCGGGCGATTAGCCTAACTCTTCAAGCCTTTTGTCATGTCCTCTCACATCAGACGGATAACCAGATAGTAATGTTCTACGTGAACAAGCAGGGAGGTACGGCATTTTGTATCCTATGTCAGGAGACACTGGACCTCTGCTCCTTTGCCATTAGGCAGGGTATGTCTCTCAAAGCAGTGTACCTGCCTGGTCAGGAGAACTGCCTAGCAGACAAACTAATCAGGATTCTCCAACCTTACGAATGCCAACTGGATCCGGTGGTGGCCTAGCGGATTTTCCACCGCTGGGGACATCCGTCCATTGATCTATTTTTATTTATTTTATTTTTTTTATTTAACATTTCTTATATACCGCCTTTCATGATATCAAGGCGGTTTACATTGAACAAACTGAAATTACATTGAACAGGGCATTATAACTTGGAGATAACTATTTTACAGGGAACATGGGCTATGGAGGGTTAAGCGGCTTGCCCAAGACCACAAGGAGCACCTGTGGGACTAGAAACGCAGTCCTTCCGGCCCAAGGTTGCTGTCCTCTAGTGGGATTTGAACCACTGACCCTCCGGCCTGAAGTACCTTTGCCAGTATTTGCCAGTCCGCAAAATCACCAGCTGCCCAGATTTTGCTCCAGTCACATCCTCTGAGGGTGGCTGCAGATGCTTTCCTGATCTCCTGGTCAGGGGGCCTCATGTATGCGCTTCCTCCCATGCCTCTGGTGGCCCAGACTCTGTTCAAAATCCTTTGGGATGAGGCCTCAGAGCCAAGACAGCCTTGGTTTCCGCTTCTCCTCCAGCTGGCAGTGGAAACACCACTCCCACTGGGGACACAGCCTGACTTCCTGTCCCAGGAGCAGGGTTCTCTCTTGTACCCCATCCTCAGGTCTTTCAACCTGATAGCATGGCTGCTGGAAGGGTAGTGCTGGCTCCTCTCCTCCTACCTCGGAATGTAGAAGAGGTGTTACTGGCCTCCAGGAGGCAGTCCACCAGAAAATCCTATGCTTTCAAGTGGCGTAGATTTGAGGTGTGGTGTAACCAGCACAATGAAAACCCTTTCTCTTGCCTTGTACCAGTGGTGTTGCAGTACCTGCTTCACCTCTCAGAATTAGGTCTCAAGTCTAACTCTGTCAGGGTCCACCTGAGTGCTTTGTCAGCAAACCACTTGCCAGTGGAGGGGCAACCTCTTTCGGCTCACCCCCTGGTGTCCAGATTCCTCAGAGGTCTGCTTCTGCTGAAACCCCCAGTTTGTCCTCCGGCAACTGAGTGGTAGTTGAATGTGGTCTTGCAGCAGCTTACTCACCCACCTTTTGAGCCGATGTCCTCTTGCCATCTGCGCTTCCTCTCCTGGAAGGTGCTTTTCCTGGTGGCACTCACATCAGCGAGACGTGTCAGTGAGCTGCAAGCTCTCATAACTGATAAACCACACACACGGTTTTATAGGAATAGGGTGGTCCTCCACACTCACCCTTAGTTCCTTCCAAAAGCGGTCTCTTCTTTCCACCTCAACCAAGAGGTGATTCTTCCAACCTTCTTTCCCAGGCCGCATTCCAGCTGGGCAGAGGCAGTCCTGCATACCCTGGATTGTAAGAGGGGACATCGAAGGGCTACTCAGCTCTTCATCTCTTATGACTAGGAATCAACCAAATTCACTGGAAAAAATGTGCTATTTCATGGGAGGTCTTTGAAAATTCAACATATTTCACGGAAAATTCACGGGAGGTCTCTGAAAATTCAACATATTTCACGGAAAATTCACGGGCCTTTATTTCAATGCTTTATGCGAACCTTAACTAGCAGTTATAGTATCTATTTCAAGTAATTGCTGTCAACTGTCAGAACGGAGGACAAAAACCACGGCCAACTCAAGGAATATCCAAAAAGAACTTTATTGAAGAAGACACAATTAAACAACAAATACTCAGGCATTCACAGTTTTGAGTTCTTTGCAATAATCTCTTGATTTGTCAAATTGCTCGTCAGCAGTCTCTGACGCTGCGGTGTACTGACAGTTGTGTATTGGCTCACACTCCTTTCAGCATCAACACTGTTTGTGGGCACAGATAAGTATCGTAGCACCAACCGGCTCAACAGCGGGAATCTGCCAGTGCTTGCAAACCACAATGATGTGACAGACGTTTCTGCGGGAACATCTACAGCCACTGCTTTGTAAGCTGCAAATTCAGCCAAGAGATGACGGTCATCCATTCCAGGTATGTTCTGTATCAACTCATCACATTGCAAAAGCAAGACCTGCGTAAAGTCAAACACTCTGACCGACTTCAAGAAGTTCAGCCCTGGCTGGGAGAATCGTTGACGACCTGTAGGTTTGTAGTATTGACTAAGCTTGTCAGCGGTATTTTCAAAGGCCTTTTTGTACTTGGCGACAATGGCAATACTTGCTTTGTATTCTGCCCAAGCCAGAACGTCTAGCACTTTGTTGTACGCCAGATGTATGCGAACATCGGTGGACCCAAACCATGTGAGCAAGTCTACAAGCTTCACTGCATTAGCAGCGATGAAGTTCACATCTTCTGCGACGACAGCAGGATCATCAAGAAGCTCGTACAATTCAGTCAGTACATTTGTTGCATCTCTCAGTTGCAATTCTTCAGCAATGAAATCTTTGTAGAACTGGATGAATTTGGCATGGTGCATAACAGTTTTAAACCAGCTGTTCCACCTGGTAACTACTGGGATAGGAGGCAGCGGCACTTCTGTTTCAGTTTTCACAGCCAAGAACACCTTGTATCTGCGCTTCCTAGCAGAGCAGTAACTAAAAATGGACTTGAACAATGCCACCAGACGAACGACGTCTTTGAAGTTTTTTCACCGGGTCTCACCAACCAGGCTAACAATGTGCGCGTTGCATGTACAGTGAACAGCGTTCGGTAGCACCGCTGCTATTTTCTCAAACGCTTTGGACATGTATGACGCATTATCAGTTACGAAAGCACTAACATTATTGTAAGAAATTCCCATGTTAGCCACACAGGCAAGTACAGCTTGGTTAACAGTAACTGCATTTACCTTTTCAAGATAAATGACGTCAGCTAAATAAGCAGTCAGGTGAGCTGCAGACGCTTTAACTTCAGTAACAAACAAAATATGCAAACAAAACCTGTCCTGAGAATCGCTGGCTTCGTCAGTAACAATCGCAATGGATGGCACAGCTGACTAAAGTTCCTTCAATTGTTGTTTGTGGTTGGAAAAAACTTTCTGTTGGAAGTCTCTTTGCAGGTGTTGTGAAGCAGGCAACAACCCGAGGTTCGGGATGTGGTTTTGTAGGTAGGAGCGCAAGGTGGGATGGTCTAGTTTTTCCAAAGGAATGTTAGCTTCAGTAAATGCTTCAACCAATTCAAATACAGCCATATTGCGCGCGTCCCTCGCTTCCGTGCTACATGAAAACATTCACGTAACTGTCGCCTGCTTTTTTGCCTTTCTATCCAGTGCTTCTTCTGCTGCTTTTCTTTTGGAAGTATGAACTGACAATTCCAAGTGCCTGTCAATACTTCCTTTCCTGGTGTGATCAACAGTAACGTTACAGTACGAACAAAATAATTTTCCAGAATTGGCATGTAAAGTTCCCTTTGGATACTGCTTAGCTCGTTCTGCACAAGAGACATGTTCAGCTTTCTTCATTATCGACATCATTGATACACTTTGACATAATTCAATTTTTAATTCAGACTAAACGCTCCCAAATTGAAGCACCCTGCCTTCAAATTATGGTGGTGGCAAAGAATACTGTGTATACTACCTGAATCAGGCTGTAAGTAAACGCTCCCAATTGAAGCACCAGGCGCAGTTCTTTTTATCGGGGCCAAGAGATGACGTCAGAAGGGCTGCTCCCAAACTGGCTCTCTCACCCCTCCGTGGGAATCAGGCTGTAAGTAAACGCTCCCAAATTGAAGCACCATGCGCAGTTCTTTTATCGGGGCCCAGAGATGACATCAGAAGGGCTGCTCCCGAACTAGCTCTCTCACCCCTCTGCGGGAATCAGGCTGTAAGTAAACGCTCCCAAATTGAAGCACCATGCGCAGTTCTTTTATCGGGGCCCAGAGATGACGTCAGAAGGGCTGCTCCCGAACTAGCTCTCTCACCCCTCTGCGGGAATCAGGCTGTAAGTAAATGCTCCCAAATTGAAGCACCATGCGCAGTTCTTTTATCAGGGCCCAGAGATGATGTCAGAAGGGCTGCCACACACAGGTCAGCAGCTCCTGAACCGGCTCTCTCACCCCTTCGCAGGAATTTCACATTTTTCACGGAAGACGGCCAAATTCACGGAAAATGCTACGGCCGTGAAATCGTGAATTAGGTTGGTCCCTACTTATGACCCCAGTAAGCTGGGGTTACCTGTCTCCAAGCACACGCTGTCTACCTGGGTGGCAGACTGCATTGCCTGGGCGTACAGAGCGGCCGACCTCCCGTTGCAGGGTCGAGTCACGGCCCACCGTGTCAGGGCTAAGGCTGCATCAGTGGCTCACTTCCGCTCTGTTCCGCTGGTAGACATCTGTCGGGCCGCATCTTGGTCTTCAAGCCAGACTTTTGCGGCCCATTACTGCCTGGATAGGGAGTCCCGATGGGACAGTGCTTTCGGCCAGGTGGTACTCCGTAACCTATTTGAGGTTTAGGCAACTCCAACCCTCCGACCATTTGGTGTCAGGCTACCGGGGGGTGTTGCGTTCTCGGCTGAATTCCTATTGCAGCTGCTGCGGCTCTTTTAGAGGGAGCCATTTTTCAGCTATGGGTTCTCGGTAGCCTATAGCTAGGGAGTCCCATATGTGAGGACTGACTTCCTTCTTGTTCCTGGAGAAAGCGTAGTTACTCACCTGTAACAAGTGTTCTCCAGGGACAGCAGGAATCAGTCTTCACGACCCTCCCTCCTCCCCTGGAGTTGCAGTCCTGTTATTAATTTTTTCTATTCTTGCCGTCTTTTTAGCTATGTCATTTGACTGAGCAAGATGGCACCCTTGGGTGGGAAGGGGACTGCACATGCGTGATGCAATCCCAAAGGCTTTCTTTGAAAGCTGGGGAATTGCTCCGCACGAGGGCTCCGTCGGCGCCGACATCACCCATATCTGAGGACTGATTCCTGCTGTCCCTGGAGAACACCTGTTACAGGTGAGTAACTACGCTATATCACTGTACATAGGTGTCTCCCACACTCTTTTGGGGAAATAGGGATGTGGTACTTCTAAAATAAAGTTTTATCTTTTTAGAGCTGCTCAGAGGGCCCTTAAAATCTCCATGGAATAATCAAAAATCTCTTCCTCCCGAGATCACTAATACGTGCTATGAGCTTTCCTTCTTTACACAGTTCAGGTCCCTCTGCCTCTCCAGAGTTCATTTGAGTATCCTCAGAAGGGCTCTGTATCCCAGATGTAAATGGCGAGGTATTTCCCCTTCCCCCTTACACCAGAGAACCTAACTGTTGCTTTATGTCTCAGGATAATGTGAAGAGACTTTACTCACAAACCCCTCAGCGATATGTTAGGAGGTAAACCCTTTTCATGACATGTTCTCTGAAGATCCTCTCGCCTCTTTTCTGAGATCACAGTGGTATATTCTGAGGGGACCTTCCTTCTAACATCAATTCTTTTGGCTGGGGAAGAACAGTCATCTCTCAGTCATAGATTTTCCCACCCTATGATGTAAATTTTAGAATGAACTTCCTTTCCCTCACTTTCCAGCAAAAATTTATTTCCATGAAATGAGCAGAGGAATTTAATTGTAAGTGAAATTCTCCGTCATTACAATAAAAGCAAAGTCTTGAAAAATCTATTTTAAAATTAAGATATTTTGCCTGATCATTAATTGGCAATTAATTTTGTTCTGAATTATAGTGTATCTGCATTAGTGAAGCTTCCATGCCTGCAGTACTGCAGGGTGAAGCTATTTTTTTTTCTATTATCCAGGGCACATTATTCCCTCTGTGTGCTGTAAGTAAACCATGAATTTAATTAAATTTTAAGACTTGAAGTGTTTGGAGACTGGAAGTTGGAAATGATAGGATCTCTTACATATCGAGAGGGGTTTTCCAGGTTGACTAGGCCTAATCTATATAGGAAAGGTTGGAGGAGGTTTTGGATGTCCTACTGATTTTCGCCAACTCCCTGGCAGCAGAAAGTCTGGAGGGACCTAGCCCAGGTCTGCCTGAAGACAGCAAGCTGTGATAGTGTTTTGGGATATCTGAGGAGATTTTATTTTTTTAAATTAAGGTTTTATACATTTTACTGCTCAAAAAGAACAAGGAAAGTTATCCCACTTACAAATAGAAAATACAAAGCCAAAGGTATAGGAAAAATAAGACATTTAATGAAAAAAACAAAATCCCCATCAAGGGGAAGCTCTGGTATGCATCCTTAAAAGAAAGAAAAGAACAGAAGAAGAAAAGAGACAAACGCTCTCAAACATTGGCCGTTAAATTCATTTCAACCTGAGGAGGTTTATGAGATCACTACTACTGCTACTACAATAATCTTCTGTTTAGCACTACAAGGCATACGCAGCATGGTACAGACACACGTAGAAGACATTCCCTGCTCATCAGAGCTTACAATCCAGTCAAGACAGACAATACAAAAGCTTAGGACAAGGGAATGGTAAGAAAACACATAGGAGGCTAAGCAGATCAGGATCCAAAAGCAGCCTCGAAGAAGTGAGTTTTCAGCCTGAATTTGAAAGAGGCCAGAGATGAAGCCTGATGTACAGACTCAGGTAGTTTGTTCCAGGCATAAAGAACAGCAAGGTGGGAGGATCGAAGTCTGGAGTTGGCAGTAGAAGAGAAGGGCACAGATAGAAGCAATCTGCCAGAAGAGCAGAGTTCACAAGGAGGGGTATAAGGAAAGATAAAGAGAGGAAAGGTACAGTAGTGAGGAGCAGCAGAATGAGTGCACTTATTGGTCTATTTATTTATTTGAACATTTTTATATACCGCCCCTTCCAGAGATCAGGAGCGGTTTACAGATAACAAAACGATAATAATAATGAATAATGAATTATTATTATTATTTACATAGAACAGTTTAAATACAGTGAAAATTTTGAACAAATAGGAGAAGTTTGAACTGGATATGGAAACAGATAGGGAGTCAGTGAAGTGACTTGAGAAGAGAGGTTATATGAGCATATCGAGGCTGGAGGAAGATTAGCCATGCAGCTGAGTTTTGAATAGATTGAAGGGGAGAGAGATGATTCAGAGAGAGACCAGCAAGTAGGAGGTTGCAATAGTCTAGATGGGAGGTGACTAAAGAGTGGATAAGTGTCCTAGTGGGTTTTAGCTATCAGTTGGATGTGTGTGAGAAGGAGAGGGAGGAGTCAAAGATGACCCCAAGGTTACGAGCCAAGGAAACAGGAAGGAGTACAGCATTATCCACAGAGATTGAGAAAGAAGGAAGGGGGAGGTGGGTTTAGGGGGGAAAATAAGAAGCTCAGTTTTGGCATGTTCAATTTCAAACAACAATGAGACATCCAGGCAGCAATGTCAGATAGGCAGGCATAGATCTGGGCCTGGATTGCTGGAGAGATTTCAGGTATAGAGAGGTAGATCTGAGAGTCATCAGCATAAAGATGGTACTGGTGGGTATAGAGAGAGAAAAGGAATGGACCCAAGACAGATCCTTGGGGTACACCAACTGAGAGCAAAATAGCAGTAGAGGAGGATCCACCAGAACAAAGTGCAGAGAAAAAGTGCGGTGGGAGAGATAAGAAGAGAACGAGGATAGCACAGAGCCCTTAAAACCAAGCAAGGACAAGCTATCAAGGAGAAGATGGTGGTAAACAGTGTCAAAAACAGCTGAAAGGTCAAGGATGAGGATCAAGTAAAGGCTCTTGGATTTTGCCAGGAACAGGTCGCTGGAGACTTTGGCAAGAACCATTTCAGTAGAACGTAAAGGATGAAAGCCAGATTGCAGTGGATCAAAAAGGGCTTGAGAGGAGAGAAAGTCAAGGCAACGGCAGTGAACCACACATTCAAGAAGTTTAAAAATGAAGGGGAAGAGGGAGATGAGTCGATAATTAGAATGACAGATAGGGTCTAGTGAGGGTTTCTTGGGGCGAGTATCAAAAGAGTGTATCCCTTCAAACACTCGTAGAAGTCCATACTGATCTGTGCATTCTGAGAAAAGGGGATGGAGGTATTGAGACATTTCCCCATGTGCCTTTCCCCAAGCACAGACCTGAGAAAGTGTATTTTGAAGATTTTTGAGAAGAGGTCCAGAGCACATACACATAGAGACTTAGCCCAAATACTAAATTAAATGTGGTGAATCTTCTGGAGGCCTATTTATTTTTGAGAGTTTTCCAGGAGTCTTTGAGGAGGCAGAGACCCAGAAACAGTTTTACCAAAGGAAGAGTCTAAAGAGTGGCTGGACAAAAAAGAACTAGGGAATATCCCATCTGGCTATAAGAGAGGAGACCCAGAGTTACCCATTGCTACAATAGTGGAGAATCACAGACCACTCTGAAAGCTATGCTGAAATTTTTTTTCAGTTTTACATATTGAATCTTTGTCTGTTGACTTTCAATTTTGTTTGTCTTTTGTTCTGGGGATTTCACCAAATAAAGGTGATTTTTGTACAGAGCACATAGCCTATGGACTTATCTTTGAGAGCAGTGGAGTGTATTTTGGCAGTCAGGGAGTAAGGGTCTTGGAGCAATTGCTGACTAAGTGACCAGAAACCCTATTGCGTGTTATATATTTACATAATTTTCACAAATTAAACAAGAACTTTTTACATTACCTGTAGGCAAAACAATCCCTTATGGCATGCAATATATCAATATTCATAAAAGAAAGAAATAAAAGTAGAAAAACCAAAGGCAGCTATTCAGAAATGCAAGTCCACTATTTGGGAGGAGAAACCCAGAAATAGAAATAAAAAGGAAATGAAATATGTGTAGCTGGTCTCACGGGGAGGCTGGGGATGTAAAGCTCCAAGAAATCACAGAAGGGTGGAGGAAGGAGACCTCTCCTCACCTCTTGTGGTGAGTCCTGAGGGGTGGAGGTGATGGGGAGGAACTCTCTCTAAGGCCTTAGTTTAATGAACGATCACTTACCATTTCCAATGTCTTTCGGCCAATCTGCACAACAGTCTCTCACTCCCAAGAAGATCACTGTCCACTCCAGCTGACTATATGTAAAAATATACTGGTCAATATTCATCCATGGCAGTCAGCAATTTCCTTAAATGACTGCCACTAAGGCTAAAAGAAAACCGGCTATTCAGCCAAATTATCTAGATAGTAGCTGGCACTGACTAAGACTAAGACAAACCACCCATCTGGGCAACAGCAGAATTGGATAGTGTTGTAAGCAGAGGATCATATTTCTGTGACAAATGCAACAACACTGGAATTAACTGCGCAGAAGAAAGGCATGGCAGATCTACTTCTGTATCTTGCCATGAAAACCTAATGGATAGTCACCACAAAACAAATCACACTATAGTGCTAGAAGATGAGATCCCCAGTTTGGAAGGAACTCAAATGGCTACTGGGGATGAGCTGAAGATTTCTCAGAGTAAAGCCAGCATTTATGATGTGGTTGGATCTGCTGATGTAGCTGCGCAAGAAAAGAGAGTCAGAAGTTGCAAAGAACATATTGGGACATGGAATGTAAGAAGCATGAACCAAGGGAAGTTGGAGGTGGTCAAGAATGAAATGGAAATTGTACAACTCGATCTGTTGGATGTCAGTGAACTGAAATGGACTAGCTTTGGGCACTTTGCTTCTGATGATCATATGGTCTACTATGCTGGAAATGAAAGACAAAGAAGAAATGGTGTTGGATTTATAATTAAGAAGAAACTTACAAGAACTGTATGCTTAATTTCTATTTGTCTATGAGGAAATCCCATCAACACAACTATAATTCAGGTATATGCCCCAATAACAGCTGCAGACGAGGAAGACGATGAGTTCTACGAACAAGTACAAGCTGAAATTGACAGAACATGCAAACAAGATATCTTAAGAGTCATGTGTGACTGGAGCACAAATGTTGGTAACAAAGAAGAAGGAAAATATGGACTTGGCAACAGAAATGAAGCTGGAGAAAGACTGATAGAATTCTGCAAGACCAATGATCTATTCATCTCAAACTCCTTCTTCCAGCAACACAAACGCCTACTGTACACGTGGCCTTCACCCAATGGATTGTACAGAAATCAAATTGACTACATCTGTGGAAGACAATGATGGAAAAGCTTGATAACATCAACAAAGACAAAACCTGGAGCTGACTGTGGTACATATCGCCAACTACTAGTATTCAAGCTAAAGTTGAAAAAGAGCAAACCATTCATGAATGTAGCAAAATATGACCTTGAGAATATACCACTGGAATTTAAAGACTGCCTGAAAAATTGATTTGCTGCTTTAGATACAAATGACAGAGTTCCAGAAGAGTAATGAGATGACATCAAGAAGGTTGTGTTGGAAGAAAGCAAGAAGTCACTATATAAGGTGAGAAAACAAAAATGGCCAAAATGGATGACTGAAGAAACTCTGAAAATTGTCCAGAAACACAGAGAAGCTAAAGTCAGAGGAGAGAGGCAATCACAGAACTCAACAGAGATTTCCAACATGCAGCAAGACAAGAGAAAGAGAAGTACTACAACGACACATGCAAGGAAATAGAATCAGAAGCTATTAAAGGAAAAAAAAGACCGGCTTTTCTAAAGCTATGAGAGTTAAAGAAAAAATTCCAGCCTCGAATTGGAATGCTACAAGATGCTCAAGGATCCATGTTGAATGATGCTGAGAAAATCAAGAAAAGGTGGAAAGAATATACAGAGTCATTACATCATAAAGACCAAGTAGACTAACAGCCAATTCAACCTGTACCTTATGATCAGGAACCATTGGTAATGAAAGAAGAAGTTGAAACAGCATTGTAAGCCTTATCAAAGAACAAAGCACTAGGCATTGATGGCATTCCCACTGAAGTATTACAGCAATCGGATAAAGCTGTTACCATACTTATAAGGCTCTACCAGGAAATTTGGAAGACAAATTCATGGCCAACTGACTGTAAAAGATCTGTGTTTATACCAATACTGAAGAAGGGTGACCAGACTGACTGTGGAAATTATCGCACAATTATCGCACAATCACTCTGATCCCACATGCCAGCAAGATTCTACTCAAGATCATTCAGCAGAGACTACAACCATACCTGGAACGAGAACTGCCTGAAGTGCAAGCAGGGTTCAGGAAAGGGCGAGGAACGAGAGACATTATCATGGATGTGAGATGGATCCTTGAAAAGACAAAAGAATACCAAAAGGATATCCATATGTGTTTTATTGACTTCAGCAAGGCTTTTGCCTGTGTAAACCATGAGAAACTCTGGGCTGCATTAAGAAGCATGGGTATACCAGAACACCTGATAATTCTCTTGCACAACCTTTACATTGATCAAGAAGCAACAGTTCGAATGGAACTAGGAGAAACAGAATGGTTTAAAATCAGCAAAGGTGTACAATAAGGCTGCGTACTTTCCTCCTACCTGTTTAATTTATATGCAGAACAAATCATCGGAGAAGCAGGACTGTATGAAGACAACCGAGGTGTGAAGATTGGTGGAAGACTCATCAACAACTTTCGCTATGCTGATGATACCACATTAGTGGCTGAAAGTGAAGAAGTTTTGAAACATTTGCTTCTCAAGATCAAGAAATTTAGTCTTAAAATGGGTCTGCACCTTAAAGTTAAGAAGACAAAGATCTTGACTACTGGCAAAATCAATATGTTCATCATTGATGGAGAAGAAATTGAAATAGTTGACAGCTTTAACTTACTTGGATCAACAATCAATAAAGGAAGGACTAGTAGTCAAGAAATCTGATGACGTATTGCTTTTGGTAGAACAGCTATGAAGAACCTAGACAAGATCCTCAAGAGCAGAGATGTGTTTCTCCATTCAAAGATTCGACTTGTCCAGGCCATGGTATTTTCAATAACGTCATATGTATGTGAAAGTTGGACAGTGAAAAGGATAGACAGGAAGAAAATTGATGCCTTTGAATTATGGTGCTGACGACGAATACTGTGTATACTATGGACTGCCAAAGAACAAACCAGTCAGTACTAGAGGAGATCAAATCTAAGCTTTCCTTAGAAGCTCAGATGACAAGACTTTGTCTTTCATACTTTGGACATATCATGTGAAGAGAGAGATCAATAGAGAAAGACATAATGCTTGGCAAGGTAGTAGGTCACCGTAAAAGAGGAAGGCCGGCAATGAGATGGATCAATACAATAAAAGGAGCTATGGATACCACTCTATCAACAATGAGCTGCTTGGCTGAAGACTGAACAAAGTTTAGGTCAACTATTGTGATGCTGCAGACCCTCTGAGAAGAGAAGAAAATGTTTTAAACGCAGAAAAAGTCAAGCACAAGCTGCAATATTACGAGGAACCTGATAGGGGGAGCAAGAGGGACCTCCGAGGAACTGAGGAACCACACCTCCTAGGTCATGAGGTAAGGCCAGCCAGCTTCCAATCAAGGAAGAGAGGAGTACCTCTTAAAGAGAGTCTGGAAGACTGGAGGGCAGAACAGGCAGAACGAGAAGAACAGGCAGAACCGGCAAGACGGCCAAAGGAAGGAGGACTGCCAGGAGAACCAGCAGAACCAGCAGGATGGGCAGGACATCCGAATGAATGGGAAGGATATCCAGAGGAAACAGTAACCCCTGGACAAGGGTTTCGCAGGAGGCAGCAGCAGCCGCAGTGGCTTGAGGAAGGAAGCAAACCTGGAGAAGGTGGGATAGCTCCATTCAGAGTGGGTGCTTTTCGTACAGAGAGGCAAAGGCGTGGCGGTGACTGCGGTCTAAAGCCAACAGAAGGACGGTTGGAGAACTTAAGGCCTATTGCTCAGGCCAGGCAGGATCCCAGCCGGAGCAGGCCTCAAACCTCACAGGGAGTAAACAAGCCAAGGAGAAAAGGTAACCCATGTTTAACTGAAAGCAGGTTGCAGACTGCTGGTGTATGGGGAGGACAGGGAGCAGATGAATACTATCCGTGTGAAACTGCCTGTGAGATAAGGTGCAAGAAACACGTACCGAATAAGAGACTTGTTAATGACAAAGCTTTGCATGAAGCTAAGATAAAACACTTGCAAAAGGAAGACAGTTCCCAGTATAGGAGGGCACAGGACCGACGCCCTACATTCAACCCTGAGCATTGGGAGGTTGTACAGAGGATATATAAAAAGCCTGATTACAATTTGCCAGCAAGTACTGACTTGGTTTCAGAGGCTTCAGAAGGGGAACCAATGCAGGTGGAATTGGCTTCAGATACCGAGATGGACTGTAGTTATTGTAAGGCAGGAAGCCTGGAGTCCCTGCTTAGCACATAAGCTCTATCTTGGGGAATAGAGACTGTTTGTTTGATACACCATTTATTGTGAAGATAACAGCTTTGCTTTAACGTCATGTTTTACTTTTTCTTTAACCTGAAGTAAGGAACTTGTGTTTGATGTTTTTGTCCAAGCATCTGAACCTTTGTGCAAGAAAGGGAAATAAATGCCTTTATTTCCCTCCACTCGGACCTTTGTATTCTTTGGGATTTTGGTAACAAAGGAAGCTACTAGGGCAGCAAGTCCCTGGGCCCTGTAAGACATTAGCCAAACCCAACCTCAAATGTTTTTATGTCCAACCTACCTCAGTCCATTACGCTGCCAAGGTAGGCCCTGTGACACTATCCAGAGGGTTGCCGTGAGTCGACACAGACTCAACGGCACTTAACAACAACAGCTTGCACTGAATATCCGAACAATGTGATCAGGATTTTATAGATCTCTATCATGTCTCCCCTTAGTTGTCTCTTCTCCAGGCTGAAGAGACCTATCCTCTTTAGCCTTTCCTCATAGGAGAGTCATTCCATCCCTTTTATTGTTTTGGTTGCTCTTCTCTGTACTTTTTATAATGCCCCTATATAGGGCAGGTCCGTCCACTAGGCGAGCAAGGCAGCTGCCTAGGGTGACTGGCCCAGGAGGGCAGCAGCAGCACACATGACCAGCTTTATCACCACCCGCCCACTCCCCTAGCTGCCACCTATTCTGTCTCAGGAGGAGGAGGCAGGCAGAAGCAGTATTTCCAAAAGTGGCTGCTTTTTGCTGCTGCTTTTTGAAATAGTACCTCCGCTGCCCATCTCCCGCTCCCGAGATGGAATCAGCAGCAATGGTAGCTGGGGGAGGGGGGTGGCGAGGCCAGGGTTTCTACCTAGAGTGCCAGAAACCCTTGGACTGGCCTTGCCCCTATATCATTTTTGAGAGGCGGAGACCAAAATTGTACACAATACTCAAGTTGAGGTGCACCATGAAGCGATACAGAAACAATTTGAAATACTTTGTCTTATTTACTATTCATTTCCTAATGATTCCTAATATTTCATTTGTTTTTTTGGCTGCTGCAGCACATTGAACAGGAGATTTCAATGTACTGTCTATTATCATGCCCAGATTCTTATCTGTACTGGGAGCTCCCAAGTGCAAAACTGCAACACATTAGCCTTCATCTTGACTCCACTCATCGTCTCTTGTTCTACCCAGCTGCTTCTAGTAAGATTTGGTTTACGAAGTTCACCCTAGTTTGCATATGATGTTATGCAACTGGATATCTTTTTGATAAATCGTTACATTTCTAGTTGTATAACTAAAGGGTCTATTATTTGTCCCCCTTTCCCGTCCCAGACTAAGCTCCCCATACGAACAGGGAGTTTATATGGGGAAGCTAGATGGGGGCGGGAAGGGGGCAGAGTGAAGTCAGGGCAAGGGCGGGCAGTGGGTGGTCTGTGGCCCTGGACATAAGGGCTGATTCTGATGTCGGCCCTGTACATCCAGGGCTGGCAGAGTAGACGGGAAACTTGGTGGAATAGGTTCCCCTAAATGGCGGGGGATGGCAGTCCCAGGGCGCATCAAAGGGTGGAAGGGCGCAAGAGATTTCTCACAGCCCGACTCTGGCCTTGGGAGACCAGATCGGGGGTCGGGCTGCAGGGAATGAATGAAGTCATCGGCAGCCGGGGATTGTGGCTCCTGAATGGAGCCGTGGCTCCATGGCAACCGGACGCCATGGTGCCGTGGCTGCATGGCAACCGGACACCATGGCACCGCGGCTCCATTCAGGAGCCTTGACTGAGTTGACTGGGTAGGTGCCTGTATGTGCATGCTGACCGGAATCAGGTCCGGGCCTGCACATACAAGCTTAGATGGGATTCTGATCCCGTGGGGGCTAGACATGCCCCGTGGGATCAGAATCCCATCTATCTCTGTGTGTCTGGTTTTGACTGGATGCACAGCGAGCCGTGATGTCCAAATTAGAATAGGCCTCTAAATGTTTAACATACATTTTTTTATTCTGCTGTGTAAGAACATAGAACTGTCCAGATTTACTTATTTTAAAAGCAACAGCACAATAAAACAATTTTCAATGCATTTTATCTTTTAAAGACTATTAATTTGATTATAAGATAATTTCCTTTAAAAAGTTCCTTTTAGAAATCAAATTAGAACAATGAGCCAAGAATCAGGAAAGCCAAGTATAAATTCCACTGTCGTTCCTTGTGATTTTGGGCAAGTCATTTAACCCTTCATTGACTCAGATCCTTTGACAAAGCCCATTAGGATTGTCCACTTAATGCACATTTGGTATGAAAAAAGCTTCCACAATAACTGTCAGGGGCATGGGCTGCGTGTTCCAAGCATGCATGGAGGCACACTCTAAGTGGTGGCACAAGTAATGTGGGCACACCTAACGCCATCCATAGAGGAATCACTAGTGCATCAAGCTAATTGCCGTATTGCTAACGGCAATGTGTTCTCCATGCCTGCTCTCTACCCATCCCCGTCCCTTTGTGCTTTAGTAGCTGGCAGTTCTTATGTGTGACAACAGCTATCAAGGGCCCTTTTCACCTAGTCGACTTTAATAAAAGGGTCCCTTAGATGGTAAGCCCTCCAGGGAAATACATTCAGGTACTGTAAGTACTCACCTTAAACTATGAGAATGCTGTGAGCTGAATCTGATGCCTTACTCCCATCCATTCTATTACCAGCTTGATACAGAAAGATCAGTAACTGAACAGAAAGCAGCTAACACACAGTACAGAAAACAGTCCCCCTTCCTTGAACCCCTAAAACAGAACAGTGTGACCTAGTAGCATTACAAGAGATTGCATTCTCTTCAATTTAGTAGGCTTTAACTCATGGCTTGTGAGTGGAAAGAGAGAGGAGTGCAATTTTGTGTTCTCAGTTCTACCTGTAATCAAGACTGTCACATTCTGGCCATTATGATATTTGTGTCCAGGGCGCTACCACTGTCTTCATTTACAAATGCATGAGGCGTGAGCTAAATACTAAAAATAAAAAAATTAAAAATAAATAACAAGCCATTCAAAATGTAAGAGGTGTCGCTATAATTTGGGAATTATTGCAAAAACCTTATTTGCGTTTACATATGGAACTGGCAGCCTTGTGTAAATAGCCATTTTAGAAAGAGCTGAATTTACACTTGGGTTTCCCCGCATTTGGCAGAGTCTTTTCTAAAATACCACCAGAAATGTGTACATCGCAATTTCGACATTTTGATTACAATCTCCATGTACTATCTAAAATGTGCCTTTTTGTTTGCTACCAGCTGCCTATAAAAACAGCTTTGGAACACTGTTAATTTGTTAATAGCGGAGTTTTATGTTTCATGTTTTAAATGTTTGTTTTTATGCACTCAGGGCCTGATAGTCAAACATAAGATATGCCATACTGGGTCAGACCAAGGTCCATTAAGCCCAGTATCCTGTTTCCAACAGTGGCCAATCTAGGTCATACGTACCAAGCAGTTTCCCCAAAAGACACAGGTTCCACAATGCTTGTATTGAGTCAAGCATTGATATCCTGGGTCCCTTTTTAATAATGGTTTATGGACCTTTCCTCCAGGAACTTGTCCAAACCTTGTTTAAACTCAGCTACATTAACAACCTTTACTACATCCTCCGGTAACAAATTCCAGAGTTTGATTACATGTTGAGTGAAAAAATATTTTCTCTTATTTGTCTTAAATAGTTTACCCTATAGCTTCACTGCATGTCCCCTAGTCTTTCTATATTCTGATAATGTAAACAATCAATCTACATTTACCCGTTCAACTCTATTCATTAATTTATAGACTTCTATCATATTTCCCCTCAGCCGTCTCTTTTCCTGGTTAAAGAGCCCTAACCTTTTTAGCCTTTCTTCATAGGAGTATCCTTCCATCCCATTTACCATTTTGGTGGCTCCTATCCTATATCCTTTTTAAGATACGGCGACCAGAATTACATACAATATTCAAGGTGAGGTCGCACCATGGAACGATACAGAGGCATTATAATATCCTTTGTTTTATTTTCCATTCCCTTCCTTATGATACCTAGCATTCTATTTGCTCTCTTGGCTGCCGCTGCACACTGGACGAATGATTTGAACATGTTATCCACAATGACACCTAAATCTTTTTCCTGGGTGGTGGTTCCTAATGTGGAACCTTGCATCGTGTAACCATAGTTTGGGTTGTTCTTTCCTAGGTGCATAACTTTGCGCTTGTACACATTAAATGTCATCTGGCATTTTGATGCCCAGTCTTCCAATTTATCAAGATCTTCTTGCAATTTTCCACAATCCTCATGGGTTTTAACAACTTTAAATAGTTTTCTGTCATCTACAAATTTGATAACCTCACTCGTTATTCCCTTTTCCAGGTCATTTATGAATATGTCAAAAAGCAGCGGACCCAGCACAGATCCCTGGGGTACAATTCTCAATTAGGAAAATTGGCCATTTAGCCCTACCCTCTGCTTTTTATCTTTTAACCAGTTCCTGATCCATAATAGTACATTGCCTCCTATCCCATGACTCTTTAGTTTGGCCAAAAGTCTCTGATGAAGGACCTTGTCAAAGGCTTTCTGAAAGTCCAAATACCCTATATCAACCGACTCACCTTTTTCTACCTGTTTATTCACACCTTCAAAAAAACATAACAGATTGGTAAGACAATGTCTTCCTTGTCTAAAGCCATGTTGGCTGTCTCCCATTAAGCCATGACTATCTATATGTTCAGCAATTTTGTTCTTTATGATGGTTTCTACCATTTTTCCCTGTACTGATGCCAGGCTCACCGGTCTGTAGTTTCCCGAATCATCCCTGGAACCCTTTTTAAAAATTGGCGTTACGTTGGCCATCCTCCAATCTTCAGGTATTACAGATGATTTTAATGATAGTTCACAGATTACTAATAGCAGGTCTGCAATCCCATATTTCAGTTCTTTTGATACCATTGTACCATCTGGTCCAGGTGATTTGCTACTCTTCAGTTTATCAAATAGTTGTAATACATCTTCCCGATGTATCGATATTTCCTTCAATTCTTCCGCACCTTTAAATGCCACTTCAGTAATGGGTAACATCTCTACATCTTCCTCAGTAAAGACCGAAGCAAAGAATACATTCAGTCTCTCCACTATCGCCTTGTCGCCTCTTAGTGCCCCTTTAACCCCTGTATCATCTAATGGACTAACTGACTCTATCACAGGTTTTTTGCTACGAATGTACTTGAAAAAGTCTTTATTATGTGTTTTTGCTGCAAGCGTCTTCTCAAATTCTCCCTTTGCCTGCCTTATCAATGCCTTGCATTTAACTTGCCAGTGATTGTGCTTTTTCCAGTTTTCATCATATGGCTCTTTTTTCCATTTCCTGAAAGATGCTTTTTTGACAACAACAGCCTCTCTGACCTCACCTTTAAACCATGCTGTCAGTTTTTTGGACTTCCTTCCACTTTTCTTAAAGCATGGAATACAGCTGGTCTGGGCTTCCAAGATAGTATTTTTCAACAATACACAAGCTTGATGTAAGTCTTTAACCTTTGCAACTGCTCCTTTTAGTTTTTTCTTAACTACTTTCCTCATTTTATCATAGTCTCCCTTTCGAAAGTTAAAAGGTAATACTGTGGATTTCCTTACCGTCCCTCCTCCAGTAATTAAATCAAACACGATCATGCTATGATCACTATTGCCAAGTGGCCCTAACACCCTTAACTCTTGCACCAGATCTGGTGTTCCACTAAGGACTAGGTCCAATATGCACTCACTTCCACCATGTCTCTGAGATTCCAATCATATCTAACCTCTCATTTAGTGCTATATATTCTAACTCTCCCATCTTATTGTTTAGACTTCTAGCATTTGCATACAAGCATTTTAGATACTGTATTTTATTAATATTAATCTGGTTATTGGTAGGCATGGGTATTTTGGAATCTTTATGCTCTGTCTGCACCATACTCAAGGGCATTTGGGCTACTTTACTCTTTTTTGGAACCTCTCTGCTTTTGGTAGATTCCTTCAAGGATACATTCTTCTGAACCATGCGCTCTTGTGTGACTGTCGGCTTTCCACTATTATCTAGTTTAAAAGCTACTCTATCTCCTTTTTAAAGGTTAATGCCAGCAGCCTGGTTCCATCCCGGTTAAGGTGAAGCCCATCCCTTCGAAAGAGCCCCTCCTTTCCCCAGAATGTTCCCCAGTTCCTAACAAATCCAAAACCCTCATCCTTGCATCACTGTCTCATCCACGCATTGAGACTTCAGAGCTCTGCCTGCCTTTTGGGTCCTGCACGTGGAATGAGAAGCATTTCAGAGAACGCTACCCTGGAAGTTCTGGATTTCAACTTTTTTACCTAAAAGCCTAAATTTAGCCTCCAGAACATTCCTACCACATTTTTCTATGTCATTGGTACCAACATGTACCAAGACAGCAGACTCCTCCCCAGCACTATCTAAGACCTTATCTAGGTGGCGCGTGAGGTCCTCTATGTTCGCACTAGGCAGGCATGTTACCAGGTGATCCTAATGTCCACCAGCCAGCCAGCTATCTACATGCCTAATGATTGAATCACCAACTATAACAGCTGTCCTAACCCTTCCCTCATGGGCACATGGTCATGGAGAAACTTCCTCGGTGCGAGAGGGTTTTATATCACCTGAAGGACAGGACCTAGTTACAGGATCACTTCCTGCCATATCAGGGTGATTCTCTCCTTTCACGTGACCTCTCTCCTCCATGGCAACAGGGATGCTGCCAGACTGCAGGTGGGACTTCAGGACTATATCCCTGTAGGTCTTGTCTATGTACCTCTCTGTCTTTCTTATGTCTTCCAAGTCTGCTACTCTAGCCTCTAGAGAACGGACTCGTTCCCTGAGAGCAAAGAGCTCCTTGCACCTAGTGCACACGTAAGACCTCTCACCAACTGGGAGAAAATCATACATGTGACACTCAACGCAAAAGACTGGAAAGCCCCCATCTCGCTGCTGGACTGCTGTCTGCATCTTAGTTTTAAGCTTGTGTTTAGATCTTTATGTTCTTTACTTATTAAGGTTTGCTGTGGATACTTATACTAATAAAAGTGTGCCTAATATGTTTAATATACCTTGTTCACCTGAAGCTTAATTAATCTCAGATCCTTAATGTATGACTGATTTTGATAAAGAGCTGCACCTGAGAGCAGCTCCTTTCCTTTAAGATGTGTAAGTACCTATAAGGCTACAATTATTCCAGGAGAGGGTGTTGTGGAGGGAGAGAGGGAAATAAGACTTATTAAAAGAGGGCTGCTACACAGTACCCTGTCCTGTGCTTCTGAGGTAAACTGTGACCAACTTCCTTGGTGATTAACAGTCCTTGCTTGGATAGAAGGAGTCTTTCAAAATGGCCTTTTGACCTGCCACCTGGCTTTAACACCTATTTATAAAGTTTCACAGGTCTCTTGCCCCTAGGTAGAAGTGCTCTTTGTAAAGTTCTTTAGAAGACTTTATTTATTGCTCAAAAAATGCTGACCCTTTTTTGCCTTTTATGCTAAGTTAGATTCTGATTTGATTTAAATTAAAGCTCTTTGCTGCTGCTAGGCTCTGACTTAGTATGCAATTTATACTAGAAGCTCTCTGCTGGGTTCTAAATTTAACCAGAAAGCTCTCTTCTGTGTTTTAAATTTAAACTGCTGCTACTAGGCCCTGACTGATTTAACAAATACACTGGGTTCACAAATTAATCAGCTTTAATCCAAAGAATTCCCTTCAGAAAAATTCCCAGAAGTATATACTCACAATTGCAGATCTCTCTCCAGAAGCAGCAGTCCCCTTTTCTAGTCCTTCAAGGCATTTACGTGGTTTGCAGGTACCACTCTGTGGGCAGTACCTGGGGATAACCAGTCAGTGGCGATATTCAGTCACTGCCCAGTGATCCCTCGGTGGTGTAAGTCAAGTGCAGCAAAGGATGTCCTAACCTTTGCCACTGAATCTATCCAGGCAGCGGCTGATTAAACCCCACTGCCCGGCTAGCTTCCTACTTCGGCGGCTGACCTGATATTCATTGCCGGTGGCCGCCTTTGGCCCCGGCATTGAATATCCGGGTTTAGTGTTCAGCGACAATGGCTAGCAGCTATAAAGGCGCTAGCCACCACTGCTGAATATCGGGCCCTCTACTTTTAATAATGAATCTTTATTTCTTTAATTTTTATGGCTGTTTGAAATATTGATATGTTTTGTACATATTGTCTTGGGTTGTGGTTAGGCGATTGAGTTTGAATAAATAAATAATTGTGATGAACTGCAAAGAATGGGAAAGCAGAAAAATCCTAGCAGAGTATGGGACAATTCACTGGGCAGATAAATGAAAAGGTATGATAAGGAAAGGAATGGAAAATAAAACAAAAGATATTATAATGCCTCTATATCGTTCCATAGTGAGGCTGCACCTTGAATATTGTGTGCAATTCTGGTCACCGTATCTTAAAAAGGATATAGCGATTTTAGAAAAGGTTCAGAGAAGAGCCACCAAAATGGTAAAGGGGATGGAAGGATACTCCTATGAAGAAAGGCTTAAAAGGTTAGGGCTCTTTAACCTGGAAAAGAGACGGCTGAGGGGAGATATGATAGAAGTCTATAAATTAATGAACGGAGTGGAACGGGTAAACGTAGATCGATTGTTTACCTTATCAGAATATAGAAAGACTAGGGGACATGCAATGAAGCTACAGGGTAAACTATTTAAGACTAATAAAAGAAAATATTTCTTCACTCAACGTGTAATCAAACTCTGGAATTTGTTACCGGAGGATGTAGTAAAGGCTGTTAGTGTAGCTGGGTTTAAAAAAGGTTTGGACAAGTTCCTGGAGGAAAGTTCCATAAACCATTATTAAGAAGGGACCCAGGATATCAATGCTTGAACCAATACAAGCATTGTGGAACCTGTGTCCCTTGGGGAAACTGCTAGGTACATATGACCTAGATTGGCCACTGTTGGAAACAGAATACTGGGCTTGAAGGACCTTGGTCTGACCCAGTATGGCATATCTTATGTTCTTATGTCCCTGTGCGATTTTGCCACAGTGCTTGCGTCAGAACTGATTAATTAGAATTTTAATAAATCTAAATACTCAGTAAGGCTATTAAATTGTGGGAACTTATCCAGCCTAATTTAACAGATGTTCAGCTCTTCAAACTCTCGGACATGCAAGGAAAGTTAAATTTTAAAAAAATCAGGGCAATGGTGAGATGAACGTGAATTTTCCTTTTTTATTTCCTGATGCACCTTGTTCAATTATTTCTTAAGAGTGGTTTTCAGGTCACAACATTCAAACTCCATCGTGAAGAAATAAATGTTTCCCGTAGTGGCTACAACTATTTCAGCCAGCAGTGTGCATGTTCCCCAGTATAGCCCAGCCAGCCTGGCTTTGAAAAACCCTTTCTATGCTGTACCTAGTTTGTTTTTAAATTAATGACGGTTACTGAGCCAGCTTCCTCTGGTACAAGTGATTCTGAAGCTAGGTCTATGTGGGCCATCCCTTACTCTACTGACTTAGATTTGCTTGAGCAGATGTGGCAAGCAAAATGATGAGCAAGTGAGAGAATGTGAGGAATGGTGTTACCTCAAACACATCATCTGCCTCCAAGACAGCTAAGGGATATGGGTACGGCGCACAGGCCCTTGCTAGGGATCATATGTGAGGGGTGTACTCTGTTTGCCATTGTCTGGTATGTCAACAAATGTTGCCATACATACATGTATCCACAGGAACCTGCCCCCTCTCAATGTGTAGCTAGGTACTGGGGAAGAGGGGGAGGTTTTGCTTGAAACTGCTTTGCGTGGTGCAGTGCCAGATGCTAGCTGCTAAAAATGTTTTTTCTACTTCCCCTGTAAGTGGAATCCAGGCACAGGGGAGAGAGGAACACCAGGGAGGGTAGGAAAGGTGTTGGGGGAAAGGGCTTTCATGAATGTTTTAGCTCTGTAGATATGTGCTCTTCAGGGCCCTCACAGCCTGTTTTAACTTGCATGTAGGGACAGGGAGCCTGCAACACACCATAGATGCCTGGCATTTGCCATGTCTATTGTGCACACATGATATCCTTTGTCATGTGGACCAGTCTGTGTCTGTGATGTTCATCTAATATGTGCAGACCTTTAACAAAAATCTCATCTCCCTTGTACATGTCTATATGTGCAGGGCCTCTTACATTGTCATGTACCTTACTCAATGTTGTGGTGCCTCCTTCTGCACATGCAATGGGAACACTGGCTGCCAAATGTGGTTGTATGAGTTATGGCCCACTGCAGGGTGAATGGGTACATACATTGCCAATGGCAATCCGTGAATGTGGTGACACCTGTGTAATTGGGGCTCCTGACTCAAGCTACTATTTGTCATAGTTTGCCACCCACCCACTCCCTGGATCTTGAGGGTTAAGGGAGGGGCTGGCCTTGAATGCCCTTGAGGGTTAATGTTGTAGTTGTGTTGGTGCTCAAGTGATAAGGCAAGGCAAAGAATATTTCTTTTTTGTGAGGTTTATTTCCCGCTTTCGCAGTTCAAATGCAGCAGACGTAAATGAAATAATATGGCACAAAACAAGATTGAGAAACTGAACTTAAACAAGGCTTTTTTCAGTGCTTGACTGAATGTTCATTACTGATCACATTCACCTGTCATGTGATCTCCTTTTCATTAAGTTAACAGAAAACTCTGATACCAGCACTGCTCCTGAATTGCACAGAATATGCTTCTACTTATTCCCTTCACATAAGCTCTTTTATCACAGCAGACAGTGAGGTAACTTTGCTATTTTCTTACATACAACACTGGCAAGCAAATCACTTAAATGTCCTTTGGAATCATACAAGTAGAGCAATCCATCGGGACTTCCTGTTCTGTAGATGGCAAAGAAATTAAAGGCATTTCTTCTTGCCAGCTGATCAATGGCTTTGCTACGTTCTGAGTAGAAACTGCTCTGCTTTTAAGGAACTCTCTGAATTCAGTGAGAAGTAATTCAGCCTGTGTATTTTCTGAGCTAGGCTGAGCAAATCCTCCTTCAGGTAAATGCTTGTTTATATTTCTTATCTCTAGGCAATTATCAGTGCTTTTACTTGGACAACATTTCAGCGTGCAAGCATTTCCCTTCCCCCACCTATCTCCACATGGCAGTGCAGGGTGAAACGCTCCAGCTGTGTCTAGAGAGTCTCTCAGAGTGTTAAAAGGAAAACAGTCAGGCTTTTCTTGACTTAATCAGTTAGTATCAAACTTTCTGCCTTTATCCTGTCTTTCACAATTAAAATTCACTCTTTCTGGCTTTCCACTGTTAAGTTTGCTAGCCGTGCCACACCCCCCAGATACCTTGTGCTTGGGCTTCTTCCAGGGTAATTCCTTATCCCTTTGCCTCCTATTCCAAGGTTCTTCTGGGTCCTTTAAACTCCTGAGCTGCAGCCTTGGGTCTCTCAGTGCCTTAGAATTCTTCTGCTTCCAGAAATCTTTCTCTGCCCCTGAGTCTCCCAGCTCCTGTCTGCTCCTTCTTGGATCACAGCTGCTTAGTGGTTCTCTCTCTCTCGGTTCCTGTTCCTGGTCATCTGACCTATCCTCGTCCAGGTGCTTGTGTCCTTCTTCCTTCTCCTGGTGGTCCTCTCTTTGCTTGCTTGGCTTCTCTGTTTCTGTTTCTGGGTTTTTAACAAGCTGGCTGAGTGCTGCACTGCCCTCCTCCTGCTTGGGCGTGCCCAATCAGGGACTTGGCTTTTCACCTGCCTTGAAGTGAGGAGTGGTTCCTGATTAGCTCTGCATTTTTTCCTTTCATCAGAGAAAATCCTGCATTCCCCTGCAGTACCGGCTCTCTCCACCGGATCACTATCAGTTTCCATTGCCTCATAAGAGTCTGCTACATCACAAGTTGGGCATGGACAACCCTTGCTACAGAAGCCTTGTTCTCCCTGTACTATGGACAGCTGCAATGGAGAGGTGTGGAGGCATGCATGCATATCCAGACATTGCATGTTGATATAGATATATGTGGGCCCTTAGCAGACATGTGTCTCTATACCTGTGCCATTTCCCTCTGGCTACTTCTTCCACCACACCATTTTGTGGATAGTAGCAGTGACCATGTACCATGATGAGAAGGTTCCCTGGACAAGGGGTGACGGGTTCATTGCCTGTACTCCTGGAGGGCAATTTTTTTTTATACTGCACTCTTTAGAATCAGTGCGGTTTACATGTATACTAACAGGTACTTTTTATTCCATTGTCCCCGAAGGGCTCACAATCTAAGTGTACCTGAGGCAATGGAGGGTTAAGTGGCTTGCCCAAGGCCACAAGGAGTGGCCATGGGACTAGAGGCCCCAGTCCCTCCGGCCTGAGGTTGCTTGTCCCCATGCAGGAATTGAACCCCTGGCCTTCCGGCCTGAGGTAACATGTCCCAACCACTGAGCCACTCCTCCCCACATTTGGGCTTACATAGTTCTGTGTGAGGGTGTGCTGCTAAAAATGGGGTTCAAGGCACTTGCATTGGTCATATACCAGGTCAGGTGTCTCCAGGGTGCAACAGGGCGGCTAGGAATGATGGGGTAGCTGTGTGCCCCTGGGTGGTGCCAGCAGCCACATGCTGTGGCTATCAGAGCTGGATGAAACATCAAGCAACCTAGACGGTCACCTGGGGAGGCAGCAAAGAGAAAGGCATTCAAAATTAAACAACAGATTCTGGTAGGCAGGGGAACATAAGGCTTAAAGTTTGCCTAGGGTGGCAACACCTTGAACCACTCTGGGGCTGGCTCTGGTTGTTATGGGACAGTGGTGAGCAGCAGCAGTGGTTAGATGCATTGGAAAACATAACTCAGGACACATTTTACCAAGAAAACTGTGTGTTTATTTTTCAGATCAACATGGCCTCTTACGCAAGTATGTACACATGACACTTGGCATAGCCCTAGTCCCTACTTTCTTCCCTCCTACCTGGAATGACTCAAGCAGAGATAAATGCCATAAACTGGTGTATGGCTATTACCATGGCATTTACCTCCATTATCAGGCATTCAAGGTACATATTCATAAGGTCCTGTCACCTGGTGAGCACTGCAAAGCCCTGTAACACCTCCCATTCTAGGGACATGAGGTGGTGCAGGACCTTGGGCCCCCTAGGGCCTGGAAGGCCCCATGGTGGGATACCTGGTCCAGCATGGAGGCAGGCTGGACCGACTGGCTGAACAGCTGCTGTTGTGGTTCTGAAGTCTGTCCATCTGCCTTCTCCCCCATCTCCCCTGCCATGCCTTCATCAGTGGAAGTAGTGGTGCTGGTGGCAATGTCCTTGTAGCGGTGGTGATGGCAGGTGCTGGAGGTGCTGGTGGAATGATGGCAGCAGCAGTGGTTGCATCTCATCCCTGGCTGCTCCTGCAGATGTGAAACAAAGAGGTAATGCTTAGTGCAGTACTGCATTCAGGTGTGTCACAGGCATTGACACATAATGGCTTAATCCTTGCTAGTTCCCCCATACTATCTGCTAAATGTGCCTTCTCAGCCGAACTTGTCCAGGTATCAACCCTTGCAGATGTGGCATGTTGCAGAGGCACCATTCTTCTGCTACTTGACATTTTGGGAGGTTGGGGGGGGGGGTTAGGTGCCATAGGCACTGCACTCGCAATCATTATAGGGCCTCTGCTGAGTTCTACATCTACATGTTGGTCTGCTCTGCCTATGTAGTCAGCATCACTATCTGGTTGCTGCCCTGCTGATTCCATGCACATCCTGACACCATGGTATTCTCCTGCTAGGTCCATTATCCACACTAGGTGTTATACAGCCTCTAGACTCATGGCATTGCATACTGGGGAATGAGGATACTGCACCTGCACTCCTCACAACATCTGATGCCTGTGTGTCAGGGGAACCATTAGTCGCCATATACATTGGAGAACTTCACTGACTGGCATCATTATCCTGTGCCAAGGTGCTGACAGTGGTACCTGCACACTGCTTCTGTGGACTACCTCCTCATACCATCACCATCCAGCACTTATGGCCACCCTGACGTAGCTGTAAACAGAATTGAGACATTAAGGTCAGGACATACACAGTTCCCATAGTACTTTAGAATGGCTCTACCAAATGTGAAGCCTTTACTAAAATATGTATAAGGACGTGAAGGCGTGCCCGTGTATTCCCAACACATAGAGCCAGAGAAGCCATTTTACACATGTATAAGGACGTGAAGGCGTGTCCATGTATTCCCAACACATAGAGCCAGAGAAGCCATTTTACACATGCATAAGGACGTGAAGGCGTGCCCGTATATTCCTGACACATAGAGCCAGAGAAGCCATTTTACACATGTATAAGGACGTGAAGGCGTGTCCGTGTATTCCCGACACATAGAGCCAGAGAAGCCATTTTACACATGTATAAGGACGTGAAGGCGTGCCCGTATATTCCCGACACATAGAGCCAGAGAAGCCATTTTACACATGTATAAGGACGTGAAGGCGTGTCCATGTATTCCCAACACATAGAGCCAGAGAAGTCATTTTACACATGTATAAGAACGTGAAGGCGTGCCCGTATATTCCCGACACATAGAGCCAGAGAAGCCATTTTACACATGTATAAGGACGTGAAGGCGTGTCCGTGTATTCCAGACACATAGAGCCAGAGAAGCCATTTTACACATGTATAAGGACGTGAAGGCGTGCCCGTGTATTCCCGACACATAGAGCCAGAGAAGCCATTTTACACATGTATAAGGATGCAAAGGCGTGCCCGTGTATTCCCGACACATAGAGCCAGAGAAGCCATTTTACACATGTATAAGGACGTGAAGGCGTGTCCGTGTATTCCAGGCACATAGAGCCAGAGAAGCCATTTTACACATGTATAAGGACGTGAAGGCGTGCCCGTGTATTCCCGACACATAGAGCCAGAGAAGCCATTTTACACATGTATAAGGACGCAAAGGCGTGTCCATGTATCCCCGACACATAGAGCCAGAGAAGCCATTTTACACATGTATAAGGACGCAAAGGCGTGCCCGTGTATCCCCGACACATAGAGCCAGAGAAGCCATTTTACAGATCTAATGTTGAGAAAAATCAACAGAGGCAACTCGGCAACTTACACATGTATGTTGTTGTTTTGCAAACCTATACGTATAAATGCTTCCAATTAACTACAGAGGCTGCTATCTTTTAATTCATTTCAATTTTGAGGGTGGAATAAACAATGGGGTATTAATGAGTATAATCCTCCTAATCCCTCTTGTAAAGGGCTGGCCAAAATGAGCACGTTTTAAAGATCTATATACGGACATGGACAATTTTGGTAATGCATGTGCATTACCTAAGGTCATATGTTTAGCACTTAACGTTCCAGTTTAATACCTGTTCTATGTAAAACATTTTGATCGTTCCTGTTCTATGTAAACTGCACTGATTTTGAAATAGTGTGGTATACAAAAGTAAATAAGTAAATAAAATAAATAAGGTGGTTATTCTGAGTCCCGTTTAGCAGGGATGTACGTCCAAACCGTACGTACATCATCGCTAAACAGCAGGGGCTGGTTCCCTATCCTGAGTTCCCCGCACGTACAGCTGAGATATGCAAGGAACTCAGGATGGGGGTGGGTAGTGGGTGGGCTGGAGGAAGAACAAGGGTGTGCCAGAGGCGTGACTCCTATCCCGGACGTACAGGGCCTATGCCGATGATGGCCCTGTACGTCTGAGCATGGGGATTTGGATCAGGGACTTATTCTACCCTGGAGGTGGAATAAGTCCCCCTGGTCACTAGTGGATGAGCCTGCAGGACCCCCCCCCCCAAGAGGTGAGATGCGCAGGAGGCCCCCGCAGCCCAATCCCAGTATTGGAAGGGCCGATCGGGAGTCAGGCAATGGGGAAGATGACAAGTTTAAAAACTACGGCTGATCAGGGCTCCTGCATGGCAACGGGATGCTACGGCACCGCGGCTCCATGCAGGAGCCTGACTGAGCTAGCTGGGGTGACATCTGGATATCTTGTGGGCTGGAATCAGGGCACATCCAGGATGTCCAGGCCTTATGCCCCGATTCTGCTCTTGTGGGTCCGTCTAGCTCCTGTGGGAGTTGAATCGGGTGCATATCCTGGCAGCTGAATTGGGTGCATATCCTGGCTGTTCAGATTCTGAACGTCCGGACAGCTTGGACATGCCCCGACCAGAATTGGCCTCCACATGAAATAAAGAATGCGCATGTGGATATTTGACCCACCCAGGACGTCATACTTAGCATACATAATGAAAGCAATTATAGGTAAATGGCTCTTTATCCGGGTAAATTGGCTATCTGAAAATTGCCCACCCTGCTAGTAAAAGTATGTGTCAAAAGTTCTTTAAGTTTGTGTGGCATCAGGATCTATTGTTTTGCTTTTTGACTACAGTTCATCTTTGACACCCCCAGGAGCAAACCAGCCCTGGACCCAATCTTCTCTAATGCTATGGATAGGATGTGACTAATTTTATTCGTCAAACTTGATAAAATACTTTAGCTGCAACATGTCTAAGTCCCAGTGTTGAGCAAATGAAGCCCAGCACAGTGTCCCTGGTTGCTGAGCTAGTGAAAAAGGCCATGGAACTGGACTGCAGAAAAGTAAACATGATGCAAGACCTTGGAGTATCTAGGCTGTCGAATGCAATGCCCTACTGTTTGATCTTTATTACTGTAATGTGGTTTTATATCAAAGCATCTCAGGTTTTAAATTACATGTCAAATGCAATTTTGCTTTGCTGAAATGAAATGAATGTAGCTATCGTTTTTGAGAAGGGAGGAACAGTTTAGGTTTAGCACTAACAGAATCTATTTAACGGGGGACTTCCTTCCATAATGCATCATCAGTTTGCCAGCAGTTCTTGACTATCGAACCTGGTCATTCATCTGGGTGGAGGGTTGCCATTGTTGACCCCTGTCTCCTTCTCATAATAGTTGCCCAGTTGTGTTTATGTTACACAAAAACTACAGCTTAAAGCATTGTAATCTTAGCCCTTTATTAGTATAATAGAAAAAGTGATATGAGGTTATTTAATTTCCTTCAGCTCAGTGGCATAGTGGATGCCTCACAGTCCTTCAGAGCTGCCAAATTACCCAGTTCCTGGAGTGAGATTTTAAGCCAGTTCTGGATTTCTGACAATCTTATTCTGATTCCAATGGGCAAATTCAAGAGTTACAATACCATACTGCATTGCAATGCAAATTTAAAACCAGAACTGGCAAAACATATTACACCTGGATAATTTGGAGCTGGAGGACCTGGAGCTGATCACCGTACTAGGTAGATGGGTAGGCAGGTGGCTGTGTTGGAGCAGAGATGCCCATTGAATAGTTCTGCAACTGAGGCACTCAGTGTGGGTGCTGGGAGAGAGGTGGGAGAAGCAGTCATAGAGGATAAACCTAAACTAGAAGAAGAAAACTGGATGGGGCAGGTGGTCCATAGTCACTGGGAATTCTCATATTATGGAAATGCTGCTTGTGATGTTATGAGGCGCTCAGTGTGGGTGCTGGGAGAGAGGTGGGAGAAGCACTCATAGAGGATGAAGCTAAACTAGAAGAGGAAAACTGGATGGGGCAGGTGGTCCATAGTCACTGGGAATTCTCATATTATGGAAATGCTGCTTGTGATGTTATGAGGCAGCGAGTAACTGCAGAGTGGTTTTAACAATGATTAATGACATCACAGTATGTTCTGGCTTCAACTTGAAACCTATCTGAATATACAGCCAGAGGATTAAATGTTAACCGAAAAAATAAATTTCAAAGCGTATTTTTTGCCATGGCCAAGGTTATTTCTTGGCATACTGCCATGGTGTAGTGACTTTCTTAAAACTTAAAACAGTGCAGTTGCCATGTTAGTCCACTTAAATGCTCAGAAATAGAGGTTAATGAACAAAAATGAAAAAATATTATAAAGGCAATATCTTTTTATTGGGCTAGCATAATACATTTCTTAACTAGCCTTTGAGAACTAACACTCCCTTTCTCAGATCAGAACAGAGGCTCCGAATCAGCAAACTGTGCTATTTTCTAGTGCAGCACTATGCTCGAGATTTTCCCACACTAGCCTTACTCCCAAGCAAAGTCATTGTGCTAAAGCATAGCACAGAGAGCATGCTAACTGCATGCAAACAAATGTATTTTTGATAGTTCCTGATGTAAAAAACGGTGCTGAAATGTAGCACAGTTTTTACTCTTCTCTCTATGCTGGATCCAGGACCAGCATAAAGGTGAAGGTGAAATGTCACACTTAGCCTCAGAAGATCGCCAATCCCCCAGTCTGCTCCAAATTCCCCCACCCCCGATCATCACAAAAATAACCACGAGTGGCCTTAGTAGCGCCCCTATACCCTGATGCCCCCAAAAGTAAGCATTTGTGGCCCCAGTGGCCCTTACCCCAACACTCAAACCACTCAGAATAAACATTGATAGTCCTAATGACCACTAGAACTCCTAATCCTGACCTTCCAATATTAAAAGGATTCTTGTTGGGGCACCATAGACCCCCTCTCACCCCTCTGGTACCTCAAATGGTGGGAGGCTATTGAGCTACCCACATGCTTTCTGCCTTTGATCCGTCATATTGTAAACTGGAAGCCCTGACCCCGTGCAGTGTGTACCAGGATGCATCTGCCAAATAAGGACAGCATTCTAGCATTTGTGCAGGTGGTACTGCTAACGCAGGTGCCTGTGTCTGACCTGCTCTCCTTGTTTAATGCAGACTTGCATTAGGAAACCCTCTGCTAGAGCACTAGAGGATTTGTTATTATTTTATCTATACTGCGCTCTTTAGAATCAGTGCGGTTTACATGTATACTAACAGGTACTTTTTATTCCCTTGTCCCCAAAGAGCTCACAATCTAAGTGTACCTGAGGCAATGGAGGGTTAAGTGGCTTGCCCAAAGCCACAAGGAGTGGCCATGGGACTAGAGACCCCAGTCCCTCTGGCCTGAAGTTGCTTGTCCCCATGTGGGAATTGAACCCCCGGCCTTCCGGCCTGAGGTAACCTGTCCCAACCACTGAGCCACTCCTCCCTAGGTACCATCATAATCATCTAGGCATCATCATAGGGATCTAGGTGGTATCATGGAAAATATGTTGAAATCCTCTGCTCAGTGAGCAGCAGCAGCCAAGAAAGCTAATAGAATGCTAGAAATAATAAGGAAAGGAATGGAGAATAAAATAAAGGATAACATATTGCTTCTCTATTGCTCTATAGTGTGACCGCACCTTAGTATTATAAGCAGTTCTAGTTGCTGAATCTAAAAAAAAGATATAGCATAATTAGAAAAGGTACAGAGAAGGGCAACCAAAATGATAAAGGGGATTGAAGGATACCTCTTTGAGGAAAAGCTTACAAGGTTAGGGTTCTTTAGCTTGGAGAAGTGACTGCCGAGGGGAGATATGACAGAAGTCTATAACGAGTGAATATATATGAATCGCTTGTTTACTCCTTCAAAAAGTGTAAAGACTAGGGGACATGCAATTAAGCTACAAAGTAATACATTTAAGACTAAATGGAAAAAATATGTTTTCATTCAGTACATAATTAAGCTCTGAAGTTCATTGCCAGAAGATGTAGTAATAGCTGTTAGCGTAGCTGGGTTTAAATAAGGTTTGGACAAGTTCCGGGAGGAAAAGTCCATAAATCATTATTAAAGTAAACTGGGGAAAATTCACTGTTTATCCCTGGGATGAGCAGCATGGAATCTGTCTGCCTTTAATGATCCTGCCAGATATACTTGTCACCTGGATTAGCCACTGTTGGAAACAGGATTCTGGACTTGATGGACCACTGGTCTGAACAAATATGGCAGATCTTATATTCTTATGAGTAGGTGTGGGAGTGAGTGAGTTTGTGACCATGAGCAGGATGGTTATTCTCTCTCTGCCTGTTTCAGCTCTGTTATCATTCGTAAGAAGATGTAACTTTTGCAATTCTCTCCTTTTGGAGGCCATTGGACAGATTCGACACCATAACTGGTAGCCAGGATCTCAAGTCTGGATATCAATGTATGCATGTATCTGAAGTATAATAATTTTAAAGCACATGTCACCAGACATAGATGAAATGTGCCAGTAAAACACACAGAGCCCGATTCTGTCCCGGACGTAGATCCCCTCTGTGCGTCCGCTCTGAACCCGACGCACAGAGGGGATCGCGATTCTGATCTCACGGGGCACGTCTAGCCCCACAGGATAAGAATCGTGAACACTCCTGCATGTGCAGGCTGGGACAGTGATTCTGTCTGGCCTGCACATGCAGGACTGCACCTGGCTAACTCAGTCAGGGCTTTTAAATGGAGCTGCGGCGCCATGGAGTCATGTTGCCATGGCACTGCGGCTCCATTTAAAAGCCGCGATGCTGGCCGCCAAGAAAAAAGGTTTATTTCCCGCAGCCGACTCCTCATCTGGCCTCCTAAGGCCAGGGTCGGGCTGTGGGGAATAAACCCTGACCCCCCCCCCCCGCCCCATCCGTGCCCTGGCAGCAGAAAAAACAAACGTCCAGGGAAGTTATTCCACCTTGGAGATGGAATAACTTCCCCGGACATATCGCCGGCCCCAGACGTACAAGGCCGCTGACATTAGAATTGGCCCTGTATGTCTGGGGCCGGCAACTGACAACTACCTGCCCACTCTCCGCCCCCGTGCCGCCCATTCCCCGTCCTCATCTAAATTCCCTGCACAACCGGCAGGAAAGTTATTTGGGGGCAGGTGAAGTCATGAATAGCGGGGATGGATGTCCTGTCGAGCCATCCATCCTCGCTATTTGTGGCTCAGAATAGCCCCCACATTGATTATACCTGAATTCAGCCCTTTTCCTCCATAGTTGCTAATGCTAAAGAGGAGAGACATAAGCCATTTGTGTGATACTATGTTGCCCTAGTAAAATTAGCATTTAATTTTCTCTAACATATATTACAAATAAAGTAAAATATAGATGAATTTCTCTCATGTATGTTTTTTGTGTTACAGTGATATACTAATAAGTTGCAACAGATTTACTAGTCAAGCATCACTGTGTTGGCAGTGTATGAGCAGATATTGAGAACATATTTGTCAAAAGTATTTTAAGAAAACCTAGAGGATAGTTGCATCATGGCAACTACAGGGTTGCCAGGAGTTGGCATTGACTCGATGGCTCTTAATAACAACAAAGAGAAAATATTTCATCTGAATAAAGTTATTTGGATTCCTTCTTCTCCTTCAGAGATCTTTAGTGCTTGTCCCATGCTTTCTTGAATTCAGATACTTTCCTTGTCTTCATAATCTCCACTGGGAAGCTGCCCTACACATATTTCCTTAGATTACTCCTGAATCTGCTCCCTTTTATCTTTAGCCTACAACCCCTTGTTCTAGAGCTTCCTGTCCATTGTAAGAGCCTTGACCCTCCCCCCCCATCCCCCTTCTGTATTTATATCTTGGAAATAGTTAAATATCTCTATTGTATCTTCCCTTTCTCATCTTTAAGTCTGTCCCATATGCTCTGTGCTGAAGACTGTTGCTCATTTTGTAAGCACCTTTTGGACTGACTTCATCCAGTTTATATCTTTTTTTTTCCCATCTTTATTTAATTTTGCATTGAAACAGATAGTAAAGCAATAACAAAAGATGAGAAGCATAAGTAAACATAAACAATAAAAAAAAATGTGAACCTTAAACATAGCCCACATTATGGAGAGAGAGCCAACAGAAACTACAATAGGTAAAGCATACGCTGGCCCAAAGACCCTCATTCTTAAATTGCCTCATAAATCTCCTCTCCCCCCCCCCCCCTTTATGCTAGTAACATATCCTAACTCCAAGAAATCACCAAAGATGTATTACATAGAAAATCCTCTAAATGAGCTGGGTCTAATAAAACATATCTATTCCCTGTATATGTAGCCAGACATTTATAAAGATCCTAAGAAACATGAAATTTCAATTGCAGAAAATGCCTTCTACATAATTGTGTAGCTTTGGAAATGTCAGGGAATATGCAAATACTCTGCCCACAAAATAGATTGTAAGCTCCATAGTTTAGGGACTGTCTCTTGTGTGTTTGTGCACAGCACTGGGTACATCTAGTAGATCTACGGGATAAGTAATAGTAGTAGAGGAAAGTTACACAAGCAGACTAGACCCTAAGAGCTAGATTACTAAAGTGTGCTACCAAGTTAGTGCACACTAATGCTGTTAGTACACATGATTTGTAAGTAAGTCCTATATTATAAAATGGGACCTGTGGTTAATAATGCATGTTAGAATGCAGTAATGCATTTGTACTTATTAGTAAATCTAGCCCTAAAGCTGGTTAATATTCTTCCGACCTTCCTTCCTTCCTTCTCCAGTGTTAAAACAATTATCTCCCTTTCTTGTTTTCAGATATCTGTGAGTCCTTCCAGACTTCTCCTCCTACTATCATTTCCAATTCTCTCCTGTCTTCTCTTGCTCTCCCAACCTCCTTACGGACCTGTGGGAACAGATGCTAAAATTAGAGCTCTTTCTTTTTCCAGGCTCCTTACTACTAACCATTTATATAGCGCTACATGACATACACAGCACTGTACATGTACAAGTAAGAGACAGTCCCTGCTCACCAGAGCTTACAATCTAATCACCAGCGTCCTGAATGCTCTCCTGAGTCCCATCCATTCTGCAAGAAGAGCCTAAAAATTCCAATAAAAATGGCCCAGCCCCACCACCCTGAACACATATTTTATGGAGGCAGTCATATCATCACTATTTTAGAATAATCCACACCCACTATGCACTTTGATAAAAGAGACTGAGGGGTCTCTAGACCCTCCCATATTAATGCCTTATAGACTAGTTTAAGCTCTGGAGCAAACACAGGCCATCAAGGACCAAGACCCCTGAAGCCATAGCTATCTCCCTAAGAGACAAAGTTGGAGACCTCCTTACGCAGAGGAAAGAAACTTAGTATGGGAAAAGGGTCTCATGAGGTATTTTATGTTTTGCTATACAATGCTTTATGGAGACAAAATCGTGGGATGTTAAGTGCAGTATATACCAAAACACTTACTTCTCAGTGTATCCACACAAATTCAGCAGGCAGCCTGCCAACTACTTCTGTTTAATAGCTATAAACATGCTGAATTGGATTTAAAGTCACTTTGTAGAAATGAAATCTTTGAGTGGCCTCTGTGCGACTGCTTTAGGACTTTCTTATGATGTCTCATCAGTTGACAGTACTGCTTAAAATTGTATTTTTTACCATGTACATGGGGTGAATAGCTAGAGGTATGGGGCACTGGTAATAGGTTTCTTATGTTTTTTTGTTTTTTTTCTCCTATTTACTTGCTGTCCGCAGATATTATTTGATGTGTGTAGCAGAAGAGACCCTCTGCATCCCCCATAGGCATTCTATACATGCCGTTAACTCAATCCCCTGCTGATAAAACCCAGAGCCCCCTCCCTCCCCCTGCAAAGTGACACCAGTCTGCGTAAATCTATTCTTTCTTCTAAAGAAGTATTTACAGTTATTCTGACACTTGAATGGTAACAAAATATGCCATAGCTTAGTGAGGTCCTGCTGCATCTTGTGAGGGGATCATTTTCAAAAAATTCAGCAGAAGCTAAAAGTTTGTAAAGGCCAACCAGGCTGGAAAATATGTTTTATTCTATTAAAATCTCATCCAGAAGTCTTGCAGCTGTCAAGTCAGAGCCTGAAACCTAACAAAAGTTTTGTTTACCCAGAAATTTCTAAAAGCACCTGAAAAAGTATGTATACAAAATATTAGATTTTTGTGAACAAACCATTACCATTTACCCTGAACTTTCCAGAGAGCTTCTATATTTAATCAGGGCCAGATTTAAGATGTTGATGCCTATAGGCAGAACTAGGAAGAGGTGGGGAGATGATGTTTCTCCCCCCAGAGATCAAAGAACATGGTCCTGGAACAAGTAAAATGAGGTTCTTGTTTAGCTCAGGTATTTGGTGCCTTCAAAATGTTGTGTCTCAGGCAGTTGCCTATATTGTTGGTGCCTAAATCAGGACCTGCACTTAACCAAAAGACCTTTCTTCATTCTACAGACCTACGTCTTTGCATTGCAATTCCATGGGAGCTCCCTTCCTACTTATACACCTACTGAAAAATATTGTACAAGTGTGAAGAAGCCCAGTCTAGAGTGGTTTGGTTGTAGTGGCAATAATGGAGAAATCCACTGTAGCTGAAAGTGCTGTGCGGAGGGCAGAGGGATGGCAGTGGAGGATAGGTTTAAGAGGAATAAAAAATGAAGATCACAAAAATATTGTTTCTAAAATTGAGGTGATGTGAAGCCCGATTTTGCATAGATCATCTATATAGGAAAAGGGACATCAAATCAAGGATGTTTACAGTTTCAGTCTGACTTGCTGAATGCAGAATACCTGTAAGGTAAGGTATTTGGTGGCATGGACAGCGGGAGCAGGCGTTTTTCAAAGAAATGCATGAAAAAGAGCAGCATCACCCAGGGCTCTGCATGTGTAAATTGCGGCGCTTATCTGTATAAGTGGTGGGTCTTGCAACCTGCATTGGTGCTTGCCGGCATTTTTAAGTGTACATGGTGGGGTTTACAAAACTGCATGTTCAAGGGCAGTCAGGTAAGGATCCAAGCTCCAAAGCGCACATGTTTGAATTTCTGAGCTAATTTTAAATATCAGAGAGATAAGCGCGTTTGCCCTCTTAATCACTCCTCCAAACCACAGGTCCAAATGGATAGCTGGTATATGCTTATGTGTGTCGTGTAGCAGGTGCAGATGCCAGCGGGGAAACATTTAAAAGTCTATGTCTATTTCCATTTCAAAAGAGAGACTAAGGGGAGGTATTCAGCAGTGGCAGCCAGCGCATTAGAGGCGGTTGGCTGTCGCCACTTTAACATAGCCCCGGACATTCAATGCTAGGGTCATATCCAGCCACCGGCATTCAATATCCAGTGGGCCTTAATAACATGTTAGCTAAATGGGCAGTGGTGATATTCAGCTGCTGCCCAGTTAGCTGATCTGGTTAAAGTTAGGTGAACCTTTCAAGTGCCTAACTTTAGCCAGTTTACGATAACCGACCAACAGCTGCACCACCCCCGAAAGTGGTTAGCATCGGGGCATGCACACTGACTCTGTGCCTCTGAATTTCCTGCTCATTGCCATTAACATTGCTTTGAATCTGCCCCCCCCACCCTATGTGTACCCAGAACATCCCACTTCAAAACTGGGTATGCTGCTGACATACATGTGTAAGTAGCAGCTTTTTGAAAATTGATACTGATGTGTAAATCACATTGAAATATTCCCTAGCCCTCTTAAAATAACCTCCAGAATCTCATCTTCAAAGAAGCTCAAATTATTGAAAAATGAGCTGTATCTTTAAATGGACATGCTGTTTGTTGAGCAACCAGTAGCCATAATTATAATAATTATATTTATGTCATATGAAACAGCACTCTAAAAAATAAAATGTATAAAACCTTTCAAAGGAGGTCAGAGCTCTTCAGGAATGCTCTTGGTAGCTTACTTTTTGGGATCTCCCATGTACTTGGGATCCAGGTTGGCCATTATTGGAAATAGGATGCTGGGCTCGAGGGACCTTCATGTTGCTACTGACATTACTGGAGATTTGCATGAGCTGTTTCAACCAACCCATCTTGGAAGTCCTGGAGTCTTATAAACAAGGCTAGAAACTGGGGTTTTGACTTTAAACTGGACATTTACCAAATGATGGAAACAACATAAGAACAGGGTAGGTGCAGCTTCTAGTTATCTTTGTTCTATTTCTGGCTAAATCCCCTTTCCACAGCTCAACACTGAAATGCGCTGTTTTGCCTAGATAAACTTCTCATCAGATTGACTTGATAAAAGTGCAGCCCGTGTGCCTAGAGTAGTGTTTTCAATGTAAGGCCTGGGGGCCGATAGTGCCTCCCACCAGCCCTAGACACAGCTGCCTGATTCTTCCACTCACACACATTCTCCTCTTGCCTTCTCCAGAAGCTTGTTGTCAGCACCGCTTCCAGAACAGATGGTTTTCAGATCAGTTTTTTAAAATTAAATTAAATTTCAATCATTTCTTTTCCGCATTTTAACTGTAATACAGCTCCAAAGCTGATCCCAGTCTAGTAAACATCAAGTCTAGTACAAACTGATTAATATTACCCAATAAACACAATATAGAATCACAAAAAAGAAAACAACCCAGCAAGCTAATAATTAATTATATATATATATATATATATATATTTTTTTTTTAGTGCCGTTAATTCTGTGCTGACTCCAGGCAACCCAGCTGCCTCTGGGTTTTCTTGGCAATGTATCACCAGAGGTAGATTGCTAGGCCTTTTCTTCTGAGGCAATGCAGGGTAAAGAGACTTGCCTAATTAGGTTCACAAGGAGTACTAGTGGGAATCAAGCACTTCATCTTCAGGGGACTAGGCTACTCCTCCACTCCTAAGTCATTATGTATACCTTCTGAAATAAGTAGTTTTCAAGTGTTTCCTAAAGATCAAATAGTTATCCTGCGAGTTAAACTAAGGAAGTTTATAAACAATCCTGCATTGATCGGTAACCAATGTAGACTAATCAAAAACAGAGAATCACTATCTTGGACCTTTCCTTTATAAATGAGCTTAGCAGCTTGATTTTACAAAAATTGCAATTTACAATGCAATTTTGAAGAAATGCCTAGGTAAATTCCATTGCACTAATCAGAGACAATGTCAAAGTCTGGATTAATATATGTAAAGCTTTAAATGGCTATCATGATCTTATTTGTCTTAATTTCCAGATACTAAAACAAACCTTCCTCAGAAAATTGTTTATCTAGACCTCAAAAGTTAAAAATGAATCTAACACATTTCCTAATTGCATTATCTTTTGAGCTTAAACAATCTCATTACCTGGCAATCTTCATATACCTCTAGTGGCGATTGACCTAATTTATCAACCTATAGTAGTTTTGTTTTCTTGGTATTCAACAATCACAAATTCCAACCCATCCATTCTTTAACTGCAGAAAATAATTCATTCAATAGACTAAACGTTTGTTCCCATGTATCAGAGATTAGGACCAGAAAAACAAAATCATCAGCTAAGAGCACAAAAGAAAATTCAACCTCACTACTCTCTTCCCAAAAACCTTACAAATATGTTAAACAGAATAGGAGAAAGAGGGGAGTCTTTCAGTACTATGCCTTCCAGTTTCTGAGACAGATATGGACACTTTGAGGGTTATTCTGTGCTACGAATAGTGGGGATGGATGGTCTGACGGTTGTGCGGGGAAGTTAGACAGGGATGGAGAATGGGCGTCCCAGGGGTAGAGTTTGGGCAGGCAGTGGGCACTTGCTGGCCCTGGGCATACAGAGCCGATTCTAATGTCGGCCTTGTACGTCCAGGGCTGGCAAAATGTCCGGGGAAGTTATTCCACCTCAGAGGTGAAATAACTTCCCTGGACATGATGTTTTGCACAGCCGGAGGCACAGATAGGGTAGGGGGGGAATAAACACTTTTATTTGGTGGCTTGGCATTGCAGCTTTTAAATGGAGCCATGGTGCCTTGGCAACAGGAAGCCATGGCTTCCAATTGCTTGTCGCTAATGTGAATAACTGTAATTTAATGTAAATATTTGACTTTACTGTTGATATACTGTTGGTAGTATGTTTTGAAACATTATCTAATTCATACCCAGTTCAAATGTTCCTACCCCTCCTGTTATCTCATTGTATTTTTAAGTTACACTTAATAGTTGAATGTTCTTTGTTCTAAATCTGTTCTATGTAAAATAATAGTGCTCTATTATTAATGTTTGTTACCTGTAAACCGCCACTGATCTCTGGAAGTGGCGGTATAGAAAAGATGTATAAATAAATAAATAAATAAATGGCACTGTGGCTCTATTTAAAAGCCCTGACTGAGTTAGCCAGGGGCAGTCCTGAATGTGCAGGCCGGACTGAATTGCAGTCCCAACCTGCACATGCAGAACTGCTCGCGATTCTTATCCCACGGGGCTAGACGAGCCCCTTGGGATCAGAATCGCAATCCCCTCTGTGCGTCCAGTTCAGACCGGACGCACAGAGGGAATCTATATGCGGGACATAATCGGGCTCTTTCTGGTTAAATTTGATCTTCCAGGTATGGTTAACAAGAAAAAATTTAATCCAAACCATTTCCAGTGATACCCAACTCACTTACCCTACTAAGCAACAGACCATGGTCCACTAAATTGAAAGTGGCTGAAATATCAAGCTTCATCAGGAGGCATTGATTACCCTTGTCTATTAGATTATATAGAGCCTGAAGTAAGATGACTAACAACGTTTCTGTACTATGACAGCTTCTAAATCCAAATTGCAATTCCTGAAGGAATCCAAATTTGTCTTTTTTCTTTGAAGCTCCAGCTCTTTGGAATTTTATTCCTCTTTATATTTGCCAAGAGACCTCATTAAAAACATTCAAGAAAAACTTTAAAACCTATTTCTTTGAGCAAGCCTTTGGTGATTTGTAGATGGAGAGAGTTTTTGAGCTGCTAAACTGTGCTGTCCTGTTTTTTTTAATATGATATCTGCTTACTTAGGGGTATTTTTTCTAAACTGGGCTAACGGTTAACCCGGACTATCTGCAATGAGGTCCCATGTTAGCCCGGTTTAGTAAACTTACCCTTTAGTATGTATTATATTTTTAGATTTTTATATGCTCTGTTTTTCTAAGCCATATTGATGTTTCTTACTAAATGCAGTAAATCAAGTGATGTCTAAACCATACGTTTTCAATAAGCTGTACAGCTACCGCAGCTTCTTGCGATTTGGCCAGTAATGGACTATTTTCTGCTAGTCTAATCTATGTTCTCCTCCTTATGTTTGCATTTAGCTCACACCTTTCCAATGGTAGTTCAAGAGGAATTACATTCAGGTACATACTGTAGGTATTTCCCTGTCCCCAGAGGGTTTACAATCTAAGTTTGTACCTGAGACAATGGAGGGTTAAGTGACTTGCTCAAGGAACACCATTGAGAATCAAACCCAGATCTTGGGTACTAGGCTGTTGCTCTAACCATCAAACTACGCTGCCACTCATCTTAGGTGTCAAGATGATGTCACCAATGTTCTTAACAAGGTAACCACTACGCAATGATCCTGTAATAAAAGATTGTAGCCATTGTAAAACCACCAATGGGATATCAGCAAAGAAATATGAAGGGCATGGATCAAGTGGACAATTACTTTAGAGAATTTTTTTTAACGATCGCTGAATCTTTTTGAAGTTATAATGAATGTTAAAAATGAAAAACAAACAAATTACATTTGAAAGAGAGGAGGAATCATAAAACAAATGAACATAATGCAATATTATCCGTCAGTGTTAACAGAAATGTCAACTATTGTCCTTACAATATAATATTACAAGCAGGCCTGGATTTAGGCTTAGGCAATAAATGCAACTGCCTAGGGTACCAAATTTAAAGGCACTAAATACCTGGAAGTGGAAGAGGCAACAAAATCCCAGAAACAGGAGGTAACAGAACTCGAAAACCCCAAATTTGTAGGGCCAGCTATCACTAGAAAGCGAAGGGTAGTCGTGGTGGGTGACTTCCTTCCGAGGAATATAGAAAGATCTATTTGCTGTCCTAATATGATGTCCTGAGATGTGTGCTGTCTGCCTGGTACCAAGACTCCTCAAGCCTACTGACTGTTATCCGATGCTACAAATGATACTTCTAGGATCCCACTTGAGCATATGAAAAGTGACTTTGTGGTTCTGGGAGAGAAGGTGAAGCAGTTTTTATTTAGCAGGATTTATATACTGTCTTTCTCCGGGTCAAAGCAGTTTACATGAAACAAACATACAGTATTTACAGTTACAGCAAAGATATTTACAGTTACTACTTACAGCATGCATTTGATAAATATAGTCGATCAGCTATGTACAATGTTTACGATTTCAGGGGGTTGCGGTTACATGGGGGTGTAACTATATAAAGTTGGCATCAGGCAATAAACTTCAGACATCAGTCAGAGATAGGTGCACAGGTGGCGTTTTCCTCAATCCTCCCTGTCAAGTACCAGGGCTGAGGCCAAGATGCTTGCATCCTAGAGATGAACAACTGGCTGTACAGATGTGCCAATGAGACACGGTTGTATTAAAAAGTTACAGGTCGTTGATGTATAGGGTTGAGTGTTATGCACGTGTTTGTCTGAACTGTGATTCACTCTATAACCCAGTTGATTCTGAGACCAGTTTTTTTCCTTTATTATTTTCCTTGAAGAGATATACTATAAATGTGGTAAATGAGTGGAGCAAATAGTTTTCTTTAATGAGAATGTTTTGGCTTCCTGGACCATAGCATGATTTTCCAAGGGCTGCTGAGCAGAGATAGCATCCACTTATTGAAGAAAGAGAAAAGTGTTTCACAACAGATTGGATAATCTACTAAGGAGGACTTTAAACTAGGATTGTCGGGAATGGGTAAACAAAGCCTTAGGTAAATAAAAACCTTCAGGTAATTAAAACCCTTAAAAATAGTATAGAAAAGGGAAAAAAGGGCAATTTCTTGAGAGCTGCATATACTAATATCCATAGTATGCAAAGTAAAGTTCCACATTTTGAAGATGTAATGGGAGAGGCTGATGGATATAGTGGCAGTCATGGAGACATGGTACACAGAAAACAATGACTTAGAGGTAGTTATACCAGGCTATAATCTATTCAGGAAAGACAGGGTTGAAAGAAAGTGAGGAGGAGTGGTGCTGTATGTAAAAATTAATATAAAAGCCACAGAACTACAGGACTTACAAGGGAAGGAGGAGGCATGGTGAGTTAGTCTGGAAATAGGGAATGGAAAATCTATTTACGTCGGTATGATATACAGGCCCCTCGCAGGCAGAAAAAATAGAGATTTAATTGAAGACATTCACAATATTGTTTTCTTTAAACTAATGCATTCATTAGTAATTAGTAGACTGAGCTACTGTAATTACTTATACAATGGCCTTGTTCAAACTTCCTTGACACGATTTCAAAATATGGCCATCAAATTGGTCACCCATGCTTGGAAATTTGATGGTGGAACATCATCGGTTATTAATTTCATTTTAGATAAAATGTAAATTTTTGACCCTAACACATAAGGAAACATATTTACTAAGACTAATGCTAGTAATTTGGGTTTGGACCACATTACTAGCACGGAACACTGCGCTAGATGCAGGGGAGGCAGAGACCGCTGCCCTCTCCACCCTTTATTTAGCTTGGCTCGCTCTATTAAAGCTGTTGCAAGCAGCAACTTCCACAACTCATTGTGCTGGTAGTAGTTGCTCCTGTCAAGTGCCAGCACTGTGGACTTTCAAGACCTGTGCTGGCAGCCCTGTGGTAGGAATGCCCACGCTCCACACAGGCACCTCCCATATGCGCACTACCTAGATAGTGTGGGGTGTTTAGCGTAGGGCACCACACTATTTTTTAGCACGGCGCCAATAACATGTACTTACCCCACGCTACTCAGCTCTTGACCCTTGGCATCTTCTGCCTCGCTCTGATGTGCACTTCATACCGGAAGTGTGCATCATAGGGGGGGGTGGAAGAGGCTGAAGGTTGAGAGCAAAAACCACGAAGCAGCGTCGGCAACTTAAAGTAAATGCTGCCTTGTGGTTTCTGAACTATTGCCCCATTACAAGCCCCAGAGAGGGACAGCAGCAGCGGCGGCAATAGAGGTGGGGGGGGGGGGGGGCCATAGAGGGACAGCAGGATGGAGGGACCCAAATAGAGTGCCTCCAATCCTTGCACCGGTCCTGACTACAACTTCATGTTAAAGTTCAAATTTAGTAACCATGAGAAGATATGTCATACTGTGTTAGACCAAAGGTCCATCAAGCCCAGTATCCTGTTTCCAACAGTGGCCAGTCATGTCATGTTTCCAAAAGGTATACATATTCCATGTTGCTTACTCTAGGGGTAAACGATGGATTTAGTAATGGTTTATGGAGTTTTCCTCCAGGAACTTGTCAAAGCCTCTTTTAAAGCCAGCTACACTAACAGCTTTTACTACATCCTCCGGCAATAAATTCTAAAGTTTGATTACGCATTGAGTGAAAAAATATTTTGTCTGATTAGTCTTAAACATGCTACACTGTTGCTTCATTATGTGTCCCCTAATCTTTCTATGTTTACCCACTCCACACCACTTATTATTTTGTAGACCTCTATCTCCCCTCAGCCATCTCTTTTCCAAGCTGAAAAGCCCTAACCTTTAAAGTCTTTAATCGTAAAGGTATCCTTCCATCCCCTTTATCATTTTGGTCTGTCTTTGCTGTACCTTTTCTAATTTCACTATATTCTCTTTAAGATATGATGACCAGGATTGCATAGAATATTCAAAGTGTAGTCACACCATGGAACAATACAGAGGTATTACAATATCCTTTGTTTTATTCTCCAACCCTTTCCTTATGATTCCTAGCATTCTATTTGCTTTCTTGGCTGCTGCTGTACAATGGACAGAGGGTTTCAACATTTTCTCCGGGAACAAGCAGGAAGTCATTCCCCACATATGGGTGATGCCAGCACTGATGGAGCCCGCGCAGAAGCATCTCCCCAGCTTTCAAAGAAAGCCTTTGAGAGATGCACCACACATACATGGTCCCCTTCCTGCCCAAGGGTGCCATCTTGCCTCAGTCTCCTTTTTTCCCGCGGAGCCCACTGGATGTCTGTCCCATTTCCCTGGAAAAGGTCTCTTTTTTTGGTCTTAAAATTTTTCTTTTCTGGTACATGGACCAGTTCCTCTTCCTACCCCCGAACCAGCTTGCCTTGGCGTTGCTCCTCTAGTTTGTTTTTCGTGTTTTTTCTCAAGAGATTCCTCAGCCTGCACTTTGCACCCTTTATGGCCAGCAGGCCTCGGAACCTCGCCTGTGTTCAAGGAACTGTTTTTTCCCCATGACCTGCAGTGGCTTCAAGAAATATGATCAGTGCAGTAAGATGATGTCCCTCATGTCTGCCTCAGGCCAGGTCACGATGACTCGGACTGTGTCCTTTGTAAGTCCATGTCCGCAAAGGCCATCAAAAGCCACCAGCTGCAACAGGAAAAGTTCTTCCATAGATCCGACTCTGCGCTGGAGTCCCCGGTGATGCCACACTCCACGGCCTCTTCCAGTACCTTGGTGCCCTGCATTGCCAGGGCTGTCTTGGAATCCTGCGGCCACGGCTTCTCTGAGAAAAACTCCCCGGAGGTAGAAAGCAAGAAAAGCTCGAAGCCCTCGAAGACCGCCTCGGAGGATGGGTCTGGAAAAGTGGGTAAATCCCACACTAGGCCCCGCAGTCCCTGGCATGAGTGCAAGGGGTCGGAGTGGGAGCAGCCTCACAAGCCGCCCCGAAAGGAGTCATCAGGATCAGATGACTGGCCTCAGACCCCTGAGGCCATCCTAGTTGAGGACTCTCCCTCGACAGAACTGATGCTGGGTCTGAAGCCATTGGTGCACATTTTGAAGGCTGAAGAGCCATTTGGAATGGGACCAGAATGGCGGTCTTGGAGCACAGTATCACTTCCCTCCTTGCACAGCAGCAGGCGCTGTTGCCTGGTTTTTCTGGGTCATCCGCCCTGATGACCGGATCCTCAACTTTGAGGGCTTTCCCGGTCGTTGAGCCAATCCTTGTGTGCCAACCGCCTCGAGAGACACATCAGCATTGGACAAGGTCCCGGCCGCATTCCTTGGAACATTGATCCTCCCTGGTGAATGCATGCAACTTGGACCCTACCACAGGAGCCGTGGAACCCTGGATTCTTCCTCTGACTTTTAGTCAGACCAGGAGAACTTGGACAAGGAGTCCCTAAACATCTAGTGACACTGTGACGTGCTCTTAGACCTGTCTCCAGTGGTGTCCCAGTGCCGTTCCCCATCCGAAGATGTTGCCTTCCTTGACTTTCTGCTGGATATGGCAAAGGCACTTGCATTCGAGACCGAGGCGGAAGAGGACCCCCGTATGGAGGAACTTGATATCCTCCTGTACAAGGCCCTTCTGAAGGAGGCCTTCACAATGCCCATCCCTCCAATCCTCAAGCACCTCCTTCTCCATGTAGAGCATATGTCTCAACACCATGTACCGAGTCCGCCGAAGCCTGGGGTTCCAAAAAATCCAGCTCCCTCACAATTCCGTGGTCGTTGAGTCGGCCATATGGTGACTCAAGAGCCAAAAGACTCATTCATTGGTGCCCCTGGGTAGGGAGGTCCGGACCTTGGAGAACATGCTACCAGGGGCTCGATGCTGGTATGCCGAGTCCAGTCCTACCAGTTGTACATTGGCATGTACTGTCATCAACCTCCCCTGGTGGCCAGTGGCGGCAAGGGCAGGTTGAGCATATTTATTATTTGTGGAGGTAAGAGACTTTTGGAGGCCAGGTGCACCCTGGTCTTTGTAGTCCTCCTTCTTATAGGAATAAGTTGTGTAGACCAGAATGGAGGGTAAATAAGGCTTTTATTTCCCCTTTCAAGCACTGAGGTTCGCTAGGTAACAGAAAATAAAGGGTTATCCTTTTTTGTCAGGGTTTTTTTTACCAAAGCATAGTTAAACAAGTGAACTGTTACATACTTCACAGCTTCTTGCAAAAACAACACAGGGTTTTCAAAACTTCGGAGCAAAGTAAAATTAGTGAGCTTTTTCTCTTCCGCTCAACATGAACAAAGCCATATCAGAGCTTGTCTAAATAAGTTACAGCTCGGGGAGCGACTCAAAACTCCCTGCTACACAAACCGAGCAGTCCATTACTTCTTCCTGGGACAATGTAACTGAGTCTACAGGCTCCAGCTGCATGGGCTCTGTTTCATTTGTGCTGTCCTCTGTACTTGAGCTTTCCCTGGCTGCTGTGGTTTGAAAGTCAGTACTTCTTCTCCCTAGCTTCCAGCTAAGCTGTTCTAGGGCTTTCAGGTAAATAGCAGGGTTTGTCCCTATGTGATGGCTTAAAGGACTCCTGTCGGCTTCCTTTTCTCTTAGGCTGATTATCTGGCTTTAAAGACATTCTAGGAGCTGGGCCTTTCCTTGAGAAAACATAGTCACCGTACCTTGGCTTCGTGAAGTTAGGGCGTCTGTTACTTGCCCACTCATGCACCTCTCTCTGGCCACGGACTCCTTTGCAGACTCCCTCCGGAAGCCTCCTGGGTACTGTCTGTCCTCTCTGTTGCTTGGGAAGACCCTGTAAAGATTCCAGGCTTCCTGACTTCTTAGTATAAGTAAATCTCCTGTCAGGACTTTTTCTTCCAGTACCTTTTAATCCTGTTTCAGACCCTCCTGGTGAGCAGAGGCCTCTCTCCCGGCTGGGCTCTCTCCTTCTGAGCTCTCTGCCTTTGAGATTTCTTCCAAGCAGATCTCTTTCCAGTCTGTCTCTCCCAGGTCTCTCTCTCTCACTCCGGCTCTTTTGGGTCTGCTCCTTTCTCTCTCTCTTTCTGAGCTCCCTTCTGAGCTTCCTTCCGAGGTTCCTTCCTCTCTCCTCCCTTCTGAGCTGGCCCTCTGCTTATAAAGGCCTTTTACTTTTGAGTTTCCCGGGCTACCCCTCAGGTGGAGCTGATTAGCTCCTGCACAATCAGTACCTGGGTGTGTTGGCTCAGCCTCTGTAGGTTCATGCCTGCTCCCTCTAGCTGCTCTGCAAGGGAACTGCATCTTCTGCACGTTAGCTGCTTTGTAAGGAACAGTGTTTTTTCTAAGTTTTTGCTTTCAGTGGCTTCAGCCCTATCACAGAACCTAACATAATTGGTAAGGGAACTCACCGATTTCTCTGCAGGCCTCGATGGGGAACCCCTTCAGTGGTTCAAGTCACTGGCCCTGGCAGTCAAGGAGTGCTCAAAGTTCCTCTCTTGAGCATCATGCGATGGCTTTGAATCCTCAGCCAGAGTGGCTGCCGCGGGCATTGGGGCCTGATGCCAGCTATGGCTGCAGTCATCTGACCTTGAACAGTGGGTCCAGGATAAACCCATCGACGTCCCTTGCACCAGAGAGAACCTCTTCGGAAAACTCATTTCAGACAAGACTGCTGAGATAGAGACTGAGTTCCTGATCAGGACTAGACTCTCAAAGAAGACATCAGTGCATCCTCGTGGAAAGTCCCAGGGAAGAACCCTATCTTCCCGAGGAAGAAGGGGTGTTCTGTAGTGCACCCCAGTACCAGGCCTTCTCTGCCCCACAGCAGGGGCAAGAGTCCAAGGGGCAAGGGCATGGTCCCCAGAAGCCTAAGACCCCTAAGATGGAGGCATTGGCCCCGGCCCAGCCTAGAAGGAGTTTTTGACTCCTTGGACATGGCCTCCTCTCCCCCAGGAAGCCCTCAGCAGCCCACAGTGGGGCATCTGGCCCTTTGCCCACAGGTGATCCTCCATCACCACCGATTCCTGGGTGCTGCAAGCAGTCAAAGAGGCATACTTCCTCCACCTGCAATGGATGCCACCCTCATTATTCCCAGGAGAACCAATAAGGCCTCTTCTTCATCAAATTCTGCTCCTCAATGAGCTCGCAGGCCTCCTCAAGGACAAGGCAATGGAGCCAGTGGCAAGACCTCTTTGGAGCAAAGGCTTCTATTCCCAGATATTTTCTCATTTCCAAGTGAACAGGGGGCCTCATGCCCATCCTGGGCCTACAGGAACAGATTTATGGTGAAGGAGAAGTTCAAGATGCTCTCCCATTGAACACTGCTGCCTTACATCCAGCAGGGAAACTGGCTATGCTCTTTAGACCTGAAGGATGCTTATACACACATCCTGATCCATCTCAACCACCAACAATACCTCCGGTTCATGGTGGGAGGAGGTCACTACCAGTTCAAGGTGCTACCCTTTGTGCTGGGGTCATTGCCAGAGGCTTTTACCAAGTGCCTAGCGGTGGTCGCAATCCACCTTCGTCTCCAAGGGGCCTTCATCTTTCCCTACCTGGACGACTAGTTCATAAGGGGAGGCGCAGCTGCAGAATTGCACTATGCCACCGAGCACACCATCCACGTCCTGCAGCATCTGGGGTTCATCATCAACTACCACCTCTCTCCGGTACAATGCCTGGAGTTCATACGCGCTCAGCTGGACACCCTCCAGGCCAAGACTTTCCTCCCTCCGGAGAGGACAGAGTGCCTCAGGGCACTAGCTGCAGAAATACAACACTGCCGATTGGTGCCTTCTCGCCATTTCCTCTGCCTGCTGGGCCACATGGCCTCCACTGTGCATGTAACCCCATATGCCTGCCTGCATATGAAGGCAGCTCAGTGGTGTCTCCGCTCCCAGTGGACACAAACCATGGACAGACTTTTGGACAGGATAAAAGTGACCTGTCAACTGGCAGACTCCCTCCACTGATGGAAGATCCCCTGCACCTTCAGGCCAGGATGCCCTTCCGAGCACACCATGCCCTAGAGGGTGCTCACCACAGATGCCTCCCTGTGAAGATGGGGAGCTCATTGCGAGGACCTCCACACCCAAGGCATGAGGTTCCAGATGGAATGCCAGTTGCAGATCAACCTCCAGGAGCTCTGGGGATATTTATGGCACTCTGATCCTTTTGCCACTGGTTGCAGCACCAGTCAGTGCTGGTCCAGATGGACAACTAAGTCACAATGTTCTGTGTGAACGAACAAGGAGGTATGGGGCCATGCTCCCTCTGCCAGGAGGTTGTAGCCTTCTCCTCATAAGTGAGACGCAATGGGATGCTCCTGCAGGCAGTCTACCTCCCACGCCTGGACAATGCCCTGGGGGACAGGCTGAGCAGAGTCCTCCAGCCACACAAGTGGTGCCTGGACCCCAGAGTAGCCTTCCGGCTTTTCTGACTCTGGGGCGTCCCTCTATTGGACCTGTTCACCAGTCCAGGCAACATGCAGTTGTACCACTTCTGCTCCCACCAGCCGCACCCGTCTCGAATCAGTGATGCCCTGTCATGCTGGACCTTGAAGAGGGTCTTGGCAACCAGTGGGAAGGCATAAAGGAGGCCTTTCATCCATTGAATGAGGAACACATCTGCCGTTGCCTTAACCACAAAGTGGGGGTAACCTGCATGGACCAGTAGGTACAACTCTAGTCACCATACCAGGCAGACTAGATGGACCATACTGGTTTTTATCTGCCATCATTTACTATGTTAAATGCCAGTCATGGTATTGGCTCATATCCATCCATCACTTGGACTTTTAATCCAGTTTCTTCTACTATTAGTACTACTTATCATTTGTGCTTATCGTACAAGGTGTATGCAGTGCTGTACAGAGACATGTAAGAGACAGTCCCTGCTCATCAGAGCTTACATTCTAGTCAAGACAGACAACACAATAGTCAAGACAGACAACACAACAAGTGGAGACTAGGATCTATCTAGGGGAATGGTGAGGAGGTGAACAGGAAACTAGGGAAATCAGAATCCAAAAGCAGTCTCAAAGAAGTGAGCATTTAGCTTGGATTTGAACAGATGGAGCCTGATGGACCAATGCAGGTAGTTTGTTCCAGCAAACAAGAATAAAATAATAGAATTACCAAAATGTGAACCCTTTCTATACTCGTTTTCTTTTTGTTGGAGGAAACCGGAGGAGGAAGGAATCAATATCCAACCACACCAGACGGTTTTATCCTTTTTAATCAATTTTGTAATTTATAACAAACAAACTTATTTGTATATCCATATGTGCTTAAAGTCATCCGTTCGCGGTATTCATATCCAGCAAGTACACACGATGTGCACATTTCGGGCCCACTGCCCTGTTTCAAGTGCTGATTCTTCTTAAGTTAGTAGAAACCGCTAATGGATGACTTTAAGCACATATGGATATACAGATAAGTTTGTTTGTTATAAATTACGAAATTGATTAAAAAGGATAAAACCGTCTGGTGTGGTTGGATATTGATTCCTTCCTCCTCCGGTTTCCTCCAACAAAAAGAAAATGAGTATAGAAAGGGTTCACATTTTGGTAATTCTATTATTTTATTCTTGTTTGCTGGATTTCATTACCAAAGAATGAGGGATTGATTAGGGTAGTTTGTTCCAGGCATAAGGGGCAATAAGGTATAAAGATCGAAGTCATGATTTGGCAGTGGAAGAGAAGGGCACAGATAGAAGGGATCTGCTCAGGGACAGCCGAAGGGTTTCTGCAACCCCCAGGCAGAAGCCCCAGCTGTGCCACCATCCTGCTGAGCCGCTGTCCCTACCACCAATTCTGTTAGTGTGGTGGGACAGGGGATGGCTTAGCTTGGTGTGGTGGCAGCGGCAGGCCATGTGTGCCAAAGCACGTAGCCTGCCATGGGCACCATACCACCCACAGAGGTCTGCCGCTCTAGGCAGCCACCTAGCTCACCTGGTGGATGGACCGGCTCTGGATCTGCCAGAAGTGTGGAGTTCCCAAGGGAGGATGTAGGGAGAGTTAAGAGAGGAAAGGTAGTGAGGAGTAGCTGAATGAAGGCACTTATAGGTCAGTAGTGGAAGTTTGATATGGATGTGGAAACGAATAGGGAGCCAGTGAAGTTACTTGAGAAGAGGGGTGGCGTGAGCATAGCGACACTGGTGGAAGATTAGCCGTGTAGCTGAGTTTGGAACAGATGGAAGTGGGGAGAGATTCAAGGGAAGACCAAGGAAGAGGAAGTTGCAGTAGTCTAGAGAGGAGGTGACAAGAGAATGAATAAGGGTCTTAACAGTGTGTTCAGAAAGGAAGGAACAAATTTTGCCAATGTTATAGAGAAAGAAGCGATAGGTTTTAGCTATCTGTTGGATGTGTGGAGAAGGAGAAGGAGGAGTCAAAGATGACCCCAAGGTTGTGAGCTGAGGAAACACGGAGGAGTAGAGTGTTAAACAGAGAAAGGAGGAAGAGAGGGTTTAGTTTATTGTGAATGATGAAGAGATCGTTCAGCTTTTCCATTCATTTTATTAACATCTCTCTATCCTTCCTTTCTCTCTGCTGTCCTGTCCAAATGATGGCTTTCCTTTCTTTTTCTTTTTTCTTATACATTCAATTTTTGTTTGTAAGCTGCTCTGATGCCATTTAGCCGGGTGATATATTAAGAATCTCAATAAAGATAAAGGTAGTACTTTTGTTTTATGGTGATAGAAGTCATTGTTACTTTGTAGGGTTTTGCACAGCCAAAATAAATTTTGGTTACTGTTCATGTTTTTCAAACTTTTCCTGATTTTTGCATATTTTTTGTATGCGTTCATCTTAAATGAACATGTTCTATATGTGTTAAAAAGTTTTCATGCACAAATTGATTGATATGCATTAATTTGTGAGTATATGTGCATATACATTTTAGATGCCCCCTTGAATCCACTACATACCAGCAAATCCACATTCTAATTACTTTGAACTGTAATTCATTTTGATATATGTCATGAGAGGATGAATATAAAATTAATAAATCAAGTCAAATCAAATAGAGCATTTTATAGCATGCTTTTGTTGTTTCTTATGTAGCCCCTGCCAGGCTAATTTCTGCTATGCGGCAGACCTGGGGAACGACTTCAGGGAGATAACTCTAGAAATTCTCAGGGTTCCAAGTGAGGACCAGTAAATCTAGGAGGCTGTTGGTACTTTAGATCCAAGCACTCCTCACTTCACCCACTCGCACTGAATCAGTCTAGGACAGAATTGATTGTTCTGAGCCAAGGTGTTACTGAAAAATCTTGAGGGATCTCTGACAATAATAATAAGAAATATTATGGCAGAGTAAAAGAACTAGAAGTTAAGATCTTTTGGCTTAAACTAGGATTCCCTCTGGCAACTAGAGAACCTCTCTTCCCTGCCTTCTTCTCCACAAAACCTTGCAGACCTGGGTACTGGCCTCAGACATGGTTGCGGATGTTGTACCATGGTAAAGCCTGGCCCTTCTTCGACAGAGTTTCATAGGGCATCTTCTGTCTTCTCTCCTTATTTTCCATGTTCAGGGCTCCCTGCTGTTCCTTCTCTTCTGCTTTGTCCTTCACTACAGACTTTGCACCTTGGGGGTCAATGACTTATCCTTCCAAAGACAAGTAACTATATTTTCGTAATAAACATAAACGTGCATTGCTTGTTAAGTATAGAGGCCTCTAGGTTCAGTTTATTTGGCTGGCAGAGACCTCTAGTGGTCCTACTAATGTATTATGATGTGACCTTTTATGCTGCTTGCAATTTTCCAGAAGAAGGAGGTTTCTCTAATCCTAGTGACATAATGCAGATTTCTCTGGGAGGGAGATTTGAGCTGGCATAAGTACTCAGCCCAGAGAGGCAGTTATTTCCCCTTCAATGAAATTACAGATAGGAAACCCAAATTACAATTTGGGAGCTCTGCTTTAACTCACCTGCCTCGCTTATTAGGGGATTACTAGCAGAGTGGGGTGTTCTGTATTAGCATCTGCTGAAGTTGCAAAATCTTAGTGGGAATACAGGAAGGTTTGTGGCATATGGTACATTGTAATTTATAGTATGTCTTTAAACCAACACATCAAAACCAACTGACTGAAAAGTAAGCTATGTGGATGTCTAAATCTAGTATTATAAAACAATATGGAGAATAAATCAGTCTGTCTGGCATACTCATGGATGTGTGTGACAGTTTGGAAGCTGTAATCTCGAGTCTCACCTCTCTGAAAGAAAGAAAAAAATGTGCAATTTGGGAAGTAAACATACAATGCGTATTTGTGGTGCTAATCAGCATTTCCAAATGAGGATTAACTCAACTTCAAACAATTCAGCCCTGTGATAAATCCAAAGGCTGAGCCAATCTTAATGAAATCTGCAAGACAGATTCAGAGTAATGAATTCTGGGCTTTCTGTATAATTGGCCCTTTCAGGCTGCCTGTGGCATGGACAATTGTTTTTTCCTCTCCATGATTCCCAGTTTGGAGAAGCTTTGTGACACTACCCAGTGAAACCATTTTTGTCCTGACATCCTGGTGTCAGCTGTATATCTGTGTATCTCATATATGGCTGTGTGTGTGTGTGTGTGTGTGTGTGTGCGCGTGTGTGTGCGTGTGTGCGCGCGTGTGTGCTATATATATATATATATATATATATATACAGAGGCCTGGAATTTTTGAATAAGTCTAGTAGTTCTGTACCTAGAGTCAAAATTCTGCGGGATGGTAGGGGAAGCAACCGGGACCTGCTGCTGCTGGGGAGAAATTCAAGCTGCTATTATGTTCAGAGCTGCTATGCTGAGAGCTATGGAAGCTCCAAGTGGAGACAGTCATTTATCACCTTTTAAAATCTGAAGCAAGGGGATATCTTATATCCCTCCTCCAACATAGTGCTCCATTTAGCATGGTCCACAAAAAGGTCTTTATTCCGTCCTGCTTCAGGGGGATAGAAATGCTTAGCTGATAGCAAAAGCAGCTGCTGTCCACGTTAGTATTCCATACAGCTGATGCAGCAGAGTCCCAATCGATATTTTTTTGGTATTATCTGCCATCTTAATATCCTCCCCTCATTTCTGATTGTAAAGGTGATAATTGACTATTGGGTTAATATATTAAGAATAACATGGACCGCTGGAAAATGATCATATTAAAATAGTCCAACAAAACAAACATTTGTTTCTTTATTGCTAGTTATTTAGTGGCCATTTTGTTGATAGATTGTATATAATTGTTGACTCCTATCATTCACTTTATTTAGTTTTCTGATAGAAAGAGAGGGCAATTCCCTTAGTCTGGTTAACCAAAGGAGGAGATGGAAATGGTCCGGACCAAGGAGGAGTCTGGAAAAGGAAGCTAGTAACTGAAAACAGAAATTTGCAAGTACCAAGTTTTCATGTCACTGGAAGAGTCCAGCTGATGTATATTTGTGTGCATATCAGGAAGGGAGTAGGACCAATGCTATGCACCCATCTTCATCTCAGTTTGAATGTCTGGAATTGAACCCCGGTGCATCCTTAAAGCTCACGGAAGATTGCTGAGAAGTGTTTTAAGAATCTTTGGGGGTTTTTTGCCTTTTGAGGAGGTAAATTATTTCCCCCTATCATATATCTTCTTGTAGAAGTCATTTTTTGAGGCATGTTTTGAGATTTTGCTTCTTGAAGGTTCAAGGACACTAATGTTGAAGGCACACGCCTAAAGTGCTGAGGAAGGTATTGTGATTTTTGGAAGAATTTCTGCGAGACTGTCTCATACAAGACTGAAAGAGCAGAAGAATCTGTGTTACCCAGTCCGAGACCCATAAAGAAAGGAGTGAGAAGAAAAATGGGAGTGTACCCTAGGACCCCAGAAGAGAGATCATGTGACGACATCAAGAAAAGGAACCAGCCTAGTACCACTAGTGTGAGAAAATGGAATAGTACGGACTGTAACTGATTCAATTCAATTTTCTTTCTTGCTATTTTGTAAATACTTTATTTCTGAGTAGTGCATGTGCCAGGTATTAAGAAAGGAATTTCTGAAGTGGCCTTAGGGGTTCTTGTGAAATGTGAAATTTTGTTCCAGGTAATACCACATAGTTAGGAACTTGGGGCATCTGCCAACCCACATCCACCAGAAACCTTTAACTTTACATTTTTCTACTATTTTTGGTGTACTCTCCAGAGCAAATCCTCAGCCTACCATGAGGAAATGCTGCAATTACTCTGTGTTTGAGTATGTATTTGTACTGAGAACTTAGGGCTAATGCTTTATTTATTTATTTAGCACATATTTATATACCGCTCTTTCCCAAGTATCAAGTGCGGTTTACAGTGAACAGAAAAAATTCAAGGTACATGATTAATCATATCCTAGTCGTTTACAGGGAACAGATTTAACTTTTTTTTTTACAATTAACAGTGTAATTAAAGATATACAAACATTGGTTACATCCAGAGGTATTGTGTGGATATAGTCAAACTTTTTACATATTTACATTAATTTTATACAATTTGAGATACATGAGAACGACCTTTTAATATCAGATTTTGCATTTATTTTTATCATGTAGGTGTCTGCCATTTAAAGATTATTACCCTGTGTTCCCTTGTATGGTTTGGTTAGTCAGAGGTGTGTAATGTAAGATATGAAAAAAGAACTAAGAAAACTTGAAACGAAATGGAGGAAATCCAAGTTGTCTGTACACAAGGAAATATACAATAACTATCTAACAAAATATAAGGAAACAATAGACAGCACGAAGAAAAATTATTACGCAGCAACCTTAGCAAAATCATACAATAGACCTAGAGAGCTATTTTCCATAGTCAGAAAATTAACCAACAATGAGCAAACTTCTAACAATGAAATCACAGACATCTCAGTTCAAACCTTAGCTAATCACTATCAAAACAAAACAAAGAAACCCACCATGCCCTTAGAAAATATCAACATCTCTTATCAACCTGTAGATAAATGGTTAGAATTTTACCCCATTTCAAAAGTGTGGCTCAGGGTGGGAAACATGGTTTCCAAATAACGGGTTGATATTTTACCCCCCTACACTGGTGACAGTAGAGGGGACCATTCACCCCAGTCCTGCCAGGGAATGGACACCCCACCAGGGCAGTCTATACAGATCTGTATGCCTCGATACATTGGGCAGTGACAGACAGACAGTAGACCTGGTGCTGCGCAGCTGCCCCACACCACTATCTGACATCCTCCAGCAGCAAGCAAAGTGAGTCACCAGCTGCTGCACCCTGCAAGGTGTTCCAGCCACACACATACTAACTGCAGACAGCTTGCTTGCTAGTCCATAGTGCATGTTCCTGGAGGTAACGTGTGCACCCACACATGGGATGTGCACACATCCACCAAGCTGATGGGTCAGTAATAGGGCTCCAGAGGACAGAGCGCATATATCTCACTTCAGAAGGACACTATGTAGCACTATGGGGGAACCCAGCCATGCCGTGGTCACTGCACAGTCAGGGTGAGCATGACCACACAGCAGAATATGCCGTGGCCACCCTGGCCATGTAGGTGGTGAGCAGGCCCTACAATGTCCCAGCCATTGCCCTGGGCCCTGTGCAGGTGCATCCTGCCCAGACCGCCCTCTCTGGCTATATCCACAGTACCTTGCTCCTCATTATGCACATTGGCAGGCCAATACTAGCAACAGTGCTAGCGGTGTGTGCTGCAGAGGGTGTTGGCAAACGCAACACACTGGATAGACTGACACACACCCCCACACCTATGCCAGTATAGTGCACCAATATAGGCTTTTGGCAGCCCAGGACACCGCACCAGTCCTGGGCACAGTGTAGGCATGGCTATGGTATGCTGTACTGTTGGGGTCTCTTCCCAAGGTGGTGGACACTGTCAGGTTCCAGACGTGACACACACTCCACAGACATCACAGAGGTTGGTATGGTACAGCACACTGGGCTGCTTGTGCTAACATTAGGGATTGCTATGTGCCAGTTATCATAGCAACCTTTTGCTATCTGTGTACCGTATTCCTTGGTTTTGGGTGTCATTGCTAGGGTATGCAAGTGCTAGTATTGGGAGATGCACACAGGGCCCAACATCCTGCCTCTCCAGGAAGCTGTGGCTAATGGGGCCTGTGGGTGCGGGTGTTTCCGCCCCTGTGGATCAATGCTCTTGGACAGGGGTTCCCAACTCCGGTCCTGTTGGGCCGCACTATGTTCGGGTTTTCATGCTGTTCCTGATGAATATGCATGAGATACATCTGCATACCATGGGGGCGACACATCGACATACAGCACAGGCATCTTTATTGCAGACAGCATGGAACCTGAATGTTGTTTGGACCTCCATGACTGCCTTTGGGAGACTCTGCTCTCGGTAATGCGCCTGTTTGTGGTGTCTGAGCTCTGTACGGTAAAATGTGGGTGTTCCAAGCATGTTTATTCTATCAGCAATACAAGGTTCCATCTTTCTTACCGCAGTTTATTACTGGTAAAAAGTATGGGAGCAGAGTTGGCAGGGATCACAGCTCGGGATTGAACCTGTGACCTTCAGCTCCTGAGCGCACTGGCTATGCTTACTGCGTTACACTGATGCCACAGGGACAGATCATTCCCTGGAGGTACCATGACTGTTTGTCATACTGAGCCTGTCTGTTGCAGTGCATGGCACCCACCTACATAGGTCTGGGCCGTGGCCTGCTATGGTCAGATGTCACTGCCCCCTCTGCTACCGGTACCCCTCTGCCACCATGCTGCCATGCCCTTCTGCTGGTGGTGCTGGTGTTGGGCAGTCTCGGGCCATCCAGTGTGCATGTAGGCAGCTGCCTATGGTATGGGTGGTGGGGTAGGGGTGGCTGGATGGACGCCCACACGTCCCCCAAGCACCGCCTGCCACTGTTCTATGCCCTTAGAGGTGGCTGCTGGGTACTGTCCCCTGTGACACTGCAGGGGACACACTCATGCCCATGTTGGGCCCTCAACAGTTGCAGTCTGGCTCTACTGTTTATGCATTCCTATGGGCCAAACGGAGCATCACCCTAGTCCCAACTGCACCACAGCATGTGCCGCCTGCGGCCCTCTGTATCCCCTTTTCCAGCATCTGCCCAGTTGCCCGTTCCAACATGCCCACCCTGCTGTTGCGGAACATGTGCACGCCATGGGGAACCTGTTCAGTAACAAGAGGAAGCCCTGATCTGCGCTATTTCACTGTGGCATCATTCACCTTCTATGGTGACAGAGCATACACCCTTCCACAGTTAATATCTTTTTCTGAGGCTTTCTCAGTGGTATTTTTGGCTGTTTCCCATTGATATCACTATTGGCTAGCTTGGTTATGTTATTTTCCTCGTTTCTTATGGTCATTTTCACTGCTTATTTGCCCTTTTGTTCCGTGCACATGTATCACACTTATCACGTTTTGTGGGTTTCCCTACCTATGCTGTATATTGCTGACGCTGAAATGGTTTCCCTCCCCTGCAAATGTGCATCTACCGGCAGGTTTTCAATCGCGGTAGGATTCAGCCCTTGAGTTCAGCGCGTTGGTGTGCCTGGAGCCTCTCCCTGCCCACACTCCGCCCATTGACCCCTTCTCTCCGCCCTCTCTCCACCTTCTGCGGTGTTTTACCGCACCGCGGAACTTTACGATCGTTAACTCACGTTAACGCGCGTTATGAGATGTGATCGTTAACGCATCATAACGCGCGTTAACGTTACTTAACGACCGTTAACGTTACATTACGCGCGTTATGTACCATTACCGCAGTTTAGTAAACAACCCCCTAAATGTTTCAAGACTTGTGCTAAAGTATCTTGAGAAGATGGTAACTAGCATAATGCCTGCCTGGTGGCTCTAAAGACTGAAAGTGCAGCTTATCGTCTGGTCCAGCAAAAGTGTCAGAATGCTGGGTCCAAGCTAGTGATGAATGATCTTACCTTGAAGAGGGTTTCCTGTTGCTCACTCGAGGACTTCTTTTTATAATTTTAGTAAGAGAACTGCCAATTGTGTGAGTATATCTCCAGCTTCTCAAAATGTGAGTGGAAGCTGGTAATATTTGTCTGCTACTGTGGTAAGTCATGGATGTTCCTGGTATCAGCAGGGAATTCTTAGATGATTGGCCTCCAGAACCATCTGTCCTTACAAAGGTAGGTAATAAGTTGCTTCTAATTTGGAGTATAACAGTTCTCCTTTACAATAATAACAAACAAACCCTGGGAGGCATATAATGGATTTGGGATAAGAACATAATAGATGTATTTATTTTATTTATGCATTTAACACTTTTTATATACTACTTTTCTGGGTAGTCAAAACAATATATAAAATGCCATACTGAGTCAGACCAAAGTCCATCAAGCCCAGTATCCTGTTTACAACAGTGGCCAATCAGGGTCATAAGTACACAAACTGCACGATGCTTATCCTGGGGTAGACAGTGGATTTCCCTGGTCCTCTTTAATAATGGTTTATGGACCTTTCCTCCAGGAACTTGTCCAAACCTTTTTTAAATCCAGCTATACTGACAGCATTTACTACATCCTCTGGTAACAAATTCCAGAGTTTTGTTACTTATTGAGTGTAAAAATATTTTCTCATATTAGTCTTAAATGGGATGCATTGTAGTTCCATTGCATGTCCCAGTCAGGATGTTCAGGAACATCTCTAAAACTGAAGCATACACTATATCCAGCGTCTTCTCCTTCCTTTGAGAACTTTCATACAGCGCTGTTAGACTATATCCATCATCCCCCCTCCCTGACAGATGACTGCAAGTTTTTTTTAATTTATGCAATTCTCAAATTACAGTTAAGCAACAAAAGATTTATACAGAAATCAGCTTCAGACAAAATAAGATTAAAAAAGAAATAGATACAAATATAATAAAAATCAGAAGAAAAAATTAAATATTAATCGTCCAAAGCTCTCCAAGTCTTCAAGATGGGGAGGAGACAAGTAGATAATGAAAAGAAAGAGAACAAACCATAAAGAACTAGATATTCAAAGGCATTTACATGGTTTACAGACCTGTAGACCATGTAAATGCCGCTTAGAGGGATATTAAGCGGCACTAACATGGTTAGTGCTGCTGAATATCCCCCTATAATGCCGCTCCACGCCTTGATGCTGAGCATATAGTATTGGAGCGTTTCATGGGTGTTCCAGGGTGGAGCCCACTGCTAACTGGGCAGCAGCGATATTGAACCGCCGTCCAGTTAGCGACCCGCAGATAAAGATAGACACGGCAGAAGCTGGGAGCTAACAGGGCAGCGGCTGAATATTGCCACTGCTCAGTTAGCCTCTGTGCCATACAGCGCTGTGCAGCCGACCCAGGTATTAAATGGCAGTGGCTGGATATGGTCCTGGCATTGAATATTCAGGGTTATTTATTTATTTTATTATTTTATTTTATTACAATTTCTTATATACCGCGCTATTCGGTATCAGCGCGGTTTACATCATAACACAACGACCATAACAACAATCTGTCTGGTTTTACATCGAACGGGAGTGTAAACTTGGATAACAGGGGTTAACTATATACATGAGATATTTACACGGAACAAGGTTAGGTAAAAATCACATAACGAGTGTAAGGGTCTTTCTAGAGTGGGTCATTTCTTCAGAGGGATATCTAGGTTCAATTGCTGGTTGGGTAGTATTGGAGGAAAAGGTGGGATTTGAGTGCCTTCCTGAACTGATATAGGTCGGCAAGGGCCCTAATGTCAGGGGGTAGAGCATTCCAGCATTTGGGGACATAGAAACTGAATGCCCTGTTTGTGGTTGTCGTGTTGCACTTTGTCAATGCCTTTGGGGTTGTTAGAAGGTTTATGGCTGTTGCTCTTCTGGATCTGTTGGGGGGGACCGTGTGAATAAGATCTGTTAGTGAGGAGGATGAAATACCTTTGATTGCCTTGAATGATAGGAGTAGGGTTTTAAAGATGATCCTCCCATGGATAGGTAGCCAGTGAAGCTGTTTGAGAATGGGAGTCACGTGGTCGCTTCTGGAGGCTCCGTAGAGGACCCTTGCTGCGGAATTCATGGCCAGTTGTAAGGGGGTTAGTGTGGATTGGGGGAGACCTTGAAAGATGGCGTTTGCAAAGTCAAAGTGTGGCAGGATTAGCGCTTGGTATATGGTCCGGAAATCGTCTGGGTCCAACAGGGAGCGTAGGTGCTTGAGTGAGCGGATTTTGAAATAAACGGCTTTGACTATGTTGCTTATGTGGTGTTTCAAAGTAACTCCAAGGTATTTTATTGTTTCTTTAGTTTGTAAGTCAGCTTCCTTGACACTGACATGGGTTGGGGGAGTAAAGTTGGGGTCTCTGGTGATGAAAAGCACCTCTGTTTATTTATGTTGAATGCGTAGGTTCTGTGATTGGAGCCACGTTGAGACCGCATTGAAACAGTCTATAAGAGGTGCCAGATCCATGTGAGCTGTGGAGAAAGGCATGTATAAGAGAATGTCGTCTGCATAAATCAAACAGTTCACATTGAATGATCTTATGATGTTGCAGATGGGCTGCATGTAAATATTGAATAATAAGGAGGATAACGAGGAGCCTTGAGGTACACCTTGCTTTTGATGGAAATGTTTTGATGGAAATGGTTAGGTTCAGCGGTGATAACTATGTGCTGTAGAAGTACATAGCTGTCACCATTGAATATCGGGCCCAAAGGTCTTATCATAAGAAAGGAAGATACACCGTACACGTATCAGAAGAATATAAATTCCTCAGGATTTAGGCATCACCCTTTAGAGGCACTAAGGCTGGAGTCAAGGCTAGAAATTTTTTGGTAACAAGAAAATCATTTAGGTGGCTAGGATGATAAAAGATATGTTTCTCCAGGACCAAGCAGGAAGTCAGTCCTCACATATGGGTGACATCGACGTCGATGAAGCCCTTGCGGAGCATTTCCCCAGCTTTCCATGAAAGTCTTTGGGAATGCAGGCACGCATGCGCGGTTCCCTTCCCGCCTAAAGGTGCCATCTTACCTCAGTCTCTCGTTTTCCGTGAAGCCCACCGGACGTGAGTCCTAGTCATCCCAGAAAATTGTTAGATTTCTTGCGATTTTTCGCTATTTTTTCTTCCCGGTTCGACGCCGGTTCCCCTCCCGCCGGGTTCGGTACACCGGTATCGAGCCCGATCTTCTTTTTCGGTTTTTGCCCTTCGTGGCTGGCGTTCGCTTCCTTTTTTCTCTTTTTCCCTGGAAGGCCGGTCCTTTGACCTCGCGGGGACTCTTTTTTCCCCGATGGCTTCCAGCGGTTTTTAAGAAGTGTGATCGGTGTAAGAAGTTGATGTCTCTCACCAACACACACGACTGCTGCCTCCGGTGCCTCGGTCCTGATCACGACCCTAAGACGTGTGGACCATGTGGAAAAATGTCTTCCAAGGCACTGCATAGTCGATAGCATCAGAAGGAAAGGCTCTTTTCTGACTCAGCCTCCGGCCGGGCCCGGACCTCATCTGAGGCCTCGACATCTCGGGAATCGGATCCCGAGCACTGTCGTGGCTCCTTGGACAGGGGGTCCCCTGACCGGGAACGAAAGAGGAAGAAGCGGCTCATGAGGGCGTCGTCGGAAGAGGTCCCTGGCTCCTCGAGAGCAAGGTCTCAGACCCCTGACCGCCGCCCCGGGCCCGTGGAACAGGTGAAGCCTTCCAAAGTCCCTCGACTGGAGCCAGAGTCTGCTGGACACGTAAGCCCTGTCGTCCTCATGGACTCTCCTCCCAGGGAGCTGACGTCGGGCCCGGCGCCTCTGGGTCCCGAGTCGGGAGCTGCTGGGTCTCCTGAGCTGGGTCTCAGGTTGACAGCCTTGGAGAGCAGACTGTCTGCCTTCATGGAACAGCAGCGGGCACTGATGGCCAGCCTGTCTGGCACCTCTGCCCCGACCACCGGGACATCGACATCGAAGTCGACCCTGGAGACCGAGCCGATACTCAAAGCCATGAAGGCTCGAGGTCGACATCGGTCGCAGTCTCCCTCGACCTCCCATTTGGGACCGAGGGCATCGATGCCGGTGCCTTCGGCGTCGGGGCGGGTGCTCGCAGGCCCCGCGAGGTCGGACCCTGATTCCTCATCGGACGAGTCCGCATGGGAGACGGAGGACGAGGAGTCCCCCGACACCTTCAAGACTCGGTGCGTCCCATCGGACTCACCACAGTCTGAACCCCGGAGTATATCCCCTCTGGAGGATACCCGGTTCTTGGAGTTCGTCCGGGATATGGCCACCACGTTGGCTATCCCTGCGGACACCGAGGAGGAGCCTCGAGCCGAGGAGCTCGAGGCCCTGCAGTATGACTCTCCTCCGAAGGAGGCCTTTACTGTATCAGTTCCTCCTATGCTGGAGCAGCTCCTCTTCCGAATGTGGGAGGCACCGGCCTCGGCACCGGTTTTAAGCAAGCGGGTCGATTCGATCTATCGACTCCGGAAGAGCCCTGACTTTCAGAAGGCGCAGCTACCACACCATTCCATGGTGGTGGAATCGGCCATGCATCGCCTGAAAAGTCAGAAGATGCACTCCGCGGTGCCCCCTGGCAGGGAGGCCCGAAACCTCGATGGTTTTGGTAGAAAGTGCTTCCAGAGCTCGATGCTTGCTTGCCGTGTCCAGTCTTATCAGCTGTACATGGGCATGTACTTGTGAGACCTGGCCAAGGAGCTGGCCAGGTTCTCAGCTGGTCTCTCCGGGGAATCCTTGCAGAGGTTCAAGTCCTTGTCCTCGGGGATCCGGGAATGCTCAAAATTTATGTCCCGCGCTGCCTACGATGGCTTCGAGGCTTCGGCCCGTGTTGCGGCAGCCGGCATCGCGGCTCGACGCCAGGCATGGCTGCAGTCATCGGACCTCGAGCCATGGGTTCAGGACAAGTTGGTCGATGTCCCTTGCCAAGGTGAGAACCTGTTTGGCAAGCCCATGACCAAGAAGGCCGCACAGCTCGAGACCGAGCACCTCACAAGGACAAGGCTGTCTAGAAAAGCTTCTGCCCCTTCTCACAAGAAGAAGGGCTCGGGTAAAAAGCCCTTTTACCCGAGGAAGGGCACTGCCTACAAACAGTACCCATAATATCAGGCTGCCCAAGCTGCCCCTCAGGGTTAGCAAGCCAAGGGACAGGGTAATGGACCCCGTAGGCAGAGGACCCCCAAGCCTCCGGCCCCTGCTCCCACTCAGCAGGGTGGGTTTTTTTGACTCCTTAGGCATAGCCTCTCCATCCCTGCTCTCCCAACCCTGCACAGGAGGTCGCCTCGCTCTATTTGCCCACCAGTGGCCACTCATCACTGGAGACAGTTGGGTGTTAAGCATAGTCCACAAGGGCTATGCACTACACTTCCAACAACTGCCTCCTCCATACTTTCCAGGGGAGCCTCCAAGGCCTCCCCTGCACACAGATCTTCTCCTTCAGGAGCTACAAGGTCTGTTGGTGGACAGAGCAGTGGAGCCTGTGCCTCCCCACTTACACGGTCGAGGGTTCTACTCCAGGTATTTCCTGGTACCAGGGCCGGATTTACCTTGAGTGAGGCCCTACGCCAACAAAAATTGTGGGCCCCCAGCAGGGGCGGCCCAAGGGGGGTGCGGACCTCATTTGCATAATGGGCCTCATTTGCATAAATATTTGCATAATGTTACCATATACTAACTTTTAGTAAACGTGCCTCTTAATGAGTGTATGGATAAAGAAAGACTAAAAGATTTCTACATTACTATAATCCAGTGCCAACTGCCAGACACATTAGGAACTACTACAAACACTGCCCATAGTAAACCCGCCGTATCCTAACAGCACTACCAGGACTCACAAAGCACCATACTCTACCAATCAAAAGGCAACACTGCAAATATTAAACCAATACATTTCAGAGAACAACAATACATGACCTACTGGGGAAAGAGAACAAGTGGCAATGTCAAATAGGAATTATATAAACAGAACACCTCAGCTCAGTTACACATGCAGAACATAGACCATCACCAAACAAGTAATCACAATTTAGAAATAGGAAGACAATAATTAAACTGGGAATCCCAAAAGCCAAACTTGGAATGTACAACACTGTAGAAATAAAACTATACATTAATTTGCTCTTGTACTAAACAAAGCGCAGATGTTAATGATGCACATTTACCAGAGCTGACATATTCCAATTAATAAATTCAAAATAAAGAGATATTTTTCTACCTTTTGTGCATTTTTTTCAGCTGCAATTGCTCCAGCCACTTTCTTCTGGTTTCTTCGTGTCTTCTGCTAACTCTCCATCGTCTGCTGTCCATTTGTCCTTTCTTCTCTCTTCTAGATTTTTTTCCATTCTCTCTCTACATCTGCTTTAACATACTAATCTTTCTCCTTTTGCTCTTTCCTCATTCCTATTTCATCCACTCAAATTTTACCCCTCCATCCTCAATCCCCACTTACTCTCCCAATACCCGGCCAATTGTAGATTTTTTATCCCTCCCACACAAAATATTTTTCCCTTCTCCATTTTACTCTTCCAGCCCCATCCCATTCTAATCCTCCCCCAACATCAGCTCCCTTCTAGTTCCAGCCTCACCCAGCATCCATTCCCTTCTAGTCCCTGCATCAGCCCATTTCCAGTCCTAGCCATCCATCAGCCCATTTCCAGTCCTAGCCCCCCCATCACCCCACTTACAGTCCTTAACCCCCCATCATCCCATTTTCAGTTTAAGCCCCCCCTATAACCCATTACCAGTCCTAACCCCCCATCAGCCCACTTCCAGTCCTAACCCCATCAACCCATTTCCATTCAGCCCCCCATAGCCCATTGCCAGTCCTACCCCCCCCATCAGCCCACAGCCCATTACCAGTCCTAACCCCATCATCCCACCTCCAGTTTTAACCCCCCAGCCCATTTCCAGTCCTAGCCCCCCATAGCCCATTACCAGACAACCCCCATCAGCCCACAGCCCATTACCAGTCTTAACCCCCCCAAAGCCCATTACCAGTTCTAACCCCCCCCAACAGCCCATTACCAGTCCTAACCCCATCAGCCCACCTCCAGTCTTAACCCCCCAGCCCATTTCCAGTCCTAGCCCCCCCCCATAGCCCATTACCAGACAGCCCCCATCAGCCCACAGCCCATTACCAGTCTTAACCCCCCCCCAAAGCCCATTGCCAGTTCTAAGCCCCCCCAACAGCCCACAGTCCATTACCAGTCCTAACCCCATCAGCCCACCTCTAGCCTTAACCCCCCCCCAGCCCAGCCCAGCCCAGCCCAGCCCATTTCCAGCCCCAGCCCCCCAATAGCCCATTACCAGTCCTACCCCCCCCATAGCCCATTACCAGCCCCAGCCCCCCCAATAGCCCATTACCAGTCCTACCCCCCCCCCCCATAGCCCATTACCAGTCCTACCCCCCCCCAAAGTAAAATTTAATTTTAAAAAAAAACCTGGTGGCTGCCGCCGCGGGGCCCCCTCTGCTGCCGCGGGGGCCCCGTCTACAAGCTGAAGCCGTCGGGTCGGGTCGGGTCGGGTCGGGTCTCTCTCCCTCCCTCCCTCGCTGCAGGCTGCAGGAGACGCGAAGGGAGAGCGTCTCCTCGCGTCTGTGTTAAGCCCGCAGGGGCTGATGGGAAATCCCATCAGCCCCTGCGGGCTTAACACAGACGCGAGGAGACGCTCTATCTTCGCGTCTCTCGCAGCCTGCAGCGAGGGAGGGAGGGAGGGAGAGACCCGACCCGACCCGACGGCTTCAGCTTGTAGACGGGGCCCCCGCGGCAGCAGAGGGGGCCCCGCGGCGGCAGCCACCAGGTTTTTTTTTTTAATTGTGTGTGTTTAAAAAAAAAAACCTGGTTCTTTTTTTGTGGGCCCCTGCCGGCTGTGGGCCCTACGCCATGGCGTACATGGCGTATGGGTAAATCCGGCCCTGCCTGGTACCCAAAAGAACCGGTGGTCTTCGACCTATTCTGGACTTCTGAAACCTCAACAAGTTCCTGGAGAAGGAAAAGTTCAAGATGCTTACTCTTGGAACACTTCTGCCCTACCTCTAGCAGGGAGATTAGCTATGCTCCTTGGATCTAAAGGATGCGTACACTCACATCCTCTTTCATCCAGACCACAGAAAGTACCTCAGGTTCATTGTGGGAGGAAACCATTATCAGTACAGAGTACTGCCTTTTGGCCTCACCTCCGCTCCCAGGGTCTTTACCAAATGCCTGGCAGTGGTGGCGGCCTACCTGAGAAATCAGGGAATCTTTGTCTTCCCCTACCTGGACGACTGGCTCATCAGGGGTCAGACATGCCAGGAGGCCAGACAAGCCACCCTCAGAACTATTGCTCTTCTTCAAAGCCTGGGGTTCGTCATAAATCTCGCAAAGTCCACTTTGCTCCCCTCCCAGAACTTGGAGTTCATAGGGGCAAGGTTGGACTCTCTGCTGGCAAAGGCATTCAGAAGACAGAGCCCAAAGACTGATAAGCTTGGCAAGCCAGTTTCTCAGCAGGTCACTGGTCTCCGCCAGACTCTGCCTGAGGCGTTTTGGCCACATGGCTTTGACAGTACATGTGACCCCCAATGCCAGGCTCCATATGAGGCCTGCACAGTGGTGCCTTCGGACTCAGTGGTCACAGGCCACAGGCAGCCTCAGAGACAGAATAAGGGTGTCCAAACAATTTCTGAACTCCCTCACCTAGTGGCTGCATCCATCCAATCTGCTGTGGGGAATGCCTTTTCAGACTCCTGGATTCACAGTGGTGTTGACCACGGACACCTCCCTGCAGGGCTGGGGAGCTCATTGTCTGGGCAAGTGCACTCAGGGCCTGTGGTCTCCCTGGGAAGCCGCACAGCAGATCAATCTCTTGGAACTCAGGGCTATTCGGTTAGCCCTCAAAACTTTCTCTCCCATCCTGGCTCATCAGTCTGTCCTGGTTCAAACAGACAATCAGGTAGCCATGTTCTATGTGAACAAGCAGGGCGGAACTGGGTCCAGGCTCCTTTGTCAGGAGGCACAGGACCTTTGCTTGTTTGCTCTCAGACACAACATGCTCCTCAGGGCATTGTATCTCCCTGGCCAGGACAACTACCTGGCAGACAGGTTGAGCAGGATTCTGCAGCCCCACGAGTCGCAGCTCCATCCTTTGGTGGTTCAGAAGATTTTCCTGAAATGGGGACTTCCATCCATAGATCTGTTTGCCAGTCCTCTGAACAAACAGCTGCCACAGTTCTGCTCCAGGCAACCGCATCCCCTGCGGATAGCAGCAGATGCTTTTCTGATTCCCTGGTCTCAGGGCCTCCTGTATGCCTTTCCTCCCACGCCCTTGGTGGCCCGAACTCTATTCAAGATTCTTCAGGACAAGGCCTCGGTCCTGCTGGTGGCTCCCAGGTGGCCGAGACAGCCTTGGTTTCCACGTCTGCTTCAGCTGGCGGTGGATCCCCCACTGCCTCTGGGGTTACAACCCGACTTTCTCTCTCAGGATCAGGGTTCCCTTCTGCACCCCAATCTCAAAGCTCTCAATTTGATGGCATGGAGGCTGCAAGGGTAGTTTTGGCTCCCTGGGGCCTACCTCAGGAAGTTGAGGAGGTTGTCCTAGCCTCTAGGAAACAGTCCACTAGGAAAACCTATGCTCTTAAATGGAAAAGGTTTTCAGTGTGGTGTCACCTATGTACAGAGGATCCCTTCTCCTGTACTGTGCCAGTAGTGCTTCAGTACTTACTGCACTTATCAAATCAAGGACTTAAGTCCAATTCTGTTCGGGTCCACCTCTCAGCTCTAGCAGCTCACCACTCACTGGTGGAAGGACATTCTCTATCTGTTCACCCCTTGGTGTCCAGATTTCTCAGAGGCTTGCTCTTGCTAAAGCCTCCAATCCGTCCTCCTTCTCCTGAGTGGGAGTTGAATGTGGTCTTGCAGTAACTGACTCGCCCACCTTTTGAGCCGATGGCTACTTGTCCTCTACGCTTCCTGTCCTGGAAGACACTCTTCTTGGTAGCCCTTACCTCAGCTAGGAGAGTGAGTGAGCTTCAGGCCCTGGTCTGTGACAGGCCTTACACCAGATTCTATAAGAGCAGGGTAGTCCTCAGGACTCATCCAAAGTTCCTCCCAAAGGTTGTCGCCTTTTTCCACCTCAACCAGGAGGCGGTTCTTCCAACATTATTCCCTAGGCCTCATGCAAGCCAGGCTGAAGCAGTTCTGCATACCCTGGACTATAGGAGGGCCTTATCCTTCTACCTTGACCGTACGCAAGGGCACAGAAGGGCTACTCAGCTCTTCGTATCTTTTGACCCTAATAATTTGGGGTTAGCTGTCTCCAAGCGTACCTTGTCTATCTGGGTGGCTGACTGTATCACCTGGGCTTACAAGGCGGCTGACCTTCCTTTGCAGGGTCGGGTCACGGCCCATCGTGTCAGGGCAATGGCTGCCTCAGTGGCTCATCTCCGCTCTGTACTGTTGGTAGACATCTGCAGGGCTGCTACTTGGTCTTCAAGCCAGACTTTTGCGGCCCATTACTGTCTGGAAAGGGAGTCCCGTAGGGACAGTGCTTTTGGCCAGGCAGTACTCCGGAATCTCTTTGAGGTTTAGGCAACTCCTGCCCTCCTGCCCTCTGTTGGGATACCGGTGGAGGTTCTGTCAGTGAAAAGCCTTTCTTTGATGCTGGGACTAGAGGGAGTTCTCTTGTTTAGCCTGGGTTCCTGGTAGCCCAGAGCTTGGGAGTCACCCATATGTGAGGACTGACTTCCTGCTTGGTCCTGGAGAAAGAGTAGTTACTCACCTGTAACAGGTGTTCTCCAGGAGCAGCAGGAATCAGTCCTCACAACCCTCCCTCCTCCCCTAGGAGTTGCAGTTGTACATAGTTTATTTTACATTTTTGTGTGCTGTTCTTAGCTATGTCATTTGACTGAGGTAAGATGGCACCTTTAGGCGGGAAGGGAACCGTGCATGCGTGCCTGCGTGCCTGCATTCCCAAAGGCTTTCATGGAAAGCTGGGCAAATGCTCCGCAAGGGCTTCATCAACGTCGATGTCACCCATATGTGAGGACTGATTCCTGCTGCTCCTGGAGAACACCTGTTACAGGTGAGCAACTACTCTTTCAAAGACTGATATTTAACAATACATTTACACGGGAACTTGAGAAAGAACAAAGCACCTAGCTGTAAAACTCCCAGACGCAGTAACAAAAACTGCCTCCTCCTTCTTTGTATTTCTTTAGTCACATCAGGATAAATCCAAACCAAGGTGCCCATAAATTTAACATTTAAGATTTTATTCCCATCCATCACTGAACCAGAAGTTACCACCAAAGTAGCAAACATCATCAGAGGTAGCAATTTTGCTAAATTCAACTGCTCGACTAATAAATTCACTCCCACTTTAACTTGTTGCTGAGACACATTTTTAAAAGGAAGATAGTAAGCTTTTACTACAAATTCTACTGAAAAGCTCAATATCTCAACTAAATATCTTACAAAAGCTTCCCTTGGTGGAGAAGTTGTAATCTGAGGAAAGTTCAAAATACTCAAGTTGACTAGATGACTGCAAGTTTTCTTTTGACATACAAAATTGTAAATTGCTTTAGGTTCCAGTTGAGAGGAAAGGCACTATGCAATGGTAGGAATATATATGGCTATTTGGCATCTGGATTCAGATGGCCCATCCTGGACCTAGGGTGCTTATGAGACATGTGCACCCTCTTTAATTTATAAAGATCCTGAAAAATAGGAATGTCTACAAAAGGTTTTCCGTTCCTCTTGTGCTTTCCAGTGTGTAACCTTTGGGGTAAAAACAGACTTCTGTGCGTAATGGTGAAGCTCATGGGAAGTGTGTGAATAGAAGAACAGGAAAGATAAACACATGAAGGGGAATTTTAGAAAGGATATCAAAAGGGGACTTCCCGTGTCCATCTCAGAATGTGGAGAATTAGACCAGTATGTTACAAGAGGTTCTGCTAAACATATAGCCCCTTGTAAAACAGCTGCAGGACTGCTGGGTGTGTCCCTGTAGATCTGGCAGGAGCAGCGATTTTAGGAAGCTGCTTGTGGCAAAGAAAGTCATAGAAATCCCCCCCACTTAATGTGGGAGCAGCCTCCTAATATCACTATATTGGCCCAGAGGTATTCCGATGCAGCACTACAGATTTGGTTCCCTACCCCAGGCCTTCCCGGCTTCCACAACCAGATATGCCTCCCCAAAGCATCAACCCAACACACCCTCCCAACTCCTGAAGCATTATGTTGATTTCTCCCTCCCTCAGAAGGCCCCCAAATAAAAAGTAAAAAGGTGACACCCTCCCCACCCCCTTGAAAGCCTCTACACCATACTCTCTAGGCCCTCCTCCCCCCAGATGAACATCTCTGGGCTTACCAGGGTCATTGGTGTTCAGTGGAAGCAGGAGGGAGGCCCACGCGCTCCTGCTCTGCACAAGGTCCCTCTCTACAGTGGTGCTGATGACCCCTTGCATTAAGCTCATATTACTGCCATTTCCACAAGATTATCACTAGGGATTATCAGCACCATTTTGGAGAAGGACCTTGTTTAGAGCAGGAGCGAGCAGGCCTTGCTTCTGCCCCCGATGAACACCAGTGACCCAGTAAGCCCGGAGATGTTCATAATGGGGGGTGCCTGGATAGTTAGGGGGTATTTCAAAGGGGTGGTCATCTGTTTACTTTTTAGTTGGGGGAAGGGGGGAATCAACATGATCCTTTGGGGATGGGGGCGGGAATTGGGATGATGCTTTGTAGGGGTGCTTTTCTGGTTAGGGGCAGCTGAAGGACCCTTATGTTGACATTTAAATCTGCCCCTGTCAGCAGGCACTTAGTCATACCTGGGGACAGGCGTCCACATTTTCTTTTCCAGACATGGATGGCCACTCTCCACCCCCCACCACTCCCCCTGGCTGGGTAGACATGGTGAGCATTCCTGCCTCTACAAATGGCCTCTTCAGCGGACCCCGAATCCTCCATCATCTGCCATCCAGGGGGACTAAGTCCCCCGTACACATAGCCAATCCCGGACATACAGTGCCGATCTTGGAATCAACCCTGTACGCCTAGGGTCATGGTGCCATCCATAGTCCTCCCTCGCTCCACCTGCAGCCTGTCCCCTCCCGCCTACAAAAAGAGCTCCCCACACAACTCAGATCTACATGCGGGGAGCTCTGTTTCCTGGATGTAGGCCAGGCATTTAGTGGGTCTGAAAGTCCGGATCGGATGTTCAGATCTGCTATTTGCTGTCAGAATGAACCCCAATGAGTCTAAAATTATGCATTGAACAGAGGTGAGATTATTGCAAAGGTCCGCATCTATGAGCAAGGTGAGTTGACATAGTTTAGGGTGGGGGTGTTGGTGATTCAGATAGTCCAAAGTGTTCTTTGAACAGGTAGGTCTTGAGTTGTTTCTGAAATTTTGCCAGTTTTGTGGTGTTTTGTAGGCTTTCTGTTAATGAGTTCCAAATGCTTGGCGCTTTTGCTCAACAAATCAAAATACAGCCCACCCACCAACACACCCACCCCCTGGTCAGACCACCACCTCATCACTTTCACAATACCTCACCCCCAAGTCATATACCCTCCTCGTATCCAGGTTACTGCAACAAGACGATTCACAGCATTCAAGAGCCACTCTTCCTACAAAAAACACTACTAGCCCTTGTTGACATCCCCCTTGAACAGGCCTGGATGCCCTCATTGATACTTGGAACTTCATAATCTCCGATGCCATCACAGTGTCTCCAAAAGTGCCACCCTCAAAGCTGCGACATTCTGTGCCCTGGTATTCCGCAGAGCTCCGTTCACAAAAATATGCACTTCGTTGGCTCGAGCACTGCTGGAGGAAATCCAAAGAATCCACCTTGAAAAACGCATACCTGGAGCAGCTAAAAATATACTGCAGTGCCAAACATGAATACTACAGCAACACCCTACTGCATGCACTCAACACACCCAAGCAGCTCTTCAATCTGGTGAAATCTCTCACCAGAGATCCCACTCAACCAGAGCAGAGCAAAACCCTGCACCCACAAGACATGGCAGACTTCTTGAAAGCCAAGCACAGCTCCGTCAGCCAGGCCATGCTACTCATGCCCTCAACAGCCAATGAGCCCGAGGGCACTAAACTTTGGTCTACTTTCAGGAACCATGACCCCGGAAGAACTCGACAGCATCATTCAACACATCAATTCCACCACCTCCCCACTTGACCCCTGCCCAGTCACTTGGATAAAGTCTACAAGAGCAACCCGCCTCCTAGTCATATCACGCATCCTTCATGCTTCCCTCTCCCAAGCCAGCCTCCCCCCACTCTCAAGCAAGCCTCAGTTAAACCCCTGCTGAAGAAACCTCACTTAGACCCTAAGCTACCTGCTTTATACAGGCGCATAGCCAGCTCACCATTTCTCGCAAAGATCATAGAGAAGGCCGTCCAGACCCAGCTGCACCCCTTGACATACACCAACATGGATTTCACCTGCACCACAGCACAGAAGCCCTGCTAACTTCCCTACTATCAACCCTAATTACCAGAATGGAAAGAACCATCTGTGACTTCACCTTACTCTTCCTAGACATTTCCGCAGCCTTTGACACTGTCTCCCACCAGACTCTACTCAACCAACTCCATAACACTGGATTAAGAGACATGTCTCTAGCTTGGTTCCACTCATACCTCTCTCAGAGAACCAGCAAATAAAAATTGGACAGTTCACATCTGACCCTTTCACTCTTTCCCAAGGTGTACCTCAAAGATCTGCCCTCTCCTCCCTACTTTTCAATATCTACATCCGGCCTCTGTATACAACCATATGGAGGTTCAACGTCAGTTATCAAATCTATGCTGATGATATAATGATCTTTACCCCATTCTCCACAACCGCCTCAGACTACACTGAAGTCATCACCTACTTCAAAGAGACTGTCAACTGGCTGCAGCTCCACAACCTGGCAGTCAACTTCAGTAAAACGGAGATCCTACATGTAAGAAGGGACCCCACCTTCACACCCCCGGCGTCCATCAAGCTTAACAGCTTTGACCTTCAAGTCAGGACTCAAGTCAGATATCTTTGTATCATCCTGGATCAGCATCTGGATTTCAAGGCTCACATCCATAATATCACCAAGTCTGTTTATTCCAATCTCAGATCCCTATGCAACCTATGTCCCATCCTGTCTTCAGAATATTTCCACTCTGTATGTCAAGCATCCATCATCCCCATTTTTGACTACTATAACTCAGTTTACCATGGACATCCCAAATCCACCATCCTGCCTCTCCAGCTTGCCCAAAACACCGCCGCATGCACCATTCTCAGAGATGCCAGACACATTCACATTACACCCATTCTAAAAACCTTCTACTGGCTGCCAATCACCTCTTGAATCAAATTCAAAGCTCTCACTATCATCCTCAAGGCTTGTCATCAACTCACCTCTACTCAACTTCAGACACTTATCTGCAACCCCATGACCGACAGACCACGAAGACTCAGCACCCATAACCAACTTAGCCTGCCAGCACAAATCTACCAGAACACCCAGTATGCTCATCGAAGAGTCTTCGTGCTATACGCCCCTTCCCTGTGGAACTCACTACCCTCCACACTATTCTGTACACAATCTCATCTGACCTTCAGAAAGAACTTGAAAACATACCTCTTCCAAGAACACTTTAGCACAGAGCAGCCTACAGACCCACAATAAATAATCACTGAATACCACCCCACATTTAATATGTTTAGGTCATCTTTCTTCACTTAATGCTGCATCCGACCATCACCCCATTGTAAACCCCTGTTTGATTTTTATGTTCGAGTGTTCACCCCGTTGGCTTGTAGAAAAACAGTATAACAAATCCAGTTAAATAAATAAGTAAATAAATAAACAAATAGAGTGTAAAGGATCGGATGCAGGCAGGCTTAAGAATCCTTTATTATCAAAATGCCTTTCACAGTAAGAATGAAAACTAACACTTAGACCAATAAAGATAGACCTCTGTTCTATAGACATCTTGAATGAATTCCTTTTCAGTAGCAGCAGATCTGTGTAGCCCCCCTGGGTCTGTCACTGGGAGGTGCATACTTCAGTGGAGGCAGCTCTCTTCTGTGATATACATAGAGTTCATGGGCAGGACCACTATGACTGGGAGGCCATTGACTTTAAGGATCACTCACTCTCTACTCCCATAAAGGCACAATCCAGCCCAAGTTTGTGTACTCAACCTATGAAAGTTTACTTATAGTTTTTAAATACTTGAACAGGTAGAGTTGCCAAGTTACCCAGTTCTACGAGTGAGATTTTAAGCCAGTCCTGGATTTCTGACAATCTTATTCTGATGCATTATGGTACCTGCAGCAGTGATTCCAGTGGCTAAAATCAGGGACTACAAATACCATACTACATTGCAATGCAAATTTAAAACCAGAAGTGGCAAAATATCTCACTCCTGGAACTGGACAACTTGGAAACTCTGAACAGAAAATGCAAAGCATAAAATAATAAATGTCACAGTTCAGTTTTCCCAGCATCTGTCTCCTTACATCTTTCCAGAGACACTGGAAATATCTCCAATACCTGTAAGCTGCTGGAGATGGCTCTCTTCTTCACACATCAGGCACCACTCTCTAGGACACTGGCCCGCCAGGATCCAACTCCTATGATGAATTCTTCTATTTTCTCAGCTTCCTCCAGAGAATAAGAACTCAGCCCACATAGAAACTAGAGGTGAATTGGCTTAGCCAAAGGCAAGACACAGTAGCACTGTAGTAAAGTGCCTTAGCCAGCCAAAGGCCAGATTTTGTCCTTGACCTGCACAACTTATACGGTTCAGATTTCCCTCCATTTTTGGCAGGGATTCCTCCTACTCATAACTCGTATCTATAAAACACCCCCACACCTGCAGATTTCTTTGGTTTTAGAGACAATGCAATCTCATTTATCTGACAAAGCAATTAGAGGTCTCTATACCTGTCATCTGCAAATCCGATTAAGCAAGAAGACCACTCTGACGGTTCCAGGATGCAGGAGGGTAAGTTCTGTTAGACGCTGAATCAGGACTGCATTTCCTGCCCATCCCCTCTCATGCTGAACCAGGAAAATCTGATCTGACTGTCAATCAAATCCAACATACTTCTATGAGTCATGTGCACTACATTTGGGGGCAATCTCTCTTGTAATCTAACTTTTCAGGCTGAAACCTGATGAACACTTCAAGCCAGAATCTGAGCCTGCATCAGTTGCTTGGTCCATTCCAGTTGAGAAGCCTTTGCAGAAAGTAATTCACCAGGTGAGACATTGCACAAACTGTACATTTTACTCCCACTGGTTTAAGCTTACTGCGTCTTGTTAAATGGGAAACTTCCATTTTGTTCACTCAAAATACTAATCTTGGCCTCGCCTCCTCTCCTCCAGGAAAAATTATTTTAAGAAACGATTGCACCTTATGATAAGATTGTAGCTGAGCTAGTCTTGTCGTGGAATTATGGGATCTGGTTATAAAGGCTCCTGTTATAAGATCTTTTATCTTACACATATATTTTTAACAGGTCCCGAGTGTGTTTTGTGTCATAATTTTCTGTTTTCCTGCAGCATGTGCTATGCTACCATTAACTTTAGTAAATATTTATCATGGTAAGTGCTACAGTCACTGTAAGTAAACAAAAATTTAGCAGTTTCCTGTATGCATTGGTACATTAGAATAATATAAAGTAATATGTCTTGCAAAAAGCTTAGAGAATGTTCTAGCAAAGAAAAGTCATTCACATTTACTTTATATTTTGCAAAGACTTCCCGCTCGGGAGGATCACTTGGGTTTTTAGTCTTTGCTTAGAAATTTGTCTTTTACATGGTGCAGTGGGCAGAATAAAGATAATGGCCAATATTCAGCAGTGGCGGTTAGTGCTTCTAAAGCACATAGCCATTGCTACTGAACCTTAACCCCAAATATTCAATGCCAGGGCCATATCTGGCCACCAGCATTGGATATCTGGGTTGCCGCATAGCACAATAGCTAACCGGGCAGCAGCGATATTGAGCCGCTGCCTGGTTAGCTCCCATGGATAAAGATAAGCTAGCTTTTGCCATGCCTCTCTTTCCCTATGGCTCAATATCGCTGCTGCCCGGTTAGTAACTGGGCCACCACCATTCCATCCTAGAACACGCACAACATACCCCGATGCTATGTGATTAGCATCAGGTTGTGTAGCGGCACCACCCGTGAATATCCAGTGGTACTAACCATGTTAGTGCCACTGAAAATCCCTCTAAGCAGCATTTACACAGTTTGCAGGTCTGTAAACCATGTAAATGTCTTTGAATATCGGGGCTACTCTTTAAGAAATTGCAGGGATATCTTTAAATAGATAAATTGTCCTTTTCAAGTTACTCTGGCACGTTCAACATTCACACTTGAACTGTTAGGTCTGCTAAAATTATGCATAATTTTCAAGGGTTCACATATGCATTTTGTCACTATGGTTGAATATTGCCTTTGTGGAGGGTACTTATACAACAGGTTCCTATGTGAAACTCCCAAAAGGTGCCTACTATTTTTTTTAAAGGTTTTGATATACCGCCCCTTGCTAAGCAGATGGAGCGGTTTACAATGCCCAGAAACAAAATTAAAACAACCGCACAAATAACAAGACAATGAAAAAGAACTCCAGTAATTGATAGGACAGGAAAGAATACAGAGCAGGGAGAGTAGAGAGAGGAAGGCAAAGAATCTCTCTGGGACTGCAGCTCAGCTAAGGGAGATTAATACCATATGCCTGTGTAAAAATATGGGCCTTGAGAATACATTTAAATGTGGGAAAAGATGCTTCCAGCCTAAGCTGGGAGGGCAAAGCATTTCAAAGGGCAGGGACTAAGTAGAAAAACGCAGAACGGTGTATAGAGTCATAAGCAGCCAATGGGAGACTAAGTGTTTGTCTTGCAGAGATCTAAGGCGGCTTTGAGGAATGATTATAGAGGACAGGTAGAGTGGTGTGCTATTGTGAAGGGACCTGTGGGTGAGCACCAAGATTTTGAAAAGAATCCTCTGTCGGACAGGTAACCAGTAGTGCTGGATAAAGAGGGGTGTGATATGATTATATTTTCTAGCACGGGTGAGGATGCGAATGGCAGTATTCTGAATTGACTGAAGACGTTTCAAATTGTGTTGAAGAAAGCTGGCAAAGCAAACATTGCTATAATCAATGTGGGAGATAACTGTGCTAAGGAGCAAGGTGGTTAGAGTAGTTTGGTCAAGGAAGGGACAGAGGGCTCAAATTGTACACAACCGAGAAAACAGACCTGGTCAGATGAGAAATGTGAGACGAGAAGGTGAACTCAGAATCTATATGAATACCAAGATATTTAAATGATGATTGTAGTGCAATTGGAGAGGATCCGAACTAAGGGGCCAGTGATGGAGTAGTTTTGGAACCAGTGATCCATGTTGCTGTGGTTTTAGTTAGGTTGAGTTTTAAGGCGTTGATATACAACCAGGTGGAGAAGGAGGCAAGGGCAGAGTTGATTGAGGTGAGATCAGGAGAGGCACTGTCGAGGCGTGTGAGGAGAAGAATGGATGACCATAGCAATGGGGCTAAGAAAGATATTGAGAAGGAGGGGGGAAGTGCAGACCCTTGGGGAACGAACACAGATGCTTTATTGAATCCCCAACGCGTTTTGGTGGATGCCTTCTTCGGGGGGAGGATAATTCAAGCACTGTGGGTACAAGGACCCAAGTAGAAGATCCTCTTATACTGTAGCTATCACCATGAACTGGCAACAATAGGCTCTTGCAAAATAAAACTGTTGTGTATCTATTAAAACTGACAAATGAACCGCGCTGCTCAGAATGCAATCAAATGATTTGGGTCCTTGTACCCACAGTGCTTGAATTATCCTCCCCCCGAAGAAGGCATCCGCCGAAACACGTTGGGGATTCAATAAAGCATCTGTGTTCATCCTTCTCTTGCTTCCTGTGTATCGCTGTTGTTTTTGCAAGAGTTTCTTGCTCTTCTTGTGCTGACCCTTGGGGAACACCATAGGGGAAAGAGAATGGTGAAGATGTGCCTTGATGCCGGAGAACCTGATAGGAGTAACCATGAAGGAAGGAAGAAAACCCGGAGAGAACAGTGCCCTGGAGCCCCACTTCATAGAGACAGGAGAGAAGAAAATGGTGGTCCACAAGATCAAAGGCAGCCATGAGGTCTAGGGAAACAGCAAAGGCATAGGTGCTTTGGTTAGGCAGGTGTAGAAATCATTGAGCATGGAGGTAATCAGGTGCAACCCAAGGGTGATGCGGGGCCATGTGCAGAGACTCATTGTGGGGTCACCTTTGCATAGCCACTGGACCTCATTTGCATAAAATTAATTAATTTTATTTTAAAATATATATGTTGCCCATCTAAAATTTTAGGCGGCTTTCAAAGGAGCCCTTCACAAGCCTCTTTTTTGTCCTGTCAATGACTTGGGGCATGTTTACTAAATATTAATGTGCGTTAACACTAGAAGCCCCAAAAGGAATTTTACCTAGAAACCCCAAAGTGCATCAATTGACGCATTATCATGACGACTGCGTTTAGCATGAAATGCAGATGTGAACTAATGTGAAGTTACTTATTTGTTAAATACGTGCAGTATGTGACGTCATTACATGATGTCGTGTGTTTATTGTTTGAAATGTCAGAGTAAAACTGTAAACTGATTGAGATGCGCCACCTAGTGGGAACATGAATTTATACCTAGAAGTCCCAAAGTACGTCAATTGACGCATCCAAGACAATTGAGTGCGTCAATTGACGTACTTTGGGGCTTCTAGGTATAAATTCATTTTCCCGCTAGGTGGTGCATCTGTCATTAATTTTCTATGCACATATTTGAACATCTTTTTTTTTGAAACTTTTATTTTCATTTTGCAACAAACAAAGAAACAACACACCAAAAAAGACAAAACAAGTATACAATAAGGAAAAGTAAACCCATTACCCCCCACCCCGGTGCTTCTTCTCTACCCGTTTGTATCAGCATGTGAGCGCTTCCAGTTAACAGTGATTATACATCAAACAATCAAAAAATATCCATAATACAGCATGATCATGAGACAGAGATATATACAATGTTAGACAGTCAGATGAGAGCATTTAGCAAAATGTACATATTCATTGAACATCTTCCATTAAGACCAATAAGAAGGAGTCTGAACGGAGGAAGCACACAGACGAGGTATTTGTTCATATTTACTGTAGAGACAGGCATGATTCCACCATTCATTGAGGCTCAGATGGGAACTAATTTCCCAGTATTACTCAATGAGGGAAACAGCAATGCCAAGCATAAAGTTCAAAAGGAGATAAGCCATTTCTTGGGAGAGAGGGGATCCCCGCAACTGGGCGAAGTCCCACTATCCTCCGAGAAAGGGACTCCTGAGAGTGCAATATAGACTAAATACGACCCCAGACCCGACGCCAGTTATACTGTAGTGCGGGATATTCATGCATAACATGATATGAAGTAATAAACCAATGGCCACAGAACGTGTCCAGCAACCATTACCCTGAGTAGTGTTCCATATGTCTAAACTGTGAGGAGTGTAAAAAACACCGGTGGGCTAGAAAGAAGAGGGTCTGAGTGAGTGAGGCGGGTCGGAAACCCGTGTCCCTCTGCTCCAGATAAGGCTCCATTGCTCCGAGGTTAAAGTCACATGCAATTCTCTCTCCCATACTTTCTGCGCTATAGAGGTATCTCTAGTGATAGCATTACATAGGGTTTAGTAAAATTGGATGCTACACCCGGTAAACTACCGAGAAATCAGAAGTTTCCAATCAACCTTATGCAGAGAGTGCCGATGGCGGGAGTACTCTAGTGCTCCGAATGCAATGCTGAAGTTACACTGACCAGAGTCGGGAGTCGAAAGGTTGCATAGGAATATTAAAGGCACCTAAAGTGTCGAAAAACATTGGTGGATAGTGGGAGTCTAATGGGAGAGTCATACCAGGGAGTAAGGTAAGAGGAATCGGTGAGCAAAGGCCCGCTACTATATCTAGCCACACAGGTCTGCTCGGTACTGGAGCTTCTAACCAACAAGCACCTTGTTTGAGAAGAAAAGATTGAAGGAGCACTTGAATAAAATCGCCACCAAGTATTAATGGAGCATTAGCGGAGGCCGAGGCCAACTGCGCAAAACTTGCATAGTGAGCAGGGTTGTCCACATTCGGGACATAGTGCAAATACACGTGAATTCACTATCTCCAACCTCAAGGTGTACACGGGCCCATCTACCCTCCATGTCAGCGCTAATATCAGGTACAGTAGCGTGCAAAAACTTCTTGACCAGAATGACTATCCCGTACCATTTGGAAACGGTGGGAGAGTAGGCAGCTACCATGTGAGGCCTAGCATAGAGTTTCAGTGTTTCAGCAGAGTGTAATGCGTTTCCTGAAGAAACACCTAATCAACGTGCTCGTGGCTAAGATAGCTAAGGATTTTCTTTCTGCTGAGTGGACCAGCAATGCCTTGTACGATGAATAATAAGATTTTACATGAGGCCATTCAGAAAAGTTAAAATTCTGAGCATGATAGCACACATAATTTCACTGTGTCCCTCAAACTGACTGTATCTGGCTGTACACATGACATAGGAAAATAAGCTAATATAATACAATGAAGCGCCCCACATTAACAAAGATAACCGCAGTACGGTAGAGGAGAAGCAAAACCCCAAAATTACTGGCGACCATGTGTCTGCGGGGAGAAACCCCAGAGAAGGCCGAAATTGAAAAAACATAGAACCTGTAGGACTGTGCGTGCTCCGAATCCGACCGAGGCACACATCATGAAGGGATAGGAGACCAAAGACAAAAGTCATACAGAGAAAGAAAGAAAGTCCAGGCTATTTCTGTGCTGGGCTATGACCGCCGCATCGGGCCCTTCAAAATGGCGGACAGAGCCGGCAGATAAGAGTCCAAAATTTGGGATTAGCGCATCTGTTCTGCTTCTTTGGAGTCCAAAAATGTTGATAATAGATCAGGATCCTCGAACGTCCTGGTCTGGTTATGGAGAGTCACTCGGAGCTTCGCTGGATACAACAGGCCAAAGCGAGCCTGTAGCTGTTGAAGTCGAGGGCGAAGAGCAAGGAGTTTCTTCCGACGGTCAACGGTAGGCTTTGCCAAATCAGGAAAGAAGGAGACCTTACGACCTTCATATGCCAAATGATGATTCGCTCGGGCAGCATGTAAAATTTGTTTCCACTTGTTGATATCGTAACAAGCTAAAGATAATAGGCCGGGGGGTCGTGCGGTTGAGCGCCATGCGGGCAGGAACACGGTGTGCTCGATCGATTTCCAGTTCTCTGTGAAAAGTAATCTTCAGCAAGGAGGGAAGAGTTTTGAGCAAGAATTCTCTTATATCTCCTGCTTCCACTCCCTCCGGCATTCCAAGGAGCCTCACATTGTTGCGACGGGCGCGATTATTGCTATCTTCCAACTCCTTTTGAAGATTCTGTATCTGGCGCTCAGCCTCGTCCAGTTTGCCCAAGCGCACCTCGTGCGAGTCGAGGACCCCCGCCATATTGTCCTGCCGTAATGAAAGACCTTCAAGTCGGTCTTGGAGCACTCCAAAGTCTTCGCGCATGGCTCGAAGCGCTTCTCCATTAGACTGCACCAATTCTTTCACGCCGCGTATTTCCTCCAAAATCTCCAGGTGCATTGCGGGGTTTTCACGAAATGGAACCATCTTCTGCGGGGAGGATACCTCCGTTTTGGAGCGTTTTCCGTGAGAAGAAGAAGGAGACCCGAAGTCCAAGCGCGCTGGTTTGTGGGCCGCCATCCCCCCCGAGGTGCCCCGGTCAGCTCGGAGCAAAATAGTAAATTTATATAGGTATTAAGTCAGGATTCTGAGTAGGCCTCTCGGGAGCTTCAACGCAAAGCGTCCTACCCGCTGGACATCAGGCTCCGCCCCCCCATATTTGAACATCTTGACCTTGCTAACAAAGTCATGGAACATGACTGACATGGTTCTAGCAGTGGCGCTGGTATACAACTTCGAAGATACATTTGCGTCAATTGACGCACTTTGGGGCTTCTAGTGTTAAGTGCCACTGCGCCAATAGAAATAAATGGGTGTTGCTACACTTAGCACACATTAACATTTGTGAATGAGCATTAACTTTTAGTAGACATGCCTTTTAATGAGTGTCTTAATACCAGTTTTTAACTTAACAGATTTTTTACACCTCTTTATCATTTCAGTCAAAGTGGTTTACATTGTAACTTAAACTTGGTAATGTACATTAAACAGGAACATTGATAATTGACAGGGACATTTGCATAGGCAGTGAGGAAAACAGACTACCAGATTTCTACATTATTATACTCCAGTGTCAATTGCCAGGCACATTAGCAAGAACTATTTACCCTGCTCATTTAGAATCCATAGCAAACCCGCTGTATCATAACAAAACTACCAGGACTCACCAAGCACCAAATCCTACCCATCAAAAGGCAACACTGCATACATTGAACCAATACATCTCTTACTGGGGAAAGAGAACAAGTGGGACTATTACATAGAAACTACATGAATAGAATACTGCAGCTCAGTTACACATGCAAAATATAGTCTATCACCAAACATAAAACAAGGGATCACAATTTATTTATTTATTTATATTCTCTTATGTACCGTGCTATTCTGCATCAGTGCGGTTTACATTGAACAAACTGAAATTACATTGAACAGGGCATTATAACTTGGAGATAACTATTTTACAGGGAACATGGGCTATGGAGGGTTAAGTGGCTTGCCCAAGACCACAAGGAGCACCTGTGGGACTAGAAACCCCAGTCCTTCTGGCCCAAGGTTGCTGTCCTCTAGTGGGATTTGAAACCCCGACCTGAAGTACCTTGCCCCAACCACTAGGCCACTCCTCCACTCCAATTAGAAATATGAAGGCAATAATTAAACAGGGAACCCCAAAAGCCAAACTTGGAATGTACAACAACACTGGAAAAATAAACCTATAAATTAATTTCCTCTTGTACTAAACAAAATGCGAAACGTTAACGATTCACATTTCCCAGTGCTGATATATTCCAGTTAATAAATTCAAACTAAAATAGTTTCTTTCTACCTTTTGTTGTTTGGGCATTTTATTTTTCAGTTGGAATTGCTCGAGTTTCTTTCTTCTGCTTACTTCGTATCTTCTACTAACTGTCCATTGTCTGCTGTCCATTTGTCATTTTTTCTCTCTTCTAGTTTTTTTCCATTCTCTCTATATCTGCCTCTAATGTACTGATCTTTTCCCTTTTGCTCTTTCCTCCATTTCTTTCTTTATTTCTTTTTCATCCACTCAAATTTCACCCCTCCATCCTTAATCCCCACTTACTCTCCCAATATTCAGTCAATCATAGATGTTTCTTTCCTCTCATGCAAAATATCTGTTCCCCTCTCCATCATCACTCCCCCAGCTTCTTTTTTTCTTCTGCCAGTCCTAGCTCTACCCCCTTCTGGTCCTCCTCCAGCATCAGCTCCCTTCTAGTTCCAGCCCCTCCCAGCATCCACTCCCTTCTAGTACCATTCGCCCATCCTCCTGCATCAGCCTATTTCCAGTCTTAACCCCGCAGTATCACTCCTCCTCCTTCAATCCCTCCCAGCATCCGCTCCCTTTTAGTCCCAGTTTCCCATCCTCCAGGATCAACCCATTTCCAGTCCTAACCCCCCAGTATCAGTCCTCCTCCAGTCCCATCCAGCATCAGTTTACTTCTAGTCCCCGTCCCCCATCCCCCATTCCCAGACCATTTCCAGTCCTAACCTCCACTATCAGTCCTCCTCCAATCCTTCCCAGCATCAGCTCCCTTCTAGTCCCTATCCCCCTTCACCAGCCCATTTCCAGTCCTAATCCTCCCCCCCATATCAGTTCTCTTCCAGTCCCTCCCAGCATCCACTCCCAGTCCCAGTCCCCATCTCCCAACACCAGCATATTTCCAGTTCTGACCCCCCCATTCCATTCTAGCCACCCATTCCTATTCTTGTTCTAGCCCCCAGCCCCCCCCCCCAGCCACGCACCAAAAAGGGCCTCACACCTGATCGGCTTCAGAGGCAGCCAGGGAGGCCTGAAGTTCTGGCTGACCTCTGATCAGCTGCAGGAGTAAAGAGCGGCATTTGCCTTCTATCCTGCGGCTGTGAGGCCTTCTACATAGGAGTAAGAGACCTGTGAAATTTTTTAAATAGGTGTTAAAGCCAGGTGACAGATCAAAGGGCCATTTTGAAAGATTCCCTCTATCCAAGCAAGGACTGTGTTAATCACCCAGGAAATTGGTCACAGTTTACCTCAGAAGCACAGGCATAAATAGTTCAACCAAAGTTCTGTAATTCTCAGTCTTGAAGGATTACAAAAGGGGACTGCTACTTCTGGACAGAGATCTGCAATTGTAAATATTTACTTCTGGGAATTTTTCTAAATCTTGTGGAAAAAGAAATTCTTTAGATTAAAGCTGATTAATCTTTGAACCCACTGTATTTGTTAAATCAGTCAGGGCCTTGTACCAGCAAAGAGCTTTCAGTTTAAATTTAAAACACATCAGAGAGCTTTGTGGTTAAATTTAGAACCCAAGACTCCTTCTATCTAAGCAAGGGCTGTGGGACTCCACCTGGAAAGTGGTCACAGATTACCTTAGAAGCACAGGACAGGGTATTGTGTAGCAGCCAGCTTTTAATAAGTCTCTTACCCTCCCTCCCTCCCTCCCCAACACTCACCCACCCCTGAGATAATTGTAGCTTTATAGGCACATAAACATCTCAAAGGAAAGGAGGTGCCATATTCACTCTCAGGTGCAGCTGTTTGTCCTTATCAGGCATATATTAAGGACCTGAGATTAATTAAGTTTCAGGTGAACAAAGTATATTAAATGTATTAGATGTAGTTTTATTAGTATAAGTATCCCTCCCAACCCTTAGTAGGTAAAGAACTTAAATACCTAAACACAACCTTAAAACTAAGATGCAGACAGCAGTCCAGCAGCAAGATGGGGGGGGGGGGGGTCCAGTCTTTTGCACTGAGTGTCACATGTATGATTTTTTTTCCCAGTTGGAGAGGGGTCTTATATGTGCACTAGGTGCAAGGAGCTCTTTGCTCTCTGGGAACGAGTCCAATCTCTGGAGGCTAGAGTAGCAGACTTGGAGGACAAAAGGAAGACATAGACGAGACCTACAGGGAAATGGTCCTGAAGTCCCACCTCCAGTCTGGCAGCATCTCTGTTGCCATGGAGGAGAGAGGTCATGTGACAGAAGAGCATCACCCTGGTGTGGCAGGAAGTGATCCTGTAGCTAGGACCTGTCCTCTAGGTGATGTAAAACCCTCTCGCACCGAGGAAGATTCTCCAGGGCCATGTGCCCATAAGAGAAGGGTTAGGATAGCCTTTATAGTTGGTGACTCGATCTTTAGGCATGTAGATAGTTGGGTGGCTGGTGAACATGAGGATTGCCTGGTAACATGCCTGCCTGGTACAAAGGTAGCGGACCTCACGCGTCACCCAGACAAGGTCTTAGATAGTGCTGGGGAGGAGTCTTCTGCCTAGGTATATGTTGGTACCAATGACATAGGAAAATGTGGTAGGGAGGTTCTGGAGGCTAAATTTAGGCTTTTAGGTAGGAAGTTGAAATCCAGAACTTCCAGGGTAGCACTCTCCGAAATGTTTCCCGTTCCACGCGCAGGACGCAAAAGGCAGACAGAGCTCTGGAGTCTCAATGCATGGATGAGACAATGGTGGAAGGATGAGGGTTTTGGATTTGTTAGGAACTGGGGAATATTCTGGGGAAAGGAGGGGCTCTTCCAAAGTGATGGCCCCAGGCTGCTGGCATTAACCTTTAAAAAGGAGATAGAGCAGCTTTTAAACTAGATAATAGGAGAGAGCTGACAGTTGCTCAAGAGCACATGGTTCAGAACAATGCATCCTTGAAGGATACCACCACAAAAATGAAGTTAGGACATATCAGCAGAGAGGTTCCAATAAAGACCAAAGTAGCCCAAATGCCCTTGAGTATGGAGCACACAGATCTTAAAGATTGGCTACAAAACAACAACATGGCAATTAACCATAAGAAAACAGAAGTCATGTATATATCCAGCAAACCAAACTTCAACCCCCCTCCCACAATCACCCTCTGCAACAACACGTATAGCACGAAGAAGGAAATCAAATATCTCGGAGTAACACTCGACTGCAACCTGAAAATGGAGACACACCTACGCAAAACAAATAAAGCCATCTTCCATAAACTTAGAGTGATACAACCACTACGGAAAATACTTGAGCCCAGTGATTTTCGGTCAGTAGCACAAGCCCTCATAATGCCACACCTAGACTACTGTAATGCCATCCTTCAAGGTCTGCCTAAAAAATCACTAAATATACTTCAGATGGCCCAAAACGTGACGGCCAGGATCATAATGGGAACAGGCATTACTGAACACATTACCCCCATCCTGATAGAGCTACATTGGCTCCCAATTGCAGCTAGGATACAATACAAGATGTTGGTGACCACCTTCAAACTAATAAACAACATATCCCCATCATTCCTATCATCACTAATCAGCACGCAACCTACAAATAGGGACAGAAGAACTATCAACTCAGGCAACCTACAAGTCCCCACCAACTTCAGAACAGTGAAAACAAGTACGAGTCGTAGAGCGTTCTCATTCTCTGCACCAACTCTCTGGAATCACCTCCCGTGTGAGCTGCGTTTAATCAAGGACATCACCAAATTCAGGAAGGAGCTAAAAACTCACCTATTTCGATGTCATTACAATCAGCTATGACCATCAACTGAGAGAGTATTCAAAACTGCTATATGTATAATTATGTAAATATGTATATATAGATGTAAGAATGTATAAGTCACCCCCTAAGACGCTAACCATGTGTGCTGTGACCCCAGTTATTTGTACATACCACCCCCCCCAGTCTTGATTGACAATCCCAGAACATGAATCAAACCGCTGCTGATCGCTGGAAGTAGCGGTATATAAATGTGCAGTAAATAAATAAAATAAATAAATAAATTTCAAATTACCCCTGCCTACTGACAGCCAGATTAATATGAATAAAATACAGTCTCTAAAATGCTTGTAGGCAAATGCTAGAAGTCTAAAAATTAAGATGGAAGAGTTAGAATATATAGCACTAAATGAGAGGTTAGATATGATTGATATCTCCAAGACATGGTGGAAGGAGGACAACCCGTGGGACACTGTGATACCTGGGTACAAACTATATCATAATGATAGAGCTGATCAAATTGGTGGAGGGGTTGCACTCTGTTAGAGAGGGCATTGAGTCAGAAAGGATTAAAGTTTTGCAGGAAAATAATTTTTCTGTAAAATATATGGATTCAAATTTCATGTAAAAAGGGGAAGGTGAAGGCAGTAGGGGTGTACTATCGACCGCCTGGCCAGAATGAACAAATGGATGATGAAATGCTCAAAGAAATCAGGGAAACTAACAAAAGTTGCAGCGCAGTATTAATAATGGGTGATTTCAATTACCCCAGTATTGACTGGATCAGTGTCACGACATGACATGCTAGGGAGATTAAGTTTCTAGATGAAATAAATGACTGCTTCTTAGAGCAGCTGGTTCATGAACCGACCAGAGGGGAAGTAATTTTGAATTCGCCGTGACCCTCAGAGCGACAACTACACTATGCTGCTCATGTCTAACGTCTGTCTTATGTCGGAATCATCAATGTTGCCCACCCGGTGATGGCCCCCACCCTTATACTTGATTTCCCGACCCTTATATGTACCGCCGCTTTGACCCGGTGAAAAGCGGGATATAAATACAGTTAAATAAATAAATAAATAAATAAATTTTGGACTAGTCCTTAGTGGAACACCAGATCTGGTGCAAGAGATAACGGTGTTGCGTCCACTTGGCAATAGTGATCATAGCATGATCGCGTTTGATTTAATTAATGGAGGAGGGATGCTAAGGAAATCCACAGTACTACCTTTTAACTTTCAAAAGGGAGACTATGATAAAACAAGGAAAATAGTTAAGATAAAACTAAAAGGAGCAGTTGCAAAGGTTAAAGACTAACATCAAGCTTGGGTGTTGTTTAAAAATACTATATTGGAAGCCCAGTCCAGCTGTATTCCACATTTTAAGAAAAGTGGAAGGAAATGCAAAAAACTGCCTGCATGGTTTAAAGGTGAGGTCAGAGGCTGTTGTTGCTAAAAAAGTATCTTTCAGGAAATGGAAAAAGGAACCAAATGACGAAAACTGGAAACAATACAAGCACTGGCAAGTTAGACACAAGGGATTGATAAGGCAGATAAAGAGAGAATTTGGACAAAAGCTTGCTGTGGAAGCAAAAATGCATAATTAAAACTACAGACCAGTGAGCCTGACGTCAGTACTGGGAAAAATGGTAGAAACCATCATAAAGAACAAAATTACTGAATATGTAGATAGTCATTGCTTAATGTCTTACTAATCTGTTATGTTTTTTTGAAGATGTGAACAAACAGGTAGACAAATGTTAGTCAGTTGATATAGTGCATCTGGACTTTCAGAAAGCCTTTGACAAGGTCCCTCAGCAGAGACTTTGGCAAAACTAAAAAGTCATGGGATAGGAGGCAGTGTACTATTGTGGATCAGGAACTGGTTAAAAGATAGAAAGCAGAGGGTAGGGCTACATGGCCAATTTTCCCAATGGAGAAAGGTGAATAATGGGGTACCCCGGGGATCTGTGCTGGGTCCACTGCTTTTCAACATATTCATAAATGACCTGGAAACAGGAATAACAATTGAGGTTATCAAATTTGCAGATGACACAAAATTATTTAAAGTTGTTAAAACCCATGAGGATTGTGGAAAATTGCAAGAGGACCTTGATAAATTGGAAGACTGGGCATCCAAATGGCAGATGAAATGTAATGTGGACAAGTGCAAAGTTATGCACCTAGGAAAGAACAACCCAAACTATGGTTACACGATGCAAGGTTCCACATTAGGAACCACCACCCAGGAAAAAGATTTAGGCGTCATCGTGGATAACGTGTTAAAACCCTCCGCCCATTGTGCAGCGGCAGTCAAGAGAGTAAATTGAATGCTAGGTATCATAAGGAAGAAAGGAATGGAAAATAAAACAAAGGATATTATAATGCCTCTGTATTGTTCCATGGTGCAGCCGCACTTTGAATATTGTGTGCAGTTCTGGTCACCGTATCTTAAAAAGGATATAGTGTAATTAGAAAAGGTACAGAGAAGAGCCAGCAAAATGGTAAAGGGGATGGAAGAATACTCCTATGAAGAGAAGCTAAAAAGGTTAGGGCTCTTCAACCTGGAAAAGAGACGGTTGAGGGGAGATATGATAGAGGTCTATAAATTAATGAATGGAGTGGTATGGGTAAAGGTAGATTGATTGTATATGCCATCAAAATATAGAAAGATTAGGGGAAATGTAATGAAGCTACAGTGCAACCTATTTAAGACTAATAAGAGACAATATTTTTTCAGTCTGCGTAATCAAACTCTGGAATTCATTATCAGAGGATGCAGTAAAAGCTATTAGTGTAGCTGGGTTTAAAAATGGTTTGGACAAGTTCCTGGAGGAAAGGTCCATAAACCATTTTTAAAAGAGATCTGGGAAATCCACTGCTTGATCCAATGCAAGCATTGTGGAAGCTGTGTCTTTTGGGGAAACTGCTAGGCACTTGTTACCTAGATTAGCCACAGTTGGAAACAAGATACTGGGCTTGGTGGATCTTGGTCTGACCCAGTATGGCATATTTATTTATTTATTTTATTTAGCTGTGTTTATATACCACTGCATATCGTATGTTCTTATAGACACTGCTAAAAGAGAGAATAGTGTGATGTCTGGAATCCAATGGATTGAAGGATCCAATGCAGTATGGGTTTACGAGAGGCAGGTCTTGTCAGACAAATCTGATTGATTTCTTTGCCTGGTTGACCAGGGAGTTGGACCGAGGGAGAGCCCTAGATGTGGTGTACTTAGATTTCAGTAAAGCCTTTAACATAATTCTGCACAGGGGATTTATAAACAACTGAGCACCCTAGGGATGGACCTGAAAGTGACTGACTAGGTTAGAAATTGGTTGAGTGGGAGGTCACAAAGGTTACAGGTAAATGGAGCTCACTCTGAAGAGAAGGAAGTTATCAGTGGTGTGCCAGGGTGATCTGTCCTTGGTCCGATTTTTTTTAACATCTTTGTTACTGATACTGTGGAAGAGCTGCCAGGTAAGATTTGCCTCTTTGCAAATGATACCTAAATCTCCAATACAGTAGACATCCAGGAAGGAATAGATAATCTAGCTAAGCTAAGCTTGAAAAATGGTCAAGAATTTGGCAGCTGAGATTTAATGCTAAAAAAATGCAGGGTCATGCCCTTGGGCTGCAGAAATCCAAGGGAACAACAGTATAGTGTAGGGGGCAAATTATTTCTGTGCACGAAAGAAGAGTGAGACCTGGGCGTGATTGTTTCTAATGATCTTAAAGCAGCTAAACAGGTAGAAAAGGTGACTGTGAAAGCCACAAGAATGCTTGGGTGCATAGGAAGAGGAATGGTCAGCAGAAAAAAGGAGGTGATAGTGCCTCTGTATAAGTCTCTGTTGTGACCTCATTTGGAGTATTGTGTGCAATTCTGGAGACCATCAAAAGGATATAAACAGGGATGGAGTCAGTGCAGAGGGTGACTACTGAAATGGTTAGTGGTCTTCGTTATTAAGCATACTGTATGAGGACAGACTTAAAGATCTTAATATGTATACATTAGAGAAAAAGTGGGATAGATGATATGTAATAGAGATGTTTAAATACCTCTGTGGCATAAATGCACAAAAGGAGAGCCTCTTTCAATTGAAAGCAAACTGCTATAAGGGATATAGGATGAGGGTGGAAGGGGATAGACTCAGGAGTAATATGTGGAAATATTTCTTTACAGAAAGAGTGCTAGATGCATGGAATAGTCTCCCAATGAAGGTAGTAGAAACGAGGCCATAGCATGGAAACAATTGTACTTTCAGTTCTTAATGAAACTCATACATCTTGGGAGAAGGGTAATGTTACTCTTGCAGTCTCATTAGATCTTTCCAGTACCTTCAATCTGATTTACCACTCCTATCATGTTTCTCTTCTGCTGGTCTTCGCTCCATAGTCCTTCACTGGTTCTATTCTTTTCTTTCCTCTCGTACATACTATGTTGACTTTCAGTCTACCTCCTCTTCTAGCTTCTCTCTACCCTGCAGAGTCCCACAGGGATCCGTGTGGCCTCCTTTATTATTTAATGTTTTTCTGGCCCCACTTGCTATGCTTATTCAGCAAAAGGGTGTTTCCGCATATTTTTATGCAGATCACATTCTGCTGCTTTTCCACACTCATCCCACTTCTTCAGACCTCGGCCTTTTTAATGCCTGTCTCAAACTGGTATCCTCCTGGTTGAAAACCAACAATTTAAAGCTCAATCCCATGAAGACTGTGTTATAGTTATCCAGTTTATTCCCACCTCCCTCTATATCCCCACCTCTCAAAGATATCACTGTTCCTACAGTTTCATCGCTCAAATACTTAGGAGTTACACTTGACTGTACATTCTGCTTCCATTCTCACATTAGTAATACCATCCATCGATGCTTCTTTTCTATCCTTCAGATACGTGCCATTAGTTCCTATTTACCACCTTCTGCCATTGTTACCCTTTTGCTTTCCTTAGTTATCTTAAAACACAATTATTGTAGTACTATTTTTTGCAGTTTACCAAAGTACCAATTGAAACGCTCACAGTCAGTTCAAAACACCGCAATCCATCTTCTTCACTATTCTTCACAGTTAGATCATGTTACCCCATTATTCATCCAATCTCATTGGCTTCCTATATGGTTCCGCCCCCAATACAAGCTTCTTACTATTATTCATAAGATTCTCTATTCCGGAACACCTGCTTATCTCTCCTCTTACATTATACTATATGTGCCATTTCGGTCCCTTTGTTCTCTGCATGCGAACTGCCTCCACCTACCATCTCCATCACAGGCCCATCTTGATAGTACTCGGAATTCTGCCTTCTGTTTTTTGGGGCCATCATTATAGAACTTGCTCCCCTCAACTCTACAACTTGAACCGTCTTTTTTAAAATTTAAAGCAGCACTCAAAACTCATCTTTTTCAGCAGGTGTTTAATCTTGCTCTCGAGATTGCCTAGAACACACCACCCTGATATCTCACATACATCTTTCCTGGATCATGTTGAGATTTCTGCATCTTCCTAAGCCTATTGTTTTCCACTATATATATCTAACTCCTTTACTTGGCGTTCCTTTTCTTATTCTGTAGGATTGTACATGTCTATGTTCATCCCAAATCATTAATGTTGCCCCATGGTGATGGCCCCACCCTATAACCATTGATTCCCCCCCCCCCTGTTATGTGTTACACCGCTTTGACCCGGTGAAAAGCGGGATATAAATACAGTTAAATAAATAAATAAATAAATAAATAAATTCTTGCCATTTTTATTGTAAACCGTTCTGACATGCTGTGTAAAATGCAATGCGTGCCATTGAATCAATGCTGGCTCCTGGGTTTTCTTGGCAGTGTCACCGGAAGTAGATTGCCAGGCCTTTCTGCCGAGGCAATGGAGGGTTAAGTGATTTTCCCAGGGCCACAAGGAGTGCTAGTGGGAATTGTACCCTGGTTGCTTGGTTACCAAGCCAGTGTTCTAAATTCTAGGCTACTCCTCCACTCCCTGACATGCTGTAGAGGGCAGTATATAATTGTTAAATAAACCATAAACCACATCTGAATTCAAAAAAGCTTGGGACAAATACAGAAGATCTCTTGAAAAAAAGAGACTATGGTAGTTGACATGGAAGATCAGACTAGGTAGGTCATGTGGTCTTTTTCTGCTGTCATGTTTCTATGTTTCTATGTGTCTCCTCGTCCACTAAAAAGAGAATGAAGAGTATCTCAGTCTTTTTATAATTGATGGTTAAGTCATAATCAGATATCCACTCCACTACTGCAGCAAAATAATTCATCAGAGTAATAGTAGATCTTATGAGTACCAATAAACGCAGAGCCCAAGAAAATGAGTCAGAAAGATACAGCCTGGTTAAAAGTGTAGAGATCACTTAGGTTCTGCTGCTTTGAGCAGCAGAGGCTTCCAGTGGCCCTACTAAATTACTCCATTCTAACCTGCTAATTTTCCAGAACAGGGGAGGATACTCTTGCCTTTTATCCTAGGAAGAGACTCCTCTGGAAAGGAAAATTCAGCTAATATATAAGCTACATCGAAAGGCAGAACTCTGTCTTTGGCTCGTCACCACTGCACCAGTAAGGACGGAGTAAGTGATGTGCCCCAAGGAGGGCAAGATGGTGGTGGCTATTCCTTTGCCCTCATGCCATCAGGAGAGAGCCACAGGGTCAGCAGCTGCAGGAAGAGAAAACAGAAGAGTAGGAAGGTATCTTTGGCCCAAGACTACACCCAAATTTGTTTGTGACTGCAAACCCTGCCAGCACACTGGCTCTGGAGGAGAGCAATTCTACCTGTAGAAAGGAAAAGGAATCAAGGAGTCTACACTGGAAAACCAGATACTCCAAGGGAGAAGAACAGAAGAACAGGAATAGCACATCAGCAACCCAAAGAGCATCCGCAGTACAGTTTTGGGGACCTGCAAGCAGAGCAGTCACCAGTTCAAGGTTCACTGCAAAAGCATATAGTGCAGGAAGAAGGGTCTCCATCAGGGCAACCACCAGAAGTAAGAAGTCAGTGAGAAAGTGGAAGAAGCATGGAACAACATTTCCAGCTTACAGAGAGAGGAGGAAACGAGTGTAACTACATGCAATATAATTTGGAGCCAGGAGAAAGGAGTTCAGCTGCTTATAATATAGTTATTTTGTGTCTCTGTCAGTTCTGTATGTTTGCTGTTGTTATCAGTGACCCTGCAGTTCTTTAAGTAAATCCTTTGGTTCAGAAGGCAAATTCTGGCTTGGACTCTCTTATTTGGAAAAGGGGGAAGAGGAGTGAGTGGAGTTTAAGTTTCAAAGGACTCCCAATGCATACTGGTCCCACTTCAAGAACCCTAAATTATCTCCAGGAGTAGAGACTGAAAAACAGTATTGCACATGGAAGTTGGTGCCTCTGTCTGCCAGTTCACATAAGCACTGGAAGGACTCACACACAAGCAGGGGTTACAAATGCAATTTCCAAACATATCTTCATAAGTTGCCTATACATGTTCAATCCTATGAACTCCAGACGGAAGCTCTCTTTATTTATTTAACCCATTTTTTATAGCGCTTTATCATACAATCAAAGTGGTTTATAATGAATATTAAAAAAACAATTACATCTCAACTATTACATTCTAACGTAATAAACAGATAATGAGAAATTGGAGAAAGGAGAAAAGGGAACAGTAGAGCCATGCAGTATATGGTGGCTTGGTAGTTATCTGCCATTGTCCGATTCAAAGTAGTCAATGAATAGGTGTGTTTTTAGATCTTTTTCATAGTTCTGATATGTTCTAGGTGGAACGCAGGTGTTCTGGGAGGGAGTTCCATATTTCGGGTACAAAGAGGGAGAAGGCTCTTTGTCATGATGCAAGAACTCTGGAAACTGAGATCGTACGCCACTTACTTTGGCTTAGGAATAAGGTTCATGACTCCCACAATTTGCACAAACTAACCCTCGCTTCCAACAGAAAAAAAATGCAGTATGTATCTGATTAAATACCATGACAAACCTCTTTTTCCTAAGATCTGATTAGGTCTTCAAATCCCCCCACCCCTCCCAGAAAGTGCATTGAGTCCAGCTAATCCATTACACAGGTATTTCAACAAAACATTGCTAGCTTGTTTTTCCAAATATGGATGCCTGTCTTCCTCTCTCTGCGATCTCTTGTATTTTATGAAGGCCTCCCTCCTTTTCTTTACCTTTTCAGCTACTTCTTTTGAAAACTATAGTGGCCTCCTTTTCCTTTTATATTTTTTATCTTTCTAACAAAAAGGTTTGTTGCCCTTAAAATATCCCCTTTCAGTTTTGCTCATTGCTTTCCTACATCCCCCAGCTGTTTCCATCCCGCTCTTGCTTTTCAAATACCTTTCTGCAGTTACTCATTCATAATTTATCTGCTAAAGGTTTTCTGGCCTTTTCAAGGCTTACTGTCTAAGTGGTGTAGTTTTTTTTTATGCTGGTTAGGTCAAGAACAGGGGAACAGAGGTAGCGCTGAGCTGTGTTCGGTCATAATCTTGGCACCAAGGACTCATTGCTGTCCACTCTTCTACTGCCCTGGGACTTTGGATTGAAGAGTGATATATTCCTTGCAGCAGCCCTAGAGCTGATGAGGGGTCATTAAAGTATTATATTTCCTGCTACAAAGGGACTGGATATGAAAGTCCTCATTGTTTTGTAGGTATGATGTTGAGCTGATGCTATTGGCCTTTTTATTTGACCATTTCAACATTTACTAACAAAGAGTTAATGGCGTAGCGTGACCTCCCATTTCAGTTTTAGAGGTCGCACCTCAGAGTTCTGTTCTTTAACTTAGTCTGTATCTACATAATCTGAAGAGGATAGAAGATCATTAATGGTATCTCAGAGTTATCATCTAGCTGAGACCCTCGGTTTATGTCACCTTCCCACCTGGAAGGTGACATAAACCTCCTATATTTTAATTATCTGACTAAATCAATCAGAGAGTCAGGGTGGCTTAATGCTACATATAAAACTGCATTTCGGGGGGTGCAGGTGGTAGGAAGGAGGAGCCCAGATCATGAGTATACCTCTACTAATGAGTTCCAGAAGACTTCAGGTTGGGTCATAAGATAAAACATCAATGCACCCACCCCAATGCTTCTAGCTCCTGGCTCCATCTCCCCTCTTGACTTAATCTGTATGTGTGGAGCCCGATTCAAATAGGGTCACGTCCGGGCTGTCCGGACTGCCCCAAGCAAGACAGGCCCATTTGGACCCGATTCCGGACTGCAACAAAAAACGTTCCCTCGGTAACCAGAATCGGGCCCGAGGACGGCCCAGCATGCCCCTGCCACCTGCGGGGACATCTTCCCCACAGGCACCACCGACTCCCGTGTCCTCAGCCCCACTTTGTCCCACCACCTGACCCAAGTCTGGCCTGCCACGGCCTGGAATGGGTGGTGGGGACCCCCCCCACATCCGGCCCCGGGGGGGGGGGGGGGATCCCCAGGCCCGATTGCCAGGTTTTTGCTGCTTATTCCATCTTTGAGGTGGAATAAGCAGCACATTCCCATGGGCCCAGCATGGCGTACAGGACCCTGACCTGAATTGGCCCTGTACATCCTGCCAGGCTGGCCTGCTCCCACTCTGCCCCAATCCTGCCTCCTCCTGCAGCCTACTGGCTCTTCCCATCCTGATACTCAGGACGCACGGGGAGAGTCAGAGGGGAATTTGGCCCAGAAGGCTTTCGGGGCTACACATCCCGCTGGGACATGCAGCCTCGCAATCTGCATCCCAGAATTAGGCCAATATTTTATTTTATTTATTTATTTGGTTTTATATACCGCGCTATTTAAAATCAGCGCAGTTTACCTAAGAACAAACAAGAGACAGTCCCTACTCATCAGAGCTCACAATCTAATCAAAACAACCATAGAGGATGCAAGCATGGGCAAAACAGGGGTAAGAAGAGGGTAAAACAGGGTAAATGTTATATTACAGGCCAATGGGGTAGCAGTGGGTTCAGCGGGCTAAGCAGAACAAGCTATGTTACAGGTAATGTTGTAGCAATGCTATAAGCAATGGGGCAGCAGTGTTATAATGCAGGTAATGAGCTAGCAGTGTTATAATACAGGTACTGAGGTAGCATTGGGTACAACAGGCCAGACAGAGCATGCTATGTTACAGGTAATGTAATCCATAGGTTTGGAAGGATGTGTACTGGAAGGATGGGTAGACAGACAAACAGATGTGCCCTCACTAGTAGGTATTTATAAGTGAAAATTGGAGAAAACTGATAGTGAAAAGCCCAACTTATGCTGGATCAATAATTAGGATCATTGGATTGAGGGACCCCTTCTTTAATGCAATGCACATTTTTTGGTAAAAGGCTCCCACGTGAAATATGTATAACTTTAGTTCCTTAATGAATTTCAACCCCTTTAGCAGCATGTGGCTCAGTACAAATGATTCTTGTAGCTCTGTTCCATCCATTATTGGAACTTGCTTGCCCAATATGAGAAGACAAAGATTCATTTGCTATCAAGGTATCTATATATTAATTAGAAAAATTAATCATTTTGTCTTGCTTCATATTTTAAACTCCTGAAACTTAGTTTGAAAAGCATACCTTTCCTTACATCAGACTGAGCAAATCTTAAAAAAAAAAAAATGGAATGTGTGGGGGGCGGGGGAGGGGGGGAGGAGGGACCAGGATGGAAAGTATTAACAAAATCCATATTCTGGAAAAGAGTATTAAAGAATCAGACAGGCTGGCTGGGCAGCCCAAGTTGCAGGTCCTGTGCACCCACATGCATGAGGTCTCTGGGTCAATCCCCATGCTGAGCCTCTATTCCCATGGTTGGATGGGGCTGGAGCTGCTGTGGAGGCGGCATTCAAAGACCATACTGAGGAGGGAGTAATGATCTCTGCTTAACAGTGATACCTAGTGGCTGTTGTTGTGGGACTGTCACTGTAATGACCAGATTAAGTATGTTTGGGAAAGATATCAAAAAGGGGGAGAGATTCAGGGGTACTTGGCACCAGATCACACCACTGGTTCTGATTTAGCTGGAAGTATAAAGAAGCAGAAAGAAACTGTAGCCTCAATAAAAGAGAGAAATAGCCTTTTCTTTCTTAATTCAATCCACTACAAATGAGCTGGAGAATTCATACCCAAGACATCATTTAAATGGGACGCAGGTCTGCTTTCAATAGTCTTTTTATCAATATTAGTAAAAAACTAATGCAATGATGTCTATAATACTGCTTTGACTATATCATGGGATTTGGCGACCTCTTCCTGCAGATAAGATAATGTATTTTTTACCTGTGGAAATAAAGGCTTTGAGGCTAACATTTAATGATTGATATGTGGCTAACTTTAACTGGATTTTCAGACACTTAAATGATTAAGTCAGTACCACAGAATATAGCTAGTTAAACCAGATAAACTTACCTAGTTCACTTAGACCTGTTATTTGTGTAGCCTGAGTTAACTGGATAGTGCCAATATGTAATTAAAGTTAAACTGGATGATGAGAGCTGCAGAACTTGAGGTACCAATTCTGTTTCCTTATTTGTTCTGTTCCTTCTAGTGAGACACCTGTTTTTTTAGCTAAGATGCTTCTAAGCTGGGAAGCGTAGTTCATGTTTAGGAAACACAGGCAGCACTGCAAGCAGAAGACTGCTGCGCAGCTTCTTAAGAATATGGTGGTACCACCATATTCTGAAATGAGAACATAAGACATACGATGAAGCTACAACGTAACCCATTTAACACTAATAAGAGAAAATATTTTTTCACTCAACGCGTAATCAAACTCTGGAATTTGTTATTGGAGGATGTAGTAAAAGCTGTTAGTGTAGCTGGGTTTAAAAAAAGTTTGGACAAGTTCCTGGAGGAAAGGTCCATAAACCATTATTAAGAGGACATCCACTGCTTACCCCGGGGCAAGCATTGTGGAACCTGTGTGCCTTTTTGGAAACCTGCCAGGTACTTGTGACCTGGATTGGCCACTGTTGGAAACAGGATTCTGGGTTTGATGGACCTTGTTCTGACCCAGTACGGCACTTCTTATGTTCTCATTTCAGGATATGGTGGTACAACAGAATGTTCTTAAGAAGCTGCACAAGAGTCTTCTGTTTGCCGTGCTGCCAGTGTGTGTGTGTGTGGGGGGGGGGGGTATTGTGTTATCATAGCATCTCCCCCCATCAGCAGCAGTGCAGTTGAGGAGTCCCATGCGGCTTTGCGGGAGTGCCGGTACCACATACAGCAAAAAAGAAACATCAAGCCCACTTTCCTATTCTGTGTCTTAGAACCCACCAGGCAAGTACTAACATCAGTGTTCCACCTTATTTTTCTTTTCAACAACCCAAGTTTCATTTTATTTTTCCTAAAAGAGCTGAGATAGTACTCACAGAGACAGATTTCATTTCCAGGACGGTCCTGGGGCTAGATATAGCAAAGTTTAATAAACAAAACCTGTAACTGCTTCTCTGTAATAAGGAGACTTTCATACACTCCAGCACTGACTCCTCAGCACAGCAATCCATCACAATTCAGGCAGATATGAACCCCAGGATAAAAGAAATAAATGGCACTTCTTATCTTCACTTAGAAAGCCAAGCGCTTCTAACCTGCCTAATAAAACTGGGACCAGTGTTTCAAATCCCATGAGTTAGTGGAACTCCCACAAAAGATCAGTTTATTGTTGTTTAATTCTATTGATTTTTTTAAAATGATTTATTTCCCACATCTTTCCCAAACCTCACTCTCATTTAGAAGAACTAGTTGAATGATGTAATCAAACAGTTTTAATAGTAGTTTTACTTTGGGTTGAATTTGTCCTGTAGTATGAATCCTTATAGCTAGTTTAAAGTTCTCCAATGCCTTTAATCTGAGGCCAAGCTATTTATATTATTCACATTTTTCTTAAAGTAGTTGAGCACATTCTAAAGTATGCTCAACTACTTTAAGAAAAATGTGAAGTTGTGTTGGAGCGTTTTCAGTCTTGTAGAGAAAATCTTAGACTTCAGGAAAACTAATGTTGCAAAGATGAAGGAATACTTCAAGGGGTTGTTAGCTAGGTGGATGTTCGATGTAGGACAGTGAGCAAAACGGAAAGGAGATATTTTAAGGGCAACAAAGGGCAAAAGAAGTGGCTGAAAAGGTAAGGAAAAAGAGTTTAGCCTTCATAAACTATACCAGATCACAGAAAGAGGAAGGCAAATAATATCTGGAGAAGCTTGAATTCTTGAATTCTCTGCAGGGACACCTCCACCTCATCTTCCCCCTCTTCAATCCCAAATCCTTCCGTCACCTTTAGTCACTCTTTCTTCCTTTTCTGAAATCACTGAGGAGGAAACTGCAAATCTTCTCTCCTCCTCTAAATGGACTACTTAAGAACATAAGAACATAAGACATGCCATACTGGGTCAGACCGAGGTCCATCAAGCCCAGTATCCTGTTTCCAACAGTGGCCAATCTAGGTCATATGTACCTAGCAATATCCCCAAAAGACACAGGTTCCACAATGCTTGTACTGGGTCAAGCATTGTAACTCTGGTAACCCGGAGGCCCTCCTCGCCTCCATCACCAGTCTTAGCATCCCACAATAATATTCCCCCACAAATTCACAAACAACTGTAGTTTGGTACAAACATTTGGTCGCAGCTTTATTTACACCTGTAACAACCGGCCCAACACGGGCCTGAATATAAAACCATCCAACATAACCCAGCCCCCACACCCCATTGCCGGAGGATGCCCCCCCACCCGCCATCTTAGTAGCAAGGCGGAGCATCCTCCTCCCCCCCAAACCCCTCCGCCTGCCTCGCCCTACTAGTAGCAAAGGCCGGCTCCCACCCCCCGCTACCGGGCCGAGACCCCCAACCGGGCTGTCTCGCCCCACCCCGAGGAGCACTTCGCCCCCACTGCTCGTAAACCAGTTCAAGCCCGCGCCGCTCCTGCGAGCGCTGGCTCTGTACCCCGCCCCCGCCCGCTGCAACAATTCCAAACCACCTCCCGTCTGGGGGGGAGGGCGGGCACGCGTCCGTTTCCCGAGGAGTCGCGGCCAGAAGGAGACGGCCACGCGGCTCCTCGCAGACACTGCACCGCCCCCCTCTTCAGCCCGCGGCCAATTAAAGCGCTCCGACATCCTTACGGAGCGATTTCGAATGCCGCGCGCATGGCCTCCTTTCACTCACCCCCCCCCCGCCCCCCGTCACATGCTGGAGGCCGAGGCCGGGCCCGGGCCCAGGTTACTGACGGCCGCGGGACCCGGCCCGCGGCCTCGAGCATTAACTCTGGTAACCCGGAGGCCCTCCTCGCCTCCATCACCAGTCTTAGCATCCCACAATAATATTCCCCCACAAATTCACAAACAACTGTAGTTTGGTACAAACATTTGGTCGCAGCTTTATTTACACCTGTAACAACCGGCCCAACACGGGCCTGAATATAAAACCATCCAACATAACCCAGCCCCCACACCCCATTGCCGGAGGATGCCCCCCCACCCGCCATCTTAGTAGCAAGGCGGAGCAACCTCCTCCCCCCCAAACCCCTCCGCCTGCCTCGCCCTACTAGTAGCAAAGGCCGGCTCCCACCCCCCGCTACCGGGCCGAGACCCCCAACCGGGCTGTCTCGCCCCACCCCGAGGAGCACTTCGCCCCCACTGCTCGTAAACCAGTTCAAGCCCGCGCCGCTCCTGCGAGCGCTGGCTCTGTACCCCGCCACCGGTGCGAGGTATTCACTATCCTCGCACCGCCCCCCCCATAAAGCTGCGACCAATCAATTCCAGTGCTTCCTGCCCATCATTAAGCAATAAGTCCTGTCCGACCGGGGACAAGTGTACCCCGTCAGCACGGTACAGTCCAGCACACAGGGGGTCCGCCCCAGGACGCCGGACCTGCCCCCCCCCCCTCCGGCCTGCTGCAACCAACAGCCAAGCCCTGTTGATCTGCGCTAGCCCTCTCAACCACCGTCGCTGAGGCAGGCAGGCCGACCGCGTGATGATGTCCAACCAGACGATTGCACGTCTGGCCACTGCTCCTGCAGCACACCAAGGACCCCCTGCACCGCTCGAATGAGCTGCCGGCACGTCCCACTGGAGAGATCGTGCCCACCCAGATGTCTCAAAAAACAAATCCCACGGGCCGCTGTCGCCGCTCCGCATGCTCCCGAATCCCTGGAAGGAGCTGCCACCGACGCTTGTCCCACTCGCCCAGCCAAACCGACTGGGAATTGCCGGACACCACACCCAGGTGCGGACCCAGCAGTCGATTCCAGGCTCTGCGCTCCGCTCAGATGATCGGCGGGCCCGTGCCTTACCCCCTGTAGGCCCGCCCCGCAGTACACCTGAAAAAGGAAACACAGCATTAGCACCCCCCCCACCCCCCCACCCCCACACACAACTTGTCCATGCCCCTGTAGGCCCCCCCTGCAGTACACCTGAAAAGAAACACAGCATTAGCACCCCCCCACCCCCCCCAGCGCCCCAACTCACAACTGGTCCAGGCGCACATAGCCCGCGTAGGCCCCCGGATCGCCAACGCCCGGTCCGAGAACCCACCTCACCCCCGACCAGCTGCAGCCGCGCACGTCGCCGCCCCTATCCGGAAGGAATGGAGAAGCATACTCTCGTCCATCCAAGCCCAGACGCCGCAAGGCCAGGCGGAGCACCACCGAGAATGGAAACTGGATAACCACACTCCAGTCCGGGTGACAGAAGAAACCTCCAGCCAGATCCGGTCGCTGACGCCCATGAGACGCCAAGTTCCGCGCCGGACAGGATCCCAGACCCGGTATTGCCTACCGCAGTACACACCGCCCCCGGCCCTACGGGTCGGTCTTCGAATGGCCACAAATATCCGCACTCGCGCCTCCTGTAGGCCTCATGAATCACGGGACGGCGCCAATCCGGGACCATTGGCTGCGCTCGCGCCCACCCAGCCAATAGCCGCCTCACCACATAAGGGCACCCGGACTGCCCCAGCCCGCCGCCCTGCCGAAACAAGGAGGAACCGGCCAACGCCGCCTGCACCGCCGACCGGGACCGCCAGACTCTCTGGCCCACGCTATAAAGGAAAACCGCCGGAACATCCCCCACTCCACCGCTTCTCCAGCCCATTCCCCACAGGACCGCAACAAGAAGATCATTGAACACGATACAGCTCGACAGCAATAGCATTCTGATCACCCCGCACAGAGCGAGCCCGAGCCGGAACAATGAGACGAAGACAGGCCAGCACAAACACACACATCAACGCCGCTACCCTCGGGCACTTGGACGGATGCCGATGGATGACTTGCACCACCGCGGCGGCGTCGCACCAGAAAACCACCCGCCTGTCCCGCACCGTTTCGGCCATACCCAGAAGACCACCATAATGGGGAACAATGCCAGGAACGCCATGGTACGCGTCAACCCCTTCGCCGTCCAGGATGCCGGCCACGGCGCCGCCCCCATAAACCCGGGCAGTACCATCACATACCCAACCTACAGGCCGCCGCCGACAACAATTCCAAGTCACGGTGGGATAATACCACAGGCCGCAACACCGCGCAGCCCATATACCACCCCAAAAGCATCCCACCCCCGCCAGTAGGCTCGCATCCCCAACGTCACCCGGATACAATGATGTCCCTAGCACACACTGGCCATCGCGAAGGATAGCCGCCACGCCAACGGCCTCCCCCTGGCAATGACTCGACCAGCAAAATTCGAGTGGCCGACCAGCCTCCGAAGATCCGTTAGCGTCACCTTCGAGGTGGAGCCGAACTCTGCCACCAACCGCCGCCGCCGCTCAACTCCACTGAGTCGATCTCGATCCCCAAGAACGAACGACATGTCACCGGCCCCACTGTCTTCCCACTGCCAAAGGGATGCCCACTTCTCTGCTAGGCCCCAGGAAACGCCCCAGCAAGGACCCACCAGCTGCGGACCACGCGGGCCCCACGAACAACAGTGTCGAGAAACTGCATGGTAACCGGCACCCCGACCTCCGCACCAATATCCAGTGCAAAACGAGCTGGTGGCCGCGAAGTAAGCACGTGAGATCGCCCCAACCCCTAGCAATAATACTGAGCCCGAAACGAACTCCCAGACAGAGGAAGGCAGGAGGTTGAACCGGCAAAAGCCGAGTGGCGAATCCAATGTCCGACTCCGCCAGCCAAGCCCACTTCTACATTGGCGCACCAGCTCCTAGGCCGCATCGGAGGAGGCATAGCGCACTGAGCACAGTTCCCGCGGGATGTGGTCGTTAACCGAGGCCCCAAGGGGCAAGACAGATCGTGTATCCGCCGATACGCCCCGGCTCCTCCTTCAGGAGAACCCCCAGCGGAGAAACCATAGACAGCGCACCGGGCAGCCAGTCAAATGACCCTGCGACCCAGCCCAGCGAGCACTCCTCCGCGATCATCGCGTGGGCCACCTCCGCCATCAGCCTCACCGAGCTAGCCTTCCCCCCCCCCCCCGCCACATCCCGGACTTCCTCCCGAAATGGGATAGGAAAGCCTTCGGAAAACCCCCCGCCTCCAACATATTCCCCGCCGCACCGTGCCTGATACCCTAACACCGAAGGGGGGGTAGGCGCCAGCCCCCCCCGCTACCCTCTACACCTACCCGCCGCCGGCGCCCCCTGAACTGTCCGTCGACTACCCTTAACGGCCACGTGACCGGCACCGCCAAGCAAGCAGGCGCGCCGAAAATTGCAGTCCGGAAATGGGCAGCTCGAATCGGGCCCCGGGCCCGCTGGCTAACAGGACTGAAAGGCCCGCAAAGCTGCATCACCCGATGCCCTAACCGGACCGGCCCCCCCCCCCCACCATTCCTGGCCGACCTTTGCATCCGACGCTTAACCTCCTTCATTCCCCTCGACAATTGCCGAATTCTCCATCCAATCCCGAAACTCCCCATCGTAAGTCGGCTTCAGCCTGCAGCTCACCGTACCGACTCGGGTCCACAGGCACCCTACGCTCGCCATTCACGAAAAAAGGCCCCAGGTTCAATTTTTGAAGGCGTTCCAGGACACCTTACGCACCCCCCGCCTACTCATCCTCCTTCCGTTCCTCGCGACTCACCCCCGAGCGTCTCCCCCTTCGAGGCGCCGGAACATATCGACGTGACGCCGCTCTACGATCCGCCACCACAACTTGCGCAGAACCCCCTCCCACAACGCCGCATACCACACCGCCGAGGACCCCCTCACCTGCCCGCGGCCCGACCGTGGAGGCCGCCGAGGAAGTATCCGATGACCACGACGACGAAGACGACGCACTCCGCCTACGATGCTGCCGGTGCAGCCAAGACGCTTAGGCTCTACGTACCCGTGGCGCACCCGCACCCGACGACACCACCCCCCAACCGGATTCCCGGTACACTCACCTAGCGCCGCCGGCGCCGCTGTTCCCTGCACTACCGAGGTGGACCCCGCCAGCTCCACAGAGGTCAGATCGGTCTGGCACCAGCTCCGCGACATCTCCGTCGAGCCGACACTCACACCGCCTGCTGCCGCCCTTGCACTCCAGGGAACCTGCAGAGGGAGAGAAGAACCAACACACGGGGAAGGAGGAGAACCAACACACGGGGAAGGAGGTGCACCAACCCCCGGAGAAGACATCCCCTGAGGCCCCCCCACCCCCTCCGAGGACCCCAACCCCTCGGCTGCCCAGCCCGCCGCTCCCTAGGGAAGCAGCCCTCCGCCACCCTGGAAACCGGCCCCCCACCCATCCCCTCCCCCCCCCATGGGCCCACACCCATCGACTGCCCCGACACCGGGGACCAGGCCGCCCATTCCCCACCATGCAAACCCGGCCTCCCCATCCCCTGCGACACGGGCCCCTAGGCTCCCGTGCCGCCCGGCGCACAGGCCAGCCCCCCGCAGGGCAAACGCCCGTGACCTGAACCCCCCCACCCATCCGTTCCCCCCCCAGCCCATCAAATCCCCCCCTCCAGCCCATCCAATCCCCCCCCTGCAGCCCATCCGCTCCCCCCTGTCCCCTACCAGCCCCCCGGCACCACGATCCCTACTGCAATGCTCCCGTCTGCAACACCCCTCACCCAACCCCCCCCCTCCACCCCATCAGTCTCCCCGCCCCCAGGCCCCCCCACCCCCAGCCAGGAGGCCCACCGCCCTCCCGGACCCCGCAACCTGGCTGCTGAAGCAGGTAGAGACCCCCGCTTCCCCAGCCCCTGTCCCATGCTTCCCCGCCCCCTACCTGCCCCCCCCTCCGCAAACTCCCACTGCCTGCTCTGGCCCCCAATGCTGAACCCACTCCCCGTGACCCCCTCGAGCTCCCCCCAGCCCTTCCAGCCGAAACCCCCTTTCTTTTGGCTCCTTCTGGCCTTGCCCTGGTCCCCCCTCCGGTAGGCAGAGTGCTCCTGCCCCGATCGATCCCCCCGCATATTAGCTGCCTGCAAAGTTGCCGGAAGCTGCCACTAACCCCCGTTGAGAAAAATAAAAAAAAAAAAAAATGCTCCCGCCGGAAACGCCCGCCGCACAGAGCGCCCCCTGACTAAATCGCCCCCTGAGCACCCCCCGAGCAGAATAACCCCCCCGATTACCCCACTCACCGGACCCGCCGTAACGCGTCCGTTTCCCGAGGAGTCGCGGCCAGAAGGAGACGGCCACGCGGCTCCTCGCAGACACTGCACCGCCCCCCCTCTTCAGCCCGCGGCCAATGAAATCGCTCCGACATCATGACGGAGCGATTTCGAATGCCGCGAGCATGGCCTCCTCTCACTCACCCCGCCCCCCCGCCCCCCGTCACATGCTGGAGGCCGAGGCCGGGCCCGGGCCCAGGTTACTGACGGCCGCGGGACCCGGCCCGCGGCCTCGAGCATATATCCTGGGTCCCTTTTTAATAGTGGTTTATGGACCTTTCCTCCAAGAACTTGTCCAAACCTTTTTTAAACCCTGCTATACTAACAGCCCTTACTACATCCTCCGGTAACAGATTCCAGAGTTTGATTACACATTGAGTGAAAAAATATTTTCTCTTATTTGTCTTAAATAGTTTACCCTGTAGCTTCATTACATGTCCCCTAGTCTTTCTATACTCTGATAGCGTAAACAATTGATCCACGTTTATCCGTTCCACTCCATTCATTAATTTATAGACCTCTATCATATCTCCCCTCAGCCGTCTCTTCTCCAGGCTAAAGAGCCCTAACCTTCTTAGCCTCTCTTCATAGGAGTAGCCTTCCATCCCCTTCACCAATTTGGTGGCTCTTCTCTGTACTTTTTCTAATAACGCTATGTCCTTTTTAAGATACGGTGACCAGAATTGCACACAATATTCAAGGTGAGGTCATACCATGGAGCGATACAGAGGCATTATAACATCCTTTGTTTTATTCTCCATCCCTTTCCTTATGATACCTAGCATTCTATTTGCTTTCTTGGCCGCCGCTGCACACTGGGCGGATGGTTTTAACATGTTATCCACGATGACTCCTAAATCTTTTTCCTGGGTGGTGGTTTCTAATGTGGAGCCTTGCATCGTGTAACTATAGTGTGGGTTGTTCTTTCCTAGGTGCATAACTTTGCACTTGTCCACATTAAATTTTATCTGCCATTTGGATGCCCAGTCTTCCAATTTATCCAGATCCTCCTGCAGTTTTCCACAATCCTCTTGGGTTTTAACAACTTTAAACAGTTTTGTGTCATCTGCAAATTTGATAACCTCACTAGTTATTCCCTTTTCCAGGTCATTTATGAATATGTCAAAAAGCAGCAGACCCAGTACAGATCCCTGGGGTACTCCACTATTCACCTTTTTCCATTGGGAATATTGGCCATTTAACCCTACCCTCTGCTTTCTATCTTTTAACCAGTTCCCGATCCACAATAGTACACTGCCTCCTATCCCATGACTTTTTAGCTTCGCCAAAAGTCTCTGATGGGGGACTTTGTCAAAAGCTTTCTGAAAGTCCAGATACACTACATCAACCGACTCACCTTTGTCTACCTGTTTATGCACACCTTCAAAAAAACATATCAGATTAGTAAGACAAGATCTTCCTTGTCTAAAGCCATGTTGGCTATCTCCCATTAGGCCATGACTATCTACATGCTGTGTAATTTTGTTCTTTATGATGGTTTCTACCATTTTCCCTGGTACTGACGTCAGGCTCACCGGTCTGTAATTTCCTGGGTCACCCCTGGAACCCTTTTTAAAAATTGGTGTTACGTTGGCGACCCTCCAATCTTCAGGTATTACAGATGATTTTAATGAAAGTTCACAGATTACCAATAGCATGTCTACAATCTCATATTTCAGTTCTTTCAACACTCTGGGATGTATACCATCCGGTCCAGGTGATTTGCTACTATTCAGTTTATCAAATAGTTGTAATATATCTTCCCGGTGTAGCGATATTTCTCTCAATTCCTCTGCAGTATCCCCTTTAAATACCACTTCAGTCTTGGGTAACATCCCTACATCTTCCTCAGTAAAGACCGAAGCAAAGAATTCATTGAGTCTCTCTGCTATAGCCTTGTTTCCTCTTACTGCCCCTTTTACCCCTCTATCATCTAATGGTCCAATTGACTCTCTCACAGGCCTTTTGCTACGAATGTACTTGAAAAAGTCTTTATTTCGTGTTTTTGCTTCCTTAGCAAGTTTCTTCTCAAATTCCCGCTTTGCCTGCCTTATCAATGCTTTGCATTTAACTTGCCAGTGCTTGTGCTGTTTCCAGTTTTCATCATTTGGCTTTTTTTTCCATTTCCTGAAGGTTGCTTTTTTGGCAGCAACAGCCTCTCTGACCTCACCTTTAAACCATGCTGGCAGTTTTTTGGACTTTCTTCCACTTTTCCTAATGCGTGGAATACAGCTGGTCTGGGCTTCGAGGATAGTATTTTTAAATAACACCCAAGTTTGCTGTAAGTCTTTAACCTTTGGAACCGCTCCTTTTAGTTTTTTCCTAACTATATTCCTCATTCTATCATAGTCTCCCTTTTGAAAGTTAAAAGGTAGTACTGTGGATGCCTTTACTATCTGTCCTCCACTAATTAAATCAAACATGATCATACTATGATCACTATTGCCAAGTGGTCCCAACACCCTTATTTCTTGCACCAGATCTGGCGTTCCACTAAGGACTAGGTCCAGTATGGCTTCCCCTCTGGTCGGTTCATGAACCAGCTGCTCCAAGAAGCAGTCATTTATTCCATCTAGAAACTTTATCTCTGTAGCTTGTCCTGCTGTGACACTGACCCAGTCGATACCGGGGTAATTGAAATCACCCATTATTACTACTCTGTTGTGACTTTTGTTAGCTTCCTTGATTTCTTTGAGCATTTCATCATCCATTTGTTCATTCTGGCCAGGCGGTCGATAGTATACTCCAACTGCCATCACCTTCCCCTTCATAAATGGAATTTCAATCCATAGAGATTCTACAGCAAATTTTGTTCCCTGCAAAACTTTAATCCTTTCTGACTCAATGCCCTCTCTAACATAGAGCGCAACCCCTCCACCAATTTGATCAGCTCTATCATTACGATATAGTGTGTATCCAGGTATCACAGTGTCCCACTGGTTATCCTCCTTCCACCATGTCTCTGAGAGTGCAATCATATCTAACCTCTCATTTAGTGCTATATATTCTAACTCTCCCATCTTATTGTTTAGACTTCTAGCATTGGCATACAAGCATTTTAGAGACTGTATTTTATTCATATTAATCTGGCTATTGGTAGGCAGGGGTAATTTAGAATCTTTATGCTCTGTCTGCTCCTTACTCAAGGGCATTTGGGCTACTATACTCCCTTTTGGAACCTCACTGTTTTTGGTAGTATCCTTCAAGGATACCTTTGTCCGAACCATGCACTCCTGGGTGACTGTCGGCTTTCCCCTAATTTCTAGTTTAAAAGCTTCTCTATCTCTTTTTTAAAGGTTAATGCCAGCAGTCTGGTCCCATCCTGATTAAGGTGAAGCCCATCCCTTCGGAAGAGCCCCCCCTTTCCCCAGAATGTTCCCCAGTTCCTAACAAATCCAAAACCCTCATCCTTGCACCATTGTCTCATCCACGCATTGAGACTCCGGAGCTCTGCCTGTCTTTTGGGTCCTGCACGTGGAACAGGAAGCATTTCGGAGAACGTTATCCTGGAAGTTCTGGATTTCAACTTCCTACCTAAAAGCTTACTTGCTCCTCTGATCCCATCCCTATACATCTACTAAGTCTTCACTAGATCCTACCTGTCCTTTTAGTTATTGACAACTCTCTCCTCCCCTTTGCTTCCAAAGTATTTGAACGAGTGGTTCACTGCCGCTGTCTTGACTTTCCTCTCAAGACCTTCTGGATCCACTGCAATATGGCTTTCATTCTCTACATTCCACAGAAACGGCTCTTGCCAAAGTCTCCAGGAGCTTTATTCTCGCCAAATCCAAAGGCCTCTACTCGATTCTCATCCTTCTTGACCTTTCTGCTGCCTTTGACACCATTGATTGCTTGGATTTAGGCCTCTGCTCTGTCCTGGTTTTCTTCTTATCTCTCCCATCGCACTTTTAGTGTATGTTCTGGTGGTTCCTCCTCAATCGCCATCCTGCTTTCAGTTTGCTGTACCTCAGGGCTCTATCTTGGGACCTCTCCTTCTATCTATCTACTCTTAGTTCCTTGGTGCACTTATTTCCTCCCATGGTTTTCAATATCATCTTTATGCTGATGACTCTCAGATCTACCTTTCTGTGCCTGACATCTCTCCAGGAATCCAGGCCCGGATCTCTGCCTGCTTATCCGACATTGCTGCCTGGATGTCTCACTGCTGTCTGAAATTGAACATGGCCAAAACTAAGCCCCTTATTTTTCCTCCTAAACCCACCTCTTCCCTTCCTCCCATCTCTATTTCTGTGGATAACACTACACTCCTCCCTCTTTCCTCAGCTCGCAACCTCGAGGCCATCTTTGACTTTACTCTCTCTTTCGTTCCACACATCCAACAGATTGCTAAAACTTGTTGCTTCTTTCTCTATAACACTGGCAAAATTTGTCCCTTCCTTTCTAGGCACACTACTAAAACATTATCCATTCTTTAGTGACCTCCTGTCCAGACCTTTGCAACCTCCTCCTTGATGGTTTCCCTCTAAATCATTTCTCTCTCCTTAAATCTGTTCAAATCTTAGTGGCGCGGCTAATCTTCCACCAGGTTCAATATAACTACTCTTCTCAGGTCACTAGACTGGCTCCCTATCCGATTTCTGTATTCAGTTTAAACTTCTCTTACTGACCTGTAAGTGCACTCATTCTGCTGCTCCTCGCTACCTTTACTTTCTTATCTCTCCCTTCACCACTCCTCAGGAACTCTGCTCTTCTGGCAGATCCCTTCTATTCATGCCCTTCTCTACTACTACCATCTCCAGACTTTGTTCCTTCCACCTTGCTGCTCCTTATGCCTGGAACAAATTACCTGAGTCTGTGCATCAGGCTTCATCTCTGGCTATTTTCAAATTCAGGCTGAAAACTCACCTCTTTAAGGCCGCTTTTGGATCCTTCTCCATTTAGTTTCCTATGTGTTTCCTTACCATTACCATCGATATATCATTGTCCTCAGCTGTTGTGCTGTCTGTCTCGACTAGACTGCACGTTCTGATGACCAGGGACCATCTTTTACATGTGTCTGTACAGTGTTGCATATGCCTTGTAGCACTTACACTACAGTACGAGTATGCAAATGATAAGTAATAGTAGTAAAAGCTAAAGGAAGCTGGTAAAGTAGTCAGGAAAGCCAAAATGCTAATGAAAGACAAAATAGTCAATCCAGGACTTATTTTTAAGTATGCTATTGACAGGAGGAAGTGCAAGGGTTACATTGTGAGACTCAGGGGAACAATATGTAGAGGCTGATGAGGATAAAGCGATATTGCTTAAAAAATATTTCTGTTCTGTTTTGACTGATGAAGGGCTGTGAATGGGACCTCGGAAAACTAACAGAAATAGGAATGGAACTGAGGTAACTCTCAAACTATTTTCAGAACACTTTGATCATGGGGAGATAGCAAAACTAAAAATGGATAAAGCGATGGGGCCGGGCAGGATTCATCCACAGATATATATATATTTTTTTTTACTTTTTATTTATTGAAAGTTTTTTAATCATAACAGGAAAATGAAGTAATGTACTATACATACACTATAGCATATATACATAACACAAGCCCACATCAAGGAGATGTTCCACAAGTAAAAACTGAAAAAACCCTGCATAAGGCTACTGGATAAGAAAACATATAAACTCCTTTAACTGAGTCAAGAGACACGAAATAATTTTTATACATCAAAATATATATCTAAGTCTTACCCTTAAGAAATTCTAACAATTGTTCCACCTCAAAAAAGACATAACGCTTACCCTGAAAAACTATAAGGCATTTACAAGGAAACTTCAAATAAAATAAAGCACCAAGAGCCAAAACACGTGGGCAAACCTCCAAAAAGGCCTTATGACACCCTTGTGTAACCTTAGAGACAATTCACAGATATTGAAAGAACTTAGGGAAGTTCTAGCAGCTCCACTGGCTGACCTTTTTAATGCTTTTTTAGAGTTGGGAGCGATCCTATAGGACTGGAGATTGACAAATGTGGTTCCTGTCCACAAAAGTGAAAGTAAGGAAAAGATTGGAACTAGGGATGTGCATTCATTTGAAATGATATGGGAAATATCATTGGCATTTCTTATATAGTTTATATTGTTTTTAATCTGAACAAACATTTAAAAAAGCCAACATTCTGTTTACTCCCCCTGCCCCATATTGTCATAGACAGGCAAACTGGCCTTGAACTAGTAACCATTAAGTTAGAAAGCAGGCATCTTCCAGGAACACCTATTGCATCTCCATGAGGTCTGGCTCTAGTCAGCCTGCTCTTAACTGTGTCTTGTATTTCAGGTGATCTTCATTCCTGTTTCCTAGTTTGCACAAAGTTTGTCTGATCTGGGGCTCTGTGCAAAAACCTTCCTGGATTTTTTGCCTTGTGAATTTGTTGACTCTTGCTTTTCTATAGGCTTACTCCAAAAATTTTTTTTTGCTGTGTTCTTGTGCCAGAAATTTTGTGAAATCATGTCTAAGTATAGTAGCAGAGACATTTACTGAACCTAATCAAGATCCAGGATGATCTTGATCCGCTTGGTCTCCTATGTGTTTCCTTACCATTCCTTTAGCTGTGCCCTTGTCCACAACTGTTGTGTTATCTGCCTTGACTAAATTGTAAGCTTTGATGAGCAGGGACCATCTTTTACATGTGTCTAGGCAGCGCTGTGTATGCCTTGTAGTGCTATGCAAATGATCAGTAGTAGTAGAGAACTAGATGGACAATTGGGATCCAGATTAGGATTGGCAAATATCTCCAATGGTTTGAAGTAAATCTCTATAGCAGGATAAAAAGGTGCCCACCTGTAGCCTCTGCACTAGGGCTAATGATGGTGGTAGCGATAGTGCGGACACTGCAGATGCGGGTAACATCCCCGCCATGGATAAAGGCCATAGTGAGTGTGTTCATGGACCCACTGTGACAGGAGATAAACCACAGAAATTAATGAAAAAATTAAGAGAATTAACTATGGTTAAGTGGACTTATGCAGATAAAGAAGAAATAATGCACTGTTATTTTTATACTACAAACCCTATATTTAAATTAAGAGGGTATACCAAGAGAATTCCCCAAAAACTGGAAGAAATAGAAAAATTGCCAGAAGAAAAATTGCAAAAAGCAACAGATGCAAATGTAATATCTTTAATTTCACAGATCAAAGTAAAGAAGCATGTGAATGATAACATCTTGAATCAACTAAGGGCTTCCGTCGAAAAAGAAATTCAGGGAGGCGGAGAAGACCTAGGTGAGAGTACAAGAAGAAAGGAATACAGAGTTGAGGGGGAGCTTAGAGATATGGAACTGCAGGAGAATGAGAGGAATAAAGGACAGGTCAACAAATCAACTGAAGAGGAGGAAGAAAGAGAGAAAGACCCAGAGGTGGAGGAATTCAAGATCGAACTCCTAGTCCACATGGAAAAAGATGACTATGCTTGGTTCCAGGTAAGGGAACGATTACCCAAGTTAAATTTAACATCTAAGGTTAAAAGTATGATAACTAAGATGAACAAGGCCATATCCTGTATAAAGGGATCATTTATTGACATCACCAAAATAAATCAAATACAATATTATGCAGCTAACATTATTACTGCAAGAATACTACCAACTAAAGTGCAGAGCCAGAAGAAAAAGAGAACAATAACAGTTCCTCCTTGGAAAAAGCACATCAAAGGAAAAATACAATCATTATGTGCAAAGGTATCCCTGATAGATGGGTATTTAAAAGGATTAAGATCCTTAAAGATATTGAGGAACATCAAAAACATCAAGCTGAAGCATATTGTATTAAAGGACGAAGACTTGAAATTTATATGTTCCAACAATAAACTGAGAGTAGCAGCAGAAGCACAAAAACTGTGAAGATATGAAGAAAACAGAAAATAAAGATATCAAAATAAACTATTTAGAGAACACCCAAAACATTTCTACAGGAAATTGGGAAGGAACATTAATATGGTAAAAACACCACCAACCAAAACTGAAACAGAAACCTTCTGGAGAAGCCTATACGAGGACCTATAGAGCACAATCAAGAAGCAGAATGGTTACCCGGCATACAAGAACATTTAGAAAAATCAAACCTATGGAATGGCCTATAGTAACAACAAAAAGAGCTGGAAAGCAGGTTAAAACGAGTCCAAAACTGGAAAAGCCCTGATCCAGATGGAGTGGCCAACTTTGGTTCAAATAGTTAACATCTCTCCACCAAGACATGGCAAACTGCAAAAAACAAATGATCAAACAGACAAACTTAACACCACAATGGCTTCTAATAGGAAGAACATTTCTGCTTCCAAAGGGAGGGCCCAAGTAACATTCCAAAAATTATAGACCAATAATTTTTCTACCTACAATTTATAAGCTGTTCACTGCAATAGATGCAGACAGAATATATGATCATATTGAATCCAATAACATTCATGGCAATAGTGCAAAAGGGCAATAAGAGGGGAGCATATGGAACCAAAGATCAGTTAATATTAAATAAGGCCATCATGGCCAGTGCTAAGTAAAGCAGAAATCTCAGTATAGCATGGATTAAGAAAACATTTAATTTAATTTAATTTAATTAGCGAGTTTTTATATACCGCACCTTCCATTGATCAGTTGCGGTTTACATGGAACAACAACTTTTGACAGTGTCTCACACTCCTGGATAATAAATTGCCATGAAATGTATAAGATAAATTCTGGTTTGACAGACTACATTAGGTTCACTATGACTATGTGGCAAACCACCCTATTTTTGAAATATGAAGATGGTCAGTACATCAATCCTAACAGCAAGATCCAGAGAGGAACATTTCAGTGAGATTCCCTGTCACCACTTCTGTTTTGTATAGCACTTAATCTAATGAGCACTTTCATCAACTGTTTGGGATACGAATTTAGCCTGAACCTAAAGAAGGTAACAACCCAGAGGTAACATCCCATTTACTATTTGTTAATGACCTGAAGCTCTACAGTTCCAATGGCCAACAATTAGCAGAGAATCTCAGTGTAGTAAAAAGATTTTATGATGACATCAGAATGACTTTTGGCCTAGACAAATGTGCTAAGGCAACTTTTTTTAGAAGAAATTTGAGCAAAATGGAAAATATCTCCCTAGCTGAGGGCTGTGACATCAAGGAACTTGAGCAGGAAGGCATATATAAATATCTTGTAGTAGAGGAAGGAACAACACTCAAGCAGAAATTACTGAGAGAAAAGATTAGTAAAGAATACTGTAGAAGATTAAAAACATTACTGAAAGGTGCCTCAACATTACAGAATAAGAACATAAGATATGCGATACTGGGTCAGAACAAGGTCCATCAAGCCTGTTCCAAAAGTATCCTGTTTCCAACAGTGGCTAATCTAGGTCACAAGTACCTAGCAGGTTCCCAGAAAGACATACAGATTCCACAGTGCTTGTATTGGGGAAAGCAGTAGATTTTCTAAGTTCTCTTTAATAATGGTTTATGGACCTTTTCTCCAGGAACTTGTCCAAACCTTTTTTAAACCCAGCTACACTAATAGCTTTTAGTGCATCCTCCAGTAACGAATTCCAGAGTTTGATTACGCATTGAGTGAAAAAATATTTTCTCTTATTAGTCTTAAACAGGTTACATTGTAGCTTCATTTCATGTCTCCAAGTCTTTCTACTTTTTAGTGGTGTAAACAATCAATCTACGTTTATTCGTACCACTCCATTCATTAATTTATAGGCTTCTATCATATCTGTCCTCAGTCGTCTCTTTTCCAGGTTGAAGAGCCCTAACCTTTTAAGCTACTCCTCATAGGGGTATCCTTCCATCCCCTTTACCATTTTGGTGGCTTTTCAATCAACAATCAGCTGGCAATTCCTGTATTTTCATACAGCCTTGAGATTGTAGACTGGCCTCTTAAAGATCTTGAAAAACTGGATGTGCAAACAAGAAAACTCCTCCATACCCATGAGGTAATTTACAAGAATCAGTATATGCTAAGACTGTACATTCCTAGAGCTGAAGGAGGGCTAGGCCTTATAGCAGGGGTCCTCAAACTATGGCCTGTGGGCAATGTTCCCTCTAATTTTCTGTAGGCTGTGTGCGCATAAAATATCAGCTGTGCAGCTTTTGAAGGAAGGTTAAATTTTTGTGCGCCACATAACGACACTCGGAGTTATATACTTTAAAATTTGATTACACGTCAAAATACAGTATGTACACCACATTGATTGCACTAGAAAATATTGTAGAACTTGTGAAAACTGTAAATACACAACAACTTTTAAATTTTGAGATGTTTGTGTTGTTTTCTATCAGAATCAGGACTGTAATTTTTGTGCGCTCTGTTATAAAGTATGTGCGCTCGCTCGGCGAGGTGTGTGCGCGCGCACACGCGCACAGCTTAGAGGGAACAGTGCCTGTGGGCCACATGCGGCCCGCCGAGGACATTTATCCAGCCCGTTGGGTGTTTTTGCCGCCGCTGCCTGTCCTCAAGGGCAGCTCTACCATGAGGTGAAGTGAAGTGGCTGCAGTTGCTGGTTGTGTGGCAGGCTTTCCCTTCATGCCTAGAGGCGCTTTGCCTTTCTTTGGTGTTCCAGTGGCCTGATTGGTCTTGTGAGGGTGATCAGGGAGGGGCTTTGTTTCCCACTCACCTCCCCGATGCCTATCGGGACTGCTGCAGTTGCTGGTTGTGTGGCGGGATTTCCCTTCGCGCCTAGAGGTACTTTGACTTTCTTTGGTGTTCCGGTGGCCCGATTGCTCTTGCGAGGGTGATCAGGAAGGGGCTCCACTTCTCGCTCACCTCCCCGATGCCGACCATAAAAAAGGTAGGGGGTATTAAAATACCTTCTTGTCTATGGCAGAATGAGAATTTTTCTGATGCGTATTCATGTCCTGGAGGAGGTACTGTATAAACTTGGATTCAATATGTGAAGGGCATTGCTGAAATTGGGTGTGGACATCCAAGGTCTTGGGAAAGCCCCAAACATGCCTCTATTCAGCCTTGGATGTTTTCGCGCTGGTGACATCCTTAGAACTGCTTTATAAAATGGCTCCAGGAATGCCTCTATGCTTTGAACATCTGTATGTCCATTTTCAAAGCAAGAATAGTGTCCCTAAAATACTCCCCCTCCCCCCGATATTTATCATCTTGATTCAAAACATCTCATTCAAGTTTATTTCAGAAGTAAAAATACAATTAGGCCATACTTCTCCCTAAAGAAGGACTCTAGCTTCCTCTTTCCTATAGAATTTATTAGTTGACTGGAGAGCAAAAGTGGGCAACAAAGAAGAAGGCAAAGTGGTTGGAAAATTTGGACTTGGTAACAGAAATAAAGCTAGAGAAGGACTGATAGAATTCTGCAAGACCAAAGATCTATTCATCTCAAATACCTTCTTCCAGTAACACAAGTGGCAACTGTACACATAGACTTTCCCCAATGGATTGCACAAATATCAAACTGACTACATCTGTGGAAGTCAATGTTGGAAAAGCTCAATAACATTAACAAAGATAAAACCTGGAGCCAACTATGGTACAGATCACCAAAGTAAGATGTGTAGTGTGCATAGGAATTTGTTCATAGGTTTTTTTTAAACTATAGTCCGGCCCTCCAACGGTCTGAGTGTTTAAAAGGTTTGAGGACCCCTGCCTTATAGAGATTGATTATACATACAGAGCTACTATCACAGGCCTCCAGGCCTACCTAACAGCATCATTGGATCCCAATACGGAAAAAGTACTAAAATATGAAAGTAAACATCCAGAATCTGTCTCCATCATCAAACTTGGACAAGCTTTCCAAAACTAGGAGGAATGAATGAGAATCTACACGTACACACAGGAAAGGAAGCAATAGAATTTGCAAAACAAGTGAAAAAAGCTTTTCAAAGAATTAGATCAACAAACAAGGAAAAACAAGTGGGAAATGTAGAAATACAGTGGGAAATTCAAATTGTTACTCCGGGAACCATTTGTCGATCAAGAATGGACACATGAATGGTTTAGGAGAGGTGAACTGAAACTGAAGGATGAGAGATTGGTAACTGCAGCCTAGGACAGTGGCTTACGGCAAGATGGTTTACAGTGAGCATTGAAAAAACTGGCAAAGCAGACATACGTCAATTCTGTAAGAAAGACCTGGAAACAGTGACTCACCTCATAGCTGGCTGTGAAGTTCTGATGGCAGAAAATTTCTATACAGAAAGGCACAATAAAGTAACATATCTCATCCATTGAAAACTCTGTAAAGACTACAACATCAGTGTGCCTGAAAAGCACTGGGGTCATGACCTAAGAGAATTACAGAGAATGAAGAGGTTCTGATCACCTGGGACATTCCCATTCTGACTGATAAGAAACTGGATGTGAGGAAACCCGACATAATGGTAAAGGAGTAAAACATCAGAACAGCATTGATAATAGAGGTGTCGGTTCCAAGTGATTATTCTGTGAATAGCGTTTATTTTATTTATTTATTTTATATACATTTTATATACCGCATCTTCCAAAGTTCAGTTGCGGTTCACAGTGAACAACAATTAACAAAGCAAGTTTGTTTTACAGGGAACGTCATATTATAACAGAACATATTTACAAGGAACATCATATTATATAGAGTATACAGTCTAAACAATGTGAGATAATACAGAACAGATTAAACTATATACAGTTTTGTATATGTATATATATACATGGAGGTGAAAGGACATAAGCTGTGAGGTCATCATGGGTGTGTGTTATCTGTGTGTGTTAAAGGGCTTTTGCTTAATGTAGACTGATACCTGTTTAACCTTTGTCTAACGCAGGTGCTGAGTTATCTATGTTATAGTGTTTGGTGAACAGATAAGTTTTCAATTTTTTACGGAATTCCATGATTTCCGTTAGTGTTCGTAGCTCCTCTGGGAGGGAGTTCCAGGTCATTGGGGCTATGTGGGAAAAGGCTCTGTTATTTGTTGATTTATGGGCTCTTGTGTAATCTTTCGGGGTCTTTAATCTGTTCAATTGTCCTTTTCTGTGTGTGGGCTTAGATGGTTCTTTGTGTATTAAGTTACATAGCATAGTTGGGGCCATATCATATAAGGCCTTGAATGCAGTAATTATTGTTTTGTAGATTATTCTGCTTTGAATTGGTAGCCAATGGAGGGAGGCTAGTATTGGTGATATGTGTTGGAGTGAGTTAATTTTCAATATGATTCTGGCCGCTGCGTTTTGCGTTAATTGCAGTCATTTGATGTTTTGTTTTGATATGCCTATTAGAATTAGGTTGGCAAAGTCAAAATGTGGAGTTATTGTTGCCTGGATTATGTTGATAAAGTCTTGTGTAAATACTAGCGGACGAAGTTGTTTGAGGGTTTTGAGTTTGAAATAAATTTTCTTTATGGTATTGCTAATGTGTGTTTCCATCGTAAGGTGTGTATCTAGTATAACGCCTAGATATCTTATTTCGTTTTTTATTTTAATTTCTTGATTTTGAAGTCTTATGTGTGTTGGGGGGATATAGGCTTTGTTCTTGGTCACAATTAGAACTTCGGTTTTAGTGTGGTTTATGTGGAGGTTTTGTGCTTTTAGCCACGTTGTGATTTCATTATAGCAGTCCGATAGGAGTTGTAGCGGTAGGTTGGGTATCGTGAATGGGATATACATCATAATATCGTCTGCGTATAGATGATATTTTATTCCAAATTTTTTGAAAATGTTGCAGACTGGTTTTATGTAAATATTGAAAAGTAGGGCTGACAGCGCTGAACCTTGTGGTAATCCAATCTCTTGTTTATATGTGGTTGAGTTTTGATTCCCAATTCTTACATTTTGCGTTCTATTATTTAGGTAGGATGAGAACCAATTATGTACTGTGGAGTTTAAGCCTATTTGCCTCAGGTTATTGAGCATTATTATAGCGTTGAGAGGCAGACGATTCTAAAGTACCAGAAATGCAGTCAGAGACCAAGAAAATGTGGCATAAAGATGCAGAAATATTTCCCATCATACTGGGAGCCAAGCACATCTTGACAAACTACCCCTACCTCTTACATCTTGCAAACTCCAAAAGGAAGCTCTCTTTGGCATGATGCAAGTACTACACTGAGTAGCAGCAGTAAATTTGAGAGACTGAGATCATACTCCACCAACCCTGGCTTAGAAGTGAGGTTCATGACTGTCATGGTATGAGCAAAACTAACAGAAACACACACTGAGGCCCTACAAAGTTATACCAAACACACAAGCCTCAATACTATAGTTAAATACTATTCAATACACATAATACCTCAATAAAGAAACTTTACCCTCTATGCGGCAGTCATTACTGCCTGAAGGGGAATCGCCTCCATGTACCATCATAGGTCTAAAAAACTCCTCCTTTTACTTATCCCAACACATACAAACTCTTCAATGATAACTACACAATAACAGCACAATATGCTGTATGCTTATTGGCAACTAAGGGACCAACCCCATCATATATACCACTCCCAATGTATTATTCATTTTTCATGGTGATATGGAAACTGAAACCAGAGCCTAGGTCACCGCCTATACGGGTCTAAATTATTGGCCAACACAGAACCTCTGGGCAACACGCCACACAGAATCGTTGGGTAACAGCAATAACTCCACAGCAGAGTCTACAACTTTTCCATCATCCCTAAAAAAAGAAATAAATTCAAGCCAGAATAAAGCTAACACAATTCACAGAACAGACAAAATCTGTTACATAGCTTTAGAAATATCTCCTGGAAAACATTTCAATCATGACCAACGAAGATCGTTTCATGGACAAGGCGCATCATTGGGGGCTTACTCTTAACTGCTCTGAAGGATCTTCGTCGGGCATGACTGAAATGTTTACCAGGAGATATTTCTAAAGCTAAGTAACAGATTTTGTCTATTTTGTCTGAATATGGTCCTTGTATTTCTTGGCACTGCTAATTTTATTGAAGAAATCAATGGGGTAATAAGCAGGCACTACTGAGGAGAGCAAAGCGCTCTCACTAGTGTGTGCCTTCCACTGATAGTTCCGTCAGGTAAAGGGGTGTTATCTGATGGAAGCACTTAAAAATCAGTGTTAGAACTTTCAATTTAACTCTCCAGAGTACGAGCAGTCAATGTAACTTGTTCAAAATTGGCATGATATGAGTAAGGATCTTAGCTGCTATCAGGATCCTTCTGGCAGTATTTTGAAGAAGCTGAAACTGCTTGAGCAAGCCTGAAGGCAAAGCCTGATGTATAGAGTTGCAGTAGTCCATTCTGCTTATAAGACGGCATGAATGATGAGTGCTGTCAGATACTGCAGGAAATACAGACCATCCCCAGACATTTCTTTCTTTTCTATTTCACTGTATCACACACTAGAAAATAAAAAAAATACCATCCCCAGCTGTTTCTCTTCCTTCCAAATCACCACGTCACATACTGGGATGGAAGATCATTCCCAGGCAGTTCTATCCCTTCTAGCTCACTGTGTCACACTGTGATAGAGAATATAAGATTAGAAATAAGTTAGCATATCTTCAGGGAACAGGTTATGGTCTAGATTATCATAGTGACCTGGGGAAGGTGGGGAGGGGGAGCAGGGCTGGTGCAAAGGTATTGGGCACCCTAGGTGAACCTCCAATCTTATGCCCTCACCTCAAGATTTTGATAATGAAACTGAACAATCATAATCATTCCAACACCACCCTTCCCAAAACAGTCCTAAAAAATATAAAATTGGACATCATACTTTTACATATTAAACTTTCCTTTGTATGTGTGTGTGTGCGTCCATGCTCCTCTTGAGTTTGTCTGGCTGTCAGGACCTACTGTTTTGCTTTGAGTGCTACTGCCTAGAAGCCTAGTCTTGCCTAATGCCCTGGGGGAAGGGTGATTTCTGTGTCTGCTGGTAGTCTAATATCCTAGGGCCTTGCTCATTCTATTTACAATCAGCACTACCGGAACCAACATGCAAGAAGGCAGGGAACCGAAGAGGCAGGACTGGCCTAGAGCAGGTGTGTCCATCTCCTGTCCTGGAGGGCTACAAACCAGCCTAGTTTGCAGAATGTCCCTAATGAATATTCATGATATATTTGCATGCAATGGAGTAGTGCATGCAAATATTTCTCATGCATATTCATAAAGGATATCCTGAAACCTAACTGGTTTGTGGCCCTCTAGGGCTGGAGTTGGACACCCCTAGCCTAGAATCTTTCTCTGGGCGGTGAGATATTGGCAGCTCTGTATGAGTCTGGCTTTCACTGCACCTTGCTCTTTCTCAGAATAGAATGAAGGAGCTCTGGTTAAGCAGAGAGATGTGTCTGGCTAGGGGGAGAAGGAGGGGTATTTTAATATAATTATACTGTATTCCACTTCTGGTGGATGTTGTACACTGCTTTGAAAGTCAAGTAACTGGGGAAGTGGTCTAGAAATTTTGTAAATAAATAAATTCAAACATTTCTGTCCCTTCTATTTCAATGCATCTCATTCGGGATAGAAGGAAGACCATCTCCAGGCATTTCTGCCCCTTGCAAATCACTGTGTCACATGATGCAGGGAACCATGACCATCTCCAGGTATTTCTATACCTTCAAGTTCAATGTGCCACAACGTACAGGGAGTATAAACCATCTCCCTGCATTGTTTCCCCTTTGAGTTCCCTATTTCAAAGTACAGGGAACCTAAACCATCACCATGTATTTTGTCCTTTCTAACTCACTGTGTCACAAGTACAGGGAATATAGACCATCCGCAGGCGATTCTGTCACAGCACATGGATTAAGGATTGTACCACGGCATTTCTATTTTTATCTGTGGAAAAAAGCATGCAGGCATTTACAATATCTTTTTATCAGTTTAGGAGGCCATCACACATTCTGTTCTCTGAATTTTTTAATTCTGGAGAACAGATGGTGAAAACTGCAATGAGACAAGTTGTACTTATTAACAGCTTTTTTGTTTTCAAAAAGATATTTTTTGTGCATCATGAAGCATTTCATGTTCTCATAAGATACCGATTTTGTTTTATATGGATTTGTGATTTTTTTCACTTCATTAGAATTTTGACATACCAGTAATTATAACAGTATAATACATCTTTTTTGATAGTAATTATGACCAATGAATTTTATGAATGAGTACAAGGCATCACGACTTGAATAATAGCACTCTGAATGGAGTAATGGAATGGTGAAATGCATTGTTAGTACCTAATTTATATCTCTCTCTGTTTCAGCATAAACAACTCTGTCATGCTTTTGGAAGAATTCTCTGATGGGGAAAATAGAAATTAGCATGCATTGTTTCCTTCTAAGAATTCAGCACATGGAATTTCACAATAATTATTTATTATTTTGTATTTATAAGTCACCTAGTTAGCCTAGTGCTCAAGGTGCCATACAATAAATAGGAAATAAAGAATAACACAAAATACATAAAATCAGTAAAAAAAGATAAAAGATCTTTTACAGCTGTGCCTAACCTGTGGAAAAACCTTATACACACATCTAAAAAGAATGACCAACCTAAACAGAATCAAACAACCAGGTTTTTATGCAGTTTACTGCATATTGCATATCCTCATATTTATAGATAATGAATTTTACAGGGCCATAGCAGTACGGTGTTCGCTTCTTTGTTTTAATCTATTTGACCTAGATCAACATTCTTGCAATGCAAAAACATAATTAAAAGCGTGTTATCGCAGCACCTTCCCCTACCAGCAGCAGCACGGGAAAAGGACTCCCACACAGCTTCGTGAGAAACATAGAAACATAGAAATATGATGACAGAAAAAGACCACATGGCCTATCTAGTCTGTCCTGGAGAACGTTGCTCCTGGGAGGACCTTAGGGCCTTACCTGGTACAGATATTTAGGAGCATTAATAAACAAAGCTTTAAAAGTCAACATTATTACCTTAGCCCCAGCTTGAAGAGGCAGGCAATGCAGGACTTGAAGAGCAGAAAATACGAATTATGCAATTTTAATCCTAACAAAATCTGTGCAGCTCTATTTTGCATATACTATAGCTGCTTCTTCAGTAAACCTTGATAAAGTGAGTTACAGAAGTCTAAAATTCCTATAATAAGAACATGGATCACTGTAGCTGGATGCAGATTACAAATAACTCAGGCTAGGATATTTGAACACCCGTGATTAATTGGGAAGTCCAGTCACTAAATAGATGAACAGACCAATGGGAACAGTGTTCATAAGAAAGATTTCAAATCAGCCAAGCGGAATGAGCTTTGCATGTTTGCGATGTCAAATGAACAAAACATTTTTTGAATGGGCAGTGACATTTTGATGCCCTTGGATAATATTTTGGCATTTCTTTTCTGTGTGCACTTAAACAATCCATATTCTCCATGAGACCAGGTTCTTTGAAGTTTGCAATGAAAAGCTTACTTTATGCACATCTGAAAGCTGAGAGAATGAGATTCACTCCCAGGATGTCAGATCAGTGGCCAGTGCCAGATGATACCTATTCGATCCTTTTCTATTTTGGAGGTGCTTCTTTCCATTTGAATAAATTTCTCAGAAGTGCTTATGGACTGTTTAAGAACAATTTAACGGGACCATGGGGCATCCTGCTGGACTTGAAATATGTTTGGAAAATGTGATTGAATCTCTGTGAATGATTGAAATAGGAATATCAAAGGTTACTAAGTACTTTGGATGAATTTTTACATATATTTTATGGATTAACCAAATTCCTTTACTTCACTCCAGTCCAGTCCTGGAATTTTTGGGATACAGGTTCCTCCTGCAGCTTGGAGACTGAACAATGACACTCTTCAGATGTCACCACTATAACCTTCTGAGGGACCACCCCTTGGCTTCAGTTTGTTCAGTCTCCAAGCAGCTGGAGGTTGTAGAGCCTAGGGACTCTGGGCTCTATAGAGGGACAATTAAGTGTTGTATTTCTTTTTAGTTAATCTTTTGTTTTGGTTTAAAAAAAAAAGGAGAAGACAGATAAAATGTTACTGTAGCTTTAAGAGCTAACTGATGCCCTCTCTCTCTCTCTGGAGGAGGTTGCTCTGCCGCGTTAAAAACCGCGATGTTTGAGATTGCATCTGGTCTCCCGATCCTACTTTGGTTAGGAGAGGAGCACTTGAAAGAAGTTAGGCGTCATTTACCTTGTTGCTTTTAATCGAGGGGTAAAGCCTTGCCTTCTGTCTCTGCAGAGAACTAATTAAGTTGCCGGTTTCATTCTGGCTGAATTGAATTTGACGGCACTTCCGGGTTTATCCGACGTGCAGAGAAGTTTGGTATCGGAGACCCGGGGGTGGAAGAAAGCAATTTAAGCATTTCTTTTTTGGAAGCGCTGCAGCTTTGGTAAATTGATTGCTGCGCAGTTTTAATGGCGGTTTACATTCTTTGAAGGCCGCGCCATTTATGCGTGTACAGGCAGCAACGTTAAATAACGAAGGTACACTGAAACAGGTGGTTGTGAGTAATTCTGATGTCTTTTTCTTGAGTTTTCTTCTTAGAAAAGTATTGCTAAAACGATTTACTAGTATCTATTAGTATTTTATTTACCTTTTCATTTAAAAAAAAGAGATTAGTTAATAAGGAATAATATTTATATCTTTGGCACTTTAATATAAAATGCCTTCTATGCCACAATGCTTGGTGTGTGGTTCTAGGAGGGGCATATGTTTGGACTCAGGAGTTTGCAAATCTTGTGTTCAGGAGAATGCAGATTTGCAAAATGTTTTAGAAGCCACTGCGGAAGGGGTTAAGCAGCCTTCTTCACCATTGAGAGAGGTTGATTCTCCTCCGCAGCTTTTACCTGAACCTGTTCCAGGTCCTTCTTCCATGCCGGATGTGCCTATGATGCCTTCAACTTTTTCTTCAGGTTTAACAGCATTGTTTTCAAAGGAGTTTGTTTCCTTACTTCAGCAAACATTTAGAGATGATCATAGAGTATCTGTACCGCCTCTTGTATCTGATCTTGGAAGGAAGAGTTCGGCTGTTCCTTTAAAGATTGATGAAACTACGCTACCTAGTAAGAAGACTAGGATAGGAAAGGATTCAAAGGATTTTTCAATAGCATCTGAAGAAATACATTCAGATTTAGAGGTGGATATGGAGGAAGAATTAGAAGAGGGAGAACTTGTAGAGTAGGAGGATCAGTCTAGAATAGTATGTGTTTTTCGTAGGGAAGAGTTACCAGCATTAATTATGGAAACTCTTAAGACATTGAATATGACAGTGTCAGAGCCAGAGGAAAACTCCGAATTAGAGGATCCTTTGTTACAGGCATTTAGGAAAACGCAAAAAGCCTTTCCAGTTCATAGAGTAGTTAAAGAGATGATTCAGCAAGAGTGGAATATTCCTGAGGCTGGGTTAAAAGGCTCCAGAATTATGGCTCGTTTGTATCCTTTACAAGATCGGGATCGTGAATTATTTAATCCACCTAAGATAGATGCAGCAGTTTCGGCGGTTACTAAAAGGACTACTATTCCAGTAGAGGGCGGTGCAGCTCTCAAGGATAGTTATAATAGAAAGTTAGACACTTTGTTGAAACAGGTGTTTGATATAAATGCGTTGTCCATTCAGGCACCCATTTGTGGAGCATGGGTAGCTAGAGCATGTTTGCGTTGGTCACAGAGTTTACATTGTAATACTGAAGAGACCTCTGCAGAGGAGGCATCTAAGTTAGAAACTGTAGCAGCTTATTTAGCTGACATTCATTATGATCTTATTAGAGCATTATCAAAAAGTATGGGCTCAGTGGTCGCAGCTAGAAGGTATGTATGGTTGCGTACCTGGGCTGCAGATGCTTCTTCTAAAGCAAGACTTTCTAAGCTTCCTTTTAGGGGTAAGCTTTTATTTGGAGAAGATTTGGATAAGTTAGTAAAGGATCCGGGAGATTGTAAAGGAGGCAGATTGCCTGAGGATAGGCAAAGGTTAGGACGCTCAGTTCAGGCGTATAGAGGTCAGAATAGGGATTTTCGTCGTTTTCGTTCTGTACGTTTTGGTCAATTTCAAAGAGGACGTCAGTATTTCAGGAGTCAGGGGTTTCGAGAATTTCGAGGAGCAGGCAGAGGTTTTACAGCTTCCTCTTCCTCTGCAAACCCGAGAAAGACACAATGAGATGAAAGACACCCAGGTGGATTTTGTTCCCGTAGGGGGCCGGCTCCGGGATTTTTTTTCCGCCTGGGTTCAAATCACATCCAATTGGTAGGTGTTGGAGATTATTCAAAAAGGATACGCTCTGAAACTTCAGCGCCCGCTGGTCGATTTGTTCGTTCAATCTCCTTGCAAGGCTCGCATCAAGAGTGCGGCAATACGCGAGACCTTGCAAAGACTTTTGAAGCTGGAGGCTATTGTACCGGTGCCGTTAAATCAACGCGGTTACGGTCGATACTCAATTTATTTTGTAGTTCCAAAAAAGGAGGGTTCTTTTTGGCCGGTTTTGGATCTTCGCGGAGTAAATCGTTATCTTCGGGTAGCTCATTTTTGTATGGAAACGTTAAAATCTGTGATAATGGCGGTAAGAAAAGGGGAATTTCTTACGTCTCTGGATTTAACGGAGGCGTATCTTAATATTCCCATTCATCAGGAACATCAAAGGTTTTTAAGATTTGCAGTTCCAATGTGCCATTTCCAGTTTCATGCGTTGCCCTTCATTTTGGCAACAGCTCCGCGAACATTTACCAAAGTAATGGTAGTAGTGGCGGCAGCATTGAGAAGAGAAGGAATTCTGGTTCACCCTTACCTGGACGATTGGTTGATTCGAGCAAAGTCCGAAGAGGAAAGCAGGTTAGCAACAAACAGAGTAGTGGAATTTTTACATAGTTTAGGTTGGGTGGTCAATATGATGAAAAGCAAGTTAATTCCGTCGCAGAATCTGGAACATTTGGGCGCTCGGTTCGATACAAAGAAGGGAAGAATTTTTCTTCCTCACTCTCGAGCACTAGCACTAAGAAATCTAGTAAGAGATTTTTTGACCAGAAAAGAACCCACGGCATGGCATTATCTGCAGTTACTAGGGACCATGGCAGCAACCTTGGACTTAGTGCCGTGGGCGAGAGCTCATATGCGACCGTTGCAAAGAGCATTACTAAGGAGATGGTCGCATCAAAAGAGTCCGCTATCAGAGAAGTTACCCTGTCTTCGGGAGACGCGTCAAGCTCTGCATTGGTGGTTAAGACTTGAAGTTTTAGAGATAGGAATGCGCCTGGAGTCTCCAGTTTGGATTCAGCTTACGACAGATGCCAGTCTAGTGGGCTGGGGAGCACATTGCGAAAGAGAGTTTGTTCAGGGTCAATGGAACAAACAGGAGAAGGTGTGGTCAATAAACAGATTAGAGTTGAGAGCAGTGACTTTAGCTCTACGAGCATTTCAGTGTCACATTCAGGGAACAGCTGTTCGTGTCCTGTCAGACAACACGACCGCAGTGGCTTACATCAGACGTCAGGGAGGCACAGGCAGTGTTGCTCTGGAGGATGAGGCAGAACAGTTGTTCATCTGGGCCGAGAGAAACTTGGATGCTTTATCTGTGAGCCATGTTGCGGGAGCAAACAATATGGAAGCCAATTTTTTGAGTCGAGTGAAGGTGGATCCAGGAGAGTGGATTCTGCACCCCCAGGTGTTTCAGTTAATAATAAAGTGATGGGGAATTCCGGTGATGGATCTCATGGCAACATTCAAGTCAGCAAAAGTCGATCGGTTTTTCAGTCGAAGACGAGAAAGAATGTCAGAAGGTCTGGATGCACTAGTTCAAAGTTGGCCGGAAAAACAGCTGTTATATGTCTTCCCTCCGTGGGTGTTAATAGGTCGAGTTCTGCAAAGAGTAGAATGTCACAAGGGACTAGTGATATTAATAGCTCCAGATTGGCCAAGACGGCCATGGTATGCGGATCTCATGAGATAGTGATATAGTGATATAGCGGAAGGGCTGTCGGGTAAGGTTTGCCTCTTTGCAGATGATACCAAAATCTGCAATAGGGTAGACACCCAGGAAGGTGTAGATAACATGAGGAGGGAACTAGCTAAGCTTGAAGAATGGTCTAGAATTTGGCAGCTGGGATTTAATGTTAAAAAATGTAAGGGCATGCATTTGGGCTGCAGCAATCCAAGGGAGCAATACAGTATAGGAGGTGAAGTACTTTTGTCCACTAAAGAAGAGCGGGACCTAGGCGTGGTTGTGTCTGATGATCTTAAAGTAGCTAAACAGGTAGAAAAGGCGACGGCAAAAGCTAGAAGGATGCTTGGGTGCATATGGAGAGGAATGGCTAGCAGAAAAAAGGAGGTGATAATGCCTCTGTATAAGTCTTTGGTGCGACCTCATTTGGAGTATAGTGTGCAATTCTGGAGACCGCACCTTCAAAAGGATGTGAACAGGATGGAGTCGGTGCAGAGGGTGGCTACTAAAATGATTAGTGGGCTTCATTATAAAGCAAATGAGGACAGACTTAAGGATCTTAATATGTATACCTTAGAGGAAAGGCGGGATAGAGGTGATATGATTGAGATGTTTAAATACCTCCGTGGCATAAATGTTCAGGGAGAGAGCCTCTTTCAATTGAAAGCAAGTTCTGCTACGAGGGGACATGGGATGAGGGTGAAGGGAGATAGATTCAGGAGTGATATGCGGAAATATTTCTTTACGGAAAGAGTAGTGGATCCATGGAATAGTCTCCCAGTGGAGGTGGTAGAGATGAGGACAGTAACTGAATTCAAAAAAGCATGGGACCAACACAGAGGATCTCTAAAGGTAAAAAGTGGACTGTTGTAGTTGTTGATATGGAAGGACAGACTAGATAGGCCATGTGGTCTTTTTCTGTCATCATGTTTCTATGTTTCTATGAGATTATTAGTAGACCGTCCTTGGCGTTTACCAGTGAGAAAGGATCTTTTGAGTCAGGGACCCTTACACATGCCTCAAGTGGATTGATTCTCGCTTACAGCTTGTCTCTTGAAAGGGCGCGATTAAGAGCCAGGGGTTACTCTTCAGCAGTGATTTCTACTTTATTAAAATCAAGAAGGAAATCTACTTCTTTAGCTTATATTCGCACATGGAGAATATTTGAGGCATGGTGTGAAGACAAGTCTGTTGATGCGTTGAAAGCTTCTATTTCTCAAATTCTCTCTTTTTTGCAGGAAGGATTTGAGAAAGGTTTAGCTCCAGCGTCATTGAAGGTTCAGCTGGCAGGTCTGTCTTGTTATAGAGGGAAGGTAAAGGGTGAAGCGATTGGAACACACCCAGATGTGAAACGCTTTTTGAGAGCGGTTACATTATTGAGACCACTGTGTAGACCACGGGTTCCGTCTTGGAGTCTCCATTTGGTTTTGGAGGCTTTGGTGCGGGAACCTTTTGAACCATTATCACGAGCATCGTTAAAAGATCTTTCACTCAAAGTATTGTTTTGGTAGTGATTGCGTCGGCCAGAAGGATTTTGGAGTTGCAAGCGTTATCTTGTAGAAAGCCTTTTCTGGTATTCTTCAAAGGGAAGGTCGTTTTAAGACCAGTGCCTTCTTTCTTACCCAAGGTGGTATCGGTTTTTCATATGAATCAAGAAGTCTCATCACCAGAAGCTATATGTAGGAAAAACAAGCCGGAGGTTTAGATCTCGCATTCAGGAACACAAGAGTCGTCTGTTAAACAAAATTATGACTGCACCTTTAGTTAAACATTGTGTTGAAATGGGTCATGACTATTTACAGTTACGATGCTTTTGCATAGACCATATCACCTTTACACGGAGAGGTAAAACGCTAGATGAAACTCTACTGTTTTACGAGCAAAGATGGATCTTTTTATTGGACACAGTACAACCATTGGGTTTAAACGAATCTGTTGAGTGGCAATTATGCAGATGAGTGCAACGCATCATCTTATATAAGGGGGTAGTAATTCACAACCCGCATGCGCGGCGTTGTCTGACAGAGAAAGCAAAGAAAAAAGTAAATCAGAACATTTGATGAGAAACGTGGGCAGCAACTATTAGCAAGTAAGAATAAGATTTCACATTGGATAGAGTCATATAAGTTTAGGTGAGCTTTAAATGAATTTTTTAAAGCAGTTTTTATATCACACGTTGTTTTTCAATTATACTCAGTTTCTTCAAGAGGAACTCCGGATAGGAGCAAAACACGAAGGCGCTGAAGGAGTGAGGCGTATGGAGAATTGTTATATTTTGGAAAGCTGAGCAGAAGAGAACAACATAGTGGAAGCTAAGTTTGTTCTGCCTCACAAGCTCGTATATATTATTTTAAATTGAATAGGACTCTGAATACTGGCACGTAAATAGATAAAAAGATAAAAAAGATAAAAAAGAGTTAAAGTTTTATCTACACATTAGCATGAGAAAACAAATCTCTAGTAGTCATTGATGTCATCAAGCGCTATCTATGTTTCACTGAATAATGCGATCATAAGCGCAAGTTTGATCTGAGACTACGTACGATAAATAATTAGCCAGTACTGCCTAGAGTCAATAGTTGAAGTGGAGTGTTCTTCATCGTTTTGTGCATTATCTACACCACTCCGAGAGGACCATTATTTTTCTTGTTTTTCGTGTATATGTGTATACAGGTTTCTGTAAGAGCTGTTTTTGTAGCTGGGTTTAAAAAAGGTTTGGACAAGTTCCTGGAGGAAAGGTCTATAAACCATTATTAAAAGGGACTCGGGATATCACTGCTTGACCCAATACGAGCATTAAGGAACCTGTGTCTTTTGGGGAAACTGCTAGGTACTTGTGACCAGGATTGGCCACTGTTGGAAACAGGAGACTGGGCTTGATGGACCTTGGTCTGACCCAGTATGGCATATCTTATAAAAAGTTTTAATTGTGCATTTTTGCTTCCACAGCAAGATTTTTTTCAAATTCTCTCTTTTCCTTATTTATGAATGCCTTGCATGTAACTTGCCAGTGCTTATGCTGTTTCCCGTTTTCGTCATTTGGCTCCTTTTCCCATTTACTGAAAGATGCCTTTTTGGCTACAACAGCCTCTCTGACCTCACCTTTAAATCATGCTAGCAATTTTTTGATCTTCCACTTTTTTAAAATGTGGAATATATGTAGTCTGGGCTTCCAAGACAGTATTTTTAAATAATGCCCATGCTTGATGTGAACTTTTAACCTTTGCAGCTGCTCCTTTTAGACTTTTCTTAACTATTTTCCTCATTTTATCATAGTCTCCCCTTGAAAGTTAAAAGGTAAGTACTGTGGATTTCCATGGCATCCTACCTCCATTTATTAAATCAAATTAGATCATGCTAATGATTACTATTGCCAAGTGGCCCTAACACTGTTATCTCTTGCAGCAGATCCTGTTTCCCACTAAGGACTAGGTCCAAAATAGCTTTCCCCTCTTATCAGTTCATGAACCAGCTGCTCCAAGAAGCAGTCATTTATTTAATCTAGAAACTTTATCTCCCTAACATGTCCTGCTGTGACATTGACCCATTCTATACTGTGGTAATTGAAATCACCTATTATTATTACTGTATTGTGACTTTTGTTAGTTTCCCTGATTTCTTTTAGCATTTCATCATCCATCTGTTTATTCTGGCCAGCATTTCTATCCATAGAGATTCAACAGTGTGTTTTGTTTCCTGCAAATCTTTATTTCTGTGTGACTCAATGACCTCTCTAGCATAGAGCACAAATGATATAATTTGGAACAAGTCTTAAAACATGGCGCTGCACTACCAGTATCGACGTTTGAGAAAACAGGAGTTTTTGTAGGCTATGAATCCTTTAAAAAAAACAAAATCTGAAAAGCCTCTTGCAATAAAATATGCTTTGTTGGACCTTTAAAAGGCATCAGAATCTCCACTGACTTCAATAAAAGATGAATCCAATATTTTTTTTTTTGCATATATACTGATAACTGGGTGACCAGACTCTCTAGGCTCTGCTTACACCAGGTCCTTGTGGGGGGCACCATTTGTCTGTAACTGGTCCATTGGTGGATTCATAGGACTTTGAAACAATTCTTGTATCTTTAATGGGTCCAAAGGCATAAGGGGTCTACATGACTATCCACCCTTGGTCCGATATTCTTCTGGGCAGGCTATGTGCCGCTAGAAGGAATCACCAGGTCTGATCACATCATACCAATCCTGAAAAGGCTTCATTGGTTACCAATTCAAGCTAGAATCCAATATAAGAACATAATTATGACCTTCAAAGCCATGAACAATCAGTCCCCCACAGCCATCACCGAACTGATACACACCTCACCTCCCAATAGAAGCAGAAGATCTGTAGCAGTAAACACTTTGACAGTCCCAAAAGAATCAACGAGATGCAAAAAGGCAACAAATAATAGCGCCTTCAGCATCTATGCCCCCAAAGCCTGGAATGCACTCCCCCCAGACATCAGGGCTATCACAGACCTAACCCAACTCAGGAAGGCCCTAAAACCCCACTTATTCACCAGATACTTTCTGGTGTAGTCCCGATAGGGAATTACACTCACCATGTATATAACTGTAGATACTCTATATTGTATAATTGTTGTTAATTACCCTGTTATCCAAGTTCCAATCCCTGTTCAAATGTAAATGCATTTCAGTAATCCTGAAATGTATATGTTCTGTTTTGATGTACACCGCACTGATGATAATAGCGCGGTATAAAAGAAATGTTAAATAAAATAAATTTAAAAATACAGTGCATAGCCCTGCCCGCTGACCCCTAAGCCCCAATATTCAATGTCGTGATGATGGCACTGAATAATCGGGTTCAACACAAAGATGACAGTGCCACAGAACCTAACTGGTTAGTGATGATATTGCACCGTTACATGGTTAGCATCCATGGGTAAAGCACCGCTACATGGTTAGCACCCATGGGTAAAACTAGGCGAGCCAAAAGCTAGTTTTAGCCACAGATTGCTAACCGGGTAGCGGTGCAATATCGCCGCTACCCAGTTAATGGCAATCTCTGCCTCGGAACGCCCCCCAACACGCCCCGATGCTAACAGGATAGCCCCCCAACACGCCCCGATGCTAACAGGATAGTCCCCCAACATGCCCCGATGCTAACAGGATAGCCCCCCCAACACGCCCTGATGCTAACAGGATAGCCCCCCAACATACCCCGATGCTAACAGGATAGCCCCCCAACACGCCTCGATGCTAACAGGATAGCCCCCCAACACGCCCCCCCCAACAGGATAGCATCAGGGCACATAGGGAGTTAGCAGTGGATATTCAACGACATTAACCGTGTAAGTGCCGTTGAATATCCCCATCTAAGACATTTACACAGTTTACTGGGCTGTAAACCAAGTAAATGTTTTTTGAATATCGGGCCCTGAGGGTCCACACTTCAGTATGAACCTCTTCATCAAAGGGTTTGTGGCAATAACATCCACAGCACACACTGGTGTGTAACTAAACTCCCTTTACTAAATAAACTAGGAGCAAACACTGGTAAACGTGTGTACAGTTCCTTCTCCAAATGCAAAGTTCAGCAGTATTTACAGTTCTCTCAAGGTTTTTAGATAAATGGCTTTCTCTTTCCTCTTAGGAATCTCTTTATATAGTCTCCAGCATATTTGCTCTCTACATCTCTCACACTTAGGAAGTTATATTTCTTTTTGGACTTCAGCTGTGTTAGCTTCCACAGGTTCCACTCTTCAGCACGGCTTCAGTTCTGTACCACAGGGTTTCTCACTGGATATCAGATAATAGAATTATTTCTGTAGAAAAATGCCTTCGGTCTCCTATCCAGGCTAGTACCACCAGAGTCCCTTCATGGGAATCTTACTATGCCCTGGCCACTGCTGAAGGTAATTCCTGTCATCTCTCCCCAGGAGCGCTCTCATGTTGGCTTTTCCCTGTTGCAGGGTGATACATTAGGGCCCTACTCCAACAATGCTTAAGGTAGCTGGTTGCAGTTCTACATTTGTTGCTGAGTTGCAAAAAATTTTGAAAAAGAAACCCTGAGGTGCAAGACAACCGCAAGTTCCTCCCTTTTGGAAGTGCTCTCTTCTTTTCATTTGCCCTTTGATTGGTTAACATAGTAACATAGTGGGGCGATATTCAGCGTGGCAGCTAGTGCATAAAAAGCACAAAACTGTCACCGCTGAATACTAACCCTGGATATTCAATGCCGAGGCCATATCTGTCCACTGGCAATCAATATCTGCGTCGCCACAGAGCCCGGAATTTAACCAGGCAGTGGAGATATTGAGCTGCTGCTCGGTTAACTTCTGCAGGTAAACTTTGGCCCGCCTTGACCATGCCTAACTTTACCCACGGGTCGCTCAATATCGCTGCTGCCTGGTTAGCGATGGTGCCACCGTTGCTCTGCCCTGGAATGTCCCCGGAACTCGCTGATGCTAACCATGTAACCAGGGGCGGCTCAAGTAATATGGCGCCATGTGTGGAGACTCATTGCAGAGCCTCATTTGCATATCCACTGGACCACATTTGAATAAATTTAATTTATATTAAAATGTATATGTTGCCCATCTAAATTTTTAGGCGGCTTTCAAAGGAGCCCTTCACAAGCCTCTTTTTTCCCCTGGCAATGACTTAGAGGCATGTTTACTAAATATTAATGTGCGTTAAGTGCTACTGCACCAATAGAAATAAATGGGTATTGCTGCATTTCTGCACATTAACATTTGTGAATGCCCATTAACCTTTAGTAAACATGCGTGTCTGAATACCATTTTCATGGGCAGTGAGGATAAAGAAAGACTACCAGATTTCTACATTACTATACTCCAGTGCCAACTGCCAGGCACATTAGGAAGTACTACAAACACTGCCCATTTAGAACCCATAGCAAACCCGCCGTATCATAACAGCACTACCAGGACTCACAAAGCACCAAACCCTACCTATCAAAAGGCAATACTGCATATATTGAACTAATACATCTCAAAGAATACCAATCTCCTACTGGGGGAAGAGAACAAGTAGCACTCTCACATAGAAACTACATGAACAGTATACCTCTGCTCGGTTACACATGCAGATCATAGACCATCACCAAACGCAGAACAAGGGATCACAATATAGAAATATGAAGACTCTAATTAAACTGGGAACCCCAAAAGCCAAACTTGTAATGTACAACAATACTGGAGAAATAAAACTATAAATTAAATTCTTCTTGTACTAAAGAAAATGCAAAGATGTTAGCAATGCACATTTCCCAGAGCTGACATCTATGCAAGTTAATAAATTCAAAATAAAAAAGTATTTTTCTACCTTTTGTTGTTTGGACATTTTATTTTTCAGTTGCGGCTGCTCCAGTCATTTTCTTCTGTGTTCTTCGTACTTTCTGCTAACTCTCCATTGTCTGCTGTCCATTTGTCCTTTCTTCTCTCTTTTAGTTTTTTCCATTCTCTCTCTACATCTGCTTTAACTTATTGATCTTTCCCCTTTTGCTCTTTCCTCTATTTCTTTCTTTATTCCTTTTTCATCCACTCAAATTTCACCCTTCCATCCTCAGTCCTCACTTCTCTCCCAATACCCAGCCAATCGTAGATTTTTCTTCCCTCCCACACAAAACATCTATTCCCCTCTCCATCCCCACTCCCTCAGCCCCATCCCCTTCTAGTCCTCCACCAACATCAACTCCCTTCTTGTTCCAGCCCCTCACAGCATCTGCTCCCTTCTAGTCCCATTCTCCCACTCCCTTGTATCAGCCCACTTCAAGTCCTAGCCCCCCATCAGCACATTTCCTGTCCTAGCCCTCACATCAGCCATTTTCAGTCATATCCTAGCACCTCCTCAGCCCATTACATAAGATATGCCATACTGGGTCAGACCAAGGTCCATCAAGCCCAGTATCCTGTTTCCAACAGTGGCCAATCTAGGTCATACGTACCTAGCAGTTTCCCCAAAAGACACAGGTTCTGCAATGCTTGTACTAGGTCAAGCATTGATATCCTGGGTCCCTTCTTAATAATGGTTTATGGACCTTTCCTCCAGGAACTTGTCCAAACCTTTTTTAAACCCAGCTACACTAACAGCCTTTACTACATCCTCCGGTAACAAATTCCAGAGTTTGATTACACGTTGAGTGAAAAAATATTTTCTTTTATTAGTCTTAAATAGTTTACCCTGTAGCTTCATTGCATGTCCCCTAGTCTTCCTATATTCTGATAACGTAAACAGTCGATCTACGTTTACCCATTCCACTCCGTTCATTAATTTATAGACTTCTATCATATCTCCCCTCAGCCATCTCTTTTCCAGGTTAAAGAGCCCTAACCTTTTTAGCCTTTCTTCATAGGAGTATCCTTCCATCCCCTTTACCATTTTGGTGGCTCTTCTCTGAACCTTTTCTAATAATGCTATATCCTTTTTAAGATACGGCGACCAGAATTGCACACAATATTCAAGGTGCGGTCTCACCATGGAATGGTATAGAGGCATTATAATATCTTTTGTTTTATTTTCCATTCCTTTCCTTATCATATCTAGCATTCTATTTGCTCTCTTGGCCGCCGCTGCACACTGGGCTGAGTGTTTTAACATGTTATCCACAATGACGCCTAAATCTTTTTCCTGGGCGGTGGTTCCTAACGTGGAACTTTGCATTGTGTAACCATAGTTTGGGTTGTTCTTCCCTAGGTGCATAACTTTGCAATTGTCCACATTAAATTTCATCTGCCATTTTGATGCCCAGTCTTCCAATTTATCAAGATCCTCTTGCAATTTTCCACAATCCTCTTGGGTTTTAACAACTTTAAATAGTTTTGTGTCATCTGCAAATTTGATAACCTCACTCCTTATTCCACTTTCCAGGTCATTTATGAATATGTCAAAAAGCAGCGGACCCAGCACAGATCCCTGGGGTACACCACTATTCACCTTTCTCCATTGGGAAAATTGGCCATTTAGCCCAACCCTCTGCTTTCTATCTTTTAACCAGTTCCTGATCCACAGTAGTACACTGCCTCCTATCCCGTGACTCTTTAGTTTTGCCAAAAGTCTCTGATGAGGGACCTTGTCAAAGGCTTTCTGAAAATCCAGATACACTATATCAACCGACTCACCTTTGTCCACCTGTTTATTCACACTTTCAAAAAAACATAACAGATTAGTAAGACAAGATCTTCCTTGTCAAAAGCCATGTTGGCTGTCTCCCTTTAGGCCATGACTATCTACATGCTGAGTAATTTTATTCTTTATGATGGTTTCTACCATTTTTCCCGGTACTGACATGAGGCTCACCGGTCTGTAGTTTCCCGGATCACCCCTCGAACCCTTTTTAAAAATTGGTGTTACATTGGCGATCCGCCAATCTTCAGGTATTAGAGATGATTTTAATGATAGTTCACAGATTACTAATAGCAGGTCTGCAATCTCAATTTCCAGTCCTAGACCCCCATCATCCATTTCCAGCCCTATCCTAGCCCCCCCATCAGCCCATTTACAGTCCAAGCCCCCCCAATCAGCCCATTTCCAATCCTAGCACCCCCATCAGCCCATTTACAGTGCTATTCTAGCCCTCCCATCAGGTAATTTCCAGTCCTAACCTCCCCTAATCAGCCCATTTGCAGTCCTAGCCCCCCATCTGCCATTTCCAGTCCTATCCTAGCTCCCCATCAGTCCATTTCCAGTCCTAGCTCCCCTTCCCCAAAGAGCCCCGTTCCTGCCTGACTGGCTTCAGAGGGAGCTGGGGAAGCCCTAAGTCCTGACTTACCTCTGCACAGCCGCCAGTGAAGAGTGGTGTTTTCCTTCACTCCGGCATAACGATGACTGCCGGGAGGTACTTAAATGGGGGCATATCCTGTTATACGCAAGGAAGGAAATGCCCCCATTTAAGTACTTCCTGGCATTCAGTGCACCACTGGAGTGAAGGAAAATGCTGCTCTTCACTCCAGCAAGTGTGCAGAGGTGAGCCGGGACTTGGTGTCTCCCCAGCTCCCTCTGAAGTCGGTCAGGCAGGCACAGGACCATGTGCGGGCTGGCCCTACGAACGGTCAGGAATCTGGACAAACTCTCAGGTATGTCAGACAGCATGTGTGGCATGCAGTTGGCGCGAGGCCCCCTGAAGCTCAGGGTCCTGTGTGATCAACATTCTTGCATGTGTGTCGGACCGGCCCTGGCTCCTTATGAAATTGTCCCCCCCCCCAAATGCCTATGGCTGTGTTGTTATAGAGGCAACAGTCTTTGCTTAAAATGCTTTGGCCCACATCATAATCGGCAGATTGTACATTTATTTATTTATTTATTTAACTATGCTTCTATAGCACTTTTCACCGGATCAAAGCGGCTTACATTGAACAAAACCAGTTTTTGCATGAAACAGATAAATAACTTATCTTAGATACATAGAACAGGATAACATTGTAGTAAACAATCAAGAATAAATTATCATATATGTTAGCCACCTATTTTCAACCATCAAACTATGTACAATTCAATAGCTATATATGTATATCTGTTTAAAAAAGACCAAAATAAAAAAGTTCTTTGAAGAAATAAATATACTGTCACAGCAAACTTTGCCATTCTGTCCTCATGTTTAAACCAGACAGCGTTACTGATTGTAGTTTAAAGATCCCAGTGTTATTTATTGAAAGTCAAATAAACAATTTTGATTTCCTCCCTGTGGATCGGGAAATAAAATATTCTAACACAAAACACATAGTTGCTCAAATTGATGCGGACACTGAATACAGTGCTGTACAAGGGCTGCATCCAAAAGTCAATTTTCAAATGGTTATCTCAGTGGGCTGTGTACCTGATTATTTGTCACATTATGCTGGGAAAACAACCACAATGTTAAGAACTAGATTATCTGAACATAAAGTTGTTTGAACAGAAAGAGATGGGACCAAAGGAAAGGTTTTAAAATAAATAACGGGATGTGAGGTAAGTTCATTTCAGATGTTAGTACTACTACTACTTGTAGAAGCATAGAACGATGACAGCAGATAAAGACCATCTGGCCTGTTCACTCTGCCTTTCCATACCAACCACTAAGCTCTACAGTCCTTTTTCCTTTGGAGATCCTCTGTGTTTATCCCATGCTTTCTTGAATTCAGATACTGTCCTCGTCTCTGCTACCTCCACAGGGAGACTATTTCACGCATCTACCGCTCTTTCCGTAAAGAAATATTTCCACAAATCACTCCTGAGTCTATCTCCTTTCATCTGGCTTCATCCTATGCCCCATTGTTGCAGAGTTTACTTTCAATTGAAAGAGGCTCTCCTCCTGTGCATTTATGCCCGGGAGGTATTTAAACATTTCTATCATAGCTCCTCTCTCCTGCTTTTCCTCCAAAGTATACATATTGAGATCTTTAGGTCTGTCCTCATATGCCTTATGACAACTCCACTGGCCATTTTGGTAGACACCCTCTGCACACACTCCATCCTGTTTATATCCTTTTGAAGATGTGATCTCCAGAACTGCACACAATTCTCCAAATGAGGTCTCCCCAAAGACTTATACAGAGGCACTATTATCTCCTTTTTCCTGCTGGCCATTCCTCTCCCTATGCACCAAAGCATCCTTCTGGCTTTCGCCATTATCTTTTTAACCTGTTTAGCCACTTTAAGATTATCAGAAACAATCACGCCCAGAATCATGGACTGAAGTACTTCACCCCCTATGCTGTACCGGTCCCTTGGATTTGTGCAGCCCAAATGTATAACTTTGGGTTATTTTAGTATTAAATCTCAGCTGCCAGATTCTCTACCATTCTTCATTGTTAACTACACATTCCTGGGTGTCTACTCTATTGCAGATTTTGGTATCATTCGCAAAGAGGTAAACCTTATCTGATAGCCGTTCTGCAGTATCACTCACATAGTGCTACAAGGCATTTGCAGCGCTGCACATATGCATGTAAGAGAAAGTTCCTTCTTGATAGAGATTACAATTTAATAAAGATGGATAATACAATAAACTGGGGACTAGGGTAAGTCCAGGGAAAATGGTAAATAGTAGGTGTGTGTTGCCTATGTAGCAAGACTAGCTTCATTAATCTAGATGTCTCCTTGTTATATCTTCCCTGATACAGCTTCACTAGTGAAATGTGACCATGTTGGAGAAGATACCTCATGAGTCCAATTAACCGAAACCTAGATGGCAGAAAAAGAACACATGGCCTATTGGATTATTGTATTGGATTCTTAGTGAGGCCGCGGGCAGGGTCCCGGTGACTGTCGTTAACCGGGCACGTGGCCCGGTGCGGGGACCATGCACGCGGCCGCGTCCAGTGGTGTGTGTGGGGGGGCACGGTTTAAACCCATTGGCTCCCGGCAAATGCGATCGCTTGGGAGCCAATGGGAAGCGGCCGTGGGAGTGCGGCTTGGTGAGAGGCAGAGGCTCAGGTCTCCACGTGCGCAGTCGCTGCTGGAGACCTGAGGCGTGACGGCTTGGCTTGGTTCTTACTGTTTGCGGGCCTGCGGCGGCGTTGGAGCGGATCGTGCTTGTCATCGGGGTTTGGCTGTGGCCGCGGCTGTGGTCAGCATTGCTTGCAGGCAGGTGGAGGCTGGGCGTTCGGGCCCACGGGAGGTTCCTTGGGTTTGGTGCGGATGTTTGGTGCGGGCGCTGGGGTGAGGTGCGGGCCTAGAGCCTGACTGGGAGGGGGTGTCTGCCTCGAAGGGTGGTGTTTAGCCCTACCTGGCAGTATCATCCCCAAAAACAACAAACCAAAATAAATAAAATATTGAAGTGAACGGAAGATTTAAGTGATTGGTTTAACTTGCGGTGGGCACCTGATTCAGGTCCAATGCCGCCACGTGGGGGTCGAGGGGGCAGGGCAGCTGGGCAGGGCAGGTCTATGGGGCATTGACCTGTCCCTTCCAGGGCTGGGGGGGGGGGGCGCGGGGGAGGTTGGGGGTGCTGTGGGGGGTTCGGCTGGAGAAAGGGGATTGCGTGGGGGTGTGCCAGTAAGAAGGGGAGTCTCGGGGGGTCGGGGGTTGGCGCAGGGGCGAGGGTGTTCTCAGGGGGAGCGGAGGGCAACTGTTGGGGGGGCTCAGAAGGGCAAAGCGAAGGGAAAGGGGGGGAGCGCGCTTCGGGGGGTGCGGCAGGCGAGCGCTGATATGCCTGGGAGAGTGGAGACTCTGGGTGCGGGTGCCGGTGGGAGTATAGTGGTTGGGGGGGATAGCAGTGCTGGCGGGGTAGATGCATTTGGTGGGCCTGTGCAGGGGCAGGGCGGCGCTTTGCCGGTAGGTGGGGCTCCTGGCTTTCCGGGTGCGCCTCCTGCGGCAATGTGGCCATCTGTTCCTGGGGGTTATATGCCGGTGAGGGGGCCTTCGCCTTGGGACCACTGGGCGAGCGGAGGGCAGGGCACTTTGTCACCTGATTGGCGAGTGCCATGGTCCCCCATGAGGCCTTCGGCAGGTTCCCCCCCTGTTTTTTCATTTTTGTCTCCGCAGGTGCAGGGGATGATGCAGCCTCAGTGGGGACTCGGTGCTGGGAGCCCGGATCGGATTCTGACGGCGGATGGTGGTGCTGCGGTGCTGAGAAGTTCCGCGGAGGTGGAGGCAGATGGATCCAGGATGCTTCAACCCGGCAAGGCGGGAGGTGTCGCCAAAGGGAGCAAGATTCTACTTTGCCGTCTGCGGCGGATGGACAGGCCACTGGTGAGTTGTCTGGGGACCAGGGTGGGGAATTGTCGCACCCGTTGGCTCTGGGCAGTGCGGGGCACGGGGCGCGGAAGAAGAGGCGTCACTCTTGTCGTCGGCGTCGTAGTTCCGATTCCTCTTCCTCTTCGGATGATTCGTCTTCGTCTTCCTTAGGGCAGGAGGTCGACGGTGGTGGGGCGTCGGGGTCTAGGTCGGAAGGGTGGGCCCCGTCGGTAGTGGCATTCCTGGAGTTGTGGGAAGGGGTTCCGAAGAAGCTGCGGAGAAAAATTAGGAAGCGACGCTATATAGATATTTTTCGGTTGTTGGAGGACAGAAAGAGGTCCAGGGAGAGCCGGAAAAAATGAAAGGAGGATGAGAAGGCGGGTCGGATTCGGAAGGTGGCGCGCAATGTGTTAAACTGGACACGGGCGTTTTTGCGCCTGGCCAGCGTGTGGGGGCATTATTCGCCAGAGCATTATGGTATGTTGCTGGCATATGCTGATTCTATTTTGGAAGCCTCGCAAACGCACGAGGGTTGGGCGTGGTTAAACTATGATGAAAAGTTTCGGGATAAGATGGAGGAGAATAGACTTTTGTCATGGGGCACGCAAGACATCAACCTCTGGTTGACTCAAATGTCTGCTAGATCGGGCTTAGCCACCGGGGGGAGAGGGGGTATAGCGGGATCTTCTGGGGGGGCCGTTCCTTTCGATCAGCAGGTGGCGGTGTGCAACCAAAAGTCGGGTCGTGGGGGGCAGCGACGTGTGCTGGTGTTTTAATAGGACTACCTGCCCATTTCTGGACTGCAAATTCAAGCACCTATGTTCAGTTTGCGGCGGGGGACACTCCGCTGTTAAGTGCAGTAGACGAGGGCCCGACGGTGCCGCTGGGCCGGGACCCAAGACCCAATGACTGGGCCTGCTTGGCCCCGACTCCGGTGCGTTTGGAATCCTTGCGGAGTTGGCTGCAGCGATACCCGCGGCGGCGGGATAGGGAGCTGTTGGGGACAGGTTTCCAGTTGGGTTTTGTTATCCCGGTTCGGGGGGTGGTGAAGGCTAATCGAGCCAGGAATTCACCTTCGGTTCGACGGTTTGTAGCCGTGGTGCAGGACAAATTGGCGGCTGAGTTGAAGTTGGGCCGGATTGCGGGTCCGTTTCTCGACCCGCCTTTTCCGGACATGGTGGTTTCTCCTTTGGGGATTGTGCCTAAGAAGGCGCCGGGAAAGTTTCGGCTCATTCACAATCTGTCCTGTCCGTCGGGTGCGTCGGTGAATGATCATATCCCGCGGGAGCTATGCACAGTGCGGTATGCGTCTTTTGACAGGGCGGCTGAGATGGTGAGGGCGGCTGGGCGGTCGGCGTGGATGGCGAAGGTGGATATTGAGTCCGCATTCCGTTTGTTGCCGGTGTATCCTTCCTCTTTTCCGTTGTTGGGTTTTCATTTTCTGGGGATGTATTATTTTGATGTGTATGCCTATGGGCTGCTCTGTTTCCTGTTCTTACTTTGAGAAGTTCAATACGTTTTTGCAGTGGGCGTTGTGTCAGAAGACTGGCTTGCGGAATGTGGTCCATTACCTGGATGAATTCCTGTTCATAGGTTCGTCCCATTCCGATGAGTGTCTGAAGCTGTTAGCCAGTTTCCAGGAGTTATCGCTGGAGTTGGGTGTGCTGTTGGCGGTGGAGAAGACGGAAGGGCCTATGACCAGGCTCACATTCCTGGGCATGGAATTAGACTCGGTGGAGCTGATCGCACGGTTGCCCCGGGAGAAGGTGGCTGGTTTACGTGCATTGGTCGCTAACGTCCTCGCATCCGCTAAGATCACCTTGCGCGAGATGCAAGCCTTGTTGGGATCTCTGAATTTTGCTTGTCGGGTGATCCCCATGGGCAGAGTTTTTTCCAGGCGACTAGCTGCTTTGACAGCCGGGGTGTGGAAGCCACACCACCGGATAAGAGTTACCGTACCGATGAGGGCAGATCTTCAGGTTTGGAGCCGATTTTTGGAGGATTTTAATGGGACGTCAGTTTTGCTGGGTGCGGAGGTGTCCAGCGCGGAGTTGGAGCTGTTTACGGATGCGGCAGGGGGCATTGGATTCGGGGTCTACTTCGGGGGGGCTTGGTGTGTGCAGCGGTGGCCCCAGCATTGGCACGATTCGGGTTTGACCTCAAACATCACCTTCCTTGAATTGTTTCTGTTTTTGGTCGTGCTGAATTTGTGGCCAGAGCGGTTACGGGATCGACGGGTAGTGTGGTGGTGTGATAATGAGGCTGTGGTTAGCGTCGTTAATCGTTTCTCACCCAAATGCTTATGGGTGACTAGGTTGATCCGCGAAGTGGTGTTAGCCTGTTTATATTTGAATGTATCTGTTCGTGCCAGGCACCTTCCTGGTTGCAAGAATCAGATCGCTGATGCTCTTTCTCATTTTCAGTGGGATCGTTTTCGTGCACTGGCCCCAGAGGCGGACACAGAAGGATCCATAGTCCCCGAGTCCTTGTGGAGCATTGGCCTGGAGAGATGCTGAGCCTACGGCGAAGTTCGGTAGCGCCCGGGATGTGGTCGGCGTACCAGCGTGGTTGCGACCAGGTGGCGGAGTTTCTAAGTGAGAGGGGTTGGCTGGCGGGTAGGGTGCCTGATGCCCTCATTGGTAGTTATATAGCGGATGCCAGAGGTCGTGGGCTGTCTAGAGTTTTGGTGCGTTCGCAGCTGGCGGGATTTAACTTTTTTGCGGGCGCTGTGGGCTGGGGATGTACTGCCGGGGGAGTTTTGGCGCGTCGCCTTCTGCGGGGGTGGGAACGGCTTCGGCCGTCCCCTGCAGATCGCCGTAAGCCAATTACGCACAAGCTGCTTGTGCACCTCCTGGAGGTATTGCCCCAGGTGGCTTCTTCGGCTTTCGAGGTTGTACTATTCTGGGCTGTTTTTTGTCTCGCCTTTTTCGGGGCTTTTCGCATTGGGGAGCTGGTGGCGAATTCGAGCAGGCTGGGGGCTGGGGGAGGTTTACACAGACACCATGTGTATTTGGAGGGCGGCCAGATGCGGATCCTTTTGGAGACATCCAAGACGGATCAGCGAGGTCGGGGTTTGTGGGTCATATTGCGGGAGGTCGCGGGTCTCGTTTCGTGCCCTGTGCGGGCAGTGCGGAGGTACTTGCGGGTGCGTCCGGAGTGGGTCAGGGTTCTTTTTCTGCATGAGAATGACCGGGTGTTGACCCATTTCCAGGTAGTGGCGGTGCTGAGGTTGGCGCTCGGTTCCTTTGGGGAGGACCCATTGTGCTTTGCCCCTCACTCGTTTCGTATCGGTGCGGCTACGTGTGCGGCGGGGGCCGGAATGTCTGATGATGAAGTTAGGAGTATAGGTCGGTGGCGGTCTAGGGCTTTCAAGGGTTACATACGGTTATGAGGGGTTGGCTCGGTTTGGGGTGGGGGTATACTGACTGTTCATTTGTTTTTCAGATGGGGGTGTCGAGCCTGGTATTGCCTGGGTGGTTGGTCATTCCTTTGTCCACTGGGCTAGTCAGCATGCTGCCATTCAGCCTGGGGGCCTGAATTTGTGGATGGATCCTGCGGTGGTGTCGGTCTCATGGCTGGGGCAGAGAGGACTCCGATGGCTGCAGCTGCTTCCTTTGCTTCGGCACCACATGAGGACGTCGCGGCACCCGACGATGCTGCTTCTGCATTTAGGGGGCAATGACCTTGCCTCCTGGTCCTGTCGCCAGCTGATTAGAGCGGCGCAGGATGACTTGGCAGTGGTTTTGCAAATGCTCCCTGGGACAATTTTGTTGTGGTCGGATATTATCCCTCGGCCGGCCTGCTGGGGCCAGCGGCGTTGGTCGAGGGGGCTGACTAAGATAAACCGTCAGATTGGTCGGTGAGTTTGTGGGAATGGGGGTTATCAGATTATGCACACATGGGTGGAGGTCGGGTGCGCTGGTCTTTATAGGAGTGATGGCGTCCATTTGTCCCCAGTCGGCATGGACCTGCTCCTTAACGACTGGCAGGAGGCTTTGGAGTATGTTGTTTTGCGGGATAGCCGCTGGTCGCAGCTTTAGGTTTGGGGGGCGGCACATCGACAGACCTGTCGCATGTGCCGGTGGCGGGATCCCGGAGGTTCCGGGGTCCGGTGCCTCAAGGTACACTTGGGCGGGGGTTGGGGTGCCCCTGACCCGGATAAACCCTGGCCGGCTTTTGCTATGGGCATGGCGAAGTCGGGAAAAGGGTGGGGGAACTTGCCGGGGGCAAGTGTAGGGCCGTAGCAGTGGTAGGCACTTTGCTAAGGCATGGCTGGTGTGGTACTACTCTTCTATGGGGCCTGGTTATGGGTTTTGTGGTTGGAATATTGTTAATAGTTTATATTTAATAAAGCTGCGACCAGTTTTTGTTCCCATAAAAGTGGTGTAATGTTTTTCTTGAAAGTCGGGGTTTGGTGGGCTGTGGAAGGGGGGGGTGGTAGGGGGTGGGGGTTGGGGGATGTTGGTGGCAGGGCCCGGAGCACTGGGTACGCTTGCCTTGGTTATAATAGTTATATGGTTTCTTACATGTAGTTAAATTTATTATTTATTTAGCTATAATTTTATACCGCTTTTCTCCAGGTCAAAGCGGTTTCCAGAGAACAGAACATTTTTTAACACGTTCCATGTAATGTTCTGCTCTGTTCTGTTACATGCAAACTATATTGAACATTGGAAATGCGGTATATAAACTTCTCAAATAAATAAATATCTAGTCTGCCTTTCCATATCAACTACAATAATCCTCGTTTTACCTTTAGAGATCCTCTGGGTTTGTCACATGCTTTTTTGAATTCAGATACTGTCCTCCTGTCCACCACCACCACCACTGGGAGACTATTCCACACATCTACCACTCTTACCAGAAAGAAATATTTCCGCATATTACTCCTGGGTCTATCCCCTTTCACTCTCATGCTATGTCCCCTCATAACAGAGCTTGCCTTCAATTGAAAGAGACCCTCTGGTGCATTTATGCCACAGAGGTATTTAAATATTTCTATCATATCGCCCCTATCCCGCCTTTCCTCTAAAGTATACATATTAAGATCTTTTAGTCAGTCCTCATATGCTTCATAATGAAGACCATTAACCATTTTAGTAGCCACCCTCTGCAATGACTCCAACCTGCTTATATCCTTTTGAAGGGCGGTCTCCAGAATTGCACACAATACTCCAAATGAGTTCACGCCAGAGACTTATACCTCCTTTTTTCTACTGAAGAGAGTTGTGAGCATTTTAGCAATTATGATGAATGAGCATCAAAAATTATTTTGTGAAATGGTATCTAGGGTGAGTCACGTTGAATCCCTAGTCTGGAGTAAGTTGTGGGTGAAGACCTAAGGGGCATGTTTGCTAAAGCGGACACCAATAGCATGCATTTGAGCTGCAAAACTAGCACAGGGGTCTGCACTACCTTTTGGAGGCATGTTAATGTGTTGGATGCCACTTTATCAACAATGAGCCACCTGACTGAAGACCAAACACAGTTTAGAACAACTATCCAGATGGTCAACATGAGTTGTCACCGACTCGACAGCACTTAGGGGCTTGTTTACAAAGCCGCGGTAGTGGTTCGCGATCGCGATCGCAGCCGCGGCCCCATTGAAATCAATGGGGCCGCGGCTCCGATTACGATCGCAAACCGCTACTGCGGCTTTGTAAACAAGCCCCTTAGAGTCAAAAGCTTTTTATTGTTCAAACAACACAAAGTTGATCTCCAGTTATTACAAAGAAGGGAATAGCCAAGCTTACAACAGAACAAAAACAGTTTCATTTGGATAGTTATCTAGAGAGAGGACTGAACAAGGCCTATTCACAATGTAAAAGTGTATAAGCAGCCATATACACTAAATCACAGCCACATGTAAATGACCATTTTAGAAATTTACACATGGATGACCACACCACGTCCAAAGTAGATGGGGATGTGTTGGGGAATGCTCTGAGTGGGACATAAATCTGCACATGTAGTGCCCATTGGCACAAGCAAGAATTTAGAACGCTCCCTTAGGCCGTCCCTTTACAGGAGGAAATACGGGGGATATCTCCCTTAATCTCCCAATGTTTATTTCCCTCTCTAACATTGAAATGGGGACAAGAGAGTGTCCTCTGTGATTAATTAAGAGCACCTGCTTGTCTATGTTTTCAAAATAACTCAGATACAAGTGCAAATGCTGAGATTTACACATGCCCTTTGTGAAATACCAGCACTTACACGTGTAGGTTACATGATTTTCCCCCATTGATTTTTCCCACATCTGTCTTTCTGAAATTGCTCCTCCTGCAACCTATGGATGTGTATTTTTGAAACAGCTCCACATTTAGCAGAGTTGTTTGTAAAATACTGGCACAGTTCTAAATATAGTAACCTGGAGGTCTCAATTCTGATCTGCACATCCTGTCCAAAATGCGCCTTTAAATGTACTTTCAACCACTTGCTTTCTGTATAGCGGCAGTGATTGTACAATTTTATTTCAATGCTGACACCAGCATTTTACAAAAAATGCTATCCCTGGAGTTTAAATATCAACGCTTATCTGCAGTCACTGAGATTTTTACCTTTTAAGTTATAAAAGTAGACAAGTTTAAAAACCTATTTAATATATTTTTAAAGAATTTACAGTATTAAAAGGAGAGTGAAGCCTTGCTCATTTTTGAAAAAGCAACATCACATGCAGTGATTGTGCTTTGCATTGGGTTAATTGGTACCACTATAAATTCTTGTTTTGTATTTGATTTAACTCTAGCAGTAGTCAGTATGCTCCACAAGTGAGCTACATCTAAGGATGGATTTGGGCACCATCATTTATCTTCTGAAATTTATTTACATATGGGACAAAGTTTACTAAGGGTTACTTTTTGTGTTAACTTTTAAAAAAAGCCTTGGTAAACCTAACTCACAGCATGAAATTCACAGTGAACATCAAACAAAGTGCCTCCACTCCACATCTTTCACCAGTCTCCTTCGCCTCCACGTCCTTCACCAGTCTCCTTCGCCTCCACTCCACGTCCTTCACCAGTCTCCTTCGCCTCCACTCCACATCCTTCACCAGTCTCCTTCGCCTCCACATCCTTCACCAGTCTCCTTCGCCTCCACGTCCTTCACCAGTCTCCTTCGCCTCCACGTCCTTCACCAGTCTCCTTCGCCTCCACTCCACGTCCTTCACCAGTCTCCTTCGCCTCCACTCCACATCCTTCACCAGTCTCCTTCGCCTCCACATCCTTCACCAGTCTCCTTCGCCTCCACGTCCTTCACCAGTCTCCTTCGCCTCCACGTCCTTCACCAGTCTCCTTCGCCTCCACTCCACGTCCTTCACCAGTCTCCTTCGCCTCCACTCCACATCCTTCACCAGTCTCCTTCGCCTCCACATCCTTCACCAGTCTCCTTCGCCTCCACGTCCTTCACCAGTCTCCTTCGCCTCCACTCCACATCCTTCACCAGTCTCCTTCGCCTCCACATCCTTCACCAGTCTCCTTCGCCTCCACGTCCTTCACCAGTCTCCTTCGCCTCCACGTCCTTCACCAGTCTCCTTCGCCTCCACTCCACGTCCTTCACCAGTCTCCTTCGCCTCCACTCCACATCCTTCACCAGTCTCCTTCGCCTCCACATCCTTCACCAGTCTCCTTCGCCTCCACGTCCTTCACCAGTCTCCTTCGCCTCCACGTCCTTCACCAGTCTCCTTCACCCTTTTTTTTAATGTCCATCATTTCTCTACCATTTTCTCTCCCTTCCTCAAGTCAATTACATTTGAAAGAGAAATTACTAAAGTAATTACTATTGGAGCTGCCCTATTCCTTTCTCTTGCACAGTGGGTACAGCTCTAACCATCTTACGGGCAGACTGAATGGACTGCACTGCTCTTTATCTGCTGTCATCCACTATGTTAATGTGTTTTCGGTCCAATTCCTCTGAACTTTTCTGTTTTAGATGATTGAGACTTCAGTCATGTTGGCAACTCTGCTTAAGAGATCAGATATACACATCAAATATTTCTCTCTCTCTCTCTGATTGTTTCTTTTCCCCTTATGCCCCTCTCAGTTGGCAGGCATTGTATACTGATCTTCTTTATAAATCTAGAGAATTTTCCCCTCTGAATAACCTATGGGAGTTGGTTGTAATTTCCTTTAATAATTATTATAATTTGTCCGTTTCTGAATGGAGTCTTCCAGCTAGTGTTGCCAACTAGCCAGTTTCAGCATTCAGTTGCTGTGAGTCAAACATACCAAGTCACATGCGCTCACTTAGCGCTCACTTATCAAGTCATGTCACTCAGAGCTCTGAGCGACATGCCTGAACTAACTTGTAGGCTCTGATCTGTTTTTGTCATTGTATTGCTGCTTCCACAATTCTCAGTAGTGGTGGTGGAGGTGGTACTGGCAGGAGAAGGGAACTAGACAAATGGCAGAGGACAGATCCTGACAGTGGAGCCGTGAAGGTGGGTACCCATGGGGGGAGGGGGGACATTGTGAATATGGGAGACACTCATTCTGACTTGGGGGGAGGGGGAAGAATAGGGATGCAATTAGCAGATGGGGAGTGTTGAACAGAAAGGATATAGAGTGGCACAGGGGAGATATTAGATGGGTGAATAGAGACAGATGCTGAACATCGGGAGGGACAGAAGGTGACAGGAAGATGCTGGCATGTGTGGGTTTAGGATTAGAGATGTAGAGAGGGAATGCTAACCTAAGGGGGTAGGTAATGGGGTGACGGGGCAGATGCTGGATACAGGAGGGAGTAGGGACACAGAGGGGAGTGGAGATGTTGGACATAGGAGGGGGATAGGGACCACAGAGGGAGGGGGGCATGGGGGTAACTAGGAAGACAGCTGGAGGGAGGAGTGACCTAGTGGTTGGGGCAAGTTACCTCAGGCCAGAAGGTCAGGTCCAAATCCCACTAGAGGACAGCAACCTTGGGCCAGAAGGACTGGGGTTTCTAGTCCCACAGGTGCTCCTTGTGGTCTTGGGCAAGCCACTTAACCCTCCATAGCCCATGTTCCCTGTAAAATAGTTATCTCCAAGTTATAATGCCCTGTTCAATGTAATTTCAGTTTGTTCAATGTAAACCACCATGATATTTATTTATTTATTTATTTGTGTGCTTTTCTATACCGCCCCTTCCAGAGATCAGGGGCGGTTTACAAGGAACTTAAAACAACAATATAGCAAAACAGTGCAATATTGCATTACATTAAACATTAGGTGAACATAAAACTAGATTACATAAGAACTAGGTTACATGGAAAACAATGTGTGGGTTATTAACATAAAAGGAAACATAAAACTATGTTACAAAGAACCAAAAAGTAGCTTTACATGGTTAGCAAGAGATTATAATAGTTATCATGAAAGGCGGGATATAAGAAATGTTAAATAAATAAAATAACCAGAGATAATGAAAAGATATTGAACAAAGGGGGGAGAGAGGGAGAGAAGATGATTGAAGGAGAGGGAGAGAGGGAGACAAAATACTGGAAGGAGAGGAAAAGAGAGAGGAGATGCTGGGGAGGTGGTGGGGAGACTGGGGAATAAGGGGATGGGGAATGGGAGGGCCAGGGTGAGAGAACAAGGTGGACAGTAGTACATACATGCAGTGGAAATGAGATTGAAGACTGGATTATAAGAAGGAATGACATCTGAGTGGATAGAGAGACAGGAAAATAGATGGAAGAAAGCTGAAAAGAAAAGAGATGGAAGTGAAGAAAGAGGAAGAGACAAGTGGGAAATGGACCAGAGACCCTGGAGAAAATTAAGAGAAGACAGAGGAAAGCAGAATTCAGAAACTGGGATCAACATGATACAGAAAAATAAAAGAAGCCAAACAAAGGTAGGAAACATTTTTATTTTTAATTTAGTGTTTGGAATTTATATTATCTTTTCTTTTAATATTTGACGAAATGCATTGCAGTTTCTATCTCTGGTCCTGCACTGCATTCAGAGTCTGGCTTCTTGGGATTTCAATTTAATTTTTATCTACATATTTGTATTATCAGCTTGTGGTCATTTGTTCTGTACTTGGTGAGTGTCTATCCATGTTTAGAATGTGTGACTAAGGCCAGGTGCGCTGTTAGCAGTGAGTGTCGGTGTAGGGATCTGTAGTAATGCAGCTTTTTTAAATTTCCCAATAGCTGGTACTGGTGTATTTACAGTGGTGCCTTTTTCTTGATAGGTCCTCATTGGTGCTGTTATGGAATAGTAAATTTGTTCTATCTAGACCACCTTTTGTAGGGTTTTATCTTACTTCATAATATGCCTGATCCTAGAAAAGGTTTATGTTATCGTTACAGTCAGACTTTTTGTTTGTATGGTGAGTTCTACAGGGAAATGTCCTAGTTCTGTTCTGGAGGGAGGGAGTGACAAATTACAAGCTAAAATAAAACCATAGAAAGCAAAATATCATCATTTTGTGGTGCTCCTTAATGCCTTTCTATACCCTGCTCTTTAAAATCAGTTTAGTTTACAATTAACATTTTTGTACAAAGCAGGGGGGGCCTGCTTCATACTTACATTGAACGGGTAATGTAACTTGGATTTATAACTGGGGTAATTCCCTGCTCCATGTAAAAGCTTGTTGCTATGTTTGCTCCATGTGAACCACCTTGAATTAATGATAAGGCTGTATACAAAACCTGTTAAATAAATAACAACTTTAACCTACTCAGATCAGCTAGAAGCAACAAGCAGTCAAGAAATCCGACTACACATTGCTCTTGGCAGAATGGCTATGAAGGACTTAGACAAGATTCTCAAGAGCAGAGATGTCTCTCTCCATACAAAGATTCGACTTGTTCAAGCCATGGTATTTTCAATAACGTCATATGGATGTGAAAGCTGGACAGTGTAAAAGATAGACAGGAAGAAAATTGATGCCTTTGAATTATTGTGCTGGTGACGAATACTGTGTATGCTATGGACTGCCCAAAGAACAAACCAATCAGTACTATAGGAGATCAAACCTAAGCTTTCTTTAGAAGTTCAGATGACAAGACTTTGACTTTCATACTTTGGACACATCATGCGTAGAGAGAGATCTTTAGAGAAAGACATCATGCTTGGCAAGGTAGAAGATGAATGCAAAAGAGGAAGGCCAGCAATGAGATGGATCGATACAATAACAGCAGCTACGGGTACCAGTCTGTCAACAATGAGCCGCCTGACTGAAGACCGAACACAATTTAGGACAACTATCCAGAGGGTCGCCATGAGTCGACACCCACTCGATGGCACTTAACAACAACAACAACTTTCCTTTATAAAATGTTAGCGTAAGTGGCCAAAAACACATTTTAATGCATGAATATTTACACCAGCCTTGATCTGGTGTAAAATACTCACACCTAGATTTTTCAAGAATATGCATTATTTATAATATTTTCTGATTTCCACACATGCTTGTGCACTCTATCTATTCTTTGTCCAAACTCTGCACATGTGCAGGACCGTAGCGATGGTACGTGCCATGCAAACAGGATGCATTCTTTTATGCTTGCTGGTATTCTGTAAGAGGTATTTTTATGAACATACGTGGCCACTTACATGTGTAAATGACTAAAATGCCATGTTTCACATGAGTTTGGGGGTAATATTATAAGAGGCCATGTAAAGTTATGGGCCATGTATGTGCGTACGTCAAGATATTTTAATGGGACTTTACTCTGCTCTCCATGCTTAACTCCTGACTAGTCTCTGGCACCTTCCCAACCCTTTGGAAACATGCCTTAGTTCGTCCTCTCCTCTTGATCCTTCTGATCCTGCCCACTACCATCCTGTCTCCAACCTCCTTTTTGTTTCTAAAATCCTTGAAAAGACAGTCTTCTCACAGCTCTCCACTCACCTTGAATCCATTCACTTCCTACACCCACGACAATCCAGTTTTTATCTTGGCCATAGCACTGAGTCTATCCTTCTATCATTCTTCAATGAACTCCACATCTCGCATGATCGGGGTGATATTTCCTTAGCTGTTTCCTTAGACCTCTCAGCCACTTTTGATCTTGTCGACCACTCTATCCTTCTCTCCCGGCTTAGGGATGCCGGTCTGCAGGCCACGGTCTTTTGCTGGTTCCACTCTTTTCTCTATTCCAGCTCCTTCTCTGTGGTCTCTAATTCTGGTGCCACTGACTCCCAGCCCTTGCACTGTGGAGTACCTCAGGGTTCTGATCTCACACTGCTCCTCTTTAACATTTTTCTGACTCTCCTCACTCTCCTGGTGCAGCAGTCTGGTGTTTTGGCATATTACTATGCAGATGGAATCATTCTTCTTCATCATACCTCCCCGGACCTCTCCCCCCTTAACACCTGTTTACTACGCTTGCAAATTGGCTATCTACAAATCTCCTTCATCTCAACCCTTCAAAGACATTGGCAATGTGGTTCATCCTTCAGCAATCCAACCCCCACATTAGCCTCTACACTTCTCAGCAACCCAATCTCTCTGCTGTCCTCTTTTCATTACCTGGGAGTGATACTGGACCCAGATCTATCCTTTCACGCCAACAATTCTGCTGTTACATGTCGGTCCTTCTTCTTCCTCCATCAAATTAGAGCGGTTAGTGCTATTCTTTCGCCTTCCTCTCTCAGCACTCTTTTCCTCTCTTTGGTAGTTTCCCGCATCGATTACTGCAACATCCTCTTTGCTGATCTCCCTCAATACCAAATCTCTCACTTACAGGTGATCCAAAACAGTGCTGCCTGGATTACATCTCAAACCATCCATTACAGCCACATCACGCTTCACCTAATTCAACTCCACTGGTTACCAGTCTCTCATCGCATTATCTTCAGACTCCAATCCTAACCCACAAGGCCCTCTACCCGCAACTCAGCTTTCTTTTTCCTAGCACCTTCCCTCTGGAACTTTCTTCCCTCCCCCTGCCCCCCCCCCCTCCGTCAGGAACAATCATATCCTAAGTTTAAGGCCCTTCTTAAAACAAATCTTTTCTGTGTTGCCTATGACCTTCCGCTGACAAGAATTGTAGTTCTTTTCCTCTCCCTCCTTTTGGCCACTCTTGTGTTTTGCTTTTTGAAAACCGCCCTGTTGGTTCCGAATGTGCAGTATAGCAAGAAACCTAATAAAGATAAAGATAGTTGGTCGCTATTCTATAAGCACGCGCATAGGCACGATAATGTGCACTTTCACTATGTGCATGGGTGGAGTTACACCACAGGGCATAAGTGTATGCATGCTATAATTTACACACTTTCTTGATAAATAGACACAGGCCTTTACGCCAGCCATAAAGCTGGTATAAGTGATTGTGTCTAGATTTGATGCATATTTTCGACCATTTACACCCCTATTTTCTTAAGGAAAATATATGTGTGCTTTACTTTATGAAATATGTGCAGAATAATGTGTGTTGACTACACAGGCTTTCTAGAGTTACCCTGCACATGTGGGCTGCATAGTGATCACAGGATTTTAGAGTGCCTGCATGCAATGACTGGACTTGGGAGGAATCTCCCTATCCCATGTGTGTGCATAAATGTCCATTCTGACAGGAACAGAGTAGCAGCCCCATCGCTGGAACTAGTTATTCTGGTATAATAGGGGTAAGCTACACAATATGCCTTAAGGTTGCTGTCTTAAATATTACTACAGCTACTACTACTTGTCATTTATATAGCGCTACAAGGCATATGCAGTGCTGCACACATACAGTACATGTAAGAGAGAGTCCCTGCTCAGTAGAGCTTACAATCTATTCAAGATGGGTAAACAGAACATACAAGGCAACACCCATCTCCCCAGCCCAGTTCTGGCCATGACCAGCTTTTTAGACTATATAGCTCTTTGATCGCCAAATCAAATCAGGACAGGAATCCTGTTCTGGGAATATTCATGAGCTCAGAAATACATACTACTCATAAGCAGCAGGAAGCAGGAGGTTCCTTAGGGATCTGTTTCTTTATCACTTTTAACTTCATTCATTGAACTAACTGATGTGTTTGTTAAATATGAATGGAATCATTTTGAATGGCTAATGTTATTTTTAATGTAGGCTTGCTCAAAGTAGCCACAAACATGGTAGCCACATACCCCCTGGCAACCCTCTGGGAAACCAACCAACCAATCCCTGCAGAACAAAGAGCTGAGTCATCACCAACAAGGCTCAGAAACAGCAACCACACCCCAGCAACCCTTACGATCACCAATCTGAGCTACCAGTATTCAGAAACATCTCTAACTTCTTCGGGCGTCCAGTGCTCAATACTGCTCAGTGATGGGAGAAATTTGCCTGCAGGCATGCCGCCATGCACGAGCAACTGTTCTTCCTGCATGAATGCTCATGACGAAACATCCTACCCCACAGTGTTAACTAAATACGAAATGAACCTGACTGAACAGAGGTCTGAATGCACAAGAACAATGGGATCACAACTCACCCTTGACCTAGACTTGGCAATAGAGCACAGAGCACTAAGCACAAGAGAGAGAAAACATGGCCACTCAAAACCCATGAAAAACAAGTTCTCATAAAAGGACTCAACTTTAATCTCAGCAATGCAACCAACACAGAATTCCTAGCCAGCCTCAAAAACCTACTCAACTGAAATCACCTTGGCAAGGATACCCAACAACACAATGCCAAACCATCATCCCAGCTCTGAAACAAAACCAAAAATTCAACACACTCTCTAAACAAATTAAACAAGTGCTCCAATCCCTGAAGACTGACCACACCATCATCATTCTCCCTGCTGACAAAGGATGCATGGCAGTGGTACTGAACAGGACAGAGTACATACGGAAAGTGAAACAACTACAGGACACATCAACTACTAGCTTACTGACAACAACCCAACTGTGAAGCTCACTAACAGGATCAACAAAACCCTAATGAAACTTGAACAATCAAACCAGATCAGAAGAGGACAACGCTGGTGAATGAGAGTGACCGAGTCCAACATTGCACAGTTCTATGGACTTCCAAAAGTGCACAAAGAAGGCACACCACTCTGGCCCATCATCTCACTCCCAGGCACACCAGCTTATAATCTAGCCAAATACATGTGAAGACACCTCAAACACCTGACCTATAGGTCAGAACACTCTATAAACAATGTTCAGCAGTTTCGGAACCAACTAAAAGACCATTGGATCGACGAACATGAAGAGATGATATCGTTTGACGTCACAGCACTATTTACATCCATCGACCAAAGACTGGCAGTCAGTATAATTGCAGACCTCTCAATGACCAAACAATGCAAACAGGGTCGCTCACAACATAAAGTATATGTGAACACCTCAAACTGCCTGCATCCAAAAAGTCCCAACCTCCAGACTGAAAGTGCACCCCGACAATTCATCCTCTCTTACATCCAGAACATCTCCGAAATGACTGCAAGACTACTAAGACACCATGGCATTACTATGGCCCATAAACCAACTGCGACCCTGAGAAGAACCCTGTCAAAACCAAAAGGACAACCAGAGAAAGATCAAAGGACAAACATTGTGTACAAAATTCAATGCAGTGACTGTGACAAGAACTACATTGGCCAAACAGGCAGAAATCTATCCACCAAGCTACATGAACACCAACTAGCCAGCAAAAGACATGACCTACTCTCCCTGGTTTCAGTCCATGAAGACACCAAAGGACACAAATTCAAATGGAATACAACCAAAATCATAGCACAAGCACAAACAAAAAGAGAAAGACAATTTCTGGAAGCCTGGCTTTCCACCACAAAATCGATAACAGACATATTGACATAGACCTGATCTACCAATCCCTGTGGACCAAAGAGCCAAGGCACCGCCAACACCCGGGAACAACATCCACACCCCAGCAACCCTCAGGGAAATCAACCAATCAATCCCTGTGGACCAAAGTGCTGAGTCATCACCAACAAGGCTCAGAAACCGCAACCACACCCCAGCAACACTCAGGGAAACCAACCAACCAATCCCTGTGGATAAACATGCTGAGTCATCACCAACAGGACTCAGAAACAACAACCACACCCCAGCAACACTCAGGGAAATCAACCAACCAACCCCTGTGGACAAACATGCTGAGTCATCACCAACAGAGCTCAGAAACAACAACCACACCCCAGCAACACTCAGGGAAATCAACCAGCCAATTCCTGCGAACCAAAGAGCTAAGTCACTACCGACCTCAATATAAGTACAAATGCAAGCATTCAAGCACATTACCATCTGGAATCCTGCACTGATGATGTCCCCTCGAATAGCAATGAAACATCTGCAATCAATCCATCAAGCTCGGAGAACAATCCAACATCATGATCACCAACCTGAGCTGCCAGTATTCACAAACATGGTACCTGTCTAAAAAAGCATCTGTGAAGGGGGGAGGGGGGGAAGGAGGAATAAACACATATGCATTTGAAAATTGAATGTGTGTGCATTCTTACTTCCCTGACCTAACCACGCTCCTCTTCAGCCCAAATGAAAGTACAAGCACTATGAGGTCTTTTACTAATGAATGCTAAGGTGTTGTACGTAATGCGCCAATAGTGCTGAAACCATGGTGCATTAGGTGCAACAGCAATGTGTTAAATATCAAGGGCATGGAAAGCATTTACCTGGCAGTTTATGTAGAGCCCTGTCCCATAGTGCACATGTACCTAACACCACCCATTGAGGTGACTTTAGGTGAAGCCGTGTAAATGCAGTTTGTGCGTGGTGTGAACACAGTGCTAAGTACGCTGAGCTCACCACGCCCACTCTGTATCTAATCCACCCACTTGCGCCCCTGGGAATCATCCTGCATTGTCATAGCCCTGTGGAAGCTGGCAGCCTGCCCCAGAACACGTGCTGCCACATAGCGCCCATTTGTAAAAGACTCCCATGAAAGCTTGTACATAGTTCTAGCAGGGCAATGGAGGGCAATTTTCAGTTGTCATTTTAACCTAGTAAATCTCTTTGAAAACTGAAGTGGTTTAGGCTGCCTAGCACTCATGGAAATCTCCATTCTTGGAGGGTTAAACAGATAAAGTAAACACAATCGGGGCGGGGGGGGGGGGGGGAACAGTAGGGAGAAATGAAATTTAGATTACAAAACATATGGCTTGTTAGGGCAAAGGTTTCCATTCAAAATCTTTCTCATTTTGTTAGGGAAAAAAAATCTGAACTAATGGGAACAAAATCTCTGTTTCTGCGCTCTGTCCCTCTGAGCGTTCTGAGATTTAAGACCTCCCACAGCACGCTTAACAAGTAGCTAAGTGGAGTGGAGCTCTATGAACAAACATAAAAGGACTGCATATCACCTGGGGAAGAGGATACCCTGTTTTTTGTATGCCTTTCACTGTCTCCTCTTGTGTGTCTCTGCTTAACATTTGCAAAGTGAATCAGAAGGGTAGTGGTGTGCCTCTGTCCAGGCATCCTCCTTTGAGAAAAAAATGTGAGGCCTCAAGGCCTTTGCTGCACTCCTTCCTTTTCCTCTTCTCTTTGCTTCAGCTGTCCCTTAAATGTCTTTAGAGAAAGAAGCATGCCCTTTCCTTTTGCCTTGCAGCTAAAAGCTTTCTGCCTGTTTTCCCCGTTATTTGTTAAAAGCAGGAGAAGAAAAGTTTCTTATATCATAAACAAACAGAGGGCTTACGGTAAATGAAAACCTGTGGGGAAAGACAAAACATTTGAGAAGGACCGTGTATGCTGCACGTACTAATTTTATACTTTCAACAGGCTGCCCAGTAAAAGGTTTACTTTTGAACAATTTGTGGTTTTCTTTACGTGTGACTTTTGCCAAACACATTTCAGAAGCCTTTCTCGCCTTTTAGGAAGGACCCCAGTGAGCTTGGGGAATCCTGCTTCCACTGCCCCCACCCTTGTGCCTGAATGTTACTGAGAAAAGGAACTATAATAACAGAAATCCACCCAACTGGGGCTGAATAAATTATGAAAGTATGAAAATTATATTCGAGCCCAGAAAATCATGCAAAACTTTTACAGCAAATCAGTTTTATCAATACAATTAATTTTTGTGGGGCCTGAAACAGAAAACTTAAAAGACAATGTTACCCAAAATTATAGCTCATTTTTTTGGGCTGCCTTACTGAGTATAAAATATGATGCAAACATGCTACTTATACTGGGAACCCATTTCCACTGTTAAAAAAGCAAAGTTATTTCACTCAATATGTATATCCTGTCATGAGGCTGGAGCTAGAGAAGAAACGGTGTTGAAAAAAACTCCTGATTTTCATGGAACTCAGAAAAGGCAGAGAGCGCAGTTCCAGCGCAGCTCAGCCAGAGGGCGCATGAACAATTACACAGTACCTGAAGTAACGTGCTCTAGCACTAATCACATTAGTAAGAAGCAGTTTCACCTGTCCTCAAACTCAGAACGTGCAAACCAGAAATCCCTTTATAAAGGAAACCAGATGATCAGTGAAGGAGGAACAGGCAGAGGCAGGAGCAAGATCCAGAGAGGCGAGAGCAAGAGCTGGGGAAGTGGCAAGAGCGAGGTCAGAAGGACCGGCAGCAGGAGCAGTGAGAGAAGCCTGGAACAGGAAAGCTTCCATGTGCAGCCAACTCAAGGAGACAGAATCCAAAAGAGGTATACTCAAAGGGATAAAGCCCAGAGAGGCCAAAGGTATTGGAACGGAGTCCAAAGCCAAGCAAACCAAAGAAGCAGCTTGCCTGATGAAAACAACTCTCCTAGCCCAAGTAAGTCTCCTATGCTAAACCAGAAAGGCACAAGGAAAGAAGATTCCTTCTACAGTGATACTTTTGCCAAGAAACACAGAGAGTGGAAATCCACGTCAGGTTTTCCTGGTAACTCTGATTATAGAGCAGTGCACAGAACAGCTTGTCAGCCTGAGAAGCTACGTCGCAAGCTGAGTCCTGGGTGTGGCAGCCTACAGAAGCCAAGGTATGAAAAGCCTTTCATTATAAGGGAAAGTTTAAGTGATGAAAACCTTATGCAAATAGATAAGCCTCAGAAAGTTAGAAGAAGTAAAGCTAACCTTTTAAAAGCACTTCCTAACAGTGTGCTAAGGAAGTTGTATGAGAAACAGAAGAACCCCTGTGAGGAGTTAACAGATACTGAAGACAGTCATAGCATTGAAGAAGGGAGTGACCCAGTCAATGGACTTTGATTGTGAAACTAGTGTTCCCATTCCTCAGAGTGAACCAATGGAATGTAACTTTTGTTCAAGAACTAGCTTGATTGCCTTGCTAGATGTATAGAGAAAAGAGAACCCTGCATATGGTGAAGTTGATAACCATTTGTTTCCTGATGTTAATTTCTATTAATTTGAAAGAAGCCTTAACCCAGATAAGCAGTTAATTGTGAAGCCTACAACCCTTAACTGTTTATATAACGGTGGAACCTTTTTGTTAGAGGAAAGAATTACCTTCATTTTCTTTTGTGTCTTATTGAACCTAAGCGTTGACCGGGGAAATAAAGCCTTATTAACCTACACTTTGGCGTAGATTGTTCTTTATAAGGAGTTCTGCACTACAAGGACCAGAAGCCTCTTGGTCCTTCAGCTCAACCACTCCTTAATATAAATTAAATGTCACCGGACGCCCTTATTTCCTACGCCAGTAGGGGCGCCTGGGGACAATCCACAAAATCATTTATCTGAGAATTTTATGTCCCATGTCACATGTCTATTTGACGTGGTGCTACATTTCAAAATCTCTGCTTCAGGGAATTATATAAAAATATATATATTTGTATTTTATGTCCTACTATTGTTCACAAATTCTCTCAATGACATCAGCAGTACCTCTTGAAACAGATTTGTGGTATTTCTATATTTAAATCTTCCTGCTTCATTTCTGTCCAGTCACATTAGTCTTTCTGACTCACAATCTCACAATCAACTATAACAAATCAGAAGTCCTCAAAATTACAAGAGACACCACCTGTATTACACCAGATAATCTACTAATAAACAATCGCTCAATCCCCGTGAAGGAGGAAGTGAAATATCTAGGTATAACCCTAGACCAAAAGCTCAACTTTCAAGTACACATTAAGAAGATTACATTCACAGCTTACTATAAAATGCAGATTCTACAAAACCTATGACCTCTACTAGATCATAACCACTTCCGCACCGTATGTCAGGCAATAATCATGCCACATCTAGATTATTGCAACCTAATACGTCAATGTCTACCCAAAGCACAACTCAAACCCTGCAATTTGCACAAAATATTGCAGCCCAACTAATCACCAGATTCAAATCTTCTAAATCTTGGGGAAAAAGAGCAATCTTTGGGTTAAAGCAGATAAATCTGTGTATTTTAGAATTCAGTATGTTTGTTGAGTCAGTGAGATCTTAGTATCAGCAGAGAGCTTTTCATTTAAATCAAATCAGAGTATAACTTTGCATACAAGTAGAATAAATAGTCTCTGAGTACTAAGAACTAAACTTGTTTCTAGTGACCTTTACAAAGAGGCCTTCCAGTTAGGAAGCAAATGATCTGTGAAGTTGTCTTAAATAGGTGTTAAAGGCAAGTGACAGATCAAAGGGGCAATTTGAAAGGCCCCCTCTATCAAACCAAGGGCTGTGTGAATCACCCAAGGGCTGTGCTAATCAAACCAAGGGCTGTGTGAATCACCCAAGCCAGCTTGTAAGTCTTCTTTTCCTTCCTCCCACTTTGACTTCCACCCACCCTGGAATAAACTTAGCTCTATAGGCTCTTAAACCTACTAAAGGGGGGAGGTGCCCATAATTGCTTTCAAGTGCAGCTGGTTATTCTTATCAGGAACACATTTATTAAGGACCTGAGAAATCATTCTTGAGGTGCACAAAGTCCATTTAACATATGAGGTATAGCAATATTAGTATAAGTATCCCCTGCAAACCTAAGTAAGTAAACAACTTTCATATCTGAACAAAACCTTAAAACTAAGATGCAGACAGCAGTCCAGCAGCAAGATTGGGATTTTCCAGTCTTTTACATTGAGTGTCACATGTATGATTTTCTCCCAATTGGTGAGGGGTCTTACATGTGCACTAGGTGCAAGGAGCTCTTTGCTCTCAGGGAATGAGTCCAATCTCTGGAGGCTAGAGTAGCAGACTTAAAGGAAGACAGAGAAGTATATAGACAAGACTTATAGGGACGTAGTACAGACGTCCCACCTCCAGTTTGACAACCTCCTTTTTGCCATGGAGGAGAGAGGTCACGTGACAGGAGACCATCACCCTGGTATGGCATGAAGTGATCTTGTAACTAGGACCTATCCTCCAGGTGATGTAAAACACTCTTGCACCGAGAAGGTTTCTCCAGGGCCATATGCCCATGAGGGGAAGGTTAGGTTCAGTGGATGAAAAAGGAATAAAGAAAGAAATGAAGGAAAGAGCAAAAGGGGAAAGATCAGTATGTTAAAGCAGATATGGAGAGAGAATGGAAAAAAACTGGAAGAGAGAAGGAAGGACAAATGGACAGCAGACAATGGAGAGTTAGCAGAAGACATGAAGAAAGCGGAAGAAGGTGACTGGAGCAACTGCAACTGAAAAATAAAATGCCCAAACAACAAAAGGTAGAAAAATACTTTTTTTATTTTGAATTTATTAACTGGAATATATGTCAGCTCTGGGAAATGTGCATCACTAACATCTTTAGTACAAGAGGAAATTAATTTATAGTTTTATTTCTCCAGTGTTGTACATTCCAAGTTTGGATTTTGGGGTTCCCAGTTTAATTATTGTTGTCTTATTTCTAAATTGTGATCCGTTGTTCTATGTTTGGTGATGGTCTATGTTTTGTATGTGTAATTGAGTTGAGGTATTCTGTTCATGTAGTGTCTATGTGACACAGTCTCACTAGTTCTCTTTCCCCAATAGGAAATATATTGGTATCCTCTGAGATGTATTGGTTTAATATTTGCAGTGTTTGATAGGTAGGGTTTGGTGCTTTGTGGGTCCTGGTAGTGCTGTTATGATACGGTAGGTTTGCTATGGGTTCTAAATGGACAGGGTGTATACTACTTCCTAATGTGCCTGGCAGTTGGCACTGGAGTATAGTAATGCAAAAATCTGGTAGTCTCTTTATCCTCACTGCCCATGCAAATGGTATTGAGACACTCATTAAGAGGCCTGTCTACTAAACGTTAATGTGGATTCACAAATATATTTATGTGCACTAAGTGCAGCAACATCCATTTATTTCTATTGGTGCAGTAGCATTTAACACACATTAATATTTAGTAAACATGCTCCTGAGTTATTGCCAGGAGAAGAAAGAGGCTTGTGAAGGGCTCCTTTGAAAGCCACCTAAAAGTTTAGATGGGCAACATATATATTTTAAAATAAAATAAATGTATGCAAATGAGGTGCAGTGGATATGGAAATAAGGCCCCACAATGAGTCTCCGCATATGGCCCCGCATCACCCTTAGGCCTTCCCTGTAAGGAGCTTTCTGGATTTAAGCTGAACTGTGTTGACTTGCGATTGTGAGTGCTTTGTTGTGGACCCCTTGTTATTTTAGCCATTTATATGTGTAGATGGCGACATGCATATAAATGAACTTTTATAAACATATGCATCTCGTTTGCATTATTGAAACATTCTCTGTGCAGAGTTTGGGAAGAGCATTGATACTGCAAGCAAGTATATACATAAAGCCCGATATTCAAAGGCATTTACACGGTTTACAGACCTGCAAACCATGTTTATGCCCCTAAGCGGGATATTCAGTGGCACTAACATGGGTAGTACTGCTGGATATCTGTGGGTGCCACTGCTACATGGCCTGATACTATGCGGTTAGCTTCGGGGCATGTCGTGGGCTTTCCAGGGTGGAGCAGAGGTGGCATCTGTCACTAACCGGGCAGCAGCGGTATTGAGCTGCAGCCCATTTAGAGACCCGTGGGCAAAGTGCAGTGACCCAGATATTTAATGCCGGTGGACAGTTATGGCCCTGGCATTGCATATTCAGGGTTAAACCTCAGCAGTGACAGCCGTGCACGTCAGCAGCTCTATCTGCCATTGTTGAATACTGGACTCATAGATTCTAGAACTCTTTACTTGCATGCTTGCAGAAAGTGGGCAGGGTTATTTACACCATCTCAAGTGCTCATGTACATTATCATGTCTAATGTATGTCTGCACTTTTATAATTATGCCTTATTTTATAAAGCCAAGGATATGCTGATCCTTTGGTTTGGTGATCCTCAGGCTGCGAACACTAAGCAAGACAAAAGAGCAGGTGCAAAACAGAAGGCTGTCAACAGACTTTATTAATCCCAATGCGTTTTGGCCACCTTGGACTTCTTCAGGGGGTGCGAGCCTCAAAATAAAAATAAATAAATAAACAAATAAATAAAGATAAGAAACATTAGCAAAAAACTTTAAAGAGACAGAAAAACTGTCCCCATACATATAAAGCAGGAAAAATAATATAGTATACATGTAAAACAGGAGCTGATGCCATGAGAACAGGAAGCCAAATTTATTGCACATTGGTTCACCTTTAGTGAACTCTGACCCCTAGGTTTTGGCACGAACATCAGCGCAGGTACAAAAGGACTTTTCATTCCTTTGGGCTTCCTTTCAACATTTGGTAGCGTTGCAGCACTGTGCTCACAGAAGGCAAGTCTCTCTTTTATTATTGATACACCCTCTATCTTTTATTATTGATAGCCCCCTCATTCCTGTAATCACTTATTAACATCTCATCTTCTGAAAGACTTAGAAGAGAATGCAACAAAAATACTTTGATAGTTCCATCTAATTACCGCAAAGCAAATCACTCAACAAGCAACAGAGCACTCTCTCACTTCTCGCCCATTCTCTGGAAGCCCTCCCAGATCACCTAAGAGCCATCAAAGATCTTAAAGACTTTTGAAAGAAATTAAAAACATATCTTTTCAGAGAACATATTGGAAATTCAGAAATCAAAATCTTCCCAACATAACTAATCACATATAATGTAATCACAACCCACCCAATTAATGCTATTCCCCAATACACTGCATAACCCAATATATACATAACCAATTAACTTTAATCTCCAGGAACAAGCAGGAATGTAGTCTTCACATATGGGTATCGTCAGTACCGACGGAGCCCGCGCGGGAACGCTCCCCAGTGTCCAATAGGAAAGCTTTTGGGAGCATCACACAGCACATGCGTGCTGCCTTCCCACCTCTGTACCTCTCTCACTTCAGTTCTTCATTTTCTGCGGAGCTGACAGGACGTGGTACCCTGTCACCGTAGAAAATTTACCTTTATTTCTTGTTTTTTTTGTGGTCGCGTCTGCCTTCATTCGATGCCTACCGGTACTGCCTGTTCTTTTCTTCTTCTTTCCTTAAAAAAAAACAACAAACAAACTTGTATTTCTTCAGGGATCTTTCCCTGCTTCTGGTGCTAGGCGCCATTTTGAGCACTAGGCCCATTTTTCTTCAAGCATGGAGAAACCAGCTAGTGGTTTCAAAAAATGCTCAAAATGTGGCGGTAACTTTTCCGTCACTGACACACATGATTGGTGTCTAAAATGTTTGGGTCCTGAACATTGTCCAATGGAGTGTCTCTCCTGCACAAGGATGACCAAAAGGGGCCTGCAGAATAGAGCTGCAAAACTCCGTACCCTTTTTGCTGCCGACATGATGCCAGTTGCATCGACGTCTTCCAGGGCTTCATCTTCCTCCCATGGATCTCAGATAACCAAATTTAAGTCTTCTAAGACTAGCTGGTCCTCGAAGGGTAAATCTCCTTCAAAGTATCGAGATGCCACTGGCATTTCTCTCAAGGATACTTCAACAGCAAAACAGCCTCGGCAGGAGTCTTCGGGCTCCAAAGCATTAACGGGGCTCCAGGATGTTCCAGAGGCCTCCACCTCTGCGGAACTACTGGTGCCATGTTCTGGGGTCGTAGCCGCTTCCACTGGTACCGGCACCCAGGCATCGGAAGGTGCGATAGATCACAGAATCCTCGCTATCGAACGCAGTCTAGCGGCTCTCTTAGTGTCTTTGGTACTGCTAAGACCACAACAGATGGTTCAACATGTATCGGTACCGACATCAGTACCAGTACGGACAGTACCTGATTCAACAGGACTTCTTCCCCCCATGCCGATCTCCGGTATCGGGGATCAGGAACTGAGACATTTCAGTACCAACTTCGAGCGGTACCGATACCATGCGTTACAGGAGCACCCGGTGCTTGAGTCTTCCGATTCCGATGACTCTGACAATTCTACCGGTATCAGAGCAAATCTATTAGAAGATTTGGTTCCTTCTCCTCAACGCAGAATGTCTCCTCCAGAGGATATGTCCTTCCAGGATTTCATATGTGATTTAGCAAAGGTCTTGCAATCACTGTGATTCCAGAAAAGGAACCTAGGGCAGAAGAATTAAGAATTCAACAATACCCTATGGTTCCCAAGGAGGCAGCTATGCTTCCCATTCACAAGATCTTACATGATCTAATGTTGAGAATGTGGGAAACTCCTTTAATAATATCTTCACATTCCCGACGCCTTAACACTATGTACCGAGTGCCAAGTTGTCCCGGTTTTCAAAAAACTCAGTTACCATACCATTCAATGGTAGTGGAATCGGCCATGTGAAGGATCAAGAGTGCTAAAACACATTCTTCTAATCCTCCAGGCAGTGAATCCAGGACTCTCGATGCCTTTGGCCGTCGATGCTTTCAATCCTCCATGCTAGGAGCCAGGATCAGTTCCTACATTCTTTATATGGGAATGTTCCTGGAAGAATTCACAAAAGACTTAGAGCTCCTTAGTCCTTGTGTTTCAGAGGAAAAAAAGAGCAGACTACCTTATTCTGGTCAAGCATGCCCAGAATGTCTCAAAATTCATGAACCGTGCTACATTTGATTGCTTTGAATGTATTAGCAGAACCTCTGCTATATCCATAGGAGCACGTCATATTGCTTGGCTTCAAGCATCAGACTTAGAACAGTGGGTGCAAGAAAAGCTGGGAAACATTCTTTGCACAGGAGAAAATCTCTATGGCAAGGACTGGCAAGACAAGGCTAATCAGCTTGAATCTGACAATGCTACTTTAAACAGATTGTCAAAGTCTACAGCCAACCCAGCAAAAAAGAAAATATACAAAAAAACCCCTTTTCAGCAAGAAAAAGAAGCCTTACCAATCTTACACCCATCAAAATCACTGTCCACTCCATGTTCCCCAGAAGGGGCAACAACAGAACAGACAGCAAAGAAAACCGCAAGCTCAAAAAACTCTACTGGCTGAACAGACCCAACCCCCTCAGGGTCTTTGACTTCTATCTAGAGAACTTAAGTCATTCTGCCCCTAGAAGGTCCAGAACTCTTGACCATTCCAGGAAGACTATGCTATTTTGCCAAAAGATGGCAACAAATAACACCAGAAAATTGGACTCTGTCCATTGTACAGCTGGGGTACAAGCTTCATTTTCTCAACATGCCCCCACCTACAATAGTAAAACAGTTCAATTCTCAGGGGCCTGCCACTGACCTCTTGTGGCAGGAGGTCACATCACTTCTAGCTCAAGGAGCAATCGAAGAAGTACCCATTCCCCAACAGGGGACAGGGTTTTACTCCCCCTACTTTCTTATTGCAAAGAAGACAGGGGGAGGGCACAGACCTATATTAGACCTCAGAGAATTAAACAAATATTTTTTCCAAGAAAAGTTCAAAATGATCTCCCTCAGAACACTTCTACCATACCTTCAAAGTCAGGACTGGCTATGTTCTCTAGATCTAAGAGATGCGTACAAGCATATTCTCATCCACTCAGATCACAGGAAGTTCCTTCGATTCCTGGTCCAGGGAAGACACTTCCAGTACAGAGTTCTTCCCTTCGGACTAGCTTCTGCTCCAAGAGGCTTCACAAAATGCATGGCAGTGGTAGCAGCATTTATGAGGACTCTGGGAATATTCGTCTTCCCTTACTTAGACGATTGGCTCATTCGAACATCAACAGCTCCAGAGGCCAGCTTCACTTTCTCTTGAAGAATGGGAATTCTTCAGTTCTTGGGGATGGTCATAAACCTCCCAAAATCTCATCTCACCCCCTCTCAATCTCTAGAATTTATAGGGGCTTGTCTACACACATGGCAGTCAAGGGCTTTCCTGCCCCAGCCACGCTGTCTATGTATAATACAACTGGCATCTCAAGCATCTATGAAAGCATTCCTTACTGCTCAGGAGATGCTTCAACTGCTGGGACACATGGCATCCACTGTCCATGTGGTTCCCTATGCTTGCCTCCACATGTGAGCAGCCCAGTGGACCCTTTTCTCTCAGTGGTCACAAGCCTCGGGTCGACTAACAGACAAAATCAGAACTACCATACGTCTGATTTCGTCCCTGCGAAAGTGGCAATCCCTGGAAAACCTCCTTGTAGGGTTTCCTTTCCAGCAGCCTCTATGCCAAACCACTCTGACAACAGATGCATTGGGGGGCCCACTTGCAAGATCTCTCCACACAGGGTCTTTGGACCTCACAGGAGGTTTTCCTTCACATAAACCTCCTAGAGCTGAGAGCCATTTTCAATGGTATTCAAGTCTTTCAGGGCCATATCAGCAACAAAACAGTTCTGGTCCAAACCGACAGTCAGGTAGCTATGTTCTATGTGAACAAGCAAGGCGGAACAGGCTCTCTGTCGCTATGCAATGAAGCTTTGTGACTATGGGCCCTCGCCAGAAAGTTACTAATTAATCTGTTTGCGGTATACCTTCTGGGTAGACAAACTCATTCGAATACTGCTGCCACATGAGTGATCCCTCCACTCATACCGCCTTGATTGAAGGAGAAGGCGGTATAGAAATACTGTTAAATAAATAAATAAATAAATACCAGCTTGTTCGAGTGTTTCGAATCTGGAGAACACCAGATATAGACCTCTTTGCAAGTCCACAAAATGCCAAACTTCCCCGATTCTGTTCCAGAATTCCTGCTCAAAACTGTCAGGCAAGAGATGCTTTTCTACTCCACTGGGGACAGGACTTCCTCTGTGGCTTCCCACCCTATCCCCTCATTCCCAAGACTTTGTTCAAACTTCAGAGAGAAAGAGGTCGTATGATACTCATAGCTCCACGTTGGCCACGGCAAGCATGGCATCCTCTTCTTCTGCGTCTCTCTAAAACCACTCCTCTGGAGTTTGGGAATGCTCCAGATCTCCTGTCACAGAAGGACGGATCTTTACTGCATCCCAATCCCCAGTCCCTACATCTCAGGGCCTGGTTACTGAAAGCCTAGAATTCCAGGATGTTAACCTTTCTCAACAAGTAAAGGATATCCTCCTGGCTTCCAGAAAGCCTTCCATAAGACATTCCTATGCTTTCAAGTGGAAAAGGTTCTCGATCTGGTGTTCACAAAAGGGACTTATCCCCCTTTTAGTATCTGTAGAGTTGCTACTAGAGTATCTTCTACAATTATCAACTTCTGGTCTGAAGACTAATTCAGTTAGGGTCCATCTTAGTGCTATTGCTGCTTTTCATAAACCTTTCAATGGACAACCTATTTAATTGTATATAGTTATTCCCCAGTTTGCACCCAGTTTACCTTCCCTGTTATCTGTAAACCTAGATCAGTTATATATTGACAGGTATGTTGTTGTTTAATGTAAACCGCACTGATGATGAATAGTGCGGTATATAAAAACTGTTAAATAAATAAATAAATAAATAAAATAAACCTATTTCCTCTCATCCACTTATATCAAGATTTATGAGATGCCTACTTTTAACAAAACCTCCCATTAAACCACCACCGGTGGCATGGGATCTAAATCTTGTTCTTGGTCAGCTTATGAAACCGCCCTTTGAACCTTTAGCCACTTCAGACCTAAAGTTTTTTTCATGGAAAGTTATTTTTCTAATTGCCATCACTTCTGCAAGACGCATTAGTGAACTACAGGTGTTAGTAGCTGACCCTCCTTATACAAGGTTTCACCATAATAAAGTAGTCCTCAGGACTCATCCTCACTTTCTGCCATAGGTGGTATCACCTTTTCATTTAAACCAGTCGGTTTATCTTGCTATATTCTTCCCTATGCCTCATGCCTCCAGTGCGGAAAGGAATCTTCACATATTGGATTGTAAAAGAGCCTTGGCTTTTTATCTCCAAAGAACTAAGCCACATAGAAAATCTTCTCAGCTTTTTGTGTCTTTTGACTCTAGTCATTTGGGACTTCCAGTTTCTAAAAGAACTCTGTCAAATTGGATTGCAGATTACATATCCTATACATATCAGAGTAAGGGACTTTCTCTCGAAGGCCATGTCATGGCTCACAATGTGAGAGCAATGGCAGCCTCAATGGCTAACCTTCGTTCTGTCTCTGTCGATGAGATCTGCAAAGCAGCCACTTGGACTTCGGTACATATCTTCACAGCCCACTATTGCTTAGACAAGGACTCCTGTCGGGATGCCTCATTTGGCCAGGCTGTTCTACAACATCTCTTCCATATTTAATACAACTCCTACCCACCATCCACAGTTTCGATGCCTAAGGTCCATAGGAGGAAGCATGACCTATCTCACCTGGGTTTGCAGCTAGCTGGGGTCACCCCTTGGCATCTTTCAACTGGGGAGTCCCCATATGTGAAGACTACATTCCTGCTTGTTCCTGGAGATAGCTTAGTTACTCACCTGTAACAGGTGATCTCCGGGAACAGCAGGAATTTAGTCTTCACAACCCACCCACCTCCCCTAGGAGTTGTCTCTATCTCTCTCTTTCTCTACTTCTCCCCTTTGGTCTCAGGTATAAACTCAACTGTAGTGAGAGAGATATAGAGGCAGGAAGGCAGCACGCATGCGCTGTGGGATGCTCCCAAAGGCTTTCCTATTGGACGCTGGGGAGCATTCCCGCACGGGCTCCGTCAGTACCAACGATACCCATATGTGAAGACTAAATTCCTGCTGTTCCTGGAGATCACCTGTTGCAGGTGAGTAACTACGCTTTCCCCAATACACCATTGTACATAAACCTGTCTGATACTCACCTCTTTGTACATACAGCATGTGTAAATATGTTAAGTGAATTATGGTAAATAAGGCATGATCGTAGCTGTATATACCCGACAACCCAGTTCTATATAACCATACTTTAGTTAAGTTCACATGTTCAATGTAAAAGTTTTGTTTTCTTGTTAATTGTAAACCACCCTTGATCTCTGGAAAGAGCGGTATATAAAAACTCTTAAATAAATAAATAATTGCCTTTTGTTATAATTTGAATATCGATATCTCTCACTATTGCCTCTTCTCCATACAGGAGTACACTGGTTTCATCTAAAGTTATTACTTTAACATCAAATTAGACTCTAGGAAACAGGTACTTCTCTGTTATTCTTTGGCTTCCCATTGACAAAAAGGTTACTTCACAGTGTAGTTGTGATGACTCTATTTCGTGTCAGTTTCACGTCCTCCTTGTCCATTTATGCAAGTTTGTTTTGCTTTGTTCTCATAGCTATATTGTGTGATTCAATGAGTGCATGTATTAGACATTCAGTTTAATGTTCTTGTGGCATCAGCTCCTGTTTTACATGTATACAATATTAGTTTTCTTGCTTTATGGGGATGGGGATGGTTTTTCTGTCTCTTCAAAGTTTTTACTAATGTTTTTTATCTTTATTTATTTGTTTGTTTGTTTTTACTTTGAAGCTCGCATCCCCATGAGGAAGGCCAAGTTGGCCAAAACACGTTGAGGTTAATAAAGTCTGTTGACCACTATCTGTTTTGCACCTGCTCTTTTGTCTTGTTGTCTTCTCTGCAAATGCTTCTTGCTCTCTGTTGGACCCACCGCTAACACTCAAGTCTGGTGATCCCTGAGTTAGGTGATCATCAGGTCTGCTGACCCTCAAGTCTGGTGTACCCTTTGTACAATATTGCAGTCAGTATCGGCATGAGTTTGAGCACTGTGCTGTTTTGTGCTAGAATATTTTATTCCGAGATCCACAGGGAGGAAAGTCAGCATGCGAAACTGTGCATTAATAGGCACAACTTTATAAAATTTCCTTTGTAGAAGGTAATTTTATAAGGCGCACCTAGATTAATGTGTACTATATGTTAAATAAACTAGGAGCTATGTGGTCAAAAACATGCATTAACTTAGACCATGAGCACTTGCGCCAGTCCTATGGCTGATGTAAATGCCTGCACATAGAGTTTTCAAAAGATGCATAAATTATAGTAGTTTAGAATTTATGTGCATAATTTTGCACTTTACCCACTTTCTGCCCAAACTCCTCCACAATAAAAGTATGTGCATATGGCCCAACAAGTCTACTTTCAGAATGGCGGTCTTGTCAAATACCTACATATACGGCTACAATATTTAATTTAGATGCATTGTGCACCTGTAAATCTAGGCATCTTTTTCAAAATTACCCTCTTAGTTTGTATGAGGAATTTAAAATTACCCTTACTGGTTTATCAAATATCAGTCTAGAAAAGGTGGAACAAATGGATGGCATTCTCTAAATAACGGGTATGGAGCAAGTTTATTACAGACATCAGTAGGAATGTACCACCACTGAAGAAAGATTGGATTCACTAATGTGTTTCTTTGTTCATCAGCAAAATGTGGCCATGTCAGGAGGTCTCATGAATCCAATGAATCAAACAGATTGTGAACGACTCTGGTAAGATAAGTATTGTAAATGAATGTAGAGAAATATATTTTCTTGAAATTTGACCTAAAGTGGATCATGTTGAATCTATTGTTTGAAGAAAATTGTGAGGGAAGATTGGAATGTAAATGAATTATGAAGATGTCTTAATTTTCAAAGGTGTAGCTCCTTGTTAGTCAAGAGCCAAAATGACAGAAGCAGGTGGAACCTATTTAATGAGGCATCAGCTTTGAGGACAAGAGTCTACTTTGTCTTTCTGGGAAGATTTCAGTGCTTGTGTAGATTCATTTCTTATTAATTTTGTCTTCAAAGCAACTGGAGTCTCCAAACATAGTCTTTTAAAAATAATAGCCAATGTTTTAAACATTACACAGTAGAAAACAGGAAAGTCATGCAGCTTGTAAAGAGTAGGTGATACTGAGTTATGTGTATGCCATCAATAGGCCTTAAAAACTAGCCACAGTGTTCTGGAAATTCTAGTTTTCATTTCCACTTTCATTTTTTCATTCATCTCCTCAGATGTCACAACACTTGCAGTCTCTTTAACATCACTCATTAAGCCGGGCAAGTTCTTTTGGTGCACCAAAAGAACTTGCCCGGCTTAAAAATATTCTAACGCAGCAAGGCAGCAGTGATGTCTTAATGAGTGATGTTAAAGAGATTGCATTCTATAGCTTGGCCAGCTTTAGCTTATACTGTAAATATCTATACATGAGGTGAAGAACCATAGCAAGAATCTCCATGTTGTTGTTGTTAAGTGCCATCGAGTCGGAGTCGACTCATGGCGACCCTCTGGATAGCTATCCTAAATTGTGTTCGGTCTTCAGTCAGGCGGCTCATTGTTGACAGACTGGTACCCATAGCTGTCTACGGGTACCAGTCTGCCAACAATGAGCTGCCTGTTAACTTTGCATGTATTTATTTGTCTCCATAGATAAATAAATACATGCAAAGTTAATTAATGGGTATTACGCTGATATTTGCTTATTTTATTATGGTTATGCTGTTAGTAAGTAAGATGCCTATGTCCAGAAAACTCTGCTGTGCACCATCCTGAGTGAATCCCTTCATAAAGGTGGTTAATAAATCTTAATTAATAATACGTCACTTGGGCTGGATGACAAAATCCAATCAAAACCTTTCAGCTTGGGAAATGAATTTGGATTCACTTGCCATGGAGGGGGGAGGGGGACATGGGGAAGAGTTGATCCTGGTCATATTATTTTGCAAAAAGAACAGCGTTGGATTTTTCAGCTGCATATTTTAATTCCTTCTGGATTTAATTTAGATATTGAGATGTCTTGTTAATTTTTGGTTGGTACTGGCTTAAGCAGTTGGAAAGTGTGCTTATGCTCTGATAATATAGTTTTCCCTATATAGCAACCACATATAAAGAACATAAGATATGCCTGGCTACACTAACAGCTTTTACTACATCCTTCAGTAACAAATTCCAGAGTTTGATTATGTGTTGAGTGAAAAAATATTTTCTATTATTATCCTGTAGCTTCACTGCATGTCCCCTAGTCTTTTTCTATATTCTGATGATGTAAACAATCGATCTACGTTTACCTGATCCATTCCATTCATTAATTTATAGACCTCTATCATATCTCCCCTCAGCCATCTCTTTTCCAGGTTGAAGAGCCCTAACCTTTTTAGCCTCTCTTCAAAGGGGTATCCTTCCATCCCCTTTATCATTTTTTTTGGCTCTTCTCTGTATCTTTTCTAATAGCGCTATATCCTTTTTAAGATTCGGTGACCAGAAGTAAGCGAGTGTGCTTCTAAGTAAATACATTCAGAAAGAGGGTATTTACTGTCAGCAACCTAAAGGGCATATTGTGGCAAAATGGCTTTTATCATACCTGTGGGATGTTAAAACCTGTCTTCTGAAGACCTACTTCTCTTCAGCTCTGGCTGTCTCTTTTACTTTGATTATAAATAGAATCACTTTATTCTATAAAAAACATACAATGTAGTTAGCGAAATATTAGTGAAATGATTTTCCCCCCGGCTTTTAGACTGTAATAATATGAAGCATCTGCTGTCTCCGTGCATCCAGTGACTTCAGTTGTCTGTCAATTGAGCAGCCTCAGCAGCCTTTCGGAGAGACCTGCTCAGGAGCCTGGTCGTATGAAAAATAGATGAAAAACATATGATAAATTAATCTATATAAATACATGCACACGCGCACACATGTGGAGGCCCGTTGGGATCAGAGCACGTCTGGCCTGGCCGGATGGGCCAGATTTGGCCTGATTCTGTGCCCGCGGGAGCGAGATGTCCCCACAGGAGCAGAATCAGGCACTTGGACAGGCCGGACAGGCCCCAATTCAGCTGGCTGGGATGTGCAGCGTTCTCCGCAGCTAACTCTCTCCATGCTCCTGCTGGAGCCCCAGTGCATTGGTGTCCCATCACTGTGGCTCTCGGACCCCATGCAGGAGTCCTAATTCCCTACAACACCATAAAATTGCTTTTCCCTGCCACCTGACCGCCGGAGGGGCTGCCAGGGCCAGGATAGGGTGGCGGGGAACCTCCTACTGCAGCTCACCGCTTTGGGGGGTCCTCCGTTGCTGCCTGCCATCATTGGGGGGGGGGACTTATTCCACTTCTGAGGTGGAATAAGTTCCTCGTCCCTAACGCCCGTATTAGCCCTCTAGGTCTGGGTTGTGTGGCCCACACCTGCTCCTCCCAGACTTCTTCTCCGGCCCTCCCCCTCCCGCACCCGTCCAGAGCTCCCCACACAAAGTTGCTGTATATGTGGGGATCTCTGTTTTCAGAATAGACCCCCAGAGAATAATGGGGGTTGTAGATCCAAACCAGACCTACAGCCTCGTTATTCACACATTGGACTGACCCCCATAGGGATCGCATCATTTTGGTGGAAAAGATCTAAGATACTTTAAAGCTGGCTCTGAAGCTAGGGTCTTTGAGAATAAATGGTAACTTTTGGGAAAGCAATAGGAGAGCTTCCTATCGATCCCCATATTAATTTTGGCATGTATCTTTTGAAGCAGTGCCTCAATAAAACAACATTGTGTTCCAGTCAAGCCTTTCCCAGTATGCATATCTGCAATCTTGCTTAAAGAGAAATAGCTTGCTTTAAAAAAAAAAGCTATACACTTCATCTCCATAACAGTAGGGTTACTAGATTTCTGGAGAGCAAATCTGGGCCATCTGGGCAGGGCTAAGCTGGGCTGGGAGGGGCAGGAGTCCTCCCTCCATCATCAGGCATCTTTTCCCCAATGACCAGTCTAAGTAGCATTCGGTAATTTCAAAGGTTTACATCTCCAGTATAGAGAAGACTGCATTAGAAGGAGAAGCAATGTGCTTTGCTCTGTCCTTACTGAAATTGGGGACAGGAGGTGGTTATAGCTCATGGATTCTGGGACACTACCTCAAAATCAGGGACAATCCCTGAAAATTGGAGACATTTAATAAGCTTACATAACAGCCATATACTAAAAGAAACTCTTGTGATCTCTCTAACAGTGCTGAGGCCTGGGGCTCTTGCTTACTGACTTGCAAAGGGCACCAGTCATTGGCCCTCTCTCCTCCATCCCTGACAGCAGGCCTGGGAGGATGGCTTGGGGCATGAGAGAGTGATAGAGTGTGTGTGTGTGTGTATGTGTGGAAGGAACCACACCACCTCAATACCACACAAGCTTAGAACATATCGCCACTTTGTAAATAGTTCTACAATGTTGCACTGTTAACTGGTTACATGTCTGGTGATTGTTACTGTTTATTGTAAAATAGTTCTGATGAACCTGTTCACTGTGAAATTGTTGAGTTCATTTTAAACCACCTTAAAAACATGAAAGGCGGTATATAAATAATAGAGTGAGTGTTAGCAGAGGGAGGAAGAGAAAACTAATTGATCCAATTGGAAGGAAGAAAGTTCACCTCCTTCTTCCCCATCACAAATCTGGGTTCCCTACGTCTTGTCCTCCTCAAACAAAGCAGGCAGACTATACCTATGATTTACAAATTAGAGCATGGTTTTCCCAAGTATGCCTGGAATAGGATCGGAAAAAAAGACAGACATTAATGGCATATAGCATCTCCTTACATGGGAACCATCGTCCTGAAAATGAAAATAGCCATAAGCATCAAAGGAAACAAAAACAGGTCAAAAGATCTGGAATATTTTTAGATTTTGCCTTTCTGCTATTTTTCTCTATTTGTATCTTTTTCATAAACAAATTAAAACTCACAAATTTTTAAACTAAAAATCCTGGAATCAAACCACCTCTTTCCCCTTCAGTCTATTCAGCATTCTGCTGCTCGTCTGATTTTCCGCCAGTCTCGTTTTCCCCACATCACTCCTCTCCTCATGTCACTTCATTGGCTCCCCATCCATTTCCATATCCAATTCAAGCTTCTCCCACTGACCTATAAATGTATTCACTCTTCTGCCCCCCAGTACCTTTCGTCTCTTAGCTCTCTTTACACTCCCTCTCGGTTACTTCGCTCTTCTAATAGTCTTCGTTTATCTATGCCTTTCACTCGTATTGCTAATTCTAGAATTCGCTCCCTTCACCTTGCTGCACCCTTCACCTGAACAGCCTTCCTTTCTCTGTGCGCCAGGCGTCCTCCCTGGCCATCTTCAAGTCCAGGTTGAAATCCCACCTCTTCACTATTGCTTTTCACTCCTGACTCTTGTGTTGTGATATGACTATTTTATATATGCTGTGTTTGCTCTCTCTAACATTAAATGTATACTTTGTCCTGTTGATCTGTAATTTGTATTATGTAATTTTTTGTCTTGACTAGATTGTGAGCTCTGATGAGCAGGGACTGTCTCTCTTATTTGTGTGTACAGTGCTTCGTATGTTTGCAGCGCTTTATAAATGCTTAATAATAATAATAATAATATTGAAGAGTCTTCAGATTTTCTAATCCTCTTCACAGCATTAGGGAGACTATAATGATTCTGGGGGTCACATTTGATAACAAATTGACTTCTGTCCACATCTCTCTGCTCTTGTGAGAAGGTCTTTACAGAGAAAAATATGGGTTTTACGTTCTTTATTTGAAAAGAAGGATCTTCATACTTTGATACATACATTTGTTTTGCATTGATTAGACTATGCAAATACCCTTCTTAGTGCTATTTCAAGTATAAAACTACAAAGGCTCCAGTTGTTTGAATGTCAAATATCGAAATTCGATCATGTCACTCCAGTTTTTATTGATTGTCTTTGGCTCCTCATCAATTGTAGGATAAGAATAATGTCTTGGCCCTGGCATTTAGAGAGTAATTCTTTAAAGTCTTGCACAGTTAACATGCATTGCCACGTATTATGTGGGGCTTATTCTATAAAATACGAGTATACTTTGCTTTATAGATGCGCCTGAACCTCATCACAGCAGTTACGCTTGCTCTAGAGATGGTGTAAATGCCCATGCTGAGATCGGTCAGCAACATGCATGAGTTACATTATTCTATAACTAGTGTACGTAAATTTAGGACACCCCCCCCCACACACACACACTCTCTGCCCAAACTCCCTGGGCACACCTTAATTGAAAGTATGCACAAAGGGACTTACACGTGCACTTACTGAATAGACACTGCCTAAAGCACGCACGTAAGTGCCCATTCACTTAGAAAAAGGACTTGCGTGTGTTTCAGGCACATACTTTTCCATGCACTCTTTATAGAATTACCATCTTAAAGTTTTGGCTACCAATAAACCGCAGGACTAGTGACTTGCTAGTGCCTTATTGTCCTGGATGGTCTTGAGGTCCCTCCCACAGGATCTGCTATCTATTCTACTACCTTCTAAAGTAAGCTTGCAATACTCATGGTGAGCAGCTTTTTTATGGAATTCACTCCACATCGATTTTCAAATTGGCTGTACGTATTCAATATTTAAGAAAGGCCTAAAATCATATTTGTATCAACAGGTTTATAGCTTATTGGAGTGAGAGGCTGCCTCTATTAGAGCACATCTATATTTATTCTATCCTGTTTTATATTCATGTTGTTTCATGTTAATCATTAAAAGGCAATATATTAAGAAGAATAAAGTAAACTAAACCAACCCTCTGAGGGTTCTTCCCCACTAAAACAAAGTCTTACAACTGAAACAAATCTAATTGAGTTCTTTGACTGGGTGACTGGATCAAGGGCATGCGATGGATGCAATCCTAGATTTCAGCAAAGCCTTTGAAACTGTTCCTCATAGGAGGCTGATCAATAAACTCAGCAGCTTGGGGATGAGTCCCAAGGTGGTGAACTGGATCAGAAATTGGTTGACTGACAGATGACAGAAGGTAACGGTAAACTGAATTCAATCGATGAAAGGAGGGTGATTAGCGGTGTGCCCCAGGGTTCGGTCCTGGGACCGGTACTGTTAAATATATTTGCGAATGATATTGCTGAAGAGCTGAATGGAAAAGTCTGTCTCTTTGCAGATGACACCAAAATTTGCAACAGAGTGGACTCCCCTGAGGGAGTGGAGAACATGAGGAAAGATCTACAAAAGATAGAAGAATAGTTTAATGCTTGACAGTAAAGATTTAATGTGAAGAAGTGCAGTGTCATGCACTTGGGAAGCAGAAATCCAAGGGAATTGTATGCAATAGGGGGCAAGAGGTTGGTGTGCATGGACCAGGAGAAGGACCTAGGAGTGATTGTTTCTGACGATCTCAAGGTGGCGAAATAGTGTGACAAGGCAAAAGCCAGAAGGATGCTGGGTGGTATACAGAGGAATTACCAGCATAAATGAAGTGGTACTAATGCCAGTGTACAGGTTGCTGGTGAGGCTTCACTTGGAATACTGTGTTCAGCTTTGGAGACCATATCTCCCAAATGATATAAAAAGACTGGAAGCAGTTCAGAAGAAGGCGACCAAAATGATTTGGAGCCTGCATCAGAAGACTTATGAGAAGAGCCTTGAAGGCCTAAATATGCACACTCTGGAGGAGAGAAGGGACAGGGGAGATATGATTCAGACTTTTAAATACTTAAAGAGTATTAATGGACAAACAAAACCTCTTCCAAAGACGGGGAAGCTGTAAAACTAGATGGCATAACATAAAGTTGCGGGGGGGGGGGGGGGGGGTGGTTAAACTGAAAGGCAACATCAGGAAATACATTTGCATTGAAAGGGTGGTGGATGCTTGGAATGCCCTCCAGATAGAACTGGTGGAGACAAATACAGTGATAGAATTCAAAATGGCATGGGACAGACAGGGTGGATCCCTTTATAGCAACAGGATAAAATCAAAATAAACATAACTATCTCTTATATCTCAGTAAATAGTGGTGACCTACATGGAGTGGTGGGTACACCCCTAAACAAAGGCATGGGGAGGTGTGACCTACATGGAGCGGCAGGTACACCTAATCTTGCTGCCTTGCTGGGCATACTAAATGGACCATACTGGTCTTTATCTGCCGTCATATACTATGTTACTATGTAAAGGTTCAGACTCAGGTCATCAGGATGCAGCTCACATGATGGCATGTCTGTATGGAACAACTGGAACAAGGATTTCTAGATGTGTGTGTCCTGTCCGTGTCTGCAGCTGATGAGGCTCCAAGAGACATCCAGTCTTTGAATTTGGAATAAAGCTAAAAACAAGACAGAGAAAGGATTATAAATAGAGACAGGACAGTCCAGAAACTCGGCTTCTTGGTCTCAAGTTCCTCTTTTAGTGTAAATCATTTTTATTCACCACAAACACAACATTATCAACACACTAGCATGGTAAACCAGCCTGAACAAACTATACAAGTAGTAGAGCATATACGGTACATCCTGACATCAACAGCATATAGTCACGTTTTCACAGGTTTATCCCACTCCCCCCGCCCCCATACTCCGTCACCCCCCCCTCCCGATTACCACTTTTACACACCATCTGAAATCTACTATACCTCCTAAAGAGTAAACAGATCCGGATCCTCATACTGGCCAATGAACAGTCCTCTCCCCCCCACAAGGCGAGGGTGGATCGCATGGGATGGCTATTATCCCCCCTAACTCTTACCCGCAGCTCCCCCAGACCACCCCCTCCCAAGTACCAATGCCCCCCCCCCCCTCCGCGATCAGAAAACTGTTAGGTAAAGAAATATACCCCCCCTTCCCAAACTAAACAAAACTTGTTATCCCGCACCCCCTTCCAATACCCGATTACGTGCACCAGCCGGCAACATCTGAAGATGAGGACCCCAGCCCTGCAGAAAGGCCTCCCAGCGGTTCGGATTGATTCCCACCCGATACCTCTCCAGCCACAGCAGCCCATGTAGGCGAATTCGCCAGCGTCCATATGTAGGGCCCGTAGGGTCCAGCCAGGCATGTAAAATGGTCCTACGCGCAGCCGCAAGCACCACCCGCATCCAGTTACTTTCTGCCCTCCCCAGCTCCTCCCCACAATCATCTTCCCAAACATCAAGGATCAAGTTCACGGACGTTAACTGTAAAGACTTGCTCAAACACCGCTCAAGGTAGCGCACCACCCTACTCCAAAAGCCCTGTACTTTATCACAATGCCAGAACATATGCCCCAGCGTAGCTCCGACAGCCTCACACCACGGGCAGGAACTCGTAAAAGCTATTCCCGCTCGCCAGGCCCTATCTGGGGCAAAGTAGAGTCGGCGAATCAGACGATATTGCATGTCCCGATAGTCCACCGACACCAGCAATCTGGGAATGGTCGCAATAGCCTGCATTACCCCGTCCCCATCCACCGGCTCGCCAAGATCACGCGTCCAGGCCTCCGCCAAACCCCTTTCACTACCCACCGGCTCCAATCAAGTTCCTCTTTAAAAAAGGATTCATTTGGAAATTCTGGAAACTTCATTCTAGATAGCAACGGTTTTAATCCTTCAAGTCTGAATTCCAAGGCTGGCCCAACCATTAGGCAAGAAGAGGCAGGTGTCTAGGCATCAGCTTTTGAGGAGCGGCAAAAAGTTGTGGCAATCAAAGGAAAACACTAGATCCTGACAGCCAGACAAACTCCAAGAGCCACCAGCACATCCCTTTACCCTACCCGCAGGGAGCAGGCACATGGCACACAGACGTATAAAGCAAAGTTTCAGATTTAGAAGTATGAGTAGGAGGGCTGCTGTTGAGATAATCAAGATTGTTGAGTTAATTTCACAAAGCTTAGTGGGAGGGGGGGGGGGAGGATTTGAAACTGAAGATTCACCTGGGGTGCATAATACTTTGGCACTGGCCCTGCTGAATACAGATCAGTTTTCAGCAGTAGCGGAATTTTTCTCAGGCTGTTCCAACGTGAATACAGTGTTGTCACAGAAATTCCTCCTGTCAGTATCCTGGACACTGCAGGGCTATGGTGGTAGTCTCCACAGTCTTCTGGATGCAGAGCAGCTTTTGTTTCTCCAGTAACAGGAGTTCAAATGCAGAAAATAGGAAGACTTGTTCAGCACAGAGTAGCCCACGTCCTGGCACTCCTTCCTCACACTGTTGGAGCTGACAGAGGACAGGAAACTCTGACCATAATAAATGGTTCACTCTGCTCTCTGCTTTCCCCATCCTCTATATCCAGAGCTTTGGGGGTGGCTGCGGCTAGATCAGGGGGACCTGAGCCACATGCACTCTGCTCCAGCACTCTCTTCACCCCTGGGGGGTTTATTTTCTGCATTCCCATCCAGGGCTGTGACAGGGAATTCCAAAGTGGTTTCTCAGTTTGGGTACTTGCCTATTACAAGAAGAGCCATCCTGGCATGGCTTTAGGACCTAGTGGCCACCTTCTGCTCTGGCTCCAGTGAATGGTGCTTCTTGTGTGCATCTCTGGGACTTGTTCTCTGCTGGAGCCCTGTCCTGTACTGGCCCTGACAACAGTTCTTTATTCACTGGCTCTCTGCTGCCCAGCAGGATGGCTACTGCAGAGAATGTATGCCCCATTAAGTCTGTGGTCCCCTGTGCTGGCAGTTTCTCTTCCCTTGATTGCTGGCTGCATCTCATCCTGGAAGACCACCATTCTGTCGTGCGGATCCGCCTCTTCAAACTAAAACCAAAAGAACCTACATAGTCCTCCTCAGGCGTCATTAACTCCACTTTCTGGTAAGCGTCAATAGTTGAGTCCTCTTCAACCCTGTCCCCTAGGGCGCATACAACAGCTATCGTGACCCTTGCACTTTAGTGGGGCCAAAATAAAAACATTTTCAGACACTCCAGAAAATACAGAAACATTGCAGTTTAACTAAAAATCACCAAAACTTTTCTGGGACACAATTTTTCAGATCCCCGATTCAAGCTAATATATAGAATAGATAAAACCTTTGTAGAACCCTAGAGGTTTCTATATTGATATGCATATATGTGATTTTAGAGAAGGTGCATCTTATTCACATAGACTGCCAACTGTAAACTCCAGACTGTTGATGTCACAGTGCTGCACTGTATGCCTGGAACAGACTACCTGAGTCTGGTCCTGACTAAAAACCCACCTCTTTGAGACATCTTTTGGATCCTGACCCATTATTTAGCACTCATTTGTCCTTTAATCATTTCTCTCAAAAAGTACACACTACCTCCCCTCCCCACATTTGCTCTGTTTGTTTTGAATAGATTGTAAGTTCTGGGAACAGGGACTGCTTCTTACATGTTTGGGTATAGTGCTGCGTATGCCTTGTAGTGCTATACAAGCGATCAGTAGTAGTAGATGATAGAACACAGAGATTTACAAGAGGTGTATTCAAGGTGGACCTTCCATATATACATTTATTCTGTATTTTATAACTAGACATATAAATAAGAACATAAGAAAAGCCATGCTGAGTCTGACCAAGGTCCATCTAGCCAGCACCCTGTCTCTGAAGTGGCTAGCCCACAGCGCAAGTAACTGGTAGATCCCACAAAGTAGATCTATTTCCATTGTTCATTTGCAGGGATAAACAATGGCTCCCCCTAATCTGCCTAGCTAATAATTTTTTATAGACTTTTTCTCCAGGAATTTGTCCAATCCTCTTTTGAATCCCGCTATTCTGATCATTTCTTTTCAGTCTGCTGGTCATTGGTTTCAAGGAATGTTGTCTTGCTTTTCTATTGTCTAACAGGCTAAACAACCATTTCCTTTTTAACTGTTCTACCTCATTCATAATTTTATACACTTCTATCATATCCCATCTCATTTGTCTTTTCTCCAAGCTGAAGAGCCCTAACCTGTTTAGCCTCTGTACATCAGGGAGGTGTTCCAACTCCTTTATCACTTTGGTTGTTGCCCTCTGAACTATATCTAGTTCTGCTATATCCTTTTTGAGATGGGGTGACCAGAACTGTACATAGTACTCAAGGTGCGGGCACACCAGCAAGCTATACAGAGGCATAATAGTCTCGCTTTGGCTCTTCATCCCTTTTCGGATAACCCCTAACATTCTATTTGGCTTTTTTAGCTTCTGTACACACTTTTCTGAACAGTTCAATGTATTATCCACAATGACTCCAAGGGGCATGTTTACTAAGCCCTACACTAGTAATGCGGTTTTAGGCTGCATCATTAGCACAGGGCACTGTGCCCAATGCAGGAGGGTGGAGACAGTCACCCCCCTGAATTTATTGTTGCTCAGGATATTAGTATTGCAACCAGTAGCGATTACTGCTATCTCCAGATTCTTTGTGAATATGTTAAACAGCACAGTTCCCGATATAGACCCTTTGGGCACTCCACTAGTGATCCTTTTCCATGTGGAAAAAGGATAATTGACCACAGTCATTACAAACCTTTTCCCAGACCATAACAGGGTGTGCAGTTATCATGTGAATTAGTGTGGTAATGGCTATTGCAGCCACATGCTAACAATTACCATGCTCTGGACCAGATGGGATACATCCAAGAATAATGAAGGAGCTTGGGAACGTTCTAGTGGCTCTACTGTCTGACCTTTTCAATGCTTCTTTAGAGTCAGGAGTGATCCCAAAAGGCACATATGGTCCCTTTACACAAAAGTGGAAGTAAGGATGAGGTTGAGAGGTTAGTCTAACCTTTGTGGTGAATAAATTATTGGAAACTCTACTAAAACAGAGGATAGTGAGGTTTCTGGAGTCCAATGGATTGCAGGATCCAAGACAGCATGGGTTTATCAGAGGCAGGTCTTGTGAGACAAATCTGATTGATTACTTTGATTGGATGACCAGGACTGAGTGAGATCCATAGATGTGGTGTACTTAGATTTCACTAAAGCCTTTGACACGTTCCGCACAGGTGACTTATAAATAAATTGAGCACCCTAGGGATGGACCCCCAATGATGTGCTGCAGGGATCTGTACTTGGTCCGATTCTTTTTAACATCTTTGTTAGTGATATTGCGAAAAGGCTGTTGGGTAAGGTTTGCCTCTTTGTGGATGATGCCAAAATCTGAAATAGAGTAGACACCCAGGAAGGAGTAGACAACATGAGAAGGGATCTAGCTAAGCTTAAAGACTGGTCAAGAATTTGTCAGCTGAGATTTAATGCTAAAAAATGCAGAGTCATGCATTTGGGCTGCAAAAATCCAAGGGAGCGGTACAGTGTAGGGGGCAAAGTACTTCTGACCATGAAAGAAAAGTGGGACCTGGTCATGATTATTTCTGATGATCTTGGTAGTTAAACAAGGAAAAAAGGCAATGGCGAAAGCCAGAAGGATGCTTGGATGCATAGGGAGAGGAATGGCCAGCAGAAAAAAGGAGATGATAGTGCCTCTATATAAGTCTTTGGTGAGACCTCATTTGGAGTATTGTGTGCAGTTCTGGAGATCACATCTTCAAAAAGATATAAACAGGATGAAGTTGGGGCAGAGGGTGGCTACTAAAATTCTTGGTGGTCTTCCTTATAAAGCATATGGGGACAGACTTAAAGATCTTAATATGTACACCTTAGAGGAAAGGCGGGATAGAGGTGATATGATAGAGACGCTTAAATACCTCCATGGCATAAATGCACAAGAGGAGAGCTCTTTCAATTGAAAGCAAGATCTGCTATGAGGGATGCATAAATGCAGTGGAGGTAGTAGAGACATGGTCAGTATCTGAATTCAAGAAAGCATGGGACAAACACAAAAGATCTCTAAAGGAAAAAGGGGACTATTGTAGCTGATATGGAAGGGCAGACTAGATAGGCCATATGGTCATTTTCTGCCATCATGTTTCTATGTTTAATTCATGCACTAACTGTTTACTGCACTTTAGAAAAGCACCTCTTTAATACCATCTGGACTCAATTTAGATACTGAATGGTCTTGCTTTTAATTTTTGGTTTCCATGGTGGATGAGTGTAGTGACTTTATTTTTTCATGGATGAAGCAAGTAAGGAGCAAGATGATTGTGATTTGGTATACCATGCAATGATGTGACTGGCCATTATAGTTCATGACATATAGGGGTATGTTTACTAAACCGGGCTAACGGTTAACCCGGGCTATCTGCAACTAAGTCCCATTGAATAATATGGGACCTAGTGGCAGATAGCCCGGGTTAACCGTTAGCCCGGTTTAGTAAACATACCCCATAGGGGCTTGTTTACAAAGCCGCGGTAGTGGTTCGCGATCGCGATCGCAGCCGCGGCCCCATTGAAATCAATGGGGCCGCGGCTCCGATTACGATCGCAAACCGCTACCGCGGCTTTGTAAACAAGCCCCATAGAGAGAATCATTTTTAAAATATAGCAGTAATAAGCCAGTGTGAGATGATGTTTTTGCACAGAATTTCCAAGGCAGGCTAAGGCTGAAACATCATTAATGTTGGGTTGTTTGGAGTTCAAATTCATTGCTTGTGTGGAGGCCAATTCTGAATGGGGCCCATCTGGACTTCCAAAATCTGGATGTGCTGGATTTGCACCTGATTCTGCACCCACGGGAATGTTTAGCTCCAGCGGGTACAGAATCATGGCAAAGGGCCTGGACAGACCCAACATACCCCAATTCAGTGGGCTGGGATGTTCAGCCACCTCCCTGTCCAGCGTCCCTCTGCTCCTGCATGGTGCGTCGGTGCTGTGGTGTCCTGTCACCGTGGCACCAGGATGCCAAGCAGAAGCCCCACTGCCCTGTACTACATTAAAAAAGCTTTTCCCTGCTGTCCAACCCTGGAAGGGCCTGCCAAGGCCAGGATCGGGCAGCGGGGAAACCCATGTTGCCGCTCACCTATCTTGGGGGTGTTCTCCGTGGCCGGCTGGTAACATCAGGGAGACTTATTCCACCTCCAAAAGTTTAAGACAGTTTTTAAAAACAGAATTATTTAATGAAACATTTGGAGGCGAGTGGATAGCGGCTGTGTCATGACATCTCTGCATCGTGCCATTTTTTGTTGTGTTCTATTCCTGAACTTTCTGCTAACTTTGTTATTTGTGTTTAGATAGCTTTCCTATTTATGCTGGAGTTCTTTTCCTGTTCTTACCTTTGAGATGTGTTAAATTTTGTAAACTGCTGTGGATGTTCACAAATAAAGAGCGGTATATCAAGCCTAATAATAATAATGTTGCTGGGTATTAAAAGTCTCTGCCAGCTTTTAAGCTATTGATGCCTGATTCCGTTTACTAATTTATTAAGTTATGATTGCTCTTTTTGCTTTGAATTGATTCTATATTATATATGGAACTTTCTTCACTCAATATTTTCTTTTGAGTTTATGAAGACAGCATATGTTTTTATGTTCCTTTTGAAAATTGCCTTTTGGAACTCTCCCATACAAAGCTACACTCACTCCGAGGCAGGAATAACTTTGTGTGCATATAGGACAGCAAAAATTGGCCCATGTGCATGTATTTTACAATATACACACAGAAGCGCTAATCCCACCCCAGTACCTTCAGTTCTTCACCCCCATGAACGTCTATGCAAATATAGCGTAAAAGTAGATGCTATGGTTTCCTAGCACCTGTTTTTTTTGTGGATTTATTTATTTAGCTACTTTATTTCAGAGCCAAAGTGGTTTACAGATTAAGCGAACATGAAACTGTTATATAGAACGCCGCAAACTAGAACTTGGAAGGTTGAACAGATATCTTGAACTCTGAGATTAATACGATAGAAGGGTAGAATTATTTACGAGTATATTACATAGAGAGAGAATGAGTATCCAGAATGCAGGGTGATAGGGAGGGTTCGCTAGGGAGAGGAAAGAATTGCTAAGGGAGGTGTAAGAAGGGAGAAGGAGTTTCTAGTTCCACTGTCAACGTGCTGATTGAAAAGATGAGTTTTAAGTTTCTTGCAGAAATTCTTTAGGACGGAGATAGCTTGTATGTTCTCAGGGTGAGTGTTCCAAATGGATGGTGCATAAAGTGAGAAAGCTTGATTAGAGGTAGTCCATATACACTGGAACAATTTTATAAGCCCCTACTTGAGTGTGTAAAACATTTAAATACTTAAAGAGAAGTAATGAACAAACAAACCTCTTCCAAAGACGGGGAAGCTGTAAAACTAGAGGGCATAAAACGAAGCTGCAAGGGGGTAAATTGAAAGGCAATGTCAGGAAATACTTTTTCACTGAAAGGGTGGTGAATGCTTGGAATGCCCTCCTGATGGAAGTGGTGGGGGCAAATATAGTGACAGAATTCAAAATGGCATATGACAGACACAGTGGATCCCTTTACAGCAACAGGATAACATAAGAATAAACTTAACTATCTAATAGGTAGACTAGATGGACCATACTGGTCTTTATCTGCCGTCATTTACTATGTTACTATATTGCTCTCCACTCTCAAGTCACTTATAAAATTATCCCTCATGCACCTAAATTTCCAGCACTTTATTGGTTTACACACGTAATGTAGTTGATTGTTATTCTGAAAGTGCACGCTGTGGCCAATGGTGCCTGCGTTCACTGTGGGCATGCACAGGGGAACAGTTTGGGTGGAGTGTGGGCAGAGTACACAAATTTATGTGCGTAAGTTGAAACATGCAGAAAAAAACATATGGCTTCTCTAGTCTGCCCTTCCATATCAACTACTATAGTCCCTTTTTTTCCTTTAGAGATCTTCTGTGTTGGTCCCATGCTTTCTAGAATTCAGATACTGTCCGTGTCTCTACTACCTCCACTGGGAGACTATTCCATGCATCTACCACTCTTTCCGTAAAGAAATATCTCTGCATGTTACTCCTGAGTCTATCCTCTTTCACCCTCATTCTATGTCTCCTCATTGCAGAGCATGCTTTCAATCAAAAGAGGCTCTCCTCTTGTGAATTTATACCACAGAGGTATTTAAATGTTTCTATCATATCTCCTCTATCCCACCTTTCCTCTGATGAATAGATATTAAGATCTTTAATTCTGTCTCCATATGGTTTATAACGAAGACCACCGACCATTTTGGTAGTCACTCTCTGTACCAACTCCATCCTGTTTATATCTTTTTGAAGGTGCGGTCTCCAGAATTGCACACAATACTCCAAATGGGGTTTCACCAAAGAATTATACAAAGGCCCTATCACCTCCTTTTTTTCTGCTGGCCATTCCTCTCCCTATGCACCCAAGCAGCCTTCTGGCTTTCACCATCACCTTTTGTACCTGTTAGGGACTTTAAGATCGTCAGAGACAATCATACCCAGATACTGCTCTTCTTTCATGGTCAGAAGTAATTCGTCCCTTATACTGCACTGCTCCCTTGGATTTTTGCAGCCCAAAAGTATGACCCTACATTATTTTTTGTTAAATCTCAGCTGTCAAATTCTTGACCATTCTTCAAGCTTATCTGGATCCCTCTGCATGTTATCTACTCCTTTCTGAATGTCTAATTTATTGCAGATTTTTGTATCATCTGCAAAGAGGCAAATCCTACCAAACAGCCCTTTCATTTTCATTTCATTTCATTTTATTAAAACTTGATTTACTGCTTATCGTGGGACTAGCAAGGTGATTTACAATAAAAATATATTAAAATCCAAGATAGGAAAGGAACACCAAATTAGTGTATAGGAAAGGGGGGCATGAGACACGGCACATGAGGGGCCAAAGAAACAGGAAATGGGAGGAGAATGGAGGAGAAGGAAAGCACAAGAGGGAGTCAATTGAGAGAGTCTGGTGAGAGATGGAAAGCAATACAGAAAAGATGAGTTTTAAGTTGAGTCTTGGGCTTAAAGGAAAGTTCTAACCAGAGAAAAGAGGGAAGTTTGTTCCAAAGCGAGGGCCCAAGAAAACAGAAAGAAGAGTGACGTGTTGATTCAAGATTTGCTAGGGAGGGAGGGGGTAGGAAACGATGGTTCATGTGGATGGATGGAATGGAGGGAACGCTGAGGGGCATGTAAGATAAGAGAGGACATTAGATAGTCTGGGGAACCGGTGTGAAACATTTTATGAACCTGGGTGAGGATCTTGTATTGAATACGGTAGGATACAGGAAACCAGTGGAGGTGGATGAGGAGCAAAGTGACGTGGCCAAATCTAGAAGCTTGGTAAATTAGTCTGGCTGCAGTGTGTTGGATGACTTGGAGGCATTTGAAAAAGGATTGAGGGAGACGAGCTAACACTGCATTACAATAATCTAGTCTAGGCAGGGTAAGGGAAACAACAAGAGTGGTTAAGGCGGCTGTGGATAGGAGTGGGAAAATGGCTTAGATACGGTGGAGGAAAAAAAGAGAACACTGTGTAATCTGAGTGACATGGTTGTGGAAGGAGAGAGAGGAGTCAAAAATTACCCTGAGACAGCAGAAGGATGATATAAGGCAAACTGAGATTCCAGGAAGAGTCAGGGACATGGAAGGGGGAGAGGTAGCACCGGTGAGCCAGATAGCAGTGGTCTTTGAGGGGTTAAGTTGGAGATGTTTATCAGTTAGTCAGGCTGTGACGCAAGAAAGACAAGTGTTTAAAGGAGAGAGATCTGGGTAAGATGGGTCTTTGTGAAATAAAAGAAGAATGTCATCCACATAGAAAAAACCTGAAATGCCCAGTTGTTGGATTATGAGAGCCTAGGATGAGAGAAAAATGTTGAAGAGAAGAGGTGCTAACACCGAACCCTGAGGTACCCACACAATAGAGGGTATGCGAAGGAAGTAGAAGATCCTTTAATGACACAGAAAGTGTGCTGTGAAAGAAAAGAGAAGAACAGGGGCTCTACAGGACAACCAACAGTAAGGATTTGATGGTTTATTTTTATTAAATTGCTAGCTCTCTGACTGGGAGCTCTTAAAAGGGGTTTTGTATATTTTTAAAGCAAGGCTACTTAATTTTGGTGCTTTAGTGGAAATTTCCTTGAGCAGAGTAGGTTGTTGAACTCTAGTAACCTCCTCAGCTTTGGGAACTGCTGACACCTAATCAGGAGTTAGTGGGCCTGATTACCTGAGAGCAGCTGAGGCCTACATAAAAGCCTCCAGTGCCCTGCCCTGTTGAGGCTTTCCTAACAGGGGCTCTACAGGACAACCAACAGTAAGGATTTGAGGGTTTATTTTTATTAAATTGCTAGCTCTCTGACTGGGAGCTCTGAAAAGGGGTTTTGTATATTTTTAAAGAAGGCTACTTTCTTTTTGGTGCTTTAGTGGCAATTTCCTTGAGCAGAGTAGGTTGTTGAACTCTAGTAACCTCCTCAGCTTTGGGAACTGCTAACACCTTATCAGGTGTTAGTTTCCTCCCTACCCACCCCGACGCCCACTCACCCCTAGTGAGCAGTCTTGCTTTATAGGGCACCTCCCCATTTAACAAAGCACAGAGACTTGGACCAGCACATTTTGAATATAATTAAAGAGATTTAACTGCTTTTTCTCTGAAAGGACAGCTGGGAAACTGGCTGGTACTTGGTAGATCTCTCTCTTTTGCTTTAACAGATACCTAAGCTCCACGAACAGAACAATGGCTGGGAAAAATTTGTATTGCTAAAGCTGTTGCCCCGTTACAGCTTCTGCCTCGATCCAAACAGAGGTCCTAATGCCAGTTGAAGGACTGGTTCCATGTGCAGGGTGCCTGCATACTGAAGCTCTGAGGAAACAAGTGGAGGAACTTAGAGATGAGGTGGCGAGGCTGAGGATCATTCAAGACAGTGAGAAGTACATTGATGAGATGCTTCTTGCAGCAACCAAGCTCTCCAGCAGAGGAGAAGATGGGTGCCAACAGAATGTCGATGGTTGGACACAAGTCACCAGGGCCTGCAAAATCACCAATCCAACTTCTCCAGCCCTTGAATTGAAGAACCATTATGCAGCCCTGGAAGTGGAGGAGGTGAAAGCATCCCTGGAAAGGGAAGAACCAGAGCTCAAGTACCCCAAAGTTGCAGAATCAGTGACCACAAGGAAACGAAGGGTAGTGGTGGTTGGAGACTCTCTTCTGAGGGGTACTGAGGCGTCCATCTGCCGACTAGACTTGAATTCCAGAGAGGTATGCTGTCTGCCTGTTGCCAAAATCCAAGATGTTATGGAGAGTTTGCCGAGACTCATCAAGCCCACTGACTATTACCCAATGTTGCTAATCCATGTTGTAACAAATGATACTGCCAGGTATATCTCAGAATGTATCAAAAGTGACTTCATGGCTCTGGGACAGAGGGTGAAGCAGTTAGGTGCACAGGTGGTGTTCTCTTCAATCCTCCCTGTTGAGGGTAAAGGCCAAGGCAGAGAGGCTCACATCCTTGAGATGAATGCATGGCTGCGTGGATGGTGTCATCGAGAGCGTTTTGGTTTCCTAGACCATGGGATGCTGTTCCAAGGGTTGCAGAGCAGAGATGGCATCAATCTGTCCAACAAAGGTTGATGTGTCTTCGGTAGTAGACTGGCTAATCTACTGAAGAGGGCTTTAAACTAGATTTGTTGGGGATGGGTGAAGAAAGCCCCCAGGTAGGTGAAAGCCCCCAGGTCGGTGATACATTACATACCTTTATGGAAATGGGTAACAGGGGTAACATATGGAAAGCAGTGTGTATAAATGCCCGTAGCATGGGAAATAAGATCCCTGATGTTGAAGCTTTGGTGGGAGTGGCTGACTTGGATTTAGTGGCAGTTACAGAAACATGGTTCACAGAAAACCATGATTGGGATGTAACTATACCTGGCTATACTTTATTCAGAAAGGACAGGGTAGGAAGAAGGGGAGGAGGAGTGGTACTATATGTAAAAACTACTATTAAAGCTTTGGAATTACAGAGCTTAAAAGGGAGAGAGGAGGCATTGTGGGTTAAACTCGAAAGAGGGAAAGAGAAATCTATTTGCATTGGTGTGATATACAGACCTCCCTCACAAGAGGAAGAGGTGAACAGAGAGTTAATTGAAGACATACGCATCATTGCCAGGAAAGGGGAAGTGCTACTGATAGGAGATTTCAATATGCCAGATGTTGATTGGCACATTCCTGCTGCAGTATCAACTAGAAGTAAGGAGACCCTGGATTCTCTACAGGGAGAACTATTCAGGCAATTGGTAACAGACCCCACATGTGAAGGGGCCATACTGGACTTGGTGTTTACCAATGGTGAAAGTGTTTCTGATGTTGTAGTGGGAGATCATTTTGCATCCAGTGATCACCAGATGGTGTGGTACAGTATTAGGACTAGGGCTGTTAGAATCCATTCAAAGGTGAGGATCTTAGACTTTAGGAAGACTAACTTTGCCAAGATGGGCCAATACCTCAGGGAGTCGTTAGTGGGATGGGAACAGCTGGGGGATGTAGAAAAACAGTGGGAAAAACTAAAAGGGGATATTTTAAGAGCAACCAATCTTTTTGTTAAAATGGTAAATAAAGGTAAAAGGAAAAAGAGACCACTATGGTTTTCAAAAGAAGTAGCTGAAAAAGTGAAGAAAAAGAGGGAGGCTTTCATGAAATACAAGAGATCACAGAGAGAGGAAGACAGGCATCTGTATTTGGAAAAACTTAGAGAAGCTAGCAAAGTAGTCAGGAAGGCAAAGATTCAAAAGGAGGAGGAAATAGCCAATGCAATAAAATGGGGGATAAGACATTTTTCAGATATATTAGTGAGAAGAGGAAGGGCAAAAGTGGTATTGTCAGACGCTAGGGTGCAGGCGAGGAATATGTAGAAGCTGATAAGGATAAAGCAGAATTGCTTAACAAATATTTCTGTTCTGTGGTCACAGATGAAGAACCAGGAGCAGGACCTCAGAAAACACCCACAAACAGGAACAGAAGCGAGGAACATCTTGAACAATTTTCAGAAGACTGTGTTCCTGAGACACTAGCTCAACTTAAGGTAGACAAAGCGATGGGACCGGATGGGATACACCCTAGAATACTGAGGGAACTTGTGGACGTTCTAGCAGCTCCACTGACTGACCTTTTCAATGCCTCATTGGAGTCGGGAGTGGTGCCAAAGGACTGGAGAGAGGCTCATGTGATGCCTTTACACAAAAGCTGACGTAAGGATGCGGTTGAAAACTACAGGCCAGTTAGTTTAACTTCGGTGGTGAGTAAATTATTGGAAACACTGCTGAAAGAGAAAATAGTGAGGTTTCTGGAGTCCAGAGGATTACAGGATCTGAGGCAGCATAGATTCACCAGAGGCAGGTCTTGTCAGACAAATCTGATTGATTTCTTTGACTGGGTGACCAGGGAGTTGGACCGAGGGAGAGCCCTAGATGTCATGTATTTAGATTTCAGTAAAGCCTTTGACACTGTTCCTCACAGGCAACTTATAAACAAACTGAGCACCCTTGGGATGGACCATAAAGTTACTGCTTGGGTTAGAAATTGGTTGGGTGGGAGGTGACAAAGAGTACAAGTAAATGGAGCTCACTCTGAGGATGTTACCAGTGGTGTGCCCCAGGGATCTGTCCTTGGTCCGATGCCTTTTAACATCTTTGTTAGTGATATAGTGGAAGGGCTGTCGGGTATGGTTTTCCTCTTTGCGGATGATACCAAAATATGCAATAGAGTAGATACCCAGGAAGGTGTAGATAACATGAGGAGGGATCTAGCTAAGCTTGAAGCATGGTCTAGAATCTGGCAGCTGGGATTTAATGTTAAAAAATGTAAGGTCATGCATTTGGGCTGCAGCAATCCAAGGGAGCAATATAGTATAGGGGGTGAAGTACTTTTGTCCACTAAAGAAAAGCTGGACCTAGGCATGGTTGTGTCTGATGATCTTAAAGTAGCTAAACAGGTAGAAAAGGCGATGGCAAAAGCTAGAAGGATGCTTGGATGCATATGGAGAGGAATCGCTAGCAGAAAAAAAGGAGGTGATAATGCCTCTGTATAAGTCTTTGGTGCGACCTCATTTGGAGTATAGTGTGCAATTCTGAAGGCCGCACCTTCCAAAAGATGTGAACAGGATGGAGTCAGTGCAGAGGGTGGCTACTAAAATGATTAGTGGTCTTCATTATAAAGCATATGAGGACAGACTGAAGGATCTTAATATGTACACCTTAGAGAAAAGGCAGGATAGAGGTGATATGATTGAGATGTTTAAATACCTCCGTAGCATAAATGTTCAGGGAGAGAACCTCTTTCAATTGAAAGTAAGTTCTGCTACAAGGGGACATGGGATGAGGGTGAAGGGAGATAGATTCAGGAGTGATATGCGGAAATATTTCTTTACAGAAAGAGTAGTGAATCCATGGAATAGTCTCCCAGTGGAGGTGGTAGAGATGAGGACAGTGACTGAATCCAAAAAAGCATGGGACAAGCACAGAGGATCTCTAAGGGTAAAAAAGGGGACTGTTGTAGTTGTTGATATGGAAGGACAGACTAGATAGGCCATGTGGTCTTTTTTTGTTTCTATGTTTCTATTGAAGAAGAGTACCACAGAGCCCAGTATCGTGCAACTGGGAAGGAAGAAGATCATGGTTAACAAGATTGAAATCTGCAGATAGATCCAAAGAGACAACAATGGTGACATCCCCGTAATCCAAAGAGCGATGAACTTCACTAAGCATGGAGAGCAAGATGGTGTCAGTGGAGTGACTAGGACAGAAGCCCGAATGGCGAAGGTGCAGAGTATTGATATGTTCAAACTGGGTGACTAATTGTTGAGAGACAAGTTTCTCTAAGAGTTTGGTAAGGAAGGGCAGGTTAGACACTGGACAATAGTTTGCAGGGAGAGACTTGTCAAGGGAGGGTTTTTTCAGCAGAGACAGGATGTTAGCAACTTTCCAAGTGGAGGAAAAACACCAGTAGACAAGCTGTTATTAAGTATAGTAAGAACAATTGGAGTGAGTGCCAAAGAGTCTTGAGAGACCCAGGGAAAGCTGAGGGATTGAGAGAGCAATAAGTCTTCTGGGAAGAACAGAGAACTTTAGACAGGGCAGCTGAGGAGATTGGTTGAAGTTGCTCCAATAATGTGCTATTGCAAGAGTAGAGGGCATATGAGGCATTAAAGCATCAGGGACAAATGGGGAGGCTGGCAGAAAACTGTGATGAAGCGTAGAGACCTTGTTGTGAAAGAAGTCAGCTTGTTGAGAAGAGGTGGGAGAATTGCCCATATCGGAAGAATAAGATGGAGACACTGCTAGTGAGGATAGAATGGAAAATGGTTGCCGAGACAGGGAGGAGGAACGAGTGATGAACATGGAATAATAATCCCTCTTAGCACTGACAATCAGATGATGATAGGAGCAGAAAAACTGGAGGACATCAGGAGATTTGAAGTGCTGCCAGCAGTGTTCCACCCTGTGGAGCTGTGAGCAGGCGAGGCGAAAACTGCCATGATACCAAGGTTGAATATGGTGCTGTTTGTGTTGAATTGGTTGGGCGGGAGCAATGTTATCCAAGGCAGAGCGAAGTAGAGTCCCATTTGCATGCCTGATCACTGACAGAAAAAGATTGGAAAGAAGGGGGAGCGGGGATAAATAGTGTCTGCGGAAGGGAATGCTGCCATCATATCTGGTGTGAGCTTGCGAGAGAATCTCAAAAGAGGAAGCGGGGGCTGATGGAGCATTGGTTGGGGAGGGAGAAGGAGTAAGAAGAGAGAAAAGAACAAGGAAATGGTCGGTCCAGGGTATAGTCAGAGAAGCTGGCCAAAACAGTTGTGAAGGGGAATCAGGGGATGAGATGATCAGGTCAAGAGTATGACCGGCCGAGTGGGTAGAGAAAGGAAATGCTGAACAAGCTGAAGGTCAGTGAGGTGGATGATGAAATGTCTGTCTCAGGACTTGAGAGGAAGATCTACATGGAAATTTAGATCACCAAGGATATATAGGTTAGGAAAAGATGTGATGGTGTCTGAGATAGTGAGTAGAAGAGAATCCAGAAGACAGCCAGAGAGCGAAGGAGGGGCATAGAGCAGCAGGACATGGGTCACCAGTTGTGTTGAAAAACAGAAAAGAAGAGCCTCTGGGAATGAAAGAGTGGGAGAGTGACGTTCCGGGATGGAAAGAGCAGAACAATATAAGACAGCTATGCTACCACCTGCACAAGCTGCTCTGGGAGCAGAGAGGAAGCTGTAGCCAGCAGGGAGGCAGCAGTTCAAGAGTGGCTCCTCACCTGACCTAAGCCAGGTTTCCATGAGGAGCAAGAAGTCCAGGTCGCATTGTGCAATGAGATTGAGTATTAGGGTTTTCTTTGCCTGGAGAGACCTGCAATTTAGAAGACCACAGGAGTAAGGGGCAGGAGCTGTAGGTGGGAAGGCCATAGTATGAAAGCATGAAGATGACCTAGACAGAAGAGGGCAGTACATAAGGTTATTGATAGTATGGGTGTGAGAGGATCCCGAGAAGCGGTGGTGTCGATGGGAGATAAGGACTGGGATCTTTCTCATAGCGGTGAAAACAAGTAGACAAAAGAGGAGTCTGATAAGAGCAGAGAGGAGACCTGATCTGGGCTTAGGCTGGTTAATACAGCAGTGAGGATGTAGCACCCCGGAGTCACCCATGAAGCAGGAGTCAACCAAGGAAGCAGTAAGCAATCACCTGGTGTTGGATTGGTCACATGACTGGGCTGGTGCAAGCATCTGGGAGATCTCAGAGATAGCAGGTGAAACAACTGGAAGACACAAGTAGGCAGCAAGTTAAGTAGCAGAACACAGCATACAAGCAGGGAGGCAGTAAATCAACAGCATGGGGTACGGCAATGATGATGCTTGAAGGAAGCAGTGAGCAATTGCCTGGTCTTGTGTCAGTCACGTGACCAGGCCAGTGTAAGTGTCTGGGTGGTCTCAGAGGCATCAGGGGAACAACAGAAACTGGAAAACACAAGCAGGTAGCAAATTAAGTAGCATAACACAGCATACAAACAGGGAGGCAGTAAATCAACAGCAGCCCTTCAGCAATATCACTAACAAAAATGCTAAAAAGAATCGGACCAAGTACAGATCCCTACGGCACACCACTGGTTGCATCCTACTCCTCAGAGTGAGCTCCATTTACCTGTACCATTTGCTGCCTCCCACTCAACCAATTTCTAATCCAGTCAATCACTTTAGAGTCCATCTCTAGGGTGCTCAATTTATTTACAAGTTGCCTGTACAGAATGGTGTCAAAGGTTTTACTGAAATATAAGTGTAGCATAGGAGGCTTATCAATAAACTGACCAGGCTGGGGATGGGTCCCAAGGTGGTGAACTGGATCAGAAATTGGTTAACTGACAGATGAGAGAAGGTGATGGTAAATGGAACTCAGATGGTTAGTGGCGAGCCCCAGGGATTGGTCCTGGGGCCAGTACTGTTCAATGTATTTGTGAATGATATTGATAAGGACTGAATGGAAAAAATCTGTCTTTTTGCAGATGACATGAAAATTTGCAACACAGTGGACACATCTGAGGGAATGGATAACATGAGGAAAGATCTGCAAAAGCTGAAAGAATGGTCTAATGCTTGTCAGTTAAGATTTAATGTGAAGAGGTGCATTGGCATGCACTTGGGATGCAGAAATCCAAGGGAATTGTATGAGGTAGGAAGCAATAGATTGGTGTGCACGAACCAGGAGGAGGACCTCAGAGTGACTGTTTCTGAGGATCTCAAAGAGGCGAAACAGTGTGAGAAGGTGGTGGCCAAAACTAGAAGGATGTTGGGTTGCATACAGAGAAGAATTACCAGCAGAAAGGAGGAGGTACTAATGCTACTGTAGAAGTCACTTGTGAGACCTCACTTGGAATATATTGTGTTCAGTTTTGGAGACCATATCTCACAAAGGATATAAAAAGACTGGAAACTGTTCAGAGGAAGGCGCCCAAAATGATTTGGAGCCTGCGCTAGAAGACGTATGAAAAGAGACTCCAAGACCTAAATATGTATACTCTAGAGGAGAAGAGGGACAGGGGAGATATGATACAGACCTTTAAATACTTAAGGAGTATTAATGAACAAACAAACCTTTTTCATAGATGGGGAAGCTGTAATACTAGAGGGCATAACATGAAACTGAAAGGGGGGAAACTGCAAGGCAACTGAAAGTGTGGTGGATGCTTGAAATGCCCTCCTGATGGAAGTGGTGGAATGGGACACACACAATGGATCCCTTTATAGAAATAGGATAAAATCAAAATAAACTTAACTATCTCTGACATCTAAACAAATAAAGGTGACCTACATGGAGCGGTGGATACACCCCTAAACAAAGGCATGGGGAGAGATGACCTGCACAGAGCGACAGGTGCACCTACTCTTGCCACTTTGCTGGGCATGCTGGTCTTTATCTGCCGTAATATACTATGTTACTATGTTACATATATAGGGCTCTCCCTTGGTCCAACTCCCTGGTCACCCTGTCAAAAAAATCAATCAGATTTGTCTGACAAGACCTGTCTCTAGTGAACCCATGTTGTTTTGGATCCTGCAATAAATTGGACTCCAGAAACCTCACTATCCTCTGTTTTAGCAGCATTTCCATTAATTTACTCACCACAGAGGTCAGACTAACCGGCCTATAGTTCTCAAACATCCTTACTTCTGCTTTTGTGAAAAGAGACCACATGTACCTTTCTCCAGTCCTCTGGGACCACTCCTGACTTTAAAGAAGCATTGAAAAGCTCAGAGAGTGGAGGCACTGGAACTTCCCCAAGTTCCTTCAGTACTCTCTGATGTATCCCATCCAGCCCCATTGTTTTGTCTACTTTTAGTTTAGCTAGTTCCTCATGAATGTAGTCTTCTGAAAATCGTTCAAGATCCCCTCCACTTCTCTTCTTTTACATGGGTGTTTTCTGAGGTCCTGGTTCAGGGCCCTTCATTTATGAACACAGAACAAAAATATTTGTTCAGCAATTCTGTTTTATCCTCATCATCTTCTATATATTCCTCCCCTTCATCCTTGAGTCTGACAATACCACTTTTACACTTTGTCCTCTTGCTAACATATCTGTCTATTTCTTCTTTTGCATCTTTGTTTTCCTGACTATTTTCCTAGCTTCTGTAAGTTTTTCCAAATATTGATGCTTGTCTTCGTCTTTCTGTGATCTCATGTATTTTCTGAAGGTCACCCTCTTTTTCTTCACCTTTTCAGCTACTTCTTTTGAGAACCAAAGTGGCCTCCTTTTCCTTTTACATTTATTTACCTTTCTAACAAAAAGGTTTGTTGCCCTTAAAATATCCCCTTTCAACTTTTGCCCATTGCTTTTTTACGTCCCCCAGCTGTTCCCATCCTGCTAATAACTCCTTGAGGTATTGTCCCATCTTGGCAAAGTTAGTTTTCCTAACATCTAAGACCCTCACTTTTGAATGGACTTTATCATCCCTAGTCCTAGTACTGAACCTCACCATCTGGTGATCACTGGAAGCAAGTTGATCTCCCACTGTAACATCAGAAACACTTTCCCAGTTGGTAAGCACCAGGTCAGCATAGCCCCTTCACGTGTGGGTTCTGTTACCAGTTGCCAGAATAGTTCTTCCTGTAGAGAATCCAGGATCTCCTTACTTCTAGATGACACCACAGCAGGGATGTGCCAATCAACATCTGGCATTTTGACATCACCTATCAGTAACACTTCTCCTTTCATGGCAATACTGACTATGTCTTCTATTAAATCTCTGTTCACTCCTTATCTCCAACCATATCTCTGCAATGGCCATTAAATCCAAGTCAGTCTCTTCCATTAAAACCTCAACATCTGGAATCTTATTTTCCATACTATGGACATTTATTCACACTGTTTTCCAGATGTTGCCCTTTTTACCCATTTCTAGAGAGGTATTGAATGTTTTACTTACCTGAGGGCTTCAAATTACCTGGGGGCTTTCTTCACCCACCCCTAATGAATCTTGTTTAAAGTCCTCTTAAGTAGGTTATCCAGTCTGCTGCAGAAGACACTTTGACCTTTCTTGGATTGGTGGACACCTTCTCTGTTCTGCAGCTCTTGGAAAATCATCCCATGGTCCTGGAAACCAAAACTCTCTTGATGACACCATCCACACAACCATACATTCATCTCCAGGATGCAAGCTTCTTTGCTTCTGCCTTTACCATCAACAGAGAGAATTGAAGGGAACACCATTTGTGCACCTATCTGCTTTACCCTCCATCCCAGAGCCATGAAGTCACTCTTGATACGCTTGGAGGGATACTTAGTAGCATCATTAGTGCCGACATGGATGAACAACATTGGATAATAATCAGTAGACTTGATGAGTCTCAGCAAACTCTCCATAACATCTCAGATTTTGGCACCTGGCAGACAGCACACCTCCCTGGACATCAGATGGATGCCTCGGTACCCCTCAGAAGAGAGTCACCAACCACCGCTACCTTTTGCTTCCTTGTGATCACTGATTCTGCAACTTTGGGGTGCTTGATCTCTGATTCTTCCCTTTCCTGGGATGCTTTCACCTCCTCCACTTCCAGGGCTGCATACTGGATCTTCATTTTGAGGGCTGGAGGAGTTGGATTGTTGATTCTGCAGGCTCTTGTGACTCATGTCCAACTATTTTCATTCTGTAGCATACTATCTTCACCTCTGTTGGAAAGCTTGGATGCTTCAAAAGCATCTCATCAATGTAGTTCTCACTGTCTCAAATGCTTCTCAGTCTCGCCACCTCCTATCTGAGCTCCTTCACTTGTTTCATGAGGGCTTCAGCTTGCAGGCATCTTGTACATGGAATTTTTCCCTTGACTGCCATTGAGCTGTCCATCTAGACAGAGGCAGAAGCTGTAACGGGGGCAACAGCTTTGGCAATATGATTTTTCCCAGCCATCTTTCAGTTGGTGGAGCTTTGGTACCTGTTGAAGTAAATGAGAGAGACCGTATGGCTATGCAGATGAGTCTTCTGGTCCTCTGCTGCTGGGGATAGTGTAAGGTCTATGGCAGCTCTTGCCTGGCGGACTCATGGTGACCTTTGGAGCCCTCTGCTGGGGCTGCTGGAACAGATATTCAGATGAGTCTTCCAGTCCTCTGCAGCTGGGAAGAGTACTGTAACTTACACACATTCTTGCAAAATCTAGGGGCAGGCATTTACATTAGATCTAGGGCTGGTTTAATGTACATTGTCAACCACCTACAACCCTATTTTATAAAATCAAGTACACACATACTTTACCTTATAAAATATGCATGAAACATTTTGCAAAAGCAAGATCAAAGGTGTGGAGGGTCAGTCCATCTGTCTGCCTCTGTCTGTTTATCCATTCATCTGTATGCATACAGGCAAATAGATGTATGGAGACAGAAGAAGAGCACAGAAGCTGCAGGGAGCAGGTAGTAGGTAGTGCGGAGGCCAGCAAGTGGTAGAAGAAACAGCAGGATTGCAGTGAGGCTGGGCCTGGAGGAGCTGGTGGTGTACTGAAATCAAGAGTCAGCAAGGTTCCCACTCTTCAGCGGCTGAAGATGCTACCCGCCATAACAGTCTATGAAAGTCAAGAAACAGCAAGTTTCCCACCATCACTACCTGAAGATTTGCCTAAATGTGGCAGCACATGTAAGTCAAGAGCTGGTAAGGGGTTGGAGCCTTACCAGCTGACAGCACAGTTATGTTTTTTCATCTTGATTAGATTGTAAACTCTGATGAACAGGAACTGTGTCTTACATCTATATGTACAGCGTGCGTATGCCTTGTAGCGCTACATAAATGATTAGTGGTATAGATTAGTAGTAGTCTGAGTGAGGCAACATGTTAAAGAGCTGACCAAAAGAGGAATGTAAAGAGAAGCAAGAATGGAGGGATTAGGGGTATGCATTAATTAGTGCGCATTTTGTTTGTCTTCCTAAAATAAATGTAGTGCACATTAATAGACTTAGTGCCCTTTTAATTTATTATTTAGAACATGATAAATCAATTTAGCATGTATTTAAAAAATCATATTAAAAGAAATGTGTGAAAATAACAAAAAAAAATCATCCACAAATTAGGAAAAATTCATGAAAAAAATTAAAACTAACCAAATATTTCTTGCCTGTACATATCCTTAGGAGGGAGTGACTCACATCATCCTCACACAGTTCTACTCCCACCCCACCACACACACACACACACACACACAGATATACAAATATGCTTTCAGTCAAATGCATTCATTTTCCTGGAGTCACCTCACCTACCATGCACATCACACTGTGTTACTACCTATGCAATCCACATCCATTTACACAAAGCCCACCCACCCATTCAGCGAAACTCGTCTTTTTGCAATGCTTAGAACATGTACTTTTCAACTTGCTTAAATTTGTTATATCTGACCATGTTAGGTATGGTTTGTTGTTCATTTTTTAAAATGTTATTGAAAGGTTTTACTAGTTCTGCTCATTTTGTATCCCAACTCTTTGAGGTTGTGTTTGGATCTTGATCCCCTTATTCTCCCTCTTATCACCTATCTGTATCTTGCCAGTCCCCTTGATTTCCCCTAGTCTTCAGTTGTTCTGGGTTTGTCTGATTAGATTGTAAGCTCTAGTGAGCTGGGACTGTCTCTTTCATCTATATGTACCGCGCTGTGTACGTCCTGTGACGCTATACTAATCATACGTAGTGGTAGTAGTTGAATTGTTCTTTTCTTTACACATCCGCCTCTTGTGCTTTTCTGTCTTCCTATGTGCCTGCAGAGGCTGCCTCGCTTTTCCTCTGATTAATACCAGAACCACTGACCCAGGGAAGTTAATTATAGTCTGCAGATAGCCAGAAGAGAGGGAGGAGAGACTGGACATTCTGCATTCATGGCTAAGGAATTAATGTGGTTGTGAACCCCGCTCTTCTGCTCTCCTTGTCACTCCTTATCCATTAAAAGCAATTGAAACAAATGTTGTGAATAAATCAGTTTTCCGGGTGATTGCCTTAAAATGAAGGTGTCCTGCTTGCGATAAAGGTGACTTAGGAGTCATGGACAAGAAGAGTAGTGCTTTTGCTGCTGTTAGATTGCCAGATATTTGCTGGGCCAGAGGAGGGGGCCTAGAACCCACAGTGAGAGGTCGCTGGGCTGGAAGTTGCCTGAGGCAGAAGGTAGGAGAAGGGGCGGTGCAATGAAACTTGAGCGTTGGCCACCCCTCCCCCAAGATTTTGATAATTAAACTCAATTATGATCTTACCAACATCACCCCTTCCACAATAATCCTGTACAAATGCTTAACTATACATCAGACTTAAATATTAAACTGTGCTTTGCATGTATGTATGTCATGTGCCCAGAGTCCCTGCAGGTAAAGGGATCTGCTGGTGGTTCTTTGAGTTTATGTGTCTGTCGGCATCTAGTGTTTTGCTCTGACTGCTGCTTCTCTTTGCTGCCCTCAGAAACGTGTCTATTGGTTGGGCTGACCATGGGTAGACGTCTGTGTCCAGCAGAACCTGAGTATTAACGTTATTGTACAGTCCTTTCTAGCCTAAAGAATTTGGAATAAAAGTTTGTATATTATATTGCATTTATTGTCTCTTACAAATACAAAGGAGGATAACAGAGGAATCCAAAGGAAAAAAGAGAAAAGCTTCTTTCAAGAGTTAGCTAGTCCTTGAAGTCAGTAAGGAGAAAAGAATGCTTTGATAGAAGATTTTGTTTTGAACTTTATACTGTGCTTTTAGCTTTTTACCTGAAGAACACACTTCAGTACATTGTGTTTTTATTCAGAGACTGGCCTGGGGAATGGATTTTGTAAATGCCTTTGTGGTGGATGGAATGGTGCATCCAGAATTGAAAGACGGCTCCCACTGAGATCGGGCCTTGATGGTTCACCCTCCTCCTGCACAACACAGCCGCAGAGTTTGCTCCACATTATGGGGATCATTTTAGAAGAGAAGCTTATTCATGATTTGGACGTCTCCAGCATGAATAGGCTTTGCCTCTAAAATGATCCCCATAATGTGGAGCAAACTCTGCGGCTCTGTTGTTCAGAAGGGTGAACCTCCAGCATGAGGACGTCCAAGTCTCAACAAATAGAGGTGACCTGCACGGAGCAGTGGGTACACCCCTAAACAAAGGCATGGGGAGGGGTGACCTGCACGGAGCAGCAGGCGCACCTACTCTTACCGCCTTGCTAGACAGACTAGATGGACCATACTGGTCTTTATTATGATACTATGAATGAGGGCATGGTTGTGGTATTCCTGGGAATCTGCCCCCTCCCCCCACCACCTGATCTCAGCATCTAGCATCATGTTGATCTAACAGTGCCTGTTTTGGCTGGAAAACATCCTGAGAGTATAGAGAAGAAGGCACTCCATCATTCCCAGTACTTACCGCAACGCCAACAATAGCAGCAGTGGACTTTGAAGCCTCACTGCCCTGTTGCTAGCCCATTATTCTAACCACTAGGCTATTCCTAGTCTTCCAGGTTCACTGATACAGTTCTGGAGATGTCTCTATTGATGCCTCTGCAGACATCCATATTGGGCACATCCAGGTTTGTGAACTCGTGTCTGCACCTGGGTGAGCCTGCTTTTCTTTCAGACATTTCGGCTTAGATGTCCTAGATTGCACTTGGATGTCCCTTCTAAAATTCCCTTCTATATGCCTAATGAGATTTCTGCTCTCTCTTCTCTCAGTTCAGTGTATTTTAGAGTCACTAAAAAAACAAAAAAGAGCAACCAGGAAAAATATAATTTTCTTTAGCACCGTGTCACTGCCCAGGCTGAACAAAAAATTGTGCTTGCCAAGATACAGTGTTCTCTACACTGAGCTGAGTAGAAACAAGCAGAATAACTGAGCGGTCCTTATAGAGTTTGAGGCACGGTTTCAAGTAGGATACAAACACAAAGACTGGAGACAATATTTAAATGGAGATACTGTTGGGAAGATTCAGGGGAATACTGACTGGTAGAAATATGCGTACTGCAGACTCCCTGAAATTGTTACAAGCCCCTGTCTTCAGTGATTGGATCTTACTCAGGATTTCAGGAAGCCAAGGTGCATGGGATGTGCTCTGTGATTGACAATAATATCTGCTATTTGCCAATAATGCAAAGGCAGGACTTTTTACTTCAATGTATGGTAAGTAATAATAAGCTCTTTGCAAAATGAATACCAGTTTGCATTAAAATTTGCAAACTGTGTTATTCATTGAAAGTTAACAACATCTCAAAGGGACTATCAAATGTGTGAACTGATACTCCCAGGGATTAAGTTACAAGGGCTGGTGCTGTTAAAAACCTTGCCTCCCTGCTTCATATCCCTTTGTAAAATTAATGATCAGCCCTATAGTGCCCCCAGTTCTTTTGTAAAACTCAGAATCATCCCCCTCACACTTCCAAACCTCTGATTCCTTTCTTAAAAAAATATCTGGTCTTGGCACCACCAGCACATATCTCTAAATTTCTTTATAGATTGTAGGGGCAAGCGCGAGCAATCCCCCCACCCCCACCGCCGATCTCTCTGTAAAATTCAAGATCCTCTCCTGCTGGTACTTTCAATACCCTAATCCCTTTAAAAAGATCTGTGTCTTCTTGATTCTCCAGGAACAAGCAGGAAGTCAGTCCTCACCTATGGGTGACATCTGCGCCAACGGAGCTCTCGTGCGGAGCAATTCCCCAGCTTTCAAAGAAAGCCTTTGGGATTGCATAGGGCATGCATGGTCCCCTTCCCACCCAAGGGTGACATCTTGCTCGTCTTATTTTTCCCGTGGAGCCCATAGTCGTGGTCCTGTTTCCACCGTGGAAAAAGTAGAAAAGTTGATTTATATTTTTAAGCTTCCCGGTTCGACACCGGTTCCCCTTCCCACCCTCGGCTCAGTACACCGGTATCGAGTCCGGTCCTATTTTTCATTTTTGTCCTTCGTGACTAGCGTTCGCGCTCTTTTTAATTTTCACTGGCAGCCCAGTTGTTTGACCTCGCAGGGGCCCTTTTTCCCCCGATGGCTGCCAGCGAGTTTAAAAAATGTGATCGGTGTAAGAAGTTGATGTCTCTCACCGACACACACGACTGCTGCCTTCCTTGCCTCGGCCCCGACCATGACCAGTGGTCTGTGGGCCGTGTGGTAAGATGTCTTCAAAGTCTTTGAGGAGCAGGCAGCAGCAGCATGACAGGATTTTTTCCGAGTCCACCTCCGGCCGGGCCCAGACCTCGTCAGAAGCCTCGACATCTCGGGAATCGGAGCCCGAGCACCGTCGTGGGTCTTCTGAGCGGGGGTCTCCCTCCAGGGAACACCTGAGGAAAAATAAACTCATGAGGGCGGCATCACTGGACGCCTCTGATTGGCTTGGGCCCTCGGGATCCAGGTCGCGGAGCCCGGACCGCCGCCCTGGGTCCTCGGAGTCGGAGCGGCCGGCTAAACAACCTCGCAGGGAGCCGGAAGCGTTGGACAAGGTAATTTCTGTTGTCCTCATGGACTCTCCTCCGGGAGAGCCGGCGTTGGGCCCGACAACGTCGGGGCCCGAGCCGGGAGCTGCGGAGCCTTCTGAGCTCAGTCTCAGGTTGGCAGCCCTGGAGAGCAGCATGGCTGCATTCATGGAGCAGCAGCAGGCACTGATGGCCGGTCTCGCCGATCCATCCACCCCAACCACCGGGACATCGACGTCTAAGTTGACGCTGGAGGCCGAGCCAATCCTCGAGTCGATCAGGTCTCAAGTCAATCCTTGGCCAAGGTCCCCCTCGACCTCCTGTTCGGGACTGAGGTCGTCGACGCTGGTGACCCTCTCTCCTCCCCTGGAGTTGCAGTCCTTTGATTAATATTTTCTCATTTTGCCGTCTTTTTAGCTATGTCATCTGACTGAGCAAGATGGCACCCTTGGGCGGGAAGGGCACCGCGCATGTGCGATGCAATCCCAAAGGCTTTCTTTGAAAGCTGGGGAATTGCTCCTCATGAGGGCTCCATCGGCGCAGATGTCACCCATATGTGAGGACTGATTCCTGCTGTCCCTGGAGAACATCTGTTACAGGTGAGTAACTACGCTTTCTTCTCTGACACATACTTCTGAATCCCTGGAAGGCAGCTGTGGGCAGGAGCGATCCCCAGTTGCTCCTGCCTTGGAAACTGTTGCTTGTTAAATGGAGCCATAGGCTTCTAATGGTAGTTCTGAAGTATTACCACTAGGGTTCAGGCTACCAAATAAGGGAATGTTAAGAAAGCATGCTCAGCTTGAGCACACTATCTTTGCAGTGTTGTGTCCCAGAACGTCTGACACTCCCTGTTGCAAAAATGCAAAGCTAAATTTACTGTGATAAAATAATGCACAAACATGCCATTTTAGCACAGGTTAGTAAATAGGCCCATTGTTTGTTAGCAAATACCTGCTGAATATTTAGCTTTTGCATAATTTATATTTTGTTTTTTCCTACTATTTACTCTCCAGAGGTCAGATTTGTTTGGTGTAAGTTAAGTTCTTAAGGAGCATGACTCATTTATAAGAAGAGAATGATACCATAAGCTAGGTGCAGGTTCACGCACTTGGCTAATTTATATTTTTTTGCTAAATTCCAGGCAGCTACCCATATTCAGAATACTGTCACAATATCATACACACACATAATCTGATTGGTCTGGGTTTTTTGTAATGGTAGAAATGATGATATGCGTGCATGACTTCATCCACTCAAACACTGCTTCAAAAATGGCTGTGCCCAAGGGTTCAGGGCAATAACTTCAAGGATTTCCAAATTTTTGGTGATACTTAGTGGCAATGAGGGAATATTCAGTATTCTCCCTAGGACCTTTTGAATGGGCACACAACCCGGTTGATTTTACTGACCATCCTGCTCATTTAATCTTATGAATTCAAATGACAAATTAATGAGCAGGAATGGGAAAATGGATGTTATTTTGTAATTAAAACATAATAGTATATATAAAGATAATATGAATGAATTAGACACTTAAATGAATTTGAACAGTGACAAATAACCACATCATATTTGGAACTTCCTGAAAGATGATGAGTTATGCTGTCTGCTGCCAACTGGCTTACACTGCGCCCCCACCCAGCTACTCCTTTATGCCACGTGGCTGGCAGAAATGTCTGGGGAGAACACTGGTATTAATCCCTTTTCGTTTAGCAATGTCAGGCGTTACAGACTGATTAGTGAATGCAAGGCTGCCACTTTTCATGTGTGATTAATTCATTGAAACCGAAACCCTTTCTAACATTTGTCATCGGGCCCTTTTTAAATGACTGCCTGCAGCTAAACAGGTATTTGACAACATTTTCTTTAAGGGCAAAGGAGTGGTCTAGTAGTTGGAGAAACGGGCCGAGAACCAGTAAAACTAGGATTCACATCCCACCTCTCCAAGTGAAACTCCTTTTGATCATGGGCAAGTCACATTTCCCATTGCCTCACATACTCACATTGATTATAAATATTCTTATACCTAAATTCTAATAATGTTGTAAGCTGTCTCCAGTTTCTTTTGGAAAAGTGGGTTAAAAATCCCCAAACAATCCCAAGGGAAGAGGGATCACCAACACCTTTCCCCCATCAAGTGAGCTCCAGTCATTCTGTGGTTTATGTTACTGCATGTTAAGGTTACCAAATGTCCCCGATTTTCAGGGATTATCCCTGATTTTGAAAATAGTCCCCCAGATTCCATGGGTCATGACCATCTCCTGTCCCTGATTTCGGTAGGAACAGAAGCAAAGGACTTTGCCTCTCCTACTTACCCTCTAATGCAGTCTGCTTGATCCTGGCAGAAAAAGATGTAAAATTCGTTTCTTTTCTGAATAAAGAGGGTGAATTTTAGAAATGTATAGAATATTTAGCTATATATATATATAATAAAGTGCATACTTATATATATATACAGTGGTGTGAAAAAGTCTGGAATCACTTGTAAATTTGACGTTTTTTCAAATTCGTGACCTTATATCTTAATTTATTTTTCCTCCCAGTGGCTTTTTCTGTGTATCTCATGATAAGTGATAGATTTGGCTATTAGGGCCAACTTTTAGTATTGGTTTGGCCCTTATTTTCTGAGTTTGTTCCCCATAGTTGTCCTGTTGATAGATTCTGTGAAAATCGTGTAATGTACATCGTTGGCCAACGATATATTATTGTAAGTATGTTTTAAAATATTATGGACGCACGCCAGGTTTCCTTCAAATTAATGTATGTGGCCTTGAAAAAGGCCGTTTTTATGTGACAGTGATGGCTCAGTATTTGATGGAACAATACACTAAACAAATAGCCAAGAGCAGAAAAAGAGTAATCCAACAATAAAAGAACCTGCTCACAATATTAAATATATAAACTACACAAATTTTAACTTATATCCCAATATCATTTCCAGGCAATAATGACCTCAGATGTCACAACTCCACATCTAGTGATAAATCACCATAGGGTGTTGATAGACGCTCACATCACCGGTCATAGCCTCCCTACCTTCCTAAAGGAATTATACCAAATCACAATGCATCCAATACACCCTTAATTGCAACCCTGGGAAAAATCTCAAAATATCTTTATAACAATAGAGCAAATAACAATCACTAAAACATATTCAAACATACTCACCATATTCACAAATTTCCACACATACAAAGAATGAGATGATACCAAAATCTGCAATAGAGTAGACACCCAGAAGGTGTAGATAACATGAGGAGGGATCTAGCTAAGCTTGAAGAATGGTCTAGAATTTGGCAGCTGGGATTTAATGTTAAAAAATGTAAGGTCATGCATTTGGGCTGCAGCAATCCAAGGGAGCAATACAGTATAGGAGGTGAAGTACTTTTGTCCACTAAAGAAGAGCGGGACCTAGGCGTGGTTGTGTCTGATGATCTTAAAGTAGCTAAACAGGTAGAAAAGGTGACAGCAAAAGCTAGAAGGATGCTTGGGTGCATATGGAGAGGAATGGCTAGCAGAAATAAGGAGGTGATAATGCCTCTGTATAAGTCTTTGGTGCGACCTCATTTGGAGTATAGTGTGCAATTCTGGAGACCGCACCTTCAAAAGGATGTGAACAGGATGGAGTCGGTGCAGAGGGTGGCTACTAAAATGATTAGTGGGCTTCATTATAAAGCATATGAGGACAGACTTAAGGATCTTAATATGTACACCTTAGAGGAAAGGCGGGATAGAGGTGATATGATTGAGATGTCTAAATACCTCCGTGGCATAAATGTTCAGGGAGAGAGCCTCTTTCAATTGAAAGCAAGTTCTGCTACGAGGGGACATGGGATGAGGGTGAAGGGAGATAGATTCAGGAGTGATATGCGGAAATATTTCTTTATGGAAAGAGTAGTGGATCCGTGGAATAGTCTCCCAGTGGAGGTGGTAGAGATGAGGACAGTAACTGAATTCTTTTCCATTCCTCACCATTATCTCCGGATATCTCCCAGCTTAATCTTTGCCTTGCTCACATTGCTTCTTGGCTTTCAGAGAATTTTCTCCACCTCAACCCCTCAAAGTCCTCAGTGTCATTGAGTGGTACGTGCCCTATACTTGCTCCCTCCATCGGAACGACTGCTATTCCCCTTACATCTTCCTTCCGCTATTTGGGTGTTCTTCTAGATCCTTCCCTCTCCTTTCAGGACCATATGTCTTCGGTCTCCCGCTGCTCCTTTGCCGCTCTACGGCAAATTCGGGCTGTTTGTTCTGTGTTACCTCCTAGTTCATTAGTTACCCTTGTACTTGCACTCGTCAGCAGTAGACTGGACTACTGTAATGTTTTTCTGGCTAATCTCCCAAATTATCAGCTTCAAAGAGTGCAACGTATTCAAAACACGGCAGCACGCCTAGTCACATTTTCCAGCCGATTCGACCATATTATCCCCATTCTCCTCCGGTTGCACTGGCTGCCTCTTCGCTTCCGCTTCCATTATAAATTTTTGATTCTGATTCACCGGGCCATTCATACTGGCAACCCCCTCTACTTAGCAGACTGCATTTCTTTACATTCTCCCCACCGTCAACTTCGTTCAATTCATGCCAACCGTCTATCCCTCCCCTCACCTTCCCAGGCCCATTTGGAACAGACTCGCCACTCTGCTTTTTTCTTCTTTGGACCTCTCTTATGGAACATGTTACCAGCTCCCCTTCGGTTAGAACCATCCTATCCTCAGTTTAAATCATTACTTAAGACCCATCTATTTCAGAAAGCATATGACCTTTCCCCTGAGGCCCCTCCCTAAATTGCCCTGTCTTTGTCTTTATCCTTTTATAAGTCGTCATTTGCCTTCCCCTTGTCTTTCTGTCTGTGTTGCCCGGTTGGGCTATGTCTATCTTATGATTTGGTAATAGTGTGATGTTACTACTCTGTCCTGTTTCCTCCTTTCCTGTTTATTATTGGCGTTCCTTTTCTTGGTTTGCAGTGTTTACCCCATTTTCTTTTATTGTACACCGCTTAATGTTCCCACAATAGCGGTCTATCAAATACTGAATAAAGATAAAGATAAAGATAAAAAAGCATGGGACCAACACAGAGGATCTCTAAAGGTAAAAAGTGGACTGTTGTAGTTGTTGATATGGAAGGACAGACTAGATTTATTTATATATTCTCTTATATACCGCGCTATTCTGCATCAGTGCGGTTTATATTGAACAAACTGAAATTACATTTTACAGGGGCCATGTGGTCTTTTTCTGTCATCATGTTTCTATGTAACATGAACTGGCCAGGAAACAGCTGGTGTGCCGATGGCACCATGTACTTTTGCAGTATGGAGATGTACTTGGCCCCGTTGACCATTCCATTGACGATGTGAAGACGTCCAACGCCACTGGCAGCCATGCAGCCCCAGACCATGACCTTCAAAGGATGCTTCACAGTGAGGTTGAGACACTCAGGCTTGACTTCCTCTCCAGGAAATCTCCTCACATAGGTGTGGGCCTAGTTACCAAACAGGCAGAAGGTGCTTTCATCGCTGAATAGCACCTTTTCCCACATTTTAGTTGACCAGGTTAAGTGCTTTCTCACCCACACGATCCGATTGCGCCTTTGTATGTCAGTCATCAGTAGCTTATTCCGTGCTTTGCAGCCCCGGAGACCAAACTGCAGGCACTGGCGACGAACTGTCGATGAGCTGACATTGACCTCACTCTTGTCTGACCACTCTCGAAGTAGCTGAGGAGAGGTCAACTTGTGATTAGTCAGTGAAATGCGTCTTAGTGCACGGTCCTGGCATGATGTTGATGCACGTGGATGACCTGAATGAGGCTTGTCCACCACTGAATCAATTTCTTTCTTCTTCTGTACAATCTTAACAACAGTGCTCTGACTGCAGCCAACTTTCCTGGCTATCTGACGGCTTGAAAATCCTTCCTCGCTCATAAAGGACACACGAACATGCTCCTCCAACGTCAGGGTCCGAGTCATCTTCATGGTCGATCCACAAAGCGTATGAAATTCAAAAATTCCGTGCATTTTTATAGCTGCACTGTTGGCTAGATATCTGCATTGTGATTGGTTAGTGAAATCAGCCTTCTGATTGGTCAGAAATAACGTGTGCATATTGGATAATCTCGATCCAGTTTTGACGCAGGATCCACAAAAATCGCAGTAGCTATCTCCCAGTGTCTGTAAAGTATTTAAATCGGAAGCAAGGAATGCAAAAAAGTCAACTCTAATAGCCAAATGTATCCCTTTTAACATGGTAGAAAGATGAATATGCTGGGCTAACGCAAAATTAAAAAAAAAAAAACGTTAGAAAGTACGAAAAACGCAAAACTTACAAGTGATTCCAGACTTTTGCACACCACTGTAATTATGCACTTTATTACACATTTCTATACCACCCCTTCCAGAGATCAGGGGTGGTTTACAAGGAACCAACATGTTTCATCTAACAGGGTTTGAACTTTTTACATTATAACAATATTAGTAATAGACTTAACTACTACTACTATTCAGCACTTCTAAAGCGCCACGCACGCAGCGCTGCACAGCTAACTTACAAGAGGTAGCCAACATACAAGAGACAGTCCCTGCCCATCAGAGTCATGCTCATTGGAGCTTACAATCTAGTTAGAACAGTACATTAGTTTAAAACAGTACATTAGTTAAAACAGTACACAGCATTAGTTCTACGCAAGGTACGGTGTGGTACAGTTTGGACTGTAGTTTGGTCATAAACGTTGACGGGGGTTGACTAAACCAGAGAAACTATATACATATATGTTAACCGGGCTTATAAAAGTGGGATACATTGTGTCGGGAGGGGGGAGGGTTAGGTGCTTAGGTGCTGTCATTACATGCGTGGCTAAGTTATTTGTGAGTTTAGGCAGGTATTGCAAACTCCATATTGAGCAGTGAAAAGGTGGGTTTTGAGGGTTTTTCTGAAAGTCTGAAAGTCTTTAATTGCTCAGATTGAGGGTGGGAGGGAGTTCCATAGATTAGGGGCGGTGAAGGTGAAAGCTCTGGAACTTGTGGTCTGTTTTGTTTTGCGAATTGAGCTGGGGATCTCAAGGGAGTGTAGTGCATTTTGCCTTCCAGATCTAGTTGGCGGTGGGGTCTGAAGGAGTGTCGAGAGGGCAGATGGTGCTATATTGTTGACCAGTTTAAAGGCTGCCATGAGAGTCTTATATTCTGTACGATTCAGTATTGGGAGCCAGTGGAGGTTATATAGAATGGGTGTGATATGATTGGTTAAAGGGACCCTGCAAATGACTCTTGTTGTAACATTCTGTGCTCTTTGGAAGATATTGAGGTTTTTGGCTGGTAGACCTTGTAACAGACTGTTACAGTGGTCACAATGGGGGGTGATAATGGCTTGGATTACTGATCTGAAGTCGTGTTTCTAGAGAAATGGTCTAATGTGATGAATGGTCTTTAGTTTGTAGTAGATTGTTTTGACTGTTTGTTTTAGGTGGGGGATCATGGTGAGGGGCTGATCAAGAATTATGCCAAGGTATCTAACTGCTTGTTTGATTGGAAGGATGACACTATTGATGTTGATGGTTTGAGGGAGGGTTGCATCTTGGTTCTTTGTGATGTACATGGATTCAGTTTTTTTGAAATTGTTGGTAAGGTTGTTGGTATTTAGCCAAGATTCAGCTTCCCTGATGCAGTCTGATAAGTTGTTAAAGGTAGGGTTGTTTATGTCTATGGGGAGGGACAACATAATGTCGTCGGCATAGATATAATACCCTATGTTAAATTTTTTGAATACGTTGGTGATTGGCTGTAGGTAGAAATTGACTAGGAGGCTGAGAGGGTGGACCCTTGGGGTATCCCTTGATCCTGTGCAAATGTAACTGGGGTTCATTGTCTGTTTGGATACACAGTTTACAGTTAGAGATATAAGATTTAAACCATAGCAAAACCGTTCCAGCTAGACTGATTTCTACCAATCTTGCTATGAGGGTGTTGTGGTTAATGTTGTCAAATGCCGAGGCTATATAAATGAAGATAAGTAAGTATGCACATTTAGGGTTGTCTATGCCTCAGATAAGGTGGTCAAACAGGGCTATGAGGAGGGTTTCAACTCCACGGAAAGGGCGAAAACCAAACTGTTGCTCATCTAGGGGGGCATTGACATCAATGTAGTCTTGCAGTTGGATTTGGATGATTTTTTCAGTGGTTTTGGCAACAAAGCGGATGCTTGCTATTAGTCTGTAGGAGCTTGGTTCATTTGTGTTGAGTGTCCTGTTCTTTAGAATTGGGCATGTGGATGAAATCTTGAGATCCGTGGACATGATGCCTTGAGAAAGGGATTGGTTTATTATGTGGAGGAGGAATGGGGCTAGCTCGGTTTTTGCTGACTTAATTCAGGAGACCGGACATGGGTCTAAGGGGGATGTAGTAGTGTTGATGCTTGATATTGTGTTTAATAGGTCTCTTAGGTTTATTTTGTGGAATTTTTCACATGCTATGAGGTTTGTGAGGAGGTCTGGGGGGAGAGGGTGTTAGTAATGTTTTTGTTTTTTAACTTGTCTGCAAAGTAGTCTGCAAGTATTTGGGGCTCTAGGGTGTAGGTTTCTGATTGATGATGGCTGTTTTTGGTTAGTGATCTGACAATAGCAAACAGTTCTCTCAGGCAGTTGAGTGCTCGGTTTAGAATTCTGGTGTGGTAGTCTTTTTTAGCCTTTTTGATTGTCTCTTTGTAAGTGATGAGATGGGTGAGGCATTGTTGTTTGTGCTCTAGTGATTTGGTTGATCTCCATTTCTTTTCTAGCTTTCTCATTTCTCTTTTTAGGTTTGCTAGCTCTGGGGTGTACCATTTCTCTGATCTTCTGGGTGGTTGCCTGATGGGTTTACTGTGGGGGGTGGCGCTGCTTTTTGTATGGTGCTGTTCCAGATGTTTATTGATGTGTTGGGATCCAAGGAGTCGATTATAAGATTGGGTAGTACACTTTCTAGAAAGGTTTCTTTGTTGAATTGTGTGAATCGCCTGGTTCAAGGTGGATCAGGCTGGGTGGTGATGGGGGGTATATTTAATGGGATATGGAAAGTTACCAGGTGGTGGTCTGACCAGGGGACCTCTGTGGTAGGGGGGGGGGGGCGTGTCCTGGGTGGTTTGCAATGGAGGCTGGGAGGAAGACAAGGTCAAGGGTATTTCCCGTTCTATATGTGGAAAGTTTTATAATTTGTTGATACCCCATGTCATCCATTGCGTCGAGGAAGGAGGTGGTGTGAGAGGGGTTGAGAGATGATAGGTTAAGATCTCCTAGGAAGATGTGTGGTTTTCTGAGGGGGGCTGAGCAAGCTAACTCAAAAATTGGGTTTAAGTTGCTGTGGTCAGGTGTTGAGGGCCTGTATATGAGGCAAAGAGAAAAGGTTTTATTTTCAGTTGTAAGAATGTTCATACCATCTAGGTTGATGGATAACGAGGGGGTGGCTTTGAGCTTTTTTTGCATAAGATGAGGATGCTCCCTCCTCTGTTGGAGTCCCTAGAGCAGATAAACAGATCAAATCCTTGTATTTGTAAAAGGTTTATTAGGACATTGTCTGCGGGGGAAAGCCAGGTCTCTGTGATGCAGAGAATATCTGGCTTCTCATCTTCTATTAGGTCTGTGATTATTGGAAGTTTATTCCTCACTGATCATGCATTGAGAAGGATGCATTTGAGTGGGGTGTGTGTATGTGAGTGATATATGATTTGATATGCCTGTATTCGGTTGATACTTATATATATGTATGTATAAATGTCCACTTAAAACTCAAGAAGGGCTGCTACTGTCTTTAATAAACTTTTTGAAATTACTGAAAGTTCCCTGGATTGGTCATTAAAAAATCTGAGGAAAAAGATGCTAAAGGAGGGAGGACGACACCCCACCCTGTCCAGCTCAATCCTGCCCTGGAGTATCTGGTAACATTACATTATTTTTTGGAGACCTCTAATCTGCAGGAACTGCCAGCCCTGTGAAGTTCAAACTGCAAAGTGATTTGACATGTCCTGCTGGTCCTTCATGCACCTTAAAGAGAACCTTGACATCTGATTCAGAGAATCAATGGGAAGATGAAAGAGAAACCTGCAGAACTGCAGCCAGGTCTGAAAAAAAGTTCTTTTTCTTCCTGACTCCAAAAAGACAAATGGAGGAAGTCTCTTGATCTGCACGTATCAACTGACATGCCAGGGAATCGCAAATCTCTGTAATACCATTATCTTCTGGGAGCTCGTCCAACTTAATTTAACAATGTATACTCAAGTGGCCAGGGTTTTAGTTGGCAATGCTTTTTTTGTATCCTAACCACTCTCTTGAAGCTGAGTGAGCTTTACTCTCTCTCTCTCTCTTGTTTTTGTAAGTTAAAAAAGTAGTGTTAATATATTAAACAAAAACAAACAACATGGGGAAATAAGCCTCAAAAAGATCGTCAAGCAAACCAGAACTAATTGTCAAGTATCCTTACTTCAAAACCTTTAACATTCTTTTATATTTTACATGAAATGGGTTTCCTATCAGATGTGGGAATTTAATTCATGTGAAGAAGCTCAAACAATTCACAGAGGTATAAACATTTGCCTCATTTTTATTTGTTTTTTTTAAATGGCAAGTATGTGAGTAAAATGAAAACTCGTCCAATATGCAAAAATATGAATGTGAACAAAGAACGGCTCCATCCTAACTGTACGTAGATCCCTGACGTTGGAGCCAGACAAACTTCATTCCTGGGATCTATGTCCTCCCAAAGATCCCTAGATATTTAAGTGATCCTCAAGATGACTTGAGAGTCTTGAGCAATGGTTCTATATCTAAGTTTATGAATAAATTGTTGAAACTTCACACACTTGATATTATTTCTCATGTTGGTGATTTGTTGCCTTTGCTATGCATTTTACAAACATTGCCTGTGCATATGGGAAAAATATACCTTGCACCTGTGGACATTAATGGGTTGATATTGGGCAGAACCTATGCATTTATTGGTGGGTGGCAAACCCATAAGATCCCTAACCACTGTGAAGATTCTTGAAGCAGAGGCCAGTCCGAAAGGAAGAACTCTGTACTGGAAGTGTCTTCCTTGGACCAGGAATCGAAGGAACTTCCTGTGATCTGAGTGGATGAGAATATGTGTGTACGCATCTCTTAGATCTAGAGAACATAGCCAGTCCTGACTTTGAAGGTATGGTAGGAGTGTCCCGAGGGAGATCATTTTGAACTTTTCTCGGAACAAATATTTGTTTAATTCTCTGAGGTCTAGTATAGGTCTGTGCCCCCCTTAGATAAGGACTCCCGTTGGGATGCCTCATTTGGCCAGGCTGTTCTTCAGCATCTCTTCCATACTTAATACAACTCCTACCCACCGTCCACGGTTTGGATGCCAGAGGTCCATGGGAGGAAGCATGACCCATCTCACCTGGGTTCGCAGCTTGCTGGGGTCACCCCTTGGCATCTTTCAGTTGGGGAGTCCCCATATGTGAAGACTACATTCCTGCTTGTTCCTGGAGATAGCGTAGTTACTCACCTGTAACAGGTGATCTCCGGGAACAGCAGGAATTTAGTCTTCACAACCCACCCACCTCCCCTAAGAGTTGTCTCTATCTATCTCTTTCTCTACTTCTCTCCTTTGGTCTCAGCTATAAACTCAACTGAAGTGAGAGAAGTACAGAGGTGGGAAGGCAGCACGCAAGCGCTGTGGGATGCTCCCAAAAGCGTTCCTATTGGACGCTGGGGAGCGTTCCCGCGCGGACTCCGTCGGTACAGATGATACTCATATGTGAAGACTAAATTCCTGCTGTTCACGGAGATCACCTGTTACAGGTGAGTAACTATGCTTTCCTGACATTGCTTTTCAATTTCCCCCCTTGCAGCTTCATGTTATGCCCTCTAGTTTTACAGCTTCCCCATCTTTGGAAGAGGTTTGTTTGTTCATTATTTCTCTTTAAGTATTTAAAGGTCTGAATCATATCTCCCCTGTCCCCCCTCTCCTTCAGAGTGTACATATTTAGGTCTTCAAGTCTCTTCTCATAAGGCTTCTGACACAGGCTCCAAATCATTCTGGTCGCCTTCCTCATGCACCTGAGGGCACTCTTCCCTTCATACCATTTCCAGCAGGCTGAGTCCACGCCATTAGTGCAGACTTTTCTGTTAGGCTTGGGAAGCAAGCCCGAACCTCCAGTCTCTCTCTGGCTCTCACTCTTCACCTGCAGACAAATTCAACAATCAATGGATAATTCCACAATTGACCCAGATTCCTGCAAGTTTGGATGTTAGTCCTACAGCTCTAACACCCCTTTTTTGTGAAGCACAGGGATGAGGAAACAATGAAATATGAACAAGCTGCCTTGTAGTATGTTGGGTTTTGTATACTGCTTTACCCATGAAAGGTGTGTGGTGCTGAAGTCCTGGGTCTAGGGATACAGTCCCATCAGACATTTCTTTCCACATTCCCTGCTCTTTTTGAAACACGGATTGGCCTGCTAGTGATTGGCTGAAAGAGGAAGAATAGTTTTATGCAATTTAGAACTTGCAGACCTTTCTGTGAAAGCTGACAAAATATTCTGAATGCAATTCTTCTGGAAATGTTTGCTCAGCAGCTCATGCTGAAGGTCTGTCCATGCTCTCTGTATGTGAGACAGCAGCATAAATTCCACCAAAGCAGCCCACGTAGTGCAGGGAGGCTCAGACAAGAAGGGGACCCATGCTGTCCTAGCATCCCTGGAATGCGATGAGCAAGGTAGATGGTAGCAAACATGATTTACTTTGAGGTTTGCCACACTTAAGAACATAAGAACATAAGATATGCCATACTGGGTCAGACCAAGGTCCATCAAGCCCAGTATCCTGTTTCCAACAGTGGCCAATCTAGGTCATACATACCTAGCAGTTTCCCCAAAAGACCCAGGTTCCACAGTGCTTGTACTGGGTCAAGCATTGATATCCTGGGTCCCTTCTTAATAATGGTTTATGGACCTTTCCTCCAGGAACTTGTCCAAACCTTTTTTAAACCGAGCTACACTAACAGCCTTTACTACATCCTCCGGTAACAAATTCCAGAGTTTGATTACACGTTGAGTGAAAAAAATATTTTCTTTTATTAGTTTTAAATAGTTTACCTTGTAGCTTCATTGCATGTCTCCTAGTCTTTCTATATTCTGATAACGTAAACAATCGATCTACGTTTACCCCTTCCACTCCGTTCATTAATTATAGACTTCTATCATATCTCCCCTCAGCTGTCTCTTTTCCAGGTTAAAGAGCCCTAACCTTTTTAGCCTTTCTTCATAGGAGTATCTTTCCATCCCCTTTACCATTTTGGTGGCTCTTCTCTGAACCTTTTCTAATAACGCTATATCCTTTTTAAGATATGGCGACCAGAATTGCACACAATATTCAAGGTGCAGTCTCACCGTGGAACGATGAATCTTGTAACCACAGTTTGGGTTGTTCTTCCCTAGGTGCATAACTTTGCACTTGTCCACATTAATTTCATCTGCCATTTTGATGCCCAGTCTTCCAATTTATCAAGATCCTCTTGCAATTTTCCACAATCCTCTTGGGTTTTAACAACTTTAAATAGTTTTGTGTCATCTGCAAATTTGATAACCTCACTCGTTATTCCCTTTTCCAGGTCATTTATGAATATGTCAAAAAGCAGCAAGCCCAGCACAGATCCCTGGAGTACACCACTATTCACCTTTCTCCATTGGGAAAATTGGTCATTTAGCCCTACCCTCTGCTTTCTATCTTTTAACCAGTTCCTGATCCACAATAGTACACTGCCTCCTATCCCATGACTTTTTTAGTTTTGCCAAAGGTCTCTGATGAGGGACCTTCTCAAAGGCTTTCTGAAAGTCCAGATACATTATATCAACTGAGTAACCTTTGTCTGTCTGAAAGGCCGGAGCTGCCCAAGACACAGATAAGACTAAGCTTTCTCCTTTCTATCTCTGCTGGTTTTTTTTTATTGCAAATATGGAATATTAACTGTTGGTTAAACTTTAGGTATTGGGAAAATTGCTAATTGCTGGTCCTACATTAAGTTTGCGGATAGTCAAACTGCTTGATTTCCTTGTGTAGCCTTAACAGTTTTCTGAGTGTACCCACAGTTCAGGTATAAGCCTACTGGGGCAGGGACGCTTGTAAGAAAATTCAGCTACTTGGAATAGAAATACTTACATTGCAGGGGACCAATGGAGGCCCTTGCACAGGGGGCAGATAGAACTACAAAGGTATATTTTGGCTAATTCTGGTTCATTGTCTGCTTGAAAGGCTTCTCCGAGGGAGGGGCTACTTTAGATCATCAGACACCTGGCTTCACATACCGGCCACAGCCAGTCTGAAAGGCCGGAGCTGCCCAAGACAGAGATAAGACTAAGCTTTCTCCTTGCTATGTTTGCTGGGATTTTTTTTATTACAAATATAGAATATTAACTGTTGGTTAAACTTTAGGTTTTCGGAAATTGTTAATTGTTGGTCCTACATTAGGTTTGGGGATAGTCAAACTGCTTGATTTCTTTGTGTAGCCTTAACAGTTTTCTGAGTGTGCCCACAGTTCAGGTATAAGCCTACTGGGGCAGGGACACTTGGGATCCCGCCCACCCTACCCCTCATCCCAACCACCCCTGGGGCAGCATTGACTATATAGTGGTCAATAGCTTGGGATACACCCATATTCTCTTAACCAGCATGTCTTTTATTCAGTGCAATACCTGCAGTACTTTCATTCCAAGACAAATCATTTGGAACCTAAGAGCATGTCCTATGTGCCAAAGGTCATCTGCCATGCATAACGAATTGACTCTACTAAGAGAAGACCTAGCTGCCATGAATAAAGAATTGTCTCTTTTGAGGGAAGAACTGGCTGCAATGAAGCGTACCTCTTCTAGGATACAGACTGAACAAAGTTCACCACCGCTCCCACAAAGAGTCAAATACACTAGGAACAAATGGATCACAGTGGGTTTGGGTATATTGCGATCTGTGACACAGAGACATCCTAAACCACAATGAGCAAGAGTCGAAAGACGTAAGGATAGGTTCAAAAAGTTTTATTCAGGTGATCCCCAACGCGTTTCGGCATGTGATGCCTTCATCAGTGGGTAACAGCTAAAACATAAACACTCATAACAATAATAATAACATAAATAATGGTAAGCCCTATTGACACTAAAAACCATTAAGAACAACAAGAATCTTAAAATACAAACTGAAGGCTCCAAAAATAATGATAAACGCAGGACACTAAAAGATTACTTATTGTAAAATTAACTTATATATATAAACGAACATGTAAAATTGTAATGTTGCAAAAATATTATAAATAAAGAGACTTATGTATGGGGACAGACAACCAAAGAGACAGAGTTAAAAAACAGAATTAAAAAACAGAATTAAAAAAACAGAATTAAAAAACATGTACTTACAAGAACCCAATTCTAATTCTCTATTATATCTTGGGTAAATGCTGTTGACGTGCTGTTTCTGAAGCGCTAATCTAATGTAGCGGCAATCGTGTATAAACTGAGAGTGAACCATTTTTGTAATACATCATTTGAATAGTGATAAATAGAAATGCATATTGAGAATTACTATAAAAACCATTATTGTCTAAAAATCCTGATATGATAAAATGAAAAATATTAACATATTACTGTGATAATGCGATCAATATAACAAACAACACTATTATTGAGTATAGACAAATAACTTATGATTATAGTTAAATGGATTACAAACCTATAATTACCTTGCTCCTCTAAATTATATAGATCTAAACTTGATGTTATTCTTAAACTGTATTAAAATATTAGAATATTAACAGAAAACTCAATTGTTATAATTATAACTAATTAGACCATATTGCACTTGTTGTGACCATCCTAGCAGTATACTTAGTGCTAATGATGTAACCCAACTGGTGCTAATATGTCTAATGACCAAATCAACTAAAACTATAAATCACTTATCCATGATATTTGTACCACAACATGATACCAAACAAACAATCAGACATTGATAAGGAATAGATTACAAAAATGATATTATGAAACAGTTTAAACTTGATTATAACCTAAACTTAGGTTGAGCTTCTACTTAAAAAAGAAGAAAACATTGTGACAATTATAATCTCAACTTAGTTGTTTGTTATTGTGAAGTAAATAATTAAACAGCTGCCTAATACTGACACTGGTGATCCACCAGTCTTAAAACTATAAATAAATCGCTTAAAAAACCTGTACTAACCTAAACAGACTTACTTTCTAATGTGTTGTGACCATGTAATCATTGACTACAAAAAACAGCTTTACATAATAAACCGGCATTTTATATTGATAGAATGAATGTCTACAGCAAACTGACCTTATTCATGAGACCATGAGTCTATGATAAAAATTAATCAATTAATTAAATCATTCACTGTAGCTTCATGGGAACATTGAGAATTGTAAACCAGAGTGATTATATATCGTATGTCTCCCAACGCTTTAGTTTAAAATTAATTATTATCCTATGGTTTGCTATGGCCATACGGGTATGATTAAAATCATGTTATAAACCGGTAGTTTCATTGAATATCATCTGTATACTGACTATATGAACAAAGACCAGCCCTAACTCAAAATGTGTATCAAACCCGATATTTGAAGGCGTAGAGGGACTTTATGTAATGTATTATAAGAAGACAACTACTTAGAATGTTTAGTATTGTAACTGAACATAAACCCTTTTCTCCAGGCATAAACACCACATTGTGACACGGGGGTTACCTCAGAGGCACGGAACCACCGTCAGACGTAGTATCTTGCATGTAGTGGAACGAATTGTAAAACTGAAACTGCATAAACCATGCATAATTAGTACAGATCAAACTTCTTTTGCCATGTTTTCTTGCATAAAATAAAGTTACAAACTAATCTTGACAATGTATATTAATTGTGGTACTGACTGAAACCTGAGAGTAATGTTAAGATTCATCCAACGGGACTATACCGATAAAGGGATCTGCAAACTAGTTGTACCGTATCGCCCAAACAGGGCTGGTAAATTTAAAAAAAAAACCATTAAAACCTTCCAACTAACCTCATTTGTATAATACAGCATAGGGGTTACCTATAAAGGGGTTAAGTAACTCGTCATCCGTGCTAGATATCATGAATAAAAACTGTATACTAAATACTAAGTCGGCTGGATATGCACTCTTCATAGAGTTAAAGCAGCTGTCAACCATATTATTTTGTATATAGCAGAACTATCCATTAGAAATAAAGTCTCATGGCTAAATAAAAGGCTGGGTCTGTATTCCAACATTTTTATGATAAGGAGTGATTATCGGAACATCATCTGATCATTTAAAAATTAAAGGTTACCTCGAAGGAGCGGAACCGCTAGTAACGTTGTGTATTCCAGAAAGTGAAACCAAAATCGCTCCAGGGCAAGTGTTATAACAACTGTTGTTCGCGCCAAAAGAGGAGGAGATATAAGTGGGTGGAGCTTGGAAAGCCTAGCTGCTTATTGGTCAATGATCTTAACACAACCAAGATCTAACTCTGTGATAAGACTGTTACTAATGGCATTTAAAATAGAAACATTGTGCCGCAACTAAATTGAATAAGCAAGTGATTAGATATATCATATAAATAGAGAATGAATGATCCCAGATCTAATAATTATAGCATTTCTTAACATACTTAAAGAAAAACAGAGAGGTCTATTTCCTGGTTAAGACCGTGTGGAGTCATATGTTTTTGTAGGGAGAAAAACTCAAGCTCATTGTTAACACTGTAGCTTTCTCAGAAGTTCTACCTGTTCTAGGTAAAGGGGCAAAAAGGCTAAATCACATTAACAGCTTTAATACATGGCTCCGGACCTGGTGCAAACCAGAAGAATTCAGATTTATTGGTGACTGGGAAACACATGGACCAACAAGAAACTATACTGTGCTGATGGACTACACCTCTCTGTCGCAGGGAAAAGAATCCTACATGAAAAATTCAGGCAGTATGTCAATTTACATTTAAACTAGAAGAAGGGGGGTGACGGACAGGGAAGGTCAAGTTCTGGACGTCACCACCTGCAAAAGCAGAATAACAGAAACAACTACACTTTTAAACAACACATCAAAAGCAACTGGGAAGAAGTGGGTAGAATAAAATCAATGCAAAATACACACAAGCCAGTTAAATGCTGGAAAGCAATGAGCACAAATGCTCGAAGCTTAGCCAACAAACTTCCGGACCTGGAAGCCCTAATGGTGGAAAAGGACTTGGACATTGTGGCCATTACAGAAACATGGTTTAATGAATTGCATGATTGGGATATAGCCATAGCTGGCTATAATCTATTCAGAAGAGACAGAGAAAATGGAAAAGAGGCAGGAGTAGCCTTGTATGTCAAAAGCAATATTAAAGCTACTGAAATGCAGGGTGCATGAGGAAAAAAAGAAGCGCTCTGGATCGTCTTGGAAAGAGGAGATGGCACTGTCATCCATACTGCTGTAGTCTACAGACCTCCGACTCAAATTGAAGAGATAGATAATGAATTGATTATAGATATTGCCAAGATAGCAACAAAGGGGGAAGCGATCATATTGGGTGACTTTAATCTACCCGATGTGGATTGGATTACCCCTTCTGCAAATCTGGAAAGAAGCAAAAAAATTGTGGACGCTATCCAAGATGCATTACTTAGACAAATGGTGATGGAACCAACCAGGGAAAGCTCAATGCTGGATTTGGTGCTTACCAACAGTGATAGCGTGTCAAATGTCTGGGTGAGTGCCCCTGTGAGCAACAGTGATCATCACACAGTCTGGTTTGACATAAAAGCCAATGTGCAGTCCAATCATAGCAAGCTCAAAGTCCTAAACGTCAAAAACACTGACTTCAATAAAATGGCCGAGTACCTAAAGGAGGAGCTGACAGGGTGGAAGAGGATATGGGAAGTTCAATAGCAATGGGCTAAACTAAAAGGGGCAATAAAAGGGGCAATAAATAAATATGTAAGGTAAGTAAATAAAAACAAGAGGAGAAAGAAACCTATTTGGTTTTCCAAAGAAGTGGCTGCTCAAATAAGGGCAAAAAACACAGCTTTCGCAAAATTCAAAAGCTTGCAAACAGAAGAACACAGAAATGAATACAGGATCAAACTCAAGGAGACAAAAAGAGAAATAAGGATAGCAAAATCAAAGGCAGAGGAAAAGATGGCTAAAGATGTTAAGTGCGGCGACAAAACGTTCTTCAGGTATATTCGGGAAAGGAAGAAGATCAGAGGTGGAATTGCAGGACTCAGAAGTGCTGGGAACAGACTCGTGGAAAATGACATTGATAAAGCAAAATTACTAAACAAATACTTCTGCTCTGTTTTTACTAAAGAAAACTCTAGAGAAGGACCACCTGTGACTCCCAAATATATAAATGGGAATGAGGTAGATACCACACCATTCAGAGAGAATGAGGTGTTAGAACAACTGAAACTGAAAGTGGACAAGGCCATGGGACCGGATGGGATACATCCCAGGACACTGAAAGAGCTCAGAGAGGTTCTTGCAGGGCCATTAAAGGATGTTTTCAACAGATCCTTGGAAACAGGAGAGGTTCCTCAGGACTGGAGAATGGCTGACGTCGTACCTCTACACAAAAGTGGTGACAGGGAAGAAGTATCAAACTACAGGCCTGTGAGCCTTACCTCAGTGGCAGAAAAAGTAATGGAGACGCTCCTGAAAGAGTGAATAGTGAACTTTCTCAAAACCAGCGGGTTACAGGATCCAAGGCAACATGGTTTTACCAAGGGACGATCTTGCCAGACAAATCTGATTGAGTTCTTTGACTGGATGACCAGAGAACTAGATCAGGGGCATGTGATGGATGTCATCAACCTGGATTTCAGCAAAGCCTTTGATACTGTCCCTCATAGGAGGCTTATCAATAAACTCAGTAGCTTGGGGATGGGTCCCAAGGTGGTAAACTAGATCAGAAATTGGTTGACTGACAGACAACAGATGGTGAGGGTAAATGGAGCTCACTCGGATGAAAGGAAGGTGATTAGCGGGGTGCCTCAGGGTTCGGTCCTGTTCAATGTATTTGTGAGTGATATTGCTGAAGGACTGAATAGAAAAGTCTGTCTTTTTGCAGGTGACACGAAAATTTGCAACAGAGTGGACTCCCCCGAGGGGGTGCTTAACATGAGGAGGGATCTGCAAAAGCTGGAGGAATGGTCTGATGTTTGGCAATTGAGATTTAATGAGAAGTGCAGTGTCATGCACTTGGGTAGCAGAAATCCAAGGGAAACATACGCGATAGGGGGCGAGAGGTTGGTGTGCACGGAGCAGGAGAAAGACCTTGGTGTGATTATTTCTGTAGATCTTAAGGTGGCAAAAAAGTGTGACAAGGCAGTGGCAAAAGCCAGGAGGATGTTGTGCTGCATTTAAAGAGGAATTACCAGCAGAAAGGAAGAGGTACTAGTGCCACTGTATAAGTCACTGGTGAGGCCTCACTTGGAATACTGTGTTCAGTTTTGGTGACCGTATCTTGCAAAGGATGTAAAAATACTGGAACCTGTTCAGAGGAAGGCGACCAAAATGATTTGGAGCCTGTCAGAAGCCTTATGAGGAGAGACTTGAAGACCTAAATATGTACACTTTGGAGGAGAGGAGGGATAGGGGAGATATGATTCAGACCTTTAAATACTTAAAGAGAAATAATGAACAAACAAACCTCTTCCAGAGAAGGGGAAGCTGTAAAACTAGAGGGCATGACATGAAGCTGCAAGGTGGTAAATTGAAAGGCAATGTCAGGAAATACTTTTTTACTGAAAGGGTGGTGGATGCTTGGAATGCCCTCCCGATGGAGGTGGTGGGGGCAAACACAGTGACGGAATTCAAAGTGGCCTGGGACAGACACAGTGGATCACTTTACAGCAAAAGGATAAAATCAAAATAAACTGAACCATCTAATTTCTCAACAAATAGGGGTGTCCTACATGGAGCAATGGGGGGAGGAGCAGTGGGTTCACCCCTAAACAAAGAAACAAAGATATGGGGAGGGGTGAAGACTTGGGGAGGGGTGCACCTGCTCCTGGTGGGTGCACCACTAAGCAAAGACATGGGTAGGGATGCACCTACTCCCTAAAAGACATGGGAAGGGGTGCATCTACTCCTGCCATATGGCTGGGCAGACCAGATGGACCATACTGGTCTTTATCTATGGTCATTTACTATGTTACTATGTTACCTGTTTATTCACACCTTCAAAAAGCCATAACAGATTAGTAAGAAAAGATCTTCCTTGTCTAAAGCCATGTTGGCTGTCTCCCATTAAGTCATGACTATCTACATGTTCAGTAATTTTGTTTTTTATGATGGTTTCTACCATTTTTCCTGGTACTGATGTCAGGCTCACTGGTCTGTAGTTTCCCAGATCACCCCTGGAACCCTTTTTAAAAATTGGCGTTACATTGGCCATCCTCCAATCTTCAGGTATTACAGATGATTTTAATGATAGTTCATAGATTACTAATAGCAGGTCTGCATTCTCATATTTCAGTTCTTTCAACACCCTTGGATGTATACCATCCGGTCCAGGTGATTTGCTATTCTTCAGTTTATCAAGTTGTTGTAATACATCTTCCCGGTGTATTGATATTTCTTTCAATTCTTCCGCAATATCATTTTTAAATACCACTTCAGTCATGGGTAACATCCCTGCATCTTCCTCAGTAAGTAAAACTTTTCTTGCCCAGTAGCCTGCTGAAGTCTTGTGATAATAGCCATGTGATTTTACAGTTGTTATCATGAGACTTCAGCCCAGTAACAGGAGGTTATGACTGCCTGGCAAGAAAAGTTTTACTTAAAAGCAGAAATGAGAGGCAGCATGTCAATCCTTGAAATATTCCCCCATCTTTGCAAAGTTAGTTTTTCTGAAGTCTAGGATCCTTGTTTTGATGAACTATCTCCACCTGTGCCCTAATACTGAAGCTCGCATTCAGTGATCACTGCACCCCAGATGATCACCCTCTACAGCATCAGAAACACTCCCACTATTTGTAAGCATTAAGTCCTGTATTGTCTCCTCCCACATGGGTTCCCATTACTAGTTGCCAGAACAGTTCTCCTTGTAGAGAATCCAGAATTTCTTTACTTCTAAATGATACCACAGCAGGGATATCTGAATCAATATATGGCAAATTGAAAGCTCCTACCAATAGCATTTTCCCTTTCGCAGCAATATTGTTAATGTCTTCAATTACATTTGTACCTATTTCTTCTGCCTGTGATAGAGGTTGGTATATCATAGCTATGCAAGTTCCATTCCCTCTTTCTAGAATAATCCATAGTGCCTTCTCCTTTCCTTGTAAGCCCTACAGTTGAATGGCTTTAATATATTTTGTTCCTATAACACCTCTCCTCCTCTCTTTCTCCCAATCCTGTCTTTCCAGAGTCGACTATAGCCTGGTGTAACTACATCGCAGTCATTGTTTTCATTTTATCAGGTCTCCATTGCTGCCACTATATCCAAGTCAGCCTCTTTCATTACAGCTTCTAGATGCAGGACTTTATTTTGCATTAACTCTCCAGATGCAGCCCTTTTTCCAGTTTCTATATTATTGTTTAATGTTTTACTTATCTGACAGCTTTTAGCTATCCCTGAGGATCCTAGTTTGAAGCCCTCCTCAGTAGATTAGCCAGTCTGTTGCAGAAGACACATCTCCTCTTCTTCGATAAGTGGATGCCATCTTTAATCAGTAGCTCTTGGAAAGTCACACCATGGTCCTCAGTGATATTATCCATGCATGCAGGCATTCATTTCCAGGATGTGAGCCTCTCTGCCCTGACCCTGGCCCTTAACAGGGGGTATTGAGGAAATCACTACCTTTGAACCTAACTTCTTCACCTTCTGTCCCAAAGCCACAAAGTCACTTGATATACTTGGGTAGAAACCCAGTAGTATCATTTGTGTCAGCATGGGTGAGTAGCATCGGATAACAGTCAGTAGGCATGAGGAGTCTCAGCAGACTCTCTGCAATGTCTCGGATCTTGGCTTCAGACAGACAACACACCTCCCAGAACCTTGTCTGAACAATAGCTGGATGGCGTCACTGGTCTATTTAATTAAAACCCCAGATTGGCAACCTTGCCATCACTCCAAGTATCCACATCTGTCAGAAACTTGCAGATCTATGGAACCTGGCTTGCTTTTGGGCCCTAGATATGTACATGGTTTGCCTAGGCCTGACCCTACTCTGTCCATGATTCATGTAGAATCAGACTCCTCTGCTCTCCCTGCTGAGAGCAATTTGTTGGTACAGCCTTCCAGACCTTTTTATTTTTCTTCTGGTAGTAAAAGTCAAAAATGTTATAAGTTATATCTTTTTCTTTGAGTAACTTCCTGTAATATGTCTGTGAAAAGCTTCAAGAATGATCATGTTTTTGGAACTGTATGTAGTTCTGTGTAAGCTATGGAACTTCTTAACTACTCTGCTAGAAATGCCCGAGACGTCTGAACTTTAAGAAGGATGGCAAAAGTGCCCTTTTCTTTCTGTTTCCCTTGACTTATAGTCTTAAGCTGCTGGTGAGGCCAAGCTGTTAAGTTGGCAGTTTAAATTTATACCAGGATCAGAGTGTTAATGGCCTGGAATGATGGGAGTGGGGTGGAAGAATCAGTTTAGATTTAATGCCCAAAATTTTAAACACCATTAATGCACTGGATGTTTTACAAGGCTGTTTGGATGGCCTGTTGGTATATATTGTCCAAGTGTTGCCTCTGATTTATTATTATGTTGTTCTAATTTCTTGTATGTATTATAAGTTGCTATGAGCGGGTTTTTGATAAAGGGACTAATTAAACTGAAATTACATTATGCTTTTTCAGCTTTCCAGGCAATGGCATGCACAAATAATTATTAGCTGGACATGTGCTTTGTTCAGTCTTAGCCTTGTGCGCCCTCCACCCCACCAGAGTGCTCACTGCACTAGGAGTCATCAGCAAGAAAATGTTCACTGAGTGCTTTACTGATGCTAAAGAGCAGATGAAATCTAACTAGCATTGTTTTACTATTCATTTAGTTCACCCAGAATCAGAAACAAATAGATGGTGCAACCCTGCATATTCTAGGTGTTCTTTGTATCCTTTGGAATGTACCAACTGTGTCAGAACTCTTACTGTCCATCACTCCATCGATGGTAGGGCTGGACAAGTAGCAGTCTGCATCAGCATGCAGCAATTTTAGGGAGGTGCATTTGTTTGAAAGAAAATGAAAAGTGCAACAAAACAGGCTGTTTCATTTAGTGCCTTTTCAAATGAAACAAACATAGATCTTGCCAAAAGTGATTGCTTTTATGGTTTCATTTTCTGTTTTGAAATAATGCACATTTGCAAATAACGCATGCTAAAATAGAAATGGAAACATTTTAAAACAAAGAAAAAATATCCCACCCCCAATGTACTAAAGTCAAATGAAAAAAATGTGCACACCCCTAGTCCTTGAAAACAGACTTTTGCTGCTTGTTGCCCCTCTGCCCTGAGAGCTGTATATCCTTCCTCTGTATATCGCATGCCTGCCGGGGTAAGAGTGCACATCCATTAAAGGAGAGGCTGCATCTGAATTCTGCCCTTTGTGTGATAAGTGGCTTCCCGTATTCAGCCATAATTCCTGATTTTCATGTTTTATTGAGCATTTCACCTGCTCACTTAAGACGTCCAGCTACATCTGGGGTAGCAGCATTGAAAGCTGATTATCAGCTCACGCCCTCCTTAAAACACTGCCAGTGCAAATCCTTAAGAGTGCTTTAATTCAGTTAGATGATTGCAGAGCAAAAGTGCTTGGACTAAGAATGACTGGAGGAAATGGATCATGAATTAATGCAGGCTGATCTACCTCCCTACGCCTGAAATCTCTCCGGCAATCCAGACCCGGATCTCTGCCTGCCTTTCTGACATTGCTGCCTGGATGTCTCACCGCCGCTTGAAACTGAACATGGCCAAGACTGAACTATTATCTTTCCCCTAAAACCTCCCCCTCTTCCTCCTTTCTCAGTCTCTGTAGATAACTCTGTACTCCTTCCTGTTTCCTCAGCCCGCAATCTGGGGGTTGTCTTTGACTCCTCTCTCTCTTTCTCCACACATATCCATCTGATAGCTAAGACCTGCCGTTTCTTTCTCTATAACATCAGCAAAATCCGCCCCTTCCTTTCTGAACACACTATTAAAACACTTATCCACTCCTTAATCACCTCCCGTCTTGACTACTGTAACCTGCTCCTTGCTGGTCTCCCTCTGAATCATCTCTCTCCCCTTCAATCTGTGCAACACTCCGCTGCGTGACTAATCTTCCGCCAGCCTCGTCATGCCCATATTACCCCTCTTCTCAAGTCACTTCACTGGCTTCCTATCCGTTTCCGCATCCAGTTCAAACTTCTCCTGCTGACCTATAAATGCATTCACTCTGCAGCTCCTCACTACCTTTCTTCTCTTCTCTCTCCTTACAACCCCCCTCGGGAACTCCGCTCTTCTGGCAAACTCCTTCTATCTGTGCCCTTCTCTTCTATTGCTAACTCCAGACTTTGCTCCTTTCACCTTGCTGCACCTTACGCCTGGAACAAACTACCTGTGTCTATATGCCAGGCACCTTCTCTGACCCTCTTCAAATCCAGGCTGAATACTTACCTCTTTGCTGCTGCTTTTGGATCTTGACTCACCTGATCTCCTTTTTCTTTCCCCCTTGTTTTATCCCTTCCTACACCTTCTGTGTTGTCTGTCTTGACTAGATTGTAAGCTCTATGAGCAGGGACTGTCTCTTACATGTCTGTGCAGAGCTGCATATGACTTGTAGCGCTGTTCAAATGCTCAGTAGTAGTAGTAGTAGTGAACAATTTCAGCCCATTCCTTTACCCCTTCAAATTGCAGAATAGTATATAAGAGGTGGTACCATTTACATCAGTTACAAACAGACTGTTGGGGTTTTAAGTCCTGTATATACAGGGCCTGCACTACCATTAGGTGAACTAGGTGATTGCCTAGAGAAGCAAACTTTAGGTGGTCAGGCCGTTGCCCGCCACTAGAACTTGCAGCAGCAGCACTGACAATAAAAGAGCAAAGAAGTGCTTAGCAGAGCCTCTGAACTGCTGTGTGCTGTGCTCTGACTAAACAGGAAGTCTGTGTCAAAGGTGGTGGGACTGACTGGCACCAGCATGCAGCAGTTTAGAGGTTCTGGTATCGCTGCGTTAAAGTTTTATTGTCATTGCCAGTGCTGCAGCGGGAACAAGGATGGGCGCAGGAGGAGCAGCAGGATTGAAGGCTTGTCTAGAGTGCCTCATATTCGTGCACTAACCCTGTTTATATACAAATGCAGTCTTTATGCTTCTGCAGCCTGTGAATTTGGAGGAACACAAACAGCACTGAATATCAGGCCCTTGGTCTTCTGGTTGATGAGTTGCTCCATTCACTCAACACATAATCAAACTCTGAAATTCGTTACTTGAGGCTGTAGTAAAAGCTGTTAGTGTAGCTGGTTTTTTAAGAGGTTTGGATGAGTTCCTGGAGGAAAAGTCCATAAATCATTATTAAAGAGGACCTGGGAAATCTATTGCTTACCCCTGGGACAGGCAGCCTGGAATCTGTGTACCTTTTGGGAACCTGATAGATACTTGTGACCTGGATTGGCCACTGTTGGAAACAGGATAAGCCTATTGGCTTTTCCCATGAACATTTTTGTATGATGTTTTGAAAAGTACCTGTTTTTTAATATAATCCTAGGCTGATGTTGGATTATATCTAATACTAAATACCATGTTCATTCATGGAAAATACGGAAGTCGTATAGTTTTCTGATAAACAGCACATCAATGGTTCTGCTTAATTTAGATCTATCATACTGGGTGTGACCACACAAAAAGTGCATAATCAATTTTTACAAACTTTAATTTTGATCTCAGAATGAATCAGAAGTCAATAAGGAAAGAGTTGGTTTGATTTTATTTCATGGTTGACTGAATTGTGTTAGAAAAAAACGATTTGAACTCTGGCTTGTTTCATTCACTGCAATCGAAAGACGCTTCCTAAGAGCAGAAATCTAGAATACTGTTACAGTCTTATTATTTTACAGAATGACTTATTTCACCAGATGGTCATCTTAATGGACTCACTGCTGTTCCAGTAATAGAGAGATCCTTTGTAATGGGTTTTGTGATCAGGCAACCATGGGATCTTTCAAAGAGTCTCCTTCTGGTGCTAAGAATCACTTTAAAAAACATGTGAGCCATTGGCTGTTGCGTGCTAGAAAAGACAAACTCGAAAAAGTCACAGAGATAGCTATCAGGATAAGCAGTATGTATAAAACAACCAAATTCTTATTTAAATTAGAATCATTACAGTCACCCACATCTTCATGGCTATTCTTTGTCTAGTTTAAAAATCTGAACTAGTTTTGGGACCCATTGTTTGGAAGAGGTGTGGTTTAGGCTGGGAACATATTTTATTCATGTATTCTTTATTTTACAGTGGGAATACTCATATACTTAAGAGATAACGTCGGCGTTTATAGCTGCTCTGTGGCAGGAAGAAGTATAAAGTAAGCCTACGTTTGGACTTGGGTTCACAGCATTCATTGTGGGGTTGTTTGTGTGCTTGCCTCTCTAGTGTGTAATATCATGTCCAAATGTCTAAAAATAAAAGCTTTGGGGCACAGCTTCTTAATTGGCTACACTTGGATGTACAGCTTTGTAAATATGGCACTTGCATGTTTAAGTGCCGACATCTAAACGTTTAGGTAGCACAATTGCCATTTATTGCAAGACTTCGGCCTGGATACCAGAGGTGCCAGTTGCCAAGCCAGAAGGACTTTTAGCAGAAAGCAGCGATGGCAGGAGGCAGGCAGCAAGCATTTTAAAGAAAGTTTGCTAGTTGTGGGGAGAAGGGTGATCCAGGGGGACCTCCCCAGAGCATGGGTGGCCCTCAGCAAAATTTTGCTTGTCGGCTGTTGTATTTCTGTTCTGTTGGCTATCATGTGGTCTTTTTCCACTTTTGCATGCTTAGAGCCGGATTTATAGAAATGATGCAGACTAAGGCGAATATGAAGGGCAGGTCTCATCTTTAGATTTCTCACTTTTACTGGCCGCTTTTTCATATTCAACATTTCCAGAAGGTTCCAGTAATTGGCCATGGTATAAATATCTTTTCTGCTGCAGGCTTTAGGAACTATCGTAAGAAGTTTGCATTCAGTAATGAAGGTCTGAGTGCTGAGAGAAGGCTTTGTTTAAAGACAGAAACACACAAGCTGGCCCGTTCATTACAAACCTGATTATCGGGGCCGAAAAGAGGATCAGGTTTAGCTTTGGGAATGCTCAATTGACCAATTTGCTTTTAATCTCAAGCACTTTTCCTGGGCTTTATTTAATTATTAATTTGATTTGATTTGATAACACACCTCACTTAGTTATTCAAAGTGTGCTATACCTAATAAAATATCACATTAAAAGAACAAAAATGTAACCAGCTTTATGACTCTACCCAACCGTGCATCCCATCAAAAAAGATGAACTTATTATCTGGTCTCTCTTCAAAAGAAATCAAAGAACCAAATCATCTCAATCCAGTACACCCACAGAATGTGCAAATTTTATAGGATTAGATTACTAAAGTTACTCTTCCTCTCTAGGAGTGAGATACTTACTGGACAAATATTACTCTGCATAGTTAGAATAATTCTCGTATGCACTGTACACAGCCACAGAAGTGCTATAAAATGGCATATGAAATGAAATGAAAAACTATTGCCCTTTGCTGCCCTCTCTCTCCTAGAAGTTTTCCAACTCCATTGCCTTCTGGGAGACGGTTGTCACTTAGAGCATATGACTGCAGACTATAAGGCTGCTGTTAAGGATCATATACCTCAGATTGAGTCTCTTGGAATAATAGTGGCAACAAAGTAGATGTAGAAAAATTCTACGCAATTTGCCTATTCTGTTAGTGCTGGTGTCTACATTAAGGCAAAATAGGACACGTGCATTTGAAAATCGCATTTTTACCCTGACCTACATACATTTGCAGGAGTGCCTCTTTTTAAGTCTAATAACGTTCATTTGAGGAGGGCTAGTTTCAGTCAGGCCATTTTACAGAGATAAATGCCCTTTGAAAACTACCCTTTCATATGTTTCTTTTAAAGAGAGGCCAATCCAACTTTGGGAATTCATGAAGTAAAATACCAGGGATTCAGCATTGCTCTGGGAAGAATGAACAGGGGGATCTTGAAAGGCATTATAAAATTCATCACCTGCATCTATACCACACGTCTCACTTTATACAAACAAAGATTTGCATTTGATCTCTGAGACTGGATGAGGACAGTTTGAATAATCGACTCCATACACACTGGAGTTTTCTCCCGTTCATTGCTCTTGATAAATCACTGTCAGTGCAGAACAATGCATACTGTAGCATTGTTACTTGTGATTCAATGTATCAAGTGGAAGGCAATCATTTCTTACAATTATTTTTTCAAGAAATTAAAAGTTTTTAGATCAGATTGAACTAATAAAAGTTTTTAAATTCAATAAAGCCAGGATTAGTATGTCTTATAGGTGAAGAATAATAATATTTTGGACATGCAGGGAATATTTATATCATATATTTGTGAAATGCACACTCACTGATTGTCATAACCGTCTTCATATAATTTAGCACTGTTGCTTTAAATCCTGACTCTCTCTTGTAGTTTATCACTATGACTTCTTATTGCCCATGGCTAGGCACCAAAGTAACTTCTACTGGCCAAGAAAGCAAGGTGGTGTTCCCTCTAGATAGGACTTACCTAATGCCTGTTCTTAGTCAGCTGCTAGGTGTCATCAGTAGACTTTATCTTTATCTTTATCTTTATTTAAAATTTGATAAACCGCTTTCCGTCGTAACATAAAGCGGTGTACAATAAAAAGGTTAGCAATGCACAAATAATGAAAAGAACGCCAAAGTAAAATAGAAAAGCAAGTATAAAGAATAAAGGCATAGACAAATAAAGTGACAAAAAACCAAAACTATACAAACAATTAAAGGGCCAATAATTAAAACATAAATTAACAGGACTTTTTTTTAAAAAAACAAGTATAATAAAAGGCCCAAAAAGGGGGAGACAAACTAACCATGTTTAGACAAAAGGACACAACTAAACAAAACAGATGGACAAGGTGGACATAACAACAGATAAGTGAGAGGACTGGATCTGTGCCTGGTACTACCACCTGTCATGATCCAGAGACTCCTAGGCCCGGATTCAGGCATAGGCAAACTGCCTAGACTGTCAAATTACCTGGGCTAAACATGATCCTGACTCCATTTTCTTTAGGACCATGCTCTATGATCTCTGAGGGAGAAACTTCCCATCCTTGTTGCTGTCAGCATCTGCCTATGGGCGCAAAAACTTTAAATCCATCCCTGCAGCATTCCCAGCACTGGTATACTCACAGAAAAGATATGAGTCAAGAATGGACCTACTGGGCCAGTGAACTGACCTGTCATACCATGAGTATATATTTCATGAAGACAGACATATGGCCATTAGCAATGCTATGAATATGTAGACAGTGCAGGAGATGACCTATAATACCCTTCTCTGCAAAGTTTGAGATATATGCAAGATGCAGGAAATGGTCAGAACAGCCCCTGCTTCCTAATGGGCAAGACTTCAGACCCGAAGCCTCTGATTGCCAGTTTCATAGCAATGAAACAGTTCATCTGCTTGCATAAAAGAAAACATGTCAGGGTGTGCCGGAAATCTTTCCAAACTCAGAGGTATGATGGTCATCTGCCTGCAATGACTAGAGAAACAATAATGGGGTAAGTTTTCAAAAGCACTTATATGGAGAGTGTCTGAATTTCACCATTCTCTACATAACTTATTCCTCTATCTCAAGAAATCCTCTGGCATGTCTTCTGCCTGTATGTTCAAAGGTTGGCAACAGAGCAACTTACTCAGGCCATCCTTGCTGCTGCCTGTCACATAAATAGCTTTGTATATTGAGCTGATGATATCCATTTAATTGTTTTATAAGATTGTTGGAGAGGAGGGGGGAAGCTATTAAGGGCTCAACAGAGTTTAATTTTCAAAATCTTGGAGGGGGGAGCTAGGGGCATGAAAATTAATTGAAGGGGGTATGCAAGGGTAAAGGAAGCCGAATGCACTTGCATCAGTTCTGCCTGGCTACTAAAATGAGAGAAATTTATAGTAGGAAGAGGAAAGGTAACGAGAGTGAGGGAATTCAATCTGTCATACATAGGAAGGAAAGAAGACATAGCTCAGCTCAAAAACTGTACTGGTGCGGTGGAAGGCACCAAGAACGGCATCCATTGACCCAGCGTTATTTCCAGATATGGATTCTTGGATTTAAGACAAGAGAGGCGCTCGATGGCAAGCTCAGTCATCAGCCAAGACTAGACAGTTGCTTTGAGCGATAGCAACAGCAGCAGTCGGACTAGACAGTCAGACACACTCCGAGAGCCATCAGCGCATTCTTTTACCGCAGCACACACATACGCACAATGCAACATTTGATGTCTAATTGTGCTTTTTACAAGATTGTCGTGGGAGGCCTAGTGCTGGGATAATCCTGATTGTTGAGTTTAAGTTTCAAAGTCTCAGGGATGGGACATAAGACTTAAGGTTTGCCTGTGGTGCCCAGTACCCTTGCACCAGCCCTGGTGGACAGGAAAAACTGGGTAGAGTGGATGGCTTAATTTGTTTCTTTTCTGCCATCATCTACTATGTTAGAAGGAGCTGCTCACACAGAATTTGTAAACGACTAAGAAATGGTTGAGACGGTAAAGTTATTGAGCCATGAAACTATAGAAGATACTTCTATATAAAGAGGGAGTCGAGAAGAAATACTCTATAGTCCATTAAAAGCTTCATTTTTATAAGCGCACTAGAAATATAAAGAAGAAGCCCAAAGGCTTTGATTCTGCAAGAGCAGTTTTGGTTTAGAAAGCCAGCTACTGCCAATACTGCCAACTTTGGTAAGACAGAATTTCCATCAGTGCTGGAAGCCGAAAGCCTGTGATCGATGCAACCCTCTTATCTCTGCTTTTCTCACACAGCTCCTGCTATCACTCAGAAGCTCAGCCAGGTTTTTCTGGCTCACATCACTTCCCCAGTATGACTGAGAGAAAACGTAGAATTCTGAAACTTGCAGACCAATGTGCTAAAGATGCCTATTTTATTTCTCTCTAGATACATTTCTGCTTACAAAATATCAAAGCTGGTAATTTGTTGCTGGCTTCACACATTCACAACAGTATTCCTTGGTGTAGTGGGGATGTAGAGTTTTATCAGAGAAAAGAAACCGGCGCATCTTGAAAGTGGATGCTTGCATTATTGTCCGAATTCCATGCTTTGGCTTTTTTGCTACAGCATGAATGGGGCAAGGGACTTTAAGGAAGAGATATGTTTGCAACGTCTGTATCTCTGAAGGAAAGGTTTATGAACAGCTATCTAAAGAGGACATGCTATTCAAGGGTAACCGCATAACATGGTCAACTAGTGGGAGTGATTCAGGGCAGTTACTGGATCACGACAGGTAACAGGACTGACAATCTCAGGTTGAATAGTACCAAACAGCAGAGCTGCTGTGCATTGCTGTGACCACTCAGCAGGGTTAACCTCACTTCCGTGCATTGTGGGTGAGCATCATTTGACAGTCATGATGGAAATTTAGCAAAAACACAAGAATAATTTTATAACAGGGTGCTTAGGATAACAGAACAGGAAGATGCTTGTTTTTAGCTTGTTCATAATGACACATAGCTGCGTATGTGTTTTTATAAAATGTTAGCACAAATTCTTCAGAAATCTTGCCTGGATTGAAGGTATGGACATTACTCCTGTTAGCATGTGATATTTATATGCATGTTAACCATGACTGCATCCAAATTCAACCCTTTGGTATGCCTACTTTAAAGTACCCGCTGGCTTGCATCATACATATTTTTAGGAATGGCTTCATTTTTATATGAAGCCTTTTGCACACATAAAACAGCATTTTATGTGCAATTAGGGTTTATAAGATCGCCCTCCACATGACAGTCCTGAAACAACATGCATTCCTGTGGCATGTCAGCCATTTTTCTTACTATTATTTTGTAAATATATATTGAATTGCTTATTTTTGATGTATATTTTAATTAGTTGTATTTTAATTAATTATATTTTAAGAAATTTTGGTAAGCCATTTTGGGCAATTCTTTGAAACTGAAGAGGAAGGATGCAGGCCTAAATCAAAATAGATTGCATGTTGCTGACCAGCCAACTTTAAGTGCCAGGGATTAAGTAGAGGTTCTGGATTTGTGACTGCAAGGAAGGCTGGGTCTTCTAATCTCTAATCAGTCACTTCCACTTGCTCCCCACCTGAAGGTCATCAGTCCTTCTTTCTACCTTTTTCTTTGTTTTCCATGGGGGTTCTTACCCTCTTTTCTTTGCACCCCCCCTGCTGCAAATTTGGTCTGCATCCTTCACCAGTAATTGCATGGAGAGGAACCATGAGCAACTCTGTACTGCTTGGTGCTAAAATAGATTTATTTGCATGGTTATCCTGTTTCAAACTGTGTCCAAGTCAGGTCACAAGTACCTGGCAGGATCCCAAAAGGTAGCTAAGTACCATGCTGCTTATTCCAGGGGTAAGCAGTAGATTTCTCCAGTCCACTTTAATAATGATTTATGGACTTTTTCTCTAGGAACTTGTCCAAACCTCTCTTAAAGCCAGCTACACTAACAGATTTTACTATATCTCGTAGTAACATAGTATATGACAGCAGATAAATACCAGTATGGTCCATCTAGTCTGCCCAGCAAGGCGGCAAGAGTAGGTGTACTTGCCGCTCCATGTAGGTCACCTCTCCCCATGCCTTTGTTTAGGGGTGTACCCACCGCTCCATATAGGTCACTCCTATTTGTTCAGATATAAGAGATAGTTATGCTTATTTTAATTTTGTCCTGTTGCTATAAAGGGATCCACTATGTCTGTCCCATTCCATTTTGAATTCTGTCTCTGTGTTTGCCCCCACCACTTCCATCGGAGGGCATTCCAAGCATCCACCACCCTTTCAGAGAAAAAGTATTTGCTGACATTGCCTTTCAGTTTACCCCCTTGCAGCTTCATGTTATGACCTCCTAGTTTTACAGCTTCCCCATCTTTGGAAGAGGTTTGTTTGTTCATTAATACTCTAAGTATTTAAATGTCTGAATCATATCTCCCCTGTCCCTCCTCTCCTCCAGTGTACATATTTAGGTCTTCAAGTCTCTTCTCATAAGGCTTCTGACGCAGGCTCTAAATCATTTTGGTCAGCTTCCTCTGAACCGCTTCCAGACTTTTTATATCCTTTGTGAGATACGGTCTCCAAAACTGAAGACAATATTCCAAGTGAGGCCTCACCAGCGACTTAACAGTGACATTAGTACCTCCTCCTTTCTGCTGGTAATTCCTCTCCGTATACAACTCAGCATCCTTCTGGCTTTTGCTGCCACCTTGTCACACTGTTTTGCTACTTTGAGATTCTCAGAAACAATCACTGTGAGGTCCTTCTCTTGGTCCATGCACACCAACCTATTGCCCCCTATCTCATACAATTCCTTTGGATTTCTGCATCCCAAATGCATGACACTGTGCTTCTTCACATTATGCATGGATATCTCTTGATGTAGAGGGGGTCTCCATGTTATAGATCACAACCTACCAGAGCCCCCTGTGATCCATTTGTTCCTGGGCTGTTTGATTCTTTGTGGGAGCGGTGGTGGATTTTATTCAGTTTGTACCCTAGAAGAGGTGTGTTTAATTGCAGCTAATCCTTCCCTTAGGAGAGTCAATTCTTTATGCAAAGCAGATAACAGGAGGCATATAGTGCAAGCTCTTAGGCTCCAAATGATTCTTCCTAAAATGAGAGCACCACAGTTATTGCATTGAATACACAACATGCTGATTAAGACTGTTATAAGAACTGTTCCATTACAAGCTCTGCTGGCACTTTGAATCTGCTTGCTTTCTGTGAGTCCTGTCTGCCTCTCTCTATATATTTATTTATTTATCATTGTTAATGCGCTCTTTTACCTCATTTGTACCTTTTGCACTATTGATCAGCTTTTCTCAGCTGAACAACCTTTATCCCACCCCCTCCCCTCTATCCACCCACCCCCCAAAACTCAGTTTCTTCTAGCTGTCATCTGCTCATTACCTTGCTTTTTCACAGATGCACCTAATCCCGGGTGGTCTCTCTCCCACCTATCTTTATTTCTTCTGACCTCTGTTCTCCTTTCCATCTCTTCTATGGCTCCTCATCACTTTATCTTGCTATTCCTCATACTCCCTAATTGTCCCCCCTCCTACCAACACCTTCACTCCTCCCCTCCTTATCTCCCCTTTACCATCTTCACTTCCCCTCCATCCTGTCCTCTACCCTGTCATCAGTTCTTGAACCACCACTTTCTCTCCTCTCATTCAGCCATCTCCTTTCTAAGACAACCTCGCCCTCATTACCACCGTGCTGTCTCCTCTCTGTCCCACACTCTTCTACTCCTTCTCCTTCTCTCATCCAGAAATATCAACCCCAACCCTGGCCCCGCTAGACTTTTGTTACACTCTGAGAAGAGATCTTCATGCAACACCTCTAATCTTACTCATATCCCTCTCCTTTCCCCTTCCTCTCTCCCTTTCTCATGTGCCTTGTGGAACGCACACTCCATCTCAAATAAACTTACTTTTACTCATGATCTCTTTATCTCTAATGCTCTCCATCTTCTTGCTCTAACTGAAGACACAGCATCTTCCCAGAAGACACGGCATCAGTCATTGCTCTCTGTCATGACGGTTATCAGTTCTCCCACACGCCTCGTCCCACTGGCCGTGGTGGTGGTGTTGGGCTTCTACTTTCTTCTTCCTGCCAATTCCATCCCCTCCTGCTGTCTCAGTCTCACTTCTTTCCCTTCTTTGAAGTCCACTCCATCCGCCTTTTCACTCCGCTACTTCTCCGGGTAGATGTTATTTATTGACCTCCTGACAAGTCCACCTCTACCTTTCTCATTGACTTTGACTCGCGGCTTTCCTTCTTTCTGGATTCCTCTTCCTACATAGCCTAAAAAGTAATCAAAGGGGCAACCCAAAAATGTGAGCCCCCAGATATACTTAACTTCTCCGACGACCTTCTTAACTTTTAATGGAGCTAGAGGCACATCCTTCTATTCTGCTCTCCGCTCCAGAAGATCATGACGGAATCAACTTAGCTGTTTTACTCCACTTTAAGAGACCCAATCAATTCTCAATCCAATATCTTAACGCTGGCCTCTTCTCAAGGAAGTGTTCTGCTCCCCTAGTAGATTTCTTGAGTGCTAGGAACCATCAATCTCCTAGCGCCGGCCTCTTCTCAAGGAAGCATAATGTTTTCCTGCTTAAAATTCTGTGTTGCCCCTTTGATTACTTTTTAGGCTTTGTAGCCTGTATTTAAAAGAATAAAAAGGAGGGCTTGCTACAAGAGAGGGGATCCTTTCCAGGCAAGTGATCCGACAAAAATTTAGAATTATTTAGGATAGTGAGCCTTGGTTCAGGTGTAGGGAATGTGATTATTGAATGGGGTTGTCACTGTATTTTTTTGGATATCACAGTAGTGAACCCTTTTAGTCTTTTTTTTGCTGAGCATAATCATGTCCTGGCAATATCCCAGTTTTTATACTATTTCCTACTATTTTCTTTTTTAATTGGTCTTGTTTTATTTGATTATCTTATGTGTCAAATATGTGTGCATATATAGTCCAAAGTCATTTCACTGGCCACTTTTTTTTAGGAGATATTAGACATTAAAAGATTGAACTGCAAGGGTGACAATAATGTTGACCACAAATGTAAAATAGCACTACTTGCCTACTTTCCTTTTAAACTAGCACCCTGTTATAAAATGTGTTCTCTGTCTGATTTATTTGTGTTACATATGCCATATGGATTGTAAACCACCTATATGTCATTTAGACATAGGACAATATGACAGATAAAATGAGAATGGATATTATAATGCCTCTGTATCACTCCATGGTGCAACTGCACCATGAATATTGTGTGCAATTCTAGACACCATGTTTTAAAGATGCTTGAGCAGAATAAGAAAAGAAGCAAAGAACAGCCACCAAAATGATAAAAGGGATAGAAGGATACCCCTAAGAAGAATGGCTAAAAAGGCTTAAAAGATAGATATGTATATTTTTTAAGTGCCTTCAAGTGAATGCTGACTCCTGGTGACCCAGCAATTCCTGGGTTTTCTGAACAACGTATGACCGAAAGTAGATTTCTTCTGAGGCAATGAAGGGTAAAGTGACTTGCCCAAAGTCACAAGGAGCGCCAGTGGGAATCTAACCCTGATCTCCTGGGTGCTAGACTATTACTCGTAAAAGATTAGGGCTCTTCAACTTGAAAAAGAGACAGCTTAGGGGAGATATAATAGAGGTTTATAAAATAATGAATGGAGTGGAACGGATAAATGTAGATCAGTTGTTTACTCCTTCAAAAAGTAGAAAGACTAGGGGGCACAGAACAAAGATACAATGTAGCACATTTAAGACTAATCAGAGAAAATATTTTTTCACTCAATGCGTTATCAAACTCTAGAATTCATTAACAGAGGATGTGGTAAAAGCTGTTAGTGTTGCTGGGTTTAAAAGAGGTTTGGACAAGTTACTGGAGGAAAAGTCCATAAACCATTATTAAAAAGGACCAGGTAAATCCACTGCTTACCCACTGGACAAGCAGCATGGAATCTGCACCTTTTTGGGAACCTGACAAATACTTGTGACCTGGATTTGGCACTGTTAGAAACAGGATACTAGGCTTGATGTTCCTTTGATCTGGCCCAGTATGGCATATCTTATGTTCTTAGGGCCCGATATTAAGTTGGGCAGGCTATGTGCCCCTACAGCACATAGCCCTGCCTGCTGACTCTTAACTCCAGATATTCAATGCCAGGGTCATATGCGGCCCTGGCATTAAATATCCAGGGATCATCGCAGATAACAGAAGCCTCAGTAGCTAACTGGGCAGCAGCAATATTGTATGCTGCCCGGTTAGCTCCTGCAGCTTAAAGATAGGCAATGGTTTTTCTTGTCTATCTTTAGGGCACAAATCACTAACTGGGCAGCAGCAATATCACACTTTTTGCCACTTCTGCTCTGCCCTGGAATTCCCCTGACATGCCCTGCTGCTAACCGGATAGCATCAGGACACGTAGGGGGGTTAGGAGGGGATATTCAGTGGCACTAACCATATAAGTGATGCTGAATATCCATGGTTTACTGGGCTGTAAATCGTGTAAATGTCTTTCAAATATTGGGCCCTTAATGTTTAGCAATGTAGGGGTAGTTCGATTAGGCACATATGAACTTTTTTGATGTGTGATTTCTGATTGCAAGCTTTCTTGTCTCTTTCCCAAGTTTGCAAGCAATGAAAGAAGCAGGAGGCTTTTTCCAGGTGCGTTGATGTAGAATAGAGGATAATAGATCCTATGATGACATCTCTGTTGGATGAAATCAGTAGTGGTGATATTATCAATATTACAAAGATGTGCAGCATAGCAAGTTTTCTTTTTGTCTGTATAGGAATAAAGTACATAAATGGAGCAGTCCAGCTACCATCTGTGGCCTGTGGGAATGGAGACTTAACGCGTGTTACAGTATACCATTATAGTATACAATGGGAACTTTATGGTCATGACTCTGATGCTGCCAGACTTAACATCAGCTTGGAGCAGAAGCACATAGATGGAGATCCAAGAAACTCTGTAGGGGAATAAAAGACACATCTGTATTGAGCAGAGGGAAGAGGTAAGGTGGTGCCTCCTCCTGAACGCTTTGAAAAGAAGTGTGTGTTATACACACACACACAGCCTGCACACCTATTCAAGTAGAGTTGATTGTCTGGTCACCCCGGTGTCACTGTTGCCAAGCTAGAACTGCTGGGCACAAGCTATGCTGAGGGTGAGATATGAACAGACACCTTTTTGGGAACCTTTTGTGCAAGATGCAAACAGTTCCTTGTTCCTGATGTGAGTGGGGATGGCCATGTAAGGCTTCCCCAGTGATAGAGGTGAGGATCTGGCACTAAAATAAGATGATAACTCTGCAGGATTTCCATGCTCCTGTCCTCATACTCGACCCCTTAACGACTCCTTACTGAAGGGCCTAGGGGCCATTCTTGGATCCTGGTTGCCTACCAGCAGGGTAAGGGATGAAAAAGGAGATGCTACTCCTTCCTTTTTTTGGTACACTCTAATTTGATCTAATTAATGAAGGAGGGATGGTAAGGAAATCCACAGTACTACCTTTTAAATTTCAAAAGGGAGTCTATGATAAAATGAGGAAAATAGTTAAGAAACACCTAAAAGGAGCAGTTGCAAAGGTTAAAGACTTACATCAAGCTTGGGTGTTGTTAAAAAATACTATCTTGGAAGCCCAGACCAGCTGTATTCCACACTTTAAGAAAAGTGGAAGGAAGTCCAAAAAACTGCCAGCATAGTTTAAAAGGGAGGTCAGAGAGGCTGTTGTTGCCAAAAAAGCATCTTTCAGGAAATGGAAAAAAGAGCCAAACGACAAAACCTGGAAACAGCATAAGCACTTCAAGTTAAATGCAAGGCATTGATAAGGCAGGCAAAGGGAGAATTTGAGAAAAAGCTTGCTGCGGAAGCAAAAATGCGTAATAAAGACTTTTTCAAGTACATTCATAGCAAAAAGCCTTGAGAGAGTCAGTTGGTCCATTAGATGATACAGGGGTTAAAGGGGCACTAAGAGGCGACAAGGCGATAGCGGAGAGACTGAATGAATTCTTTGCTTCAGTCTTTACTGAGGAAGATGTAGGGATGTTACCCATGACTGAAGTGGTATTTAAAGGTGCGGAAGAATTGAAGGAAATATCAATACATCGGGAAGATGTATTACAACTATTAGATAAACTGAAGAGTAGCAAATCACCTGGGCCAGATGATATAAATCCAAGGGTGTTGAAAGAACTGAAATATGTGATTGCAGACCTGCTATTAGTAATCTGTGAACTATCATTAAAATCATCTGTAATACCTGAAGATTGGAGGACGTAACACCAATTTTTAAAAAGGGTTCCAGGGGTGATCTGGGAAACTACAGACCAGTGAGCCTGACATGAGTACCAGGAAAAATGGTAGAAACCATCATAAAAAACAAAATTACTGAACATGTCTTAATAGGAGAGAGCCATGTCTTAATAGGAGAGAGCCAACATGGCTTTAGACAAGGAAGATCTTGTCTTACTAATCTGTTATGTTTTTTTGAAGGTGTGAATAAACAGGTAGACAATGGTGAGTCGGTTGATATAATGTATTTGGACTTTCAGAAAGCCTTTGACAAGGTCCCTCATCAGAGACTTTTGGCAAAACTAATGAGTCATGGTTTAGGAGGCAGTGTACTATTGTGGATCAGGAACTGGTTAAAAGATAGAAAGCAGAGGGTAGGGCTAAATGGCCAATTTTCCCAATGGAGAAAGTGAATAGTGGTGTACCCCAGGGATCTGTGCTGGGTCCGCTGCTTTTTGACATATTCATAAATGACCTGGAAAAGGGAATAAACGAGTGAGGTTATCAAATTTGTAGATGACACAAAACTATTTAAAGTTGTTAAAACCCAAGAGGATTGTGTTAAATTGCAAGAGGATCTTGATAAATTGGAAGACTGGGCATCAAAATGGCAGATGAAATTTAATGTGGACAAGTGCAAAGTTATGCACCTAGGAAAGAACAACCCAAACTATGGTTACACGATGCAAGGTTCCACATTAGGAACCACCACCCAGGAAAAAGATTTAAGAGTCATTGTAGATAACATGTTAAAACCCTCGGCCCAGTGTGCAGCGGCGGCCAAGAGAACAAATAGAATGCTCGGTATCATAAGGAAAGGAATGGAAAATAAAACAAAGGATATTATAATGCCTCTATATCACTCCATGGTGAGACCGCACCTTGAATATTGTGTGCAATTCTGGTCATCATATCTTAAAAAGGATATAGCATTATTAGAAAAGGTTCAGAGAAGAGCCACCAAAATGGTAAAGGGGATGGAAGGATACCCCTAAGAAGAAAGGCTAAAAAGGTTACGGCTCTTTAACCTGGAAAAGAGACGGCTGAGGGAGATATGATAGACGTGTATAAATTAATGAACGGAGTGGAACGGGTAAACGTAGATCGATTGTTTACGTTATCAGAATATAGAAAGACTAGGGGACATGCAATGAAGCTACAGGGTATATTATTTAAGACTAATAAAAGAAAATATTTATTCACTCAACTTGTAATCAAACTCTGGAATTTGTTACCGGAGGATGTAGTAAAGGTTGTTAGTGTAGCTGGGTTTAAAAAAGGTTTGGACAAGTTCCTGGAGGAAAAGTCCATAAACCATTATTAAGAAGGGACCCAGGATATCAATGCTTGACCCAATACAAGCATTGTGGAACATATGTCTTTTGGGGAAAGTGCTAGGTACTTGTGACCTAGATTGGCCACTGTTGGAAACAGGATACTGGGCTTGATGGACCTTGGTCTGACCCAGTATGGCATGTTCTTATGACACATCTCCTTTACTCCTTTAGACATTTCATATATTATTCTGCTCCCGGGTACAGATCCTGTGAGGACCAGTTGCCACCCCTATCCCTTGAGAGAGACACACTGCATAGATACACAAGAATCTTCTCAGTTGATATAAAGGGAAAACAAGGTGGGGGGGGAGGGAGAGAAATGGCAACTTCTGAGGCGCGCCAAGAGAACGAGAGCAGCCATCTTCGGAGGGAGTGAGCAGGAGCTCCTCCTCGCTTCCCCTGCATGCCTATCAGCAGCCCCTACCTTCGGCATAAAAACCGCCGCTTCTGAGGCGGGCCTGCGCCTGAGGGCCTCGCCAGAGGGCCCCTTGGCGTGTCCCTTAGGCATAGGGCCGTGGCGTCTGTGTCTCTGGGTTGATCTGAAGACATGGACTGGGTCGACTTGCGTCTATTTTGTGGTAACTCGCTGTTCCTTGCTCCTCTCCTTTTCTGTCTAACTGTCTCTGTCCTCTATTCTGTCCTATCATATAAATGGCGTTCTTTTCCTATTTCCTTGAATGATATTGTATTGTAAACCGCTCTAATGCCTCTGGCCTGAGCGGTATATCAAATTCTAAATAAACATAAACATTCCCTTCATTTTGGTTAAATATCCACATGTATACGATTTTGCAACTTCTTCTATTTAAGACTTTTTTTTTTCTCAAAAGATCCAAAACTTTGGGTGACTGGAGCTGGGGCTGGCCCAACCATTAGGCAAGACCAGTGGGTCACCTAGAGCAGCAGCTTCTGAGGGAAGCAATGAGCAACAGCAGCCAGAGCAAAGCACTAGATCCTGACAGCCAGATAAACTCAAAGAGCCGTCAGCACATTCAGCCGCAGGACATTCGTTTACCCTCAGGGAGCATTTTTATAGGATTGTTGTGGGAGGGGTGGTGTTTCGTGATCATGATTATTGAATTTAGTTATCAAAATCTTGGTGGTGGGGATGGGGCGTAAGGATGAAGGTTTGCCTAGGTGCGCCCAAACCCTTGCACCAGTCCTGATTGGAGCCCTTTGTAAGCTGGCCAGGTTACTCAAAGTACAACCTCTTTCCTCACCTTTATTTATTTTTCTCCCCTTTTCTCCAAAATTAAATGAACTGAAACCCTTTGGAAGAACTTTAAGCATCATAATGCACTGTGGGTAAGAATTCACATAAATGAGAATAGTCCAAGCCTCCCCTGTAATCTTATGTCTATCTGGAGATATTAGAAAAAACATAAGTGGATGCAAACAGTGAAAGAGGGAATACATCTGGACAATAGGATATTAACCAGAGCTGCTTTGTGTATTTACAAAAGGATCAACCGACCCAACTCCCAAATTAGATATTTCATCTTTTCCTTTCCCATCATGAATTTTAATATACATAAATGCAATGGGATGACAGACCACATGGTTAGCATTTTCACATAACTCATAGAACCCTCAGTTTAGGGGAGATAAGTTACACTCAGGGCCAGCACAGTAACCCCCTTTTTGTGTGGTCCTCGCAGGTGCCCTACTAGCCACTTGGCAGACACATTAATCCAAGAGTATTTATGGAGTTAAATATCAGTGTTGTTTGGTGACGACCAGCATACACCAGGAGGCCCTTGAGACTCACACATCTTTCTCAAATAAATGAGTCCAGACCAGAAATTGTGTTCTGAACCAAGGGTTTACTTAAACGTTAAGGTCACTGAGCAATAAAAGCAATAAGAATTGGCAGAGCTACTCTCCTTCTGAGAGTAGCTCTGCCCGGTGAAAAGCGGTATATAAATACAGCTAAATAAATAAATAAACTAGCAGCTTTGCACAGACATTAACCCTCTGCTTTCTTCTCCTATGCTGTTGCTCTGATGCCTGTTGCTCACTCTGGATAGTATGAGTGGCTGTGTGCCCAAAGCACCCGCCCATGAAGACAGACACCTTACTCCATCCTCATGGTGCAGTGGCTGGGTGCCAAAAACAGAGTTCTGCCTTTGGGAGTGGTTTATATGTGAACTTGGATTTTCCCTCCCAGAGGTGTCTCCTCCCAGCATGAAGTGACTGGCAGCAAGAATGTTAGACTTTTCTCCAACCTTCATTGTAGTAATATAGTAGGGACATGGGATGGTAGTGCCATCACATAGCAGCATCCAAGCAGTCTATACACATACAAAGCAAAGTTTAATATTTAAAAGTATAAGTCTACTTATGCATTTTTACAGGATTGTTGTGTGTGTGTGGAGGGGGGGGGGGGAGTGTGATCATGATTGTTGAGTTTATTATCAAAATCTAAGAGAGGAGGAAATCAGACTGAAGGTTCACCTAGGATGTCCAATATCCTTGCACCAGCCCTGGTTACAATCCACCTCTCTCAATTAATACACCCTTTGATTTCTAATTGCTCACATAAACTGCAAATTACAAGGTGACTCAAACCTTGTGATTTCTCGTGCACTGTGCACTGACATACTTTATATGTCATGTAATCCTTACCAGCTCTATGTTATTCAAGCTTTTCAGCAACCTTGTAGAAGTCATTTTATATTCTTTTGCTACTTTTCTACCCCTAAGTGACAGCACCTATTACTAACACAAAATGCTTTCTTCCACTAGAGTTCGCTATTAATTTTATCCACAATTCGTCTGAAACCAGTTTCAGGATGTAAATGCTTTCCAAGGTGATTGTGAGTCAAGACTGATAATTGCAGCATGAAACTGGATTCTAAGCTCAAGGACAAACCTAAAGTCTTGGTTGCAAGCAATTAATCTAATGTACTGCCACTGCTTGTTCCTGGCTGAGGCAGTTACGTGCAAGGACAATACTCTAGCAGAATAAATATTATTATTAGAACCTTCTAGGTCTGTCGCCCTTCATAGGGTAACTCACTCTGGAGGAAGATCAAGGTACATACTTCAGGGAATCATCTCTCTCCTCGCTGGAGTCACACTCCTGGGATACAGTGTTTGTGCGACTGGATCAGAAAGTGCTGAGAAGCCATAGACCCAGGGATTACTCACTCTCCACTCCCAATAAGGCACATTTCAGTCCAGATACCTGTTCTGAAGCCGTAAAAATTGACTTCAAGTCCTTAAATATTGGAAAGAAAAACTTAACAGAGGATTTCAGAGAATACAATATTCATGGCACAATTCAGTTCCTCAGTATTTGTGTCTTTTCTTCCCAAGATACCGAAAAATCTTAGTTACCTCGAAGCTGATGACTGGACTCAGATTAAGGCAGCAGCAGGCACCTCTCTCTCTCTCTCTCTCTCTCTCTCTCTCTCTCTCTCCCTCTCCCTGGCCCCTCTGGATCCAACTCCTCTGAAGTTCCTTCTGACTGCTAGGATCAGAAGTTCTCCTGTTCTTCCTTCTCCAGATGCCTCCTTTAGTCTCATACTCCTTTCTCAAAAGGCCTTGCTGGTGGTTTATTGACTTAGGAAAACAAAGCAAATAGCAGTGTGATGCAGTTGCTTAGCGTGCCAAGGAGAGAAATCTGCCCTTGGGCTATACCATCTATGGTTCATAATTCCCTCCGTTAAAGCTAAATAAATAAATTGCTGAATCCTCCCTAACCTGGAGGTTTTTGGTTTTAAACAATACCAGCTCATTTATCTGGTATACCCAGAAGAGGTCACCAAAATTATGATTTGAGATTTTATAGTTGTGGACCATTGTCAGTAAGGTATAGCCTTAGATTTTCACTTGAGTCACTTTTAAAGCATGGTGGTTAGATGTGATATTCTCTATTTTATTGCAGATCATTTTCACCATACGCTTCTGCCTCCTTTCTCTCCTTTTTGCTTGTTCTCTTCCGGTCTTTTATTTATAAAAGCATATAAGTGTTTTTTAGTTTCAAACGAGTACAACTCTGTATGTGTCCTAATTTTATTTTTTAGTTTAGTTGCCACTGTACAAAGGTCACTCATAAAGTAGTCCTTCAGTATCATCGCAGAGGTATTTATTTCCCTTTTAATGTTGGTTGTCACATTCTATAGCTCTCCTCTTCTAGGTTCTGATACCAATGATCTTTTCATGTTTTGTGAAGCATGTGTTGTAACAAGTTTTTTAATTATTTATTAGTTTGCATCCACATTTTTTTACTCTTATTTATAGTACAATGTTTTAGAATTTGTAAATGGCTTTATACATGTTAGAAGCTTTTACTTCCACGCATTAATATTTATTTTTATGCATTTATATTTATGTTTATGATATCATCTGTTCTTTTATGTTTCAAATAAGTATTTATGCATTTATTATGAATTCATTTTATATGTTTCTGCTTTTAGTTTTTATCTGCCTGATCAACCCCTGACAAAGTGTGCGAAACACGGCCTGTGTCGGGTTGGCAGTAAGAATAATTCAATAAACTCTTGATTCATAATCACGTTATACGTGATTATCTGCCTTTTCGTGGTGGGGTCTATACCATCTATGGTTCATAATTCCCTCCGTTAAAGCTAAATAAATAAATTGCTGAGCCCTCCCTAACCTGGAGGTTTTTGGTTTTAAACAATACCAGCTCATTTATCTGGTATACCCAGAAGAGGTCACCAAAATTATGATTTGAGATTTTATAGTTGTGGACCATTGTCAGTAAGGTGAGAAAAGTCTAAAATAAAACCGATCATTTTCCAGCCTGTAATGTTTCAAAAGCACAATATTAATCTTTATGTGCCATAAAACGATAGCTGGACAAAGCATTTCCCAGAGCACTATGATGATTAGGGCATCTCCTACTCCTGCAGGAAACACTTTTCTGAGTATTGTGCCTTGTTGTATCCACCCTCTTCAGGAATCTACAACAGAAATGCCACCAGCCTGGTCCTGCATCTTTAATGGGGCAAGTGTGGTGGGGCACAGTACAGAAGAGGAAGAAATCAGAGGCAAGCTATTGCAGTTCCCCTTCCTCCTGGCTCTTACAACGTCAGAGGGGAACCTAACCAGTAAATCTGCCACTGCCTGTAACCCAGACGCTCTCTAGGTCTTGCTTGAACCAAGTCTCTATAGGGCTTCTTTTCAGTAGCCGGCCCTGGTGGACACCCTGTTGGCTGAATCAGATTTGTGGGCATTACAAACAAGTTTGTAGTTTAATATGGCCTTGAGGGCACGGGAGGGGGACAGGAAGATTTACTCTCCAAAGCTCTGTATTACTATCCATTTATAGAGCAATTATATAAGGTGGAACTTTGAGGCACCAGCAACATGTGTAAATGCCTGTATTTTAATCATTTATGTGCATAAGCGGCCACCTTCACATGTCAGTGACCTCATAAAATTCTGACTAGCAGGAAAATATGCATCTTGTTTGCATCATTCGTGCTTTCACTTGGACATGCACATTGGCAAGGTTTGGGCGTGACATGGGCCGTATGAGCAACTATAGGTGTTGATTAAAGAATACTATACTTTACACGCACACTTGCAAAAGGTTGATGTGGTAATTTATACCAACTCTAGTGCTGCTTTTAGCCATTGCGCCTTAACTTAAGAACATAGGATATGCCATAATGGGTCAGACCAATGGTCCATCAAGCCCAGTACCCTGTTTCCAACAGTGGCCAATCGAGGTCACAAGTACCTGGAAAGTTCCCAGAATATATATAGATTCCATGCTGCTTGTCACAGGGGTCAGCAAAGGATTTCCCCAGTCCACTTTACTAATGGTTTATGGACTTTTCCTCCGGGAACACATCCAAACCTCTTTTAAACCCATCTACACTAACAGCTTTTACTACATCCTCCGACAATGAATTCCAGAATTTGATTACATGTTGAGTGAAAAAATGTTTTCTCTGCTTAATCTTAAAAAGTGCTACATTGTAGCTTCATTGCATGCCCCCCTAGTCTTTCTACTTCTTGAAGGAGTAAACAAACAATCTATGTTTACCCTTCCACTCCACTCATTATTTTATAGACCCTCCATCATATCTCCCCTCAGCAGTCTCTTTTCCAAGCTGAAGATCCCTAACCTTTTAAGCCTTTCCTCACAAAGGGTTTCCTTCCATCCTCTTTATGATTTTGATGGCTCTTCTCTTTCTAATTCCACTATATACTCTTTTAGAAAAGGCAACTAGAACTGTGCACAATATTCAAAATGAAATTGCACCATGGAGCGATACAGAGGCCTTAGAATGTCCTTGGTTTTATTCTCCATACTTTTCTCTATTACTACTTCTACTGAGCATTTATATAGCGCTACCAGTCATACGCAGTGCTGTACAGACATGTAAGAGACAGTCCCTGCTCATCAGAGCTTACAATCTAGTCAAGACAAACACAGAAGGTGTAGGCAGGGATAAAGCAAGGGGGAAAGAAAAAGGAGATCAGGTGAGTCAAGATCCAAAAGCAGCAGCGAAGAGGTGAGTTTTCAGCCTGGATTTGAAGAGGGTTAGAGAAGGTGCCTGGCGTACAGACACAGGTAGTTTGTTCCAGGCGTAAGGCGCAGCAAGGTGAAAGGAGCGAAGTCTGGAGTTAGCAGTAGCAGAGAAGGGCACAGATAGAAACAGTTTGCTAGAAGAGCGGAGTTCCCGAGGGGGATTGTAAGGAGAGATAAGAGAAGAAAGGTAGTGAGGAGCCACAGAGTGAATGCATTTATAGGTCAGCAGGAGAAGTTTGAACTGGATGCGGAAATGGACAGGGAGCCAATGAAGTAACTTGAGAAGAGGAATAATATGGGCATGACGAGGCTGATGGAAGATTAGCCATGCAGCAGAGTGTTGAACATATTGAAGGGGAGAGAGATGATTCAAAGGGAGACCAGCAAGGAGTAGGTTACAGTAGTCAAGACGGGAGGTGATTAAGGAGTGGATAAGCGTTTTAGTAGTGTGTTCAGAAAGGAAAGTGTGGATTTTGCTGATGTTATAGAGAAATAAACTTTATGTCTTAGCTATCAGATGGATATGTGTGGTGAAAGAGAGAGAGGAGTCAAAGACAACCCCCAGATTGCGGGCTGAAGAAACAGGAAGGAGTACAGAGTTATCCACAAAGACTGAGAAAGGAGGAAGAGGAGGGGAGGTTTAAGGGGGGAAGATAAGAAGTTCAGTCTTGGCCATGTTCAGTTTCAAGTGGCGGTGAGACATCCAGGCAGAAATCCGGGTCTGGATTGCCGGAGAGATTTCAGGCATAGAGAGGTAGATCTGGGAGTCATCAGCATACAGATGGTACTGAAAGCCATGGGAAGAGATAAGCACACCAAGGGACTGGCTGTAGAGAGAGAAAAGGAGCAGACCCAAGGCAGATCCTTGGGGTACACCAACTGGGAGCGGGGTAGCAGAGGAGGAGGAGCCACCAGAACATACATTGAAAGAGTGATGAGAGATATAAGATGAGAACCAGGATAGCAGAGAGCCCTTAAAGTCAAGCGAGGACAGGGTATCGAGGAGAAGGTTGTGGTCAACAATGTCAAAAGCAGCAGAGAGGTCAAGAAGGATGAGGACAGAGTACAGGCCCTTGGATTTTGCCAGGAACAAGTCACTGAAGACTTTGGCAAGAGCCATTTCAGTAGAGTGTAAAAGACGAAAGCCAGACTGTAAGGGATCCAGGAGGGCATGAGAGGAGAGGAAGTCGAGACAGCGGCCGTGAACCGCACATTCAAGTAGTCTAGAAATGAAGGGAAGGAGAGAGATGGGTCGATAATTAGAAGGACAGGTGGGATCAAGTGAGGGTTTCTTGAGGAGAGATGTGACCACAGCACGCTTGAAGTCTGCAGGGACTGTTGCAGTGGAGAGCGATAGGTTAAGAATATGAGAGATGGAAGGGACAATGATGGAAGAGATGGAGCTTAGGAGATGGGTGGGGATAGGATCAGAGGAGCAGGTGGTGAGTTTGGAGGAAGAAAGAAGGTGTGCAGTTTCCTCTTCAGAGATCACAGGAAAGGAAGAGAGGGTAGCAGAGGTAGGGGGGAGAGTTGGGATTGAAGAGGGGAAGTAGCTGACTTTGTGGGGAATTGGAGGGTAATCTTGTGGATTTTGTCATGGAAATAGTCAGCCAGTGTTTGGGCAGAAAGGGAGGGAGGGATCAGAGGCGGAGGCATTTTGAGAAGAGAGCTGAGAGTAGTAAAGAGATGGCGAGGATCAGAGGCAAGAGAGTTAGTCAGATGGACATAGTAGTCTTGTTTGGCAAGAGCTATGGCTGACTGGAAGGAGACAAGCATGAATTTGAAGTGTAGAAAATTTGCAGGGGAGCGGGATTTGAGCCAAGCATGCTCAGCTGAACAGGCACAGGAACGTAGATAGTGGGTAGTGGATGAAAGCCAGGGCTGGGGTGCAGAATGTCTCACAGGATGTGGCATGGGCAGAGCGATAGCATCCAGCGCCAAGGAGAGTGCAGCATTATAAGAAGTTACTGCCTCGTCAACAGACTTAGATGACATAGTGGAAGAAAGAGATGAAGAAATAGTGGAAGAGATAGCCAAGGGATCAATAGCATGAAGATTTCTAAATAAGTTGGAGGAGACAGGACGAGGCTGAGGCAGCGGATGATGAAGATTAAAGCTTAAAATGTGATGGTCAGATAAGGGAAGAACTGAGCTACAGAAGTTCAAGGGTAAGCAACTAGAGAAAAATATCAGGTCAAGGCAGTGACCATGCTGGTGAGTGGGGGCAGTGGAACAAAGTTGGAGGTCAATTGAGAAGGTAAGGGAGAGGAACCTTAAAGCATAAGGATCAGAGGGGTTATCGACATTAATGTTAAACTCTCCAAGAATAAGAGTGGGGGAAGAGGAATCCAGAAAGAAGGAAAGCCACGAGTCAAAGTCAATGAGAAAGGTAGAAGCAGACTTGTCAGGAGGTCAATAAATAACAGCTACCCGGAGAGGAAGTGGAGTGAAAAGGCGGATGGAGTGGACTTCAAAAGAGAGAAAGGAGTGAGGCTGAGGCAGCAGGAGGGGTTGGAATTGGCAAGAGGGAGAAAGTAGAAGCCCAACACCACCACCATGGCCAGTGGGATGAGGCGTGTGGGAGAACTGATAGCTCCCGTGGCAGAGGGCAGCAGTAGATGCGGTATCATCTGGGAGGATCCAGGTCTCAGTTAGAGCAAGAAGATGTAGAGCATTAGAGATAAAGAGATCATGAGTAAAAACAAGTTTATTAGAGACAGAGTGTGCGTTCCACAAGGCACATGAGAAAGGGAGAGTGGAAGGGAAAGGAGAGGGATATGGATATGAATTTGGATTCCTAGCATTCTATTTGCTTTCTTGGCCGCAGCTGTACACTGAGCAGAGGGTTTCAATATATTATCCACAATGATACCTAGATTCTTCTTCTAGGTGGTGATTCCTAATGTGAAACTTGGCATCGTGTAACTGTAGTTTGAGTTGTTCTTCCGTAAGTACATGACTTTGCACTTGTCCACAATAGATTTCATCTGCCATTTTACACCCAATCTCTCAGTTTCTCAAGATCCTCTTGCAATTTTTCAGTCCTCTTGTGATGTAACAGCTTTGAATAGTTGTGTGTCTCCTGCAAATTTGATCACCTCCCTCACTGTTCTCCCCTTAAGGCATGTTTTCTGCCAGTTACATGACTTTATAAAATAGGCATGAAATAGGCACCTGAAAACGCGCACTAGCAAGACATGATTTTATAAAATTACCCTCCAGATTTCTACACTTCCACAGTAACAAATCCTTAGTGAATGGGTTCTTGAAAATAACTCCACAGCACATGGGGTTGCAGAACTAAACTGTACTTCAGTATTGAACAAACTCGAAATAACAACTTGCAAATATGTAGACAGTACCTTCTCCCAGTGCAAAGTTTCACAATATTCACAGTTCTCTCAAGATGTTTAAATAAACATTTCTCTCTCTTTCATCATAAGCTTTGCCTTTTACAGTCTCCAGCCCACTGATTCTCTCTTTCTTTCACACTTTGAAACCTTTCAGAAGTTCACAGAGGAACACTGAAAAGAATACAGGATAAAGCTAAAAGAGACGAAAAGGGAAATAGGGATAGCAAAATCAAAGGCAGAAGAAAAGATGGCTAAAGATCTTAAGCGCGGTGATAAAACCTTTTTCAGGCATATTCAGGAGAAGAGGAAGATCAGAGGTGAAATTGCCAGACTCATAAGTGCTGAGAACGGATTCCTGGAAAGTGATGTTGAAAAAACGAAAATCCTAAACAAATACTTCTGTTCTGTTTTTACTAAAGAAAATCCTGGAGAAGGACCACCTGTGATTGACAAATATACAAATGGAAATGGAGTAGATACTACACCATTCACAGAAGATGATGTATTTGAACAGCTTGCAAAACTGAAAGTGGACAAAGCCATGGGACTGAATGGGATACATCCCTGGAAATTGAAAGAGCTCAGAGAGGTTCTTGCAGGGCCATTAAAGGATGTTTTTAAAAGATCCTTGGAGACAGAAGAAGTTCCACAGGACTGGAGAAGAGCTGATGTGGTACCTCTTCAAAAAAGTGGTAAGAGAGAAGAAGTGGCAAACTACAAGCCAGTAAGCCTTACCTCGGTGGTGGGAAAAGTAATTAAGGTGCTCCTGAAAGAAAGAATAGTGGACTTTCTCAAAACCAATAGGTTGCATGATCCGAGGCAACATGGTTTTACCAAAGGACAATCATGCCAAACAAATCTGATTGAGTTCTTTGACTGAGTGACCAGAGAACTAGATCAAGGGCATGCGATGGATGTGATCTACCTAGGTATCAGCAAAGCCTTTGATACTGTTCCTCATAGGAGGCTTATCAATAAACTGACCAGTCTGGGGTTGGGTCCCAAGGTAGTGAACTGGATCAGAAATTGGTTGACTGACAGACAACAAATGGTGATGGTAAACGGAACACGCTCGGATGAAAGGAAGGTGATTAGTGGTGTGCCCCAGGGATCAGTCCTGGGGCCCGTACGGTTCATTGTATGTGTGAGTGATATTACTGAAGGATTGAATGGAAAAGTCTGGTTTTTTGCAGATGACACAAAAATTTGCAACAGAGTGGACTGCCCTGAGGGAGTGGATAACATGAGGAAAGATTTGCAAAATCTGGAAGAATGGTCTAATGCTTGGCAGTTAAGATTTAATGTGAAGAAGTGTAGTGTCATGCACTTGCAAAGCAGAAATCCAAGGGAACTGTATGCGATAGGGGGAGAGAGGTTGGTGTGTTCAGACCAGGAGAAGGACCTCAGAGTGATTGTTTCTGAGGATCTTAAGATGGCGAAACAGTGTGACAAGGTGGTGGCAAAAGCCAGAAGGGTGCTGGGTTGCATACAGAGAGGAATTACCAGCAGAAAGGAAGAGGTACTGATGCCACTGTACAAGTCACTGGTGAAGCCTTGCTTGGAATATTGTGTTCAGTTTTGGAGACTGTATCTCACAAGGATATAAAAAGGCTGGAAAAGGTTCAGAGGAAGATGACCAAAATGATTTGGTGCCTGCGCCAGAAGACATATGAAAAGAGTCTCCAAGACCTAAATATGTATACTCTAGAGGAGAGGAGAGACAGGAAAGATATGATACAGAACTTTAAACACTTAAGGAGTATTAATGAACAAACAAACGTTTTTCAAAGACGGGGAAGCTGTAATACTAGAGGGCATAAAACAAAGCTGGAAGGGGGTAAACTGAAAGGCAACGTCGGGAAATACGTTTTCACTGAAAGGGTGGTGGATGCTTGGCATGCCCTCCCAATGAAAGGGGTGGGGGCAAATACAGTGACAGAATTCAAAATGGCATCCTTTTGAGATACAGTGAATCCCTTTATAGGAACAAGATAAAATCAAAATAAATGTAACTATCTCTGAAATCTTAACAAGTCGAGGTGACCTGCACAGAGCAGTAGGTACATCTCTAAACAAAGGCATCGGGAGTGGTGACCTGCACAGAGCGGCGGGCGCATCTACTTTTGCCACCTTGCTGGGTAGACTAGATGGACCATGCTGGTTTTTATCCTCTGTCATATATTATATTACTGTCTTTCCTCTGACACTTCCAAATGGGGACAGTCCAAAGCAACAAAAGCATCAGGATACTTCCCAAAGTTCAAGGGCACACAAAGAAGCAAGATACTCAAAAATAATTTTATTTAGACCAGAAGTTCAAAAAGTGGGAATACCAACTCCACTAGACCCAGCTAAAAAGGCAGATATCTAAGATCCATGACTGAAGAACATAACAAACATATCTTACATATAAATAATAATTCTTAAAAAGTACATAAAAAGCAGTAATAAATATTGTCTAACAAATAAATACAAATACAGATATGTTAAATCAATTATAAAAGAATTAAATGACTAGACATGTTAAGACCATTGTGAATAAGAGAAATGAAGATAAAAATAAAGATGAAAAGGAAACATCAAACATCTTAACACAAATGTTAAGTATGATAAGGAGGACTATATGCAAAATGCTAAACACTTAAAACCAACTTAATACAGAAAAAGGGCTCCTATCATTCCTCCCACCCCCACTCTCTCACCGTTTCCTTCAACTTCTGCTTCCCACTTCCCCTTCATCCTTCCTTCTCCCTTCCCTTCCCTTCCCCCCTCCTCCCCTCTCTCCCCCTTCTCCCCTCTCTCCCACCTTGTCCCAACTCACTCTTCCTGCTCCCCCCCCCCTTTTTCTGAATGATAGGAGCCCCTTTTCTGTTAGGAGCACAAGGTCCATCAAGCCCAGTATCCCATTTCTAACAGTGGCCAATCCAGGTCACAAGTACCTAGCAGTTTCCACAAAAAGATACATGTTCCACAATGCTTGTATTGGGGCAAGCAGTGGATTACCCGGGTCCTCTTTAATAATGGTTTATGGACCTTTCCTCCAGGAATTAGACTAAGCCTTTTTTAAACCCAGCTACACTAACAGCTTTTACTACATCCTACGGTAACAAATTCCAGAGTTTGATTATGCATTGTGAAAAAATATTTTCTCTTATTGGTCTTAAAAGAGTTACACTGTAGCTTTGTTGCAAGTTCCCTAGTCTTTCTTCTTTTTGATGGCAGAAATAAGCAATTTACCCATTCCACTACATTCATTAATTTATAGTCTTCTATCATATCTCCCCTCAACCATCTCTTTTCCAAGTTGAAGAGCACTAACCTTTTAAGCCTCTCCTTAAAGAGGTATCCTTCCATCCCCTTTACCATTGTAGTGACTCTTCTCTGTATCATTTCTAATTCTGCTATACACTTTTTAAGATATGTTGACCAGAATTGCACACAATATTCAAGGTGCGGTCGCACCATGGAAAGATACAGAGGCATTATAATATCCTTTGTTTTATTTTCCATTCCTTTCCTTATGATACCTAGCATTCTATTTGCCTTCTTGGCTGCCTCTGCATGCTGGTTGGAGGGTTTCAATGTGCAATCCACAATGACGCCTAAAACGTTTTCCTGGGTGATGGTTCCTAATATGGAACCTTGCATCGTGTAACCACAGTTTGGGTTGTTCTTTCCTAGGTGGATAACTGTGTACTTGTCCACATTAAATTTCATCTGCCATTTGAAAGTCCAGTCTTCCAATTTATCAAGGTCCTCTTGCAATTTTTCACAATCCTCTTAGGTTTTACCAACTTTGAATAATTTTCTGTCATCTGCAAATTTGATTACCTCATTTGTTATTTCCATTTCCAGGTCATTTATGAACATGTTAAAAAGCAGCGGACCCAGCACAGATCCCTGGGGTACTCCACTATTTACCTTTCTCCACTGGGAAAATTGGCCATTTAGCCCTACCCTCTGCTTTCTATCTTTTAACCAGTTCCTGATCCACAATAGTACACTGCCTCTTAACCCATGACTCGATCCTCATCCTTCTTGACCTTTCTGCTGCTTTTGGCATTGTTGACCACAACCTTCTTCTTGATACTCTGTCCTCACTTGATTTTAAGGGCTCTGTGCTATCCTTGTTCTCTTCTTATCTGTTCCATCTCTCTTTTAGTGTTTGTTCTGGTGGATCGTCCTCTACTGCTATCCCACTCTCAGTTGGTGTACCCCAAGGATCTGTCTTGAGTCTACTCATTTTCTCTCTATATACCCTGTCTCTTGGTGCGCTCATCTCTTCCCATGATTTTCAGTACCATCTCTATGCTGATGACTCCCAGGTCTACCTCACCACACCTGAAATCTCTCCAGCAAGCCAGGCCAGGATCTCTTCCTGCCTTTCTGACATTGCTGCTTGGATGTCTCTCTGCCACTTGAAATTGAATATGGCCAAAACTGAGCTTCTTATTTTTCCCCCTAGAAACATAGAAACATGATGACAGAAAAAGACCACATGGCCTATCTAGTCTGTCCTTCCATAACAACAACTACAACAGTCCACTTTTTACCTTTAGAGCTCCTCTGTGTTGGTCCCATGCTTTTTTGAATTCAGTTACTGTCCTCATCTCTACCACCTCCACTGGGAGACTATTCCATGGATCCACTACTCTTTCTGTAAAGAAATATTTCCACATATCACTCCTGAATCTATCTCCCTTCACCCTCATCCCATGTCCCCTCGTAGCAGAACTTGCTTTCAATTGAAAGAGGCTCTCTCCCTGAACATTTATGCCATGGAGGTATTTAAACATCTCAATCATATCACCTCTATCCCGCCTTTCCTCTAAGGTGTACATATTAAGATCCTTAAGTCTGTCCTCATATGCTTTATAATGAAGCCCATTAATCATTTTAGTAGCCACCCTCTGCACCGACTCCATCCTGTTCACATCCTTTTGAAGGTGCGGTCTCCAGAATTGCACACTATACTCCAAATGAGGTCGCACCAAAGACTTATACAGAGACATTATCACCTCCTTTTTTCTGCTAGCCATTCCTCTCCGTATGCACACAAGCATCCTTCTAGCTTTTGCCATCGCCTTTTCTACCTGTTTAGCTACTTTAAGATCATCAGACACAACCACGCCTAGGTCCCGCTCTTCTTTAGTGGACAAAAGTACTTCACCTCCTATACTGTATTGCTCCCTTGGATTGCTGCAGCCCAAATGCATGACCTTACATTTTTTAACATTAAATCCCAGCTGCCAAATTCTAGACCATTCTTCAAGCTAAACCCTCCTCTCCCCTTCCTCCTTTCTCAATCTCTGTGGATAATTCTCTGCTCTTCCTCAGCTCTCAACCTTGGGGTCATCTTTGACTCCTGTCTCTCCTTCTCCAGTCATGTCCAACTGATAGCTAAAACCTGCTGTTTCTTTCTCTACAACTTCAACAAAATCTGCCCATTCCTTTCTGAACACACTACTAAGACGCTTATCCACTACTTAGTCACTTCCCATTTAGACTATTGTAACCTGCTCCTTGCTGGTCTCCCTCTGAGTCATCAATCTATTCAACACTGCTGCACGGCTAATCTTCCGCCAGCCTCATCATGCTCATATTACCCCTCTTCTCAAATCTCTTCATAGGCTTCCTATCCATTTCCACATCCAGTTCCAACTTCTCCTGCTGAACTATAAGTGCCTTCACTCTGCAGCTCCTCATTACCTTTCCTCTCTTATTTCTCCCTACACCCTTCCTCGGGAACTCCAGACTTTTGCTCCTTTCACCTTGCTGCTTCTTATGCCTGGAACAAACTACTTGAGTCTGTATGTCAGGGCCTTCTCTGACCCTTTTCAAAACCAGACTGAAAACACACCTCTTCCCTGCCGCTTTCAGATCTTGACTCACATGATCTCCTTTGTGTTTCCTTACCATTGCCCCTAGATGTATCCCATGTCTACAGCTACTGTGTTGTCTGTCTCCCCTAGATTGTGAGCTCCAGAGTTTTTACATGTGTCTGTGCAGTGCTGTATACGTCTTGTAGCGTTATACAAATGTTCAGTAATAGTAGTAGTAATTTTGCCAAGAGTCTCTCATGAGGGACCTTTTAAAATATAACAGATTATTAAGCAAAGACCTTCTTTGGCTAAAGCCATGTTGACTTTCTCCCATTAAACCCTTACTATCTACTGTACATGCTCAGTAATTTTGTTCTTTATAATGGTTTCTACCATTTTACTCATTACTGATGTCAGGCTCACTGGTCTGTAGTTTCCCGGATCACCTGGAGCCCTTTTTAAAAATTGGTGTTACATTTACCATTCACCAATCTTTAGGTATTACAGATGATTTTAATGATAGTTTACAGATTACTAATATGCAATCTCAAATTTCACTTCTTTCAACATTCTCAGATGTATACCATCCGGTCTAGGTGATTTGCTACTCTTTAGTTTATCAAATAGTTTTAATACATCTTCCTGGTTTATCTATATTTCTTTCAATTCTTCTGATGCATCACTTTTAAATACCATTTCAGTCATGGGTAGCTTCCCTACATCTTCTTCAATAAAGACCGAAGCAAAGAATTCATTCAGTCTCTCTGCTATGGCCTTGCTCCCTCTTAGTGCCCCTTTTACCCCTCTATCATCTAATGATCCAACTGACTCTCACAGGTTTTTTTTGCTATGAATGTACTTGAAAACATTTTTTTATCCGTTTTTGCTTCCATAGCAAGCTTTTCTTTTTTTTCAAATTCTCTCTTTGCCTGCCTTATCAATGCCTTGCACCTAACTTGCCAGTGCTTATGTTGTTTCCAGTTTTCATCATTTGGCTCTTTTTTCCATTTCCTGAAACAACAGCCTCTTTGATCTCACCTGTAAATCATGCTGGCAGTTTTTAGGATTTCCACTTTTCTTAAATCATGGAATACAGCTGCTCTGGGCTTCCAAGATAGTATTTTTAAACAACACCCATGCTTGATGTAAATCTTTAACCTTTGCAGCTGCTTCTTTTAGTTTTTTCTTAACTATTTTCCTCATTCTATCATAGTCTCCCTTTTGAAAGTTAAAAGGTAGTACTGTGGATTTCCTTTCCATCCTTCCTCTATTTATTAAATCAAATGCAATTATGCTATCATCACTATTGCCAAGTAGCCCCAATACCCTTATTTCTTGAACCAGATCTTGTGTTCCATTAAGACTAGGTCCAAAATGGCTTCCCCTCTTGCCGATTCATGAACCAGCTGCTCCAAGAAGCAGTCATTTACTTCATCCAGAAACTTTATCTCCCGAGCATGTCCTGCTGTGACACTGACACTGTTGATACAGGGTAATTGAACTCACCCATTATTATTACTGTGTTGTAACTTTTGTTAGCTTCTCTTTGAGCATTTCATTATCCATTTGTTCAGGCAGTCTGTAGTACACCCCTTCTGCTATCTCCTTCCTCTTTTTACATGGAATTCCAATCCAGAGAGATTCTACAGTGTATTTTGTTTCCCTCAAAACTTAAATCCTGTGTGACTCAATGTCCTCTCTAACATAGAGGGCAACTCCTCCATCAATTTGATCTACTCTGTCTTTACGATATAATTTGTACCCAGGTATCCCACTGGTTGCCCACCTTCCACCATGTCTCTGAGATACCAATCAAAACTATCCTCTCATTTAGTGCTAAATAGTCTGACTTTCCCATCTTAATTTTTAGACTTCTAACATGTGCATACAAGCAATTTAGAAGTTGTATTTTAGTCATATTAATCTGATTATCGGTAAGCAGGGGTAATTTGGAACATTTAAGCTCTGTCTGCTCTATACTTAAGGGCATTTGGGTTACTTTTGTCTTTATTGGAACCTCTCTACCGATATGCTCTAACTTCAATCTTTTGCTGGTATCCTTCAAGGATGCATCGTTCTGAACCATGCGCTCTTGGATGACTGTTCGCTTTCCCCTATTATCTAGTTTAAAAGCTGCTCTATCTCCTTACTAAAGGTTAATGCCAGCAACCTGGTTCCATACCAGTTAAGGTGGAGCCCATCCCTTTGGAAAAGCCCCTCCTTTCCCCAGAATGTTTCCCAGTTACTAACAAGTCCCAAACCCTCTTCCTTGCAGCATTGTCTCATTCACACATTGAGACTCTGGAGCTCTGCCTGCCTTTGGGTCCTGTGCGTGGAATGGGAAGCACTTCTGAGAATGCTATCCTGGAAGTTCTGGATTTAAACTTGATACCTAAAAGCCTAAATTTGGCCTCCAGAACATCCCTACCACATTTTCCTATGTCATTAGTACAAACATGTACCAAGATAGCAGACTCCTCCCCAGCGCTATCTGAAACTTTGTCTAAGTGGTGCATGAGGTCTGTCATCTTCGCAGCAGGCAGGCATGTAACCAGGCAATCCTCATGTCTACCAGCCACCCAGCTATCGACATGCCAAATGATTGAATCACCACCATAACCGCTGCCCTAACCCTTCTCTCATGGGTACATGGCCCTGGAGAATCCTCTTCGGGAAGATATATAAGCCACTCCCTATCTTTGGCAGCCAGCCACTGCACCATGAAGAGTAGAGGGAGTATTCCCTTAGGGGGAGGTGTTGGTGGCAATTTCCCAGCCCCTCATACTACCCAGAGGGAGCCACAGGCCCAGAGCAGCAGAGGGGAAAGAGAGTATCTTATGCCCCTCGAAGCAAGGATTAAATACAAATCCCTCTTACTTATCCACAAAACCCTCCATCAAACCCAGACCACACAACTTCAGACTCTACTACCTCACCCTACTCTCAACAGACCAACCCGTCAGACCAGCAGCAACACTCTCACTATCCCCCATGAACGAACTAAGTTCAATCAGCAAACCTGCAACAGAGCATTCAAACTGTACGCATCCTCCCTCTGGAACTCCCTCCCGAACCAGATCTGAAGCACCAAAGACCTCTCTGCATTCCGGAAACAGTTAAAAACCATCCTGTTTCATAAATATCTTGGACCTGAAACAGACACTTCTCAATAACTGCTCACCAGAACCCCCTGACCCAACCCCCCAGCAACCATCTAAGAGACTACCGAAAAACATCCACTGTCTAGTACTGTTACTTTCTGTGAAGATCAACAATGTTATCCCCCTGATGATGGCCCCTCCCTCTTTCTGTCAACTTGATTATTGTCTCCCTCCCCTTTTATGTTAAACTGTTTTGACCCGGTGAAAAGCGGGATATAAATGCAGTTAAATAAATAATAAATAAATAAATTATGCTCTGGCCTACACCTTGGACTTCTGAGTTACTGTGCAAATTCTGCTAGCACCCACACTGACTCAGTAGATGAGCAATTCTGCCTGTGTAAGGGGCAGTAGGGGCACATACTCCAGGAAGGAAGGAGAAAAGATTCCAAAAAGAATATCAACAACTCAGCAAGACCATGACGCAGAGTCAGGAGCATCTGCATAGCAGTGTCGGACACCTGCAACTACAGAGGCCACCAGCTCAAGGAAAGAGAGGAACCACAGGAGTTAAGCTGCGATACCAGTGCCAGGGACCTGCACCTGTAGAAGCTACCAGCTCCATGTACACTGAGAAATATTGCTATGGCAAGAAAGAGGTTCCCACTCAGGATGACCACAAGAGGTAATACAAGTGGAGTGGTGGAGCAGCTTGGATGATCCATCTCAGCACCGAAGAGAGTGCTTAGAGTGAATTGTTGAAATATAATAGCATAGAAGGAGAAAGAAGTCATCTATTTGATACAGAATTGGAAGAAAGGAACAGGAGATAGCTGCTTGCAGTATAGTGCTAATATCATCAGTGACCCTGACATTTCTTAAGTACCACCCCAGACACTTTGTTCAGAACACAAAATGTGGACTGGGCTCAGTTATTTTGACAAGAGAAGAGGTTAAGTGCAGGTTAGATTCCAAGGCTTCCAGTGTATACTGGCCCTCTTGACAAATTTGTTCCAAGAATAAAGGTTGAAAGACTATTACTCTTGGAGTGGTGTGACCACTGTCTGCCATACTGCTTAGGGGACTGCTGTAAGGACTACACATGGGCAAAGGGGGATTGCAAAAGTATTATTTATTTCTCCAGGACCAAGCAGGAAGTCAGTCCTCACATATGGGTGACGTCGGCGCCGACGGAGCCCTCGCGGAGCAATTTTCCCCAGCTTTCAAAGAAAGCCTTTGGGAATTGCAGCGCGCATGCGCGGTCGCCTTCCCGCCCAAGGGTGCCATCTTAGCCAGTCTTCTTTTTTCCGCGGAGCCCTACAGACGTACCCGTCGTGTCCCCGCGAAAAAGTTGATTTTCTTAATAATTTTCTCTTTTTTCCTTCGGTTCGACGCCGGTCTTTTTCCCGCCCGGACTCGCGACGCCGGTCACGAGTCCTCTTCTTATTTTTCGGTTTTTTCTGACTTAGTCAGTTTCGTTTTCGGTTTTTCCCTGGCAGCCCGGTCCTTTGACCTCGCAGGGGCCCTTTTTCCCCCGATGGCTGCCAGTGGTTTCAAGCGGTGTGGTCAGTGTGACCGAAATATGTCACTAACTGACACACACGACAATTGCCTCCGCTGCCTGGGCCCGGATCATGAAGAAATGATCTGTGGGGCCTGCGGCAAACTGTCCTCCAAAGCGTTGAGAAGTCGGCGGCATCAGCGGGATCGGATCTTCGCTGACCCCAGCCGTACCCGGACCTCGTCGGAGGCCTCCGCGTCCAGAGGTTCCAGCTCGGACCGTCGCTGGAGTTCCTCCGACAGGGGTTCTCCCTCCGGGGACCATCGACGGAAGGTGAAACCCGCGAGGGCGGCGTCGGTGGACGCTCCTGGCTCCGCGAGGGCCAGGTCGCATAGCCCCGATAGCCGTCCCGGGTCCTTGGAGAAGGAGCATCTCTCGAAGCGACCTCGCCTGGAGTCGGAGCTGCCTGCTCGGGTAAGTCCTGTGGTCCTCCTGGACTCGCCTCCGCGACCGCCGACGTCGGGCCCCGAGTCGGGGGCTGCTGGGTCACCTGAGGTCGGACTCAGGTTGACGGCCTTGGAGAGCAGACTGTCTGCCTTCATGGACCAGCAGCGGGCACTGCTCGCTAGCTTCGCTGGCGCCACTGCCCCGACCGCTGGGACGTCGACGTCTAAGTCGACCCCGGAGACCGAGCCGATCCTCGAGTCCATGCGAACTCGAGTCGATCCTCGGTCGAGGTCACCCTCGGCCTCCCGTTCGGGACCGAGGTCACCCTCGGCCTCCCGTTCGGGACCGAGGTCGCCGACGCCGACTCCCTCGGCGTCGGGGCGGCAGGCGCCGCGGCCTGCCCGGGCCGACCCCACGGATTCCTCGTCGGAGTCGGTCTGGGAGTCTGAAGAGGAAGAGTCACCTGATTCTTTTCGGACTCGGTGTGTCCCCTCGGACTCACCCGAGTCCAAACCTCGGAAGCAGTCCCCCCCGGAGGATGCCCGGTTCTCGGACTTCGTCAGGGATATGGCCAAGGCTTTGGCCTTCCCTGCGGATCCCGAGGAGGAGCCTCGAGCCGAAGAGCTCGACGCCCTCCAGTATGACTCTCCCGCCAGGGAACACTTTACTGTACCGGTTCCTCCCATGCTGGAACGACTACTCTTCCGCATGTGGGAGAGTCCGGCCTCCTCGCCGGTCCTGAGCAAGCGGGTCGATTCTATCTATCGAGTCCGCAAGAGCCCTGGCTTCCAAAAAGCACAGCTACCACACCATTCCATGGTAGTGGAATCGGCCATGCATCGTCTTAAGAGCCAGAAGATGCACTCCTCGGTGCCTCCTGGCAGGGAGGCCCGTAACCTGGATGGCCTTGGTAAGAAGTGTTTCCAGGGCTCTATGCTTGCGTGTCGTGTCCAGACCTACCAGCTATACATGGGCATGTATCTCCGAGACCTGGCTAAAGAGCTAGCCGGATTCTCCGCTGGTTTGTCCGAGGAACCTTTGCGGAGGTTCCTGGCCTTGTCCACTGGCATTCGGGAATGCTCAAAATTCATATCCCGAGCAGCCTATGATGGCTTTGAAGCATCGGCTCGAGTGGCCGCAGCCGGCATCGGTGCCCGCCGACAGGCTTGGCTTCAGTCGTCTGACCTTGAACCCTGGGTGCAGGACAAGTTGGTCGATGTCCCCTGCCGAGGCGAAAACCTCTTTGGCAAGCCCATGGCTGAAAAGGCTGCACAAATTGTGACGGAGACTCTCACCAGGACTAGGCTTTCTAGGAAGACCTCCGCCCCTTCCCAGAAAAAGAAGGGCTCGGGAAAGAAGTCCTTTTACCCGAGAAAGGCGGCTGCCTACAAACACTACCCCCAATTTCAGGCCCCTGCAGCTCCCCAACAGGGCCAGCAGGCCAAGGGACGGGGTAACGGGTCCCGTAGGCAGCAAGCCCCCAAGCCTGCACCACCAGCCCCTGCTCAGCAGGGTGGGGGCTTTTGACTCCTTAAGCATAGCCTCTCCCCCTCCGCTGGCTCCTCCCAGCACCGGAGGCCGGCTGGTTCACTTCGCCCACAGGTGGTCCAGCATCACTTCAGATGCCTGGGTGCTTCAAGTCGTCAGAGAAGGCTATCTTCTCCACTTCCACCAGGTCCCTCCCTCCTATTTCCCAGGAGAACCTCCACGACTCCCTTTGCACAGGGACTTACTCCTTCAGGAGTTAGCAGGTCTTCTACAGGAACAGGCGGTGGAACCGGTGCCCCACCACCTGAGAGGTCAAGGCTTTTATTCCAGGTACTTTCTAGTACCAAAAAGGACAGGAGGCCTCAGACCCATCCTGGACTTGCGCAACCTCAACAGGTTCCTCGTGCGGGAAAAGTTCAAAATGCTTACCCTTGGAATCCTTCTGCCCTACCTCCAGCAGGGAGATTGGCTATGCTCCTTGGATCTAAAGGATGCCTACACGCACATCCTCATCCACCCAAGCCACCGCCAATACCTAAGGTTTGTGGTGGCAGGAAATCATTACCAGTACAGAGTACTGCCCTTTGGCCTGTCCTCCGCACCGCGAGTCTTCACAAAATGTCTCGCGGTGGTGGCGGCCCATCTCCGGCTTCACGGCCTCTATGTCTTTCCGTACCTCGACGACTGGCTCATCAGAGCAGCGTCCGCTCCGGAGGTCACCAACACCACACGCCGCACGGTGACTCTTCTGCAGTACTTGGACTTTGTTATAAACTTCGCAAAGTCCACTTTGCTCCCCTCACAGGATCTCGAGTTCATCGGCGCAAGGCTGCACACTCCTCAGGCACGAGCGTTCCTACCGCTCGACAGGGCTCAACGGCTCATGGACCTAGCCGACTGTTTTCGCAGCCAGCCCCTGGTCTCCGCCAGGCGCTTCCTGAGACTACTCGGCCATATGGCTTCCACCGTCCATGTGACCCCCAATGCCCGCCTGAATATGCGGCCTGCTTAATGGTGTCTTCGCAAGCAGTGGCAACAAGCCACAGGCGGCCTAGCAGACCTAGTGCGCGTCTCCGAGCCGCTGGCCTCGTCTCTCCAGTGGTGGCTTCATCGGCCGAACCTGGTACTCGGCATGCCTTTTCAGCCACCTCAGCCGGCCCAGGTGCTGACAACAGATGCATCCCTCCTGGGCTGGGGAGCACATTGCCAAGGGGCACGTACTCAGGGCCTCTGGACCACGTGGGAGTCTGCTCAGCAGATCAACTTCCTGGAGCTCAGAGCGATCCGCCTGGCTCTCCAGGCCTTCTCCCACCTGACCTCTCACCAGTCCGTCCTTGTCCAGACGGACAATCAAGTTGCCATGTTCTACGTGAACAAGCAGGGGGGCACGGGCTCCTTCCTTCTCTGTCGAGAAGCACAGAAGCTCTGCTCTTGGGCCATCAGTCACGGCGTTCTTCTCAAGGCAGTTTATCTCCCAGGCCAAGAAAATTGCCTGGCGGACAAACTCAGCAGGATCCTCCAGCCGCACGAGTGGCGCCTGGATCCCTTGGTAGTTCAGAAGCTCTTTCTAAAGTGGGGTCTCCCCACGATGGATCTCTTTGCCAGCCCTCTCAACCGGCAACTTCCTCGCTTCTGCTCTCATCAGCCACATCCCCTTCGAGTTGCGGCAGACGCTTTTCTACTCTCATGGTCGGAGAGCCTTCTGTATGCTTTTCCTCCCATCCCGCTAGTCTCTCGAACTCTTTTCAAGGTTCTCCAAGACAAAGCCTTCATGATCCTGGTGGCCCCTCGCTGGCCCAGACAGCCGTGGTTTCCACTCCTGCTGCAATTAGCGGTAGAGGATCCATTCCCTCTGGGGTTACAACCGGATCTCCTCACTCAGGATCAGGGGTCTCTGCTACACCCCAACCTCAGATCTCTCAATCTAATGGCCTGGCTGCTGAGAGGGTAGTCCTTGCTCCCCTTCTCCTGCCGGCAGAGGTGGAAGAGGTCGTCCTAGCTTCTCGGCGCCCTTCTACCCGCAAATGCTACGCCCTTAAATGGCGTCGCTTTTCCGTTTGGTGTACCCAACAGTCTCAGGATCCCTTCTCCTGCCCGGTGTCGGTGATCCTGCAGTACTTGCTATACCTCTCTAATCTGGGACTTAAGTCCAACTCCGTCAAAGTTCACCTCAGTGCTCTTTCAGCACATCATGTGCCGGTGGACGGCAGACCTCTTTCCAGCGACCCTCTTGTGGCGCGGTTTCTCCGAGGTCTCCTTCTGCTTAAACCACCTCTGCGCCCGCCAGCGCCTGACTGGGATCTGAATGTGGTTTTACAGCGGATCACCTGTCCACCTTTTGAACCTACCTGTTCTCTCCGTTTTCTTTCTTGGAAAACATTGTTCTTGATAGCCCTCACTTCCGCTAGACGCGTAAGTGAATTGCAGGCCCTCGTGTCTGATCCCCCTTACACTCGGTTCTACAAAAATAGGGTAGTCCTGCGGACTCACCCAAAATTTCTTCCAAAAGTGGTCTCCCCTTTTCACATCAATCAGGAGGTGGTACTTCCGACCTTCTTTCCCAGACCACACTCCAGCCGAGCTGAAACGGTCCTCCATACCCTGGACTGTAGAAGGGCGTTGAACTTCTACCTTGACCGTACGCGGGAGCACTGTAAAGCTGCTCAGCTTTTTGTGTCTTTTGACCCCAATAAATTGGGGCTCCCTGTCTCCAAGCGTACTCTGTCCATCTGGGTTGCGGACTGTATCACTTGGGCTTATGGGGCAGCCGGACTCTCCTTGGAAGGTCGAGTCACGGCTCATTGCGTTCGGGCAAAGGCTACGTCAGTGGCTTACCTCCACTCTGTTCCGCTGGCAGACATCTGCCGGGCCGCTACTTGGTCTTCGAGCCAGACTTTTGCGGTCCATTACTGTCTCGAGAGGGAGTCCCGCAGGGACAGTGCTTTCGGACAGGCAGTCCTCCGTAATCTCTTTGAGGTTTGAGCAACTCCTACCCTCCATCCCGGATGTGGGCTACCGGTGGGTGATAATTCAGCGAAGATTCCTTCCTTCTGTGCTGCTGAGCTAGAGGGAGCTCATTTTTGTGCTTAGGGTCTCCGGTAGCCTTAAGCTTGGGAGTCCCATATGTGAGGACTGACTTCCTGCTTGGTCCTGGAGAAAGCGTAGTTACTCACCTGTAACAGGTGTTCTCCAGGAGCAGCAGGAATCAGTCCTCACAACCCTCCCTCCTCCCCGTGGAGTTGCAATCATCTGCTTAAGTTTTTTTGCATATTTTTATGCTGTCTTTTTTAGCTATGTCATCTGACTGGCTAAGATGGCACCCTTGGGTGGGAAGGCGACCGCGCATGCGCGCTGCAATTCCCAAAGGCTTTCTTTGAAAGCTGGGGAAAATTGCTCCGCGAGGGCTCCGTCGGCGCCGACGTCACCCATATGTGAGGACTGATTCCTGCTGCTCCTGGAGAACACCTGTTACAGGTGAGTAACTACGCTTTATTTGCCCTTATACGAGTATCGCTTTCTTGAATCAAAGCAGTTCACAATTAGCAATGGTAAATTTAACTTTACATACAACATTTAACTCTTAACTCATGGATAACATGGATAACTTTGTGTAGTACTATCATGGATTATATTATTGAAGCTATTCTATGGCTTCACAATTTAGATTCCAGCTTATATTTGTAAATGCTGTGTTTCTAGTTTTGTGCAAGATTGTTCTGGAAGGCTGACACTAGCGCAATCGTGACTGATGAGTTTAACTATCAAAATCACGAAGGTGGGGGAGAAGGGCTAGGTATTTGACAGTTAATTGGGAAGGAGGATCAAAGTTGAACATTTTCCCAGCGTGCCTAATAGCTGCACTGCCCTAGTAGTTCTTTATGTTTTTGGGAGTAATGGGGTAGCTACTCAGCCTGGAATTCCTTCCATATGAATATTCCTAAAAGGCAGATGAATATTCAGGCTACATATCTGGACTGTCCTACTCTTTAGCACTTGGAAGACATATTATTTTGAACAAGCCTTTCAGAGTGTCTCAGAGATTAGGGTTTTATCATGTCAGGGAGCTATAGACTGGTAACAGAGTTTGAATTTTGGCTCTATTCTCTGTTTTCAAGTTTCTTTTCACCAGATTTGATTATAACTTTGTTTCTTAGTGTTTGTTGTTTGTGATTTTTAAATTGTAAACTGCTCTAATGTTGTCAATGAAGGGCGGTATAGAAAATACTATTAAACATAAGCATTAAACACAAATGGACAAATTTATTTATTTTATTTGACAGTTTTTTTATACCGCTTTATCATTTCAATCAAAGCGGTTTACATTGTAACTTAAACTTGTACATTAAACAGGGACATTGATAACTTAGATTTTTCTGAGCAATGGAGGGCTAAGTGACTTGCCCAAGGCCACAAGGAGTGCTATACATATCTGATAGAATGGTTTATTTATCTTTAGCTTATACTTTTTTATTGGTAGCTCAAGTTAAGTTATATTCAAAATTTATTTTGCTGAGTGTTGCCGATGGCAGAGGCCATCTGAAGAAATCACTAAGGGGGGTAATTTTACAACAGGGCACCCAGGTTAGGTTTTGGCGCTATTTTATAAAGGTACAGACATTGTGCTTGCTCGAGGACAGGTATAAATACTAGTGAGTACTTTACATGAATAGATGCGTATTTTATAAAATGCAACACCACCCATGCTTTGCCCAACTTTACCCATGTGCATGCTTGTATGCAAATGCTAGAACTCTAAAAATAAGATGGAAGAGTAGGAATATATAGCACTAAATGAGAGGTTAGATGTGATTGGAATCTCAGAGACCTGATGGAAGGAGGACAACCAGTAGGACACTGTGATACCTGGGTACACACTATATCGTCATGATAGAGCTGATCAAATTGGTGGAGGGGTTGCGCTCTATGTTAGAGTAGGCATTGAGTCACAAAGGATTAAAGTTTTGCAGGAAACAAAATTAGCTGTAGAATCTCTATGGATTGAACTTCCATGTAAAAAGGGGAAGACGATAGCAGTGAGGGTGTACTATCGACCGCCTGGCCAGAATGAACAAATGGATGATGAAATGCTCAAAGAAATCAAGGAAGCTAACAAAAGTTACAGCACAGTAATAATAATGGGTGATTTCAATTACCCCGGTATCGACTGGGTCAGGGTCAGTGTCACTGCAGGACATTCTCGGGAGATAAAGTTCCTAGATGAAATAAATGACTGCTTCTTGGAGCAGCTGGTTCATGAACTGACCAGAGGGGAAGCCATATTGGACCTAGTCCTTAGTGGAACACCAGATCTGGTGCAAGAGATAAGGGTGTTGGGGCCACTTGGCAATAGTGATCACAGCACGATCGCATTTCATTTAATTAATGGAGTAGGGATGGTAAGGAAATCCACAGTACTACCTTTTAACTTTTGAAAGGGAGACTATGATAAAATGAGGAAAGTAGTTAAGAAAAAACTAAAAGGAGCAGTTGCAAAAGTTAAAGACTTACATCAAGCTTGGGTGTTGTTTAAAAATACTATCTTGGAAGCCCAGACCAGCTGTATTCCATGCTTTAAGATAAGTGGAAGGAAGTCCAAAAAACTGCCAGAATGGTTTAAAGGTGAGGTCAGAGAGGCTGTTGTTGCCAAAAAAGCATCTTTAAGGAAATGGAAAAAAGAGCCAAATGACGAAAACTGGAAACAACACAAGCATTGGCAAGTTAAATGCAAGGAATTGATAAGGCAGGTAAAGGGAGAATTTGAGAAGAAGCTTGCTGCAGAATCAAAAACACATAATAAAGACTTTTTCAAGTACATTCATAGCAAAAAACCTGTGAGAGAGTCAGTTGGTCCATTAGATGATAGAGGGGTTAAAAGGGAACTAAGAGGCGACAAGGCAATAGCGGAGAGACTGAATGAATTTTTTGCTTTGGTCTTTACAGAGGAAGATGTAGGGATGTTACCCATGACTGAAGAGATATTTAAAGGTGCAGAAGAATAGAAGGAAATATCGATACATCGGGAAGATGTATTACAACTATTTGATAAACTGAAGAGTAGCAAATCACCTGGACCGGATGATATACATCTCCAAGGGTGTTGAAAGAAATGAAATATGAGATTGCAGGCCTGCTATTACTAACCTGTGAACTATCATTAAAATCATCTATAATATCTGAAGATTGGAGGATGTCCAACATAACGCCAATTTTTAAAAAGGGTTCCAGGGGTGATCCAGGAAACTGCAGACCGGTGAGCCTGACGTCAGTACCAGGAAAAATGGTAGAAACCATCATAAGGAACAAAATTGCTGAACATGTAGATAGTCATGGCTTAATGGGAGACAGCCAACATGGCTTTAGACAAGGAAGATCTTGTCTTACTAATCTGTTATGTTTTTTTGAAGGTGTGAATAAACAGGTAGAGAAAGGTGAGTCAGTTGATATAGAGTATTTGGACTTTCAGAAAGCCTTTGACAAGGTCCCTCATCAGAGACTTTTGGCAAAACTAAAGAGTCATGGGATAGGAAGCAGTGTACTATTGCGGATCAGGAAATGGTTAAAAGATAGAAAGCAGAGGGTATGGCTAAATGGCCAATTTTCCTAATGGAGAAGGGTGAATAGTTGTGTACCCCAGGGATCTGTGCTGGATCTGCTGCTTTTTGACATATTCATAAATGACCTGGAAAAGGGAATAACGAGTGAGGTTATCAAATTTGCAGATGACACAAAATCATTTAAAGTTGTTAAATCCCAAGAGGATTGTGGAAGTTTCCAAGAGGATCTTGATAAATTGGAAGACTGGGCATCAAAATGGCAGATGAAATTTAATGTGGACAAGTGCAATGTTATGCACCTAGGGAAGAACAACCCAAACTATGGTTACACGTTGCAAGGTTCCACATTAGGAACCACCTCCTTGGAAAAAGATTTAGGCGTCATTGTGGATAACATGTTAAAACCCTCTTCCCAGTGTGCAGCGGCGACCAAGAGAGCCAACAGCATGCTCGGTATCATAAGGAAAGGAATGGAAAATAAAACAAAGGATATTGAGTCAGGACTGACTCGAAGGCACAAATTGCATTGCATTATAATGCCTCTGTATCATTCCATGGTGGGGACCGCACCTTGAATATTGTGTGCAATTCTGGTTGCCGTATCTTAAAAAGGATATAGCGTTATTAGAAAAGGTTCAGAGAAGAGCCACCAAAATGGTAACGTGGATGGAAGGATACCCCTATGAAGAAAGGCTAAAAAGGTTTAGGGCTCTTTAACCTGGAAAAGAGACGGCTGAGGGGAGATATGATAGAAATCTATAAATTAATGAACGGAGTGGAACGGGTAAACGTAGATCGATTGTTTGTTATCAGAATATAGGAAGACATGCAATGCAATGAAGCTACAGGGTAAACTAGTTAAGACAAATAAGAGAAAATATTTTTTCACTCAACGTGTAATCAAACTCTGGAATTTGTTACTGGAGGATGTAGTAAAGGCTGTTAGTGTAGCTGGGTTTAAAAAAGATTTGGACAAGTTCCTGGAGGAAAGGTCCATAAGCCATTATTAAGAAGGGACGCAGGATATCACTGCTTGACCCAATACAAGCATTGCGGAACCTGTGTCTTTTGGGGAAACTGCTAGGTACGTATGACCTAGATTGGCCACTGTTGGAAACAGGATACTGGGCTTGATGGACCTCGGTCTGACCCAGTATGGCATATCTTATGTTCATATGTACTGTACAAATACATGCCAGTTTGAACCGTATGTACATTTAGGTGTGTCCTAATTTTATAAGAGCTTAAAATGCTGTTTCTCAGGGGAAAATTATTTATGTTATTTATTTATGTAACAATTTTTTTATACCACCTTATCATTTGGTTTACATTCAACTTTTACAGAAAACGTGTATGTAAGAACAATAATAACAATAAAACTTAAACAATTAGAAGAATTTCTGTGGAGAGCAAGGGGAAGGGGTGAGCTCACAGTACTGAAAGCATAACTTATGTACATTATGACAAATGTGAGGGGTTGAATGGGTGGTGCAGGAAGCACAACTTGTGTATAACGTAACGTCTAAATGGCTTGTGAAGAGGAGTAGGTATGAGGCCGTAGGTTGATTGGGGTGTTAGGGGTGTTCATTGAAGTGCTCGATGAAGAGGTGGTTTTTGAGTTGCTTCTGGAAATCCTTTATGTCTGTTACCTTAGCTTTTCTGGGAGAAAATTCCAAATAGCGGGGGCAGCAAGTGAGAGAGCTCTTGTGGTGGTGGATTTTTTTGCTTTTGTGAATAAGCTAGGGGTTGGTAGGGTGCTTTTGGTGCTGCTCCTATCTGGTCTTTTGCTGACTTTGGTGCAGATTAGCTCCTGTAGTATTCCTGCTGACATGTTATTTTTATTTTTGTTTTTTAACTTTATTTATCCATCACCAACATAAATCAACAACTACAGTTCCAGCAATCTCCAATCGGGGTTGACTCTGATCCCCGTCTCGGAGGCAAACGTCAAATACAGGTGACTTATAACATTTCTCCCCCCCCCCTCCCATTTCCTCCCCCCTTACAATCGCATCCCCCTCCATAGTCCCCCAAGTTCCTATCGGAATCACAATCTTAGCTATATCCTTCCCCAGTGCCACTTACTCCAACGTAACTAATTAACTACCGACTTGCAGTATTTCATTGCGACTATGGGGTCCTAAACTTTGAATATAGGCTTCCCAAATTAACAAAAAAGAGGTCCAGCAACGGACACTGCCCCGCGCCCCCATTCCTCAGTAAGCATTAACTGGTGAAAACTATTGCACCACTCCCAGAAAGTTGGAGCGGCCCACTCTCTCCTTCTATGAAGTATCGGGCCCTTACCCACCAGACATGCCTTGCGCACTAATAATCTCTCCTCCTTCCCCCTAGGTGAGGTGAACCTGAACTCATCCAAGGCCACAAAGAAGCCTGTCCATCGGACCCCCTGCTGGAGTAGCCCACTCATAAAGGTACAGATCCGCGCCCAATAGGGGCGGAGGTATCAACAGCTCCACCACATATGTAGCAAGTTGGCCAAAGGTTCTGAACACCTAGGACAGCTACCATCATCCGTTATGTGACTATGTAAGGCTCTCCGAGATGAAAAATACACTCGAGTTATACATTTAAATTGTATTTCTCTCCACCAAGCCCCCGATCCATCGTAACATTTCCCGAATGGAGCCAGGGGGCTGTTATTAATTTTAAAGATGGTATGAGCGGATTTGTATTTAGCATGTGAGATAATTGGTAACCAGTGCCGATCATGCAGGAGGGGAGTTATATGGTCATGTTGTGATGCTCCAATGATGATATGGGCAGCAGTGCTTTGGACTAGTTGAAGGGGTCGGGTGGTTTGTTTGGGTAATCCTTGGAAGAGGAGATTACAGTAGTCCAGTGCTGGTGTAATGATAGCCTGGCATACTGTATGGAAGTGTTCTTAACTGAGGAGAGGCTTTAGCCTTCGGATCATTGCTAGTTTGTAGAAGGTGGTCTTAGAGGTCTTGTTGATATGCACTTGGAGATTAAGTTGTTTGTCAAGTATCACTCCAAGATATCTAACTTCGTTTCTTATTGCAATTGGTATGTTGGCAATATAGATTGAGGTAGGAGGGGTGAACGTGGGTTCCAGTGTAATGATGATCGCTTCAGATATTTTTTGGTGATGTTCAGGTTGTTGTTACTAAGCCAGGTTGTCATTTCTTGGATGCGGGTTGATATAGTGGTATAGTCTGGGGTGTCTAAATGGATTGGGGTATAGGTCATAAAACCTGAACAAAAGGCGGCAGATTTTTCTTTTAGATTAGGAGCTGAGTTCAAGCAGTTATATTAGTACAGGAGAAAGTTAGAATCTTATTTTTTAAACGTTTTATTTATTTGCATTTGACATAAGAAAGAAACTCTTGCAACAGGAATACCAGATGCTTAAGGAAGGAAAACAATAACAACTAAATACTACATATTTTCTAGATCATATAATATACTGTACACACATCTGTCAGTAATACCATTCTTAGGAGGAGACTGAGATCAGAAAAGAAATCAAACTGTGATACAAATCAAAAGGAATTATACAAAAAAATAAGGAATAAGGAAACCAAGGGAGCCCAAATTATACATCCTAGGAGCACCTATTGGCAATCACAACTAGCTGTCAACATTAAATCATTACTAAAATCATAATACTCTCCGATTATCAAGAAAAATTCAGAGCTGTTGCAGTTCGTAGAATATAAACTTGGCATCCTGATACTTCATGACGCACAAGCAAGGAAAGAAAATTAGAATAACTGTAGGCTATTGATCCAGAATAAAAAAAAAGAATGATATAGCATGCAAACTTTCAGGATCACCCAGGTCCCTTCTTAAAACGTCTGACTTGCAAGCTTATGTTCAACATCTTTTTACTTGATCAAATAAATATATCATAGCCGACATCAATTCTAAAACTGTCAAAATGAGCCTTCCCAATATTTGTCTGATCCTGAACTTGAATCCCATGCATGCCCCTTACTAATAAAATACCCCAGTACAGACACTGGAACCAGTGCTTGCAGATACTCCCTCTTTCCAGTTTTTAAACTTCTCCAAAATTTTCCGTATCTGTGTGTATGTGTCTCTTGCAACATTTGTTTTTCTCTGCTCTACAAATTCACACAGCTGTTACAAGGCAAACTAGAAATAAATCGAAACAAATGACAGGAAAAATGATATTTAACACTTTTCTTATTGCTTTCGACCCTGATTAATTTGGGTGTACAAAAACATTTTTTTATAAAACATGCTCAATGCGGGATAACAAACATGTTTCCTTTAGTAATTATGGTTCTAAACACTTCAAGTCATTTATCCTTCATAATAAAATTAGCCAAACTTAGACAATTATTTATGCACCAAGAATAAACTTCAGCAGTATTTTTTTTCAGCAAGGGTTACTATAGTGGGGAGCAAAGGTTTGTAAACATCTTTTCAAAGGCTGGTTGTAGGTGAAAACAGTGCATGAAGCTAAAGTGGATTGGGCAGTTTTTTTATCATTTTAATGTACAGTCCATTTTGTTTATTTTTCAAATAATCTTCATTGCAGTTGGATTTATTTTTCAAAATAAATATACAGAAGAGACAGAGGTTTGTTATTTTGTTTGAGTATAGCCGTAATGTTGGTTGTGGCAGTAAGTACGGTGCATGATGAGAGTCGGATATATGCTGACTACAGAAGGTATCATTAGTTTCAAGACTTTGTGAGCATTTGTATAGTTTATATGAGTTTCTGACAGAATGGTACAAAATGTCCTCTTCCTAAAGTCCCATAATAGTCTGTTATTAGTGCGTACTGACTTGAAACCATCACACCCTAACACATGGATCAGGCATAATTTGTATATTTTGTTTGCAGTGTCATGCCAAAATCAGAAGCAAAATTATCTGGGTTCACTGTTGGTGCGTCCAGGTAACTGGGAACAAGTGGAACCTGTCCTGGTTTTATTCCCACTTGACCAGTAAGTGCACAGATGCAATGCAGCAAAACCAGAACTAGTTGAGCTTGTCTTATGACATGGCAAGATCTGTTTACTTATTCAAGTTTTCACTAAGAAAATATCAGTCTGTAAATGCTCCCTTTATCCTCTTCCACTCCCTCGAGCCAGGATATCAGAAATGTGAGATATCAGAAAGTTTCTCTCCACTTTTTCTCTCAGACATTTCAGATTATTTGTTTTCTGCCTTAGTCAGGACCTGCCTAAAGATAGAAGAGTAATCAGCTAACTCCAGGACCCTAGAGCTGCGCAGCCTACTCACTCCTTAGGGAAGGGGAAGAGGGGGTGGGTCAGGAACCATTCTACACTTAGTCAAGGTCAAGAAGTATCAACCACATTAAAAGTTTCCAGCAGTTGGCCATAAAGTTAGTGTTTAACTGACAAGCCAGGTCAGAGGCGGCAGAAGGCCTTTTTCTTTGGGGAAGGGAGGCCTATGCACTGCTCCAAACTCCACCCAAGCTCTGCCCCATGGGCAGAGACCCTTCTTGTTCTGCCTGTGGGGATCTAATCTCCTGTGGGCAAGCAGGAAGGGTCTTTGCTGCAGTTTCCCTTCTTCTTCTGTCCATGGGATCCCCACGGGAAGCCTGCTGCCTGCCATGTTATAGCTTTGGTAGGGCCAGGGCCTATCTGACCCAACCCTTTCTGATGCTGTAAGGCAGGTCATACTTAGGAATTTAAATCAAGCAGGGGTAAGCTGGTTTATCTATCAGTCTGCTAGTTTTGTGATGTAAGCAAATACTTCTGGTAGGTCTCTCTCTTTTACTTCAACAGTTACCGAAGCTCCTCCAACTGAACAATGGCTGGGAAAAATCGTATTGCCAATGCTGTTGCCCCCATTACAGCTTCTACCTCTGTCCAGACAGAGATCCCAATGCCAGTTGAAACTCCAGTTCCATGTGCAGTTTGCCTGCATGCTGAAGCTCTCAGGAAACAAGTGGAGGAGCTCTGAGAAGAGGTGGCGAGGCTAAGGAGCATTCAAGACAGTGAGAAGTACATTGATGAGATGCTTCTTGAAACATCCAAGCTCTCCAGCAAAGGTGAAGATGGGAGCCTACAAAATGATGAAAGTTGGACACAAGTCACCAGGGCCTGCAGAATCACCAATCCAACTCCTTCAGCCCTTGAATTGAAGAACCAATATGCAGCCCTCAAAGTGGAAGAGGTGAAAGCATCCCAGGAAAGGGAGGAACAAAAGCTTGAGCACCCCAAAGTTGCAGAATCAGTCAACACGAGGAAGCAAAAGGTAATGGTAGTTGATGACTCTCTCCTGAGGGGTAGTGAGGCATCCATCTGCAGACCAGACTTGATATCCAGAGAGGTCTGCTGTCAGCCAGGTACCAACATCTGAGATGTTACAGAGAGTTTGCTGAGTCTCATCAAGCCTACTGGTTATTAAAGGCTACAACCCCCTACCTGAAAGAATACATAAGAAATATTTCTTATTTCTTATGTATTCTTTCAGGTAGGGGGTTGTAGCCTTTAAAGTCTTTTGCCCTTGTTTGTTCTCTGTTGCTGTTTCTCCATGATGTGGGTTGTATAGCGATATTGGAATTGATTAATATTTTGTCTTTGATTGTAACAATTTATTTCTTTTTGGACCGCTTATTTTCTTGGGTTTTGTATTTGGATTGCAAAAACGAAATTAAAAAAAAAAAAGCCTACTGATTATTACCTGATATTGCTCATACATGTCGGCACAAATGATATTGCCAGGTATCCCTCTGACTTCATGGATCTGGGACAGAAGGTGAAACAGACAGGTGAACAGGTGGTGTTTTCTTCAATTCTCCCTGTTGAGGGTAAATGTCAAGGCAGAGAAGCTTGCATCCTGGAGATAAATGCATGGCTGCATGGATGGTGTCATTGAGAGTGTTTTGGTGTCCTGGATAATGGGATTATGTTCCAAGGGCTGAAGAGCAGAGGTGGCATCCATCTTTCCAAAAAGAGTCGACATGTCTTCAGTAGCAGACTGACTAACCTACTGAAGAGGGCTTTAAACTAGCTTCATTGGCGATGGGTGAAGAAAGCACCCAAGTAAGTGAAACATTAAATAGCTCTATAGCAATGAGCAGAAGGGGCAACATCTGGAAAGCAGTGTGTATAAATGCCCATAGCATGGGAAATAAGATCCCAGATGTTGAGACTTTAATGGATGAGGCTGCTTGGATTTAGTAGCAGTTACAGAGGCAATGTTAATGGACAACCATAACTGGGATATAATTATACCAGGCTATACTTTACTCAGGAAGGGTAGGGTTGGAAGAAGGGGAGAAGTGGCATTATATGTAAAAAATAATATTAAAGTTATAGAATTACAGGGCTTAAAAGGGAGAGAGGAGGCACTGTGAGTTAAACTAGAAAGAGGTAAAGAGAAATCCATTTGCGTTGGCGTGATATACAGACCCCCCTCACAGGGAGAGAAAGTGGAAAAAGATTTAATAAAAGACATACACAGCATTGCCAGGAAAGGGGAGGTATTACTGATAGGTATTTTAATATGTTGTATGTTGACTGGCAAATCCCTGCTGCAGTATCATTTAGAAGTAAGGATATCCTGGATTCTCTACAGGAGAAATAATTCAGGCAACTGGTAACAAAAACCACACGTGAAGGGGCCATACTGGATTTGATGCTTGCCAATGGTGAAAGTGTTTCTGATGTTATAGTAGGAGCAGGGCCGTACCGAGTATAAATCATGCCCTGTGCGACTTGCACATCGGACGCGTGTCACCCCCCCTCCCCCGCGGCAGGAGAGAAGAGGTGCGCCTGGTGTGCAAGTTGCTGGCATGCTAAGTAGATCTGTCCCTCCCTGCGAGAGGGAGGGACAGATCTGCTTAGCATGGCGGTGAGAAGGCTTAAGGGGCACATTTTAGCTGTCTGTTGTTGCCTGCCGCCACTGAGAGAAGAAAAAGTGGGGGTGGCAGGCAACGGCAGACAGCTAAAATGTGCCCCTTAAGCCTTTGTGCCCTGTGCTGCCGCACCGCTCGCACAGGGCTAGATATGGGCCTGAGTGGGATATCATCTCGCATCCAGTGATCACCAGATGGTGTGGTTCAGTGTTAGGACTAGGACTGATAAAATCCCTTCAAAAATGAGAGTCTTAAACTTTAAGAAAACTAATTTTGCCAAGATGTGCCAATACCTCAAGGAGTCACTAGTGGGATGGGAACAGATGGGGGATGTAGAAAAACAGTGGGCAAAACTGAAAAGGGATATTTTAAGGGCAACCAACATTTTTGTTACAAAGGTAAATAAAGGTAAAAGGAAAAGGAGGCCACTATGGTTCTCAAAAGAAGTAGCTGAAAAGGTGAAGAAAAAGGGAGAGATCTTCATGAAATACAAGAGATCACGGAGAGAGGAAGACAGGCATCTGTATTTTGGAAAAACATAGAGAAGCTATCAAAGTAATCAGGAAAGCAAAGATACAAAAAGAAGAAGAAATAGCCAAGCTACGAGGGGACATGGGATGAGGGTGAAAGGGGATAGATTCAGGAGTGATATGTGGAAATATTTCTTTACAGAAAGAGTGGTGGATCCGTGGAATAATCTTCCAGTGGAGGTGGTAGAGATGAGGACAGTAACTGATATCAAAGAAGCATGGGACCAACACAGAGGATCTCTAAAGGAAAAAAAGGGGAATGTTGTAGTGGTTGATAAGTCATGTGGTCTTTTTCTGCTGTCATGTTTCTATGTTTCTATGATAAGACATTTTTCAAATATCTTAGTGAGAGGAAGAAGGGCAAAAGTGATATTGTCAGACTCAAGGGCGAAGGGGAGGAATATGTAGAAGTTGATGAGGATAAAGCGGAATTGTTTAACAAGTATTTCTGGTCTGTGTTCCCAGATGAAGGTCCAGAAGCAGGACCTCAGAAAACACCCAGAAAAATAGGAACAGAAGTGACGGGGATCTCAAACGATTTTCAGAAGACTGTGTTTGTGAGGAACTAGCAAAACTAAAAGTTGACAAAGCAATGGGACTGGATGGGATACATCCAAGAATACTGAGGAACAGGGACATTCTTGAAGCTCCCTTGACTGAGCTTTTTAATGCTTCTTTGGAATTGGGAGTGGTTCCAGAGAACTAGAGAAAGGCACATGTGATCCCTTTACACAAAAGAAGAAGTAAGGATGATGTTGAAAACTACAGGCTGGTTAATCTAACCTCTGTGGTGAGTAAATTATTGGAAACGCTGCTGAAAGGGAAAATAGTGAGGTTTCTGGAGCCCAATGGATTACAGGATCTGTGGCAGCATGGATTCACCAGAAGCAGGTCTTGTCAGACAAATCTGATTGATTTCTTTGACTGGGTGACCAGGGAGTTGGACCGAGGGAGAACGCTAGAAGTGGCGTACTTGGATTTCAGTAAAACCTTTGACACCATTCCTCACAGGCAACTTATAAACAAACTGAGCAAACTAGGGATGGACCCTAAAGTTACTGCTTGGGTTAGAAATTGGTTGTGTGGGAGGCGACAAAGAGTACAGGTAAATGGAGCTCACTCTGAGGAGAAGGATGTTACCAGTGGTGTGCCGCGGGGATCTGTCCTTGGTCCGATTCTTTGTAACATCTTTGTTAGTGATATTGCGGAAGGGCTGTCAGGTAAGGTTTGCCTCTTTGCAGATGACACCAAAATCTGCAATAGAGCAGACACCCAGGAAGGAGTAGATAACATGAGAAGGGATCTAACTAAGTTTGAAGAAAGGTCAAGAATTTGGCAGCTGAGATTTAATGCTAAAAAATGCAGGGTCATGCATTTGGGCTGCAAAAATCCAAGGGAGCAGTACAGTATAGGAGGTGAAGTACTTCTGACTACAAAAGAGAGGGACCTGGGCGTGATTGTGTCTGACGATTGTAAAGTAACTAAACAGGTAGAAAAGGTGACAATGAAAGCTAGAAGGATGCTTGGGTGCATAGGGAGCAGAATGGCCAGCAGAATCAGTCTTTGATTTGACCTCATGCGGATTATTGTGTGCACGTTTTGAGACCATACCTTCAAAACGATATAAACAAGTTGGAGTTGGTGCAGAGGGTGGCTACTAAAATGGTTAGTGATGTTCGTTATAAAGCTTTTGAGGAAAGACTTAAGAGACCCTATTTTTGAAGGCATTTACACAGTTTACAGCCCATGTTAATCATGTAAATGACTTAGTCGGGGATTTATATGGCTAGTGCCTTTGAAAATCCCCAATTAAGGCCCTACATGCCCTGATGCTATCTGGTTAGCATTGGGGCATGGAGGGGGTGTTCTGAGGTGGAGCAGAGGCGGGAAATGGTGCTAAGCAGGTAGCAGAGATTTTGGATGCTGCCTGGTTAGCACTCTGCCTTAAAGATAGCTGAGAAAAACCCTTGTCTATCTGTAAGGTCCCAGTGCTAACAGGGCAGCATCCAAAATCGCTGCTGCCCAGTTAAAGTCGGTGGCTTTCCGGCTGTGTGGCAAACTCTGGATTTTCACTATGGCACTTAGCCCTGCCCAATGCAACATCGAGCCCAAGGATCTTAATATGTATATGGTAGAGGAAAAGTGGGATAGAGGAAATATGATAGAGATGTTTAAATACCTCCATGGCATAAATGCACAGGGGGAGAGCCTCTTTTGATAGATGGCAATCTCTGCTACGAGGGGACATAGGATGAGGGTGGAAGGGGACAGACTCAGGAGTAATGTGCTGAAATATTTTTTTACGGAAAGATTGGTAGATGCTTGGAATAGTCTCCCAGTGGAGGCAGTAGAGATGAGGACAGTATCTGAATTCAAAAAAAGCATGGGACAAGCACAAAGGATCTCTAAAGGAGAAAAGGGGACTGTTGTAGTGGTTGATATGGAAGGGCAGACTAGATAGGCCATGTGGTCTTTTTCTGCCGTCATGTTTCTATATTTCTAATCTGAGCTATTCTACCCCTTTGAGTTTTCTTCTTGCTTGAAATCTTAAGACAAGCCCATCTCAGCCCATGAGTGTTCCAGAACATGTCCAGTGGAGCTCCGACAGCCTTTGGGGCACATAGGAAAGTCTCTCACAGCTGGACGCGCAGTAAACATCACTTGAACGGCTTGCTCTGATAATATCCTGATCCAAGGAAAGTGGTGAATCTTCTGCACTAGCAATGGAAGAATCGAAAACCTCCTTTACTCAGCAAGTCTTCCAGCATGGGGAAGCCCATCTTGGTTATTCTTGTTGTTGTTGTTTGCCGTCAGATTGGTGCTGACTCCTGGTGACCCTATAGATAGTTGTGACTAGGGCTGGCCAAGGGTATCATGATAGAATTATATGGCTCTCAGTAAGGAAATTAGTTGGCAAATATCTCATTTACACATGAACTGAAAAAGAAATATTTCAAATCTTTTCAGGGCACAGTTCACAGCCTTAAAGGAGAGGGAAAGTGGCCAACCTTGGAGATAGCGTGCTGTGTGTGCAAAGAACATGGACTCACGCATGGTAGGGGAGTCTAGATTTAATGGTTCCCTATTAAGATTTATAATTATTCAGCTAGATTGCACTTGGCATCCATCCATAGCAAAAAAAGAAAATGTTTTCCAGATGATAAGTTCATAATTCTCTTTAGTTGCAGAGTAGAGAACTTCCACATAAATGCTGATGATTAAAATTGTAGTGTTTTTGATAATCATTGGGTCATAAAAATGCAGCAGGGCATATTCAGCAGCAGTGGCTAGCGCAATTAAAGTGTCTGCACCGCTTTAATTTATGCCCAGATATTCAGAGCCAGGGCCATTTCTGGCCAGTAGCACTGGATATCTGGTTTGCCCGGCTAGCGATTTACCTATTTAGTCAATGGCAATATTCAGTTACTGGCTGGATAGCTGAACTTTCTAAAGTTAGGTCAGCTTTTTTTTCTTCCTAACTTTAGCTGGTTTTAGGTTAGCCAGTTAATATTGCTGATAACCTTGAGTGTCGCCCCTGCTCCATTCCCGGAATGACCAACACTAAGAAGGTCATTCTGTTCACTGTTTAGTGGGTCTGGACATCTGATCTGAATGTCCAGACCTGCTAAATGGCTGGATCTCTCCTACAGCCACAGAGGTCCCCGCACATACAGGCCATTTGTGCAGGGAACTCTGTTTGTGAGTGGAAGGGGTTGGGCCAGGGGAGGAGCAAGGGGGGGCAGTAAGTGGGGATGCGACCCCGGACATACAGGATCTATTCTGAGGTCAGCCTTATATGTCCAGGGTCGCAAAGTTAGACGGGAGACTTACTGCACCTCAGAGGTAGAATAAGTCCCCCTGCATTTCGAGGGATGGTGGTGCAGAAGGCCAAGCTTGAGGTGAAGGGGTGCAGGGGGTTTCCCGCAGTCCAACCCCAGCTGTGGGAGGCCTGATCGGGGGTCGGGCTGGTGGGAATAGGCCTACAACCGATGCTGCCAGTGTTCATGGCTCCTTCATGATGGAGCCTGACTGAGTTAGCCAGGGAAGTGGCTGGACTTCTGGGGTGCCTGAATTGGGGCACCTCCTGGACATCCAGCCATTGTGCTGCAATTCTGCTCCCATGGGGACATCCGGACCGCCCAGGGACACACAAACCCGAATGTGCCTCTAAGCAGTTAGCATCAGAGTGATACGGCCAAAGAGGGAATATTCATTAGCATAAACTGCTGAATATCCTGCTGAGCGGCATTTACGTGGTTTGCAGTGGCCAGTTGTCTAGGTATGTTTCCTATAGACACAAACCAAGAAAATGCCTTTAATCATCAGATTCATAGAGATTATTTCCTCTCCTGCCCTAATGTGTTCAATTTAAGCATTATAAAAATGAAATTTAGTATTGTCCTGTGCATTATGGGGATACTTTTATATGGAGGTGCCTGATTTTAAGACTGTCTGTGTCAGGGGCAAATAATTAACATTCTAACAGATAAAAAGTGGAATTTTACAATGACATACAAGCCAGAATGTTTGAAGAAAAGCAGGCACATCCAGGCCCAGGCGTCGTTTCACAAACATGGACATATCCAATATGGACGTCTGCAGGGGCATCTATAAAGACATCCTTAGAATAGCATTTTAGATTAATGGTTATAATAGTGGGCTATGACCAGAAAAACCAGTGCTCAAAACCCACTGCTGTTATCATGGTGATTGTGCAGAATATTGGGGATGGTAGATTGCCATCTTTTTCTACACCCTCTGGGTGTTTTATGGCTGGGAGCAGGTATAACTTTAGATGTGACTCCAAACATTCAGGATGCTTCTGAGATAAGGCAGTGGTGTCCAGCTTCTTGAATGCTCTAACCATGCCTCACCTTGCCCCTGCTCTGTGGGCAAGATGGTGACCCATGTGTCTTGCTCATGCTGTGGTTTCTTTTGCAGTCATGGACGTTTTTGTAGGGACTTGTCCCTTCCTTTGTTTTGTTCTTTGGCACAAAGGATGTGTGCAAATGCTGGTATTTTTTTTAAGTGGTCACATATGTGCATAAATGACCTCCATATAAAATACTAGGAGATGAGGAATAGCCTAGTACCGAAGAGAACTGTGTTTGATTCCCACTGGCGCTCCTGTGACCTTGGGCAAATCACTCTGTCCTCCATTGCCTCAGAGGAAAAGGCCTGGCAACCTACTTCTGGTCAGGGGCTGCTAGGTTGTCAGGAGTCAACATTGACTTGATGCCACTTAAAAAAAGGAAAACCCAACCAGTGTAAAAGTAAGCCTGTTAATTGCATGGTATGGGCATGTACAACGGTGGTGCAAACAAGTAAGCACATTACTTGTGAAATACAATAATTTACACAGCTATTTGCAAAATGTAAACATGCTCGTTTACGTCAGCCCTAGAGCTGATGGGCATGCCTTGATATAAGGTGCGATCTCTGTCATCTACTTGCCTTTATAAAAGAGGTGGAATTTAGGTATGTTAAACATGCATTAAGTAGTTCCCTATTATAAAATTACCCTCCACATCTCCTTTCTTTTTGGTGCTTGCCTGTGCCTCGGTGTATTTTTATTTTTAAGATGGATGTACTGGAGATTTCTACATGCCATGATGTTCTTGTTTTTGAATCTAGAAATAAAAAACGAACTAATAATAACATCTGGGTTTTTTCAGAAACCACTTGTGAGGTATGAAAAGTATCAGGGGCTCTATTGATTATGCACAGTAACAGGGGCATAGCAGAAACTGTATGCATCTGTTAGCAGAAGCTTGAACACAATTACCATTGCTTTGTCTGTTGTACCATCACAATCCTTCTCATGCCAACTGTGAACGCAAATAGAAATGGATCGCTACCAGGAAAAATGAAAGCTAACCATAAACTAGGGCACCAAAGTACTATGTTATTTACTATCAGGTGGTGGTAAAGGAAAACAGCATTTAATGAGTCTTAACAGAAGTTGTATTCGTGGTTCTGATTTCACAAGGAGAAATGTATTCTGACAGATTTGTCTCATTGTGTGAGGATCCTCCATTCTGTGTCAGCGGCTATCAAATAACTCTATAGCAACAGTTATTTCTCTTTCTTAGAAATTATGAAATAATTTAATACAGCTTTTTCCAAATGAAAATCATGTGTTAAATGCGGAAGATGTCTCTTATAAAAGCGCAAATAGTTTATATAGCAAAATCTTATCCATAAAGCTTGGAATAAATTTTCTATAAGATTCCTAACTGCAAGCTTTTCACATACTTGAATGCTCACACAGAAGAAGGTATTATTCCAGTACTGGGTACCTGTGTACACTGAATTTGAACTTCAGGCTGTTAAGCAGATAACTAGATGAGCATAAAATTAGGGGAAGTAAAAAAGCATATTAACAGCTCACCATCTACACACTTTAGTAGTTTTTAGCTCATGCCTTTAAGGTGATTTACAGTCAGGTACAGTAGGCATTTCCCTCCCTTTAGGGCTTAGAATCTAAGTTTGTAGGGTTAAGTGACCTGCCTAAGGCCATAAGGAGCTTCAGTGAGATTTGAACCATGGTCATTAGACAACAGCTCTAACCACTAGGCTACTCCTGCACTCTGTTGGTACTGCATACTTTCAATGCAAACCCCCCCCCCCCCCCCCCCAACATGCCACTTGGAATATCTACTTTTTATTTCATTTCAGTCGCTGTTTATATACCATTTCACCAGCAAAATTCTGTCCAAGGTGATGAACAACATGATAAAATGTTGTATTAAATATGATGACGAAACAATATAAAACCCATTTCTAAGGAATAATTTGTGCATGTTTATTTATTTAACATTTCTTATATGCTGCCTTTCATGATATCAAGGTGGTTTACATTGAACAAACTGAAATTACATTGAACAGGGCATTATAACTTGGGTATAACTATTTTACAGGGAACATGGGCAATGGAGGGTTGCCCAAGACCACAAGGAGCACCTGTGGGACTAGAAGCCCCAGTCCTTCCAGCCCAACGTTGCTGTCCTCTAGTGGGTTTTGAACCCCTAACCTTCTGGGCTGAGGTAACTTGCCCCAACCACTAGGCTACTCCTCCCATATGTTAATAAATAATGCATGTACTTATAGGCAGCTGAAAAATGACTTGAGTGGGTTAACTTTACTTTTAACTTATAATAGGTAATTACGTCTTTGAAAATGTATTCCACCTCCTGACTGCCAGCAGACTGATCAAGGTGACATTTGGAGGGGAAAGGGAAAGGACTGACTATGAGTCTAGCACTGACCTTACTGAGAATGTCCTAGAGCAGATAAAGGTATGGTCATTCCAAACAGTGTTTAAGTTCAAAGTGCTCCAAATCTATGTTTATGCAGGGCTTGTTCTCTTGTATTCATAAGAACATAAGATACGTCATACTGAGTCAGACCACGGTCTATCAAGCCCAGTATCCTGTTTCCAACAGTGGCCAATCCAGGTCGCAAGTACCTGTCAGGTTCCCAAAAGGGTACACAGATTCCATGTTGTTTATCCCACAGTAAGCAGTGGATTTCTCTGGTCCTCTTTAATAATGGTTTATAGACTTTTCTTCCAGGAACTTGTCCAAACCTTTTTTTTTAAACCCAACTACACTAACAACTTTCATTACATTCTGGGGTACTGAATTCCAGAGTTTGATTACATGTTGAATGAAAAAATATTTTCTCCTATTAGTCTTAAATGGGCTACATTGTAGCTTCATTGTGTGTCCCCCTAGTCTTTCTGCTTTTTGATGGAGGAAACAACTGATTTATGTTTACTTGTTCCACTCTAGTCATTATTTTATAGATCTCTATCATATCTCCCCTCAGCCTTCTTTTTTCCAAGTTGAAGAGCCCTAACCTTTTAAGTCTTTCCTCATAGGGGTATCCTTTGACTCTTCTGTGCACCTTTTCCAATTCTGCTATATCCCTTTTAAGATATCGCAACCAGAATTGTACACAATACACGATGGAATGATACAGAGGCATTATAATATACTTTGTTTTATTCTCTATTCCTTTCCTTACAATTTTTAACATTCAAAAAAAGTATAGCAGATTAGTAAGACAAGATTTTCTTTCGCTAAATCCATGTTGGCTTTTCCCCTTTAAACAATGACTTTCTGTATGTGCAGTAATTTTATTCTTTATAATGATTTCTACCATTTTGCCCGATACTGATGTTAGGCTCACCGGTCTGCAGTTTTATGGATGACTCCTGGAACTCTTTTTAAAAATTGGAGTTATATTTCATTTATTTATTATTTAAAAGGATTTATATCCCGCTTTATCCTTGAATCAAAGCGGTTTATACTCCAAACCAATCAAATTAGGTTGGTGCGGGGGTGTCGGCATGCAGTGGTGGTGGAGGTGGTGTTCATGGGTGTGTGGGTGGGTACATCTTGATTAGGGGTGCAATATATACAGAATTGAGCTATTTACAGTGGGTTATATACTGGGAGTGAGGGGGGTTGTCGCTGGGCGGGGATGGTATACTGCGTAACTGTTAGAGTCACTTAATGTCACCATAATACTCTGTGTAGAGCGTTGTTTTGAGTGCCTTTCGGAAGTCCTTAATATCGATCATTGATTTTAGGCTGTCAGGGAGGGAGTTCCAAATGGCGGGGGCTGCCAGGGATATTGCTCTCTTTGAAGTGGTTTGCCTCATTTTGGTGAATTCTTTGGGGGTTGTGATGGTGTTCGTGGTACCTCTCCTTCTGGGTCTGAGGCTGGAGTCAAAGCTGATGATCGCTTGCAGGCTGTCCGTTGAGATGTCCTGTTTGAGTTTGAATAGGTTCAGTATGGTTTTGTATCGGACTCGAGACTCTATTGGAAGCCAATGTAGGAGATTCATGATAGGGGTGATGTGGTCATGTCTTGTGGATCCAGTTATTATTCCCGCAGCTGTGTTCTGCGCCAGCTGTAAGGGTCAGAGTGTGTGCTTTGGGAGACCAAGATAAATTTAGTTACAGTAGTCCAATATCGGTGTGATGATGACTTAGCAGACCATTCTGAAATGTTCTTGGGAGAGGATTGGCTTGAGGCGTCTGATGATTCTCATCTTGAAGTATGCGTTTCAGATGGTTTTGCTGATCTGGGACTGTAGGTTGAGCTCTCTGTCGAGGGTGATTCCAAGGTAGCTTATTTCTGATTTTATTGCTATTGCGATATTATTGAGTTCGATGGTGGAAGGGGGGGGGGTATATTTGTTGTTTCTGGTCATATGTAGCGCTTCTGTTTTGTTGTAGTTTATTGTCAAGTTGTTTTGTAGTAGCCATCTAGTCATTCGTTGTAGGCAGTCTGCTATTTTTGTGCAGTCCGGGTTCTCCAGGTTAATCGGTGTGTATATCATTATGTCGTCTGCATAGATGGAGTATTGTATATTGTGTTCCTTGATGATGTTGCAGATTGGCTGTATGTATAGATTAAATAGCAGTGCAGATAGGACGAATCCTTGCGGTACTCCCTGTTTGGCTTTGAATTGTCGGGAGATGTTGGGGCCATATTTAACTTGGAGCTGTCTGTTTGTGAGGTAGAAGGTGAACCAGTTCAAGGTGGTGCCATGTAGTCCTATTTGCTATAGTGTTGAGATGAGGATGTTGTGGTCTACTGTGTCGAAAGCTGCTGTGATGTTCAGGAAAATTATGATGATGCCTCTTTTCATGTTGTCAATCACTTTGAGTAGGTTGTCAAAGAGGTGTATCAGAAGAGTTTTGATGCTGTGGTTTGGGTGGAACCCGTGTTGTAGCTGGTGTTGTACCATCTTCTCGATGATCTTCACCATTGGTCATTTTCCAGTCTTCAAGTACTACAGATGATTTTAATGATAGTTCACAGATACCTAATAGTAGGTCTGAAATCTCATATTTCAATTCTTTCAGCATCCTGGGATATATACCATCTGGTTCAGGTGATTTGCTACTCTTTAGTTTATCAAATAGTTGTAATACATAGTCCCAGTTTATCCACCTTTGTTTTATTTCTTCTGATAGATCACTTTTAAATCCCATTTCATGCTGGGTAACTTTCATACATCTTCTTCAATAAAGACTGAAGCAAAGAATTCATTCAGTCTCTCTGCTATGGCCTTTTCCTCCCTTAGCACCCCTTTTATCCCTCTATCATCTAATGGTCCAACTGAGTCTGTCACAGGATATTTGCTACGAATATACTTGAAAATCTTTATTATGCATTTTTGCTTCCGAGGCATGCTTCTTTTCAAATTCTCTCTTTGCCTATCTTGCTTCTAAATTAACAGTTATATTGTTTCCTGTTTTCGTCATTTGGCTCCTTTGTCCATTTCCTGAAAGATGCTTTTTTTGCTACAATAGCATCTCTGACCTCATCTTTAAACCATGCTGGCAATCATTTGGCCTTCCTTCCACCTTTCTTAAAACATGGAATACATCTGGTCTGGGCTTCCAAGATCGTATTTTTAAACAATGTCCATGCTCAATGTAAACCTTTAACCTTTGTAGATGCTCCTTTTAGTTTTTTCTTAACTATTTTGCTCATTTTATCATAGTCTCCCTTTTGAAAGTTAAAAGGCAGTACTATGGATTTCCTTGCCATCCTTCTTCCATTTATTAAATGAATTGTGATCATGCTGTGATCATTATTACCAAGTGTGCCCAAAATCCTCATCTCTTAGACCAGATCCTGTATTCCACTAAGGATTCAGTACAAAATAGCTTCCCCTTTTGTTGGGTTATGAAGCAGCTGCTCCAACAAGGAGTCATTTATTTCATCTAGAAACTTTATCTTCCGAGCATGTCCTGCTGTGACATTGACCCAGTCGATACCGGGGCAATTGAAATCATCCATTATAACTGTGTTGTAACATTTGCTAGCTTCCCTTATTTCTTTTAGCATTTCATCATCCATCTGTTCATTCTGACTGGGTGGATGACTGGGTGGATGGATGGTAGTACACACCCACTGCCATTGCCTTCCCATTTTTAGATGGAATTTCTATCCATAGAGATTCTGCAATGTATTTTGCTTCCTACAAAACTTTTATCCTGTTTGACTCAATGCCATCTCTAACATAGCGCTCAATCCCTCCACCAATTTGACCTACTCTATCACTGATATACAGACTGATGCAGAAACTTAGCGCAGGCTTTATGAGCTCCTAACACCATGTTTAAGCACTTTTAATGATCCTGCAAATGCAGGAACCAGACTAAGCACCGGCGGAAAAACTAGCGCCCAACTAACACCACGAGTATTTAAATAAATTTCAGGTATTTAAATCTATTATAGACAGTTGGACTGGTATGCATATCATAGCTACGGCTAATGCAGAGAAAGGCGTAGAGGATTTCACAACCAGCCACAGTGCCAAAATTTTTACTTCAGGGTCTAAGTAGAAGTAACCTCTAACACGTGCTCCTGACAGTATTTTGATGGCATCGTGTGTTTTCCCTAGTGCCTAGATCATCTCCTCAGATGATCAGTCATCGGGAAAGGTCCACGATGCCATGAAAATACTGTCAAGGGCCATGCCCAACAATAAAATTATCCTTGGTGGTCCAGTGACCCCAATTCCACCCCCAACAGTATTTTGATGGCATCTGGAAAGGCCCCTGATGCCATCAGAATACTGTTGGGGGCCATGCCTGACAATAAAATTATCCCTGGTGGTCCAGCAACCCTGATCCCACCCCCGACAGTATTTTGATGGCATCAGAAAAGGCTTCCGATGCCATCAAAATACTGTTGGGGGCCGTGCCCCACAATAAAATGATCCCTGGTGGCCCCTTCCCCTCCCCCCACTAAATAAAAGAAGAACCTGGTAGTCTAGTGGCCCCTTTTGCAACCCCCGTTAAATAAAAAACAAAACCTGATGGTCTAGCGGCCCCTAGCTGGTAGTCTGACGGCCCCCAAATGCACCTTAAGAGGGAGAGCCTCCTACATGCTCCTGCTCTGCATCAGCCATATTGCAAAATGGCGGTGTTTGGCCGCGTGCGGTGCATCCTGGGATGCACCAGGTGAGGTCAGACTGTCATATAAGGTAGATCAGGCAGCCAAGGCCTTGGAACACTGTATACCTTCCAAGGCAACCCTCAACCCCAAGGAAGAGCTGAAGTATTATGGGCTGAGGAAATATAAATGACAAGGGTAGAAGAGAGAGAGTGAATTAAATTTCAGCATCTCAGGAAATTTGGAGCCTAAGACTTATAGTGCAAAATTATTTCCCATTCTCTACACAAACTTCAACAAAGATGTCCTGGACTTGGCGAGGTATGATAAATGTTAAATTTTGTTTATTCTGCTTGGCTGGAGCTGTGCATGGCATTTTTCATATTGCTACTATTATGCAGAATGTAACATTACATACAGTTAACTGCACTACAGAAATGATAAATAGTAATAAACTATGAATATGGTATGTTTTCAGCATCAGTTTGAATGTTACTGAAAATAAAAGATTTTTAGAAAATATACATTTTTTTCTGAGTTACAAATATTTGCAATATTGCCAGTCAACAGGCTCTGACTATTGTTGTTAAGTGTCGTTGAGTCTGAATAGTTGTCCTAAACTGTGTTCGGTCTTCAGTCAGACAGCTCATTGTTGATAAAGTGGCTCCCATAGCTGTTGTTATTGAACTAGTCCATCTCATTGTTGGCCTGCCTATTTTACATTGACCTTCAACCTTGTCAAACATGATGTCTTTCTCTAATGATCTCTCTCCGCTCACACGATGTGTCCAAAATATGAAAGTCGAAGTCTTGTCATCTAAGCTTCTAAAGAAAGCTTAGGTTTGATCTCCTCTAGTACTGACTGGTTTGTTCTTTGGGCAGTCCATGGTAAACACAATATTTTTCATCAGTACCATAATTCAAAGGCATCAAGTTTCTTCCTATCATTTTCACTGTCCAATTTTCACATCCATATGACTTTATTGAAAATACCATGACTTGGACAAGTAGCCTAAAGGTTAGAGCAGGAGCCTAGGACTAGAAAAAACAGTGTTCAAATCCTATTGGTACTACTTGTGGCCTTGGGCAAGTCACTTAACCCTCCACTGCTTCAGGTACAAACTTATATTGCAAGCCCTCTGGGGACAGGGAAATGCCTCCTGTATCTGAACGTAACTCACCTTGAACTATTACCGGAAAGGTGTGAGCTAAATACTAATAAGTGCAATCGTGCATTTTTCATTGTGGGTATGTATGGAATTGGAGCTAAGGCGAAGCCTAAATTTATGTACATATTTCATAGAATACTTTAACTGATGATGTGGGCATTTACACCTGTCTTACAGGAGGCATATGTTCCCACGCTGATTTTTGCATCACTTATGCCCTATTTTATAAAGAAAACTAGACATCCACTTTTTTTTTTTTATAAAATAGACTCAGGATAGGTGTGTTTTGGGTGCCTAATACTAGGTCCCTGGTAATAAAATTACCCTCCTAGTGATTAGATTTAGAGTCCATGATTACAGGGTTCTGGAGGGAGCCCTGCTGTATGGCTTTGGCCAAGGAGGTTTGTTGCACTGACTTGACTGAAGCAAGTTGGAAGGTGAAATAAAGCAAGAGAAACAGTTCCCCGTGTAGCTGCAAATGAAGGTTCAAGGTGCTGGATCCTAGCATTGGTTCCAATTGAGCTGGAGCCCCAAAAGATCTCGAAGAAGCTGCTGGATCAAAATAAAAGCGAGATTACAAATCCCATAGTGCTTTGCAAGTTATAAGACACAAGACTGTGTAAATATGGAGGCAGAGCTCTCCTCCAAGCTCCCATGCAATCATAGTCTGACCATAAGGACATGTATTTCATAAGTCAAACAAAACATACTGTTGAGCTGGAACAGGCATCCTTTACTGTGGTCCTAGATGTTAAAATAAACTCTGGAGAAAAAAACAAAAGCTGCAGATTTCTAAAAAGGGTCCCGGAGTGATCCAGGAAACTACAGTTCAGTGAGCTGAAAACCGATACCGGGTAAAATGGCGGAATTGATTGTTAAGAATAAAGGGCGGCATTTTCAAAGGCCCTAGTTACCCATGTAAATGCATTATCCGTGATTTTCCAAAGGCACCTACACAGGTAATGCCTTTGGAAAATCCCGGATAAGTCCCTAACGCGCCCAGATGCTAGGTGGTTAGCATCGGGGTATGTTGGTGGCGTTCTGGGGCAGAGCAAGAGCAGAGGAAAGGGCTAAGCGGGTAGCAGCACAGTTTTCGATGCTACCCGCTTAGCCCTGTGTGCCTTAAAGATAGGTAAGGTTTTTCCTTGCCTATCTTTCAGGTGCAGGGGCTAAGCGGGTAGCATCGAAAATTGCTGCTACCTGCTTAACTTGTTTCCTGTTGCCGCAGAAGTGAAAATCCGGGTTAAGGGGGTCGGCGGGTAGGCTATGCGCTGATGCGGCACATAGCTTGCCTAACTGAAAATCGGGCCCAAAATTACTGGGCATGGCTTAATGAGGAAATCTAGCATGGATTTAGCAAAAGGAAAGTTATACCTTGATAAGTCTATTGGAATTCTTTTAAAATGTTAATAAAAATGTTGCAAAAGGTTAACATAGTGTATCTGAATTTTCAGAAGACTTTTGACAAAGACTTTCCTGAGAGACTTGTGAAGAAATTGAAGAACACAAACCACTCAACATCAAACCACCTGCCTGCCCCTCCCCCAGGAAAATTATACACTAATATGCCCAGCATATCTAGAAAAGAACAAGCTGCTACCCAAGTTTGTACAATGATGCTACACTGTTTATACACTGTTTATACATTGTTAATCCATTTTCCACACCCCGTTTACTTCACTGTTACTCTGTACACACTGTTACAAGTTAACTGTACTCTGTTCTGTTCACTGTATAGCCTCTGAGTTCAAGTTAAATGCAAACCGCTTTGAGTTAATGATAAAGCGGTATCGAAAATGTGTTAAATAAATCAATTGAAAAGCCATTGGTTAGGAGGTAATATCCTATTATGACTGGGTAAGTGGATAAGATGTTATGAGGCTGGGGAGCTGATCTTTTCAACGGCAGATGAAATTTAATGTGGACAAGAGAAAAGTGATGCACATGAGTAAAAAACAAATCACAGCTATATATACACAATGCCTAGTCTCACATTAGGAGTCACAACCTTGGAGTCATGTAGACAATAAGCAGAAATCCTGCAGTGTGTGGCGATGATCAAAAAAGCAACTAGAATATTAGGAAATGTTTGGAAAGGAATGAGGAATAAAATGTAGAATATCATAATGGCTCTGTGTAAATGCTTGATACAACCTCATCTTAGGTATTATGTGAAATTCTGGTTGCCACATCTCAAAGGTATAGTAGAATTAGAATGTACAAAGAAAGGTGACAAAATGTAATGGGATGACATGGTGCCCCTCTAATGAAAGGCTAAACAACATAGGCCTCCTCAGCTTGGAGAGAAGAACATCAGCACATAAGGTTTGCCATAGTGGGGCAGACCAAAGGTCCATCAAGCCGTGTATCCTGTTTACAACAATGGCCAATCCAGGTCACAAGTACCTGGTAGGATTCCAAAAGGTTGACCGATTCCAGGCTGCTTATCCCAGGGATAAATAGTGGATTTCCTCCAGTCCACTTTGATAAAGATTTATGGACTCTTCCTTCAAAACCTGTCCAAACCGTTTCTAAACTCAGCTACCCTAATAGCTTTTACTACATCCACTGACAATGGATTGCAGGGCTTAATTACATATTGAGTGGAAAAAAAAATTCTCCAGTTAGTCTTTAGTGTATGAGTATAGCTTCATTGCATTCCCCTAGTCTTTGTACTTTTTGAAGGAGTAAACAACCAATTCACATTTACACATTTCACCCCACTCTTTATTTTATAGACCTCTATTATATTCCCCTCAGCTGTCTGTCCTCCAAGCTAAATGCCCAACCTTTACCATTTTGGTTTCCCTTCTCTGTACCTTTTTAAATTCTTCTTTACCTTATTTTAGATGCAGTAACCTGAACTACACATAATAGTCAAGGTGCAATGGCACCATGGAATGATACAGAGGCATTATGATGTCATCCTTTGATTTATTCTCCATTCCATTCCTCATAATTCCTTAGCATTTTATTAGCTATTTTAACGACTGCAACACACTGATTAGAGGATTTCAAAGTATTATCCACAATCCTAGATCCTTTTACTGGATGGTGATTCCTAATTTGGAACCTTGCATTGTGCAGCCATAATTTGGGTTGCACTTCCATAACAGGATCATTCCAAATCACATTTAGTGGGTCTGGACGTCGATATGGATGTCCATACCTGCTAAATACCCAGATCGGGATTCCAGGGATACAGTTCCTCACACGTATTGCTGGTTTGTGTGGGGAGTTCAGTTTGTGGATGGGAGGGGGTGGGCTGGGGGGAGTGAGGGCAGGCAGTGGGCGGCGACTAACTCTGGACATACAGGGCCAATTCAGTGGTCAGCCCCGTATGTCTGGGGTCTTCAGTGTAGACAGGGGACTTATTCCACCTTGAAGGTGGAATAAATCCTCCTGAACGGTGGGAGATCGTGTTGCAGAACCCGAAGGAGCAGGTGAGGGGGCGCAAGGCATCCCCGCAGCCTGATCGGGGGTCACACTTTAGGGAAACACAGATCTATTTGTCAGCTGATGATCATGGCTCCTGAATTGAGCTGCGGTGCCTTGGCCACAGGACACCATGGCATTGGGGCTCCATTCAGGAGGCTGGCTGAGTTAGCCAAGTAGGTGCAGGACATGTGGCCAATCAGAATTGGGGCCCAGTCTGCACCAACAGGTCGGTAGACCCAATTCTGTTCCCATGGGCACAGCTAGCCCTGATTCTGACAAGCCATACAGTGGGTGGATGGCCAGTACAGAATGAGCCCATAAGTGCATAACTATGTGTTTTCACATTAAATTTCATCTGCCATTTGGATGACCAGTTTCCCAATTATTCAAGGTTCTTGCAATTTTTCACAATCATGTTGTGATTTAACAACTTTTTGTGTCATCTGCAAATTTGATCACCTCACTTGTTCCCATTTCTAGGTCATTTATAAATATGTTAAAAAGCAGTGGGCTCAGGACCTATTCACCTTTCTCCATGAAGAAAACTGATCATTTCGTCCTATTCTGTTTTCTATCTTTTAACCAGTTTCCAATCCTCAATATGGCTTTGTTTCCTATCCCATGACTTTTTTATTTGAAGAGTCTCTCGTGAGGGACATTCTCAAAGGCCCTTTGAAAGTCCAGATACACTATTGAGTTATCTTAGAAGCTCTAGTCATGATGTGGATGTCTGAAAATGGGCATTCAGATGTGCAAATCACATAGACATCCCCAGACCAATTTAGAAAGCCAGGAATATAGATGTCCCCAGCGTGAATATGGCCATATAGCATAGGGCATGGTGGTTGTGTGGCTTCAGCAGAGCAATGGAGATGCACATCATGGTGCAATCTCAGAATGTCACAAGCATGGCTGGCTCTGGTTGGTGAGGCATTGATGCCTTTACTTGCTCTTAAACATAAATAAGGTGCAAAAATAGCACCATTTCATGATTGCAGTCCTACTTTCAGCCCTACTTTTCAATATCTATATAAAACCGGTCTGTAACATCTTTAAAAAAATTTGGAGTACAATATCACCTTTATGCGGATGATATCATGATGTACATTCCTTTTACGATTCCTAACCTACCGATTCAACTTCTATCAGACTGCTACAATGAAATCACACACTGGCTAAAAACCCAAAACCTCCATATAAACCATGCTAAAACTGAAGTCTTAATTGTAACAAAAAACCATTCATTCACTCCTCCAACCCACATAACACTACAAAACCAAGAAATTAAAATAAAAAATGAAATAAGATATCTAGGTGTTATCTTAGATACACACCTTACTATGGAAACGCACATTAGAAATACATTAAAGAAAATCTACTTCAAACTTAAAATCCTCAAACAATTACGCCCCCTTGTATTTATACAAGATTTTATCAATATAATACAAGCTACCATAACTCCCCACTTCGATTTCGCCAACTTAATACTTATAGGCATTTCTAAACAAAACATCAAAAGGATCCAACTTGCGCAAAATGCAACAGCTAGAATTATATTAAAGATAAACTCACTCCAACACATTACACCGATACTAGCATCCCTTCACTGGTTACCAATACAAAGCAGGATAACATACAAAACAATAATAACTACATTCAAAGCCCTAAATGACATGGCCCCGAAGACACTCTGTAACCTAATAAGCAAAGAACCACCTAAGCCCACTCATAGAAAAGGACAATCAAATAAACTTAAAATGCCGAAAGAATATATAAGAACTCACAAATTAACAAATAATAAAGCCTTTTCCCACATAGCCCCAACAGTCTGGAACTCATTACCAGAGGACTTACGATCACTAACAGAGATAACAGAATTCAGAAAAAAATTGAAAACATACTTATTCACTAAACACTATAATACCATGGAAAACCTTCCACTCAACTTAGATAAAGGCTAAACACGAACCTGCCCAAAATCAAGTTTATACTCCCTACTACAAACAATACATACAAAACTTAAATGTATAATCACTCCACTCTTATGCATTGAAATTCTACTTGTATATAGTTACAACTGTCATAATCTGCCTATGTTATAGGGACAGTACTTTTGTTTAACTGTTACACATTCTGTCTTAGTTGAATTATTGAATTATTCCGCTTAGTTTTTAAACCCGTTGTTGTGTAAGTTAAGATGTTCTATGTAAAAAGTTATCATTGTTCTATGTAAAACAAGCTCTGCATTGTTGACTGTTGTTGATTGTACACCGCAACTGATCGCTGGAAGATGCGGTATATAAATAAGTGTTAAATAAATAAATAAATAATAAAAAAGGAAGGATAAGACATCCACCAGGCGAAAACAGGTCAAGTTTGTAGACACCTCAGATGATATGGCATCCTCAGACTCCAGCAAACTTTCTAAGGAGGATTTTTCCGACGAGGGAGATGGATGAAAGAAACAGAAACAAAAAGAACAACCACAACGCCAAGGTCCCAGTCGTCAAAAACACGCACTTAACACTGGAAACACCAGTCAAGAATATATCGGGCTTGGAGCCTTCTACCGCTCAGCTACAGTTACTGAGTAAAGGCCTTTCTAATGTGCCTGTTACATTTTTTGATGAGTTCCAGTTTCGCATTGATCTTGAACACCTTATTCGAAAATTATCATTAAAAGTTTATTTTGCCAATAACATGATGGATTCTGCGCAATTACCAGTTTCTAACCGGGTACCTTTACCCCTTAAATCGACATGGACTCCTCCGGGTCCTTTACCCTCTTCTTTAGTGTTATATAGAGAATTAGTGATAAAGGACATCATGATATTGACGCAAACAAACAAAAAGCGGTCGTATAATACTTTGTCGGTGGAAGAGAAAACAACGTTGAAGGAGTTACAGTCCCGTTTGGACCTGGTGATTAGACGAGCCGATAAAGGTGGTAGTATAGTGGTCCAAAGTAGACAACAATATTTAACAGAAGCCATACAGCAATTGTCTGATACAACTACTTATAGAGTACTGCCGGACGATCCTACATTGCGGTTGAGGAACACTATCAAAGAAATAACTTCTCATGCATGGAAGAGCAAAATTATTTCAAAGAAGGAATGGCAGTTCCTTAATGGTGATAGTCCGGTGATGGCCAAATTTTATCTAGTGCCTAAAATTTATAAGAGTGTGTCCCAACCCCCGGGTAGACCTATAGTGTCCACGAGGGGTTCGGTGTTAGAACCTCTGTCGGTTTATGTGGATTCATTCTTACGTCCACTTGTATCAGATATTCCTTCCTACGTCAAAGACACCACACATTTTTTACAAATTCTGTCTAGCCACCTGCAGTGGGCAGGAGCACACAGCTTTTTGATGGTTGCATTGGATGTCGCTTCACTGTACACCAGTATACCACAAACAGCAGCCTATGATGTAGAGGCTGAAGCCTTACGAAGTAGGGGGGACCTTTCAGATATACATCTAGAATTTTTGATGAATCTCATGCGTTTGGTATTGTTTCATAATCATTTTATTTTTGAAAGCAAAGTATACCATCAAATTTCGGGGGTGGCCATGGGAGCCACCTGCGCACCTTCAGTGGCTAATTTGTATATGGAAGCTTTTGAACATAGATGGATTTCATCGTCTCCCGATTCTGGTAATATCAAATTATGGTGTCTTTACATTGATGACATATTTATGTTATGGGAAGGTTCGGAGACAAGTTTAAATAATTTTGTCAATTGGTTAAACAATAGAGATACCAATATTCAGTTTACTTATGTGAGTGACACACGAGTTCTAACATATTTGGATGTTAAAATCACAAGAGAACCAATGGTGGAACACGTCAGTATACTGTAAGTCCACCGACAGAAATACTCTTCTACATTATCAAAGTGCGCATCCACGAAAGCTGAAAGACAGCCTACCATTTTCACAATTTCTTAGGTACAGCAGAAACTGTTCTGATATGAAATTTAAATCACATGCCGCTTTATTAAAAGACAAATTTGCACCACGTAGTTATCCTAAACACGTCATTGATATGGCTTATAAATGAGCACTGTATAATAACTGCGAGTTTCTGTTATCTCCTCCACGTAGAAGTGCATCGCAAGGTCATCTGAGCAATCAGGTCCACTTGATTATGAAATATTCCCCATATAGTAGTAAGATCACAAAAATCTTGAAAAAACACAGCAATGTCTTACAAAGTACGCCGGGATTGGAAAGTCAGCATGTCCGATGCGTATGGCAATGACACAAAAACCTAAAAGAGATTGAGCCCCACGACCCTCAGACCTCTACCTACTTTAAGCACAGCTAGAATAACTGGCCATTTTAAATGTGGTGAGTGTGCAATATGTGCCATTACCTTGGAACTCCATACTTTTGAACATCAGGGTCACACGTATTTTTTAAAACAACAAACGTCATGCAATTCCACACATGTGGTCTATTGCATCTTGTGCCCATGTCAGTTGCTTTATATTGGGAAAACTATTCGGCCCTTCCAGGTCCGCATGAAAGAACATCGTAGCAGGCTAAGATGTGGAACTTTACAAGCCCCTATTGTCCAACATTGTTTGGAATCGAACCACGAATTTAGTGAGTTACGTTGTTTCTGTATTGACCAAGTGCTTTATGGTTCGGAGGGTAAATCCAGAGATTGTACACTGCTCCACCAAGAACAACGATGGATTTTTAATCTTGACACAGTGAGCCCCAAGGGACTGAACGCACAGGTAGAGTGGGGGATAGCGTGATAGCAAAGTCTAGTCACATGACTTTATCAAAGCGATTTAAATCCCCATAGTAGGTTCAAGCCGCACGCGCGGCATCTTGGAGTTGAATGAGAAACGACATTGCGGCATTGGGTGAGTGAGTTTTTTATTTGCGTTAGAGGTGAATGATATTGACAATGAGACTATAACTAAAATATTTACTAAGTTAGTCTCTTTTACCTCTGTAAATCAGGTTTAAGCGCAGAATGCTACAAGGTTTATGCCTTTGAGATCCCCTTAAGAAACACTGTATTCGTGAAACGCTATGGCGCTGAAGTCTGGCATTGGGAAGATCTACAATATTTCTAAGATAAGCATCGCTTTAAAACCTTTGAAATTTAAAACAATAGAGTAAAACCTGATAACTGCCACCATTTTTAAAGCAATGCGGTGGGTCATTGATGCAACAGAGGGCGTTGAACCAAAGCAAATATGTTGGTTCTATAAGTAGCCCTGTTCAAGTCTGAGACCCAGTTGCCAATCTTAAGAGTTGTTGGATAGAGGTATTTTTCTTGAAAAACTGTTTCATTAGCTATAGTTTCAACGGTGAATAGTGGAGCTGACCTAGATAAAACTACTGTGAAGTTTATGAAGCTCTGAAAAAGTGACAATATATTAATTTGTTAAAAGGATCATATGCAACAGTAGATACAAAAGACAGGCCAAGATTTAAAACCCTCTTCTGGGTATTCGTCAGAGGATAAGAAGTAAGATTTACCACCGCACCACTGCCCTGTGTGATGTTATTGTCAAAATTGGTGACCGCGGGGTCTGCCCCTGTAAAACACTTGCTCGGAAGATGACAATATCTCAGTAGAAGGGGCTGTAGGAATCCTATAATTTCTGTCCGAAGAGTCACTGAAATCAGTATCATCAGAAGATGTATCGAAAGTGACCTGTTGCTGAGAACCTGTAGATTGTCTCCATGTAAATAGCTGATCCTGAACATAATCGGTTTTGTCTTGGTTAAGCTTTTTGAGTTTTAAAGCACGTAAAAATAAAAAACAGATGGACTGTTGCATGACCTCATCATATTGTGCATGTAACAACTCATCTGCTCTGAACTTGTCCTCAACAGTTAATAGTTGACTTTTGATAAGTTCTTCTTCAGTAGACAGACGTTCTATCAATAGAGCAATAAGGTCTAAACTGCATTTATTCAAAATGCTGTTCTATTTGGCTAGGAAAACTTTGTCATCGGCAAACATTTTAGGTGGTTTGAGCATTCAAAGGCCCCTCGGTATCATACGAGATTAAAGATATTGTGTCATAGTGGCTCCATGAAGTTGGATACCATGACACAGTGGTATGTCTGCAAGGCCTAAGCAACCTATGTACCCTCTAACTCCATTGCTACCTCCAGATGCAAGAACCTACCAGTTCTGTGTCTCACTAAAAATATTTGGTTGAAGTACAGGGAAGATTTCTGTCTACCTCAGGCTTGCCCCTTCTCCGTCATATTTATAGGCTGCCCAGTAATCACTGGGTGCTTCCGCCAGAATGTCCCAATGCTAACCAGCTAGCATTGGGGTGTGCAGTAGCAGCACCCACAGATATTGAGCAGCACTAACCATGTTAATACTGCTGAATATTCCAACCAAGGGGATTAGCAAGGTTAGCAGGTCTGCTAACTGTGTTAATCCCTTTCAATATCAGGCTCTAAGGGGCTTGTTTACAAAGCCGCGGTAGTGGTTCGCGATCGCGATCGCAACCGCGGCCCCATTGAAATCAATGGGGCCGCGGCTCCGATTACGATCGCAAACCGCTACCGCGGCTTTGTAAACAAGCCCCTAAGTCTCTTATTAACTCCGATTTCACTTTTCCTTCTGACCTTCTGGGCCTCAGTTTCCCTCTTTACTCCACTTCCCTACTAATTTTCAATCCTTAACACAGCCCTCTTATTCCCCATCTCTCTCTCTATCTCTCCTTCCCAGTCACTTATTCCCTAGTCTTGAGCAACGCTCCCCTCCTCATGTTCAGCATCTCTATTCCCCATCCAGTACCTCCTTCTTTTCTGACTCCATCCCCCATATCAAACATCTTCACTGTCTTTCCCTGTTCCCCTCCATGTTCAGAATCTCACCCTCCCTCTCCTTCCCTATGCCCCCCCCATGTCCAGCATCTGCTCTCTGTCCATCTATCATCCTACCCAATCTCCAGCATCTGCCCTCCACCTCCACCCACTCACCCTGTGTCCAGAATCTGTCCTTCAGTCCCTTCCTAACTCATGTCCAGCATCTGCTCTCTTTCCACCTATCATCCTACCCAATCTCCAGCATCTGCCCTCCACCCCCACCCACTCACCCTGTGTCCAGAATCTGTCCTTCAGTCCCTTCCTAACTCATGTCCAGCATCTGCCCTCCTCCCTACTCCATGTCCACCATTTGCCCTCTACCTTCCTACCCTGTTTCCTCTGCCCCCACCCACCCCATGTGTGGCATCTGCCCTCTCCTCCCACCCACCTAATGTGTACCATCCTTCTCTACATCTATGGAAGTCATAGATAAAAAAGTTCAATAACTTCAATAAAGACAAAACCTGCAGCTGACTGTGTACAGATCACCAACTACTAGTATGCAAACTCAAGTTAAAGCTAAAAAGATCAAGCCAATCATGAATGTAGCAAAATATGACCTTGAGAATATACCACTGGAATTTAAAGACTGCCTGAGAAATTAATTTGCTGCTTTGGATTCAAATGACAGAGCACCAGAAGAGTTATAGGATGACATCAAGAAAGTTGTACTTGAAGAAAGTGAGAGAACTCTATAAAAGGTGAAAAAGCAAAAATGGCCAAAATTGATGACCGAAGAAACTGAAAATTGCCTAGAAATGTAGAGAAGCTAAAGTCAGAGGAGAAAGAGAGACAATCAGAGAGCTCAAAAGAGCTTTCCAGCATTCAGCAAGACAAGACAAGGAGAAGTACAACAATGATGCATGCAAGGAAATAGAATCAGAAACATTTAGAGGAAGAACAAGATCGGCTTTCCTAAAGCTACGAGAGTTAAAGAGAAAATTTCAACCTCGAATTGGAATGCTACAAGATGCTCAAGGATCCGTGTTGAATGATGATAGGAAAATCAAAAAAAGGTAGAAAGAATATGCAATCATTATACCATAAAGATCAAGTGGACCAGCAGCTATTTCAACCTGTACCTTATGATCAGGGACTATTGGTGCTGAAGGAAGGAGTTGAAGCAGCATTGAAAGCATTATTTATTTATTTAGACAGATTTGTATGCCACCTTTTCCTTCAATCAAGGTGGTCACATCACATCACAAGTGGAGGGTTACATTTAACATTAGGGTACGTGTAAATGTTTAGACAGCACAGTTACATAACAATATTCAATATTTAGACAGTACAGTTGAAGTAACAGTTAACATAAAAGTATTTACTAACGTGTGATGAATTTGTGTGTGTGGATGGGATGGGTGTGTGTTCAGTTGGTGGAGGTAGTAGTGTTGCTGTTTGGGTAAGAGATGTTGCTTGGGATCTCATAGGTTTCTATAAATAACCATGTTTTGAGGTTTGCGGAATTCTGTGAGGTCATCTAAGGCTCTCAGGCTCATTGGGAGGGAGTTTCATATTGAGGATGCCAGTAGTGATGGTGCTCTTTTTGAAGTTGTTTGTTTGGTTTTGTGATAGCCTGCAGGTGTACCGATCATGTTGTTGTTATTGGTTCTTCTTGGTCTATTACTGATGTCTCTTGTTATAATGTTTTGGAGTACGTCTGCTAAGAGATGGTGAATGACTTTGAAGATTATCATGATTGTTTTGTATTTAGCTCTTGCCACCACTGGGAGCCAGTGTAGTTGTTTTAGGATGGGAGTGATGTTCTCTGTCCTTGGGGTGCATGTGATGATGCGTGCTGTGGTGTTTTGTACCATCTGTAGTGGGTGTAGTGTATGATGAGGAATGCCTTGATATAGTGAGATTCCATAATCAAGCAGTGGTGTAATAAGTGCTTGACACACTGTGCGGAAGTGGTCTTGATGGAGCATTGGTTTAATTTGTCTGACCGTTTTCAATCGATGATATGCCTTGTTTGCAGTTTTGGTGATATGGCATTTTAGGTTCAGAGCTCTGTCTAGTGTTATGCCCAGATACTTAACTTCTTCTTTGACTACTATGTGTTTGTCTAGGATGCTGATAGTTTGTGGAGGTATGAAGGTGGGGTTCCTGGTGACGAACATTGCCTCAGTTTTGTCGTAGTTGACCATTAAGTTGTTGGCTATGAGCCAGTCATTCATGTCTTCTAGGCATTTTGTTATTGTGGCAGTGTATAGTGCTAGTAGGTTAATTGGAGCGTACACCATGATGTCATTAGCATAGATGTGATAGTGTAGTTTGTGGTGCTTGATGATGTTACATATGGGCGGTATGTAGATGTTGAAGAGCATTGATGTTAGGGCTGAGCCTTGAGGTATTCCCTGCGTGATTGTATGGATTTCTTTTGATCGCATTTGACTTGTTGTGTTCACCCATCCAGCTATGATGTGAACCACTTCAGGGTATTCTTGCATAGTCCTATCTCTTGTAAGCGTTGCAATGGCTTAGGGTGTGACACGGTATTGAAGGCTGCTGAGATGTCCATGAACACTAGCAGGAAGCCGTTTTTTATATTGTCTATGCATCTTAGGAGATTGTCAAAGAAGGAGGTGAGTAGTGTTTCTACACCGTGTTGGGGCTTGAATCCATATTGATGTATGTCCAGAGGGGCATTTATTTTATTTTATTTATTTATTTACATTCTCTTATATACCGCGCTATTCTGCATCAGTGCGGTTTACATTGAACAAACTGAAATTACATTGAACAGGGTATTATAACTTGGAGATAACTATTTTACAGGGAACATGGGCTATGGAGGGTTAAGTGGCTTGCCCAAGACCACAAGGAGCACCTGTGGGACTAGAAACCCCAGTCCTTCCGGCCCAAGGTTGCTGTCCTCTGGTAGGATTTGAACCCCCGACCTTCCGGCCTGAAGTACCTTGCCCCAACCACTAGGCTACTCCTCCACTCCATTGATATCTATATGGTCCTGAAGTTGTCTTTGGAATGCTTTTTCCATGACTTTAGCAAGGAATGGCAGGCTGGAGATAGGACGGTATGACTTTGGTTCGGATGGGCTCAGATTGCTACTTTTAAGTATTGGTCATATCATTGCGTGCTTTAGGGGTTGTGGCATGTATCCTTGGAGTGAATCTTTGACGATTTTTTGAATGTGATGAGAGAGCTGGCTTTTTATGGCTTTGATCCAAGACACTGGGCATGGGTCTGATGGTGATGTTGTTGTGTTTAGTCCAGATATAATGTCTTCTATTTGCTGTTTTGTTGGTATATTGAAGCTTTCCCATGCTTGATGTTGCTTTTTTATCATGTGATTATTTGTTTGTGGTGAAGCAGAGTATGTTTGGTTAGTGTTTTTTGACTTCATGTAGTCTGTATATTTTTGTGGGTCAAGATGGTGGGTGCATTGTTGCGTGTCATCCTTGGTGAGCTTTTGGACAATGCTAAAAGGTTCTCTTGGTCTATTGGTAGAATTCATGATTAGGTTGGTATCGTGTTGCTGTTTACGCTCATTTATTAGATTGTTATATTCCCATTGTTTGTCTCTGTATTGCATTAGTAGGATGTGTGATTTGTCCCATCTCCATTTTTTTTCTAGTCTTCTTAGTGTGTGCTTTGCAACTCTGATTTCGTGTGAATACCATGGGGCGTTAGATCTTTTGCGATTTTGTGGTTCTATAATGACTGGGGCAGATGGTGTGTTGGATATTATTATGTTCCATTCTTCTATATTTAGGTCCAGGGTGTTGTGATCCTGTTGAAGTTGTGGGGTGATGTCGTTTATGAATGAGTCTCTGTTAAATGTTTTAAACCGTCTGATTATTCTTTCATCTTCTTTGCGTTGGGTGGGGTTATTAAGGGTCATGGTGAATTCAATTACATGGTGGTCTGACCATGGGACAGGGGTGATTGTTGGCTTTGTGGTTTTGTTCTGTTCCACCAGTTGTGTTGGCATGAATACCATGTCCGGAGTTGTACCATGTTGGTGCGTTGGGGTGTTAATTGTCTGGCAGTATTTTAGTGACTCCATGGCTTTTAGGAACATTGCAGATTCTCTGGTGGGTGCGGATGTTAGGTCATAGTCTCCTAGTGCAACGAGGGGTTTGTGTTTTCTGTTATGAGTGCATATCATTTCAATTAATTTGGATAGATATTCAGTTGTGGTTCCAGGTGGTCTGTATGTGAGGGAGATGGTTAGATACGTGTTGGTTATAGTGAGTGTGTTGGATTTGCTTGTGTTGGTGGTGGCGATTGTTTTGAATCTGTATTTCTTTCTGGTTAGTATTAGTACTCCTCCTCCTCTCTTTTGTGTTCTGATGCAGTTAAATGCTGAGTATCCTGTTGGGGTTACTCGATTTAATATGACCTGGTCTGAGTCGTCTAGCCAGGTCTCGGTGATACATATTATATCCAGCTTCTTGTCGTGGATTAGGTCAAGGATAGTATTTGGTTTGTTCCTGATAGATCTGGTGTTTAATAGGGCACACCTGAGGTTTATTGAAATGATTGGGTTTGTGTGATCATTATTTGTGTGGTGAGAGGGTGAGTCACGTGTGGCATTGTATGGTTTGTGGACTGTATTCTTTGATTGTTGGCGCTCTTTGGATATGTGTGATGCTGGTGTGCATCAGGGTTGGGTGGTATGTGGGTTTATCAAGGGGATTTGTTTGTTGAGTCTGATGCTGTGTGTGCAAAGTACAAACATGTGGAGGAATGTGAGGTAGGCCATGAAGTAGTGAGTAGTGGAGTGCATTTTATAACTTGTATTTACTGACCTGGGATAGGGTTTGTAGTTTACTGACCTGGGCTCGACTTGATTTGTGTTGAATTGATGGGGGTAACGGGCTTGTGCAGCTGAGTTGTTTACAAACTAAGCTATGCAAGATTGGATAGCAAGTTCTATGCAATTAATCATGCAAGGAATGGATTGCACAAGCAAGGTTACAGCATTAACTTAAGCAAGCAATGGATTGTCCAGGCAAGGTTACAGCATTAACTTAAGCAAGCAATGGATTGTCCAGGCAAGGTTACAATATTACCTTAAGCAAGCAATGGATTGTCCAGGCAAAGTTATAGCATTAACTTAAGCAAGCAATGGACTGTCCAGGCAGGGTAATAGCATTAATCTATTCTAGCAATGGATTATCCAGGCAGGGTAAGGCAGCAGACTTACAAGCAGTGAAATGTCCAGACAAGGCACAGCAGTGGATTTGATTTAGATGAGGACTTGGAGTGCCGCTCTTTGGCCGCTACTTGGCTCGCGCCTAAGGGCCATGCCAAAGGGCCCTCTGGCGAGGCCCTCAGGTGCAGGCCCACCTGGTGGTGGCTTTGTCTTTGAAGCTCCTTTGCTCCTCCCACAGCCCCGATTGGGCTGGAGTCTCTGAGCGGGAGGGCTTGCCGGCCCGCTCAGCTGCTCGACCCCGATCGGGGGAGCCTGGTGATGTCCGCGGGTTTAGGTGTGTTCCTGCTGGTGGCGGTGTTGTCTTTGAGGCTCCTTTGCTCCTCCCACAGCCCCGATTGGGCTGGAGTCTCTGAGCGGGAGGGCTTGCCGGCCCACTCAGCTGCTCGACCCCAATTGGGGGAGCCTGGTGATGTCCGTGGATTTATCAAAGAACAAAGCACCGGGCATTGATGGAATTCGCATTGGAGTTTTACAACAATTGAATGAGGCTGTTGCCATACTTACAAGGCTCTGCCAGGAAATTTGGAAGACACATCTTGGCCAACTGACTAGAAAAGATCTGTGTTTATACCAATACTGAAGAAAGGTGATCCGATTGACTATGGAAATTATCGCACAATTCCTCTGATTCCACATGGCAGAAAGATTCTACTCAAGATAATTCAAAAGAGACTACAACCATATCTGGAACAAGAACTGCCTGAAATACAAGCAGGGTTCAGGAAAGGGCGAGGAAGAACATCATTGCAGATGTGAGAAGGATCCTGAAAAGGCAAAAGAATACCAAAAGGATATCTATATGTGTTGTATTGACTAAAGCAAGGCTTTTGACTGTGTAAATCATGAGAAACTCTGGGCTATGTTAAGAGACATGGGGTATACCAGAACAACTGATAGTTCTCTTGCACAACCTTTACATTGATTAACAAGCATCAGCTCGAACAGAATAAAAAGAAACAGAATGGTTTAAAATCAGCATGCATAAGGTTGCATACTTTCCCCTACCTGTTTAATTTATATGCAGAACAAATCATCAGAGAAGCAGGACTGTATGAAGACAGCTGGAAGACTGAAGATTGGTGGAAAACTCATCAACAACCTTTGCTATGCTGATGATACCAGAATACCGGCTGAAAATGAAGATTTTATCTGAAACATTTGCTTCTCAAGATCAAGGAACATAGTCTTAAAATGGGCCTGCAACTTAATGTAAAGAAGACAAAATCTTGACAATCTCCAGCATCTGCCCTCTTCCCCTCACCCATCCTGTGTCCACCATCTGCCTTCAGCCTCCATTCATGACATCCCCACTCCCATGGCTGCCATTGCTATCATATCTCCTGCCTATGGCAATGGCAGCATTTAAAACACAAAAAGCGTGCAGTCTTTGCAACTCCTGTGTGCTGCAAAGCTCTTTCCCGTTCTGTCCCTTCTGATGCAAAAGCATTGTGTCAAAGGGGTACAGGACTAGGAGGGCCTTTGCAGCATTTAGAAGTCTGAGATCTTGCTGCATTTTTATTTTTTCTTGCAGGCTGCAAACTGCTTCTGCAGACCTGTAGCAAAGCGACAGCAGTGACTGGGGAAACCACTCAACTTGACTTTTAAAAAAGAAAAAAATATTTATGAAATTTCAAAATACATAGTCAAGTATTATCTTAACAAAGCAAAGGACATATTCAGGAAGAAAATGAATATAAATAACAAATGCAAAAGAAAAAAACAAGACAGAATTATGCCCTAAAGTCCACAGTTATAGAAAAGGGGATTCCAAGAAATAAATCCCTTACAATGAAAGAAAAAGGGAAAAGGAAAAACTAACAGACAGGAGGGTAGACTCCCAACATCATAACTGTCCACATATCTCTCTAAACCAACCATAACGCCTCCCATTATACATAAACCGCTAACTCATACATGTCTTGTATTAAGGAACTGTCTCAATTGAGAGGGTTCAAAAAACATGTATTTCACTACTCCATATTGAAGAATACAAAAATATGCAATGTGTGCCTTTGAATCAATGCTAAGTCCCATGACCCAGCAGCTCCTGGGTTTTCTTGGCAGCATAGCCAGAAGTAGATTGCTGGCATTTCTTCCAAGGCAATGGAGGATTAAGTGGCTTGCCCAAGGCCACAAGGAGTGCTAGTGGGAATCTAATATAAATGTAGAATACATTTGCATAGAAATCTAAGACTTTTTTTTTTAAAGGCAGGGTGAGGCAGTTGCTTTAGGGCTGTTATGGGGGCATTTTTTGTTGCTCCCAAAAATGTACTGCTTGAAGTGGCCACTTCACCCTGCCTAATGAACAAGCCACTCCTGTTGAACTTAACCATCCTTAAGGCACAGTTCAGTTTTATAGTTAGAAAAATACAAGGTTTGTTTTTGTAGCTGTAGCTGAGTTGAGAAGCTATAACAAATACACAACAGACAGAAGGAAGACGGTATTGTAATGCCAACTCATGCACGTCTTAGATAACTATCCATCTTGCATTTGCCCATCTCAAACTAATTATGCAACTTCTAATTCTTCAGTGATCTAATTACAGCTCACATAGTTTTAAGCAATGCTTTAATCTTATAATTACTGCACTACTCTCCCCACTCCCCACGTCAAGTGCTTAGGTATGATAATTTTATCTGAATTTTATTTGTCACTTGGAATCACAAACTGTGCAGCATCAGAGTGATTTTAGCTAGAAGGATTACCAGAGCTGAAATTTGACTTCCTGTTCAATGCCGGCCAACTCTTTACAGCCTTCTCTTTTCAGAAGATGTGTTCTAGTCATTCCCTCCACCAATGTTACCACTTGCTCTGGATATTTTACTCTTCCTATGTGTTTCCCTGTGGCTTATGTATTTTAAATGTGTTTCCTTCTTAGAATTTGGCCAATGTATCATTGATTATTTGTGATATTAGAGTATTATCTTATTGATTGTGTATGTAGTATATTTAAATGTTAGGCTAAATGTAATAAATGAAATGAAATATTGTTACCATGATCATTTTGTATTGGAAACCACTTTGATATAATTTCATTGTAAAGGGATTATACCAAATCACAAATAAATAGATAGTGGTGAATAATGCATGGGTCACAGGTAGAATCATTTATTCTGTGGGGAATTAGCTAGACACTCCCTGCAGAAGTTAACATGGTTAAGGTATCACGCTCCCATCAGCAGACATTAAGGGGAATTAGATAAATGCTGACAGTGCATGATGGTACCTAACTCTGCTAGAGAAGCATGTTATATACATGCCCAACACAAACGACTTTAATAACATGCATAGTTTAACAGCATGAATGACAAACATGCAAAAGGCGTAACAACTGCCATGCTGGGTCAGACCAACGATCCACTGAGCCCATCTCTGGGATGACTTGGAAGTATCTGCAAGATCAATTCCCAGTTGCTCACTCCCAGAAGTATGTGATCCTGAGCCCTACATCTACCTGTGTAAAAATACATTTATTTAGTATTTAGCTCTCACCATTTTCAGTAGTAAGTCAAGATAAGCTATATTCAGGTACACTAGGTATTTCCCTGTTGCCCAGAAAGATTACGATCTAAAGGGCATGTTTAATAAATTTCCATCTACTTCACGATTCCTGTGTGCTACAAAGGCCATGCTGTCCTTCCCCTTCTGTTGCAAAAAGTATGCATCAAAGGGGGGCAGGACCAGGAGGGTCTTTGCAGCATACAGAAGTTGCAAAGACTTTGCCCACACTTTTATTTTCTCTTGCATTGTGCTCAGAGAAATAAAAGGGCCATGAGCATTTAATGCATGTTAACTTCATTAATGTGCATTAAAACCTTTAGTAAACCTGCCCCTAAATTTCCGCCTGATGCAATGGAGTGTTAAGTGACTTGCTTAACGTCACAAGAAGTGTTGGGGTGAGATCTGGACCCTAGCTCCCCAGCTCACTGCTCTAACCACTAGGCCACCCCTTAATTGTGCATCCACCAAAAAATGTAATTTTAAAAATTTTCCTTTAATCTGGTACCAACCAGCTTCATGGAGTGTCCCCTAGCCTTAAAATTATTTGAATGAGTAAGTCACAGTTTCCTATGACTTCTGCACCACTCATGATTTTAAAAGTCTCTGTTGTAAATATTGTAACAAAGTAGATGACAAAAGATAAAGAACAAAATGGACCATCCTGTCTACCCAGCCAGGTATTTAGGTTGTAACTGCTGCTCTGTGCAGATTAACACTATGCCTTCCTGATGATCTGGTTTAAAGCTACAATCCCTACAGGATATAACCGGGGATCCATACCAGGCGCTCGCCATCCTCCCCACCCCCACAGGTCACCCCCCCCCTTTCCCCCTATACATTACCCACACAATTACACAGACACAATTGCTTGGAAAGAAAACCAGGTCGCAGCTTTATTGCCCATAACAATTAACATTTAAACAGCCAACAATAACTTAACCATGAATTCCCCCCCCCCCCACCACCAGCAGAGCGACACGTCACCCGCCATACTATTAGCAAGGTGACGTCACTTCCGCCCCTGGTCCGGTCAACCACCAGTCCAGCTCGAACCACCCCTGCTCAACTTCGCCATATCACTAGCAAAAGTAAGCTCAGGGTTCTCCGGGTCATGGGCACCCTGCCCCCGCCCCAAGTAGCTTATGTCTCCGGACCCCGGAAACCTCCGGGATCCCGCCACCGGCATAGACACAACTATGTGGCTTTGCCGCCCCATTACCCGGGCAAAAGCTGCGACCTGCCCAACACCTTCTCCAATGCCTCCTGCCAGTCATTAAGCAGAAGGTCGAGCCCAACCGGGGACAAATGCACCCCATCCGACCTGTACAACCCCGTACAGGCCACATCAACCCAATCATGCTGCACATGGGACCCCCCATGCTCATCCACCCACCTCCCAATCTGCCGGTTGATCTTAGCAACCCCCGCGACCAGCGCCGCTGCCCAGCGCACACCGGCCGGGGGATGACATCAGACCAAAGCAGCACCACCCCAGCAAACATTAACAGAATGCGAGAAAAATCCCTCTTATTTATTTATTTATTTATTTTATTTATTTAACAATTCTTTTATACCGCGCTATTACAATCAGTGCGGTGTACAATGAACAAGAACATACTACAACTCTTGGCAGCATTAATCAACTGCTTACAAGTCCAAGAAGTCAGATCATTACCCCCCAAATGCAAAAGGAGGAATCCGGGCTGTGCGCGAAGACGCGCATGATGACGAAGCAAGGGCATTAGCTGTGGCCACCTCAGTCCTCTTTCGCCCAGCCATGAAAGCGTCATCCCAGCAGACTCCAATCGCAGGTGCCGCCTAAGAGGCCGTTCCGCAGCACGTCTGCCAGCCCAGTAGACAAAGGAATGCCCCAGCATCCAGCAGCCCCGCACCATTCTGCCCCGTTCTGCAAGGAAAACACAGTGTTAATGATCTGCCCCTGCAATGCCCACATATCACAACCTCACATAAGTCTGAAAAGCCCTGGACCGCCACCCGCCTATCGCCTGTATTTGCGCCGGCGACAAGCCAACCCCAGCCGCACTGGTGGCCGCTCCAATGCGGAAGGAATGCGCCGCAAACTGACGGCTATCCACACCCATATGCCGCAGCCCCAATCTTAAGACCGCAGTCACCTGGTAACGAGTGACTAGGCGAGTATCGGCATGAACAAAAAACCCACCCGCCGCCCGAGGACGGCCCTCCATATATGAGCGAGTCACCGACACCGGGCAGGTAACCCCACCAATCGCTCGCAACACCACCCACCGACCCCAACCGTGCGGATCGGTCTTGGACTGCTGCAAAAACACCCTCAGGGCATCCCGAGCCAAGTGCACCTGATGTGTCTGCAGACACCTACACCCCCCCCCCCTGCTTCTGGAATCAGCCACCAACTCACCCACCCGAAAGGCACCATAAAATGCCAGACATAAAAGGGCCTGGAACAGGGTGACCTCATAGGCCGAAGCAGCCACCGCCGGCAACGCAGCGCAAACCCCATCCAGCAAGTCATGCGTGAGCGGGCGACGCGCATCCGGAAACGGAGGATGAACACGTCGCCAACCCTGCATCAACTGCCGCACCAATGAACCCCCCCCCCCCCACAGGGGACCATCCGAGCACTCTAGCGAAAAAAGAAAAGCCCGCCAGGTGCTGCCGAACAGCCGACCGGGAGACGCCCAGGCGCTTGGCACTGAGCACATAGCCCCCCAATAAGGAATCAGGTACCACCCCCCCCCCTGCCACCCCAGCCCCTGTAGGAATGCCACCACTCGCCGGCAGCCCCGACAATAAGCAGTCCACGTGCTGACCGCCAGAGAACACCGCAGCAGCTCCGTCATCTCCACCGCCCACTGCTCCATAAGCTCCATGGGACCTCCACTCCCACCGGATCCGCCTCTGGGGCCAACAGCCGGAAACGCTGTAATTGCAAACGAGACAAAGCGTCAGCAATACCGTTCTTATGTCCCGGAATGTGCCGAGCCCGCAAGGTCAGATTCAAACGCAGACAGGCGAAGACCACCTGCCGCATCAAAACCGCCACATCCGCACAACGAGGGGAATAATTATTGACCACACTCACTACGGCTGCATTATCACACCACCACACAACCTTCTTGTTACGCAACCGATCGGGCCACAATGCCAGCGTCACCAAGATAGGGAACAGCTCAAGGAAGGTAATGTTAGTTAGAAGCCCCGCTTCCCCCCAAGCTGCCGGCCATGGGCTCGCGCACCACGATCCCCGGAAGTAAATCCCTAAGCCCACCCCCCCTGCAGCGTCGGTGTACAACTGCAAGTCCTCACTCGAACAGTCCTCCTCCACCAGAACCGCCGATCCATTAAAGTCCTGCAAAAAGGCATCCACACTGCTAAGTCCTCACGCAGACACTTGGAAATCCGAATACGATGATGCGGTTTGGACACACCACACGTAGTCAGCGCCAACCGCCGGAGAAATACACGACCCATAGGAATCACTCTGCATGCAAAGTTCAGGGACCCCAGCAGAGCCTGCATTTCCTTCAGAGTATACTTTGCCGAGACGAGCGCATTGGCCACGAGCACCCGCAACTTCTGCACCTTGTCCGTGGGCAAACGCGCTATCATGGCAGTGGAGTCCAACTCAATGCCCAAAAAAATTAGGGTCGTGGCCGGACCTTCCGTCTTCTGCTCCGCCAACGGGACCCCCAACGCGCCGGCCACAGAAACAAAACCATCCAACAACTGTCGACACTGCGAAGTGTGGGCTGCACCCACAAAGAAAAAATCGTCCAAATAATGAACCATATCAGCACAACCCACCTGTGTCTCAACAGCCCAGTGCAGAAAAGTGCTAAAAGTCTCAAAGTAGGCACACGACACCGCACAACCCATGGGCATGCATTTGTCGAAATAATACTCGCCGGAGACCTTAAAACCAAGCAGCGGAAAGGAAGAGGGGTGTACCGGAAGCAAACGAAATGCGGACTCGATGTCCACCTTCGCCATCAGTGAGCCATGCCCGGCCCGCCGAACCAAACGCACCGCCTTATCGAATGACGCATACCGGACTGTGCAGCACTCTCGCGGAATATGAGCATTGACCGACGAACCCTCAGGGTAAGACAAATTATGAATTAAACGGAACTTGCCAGGCTCCTTCTTGGGAATCACCCCCAAAGGAGAAACCACAAATTCCTTAAAAGGGGGGTCAGCGAAGGGGCCCGCTATCCGACCCAACCTCAATTCCCCCGCCAACTTCTCGCGAACTACTGCCGCAAAACGCCGCACTGATGGGGCGTTCCGCGCAGCAAAAGAAACCACCTGACCCTTAACCGGAATAACAAAACCCTGCGAAAACCCCTTGAGAAGCACCCCTCTGTCCCGCACCCGAGGGTAAGACAGCAACCAGTCCCGCAACACCTCGAGCCGAATAGGGGATGGGGCCAATTCACACGTCGCCCTATCACTTAGTGGAGGGCAAGGGGCCCTTTCGCACACATTTCGATGCAGCATGCCCTCCCCCGCAGACGGAACATGCATGCCGGAACTTACAATTCGGGAACGGGCAAGACGACTTGTTAAACCTCCAGCACAAGTCGGCCCCTGCCCCTGCAGCCGGCTTGCCAAGGCTCCCCCCCCGCCCCCCCGAAAGGGCCGGTTCACTACAGGAATGGCCGCCCCCCCCCAACCTTCCCGCTGCTTCCCCCGACGCCCACCGCACTTGACCTAACCGACATTTGGGTGAGCCACAAATTGATATCCTGCGAACCCCATGATAACAACTTGTTCTCCTCCATCTTATCCCGAAACTTCTCGTCATAATTGAGCCATGACCACCCATCATGGACCTGAGAAGCCTCCAGAATCGAATCAGCATAGGACAAAAGCATCCCGGACTGCTCCGGCCAATGACGTCCCCAAACACTCGCCAGGCGCAAGAAAGCCCGCACCCAATTGACCACTGTCCTCGCCACCTTCCGAACCCTCCCAGCCTTTTCATCCTCCTTACGCTTCTTCCTGCTTTCCCCGGATCGCTTACGACCCTCCAGAAGCCGAAAAATATCAATATACCGTCGCTTCCGAATCCTCCTCCTCAATTTCCTCGGAACGCCCTCCCACAATTCCGACAAAACCGTCACCGCAGCCGAACTGCCACCCGCCGAACCCGTCCCTGCCGCCGTCCCACCCCCAGCAGAGGACCCCGTGGAAGAACTGGAAGAAGTGGACGAGGACGAACCCGATCCGTGACGCCGCCGGCAAGTATGCTTCCTCTTCTTGGCCGCCTTACCAGAGGTACCCACCCGCGCGCCACTCCCAGCCCGAGCGGCGTGCTCCAACGCCGACACACCCGCGGTACCCCGCTCTATCCGCAACTCCCCAGCGGCACGCTCTTCGCCCGTAGCCCCGCCGGCTGGCGCCAATGACAACTCACCCGCAGCCGAGTCCAACGCCGACGACTGGGTCGCCCGCTGTTGTTCCACACAGGATGAGGTCCGGGACTCTCCACTGAACCCCGATCCAGAGGCCGCACTGGTCGCTGACGTCGCAGGAATTGCAGGCAGAGGTTGCATCGCTCCCGCAGTGGCACCGCCAGGACCCTGAGAAGACAAGAAAGGGAAAAAAGCAGGAGGAACCGCCGCCGGCCACACCGACGGCCAAGCCCCAGACCAATCCCCCTGAGAGGAACCCAGCCCACCGCCCAGCCAATGCTCCCAACCCGTGGGCCCCAAGGACCCCGCCCCCATCGGAGAACCAGGCAGGACGCCCCAGCCCCCCCAGAACCCCGTCGCGCCCCACAGGCCAGCACACCCCCCCGTGGCCGCACCCCCTCGCCCTGCTGTCCCCCAACTGCCCCAGCACCAGACCCCCGCCCAGAAGACGCTCTAGCGCCCCGCCCCCCCCCCCCCGCAACAAGGCAGGAGCCTGCGCCCTGCGGTCCCTCCCCCTGCCAGACCCCCGAGCCTGAGAACCAGGCCCACACCCCCTGGGACCACCGGCAGTCCCTCACCATCCACCCCCAATACAGCCTGCGCAGGACCCCTAGGGCCCCGCCGACCCAACAGACGCCGCCCGGGAGCAGCCCCTCGCTGCCCCCGCCCCCCCCCAGCCATAGCTAGCTAAAAAAGAGGCCTTGAAAAAAAAAACCCCGGTACCAACCGCCCACACCGGAAGCCCCCCGGGACACTACCCCGCCTGCCGGCAGTGACGGACAGCAGAAAGAACCCCACAGGGACAGCCGCTCACTCCGTAAGCCACCCCGCTGGCCGGCAGTGAAATGCAAGGAAAGCCCGCCGCGGGGACAGCAATCCAGCAGGCCCAAGCGGAAAAGACTCCGCCTCACCGCTCTCGCGCCGCTCAGCCGCCCCACCAACACCTCACCTCCGGAACGCAGCACACCGCACCGAACAGGCCGCACCGCTGTCTCCCGCAACCGCAGTCTCCCACAAGGTGAGGTGCCCGAGCCAATAACCGCTCCCTCTCCACCACGCTGCCGGCTCCCAGTCCACGGACCATGTGCTCTGCGCGCGCCCGCGTCGCTGAAGCACATGGCCCGTCGACTCCTCCGATTGGATGCTGGCTCACTCACGAAGCCAGCATCCAATCCTTTTAAACGATGCTCTCTTCTCCCCCCCACCCCCCCCCACCCGCCCGCGCGACCGATGGGCCTGCGCCCGGCTGGAACCGCCGGTTACCGGCGTCCGCCGTGACGCTGCCCGCGGCCTTCTCATTCCAGTATTTTATTTCCACAGTTGACCCTAGTGCCATCCTCTTGCCATTAAGGATCTTCTCTGTTTATCCCACACCTTTTTAAATTCCAGTAGCCTTTTATGTCCGCACGGGTGGAACCAGGCTGCTGGCACTAACCATGAAAAAGGAGATAGAGCAGCTTTTAAACTAGATATCGGGGGAAAGCTGCGAGTTGCACAGGAGAGCATGGTTTGGAATAATCTACCTTTGAAGGATACAACCAAAAAAGGGAGATTAGGGCATCTCAGCAGACAGGTTACAATAAAGATAAAAGTAACCCATTAGAGTGTATCCTGATTTATCTAGGGATAAGCAGAAGCGCCGTAAGGAGTTTCTTTTGTTACGTCCTGGTATTATTCAGTTGGGTGGGTTGTTTTTTCTAAAGCATCCATGTAAATGTTTGGTGAAATATAAATTGATTTCTTATATTTTTTATGAACCTTCCCAACTTATTGCTTTCATTAGTGCCAGGTGTTTGGAGTCCCCACAGATGCCCTCATTAGATCTCTCCTAAATATATTTGCCATAGCTAGACAGCTGCTTCCAGTTCATTTATAGTTTTGGGTATTACTATATGGTTGTGGATTTCTTTTCCCTTATATTGTGGGCTAGTGTGGAAGTTCTCTTTCTTGATTTGAGTTGCTATTGTTTGATCTCTGGTGTGTGATTATTTCTTTGAGATATCTACTTGTTTTCTTCAAGAATGTTCTTGTAACTTTCTTGTTTATTTTGTAAAATTTTATAAATATAAAATAAAATAAAAAAAGATAAAAGTAAAACAGGTGCCTTTAAGTAAAAAACAAACAGAAAGATAAGAACATAAGATATGCCATACTGGGTCAGACTAAGGACCATCAAGCCCAGTATCCTGTTTCCAACAGTGGCCAATCTAGGTCATAAGTACCTAGCAGTTTCCCCAAAAGACACAGGTTCCACAATGCTTGTACTGGGTCAAGCATTGATATCCTGGGTCCCTTTTTAATAATGGTTTATGGACCTTTCCTCCAGGAACTCGTCCAACCCTTTTTTAAACCCAACTACACTAACAGCCTTTACTACATCCTCCGGTAACAAATTCCAGAATTTGATTACATGTTGAGTGAAAAAATATTTTCTTTTATTAGTCTCAAATAGTTTAAACTGTAGCTTCATTGCATGTCCCCTAGTCTTTCTATATTCTGATAACGTAAACAATCAATCTACGTTTACCCGTTCCACTCCATTCATTAATTTATAGACTTCTATCATATCTCCCCTCAGCCGTCTCTTTTCCAGGTTAAAGAGCCCTAACATTTTTAGCCTTTCTTCATAGGGGTGTCCTTCCATCCCCTTTACCATTTTGGTGGCTCTTCTCTGAACCTTTTCTAATAACGCTATATCCTTTTTAAAATACTGCGACAGAATTGCACACAATATTCAAGGTGCAGTCGCACCATGGAACAATACAGAGGCATTATAATATCCTTTGTTTTATTTTCCATTCCTTTCCTTATGATACCTAGCATTCTATTTGCTCTCTTGGCCGCCACTGCACACTGGGCCGAGGGTTTTAACATGTTATCCACAATGACGCCTAAATCTTTTTCCTGGGTGGTGGTTCCTAATGTGGAACCTTGCATCGTGTAACCATAGTCTGGGTTGTTCTTCCCTAGATGCATAACTTTGCACTTCTCTGCATTAAATTTCATCTGCCATTTTGATGCCCAGTCTTCCAATTTATCAAGATCCTCTTGCAATTTTCCACAATCCTCATAGGTTTTAACAACTTTAAATAGTTTTGTGTCATCTGCAAATTTGATAACCTCACTCGTTATTCGCTTTTCCAGGTCATTTATGAATATGTCAAAAAGCAACGGACCCAGCACAGATCCCTGGGGTACACCACTATTTACCTTTCTCCATTGGGAAAATTGGCCATTTAGCCCTACCCTCTGCTTTCTATCTTTTAACAAGTTCCTGTTCCACAATAGTACACTGCCTCCTATCCCATGACTCTTTAGTTTTGCCAAACGTCTCTGATGAGGGACCTTGTCAAAGGCTTTCTGAAAGTCCAAATACACTATATCAACGATTCACCTTTGTCTACCTGTTTATTCACACCTTCAAAAAAACATAACAGATTAGTAAGACAAGATCTTCCTTATCTAAAGTCATGTTGGCTGTCTCCCGTTAAGCCATGACTATCTACATGTTCAGCAATTTTGTTCTTTATGATGGTTTCTACCATTTTTCCTGGTACTGACGTCAGGCTCACCGGTCTGTAGTTTCCCGGATCACCCCTGGAACCCTTTTTAAAAATTGGCATTGCGTTCCAAATTACTTGCATCAACTGAAACCAGATTGTCAATGTGAACAAAAAAATACTTTGACATGCCTATATATTATTATTACTGTTTATTATTATTATTATTATTAATGAGCATTTATAAAGTGCTATCAGACTATGCAGCTCTGTACAGACACAGAAAAGACAGCTTATAATCTAAAAGGATGGTCATACAGTAATATGAAAGGAGAAGGACAAAAGGGGCATTATGGACCTGAAACATAATGATGGGGATTATGAGCCAAAGGCGGTCTCAAAGAGGTAGGTCTTGAACCTAGACCTGAAGAGGGTGAGGGAAAGGATTTGACGCAGGGAAAGGGGAAGGTTATTCCAAACCAAAGGGGCAGCAAGATCAAAGGAGCGAAACCGAGAGTTAGCAGAAATAGAATGTGGCATGGAGAGAAGAAAAGCAGACGATGAATGAAGATTATGGGAGGGGGGGTAGGGAGAGAAGAGAGATAAAGAGGAGCAGTAGAGTGACTGTTAAAGGCTTTAAAAATAAGATGGGTATGAGGTGGAGGTATTGTGGACCTAGTCCTTAATGGTACATAGAATCTGGTGTGAGAGGTAATGGCGTTGTGACCACTTGACACTAACAATCAAAACATGACCAAATTGACTTAATAAATAGAGGGAGGACAGGAACCAAATCTATGCTAGCATTTAACTTTCAAAAAGGAGATAAAAAGATGACTTAAAACAAGAAAAAATATAAAGGAAAAGATGTATAATATAATAATAAAAAAAGATTTATAGTAAAAGAAGATATATGATAAAAAGGGGGGTCATCTTTTTGTTTTTTAGGGATTTTGGATTATAGTGTTGATGTAATTCGCTGTTTACATACTTTGCATGTATTTATATATTGGTACATACTTCATTTCAGGTTGGATACCTTGGACCATTCTAACATTTTGAAATACATGCATTTATTTTTTTATTTTTATTTTTATTTTTTATTCATCATTTTTTATTTTTTTATGTTGTCTTATGGATCTATTAAATATAGAAAATCTTTTATTTCATTTGGTCTTTTTTTCTTACTTTCCTTTTAGTAATGAATGATTTGTGGTCTCACAGTGTCCTATTTGATAGTTCAGAGATATATATTTGTGGGTAATATGTGTTGTATCACTGTAATTAAATTTGAATACATTTTTTTTGTTTGTATTCTAAGAGTTGTTGTCCAGTTTTATTCATTTTTAAAATTTTAAATTCTATGCTTTATAATTTAATGCCTTTAGTCATAGTTTAGTAATGCAGATATGAGATTTTATTGTTTGTATGTTCTGTTATTGTTTTTATAGACACCTGACTCAGGCACGATTTACCGAAACATGACTAAGGTCCTTAATAAAGTACACCTTAAGGAATATTTGAGAGTCTCAGTAACTGAAGCAGGCCGGACTCGATGCTCATTCAAGACCTTAGACTATGGCTCCGCCATAGCTCTGCATCCCCCACACCACCCCCCCTTCCATAAATACTCGAACACCAATTTTGGTAAATCGCGTGGTCGCAGCTTTATTAACCAATACAACATATAACAGTAAACAGCTAATAACCATAATTGTTTTAGTCCAACGGAATGAGGCCTCACCAGCCATGTCTATAGCAAGGTGGGGCCCGCCTCCGCTTTCCCCACTTCTCTCCCCCTCCGGGCACCCGACTTCGCCTTATCATTAGCAAAAGCCCGCCCAGGGGTTCTCCGGGTCGGGGGTACCCCACCCCCATCCCAAGTTTAGCCAAGGCTCTGGACTCCGGAAACCTCCGGGATCCCGCTCACCCCCCCCCCTGCTGCGACACCCCTCATCTTGTTCCCTTAACCTTGGGGAGGGAGGGAGGGACGCCGCTTGCCAAAGCTTCGCCGACTGGCTCTTCTTCCGGCGCCTCTCCTACCCTGCCCCTGGCCTTCGACTTTTCATTGGCTCTCCCACGCGCACAAAACACAGGGAGAGCCAATGAATTTAAACAAAAACCCCTTGCATCCTTTCCCCCCCTGCCACCCCCCCCCCCCGCCACCAACCCTCTTACCGCATCTCACCGAGCCGCCCAGTTACAGGCGGCCGGCTCCGGACGCTACCTTTCGCGGCCTTTATTAACTGGAGCAGGCCGGACTCGATGCTCATTCGAGACCTTAGACTATGGCTCTGCCATAGCTCTGCATCCCCCACACCACCCCCCCTTCCATAAATACTCGAACACCAATTTTGGTAAATCGCGTGGTCGCAGCTTTATTAACCAATACAACATATAACAGTAAACAGCTAATAACCATAATTGTTTTAGTCCAACGGAATGAGGCCTCACCAGCCATGTCTATAGCAAGGTGGGGCCCGCCTCCGCTTTCCCCACTTCTCTCCCCCTCCGGGCACCCGACTTCGCCTTATCATTAGCAAAAGCCCGCCCAGGGGTTCTCCGGGTCGGGGGTACCCCACCCCCGTCCCAAGTTTAGCCAAGGCTCTGGACCCCGGAAACCTCCGGGATCCCGCCACCGGCGCGGGCAACCTATTCCCCCCGCGCCGCCCCCCCTAAAGCTGCGACCAGCGAGCATCTCTCAACACTACCCACTCCAGGGCCTCCTGCCAATTGTTTAATAACAAATCAAGACCCACTGGGGACAAATGCACCCCATTGGCACCATATAATCCCGCACAATCCACCTCCACCCAAGGATGAAGCACTTGGTACCCCCCATGTGCAGAGACCCAACGGCCAATCTGCCTGTTAATTTTTGTAAGACTGCGAGACCAACGTCTCTGGTTGCGACAACTAGGCCGCTGTATAATGTCCGACCATATCAATATGACGCCCGGAAATAACTGCTGCACCTCTTCCAGATCTCGCTGCACCGCTCTGATCAATTGCCTGCAGGTCCACGCCGCCAGATCATTGCCTCCTAGGTGAAGTAAGATGAGGTCCGGTGCCTGCCGCAGTCTCCTGTGGTGCCACAGCAAAGGGAGCAACTGCAACCAACGGAGGCCTCGCTCACCCAGCCATCGAACCGACACTGCAGTGGGATCGAGTCCGAGATTCGCACCCGCCGGTCGAATCGCCGCTCGCCGGCCAGCCCAAAGCACATAGGAGTGGCCGATCAGCCAGCAGCCATGAGGAACTCAAACTCTATCTGCAAAAGAAAACACATGATGAGCCTCCCCCCCACCAACCCCTCCACCCTTTACAAACGGACATATCCCCGAAACGCTTTAGAGCGCCATCGCCCAATGCGCTGCACCTCCTGATCGGACAAGCCAGCAGCCGCTGCGCTCGTGGATGCCCCTATGCGGAAGGAATGGGAAGCAAATTGATGCGACACCTCGCCCACCTGCCGCAATGCCATTCGAAGCACCGCAGACACCTGGAAACGAGTCAGCAGCCGCTCGTCCTCATGTATAAAGATCGCCCCCTCCGCCACAGGTCGGACCTGCAAGTAGTTCCGCAGTGCTGCCACTGCACAGGTCGGTACGCCCTCCATCTTCTGAAGCACCACCCACTGGCCCCGCCCTTGCTGGTCGGTCTTTGAACGGGCCAGGAGCACTCTGATCAGCCCTTTCTCCACCTGCACATGTTGTCGCTGTAACCCACTCTCCTTTCCCGCCCTCCTTGAGCGCGCTACTAATTCCCCCATACGGAAGGCCCCAAAGAAGGCTAAACAAAAAACCGCTTTGAACAGCCCCGCTTCGTAGGCCGAATCCGCCACTCCCGGGAGCGCTCCACATAACTTCACCAGCAGGTCATGCGTAATCGGCCGCCTGCGGTCCCCGGGACACTGGGCTTAACCTGCTCCACCCCCGCATCAATTTCTGAGTTACAAACCCGTACCCTTCCCGTAAACACCCAGCCGCCCGTGCAAAAAACACAAACCCGGCTAAATGGGAACGCACCGCCGCCCTAGACCACCCTTTTTCTTTTGCAGTCGCTACATAACCTGCCAACATCCAATCCGATACCGCATCCATTCGCCATCCCCGATCCCGTAAGAAGTCCACCACTTTGTCACAGCCCATCAGGTACACTGACCAAGTACTTTGCGCCACCGAAGAACGCAACAACCTCAGCATCTCTGCAGGCCAATCCTCCACAAGTGCTCTGGGACCAGCAAGCCACGCTCTTCGGCCTCCGGGGCCAGTCTCCGGAATCGGTCCCACTGAAAACGAGACAAAGCATCCGCGATATTATTAGTACAGCCCGGAATATGACGCGCTTTGATCACCACATTCAACCTTAAACACACCAATACCACCTCCCGCATTAACTCCGCAACTGGAACACATCTCGGACTGTACTGGTTAACAATACTCACCACTGCCTCGTTGTCGCACCACCATAGTACTCGTCTGTTACGCAAACGCTCCGGCCACAATTCCAGTGCTACGCGCATGGGAAACAACTCTAGAAAAGCAATATTAGTGACCAAACCCGCGTCCAGCCATGCCTGCGGCCACCTCTCCGCACACCATGCTCCCGCAAAAATATATGCCTAAACCAGCCCCACCCGCCACATCCGAAAATAGCTGCAAGTCCCCGGACGACATCTCAGCCGCCATCAGCACAGAAGTGCCATTGAATTCCTGCAAAAATATGTCCCAGATCCGTAAATCTTCTTTCATAACTGGGGACATCCGAATCCTATGGTGCAGCTTCCGTACACCCGCCATTGCCTCTGCTAACCTCCTCAGGAATACCCTACCCATCGGTATTATACGGCAGGCAAAATTCAGTGCACCCATCAATGCCTGCAACTCTCTCAAAGTCAACTTTCTGGAAGCCATCGCATTGGCCACTAAGACCCGCAGCTTCACCACTTTTGCTTGTGGCAGCCTCGCTACCATTTCCCGCGAATCCAACTCTATCCCCAGGAACGTGATCGTCCTAGCCGGCCCTTCCGTTTTATTCTCAGCTAGAGGCACCCCCAATTCCCGAGCCAAACTGGTGAAACCCTCCAGCAGCCGCCTGCAATCCCCGGACCTCTCAGTGCCTACGAAGAAAAAATCGTCCAAATAATGCACTACATTGGCACAACCCACCTCCTTTACCAAAGCCCAATGGAAAAAGGAACTGAATTTTTCAAAGTAAGCGCAAGACACCGAGCATCCCATCGGCATACATTTGTCAAAATAGAAGTGACTCTCAAAGCAGAAGCCTAGCAAGGGAAAACTACTGGGGTGCACAGGCAACAGACGGAATGCCGATTCTATATCCACTTTCGCCATCCAGGCCATCTCCCCTGCCGTCCTCACTAGTTCCGCTGCTCGATCAAACGATGCGTACCTGACCGTACAACTATCACGTGGAATGTGATCGTTGACCGACGCTCCCTCCGGGAATGATAGATTATGGATTAAACAGAATTTTCCTTGTTCTTTTTTGGGAATAATGCCCAATGGAGACACTACTAAATCCGGGAACGGCTTATTCACAAAGGGGCCCGCAATCCGCCCCCCTCCCGTTCCTTGGATAGCTTATCTCTCACCACCGCAGCCCAGCGACGAACGGAATTAGAATTATGCGACTGAGCAACCACCACCGTCCCTTCTACCGGGATCACAAAACCTTCCCAAAAACCTCGCTCCAACACCCCCTTATCCCCCTGCCGCGGGTACAACCGGAGACGAGCGATTAATGCGTCTAACCATATCGGGGTGGCTGCCAGGCTGAACTCCGTCCCGCTACTTAAGGACCGCCCCACTAAGCTGGGCTGTCCCCTTCTTAACACATCTTGCTGCCGAATGCTCCCCCCCCCCCCGCAGCTTGAACAGGCATACCGGAATTTGCAATCCGGGAAGGGGCAGGATGTTTTATTGTACCGCCAACAGACGTCCCCCGGCCCCGTAACGACACTCTTGTGCTGTCCGGAGGGGGCAGCTGGCCGAAAGGACCGCCCGGGACCCACAGGTGCCCCGACTCCAACCTTCCCCCCCGCCACCCCTCCTCCCGGCTTTGCGGACATCTGGGTAAGCCACAGGTTAATATCCTGAGCGCCCCATGGCAAAAAACGATTTTCCTCCATCTTATCCCGAAACTTCTCGTCGTAGTTTAACCACGACCAACCTTCATGCGTCTGAGCCGCCTCGAGAATAGAGTCCGCATATGCCAACAGCATACCGTACTGATCCGGAAATGAATGCCCCCACACGCTAGCTAACCGTAAAAAGACTCGCATCCAGTTCACAACATTTCTAGAAACCTTCTTAACGCGACCCGCCTTCTCATCCTCCTTCCGTTTCTTCTTGCTATCCCCGGACCGCCGCCGCCCCTCCAGCAACCGGAAGATGTCAATATAGCGCCGTTTTTTAATCCTACGCCGCAACTTTCTCGGTACCCCCTCCCATAACTCAGAATACACCGCCATAGACGGAGCGCGCCCCCTCACATTGTCCGTACCACCCTCCGAACTGCCCACTTCCTGTCCGTCCCCACCCACAGACGAAGACTCCGACCCCGTGGAAGACGAAGACGAGGAAGAAGTATCCGAACCGCGCCGCCGCCGATATCGGTGTTTCCGTTTTTTAAGCGCCTTGCCCCCCAATACCGCCCCCCTCTCACCCCCTCCCCCGGTTCCCTCCAGTGGCTCACCTGCCGCTACTGGTTCCTCAACCCGCTCAGGAGCCGCAGCCACTTCCGCCGTGCCAGCCGACCTATTAGTCATCTGCCGCTCCGGTCCCCTCAGTCCGCTGCCGCCTGGCATCGCAGCATACGGGATCATCGCCGGTACCTGCGGGGACATAAAAGAGAAAAGCGGGGGAGGGGCCACAGCTGGCCATGACGGCTGCCAAGCCCCTAACCAGTCCGTCCCGGAAGATCCTTGTCCACCCCCCAGCCAATGCTGCCAAGCCCCCACCCTGCCCCCTAGCTGTTCCCCCGCATACCCAGCCATTTCCCCACTCCCCAGGTGGCACTGAGGCCATCCCCCTCGCCCTGCCGTTGCCCTGGGTCCACCCCCGCCCCTATCCCTACCCCCCCACCATCCTACCCCCATATCACCCAACATCCCCACCCCTTGAGGACCCGCTGAGTCTTGGAGACCCATAGCTTCAGGCCCAGACCTCTCAGGCTGACTGTCCGGCCTTTCCCCTGTTTCCCCCACAGTAACCGCCCCCCACACCCCTTCGACTGGCACTTCCAATCCTCCTCTAGCACTTCGCCTACCCTTTCCCCGACCCCCCCGTGATGCCAGGGAAGCCCCATTCCGTACCCCCTCCCCCTCCCCGTCTACCACCACTTCCTTTTGCTCCTTGCCCTTGTTGTAGCCCTGTGGCTACCCGTTGCTGGCCATCAACCCAGCCATCCATCGGTCGAGTATGCCCTGCCGAACCCTTGAGCAGACTTGCAGCCCCCCCGGGCACGACCACTCTCCCTGCCTCTACCCGTCAACCCCCCCTGGCCATCGTAGCAGGACAGTCCCCTCGACTCTGGCCTTGCCTGATACCGCCGCACCTCCGCTGGGCCGAGATCCGTGCCACGTGTCCTGGACCGCTCTGCACACCGCCGAGAAGACCGTCCGCCTGCGGGCTCCGGAGTCCTGCTGCGCGACGAACCGGCAAACGTGATTGAAAGGTGGGAGGGATGCTGCTGCCTTCCACGGTACTTAAACCGCTCCGCTCCCCAGCCACGCTCCGCTGCTCGCACGCCGCTTGCCGAAGCTTCGCCGACTGGCTCTTCTTCCGGCACCTCTCCTACCCTGCCCCTGGCCTTCGACTTTTCATTGGCTCTCCCACGTGCACAAAACACAGGGATAGCCAATGAATTTAAACAAAAACCCCTTGCGTCCTTTCCCCCCCCCCCCCACCCCGCCAGTTACAGGCGGCCGGCTCCGGATGCTACCTTTCGCGGCCTTTATTTGTGGTCATCCTTCATTGGTTTGTTCTCTTTTTTGGTTATGGAGAGACCCTTTGTGTTCTTCTTACTTAGATTCTTGTGTCATTAAGTCTGATTTGCTTGTCTCCAGGGTTTACTTTTCTCTTAGAATTTTAACTTACAGTTCTTGCATGATAAATGATCGTTAAGGTATTAAATGGGAGTTTCTAAATTTGTAAAGACATTGAATCTCTGCTCTTCTGCATTTCTCTCGTTTTGCATATCTGTTTTGATCCATTTTGAGTTTTCTTAAGTAACAATGAGCTCAGTTTCACATACAGGTGCCGTTATCCCTCTTGGCATCCATGGTAATTGGCTGTTGTTGAAGTCATTGTAGATGAGGACTTTATAGTGAAGCTAATTGCACACAATGCCATCATGAGACTATGGTGATCCAGATTGTATTGGGAGGAGAGTTAGAAAAGCAACGCTGAATTAACTTCTTGTGATGATGTGGAGTTTGGTTGCAAATAACAATAGAGGCAGCTTGTACGATATAATGGTATGGTTCAACGTGGCAGACACATTTGTCTCTGTCCTTTCTTGTGCTTCTAGAGTGCAGGCATAGCTAATGTCTAATGAATCCTAGTTCCAAGCAAGAAAGTGTTATTTCCTGACTCATTGCTCTATGTCTATGTTTTGGCCCTGTTAGGAGCCTCATGGCTGATAATGTGTCTGTCCACTATTTCTCTTTTGTGCATGTCTAGTCCTGGTCACAGTTGCTGATAGCTGACTGTAGTGTAAATTCTAATGAGGTAGAGTGCTCCCATGCCCACACAAGTCTGCAAGTAGACTGGGTAAAGGTGGCTAATTCCTTACTTCATTTTCTTATTCCAAACAATGACTGCCACATTTCCCTCTTATCACCTTCCTTTGACATAACAAGATAGTCTTCAGCACATTTATGAACTATTTTTGCAGGCAGAGTTGGAGGAACTCTGCCATCCAGGCTGTGATCAGATTGGTGCTACTGAGCAGAGCATATTATTAGACAATAAACATTTTACAGTCCTTGTGACGGTGTCTAGCTTATTGCCTGTTGCTCGGTTACCTTTTATGAAGACAATACTGTGAGCTGACTATTTCACTTTATTTCTTTTCTAGGTAGCTTATGCATAAACATGACATAGCCTTCACTTCAGCAGCACATAGGCTGGTAAAAGGAATTTAGCTCATACATTTCTGTTGAATGCTGAAGGTGAGTCACATTCATAAAGTAAGCATTTCCCCTCTCTCCTCAGAGCTTACAAAGGGCCTGATATTCAAAGAGATTAACAAAGTTAGTAGCCTACAAACTACGCTAATTGTGGCGACTGGAATGCTTAGCAGCACTGACATGGTTTGCGCCACTGAATATCTCCAAGTGCCAGCATGAAATTCTCTGATGCTAGCCGGCTAGCATTGGCGCGTTACAGGGGCAGAGCAGAGCTGGCATCTGGGCATAGCCAGGAAGTGCTGGCATTCGGCCATTGCCTGGTTATCCTTAGGCACCGTAAAGGCCTAATTTTCACCCCAGAAACTAACCAGGCAGCAACTGTTTATTCCAATTGCCTGGTCCCAGCATTGAATATCCAGGTTTTAAATATTCTCTCTGTTTATAGCTCAGGAAATGAAGGGTTAAGTGAAGTGCCCCAGATTACAAGGAGTTGTAGTAGGATTTGAACCCTGGCTTCCCTGGATTCTAGTGTATTGCTGTAACCATTAGTTTATTCTTAACTCTTAAATTAAATTGTAATATGAGTTTTCCATTTTTGAGAAATATAAGAGACTTGTAGGTAGGGTTGATGCAAGGATATTAGGAGCCCCGAGGAATTCCTCATTCCTACCAGATCCCTTGTTGCCACCTCCTCTCCCGCTACTGTAGCTGCTGTAACCCCTCTCTGAGACCCACAGCAGCAGCAATCACATTAAAGCAGCAATGCAGAGCTCGCCAAAAGCCTCTGTGCTGCATGCTGCTCACGCCGTGCTTTGACCAGCTGGCACCCTGTTTGCACTGGGGCACTGAGGCGGCAGCAGTGGTAGTAGAGGGAAGAGAAGAGGCAAAGTTGCTGGACACCTGGGGGGGCAAAAAAAGAGAGAGAGGACATGATGGATACTTTGGGGAGTGGAGGTGCCCCCATGCAAACTGGATGTCTACATCGGAGGGGGTGGAAGCAGCTGGCCATTGCATGCAGTGCTGGAGACTAAGTGGATGATTAATGCGACTGTTGCCGCTGCAGGTCCTGGAGAGAGAGGTGGCAGCAGCAACTGCAATGGGCTGCCCTCAGAATGTTGGTGCTCTAAGAGACCACCTCGTTTGCTTAATGGGTATTGCCGGCCCTGTCTGCAGATGCCAAATTATAAAGCCGGTCTGGAGTGCCAGCCATTCATTCAGCATCTGCCATTTTGTTGATGTTCAGAATTTCATACCTAGAGGCATATGTAGGATACGAGTAGAGAGCGACCACCATGCCACTTGCCTTCCTGGTGCCATGCTGGGCACCCATGCTGATCTGTCCTCCCCCTCACTTCTTTGCAAGAACTGGCAGATAAATGACTTGTTTGGCTCCAGTGGTGTTGGCAAGCTCAGATTCTTTTTTCTTTCACTCAGAATTTAATTTTCCTACCTCTACCATATCACTGCTACTACTGAACATTAGTTTAGTGCCTGCTCTTGCCCTGCTGCTGGTACGTTTCGTTGTTTCCGCAGTGGCACCAGCAGCAGCACAACAGACCTGACCTCAAATTAAAAAACAAAAAGCAGACGGGTTTTTCAACTCTGTGCTTTAGGCAGATCTGATGACTCCCTGCTCTGACATAGGTTCGCGTCAGAGCAACAGCGCACTTGAATGGCTGGCCTGGTCCCTCCCTTCTCTGATGCAACCTACATCAGAGAAAGGAGGAAGGGACCAGACCTGCGGAAACCCCCCGTGTTTTGGGTTTTGTTTTTTTTAAGTCAGGTCTGCTCCACTGCTGAGAAAACAAGAAGTGGCAGCGGCAGGGCAACAGCAGGTAGCGTGGGGGGAACCAAGGCCGGCAGCTCGAAATGCGTCCCTAAGTCTTTGTGCCCTGTGCAACACAGGGCTAAGTACTGCTCTGTGAACTGCATGTTCAAGTTAGCCCGGATGTACTTAATGCCACCTCAGTGCATCCACGTTAATTGTCAATGCCACGGCCTCAAGGGCAGTACTGCTGACAGCGTGCTGGGCAGGCCCACAACTGTTAGCGCAGGGCCATTGCATTTACCGCTTGTTACTTTGTGCTCCTAGTGCAGGTAAGTGCAGAACCTTCTCCAGTAATGTCTATGGAATATTTTCATCTGCAAAGTTTCAAAATGTAATTCCTTGTTAAAAAAAACGGCAGCATTTCAAAATTGTGCAGACCAGCAGACTTGTGGCCTATTTGTGCTTTTGTTTTTAATCTCATCTTGCGTGAGCCTTCAGGCCTTAAAGCCCAAATACACTTTAGCAAATAGGATTGTGGTATGTAAATTATATTGGCATCTAAAAAGTCAACTAAAGCTTCAACAGCTCCCTGGCATAAGAAATATTTTATTTGGCTCTTGGAAGGTCAAAGTTAGTTTAATCGGATTTTGAAATGTCTGCCATAAGGCTCAGTGTTCCCTTTGTTTGACATTTATAGACTGCCCTAATACAACGTGGCACAAATCTAGCAAATCAAGTTACAGACCACATCTGAGCATAATGATGGTGCTCGGTAGAAACAGAATTAGTGTGAAAATGCAGTGATCTGGTTATGTTTTAAGGAGGAATTATTGGTATTCAGAGGAGTGGACAAAGCGGCAGAAAGAAAAGAACTAGGAGTGGACACAGGAGGGAAATGGACACTGAAATGAAGAATATTGAGACCCAGTCTTTTAAGTGAGAGAATACAAGTGGGAGAAGAATCTTGGAGACCAGAAAGGGAAAGAGAAAAACATTTTGAATGAAATGGTGTATAATGGAAACCAAGTGTAAGGATCTTTTTGGGACTCCCATTAGCCAGGAACATACCATAATAGTAGGTCAGTTTAGGTGCCTTGTGCGGCATTTAGGCATGTAATAATGGCATGACATTCACATGCAAATGCAAAGTTTATAGTTCCACTATTTACCTGTGCAAATGTTGCTGGATGCACAGATTCAAAAGGGGCTTGTTCTGGGCTGTCCAATTATCTAGATTTAGCTCACAACTTTTCAGTAGTAGTGCAAGTTACATTCATGTACAGTAGCTATTTCCCTGTCTCTGGAGGGTTTATAATCTAAGAGGCCTGTTTATTAAAGTGCACTGTGCAGTTAATATGCATTTTAGCATGGAGGAAATTGCAGAATGCTGTCAGTGGTGCAATGATCGCAGGTGCCCTTACCGTCTCTTCCATGGGTGGCAGTTAGTGCATCTGCAGTAATTATGCATGGGTCCAACGTGTTACAGGACATGTCTCTGTGGTAACTGCTGGTCACGCCCCCTGGTAATTACCATGAAGGCTTTTCACTTATGCTTACATTTTCAGCTAAATGTGTGGTAAAAGCAGAACCTTGCCGCGTTTTAGTAAAAGGGCCCCTAAGCTTGTATCCAAGGTAATTAATCCCCATCTAAAAAGCCTTACTTTCAGTGATGTACAAATCACATACATAATTAAATTAAAATAAACTACATATAAACAATAAAAAATAATAACTCAACTCAAAAACTACCCTATCAAACTTAATTCAAATAAGCCTTAATTATATTGGCAGAGAAAACTATGCCTTAGCACCCTTCTGAAACTTGAAATAATCCTGCAACTCTTGATGTAACATCTTCCATATTCATGGGGGCTGCCTATGTGAAGGCCTGGGCCCTGGTCATCAGTAGCTTGGAATAAGAGGTGAGTGACTTCCCCAGGTCAGAGAGAGTAGCAGTGGGATTTGGCTTCCCTGGTACTCAGCCTGCCATTCTTTTTTCTTGGTTTTATATCGATCGACTTTTACAGGCTCCACAAGCAAATAAACACTTGTTACAGATAAAGAAATAGTGCATAAAGTAATAGGAAATTGGGGAGTTACCCTTGATATATATGAATACAACAAAACAACAGCATTATTTATTAGCCTACAGTGGAAAGAGGGGATGACCAAGCACTATACAAAGGAAATTATTTCTTAAGAATTAGCATGCTAGACTGTGATATATATCATAAATGCGAGAAACACATGGTTCAGTGTGCTGGCTAGCAGTTCTGTCAGGGATAAATTCAGAGATCTTAGCATTAATGACAACATAAAGCTGCTGCGGAGCTAAAAAAAATATCTGACATCCTTATACTTCACCAAACATTTATAAGGATAAGATAAAAAGAAAAGACTACCCTCCCCTCCCCCCCAACTGCACCAGCCCAGGCTTCAACAAAAGGAATGGCACCCTCCGCTTCTGTGTAGATTTAGCCAAATCCAGAAACATACAGACTTTGCAGCCCAAGAATTGAGTTTCCTTTGCACGGAAAAACATTTTCATAAGCCAGTCCCTATCCGGTTCTAAGGTGCATGTAAGCAAAAGAGTTCCCATAAAAGTTTGTCCAGTGCCTGATCCTTCTGAGAAGGCTGTGAGATCCAAACTATCTAGAGTTATTTAAGCAACTGGGCCCCCTTCTGCTTCTATCCTATGGAGACCAGGCAAATAAAAAACTCTAGAAAGGGGAGGAATCAAATTCAACGGTATTTTCAATATGAAAGAGGCAAATGTTTTAAACATCTCTAGTGGGGAAATTGATGGCACACAAGGAAGATTTAAAAGATGGAGATTCTTTCTCCTTGCACCATTTTCTAAAGACTGGCGTTGCCAATGGATCACTGGTCAACACTGAAATCATTACTGACTTTAAAAGCCCCTAATCTCTACTATCTTAGTGAGCTGAACACGAATATAACATCAAAAAATGTTTATTAGCTCTCGTTTTGAAGATATTGCATGTAGTTCATTTTTGACGTTTCACCGTGTAAATTTATCCAGTAGGACATCAACAATATCCCAAATAAGCCTTGAATGATGTAATATTGCATCACATTGCATAATACCAGCATGCACAACATCATCCAGAGTTGATTGCATCATTTTCTGATGCAATGCAATACTACTGCCAGACGGCTGCTGAAGCCATATGACGTCAGTAGTGTACTATACACAGTCGGAAAGGAAAGTAATCTGGTATTCTGTTCCGATATAGAAAGCCTCATGAATGCCTTAAAAATCACTCATGACCCACAAGACTGGAGACTATTTATAGACTCTTTGAAACTGAGTCTGAAGGCTGTGCTTTTGAACAATGGAAACCGTCTTCCATCTATTCCAGTATCGCATGCCGTCCACATGAAAGAGACATACAATAACTTAAAGCATCTACTGACTTCCATTAACTATAACAATTACAGCTGGCACCTCTGTGATGACTTGAAGGTAGTTGCCCTTTTAATGGGACTGCAGCAGGGATATATAAAATACATGTGTTTCTTATGTGAGTGGGTTAACCGAGCAAGGGATTGGCACTACTTGCGGAAGGAATGGAGTCGCAGACAAAATGTAACAGTTGGAGAGAAGAATATCCAGCACTCAGCTCTGGTTGAGGCTCACAAAATCCTGCTACCACCCCTTCACATCAAACTAGGTTTGATGAAAAACTTAGTGAAAGCCATGGACCGCACTTCGCCAGCTTTCTGATACCTGCATGAAAAATTCCCTCGACTCAGCGAAGCAAAGATTAAAGAGGGAGTTTTTGTGGGTCCTCAGATTCGAGAGCACTTCAAAGATGACCGGTTCAACAACTTGCTTCAGGGTGATGCGAAACAAGCATTCCATGCTTTTCGCCTTGTGTCAACAAACTTTCTCGGGAATGTTAGGGCAGAAAACTACAAGGAACTAGTAGAAGACATGCTGATACAGTATCAGAAACTTGGCTGCAATATGTCTCTAAAGATCCATTTCCTTGATTCCCATCTCGATTTCTTTCCTGACAACTGTGGTATGGTTAGTGATGAACAGGATGAACGTTTTCACCAGGATATCGCAACGATGGAGCAAAGATACCAGGGAAAATGGTCCACTACAATGCTGGCTGACTACTGCTGGACACTCCCCAGAGAAGCTCCCAAACAGCTGTACAAGAGATAGGCAAAAAAAAATCTAAGAAGTAGTCTATGACTTGGTTTTTTACAGGTATTAACCGAAGGCCTATTATATTTACTATTGACATGCATTTCGTGATGTAAACATTAATTCTTGTAGATTACAAAAAAATCTAGAGCCACCTTTGCAATTTCACTGTCATATTCGTGTTCAACATATAAAAATTGATAAGAAATGACTATTTTTATTTCAGTAAGATGACTTTTGTAAAAATTTGTTGACCAATATCAGCAGAATCACGTATAAAAGTAGCTTTCTTAATTTGACAGTCAACTACCTTCTCCTCGAAGACCACAACACGTTATTTAACATCAGTCACTTCCTGTTGCAAATTCCCTATTGCCTGCATCGGGGCCTCTAGTTTCTGGATTATAACATGAAAATAGGAGGAAAAAGACTTTTCCAATGTGACCAATCCCTCTCACAGTTTGGCAATCAAACTGTGCAAATCTCACCATGAAAGGAAAGGTATGATAGTATGTAGCTCCTCCGTTGGGACTGAGGTAGTACCTGTATCGAGAGGTCCATCTAACCTTGCCTGCATGCCCTCTGCTTGCAGTTCACCTCCAGCCGCTATCAAAGCCTCCCCAGACTGAGCACTCAGACTCCACCATGGACTCCAACAGGCTCTCAGTGGCGAGAGGAAGACGTCTCAGAGAAGATGACTCTGGATATCAACAGGGTTGTGCACTGTAAGTTGGCGTCTTGTCGGACTGAGAGCCTCTCTGGGAGAATTTGCACCTCAGGGCTAAGCATAGTGTCTAGTGCAAGGGAGGGCAGGGAGCCTTATTCTGCTCCCACAGAGACAAGCGGACTCTGCAGAGGTTCAATCATCATCTCAGAACATCAAGAGGCAAAACTGTCCATCAGTCCCTTTGCCACCACAGCTGGCTGTGATGGCTTTGGCCCAACCTTCCTCTTTCATTAATGGCGCATTATTCCAAAGTAAAACAAACCTTTTTTTTGAAGGATTAGGGCCAGCCAGTCAGCGGAGTTAGCATGTCACCATCTTGGACCCCTTAGCCTGCCATTCTAATCACTAGCTTCGCCTCTACTCCATTTGAATTTGCACTGAAAAACATCTTTATATTTAAAAAATGTCCACATCAGCTTTTGTGCCATCTCTGAGTCAAGCATAAGTGTCAGGTAATTGCTGCTTTTGAACAGGGCCTTAGAGGAGTGATTGAGGGGTAGTTCTACTTAACCCTCTGGTATTTTACATGTCCTTAAAAATGTAATAATTTGACTTTAGGAGCTTGGTTCCTTAATTGACTGGTGTTATACATGTGGTCTGTTTTGTTTTTCACTTTTTATTTATTGCAAAATATTTAGCAGTTTCCAAGAAAACTCTTCTCGCAGAAATACAGTAGAAAGGAAAAGGAAAACAATAGGGTTACACTAAAAAAGGAAAAACGGATCTCCACTAATTAACTAGTCCACAAATGTTGAGAGAAGCAAAGATACAACACCAAGGAAAATATGTCAATCCATATCTTACAACCACTCAAAACAGACCAGGAGCCACCTGTTGCAGAATGAAAACTATATGTGCATTCTTACTGGGATGACGGTAGTAAGCGCAGAGCTGGTAGAGTGGAAACTACCAACCTGGTATTCAGAAAGATAGTAAGATGGGCTGGTTCATAGAAGATACACTTAAGAGCTTGCTTGTTAACAATTTATTCTTAGGGGAAATTCAACAGTCCACCAAGCTGCAATACCCTAGTAGACGGATCAGGAGAAAGACCTTGGTGTGATTATTTCTGTAGATCTCAAGGTGGCAAAACAGTGCGACAAGGCGTTGGCCAAAGCCAGGAGGATGTTGGGCTGCATACAAAGAGGAATTACCAGCAGAAAGGAAGAGGTACTAATGCCACTGTACTAAAGTCACTGGTGAAGCCTCACTTGGAATACTGTGTTCAGTTTTGGAGACCATATCTTGCAAAGGATGTAAAAAGACTGGAAACTGTTCAGAGGAAGGTGACCAAAATGATTTGGAGCCTGCGTCAGAAGCCTTATGAGAAGAGACTTGAAGACCTAAATATGTACACTCTGGAGGAGAGGAGGGACAGGGGAGATATGATTCAGACTTTTAAATACTTAAAGAGAAATAATGAACAAACAAACCTCTTCCAAAGACGGGGAAGCTGTAAAACTAGACGGCATAGCATGAAGCTGAAAGGTGGTAAATTGGAAGGCAATGTCAGGAAATACTTTTTCACTGAAAGGGTGGTGGATGCTTGGAATGCTCTCCCGATGGAAGTGGTGGGGGCAAATACAGTGACAGAATTTAAAATGGCAAGGGACAGACACAGTGGCTCCCTTTATAACAGGATAAAATCAAACTAAACTGAACCATCTAATTTCTCAACAAATAGAGGTGTCCTACATGGAGCAGTGGGTTCGCCCCTAAAACAAAGACATGGGGAGGGGTGGCCTGCACAGAGCGGCAGGTGCACCTACTCTTGCCATCTTACTGGGCAGACTAGATGGACCATACTGGTCTTTATCTGCCGTCATTTACTATGTTACTATGATGTCTCCTCTTCTGTGTAGCCCTTGCTAAATCAAGGAAAGCTTGAACATTACAATTCAGGAATTGGTACTACTGGTTCCAGAAAGATAATGCCAGGACGTATCAGGCTCCAAAACAAAATTCACTCTCAGCATTGTCAGTGTCACACTATTTGCCACATCTTTGAGTTCAAAGAATCTAAAGAAATATCCGATTCATCAACAGAAGCCCAATCTGACTTCTCCACAAAAGATGCAGACAGTAGGTGCATGAACTAGGTGGACAAGATTGCTCAGGTAGTTTTAAGACCTCCAATATATAGTTATATTTGGAATCTGGAGAAACAACTGCTAATTTGAGAAAATATATTAAGCGAGATTCCTGTGTCTAACCACATTTCCCAAATTCCCAGGCTTGTCATGTAAATCGATATTGTCCTATATGAAAGAAGATTCGCGTTCAGCAGATTTGTCCAGCTCAGTCTCCCTGAGTTACTTCCTCCATTTTTCTTTCCAGCATTTTGGAGTTAGTCAAGGAAAGCTGCAGCTGGGTAGGCACACAATTTTAATAGTGCAGATGCAGAAGAGTCCAGTTTAATAATAGCACTCCATACAGCCTCCAGGGCTATACAACCTGGTTTTTGCAAAACACTAGAAGTAGATAATCCAAAGCCAGCACAATCTCTACCTCCAGCCAGGAGTGGTGGAAGGAGATGAGATGCCCAAAGCAAACCACATCCCTTGTGCCCCCTGCGGCACCACTGCTGCCACCCTTTTCTGGGACCTGCAGCAGCAGTAATGGCCTTAAACAGTTCCGCGTCACTTACCTTACAAAGTTGGCATTGTGGGGCTGTTTGCTTCTGCCCCCTCAGACCACCCAATGCCAACTTTCTGTTTGTAAACAGCCTCCGGCTCCTGCTTTCAACTTCCATCTGGTTTCTTGCTCGCTACTTTCCCCACCAGCATCTTGACTTCAGTCAGTTGAGCTGTATCTTCTCCCTCCTGCACTCTAAGGAGTGGCCTGGACCTCAACTACATGCTCTTTGAGACTTAATGAGACATCAGCCTCCTGCTGGGCCAGCAACTCTCCTTCCCTTGCTGTCCATGATTGTGGAGACGCCCCAGGGCAAAAGAGTCCATCGTAGTGCTCTTTTGCAAAGGAGCCTGTGATGCAGAATAAGCATATATCCGAGCCTGATCAACTGTGGAAAAAGCAACGTTGAGACACAGTAAGGCTCCTAAGTGACTGCCATCTTGCTTTCCCGTATATGCACTTTTCTGAAATACGAAGCTTATATATGTAGGTGCCAGTACTGTGTAGGGTACAAAAGTCTACATGTGCTTGTATCTAAAAGCTGCCCAGTAAGGCTGCACATGTATCGTTTTACTGACTCCTGCTGCATATTTACAGAACCACACATGTATTTCCAGCAGACCTATAGATTTTTCACAAAAGGCTCTGTGCTCAACAAACCTTTTGTAAAAGAGCCAGGAAACTGTAAACATCCTGACTTGGAATTATCAGTCTATACATTAACCACCTTGCACTCCCATTGAAAATACATCTGGAACCACCACAATGAGCTGCCTTTTCTTATTATGAGATTAACCTATGGAAAACATTTACACCGGATTTAAGGAGATAAGCCAATTGAACACGATTTCAGAAAAATCTGAAGACACACCTTTGTACTGAGTCTTTTGCAAACGTTTGACATTGAGTCAGAGCCGAGGACTCAGAAATCCAGCTTAAGTTCTGTTACTACACTTTTTCTTCAGGGCTGTGCCTATTTTTAAATGTCTATCTCTTTTCCACAACCCCTTAACCCCATTGCCAAAGCTGTTACTTTTTTACTGTAATTTTACCCTACATTACTTTAATCTTTTTTTCTGTATTAGGATTTTATTAATGTAAACTGTTTTGCTGAGCTGTAAAAAGCCCCAAAAAGTGGTGTACCAAGCAATAAACTAAACTAACCTCCTTTGGATTTGCTACAATGGTTCTGCTTAAATCTATATCAGTCAGGGACCATAGGTGACAGCGCAGATTGTCATAAGCCCTCCAACAGTACCCGGGGCTTGGATGGGGCAGGGGGAGGGCCAGGGGACATTCCCCGCAGCCAAACTCTGGCCTTAGGAGGCCAGATTGGGGGTTGGGCTGCGGAGAATAAACCCCTTTTTCAGGCGGCTGGCATCGCGGCTTTTAATTGGAGCTGCAGTGCCTTGGCGCTGCAGCTCCATTTAAAAGCCCCGACTGAGTATGTTCAGGTTGAACTAAATCACAGTCCCGGCCTGCATGTACATGACTGATCACTGGTGAGTAGAAATTGTACAACCTTCTTTCTCTCCAAAATATGTCCCTTAACACTATCCCACACCTTCAAACTGTATTTTACAAAGGGAGTCAGCATCCACTTGTTTGGCAGGATTAGTGTGAGACCAGTCTTCTTTCAACTGCATTGGTGAATGTGACCCCTGAAGCAAGTGATTTTGCTGAAACATTGATGTCTACAGTAGTGGACAGAGTGAAACAACTGTGTTTATAGACTGCCTTGTATGAAGCAACAATCAGATGTGATTCTGAGAATTCACAAAGATAAATTTGACTATTGCCTGTACCCCATGAAGTCCAGAATGCACAGAAACTCCTCCCTCCATGCTGAAGAATCAGCCGGGACCTTTTTAAAAAGAAAAGTGTTGCAGGCGTGCATGTGCCTGGCAGGCCCACACCTAAGGCATGGCCCTTAGTGTGGACTTTCAAAACCCTCTAAACCGGACCCTGGGAGACTGCAACCACTGGAGCCAGGAAGTAAGCACCAGGCCTCTCCCACTGAACAACACTCAAAGAAGTACCAGTTAACGGCACCTACACCCAAATTCAAGCTCAAAGAACATCACAGACCCAGCTCTACCACTAAAAAAAAAAAAAAAGCAGAAACTCACCATAATAATTGTTGCACTAATACTGATGCGCTCCCTCATGACCCAATGTAAAACAACAACCATCCACAATAGAATGATCTCAATCATATTCACCCTCAAGAAATTCACAGCCTTCCACTCCAATTCATACCACAGACACAAGAAATAACAACGGCTGATACGCATCGAACGAACCATCACACTCGCTCTCATGCATCCTGACACACAACCCACCACACCCATTAAATACGGTCTTGTCAACGTCCGATCTGCTCGTAACAAAATCCACATAATATCCAACCATATTCATGATCAAAACATAGAGATCAATTGTGTAAATGAATCCTGGTTTACAAAAGTCGACAATGTCTTACTCAGTCAACTACCCATCATATCATGCACCCTCCACAACTGTCCCATAAACTCAAAGAAAGGCGGTGGTGTATTCATCCTGACCAATAAGCAACAAAACTACTAAACTATCTCATCTACCTCGACAGGCTCCATGAATATTGTGGTAATAGATAACAAACACTGGTCAATATGCCTGGCATACCATGCACCTAATGCCAATACTGACGACCTCTCCAACTTGATAGAAACTGCCTCTGCTCACACAGCAAATAACAAACCCTTCATCCTCCTCGGAGACCTCAACCTCTCCTCTGCTTCCACCAATCTTACTAATTCCTTCCTAGAAATGATGGATGCCCTGGAGCTAGCCCAAATGTCTCAACTCACAAAAATGGTAACACACTGGACCTCATATTTATACCAATTGAGATCATCAGAAACAACCTACACATCCCAGTACACTTGAATCCAGTCCCATGGTCTGATCACCATATGATCAACTTTGAAGTGCTTCAAAATTCACATACCCCTACTCAATCTAACGAATCCCACAAACCACACAGATTCAAAAAATTTGACAAGGAACTTCTGCTATCACACATCACCCCTAGATTAAACAGCAACTCTATTGACCTCTCTGAACTGATTGACTACTGGAACCACAATCAAAGCACAGCAAATAAACTCATCAAGCCCCATGGTACTCCCCAGAAATAAGAGAAGCAAAATGCATCTTAAGGCAAACAGAACGGTGATAGAGATGCATAAAGGAACCACACCTCCTCAATGAATACCTCAAACAAAAGGAGCGCAATGACATTATTAACAGACACAAAAAGAAATACCACATGAACATAATCCTAAAATCACTCAACCACCCCAGGGAACTATTTGACATAGTCAAATCCCTTACTAGAGACCCTACACAAGACCACCATATACAACTGGGACTGCAGGATATAGCAACCTTATTCCAGAATAAGCAAAACCCTGATCACCTCCCCCATCAACATCCCCCCTTTGAAAACACACAATGGACCTCCTTCAGCCCAGTATTAAAAGAACAACTAGAACACACCATCAAAACAATCAATACCACCACCTTCCCACTCAATCCATGCCCAGTCACATGGATCAAAATGGTTTGTAATGATCTCTGCCCTACCATACTCAAACTTGTAAACCTTTTCCTTACTCGGCAAACTCAAAACTACATTCATCAGACCCAATCTAAAAAATACATCACTGGACCCCGACAACCCAAGTTCATACAAGCCAATTGCCAATATCCCATTCCTAGCCAAAATAATTGAAAAGACAGTACAACTACAGCTACAAGGATACACCAATACATATGCCCCTCCTTGACCCCCAGCAACATGTATTCAGACCTGCTCATAGTGTGGAAACCTTGCTCACTTTCCTACTAAACACACTAATCAAAAGAATTGAAAAACACAAACAAGGATTCATACTAATATTCATTGACATCATGGCAGGATTGGACTCCATAAACCATAACAAATTCAATGAATGCCTCACACAAATTGGAATCTCAAAAAAAACAAACAAACAAAAAAATAACTTAGAATGGTTTAGATCCTACCACATTGACCGCACCCATCAAGTAAGGATAGGAGACCACACATTGAGAAGATTCAAACAAAGTAAAGGAAAACCTCAAGGCTTCTCCCTATCGGTGCTTTTATTCAGCATCTACATACAACCAATCTACATCCTCATCAAGCAACATAACATATTATACCACCTATATGCGGATGACTCGATATTATACACCCCCTTCTCCACAGCAAACCCAGATCACTCAGCAAAGAAAACTGCTTCAAAGCTATATTAGAATGGCTGGCTAACCACCATCTTGCAATAAACTACAACAAAACAGAAATACTGCACGTAACCAATTACCTAAACTACAAATCCCCTGCAACAATCAAGATTGACAGCAAAGAAATCAAAGTGAAATCTGAAATTAAATACCTGGAGGTCATACTAGACCAGAGACTAAATTTTCAATCTCATATTAAAAGAACCATCACAACAGCCCACTACAAAATGAAGACCCTCCAAAACTTATGCCCCCTATTAACCCCAGACTACTTCAGAACAGTTTGCCAAGCTATAATTACTCACCACCGTGATTATTGTAACTCAATACTCCACAGCCTCCCTAAACAATATACCCCCTACAACTGCCACAACATACCATAGCCCGTCTTATCACTGGAATTCCAAGACAAGACCACACAAAACCTATTCTCAGGACCCTACACTGGCTCCCAAGTCAGACCTGGATCAAGTTCAAGGCAATAGTTACTATGCCCAAAGTCATCCACAACCAATAGGCTGAGTACCTACAGACCCTACTACAGAGAAACCCTGATTCATAAGCAAGAAGGCTACCAAACTTAAACCTGCTTAACGTACTGCCCACAAAACAAAAAGCTCTCAATCCACCTGTAATAGACCATTCTCAATATATGGCCTCTCAACCTGGAACTCATTACCAAGCCACTTAAGAGCCATCAGTGACCTCTCTGATTTCTGTAAGAAGCTAAAAACACATCTCTTTCATGAAGCATATAGAATGGACACTTGACACCTCACCCTAAAACACTTCAAGCTTTTACCCTCCCCATTCTACCTAATGCCCCTTCCCCTACCCACTCACCTAACCAAGTCATTGTATATAAATTACTGTACAAAGTATCAAATTTATAATGTATTCACCACACCCCCACCCCTTATGTTCTCTGTAATAAGCTGACATTCTCTGTAAATTGCTTAGTCAACTTAAAACGTGGTATATAGAAAGTTTAAATAAATAAATACCTCTGGTATGAATTATGGCAGTGTTTACTTACATTTTCCTGTTTGAAATCATGGGTGTTTTAACACTATGGGGTAAGTTTACTAAGTAGCAGTAGCAGCTTTTGTGTGATATCGGAGCCGCGGCCCCATTGAATTCAATATGGCGGCGGCTCTGATATCACATGGAAGCCGCTACTACTGTTTAGTAAACATACCCCTATGTTTTGAAAAAGAAGAACAAAGAAAATGAAGCTAAAAAAATGTCTTGACCAGGGAGACAGATGATAAAATGGTGGTGACCATTGTGAGTTTCTGTAAGATTAAATCTAAGCTCAAGTTGCCACTTTTGATGTCTTATTATTTTTTAATGCATATTTACCCGTTCTACATTCTGTGACGCGCCCCGGTCGCACAGCACCCCCTGGTGGCGGCGTAGTGGTTCCACCGAAGAGCTGGGACCGGGGGTCACCAAGATGTTTGTGATCAGGGTTGGCCAGGTGCGAGGATCAAGGGCCAGAGCCTTGTGCCAGCCTCGTTGCCAACTCCCAAAGAGACTACAGTCTTGCACGAAAGTGGAGGGAAAAGAAAAAGGCTTTATTTTCCCCTTTTAGCATAAGGGTTCATAACATAGGATAAACACTCCGATACGTAGCAAAACAAGTCTTTACAGCAGATTTTGAAAGTAAGAGATGGAATAACCAAAAACTGTTAACTTCACAGTATCAAAAACATCCAATAGCAAATTACTTCATTCACTCAATGAGCTCTGGAACGCTTCTATATCACTTCCAGCACAGTATATACATTCCATAGGACTATCAATGTCCTCCTGTACAGATTCCACCTGCATGGCCTCCTCTGACTGCTCTGAGGGATCAAGGTAAGTGTCCTTCATGTGAGTTCGTCTCACTGCTTCCCAAGGCTTGGCAGTTTGTTTGGGCCCATGGTTCAGCGTGGTGGAATACCAAAATGGCATTTCTTGCTCTAGAGGTTTAAAAACATTCTCTCTATAATGTTTTCCTCTGAAAGTTCTTTTCTTGTTCAAACTATCTTTTAACTTTTGCTTTGGCTCTTGTTTTAGATAAGGAGAACCACCTTCCCAGGATTCTTCTCTTAGCTTGACTTCAGGCACACAATAACAAAGGTTAAAAGCTTTACCTTTAGGTTTCCGTTTGGTTCTCTGGGGCGAGGCTGGAGGCCTACCTTGGCTGCTGCCTTCAGTATCAGTGCTCTCAGGTATATTCCTCCTGCTCTCCCAGTCTTTCCTCCTCTGGCCTTTGAGGCCTGTTCTCTTGTGGGCTTCAGGGCCCGGTCTGGTTTGGCTTCGGCCTTCTCGGCCTATCCTCTCCCTTACAGGACTGGTTCTCCTTTCCCAGCCTGTCCTTTTACTCAGGCTTGCTTGCGGCCTAGATCCCACTCTTGGGCTAGTACCTTCATAGCATCTCTTTGGTCCTTCTCTGGAACACGCATTCGCTTGGTCTCTCCCAACTGGTGAGGGTGATCTTTCCACAGCTCCCTGAGTAGTAGCTCTCCAAGCAGACGAGGTTTTAGCAGCTGAGCTTCTTGCAGGTAAGCTCCTAGCAGATAAGCTTCCTCCTGACTCTTGCTTGCCTCCCCTTAAATGTGAGCTTTTGGAACATGAGTCCTGCCCACTAGGGCGTGGTTCTGTGGTCTCTGTCCTAACTCTCCTGCTCCCTCTAGGTGAATCCTCTGGAAATTGCAGGCAATTTCTTTTTCTTTCAGACTTCAAAACTATTTTTCTCTCCAGAAGAGGGTCCGCTGTATCACAATTCCTCTACACCACATGCAAGCTCAGCCAAATCTGCTCACAGTTCTACTCACAGCACGCGATTTTCTCAGCGAACCTCTATAAATTCCCATTTTAGCTCCAGAAACCAGCCCCAAATTTCCTCTCAAATAGTTTAGAGGGAAGGGGCCACTCCATCCAAGTCCTCCAAATGGGTGCTGGCATGAGGTGCATTATCCAATATATTGCCATCCTCCTGGCTGGACATTTTACCTCCTCGATATGCAAAGCCTTTAAATTTGTCTGCCTTCTTTCTGGTGGCCATTGCTCTAATTGAGGTTACTGGCAAACAACTCTGATATCTATCTAGCCTGGTGATATCACGTCCTCCTATTACTCTTTCATTTAATTTTATTAATGAAAGAAAACAAAATATTTTGCTTAAATTTCCCTTGCATTTCAAAAGAAAGCACATCCCTAACATAAAAGGCATGCACTGAACTGAAATGGTTGCTATAGCCAGCCCCAGTGCCACTTAGCAAGTTATAAGTCCTCGATAGAAGGACTGAACATCATCTCCTGCTGACAGCATGCCCTATGTATGTTAGGAGGAAGTAAGGCTGCAGCCACAGTAACGAGCTATTTATGCCCTAGTCTGCACATAAATGCTGCTCCCTTCTTCAGGCTCTTTAATTCCTACTCCTCTCCACATTTTGTGCCACTTTAAATAAGGAGTACTAAGATTTATTTCTGGGTGGCAGCCACTGAGTTATGAGCACACACTACGACAGCCCCACAGACTCCATAGATCACCGAACCTCCGCCATCCCCGCCTTCTGAAAGCTCTTTACTCTGAATATTTGGCTGGAGCATTTCGTTGCCTGAGCACTCTAGCACTTCTTCAGAATTTATTTGTGTTACGTACATCTCACTGCTTTCTGTTAATATTTGTTCATTTCCATCTCTTGCTTTTCTTTGCAGATTACGTTCTCATGAGTTGGAAACAGTGGGCGAGTTGGCAGGCCACAGCTCTAGAGACTGGTTGCTGGGAAATGCTAGTTCCCTAAGGCAAGTTCTCAGTGTTGTATGTACAGTGGATAATGAAGGGACTTGTTCTCCAGTACAATACCCAGCTCTTTCAAACAGGGCTAAGATAAGGTGACCAGGCAGCGCCATGTAACAAGGGCCAGGCTGACCAGTGTCGGGTGGGCACCACTGCATACATGGGCATGTAGTTCTGATTTCCAAAGCACCAGTGCATCCCATGCTTGACGTAAGTCCTGCAATGTTCACTCAGTAGGGCTGTCACTTGGTTCCCTATCATCATAAGAAACAGGCAAGTCCATTCCAGGCTTTACCCCATTGCATGCACAGATTTGTAGTTCTCAATTGATGAGGGAATCAAAACTACAATCCCTGCTTGCAATGGGGTAAATCCAGGACCCGATTAGCCTGTTCATTATGACATGGACTAAACTAGCAACCTTATCAGTCAGCATTCTTATTCAAAGCTTCACTTAAGCAATAATCCCTGAGGACAAAGCTTTTCCTAGCAGTGGAGAGGTTTTAGGATGTAGTAACAAGCAGGAAATTTTCTAACCACGGAACATAATTGCTGTTAAATTGGAGCAAATTTCCAAAAACGTAGTCACGATGTACAGCCATAGAATAAGGAGTTTTGAAGCAGGTAGACCGTAGGGATCATTTGCAAACAACATGAAAATATCCGTTATGGTTGTCATGCCATTTCGATTGTTTTGCATCTGGAACGACATTAATTTATTTATATTCATTATACTGTACAAACACATCCATTCATTCATTCATTTATATCCATTTATTTATTTTTATTTATTTATTTATTGCTTTTATATACCGCGCTCTTTAAAATCAGTGCGGTTTACATATAACATTTTGTACAAAAACAGGGGCCTGTTATGTACTTACATTGAACGGGTAATTCAACTTGGATATCAACTGGGGGGATCTATCTACTGCTATCTACAACTTTCTACAGCTATCTACAACTATCTACAATATGCACATAGGTTTTCTGTTCTTTACAATTGGCTAGATGGGTGTAAGGTGGGGTGTGGTTGAAATACTGGGCTGCGAGTATGTAGGAGAGACAGGTGGTGTTTCAGAGCTTTTCTGAATTGCGTAAGGTCAGTGATTGCTCGGACGGTAGTTGGGAGTGCATTCCAGCAGCTGGGAGCATAGAACTTAAAGGCTCGGTTCTTTGTTGCCTGGGGTGCATTTTGTTATTTCCGTGGGGATTTGCAGTGTGTTGGTGGCGGGTGTCCTCCTTGCTCTGTTTGCCGGGGTGGGGTAGATGAGATCTGTCAGGGAGGTGGAAGATATTTTGTTAATGGCCTTGAAGGTCATCAGGACTATTTTATAAATTATCCGGCAGTAGATTGGTAGCCAGTGCAAATCCTTTAGGATTGGGGTAATGTGGTCTCTTCTAGGGGCCCCGTGGAGGAGGCGTGCAGCTGCATTCATTGCCATCTGTAATGGGTTTAGTGTGTTTTTGTGTAGCCCTTGCAGAATTGCGTTAGCGTAGTCAAAGTGGGGGGTCAAGAGTGCCTGGAAAACTGTTCTGAAGTCATCTGGTTGCAGCAGGGGTCAGAGATGTCACACTGTTCTTATTTTGTAGTAGATTTTCTTGATGGTGTTGCTGATGTGCGCTTTAAATTTGAGGTGCTGGTCTAGTGTAACGCCTAGGTAGCGGACAGTGGTTCTACTCAGGAGCTCAGCGTCTCTTGTCTTTAGTGTCGCCGGTGGGGAGAAGGATTGATTTCTAGTAATGAACAGTACATCCGTCTTACTGAAGTTTATCTTGAGGCTCTGCGAGTGGAGCCAGTCAGTTACGGCTTCGAAGCATTTTACTAGTGGGGCAAAATACGGTTGGTCAATCGTGAATGGGGTGAAGAGTAGTACGTCGTCCACATAGATCAGGCATGAGATGTTATGGGATCAGATTATTTCACATATGGGTTGCATGTAAATGTTGAATAATAGGGCTTACAGCGAACAGCCCTGAGGCACGCCAAGTTTTTGTTGGAAAGGTTTAGAGGTTGTGGGTCCTGTACGTACCTGCTGCCATCTGTCCATTAGATAGGATTTGCATCATCTCAATGCTGAGCCATTAATTCCTTTTTCATGAAGCCGTATCAAGAGTTGTTCATGGTTGATGGAGTCAAATGCAGCGGCAATGTCGAGGAAAATTAGGGCATATCCTCGTTTTATGTTGTCAATTCCCGTGATCAATGTGTTGATGAGCATGGTAAGGAGAGTTTCGACGCCATGTGATTCCCTAAAGCCATGTTGACATGGGTCGAGGGGAGCCGTAGAGTCGATGTGGTCCTATATTTGACATTGGACCACCTTCTCGATTATCTTTGCTAGCAGCGGGATGCTTGATATTGGATGGTATGATTCTACCTTCTGGGGGCTAAGTTTAGTATTCTTCAGAAGGGGCCGGATTGATGTCTGCTTAAGGCATGACGGGAATAGCCCTGAGGAGAAGGAAAGGTCCATGATCTTGGCTAGAATAGGGCTGATTTCCTTACGTAGTGATTTTATCCAGAATGCTGGACAAGGGTCATTTGGAGCAGTGGTAGCATTGATCACTGCAATGATGTCCTCAATACCTGCGGCTGATGGTGTTATGAGGGAGGTAAGCGGAATAGGTTGGACAGGGTTGCTACTATGGCTGGGCAACATGGCTTTGCTGATGTTGTTGGTTTTGATCACCAAGTAGTCAGCGTATTCTTGAGGGTGTATCGTGGCTGGTTGGGGGGGTGAGGGTTCCTTCACTAGAGCCTTGACTATATTGAAGAGCTTGTGGGGTTTGTTCAGGGAGCAGCTCAGGATTTCAGAGTGATGTTCTTTCATTTTTTCTGATGTTAAGTCCCGGTGTGTCTTTAGGTGTGAGGTGTAGGCTGTCTGGTCTGCTGGGGATCGTGTACGTCGCCATCATCTTTCTAGTTTCCTTAGGAGATGTAGTGAGGTTCATAGCTCAGTGGTGTACCAGCGTGCAGTTTTTCTAATTTTTGGCTTATCTGTGGTATGTGGCTTGGCTGGGGCAGGAAGGATTGCAAAGGAGCTCAGGCTGTTGTTATTCAAACACTTATATTCTGCCACTATACAATGGAAATACCTCAACCCTTGGCTAGATTATGAAACCACCTTTTAGAAAGGCCAAGTAGGTGAAAATAAGGACGTCCAAGTCAGAACATCTAAAATTTAGTGGGAAGGGTAGCAGAGAAGGTAGGCACATGTAAGTGCCTTGTAAAATAGGCCTGTCTTCACCCTGAAAGATACATGTATCCATCATTGAATAGGCAAAGTAGGGATATGGCTGAGCAATGGGTCAAACATGTGCAGATTTATGCTCAATAATAAACTTGCACTGTTGGATGGACATCTGCCATTCCGGGCACATACATGTGTCAGTTGCAGAATTTCAGAACACGCCTATGAATATATATCTCCTCCTTTACATGTCCTGCCCTGCCATTTTGTAAACAGGGTCCTGCAGCGGCAAAGGAACCGGCAGAAATGCCTTTTTACTTACTACCACATTGATTGAAAGAAGCAACAGATATTGAGATAGTGAAGGGCATTTCCTTCTTCACCTTACAGTACAGTTGATGGTTTTCCAAAAGAAGTACGTTTCCAGAGTCCTGTTCATGCCCTGGAGCAGATATAGACATGAATGTCCACAACGGTGAATTTAAATATGCACCACTGATCTGAAATCACATTCACATGTGTATCTTTTTTACCCCATCCCTGGCATGCCCCCAGCCTGCATATGTATATTCAGGGTTTATAAAATGGCTAAAGGGATGTCTATATGATTTCAACGTCTGAACGGGCACTCTCAGGGAATGAAATCATGATTAGGTCTTCTAAAATGATCCCTATAATGTTAATACATTCAATACACATAGCAAGGTTAAACATCTTAAGATATAATACAATCCCCCCCCAGCCAAAAACACCCCTATTTAACCTCCATAGAGCTCTCCCCCCCCCCCCCACAGGAATATATCAACCACCACCACCCCAAAAGCTTAAACTATATACTTCCTTTTTTTTGTCATTTCAGATGTCCACCCTTTAAAAAACAATTTGGTCAGTTCTAGGCCACCCTGCTCCTGACCATCCTTCCTCCCACTCAGTCCTGCACAGAAACCTAGCTCTAGCCTTCTAGCCATCCTGACCCAAACTCCCCTTCCAACAACCTTTCCCCCAAAACTCCCCATTTTAAGCTGGCAGCAGGACACGCCCTCCCTTATCTGCTTTTGGATTGACCTTCAGGATTGATCTGACAAACTGAGCCTGATTCAGCTGTTTTCTGTGTTTGTACTTTTCTTGTTTGTTGACTTTTTTAGCAGTTATGAATGCTTTCAGGATCATCTTAGGAGGGCTGGTGTTGGGGTGACTGTGTGCGTTGAGTTTAATTATCTGAGAATGACACAAGGCTAAGTGTTCACCTAGGGTAGCTAATACCCTTGCACAATCTCTTCTCTGTATTGCTAGCAGATTATTATGATAGTACTTTTACGATTTATAAGGTGCAACCAAGAGACCAGGGTTCAATTCCCACTAGCACTCCTTGTGGCCTTGGGCAAGTCACTTAACTCTTCATTGCCTTGGAAGAAAGGCCCGTCAATCTACTTCTGGTCTCACTAGCCAGAAAACGCAGGGGCTGCTGGGTCGCCAGGAGACAGCACTGACTTGAAGGTCCACTTTGTATTTGCAATGGAATATGCAGCTCTTACAAAACCATTAAGTGCTGTGAATGTATTATAAATCTAATATTTTATCTTTTTTTTCTTCAAATATGGCAAAGTCCTCCTACATCCTGTTTTTAATGGGTGGCATACTTTTTGAAGAGTTTCTTGTGGAAGCCACCATGCGTGACACGGAGATGGTAGTTTCCGGAAGCAGAGGGAGAGGACAGGTCATAGAAAGCGCATGAACGATGTGTAGCAAAAAAAAAAAAATAATTGTTGTAACACAGAGCAGAAACAACATGGAAAAAGCAAAATGATTGATGGATTGATGATGGGCAAGCAACTGGGGAATAAAAGAAGAAAGCAGGCGGCCATAATGGGTTTGCTTTGCTTTGTGCCACAGCCCATGAAGACAAAGATATTAACAGCAAATGAATATACAATGAGCAGCTGTGATATTATGTGGCATCCCAAATGTATTATTAATGGCATGTTCTTCTCCCCCCCCCCTAATAAGTCTGTTTGGTAGTGTAAATGTTTTGGAACAGAGTAGGAGGAGCCCACAGATAGCTGTAACCTTCCCTCACCTCACCACTAACTTTAGCCATAGTACAGTGCCATACAATGGAGGTTTCAAATGAAGAGCAAAGCAAGGAAATGCACAGTGAGCAAGAGCGAAAGTTTCTTCTTCCCCTGTCATGGCCTTCTGCCCCCTTTGATCCCACCATGTGCTCACATAGACACTCTAAAGGTGGCTGTCACTGAACAGCATTAGTAACCACATTCAGGAGCTACATGCCCAACTTTGATGATGTCCTAGTGCCACATTCCATTCCCAAGCAAACCAATCCCAGAATAAAAAAAGATACAAATATCAGTGAACAATATATTTCATTCCAGTATCCCAAGTGGAAGACTCATAAGATTATCATATCATATAATTAAAAAAGGAGAAAAAGGACCTCAGACCAGAGTGAGTATGTTTTGCATAGGCATAGGGTATTTCAGCCTTTAGCAATCACTGATTGCGATTCTAGAAAAATTCCTTTGATTCTCAATATTCTAATTTTCAGTAATTTCTCAAATTTTAAATTCACTTTGAGCTAATATTAATTCAAAAAATTGCCTCCACATCCCGCACAGTATATTCCAGAATTTCATGCACACATGATCTCTTTACACAAAAGCAAAAGTAAGGACGAGGTTAAGAACTACAGGCTAGTTAGTCTGACCTCTGTGGTGAGTAAATTAATGGAAACACTGCTAAAACAGAGGATAGTGAAGTTTCTGGAGCCCAATGAATTGCAGGATCTGAGACAGCATGATTTAACTAGGGGCAGGTCTTGTCAGTCAAATAGAATTAATTTCTTTGACTGGACAACCGGAGAGTTTATTTAACAGGTTTTCTATACTACATTATCATTAAGTCAAAATGGTTTACAAATAGGGCCCGATTCCATTGAAGACGTAGATCTCCTTTGTACATCTGGGCTGACCCAGACGTACAAAGGAGATCGCAATTCTGATCCCACGGGGCACATCTAACCCCAAGGGATCAGAATTGCAAACAGCACTGCATGTGCAGGCCAAGATTGTGACTCAGTCCCGGCCTGCACGTACAGCACTAGCCCGGTTAACTCAGCATTTAAAAGTCGCGATACCAGCCACTTCCCAAAACGTTAATTCCCCGCAGCCCGACCCCCGATCCAGCCTCCTAAGGCCACTGTCGGGGTGCGGGGGATTAACTTTGTCCCCCCCCAGCCCCTTCCACACCCCGATGCCATGAAAATAAAACATCCAGAGAAGTTATACCATCCCAGGGGTAGAATAACTTCACCGGACATTTTGCTGGCCTTGGACGTACATGGCCGACGTTAGAATCAGCCCTGTACATCCAGGGCCTGCAACTGCCCACTGACGCCCTCTCTCCACCCCTGGTCGCCTCTTCCCCGCCCTCAACTAACTTCACAGCACAACTGACGAGGAAGTTATTCGGGGGCCTGCAGCCGCACGAATAATGTGAATGGACGTCCCATTCGGAATAACCCTCATAGCATATGAACTAGAGAAATTATATTGAACAGGGGTAGGGTAAGGTAGGTTGATCAACTATACATCTTGCATAATTAAGAACTTAGGGAAATACATGTAGATCTGGTTATTTGTGAGAGATCATTGACTGGGGTTTGCATTCTTCAGGTGTTTGCTCCAAAATATTCTGTAAATAGATATGTTTTAAGATTTTTTTGGAATTCAGACACTGTGTTAATGGACCTTAAGTTGTCTGGGAGGAAATTTGAGATGGAGGGTGAAGATTCGGTTGCAGGAGTATTGTTTGCTTTTTGTCTTTGAGGTTGGGATGGTGAGAAGCTTTTGGTTGGTGACTCTTCTTGGTCTATTGTCCTAGTGAGAGCCCTAGATGTGGTGTACTTACAGCCTTTGACACTGTTCTGCACAGGCGACATAAAATAAATTGAGTATCAATTGTAATTTTCCTTTCACAGTAATATTGTGAATGTTTCCAATGAAATCCCTGTCTATTTCTTCTGCCTGCAAAAGAGGTCTGTATATCACACCAGTATAAATAGATTTCCATTCTTTCTTAACAAACTAACAACAGTGATTCCACCTTCGCTTGTAAGCTTTGTATTTCTGTGGCTTTAATAATATTTTTTACATATACCATCACTTCTCCTCCCTTACTTCCTACCATGTCTTTCCTGAATAGATTAATGCCTTGTTTAACTATGTCTCTATGACTGCCACTGCATCCAAGTTAGCCTCTTCCATTACTGCTTCTAAATCTGGAACTTTATTTCACATATAATGAGCATTAGTAAGTGCATCTCTCCAGATGTTGCCCTTTTTTCCCTTTTCTATACAATTTTTGAATGTTTTACTTTCTTGAAAGCTTTTACTTACCTGGGAGCTTTGTTTACCCATCCCTGATCTAATTTAAAGTCCTCAACAGTAGATTAGCCAGTGTCGCAGAAGACACTTCTCCCCCTCTTTGATAGGTGGATGCCATCTCTGCTCAGTAGCCCTTGGAAAATGATGCCATGGTCCATGAAGCCAAAATGCTCTCAATGATACCATCCATGCAGCCTTAGTCCTGACCATTGACAGGGAGGCTTGAGAAGAACACCACCAGCTCATCTAACTGCTTCAACTTCTCTCCTAGAGCCACAACATCTTCTTTACCTGCCTTTTATACCACAGCTTGGTTCTTTACTGCTTCGGTGTGTATCTACATGTTAGTTGATCCCACTGAGTTCCTGCTATTCTTTGGATCGCAATTCCCTGCTGTGATTCTATTTTTCTTCAGACCCAGACTCCCTGTTATTTATTTATTTATTTAATTATGCCTATATGCTGCTTTTCGAGAATCAAAGCGGTTTACAAAGAATTTGAAAATAGAGGAAAGTTACAATTAACAATTTAACAAATTAAGAATTTACAAAAAACAGATGAAAAATGACATTTAACATTTGAAGCAAAAAATGTTCTAACAAAAGTGCTGAGAGGTGAACTGAAACAAATATTAAATAGTTCTAAAAACTAATAAATGAAAAGAAACAAACATTCTAAAATAAAATAATTATAGTTAAATTTAAGGAATTAAATCACCATAGTCCTTAAAAAGGAACATTTTTAAAAGTTTCTAAAGAACTTTGGATCATCAGAAGATCTAATTTGTTGAGGGAGCGAGTTCCATAAAAAAGGAGTAGAAAGAGAAAAAGCCCTCTTTGAAGTAGAGGGACTTGCAAGATTTGAATTCAGAAGGAATTCTCAGCAAATTTTTAGATATGCTTCTCCGTATTCTTTTGTCAGGAGTGATTTAGAAACATAGAAACATAGCAATATGATGACAGAAAAAGACCACATGGCCTATCTAGTCTGTCCTTCCATATCAACAACTACAACAGTCCCCTTTTCTATTTTAGAGATCCTCTGTGTTTGTCCCATGCTTTTTTGAACTCAGATACTGTCCTCATCTCTACCACCTCCACTGGGAGACTATTCCACGGATCCACCACTCTTTCCGTAAAGAAATATTTCTGCATATCATTCCTGAATCTATCCCCCTTCACCCTCATCCCATGTCCCCTCGTAGCAGAACTTGCTTTCAATTGAAAGAGGCTCTCTCCCTGTACATTTATGCCATGGAGGTATTTAAACATCTCAATCATATCGCCTCTATCCCGCTTTTCCTCTAAGGTGTACATATTAAGATCCTTAGGTCTGTCCTCATATGCTTTATAATGAAGACCACTAACCATTTTAGTAGCCACCCTATGTACTGACTCCATCCTGTTTATATCCTTTTGAAGGTGCGGTCTCCAGAACTGCACACTATACTCCAAATGAGGTCGCACCAAAGACTTATATAGAGGCACTATCACCTCCTTTTTTCTCCTAGCCATTCCACTCCGAATGCACCCAAGCATCCTTCTAGCTTATGCCGTTGCCTTTTCTACCTGTTAAGCTACTTTAAGATCATCAGACACAACCACGCCTAGGGCCCGCTCTTCTTTAGTGGACAAAAGTACTTCACCCCCTATACTATATTGCTCCTTTGGATTTCTGCAGCCCAAATGCATGACCTTACATTTTTTAACATTAAATTCCAGCTGCCAAATTCTAGACCATTCTTCAAGCTTAGCTAGATCCCTCCTCATGTTATCTACACCTTCCTGGGTGTCTACTCTATTGCAGATTTTGGTATCATCCGCAAAGAGGCAAACCTTACCCGACAGCTTTTCTGCTATATCACTAACAAAGATGTTAAAAAGAATCAGACCAAAGACAGATCCCTGGGGCACACCACTGGTAACATCCTTCTCCTCAGAATGAGCTCCATTTACCTGTACTCTTTGTCGCCTCCCACCCAACCAATTTCTAACCCAAGTAGTAACTTTAGGGTCTATCCCTAGGGTGCTCAGTTTGTTTATAAGTCACCTGTGAGGAACAGTGTCAAAGGCCTTAGTGAAATCTAAATGCACCACATCTAGGGCTCTCCCTCGGTCCAACTCCCTGGTCACCCAGTCAAAAAAATCAATCAGATTTGTCTGACAAGACCTGCCTCTGGTGAATCCATGCTGCCTCGCATCCTGTAATCCGCTGGACTCCAGAAACCTCACTATTTTCTCTTTCAGCAGCGTTTCCAATAATTTACTCACCACTGAAGTTAAACTAACCAGCCTGTAGTTTTCAACCTCATCCTTACTTCCGCTTTTGTGTAAAGGCACCACATGAGCCTCTCTCCAGTCCTTTGGCACCACTCCCGACTCCAACGAGGCATTGAAAAGGTCAGTCAGTGGAGCTGCTAGAATGCCCCCAAGTTCCCTCAGTATTCTAGGGTGTATCCCATCCGGTCCCATCGCTTTGTCTACTTTAAGTTGAGCTAGTTTCTCACAAACACAGTCTTCTGAATATTGTTCAAGATGTCCCTCACTTCTGTTCCTGTTTATGGGTGTTTTCTGAGGTCCTGCTCCTGGTTCTTCATCTGTGAACACAGAACATAAATATTTGTTAAGCAATTCCGCTTTATCCTCATCAGCTTCTACATATTCCTCCCCTTCACCCTTGAGTCTGAAAATACCACTTTTGCCCTTCCTCTTCTCACTAACATATCTGAAAAATGTCTTATCCCCCCATTTTATTGCATTGACTATTTCCTCCTCTTTTTGAATCTTTGCTTTCCTGACTACTTTGTATAAGTTTTGTATTTGTATAAGTTCTTTTAGGCAAGAAGACGATTCTGGATTGATTGATTTAAAAATTGTATGAATGACTTTGAATTTAATCCTGCTTTCAATAGGAAGCCAATGCAGATGTTTCAAGATTGGAGTAATGTGCTCTTTGATAGGGACTTGTAGGATGACTCTTGCTGCTGTGTTTTGAACCAGCTTAAGCCTATTAATAATTTGCTTCGGGAGACCCATAAGTAAAGCGTTACAGAAATCCAGATGAGGAAATATAATTGCCTGGATTACTGTTCTAAAATCATATGCAGAGAGAAGAGGTCTTAAATGCTGAAACATCTATAGTTTGGAATAAATAGCCTTTGTTACATTGCTCACATGCTTTGAAAAACTAAGCTGTTGATCAAGTATAACTCCCAAGTATCTGACTTTCTTTTTAACTTGAATACTTGCTTCTTTTAAATTGAGTAAATCTGGAGGTATAAAGAAGATATCTTTTGTTATAAAGAGACATTCTGTTTTATCAAAATTTAAAAACAAATTATGGTCAGCCAACCAAGTGGTGATACTGCTGAAACATTCATTTATTTTATCTAATTGTAGCTGATTGGTATTGAATTGAGTATATAACATAATGTCATCAGCATAAAGACGGTAAAAAATGTCATGACTTTTAATTATGTTACAGATAGGTTGGATGTATAAATTAAAAAGGGGAGATGATAACGCGGACCCTTGAGGAATGCCTAGCTTTTGAAAAAAATGGATTTGATATAATATTATCCATTTTTACTTGAATGGTACAATTTGCTAGATATGGAGTGGAGGAGTGGCCTAGTGGTTGGGGCAAGGTACTTCAGGCCAGAAGGTTGGGGGTTCAAATCCCACTAGAGGACAGCAACCTTGGGCCAAAGGACTGGGGTTTCTAGTCCCACAGGTGCTCCTTGTGATCTTGGGCAAGCCACTTAACCTTCCATAGCCCATGTAAAATAGTTATCTCTAAGTTATAATGCCCTGTTCAATGTAATTTCAGTTTGTTCAACGTAAACCACACTGATGCAGAATAGCACGGTATATAAGAGAATGTAAATAAATAAATAGATATGATTTAAACCATGACAGAACTTTCTCTTTTAAGCCGATTTCTTGCAATCTAATCATGCAAAATAGAGCCTGCTTTTCTCTGAAATCTGTTTCTCCACTGATCTTGCTGCATTCTGCTTTGGAATCCAGTGTCCCTCCTGTTGTGATTCAGTTCAGCTATACTTGTCTTCATGCCAGTGTTTTCACTGTATCTGATATCGCACGCCCAGGTGCTGACTTTGCTGCCCAGTAGCCACTAGCACCTGAGGGCTCAATGCAATGCAAACGTTTGAGTCAATGCTGACTCCTGGTGACCCATCCCCTTGTTTTTCTTAACAAATTTTGACTAGCACTAGATTACCAGGTCTTTCTGCTATGCAGTGAGTTTACAGCCCCTGATATTCCAAGGTGATCTCCCATCTAAGTGCTAGCCAGCGCCACTCCCCCAGCTTAGCTTCAGAGATCAGCCAAAAACAGGCTCATTCAGGACAGCTGAAGACTCGCCCTAGGACTCAACTAGAGGGAAAGGCAGCTACTTCAGGCAGAAGTCCATATCTTCCTTGTTCCAATGCCAGGGGGAGGGTAACCCATCCTATAATTTTCTTGCCTCATCTTTGGATTTTAGTAAGCTCCCCATCCCTGGATCCCTCCTACCAATGAGAATGGTCACTGGTGCCCAGTGGTGACCATATAAATGGCTTTAAATATTGAACTGATGTTATACAATTATGTTTTTTACAAGATCATCTGGGAGGGGTAATGCTGGATAGTAATATTTGCTGAGTTTATCACGGGGAAGGAAGTCTAGAATACAGAACGTTATTTGAGGGAAGGGAAAGGAACATCTAGGGTGTGTAATACTCCTGCACCAGTCCCATCTACACCTTCCCCAAAAGTACTTGGAGTGGAGGAGTAGCTTAATGGTTAGTGCACTGGCTTGGAAACCAAGAAACCAGGGTTCAATTCCCACTAGCACGCCTTGGGCAAGTCACTTAACCCTCCTTTGCCTCAGAAATATCCAATTTATCAATATCCCTGTTTAATATATATTACCAAATTTAAGTTATAATGTAAACCACTTTGACTGAAATGATAAAGCGGTATTAAAAAACCCTGTTAAAGAAATAAATAAACCTCTCTCAATAGCCTTTTTACAATATTATGAAAATGTTGAAACATCCTTTAACCGGGTAAGGCGGACACGTCGCCTCACACCCCCCCCCCCCCACTTCACATTTCATTGACAACTTAATTCAGAACAAAACACATGACAACCATTTGGGACTTAAACTGGTCGCAGCTTTAATAACCTTTTAAACAACACACAATACAAATCAACACATTTTAACTCCCCCCCCAAGCAGAGCGAGCCCTCACCCGCCATGTTAGTAGCAAGGTGACGCCACATCCGCTTCCCCCGGGCACAGGCCCGACATTTTCCACGCCCTCCCTCTTCCGGCTTCGCCATGCTATTAGCAAAAGCCTGAGGGATTAACCGGGTCGGGGGTACCCCACCCCCGCCCTCATGCTTGCCACCGGCTCCGGACCCCGGAAACCTCCGGGATCCCGCCAAAGCCCCCCCCCCCCCAGCTGCAACAACCCAGAACCCCCCAGCCCAAACGTCCCCCACGCCAGGGTGGGTGGGCGGGTGTCCGGCGCCTCCAGCCTCGACCCAGCAACTGCCGGAGCAGTGCTGGGTCCCCGCACTACCCACCCCCCCCCCCCCCGTGGCCGACTCCCAGCCCTCTCATTGGCTCCCGGGCGTTTAAAACGCCGGGGGAGCCAATGAGGGCGCCAGGCCGCGCGGGGCACCGCCGAGCCGCGCGCCGCCGAAACTCCGGGGGGGGGGGGTGATCGGCACGCCGCCCCCCCCGGTTAGGAGCGGCCACGCGGACGGGGCCCGCGGCCTTACTATAACCGGGTAAGGCGGACACGTCGCCTCACACCCCTCTCCCCCCCCCACTTCACATTTCATTGACAACTTAATTCAGAACAAAACACATGACAACCATTTGGGACTTAAACTGGTCGCAGCTTTAATAACCTTTTAAACAACACACAATACAAATCAACACATTTTAACTCCCCCCCCAAGCAGAGCGAGCCCTCACCCGCCATGTTAGTAGCAAGGTGACGCCACATCCGCTTCCCCCGGGCACAGGCCCGACATTTTCCACGCCCTCCCTCTTCCGGCTTCGCCATGCTATTAGCAAAAGCCTGAGGGATTAACCGGGTCGGGGGTACCCCACCCCCGCCCTCATGCTTGCCACCGGCTCCGGACCCCGGAAACCTCCGGGATCCCGCCACCGGCTCAGGTCAGCCACGACCAGAGCCGCCCCCCAAAGGTAAGCTGCGACCAGCCCTCGCCCCCCCAATGGAATACCGTCCAAGGCCTCCCGCCAATCGTTAAGCAATAAATCTAGCCCTACTGGGGACAAATGTACCCCATCAGACCTGTAGAGGCCCGGGCAGTCCATGTCCACCCAAGGATGGAGAATTTGACAACCCCCCTGCTGACCCACCCACCGGCCAATTTGACGGTTAATTTTCTGTCACACCCCGTGACCACCGTCGCTGAGCCCTACAGGAAGGCCTTGGAATGATATCCGACCATAACAATAACACATCTGGAAACATCCCCCAACACCACCCCAAAGTCCTTGATAGCTGCTCGGATCAACTGCCGGCATGACCAAGCAGCAAGATCGTTGCCACCTATGTGGAGCAGCAAGACGTCCGGTGCGCCTCTGGTACGGTGGAGGTGCCCAAGCAAAGGCAAGAGTTGGATCCATCGAAGTCCGCGCTCACCCAGCCATATGACAGTCACCGCCTGCTCGGAAATTCCCAAGTTCAGCCCCATCGGGCACGTCGCTGCTCGCCGACCAGCCCAGAAGACACAGGAGTGGCCAAGAATCCAACAACATCGCCGCCCCGTATCTGCAACAAAAGAATAGAACCGTTATTTCCCCCCCCCACCCCCCCACTCCCCTACAAACGCACGTGGCTGTGGAAGGCTCTCGACCGCCCACGGCCGATGCGCTGTATCTCCTGATCGGGCAGCCCAGCCACCGCTGCACTGGTCGCCGCCCCAATCCGGAAGGAGTGAGGGGCAAAACGCACCAGGGTCCTCAACTATCAGCCTTAAGGACAGCCGTAGCACTGCCAGAAATTGGAACGCGTAAAAAACCCACGCGTCCTGATGGATAAGGAGGCTACCGCCGACCTCTGGGCGAACGCATAAGCACACTTGCAGTAATGCGACAGGACACGTGGGAGAACCTTGCACCGCTGCCAATTCCAGCCACATACCTTTTCCACCTGATCCGTCTGAGAACGGGCAAGGCGGATACGAACCCCACCCCCGAGAAAGTGCACTTGATGCACTTGCACCTCCCTCCCCTTGCGAATCCGACCCGACTCCGCAACCAGCCTACCCACCCGGTTATTGATCACAGACACTACAGCTTCATTGTCGCACTACCAACGCACCCTGCGAGTGCGGAGTCTATCCGGCCACAGCAACATGACCACCCAAATGGCTAACAACTCGAGGAAGGTAATATTCTTCGTCAGCCCCACATCCAGCCAGGAGTGAGGCCAGCCTTCCGCGCCACCTGAGCCCCCAAAATAAATCCCCCAACCCAAACCCCCCGCCGTGTCAGTATACAACTGCAGATCCGCAGGAGTCACCTCCGGGTCTCGCAGCACCGAGGTACCAGTAAAGTCACGAAGGACTCGTCGTGCAGGAGACCAGCGTAAGTTTCTCTTCCGGCGGGCGGGCTAACAATGCAACGGAATCCAACTCCGCGCCCAAAAGGTAAGAGTAGTCGCCGGACCCGCCGTCTTCTCAGAAGCCAATGGAACACCCCACACCTAGGCCAACTGTACAAACTCATCCAACAAAGCCTTGCACTGCCCAGTATGCGCCGGTCCTACGAAGAGGAAGTCATTTAAGTAATGCACCACCGAGCCGCAGTCCACTCAGTCCACGAATGCCCAATGTAAAAATGAGCTAAACTGCTCGAAATACGCACAGGAAATCGAACCGCCCCTGGGCATGCATTTATCGAAGTAAAAGTGACCTTCGAAGCAAAAACCCCAACAAATGGAAAGCGGAAGGGTGCACTGGCCATAAAAGGAAAGCGGATTCGATATCCAGTTTCGCCAGCAAGCATCCCGGACCACAGGCACGTACCAGCTCAATGGCCTCGTCAAAGGATGCGTACCGTACAGCACACAAAACCTTAGGAATGTGATCATTAACCGAAGAACCAACGGGAAAAGAAAGATTACGTATTAGGCGATACTTCCCCGGCTCCTTCTTCGGAATGATCCCCAACGAGATACCACCAAATCTGCAAATGGTTGTGCTCTAAAAGGACCAGCCACCCTACCTAACGCTAGCTCATCTGCCAACCTAACTCGAACCAGCTGCGCCAAAAGCCACACCGAAGGCGAATTCCCCGCCTTGTTGACCTCTACACTGCCTATCACCGGTATGGGAAATCCGTCCTTAAACCCACATTCACATAGACAGCTGACCTGTCGCTTCGGATACTTCCTAAGCCACGGACCTAGCGCATCAATCGCAACCGGGGTGGGGGACAAACTCCACCAGTCCCGATTACTTGTGGCTGGGGGCTGACACGCCCTCGCCACTCTTTTCAACACACTTGAGTGCTGAGTGACCCCCACTACAGATGGAGCAGGCGTGCCGGGATTTGCAATCCGGAAAGGGGCAGGAAGACTTGTTGAAGCGCCAGCACAAGTCACCAGCTCCCCCCCTCCCCCCCGGAGTGCTCTGCAAAACAGGGGGGACGCCCGATCGAAAAGACCGATCCGCCAGCACGGGTGCGGCGACCCCACCTCTTTGCCCACCTACGCTACCCCCGCCAGGTCTGATCGCCATCTGTGTCAGCCAAAGATTAATGTCCCGCGTTCCCCACGACAACATGCGATTCTCCTCCATCTTATCACGGAATTTCTCATCGTAGTTGAGCCAAGCCCAACCCTCATGTGTCTGTGAGGCCTCTAGTATGGAATCCGTGTAAGCCAAAAGCATACCGTACTGCTCCGGGTGCGAATGACCCCATACACTAGCCAAGCGCAGGAAAGACCGAGTCCAATTAACCACATTCCGGGCCACTCTCTTGACCCTACCCGCCTTCTCGTCCTCCTTACGTTTTCGTCGACTATCCCCCGACCGTTTACGACCATCAAGTAAGCGGAAAATATCTAAATAGCGACGCTTGACAATCTTTTTCCGCAGTGTCTTTGGCACCCCCTCCCATAACTCAGAGAAAAACGCCACTGAGGGCACCGAACCCGCCTGTCCCGCGCCGACCTCCCCACCAGTTGTCCGGAGACTCCGGGACAAGTTGTCGGAAACCGAGCCGGACGAAGACTCAGAGGTTTATGAAGAGGAGGACCGCGAACGCCGCCGCTGGGGACATGAACGCCGCCCGCGCTTGGTCACTCGCGTCTTTCCCCCCTCTCCAGCCCCCACGCTAGCAGCCGACTCACCTGCCGCTGGTGCTGCTACCTCGGGAGACACGCCCGTCTCCCATGGCGTCGACGCTGATGCTGCCGCTCCTCCCCCGTTTTCGACAGACACGGGGCTACCACTTGTGCTCCCCCGCCCGCTGTCCGTCTGCCAGCCGGTCGAAACCTGTGGAGAAAAAACAGGGAAAGGCGAAGGAACACCCGCCACTGGCCAAGGCGGCTGCCACGCCCCTAGCCAGTCGGCATGTGAAGAGCCTGGGCCCCCGCCTTGCCAATGCGCCCACATGGGCGAGTAAGCTGCCCCAGCAGGAGCTGAGCCACCCCCAGGACTTGCAGCATCCACCACCACACTGCTCGCCTGAGGAGCGACCCCGTCAATCCCCCCCACTGGACTTGTGGCCGCCCCCAAGCCACCCATAGGACCGGGGGCCTCTCCCAGCCCCAAAGCACCTCGTGCTGGGCCTTTTGACCTACCCCGCCGGCCCCCAGCTAAAGGGCCAGCCGAAACCCCCCTGGCCCTGGCCCCCCCCCTCCCAAAATGAGCTGGGCGGCCCCCAGGAGCGGGCCCCCCTCCCCGAGAACCGCCCGGCTTAGCCTTGCCATACCCTTCGCGCTGTCGGGCACCCTTTTTCCCTCCGCCGGCCATGGGAAAATTAAAAAAAAGGCTGGAGGAACCCTGGAAATGAATTAATAGCGGGTTGAACTCTTTTTTTTTTTTTTTTTTTTTGGAGATTGAAGCACCCTAAAGAGCCCCACTGCTTTGGCCACCAATGTAATTGTGGGGGGGGGGGGGGAACATTAGCACACTGCCTTATGCCACCCAGTATTTCTGTGCCTCAGAAATTAACACCTCAGCCAGCCCTGTTCATTGGGCACTTTGGGGGATTGAAACTCTGATCCCTGCACCATTGGTCAGGCTGTGGCTCTGGATGGAATCGAGGCACTACCCCACGAAAGACCCACTTGCCTGCAGCAGATCCTCTGGCCTCAGCTACAGCCACCGCGAGCCTCCGACTCCCCCGTCGCTGCACAAAAGCTGCCCAGCGCACTTGCAGCCTCTCGTGTTGCTTCTTGCTGCTGGCCCAAGGCCCACGCCGTATCCTGCTCCGCAGTCTGTCCGGCGCCTCCAGCCTCGACCCAGCAACTGCCGGAGCAGTGCTGGGTCCCCGCACTACCCACCCCCCCCCCCCCGTTGCCGACTCCCAGCCCTCTCATTGGCTCCCGGGCGTTTAAAATGCCGGGGGAGCCAATGAGGGGGCCAGGCCGCGCGGGGCACCGCCGAGCCGCGCGCCGCCGAAACTCCGGGGGGGGGGTGATCGGCACGCCGCCCCCCCGGTTAGGAGCGGCCACGCGGACGGGGCCCGCGGCCTTACTATTCCTCAGAATGAACTTCATTTAAAACTACTTCTTGTCAAGCAGAGTTAAGCTTAGCATAGAAAGTAAATTAAGAGTAAATAGATTATGAAATTTGTTTTAGAGAGCTTTTCATTCCAATGAAATCAGAGTATAGCTTAAACAATAAAGTTGTTTCTAGAGAGCTTTTTATCTAAATCAAATCAGAGCATAGCTTAGCATACAGGTAGAATAGTCCTGAGTATGAAGAAATAAACTTGTTTCTAGTGACCTTTACAAAGAGGCCTTCCAATTAGGAGGCAAAAGATCTGTGAAGTTGTCTTGAATAGGTGTTAAAGGCAAGTGACACATCAAAGGGGCAATTTAAAAGGCTCCTTCTATGAAACTAAGGGCTGCGTGAGTCACCCAAGAAATTGGTAAGCCTTTCCCTTAGAAGCACAAGTATAAATAGGTCAGCCAGTGCTCTGTGAAGCTCAGTCTTGAAGGACTACCAAAAGGGACTGCTACAAGAAAATAGATCTACAACTGTGGGTATTAATCTTCTAAAATAAACTCTAAATCTTGGGGGGGGAAGGCGGGAATTCTTTGGGTTAAAACTGATAGATCTGTGTATTTTAGAATTCAGTGCTTTTGCTGAGTCAGACAGGTCTTAGTAATACCAGAGAGCTTGGTATTTAAGTCAAAGAGAGTATTGCTTAGCATAGAAAGTAAATTAAGAATAGATAGACTCTGAAATTTGTTTCTAGAGAGCTTTTCATTTCAATCAAATCAGAGTATAGCTTAAACATAGAAAGTTAAATAGAGTAAATAGTTACTGAAATAAAGTAGTTTCTATAGAGATTTTAATCTAAATCTAACCATAGCATAGCTTAGCATACAGGTAGAATAGTCCTGACTAGGAAGAAATAAACTTGGGGCAATTTAAAAGGCTCCTTCTATCAAACCAAGGGCTGTGTCATTCACCCAGGAAATTGGTTAGCCTTTCCCTTAGAAGCAAGCCAACTTTTAAGAAGTATTCATTCCTTCCATCCCTCCCACCCATCCCTAGGATAACCATAGCTTTATAGGCTCTTAAAACTCTTAACAGGAAGGAGGTGCCCATATTCACTCTCAGGTGCAGCTGTTTATCCTCAGTAAGCATACATTACATAGTAACATAGTATATGATGGCAGATAAAGACCAGTATGGTCCATCTAGTCTGCCCAGCAAGGCAGCAAGAGTAGATGCACTTGCCGCTCCGTGCAGGTCACCCCTCCCCATGCCTTTGTTTAGAGATGTACTCACCCTCTTTGTAGGTCACCCCTATTTGTTCAGATATAAGAGATAGTTATGCTTATTTTGATTTTATCCTTTTGCTATAAAGGGATCCACTGTGTTTGTCCCATGCCATTTTGAATTATGTTACTGTGCCCCCACCACTTCTATCGGGAGGGTATTCCAAGCATCCACCACCCTATCAATGAAAAAAGACCTGAGTTTAATTAATTTTGAGGTGAACAAAGTCCATTAAACGTATTAGATATAGTTTTATTAGTATAAGTATCCCCAGCAAATCTACGTAAGTAAACAACTTTTAAACATAATCTTAAAACTAAGATGCAAACAGCAGTCCAGCTTCCAGTCTTTCACAATGAGTGTCACATGTATGATTTTCTCCCAGTTGGTGAGGAGTCTTAGGTGTTCACTAGGTGCAAGAATCTCTTTGCTCTCGTGGAATGAGTCTGATGCCTGAAGGCTAGAGTAGCAGACTTGGAAGACATAAGGAAGACAGAGAAGTACATAGACGAGACCTACAGGGATGTAGTACTGAAGTCCCACCTCCAGTCTAGCAGCATCCCTGTTGCCATGGAGGAGAGAGGTCATGTGAAGGAAATCATCACCTTGGTATGGCAGGAAGTGATTCTGTAGCTAGGACGTGTCCTCCGGGTGATGTAAAACTCTCTTGCACCGAGGAGGTTTCTCCAAGGCCATGTGCCTATGAGGGAAGAGTTATAGTTGGTGATTCAATCATTAGACATGTAGACAGATGGGTGACTGGTGAATGTGAGGATCAACTGGTACCATGACTGCCTGGTGTGAAGATAGTGGGTCTCATGCACCACCTAGACAGGTCTTAGATAGTGCTGTGGTGGAGTCTGCTGTTTTGGTATATGTTGGTACCAATGACATAGGAAAGTGTGGTAGGGAGGTTATGGAGGCCAAATTTAGGCTGTTAGTAGGAAACTTGAAATCCAGAACTTCTGAAATGCTTCCCGCTCTATGCGCAGGAACTAAAAGGCAGGCAGAGCTCCGTAACCTCAATGTGTGGATGAAACAATGGTGCAAGGATGAAGGTTTTGAATTTATTAGGAAATGAGCAACATTCTGGGGAAAGGAGGTGCTTTTCCAAAGGGATAGGCTCCACCTTAATTGGGATGGAACTAGGTTGCTGGCATTAACCTTTAAAAAGGAGATAGAGCAGTTTTTAAAATAGATAATAGCAGAAAGCCGACAGTCGCCCAAGAGTGCATGGCTCAGAAGGATGTATCCTTAAAGGATACTAGCAAAAGATTAAAGTTTGTGCATATCGACAAAGGGGTTCCAATAAAGACAAAAGAAACCCAAATGCCCTTAGGTATAGAGCAGACAGAACTTAAGGATTCCAAAAACTTCTGCCTACTGGTAACCAGATTAATATGAATAAAAACCAGCCTCTAAAATGCTTGCATACAAATGCTAGAAGTCTAAAAAATAATATGGAAGAGTTAGAATATATAGCACTAAATAAGAAGTTAGATATGATTGGTATCTCGGAGACATGGTGGAAGGAGGATAACCAGTGGGACACTGTGATACCTGGGTACAAATTATATCACTATGATAGAGTAGATCAAATTGGTGGAGGGGTTGTGCTCTATGTTAGAGAGGGCATTGAGTCACAGAAGAATAAAGTTTTGCAGAATGAAAAATACACTGTAGAATCTCTATGGATTGAAATTCCATGTAAAAAGGGGAAGGCGATGGCAGTGGGGTGTACTATTGACCGCCTGTCCAGAATGAAAAATGGATGATGAAATGCTCAAAGAAATCAGGGAAGCTAACAATATTTACAGCACAGTAATAATAATGGGTGATTGCAATTACCCCGGTATCGATTGGGTCAGTGTCATGGCAGGACATGCTAGGGAGATAAAGTTTCCAGATGAAATAAATGACTGCTTCTTGGAGCAGCCGGTTCATGAACTGACAAGAGGAGAAGCCATCTTGGACCTAGTCCTTAGTGGTACACAAGATCTGGTGCAAGAGATAAGGGTGTTGGAGCCACTTGGCAATAGTAATCATAGCATGATCATGTTTGATTTAATAAATGGAGGAAGGATGGCAAGGAAATCCACAGTGTTACCTTTTAACTTTCAAAAGGGAGACTATGATAAAATGAGGAAAACAGTTAAGAAAAAACTAAAAGGAGCAACTGCAAAGGTTAAAGATTTACATCGAGCATGAGTGTTATTTAAAAATACTGCCCTGGAAGCCCAGACCAGCTGTATTCCATGTTTTAAGAAAAGCAGAAGGAAGTCCGAAATCTGCCAGTATGGCTTAAAGGTGAGGTCAGAGAGGCTGTTGTAGCCAAAAAAACATCTTTCAAGAAATGGAAAAAGGAGCCAAATGATGAAAACTTGAAACAACATAAGCATTGGCAAGTTAGATGCAAGCATTGATAAGGCAAGCAAAGAGAGAATTTGAAAAACAGCTTGCTGTGGGAAGAAAAACACATAATAAAAACTTTTTCAAGTACATTGGTAGCAAAAAACCCATGAGAGAGTCAGTTGAACCACTGGATAATAGAGGGGTAAAAGGGGCACTAAGAGGGAACAAGGCCATAGCGGAGAGAAAGAATAACTTCTTTGCTTCAGTCTTTATTGAAGATGATGTAGGGATGTTATCCATGCCTGAAATGGTATTTAAAGCTGATGCAGAAAACTTGAAAGAAATATCGATAAACCGAGAAGATGTATTGCAACTATTTGATAAACTGAAGAGTAGCAAATCACCTGGACTGGATGGTATACAGGGTGTTGAAAGAACTGAAATATGAGATTGCAGACCTACTATTACTAATCTGTGAACTATCATTAAAACCATCAGTAATACCTAAAGATTGGAGGATGGCCAATATCATGCTAATTTTTAAAAAGGGTTCCAGGGATGATCCGGGAAACTACAGAATGGTGAGCCTGATGTCATAACTGGGAAAAATGGTAGAAATCATTATTAAGAACAATATTTCTGAACATGTAGATAGTCATAGTTTAATGGGAGAAGTCAACATGGCTTTAAGTAGGGAAGGTCTTGTTTTACTAATCTGTTATATTTTTTTGAAAGTGTAAATAAACAGGTAGACAAAGGTGGGTTAGTCGATATAGTATATCTGGATTTTCAGAAAGCCTATGACAAGATCCTTTGTGAGAGACTACTGGTGAAATTAAAAAGTCATGGGATAGGAGGCAGTATACTATTGTGTTTCAGGAACTGGTTAAAAGATAGAATGCAGAGGGTAGGGCTAAATGGCCAATTTTCCCAATAGAGAAAGGTGAATAGTGGAGTACCCCAGGGATCTGTGCTGGGTCCGCTGCTTTTTAACATATTTGTAAACAACCTGGAAATGGGAATAAAGAGTGAGGTAATCAAATTTGCAGATGACACAAAATTATTCAAAGTTGTTAAAACCCAAGAAGATTGTGAAAAATTGCACGAGAACCTTAATAAATTGGAAAACTGGACGTTCAAATGGCAGATAAAATTTCATGTGGACAAGTGCAAAGTTATGCACCTAGGAAAGAACAACCCAAACTATTGTTATACGATGGAAGGTTCCATGTTAAGAATCACCACCCAGGGAAAAGATTTAGACGTCATCATGGATAACACATTGAAACCTTCTGTCCAGTATACAGAGGCAGCCATAAAAGCAAATAGAATGCTAGGAATCTTAAGGAAAGGTATGGAGAATAAAACAAAGGATATTATAATGCCTCTGTATCGTTCCATGTTGCGACCACACCTCAAATACTGTGTGCAAATCTGTTTGCCGGTTCTTAAAAAGGAAATAACAGAATTAGAAAAGGTACAGAGAAGAGCCACCAAAATGGTAAAGAGGATGGAAGGATATCCCTAGGAGGAGATGCTAAAGAGGTTAGAGCTCTTCAACCTGGAAATGAGATGGCTGATGGGAGATATGATAGAGGTCTATAAATTAATGAATGACTATGAGAAGTGCAATGAAGCTACAGAGTAACTCATATAAGACTAAGAAGAGAAAGTATGTTTTCACTCAACGCATAATCAAACTCTGGAATTCGTTACTGGAGGATGTAGTAAAAGCTGTTAGTGTAGCTGGGTTTAAGAAAGGTTTGGACAAGTTCCCAGAGGAAAGGTCCATAAACCATTATTAAAGGGGACCAGGGAAATCCAAGCACTGTGGAACCTGTGTCTTCTGGGGAACCTGTCGGGTACTTGTGACCTAGATTGGCCACTGTTGAAACAGGAGACTGGGCTTCATGGACTGTGGTCTGAGCCAGTATGGCATCTTATGTTCTTATGTACCTCCCAAAAATTTGTGGTTCATTTGGGTTTTTTTTTCCAATATTTGGACTCCTGTTTTTGTTTGTTTCACACTTATATTTTAATAAAAAGTTTTTAATACACTTGGAACTTTTTAACACAAGCAAATCAACTTACGGTGAGTTAATTTATAGGTTAACCTGCATTATATTGATTTAGAGCATGCCAAGGAACCAATTGCACCTTAATGAATGCGCATCTCTAACCTATCCCAGTTAGTCACTGTAGGTCCCGCACCAAAGACATTTTATTTATTTATATGTTATATTTGCAGAACTGTGCCAAAGATCTTTCTGAAATCCAAGTATATCGCAGCTAGCATCCTCCCCAACACTACTCTCTTATCGCTCAGTCAAAGACATTTTTGATTAATATAGAAAGATTTACATCTGATAAAACCATGCTGATATTGAGCATCATTCTGTCTGTATCTGTTTTGGTTTTCCTGTTTCTGGTCTGTTCTTGATCTTTTGAACCCTTTCCTGTTCCTAGTGCCACCTTCACCTACTTCCTTCCTTGCCAGCCTTTGGATACTTGTTTCAGATATATTTTCAGCTTCAGTGTCAATCCTGACCTATGTACTTGCCTATGGAACTTGATCTGCTCTTTCAAGTATAGTCTTTGGTTTTTCTCCAATAGATATTTGTTGGCCAATTTTTCTTTGGTTATAATAAAGAATGTTGAGGCATTTAGAAGAAAATGCAACATGACTCAAAAAAGTAAGGATAGAAGAGTTGATGTCCAGAGAATAAAGGAAATAAGGAACAGAAGACAGAGGGCTGAAGTATGACAACCTGAGCAGTTGATTAGAATTGAAAACAAAAGAGAAGATGAAGAGTGGAGATATTGCAGGTGAGCTAAATAGAGGAGCAAAAAATGGTGTTAAAGAACAGAAGAAAAGACCTGAAGAAAGACCTGAGCTGAGGGACCTAAAATAACATGAGGATGAGAGAGGAATTCAGTTGAGGAGTGGAAAGAAAGATGAATTTTGATGACTGAGGAATAGAGATGCACTGTGGGAACTAAACAATAAAGCCATAAATCTTAAAAGAGTATTTTATTTTCTTGTGGATCCCAATTACATTTTTCTTCCTTTTATCAAGATGATTTTTCGTACTGCTCAGCAAACATTGATCTGAACTTGAGATGTTGAAAAATGATTGTCCCGTTGTCCCTTTCCTGTGGCGCTGCCTGATGTGGCTTCAGTGCTCTAATGCTCAGCCTTTATGCTTTCGGACACGTTGCCTAGTCTGCATTTATGAAAGCCGTAGATCATGAAAACAATTTAATGGTGCTTCCTTCCATTTTATTACTATCTGCCTTCCTCTCATTCTCTTTCCTCTCCACAGTCTGCCTGCTCAAATGCCGAAAGGATTTACATTCACAGCAACCTTGGCATATTCCCTTTTTTCTTTTACTTATTTATTTAACTGATTTTGGTATACCGTTTTTCTACCAGTCAAAATGGTGAACAATTAAAAGTGGAGAGACAAGAGTGTAGGAGAGCAGAACAAGATCCAGTCAAAGCGGCGACCGTTTAACAGAGGAGGAACAGGTGGGGAGGCAGTGGAGCACACTGAGATCAATCGCCATGGGGAAAAGGTACAAAGGCAGGTGCAGAGGTAAACATAATGCTGAGGAGAGTGTTGGTTACAAGAGGTTCAGCAAGGTGGGTGTAGGAGTCCGTCCAATAGGAGAGCGAATAGTGGACTTTCTCAAAACTAACAGGTTGCATGATCCCAGACAACATGGCTTTACCAAAGGACGGTCTTGCCAAACAAATCTGATTGAGGTCTTTGACTGGGTGACCAGAGAACTGGATCAGGGGCATGCGATAGATGTCATCTACCTGGATTTCAGCAAAGCCTTTGATACTGTTCCTCATAGGAGGCTCATCAATAAACTCAGTAGTTTAGGGATGGGTCCCAAGGTGGTGAACTGCATCAGAAATTGGTTGACTGACAGACGACAGAAGGTGATGGTAAATGGAGCTCACTCGGATGAAAGGAGGGTGATTAGCGGGGTGCCCCAGGGTTCGGTCCTGGGCCCGGCACTGTTCAATGTATTTGCGACTGATATTGTGGAAGGACTGCAAGGAAAAGTCTGTCTTTTTGCAGATGACACGAAAATTTGCAATAGAGTGGACAACCTTGAGGGAGAGGATAACATGAGGAAAGATCTACAAAAGCTGGAAGAATGGTCTAATGATTGGCCGTTAAGATTTAATGCAAAGAAGTGCAGTGTCATGCACTTGGGAAGCAGACATCCAAAGGAAATGTACATGATAGGGGGCAAGAGGTTGGTGTGCATGTTGGTGTGATTATTTCTGAGGATCTCAAGGTGGCAAAACAGTGCGACAAGGCAGTGGCAAAAGCCAGGAGGATGTTGGGTTGCATACAAAGAGGAATTACCAGCAGAAAGGAAGAGGTACTAATGCCACTGTATAAATCGCTGGTGAGGCCTCACTTGGAATACTGTGTTCAGTTTTGGAGACCATATCTTGCAAAGGATATAAAAAGACTGGAAATGGTTCAGAGGAAGGTGACCAAAATGATTTGGAGCCTGCATCAGAAACCTTATGAGAAGAGACTAGAAGACCTAAATATGTACACTCTGGAGGAGAGGAGGGACAGGGGAGATATGATTCAGACCTTTAAATACTTAATGAACAAACCTCTTCCAAAGAGGGAGAAGCTGTAAAACTAGAGGGCATAACATGAAGCTGCAAGGGGGTAAATTGAAAGGCAATGTCAGGAAATACTTTTTCACTGAAAGGGTGGTGGATGCTTGGAATGCCCTCCCGATGGAAGTGGTGGTGGCAAATACAGTGACAGAATTCAAAATGGCATGGGACAGACACAGTGGATCCCTTTACAGCAACAGGATAAAATCAAACTAAACTTATCTAATTTTACAACATAAAGGGGTGTCCCACACGAAGTGGTGGGTTTACCCCTAAAACAGACATGAAGAGGGGTGGCCTGCATGGAGCGGCAGGTGCACCTTGCTGAAAGCTTGTGTTGACTGGATGCTTCTTATAGTGGGTGGCAGTGTGTTCCAGAGTGTGGGGGCGTAGAGTGGGAAGGACCTTAGGTGGGCATATTGGGTGCTCCTGCGGACCTGCATTGGTGGCTGAGCAGATTCAGTGTACTCTGTCTGCAGGGCCTGGTGAAGCTGGGGGTGCTAATTGACATCTGGAGGTGTTGGGCGGTGAGGCTTTATGAATGATGGTGAGGACTTTAAATTTGGTTGTAGAGGTGATGGGTAGCCAGTGGAATTGTCTTAGGATGGGTGTGATGTGGGAGTGTTTGGGAACTCAGAGGTTTGCATGTGCAGCGGTATTCTGAGTGAGCTGGAGTGGATGGATAGAGTGCTTGGTTAGACCATGTTATATGGTGTTGCAATAGTCAAGCAAGGGGGTGACTGTTGCCTGACAGACTGTGTGGAAGTCATCGGAGGAGAGAAGAGGACGCAGGATGTGTAGTGTTCTGAGCTTATAATAGATTGCCTTGGTGGTGTTTTGGACGTGGGCTTGAAAGTCCAGGAGCTTGTCTGAGGTGAGTCCGAGGTACTTGAGCTGAGTTTTGACTTGGAGATCTGTGTCTCTGACTTCTATAGGATGATTAAACTCAGGGTCTCTGGTGACATGTAAGATCTCGGGCTTGCTGAGGTTGACTGCTAGATTTCGGTGCTGGAGCCACTTGACAATTTCCTTGAAGCAGGCTGAGAGATTGGTGCAGTTGGGGGCAGCTGTGGAGAATGGGGTGTATACCATTATGTCGTAGATCAGATACCTGACGTTGAATTGTTGGATGGTCATGCATAGGGGCATATATAGATATTGAGCAGCAGTGATGAAAGTGTGGTCCCTGGGCAGGGTGTACAGGGAGAATGCAGTCTGTCCTATCTTGATCTGTTGGCAACAATGCGAGAGGTATGAGTGGAACCACTGGAGTTGTTTGCCCTGTACTCCAATCTCATGCAGTTGGTCCAGCAGCGTTTGATGCGACACTATCCAGGAAGAGCAGTATGAAACCCCTTAATTTGTTCTCCGTTCCTTCGTTGAGCATCGATAGTAGTGAAATCAGCAGAGATTCTGCACTTTTCTTCCTCTCAGAAAATCACTTTCTCCAATTCCTAAACCTTTGTTTTCCAAGGATAAGGTCATTGAATGATGTATTTTTAGATCAAGAAATGTCCAAGACTGATGTTTAATTCTCCCAAATATCTGTCCTCTAACACCTTCAACCATGATGTATATAAGTACCCAATGGAATGCGGGTCAGCCGACCACTCTAAAGTGCAATATGTTCTAGAAGAACAGGAAGTCATTATCAGGCGGTCCAAGGGGGCAGAAGCAAACAGCCCCAAGGCGCCAAAGTTTCAAAGTAAGTGCCGCAGGGCTGTTTGCTGCCGTTGTTGCCGCTGCACATCCCAGAGAGGGGGAGGAGGCACAAGGGATGAGGCTTACCTAGGGCAACTCATCTCCTTGCATTGGCCCTGATTTCAGTATAAGCCCTTACTCAGCTTACAATCTGACTCCTTTGCGAATTGGGAGATAAAGTAGTTTGCTCAAGGTCACAATGAGTGTTAGTGGTTGATTTGAACCCTGGTTTTCCTGGCTCTCAACCTATCGCTTTCACCACAAACCACAAGCTGTCTAGGTCTGCTTGTTTCAAGGACACATAGACAGCATGCACCTCTCATCTAATATGTGAAGCAGGTACCCATGTGGCTTTCAAAGCTCACATACATCACTAGATGCATCTTTTGTTAGTTTAACAACAGGTATCACAACCAATAGGGCTTCTTCAACTCTTCCTTCTCTCCCTTTTTATTATTCAAAATGTCCCTTTCTAGACTTCTTTTAACTTTTATAATTATGACAGTGACATTCTGAGGAAATAATCCTTCCATATCTAAGCACACATCCCCATATTTGTAAAGCACAAGTTTGAAAAGGTTCAGGGCATTATTCAGTCAGCCATGGCACATGTCAGTGGTTGGTTTGCTTGTAGTGATCAGGAGACTTAGAGAGAGGGCACTTTTCAGTGAATCCTAATGCATTGCCCATTAGGGTGGCCCACAAAGCAGTGCAAGAAGTTAATGTTTGTAGAATCATTTCTCCACAAGGCTTCTTTTTGTCCAATAGGAATAGTTAGCTTACCTATGAAATTTCAGCCTGATTGCAAAACATTTAGAGGTCACCCCATTCTGAACATTTTATAGATGGGGAAAAAGCATTTATGTATTGAAAATATTCCTTTTTAAGGCTCAGTTCAGGATGACTGCACATGAGTCCAAGAATATCACAGATTGTCTCTGTTTGTCAGGCTTGTTTACGTCAGACAGTGGAATGAAGCACCATTTGCAATCCAAGCTCCTCTCAATGACATCGAATTTTCATCAGTTCTTAAGACTTACCCAAACCAGGCTGTTGCATTTTCAAAGCACCTCTGTTTTTTATCTGAATATTTGGCATGCTTAGACCTTTATGACATTCTCAGCAGAAATAAAGAAAAAGAGGGTGCAGAACCTTCAGTGGCCACCATTGCAGACTAGATGGACCATAGTTGTCTTTATCTGCCGTCATATACTATGTTGCCATATTACTATGACATAAGAACTGCCAAATGATCTCTAAATGTTGTTTATTTTCATTAAAATTCTGTGTGTTTGTTATAAATATGATAAAGAACAAAACCAGCCTTGTGGAGGACTGAAATCTATTAGTTTGTTTTTTTGGACCACCCTAATTGTGCATGTCACACTGAATGACCATCAGAAGTATTTTTGACCTGAGAAGAAAGTGAACGGGCAATTTATCTATCAGAGGTTCTCTACCGCTGCACCAGGCCACTTAGCCATTCCCAAGCTTATATTTTAACATAATGTAAAGCCCAGATCACACAGCCTTCCACTGCCAAGTGTAACAGGATTCCGGTAATACTAATAGGCACTTGTGTACCAGGGCCTCTTAAACCTACCGCACACACACTGTGGAATGCAACTATGAGACCTGACTCTCGCTATCCCTTGTGCAGCTATCGATTGTAGAAAGCTAAGAGAATCCATTGTTCTGACACACACTGTCTACTGTGGTCTAAAGTCATCCATTTATTTATTTATTTAACATTTCTTATATACCGCGCTCTTTGTCATCAGTGCGGTTTACATTGAACAATATAACACTTGGTCAGTTAAATTAGACCATCGTCTACATAGATCCATTTCCCTCCCTCACATTGTGCATGCATAATTCTGAGGATATCAGCACATTCAGAGCCTCCCCCACCCCCTTCCTACTGCTCTAGATTTCTGGATACACAGAAAGGGAGATATAGCCTCCCTTATTATACATGCACTATTTTAGACTATCTGCTTGCAGACTATTTGCTTGCACAGGTGCCCTCTTCTTTTTGGACTACGTCTTTCACGTTTCCCATTCTTTTTGGTTTGCATTCCCTCTGCCTTCTCTACTCCCTCTCCTCTCTGTTCTCCCTTTCCTCTCCACTGTCTCTTAGAATCCCTTCTGCAGAAATTTTTCCTGATTTACCGATGATTCCGATGAACCCCTTCCAGTATTGTCATTGGAGAAAATAGCATGATAAATTGGAACAATTTGTCTCTTGGAAGTAAATATTGATGTATCTGCCTCTTTGTCTTTACCCCTCTGTCTCTCCTGCTTCTTTCTTTCATCCCTTTTACGTCTTTTATCCCTCCCTCCCTTTCTTCTTAGTGACATACATGCTGCATAATTATTTATAGCTTTAATTTCTCCTGAACACAGCCCCTTCCCCCATCAGATCCCTGCTGATTCTATGCTCAGTTCTTTGGAAATTAATCAGGATTTGCTGACCTCTCATTTAAGTTTTCAAATGCTGTCTATTTGTCTGCTGGCTTTTAAACCTCCAGCTTGAGTGAAGTTGGCAGTTCTTGACCAGACTTCAGCCCACAGTCCTGCCGTTAATGGGATGGAGAAGGAGGCTGAGAGGTAAAATAATTCCATTGGAAGGAAAAGACCAGAGTTTTTCAGTCAGAAGGGCAGGCAGGGGACTCTCTTCCTATGGGAGTGGAGTTCAATTATGGTCATCAAGAGCCACAAATAGTTCAGGAGATATTCACAATTAATATGCCTGAGATAGATTTACATGTGTTCTACAGCCATTCTATACAAATTTATTTCATGCATATTCGTTCATGCTATCCTGAAAACCCAAACTGTTTGCAACTCTCAAAGACCAGAAGTGACTACCTCGGTCCCCATGGGAATGCCTTGTAGCGCTATACAAATGATTAGTAGTAGTAGTAATGTCGTCCTTGCCATCAGGGAAAGTTGAACAGTACGGAGAAGGTGATCAGATAGCTACATGTCATAAGGCTCCTGGTCCTGCAGAGGTGGCAGAAGGGATTTTTCTTGCAGGGGGCCCAAGCAGCACCCTAAACTCTGCCCTAACTTTGCCCAAGCACTAGCACTGTCCAAGCCCCACCCTGCAGACAGAGACCCTTCCTGTTCACAGAGAGTGAGGGTCTTTGCCGCGATCGTGGCTTTTCTTCTGCCTGCGGGGAATGGGATCCCCATGGGCAGACTGCTACCTCTGGGCTACAATCATTGCAAAGACCCTTCCCATTGGCCCACAATCCATGCGGGCAGACAGGAAGGGTCTTTGCAATGATCATGACTGGAAGACCATAGACTGCCCATGGGGATCCTATTCCCCGTGGGCAGAAGAAGAGGAGAAGCTGCGATCACAGCAAAGACCTTTCATGTCTACCAGCAGGGATCCGATCTCCAGCGGGCAGACAGGAAGGGGCTTTTCTTTTTCTGCCTGTGGGGGATGGGATCCTCACAGGCAGCCTGCTACCTGCCATGCTGCAATTTTTGGTGGGGTAAAGCCCCATGTAGCCCACCCCTTTCCAACGTCTATGCTCTAGTGCAGTGGTTCCCAACCCAATCCTCGGATACCACCAGGCCAATCAGGTTTTCCGGGCATCCACAATGAACATACATGAGATATATCTGCATACAATGGAAGCAGTGCATGCAGATCTATCTCATGCATATTCATTATGGATATCCTGAACACCTGACTGGCCTGGGGTACCCGAGGACTGGGTTGGGAACCACTGCTCTAGTGCATCTACAAACATTGAATTCTTGATGTTCTTAGAGGAACTGGATCTGCAAATCCATAGTTGAGGGCTTCCCAAACCTGTCCTGGGAACCCCACAGCAAGTCAAATTTTCAGGATATCCACAATAAATATGTATAAAATAAATTCCAGTGTGTACATATTTATCTCATGCCAAAGGTCACAAGAAGGGTCAGTGATAGAAATATAGAAACATGATGGCAGAAAAAGACCATATGGCCAATATAGTCTGCCCTTTTATAACAACTACTGTAGCCCCTTGAATGTTTTCTGTGTTTGTCCCATGCTTTCTTGAATTCAAATACTGTCCTGGTCTCCACTACCTCCAGTGGGAGACTATTCTGGACATCTACCACTCTTTCAGCAAAGAAACATTTCCTCATATTACTCCTATCCCCTTTCACTTTCACTTTGTCTCGTTGTTGCAGAGCTTTCTTTCAATTGAAAGAGGCTCTTTTCCTATGCATTTATGCCACGGAGGTATTTAAACGTCTCTATCATATCTACTCTATTCTGCCTTTCCTTTAAAGTATATATATTGAGAACTTTAAGTCTGTCCTCATATGCCTTATGATGAAGCCGACTGACCATTTTGGTAGCCACTCTCTGCACTGACTCTATCTTGTTTATATCCTTTTATTTATTTAACAAATTTTGATGTATCGCTTTTCTACAAGTCAAGGCGGTTTACAATGAACTCATTTTTTTTACAATGAACAAGTTATAAATAACAATTAGAACTTTGCAATGAACATTATGTGAAACTGAGAACAAATGAAATTATATACAAGGTGATGAGGAGCTGATGTGGAGGTTGGGGGGGGGGGGGTCATTGCACACAATTTATTTAAAAGTGATGCCGCAGAAGAATTGAAAGAAATATCGATACACTGGGAAGATGTATTACAATATTTTTGATAAACTGAAGAGCTGCAAATCACCTGGGCTGGATGGTATACATCTAAGGGTGTTGAAAGAACTGAAATATGAGAATGCAGACCTACTATCAGTAATCTGCGAACTATCATTAAAATCATCTGTAATACCTGAAGATTGGGGGATGGCCAATAAAACACCAATTTTTAAAAAGGGATCCAGGTGTGATCTGGGAAACTACAGACCGGTGAGCCTGATGTCAGTACCGGGAAAAATGGTAGAAACCTTTATAAAGAACCAAATTACTGAACATGTAGATAGTCATGGTTTAATGGGAGACAGCCAACATGCCTTTAGCCGAGGAAAGTCTTGTTTTACTAATCTGCTATGTTTTTTGAAGGTATGAATAAACAGGTAGACAAAGGTGAGTCACTGATATAGTGTATCTAGATTTTCAGAAAGCTATTGACAAAATACCTCATGAGAGACTTTTGGCAAAATTAAAAAGTAATGGGATAGGAGGCACTGTACTATTGTGGATCAGGAACAGGTTAAAAGATAGAAAACAGAGGGTAGGGCTAAATGGCCAATTTTCCCAATGGAGAAAGGTGAAGAGTGGAATAACCCAGGGATCTGTGCTGGGTCTGCCGCTTTTTAACATATTTGTAAATGACCTGGAAATGGGAACAACAAGTGAGGTAATCAGATTTGCAGAGGACACAAAACTATTCAAAGTTGTTAAAACCTATGAGGATTGTGGAAAATTGCAAGAGGATCTTGATAAATTGGAAGACTGGGCATCCAAATGGCAGATGAAATTTAATGTGGACAAGTGCAAAGTTATGTGCCTAGGAAGGAACAACCCAAACTATGGTTACACGATGCATGGATCCACAATGGGAACCACCACCCAGGAAAAAGATTTAGACGTCATCATGGATAACATGTTAAACCCTCCACCCAGAGTGCAGTGGCGGCCAAGAGAGCAAATAGAATGCTAGGTATTGAAGTAGCGAAGTGCCCGCAACAAATAAAACCAGGAGTCTATTTACTAGGATTCAAACCAGTTTATTTGTGCACAGTCTCAGGCACTTGTCACATTCAAAATGGTCTGAGCATGGAGTTCAGCAAAATAACAGCATTTATATCTTTCTTCATCAGCTCTACACAGACAAACTCCTCATTGGTCCCGGTGGCCCCCCTCACCCCCATCCAATGGAGATCTCTGACCGGCCACCTGTTCTCCCCCTGCTCAGGCCTTTCTAGCCATGGCTCAGTTTCTAGACATAATACACTCTGCCTTACATTCTGCTTGCAAGGTCACTCCGCAGCACAGAAACTGTGTGACATCAAAATACTGAAATACATCTGTGAATAACATAACAAGCTCAATGGAAAAGTCTTGCATTCTTATCAAAGCAGTTTAAAGCAGGTTTTCTAACTTCTACTGGCGTTTTGCTCTGCTCAGCTATAATATTCTGCAGTGGGGGTTGGGGACTCAGGCCTAACATACAGGCCTCTGCTACATAACATACTTTTACAGGCTATTCTAGGCCATAGCCTATCACAGTATCATAAGGAAAGGAATAGAAAATAAAACAAAGGATATTATAATGCCTCTATATCGTTCCATGATGTGACCGCACCTTGAATATTGTGTACAATTCTGGTCGCTGTATCTTAAAAAGGATATAGCGTTATTAGAAAAGGTACAGAGAAGAGCCACCCAAATGGTAAAGAAGATGGAAGGATACCCCTATGAAGAGAGGCTAAAAAGGTTAGGGCTCTTCAACCTAGAAAAGAGACGGCTGAGGGGAGATATGATAGATGTCTATAAATTAATGAATGAGTGGAACGGGTAAACGTAGATCGATTGTTTACCTTATCAGAATATAGAAAGACTAGGGGACATGCAATGAAGCTACAGGGTAAGCTATTTAAGATTAATAAGAGAAAATATTTTTTCACTTAATGTGTAATCAAACTCTGGAATTTGTTACCGGGGAATGTAGTAAAAGCTGTTAGTGTAGCTGGGTTTAAAAAATGTTTGGACAACTTCCTGGAGGAAAGGGCCATAAACCATTATTAAAGGGGATCAGGAAGGGGCGGTTCTACCATGAAGCCACCTGAGGCGATGGCCACAGGTGGCACTCGGATGGGGGCGGCACTCAGACACCGGTGGCACTCCGGCTGTGTTTTAATTTTAGATTTTGCAACCTCTGGCCTGACTCTGCTTTCCCATGTGGGAAGACAGAGGCAGGCCAGAGGCTGAAAAACCTAAAATTAAAATAGAGCTGGCGTGCCTTGGCCTGACAAATCAGCCTGATCGCTTGCAGGAACCCTGCAAGCGACCAGGCTGATTTGTCCGCCGCCGGTGGCAGCACTCCGGCTGTTTTCATTTTAAATTTTGCTGCCTCTGCCTTCCTGCCACTTTTTTTTTCTTGCTGCAAGCATTCTTGAGATAAAATAAGCGGCAGAAAGGCAGAGGCAGGCCAGAGGTGGCAAAATCTAAAATAAAAACAGCCAGAGTGCTGCTGCCACCGTCGGATGATCATTTGCAGGAATAGAGATGCAGGTGGAGTGAGGGGAGACAGGAGAACAAATGCTAGACAAAGGGGAAAGACAGGGGGACATATTCGACAAAGGGGGGAGATAGGGGACAAGTGCTAGACAAAGGGGAGAGACGGGGTCAAATGCTGGACAAAGGGGGAGAGAGGGGGACTTACTGTACACAGGGGGACAAGTGCTAGACAAAGGGGAGAAATGGGGCAAATGCTGGACAAAGTGGGGAGACAGGGGGACATACTGGACAAAGGGGGGAGACAGGGGGACAAGTGCTAGACAAAGGGGAGAGATAGGGGGGCAAATGCTGGACAAAGGGGGGAGACAGGGAGACATACTGGACAAAGGGGGAAGACAGGGGGACAAGTGCTAGACACAGGGTAGAGAGGGGGGGTGAATGCTGGACAAAGGGGAGAGACAGGGGAACAAATGCTGGACAACAGGGAAGCAGGGCATGAAAACAAATGCTGGAGAAGGGGAAGCAGGGAGACAAATGCTGGGTGATGGTGGGGGAGGGGGAGGAGAAAAGAGGACAAATGCTGAAGAATGGGGGGGAGACAGGAGGGACAAGTGCTGGACAATGGGGGGAGACAGGAGGACAAATGCTGGACAACACTGGGGGAGACAAGAGGACAAATGCTGGACAATGGGGGAGGGAGACAGGGGGACAAATGCTGTACAACATGGGAAGGGCAAGAAGACAAATGCTGGAGGGGGGAAGCAGAGAGACAAATGTTGGACTGGGGAAATAGGGAGACATGCTGGACAATTGGGGAGGGGGGGACAGGAGGACAAATGCTGGACAACACAGAGGGGAAGAAGAGCTGGGGAATGGAAGGACTGGGGGTGAAGGTTCAAAAAAAGGTAGGTAGATGGCATAAAAAAGAGGGAGAATGAGAACTGGATAGTAAGGAGTAGTGAAATCTGGGTGGCCAGAGAGAGAGAGAAATAAATAGAAGAAAGTTGGAAAGAAAAACATAAATATCCAAGATGGAAGGAAGCTGCAGAAAACAAAAGGAGAGAAAAGAAATGGCAGATGGAGTAAAGACCGTAGAAAGAGAGCTAAGAGAAGACAGGAAAGCAGAAGCCTCAGATCGAGACCGGCATGATCAGAATATAAAATGGTCAGACAACAAAGGCAGAAAAAACATTTTATTTTCAAATGATTGATTGGACTTTGCACTATTTTTATATTTTATACAGTACAGAGAAATGAGTCTTTTTATTTCTCTGGTACTGTATTGTATGCAGAGTCTGTTTTCTTGGGCTTTCAGTTTAATTTTTATCTACATATTTTTATTTTCACTTTAGGTTATTCTCACTTATTCTACTACTACTACTACTACTACTATTTAGTACTTATATAGTGCCACGCACACAGCGCTGTACAGACATACATACAAGAGACAGTCCCTGCTCGTCAGAGTCCTTCTCATCCGAGCTTACAATCTAGTCACGACAGTTCAGAGCATTAGTCAATTCTGTGCAAAGCACAATATGGTCTTTACAATTCGGTCATGAAAATTGACGGGAGTCAGGTTAAGATAAAGGATAGAAGTCAGGATCTGAAGGAGACAGTGAAAAGGTGGGTCTTCAATCTGGATTTGAAGAGGGCCAGGGAGGGTGCTTGGCATATAGACACAGGTAGGCTGTTACAGGTGTAAGGTGCAGCAAGGTGAAAGGAGCGAAGTCGGGAGTTAGCTGTGCGAGTGAAAGGCCTAGATAGAAGCAATTTGTTAGCTGAGCGAAGTTCCCGAGAGGAGATATAGGGGGAGATAAGAGATGAGAGGTATTGAGTGGCTGTAGAGTGAATGCATTTATAGGTCAGTAGGAGAAGTATGAATTGGATGCGGAATTGAATAGGGAGCCAGTGAAGCAACTTAAGAAGAGGAGTAGTGTGGGCATGGCGAGATTGGCGGAAGATTAGTCAAGCAGCATAATTTTGTATAGATGGCTCGTGGGGAGATCAGCAAGGAGTAGGTTGCAGTAGTCGAGGCGAGAGGAGATTAAGGAGTGGATGAGCGTTTTGGTAGTGTGTTCTGAGAGGAAGGGGCGGATTTTGCTAATGTTGTAGAGAAAGAAGCGGCAGGTCTTAGCTACGAGCTGGATATGTGTGGAGAAGGAGAGAGAGGTGTCAAAGATAACCCCCAGTTTGCGGGCCGAGGGAACAAAAAGGATCGTAGATCCATCCACGGAGACTGAGAAAGGGGAAGAGAAGGGGAGGAGTTGGGGGAAAGACAAGGAGTTTAGTCTTGGCCATGTTCAATTTCAAGTGGCAGTGAGACATCCAGGCAGCGATGTCAGAAAGGCAGGCAGAGATTTTGGCCTGGATTGCTGGAGAGATATTAGGTGTAGAGAGGTAGATTTGGAAGTCATCAGCATAGAGGTGGTACTGAAAGCCATGGGAGGAGATAAGCGCGCCAAGGGATTGGGTGTAGAGAGAGAAAAGGAGGGGGCCCCAAGACAGATCCCTGGGGTACACCAACATGGAGCGGGGTGGGAGAGGAGGAGGAGCCACCAGAGCATACACTAAAGGAGCGATGGGAGAGGTAGGAGGAGAACCAGGATAGTACGGAGCCCTTGAAACCAAGCGAGGAGAGGGTGGTGAGGAGAAGATTGTGGTCAAACGTGTCAAATGCAGCGGAGAGGTCGAGAAGGATGAGGACAGAGTAGAGGCCCTTAGATTTAGCCAGAAACAGGTCATTGGAGACTTTTGTAAGAGCCATTTCAGTGGAGTGTAGAGGACGGAAACCGGATTGTAGTGGGTCCAGGAGGGCCTGAGAGGTGAGGAAGTCAAGGCAGCGGTGGTGGACTGCTCATTCTAGTAGTTTAGATATGAAGGGAAGGAGGGAGATGGGTCAATAGTTAGAAGGACAGGTGGGATCGAGTGATGGTTTCTTGAGGAGAGGTGTGACAACAGCATGTTTGAAATATGCGGGGACAGTTGCAGTGGAGAGTGAAAGGTTGAGAATATGAGAGATGGAGGGGACGACGGTGGGGGAGATGGGGTGTAGGAGATGGGTGGGGATAGGGTCAGAGGAACAAGTGGTGGGTTTGGAGGAGGAAAGAAGGAGTGCGGTTTCCTCTTCGGAGATATTCTGTACTTGGTGAGGGTCAGGTGTTCTGAGTGTGTGACTGAGGCTAGGAGTTCTGTTAACATGGAGTTTGTATGAAGGGACCTGTACTATAGTATTTGACTTGTTTAGCTTTTCAATAGGTGTATGGATGTTCTAAGGCCCGCTGCAGTATTTATAGTGCTGCTTTTATCTGGGTATGAGTTTTGGAAGTTTATGCTTGTATGATATGGTTGATTTGGCCTTGTAGATCATTGGTGACTTTTGTAGGGTTTTGTATTAGTTCACAATATGCTTGGTACTGGAGAATGTTTGTTAGTCAGAGGGCCAGAATCAGATTTTTTTTTTAATTAGATACTGAGTTTTGTGGGAGGATGTCCTAGTTCTGCTCTGCACCCACTGATGGGGGTGGGGGGTTCTGTGAATGCAAAATATATGTTCAAAAAGAAAAAGCAACAACCATAACACAGTTTATAACAATAAAATAAAAATGAGTTATTTAATTTGGTGTTATAAACTATGCTGTGGTTGTCGTTCTCTTTTAGTTCAGTGATGTGCAAAGATCTTTTTATTTCCTCCATATCATCTATCAGACTTTTTAATTTGGTTCAGTCCCCGACTACAGTTTTGAGAAAGCCTCCCCGCCCCAGCTCGGGGTGGGGGGGGGGGCACCATCTCATCCCTCGCCTCAGGCAGCAGATTGCCTTGAACTGTCCCTGGGACCCGGGATATCCACTGCTTGATCCAATACAAGCATTGTGGAACCTGTGTCTTTTGGGGAAACTGCTAGGTACCTGTGACCTAGATTGGCCAACAGGATACTGGGTTTGATGGATCTTGATCTGACCCAGTATGTTCTTATGTTCTTAAAACTCCAAATGAGGTCGCACCAGAGACTTATACAGAGGCACCATCACCTCCTTTTTTCTGCTAGCCATTCCTCTCCATATGCACCCAAGCATCCTTCTGGCTTTTGCCATCGATTTTTCTTCCTGTCTAGTAATCACACCCAGGTCCTGCTCTTCTTTCAAGGACAGAAGTACTTCGCCCCCTATACTGTACCACTCCCCTTGACTTTTGCAGCCTGACCTTTAGCACTAGTATTGTGATACAAGTGCTAGTGACCTGTGACTGCGGTTTGTCAAACAGCAGCGTTTCTAGTAGTTGCAACTGAGAATTGCTTCTACCTCCCCCCCCCCCCCCCACTACCCACTGGGAGAACCTGATAGGTGCCAAGGGGGATCAGTGGGAGGGGAGTCATATTACAGCTGTGTGGCAGGATTGGTGTTCAGGAGGATGGAGAATGAGGGTTAGTATTGGGAGTTGACTTACAATTTTTTCAAGGGATCAGGAGGAACGGGTTGAGGGGGGTCTCTTTTTCTATATTGCTGTCTCTTTAACTTGCTCCTTGGGAGCACTGGCTTGGATGTTAGCATGCCAATTTTCCTAAAGGGAAATGCAACCACAGCTGTTGAGGTATAGTTAACACAAACTTCATTATTCCATAGTAATGCGCTGCTTTATATTTATTTGCATGCTTCACGTCTTATCATCATTTAAGGTGCACTGAGGTAGAATTTCTAGCATTAAGTCATAACACAGCTTAGTAAATAAATAGACCCCTAAATCTGTACTCAAGAGGTGACGGAGAGTGAAGTTCATCTCAAGGAACAAAACATTCTCCCCTCCATCCACGCCAAAATTAAGAGATGCTGAGCTTCCAAGTAAATGCACCATACGTTACCTAGGGATTACTCTGGACCAGCACCTGAACTTTAAAGAGCACATAAGAATCACAACCAGGACCATATACAATAAAATCAGAACACTAAAGCACCTTAGACCCATGCTACCCCCTAATGATTTCCAAACCATTTTCCAGGCCCTCATACTACCACACTTTGACTATGCAAATGTAATCCTGTATGGTCTCCCCAAGAACACCCTCAACCCTCTTCAACTCGCGATGAACGCCGCAGCCCGCGTTCTCTGTGGTCTAGCCAGAACAAACCATATCACCCCGATACTTAAGGAGCTCCACTGGCTACCAATATACTGCAGGCTAACTTACAAAATTCTTCTCATTACATTCAAGATCATCAATAACCTAGCCCCCATGACACTCAAGGACCTCATCACCCCTACCCCGAAAAACAGAACAAGGAGAACAGTAACAGACAACACATTGATCATCCCCAAAGACTCCATAAAGTGTACCCAATCAACCCAATCAACCCAACCTCCCCCATCTATCCCCCTTAGGGCCTGTATCATAAACTTAGATGTGATGCAATCCCTGTGTATATAATGTATAAAGTTCACCTGTTACCCTTGTTTAAATCTCCCTTTGTTTGCTATGTATAAAGTTCACCTGTTATCCATGTTTAAACCCCCTGTTCTATGTAAGTTCAATGTATGGCTGTTCCTCATTGTACAAACTTGTTTAGTGTAAACCGTGCTGATGCCGAATAGTGCGGTATAGAAAAACCTTAAATAAATAAAAAATAAATAAAAACCAGGACTAGAACCTTCGCCTTCTATGCCCCAAAATGCTGGAACAACCTCCCACCAGAAATAAGATCAATCATACAATTCCGGAAAGCAATCAAACACCACATCTTCTTGCTACACTTCGCACAAGCCTCTACCCCACCACCGTTCAGTCACCACCCAACCCCCACAAACTCTCCATTCACTACATAAACAAATGCGTCTCTAGTAATAGCAGCTCCACCTATTAGCATTCCATGACAATACTGGCCAAACTATAATCTTTGTTCTATGTCAATATGTATATAGATACTTTGTATTTGCTCCAAGTTTTATCTCCTGTTATAATGTAAGCGCAAAACAGTCTTGACTGATTTGAGCAACCTTTGTTTAAATGTAATCCGCACTGATAACAAATAGCGCGGTATAGAAAAGATGTTAAATATAAATAAAGTTACTTGCCCAAAATCACAAGGTGCATCAGTGGGGGAAGCGACATTTGCAGCCCATTGCTCTAACCCTTGGCCACTCCCTCCCCCTTTACTATATGTTAAAGGACAAAATACAGAGGGAAAGCAGGGGATTATTTTGTCTCTGTCGCAGTGGTGCCTGTGAGAGAACACATTCTTTTTAAGTCCATTAAAATTCACAAACAAAACACAACATCCAGGACTGATACAGTATCTCCAAGTACGTCTTCTTAGAAACATAGAAACATGACGACAGAAAAAGACCACAAGGCCCATCTAGTCTGTCCTTCCATAACAACAACTACAACAGTCCACTTTTTACCTTTAGAGATCCTCTGTGTTGGTCCCATGCTTTTTTGAATTCAGTTACTGTCCTCATCTCCACCACCTCCACTGGGAGTCTATTCCACGGATCCACTACTCTTTCCGTAAAGAAATATTTCCGCATATCACTCCTGAATCTATCTCCCTTCACCCTCATCCCATGTCCCCTCGTAGCAGAACTTGCTTTCAATTGAAAGAGGCTCTCTCCCTGAACATTTATGCCACGGAGGTATTTAAACATCTCAATCATATCACCTCTATCCCGCCTTTCCTCTAAGGTGTACATATTAAGATCCTTAAGTCTGTCCTCATATGCTTTATAATGAAGCCCATTAATCATTTTAATAGCAACCCTCTGCACCGACTCCATCCTGTTCACATCCTTTTGAAGGTGCGGTCTCCAGAATTGCACACCATACTCCAAATGAGGTCGCACCAAAGACTTATATAGAGGCATTATCACCTCCTTTTTTCTGCTAGCCATTCCTCTCCGTATGCACCCAAGCATCCTTCTAGCTTTTGCCGTCGCCTTTTCTACCTGTTTAGCTACTTTAAGATCATCAGACACAACCACGCCTAGGTCCCGCTCTTCTTTAGTGGACAAAAGTACTTCACCTCCTATACTGTATTGCTCCCTTGGATTGCTGCAGCCCAAATGCATGACCTTACATTTTTTAACATTAAATCCCAGCTGCCAAATTCTAGACCATTCTTCAAGCTTAGCTAGATCCCTCCTCATGTTATCTACACCTTCCTGGGTGTCTACTCTATTGCAGATTTTGGTATCATCCGCAAAGAGGCAAACCTTACCCGACAGCCCTTCCGCTATATCACTAACAAAGTTATATAAGGAGACAGACAGTAGATAAGTATTTACAACAGAGACCTCCTCATTTTTGTTCCCATGACAGGTTTTCCAGGTGTGTCTCTTTTATAGACACAATGAAGCTACAGTTTGAATAGAAACATCTTTCCCTTCTTACGGGAACTATACCATCTTCCTATTGAGTCGGGGTTGGTGCAGGGGTACTGGGTGTCCTAGGCAAACCTTCAGCTTTATGCTGCCACCCACCCAAGGTTGTGATAATTAAATTCAACAATCAGGATCACCCCACAGACACAACAATCCTGTGAAAATGCATAACTGGACACTGTGGGGTCTATTCGCCCCCTTCCATCCCCGGCAAAAGTCTCCTCATACGAACAAGGAATTTGTATTGGGAGGCTTAGACGGGGGCAGGAGTGGGCATTGTGGAGGTGGAGTGAGGGTGGGCAATGGGAAGTCCACAACCCCAGATGTACAGGACTGATTCTGAAGGTGAGGGGATGCAGGGGGTTCCCCGCAGTCCGACCCTGGCCATGGAAGGCCAGATCGGGGGTCGGGCTGCAGGGAAAGAAGATTGTGGTCGGCGGCTGGGGATCATGGCTCCTGAATGGAGCCGAGACGCCATGGCACTGCGGCTCCATTCAGGAGCCGGACTGAGTTAGCCAGGCAGGGATCTGTACATGCAGGCAGATCTGAATCGGGTCCTGGCCTGCACATACTGGCCCTAGACCAGATTCTGATCACGTGTGGCACGTCTAGCCCCCGTGGGATCAGAAGCGGGTCTGCCTCTGTGCATCCTGATTCTGATCGGATGCACAGGAGCCTGGATGCACACATTGGAATGTGCCTCTGTATATTTAAATATGAAACTTTTGCTTTTTATATATGCGTGTGCTGCCGTGCATGGAGTCAAACCAATTGTAAGATCTCTCTCTTCTTACAAAGACAGTTTCTGTCATCTTTGTTCTCTTCTGTATCCCACTCTCACTTGGAGAATCACTTATTTAGTTGAGACTCAGCATCCCTTCCTGTCCCACATGCAGTCCAATATTCAAAAGCACTTACTGTAGCAGCATTGTGGCAACCACTATGAGGATAACTTTATATACCGGTGCCAACTTAATGTGTATTTTCATTTGCATCCTTTGAGCCTGATATTCAGCGGCAGCAGCTAGTGCTGCTAAAGCGGCTAGCCGTCATTACTGAGCGAAAGGCCTGGATATTCTATACCCGGGCCATATCCAGCCACCAGGTCGGCTGGATAGTGGCTGCCTAGTTAACTCTGTGGTGAAAGTTAGGCTGGCCTTTCAGGTGCCTAACTTTTGCCACTTACTCGTAGCAATATGCGGGCAGTAGCTCAAGATCACTGTTTCCTGGTTATTGCCAGGTGCCACCTCCACTCTGCCCCAGCAATGCCTCGATGCTAGCTAGCTAGCTGGCATCGAAGCATTCGGTGGTGGCACCCATGAATATCCCAGTGACCACGACTAATGCTGTGAATATCCTCTGCTTTATGCCTCTTTTTTGCATCAAGGATGCATGCACTTGCCTTTATATAAAATAGAGCATTAGTGTGAAAGTAAGTTCATATGTTAGTGCCAATCACTTAAGCTGATGTAATTGACTGCACCTACATTTTGCAATTGCATGCATAAATTACAGAATTTTATAATCTATGCATGTAATTGCTTGCAGCGTCCAAGCTCCACCCTTGTGCACACTCACAATGAAAGTAGCATGATGCAAAATATGCTTGTACTTAATTATTATTAATGAGTATTTAGCTCACACCTTTCCAGTCAGAGTTTGCCTCCAGCAGTGGCGGAGAGCGTGGGGTGAGCTCCTCCCCCTCATCTGCACTTCCAACCAGCTGCTGACGATCAACAATTTGAATTTAAAAGGCTTTCAGGTGTGCCCGTGCCTGGCGGGCCCGCACCTAAGAGCCCTTAGGTGTGGCCCTTAGAGTGGCCTCTGAGTGCTTCCCCATGCTATCAGCCATTTTTTGAGTTGCTCATCCTCTATTATAACGCTGCACAGCCTTCGCTGACATTCCTGCAACTCATCTACTGCCAAAATGGTCACAAGCATCACCGGCAAAGATTCCAAGATGGATGCCATGCTGCCCTGATGCTACTGCCTATTGTAAGACTCGGTAACTTTATTCTTCATATTATCAGCTATAAGGAGGACTTTGGATATAGTTTAGCCATGACATTGCCTTACCATAAACCTGGTCATAACTGTTGCTACCGTGCATTTTATTCCATCTGCTCTTTGACCTTATCCCCAATTCGCTGAAATGGTCGCTCCCTTAGTCGGCTGCTGATGCTCACAAGATTGCAAATGGAGCTTATCTAATATCTCTTTTATATATATTTTCTCTCATTGATCACATTTGCCTCCCTTGTTGTCTTCAGTTTACTCTATTACTCCTCTGCTACCCATTTTCATTATCTTATAGTTCAGTTTTTATGGCTGTTACTTATCTCTAATCTAATTCCTTTTATTTATTTATTTCTTTTATTATGAGTTTATTTCATTCACTCATTCATCTATCTATTTTACCTTTATTCCCTTACTATCCCATTATCCTTCTGTCACTGCCTTCTTTACCTTCTCCTATGCCTCTGCTTCATTCTTTTTTCCTTTTCTGATCCTCCCCAACCTTCTTCCCTCCCTCCAAAAACCTAGTTCCTCCCCTTTTTCCCCCTCTCTCCAGCTTCCCTATTCCCTCCCCTAACTTATCCTCCACCCTTTCCTCAGCTCTTGAGCTTCACCTTCTCCTTCCTCTCATTCATCCCCCTCCTTCCTCTCTAATACAACCCCATCTTAGTTTCCACTGCTCTGTCTCCTCCCTCCCTCACACTCTTCTTCTCCTCCTTCTGTCTTCTGGGGACATTAATCCCAACCTTGATCCCTCTTCACTCCTCTTTAACCACCATATTAGCTCCTCTTTCCATCACCCTAATCTCATCCATATCCTCCTCCTCTCTCCCCTTCTCTAGTGCCTTATGGCATGCTTGTTCCATTTCTAATAAACTTCCCTTTGCCCATGATCTCCTCATCTCTCATGCTTTCAATCTTCTTGCTCTTACTGAAACCTGGCTCCTACCTGATGACAGTGCTTCAGTTGCTGCCTTCTGGCTACCCATTCTCCCACTCTCCTCGTGCCAATGGCCATGGTGGTGGTGTTGGCTTTCTACTTTCTCCTTCTTGCCAATTTCAACCCCTCCCTCTACCTCAATCTCATTCCTTTCTCTCCTTTGAAGTCCATTCCATCCATCTTTTTAATCCCATACTTCTCCGGATCGCTGTCATCTATAGGCCCCCTGACAAGGCCGCTTCTACCTTTCTTACTGATTTGGACTCTTGGCTTCCCTTATTTCTAGATTCTTCTTCCCCCTCCCTTATTCTTGGTGACCCTTCATTTTCATATTGATAACCCCTCTGACTCTTATGTGTCCAAGCTCCTTTCCCTTACCTCCTCCTCCAATCTCCACCTTTGCTCTTCTGCTCCCACTCATCAACCTGGTCACTGCCTTGAACTCGTTTTCTATTCTAACTGTTTACCTTCTAATTTCCCACATCAATTCTTCTCTTATCTGACCATCACCTGTTAAGTTTCACTATTCATCACTCCTCCCCTCAACCTCACCCAATTTCCTCCTATATTTTTAGGAATCTTCATGCTATCGATCCATTAACTCTATCTACTTCTGTCTTGTCCCTTCTTTCTTCCAGTTTGTCCTCTAAGTCTTTTGATGAGGCATTAGCTTCTTATAATACTGCTCTCCTCTACTCCCTTGCTCCGCCCATAACACATCCTATTAGGTGCACCTCACCTTAGCCCTGATTATCTTCAACTACCCACTACTTGCATTCCTATGCCCACTCAGCTGAGTGCACTTGACTCAAATCCCGCTCCTTCTCTGACATTCTTCACTTCAAATTCATGCTTACTTCTTTTCAATCCTCCATTGCTCTGGCTAAGCAAAACTATTTCACCCTTCTGACTAACCATCTTGCCTCTAACCCCGCTGTTTCTTTTCTACCCTCAGTTCTCTACTTAGGGTACCTCTGCCTTCAATCCCTCCTTCTCTCTCTGCCTAGACCCTAGCTGAATATTTCCATGACAAAGTGCATAAGATTTCTCTTCAATTCCCCACCAAATTTTCTTCTTCTTCCTCATTCCCTCTTCCCCCTCTCCATTACCAACTTTTCCCCTCAACCAATAACACCCTTTCATCCTTTTCTAAAATCTCTGAAGCAGAAACCTCTCTTCTTCTTTCATCCTACAAACTTACTGCCTGCTCTTCTGATCCTATCCCCATTCATCTCTTCCTCCGTCATCCCTTCCATCCCACAGGCTCAATCTTTCACTCTCCACTGCAACTTTCCTTTTCATCTTCAAGCATGCTGTAATCACCTCTCTCCTCAAAAAAAACCTCACTTGACCCGACTTGTCCTTCTAATTATCGACCAATCTCCCTTCTCCCATTCATTTCCAAACTTCTCGAACATGCAGTTCTCTGCCACTGTCTTGAATTTCTCTCCACATCCAGCCACCAGCATTGATTATCCAGGTCGGCCGGATAGCAGTGAAGTTAACCAGGTGGCAACAATGAAAATTAGGCCAACCTTTAAGATGCATAACATTCACCACTTAGGGATAACAGGGAAGTGGCCGAATATTGCTGCTGTGCAATTATCCCCACATGCCACCTCTGTTCCGCTGCAGGACACCTTTGTGCTAGCTGGCTAGTATCAGGACATTTAGCAGTGGCATCCGGTGATATTCAGTTGCATTATCCCCACATGCCACCTCTGTTCTGCTGCAGGACACCTTTGTGCTAGCTGGCTAGTATCAGGGCATTTAGCAGTGGCACCCGGTGATATTCAGTTGCATTATCCCCACGTGCCACCTCTGTTCCGCTGCAGGACACCTTTATGCTAGCTGGCTAGTATCAGGGCAATTAGCAGTGGCACCCGGTGATATTCAGTTGCATTGTCCCCACGTGCCACCTCTGTTCTCCAGGACCAAGCAGGAAGTCAGTCCTCACATATGGGTGTCATCGGCGCCGATGAAGCCCCAGCGGAGCATTTCCTCAGCTTTCTATGAAAGCTTTTGGGAATGCAGGCACGCATGCGCAGTTCCCTTCCCGCCTAAAGGTGCCATCTTACCTCAGTCTCTTTTTTTTTTCCGTGAAGCCCATTGGACGTGTGTCCCATTTTCCCGGTTAAAATTAGATTTTTCAGCAATTTTTTGCTCTTTTTCTACCGGTTCGACGCCGGTTCCTCTCCCGCCGGGTTCGGTACACCGGTATCGAGCCCGATTCTTCTTTTTCGGTTTTTGCCCTTCGTGGCTGGCATTCGCGCCCTTTTTTCTCTTTTTCCCTGGAAGGCCGGTCCTTTGACCTCGCGGGGTCTCTTTTTTCCCCGATGGCATCCAGTGGTTTTAAGAAGTGTGATCGGTGTAAGAAACTAATGTCTCTCACCGACACACACGACTGCTGCCTTCGGTGCCTCGGCCCCGACCACAATCCTACGTCGTGCGGGGCCTGTGGAAAAATGTCTTCCAAGGCACTACAGAGTCGCCAGCAGCAAAAGGAAAGGCTTTTCTTGGACTCAGCCTCCGGCCGGGCCCGGACCTCATCTAAGGCCTCGACATCTCGGGATTCCGATCCCGAGCGCCATCGAAGCTCCTCGGACAGGGGGTCCCCCGACCGGGAAAGCAAGATAAAGAAACGGCTCGTGAGGACGTCATCGGAAGAGGTCCCTGGCTCCTCGAGGGCCAGGTCTAAGACCCCCGACCGTCGCCCCGGGCCTGTGGAACCGGAGAAGCCTGCCAAAGTTCCTCATGTGGAGCCGGAGTCTGCTGGACACGTAAGCCCCGAAGTCCTTGTGGACTCTCCTCGGTTGCTCCCAGATGGCCGAGACAGCCTTGGTTTCCTCTTCTGCTTCAACTGGCAGTGGATCCTCCACTACCTCTGGGTTGCAACCCGATCTTCTCACACAAGACCAGGGTTCCCTTCTGCACCCCAATCTCAAGTCTCTCAATTTGATGGCCTGGAGGCTGCAAGGGTAGTTTTGGCTCCCTGGGGCCTGCCTCAGGAAGTTGAGGAGGTTGTCCTAGCCTCTAGGAAACAGTCCACTAGGAAAACCTATGCTCTTAAATGGAAGAGGTTTTCTGTGTGGTGTCAGCTACGTACAGAAGATCCTTTCTCCTGTACTGTGCCAGTAGTCCTTCAGTACTTACTGCACTTGTCAAATCAAGGTCTTAAATCCAATTCTGTTCGGGTCCACCTCTCAGCTCTAGCAGCTTACCACTCCTTGGTAGAGGGACAGTCTCTCTCTGGTCACCCCTTGGTGTCCCGCTTTCTCAGGGGCTTGCTTTTGCTCAAGCCTCCCATCTGTCCTCCTGCCCCTGAGTGGGAGCTGAATGTGGTCTTGCAGCAGCTGACTTGCCCACCTTTTGAGCCGATGGCTACTTGTCCACTACGCTTCCTCTCCTGGAAGACACTCTTCCTGATAGCCCTTACCTCGGCTAGGCGAGTAAGTGAGCTGCAAGCCCTGGTCTGTGACAGGCCTTACACCAGAATCTACAGGAACAGGGTAGTCCTCAGGACTCATCCAAAATTCCTACCTAAGGTTGTCTCCTCTTTCCACCTCAATCAGGAGGTGGTTCTTCCAACATTCTTCCCTAGGCCTCATGCTAGCCAGGCTGAAGCAGTCCTGCATACCCTGGACTGTAGGAGGGCCTTATCCTTCTACCTTGACCGTACGCAGGGGCATAGAAGGGCTACTCAGCTCTTCGTATCCTTTGACCCCAATAAGTTGGGGTTAGCTGTGTCCAAGCGTACCTTGTCCATCTGGATGGCTGACTGTATCACCTGGGCTTACAAGGCGGCTGACCTTCCTTTGCAGGGTAGGGTCACGGCCCATCGTGTCGGGGCAATGGCTGCCTCAGTGGCTCATCTCCGCTCTGTGCCCTTGGTAGACATCTGCAGGGCTGCAACTTGGTCTTCAAGCCAGACCTTTGCAGCCCATTACTGCCTGGAGAGGGAGTCCCGTAGGGACCGTGCTTTTGGCCAGGCAGTACTCCGGAATCTCTTTGAGGTTTAGGCAACTCCTGCCCTCCTGTCCTCTGTTGGGCTACCGGTGGAGGTTGTGTCCTTGAAAAGCCTTTCTTTGCTGCTGAGACTAGAGGGAGTTCAGCCTGGGTTCCTCGGTAGCCCAGAGCTTGGGAGTCACCCATATGTGAGGACTGACTTCCTGCTTGGTCCTGGAGAAAGAGTAGTTACTCACCTGTAACAGGTGTTCTCCAGGAGCAGCAGGAATCAGTCCTCACAACCCTCCCTCCTCCCCTTGGAGTTGCAGTTGTACATAGTTTATTTTTTCATTTTTGTGTGCTGTTCTTAGCTATGTCATTTGACTGAGGTAAGATGGCACCTTTAGGCGGGAAGGGAACTGCGCATGCGTGCCTGCATTCCCAAAGGCTTTCATAGAAAGCTGGGGAAATGCTCCACTGGGGCTTCATCGGCACCGATGACACCCATATGTGAGGACTGATTCCTGCTGCTCCTGGAGAACACCTGTTACAGGTGAGTAACTACTCTTTCTGCTGCAGGACACCTTTGTGCTAGCTGGCTAGTATCAGGGCATTTAGCAATGGCACCCGGTGATATTCAGTTGCATTATCCTCTTTAGTGCTGCTGAATATCCCAGTTTCTGTGATTAATGCAGTTAGCAGGTTTGCTAACTGCGTTAATCACTTTCAATATCCACCCTTTGGTTTCCCCTCATGAAGTTTACTTACAGCCAGAGGTGGGATCCGACTGGTTTGGCCTGGTTCACGCAAACCGGTTGCTACCATAGACCGCATTCGGTGAACAGGGCCAAAAACGGCATCCAGATGCCGTTGCTGCACTGGCAGGACACCCCCCAACCGCCTGTGGTTTGACGGCATCGGGTACTGCGGCCTCACGGGAAGCTCCCGATGCTATCAAACCACTTGCAGGCAGGGGATTGGGCTGCTGGGACACCAGTGAGCTGTTGCCCTGCGGTGACTACCAGCAGCCCAAGTGTGTGGCTCCGGCAACACAAAGGCATGCCGTGCTGTCGCCCACTCGGTCCTGTCAGTGGCAGGATCAATCTGAACCAGTTCCTGTTCGGATCGAATCCCACCACTGCTTACAGGTCTTCAACTGGACAAACCAAGTTGTTTGCTGAGTTCAGTTCCAAAGGATGCATGGCAACATTTGAAGTCCTCAGACATGCTGATGAAGAGGTGCACTACTCTCCTCTCCTCTCCTCCTGCGTTCTGGGACAGATCTCCTCTGGTCCCCTGACGGAGTCCGTGCATGCCTTATACTGGTAGAAACCACTTACTGCATGCCCAGAGAGGGAAGTTGAGCTAATGGTGAAGAAAATAGGTCATGGAGAGCAAGTTCAGAGTGTTCATTCCTCAGTCAAATCATAAAACACATCCTTATCTTTCTACTGCATTTTCATTCTGCAGATGATATTAATAAGGAATATCTTACATAGAACTGTCCAGCAGGCCAAAGTCGTTTCACATCAATAACCCACAAAATAGGTTTTCATGGTGTGGATAGCTTTCAAATGTCATCAGGGCTGGCTCTCACTTGCATCACAATGAATCCAGAACAGAAAGAATTAGACACTGAGTAATGGCTGGGTCGGGCGGCACTGCTCACAGTTTAAGATGCGTGTCCCCTATTTTCTTTGCATGGTAACATCAGCACTCTGGAATCAAATTAAGATTAGACTCATCGTGAGCCACACTGCCATTTATCTCTCTCCGGCCTGTTTGAAAGTCTGATTAAAGTAACAATTTAGCTTTATACATCCATTTGCCATTTTAAAATGGTAACAGAGAGGGCAGCCCAGTGGTCCAGCGACAACCCTCCCCCACCCAGGGGCCTGGGGTTGATTCCCAATTCAGATTAACAAGAGATATCTTTTTATTGGACTAAGATATTTTTGACTGACTTTTAGGTTTAAACCCTCTTCCTCAGATCAGGATAGTAAAAACAAAAGATGACCATGATAGAATCCATAAAGGAATGCAGCTACCTTAACAGTTCCAGCTTCTGCCCTTCATGTGCAAAAACAATTTATAATGCACATCCAAGCCACAGGCTGAGTGATTTAAGCAATTATAAATATTAAGGTCTATATTTAAGGGGTTTAGGCTCCTAACTTTAGAGCTGAAGCCCCATTTTGCATAGGATGTCTAGGTTGGGATGTTCCCATTTTACAAAAGGCTCTAATGAATGCCTTTTGTAAAATTAATATAAGGACACCGGCATCACCTGGGGCTTTACATGTATGAACACTGCTAATTGCACATGTAAGTGCCAGATTTTGCAAAACCGAACGTACAAGAATGGCCAGTTAAGGACCTGAGTGAAATAGTTTTTCAGGTGGTGGTGGACACCACTGCGGCAAACACAATTTGCGCCTTCAGTTAGTGGGTAGAGACCCTGGATCAAAATGAGCAGGTAGCTGACATGCATGGATCCAAATATAAATGCTAATGGGGACATTTTAAAAATATATGGATATGGCTATTGTAAAATGAGAAATAAATGGATAATTTTTTGGAATGCCCACATGTAAACAGCAGCATTGTAAAATCATTTACATGTGTATTGGTTGTTTATATGTGCAAATTCAAATAACCTCCTCAGCTGCCTAAATTGGCCTGTTTGAAAATTTACTAAATCTAAATGCCCAAATATATGCACCTAGTTTCACTAGGCTCCTAGTGGCAATACAGACGGATTTAGGGCAGAGAAAGAATTTAGGAGCTTAGCAGTTATTTTCAGAAGTAGACATCTAAATTAGGCTCAAAAATCGGAGGCCGATTGTCAAGACAGCTGATAAATTGGGCAGATTAGTGCCAAGTGAATCTCAGGCTAACCGGATAGAGTTACCATTTATCCAGTTAGCATCCACACCCATCCTCACCCTGCCCACAGACCATCCCTGAATAATGCCAGGATGGTCTATGGAGATATTCATTAGCACTACTGGAATAGTGCTTCTACTATTATTTATTTAGCATGTTTTTTATACTACTTTACATTTCAGTCAAAGTGGTTTATATGGTAACTTAAACTTAGTAATGTACATTAAACAGAGACATTGATAATTTGTTTTTTTTATGAGACCATGGAGGGTTACGTGAGTTGCCCAAGGCCAGAAGTGGGAATCAAATGCTGGTCTCTTGGTTCCTAAGCCAGTTCTCTAACATTAGGCTACTCCTCCACTCCACTACTACATATTGTTTGTATAGCACTACAAGGTGTACACCTTTATTCAGCCATCCTCCCATTGGCCAGCCAGCTAAGGGCTTCGAATATCATCAGCCCATAGGATCTTAACTTTTATGCTCCTAAATTTAGGTAGGGGTTTTTTTCAGCTGAAAATTTAGGTTGCTAAGTTTGACTGAAGATAGGGAACAAATTTAAGTACATAACTTAGATGCCTACATTAGGAGTTCAGGAGGACATATTCAAAGTGTTTTAGGTGGTTATAAGGCCTGATATTTAGTGGCACTGAATAGTCCCACAGACCATGGGAAAACATCTGATTAAAACTGGGATGGTCTGCGGGTGGATCAGGGGTGGTGACAGTGGCTATCTGCTTTGCGGCAATATTCAGCTGCTAACCGGTTCAGGTTAGGGCAGGTGAATGATTAGTCAGTTGCAGCTGAATATCGCTGCTAACCTGACAGCGGCACTGCAGTCCAGCCAGCCCAGACGTTCAGTGCTGGAAACTGCTTATGCTCCGCTGCTGAAAAGCTGTGCTTTATTAAAGTGGCGGTAGCCAGGCACTGAATATGCCCCCTCGGCTTGTTTTCAATATCAAGCCCATTGTGTGACTTTACCACTAGTTTATATTTAAGCCAATTCCTGGTGAGCAGCACATGAAACCCTTCTTCGTTTCTGTACGATCAGCTGCCATTATGTGACACAAAGGACAGCCTGGGCTTCTGAGTGCATTTCCTCTCAGCAGTAACTTGGGTATGCAAGAGAAAAAAAAAGTACAACCAGAGGGCTCGTTTAGATTACTCTTAAATGATCCCCTCAGTAAAACTCTGACCACTTTGGTGCCTTCATGTATCTGTTGCCACAAGCCACATTGATGTTTTTTTATCTTGGAAAACAGTGACCCAGCGATGCAGCCTAGAGAGGTGCCAGTGACAGACCAGGACAAATGCGCTCCCTTGTGGTTCTGGTAATTGCTCTCTAAGTGTTTGCCCAGCGCATCAATCATCCCCAGAGGATTACTGCCTTTCATTGCTCTGGACCCTGTGAACTGCTGAATAATAACCGCTTTAATTCCTGAGCTCATTTCCACTAATGTGCTGCCTCTAATAGGAGACACTTCTGCGCCTATCACTGGAGGCTTGTCCTTTCTATTCCGTGTAGATGGGCAAAGGTCCTTTAGCTTTTTCGCTTTGTGAAGAGGCGGCATTCTCTCTTCTGTCTCTAGCTATTTCTCAGATTCAGAGGCGGGAAACTTGCTCTAGATGTCTTGCCAAAAGGAACACCTACTGTGGGTAAAAAAAGAAAAAATATATATATAATAGTAATCGGGGCCGGCGCAAGGGTTTCTGCTGCCCAGGCACAAAGCTCAGCCATGCCCGGTCATGCCACCTCCTCCCTCTCGGTCATGCTGCTGAGCCCCCCCACCACCGCTTCCATCTTCAGGGACGAGGTGGTGGTTTGGCTTAGCAGCAGTTTAAAAGCAGCAGTTTTGTGCTGCCACATTCATGCCTGCGGCAGGCAATGTACTTCGGCACACATGGCCTGCTGCTTCTGACCCCCCTCAAGTGCAACTTTCTTTCGGAGGGGAGTCAGAAGTGGCAGTCAATGTGTGCCAAAGAACATGGCCTGCTGTTGGGCGCTGGCAAGTGCTGCCCACTGAGGTTTGCCACCCTAGGTGACCGCCTAGTGGACAGCCCGGCCCTGATAGCAATAGTAAAAAAATACAGAAAGGACAATTTGCTGGCTTCTGGTGCTGGTCTGTGTTTTCTCTGCTGTTTAAAGTTGTTAAAACCCAAGAGGATTGTGGAAAACTGCAGGAGGATCTGGATAAAATGGAAGACTGGGCATCCAAATGGCAGATGAAATTTAATGTGGACAAGTGCAAAGTTATGCACCTAGGAAAGAACAACCCACACTATAGTTACACGATGCAAGGCTCCACATTAGAAACCACCACCCAGGAAAAAGATTTAGGAGTCATCGTGGATAACATGTTAAAACCCTCCGCCCAGTGTGCAGCGGCGGCCAAGAAAGCAAATAGAATGCTAGGTATCATAAGGAAAGGGATGGAGAATAAAACAAAGGATATTATAATGCCTCTGTATCGCTCCATGGTACGACCGCACCTTGAATATTGTGTGCAATTCTGGTCACCGTATCTTAAAAAGGACATAGCGTTATTAAAAAAAGTACAGAGAAGAGCCACCAAATTGGTGAAGGGGATGGAAGGCTACTCCTATGAAGAGAGGCTAAGAAGGTTAGGGCTCTTTAGCCTGGAGAAGAGACGGCTGAGGGGAGATATGATAGAGGTCTATAAATTAATGAATGGAGTGGAACGGATAAACGTGGATCAATTGTTTACGCTATCAGAGTATAGAAAGACTAGGGGACATGTAATGAAGCTACAGGGTAAACTATTTAAGACAAATAAGAGAAATATTTTTTCACTCAACGTGTAATCAAACTCTGGAATCTGTTACCGGAGGATGTAGTAAGGGCTGTTAGTATAGCTGGGTTTAAAAAAGGTTTGGACAAGTTCCTGGAGGAAAGGTCCATAAACCACTATTAAAAAGGGACCCAGGATATCAATGCTTGACCCAGTACAAGCATTGTGGAACCTGTGTCTTTTGGGGATATTGCTAGGTACGTATGACCTAGATTGGCCACTGTTGGAAACAGGATACTGGGCTTGATGGACCTCGGTCTGACCCAGTATGGCATGTCTTATGTTCTTATAATTACGTTTCTGATCTGGTGGCATGATACCAGAGGATACTCGCTGCGTTTTTTTCCTGTTTTAGCCCAGAATACAGAGTTCATCTCGCACATTCTTTTGTGAGAAGATGTTTATTTTCTCCAACAGCTTAGGAAAATGTGCCTCTCTGCTATTTTTGTATTTTGCACAGAGGTACACCACTATTTCTATTTCTCCAGGACTGCTCTGCACATGGAGTCTGGCTTCTTAAGAGAGGGGACTCCATTATAGTTTTTGACTGCACATTCTAATTTTAGTCCCTTATTGTGTAATTGGTGAGGGTCTGTCTATGTCTTGCAAGTGTGCTCAAGGTGAGATATTCCACTTGAATATACCTTCTGCACAGGGATCGATAGCAGCCCAGCTTTTTCTGGTTTTCAATCTGTACCTCTCCACAGGAGGTGTATTGATGTTCTAGCAACCACCACAATGTAAATCAAGAAAAATGTTCATAACTTTTGTGAAGTTAGACTGAGTTACTTCAAATTTTACATGGGGGGGGGGGGAAGGAGAGACAGAGCTGGCCCATCCACTAGGTGGACTAGGGGGCTGTTTGGGGCCACAGACCCTGATGGGTTGCCCGTCTCTATTGTTGCAAGCATCAGCACAAAGCCACTGCTATCAAAACAGAGTCAGGCCACCACCATCCCCTGAATCCATCTCTCTCATCTTGCAACGGCAGTAGGCCAACTCCATTTTGAAAGTGACGGCAGCTCAAAATGGAGTCAGACTGCCATTGCCGCTGTCGCAAGATGAGAAGATGGATTCAGGATGGCGGTACCACAGTGGAGGGGGATGTCAGCGGCAGGGGGCGAGTCAGTGGCAATAGCAGCCGGAGGTGGGCGGCGCAGTGGCGGCTTCTGCCTGCGGTGGTAGAAACCCTGGGGGGTGGTGGAAAGGACACAAAAGCTGCAGCCACAACTGGAGACGACAACTGATTAGTTTTGCTGGGATTTCCAACAATGCAGGAGAAAAAGGGTCTTGTCGACTTAGGATCACAGATAACTGAAGACTACTCAGCCCAATTTTCAAATGGACTTAATTTAATTTAATTGCTGTTATGCAATGGTTTACTGTCATAATTTTTTAAAATTGACTAACATGATTATTAATTAATATTCCTAATGAACTTTGCTTCTAAACTTTAGACTGTAATTCTGGAGATTTTTTGTAATCTGTTTTGAACCTCACCATAAAGGCAGGCTAGAAATATTTAAATTAAATAAGAAGGTGCCTATGTGTGAAGACTAAGTAGGTGTTTATTTTAGGCCTATTTTATAAACACACAATGTGCACAATGTGTCTTTATGAACGACTAGGCTGAAAGTGACAGAGGTCTGGCCTAGACTGAACAAGGATATTTTATAAATATATGTAAATTATAGCTGTAGCAGTCCTCTATCCAAACTCCTCCCTAGAACACACCTGTACATGGGTTGCATAAACATACAGGCCTTCGAGGCACCATGCATAACCCCTGGCGTAATGTTATACAAGTCCTTCTATGCATGTAAAAAGATCTTAATAGATGAAAGGTTCTTTGTCAAGTTACCCCCATAACTTACCCTGATAGCAGCTGAATATCGCCACTATCCAGAAAATCCTTTATCCTGCTTTTACGCCCTCCCCAAACCTGGCACAAATATGGATAGAGAAAATATGCATTCGTGGGCAGCCAATAAACACACAATTGTTTCTGAATACTGGCCTGGCTTTTTAAGTAGAACAAATAAGCCATTGCATTGTGCAAGCCTGTGGAGAAACAAACCTGAAAGTGTGCTTAAGAGAGAGAAAGCAAAGAGGACCCAGAAAAGCAGGAGAGCACAAAGACAGGCAGCAGGGACGAAGAGGCTGCGGGGAGGCCCTGCTGAGACCGGAGGTGACCAGATCTTGAAAGAGCCTTGCTGCAGAGCAGAACCCAAGAGCTGCAAAGCTGACCAAAGGCCTGGTGAAAGTGAACCTAGCAGAGGTGAGAGAGACGAGCCAGAGAAAAAGAAAGAGGAGACTTGGGGAGCAAGAGAACGGTTGAAAGAGCCCCTAAAGAGAAGCAGAGGGACAAGTGTTAGAGTGAGGCTGACTGACAAAGAGAGTCACACAGAGAGGAGGTGCCAAGCTCAAAGGGGTGTGAAGTGTAGCTGGCTTGAAAGATGTAGCTAAAGAACTGACCCATGAGAGACCAGAGTGGCTTATGAGCCCGCGTGCGAGAAAAATCTGTGCAACCCCACTCCTGGAGTGATTGCTGGGGGGAGAGAGGCCCTCCAAACAGCGCCATTTTTTTATTTATTTACATTCTCTTATATACCGCACTATTCTGCATCAGTGCGGTTTACATTGAACAAACCGAAATTACATTGAATATGGCATTATAACTTGGAGATAACTATTTTACAGGGAACATAAGAGTGCTCACTGTCTAAAAGCCCCGTAAGCCCTACGGACTGAAGACGTACCGGGAAAATGAAAGCCCTGTGACTACACCTATGCCTATGACTAGTGATCACAAGTGTCATTTTTTTTTTGAGCTGACCATTCGTACTCTGTGTCACCGAGGTTCCACCTAGAGCAAAGTAATGCACACACGCACACACCTTTCTAGAATTAAAAAGAGAGTATGGAGATAGAGGGGGTACCTGGTGAAAGTCAAGGGGACACCTTATGGCCAACATGTTTCTCACAGCTCAGGAGGATTTCCTAACAGTGTGACAGGAAATTGTGAGCTTGTCCTCTTATACTTTATACAGATACCTTCTCTGTACTGTCAGGTCAGTACCAACTCCTGGCAACCCAGCTGCCTCTGGGCTTTCTTAGCAATGTATCACCAGAAGTAGATTGTCAGCCTTTTCTTCTGAGGCAATGGAGAGTAAAGTGACCTGCTCAAAGAGTGCCAGTGGGAATCAAACCCCTGATCAGGTGGGTACTAGGCAGCTGCACCAACCACTAGGCTACTCCTCCACTCTGTAGATGCTTTATAATAACACTAAAGAGATTCCCAAAGCTCTGAGTAATAATCTTAAGAATTTGCAACTTTATACCTACTTCTCTTACCAAATATCCTCGATTATCTGGAAAACGCAAGGGGATAAAGCAATTTAAAGAAAGGGTTTGCTGTGAAGTTCCAAACACTAGCTGTAAGACATACTTACCTGATGCTGAGGGGCCCTTTTATTAAGGGTACCAACCGCACCCATAAGGTGCTACGTCATGGTGCGTTAGGGCAACACCACAGCATTAGCTACTGGGGAGCATAGAAGGCATGTTCCCATCAGTTGCCATGGCGCACACGGTCCTGCCATAGCACAGCAATAGAGCGGGTATACTCAATGTCACCTGTACTCTTAGCCCACTGTGCAGATAGCTCAGGTGCTCTGCCTGCGCGGCACTCGCCCCGCTCACTCTCTTCCCCTAACTCTTCCACTTGAAACCTAACGTGCCGTGGACATTTAGTACCAAGATCTGATTGCTCTAACTGTTAAGTCCCCCGCTAGCTGTAAATGCATGTCCAACATGCACCTTTAGCAAATGCCAGACCATGCTGACAGCTAGCGCCCTTTAGTAACAGACCCCCCTAAGGCCTGTTATTGGAAGCCCTATATAAGAAAGTTAAGTAGCATTAACATCTGCAGTAGATATTATGGTTTAAAACCAGGAGCTGCTGGGTCACCAGGAGTCAGCATTGACTCAAAGGCACACATTGCATTATAGGGAGGAGTGGTCTAGTGGTTAGGACAAGGTACTTCAGGCCAGAGGGCCAGGGGTTCAAGTCCCACCTGGGGACAGTAATCTCAGGCCAGAGGAACTGGGATTTCTAGTCCTATAGGCACTCCTTGTGGTCTTGGGCAAGCCACTTAACCCTCCATTGCCCATGTTCCCTGTAAGTATTAGCATATGTGTCTCATATCCCCTCATGTTAAATGTATCCCCCAATTGACTGCTTTGACCCAGTGAAAAGCAGGATATAAATAAAATAAATAAACATTGCATTGCATTATAATTACTTACATGTCTCTGTGGTGAAACTAGGAAGGGAAGGCTAAAATGTACTGGGTGTTGTATATCTCCCAGCATGAACAGAGTACTCCTATGGACTTAAAAAAGAGATACATTACCAGATGGCAGAATATTGTTTTGAAAAGAAAAATCCTGTTAACTTACCCATTGCTTTTATAATTGCTTTTTGCCCACTTAGTTTAAATAAATCTTTAATCTTCTTTGGGCACCATTTCCTGATAAACATACAACTGAGTAACGCTTCATTTGATATCTTTTCAATTTATTTTTTTCTTTATGCGCTAATCTCTCTCTAACTTCCAGAGAAACCATTTGTCATTGTCCCATTTCACAACATCTGAGAGGTAGCATCTTGATGTGGCCTCACGATGGGCTGGTGATATCCGTCAAGCGTCATGCTGCATTCTATTGATGGAAGCTCACGGCACACCCTCCCCATGACTGATGGGTCACAGTATTATTTGAGCTGATGCTTTTGTGTTTGTCTCCTGGGGGTTAGTGCTATTACAGTATGCTCAGTTTCCTACACAGGTGCTCGGTGTGTTGCAGAATTTTATGTAAAGGTACAAGCCTGTTAGTGGAGCAGATTCTGCTCTGATACAATTGAGTTTATTTTTATTTAATTGCATTAAAAGCAAAAGTACCATAAAATAAATATATTTACTACTACTACTATTAAGCACTTATATAGTGCCACGCACGCTGCGCTGTACAGGTAAATGTACAAGAGGTAGTCCCTGCTCGTCGGAGTCGTGCTCGTCCGAGCTTACAATCTAGTTGAGACAGAATCTTACAATCTACAATTAGTCAAGTTGGTGCAGGCACAATATGGTCATTACAGATCAGATTGGTCATGAAAATTGACCGGAGTCAGGTAAATTGACCGGAGTCAGGATGAGATAAAGGATAGAAGTCAGGATCTGAAAGCAATAGTGAAGAGGTGGGTCTTTAATCTGGATTTGAAGAGGGCCAGGGAGGGTTCCAGGCGTAAGGTGCAGCAAGGTGAAAGGAGCGAAGTTGGGAGTTAGCGGAGCGAGTGAAAGGCTTAGATAGAAGTAGTTTGTTGGCGGAGCGAAGTTCCCGAGAAGGGGTGTAGGGAGACATGAGAGATGAGAGGTATTGAGGGGCCACAGCGCGAATGCATTTATAGGTCAGCAGGAGAAGTCTGAACTGGATACGGAATTGGATGGGGAGCCAGTGAAGTGACTTGAGGAGAGGGGTAGTGTGGGCATGGCGAGACTGGCGGAAGATTAGTCGAGCAGCATAATTTTGTATAGATTGAAGGGGTAAGAGATGGCTCGTGGAAAGACCGGCGAGGAGCAGGTTGCAGTAGTCGAGGCGAGAAGAGACTAAGGAGTGGACAAGCATTTTGGTAGTGTGTTCAGAAAAGAAGGGGCGGATTTTGCTGATGTTGTAGAGAAAGAAGCAGCAGGTCTTAGCTACGAGCTGGATATGTGTGGTGAATGAGAGAGGAGTCAAAGATAACCCCCAGACTGCGGGCTAAGGGGACAGGAAGGATCGTAGAACCATCCACGGAGACTGAGAAGGGGGAAAGAGGAGGGGAGGAATTGGGGGGGGGGGGGGAGACAAGGAGCTCGGTTTTGGTCATGTTCAACTTCAGGTGGTGGTGAGACATCCAGGCAGTAATGCCAGAAAGGCAGGCAGAGATCCTGGTCTGGATTGCTGGAGAGATATCAGGTATAGAGAGGTAGATCTGGGAGTCATCAGCATAGAGATGGTACTGAAAGCCATGAGAGGAGATGAGCGCGCCAAGGGATTGGGTATAGAGAGAGAAAAGGAGGGTGCCCAAGATCGATCCCTGTGGTACACCAACATGGAGCGGGAGGGGAGAGGAGGAGGAGCCACCAGAGCATACACTAAATGAGCGATGGGAGAGGTAGGAGGAGAACCAGGATAGTACGGAGCCCCTGAAACCAAGCGAGGAGAGGGAGGTGAGGAGGAGATCGTGGTCAACAGTGTCAAAGGCAGCGGAGAGAAGGATGGGGACTGAGTAGAGGCCCTTAGATTTAGCCAGGAACAAGTCATTGGAGACTTTTGTAAGAGCCATTTCGGTGGAGCGTAGGGGACGGAAGCCGGATTGTAGTGGGTCCAGGAGGGCCTGGGAGGTGAGGAAGTCGAGGCAGTGGTGGTGGACTGCTCATTCTAGTAGTTTAGATATGAAAGGAAGGAGGGAGATGGGTCAATAGTTAGAAGGACAGGTGGGATCGAGTGAGGGTTTCTTGAGGAGAGGTGTGACAGCAGCATGTTTGAAGTCTACGGGGACAGTTGCAGTGGAGAGGGAGAGGTTGAGAATATGAGAGATGGAGGGGACAACGGTGGGGGAGATGGGGAGTAGGAGGTGGGTGGGGAAGGGGTCAGAGGAACAAGTGGTAGGTTTGGAGGAGGAAAGAAGGAGTGTGGTTTCTTCTTCAGAGATTGTAGGGAAGGAGGAGAGGGTAGTAGAGGAAGTGTGGATGGGGGGAGAATTGGGGAGGGGTGGAGGTAGTTGAGGAAGTGGGGAATTGGAGGGTAATTTTGTGGATTTTATCGTGGAAATAGTCGGCTAGGGTTTGGGCAGAAAGGGAGGGTGGGACTGGGGGGCGGAGGCACCTTGAGAAGAGAATTGATGTTGTTAAAGAGGCGGCGAGGATCCGAGGCAAGGGAGTTAGTCAGATGGATGAAGTAAACTTGTTTGGCAAGTGCTAAGGCTGACTGCAAGGAGCCAAGCATGGATTTAAAGTGTAGAAGGTTCTCATGGGAGCGGGATTTCATCCAGGCACGTTCAGCCAAGCGGGCACAGGTGCATAGATAGCGGGTTGTGGATGAAAGCCAGGGCTAGGGAGCAGAGCGTCTGACAGGACATGGGGTGGGTGGGGCAAGGGTGTTAAGAACTGAGGATAGTGCAGCATTATAAGAGGATACTGCTTCGTCGACGGATTTGGAGGACATAATGGTTGAAAGAGATGGTGAAATGGTGGAGGAGAGGGTCAAGGGATCGATATTATGTAGGTTTCTAAATAGCTTGGAGGAGACAGGACAAGATTGAGACAATGGAAGCTGGATATTAAAGGTTAAAAGTTGATGGTCAAATGAGGGAAGTATTGAGTTGCAGACGTTTGAGGGAGAGGAGTTGGAGAAGAGTATCACTACTACTACTACTACTATTTAGCACTTATAAAGCGCCACACACGCAGCGTTGCACAGCTAGCCTACAAGAGGTGGCTAACATACAAGAGACAGTCCCTGCCCGTCAGAGTCATGCTCATTGGAGCTTACAATCTAGTTAGAATAGTACAGAGCATTAGTCAGTTCAGCGGAAGGTACGGTGTGGTACAGTTAGGTACAGCTTGGTCTATAGTTTGGTCATAAACGTTAATGGGGGTTAGGGTAGGATAAGGATGGAAGTCAGGATCTGAATGCAACGGTGAAGAGGTGGGTCTTCACCCTGGATTTGAAGAGGGCCAGGGAGGGCACCTGGCGCACAGACACAGGAAGGCTATTCCAGGCATGTGGCGCAGCAAGGTGAAAGGAGCGCAATCGGGAGTTTGCGGTGCGGGTGAAAGGCATTGAAAGAAGCAATTTGTTAGCGGAGCGCAAGTTTCATGAGGGGACATAGGGAGAGATAAGAGATATGAGGTATTGAGGGGCCATAGAGTGAATGCACTTATAGGTCAGCAAGAGAAGCTTGAATTGGATGCAGAATTGGACAGGGAGCCAGTGAAGTGACTTGAGGAGAGGAGTAATGTGGGCATGGTGAGGCTGGCAAATTAGTCGAGCAGCATGATTTTGTATAGATTGGAGGGAAAGGAGGTGGCTCATGGGGAGACCAGCGAGGAGTAGGTTGCAGTAATCAAGGTGAGAGGAGGTTAAGGAGTGGATAAACGTTTTGGTAGTATGTTCAGAGAGGAAGAGGCGGATCTTGCTGATGTTGTAGAGGAAAAAGCGGCAGGTCTTAGCTACATGCTGGATATGAGCGGAGAAGGAGAGAGATGTCAAGGATGACCCCTAGATTGCGGGCCGAGGGAACAGGAAGGATAGTAGATCCATCCACATGGACTGAGAGAGGGGGAAGTGGGGAAGAGGAGTTGGGTGGAAAGACAAGGAGTTCAGTCTTGGCCATCTTCAGTTTCAATCGGTGATGAGACATCCAGGGAGCGATGTCTGAAAGACAAGCAGAGATCTTGGACTGGGTTGCCGGAGAAATATTAGGTGTAGAGAGGTAGATTTGGGAGTCATTGGCATAGAGATGGCACTGAAAGCCATGGGAAGAGATAAGCACGTCAAGGCCTTGGGTATAGAGAGAGAAAAGGATGGGGCCCCAAGACAGATCCCTGGGGTGCACCTACATGGAGCGGGGTAGGGGAGGAGGAGAAGCCGCCAGAGCATACACTGAATGAGCGATGGGAGAGGTAGGAGGAAAACCAGGATAGTACAGAGTCCTTGAAGCCAAGCGAGAAGAGGGTGGTGAGGAGAAAGTCATGGTCAACGGTGTCAAAGGCAGCAGAAAGGTCAAGAAGGATGAGGATAGAATAGAGGCCCTTAGATTTAGCCAGGAATAGGTCATTGGTGACTTTTGTGAGGGCCGTTTCAGTGGAGTGTAGGGGACAGAAGCCTGATTGTAGTGGGTCCAGGAGGGCCTAGGAGGTGAGGAAGTCGAGGCTACGACGGTGGACTGCTCGTTCTAATAATTTGGATATGAAGGGAAGGAGGGAGATCGGCTGATAGTTAGAAGGGCATGTGAGATCAAGTGAGGGTCTCTTGAGGAGGGGTGTGACAACAGCATGTTTGAAGTCAGCAGGGACAGTTGCTGTGGAGAGTGAGAGGTTGAGGATATCAGTGATGGAGGGGACAATGGTGAGGGAGATGGAACGTAGGAGATGGGTGGGGATAGATTCTGATGAACAGCTGGTGGGTTTGGAGGAGGAAAGAAGAAATGTGGTTTCCTCTTCAGAGATTGGGGGAAGGAGGAGAGGGTAGCAGGGGGAAGGAGGAGAAATGGGGGGAGTATCAAGTCAAAGCAGTGGCCGTGTAGGTGGGTGGGGGCAGTGGAGCAAAGTTGAAGGTCAAATGAGGAAGTGAGGGAGAGTAACTTTAAAGCATGGGGATCGGAGGGGTTATCAATGTGAATGTTAAAGTCGCCAAGAATAGGAGTGGGGGAGGAGGGATCGATAAAAATGGAAAGCCAGGAGTCAAAATCGGTAAGGAAGGTCGATTTGGATTTGTCGGGTGGGCGATAGATAACAGCTACTCGGAGGGGGAGTGGTGTGAAGAGGTGAATGGAGTGGACTTCAAAAGAAAGGGAGGAGTGTGATTGGGGCAGAGAGAGGGGTTGGAATTGGCAGGAGGGAGAAAGTAGAAGCCCATCGCCACCACCGCAGCCAGTGGAACGAGGTGTATGGGAGAACTCGTAGCCGCCGTGTTAGAGGGCAGCAGTGGATGCGGTATCGTCTGGGGGGAGCCAGGTCTCAGTTAGGGCAAGGAGATGCAGTGCATTGGAGATAAAGAGATCATGGATAAAAGGGAGTTTGTTAGAGACTGAGCATGCATTCCATAGGGCACATGAGAATGGGAGAGCGGAGGGGGAGAGGAGTGGGATGTGAATAAGGTTGGACAAGTTCCGTGAGGATTTCTTTCCAGAGTAAGACAGTGGTCGAGGTCGAGAGGGGCCATTACGTGAGGATCTGTTTTCAGAGTACTACAGAGATCGAGAGGGGCCAGGGTGCGAGTGGATGTCTCTGGATGAGTGCGCCCTTGCCCGACATGAGGGAGGGAGAGTGAGAGGGGAGTGAAGGGGGAATATTGATGAGTTTCGGTAGGTTACAAGAAGATGTCTTATTAGAATCAGACTGGACTCTGAAGGGGATAGGGATGGGGTTGATATCTTTGGAAGAGTGATTGGGGTATGTGTGAGGGAGGGTGGGAGGGGAAAGGAGGGGCATATGGATGAGATTAGATAAGGTACGTGAGAAGCTCTTCTTAGAGTGAGTAAGAAATTGAGGGGGGCCAGGGTTGGGGTTGATATTACCTGATGAGAAAAGGAGAAGGAGTAACATAGAAACATGACAGAAAAACACCACATGGCCTATCTAGTATGTCCTTCCATATCAACAACTACAACAGTCCACTTTTTACCTATAGAGATCCTCTGTGTTGGTCCCATGCTTTTTTGAATTCAGTTACTGTCCTCATCTCTACCACCTCCACTGGAAGACTATTCCATGGATACATTACTCTTTCCGTAAAGAAATATTTCCGCATATCACTCCTGAATCTATCTCCCTTCACCCTCATCCCATGTCCCCTCGTAGCAGAACTTGCTTTCAATTGAAAGAGGCTCTCTCCCTGAACATTTATGCCACGGAGGTATTTAAACATCTCAATCATATCACCTCTATCCCGCCTTTCCTCTAAGGTGTACATATTAAGATCCCTAAGTCTGTCCTCATATGCTTTATAATGAAGCCCACTAATCATTTTAGTAGCCACCTTCTGCACCGACTCCATCCTGTTCACATCCTTTTGAAGGTGCGGTCTCCAGAATTGCACACCATACTCCAAATGAGGTCGCACCAAAGAATTATACAGAGGCATTATCACCTCCTTTTCTCTGCTAGCCATTCCTCTCTGTATGCACCCAAGCATCCTTCTAGCTTTTGCCGTCACCTTTTCTACCTATTTAGCTACTTTAAGATCAGACACAACCACGCCTAGGTCCCGCTCTTCTTTAGTGGACAAAAGTACTTCACCTCCTATACTGTATTGCTCCCTTGGATTGCTGCAGCCCAAATGCATGACCTTACATTTTTTAACATTAAATCCCAGCTGCCAAATTCTAGACCATTCTTCAAGCTTAGCTAGATCCCTCCTCATGTTATCTACACCTTCCTGGGTGTCTACTCTATTGCAGATTTTGTATCATCTGCAAAGAGGTAAACCTTACCCGACAGCCCTTCCGCTATATTGCTAACAAAGCTGTTAAAAAGAATCGGACCAAGGACAGATCCCTGGGGCACACCACTGGTAACATCCTTCTCCTCAGAGTGTCGCCTCCCACCCAACCAATTTCTAACCCTAGCAGTAACTTTAGGGTCCATCCCTAGGGTGCTCAGTTTGTTTATAAGTCGCCTGTGAGGAACAGTGTCAAAGGCTTTACTGAAATCTAAATACACCACATCTAGAGCTCTCCCTCGGTCCAACTCCCTGGTCACCCAGTCAAAGAAATCAATCAGATTTGTCTGACAAGACCTGCCTCTGGTGAATCCATGCTGCCTCGGATCCTGTAATCCGCTGGACTCCAGAAACCTCACTATTTTCTCTTTCAGCAGCGTTTCCAATAATTTACTCACCACCGAAGTTAAACTAACTGGCCTGTAGTTTTCAACCACATCCTTACTTCCGCCTTTGTGTAAAGGCACCACATGAGCCTCTCTCCAGTCCTTTGGCACCACTACTCCCGACTCCAACGAGGCATTGAAAAGGTCAGTCAGTGGAGTTGCTAGAACGTCCCCAAGTTCCCTCAGTATTCTAGGGTGTATCCCATCCGGTCCCATCGCTTTGTCTACTTTAAGTTGAGCTAGTTTCTCACGAACACAGTCTTCTGAAAATTGTTTAAGATGTCCCTCGCTTCTGTTCCTATTTGTGGGTGTTTTCTGAGGTCCTGCTCCTGGTTCTTCATCTGTGAATACAGAACAAAAATATTTGTTAAAGCAATTCCGCTTTATCCTTATCAGCTTCTACATATTCCCCCCCCCCCTGCACCCTTGAGTCTGACAATACCACTTTTGCCCTTCCTCTTCTCACTAATATATCTGAAAAATGTCTTATCCCCCCCCCCCCCCCATTTTATTGCATTGGCTATTTCCTCCTCCTTTTGAATATTTGCCTTCTTGACTACTTTGCTAGCTTCTCTAAGTTTTTCCAAATACAGATGCCTGTCTTCCTCTCTCTGTGATCTCTTGTATTTCACGAAGGCCTCCCTCTTTTTCTTCACTTTTTCAGCTACTTTCTTCGAAAACCATAGCGGTCTCCTTTTCCTTTTGCCTTTATTTACCATTTTAACAAAAAGGTTGGTTGCCCTTAAAATACCCCCTTTCAGTTTTGCCCACTGTTTTTCTACATCCCCCAGCTGTTCCCATCCCACTAACGACTCCCTGAGGTATTGGCCCATCTTTGCAAAGTTAGTCTTTCTAAAGTCTAAGATCCTCACCTTGGAATGGATTCTAACAGCCCTAGTCCTAATACTGAACCACACCATCTGGTGATCACTGGATGCAAAATGATCTCCCACTACAACAGGGGTCTGCAACCTTTAAGACATAAAGAGCCACTTGGACCCGTTTCCGAAGGGAAAAAAAAACTGGGAGCCGCAAAACCATTGCGACATTTAAAACAAATCTAACACTGCATATATTGTTTCTTACCTTAATGCTATATACGACCCCCTACTTTCCTGTTAAAATATAGGTGTTTGGCCTGTACTCGCCGTATAAGACTACCCCTCTTCCTTCGCACACCAAAAAAAATACGCCAGAAAATATAACAACAAGAAGTAACAATATTTGATTTCAAAATTATGATGATTTTGTAGTCAAATCACTAATATGAAATAAAATTATTTTTTCTACCTTTGTTGTCTGACCAATTTATTCTTTGATCATGCTGGTCCCGATCTGAGGCTTCTGCTTTCCTGTCTTCTCTTAGCTCTCTTTCTGTGGTCTATGGTCCATCTGCCAGTTCTTATCTCTTCTTTCGTTTTCTTCACTTCTTTCCATCAGCCTATTTCCAGTCCCAGTAACCCTCCCCAATATCAGCCCCTTTCCAGTCCTCACTCCCAGTACCTTCCAATGTCAACTTGCATTCCCATGATTGCCACTGGTGTCCATTTCCTTCCAGTCCCCCTCCTTCCCCACTGACCAGTCCCTTCTAGTACAAATACCATGGCAGCCCCTCTCAGATCCAGTTCCATTCTCCCATCCCCTCATATCAGCCCATTTGTAGCCTTAGCCCCCAGTTATCTTCCAGGGCCAGCAGCTCTATCCTCCCCTCCCCACAATCAGCCCATGCCCAGTCAAAGCCCCCCAATCAGCTCGCTTCCAGTGCTAATCCCCCCTCAACCCCATTACCAGTGCTAGCCTCCCCTAATCAGCCCAATACCAGTCCTACCCCCCATCAGCTCATTACCAGTCCTAGCCTCCCCTAATCAGCTCATTTCCAGTGCTCGTCCCCTCAACCCCATTACCAGTGCTCCATCCCTCCATGTCAGCCCCCTCCCTCCCTCCCTCCCTCCATCCATATCAGCTCCCTCCCTCCATGTCAGCCCGCCTCCCCAATCCCTCCATGTCAGCCCCCTCCATGTCAGCCCCCCTCCCTCCATGTTAGCCCCCTCCATCCCTCCATGTCAGCCCCCCTCCCTCCATCCATATCAGCTCCCTCCCTCCATGTCAGCCCCCCTCCCTCCATCCATATCAGCTCCCTCCCTCCATGTCAGCCCCCCTCCCTCCATCAATCCATCCATATCAGCTCCCTCCCTCCATGTCAGCCCCCCTCCCTCCATCCATTCATATCTGCTCCCTCCCTCCATGTCAGCCCCCCTCCCTCCATGTCAGCCCCCTCCATCCCTCCATGTCAGCCCCCCTCCCTCCCTCCCTCCATCCATTCATATCAGCTCCCTCCCTCCATGTCAGCCCCCTCCATCCCTCCATGTCAGCCCCCCTCCCTCCATCCATTCATATCTGCTCCCTCCCTCCATGTCAGCCCCCTCCATCCCTCCATGTCAGCCCCCTCGATCCATCCCTCCATGTCAGCCCCCCTCCCTCCATTTTAGCCCCCTCCATCCCTCCATGTCAGCTCCCCTCCCTCCATTCATTCATATCTGCTCCCTCCCTCCATGTCAGCCCCCGCCATCCCACCATGTCAGCCCCCCGCCCGCCATATCAGCTCCCTCCATCCCTCCATGTCAGCCCCCCTCCCCCCTCCATCCATTCATATCTGCTCCCTCCCTCCATGTCAGCCCCCTCCCTCCATGTCAGCCCCCTCCATCCCTCCATGTCAGCCCCCCTCCCTCCATCCATTCATATCAGCTCCCTCCCTTCATGTCAGCCCCCCTCCCTCCATGTCAGCCCCCTCCATCCCTCCATGTCAGCCCCCCTCCCTCCATCCATTCATATCTGCTCCCTCCCTCCATGTCAGCCCCCCTCCCTCCATGTCAGCCCCTCCATCCCTCCATGTCAGCCCCCCCCTCCCTCCCTCCCTCCATCCATTCATATCAGCTCCCTCCCTCCATGTCAGCCCCCCTCCCTCCATGTCAGCCCCCTCCATCCCTCCATGTCAGCCTCCCTCCCTCCATCCATTCATATCTGCTCCCTCCCTCCATGTCAGCCCCCTCCATCCCTCCATGTCAGCCCCCCTCGATCCCTCCCTCCATGTCAGGCTCCCTCCCTCCATGTCAGCCCCCTCCATCCCTCCATGTCAGCCCCCCTCCCTCCATTCATTCATATCTGCTCCCTCCCTCCATGTCAGCGCCCTCCATGTCAGCCCCCCTCCCTCCATGTCAGCCCCCTCCATCCCTCCATGTCAGCCCCCCTCCCTCCATCCATTCATATCAGCTCCCTCCCTTCATGTCAGCCCCCCCTCCCTCCATGTCAGCCCCCTCCATCCCTCCATCTCAGCCCCCCTCACCCCCTCCATTCTTATCTCCTCCATCCCTCCATGTCAGCCCCCCCCCCTCCATCCATCCATTCATATCTGCTCCCTCCCTCCATGTCAGCTCCCTCCCTTCTTCTGCAGCCGCGGCTCCCTGCCTCTTACGGAACCGCGGCTGTGCTTTTAAAATCATCTCGGAGCCCTTCCTGTCTTGACGGGCTCCGTGCAGCATTGTCCCGCCTCCAAAACTTCCTTTAGAGGCGGGACAATGCTGCACGGAGTCCGTCAAGACAGGAAGGGCTCCGAGATGATTTTAAAAGCACAGCCGCGGTTCCCTAAGAGACAGGGAACCGCGGCTGCAGAAGAAGGGAGGGAGCTGACATGGAGGGAGCCCATAACGCGACGTTTAAAGCGGGCAGTGTGCTCCGGAGCCGCGGCAAAGGTGAGAAAGAGCCGCATGCGGCTCCGGAGCCGCGGGTTGCCGACCCCTGCACTACAACATCAGAAACACTTTCACCATTGGTAAGCACCAAGTCCAGTATGGCCCCTTCACGTGTGGGGTCTGTTACCAATTGCCTGAATAGTTCTCCCTGTAGAGAATCCAGGATCTCCTTACTTCTAGATGATACTGCAGCAGGAATGTGCCAATCAACATCTGGCATATTGAAATCTCCTATCTGTAGCACTTCCCCTTTCCTAGCAATGCTGCATATGTCTTCAATTAACTCTGTCCACCTCTTCCTCTTGTGAGGGAGGTCTGTATATCACACCAATGCAAATAGATTTCTCTTTCCCTCTTTCTAGTTTAACCCACAATGCCTCCTCTCTCCCTTTTAAGCTCTGTAATTCCAAAGCTTTAATAGTAGTTTTTACATATAGTGCCACTCTTCCTCCCCTTCTTCCTACCCTGTCCTTTCTGAATAAAGTATAGCCAGGTATAGTTACATCCCAGTCATGGTTTTCTGTGAACCATGTTTCTGTAACTGCCACTAAATCCAAGTCAGCCACTCCCACCAAAGCTTCAACATCATGGATCTTATTTCCCATGCTACGGGCATTTATACACACTGCTTTCCATATATGTTACCCCTGTTACCCATTTCCATAAAGGTAGTAGTAGAGAGCGGGGTAAAGCGGAGGCGGTACAGCGGAAGCGGAGGTGGGGTTGTCTTAAAGAGAGAGGGGCTGTTTGAATGAGGGGGAGGGTGTGATGAAGTTCAAGAGCAGATGCTAGGTTAGGAGACAGAATGGAGGGAGAAGTGAGAAAGGTAGAGGGAGAGAGGGGGGAGAGGAGTGGGGGTGCTGGTAGGAGGTGAGGCAGTTGGGGAGCATGAGGAAGAGAAGGACAATGTGATGAGGGGCCAAAGGGTAGGAGTAGTGGGGGCTATGCAGCGTATGTAATCCCGGAAACAATGAGGACTTACAAGCATGTGTAATTTACAAGCAGTGAGGACTTGCGAGTGGGGACAACATGCTATAAAGTAAAGGTTAAAATACAAGCAAAATACAGGTAGTGTGGAGCCTCTAGCCTGTGCAACAAGGTCAATGTAGGGAATGTTTTTGTTCAAACATGAGAATTCATGTAGTAACTTCAAAAGCCCACCCAAAAGCTATGGGACAACGGCCTTAAGAACATGAGAGCATGATACAAGAACAAATTTGCCACATTTTTTCCATCTACGAGCCAGCCCAAAAAATCAGGATCCAGTGGCTGAGACCTCTTAAGTCCTCCTCCTAATTCCCCCTTGTCCCAACCAAAGTTAGAGTAGGGAAGGGAGGGGCCCAGCCCCCCCCCCCCTAAAAGATCTACTGCAGTTACTTTGGGGCCATACTTACCAAGACTGTTTTCCCATTTGGTTTCTATGGAAAAAGTACAAAGAATGTTTAAAAACTACCAAGCATGAAATCCCAGGCACCAGAGTGCAATGTTTAGGTGCCATGATGACCTGACACCTGGGGTTTGTCAAGCCCTGTATAAGACTTTTCACTAAGCTGAAGATCCTGCATGTTCAGACATGCTCCCTTCAGGGTCCAGAGCAAGAGAAATTCTAATGATGCTGCTTCATTCAGGCAGCCAGGCCTCGCATTTCTCTGTTGTACTTTTGCATTTTGATCACAATCCTGGTTTTACCCATACGCACAGGGACTTCATTAAACTATTCCTAAATGGGGCCTCTTATGACCTGTTGCCTTGTCTGCCCTGCTGTTGCTTGTGTATTGCAGGAGACAGGTTTCTTATCCCTTGAGACTCCTGAATGGTTCTTGGATCAAACTCTGAAGGACCTGGAATCGGGATTCTGGGACTTGTGTCAGCTAAACTGAGGATGACCGGTAGCAAAGGAGACAGTTTCCTCCAGGGCCTATAATATGCCCCCCTACACCCATGGAATTCATCAGAAAACAGACATCTTCTTGTTAACTGTACTATATAAGGTGGCATGTAATAGCATTTACAGGGAAACAAATATCAGATTAAACATTATGAAGACTAACATACAACATCCAGTGCAGTTCATACAAAATGAAAGGGAAAAAAAAGAACAGCAAATGGCTGGAACTGTTCAGAAAGAAAATCCACTCTGCAAGATCCACATACAGAGTGATGTTGGTGGACCCATTCAGGGCCTGCCCCAGAGTTCGTTCAAGGTGTTGGCACCCTAAACAAAACTTAAGCTTTACAACCCTCCTGGCTGTCAAAATCTATTGTTTAGCTTTGAATGCCCTGCTTTTTGCTGCCCCCTCCCCAGAAGTTGCCACCTTAGGCAACTGCCTTGTTTGCCCAATAGCTGGGCCAGCCCTGACCATGGTTAAAATGTTGGATTTTGAGTTCTCCACAATGCAATTCCCTGAGCACTGTAAGGGATAACTACTGCTTTTGTAATAGCGAAGTGCACACAATGAATACACCAGGAGTCTATTTACTAGAATTCAAACCTGTTTATTTTGTGCACAAGTCTCAGACACCTGTCACTTCCAAAATGGTCTGAGCATGGCTTTCAGAAAAGCAACAGCATTTATAGCTTTCTTCATTAGCTCTATACAGACAAACTCCTCATTGGTCCTGTTGGCCCCCTCAACCCCCCCCCCCCCCCCCCCCATTCAATGGAAAATTTCTGACCGGGCCCACACCGCTCTTCCTCCCCCCTGCTCTTAGGCCTTCCTAGCCATGCTCAGTAACTAGACATAACATTCTGCCTTGCTTTTTGCTGACAAGGTCACTCGCAGCACAGACACTGTGTGAAAAGCAAGATTCTGAAATACATCTGTGAATAACAAACTCAATGGAAAGTTTTACTTTCTTATCAGCAAAAGCTGCTTGAAGCAAAATTCTGTTTTCTCTAGCTTTCGGCTCTGCTCAGTTATAATATTCTGAAATGGGGGTGGGGACTCAGGCCTAACCTACAGGCTTCATAACATACATTTACAGGCTAAGCTAGGCCATAGCCTATCACACTTTAACTTGGAATAGGAAAGTTTCACAACCACACTGGCTTTACGTACTCTAACAGAAAAAACTCTGCTTAGTGTCAGTTTATTTTATTTATTTAGCTGCATTTATATCCCGCTTTTCACCGGGTCAAAGCAGTTCCTTCTTGAGATGCCTGCTCGGGTTTCCCAATTCAGTTCATACACTTGAGTCACAAAATGAAATCTCTGCTGTTTACCTCTTGATGTCTCTGAGGATTGTTTCCCCCTTTGTGGTTCCCATGTATTTGCCCAGGCTCTCAGACAAGCTCTAGCTTCACTCTATAATAACTGGATCTGTCCTTAAAGGAGATTTTTGTCAGCTGTGCAGGCAAATACCTTTTCCTGTTTGAAGCTCTATGGCAGCCCTATGTCCTTTTCCTTTGGAAATCTTTCTGCTAACTTTAGTCCCATAGATCGTACGGCATGTGTAGGTTAAGCCTGTCACTCTTGGCTGGTACAGAGGGAGTCAGGCAGCTTCCTGTGAGCTCCACTGGCATAATAGTCTAAGTGAATCCAGTCCAGGTTTTGTAGTAGTTGGGGATGAGGGTTGCTGCCACTCTGCGCTGAAAGTGAGAGTCAGATATCTCTAGATGACTGAGAGTTAAGGAGGAGCCTAATGGTTAGAGCGCTGAGACTTAGGGAAACCAGATTTGAATCCTAAAACTGCGCCTTGTGATCAGGGGCGGCCCAAGGGGAGTGCGGGGCCATGTGCGGAGACTCGGTGCGGGGCCTCATTTGCATAAGTGGCCTTATTTGCATACATATTTGCATAGTGTTACCATACACTAACTTTTAGTAAACATGTCTCTTAATGAGTGTATGGATAAAGAAAGACTAAAAAATTTCTACATTACTACAAACCAGTGCCAACCGCCAGGCACATTAGGGACTACTACAAATGCTGCCCATTTAGAACCCATACACTCATTTAACCTGTGCAAGTAAAGCCACAATAGTATCACGTAAAAAAAGGCCACTCGCATTTAAAACCCATAGCAAACCCGCCGTATCCTGACAGCATTACCAGGACTCACAAAGCACCATACCCTACCTATCAAAAGGCAACACTGCAAATATTAAACCAATACATTTCAGAGAATACTGGGGAAAGAGAACAAGTTGCAATGTCAAATAGGAATTACATAAACAGAATACCTCTTCTCAGTTACACATGCAGAACATAGACCATCACCAAACAAGGAATCACAATTTAGAAACAGGAAGGCAATAATTAAACTGGGAACCCCAAAAGCCAAACTTGGAATGTACAACACTGTAGAAATAAAACTATAAATTAATTTCCTCTTGTATCAAACAAAGCGTTAATGATGCACATTTCCCAGAGCTTTCATATTCCAGTTAATAAATTCAAAATAAAGAGATATCTTTCTACCTTTTGTGCATTTTTCTTCAGTTGCAATTGCTTCAGCCACTTTCTTCTGGTTTCTTTATGTTTTCTGCTCTCAATCGTCTGCTGTCCATTTGTCCTTTCTTCTCTAGTTTTTTTTCCATTCTCTCTCTCTACATCTGCTTTAACATACTAATCTTTCTCCTTTTGCTCTTTCCTCATTCCTATTTCATCCACACAAATTTTATCCCTCCATCCTCAATCCCCACTTACTCTCCCAATACCCGGCCAATTGTAGATTTTTCATCCCTCCCACACAAAATATTTTTCCCCTCTCCATTTTACTCTCCCAGCCACATCCCATTCTAATCCTCCCCCAACATCAGCTCCCTTCTAGTTCCAGTCTCACCCAGCATCCATTCCCTTCTAGTCCCTGCATCAGCCCATTTCCAGTCCTAGCCCCCCATCAGCCCATTTCCAGTCCTAGCTCCCCCATCCATTTCCAGTCCGTCCCTTCATCAGCTCATTTCCAATCCTAGCCCTCCCATCAGCCCATTTCTAGTCATTTCCTAGCCCCACCATCAGCCCATGTCAAATCCTAGCTCCCCTCCACTCAGCCCAATTCCAGTCCAAGCCCCCCCATGAGCCTACTTCCAGTTCTATGCCCTCCATGAGTCCATTTCAATTCAAGCCCCCACCACAGCCCATTTCCAATCTTAGCTCCCCCCAACAGCCCATTTCCAGTCCTATCCTAGCTGCTCCATTAGCCCATTTTCAGCCCTAGCTCCCTTCCCTCACAGCCCATTTCCATTCCAAGCCCCCTCCCCATCAGCTATTTGCAGTTCAAGCCTCCCCTTCCACTCACCCATTTCCAGTCCTAGCAACCCCCCAACCCATTACCAGTCCTAACCCCCCATCACCCCATTTTCAGTTTAAGCCCCAACTATAACCCCATACCAGTCCTAACCCCCCATCAGCCCCACTTCCAGTCCTAACCCACTCAGCCCATTGACACTCAGCCCCCCATATCCCATTGCCAGTCCTAACCCCCCCATCAGCCGACAGCCCATTACCAGTCCTAACCCCATCAGCCCACCTCAAGTCCTAACCCCTCCCCATCAGCCCTTTTCCTGTCCTAGCCCCCCATAGCCCATTATCAGTCCTAACCCCACCATAGCCCATTACCAGTCCTAACCCCCCATCACCCCATTTCCAGACAGCCCCCATCAGCCCACAGCCCATTACCAGTCTTAACCCCCCCACAACAGCCCACAGCCTACCTCAAGTCAAGTCCTACCCCCCCCCATAGCCCATTACCCGTCCTACCCCCCCCCCCTTGGATCGGCTCATGGAAAATTTAAAAAAAAAAAAAAGCTGGCTGCTGCTGCTGCCGCAGCGGCAGCAGCAGAATGGAGTGTCCCACAGGGCCCCCTCTGCCCGGCTGAGCTTTCCTGGCCCGGCTGAGCCCCTCTGCGCCGGCTTTCAGATACGCAAAGGGAGAGTGTCTCCCTCACGTCTCTGTTAAGCCCGCAGGGGCAGATAGGAAATTTCCCATCAGCCCCTGCGGGCTTAACAGAGACGCGAGGGAGACACTCTCCCTTCGCGTATCTGAAAGCCGGTGCAGAGGGGCTCAGCCGGGCAGAGGGGGCCCCGTGGGACACTCCATTCTGCTGCTGCCACAGTGGCAGCGGCAGCAGCCAGCTTTTTTTTTTAAATAAAATTTTTAAAAAATCAGAATGTTCTTTGCGCAGGGCCCCCTGAAACGCGGGGCCCTGTGCAAAAAACATTCTTGCTCAATGGACGGGCCGGCCCTGCTTGTGATACTGGGCCTCACACCTCCATTGTCTGACAAAAACAAAGGGGTTCTTTTACTGAAGCGTGCTAGGTTTTGGTACCTAAGACACATTTTGCGCTAAAATCAACATGCATTAGCTGCAACTGCTGTGTGGTAAGTGTCAGGACTATGGACTGCCTGTGTCTACAGTTATTGTGCAGGCAAGCCTCTTGGCACACATTCACTTCAGGCCCTTGTGAATCATCACGTGTACACTTAACTAGACTATTGAGGTGAAGGTAGGTGCACCCACGCCAAGTGCAACATTGACAGTGTGCAATATGTCTCCCCTCAGTACACCCACTGTCCACCCCTAACCTGCCCATTCACCATCCCAATGCAGGATTAATAATTAGCGCAGGGTAACTGCCATGTCCCTGCAACAGCAGTTACTACAGGTCCTTGTACATAGCTATCACACGTGAAAACCTGGCCAACTGTTTAGCATACTTTAGTACAAGGGTCCCTTTAGTACTAGGGTTCTACTGTAAGCCCTCCAGATACAGGGAAATAGCTACTGGACCTGCAAGTAACTTGTTTTGAGCCACTATTGAAAAGGTCTGAGCTAAACCCAAATGCCTCCTGCTCTGTGGGGGCTTGAGCATCCCTCAGTTTTGACAAATAGTGTGTCCATGGAAAGGTAATTTAAGTTGAATTGAACATCCTAGTCATTTTGAAAAGTTGGCTTCTCTATAGACATGCTGCAGTGGATGTCAGTGGCTCAGTCCCTTTCATTTCATATGTACAATTTTTCTGCTGCTTGGCTATGTCTCTAATTAGCTGATATGATAAAGGTTTCATTCAGAACAATCCTTATGAATTATTCTCATTTCACTCCAGGCAACTTTCTTTTGAAGTTTTGTATTCAGCATTTTAGTTCAGTTTTTTGTCAGTTCATGTTATAAATATCAGGAAATTTATGCATCCACCTTAACGGGCTCAACCACAGCTTTCCCTTCCACTTTCAGCTTTTGTCTATCTTTGGATATAGGGTGCAAATCTTCAGTTGTTTATGATCATATTCTACAGAATTCTGCACTTAAGTGTTCTACACTTTCGTTCTATTCCTTGTTGATGTCTATTCTCCATCTTTCTTTCCAGTCTCTCCCCTCTCTTTATCTCTTTCTTCTTCTTTTATCTCTCCTTTTTGTATCCTCTTGTTATATTCCCCCCTTTTCTCAGGCAAATTACTTCTCACCCACCAATCTCTCTCCCTTCCTCTTCTCTTACCCTGCTATCCCTCTCTCTGTTTCTCAGTTTTGGCTGTCCTTCACTCACTTCGTGAAAGAGAAGGAATTGATCTTTATCTTCTCTAAGTTATTTTCCCTTTCAAAATCACTGCTGGCAGACAGCACAGGTCAAAAGCACTAAATTAATTCAATCACAGGAATAAAAGGAAGGAGAGAGAGAAGGCATGCAAAAACATAAAAGGTATGAAGGGAAAGGAAAGCGATTTCAACGTTCTTTTGCCTACCAGAAGAGCTACAGCAATGGGGGTTGAGTGTAAGTACGGGTATGTCCAGAAGCTCTGAATTCCAAGTTACTCAGAAAGGCTCAAAGCAAACCAAAATCCATGCATGTTCCTCAGAGTCTCAGCATGTTCATTTCATGCAGATCTTATGTTCAGGGATCAGCACATAGGTCATATTGGGTGCCTTTGTTTTCAAAGGCTTTGGCCGATAAGAAGAAAGAATTTTGAACACTGGAGAGGGAATGGCGTAAGAACAGAGAGGATGAGGTCAAAGAGGAATTTGGTGTCTTATTGAGGATGGTTAACTGTCAGGGAAGCATGGGAGGCTTCTCTCCCCTCAAGCGTTTGCCACATATTTGGTATGAAAGTTAGAGCACATGGTATATCAGATGATGGAATTTAAGCAAGAAGGTCATGTTAATGATGAGGAGGAAGCTGTTGAACTTGTGCCTTGGGAATCGTTTACTTTGGTAACAGATTCTGAAGTTGATGGTTAAAATGAATACTGCTGTCTGTTATTTAGATATTTGTACAACTGCAGTGGCTAAAGTAGAATGAGAGTTTTTGGAAAATTTGCTTTGTGATTTAGTTAATGCTTCTTTAAGGATGGCATTCTCCCTGCATTATTAGACCACTGCTCAAAAGACCCTCATTATATGGAAAGTTATAGTGAATTATTGTCTGATCTCTAATTTACCTTTCTGGGGAAAATGATCGAGCAAGAGGTCCCGAGTCAGTTGCAAGCTTTTTTCTTTTTTTGGATATTAAAACATTTTAGACTCCTAACATGAGTTTTGATCAGGGCACTCCCCAGAAACCTTGTTACGTTCAGTAATGGACTCATTGCTGAAGGGCTTGGAAGATCAGAAGACAGTTTATGTTTTGATATTTATGGATGCTTGGGCAGCATTTGATATCAAGGAACATCCTATATTATTGAGAAGGTTGGGTGAGCTGAGTTGAGAGCGTCAACGTGAGCCTAGTTCTCTTCTTTTTTGAATAATCATGTTTCTCAGGTTAGAGTGGGTAAGGAACTTTCCCAGTAGTTTTCACAATTGTGAGGTGTCCCACAGAGATCTTCGCTTTGCCTTTACTGTTCAATATTAATGTACTTCCGCCATGCATATTTGTTGTGCAGCTTGAGGTTAGATTTTTGGATCTATGCAGATTATGTAATGATCTTTGTCCCTTTTGATTACAGCAGAAGTTGCCATACATCTCCAATTACTGACACAGCTGACTGGCCTCAAATGGCCTAGTGATTAATACAAAACACCCCCTCCCCCCCCCCCAGAAGTCATGTATATTTATGACCTGGCTCTTTATGTACCCCCTGAACAGGTGATATTGAATTGGATCTCGGTTCCAGTAGTTTGCTATTTGGGGGTAATACTAGATTCACAGCTCACTATGTGAGCTCAAGTGACTAAGGTAGTAGGTCAGTGTTTTTGGTCTTTGTCTACTTCAAAGGCTGAAACTGTTTCCTGAGCCCCAGGGCTTCAGATTGGTAGTGGAGTCAATCATATCAGTGTGGTCAATGTACTGATAGTAGTGTAGTATAATTGATTGGGCCTTTCGGTTATGGTCTTACATTATTTACAGTTGGCTCAGAATGAAGCTACTCATTTAATTATGGGCTGTGAATATTACCCCAAGCCTCTGTTGGCTATGCCTTTTCCCTATTAAATTTCACATTCAGTTTAAAGTTCTGGTGCTCGTGTTAAAGAATGTTATTTATTTATTTATTTACATTCTCTTATATACCGCGCTATTCTGCATCAGTGCGGTTTACATTGAACAAACTGAAATTACATTGAACAGGGCATTATAACTTGGAGATAACTATTTTACAGGGAACATGGGCTATGGAGGGTTAAGTGGCTTGCCCAAGACCACAAGGAGCACCTGTGGGACTAGAAACCCCAGTCCTTCCGGCCCAAGGTTGCTGTCCTCTAGTGGGATTTGAACCCCCGACCTTCCGGCCTGAAGTACCTTGCCCTAACCACTAGGCCACTCCTCCACTCCATGTTGAAGGGATTGCACATCAGAGATATCATATTTTTTGTTGCTACATCAACCATCTTGTGTGCTGTATTCAGCTAAGAGAGATTTGTCAGTATATTCTGCTTGGAAGTGTCTCTGAAGAGTATCGACCTGCTCACAAGATTTTTTGGTGATGGGGGTGTGGTGTGGAATACACTGCCTGTGCTGTTCTTTCCTATAGCATCTAGAAATTTTAGTTTGGTCTTATATTTCTGCTGGTTGTTTCTGTATGATGTGCATTTTGGGTGAATTATTGATTTTAGGTTTGATGTTTACTATCTCTGGGGGGCATTTTCAAAGGCATTCACACAGTTTGCAAACCTGAAAACCGTGTAAATGCCACCCTGCAGAATACTGAGTGGCACTAACACGGTCAGTGCCGCTAAGTGTCCATGCGAGCCACCGCTGCACACCGCGACACTAAGCAGCTAGCATCATTCTGGGGTAGAGCGGAGGCGGCACCTAGTACTAACTGGACAGCGGCGATATGGAGCCATTGCGTGGTTGGTGATACTTAGCAAAAGTCAGACACAGCTAACCCAAGCTTTAACTAACCAGGCAGTGGCTCAATATTGTCACCAGTAACCTCCCCCGGAGCCCTGAGGCATGCAGAGAAAGGTCAGCCTGGGAAAATCCTGACTCAGGAAGTACGGCAGTGCACTGACTATGCTCGGCCTTCTGGGTGTTGTAGTCCCATTCCACTCCCCAAGCAAGGAATAACTGTAGTCGAGTGGTTCAGGCAATATATGACAAGGTTTTATTTCCCCTCCAGGTGGATTAATTGCCAATAAAATACAGAACAAAAAGGGCCATGCTTCTGGCATAAGAAAACAAAACTCAGGACTTAAACAAAACAGCTTCTTCCTCTTCAGCTTTAACCAATGCAGTGCTTCAACAAACTCAAAGAAACATTTCCTTTTAAACCCAAAAGAATCACTGTGTTCCTTTGCTGCTATTCCAACAGCTTTACCAACAGATATCAGCACAGGGATATGATATCATCTGCAAATGATAGCGTACAGTCCATTTGTTCCTCAGCGTCTTCTACAACAGACCCTGTCTGCATTTCCTCATCACTTTCAGCTGAGCAGGTTTGTACAAAATCAAACGGAGCTTTAAAACACAGACCTCTATTTCCCAGAGGTTTCTCTTCAGAATGCTCTATAGAGCAGGGCTGATAACTGCCGTATACTTGGGAACTAGCACATGGAGAGTCTAACAGAGCTTGGCAATCACAGGGAAAACTTTTCTGTCTAGTTTTCTCTTTCAATGCTTTACACAGCCTACCTTCTGGCTTTTTCCTAGAAGACTTTCTCAGCACTGCTTCCTCAGTCATGCAAATGTCCTCTGGCCAACAGCCTCCTCTCCCAAGAGTTTCTGAGCACTCCCACACTGACCTCTCAGGCAGTCTCTCTCTCCAGCTGCCTTCACAATAGGGCTCCAATTGAGAGTAGCTCCCACCTGGCTTTTGGGCTTGGGCTCTCCGGGACTTTGTAGCTTTGAATCCTTGTGCTTTATCTCCTGTTTCTCTCTCTGCTGCTTCTTTTCCCTCTTCAGCTCTTGGAACTCCTGCAGTTCCACCAGCTCCTCTTATTCCGCCATCTCTGCTCTCCTGGTTCCTGCTCTCCTTGCTCAGCTCGTCCCTCCTGCTCTGCTCCGGGTTCCTCCCCTTGCTCTGCTCGTTGCTTTCCTCCTTGCTCTCCTCCCTGAATCTCAGTGAGCAATTATTATATCCCTGTTTTCTAGGGCTTAACTCTGCCCCGCCTCCCACCAGGTGTTTCCTCTTAAGACCGGGGCTCAGGGATACTCTGCAGCTTGGGCGTGTTTGCTGCACTCGTGACTCATACTGTTTACATTTCCCATGGCAACCCTGGGCCATGTGCTTTGCTTGCCTGTCAGAAACTGAAACAGAATCTCCTGTTTCACCCAGCTCCATAGCCTTGGAAGGACCTTCTACATTACAATATCTCTGCTGTCCGGTCAGCCTCATGGCAATCCAATGAACCTGGCGCCAGATATGACCCTGGCATGGAACATCTGGATTTAAGTTCAGTGCCGCATTAGCAGTGCTAGCCGCTGGCAGTTGTTTATAATTTGCTTAGTATGTTCAAGGGCCACGCCACCCTGCATGCACCTGACCTTGCAAGCTATGTCTGGCTCTTGCTTGGACAGGAGACCAGGTGCTGTAGGGAAAAAAAAAGCCTGGTAATCTACTTCTGGTTGCACCTTGCCAAGAAAGCCCAGGGGCTAGTCACAACATGGATAAATATCTACAGAGTCCACACTTAGCACCTGCAGTATGCTCAAGAAAGATGGGACATTAATGAAATTAGCATTCTTTTACTTTTTGAAAAAAAAATTTGTACGAATGGTCAAAACAGAGAACAGGTGGGTAGCGATGACAACTCTTTTTTTTTTTAATTTGGGTTTTTTGGCCTCCATTCTCCCTCCATTGTTTTCTCAAGACGACTAACTCAATAATTAGAGCAGGGAACTGCGAAGCAGGGAATTTGCACTGATGCTCCTCGTGATCTTGAGAAAGTCACTTAACCCTCCATTGAATCAGCTACAAACTTAGATTGTAAATTCTCTGGGGACAGAAAACTACCTACTGTGCCTGAATGTCACTCATGCTAAATCCAAAATTCCTCCCTCTCAGCAGTCTCTACTACTTCTTGCCCCTCCCCAAGTGACTGGAGAACTCCTTTTCTTTTTCAAGGTTCCTACTAAGGGCCTGCCACAATAGCAGTAGCTGTATTCCCTCTCTTCCTACAATGGCAAGCCCAGTCCCGAATGGCCCCTGACAGACAGGGGGTCCGAAACTATAGTGCTCCAGTCTGCATCACAGGGCGGTGCTGAGATGCAACCTTCTATAGATACAGGCCTCTGTGGCTACTAGAGATCCTCGGGCTGCTTGAATCCTGGAAGGTTTCATCTTCAGTCTTCCAATGGAATCATCTTTATCCAGATGCTTTACTGGTTTACTTTAAGCTCAGCTGATCTGCTGTAATTTTTTGAGGGTCCTCAGCTGCACATTAAAATATAAAAATATGGATGAGTATAGTTGGAAAAGAATGATTGACTTAGTGCGTGCTCATTTTACATTCTTTTTAGACATCAATTACATGAATTGGGGGAATCAGGAGCAGCACAACCCTGCAATTAAACTAGAAATATTTTTGATCACCATATATTAACATGCAATGCAGTTCACAGGGAGATAACTGCTTTTCTCTGTCAGTGAGGCAACAGATAAAGCATGTTTGGTCTTCCAGAAGAGCAGTTTTCTGTGCATGTGTGTTGGGTCATTATTGCAGAATAGTTAAGTCTAATTCTACAGTTTGAATGTGTTTATATGGTTGTAAGCTGGAAGGGGTCAGGAAGGAGGTCAAAGAGAAACAAAATGGCTCCCTATGCATTCACTTGATGATCTGTTTAAGTCTAGCATAAAATCTCAAACACAGATGTCTTATATGTTGCTATCGCTTTGCATTATGTATATGCAGTTCTCTTAAACAGCAGAAAACTACAGCTCTGCCATCTTCAAACTGCAAATAATTTCTAGAACTAAGTCAAACCTGTTGAGTGCCATCATCTACCTGTCCATGCTTCAGCTTACTCCTATTGCTACGACCCTTGGAGAGCTTCTTGTGCTGGGACCAGTTTTCTACTTTCTGCCCCTCCTTTGAGGGATTCAGCCCAGGAGGCAGAGAGAGGCTTTTCTGCTTCAGTTAGCAAGGACATTTTTCATGTAATGCCAGAAGGGAATAGGGGTATAAGGAAGAAGAGAAGGTTTTTCTAATGCAATAAGCTGCACTTCGAATTAAGATCACCTCAACAGATACAGTATCACAGTCAAACCATTTCACAGAGCTCTTATTTCTAATAACACTTCTCCGCTCAAAATCCTACCACATCAAATCAAAGAAGAGAGGGAAGGAGGGGAGTTGCCTGAGATGACCTTGCCATGTGTTGCTGGGAAATAGATGTGGGGGAGAGAGGAAAGGCGGGAGAAGAATATAGAGACTCGTGAAGACTTCTGCCTTTTCAAGTTATGAATGCTGATTTCTCTCACTGTGTAGGAAAATGATCATTAAATGTTTTGTCACTTCATTTGATTCTCTGTAGCATTTTTTCAGCTCCATTTCGAAGCTTGGGCAGAAATATGAAGGGAGAAAACAATTTAATCCTCTCAGTGTTTTATTAAAGGAGAAATTTGGGTGGGGAGAAGCTTTCTCTGCTGTATAGAGAAAACTCAAATCTTTTTTTAGTTTGTGTGCAGTATCTGAATGCAGTATCATCAAACCCACCAGTACGTGACAATATAAAAGAACACAACAGTGGGTGGCGGTATGAAAGAGTACAAGTCCGAATGAATCTCAGCCTAGTGTCGCCACCTGAGCCAGGTCAAGGTTCGCAGGCCAAGTTTTCTTAAGCATTTTGTGCATTGCATTATGGATCCTGAAGTTTGTTCTAATGATGTTTTTTGCTTTTTTTTTCTGTAAACCATCTGGAATTTCAGATGGATGGAACGCAAATGTCATAAATGAAATAATAAGAGAAGAAATACCAGATTGCAGTAGAATGGAGTTTTAGGGAAACCTGTATGGGCTCAGTTTAGATGGCTGACCTGGGCAGTGGGCTCAGATCTGGACGTCCTGAAACTTTAAGCAAGCTTCTGATCACTGCTGGGATGAAAGAGTTCACAAATAATAACAATCACTGCAAGGTGTGCTTATGGTATAAAGTGAGGTATTATTCACAACCAGAAACCAATGTTTTATTCCTCCGCTTCATGTTAAAGAGGCCATCTTTAATGCAAAAAATGAGGTAAAATACTTAGGTGTCATCATTGATCAGACCCTCAGCTTTACATCCCATATCAAACTTACCACCAGAACTATTTACAATAAATTGAGAATGATCAAACAGTTGAGTCCGCTGCTGTCAAGCAGTGACTTCAGAACAGTGTTGCAAGCTATGATTTTTCCGCACATTGATTATTGCAATAGCTTACTCCAGGGTCTTCCTAAACAAACAATGCACAGTCTACAGATTGCCCAACATATGGCTGCCTGCATAACTCACAAAACAAGCATATCTGAGCATATTACTCCAATCCTACATAATCTCCACTGGCTGCCAATTCATAGCAGGATTAAGTATAAACTACTGATGACCACCTTCAAACTTCTCAGAGACACAACCCCCTCATACCTAAGCAAACTAATCAAAATAACCCCAAGTGATCGTCAAAGAAGAGACTGCACTCAAAATACTCTAATCATACCCCCGGAATATCGCAAAATGAACCACACTACTAGTAACAGAGTCTTTTCATAAGTATACTGCCCCTTCTTTATGGAGCATGCTACCCGATAAGCTAAGAGCCACCACAGATTTAGCAATATTCTGGAAGGACCTAAAAATACACCTCTTTTTAGAACATTTTGGCACTCTGAAAGAGCATGAAAACATCTACCCAACTTAGCACCTCTTTTCAAATCAATAACTGGACTCTACACACACCCTCCATTAAGCACTGTAATTTATCAAATAAACCACTTAATCTACCCTTACTTTGCATATAAATTGATAAGTATATAATCTTACTATGTATATAAGTTGATATGTATAGAAATGCATACCTTGCTAAGTATGTATGGGTATATTTATGTGTGTGTGTGTGTGTGTGTCTGTGTGTGTATATATATATATATATATATATATATATAGGAGTGTGTGGATGTGTATGTATGTGTAGCTGATGTGTAGATAGGCCCATACCCTCCACCAGCTAGTGCAATGTTACTGTTATTATGTTCAATGTAACTAGTTCTTATGTTATAATGTAATGTTGATGTTACTCTGTAAACAGCTTTGATTACTCAAGAAGGCGGTATAAAGAAAACTTTAAATAAATAAATAAAACTATAATGCTTGCATCAGTCCTGGCAGGACCATACCAAGTTAGCAATGCATCCTGGGCAACTGCTGAACCTGTTGCCTTCCCCCCATCCACCTAGCTGCATGCAGGAACTCACCTTGATCTGACTTCCTGGAAGCCCAGTGATGACATCAGCGCCCCTTCTGTATTTGCGCCCTGTGCAGTCACAGTGCTTGCACAGCCTTTGGTATATCCCTGCGTCCTGGCCTAATGCTTCAACCCTTTACATGCCTGTTCTTCACAGTCCTTTGGGTGGAAAGATAGTCAGAAGCCTTCAGATTGTCAACAATATGTCTTATTTCAGAAATAGCACTTTCCCCCCATAGCTTGGGATCTTTCTACAGTCTATCCCGTTGGAATGCTCACCCTTTCATACAGTTGCCAAGTGTGTCATCATCTTATAGGAGACTCCCAAGCTAGTGTCTGTGCCCCGAGGATTACAAATAAGCCTTGAATTTCTCCATTAATGCACAATCTACAACTATGAGGGTGATTTTCAGAAGCATTTCCATGAATAAAACAGTGCATTGCCCAAGAGCCATCCCACCATTGAGCGACTGTGTTGTTTTGCACATGGCTCCGCTTTTCATGCAAATGGGACCGCTACATCCCTCTGCATCTCACAAGGACTGTCCTTGCCATGCAAAAGGGCTTTTCTAAAACTGCCAGTCTAATATACAAGTAAACCTTCATGCATACAGCTGGAATGTATGTAAGTTTACCCACCCTGAGTGGAAGCATGCCTGAGTATGGAGCTGGGGAGGGGTTTTCACTTACATTGGAAAAATCAAGCATATAAATGCAAATTAACCTCAGAAATTTGTTCATGCCAAGGAGCAGGTATAAAAGATTCCATGGGGCGATTTTAAAAGTGGAGATACATGCAAACTTTGCCTTCTCAAATCCAGCCAAGTCTACATAGAGAAAACTATGCACCTACTACTTATGCATGCACAAAGTTCAAAAATTACTCACTAACTTGACAATTCTGGCTTCTCTTTGAAAACCTAGGCTTCATTTATTTCTGTACTAATGCCTAAGAGCTACTCTAGGGCAAAGCATGAGCAAAAGAAAGCTGGATATCAGCACTAGAAGCATCAGACCTCTCAACATGCAAAAATTCACAGAGAAAATGGTGTATGTCAAGATTGTGCGTTTTCAGAACTGAGGGAAGAAGGCTCCTATAGAAACAGAGCCTGAATCATAGACCTCTGAGTATATTTAACAGCATTATCATGTGCATCAAATATGTAGACGTACATAAATAAACAACCCCAATCAGTCTCCATCCTTAAACTAGAAAGCATTTCGCAAAGTAGAATCCACCAGTATCTACCATATGAGGAAGGAAACAACAGAATTTACAAAACAAAGAAAACATATCAGCAAACAAGAATGAACGTGGCATAAAAAAATAAATACAACATTGCTTCAGTTACCATATATTGATCAAAACTGGATACAGGAATGACTAAAGAGAGGTGAACTGAAACCTAAGGATGAGAAATTGATTAATTGCAGTCCAGGATAGTGGATTACGGATGAGACGATTCACAGAAAGCACAGGAACAACTGATAAATGGAGATTCTGTAAAGCAGACTGGGATACAACTGCTCATCTCATTGCTGTCTGCAGATTTTCCATAGGAGAAAATATGTAAAAGGCACAATAAGGTGGCATATCTCATCCAATGGAAATTGTGTAAACACTATGACATTGCTGTACCACAAAAACATCACAATCCTGAGAGCTGTGGAAAATGCAGAGGTTTTGATCATCTGAGGCATCCCTGTTCAAGTTGATCAGATGTGTGATGCAAGAAAACCAGATATAGTTGTAAAGGAGAAAAACATGAAAATGGCATTTATTTATTTAACAAATTTTTTTTTATCGCCTTTCAGAATTATCAAAGTGGTCTACAACTAACTCAACATTTTACATGGAACAGAGTGGCTAATAGATTACATTGAACAAATTAATGCATCACATTTAATATGGAACAGAGAAGTTAATATTTTAAATTGAACTCAAGAACAGATGGTCCAAGCTATGATACATTGTTAATATATGAGCAAGTATGTTACATTGAACTGGCTCTTAGAACTATGGTATAGTGTTACAATCTCTTACAATTTCAAGATAGTTGATTCACTCTGAGAGTATGGGATTAGATCCAGCAATGGGATGGGGAACTGTAACTTGCTGGTGTTCATCGGTGTATGAGCCTCTAAGAATGTATTGACAAGTCCATTAAGTAGGTGAAACAAAATTCTCTTAAGAAAAGTAGCGTCTTCAACTTCTTTCTAAATTCGAAAGTAACTTTTATTCCACAAAGCTCAGCCGGCAGTGAGTTTCATAATGTTGGATGGTACATTGAGAATGCCCAGGGAGAGCGAGGAGAGCAGCTGGAGCTGGTGCCCGTGATTGTCAGGAGGAGGAGCGGTGTAGCCCCCCCCCCCCCCCCGGGCTCTTTAAAATCCTTTGGTCCACCGCGGACGACCGGGAGAGCAAGGAGAGCAGCTGGAGCTGGTGCCCGTGATCGTCGGGAGGAGGAGCGGTGTACCCCCCCCCCCCCAGGGCCCTTTAAAATCCTTTGGTCCACTGCAGACGACCAGGAGAGCGAGGAGAGCAGCTGGAGCTGGTGCCCGTGATCGTCGGGAGGAGGAACGGTGTAGCCCCGCCCCCCCAGGGCCCTTTAAAATCCTTTTGTCCACCGCGCATGACTGGGAGAGCGAGGAGAGCAGCTGGAACTGATGCCCGTGATCGTCAGGAGGAGAAGCGGTGTAGCCCCCCCCCCCAGGGCCCTTTAAAATCCTTTGGTCCACCGCGGACTTCCGGGAGAGCGAGGAGAGCAGCTAGAGCTGGTGCCCATGATCGTCGGGAGGAGGAGCGGTGTAGCCCCGCCCCCCAGGGCCCTTTAAAATCTTTTGGTCCACCGCGGACATGACCCGCCGTCACGCACCCGTGCTCGCGTGCCTGAAGGGGCGTGACCAAAGGGGCAGGCCACGCCTCTTTGGAACCTCTTCGGAGCAACAAGGAGAAACAGAGGAACTCTTTGGGCTCATGGGTAAGCGACGGAAGAAGGCTTTTCCTACAGTGGGCACTGAGGCTCCCAAGATCATGGGCCCTATGGATTGTCATCTCCAAAATGCTCAGGTAGAGAAAGAGACACCGGACTTAACCCTTGGGTCCGTAAGTACTGCTTCTGATTTGTCTCTCAATGCACAGGGTGTTTCCCTACCCAGTTAGGAAGTCATGACTGAGAGGGTGTCTCCTCCCAGAGTGGATAATCTGGGTGTGAAACCCTTGTCAGGTGAACTGGAACTTTCCTCAGTATTAGTGGAGGAGGATAAATGCAAATTGTCTTCTCTTCCGTCTGTATTGGATTTCCCTATTTCTGTTCCGGAAGTGGTTTCTCCAGTTGATGTTTCCTTGAGGGACATGTGGGAAGTGGTGACATGCATGGAGATGTCCCTGCGTGTGTCCCTTTCCCAGGTCTCTCAATTTTCTAAGGATGTGGTACAGAAGTTGGGTGCTCATGAGGAGGCTATTGCTAAAAATAATATTTCCTTGAATAAATTAGAGGGGCAGGTTTCTGTTATGCAGGCTGTTGCCTCTTTGTCAATTAGGGATAATGTTAATACCGGTATACATCATCAAACAGAATCCCTTGAAATTGTAGCACATGTAAAAAATTTGAGATTCTTAAATTTTCCACGTACTCATTACCTTTCTCCTACCTTTTTGTTATATAAATACTTCAAGGAGGTTCTATTGATTGGAGATGTTGATCCTATAAAATTTTCCTCTGTTTATTATGTTCCTTTATTGTCCACCACAGAAGCCTCCTCCCCTATTGCCAAAGACGTAGAGAATGTTTTAGTAATCATTGGATGTCTCGGCTTTTTTGGAGTCTTTGACTGATGAGATTACCAAACATGCTACACTAGTTGTGTCTTTTATTTCATTATGAGATAAAAATTTAATTTTGCGGTTATATTTCTCTAAGAAGAATCAATTGTTTTGTGGTAGCACGATTCAGGTATTCCCAGATGTGTGTAGACTTACTCAAAGGCGGCAGAAAGCTTTTCTTTTATTAAAGCCTCACGCTCTGGCAATTGGGGTCTCTTTTTTCTTGAAATATCCGTGTAAGTGTATTCTGATTTATGAGCAGACAACGTATGTGTGTATGGAATCCGATCAATTGGATGTGTTTCTGACTTGTAAAGAAAATGGATAGAATGTTGCTACTTCCTTTCTAGGTAAATAGGGCTAGTATCGTTTTATTTTGGCCCAGTATGTGGAACAGTTCGTATTTGTGTTATTGTTTTGTTTTCTTTTTTCACTCTCCCCTTGATGTGGACTTGATTGCAATTCCTGTTTATATTGAAATAAAGATGGTTAATAACTTGAAAAAAAAGAGAATACCCTATGGCAGGTTGCTTGTAGGCTCTTGGTCCTTTGAGAGGGAATTGTGAGGAGGTTTTGATGTGAATGCCTTCTCGATCTGGATTCTGGAGCTTTCAGTATTAGTGAGATGAGACATTCAGCTGCTTGGAGGTGTATGGTTTTAAATGTGATCGTAAGTGCCTTGTATTTGATGCAGGATGATAACGGTAACCAGCGTAAGCTTTTGAGCAATGGGGTGATATGTTCCTGTTGTGCGGCTCCTGTGATTCGTCGAGTTGCGGTGTTCTGAGCTAGCTGTAGAGTGTGGATAGTGCGCTTGGGGAGTCCTTGAAGGAGTGAATTCTGTGTGGAGTGATTATGGTCTGGCATTCAGTGTGGAAATAGTTGTGGTCCAGTAGAGGGCAGAGGCTCCAAAGGATTTTCATTTTGTAATAAATGGTAGATACCATTTCTTTATATGTGTCTGCATGTTTAGCCACTGGTCTAGCATCACTCCAAGATATTTCACTTCCCCTTTGACAGGAATAGATATGTCATCGCATTCAAATACATCTGGGAGTGGGGGGCATATGCGGTGTCACAAGTGATCGTGAAGACTTCCGATTTATTGCAGTTGATCATCAGGTTATGCTCCATTAACCAGCTTATGACTGTCTTCAGGCAATCTTTTAGTGCAGAGTAATCTGGGTTTTTAGAGTTAAAGGGGGCATAGATTATTAAATCATCTGTATAGAGACGGTATTTAAGGTTGTATTCTTGAATAAGCCTGCAGACGGGCTGCATGTATAGGTTGAATAGCAGGGTGGGCAAGGCAGATCCCTGAGGTATACCTTGTTGTTGCTTAATTAGCCTTGAAATTTTGTCCTTTACCTTGACCTGGATATGAACCAACTGCACCCCTGCCAGCAGATCTTGGAGACAGAGAATTCTACCAGAGCTCTGATAGGCTGGAGCCTGGTGATATAATCCTACCCCTAGGGGTCTCCCTCAGTTACGTCCACAAGCTAATGCAACATGAACGGTAACATCACCCCAGAGGGTCCCAAGTGAACTATATACAAGGGAGCCGAAGAACTCCCTAGAGCTGAAAACAGTATCCACCTATGAACCCATGGACTGCCCATGGCGAGGCATACAGGCAAAGAGAAGAACCGCGGTCGGCGGCTGCACCTCACCAGCGGCACTCCAATAGACAGCAGGGCAGGTCCTGGACTGGTCTAGCAGTATTCCAGGAAAGGAAATTAACGGTAAGTGAAATTTCTCCTTCCAAGTCATACTGCTAGACCAGTCCAGACAAACGGGCAGTACCCAAGCTACCTGCTTTCAAGGGGGGGCAAGGCCACCGACAGCTCAGCAGCTCCAAAACGGACCTCCTGACGGGCATGAACGTCCAACCTATAATGACCAACAAAGGTGGACAGCGACAACCAAGTCGCCACCCGGTGAATATTGAGAGGAACTACATGAGACCTCCCGGCCTACAAAGTTGCTTGCGCCCGAGAGGAGTGAGCATGGAGTCCCGGTGGAGCTTGTTCTCCCTGAAGAAGGTACGCCGCCTCAATGGCCTCCGTAACCCATCTAGAAATGGTATATTTGGAGGCTGAGGATCCCCGACGAGAACCCGCGAACAAGACAAAAGAGGAACAGTCATATGGAAGGGTCTGGCGACCCCCAGATACCGAAAAAGAACCTTCTTAAGGTCCACCGCCCGCAACGGAGACCGACCACTGTCACACTGCATCTTTGGAAAAGACGGAAAGGAAAGAGGCTGGTCAACAGCGAACGGCATCAGCACTTTGGGCAACAAAGGAAGGGACAGTTCTCAGAGAAACGCCTTCGGAGGAAAACGAGAGATAGGGATCTCGACACAGAGTAACTCGATCAGTCTGGATATGTTCTTTTTGTGGTTTAGTCAATCAAAGACAGCTGCTATATCTAGAACAATGAGTATGAAATCCTGCTTGGGGTTCTCAATTCCTGTGAGTAGTATATTTATGTGGAGGAGTAGCCTAGTGGTTAGAGCACTGGCTTGGTAACCAAACAACCAGCATTCAATTCCTGCTAGCACTCCTTGTGGCCTTGGGCAAGTCACTTAACCCTCCATTGCCTCAGAAGAAAGGCCTGGCAATCTACTTCCAGTGACACTGCCAAGAAAACCCAGGAGCTTCTGGGTCACCAGGAGTCAGGACTGACTCAAAGGCACACATTGCATTGCAGTATATTTATTAGTGGGGTTAGCAGGGTTTCCACTCCATAGTTCATCCTAAAACCATGTTGCTGAGGGTCCAAGGGGACGGACATATCTATGAAATTCTGGAGCTGGAGCTGGACTGCCTTTTCCATCACCTTAGCCAGAAGTGAGATGCTTGATATTGGTCGGTAGGAGGAAGGTGATTTGAGGTCAGACACATGGTTTTTAGGCAATGGTCAAATGGAGGCTATTTTTAAGCTTGTTGGCATGTAACCCTGCCCAAGTGATAGATTTTTTCATTCTGAGTAGGAAAGGTGACAGCTTTTGTTTTGTGGTCTTGATCCAGGACGTGGGGCATGGGTCTTGGGGGGGAGATGGTGGTGTTTAGGTGGTTCAGTATGTGTTCCAGTAGATCTTCTGAAGTTGGGTGAAAAGAGGTCCAGTGCTTGTGTGATGGGGTGTATGAAAAGCTCCCCATCCCCCATACTGATATACTTCCAGCCAGACTAAGGACATGCCCCTTTAAGAACCAGAAGCCGGGCCCCTTTAAGGAATCCAGCTTGACTATATCTGAGAAGGGTGTGGCTGGGGACGGCCCTTTTAACCAGGAGGGAAGAGACAGAGAGGGGTAGAGAAGAGCCGAGTTGTTCCAGAGTACAGAGTGACCACCTACCTCTAAAGAGATCATATGTGTTTCCACATTGGTCAGCAGTTTGTGGTGCTACTGCTGTGAAGCCCAGAGTGAAGGAACTTTGGGGGGAAGGGGAGAACAGTTTCTCTGCTGCTATGAAGCCCAGAGTGAAGGAACTTGGGGGGGAGGGGAGAACAGTTTCTCTGCTGCTGCTGCTGCTGCTATGAAGCCCAGAGTGAAGGAACTTTGGGGGAGGGGAGAACTGTATCTCTACTATCACTGCTGTGAACTCCCTATAAATAAAGCATTTTCCTTTAACGTTCACCTAGCTCCAGGGGGTTTGTATCCTGACCCACTCACAGCATCATACAGCTTGTTATTCGTTGAGTGGGTCTTGAAGGATGGGCCTGATGATGCAGTGTTATTCATCTTGGAGGTCATTTTTCTCTCCAGATATACTGCAAATTCATCTGGCTGTGCCACTGTTGTATCATGATTTGGTGGGAGTCATGTGAACGATGTCAAACAGTTCACTGGGATGGTTTAGAGACTTAAGGATGGAGGTGTCAATGGGCAGTGATTGTTCTTTGCATCGAGTGAAGAGAGAGAAGTCAGAGTCCAAGCAAATGCAGCAGAAAGATCACTGAAATATTTCCCTTTGTACTGGGTGCTACTAGCCTGATTAAAAGAAATTGCCAAGCACATTTTTCATAGGTTGCTTATACTTATTGCATTCTGTGAACACCTGATGGATACACACTCTTCCATTGCCCGCGATCACAACAAAGGGGTAGAGGAATCATGATCATAACCAAAACAGACCTTAAATTCTGGTACCTCTCAACAGAAAGCACAAACAAAACTGACTCCCTCTCCATAACAAACAAGCATTTGACCATCCTCCTCATATAGACAAAGTGCTCACGACCACCAAAATGAACTAGGACACCATCGAACTCAGAGACTTTAACCTCCCATCAATACAACCAAAACTTGCAGGCATATTCCTAGAAGCAATGTCAGCAATGGATTTCAACCAGATAATAACAGACCCCACACATGAAAAGGGAAACACTCTGGATCTGATCTTTGTCAGCAACCACACAATTCTTAGACTGAGGATCTTAGACTTTAGGAAGACTAACTTTGCGAAGATGGGCCAATACCTCAGGGAGTCGTTAGTGGGATGGGAACAGCTGGGAGATGTAGAAAAACAGTGGGCAAAACTGAAAGGGGGTATTTTAAAGGCAACCAACCTTTTTGTTAAAATGGTAAATAAAGGCAAAAGGAACAGGAGACCGCTATGGTTTTCGAAGGAAGTAGCTGAACAAGTGAAGAGAAAGAGGGAGGCCTTCATGAAATACAAGAGATCACAGAGAGAGGAAGACAGGCATCTGTATTTGGAAAAACTTAGAGAAGCTAGCAAAGTAGTCAAGAAGGCAAAGATTCAAAAGGAGGAGGAAATAGCCAATGCAATAAAATGGGGGGATAAGACATTTTTCAGATATATTAGTGAGAAGAGGAAGGGCAAAAGTGGTATTGTCAGACTCAAGGGTGCAGGGGGGGAATATATAGAAGCTGATAAGGATAAAACGGAATTACTTAACAAATATTTTTGTTCTGTGTTCACAGATGAAGAACCAGGAGCAGGACCTCAGAAAACACCCACAAATAAGAACAGAAGCGAGGGACATCTTGAACTATTTTCAGAAGACTGTGTTCGTGAGAAACTAGCTCAACTTAAAGTAGACAAAGCGATGGGACCGGATGGGATACACCCTAGAATACTGAGGGAACTTGGGGACGTTCTAGCAACTCCACTGACTAACCTTTTCAATGCCTCATTGGAGTCTGGAGTGGTGCCAAAGGACTGGAGAGAGGCTCATGTGGTGCCTTTACAGAAAAGCGGAAGTAAGGATGTGGTTGAAAACTACAGGCCGGTTAGTTTAACTTCGGTGGTGAGTAAATTATTGGAAACGCTGCTGAAAGAGAAAATAGTGAGGTTTCTGGAGTCCAGCGGATTACAGGATCCGAGGCAGCATGGATTCACCAGAGGCAGGTCTTGTCAGACAAATCTGATTGATTTCTTTGACTGGGTGACCAGGGAGTTGGACCGAGGGAGAGCTCTAGATGTGGTGTATTTAGATTTCAGTAAAGCCTTTGACACTGTTCCTCACAGGCGACTTATAAACAAACTGAGCACCCTATGGATGGACCCTAAAGTTACTGCTTGGGTTAGAAATTGGTTGGGTGGGAGGCGACAAAGAGTACAAGTAAATGGAGCTCCCTCTGAGGAGAAGGATGTTACCAGTGGTGTGCCCCAGGGATCTGTCCTTGGTCCGATTCTTTTTAACATCTTTGTTAGTGATATAGCGGAAGGGCTGTCGTTTAAGGTTTGCCTCTTTGCGGATGATACCAAAATCTGCAATAGAGTGGACACCCAGGAAGGGGTAGATAACATGAGGAGGGATCTAGCTAAGCTTGAAGAATGGTCTAGAATTTGGCAGCTGGGATTTAATGTTAAAAAATGTAAGGTCATGCATTTGGGCTGCAGCAATCCAAGGGAGCAATACAGTATAGGAGGTGAAGTACTTTTGTCCACTAAAGAAGAGTGGGACCTAGGCGTGGTTGTGTCTGATGATCTTAAAGTAGCTAAACAGGTAGAAAAGGCAACAGCAAAAGCTAGAAGGATGCTTGGGTGCATACGGAGAGGAATGGCTAGCAGAAAAAAGGAGGTGATAATGCCTCTGTATAAGTCTTTGGTGCGACCTCATTTGGAGTATGGTGTGCAATTCTGGAGACCGCACCTTCAAAAGGATGTGAACAGGATGGAGTCGGTGCAGAGGGTTGCTACTAAAATGATTAATGGGCTTCATTATAAAGCATATGAGGACAGACTTAAGGATCTTAATATGTACACCTTAGAGGAAAGGCGGGATAGAGGTGATATGATTGAGATGTTTAAATACCTCCGTGGCATAAATGTTCAGGGAGAGAGCCTCTTTCAATTGAAAGCAAGTTTTGCTACGAGGGGACATGGGATGAGGGTGAAGGGAGATAGATTCAGGAGTGATATGCGTAAATATTTCTTTACGGAAAGAGTTGTGGATCCATGGAATAGTCTCCCAGTGGAGGTGGGAGAGATGAGGACAGTAACTGAATTCAAAAAAGCATGGGACCAACACAGAGGATCTCTAAAGGTAAAAAGTGGACTGTTGTTGTTATGGAAGGACAGACTAGATAGGCCATGTGGTCTTTTTCTGTCATCATGTTTCTATGTTTCTATGTTTCTATTCATGTAGGCATCTCCCCCCTCCCCCCACTCGCAACTAACCCAACCAGTACCTTGGTCTGACCACACATATTTAATCGATTTCTCCCTCCCCCTTGCCACAGCCAATGCCCCTCCCGCCCAGCAACCAACAAGAAGATGTTTCAAACAATTCAACACGAAGACTTTCTGACAGACATCTACCCTCAACTACAAACAGAACACAATGATTCTGACATATTTGTTTTAAAACTGGAACTGTGTCATGGAAAAAGCAGCCACCGCAATGTCCATGAAACAACACTCACATAAGAAATATTCAAAAACCTCATGGTACATCCCATGCCTCTGCACATTCAAAATGCAACTATGAAAACTTGAATGGAAATGGTGGAAACAAAGAACAATGACTACAAACTCAACTATCTAAACCTGCTAGATGATTATCGCACTACAGCCAATATGGTGAAATGTGAATACCACACAAAGATGCTTAACTCCTCAATAAATTATCCAAGAGATCTCTTTAACCTCATCAAAAGACTAACAAAAGCTCCATCCAGCAATGACCAAGACATCACAATCACCCCAGAACTGTGGAGTGGAGGAGTGGCCTAGTGGTTGGGGCAAGGTACTTCAGGCCGAAAGGTTGGGGGTTCAAATCCCACTAGAGGACAGCAACCTTGGGCCAGAAGGACTGGGGTTTCTAGTCCCACAGGTGTTCCTTGTGGTCTTGGGCAAGCCACTTAACCCTCCATAGCCCATGTTCCCTGTAAAATAGTTATTCTCCAAGTTATAATGCCATGTTCAATGTAATTTCAGTTTGTTCAATGTAAACCACACTGATGTAGAATAGTGTGGTATATAAGAGAATATAAATAAAAATAAAACTGGCTGCACACATTAAATAGTTTCATCCTCAACCAGAACCGGCCCCCTACTTCTCTCCTGTTATAACCATCAACACGATCCCATGGTTCTCCTTTGACAACATCAATGCAGAACACATGCAAAATATCATTTCATCACTCAACACAATGACCTCGCTCCTTGCCCCTTGTCCAGCCACTTGGATCAAGGCAGCGAAGAAGGAACTCAGTCCATTGCTCATCAAAATTACAGTCTGCACTTCAACAAGGAAAAATGCCTGGACATCTGAAAATCTCCTCCATATACCCCACACTAAAGAAACCCCATTCTAAACACCACAGATCCAACCTCTTACAGACCAATAGCCAGTCTTCCCTTTACTGCCAAACTCATAGAAAAAGCCGTACAACAATTCCAGGATCAAATTGACAGAAACAACCTTCTTGATCCACAGCAACACGGATTCCGCCCTCTCCAAGGTTCTTGTCTATGGTGACCCCGAGATATTTTACTTCGTCCTTTGTTGTGATGGTCCTGTGAAGTATGTTGAGTTTTTGGGGTGGGTTGAATGTGGTGTTCCTGGAAATGAACATTTCTTCAGTCTTGTTGAAGTTTACCTTGAGGTTATTGTCAGCGAGCCAAGTGTTCATGTGTTCAAGGCACTCGGTTATTGATGTTAAGTCAGGGGTGTTTAGGTCGATTGGAATGTATACCATGATGTCGTCTGCATACAGGTGGTATTGAATGTTGTGCTTTTTGATGATCCTGCATATGGCCTGGATATAGATGTTGAATAGTATTGAGGAGAGGGCTGAACTCTGTGGTATTCCTTGGGTGGTGGGAAATTGGGTTGACTTCTTCTGCCACATTTTACTTGTTGTGTGCGGTTGCTCAGATAGGAGGAGAACCACTTCAGGGTGTTATTGCGTAGACTGATTTCCTGGAGGCATTGTAGAAGTACAGAGTGTGAGACCGTGTCAAAGGCAGCTGTCGATGAAAATTAGCAAAAAAATGTTCTTTATGTTGTCTATCCCCCTTAGTAGGTTGTCAAAGATGGAGGTGAGTAGAGTCTCCACTTTGTGGCGGGGTTTGAAGCCATGTTGGTGTAGATCTAGTGGAGCATGGAGGTCTTTGTGGTCCTGCAGCTGTCTTTGTACTACTTTCTCAATGACTTTTGAGAGGAATGACAGGCTTGAGATTGGATGGTAGGACTTCGGATCAGAGGTGTTTAGCAGGTTGCCCTTGAGGATTGGTCGTATGGTAGCTTGCTTTAGAGTTGGTGGGAGGTGTCCTTGCTGCCACCACCATGCTGTACTATAGGATAGTATTAGCAGGGTTGATGTGCTGTGTATGTTTTATGCCACACATATCACTTAGCATTGAGACCAAAAAGTTCCACTTTGACCTCATTAGACTACAAAACCTCCTTCATGCATACCCCTAAGTTTGGCAGGATATCATGTGGCTTTTCTTCAGCAGAGGCTTCCTTCTTGTCATTGCCTATAAAGACCATATTTGTGGAGTAATCATGAAGTAAACATTTTTCCCAGTCTCAGCTAGAGATTGATGTAGTTCTTTTAAAGTAAACTTAGCCCTTACTAGATTTCTTAACCCTTAACTATGAATTTCAGAGGGACAGCTTGATCATGATGTATCTTGGTGATTTCAAACTGTTTCCATTTTACAATGATGGATCGGATAGTGCCCCAAGGGATATTTAAACACACAGAAATTTTCGTTTAGCCTTTCTCCAATTTTTACCTTTGAAAAACTTTACTAAGGAGTTATTTTTGCAGCTCTGTTTTCATCATGTTTAGACCTTTGCTTCAAATTCACTTCAGACAGCATTCTTCATCTAGGAGTATTTGAGCAGCAGAACCATCCAATGTGCCTACTAGAATATTACAACATAGTCTAGGCAGTATCTGGCAAATGCTAGAACAGGGAAGGTCACCTGCTGGGAGGAGACTCCTCTGGAGGGAAAATGCCACAGGCAGAACTCTGTCTTGGCACAAAGCCACTGCGCCATGCTGGAGTAAAGCATCTTCCCTTTGAGAGAGGAGGGGCAGCTGAGAGTAGTCAAATCCTAGCTCCTCATTTCTTTTAGGAGGAGCCACAAGCAGAGGTGTAGAGAGCAAAAGAAAAAGAAGTGACTGTGAAAAGCCTGCCAGCACCCCTCCAGCCTGAATCATTGACCTAGGTACCATCCACTCTGAAAGAGACACAGAAGTCACTCCAAGAAGAAGGCATTTCTTGATGAAGGAACATCTGAGCCAGGAGCCCCTGCAGAGCAGTTCCGGGGACATGCATCTACAGTGGTCACCAGCTCTAAAGGGAGGAATCCAGGAGCTTCTCAATGAACAGTGACATCAGAGCAAGGAATGAATCCAGGAATGATTCGGGGACTGTTCTTGCATCACCACTAGCTCCAGGTACACTGGTAAAGAATGATATTGTAGGAGAAGGGGTTCCCACTCTGCAAAAAATTACCCTAAGTATGAGAGGTGAAAGAGCGGAGAGACTTGAACTTAACTTCCAGTAACAGATGCAAAGTATTCAGAATAGAGCAATGCAATACTCTAGAGTGAATGGAAGAAAGACTAGAAAAAGTGGAGGGAAAAGGAGCAGTAAACTGCCTTTAATACACTGTATTATTGTTGCTGCTTTTATCCAATTGTTATAAATATTGTATCGGTGACCCTAAAATTTAAGCAAACCCTTCAGAATACAAACTCTGGACTGGACTGGGTTATTCTGAGAAGGGAAAAAATGTGAGAGGAATCTGAGTCCCAAGGGCCTTCCCGCATATGCTGGACCCCATTCAAAATAAGCTGAAATTTAATTCCAAGAGTAAAGACTGAAAGACTGGAATTGTGTACCTTCAGATCGCCAAGCAGTGTAAGGATCAATGTAAGGACTGCACATAAGCTAGGCATCTACATTTCCATCAGCTCAAATAACGTGATTGGACACAGAGGGCTCTATTTAAATTATTATGGGCCTTATACTACCTACTACTCATTTCTATATTGGTACTAGATCTATGCAGTGCTGTATACATCCACATAAGAGAGAGTCCCTGTTCTGTAAAATGTACAGGCTGTTCACGACACACATGAAGTACAAAGAAGAGATTAGGAGGTTCTTTGATAATGGGAAATGATTACAAACAACATAGGTATAAACAGGAGAATAAAGGGTTAAAAGGCTTAACATTTAAAAGCAATCTTTGGAAACAGAGCTAATTTGGAGTTGCTTTGCCAAAGGGTGAGAAAGCTTTTGCAATCAAAACTTTGCTTTCTTATTTACTTTTTGAATATTTCTGTAGTTGCTTTGTCACACTAAAAGTGTAGATTATGTTGTGCAGATCAGTGACAGCTTCCTACTTCAATGCATTTTGAATTGTACTTTTTATTCAGCAGAATGTGAAAAATGTACAAGGGTGTGAAGATTTTTTCAAGGCCCTCTAACCAGTGGCACACTGTGATGCGAAAACCTTCAGCATTGGGCCAACTGGGAGGCAGAGCCATAGAACTGTGGATTTCAGGTTCCCTAGGCAAAACGTCCTCTCACTTGGTTTGCAGCTTGTCGTGCTGTGAGGGCTTGCGTGCATCAGTGATGCTGAGAGCTAAACTATCGGTAGTTTAACTACTGGCAGGTTCTCCCAAGATGGTCAGGTCTCAGCTGAGGTGCCAGACCAAGACAAACCACCCATCTGGGCAGCAGCAGAATGGGACAGTGTTGACGGCGGAGGATTACATTTTTGTGACAACGGCAACAACACCAAACTTAAACTGCGCGTAAGAAAGGCCCGGCAATCTACTTCTGTATCTTGCCATGAAAACCCAATGGATAGTTACAACAAAACAAATTGTGCTATGGTGCTGGAAGATGAGACCCCCAGGTCAGAAGGCACTCAACTAGCTACTGGGGAAGAGCTGAAGACTTTTCAGAGTAAAGCCAGCATTTATGATGTGGTTGGATCAAAGCCCTCGGGAAGTCTGACTGCTGATGTAGCTGCGCATGAAATGAGAGTCAGAAGCTGTAAAGATGTCTTACACATTGGAACATGGAACGTACGAAGCATGAACCAAGGGAAGTTGGAGGTGGTCAAGAATGAAATGGAACGTGTACAACTTGATCTGTTGGGTGTCAGCGAACTGAAATGGACTGGCATGGGGCACTTTGCATCAGATGATCACATGGTCTACTATGCTGGAAATGAAAGACAAAGAAGAAATGGTGTTGCATTTATAATAAAGAAGAAACTTGCAAGAACTGTAATGAAATACAATGCAGTCAGCGAACGCTTAATCTCTATTCGTCTACGAGGATTGCCTATCAACACAACTATAATTCAAGTATATGCCCCAACAACAGCTGCAGAAGAGAATGAAATTGAAGAGTTCTATGAACAAGTACAAGCTGAAATTGACAGAACATGCAAACAGGATATCCTGATAGTCATGGGTGACTGGAACGCAAAAGTTGGCAACAAAGAAGAAGGCAAAGTAGTTGGAAAATATGGACTTGGCAACAGAAATGAAGCTGGAGAAAGACTGATAGAATTCTGCAAGACCAATGATCTATTCATCTCAAACACCTTCTTCCAGCAACACAAGCGGCGACTGTACACATGGACTTCACCGAATGGATTATATAAAAATCAAATTGACTACATATGTGGAAGTCAACGATGGAAAAGCTCTGTAACATCAACAAAGACAAAACCTGGAGCTGACTGTGGTACAGATCATCAACTACTAGTATGCAAACTCAAGCTAAAGTTGAAAAAGAGCAAACCACTCATGAATGCAGCAAAATATGACCTTGAGAATATACCACTGGAATTTAAAGACTGCCTGCAAAATCGATTTGCTGCTTTAGATACAAATGACAGAGCTCCGGAAGAGTTATGGAATGACATCAAGAAGGTTGTGTTGGAAGAAAGCGAGAAGTCTCTACAAAAGGTGAAAAAGCAAAAACGGCCAAAATGGATGACGGAAGAAACTCTGAAAATTGCCCAGAAACGCAGAGAAGCTAAAGCCAGAGGAGAAAGAAAGACAATCACAGAACTCAACAGAGATTTCCAACGTGCAGCAAGACAGGACAAGGAAAAGTACTACAATGACACTTGCAAGGAAATAGAAGCAGAAACTATTAGAGGAAGAACAAGATCGGCTTTCCTAAAGCTACGAGAGTTAAAGAAAAAGTTCCAGCCTCGAATTGGAATGTTACAAGATGCTCAAGGTTCTATGTTGAATGATGCTGAGAAGATCAAGAAAAGGTGGAAGGAATATACAGAGTTTTTATATGATAAAGATCAAGTGGACCAACAGCCCTTTCAACCTGTACCTTATGATCGGGAACCATTGGTGATGAAAGAAGAAGTTGAAGCAGCATTGAAAGCCTTATCAAAGAACAAAGCACCAGGCATCGATAGCATTCCCATAGAGGTATTGCAGCAATCTGATGCAGCTGTTACCGTACTCACAAGACTCTGCCAAGAAATATGGAAGACAACATCATGGCCAACTGACTGGAAAAGATCTGTGTTTATACCAATACTAAAGAAAGGTGATCCAACTGACTGTGGAAATTATCGCACAATCGCTCTGATCCCACATGCCAGCAAGATTCTACTGAAGATTATTCAAAAGAGATTACAACCATACCTGGAACAAGAACTACCTGAAGTGCAAGCAGGGTTCAGGAAAGGGCGAGGAACGAGAGACATCATTGCGGATGTGAGATGGATCCTTGAAAAGACTAAAGAATACCAAAAGGATATCTATTTGTGCTTTATCGACTATAGCAAGGCTTTTGACTGTGTAAACCATGAGAAACTCTGGGCCACATTAAGAAGCATGGGTATACCAGAACACCTGATCGTTCTCTTGCGCAATCTGTACATTGATCAAGAAGCAACAGTTCGAACGGAACAAGGAGAAACAGAATGGTTTAAAATAAACAAAGGTGTAAGACAAGGCTGCATACTTTCCCCCTACCTGTTTAATTTGTATGCAGAACAAATCATCAGAGAAGCAGGATTGTATGAAGACAACAGAGGTGTGAAGATTGGTGGAAGAGTCATCAACAACCTTCGCTATGCTGATGATACCACATTACTGGCTGAAAGTGAAGATGATCTGAAACAATTCCTTCTCACAATCAAAGAACATAGTCTCAAAATGGGCCTGCACCTTAATGTAAAGAAGACAAAGATCATGACAACTGGCATAATCAACAGGTTCATCGTTGAAGGAGAAGAAATTGAAATCGTGAACAACTTTAACCTACTTGGATCAACTATCAATAAAGAAGCAAAAAGCAGTCAAGAAATCAGACGACGCATTGCTCTTGGCAGAATGGCTATGAAAGACCTAGATAAGATTCTCAAGAGCAGAGATGTCTCTCTCCATACAAAGATTCGACTTGTTCAAGCCATGGTATTTTCAATAACATCATATGGATGTGAAAGCTGGACAGTGAAAAAGACAGAGAGGAAGAAAATTGATGCCTTTGAATTATGGTGCTGGCGGCGAATACTGTGTATACCATGGACTGCCCGAAGAACAAACCAGTCGGTACTAGAGGAGATCAAACCTAAGCTTTCTTTAGAAGCTCAGATGACAAGACTTCGACTTTCATACTTTGGACACATCATGCGAAGAGAGAGATCATTAGAGAAAGACATTATGCTTGGCAAGATAGAAGGTCAACGCAAAAGAGGAAGGCCAGCAATGAGATGGATCGATACAATAACAGCAGCTACGGGTACCAGTCTGTCAACAATGAGCCACCTGACTGGAAACCGAACACAATTTAGGATAGCTATCCAGAGGGTCGCCATGAGTCGACTCCGACTCGACAGCACTTAACAACAACAGGCAAAACGTCAGCTTTGCACCCCTTCCAATTAGCTTTTAGACCGCTAGCACTCTGTGCCTCCCCAAATTTTCATTATTGAACTCAATTGTAATTATCTTGACATCCTCCTAGAGCAATCCTATAAAAATGCATATTTGAACATCATACATTTAGATATTAAACTTTGTTTTGTAAATATATGTATAATGGGGAGATTCCAAAAAGCCACTTACAAGGGTAAAATGGTTTTGGATATTAACCTGATTGCATGGCAAATTCAAAAACATCTGGAGAAAAAGGCCTCCCCAGTAGTCTTTCAAAAATACTATTCCATCTCCTTTTGGTGGACTAAGATATGGGCCAAGTGATTGAAAATTTTGAAGATTTTCAGGATACTTTGTTTCTGTAGCTTTGTTTATTTTCATTCAAGATGGTTATTGTTTGAATGCTTGGTAAAATTATAAATGCAAAATAAAATAAAACAACTTGTTTTCAGTACTTCTCTTCTGTATTGGTTTACTTGAAGGCCTTATTGCTCCTCCCTCCACCCATCACAGAAACCAAAGCCTCACCTGCTCTTCCCGGTTCTCTCCCCCTCTCCTTTCTTTCCATTTCTGCAATGCCCCAGGCCATCCTTGCTCCTAGGGGAACCCTGCCGGGAGGAGATGGACCAGAAGTAATTGGAGGTGACTTCTAGCTGATCCTACTGGGCAGAACGTGCCTTTGCCAGGTCAAGGAGCACTTCTCTCTCATTCCTGAAGGTAGAGACAGCGATCCTTTTTATACATTTTAATAGCAAGGGGATCAGAATGCCCTCCGGCTATCAATAAAACAAAAGAGAAATAGGAGCTGAATTCCCAACAAAGCACTTCTTCAAGAAGTAAAAGCCCTTTGAACTGATTTTGCTTACAAGCTAGGTTGCCGTGTTCTGGTTTGTTTATTAAGCGCAAACTAGGAGTCATATCAAAGGTTGATGGGTTTTCTGCTCTTTTGTTGTGCAATTTAAATCTGTCCCCAGGGACGTCCCAACCGCTAGGCAAGACTAGGTGGCTGCCTGGGGCAGCACTTCTGAGGGACGGCAAAAGCAGCAAAACATTAGATCCTGACAGACACATAAACTCAAAGAGCCGTCAGCACATTCCTTTACCTGCAGAGAGAGAGTGAAAAGTTTAATGTTTGAAAGTTACAGTAGAATCAGTTTTCTAACTACTAGGTATGGTATCACTCTTTCCTTGCAGATTTCATTTGCCATTTGTCTGAGGAGAGTCCCTTGAAAGGAGGATTTCAGGATCTATTCACTAATAGAAATTCTGGCCAGGGCTGGCGCTACCCGGGCAGGAGGGCGCCGTCACTAGCCGCCCGCCACCCACTGCTTCAAAAAAGAAAGCAGCCGTGGGAACATTTCTCTGTTCCCACAGCTCTGCTAACTTTTAAACTGCTGTGTCACGGAGTTTCTAATAACAAGAATAAGTATTTCCTGATTCTCATAAGAAACAGGAAATGCTTATTCTTGCCTTTAGACACTCCATGACCCAGCAGTTTAAAAGTTAGCAGAGACGCGGAAACAGAGAAATGTTCCCGTGGCTGCTTTCTCTTTTGAAGGATGAATCAGAGCAGACACGGGGGAGAGAGGGGGGCTGAAAGGGAGTAGACATGGGGGGGATCTGGAAGGGAGCAGACACTGGGGAGCTGGAAGGGAGCAGACATGGGGGATCTGGAAGGCAGCAGACATGGGGGGGGGAGCTGGAAGGGAGCAGACACTTGGGGATGGGGCTAGAAGGTGGCTGGGTAATAGGAGGGGGTTTGGAAGAGAACTGACAGTGGGAAGGTGGGGGCTAGAAGGGAGCTCACATGGGGGGTTGGAAGGGAGCGGAAAAAAAGGGAAGGAGAAGGCTGGAGGGAAGGTGGGGACTTGAAGGGAGCTGACTGGAATGTCACTGGAAGGCAGATGGACAGAGGAGAGGGTGACTGGAAGGGAACTGACATGGGAGGAAGCCCTGGGATTGGAAGTTCACTGATACCTGGGATGGTATTTGGACTAGAAGGGGTTGGATGATGGAGAAGGAGGAGGACTAAAAGGGAATAGATACCAGTGGCGGTGCTGGGAATGCAAGGGGGTTGACACTGGAAGGTACAGGGAGGGGAGGCTGTAAAGGAGGCTGATACTGGGGAGGGTTACTGGGACTGGAAAAAGGCTGATGGAAGAAAATGAAGAAAGCAAAAAGAGATACAAAAAATGGTAGACGGACTATAGACCATAGAAAGAGAGCTAAGAGAAGACAGAGGAAAACAGAAACCTCAAATCAGGACCAGCATGATCAAAAATTATCAGACAACAAAGGTAGAAAAAAATAATTTTATTTTCAATTTAGCGATTGGACTTTGTGCTATCTTTGTATTTCAAACAGTATGGGGAACTGCCTCTCTTATCTGGTGTGGCACCACATGCGGAGTCTGGCTTCTTGGGGTTTCATTTTAATTTTTGTCTACATACTTTTATTTTTACTTTAGGTCACTTATTCTGTACTTGGTGAGGGTCTGTGTTCTAAGTGTGTGACCAAGGCCAGGTGTTCTGTTAACATGGAATTCGTACGTAGGGATCTGTACTGTAGTAATTTGACTTGTACAGCTTTTCAAATAGGTGTATGGAGGTTTTGGGGTCCATTGCAGTATTTGTAGTGCTGCTTTTTTCTAGGTAGGCCCCTTATTATATGAGTTTTGGAAGTGTATGCCGGTATGGTATGTTAGATTTGGCCTTGTAGATCTTCAGTGACTTTTACAGTGTTTTATATTAGTTCACAATATGCCTGGCACCGGAGAATGTTTATGTTGTTGTTAGTGAAATGACCAGAATCTGATTTTTTTTTTTGGACTATCACAGCCTGTTTGTATGATGCTAAGTATTTACTGCTAAGTATTTTTATTCTGGTTATGCATTTGCTTTTTTGCTGCAATTTTCTTACAACACTGGATTTGAAGGAGAAATACTAAAATCGCTTGAAAAGAGTTCACAAAGCAGTTTTGTGAAAAAGGAGGGTAGGGTGCAGCCAACATTAATAATAATGAGGAAGGGGCGCCGATTTATAGGTTGCAGGGAGGTGCTAAAAACCCTAGCACCGGCCCTAATTCTGGCAATAGAATTAATACAGTTCTTCCACATTCATTTCCACGTTTCAGATCTTAAACCAGATCTCTCTCATGTTGTTCCACGGGATTTGGAGGTATGATGGAAGCACCATCTTCCCTTTCCGAGATAGCTCACAGCATCGCCTCCTTTCCCCATGGGCCCATTTTTCCTGTGGTTCCGCATAAGTGAGCGAACACCTCCATCAGCAAAGTGCGACTACATATTTTTATTTGTTTGTTTTCTCTGCTGCTGCTGTGGCCTCTTTCTCTAGTCCCTTGTGTGATGCCCCGTATAACCTTTTGGCTGTGGAAAGTTTAGTCAGTTAAGAGGCAACACTTGGGACATTACCAGCCTTTGATAAAACTTCTTCTAAGCAACACTGATATTCAGCTCTGTCAAAGTTAGGACACTGCAGTACCAGCCTTAAAATTATCCATATTAACTATACAAACATAGAAAAATGATAACAGATAAAGATCATCGGCCCAATATTCGGCTAGCACAAGTAGAGCGCTTAGTCATCGCTGCTGAAGAGTTTACCTAGATATTCAATGCCAGGACCATATCCGGCCACCAACATTGAATATCTGGGTTTGCCGTGGAAGCCGGAAGCTAACTGGTCAGCAGCGATATTCAGCAACTAACCGGGCAGCAGTGATATTCAGCAACTAACCAGTCAGCAGCGATATTCAGCAACTAACCGGGCAGCAGCGATATTCAGCAACTAACCGGGCAGCAGCGATATTCGGCAACTAACCGGGCAGCAGCGATATTTGGCAACTAACCAGGCAGCAGCGATATTCAGCAACTAACCGGGCAGCAGCGATATTTGGCAACTAACCGGTCAGCAGCGATATTCAGCAACTAACCGGGCAGCGGCTAAATATTATCCTCGGGTACTGTCCCCGGAACATCTCGGTGCTAACGTTGTAGCATTAGGGAGTATAGCTGTGGTATCTGGGAATATTCAACAGCAGTAGCCATGTTAAGGACGTTGAATAACCTGCTTAGAGGCAGCTACACAGTTTACAGATCTGTAAACCATGTAACTGCTTCGGAATATTGGGGCCCATATGCCTTATCCAGTCTGCCCTTCCATGCTAAGCTTTACAGTCTCTTTTTTCCCTTAGAGACCCTCTGTCTTTGTCCCATGCTTTCTTGAATTCAGCTACAGTCCTTGCCCTTTAACTGGATATAGTCAGATTTAAATGGATAAGTGCAGCTAAATATCTGGTTAAAGTTATCCTGATAACTTACCTCTTGCTGGCCTGCTAAATACTGAATTAAGAATGTATATAATTTACTATATCTTTATATCAGGGTTCTCAACCCAATCCTCAAGACACACCTAGCCAGGCAGGCTTTCAATATAGCCACAATGAATATTCATGAGAGAGATTTGCATACAATGAAGGCAGTGCATGCAAATGTGTCTCATGCATATCCTTTGGGGTTATCCTGAAAGCTTAACTGGCTAGGTGTGTCTTGAGAACGGGGTTGAGAGCCCCTGCTCTATTTTTAGGGTTGTGTTCCCTCAAAGCAGCAGAGGTGACTGCAGGGCTGGTGCTACCATTAAGCAAACTAAGCAGTTGCCTAGAGAGTCTGTTCTATGGGGTTCCCCTTTATGCCACTGCTGCCCTATTCGAGGCCTGCAGCAGCAGCAATGGACCCCAAGTTGCAACACAGCACTTACCTGCACCTGCCAGCACTGCACCATGGTTCTCTTGACCTTGTATCTTCTGCTTCTGTTCCTCTCTGCATAAGTCGAAGTCTGCACCAGATGCATTGTTATTCCACTGGAAAAGTGTCAAGTGCAGTTTGTTTTCTGATCTTTTTATCTTAAGACTGATCTTCAGACTTTTTGCAATTGCTTTGGCCTAATCCAATCTGGCTCACATTGACTTTGGCTGTCTAATATCATATTTCAGATCATATCTTATTTTCTCTTCATCTAAGACTTTCATGTCTCCTCCTTGATCCTGTTTTAACTTGCCAGCAAACTACTTGTGTTCACAGGTTCAATGGACCCAGCCTTCTCAGTTTCATATCGAAAGTCTAATTAGAGGCCTGATTCATTCCTCGGCGTCCATCTCACTGTACTGCACAATACTTCAATACCGCACTAATGGAACACGGAGAAAGCTCATTTCCATAATTACTCATTAGATTTTTTTGCCTAATTATCTCAAGTAACATCTACATGCAGTGACAGGAAAGACTATTTCAAACTCTTGTGCAGGGATTAGCGAGAGGGGTAAGGTTACCATTGGATAGCCCATGTGTTAATCGCATTCACGCAAGAAGAGGCCAGAACAGGAAAACTACCCAGCGAGATTAACTCTCTTCCTCGCTCTCTGCTCCTGTTACTATTTCATGCCTGTTTGATCTATTCTATGTTCCTATTCTATTAAATGACAACCACTGCTGCCCCATGTCTAGTCTTTATAGATCTGTTTACATGAGGTGGGATTGTAGAAGGGATGTCTGCGAAGAATATAGAACTCCAGAGCGCAACATCTAAAAATCTGAGGTCATGGCAGCAATGAAGAGAGGTATGTATAAGTGCCTTCTGAATTTGCTGTCTCCACCCCAAAAGATGAATGTCCCAGTAACCGGTTCTGGCGACAGGCTCCGTGTAGATAGCAAGACTGGGTACATGCACTTGTGCAGCCATTTCACAAATGTGGACGTGCTCAAACTGCATAGCTGCAGAATCAGGTACTTGGATGCCAGCAGGGGTATTTCAGCAGGGGGGCGACTATGGTATGTGACTTGCATGTTCCAGACGTGTGGCATCAGGCCTGTAACATGATGGAATCTGTATTTACATGCAGGTTTCTTGACCAAGAAATATTAACCACTGCAATGCAAGTTCATTTTGCTCTTCTCCCGGAAGCATTGCAGCCATGAAATGAGCATTTTTTTGCACCTTATTCATGGCCAAGAGCAGGTATAGGCATAGGCACCTCAACAAACAAGGCCAGAAGTGCTTGTGCCACTCTGAAATGGCCCAGTGACGTACATCTCTGTTGCTCTACCCAGGCTATGCCTCTACCATGCCTCTGTGTTACATCGATGTGCCCACACCAGGGACGTCTGTATACCTGGCTTTCTAAAATGGGTCTGGGGACATCTCTGTGATTTGCACATTGAAGTGCCCATTTTCAGATAATCTAACTCACAAATAGAGCTTCTAAAGTGCTGTGGGGGAAAGTACTAAGGGATTCTAGCTCTCTAGAATCAGTGTGATAATACATAGTGAACTTGTGTGGAGGGTAATTTTTATAAACCATTTTTGCACGTAAAACAGCTTTTTATACACATAAATGGGCTCTTAGGAAATGACATCATGCCTAAAAGAATCAGCTGTGCAGCACACGCTTATATCACAGGCCCACCCGCGCTCCACTCAGACTGTGAGGGTGTAGTCACAATTTACATGTCTATTTTATAAAATACGCATATACGCACTTATAATAGCACTGACATTTACACCTGTTTAAGGCAGATGTAATGATCTTGCTTTCAATCTAGGTAGGATTTCTGCTAGCGTTTTATAGACACATAGGCACCTTCTTGCCCTCTATCCTAGAAACCCAGTTATAAAATTACCCTCATTTGCTGTTGGGGCCTTGATGCTAGTGCTTCTAAACATTTCAGAACCTTGCTTTTTTAAGGAGGTATGAGCTTAAGCTCCCATGTAAATAGTTAAAATGTTATTGGTTATCTGTATACACTGTTGATAATAGACATTGTAAATAGCTCTGAAATGTTCTATGTAAGCAAAGTTCTCTGTAAACCGCCTTGAGAATCTGAAAGACGGTATATAAAAAATGTTAAATAAATAAAATAAATAAGCCCTTGCTGCAGGCTGAGCCTGGTCGTGGGTGATTATTACACCTCTAGGAGTTATAACATATTGTTTTGGCTACTGGAAGAGACCTGCAAGAGGAAGTTGAAGAGTCAGCACTCGTTCTGCTGTGTTCCAGCTTGGAGAGGTTCAGTCTAATTTCCAGCTTCGCCTACAGTCTATTAACAAAAACTACCAGGCAGACAGTGCAGAACTCTATCTGAGAGATTTTCCTACTTCCCTTGGATTAGAAGGTTTGAGGGGAAGAAGTGAGGAGAAAAAAATACCTTTTGGACTGAGGGAGTAGGGACATGAGGTGTGAAATCCTTTAACTGGGCTCAATGGTATATTTCCATGCAGAGAATTAATTGGAGGAAGACATTTTCCTGATTGCATGGCCATGTGTTGTAACGGGATCAGTCTAAGGCACGAGCAACTAGGAATCAGTCCTGCCCCATTTCAGTTATGGCGACCCTAATGATGCAAAAAGGGAGGTTTGGTTAGCAAGGGGAGGGGAGAAGGCCAAGGAGGGTAGTTCCGTTTTTAATGCAGGCCAAATGTTTTTGATTTCTGAAAAGACCAGTTTCAGAGGTTTCTTTTCGCTTCATTAAACAAAGCTTAAGTTCTATGTTACGTTTGTCATTTTGTTAGATAACAAATACATACCCTAATCTAGTAATCTATTGTAAAATAAATTCCACAGGACACGCACCATATCTGCTGACAGGAGATTCTTGCTGGAATGATGTCACATCCGGTTTCTTGTCATCTTGCCTGTTCTTCACAAATACTCTGATGGCCTGGGCCATAGTTTGTTAGTAATTAATATCTAGGTGCCACCAGCTCCTTCACTGTTTGCTCAGGATATCATGGGGATAAGCTTTATCCCAATTTAAGTGCATGTTCAGAAAATAACCATGCGGTGTATTCTCAGCCATCTCTAGAACACCTGAGATCATCAGCTAAATCCAGGCTTGGAATCTCTGTCATAGTTTAATCCAGAAAAGAGAACCACAAACTGGGGAGGGACCACAGCAATGAATACACAGATGTTCTTCAAAAGAGGTTTATTGAACGGACTTGACTTGGCCGGGTTTCAGCAAATATGTCTGTGTTATGGGTCTGTGTATGGATATGACATATGTTAATGGGCCAATCTTGATATAATACTAAGAAAGGATACTAATTACATGTCAGATAGTTTCGAAAGCCCTAACTTGCTTATTGGAACTATAGCCAAAATAGAATATCTCTTGCAATAGGCACCGTGGTGCCATTTTCAGTCTTGCAAGACTGGTTAAGCCATATGATCTTTTTCTGCCGTCATGTTTATATAAGCTAAATCTAGGCAGCCAAAATCTGAACCTAAGGCGAGATTTTATTTTTTTAAAGCTAACCAGACAGCATGGGGTATTTTCAAATGCTGAGTTAGCAATCTAACCCTTGTTTAAATATCCCATGCAATATGTCTGAATTCTCAGTGCTCAAATGCTGACTATATACAGCGGCATGTTCTAATTCTCCGGTTTGCATCTGCCAAATACCATTATCAAGCATCTCAATATCTCTGGTTTACAACAGGGGTCCCCAAGCTTTTTATGTGAAGGGCCACATTTGACATTTAAACACCTGGAGATGACTGGATGTGGGTGAAGATCCTCCTCGGAAAAGAGTTTACTGAACTTGGGAAAGAGGAAGGGAGCACATCTTACCATTTCAGTGTTTGCATATGCTATGCTTATTAAAGGGGACCCAGGAAATCTAGCATTGAGGAACCTGTGTCTTTTTGGGAAACTGCTAGGTACTTATGACCTAGATTGGCCACTGTTGGAAACAGGATACTGGACTTGATGGACCTTGGTCTGACCCAGTATGGCATATCTTATGTTCTTATGACAGAGGTAAAGGACATGGTTCCCAGGGATGAGGCAGATAACTATATCCTTTTATGCACCCTCCCCCCCACCTATATCCTGCATTTGTCCTCTGGGGGGGATGGGTGGGTAGCAAGGAGTGGGGGGTCTGTGTGTGTGTCACACCCTCTTTCATTCATCTCTCCTTTCTTACTCCACATCTATCCGTTTACACCATCTTACTTTCCCATCTCCTCTTATTGCACTCTCTTAGTCCCTTTTTTCTCTTCCCTCTCTTCTGTCTCCTCTTACACCTCCCCCTCAACATTTCTCCTCATCCTGCTCTTGCCTCTTGTACTTCATCCCCTTCCCCTAGTCTTGCAGCCATGGAGCAGAAGGAACTCATAGACATTCCCAGTTGCATTCCTGGAGCTGGAAGCCATCACATACTCCCAACTCTGAACATCTCCTCCCTAGATCTTTTGCTACTTTCCTAGTAGAGGGAAGGAAGAGGAGTACCTGGGATAGAGAGGAAGGAACCACGTAGGCTGAGGCTGAGCTGCTCACATTCTGCTGGCTGAAATCCCCAGACTGGAGAGAGAGAGAAAGAAGCTGGATGGAATGAAGGGGTGGAAAGATCCTCTAAAGAACTTGCTTTGGGACCAAATCTGATCTGGGGACAGTAAAAGCATTGAGGGCCAGAAAAACTGCAAGGATCACATCTGGCCCTCAGGCCTTAGTTTGGGGACCCCCTGGTTTACAGTGTGACCAAAATGTGAAAATTAAATGGGTTCTTTTACTAAATGCATGCTGACATATATCTATGAATATTCATTGTGAGCATCATGAAAACCAGACACGATGAAGGTAGGTAGACTACTGAAGGAATCAACTGATCCGAGTTTCATTCTAGAAAGCAATATTCCTGTACAACAGCATGTCAGAAGCAACAAGCTAAGTAAATCACGGATTTATTCCACTGTATTCATAGAGATGCAGTCCTATGTTTTTTGGGGGAAACCAAAACTGCACCTGGATGTGTGCAATGGGTTAAAACCAACATTGGCTCAGCTTGCCTGTTCTTGGTTATCCACCATATTACCAAAGAAATAGTTACATAACATTTTGTGGGGCTATTGTTAAGGAAAACTTACCATTCTGTTCCTCAAGAGTTTAACTTTCAACAGACCCTGGATAGGTGAAACACTGACAAAGACTTATGAGATGAAAAACAAGAAGGGGACCATTGCACACACTTGACCGCCTTTTAGCTTAACTAGTGCCCTCTGGTCTTTCAGGCTGCACATTTATTAAAATTAATTTACTTCGGAGTGGTCCTAACATGTCAAGACATCAGGCCATGGAATAATGTACTACTGGCTCCTAGTAGCTATGCTGGTTCTGGAGCAAACTGGCTTCTTTGAAGGATGTGATGCCTTCTAAAGGACGAAAAATGATAATTATCCTGTGATGTTGTGTTTATTCATGGTGTTACTCTAGCTAACAAAATTGGAAGTCATTGGGGTTTTTTGTGTAAACATGGACTTTATATCACCCAGAAATCTGCAGGATGCACCAGTGAATATCTTGTGGTACACTTGGATCATTTTAACATTGCATGTTGGGTTATATTGCATTTTAAGTTGCAAGTGTTTCCAGCTTTTGGCTTTCTTCTTTTATCTTGCTTTGGTTAAAAACAAAAACATATTTGTGTGTCTAAGATTCTACAATTTCTGAGGCTCTGTCAAAGTCTCAATAGGTATAAAGGGCCTTGACATCAGTCATTAACTTCTAGCATAGTAAACAATTCAAAAAAACAAAGCATTGGGATTCCTACCACTGATGGATTCAAAGAGCATCCCAAGGAGGGGCCAGTCTGCTATTGTACAAAATCTTTAAGTATAGGTTTCACTGGGCTAATTTGGGAAATGTAAACTTGTTTCACAGATTTGATCATTACCTTTTACGACAAGATAGCTTCTTATTGTGTTATTACCATGCTTCTAATTAAGGGCTTCATTAAAACCTAATTTCTCTCTGCCTTTCTCCCTCACTCTCACTTTCTTCTCTTGTAAATTATTTCCACAGCTATATTTAATGACCTTTAATTTCCATTGGGAGTTCAAGTCTTTATTTGGTCTCATTGTGATTACTGTTCTTGTGATAGGTTTTGCATCCATTGCTGAAGGGCATGGGAATGATGAAGCTCTCTCACACTGAAACCCATTTTGGTACAGAAGGACAGCTCAGCACAGCTGTACTTTCCAAATGTGATCCTGAGAGTCCCCAGGTGTTCCTGTTTTCAGGATAGCCACAACAAATTCTATGGAGGTGTATTTGCAGGCTATATGGTAATAGAACCAGCCTACTTTTCACATTTTGTGCTTCAATCTTTTTATTGAGTAATTTATAAACAAGCAAAATAAACTAAAACTGTTACAGGTCACATCAACAACCAAACCCCTATACCAGGGGTCTGCAACCTTTAAGACGTAAAGAGCCACTTGGACCCGTTTCCGAAGGGAGAAAAAAAACTGGGAGCCGCAAAACCATTGCGACATTTAAAACAAATCTAACACTGCATATATTGTTTCTTACCTTAATGCTATATACGACCCCCTACTTTTCCTGTTAAAATATAGGTGTTTGGCCTATACTCGCCGTATAAGACTACCCCTCTTCCTTCACACACCAAAAAAAAAAACGCCAGAAAATATCACAACAACAAGTAACAATATTTGATTTCAAAATTATGATGATTTTGTAGTCAAATCACTAATATGAAATAAAATTATTTTTTCTACCTTTGTTGTCTGACCAATTTATTCTTTGATCATGCTGGTCCCGATCTGAGGCTTCTGCTTTCCTGTCTTCTCTTAGCTCTCTTTCTGTGGTCTATGGTCCATCTGCCATTTCTTATCTCTTCTTTCATTTTCTTCACTTCTTTCCATCAGCCTATTTCCAGTCCCAGTAACCCTCCCCAATATCAGCCCCTTTCCAGTCCTCACTCCCAGTACCTTCCAGTGCTAATCCCCCCTCAACCCCATTACCAGTGCTAGCCTCCCCTAATCAGCCCAATACCAGTCCTACCCCCCATAAGCTCATTACCAGTCCTAGCCTCCCCTAATCAGCTCATTTCCAGTGCTCGTCCCCTCAACCCCATTACCAGTGCTCCATCCCTCCATGTCAGCCCCCTCCCTCCCTCCATCCATATCAGCTCCCTCCCTCCATGTCAGCCCCCTCCATCCCTCCATGTCAGCCCCCTTCCCTCCATCCATATCAGCTCCCTCCCTCCATGTCAGCCCCCTCCATCCCTCCATGTCAACCCCCCTCCCTCCATCCATATCAGCTCCCTCCCTCCATGTCAGCCCCCCTCCCTCCATCCATCCATATCAGCTCCCTCCCTCCATGTCAGCCCCCCTCCCTCCATGTCAGCCCCCTCCCTCCCTCCATCCATATCTGCTCCCTCCCTCCATGTCAGCCCCCCTCCCTCCATCCATATCAGCTCCCGCCCTCCAAGTCAGCCCCCCACCCGCCATCCATCCAAATCTGCTCCCTCCCTCCATGTCAGCCCCCCTCCCTCCATGTCAGCCCTCCTCCCTCCATCCATCCATATCTGCTCCCTCCCTCCATGTCAGCCCCCTCCCTCCATATCTGCTCCCTCCCTCCATGTCAGCCCCCTCCCTCCATCCATCCATATCTGCTCCCTCCCTCCATGTCAGCCCCCCTCCCTCCATCCATCCATATCAGCTCCCTCCCTCCATGTCAGCCCCCCTCCCTACATGTCAGCCCTCCTCAATCCATCCATCCATATCTGCTCCCTCCCTCCATGTCAGCCCCCCTCCCTCCATATCTGCTCCCTCCCTCCATGTCAGCCCCCCTCCCTCCATCCATCCATCTGTGCTCCCTCCCTCCATGTCAGCCCCCCTCCCTCCATCCATCCATATCTGCTCCCTCCCTCCATGTCAGCCCCCTCCCTCCATCCATATCAGCTCCCTCCCTCCATGTCAGCCCCCCTCCCTCCATCCATCCATATCAGCTCCCTCCCTCCATGTCAGCCCCCTCCATCCCTCCATGTCAGCCCCCCTCCCTCCATCCATCCATATCTGCTCCCTCCCTCCATGTCAGCCCCCCTCCCTCCATCCATATCAGCTCCCTCCGTCCATGTCAGCCCCCCTCCCTCCATCCATCCATATCAGCTCCCTCCCTCCATGTCAGCCCCCTCCAAACCTCCATCCATACATATCAGCTCCCTCCCTCCATGTCAGCCCCCTCCATCCCTCCATGTCAGCCCCCCTCCCTCCATCCATCCATCCATCCATATCTGCTCCCGCCCTCCATGTCAGCCCCCCTCCCTCCATGTCAGCTCCCTCCCGTCTTCTGCAGCCGCGGCTCTCTGCCTCTTAGGGACCCGCGGCGGTGCTTTTAAAATCATCTCGGTGCCCTTCCTGTCTTGACGGGCTCCGTGCAGCATTGTCCCGCCTCCAAAGGAAGTGGTAAACAACTTCCTTTAGAGGCGGGACAATGCTGCACGGAGCCCGTCAAGACAGGAAGGGCTCCGAGATGATTTTAAAAGCACAGCCGCGGTTCCCTAAGAGGCAGAGAGCCGCGGCTGCAGAAGAAGGGAGGGAGCCCATAACGCCATAAATACCGGGCGGGCAGTGTGCTCCGGAGCCGCGGCAAAGGTGAGAAAGAGCCGCATGCGGCTCCGGAGCCGCGGGTTGCCGACCCCTGCCCTATACCATTTCATGGCATGGACGTCCAGCAATTCCCAAACTTGACAGTGTTTTATCAACAGATTATGTTTCTCATAGACCACTCATTCATGCTGTTGTTCAAGACACATCAGTTTCCATCATGCAATATAGTTTACAACAGAATTATTCTTCCAATTATCCACAATGGGGATCATTCCTATCCCGAATAGCGGGGGCTGACGTCCGACATGGACATCCAGCCCCCCACTATTCACCATTACCCGATGCCGAGGACAGAACTCCCCACACATACACAGGAGATGTGCGGGGAGCTCTGTATGACAGCGGAAGGAGGCAGGCCGAGGGAAAGCAAGGGTGGGCTGGAGATGTGACCCTGACCCCAGACATACAGGGCTGATTCTGATAATGGTCCAGGGTCAGGGAGATAGGCGGGGGACTTATTCCACTTCGGAGGTGAAATGTCCCCCTGAGTATGGCAGTCTGTGGCAGAGGACCCCCCACCCTCCCCCCCTCCCCCCAGAAGATGAGGAGTGCACAGGAGAATTCCCGCAGCCCGACCCCAGCCTCCACAGGCCCGTTCAGGGGTCAGGAGGTAGGGAAAGAAAGCCATGCTGGATCCAGAGGTGAGCATGGCTTCTGCATGGTGTCCCGGTGCCATGGCAGCAGGATACCCACTGCACTGGGCTCTATGCAGAGGCCATGGTAGGGTTGGATGGGGAGGGAGGGGGGTATCCAAGAGCACAGAATCGGGGAAGGTCCTGCCCGTCCAGACCCTTTGCATCCAATTCTGATCCCACAGGGGTGTATAGCCTCCACAGGTTCTGAATTGGGTGCAAACATCCCTTCCCAAAATATTGCAATGTATAGAAGTTACTGAGTTGAATGTAAATCATATTGTTACAATGTAAGCAACTGAGTTCATTGTAAACCACCTTGATTTACAGAAAAGGTGATGTGTAAATACTGTTAAATAAATAAATAAAATAAATCAGGCCTGTCCAAGTTTTGGACTTCTGGACGGGATGGACATGCCCCGATGAGAATTGGGCCCAATAAGTTTAATTGCTATACTCAAGAGAGTAGTCAATAACTTGACCTTTTCCATGGAGAAGTCCGCTTGTTCCACAAAAGTTCTCCATATCTCTTTCTTATAAGTTAATTCTTCCTGTATATGTAGAACCTCACATATTTTCTTCCAAAACATCTTTCATTTTTGTGCCAAATTCACACAGTAGTAGAGTATATGTGAGAAGGTCCCCGCCACTAGAGGGAGTTTGCATCTTTCGTAAATTTGGCCACCTTCACTGGCATCAACAGGACTTTAAGGATAGAAATATAGATGAAGAATCTGATATAATAGGGCAAATAAATTTACTCCAAAATTCTTCATTCCTTATCCAACAGTCTTGAGCCTAAATCTGTTTCCCTAAATTCCACATTTTGGTTTCACTGAAAACCAAAGCTAATGGGGCCTTTGGAGAGCTGGATTTGGAAAATGTATGCTGTGATATACCAAAGCATTAACAGATTAGGAATAACAAATAAGACTGCTGCATCAATGCTCTAACTTTGACCTTACTGCTTTCAAAGTTCCCTTTAATGTCAGTGCATTAATACTTGAAAATGAAAGATTTTAGTGGCTGTTGTAATTGCATTCATATTTGCTTGAATTCATGTTCAAAATGTAGCTCTTTAAACAGGCCATCCAGTTAAGATGCTTACGATAAGCATGCGAAGAAGACTAACTGCAATATATTTCATCCTAAAACTTGTCTATTGAGTATCAGATATGTACTGTGTTACCGCTACCTAGGGATGAGCAGAACTCAGCTTATTAAGAGCCTTTTTTCAACTTAAGAGAGAGAAGAACAACACTTAAGTTACTTTAATTTGATTAAAGAGCTCCAGCAAAAAAGCAAATCACTTTGTAGTCATCAGACCTGGGTCCTGGCAGAAATCTGTTTGTGGCAGAATGTTACTGAATTTGAAGTGGAGGAGTAGCCTAGTGGTTAGAGCACCAGGGTTTGATTCCCACTAGCACTCGCTGTGGCCTTGGGCAAGTCACTTAACTTTCCGGGGAAAGGTCTGGCACTCTACTTCTGGTCCCACTGCCAAAAAAAACAGGGGCTGCTGCGTTACCAGGTGTCAACCTTGATTTTAAGGCACACATTGCACTTTGTTACTGAGTTCATTAATCAGATGCCCTATGCACCTAAGCCCTGCATCACCCTGAGGACTGTACCTTACTGCTGTCATTGGTCATGTCACGGGTGGACTTCTCCAATTCAGTTCTCATAGGCCTCCCCAAATCCCAGCTAACCCATCTCCAGAGGATCCAAAACACCGCTGCCCGTCTTCTTACTCACTCTTCCCCCCGGGATCACATAACACCTCTGCTCCTCCACCTCCATTGGTTACCTGTCTCCTTCCGCACCCAGTAAAAGCTGCTTTCTCTTGTGCATAACATCCTCCATACAAATACTCCACAATATCTAGCTGATCTCATTTCTTTCCACACCCCCAGGCACACCCCCCGTTCCTTCCACCTCAATCGCCTCACCCTTCCTTCACCCTCCCTCGCCCATCTGCAATTTACACGATCTTCCGCTTTCTTTTTCATAGGACCTGCCCTGTGGAATTCTCTTCCCTCATCCCTTCGCCTGGAGTCCAATCACAGCACTTTCAAAAAAGACCTGAAAACTCACCTCTTCTCCACAGCCTTCGGCCTTCCCTCCCCCTTGTGTGACCCGCCTTAAGTTCTATCTCCTTCCTGTGTGTATCCTCTCCTTGTCCTGTCCTGTCTTCCTCGTCTCTCTTTTCTCATGAAACCATTGTAAACTTCCCTTCCATTTCACTGGCCCTGAGCCTTTTCCTTTAGTTTGTATATTGTACACCGCCTTGCTTGTTTCAGAAAGGCGGTTTATCAAATAAAATTACCATAACCATAAGAACATAAGAACATAAGAACATAAGATATGCCATACTGGGTCAGATCAAGGTCCATCAAGCCCAGTATTCTGTTTCCAACAGTGGCCAATCTAGGTCATATGTACCTAGCAGTTTCCCCAAGGGACACAGGTTCCACAATGCTTGTACTGGTTCAAGCATTGATATCCTGGGTCCCTTCTTAATAATGGCTTATGGACCTTTCCTCCAGGAACTTGTCCAAACCTTTTTTAAACCCAGCTACACTAACAGCCTTTACTACATCCTCCGGTAACAAATTCCAGAGTTTGATTACACGTTGAGTGAAAAAATATTTTCTTTTATTAGTCTTAAATAGTTTACCCTGTAGCTTCATTGCATGTCCCCTAGTCTTTCTATATTCTGATAAGGTAAACAATCGATCTACGTTTACCCGTTCCACTCCGCTCATTAATTTATAGACTTCTATCATATCTCCCCTCAGCCATCTCTTTTCCAGGTTAAAGAGCCCTAACCTTTTTAGCCTTTCTTCATAGGAGTATCCTTCCATCCCCTTTACCATTTTGGTGGCTCTTCTCTGAAGCTTTTCTAATAACTCTATATCCTTTTTAAGATACGGCGACCAGAATTGCACACAATATTCAAGGTGCAGTCTCACCATGGAACGATATAGAGGCATTATAATATCCTTTGTTTTATTTTCCATTCCTTTCCTTATCATACCTAGCATTCTATTTGCTCTCTTGGCCGCCGCTGCACACTGGGCCGAGGGTTTTAACATGGTATCCACAATGACGCCTAAATCTTTTTCCTGGGTGGTGGTTCCTAATGTGGAACCTTGCATCGTGTAACCATAGTTTGGGTTGTTCTTCCCTAGGTGCATAACCTTGCACTTGTCCACATTAAATTTCATCTGCCATTTTGATGCCCAGTCTTCCAATCTATCAAGATCCTCTTGCAATTTTCCACAATCCTCTTGGGTTTTAACAACTTTAAATAGTTTTGTGTCATCTGTAAATTTGATAACCTCACTCGTTATTCCACTTTCCAAGTCATTTATGAATATGTCAAAAAGCAGCGGACCCAGCACAGATCCCTGGGGTACACCACTATTCACCTTTCTCCATTGGGAAAATTGGCCATTTAGCCCTACCCTCTGCTTTCTATCTTTTAACCAGTTCCTGATCCACAATAGTACACTGCCTCCTATCCCATGACTCTTTAGTTTTGCCAAAAGTCTCTCATGAGGGACCTTGTCAAAGGCTTTCTGAAAGTCTAGATACACAATATCAACCGACTCACCTTTGTCCACCTGATTATTCACTCCTTCAAAAAAACATAACAGATTAGTAAGACAAGATCTTCCTTGTCTAAAGCCATGTTGGCTGTCTCTCATTAGTTCATGACTATCTACATGCTGAGTAATTTTATTCTTTATGATGGTTTCTATCATTTTTCCCAGTATTGACGTCAGGCTCACCGGTCTGTAGTTTCCCGGATCACCCCTGGAACCCTTTTTTAAAATGGTGTTACATTGGCGATCCTCCAATCTTCAGGTATTAGAAATGATTTTAATGATAGTTCACAGATTACTAATAGCAGGTCTGCAATCTCATATTTCAGTTCTTTCAATACCCTTGGATGTATACCATCCGGCCCAGGTGATTTGCTACTCTTCAGCTTATCTAATAGTTGTAATACATCTTCTCGATGTATCGATATTTCCTTCAATTCTTCTGCACCTTTAAATACCACTTCAGTCATGGGTAACATCCCTACATCTTCCTCAGTAAAGACTGAAGCAAAGAATTCATTCAGTCTCTCCGCTATCGCCTTGTCGCCTCTTAGTGCTTCTTTAACCCCTTTATCATCTAATGGACCAACTGACTCTCTCACAGGTTTTTTGCTACGAATGTACTTGAAAAGGTCTTTACTTCACGTTTTTGCTTCTGCAGCAAGCTTCTTCTCAAATTCTCCCTTTGCCTGCCTTATCAATGCCTTGCATTTGACTTGCCAGTGCTTGTGCTGTTTCCAGGTTTCGTCGTTTGGCTCTTTTTTCCATTTCCTGAAAGATGCTTTTTTGGCAACAACAGCCTCTCTGACCTCACCTTTAAAGCATGCAGGCAGTTTTTTTGACTTCTTTCCACTTTTCTTAAAGCGTGGAATACAGCTGGTCTGGGCTTCCAAGATAGTATTTTTCAACAACAGCCAAGCCTGATGTACGTCTTTAACCTTTGCAACTGCTCCTTTTAGTTTTTTCTTGACTGTTTTCCTCATTTTATCATAGTCTCCCTTTCGAAAGTTAAAAGGTAGTACTGTGGATTTCCTTACTATCCCTCCTCCACTAATTAAATCAAAGGCGATCATGCTATGATCACTATTGCCAAGTGGCCCCAACAACCTTATCTCTTGCACTAGATCTGGTGTTCCACTAAGGATTAGGTCTAATATGGATTCCCCTCTGGTCGGTTCATGAACCAGCTGCTCCAAGAAGCAGTCATTTATTTCATCTAGGAACTTTATCTCCCTAGCATGTCCTGACGTGACACTGACCCAGTCGATACCGGGGTAGTTGAAATCACCCATTATTATTACTGTGCTGTAACTTTTGTTAGCTTCCTTGATTTCTTTGAGCATTTCATCATCCATTTGGTCATTCTGGCCAGGCGCTCAATAGTACACCCCCACTGCCATTGCCTTCCCCCTTTTACATGGAATTTCAATCCATATAGATTCTACAGCAGATTTTGTTTCCTGCAAAACTTTAATCCTTTCTGACTCAATGCCCTCTCTAACATAGAGAGCAACCCCTCCACCAATTTAATCAGCTCTATCATTACGATATAGTTTGTACCCAGGTATCACAGTGTCCCACTGGTTGTCGTCCTTCCACCATGTCTCTGATATTCCAATCAAATCTAACCTTTCATTTAGTGCTATATATTCTAACTCTCCCATCTTATTTTTTAGACTTCTAGCATTTGCATACAAGCATTTTAGAGAATGTATTTTATCCATATTAATTTGTCTGTTAGACATGAGTAATTTGGGATCTTTAAGCTCTGTCTGCTCCATACTTGAGGGCATTTGGGCTACTTTACTCTTTTGTGGAACCTCTCTGCTTTTGGTAGTATCCTTCAAAGATACATTCTTCCGAACCATCTGCTCTTGGGCGACTGTCGGCTTTCCCCTAATATCTAGTTTAAAAGCTGCTCTATCTCCTTTTTAAAGGTTAATGCCAGCAGCCTGGTTCCATCCCGGTTAAGGTGAAGCTCATAACCATACATTGCCTCTTAGTGGAATGTGTCAAGTATCCAAAGAGCTCTCATCAGTAGATATAGTGATTCATGTTGGATCGGTTGGAGGCTGGGTCTGAATGTGATGTGTCTTCCACATTGTGGTGGATGGCTTTGTCTAGGTAGAGCGATACTTGCCTCAACTGCAATGATCTCACCGAAAGCACTCAACATCGATGATCCTTGACCTCCCTACATTAATCTCTCCACTTCCTCCACATTATACAGTGGTGCATATGACCAAAAGAAAGTTTGGTTCATGCTCATGCAAAAATAAGTTTCCCGATTTTGGGGCATTTCTGCATGTTTGTTTAACCTATTCATTTTTTTAGATACATTTTGTACATGCGCAAGGACTTAAAAATGCACACAATCAATTGTGTGCTCATTAATTTGTTGGCATATGAGTGATTTGCACAGACTTAAAATTTTAGGTGCCTAAACAAAATTAATGTGCACTATCAAATGCTCATCCTAAGAAGTAGCAAGGTACATACAGCATCAATGAGCCTTGCCCCGTCCATAATAGCCCCATCTCTTTGTCCTTTATTATACAGCTACTGGAAAGTATAGAACCTCAATGGTTTCCCAGTTCCAGCATCAATGAGCCTCGCCCTGTCCCCTCTCTGACATTACATAGCAATACTGTTAATAAATGTGCCAGGTAGAGAGTGCCATGCATCATTTGAGAACATTCTCAATTTATTTCTAACCACATCAACAAGATTCTGGTGTGCTAATATCTCCAATGTCTGCCGACCATGATGAATGAGATTTTTCTGTTTCTGAGTGAGTACCAAGGGATCACTTAACCTGAATTTAGAGGATGTTTTACTTTCTAAGCTCTCTTAACTTGAGAGGGTACAATTTGTGATAGTTCTAGTAAAACAATTGCTTTCTGGAAAACATGAGGGTACTTTCAAGTCCCAACACATGCAATGTATTGACTTTGAAAAATGAATATTTAACTGCACTCCCTGTGTCAGCAGAAACAACCAAGAGCTAATAAAAAGTACTTTGTTTGTACTCATCTAGACATAAGAGGGAACAGCTTGTGGCCTTTTCAAGGGCCTTTATCTGTTTCCGTAACACAGAGATGTAATGGAGCCTCCAATAACCCAGTCAAAGAATCTCAAGATCAGGAGATTTCCATGGAAACAGCAGGCTTCCACTTTTCCAACTTTAATCTCTGTCCTTGTGGTATGGCTCTGTATTTTGGTAAATGTAATTATTTGCCATCACCATTTTCTTATTAACTTAAATTGACTAGTTATAGTTTTTGTTTTGAAGGACAAGCTACAGTACTTGAAGCATATTGCCTTAGTGTGGTTTTGACTTGGACTCAAATGTTAAGTATCAATAAGAAAAAATTCGGGCTAAATGAAAATCGTACTTTAATAACAGTGGCTGGCCTGGTGGGCTAGTAGCACTGGCAAACGAGAAACCTGATTTTGATTACTCAGCCAGAAGATGCTGAGAATGATTTTAAAACAAGATTCACAGCCTCCGGGTGAGGACTTCCCAGCCATTGCCCAACAGTGACACCTATGGGTGGTACTGGGTATGCATATACCAGATTCTGAATTGAGATGTAGTTTATGGCTTCTACCAAGGACTACTGCTGCAAGAGTTGAATTACAGAGAAAGGGTGTGGGACCCTTTTAGTGTTAAAAAATCTTTGGTGACCCCAGATAAAAAGCTCATTTTCAGTCCTCTTGTAATTACACAGGTACACTACCAAAAAACTGCCTCCAGTTTTGCAACTGATTCCTATAGATTTTGGGGTGCTGAATCCAGGAAAAATAGCCAAAATGTTCCATCACGTCACGTTTTCTTGCAAAATTAGATTTCTTACCCATATAAGGAATGTTCACATAATTTCTTTTTAGCCGACTGCAGTTTATTTTCTTGGCCCAAAATAGAGGTTGTAATGGTTAACTAACTAGAAACACTCCCTCATGATATTTTAGAGTGTTTTGTATTCATTTTATACATTAACAGGACAATTGGGAGGCGGGGGGCTAAATCCAGTACTCACACTGGCGCATGTTCTTTCCTGTTCGCCTCGCCTCGTTCGCTCGCTCAAACACGGTGGTTGCGACATGAATGTTCCTGTCAAATTTCAGTTTCTTGCAAGTTCATTATTACCTTTTGTTTGCTCAGTCGTAATCCAGCTTTATTCCGAAGTGGTTCACTACAGTTGTAGTTTGCAGTGCTGTGTATTTGTGATGGCTCACAGAGCCAGAGGTTGCGTCAACTCTCCGGACAGTTTTTGTTTTATTTGTGGGGAATATACCGTGAAAAAGCGGCAGAGGAACATTTCTGCATTTATTAAAAAAGTATATTTCGCCTATTTCGGTTTGAAGTTAGGCGATCAAGACTAACCGTGGGCTCCTCACAAAGTGTGCAAGACATGTGAGGAAGATCTACGCTTATGGATGAAAGGTAAAAAACAAGCATTTCGTTTCGGAATACCTATGATGTGGCGTGAACAAAGAGACCACAGCAGTGACTGCTATTTTTGCTCTTGCATTGTGAAGGGATACAACTTAAAAAATAAGAACATAATAAGTTACCCCAACCTTCCCTCAGCAATTAGGCCTATGCCTCATAGCAACGAAGTACCTGTGCCTGAACCACCAAAATCTTTGGATCATATTTGTGTGGACGGTTCTGATCATGATGAGACTCATCAGATGGCTTTTCCCGATGAGTCCAGTACTTCCGAGTTTGAAACTGAACCAGATCCGAAACCTGAACTTTTCTCTCAAGCTGAATTGAATGATTTAGTCCGGGATTTAGGATTCCCAAAAGATGCTGCCCAACTGCTAGGTTCTCGGCTTAAACAGAAAAATCTATTGTCACCAGGAACAACTTTTTATTGGTACCGCAACCGCAAGACACAATTTTTGAAGTATTTCAGCAAAGAGGAAGATTTGGTATTTTGCAACGATATATACGGAGTGATGGAAAAGTTTAAACTCAAGTATGATCCTGCTGAATGGCGGCTGTTCATTGATTCGTCAAAAGACAGCATAAAAGGTGTTCTTCTTCATAATGGCAACACATTCGCTTCAGTTCCTATTGCTCACTCTGTTATTCTCCAAGAAAAATACGAGAATTTGGCCCTGATTCTTCAGAAGATTCGTTATGATGAGCATAAGTGGATGATTTGTGGAGACTTTAAAATTCTATCCATGCTATTAGGGCAGCAATCCGGTTTCACCAAATATCCCTGCTTCCTTTGCTTGTGGGATAGCCGGGCCCGTGACCTACACCGGGGAAAAAAAGACTGGCCAATTCGGGAGTATTTGAGACCCGGTGAGAAAAATGTTCTTCATGAGAGCTTGGTACCTCGTGATAAAATTCTATTACCACCTCTCCACATTAAGTTGGGTCTCATTAAGCAATTCATCAAGTCCCTTCCAAAAGATGGTGAGTGCTTTCGGTACCTTTGCTCAAAGTTCCCCCGACTTTCTGAAGCAAAGCTAAAGGAAGGAGTGTTTCTTGGCCCTGATATAAGGAAACTCATTTCAGATGGAGCATTCGCTGAAACGATGTCTGAGAAGGAAAAAGAAGCCTGGGATTCCTTCAAGGATGTTGTTCTCAAATTCTTGGGGAACAGGCGGGATGAGAACTATAAGGATATTGTTGCCAGGATGCTCAATGCCTTCAAAGAACAAGGCTGTAACATGAGCCTGAAAGTCCATTTCTTGCACTCCCATGTGAACTACTTTCCCGAAAACTTGGGGGCGTACAGTGAAGAACAAGGTGAAAGGTTTCACCAGGACATCAAGGACGCAGAGAGAAGGTACCAAGGAAGATGGAACACCACTATGATGGCTGATTTCTGCTGGTTGCTGCTGCGGGAAACCCCAGATGAAAAATACGCCAAGCAGTGCACCAAGAGAAGCATTCGGGGGAAGACGAAACGGGCCCACCAGGAGATTAGATTTTAAAGTCATTCTTGGGTCAATCAAACTATGTTGACAAATATTGTGTTTTTACTAAACTTTGAAATAAAAATTTGCTAGTTATTACCACAGTGTCGGATCTCATTTATTAGAATTTTATTTTCACACCATCGGGTGTTTGTCTTCATGTATTGCAATGGTGCGGTTTGCGTTTTCTATTCTTACATACATACCTGTACAACATTTTTTGCACATTTCTTTGCTTTGCTTTGTGTCTAACCTCGCTCTTATATGCTCAATGTTTGTGTACATGTATGTGGCTGTTTTAAGTGCAGACAATTTTGCTACCATCACAGTGTGTTTTGTTGACATTACTCTATTCTTATGTGCTGCCTTGTTACAATTTTCTTTATTCTTATTTGAATAACTACTAAACAATTAGTATAAAGAATTCATCCAAGAAACTCTTATCTCGATCGCACTCAATCTGAAACGTTCACCTCAAACTTCTAACCCAATGTAGCAAAAAATCTGTACGTGATGGAGCAAATTGGTTACCAGATTTGGATTCAGCGCACCAAAAAACGTAAAAATCAATCGAAACATTAGAGGCAGTTTAAAAAAAATGTTTTTTAGTGTATCTGTGTTATTTACTGGCTAAATTTTGTAGCAAGCTTAAATTGCTCTCCTTAGCTTTTCAAGTTATGTACTGTATGGCAGAGCGCCTCCCTGCTCGAGGAGAAATTCCCAGTGTTATGAGGATTCATAAGAATTTTATAAGAAGACTTCTACCTTATGCAGTGGAAATGCTCTTAAGTTACATCGTTTTTATAAAGGGAATTTGTGTGCATATAAAATAATTCCTTGGAGGGTATCTGCCCATATTTGTACCAGGTACATGCAAATGTCCCTGTTTATTTTACATGCATAGTATGTGCATATTTTAGAATTGTTGAAGTAAGGGAGGCAAACTGTACTGGGGTTTGAAGCCTAATCCATGATGCAGATTTCTTGAAACATTGCACTTTGTTGGATGGATATGCTACATGAATATTAAGTTACGTGTGTTCACTAAAGGATACCTTGGACAATGTGAATATTAAATGAACATGGAGTGAGAAGAATGAAATAATTTAAAAAACTGAGGACTGGCCAATGACTAAACCTTCAAGTGCATGATTTGCTTGCGCAGTGATTAATTGTGCATTAGTTATGTTTATGATGGTCCTAAAATAAATTTGCACATTACTTGAAGGGTGGTTATGCATTGGCATTATTTATATATTGTTATCTTCTTGGGCCTGCTTTAGAGAATATAAACAGTATGGGGTCTATTCCATCCCATGAATAGCAGGGATGGACGTCCCAACTATTCGCCCCTCTGCCGACCTTGTCAAAAGCCTCCCCATATGAACAAGGTGTTTGTATGGGTAGGCTTAGAGGGGGGTGGAAGGGGGCATTCTGGAAACTGAGTGAGGGCGGGGCATGGGCGGTTCGTGATCCCAGACATACAGAGACGATTCTGGGGTCGGCCTTGTATGTCCGTGGCTGGCAAACTGGACAGGGGACTTATTCCACCTTGGAGGTGGAATAAGTCCCCCTAGACATCGGGGGATGGCAGGCCTGGACAGCACTGGAAAGGTGAGGGGGTGCAGCGGATTCACCACAGCCTGACCCTGGCCATGGAAGGCCAGATCGGGGGTCAGGCTGTGGGGTAAGAAGATTGTGGTTGGTGGCTCCTGCTGCATTCAGGAGCATGACTGAGGTAGCAGGTGACTGTGCGTGCAGGCCGATCGGAATCGGGTCCTGGCCTGCACGTACAGGCCCTAGTGCCGATTCTGATCCCATGGGGCACGTCTAGCCCCCACAGGATCAGAATCGGGTCTGCCTCAGGGCGTCCCGATTCCAATTGGACGCACAGGGGCCTGGGCACACACATTAGAATGTGCCTCCACGTCTAAACCCTGTCCTGACTCCATCCCAGGAATGCTGACACTTATTCCAGGTAGGTTGTGTGTGCATACTTTTACACAGTATACCCCTGACAATTTCATAAATGTCTCTTTCTGAATGTAAAATGCACTTTTACCCATAGAAATGGCTTTAAAAAATGAACCCCTATGTGGTCAATAGATACGTTTTTATTCCAGATTTCAACACCAGATGAGCCCAGGTAGGTTACGGCCAATAAAATGGCTTTCTCCGAGACTTCCGGTTTGGGAAATGAGCTGATCAGTCGGGTTCTGATCAGCTCCGGGTAGCCTACCCTGCAAAACAGCGATAAAACCCCACTTTATGTGGAAATCCCCACTAACCTTTACTTATATGCGCTGCAGAAGGTAGCGAGATTGGAAAGGTGTACCGGCAACGCGGCAAATAGCCAGATGGCATCGAAGACCATGAGAAGGGAGAAGCCACGAGTCCCAGAGGCCAAGATGGCGGAGGGGGCGCCTAGTAGCCCTGTCTCGGGAGGCCCTCAAGGGCTGGTAGCAGAAGTGTCGGCAGCGGTGGTACAAGCGCTCAATGCCCGTTTTCAAGACCTGAAGGAGCAGATACATAGTGTCGGCCAGCGCGTTACCGACTTCACAGGAAGAGTGGAGCAGGTAGAGACGCGTGTCTCAGCTGTGGAGGACACTCTGCACACCCTGCAAGCCAAAATAGAGGCCCTGGAGACCCTTGTTAAACAACAAGGGGAAAAGCTTGACGACCTTGAGAACCGAGGGCGGCGCAAGAATCTGCGGTTCGTTGGGATTCCCAAGAGTATAGCGGATAGCGCACTATATGGCTTCCTGTTGGCCTGGATCGAAAAGCTTCTGGGAGGTAAGGGGGACAACCCTGTGAAGCTGGAACATGTGCACCAGCTGGGCCCTAAGCGGGAACAAGCCCGATGCCCACACGCGGTTATTGCCCGGTTCTTGGACTATAGACAAAAAGAAGAAGTGCTCAGGGCCGCCCGGAGCCGCAAATGGCAAAAGCATGATGCTGAGCAAATCCTGGTCTTTCAAGACTACTCTGTTTTAGTCAGCCAACAACGCCGGGCCTACTCGAATATCTGTGCACAGCTCTTACAAAAGGGGGTGCATTTTTCTCTCCTATACCCGGCACGTTTGCGGGTGGACTTCCAAGGCCAGACACGCTACCTGTTAACTCCTGAGGCGGCTGCTTCATTCCTGGAGACTTTGAATATTCCCGCAGACTCCAACTCTTGAAAGCGGAACTGGAGGCACTGATGGTGTTTTGTTGTCCGGACTGAGGGGGAAAGCTCAAGAGTCGAGTGCAGATACAGGAAGGCCGTGGCGGGCTCCTGCTCCCCTGGACTTGCGTATGAACTGGACTGTGCTGTTGGGGTGGTTTCCCCCGTATTTTTCTGTTCTTTACTTTCTTTTTACTGCCACGGGTTGCGCTATAATTGGGGTTGGGAAGATGAACGTATGCAGCTCCCTGGCTAAGTTAGTTGGGAGCTTAGTCTACGATAGATATAAAGTGTAACGGTTTGCAACTGTCTTTCCCCTTAACAACAATGTTGCTGTAGAGTTTTGGTTACAGTTGCAATTTCTCAGTTGAAGCTGCATAGTGGTTTATTTAATTACTTAGGAAGGGGGGAAAGGGGGAGTTTATCTGGCTACACCTCAGCCGGATTGCGGACCTTCGGGAGGGGGCTCTTCCCGGGTGGATTGAGGGCGGCTGGTCGCCTATGGCTCCCCCTGGGAGTCCGCTCGAACTGACTGAGCGGTCTGCAGTGGAAGCGTGGGCGTGTGGCACAAGTGTGCTGGAGGGAGGAATTTCAAGGCTATAGCTTATTATTAGCCCCCTGCTTTTGCAAATACCAAGAGAGCTGAAGCGGAATGTGTGGAAGGTGTTCTGGGGCAGTGCGGTGGGTGGGGGATGGGCTAACTGTATAGGATGGGTGATAGAGTTCGGGGGAGGTGTCCTATTGGCTATTGTTTATTTAGGAACTATTCATTATTGTATATGTCTGCCCTTAGTCGGGCTTCACTCCTTGGATTTGGGGGACCCGTATAGTATTGGTTATGAGGGGTATGGCCATTGGCCACTAGAATGTAGGGTAGAGGGGCCTGGTCAATAAGTGGAGCTACAGTCCTAACATTGTGTGGTATAATGGGGTTAAGATAGGCCGGTAATTGAGGTTAGTGTTGTCCTAGTAGTCCTTGGAATAGGTTGGGTGGGGGAGGACTGGGGTGGTGAGGTAATTGGGGAGGGAGGAATGTCTCAGAGGCCCATGTAGGTTGCTAGGGGGGGGGGGGTCTGGGTATCAGAGGTTTGGGTAATACTGAGGGGAATATAGAGATTGTGTCACAGGGTGGCCCCGATTGCCAATGGAAGTTGTCCGACCTGCTGGACGGACTAGACGGGGTGGAAGGGTGTGGGGTGGATGGGGGGGGAGGTGGGGAGGGGGGAAGATAGGGGAAGAGATAGTTCACACTCTGGGGTGCAATGATTGGCAGCACTGTATTGAATTGATACAAGATAAAGGGGGGCTTCAGGCTGGGGGAGTCCCTCTTGTGCGACTGGGAATATATCTTGGGAGAAACCTTGACACTGCCCCACAACTTTGAAGGTCATTACCTGGAATGTTTGTGGATTGGGGAACCCTATTAAGCGATATAAAGTCTTACAAGCATTGGCCCGACATCAGTGTGATATCGCACTGCTACAGGAAACCCACCAGACGGCTGAAGAGCATAGTAAACTTTGTAGGAACTGGGTGGGGCAAGTTTGGGGATCTCCGGCCAAAGGGAACAAGGGGGGAGTAGCTATTTTGGTCCACAAGTGAATTCTATTTGTGGCGGGGACTGTTCTAGCTGATGAAGTTGGTAGATCTCTTCTGATATACGGCCACTTAGAGGGGAAACCGGTGATTCTTGGGGATCTTTATGGACCTAATGTGTTTGACTCCGGCTTTTTTAGTGGCTTGGCCTCAAAACTAGAGCAACTTCCAGACTGCCCCATGATCCTTGGGGGGGTACTTCAACGGGGTCCTAGATGTGGACCTAGATACGTTTAGGGGGGGAGAGGTGAGGGAGAGGGCGTTGTCTTCTCGGGTGTTGCAACGCTTCTGTAAGAGACTGGGTATGATAGATCCATGGTGGCTGATGCATCCCCTAGAAAAAGACTTTACCCACCAATCCAGGGCACACGGCACTAGTGCGCGCATAGACTATCTGTTGTTATCGGGAGACTTGTTTGCTCACACAGAGGATGCCCAGATTGGTCTCTTAGAAGTTTCGGATCATGCGATGGTCTGGCTAGAATTGCAGTGGGGCAGAAATGTCACTCGGACGCGTCTTTGGCATTTTCTTTTGGGGTTGTATTTTGACGTGCAGTTTCATCATTTTATATGTCAGAGGTGGAAAGAGTTCGCAAGCGATCATCAAGTTCATATGGATGATCCTGAATTGGTATGGGAGACGGCGAAGGTGGTCCTCAGGGGGGATATTATAGGATTTGCAGCCCGGAAGCATCGGATACTTGCAGAGCGCATTATTGTGCTCGAACATCAGGTTACTAAACTTCGTCGTAGGTGTGCTCATATGCCGCTGCCCGCGAATAAGAAAAAGCTATGGGAAACCCAGGTAGGTCTTAATGAGCTTTTGCATCAGAGAGCCAAGAAGTCGGTCCTTTATTATCGGTATAGGTTGTACTGCTATGGCGATAAGCCTGGGAAGCTGTTAGCTCGCTGTTTGAGGGGCCGGCGGGGGTCATCCTTTGTGGCAGCACTTCGCAATGATAAGGGAAGCGTACATAAGGAGAGTGCGGAAATTGCTAAGGTTTTTCGCAGTTTTTTCCAATCGTTGTATAAGGCAGAGCCTGGATCTACTAAGACAATGCATGACTATTTGCGCGACCTGGATCTGCTACGGCTTACTGAGGAACAGAGGGGGGTGTTAGATCAGCCAATTACCCCTCAGGAGATACAATTAGTAATCTCTTCAGCTAGTTGTTGCAAGGCACCAGGACCAGACGGGCTAGGTGCAGAATTCTACAAGATCCTTGGTGATTGTGTCAGCCCATTGCTGCGGGAGGTTTTTAGTGGGCGGGTGGAGCAGGGGGCCTTCCGCTGGGGGCGGAACCATGCCCATATTACTCTGACCCCGAAACCGGGTAAAGATCAGATGTTAGCAGCCTCATATCGCCCTATATCCCTCCTTAACTTTGATCTAAAATTGCTCGCGAAAGTTCTGGCCGTAAGGCTGGCCGGAGTGTTGGGACACTTAGTCCATGACGCACAAGTGGGCTTTGTTAAAGGGCGCTACGCAGTTCGGAATCTTCAGAAAATTCTGGCCTCTTTGGAATGGGTACACGCCAGACAGTTACCCTCGTTACTTGTCAGCTTTGATGCGGAAAAGGCCTTCGATAGGGTGAATTGGCAATATCTTTGGGGGCTTTTGCCGCAATATGGCATAGGTGCAGCCTTCTGTAAAATGGTGCAGAGTCTACATATAACACCGACCGTGGGCATTTTGTGTAATGGAGTGCTTTCAGAGGCCTTTCATCTGGAACGGGGTACGCGACAAGGCTGCCCTCTCTCTCCGTTGTTATTCGTTCTTTCACTAGACCCCCTGATCCGTACTATTGCGACCTCGGGAGCGGTAAAGGGAGTGAGGATGGGATCGCAGGTGTTTATAATTTCGGCATTCGCGGATGATTTGTTAGTTCATTTGACTTCCCCGTTTGGTTCCCTGCAGACTCTGCTGGAGGAATTTGCACGCTTTAAAGCGCCTTATAGGGCACCCTATAAAGCGCCTTCTGAGGCAACTTATGGTTACAGTCCATATAAGGTGCCTTATAAGGTGTCCTATGGAGTGCCTTATAGGGTGCCCTATAGGGAACAGTGCACTTTATATATGGTGCTGTCCTATAGGGTGCCATGGCAGACAGTGCACTTTATAATGTGCCCTATGGAGTGCCTTATAGGGTGCCTTCTGCGGCACCTTAGGTTATGGCACGTGAGGGTGTGTTTGCTGGCAGCAATAATTAAAATACACATAAAATGCCTCAGGAAACAATACTTACATGTCAAAGCTGATGCCTCAGCCAGCCTTATGCATTAGGCACACTGGGGGATCGAACTCATGACCCCTGTATCATCACTCAGTGTATCAACCATTGTGCTACACTTCTGTTTCTATGTGGATGTCTATGTGCCTACATAAGATTACCGCGCGGTAACACGCTTAGCGACGCTTTGCACGATAATGTGCGCAGCAGCGCATGTTATCGCGCACTAATCACGTTTTGCTACTTTACACTGAAACGCCCACTCCTTATATGGCAGCCTGCACACTATCGCCAGGCGCACATTAAGACGGTTTAGTAAACATACCCCTATGTTACTATGTTACACCATCCAGCAACGCACGTAACATATCTCGACAATCTACCCATACATGTTTCATTTTACGAACCCCAGAAGAAAGCTCTCTTTGGCATAATGCAGGTACTATGCCACCCATTAGCGGTAAATTTGAGAAACTGAGATCATACTCTCCATATCCTGGCTCAGAAGTGAGGTTCATCACTATCATGTTAGTGCAAACTAACCCATTTGAAGAAACTGCCCCCACACAAATGCATACCACCCAACACCCTCCATGACACACACCTGGACCTCCCCAACACCCCCCATTTGTCTCTTTTTGTCGTCTTCCCAGTGCTGCCCAAGGTAGGTTATAAAAGCGGATTTACAAATTTCATAAAGAACAATTTGTGCATAATGAAATGCATAACACAAACTCAAAAAAATGAAACCATAAAATAAACAAGTAAAACTAAGTCGCAAATTAATGATTAAATCAATAAATAACACACACAGTACACAGCACCAACAAAAATTGTAAAGACTGGGCATCAAAATTGGAAAGACTGGGCATCAAAATTGCAGATGAAATTTAATGTGGACAAGTGCAATGTTATACACCTAGGGAAGAACAACCCAAACTATGGTTACACGATGCAAGGTTCCACATTAGGAACCACCACCCATGAAAAAGATTTAGGCGTCATTGTGGATAACATGTTAAAACCCTTGGCCCAGTGTGCAACGGTGGCCAAGACAGCAAATAGAATGCTAGGTATCATAAGAAAAGGAATGGAAAATAAAACAAAAGATATTATAATGCCTCTATATCGTTCCATGGTGAGACCACACCTTGAATATTGTGTGCAATTCTGGTCACCGTATCTTAAAAAGGATATAGCATTATTAGAAAAGGTTCAGAAAAGAGCCACCAAAATAGTAAAGGAGATGGAAGGATACCCCTATGAAGAAAGGCTAAAAAGGTTAGGGCTCTTTAACCTGGAAAAGAAACGGCTGAGGGGAGATATGATAGAAGTGTATAAATTAATGAACGGAGTGGAACGGGTAAACGTAGATCAATTGTTTACGTTATCAGAATACAGAAAGACTAGGGGACATGCAATGAAGCTACAGGGTAAACTATTTAAGACTAATACGAGAAAATATTTTTTCACCCAACGTGTAATCAAACTCTGGAATTTGTTACCGGAGGATGTAGTAAAGGCTGTTAGTGTAGCTGGGTTTAAAAAAGGTTTGGACAAGTTCCTGGAGGAAAGCTCCATAAACCATTATTAAAATGGGACCCAGGATATCAATGCTTGACCCAGTACAAGTATTGTGGAACCTGTGTCTTTTGGTGAAACTGCTAGGTACTGTCACGCTGCCGCCCCAGAGGCCAAGGTTGGTATGGGCAGGTCAGATGGACATGAGAGGTTTTTTTTATATATTTTGAATTTGGTCCTTCTGTAAGAGGTCTTGGTAATGTTCCCAGGACCTACCGGGGGCCAAAGTTCAAGAGAACACACTAGCCAGAATGTAGGGAAAATAAGGCTTTATTTCCCTTTAAGCACAATGGTTCAAGTTATGGGAGACTACTTCAACAAACTGAAAGAAACCTTGCTTCAGGCAACAAAAAGAAAATATATTCACACTTGCTTTGTTTAACTGTTGCTTCACAGTACTTGGCATAAACAAACTTTACAGGCATTCGCTACTGTTCACTGTTTTATGTTTCATGCACAGACCTTAGGCTACCTGCCTGACAGTAGCTACAGTCCATCGGGGTTTCAGGTGGGTCTTCGTTGAATTCCACCTGCATGGGCTGAGTATCAGACAGCTGTGAATCAGTGTCAGTAAACTCTTGAGGAGTGTACTGAGGTTTCTCATATAACACATTTACTAGCTTCCAATGTTCAGCATTCAAGTCAGGGCCGCGCCCATGTGAGTGTTTGTTATGGCAGTTACTTCCCCTTGCAGGCTGCCTTATGTTATACAGTCTTTTTACCAAGGGCTTGTGCCCTGTTTCACCAACAGTTTGATAGGGAGGATATACTCCAGTATCTTGTGTTTCCTGTCTTCTTAACTTATATTGCTTATCAGAATAAAAAGGTATTTTACCTTGTTTAGTTGAGTCCCACGGCCTGGTCCTGCTGTAGTTCAGCGTGTCTTGAGCAGTAGGCTTTTCACACTCCAGCTGGCCTTCATGCAGAGTCACCACTCTCTCACATTCACACCTTTTACCATTTGAATAAGGAATATTATCATTTGCAGCAAAGACTTCATCCTGGCTCAGATAATGCTTACTGTGTCTTGCATTTACTGCTGCCGATTCTTCACACCAAACTCTGGGGTTTATTTCTCCCCTTGTGCCTTTCTTTCCAGTACCTCTCAACCAAGGACTCCTGGAACTCTGTGGGCTCGGATTCACTATGCCCTCCTGCCAGGAACTCCTTCCTCTCTGGTGCTCTGGACACTCCTTATGGTGCTCTCCTCCTTGGTTCCTTTCCAGAAGCTCTCTGTGGTGTGACTCTCCGTGGTCTGCTTTTCCTTGATAAGCCTCTTCTTGATATGCCTCCTTTTGGTAGGCCTTCCTTGGTATGCCTCTCCTTGGTCTCTCTCTCCCTGGTCTCTCTCTAACTTGTCCTAGTTCCTCCTTTTCAAGTTCCCAGCCTTTCTTCAGGGGAACTCCCCCTTTTCTCCATTGGCTGTTAGGTTGCATTACCTCATCAGCTCTGAGGTGCAGTTCTCTGGGCCTTGGAAGGTCACTCCTGCTCCCTCTATTGGGCTCCTCATAATATTGCAGCTGATGATAAAATCTTTTTTCAGGATTTAAAACCCTTTTTTCTCCATGAATAGGCTCTGCGGTACCACAGTACGTATGACCTAGATTGGCCATTGTTGGAAACAGGATACTGGGCTTGATGGACCTTGATCTGACCCAGTATGGCATATCTTATGTTCTTATGTTCTTAAAGAGTGCAAAACCTAACAGCAAGAATAGTATACAAGACCCAATTAACTTAACACATAACCCTGATCTTATACGACCTTCATTGGCTCCCAGTAGGGAGCTGAATAAAATACAAGCTGCTGATAACAACATTCAAACTGATCAACAACATAGCCCCTTCATACCTAGCTACTCTCATACAAACTCAACCATACTCTAGATCCCATTGGCAAAATGCAAAACACTCACTGGTAACACCAACCTCCATACGCAAGACAAAACAGTCCACCAGCTCCAGAGCCTTCTCCTACACTGCTCCTAGTCTCTGGAATTCACTCCCATTGTCAATCCGTGTGACCAAAGACCTACAGTTATTCAGAAAAGAAATCAAAACATACCTCTTTACTGAACACTACAGTAACATCAATGATAACCCAACCTCACAAACACCTACCTCACCTCACCTTACCTTATGATCACCACCCAACCCTCTGTACCCCCCCAATCAATAATCCCTATTCAAATCTAAACTCACAGAAATACACACAAACAGTAAACTGTAAATAGTTACTAGTCGTCAGTTCAGACAACTATGAATATAAAGCATTCACTTCATGTTAAATGTACCTATGGATCTATGTAAATAGTTCAACCTCTGTTCTTTGTAATATGCTGTGTTAAATGTAAACTGCCCCTGATCTCTGGAAGGGGCGGTATAGAAGAACAAAATAAATAAATAAATCTCCCCAGCTTTCAAAGAAAGCCTTTGGGAGATGCACCTCACATGCATGGTCTCCTTCCCGCCCAAGGGTGCCATCTTGCCTCAGTCTCCTTTTTTCCAGACATCTGTCCAGTTTCACCCGGAAAAAGAGTTGTTTTATGATACATTTCTGTCTGGTTTGCATACTGGTTTCTTTCTAGTCCCCGAGCCAGCTCGCCTTGCCGTTGCTTCTTGGGTTCGTTCCTTTGGGGGGGTTTTCTTTGAGGTATCACTCGACTGGCATTCATGCCTTTTTTTGGCAGAAGGCCTCAGACCCCTGCTGATGGCAAGGATCCCTTTTTTCGCAATGGCCTCCAGTGGCTTCAAGAAGTGCAATCCCCAAAGATGGAACGCAAGAAGTCAAAGTTCTCGAAGACCTCCTCAGAGGTTGGGTCCGGGAAGATGGGAAAATCCCATTCCAGAACCTGCAGTCCTCAGCGTGAGTCAGAGGAGTCAGAGCAGGAGTGGCCTCACAAGCTGCCCCAAAAGAGGTAGTCAGTACCCACCGACCGGCCTCAGACACCCGAAGCCATCATCGTCGAGGATTCCCCAAGGCGGAGGAAGATCCTCCAGTATGATACCCTCCAAAGGAGGTCCTCATGGTACCTGTTCTGCTGATCCTACAACACCTCCTTCTCCGCATGTGGGAAACCCCAGCATTGGTTCCAATTGTCATCAGGCGATGCAGCTCCATGTATCAAGTCCACTGAGGCCCCGGGTTCCAGAAAGCCCAACTTCCCCACAACTCAATGGTCGTTGAGTCTGCCATATGCAGACTCAAGAGCCAAAAGACCCATTCCTTGGTGCCCCCTGGCAGGGAGGATCACACCCTCAATGCCGTCAGCCAGAAGGCCTTTCAGGGCTTGATGCTGACATGCCGTGTCCAGTCCTATAAGCTCTACATCGGCATGTTCCTCAAAGAGCTGTCAAAGGTGCTGAGTAGGTTTTCAGCAGGCTTGAATGGGAACCCCTCCAGAGGTTCAAGTCACTGGCCTCAGTGGTCAAAGTGTGTTCAAAATTTCTGTCTCGAGCAGCTTACAACTGATTCGACTCATCAGCCAAGGTGGCCGCAGCCGGCATCGGGGACTGATGCCAGGCATGGCTGCAATCGTCTGACCTCGAACAATGAGTTCTGGACAAACTTATTAATGTCTCCTGCATCAGAGAGAACCTCTTCAGGAAATCCATGGCAGACAAAACAGCAGAGATTGAGACTGAGTTCCTAATGAGGACCAGACTCTCAACAAAGACCTCAATGCAGCTCCGTAAAAGTGTCCTGGGAAAGAAGCCCTTCTTCCCAAGGAAAAAGGGCAGCTTTGGCAATGCCTCACAGTTCCAGGCCTCAGAGTACAGCCAACAGCACAAGGGACAGGGGAACATTCCCCATAAGCAAAAGACCCTCAAATCCCAGGCACTGGCCCCAGCTCAGCCTGGGGGGAGCTTTTGACTTCCTTGGCATGACCTCCTCTCCCTCAGGAGGTCCCCTACAGCCCACAGGGGGGCAGCTGGCCCTATTTGCCCAGAGGTGGTCCATCATCACCACCGATACCTGGATCCTACAAGTGGTTAATAAGGGCTACCTCCTCCATCTACAGCAGATGCCACCCTCATACTTTCCAGGAGAGCCGATAAGATCTCTCCTCCACCAGACCCTGCTCTTCACTGAGCTCACAAGTCTCCTTGAAGACAAGGCATGGAGCCAGTGCCAAAACATCTCTGGGGCACCGACCTCTACACCAGGTATTTCCTCATCTCCATGAGAACAGGAGGCCTCAGGCCCATCCTGGATCTGCGGGATCTTAACAAGTTCCTGATAAGGGAAAATTTCAAAATGCTCTCCCTTGGAACACTGATGCCATTCGTCCAGCAGGTAGATTGGCTATGCTCCTTAGACCTAAAGGATGTATACACACACATCCTGATCTATCCCAGCCACAGAAAATATCTCCGGTTCATGGTGGAAGGTGAGTACTACCAATACAGGGTGCTGCCCTTTGGGCTGGCCTCATCGCCAAGGGTCTTCACCAAGTGCCTCACGGTGGTCGCAGCCCACCTCCGTATCCAAGGGGCCTTCATCTTTCTCTACTTGGATGACTGGCTCATAAGGGGAGGCACAGCTGCAGAGGCTCAATGCACCATAGGGGACACCATCAACACCCTGCAGCATCTGTGGTTCGTCATCAACTACTGGGTGATATTTCTGGCTCTCCAAGCCTTTCGCCACCGGCAGCAGCACCGAACGGTGCTGGTCCAGACCAACAACCAAGTTGCAATATTCTATGTGAACAAACAAGGGGGCACAGGGTTGTACTCCCTCTGCCAGGAGATGTTAGCCCTCTGCTCCTATGTGGCACGCAAAGGGATGCTCCTAAGAGTGGTTAACCTCCCAGGCCAAGACAATGTCCTGATGGACAAGCTGAGCAGAGTCCTCCAGCTGCACGAGTGGCACCAGATCCCAAAGTGTCCTCCCGGCTGTTTTGACTCTGGGGTCTCCCCCTGGTGGATCTGTTCACCAGCCCAGACAATATGCAGTTGCCCTGCTTCTGCTCCCACCAGCCGCACCTGTCCCAGGTGGCAGCAGACATGTTCCTCATTTCATGAAGGCCTCCTTTATGCCTTCCTGCCGACACCACTGGTCGCCAAGACACTCTTCAAGGTCCAGTGCGACAGGGCATCACTAATACTGATAGCTCCCCAGTGGCCCAGGCAACCCTGATTTCCACTGCTCCTTTTCCTGTCGGCGGCATCACCGATTCCCCTGGGCTGAGCCCTAGGACTACTCTCACAAAAGCAGGGCTTTCTCCTATATCTCAGCCTGTACAAGTCACTGGTGAGGCCTCACCTGGAACACTGTGTTCAGTTTTGGAGACCATATCTCGCAAAGGATATAAAAAGACTGGAAACGGTTCAGAGGAAGGGGACCAAAATGATTTGGAGCCTGTGTCAGAAGACTTATGAGAAGAGACTTGAAGACCTAAATATGTACACTCTGGAGGAGAGGAGGATCAGGGGAGATATGAGTCAGACCTTTAAATACTTAAAGAGTATTAATGAACAAACAAACCTCTTCCAAAGATGGAAAAACTGTAAAACTAGAGGGCATAACATGAAACTGCAAGGGGACAAATTGAAAAGCAATGTCAGGAAATACTTTTTCACTGAAAGGGTGGTGGATGCTTGGAATGCTCTCCTGATGGAAGTGGTGGGGGCAAATACTGTAACAGAATTCAAAATGGCATGGGACAGACACAGTGGATCCCTTTATAGCAACAGGATAAAATCAAAATAAACTTAACTATCTTTTATATATCAACAAATGGTGGGTGTACCCCTAAACAAAGGCATGGGGAGGGGTGACCTGCATGGAGCGGCAGGTGCATCTACTCTTGCCACCTTTCTGGGCAGACTAGATAGACCATACTGGTCTTTATCTGCCGTCATATACTATGTTACCATATATGTTAACCTGGTGTCCCTGTCACTCATGGCTTGGCTGCTGAAAGGGTAGCATTAGCTCCCTTCAACCTCCCACGGGACATGAAGGAGGTTCTTCTGACCTCTCGTAAGGCTTCCAAAAGAAGGGTGTATTCCTTCAAGTGGCACTGATTCTCGGTGTGGTGTGCCGAAAGACAGGTGAACCCATTCTTCTGCTCAGTACAAATGGCCCGACGTGACCCATATGTGAGGACTGATCTCTGCTGTCCCCGGAGAACACCTGTTATAGGTGAGTAACTTTGCTTTGTTTGCCCTCTTGTGTCTCTGATTTTAAATGTTTTGTCTTATTGGCTCCAGGATTAGTAGTATATGGAGGTATAATATTTGCATGAGTAAATAACACGTTTACACATTTAAGTGGTATAGTGCATCTGCCACATACCAATTTCCCCAGGAAGTTCCCCTCACACAGGAAGTGAGCTGCAACCTCTTCCTGACTTTTATACTGCTTCTAGTCACAGCCCATTTGGCTCATAGGCGTGATTGATTCTCAAAAATGCATCTTCTCTGTTTGGCTTGCTGTACCTATTTAAACTCAACAGCTCCCATGTTATGTTCTTATAGGTCTCACTTGCAAGTTCCTGAGTACTGTACTTCTTCTGCTGATTCTTGATATTTGATCTTTGCCTCCTTTTTGCTTATGAACCTCTTTTGCCAGTCCTGATCTTGGCCTATTTCTGGACCACTCTTCTGCCTGATGTTTTGATTCTATTCCTTTTTTGCAAGACTGTCCTTCTGGGTCAGATCACATTGTCCCCTTGCTCCAGCCATCTCCTGCCTCTTCCTTCTTCTTGGCAACTAGGGTTTGTTTTGCCTCTGTGGGGAACACTTCAGGCTTGTGTTCCGAATTCTGGTGGCCTCTGAATACCAAAGGGAAAGGGGACTGTTCTAGGTGAACAAGCACAACCTAGACCCAAGGTCCTTAGTGTTTGTTGTGGTGTTTGACCCAGCCATGGCAGCATCTAAGTAACAATTTTAGAAAAACTACTATTTACATGTGCATGTCCACAGCACGCAGTTTTCAAAGGGACATGGTCTGGGTGATACTGGAAAGTATGCCTATATTTCCACTGTAAAAGAGATGTGACCGGGACAATTTGAAGAGCCAAAATATAAGAAGAAAATAAACCTTAAAAAATGTTTTTTTGTTGGAAGCTTTGTCTGGAGAAGCTGACGCTCCTCATGAAACAAAGAATTCCTATTTATTCTATAAAAGACGCTCAAAGACGTCACATATGTGAGACACCACAAAGTAAACCACAAGAGAAATAGAAATAAGCACTTAACTAGTGAGGTCCCCGGAAATCATCACAGATGTAATCCATAATAGCAGCCAAAAAAGCTGTGATCATAGGAAAAGTCCAGGCAGTGTCACAAAAAAGAATAATAGCACCAGTCTCAAAGGATCTTGATAGCAATGACATCAGCAACAATCCAAAACAGTGACAAAGACTGTGTTTCGAGCCACACAAAAAATGTTAATGAAGGCTCTGCTTCAGGCCAAACCATGATCCAATATGGTGCAAAGAAATCAACGTGAATGAAATAGAGGCTGAAAAAACGCTTTTAAAAAGTTCTCACAATATGACATCATAACACATAGACCAAAAAGCTGCAGTCCCATTAATACCCACAGCCTATATATTAATGAACACTAACGGTAAATTCAAATTTCCATCGTAGCAAAGGAACTGCATGTCTGCTTCATGGAATTGAGATAGCGATATTTATGTCTACTCTGAGGGCACATGTGTCAGCTAAATGTTCGTTTGGGAGAGTGATGGGGGTCAATTGTGTTTACTTCTCTAACATTAAAAACCACCTCAAAAATGCAAAACTTAAAACGTTTTAGCTATGCTCCTTAACAGCTTGGGATGTTCAATTTTGCAAAATCTGCCATTTATTGAATAGAAGTTGCGGCACTTACATGCATAGTTGCAGAATCATTGCTTTCAGGTGTAAGTACTCACACTTCCATGTTCAAAGCCTCAGGTGATACCACTCTCATTTTGATCATATGTTTTTGTAAAATGGCTGCTCCTGCTGGACCTCTTGCAAAATACGTATAGTTTCCAAAAAGGCTTTTGAGGTATTTTTTAAAAGTCTCTGTGTTCAGCGAGCCTTTTGTAAAATACTCTGCAAATTGTGACTGTCCAGGCTTGGACACCCCTTTTCCTGCTCACATGGCCTATGCAAAACCAAGCTTCATACGTTTGCTAAGGGGGTAATTTTAGAATCCCCATGTGCCATTTGAAAGTGTATGAGCAATCATATGCCACATGTAAATGGACATTTTAGATAGGATGAAATTTATACGAGATGACGGATATGACCCCAGCATTGAATATAGAAACATAGAAACATAGAAACATGATGACAGAAAAAGACCACATGGCCTATCTAGTCTGTCCTTCCATATCAACAACTACAACAGTCCACTTTTTACCTTTAGAGATCCTCTGTGTTGGTCCCATGCTTTTTTGAATTCAGTTACTGTCCTCATCTCTACCACCTCCACTGGGAGACTATTCCACGGATCCACTACTCTTTCCGTAAAGAAATATTTCCGCATATCACTCCTGAATCTATCTCCCTTCACCCTCATCCCATGTCCCCTCGTAGCAGAACTTGCTTTCAATTGAAAGAGGCTCTCTCCCTGAACATTTATGCCACAGAGGTATTTAAACAGCCCTTTGCTTGCAATGAGTGCCCCCGAAGGGTCAGCGATCTAGGTGACTGCCTAGTTTAACTAATGGTAGCACCGTCCTGGCTTTTACCCACATTTTGGGCAGGCAATTTTACAAATGTCAGTTGTCATATATAAAATCCTAGTGTGAAAATGGATTTGAAAGTTATCCTCTAAGGACCCGATATTCAGCGCCGGCGGCTAGTGCAATTACAGTGACTAGCCCCTGGCGCTGAACATTAAATCCAGAGGAAAGGCGGGATAGAGGTGATATGATTGAGATGTTTGCTTCCGCCCATACCTGACTCTTGATGCCAACTTGCTCTTTACACAGGAAGTTGGCTTTGGGCATCGGAGAGCAGCCGAAGCTTAAAGGTCAGTGCCACAGGGCTGTTTGCAGCTATTGCCACCATTGTTGGTCCTGGAGAGGGGCGACAGCAGTGGCAATCATCTTTTTGTGCCAGCCCTGGGTAAAAACATGTCTATACAACCTGTGTGCATGAGCTTTGACCCATAGCCGGTAGAAGCATTCCCAAGACAGGGTTAGGATAGAGTTTTCACTGTCATGCAGACGTGTGAAAATTCAAACATATACTTTTAAATTAACCAAGAAAAGCTGTGTGCTCCAAAGAGCAGGTGTAAATCTGAGTTTAAGTTTTACTGGGTAATTTTAAAAGCAGAATTACATGTGTCCTTTCACTTTAGGAATCCTGTAAAAATCCAGACAGCAAAAAGTATGAATGTATTTTTCACTCTTGCATCAACCCCTTACTCCAGGTGGCTCATTTTAAAAGCCGTAGTTGTGATTTGGACATCCAAATCACAGAGATGTTCCCTGACAAATGGCTTTTAAAGAGGTCTCTGTTACGGCAATCTCCAAGTAGGCAGGGGGCACGTAGAGGTGTGTCTAGGGCAATGCAATGGACTTAGATGTCCCTGCTTGATTTCAGAAATGTCAGGGATGACTACGGCCATGTCTAAATTTAAACCTGCTCCAAGCACAAATAGGCATTGGGAAAGTTCTTGTTCTGGCTGTAAAACATACAGAGAAGATGGTGAGTTAAGTGACTAGCCAGGAAGGCAGTGGGATTTGAAAACTGGTTTCCCTTGTCCTAGCCTACTACTCTAGCCATTAAGCTATTAGATGTCCCCATTCTTAAATACCATTCTGAAGACATAATGTCGACGTCCATATTGGGCACGTCCATATTTGTGAAATTATGTCTGATTTTGGATGTGCCTGCTTTTTTTCCGATGTTCTGACTTGGACTGTCCCAGACTGCACTTGGACATCCTTTGTAAAATGTGCCTTCACGTCTCACATGTGACTTCATAGATAGCATTTAACTGAGCACAGGGACCACTTTGGGACCAATACATGAAAGTGGATCTTACAAAGCAATCTATAGAAGGGGTGGTAAAGGAGCTGGCTGGGATTCTGGACAGGGCCTGAGGGATTTTCCTGAGGGCACCACAGATGCAAAGCATGGTCTACTACTTATTCATAAAACTAAATTATGGGCTGAGACATACTTACGATTCCAGCTTTAAAGTCTATTTATAAGCAAGCCATGCAAAATTCAGCAATATCATAATCATAATGTCCAAATAATAATGGGATTTTCCTCGCCAACTATTTCCCAGTTTTTTATCTGCCTCCAAATATTTCTCACTCTTTTGACCTCTTTATTGCTTCTTGTATTGTGCTGTGGCCCACCTAAGACTAGCAGGAAGAGAGGAATATATATTTCTAAAATGAAAAAAATATATACATTTTGTGCTGAAACAATTCTACCCATTATCAGTCTGAGCTCCTCAGTCTTGGAAATTCACCAAGTTATTTTCATTGGCTATCCTCACAGTCTGAGTCCCAGTACAAGAAAATCTATTTACTGCAATACACTGAAAGTACATGACAAGTTATGGTGTTGTAAGTGGACAAAATGTGAAGTATTTTTACAAAGGGTAGAGGTTCTGCATGCCGTGAGCTCAGCTCCTATAGCAAACAAAGGCAGGTTTCAAAGAGAGGGCATCACTATGATTTGAGTGAGGAAATGCCAATGCTACAGTTGTTTTCTTGTATTTTCTTTAGACTGCAAATCCAAATGCCAACTCTCTGACAAGAACTGGTGACTGTAACTAATTACTTTCCTGAACATAGTTTTAAAGGGATGAAGCTTCCAAAATTTCTCCTTACTCTGCCAGGAGCTGGGACTCCTGCTGAGACCACAGCACTCGCTCTGCTCTAACTGACAGAAGCCTGGCAGGCAGCTTTCTCACTTCTTGTAACGCTAAACCTCTAAGGCCTCAACCTTTTGCAGTAGTTTTTAGTTCTTTGAAATTCTTGAAGGCCACTCAGCATGCATTTGGCCTCTTTGGACATCAGACTAAAAATCAGCATGTGTAACAGCAAATGTCCAGAAGAGCTCACTTAGAGACCTATTACTGACCCACTAAGGGGTTGCACCAAAGTAGGGCCAGTCCAACCATTAGGCCAGGGCCGGATTTAAGATTATGGCACCCATAGGCAGAGGACCAGTGGGGAGAGGATTCCTCTAGAGATTGAATAGTGGGGGTTCCAAAGCCCATTTTTTTTGTGCCTTCAGAAAGTGTTACCCTAGGCATATGCCTATGTTGCCTATTTGTAAATCCAGCCCTGCATTAGGCAAGACTTGGTGATCAGGTAGGGCAGCAATTGCTGGGTGGCAGCAAAGAGCAACAGTAGTTGGAGGAAAACACTAGATCCTGACAGACACATAAACTCCAAAAGCCGTCAGCACATCCCCTTATCAGCAGGGGGAGCAGGCACATGACACACAGACGTACAAAGCAAAGTTTCAGATTTAAAAGTATACTGTAGTATCCAATTCTGCATTTTTATAGCATTGGTATGGGGGGGGGGGGTGGTGTTTGGACTCAGGGAGGGGGGGGAGAAGGTGTAAGGCTGAAGGTTTGCCTAGTGTTTTCAGTACTTTTGCACCGGCCCTGGGCATCTGCCCTTCTCATTCGCAAATAAATGTGTAGGGACAGACAGACCCAAGGACAGATGGAGCCTCTCCAATAAGCCCTATTGGTTAAGCAAAAAGCACCTAAAAAGAGAGACATCAAAAATGTCTCAGTGGTCATTAATACCATTAGTACATACCTGTAACTCTAAGGGGAAAATAAACCAGCCTGCAGAGTGGAGTCCATTATATGCTCAGTAACGTTGCCTGAATAATTTAGTAACATTTGGTGAAGGTGTTTGGGATTATAGCAGCATTGGTGATATACTTCCACAAAAAAAGAAGAAAAGGCTTATTAAGAGAGGCAGATGATGATCATGTATGGTAGCCACCTGGCTTCAAGGATGCCTTATACTAATGGTATTAATATTCACTCTTTTTAGGTGCTTTTTGCTCAAGCAATAGGGTCTATTGGAGTGGCTCCATCTGTCTGTGTGTCTGCTTGTCTGTCTGTCCCTACACATTTATTTGCAGATGAGCAAACACACTAGGGTACCCAGGCCCACTGGGGAACTTAAGATGCTGGTGGGAGTCTCCAGCTTGGCAAAGAAAAGGCAGAACGACAGTGAAGTGAAACATACCAGTGGGGGTCCCCAGCTTCCATTGGCAAAGAATGGCTGAGGTTTGGAGAAGGGAGAGGGAGGGGTGGAGCATAATAGAAGTGGGTGGGACGTAAAGAAAGGAGGTAAAGCAGAAGGACAAGAGCAGAAGGGGTAGAGAGGAGAGTGTGAGGGGCAAAGCATAAGGAGAGACTATGGTGAGACAGGAGAAAAGGAGAAGCTAGGATGAGACAGGAGGAAAGGAGAGGCATAGGGTGAGACAGGAGGAAAGGAGAGGCTGGGGTGAGACAGTAGGACAGGAGAGACAGAGGGTGAGACAGGAGGAAAGGAGAGGCTAGGATGAGACAGTGGGAAATGAGTGGCTAGGGTGAGACAGGAGAAAAGGAGAGGCTAGGGTGAGACAGTAGGACAGGAGAGGCATAGGGTGAGACAGGAGGAAAGGAGAGGCTAGGGTGAGACAGTAGGAAAGGAGAGACATATGGTGAGACAGGAGGAAAGGAGAGGCTAGAGTGAGACAGGAGGAAAGGAGGCATAGGGTGAGACAGAAGGAAAGGAGAGTAGGGTGAGACAGTAGGAAAGGAGAGGCATAGAGTGAGACAGGACAAAAGGAGAGGCTGGGGTGAGACAGTAGGAAAGGAGAGGCATAGGGTGAGACAGGAGGAAAGGAGAGTAGGGTGAGACAGGAGGAAAGGAGAGGCATAGGCTGAGGCAGGAGGAAAGGAGAGGCATAGGGTGAGACAGGAGGAAAGGAGAGGCTGGGGTGAGACAGGAGGAAAGGAGAGGCATAGGGTGAGACAGGAGGAAAGGAGAGTAGGGTGAGACAGTAGGAAAGGAGTGGCATAGGGTGAGACAGGAGGAAAGGAGAGGCTAGGGTGAGACAGTAGGAAAGGAGAGGCATAGGGTGAGACAGGAGGAAAGGAGAGGCTGGGGTGAGACAGTAGGAAAGGAGAGGCATAGGGTGAGACAGTAGGAAAGGAGAGGCATAGGGTGAGACAGGAGGAAAGGAGAGGCTAGGGTGAGAGGATGAAAGGAGAGGCTGGGGTGAGACAGGAGGAAAGGAGAGGAATAGGGTGAGAGAGGAGGAAAGGAGAGGCTAGGGTGAGACAGGACAAAAGGAGAGGCATAGGGTGAGACAGGAGGAAAGGAGAGGCTACGGTGAGACAGGACAAAAGGAGAGGCTGGGGTGAGACAGGAGGAAAGGAGAGGCTACGGTGAGACAGGACAAAAGGAGAGGCTGGGGTGAGACAGTAGAAAGGAGAGGCATAGGGTGAGACAGTAGGAAAGGAGAGGCTAGAGTGAGAAAGGACGAAAGGAGAGGCATAGGGTGAGACAGTAGGAAAGGAGAGGCTAGGGTGAGAGGAGGAAAGGAGAGGCTGGGGTGAGACAGGAGGAAAGGGGAGGAATAGGGTGAGACAGGAGGAAAGGAGAGGCTAGGGTGAGACAGGACAAAAGGAGAGGCATAGGGTAAGACAGGAGGAAAGGAGAGGCTACGGTGAGACAGGACAAAAGGAGAGGCTGGGGTGAGACAGGAGGAAAGGAGAGGCTACGGTGAGACAGGACGAAAGGAGAGGCTGGGGTGAGACAGGAGGAAAGGAGAGGCATAGGGTGAGACAGGAGGAAAGGTGAGTAGGGTGAGACAGTAGGAAAGGAGAGGCATAGGGTGAGACAGGAGGAAAGGAGAGTAGGGTGAGACAGTAGGAAAGGAGAGGCATAGGGTGAGACAGGAGGAAAGGAGAGGCTGGGGTGAGACAGTAGGAAAGGAGAGGCATAGGGTGAGACAGAAGGAAAGGAGAGGCTGGGGTGAGACAGTAGGAAAGGAGAGGCATAGGGTGAGACAGGAGGAAAGGAGAGGCTGGGGTGAGACAGTAGGAAAGGAGAGGCATAGGGTGAGACAGGAGGAAAGGAGAGGTTAGGGTGAGACAGTAGGAAAGGAGAGGCATAGGGTGAGACAGGAGGAAAGGAGAGGTTAGGGTGAGACAGGAGGAAAGGAGAGGCATAGGGTGAGACAGTAGGAAAGGAGAGGCATAAGGTGAGACAGTAGGAAAGGAGAGTAGGGTGAGACAGGAGGAAAGGAGAGTAGGGTGAGACAGGAGGAAAGGAGAGGCTGGGGTGAGACAGGAGGAAAGGAGAGGCATAGGTTGAGACAGGAGGAAAGGAGAGGCATAGGGTGAGACAGTAGGAAAGGAGAGGCTGGGGTGAGACAGTAGGAAAGGAGAGGCTAGGGTAAGACAGGAGGAAAGGAGAGGTTAGGGTAAGACAGGAGGAAAGGAGAGGTTAGGGTGAGACAGGAGGAAAGGAGTGGCTAGGATGAGACAGGAGGAAAGGAGAGGCATACGGTGAGGTGACAGAGCATAAGTAAAGGGGTGCAATTAGAGGGAACGAAGGGAAGGAAAAGGGGGAATTGCAGGGAGAGGGAAGATTGGAAGGGGAGGATGGAAATGGGAAAGTACATGGTGGGGCAGGGGAGGTAGGATGAGAGTGCAAGAAGGGAGAGATTAAATAAATGAAAGCATGTGCAGTGAAAGGAAACTGTGCTCACCCACCCAGACACACACTTACACATGTCCTCTTGCCCTGCTTGGGACACACTTTACAAAACACTATTGAAATACCCCATCACTTCCGCAACACCAGTCACTCCACAAGTAATAGGGCATTCACCTATATTGTCCCATTACTTTGGAATGCACTTCCGGATAAATTAAGAGCCATAAAAGATCTCCAATTATTCGGCAAGGAGATCAAAACATTCCTGTTCATTGAATATTATGGTAATTTGACTGTCAACCCTGAAACACATTCAACATAGAAATTATCATTCACATTGGACTCTTTAGTCCCTACTCTATTTAGACTTTCCATCTTCCAAATTCCCCTACATATAACTTTATTCTAAAATAACTATCTCATTAACTTACATAGCTCTTCGATCATCATGCCTACCAGGATAATAACTACCCATGTATACTCACGGATAATGGATTTTGCAAGAATACTTCAGTCTGCTATATTGTACATAAGCTGATTATAATACGTTTTATGTAATTTATTAACCAGCTGTTAAGATGTTACTTAGTGTTTTCTATGTTATAATGTAACTTTAGTTTGTTATGTTCAGTGTAAACCACCCTTGATCATTGGAAGAGGCGGTATTCAAAAGCTAATAAATAAATACAATAAATAAATAAATACATAAATAAATACATAGCTGCTTCAACCAAGTCCCCCACACCATCATGCTTGAGTCTGCAAATGGAGAAAAGAGAAGCAGCGCCTTTGTGTGTTACAGTCTGCACTTTTCAATTTGTTCCACATATAACTTTAAAATGGACAGTATTTATTGGGAAGAGAGGCCTAGTTGTTGGGGCACGTTACCTCAGGCCAGAGGGCCAGTGGTTTAAATCCCACTAGAGAACATCATCCTTGGGTTGGAAGGGATGGGGTTCCTAGTCCAACAGGTGCTCCTTGTGGCCTTGGGCAAGCCACTTATCTCTCTGTTGCCTCAGGTATAAAAGCATAGTTTGTGAGCCCCTCAGGGACAAGGGAAATATATATTTCTCCTGGAACAAGCAGGAAGTCAGTCCTCACATATGAATGACATCAGCACAGGCGGAAGCTTCTCCCCAGCTTTCAAAGAAAGCTTTTGGGAGATGCACTATGCATGCATGGTTCCCTTTCACACAAGGGTACCATCTTACCTCAGTCTCCTTTTTTCTGCAGAGTCCATCGGACATCTGCCTGCTTTCCCCGGAAAAAGTGTTAATTTTCTCTTGAGTTTTTCTTTCTCCGGTCGCATACCAATTCCCTTTCCTGCCCTCAAGCCTGCCTGCCTCAGCGTCGCATCTCGGGTTCTTTTTTCTTTTTCTTTTCTTTTTCGAGTCTTCTTGATCAGTGTGGTTCATGCCTTTTTTCCCTGGCTGGGCCTAAGGTCTTCAACTTTGCAGGGGCCTTTTCTCCATGGCTTCTGCCAGTGGTTTTAAGCAGTGTGATCGATGCATTCTTACTATGTCCCTCACCGATCCCCAAGACTGCTGCCTCTGTGGCCTTGGGCTGGACCACGACCCCTTGGACTGTAAGAAGATTGACCTCCAAAGCCATCAGAAGTCGTCAGCAGTAGCAGGAAAAAATTTCCCAGAGGTATGACTCTGCCCCGGAGTCGCAAGTGATACCACATTCCAAGGCCCCCTCCAGAATCCTGGAAACCCAGGATGACCTTGACACCTCAGGATCCCAAGGCTGTGGGTCCTCTGAATGGAGCATCCTGGAGGTGGAACAAGAAGAAGAAGCCCTCGAAGACCGCATTGACAGACAGGTCAGGGAAGGTGAGTAAGTCCCACTCCCAGCCCTGCAGCCCATGCCATGAGCCTGAGAAGATGGAGCAGGAGTGGCCAACCATAGTTGTCCAAAGGGAATTGTCAACCTCTGGCGATCGGTCTCGGGCCATTCTAGTCGAGCACTCTCCCTCGACAGTGTCAACACCGGGCCCAAAATCTTCTGTGCCCTCACCGAAGGCTGCAGAGTCATCTGGACTGGATATCAGAATGGCGATCTTGGAACGCAGCTTGTCTGCCCTCATGACCCAGCAGCGGTCCCTGATGTCCGGTACCTCTGGTTCATTGGCCCTGACCACCAGGTCCTCAACCGTGAGGACCTCCCCGGTAGTCGAACCAGTCCTCAAGTGCTACCAGCCTCGAGATGTTCCTCGGCTTCGGTCCCAATCCCGGTCCCGATCCTTGGGGCCGAGATCCTCCCTGATGAATGCCCGTGGCTCAGACCACAGGACCTCCAGAGTACACGGGCCTTCGGGCCTGGGACATGACCTCGATATCTCCACCAACTATGAGTTGGACTGGGAAACCGAGGATGAGGAGTCCCTGGACACCAGACACCACTACGATGTGCCTTCAGATCCATCTCCTACCGAGACTTGGCACTGATCTCCATCTGAGGATATGACCTTCCTTGACTTCATGCGGGACATGGTGAAGGCACTGGCATTCGACACCAAGTTGGAGGAGGATCCTCATATGGAGGAGATCCTCCAGTATGAAGCCCCTCCGAAGGAGGCACTCACAGTGCGTGCTTGTCCCCCAAATCCTGGAATGGCTACTTCTCCGTATGTGGGAGATACCCGCATCAGTACCCATCGTGAGCTGGTGGCTGGACTCGATGTACCAAGTCTGCCGGAGTCCTGGGTTCCAGAAGGCACATCTGCCATATAATTCCATGGTAGTGGAGTCTGCCATGTGTCAGCTGAAGATCCAAAAGATGCATGTCTCGGTGTCCCCAGGGAGGGAGGCTCGCACTATGGATGATATGGGCATAAAGTGCTACTAGGGCTTGATGCTCATCGGCTGGATCCAGACATACCAGCTGTACCTGGGCATGTATATAGGAGATCTTGTAAAGGATCTCACCAGGTTCTCGGCTGGTCTCTCTGAGGAACCCCTCCAGCAGTTCCAGATCCTGGCCTTGTCTGTCAGAGAATGCTCCAAATTCATGACTTGGGCAGCCTATGATGGCTTTGAGTAGATGGCTAGAGTATCTGCGTAGGGCATCAGTGCCTGGCGCTAGGCCTGGCTACAGTCTTCTGACATGGAGCAATGGGTTAAGAACAAATTGGTCAATGTCCTTTGCCAGGGAGATAATCTCTTCGGCAAACCCATGACCGATAAGGCTTCAGAGTTGGAGACCAACTTCCTGACTAGGACCAGGCTCTCCAAGACGACTGCTACCCTTCCCCAATGGAAGTCTGCAGGTAAAAAGCCCCCTTACTCGAGGAAGGGCAAGGCTTATGGAAACTACCCCCAGTATCAGGCCTTCCCAGCTTCTCAACAGGGTCAGCAGACCAAGGGACAAGGGCATGGCCTTCATAAGCCGAAGACTCCCAAACCCCAGGCACCGGTTTCAGCTCTGTCTGGTGGGAGCTTTTGACTCCTTGGGCATAGATTCTCTCCTACTAGGAGGCCCACCCCAACAGCCCATAGGGGGACATCTAGTCCTGTTTGCCCACAGGTGGCCATCTGTCACCACTGACACCTGGGCCCTAAAGATGGTCAGGGAGGGTTACCTCCTCAACTTGCTGCGGACACCTCCTCCATTCTTCCCGGGAGAGCCCCCCAGAACTCCCCTCCACCAGACCTTGCTACTGCAGGAACTCACAGGACAGTGGAACCAGTGTCTCCACATCTTTGGGGCAAAGGGTTCTATTCCAGGTACTTTCTCATATCCAAAAGAACAGCGGGCCTATGGCCCATCCTAGACCTGTGGGACCTAAACAGGTTCCCGTTGAGGGAGAAGTTCAAGATGCTCTCCCTTGAAACACTGCTACCATACCTCCAACAAGGAGACTGGCTATGCTGCTTGGAGTTAAATGATGCATACACTCACATCCTCATCTATCCCAGCCACAGGCAATACCTCAGGTTCATGGTGGGGGGGGAGTGCCACTACTAGTACAGGGTACTACCTTTCAGCCTAGCTTCTGTCCCCCCAGAATCTTCACTGTGCCTAGCGGTAGTCACAGCCTACCTTCGACTCCAAGAGGCCTTTGTCTTCCCCGACCTGGATGACTGGCTCATAAGAGGGGGCTCGGTTGCCGAGGTGCAGCAGGCCATGGCCCGCACCATCCCCATTCTTCAATATCTGGGGTTCATGATAAACCACCCCAAATCCCATCTCCTCTCAACACTGTGTCTAAAGTTCATAGGGGCATGGCTAGACACTGTCCAAGCCAGAGCCTTCCTCCCTCTGGACAGGGCCAACTGCTTCAGGGTACTGGCTGCAGATGTGCAGCACTGATGCTTGGTGTCCGCTCATCTTCTGCTCCGACTGCTGGGTCGCATGTCATCCATGGTCCATATTACCCCAGATGCCTAGTGGTGGCAGCCCAGTGGTGCCTCTGCTGCCAGTGGATCCAGGCCAAGGGCCAGCTGTGAGACAGAATAACAATGACACACCGGCTGGCGGATTCCTTCAGCTGGTGGCAAGTGCCACAGCATCTCCAGGCCGGGATGCCCTTTCAGGACCCCGCCACCCAGAGGGTCCTCACCACGAATTCCTCCCTTCTGGTTTGGGGAGCTCATTGCAAGGACCTCTGCACTCAGGGCAATTGGTTGCAGATGGAAAGCCAAAAGCAGATCAACCTCCTAAAGCTTTGGGCCATATCTCTGGCTCTCCAAGCCATCCGCCAAAGTCTGCAGCACCAATCGGTGCTGATCCAAATGGAAAACCAGGTCACAATGTTCTACATCAACAAGCAGGGGGGCACAAGGTTGCATACCATCTGCCAGGAGGCAGTAGCCCACTGCTCGTATGCCAACTGTAATGGGATGCTCCTGTGGGCGGTTATCTGCCGGGCCAGGACAATGCCCTAGCAGGCAGACTGAGCAGAGTCCTCCAGCCACACAAGTGGTAGCTGGATCCCAGAGTAGCCTGTCACATCTTCCAGCTCTGGGAAACTCCACGGCTGGACCTCTTCACCAGTCTGGCCAACTCTCGGTTGCCCTGATTCTGCTCTCGACAGCTGCACCCATCCCAGGTGGCGGTGGATGCCTTCCTCATCCTGTGGATGGAGGGTCTTCTTTATGCCTTCCTGCCCATGCTGCTGATAGCTAAGACTCTCTTCAAGGCTCAGCAGGATGGGGCATTACTGATACTAGTAGCCCTCGGTGGCCCAGGCAAATATGGTTCCCACTGCTCCTTTGTATGTTCATAGTGCACCCAGTCCCCCTGGGGAGTGACCCAGGACTATTGTCGCAGAAGGAGGGCTTCCTCCTACATCCTAATCTGGGGTCTCTGACACTAACAGCTTGGCAGCTGAAAAGATAGCCTTGGCCCCTTCCAACTTTTTAGGGGAAGTTGAGGAGGTCCTTCCGGCCACCCACAAGACCTCCATGAGACGGACTTACACCTTCAAATGGCGCAGATTCTCTATGTGCTGTGAGGAGTGACAAGTCAACCAGCTCTCATGCTCTGTGCAGCTTGTGCTACAATATTTGTTTGACCTGTCTCGGGCAAGACTGAAGTCCAACTCAGTCAGGGTTCACCTGAGTGCTATTGCGGTGCACCACCATCTCATTGAGGGCAAGCCTCTCTCAGTCCAGCTCCTCGTAACCCATTTCCTGTGGGGCCTCCTGTTATCCATACCCCCCATATGCACACCAGCAGTGGAGTGGGACCTCAATGGGGTGCTCTCATGGTTCACTGGCCCACCATTCGAGCCCCTGGCTATCTGCTACCTGTGCTACCTCTCTTGGAAGGTTGTCTTCCTGGTGGTGCTCATGTCTGCTCGCATGGTCAGCAAGCTTCAGGTGTTGGTGGTAGATCTGCCTTACACAAAATTTATAAGAACAGGGTTGTGCTCTGCACGCACCCCAAATTTCTTCCCAAAATGACGCCTCCATTCTACCTCTATGAGGAGGTGGTGCTCTCCACCTTTTTCCTGTGGCCTCACACCAGTAGGGCGAAGACCGTCCTTCATACTCTGACTTGTAAGAGGGCCTCATAGCTTTTCATCTCCTATGATCCCAGTCAGCTAGGGGAGACGGTGACCAGGCGTACTTTGTCCACTTGGGTGGTGGACTGTATTGCCCTCACCTACAAGCAGGCAGGGCTCTCGCTGGAGTGCTGGGTCACAACGCACAGCATCAGGGCCATGGCGGCTTCTGTGGCAAATTTGCATTCCATCCCTGTGATGGAAATCTGCCAGGCTGCCACCTGGTCCTTGGTTCATACCTTCACAGCTCATTACTGCCTGGAGAGGGAGTCCTGATGGGACAGCACCTTCGGCCAGGCTGTCATCTCTTCAGGGTGTAGGCAACTCCTGCCCTCTGATCCTTCTGTGTTCAAGCTACCAGAGTGCTGGTTCCTCACTGGACACTTAGGTTGCTCAAGAGTCTGTTAGCTTAGGACTCTGGTGCTGCTGCTCACGGCTCACTTTTCTGGTCACCCGTGGCTTTTTACAGGTTTTCGGTAGCCTGTAGCTAGGGAGTCCCATATGTGAGGACTGACTTCCTGCTTGTTCCTGGAGAAAGTATAGTTACTCATTTGTAATAGGTGTTCTCTGGGGACAGCAGGAATCAGTCCTCACAACCCTCCCTCCTCCCCGTGGAGTTGCTTCTTTGTCATGTTTTCCCGTCTTTAACTATGTCATTTGAGTGAGGTGAGATGGCACCCTTGGGCGGGAAGGGGACCATGCATGCATGGTGCATCTCCCAAAGTCTTTCTTTGAAAGCTGGGGAGAAGCTTCCACATGGGCTCCATCAGTGCAGATGTCACCCATATGTGAGGACTGATTCCTACTGTCCCCAGTGAACACCTGTTACATGTGAGTAACTACACTATATATACAGTACCTGAATGTATACTGCTTTGACTTGTAGAAAAGCAGTAGATAAGCCTCACCTCCATCGGGCCAACACACCTCAGGCTCAGCTCCCCCGATCGGGGTAGAGCGCCTGAGTGGGAAATAGTCCCGCTCAGAAGCTCCTGCCCAATCGGGGCAGTGGGAGATGGCTTTAAAAGAGGCACTGACGACCGCCATCGACAACCTCGCTCACCTCCATCGGGCCAACACACCTCAGGCTCAGCTCCCCCGATCGGGGTAGAGTGCCTGAGCGGGAAATCGTCCTGCTCAGAAGCTCCTGCCCAATCGGGGCAGTGGGAGACAGCTTTAAAAGAGGTGCCGCTGACCACCAACGACAGCCTCACTCACCTCCATTGGGCCAACACACCTCAGGCTCAGCTCCCCCAATCGGGGTAGAGTGCCTGAGTGGGAAATCGTCCCGCTTAGAAGCTCCTGCCCAATCGGGGCAGTGGGAGACAGCTTTAAAAGAGGCGCTGCCGACCGGTGCACCTGTGCCTGGCAGGCCTACACCTGAGGGCCTCGCCAGAGGGCCCTTTGGCGTGGCCCTTAGGCACGGCACAACAACAGGCACGAAAACTCGCACTATACACCAGCTGCAATCAAACCAAGGAGAACGAAAAGAAAACTGCAAGGTAAACCAACTTGTCAATAACACTGTACCTCCCTATCATCCTCCTACTCACACATCTCATCCCACACCACATGCACACACAAATTAACGCCCCCTACACACTATGGACACCCCCGCCTCAGCAATCACCCTACACCCATCACCATGTACCCACTCAGATCCAACACCAGAGCCACAAACCGAGCAAACAAAGAAAACTCAAGCACAGCACCCATACACCCATTCACAAGGCTCGAGATACCCCAAACTGCACAAAAAATTTCCATAGAGCTCATCAATGCCAAGTCAGTCCGAAACAAGATCAATACCATGGCTGACCACATGGAACAACAGCAAACAGACAAACTCTGCATCACTGAAACTTGGTACACCCCCACGGACAACGTACTACTCAACCAACTAATTCCTCCCACCCACGCAGCATACAACTGCCCACACAGACAAAGAAGAGGAGGAGGAGTCCTGATCATCGCACGAAACAACCTAAACCTCAAAGCCAGATCCTCTGCATCTACAAGTCACTGCAACACAATCATCATTGAAAACAGGAACCTCACACTTTGCCTCACCTACAGAGCACCGAATGCACCATCAGATGAACTATCTACAATACTGGAAGCCATATGTACAGTCAACAACCTCCACAAACCTCTGTTCGTACTCGGTGACTTCAACCTCAAATCCACAAATAACAAGGATGCAGAAGCCTTCCTTGCAGCGATGAACTCACTACAATTCACCCAAATGATCAACACACCCACACACAGAGCTGGATCCTCCCCCGACCTCATATTCGCCCCCAACAACCTAATAGAAAGCAAATCCTTCACAGAACCATCAATTACACCAGTACCCTGGTCGGACCACCACCTCATACAAATCTAGATACAAGCTGCAAAATGCAACAACCTCCAAGACAAACCACCCATGACAAGAAGATTCAGAAGCTTCAATAAGGATCAGTTCCTACAAGACACCCTACCCCTCCTCATCAACAGCCCAGAGGACATAAACGAACAAATAGAAAACTGGAACAACACCATCTCAAACGCCGCCAGACCCACCACCCCCAACACAAGGAAACCACACAAAAATAGATCCAGCTCCACTCCTTGGTACTCTAAGGAAATACGCAATGCAAAGAGAGCACTAAGAAGGCTTGAATGCCAATGGAGATGCTCCAAATCAAACCCCTTACAGGACTTATACCAGTCAAAACAAGAGGAATATAACAAACTCATCAACCAACACAAGAAGGATTACCACACAAACCTCATCATGAAGTCTACCAGCAACCCCCGCGAACTCTTCAACATAGTAAAGACCCTCACCAACGAACCCCAGAATAGAAATGAACAACAAATTGATTCACAGATCTTCGCAGACCACCTTAAAACAAAATTCACAGCCCCCGCAAAGGACAACAAAGTAACCAGCAGCAACAAGCCCCCTCATCCCAACCAAATATGGGACAAATTCAGCATCCCAACCAAGGAACAGATATCAAACATCATCACCACCCTCAACACCAGCACTGCCCCCACCGATCCATGCCCCATAACATGGATCAAAGCTGCTAAAAAAGAACTGATCCAGGACATCTGCAAAATAACCACAAGCTCTCTCACTACAGGAATAATGCCAAGCGCACTCAAACTAGCTACAATACGCCCCATCCCAAAGAAATCCACACTAGCTAAAACTGACCCTGCGGCCTACAGACCCATCTCAAGTCTCCCCCTCCTAGCCAAGATCATTGAAAAAGCAGTCCAGCACAAACTACAGGACCACATCTACACCCACGCCCCCCGGACCCAAATCAACATGGCTTCCAACCAAACCACGGGGTAGAAACGCTATTAATCCAACTCGACAAACTGATCCAGACTATCAATAACACCAAAATGGGAGTCCTCCTGATATTCATAGATGTCTCCGCAGCATTTGACTCAGTGAGCCACACGACTCTGCTAAGAGATTGGACTACACGGCACCACCTTCAACTGGTTCATATCACACCTGACCGACAGAAAGCTACAAGTCAAATGCGGCGCAGACACCTCCCGGCCCCTGAAAGCCACCCAGGGCATCCCACAAGGCTCATCCCTCTCCACCCTGCTATTCAACATATACCTTCAACCAATCTGCTCCATCATCAAGAACCACAAGATCCAATACACCATCTACGCCGACGACATAATGATATTCACCCCAATAGACTTGGACACCCCTGACTACTCCAACCTAGCCAATTGTCTCCAGCAAATGACAGCTTGGCTCTTAGAAAACAATCTATCCATAAACCATAGCAAAACAGAAGCTCTTGTCATATCAAGAAACCCTACCTTTTCAATGACACCCACCATCAAACTAAATAACGTCACAATATCAGTAAAGCCTGAAGTGAGATACCTCAGAGTGACGCTCGACAAAGACCTAAACTTACAGGCCCACATCGCCAGAACCACAAAAAATGCCTACCTCAAAATGAGAACCATCAGATGCCTCAAACCCATCCTCTCACAGGACCACTTCCGTACAGTCTGTCAAACATTCATCACCCCTACACTCAACTACTGCAACCCAATATACCTAGGGCTACCAAAACAGGCCCTCCGACCACTTTAGATGTCTCACAACACTGCCTCCCGCATAATAACAGGCATCTCCGGACAGGACCACATTACACCTATCCTGTACCACCTCCACTGGCTCCTAATCATGTCCCGTATACAATACAAAGTTATCCTAAACATATTCAAGATAAGACAGAACATCTCAGCAGACAGTCTGCAACCTCTCATCAAAGCGGACAGATGCACCAGACCCAGAAGAAGGAGAACCACCGACCTCATCACCACCCCACGAGAATTCATCAAATCCAGACAGGACACATCAAGAAGAGCTCTGTCCCTGGCAGCACCCTCCTTGTGGAACTCTCTTCCCGATGAGCTGAGATCTGCCACGGACCTCACAGATTTCAGAAAGCTACTAAAAACAAAGCTTTTCGTGGATCATTACAAGGACTTCACCTGAACTAAATTCCGCCATAGCCAAACTGAAGCCTTTACGAACTGTATCTAGACCTGTATTTAGCCCAATTGTAGATAGCTCAATTGTATATAGCCCACTTGTCTCAAATAGCTGTACGTAGATCATTTGCACCTAAAGCAATCAAATCACGCACACCCCTCGACCACACTCACTAAGATGTTTCACACTGCATGTCGCACACTCTCCCCCCCCCCTTGCTGTGATAACCACTTTGATTTAATGATAAAGCGGTATATTAAATCTGACTAAATAAATAAAATAAATAAATAAAATTTATTATTCCATATAGATAATTTTGTGCATGTTTGATGTCCTGCTGTGTAACGTATATTTAAGAACATAGTGCTATATAGCAGAGATGGTCAACTCTGGTCTTTGTTAAGCTGCAAACAGGTTTTCAGAGTAACCAATATAAGAAAATTCACCTGGTTCTTGGACTAAATTTACACAATAGATCCTAAAAACGAGATGTGTGTGGGGCCCTTTAGGGCTTGATTGTTCATCCTGCTTTCCAGAGTAACTAGTGCTTGATTCAACAAATTACATTACATCATACAATATTGATTTTTGGTCTTTCAAGGCAATTTAAAGCAGTCTTGAATCTTTTAATTCCTTTTCTTGGATTCCCAGATTTTTAGTTTTATAATTTTCCTTTCCTGAAGAAGATGTCACTGAATGCAAAGGGATAAGAACTAATAAATGGCTTATCCTTTCAGGCAAAGGTTCTCTGTTGAATTTGGATTTAGCTCACACTTATTTTCTGTAGTAGCTTAAATGAGTTACATTTAGATGCAGGAGATAGTTTATTTATGTATGTATTTATTTATTTAACATTTCTTATATACCGCCTTTCATGATATCAAGGCGGTTTTACATTGAACAAACTGAAATAACATTGAACAGGGCATTATAACTTGGAGATAACGATTTTACAGGGAACATGGGCAATGGAGGTTTAAGTGGCTTGCCCAAGACCACAAGGGGCACCCCCAGAGTGGAGGAGTGGTCTAGTGCTTAGAGCAGAGAAGCAAGCCTTCAATCTCACTTCTGCTCCTTGTGACCTTGCGCAAGTCACTAACCCTCTGTTGCCTTAGGTACAAACTTAGATTGTAAAAGCCCCCTGGGGACAGGACATTATCAACTCTGAACCTCTACTAGAAAGGTGTGAGCTAAACACAAAAGGCATTTACATGGTTAATGGCTCTGTAAATGCCTCTAACTGGGACATTCAACATGGTTAGTGCTGCTGAATATCCCGATCTGTTCCTGTACCTGCTCTGATGCTAACCGCGTAGCGCTGGATCATGTCGTGGGCGTTCCGGGGAGGAACAGAGGCAGCAACAGTTGAATATCTGGGGTTAAGGGTCGGTGTACACAGCTGTGTGCCGTAGCAGTGTATGACTGGCATAACTCAATATTGGGCCCATAGAATATAAAGCAGATCCATCCTTCGTTTGCTCATTAACAATGTTGTGATCCCTCACCAAGTGCTCAGTTGAGCTGCTATTGCAATGCAATGTGTGCCTTCAAGTCAGTCCTGACTCCTGGCAACCCAGAAGCTCCTGGGTTTTCTTGGCAGTGTCACTGGAAGTAGATTGCCAGGCCTTTCTTCCGAGGCAATGGAGGGTTAAGTGACTTGCCCAAGGCCACAAGAAGTGCTAGTGGAATTTGAACCCTGGTTGCTTGGTTACCAAGCCAGTGCTCTAACCACTAGGCTACTTCTCCACTCTGAGCTGCTATTACTGTTAATCATTATATTGTTACCTGTGTTCACTGTTCCCTCTAAGCTGTGCGCGTGTGCGCGCGCACACACCTCGCCGAGCAAGCACACATACTTTACAACAGAGCGCACAAAAATTACGATTCTGATTCTGATAGAAAACAACACAGACATCTTAAAATGTAAAAGTTGTGATTGTAATTACTTGAAATTTTCCACTTGATTTAGTAATTGTCTATTTTCATTTAATTTCATTAAAATCAATGTGGTGTACATACTGTATTCTGACGTGTAGTCAAATTTTAAAGTATAGAACTCCGAGTGTCGTCATGTGGCGCACAAAAATTTAACCTTCCTTCAAAAGCTGCACAGCTGATATTTTATACGCACACAGCCTACAGAAAATTAGAGGGAACATTGCCTGTGTTCTCTGTAAAGCTACATTTGTTAAACTTGTTCCATGTAAACCACTGTGACTTGTAGATACAGTGCAATACAAGAGCTGCTAAATAAATAAATAAGTAAACGCCATCTAAGTTTGTACCTGAGGCAATGAAGGGTTAAGTGACTTGCCCAAAATCACAAGGAACAGCAGCGGGATTTGAACTTTAGGTTTCCTGGTTGTCAGCCCACTGCTCTAATCATTAAATTATAAAAAACAATATTCAAAATTGTTAAAATACAAGAAAATTGTGAAAAATTACAAGAAGACCATGAAAAATTGGGTCTACGATCTGGGCGTGCAGGCCGGTTCCCAATTCCAATCGACTGCATGCTCAGCCCACATACCCAGCTAACTCAACCAGGCTTCTGAATGGAGTCGCAATGCCATGGCATCCCATGGTACCGTGCAACCATTCAGGAGCCATGATCCCTGGCTGCAGAAAATCACCTTTTTCCCCACAGCCTGACCCCCGATCTGGCCTTCCATGCCCAGGGTCAGGCTGAAGGGATCTTCCTGCACCCCTCACCTCTTGTCGCTGCCTGGCACTACGGTCCCCTGAAGTCCAGGGGGACTTATTCCACTCAAAGGAGGAATAAGTCCCCCATCTCCATGGCCGACCTCAGAATTGGCCCTGTATGTCTCTCTGCCCACTGCCTGCCCTTGCTCTGCCTCTGTCCCACTCCCTCCCTCCCACAAACAGAGCTCCCCATACAAATCACCTGTTTGTATGGGGAGATCTGTCCCTGGTAGGCTCCCTGGCCATTTAGTGGGTCTGGAATCCGGATCGGATCGGATGTCCAGGCCCACTAAAAGGAGTTCAGAGTGACCCCGTTAGGGAAGAAGAACCTAAACTATGGTTATACAATGCAAGGTGTTCCATATTAGGAATCACCAGCCAAGAAAAGGACCTGGGCATCTTCGTAGATAATATGTTGAAATCCTCTGTCCAGTGTGCAGCCATGGTCAAGAAAGCAAATAGAGTGATAGTAATTATAAGGAATGGAGAATAAAACCAAAGATATTATAATGTCTCCGTATCGCTCCATGGTGCAACTGCACCTTGAATATTGTGTGCAAATCTGGTCACCATATTTTGAAAAGGAAATAGCAGAACTGGAAAAGGTCCAGAGAAGAGTGACCAAAATGGTAAAGAGAATAGAAGGATATCCCTATGAGGAAAGACTTAAAAGGTTAGAGCTCTCCTCACTGGTGATAAAGGGAGGTTAGGACTCTCCTCCCTGGCCATGCAAGCAGTTGTGTCTACAGACGCAGTTTACTGCTATGCTGAAGAGGAAAGGGAAGCTTCACAAGGAGCCTCCTCAACTTGCTAAGACCCCTTCCCCTGTGGTTTCCTCAACTCCTGGACCAATGGATGTCTTTTTCTGCACTTGGAGAGTCCATTTGTTTAAGCCAGCGGTATCCCAAGCTTAGAGGCATCAGGGCTGGGTAGCTCGGCATCCTGTTGGATGCAATCTCTCGCCAGAGCTGTGCTTGCCTCCTGCTTTGCCCGCTGGCTCTTCCCACTCGGCTAGCTTCGGCAGCCCAGATCCCATGCTGGGAAGTGGAATGCAGTCTGAAGGAGGCAGCTTAGCTGAGTTGGGTGTGGTGGTGGAGTCGGCATCTACTATCACTGGGCCGACGATGGAAGGTGCCATTCATTGAATGGAAGAGGAAGGAGACGTACAGAGGATAGCCCGGGCTTTGGCTAAATGGGGTTCTCCTGCAGCTGCTGGGACTATTACGCGTTCCAGTTCCATGTCAACTTTGTCCTTTATATTTGAGTGTCCTACTACATTTACTTTGGAGTCCATTTGGATGGTGATTTCTTCTTTGGGTACAGCATTGGTGCAGCAGATGAATGGTTTAACTCTGCAAGTTCAATCTAATGCTCACTTATCTCAGGTTAATGCAAGTGAACTTAGCTGTGTTAAAGAACTGGTTGGGAAGTTGCAAGTTGAGACTTAGAAATATGAGACTTATTACACTTCAATTGTTAAAGATGTTTCTAACCATAGTTATAAAAATGAACTACTTGAGAATCAAGTTCGTTCTACGAATTTGCGACTTGTAAACTTTCCTCGTTCTCCCTTAATATCGATTAGAGATATTTTGAAATTCTACTTGCAGGATGTTTTAGGGGTCCCACCTGAATCTCAGCCACCTCTCTCAAAAGTGTATTATATTCCTACTCAAAAGAAGGTTGCTGCTAAGATCTGGCAGGGCTCAATATCTACAGTAATTTACAGCATGCTGATATCTTAAATATTTCTAATATTTTTTAATCTTCTGACACCGAAACTGTTATACCAGCTACTTTATTAATTTCCTTGGTATTATAGTCTGACCATGAATGGCTCTTTAAGTTGTACTTTAAGAAGCGGTCCACTCTCTTTAAGGGATTATTAGTTGCTATGTATCCTGACCTGGCCCGTGAGCAAAGATGGAAGGAATTTCTTTTGCTTAAGACTGGGGTAGTTCAGCTGGGGGTGGGGGTGTTCTTTCTAAAGTTTCCATGTAAATGCCTTGTGCGTTTACAATCTCAGAAATATGTTTTTTATGATCCCCCTCAGCAAGCAACCTTTGTTAATTCTCGCCATCCCCTTCTATCTACGGAGGAAACTAATTAAGGTTTGTTGCAGCATTTGATTAGGTTATGGATTAAACGGCCTAATTTACACTTTCCTTGCATGTCTGGCTATATTTTAGTTTTGTTCTTGGGTCTTCATTGTTGTGGGGCATTCTGGTAGATTTTGTTTTGCTTTCTTTTTTTATAATTTTTTTAGTTTTATGTAATCTAGCTTGCCTTTTTCTTTACAAGTGTTTATGCTTGGATTTTGTAAAATTTATAAATATTTAAAAAAAAAGTTAGGGCTCTTCAACTAGGAAAGGGGAGGTTTTTGAAAGCACATAGTCCTATGCAGGGCTTGAATTCCCCAATAGACAAACTAGGTGGCATCTAGAGCACAAACATTTCAAGGGTGGCCCATTACCACTGCCACCCCCCCCCCCCCTCCACCCAGGATCTGCATCTTCAGAATCTCTCTACTTTTCCTCTCCCCCAAGGTATCCAGCATATCAACCCTCTTTTCTTGTCTCCCCAAAGTGTCCAGCACCCCCCTTCCATTCCTTCCACTACCACTGCTGCCATTTTCATCATCCTACCACCGTGAAGGCTAAAAAATCAGATAGTAGCAATGCAGCACCAGCACAACCCTCACACAGTAGAAGGAAATCTCTTTTCAGTCACATTAAAACAGCAATGCAGCAGTTCTGCAAAGGCTCTGGCACTGCATTGCTGTTGTGCTGTGCTTTGACCAGTCATTTCTCCCCCCTCAGACAGAGATTTCCTGTTTGCATGGAGATATTTAGGATGGCGGAGGTGGCAACAGCGATGATAAAAGGAAGAGAAAAGGGGAGGTGCTGGACACCTTAGGAGTGGGGAAAGAAAGAGGGGAGACATGTTGGATACCTTGGGGGGAACTGCCCCCATACAGCATTGGAGGGGGACAGAAACGGCTGGTCAAAGCGTAGCACCAACACCACACAGCAATGGAGGCTTTGGGTAAGCACTGTGTTGCTGATTTAATATGATTGCCACTGCAGATCCGGGGGGGGGGGGGGGGGGGGAGGGGGGTGGCAGTGGTAATGGGCCACCCTTGAAATGTTTGTGCTCTAGATGCCACCTAGTTTGTCTATTGGGGAATTCAAGCCCCGCATAGGACTATGTGCTTTCAAAAGGCAAAAACTAACTTTGTTAAGAATGATGTTTCTAGTGATTTGTGGTTTGCTTGAGACAGGGCAGTGGAGCAACTTTTTCATTAGAGGAGCCAACCAAACCAATCTCAAGCCCTCTGCCCCCCCCCCCCCCCACCACCAAGATTTCTAATTGATAATGCTCTCTTGGACAAAATATTGGTCAGTCCATCATGGTTCAGTAGCCCACCCTATTCTGCTGCTTTTTCCTGGGCCAAGCTGAGGAGCATTCAGCTCTCTGACAACCACCCCAGGGGACTGAAACTCCTTCCACAGGAAGAAAGAATGCTTTTGGCCTACAGCAAGCCCCGAATAACAGAGAAATAGTACTTTATTTAAATGCTATTCGCTCTTTTTTATTTTTACAATATTTAAACATATTTACCATATTTAGAAGCATATTTTAGCAACTTGCATTTTCAGGGAGCATTACAATCTAGCCTCATTTTTGGATAATTCTGTAGCAGTTGCTGGAGGAACGTTTTCAGTAACAGCCACCAGAATTAACAAAGAAAAATGGTAAGCATACACAATGAATAAAAGGCAGAAGGAAAAGGAGCTTTTGGAGTAATTTGAGAAAAGCTGTAGTGCTCAAATAGTAGAAAAGCAGAGTTTCTATAAAGCTAGCAGGGAAAAGCTTATGCTCACTTGAAAAGATGACAGTCCAGCTTTGTGGGTAGGCTTCCTAAGCTGCGAGGCTGACAAAACCCTCTGTTATTACCCTGATGATGAAAATATTTCTGTATTTCAGAGCAAACCTCGCCAAGAACTAGGGAACTAAAAAAGGAGCATGTACGAGGTGTGATCAAAAAGTATCAAGACTTGTACAATAACACAAGTATAACACTGACATTTATTGCATTCAGTCTCCTTCAAAGCAGTCTTCTTCTGATAAACACACTTCCTCCAGCGTTCCTGCCACTGCTGGAAACAATTTTGAAATGCCTCTTTCGTTATGCTGATAAGCTGCTTTCTCGAATTTTGTTTAATGGTCTCCAAGTCATCGAATCTCCTTTTTTTCTGTAGTAATCTCAGTTTTGGAAACAAGAAAAAGTCACAGGGTGCAAGGTCAGGTGAGTACAGAGGCTGATAGACTTGCTCAATTTGATCTTTACCCAAGAACTGCTGGACAAGATGTAATGCATGAGCTGGGGCGTTATCATGATGAAGCAATCATTCACCATTCCTGTGAAACTCTGGCCTTTTACGACGAGCTGCATTTCTCAAAAGAGTCAGAACTTGGATGTAGTACTCCTTATTGATGGTTCGGCCTTTTGGAGAATATTCATGATGAACAATACCCTGGTAATCAAAGAAAACTGTGAGTATGACCTTGGCATTGCTCCTCACCTGATGGGTTTGGTCTGGGAGAGTCTGGAGACTTCCATTGTGAGGAATGAGCCTTAGTTTCAAGGTCATAACCATAAACCCATGATTCATCACCAGTAATAATCTTTTTGATGAAAGTTGAGTCATTTTCAACACATTCCAACAATTCCCTGGCTGCAGACAGTCAATCTTCTTTTTGGTCAGAGAACAGGAATTTCGGCATGAATTTTGCAGACACACGTCTCATTCCCAAATCAACAGTAAGAATAGACTATCACTATACCGATCCAAAACTGATGGCCATGTTCTTAGTAAGCTTCCTGAGAGTCAATCGACGATTTGAACATATTGCAGCATGTATTGCTTCAACTTTGTCTTTGTTCCTGCTCGTGGATGTCCTCCCAGAATATCTGTCATTGTGAACACTTTGGTAGCCCTTTTGGAAACATTTGTACCAGTCATAAACTCAAGCTCGACTCATGCATTCATTGCCATACACTTTCTGTAATTTGTCATAAGTCTCTGCATGAATCTCCAAGTTTCTAGCAGAATTTAACACAAATTCACTGATCAATATTTTCACTCATTGTAAATCTGATGAACTGCTTTTACTCGATACCAAACATCACGTGATTTAAAAAAGTACAGGTATGGTACTGCCACGCTACACTCTGCACATGCAGAGCACATAACTAGGTCACTGCATTCTTTATAGCATCATGGTGTGATGTATTGTTATATAGCTACACTAAAGTCTCAGTACTTTTTGATTATACCTCATAGTTCTGATAATGTTTAACCCTGTCCCTGGTACTTTACTCCAACAAAGGTAGGGAGAGGATCATTTGTTTGAAGGGCTCTTCAAGCTACCCCTCAGCTTAACTATTAGGTAAGTTAGGCTATCCCCTAGAGTAGCATCTTCTGGGATGTGGCAACCAGCAGGGTATTCAAAGTTAAACAATAGATTAGGATGGCCAGGGGGGCATAAGGCTCAAGGTTAGCCTAGGGTGCCAACACCTGCCCTTACCCATATCCTCACCCCAAGTAAAGACTTCTTGAAGGTCTCTCCAGGATATCCCTCATCAGAGTTTATAGTTAAGGTCTTCCATTGCCAAACAAGGTGACTGAATGCCTGAAAAAATAAATACACAATGTAAAGGCAACATCAAGCAACATGCCTCCTCTGATAATTCAGTGTAAGATGTCATATCGTTCTGTCAAATCTGCCAAAATATTGCTTAACTCACTTCACAGAGAAGACTGTGAGTACCAGCAACTGGCACAGAGAGACATTGAAGAAATAATTTGTAACTAGCAATGTTTACACATGTAGGGCCCGATATTCAAAGGCATTTACATAGTGTAAAAACCTAGAAACGGATCTTCATCGCCTATCAAGGTTAGTGCCAATGAATATGCACTGATTCTGCCGCTACGTGCCCTGATGCTATCTGTGTAGAATCAGGGTGTGTTGTGGGCATTCTGGGGCGGAGCAGAGGTATCGCCCTTTGCTAATCGGGCAGCAGCAATATTGAACCACTGCCCAGTTAGAGACTCACGGATAAAGATAGGCGTGGGAAAACACTAGTTTTACCTGTGGGTGCTAACTGGGAGATGGCTCAATATTGCTGCTGTCCAGTTAGTTTCTGTGTCATGCAGCGCATTGTGGCAGACCCGGATATTCAATTCCAGTGGCTAGATATGGCCCCAGATTGAATATCTGGGGTTAAAGTTCAGTGGCAATGGTTATACTCCTTAGAGGCGCATAGCCATTGCAATTCAATATTGGACTCGTAGATTATGATATTCACAATGTCAGCACAAGACAATGAAACATCTTGACAGGCAGCAGAGGGGACATGCAGTTGTGGTATATAGCTAGACTAGATGGGTAAGACAAAAGCATAGGCATAAATAAAAGTGGGTGACTAGATTGAAGGGGAATTGTATGTACAGCCAAATAACATACAGTATGTGCAGCTGATCTCAAAGAGCATGTTGTTGTTAAGTGCCATCAAGTCAGTGCTGACTCATGACGACCCTCTGCATAGTTCTATTAAACCGTGTATGGTCTTCAGTCAGGTGGCGAATTGTTGATACGTCATGCAAAGCTGCTGTTATTGTATCCACCCATCGCATTGCTAGCCTTCCTCTTTTGTGCTGTGCATGTAGCAAACTAATCCTGATGCAAAATGAGAGTCATGTTTTCACCTGCTTTTTGGAGTAGAGGTAGTTTTTGTAGTCACTTGGGGAGGGAGTTCCAGAGAGAGGGGGCTACTCCTGAGAAGGCTTGCTAGTGGGTGTCACATCATATGATTCCCTTTGGGGAGGGTACAGTTAGGGATTCTCCTTGAGATGACCTTAGAGGCTTCAAATATGTGTAGAGGACTAGCTTATTCTTTAAGCTGGACAAGAGTCACCAGAGCCTGCAGAATCAACAATCCAACTCCTCCAGCCTTTTAACTGAAGAACCAGTATGAAGCCCTGGAAATGGAGGAGGTGAAAACATCCCAGGAAAGGAAAGAACCAGAGCTCAAGCACTCCAAAGTTGCAGAATCAGTGACCACAAGGAAGCAAAGCGTAGTGGTGGTTGTGGACTCTCTTCTGAGGAGTACTGAGTTGTCCATCTGCTGACCAGACTTGATGTTCAGAAAGGTGTGCTGTCTGCCAGGTGCCAAAATCTGAGATGTTATGGAGAGTTTGCCGAGTCTCATTAAGTCTACTGATTATTATCTGATGTGCCTCATTCATATCAGCACAAATGATACTGCTAGGTATCCCTCTAAGTATATCAAAAGTGACTTCATGGCTCTGGAACAGAGGGTGAAGCAGACAGGTGTGTAGGTGGTGTTCTCTTCAGTCCCCCTTGTTGAGGGTAAAGGCCAAGATAGAGAAGCTTGCATCCTGGAGAAGAATGCATGACAGCGTGGATGGTGTCATGAAGAGCATTTTAGTATCCTGGACCATGGGATGATGTCCCAAGGGCTGCAGAGCAGAGATGGCATAATCGACTTTGAATTTCTTTATTAGCTGGCATATTGGCTGAATGTACAGAGTATATTAAAGAGGAGAGTTGAAAGGGCTGAATCTCGAGGGAGTCCTGTAGTTTGTGTGAAGGTGTTCAAGTATTGTTGGCCAATATTGACCTGTTGTGTTCTGTCTGTCAAATATGATGAAAACCATTGGAATGTGGTTCCGCTAAGTCCATTTTATATGACACTCTGTATTAGCAGTGGGTGGATAACTGAGTCAAAGGCCACTGCAATATCTAGGAATATTAGAATGATTAGAGTTGTTAATTCCTTTTATTATGTTGTTGTAAAGTACCAGCATTAATGTTTTAACACTATGTAGAGGTCTAAATCCAAATTGATTGTCATCTAATGGTGCATATTGATCAATGTGGTCCTGCAGTTGCATTTGTACTTTTTTTTTCAATTATTTTGGCCAGGCGGGTAGGCTCAAGATGGGTCTGTATGAAGACGGGCACATTTTGTCTAATGATTTATTTTTTTGGATAGGGCGAATTATTGCATTCTTGAGACCTCTTGGCATTTGGCCTTGTTTGAGAGACTGGTTTACAATTGAAAGTATGATGGGGGCAATTTTATCACAGGCGACTTTGATCCAGATCACTGGACAGGGGTCTGAGTTAGATGTGATTGTGTTTAAATTTGTTACTAACTTTTCTAAGGGATCTAAGTAAATAATATGGAACTCTTTCCATACTTCTGTCAGTGGTGTTGGGTTATTATTATTAGGGGGAGCACATAAGAGGTTCGGTAGTGGGTTAACCCAGCCAGCAATGGAACCTACCCAGCCAGCAATGGAACCTAAAATACCCACCTAATAACACCCAATCTAAGCCTTTATCACAGTCCCAAGCTCCTTCCTGCAGATCAGACAAATTCCGTCCTAAAGTAAGCATTGTGTTGCATATAACTCAGTGCAACTAAAATTTCATGTATATAATCCAACCCTGTTATTTAATTGACCCCTCATGTATATAGTTTAACCCCATTATCCAAGTTGATATTCCTGTTCTATGTAAAACCAAACAGTTTGTGTTTAGGTTGTTTTTGTTATACTGTAAACCGCGCTGATACCGAATAGTGCGGTATATAAGCAACTGTAATAAATAAATAATAAATAATAATAATAAATAATAAATAAATAAACTTTAGACATATAGTAATCAGCTAAAGTTTGAGGAGCAATGGGGAGAGTTTCAGTGGATTCTCTAGGATTGGTTGTTAGTGATTTTACAATAGAAAATAGAGTTGGGAGTGGTCCCAGAGGACTGGACAAAGACACATGTGGTCCCTTTACACAAAAGGGGAAGTAAGGATGAGGTTGAAAACTACAGGCCAGTTAGTCTAACCTCTGTGGTGAGTAAATTATTGGAAACACTGCTAAAAGAAAGAATAGTCTGGAGTCCAGCGGATTACAGGATCTAAGGCAGCATGGGCTTACCAGAGTCAGGTCTTGTCAGACAAATCAGATTGATTTCTTTGACTGGGTGCCCAGGGAGCTGGATTGAAGGAGTGTCCTATATGTGGTGTACTTAGATTTCCGTAAAGCCTTTGACACCATTCCACACAGGCAACTTATAAGCAAACTCAGCACCCAAGGGATGGACCCTAAAGTGACTGACTGGGTTAGAAATTGGTTGAGTGCAACACGACTAAGGGGACAGGTAAATGGAGCTCACTCAGAGGAGAAGGAGTTTATTATTGGTGTGCCGAAGGGATCTGTTCTTGGTCCGATTCTTTTTAATACCTTTGTTAGTGATATTGCGGAAGGACTGTCTGATAAGCTTCACCTCTTTGCGGATGATACCAAAATCTGCAATAGAGTAGACCCAGGAAGGAGTAGATAACATGAGAAGGGATTTAGCTAAACTTGAAGAATGGTCAAGAATTTGGCAGCTGAGATTTAATGCTAAAAAATGCGGGGTCGTGCATTTGGGCTGCAAAAATCCAAAGGAGCAGTACAGTGTAGGGGGGAAGTACATCTGTCCACGAAAGAAGAGTGGGACCTGGGTGTGGTTGTTTCTGATGATCTAAAAGTGGCTAAAGAGGTAGAAAAGGCAACGGTGAAAGTCAGAAGGATACTTGGGTGCATAACCCCTCTCTTGCACCTGTCCTCAGTTCCCTCCCCATCCCTCTCCATTCTTCTTTCAAGTATTGGGATGTTCACATTGATTCAGATCTCTCCTTTACATCAGACATCTTCTGTAAATGTAAATGTACAAGTAAATGTAAATGTACAAGTAAATAGAGCTCACTCTGAGGAGAAGGATGTTACCAGTGGTGTGCCCCAGGGATCTGTCCTTGGTCTGATTCTTTTTAACATCTTTGTTAGTGATATAGTGGAAGGGCTGTCGGGTAAGGTTTGCCTCTTTGCGGATGACACCAAAATCTGCAATAGAGTAGACACCCAGGAAGGTGTAGATAACATGAGGAGGGATCTAGCTAAGCTTGAAGAATGCTCTAGAATTTGGCAGCTGGGATTTAATGTTAAAAAATGTAAAGTCATGCATTTGGGCTGCAGCAATCCAAGGGAGCAATATAGTATAGGGGGTGAAGTACTTTTGTCCACTAAAGAAGAGCGGGACCTAGGCGTGGTTGTGTCTGATGATCTTAAAGTAGCTAAACAGGTAGAAAAGGCGATGGCAAAAGCTAGAAGAATGCTTGGGTGCATACGGAGAGGAATGGCTAGCAGAAAAAAGGAGGTGATAATGCCTCTGTATAAGTCTTTGGTGCGACCTCATTTGGAGTATAGTTTGCAATTCTGGAGACTGCACCTTCCAAAGGATGTGAACAGGATGGAGTCGGTGCAGAGGGTGGCTACTAAAATGATTAGTGGGCTTCATTATAAAGCATATGAGGACAGACTGAAGGATCTTAATATGTACACCTTAGAGGAAAGGCGGGATAGAGGTGATATGATTGAGATGTTTAAATACCTCCGTGGCATAAATGTTCAGGGAGAGGGCCTCTTTCAATTGAAAGCGAGCTCTGCTATGAGGGGACATGGGATGAGGGTGAAGGGAGATAGATTCAGGAGTGATATGCGGAAATATTTTTTTACGGAAAGAGTAGTGGATCCGTGGAATAGTCTCCCAGTGGAGGTGGTAGAGATGAGGACAGTAACTGAATTCAAAAAAACAATGGACAAACACAGAGGATCTCTGAAGGTAAAGGGGGGACTGTTGTAGTTGTTGATATGGAAGGACAGATTAGATAGGCCATGTGGTCTTTTTCTGTCATCATATTTCTATGTTTCTATGTTTCTATCTCACACTACCTTTGCTGCTCTGCATAGAGTTAGGGCCCTTCGCCACTTTCTTCATTAGTCCACCATGACCACTCTCCATTTAAGGACCATGATTTCCTGCATCGATTACTGTAATGTTTGCTTCACCGATCTTCCACAATCTCAACTGAAACTTCTTCAAATGATTCAAAATACTACCATTCACATTCTCACCCACTCTAGAAAGTATGACCATGTTACACCACTTCTTATTCAACATCATTGGCTCCCCATTACCTAGAGAATAAAGTTCAAAATCCTAACTGTTACACATAAGGCTCTTCACAACAGTACACCATTCTACTTATCATCTTCCATCATTCCATACATCCCACAATGCTGCCTTAGATCCCTATGAGGGGACATAGGATGAGGGTGAAAGGGGATAGACTTCAGGAATAATATGCAGAAATATTTCTTTATGGAAAGAGTGGTAGATGTGTAGAATAGTCTCCCAGTAGAGGTAGTAGAGACAAGGACAGTATCTGAATTCCAGAAAGCATGGAACAAACACAGGAGATCTCTAAAGGAAAAAATGGGACTATTGTAGTTGATATGGAAGGGCAGACTAGAGAGGCCATATGGTCTTTTTCTGCCATCATGTTTCTTTGTTAAAGTACTCTGGCCTTTGTTTGAGGGACTTGAAAATTAGAGACAGAGTTCTAAATTTGGCCTTGTAGAGTACTCATAGCCAGTGCAGGTTTTGGAGGAAGAGGGTGACGTGGTCATGTAACTTGAAGCCCTCTATGAAGCATGATGCAGCATTTTGAAGTAACTGGAACTGGTGCTATCTCTTTGTGATCTGACGAATATACAGGGCATTACAGTAGCCTAGTCATGATATTATCACATCATGGACCACTGTGATCAGATTTGTCTTCTCAATTTATGGAGCGAGATTTCTTGGCTACCACAGGTGTTAGAAGCAGTTTTTAAAGGTTGCGAGAACTTTTGGAAACAAAGTAAGTGATGAGTCCAGAAGTATTCCGAAATTCCTGACCTGTGATTTTAGGGGGAGTTCTCATTGCCCAAAAATGTTGTCCTAAATTGAACTGCATAACTTATTTAGTAGTTTTTAGCTCACACCTTTCCAGTAGTAGATCAAGACAAGTTACAGTCAGGTACTGTATGTATTTTCCTGTCCCCAGAGAGCTTACAATGTAAGGTTGTACCTGAGGCAATGGAGGGTTAAGTGACTTGCCCAAGGCCACAAGGAAAGTCATTGGGATTCAAACCCTGGTCTTCTGGTCTCAGGCTACTTCTCCACTATACTAATAGGAGCTGAATATCTCCACCATTTGGAGTATCAGTGGTGGTCAGCACTCCACATCTTAATTCAGTGACACTCGCTTTCTGCTAGTAATGCTGAATACAAATGGATTATTTAAGTGCTGCAACTGTATTTTAAGAAAGTTATTGACCTGTATATATTTGTTCAAACATGAAAAGTCAAGTAGTAGCTTTTGAAGTCCACCAGAGAGCTATGGCCAGAGAGCACAGGTGGTCCTTAAGAAAAAAGATATAGAACAGGACCAGTTTAACCATTTGGTAGACTAGGTGGTCACCTAGGGTGGCACCTTCTGGGGAACAGCAAAGAGAAACTGCAGTCAAAACAAAACAGTAGGCTCTGGGTTAGCTGATATCCTCTTCTGCTCCATCCCCATCCACAAACTCTCTTAACACTCTCTGTTTGCAGCCAGGATACGAAATGTCTGTAGCCCAGTTTCTTCCCTTGGAGACAAACCAAGGAGTGAGAGAGTTGCTCCACTCCAAACTTTTACTGGATGTAGTCACACTGTTTACTATGTTCTATGTAATGCAGTTGAATGTTTGAAGTAAACCTCTTTGATTCCCAGATAAAGTGGTATTGAAAAACAGATAAATAAATAAATGATATCCAGGGGTATATGCACAATATAAAGCCCAAGTGCACTACTAGAGAGTGAGATTGTGTAGCTCTACCTGCCATCTACTGTTACTCAGATACAGGAAGCTGACGTCCAATCCATTACAAATTCTCCCCAAAATAATTTTATCCAGAATCTATTCTAAACCAAGAATTGTACCATTGTGGCATCTCCAAGAGAGAAGGCCACAGGAAATAATTCAGTTCCACCTCGCTTCCCCCCCCCCCCCCCCCCCCCACTATTGTCTCCACTCCAACATATCATCCATTAGGAGGAGCTTAGTTCTGAGTTAAAGGGAACAGCTAGGTAGACAATGCAAGCCAGGATGGTGAAGTGGAGGACGTGAAGGCAAGGATCCTGTTGGTGCTTTCAGTCTTGGAGTCATTTGAAGCAGTAAAACCCTGAATGATACCTTGTTGCTCTTTGTCTTCCTCATCTTGCTGTTAACCTTTAGACAGACAGAAATGTTCATGCCAACAAAAATACTTTGTTTCCTTTTTGAATGTATTTTCCCACACTAAGACCTACTGTGGGAAGCAAGATGGGAGAATTAATACTCGGGCATTACAATCTGACACATTGTTTAAACTCTATATTTCAGATTTAATTTTCCATTGACCCAATAGCTGCTTGCTGCACTATACACTTTCAGGGATTTATAACAAATCCACTTAACACTTTTTTTTTACCTTTCCTATACCAGTCTCCCATGGTATGCTGGTAAAGCTATATGGAGTGGAAGGATCATGGGTAAATCAATTAATGCATGCAAACCGTCTTTTTATATTGTGACCTAGTAACTTCTTTTTACTTCCTTTTAAGTTTTTAATTGTGAAATGTCTCCTTATCTGGGATTCAATGCTATGAGTCTTCATTTCACTGAGGGACTCCCTCCAACCCCAGCCTTTAATGCTGCCACCTCTACACTTGATTTCAGAGTAACAGTCTTGTGGCTGAGGAGCATGGACTTGATTCCTTTTGGAAACTGACACAAATGCACCCATACATATACCACCATGTACATGGATTTGTAGTCTTCTCTTTGGCAATCTAAGCTAGAAAATCTATGCTGGCAATACCAACATTGACTGTCCTGAACAATGGAGCCAGCTAATACCCTATCCAATGCCAACCAACCAGAGCCAGATTTAAAGGGTATGGACAGGACACGACATTGAATCTTACTATGGCTGCAGCCTGTTTTCCAAGACACACATTCATGCCTATAGACTGTTGTGGTAAGGAGGGTGCAGCCCAGCTAGGGAAAACTGAAAAAAAGAAGAATTTCTCTTCTTTATGGGGGATGGGTGCACAAAATCACATACTCCATACTAAAAGCCCTGAAAGGAACCTAGGGGCAGAGCTAAGGGTAAACCAATCCCAGTCCACAGGACAACCCTGCATAGGAGTAGGAGGTCCAAGTGGGCGGAGCCAGGAAGGGAGTTGCCCTGCTCAGCAGTTAACAGGGAGAAAACAAACACAAGAGGGAGAGCCAGTTGGAGTTTGGAAGGGGCTTTGAGAAGAAGGTCCAGGAGGAATTCAAGAGCAAGCACAAGCGGCAGTTGCAGTTGCAGTTGCAGTTCCAGTTCCAGGTTCTAGCCCAGTTCTCAGAAGGCACAGACCGGAAAGTTCTGTGGCCAAACTGAAGAGAAGCTTTGCAGCCAAGGAGAGCAGCAGAAGGAGGAACCACTATAGAGGCAGCCAAGAAAGGTACGCAGGGACCAAGCATTGCCAGCAGGATAGTTCTTGCTCTGACTCAGAGGAGACTGTCATACCCCAGAAGGCTCAGCACAGAAAGAAATATCTCACTAGGGAAGTTAAACAGGAGAGACCCCCAAGAGACCGGCCTGGAGAAGGCAAGGCCAGGCACTGGGAGAGGCTGTTTAATCTGGTGAAGACTCTTAAGGAAAAAAGCCCGGAACACTTTCAAGGAGCACCCAGCTGTAGCTCAATAGAGAGCATGGAGGTAGGCCCTGAGGAAAGTGTTGTTAATTCTGATGTCTCTGAAATGGAATGCGAGCTGTGCACTAAGGTATTAGTGTGAGCTAGAAACAGTGGAACATAAAAAGGGGGCTGTTCTAGCCTAAAGACAGTTTCAGAAGCTGGAAGAGAGGGGAAAGCCTGAATGTAAAGGATTAAGAATCTCTCCTAAGAAGCTGAAACTGCAGGAGCTCAGTGGAGGTTCAAACAGCTGAAACTGTTTGTGTGTGGCAACAGCAGGATTGAAGCTGATACCTCACTCACTATGTGAAGAGTTTTAAAATGCCTTTTTCTTCTGATGCTAAGGTTAAGCAGTTGCAGTAAGGAACAGGAGCTGGTATAAGTTTGTTCAAGGTTACACTGTTTTGGACATTTTGATTTCTGGGAGAAATTATCCTGTATTTTCTTTTTGTCTGGAGAAACCAAAAGTTATGCTTGAAGAATTTTATGTTCACCACTTACCAGCATGGAAACCGAATAAAATTTCCTGTGCGCTTTATTAACCACTTGGCTCTTCTTTTCGTACACAACTACAAAAATCCTAGAAGGGATATCAGATGGCCAGCCGTCCCTACTAGGCAGCCGCCTGGTAGGGGTGCGAGCGTCACACTGTTCATATATGCAGATCCACACCACTTTGCCCACATGCCATGGTCAAAATCCTCATGTCCTCCTGATAAACCACACACACACACAGAGCATGGCAATCTCATAAACTGTCATTCCCTTGGGAAAGTAGGCAAAAATTAATTAAGTGATGAGCTGGTTCCATGGGTCAGAGGCAGTGTTGCATGCTACATGTGGAGGAGGATCATGGGTCCGATTCTTGGCTCAGGGCTTCTGCCATCTGGGTTGGCCAGGGCTGAGAATGCTACTGAGTGATTTTCTAGTCGTCATGCGAGTAGTTGGATGTAGGGCCTCCATATGAGAACTATAACTGTAATGACTGGAATAAAATAACGTTGAGAAGGGGATATAAAAGAGGGGAAAAGATGACTCATGGTACCAGATGCATTCCTGGTTCTCATTGACTTGGAAGCCCAGAGGAGCAGGCGGGGGAGAGCGAATTGTTAGGTCAAATAAAAATGTTAAAACTGTTTCATTTATAGTATTCAATTTGTTAATAGCTTAAATAGCTTTGGCAGCAGCTATTAGCTGATTGCTACCCAACCCTCACTTTGGGCATAGGATATCCGATTATTTCAGGATGGCTGTGTCCCTTACCTGCATTCAGACAACTTTTGAAACAAAGGAAAACTCTTCCTCTGATTAATACAGGACATTTGTGTAGGGGTTTGGATAAATTTAAAGTTTTGCATGTCAAGATTTTTTTGTTAGTTGTAATATCCAAGAGTCCAGATTTTATAGACATAAAGAAGAACTTTTGAAAGTTATTATATAAAGGAACTTCATCTATTAGAATTGAAACATTTCCAGATATATTTGCTTGGTATGAAAGCTCAGGCTGGTCAGAACATGTGATCCCCACAGGAATTCCTAATTCTGTTTTCTAATGTGGTATCTCTCATATCAAAAACCTGTAATTATCATTTCTTTATATTATTTATAAAGATGTTGATTTTATTTTGTGTGTGCGAGTGTGTCAACTTGGATTAGTCAGTGTAGCAGAGAAACCAATGATCACGGGATCATGGTCCATCACATTTACAATAGCTTAAATAAATAGGTCCTTTAGCCAGAGGTAAGCATAGTCCCTGGATTTAGTAAAGTGCCTGGATATAATACGGCCAGGCCATAGGTTCATGGTCAGTAACAACTGGTTTCTTGGTCAGCTTTGTGGTCGTCCCATGCCTAGATGTGAAATCAGTCATTTCTAGGCAGTGACTCCGGTTTATTACTTGATTCAAATTTGGAAAAATCAGATCATTAAATCAAAACCTAAAATCCAATTGGTATCGCTGAAGGTCAGTATGTGCACAGCACCCTGTCTTCAGGCTGGCATCCTGGTCTCCTTCATCTCTGTTGCCACACCTCAAGGTGCCACGAGAAGACCCACTCCACCTGGCATTGCTGTCACCAGACTAGCTCTGCACAGCATGTCCCCGGGGCTTCTGGGCAGCTGAAAAGTAAGAGCGTAGTGTCTTTGATTTCATGCCACATTCTGTCCTGTAGCTTGTACTTAGAGCACTGCCTATTTCGTGACACACAAGATGTTATCAAGGAGGAGGAGATTCAGTTGGAACATTTAACAGGCTTTGATCAAGTTCAAGTAGGTAGCATTTTACTCCCCAGAAAAGCACATGGAAATGTGAGGAAAGATGCTTTTACTGAGAAGGTGGTGGATGAGTGAAATAACCTACTAGAATCCTAACCCATGCCATTTAAAAAAGAAATATTTAATCTGCTTTTTGAAATAGCATTGGTTAGGGTCATCAATTTTTCTGATTGTCTTTTGCCCTGGGCCATATCAGTAGATTATTTTACCTAGGATAAATGGAATAAGCTACCGGCAGAGATAATAGGGAGAGAATTCAAGCCAACTGCAGAGGACATACAAGGACAGCAGCATTAGAGATGAAGCGGGGTGTAAAGTAACCCAGGAGGAACTGGACTGAATGGATAGGTCAAAGGCTCTTTATTTGCTAACAGCACTCTCTGGTGTGTTATGTTATTTTGACTACCAGACAGGGGCTGTAAAAGCATTATAGACGAGAGCTGCGGATATTCATACCCTCATTCCACCCCGCTCTGCCCCATCACTATCTGGATAATGCTGGGATAGTTAGAGAGATTTTCAGAAGCACTCTCCGTATTGCTCCGAATATTGGGCTAAACATTTCCTGCTATCAATCCTAACTCTGGCCAAGTGGATATAGATAATGATTCACCCATTCTTATGTCTGCGTTTCTTATGAATCTTTTCCAGCCCTATAACCATTAGACTGAATCATTTTCTTAGCACATGAAATAAATTCAGCATTAGGATAATCCAAAGACATCTGGGGATTAGGGAAAGTACAGAACTGTCTTCCTCTTTTTGAATAAATTGCCTGTGTACTCGCACTTTTCCCAGTGCAGCATGCTATACCTTAACATATCGATATATGTCCTGCACCTCTGTGCTATGAGATGAATAGTTCATATTGTGTGATGCTGCCCTCGCTTTGGTCTGGCATATGGCAAAGATAGACTAGAAAGGTAGGGATTAATGGAGGTGATTTTAAATCAAACCAATCTAAAGTGTCAGCAAAGAAAAGCACGTGTTAAATAAAGCTTATTAAAAAAAGAAGTACAGGTTACGAGACTATTGCAATAGGTTATTAAAACAATTATTAAGTACTGTATAATATGATATCCTGTGCCTTCATCTGGTAATGCTGCTTTAAACCAGGTGTCTGATAATAAAAATCACTTACTAGAAGAATGAGATCTTCAAATTGCCTTGTGGTATTCAACTTATTGAGTGAAATCGTGATTTTATACACTCGCAAGCGGATATTCAGCCAATGTTGCCCAGCATTTTTTAATTGCCAGCCACCATGGATAAAATTTAAACCAGATATTCTTTTGGTAAAGCCGCTAAGGCTCCCCTTGGCATGATGAATACTTATGTAACTGTGAGTACTCTCTTGTATGCATCTCGTCTGCTTATGCAGGCTGTTGATACCCTGCCCGGCCAGTCTGGAAGTCTGGCCAAAGAGACTGCCTCTCTAGAACAGGTGCAGCAAATCTCCCGGACTCTCTGGTTTCGAAAGATTCTTTTCGAAGACGGACATGCCTGCTGCCCACTCCAATTGAGTTTGCCTCTTTGACAGACCTGCCCCTCCTAAGGATATTTCTTTGAAAGATATATGGGATGCAATAACTCATGTGGACTTAACTCTTCAGTATTCTTTGGTTAAGGTCTCAGATTTCTCTAAGGAGGCTGTGGTGAAGCTTGAGGAGCACGATGTTAAATTTACTGCAGTTGAGAAATCTTTCCATAAAATTGAATCTCAACTCATTGCTATACAGACTTCACTCTCCTGTCTTACATTAGACTCGTTTCCTTTACAGTGACAGTTGGAATCTTTAGAGAATGTTCCATGTTCAAAAAATTTACGTTTCTTACATTTTCCATGTACGCACTTCCTATCGCCGACAAAGTTAGTTCTTAAGTATCTTAAGGAAATACTACAGTACCCCAAAGCGGATGCTGTTCATATCTCAAAAATTTACTATAGCCCCAAGGGGATTAAAAACTCAGCAAAGGGAAGTGTAGCGTCAGGTGATGATCTTGACCCAGTTTTAATTACTGATAATTTAGACTTATCCGCTTATTTGGAATCCTCTATTGATGAAATACTTTCACAGGCTATTCTATTAGTTTCATTTGTGTCCGAGGTAGATAAAGACTCCATTTTATGCTTGTATTATGATAAGTTTTGTGGGCAGGTGATTCAGGTATTTCCTGATGTAACTTAAAGTACCCAGAAACATAGGAAGGCATTTCTGGAGCTCAGGCCTAGATTCCTGGCTCTTGGTGCCTCCTTTATGCTTAAATTTCCCTGTAAGTGCGTGATATTATATCGGAGCAGTAGGTATGTTTTTCTTGAAGTTTATTATATATATTATATTATATTATGAATATTATATATATATTTATAGGGACCATTCATTTTCTGTATGTGCATCCTCCATATTGTGGACTTGATCTGTATAGTATTAAATTGTTTCTTTGTATAAATTGAAATACATACAAAAATAAAATTAAAAATAAAACAGCATCCTTGTTCCCCTGTCTTTCACCTACTTTCTACTAGTCCCCCATTTGCACCCTCAGTACTCATAGCCTCCCCTGCTTCATCTATCTCTCTGCCTCTCCTCCTCTCACCAAACCCAGCTCCTTCCCTGTGGCTCATCCACCCTCCACCTCCAGTCCCTTTCTTACATTTTAGCCCCATAATCAGGCTCCTATTCTATCTTTTACTTCGCCTATTTCCTCCTCCTCTCTTATATCCTTCAAAGACCTGCCCCATCCTTTGTCCCTTCCCCTCTTCATAGCTCTCTGCCTCTTTTTCCCTTCCCCCAGCATTCATTACCCATGCATTTCACTCATTCCCATCTTCCATTTGTCTGCCTCTTCTCCCATTCTTCCTTCTCCCCTCCCCAACATTCCCCACCTACCTGACCCTGCCTTTCCTCCATCTTAAACTCAGTACTGATCCCTCAGTCTCTTCATCTTTATCTTTCTCCGCATGTCCTGGCTCCTCCATCTCCTCCTGTATCTGTCCTTGCTTTCCCGTCATTCCTCTTCTCTCAGCCTCAGCCCATGCATCAGCTTCTAGCCCCCTTCTCTCCAGTTCCAGCTCTTGTTTAGCCCCTAGACCCCTTTCCCCAGATCCAACCCCCTGTATTAGCCCTCAGCCCCTACCATCAGACCCTACATTAGCTCCTGGTCCACTTCTTCCAGTCCTAGCATCAGACCCCTTCCCCTATCTTCACCTCTTAGCATCTTCCCTCTTTCCCCATCTCCAGCCTCAATGTCAGCTTCTGCATTAGCCCCTAGCCTTCTTCCTCTATCCTCAGCCTCTGAATTAGCCCACAGCACTTTTTCCCCAGCCCCAGCATTGAAACCCTCCTACTATCCTCACCCCTTAGTATCGTCCCTGTTCTCCCATCCCCCACCCCATGTCAGTCCTATTCATCACATCATCCTCCAAAATCAGCATTAGACCAGTCCCTCAGCTCTATTCCCAACATCAACTGGTTGACTGGAAGGTGACAAAGGATGCTGATAGAGTTCACTCTGAGGATAAGGATGTTACCAGTGGTGTGCCAAGGGGATCAGTCTATGGTTCAATTCTTTTTAAAAAATTTCTAAGTTATATTGTTGAAGGGCTATCTGGTAAGGTTTGCCTCTTTGTGGATGATACGAAACCCTGCAATAGGGTAGACACCTAAGAAGGTGTACAGAACATGAGGAAGGATGTAGTGAAGCTTGAATAATAGTTGAAATTTAGCAGCTCAGATTTAATGTTAAAATAATCCAGGATTGTGCATTTGATCTGGAAAAATCCAAGGGAACAGTACAGTATAGGCAGTGAAATACTTCTATTCATGACCTGGGAATGATTGCTTCTGATGATCAACAGGTAGAAAAGGAGACAGCAAAAACCTGAAAGATGCTTGGGTGCATATGATGAGGAATAGCCAGCAGGAAGAAGGAGGTGATAGTGCCTCTGTATAAGTGTCTGGTGAGACCTCATTTTGAGTACTGTGTGCAGTTCTGAGGACCACACTTCAAAAGGATATAAGCAGGATGGAGTAAGTGCAGAGGGTGGCTACAAAAATGCTTGGAGGTCTTCATCATACGGCATATAAGGAAAGACTTAAAGAAAGGTGGGAGAGGGGGGATCTGCCAGAAATGTTTAAATACATTGGTGGCATAAATGCACAGGAGTAGAGCCTCTTTCAGTTGAAAGAAAGCTCTAGAATGAAAGGATAGGATAAAGGTGAAAGGAAATAGACTCAGGAATAATCTGAGGAAATATGTCTTTACGGAAAGAGTGGTGGATGTGTGGAGCAGCTTCCTAGTGGAGGTGCTAGAGATGAGAACTTCTCTGGATTCAAGAAAGCAAGGAACAAACATAGAGGAAGTCTAAGGAAGCGGAAGGGATTGTATGGCCTTTATCTGCCATCCTTTTTCTATGTTTCTATGTTTCTCTTACCTTGCCAGGCACATCTAAATTCCCTGCAAAATGATGGCAGCTTGTTTTTCACTCTTGTGACTCTGCCTGTTTTCTACCAGCTATGGCCACTGGCACCACGTGGAATTTGAACTCAGAAGGAAATTACTTCCTATATCTCATGAAAAATAGGAAGTAGCTGTTCTCTGATTTGACAGCTATGCAGTGCCGGCAGCCAAAAATGACAGAGATCAGGAAGAGCGGCAGAGAATAGGAAGAAGGAAGTAAAACCTCACATCATCCTAGAGTTACAGATCATTTGGTTAGAAGCCCAATGAATGGACATGCAGTCTCCCAGGTCTGGAAAAACTCACGGATAAAATAACCAACCATCCCGTATTATACGGGACAGTCCCATATTTGAAAGATTTGTCCCTGGAATCATATGGGATGCCTAAATGTCCCCTATTTTAAAACACATGTCCCTCTCCTCCACATTTGTACCAGCAGACGTCTCCACTCCAGCTGAAATTTTCAAAGGGAAGCTCTATTTATATGAGACTATTTCCATCAGAGACACAAAAATATATACACATGCATGCACTCTGTTGTACTTCAGTCACACGCATATGCACATGCATTCATCCTCCCCCCTCTCCCACTCCCCAAATCAGGTGCACACATGCACACTAACTCTTTTCAGACAGACAGATTCTGTCTCTGACTGTCTACTGGTGCTGTGCTGTTTCTTCACTCCTCTACTTCAGTGCCCCCCAGTTCTTGCTTTTGCTACCAGTTCTTTCAGCCTGCAATAGCCTCCTCACACTGTACCCCATTCATAGTAACATAGCATAGTATATGACAGCAGATAAAGGCCAGTATGATCTATCTAGTCTGCCCAGTAAGGCCTATGGAGTGCCACCAAGCCCACAATGGACCTGAATGGAAGATCCCCAGTCTGCACTGTCCCAAAACCATGCATCACCGAAGGACCAACAGAGAGGCAGACCCTGGGTGGACGGACATATACACGGCCCACAGTGGGGACATATACATTGCCGTCACAGTGCCACCCAGGCCATGGGGCAACCTCATGCTCCTGTGTGCCTGGGGTGGAGCTATCAAAGCCCACAACCCTTGAAATGGAGACCTCCTCCACAAACTACAACACCTGTTCCTCCAGATGGGTGAGTCTGCACTGCAACACAGGTGGCAGCCTGCTGTTGCTGGCCCTTTTCTCCTTTGCAGCCGTCCGTACCATCCGCCAATTCTTCTTATTATCCTCCATGTCCCTGTTGTGGTGGTGGACGGCATTGACCCTCCTGATGATGTCCTGCCATGAAAATCCTTCTCAGACTACCTGCCCTGCCCCTGCCCCTCTGATCCCACCTCCTCCTCACACACCCCCTGCCCCTGACCCTCTGATCCCTCCTCCTCCTCAGACTTCCTGCCCTGCCCCTGCCCCTCTGATTTCTCCTACTCCTCACTCCCCACCCTGCTCCTGACTCTCCAATCCCTTCTCCTCCTCAGACTTCCCATCCCTCTGCTGCAGCATGGCTCCCTCACAGCCCTCCCCCTCCATGGTGCTGTGCTCCATTGCAGTGCTGCTGATGCTGGACCTCTGCTCCAGATTGGTGCCCGTGGTGTGCCAGCATTGTCCGGCACCTCTCTGGAACTGGCTGTGGGGGAAGAGGAAGGGGGAGTTAAAGGGCCACACAGTCGTGGCACTGGGGTGGGTCTGGGATATCTCCATGGGGCCCGCACATGCATTGCGCAACCCACCATCGGGCCACAGGGTGTGCTTATCCCACAGTGTACACTGCACTCCCTCCCCTTTTCCCACCCCCAGCCAGCTCTGTTCTCCTTCTAACATTCCCAGCTGTGGCTTGTCAGGCCCCCCAGGTGATGGACACCCACCGGAGGCAGTGTGGGCAGGTGTACAATGTGCATCTGGGCCCACCACTAGTGATGTGTGCCCCTGTATTGCCCTTCCATGCTGTGCCCCAACCATGTGTGTGTGCACCTGCATGTATTGGGTGCCAGCTGGTACACACACGGGGTAGTGGCACCAAGGGATGGCACGGCTGCCCCAAGCACATTCACATCATTGCGTATGGTGGATCCACCACCAGATGGTCTGCCTGTACCTGTCCAGCAGCCATGGCTGCCACTCCCTGCATCTGCTGAGCTCCACTGTGTACCTCATTGACCTTCCTTGGCCGCCAGCCACTCCCTGATGTGCTGCAGCTGGTTCGGTCACTTCCGGTGCAGTGTGCGGTAATGGCACTTTAGGGCCTCCAAGGTGCTTCACACGCCATAGTCACTGTGGGAGAGAGGGGGAGGGGACACATAGGACTCAGTTGTGTGCTTCCACATCACCTATTGTGCATACCTGTATCCTGCCTCAGCCTGATAGCCAGCTCAGCCTGGGGGCAGGGGCATATCTAAGGGGAGCAGGTGTAGGGTGCAAGTGATGATACACCTCTAGCATCTAGCACTGAATTCTTACCTACCACGCCACTGGACCTTTGACCCATGCCCCATGCCACCACCAATAGTGCCATCTGGGCCACTGATTCACCTGTGTCACCTCTCTGGTCTCTTCAGCCACCTCTGCAATTCTCCCCCTTCCCTTACTCCCATCTGTTGCATGCAGTGTTACTCAATTTGTGCCACATTTTCGAAGCTTAGCCGTTTTGGAGGTGCATGGCTCATGATTCAAGCACTTTTCCTGAGTGGGTATCTTTCTGCAGGTATGGTATGCTTCAATGCCTTGTTGAAAATTGGGCCTGTATATCCTAGAGGAGAGGAGGGACAGAAGAGATATGATTCAGGCCTTTAAATATTTGAAAAGTATTACTGAACAAGCTAGCCTTTTTCAGTAGTCAAGACAAAAAGGAGGCAATACAAAAATCCAGAATATAAAACAGGAAATGTTGCGGTTCACCTTGTCTCTTTTCACTGTACCCTGGGACTGAAATAAGCTCCTATTCACCTCTTACTGCCACTGTCTTCCTAAGCCAGTGAATCCAGTATGCTCCATGTCCTCTCCCCTTAGGATTCTTCCTTGGAAACAGATCACAGGCACAGGCTGCAGTCGCTACTTCCCTTGAACTCTGGCCCTCCAGGGTCTATCTCCTCTGAGATACTCTACAGTTTCTGGAGACTGGATTCAGATGAAGCAGCAGGCACTTCTGCCTCATAGAACCCAGACCTTCTTTGGCTTAGTTCCTGGAATTACATAGTGACATAGTAAATGATGGCAAATAAAGACCAACATGGTCCATCTAGACTTCCCAGTAAGGTGGCAAGAGTTGTAGAGTTGTACCGGCTGCTCTGTGCAGGCTATCCCCTTTCTATTTTTGAATTTATTTGCTTTTCTAAAATCCTCTTGTGGATAATGATCTCCTGTGTCTGTCCCATACCTTTTTGAACTCCACCATTGTTGTTACCTCCACCATCTCCATTGGGAGGGCATTCCAGGCATCCACCATCTTGTTCATGAAAAAGTATTTCCTGACGTTTTCCTCCTTGCAGTTCATTTCATGACCTCTAGTTCTACAGTTTCCCTGTCTTTGAAAAATGTTTGCTTGTTCGTTAATGCCCTTTAAGTATTTAAATGTCTGTATCATATTCCCCCATACCTCTTCTCCTCTAGGGTGTACATATTAAGGTCTTCAAGTCTCTTCTCATAAGTCTTCTGGTGCAGGCTCCATATCATTTTGGTCACCTTCCTCTGAACTGTTTCAAGTCTTTTTATATCCTTTACAAGATGCAGTCTCCAAAACTGAACACAATACTCCAGGTGAGGTCTCACCGTTGACCTCTACAAAGACAATAATACCTCCTTCTTCCTGCTTTTATTCCTCTTTGAATGCAACCTAGCATCTTTCTGGCTTTGGCCACCACCTTGCCACATTGCTTCACCACCTTGAGAGCCTCTCATCCCCTATCATATATCCTCCTCTGGATTTCTGTGCTTCTTTGCATTAAATCTTAACTGCCAAGCATTAGAACATTCTTATAATTTTTGTAGATTTCATGTTATCTGCTTCCTCTGAGGTTTCCACTCTATTGAAAATCTTTGTGTCATTTGCAAAAAGGAAAGCTTTTCCTTTCAACCCTTGGGAATATCATACACAAAGACATTGAACAGTACTGGTCCCAGGACTGTTTTCTAAAGCACTCCACTACTCACCAGACCGAATTCATCAGACCGAATTCCATTCACTACTGTCCTTCTCTAGGTTGTCAGTCAAACAATTTCTGATCCAGTTTACCAGTCCCTATGAGAAACAGTATTGAAGATTTTGCTGAAATCTAAGTAGACCACATCAATTGCATGCCTTTGATCTAGTTCTCTGGTCACCCAGTCAAAGAAATCAGTCAGATTCAGTTGGCACAACCTTCTCTTTGTAAACCATGTTGCCTCTGATCTTGCAAACCATTGGATTCTGAAAGATCACTATCCTTTCTTTCAGCAGTATCTCCATTACTTTGCCCACTACTGAGATAAGGCTAGCCAGACTGTAGAATGCCACTTCTTCTCTATTACCATATTTGTGAAGAGGGACCATGTCAGACCTTCTCCAATCCTGTGCTACCTCCCCATCTCCAGGGATCTATTAAACACATCTTTTAAAGATCCTGCCAGAACCTCCCTGAGCTCCTTCAGTATCCTGAGACGTATCTGAACTGGTCACATGGTCTTGTCCGCTTTTAGCTTTGCAAGCTCTTCATAAGCATCTTCTTCCATGACTGGTGTAGCATCTACTCCATTCCCATTATTACCTTTGTCAGTCATGCATGGTCCTTCTCCAGGACTTTCTCTCGTGAACATGGAACAGAAGTACTTTTTCCATATCACTTTCCACAAATCGGTCTGACACTTTTGAGTCTTATGATTCCACCTTTGACCTTCCTCTTCTCCCCAATATACCTGAAAAAAAATTGTGTTACCATGCTTTACATCTGTAGCCATTTTTCTTCTACATGTGCTTTTGCTACCCTGATTTCTCTTTTTGCCTCTTTCAGCTTTATGTGGTATTCTTTCTGTGCTCATCTTTTTAGGATCTGGATTCTGCGAATGCTGCCTTCATATTTGCAGCCACTTCTTTGGAGAACCTTATCACTTTCCTTTTCCTCTTGTTTTTATATACTTTCCTTACAGTGTAGATCTGTTGCCCTTGTTATGTTCCTATGTTCTGGCTTCCATAAATTTAGCCCAATTCTTTTCTTCTTCCTTTATCGCCTCCCACCCTGCCATTGCTCCTTCGGGTACTTTCCCATTTTACTGAAGTCAGCATTTTTGAAATATAGGACTTATTTGCTGTGATTGGAATCTGCCTTGGCTTTTACCTCAGTCCACACCATATGGTGATCACTGCTTCTCTAGTGGGCACCCACCTGGACATTAGATACATTGTCTCCATTAGCAAGTTCTAGACCCATTATCAACCCTTGTCTTTGAGCAAAGGCTCTTGTAGGGCCTCCATGATCTTTCTACTTCTTTGCATATTTGCAGATGAGAAATCTCAGTCCACCTCTGGCAGATTAAAGTCATCCAGAATCATCACTTCTCCCTTCTTTACCTCTTCTGCAGCATCACTGATCAGGTCTCTATCCATTTCCTCTCTTAGTCTCTAGACTACACCACTATGGATAGTAGTGCCATCTCCTCTTTCCAAATTGATCCACAGCACTTCATCTTTTCCCCAGGTCCCCTGCATTTCAGCTGCTTTAATACTGATTTTGACAAAGAGGGCTACTACTCCTCCTTTTCTGTTCTCTCTATCCCTCCTAAATAGATCATATCCAGGTATGGCAATATCTCATTCACGAGACTCACTAAACTACATTTCTGTAATGGCCACAGTGTTCAAGCTTATTTCCACCATCACAGCTTCCAGGTCAGGAACTTTGTTACCTAGCTTGCAAGTATTTGTGCTCATTGCCTTCCAGCAGGTTTTGGTTGGCTTCCTTCTATTTTTCATGTGTTTTATTCCTGACTCCTCTTCCCCTTTCTTACTGATGTATGAGTTAAAATGATGTCTCTTTCTATTTTCATTATCACTGTAATGCTTTTGCTGGGGGCAACATACTGAACTTCTTTTCCATCTGTCCGCTCCATGAGAATGCTGTAGTGTTGACAGTGAGTTTAAGAAATGTTTTTTCCTAGCAAAAAAGGTGCCGGTCCTCATATGCAAGGCTCTTTCATTAATACATGAGGACCATGGGTCAATTTTATTAGGCAATGAGAAGGTACTCAGTACCACTTAGTACCCCCTCAAAAAGATCCCTGGGTTTAAGTCTCTCTCCCAAAATCTGGACATCTCTTTGCACCGCAGAGGTACAGTTTCTAGTCAGATCATTTGTTCCCAGATGGATAACATCAGTTTTAGAACCCTCACTTTCCTCTCTGACTTCACTAACAATCTTGCTAGCTGAAGATCCTGGGAAGCATTTGACTACCTTCTGATTCTGGAACCGTGCTCCCAAGTTAATGGGCCCAATTCTGAAACTCGGGCTGCAGGGCTGCATGTCCTAGCGAGAAATGCAGCCCTGCAAACCGTCAGGGCCCAATTCCCCCTCTGGCTCTCTCTATACGTCCTGTGCATCAGGATGGGGAGAGGGGGGGGGCAGGATTGGGGCAGAGCGGAGGCGGGCCAGCCCGGCAGGACATACAGGGCTGATTCAGGTCATGGCCCTGTACGTCCTGCTGGGTCGGTGGGGTCACACTGCTTATTCCACCTCATAAGTGGAATAAGCAGCATTAACCTGGCAATCAGGCCTGTGATTCCCCGGGGCTGGGGCCGGGTGTGGTGGGGGGGCCGTCATGGGGGGGGTCCTCACTGCCTGATCCAGGCCGCAGCAGGCCAGCCTTGGGTCGGGTGGTGGGGAAAAGGGGGGCCGAGGACGCAGGAGTCGCAGGCACCTGCGGGGAAGACATCTCCACAGGCGGCTGGGGCACGCCAGGTCGTCCTTGAGCCCGATTCCGGTTACCATGGAAACGTTTTGTTCCCATAGTCCAGAATCGGGTCCAAACAGGCCCGTCTTGCTTGGGGCTGTTTGGACGGCCCGGACATGCCCCTATCTGAATTGGGCTCCATGCCTCTGATAATGGAGTCTCCTGATAGAAACAGTTTTCTGTTTTGAGATTTCTTGACAATGCCTGGGTCATTTCTGGTACACATGGTGCTGTCTCTCTTATCTACGGCCATTTCATTTACCAAGGCAGAAAAGGCATTATGCAGGGCTATCTCTAGATGGAATAGGTGTCTCTGTCAAGCCAGAGCACACAGTGATCCCTTTATTCCTGGGTTGTTGGTTCTCTGTAGGAATGGTAGTGGATAGTTTTTGAAGGTGTATGGGGGGGGGGGGGGAGGGGAGAAGTTCTTTTTCCAAAGCAGATAGCTTAAGACAGTTGGGGCAGGCTCCAAAGCTCCAAATTTGTTTCCTGAGAATGAAAGCACCACAGTGATTGCTTTGAATAAAAATAATTTTGATTATAGGGCTTATTATGGGGCAGTTTTGGTATCAAAAGCAACAAAGATGTACTTTCCACTAAATTAGGACAATGACTGTGTGTCCTAGGAAGAATATTTTAGAAAGCCCAGCCCTGGGGTGGGTGGATGAGGGGTAAAGAGGGAAGAAAAAAAAGAGCTGAAAGTGTAACAAGTTGAAGACCATGTTGCAAATTTACCTGAAACAAAATGGCAATAAGCTATGAGTTTGACCTCCTCTGCCAGAGACCCCGCCAGGCAAATGTTAACTACCGTAGTCCAAGCTTGCTACTGCAATACACAGGCAAAAGCTTCTTCCTTTAAGCTGCTATTTCAGAAAAGGCTAAAAATATGAACAATTTTTTCTTTAACAACAAAGTTAGATAATTCCTATATTGTGTCAATAGTTTCTCTAAGGCAATAGGAACCTACAGAGACAGACTGTTCAGCAGCAGCATAAACAGCAAATAAGGCAATTTTTTGAGCAACTTATTCAAAGAAACAGAAAAGGTACAGGCAGCTGCAAACTCTTCAAAAGCAAGCAAAGAGAAAGAATAAAAAGAGCTAGCCAGACACATCCACTCCGTGCGCTTCTACCCTAGTGCTCTGAGATCAGTGAAACCTTTTTAGTCTCCTTTTTTCATAGGCTTCCTCCTGACCCTTACTCTTTATTGTAGTTACTCTAAGTAACAGGGTGTCACCTTAGCCTGTCAACTCAGTGTTCTTTGTGGTTCAGAGACTTAGCCAGCCAAAGACAGAAAGCTGTATTTGGGCTTCTTGTTTATACTATTCCGTTTTCCCTTCAAATCTAGGTCTCAGCTTGCCATTACCTCACAGGTAAGGAGAGCCATCCTAACTTTTGAAAAGAAGTGGGTGGCATACAGAGGGCCCCTAATCCAGTTTAGTAGAAACATTAGAGATGTCTGCTCTTCAAAAGTGATGGAACCCTAGAGGTCTTTGCATACGTCTTATTGGTCCACTGTGGTGCCTGGAAGGAGTCGCCCGGGAGGCATAGATGTGATGTGCGGTGAGCCAGAGCTTCATGCAGATTGGGTGATTAGATCTGCCTGCACCACAAGAGGAGAGGAGATTTTGGAGGGCCATTGCCCAGAAGCGTGTTCCATGGAAGGTTCAACAGAGAGTCAGGGAGAAGCTCTGGCCTGAGAGATCTCTACATCTGTGGGTGAATGAGATGCCAGTTCAAGCAGAACTGACACCAGTTTTTTCAGCCACGTTTGAGAGCTATGAAGTATCCAGAGCAGGGTGGTAATGGGACCCTCACTTTCATGACAGTGAGGGGCCCTACCAACTGCTGTTCCTTTCTCTGTTGGATTGGGTGTACACACCTTGGGACCCCTGGTGCTGCCCAGAGAGATCTTACTTTAAATAATATTTGATCTGTGGTAAGCAGGACTGAGTCTCTCCTTTGAGAATAGGTTGTTCAGTTGTATATCTTCTCCCATGTTGTCATGTTGGCAGACCAAAAGCTGAAAGTGGAAAAAGTTGAAGGCCATGTTGTAAAATTTGGAGCACAATTGACCCAACTCCAGGTTGTAGGAGCAGAGCAGAAAAAAAGAGAGTTTAATTTTGCATCACAAATTGGAAGCTCTGGAAAATGTGATGGGATCTAGGAATGTAAGTCTCTCCCTTTTCAGGGCTGAAACACAGATTGAATGAAACAGGTGTACAGCAAGAGATTTTTTTTATCAGAATTTAATGGCAACATACAGCTTTTGGTAATCCGAACAGAGGTAGTAAGATGACCTTTTGGAGTTATAGCAGCAGGAAAAGGAAAATTCAACCTATTCCCTTTCTTCCTGTGTGTAGGCACACATATACAGTATCCATAGTCATTATAAATGTAGGATGAATTGTTATGCAGACTATAGAAATGGATGCAAGGTCTCTATTAGCAATGTTCATGACTGGGCTCAGACAAAAGACGCAGACACAGGAGTGAAGGTTTTTTTCCATTGGAAAGCAAATGGTAATTTGCTGCAGTGATAATGTTTGCAACACTGTCTGAAAGCAATAGTTCATTCACAGAATATGTGTTCAAAATGTTTGAATGGACAGTGCATATTGTGCTTCTATAAGAAAAATGACACCATGGATTTTAAATTCCTCTGAGCTCTTTGAATTGAGGGACCACTTTGTTGCAACTTGAGAGAGGAGTGGCCTAGTGGATGGCAAAAGTTGCCTCAGGCCAGAAAGCTACCGGTTCAATTCCCACTGGAGGACAGCAATCTCAGGCCAGAGGGACTGAGGTTTCTAGTCCCACAGATGCTCCTTGTGGCCTTGGGCAAGCCACTTAACCCTCCATTTCCTTGGGTATAAAACAGAGATTGTGAGCCCTTCAGGGACAAGAGAAATACCTACCATACCTGAATGTGCACCACTTTGACCCAGTGAAAAGCAGTATAGAAGCATTGCTAAATAAACTTGATGCTAGAGGTTCAAATGAGAGAGTTTTACTGCACCATTTTGGTCTTTCAGTTTTTGATATGCTGTGATTGCCTTGACCAGCAGTAGGATACTGTTATTTTATTGCATTCCCTCTTTGAGTGTGTGTTAATGGATTGGTTGAGTCTGGAAGTAGGCTTGCATATTCTTGAGAGAGGTTTTAGGTTCATGTTTTTAAATGCATTAAGTCCTTAGGGCGGGTTGTCATTTACTGTTTTGGCTTGCTGTGGGGGGGGGGAGTTCTAATCATGGGATATTTTATTTTTACTTATTGGGGTTTTAAATCTGAGTTTTATTTCGACAGAGGTCTATATTAGCTTTCTATTTCAATGTATGATTTCTGTTGCATCACATTGTCAAAAGCTTATAGATGGGGATTAGGATTATTTCCCTAAATGCTGAGGGCGTCATTCCGATCAGGGAATAGTGGAGTTGGATGTCCGGGTTGGACGTCCAACTTGCGTTTAGCCCCTGATCACAATTCTGATGTCAGTGTTCCCTGCACATACACTGTGTTTGTGTGGGGAGTGTTGGACGGGGGCGAGAGGGGGCAGAGCGGAGGAGGGGCCTTCTGCCGGGATGTACTGAAGCAATTCAGCACCTGCCTCTGTGCACCTCCCAGCACCTACATAGATGCCTGGTTTATTCCAACCAGAGGGTCGAATAAGTGCTGGGCTATGAACTGATTGTGGGCTGCCCCCTCCCCTGCACCATTGCACTGCCACGGGGGGGGGGGGGGCTCTCGCTGCCCAATCCCAGCCTGGGGGGTTCATGCCAAGGGTCAGACGGTGGGGAAATGGGTCCACACTGCGTCTGGGCCATCAGTTGCTCCAGTTGAATGTGCTGGTGCCATGGCAACAAGACGCTGCTGCGCTAGCACACCAGCCGGAGCATTGGGAGGACTGGTCAGGCACATCTTTCTCCTCAGAATAGTGTGCACGTCAGGCTATCTAAGTGGCCTGATCCTGCAACTGCAGGAACATATAGCTCCAGGGGTTGTACAATCGGATACGACTTGGCCCCACACAATTTTTGGCTGTCCAGACGGCCTGGATGTGCACATTACAGAACCTGCCTCCACAGGTCTTAACCATCCAGTAAAATGCAAGAAGATATTGAACTATCTTAATTCTTTGAATGCCGATGTAGTAATTTTCCAGGAAACTCACCTGTCTTTTGATTCTTCTGTCAAACTCTGAAAAGGATGGTCTGAGGAGCATTTTTTCTCACCAGGAGTGAATTTAAAAAATGGGGTTTCCATAATTATTATGAAGGGATTGACCGTTAAAACTGAACAACAGAAAATTGACACTGAGGGTAGATGGGTTTGTGCTAATCTGTTACTTGCAGGCAGTAAATGCACAGTAGAAGTCCCTGTAGCGGACTTCCCATATTTTTTTGATTTGGTACTCCAGACCCTGCTGATATTGGCAGGAGATTTTAACAATGACAATTTAGATAGGAGTTCTGGAATTAGGAGTGTGCCTAAAAGGTCCTCGAGAGCATTTCAGAATGTTTTGAATTCCTTATGCTTAAAAGACATCTGGCGTTGTCTCCATCCAGCTGCTAGAGAATACACTTTTTTGTCCTTCCATCTTGGAGGAGTAGCCTAGTGGTTAGAGCACTGGCTTGGGAACCAAGAGACCAGGGTTCAATTCCCATTAGCACTCCTTGTGGCCTTGGGCAAGTCACTTAACCCTCCATTGCTCAGAAAAATCCAAGTTATCAATGTCCCTGTTTAATGAACATTTACCAAGTTTAAGTTACAATGTAAACCATTTTAATTGAAATGATAAAGCAGTATAAAAAACTGTTAAATAAATAAATTAATTAATCATACTAAGAATTGATTACTTGTATCAAAGTTTCTCCTCTCTGACATCCTTAATTGCAATATTGAGCCAATACATATATCTGATTATGCAGCTATTTGCTTGTATTTTAGAGCATGGTCTCGAAATACCCAAAGACCACCATAGCGGTTCCAAAATAGGCTTCTTCTGGATACCACTATAGTGGACAAGTTAAGGGTGTTTATTGAGGATTTCTTTTTAAGAAATGAAACTGAGCACATTCAGTATCATATGGGAGGCTTTCAAAGCAACCATGCATGGCAAGATCATTAATCTTATGACTTGGAGGAGGAAATATTTATTGAAAGAGGCCAATAGATTAGAGGAAGAGACTAGCCATGTAGAAAGGATTCATGTCAGATGAAATTGTAATTTAATCTTCCAATGATTGACGAAACTTCGATACAATTATAATAAAATTTTAATGCAGCAAGCTGAAAAAGATGTATTTGTTTATCATACAGGCTACTGTGCAGGAGGTGATAAATCGGGAAAGTTACTCACGCACTTATTGAAATTCCAGAAGAAGAAGCATTGTATTTCTACTATAAATGTAGAGGGGGTTGATACTGTCACTAGTGCAGAGGATATCTCAAAGGCCTTTGTAACTTTTTATAGAGATCTTTTCATTTCTATCAGTTCAAATAATGAAGATAGCAGGTAGTCCTTCTTGAGAGCAATTGATCACCCTGTCCTTAATGATTTGCCGAGGGAATGTATTGGAGCCTCAATTAAGAGCCTGTCAAGTAAGGTGTCTGGTCCAGATGGCTATACTGTAGAGCAGGGCTGGCCAACTCCGGTCCTAGTGTACCATGATCCAGCCTAGTTTTAAGGATGTCCCTCATGAATATTCATGCGATATATTTGCATCCACCGCCCCCGTTGTATGCAAATATACTCCATGAATATTCATTAGGGACATCCTGAAAACCAGGCTGGATCGTGATGCACTAAGACCAAAGTCATCCACCCCTGCTGTAGAGTTCTATCAACAGTTTGCAGGAGTCTTGCACTAAAATTGCAGTTCCAGTTTCAAAGTTTATTACAGCAACAATGTCCATTATCAAATTTTTCAGAAGCTAATGTTGTGCTCATTGCCAAGTCAGGTCGTGATGAAAGTTCTGTTGTAAATTATCGGCCTATCTTTCTCCTTAACATTTATTATAAGATTCTTGCAAAGACATTAGCAACTAGACTTAGTAAGATAATGCATTGTCTAACTGGGCAAGAGCAGACAGGTTTCATTAGAGGGAGATTTATTGATAATTTGATGAAGCTCTCTTGGCATATGAGCTGTCCTACAGTTGCATTCTTTAGATTCTAAGAAGGCTTTTAACGCATAGAGTGGTCGTATTTGTTGCGGGTATTAAAGTGGTTTGGATGTCGCCTTGACTTTGTTCATTGGGTTGAAGTGCTGTTCTCCTCCCCTGTGTTTTGTTGTCAATGGCATCTTATCTGATCCTGTCTGCTTGGGTAAAAGTCCTAAACAGGGTTGCCCACTCTCTCCTCTGCTTTTTGTTTTGGCTCTGGAGCCATTGCTTCTTTTTATTAAAAAGGAGAATGATATTCGAGGCATATTTTTATTTATTTATTTATTTATTTATTTAGTATCTGGTGAGAGCTGCTGGAAGTTTGCCGCATATGCGGATGGTATCCTGCTTTTCCTTTCGAATCCTGTGTCTTCTATAAGGAGCCTTTTAAGGGTTGTCAACTGCTTTACTTGTTTCTCTAATTTTAAGGTCAACTGGGGCAAGTGTGAGATTTTGCCGCTTAATGATCTCACCATGCAGAAGGATATAGAAGAATTTCCCTTCCATTGGGTATTACAGGGTATAAAACACTTAGGCATGCAGCATTACTCAACACCAGAGGAGACTATTAAAAGCAATTGTAGTGGTATTTTGGAGGGGTTAAAGGCATCATTGCAGAGATGGTTTCCCCTAGGGATGTCATGATGGGGTAGATTGGATGCAGTCAAGATAATGGTTTTGCCTAGTGTGATTTATAAGCTGAGGATGATGCCAGGCTTTTGTAAACCCAGTTTTTATAGCTAATTAGATAGGATTCTTGTGAAATTTTTATGGAAAAATAAAAGACCGCAAATTGCTCTTGCTAAATTGAAATTGTCTAGGAATAAGCGGGGAGAGTGGGCTTCCCTGATTTTCAGTCTTATCATGCTGCAGCGCTGTTAAGATTCGGTATGGAATGGGTGCTTGGAGTCTCTCCAGAGTCATGGTATAAAATGGAAAAGGAATTAGTCTCTTCTTTTCAGCTGTTGACTCTGCCTATTATGAGTATTCCAACATCTAAGATGGGAATGGGATTTATTAATAGTACCATTAAGAAAGTGAATGCTGTTGATTTTTTCAATAAGAAACTTTATTCAGAGTCAGCAGCTTCATCCCTCTGGTATAGCTCACTTATATGGGTCAACGGAAGAAACATTTTCTAGAAGGGATGTTTAGCAAAGGGTTTACTTTGTGTCAGTCAGTTGTTTGAAGATGGGCATTTAGTGCTTCAGGAGCAATTGACAGAGGTTTGTGGGCTGTCTATACCTCAAGAAACTAAGTTGGAGTGCCTGACAAGAAGCTTGATGCAGGAATCGTGCTGGTTGAATGAGATGTGTCCAATTTCTGATCTCCTCAATATTTGTAGCAATGTGAAAGTACATGGAAAGTTAATATCTTACTTTTACAAACTCCTCAGGCTGAATAATGGCACTTCCCTAACGGGCCTTTGTAGGAGTTTGATGTGGATACACCACCAGGCACTATAAAGTGGAATATCTTTTGAAGACACACATTGAGGCCGACCTTGTCGAGCAGTTTGACGCATTCACTGTATTTTGTCACCCACCGAGCTGTATGGTCCCCTCTGCGAACGTTCCTCTTTGTGGAATTCCACTATGTGTTGGCGCTGCTCGAGCATGGTCGATATATTAACACATATGATATCTGAGTGTCAATGCATAAAGTCCTTTTGGGATGGGGTCTTGGGGTTTATATGTGAAATGTTCAAATTTGACATGCCATTAACATTAAAGATTGTTGGGCCCGATTTTCTTCTAGGCTGGCTATGTGCCGCCTCAGCACATAGCCCTGCCCGATCACCCTTAACCCTGGATATTCAAGGCCACGCTAACGGCATTGAATATCTGAGTTGTGCACCAAGGGGTTAACGGAGCAGAGCCTAACTATGTAGCAGCGATATTGGACTGACCTAGTTTTAGCCACAGACCATTAACCGTGTAGTGGTCCAATATCACCGCTACATGGTTAGCGGCAGTCACCGCCTCCGCTCTGTCCCTTAACACTCCCAACACACCCTGATGCTAACCATATAGCACCAGGGCACGCAGGGGATATACGTAGTCGGAGATATTCAACGGCACTAACCGTGTAGGTGCTGTTGAATATCCTCGTTTAAAGCATTTACTTGGCTATAAACCGTGTAAATGCCTTTCAAATATTGGGCCCGTTATGTTTAGATCCTTATGCAATCAGGTGGTTCTGGAGAGGTATGACAAGAGGATATTTGACATTCTGATTTCTGTAGCAGTACAACATATTCTTCATGACTGGAAAGACATATCTTCCTTGAGTTTTACCTTTTGGTGGCATGAGATTAGTGTCGTTATAAGAATGGAAGGTATCACATCTGTGTCAAAGTGGAGAGAGTATAGAGAACTATGAATGTATATTTAGCTAATAGCTAACCCTTTTCTATAGCTAATGTTTATCATTTTATTGTTAAATAGATTTCAGTAGTTCCTTTTTTTAAATTGTGTTTTTCTTTTGTATTGTGAAGATTTGGTGTTCTCTTTATTGCACTATTGTTACTGTTCTTCTTAATTTGAAAATAAACTTGGAAAAAAAATAAATTCATTAATATCAATCTAGTGCAGCGGTTCTCAACCTGTGGGTCGCGACCCCCACGGGGGTCGCCACAGGATTCAGTGGGGATCGCCTCACTCCACTGTTAAAAAAAAAAAGCGCACAAGTGGCTGCCGCTGCCAAGTACGCTTCTCGGCAGCGGCAAACTGACAGACTCCAATCTTCTGCAGCCGCGGCTCCCTGCCTCTTAGGGAACTGCAGCTGTGCCTGTGAGTGAAGCCGTTGTGGAGCCTTTCTGTCTCTCGATGTGCTCCGTGCAGCACTGTCCTGCCTCCAAAGGAAGTTGTTTACCACTTCCTTTGGAGGCGGGACAATGGCATGCTGCACCGAGCCCGTCGAGAGACAGAAAGGCTCCGCAACGGCTTCACTCACAGCAGGCACAGCCACAGTTCCCAAAGAGGCAGGGAGCCGCGGCTGTAGAAGAACAGGGCAGTAGCAGGCAGACAGGGAGCGGGGAGGAGGGGGCAGGGAGCCTGCAACGGGGCTGACATGGAGAGATGGATGGATGGAGGGAGGGAGGGGGGCTGACATGGAGGGAGGGGAGAGCGGATTGTTGGATGGAGGGAGGGGGGCTGACATGGACAAGTGGCTGACAAGGAGTGAGGAGAGAGCTGATGGATGGATGGATGGATGGAGGGAGGGGGGCTGACATGGACAGAGGGGGGCTGACATGGAGGGAGTGAGGGAGGGGGCTGACATGGAGGGAGGGAGAGAGGGCTGACATGGACAGAGTGGGGGCTGGCATGGAGGGAGAGAGGGAGGGGGGCTGACATGGAGGGATGGATAGATGGAGGGAGGGAGGCTGACATGGAGGGAGGGCTGACATGGACAGAGGGGAGACTGACATGGAGGGATGGAGGGAGGGAGGGAGGGAGGGGGCTGACTTGGAGGGAGGGAGGGAGGGAGGGCTGGTATGGACAGAGGGGGGCTGACATGGAGGGGCGCTGACACGGATGGAGGGAGGGAGGGCTGACATGGAGAAATGGAGGGAGGGAGGGGACTGACATTGAATGGATGGAGGAAGGGAGGGGGCTGACATGGAGGGAGGGAGGGCTGACATGGAGGGATGGATGCAGGGGGGCTGACATGGACAAAGGGAAGAGACAGGGGGACATACTGGACAGACAGGGGATAAATGCTGGACAGAGGGGATAGACAGTGCAGGTTAGGATTATAATGGGCAGATGGGGGGGACTAGGACAGGTAATGGGTTGATTAGGGAAGGCTAGGACTGGGAATGGACTGATCAAGGTGGGGTTGGGACTGGTAATGTGTTGATAGGGGGTAGGACTAGTAATGGACTGATGGGGGGCTAGCATTGGAAATGAGCTGATTGGGGAGGTTAGGACTGGAAATGGGCTGATTAGAGGAGGCGAGGACTGGTAATGGGCTGATGAGGGGGTAGGACTGGTAATGGGCTGATTAGGGGAGCCTAGCACTGGTAATGGGGTTGAGGAGGGACTAGCACTGGAAATGAGCTGATTAGGTGAGGCTTGGACTGGTAATGAGCTGATGGGGGAGGTTAGGACTGGAAATGGGCTGATTAGAGGAGGCGAGGACTGGTAATGGGCTGATGAGGGGGTAGGACTGGTAATGGGCTGATTAGGGGAGCCTAGCACTGGTAATGGGGTTTAGGAGTGACTAGCACTGGAAATGAGCTGATTAGGGGAGGCTAGGACTGGTAATGAGCTGACGGGGGGGGGTAGAATTGGTATTGGGCTGATTAGGGGAGGCTAGCACTGGTAATGGGGTTGAGGGGGGACTAGCACTGGAAGCGAGCTGATTGGGGGCTTCGACTGGGAATGGGCTGATTGTGTGGAGGGGAGGATAGAGCTGCTGGCCCTGGAAGAAAACTGGGGGCTAAGGCTACAAATGGGCTGATACGAGGGGATGGGAGAATGGAACTGGAAGGGAGTGGATCTGAGAGGGGCTGCCATGGTATTTGTACTAGAAGGGACTGGTCAGTGGGGAAGGAGGGGAACTGGAAGGGAATGGACACCAGTGGCAGTCATGGGAATGCAAGGTGACATTGGAAGGTACTGGGAGTGAAGACTGGAAAGGGGCTGATACTGGGGAGGGTTACTGGGACTGGAAATAGGCTGATGGAAAGAAGTGAAGAAAACGAAAGAAGAGATAAGAAATGGCAGATGGACCATAGACCACAGAAAGAGAGCTAAGAGAAGACAGGAAAGCAGAAGCCTCAGTTCAGGACCAGCATGATCAGAGAATAAATTGGTCAGACAACAAAGGTAGAAAAAATAATTTTATTTCATATTAGTGATTTGACTACAAAATCATCATAATTTTGAAATCAAATATTGTTACTTATTGTGGTCTAAATAAGTAAATTTTATAAATAAAAACATATTGCAAAGGCCTATAATAATATTATTAATTCAACAAATGATTACGGCGACAATGCGTTAACGATAAAGGAAGAGAGACACATTTGACTTTATCATTGGGGGGTCACCACAAGTTGACCAATGGTAAAAGGGGTCACGGTACAAAAAAGGTTGAGAACCACTGATCTAGTGCAATCCAGTGGAAATGATTGGTTTCTAGTTCTTTTTTTTCAGTACCAGAAGAGTGTTGAGAGTTCAAATGACCACACATCTTCTGGAATGCGTCAAGATAACAAGATGGCTATTCATTGGTCAGTTTCACAACTGCTCTTTGTTTAGAAGGCTTAAGATGCAAGCAGTCTGTTTGGATGAGACAGTTAATTTATACCGTAAGCACCAATGCAGTCTTTCTTGCAAGACATAATGAGTCCCAGAATCGTTCACTTCTTCCATCCTGTGTGGTTCATCTTAGTTTATTTATAATGCAAGTTCCTCATTTTGGTCTGAGAATATTATTCCTGCATTTCTTTCTATTCCTTCATTCTTCTAGTAGTGTACCATCTATTCACCCCATCCCTTCCATCCCTGCCTGAAAAAGGTGGCAGCAGTCATAAAGCATGAGGAATGTGATTGAGATATGCTCACAAGTCCTTCAGTGTCCCTGCTGCCACCTCAAGCATAAACTTCCTGTTCAACCCATAGAAAAGGCAGGACTACTGTGGGGACTGTGATCACATGCCGGTCACTCCCCCCCTTCCGTTCCTCTCTTATCTCTCCCTATACTTCTCCTCGGGAACTCTACTCTTCTGGCAGATCCCTTCTATCCCTGCTTTTCTCTTCCACTGCCATCTCCAGACTTCAGTCTTTCTACCTTGCTGCTCCGTATGCCTGGAACAAATTGATTTGGTACATCAGGCTCCATCTGTGGCCCTATTCAAATCCAGGCTAAAAGCTCACTTCTTTGAGACTGCTTTTGGATCCTGATCCCCCCCTAGTCTCCTGTTCACCTCCTATGTGTTTCCTTACCATTCCCCTATCTATATCCTAGTCCCCACTTGTGTTGTCTGTCTTAACTAGAGTGTAAGCTCTAATGAGAAGGGACTGTCTTTCCTGTCTCTGAACAGTGCTGTGTATGCCTTGTAGGGCTATACAAATGATCAGTAGTAGTAGTAATAGTGGTTCACAAGCTTGCCTGCACTCATCAACTAGCTACTGGCCACCACTATCATTGTAGAGGAGAACATAGCACACCCTTTGCATAGGACCCTGAAATAGGGACCACCAACTCTGCAAGCAATGGGGTAAAGCCAGAACTGGATCAAACAGTTGCAGATTGGAGATTGTTACAGCACATATAGTGATACCGGAGATTCGCAATTCCATTCCCCTATGCCGCTACTTACCATGTATCTCGTCTTTCACTGCTCAAGCTTAACTTGTAAGCTCTATGTGATAGAGCATTGAATCCACATACGTTATCTTCTATTATATCAATAATTACAATTATGATCACTATTGGCACAAACTAGAGTATTCCTTTGGCATCAAATAGTGGTAAATTGGTTCTTCATGTAAATCTCAGGACTCTTGAATATTCTGCAATGTAATTTCTCATGCTAATTTCTTCTCAAGCTTTTATAAAGGCTACTATAGATGATACAGATGAGCCATTCTTCTACTGCATTTCAAATAGACACTTGTTGACCACTACTCCTTAAATTAGCAAGGGACTCAGGTTGTCTAGTGATCTGGTTGCCATCAACAGGTGTTCTACATACTAAAGCTGGCAATGAGAAGAACATGGAAAAGATGGTACTGGAATTTCACAGAATAAAACTGTGGCTCATCATTCAGTGTTGATTATCATGGACTGCTGAGTGGTATACACTGATTAACTACTTAAAAACTAATATTGTTTTTGCAAAAACGGCTTTTTAACGATCTTTAACAGCTTTCCAAGAAAATCTCATTAGCAGCTGAATTACTTCAGGCCCGGCAGAACAAGGCCCTTCCTAGAAGAATGTCGTTAACAGCTGCTTGTGTCATTTATTAAAGGGTCACACTGATCATATGACAACCATGATGATGGAGGCAGCTGATTTTTCAGGATACTAGAAACTACCCCTAACATTAAGGAAAAAACAGATACGTCCAAGAATCTTAAGAAAAACAGCACATGGGTACATCCCCCCAGCCTCAACCCAGGTCCCCTGCTTGGACCATCATCTCATCACACTCACTCTTCCTCAGCAGCGCATCGACTATGCACTGTGAGATGGCACCCCAACAGCAAGATGCTTCGTAGCCTTTGACAAATAGTCCTTCCTGCAAAACACTTTACCAACCCTGAAGGAACTATCGATTGGGCCGGAAGCAGACCTCAAAACAGCAATCAACATATGGCACAAGGCCATCTCTGCTACGGCCTCTGCACCCCTATGACTCAGATTCTCCAAGCAATGATGACATGCACCATGGTACTCTACTGAGTTAACTGAACAGAAATAGAATGCCAGTGGAGAAAATCCAGAGATTTCGATTTGCATGCCATATACCTAGATAAACTCAAGACCTACTATAACAGCACATTCAAGTCCAAGAAAGAGTACTACCACAACACCCTTCTCAAAGCCCTCAACCAAGCCCAGGGAACTCTTCAACTTGGTCAGGTCATTCACAAGAGACTCTACCCAGCCATGCCAGGATAGCGCCCTCAACACCCAGGACATAACAATGTACCTCCAGACGAAGCATGGCTCTGCCATCTTCCCCCCCCCCCACTCATCATGCCCACTCAGATCAAGCCAACAGATGCCCCCCAGTCCGGAACCATCTTCAGAGACCTACCCCTAGATGAACTCGATGCTATCATCTCACACATCAACACCACAACCTCCCCACTGGACCCATGCCCGGTGTCGTGGATAAAGGCTACAAGGAACCACTTCTTACCACTCATATCAGCCATAGTACAAGCATCCCTATCCCATGCCTCTATCTGCCCCCTACTAAAGAAGCCCAACTTAGACCCCAGATTACCCACCTCCTACCGACTCATTGCCAGCATATTCTTCCTGAAAAAAATCATAGAGAAGGCTGCCTAAATCCAGCTCCAGGAGTTCGTCGACCAGCATGTACCCCTTGACCAACACCAGCATGGCTTTTGCCCCATCACAGTGCAGAATCCCTGCTGACTTTGCTATTTTCCACCCTTATCAAAGAAAGAGAACAAATCAAGGTGCTTCAAAGTGCTAGATGTCTCCTCGGCATTCGACACAGTGGCACATCAAACACTGCTAGACCAATTCCACGAGATGGGAATGCAGGGCAAACCCCTCCAGTGGTTCCATTCGTGCCTCTCCCACCATTCCCAACAGGTCAAAATAGGACAAACTGCATCTTCCCCATACACCACGCCACAAGGCATGCCCCAGGAATCAGCACTTTCATCATTGCTGTTCAATATCTACATCCAACCCCTATGCATAATGCTCCAAACGTTCAACGTCAGGTATCTGATATATGCTGATGACGTAATGGTGTACACCCCATTCTCTGTGACCGCTCCCAACTACTCGAATCTCTCAGCCTGCTTCAAAGAAATCATTCAATGGCTCCAGCACCGAAACCTAGCAATCAACCAGCAAAACAGAGATCTTACATGTCACCAGGGACCCCGAGTTCATGCCTCCTACAACACTCAGAGACACAGACTTCCAAGTCAAAACCCAGCTAAAATACCTCGGAGTCACCTTAGACCAGCACCTAGACTTTCAAGCCCACATTCAAAACACCACCAAGGCAATTTTTTACAAGCTCAAATGAATCAAAATACTAATCTTTGAAGTCTCACAATATTATTTTTTAAAAAGTAGCCATAGGCAATATTTAGACAAAAGAATTTGCTGTAGAATAGTAATTTGCATTGTAGAACTTATCCAAAACCAATATCTATCTATCTCTATCTCTATTTATATTTTTTAATGGGATTATTTGCATATCTGCCTGCATGCTGTGGTCCATTGGTTCTTTTAACCATAGAGTAATGTAATGAGCAGTGTTCCATGACAATGAATTGTTAATCAGCTCATTACTATGTAAAAGGGTTAATACAGCTTGTAGTAACCCTTTTATTATCTTGCATTGAGAAAATTAACTACACCTCTGAAGAGGCAGTTAGTTTTCTCCTACAGCATCAGTTTCCTAAGGCTGGAGCCAACACTCCTAAAGAGTTTCTAAAAGGAACTGGCTTAATTTGAAAAAAATCCCACCCCATGCTCTTTCCCATAGAAAAGTTTAAAATCCTTCTGGGCTAAGAACCTCCTTCTCCCTCCCTGTATCAAATCTAGTGGCCGAAACAGTGACACTCCTCCTAGCTCTAAATTGAGGCAAGAAGTTAAAAAAATTGGCCTGCTTGGTAAGCCCTGCCCCTAATGTGCCTAACCCCGCCATATTCCAGATTGAAAGTAATATTCCTGGGAGATCTGCTCCCTGGCCCCAGCCCCGCCCCTCCCTTCCCCTGCCCCTTCCCTTTCCCCTCCCCTGAAAATATCACATGGTCAGATCACACTCCAGATTGGTTGGAAGTACTGGAAGATGTTCTGACTCAGAAGGAAATAATATCAATGCTCAAGGAGTGGAGGAGTGGCCTAGTGGTGAAAGCAATGATCTTAGAGCCAGGAAAGTTGAGTTTCAGACACAGTTTCTCCCACTGATGTTCTTGTGATCTTCGGCAAGTGACTGAGTCTTCTGTTGTCTCAGATTTGCTTGGGGGACCTGCATTTAAACTACACCACTGCATATTTTCTATAGATGAATTATCATTTATTTATTTATTTGAAAAACTTTTATATACCGCCACTTCCCAAGATCAGGGGCGGTTTACATAGAACAAAGGTGAAAATACATAGAACATTATGCAAAATTGCAACTATATACATGAAACAGTATAAACATAGTAACTATTTATAACTTGCAACAAAACTTTGAGATGTTTACAGCTTGCAACATAACTTAAGGTTCAGATTTGGACGAAATTAAATGTATGTGAGTAATTGGGTAGGATTGTCAGTTTGTGCTAGGGGGGGTGGGGGGCCAGATCTGAATAAAGACCTGTCTTGTAGTAATATTGAGTGAATAAATATGTTTTTAGTTCCTTTTGGAACATTTGGAGATCTTTTATCTCCCTTAGCTGGTCTGGGAGATTATTCCATTGTGTAGGTGCTACATAGGAGAAAGCGCTGTTGCTTGTTATTTCTTTTGTCTTTCTTATTGAGTCTGATACTAGAATGGTATTGAGGTTCCTTCTTCTCAATATATTTTCAGGGAGGCTATGAATCAATGTAGATAGATATGATGGGGCAATCTTATTAATTAACTTAAAGGTAGTCAATATGATTTTATATTGGATCCTGCTAGCAACGGGGAGCCAATGTAGTGAGTATAGGATGGGAGAAATGTGATCAGTTATCTTAGCCCTGGAAATTATTCGGGCGGTAACATTCTGTGCCATTTGTAGTATATTTGATTCTTCTTTGTTATGCCTTTGAGGATACCATTGCAATAGTCAAGGTGGGGTGTTATTATGACTTGGGTAATGGTTCTAAAATCATCTTTTTCTATAAGTGGTCTGAGTTGTTGAATGGTCCTAAGCTTGAAGAAGATTGTTCTAGCTATTTTCTTAATGTGAGAAGTGAAGCTAAGAGTCCTGTCAAGGGTGACTCCCAAATATTTTACCTCCTGCCTCACTGGGAGGGTAAAGTTCTGGAGTTAATGTCTGATGGAGGTGTGAACTTGTGGTTTCTTGAAGTAAATAGTACTTCAGTCTTTTTGAAATTAATGTGCATATTCTTTGATCGGAGCCAGAGTTCAGCTTCCATGAAGCAGGCTGCTAGATTGTCATAGTTGGGGTTAGATATGTCGATTAGGGAGAACAACATAATATCGTCTGCATAAATGTGGTAGTTTATATTATGTCTTTTGAATATGGTGCATATCGGTTGCAGGTATAAGTTAAATAGGAGAGCAGATAGCGCGGATCCTTGTGGAATTCCCTGTTCCTGTGGAAATGATGGTGATGCAACTTGGTCAATTTGCACATATTGTGAATGGTCAGATATATATGATTTAAACCAATTGAGAGCGACTTCATTTTTCAGTCAGTTATCTCTGCATATAAAGCCTCCTCCAGAGTAATAGCTGTGGTTGAGAAAACAAAGGCTAATTCCTTACACTTGGTGACATTCCCTCCATGTATCAGACAGAGATGTTTCTTGTAGAAGAGTACGGTAATGTTAAAAACATCACCCAAGAGTATGGAACTTTTCATTAATGCAGCAAAATTCTTGATAAGTTTTTGAACAAAAGTCCTCTTGTATTACTGGAACATACAGATTTGCAAATATTAATGGATCTCATCTGAGACCAATATTTAAGACACATTTAGTCTCTACATTACTCTGCAGGATTTCAATTGTTAAGTCAGAACTAGTTAATATCCTTAAATTATATGGATAGTGCCAGTGTGGTGTCTACATTATTGTGCATTCAGCACCACTAATTATCTGAACACTGCTGCTTAAATTAATATAGTCACTGCACTGGCTGAAGATTGACCCCTCTTATGAAGGGGCATGCATGTTGTTGTTAAGTGTCATCATGTAGACTCATGGCGACCCTGTGGAAAGTTGTCCTAAACCTTATTTGGTGGTCAGTCAGGTGGCTTAAATTGTTGATAGAACCAAGGATAAAAAAAGAGAAGGAGACTAGATGCACTAATTCCAGGAATGAAAAGCACATTTTTATGGAAAGATTGTAGTCTGTGCTTTCTCCCTGCTGCTGCAAAAGAGAAATTTGCATACAGTGGAGGTAGTCTATGCAAATGCATCTCATGAATATTATGTGGATATCTGAAAGCCTGACTGGCTGGCAGTCCTTTTTAACATTTTTATTAGTGATGTTGCGGAAAGGGCTGTTGGGTAAGGTTTGCCTCTTTGTGGATGATACCAAAATCTGCAATAGAGTAGACACTCAGGAAGGAGTAGATAACATGAGGAGGGATCTAGCTAAGCTTGAAGAATGGTCAAGAATTTGGCTGCTGAGATTTAATGCTAAAAAATGCAGAGTCAAAAATCCAAGGGAATGATTCAATTTAGGGGGCAAAGTACTTCTATCCATGAAAGAAGAGCGGGACCTGGGCATGATTGTTTCTGATGATCTTAAAGTAGCTAAACAGGTAGAAAAGGTGATGGCAAAAGCCAGAATGATGCATGGGTGCATAGGGAGAGGAATGGCCAGCAGGAATAAGGAACTGATAGTGCCTCTGTATAAGCCTTTGGTGAGACCTCATTTGGAGTATTGTGTGCAATTCTGGAGACCGCACCTTCAAAAGGATATAAACAGGATAGAGTCAGTGCAGAGGGTGGCTACCCAAAAGTATACCATAAAGGAAAGGCGGAATAGAGGAGATAAGATGTTGTTGTTGTTAAGTGCCATTGAGTCGGTGTCGACTCATGGCGACCCTCTGGATAGTTGTCCTAAATTGTGTTCGGTCTTCAGTCAGGCAGCTCATTGCTGACAGACTGGTATCTGTAGATGCTGTTATTGTATCGATCCATCTCATTGCTGGCCTTCGTCTTTTGCATTGACCTTCTATCTTGCCAAGCATGATGTCTTTCTGTAATGTTCTTTCTCTTCGCATTATGTGCCCAGTGTGAAAGTCAAAGTCTTGTCATTTGATTTCCAGTAGTACTGATGGATTTGTTCTTTGAGTAGTCCATGGTATACACAGTATTCTTCACCAGCACTGTAATTCAAAGGCATCGATTTTCTTCCTGTCTTTCCCCTTCACTGTCTAATTTTGCAACCATGTGATGTTGAAAATACTATGACTTGGGCAAGTTGAATCTAGTCTAGGTCCTTCGCAGCCATTATACTAATAAATGTGTAAACTATCTTAAGTATTATTTGGAAAGGTAGACTAAAAATCCAAAATTATTATCCAGACTTTTTCTCGGCTTTTTCAGTATGAAGTTGAGATTTGACTGGAGGTATATTAGATTTAGCTATACAGAAATCTGACAATTAATGTAATGAACTCTCCCAAGCCCTGGCTCTCCAGTCTTCCACCTTATCATATTCTTACTTTTTTTTTAAAGAAAACTTTTTTTTTGTTAGTCAATTACTTCTTCCTTCTTTTTTGTAGCAATATTGCAAAGTAATAGTGAAGAAGTAGCCTAGTGGACCAGGGTTTGATTCCCGCTTGCACTCCTTGTGGCCTTGGGCAAGTCACTTAACCTTCCATTGCCTTGGAAGAAAAGCCTGGCAATCTACTGCCAAGAAAACCCAGGAACTGCTGGTTCACCAGGAGTCAGCATTGACTCAAAGGCACACATTGTATTTGCATCTGAAAATAAATTTCTTCTGAGTCTGAAGAGTCCTATTACACAGGTACACTAAAAAAAAATTTTTTTAAACTGCCTCTAATGTTTCGATTGATTTTTATGTTTTTTGGTGCGCTGAATCCAAATCTAGTAACCAATTTGCTCCATCACGTACAGATTTTTTGCTACATTGGGTTAGCAGTTTGAGGTGAACGTTTCAGATTGAGTGCGATCGAGATAAACGTTTCTTGGATGAATTCTTTATACTAATTGTTTAGTAGTTATTCAAATAAGAATAAAGAAAATTGTAACAAGGCAGCACATAAGAATAGAGTAATGTCAACAAAACACACTGTGATGGTAGCAAAATTGTCTGCACTTAAAACAGACACATACATGTGCACAAACATTGAGCATATAAGAGCGAGGTTAGACACAAAGCAAAGCAAAGAAATGTGCAAAAAATGTTGTACAGGTATGTATGTAAGAATAGAAAACGCAAACCGCACCATTGCAATACATGAAGACAAACACCCGATGGTGTGAAAATAAAATTCTAATAAATGAGATCCGACACTGTGGTAATAACTAGCACATTTTTATTTCAAAGTTTAGTAAAAACACGATATTTGCCAACACAGTTTAGATTTTAAAGTCATTCTTGGGTCAATCAATCTCCTGGTGGGCCCGTTTCTTCTTCCCCCGAATGCTTCTCTTGGTGCGCTGCTTGGCGTATTTTCATCTGGGGTTTCCCGCAGCAGCAACCAGCAGAAATCAGCCATCATAGTGGTGTTCCATCTTCCTTGGTACCTTCTCTCTGCGTCCTTGATGTCCTGGTGAAACCTTTCACCTTGTTCTTCACTGTACGCCCCCAGGTTTTCGGGAAAGTAGTTCACATGGGAGTGCAAGAAATGGACTTTCAGGCTCATGTTACAGCCTTGTTCTTTGAAGGCATTGAGCATCCTGGCAACAATATCCTTATAGTTCTCATCCCGCCTGTTCCCCAAGAATTTGAGAACAACATCCTTGAAGGAATCCCAGGCTTCTTTTTCCTTCTCAGACATCGTTTAGCGAATGCTCCATCTGAAATGAGTTTCCTTATATCAGGGCCAACAAACACTCCTTCCTTTAGCTTTGCTTCAGAAAGTCGGGGGAACTTTGAGCAAAGGTACCGAAAGCACTCACCATCTTTTGGAAGGGACTTGATGAATTGCTTAATGAGACCCAACTTAATGTGGAGAGGTGGTAATAGAATTTTATCACGAGGTACCAAGCTCTCATGAAGAACATTTTTCTCACCGGGTCTCAAATACTCCCGAATTGGCCAGTCTTTTTTCCCCCAGTGTAGGTCGCGGGCCCGGCTATCCCACAAGCAAAGGAAGCAGGGATATTTGGTGAAACCGGATTGCTGCCCTAATAGCATGGATAGAATTTTAAAGTCTCCACAAATCATCCACTTATGCTCATCATAACGAATCTTCTGAAGAATCAGGGCCAAATTCTCGTATTTTTCTTGGAGAATAACAGAGTGAGCAATAGGAACTGAAGCGAATGTGTTGCCATTATGAAGAAGAACACCTTTTATGCTGTCTTTTGACGAATCAATGAACAGCCGCCATTCAGCAGGATCATACTTGAGTTTAAACTTTTCCATCACTCCGTATATATCGTTGCAAAATACCAAATCTTCCTCTTTGCTGAAATACTTCAAAAATTGTGTCTCGCGGTTGCGGTACCAATAAAAAGTTGTTCCTGGTGACAATAGATTTTTCTGTTTAAGCCGAGAACCTAGCAGTTGGGCAGCATCTTTTGGGAGTCCTAAGTCCCGGACTAAATCATTCAATTCAGCTTGAGAGAAAAGTTCAGGTTTCGGATCTGGTTCAGTTTCAAACTCGGAAGTACTGGACTCATCGGGAAAAGCCATCTGATGAGTCTCATCATGATCAGAACCGTCCACACAAATATGATCCAAAGATTTTGGTGGTTCAGGCACAGGTACTTCGTTGCTATGAGGCATAGGCCTAATTGCTGAGGGAAGGTTGGGGTAACTTATTACGTTCTTATTTTTTAAGTTGTATCCCTTTACAATGCAAGAGCAAAAATAGCAGTCACTGCTGTGGTCTCTTTGTTCACGCCACATCATAGGTATTCCGAAACGAAATGCTTGTTTTTTACCTTTCATCCATAAGCGTAGATCTTCCTCACATGTCTTGCACACTTTGTGAGGAGCCCACGGTTTGTCTTGATCGCCTAACTTCAAACCGAAATAGGCTAAATATACTTTTTTAATAAATGCAGAAATGTTCCTCTGCCGCTTTTTCACGGTATATTCCCCACAAATAAAACAAAAACTGTCCGGAGAGTTGACGCAACCTCTGGCTCTGTGAGCCATCACAAATACACAGCACTGCAAACTACAACTGTAGTGAACCACTTCGGAATAAAGCTGGATTACGACTGAGCAAACAAAAGGTAATAATGAACTTGCAAGAAACTGAAATTTGACAGGAACGTTCATGTCACAACCACCGTGTTTGAGCGAGCGAACGAGGCGAGGCGAACAGGAAAGAACATGCGCCAGCACGAGTACTGGATTTAGCCCCCCGCCTCCCAATTGTCCTGTTAATGTATAAAATGAATACAAAACACTCTAAAATATCATGAGGGAGTGTTTCTAGTTAGTTAACCATTACAACCTCTATTTTGGGCCAAGAAAATAAACTGCAGTCGGCTAAAAAGAAATTATGTGAACATTCCTAATATGGGTAAGAAATCTAATTTTGCAAGAAAACGTGACGTGATGGAACATTTTGGCTTTTTTTCCTGGATTCAGCACCCCAAAATCTATAGGAATCAGTTGCAAAACTGGAGGCAGTTTTTTGGTAGTGTACCTGTGTTATTGGTCACTCCCTAAATGCAGGACTGTTATGTAATCCCAGCTCCTATCCACTGAACTCACCAACTGAAAGACCTTCACACCTGCAGGTTGCGCTCTGGCTTTTTCAAACAACCAATTATAAATTGTTTTCATTATGAGACTGCTATATAAAAGGGGGCAATAAAAAAATCAACAACTCAAAGACTGTGGATAAAGTTAAGGTGTGGTAGGTAAACAAAATAATAAGCAAATAATTTCATTCTCAATGAGATAATATTCAAATAACACAACTGAAAGTTGTCATCCAACTGACATGTCTTAGTGATTTGATATATCTACTGTATACCATATATTAATACCAGTAAGTGAATTCAAGGTTCCAATTAGTCCTACATATGACTGCCCATAATTGTTTGTACACCTTGAACCAAACAAGTCCCTTATCAAGATACATTCTTAATGGAGAGGAGAATTTCAAAGTGATTTTTGTCAATAAAAAGCAATTTATGCTCATTAATTGGTTGTTTGAAAAATTCCCTCGCTATCCACTGGATCAAAAGTCAGAACATTATTCTACAGTGTGCACAGGTGTAGCTGTAGTGAGAAGAGGTGTCTGAGAAAGGAAATAACTGCATAAATTACATTTTCAATTCTATGGAGCTCTTTTCCTAAAGTGTATTAAGTTTTTGCACCTAATGTGCATTTAGTGTTAAAGCAAATGCGTGGTAAGTGCAAAGCCTTCGTGGTAAGTGTTGGGAGTGTGGCTAGCATGTTCCCGGCAGTCACTGCATGGACGCTTTACCTAACATGAAACAGTGGCATTCACTTAACATGGGTGTACTTAACATCACTCACTGAGGTGTCTTTAAGTGCATCCACGCTAATTGTAACACAGCACACAATATGTTCCCCCATGCTAACTGCAATGTGCTCTCTGCCCCAATTCTCCAATTCCTCACCCCCTCATGCAATTTGCAGTTACCACAGGAATCAGGGCCGGCCCGTCCATTGAGCAAGAATGTTTTTTGCACAGGGCCCCGCGTTTCAGGGGGCCCCGCACAAAAAACATCTTGCATCAGCCCAACTAGGTTTAAAAAAACACAAACCGGCTGCTGCGGCAGCGGCAGAATTGAGCATCCCGTGGGGGGCCCCCCTACCCTGCAGAGTCCTCCATGTGGCCTCAGCGTCGGCTGTCAGAGCTGCGCGAAGAGAGAGAGCTTCTCCTCTCGCGGCTCTGTTAATCCCGCCGATTTCCCATCAGCCCTGCGGCAGGATTAACAGAGCCGCGAGAAAGGGAAACTCTCCCTTCGCGCGGCTCTGAAAAGCCCGCGCTGAGGCCACATGGAAGACTCTGAAGGGCAGGGGGGCCCCGTGGGATGCTCGATTCTGTCGCTGCCACAGCAGCAGCGGCAGCAGCAGCCGGTTTGTGGTTTTTTTAACCTAGTTGAGCTGATGGGGGGGAGGGGGTTAGGACTAGTAATGGGCTATGGGGGGTGGTTAGGACTAGTAATGGGCTATGGGGGGTGGTTAGGACTGTTAATGGGCTATGTGGGGCTAAGACTGGAAATGGGCTGATGGGGGGGTTAGGACTGGTAATGGGCTATGGGGGGTTAGGACTGGAAATGGGCTATGGGGGGGGCTAAGACTGGAAGTGGGCTGATGGGGGGTTATGACAGGTAATGGGCTGTGGGGGGGTAAGACTACAAGTGTGCTGATGGGGGGCTTAGGACTGGAAGTGGGCTGATGGGGGGGTTAGGACTGGTAATGGGCTATGGGGGGGTTAGGACTGGTAATGGGCTATGGGGGCTAAGCCTGGTAATGAGCTATGGGGGGGGGCTAAGACTACAAGTAGGCTGATGGGGGGCTTAGGACTGGTAATGGGCTATGGGGGGGCTAGGACTAGAAATGGGCTGATGGGGGGTTAGGACTGGAAGTGGGCTATGGGGGGGCTAAGACTGGAAGTGGGCTGACGGGGGGTTATGACAGGTAATGGGCTGTGGGGGGGCTAAGACTACAAGTGGGCTGATGTGGGGCTTAGGACTGGAAATGGGATGATGGGGGGTTAGGACTCGAAGTGGGCTGATGGGGGGGTTAGAACTGGTAATCGGCTATGGGGGGGCTAAGACTGGAAGTGGGCTGATGGGGGGTAACGACATGAACTGGGCTGATGGGGGGAAAAGACTGGAAGAGGGCTGATGGGGGGATACAACAGGTAATGGGCTGTGGAGGGGCTAAGACTCCAAATGGGCTGATGGGGGGCTTAGGACTGGTAATGGGCTATGGGGGGCTAAGACTGGAAGTGGGCTGATGGGGGGTTATGACAGGTAATGGGCTGTGGGGGGGCTAAGACTACAAATGGGCTGATTGGGGCTTAGGACTGGTAATGGGCTAGGGGGGGGGCTAGGACTGGTAATGGGCTGATGGGGGGGTTAGGACTGGTAATGGGCTATGGGGGTGAGGGCTTACTGGAAATGGGCTGATGGGGGCGTTAGGACTGGTAATGGGCTGATGGGTGGGTTAGGACTGGTAATGGACTGTGGGCGGGGTAAGACTGAAAATGGGGTGATGGGGGTTAGGACTGGTAAGACTGAAAATGGGGTGATGGGGGGTTAAAACTGGTAATGGGCTGTGGGGGGGGGGGGGGTAAGACCTTCAGGCCGGAAGGTCGGGGGTTCAAATCCCACTAGAGGACAGCAACCTTGGGCCGTAAGGACTGGGGTTTCTAGTCTCACAGGTGCTCCTTGTGGTCTTGGGCAAGCCACTTAACCCTCCATAGCCCATGTTCCCTGTAAAATAGTTATCTCCAAGTTATAATGCCCTGTTCAATGTAATTTCAGTTTGTTCAATGTAAACCGCACTGATGCAGAATAGCGCGGTATATAAGAGAATGTAAATAAATAAATAATATAAATAAGTAAGACTGAAAATGGGCTGATGGGGGGGGGGTTAGGACTGGTATTGGGATGGGGGGTTGCTAGGACTGGAAATGGGCTGAGTGGAAGGGGGGCTTGAACTGCAAATAGCTGATGGGGAGGGGGGCTTGGAATGGAAATGGCCTGTGAGGGGAGGGAGCTAGGACTGGAAATGGGCTGTGGGGGGGGGGCTAGGACAGTTAATGGGCTGATGGAGGGGTTAGGATAGGACTGGAAATGGGCTGTTGGGGGGTGCTAAGGTTGGAAATGGGCTGTGGTGAGGGCTTGAATTGAAATGGACTCATGGAGGAGCTAGAACTGGAAGTAGGCTTATGGGGGGGTTGGATTGGAAATGGGCTAAGTGGAGGGGAGCTAGGATTTGACATGGGCTGATGGTGGGGCTAGGAAAGGACTAGAAATGAGCTGATGGAGGGACTCGGATAGGACTGGAAATGGATGGGGGAGATAGGATTGGAAATGGGCTGATTGGGGGCTAGGACTGGAAATGGCTGATGCAGGGACTAGAAGGGAGCAGATGCTGGGTGGGGCTGGAACTAGAAGGGAGCTGATGTTGGGGGAGGATTAGAATGTGATGGAGCTGGGAGAGTGAAATGGAGAGGGAAAAATATTTTGTGTCGGAGGGAAGATAAATCTACAATTGGCCGGATATTGGGAGAGTAAGTGGGGATTGAGGATGGAGGGGTAAAATTTGAGTGAATGAAATAGGAATGAGGAAAGAGCAAAAGGAGAAAGATTAGTATGTTAAAGCAGATGTAGAGAGAGAATGGAAAAAAAAACTAGAAGAGAGAAGAATGGACAAATGGACAGCAGATGGAGAATTAGCAGAAGACACAAAGAAACTAGAAAAAAGTGGCTGGAACAATTGTAACTGTAAAAAATGCACAAAAGGTAGAAAAATATCTCTTTATTTTGAATTTATTAACTGGAATATGTCAGCTCTGGGAAATGTGCATCATTAACGTCTGCGCTTTGTTTAGTACAAGAGGAAATTAATTTATAGTTTTATTTCTACAGTGTTGTACATTCCAAGTTTGGCTTTTGGGGTTCCCAGTTTAATTATTGTCTTCCTGTTTCTAAATTGTGATTCCTTGTTTGGTGATGGTCTATGTTCTGCATGTGTAACTGAGCTGAGGTATTCTGTTTATATAATTCCTATTTGACATTGCCACTTGTTCTTTTTCCCCAGTAGGTCATGTATTGTTATTCTCTGAAATGTATTGGTTTAATATTTGCAGTGTTTCCTTTTGATAGGTAGGGTATGGTGCTTTGTGAGTCCTGTTAGTGCTGTTATGATACGGCGGGTTTGCTATGGGTTCCAAATGGGCAGCGTTTGTAGTTGTTCCTAATGTGCCTGGCGGTTGGTACTGGATTATAGTAATGTAGAAATCTTTTAATCTTTCTTTATCCATATACTCATTAAGAGGCATGTTTACTAAAAGTTAGTGTATGGTAACATTATGCAAATATTTATGCAAATGAGGCATCTTATGCAAATGAGGCCCCGCACCCGCCTTGGGCCGCCCCTGACAGGAATTAGCTCGCAGTAATTGTCATGCCTGTGTGGTAGCAGTTACCATGACCCCATGCTGTTAGTTACCACATGCTAAAATTCACAGTAAGCTTAGCACACTTTAGTCAAAGGGCCCTGTGTGTGTTATTTTCCAGGAAGAAGGTTCCCGCACAGAAAGCAGGAGCAAACACCCACAAGTGCTTTGTACCTACATCCATGTTCAAGGAGAAAGCGACCATAATCTTTGTCTCAGTTAAGACAGCTTGAGACTGCTAGCCAAAGAGTTCTTTTAGGTCATCTCTTTCCCTGTAAGTACTCCTATATTCCCTTCCAAAATCAGCTCCCGGGGACACCAGTGTAACTAGACAATGCTTGGACAATCCTACATCAAGCTTGGAAAAGTGCCAAGCATAGTAGTACTTTGAGGGGAGGGGGGGCATGAGGGGATGCCTCTCAAATGTTCCAGGTGCTGGTACTGAATGATCCCCCTCCTTACACCTTCCCCCACTCCACAAACTTTCACTCATGGTGCTGAAAAGGGTTGGAGAAGATCCCAGGAAGCCAAATGGTCCAGTGTTTTACCTCTGGATGACATATACGAACAGCTGAGAAATTTCATTTTCAGAGAGGGCTTATAAACAAACCGGAGCCAGCTTGTGAAGTGACCTCTGCCAGCCTTATACATACAAAGTAGTCTGAGTTCCTGGTTCTCTCCTGCATTGGCATTATGAGACAAAGATCATCCCATTGTTGCACTGGTGATTTTAAGTTCTAAAAAAATCATTCTGACCTATGTACCCCTCTGGCGTCCACTTTAATGTCATCCCCCAATGATAAATGCTTTTGAGTGTGGACGCCTGTGGCCGTTCTACAGAACTACCCAGTTGATTTCTCACTCTGCTATGGTACAGTAAAAGAGGAAGGCAGCCAGCGATGACGTGTCCATTCTGTAGATACTGTTATCAGACAACACTGCTAAGGTGAAACTCTGGGAAATGTCGTGGATAGAGAAGGGAGTAAAGAAAGGTTAAAAAGTCATGGACAACTTTTTCAATCATAGAACAGCCCACACATTATCATCTTTGTGTTCAGAACATCTCTGAATAACATTTAACAGCTGAAGCATCTGAAAAGACCAGGATCTTTACAATGATTGGATTTTTTTATATGAAGGAAAATGACCTTAAAGTAGTTACTTTAAAGCCAATACACAGCTATTTCTAATGACATATTCAGATGGGCTAGTTAACAAATGCTTCTATGTGATATGGACGGGTTGATCCAGTTCTGGTTTTAATTTAGTCCTGCTTTTCTCAAAAAAACAATAAGGTACATATTTACCATGAATAGTGTGCAGTAATAGTGTTATTGTGCATTAGCTATTGGAAAGCCCATTTCTCCTCCAGTGCCCCTCTGGCGAGCTCCCAAGGAGTGTCCCCTGCCCTTCCCCTCACTATGCCATCAGAGAAAGGTTGGTGCTAACATGGGAATTCCCAACCCTGTTCTTGGCAGACACCTAGTCAGTTGGGTTTTCAGGATAATCACAATGAATATGCATTATAGAAATTATCTTACAGTGGAGGCAGTGCATATAAATCTCTCTCATGCACATTCATTGTGGCTATCCTGAAAACCTGATTAACTAGGTGTGTCCTGAGGACTGGGTTGAGAACCACTGGGATAACCTATTGTGTTCACAGATGAAGGGATAGGAGCAGGACATCAGAAAACACCCACCAAAGGAAAGAGAAGTGAAACAGATCTTGAACGATTTTCAGAAGACTGTGTTCATGAGGAGCTAGCTAAACTAAAAGTAGACAAAGCAATAAGGCTGTATGGGAAACATCCAAAAGTACTGCAAAGTTGCCAAGTTATCCAGTTCTAGGAGTGAGATTTTTTGCCAGTTCTGGTTTTAAATTTGCATTGTAGTGTCATATGGTATTTGTAGTCCCTGAATTTATCCATTGGAATCAGTGCTGCTGGTCCCATAATGCATCAGAATGAGCTTGTCAGAAATCCAGGACCGGCATAAAATCTCACTTCTGGAACTTGGTAACGTGGTACCTTTGGTATTGAAGGAATGTAGGGACATCCTGGTGGCTCAACTGTCTGACATTTTCAATGCTTCTTTTGAGTTAGGAGTAGTCCCAGACGACTAGAGAAGGCACATGTGGACTCTCTACACAAAAGCAGAAATAAGGATGAGGTTGGGAATTACAGGCTGATTAGTCTAACCTCTGTGGTGAGTAGATCAATGGAAATGCTGCCGGAGACTAACATTATCAATACATTCTGCAGGAACAATCAGGAAGTCAGTTCTCACATATGGGTGACATTGATGCTGACGGAGCCCTTACAGAAGCATCTCCCCAGCTTTCAAAGAAAGCCTTTGTGTGATGCCACCACACATGCGTGGTCCCCTTCCCATCCAAGAGTGCCATCTTGGTCAGTCTCCCTTTTTCCATGGAGCCATACAGTTTTCTTTTAACTCATACATTCTGTTCTTTCCAGCTTGCACCGGCCCTTTCCTACTTTGGGAAAAGCTGCTGCAGCATCGGGCCTCAAAATTTTGCTTTTTTATCATATTTTTGTTTTCAGCGCTTTCGTGCCCTTTTCAATCGCTAGCCACAGCAAGGGTCTTTGACCTTGCAGGGGTCCTTTTCACCCCAATGGCCACCGGTTTTAAAAAATGTGATCGGTGTTCAAAAAAACATGTCCATCATCGACACACATGATTGTTGCCTCCGGGTCTGGGCACTGACCATGACCTGGAAGAATGCCCCTTGTGCAAGAAAACGTCTGCAAAGACCATCCAGAGCCATCGGCTTAAGCAGAATGACATCTTCCACAAGGCAGACTCTACCCCGGTATCCCCAGTAGCCTCATGCTCAAAGGACACGCAGGGCTCCCACAGCCCCTCAGCGGATCCACAGGCACTCCTAACAAGGTACTTCAGAGTGAAACCATAATAATAATAAGAAGACTTCGAGGGCCTCTTCCAGAGATGTGGACAAGCACGGGAAGTCTTGCGCCCGGTCCCTCAGCCCCCAGCGAGATCCAGAGGAGTTGGAGTGAGAGTATTCCTAAAAGGTGCCCAGAACGGATGTTGTAGCCTCTGGCAACAGACCTCAGTCTCCCAAGAATCAGTCAAGAACCCCCTCTCCTCCTCAATGCCTGACCCAATCACTGCGGTGTCAGGGTCAATGGCTGCTACCCCTGAGTGGGAAGCCTGTATGTTGACCCTGGAATGCAGCGTTTCTGCGTTCATTACCTCAGAATGGGTGCCACAAGGCCCCACTGAGACCACAGGGACTTCAACCTCGAGGACTCCCCAGGCCACCAAAGTGAACGCCGAGAGCCAGGTGCCTTGGTCAGAAACTCGGTGAGGTTCTCGCTCCTGTTCCTCAGGAGTGAGGTCTTCGCAGTGAGCACCTCTGACTCCAGGCATGCCCTGGCTTCGAAGCATCCAAAACCAGAGTTGCTAGTGCTCCTGCAACCTACAGGCTTCGAGTCCCCTTGGAGTACTCGACTTGGAGACTGACTTTGAGACATTCCCGGAGACTCGACCCTCCGAGACCTCCCCTCGGACCCGTCTCCTCTGGCTGGCAAGCACCGCTCTCCATCCAAGGATGCCTCCTTCCTCAAGTTCATCAGGGACATAGCTGGGGTGCTCTCCCTCATGACGGAATTAGAGGAGGACCCTTGTATGGAGGAACTTGACATCTTCCTGTATGAGGTACCACCGAAGGAGACCATGACGGTCCCTGTCCCCTCCATCCTTATCTGGCTCCTCCTCAGGATGTGGAAGACCCTTGCTTCGGTACCCATCATCAGCCATCGACCGAATATGATGTACCAGGTCCAGTGTAATCCAGGCTTCCATAAGGCGCAACTCCCCCACACTTCCATGGTGGTGGAGTCAGCCATGTGCCGGCAAAAATGTATGAAGTCGCACTCTTCAGTACCCCCGGGCAGGGAATCCCATGCCCTCAATGCCCTCGGGTGGAAATGCTACCAGGGCTCAATGCTGACATGCCGTATCCAAACATACCAACTCTACTGTATATTGGCATGATCCTCTGGGACCTGGCCAAGGAACTCAGAGGCTTTGCGGCTCGCCTCGATGGAGACCACCTCCGGTGTTTCCAAACTCTTTTGAAGTCTGTCTCGGAGTGCTCCAAGTACTTGTCCTGAGCTGCCTACAATGTCTTCAAGTCCAGTGTAAGGGTGGCAGGTGTGGGCATAGGCAGTCGATGCCAGGCCTGGCTCCAATTGTCTGATCTCGAACATTAGGTACAAGAGAAGCTTCTTGACATCCCCTGTCTCAGCAAACAGCTCTTTGGTAAGCCTATGGAGGACAAAGTGGCAGAAATTGAGACCAAGTATGTTACTCGTTCCTGGCTCTTGAAGAAAACCTCCACCTTGCAGCTGAAGAAGCCGCAGAGCAAGAAACCCCCTTTCCTCTGAAAGGGCCACCCTTACCAGGGCTACCCCCCATACCTTGCCACCCAGACCCCTTAGCAGGGTCCTCATGGCAAAGGGTCAGGCCATGCGCAAGCCCAGTCAGGTTTGGGATTTTGATGTCATCGGCATAGCCTCTCTTCCGCTGCAGGGCCGGCTTCCAACTGAGGGGCACCTGGTTCACTTTGCCCATTGGTGGGCCTCCATCACACTGACTCTTGGGCTCTTCAGGTAGTCAAGGAGGGCTACCTCCTCCACCTCGAATAGGCCCCTTCACCCTTCTCCCCTGCACCAGACCTTAATGAGGCAAGAACTCACAGCCCTCCTCAAGGACAGGGCTATGGAACCCGTGCCCCATCTCTCGAGAGGTAAAGGGTTTTACTCCAGGTACTTCCTGGTTCCAAAAAGGACCTGAGAAACCTCAACAAGTTTCTGGTGCGGGAGAAGTTCAAGATGCTCTCCCTTGGAACACTGTTGCCCTCCCTACCTCCACAATGGCGAATGGACCTAAAGGATGCCTATACCCACATCCTTATCCACCCAAGTCACAGACAGTACCTCAGGTTTGTGGTCAGAGGCGACCACTACCACTATAGGGTACTCCCATTTGGCCTCGCCTCCACCCCCAGAGTATTCACCAAGTGCCTTGCAGTGGTGGCAGCCTATCTCTGCCTCCACAGAGCCTTTGCCTTCCCCTATCTCAACGACAGGCTCAGCAAGAGGGACACAGCCTCAGAAACGGGACAGGCCACAGTCTGCACTATTCAGGTCTTATGACACCTGGACTTCGTGATAAATCAGCCAAAGTCCACCCTCACTCCAATGCAGGCTCTGGAGTTCATCAGAGCACATCTGTCCAGGACAGGGCTTTACTTCCCCTCAACAGGGCGGACCACCTTATGGCCCTCGTGGCTGAGGTTCAGCAGAGCCCCACCGTCTCTGCTCGAGAACTACTTCGCCTCGGGCCACATGACCTCCAGGTCATGATGTTCTTACATGAACAAGCAGGGCAGCACGGGCTCCTATCCTCTCTGCCAGGAGGCTGTGGCCGTCTGCTCCTTCATGATCAGCCAGGGGATGCTCCTTAGAGCGGTCTACCTCCCGGGCCAGGACAACGCCTTGGTGGACAGGCTGAACAGGGTTCTTCAACTGCATGAGTGGCGTCTGGACCCCCAGGTGGTGCTCCGGCTCTTTCGGCTATGGGCAACCCCCAGCCTGGACCTCTTTACCAGCCCGACCAATGCTCAGCTGCCTCAGTTCTGTGGCCCTCAGCCCCACACCTCCGAGGTGGTAACTGACACCTTCCTCCTCTCATGGTTGAGGGAGTCTCCTGTACACCTTCCTCCCCATGCCGCTGATTGTTCGGACCCTGTTCAAGGTCCAGTACAACAAGACATTAGTGATCTTTGTAGTCCCGCGGTGGCCCAGGCAACCTTGGTTTCCCCTGCTGCTCCGCCTCTTGGTGGAGCACCTGGTTCCCCTCAGGAACTCTCCAGATCTCATGACACAGGGGGAGGGCTCAATCCTCCATCCCATTCTGGGATCTCTAGCCCTCACAGCATGGTGGCTGAGCGGGTCACCCTAGCCCCACTAAACCTCCCCAGGAAGAAATCATCCTGGCCTCTCGCAAGGATTCCACAAGACAGGCTTATGCCTTCAAGTGAAGGCAGTTCACCGTGTGGTGCATGGAGTACCGGATTGACCCATTCTCCTGCCAGGTGCATTCGGTCCTTCAGTACCTCCTTTACCTGTCTCAGTCTGGGCTTAAGTACAACTCTGTCAGAGTGCATCTGAGTGCTCTCTCAGCAAATCATCACCCTATTGAGGACAAACCCCTCTCCAGGCAGTCCCTCATCACCAGGTTTATACAAGGCCTCTTACTCTCTAGACCTCCCATTCGGCTTCCTCCGGTGGCATGGGATCTCATTGTGGTTCTGGCGCAGCTCACCAAGCCGTCATTCGAGCCTTGGCTACTTGCTCCCTGCACCAGCTGTCCTGGAAGGTTGTCTTCCTCATGTCGCTCACCTCTGCCCGCAGAGTCAGTGAGCTCCAGGCACTGGTGGCTGAGCCTCCCTATACTAGGTTCTGCAGGAACAGGGTGGTGCTCCACACTCATCCCAAATTTCTCCCGAAGGTAGTCTCCGACTTCCACCTCGATCAGGAGGTGGTTCTCCCTACCTTCTTCCTGTGGCCTCATGTCGACATGGCGTAGGCCATTCTCCATACCTTGGACTGCAAACGAGCCCTATCCTTCTATCTACAGTAGACCCAGGGCCACCACAAAGCCTCACAGCTTTTGATCTCCTTTGACCCAAGCCATCTGGGGCAGGCTGTCACTAAGCGGACCATATCCTTCTGGGTGGCAGATTGTATTGCCTTCGCACGAAGCCGAGTCAACATTCCCCTGGAGCACTGAGTCACGGCACACAATGTCAGGGTGATGGTGACCTCAGTCACGAACCATAGGTCGGTGCCTATGGCCGACATCTGCTGGGCCACTAACTGGTCTTCCATTCACACTTTTTCAGCCCATTACTTCCTGGAGAGGGAGTCCCAATTGGACAGTACCTTCAGCCAGGCCATACTCCAGAACCTCTTCAGGGTTTGGGCAACTCCTGCCCTCCAACCCTTCTTGTTCAGGTTACCGGAGCCATGGTTCTCCCCAGACACTGGAGGACAGAGTCTGTCCTCAGATTCACTTGTGGCTGCTCATGGCCGGGCCGTGCTTTTTTCCACTGGTCTTTGGTAGCCTGGAGCTAGGGAGTCCCATATATGAGAACTGACTTTCTGCTTGTTCCTGGAGAAAGCATAGTTACCTGTAACAGATGTCCTCCAGGACAGCAGGAATCAGTCCTCACAACCCTCCATCCTCCCCTTGGAGTTGCTGTTTATTTTTGACCATCTTCTTGGTTGGGCTATAGCTGTGGCACTCAACTGACCAAGATGGCACCCTTGGGCAGGAAGGGGACCGTGCATGCATTGTGGCATCTCCCAAAGGCTTTCTTTGAAAGCTGGGGAGATGCTTCCACAAGGGCTCTGTTGGTGTCTACATCACCCATATGTGAGCAGGGGGGTGCGGGGCCTCATTTGCATAAATATTTGCATAATGTTACCATACACTAACTTTTAGTAAACATGCCTCTTAATGAGTATATGGATAAAGAAAGACTAAAAGATTTCTACATTACTATAATCCAGTGCCAACCGCCAGGCACATTAGGAACTACTACAAACACTGCCCATTTAGAACCCATAGCAAACCCACCGTATCGTAACAGCGCTACCAGGACTCACAAAGCACCAGACCCTACCTATCAAAAGGCAACACAGCAAATATTAAACCAATACATTTCAGAGAATACAATACATGACCTACTGGGGAAAGAGAACAAGTGGCAATGTCAAATAGGAATTACATAAACAGAATACCTCAGCTCAGTTACACATGCAGAACATAGACCATCACCAAACAAAGAATCACAATTTAGAAATAGGAAGACAATAATTAAACTGGAAACCCCAAAAGCCAAACTTGGAATGTACAACACTGTAGAAATAAAACTATAAATTAATTTCTTCTTGTACTAAACAAAGCACAGAGGTTAATGATGCACATTTCCCTGAGCTGACATATTCCAGTTAATAAATTCAAAATAAAAAGATATCTTTCTACCTTTTGTGCATTTTTTTCTGTTGCAATTGCTCCAGCCACTTTCTTCTGGTTTCTTCATGTCTTCTGCTAACTCTCCATCGTCTGCTGCCATTTGTCCTTTTTTCTCTCTTCTAGTTTTTTTTCCATTCTCTCTCTACATCTGCTTTAACATACTAATCTTTCTCCTTTTGCTCTTTCCTCATTCCTATTTCATCCATTCAAATTTTACCCCTCCATCCTCAATCCCCACTTACTCTCCAATACCCGGCCAATTGTAGATTTTTCTTCCTTCCCACACAAAATATTTTTCCCCTCTCCATTTCACTCTCCCAGCCCCATCCCATTCTAATCCTCTCCCAACATCAGCTCCCTTCTAGTTCCAGCCCCACCCAGCATCTGCTCCCTTCTAGTCCCCGCATCAGCCCATTTCCAGTCCTAGCCCCCCACCAGCCCATTTCCAGTCCTAGCTCCCCCATCCATTTCCAGTCCTATCCGAGTCCCTCCATTAGCTCATTTCCAATCCCAGCCCCCCATCAGCCAATTTCTAGTCCTTTCCTAGCCCCACCATCAGCCCATGTCAAACCCTAGCTCCCCTCCACTCAGTCCATTTCCAATCCAAGCCCGCCATGAGCCTACTTCCAGTTCTAGCCCCTCCATGAGTCCATTTCAATAGCCCCCACCACAGCCCATTTCCAATCTTAGCTCCCCCAACAGCCCATTTCCAGTCCTATCCTAGCAACTCCATCAGCCCATTTCCTGTCCTAGCTCCCCCCCCAGCACATTTCCAGTCCTAGCTCCCTCCCCTCACAGCCCATTTCCATTCCAAGCCCCCTCCCCATCAGCTATTTGCAGTTCAAGCCCCCCTTCCACTTAGCCCATTTCCATTCCAAGCCCCCCTCCTCATCAGCTATTTGCAGTTCAAGCCCCCCCCTTCCACTCAGGCCATTTCCATTCTAAGCCCCCATCCCCATCAGCTATTTGCAGTTCAATCCTCCCCTTCCACTCAGCCCACTTCCAGTCCTAACCCCCCATCACCCCATTTTCAGTCTTAGCCCCCCCATAGCCCATTACCAGTCCTAACCCCCCCATCAGTTCACTTCCATTCCTAACCCCATCAGCCCATTTCCAGTCTCAGCCCACCCATAGCCCATTACCAGTCCTAACCCCCCATCACCCCATTTCCAGACTTAGCCCCCACATAGCCCATTACCAGTCCTAACTTCCATCAGCCCACAGCCCATTACCAGTCCTAACCCCATCAGCCCACCTCATCCTAACCCCCCAACCCATTTCCAATCCTAGCCCCCCCATAGCCCATTACCAGTCCTAACCCCCATCACCCAATTTCCAGACTGAGCCCCCACATAGCCCATTAACAGTTCTAACTTCCATCAGCCCACAACCCATTACCAGTCCTAACCCCATCAGCCCACCTCAAGTCCTAACTCCTCCATCAGCCCATTTCCAGTCCTAGCCCCCCCATAATCCATTACCAGTCCTAACCCCCCATCATCCCACAGCCCATTACCAGTCCTATTCACCCCCCCCTCCCCCCCCATCAGCCCAGGGAAAATTTTAAAAAAAAATCTGGCTGCTGCCGCTGCTGCAGTAGCAGCAGAATTGAGTGTCCCCCGGCAGAGCCCTCCCTCCCTGCATCAGCCCCTATCCGCGTCGGCTTTCAGAGCATGAAGGGAGAGTTTCTCCCTCGCGGCTCTGTTATGCCCGCGGGCGCTGATGGGAAACAGGCATTTCCTGTTTCCCATCAGCCCCGGCATGCTTAACAGAGCCGCAAAAGGGAAACCCTCCCTTCACAGCTCTGAAAGCTGCCACGGTGAGGGACTGATGCAGGGAGGGAGGGCTCTGCCGGGCACGGGGGGGGGGGGGCATGGGACACTCGATTCTGCTGCTGCCGCTGTGGCAGCAGCAGCTGCCAGCTTTTTTTTTTTTTTAATTTTAAAATTTATTTTTAATGCAGAATGTTCTTTGTGCAGGGCCCCCTTCAAATGCGGGGCCCTGTGCAAAAATAATTCTCACTCAATGAACGGGCCGGCCCTGTATGTGAGGACTGATTCCTGCTATCCCTGGAGAACACCTGTTACAGATGAGTAACTACGCTTTCCTTCATTTTCCTTTGGTAGATTTGTAGTGTCGACATGAGGATTTCAATGGGTGAAAAAAGATCTTCAGGCACTGAGCCTTTCCTTTATCTTGTTATAGCTGGCATGCTTGTGAGTCCAGTATAATGGGCAGGCTTGTTTCTTCTCCACTCTAGCTGCAGCAGAGCAGTTTATACATTCTATCCAGAGGGCAGCAACTGGCCCTGAATGACTTCACTTTTGTACTCTGCACTAAGCCATGATGCTGGGCGTGGGACGTTGTTGCTTCCTGGCCTCTGCAGCATCATAGACAGGGCCGGCACAAGGAGATGAGGTGCTCTAGGTGAACCTCATTTCTTGTATGCCATTGTATGCTTGATACAGGTGCCAATATTCAAAGACATTTACGTGGTTTTCAGACCTGCCAATCACATAATTGCCACTCATCAGGATACAGTATTTAGTGGCACTTGCCCATCTAAATGCCCTGACACTAATGTCCTGGAGAGCAGAAGAACAGCAAAGAAATCCACAGTAGTAACTTTTAACTTTAAAAAGGGAGACTATGATAAAATGAGGAAAACAGTTAAGAAAAAACTCAAAGGAGCAGCTGCAAAGGTTAAAGATTTACATCAAGCATGGGTGTTGTTTGAAAATACTATCTTGGAAGCCCAGACCAACTGTATTCCATGCTTTAAGAAAAGTGGAAGGAAGTCCAAAAAACATCCAGCATGGTTTAAAGGTGAGGTCAGAGAGGCTGCTGTAACTAACGAGCAAGCAAAGAGAGAATTGGAAAAAAGCTTGCTGTGGAAGCATAAACGCATAATAAAACCTTTTTCAAGTACATTCATAGCAAAAAAATGGTGAGAGAGTCAGTTGGACCCTTGGATGATAGAGGGGTAAAAGGGGCCAGACCAGAGAGAATGAATGACTTCTTTGCTTCGGTCTTTACTGAAGAAGATGTTGGGAAGTTACCCATACCTGAAATGGTATTTAAAGCTGATGCAGCAGAAGAATTGAAAGAAATATTGATAAACTGGGAAGATGTATTACAACTATTTGATAAAATGAGGAGTAGCAAATCACCTGGGTGTTGAAAGAACTGAAATATGAGATTTCAACCCTACTATTACTAATCTGTGAACAGTTAATACCTGAAGATTGGAGGATGGCCAATTTAATGCCAGTTTTTAAAATGGGTTCCAGAGGTGATCCAAGTAACTACAGGCCAGTGAGCCTGACATCAGTACTGGGAAAAATGGTAGAAACCATTATTAAGAACAAAATTTCTGAACATGTAGATAGTCATGGTTTAATGAGAGACAGCCAACATGGCTTTAGCCAGGGAAGGTCTTGTCTTACTAATCTGTTATATTTTTTGAAGGTGTAAATAAACAGGTAGACAAAGATGAGTCAGTCGATATAGTGTATCTGGATTTTCAGAAAACCTTTGACAAGATTCCTCATGAGAGACTCATGGCCAAATTAAAAACTCATGGGATAGGAGACAGTGTACTATTGTGGATCAGGAACTGATAAAAAGAAACCAGAGGGTAGGGCTAAATGGCCAATTTTCCCAGTGGAGAAAGGTGAATAGTGGAGTACCCCAGAGATCTGTGCTGGGTCCACTGCTTTTTAACATATTCGTAAATGACCTGGAAATGAGAATAACAAGTGAAGTAATCAAATTTACAGATGACACAAAATTATTCAAAGTTGTTAAAACCCATGAGGATTGTGAAAATTTCCAAGAGGATGTTAATAAATTGGAAGACTGGACGTTCAAATGGCAGATGAAATTTAATGTGGATAAGTGCAAAGGTATGCACCTAGGAAAGAACAACCCAAACTATGGTTACATGATGTAAGGTTCCACATTAGGATCCACCACCCAGGAAAAGGATTTAGGCATCATCGTGGGTAGCACGTTGAAACCCTCTGCCCAATACTCAGTGGTGGCCAAGAAGGCAAATAGAATGCTAGGAATCATAAGGAAAGGAATGGAGAGTAAAACAAAGGATATTATAATGCCTCTGTATCGTTCGATGATGCAACCGAATCTCTCTTGTCGCCGTATCTTAAAAAGGATATAGCAGAATTAGAAAAGGTAAAGAGAAGAGCCACCAAAATGGTAAAGGGGATTGAAGGATACCCCTATGAGGAGAGGCTAAAATGTTTGAGGCTCTTCAACCTGAAAAAGAGACGGCTGAGGGGAGATATGATAGAGGTCTCTAAATTAATGAATGGAGTGGAACGGGTAAATGTAGATCGATCGTTTACGCCATCAAAATGTAGAAAGACTAGGGGATATGCAATGAAGCTACAGTGTAACCCATATAAAGCTAATAAGAGAAATATTTTTCACTCAATGTGTAATCAAACTCTGGAATTTGTTACCGGAGGATGTAGTAAAAGTTGTTAGTGTAGCTGGGTTTAAAAAAGGTTTGGACAAGTTCCTGGAGGAAAAGTCCATAAACCATTATTAAAGGGGACCCAGGAAATCCACTGCTTGCCCAATACAAGCAGTGGGGAACCTGTGTCTTCTGGGGAAACTGCTAGTTACTTGTGACCTAGAATGGCCACTGTTGGAAACAGGATACTGGGCTTGATGGACCTTGGTCTGACCAAATATGACATATCTTATGATCTTATGTGTTATAATCTTTGCAGGAGAAATCTCTCCTACTCACTATTCTCCCATCCTGCCTGTGGGCACCAATATCTTTAATCCAGACCTGGGAGTGCGTGGAGGGAAAGTACTAAAGGGCTTCCCAGTGTATACTGGTCCAGTTTTAGGAACCCTAATTATCCCTGAGAGTAGAGACTGAAAGAACAGCATTGTTCCTTGAATTTATGCTCTCTTTCTACCAAATAGTTTGCACATCCCCTGTAAGGGGTACACAGCTTAGCAGGAATTACACATCATTAGATATGAATATAAAAGCAGCATTTCCACATTTAAAATGATGCAAGTTACATATCATTTAGCATCAGCATGCCAATATTAGAATTCCATTAACTCGGTCCCAGTGCCCCTTTTCTGTGACCTCAGCCAGTTAAATAAAACCTTTGAGTCTCCCAGCTATGGAGATGTGTGAGTCATGACAAATAATTAAAAGCTTTGAAAGACAGAGGAAATGTCCAAAATCAGAACTTTGATGACAGTTTGAGTCAGCTCATTCATGATTGCAGAAACCTACAGTGAAGGGAACCTATGTGACATCATTTATTAGGGGGAACAGTTTTAAGTGGCGCTTACCATAAAGAGCAGGTGAGCTCCAGGCTGTGAGTAACCAGGGTTACATACTTTTAATAAAGAAACTGTTCTGAGTCCATCTCTTATTAAACAATATGCCATACATGAAACGATTATGAGAAGTGGTTTTGGGGTACCCATCAAAAAGTAGACATAGGCGACTTAAGGGTGTGTTTACTACATGGCGGTAGCGGCTTGCATGCGATATTGGAGCCGCAGCCCCATTGAAATCAATGGAGTCACAGCTCCGATATCGCACGGAAGCCGCTACCGCCATTTAGTAAACAAGCCCCTTAATCTTCTCCTTACTGCTTTGTATAATTCAGACCAAGGCGTCCAACATTTTCAACCAACTGGATGGCGAAGTGGTAAGCCTAAGCCCCTGGATCAACACCTTTCTCTCTGATTTGTTTGTTTAACATGGCAATTCTAAGTCAGTGCGTGAGCTGAAAATAAAGAATCCCTCCCAGTGTGTTCTCCCTTGGTGCAAAGCCAAATTCTGGTAGCTCTACTAGTCCTATAGAAATAATTTTTCCATGGGATCAACCTATACGCAGAAGAAAAATGAAGGTAGCAGATAAGGGTTGTCTGCCCAGTATCATTGCTGGTGCCACGCCAGAGCCCTCGGCTGGTCTCTGGCTTTCCTCTCACATCCTCTAAGGCTCCTCTGTGCTTATGTCAGGCTTTCTTCAATTCCTGAACTGTTTAGTCTCTGCCGTTTCATGCAACCACCACCCTTTCCATGAAGAAATACTTCCATATCTCACTGCTGCTTACTTCTCAGGAACCTCATAGCTTGAGCTCTTGTTCTCCTGGATGCCCAGCTGGCCAGTTGGGCTTTCAGGATTCCCACAAGGAATATGCATGAGATAGATTTGCAAGCACTGGAGACCCAGTATGACTAGAGTTGAGAAACATTGTTCTGACACATTCGTTCATCAAAAGATGTATTTGAGCTGTTGAGATTACAAACATCCCCTTCTTCCCTTACCGCAAGGGAATGGCCTGGGTACAATTAACCTCCTCCCCTTCAGTCATTACTTTTTTGAAGAAAAATAAGCAGTATGGTTATTCTGAAACAGTGTTAAATCTGCCAGGGAACTTGCATCTTTGATTACTGTACAGGTGATAGGCAGAGTTCAGAGAAAAGAGGAATAATTAACCTGCAATGGTTTTATAATTCATTTAGCAAATGTTAGTTTCACAAGGGGACATGTACTACACAGGCCTGAGGCTGACAGAAAGCCCAGTACAGATGGCAGAACCAGGACCTTTCACCTGGGGCAAACAGCTAGAAAGAGTCTCTGGAATACTCAAAGAGGAAATGGTGTTTGACTAAAGGAAGTTTGGTGTTTCATTTGCTGCTTAGCACAAATGTCACTGTAATGTTACTGTCAGCTTTTACTTTGTAGTTTGTTTGGGGTCTGGATCGCCAGGAGTCAGCATGGACTGGATGGCACAAATCACACCTTAGTTTCATTATGATTGTGGTTATTCATCCAGCTGTTTACATTCACGGTTTATGTTTTAAATTGTCCTTTTTATGATTTTAATTTGTAATCCACCTTTTTCATTTTGTAAAGGTGGAATAAAATTCTCTGAAAATTTATTTATTTATTAGGTTAATAAATCATATATGGAAATATAAAGTGGTAGGCAAGGCATTGATAAGGCAGGCAAAGGGAGAATTTGAGAAGAAGCTTGCTGCGGAAGCAAAAACGTGAAATAAAGACTTTTTCAAGTACATTCATAGCAAAAAACCTGTGAGAGAGTCAGTTGGTCCATTAGATGATAGAGGGGTTAAAGGGGCACTAAGAGGCGACAAGGCGATAGCAGAGAGACTGAATGAATTCTTTGCTTCGGTCTTTACTGAGGAAGATGTAGGGATGTTACCCATGACTGAAGTGGTATTTAAAGGTGCGGAAGAATTGAAGGAAATATCGATACATAGGGAAGATGTATTACAACTACTAGATAAACTGAAGAGTAGCAAATCATTTGGGCTGGCTGGTATACATCCAAGGTTGTTGAAAGACCTGAAATATGAGATTGCAGACCTGCTATTAGTAATCTGTGAATTTTCATTAAAATCATAGGTAATACCTGAAGATTGGAGGATCACCAATGTAACGCCAATTTTTAAAAAGGGTTCCAGCGGCGATCCGGGAAACTACAGACCAGTGAGCCTGACATCAGTACCGGGAAAAATGGTAGAAACCATCATAAAGAACAAAATTACTCAGCATGTAGATAGTCATGGCCTAATGGGAGACAGCCAACATGGCTTTAGACAAGGAAGATCTTGTCTTACTAATCTGTTATGTTTTTCGAAGGTGTGAATAAACAGGTGGACAAAGGTGAGTCGGTTGATATAGTGTATCTGGACTTTCAGAAAGCCTTTGACAAGGTCCCTCATCAGAGACTTTTGGCAAAACTAAAGAGTCATGGGATAGGAGGTAGTGTACTATTGTGGATCAGGAACAGGTTAAAAGATAGAAAGCTGAGGGTAGGACTAAATGGCCAATTTTCCCAATGGAGAAAGGTGAATAGTGGTGTACCTCAGGGATCTGTGCTCGGTCCGCTGCTTTTTGACATATTCATAAATGACCTGGAAAAGGGAATAACGAGTGAGGTTATCAAATTTGCAGATGACACAAAACTATTTAAAGTTGTTAAAACCCCAGAGGATTGTGGAAAATTGCAAGAGGATGTTGATAAATTGGAAGACTGGGCATCAAAATGGCAGATGAAATTTAATGTGGACAAGTGCAAAGTTATGCACCTAGAGAAGAACAACCCAAATTATGGTTACAAGATGCAAGGTTCCACATTAGGAACCACCACCCAGGAAAAAGATTTAGGCATCATTGTGGGTAACATGTTAAAACACTTGGCCCAGTGTGCAGCGGCGGCCAAGAGAGCAAATAGAATGCTAAGTAACACAAGGAAAGGAATCAAAAATAAAACAAAAGATATTATAATGCCTCTATATCGTTCCATGGTGAGACCGCACCTTGAATATTGTGTGCAATTCTGGTCGCTGTATCCTAAAAAGGATATAGCGATATTAGAAAAGGTTCAGAGAAGAGCCACCAAAATGGTAAAGGGGATGGAAGGATACTCCTATGAAGAAAGGCTAAAAAGGTTACGGCTCTTTAACCTGGAAAAGAGATGGCTGAGGGCAGATATGATAGAAGTCTATAAATTAATGAATGGAGTGGAACGGGTAAACGTGGATCAATTGTTTACGTTATCAGAATATAGAAAGACTAGGGGACATGCAATGAAGCTACAGGGTAAACTATTTAAGACTAATAAAAGAAAATATTTTTTCACTCAGCGTGTAATCAAACTCTGGAATTTGTTACCGGAGGATGTAGTAAAGGCTGTTAGTGTAGATGGGTTTAAAAAAGGTTTGTACAAGTTCCTGGAAGAAAGGTCCATAAACCATTATTAAGAAGGAACCCAGGATATCAATGCTTGACCCAGTACAAGCATTGTGGAACCTATGTCTTTTGGGGAAACTGCTAGGTACGTATGACCTAGAATGGCCACTGTTGGAAACAGGATGCTGGGCTTGATGGACCTTGGATTACTCCTTCTGCAAATCTGGAAAGAAGAAAAATAATTGTGGGTGCTATCCAGGATGCATTACTTAGACAAATGGTGATGGAACCAACCAGGGAAAGCTCAATGCTGGATTTGGTGCTCACCAACAGTGATAGCATGTCAAATGTCTGGGTGAGCGCCCCTGTGAGCAACAGTGATCATCACACAGTGTGGTTTGAGATAAAAGCCAATGTGCAGTCCAATCATAGCAAGCTCAAATTCAAAAACTTCAAAAACACTGACTTCAACAAAATGGCCAAGTACCTAAAGGAGGAGATGACAGGGTGGAAGGGGTTAAGGGAAGTGGAATTGCAATGGGCTAAACTAAAAGAGGCAATAAAAGGGGCAACAGATAAATATGTAAAAAAAGTAAATTAAATCAAGAGAAGAAGGAAACCTATTTGGTTTTCCAAAGAGGTGGCTGCTCAAATAAGGGCAAAAACCACAGCTTTTGCAAAATTCAAAAGCTTGCAAGCAGAAGAACACAGAAATGAATACAGGATCAAGCTCAAGGAGACAAAAAGAGAAATAAGGATAGCAAAATCAAAGGCATAGGAAAAGATGGCTAAAGATGTTAAGTGCGGCGACAAAACTTTCTTCAGGTATATTCGGGAAAGGAAGAAGATCAGAGGTGGAATTGCAGGGCTCAGAAGTGCTGGGAACAGAATCATGGAAAATGTCATTGATAAAGAGAAATTGCTAAACAAATACTTCTGCTCTGTTTTTACTAAAGAAAATCCTGGAGCAGGACCACCTGTGACTCCCAAATATAAAAATGGGAATGAGGTAGATACCACACCATTCGGAGAGGATGAGGTGTTAGAACAACTTGCAAAACTGAAAGTGGACAAGGCCATGGGACTGGATGGGATACATCCCAGGATACTGAAAGAGCTCAGAGAGGTTCTTGCAGGGCCGTTAAAGGATGTTTTCAACAGATCCTTGGAAACAGGAGAGGTTCCTCAGGACTGGAGAATGGCTGACATCGTACCTCTACACAAAAGTGGTGACAGGGAAGAAGTGTCAAACTACAGGCCCGTGAGCCTTACCTTGGTGGCGGGAAAGGTAATGGAGACCCTCCTGAGAGCGAATAGTGAACTTTCTCAAAACCAACAGGTTGCAAGATCCGAGGCAACATGGTTTTACTGATGGATGGTCTTGCCAAACTAATCTGATTGAGTTCTTTGACTGGGTGACCAAGGAACTAGATCAGGGGCATGCGATGGATTTCATCTACCTGGATTTCAGCAAAGCCTTTGATACTGTTCCTCATAGGAGGCTTATCAATAAACTCAGTAGTTTGGGAATGGGTTCCAAGGTGGTAAACTGGATCAGAAATTGGTTGACTGACAGACGACAGAAGGTGATGGTAAATGGAGCTCACTCGGATGAAAGGAAGGTGATTAGCAGGGTGCCACAGGGTTCAGTCCTGGGCCCGGCACTGTTCAATGTATTTGTGAGTGATATTGCTGAAAGACTGAATGGAAAAGTCTGTCTTTTTGCAGATGACATGAACATTTGCAACAGAGTGGACTCCCCCGAGGGAGTGCTGAACATGAGGAGGGATCTGCAAAAGCTGGAGGAATGGTCTGATGCTTGGCAATTGAGATTTAATGCGAAGAAGTGCAGTGTCATGCACTTGGGTAGCAGAAATCCAAAGGAAATATATATGATAGGGGGCGAGAGGTTGGTGTGCATGGAGCAGGAGAAAGACCTCGGTGTGATTATTTCTGTAGATCTCAAGGTGGCAAAACAGTTCGACAAGGCAGTGGCAAAAGCCAGGAGGATGTTGGGCTGCATTCGAAGAGGAATTACCAGCAGAAAGGAAGGGATATTAGTGCCACTGTATAAGTCTCTGGTGAGGCCTCACTTGGAATACTGTGTTCAGTTTTGAAGACCGTATCTTGCAAATGATGTAAAAAGAATGGAAGCTGTTCAGAGGAAGACAACCAAAAAGATTTGGAGCCTGCGTCAGAAGCCTTATGAGAAGAGACTTGAAGACCTAAATATGTACACTTTGGAGGAGAGGAGGGAAGGGGAGATATGATTCAGACCTTTAAATACTTAAAGAGAAATAATGAACAAACAAACCTCTTCCAGAGACGGGGAAGCTGTAAAACTAGAGGGCATGACATGAAGCTGCAAGGTGGTAAATTGAAAGGCAATGTCAGGAAATATTTTTTTACTAAAAGGGTGGTGGATGCTTGGAATGCCCATAGAGGTGGTGGGGGAAAACACAGTGGCGGAATTCAAAGTGGCCTGGGACAGACACAGTGGATCACTTTACAGCAACAAGATTAAATCAAAATAAACTGAACCATCTAATTTCTCAACAAATAGGGGTGTCCTACATGGAGCAATGGGGGGAGGAGCAGTGGGTTCACCCCTAAACAAACAAAGAAACAAAGATATGGGGAGGGGTGCACCTGCTCCTGGTGGGTGCACCACTAAGCTAAGACATGGGTAGGGGTGCACCTACTCTCTAAAAGACATGGGAAGGGGTGCACCTACTCCTGCCATATTGCTGGACAGACTAGATGTGACCACGCTGGTCTTTATCTGCCGTCATTTACTATGTTACTATGTAAGTATGGCATATCTTATGTTCTTATGTAGGCCGAGGGTCATCCTAAGAATGCCAATCTGATAGGTTTTGGTTGAACGAAATAACCTTTGGCTACCCAGTATTTGCAGTGAGAGCAACATGGCAGGTTTAGCGCTGACCAGCTGTACAAATAACAAGGGAGATGCTTAAATGTGTGTGGTGCTATTGTGAATTGTACTGAATCTTGCAATGTCCTCATGGAGAATTTCACAGTGCTGTGAACGCTGCTGTGATTCAAAACTCAGGATGCTCTACATCTCCCCCTTATTAGAATGGAAGGCTGGTGCTCATCTCCACTGAAGACTCTGATATCCTTGAAGTGTCAACTGTTTACTGACAACATGTGAAAAGCTATTTTTACTGATTCTCATCTAGGGATGGCCAGGTGTCATTACTTCCCCATAAAATTCCTGAGCTCTCCTCTCTACCACGCCTACAGCTGGTTTCCTCATCCTATTTCAACTTGCAAAAGGAGAAGATAGCACCCCCCTCCTGGCATTGATTGCTCTCCCAAAGTAATGCAATGTTGCACTCATTCTAGCTGAAACTAAATAATGGTGTCTGAGACTTAAAAGCATCAGCTGGTTGCTTCTGTCCATCTCAGCATCTATTTAGCCTTTGATGTAATTTCCAAGTGTCTGTTCACATGCCTTGGCAGTGTAACAATGAGCCCACAGGTGACCATCCGCACCAACTCCGAGGCAACAAATGGCTGACAAAGAAGTGCCACCATTTGTTCTGAAGCAAAGAGCCAAGCATTTCAGTGCTTGACTACCACAGTAAGACTTATCAGGAATTTCTTTATTTTATTACAGGGAGGGTGTTGTTTGCCTACTTTTGATTTGTCAGACCGGAGACTGAAACATGACAGTTTTGTGTCACAGAGTGGCCGTAAGGCCATTAGACTGAGGGGCTTGCCTAGGCCAGGGGTTATCAACCTAGTCCTCAGGACACACCTAGCCAGTCACTTTTTCAGGATAATCGCAATCAATATGCATGAGAGAGATTTCCATATAATGGAGGTAGTGCATGCATCATGCATATTCTTTGTGATTGTCCTGAAAGCTGACTGGCTAGGTGTGTCCCGAGGACTGGGTTGAGAAGCCCTGGTCTACACCAATGCCTCTTGTTTGTATACACACTGTCATCACTGTGAAGGGGGGGAGGCACAAGGTAGGGATGGCTTCTGAGTAGAGGGAAGATTGACTTCCAGGCCCCTAGGGGAAACTCATTTGCCCATGTTCTGTGTTGTTCTAACAAAAATCTGGACTGTAATAAAATTTCAGTCTTGATCATGTCTTACGGTAGTTAATGTATCATGAAGCTGTATTTTCCATTTATAAATTCACGGTTTACAAACAGTCAGAATTTCCCTCCTTTTACTGTGGAAAGTTCTGTGGTCACTGTGACAGTGTCAGGGATGAGTAAGCTGTCCTGACTTAGGAAGGTAGCTTCTGGAAGCCAGATTTAGGTAGAAAATTGAAATCAAGTCCCTCCAGGAGTAGCATTCTTAAAAATACTCCCCATTTGACATATGGTTCTCTGTAGAGTCTCATTGCTTAGACGAAATGATGGTACAGGGGAGAGAGCTCTACATTTGTTGGGAGCAAGACCATTCTGAAAGGATGAACACTATCTTAACCAAAATGGGACCCAGCTGCTGGCACTAACATCTAAAAAGGAGACAGAACATCTTTTAAACTAGATTGGGGGAGAAAGCCGATAGTCACTTATGAGCATGCGGTTCAGCTTGAGGAATCTTCAAAAGATATGGCAATGTGCATTAAAATAATGAAATGAATTAAATGGAGATGTAGACTTAAAAGGCATCTCAGAGAACTGGCAGAAGGGTGCTAACCAAAAACACACTGTGATATCAGGATACAAACAATATTAAACTAATAGAGTGGATCAGATTGAGTGGACGGGTGGTGCTATATGTTAAGGCAGGATAAAAGTCCATCAGGAAGCAATTCCATGTATGACTAGGAAAAGTATAGGTGTGGGGGTAAACTACTATCTGCCTGATCAGGATGAAGCAATGGACAATGAAACGATAGCCGAAGTTAGAAAACCAAATAAAATCAGCAGCATAATATTATGAAATTTCAGTTACCCATGTACTGATTGGGTAAATGTCTCATCAGAACATGCTAAAGAGTTCAAATTCCCAGATGTTCCTGTAACTGAGATCTTAATTCTCACTGTGAAGCATCATTTTTAATGTGAGAGCACCTTTTGTTCATAATGGCATAATGTAACCAAATTTAATGTAGTCACTGAGGCAGGGCTACAGTAACACTATATTGGGCCCTAGGCAAACATACATTTGTGGACTGCTACCATGGACCTCCATTTGTTTCTTTTATCAACCCCTCCAAAGTCCCGTCCCTCCTTCCCCCGTGTCTTCATTCATGGCCTTTTCCTAGGTTGCCATATTTCACCTCTCCAGAAGGAGTCGCTAGTTCTGGGTATGACAGCAGAAGCACCCACCTGCTGGCCTGCAAGTTAGAAGAGCATTACATAAACACCTCTTAAGAAGCTTGATATGCAAAATGATTGCCATTATTAGGTGTTGTGATCAGCATCTAATCTGACTTTATTTATTTAACAGGTTTTTTATTCCACTTTATCATTTCAGTCAAAGCAGTTTAAATTGTAACTTGAACTTGGTAATGAACATTAAACAGGGACATTGATAACTTGGATTTTTCTGAGGCAAGCGAGTGTGCTGACAGAGGACTAAGATTGAGAGAAAATTGATACATCAAAATAAGTCTCTTTTTAAAAAAACACTTAAAAATTTGCTTTCATGTGATTGTGTGTACATAGGAGGTTTTTTATGACCCATGACGAATAGTTCCAAGCCTGTCTGGAAAGACATGGGGCTGGGCACTCTGAAGTCTTTTTTCTCCGTATTTTCTCTTTATCTTTGCTTTATCATTATTATTATTATTGCACAGAGAATTTAGATCTTGGTTTAGATTTAAAACAGGTTTATGGCATTTTATATACTGCGGGTATCTGTTATTTATTTCGACAGTTTCCAGTCGCTATCTTTTTTTTTTAAATTTATCAATCGTTTACATCTGTCTTTTTGAATTTTTAAATAACTTATATGCTACGAGATGTTCTCACATTTTTTGGGCTACCCTGTATATTGTTAAAACACAACTAAAAGCCTTTCCCCACCATCTCTCCCAGCACTTCCTCAGAGTTCCCTCTCCCCTATTGTAGCTTGCCACTTGCAGGAAAATAAGAAAAACCATTGTAAGCATCTGACACTGCAAGACACAGAGCTGTCTCACCCACTACCTCTCCCTCCTTCCCCAACACATAGACACCTATTGTGAAGGTGGCAGCCTGTTGTGGATACATACAGGTGTGGAATATTTAGGTGACAAACCAGCCCACACCACAAATAGTGCACCCCTCATATATATGAGCCCTTGCCACAGTCAATGCTCCCAAGCTAAATGCCACAATGAGACTGGAAGCAGCCAAGGCATTTGAGATAGCATCCCACTAGCCATTCATGAGCTGGCTATTTTGCAATGGGAAACATGCAGATTTCCTCAGTTTCTGATGGTAATCATAGTGTTCACCAGAAGGGACAACTTAAGAACATAGGTGCATAAGATTTGCCATACTGGGTCAGACCGATGGTCCATCTAGCCCAGTATCCTGTTTCCAACTGTGGCCAATCCAGGCCCCAGAAGGTAGACAGATTCCATTCTGTTTATCTGACAATAAATTCCAAAACTTAATTACGCATCGAGTGAAAAACTACTCTCTCCAATTAGTCTTAAATGTACTACTTTGTAACTTCACTGTGTGCCCTCTGCCTCTACTTTTTGAAGGAGTAAATAACCGATTCACGTTTACTCATTCCACTCTACTCATTATTTTATAGACCTCTGACCTCTGCCTTAGTGAGGTGAAATTTACAAGCACCGCAGAGTGCTTCTGGGGCACAAAGGTGCCCATGTGAGTGTTGAACATCTGGGCAGGTGAATGTCACCTACCACTGCAACCAAGATGCAAAGGACCTGAAACACAAGCGGAGGGTGATAAAAGGGAGTACCAAGAAGAGGGGACCCAATGGCCAGCCTCAGCTCCTCAAATGTTATAGAGAAGCAAAAAAAAAAAAAATGCCACTGCAAAATGCAACAGTAAAGAAAGCAGGGCCAAAGGGGAAAAACCCCTCGGTAATATCTATCACACTTAATAAATGATGAAAAGTCAAGTGCTAAAATTTAAATAATGGATAAGCAAAAATGACAAAATCTATCGATAAGCACAGTTAAGATACAGACATGCTTAATCAAACATTTTAGTGCTGATGTGTAGCATATGATATCCGAGGTTTTGGCTGTGATTTGTAGGGATGATGGGTGCTTGGGGAGCGGAAGGAGGAGGGAAACTGTCACTCCTTATCCCTGACCAGGACATTAAAATCTCACTGTATAGTAGCTGCTAGAAATGAAATAGCGCAACACTGGCAGGGGAAATCCATGCCACAAAAGGCAGGATTTGCGAGAAGAGTGGCAGAGATGTGTTTGATGCATAGATTGACGGAGATGAGGCGGGGGACAGGTGAGAAAGTTGTGGAACAATGGAAGAGTGTGTGTAAGTGGTTGGAAAAATGGAAGGAAGAAAGAGTGGGAGTGCTAGAGAAAATAGAGGGATTTTATACAAAATTTAAATACAATTTTACTGGAAGGATAAAAGGTGATTGGGTGAAAGAAGAGAGGATATTAATTCAGTAATGGATGAGGTTGGATGAGCGTGGGAGGGTGGGAGAGGGTGGTTAGAAAGGGAATGATATAAAGAGTATTTAGAGTATAATTATATGAATTAATAAATAGAATATATAATTATTAATAAATACAAATGTTGTGGGAAGTTTGATACATAAATGTTATGTGTAGTTTGATACATGTTAAGTTTGTAATGATACTAAATACTTAATAAAATGATCAAATGGAAAAAAATACAATAGGAAAAGAAAAGCTTGCTAATTTCTCTAGGACAGGCTTACAGACTACACCTGCCCCTCTTCCTGCCTCTGAGTCTCTAGATAGCCACATAATAACTCTTATGCCTTCGGTGTAACTCTAAAATATGGGTTGCATCTGTATCTCCTTACAGAGACAATCCATTTAGGGACATTCAGTAAGGGAGTGCTCTTACAAAATAGACTAGTCCACCTGTTCCCTACTAACAAAAAATATGTTCTTTATTAATAAAGCACAATTTATTTAGCAGGGAATCTAATCATTCTTTACATGTCCATAAATTGTGTCTACATGTGTGCTGTCTCTGTTTTTCTGTGTGTCTCTGTCTCTGCATGTCTTTCTGCCTTTCACACCTCTGTCTGTTTATGCTTCTCTGGGTCTTGCGTCTGCTTCTGTTTGTCACTGTAACTCTTGGTCATGGTGCTTGTCAGGCTCTCTTCTTTTCATTCGAGATGTCCTGGGCATCAAAAGTGGGAACAGGCCTTCATCTTTCAGCCTGAGAGTAGACACCAAAGCAGCGGTCTCGCTCCCAGGAAACCCTATCCTGCATTCTATCACAGTCTTTTTCCTGGGAAAGTATTGCCTTCTTCTTTGCTAGTTTCCAGATATGGTGCTAGGAACAATTTCTTCTCTATTTCTTGATTAGGCCTGATGGTAGCTGAAGGGTGAAGGACAGAGAGCTGCAGGCAGCCTGCGTTTTGATATCGCTCTTACACTGAGACTCGTTGCTCATAGCAAATACAGCAGACAGGAAAAGCAGGAAGCTAAGAATTTAAAGTAGCAATGGATTCATATCGCAAGAAAAAATATTTGTTTTGATACTGCTTTTCAAATCCTAGTATCTCCAGTCTAACTCCATATTGTCATGCGATGCTAATCCTATCCTAGTTCATTTCCATCCCAGCAAAGCCAGGATTAGAACTCTGATCTACTGGGAGGTATTGGGCTGGGGATCTAAAGATAGCATAGGAAGAAGACAGGGTGAGCACCATGGCATAAACCACTGTTTGTCCCAAGGCATTAGCCACTAGGAAGCTCCCCACATCTTGGGAAGACTTGGGGTTAGGTTTTTAGTGCTGTCCGTTGTGAGGATGCTGTAAGGTCAGGTACTGGTTTTCTAACTCCCCTACTAATACATTCTTGTCCTGCATTTCTTACACTGGATATAGGGCAGTTATTGACTTAACCCTGTATCATCACAAGTCTAGTATCTGCTCTAAAGTACATGTGTGAATTTGGCAATGCCAATGGGAGAAAGGGACTTCTACTACTATTGATCATTTGTATAGCTGTACAAGGTATATGCAGCACTGCACAGACGGTCCCTGCTCATCAGAGCTTACAATCTAGTCAAGACAGACAACACAACAGCCGAGGACAAGGATATAAGAACATAAGATATGCCACACTGGGTCAGACCAAGGTCCATCAAGCCTAGTATCCTGTTTCCAACAGTGGCCAATCTAGATCATCAGTAACTAGCAGTTTCCCCAAAAGACACAGGTCCCACAATGCTTGTAGTGGGTCAAGCATTGATATCCCGAGTCCCTTTTGATAATGATTTATGGAACTTTCTTCCAGGAACTTGTCCAAACCTTTTTTAAACCCAGCTACATTAACAGCTTTTACTACATCCTCCGGTAACAAATTCCAGAGTTTGATTACACGTTGAGTGAAAAAATATTTTCTCTTATTAGTCTTAAATAGGTTCCCCTGTAGCTTCATTGCATGTCCCATAGTCTTTCTATATTCTAGAGGAATGGTACGTAAGCACATAGGAGACTAAGCAGATTAGGATCCAAAAACAATCTCAAAGAGGTGAGTTTTCAGCTCTAGATTTGAAAAGGACCAGAGATGAAGCCTGACATATAGATTCAGGTAGTTTGTTCCAGGCATAAGGAGCAGCAAGTGAAAGGAGCGAAGTCTGGAGTTGGCAGTAGAAGACATGGAATGAGGGATACGAGCCAACTTTTCAAAATGATTGAGGTTTTTAAACTCAACACAAGTTAACCAGAGCTGCTGAAACAATATGAGGGCCCAAGGTGAACTCCGTTCTTGCCACCCTCCCTGCGCCTGCCCCACCCCCTCTTGCCGTCACTGTCACCCCTCTTTGGGACCTGTAGCAGAAGCAATTACCTCTAAACAATGTTGCAGCCTTTACCATAAACTCCAGTGCTGCGTCGCTGTTCCTGCTTCAAGTATGCATCAGAGTGGAAGCGGCTGACCCAGCAGTAATTGCCACCACTGTAGGTCCCAGGAGGGGCGACAGCAGTGGCAATGAGCACCCTCCAACCATTGGTGCTCTAGGTGACTTCCTAAATCACCTAATGGTAGCGCTGGTCCTGAAGTTAACTCTCTCTGGGCACAGTGAAGGAATTTGCTCAGTACTGTAGATGCTCAAGCGCTCACAGAGCTTGTACCTATGAAATGAGGATGCCAAACAGCTGAAGTTAGGCTCCAGCTATCCTGTTCTGCTTAGTGGTTTGTTTGTTGTGTTGCAAAACTGCACAAATTAAAATGGACAAAACAGTGTGCTTATAATGAACAGTTAAAGGAAGCAATGAAATAAACTTCCAAATTATAATAATCATTTGCATAAATTACAAATACTGTGCCAAGGAATAGTAATAAAAATCACTTCTCTTATTTTAAGCTTTGAGTGCAATTGTTTTTTTCCCCACAAACAAAATACAGTTTACGATGTCATCCCCTTTGCTGTCTCATCTGCTTTCAGTGATTTCACTGTAACTGATCCCTGCAAGACCTCAGCTCTGTCTCTGGAGGATCATACAGCTGCCTCACTGCAAAGGTAGAAAGATATGAAAATAGTTTCCATTGCTCTAGGCTTTTTTGCTCCAAGCACACTTTGATATGTTGCCTGTATGTATTATACCTTACAGCAGCCAGCAGGAGGCTCTCTGACACAATGAGAGTATTAGGAAGTCAAATAGTGAGGCCAGATTGGTGGTTTAGTAGCAGATCTGTGGATCCGTCCGGTGCTGTGTTCTACTATGAGGACTTAGGTTTGAGTCTCAGGTCAAGCTGGGGATGCAGCAGAAGTGGCACTCACAGCCCCGATAGCGAAAGAGTCCAAGCCATTCTGCAATGGTGATGCCTAGTTGGATGTAGTGTCCATTGCCACAGATCCCAGACGGGCAAGGACAAGGAAGGGCTACCGCTGCAATGATTGTTCCAGTGAGCTGCAAAGGGATGTCAAGATAGGGAAATCTCTGCTGGTTACAGTGGAGCTGCAAGCTGAAACCATGTCATATTGCTGCATATTAACTAACATTTGCCCTGGTAGTATGTGATCAGCCCCAAAAATGCACTGGGAGTATCGCTTGACCTACTATAAAATGGGGGGGGGGGGGGTGGGGGCGTGCCTAGCATGTCTCCATGTTGCTACATGGATTCTGCACCACCCCAATGCTCCTATTGTTTGGCACAGTCAGTGCAGGTGCACCTAACATCACCCATTATGCAAAGTGCAATATCCCTGGGGAGCAGGTGTCAAAACGTCCACTCCAGAACCCCCAGTTTCTGCCCCAGCTCGCGCACCTCAGCTAGCATGGGGGGTTTTGAGAACCACATTTTTAGCACATGGTACTTTTTGCTGCTGCACACTTGGTGTGCATGAACCCTGCACTGCTTGGTAGCACACGTTACTAAACATACCCCATGTTAGATAAATGTAGCATAGCTTTATTGAGGAGATTCTAACAATGACCAAACACTTTAGCAACAATTGATTCTAAATTCTTGTGACTGCTTCTTTGCCAGAATATCCTGTAACCCCCTCTGAAGGACCAGACTCAGCACATCTTCCTTTTCAGAAATAATGCACTAATAAAATTAACCTTTGCATGATTAACCATATAACTCACACTGAACCATTTTTTATACTAAAAGTCCAATAATTTAGTACTGTTCAATTAGTTGGGTTGTCTTGTGGCCATGATCCTATGGTCCTATGGTCCTCTTGCACATAGGAGTCGAGGTTTCTGCAATAGAGGTGTCAATTTTATGGCTTCCTCCTTGGGGTCTGGTGCTTGAGTTCTAACAGTTGACAACAGTCAACAGTTGAGTGTTCATCTGATGATACTTCTTGAGGGCAATGTCTCTAAATGGGTGAGTTTTGTACATATCATGGCAATAATAAACTTCAGGGGTATGTGGAGTACTGTGAGATTACTGCTAGGAGTCATCGGTGCCATTTTAGAATCCAGCATATGATGAGCGGGGGTGAGTAGGCATTGCTCCTTCTCCCCCAAGGCACCAGGGAACCATGGTAAATCCAGGGAAGGGGATCGGGAGGAGGTGGAGGGTTCCTGGAGGGGACCTTCGGGGAGGGTTGGTGTTTCTGGGGGGTATCAGGTAGTGTGGGGGCTTAATGCTAGGGGAGGCCTTGGCTGTAGTTTAGCATTGTATAGCTTGGGGGGAGTAGGGGGATTGGATGGCTTCAGGGGTGGGCAATAGTGTGATCAGATGTGGTGGAAGGTTGGGGGAGACTGAGGTGTAGAGTGGTCACCAGTGAGAACAGTCAGCTCAGGGGATCATTCAGAGGGGACCAACTAGTACTGCTGAACCAGTTGCATGTGCAGACCAGGAACGATGATTTTGAGAAGCTGCTCCTGATGCATATGTGGGGGTAAGGTTACCAGATGTCCCCAGTTTTCAGGCATTGTCCCTGATTTTAGAGCTGTGTCCCCAACTTCCATCTGTTTGTCAGTCTACTGTCCCCAATTCCAGAAAAGGGGTTAGAGGGAGTAGAAGAAAATTATATTTTCAATTTAGCATTTAAATGTCAGTTTTTAGAATTTGCATCCATTATCTTTATATTTTGCAGAGTACGGGGGAAATGCATCAGTTCCTATTTCTCTGTTGATTTCTTTGCTTAGAAGTGATATTGTTGCTGCCATGGGATTGATGGGAGGGGGCAAGGTAATGACTCCTCTTCCTCCTCTCCTCCCTCCCTCTCACTTCTGATAAGTGTCCCAGATTTGCCTGCAAAAAATCTGACAACCTTATGTGGGGGTATTTTTATGGCTTTTCCCCCATGTGCAGTGTATAAAATTGTTGCTCCCACCGGAAGTAGAATGCTATACCCAAGCTGTCCTGTATCTATTTTATAAGAGGAGACCCACGATGCAAAACACTCTAGAGGTCCCAAAAGCTATGACAAAATACACAAAAGCGACAACGAATAGGGCCTTTACGATTTATGCACCTAGAGCATGGAATGCCCTCCCCACTTATATGCGAAACATCACCAACCTAACACACTTCAGGAAGGCATTAAAGCATCATCTGTTCACTATATACTACCCCGATTCCAGCCTTAGTAAACATGCATGGTGCTCCTCAGACAATCACCCGCTACACCCAACTAATCAGACCCAGCACGAAAAAGGATAACCAGCTCGGTCTCCCAACAGTACCCCCCGAAATAGAATTTAGACACCTAGCGTAAATAAGATGTTGATAGACCCTGCCTAAAGTAGGTACCAGTGTAAATAAGATGTAGATAGTTTCCCCAGTTACTTCCAAGTTGATCTCCCCGTTCATTGTAAATACAACTCAGAGTGCCTGCGTTGTATAGTTGATGTTGAATGTAAACCGCGCTGATCTAAATAGCGCAGTATAGAAGAAATGTAAAATAAAATAAATAAATAAATAAATAAGAGGCTCTACGTTTGTCAGTGCCTTTCGTAAAATGCTATGGGAATTCTTCACGTCCTAACCTGGACCTAAGAATTCCCCTCTCCACATCCTGTCTAAAATGTGCCTTTATGTTTCATATTGTCAATCTAATACAGGACTCTAGGTGCAACAATACTCTTTTTTTTATTGCAAAGATTCCAACACCAATCAAAAACTGTAACACCATAGAGCTGCACAAAGGGCCTTTTGGAGGTAGTTTTGTAAAGGTTTTTCTGCATGCAAAGCCAGTTTTACAAGCAGAAAAGGGCTTTTATATGCACGGAAAGCATGAACCTTTTCTATGGGATGTGCATGTAAGCATTTCTAGGGGTCTGGTTTGGATGGAGCAGACGCAGGGATGCAGCGTGGATGCATAGTGACTAAAATATATAAATACATGCTTAAAGTCCACACACACCTTTACATCAGTTTTGGAGCAGGTATAAATGTGTGCACCGGACTCGTGCGCTACTGGGGGTGGGTCTGGGGCTGCCTGCTTTATAATGGCATATATGCACCTATGCTGCCTTTCTAAAATAGGCTTAAAACAAGAACATTTTTGGACTTCTCAGTAGGTGTCCTATTATAAAATCTGGCCATTTATACATATTGAGCAACACTTCAAGAGAAAAAGGTCTGAAAATGTGAGGCCAGGAGTTGAAGTACTTCTCAGCTCAGGACTGGTTGTTTCATGTCCACTCAAAAATCTTCATAAATCCAATATTGGAGTGCACTGTAAATTAATATCTGGCAGAATCCTTCACTCCAAATATCCGTCCCCCATGAAGCTAAGATTTACATCATTTGTAAAGTGGTTATTAATTGCTAGAAAGGTTATCCAAGCTAAAGCTACTCAGTGTAAGTCATTACATAATATAAAATCAAAAAGCTCCCCCATGTAGCCAGCTGACCTCCCTCCTTGCAGTGTCCGAGAGTCCTGTGCAAAGGATCTGTCAGTGTCAGAGCACTTTCCTCAGCAGGGAGGAGAGAGAGGGATTAAAGCAAGCCAGAAATCCCAAAGCTCCAGGCTGCCCAGTGCAATAAAATGGAGCAAAGACCCCTACCCATGGCATACAGCAGCCTGCTGCAGTCAGAGAAGAGAACAGAGAAATTAAGTGCTCTGTACACTGCTCTAAGGGCTTGACAGAGGGCCAGTCCTTAACAAGCCTCCAGGAACACATGAAAACTAGAAGACAGAATTTTTAAATTCATATTTTTACAGAATAAGTTGTAAGAGGAATAAACTTTCTGTTTCAAAGCACCAGTAGCCAAAACTTAAATACTTATTGGTGTTATGTGAACCAGTAGCAGGTGTCTGAAGCTTGTAAACACAGCTGTGTGTCTCTGCTTCCTGGGACCTCTGCATTCCACATCTGGATTATTTTGGCAGCACCAGTCTTGTTAGCCACAAACAAGTTGACGTAGCTCTTGGCTAACAGGATGCTCAATGAGCTCTTGGATATCTAAGAAGAGAAGGAACTTAATCTATATAGCCTCTAAGCCTCTGACAAAGAAACAAACTCTTATACGATAAATACCTGGAAAGACTGGCTGGTAACTAGGTGCTAGTAATCTCAGATCTGATCTCCTGCTCAGCAATAGACTGGGAAGGAAACATCCTTAAAAACATAAGAACATAAGAAACCTTACTGGATCAAACCAAGGTCCATCAAGCCCAATATCCTGTTTCCAGCAGTGACCAATCGAGGTCACAAATACCTGGCAGGTTCGCAAAGAAGCACACACGTTCCACAATGCTTGTCCCGGGGCAAGCAGTGGATTTCCCGGGTCCTCTTTAATGAAGGTTTATGGATCTTTTCTCCAGGAACCTATCCAAACCGTTTTTAAACCGAACTACACTAACAGCTTTTACTACATCCTCTGGTAACAAATTCCTGAGTTTGAAAATATTCCCTCACTTGGTTTGCAGCTTGTCTTGCTGTGAGGGCTTGTGTGCATCAGTGATGCTGAGGGCAAGGTTATCGGTAGCTTAACTACTGGCAGGGTCTCCCAAGATGGACAGGTCTCAGCTGAGGTGCCAGACTAAGACAAACCGTCCATCTGGGCAGCAACAGAATGGGATGGTGTTGATGACGGAGGATCACATTTCTGTGACAACGGCAACAACACTAGAATTAAACTGTGTGGAAGAAAGGCCGGGCAATCTACTTCAGTATCTTGCCTCGAAAACCCAATAGATAGTCACAACAAAACAAATTGCACTATAGTACTGGAAAATGAGACCCAAGGTCAGAAGGAACTCAACTAGCTAATGGGGAGGAGATGAAGAGTTTTCAGAGTAAATCCAGTATTTATGATGTTGTTGGATCAAAGCCCTCAGGACATCTGACTGCTGATGTAGCTGCGCATGAAATGAGAGTCAGAAGATGCAAAGATGTCTTACATATTGGGACATGGAATGGACAAAGCATGAACCAAGGAAAGTTGGAGGTGTTCAACAATGAAATGGAACGTGTACAACTTGATCTGTTGGGTGTCAGCGAACTGAAATGGACTGGCATCAGGCACTTCGCATCTGATGTACACTATGCTGGAAATGAAAGACAAAGAAGAAATGGTATTGCGCTTATTATTAAGAAGAAACTTTCAAGAACTGTAATGAAATACATTGCAATAAGTGAACACTTAATTTCTGTTCGTCTATGAGGAATGCCCATCAACAAAACTATAATTCAAGTATATGCTCCAACAACAACTGCAGAAGAGAGCGAAGTGGATGAGTTCTACGAACAAGTACAAGCTGATATTGATAGAACATGCAAACAGGATATCCTGATAGTCATGGGTGACTGGAACGTAAAAGTTGGCAACAAAGAAGGCAAAGTGGATGGAAAATATGGACTTGGCAACAGAAATGAAGCTGGGGAAAGACTGATAGAATTCTGCAAGACCAACAATCTATTTATTTCAAACACCTTCTTCCAGCGACACAAATGGCAATTGTACCATGGACTTCACCCAGTGGATTGTAAAATAATCAAATTGACTACATCTGTGGAAGTCAATGATGGAAAAGTTTGATAACATCAACAAAGACAAAACCTGGAGCTGTCTGTGGTACAGATCACCAACTACTAGTTTGCAAACTCAAGCTAAAGTTGAAAAAGAGAAAGCCACTCATGAATGTAGCAAACTATGACCTTGAGAATATACCACCTGAATTTAAAGACTGTCTGCAAAATTAATTTGCTGCTTTAATACAAATGACAGAACTCCAGAACAGTTATAGGATGACATCAAGAAGGTTATCTCGGAAGAAAGTGAGAAATCTCTAAAAAAGGTAAAAAAGCAAAAACAGCCAAAATGGATTACCAAAGAAACTCTGAAAATTGCCCAGAAATACAGAGAAGCTAAAGCCAGAGGAGAAAAAGGGCAATCACACAACTCATCAGAGATTTCCAACATGCAGCAAGACAAGACAAGGGGAAGTATTACAATGACACATGCAAGGAAATAGAAGCAGAAACTATTAGAGGAAGAACAAGGTCGGTTTTCCTAAAGCTACAAGAATTAAAGAGAAAATTCCAGCCTCGAATTGGAATGCTACAAGCTGCTCAAGGATCCATGTTGAATGATGCCAAGAAGATCAAGAAAAGGTGGAAATAATAAACAAAGTCATTATACCATAAAGATCAAGTGGACCAACTGCCATTTCAACCTGTACCTTATGATCAGGAACCATTGGTGATGAAAGAAGAAGTCGAAGCAGCATTGAAAGCCCTATCAAAGAACAAAGCACCTGGCATTGATGGCATTCCCACTGAAGTATTACAGCAATCAGATGCAGCTGCTACCATACTTACAAGGCTCTGCCAGGAAATTTGGAAGACAACATCATGGCCAACGGACTGAAAAAGATCTGTGTTTATACCAATACTAAAGAAAGGTGATCCAACTGACTATAGAAATTATAGCACAATCGCTCTGATCCCATATGCCAGCAAGATTCTACTTAAGATTACTTAGCAGAGACTACAACCATACCTGGAACGATAACTGCTTGAAGTGCAAGCAAGGTTCAGAAAAGAGCAAGGAACAAGAGACATCATCGCAGATGTGAGATGGATCCTTGAAAAGACTAAATAATACCAAAAGGATATCTATATGTGTTTTATTAACTACAGCAAGGCTTTTGACTATGTAAACGATGAGAAACTCTGGACTATATTAAGAAGCTTGGGTATACCAGAACACCTGATAGTTCTCTTGCACAATCTTTATATTGATCAAGATGCAACAGTTTGAATGGAACAAGGAGAAGCAGAATGGTTTAACAAAGGTGTACGTCAAGGCTGCATACTTTCCCCCTACCTGTTAAATTTATATGCAGAACAAATCATCAGAGAAGCAAGACTGTATGAAGACAACAGAGGTGTGAAGATTGGTGGAAGACTCATCAACAACCTTTGCTATGCTGATGATACCACTTTATTGGCTGAAATTGAAGATGATCTGAAACATTTGCTTCTCAAGATTAAGGAGCATAATTTTAAAATAGGTCTGCACCTTAATGTAAAGAAGACAAAGATCCCGACAACTGGCAAAATCAATAAGTTCATCATTGATGGAGAAGAAATCAAAATAGTGGACAACTTTAACTTACTTGGATCAACTATCAATAAAGAAACAACAAGCAGTCAAAAAATCCAACACATTACTCTTGGCAGAATGGCTATGAAAGAACTAGATAAGATTCTCAAGAGCAGAGATTTCTCTCTCCATACAAAGATTCAACTCATTCAAGTCATGGTATTTTCAATAAAGTCATATGGATGCAAATGTTGGACAGTGAAAAAGATAGACAGGAAAAAAACGTATGCCTTTGAATTATGGTGCTGGTGACAAATACTGTGTATACCATGGACTGCCTGAAAAACAAGCCAGTTGGTACTAGAGGAGATCAAACCTAAGCTTTCTTTAGAAGCTCAGATGACAAGACTTTGACTTTCATACTTTGGACACATCATACGAAGAAAGAGATCATTAGAGAAAGACATCATGCTTGGCAAGGTAGAAGGTCAAGGTAAAAGAGGAAGGCCAGCAATGAGATGGATCAATACAATAACAGCAGCTGTAGGTGCCGCTCTGTCAACAATGAGCTGCCTGACTGAAGACCGAACACAGTTTAGGACAACTATCCAAAGGGTCGCCATGAGTCGACATTGACTAGACAGCACTTAACAACATCAATTTAAAAAAAAAATCTCCTATTCGTCTTAAATGGGTTGCATTGTAGCTTCATTGTGTGTCCTCTCATCTTTCTACTTTTTGATAGCATAAACAAACGATTTACGTTTACACATTCCACTCCATTCATTAATTTATAGACTTCTAGCATATCCCCCCTCAGTCGTCTCTTTTCTAATTTGAAGAGCCCCAACCTTTTAAGCCTCTCCTCATGGGGATATCCTTCCATTCCCTTTACCATTTTTGTCACTCTTCTTTTTACCTTTTCTAATTCAACTATATCCTTTTTAAGATATAGCAACCGGAATTGCACACAATATTCAAGGTGCGTTCGCACCATGGAATGATACAAAGGCATTATAATATCCTTTGTTTTATTCTCCATTCCTTTCCTTATGATTCCTAGCATTCTATTTGATTTCTTGGCCGCCGCTGCACACTGGGCAGAGGGTTTCAACGTATTATCCACTATGATGCCTAAATCTTTTTCTTGGATTGTGGTTTCATTGGTTGATAAACAGGTGTGTTTTCTTTGTCACTTGTTAATTGCAGAAAATGAAATTGTAAAGGAGATTAATTGGCCAGAAGTCTTTTTCATGCTATAGACTAAAAGTATTTGAATTTGATTCAAGGTCTATGCTCCTTTAGAAATTATAAATAGCTTCCAATTCAACAAAATCAAGATACAGACATTAGTTCAGCAGCAAGAGAGTGCTATCCAGGCTTTTATATTGACTGTCACGTGTATAATTATCTACCATTTGGTAAGAGGCTGTATATGTGAACTTGGTGCAAAGAGCTCTTTTTTCTCAGAGACCAAGTTCAATATCTGGAGGTCAGAGTGGCAGATCTGGAGGAGTTCTGGGAGACAGAAAGGTATATAGAGTAGACCTGCAAGGACATAGTAAAGCAGTCCCACCTCCACTCAGGCAGACACCGTGCTTCCTTGGAGAAGAAAGGTCACCTTGAAGAACAGCTTTACCTTGATGTGACTGGAAGTCATCCTGTAGTTAGGACATGCCCTCAAAGTGATGCAGTATCTTCTCACACCAAGGATCTCTCTCCAGGGGAACATGCCCAGGAGGAAAGGGTTAGGATAGCTCTTGTTGGTGATCCAGTTATTAGGAATATAGATAGCTGGTTGGCTGGTGGATGTGAAGATGGAACACTTGGTAATTTGCCTACCTAATTCAAAGATGGCAGACCTTATGCATTACCTAGATATCATTTTAGACAGTGCTGTTGAAAAGCTGATTGTTATGGTCTATGGTGTTCCAATGACATAGGAATGTTCAGGTAGGAAGTTCTGGAAGACAAATTTGGGATTTTTAGATAGGAAGCTGATGTCAAGAGCCTCTGCTCCTCATTCCACACACAGGACCACAGAGGCGAGCAGAGTACCAGAGTCTCTATTTGTGGATGATGCAATGGTCCAGGGAAGAAGGCTTTAGGTTTGTTAGGAACTAGCCAGCATTTTGTGGAAAGGGGCGGCCTCTTCTGAAAGGTGAGTTCCACTTTAACCAGTGTGGAGCCAAGTTGATGGCACTAACTTTAAGAAATGAGAAAGAGCAAATTTTAAATTATATTATGGGAGAAAGCCAACAGCCGCACAGGAGCACATGGTTTGGGCTGCTGCATCTTTGAGGGATGCTATCAAAACAGGGAAGTTTGGCCATCCCAACAGAGAAGTTGTAATAAAGTTAAAAGCAGCCCAGGTGCCTTTAAGTAAAGCACAGACAAAACTGAAATATTCCAGATTATGCAGGTTGTAAATACAAACAAAACGCATACTTTGAAATGTCTGACTACAAATGCCAGAAGCCTAAAAAATAAGATGGGAAAGTTAGAATGTATAGTACTGAATGAAGAAGTAGATGTGACAGGCACCTCAGAGACCTGGTAGAAAGAGGATAATCAGTGGAACTAAACCGGGCTAACTGTTAACACAGGCTGTCTACAACTAGATCCCACGTTATTCAATGGGCTAAAACAGAAATAGGGCTAAACCCAATAACTCCATCTAACATGTATATAGCTACCCTATTCAATGCTCCACATATGTATATAGTTTACCCTGTTCTCCAAGTTACTTGTTCCTGTTCAATGTAATGACCTGACTTTTGTTTATTGTCGGATACCATTTTGTTTTATGTAAACCGCGCTGATCGCAAATAGTGCGATATATAAGAAATGTAAATAAAATAAAATAAATAAATAAATAAATAAATGACCAATTTTCTCAGTGGAGAAAGGTAAATAGTGCAGTACCCTAAGGATCTGTGCTGGGTCCGCTGCTTTTTAACATATTCATAAATGACCTAGAAATGAGAATTACAAGTGAGGAGATCAAGTTTGCAGATGACACAAAATTAGTCAATGTTGTTAAGTAACAAGAGGATTGTAACCAAATTATTTTATTATTTGGTTTTGTATTGTATTGTTATGAATACCTTGGATATCCCTCCAAGCATGAGGAAAGCGAAACAATCAACTTGCAAAAGAGCTTTCTCTTTATACGCTCCCCCACTATGGAATGAGCCGCCCGCCACTATACGAGCTATCAAGGACCTATCAGACTATAGGAAAGCTATAAAGACTCATTTGTTTATAGAACACTATGGATCCACCCTATGAGCATATTGCTCAAGCATATCTATTTCAGTCTACAGCTATAATCTCTGTTAAACCCCCCTTTGGACTGTACCCTCAACCCATATATAACTACCTCATATATAAACCTCACTGCCTTCATGTAAATAGTTGTTAATTAACACACCCCTTGAACCCATATAATCACCCAAGTTCTACACCCTGTTCTATGTAAAGTTGGTTTTGTTGACATGTTTTCTGTAAACCACCCTGAATTAATGATATGGCGGTATAAAATAAACCTGTTAAATAAATTAAATAAATAAATAACTTACATGATTTTGTAATCCATCAAGTTTGAACCTTGTACTTGATGGCATGACGCTAAGAAGAGCGGCATTGAAGCACTAGGGGTTCAAAAGATCCTCTCTGGCAATAACAGTCACTTGGTAAAAACGAAAGCTTTGGACCACCGATGTATGTACCTGCTCTGACAATAAATTTGGTCCAAAGACGCCCACTTGGTCATGTTTTTTATCTGTTACTGCATGGATCCACAATGAGTATCCCAGCTAAAAAGGCAGCGAGAAGTAAGTAGTCACCTTGTGATGAGACTAGCTCTAATTCACTATGAGATGCATTGTCGCTTCTCTGCTGAGCCATTGTTGGTGCTTTAGATGCTGAAACCCATTATCCAGTCTCTGTAATCTGTAACTGGTGTTCTGTTAGCTGCAGCCTATGTATGAAGGATAAAGTCCCCACAGAGCAGAGTGCAGAATATTACACGGAAGAAATCCTTAGAATCCTGAGTAACCCTTTGCATATACCAGGCTCTTATATAAATTAGTGATTCCAGACTTCAGTCATAGTAACATCCATCACCACCTTAACAAAAATTATTCATCCTTCAGATGCTTTGCCTAATCAAGTGGATCCATCTTGATGCTATGATGAACAGACCAGACAAAGACAGCCTTTGGTGGGGTTTTATGGTAGCTGAATTTACTCTCCCAAAGAGTCTCTTCCCAGGATGATGACACTGAAAGGGAGTAAACTCCACTGTTCTGGAAAATTACCAGTTACAAGTCAAGGTACGATACATTTGAAGGACCACTAGAGGTCTCTGTGGCTTAGAGTAGAATCTAAGGGGTCTCTACAGATATAAGCTTACATATCGTTAATGTTTTATTACTGAAAGGACAAAATATCACCGGAAACTGATCTACACTGTATATAGAGTTCCATGGTTAGCCCTTTATGTACAGCTCTCTTACTGCATAAGAAATGCCATACTGGGTCAGACCTAGGCTCATCAAGCCCAGTATCCTGTTTCCAACAGTGGCCAACCCAAGTCACAAGTACCTGGCAGGTTCCCAAAAGGCACAACGGTTCCACAATGCTTGTCCCAGAGCAAGCACTGGATTTCCCAGGTCCTCTTTAATAATGGTTTATGGACCTTTCCTCCATAAACCAAAAGAGAGGTTGTGATTTTATTTATTTTATTTATTTATTTAACAATTCTTTTATACCGCGCTATTACAATCAGTGCGGTGTACAATGAACAAGAACATACTACAATGCATACAAGTAACATTGAGTTTTACATTAAACAGGGAACTTCAACAATAGGACAACCGGGGGAACTATGTACAGATTAACTTAATGTACTATGTACAGATTAACTTAATGTTATATATACAGTAATATGAAACTCGTTTGGATGTTGTAATGTGGTTCACTAATAGGACTAGAGAGAAGGTTGACCAGCTAGCCCTTTTCAGGTTGTATTGCGGAGCTAGTTTTGATAATGTCTAGGTTGACTTCTGGGTAGCATTTTGTAAACAAGTGGTATTTCAATGCCTTTCTAAATAGGATTAGGTTTTTGATAGCACGGATTTCGTGAGGTAGCGCATTCCAGTTTAGAGGTGCAAATAAGGAGAAGGCCCTGTTGGAGGTGGCCTTAGTGCACTTCGTTATTATTTTTGGGACTATTAAGGTGTTCATTGATGTGGTTCTCCTTTTTCTGTTTTCCAGGGTGACATGGATGAGCTTGCTGATTGGTGTAGGGGGTCAGTTATTTAGTGCCTTGAAAGTAAGGACTAAGGATTTATACTGGATTCTGGCATGTAATGGCAACCAATGCAGTTCTTTCATGATGGGTGTTATATGGTCAGATCTTGATGAGCCAGAAAGGACTCTGGCGGCTGTATTCATGGCTAGGCGGAGCGGGTTCAAAGTTGATTGAGGGAGGCCATGAAGGATGATGTTGGCAAAATCCAGGTGTGGGAGGATTAATGCCTGGAAGGTTGTTCGGAAGTCTGTGGGATCAAGTAGGGAGCGGAGGTGACGTAGCGATTTGATCTTGTAATATATAGTTTTTGTGATGTTCTTGACATGCGTTGTCATATCCAAGTGCTGATCCAATGTGATGCCGAGGTAACGGATGGTGGCTTTTGATTTCAACTCTATGTTGTTGACGAGTAGAGATGGAGGAGGTATGAACTTACGGTTCCTTGTGACAAAAAGAACGTCAGTTTTGTTGTGGTTAATCCGAAGGTTTTGGGATAGTAACCATTCGGCTGCAGCTTCAAAACAGTTGATTATTGGGGAGAATACTGGGTGTTCAATTGTGAACGGCATATATAGGAGGATGTCGTCTGCGTATGCGAGACATTGTACATTAAAGGATCTGATCAAGTCACATATCGGCTGCATGTAGATATTAAACATTAGTGCCGATAGGGACGATCCTTGGGGTACTCCCTGTGATTGCAGGAATGGTTCTGAGGATTCGTGGCCTGTTTTTACTTGTTGCCACCTGTTAGATAAGTAGGATTTACACCACTCGAGTGCTGTGCTTTGAATCCCCTTATCTTTCAAGCGTTGTAGGAGTATGTCATGACTCACAGAGTCGAAAGCGGCGGAGATGTCCAGGAAAATGAGGACGAAACCCTGTTGTATGTTATTTATTCCTGATACCAGAACATTGAACAGGGTTGTAAGGACTGTGTCGACTCCATGCGCTTCCCTGAAGCCATGCTGAGATGGATCTAGTGGTGCTTCAGTGTCAATATGATGTTGGATTTGTTGTTGGGCAGCCTTCTCAATGATTTTTGCAAGCTGTGGGATGCTCGAAATAGGCCTGAAGGAATCAACTTTGGATGGGTCCAGTTTATTATTTTTCAGTAGGGGCTTGATGGAAGTGCGTTTTAGATTCTGCGGGAAGGAACCTGTTGAGAAGGACTGGTTCAGTATTTTGCTCAATATTTGACTGAGGTCATGTCGCATGTCCTTGATCCAGCTGGCTGGACATGGGTCGTTAGGAGCTGTACTGGGATTGATTGAGGCAATAATGTTCACAACCTCACTATTTGATACAGTGGAGAAGTTGTGTAGTGGCATTGCCTGGGATGCCTTGGGTGAAGTGGTGGCGTTATTGACATTTGTGTCTGTGTTGGTTTTAATCATCTTTGATTGCAGGTAGTTTGCGTAGTCCTGCGGCTGAGGCATAGGGGGTTGTGCTGAGACCGGTTCACCTGTTATGGACTTTACTATGCTGAACAATGCATGTGGTTTGTTGAAGGAGCGTTTTATTAAGTCTGTGTGGTAAGTTTTCCTGCTCTGTGCTATCTTTGCTCGGTGGGTAGTTAGGTATGAGCTATATGATACCAGCGCCTCAGGAGAATGAGTTCGTCGCCACTTTCGCTCAAGTTTGCGTAGATGGTGGAGGGATGTGCGAAGGTCTGTGGAGAACCATGGAGTATGTTCACGTTTTCGAATTCTCTTTTCGGTGAGTGATGGGCAGGAGGCAGCTCTCAGGTTTTCATCCCATTTAGATACGAGATCATCTAAGTCCATGGTAGTGTTGGCCATGAGAGGTCTGAGATTCTCTAGGACTACGCTCTGGTTGAGTGGTCTAAAGCGGGTTGTGTGGGATCCAGATGTGTTAGAAGACTTTCTGGTTTTGTGGGATGTATTAATGGGTATATTGAAACTGAGAAGACTGTGGTCCGACCAGGGTACTGGTATTACAGATAGTGCAAGAGTTAGGGGTGTTATGGCGTTGGAGAGAGGTGCGAAAATGAGATCTAGTTTGCCACCTTTAGTGTGGGTGGGGGAATCGACAAACTGTTTGTAACCTAGATCCTCCAGGGCGTCAAGGAATGCTGCTGAATGACTGTCTTGAAGAGATGGGAGATTGAAATCACCGATTAGCCAACTTGGTGAGCGTGAGGTGGATGTAGTACATGCCTGCTCAATTATAGTTGGAAGATCATCTGGAGAGTGGGAGGGTGCCCGATAGAAAAGGTTGATTGTGCAGAGCTCGTTAGCTATAGTGAGGGAGTCAAGATGAGTTGAGCTAGAGGAGTTGGACATCTTGAAGTGTAGATCAGCTTTGGCTAGGATGAGGGTTCCGCCTCCTTTCTGACTGGGTCTGTGGGATGCGTATATCACAAATCCTGGTGGTAGCATCTGATTTAGTAGTACGTTGTCACAGTCGGATAGCCATGTCTCAGTGATCATCAAGATGTCGAGATTATATTGGGGTATCAGGTCAATGGCTGCGGGCCATTTAGATCGTACTGATCTGGCATTTATCAGCGCACATTTCAGTAGGCGTTGGTGATGACACTTCTCTTCTTGTATCCCTTTGATGGTTTGGAGAGGAATGTTGAGTAGATGGGAGTGAGATGTAAAGTTATTTTTTGCCGTAGTGTGGTGGGGGAATTCGGACCATCTCCTTCCTTGTGTGCGTAGGATTGGTATATGATATGTATCATGGTTGAATGCATTTGATGTATACGGGAGACCAAGGGTAAGGAAGGTTATGAATAAGAGCAGGAATTTGTACATTCTCTTGGGTGCTAGTAGTGCAGTGCAGTGTGATTCAGTGTTCGCAATACAGGAGGGATTAATTGCAATAGTACTGTGAATGCAGGTGGTAATAGCAATAGTGGTGATAGTACATAAGGATTCTAATTACTATTAGATAATTGCATAAAAAGCAGTACAGAGTATGCAGAGCACTATCAATGGAGAGAATGGTATAGGAGTATTGTTGCTAGTAGGGCTTAAACAACAAAAACATCTACATACTACCCCTAAAAGCTCAGGTGACTGCTGGTTAATGGTCAGGGCAAAGGCTTCTATCTCAAAAAGAAACAGTTATCAGTGAGGACTTGCCTTTTTGGTATCGGCGGCTGGCTCTGGTCCGGGTGAAAATTGTGGCTTTGTTTGTGGCTTGCTGGAGTGCCACCGTCTACCGCCCCGTTCCACGCCTAAGGGCCACGCCAAAGGGCCCTCTGGCGAGGCCCTCAGGCGCGGGCCCGCCAGGCGCGGGCGCGCCGGATGGCGCGAAGAATTTGAGCGTTCCGTTGCACAGCCCCGACTGGGCTGTGTGCAGCAGATGGCCCCTCCTGCCTCTGGTGGCTCGATCCCCGGGAAGGGGAGAGCTGCTGGGGGTGGTGGGGGCTGCAGATGAGCAGCGCCGGATGGCGCGAAGAATTTAAGCGTTCCGTTGCACAGCCCCGACTGGGCTGTGTGCAGCAGATGGCCCCTCCTGCCTCTGGTGGCTCGATCCCCGGGAAGGGGAGAGCTGCTGGGGGTGGTGGGGGCTGCAGATGAGCAGCGCCGGATGGCGCGAAGAATTTAAGCGTTCCGTTGCACAGCCCCGACTGGGCTGTGTGCAGCAGATGGCCCCTCCTGCCTCTGGTGGCTCGATCCCCGGGAAGGGGAGAGCTGCTGGGGGTGGTGGGGGCTGCAGATGAGCAGCGCCGGATGGCGCGAAGAATTTAAGCGTTCCGTTGCACAGCCCCGACTGGGCTGTGTGCAGCAGATGGCCCCTCCTGCCTCTGGTGACTCGATCCCCGGGAAGGGGAGAGCTGCTGGGGGTGGTGGGGGCTGCAGATGAGCAGCGCCGGATGGCGCGAAGAATTTAAGCGTTCCGTTGCACAGCCCCGACTGGGCTGTGTGCAGCAGATGGCCCCTCCTGCCTCTGGTGGCTCGATCCCCGGGAAGGGGAGAGCTGCTGGGGGTGGTGGGGGCTGCAGCTATGATAAAAGTAAAACTAGCCCAGGTGCCTTTAAGTAAAGCACAGACAAAACTGAAATATCCCAGATTATGCAGGTTGTAAATACAAACAAAAAACATACTTTGAAATGTCTGTGTACAAATGTCATAACCTTTTTTAAACCCAACTACACTAACAGCTTTTACTTCATCCTTCAGTAAAGAATTCCAGAGTTTGATTATGCGTTGAGTGAAAAAATATTTTTTCTTATTAATCTTAAACGGGTAACATTGTAGCTTCATTGCATGTCCCATAATCTTTCTACTTTTTGATGGCATAAACAACTGATCTACATTTACCCGTTCCATTCATTTTATTAATTTATAGACCTCTATCATATCTTTCCTCAGTCATCTCTTTTCCAAGTTGGAAAGCCCTAACCTTTTTAGCCTCTCTTCATAGGGGTATCCTTCCATTCCCCTTACCATTTTGGTGGCTCTTCTCTGTACCTTTTCTAATTCTGCTACATCCTTTTTAAGATATGGTAACCAGAACTGCACACAATATTCAAGGTGCGGTCGCACCATGGAACGATACAGAGACATTATAATATCCTTTGTTTTATTCTCCATTCCTTTCCTTATGATACCTAGCATTCTATTTGCTCTCTTGGCCACCTCTGCACACTGGGAGGAAGGTTTTAACATGTTGTCCATGATGACGCCTAAATATTTTTCATGGGTGGTGGTTCCTAATATGGAACCTTGCATCATGTAACCATAGTGAAAATCCAAGTTAAGGGAATAGGCAGGCAGGCTATGCACCACAGCAGCACATAGCCTGCCTATCTCAATATCAGGCCCATAGTATATGAAGGCAGATAAAGACCAGCATTGTCCATTTAGTCGGCCCAGCAAGGTGGCAAGAGTGGATATATGTGGGTAATATAACCAGTTAGAAACTGGTACAAGCTATGCAGGTAAATTGTGTTCATTGACTCTGTGCCCTTTCAACAGGTTGTCTTTGTGCTGGAAATTAAATATATGTGCGCATTTCTCCACTCCAGACCTAACCATATCTCCCCAAATGCCCTTTTCATTTATTTCATTTGATGCATTTCTTAACCAGTAATCCAAAATGAACTGCTCACAGAAGATTCCCTAAGAAGAACTTAATAAGGAAAATATTAAAAAATATTAAAAAATATTAAAAACTTAATAAGGAAAATATCAACAATAATCCAAGGCAATGCAATAACAAAACTACACATATCTACATTGAGAGGTATATTTACTACAAAACACATCATAGCACATATTGGAGCCTGAATGTTACTACAGACACCCAAGTTAACTTTTGGAGGAGGGTGTCTTTCCCCTTGTTATTAATGCGATGTGAATGCACCACAGCACACTAAGGGGGATATTTATTAAACGGCGGTAGCGGACTCCGTGCGATATCGGAGCCGCGGCCCCATTAATTTCAATGGGACTGTGGCTCCAATATCACATGGAGTCCGCTACCACCGTTTAGTAAACATCCCCCTAACTGGCCTGTGGGTGCACTTACCGCTATCCATTGAGGAGGCATTGAGTTCACCCACACTATACCTTCATGGTTAGTGTGCGCCCAAAACACCCATTCTAACCGCAAAGCAGCATTCATGCCTTTCCACAATCCACCGAGTCTGTGCTGATCGCATGTTACCTGGTTCGTGAAGGGTGCTTATCATGCACTAATAGCGCACATTGGTAAATATGCCCCTTAATATTCATTAGCATTCTGTGCATATAATCAGTGAATCAGTTGTTGCAAAAACAGTGTCAAAGTCAATTGTCTCTGAAAAACTGAAAAATAAATCCTTCACCATTCAGAAATATAACATATCTACTTTCTATTGAAGTATCATTGGTGCCATGTAAGTAAAGAGCCCGTTATGTGTTACATTCAAGTGTAACTCTCTGAGAGACAAGGCACAAAGTCTGGCTTTGCCAGAAGATCTAAGAATTCAGGAAGGCTCCTATTGTGATAGGACAGACAGCATCACATTTGCTCTTTGCATCATCACATTAACAACACAGTTGTAAATTTAACTCTCCAAACAATGGGGAGTCGATGTAGTTCTTTAAGAACTGAAGAAATTAAGTCCCAGAAATCATAACCAGATATGATGCACGTTGCTTCATTCCAGATAATCTGTAGGATGCATTTAAGAAGGAGCAGATAAGCAGAATTGCAACAGTCAGTTCCTGGCAAGACCAAAGCAGATAAATATAGCCACTTAGTGAAAATAGGCGGTTATATTTACCCACTCAGAGAGGAACAATTCTCAGCCTTAAGGATTAGCTGGGTAACATTAGTTACCCAGCTAGATCCTTCTGAAAATTGTCCTCATTATGTTTCTAGCCTGGTGATAGGATATGACACATTTTGTTGCTATAGTGACAGTTTCTTTTGGTTTTCTGAGGGTTAGATGGAACTTTCCTGCTCATTCTTTTCTGGGAACATGTTTTTTCTTTCCTCTGAATTATCTCATGGAGAGAGCTGTTAGACAAAACTTCTGGTTATTTTCACCCTATACCTAAGAATCTGAGTCCATCATTGAGGGTAGAGCTGTAAATCCTGGAGCCCCAGTTTCTAATCCCACTTCTTGCTTGACCTCCAGACTGAAAGCAAAAGGTACATTATGAACATGCGGTAGACTAATGTTTGCATAATACATTCCATGTGCACAACCTGTTGGCCATGCACTGAGGGTGACTTTGGCATTTGCGGTTGATTAATTTAGGGATGATGTCTCAATGATAAAAACCTAAAGCTTCCAAGCAGGGCTGAGAGAAATTTTAAGCACAAATAATGAGGCTTTTTGGGATAATTTGACTTATTCATTGTGTAAAACACAATAGAAGTAAATGAGTTGTAAGAGAGCTTTGTAGAAAATGATATTGTAAAGATTCTTTCCCGCTTATTGTGCTCTGACATTTTCTTCTGCTAGGAATTTCCATTTAGGCTAATTAAGCTCTCACTTTGCTATCTGGACTCTGTCATTCATAAGGATCCTGTTGGGTGATACATTACCCCATAAAGGCTGATAGTAATTACAGGAGGAGGGAGTCGCAGACAGGAAGACAGTCGGACTTGAGAAAACTGCCTGGCTCTTAATGGGCGCTCTCCAAGTGTACCAAGCCCTTTCCAGAGTCTACTTAGGTTACCAGTTGGCCAGAACCAGTCATAGCTTTGTTATGCTTGCATTTATGGGCTTTTTTGGCTAAAATGAAATATAAGGATTGAATCATTAACTGAGGACACTCTCTTGCTGATCTTTTGACTGAGACTGAGAACTTGTATAATAATGGGATTCAGTGTCTTGCCACCCAATCTGCACTGGGTATATGAACACCTTCCTACCATGGTGAGTTCAGGAGGATTGAGCCTATAAAACAATATGCAGATCTGTAATCACTGGGGAAAGCAGGGCTAAAGTCCATGCAAGGAGTGGGGTAAAACCTGCTATGAATTAGGCTGACTTCCAGAGATGGAGATGGTTTTCCATTCTAAGTCTAGCTACCATGAGTCTCAAACAGTATTTCAGCATTTTGCTTCTATGGAGGAAATGTTGATTAACAGGATCTCACAGTGTGTGCCTACCATGTTCCAGCAGTCCCTGCTCCAGTCTGACCTGCCTGTAGTGTAAGGTAATGTCAGATAGATCCGAATATAAAAAATGCCATACTGGATCAGACCAACGTCCATCAAGGCCAGTATCCTGTTTCCAACAGTGGCCAATCCAAGTTAAAAGTACCTGGCAGTTTCCCAAAAAGGCACACTGGTTCCACAATGCTTGTCCCGGGACAAGCAATGGATTTCCTGGTTCCTCTTTCATAATGGTTTATGGACCTTTCCTCCAGGAATTTGTCCAAACCTTTATTAAATCCAGCTGCACTAACAGCTTTTACTACATCCACCAGTAACGAATTCCAGAGTTTGATTATGCATTAAGTGAAAAAAATATTTTCACTTATTAGTCTTAACAGGGTTAGGTTGTGGCTTCAATGCATGTCCCCTAATCTTTCTACTTTTTGATAGTGTAAATAACTGATCTATGTTTAACCGCACCATTCCATTAATTTATAGACCTCTATCATATCTCCCCTCAGCTGACTCTTTTCCAAGTTAGATAGTTATCTCCAAGTTATAATGCCCTGTTCAATGTAATTTCAGTTTGTTCAATGTAAACCGCACTCAGCAGAATAGCGCGGTATATAAGAGAATGTAAATAAATAAGTTGAAAAGCCCTAAGTTTTTAAGCCTTGCCTCATAGGGGTATCCTTCCATCCCCTTTACCATTTTGATGGCTCTTCTCAGTACCTTTTCTAATTCCAAGATATACTTTTTAAGAATTGCACACAACATTCAAGGTGTGGTTGCAGCATGGAACAATACATAGACATTATAATACCTCTTTGTTTTATTCTCCATTCCTTTCTTTATGATACCTAGCATTCTATTTGTTTTCCTGGCAGTCACTGCACTAGGTGGAGGGTTTCAACATATTATCCACAATGACTCATAAGAACATAAGAACATAAGATATGCCATACTGGGTCAGACCAAGGTCCATCAAGCCCAGTATCCTGTTTCCAACAGTGGCCAATCTAGGTCATACGTACCTAGCAGTTTCCCCAAAAGACACAGGTTCCACAATGCTTGTACTGGGTCAAGCATTGATATCCTAGGTCCCTTCTTAATAATGGTTTATGGACCTTTCCTCCAGGAACTTGTCTAAACCTTTTTTAAACCCACCTACACTAACAGCCTTTACTACATCCTCCGGTAACAAATTCCAGAGTTTGATTACACGTTGAGTGAAAAAATATTTTCTTTTATTAGTCTTAAATAGTTTACCCTGTAGCTTCATTGCATGTCCCCTAGTCTTTCTATATTCTGATAACGTAAATAATCGATCTACGTTTACCCGTTCCACTCCGTTCATTAATTTATAGACTTCTATCATATCTCCCCTCAGCCGTCTCTTCTCCAGGCTAAAGAGCCCTAACCTTTTTAGCCTTTCTTCATAGGAGTATCCTTCCATTCCCTTTACCATTTTGGTGGCTCTTTGAACGTTTTCTAATAACGCTATATCCTTTTTAAGATATGGCAACCAGAATTGCACACAATATTCAAGGTGCGGTCTCACCATGGAACGATATAGAGGCATTATAATATCTTTTGTTTTATTTTCCATTCCTTTCCTTATGATACCTAGCATTCTATTTGCTCTCTTGGCCGCCGCTGCACACTGGGCCGAGGGTTTTAACATGTTATACACAATGACTCCTAAATCGTTTTTCTGGGTGGTGGTTCCTAATGTGGAACCTTGCATCGTGTAACCATAGTTTGGGTTGTTCTTCCCTAGGTGCATAACTTTGCACTTCTCCACATTAAATTTCATCTGCCATTTTGATGCCCAGTCTTCCAACTTATCAAGATCCTCTTGCAATTTTCCACAATCCTCTTGGGTTTTAACAACTTTAAATAGTTTTGTGTCATCTGAAAATTTGATAACCTCACTCGTTATTCCCCTTTCCTGGTCATTTATGAATATGTCAAAAAGCAGTGGACCCAGCACAGATTCCTGTGGTACACCACTATTCACCTTTCTCCATTGGGAAAATTGGCCATTTAGCCCTACCCTCTGTTTTCTATCTTTTAGCCTGTTCCTGATGCACAATAGTACACTGCCTCCTATCCCATGACTCTTTAGTTTTGCCAAAGGTCTCTGATGAGGGACCTTGTCAAAGGTTTTCTGAAAGTCCAGATACACTATATCAACCGACTCACCTTTGTCCACCTGTTTATTCACACCTTCAAAAAAACATAACAGATTAGTAAGACAAGATCTTCCTTGTCTAAAGCCATGTTGGCTGTCTCCCATTAGGCCATGACTATCTACATGCTGAGTAATTTTGTTCTTTATGATGGTTTCTACCATTTTTCTCAGTACTGACGTCAGGCTCACCGGTCTGTAGTTTCCCGGATCACCCCTGGAACCCTTTTTAAAAATTGGCGTTACATTGACGATCCTCCAATCTTCAGGTATTACAGATGATTTCAATGAAAATTCACAGATTACTAATAGCAGGTCTGCAATCTCATATTTCAGTTCTTTCAACACCCTTGGATGTATACCATCTGACCCAGGTGATTTGCTACTCTTCAGTATATCTAATAGTTGTAATACATCTTCCCAATGTATCGATATTTCCTTCAATTCTTCCGCACTTTTAAATACCACTTCAGTCATGCGTAACCTCCCTATATCTTCCTCAGTAAAGACCGAAGCAAAGAATTCATTCAGTCTCTCCGCTATCGCCTTGTCGCCTCTTAGTGCCCCTTTAACCCCTCTATCATCTAATGGACCAACTGACTCTCTCACAGGTTTTTTGCTATGAATGTACTTGAAATAGTCTTTAGTTTGCGTTTTTGCTTCTGCAGCAAGCTTCTTCTCAAATTCTCCCTTTGCCTGCCTTATCAATGCCTTGCATTTGACTTGTCAGTGCCTGTGCTGTTTCCAGGTTTCGTCGTTTGGCTCTTTTTTCCATTTCCTGAAAGATGCTTTTTTGGCAACAGCCTCTCTGACCTCACCTTTAAAACATGCTGGCAGTTTTTTGGACTTCCTTCCACTTTTCTTAAAGCGTGGAATACAGCTGGTCTGGGCTTCCAAGATAGTATTTTTCAACAACACCCAAGCTTGATGTAAGTCTTTAACCTTTGCAACTACTCCTTTTAGTTTTTTCTTAACTATTTTCCTCATTTTATCATAGTCTCCCTTTCGAAAGTTAAAAGGTAGTACTGTGGATTTCCTTACTATCCCTCCTCCACTAATTAAAGCAAATGTGATCATGCTATGATCACTATTGCCAAGTGGCCCCAACACCCTTATCTCTTGCACTAGATCTGGTGTTCCACTAAGGACTAGGTCTAATATGGCTTCCCCTCTGTTCGGTTCATGAACCAGCTGCTCCAAGAAGCAGTCATTTATTTCATCAAGGAACTTATCTCCCTAGCATGTCCTGCCATGACACTGACCCAGTCGATACCGAGGTAATTGAAATCACCCATTATTATTACTGCGCTGTAACCTTTGTTAGCTTCCTTGATTTCTTTGAGCATTTCATCATCTATTTGTTCATTCTGGCCAGGCGGTCGATAGTACACCCCCACTGCCATCGCCTTCTCCTTTTTACATGGAATTTCAATGCATAGAGATTCTACAGCAAATTTTGTTTCCTGCAAAACTTTAATCCTTTCTGACTCAATGCCCTCTCTAACATAGAGCACAACCCCTCCACCAATTTGATCAGTTCTATCATTACGATATAGTTTGTACCCAGGTATCACAGTGCCCCACTGGTTGTCCTCCTTCCACCATGTCTCTGATATTCCAATCATATCTAACCTCTCATTTAGTGCTATATATTCTAACTCTCCTATCTTATTTTTTAGACTTCTATCATTTGCATACAAGCATTTTAGAGACTGTATTTTATTCATATTAATTTGGCTATTTGTAGACATGGGTAATTTGGGATCTTTAAGCTCTGTCTGCTCCATACTCGAGGGCATTTGGGCTACTTTACTCTTTTTTGGAACTTCTCTGCTTTTGGTAGTATACTTCAAGGATACATTCTTCCAAACCATGCGCTCTTGGGCGACTGTCGGCTTTCCCCTATTATCTTGTTTAAAAGCTGCTCTATCTCCTTTTTAAAGGTTAATGCCAGCAGCCTGGTTCCATCCCGGTTAAGGTGAAGCCCATCCCTTTGGAGGAGCTCCTCCTTTCCCCAGAATGTTCCCCAGTTCCTAACAAATCCAAAACCCTCATCTCTGCACCATTGTCTCAACCACGCATTAAGATTCCGAAGCTCTGCCTGCCTTTTGAGTCCTGCGCGTGGAACTGGAAGCATTTCGGAGAATGCTACCCTGGAAGTTCTGGATTTCAACTTCCTACCTAAAAGCCTAAATTTAGCCTCCAGAACCTCCCTACCACATTTTTCTATGTCATTGGTACCGACATGTACCAAGACAGCAGACTCCTCCACAGCACTAAGACCTTATCTAGGTGGTGTGTGAGGTCTGCTACCTTCGCACGAGGCAGGCATGTTACCAGGCAATCCTCACGTCCACCAGCCACCCAGCTATCTACATGCCTAATGATTGAATCACCAACTATAATGGCTGTCCTAACCCTTCCCTCATGGGCACATGGCCCTGGAGAAACTTCCTCGGTGCGATAGGGTTTTACATCACCTGGAGGACAGGTCCTAGTTACAGGATCACTTCCTGCCACACCAGGGTGATGCTCTCCTGTCACGTGACCTCTCTCCTCCATGGCAACAGGGATGCTGCCAGACTGGAAGTGGGACTTCAGGACTATATCCCTGTAGGTCTCGTCTATGTACCTCTCTGTCTTTCTTATGTTTTCCAAGTCTGCTACTCTAGCCTCTAGAGAACAGACTCGTTCCCTGAGAGCAAAGAGCTCTTTGTACCTAGTGCACAAGTAAGACCTCTCACCAACTGGAAGAAAGTCATACATGTGACACTCAGTTCAAAAGACTGGAAAGCACCCATCTCGCTGCTGGACTGCTGTCTGCATCTTAGTTTTAAGCTTGGGTTTAGATCTTTAAGTTCTTTATTTACTAAGGTTTGCTATGGATATTTATTCTAATAATACTGTACCTAATACGTTTAATATACCTTGTTCACCTGAAGCTTAATTAATCTCAGGTCCTTAGTGTATGACTGATTTGGATAACGAGCTTCACCTGAGAGCACCTCCTTTCCTTTAAGATGTGTAAGTACCTATAAAGCTACGATTATCCCAGGGGTGGGTGGGTGTTGGGGAGGGAGGGAGGGAAATAACACTTATTAAAAGATGGCTGCTACACAGTACCCTGTCCTGTGCTGCTGAGGTAAGCTGTGACCAACTTCCTGGGTCACAGCTCCTAAATCTTTTCCCTGGGTGGTGGTTCCTAATGTGGAACCTTGCATCGTGTAATCATAGTCTGAGTTGTTATTTCCTAGGTGCATAACTTTGCACTTGTCCACATTAAATTTCATCTGCCATTTGAACGTCCAATCTTCCAGTTTATCAAGGTCCTCTTGCAATATTTCACAATCCTCTTGCATTTTAACAACTTTGAATAATTTTGTGTCATTTGCAAATTTGATTACCTCACTCGTTTGTTCTCATTTCCTGGTCATTTACAAACATGTTAAAAAGCAGTGGACCCAGCACAGATCTCTGGGGTACTACACTATTCACTTTTCTCCATTGGGAAAATTGGCCATTTAGCCCTACTCTCTTCTTTCTATCTTTTAACCAGTTTCTGATCCACAATTGTACACTGCCTCCTATCCCATTACTTATTAACTTAGCCAAGAGTCTCTCATGAGGGAACTTCTCAAAGGCTTTCTGAAAATCCAGGTATATTATATCAACCGTCTCACCTTGGTCTACCTGTTTATTCTCTCCTTCAAAAAATATAACAGGTCAGGGATGTCTTCTTCATTGCTTTTGAAAGAAAGGATAAAAGGTCCTGCCTCCAGGGGTCAGGCTTCTTCATGTGCCCTCTTCAGCAGTCCAGGGAAGGAGGAGAGGCTTCAGGAGCCAAAGGGGAGCTCAGCAGAACTTGAGAGGCAACCTTACTGATGGCCAACTGGGTCGTACAAAGCACAAATAGCAAGATACGAGTAAAGTGTTCACTGGTACTTTATTCACAATCCCCCTATATGTTTTGGCCTCAATCTTCCTCAGGGGCAATCAGATGCAGAGGAACACCAATATGTGCTAAGTATATAAAAGCACATGCAAATCTGAATCGGAAAGATCAATAGCGTGTACCCACACCATCATCTGGATACACACTATTGATCTCTACGATTCAGATTTGCATGTGCTTTTAGACAATTAGGACATATTGGTGCTCCTCTGCATCTGATTACCCCCAAGGAAGGCTTAGACTGAAACACATAGGGGATTGTGAATAAAGCACCTATGACCACTTTACTCGTATCTCGCTATTTGTGCTTTGTTTGTTCTGTTACGAGTGTGTTTGCCCTCTTTGGGACAGCTGGGTCATACAGCACAAGGGAGTGCTGAAATCAGTAGACTAGCTGAGCTTAACCACAACAAACACTGAAATAAGGAGAGAGAACTGAGGAAAAGTTGACGAGACCCAAGGGGGTCTGCAATTAAGGAGAAGCCGTGAGAAGTCCCAAGAGCAGAGGGTCCATCCGATCTGGCAGTGGTGTTTTGCTCAGTAAGGTGAGTGGGCCCAGTAAGTTGTCTCTAGTCTCCACTACTGAGAGACCAGAGCATGAGGCATTAGGAATTGGCCATCCCAGTACATCCCAAACACCCCATTTGGGCAGACTTTTCAGATTTTTGCAGTTTTGAATTTTACCTTGAGAAGGCGGTAAAGTTCCTCAGTTTTGTATGACTGGTTAGAGGATACAGTGCAGAAGGAGGATTTTTTTTCTTTTCTATAACTGTCCGGAGCATGACGCGCTGATGGTGCACGCTTAAGGAACAAAAGGTTGGGAGTTTTGTATTCTGTCTCAAGCATTTTGCAGATATATCTGAAGGAGTCTGAGGTGCCCAGCCTGGGACCTATTAGGACAGAAAGGAGAAATTCAGATGAAATACTTTGCACTTCAGGCTTTGAACTGATTTGAGACTTTAAAGGCCTTTACATTTTCAATTGTCTTTATTTTTACTCTATTATGTATTGTATATAGTTAATTTGGGGGGATCAGCAATAAAGGTGTTTTGCTTGAAGATATGTTTGCCCTCCGCCACCCCTTTTTCAGAGCTTTTGAGTGTTTTTTACACTTCAGATTAGGCTTGGAGGTTTTGTCTCTCTGTTCTACTAAGACCATTTCATTTGAATGTTTGCATTTTCCCTCTTTACCTTATTACCAACTTTCCCTTTTTGTTTTATGCAGTGCCTTCAGAAACACCCTCATCCCCTTTTTTGAGAAGTTTGCTACATATATTATTCATAGGCCGTAGCATTATTAGTGTGGACAAGCTCAGCACAAATCTCCTTCCTCTTACTGGCAGCAGAGATACGCAGGTCCCTAATCAATCAGTTGTTTGAACTGCATGACTGCTTTTTCTACAAAGCTCCACACAGTTCAAATAGCCAATGATCGGCGAATCATGTGTCCATACTAACAAGGAGAGGAAAGAGGGGCATGAGCAGAGTTTAGGGGATGCGCATAGGGAAATATAATCCAAACTATAACTGCGCAATGTTAGGTTTCACATTTGGAGTCTCCGCTCTGAAAAAAGGATTTAGGCATCATCATTGACAATAAATTGAAATCCTCAGATCAGTGTGCTGCGGTGGCCAATTAGAAAATGTACAGAGAAAAGTGTTGCTGTGTCTTGCAGATTAGTAAATAGGTCTGACCATTCTAGCTTCTGACACTTAAAAGACCCAGAGTGCCAGTCTCAACCTACAACCCTTGGATTTTGAGATTGCAGCTTCACCCACCGGTTTACTGACCCACCGGTACCTTATTGTCTTCCAGAGATCCTTCTGTGGTCTTTTGAATGCTTCCCAGTTTTGAACTCCCATAAATCAGTTAATGCAGCTCTTTCCCTGTCAGACACCTTCGTAAGAACAGCCTTTAGCATTAGCAGTTCATCTCTGAAGCAAATGGCCTCCAGATTTCATTAAGAATGGTGCTTTAGATTTTTATTGCTGTTTAGAATCTCGGCTGCACACAATTAAAATGCTGGCTATAGTGTAGTCACACATGACTACAAAATCAGCTGTGCTTGGCACGCTCTCAACAGGATTACTGCTTGCCTGGTACTCAAATACAGAACAGAAACTGAGAGTATTAAAGATCCTACAGAGGTTCCCTGTTATGGCCTCCACTAGAACACAAGGAGAAGTCCTATCCCAGCCCCCGAGCATGGATTTTTTTTGGGGGGGAGGGGTTTGGCCCCAACAATTTTATCTTTTTCCTTTGGATTTTACATCAATTTCAACTTGAGCTGGGATCTGGGATTTTCCCTTTCCCAATTCTTTAGTCCATCCATTGCAGCACCTGTCCTAGGCCAGGGTCTATGCACCAGGACTCATTCCAACATTCAGCCTACAACCATGGATTCTAAATCCAGCCAGCAGGTGTCACCATTGTTCAATGACTGTGACTCTTCTTCCAGGGATCCTTAACTGGTCCAGGAAGTGGAAGACCGGGCCTGGGAATTAAGCATAGATCTCAGCACATGGCACCGAGCCAATTCCCAGCCCACAATTTTAGTCACATTTCAGCCTGATCCAGTCTACAAACATGGGCATATCTTATTCTGCTTTGAAAGTGTCCCTGAGCTAAAAAGTCACGGCAGTTGGAGTATATTTCTGTATTTTTAAAAATAAAATCTTTGTGGTTTTTTGCAGTTCATCATGGACGAACTATCCAAACAGACTAGAATTCTGCTCATCTGCTCATTAGCCTATAAATAACTGCTTTTAAGATTATGATACAACATTATTTGAAGTTCTCTTTGCCCATGATTTATAGACGATTGTACAGTGTACCTTGAAGGAAAATTCTTTATTTAATTACCACTATAAGAAAGCTAAGGCCTCTCAAAGGTCTCTTCCAGTTGTATATTGCTGAATCTAAAGGGTAATGATACCCTGCAGTAGTCTAGCCTGTTAGAAAGCTACTGACTGAAGATGCAGAAAACTAACAAGCAGAGAACATTGTCCAAAGAGGTTCGAGCCGCATAGGCTGCCATCAAAAATATGAGTCGCCCTAGAGCTTTCATTCTGATTACAGTGCTGATTACAATCTTCTTTGTTCTTTATTGTTCACAACCATAGCCAATGAGGAAGCTGCACAACTTTGAACATTTCATCGGGTTTACAGTTTGGCATTAATAAATTCCTAGAAGAAAGAGTCATAGGAATGGGCAGCCTGGCAAAATCAATGCAGCCAAACCTTCTGAATGGTCTTCAGTGCAATGCCCTACTTGCCATATTGATCAAGCACAAAATTTCTGAATGGTCTCAGTATCTCATACACAGCGCCCTCTTTGGCTAATTCTTCTGCTTGTCTGAGAAAGTTCTCCATCTGGCTATGTTTGGGACAATATATAAGATGGAAGTGGTCTAGTAGAGCTACATGAAAAAGCAAGGACTGCTTCAGGGCTGAGGTGCTGCAGCAGAAAGAATAAGCCGATTATGTGCTGAAGAGGGCTGGAGATGCTAATTTGCCCTGGCATTTCTAAATGATTAATTGAATAGCTTCTGAAACAGTTCCACTCCCCAGTTTATGCAGAGGGCTTTTGCCCCAGGGTGCCACAGGTCTATAATATGATAAATGAAGTCCAGGGATTCCCAATTAATTCCTGAACAACCTTAATTTAATTTGCTTCCTGAAGTAATCCCAGTATCCTTTTGTGCAGATGTGCCAGGCATGTGAATAGACGTGGAGGAGCTGGACTAAATGAGGCTCGGAGAACAAAGCATAGCACAGGCACTATGAGAACAGATCAAGGCCAGGGGACACTATTCTTCTTCCTTACTGCTAATTCACTGAGACTTTGTTATAATGCATTCTTGCAATAAACCAGTTTGGGTGGTCCTTGGATGGACCAAGAACGCAGGGTATAAGTTCAATATTAAATCAGTCAGTCTCCTCTCTCATTATTTGTAAGTATGGTGTTGTATTAAGTTTTAAAAAATAAGCAGAATATTGAGCAATAGGGGTGCGGGGGATGGGAGGCGATAAAATATACAAAATTGTTAGTAAGATAGTTTGATAACTATTAGCAAACAAAGACTAACCATGATTCCTGTAAGTTGCAAATGCATACAAATTCTAGCAGAGATCATTTTATTTGACTGGATATGTTTATTTTATTTATTTATTTAGCTGCATTTATATCCCGCTTTTCACCGGGTCAAAGCAGTTGGGGGATACATTTAACACAAGGGGGTATGAGACACATATACTAATACTTACAGGGAACATGGGCAATGGAGGGTTAAGTGGCTTGCCCAAGACCACAAGGAGCACCTGTGGGACTAGAAACCCCAGTCCTTCCGGCCCAAGGTTGCTGTCCTCTAATGGGATTTGAACCACTAACCTTCTGGCCTGTGATACTTTGCCCCAACCACTAGGCCACTCCTCCCAAATCTAGGAAATAATTTGCAAGCCTAATAAACATTTGTAGATGTTTGCACTGCAGCATTGCTGAGAAAAAATGTTTCAATCCTTATAAACATTTTCCAGTGGAAATTATAGATATGTGTAGGAAATTTACAAAATAGGTAACTATACAAAAGAAAAATCCCCACTGACCACCAGTAAACTATCAGGGACAGGAAGTTCAATATAGGTCAAATGATATTTGAGATAGAGTACAGTCAGCTCCAAATAGACTGAGAAATGTTTTAAGAGTTATTGGTTGTCTCTGTCAGTGAGACATTCCAATCTCATCCATAGGCAACCTACACTCAGGGCCAGCCCAACCACTAGGCAGACTAGGTGGTTTCCTAGGGCAAGAGCATCTTGGGGGCAGCAAAGAGCACTACCGTCAAAGGAAAACAATGGGTCGTAACAGCCACACAAACTCAAAGACTCATCAGTGCATACGTTATCCGCTGGAAGAATTGGCAAGTTGTAAATTGTTACTTTACTCTTGAAAGTGGCTTTTGGAAATTTCCCTCATTATGCTTATTAAACAAAAGTGTAATATTTAAAAATATAGGGGGGGCATGGGGGGGGGTATTCAAAGGCAATTACATGGTTTACAGATTTCCAAACCACATAAATGCCGCTCACCAGGATATTCAGCAACACTAAGCTGGTTAGTGCCGCTGAAATCCCTGGTTTGTGCCGCTAAACGCCCTGATGCTAAGCACATACCCTCAGGGCATTCCAGGGGTACAGTGGGCGTGGCGCCATGGGTTAACCAGGCAGGAGCAGTATACAGCCGCTGTATTGTTAACCCTAACTGAATGACTGTCCTAACTTTAAGTGACTTTTCAATCCGGATAGCGGCTCAATATTGCTGCTGACCAGATTGCAAAATTGTAGTCTGGGCAACCTAGTTATGCAATGTCGGCTCCAGCATTGAATGTCTGGGGTGAATGTAATGCTGCAACAGCCAGCCGCTTTAAGTGCTTTGGCCACTCTCACTAAAAATCCCCTCCCTTCCCCCCCCCCCCTCCATAATGTCCAAATTTCCATTTTATAGGATTGTTCTGGGTAGGATAGTGCTGAGTGATTGAGTTTAATTTTCAAAATCTTGGGAAGGGAGGGTACTAGAGGTCTAAAATTTAATTGTAAGGGGGCACACGGCTGAAGCTTTGCCTAGGTTACCTACTACCCTTGCACCAATGCCCCCTACATTCCCTGGGATACCTGTGCACGTATGCCCATCCCATACTCACTAAAGCTCGGCCTGGATCAAAGGAAGACTGTACTACATGAGCACCAGAAATGCATGGCCTAATAGAGGGGGTGATAGCTTCATTTCATGGCCCTGCAGTTCCATTTCCTAGAATTGCTTTTCTTGCTGGATGTTTCCTAGTAAATTACAGAAATATGTTTAGTACAATTTGAGAAAAGGTATAAGGAAGGACAACAAAAATGATAAAGAGTACAGAACAATTTCCTTATGAGAGAAATTCAACAGGTTAGGGCTCCTCCGCCTGGAGGAGAGACAATCGAGGGAAGAAGTGATAAGATATATCAAATCGTGACTGCTAATTGTCATCCTTTCAAACAGTGCTAGGGCCATTCCTTCAAACCCACCAGCAGCAGATTTAAGAAAGTATTTTTTATGACAACACAAAATCAAGTTGTGGAATATATTGCTGGAGGATGTGGTCGAGGGTTTAAAAGAGAATTTGAACAAGTTTGTGGAAGGCAAATCCATTAACAATCACTAGCAAGGGGAGGTTCACCACCTTTTACTTCTGGGAGGGAGATCGCCTCATTAGCATCTGCTGGGTACTTGCAAATGACCCAAAATGCATTGACCACTGTCAAAGACAGGTTGTTGAGCCTGATGACCATTAGTCTGACACTGCTTGGCACATCTTATTTTCTTATTAATCACTTTATACCCAGCAATTCCTGATATGCAAAAGCCTGTGTCGCAGGCCAATTAATTAGAGCCATTGATCTATGTCTCCTTAAATGGTATCAAGACACCCATGCAGCAGCATATAAATGTAAACAATGTAAATATTTTTGGGAGTAATGAAATTTATGGGCTGGTACATGGGTGTTTCCATTAAGGGATCCCAAAATGGTGCAGCACAGAAGCTTGAGTTGCCTCTTGTTACTTGCACACATCCTCCAGAGACCCTCTCTTACACAGAGACATATAGCCTCATTCGGGCTAAGGGATCAGGACCTCTGTTTTTTTGTAAAGATCAAAAGCTGGCTTTTGTCTTTCTATGTCCTTGATTCCTTTACCATGCATTTGGTCCCTTCCCATGGCTTTTTAGACACACAGGCATCAATCCTTGAATCTCACCATCCATTTTCCCATCGATAAGGTGTTCAAAGTTGCTAAAAGAGCAATTTATTTTATTGATCTAATATTGTTTTCATCCCTCTGCCATATCTGGAATTGATTTTATGAAGAGTGAAAACAGCTTTACCCAGCTTCTGATGTAGACAACAGAGGAAGTTGAAAGGCACACCACATTTTCTTCAAGGTTATCCAGTTCTGTCAAGACTGAAACAGATTTTAGAGCACCTTTTTGTCTCTTTCCTTCCATCTGCTCTCACCTTTATCTTTTATTCCAGCTTATATTAACCTGCCCCATGTGTTTTCCTTATGTTTTGTATTAGTCTCTAAGCTCTCTCACTGGCCTATTCCCACTCTTTAACTGAAGTATAACCCTTTTCTAAACTAGAGTACTGGGGAAGGTTATCTGGTGTGGGCACAATAAGCAGGAGCAGAGCAACACAATGACTTTACCACTGAGAGGTCCATTATGGCCAACCCAGACTATTATTCAAGGTATTACCCACCTTGTTATATAAACTCATAACAGATCCTAAATTGTACTGTGCAGCAATAGCCAGTCAAAAATGAATACAGAATGTTAGGAATTATTTGGAAAGGAACGAAGAATAAAACAAAGAATATCAAAGTTCCTCTATATAGATCCATGGTGAGACCTCAGCTTGAGTACTGTGCATTTGTGGTCCCCCTGTATCAATAAAGGTACAGCAACAGAGAAGGACCACGTAAAATACTGTAAAAAGGCACAGCTCCCTTAGGAAGAAAGGACTGTTCAACCTGGAGAAGGAATGATTGAGAGGGGATATAATAGAGGTTTATAAAATCATTTGTAGAATGCCAGGATTAAGAGGCAATCCATGAAAATAATACGCAGCAAACTTAAAACAAATGGAAGAAGAGTATGTTGTCAAGGCGTCTAGCATGTCTGGGTTTACATCTGATCTGCTCAAATTCTTTGAAGAAAAGTCCATCAACAATTGGTAGCCAGGTAGGCTTGGGGAAAGCAAATGGATCTAATGTTAGTGATCTATTAGGTCTTTTCTAGTGGTCCAGATTGGCCCCTGTTGGGGACAGAGTGCTGGGCTTAGCGGCTCTTGGTATGTCCTATACTGTTATGCATAGATAGCAGCTGTAAGATAGAGCAACAGGTTACCAGCACAGATCGAAGATGCAACAGGCTCATTGCTCACATACTAGTTGTACTCTTCAATAGGTGAAGTTTCTTCTGTGGATGCATCTTTACCTTTTGACAGCTGGACAGCAGTAACAGTAAAAAGAAAAACGAGGCAGGATACTGCAGGCATGACATCCCCAAAAATTACAAGGTTACAGATTTAACTGGACAATAGACAGACCTACTGATGAATAGCCAGGATTCAACCACTGGGGATATGGGAGCTGCTTTCCTAACACTCACAGTCCCTCTGCATGATAAAGTGCACGAGAAAAACAGCATTCACCTGTCAGATGCTGTGGATGTTGGACTTTCTCTGCTCTGACTTCAGTGTACTCTTAATAGCAATTATAATAGCCTAAAACAAAAACATGACAGAAAATCCTTTCTCTGCGTATTGCACAACACAAGACCAGACTGCATCACTGAAATGCAAAGCTGATCACAACACAGAATGCCTTTATTTAGTTGAAGTTTTCAGTGTCATATTTATTGACTTTATTAACGTGATTATGTTTTAAAGATGTGCAATCTCACAATGGCGCTTTTACCTGGCTATACAATATCATGATGTAGCTTATGTAGCCAGACATCACATAACCTCCGTCTCTCAGCATTCAAGTCTCTACTGTAATGTTATTCATTACTGCCAGAGCACCTTCACTATGTAAGATAAGTCATTTGACGTTAGAATCTCTTCCCAGAAAGCTTATACAGTAGTTGGAGCCTGGGAGTTTTCGAAGCGAGATGTGGGTCTGAGATTGAAATTTGGATCTTCACAGACAGTATTCTGGGTACACAAACCAGCCATACACTGATGCAAAAACTCCCATAGCAAACATGCATTTGCTGGAGACTCCTTTAATTCTTAAGCTGGCTATAGATTAGGGAACATTTTATAATACGCTGTGTTCAGTGCTCCATGGGATTCTCAGGAGAGTGTTTCCAGTCTGCATATTTGGAAGCTCAAGGCATTTTCCTGAGCCTAGTCTTGTCATCTCAGGGATTCAGGGGAGGTTCTTCCATATGGCTTTTCTCAGTCTTCGCATACAGAAGAGCAGCTCATCTCTAAGCACCAAATCCTACTTAACAGCTGTAAGAAGGTGTAACACTTAATATTTTCACCAGCCAATCTGTAAGCAGCTTTAGGGTCTAATCCTGTAGAATTCAGTGCCCATTGCATAATGGCATCTGCAAGGAAGTGAAAATGCAGCACTTCGAGTTAAGAGGCAATATGGAAAAGTGAAGAAGCCAAATGGTCAGTCTAAATGACCCTGTCTTGCAAGAAAATGTCTCTTATTTATTTATTAGTATTTAGTTCATGCCTTTCCAGTAGTAGCTCAAGATGAGTTAGATTCATTGTAATGATTATCTTCCTGCCCTGGAGGACTTACAATCTAAAGGTAATGGAGGGTTAAATGACTTGCCCAAAGCCACAGGGAGCAGCAGTGAGATTTGAACCTTAGATTCTTTGGTCACCACAGACTTCTTGTTTTGATTCAACAATTTCCTCATATCCTTCCTTCTCGGAAGAAGTATAGGAGGTTATTCTGTGCTACGAATAGCAGGGATCGGGCCGTCCATCCCCGCTATTCCTGCCGGCTCCTGCTCCCGACTAACTTCCCCGCTGGTTGTGTGGGGAAGTTATATGGGGGCAGGGAATGGGCCAGCCTGGGGGAGGAGTCTCGGTGAACAGTGAGTGGTCGCTGGCCCTGGACTTCCAGGGTCAATTCTAATGTCGGCTCTGTACGTCCAGGGCCAGCGACGTGTCTTAATTTTAATGCTGGGGCACAGATGGGACAGGGGGTCCAGGGGACATTCCCCACAGCCCGACCCTGGCCTTAGGAGGCCAGATCGGGGGTCAGGCTGCAGGGAATAAACCTCTTTTTCAGGCATCCGGCATCGTTCCATTGGGGAGCTTTGACTGAGTTGGCCCGGCCTGCACATGCAGGACTCTTCTTGATTCTGATCCCGCAGGGCTAGGTGTGCCATGCGGGATCAGAATCGCAATCCCCTCTGTGTGTCCAGTTCAGACTGGACGCAGAGAGGGGATCTATGTGCGGGACGGAATCGGGCCCATATTGTTTTAAACAGCCTCTACTTACCGTAACCCAGAGTCTATCACCAAACCATAGGCGCCGGGTGTAAGAGGTTTGAGGAAGCTAAGTCACCTGAAACACAGGCGCGCACAAAATGACTGACAAACAGCACTGAGCTCTGCCCTACCTGATGACTGACCCAAGTTCCGAGCTGAGTGAATGGAATGCTCGTTCGCTGACTTCAGCTCAGCCCCCGCAGTCAGCTCCTCTAAAGCCCACCTCTGCGCAAAGCTCCTGCAATCATTACCATCAGGATAGAAACTCATAATACTATGCTGGTAGCAGCGGCACAGCCAATCATTGCTGCCACTGCTTATGTGCTTTATATTTCTCTTATGTTTGTTTTTTACTGAATCAGGCAAGCTCTTTTGGAGTATCATATGCCAATCAAAGCTTTGGCAGACTCCTCATCTATCCTAAGCCACATGCGTAGCGTCCTTTTGTTTCCAGGGGCTAAAGGATCAACATATGTATCTGTCCCCTTATGGTCCAGTAAGTTTAATCTCATAGCGGCATCTGTATTTTTCTTTATCTTTTATATTGATATAACCTGGATAGCCTTTGACCCTAATACATATGTTATTCATAATCTTTAATTTCTGGTGGTCCCTCTTCTTTTACTTGCTATTAGTGGAGGTTTTACTTTTTACTTTAGTTTTGCGCCCTATAGATTATAGTTGCATCTCGTATTTATGATCTCCTGTAGTACCATCGTTTATTTTTTTATTTTTTGAGAAAATGCTTTGAATTGCACAGTATCCTAGAAGTCTGCTCTTTTGTTTTAAATTTTTTTAATGTTACTTCCAAGTTAAGCAGGGAGTATAATATAATGTTTTACAGTAGGATGTTCTTTTTGTTAGAATTCATGAAATGAAATTATTTTCTATTTATGGATATACAGTAAGAGGCCCTTTTACTAATGAGAACTACGTAGCAACTAACGCATGTTTAGCGCTAAGAATAACTTGTGGTAGTTGCAACGCTTGTGTGTTAACTGAGAGGGGCGTGGCCAGCATATTTCTGGCAATATCGCACAGAAGGACACTGGCAGTGTGCAGTATTACCGCGGGTGCCCTGAACACCAGCTATTGAGCTGGCATTAGATGCACTCACGCTAATTACATGAAGTGCAGGTAGCACACGGTGTTTACCGCCTGGTAGCTGCCTTGTGCTCACTATGCTCCTTCTCCGCCCTTCACCACCCCAATGCTCAACATACTGTTAACTCTGTTATCAGTATTTGCTCACTGCCCCGGCCCTGTGCTGTCAGTCACCGCCGGCTTCAGCACGTGCCAAAACCTGCATTGATTGCAGAACGCACTTTAGTAAAAGGGCCTCTAAGTTTACGTTTTCCTAATGGTACCTATATGGTCATCCTAAGTACTTCTTAAATGATTTCTTTTCCTGTCTTAAGATTTATACTTTGTAACACATTTATGGACTCTATATGGCTTAAATTTGCTCAATTATGGATTTAGGTTTATGTTTTATTAATGTATTCATATTCAGTACCCATCTTTTAAATTGATAATGAATGCTATGTATTTCCATGTACTGAATATTTATACAGTCTGATTTGTTTTGAACATTTTCTTTGTATGATTAATAGTTACTTTTATTACATTTTCCTTATTCTTCATTTTTTATTTTCTATATATGTTTTACCTGTTATCTCCTAATGAAATTTTGGTTAAGCAGGATTGCAGCTTTTTAAGAAGGGAATGTATTGACTTGTTTTTTCTTTATGTGTATTCTGTTATTTCATTTTTAACTGTTTTTATGAATGCAGGTTGACTTATTATTGCACAACAGAGTTTTAAAGTTCATCTTTGATGTTTTGATAACTTTGGTGATATATTATACTGAGGTTTATATTACACTTTTTATGAAATGAATTTTTATATGCCTTATGTAGAACCACCTTCAGTTATTTTTTTTATTTGCACTTTTATGTTTCTGTCTTTCTGTTAATTAAGCCATATGTGTCAATTTATGTTTTATGTTTATATGTACTTGATTTTAACTTTCACTATTATTTATTTATGTTTTGTCCCTGAGGCAGGCAGTTTTCCGAAACAGGGCCATGTTGGGTTTGGATATCAATAAAGGACATTCTTTACCCTTGTGTGTTGTTGTTGGCTCATCCATTCACCACTACATTCAACAGTTATGGACTACGGCCAAGAAATAAACCCTCACGACTCTAAGGATTTTAACTATCCCCTCCCCATACCCACCTTGGCTCCTCCTCACTTTTGCCTCCCCAAACATCTGAGCCACCTACTGCCTATGCACAGAACCTCTGCTTCTACTCTGCAGCCATCTTGCAAAATCAATAATCAAGAGCAGGGGTCTCCAAATCTGGTCCTGGAGGGCCATAAACTAGTCAAGTTTTCAGGCTATCCCTAATGAATATGCATGAGATATATTTGCATACACTGCCCCCATTGTATTCAAATTTATCTCATGCGTGTTCATAGGGACATCCGGAAAACCTATATGGTTTGTGGCCCTCCAGGACCAGATTTGGAGACCCCTGGTCAAGAAGAACCTACAATCTAATGGGGGGGGGATATTCAGCAGGGGTGTCTAACGTGATTCCCTTCTTGACCACACTAATTTTAACTCTATGTCCACCCCTTTTTAAACAGAGGAAAATACTAACCAAGTCTCTCCAAATGGAGGAGCATCTATATACATTCAGAACTCCTCCTTTCACAGACCCCATAGCAGATGCATTCTCCAGTGCCCTCAGATGTGGGAGACAATAAGCAGATATTCTCTTTAGCTTGCATTCCTTCCATCTCATTTTCACTGAAATCTGGCTTTCTTGCGACGATTTTACCTCTGTCATGGAGACTGTCATCTTCCACAATCCTTGCTCAATAGGCCATGGCGGCACTATGAGATTGCTACTTGCCCCTCCTTTACATTCCAGCCCTTCCTTCTGCCTCATTCCCACCCCTTTTTTTCCTCTGAGGCCCACTGCATTTGGCTGTTTCACTCCTCTGTCTCTTCAGGTAACTGTCATCTGTAGGTCCCCCCAAATCCATTCCCCATCTGTTAGACTGGAAGTTCTACAGAGAGGGAATTGTCTCGTCTCTCTGCACATTGTTGTGTGCACTATATAAATGTTCAGTAATAGGTAATAGCACAGAGAAAGTGATGAGACGCTCAAAAATCCCAGTGCCTAGAACCTAGCTAGCCCAGGCTGCAGGTGTCATTTTTCCTGTGTTATCTATCTGTGTCACAGGGTAGGAACTTGTCTCATTTTTCTGGTTCAAATATGGAGTTTATACTGCAGAACGTTGCCTTTCAAGTATATGCACATCTCTAAGGAAATAGAAAGCAGAAAATCACATCTTTTGGGACGGGGCTCCACTGTGGAGTATTTCAACATTTCATGCTTAATCTTAAACTGGGCTTTGAAGGTTTTATCTTGCATTGTATCGACTGGGTCAGTGTCACGTCAGGACATGCTAGGGAGATAAAGTTCCTAGATGAAATAAATGACTGCTTCTTGGAGCAGCTGGTTCATGAACCGACCAGAGGGGAAGCCATATAAGACCTAGTCCTTAGTGGAACACCAGATCTAGTGCAAGAGATAAGGGTGTTGGGGCCACTTGGCAATAGTGATCATAGCATGATCGCCTTTGATTTAATTAGTGGAGGAGGGATAGTAAGGAAATCCACAGTACTACCTTTTAACTTTCAAAAGGGAGACTATGATAAAATGAGGAAAACAGTTAAGAAAAAACTAAAAGGAGCAGTTGCGAAGGTTAAAGACGTACATCAAGCTTGGGTGTTGTTGAAAAATACTATCTTGGAAGCCCAGACCAGCTGTATTCCACGCTTTAAGAAAAGTGGAAGGAAGTCCAAAAAACTGCCAGCATGGTTTAAAGGTGAGGTCAGAGAGGCTGTTGTTGCCAAAAAAGCATCTTTCAGGAAATGGAAAAAAGAGCCAAATGACGAAACCTGGAAACAGCACAGGCACTGGCAAGTAAAATGCAAGGCATTGATAAGGCAGGCAAAGAGAGAATTTGAGAAGAAGCTTGCTGCGGAAGCAAAAACGCGAAATAAAGACCTTTTCAAGTACATTCGTAGCAAAAAATCTGTGAGAGAGTCAGTTGGTCCATTAGATGATAAAGGGGTTAAAGGAGCACTAAGAGGCGACAAGGCGATAGCGGAGAGACTGAATGAACTCTTTGCTTCGGTCTTTACTGAGGAAGATATAGGGATGTTACCCATGACTGAAGTGGTATTTAAAGGTGCGGAAGAATTGAAGGAAATATCGATACATTGGGAAGATGTCTTACAACTATTAGATAAACTGAAGAGTACCAAGTCACCTGGGCCGGTTCTTATACATCCAAGGGTATTGAAAAAACTGAAATATGAGATTGCAGAACTGCTATCAGTAATCTGTGAACTATCATTAAAATCATCTCTAATACCTGAAGATTGGAGGATCACCAATGTAACACCAATTTTTAAAAAGGGTTCCAGGGGTGATCCGGGAAACTACAGACCGGTGAGCCTGACGTCAGTACCATGAAAAATGGTAGAAACCATCATAAAGAATAAAATTACTCAGCATGTAGATAGTCACGGCCTAATGGGAGACAGCCAACATGGCTTTAGACAAGGAAGATCTTGTCTTACTAATCTGTTATGTATTTTTGAAGGAGTGAATAAACAGGTGGACAAAGGTGAGTCGGTTGATATTGTGTATCTGGACTTTCAGAAAGCCTTTGACAAGGTCCCTCATCAGAGACTTTTGGCAAAACTAAAGAGTCATGGGATAGGAGGCAGTGTACTATTGTGCATCAGGAACAGGTTAAAAGATAGAAAGCAGAGGGTAGGGCTAAATGGCCAATTTTCCCAATGGAGAAAGGTGAATAGTGGTGTACCCCAGGGATCTGTGCTGGGTCCGCTGCTTTTTGACATATTCATAAATGACCTGGAAAGTGGAATAACGAGTGAAGTTATCAAATTTGCAGATGACACAAAACTATTTAAAGTTGTTAAAACCCAAGAGGATTGTGAAAAATTGCAAGAGCATCTTGATAAATTGGAAGACTGAGCATCAAAATGGCAGATGAAATTTAATGTGGACAAGTGCAAGGTTATGCACCTAGGGAAGAACAACTCAAACTATGGTTACACGATGCAAGGTTCCACATTAGGAACCACCACCCAGGAAAAAGATTTAGGCGTCATTGTGGATACCATGTTAAAACCCTCGGCCCAGTGTGCAGCGGCGGCCAAGAGAGCAAATAGAATGCTAGGTATGATAAGGAAAGGAATGGAAAATAAAACAAAAGATATTATAATGCCTCTATATCGTTCCATGGTGAGAGCGCACCTTGAATATTGTGTGCAATTCTGGTCGCCGTATCTTAAAAAGGATATAGCGATTTTAGAAAAGGTACAGAGAAGAGCCACCAAAATGGTAAAGGGGATGGAAGGATACTCCTATGAAGAAAGGCTAAAAAGGTTAGGGCTCTTTAACCTGGAAAAGAGACGGCTGAGGGGAGATATGATAGAAGTCTATAAATTAATGAACGGAGTGGAACGGGTCAACGTAGATCGATTGTTTACCTTATCAGAATATAGAAAGACTAGGGGACATGCAATGAAGCTACAGGGTAAACTATTTAAGACTAATAAAAGAAAATATTTTTTCACTCAACGTGTAATCAAACTCTGGAGTTTGCTACCGGAGGATGTAGTAAACGCTGTTAGTGTAGCTGGGTTTAAAAAAGGTTTGGACAAGTTCCTGGAGGAAAGGTCCATAAACCATTATTAAGAAGTGAGCGAAGATATCAATGCTTGACCCAGTACAAGCATTGTGGAACCTGTGTCCCTTGGGGAAACTGCTAGGTACATATGACCTAGATTGGCCACTGTTGGAAACAGGATACTGGGCTTGATGGACCTCGGTCTGACCCAGTATGGCATATCTTATGTTCTTATGTTCTTATCTTATGTTCTTATTGTACATTGGTTACCATTAATTTACGCCAACCTGCTGCTGGATGTGTAGAAAAGTTACACCTGACTTTTCCTCATCTCTCCTACCTCCAAGCCAAGTAGTAATAGATCTTGTCCTATTCTTAGTTTTTTGGATAGACACAGGCAAAAATCCTTTGGTTTCTTTTCAGAAAATTGTACATTTTTTGCTCTGTTAATGTTTTGGTTTGTTTCACACATTCAAGTTATTAAACTTCTTTAACCTACATTATAACTTGTAATGTGCAGAAATTGATTGTATGTGCATTGATTCATTACTGCTAAACCTTCTCCTGGACAGTCAGGTTTTCGGGATTACCACAATGAATATGCATGAGATAAATCTGTGTACACTGGAGACCCCTCTAGGAGAGAGTTGAAAAGTGCGGCATTAATTTATAGGTTAACATACATTAAATGAATGTGGTGCATGCTAAAAGTTTTATTGACTTACCTCAAATGCACATCCCTCACACTTAATTTTTGCCACTAGCTGGTACCTTGGCATACGGTAACATTATACTTTTAGCCTGTTTTGTGACTCAGCCTCCATTGATTTCCAAGATCCTAAATGCTACTTTTACAATTTTTTTTTCTGAATAAATGCATATTGTATTTGGGTAAGAGAAGAAAGTGTCCCTATGGAAACCGAAATGTACAATCCACAGACAGCAGAGAAAGCGTAGAGAAACGATTTATATATAGCAAGTGTGAGAATCACAAAAGGGAGAGGGGGCGAAAGCAGACAATGCCTGGAGGTCTTAAGGGACTTTCTGGTGACATTTCAAAAAACAGTAAATATTTAATGAGATGACAAGGGGTCTTTGTTAGAATAAGCCAATATAAAACAATACAAATAGGAGCATACGGACAGTAATGACCCATATGGTGACTCTGTACAATGTGTTTCCAGCCCTTCACCCTACGTTTCTTAGCTTGTTTGTTGCAACCTCCTCACTGGCTTCTCTGTCTGTCATATTGATTCTATTAGATCTGCACCCAGGCTTCGGGCGTCAGGCCCCTACTCTAGCCCTATTCAAATCCAGGCTAAAAACCCAGCTCTTTCAATCCACTTTTGGATCATGATACTCCTCACTCTCTTGTCCACCATTTATGTGCATCTTACCATATTCTAGTCCCCAGTTTCACGATGGCCAACATTTTGAAAAATGAATAGCGGGGTTGGACGTCTGGGGTGGACATCCAACCCATGCTCAGCCCCGGAACGCGATTCTGGTCCAAGCACTCCCCACACATACACAGCATTTGTGCATGGGCGCGCTGGACAGGGATGGGAGGGGCAGAATGGAGGCAGAGCGGCGGTGCGGCTAGCTGCCAGGACATATAGAGCCTATTCAGGTCAGGCCCCTATACATCCCCCTGGCACTCAGCTGCATGCCTGGCTTATTGCACCCTGAAGGTGGATTAAGTCCCAGGTGCCCCCCACAGCACATGCCACACTCTCCCGCCGCACAGGCATCTGGCCACGCCTTGCCCCTGCAGCCACAATCTGGGCCATGAGGGTCTCTGGTGTCAGCAGGATCGCGGTCTGCAGGGGAGGACTTGGCCTATGGCATTCTGAGCCATCAGATAAATGGCTTGTTGCCATGGCACCAGGACACCACTGCTCTCGTGTCCCAGCAGTGGCGTTCTGGCATCAGGATGAGCAGGTCCCCATAAGCCAATCTCATCAGCATATGGGGAGAGCCCTGATGTCCATGTTCCTGATTCCGCCATCATGTGTACGTCTGGGGCCCCACAGTGGCAGAATCAGGTCCATCTCCTGCACGTCCGTTTTTTGCCCGGCCAATGCAGAAACTGGAATGTGCCTTCATGTGCTTTGTCCTGATTAGATTGTAAGCTCAGATGAGCGGGGACTGCATTACATCAATATGTACAGTGCTGTGTACGCCTTGTAGCGCTATACAAATGATTAGTCGTAGTAGCTTCGAGGACCTCACCTGACGGGTCTTTACCCCACACCACCCTGCAGTTTGGTGGTGTGGGGTAAAGGCACCAGCTCAGTCAAGTATGATGCAAATAACAGGAACCAACCTAGAGCATGTCAGTTCCATTAAAATCTACTCTGATGCCTCGCCCTTCTTCTCATCAGGACCACTGGGACTGGAATTGAGATCAATACAGGATGCTTGATGTCTGCCTTTGCTTTGTTTTACTGAACTTCAGAGCAGCCGCCTCTCTCCAGAAATGTCCTGCCTCAGGAGACATGCCGCAACTAAAAGCTCCAAATATGAGCCTTTGAGCCTGAGAGGTGCACAGAAACAGCCCTGAAAGAAAATGAAGCCGCTGATTCCTTTCCCTTCTCTCAGCCTTTGCCCTCAGAGCCCAATAGCTGGTTTCAGCCTCTTGTGATCCTCTCCTGGGGCTGATCTGAAATCCAGACACTCAGGGGTACATTACACAGACCTCGTCTTCTGACACTTGAGTCTGAAAAATGAATTTTTTGCCATTCCAGTGACTCCCGTTGCCCAACACACAGCATGGCATTAAAACTTCCTGTCGCCCTGTCCCTGATGAACCCGGCAGAATGAGAAAGGAAGGCATATCTTCTGGTCAGCATGAAATGTAGCACGAGACTACCAGTGATTTAAAATATGACATTGTAATTATCGAAGATGATTAATGGATTAATCAAAAATTCCAGTTGCCATCCAATTCTATTGATGGCCTCAGCTTAGTTCCTGGTGGACTTGATCCTCTATCACAAAAGCCCTTTTTCTTCTGTGATGCCAGAATAAAACATCCAGTCAAAATAAAAAATGTAGGACTGACTTACAGATTTCTGTAGGCAAACCTTGTGTCCACTATAGCCAGCAGCAAAACAAGCTATGGGAAGCTCCAGAATAACAATAATGGAACCACATGAGTTCTTGCAGCCAGACATGTGTGTGCATCATTTTCAACAATTTGCATGATAGTGAGGACTCCACTAGTCATTTGTTTATTTCAAGAAACAGTGAGGTAATTTATCCTTGCAGAACTGAGCAAACAATGGCAGGGCCAAGAGCAAGTGACCCGGTGTACTGCAGGTCTCCTAATTCATTGAGAGGTTCCTCTGCTTATCAATCATGATGAATCATTTGGATTCCAAGACACTTTGATCTGCAATTGTGAACCTCAGTCCTTGAGGACCAGATATATCTTTGCTTTTGCCAAAATACAAAAGCCCACTGTTGAGCTTTTACCTTTCATAGCACTGATTGGTATTTGCTACAGTAACTTGCAGTATATGATGAAAAGATGCAGAATACGAGAGGCGTGAGGCAGCCAGCTCTGTAAGCTAACTCTGAACTAAATCCAATGTAGGAATTTAAGTTTCATGGTTATTCATTCATTTCACTGTCTGTCAATCTTGAATTGTAATGACAAAGCATCAGTACTTCTATTTGTGTTTATATTCACTACCCGGTCTTTCTTATCTGAAAATACTAGCCAAAGCAACTTAAACCGTGCCGAAAAATATCAATTGGGATGGAAGTTCATTCTCACTTCTTTTTTCCCAGAAACCTCCTGAGATATTTTTAATTTGTTTTGAGTCAGCAGATTCTTCCTCCTTCTTTGACATCCATACCAGGGGCTTCTACCTAGAAGACATAGAAGGTCTCCCAACTTTAGTTCAGTAGACATAGAAGGTCTCCCAACTTTAGTTCAGTCACTGTAGCAACAGTCCTTGGTTAGAGGGCCATTCACTAGGGCTTCTTCTGGAACCTTGCAATCAGGGACCCTAAATTCAGCCACTAGGCATCACCACTGTTCAAAAGCAGTGGTTCCCTCAGTGCACAGAGCATGAATGTGACCTTTGCAGCATCCCCATCCTGGTTGATGCAAGGAACAGAAGAAATGAGCTAAGCGTCATACCCAAGTCCCTCCACATATTTGCTTACTTTGACTATTAGCCTTCAAGATCAACAAATCTCAGAAGAATAAAGTTCATTGTTCCAGGGATTTTCACTTCCAGCGCCTCACTTTCTGGCCTGCAAGCTTGTCCTTTCCTCTCCCATTACTGAGGCTCTTTGCCAGATCTTCATCTGGTTCCACTTTCAAGTCATGCTCCTGCACCTCTTTTCCAGATCTTTCTACCCTTATTAGCATTTCATGTCTTGCTACATCCGTCTCTGAATTTTGCACTTAAGATGAGCCTCCCTCAGCCTAAGTCTGCAATGTACAAGACAGCACCTCCTGTGTCTCCACCACTTTCAGGTCCTGCCTGAGGCACTAGAGCTTCAGCGATATATTTCAAGGCCACCTTATTACTTCCATAGTCCCCTCACCTTATAGTAATTCACATTCCTTTTCTCCTATTTAGAAACTCTTTAGAGCATGAATTTTCTTGCCTAGAGTACCTACGGAATGCATGTGAACCATTCATTGTCCCAACACTGCTTGACTCGATGCTGCCAGGTTATCCGATGCCATCTAGAAATCCCGTAAGAACAGTTCAGTTCTATAATCTTGGCTGGCAGCACCAACGCCAACCTTAAAAAATCAGGATTGCTTGTGGCAGTGATTACAGACCTCTGCTGCACAGCGGTCCCTCTGTATAACCAACAGACAAACAGGCTGGCAGTGAGATGGACATGCTATAACAGAAATTCACCGTATAAAGGAAATAATGTACTTCAGGGGGCACGACTTCAGTTTGTTGCAGTCAAGGATCATTACTGAGGATTGTCAACCTAAGGAGGGTTCACTCTAGATGACAAGCAACAGCTCTCAGATGTCTTTCACAGAATGTAGCAGGCCGTGTTTGCAGGCTGGCTGGATGAGACCTATTGTGATGTGGTGTCAACCCTTATTATGGACAGCCATGAGCATGGCAGCTTGAGGCTGCAGGACACAATCCACATGCCAGCTGTCATTTGGGACTTGGAGGCACAGTGAGAAGCAACCTTGGGTTCTATTGCTAGAAATCCAAAACAGGTCTCACTGTTTGGAAGAAGTCTACAAATTTCACAAATGCCATGCATTACATATTAAGGATCGTCAAAAGTATTCTTCGTTTATTCACCTTTGCAAGACGTCTCTCACCATGCCTTTCATTCAGCGCTTATCTCGGATCCATTGTGCAAAATCTTTCCCCTTACTTGCAGCAATGAACATTCATACATGGCCCCTCAGTTTTTCAGCTGACTTCAAAGCCCCCCTCCCCTCTCACAGCAATCACCATGCACATCATCAATATTTCTATGTCACTGTTACCAATTCCTGTGAGCCTGGTACAATACAACCTTCTGCAGCCAAGGAGGGGATGCTGTCCCTTGAGAGCAGCCAGCTTTTTTCAGCCCAAGGCACAGGAAAGCTGGCTTGGAGCCAGACTAAGGTCTCCAGCATACAATTCTTTTGTCTGAACTTTTGTTGTGGATTTTGTAATGGGATCCTGTTTGCTTTTGAGACGGCTATGAGACCTGTGGTATTGGAACAAGGGGATGGATGGGGAAAGCAAACTCTTAAGGCCCTACCTTTGGAGGATGGAGTCTTCTTCCTGGGGCACTCCAAACCCAAACCCTCCCCTTCACACACACAGGTCAATATTCAGCAGCAGCTTCTATCTTCATAAATGCCACTGGCTGGGGTATTCAGCGGCACTATCTGGATAGTGCGGCCTTAAGCTACGGGTGCAGAGCGGAGATAGTCAGGTAACTATCCACTTAAGTTAGGACAGCAACAGAGCACTCCACTTCTGTTCAGATATTCAGTGCTGGCTACTATCCAGATTCTTGTTAGCCACAGTGGCCAGCATTTTTAAAAAATCACTATCTGTGGTAATTCATCCAATGATTTATTGCTTTGATTTTTCTTCAAAAACTGACACCTCCAGCCCTCAGTCAGATGAAGGGTCTCTTTGGATGTTTCTTCTCCCGTTGGTGGACCTGGGCACCTCTCCAGCAGCACAGACTCTTGGAGCGTGACTTGCACCTTTTTAGAAGGTCACTAAAGTTCCCTCCTTGCCTCAAGATTTAGGCAAAAATCTGCTTTGGACGGATTGCCACAAGCTCCTTCCAGCATGCAGATCCTGATAGAGATAAGAAGCCCTTCGCCAGCTTTAGCCTTCTTTGGGGCACCAACTATCATTCACCCCATCAGGAACTTTTTTTATTAAACCAAAGAGCCAATTTGCCTACAGTTTGAGTGGGTGAAGCAGTTTTCTAATGGTACCATGTTATAAGTGAAGATTGAATATATTCCATTTTTCAGAGCTACTTGCATGCAGTAAGCTAACAAATCCAAGCTAGTCCTATCCATCCTTAATTAGACGGAAGCATCTGGTACTCTGTGTGAGGGCATGATGAGTGAACACACATGCCTGTGTCTTTGGACATCTTGTATGGGCTTCTTTGTGCATGAGCATATTCAAGTAACTTATTACAAAAAGTAGTAACCTTAAGTGTGGGCAGCGTTTTGCTTCTTGCCTTTAGTTTGAGCCAACGCAATGAGTTTGACATGCTCAGTACACTTCCTCATCAGACTCTAGATGTTGGTAACTTCTCGAGCACCACTGTGCTTTCCTAAGAAGGGGTAATAAAGGGGGAGGGGGTCCCATATATTGCAATAATGCTGCTTATGTAATGCACAATTCCAAGCTGACAGGGGTGTGGTGGGAGGGGGGTCTATGTGTATGGGGAGAGACTGCAGGACCCTGAGTCCAGTTTCTATTATTAGCTGCCTTTATTAGTCAAAGTTGACCAGTAACTTTCTACTGAACTTTTTTTACAAATTTGTGACTATAATGTTTCCATTCTGGTCTGCATTTGGTAAGGCTAATTTTGGACCGTGAATGAGTGCATTCTCCTGGGTATGCAGATTTCATGGCTTTATAGGTTCCTGGAGGTGATGACATATTTAGCAAGAAATAAATCAGTGTAAAACAATTTTCCCTCCAGCTGCCAAGAAGGTGCTGCTTCAGTAGAAATGTCAGGGACAGAATTCTTAATACATGGCAGGTCCTCACTCTCTTATTTATAATCTGCTATCTGAAGAAGGCTTTACGGGTGCTCGGACTGCCAGGCACTTCCTCCTGCAGCTCTGCATGTCATAGCAAGATTTACCAAACCTCTAAGGGAGGATTCCTGAGCCTGGGTAAATACTGCTGAGTGAAAAGTAGGAAGGGAAGGAGGGGAAGCTACAACAATGAGAACTTCCCAGGTGGTGTTTGTCTAAAGTAACCTTTGAAGGTTCTGCCATTATGATTCCTCCCTATGGTGCTCCCTCCTCAGGTTCCTCACAGCCCCTCCCCTGCAGGAGCAGAAGACAGAACAGGGCTGTCAGGAGACAGACTCCTATTAGTAGATTAAATGGACTTTGAAATCTCCAGGGGATTAAAAACGAAAAGGTCTCTATGTGGTGTAAGGAATCTGAAAGCCTGGCGGATGAATTACAGAATTCACCTCCTGTTTCAGTCAAAAAAAGTTCTGGCTTTCCAGTCCAAAACCTAGAGTTACTAATCCACAGATAAGCAGATTTCTCACCCCCCAGATAGTTGCATATTTACTTTATTTTTGGAGTAGGGGGAGACATGTGATCATGCCACTAATTCATAAAATGATGCATAATGTTGCTGGCTTTAAATAACCCTTCATTTTCAGTAATGCTACACGCCTTGCAAAGATCAGCTGCAACTATTTCCTGTGTGACATGATCTATTCTCTGCTCTATTAAGATACTGGGATAATGCAGCCAACCATTCGTTGCTTTCTAGTGCAGAGATATTCACCTCAAGTCCTCGACTGCAGAAAAGGGGTTGGGTTTTGAGGATATCCCTAATGAATATGTATGTGACCCAAGGGGGTAAATTTTTCTCTTTCATACCCTTTAGCAGAATTACCCTGAAAGCACATAGGGGATAAGAGCCACTGTGTATGTCTTGTAGCGCTATAAATAAGTAATAGTAGTACTATTGTCCTCCCAGGGTCATTAGGCTATTAAAGGCCCAACCTTTGGATGGAAAGTGTCTCTGTGCTCTTTTTCTTTGTCTTCCAGCAAGCAGGCCGAGGTCTGAAGGTGGAGGGTTTCAGGTCCTGCAAAGGGTGAGTTCCTGAGTACTACCTCAGTCAAGGAGCTAAGTTAAAACAGGGATTACCCTGAGCAATTGCCAGGGCAACGTAAAATCTCCCAGTGGAGGAGAGGATCCAAGTGAATATCAAGGAGACTTGAGAGTTTTTTCTCAGGAACTTTTCCTGCTGTCTGTTGTTCAGAGGTAGGATGCAAAGAAGGGCCCGTTGTTGCTAACACAGCTGAGATCTGAGAAAAAATATAACCTCCAAAATGTGAGAGGTGGAAAGAGCAAGTGTGCTGGAGATCACGCATCTTGTGAGAATTGTAAATACTGTTGAAATTTACTATGAAGAGGGCACTGCACACAAGCCATCTACGAGTTGCTCCAAGTTCATGCAATAAAGTGGCATTTCAGTTATGCAACTGTGTGCTGTGAAGTTATTATCAAGAGCCCTTGCAATAAGGAATGGATTGCCAGGGAAGTGAATATTTGACTGAGTAGATTTTTACCCCCCTACCTGCGTGCCCATCTGGATCCATCAAAATACAAAACTTATTCTGTAGCCCCACAATCCATCTCTGCAAACAGAGGGTTCACCAAATACATGTATGAGATAGATTATAATGCCTCTATACCATTCCATGGTAAGACCGCACCTTGAATATTGTGTGCAATTCTGGTTGCCGTATCTTAAAAAGGATATAGCATTATTAGAAATGGTAAAAGGGATGGAAGGATACTCCTATGAAGAAAGGCTAAAAAGGTTAGGGCTCTTTAAAGAGACGGCTGAGGGGAGATATGATAGAAGTCTATAAATTAATGAACGGAGTCGAACGGGTAAACATAGATCGACTGTTTACGTTATCAGAATATAGAAAGACTAGGGGACATGCAATGAAGCTACAGGGTAAACTATTTAAGACTAATAAAAGAAAATATTTTTTCACTCAACGTGTAATCAAACTCTGGAATTTCTTACTGGAGGATGTAGTAAAGGCTGTTAGTGTACCTGGGTTTAAAAAAGGTTTGGACAAGTTCCTGGAGGAAAGCTCCATAAACCATTATTAAGAAGGGACCCAGGATATCAATGCTTGACCTAGTACAAGCATTGCAGAACCTGTGTCTTTTGGGGAAACTGCTAGGTACGTATGACCTAGATTGGCCACTGTTGGAAACAGGATACTGGGCTTGATGGACCTTGGTCTGACCCAGTATGGCATATCTTATGTTCTTATGTTCTTAGATTTGCATACATAGTACCAAAACTCTATGAAAATCTATCTCATGCATATTCATCAGTGGTATCCTGAAAGTACAGCCCTTGAGAGCCATCAGTGAATACCACTGTTCTAGTGACTTATCCAATGGGATTAGGCTGGCTAGAAAAGTATTTATTTGTGGGAATTCTAGCCAGACCTCATCCCACTCTGTGTTTTTTTGGCCCAGAACTTTCCCTCCTGCTTTCTTGGGCTTCTTTAGAACTCTTGGGCTCCTTCAGAACTCAGCTACTGCATGGTGCAATAAACCTTCATTTACCACTACTTGGGAGGGGGGATTTCATAAAGGACTCAGCACTCCATCCACCATCTAGGCCAGGCATCACAATGAAAGTTCTTGGCCTGGGACATCATACCTGTCAGCATACATTTCATGCAGCTTTGGACTCTGGTGACTTCAGTCTCCAAAAGTAATAGGACAGTTTACAAGATGAGATTAACTTTGACCCCCTGGTGATTTCATTCTCCAAGGCCTGTCTGAAGCCCCTCCTTGCTAAATCAAGAATAGCAGACCTTAAAGGGAGTGGCTAGCAGACCTCAAGGGGAAGTGCTGGAAAGGATTCAGTTCACTATAAAAGACAGAAACACTTCCTGTCTCTCTCTCTCTCTTCCACCATGACATGAAGGACAGGAGGCTCTGATAATCAATTCCCTTCACCCCTCCCCCGCTCTCTCTCTCTCTCTCCCTTGCCATGAGGCTCTGAGCCACATGTTCGGGCCTATCTCTCTCTCTTCACACTTCACACATGCACATGCACACACAGATTCATTGATGCACACTGAAACAGCTCTGTAACAATCACTATATACCTCTGTTCAATACCTATGTATTAAGCCTATTTCTACATAAAAACCTTTCTCCAAGCCACACCTGTTTGCTTGTTTTGTTGCAAACCCTACTGCCTCTGTGAAGTGAAATGAACCCAGGACCTACAGAAGAATAATTGACCAAATCTTACATCTTTATGGGGACTCGTCTCTCGGATTTCACAGCAGACCACCAGTTGGGTAAGTAATAATTTTGTATAATACATTAAGTAGATTTCAGACAGAGTGAGACAGAATCGAAAGTCCGTGTGACCATTTACAATTTTGTTTTGTGGGTTAGACAAGGTGAGATTTTTATTGTCAAAAGGCTCTGTAAGAATCTAGAATTTTAAGGACATCACATAGAGTGGCTTGCAATTTTCTTATTTTGATGTATAGGCTTGCTAAAGATTTTTCTATAGTATTTGAGCTGCTAAGAAAAGACAGAGAGATAGTCCAGATTTAGTTTGGAAGTGGTACACAGGTAAACAGTCCCTCATTGAATACAATATACATCTTTCCTGATAAAGCTATTACCTCCTGTCCTTTTTAACTTTTATTTTTCTGTCTCCTGTCAGTAACTATCTTAGTGAGAGCAGGCTTAAAGCTGGCTGCAATTGATACAACAATTCTGTTAATCTCCTAACACCCTTCTTACTATAACTTCACCCTAAACTTCCACCCTGTTAAAAAGGTGATAAGCACTTTTATTCAGGTATAATTCTTTTAAGGTGTGGTCTTTATGCCAGTACTCTTTACTGAACACCCATAAAATTTATACCATTCCAACTATAATTCTAAATCTCACTTCTTCATAAAAGTGAGCATTCCTCCTTCTAAGTTTACACAGTTGAGATAGTCCAACTACAGCTTTTCTGCAGTATCAAATATGGAAGCCTTTGATTTTAAAGAACTTAAAGAAATTTTAATTTCATACTGTAAGAGGAAAGGGGGTCCCTTTGAAGGGGAATTCCCTGAGTCATCATGGTATAATATTCAAAGACAAATGTTAAACCAGGATCAAGAATTCAAAAAGAAAACAAATAAAAGAAAATGCCTTTTTATCCAAGGCATGTGCAGGGGGCTCATTAGCATGAAAAAAGACAACTCTGAACTGACTTCTCAGTGTACCCAATTGACCAAAGACCTTGAGGAGGCACAAATTTGCATCTCTATACAAAGAACTCAAGTGATACAAGCCACAAATTCTTTTATAACTGTTAGTGAGCAATTAGAAGCACTTAAACTTGAATTGAGGCACGTTAAGGATCAATTGGCATCTGTAAGACAAAAGCCAACACCCACTCCCTCAGCCCCCTATGCCTATGACACACCTTATGAGCAATGCATACAAGCTACTGACAAACAAAAGAATACTAAAGTATGCATAGTTGGACTTAGAAATGGGAAGAATACAGCTGAATCAGAGGAACAAAATTCTGATAGTTTCTCTCAGCCAGAACCCAGCAATAATCAGGATCTCTGTCAGGAGGATAATTCAGATGACTTACTCAGAGCACCAGTTAAAGTAATGCTGCAGGACAATTTAAAAGATAGAGATATAGAAAAAATAGTTGAGAAAATTGGCACTATGCCTCTTAATGTAAATCAGTGGGTTAAATGGGCGATTGATATTCTGATTCACTGGGGTCTAGGGAAATACAGAAGAAAACAATCAGACTTTGATAGACTTATGCATTTGGCTCTGGGGCCACACTATTATAGAGTTGGCTCTCTCACTCACCCATACCAGTTGGTTAAAAGGGGTACTGAGAAACTATTTCACTGTTCCCCAATGCAAGTATTTAAAATTATTTCACCTTTACCAAATGATACACTGGAACAGTTTGCATATAGAGCCTGGATTTTAAAAGCAGTTCTTAATGAGCAGGAGTCCTGGCCCAAGGCAGAAGATTATGGGGAGAGCATGCATAAGAAATTTTTATTAGAATTGCTATCCCCTGAGATTACAAAACACCTTCTGTTATTTTCTGAAGACCCTGAAGCAACCCCTTTTGATACTTTAATGCTCAGAATTGGGTCTGTTTGGAAGACCCAGCCCTCGCAGGTCATTACAGTATCAGAAGCATGGAAGTGGCAAGCCAATGAATCCTCTCATTACATAAGAAACACAGACAGAGGACACACACCTAAGTGGCAAGCCGAGGGATCATCTCAGTACACAAGAAACACAGACAGAGGACACACACCTTGGAGAGCACATGGCAGAGGTTCTTTTAGAAACTCCTCAGGTTACATTCCTTTTCAGGAGCTCAAAGCACAGAGAGATGGGCTAGAAAATGAGAAAACTAAATGGGAACAAGACAAACATATACTGCAGATAGAAATAGATAAATTAAAACAGGATTTGCAAGCAGCTCAGGACAAACATAAGGCTAGTGCATAGGGGTGTCCTGACCTCTTGAGTTCAGATATCAAAATGTCTCAAGCCTTCATAGCCCAGCCTGCCTCCTTTATCTCAGCAGAGGACTCAATTCCAGAGCCTCTGGATGATGAAATGGATACAGGCCCAGGACACAATTTAAGGCTTGTAACACCCTTGATACTGGACTCTTGTGTACGCCCCAATGTTATCAGCAGAATAGGGGGTCAGGATAAATTAGCTTTGATTGACACAGGGGCTGGAATTAGTTTTACTAACAGAGCTTCTCCCACTGCAGATCAGAAAAATATGGAAATTTATGAAATTCAAGGAATTAATGACACAGCTTCCAAATGTGTGGCTATCCCAGTTAAATGGGGTATCCATGTGCACAGTGAACAAAATAAGGAAATGTTGGAAACCACTGCCTCCACTATAGTGAACACACCAAAAGAAATAATTGGAATTGATGTTCTCAACCAGTTAAATTTGGTGGTGGATATGGCTAATCTTAAATTGTGGCAGTATTCAGGAACTTCAAGTGCTTCTAAAACTTTAGTGCATGAAGTCATTCCCATGCAGTTAGCAACTCAGTGCACTAAGGCAGCTCAGCAGTATGATCTGTGTGTAATTCCCTCAGAAGTGGCTGATATTCCAGTCTGGGCTCAAGACAAGTTAGATTGTGGGAAAATGCACACAGAAATACTGTTGGAAGGTGAGGATCCTCCACCACAGAAGCAATACCCAGTACCTCATCAGGCTATAGAACCAGTGACTAAAATTGTGAAGATACTGGAGGAGAGGGGTCTGATTAGACCTATTTCTTCCACATGTAATTCACCAGCCTGGCCGATAGTTAAACCGGGGGGTTCCTTCAGGCTCACTATAGACTTCCGTGCCCTGAATCAAGTTTCAAAATCTGTAGTGCCCGTGGTAGCCTCATACCCTGAAATGAGCTCTAAACTGAATCCCAAATGTAAATTTTTCTCTGTTTTAGACATATCCAATGGGTTTTGGAGTCTGCCCCGGCCCTTGAGTGCCAGTACAAAACAGCCTTTCAGTGGCTGAATAAACAATATGCATGGACTGTGCTCCCACAGGGATATAAGGATTCCCCATCAATATTTCATGAATACATGAAGGAAGCCCTGTCACTAGTGTCTTGCAGAGATGAGACCTAGACCAAACCTCCCCTTTGGAACTGCACAGTGGGAGGGACCGTATTTAGTTACTGATACCTTAGGCCCAAGCCTATACCAGATCCTAATGCCTGACAACCAGCAGTACTGGAAACACATCACCCAGTTAAAACCATATGGGTAAAACGTGTTTCATCAGTCTTTGTTTTCAGACACCACCTGAAGACAGGACGGACAGCTGCTTTCTGAACAAAAGTCGCTTAAGGACGGTAACTAGTTACTCCTGCTGTACATGTGTTTAATAGTTATGTAAATAAGTAGTAGAAATTATTATTATTAATAGTTATGTAAATAAGTAGTAGAAATTATTATTATTTTTTGTTTGTTTTGTTGTTACATAATATAAGTGGGGAGCATTAGTTTACTCCCTAGTAGAGTGAAACAAGTTTGCTTTTATTATGTCTCGGTTTCCTGTTGTTCTTGTATCTGCTCTCTTCTACTCAAGTCTCATTACAGGAACTATCATCCGAATATGCATGATTGGCTGGGCTAATTCCACAGGTGGAGTGTATCGCTACCAAGAAATACCCCCACCTTTCCCGGAAGGAAAGGATCTGGTCATCCTGAGTTTCTGTTCGGTACAGGACAAGCCAGTGTTCTATTCATTAAGCATCACTCAAATACAGTGGGAGCCACCAGTTTCCACTTCACTAGAAAGGACACAAGAATTGAGGGCACGCCCAGAACGTTACTTTCTAGGTCCTCCTGCTTTGATTTTGTACAATATTTCCTGTCAGGACAGAGGTACCTGGAAAATAACTTATACATGGGTTGTGAGTGATCAACAGCACATCACTGAGACTTCATTCCTTTTGGATGTATCTTGTTTACCTACCACCCCTCATCCCACCCCTCCCACCACTTCTGCTCCTCCTGTATTCTACCTTTCTGATATCCACCCATTTCAGGAAGGACATCCCTTTCAGATTAAATATGATGCACCACACGATGTTTTATATGATGTGGAATACCATTTTCTTACTTGGCATCTATTTCCCAAATTGTTTCTAGTTACTCACAAATATCCAAATTGCTCTCAGTTTGTTGCCAACCACATACAAATGCTCAATACTTGGTTTGATATGCAGTCAGTAACACCCCGAGCCAAGCAATTTCGACACAGGTGTGAATTAATTGATACAATTTTAGGTGGCACAGGGACTGCACTGGGTGCCCTTAATATAATTGATATAGAGGTGCTCCGTAATAAAATGGGTTCCACTGCTCAGCTTGCAGCTGATGGTTTTACCTCACAACATATTATTAATGAAGCTTCCTCTAAACTGTCCAATGTAGTTGTAGATACCTTTGCTCTTATATCTCCCATTATAGAACAGAAAATTGTTACCTTAGCACATGCAGAATATAGATTGGGAAAGAATATTTCCTGGGCTCTTGCCTGTGATCAAGTACAGATCGAGCTTATTACTATACTAAAGGAAATTCTGATCACTGCTAAGTTAGGACACTGGCCACCATCTCTCATCCATATGGCTAGTACCAAAATACCTGAATTTGCTATAGCTCACCTTGATTGGTGGACAGTTAGTGTTCCCATTTGTTCACCACAAGGCTGCTCTATCTGTACTTTGATCCCATGGTCAGGACAACACACAGTTATTTATCCTATTGTTAATATTGGGGTGCAGTTTGATAATATGCTTATGTATCCTGTGGACCATCTCACATGGGTGCAGCCACTGGACGACACCTGGACTTCATTCAAGCCGATGGACCCCAGTTTGTGTGAGCAGACTACATTTCAGTTCAAGTGTCAACCTCACCAGTTTAAAGAGGCTGACACCTCCTGCTGGAACAATTCCTCCTCTTGCTCCCTGACTATTAAGCTACCTTGGAGCTGGACACTTTTGTTTTCATCTGTTCTTTCCCCAGAATGTTTCTTTTTCAATTGCTCCCAGAATACATGACATTCGCCTTCCCAAGAACACTTTGTTGTACAGTTCAAACTATTTACCAAACAATACCTGGTGCAGTTATACACCACTGGTCTCCCTCACCATTAATGGGACAACTTATTCCACACCGCTGGCTACCAATGACTCTATGGACATTCCAGACTTTATCTCATATGCTGTGCATCCCTTACCACTTGGCATGGGAGAAGAGACACTACATAAACCATTCAACTTTACAGAACTCCATGCCTATATTGATCACCTTAAAACAACATCCACTGAAGTGAATCACACCATCGCTTATGAGAATGGACACATTCAAGAAATTGTTGGACACTTGCTACAAGATGCTCATGTGTCTGTGTGGGAATTGTTATTTGGTTACTCACCTACTGCTGATCATGTCTTTAATGTTTTTATTCACCCTATTATTATTTTAACTGCTGTACAAATATTTCTATGTATTATCGTAATTTTCCTGTGTTGTAAAATGAAACAAATGTACATATCCTTGCAGCACATGTCATACAGAACCACAACATTTTAAGGTAGTTACACTGAACTTCTCCAGCATCCACCCCTACATCCAGGCTAATTTGGCCTGCTAATTTGGCATTTCCTATTACACTGAATACCAGAGTCAGCTGCAGTCTAGTATTGCTTCCTGTCCTCACTCATAGCATCCTGGTACCTTTTTGCTTTAGCCTCCTCAAAAATTCCTGCAGACCTTATGTACTGTTCACTCTCTCTAAGACGGGCACGGAGGTAGCATATTGGGTTCCCCCCCCCCCCCGCCACCCCCCACCCCCCCCCCCCCCAGTAGTGGCTGCTCTACCTAAGACACGAGGTTTGGACTCATAAGGAGACTTGTTTATCTCTAGAACACTAGAGACAGTACTAGAGACAGTATTGTGCAGGACAGGGGACTTGCTGGACATAGCAAGGTATTTAATACAGGAGGTATTAGACAAGCTGCCTACTATCATGTAATGGCAGCTGGGACAGGTACCACAGGCTTGCTTCCACCATTTCCAGGCACAAATAATAAATAAAAATAAAAAAGGTGTGGGAGATGTCAGCATAAATTTCATGCAGCTTTAGAATCTGGTGACTTCAGTCTCCAAAAGTAATAGGACAGTTTACAAGATGAGATTAACTGTGACCCCCTGGTGATTTCATTCTCCAAGGCCTGTCTGAAGCCCCTCCTTGCTAAATCAAGAATAGTAGACCTTAAAAGGAGTGGCTAGCAGACCTCAAGGGGAAGTGCTGGAAAGGATTCAGTTCACTATAAAAGACAGAAACACTTCCTGTCTCTCTCTCTCTCTTCCACCATGACATGAAGGACAGGAGGCTCTGATAATCAATTCCCTTCACCCCTCCCCCACTCTCTCTCTCTCTCTCCCTTGCCATGAGGCTCTGAGCCACATGTTCGGGCCTATCTCTCTCTCTTCACACTTCACACATGCACATGCACATGCACACACAGATTCATTGATGCACACTGAAACAGCTCTGTAACAATCACTATATACCTCTGTTCAATACCTATGTATTAAGCCTATTTCTACATAAAGACCTTTCTCCAAGCCACACCTGTTTGCTTGTTTTGTTGCAAACCCTACTGCCTCTGTGAAGTGAAATGAACCCAGGACCTACAGAAGAATAACTGACCAAATCTTACAATACCTAACCCAGTATATGTGCTGTCATGATGCGGGCACTAATAAAGTTGGTTTTAAGAAAAGAAATCCTGTTTTAGAAGATCTAGATGTGCAGTTACCTCCAGGCACAGCTAGAGGGAGCAGGAACAGACATACTGGTCTTAATGAACCTAATCTCACTGATCACCTGCAGCTGAAAGGGAACCAGGAAGTCAGCAGTAACGGTTCACTTTATAAGCCAGAGCAGAATGCTTCTGGAGAGCAGTGGCATAAGCAGCAGTGGCATAAGCAGAGGAGGCAGTGGAATGAGCATGTGAAGCAGCAGGAGCTGAGGAAGGAGGAGAAAGAGGAAGAAGGAACTGGAGCTGGACTAGAAGGAGAAACAGCAGAGAACCCTGGAGGCTATCAAGGACATAAGCCTGATTGCTGTGAAAGAAGCCAAGCTGGAAGCTGGAGGAGAAACAGACCTCACAAGGTGGGAAGCCAGAAAGCCCAAACTGGACCTGTTGTGCAAGGGGAGTTTGGTGGAAGTTACTCCAAGGTGAGAGGCTCTGCCACGCCTAGTTCCTATACTCTGCCTGTTTGTAACATAGAGAGAAGAAAGCTAAGGACCAGAGAGGGAGGTTCTGACAGAAGCTTATCTCTAGAGGATCATTGCCCAGTTTCACCTATTCAGAGGGAAAAACAGTTTTATAAGCAACGGAAGCTTTTACTCAGTGAGCCAAGGTATGAGGCATTGAAGATTAACTGTAATGATTGTACTGCTAAAAGTTATGCTAAAAGAAGGATTCCTCCTAAGGGAAACAAGAGTGCAGACTCGTTCTCTAAACTACCGCCAGCCTTAAGACTCCCTGGTTATGGGAAGCCAAACTCCCAAGTAGTAGATTACCATGCTGAAATAGACAGGGACAGTGGAAGCCCTTTGAATCAGTATAGGGGAGAGGAATTGATGGAAGTGGATTCTCCCAGCACTATTCCCTCACCTTTGCCTGAGGAAATGGAATGTGATTGGTGCACTGCCTATGCTCCAGAGTGTGTATGCTCCACAGAAGAATAAATGAAGTATAATTTGATGTTTATTATACTGAATATTACTTTGAAGAAAACCTGCTTTAAACTGTGAAGTAACAGTTAACTAGCCAGTGAATATTGGTACCTTTTAAAACAAAGGACTGTTTCTGTTATCTAAAATATCTCTTAGTTGAACCTTGCTTTAAACGGGGAATAAAAGCCTTTATTACCCTACACTTGGACTCTTTGTTCTTTAACAGCGCTACCTAGTGGCGTATAATCTTTGTGTCACTGGCAACCGAGTGACAGTGCATACCATGCATCAAAAATCCTCCCCCCCCCCCCCCCACCCCTCAACCCCTGCAGCATCTTCAACTCCAATCAGCCCAAGAAGCAGAAGTCGGGCTTGGGATACCCATGCTGACCAAACATTTTATAACATTGTCAAGTCAATATTCAAAAACATTTGTGCTTTCAGCAATGGAGCCAAGAGCATAAATGCTTTTAAGAAAAATCTTTGGTGGTTCTACATAGCACATCAGCCATTTTATTCACCAAAAGGTTAAAGTTGTACACCAGAAAGGGAGTCATTCAGTAATTGGTGGTGCATGAAAGGTAGGATAAGAACTTCTACATTTAGCAACAAAATCCAGCCACTGAATGTAGAACTTATACATCCATGTGTTTAATGTGTAAAAATGCCCATAGCATGTGTATGAATGCCTATAGTATGGGAAATAATATCCCAGATGTTGAGGCTTTAATGGAAGAGTCTGGCTTGGATTTACTTGCGGTTATGGAGACATGGTTCATGGACAACCTTGGGACTGGGATGTAATTATACTGGTCTATAGTTTATTCAGGAAGGACAGGGTAGGAAGAAGAGGAGGTGGAGTGGCATTATAGTAAAAGATAATATTAAAACTATAGAATTACAGGGCTTAAAAGGAAGAGAGGAGGCACTGTGGGTTAAACTAGAAAGAGGGAAAGGGAAATCCATTTGCATTGGAGTTATATACAGATCCCCTCACAGGGCATAGAAGTGAACAAAGATTTAATAGAAGACATATGTGGTATTGCCATGAAAAGAGAAGTGCTACTGATAAGTGATTTCAATATGCCGGATGTGGATTGGCACATCCCTGCTGCAGTATCATCTAGAAGTAAGGAGATCCTGGATTCTCTACAGGGAGAACTATTCCAGCAACTAGTAAAAGAACCCACATGTGAAGGGGCCATACTGGACTTTGTGCTTACCAATGGGAACGTTTTCTGTTGGGAGATCATCTCTCATCCAGTGATCACTAGATGATGTGGTTCAGTATTAGGAATAGGGCTGATAAAACCCATTCAAAAACGAGGGTCTTAGACTTTAGGAAAACTAATTTTGCAAAGATGCGAATTATTGCATCCCTGGTTACATTTATTGCATTTTTCCATCTTCTGCTTCTTGGTTAGCTGCAACAAGATTCTTACTCGTACACTGAATTATTTACATCACTGTACTTGTCCTTGCTAGCCACACAGTTTCCTCTCTCCCTCCCTAGCCTTGTCTAACCTGAAGAGTACCATCAGCAAACTCTACTTTTCTTATAAAGAATCTCTCCCCTTCTATCACAATGCCAGATCTAATTCCCTACATTATTTTTCTGTATGGCCTGGCTCTACTCATCATACCTGCCAGATCCTTTTCTCACCAGCAAGGCTAATTTCCACCATACATGGCTACAGTTGAAACAGACAAGAAGACGTTTTCAACTCGCTGAGACCACCACGGCTGTCAAGGCACCAACACCTCATTCACATCATATGCCAGTCCCCTGGAGAATCCCATACTCAGAATTCTACAAAAGAAAAAGCCTTGAAATGTATGCTTATAAATGCAAGATCTATCCGGAATAAATGGCCAATTATTGGTGACCATGTGGATAATCATAAGCTAGACTTGATCCTCATTACTGAATCTTGGTTCACAGACACCAATGGAGTTCTTATCAATCAACTTAAGCTCCCCAACTATGATATTTTCAACTGTCCAAGAACTAACAGAAAAGCAGGTGGCATATTTATATTGTCTAGATCTGACCTACAATTCCAATACCTCAACTCCCACAACTCTTCCAGTCTTGACTCCATCATAATTGCTAATAAGCAATTAGCAATAGCGCTTATCTATCGTGCTCCCTCTACTTGTACAGATGACCACTCCATACCCCTTGATATAGTCAATCACTCACTGAAGTCAAGACCATTCTGAATCATGGGAGACCTCAATCTCCTGGCCTTGTCACAGGAGAACTCTACAGCATTTCTTGATGCAATGTCTGCTCTTAAGTATGATCAACTAATACATGTCCCTACCCACTCTAGAGGAAATACATTAGACCTTATCTTTGCACCCTCCCACATATATGATTCCAACAACTCCTTTCAGCCACAAATTCTTCCAGTGCCATGGTCTGACCACAAAGTCATCATATTCCACAATCCAGCTACCATCCCAGATTCACCTATTAATACTGCATTACCACCAGCTCGTCGCTTCAAACCATTTATCAAAGATGCATTCCTTGATGAAACATTGCCTAAACTTAAATCCTGCTCCTCTGATTTAGATGACAATATACACTCTTAGAACTTGACCCTAAGCCAGGCTGCTCTACTCTCCCAATACAGGAATTCTTCGAAAAGATCACATTCTGCTATATGGTTTACAGCTGACTTATGCAATTCCCTACTCAGTCTCAGGAAACTGGAGCGAAAATGGCGCATTCCAGACTTCCCCACGACAGAGAAATATATATAAAGGCCTTACAAGACCACCGCATTGCTATTATGACAAGAAGAAAGGAATACCACACTAAAATCCTGATGTGCTCCCTCAATAGGCCCTGTGAGCTCTTTCATATAATACAGGATGTGCCACTACATCAAACAGAAAACTTGCTTCACCCACAAGACCTTGCTATCCACTTTCATAATAAAACCAAAGTGATAATAATCAATCATCCTGGAGATCCTTGCACAGACAGCCCTTTGACTGAAAACATCAGTATCCCTTGCGCTGATCTCTTTCTACCCTTACTCCACCGAACAAATTGAAAATATAATAAAAGATCTTAACTCCACCACCTCTCCTGTTGATTCATGCCCATCCCACTTGATCAAGTCTGCATGTCCTGAATTAAGTCCTCACATCTTCAGAGTCATTCACCTTTCCTTCAACAAGGGTTTTGTACCAACACCTCTGAGAACTACTACCATCAAACCACTTCTAAAAAATCCCGTTAGATCCTCGGGACCTGAACTCCTATCGTCCCATATCTAGTCTTCCCTTCCTGACTAAGATAATTGAGAAAATAGCACAACAAATCCAAGACCAAATTGATATTTACGCTCCTCTGGATCCTCAGCAGCTTGGCTTCCATCAACATCATGGTGTTGAGACCTTGCTCACCTTCCTATTTGATAACCTGATTAAAGGTATGAATAAACCAAAACAGGGGTTCGTCCTTATCTTCTTGGATATTGCCTCAGCCTTCAATACAGTCTGTCACAGCCTCTTGCTTATCCAACTTCAACTTAAAGGCATTCAGAGCTCAGCACTAGACTGATGTCGCTCTTATCTATCAGATCACCAACAACAGGTTTGCATAGGTACACAAACATCAACTATGTTTCAACAAACCCAAGGAGTACCACAGGGCTTTTCCCTTTCAGCCCTGCTATTAAATGTATATATTCAGCCATTATGCACAATGATTGAATCCTTTGGCATTCTTTACCACATCTATGCAGATGATGTGCTACTTTACGTCCTTTCTCAATGGATAACTGCAACTTCACTGTAATCACAGACTGCTTTAATGCAGTCTCTGACTAGTTAGGAGCCCACAACCTGAAAGTGAACTATAATAAAACTGAAGTTCTGTTCATCACGAAGGATCCAACATTCATTCCTCCAGCTACCCTATATGTTAAGAATGCTGAATTGAAGACTAATCATGAGGTTAGATACATTGGACGCCAAACACCAGAACCAGAAGAACGAATATGGCAAACGCTCTTGCAATTCCAGCTCTGGCTAGCAAAAGCTCCCAATTCACCAGCCACAGAGCCTTCTCCATCTTTGCCCCTCTGCTCTGGAGCTCTCTTCCTGCTCCTATCCATCTCATCACTGACCTGTCAACTTTCCGTAAAGCAATTAAGACACATCTATTCCAGCTTTCATTCGACCATGTACCATAGCTTATTATGGTCTCCCTTATAATACAAAGCTCCCTTTCAGCTTGTATACAGTTTACCTTTCTTAAGGCATCTGTTTTTGATCACTTTGTTCTTACTCATTTATTTAATGTAATCAGTTATTGGGATAGCTCATGTTTACTTGTTCATTATACCTGTTCAATGTAATTTAACCTGTTCCTTGTAACGAGTTATTCTTACGTAAACTGCGTTGATTATAAAAAGTGCAGTATATAAAACGAAATAAATAAATAAACAAGAAGTCGTTAATGGGATGGGAACAGCAGGGGGATGTAGAAAAACAGTGGACAATCTGAAAGGGGATATTTTAAGGGTAACAAATTTTTTTGTTAGAAAGGTAAATAAATGTAAAAGGAAAAGGAGACTGCTATGGTTCTCAAAAGAAGTAGTGAAAAAGTGAAGAAAAAGAGGGAGGTCTTAGGGGTTGTGGTAATTCCAAAATGGCCGTGTGAGGGTTGAGCTCTTTCCTGTGCTATGCTGAAGAGGAAGGAGAAAGCTAAGGTTTACTCTGCTGAGCTTCAGACTGCTGGTTCTGGTCCTATGGACCATTAGGTCACAGTCATCAAGGCGGAAAAAAAGAAGATCCGACACTATGAAAATGAAAGTGGATGAGAATGAGAAGACACTAAACTCTGTTGTGGACACTAATGCGATACTAATTAAAGATAATATTTCACTTTGGGCTAAGATGGAAATCTTAGAAAACACTGCCCGAGCTTAAAATTTACATATATTGAATTTTCCTGTAATTGTGGTTATGTCACCAGTTAACTTATTTAAGAAATATTTGTCTGAGAATTTGTTTGTGGCTAATGCCACCAATTATGAGAACTTTTTATTTGCCTTCAGGGAAGAAAGTGCCGGGTTTGGCTGAAGAGGCTTAATGTGTCGGAACTTTTGAAATCTTCCAGGTCAACAGATGTAAAAGTTTCTACTTTATTAGTGACATGTGCCTTAACATCAGATAGAGACTGGTTGCTTAGATTATATTATAAGAAACAGTCGCAACTTTTCTATGGACCGAAAATTTCAATATTTCCTGATATCTCAAGAGAAACTCAAAAACGGAAAAAACATTTCTTATTATTAAGATCAGGCATTTTGCAAGTGGGTGTTACTTTCTATATGCGGTTTCCGTGCAAATGTCTAGTTGTTTATAAATCGCAAAGATTTATTTTTTTTCAGCCAACAGACCTGTCTATGTTTATTAGTGCCAGACTGAGGTTAAGTAACCGCACATATACTATTACTGCTTTGGTCCCTCCACGGCTCTCTGTTTTCTTGTTGTTTTGTGTACCAAATGTTTGCAGGTAGGTGCCTCCGACCTTCCTGTTAATTTTCTTTAATTCATGCTTCCTGTTTATTTTGCTTTAATTCATGGACTACAGGCATTGATGTTGACCAATGTTTCCTTGATCTCTGTTTCCTATGATTATTTGCTCGATGTTTTGCCTTTTCTGTACAAGTTTGTCTTTATATATTGTGTAAATTGTTTAAATATATAATTTTAAAAAAAAGTGTGAGGCCTTCATGAAATACAAGTGATCAAAGAGAGAGGAAGACAGGCATCTATATTTGGAAAAGAGAAGCTAACAAAGTAATCAGGAAAGCAAAGGTACAAAAAGAAGAAGAAATAGCCAATGCAATAAAATGCAGGGATAAGACATTTTTCAGATACATTAGTGAGCGGAGGTAGGGCAAAAGTGATATTGTCAGACTCAAGGGTGCAGCGGAGGAATATGCAGAAACTGATGAGGATAAAGCAGAATTGCTTAACAAATATTTCTGCTCTGTGTTCACAGATGAAGAACCAGGAGAAGGACCTCAGAAAACACCCACAAACAGGAACAGAAGTGGCATGGATCTCAAACGATTTTCAGAAGACTGTGAGGAACTAGCTAAATTTTTAAAGTAGACAAAGCCATAGGTCCGGATGGGATACCTCCAAGAATATTGAGGAAACCTGGGGATGTTCCAGCGGCTCCACTGTCTGACCTTTTCAAAGCCTCTTTGGAGTTGGGAGTGGTGCCAGAGGACTGGAGAAAGGCACATATGGTCCCTTTATGCAAAAGCAGATATAAGGATGACATTGAGAACTACAGGCTGGTTAGTCTAACCTCTGTGGTGGTTAGTAAATTATTGGAAAGGCTACTAAAAGAGAGAATAGTGAGGTTTCTGGAGTCCAATGGATTACAGGATCTGAGGCAGCATGGATTCACCAGAAGCAGGTTTTGTCAGACAAATCTGATTGGGTGACCAGGGAGTTGGACCGAGGGAGAGCCCTAGATGTGGCATATTTAGATTTCAGTAAAGCCTTTAATACCATTTCACTGAGTTGATTTATAAAAAAACTGAGCATGCTAGAGATGGACCCTAAAGTTACTGATTGGGTTAGAAATTGCTTGAGTGGGAGGCAACAAAGGGTACAGGTAAATGGAGCTCACTCTGAGGAGAAGGTTACCAGTGGCATGCCGCAGGGATCTGTCATTAGTCCAATTCTTTCTAACATCTTTGTTAGTGATGTTGCAGAAGGGCTATCGGGTAAGGTTTGCTTGTTTACGGATGATACCAATAGAGTAGACACCCAGGAAGGAGTAGATGGATGCCATCTTGGACAGATGGCATCCATCTGTCCAAGAAAGGTCAACGCACCTTCGGTAGTAGACTGGCTAATCTACTGAAGAGGGCTTTAAATTAGATTCGTTGGGGATAGGTGAAGAAAGCCCCCAGGTAAGTGAAAGCCCCCAGGTAGATGATACATTAAATACCTTTATGGAAATGGGTAACAGGGGTAACATATGGAAAGCAGTGTGTATAAATGCCCGTAGCATGGGAAATAAGATCCCTGATGTTGAAGCTTTGGTGGGAGTGGCTGACTTGGATTTAGTGGCAGTTACAGAAACATGGTTCACAGAAAACCATGACTGGGATGTAACTATACCTGGCTATACTTTATTCAGAGAGGACAGGGTAGGAAGAAGGGGAGGAGGATTGGCACTATATGTAAAAACTGCTATTAAAGCTTTGGAATTATAGAGCTTAAAAGGGAGAGAGGAGGCATTGTGGGTTAAACTAGAAAGAGGGAAAGAGAAATCTATTTGCATTGGTGTGATATACAGACCTCCCTCACAAGAGGAAGAGGTGGACAGAGAGTTAATTGAAGACATACACAGCATTGCTAGGAAAGGGGAAGTGCTACTGATAGGAGATTTCAATATGCCAGATGTTGATTGGCACATTCCTGCTGCAGTATCATCTAGAAGTAAGGAGATCCTGGATTCTCTACAGGGAGAACTATTCAGGCAATTGGTAACAGACCCCACACGTGAAGGGACCATACTGGACTTGGTGCTTACCAATGGTGAAAGTGTTTCTGATGTTGTAGTGGGAGATCATTTTGCATCCAGTGATCACCAGATGGTGTGGTTCAGTATTAGGACTAGGGCTGTTAGAATCCATTCCAAGGTGAGGATCTTAGACTTTAGGAAGACTAACTTTGCGAAGATGGGCCAATTCCTCAGGGAGTCGTAAGTGGGATGGTAACAGCTGGGGGATGTAGAAAAACAGTGGGCAAAACTGAAAGGGGATATTTTAAGGGCAACCAACCTTTTTGTTAAAATGGTAAATAAAGGCAAAAGGAAAAGGAGACCGCTATGGTTTTCGAAAGAAGTAGCTGAAAAAGTGAAGAAAAAGAGGGAGGCCTTCATGAAATACAAGAGATCACAGAGAGAGGAAGACAGGCATCTGTATTTGGAAAAACTTAGAGAAGCAAGCAAAGTAGTCAAGAAGGCAAAGATTCAAAAGGAGGAGGAAATAGCCAATGCAATAAAATGGGGGGATAAGATATTTTTCAGAGATATTAGTGAGAAGAGGAAGAGCAAAAGTGGTATTGTCAGACTCAAGGGTGCAGGGGGGGAATATGTCGAAGCTGATAAGGATAAAGCGGAATTGCTTAACAAATATTTTTGTTCTGTGTTCACAGATGAAGAACCAATAGCAGGACCTCAGAAAACACCCACAAATAGGAACAGAAGCGAGGGACATCTTGAACAATTTTCAGAAGACTATGTTCGTGAGAAACTAGCTCAACTTAAAGTAGACAAAGCGATGGGACCGGGTGGGATACACCCTAGAATACTGAGGGAACTTGGGGACGTTCTAGCAACTCAACTGACTGACCTTTTCAATGCCTCGTTGGAGTCGGGAGTGGTGCCAAAGGACTGGAGAGAGGCTCATGTGGTGCCTTTACACAAAAGTGGAAGTAAGGATGTGGTTGAAAACTACAGGCCAGTTAGTTTAACTTCAGTGGTGAGTAAATTATTGGAAACGCTGCTGAAAGAGAAAATAGTGAGGTTTCTGGAATCCATCGGATTACAAGATCCGAGGCAGCATGGATTCACCAGAGGCAGGTCTTGTCAGACTAATCTGATTGATTTCTTTGACGGGGTGACCAGGGAGTTGGAACGAGGGAGAGCTCTAGATGTGGTGTATTTAGATTTCAGTAAAGCCTTTGACACTGTTCCTCACAGGCGACTTATAAACAAACTGAGCACCCTAGGGATGGACCCTAAAGTTACTGCTTGGGTTAGAAATTGGTTGGGTGGGAGGCGACAAAGAGTACAAGTAAATGGAGCTCACTCTGAGGAGAAGGATGTTACCAGTGGTGTGCCGTAGGGATCTGTCCTTGGTCCGATTCTTTTTAACATCTTTGTTAGTGATATAGCGGAAGGGCTGTTGGGTAAGGTTTGCCTCTTTGCAGATGATACCAAAATCTGCAATAGAGTAGAGACCCAGGAAGGTGTAGATAACATGAGCAGGGATCTAGCTAAGCTTGTAGAATGGTCTAGAATTTGGCAGCTGGGATTTAATGTTAAAAAATGTAAGGTCATGCATTTGGGCTGCAGCAATCCAAGGGAGCAATACAGTATAGGAGGTGAAGTACTTTTGTCCACTAAAGAAGAGTGGGACCTAGGCGTGGTTATGTCTGATGATCTTAAAGTAGCTAAACAGGTAGAAAAGGCGACGGCAAAAGCTAGAAGGATGCTTGGGTGCATACGGAGAGGAATGGCTAGCAGAAAAAAGGAGGTGATAATGCCTCTGTATAAGTCTTTGGTGCGACCTCATTTGGAGTATAGTGTGCAATTCTGGAGACCGCACCTTCAAAAGGATGTGAACAGGATGGAGTCGGTGCAGAGGGTGGCTACTAAAATGATTAGTGGGCTTCATTATAAAGCATATGAGAAAAGACTTAAGGATCTTAATATGTACACCTTAGAGGAAAGGCGGGATAGAGGTGATATGATTGAGATGTTTAAATACCTCCGTGGCATAAATGTTCAGGGAGAGAGCCTCTTTCAATTGAAAGCAAGTTCTGCTACGAGGGGACATGGGATGAGGGTGAAGGGAGATAGATTCAGGAGTGATATGCGGAAATATTTCTGTACGGAAAGAGTAGTGGATCCGTGGAATAGTCTCCCAGTGGAGGTGGTAGAGATGAGGACAGTAACTGAATTCAAAAAAGCATGGGACCAACACAGAGGATCTCTAAAGGTAAAAAGTGGACTGTTGTAGTTGTTGATATGGAAGGACAGACTAGATAGGCCATGTGGTCTTTTTCTGTCATCATGTTGCTATGTTTCTATAATATGATGAGGAAACTAGCTAAGCTTGAAGAATGGTCAAGAATTTGGCAGCTGAGTTTTAATGCTAAAAAAAGCAGTGCATGCTTTTGGGCTGCAAAAGTCCAAAGGAGTAGTTAGGCGGTGAGCTACTTCTGTCCACAAAGAAGAGTGGGACCTGGGCGTAATTGTGTCTGACGATCTTAAAGTAGCTAAACAGGTAGAAAAGGTGACTGAAAGCCAGAAGGATGCTTGGGTATATAGGGAGAGAAATGGCCAGCAGAAAAAAAGAGGTGATAATGCCTCTGTATAAGTCTCTAGTGCGACCTCATTTGGAGTATTTTGTGTAATTCTGGAAACTGCACTTTCAGAAGGATATAAGCAGGTTGGAGTCGGTGCAGAGGGTGGTTACTAAAATGGTTAGTTGTCTTCGTTATGAAGCATATGAGGACAGACTTAAAGATCTTAATATGTATACTTTAGAGGAAAGGCGAGATAGGGGCAAGATGGGCGATATGATAGAGACATTTAAATACCTCCATGGCAGAAATATACAGGAGAGAATCTCTTTCAATTGAAGGCAAGCTCTGCTATGAGGGGACATAGAATGGAATGAAAGGGAATAGACTCAGGAGTGATATGCAGAAATATTTATTTACGGAAAGAGTGGTGGATCCTTGGAATAGTCTCCCAGTGGAGGTGGTGGACATGAGGACAATATCTGACTTCAAAAAAGCATGGGACAAACACAGAGGATCTCTAAAGGTAAAAAGAGGACTATTGTAGTTGATATGGAAGGGTAGACTGGATAGGCCATGTGGTCTTTTTCTGCCTTCATGTTTCTATGCTTCTAAAATGTGCCAACACATAGATAAGCAGGTATAACTTAAATGTAGAACTGGATGTTTTAAAGTTTTACAAGTGGATTTCCAAAGCAGCTCTTAGAACCACTGAAAGCACACGTGAAGTGACATTTTAAAAAGGGCATTCTAGTGCAATCTGTGACATCCATGGCAAAACGTGCAGAAAAATGCCGGGGATGTTTTGGCCTGATTTTAGAAACATGGATGCCCACACCAGTGTCCACATTGACATCCTCTCCACAAAAAGAGGGGTGGGGACGTCTATTATATGCTAGTTTGTATAAGCAGACATCCATCAGTAGGGAAGAATGAAAACAAGAACACACATTCGCCGTCAATGTTTGTGGTCAGCATGGAAAATACTGGGGTTATTATCAGTGTATCTCCTCCTCCACACTCTTTTTATGTTTGACTGGCAAAATGAACATTTTTCTGATGCCTATTCATACCTGGGGCACAGGAGCATACCAACAGCTGTGTGAGCAGTACGGCCACACAGGGCGCAAGTACAGAAAGGGTGCTGACATCATCACTGGGCATGCCAGGATGGGGGGAGGGAGGGTGCAGCAGATTCAAAAGTCACACAGAGTGCATTTCTAGCTTGATACGGTCCTGCTGGAGGACAAATAAACGTGGACGCGGTTCGGGACATGCAGGGTGTTTCCGAAATCAGACAAGGACATTCAGGTTCTTGTGAATGCCCTGCACATGCCTACACCATGCCCCCATTTTGATTTGGACATCCTCGTGCCAGGGCTGTCTTTAAAAGTCCTTTCTAATATGGCTCCAGGGATGCATCCATGCTTTGGACATCTGTGAACCTGTTTTCGGACATCCAAAGTGCGAAGAGGGCTTCTAAATAATCCCCAGTAATATTATATGTTGAAAGTTGCGTGGCATTCAGCTGAAGGTTAGCCAGTATGTCAGAGCTCGAAAGAAGGGCTGAAAAGTAGAAATGCTTGGAGCATGGGTTCTTGATTTTTTTTTTTTAACAGGCTTTAGGAATTAATCCCTGTGCATTTGGGTGAGAGGAAAGAATCTGCTTTTTTGATGAAAGCAATATCTTTTTTTTTCCTTGGGATCAGTTTTTGTAAAAAAAAAACCAGCATCTTACCACAGTGGCAGGATCCCGTGACTGGAGATTCTCCACGTTATTTAGTATTCAGCTTCCTCACTTTCGGCTCCAAGCAGAAGGTTAGTCATGAAGTCTATGTCATATATTTATGTTTATGTTTATGTCTATTGAATTTGATATACCGCTGATGCTAAGAGTAGTAACTCAGCAGTTCATCTCTCATGTGGGCTCCATCACAGCTGGTCTGCAGTGGGGATTTTCTGCCAGGCACTGACCAGGAATCTTTCTAAACTTATTTTCCAGTCCCCAGTGCAGCTGACATGAAAGGTGGAGGCTGCCACTGGCTTCAGTCCAATACCCATAACCATTTCCAGTCTGTATCACATCCCTTGTGTATATCACAATCTGCTCATATCACAAGCTGATCCATATCATATCCGGTCTATATCACATGTGATCAATAGCTCTGTATCACATCTGGTCTGTATGGCAGTTGATCTACATTGCGGCCAATCCGCATTGGGGCTGATTTTATGAGGACTACACAGGAGGTTATGTGCTATTTACGTGCAGAAAGTCCCTATTTGAAAGGACTGGCACACACGAATGGGCACACACACACACGTACCATGGGCAGTCACTATTCTGTAAGAGTGCACGTAAGTTCTATCACGCATATGTGCAGTTGGGGTGTACATGGGAGAAGAGCTTCAGGGGTGCACAGACTGGGCCGTAATGCATATGTGGAGCTCATAGAATTCTATGAGTTACATGTGTGTCTATGCCAATCCAGGCATGGCCAACTATACCTGCTGTCAGCTGTAACTGCCGTGCCTAGGCAGCCTTTATCATGTGCCATCTTTATCACAGCAGTTTCATGTCATCTGGTCTGTCTCACAGGTGATTTTTGAAAGGCATCTACACAGGTTAGAGTGCAGTAAACCATGTAAATGCCTTAACTCTGGATATTCACTGGCACTCACTGGTTAGTGCCTTTGAATATCCTCTTCTAACTCCCCTACACTCCCCGAAGCTATCCAGTTAGCATCGGGACATGTCGTGGGGGGGGGGTGTTCCAGGGGGAAGCGGAGGTATCAACAAATGATAACTGATAATGCATGCTGCCCGGTTAGCGATCTGCACCAAAAAGATAGGAAAGGAAACCCCTCATCTATGTTTAAGGCACAGGAGCTAACCGGGAGTATGCAATATCACTGCTAGCTTCGATGGTTCCCGGTGACTGAGGCGATCCCTGGATATTCTGTGACATCGCCGCAGGTTGGCAGGGAGGACTGCGTGCTGATGACGCGCCTATCCCTTCCAAAATTAGCCTAGCTCAATATCAGGTCCAACGTTTTTCACTGTCTGCAATGAGGTTAAACTGCCCGAGAATGGTTGCAGATATCTGCAAAACTAATACCTGTCCATCAACCTGCTCCTGTATGTGTCTGTGTCTGGGGGGGAGCAATAAGACTGTGACATGCACAATGACAAGACCCTGCAGGAGTCATACCATTCAGATCCCCCTCCCACTCTAACCCCTGCATGAGCTCATTGGACCAGAACCAGACCTGCCTTCCGTGAATATAGACTGGTGTCACGGAAATCAGCTACACTAAAGAAGCAGAAGAAACAATGTCCAAGAACAGGATGAGCTGCAACAGTAAAGAAAGAACAGAAGGAGAATGTTGGACATGAAAAGAAAAAGGCGAAGAGTCCCAGGAAAGACCAGTTGGTGCACTTCACATTCTTAGCTGAGATTAATCTATGGCTACACATTTTTGGAGTTCTTTATTAGTCATCAGAGGTGTTGAGGTAACTATTTTACCAAAAATTCATAACATATATTATTCTGCTCTCTCTGTCACCTTATGCAATGTAAACGATGCACATTCTGTAGTGAATGGTTTATAATTTGACAGAATAAAGTCCTGAAACAGAGAAGAATCTGATGTTTATTTCTGTAAATGTTGTGGAAGGCTTGTTCCTTTATCTGTATCCCCAAGTCCCAGAGCTCGCCACAACAGTGAAATGTTTCCAATCTGCTGAATGGAGCTTGGTGCCTGAGGCAGAATTGGCACCAATACATTATGGGCAAGGTTACCAACTGGCTCCAGATATGCCTGACAAGCTTGATCCAGGCCTGGGTTTACCCCATTGTGTGCAGGGATATGTAGTTCTGATTTCTCTATTGCACTCCATAAGAAAAGCAATACTAAAAGTCTCTGCATGCAATGAGAGAACTCCAGGATTGGACCAAGCCTATTTGACACAACTAGAGCCAGTTGGCAACCCTAATTTTGGGCTGTTTTTTTCCATTGCTGGTCATACCTAAGTGCAGTTTCATTTCATTTCATTTATTAACACTTGATATATCGCCCTTGCATTTCCAGGTTTGCCTTTCAGTCTCCAGATAATGCAACAAAAGATTCACCTCCTAAGAGATTAAATAGAGCTACCAGAATTATGGGCGTCTTTTAAAAGCAACATAAGGACGTTCACGGTGTCTGTGATAGATGGGTGAAAACCATGATTAAAGGCGGATTTATTCTGCTTAATTCCTATATCCCTGTCACTCATATAATCTGCACTGCTGAACCTATTCCCAATAGAGTCAGCATTTTCTGAAGTTAGATGCATGCATTTCCTACAAACACTAAAGGAGCATCCCTTATGTGGTAATGAAATATCTTGTTATTTTTGTAGCCAGTATCCCCTCTACCTGCCAGGGGCACCCCTCCTGAGGAAGGTAGCATCCCTGCATCTTTAGGAAACCGAAGTTCCCTTCTGCTTAGAACCTAGTGTCTGGATTTGGGGTTCTGGGAGTGGGACCTGGCAATGCTGGGAGACCTTCAACTAGAGCAGTGGTTCCCAATCCAGTCCTTGGGTATCCCAGGCCAGTCAGGTTTTCAGGGTATCCACAATGAATATGCATGAGATAGATCTGCATACAATGGAAGCAGTACATGCATATCTATGTCATGCATATTCATTGTGGATATCCTGAAATCCTGATTGGGCCTGGGGGTACCCAAGGACTGGGTTGGGAACTGAATGATCAATTGCCCCAATCATTCAGTTTTGTGGATCTGTCCTGGTCTTCTCCCAGGACAAATGCACAATTCTTTACCTTCTTTCCTGGGACCTTAAAGCAAAACAGCAGTCACAGCTCTACCTCAAAGTGAAACTTTACTCGATAACTGTTACAATAAAGCAAGACGTCCTCTGTGTGCTATGCTAAATGCTCTTGTGGAAGCTGCATGCCTAGTGCTTGATTTGCATCAGGAACTGTCTTTTGAACAACTTAATCACGCCAGTGGGAACCAGATAGGAACAGGCCCTCATCCTTCCTCATACAAGGGGCCTTTTTGAATGTAATTGTAATGTTCTGTAAACAGCTCTGCACCGTCCCTTATTCCTGTCTTCCTTGGTCCTCCTCTAGTCCTGCTTTCCCTTTTCTCTCCCCTCTTGCATCTCGGGGCTTGTACAAGGTTATTGGGTGCCCAAGGTGAACCTTCAGCCTTTCGCCCGGCCCTCTCCCCTCAAAAATTTGATAGTTAAACTCAACATTTACGATCACCCTAACACCACTCCTCCTACAGTGATCCTGTAAAAATCCATTATTGGATATCTTGCTTTTAAACATTAAACTTTATATGTATGTGTGCGGTAAAAGACTGTGCCGATGAGTCTTTAAGGTTGCTGCCTGTCAGGATCTATTGTTTTGCTATGGTGCTGATGCTGTTTTCTGTATCTCAGAAGCTGCTGACCTAGGTGGCCACTAGTTTTGCTTCCTGTTTTGATCTGCTGTTGCTGTTTCCTTTGGGCAAAACTTCTCCAGCTTTGCACACGGCCTTGGGTCATTGCATATCCAGGTCCTGCCCTCATCTTGCCTGCTGCTAATAGTAATTACGGCTTGCATAGGCAGCAGTTGCCTCAGTTGCAGCATAAAAGTTTCCCAGGAATGCTCTGGTTTGGCCACTGTTTTGATTACTCCCTCCCACCCCCCAGAAGTGGGTTATTTCAGGCCTCTCAGTAAAGAAGTATGTCCTTTCACCCACCTGCCCTGCAGCTCTTCATTGTGACCTCTTGTTCTTACCATTTTTTATCTTAGCTTGAAGACCATGGGATCTGAACAGGGAGCATATTCTTAGCCTGAACACTACTAACCTCGTCCATGCAGCTGAGACCTAGGCTGTATAAAGCGAAGTGGAAGGGAAAGGCTTTGCCCATTGCTCAGTCCTAGATGGGAAGCTCACTCCGGCGATTAGCTGACAGTTAAGACAGCAGCAGGAGAACAATAGGTTTCTCTTTCAAAGGAAAACATTTCCCTGCCTGCTTCGAGATTCAAATCGCTCATGCTTTCTTACTAAAGAGAACCAGCAATGGAAATCAGTGGAATCGGGGAAAGCTGTTACTTACCTGTAACAGGGGTTCTCTGGGACAGCAGGATGAATCAACCACATAGAGCTGTATCATCATCCAACGGCACCCAAAATAACGCTTTTGGATAATGACACACCTCTATGTGACTGACTCATTCCTGCTTATCCTAGGAGAACCTTTAAAGCAACAGTACTAGCAAAACTATACAAAAGCAAAAATAAAATTTTAAAACAAAGAATTCATTTTGGTTGTAAAACAAAACCTGATTTCTGATTCGTATTTCATAGAGACATAGAGCATCTGCCCCATCCAGTTGCCTCTACCTACACTGTTCTAGCTTTCTTCATCTCCCTACCTGGGCCACTCCACCAGGGCTGTTGCATGGAATAGACAAGACAGGCAACACTCTCTCTGCTGCTCTCAGCACAACGCCAAGGGGATAAAGCCAGGGGGTAATGTCTCTAAATGGTAACATTTGAATATACCTTGACAATCATGATCCTCTCTTCTAAACTGTGGTATGTGAACTATGATCTCAGTCTCTCAAATTTACTGCTAATGCTCTGCACAGTACTTGCAACATGTCAAAGAGAGCTTCCTTCTGGAGTTGTAAGTTGTAACATGTAAGGGTAATTTATCAAGGTGTAATTCAAAATTCCTCTTAATTAATTAATCCTGCGGCACCCAATACAATGGAAATACCAATTTATGTTTCTGTTGCATTTTGTTGGTCTCTGCATTTTTTGGTACTTGTGGATCTTCTCCTTCTCCACTTTATTTACAGAATAATTACTTGGAACCAACATGTCTATTATCAATGCCATTCACCTTTCCCACTATGTCTGATTTTCTTGCATACAGCTTTTAATTGCTGGAATAGGATTATCCCAAGTGATGATAACCTCTTCATTCTTCATAATTCTCTTAGGGGCCTGGTCCCAATGCTTTAGCAGTACAGTGATGTTTTAGTGTTTCCAGAGTTTCCAGTGGATGAGACATGCCACTTCATTGTGCTTTTCTGTGTAGACATGTTCTGCCACCAGAACCTTGCAGCCAGCTACAAGATGAATAATTGTTTCCAGTTCTTTCTTACAGGATCTACCTATGTCTGTTTTGCCAGTTTTTTTTCTATGCTTCCTGTGAACCATCTCATTTGTAATCCACTGTCCTGGGTCTGCAATTATCAATCTCTCATCCTTTGGTTTCAGTTCCCCTCTCTTAGCCATTCATGTGTCTGGTCTTGATCAACAAAGGGTTCCTGGAGTAACACTTTGTATTTGTCACTGTATTTGTATATTTGCCACTTGTTTTTCCTTGTTTTCTGATCTAGTTCTTTGATCAGCAAAGCTCACTCCTGTGAGACAACTCCAGTATGACAGTAAGATTGTCATTATGTTATTGGAGGGGGATTCCTGCCTCCATGAGCTTCTCAGGGTGTCATTCAGCCTGGTAACACCCTGCTTACCAGTGCCATCTGTGCTAAGGAGATCTCCCAGTTGTCAGCTGTATACCCTTGCCCACCTATTGAAAGTGATTTCTTCTCTATTTTGCTGGGGAGACAATTTTTGCCTTTTCGGATTTCTAATTTACTACTACTACTATTACTAGTTATCATTTGTAAAGCGCTGTAAGGCATATGCAACACTGTATATATACATGTAAGAGACAGTCCCTGCTCAATAGAGCTTAAAATCTAATCAAGACAGAGAACACAGCAAACTGGGAACTAGGGTAAATCTAAGGGAATGGTAAAGATACACATAAGTAGTGAACAGGAGACATGACGGCAGAAAAAGACCTTTTGAGATCTTCTGTGTTTGTCCCATGCTTTCTTGAATTCAGATACTGTCCTCATCTCTACTATCTCCACTGGGAGACTATTCCACGCATCTACCATTCTTTCCATAAAGAAATATTTCTGCATATTACTCCTGAGTCTATCCCCTTTCACCTTCATCCTATGTCCCCTTGTTGCAGAGCTTGCTTTCTATTGAAAGAGGCTCTCCCCCTGCGCATTAATGCCATGGAGGTATTTAAACATCTCTATCATCTCTCCCGCCTTTCCTCTAAAGTATACTGTACATATTGATATCTTTAAGTCTGTCCCCATTTGTTTTATGACAAAGTCCACTGACCATTTTGGTAGCCACCCTCTGCACTAACTCCATCCTGTTTATATCCTTTTGAAGGTGCAGTCTCCAGAATTGCACACTATACTCCCAATGAGGTCGCACCAAAGACTTGTACAGAGGCACTATCACCTCTTTCTTCCTGCTGGCCATTCCTCTCCCTATGCACCCAAACTTCCTTCTGACTTTTACTGTTGCCTTAAAATCATCAGAAATAATCAGGGGATTAGGAACTAAAAGCAGCCTGTTTTGGAATAGGACCAGAGATGGAGCCTGACATGCTGTACTGACTCAAATAGTTTGTTCAAGGCATATAGGGCAACAAGGTGGAATGAACGAAGTCTGGAGTTGGCAGTGGCAGAGAAGGGCACAGATATTGAGCTGAACCAGCATCCATAGGAATTTAAGCTTACAACAGGACTACCAATTCAAACTATGCCAGAGACAGACTAGTGTTCACTGTTGTCCACAGCTCTAATTTACCCACTCCAGCTGTTGCAGACTGCTGTGCTGGTCCTTGTCAGAAGCCATGCGGACACGGCACTCAGGCAGACAGGCCAAAATGCCGTCCAACTCCGTCATGTTTAACACTGAGTCACTCCTGAAAGGTTCACCACCCATAAAGAGATGCATTCACTAGAGCACATTTGCTTCATTAGCATGCCTTAAAGAATGCAGTGTATGCAATATCAATTTAACACACATTTATTAAACCAAACATGTAAAATGAACTGAAAAAAAACCCACACAAATTGAAAATATCCCAAAATTCAGAAAACAAAACTAATTTATGGCCATGCAAGCTCCTAATTCCAGTTTTTCTCCCCTGTTCTCAGCATAGATACTTTTGGAAGGGAACCGAAACTGAGGAAGGACTAGTGGGTGTTGTGTCTCCTCTGTTCCCCCCCCTAGTGATTCTCAGGACATCACAGAAGAGAGAACTCATTTGGGAGAAATTGTGCTTCTAACACTATGGGATTAGGTTTAACCCCTTTTCAATAGCCTCTCTCTAAATGCAGCATCTCTACTGAAAATCTTCTCAACAATTCCCCAGGTACTTTGAAGAAATGAAATGACAGTCCATTTTTTTCTTTCAGACTTTTATTTTAGTCCTGAGGAGAAATGTGTTTGGGTTGTTTGAAGACACCTCCTGCTGGGCAATTTCCCCTGTTAACTGATCTGTGGAAACTGGAGCTGCATGTGCCTGGTAGAAAATCCCACCAGTATCTCCCACAAACATTCCTAAATTACCAATCCAGCCAAAGGCGTTACAATAGCGTGGCCTAAAAGAAAGTTCCTTAAATAATGGAATATGTTCCTAGTAACATGCATATCTTGTTTGATTTGGACAAGCAGGATGAGTCAGCCGCACGTAGGTGATGTCAGGAATGGAATAGCTCTCATATAACTCAGAGGGGCCTCTTTATTTTTTTTAAAGGGGTCCCTCTGAGCATGTTGAAAACCCTCCATCCCAAGGCAGTCCCACTTCCTGCCTCAGTCTTTTCCATCCGCCATAACAAACAGACAGTTTTCAAGCTCTTCTTACCTTTAACAAAGAAAACTACCTTCAAGTGCTCTGCTAATTTTCAGGATGGACCCCAAACTGGGTTTAAGAAGTGCTCAAAATGTTCCAGGAAGATGAATGCTACCAATGCACACAATGTCTACTTCTGATGCTTGGGCCCAACCTACCATGTGGAGGTATGGCCTCACTGTAACAGGATGTTCCTGAGGGCCAGAAAACACAGAAAAAAATGCGTACAAAGACTTCGTGGCTGAAACCTTCATTGCTGCTCCAGCTCGAGTGCTTCTCCTCCATTCCAGCTCCTCGGATCATCGTGTCCCCGGACAAGGACCACACAAACACAGGCAGCAGTGATGGCTTTTCCCAAGCTTCCCAATCCACCAAGACTCACTACGATAAAGAGTCAGGAACACCCTACAGACCTGAGCTCTGTATACAGCTCTGCAGAATGCCAAATCCTGTGAATTTCTTATTTATTGTATTTCCAAGGCTCCCTCTGTACCCAGAGCACCTTGGGGAAACTGAAGAAACAGAAGCTAAGGGAAGCGAGGTTACAGGATAAATGTGTGCGTATCTCTACATTCTGGCTTTATTATAACAAATCCCTTCAATTAAGCAACAAAAGTAGAATGCATTTGAAATCTGCAAGAAAGTCTGACTGTCCTCAGTCTGGCTTCTCCCCCTCCTCCTCCCCTCGCACTGTCCCCCTTCCTCAGTCACCAGCAGATGAGGAAGATCACAGCTGATGCCCTTCTAAGTATCTACAGCAGACTTTACCCCCAGATAACTGCCACTAACTGAAACTACAAATGGTGAGCCAAAGGTCAGGAGCACCTAACTGGACATGAGGCCAATTACAGTGGGAGAGGCAGCCGCAAAGGGGATTATCACTGCGGGGAAGCTAATCTTCAAAAGCTCTCTTTTAAAGTAACTTCAAGACAAGCTCAAGGGGGCACAGAAGGAGAGGTCATAACACATAAGAAAGAAAATAAGAAAGACACTTAGATTTCTGAAACTTACAGTTCTTCACCATTTCACTTTCATTTTATCTCCTGCACCCTGTTCCCTTCCCACCCCTATAACACTAGAGAAATTTTCCCATGTCCCTGTAACCTCCTGGGGGCTTTGTCTTCCCTACCCTGTACTGTAACACTGGAGGAGTTCCCTGGTGTCCCTGTAACCTCCCGGGCACCGTGTCTTCCCTCCCCTGTACTGTAACCCTGGAGGAGTTCCCTGGTGTCCCTGTAACCTCCTGGGCGCTGCGTCCTCCCTCCCCTGTACTGTAACACTGGAGAAGTTCCCTGCAGTCCCTGTAACATCCCGGGTGCTCCGTCCTCCCTCCCCTCTACTGCAACACTGGAGGAGTTCCCTGGTTCCCTGTAACCTCCTAGGTGCTGCGTCTTCCCTACCCTGTACTGTAACACTGGAGGAGTTCCCTGGTTCCCTGTAACCTCCTGGGTGCTGCGTCTTCCCTTCTCTGTACTGTAACACTGGAGAAGTTCCCTGCAGTCCCTGTAACATCCCGGGTGCTCCGTCCTCCCTCCCCTATACTGTAACCCTGGAGGAGTTCCATGGTGTCCCTGTAACCTCCTGGGCGCTGCGTCTTCCCTCCCCTGTACTGTAACACTGGAGGAGTTCCCTGCTGTCCCTGTAACCTCCCAGGTGCTCCGTCCTCCCTCCCCTCTACTGTAACACTGGAGGAGTTCCCTGGTTCCCTGTAACCTCCTGGGTGCTGCGTCTTCCCTCCTCTGTACTGTAACACTGGAGAAGTTCCCTGCAGTCCCTGTAACCTCCTGGGTGCTGTGTCTTCCCTCCCCTGTACTGTAACCCTGGAGGAGTTCCCTGGTGTCCCTGTAACTTCCCGGGCGCTGCGTCTTCCCTTCCCTGTACTGTAACACTGGAGGAGTTCCCTGGTGTCCCTGTAACCTCCCAGGCACTGTGTCTTCCCTTCCCTGTACTGTAACCCTGGAGGAGTTCCCTGCTGTCCCTGTAACCTCCCGGGTGCTGCGTCTTCCCTCCCCTGTACTGTAACATTGGAGGAGTTCCCTGGTTCCCTGTAACCTCCCAGGTGCTGCGTCTTCCCTCCCCTGTACTGTAACACTAGAGGAGTTCACTGGTTCCGTCTAACCTTCCTGGGCACTGTGTCTTCCCTCCACTTTACTGTAACACTAGTGGAGTTCCCTGCTGTCCCTGTAACCTCCCGGGTGCTGCATCTTCCCTCCTCTGTACTGTAACCCTGGAGGAGTTCCCTGCTGTCCCTGTAACCTCCCGGGTGCTGTGTCTTCCCTTCCCTGTACTGTAACACTGGAGGAGTTCCCTGCTGTCCCTGTAACCTCCTGGGTGCTGCGTCTTCCCTCCCCTGTACTGTAACATTGGAGGAGTTCCCTGCTGTCCCTGTAACCTCCCGGGTGCTGCATCTTCCCTCCCCTGTACTGTAACCCTGGAGGAGTTCCCTGCTCTCCCTGTAACCTCCCGGGTGCTGCATCTTCCCTCCTCTGTACTGTAACACTGGAGGAGTTCCCTGGTGTCCCTGTAACCTCCTGGGCACTGCATCTTCCTTCCACTGTAGTGTAACACTGGAGGAGTTCCCTGGTGTCCCTGTAACCTCCCGGATGCTGCGTCTTCCCTCCCCTTTACTGTAACACTAGAGGAGTTCCCTGGTTCCGTCTAACCTTCCTGGGCACGGTGTCTTCCCTCCACTTTACTGTAACACTGGAGGAGTTCCCTGGTGTCCCTGTAACCTCCCGGGCGCTGTGTCTTCCCTCCCCTGTACTGTAACACTAGAGGAGTTCCCTGGTGTCCCTGTAACCTCCCGGGCGCTGTGTCTTCCCTCCCCTGTACTGTAACACTAGAGGAGTTCCCTGGTGTCCCTGTAACCTCCTGGGTGCTGCGTCTTCCTTCCCCTGTACTGTAACACTGGAGGAGTTCCCTGGTGTCCCTGTAACCTCCTGGGTGCTGCGTCTTCCTTCCCCTGTACTGCAACACTGGAGGAGTTCCCTGGTGTCCCTGTAACCTCCCGGGTGCTGCGTCTTCCCTCCCCTTTACTGTAACACTAGAGGAGTTCCCTGGTTCCGTCTAACCTTCCTGGGCACTGTGTCTTCCCTCCACTTTACTGTAACACCGGAGGAGTTCCCTGGTTCCCTGTAACCTCCCAGGTGCTGCGTCTTCCCTCCCCTGTACTGTAACACTAGAGGAGTTCACTGGTTCCGTCTAACCTTCCTGGGCACTGTGTCTTCCCTCCACTTTACTGTAACACTAGTGGAGTTCCCTGGTGTCCCTGTAACCTCCTGGGTGCTGCGTCTTCCTTCCCCTGTACTGTAACACTGGAGGAGTTCCCTGGTGTCCCTGTAACCTCCCGGGCGCTGTGTCTTCCCTCCCCTGTACTGTAACACTGGAGGAGTTCCCTGGTTCCCTGTAACCTCCCGGGTGCTGTGTCTTCCCTCCCCTGTACTGTAACACTAGAGGAGTTCCCTGGTGTCCCTGTAACCTCCCGGGTGCTGCGTCTTCCTTCCCCTGTACTTTAGCACTGGAGGAGTTCCCTGGTGTCCCTGTAACCTCCCGGGTGCTGCGTCTTCCCTCCCCTTTACTGTAACACTAGAGGAGTTCCCTGGTTCCGTCTAACCTTCCTGGGCACTGTGTCTTCCCTCCACTTTACTGTAACACTGGAGGAGTTCCCTGGTTCCCTGTAACCTCCCAGGTGCTGCGTCTTCCCTCCCCTGTACTGTAACACTAGAGGAGTTCCCTGGTTCCGTCTAACCTTCCTGGGCACTGTGTCTTCCCTCCCCTGTACTGTAACACTGGAGGAGTTCCCTGGTGTCCCTGTAACCTCCTGGGTTCTGCTTTTGACTTTATAGCCTTTTGGGCACTATACCTGATTAATGTAAAATATAGCAGCTGCTTCAGAGACAGACATTATAGATTTAATTAAATGGAATATGTAAGAGAATTTGAAAATACGAGAAGTTCTGATGGACTAGGCATACCCCTTTCATTCTAATTGTCTGAGGAAATGAAATGAATAACTAGTAGTGCTACATGTTGTAATATCTGACTCTTTTGTAGCATCCATGAGGTTTGAACCTGGCATTTTACATGTCGGTTCTTCCCATGTCTCTCTCTCTACCCTTAGCTATCAATCTTCCTCTTTCTCTGTTCCACCTTTCCTGCCTGGGGCATGAAGTAAGGGCTAATGCAGTGTTTCCCAGACAGAAAAACAAATCCATAGATGGGTCTTGAGTGCCTGGAAAACATCTGGAGGTCACGACCTCCTGCACATCGGTCTGCAGATACGAGGAGTGTCTGCCTCTGATGCTTCTCAGGAAGCATCTTCCCATTTAGGTCATGTGTATTTTAATCCTACCAACTGATTTTTGTATGTTAGGGAGCACTTTTCAAGGGGTGGCCATGTCCTTAGAGAACTGGGGCAGGCTGGTTATTGTGCATATGAATATTCACAGAGTTTGCCCCTGCAGTGCATATGCCTTGGACCTGCTGATGATGGAGAACTTTTAGAATCATCAGTCAGGGATGTTTAGCCCCATTCTGCTATGGCTTTCGAAAGAGGTAGCTGAAAAAGTGAAGAAAAAGAGGGAGGCCTTCATGAAATACAAGAGATCACAGAGAGAAGAAGACAGGCATCTATATTTGGAAAAACTTAGAGAAGCTAGCAAAGTAGTCAGGAAAGCAAAGATTCAAAAAGGGGAGGAAATAGCCAATGCAATAAAATGGGGGGATAAGACATTTTCCAGATATGTTAGTGAGAAGAGGAAGGGCAAAAGTGGTATTGTCAGACTCCAGGGTGAAGGGGAGGAATATGTAGAAGCTGATGAGGATAAAGCAGAATTGCTTAACAAATATTTCTGTTCTGTGTTCACAGATGAAGAACCAGGAGCAGGACCTGAGAAAACACCCATAAACAGGAACAGAAGCGAGGATCATCTTGAACAATTTTCAGAAGACTGTGGTTGTGAGAAACTAGCTCAACTTAAAGTAGACAAAGCAGTGGTACCAGATGCGATACACCCTAGAATACTGAGGGAACTAGCAGCTCTACTTCCTGACCTTTTCAATGCCTCGTTGGAGTTGAGAGTGGTGCCAAAGGACTGGAGAGAGGCTCATGTGGTGCCTTTACACAAAAGCGGAAGTAAGGATGTGGTTGAAAACTAAAGGCCGGTTAGTTTAACTTTGGTGGTGAGTAAATTATTGGAAACACTGCTGAAAGAGAAAAAAGTGAGGTTTCTGGAGTCCAGAGGATTACAGGATCCGAGGCAGCATGGATTCACCAGAGGCAGGCGTTGTCAGACAAATCTGATTGATTTCTTTGACTGGGTCACCAGGGAGTTGGATTGAGGGAGAGCCCTAGATGTGGTGTATTTAGATTTCAGTAAAGCCTTTGACACTGTTCCTTACAGGTGACTTACAAGGAAACTGAGCACCCTAGGGATGGACCCTAAAATTACTGCTTGGGTTAGAAATTGGTTGGTTGGGAGGCGACAAGAGTACAGGTAAATGGGGCTCACTCTGAGGAGAAGGATGTTACCAGTGGTGTGCCCCAGGGATTTGTCCTTGGTCCGATTCTTTTTAACATCTTTGTTAGTGATATAGCAGAAGGGCTGTCGGGTAAGGTTTGCCTTTTTGCAGATGATACCAAAATCTGCAATAGAGTAGACACTCAGGAAGGTGTAGATAACATCAGGAGGGATCTAGCTAAGCTTGAAGAATGGTCAGAATCTGGCAGCTGGGGTTGAATGTTAAAAAATGTAAGGTCATGCATTTGGGCTGCAGCAATCTAAGGTAGCAATATAGTATAGGGGGTGAAGTACTTTTGTCCACTAAAGAAGAGCAGGACCTAGGCATGGTTGTGTCTGATGATCTTAAAGTAGCTAAACAGGTAGAAAAGGTGATGGCAAAAGCTAGAAGGATGCTTGGGTGCATACGGAGAGGAATGGCTAGCAAAAAAAAAGGAGGTGATAGTGTCTCTGTATAAGTCTTTGGTGCGACCTCATTTGGAGTATAGTGTGCAATTCTGGAGACTGCACCTTCAAAAGGATGTGAACAGGATGGAGTCGGTGCAGAGGGTGGCTACTAAAATGGTTAGTGGTCTTCATTATGAAGCATATGAGGACAGATTTAAGGATCTTAATATGTACACCTTAGAGGAAAGGCGGGATTGAGGTGATATGATTGAGATGTTTAAATACCTCCATGGCATAAATGTTCAGGGGGAGAACCTCTTTTAATTGAAAGCAACTTCTGCTATGAGGGGACATGGGATGAGGGTGAAGGGTGAAGGGGGATAGATTCAGGAGTGATATGTGGAAATATTTCTTTACGGAAAGAGTGGTGGATCATTGGAATAGTCTCCCAGTGGAGGTGGTAGAGATGAGGACAGTAACTGAATTCAAAGAAGCATGGGACAAACACAGAGGATCTCTAAAGGTAAAAAGGGGACTGTTGTAGTTGTTGATATAGAAGGACAGACTAGATAGGCCATGTGGTCTTTTTCTGTCATCATATTTCTATGTTTCTATGTTTCTATTCACTACACCAACTGGAGACCGGTGGTTCCTTTTGATCTCAAAAGGCCGGTCAAAATGCAAGTCCAGAAATTTTGGCAGGAAGTCATGCAAGAACTTTAAAGGGTCACTACCTGTGACACCTTCTGCTAGGCCCAACACATGAATGTTGTTGCAGGTGTCATATTGTTTAAATCCTCAAGGTTGTGCTTCAATAATTTCATAGCCTTCACATGCTACCTCAGATCTGTCTTGGTGGTATGTGCCTCCACCTTATTTTCTACCAACTCTATGCAGTCTACCAACAATGAAAATCTTTCCCTCATATCAGTAACTTCAGTTTTCACCTCGATGTAAGCATCCTGTTTCTTGCACAAGTTATCTTTTACTTGAAACATTACTTCCAGTTCAGCAGGCCCAACCACTTTTCTAGGAGATATGGCTTCTTGCTTGAACACTTAACTCCTTGCGTACAGGAGTTCCCAAAGTCCAGCTTTATGTTATATGGAGAGGGTAATTTTATAGCAGTGCATAGGATGTCAAGGCAAGAAAGAACTGTTTGAATGTGTCTGCCATTGCAGATCTGTGGAAACTAGGGCTTCCTTCGCGCTTCAGCCTGGTTGGAATCCCCACTAGTGCTTCCCATATACACTCCTAAGTTACAACCCCAGACAAAAGAGTTCAAGGTAACATATGCAATGCCTTCCTGAAGCTGCCCTGCCAAGTCACACCTGCTCGGAGGCAGACGTCGCTGCGTATGAGTGTGCTGGTGAGAAGCGGCACTTTATAACATACATGCAGAACTGCTGGCACTGCCCTGGCTCCACCCATTCTTCGCCCTCACGAATGTCTATTTGCTATAAAAGTGGATGCGGTTTTCGTAATGCCATTGTGCCGCAGGGACATTTTATAAGGCATCTACTTCAGTATATAAAACGCTGTTCTACATACTCAACTTGCTTATAAAATCACCCCTATCAAGTACATTTGTACTGGATAAAAGGTGTTATACCAATACTTATTAGCATTATTAATGTTTCTAAGCATAATGCAACTTTGTTAGCTAAATAGGTAGCATTATTACAGATAAAAACATCATGTTTTTTCTGAATTATAGAAACAATGGTTTGATTGTTTATACTTTTCTTCAATTTTTATACATCTTTTCCTTCAGTTTCAGCTTATTCTATACGCAAAATTGCATGTTTCCATGCTAGCATTAAGAACGATATGAATTTCCCAGCCCACCAAGGTTCCTGCAGCCTTTGGTGACACTGTATGTTCTCCTGGTTCCAGCTGTGAAGGCATCGCTCCTAGTGGTAAGCAAAGCACATTGCAAGCCTGCAGTTGTCCCTGGCCATGGTGCTGATGGAAGCAGAAGCCTTTCAGACTGACACAGCCTGCTTGCCTTTACTACTTTTTTGCTTCTGTTCTACCTTTATCCTTGCTAGTGCTGCAGATACAGGAACAATAACCAATTTTTAGAAGGCTCTTGTGAAGCTACAAGCATAATCCTTAAGTGTCCTCTTTTTTCCCTTTATATAGTCTTCATGTAGTTTTCCCACAAAAAGCCTGAACTGCATTCTGTTAGAATTGCAAACCCATTTAATGAAATTTATTTGAAGTCCATATTCATTTCCAGAGAAGTGAAATAAAGATTGGGCAGTAACACGGAGTGGAAGATTGGAATCAAAGATCATGGAACAGTTACATGAGTAAGTGCAGTGAAACTGTTCTTCATTCCCATATTCAGAGTTGCTCATCAGCCTGACTGAAGCTGGGGATGCTGTGAATTAAGAAGTGATACCCTTATATGGAAGATTGATCCCTAGTAGCAGTACCAATGGACTACCACCAGGGGTCTTTGCCATCATTTTAGAAGCAGCTGGTGCTTGGACAGGAGCATAAGGGGGACAGTTCAATTCTGGTAACCACTAGACACCAGAGAAATCCATGTGGGGATGGGGATATGGTCGGGGGGGGGGGGATATGGTCTGGGGGGGCCTTTTGATGATTCAGATCCTTTACAGGGCATCTTTACCTTGGGAGGGGGCCCAATGGGCTATGGTGCTTCTGGGAGGATTCCCTGTAAGGGGAGGGTTGCTCTTGGTGGGGGGTGACTGGACCAGAGATAAGGACTTTTTGGGGGCATACCTTCTCTATGGTGTAGGGGTACTGTCTGGGGGGTTAGGTGCTGATTGGCAGAGGGAGTGTGTAATGGTGGGGTTAGGTGCTGATGGGGAGAGAGCTGTCATCAGGGGGGGGATCAGATTGCAGTGAAAACTGTCTTGGAGGGGAGCAAATTACTACTACTACTATTTAGCACTTATACAGCACCACACATGCAGTGCTGCACAGCTAACCTACAGGAGGTATCCAACATAAAAGAGACAGTCCCTGCCTGTCAGAGTCATGCTCATTGGAGCTTACAATCTAGTTAGAGCAGTACAGAGCATTAGTCAGTTCAGCGGAAGGTATGGTGTGGTACAGTTTGGTCTATAGTTTGGTCGTGAACGTTGATGGGGGTTAGGGTAAGATGAGGATGGAAGTCAGGATCTGAATGCAACGGTGTAGAGTTGGGTCTTCAACCTGGATTTGAAGAGGGCCAGGGAGGATGCCTGGTGCACAGACGCAGGTAGGCTCTTCCAGGCGTATGGTGCAGCAAGGTGAAAGGAGCGCAGTGGGGAGTTCGCAGTGCAGGTGAAAGGCATTGATAGAAGTGATTTGTTGACAGAGCGCAAATTTTGAGCGGGGACGTAGGGAGAGATAAGAGATAAATGGTATTGAGGGGCCATAGAGTGAATGCATTTATAGGTCAGTAGGAGAATCTTGAATTGGATGCGGAATTGGACAGGGAGCCAGTGAAGTGACTTGAGAAGAGGAGTAATGTGAGCATGGCGAGGCTGGCAGAATTAGTCGAGCAGCGTGATTTTGTATAGATTGAAGGGGAAGGAGATGGCTCATGGGGAGACCAGCGAGGAGTAGGTTGCAGAATCGAGTCAAGAGGAGATTAAGGAGTGGATAAGCATTTTGGTAGTGTGTTCAGAGAGGAAGGGGTGGATTATGCTTATGTTGTAGAGAAAGAAGCGGCAGGTCATAGCTACAAGCTGGATATGAGCAGAGAAGAAGAGAGAGGTGTCAAAGGTAAACCCTAGATTGCGGGCCGAGGGAACAGGAAGGATAGTAGATCCATCGACTTGGACAGAGAGAGGGGGAAGTGGGGGGGAGGAGTTGGGTGGAAAGACAAGGAGCTCAGTCTTGGCCATGTTCAATTTCAATCGGCGATGAGACATCCAGGCAGCAATGTCCGAAAGACAAGCAGAGATCATGGACTGGGTTGCCAGAGAAATATTAGGTGTAGAGAGGTAGATTTGGGAGTCATTGGCATAGAAATGGTACTGAAAGCCATGGGAGGAGATAAGCGCTCCAAGGCCTTGGGTATAGAGAGAGAAAAGGAGGGGGCCCAAGACAGATCCCTCGGGTACACCTACCTGAAGCGGGGTAGGGGAGGAGGAGAAGCCACCAGAGCATACACTGAATGAGTGGTGGGAGAGATAGGAGGAGAACCAGGATAGTATAGAGTCCTTGAAGCCAAGCGAGGAGAGGGTGGTGAGGAGAAGTTTGTGGTCAACAGTGTCAAAGGCAGCAGAAAGGTCAAGAAGGATGAGGATAGAATAGAGGCCCTTAGATTTAGCCAGGAATAGGTCATTGGTGACTTTTGTGAGTGCCATTTCAGTGGAGTGTAGGGGACGGAAGCCGGATTGTAGTGGGACCAGGAGGGCCTGGGAGGTGAGGAAGTCGAGGCAGCAACAGTGGACTGCTCGTTCCAATAGTTTGGATATGAAGGGAAGGAGGGAGATGGGTCGATAGAAGGATATGTGGGATCAAGTGAGGGTTTCTTGAGGAGGGATGTGACAACAGCATGTTTGAAGTCAACGGGGACAGTTGCAGTGGAGAGAAAAAAGGTTGAAGATGTGAGTGATGGAGGGGACAATGGTGAGGGAGATGGAACATAGGAGATGGGTGGGGATAGGGTCTGATGAACAGGTGGTGGGTTTGGAGGAGGAAAGAAGGAGTGTGGTTTCTTTTTCAGAGATCAGAGGGAAGGAGGAGAGGGTGGCAGGGGGAGGATGGATGGGGGAGGTGGGGGGAGGATGGATGGGGAGGAGAATTGGGGAGGAGGGGAGGTAGATAGGGGGGTAGGGAATTGGAGGGTAATTTTGTGGATTTTGTCGTGAAAGTAGTCGGCTAGGGTTTGGGCAGAAAGGGAGGGTGGGATTGGGGTCGGGGGGACATTGAGGAGAGAATTGAGGGTATTAAAGAGACGGCAAGGATCAGAGGCAAGGGAGTTGGTGAGATGGATGTAGTAATCTTGTTTGGCAAGTGCTAAGGCTGACTGGAAGGAGCCAAGCATGAATTTGAAGTATAGAAGGTCTTCCAAGGAGCGGGATTTGGACCAAGCTCGTTCGGCAGAATGGGCGCAGATGCATAGGTAACAGATTGTGGGTGAAAGCCAGGGTTGGGGAGTAGATTGTTTTATGGGATGTGGGATGGGAGGGGCAAGAGTGTCAAGGGCTGAGGATAGTGTAACATTGTATGAAGATAATGCCTCGTCGATGGACTCAGATGATAAAATGGAGGAAAGGGATGGAGAAATGGTGGAGGAGAGAATCAGGGGATCAATATTATGAAGATTTCTAAATAGGTCAGAAGAGACAGGAGGAGGTTGGGACAGTGGAAGCTGAACAGTAAATGTTAAGAGGTGATGGTCAGATGAGGGAAGGATTGATTTGCGGAGGTTTGAGGGAGAGGAATTGGAGAGGAGTATTAGGTCAAGGCAGTGGCCGTGTAGGTGTGTGGGGCAGTGGAGCAAAGTTGGAGGTCGAACGAGGAGGTAAGAGCGAGGACCTTAGAGGCATGGGGGTTGGAGGGGTTGTCGATGTGAATGTTGAAATCGCCAAGAATAAGAGTAGGGGAGGAGGGATCCATAAAGGCAGAAAGCCAGAAGTCGAAGTCGGTGAGGAAGGTTGATATGGATTTGTTGGGTGGGCGATAAATAACAGCTACTCGGAGGGGGAATGGTGTGAGGAGGCAAATGGAGTGGACTTCGAAGGAGAGGGGGGAGTGTGATTGGGGTGTCAGGAGGGGTTGGAATTGGCAGGAGGGAGCAAGTAGGAGGCCAACGCCACCACCGCGACCAGTAGATCGAGGTGTATGGGAGAACTGGTAGCCCCCACAGCAGAGAGAGGCAATGGAAGCAGTGTCATCTGGGGGGAGCCAGGTCTCGGTCAAGGCAAGAAGGTGTAGGGCATTACAGATAAAAAGATCATGGTTAAAAGTGTTTTTTAAATTACTGAGCATGTGTTCCTTAGGGCGCATGAAAACGGGAGAGCGGAGGGGGGGAGGAGAGGGATATGGATGAGGTTGGATAAGTTATGTGTAGAAGTCTTATCAGAGTAGCGTGGGGGTCTATTTCTAGGGTAATACCGAGATAGGTTGTGTGAGGGATTATTTTTGGGGGTAGGGTTGGAGTTGATATCTATGGATGAGTGATTGTGGGATGAATGGGGGAGGGCGGAAGGAGAGAGGAGCGGGATGTGGATGAGATTAGATAGGGTACGTAAGGAACTTTTTTTAGTGTGAGAAAGAAATCGGGGGGGGGGCAGGGTTGGGGTTGATATTACCTGATGAGAGAAGGAGAATGAGTATTAGAGAGCGAGGTAAAGTGGAGATAGTATGGCGGAAGCAAGGGTGGGGTTGCCTTAAGGAGAGGGAGGCTGGTTGAATGTGGGGGATGGTGTGAAGAAGCTCAAGAGCAGATGCTAGGCTAGGGGGCAGAATGGAGGGAGAAGTGAGGAAGGTAGGGGGAGGGTGGAGAGAAGTGAGGAAGGTAGGGGGAGGGTAGGGAGAAGTGAGGAAAGTAGGGGGAGGGTAGGGAGAGGTGAGGAAGGGAGGGGAGGGAGAAGAGGATGGAGGGTGTTGATAGGAGGGGAGGCAGTTGGGGAGGATGAGGAAGAGAAGGACAATGAGATGTGGGGCCATGGTAGTGGGCAGGAAGGTCTGAGCAAGGAATGGGTAGCAGTTCTATGCAGGTGATGGGTAGCAGTTCTATGCAACAATGGGTGGCCGCTATATGCAGGCGATGGGAAGCAGTTCTATGGTAGCAGTTTTATGCAGGCGATGGGTAGCAGTTCTATGGTAGCAGTTCTATGCAGGCGATGGGAAGCAATTTTCTGCGTGCTGTGGGAAGCAAGACCAGATTGACTTTGGGGATCCGATCAGGGAGGAGCATTCCTCTGCTTGACTCCCTGATGTTGATCCTAAGTAAGGTTGTGGTCATGCTGTTATTGGGTCCAGGTTGGGTGCTGGGTAGAGCAGAAGGGGTCGCATCCCTCTGCACTTTACTGCTGCCAATCAGGGCTCAGGGGGTGGTGGAGTGAGCGATTGGGGCTGTTACCTGGCAGGACGCCCTGCGCCATGGTCCCACACCTAAGGGCCACGCCAAAGGGCCCTCTGGCGAGGCCCTCAGGCATGGGCATGCCAGGTGGTGAAGGGATGAATGGGGAGGCACAGGGTCTGATTGGCCTCGTCGGAGGGGAGCGGGGAGGAGCTTTCTTGCCCGCTCTCCCTCAATGCCAGCAATCGGAAATTGAAAGGGGGATTGGGGGATCATGGCCATGGAATTTTCTACTGTTTTTATTTTTGGTGCTGGGGATCATGTTGCCTGCCTCAGCAAATAATGTCAAGGCGCGTAACATGGGCCAGTATGGTAAGTGTCTGCCAGATGCTGGGCATATACCTTGCACTGACTGCCCAGGCGTTATATTTACTGCCCTTAGGTTTTGCTGTTGAGGCGTGGCAAGTGCAAAACCTTCCTTCTCTTTAGTAGACAGGCCCCTAAGTAACATTGCTCCTTTAATCCAGAAAATCAGAGTTCTCTTATTTTGCTTTTTACCTTACTCAAAGAAAACTACTGTTTAATTTCCTTTTCACCTTACCCTCCAGATTTCACAACCTCTATCTTAGAATCAATTTTCATTCTATAACATGCTGCCTCCCACATTCAAATTAATGCCCTTGCTCTAGGTGGACCTGCTGTACAGTTTGCCTTCAGATAAAAGCCTCATTATCTCCACCTTTTAAGAATAACTTTGCTTTAAGAACATAAGAACGTAAGATATGCCATACTGGGTCAGACCAAGGTCCATCAAGCCCAGTATTCTGTTTCCAACAGTGGCCAATCTAGGTCATACGTACCTAGCAGTTTCCCCAAGGGACACAGGTTCCACAATGCTTGTATTGGTTCAAGCATTGATATCCTGGGTCCCTTCTTAATAATGGTTTATGGACCTTTTCTCCAGGAACATGTCTAAACCTTTTTTAAACCCAGCTACACTAACAGACTTTACTACATCCTCTGGTAACAAATTCCAGAGTTTGATTACACGTTGAATGAAAAAATATTTTTTTTTATTAGTCTTAAATAGTTTACCCTGTAGCTTCATTGCATGTCCCCTACTCTTTCTATATTCTGATAAGGTAAACAATCGATCTACGTTTACCCGTTCCACTCTGTTCATTAATTTATAGACCTCTATCATATCTCCCCTCAGCCGTCTCTTTTCCAGGTTAAAGAGCCCTAACCTTTTTAGCCTTTCTTCATAGGAGTATCCTTCCATCCCCTTTACCATTTTGGTGGCTCTTCTCTGAACCTTTTCTAAAATCGCTATATCCTTTTTAAGATACGGCGACCAGAATTGCACACAATATTCAAGTTGCGGTCTCACCATGGAACGATATAGAGGCATTATAATATCTTTTGTTTTATTTTCCATTCCTTTCCTTATCATACCTAGCATTCTATTTGCTCTTTTGGCCGCCACTGCACACTGGGCTGAGGGTTTTAACATGTTACCCACAATGATGCCTAAATCTTTTTCCTGGGTGGTGGTTCCTAATGTGGAACCTTGCATTGTGTAACCATAGTTTGGGTTGTTCTTCCCTAGGTGCATAACCTTGCACTTGTCCACATTAAATTTAATCTGCCATTTTGATGCCCAGTCTTCCAATTTATCAAGATCCTCTTGCAATTTTCCACAATCCTCTTGGGTTTTAACAACTTTAAATAGTTTTGTGTCATCTGCAAATTTGATAACCTCACTCGTTATTCCACTTTCCAGGTCATTTATGAATATGTCTAAAAGCAGCGGACCCAGCACAGATCCCTGGGGTACTCCACTATTCACCTTTCTTTCCTATTTTAATTTCTCATCTCTTACTCTTCACAAATCTCCTGCTTCTCAGCTTCCTCCTTGCCTCTTGTCTACACTCATTGGCAAATGTCTGCTAACTACTGTCCTCTGTAAACAAATTTTACAATCTAGAAATGTGCTTGTATAAATCGTCAGCCTGCCTTTGCAGTTCTGTGGCTGAGTGAGCTGAAGAAGTGATCTCTGCTTTTGTAAACAGATATTATTGTAGTGAGCTGTGGGAGTCCCAATCTTTCTTTTGGTGTAATAAAAGATAGCTCATTCTCCAAAAAACACTTTAAAAGGAAGTCAATGGCACAAATTCATTTCAATAAATTTCGTTCTGTGTCTCTTGTTTGTCCATTGACCTTTTTCACCTATAAATTTCCCAGCACACAAACTCTTCCTTGATACCACATAAACACCACTTTTTTGTTGTTTTTTCTTTTTGTTTTATTTTAATTCCTGTGTTTTCTGTTTCCAAATTATGAATTCCACTGGATTCTCCAGGATCTCTAACCCTTGAACCCTTGATGTCTTTCTGGCATTTTCAGCCCCCTACAGTCTGCACTCTGTGTGTACAATCGGAGTTTCTGGCATTTTCCATCTCTGCCTCCTGTGTTTGGATGTACTCTCTGTATTTTCAGTCATCCCTTTACTTGAGTTTCTTGTTTTTCTAATCCTCATTTCTGCCTTTTGCTAGCATGTTGGATATAGATTTCTCCTCACTTTCTGCTATGGAGGGATTCAGATCTCTCCATTTGTTCCTTCATTTTCCTTAAACCCTTAAGTATGGTCATTGAATGCTGAATGTTTATGAAACCTACACAAAGGAGCATGTTTACTAAAATGCATTAGTCTTTTGCAGCTAACATGCCACGAACCTGCAAATAGCAGCACGTTAGCGGAAAAAGCCATGTGGTATCTGCTGGGGACATGCACAACATACCCCCAGCAGATAATACACAGAAAATGCAACAATACAGCCTGACAGCATTGTGGATGCAGCTACTGCCGTGCATTGAGATGGTGGTAGTTGCAGCCATGATATCTGCAAAGCATGACATTGCCGTGCGCTGTTGACACTAGCGGTAACAACATGCCCACTCCAATCGCACCCTGCCCACGCTTCCAGCTACCATGTGGTCTGCAGATACCCCGCAGTAGCTGTTAATGTGGTACATTTGGCAAGCACTATCTCCCACGTTAACAGCTAATGCAGTATAGTAAACATGCCACCGATTGTCCATAGCCGAGGTTGTTGATGATTGGTATTGCTGCTCACCCCCTTCAGTCGTTGGGTCCATACGTGCCACCATGTTTCCAGACGTGCAGATATCTTTGTGTGGCATCAAGAATGGCAGAAAAAGTGAGAGCTGCAGAGCAATAACCACAACACAACAAAGAATATTTTTCTGGCACTGCTCAGGCATGTGGTAAACATGCACTCAGAGGGATTTCTGAGGCATTTTCTTTTCCAGCCAAGATGAAGTGCTTTAAATGCTGCCTTTTTTATTAACTTAGATGCTGTCAAAACCTTTTCACAGCTTAATGCTCACAGGGTTGTGAGTAGGATCAGCCTCACTTTAATGTAATAAAGCTTTAGAAGTTGGAGCCTGCTTGTGAATTGAAGGCATAAACATTCAGGGCTCGATTTCACTCAAATTCAGGAGGCAGACAAAATTTATAGCCAAGTTTGTCAAATAAAGTGGTCACAGCTTAAAAGCCGCACTGCTGCGAGACGCTGCACTTCTTGGGAAAGTCACGTAAACAGTCTTTCTGTGCCTTTGTAGGATGGTCTTCACTCCAGCTCTCAGAATATATTATCCACTTCCTTACAATATTCAGGTCCCGCATTGCTCTCTTTCTGATATGCAGAGTCATGCTGCTGACATCATCACCATCTGCACCCAAGAAGAAGTTCAATAGCGTTTGACTTTTTTCAGGCTCTTCCGTCTTGTTTTCTTGTTCATCTGTTTGGGGGTTTTTTGGCTTAATGAAACAGCTTATATTTCTACACAAGGATGTGCTTCTCGTCATTTATTCTTGAAATGAATACATGAAACAATGAAATGACCAATGGGAAAGGAAATGCAAATATTGCTTCTCATTACAAAACTTTTATATTTATAAAGAAGAAGCCAAGATTGCTGTACAGGAGACATGCAGAGTGGGCAAGAGGAGACCCAGATAAGAGTGCTGCAAGAGATTGAGAGAGGAGATCAAGGAAGGACTAGGCAAGTGCTCAAGTGAAGAGAAAGAGGAAAGGAGGAGACCTAGAGGAGGAGTTGATTGAGCTCCTAGTTTATGCAGAAAAAGGTGCATATACAGGGTTCCAGGAGAGGGAAACATTATCCAAGTTGCATTTGATGCAAGATGAATAAGGTCATACCTTGCATTCCGGGACCATGTATTGATATCATGGAAATAAATCTGATACAGTAATGAGCAGAAAAAATGATCACCGAAAGAGTCCAACCAATTTGAATAAAAAGCCAGAAGAAAAGGAAAAATACAATGATGCATTTTTGGAAAAATCATATTAAAGGAAAAATGAAGTCAGTGCTTGTGGAGGTGTTTGCTGATAGATGAATACCTCGTGTAGTGAGACTCCTAAACTAACCAGACAGATTCAAAATCTCAAACTGAAACCTGCTGCATTAAGAGAAGACCTTAAATTCCTATCTTCCAAGAATAAACTGGAAATAACAGCAGAAGCCCAGAAGCTGCAGAGATATGAAGAAACTAGAAAAGAGACATACCAAACTAAATTATTTAAGCAGAACCCAAGGCAATTTGACAGGAAATCGGGGAAGAGTATTAGTACAGTTAAAGTGCCAGCAATGAGAGTACAATAGAGAAGCAGAAGGGCTGCTCAGCACAGAGAAGCAATAGAAAAGGCAGACATTAAAATTATGGAATGGCCTGAGGTAACAGCTAAAGACTGCGAAACTAGATTTAAAAGCACCCTGAATTGGAATTGGCGAGGCTCTGATGGAGCACCCAGTTTTTGGCTCAAACACTTAACATGGCTCGACCAAGATTTAACAAACTGCAAAAATGAATTGTTCAGACAGCCAGAATTAACAGCACTTGAAAAACTTCTTTCAAAAGATCACACAACTAACACCCTGCAAAACTACTGCCTATTCCTTGCTTAGCTACAGTCTACATCTTGTCCGTTATTATAGATGCAGATAGATTCTATCTACCTGAATGTAAGTCGCCTTGAACTACCATTGGAAAGGCCTAAGTGAAATACTAATAATAAATAAATAAATTAAAATAAATAAAACTATAAGATCACATAGATTCTAATAATATTATAGCAGTGGAACAGAAGGGCAATAAAAAAGGAGTATATGGATCCAAAGATTCAGCTAATGCTGAATAAAGCGATTATGCCTTGCTGAAAGAAAAATTGGAACCTCAGAATGGTACAGCTTGATTGTAATAAACTTTTGATAGCATCCCACTCTCTTGGATAATAAATTGCCTTGAAATGTACATCAAGTTTACCATGAAAATGTGGCAAACTACACTCCAACTGAATTGTGAAAGACAACTTGTCATTCCTAACATCAAAATTCAGTGAGAAATATTCTAGAGAGATTCTCCATCAGCACTCTTGTCTAATCACTACCTTCAAAGCCCTGCACAACCAATTTTCCCCAGCCATCAAAGAATTGATCCACTATTCACATCCATGTAGAACCAAACGAACTATAATGGCCAACACATTGCTGATTCCCAAACAAATGACCACTTGCACAAGGACAGCCTCTAACCGAGCATTCTCAATCTGTGCCCCCTTGGCCTGGAATGCTCTCCCAGCCGACATACGTATCATTTCTAGCCAATCCCAATTCCGGAAAGCACTTAAGCATTACCTATTTGTGAGACACTACCTGGAGTCTAACAACGTAACCTATACAACATCAAACCTCTCAATCTACCCAGACCAGACCAGCACAGAAAAGCAGACCCAGCCTAAGCTGGCCCACACTGACTAACATGGGGCACCAACCCAATACTTAATCTGTACTGTATTATTGCTGTAAATAACGCTGTAGATATGTTCATTCCCTGTTAAATCCAAGTTTTTACTCCCTTGTTTAATGTAAACTCTATGTGGCCCACCCACATAGTAATATGTTGTTTATTGTAAACCGCACTGATATTGTAATATCGCGGTATATAAGAAAAGTTAAATAAATAAATAATCTGGCACTAACCCCATTGAGAACCCTTATTAACTTACAGAGTGGGGCCTTGTTGGCATGAAGTAGGAAAAATTACAGAGGCATTTGACAAAGGAGACTCGTGTCCCCACTTGTCCTCAAAAGCTCAGTTGGTCTACAAGGTGCCAGCTGCCTCTGTCATTCTTATTAACTTAGTAGGTGATGGGTTTAACCTTAATCTTAAAGGCACTGATGACCCTCAGTAATACTACATCTAATGTGTGAGGATGATTAGAAACCACGTAGTTCCTGGAAGAGCTCTGAGTAGTGACGTTTCTCATAGGACTGGGGAAATGTGCAAAGGCAAAGCAAACAGAAAGCACATTTCTGACAACAGACTGTAATATAAAAGGGCTTGGTGATGGGTGGGATAAAATAACATAAAGAAACATTTGGGTGAATCTCGTCATAAAAGCAGTTAATAAACCTTAATTACTATCTATCTATCTATCTAGGAGCCGAACAAAGTGCCACAATCCAGCCCAAATTATTGGGGGAAGAAAATCAGCAAAAAATACTACAAAATACTGAAACTAATACTGAAAAGTGTTTCAACAGCATGGAATACACCACAAACCTGCAGGTTTCCAGAAATAAAAATGTTCCAGCATGTGCTAAGCTCCGATAGATGAACTCTAGTTTCTGGCTGGACCCGCTACTGCACTAACCAAAAGGCATCATGGTGCAGTCGCCTGCTTAGAGGTCTGTTAGCGCAGAAGGACTCTCCAAGGCAAAGTCATGGCAGAACTTCCATATAACCTCCAGTCAGGGCCAGTCCAAGAGTTGGCATCCTAGACAAACTTTAAGCCTATTGTCTCCTCCCCCTAGTTTTCCAGATGGTTATGCCTGTCCTGTCTCCAGGGCCAAAGCAGAAACGAAATAGGACGAGAAAAGCCATGCAATGGCTACTGCTTTTATTTCAACTAAGGGGATTTATTGAAAGCTAGAATCTCCTTAGTGGAGGAGTAGCCTAGTGCTTAGAACACTGGCTTGTGTAACCAAACAACCAGGGTTCAATTCCCACTAGCACTCCTTGTGGCCTTGGGCAAGTCACTTAACCCTCCATTGCCTCGGAAGAAAGGCCTGGAAATCTACTTCCGGTGACACTGCCAAGAAAACCCAGGAGCTTCTGGGTCGCCAGGAGTCAGGACTGACTCAAAGGCACACATTGCATTTTGCAGAATCTCCTTGCTCCCTCTCTCTTCTTCCCACCCCTATGCCGCCTCCCTTCCCACCCCCCACCCCCCACTATAAATTCAAGTACAGTCTAGTATTTAAGAGAAACAAAGAGCTTGGCATACATTAATACAAAAGAAAGAAACTGAAACATTTTCTCAGAATACCTGATCTTTCCCCATTAAAGCGAGAAACAAAGCACTCAGGCAGATTGCTCTGCAGCTTCTACCCGCACTACGAGAAAGCTGTTAAATTAAGAAAATTGTTGAAGCTTCCCTTTTTTCTTCTGTTTTTCATTTCATTTCTGAGGATGAAAATATGGTTTTCGAAAGCTCCACCTCCAGCCTTTCATCACTTCTAAAGAATGAATGTGCAAAGGAGGGAGTAAGAAAGAAAGAGGCTTGATAGGAGAGTGAAGAATGAAGGAAAAAGTGAGAGAGCCGCAGAGCATGTGAAAAGAAGAACAAGGAGCTACACGACAGAGAAATGAAAAGCAACAATATAAAAATGATGAAAAAGAGAAGAAAAGGCAGAAAAAGAAACTAGGAAAGAAAGGAAAGGGGTGAAAGGGAAAATGGGAGAGAACACGTCAAAAAACTGATCCAGAGGGATACAGAGAAACAGATGAAAGGACTGAGGAATATAAAAAGGAAAAACAAGGAACATCATTTTTGTTTTTTGACTAGCGCTTACAGTATATGTGCCTGACAGTCCTTTCAGCTTAATCCTACTTATAACTGAAAATGTTTACCACCTGGTGTGCAAAAAACTGTTCTGAAATGGTGCAGGCTTGTGATCAGTCTTCCTCCTTGCCTGCCATGGCCGTCAATAAGCCCGCGCACCTCCTCCTCTATCTCCAGCTGCATTGAGATTCATCATAGGAGCTTATTATGGGGAGCCAGGCTATTTTACAAAGCAGGAATCTAATTTACTGTGACCAAGTTGTTCACTTGGAATTCAGACAGATCTATAACTGCGATCTAACAAATGATTTCCTCCTCCAGCTCTGACATCTCAGCACCCCTTGCACTCTGTTCAGCAGGAAAGAAAGCTTGCAAGGAAGAAACAAGATGGCTGTGTGTCTGCTCAAAAGAAAGTGCTACGCAGGCACTGCCAGTCCATGTTAGGAGGTTCGAGGAGGCTCTGTATTAAACTTATACCAACAGACCATACATCCCATACAGAAAACATTCTCCCTTTCTCCCCAAAAAACATAAAATGTGGATCAGGACCAGACCAGTGTTCATTCCCAATACAGAATGTGGTTCTTCAGGCCACATCGTGGATAAATATAACTCAGATGTCATGCTCCCTGCCCTCAGTGGGAAAGAAACATCTCAGTCCTTGCAGAATGATTAATTCTAATCATTGGATTCAGGGTCTACATCACCATGGCCCTTGGCTAAGTGAGGAAAAGCCATGGATTGTTACAAATGAAGGATCATGATGTTGGATCCAAGCAGTGGTTCTGATTGAGCTGGAAGCCCAAAGGAAGCAGGATGAAACCACTAGACCAAGAGGAGGGGAAAAAGCTCAGCTCCTTGATATACAAAATGTGCCTCAACACATCTCTCTCTCCCTCTCTCAGCTGCTAACAACTTAGTGCTGTCTGTCCCACTAATACACAGCCTACTGCTATCGATATTGCCCGCAAATGCATAGCCTAGGGCTGTCCATATACTACATTTTCAAGCTTCTCGCTGACCACCCTGCCAGAAACTATTTGCCCTCTTTGCAGCCTCATCACTACTCTTTCCTCCCATAATACTGTCACATAGGAACCTTGGTTCCATTTCAAGGCATCATACACATCTGGATTCCAGTGGGACGGAGTGGCCAGATTCTCGTCCCAATGATTAACTGATTTACAGAATCTAGGAAGGGAAAGAGTGAATCTTCATTCATTCATGTTCACCATTATCAATTCTTCTAGTATTGCAGCAGCTTTGGAATGTGACTATCCAATGGCATCCTGATATGATATATCTACCCTTGTGGACCTGTGACATCAGCAATCCCAAAAAATGTTTGGCTGTATTCAAGTCGATCAGTTGTAAGAAAGGCTAGCAGTTCAGTAAACCCCACGGGAATCACCTCTCCAAGGAAGACAACGCTTATGTCTCTCAAATAGCTGGAAACCTTGGTTCTCACGAGATAAATTCAGTTTCCTTGCTTTTACCAAATCTGCATGCTAACCACCATTGTATCTGTGGGGTGGGGGAAGCAGAGGCTGTCCAGGGTATTTCTGGTGACGGCTTCAGCTGGAAGGTGGAAAGGTAAAGATAGATGAAGTGGAATTTTACAAATGACGTCTGAGTGCAGTCTGGGACATCCAAGCCAGAACATCTGAAACAAAGCAAGCACTTCCAAGCTCAGGCAGCATTTTCCAAAGGTGGTCATGCCCAATATGGACGTCTGCAGGGGCATCTACATAGACATCCCCAGAATACTTTTGCAGAGTGTGGATGTCTAGGAATTCCCTAATGGTTGGAGTCGCGGGCTAGAACCAGGGAAGCCAGAGTTCAAATCCCTCAGCTACTGTCATTGAGATTGTGCAGAGTACCGGGGATGGTGGAGAGACACATTCTCTACACCCTCTGGATGTTTTATGGCATGTTAGTGCCACTGAATATCTAAAGGTGCTGCCGTTTCATGCCCCGATGCTAACTGGTTAGAACTGGAGGGGGGGGGGGTCCATGGGCGGCACCTGGCAATAACCAGACAGCAGCAATATTGAACCATTGTCTATTTATGACAACATGGCAAAAATCAGGCACACTAAAGGGCTGCCTAACTTTAACTGCCGAAGCTAACCAGGAAGTGCCTAGCTTCATGGAAATCTGGGCAACCTGGATATTTAATGTTGGGGCCTGGATATGGCATTAATTTTTTTTTTTTGTGCCATCAAGTCAGTGTTGACTCATAGTGACCCAGCTACCTCTGGGTTTTCTTGGCAATGTATCACTGGAAGTAGATTGCCAGCCTTTTCTTCCGAGGCAATGGAGGGTAAAGTGACTTGCCCAAGGTCACAAGGAGTGCCAGTGGGAATTGATTCCTTGATCTTTTGGTTACTAGGCAGTTGCTCTAACTACTAGGCTACTCCTCCACTCCTGGCATTAAATATTTGGATCTAATGTTCAGCGGCAGTGGCTAGCCACTTTAACAGCGCTAGCTGCCGATGTTGAGTATTGAACCCCTAAGGGGTTATTCTGTGCTACGAATAGCAGGGATGGATGGCCTGATAGGACATCCATCCCCTCTATTGTGCCAGCTCCTGACCCCCGACAAACCTCCCCACTGGTTGTGGTGGAAGTTAGACAGGACAGGGAATGGGCGAGCAGGGCCTCCAAGGTGGAATAACGTCCCTGAACATGTCTTAATCTTAATGCCAGGGCGCAGATAGGGCAGAGGGGGCCAGGGGACATTCCCTGCGGCCTGACCCTGGCCTTAGGAGGCCAGATTGGGGGTCATGCTGCGGGGAATAAATCCCTTTTTCAGGCGGCTCTTGCCATGGTGCCATGGCTCCATTGAGGATCCTTGACTAAGTTAGCCAGGGGCAGTCCTGCAGTTGCAGGTCAGACTGAATCGCAGTCTCAGCCTGCGTGTGCAGGACTGTTAACAATTTTGATCCCACGGGGCTAAACATGCCTGCGAGATCAGAATCACAATCCCCTCTGTGCGTCCGGTTCAGACCAGATGTACAGAGGGAATGTACATGCAGGACGGATTCAGGCCCCTAGTGTTTAGCACAGCAAGCTGGAGCCTAGGAAGCCAGGGTTCACATCCCACTGATACTCCTTGTGATCTTGGGCAAGTCATTTAGCCTGCCATTGTCTCATCTACAAACTTATATTGTAAGTTCTCATGGAAATACCTGCTATATCTGAATGTAACTCACCTTGAACTATTACTGGAAAGGCCTGAGCTAAATACTAATAAATAAATAAAATAAGTATCTGCTATTGAGAGCACAGAAGAGAAACACATTCCGCTTTCATACAATGTGCTCACACCTTGGTGAAATCCACAGCTAGCACGAGGCATTTCAACTAAATGATGCTGATGAATGTTTGCTGATAATACTGCACACTGTTAGTCATCTCACACACAAAGGCTCTGCTCTTGTATTGCAACACCAGAGAGATGTTTTAAGTCTCCTGCTGCATAGTCAGCAACCTTTACTGTGAATTTCTCTAATCACGGCCAAACAGGTAAAAGGGCTTTTTGTGCAGGTAAAGTCAGATGTGTCTGAATAAATTGAGAATAAAAACTAGAGTCATAGTTGGCTCGAGGCAAGCTATGACATGAGGTATGAAATGAGATGGTGCTCCCACCAAGGCACTGGGCATAGGGAGGAATTCCCCATCAAAGTCCCAGTCAGGGAACATGAGGCCTAGTCCCCTCAGAACTCCAGTCAGGAAGCCGGCTGTGTATGGGCTATGTGTGAGATTGAGCAGGAGTGTGTATGTGGGGGGAAGGCAGGGTTAGTGGCTGTATGGTGTGTAGACAGGGAAATATGTCTCTGGTGTGAAGGGGGTATGTTGGATAGTAGGGGTATGGGAGGCGGGTGTCTGCTAGGATGGGAAGTCTGTGGTGGGGGAGCAGGGGCTACTATTAACAGGCATAGCAGGGGTATGGTGTCTGTGGTATATCTGAGATTGAGGGGCTCTCTAGTGTGGGCATGGTATCTGGGGCAGTGGTGCAGTGGGAGAAGGATGCCCAAGGTTGGTTGGGTGCATGTCTCAGGGACCTGGGGGTGTCAGGTGCACATCAGAGAGCAGTATGTGGGGGTTATATGAGTTTAAGTAGAGGGGATGTCTGGTATGGGGGGGGGAGGTATTTGGGCAGGAGCCCAGGAGTGCAGGGAAGAGTATGAGGCAGGTGCAAAGGAACGCTGTCAGAATACAGGTGAGCATTTTGGAATACATTAGTTCCTCCACTCCACTCCATCTTCTCTCCCCCTTCCATCCTCCCCACCCCCGCCCACTGGGGCAGAGGGAGGAAGTGCGTATGGCAGATACTGTGACCACCTCCTGATCTGCCTTTTTAACCACCCCAGCAGGACCAGCAGCAGCAGAAGTGCTTAAAAGCACAGTCTTGTGGGATGGGCTGCAAGATCACATAGCTCTTGACACAAGATTTGACTTACAGTGACAGGAGGTGATATATCCTTGAGCACGTACCCTGATGCTGTTGTGACTGGGGTATTGTAAGAGGAAGATCAGGAGTCAGAAGACACCACTGCTAGAAGTAAGGAGAGTGACTGCCCCCTCACCTCCTCACAATGTGCAACTGCCACCCCCATCCCACCCCTAGAGCTCCATTTAGTTTCTGCAGTGTGGCAGCTGGCTCCCCCTTCTGGCTGCACTGAGGTGGGCAGGGATGGCCACATGCTTCTTTGACTACACTAGGGCAGCCGCTTGTTCACCTTTCTTTGGCTATGGTGGGAGTGTGGGTGGGGTTCACCTCTTGTTCCTGTTACACTATAGCTTCTTCAGTCCCTTCTGCTGCACCTGAGGCAACCACTTCAGGTTGCCTAATGATAGAAGTGCTCCTCACTGGAGGAGTCCTTACAGGCTTGCTGAGAGCACAGTACATGAGCAGGTTCCTGCTTCAGACATCTTTTAGTATTGGTTCTTTAAAAGTATCACATTTTACCAGGTTTCTCAAAGATCAATCTGACTCCTCAGTTCCACACTACTACAGTTAAAGCTGGAGTTTTCACACTGCAGAGGATCTAGAAAAGTCAGTGTTACGTTGTGTGCCCAGTTATCTATGCCATCTCTTTGTACCAGTGCCAGAAAAACCTATTGCTTAGAGTAAAAACCTATTATGACCCCTTCATCAAGACGAGACACTAAACGGTCTGTGTAATGACATTTCTATGATGTTTCTAAGAATCTGCATCACATCTAAGCATGTCACATCTGACACCATGTGAAAGGGAAGCGCTGGACATGGCTGAAATGTCTAATCCAGTTTCACACGCTGTAACCTGCTTGGGTGAATTTCTTCCAAAAGGCAACAAGTATGTCTTAATAAAATAAATAATGCAAGAAAGAAAAATAGTCTATTTGATATCTTTTAATTTAATTCAATAATTTAAAGGGGCCATTTACTAATGGTTAGTATACACCAAGGCATGATTGTGCATTATCTGCCCTGGAGCACATATAGTGCATACAGCATGTGTGAACCATTAGCAATGGCCCCTTAATAAAATAATGACATTTAGATTCTGTATTTCCCTCTCACAGGCAGATAATAACAAATAAAAGCATCATAAAATAAAATTATACATATCATTATAAAGCACATTAAATTGCACTGTCCAATTTTGTTTTTTTTAAGTGCCATCAAGTCAGTGCTGGCTCCTGGTGATCCAACAGCCCCTGGGTTTTCTTGGCAAGTAGATTACCAGGCCTTTTCTTTTGAGGCAAGGGAGGGTAAAGTGACTTATTTAAGGTCATAAGGAGTGTCAGTAGGAATCAAACCCCAGTCACCTGGGGGGTAGGCTGTTGCTCTAACCACTAGGCTACTCCTCCACTCTACACTGCCTAATTCATCCTCACAAAAATCCAATTCTTAGTAATACAGGATTCCAAGTTCCCATTAGAGATAACTAAAATACAAACAAAATCAGCCCAACTTTAATGATCATACAGGCTACATAGAGAGCAGGTTTCACAGCCTTTTCCGCATGTAAAGTAGGCTTTTATGGAAAAAAAGAGTGGAGCCCTTTTACTAAAATGCACTAAGCAGTTAATGTGCATTTTCGCATGGGGTAACTGTGTGTGGGGACATATTGTGTGCTGTCAAAGTGGTCTTTAGCATGGATGCACCTAGTGTCACTTCAATAGGGGGAGTTAGGTGCACCAGAGTTTTTTGCACCATGTATTAGGCGACACCCCCATGTGCTATCCGCTAGCAGCATGCTGGTCATGCCCTCAACAGTTACCGACATGTTCTTAGGCTAAACGTGTGAGGTGCAAAAAAGCTAACGCACTTTAGTAAAAAAGCCCCATAGTCTGAAAACTGCCCATCCCATGTACAGAAAAACTTATGTGCATTGCTCCCTTAGACACATTGCTGATGGAACCAACCAGTGAAAGTTCAATGCTGGATTTAGTGCTCACCAACAGAGATAGTGTGTCGAATGCCCCAGTGGGTGTCCATGTGAGCAGCGGCGATCATCACACGGTGTTGTCTGAAGTAAAAGCCAAGGCAGAGTCCAAACACAGCAAACTCAAAGTCCTAGACTTCAAAAATGCTGACTTCAGTGAAATGGCCAAGTACCTGAAGGAGGAGTTGGGAGGAGGTAAGAGAAGTGGAATCACAGTGGACTAAACTAAAAGAGGAAATAAAAGAGGTAACAGATACATATGTAATGAAAGTAAATAAAAACAAGAAGAAAAGGAAATCTATATGATTCTCCAAAGAAGTGGCTGCACAAATAAAGGCAAAAAGCTTTCATAAAATTGAGACGATCACAAAAAGAGGATAAGGGATAAAGCTAAAAGAGACAAAGAGAGAAATAAGGATAGCAAAAGCAAAGGCAGAAGAACAGATGGCTAAAGATGTAAAGCATGGAGACAAAACCTTTTGCAGCTATATTCAGAAGAGGAAGATCAGAGGTAGAATTCAAGACTCAAATGTGCCGAGAACAGATTGGTGGAAAGTGACATTGAAAAAGCGAAGATGCTAAACAAATACTTCAGTTCTGTATTCACGAAAGAAAATCCTGGAGAAGGATCATGTATGATTAACAAATACACAAATGGGAATGGAGTAGATACCACACCTTTCACAGAAGATGATGTTTTTGAACAGCTTGCAAACTGAAAGTGACCAAGGCCATGGGACCAGATGGGATACGTCCCAGGATGCTGAAAGCACTCAGAGAGGTCTGGCAGGGCTTTTAAAGGATGTTTTTGGTAGAATCTTGGAGACAGGAGAGGTTCCACAGGACTAGAGAAGGGCTGATGTGGTACCTCTTCATAAAAATGGTAATAGGGAAGAGGTGACAAACTATAGGCTGGTAATCCGTAATTACCTCTGTGGTAGGAAGAGTAATGGAGGTGCTCTTGAAAGAAAGAATAGTAGACTTTCTCAAAACCAATGGATTGCATGATCTGAGGCAACATGGTTTTACCAAAGGAAGTAAATTTTGTAAGCTCCTCCCTTTTGCCATGCACTATTTTTGATTGGTTCAGAAAGGGCTTTTAAAGCAATGAATGACGTCAGATGCTATAGTGAGTGAGCACACCAGAGCGAAGCAAGCCCCTAATGAAGTGGCGTGTCCACGAAACGGAAATCTTCGTAGGGTAAATGTATACACAAAGTCTTCTGGGAGAAGCTCTTTAAGCTAGGGTAAAAGTTTCTGGCATAGCTTTTGGAGAAAATCAAGTTATTTAGGCTTTAATCTGTTTTGTTTCAGATAAAGCATTGGCTGTTGAGAGCTTGCCATAGCGAACTTTCTGCTGTGTGGAAAAAATGTTAGCTGTGGAGCACATTGCATAAAGGAGTTATTGGCTACTAATTGTAGAGTATTGTTTACAAAAAAGCTATCTAAAGAGGCTACCAGTTATTAATTGTAGAGAATGGTAGAGTTATAATTAAATTATTTAAAAGTATGTATTTAATAAAAAGCGTTAGTGGAAAATGAAAAGATTAGGAGTTTTTGGACCAATGCATGCATTAATTACCATACAGAGGGAGAAATAATTCTTCTGAGGTCTTTCTCCTCAATTATACATCTATCTTTCAGGAGCTTTGATTTATATTTAGGGTATGTATGGAATATATTGTTACTGAGGTTTTTTGGTGATATTGATTTAAGAAAGGAAGATCATGCCAAACAAATTTGATTGAGTTCTTTGACTGGGTGACCAGAAAACTAGATCTAGGGCATGTGATGGATGTGATAGCTCACTCTGAGGAGAAGGAGGTTACCAGTGGTGTGCCACAGGGTTCTGTCCTTGGTCCAATTCTTTTTAACATCTTTGTTAGTGATATTGCGGAAGGGCTGTCGGGTAAGATTTGCCTCTTTGTGGATGATACCAAAATCTGCAATAGAGTAGACACCCAGGAAGGAGGGATCTAGCTAAGCTTGAAGAATGGTCAATAACTTGGCAGCTGAAATTTAATCTAAAAATGCAGGGTCATGCATTTGGATTAGCTTAACCTAGAGCCCGATTCTGGGATGTGGGTTACATCCCAGGATGGGGAGATCTGGTGGAGGGTGGGAGGGGGCAGGATGTGGGCAGAGCGGGGGCAGGCCATCCCGGCAGGACATACAGGGCTGATTCAGGTCACGGTCCTGCCGGGTCACTCTTAAGGTGGAATAAGCAGCACTAACCCAGTAATCAGGCCTGGGGATCCCCCTGGGTCCGGGGCCAGGTGCAAGTGGGCCCCCACCGCCCGATCCAGGTCTCAGCATGCCAGCTGTGGTTGGGCAATGGGGAAGAGAGGGAACAAAGCCATGGGAGTCAGGGGTGCATGTGGGGAGGATGTCCCCGCAGGCAGCAGGGTCCTGATTCTGTGCACTGCAGGAACGTTTTGTTCCCGCAGTCGCAATTCAGGGACAAATGGGCCCATCTTGCTCGGGTCCATCCGGACGACCCAGACATGCCCCTACAACATGAATCAGGCTCTCAGAATGAAATAATTAACAACACGAGCAATACATTGAATTAACTTAAATGTACATTGAGGAGGGATTATGAAACAATTTATACATGTAATGTGTTTGGATATGAGCATAGCAGTGATATGGACAGTGGAGAAAATGGGTACTCACCTATGGGCTGCTGTGAGTTGAGATGAGGGTATAGGGAGGATTTACAGGCTGGCTGGGGGTTGAGAGGGTGGAGGGGGCAGGAGGGGGAAGAGAGGGGGATTCTCAGGGAGGAGTGTAAACAGAGATCTAGCTTTCACATCCAAGGTGTCCCTGACAATGATGCATTTTTAGGTTACTATGTTACATGAATCTGCCTGCAGATCAAGAAGGGGGTGTTCCTAGGGAAGAACTGGGATGGAGGGTACACTTATGCATATATATTTGGATTTCTCAAAATATGTGGGTAAATTTTCATGGCAAAAATGCCTGCACAGATCGTAGGTGCAGATTAGTGTGTGTGCTTTTCCTGAGACAGTTTTGACATGGAAAATTTTCCCTTTGAAAACTGCTATAAAGTTTGCAGTAAAAAGTCCCCCCCCCCCCCCCCCCGACTTTACACATACAGGCTTTGTTTGAAAGTTGCCCTTTCTATATATATATATGATTGTTCCAGGCATATGAATGTACTATTCCCATTGCATTGTAGTAAGCGCTTTGATATTTGATGCACACGTTTTATTTCTTTACTCTCTTGCTTCTTCTTTAGATCTTACTACTAGGAGTCCTTTTTTATGTCTTAACATGTGTTCTTACTTTTCTTCACTTTTATTTGGAATGAAAGGAGTAGCTTTCATTAACATAGTAACATAGTAAATGACGGAAGATAAAGACCAGTATGGTCCATCTAGTCTGCCCAGTAAGATGGCAGGAGTAGGTGCCACTCTGTGCAGGCCACCCCTCCCCATGTCTTTGTTTAGGGGTGAACCCACCGCTCCATGGAGGACACCCCTATTTGTTGAGAAGTTAGATGGCTCAGTTTATTTTGATTTTATTCTGTTTGCTATAAATGGATCCATTATGTCTGTCCCATGACATTTTGAATTCTGTCACTGTATTTGCCCCCACCACCTCCATTGGGAGGGCATTCCAAGCATCCACCACCCTCTCAGTGAAAAAGTATTTCCTGATATTGCCTTTCAATTTACCACCTTGCAGCTTCATGCTATGCCGTGTAGTTTTACAGCTTCCCCGTCTTTGGAAGAGGTTTGTTTGTTCATTATTTCTCCTTAAGTATTTAAAGGTCTGAATCATATCTCCCCTATCCCGCCTCTCCTCCAAAGTGTACATGTTTAGGTCTTCAAGTCTTTTTTCATAAAGCTTCTGATGCAGGCTCCAAATCATTTTGGTCGCCTTCCTCTGAACAGTTTCCAGTCGTTTTATATCCTTTGCAAGATACGGTCTCCAAAACTGAACACAGTATTCCAAGTGAGGCCTCACCAGTGACTTACACAGTGGTATTAGAACCTCTTTCTTTCTGCCAGATTTTTTGTTTAAATTCCCCTTCCCTAAACCCACATTGTATTTAAATTACTGCATTCATGCTTTAAATTTACCTGTGCATCACCAGCATGTGGTTCTGATGCAGACCTGCTCTTCACCTGTCCATGCTGGGTTCATACTTTGTGTATTCATGTTACACCTGCATGTGGCTCTGACGAAGTTCTGCTCTTCATCTGTACTTTGTATGTATCTGTCGCTTGCAGGGGTCTTTGATGGCCAGCCGCTCTTCAGCTGTATTAATATGTCATATATTTCATCCACTCTGAAGTCCTAGCATTCACTTCCAGTCCTCGAGGGCCACCAATGGGTCAGGTCTTCAGGATATCCTTAATGAATATACATGAAAGAGATCAGCACGCCCACCACCTCCATTGTATGCAAATCTCTCTCATACATATTTATTAGGGATATCCTCTAACCTGAACTGTCGGCGGCCCTTGAAATTTGGGAGTAGACATCATTCTCCTAAGTGAACTGGCTGAAAATATTTATGCTGGTACTGGTGCTTCAGCATTCAGTGACACTATTATGTGGGACTATAAACATATTTCCATGCTGATGAGATGTGAACAACTAATTATTATTAAACCCTGAAGCAATGGAAAGCTAAAAATGCCAAGAGGTGGATTTACAGCGCTTTTGCCAGGGAAACGCAGGTTGTACTTCGGTGGGATGTGTGGTAAGTACAGAGCAGCTGCATACAAGCATTCATCGCCCCTAGTCCCATCCCTAACCTTAGAAGAGACATGAGCAGGCGTATGACCACTGCAGGATAGAGTCTTCTCCAACTCCTTATCTACTGCTCTAACCATTAGAATGTACAAGCATTCATCGCCCCTAGTCCCATCCCTTACCTTAGAAGAGACATGAGCAGGCGTATGACCACTGCAAGATAGAGTCTTCTCCAACTCCTTATCTACTGCTCTTACCATTAGAATGTACAAGCATTCATCGCCCCTAGTCCCATCCCTAACCTTAGAAGAGACATGAGCAGGTGTATGACCACTGCACGATAGAGTCTTCTCCAACTCCTTATCTACTGCTCTAACCATTAGAATGTACAAGCATTCATCGCCCCTAGTCCCATCCCTTACCTTAGAAGAGACATGAGCAGGTGTATGACCACTGCATGATAGAGTCTTCTCCAACTCCTTATCTACTGCTCTAACCATTAGAATGTACAAGCATTCATCGCCCCTAGTCCCATCCCTTACCTTAGAAGAGACATGAGCAGGTGTATGACCACTGCACGATAGAGTCTTCTCCAACTCCTTATCTACTGCTCTAACCATTAGAATGTACAAGCATTCATCGCCCCTAGTCCCATCCCTTACCTTAGAGGAGACATGAGCAGGTGTATGACCACTGCATGATAGAGTCTTCTCCAACTCCTTATCTACTGCTCTAACCATTAGAATGTACAAGCATTCATCGCCCCTAGTCCCATCCCTTACCTTAGAAGAGACATGAGCAGGTGTATGACCACTGCACGATAGAGTCTTCTCCAACTCCTTATCTACTGCTCTAACCATTAGAATGTACAAGCATTCATCGCCCCTAGTCCCATCCCTTACCTTAGAGGAGACATGAGCAGGTGTATGACCACTGCATGATAGAGTCTTCTCCAACTCCTTATCTACTGCTCTAACCATTAGAATGTACAAGCATTCATCGCCCCTAGTCCCATCCCTTACCTTAGAGGAGACATGAGCAGGTGTATGACCACTGCATGATAGAGTCTTCTCCAACTCCTTATCTACTGCTCTAACCATTAGAATGTACAAGCATTCATCGCCCCTAGTCCCATCCCTTACCTTAGAAGAGACATGAGCAGGTGTATGACCACTGCACGATAGAGTCTTCTCCAACTCCTTATCTACTGCTCTAACCATTAGAATGTACAAGCATTCATCGCCCCTAGTCCCATCCCTTACCTTAGAAGAGACATGAGCAGGTGTATGACCACTGCACGATAGAGTCTTCTCCAACTCCTTATCTACTGCTCTAACCATTAGAATGTACAAGCATTCATCGCCCCTAGTCCCATCCCTTACCTTAGAGGAGACATGAGCAGGTGTATGACCACTGCATGATAGAGTCTTCTCCAACTCCTTATCTACTGCTCTAACCATTAGAATGTACAAGTGAACTGTTACCTTCGATGTGAACATTTTCTGCACGTACCTTTCAGTGTAAAAGTGAAAGTTTGACATTCAAGAACAAATGTCTTTTTCTTTTTTATTCTTGTGTGTTTTTTGGACTCACCTATCATTCTCCATTTACTGTTAGGTCTCTGTCATGATTTCATAAAAAATTGTTTTTAGACAAAATAGTGTTGTTTATTATGGGCTGATTGCCAAAAGAACCTGCACATCCTGTGCGCGTGACATGAGCGTTTGACATTTACATGCATGCACACATGATCACTTGAGCACACCTGTGGTTTGCACATGCATTGGCTCCCCTCCTTTCAACTTTATGCTGACGTTTTGTGCATTTACATACACGCTCTTTTCTGCAAACTGTCTCTGAAGTCTCATGCTATTGGCGTGCTACGAAAACGCATACACAACTAATAACACGCGACTTCAGCACCAGCTTTCTGCTTCAGCCTGTTAGATTGTAAGCCCTCTAGGTACAAGAAATACCTACAGTACCTGATTGTAACTTGCCTTGAACATCTGAGAAAAGGCCTGAGCTAAACCCCAATTCCCTCCCTTCTCTCTCCATATGCAGTATCACCAGCAGATACGTCGATTTACAAGTCTAGAAGTCAATGCAAGACACAGTTCTGTTGTCGGTGCTGCAAGATTAAGGGAAGAATATGAACTGATAATATTATTAAATGGCCTGTGGGTATGGCACAAAGTGTCTAGAGGAAGAAATGTGTGTGTCGCTGTTTCAAAAGCAATGCAGCAGGATGCTGTAGCAGTAACATAGTAGATGATTGCAGATAAGACTGAAATGGTCCATCCAGTCTTCCCAGTAAGGTGATTCGTTTGTAGATTTGTAACTGGAGATTTGTGGAAGTTCCCCCTCCCTCTCATGCCTTTGCTTAGGGTTGAAACTGTTGCTCCAAGCAGATTATCAGCAGAGTAAGTACAGCTGAGTTACTTACCTGTAACAGGAGTCCTCCAGGACAGCAGGATGAGTCAGCCATGTAGAGGTGTGTTGGTATCTGACGGCACCCAAGACGGAAATCACTCTTCCATAGCTCAGAAGGACTCTTTTTTTAAAGCCCCTCTGAGCATATACCAGTTTCCCCTGTCATAAGAGCATCACCTCCCGACTACACTACTGTAACCTACTCCTCGCTGATCTCCCTCTGAATCATCTCTCTCCCCTTCAATATGTTCAAGACTCTGCTGCGCAGCTAATCTTCCACCAGCCTTGTCATGCTCATATTACCCCTCTTCTCAAGTCACTTCATTGCCTTGAACTTCTGGTATAGAAAACTGGTTAAATAAATAAATAAATAATTGCCTCCCTATCCGTTTCCGTATCCAGTTCAAACTTCTCCTGCTGACCTATAAGTACATTCATTCTGCATTTCCTCACTACCTTTCCTCTCTTACACCTCCCTACAACCCTCTTCAGGAATTCCACTGTTCTGGCAAATCACTTCTATCTGTACCCTTCTCTTCTATTGCTAACTCCAGACCGCTCCTTTCACCTTGCTGCTCCTTAGCCCTGGAACAAACTACCCGAGTCTGTACATCAGGCGTCTTCTCCAACACTTTCAAATCCAGGCTGAAAACTTATCTCTTCACTACCGCTTTCGGATATTGACTCACCCGGTCTCCTTTGCATTTCCTTACCATTCCCCCTAGATTTATCCTATCTCTCAGCTACCGTGTTGTCTGTCTTGACTAGATTGTAAGCTCTGAAGTGCAGAAACCGTCTTTTACAGGTGCCTGTGCAGGGCTGTGAATGTCTTGCAGCACTACGCAAATATTCAATAGTACTAGTAGTCCTACTTCCTACCTCAGTGAGTTCCCTAGCATCTGCAGGTTCATTCAAGAGGAGAGATGGGTAGGTTGTGCGGCAGACTCGTCCTGTTGTCCTGGAGAACTCTTACTACAGGTAAGTCACTTAGGGCCTAATATTTAAAACAATTAATGCAGTTTCTTCATGCCTCAATACTAACTGACTAGCGTTGGGGGGTTCTGGAGGCAGAATGGAGGTAGTAGCTAGGGATATTCAGTCGCTGCCCGGTTATCCCTCGGTAGCAAAAGTCAGGCGCAGTAAAGGTTGTCCTAACTTTCACTGTCAAAGCTAACTAGGCAGTGTCTGGCTATCCAGCTGACCCAGATATTCAGAGCTGATGGCTAGATATGATTTGTTTGTCCATCTGGATGAGAAGGTATTTTTTGGAGATTCAAAGGCTGAACTCACAAAGTGCATTTTCAATGGCCCTGAGCTCCAGCGCGGTTGATAGGAAGGAATGCTTCTGAAGGGGGACCATAGACCCTGGTGAGGAGGTGGCCACCAGCTGCTTTTTGAGGCATCCATTGTGAGTGTCAGCTGGGGTAAAAGCTGTTGGAAGAGCTTTTCCGTTGACAGGTTCCCCGGGTCTATTCAGCAGATGAGGTCCAAGAATGGAAGCCAGTCATTGGTCTGAATGAGTGGGAGGATGGTTCCAAGTGAGTGCATTATGAATTTCTATCTGAAGATGTACTTTGTGAGTTTGCAGAGATCTGGAATTCGGCAGAAGCATGTGTTTTCTTGGATGTGAAGAAGTAACAAAAGTTTTTAAAGGTGATTCCACAGAAGAATTGAAAGAAATATCAATACACCGGGACGATGTATTACAACCATTTGATAAGAAGAATAGCAGCTCACCTGGACCAGATGGCAGACATCCAAGGGTGTTGAAAGAACTGAAATATGAGATTTCAGACCTACTGTTAGTAATCTGTGAATTATCATTAAAATAATCTGTAATACCTGAAGACTGGAGGACGGCCAATGTAACGCCAAATTTTTAAAAAGGATTCCAGGGGTGATCCGGGAAGCTACAAACCAGAAAGCCTGACAGCAGTACTGGGAAAAATGGTAGAAACCATTATAAAGAACAAAATTACTGAACATGTAGATGATAGTCTGGCTTAATGGAGACAGCCAAAATGGCTTTAGCCAAGGAAGGTCTTGTTTTACTAATCTGTTATTTTTGTTTGAAGGTGTAAATAAACAGGCAGACAAAGGTGATTTGGTTGATATAGTGTATCTGGATTTTCAGAAAGCCTTTGACAAAGTCCCTCATGAGAGACTCTTGGCAAAATTAAAAAGTCATGGGATATGAGGCAGTGTACTATTGTGGATCAGGAACTAGTTAAAAAAATACAAAGCAGAGGGTAGGGCTAAATGGCCAATTTTCCCAATGGAGAATAGTGAATAGTGGAGTACCCCAGAGATCTGTCCACTGCTTTTTAACATATTTGTAAATGACCTGGAAATGAGAACGAGTGAGGTAATCAAATTTGCAGATGACACAAAATTATTCAAAGTTGTTAAAACCCATGAGGATTCTGAAAAATTGCAAGAGGACTTTGATAAATTGGAAGGCTGGATATCCAAATGGCAGATGAAATTTAATGTGGACAAGTACAAAGTTATGAACCTGGGAAAGAACAATCCAAACTATGATTACACAATGCAAGATTCTACATTAGGAACCATAACCCAGGAAAAAGATTTAGGCGTCATCATGGATAACATGTTGACACCCTCCACCCAGTGTGCAGCGGCAACCAAGAAAGCAAATAGAATGCTTAGAATCATAAGGAAAGGAATGGAGAATAAAACAAAGGATATTACAATGCCTCTGCATCGTTCCATGGTGCGACCGATTCTTGAATATTATGTGCAATTCTGGTTGCTGTATCTTAAAAAGTATATAGCATTATTAGAAAAGGTACAGAGAAGAGCCACCAAAATGGTAAAGGAGATGGAAGGATACCCCTATGAGGAGAGGCTAAAAAGGTTAGGACTCTTCAACCTGGAAAAGAGATGGCTGAGGGGAGATATGATAGAGGTCTATAAATTAATGAATAGCGTGCAACGGGTAAACGTAGATCGATTGTTTACGCCATCAAAATAAAGAAAGGGGACATGCAATGAAGCTACAGTGTAACCTATTTAAAACTAATAAGAGAAAATATTTTTTCACTCAACGTGCAATCAAACTCTGGAATTCGTTACCGGAGGATGTAGTAAAAGCTGTGAGTGTAGTCATGTTTAAAAATGATTTGGACAAGTTCCTGGAGGAAAGGTCCATTAGCCATTATTAAAGATGACCCAGGGAATCCACTGCTTGCCCCAGTTCAAGTATTGTGGGACCTGTGTCTTTTGGGGAAACTGCTAGGTACTTGTGACCCAGATTGGCCACTGTTGGAAACAGGATACTGGGCTTGATGGAACTTGGTCTGACCCAGTATGGTATATCTTATGTTCTTAAGTAGGACCTTTGGTTGATCTCTGACAGGGGGGACAGGCTCTATCTATTTAGTCTGGAATAAGGACTGGACCTCCTGGAGGAGGATGTGGTTGATGGTGCCTAGGTACTCACTGGGGAGAGGTGGCATTTGGGGGGATGTAAAAATGTATGCGGTAACCACATCATACAGTGTTGAGTACCCACTTGTCAGTGGTTATGTGCTCTCAAGCCTCTGCAAAATGAATAAGGTGGTCCCCACCAATATGGTCTCCCTACGCTGGTGGTCAAATGTTTCACATGTTATCAGAGGCCAGGGGTTGGCTTATTTTATTTATTTATTTTATTTAAAAGTATTTATATACCGCTTTATCCTGAAATCAAAGCGGTTTACACATCAAACAAATCAAAAAGTGCGTGGGTGCGGGCATGTAGTTAGAATCGACAGTCTACAATATGATTGCGGGGTGATCTATATACAATGAGATCTATGTACTGGTGAGCTATATACAATGAGATCTATGTACAGGTTCTATATACATATTGCAGGGAGAGGGAGGTGGGAGGCAGCTTGGATAGGAGGCAAGGTAGGGCGAAAAGAGGGCCATCGGTCAGGTCATATGATGTCCTTATAATGTTCTGTGAAGAGAGTCATTTTGAGCATCTTCCTGAAGTCCTTGAGGTCTGTAGTTGATTTCATGTTGTTACGGAATGAGTTCCAGAGTGCCGGCATGGCCAGGGATAATACTCTTCTTGAGGTATCCTGCCTTGTTTTAGTAAATGCTTTGGGTGTGTTGATGTTGTCAGAGGTGTCTCTCCTCCTGGGTCTGGTGTATGTCTCAGGTTTGATGAGGGGTTTCAGACTGTCTGCTGAGAGGTTCTGTTTGATTTTGAAAATGTTTAGTTGCACCTTATAACGGATGCGGGAGGTGATTGGGAGCCAGTGTAGGTTGTTGAGGATGGGGGTGATGTGATCGTGCCTTGAAGCACCAGTTATTATTCGGGCGGCAGTGTTCTGCATCTTCTGTAGTGGCCGGGTTTCTTTTTTTGAGAGTCTGAGGTATATGGGGTTGCAGTAGTCTAAGATGGGAGTGATGAGAGCTTGACAGACAGTGCAGAAGTGATCCTGTGAGAGGATTGGCTTGAGGCGTCTTATGGTTCTCATTTTGAGGTATGCATTCCTGGTAGTTTTGGCGATGTGAGATTGAAGGTTCAATTCTTTGTCGAGAGTCACACCGAGATATTTAATTTCTGGTTTTATTGGTATTGTGATGTCATTTAGCTTGATGACAGGAGGAGGGGTGAAGGCAGAGTTCCTGGTGATGATTAGCACTTCTGTCTTGGTGTAATTTAAGGAAAAGTTGTTTTCCAGAAGCCAGCTTGTCATCTGTTGCAGACAGTTGTCTATGCTGGAGTAGTCTGGGCTGTCAAGGCTGATAGGGGTGTATATCATAATGTCGTCTGCGTAGATGGTGTATTGGATTCCGTTGTTTTTGATGATGGAGCATATCGGTTGTATGTAGAGGTTGAATAACAAGTCTGAGAGGGCGGAGCCTTGTGGAACACCCTGGGTGGCTCTCAGAGGTCGGGAGGTGGTTGGGATGCATTTGACCTGGAGGTGTCTGTTTGTGAGGTAAGATGTGAACCAATTCAAAGTGGTGCCATGTAGACCAATTTCCTGAAGTCTTGACTGCAGAGTACTGTAGTTGACGGTGTTGAACGCTGAGGAGATGTCTATAAAGATCATGATGATGCCCTACTTGATATTGTCGATAACCTGGATCAGGTTGTCGAAGAGGTAAATCAGTAGGGTTTCAACACCATGGTTTGGGCGGAAGCCATGTTGATTGGGATCCAGAGGGGCATGGCTGTTGATGTGGTCTTGGAGTTGTTGAACCACCTTTTCAATGATTTTCAAAAGGAGGGGAAGGCTTGAGATGGGTCTGTAGGCAGCTGGATTGGTTTTACTTAGTGTGGATATTTAGGGATTGGGCGTATTGTTGCTAGCTTTAGAGTGCTTGGCATGATATCTCAGGTTAGGGAGTTGTACACAATGTTGCTTGCTTTTGTCTCCATTCCTTCTAGCGTAATCACTGTTGAGAATACGCATTGTAATGATGAGATCTCAGGTGTTGGGTCTGCCATTTCGATTAGGTTCTGTAACAGCACAAGGGTAAGTAGGGTTAGAGTTCTTTGCCACATATTTTTTCATTACTATTAGTCTATGCAATGAGTTCTACCACTGCATCAATAAGAGCATTGACTTTGTTCTTTTTGGGAAAGCCTTTCTTAGCCATGCCTTTCTATTCTTCCTACTATGAGATACAGGCAACTTCATTAAAGGGACTGTGCCTGTTGTTAATTGTGTAGAGGGCTCCATCATTCATGCCTTGCACCTCAGAACTCTTTACTGGAAATTCCTATTAGAACATACAAATAAAAGGAACGGCCTAGTGTACCTTCCTCCTTGTTATATTTACCACAGCTCCTTCTTGAGACCCTTGGTGAGAAATTTTTTAACGGATTTTTGTCAGGAAATAAAAGCTATTTTGACCTTGTTGATTTTTGGTAGTATAGATGGTGATTTTAATAGTTTTCCATGGAGTCTTTCAACAATAAATGTTTCTAAACTTTAGTGTAATGTTCTATGGAGCCCATGGACTGAAGCTTAGAAACATGCTAAGACTGTCGTCCATCTGCTCTTTTCTTCTCTTCACCCTTTGCTTCTCTCTGTTGTTTTCCCACTCCCATTGCTTTCTCCTTAACTTGCCCCTTTTCTCTTCTCTGCCCCTCTTCCTCCACTCTTTATTCTTCTCATTCCTGGTCTTTGTGCCAGCTACAATAGCGTGACCACAAAGGCTGCTATCGCCTACCTCCCCTCACTGATAGGAATTCACATTTTGCTTTGTTAAGCACCTGAAAGAATTTAGTATGTGCTAAATTGATTTAACATGCATTAACTTAGGAAGCCTTAGTTCACTGGTTAGTGCAAGTTAAAGCAATCTAGTATGTACTAAAATTCCCTATAAAAAAGAATATGTGAAACTAACTAAAAAACACCCAAGAACTGGGGAAAAAATTGAAAACCTAATTTTTCTAGCTTGTGCACGTCACTATTGATTGGTTCTTCTATGCAGAGTTAAAGCAAGGTGCAGGCGCCGAGAGATAAGCAACAGCCTGCCCTGCCTGTTGGTGAGCTTTGAGGAGAAAAAGAATGCTGGTTGTCTCAGCATCATCCCTCTCTCCCCCTCCTCCCCCCCACCCCAGTGGTACTGGCTCTGCTTACAGTCTGGGGATTCTCAGGGCTGGAACTCACTCACCTGATCTTTGCCCATCTGACCAGGAAGCACCAGAAGCTCTGCTGGTAGCCTCCTAGAGGAACTTCCCTCTCACTCAAAAGTGTCAATCACTATAGTCCAGTGATTCTCAACCCAGTCCCCTGGGACCCCCAGGCCAGTCAGGTTTTCAAGATATCCACAATGAATATGCATGAGATCAGTTTGCATACTCTGCTTCCATTGTTTGCAGATCTATCTCATGCATATTCATTATGGATTTCCTGAAAACCTGACTGGCCTGCTTTTCAAACTTTTATCCCATATGACCCCATTTTAACAACTGGAAATTCACGTGACCCCAGATGATGATGAAATAAAAAAATTGGGTTTCCAATCTCCCTCCACTGATCTAAAGCAGGAAACAACAGCAACAGCAACAGTAGTGGCAACAGCAACAGCCGTCAGCACAGGGTCCCTTGTGTCAGTGTGCAGTGCGTGATTACACACCCCAGTACTCAGCAGGGGTTTCCAGTCTAACAGGAAGCTCACCCAGGAGAGGACAAGGGCCTATGAATGTTCACTGGCTCACAGGCCACTTGCTGACTGGTGACTGCCACTACTTGGCATAGGTCACAGTGAAAGTCCAGAGAGAAAGAGAAATGGTCCTGTTTCTGTGACCTCCATCCACTGATGATGTGAACTCATTTGGGGTCCCAACCCCAAGTTTGGGAATCACTAGTCTAAGGGGTATGTTTACTAAACTGGGCCAATCGTTAACCCAGGCTATCTGTAACTAAGTTCCATTGAATAACATGGGACCTAGTTGCAGATAGCCCGGGCTAACCATTAGCCCAATTTAGTAAATATACCCCTAAGTCTCCATTTATTTCAGTCACTGTAAGTCTATAAACTTTCCACTGGGTTACAGGCAAGCTGTAGGATTTCAGTTTCTTCAGGATTATTTAGACAAACTCATTATTTATATATTTACTTTTATTTAAAAGATTTATAAGCTACTTAAAGTGGTGTACGACATGAAAAATAAAACAATACAAAACAACAATAATGGCAGCCCCATAACACTACATAAAAAACACACAAATAGAAAACATATTAGAGCTACCCACCATAATCAGCCCCCTCCATAGACCTCCCTGAGAGCAAACAGACACCTGCTCCTATCCCAGCTTCCCTCCTCTAATATTCTTACCTCCCTTACCAGAAGTCCAGCCTGACTTCTACTGTTAGCTTCTTCTCCTACATACAAATACACCACATTCAAATCTTGGAGTATCATTATTATTATTCAATACAATTTTACGTCTCTCATGTATATGTATCCTAAATTGATTTACAATTGAGTAAGAAACAGAGTAAAGTAATATAATAAGCATCAAAGAGAGTGTGCAAAGAAGAAGAGGCGACACAATGGAGTTGACTGACGAGTTAAATATCAAACACTGGAAAGGTTTCAATCAGAGTGGCAGAATGAGAAAAGTGAGCTTTCAGCTGGGATTTGAAAATAAAGAACCAGCTATGATGATATTTATCCTACTGAAGTTCCCTGGGGAAGAATTATGTAGAGAAGCCATTCTCCATCTTCTGAAAAGGATGCTACTCTTGAGGTCAGGTTGACCTGGCAAATGTGCAACTTCTCAAACAGCCACTTTCAGCGGTGCAGGTCAAGCAGGCCCTGGAGTCATTGTAAAAGTAACACTTGGCTTAATCCACCCAAAGGCACTGAGACCTACAGTGACTACAGCAGAAGGAAGCCAGTCCAGGAATCAAAACAAGGTTTACCATATGCCAACACATATTGCTACCTCTGGACCAGTCCAAGGGATAGGCAGGGCCAGCGTTAGGGGGTGGCAAGCAGAATAAGTGCCTTGGGCCCCATTGCCACAGAGGGCCTCAGTTTGTCTTAAGCTGAAGGAGGCATAGCCTGCAGGCAGGCTTTGGGTCCCCTTACCAGTATCTGCCCTGGGCTCCAGCATCTCAAACACTGACCCTGGGGACAGGTGGGCTCATTGCAGAAACTACTATTGCTAGATATTAACTAATCAGAAAGATTTACAAGGAAAGAACTATTCTGTCTGGAACTAGAGCCAGATCCAAGAAATCTGCACAAGACTGGGAAAGGGAATGGAAAAAGATATTCCTTACTATCCAAAACCCTAGTTGTAAAGAGGTGCTCTTACTTTGTGTTCATGCGTCTTTGTGTCTGTTGGGCACATTTTGCTTAGGCAATAGTGCCTGCTGGGGAGGTTCCATTCATCTGTCTGCAAACATCTGTCTCATAGAGCTTCAAAGAGCAAAGCAGAGCAGCTGAGAAAAAGGGCAGGAACAGGAGAGGAACTGGAGGAATGTAAGGAGGCAGAGAAGGTAGGGAGAGAGAGAGTGAAAGGGGAGCATAGTAAAGGGTAGGGAGGGACAGGGAGTGAGTACAAGAGGACCGAGAAAAATTCAAGGGAGAGAGAAGCCTACATGCCCTCAGCCATGCAGTACATACACTGCCAACATGGATATATCGCACATGCACACACACACACACACACACACCCTTGACACACACCCGCAGAGTCTCAAGATACACTGTCAAACTGCACACACCTCCCAAATACTGACACATACAGATATATACACACACAGCCTTCAAAACACACTGCCAAAATGCACACTTTTGACACACACACTCGTAGACATGCATACCGAACTTGTGACACACACTGCCAAGTGTAGACCCCAACACACACAAGCATCTATGCCACACAAACAAACACACACACAGTCTCAAAGACTTACTCATAGACATACATATACACATATGCAGCCCCCAAAACACACTGTCAAGAAGCACACAACTCCAACACACACAAACACCCATGACACAGAAACACACACACAATCCTGTCTCACATCCACACAGATAAACAGCTAAAGCTTTCCCATGGAGAAAAACACTCACATCATAGCATTTGTGCCCACACATACACACATCTCACATACAAAATCAGTCACTACTCATGCTATGGTCACCTGTGAACATATATATTCATCTCCTGTTTCCCTACTGCTTCAGCTGAATCCCCCATGCAGAGATGTCTGAATCTCCATAAGGAAGAAAGGAGAACGTGCCATTGTGGCACACTGTCAGTGTCAGTACACACTATTCAACTTGTGTGTTGTTTCTGGCCTCCTCTCCTCTTTCTTTCAGCTCAGTTGAAATCAAAGCTGTGATCTGACAACATCAACCTTTTTGGCAACTAGATACTGTGTCTCTTACTACTTTAGCAATTTCTCAGCTCCCCATCAGCATGACCACCCTTCTACATACACGTATTCACACACGTACACATATACACACCTCTTGTCTAAAGCCTGCATGTGTTTCCAAGTCTGAAAATTAGGTTTGTTGTTGGAATTCCCCCCAAAACAAAAGTGTTCATTGTTGACTACAGCATGGCTTTACTAGAGGTAGGTCTTGTCAGACAAATCTGATTGATTTCTTTGACTGGGTGACCAAGAATTGGGTCAGAAGAAAGTGCTAGATGTAGTGTGCTTAAATTTCAGCAAAGGTCTTCATATTTTCAACCTCTTGCTCTCCACTGCTATTATTCCTGCAGCCTTCAAGCATGCTGTGGTCAAGAAACCTTCACTTGACCCTAGTTGTCCTTCTAATTATCGACCCATGTCCCTTCTTCTCTTCATTTCCAAACTTCTTGAGCGTGCAGTCCTCCACCGTTGTCTTGAATTCCTTTTCTCTCAAGCCCTGCTGGATCCACTTCAATCTGGCTTTCATCCCTTACATTCTACTGAGACAGCACTTGTCAAATTCTCCAGTGACTTGTTTCTGGCTAAATCCAAGGGCCTTTACTCTATCTTCATCCTTCTTGACCTTTCTTCTGCTTTTAATACTGTTGACCATAACCTTTCCCTTGACACATTGTCCTCACTTGGTTTTTGGGGGCTCTGTACTGTCCTGGTTCTCTTCTTATCTCTGCCATCTCTCTTTCACTGTTTGTTCTGGTGGTTCCTCCTCTACTGCTATCCCACTCTCTGTTGGTATACCCCAAGGGTCTGTTCTGGGCCCTCTACACCCAATCCCTTGGTGCTTTCATCTCCTCCTATGGATTTCAGTATCATTTTTATGTCGATAGTTCTCAGATCTCTCTTTCTTCACCTGATATTTCTCTGACATTCCAGACCCACATCTCTGTCTGCCTGTCTGACATCGCCACCTGAATGTCTCACCGCTATTTGAAATTAAACATGGCCAAAACCGAACTTCTTATTTTTCCCCCTAAACCTTCTTTCCCACCCACCCACCCCTCTTCCTCTGTCTCTGTATATAACACTCTTCTACTTCTGTTTCCTCAGCCCGTAACTTTGGGGTCATCTTTGACTCCTCCCTTTCCTTCTCCTCACATATCCAACAGATAGCTAAAACCTGTTTTTTCTTTCTCTATAACATTAACAAAATTCACCCCTTCCTTTCTGAAAACACTACTAAAACACTTGTCCACTCTCTAATTACTTTCCATCTTGACTACTGCAACCTCCTCCTTGCTGTCTCCCTGTGAGTCATCTCTCTCCCCTTCAATCTGCTGTACCACTAATCTTTCACCAGCCTCGAAATACTCATAAAACCCCTCTTCTCAAATCACTTCATTTGCTCCCCTTCCGTTTCCATATCCAATTCATACTTCTCCTTCTTACCTATAAGTACATTCATTCTTCTGCTCCTCTCCCCTCTCTCCTTACACCTCTCCTCGTGAACTCCGCTCTTCTACTATCTTGCTTCTCTCTTTGCCCTTTTCTTCCATTGCCAACTCCAGACTTCGTTCCTTTCACTTTGTTGCTCCTTATGCCTGGAACAAACTACCTGAGTCTGTTCATCTCTGCCCCTTTTCAAATCCATGCTAAAGGCTCACCCCTTTGAGGCTGCTTTTGGATCCTGATCCCTTGTTTTCCTTGTGTCTCCTCACCCTTCCCTATTCTACCCTTATTCTTATCTTTTGTCTTGTCTGTCAATTAGATTGTAAGTTCTGAGAAAAAGGGGCCATCTTTATATGTGTCTCTACAGCGCTCTGTATGCCTTGTAGCACTATATAAATTTATTTATTTATTTATTTACATTTCTTATATACCGCACTATTTGCGATCAGCGCGGTTTACATAAAACAAGAAGGTAACCGACAATGAACAAAAGTCAGGTCATTACATTGAACAGGAACAAGTAACTTGGAAAACAGGGTAAACTATATACATATGCATAACCATGAATGGGTAACTATATACATGTCAGAGGGAGTTATTGGGTATTGGACATGCTTAGTGGCTGGGGTTCGGGCAGTAAGTGAGATGCTTGATAAAGAGGAAATGTTTTAAGGCCTTTCTGAACTGGCTCAGGTTAGGGATTGCTCTGATGTGTGGTGGTAGGGAGTTCCAGAGACTTGGGGCGTATAGTCTAAAGGCTCTGTTCGATGTTGCTTTGGAGCATTTTGTAGTGTCTCTCGGTATCACTAGCATGTTAGCTACTGAGGTTCTTCTTAGCCTGTTGGGTATGGGTGGTTGGATGAGGTCACATAGTGAGGAGGAGGAGAGTCCCTTGATGGCCTTGAATGTCATCACTAGGGTTTTGAAACTTAGCCTGGCTTGAATGGGGAGCCAGTGAAGCTGTCTCAGGAGGGGTGTGATATGCTCTCTTCTTGGTGTGCCGAGGAGAATCCGCGCTGCACTGTTCATGGCAAGTTGCAGGGGCTGTAAGGTGGCCTGAGGGAGTCCTTGCAGGATGGCGTTTGAGTAGTCCAAATGGGGGATGATGAGGGCTTGATAAATGGTGCGGAAGTCGCTTGGTTCAAGTAGGGGGCGTAAGTGTCTAAGAGATTTAATCTTGAAGTAAATCGCTCTTACAGTGTTGGTTATGTGTTGCTTCATGTTGAGGTTCTGATCCAATGTTACTCCGAGGTAACGAATAGCTGATTTTACTTGTAATTCAGCGTTGTCCATAACCTTGGCGTAGGTTGTCAATGCCTGAGATTATGGTGTCAAAAAGCGTTGTGAGTAGAGTTTCGACTCCGTGTGACTCTCTGAATCCGTGTTGAGATGAGTCTAGGGGGGCATTGGTATCAATGTGATCTTGTAACTGTTTGTAGACTGTCTTTTCGATGATTTTAGCAAGCATCGGGATGCTGGAAATGGGTCTGTATGACTCCACTTTTTGAGGGTCTAATTTGGCGTTCTTCAGGAGCGGTCTAACGGAGGTCTGCTTGAGCGTGGAAGGGAACGACCCAGTGCTGAATGAAAGGTCTATCATCTTTGCTAAGATCGGGGCAAGGTCACAACGCAGATCTTTTATCCAGAATGCTGGACAGGGGTCTGAGTATGCAGTGGAGGTATTTAAGGTTGCGATGGTATCTTCAATAGATTTTTTTGATGGTGTGACAAAGGTGGTTAGGGATACTGAGAACTCTTGTTCGTTGGAGAGGTCCGGTGACATCACTTTATCAGTCTTGCACAGTTTAGATTGCATAAAGCTGGCGTAGTCCTGAGGGTGTATGGTTCCAGGGTGTTCCGGGGTGGGTTCTTTGGCAAGAGATTTGACCAGGTTGAAGAGGTCGTGCGGCTTGTTTAATGACCGTTTCAGGGTGTCTGTATGGTATTGTTTCATCCTGTCTATGACAGCCCTGCGATGTGTGTGTAAGTGCTGGGTGTATGCTACTTGGTCATTGGTGGTGCGTGACTTCCTCCAGCGCTTTTCCAATCTCCGTAATTGGATTAGAGATGTCCTTAAGTCAGCTGTGAACCATGGTGCAGTTGATCTTTTATTTGGGGCTTTAGTTGTTGGTGTACGGATTGCGATTGCACTGAGCTTGCTGTTCCATGTGGTGATTAGGTCCTCTAGGTTTTGTGTATCCTTATCGAGGAGTTTGTTCGTTTCGGCTAGGATGCGTTCTTTGTTGAACGAGTGAAAGCTTCTGGTGGTTGAGCTCGAGGTCATACTGGTGTCCACAGTGGTTCTTTTTGGCTTGATAGGGGTCGGAATCTGGAAGGTGATGAGCTTGTGATCCGACCAAGGTACTGCTGTTAGTGATAACATGAAATTTTGTGCTTGTTGAAGCACTGTTTGTGGGGCGAATATGAGGTCGAGAATGTTGCCTTTTATGTGTGTTGGTTCTTGTACCAGTTGGGAATATCCCAAGATATCTAGGGCTTCAATGAAAGTAGCTGCTTGATTGTCTTGTAAGGATGGCAGGTTGAAGTCACCTAGGATCCAATTTGGTTTATTTAGTTCGTGGGTGTTAGATGCTATGTTTATGATGTTGGAGAGGTTGTCTGGATCTGCAGAAGGCGCTCTGTAAATCAGGTTTATGGAGCAAGTGTTGTTGGATATAGTTATTGTTTCAAGGGTATCGATGCTGTTGGATTCTATCATCTTGAATTGAAGGTCGGATCTAGTGAAGACGGCAACTCCTCCTCCTCGTCTGTTCTGCCTGTGGCTGGTGAATGCCACAAAGTTAGGTGGTAGTAGCTGATTGAGTATGATGTTGTCTTCCGGTGAGAGCCAGGTCTCGGTGATCATGATAATGTCTAATTTATGATATGTTATTGTTTCAGTGATTGCCGGCCATTTATTGCGAAGTGAGCGAGAGTTAATGAGTGCGCACTTCAAGCTGCTGGTATATGGGCTTTTTCTTTGCTTGGTTTTCGAAGAGCTTTGTAGTGGGATATGGATGAGATGGTGGCGATGATTAATGATTAATAGTAGTAGAAGTCTTTGATGTGGTTCCGCATTAGCAACTTATAAATAAACGGAGTGCCCTTGGGATGGATTCTAAAGTGACTGAATAGGTAAGAAACAGGTTGCGTGGGAAACAACAGAGGGTAGCAGTAAATGGAACTCACAGTGAGGATATGGGTGCTACCAGTGGTGTGCCTCAGTGGTTACTACTGTTCTTTTTAACATTTTTGTAAGCAATATTGTGGAAGATTTTTTGGGAAAGGTATGCCTCGTTTGGATGATACCAAAATCTGCAACAGGATGGACATCCTGGAAGTATGGTTAACTTGAGGAGGAATCTAAAAAATGCAAGGCTGTAAAAACCCAAGGGAGTAGGAGAGTGTAGGGGGTGAAATACTTCAGTGCACAAAGGAAGAGTGGAACCTGGGAGTGATGGTAGCAGATGCTCTTAAAGTGGCAAAACAGGTAGAAAAGCCTGTCAACATATACCAGAGCAGACATCTGAAATCTTCAAAGACGCACAGTGTGATGTCATCAAACGAGGTCGTAAATCTTGTAATGATCAGCAGGATAACAAACAAGAGAAAAATTCCTTTGGGATTGTGCAAGTTCCCTTACAGCCCCAAGGGAAGCCTAGAAACTACACATCTAATAAAACTCTGGCCTGGCCTCCGGAAGGGAAGAGGCTTTCCTCAATATCCCCTGCTAGGAAGGAACAGAGCCAGACCACTGAGCCGCTGCAGGATCCTGAGCTGGCCCAGTTTCCCTGGATCACTAGGCAATACTCTTTGGAACCAAAGGGAGGCTGGAAGGGGGAGGGTGGAGCAGTCTACACCCTAGAAAAGATCCCTAGGTTCCACAGGGAAGGGGGCAGTGAAATAGACCAGGAGGAACTCATGGAAGCTCAGGAGTATAAGCAGGGCCGGATTTACCTTGAGTGAGGCCCTACGCCAACAAAAATTGTGGGCCCCCAGCAGGGGCGGCCCACGGGGGGTGCGGGCCTCATTTGCATAAGGGGCCTCATTTGCATAAATATTTGCATAATGTTACCATATACTAACTTTTAGTAAACGTGCCTCTTAATGAGTGTATGGATAAAGAAAGACTAAAAGATTTCTACATTACTATAATCCAGTGCCAACTGCCAGACACATTAGGAACTACTACAAACACTGCCCATAGTAAACCCGCCGTATCCTAACAGCACTACCAGGACTCACAAAGCACCATACTCTACCAATCAAAAGGCAACACTGCAAATATTAAACCAATACATTTCAGAGAACAACAATACATGACCTACTGGGGAAAGAGAACAAGTGGCAATGTCAAATAGGAATTATATAAACAGAACACCTCAGCTCAGTTACACATGCAGAACATAGACCATCACCAAACAAGTAATCACAATTTTGAAACAGGAAGACAATAATTAAACTGGGAATCCCAAAAGCAAAACTTGGAATGTACAACACTGTAGAAATAAAACTATACATTAATTTGCTCTTGTACTAAACAAAGCGCAGACGTTAATGATGCACATTTACCAGAGTTGACATATTCCAATTAATAAATTCAAAATAAAGAGATATTTTTCTACCTTTTGTGCATTTTTTTCAGCTGCAATTGCTCCAGCCACTTTCTTCTGGTTTCTTCGTGTCTTCTGCTAACTCTCCATCGTCTGCTGTCCATTTGTCCTTTCTTCTCTCTTCTAGATTTTTTTCCATTCTCTCTCTACATCTGCTTTAACATACTAATCTTTCTCCTTTTGCTCTTTCCTCATTCCTATTTCATCCACTCAAATTTTACCCCTCCATCCTCAATCCCCACTTACTCTCCCAATACCCGGCCAATTGTAGATTTTTTATCCCTCCCACACAAAATATTTTTCCCTTCTCCATTTTACTCTTCCAGCCCCATCCCATTCTAATCCTCCCCCACCATCAGCTCCCTTCTAGTTCCAGCCTCACCCAGCATCCATTCCCTTCTAGTCCCTGCATCAGCCCATTTCCAGTCCTAGCCATCCATCAGCCCATTTCCAGTCCTAGCAACCCCCCAACCCAATACCAGTCCTAGCCACCCATCAACCCACTTACAGTCCTTAACCCCCCATCACCCCATTTTCAGTCCTTAAGCCCCCATCACCCCATTTTCAGTTTAAGCCCCCCCCTATAACCCATTACCAGTCCTAACCCCCCATCAGCCCACTTCCAGTCCTAACCCCATCAACCCATTTCCAGTCAGCCCCCCATAGCCCATTGCCAGTCCTACCCCCCCCATCAGCCCACAGCCCATTAGCAGTCCTAACCCCATCATCCCACCTCCAGTTTTAACCCCCCAGCCCATTTCCAGTCCTAGCCCCCCATAGCCCATTACCAGACAACCCCCATCAGCCCACAGCCCATTACCAGTCTTATCCCCCCCCCCAAAGCCCTTTACCAGTTCTAACCCCCCCCCCAACAGCCCATTACCAGTCCTAACCCCATCAGCCCACCTCCAGTCTTAACCCCCCCAGCCCATTTCCAGTCCTAGCCCCCCCCCCATAGCCCATTACCAGACAGCCCCCATCAGCCCACAGCCCATTACCAGTCTTAACCCCCCCCAAAGCCCATTGCCAGTTCTAAGCCCCCCCAACAGCCCACAGTCCATTACCAATCCTAACCCCATCAGCCCACCTCTAGCCCTAACCCTCCCCCAGCCCAGCCCAGCCCATTTCCAGCCCCAGCCCCCCCAATAGCCCATTACCAGTCCTACCCCCCCCATAGCCCATTACCAGCCCTACCCCCCCCCAGCCCATTTCCAGCCCCAGCCCCCCCCATAGCCCATTACCAGTCCTACCCCCCCCCCGGCCTAAAGTAAAATTTAATTTAAAAAAAAAACCTGGTGGCTGCCGCCGCGGGGCCCCATCTGCTGCCGCGGCAGCACGGACTGACCCGCGGGGGCCCCGTCTACAAGCTGAAGCCGTCGGTTCGGGTCGGTTCGGTTCTCCCTCCCTCCCTCCATGCAGGCTGCAGGCTGTGAGAGACGCGAAGGGAGAGCGTCTCCTCGCGTCTCTCACAGCCTACAGCCTACAGCCTACAGCCTGCAGCGAGGGAGGGACGACCCGACCCGACCCGACCCGACCCGACGGCTTCAGCTTGTAGATGGGGCCCCCGCGGGTCAGTCGGTGCTGCCGCGGCAGCAGAGGGGGCCCCGTGGCGGCAGCCACCAGGTTTTTTTTTAAATTGTATGTAAAAAAAAATGAACTTGTTCTTTTTTTGTGGGCCCCTGCCGGCTGTGGGCCCTACGCCATGGCGTACATGGCGTATAGGTAAATCCGGCCCTGAGTATAAGGAGGACAGGCCCCTTGAACCCATGGAGGTACTTTTTCTGGAACAGTGAATGGTTTAGCCTGGGGCAGGTTCAACAAGTTGATACAAAACCTGAAGGGGAGAAGGGAAGGGCGGCTGCACAGCTGATTAAACTGTGTAGCTGAGCAACACCGTTAATTGTAAAGGAAAAGACTGTGGGTTTTGGGTCACTGTGTTCATGAGACTGCCTATGACTGCTGAGTGCTGATTATTTGGAAGCTTTGCTGTGTTTGTTTTCTGGAAAAGGGGAGGCCATGCCCGTCACTGCTGCCACCAGAGGCACGATGTTTTGGAGCTAACCTCCAATGAGAAGTAGGGGTACAGAACTGCTCCTTGAACTGCTGTAACTTTTGGAAGGCAACTCTTGCTGTTTTCTATAAAACCTGGACTGAACTTGGCGCCTGGATTGTCATGTTGTTTGGTGTGCTAGAGGGTGCAGGAGGAGGTCCAAGGAGTCCGGCACAATCTGTACATTCAAGGAATTCAATCCACAGTTTCACCAATCAAATGTTTGCATTTGCTTCATCATCTTAAATGGTACAAACATCAGCAGACAGACGTTATACTGGTTTGTTGTGCGCAGAGTGGGGCATTAGGGAGAAGTCTAAAGTATAATGAGACATTAATAGTCTCAACACATTTATCAGAAGTTCACGCTATTTGACACAGTCTTGGCCTGCAATGGGAACTCGCAGCAAAACTCTTTGCCAAATTGGGGGAGCTTGGGAGCAAAATGAAGATTAACGGACAACTTACATGCTCATAGCTTTTGTGAAATATGGAAGGTGTTAAGACACGGTATCTCATGCTGCAGTTTGTCTGCATAGGATTGTCATCTGTTTATTGGAGGTGTTGACATTTAAGAAATGTATAGTACATAAAAAAGACACAGGAAGGACTGAAAAGCTAAAGCGAAATAGAATATAGTAGTAAATTTTGTAAATTTCACAGTGATTTTTGCAGGAGTTTAAACTTTCAAATGAAAATGAAGCAAAAGTTGGAAGTTCCCCACAGTCAGTTGGTACGCCTGGATGCTGAGCCATTCGTATGTATGTGTATGGCACTGTTTAATGCTTTATAAAACCAAGGAAAGGCATCAACAGCCACAAATAGGGCAGCTCCATTATCTAGCATATAAGTTGCTTGGGGTTACTTTTATTGCTCTTAGTAAATAGGTCCCGTTTCATGGAATGGGACATGGAGTAAATACCATGTGGCAATGCGTTAACGCCTTTCAGTAAATTTAGCCCTTGCATTTTTTTGGCGTGGTAGATTCTTTCTGTTCTTTTGGGCTTTCAGTTCAATTGGAAATAACCAGTAAGCCTTCATTTACTACAACCACCCAGGAGGCTTATATCTATTTCATATCTCCCTCTCCTCTCAGCCAGGGACTGCAAACCACAGCCCTCTCCAGAACCTGGCTAACAGAGATGGCAAATTTGGCCAGTAGATTTCATGTTCAGCTATGAGTTCTTCAGGCATGTGCTGGATCACTGTATGTGCACTAGAACATTTTTAAGTGTGCAAATAGATGTACTCATATTATTTCAAAGGTATGAATGCATATGAGTGATTTGTGCATACTTTAAAATTTTAGGCACTCAAATGAACGAAATGCATGAAGATGAATGCATATCCCTAATCTCTATCCCTAGCTGGGATGGGCAAAGAAATTAGGGCCAGGAAGTAAACCCCGGTGCTGTGAACACCACTTGCAGCTCAGCGATTAGGTCAGCCACATAAGCATCACAGTACCTACAAGCAAACATAGTACAATTAATCAGAGCAACAAAGTACCTGCACGCTACTAAGGAAACACAAAAGCAGGTACGAGAGACTGGCGGATATCAGATTCAGGTTTATGAAACCCCTTTTGTTGACTGCTAGACATTTCGGCCGATAGGCCTTCTTCAGGGGGGGGGGGGGGTATGAGGAAGCAAACTTCGAAGAAATAAAACAATGAGTATTGACAATAATAAATGTAAGAAACATATAAACTGTTAAAAACCACAAAATGGTATTAAGTAATAAGATATAAAAAACATATAATAAATAACAATATGTCTAGAGAAATAAAAAGCCACTCACATACATATCTAGCTCAATAAATAAATGATAGTGTGATATGGCATGAAAACTATAAAAATTATCTATGTATGTAAAAATATTAATTGTTAAAAGATTCGTGAAGTATAAAGTTATTGTTAATCATGGGATTATGAAAAATCATGGCACCTATATGTTACTATACTGTATTGTAGAACTTTAATAAATTTATGATTAACACAGATGCATATAAACCAAACTAAAGATAAAAAAGAAGCGATGAGGAGGACACGGACAGGAAAAATAATGAAAAGCGTGTAACAATAACTTTTAAAATCTTGTCAATTTAAAAAGACAATGGCCACTAAAAATAATAAAAGACATCAAATAATAAATAATAAATAGTTATCATATTCTCTATATAATGCCACATAATCTGATGTAAAGCATAATTATTAAACAGCTATATTATAATGCCTAATTCTGTATATGAGTTGTATATAGAGCTAAAAAAACGCTGTAAATTGATAAAACCTGCTTTATGTATCATTTGAAAACACTTCCACAAGAGTTGCCAAAACAGACTCTGTAAGGGCATATAACTGTATTATATAATATTGTTTAAATCAAAAAGAAAAGAAAAAATTGGCTCTATATTGTGTAAGGTAGATAGACAAACAATATAAAACATGTGATTAAACGCGGATGTCAGGTTGTCTAGCATGACAATGAAATTGCTAAAGCTCATGGATGTTAAATGAAGCAGATTTAGTATTAGAGCATACTGTAAAAGGACCACATACCTAAAGTTTAGTATTACCTTGTCATGTATTGTATAAAACCTCTAAACACTTGAAGTAAAAAAATCTTTCCATGTGTTAGAGCGCTCTATGTGTAGCGCCTTGGGAGGAACTAGTATATCTACATTCAATGGATGGGAACCGCTGGAAGATATTACAAACGGCTTAGTTACTTCTTCACAAGGATTACTAAACCAACTTTGGAAGGAGGAGAACATGAACCCGGGCGAGGGGAAGAACGTGCGCGAAGCAGCGGAGGAGGAGGAAGAGGACGTAGAACTAGTGGTTCTATGAACATTGTTTCAGAATCCTGTAGTGGATCACATGAAGTTTTTCTGTTAGTGGCGACCTCCATTGTCTCTTTTGAGCCTGGTGTAGTCTATGCACATCACACCCACAGTGTGTCCTGATAGCCCCTGAGGAAGTTGTATACGAAACACGGCCTGTGTTGGGCTTAGGCCACTTATTTGGTTATAATAAATTTATTGGGTGTTGAATCTGCCGCTTCCTGTTTTTGTTTCTGCTCGTTTGAGTGGCTAGCGCTGTTTCTTTGTGGACCCCCTCTATATTGTATGACTGCCATTTATTATAGGTAAACCAAAGTTGTAAAGTGAAGTGGCATCACGTTAGGATGTTAACCAAACTTGAGAAAAACTTGTGACTCTAAAATCACGAACGATGGAACTTTGGCTGGTATATCTCAAAAATTGCCAAGAATCATACTTGCAAATCGCCAAAGAGTAAAACCTACTGCTTGTGTATATTGAATAAAATAGACAGCACATCTCTAGCTAAAACATTGGTTTTACTCACCCCTGACAAGTAAATGAAAAAGTAAACCTTACTGTATATCGTAGCACGCTGTATTCTCTAGACATATTGTTATTTATTATGTTTTTTATATCTTATTACTTAATATCATTTTGTAGTTTTTAACAGATTATATGTTTCTTACATTTATTATTGTCAATACTCATTGTTTTTTCCTTCCCTACAAGCAAACATGACATCAAAATCAGAAGTGGTGATGTATGCAACAAGTCATTAGGAAGCCAGATTTTATTTATTTTATTTGTTGGCATTTATATACCACATTTTCTGGAGATCAAATGTGGTTTGCAGAGAACAAATACAAAAAACAAAACAAAACCAGTTACATGTAACATTTCAAATGAATAGCAACATTAACATGGGAACTATTTACACAAACTCTTAGGGACCGATTCCAGGATGCGGTCGCAGAGCTGTATGTCCCGGCGGGACGTGCAGCCCCACAAGCTATCCGGGCCCGATTCCCCCTCCAGCCCTTCCCATACGTCCTGATGCTCAGGATGGGGAGAGCTAGAGGGGGGGCGAATCGGGGTGGGCCAGCCCGGGAGCATCTACAGGGCTGAATCAGGTCATGGCCCTGTACGTCCTGCTGGGCCTATGGGGACGCAAACCCAATGATCGAGCCATGGAATCCCCCCTGGGGCCGGAGTCAGGCCAGGTGCGAGGGGGTCCCCACCACCCAATCCAGGCCACAGCAGGCCAGCCTCGGGTCGGTCAGTGGGGAAAAGGGGGGCCGGAGCCATGGGAGTCAGGGGCACCTGTGGGGAGGATGTCCCCGCAGGCAGCAGGGACACACCAGGCTGTCCTCAGGACCGATTCTAGCCACCATGGGAATGTTTTGTTCCTGCAGTCCAGAATCAGGTCCAAACGGGCCTGTCTTGCTTGTGGCTGTCTGGACGGACTGGATGTGCCCCTCTCTGAATCGGGCTCCATGTCTCTGATACATTTGAATGATGTCATTAGTGTTTTGTAATTAATGTGGCTTTGAATCGGATGCCAATGTAAATTATATAGTATCGGAATGATGTGGTCCGATATAGGGGTCTTCCATACTATGCATGCAGCAACATGTTGGGCCATCTGTAGCTGGTTTAGGGCTTGCTTGGATAGACCTTGCAGAATGCTATTGCAATAGTTGAAGTGCGGTGTGATTTGTGCCTGGAGAACTGATCTGAAATCGTGGCTTGAGAGTACAGTAGGGGTCTTATTTGCTGTACCATCCTGAGCTTATAATTTATTTATTTAGCCAGTTTTATATACCATCTTTTCCTTCAATCAAAGTGGTTTATATTAGTAGGTTAGATATAATTTAGGAGGGGGATAAAGGGGGCTGTTTAAGAGAAGTTGACTATGGGCATTGGTAAGATCCATAGTGTTCAGAGAATAGATTGTTCTGGTGGTAAGTTTTATGTGTGTGGCCATACTGAGGGTCTGATCTAGGGTGACCCCCAGGTACTTTACTTTGTTTTTTACTGATAGATCAAACTTACTGAGGTGCATTTTTGGGGGTGGGGTGAAGCTAGGGTTCCTTGTTACATACAGTACCTCAGTTTTGCCATAGTTGATTTTGAGGTTATGCCTGCTGAGCCACTTTGACGCTTCACTGAAGCAAGTTGTGATTTGATGGAGGATGGGGTTTGCAATGTCAAAGGGAAGATATAGCTTCCAGATGGCCAATGCCAGCCTCTGAGATCAGGACGTTTCTACTACTACTACTCCACTGAGCATTTGTATAGTGCTACGAGACATACGCAGCGCTGCACAGACATGTAAGAGACAGTCCCTGCTCATCAGAGCTTACATCTAGTCTCTTTGCATAGACTGCTGTGAAGTGCAAACTAAGCACCTTTTCATGCAATCTGGTTTTATCTTTCCTTATGCACTGGCAGAGTTTTACCTGTACTGTAGGGATAACATGACAGCACAGGGCATTTGGGAAAAGAGAAAATAAGGCTTCATTTGAAACAGGTGTGACCCAAATTTCTGAGCAGTGGAAAGAAACAATTATGTTTGGAATTTTTTGCCCACTTTAAGACAACTTACTGCATTAATAGAATTTAAGTACAATGAGTCTCTTCCCTCTAGAGTATACAATCTCAGTGAGTACTTAAAGCAAAGCAATGTGTGCCTTTGAGTCAATGTTGATCCCTGGCAACCAAGCCGCTCCTGGGTTTTCTTGGCAGTAGATTGTCAGGCCTTTCTTCTGAGGCAATGGAGAGTTGTGTGACTTGCCCAAGGCCACGAGGAGTGCTAGTGGGAATCAAACCCTGGACTCTTGGTTATTAAGCCAGGACTCTAACCATTAGTCTACTCCTCCACTCAACAGGACATAAAGGGCCTGATATTTGAAAGGCATTTACATGGTTTACAGCTCTGTAAACCATATAAATGCTGCTCAGTTGTATATTCAATGATATATCCCTGATCTTCTCCCCTATATGATCTAACGCTAACTGTTTAGCATCGGGGTGTGTCATGGGAATTCCAGGAAGGAGGGGAGGCGGCAACAGTCTGTAACCAGGCAGCGGCAATATATTATGCTGCCCAGTTAGTGACATGTGGCTAAAGGATCACCTATCTTTTAGCCGCAGATGCTAACCGGGAAGCATGCAATATCGCCGCTACCTGGTTAGCTACTGCATCGGGGAGGCTGTGCGGTAAACCCAGGTGTTCAACGATGGGGCCGCATATGAATATCCAGAGCTAAGGTTCAGCGCAGACAGCTGTGCTTCATAATTCAATATCAGACCCAAAGTGACTAACAAAAGACATGTCAGTAGGGGAAATGGGATTTGAACCTTGATCTCCCTCCATCATGCTGGGAGGCCAATCCTTCATCTTTTTAGTCTAGGGAGACTAATTGAACTGAATGGGAGACATGAGAAGCTGGGAGTGCATGAGACAAAAAAAACAAGGAGACTGGGAAAAATACAAAAGAAAAATTGGGTAAGGATTGGAGAGACAAGAAGTTTCATCTTGATGCATACACTAATGTTTGTTTGCTGTAATTCTAATTTGTGGTTTCAGAAGAGACAGTGACTCAGATTCTGCTGATGATATATATTATTTAATCCCTCCAACCCTGCCCCTCTCCCACTCACTCTTTCTCTGATCTTATAGAGATTGGGGTCATTCTGAACCACAAATAAGCTGCCTATACATGCGGGGCCGACGTGCATCTCGGGAAAACATCCAAAACCATATTCTGAACTTTCATGGCCCTGCAAGTGTATGGCACTTAAATGGGGATCGCAGAATATGAGTGGGAAGGGGCAGAATGGAAGCACAGCCAGCCCCAGAGACATAGGAAGTATATTCTGGTCACACCCATGTATGTCTGCAGTTGGCCCCACAGACATCCAGGTTATACCTGCAAAATGTGGAATAAAGATAGGACTTAGAAATATTTCTGCTCCTTACCCCAGTGCAGCTAATAGTTGTGAATGGATGACTAACTTATGCTGTGCACTGGTGTGACTGCAGTCTGGAAAACCACAGCATGCAGTGTTATAGAACAGAAAGCAGAGGAGAGGGAGGATTTGCGTCAAAGCAACAGAACTGAACACCCCCACGACTGTATGCAGTAGAGCACTGGTGCTCAATTCAACCATGCTGGCATTTGCTGTGTGAGCTAAAGGCACAACTAGGGCGCCCTACCAATGCCCATGGCCTGGATATGATACTGGTGACAGAGTCCTAGGACCCCATGTGAAAATGTAAGCCCAACCATCAGTGCTATGTACAGCACCCAGCCAGATGGAGTATTACGCTCCACAGAGTGGATTTCTACAATATGCTCTATGCAATGTGCACAGTCCCCCGGTGCAGATAAGGTCTTATGTAACTCCTGTTGGAACACTATACTGAGGATATCTTATGCCGGTGGCTACATGGCACATATCTTATGCAGAGATCACTGTTGTGGTTGTTTACATATGTGGGCCTATGATGTGCAATGTGCAAACGGGGTTTAACTCTTGAGGCAGATATACTGGAAGGGCTGTTTGGGCTTACTGCAGCTCCGTAGCAGATTGAGGTCCACTATTGTAGTTATTGTGTATGTAGGAAGCCAAATGGAAATGCAGTGAGCAGATATGATGCTGGGTTGCAAGTACTGATTGCTGTGGTTCCCCGTCCATCAGCTAAGACATTCAGTGCTGGGCGTTCTTTTGGCAGACGGCTGTTTCTGTGGGGCTGCAAGTGAGACTGTGGTTTCTATTTTCTAACTTGTATCCACCTGTGAGTCTCACCATCTTACACTGTCATTCAGCCTCGACACAGCTCTGTCCATGCCCCCAGCAGCTTCACAGCTGCCCATTTTGAAGGGGGGTGTGGCGATTTGCGGGTATATTGCGGAGATGGGCAGGGTCACAAACATACATCTTTTCAGAATACGGTGAGCTTAGTGACATACAAAGCTGTTGTCTACGTATACCCATCTTCGTACAACGTGGCATGTGTGTGAGCTGTACCCAGCACGTCTATGTGGGTGATTCTGTGCACGCGGCTGCATCTATCCCTGCATATGTGGAATTGGGTTCTATTTCTGCACGTTTCCATTTGGATGTGCCTGCTGCCCGACATGCACATTTTTGGAATTGACCTCATTGAGTCAAGGCAGCAGAGAAAAGTAGGAGGGATCCATCTTAGAAAATATGGGAGAAGCTATGGTGGGCCCTTCTTTCCATGGGCTCCCCTGCACTGCAGGAGACAACTTGGTGGAATTTATAGCATTGTTTCTTGGGCAAAGTTTTTCCTGCTGAGATATCAATTTGGATAGAGCAATCCTCACGTTCAGTTAGATTCAGCAAATCATTTGCATTATTCTAGACCTACGACCTCAAGAGGCCCCACTCTTTGCAGCTCGCCCCCATATGATTTATCTGTACTTTTCTCTTTGTCTATCTTGATTAGACTTGTCAATAGTGATCATAGCATGATCATATTTGATTTAATAAATGAAAAAAGGATGGCAAGAAAATCCACAGTACTTCCTTTTAACTTTCAAATGAGAAACTATGATAAAATGAGGAAAATAGTTAAGAAAAAACTAAAAAGAGCAGCTGCAAATGTTAAAGATTTACATCAAGAATGGGCATTGTTTAAAAGTACTATCTTGAAAGCCCAGAACAGATGTATCCCACATTAAAGAAAAGTGGGAGACACTGGAGGCTTGCTTCACCCGGAGTAGAGCTCTTTAACAGCATTTACCATCACCTGTGCTGCCGGTACATCAGAGCTCCTCCCCCCAGTGATTGGGGTTTAAAGGTTGGCTATGCTGAGAGATGGTGAGACACTGGAGGCTTGCTTCACCCAGAGCAGAGCTCTTTAGTAACGTTTACCATCACCTGTGCTGCCGGTAAATCAGAGCTTCCCTCCCAGTGATTGGGTCAATAACTAGCTGTAACCGTGGGATGTGGCTGCAGGTGTGTCCTAAGGGGTGTGTACCAAGGGGCTTGTAAGGCCCCTTGGGAGCCTCTTAGGAGCACTGGAGAAATCCGGGGAATCTACTTTCCCAGACCCATTGATAACGGGGAAGCGTAAAGCGAAGAGTAAGCCAATGGAGACTGTAGCTGTTCAAGGACCGATGGATAAGCATGACATGAGTACTGCTATTGTTGTATCATCTTGTCTGTTATCTGGGGAAGGTTATTCACCTTCGTAAGCTTCCATAAGTTTGGGATTACGTACTTCTCCCCCCCAACCCACTCCCAAGAATGTTCTAAATGTGGATAGGTCTGGCAGTTTGGAGACTCACTCTCTTTCCATACCTCCTTCTACATCCACTCCTCTACAGCAGGAGTCTGTTAAAAATGGATTGCCTCCTTTATCTTTCCTGATCCCAGTCTCCATGCCTGCAACAGCGGAACTGGCTTCAGTGGGTGCAGGTGGGGTTGAAATTTCCTTGAAAGATGTGTGGTTAATTGTCTCCCAGATGGAGGAAGTGTTGAAGGGGACACTGACTCAATTGTGTGCTGACTACAGCAGTTTGGGGCATGGCTCTCCAGTTTGAAGGGTAGGGCCACTAAAATGGAGAGCATGACGGCTGGTATTCAGTCAGTGTGTAATACCTTTGTTAAGGATAGTTTGTTGTTGCAAAGATAGAAATGTTGGAAAATAATGCTAGAGCTAAAAAATTGAGGTTTTTGAACTTTCTTTTAGTTTGCCTGCTCTCTATCTCCTGGAGCTTTTGAAGAAATCTATGAGGGAAATTTTGATGTTTTCAGCGTTTCAAGAGCTGATGGTAGTTTCATTGCATTATGTCCCTCAGACTTCTCGTCAGCTTCCAATGGAGGATGGAGTGGGACAGCAAAATGTGGATGGTCTCGCGTTGACTCCGTTTTTAGAGCCTTCTCTAGATAAGGTATATAAAAGGGCAACTCTTATAGCTATGCTTAGATCCAAAGCTGATAAGTCAGCCATATTGAAATTGTATTTCCCTAAGAAGGAGACTCTGCATCATTCCATGGTGTGACTGCACCTTGAATATTGTGTGAAATTCTGGTTGCCATATCTTAAAAAGGATATATCAGAATTAGAGAAGGGCAACAAATATGGTAAAAGGGAAGGAAGGATACCCCTATGAGTAGAGGCTTAAAAGGTTAGGGCTCTTCAACTTGGAAAAGAGACGGCTGAGGGGGGATATGATAGAGGTCTATAAATTAATGAATGGAGTGGAAAGAGTAGACGTAAATTGATTGTTTATACCATCAAAAGTAGAAAGACTAGAGACTAGGGGACATGTAATGAAGCTACAGTGTAACCCATTTAAGACTTTAATAAGAGAAAATAATTTTTAACGCATAATCAAACTCTGGAATTTATTACCGGAGGATGTAGTAAAGGTTGTTAGTGTAGCTGGGTTTAAAAAAGGTTTGGACAAGTTTCTGGAGGAAATGTCCATAAATCATTATTAAAGAGGACCCAAGAAATCCACTGCTTACCCCAGGACGAGCACTGTGGAACCTGTGTGCCTTTTTGGGAACCTGCCAGGTACTTGTGACCTGGATTGGTCACTGTTGGAAACAGGATACTGGCCTTCATAGACCTTGGTCTGACACAGTATGGCATTTCTTATGTTCTTATGACTGTAAGTAGGACAGGAGACCCACCATAGAAAATAACTTAATTCAAAGCCTAAGAGATCAACCCAACATGTGTTTCAGCCAGGAGGCCTTCTTCAGGGGCTTTCGACCTATACAATAAACAATAAAACAATTAAAAAACACCAACATACATAATAAAATTATAAATATGATAATAAACCCATAAGATCCGATGATAAAAAATGATAATTAGTAAATGATAGTAATATAGCAAAGAAAAATCATGACATACTTAATGACTTCTAGTATTAGGCTAATACAGTTAAAAAATGGAGAATAGTGAATTACATATGAATGGTAAATTAAAATAAGGTTTATAATATTGAGAGCATATTGTATGTCATTTCAAGTGTGGTAGTGAGTAACAATGGAAAACTTATCCTTAAATGCAATTACTTATAGAGCCATAAGTGGATATAAGTGTGGTGGTAGAAAACATGCTATTGAAGCAATCAATAAAACATAAAAAATAAAAATACAATGTGACAATGCATCATGGCACTAATAAATGTGTAAGAGGAGTGTAGGAAATGCCACCTGGAGAGACGGAGAAAAACTGATGGAAAAACTTTGATGAATGAGACCCTATAGCATATAATGAAGGCAGAAGAATGTGAAACACACAGGTAGGTGGACACAGTTTGGGGGAATCAAAGAAGACGACAGACAGCAGACATAGAGTACTCTCATCAACCCTTTGAGATATGGATTTAGCATGAATCCTAAAGAAGGTAACAACCCAGAAACAACATCTCATTTATTATTTGTAGACAATTTGAAGCTCTATAGTTTTAGTGACCAACAATTAGCAGAGCAACTCTGTGTGGTGAAAAGCTTTTCTGATACATCAGGATGACCTTTGGCCTTGACAAATGTGCTAAGGCAACTTTTTTTTAGAGGAAAATTAAGCAAAACAGAAAACATCTCCCTGGCTGAAGGCTGTGACATCATGGACCTTGAACAGGAAGACATATATATTAGTATCTTGGAGTAGAAGAAGGAATGACACTCAAGCAGAAATTATTGAGAGAGAAGATCAGTAAAGAATACTATAGAAGATTAAAATCATTACTAAAAAGTGTGTTTAACATCACGGAATAAGATACAAGCCAACAATCAGCTGGCAATTCCTGCACTTTCATACAGCTTTGGGGTTGTGGACTGGCCTCTTGAAAAATTGGATATGCGAACATGAGAACTCCTCCATGCTCATGAAGTGATTTACAAGGATCAGTGTATGCCAAGACTGTATATCCCTAGAGCTGAAGGAGGGCTAAGACTCATAGAGATTGATTACACATACAGATCTACTATCATCGGCCTCCAGGCCTACTTAACTGCGTCCTCGGATCCAAATACACAAAAAGTGCTGAAATATGAGAGTAAATGTCCAGAATCTGTCTCCATCATCAAACTTAGACAAGTGTTCTGATGACTAGAAGGAATGAGTAAAAATCCACAAGCATACATAGGGAAGGAAATAACAGAATTTGCAAAACAAGAGAAAAAAAATCTTCATGGAATTAGATCAACAAACAAGGAAAAACAAGTGGCAGATGCACAAATACAGTGGGAAATACAGAGTGTTACTCCAAGAATCCGTCATCGATCAAGAAGAGACACACGAATGGTTAAGGAGGGGTGAACTGAAACCGAAGGATGAGAGGTTGATAGTTCCAGCCCAGGATTGCAGCTTACAGACAAGATGGTTTACAGCAAGCATTGAAAAAAATGGCAACACAGACATATGTCAATTCTGTAAGAAAGATCTGGAAATGGTGACTCACCTCAAAGCTGCCTGTGAAGTTCTGGTGGCAGAAAATGTCAATACAGAAAGACATAGTAAATTATTGCACCTCATCCATCCATTGGAAACTCTGTAAACACTACAACATCTGTGTACCTGAAAAGCACTGGGATCATGACCCTAAGAGAATTACAGAGAATGCGGATGTTATGATCACATGGATTTCTCCCATTCCGACCGATAAAAAACTGGATGTGAGAAAGCTGGATATAGTGGTTAAGGAGAAACACACCAGAACAGCATTGATAATAGAGGTGTCAGTTCCAAGCGACTACTCTGTGAACCTCGTGGAGAGACAGAAGATCCTGAAACACCAGGAAATGCAGTCAGAGACCAAGAAAATGTGGCAGCAAGATACAGAAATATTTCCCATCATTGATAAAACAGAATTTCCAAGCACATCTTGACAAACTCCCCATACATGTTACATCTTATGAACTCCAGCAGGAAGCTCTCTTTGGCATGATGCAAGTACTACGCCGAGCCTTAGCAGTAAATTTGAGAGACTGAGATCATACCCCCCCCCCCCCCTCCCGCCATTGCCCTGGCTTAGAAGTGAGGTTCACGACTGTCATGGTGTACGCAAAACTAACCCATTTGGAGAAACTTCCCCCAGACATAAGGCTGAAGAGGGTAGGGGCAGGAAGCAGTAAAATCACACAAAAGAGGGGAAGGGGGTCCACTGCAAGAGCGGAGATGCCAAAGATGTTGCAGAAAGAGGGCGAAAGTAGACAGCAAGGGGAAGCAAAGACTGAAAGAACACCACAAAGCAGAGGGAAGAGGGTTTATTGAAATCTACAGTCTGATATTATAAAAAGCTTAACTTAAAAATAAATTGTCTCTTTGTTTGACTTTTGAGTCAGTCCATAGCACTTGATTTTAACTCACCCTTCCCAAAATAATTCTTTCCTTTCTGTGCTAGTGACTTTTGAAACCCCCAGGCAGAAGCTGACTAGGTTTTACTCTGAAAGTATTCGGTGCCAGAGAATGTACTTATATATTCAGAGTAAACACATTTTAGGACAGCAAAATGAGAACTTCAGCTGAATATTTTCTTGAAGAAAATTATTTTGGGCATTTATATGACACTGTACTAAATTAGAACAGTACAAAGATAATGGGAAATGAAGTAGGTAAGAAATGATGAACCTCCCAAGGATAATGAATAGATAAGAGTGCCCATTAGTGCCAGCTGTGCTGTTGTTTTTTATAATGATATGGTCACTTGCTTCTAGGATGCAGGATGACACCACCAAAGCCTATCAAATGCCTCTCAGAAGGCCGCCCTGAGCCAGAGACCTACAAGTGAAAGGCGAAATATTATTGTGTTAGTTCGCTGAACCATGTCCTCCACTATAGGAGAAAGCCCAGTCTATAACTGTTATATTGAACCTTGCATCAAGGAAAGGAAAAATATTTAAATTCTAAGGGTTTGGATTATCAAGTCTTTCCCCTCCCCCTATAAACACAGAAATAGGAAAGACGTTGAGCCAGGTTGTGTGTGTTGCAGAAATAAACCAGGCTCACTACCACGGGTATGACATCAAGCAGGGGTTTTAAGCAACCAGAAAATCAACAGTCTCTGTCCTCTATTCTGTCCTGTCCTATCATATAAATGGCGTTCTTTTCTTATTTCCTTGAATGATATAGTATTGTAAACCGCTCTAATGCCTCTTGGCCTGAGCGGTATATCAAATCTAAATAAACATAAACAGCAAGGTGGTCTTAATTGGAGAGGTAAGACAGAACAAAACATTTGAGTTTGTGGGCCAGATGCACTCAGCATTTTACCAGTAACCATCAAATGGGCGAGGAACAAAAGAAAATGTGGCATACAGTCTCTGATTTATTAAACACTGAACAAACTATACAAAACTGGTTTGCAAAGTTGCCTGAGCTGCAAACCTTCTCCACAACTTGTATTTATATTATCTCAGCATAAATATAAATATAGAATCAGAGAAGATGTTGGCAGATATTTAAACTAGGACAGCCACTTTCCAGCTCTAAACCAGGTATCATGTCCTCCTCTCTATTTAATTAAGTCACTCATTTTTTATGAAAGATTGAATACTGCGTCTGTTGCTTTAACCTGCATCCATATGGTATATAAGTGGTCTTCTGCAAAAAAAAAGAACAGAGCTGTATGGATTTGAAAAATGTCTTTATGTCTATAATTACTTGGGAAACAAAGTGGCAGAGAATGAGTAGAAAAGAGCCACGTACAAAAAAACCCAGGAAAATTCTCTGTCATTTTTTTAGTGTGTGACCTGGCATATTTCAGCCCCAGCAGAGCTTCCCTTTCCAAGGGTCAATAAATATTTCAGCATGCATTCATATACATCTGTATGTAGGTGAGAGGTCCTTAATAGATTTGCTGGGCACGAGATATGGGATGAGTCAGAGCAATACCTGCTTGCCCTCCTGTGAATCTGTTTCAGGATGACAGCAATATGACCTGGTGTTTCTCTCTCTGTCAGCAATTCAGTCCTCTACAGTAAGAAAGTCCTGTGTAGGAAAAAACCCCAGTAGATGGATGGAGAAAGCACTGAGTGAATCGATTAAAGAAAGTTATCCTGCAAACCCAGCCTTTTCTTAAATGCCTACCAGAAGTTGTTAATAAGGAATTTTATCAAAGCCACCATAGAGGAAGGAGCTGGTGCCAGCCCTTATGCTATTCAGTTTCCAGCTGGTGATGTCACTGTACAGACTGGAAAGCTGCAGGGTGCTGGTCTGATGACTTCTGAGTTGTATATGAAAACATGGAAGCTGGAACTCAGAATATGTTTATTTTGGAGCTGGCATCATCCAATATAATGGCTTAAAGCACGTGCACATTCTGTTAACTGTCATTGCTGTGAAGACTTGGGAGTAAAAGGGATAAAGACGGATGTGCAAGAGAAATGTAGGAAAAGGTAACGACCTGTATTCTACTGCTGTCAGAGAGGCAGTTTCTGCTACAGAATATGAGCTTCTCAAGTTGAAATTGCAGCAAGATCAGCCTAAACATGCCATCCTCTGGAGACAGGTGAAATCAATACTAAATGTACTAGGGAATAATTGTGAATGGTGTCTCAGAAAGTACAGAGGATAGAAGAGATGTACAATGTGTGTACAAATGTGCTATTAATAACCCCCAAACACTCCATCAAAATAAAGTGATAGCAAGTTGATTTATTTCTTTCTTTGGTACACCACTTTTCACTGATATGAAGGTGGTGTATAGCTATAATAACTGGGAAAACCCCCATATAGTACAACATGAGGAAGCAAAAGAATAATTACCGATTTCATAAGAAGCAGTACCAGATGGCAAAACATACGCTTCCAGGGAAGATTCTGGGTAAGATAAAGGGTCGACTTTTGGTGCAGTCTGGTTATATGGATCATGATATTACAGCCCCCCACCCAGGCGAAAGCTGATGGCTGTTTTACATTATATTTTGGCAGGAGTAAGAAAACAAATAACATCTTGGGTCTCTCTTCTTTGATATATCAGCTTTTACCCAGCTGCAGAAACTGTGTAGTCTGTTTGCTGACATTTAGGGTTGAATCAAATTAAATATAAATTTAAGAACCTGCTCTTGGTGTTTATTGTTTAAAATTACGAAACTAGTTACCCGTTTTAATGAATGGAGACTAAATGGAACAGGAAGAATTGGTTTAATGGTTAGGGCAGTGAGCCAACCCTGGGGTACAGGTTAGGATGGCTTTGCTAGAGGCTCTCAGGGTAACTGTATACAAATTCCTCTATCTCCCTGTGCCTACACTGCATTTGACTTTTCCAGTCACCAAATTAGTGCATGATTTACTTGGGAGTGCCTGGGTTTAATCTTCTCAGAAGTGCATGTCAGTTTCAAACGCCTTGCAAGTCCGAGCAGAAAAATGGCACGTCTTTTTGGTTGGAGGGCCCTGTTGATGCTGTGTGGGTCATAAGTTGATTGGGCCATAGCGCTGGTGGCTGCCTATGAGTCACAGTGGGACGCAGGACATCATTGGTGAGATGGAGAGTGTTTCCAAAACTCTGGCTTTGGGTGCAGCGGCACTCACGTCCAGTCCGAGCTGAGGGAAGTTCTAAACACAGCCCCAGAAAACGGAGGCAGTGCCATATTTCTGCTTCTTAAAGTTGTTGTTGTTGAAAGTAGACGGGGAAAACGGGGGCCGCAGCGCGGTCCTTTGCAGTGGTGGCGCCTGGCTCCGACTCCGGCTCCTCTGCCAGGCTCCTGGTCTTCGCTTGGAGATCGGAGCGGGGAGGGGAGCGCCGTCGGCCGAGCCCCTGATTGGATGCTCCCAGATAAGCTTTTGCGAGCAGCGCCGGCCCCGGCCGCGAGCCGCACCACATCCCCAGCAGAGCGCTTTGTGCACACGCGCGCGATCGCCGCTGCAACTGTCCAGCGTAAGCCCGAGGCTGTCGGAGGCGCAGGGAGCGGAGCTCGCGCAGCGCGCGCGCGCCCTCTCCCTTGCTCTCGCGCCGCCTCTCCGTCTGCAGCCGCCGCCGCCGCCGCTCCCTTGGTCCCCGGGCCGGGCTGCGCGGGCCTCGGGCGGCTCGGGAACCGGCAGGCCACCGAGGCCTCGACGAGAAGGAACCCCGGGACGCTCCTGCTGGATCGCCGCTTCCCTCCCGCCCCCTCGGGAGCAGGTAAGAAGAGGACGTTTCCCACTGTTGCTTCGCTAGAAGTTGTCACTTGCCAGCGCCCTTTAGCTATTTTTAACGCGAAATGTGCAGAGCTCCGGTGCGCTCTTTAAGGGGCTGCTCCTGTGCATAGAAGCCCCTTTGCATCGAGGCAGCCGAGTTACATTCAAGTGCTGTAGGAGCTTCAGTGGGGTTTGGTCCCCCGCTTTCTGGTCATCGGCCCGCTGCTAGCATTATTGGACTAAACGGTGGCAGTGCCAGGCAGAACAGATTCCCAACTTTTGATCCACTTGCCCCTTCTCACCGTGCAGCGGTCAAAAGTGATTTTTGACCTGCAAACTAAGCTTTGCTGACCGTGAAACTCTTAGCACAGCCGTGCAGACGGTAGAGAGCCTTACGATCTCCGGTTTGTCAAGTGAAATGAATGGCGTGGCGTTGGCAGCAGATCCCCGTGCGAAAGACTTTTCATTCCCCGTTGTGCATCTTGTTATCTGAGAATGTAATGCATTCCCTGAGATCGCTACTCCTGCACCCCCTTAGAACTTTATTTCTTTAGATTTAGTAACCATCTTTTTAAAGAAATTCACCCACGGGGTGAACAGTAAATATAACTACGCGTAGGCAGTCTTGCCATCCAGGGATAACTGTCCAAGTTATCAAACCCTATAAATGCCTCTGGACCTCTGTAACCAAGGCACCTGCTTCATATCACAGGCTGAAGTAAATAATGTTGGACCACATTAGGCACCACAAACTCATCCAGGATATGCCCTGTACTATAACGAAATTTGAAGTGTATTTTTCTGACCTCTGTAGGATTCAAAATTTATCTCAGGACACTATATAAAGAAAGCTGACTAGAGTTACAACTGACATAAATGTTTTTCTACAGCATATATGTAATAGTCAATGTAGCCATTGTAGAAAATTAACATTTTCCATTAATGGTAGCCATTCTTTGGGATGTTCCAAGTTAACGGATGAAATTATCCTGTCTGAAAAATGGAGTTAAGATTGCTTTGCTGATCAAGGCGGATCGAGAGTTGGTTCTTATAATCGTTTGTGAGTCAGCCTTTCTGCTGCTGTGCTTTGCCACATATCCAAAGCTTTATACATCCCTTATGCTGGGAGATATTTTCTTCTCTTATATCTATCTATCTCCCAACTGCAAGATTTCTTGTTTTTGTGTCCTTGTCCTAGCCCCCCTCCCCCCCCAGCAGAAAACGTATTTGATTCAGTATGTTTTTGGCATGCTAGCAATATGCTCTTTTCTTTGCTGTAACACGTTTGTCCCTGTTAGCATGCTTGTTTTCCCCCTTAGCCAGCTTGGGAACCAAATTATTGTTTTTGTATAGGCAGAAAACTTTCTTCAAGGCCAGTCAACTCTAGCCCTTGAGTACTGCAATGGAACCTGTTCACAAGACCTAAAGTAATTGTCTGGTTCTGGATATTAAATATATTTAAGTTAAATCAGTGTGGTTTCTACATTATGGCTCCCAGGAATTGGCGGTAGACACCACTGAGGCATAGAGATGATACTGAAGCCAATTTCTTAAAATGCTCCAGGATGCTGAACTCAATACAAATGACCCCTCCTTGGACACTGTGAAGGAATTTAAGTACTGGGGATGCTTAAGCAATCGCTGCACCTGCAGAGCGGTCACCCATGCCTCCATTGCTGGGCTGAGCGTGCAGAACCATGCAGCATGGCAATTCCTAGGGCTTTTGTACAAATTATTTTTCTTCTTAAAATGTTTTTCTTCTATTTAGTGAATTTGAAGAGTAGCTTTAGCAAAATGAAATATTACAGAACCGTACAGAGTACTCTCAAACTACTTTGGGATTAATCATTTATGTTATTACTGGAAATCTGGAGATGCCCAGGAGCCCCACTTTCTCAGGAGGGTGGAGGAATGCAGGACTCATGAAAAATGTTAAGAAGAGCTTGGATGTTGATTATTTTCATTATAATTTGGCATTAAAAGATTATATCAGTCAAGGACTCTAAAGCAAATGCTTTCTCTAACCATTTAGGTTTGCTCTGAGCTGTGCTTTGCTGACTTACGATTTTAATATTTAATGATAATGATCTTACACTTTAGGGCCTTGTACATTAAGATCTACACAAAGATGGCATTTTTTGTTGCAAATTACAATCCGTCCTAATTCTATCAGTTTTCTTATGTAAAGGAGTTGACATTGTTGGGGGTTTTCAGGAGCATTTTTTAATCCCGTAATATTGTCCTGATTGTGAACAAGAGAGCACACTCTGAAAGGGAGAAAATAACTTGTATTTTAATGATGTTTCCTGTCTGATATTAAGCATGGCCTCAGTAGTGCATTCTCACTATGGTGGACCTCCAGGCCCCTGAAGAGTCCATTGGGAGCCATATGTTGCTGCTTTAACTCTTTTATAGGTTTTGTAGAAGGTTTGATGGAAACTTGAACACACATTGCCCAGAAGCAAGTTATAGAATCACAAGTGAAGTAACACATGAAAAGTAAATATGTTCACCACAGAGGAAATAATAATCTGTCTTGTTTTTGGGTTTTGGTGTATGATGTTGAAATGGGCTGTCTTGGACTCAGGTGTTTTATAGGCGTGTGTTAAATTTTAATTTCAGTTTAATATATATATTTGTGTTCTGCATTTTAGACTAAAGCAATCAACATTCCAGCCACAAGAAAAAATAATGTGATTTTGATTTATTTATCAAAAGCATTCTATGGACTTTATCTCTGTTCCCTTTGTGTCATGTGTTTCTTATTAAAAGCCATTTCATAATATATTTTGCATAGTCTGTGGTGGAAATTTGAATTATGGGCCAAGCAGCAGATTATAAATGCTTCCCCAAAGTAGGAAGAGGAAAATAGCTAAAATCGGAATCCTCTAGAAGATCTAGGTAATACCACCTTAAATCGGATCCGGCTTTTACTTAATGCCGGGTATTTAAAGCACCGGCCATGTTTCTGTGCCAGCAGTGAAAGACTCGAGTTAGATCTGGATCCCCCAGAGGGAGGAACAGAACAGAGTTAGGGCTCTGCTGCTGGAAAAACCTCTGGCAAGTGCTAGTGTGCGGGGCTGGCAAGGTTTCCATTCCAACAGTGAAAGAATCAAGTTGGATCCAACAGAGCCAGATCCCCATGGATCTAACTTGAATCTTTCACGGCTGGTGTACTGCACACTAGCACCGGGGCATGTTTAAAGCCTCGTTGCCAGATAGATAAAAGCCACATCCACCGCGGATCTGATTTAAGGTGGTATTACCTAGGTCTGAGATAGGCTGCAAACGGGTCCCCTTTCTTCTTGTCCCCGCACTGCAGGGGCTGCTTGGGCAGGATTTATGCCCATGTGCATAGCTTTCTTTGTGTTCAACAAATGAATGAGCTTGAATAGCCAGATGTTCTCAGTTACAGGACACTGATAAAATTTGATTGCTGGGAGTAGTGTTGAAGGGGGTAATAAACCTTTCTTTAGCTTTTAAATTCCTTTCATTAATCCTAGCAGCACATCTTGTCTTCTTTTGTTCTTGTTTCATTATTTCATTAAATCCAGTGTTTACTTATCTCCCTCAGAGACTTTTATTTTTTGTTCCTTTGCTGTTCCCATGCTCTTCTTTTGATGTTTGAGTATACTTTCTGGTTTTAAGGGTATATATGTGGGGCAATGTTCCCTCTAATTTTCTGTAGGCTGTGCGTGCATAAAATATCAGCTGTGCAGCTTTTGAAGGAAGGTTAAATTTTTGTGCGCCACATAACGACACTCGGAGTTATATACTTTAAAATTTGACTACACGTCAGAATATAGTATGTACACCACATTGATTGCACTAGAAAATATTGTAGAACTTGTGAAAACCGTAAATACACAACTTTTAAATTTTAAGACGTCTGTGTTGTTTTCTATCAGAATCAGAACTGTAATTTTTGTGCGCTCTGTTGTAAAGTATGTGTGCTCACTCGGCGAGGTGTGTGCGCGTGCACACGCGCACAGCTTAGAGGGAACAGTGATGTGGGGCTCATTTACTAAAATGTATTAGGTGCAAATTCCTAATGTGTGTTTAGTGCTAAAACATGCATTAAGTGCAAAGCCACCTTCGTGGTGGAATAAACCGGGCTGGACGTACAGAGGACCGACCTGAATGGCCTCTGTATGTCTAGTTGCTGTGGCTTGCTCTGCTCATGCCGCCCACTCCCACCCCCGTCCAGCGCTGTTCGCAGAAGGGCCTTGTACGTGAAGGGAGAACAAAGGACAGAATCGGGAGCAAAAGCTGAGTGCGGGTTGTATGTCTAACCCAGACATACAGTCCTGCTATTTGGCCCTCAGAATCTACCCCATAGTGTATGTGAGTGCTCATGTGGATTAGCAGACTTTATAGTCAGTGCACATTCTGCCCAGACTCTGCCTTCTGGCAACAGTCAGGGGCCCTTTTACTAAAGGGCACTAGGGTGTTGCACCGAACGTGCCAAAGGTGCCAAAACTATGGCATGTTAGATGTAACACCACTGCATTAACTTTTGGGGCGTGGAAAACATTTCCCTGGAAGTGAACACGGAGCCCTGTCCCTTAGCGCACACCACATGAGCCCAGGTGTGCTTAACTCCACCTACTGAGGTGGCATTAGGTGATCCCGCGCTAATGCAGTTAGCATGCATAGTGACCATGGTGCTAATTGCATGGAGCACACCATGCCCACTCGTGACTCTAACATGAGTTAGTGCAGGAATCATCCCCAGCTGTCACGGCCCTGTCCCAACATGCACCAGAACAGGCATTGTCAGCTAATGGCCTTTAGTAAAATACTCACTTATAGTAAAAGTACATGCATTCATGCCGCCACACATGCTTTTACCTGGGATCATTTTATGCATGTGCATTGCCACTTACATGTTAAAATGCCTTTATAAACTTACTCCCTAAATGAAACTGTCTGCTTAAAATTGCCCCCAAATAGAACATGTACAAAACCTGTATTTTCTTTTAAGATTTATTATTTCAGTAGTGCTGTACAAAGTTGTTTGTGTAGTTGCAATAATCCTGCCCAGAATATCTTTGTGTCTCTTAAATTCTAGTGATGTAATGAATAGCAGGAGAATCAAAACAGGGCTTTTAAATTCTTAGCTCTGTGATCTTAACCACTACTGTTTCTTTTAATTGAATTATTGTTTTACCATATTTCTACACTCTGTCAATCCTAAGCATTGAAAAAGAAACTGGAGGATAGAAAGCCCCAGCAAAATGCAGGAGCAAATTAACAAATCAATAGAGCATGTTTACTAAAGTGTGCTAACAATTAACACAGGGTTTGCAATGCGATAAAAATGCAAAAATCCCATGCTAACCACTTAGGGTAGGTTGAGGCAGAGACTGGGCGGGTTAGGGGTGAATGAGCATTGTGGTTAGCAAGGGTGTAATTCCTTATCACTCTAGAGCCAGGGGTGGGCAATTCCGGTCCTGGAGGGCCGCAGACCAGTCAGGTTTTCATGATGTCCCTAATGAATATTCATGGACCTATTTCCATAACAATGGAAGGCAGTGGATGTAAATAGGTCTCATGAATATTCATTAGGGACATCATGAAAACCTGACTGGTCTGCGGCCCTCCAGGACCGGAATTGCCCACCCCTGCTCTAGACCATTTTATACAAATGGGCTGTGCTACTTTGCCAGCATGTGGAGAAAGACTTTCAGCGATGCCATCAAGAGACATAACCATTGGTGCAGCACTGAGAGAAGCCTTTATTGTCTGCCTCCAGGAGGTAAGAATTAATATGAAAAAACCTGTTGAAATCACCTTAATATACCCAATCAACCAAATTCCAACATATATCTAACCCTGAACCTTTTCTTTTGTCGGAGTCAGTGGTCAGAGTGAGTGGAATTTAACCACACACCACCGTGACATCTCCTTTTCTTTATAATTTATAAGTAAAACTTCACACTTAGCTCCAATAATGATCTTCCAAAGGAGAACATGCCAGAATATCAAAAGCGACGTGCCACACGTTTCGGGTTGTCCTCAAAAAACATTCAACCCTGCTTCAGGCCTGAAGATCATTACTGGAGCTAAGTGTGAAGTTTTACTTATAAATTATAAAAAAAGGACATGTCGTGGTGGTGTGTGGTTAAATTCCACTCACTCTGACCACTGACTCCGACCAAAGAAAAGGTTCACGGTTAGGTATATGTTGGAATTTGCCTCCAGGAGGTGGCAAGGTATGTGGACTGGTGCAGCAGTGCAGATAGGTTTGACTCTTCTCACCCAGATCAGTCTTGTGACGTGTGTAACTGAGATCTGTATGCCCAATGTTGCTCAGAGCTCGAGTACATCACTGTATCCAGCACTGTTACCCAGAGGTTCCAGCATTAGTGGGCTAGAGACTGATGGGAGGACTTCGTGGGGCTGCTGAGATCCACTTCTCTCATGCTGTCCTCTCTGCTTCATGAGCTGCTTCCGTATTTTTCTGAATGATTTCTAAATTATTTTTCCATATCGTCCCATAGACATGGATTGTGTTCCCCCTACCAGCAGATTGGTGGAGACAAAGAACCAATGAAGTGCCCAGATTTCAATGGCATCATTCCCATGCCTCTATCCGCCTCTGCCACCAGAGGTCTCTTCAGTATTTCTTTGTCTCTTGCAAGATGGTGGATGGATTTTCTACAGTCTGAAGAAAATCTGAATAATTGTGAGGAAAAAATTGATTTAAACGCTTGTGACTGATCACCTTGAGGATGACTTTCTCACTTGAGTGCAACATGGGAGGCTCCACTAGACTGCAGTCTTTTTGGTAGCTATAGGAGGAGGGAAAATTGGTTCAGCTCTGTGCTTTCATCATGATAACCTGTTGAGCAGCCAGAAAATTCGAAGGATCAGGAAGAGTTCAGCAGCCTAGAAAGAGTCCAACAAAGAGCAAAGGCACCCACACAGGAATAGAAGACACAGAACGTGCGACTATAGTTGTCACAGGCACTTTATTAACCAACCAAACCCCAACGCATTTTGGCCGCACAGGCCTTCTTCAGAGGGTGCAAAACCTGGTTTAGAAAGGGCTCTGTTAGGCACCAATATTGATGAATTGCAACACTTCAATAAAGCCTGCAGTGAGGAGAGAAGCAAGAACAGTCAGCGTGTAGCACTTTCTAAACCAGGTTCAAGTGTTGTCGGACAATGCCACGACAGTGGCTTATGTCATTTGGCAAGATAACACAAGGAGTGCCCTGGCGATGGCTCTCCTGTTTTCCTGGATGTGGAGAAGAACCTCCTAGCCTTGTTGGCTCAGCACATTGCCGAGGCGGACATTATGGAAGTGGACTTTCTCAGCTGGCATTCTCTGGATCCGGGAGAGTGGGAGTTGTCATAAGGTATTTCAGCTGATTCTGCACCGATAGGGTCGCACCGAGATGGATCTGATGGTAACTTGTTCCAGTGCCAAAGTGGGCCGCTTCAGTCGCTGCACAGAAATGAGTCAGAGGGTGTCGATGCCCTACTTCAGCCTTGGCCACATCTACATCTGCTGTATATGTTTCCTCCATGGCCCCTAGTGGCGCGAGTGATTTGGCGTATGGAGCGCTAACTGGGAAGCATTGTTCTAGTGGTGCTGGATTGGCCGAAGAGAGCATGGTTCAGAGATCTGATGCGGCTCCTGTGTTTGCCACCATCTTGGGGCCTCTTGCATCAAGGACTGATCATCTTGGAAGACCCGGCTTCCTTCTCGCTTATGACTTGGCTCTTGAAAGGAGATGCCTAGCACATAAGGGCTACTCTCTGGCGGTGGTTTCCACTCTGCTCAGAGCCCGGAAGAGTTCGATTAATTTGGCATACACATGCAGGTTTGGTGCCTTTTTGATCGGTGATGCAACAGGTGGCAGCTGGTCTCTGAGGCGGCCAAGATGCAGTCCCTGCTGGCCTTTCTGCAGGAAGGTCTGGAAAAGGGCCTAACTCCCTGAAGGTTCAAATGGCAGCTTTGGCCTGTTTCAAAAGTCCAGTGGCTGGTAAATCGCTAGCCTTACACCTGGATGTTTTACGTTTTCTTCAGGGAATTCAGCATCTACGTCCTCTCCTCCGATCTGTGGTCCCTCCCTGGGTTCTGGCTCTGATGCTCAGGGCCCTGAAGTCGAAGCCCTTTGAGCCATTGAAGTGCACTACTTTAAAAGATTTGACACTCAAGACTGTTTTCTTGGTTGCGATATTTGTTCTGCAAGGCGGATTTCTGAGTTGCAGGCTCTGTCTTGCTAAGATCCTCATCTACCTTTCTCAAAGGAGGCTGTTTGCATTCTTCCTGTGCCATCCTTCTTGTCTAAGGTGGTTTCTCCCTTTCATGTGAACCAGATGGTCTGCCTACCGTCCTCCTTGAAAGAGCAGTATTGGGGGAAGGATAAGGATCTTTGACTTGTGGATGTCCGGAGGGTGCTTTTCCAGTACTTGGAGGTTACGAATTCCTTTCATAAGTCAGACCATCTTTTTGTACTGGTTGCTGGTTTGCCCAAGGGTGACATGGTGGCTAAGTCTGAGGTGCTGGATTAAGGAGGCCATTGCCTTGGCGTATCTTTTGTGGATCCTGCCGGTTACAGAGGGTTTGTGCGCCCATTCTACCCAAATGCAAGCATCCTCATGGGCAGAGCAGAGCGCGGTAGCTCCTGTAGACATTTGTCAGGTGGCAACATGGGCATCACTTCTACTTTTGTCAAGCATTATGGCTTGTATATCCACATGCAGGCGAACACTGCCTTTTGCTCTAAGGTTTTACGAGCTGCTGTTTCTTCCCGCCCAGTGTAGTTGTAGCTTTGGTATGTCCTACTTGTCTGGACTGGTGTAGCAAGGCGATATGGAAGGTGACATTTTACTTACCAGATAATGTCCTTTTCTTGACTTCTGCTAGACCAGTCCATGGTCTGGCCTTGGAACTGTGTTGGCTCTGTTTTCTGCGGCAGTGTCCTGGGGTCTGCTATGATTTATATACTTGGCTCTGCAAGGTCCATCTTCTACTAACAAGCTTCTGTTTAGGCTTTCTGATACATACTTCGCTACTGTGTTGTTAATCATTGTTGCCCACGTTGAGGTTGTGTGAGGCTTGCCATGTTCTCCCATACACTTTGGGACAGATTCTGAAGAGACCTCTGGTGGCTGAGGTGAATAGAGGCATGGGAGTTATGTCATTGAAACCTGGGCACTTCATTGGTTCTTTGTCTCCATCAATCTGCTAGTTGGGGAACACATCCCACTTGTCTGGACTGGTTTAGCAGGACTCAAGGAAAGGACATTATCTTATAAGTAAAATGTCACCTTCTTTGCCCTTGGCTCTCTGTGCTGCTTTTTAATAAAGCAGCTTTAAATATGTAAAGTCAGGCCTGTTTTTTTGAGGCAGCAGGGCCTCCTAGGTCTGTGTAGTGGCTGGGGAAGCCTTGTTTGTGTTTTTCCTGACTGGCCTCTCAGATGCTGGGATTCTCTTTTCAGGTCACCCCTTTTCACTGTGGCTGGTGCTGTTCCTTTTTGTGATTCATTTTTTTCTGTGGTTGTCATTTCCTTTTGGCTTTTTTGCGGTTCATTTTTCTTTGCTGCATGGAGTCTTGTAAACATGACTGGTGCTAAGCATTGTGCGATGTATGGCTCTTGTCAGATCGGCTCTGTGTGTGTGGGGGGAGGGGCTCTTTTTTCCCCCTTGTGCGATGGGATGCCCAGAAACCGATTTTCTTTTTGGCATTGTCTGGATCCGATGCTGATTCGAGTGCCTCCTCTGAGCCCTCCACGCTGGTCCAACCCATGGAGCACATAGCCCTCTTGGAGGCCTGCAAAGCATTTGGTCAGAGGATCAGGAGTGAGGAGGTCTCATGTTCTTGCTAGTAGCCCCCTTGGGCCCCCATGGCTTCCTCTCTGCTGGTACTGAAAGAGCTCATGAGCTGTTTTTCCATCTTTTCTTGCTGCTTGGCAATCCCTCCTGCAGAGGGGCTCTGCTATAGCATACTTGGGGGTTAAGCGCCCCCACTTTGTTCCTTCACCCATGCGTTCCTCAGTGATCTGAACCTTATCCCCTTTAGAGTTTGGCTGAAATACTGAAGAGGGCTATTTCTCCAGAAAGTTTGTCTGAGGAAGAGGAACGTACCCTCGTGGAAGGCGAAAATCTTTCTGTCAGCCGCCTTTTTAAAAGAGAAGATTCTTTTTTGCGGACACTATGGGAGCCTTGCACATTGTGGATCCTACCACTACGATGGTCTCATAGGTGGAACCGTATCATGGCATGAATGCCCACGCCCTGTCCCACCCAGGCTCTACCCCCAACACGCATTGCCCTGGTACCACGGGGATTTTTAGCTCGGAGCCCGGCACCACTTTGTAGTGTGGTGCCAAAAGGTAGCACTAATCCCAGGATACCCAGGGAGCAGATTTAGGTAACATGCCTTTAAGTTTGTACCGGAAGCAATGAAGGGTTAAGTGTATTGTCAATGTCTGAAGGAGCAGCCGCGGGATGTGAATCTTGGTCGCCCCCCCTCCCCTTGTCCCCAATGTTCCCTCTAATTTTCTATAGGTTGTGTGCGCATAAAATATCAGCTGTGTGCAGCTTTTGAAGGAAGGTTAAATTTTTGTGCACCACATAATGACACTCAGAGTTATATACTTTAAAATTTGACTACACGTCAGAATACAGTATGTACACCACATTTATTTTAATCAAATTAAATGAAAATAGACGATTACTAAATGAAGCGGGACATTTTTAGTAATTACAATCATACCTTTTAAATTTTAAGACGTCTGTGTTGTTTTCTATCAGAATCAGAGCTGTAATTTTTGTGCGCTCTGTTGTAAAGTATGTGCGCTCGCTCGGCGAGGTGTGTGCGCGCGCACACACGCACAGCTTAGAGGGAACAGTGCTTGTCCCCCCCCCTTCTCTCACTGTTAGGCTCCTCCTTCTCCATTAATTGGATGGGAAACTAACACTAAGGTTTTGCAAATAACATTGGTTAATTTTGGCAATTACTATGCGTGTCAACAATGAGCCGCCTGATTGAAGACCGAACACAATTTAGGATAGCTATCCAGAGGGTCGCCATGAGTCGACTCCGACTCGACGGCACTTAACAACAACAACTGCAAGACGTCACCCTAAGTTAGTAAATAGGGCTGTTTGTATTTCTAGCTCTTACTGTTTTGGAGATCTTTTGTGACAAACGGGTTCTGAAAATATGCCTAAAATTTAATCAACCCATTCGGACTATGTTCTTGCAAGTCTTTAATGAATGTTCATAACCCCTCATCCCTGATATTTCCCTTCCGGAAACACAGCCATTGGCATAGAGCAGTGCTTCTCATCCCAGTTCTCAGTGTAGTCAGCCAAGTAGGTTTTCAAGAAATCCACAATGAATATGGCCATCTCCTACGTTCCATCTCCCTCACCATTGCCCCCTCCATCACTCATATCCTCAACCTCTCACTCTCCACTGCAACTGTCCCCGTTGACTTCAAACATGCTGTTGTCACACCTCTCCTCAAGAAACCCTCACTTGATCCCACATGCTCTTCTAACTATTGACCCATATCCCTCCTTCCCTTCATATCCAAACTATTAGAATGAGCAGTCCACCATTGCTGCCTCAACTTCCTCACCTCCCAGGCCGTCCTGGACCCACTACAATCCGGCTTCCGCCCCCTACACTCCATTGAAACGGCACTCACAAAAGTCACCAACGACCTATTCCTGGCTAAATCTAAGGGCCTCTATTCTATCCTTATCCTTCTTGACCTTTCTGCTGCCTTTGACACCATTGACCACAACCTTCTACTCACCACCCTCTCCTCGCTTGGCTTCAAGGACTCCGTAATATCCTGGTTCTCCTCCTACCTCTCCCATCGCTCATTCAGTCTATGCTCTGGTGGCGTCTCCTCCTCCCCTACCCCGCTCCACGTAGGTGTACGCCAGGGATCTGTCTTGGGCCCCCTCCTCTTCTCTCTCTATACCCAAGGCCTTGGCGCGCTGATCTCCTCCCATGGCTTTCAGTACCATCTCTATGCCGATGACTCCCAAATCTACCTCTCTACACCTAATATTTCTCTGGCAACCCAGTCCAAGATCTCTGCCTGTCTTTCGGACATTGCTGCCTGGATGTCTCATCGTCGATTGAAACTGAACATGGCCAAGACTGAACTCCTTGTCTTTCCACCCAACTCCTCCCCCCCACTTCCCCCTCTCTCAGTCCATGTGGATGGATCTACTATCCTTCCTGTTCCCTCGGCCCGCAATCTAGGGGTTATCTTTGACACCTCTCTCTCCTTCTCCGCTCATATCCAGCTTGTAGCTATGACCTGCCGCTTCTTTCTCTACAACATCAGCAAAATCCACCCCTTCCTCTCTGAACACACTACCAAAACGCTTATCCACTCCTTAATCTCCTCTTGCCTTGATTACTGCAACCTACTCCTCGCTGGTCTCCCCGTGAGCCACCTCCTTCCCCTTCAATCTATACAAAATCACGCTGCTCGACTAATCTACTGCCAACCTCGCCATGCCCACATTACTCCTCTTCTCAAGTCTCTTCACTGGCTCCCTGTCCAATTCCGCATCCAATTCAAGCTTCTCCTACTGATCTATAAATGCATTCACTCTATGGCCCCTCAATACCTCTTATCTCTTGTCTCTCCCTACGTCCCCTCTCAAAATTTGTGCTCCGCTAACAAATTACTTCTATCAATGCCTTTTTCACCCGCACCGCGAACTCCTGACTGTGCTCCTTTCACCTTGCTGCACCATACACATGGAACAGCCTACCTGCGTCTGTGCGCCAGGCATCCTCCCTGGCCCTCTTCAAATCCAGGTTGAAGACCCACCTCTTCACCGTTGCATTCAGATCCTGACTTCCATCCTCATCTCACCCTAACCCCCGTCAACGTTTATGACCAAAATATAGACCAAACTGTACCACACCGTACCTTGCGCAGAACTGACTAATGCTCTGTACTGTTCTACCTTAGCTTGTAAGCTCCAACGAGCATGACTCCGACGGGCAGGGACTGTCTCTTGTATGTTGGCCACCTCTTGTAGGTTAGCCGTGCAGCGCTGCGTGCGTGGCGCTCTACAAGTGCTGAATAGTAGTAGTAGTTGTAGTTTTGTGCACTTTCTTCATGGTGTGCAGATCTCTCCCTGCAGTTTCATACTGGATATTCTAACACTCAACTGGTTGGAAAACAACTGGCATGAAGGAAATGGAGGCGAAGCACCATTGTTCAGTACATTAATAGCACACCTGGGTCTTGCTGATTTTGGTGCTCGTAATGGGCATTGCAATATGTGCTCAGAACTGTGTACAGATTTAGTCAACGTCCAGGAATATCCTAGATGTCTCTTGTAATATTTCTCTTAGAACTGGAGAGATATTGTATTTGGCATAGGGATACAGATATTGTTTAAAAAAATTAACTGTTAAATAGAAATTGGTTTAAGCATTAAAAAAAAATAAGGCAGAAGTTATCTGCTCCATATCCTGGACACATTTCCTGGACTGGTCAGCAGTGACCCAGCCTGCTCCAATTGGATGTCGGGCATCGGAGCAGGAGGGAGTGCCGAAGAGAGTCGCAGCAAGGCTCATCTCCTCAGCCGTGGCTCAAGCTGCTATTATACAGGTAATAAATGATTCAACCATTTCTACATTTCTAACCAGCTGGACAGGTTTAGAACATTAACCTCCCTTCCTTTTCATTAGCTATAGCATCCTTCCCCCTTGCTTCTCTTCCAGTAATTGTTTTACAGTTCTAGTACTGTCTTGAGCAGATTCTTAAAATACGTAGTAAAAACCCCAAGTAAATAATTTTTAAATTTACATGTATCTGCCTAATCACAAAAGTTTAAAGTGGAATACAAAATACATATGCAGTAAATTATTACTTTCTTTTACGATTGCCTTTTTGTCCCAATATGTTATTTTGTATTATTGTACCGACATATCCATATACTATTTATTTATATTTATGTGTATATTTTCATTTTAAATTTGATTGTAAACAAGGTTGAATCTAGGGGCTGGTGTATAGCAGCAGCTCTCAACACAGTCTTTGGGGCCATCCAGCTGATTTGCTTCTCAAGATTTGCATAAGTAATATGTGTGCCTTATATCCGCATACAGTGAGGGCAGCATATACTAGTATATTTCATACATATCCATTGCGGATATGTTTATCTTCATCTTTGTTTGGAAATTTTCCTGCCCTTTGCAGGGAATCGGAGCAATATAAAATATCCTGAAAGCTCGAGTGGCTAGTGCGATCCTGAGAATTGCTGGTCTATACTATCCAATGACTTTTCATTGCCAATTTTGTGTCTCTGTATTTTGTATGTCTTGATACTATGAGTAAACGATGAACATATTGTATTGTGGCCATGCCTGCTCTGTGAAAATCTCATTAACTGGGCCCTCTGAGGTATAGGTTGCAGTGCTGTGTGCTAATCTGGGTTCCCTGTCCTTCAGGGCTGATGGGATTTTGGATTTATTTTGCACATAGCTCAAGGCCAGTTATATTCAGGGACAGTAGATATTTCCCTGTCCCTTTCAGGCTGACGGTATATGTTTGTACCTGAGGCAGTTCTCTTCAAAGCATGTTACGTTATTAGCTGCATCACAGGGCATATTCACTAATGTGTGCTGACAGTTATTGCAGGGTTTACTGTGAGCTAATTGGGCTGCGCGGTTACCATGTGGCAGTGTGGTAAAAACCTCATGCTAACCACTTAGCACGCGATGAAGTGGTACTGGGCGGGTTAGGGGTGGAGTGTGAGCGTTGAAGGCGCAGTGAAGTTAATGCAGCTATCCGTGACACACGCTAACTGCAAATGTTACCGTTAGCGCTGGGCACTTACTGCCTCCTCAGTGGATGGCATTGTGGGTACACTTAAGCACACTTGTGGTTTAGTATGTTGAAGTATCTCAGACCATGGTAGATGCAGGGGGACATCCTGGGTATGCCTCTTACAGTTAGTGTGGGTTTACTTCACCTCCCGCACTAACAGAGCACGGTTTAGTAAACATATCCCTACATAAATATATATATAAACAGATAAAACATAAAACACTATCATAAAAATGTGCCACCAATAAAATATTAAAAATTAAAGTGGTCTTATATAACTATGGATTTATAAAAAAAATCCAGTTATGTACCATGATGCTTGTTTATAGTGTTTAAAAATGATTTACCCTAAACATCGTACCATCAATAAATCATAATTAATCTTAAAACATACACATGCTTTAAAAATAGCAGCAGGGCACAGGAGAATAATAGATTCAATTGAATCCGTATCCCATCTAGTAATCAGCATACTCCTTAAAAACTATAACGAATATCATTGTCTACAAATGACCCACAACATTAGCATTATACTTAAGCTGGAAAAATTTGGGTGAGGAGCCATCTTAAGACAGCCCAGAGATCTGGAAGTAGCCAAATTACTCTTGGTTCTGTATTCCAAAGAAATGGTGCCACTGAAACAGGATGCCCTCTTGTTTTTACCTGTTTGTTTGTTTGTTTATTTATTTATTTATGTGCCCTTGATATGCTGCAATTTGAACAATAACTCTTGACATCATAGCGGTTTACAGTCCTAGTTTCTGGATGGAATAAGAATCCTGGGGAAGGGAAACAAAACTAGAAAGAATAGAATATAAATATCGACTAAGATGTGACCCGGAAAGAAAGGGAGAGGGACAGGAGAACAATATTGCCCTTAAATACAATGGGGGTAACTTTATAAGAGCCGTGGAAAGTTACACGCCATTGACATATGTAAATCATTTGTTGTCAGTGACTCATTTATGTTGATGGGCCTTTATGCGCGTACAGTGGAGGAGTGGCCTAGTGGTTGGGGCAAGGTACTTCAGGCCGGAAGGTCGGAGGTTCAAATCCCACTAGAGGACAGCAACCTTGGGCCGGAAGGACTGGGGTTTCTAGTCCCACAGGTGCTCCTTGTGGTCTTGGGCAAGCCACTTAACCCTCCATAGCCCATGTTCCCTGTAAAATAGTTATCTCCAAGTTATAATGCCCTGTTCAATGTAATTTCAGTTTGTTCAATGTAAACCGCACTGATGCAGAATAGTGCGGTATATAAGAGAATGTAAATAAATAAATAAACAGTACTTTCGCTCACTAATCTATAAGAATGCACGTAGAGTTGACGGCACTCACTTTCAGTATGGTATGCACGTGTGCGGAGCCTGAGTGTGGTTTGAAAGTACGCACGTAAATCATAAAATGCTTTAATTCATGCACATTAACATATCTAGGCATGACCCCCAAAAAAGCCCAGTCATTCAAGGAGTAATCCCAATCAGACAAAAACAAAAACGTATACTCCCAAGACTAGAGGATAAGCTTTGTTTGTAAAACTTCACTGTAAAAAACACAATGTCAAAATACCAAAAGGTCTCCAAAAATTCTTTAAAGGTAGATCGCCCCCTGATTAAAAAAAATCAAAAACACCAGAGGACAGTACAAGAAGAACCTTGAATAACAACACTCTGAACATCCCTACACACAAGAGGAAAGCCAAACAAATGACATGTAAAAGAGCATTCTCCCTCTCTATGGAACTACTTACCTAACACAATAAGAGCCATTAAGACTTCAGAAACGCAATAAAGACCTTCCTATTTACTGAATACTAGAAGAACACCCCATGAACAGTAGATACAAACTAAAACACCTCAGTATACAGATACAAATCTTCCCAACTATCTGCCCTTCATTCCCCCTCAACTCTACCTAACCCTCTGTCTCCCATCCGGCTCCACCTTCCAAAGAGCATACTCCCTACCTGCTGTAACGTATCACCCACAACAATGATACATGTGAATTATCTATAACCCCATATAATCATCCAAGTTTACACCCTTGTTCAATGTAAACTTTTATGTTATTGTTGGTTCATGTTATATGTAAACCTCTCTGAATCCTATGATAGGGCGGTATAGAAAAACTGTTAAATAAAAATCTTCTCAGAAATCTCTTCAAAAGAAGACTTCTTTTTATTATAGCATTTGGAATCCTCAAATATCTTCCAGCTTTAAACTCTTCATTCATACAGGAGTCTTATGCCAAGAGTTCCCCAATTACCCCAGGAGTATCAATGAGATCTGAAACACTATCCAGCACCTGAGTGTTTCACTCGACCGAGCTTCATCAGGGAGTAATATATCCAAATGCAAAATATCAAGATTGTGACCAAATTAAACCCCCACAACGGCGTTATGAACATCACGCTTTCCATCGCCAAATATTTACACGGATATTTTCAATACTGGACTAAATCTAGTCCAGATTTAGTCTTGATTAGCTCCCTAGCCAGCAGGTGGAGGCAGACCAGAGCAGGTGATAAGATGTGTAGAGAGGTATGTTTTCTCTGGCACAGATCGTAGTCTTGTGGCCTTTGTGACTAAGACTTTTGGGCTAACGTTTGCTTAAAGATTGGGTAAATATGGAACCCCTCTAGGAGTCCCATGGGATCCACCTGTGTCCTGTCTGGCTTGCCAGTGCTGGAATCCATGGGTATTGGTGCAGGACCCAGGGCAATGCTCAGCTTGAGAAGATAATGGGTATACTCAGTCTTTGAGCAAACGTTAGCCCAAAGATCTCCATTGCAAGACCACAAGATTATGATCTGTACCTGTGGAGATGGGCCCATCTGCACTGCTGCACCAATCCACACACCTTGCCACCTGCTGGAGGCAGATAACACTGGCTTCTCTGTGCTGCACCTGCGTATATAGAAGTGATGACATCATTGGAAAGTTGCTCTGTCTGCCTCTTGTAAATGGCTGGGTAACTGGAGATATTCAGCCAGCTGTCATGTATTTGCATGTTCTACTCTTTTTCTACATTTGGCTAAGTTTTTACTTGGATCCTATTTCTGTAATTGGCTCTCTTCTGTATTGCTTGAGTAAAGCAGCTTCAAACAAAGAGAACGCCGAGGCAGCAACGCTCTCTGGAAACAAAAAATATAAGATGATTCCTTTTTATTGGACTAACAATATATTGTTGACTGGCTTTTGAAGGTTAAAACCGTCTTCCTCAGGTAAGAACAGTATAAGCAAAACCCGACAATACTAGACTATATCAGTGAATCATAAAAGCATCCCAGTGATAAGGGGAAAAGTTGGGTATAGGGTGAGGTAGGGGGTGGAAACAGTGTGAGATATGGAAGAGTGATCAGATGGTGACAAAGCAGGAAATTTTATGGTTTATAATGGGATAGAAAACCCAGATCTTTGTCATTTCTTGTGTATTTCGAAGTGTCTTACTTTAACGTCAGACAGTCTTGTGTTCCTGACAACGAATTCTGCAACCCAGTCCCTGCAGTTGACAAGACACAGCTACATGTTTCTTTTGTGAACCATCCTGAGAAACGGTGCCTACAATAATCCCCAATCTTGGGATCCACGCATTCTGTCTGACTAGTAAAATGAAAGTCTATGCAGAAGGGCTAAGGCCTTTATTGGTTTGAAGACCAGCACAGCAAGCTTAAATTTCACATGCAACAGCCAGTGTAGAGAACTTCATCTTCCACAGCTCACTCCATACTCGAGCACACAGCTATTGGTAACAGGGTTCTTGGGATGGGACTAGCATAGTGCTGGGAGGCCTCTGGTCTTGGGATCATTCACTCTTCTCGCTGTCTATCAGATACAAATTCCAATCAAAATGGTTGTGTTAAAGTTCAGAGTTTACTGAAAGTCTTTTTGAAAGTTTGGACTGGCTGGAAAAATGAATAAAAGGTACTGTAAAAATACTAAAAGTCTCTGCTTGGAATTCTTCATCTTCTTCATTTTCCAAAAACACCATTAGTTACCTGTAGATGGGATGTAAGTCACAGGAAGCATCATATGTCCATCCAGACTTTTTGCACACTGGCTTCCTGGACTCTGTTCTTGGGAGTGTCTTTCGATTGCAACAACTCTTCCTCAAGAATGATAATGGTCCCATTTCCCCAGAGGCTTCCTGAAACCATGAGCTACAGAACCCTGGTGGAGCTTTGGCACAGTCTCTACCAAAGACTAATGATAATTCTGTGGCACACTGGCTTGGGCAACCAAAGACAAAATGCAGTCTTCAGCTGTACCCTTTATAAGACTAGAACTCACTCTCTTTCTGGTGGGAATCCTCCTATTTATACCTTACTAGTAGTGAGTCCTCCTTACCCTGAGACGTTTCTGAGCTTCGACAACAGATTTCCTTTTTACTGGTGGAGCCACTAGAGGTCTCTGCACATCTTGGTCATAATTGGAGTTGGGATCTGGCACCATGAGCATTAATTCTCACCGATTTGGATATTTTCCTCCTGTTTTTATAATCCCTCACAACTCATTTGTCCCAGCCATTGCAATGACAGTCCTTGAAGAGGGCTTATGTGCCAGGGCTCCTACAGTAACTCTGAAATGGGCCCTAAATCTGACCATGTGGAGGGTAATTTTATAATAGGCACTTGTTTTATGCATGTTGTATAAAGCCAGCATAGGCACCTATGTACCTTTATTAAAAAACTAGCCTTAATAATGCACACATTTTCTGGCTCAGATTTACATCTGCTCTGAATAAGGTGTAAGCGTGTGTGTGTGTAGTCTAGCTGTGCATATGCATATTTTATACAATAATGCATGTACATTGCAACTCTGCCCAAACTAGGCCTCCAAGAATGTCCACATGCAGATCACATAGACGCAATGCTGCTGCTCTTTATGCATCTGTACCTGCAGGCCGTTTTAGAAGAGCGTAAAATATGCTTTACACACAGAGAAAGCTTTATAAAATTTACCCCCCCCTTGATTTTAAACATTGGGACTCCCTCCCCTCAGGGGTTGTGGACGCTGGTTGCGCAACATCCTCTGCTTTGTGTGATGTGGAAAATCTGACCTGGAAGCCGGCCTCAGTTCCTTCATATGGCAGTTCATAGCTCTGTCACTGACCAGGCGGACTTTGAACATTGTTTACTAAATCTAGCCCCTAATATTTAAAAAAAGTGCACTACTGCCTTAACATGGGTTTTATTAGTAAATAGGTCCTACTGCATAAAATGGGAGCTGCAGTAAAGAATGTACATTTAATGCATGGTGACGGATACCAGTGCAGTAATATCTTTGAGCACATTTAGCATGCAGTGACCTGGAATGTTGGGTTGAAAAACTGTTGCACTTTAAGGGCACTTTAATATGACCAGAGTGAAGGGTTGGTGGGGTTGAAAGTTTGAGCTCTAGTGCCTGTGGTTTGCTGAAGATCTGAAGTTTGGCTGAGGGGTCAGTGAGGCTTGGGAAACCCTATCGGTTTTTCAGAATATCCATAATGAATACACATGAGATAAATTTGCATTCGTTGTTTGGGACAGGTAGGGAGCTCAGTAGTGGATAAAGGGTTGAGATGTCAGGTAAAACACATGATGTCATGATAAAATTCTCTAATGCAGCCCAGAATCACTTTCTATGTGCTTATCTACCCAATGGGAGAATCTCAACTGGCAAAACTGGATGAGCCAATAGTATGGTCTCTGTCCATCGTCTTATATGAGTGGTTACCCCATGCTTATTCATTGTGGGCATCCTGAAAACTCGACTGGCTTTGGGGTCACTGAGACAGGTTTGGCAAACCTTGAACTAAAGAATAAGCCACAGGCTGGACCGTGCTCTAAAAGACAAGTATCTAGTAAGAAAGCAGTAAACGTTACTCATTCTGTGGATAAAGGGAATACTTCAGTTTTCAGAGCTGCTTATTTGCCATTTTCACTGTGCCTAGTTCAGTAGCAAAAATATTAACTAATATAAAACAAAAGATAGATGCCCCTTTGTTAAAATATTTTAAGGTGTGCAAGGCTGCTTTTAAAACAGCTGACTGATCTGCATTGCTGTGGACTCTGTGACTTGTCTGTCTGTTGAGGTCATTGGGAACTACTGCGATTAGGGTAGAGGAATTAGGATTGCTATGGTGTTAAACACTAGTGGCTAATTGGAGATCTGCAATGAATGCTTTGGTCTAGTCTAGCGAGGCGAGCTTTTTATTCTGGGACATTTGGCAGAACTGGTCTATGTGTAATAACAGAGTTGGGGGAAAGGATAGGGTGAAACCATGAGGCTTTGCATAGTGATCTCAAAGAACCGAAATATGAGATTGCAGATCTACTAGTAGTAATCTGTGAAGTATCATTAAAATCATCTGTAATACCTGAAGATTTGAGGATGGCAAATGTAACGCAATTTTTAAAAAGGGTTCCGGGGTGATCCTGAAAACTATAGACCGGTGAGCCTGACGTCAGTACTGGGAAAAATGGTAGAAACATTATAAAGAACAAAATTTACTGAACATGTAGATAGCCATGGCTTAATGGGAGACAGCCAACATACTAATCTATTATGTTTTTATGAAGGTATGAATAAACAAGTAGACAAAGTTGAATCGGTTGATATAGTGTATCTGTATTTTCAGAAAGCCTTTGACAAGGTCCCTCACGAGAGACTTTTGGCGAAATTAAAAAGCCATGGGATGGGAGGCAGTGTACTATTGTGGATCAGGAACTGGCTAAAAGATAGAAAGCAGAGGGTAGGGCTAAATGGCCAATTTTCCCAATGGAGAAAGGTGAATAGTGGAGTACCCCAGGGATCTGTGCTGGGTCCGCTGCTTTTTAACATTTGTAAATGACATGGCAATGGGAATAACGAGTGAGGTAATCAAATTTGCAGATGCCACAAAATTATTCAGAAGTTGTTAAAACCCATGAGGTTTGTGAAAAATTGCAAGAGGACCTTGATAAATTGGAAGACTGGACATCCAAATGGCAGATGAAATTTAACATGGACAAGTGCAAAGTTATGCACCTAGGAAAGAACAACCCAAACTATGATTACACGATGCAAGGTTCCACATTAGGAACCACCACCCAGGAAAAATATTTAGGTGTTGTAATCTTTTGGTTATGCTCTCTACTTTTGGTTATGCTCAGTTTGGTCCTGGGTTCATTTCACAGAGACAGTAGGGTAAGCAGCACAAATAAGACAACCAAAACTGGTGTGGCTTGGAAAAAGAGTTCTATATAGAAATAGGCTTATTACATAGGTACAGAACAGAGTTATATAGTGGTTGTTACAGAGCTGCTTCAGTGTGCCTCAATGAATCTGTGTGTGTGTGTGCATGTGTGAAGTGTGTGTCAGAGTCTCATAGTAAGAAGAATATAGAGAGAAAGAAAAGAACAAGGGGGAGGAGAGAGAGAGAAGTGGGTGTCAGAGCCTCATGTCCCTCATGTCCGATGAATAAGAAAGAGAGAGAGATTTTTGTCCTCTGTATTTTATAGTGAAAAATTCTTCAGCACCTCCCTCTGTCATAACTTGGTGTGTTTGAGGTCTGCTATCACTTGATTAGCAAGGAGGGGCTGCAGACTAATCTCATCAGGCCTGGAGACTGACATCACCAGGGGGTCAGAGCTAATCTCATCTTGTAAACTATGCTCATTAGATTTGGAGACTGACATCACCAGAGTAACAAAGCTGCTTGGAATCCAAGGTCTGGGAAAAAGCCATGACACCTATGCTAGGCATAATGTCATGTTGATGTATGCTGACAGGTGTCATTGTGGATAACATGTTAAAAACTCCACCCAGTGTGCAGCGGCGACCAAGAGAGCAAATAGAATGCTAGGTATCATAAGGAAAGGAATGGAGAATAAAACAAAGGATATTATAATGCCTCTGTATCGTTCCATGGTGCACCACACTTTGAATATTGTGTGCAAGTCTGGTCGCCGTATTTTAAAAAGGATATATTGTTATTAGAAGAGGTACAGAGAAGAGCCACCAAAATGGTAAAGGGGATGGATGGATACCCCTATGAAGAGAGGCTACAAAGGTTAGGACTCTTCAACCTGGAAAAGAGATGGCTGAGGGGAGATTTGATAGAGGTCTATAAATTAATGAATGGAGTGGAACGGGTAAATGTAGATCGATTGTTTACACCATCTAAATAGAGAAAGACTAGGGGGCATGCAATGAAGTTACAGGGTAATCTATTTAAGACTAATTAGTGAAAAAATATTTTCTCTTCTTAACGTGTAGTAAAAGCTGTTAGTGTAGCCGGGTTTAAAGAAGGTTTGGACAAGCTCCTGGAAGAAAGGTCTATACACCATTATTAAAGTGGACCCAGAATATCCACTGCTTGCCACAATACAAGTATTGTGGAACCCTGTGTCTTTTAGGGAAACTGCTAGGTGCTTGTGACCTAGATTGTCCACTTTTGGAAACAAAATACTGGGCTTGATGGACCTTGGTCTGACCCAGTATGGCATGTCTTATGTTCTTATGATGGAAATCCTTATGGGATGGAGTTAAGTGAAAGCTTTTGCAGAGGAACGTAAAAATGTTTTTCTGCCAGTTATATTACTTTACTAATACATGTTAAACATTTATTATTCATGTTGGCTTTTGATAAATGATCAAATCTGAAGAAAAGACGTCTTAAAAAGGTTACCTTCTGTTGCCTTTTGTTTGGATTATTTGCTTTCAGAAATAAGGCGGCTGAAATAAGTCACATCTAGCAGCTGTAATTTTTTTTCTTGAAAATTTAAGCTCTTTACTGTTTTCTTTGACTTAAAAAAATACATTAGAATACAGGCAATTCTGAGAACAAAGAATTTATTTTTATGCAAAATCTTAAATGCAGTTTAACCCCAGTTACTCTGCTTGCTCTCACTGATCATTAGACTATAGATTAAGGAGATTGCCTGGTGGAGTTGAAGCACCGTTATGTCCCACACCATACTTTCTTCTGCAGGGTGGCCCCCAGTCCGTTGACCTTAGTTTCTGCATCTGATAATGTTAATCTAACTTGGCAAGGAATGAATCATCCACTGCAGATAGAAAACCAACAGTGGCCTAGATGATTTTGCTGTTTGTTTGTTATCCTCCTTTTCTCCTGCATGATTGAATAGGTCACATACATTTTCCCTTTCCAGGGAATAATACACTCCTGTGTGGCCATGAACCTCGGATCACAGGTGTGGCCTTTCTGCTTGGAAGTCTTTTACCGCTTGCAGTGAAGTGAATTCTCCTATTTGTGTGCTCTGGTTTTTCTGTTTCTAACACAAATGATTAAAAACAGGGAACCCAGCAAGGGAAGGGAAGAACGAATGTGAGAAGGAAGACCATTGGGAGAATTAATGCAAAAGAGCGGAGAAACTATAAGTGGCGCTTTTAGAGGAAGAATATAAGGTGAGTCTGTAGGGGAAAGAGAGAAAAGAAGAAATGGGCCTCAAAAGAGATGGGAAACCAGTGGAAGAAGCCAGGAAGGGGGTGGTATTGTGACCACTAGGATCATAGGTAGTGGAATGGGGTAGGACCACTGGGGCCATGGCCTGACCAGTTTTGGCCCTGCACAACATCAGAAACTAGGGACTAGCCCAAGGAAACACCAGTGCAGACGTTCAGCTAGTGTGTAAAATATTTGAATTTCTGTAAGACAGAAAGAAGCGGAGGGTATTTTTATAAGCTGTGCCTAGGTTCATGCGTGTTTGCACATACGTATTTCATGCTCATTTTATAAAGTAAGGTATATATGCATGTTATAATGTAGTGATGAAATTGCAAAGGTACATGTGTTCAGGAAAGCTGCGATTACTTATGGTCGGTGCAGATGCCTGTGTGCACATGTGGGAATTATAGTATTTTATAATTTATGCCTATGCTCCACACAAACTTTGCTCCTGTGCATGTCTACATTGAAAGAACGTGCGATCAACCTGATGCACACACTTCCAGAATAGTGACATGTATATATGACTAAAATACCAAGATTTATGTGCAACTTATAAAATTACTTCTACATGTGAATGTAAAGTAAGAAATTGGTGGTGGGTGCAGGGGGCAGAACAGAGAGGTTGGTTTATTCAATCCCCCACCCTAACTGAAAAAGCATTCTACTGCCCCGGGGCAGCTGAAAATAAAATGGATAGGAGGGCAGCATCTAGCTATGACGTACAGTAATATAAACATCTATCTATAGCTCGTACTTATAAGCTGCCTGGTCTGTGATAAGCTCAAGGTGGTGAGCAAGTCAGTAATGTATAATCTCAAGTATAAATAAATAAAGAAACATAGGGGCTGGTAGTCAGAAGGTTTGCCTGGGTAACTTTGGGAAGCTATCTGGGCAAATGTTTGCTTTTCAGATTTGCAGCCTGCAGTTAGTTAAATATAGGAGGGGAGAGTGGTGTAGCAGCAGCATTGCCAAATTTCAACCAGATAGTTTCTATGTACAGGGTTATTCAGGTGACTTGGGCCACATGAAATAGCTGAACCAGTTAACCTAACTAGTTATCGAACTGCTGCGTATTGGCTCTATGAAAATTACAATAAATAGATGAAATATTCCTAAAGGGAAATAATAAACAGTGCAAGAATAAAATCATAGGGCAGTGGAGCTTTATTTTATCCTTGTGTTCAGCAGTGCTCGACATTTAAGTAGCACCACTGAGCATGTTTATGCGGTAAGCGTGTCACCACTTCAATGCATACATTACACCTGTGTTTTACTGGTCTAATTTATGCGCTGAAGTTATTCAGAGAACTTAGTTTCTCGTCTCTTCATATAAGATTTTGGTTGGCCCCCAGCCTTTACCTAACTCTGCCTCCTGACTAATAGATACCTTTTGTTCAGATATACAGATAAAATTTATGGGGGGGGGGGGGGTTCAGTAGCAGCATCTAGCCATCGCTTCTGATGTTTAACCCTGGATACTGAATGCCGGGATCAAACTTATTTGAACATTTCTTATATACCGCCCCTTCCATCTATCAGAGGTGGTTTACATTGAGCAACATTCCAGGGTCCTGGTTACGGAGAACATTTCAAACTATAATACAATAAACTATATACATATTACAAATCATATCTGACCTCTTGACTTGAATAACCGGGTTGCTGCCACCTAGAAGCTGACCAGGCAGCGGTTGAATGTCGCTGCTGCTCAGTCAGCTTCTGCGGGTAACGTTAGGCCAGCATTTGCCGCCCCTTACTTTACCCATGTATCACTAACTGGGTAGTGGCTCCGTATTGCTGCTGCCCAGTTAGTGAAGGGTGTCGCCACGGAGCACCTCGATGCTAACTGCTTAACCAGGGCCGGCGTTACCATTAGCTGAACTGAACGGTTGCCTAGAGCACTGGCCCTTCAAGGGCACCCTCGTCCTGCTCAAGACCTACAGCAGGGGCAGTGGCCGCAAATGGCCTTGTGGTGCTTACCTTTAAACTTCAGCACCGTAGGGCTGTATGCTTTCACCCCCTTGGACCACCCGATGCCGACCTCCTGTTTGCAAACAAGAAGTTGGCATTTGGTGTCGGAAGAGGCAGAAACAAACAGCCTTTCGATGCTGAAGTTTAACGGTAAGGGCCTTGGAATTTTTGCTGTCATTGCGTCGCTGCACATTTTGGGGAGGTGCAGCAGCAGTGGCAATTGGCAATTCAGGGGGGGCTCAAGAGATGAGGGTCGCACCTCTGAATATCCAGCATTTACATGGTTTGCAGGTCTGGAAACCGTGTAAATGCCTTTGAATAGTCCCTTCCCCCCAATATGGATGCCAGACTCATGAATCTTTATAAATATTGAGCCAAGCGCATCATGGAAGGGCTGTGCATCTCGTTGGCGCATAGTCCTCTCTGCCTCTTCGTTATTCAATGCTGCGGCAACAGCATTAAATATCCAGGTACCGCCGCACATTCCGGCAGCAGCGATATTATATGTTGCCTGGTTAGCTCCTGCGCCTTAAAGATAGGTAAGGAAAACCTCTCTCATATCTTTAAGGTGCAGATTGCTAACTGGGCAGCATGCAATATTGCTGCTGCCCGGTTAGTGCTTGTCGCCGCCTTTGCTGCACTCTCGAACGCCCCCCGACATGCGCCAATGCTAACCAGATAGCATCGGGGCACATAGGGGAGTTGGAAGGGGTTATTCAGCTGCGCCAACCATGTAAGTGCCGTTGAATATCCCCCGTTAAGGAATTTACACCCATCATGTCTATAGTATGCAAAAGTAGTCGATGGCATTGATACAAAACTTTCTAATTCTTGTAACTGTTACTTCCTGAGAGCCAGGAGATCTCTTGCACATTGTGATTGTGTGCGATGAAAGGTAATGTGCAAAACGAAACGAGGATGTCATCATAGATATATACTAGTGCTTTCATGAGCTTTCCAGGACATTCAGTGATTTTTGAGCAGCAAGTATTTATTTTGTAAATAATGGTGCTGCTAACTAGATACGGTAAGTGGCATTGAATTTCAGGGCCAAAGTGCGTTTTTGATGGAGGGAAAGGAGGTTTGGGTTTTAAATGTGTTGAGGATGTGAACCTTCCTGTAGAAGTCTGTCTCAGACTGAAGCTCACTGAGCCAAGTCACGAATGATTGATTGAATCTGGACCACTGCATTTTTTTAAATTTTTAATTAATTGTCATTTAACATTTGCACAGTGCTTTTCCCCCTTTTTTCATAGTTTTCCCCTTTATTTCAGTTTCTTTAGAGATTCTGAGATATGCTCATTGTTTTCATTCATTCATATTATCGGGGTGGGGGTGTAGGCAATGAACAGAATTGCTTCTAGTGTTTCCTGTAGTGTGTATCGGACCTTGTACAAAACAAAGATGTATTTTTATTGAAGATTAGTGCACACTAACGCTGCAATCCATTTTATTCCTATGGATGCAGTGACACTTATTACACATTAACCTTTAGTAAACATGTCTCCCAAACCAGTACTAGATGATTAGGAACCTGGGCAAACCGTCTCTAGTCCCAAGTGGCCTGATTCTGCCCCAGACGTAGCTCTCCTGCGGGATCAGAATCGCAAACAGTACTGTACATGCAGGCCGGGACACTGATTCAGCCCTCCTGGCCTGCACATTCACCAAAGCCCGACTAGCTCAATTAGGGCATTTAAATGGAGCCGTGGCGCCATGGTGTCATGTTGCCATGGCACTGCGGCTCCATTTACATGCCGCAATGCCGGCTGCCACACAAAAAGTTAATTCCCCGCAGCCTGACCCCCGATATAGCCTCCTAAACTAGGATCAGGTTGCGGGGAATTTAACCTTAGCCCTGGAGCTGCCGAAAAGATACATCCAGGAAAGTTATTCCACCCAAGGGGTGGAATAACTTCCCTGGACATTTCGCCGGCCCTGGATGTACAGGGCCGACATCAGAATTTGCCCTGTACATCCAGGGCCAGCGACCACCCACTCTCCGCCTCGGCCGCCTCTTCCTCGCCCCCAACTAGCTTCCCCACCCAATCGGTGTGCCTCTAAATAACCCTCAAGGTATATAACTGTGAGAACCAAAATCCTATGGTGGTAAAACACACAGACTGTTTTCTGTTTGCTGCAGGAGTGTGGTGCTGGTGAAGCTGGATAATTACACCACACCTGCTTATTGTCTCTCTGCTCTGCTATTGGCTGGCAGTATCACGATATTTGCCCATTTTATATATCGCAAGTGGTGACTCATTGTCATTCTTGCTCACTGTGTTTATCCTTTGATTTCATCTCAAGAAGCAGGGGAAGGGTGAAATGAGGTAAAGGATCTTTTACCATTTTGGATCTCTCCCATCATGAAACTGGCAAAGGCATTTTAAAGATAATATGCTCTGTATTTGTTCGTTTTTACCCTCTTTCCTGTTTACATTTGTTTTTTGTTTTTTCTGCTTGCCTATTTTTCCATTCTGCTGTCTCTTTCTTCATTTTTGGTGCCCCAATGCAAGATTAGAAAGTGCAGAAAGATAATAGAGGAAGAGGAGATGCCTTAAAAAAGGGAAAACACTAGAGTAGCCCACACAAATGTACCTTTGGAACTGCTGTTCTCTGAGTAATCCCATTCAGTAAGATGCATTTTAACTAGATGGACAGTAATATGGATCTCATAGCCCTCTGTACGTACATTCTTAGAGTGAAATGGCTGATTCTGAGTTAACACTGAGCAGAAAATTCAAAAGCTGGTTGTACAGGGGGAGAAGATGAAGCATATCACAAAGTGAACGGTGTTAAGGTCATGCTATTGTTTTCCAAACAGCGCATCATCAGGGATTGCGTTGTGTTCCTTAGCACAGTGGTTCCAAACCTGTCCTGGAGGACACCCAACTAGTTGGTTTTTCAGAATCACAGTGAATATGCATGAAATAAATTTGGGTGCAGTGGGGGCAGTGCATACAAATCTATCTCATGACTATTCATTGTGGATATCCTGAAAACCTAACTCGCTGAAGATCCTCCACTGTCTTAACAGAATGTTGCAGATGGTTTTTCCCTGTTCTCTTTTGTCTGGCATTCCAGCAGTGCACATGTAGAGACCTCGGTAGTGGATAGCCTTAAACCCTGTCTTGCATGACCTTTTAAATAGTACCTAGAAGAAGTAGCACTATTATGGCTGCATCAGTACACCTGGGTAAGCTGGGTAGGTGAAGTGATATGCTCAATGTCACAGGAAGAGTCTATAAACTTCTGTATCCCAGTCCTGTACTCTGAACCACAAACCGTTTTTATCTTCATGAAGATGCGTCTTTGGTGCCGTATTGGATGACTGTGTTCCTGAGATCTAGCATAGTTCGCATTCCAGAAATGAAGACCAGGGCACATTTTCTTTGGGTGCTGAAAGGCGGGCAGGGATCCCATGGCTGGAGTGTGGTAGGGAATGGAGGAACTGTTCTCTTATCCTGCCATATTGAGCAGCACCAATAGTCTTTTCGTCCTTTGGGACCAGCATTTCAAAATACCATCTGTTGATTCCATGATTAGGTAACCTGCACTCACTTCATGCATGCCAGCTGCATGGTGATGGGAGTTCGAGATCTAAGCACTGATTCTCAACTAAGCTGAAAGTCCAAAGGAAAGCACTGTCTAGTAAGCAGAGAGAGAAAAAAATAGAATATGAGAGTTGAATTGCCTGTGATCAGGACCATCTTAATCATTAGACAGACTAGTCTGTCACCTAGGTTAGAGACTTCTTTGAAGGGCGGGGGGGGGGGGGGAGGCAAAGATCAGCTGTAGTCAAAGCAAAATAATAAACCCTGATAGTCACACAAACTCAAAAACATCAGTGTGTACCTTTACCCACAGGAAGGGTGGACAGTTTTCAAATAGTCCATTCCTCTGGTCAGTTGTTTTATGCCTTCATTGAGGATAATTATAATAGGTTCCTGTTCGGTAATCCAGTTTAGTCCTCCAACATCGGGTAGTGCCCCTCCTCCTGCAGCCTGGAGACTGGACCAATCAAGTCTTCTGTAGTATATATGCAGACGGAGCTCCCAGAAGCCCCCAGTGTGTCCAGTCTCCTTGCAGCTTGCAGACTTCTGTGCCCTTTCTGGGCACACTAAGTGACACTTGAAGGAGCAACACTAGTTAGTTCTTTTGGGGTTTTATTTTGGGTCCTTTATTTACCATTTCTTTGCTAGGTAGCTGTATCTTTAAAAAAGAAAAAGGAGCATTGCCACAGGGGACATCCTGGGGGAAGACAGACCTGCATTGGGCTCCTGCCTTCCTGCCTGGGAATATCTGAAGCCTGGGTTGAGCTCTCCCCAGGACTGTTCGGGGAAGAGCCATACCTGCTACAGCATTGCCTGTCACTTGGAGGAGTTGGCTGAGTTCCTTGCTGTTCCCTGAACTGGTAGGAATTTTCCTTGCTTTATCTTTTCAGCTCTGTTATTTTTTGCATTGTCAGAGGCTCTGTCGGCTCCCCTGGCTTCCGAATTGCACTTTTTCCTGATTTTTTTTGCTTGCCCTGTATTAGAGGGTCGTTTTCTTTCTTTTCCATATTATTTGGTTACCTTTGTATTTTCGCGCCTTTTTTTATTGTGGGTGAAAAAGTGCGGCGGCCATTTTGGATTTCTAAAGTGTGCCTTTTAAGGGCACTTTTTAACACTTGTGCACGGTTTCCCCTGGCATTTTTGGGGTTTCTTTTGCTGGCGATTTTGCTCAGGGCACCCCTAGGATTCTGGGGAGTATTTTGTTTTCTGTAAAAAAAAAAAAAAAAAAGTTTTAATTTTAAAGCTGTACTGATTTGAATATGGTTAGTCCCTTTGCTGTGGGCTTCCCTGTTCCTGTTTCCTTCTTTCCCCCTGGAAGCAGGTTGCCTTAGCATGGCTGCCAAACCTCAAGGTGGGATTTGTGGGTCCCGCAGAGGTACAATGACTGACTCTGGCATCTGTAAGAGCTGTGCTGCAGTTTATTCAGCACTAGAATGTCTTCTCCCTCTGCTGTTTGCAGCTCTGTGGTAACTCGATTGATTTTTCTTGATTTTTCAGCGATTTTAGGCATTTCTCTCATGCCTGCAACCCTCCCACCTTCTTCTTTGACTTTTTAAGTTAATTCCTTAGCTTTTGGGGGTTTTAATTCACTCTTTTGGTGTTTTATTTTTGCTGGTGGCCATTTTGAATAGCTAATGAGCCTCGGTTTTTGGCGGGAAGCCAGATTACTTCTCGGCTGGCTTCTAAAAGCTATATTGTTGTTTCAGTTTTTTCTTCTTTCCACAACACTTGCTAGAGGTCAGTTGTGCAGAGGTTACTTTTTTCTCTGCCTCTGTATGAACATAATGGATAAAAAGTACAGAAGGCATGGATAGAGAACAGTATGCAATTCAGAGCCACAGTACAATGCTGAGTCACTGATGAAGGGTGCAGGGCTCATGGCTTCTATTCCCCACTGTGCCCAACAAAGAAGGCTGGCTGAGGCATTACCTATTATGGGGAATATTGTTAAATGCCTGTTCCTGCGGGACGCAGTTATTTCTTTTTAGTTCTCCCTGTGCCTTATTCAGGTTTAAGCTGCATAGGCTGTCAGAAGAAACACAGGGACCTCAGGCATCAGCTCGGCTCTTCCCCCCGCATCTTGCTTCCCCTGAGGAACTTGGGAACTCCGGAGCTTGGCTTCGGGGGAGCTCTCCATTGGCTTTACGCTGCACTGAGTCTTTACCACGAGAGTTTGAATACCTCCAGGAAGTTCAGGTATCATTTTCTGTAAGAAAACTGTGCGTACTCTGTTTTTGTTTTTTTCTTCCTTGCCTCAGCTGCTCTGGGATGCTTTCAGCTGTATCCGGAACGGCTGCCCCTGAGTTGGAAGTGCCTACTTTGACTTTTTAGTCCACAAACTGCAGCCGGGTTACTTTGTACGTCCTACTGATTATTGTACCTGTCTTATTCAATATACCATTTGGTTGAGGTTTTAAGTCAGTGTTTTGGATCCTGACTGTTTTGGGCTAGGCCTAATTAAGCATGCTCACTGTAATTTCCTATGGCTGGATTGAGCTTCTACATCCCTCCCCAGAAACACCTTTCAGCCCCTACCATGGAGGTCTGAATGGCTGCGGAGGGATCCCACTCTAATTTCCCTACTTTCAGTCACTGTAATTGCCTTACCCTGACCTTGAAAGTTTCTCTATGCCAGCACAGTGAATGACTGACAGTTCCCTTCTCAGTTCTGCGTATACCTGACAGTTTTTCGGTGCCAGCGGCTGTTTTGTTTTTCTCTTCAGTGTTTCTTTTTAGAGGCAACAGCTCTAAACAGCAGTTTCCACACACTTAATCATGCTGTGGAGGCACGTGCAGTTTCAAAATCCTTTTCTTAAACAGTCTTGGGTTTCCCTGAGCCTTCCTTGCTTTTTGTTTTAAATGCAAAAAAAAAAATAAAAAATAAATAGATAAATAAATAAATACATGAAACCCCACACAAGAAGAGGAAAGGTGGTTTAAGTCTCTACAATGCTTTTTTCTATGGCTGTATTATATGTGAAATGTAATCAGCCGAAGGGTACATTAATAGCTTGCTTGTGTTACACCTGCACGCTGCATCCCGGAGGCTTTCCCCATACCCACTGCGTTGCTAGCTGGGTCCCCCAGCACCTTATCTCCCCCCTCCTCAGAGCCCCTGCTGCAGGATCTTCCACAGCCGCTGCAGACCACATTACACATTCCCATCCGGCCGTCTCATCAATGGTTTCTCCACTTCGCTCTTCCGTGGGGCCACTTCCAATTTCCGCCATGCCGTTTGGTCTCGCCACGGCCCCCCGCACCTTCACAAACGTGATGGTAGTGGTCGCGGAGGCCTTGTGCACAGAGGGCATCCTGGTCCATCCGTATCTCGACGACTGGTGGATTCGGGCAAAGTCCAGTCGGGAGTGTGTGCACGTCACGAGCAGGGTGGTGGCTCTGCTGCGGTCCCTCGGCTGGGTGGTGAAAGATTGCAAGAGTTGTCTGTGCCCGACTCAGGATCTCGAGTATCTGGGAGTGAGCCTCGACACAGCACGGGGCTTGGTGTGCCTGCCGGTGCGCCGCATTCGGTCTCTTGTCCGACTCTTCAGGGGGATGCCCGCTCCGTCTGCATGGTGATAGCTACAGTTCCTCGGTACGATGGCAGCGACCTTGGAGGTGGTGCCCTGGACGCGCTTCCACATGCGCCCGGCTGAAGATTGCCCTGCTGCGCCGTTGGTCCAACCAATTCGACTCGTTGAACAGGAGATTGACTTGCCCAAGGGCGGTTCGCAGATCACTCCGGTGGTGGCTCTCCTCCGAGAACCTGGCGCGGGGGATTCCCTGGAGCCTCCACTTTGGGTTCCATTCACAACGGATGCCAGCTTAACCGGCTGGGGGGCTCACTGCGAGACCCGCTTCGCTCAAGGGGAATGGTCTCCCCTGGAGACTTCTTGGTCGATCAACCTCCTCGAATGGCGGGCGGTGCGGCTAGCCCTCTTGGCCTCAAAGCCCTAGTTCTCGACCGGCCGGTGCGAGTCCTTTCGGACATTGCGACCACCGTAGCTTACATCAATCGCCAAGGGGGCATCGGCAGCATGGCCCTGGAATCTGAAGCGATGGCCTTGGTCAATTGGGTGCAGTCTCGTCTTCCGGCCATCTCGGCAGCGCCTATTGCAGGCGCAGACAATGTTCAGGCCGATTTTCTCTGCAGAGTGCGGGTGGACCCCGGAGAGTGGGAGCTAAACCCGCAAGTTTACGCGCAAATAGTTCGTCGGGGGGGGGCCACCCTTCATGGATCTCATGGCGACATTTCAACCGGCCGAGACAGGACGCTTCTTCAGCAGGCAAAGGGAGCGTATGTCCGAGGGGCTCGACGCTCTCATTCAGCCGTGGCCAACGTCCGGCCTTCTTTATGTCTTTCCTCCGTGGGTTCTGATTGGCCGGGTCGTTCAGCGCATCGAGGGCCATCGGGGTCGAGTGTTACTGGTGGACCCGGACTGGCCTGGGTGGCCCTGGTATGCCGATCTGGTCCGGCTGAGCGACGGCATTCCTTGGCTCCTATCCACGCTGCCGAATCTTCTTTTTCAGGGACCCTTGCGGATGCCCCAAGTGGGTCAATTCTCGCATACGGTTTGGCCATGGAGAGGGCTCGGCTGAAAAAGAAGGGTTACTCCCCCCGCGGTGATTTCTACCCTACTGCGGGCGGGGAAAACGTCCACTTCTCTTACTTACGTTCGGATTTGGGGGATCCTTGAAGACTGGTGCTCCCGGCGTGGAGTCCGGGCGGCGACGGTTTTCGTTTCCGTCGTTTTAAGTTTCTTCAGGTTGCTTTTGATAAGGGCCTTGCGGCTAGTTCTCTGAAAGTCCGGTTGGCGGCTATCTCTTGTTATCGATGCAAAGTTTTAGGCTGTCTCTACGGTTCTTATCCGGACGTACGTCGTTTTCTTACGACTGTTTCTCATTTGCGGCCCTCCCGCAGGATTTTCGTTCCTCCGGGGGACTTGAATCTAGTGATGCGGGCCCTGGTTCGTGAACCTTTTGAACCCCTGAGTAGGGCGTTTCTGAAAGATTTTACGCCGAAGACGGTTTTTCTTGTAGCCATCGGTTCGGCACGGCGTATTTCAGATCTACATGCGTTGTCCTGCCGAGAACCTTTTTTGTCTTTTTCCCCGGTCCCTTCCTTTTTGCCGAAGGTGGTTTCCCCTATTCATGTGAATCAGGCAGTGTTTCTTCCAGTTCTTTCTTCTCACTCTGTCGGGTCGGCGGACAAAGGTCTTCACCGTCTCGATGTGGGTCGTGCACCTCGTCGTTCTTTGAAGGCTACCGAATCTTTCGGAAGACTGACCGGTTATTCGTGCTCTTCGGTGGTGCACGTAAAGGGGAAGCGGCGGCTAAGGCCTCCGTTGCAAGATGGCTCAAGGAAGCGTTCGCGTCTGCGTATTTGTTGCAGCAGCGGTCTGTTCCGGAGGGGCTACTGGATCATTCCACTAGGGCTCGGGCTACCGCTTGGGCGGAGTATAGCCTAGTTCCACCAGCAGATATCTGTAAGGCGGCCACCTGGTCGTCTCTGCATGCTTTCAGTACACACTATCGTTTAGATGTGTCAGCGGCTCGGGATTCCTCTTTTGTTCGGCGGTTCTGCGCGCCGGATGGCAAGGTCCCGCCCGGTCTTAACTGCTCTGTTACATCCCGATGTTGGAGGACTAAACTGGATTACCGAACAGGAAATGGAAATTACACTAACCTGGTAATTGTAGTTCCTGGAGGGTCCAGTTTAGTCCTCCTTCCCTCCCGACTATCTGTTATAAAAATGCGGCGCGCTTTCCGAACGGTGGATCATAAGACGGTTCCTCTTGCCGTTCGAACCTTTTTTGCAGCCGCGTTTTTGGCCATGGCTCTTCCTTTCTCAGGTGTTCAGTCAGCTCCTGAGATTTCTGATACGGAGCTGTATTTTGATTTCTGGGGCGTTGGTTCCAGTGCAATACAGTGTTCTGACTTCCTCGTTTGGAGAGAAAGTTGGATATTTTTGTGGGGGGGAAACAAATTGTTCTTTAATTATGTCATTTTGTATATTAATCTAATGTGTTGCTTCGTTAAGTATGCTTTGTTACTAGTACACTGGGGGCTTCTGGGAGCTCCGTCTGCATATATACTACAGAAGACTTGATTGGTCCAGTCTCCAGGCTGCAGGAGGAGGGGCACTACCCGATGTTGGAGGACTAAACTGGACCCTCCAGGAACTACAATTACCAGGTTAGTGTAATTTCCATTTGTCTAAGCTGAAAGAAGGTCTTCGAGAAGTGGCATTTCTCTCGGGCTCTGAAGGATCAGGAAAGTGGACATACTCTCTATTTTGTCTTTCTTACAGTCTGGTTTGGACCAGGGTTATCCCTGAACTCTTTCCTCGTTCTGGCAGCAGCCCTATTATTTATTTTATTTATTTATTTAACAGTTTTTATATACCACTTTATCATTTCAGTCAAAGCGGTTTACATTGATAACTTGGATTTTTCTGAGGCACTGGAGGGTTAAATGACTTGCCCAAGGCCACAAGGAGTGCTAGTGGGAATTGAACCCTGGTCTCTTGGTTCCCAAGCTAGTGCTTCAACCATTAGGCTACTCCTCCACTCCATTTATGCTATTGTGGACGTATTCAAGGGATGTCCTTGGTAGTGCACCCTGACATCTCCTCCTCTCTCTGGGGAATGAAGCAAATCTGTCCAACAGTGCATCCAGTGGTTCCTCAATGAAGTCTTCTCTGGTGTTGAAGGGGCTGAGGGCCCCCCTCTTTGAGCCCCTTTTGGAAATCCTCTCTCATGGATTTAACTCTTCAAGATGATTTTCCTGGTAGTTATTGCATCATCCGTCAGGTGACTGTTGGTGCTACAGGCCTTGTCCTACAGGGTACCTTTTTTGGTCATCTCAATGGCATCTGTCTCTGCTGTCCTTTCTCCCAAAGATGCCATCTTACTTTCATCTTAATCGGGCTGTTATTTTGCCTGCCTTCTCGGATGAGAATCTGTGGGTGGACCCTTTGCTGTGTCTGGTGGATGTGAGGAGGGTTTTGATGAGATACTTATAGATTACTAATTCCTTATATCTCTTTGTTCTCTTCAGCAGTTGGAAGAAAGGACTGGCAGCAGCAAAGTCCTCGATTACTTGACGGATGAAGGAGGCTATTAGTTCAGTCTACCTTTTGTGTGGAAAGCACATGCCAAAAGGAGTCGGAGCTCTTTCCTCTAGGGCAGAAGCATGTGCAGAGTCTGCCTTGGTATCCTCGGTGAATGTCTGTGACCACCTTTGTGAAGCAGTACAGTTTGCAGATGGGAGCTGGAGCAGAAAGCATTTTTGGCAGGGCAGTTCTTTCTAAAGTGACATATTTCTCCCACCCTAGGTCCTGATTGCTTGGGTACGTCCCACTTGTCTGAATTGGTCTAGCAGACTGACAAAGAAGGAGAAATTTACATACATCATCATTTTCTTTCTTTGACTTCTGCTAGACTAGACATTATGGGGTGGAGGAGTAGCTTAGTGCTTAGAACACTGGCTTGGTAACCAAGCAACCAGGGTTCAATTCCCACTAGCACTCCTTGTGGCCTTGGGCAAGTCACTTAACCCTCCATTGCCTCGGAAGAAAGGCCTGGCAATCTACTTCCAGTGACACTGCCAAGAAAACCCAGGAGCTTCTGGGTCACTAGGAGTCAGGACTGACTTGAAGGCACACATTGCATTGCAGACTAGTCCAGGACCTGTCTAGGAAAACTATTCTTACAGTTTGCTTCTTGATTACATGGCCAGTATCATTGTCTGAAGTAGAATCAAGTTTGGTAATAGAGCCAAATATTGTTGCAGCGGTTTGTTCCACATTATGGTTGTTAATGATATTTGTGGTAGTTTTTCTGAGTTTCTCAGTCTTGCTTCCTGCTTGGGAAGAGTCATACTGACTTCTCTCATGTGCTGTACCAAGTGATGGCATCATGGAAAATTGCTCTAGTCTGTCTCCACCTGCAGGCTGGAGGAGCATAATCCACTCATCTGGACTGGGCTAGCAGGATTCAAAGAGAGAAAATTTCAGGGTATGTATTTTTTTTTCCTTTTCTTGTCTACCTTTTGAGAACTGAGGAACAGAATGTCTGCTCCAAAAGGGGGTATTTTTATAAAGACATTTCCTTGTGCAAAGCTTGTTTTATATGCAGAAGAGGGCCTCCTGCTTTTATGTGATCTGCACATAGGTGTTCCTGGGGGTATAATTTAGGAAGAGGTGCAACGTACAGATATGATGTAAGAAATACTCTGGCATACATGTAAAGTACATTCATACCTTTTACATCTTTTTTTGTACCAGGTGTAAATTTGTGCAGTGGCATTTATGAACTACTGGGCCTGGTTCTGGGAGCTTATGGCACACAGGAGCCTACAATGCCTTTATAGAATAGTCACCTTTATGGACCTCACATGGGCTTCCTGTTATAAAAATTCCCCCAAGAGGTAATCAAGAAAAATATTACGTTAGCCTAATGGGGTCTCCAAACCAGTCCTGGAGGGCTGCAATCCTGCCAGTTTTTCAGGATATCACTAATGAATATGCATGAGAGAGATTTGCATGCACTGCCCTCATTGTATTTGAATTTTATCTCTCATGCATATTCATTAGGGATATCCTGACAAGTTTGCGGCCCTCCAGGACTGGATTTGGAGACCCCTTAACTAATATAACAGTATTGCCTTGTATTTTATGTTTGTTAAGCTTGATTTCTTTGCATTATAGCCTAGTAATGCTAAAATGCATTTAGTCCGATGTTAATGTGAGTGTATGTGTACATGTTTGTGTGTTTAGTTTCCAGGAAAACCTCCCACTGTGCTTTCAGTAATACCTTGTCTAGAAAGTGCAGGTTGGAATAATATTTATACTTAAACATAAAAGAGAAACAATTACTGTGTGACGTGAAATTTTTCAGTGTGCTTCTCCTCTCCCTACTTCAGGAAAAGTAGTTGTGCTTTATGTATTGTATAGAAATGAGGATGTGGAGAAATGTTCTAGCTACAAAAACATTTGGAAGTAATGGGGGGTAGGAGTAGCCTAGTGGTTAGAACACTGGCTTGGTAACTGAGCAACCAGGGTTCAAGTCCCACTAGCACTCCTTGTGGCCTTGGGCAAGTCACTTAACCCTCCATTGCCTCAGAAGAATGGCCTGGCAATCTACTTTCAGTGACACTGCCAAGAAAACCCAGGAGCTTTTGGGTCACCAGGAGTCAGGACTGACTCAAAGGCACATATTGCATTTTTTGGGTTTTTTTAGCAGATTTACAGGCCAGTGCACAAACTCCGTACTAAAGTTCAGCACAAGGTGTCAAGCTTATCACAGAATCTTTGCTCACCAATACTGTAAGGAAACAGCACGGACATAAGCTGTGCACTACAAAGTCTGCACTAGATATGGAGAGCAAGCCAGACACATGGTCTCTGTTGCTTATGCACCAAAAATCCTCAGTTTGGCAGTTGTGTACATAGGTGGAATGCTATTTCTGCTCAGAATAATAAACAGTGATATTATTTTTCACAGAATATTGATGTTTTTACACCTTAGCACACCTCCCCTGCCATTTATTTTCACCACTCCCTTCAGCAAAACTGTAAATTCCTCACCAGCACTGACCGCAGACGTGTGAGCTATTTCTTTGTCTCCTCATACATTGTTTTAAGTGTTGAGCTTGGGCCTCTGGTCTTCTGTGAACTTCTCTGTGTCTGCTGTGTGCTGTTTGCGTGAGACGTTGTGCAAAGTTAGCTTGTGCATAAAAGTTGTTTTGCATTTGTAGCGCACAAAATTGTGCACTAAAACTGAGCTAACCTGTTCCCCAAGCCTACCACACTTTTCTACATCAGCCCTTAAAGGTGAAAGCTGGATCGGTTGCACACAGTATTGACTTGATGGCTGGTTAGCAATGCAATTTTTAGCAAAGTGGCGTGTCTCTTTAAAAGGAACTACTAAGTTGTGCTTTCATGTGACTCTTCTCTGTCCATTGAATAAGTGGAGGTTTCTTGTTCAGTCCTGGGCATTTCAGTGAGATTACCTCTTAAATATGTGCTCCGTTCATCAGGCAAGGGATGGACCACAGGGGCCCCACCAATATTTTGCCCAACACAGCATCAGCAACAGAGCTAGGGGGTAGGGCTGGAGAATGGTTTATTTGGCTCCTCCATCCTAAAAGGTGTTCCCTTGCCCATGGCTCAGTTCATGCATTGCAAGAAGGCTAGATGAATTCCTCCCTGAATGTTTCTTCACTGGAGCTCTGCAGACTTATTTAAAAAAGGTTTGGATAAGTTCCTGGAGGAACGTTCCATAAACCATTATTAACAAGGACCTGGGAAATCCACTGCTTGCCCCAATACAAGCATGGTGGAACTTATGTGCCTTTTTGGGATCCTGCCAGGTACTTGTGACCTGGATGGGCCACTGTTGGAAATGGGATACTGGGCTTGATGGACCTTGGTCTGACCCAGTAGGGCATTTCTTATGTTCTTATTGTAGTTCACCAGAGGCATGTGAAAACTCTGAAAGTTAACATGTAAATTCAGCATTGCGTATGGCTCAGCGACTGAATCAGACGAGATCAGGTAGTATCGTGCAGGTCAGAAGAATTTCTGATTAATTCTAGAAAGTTTTGTAAAAAAAAAAAAAAAAAATTCTAAAATACTTAAGCCCAGAATTTGAAAAAGGATGATAGGCTCAATAGAAGCTTGAATGCATGGAGGAATAACTTTTTCGGTTTGTTTTCTCCTTTTCTTTGTCCTTTGGTACCATATTCTTGGGGAATATTGGGTTGATGAAGGAGGATGAAGATATTAGTTGCTATAGACAGAATCATGAGGTCATTGCTTCTGCAAATAACATTTTAACCTCCTGCTAGTATTGGGTTAAAATAGCCAATACAATTTGTATAGGATATGATCAGATGGAGATACCCGCTCATGAAGTTGGTTGAAGTTGGTCCTTTGTATGTTTTTTATGTTGTGTTTTGTGAACTATGGTCATGGATCTTCTACCTATAAGGGAAGAGAAATAGTGGAAGTACAATTTAGGGAAGTTTCTACATTGCAGGTGGGTTAATTGCAGATCCCACTACAATAACATATGCCAGTTGTGACCCTTGATTTTATATTTTGGCTTTACTAGCATGATGCATTGGGCTAAAATCCTTTTATTTGTTCTTTTACAATCTGTGGCCGACCCAGAATTTTCAAACTTGAGGAAACGTTTTGAAGCCAGTTTCAGTATAAGTTTTGTTAGAGGCTGTTGAAAGGACTTTAGCCAAGAAATCACCAGCTATTGCGTTTATAAAGGAATAATTGCATCTTTCCAGTGAATATGGGCCTAACAATGCATCTCGGTGCCTGTTCCAGAAGAGCCGCTAATAGACTACTGAATTATTTTGTTTAGTTGGCAAGCATTCCCTGCCAAGTACTTCTTTATTTTAACTATAAATTGGAACTGTCATTGTGAATGGTAAAGTAATAGCATTTGTTTTGCATTCAGAAACTGAATATAAATTGGGAATTTATCCCCAGTTCAAAAGTCCCAGCCCCCTGGAGTGCTGCTGCAGGGTTTGTAAAGAAAACACCATTTTTAGCTTTTGGACTCAATTTCTACATGCAGAATTTCGGTGTCTTCTGGAACCTCCTGTTTTTGGATTTAAAGTTGTTTCTGATTTTAAGACACCACAGGATAGATATCAATTCACTGCATCTGGTTTTGTTTGCATCTCGGATATGTATAATATGCACCAGTCACACAAAGAATGTACTTTATATCCTCATTTATGGATTTTGGTGATAAATTATATATTTGCATATTATTAGATACAAACAGCAGTACACAGCCCAGAAAGCTAAGGCGTAAAGCTATAAAATAGTATTTCAGAAATAATGAAGTTAAGCAATTACTGGGCTCCATAATAACTAAGAGGGTTTTGAAACCCTTAACGTGAAGAGAGGCTTTGAGGCCAGATAGGCCGATGAGAATTCTTAAAAGTGATCCTTGATTGGCTTTGTATAACATGATTCATGGGAAGAGAGAATTACTGACTCAACTACGTTTGCAACAGTATTTTTTCATACTTAGTACAAGTTGTCAGGGGACTGGGCCTCCTCCTGGGACAAGTCCTTTTTAAGTAGATATTGCAAATTTCCAATGAAGATGATGACCATTAGATTTGCACATCGGTTGCAGAGTCTAGGAAATGACTAGGCAGGCTTCATTACAGAGTAAAGATAATGCGAACTTTTATGCATAAGTTGGAAGTAATGACAAACAAAAGAACAATGCTCCTAATCTTGGTTCCTTTGCCTTGGTCTTTGCTTGGAGTGTCAGTATCATTACATGACATATTCAGTATAGTTGGATAAATAATGATGAAATTTAGTAAGATGTCCTTGCACGTGCTATGCTTTTCCTATTTGCATGAACGGGAGCCAAGACATAACGGATAAAACCCTCAGTAGGGCTGGTTTATCCTGCTTATAATTGCCGTTTTGGGACTTTTTAGAGTTCGTGAGTTGTGTGCTCTACCTCTCCTGTACTTGTATGCCTGCAATCAGCTTCCTCATCTGATGTGTTTATTATTGGTGAATCCAGAGAAACATTGGGGGGGGGGGGTGAGGTATCACAAGGGCCTGGTCCTCCCCTCCCCCACCCCCCTGTTTAAAAAGGAAAGCTCTGTGTCAGGAAGAGATAAGGAAGGCTATCACTGGCACTGTGAGTGCATGCTGCCTACCATCTCTGTACTTACGCCTACTGCAGCTCATCCCAAGATTTGCCTTCCTCCTTCCCTTGCAGCTCCGTTACACTTGCACTGTGGGCTCTCAGCTAGGATAGATTCTTTAAAGTCCCCAGCTCCCATATCACTCCCACCCCCAAATGTTTCTTTAGCCAATTATATGTTGGATCTCTGCTCTCTAATTTTAGAATTGCGGCTTCGTTATGGTTCACTAATGGTAGCTGAGATTTTAATATTCAGGTAGATGCTTTAAATTCTGTTGTTGCCAGTGATTTTTTGTGAGGCCTATGCCACATTTAGGAATGATTCAGTTTGTAACTGAGCCCGCTGACAGAGCAGGCTATGGTATTGACTTTATTTGCTTATATTTACTGACCACATTTCTAAAAAGCTGTTAGCATGAACCACAGCAGTAAAGCACAGTACAATAAAACACAGATAAAACACTTATAATACTAAAATTGTCATCATCTTACCCCCTCATACACTTTCCTAAATAAATAAGTCTTAAATCCCATTTAAATGTCTTCAACCTTTTATTATTTCATGTGTTTTCTTGTTCACAGCAGTGTATATAATAGATCTGTAGTTTTTAAATGATGATTAATAAATGAGCAAATCCTGTTTCACTCTTAAAAGAACAGAAAGGGGGGGGCGGAGCCTGATGTCCAGCGGGTAGGACGCTTTGCGTTGAAGCTCCCGAGAGGCCTACTCAGAATCCTGACTTAATACCTATATAAATTTACTATTTTGCTCCGAGCTGACCGGGGCACCTCGGGGGGGATGGCGGCCCACAAACCAGCGCGCTTGGACTTCGGGTCTCCTTCTTCTTCTCACGGAAAACGCTCCAAAACGGAGGTATCCTCCCCGCAGAAGATGGTTCCATTTCGTGAAACCCCGCAATGCACCTGGAGATTTTGGAGGAAATACGCGGCGTGAAGGAATTGGTGCAGTCTAATGGAGAAGCGCTTCGAGCCATGCGAGAAGACTTTGGAGTGCTCCAAGACCGACTTGAAGGTCTTTCATTACGGCAGGACAATATGGCGGGGGTCCTCGACTCGCACGAGGTGCGCTTGGGCAAACTGGACGAGGCTGAGCGCCAGATACAGAATCTTCAAAAGGAATTGGAAGATAGCAATAATCGCGCCCGTCGCAACAATGTGAGGCTCCTTGGAATGCCGGAGGGAGTGGAAGCAGGAGATATAAGAGAATTCTTGCTCAAAACTCTTCCCTCCTTGCTGAAGATTACTTTTCACAGAGAACTGGAAATCGATCGAGCACACCGTGTTCCTGCCCGCATGGCGCTCAACCGCACGACCCCCCGGCCTATTATCTTTAGCTTGCTACGATATCAACAAGTGGAACAAATTTTACATGCTGCTCGAGCGAATCATCATTTGGAATATGAAGGTCGTAAGGTCTCCTTCTTTCCGGATTTGGCAAAGCCTACCGTTGACCGTCGGAAGAAACTCCTTGCTCTTCGCCCTCGACTTCAACAGCTACAGGCTCGCTTTGGCCTGTTGTATCCAGCGAAACTCCGAGTGACTCTCCATAACCAGACCAGGACGTTCGAGGATCCTGATCTATTATCAACATTTTTGGACTCCAAAGAAGCAGAACAGATGCGCTAATCCCAAATCTTGGACTCTTATCTGCCGGCTCTGTCCGCCATTTTGACGGGCCCGATGCGGCGATCATAGCCCAGCACAGAAATAGCCTGGACTTTCTTTCTTTCTCTGTATGACTTATGTCTTTGGTCTCCTATTCCTTCATGATGTGTGCCTCGGTCGGATTCGGAGCACGCACAGTCCTACAGGTTATATGTTTTTTCAATTTCGGCCTTCTCTGGGGCTTCTCCCCGCAGACACATGGTCGCCAGTAATTTTGGGGTTTTGCTTCTCCTCTACCGTACTGCGGTTATCTTTGTTAATGTGGGGCGCTTCATTGTATTATATTAGCTTATTTTCCTATGTCATGTGTACAGCCAGATACAGTTAGTTTGAGGGACACAGTAAAACTATGTGTGCTATCATGCTCAGAATTTTAACTTTTCTGAATGGCCTCATGTAAAATCTTATTATTCATCGTACAAGGCATTGCTGGTCCACTCCGCAGAAAGAAAATCCTTAGCTATCTTAGACACGAGCACGTTGATTAGGTGTTTCTTTCGGAAACGCACTACACTCTGCTGAAACACTGAAACTCAATGCTAGGCCTCACATGGTAGCTGCCTACTCTCCCACCGTTTCCAAATGATACGGGATAGTCATTCTGGTCAAGAAGTTTTTGCACGCTACTGTACCTGATATTAGCGCTGACATGGAGGGTAGATGGGCCCGTGTACACCTTGAGGTTGGAGATAGTGAATTCACGTGTATTTGCACTATGTTCCCGAATGTGGACAACCCTGCTCACTAAGCAAGTTTTGCTCAGTTGGCCTCGGCCTCCGCTAATGCTCCATTAATACTTGGTGGCGATTTTATTCAAGTGCTCCCTCAATCTTTTCTTCTCAAACAAGGTGCTTGTTGGTTGGAAGCTCCTGTACCGAGCAGACCTGTGTGGCTAGATATAGTAGCGGGCCTTTGCTCACCGATTCCTTTTACCTTACTCCCTGGTATGACTCTCCCATTAGACTCCCACTATCCACCAATGTTTTTCGACACTTTAGGTGCCTTTAATATTCCTATGCAACCTTTTGACTCCCGACTCTGGTCAGTGTAACTTTAGCATTGCATTCGGAGCACTAGAGTATTCCCGCCATCGGCACTCTTTGCATAAGGTTGATTGGAAACTTCCGATCTCTCGGTAGTTTACCGGGTGTAGCATCCAATTTTACTAAACCTTATGTAATGCTATCACTAGAGATACCTCTATAGCGCAGAAAGTATGGGAGAGAGAATTGCATGTGACTTTAACCTCGGAGTAATGGAGCCTTATCTGGAGCAGAGGGACACGGGTTTCTGACCCGCCTCACTCACTCAGACCCTCTTCTTTCTAGCCCACCGGTGTTTTTACATTCCTCACAGTTTAGACATATGGAACACTACTCAGGGTAATGGTTGCTGGACATGTCCTGTGGCCATTGGTTTATTACTTCATTTCATGTTATGCATGAATATCCCGCACTACAGTATCACTGGAGTCGGGTCTGGGGTCGTATTTAGTCTATATTGCACTCTCAGGAGTCCCTTTCTCGGAGGGTAGTGGGACTTCGCCCAGTTGCGGGGATCCCCTCTCTCCCAAGAAATGGCTTATCTCCTTTTGAACTATATGCTTGGCATTGCTGTTTCCCTCATTGAGTAATACTGGGAAATTAGTTCCCATCTGAGCCTCACTGAATGGTGGAATCATGCCTGTCTCTACAGTAAATATGAACAAATACCTCGTCTGTGTGCTTCCTCCGTTCAGACTCCTTCTTATTGGTCTTAATGGAAGATGTTCAATGAATATGTACATTTTGCTAAATGCTCTCATCTGACTGTCTAACTTTGTATCTATCTCTGTCTCATGATCATGCTGTATTGTGGATATTTTTTGATTGTTTGATGTATAATCACTGTTAACGGGAAGCGCTCACATGCTGATATAAACGGGTAGAGAAGAAGCACCGGGGTGGGGGGTAATGGGTTTACTTTTCCTTATTGTATACTTGTTTTGTATCTTTTGGTGTGTTGTTCCTTTGTTTGTTGTAAAATGAAAATAAAAGTTTCAAAAAAAAAAAAAAAAAAAGAACAGAAAGGGCATTCCACATCAAAGGAACCTGGATGGAAAAAGCGTAGGCTTGATGATTTATTTGTCTTAGAACCTTGTAAGGAAAGTCATGCTTTACTTGTCACATATGGGTGCAACTTAGATATCGGTTAAATCGGTCCCAAGCCCCACTACACCTTGAACACCAGCAATACGATTTTGGGGTTCATTTTAGAAGGTCTATTTGTGATTGGCATATCTGAATGGGTGATTTTAGAAGTGCAAATCACATGCACGTCCCATGAGCCATTTTAGAAAGGCCCAGATTTACATGTGTCCAGTGCAATCACGGGATGGGGGTGTGTCCGGGGCAATCTAGTTCCCCTGGTTTCCTTCCCATGTTCAATTTCCTGTTCTCTGTAAAACTCAATGTTGTTTGTATACATTGTAGTATGCTTGTTTGATGTACACCGCGCTGATTTTAATAGCGCGGTATAGAAGCAAATGTTAAATAAATAAATAAATAAATAAATCTGTAAAAGATCCACATGAATGTCCAATTTTAGGATGGTGACACACGTTTATAGATGCTTCCGTCAACGTTCCTATCTCTGCCTGCTCCTGGGCACAAATAGGCTTTTGGAAAGTGCTCATTACAGCCAGCCAGCAACAGTAAGAAATAATGGGAATTCTTTCTAACTCCCCCAATAAATGTTGTCCCCTCAAAAAAGCATATAGATAAACAAAAAGGTCTTTTTGTGAGCTGATGTGCCAGGGTGTCATTTTGTGAGCTGATGTGCCATTCTGAAATACCGCTGTGGTCATGTCTAAGTTTCTGTTTTGCATACATGTATCTGCAAATCCCTGTTTCTTGTATTTTGGCAGAAATGTTTATCTTTCTGGTGCAAATAGGTCGATTTTTAGAAAGCATTTACAAGTGCTCATATTTTCTGATGCTCCTCCCACAGAGTTTTGGATGTTTTGACTTGGACGTCCCAGAGGGCACCTAAACTTTACTGTAAACAAGTAGAGCTCAATCTAATCTTTAATTCTTATGTAAACATGATTAATGCATTCATTCCTTATCCAGCTAGACCATTTCTGTCGAGCTTAACCTCCTGTGTAAATAGGTAAAATGTTATTGGTTATCTGTATTTTTTTTTAGTGCCATCAAGTCAGTGTTGACTCATGGTGACCCAGCTACCTCTGGGTTTTCTTGGCAATGTATCACCGGAAGTAGATTGCCAGCCTTTTCTTCCAAGGCAATGGAGGGTAAAGTGACTTGCCCAAAGTCACAAGGAGTGCCAGTGGGAATCAAACCCTTGATCTTCTGGGTACTAGGCAGTTGCTCTAACCACTAGGCTACTCCTCCATCTGTATACACTATTGATAATAGACATTGTAAATAGTTAAGAAAAGTTCTATGTAAGCAAAGTTAAGTTCTCTGTAAACCACCTTGAGAATCTGAAAGGCAATACTGTATATAAAAAATGTTAAATAAAAATAAATAAATAAAATGAGTGGGTTATGCTCCTCAGCCAGCAGGTGGAGATAGACTCAGTGATGTCATCTCTTGCATATACTGTACTCTGGTGCAGCACTGAGAGAAGCCAGTTTTGTCCGCCTCCAGCAGGTGGCAAGGTGTATAGACTGGAGCAGCAGTGCAGATAGCCCTGTCTTCCCTTTCAGAAGAAGGAGGCCTACCTTCTGTGTAAAGAACATGCTGAAAGGAGTCCGAGGTCTCTCTGCTAGGGCACATTCCCCCCCTGGGCAGAATCCACCTTGGTATCCTCTGTGAATATCTATGAGGTGTTTACTTGGTCATCTCCGAGCGCCTTTGTGAAGCAGTACAGGTTGCATGTGGGAGCTGGAACAGAAAGGGCCTTTTGGCAGGGCAGTTCTGTCCACAGCGTCATCTTCCTTCCAACCAGGGTCCTGACTGCTTGGGATATGTCCCACTCATTTGGAATGGTCTAGCAAGATGATAAAGAAGGAGAAATTTTACATACCTACTAATTTACTTTCCTTGACTCCCCACCCTGCTGCCTTTTTACTGCATTATCAGTACGAGTCCCTGATGTAGAGTCAAGTGTGGCAAGAGAGCCAAAAAGTATTTGTACAAACTTATTGATTGTTAATGCTTTTCTGAGTTTGAGTTTTTCAGTCTTGCTTCTGCTTGGGAAAGGTCCTATTGGCTTCTCTCAGTTCTGCACCAAAGAATATACCCTAGTGATGATATCACTGAAAACTGTTCTAGTCTGCTTCTGCCTGCTGGCTGGGGAGCATAATCTACTCATTTGCACGCAAGTATTCAAGGAAAGGAAATTGAGCAGGCATAACATTTCTCCATGCAGATACTTTTCCGTTCCCTTGGACAGATCATTATTTGGTAAACTTATTAATGATGGTGGTTGCTATCCCTCAGACACTTTGCTCTAAGATGTTGGTTACCTTTTGCGATACAAAAAAAATCCTCACAATTGAAATCAAAGCAAACTTAAAATGACTTTAAAGAATAGAGGGGGTAACTTGCATGGAGTAGTAGGAGTGACTGTAGCCACAATACCGGCAGATTAGATGGACCTTGCTAGTCTTTTACTGCTGTCATTTATTGTGTTACCGTATTACTTTGATAATTGGGCTGATACCTTGACAACAAATTTGAATGCTATTTGCGCTCTCTCTCTCTCTCTGAATATTATGGTGGTGTGTTGGAATCAAATATTCATTACATCTTATAAAAAGCTTATGCCCATTACTGAACAAGTAATTGGGGTGGGAAAAAATGCCCTGTGGTATCATGTTGGTTTGAGGTTCTAAAGAGGCAAGTTTTAAGGAGAATGAAGCTAACTGGCTTGTTGGTCAAGTTGGCTTCCTATAAAGAGTTGTCGATGTATTATTGTGCATCAATAAAACGAGCAATAAGAAAGGAGATTTGCTCATCTAGTCGTGTAAGCACTATACAGATCTTTGGGTCTGTTCAAGATTTGTAAGCTGACCATTTGGCAGTGTAAGATTGAGGGGCATGTGGGCTTTTTCTGGAAAAAGTCTTAAATTCATCAGCATCTGCAAAATCAAAGTCGTAAAACATTAAGCTAGTCGCGTGGTAAGTGGTAACACAGAATTTGTTAGTTTTCTAGCACTGGTAGTTCTGATTTGGAGAAAACGTTGATTGTAAAGTCCTTTTCCCTTTGTGTGGATAAAAGCAGTATAGTAGATACTATCTCCTTATTTACTGCATATTAATAATGCCTCTTTGGCTGAGGTGTATTTTCTACAATTGTTAAAACAAGCAGTTATTACAGCAGTCCTGAGAAAGGGGAATTTAGGTGCCAGCAGGGTTTCTAATTATTGGCCAGTTATGAATATCCTTTCTAGGACAAGGTGATGGAAAGAGTAGTTTTGTGGAAACCGAATAACTACATCATCTGTTCCCATGAGTTAGGCTAGCGAGTAATATTCAGTCTGTGGCAATTAGCATTTTATTTTGTTTTTTGAAAGCTGGCTGTCACGGGTAAAATAAAATCCAGACATTCAATGCTGCTGTCTGGATACGAGGTGTTTTGCTGTCCTAAATTTTCTGTGGATTATTATCCAAATAGAGGTGCTGAAAATTACTGCTATCCAGGTAAGTGCTGGCTCCGCCTCGGTTCCTCCCAGGGTCCTTCCCGGCACTATCCAGATAGTGACGAGGAGGTCAGAGGAAACATTCGGTGGCACTATCTGTATAGTGTCGCTGAATCGCCCTCTCACTGGCACTTAGCCATTTAGCGGGTCTTGCTAATTGGTTAGATCCTTTTGAATACTGACTCCAGCTTTATAAGATCTTTGTAAATTTTGGGAGCAACATCAATGTACCATGGCTTGCCCCAGAAACCGTTGCAAAGGTGCAGCTACTCCAGAAGGTCTCTTTTGAGCCTGTGTCCCCTTTCCTGTATGCAGAACATTAGCGTCTTTGTAAGATTCAGGATCCAGGTTTACTGTTCTGGTCTTCCTGCTTTCTTAGCTGATTTGTTAGTCACCTGTACCCCTCATCATACTTTCATCGTAATATATTCCCTCTCATTCTCTGATTCACTTGTATGCGTATGCCGTACTTTGATCTGGTTGCTTCCACACTGTGGAACAATTTGCCCTTACACATTAGGTCTGAATCATCCTATAAGAAATGTAAGTCTGCCCTGAAACCCATTTTATCATGAGCTTTTTGGCACATGTAGCCTGTTTTCGATGGCCATTTGTGATTTGTCCTTTGTGACTGACTGGATTCTCCAGGGGTTTCTGTTTTCCCTGAACCTTGTGTTGAATTTTGTATTTTCCGATTGTGCTACCCTTTTTTATTCTGGCTTGTAAATTGTCTCTTCCTTCCCTTTATTACTTATTGCAAACCTCTTAGATACTACTTTTGATTTGATTTGCAGTATATCAAGGGAACAAGCATAAACTTTAAATCACGATGTCTTGCTGCTTCGGTTGTTTGTGATGGGAATCCAGCGTAAAGTATGTAAGTGGTTTGCAGGATGTTTCTCAGGGAAGCCACCCATGGTATACATGCTAAATGCAGTTCATCTTTAAAGCAGTTTCCTTCTGGGGTTCCTCAGGATTCAGTTTTAGTCTGTCCTTTCAAATATTTATGCAGACCCTCTAATCTGTATTACTCCTGCTGGAATTTTGCACACAATCATTCAAAATTGTGCACTTCTTGTGATATTTTATTTCTGTATTGTAGTTTATATTACTATTTCTCAAAAGCAATATGGTTTTTTATTTTGCAAAACAACATAGGCAAAATTCTGTAGAATTCAGACCTTAATAAGAACATAAGAAATGCCCTACTGGGTCAGACCAAGGTCCATCAAGCCCAGTATCCCGTTTCCAACAGTGGCCAGTGTGTACAGAATTCTAGCAGGACTCCTATATTTTTATAAGCCTTTGGATTTAAATTTCATTTCTTCGCAGACTGTATCCAAATGCTGGCAAGTTTGGACACTGACTAGAAGGTGATGATGAATTGACTGAATAGGTTTATGGAAGGCAGCGTGCTGTTTATATAATAAGATGAAACTGAATTTATAAAAATGTGAGGCATTGTGAACGACTAGATGAAAGAGAATTATTACATCTAATCCTTATTGGGGGGAAATAGGGGGATGAAACCCACTCTCCATAGTTTGGGTGTGAATTTTGACCCGGCGTCGGCTTTTGTGCCACCAGTGTTTGCTACTTTAAATCTATTTGTTTTATTTATTTAAAAACATTTATAATCTGCTTATTTATAATTCTAGGGGGCTAACAAATTGCATACATAACAATAATTAAAAACAACAATAAAAAGGCAAAATAATAAGCTCTGGCTGTTAAGATATTACTTCCCATTACAGGATTCATGGTTTATGGTTTAATTAATTTTGATATACCACCTTTAAAACAAATAGAAAAACAGTTTGCATAATAACACAAAAAGGAAAAGAACTATAATTCATATAAAAGTAAAGATCAGTAAAAGATTACAGAAAGGTAAGTGAAGAATTAAAAAAGCACCATATCTTATTCTCTGGTTCTTTTGAAGTTAGATTATTCTAGCTCACTGTATTGCAGCTTAACAAAATATCAGTCTGGTAGTTTACAATTAATTCAAAACACCACAGGTAGAATAGGGGCAAGCGTTGGAATAGAGCATATGTCAGCAACCCTAAAGGCATTGCATTGGCTTCCAGCATCAAAGAGAATTAAATTTAAGCTATTATCTTTCATCTGTAAGTGTGCAAATAACTTGGATCCAGATTACTGTAATTCTTTAATAACCTCTTAAGTTCTGACTCTTGCCCTCCAATCTTGTCAGAAGGGTTATTTGATGCTGTCACCATTATCAGGAAAACCAATGTACAAGCCTATATATACAAAATATATTTATATAAATGAAAAACCTGGCTTTTTGTTCAGTAATTTAGATTGATGTGGATAATATGATTTTTAGTTAGGTTTTTAACTGTTGGCATTGTCTTATGTACTAGTTCGTACTGATAATGGTTAATATGGCGTATTTACTTCATTTGTGATCTGTTCAGGCTTTAAAGTAACTTAACATAAACAGGCTTATTCAGTCCTGGACGTAGATCCCCCCCAGCGGGATCAGAATCACGAACAATCCTGTACATGCAGGCCGGGAATGCGATTCAGCCCATCCTGCACGCACAGGACTGTACCCAGCTAACTCGTTGAAGGCTCTTCATCGGAGTTGCGGCACCTTGGCATCATGTTGCCATGGCACTGCAGCTCCATTGAAGAGCCGCGATGCCGGCTGCCGAACTTGAGGGCTACATTCCCGCAGCCCGACCCCCGATCTGGCCTCCTAAGGCCAAGGTCGGGCTATGGGGAATGTCTTCAGGCCCCCCCCCCTACCCCATCTGTGCCCCGGGCTGCCAAAAAAAGAGCCATGCAGGGAAGTTATTCCACCACGGAGGTGGAATAACTTCCCCACACATGTCGCTGGCCCTGGAAGGCACAAATAGCGGGGATGGTTGTCCCAATCGTGTCACAGAATCGGGCCCAAAATGGCGGCCCATATAGAGAGCAAAGGGCAACTTTGCAAAAATATTCAGCTTCACAGCTAGAATTACACATGAAAATTTGCAGTGCTTGTGAAATATTTTAGATTAGTAGTTATTGTGTTGCAGAATAGTACAAAGCAGCTCATTAATTGTTAACTCCTAACAAAATTATTTGCAAAATTTGTTTTATAAAGCTGATTTTAGAATAACGGTGAGATGCATTTAAAACGTTTTTGTGAAACTCTCTGTTGGAAAAACTATAGAAACATAGAAACACGACGATAGAAAAAGACCACATGGCCTATCTAGTCTGTCCTTCCATATCAATAACTACAACAGTCCCCTTTTTTCCTTTAGAGATCCTCTGGGTTTGTCCCATGCTTTTTTGAATTCAGTTACTGTCCTCATCTCTACCACCTCCACTGGGAGACTATTCCACAGATCCACCACTCTTTCCGTAAAGAAATATTTCCGCATATCACTCCTGAATCTATCCCCCTTCACCCTCATCCCATGAACATTTATGCCACGGAGGTATTTAAACATCAATTATATCACCTCTATCCCGCCTTTCCTCTAAGGTGTACATATTTAGATCCTTAAGTCTGTCCTCATATGCTTTATAATGAAGACCACAAATCATTTTAGTAGCAACCCTCTGCACCGACTCCATCCTGTTCACATCCTTTTGAAGGTGCGGTCTCCAGAATTGCACACTATACTCCAAATGAGGTCGCACTAAAGACTTATACAGAGGCGCTATCACCTCCTTTTTTCTGCTAGCCATTCCTCTTCGTATGCACCCAAGCATCCTTCTAGCTTTTGCCGTCGCCTTTTCTACCTGTTTAGCTACTTTAAGATCATCAGACACAACCACGCCTAGGTCCCGCTCTTCTTTAGTGGACAAAAGTACTTCACCCCTATACTATATTGCTCCCTTGGATTGCTGCAGCCCAAATGCATGACCTTACATTTTTTAACATTAAATCCCAGCTGCCAAATTCTAGACCATTCTTCAAGCTTAGCTAGATCCCTCCTCATGTTATCTACACCTTCCTGGGTGTCTACTCTATTGCAGATTTTGGTATCATCCGCAAAGAGGCAAACCTTACCCGACAGCCCTTCCGCTATATCACTAGCAAAGATGTTAAAAAGAATCGGACCAAGGACAGATTCCTGGGGCACACCACTGGTAACATCCTTCTCCTCAGAGTGAGCTCCATTTACTTGTACTCTTTGTCGCCTCCCACCCAACCAATTGCTAACCCAAGCAGTAACTTTAGGGTCCATCCCTAGGGTGCTCAGTTTGTTTATAAGTCGCCTGTGAGGAACAGTGTCAAAGGCTTTACTGAAATCTAAATACACCACATCTATACACTAAATACACTATGCATGCTATTTTTACTGCCAGGCTTATTTGCATATAAGACCTGATTGCAAGATGGCACATGTTAAATTACTGATAGCATAGTCAATTCTGCGCCTTCAGTCCATCGGCCTCATTGCCTGCTGTGTTCTCTTGTGGTATAAACAGTGTTCTGGGGAAATGTCAGACGCGGTGATTATGGAAAACAGAGGGTACAGCTCATAATTGAGTGGGGTTGAAGCAGCATTTCCTCTATAAAGTAAACTCAAATTTATTATAAATCTTGAAAGTGGTGGTATTTACAATACATCATGGTAACAATAGGAGTTTAATTTTAAACTTGGTAAATGCTAAGAATCTTAAAGGATTTCATCTGCATGCGAATCATTTAGGCTCACATCTAACCTGTAGATACTTTGCAGCATGCTTGCGATCTTTGGGCATGAAGGGGACTAAAAGAATGTTGGGAAGCAGTTAATGTAATGACATTATTAGATGGTTTAGTTCAGGGGTCTCCAGTTCCAGTCCTGGAGGGCCGCAAATCAGTCAGGTTTTCAGGATGACCCTAATGAATATGCATGAGATACATTTTGCATAAAGTGGGCCCAGTGCATGCAAATACAGTATATTTCATGCATATTCATTAGGGTCGTCCTGAAAACCTATTTGCATGCATTTCCCCCCTGGTTTAGTTAAACCTTGTACAGTAGCGATGATAAAATCTTCCTGTGATTTGCTTCGGGAGAGAGAGACAATCTGAGATGAGCATCTAGCACAGGCTTCTTGTATGCCTGAAATAGAAAACAGAAAAAGTGATCCGTGAATGCCAGCTAACAGCCTTGCATTAATACAGCGCCTTAGAGAATACTACAATCCCACAAACATCTGGTCTCTATTGCGACAAATAAAATATGCTGCCTGACTACTGCTGTTTGGAGTTTTACCATCTGCTCCAGCGTGCTCTCGCCCCTCCTGCTTTGCCTGGCTGCAGCTTCAATGTTGGGGGAGCTGGAAGGAGAATCGCCATTGGCTCCTCCCACCCGCTGATGTCATCTGTGGGAGCACTGAAAACTAGCCTTGAAAACTACCCTCCGGTCCGAGGCAGATCCTGCCTGGGAGGCCCTGGCTAAGGAGCACGGCCCAGGGGCGTGCCTGTGAGCACACTGCAGGGACACAGGGGATTTCTTCAGTTTAATTGCTTATATTTGGTATTCGTTGGTTTTCTGTTGGGCACAGATTTGTTTTGGGTTGGGGTGGTGTGATTGAGTGAAGTTGGGAGTGATTTGGTTAGTGGGTCAATGTGTTTTCCCGGAGTAGGGGGGGCTGGAGAGGGTATTACGGTGGTGATGGGGAGCAACGTGTACACTAGTAGAAAGAGGTGGGGAGGAAGAGACACAACAGAGGTAAGTTTCTGCAGGAGCTTTATAAGTAAAGATTGGGAGGAGGTTAGAAACATAGGCTATGTGGTCTTTTTCTGCTGTCGGGTTTTTATCTAGTCTGCCCTTACATATCAAATACTACAATAGTCCCTTTTTTCCTTTAGAGATCCTCTGTGTTTGTCCCATGCTTTTTTGAATTCAGACACTGTCCTATCTCTACCACCTCCACTGGGAGACTGTTCCACGCATCTACCGCTCTTTCTGTAAGAAATATTTCTGCATATTACTCCTGAGTCTATCCCATTTCACCCTCTTCCTATGTCCCCTCATAGCAGAACTTGTTTTCAATTGAAAGAAGCTCTTCTCCTGTACATTTATGCCACGGAGGTATTTAAACTTTTCAATCATATCACCTCTATCCCGCCTTTCCTCTAAGGTGTAAATATTAAGATCCTTAAGTCTGTCCTCGTATGCTTTATAATGAAGACCACTAACCATTTTAATAGCCACTCTCTGCACTGACTCCAACCTCTTTATATCCTTTTAAAGGTGCGGTCTCCAGAATTGCACACAATACTCCAAATGAGATCGCAACAAAGATTTTCACAGAGGCAGTATCACTTTTTTTTCTGTTGGCCATTCCTCTTCCTATGCACCCAAGTATCCTAGCTTTTGCCATCGCCTTTTCTACCTGTTTAGCTACTTTAAGATCATCACTCTTCTTTTGTGGACAGAAGTACTTCACCCCCTATACTGTACTGCTCCCTAGGATTTTTGCAGCCCAAATGCATGATACTTCATTTTTTAGCATTAAATCTCAGCTGCTAAATTCTCGACCATTCTTCAAGTTTAGCTGTATCCCTCCTTACATTATCTACTTCCTAGATGTCTACTCTATTGCAGATTTTGGTATCATTCACAAAGAGGCAAACCTTACATGACAGCCCTTCTGCAATATCACTAACCAAGATATTAAAAAGAATCGGATCAAAGACAGATCCCTGCAGCACATTATTGGTAAACTCCTTCTCCTCAGAGTGAGCTCCATTTACCTGTACCCTTTGTTGCTGCCCACTCAACCAATTTCTAATCCAATCAGTAATTTTAGAGTCCATCCCTAGGGTGCTCAGTTTGTTTTTTTAGAAGTTGCCTGTGCGGAACGGTGTCAAAGGCGCATTACTGAAATCTAAGTACACCACATCTAGGGCTCTCCCTCTGTCCAACTCCCCTGGTCACCCTGTTGAAGAAATCAATTGGATTTGTCTGAGAAGACCGGCCTCTGGTGAATCCATGCTGCCTCTGTTTGGTAATCCATTGGACTCCAGAAATCTCACTATTTTCTCTTTCAGCAGCGTTTCCAATGGTTTACTCACCACCAAGATTAAACTAACCGGCCTGTAGTCTTCAACCACATCCTTATTTCCGCTTTTGTGTAAAGCAGAGGTTCCCAACTCCAGTCCTGAAGGGACAAACACCATTCAGGTTTTCAGGCTGTCCCTAATAAATATGCATGAGATGCATTTGCATGCACTGCCCCCATTGTATTCAAATGTATCTCATGCATATTCATTAGGAACAGCCTGAAAACCTGAATGGTGTTTGGCCCTCCAGGGATTGGAGTTGGGAACCTCTGGTGTAAAGGGACCCACATGTGCCTTTCTCCAGTCCTCTGGCACCACTCCCGACTCCAAGGAAGCATTGTCAAGGTCGTTCAGTGGAGCTGCTAGAACGTCCCCCCAGTTCCTTCAGTGGATGTATTCCATCCAGTCCCATCGTTTTATCTACTTTTAGTTTAGCTAGTTACTCATGAATACAGTCTTCCGAAAATTGTTCGAGATCTCCTTTGCTTCAGTTCCTATTTGTGGGTGTTTTCTGAGGTTCGGCTCCTGTCCCTTCATCTGTGAACACAGAACAGAAATATTTGTTAAGCAATTCTGCTTTATCTTCATCAGCTTCTACATATTCCTCCACTTTAACCTTGAGTCTGACAAAACCACTTATTCCCTTCCTCCTCTCCCACTAACATATCTGAAAAAGATCTTATCCCCCCATTTTATTGCATTGGGTATTTCTTTTTCTTTTTTTGTCTTTGCTTTCCTGACTACTTTGCTTGTTTCTCTAATTTTTTCCAAATATAGATGACTGGCTTCCTCTCTCTGTGATCTCTTGTATTTCATGAAGGCCTCCCTCTTTTTATTCACCTTTTTAGCTACTTCTTTTGAGATCCATAGTGACCCCCTTGTCCTTTTACATTTATTTACCATTCTAACAAAAAGGTTGGTTGCCCTTAAAATATCCCCTTTCAGTTTTGCCCACTGTTTTTTTTTCAATATCCCCCAGCTGTTCCCATCCAGCTAATGACTCCTTGAGATATTGACCCATCTTGACAGTTAGTTTACCTAAAGTCTGAGACCCTTGCTTTTGAATGGATCTTATCAGCCCTATTCCTAATACTGAACCACACCATCTGGTGATCACTGGATGAGAGATGATCTCTCCACTGTAACATCAGAAACACTTTCACCATCGGTAAGCACCAAGTCCAGTATGGCCCCTTCATGTGTAGATTCTGTTACCAGTTGCCGGAATAGTTCTCCCTGTACAGAATCCAGGATCCTCCTTACTTCTAGATGACACCGCAACAGGGATTTGCCAGTCAACATGCAGCATATTGAAATCACCTATCAATAGCACTTCCCCTTTCCTGGCAATGCTGCATATGTCTTCTATTAAATCTCCGTCCACTTCTTCTCCCTGAGGGAGGGAGGTCTGTATATCACGCCAATGCAAATGGATTTCTCTTTCTCTGTTTCTAGTTTAACGTTCTGTGCCACCTCTCTCCCTTTTGAGCCCTGTAATTCTTTAGCTTTAATATTATTTTACTTAGTGTCACTCCTCCCCTTCTTCTTCCCCTGTCCTTTCTGAATAAAAGTGTAACCTGGTATAATTACATCCCAGTCATGGTTGTCCATGAACCATGCCTCTTTAACTGCCACTAAATCCAAGTCAACCTCTTCCATTAAAGCCACAACATCTGGGACCTTTATTTATTTATTTAACAAGTTTTATATACCACCTTTATTATTCATTGTAAACCACTTTGATTTTAAGAAAGAGCTGATTCTGGAAATTAGAGACAGGAGGGGGTACAAGTAACTAGGATTGAAAGTGGGGAGGAAATCTTATTAGAATACAAATGGTTGGGGGAGAGCAGAGAGGCAGCGCAGAGGTCCGGTGTGGCAGGCTCTGTTCCGGCGGCCCCGACGTCATCGGGAGCCTCTTCAAAACCTGGAACAGTTGGAGATTTGCCTCGGGAGAGCAGAGAGGCAGTCCCCTTAAAAGACCGTTGGTTTGGCGCAGCTGGAGGCGCTAGCCGGGGCAGCGATAGAAGGGGCTAGATACAAGGGGCATAATAGGCCCCTTGGGAGCCCCTTGGAGTATCAAAGGAGCATAACACTCAGGGCTAAACTCCGGCTGTGGTGATTCTGATGGGGAAAAGGAAGAAGAAGACGGAGTTAGTGGTACCAGCTGAGCCTCCGGTGGGCCCTATGGACAGACATGTCAAGGTATTAACTGGCGCTGAGGCTACCCTTGATCCTGATTTCCTTGTACTCCGCTCATCTCCTGTCTCTCTGAGTTCCCCGGACCGGACTCCACCTTGTCCCCCAGTCTATAGTTCCCCCCCATTGTCTGCCTCTGAGGGAACGCGGTTTCTGCAGAGTACCCCGATAGAAGGGGGGGAAACGCTGAAACCGGTAGTATGGGCACCCGTGCCAGGTGCAGCCAGAGTAGTACCTGATGATCAGGTTGCACTGGCTGATATTTGGCAGGTGGTAACCCATATTGAAAGTTCTTTAGTACCTACTGTTGTACAACTTTGTAGGTTCTCTTCTGAGATTACTACACGGTTGTCAGAGGTGGATACTAGGTTGGGGAAAATGTCTAATTTGATTAGTGGTTGAGAGAATCAGTGTCAGGCTCTTAAGGCTGTAAATTCTTCTCATATTAAAGATAGTCTAGTTTTACACCATAAGATGGAACAGTATGAAAATATGCTCCGTTCTAAAAATATTCGTTTGTTAAATTTTCCTATTTGTCGCTTGTTGTCTGCTGAAATCTTGTTGAAGAAATATTTTAGAGAGGTTTTGGGCTTGGCTTCGGCCGACTCCATTTGTCTCTCTAAAGTTTATTACTTGACTGGTAAAGTGCTTTCTCAGGGCTCTCCAGGGGGGCTTGATGTAGTTCAAGGCCAAGTTAGCCCGGGGCTCACCAAATTCCTGGAGGACTCTCAAGACAATATTTCCTCTAGAGCCACTTTGTTGGTTTCTTTTGTTTCTGACCAGGATAAAACTCTTGTTTTTTGGAGTTACTTTAAGAATATGTCTGTTCCTTTCTGTGGTGATAAGAGTGCAAATGTTTCCTGATGTCTGTAAGGCAACTCAATCTAGGAGACAGGGTTTTTTGGCCCTTAAGCTTAGGGTGGTTGCTTTATCAGCTACGCTTTTTCTCAGATATCCCTGTAAGTGTCTGATAACATTTCAGGGTTCAAGGTTTATATTTTTTGATCTTACTCAGCTTGAGGTATTTCTTAGTGAAAAAGAGGGGCCTGGCACTAAGTGACTGGGGTGGGTGGTTGGTTTAAATGCTGTCTGGTATTTAGAGCTTCGCTCTTGGTTTTTCTAATTTAAATTTTGTTACTTTGTAATCTCCCCATATTGTGGGCTAAGTTTGATATATTGCCTTATTCTTTTGCTTGTTTGTGATTTATGCTATGGATTATCGAATGTTTCTTTATGCTTGCTTCTGTAAGTTTTGTTAAATTCTAATAAATTGTAAATAAAAAAAAAAAAAGAATACAAATGGTTGAAGGAGTTCCAGGGACTGTATTGTTAGGTGATCACATCAGACCCATAATATTCAAAGAAGAGATGAATTTTTAGCTTCTTTTTAGATCCTTTACAGTTTGAGCTGAGCTAATGAGTTGTGGAAGGGCGTTCCATTTTGAAGGAACTCTGTTGTTGATATGTTGTGTACAGTTGATCTTTTGACGCAAAATTATAAGAAGATTCTGGTTTACACTTCTTCGTAATCAGTTTCAGGTGCACTGTTGAAAAGGGTATTTCCCATGCTATGGGCATTTATACATACCGCTTTCCAGATGTTGCTCCCTTTTACCCATTTCTATAGAGTTTTTTTTTAATGTTTCACTTACCTGGGGGCTTTCTTCACCCATCCTCAATGAATCTAGTTTAAAGCCCTCTTCAGTAGGTTAGCCAGTCTGCTACTGAGGACACGTCAATCCTTCTTGGAGAAATGGACGTCATCTCTGCTCTGCAGCCCTTGAAACATCATCCCATGGTCCAGGAAACCAAAATGCTCTCTGACACCATTCACGAAGCTATGCATTTATCTCCAGGCCGAGGCGAGCTTCTCTGCCTTGGCCTTTATCCTCAACAGGGAAGATAGATGTGCAGGAGGTATTCTCTTCAATCTTCTTCACCCTTTGTCCCAGAGCCATAAAGTCACTTTTGATATGCTCAGAGCTACCTGGCAGTATCATTTTTGCTGATCCAGTCCAAGAAATGTGGAAAGCAGAGAAGGAATACTTTTATTGAATAAACTTTTAAGCCACTGGCCCCAGCTTCTCCTGCTTTCCACGTTACTTGGACTGGATCATTTGTTAGCACATGGATTTGTGCTGTTTTGTTGGTGGACTTAGTATCATTTTTGCTGACATGGATGAGCAACATCGGCTTGATGAGTCTTGGCAAACTCTCCATAACATCTCAGATTTTGGCACCTGGCAGACAACATACCCCTCTGAAGATCAAATCTGGTCAGCAGATGGACGCCTCAGTACCTCTCAGAAGAGTCATCAACCACCACTACCGTTTGCTTCCTTGTGGTCAATGGTTCTGCAACTTTGGGGTGCTTGAGCTCTGGTTCTTCCTTTTCCTGGGGTGCTTTCACTCCTTCATTTCCAGAGCTGCATAATGGTTCTTTATTTCAAGGGATGGAGGAGTTGGATTGGTGATTCTGCATGTCCTGGTGACTCATATCCAACTTTTGTCATTCTATAGGCTCCCATCTTCACCTTTGTTGGAGAGCTTGGATGTTTCAAGAAACATCTCATCATTGTATTTCTAACAGTCTTGAATGCTCCTCAGCCTCACCACCTCTTCTTTGAGCTCCTCCACCTGTTTTATTGAGAGCTTCAGCATGCAGGTATCCTGCACATGGAACCAGTCCTTCATCTGGCATTGGAATCTCTGTCTAGACAGAGGCAGAAGCTGTAACAGGGGCAGCAGCTTTGGCAATAGGATTTTTTCCTAGTCATTGTTCAGTTGGTGGAACTCTGGTATCTGTTGAAGTAAAAGAGAGAGACCTACCAAAGTCCCTGCCTATTCTTCAGTTGTCCTTTCAGAGAAAAAGCAGATAACCTCTTGAAGCGTGTTCTAAGAGTGCTGATCTAGGTCCCTATATCTGGCTAACTGGGGAGTTGCCCTATAAAGCAAGAATGCTTACACAGGGTGGGTAAGGACATGTCAGTGGCTTTAAAGAGCTGGGAAAGAGAAACTAAAAGGAGAGTTTTAAACCTACATCACAAAAAGAAAAAAATTCCCTTTGAAATACAGCACCTAAAAATGTAACTTTTTAAAAAAATATACACCAAAACTCTTTTAGGAGCTCTCAGGCAGAGAGCTAGTAATGAAAAGCCACACAGTCTTACCTTGCCTGCAATGGAGACCTGTTCAGGGGGAGGGGGGGAGTGAAAGGGGGATTAATCAACACTTGTTTGGCTTGCCAGAAATGATATCTATCTGCAGATGTGGTAAGAGATGAAGGTTTGTTTCTTTTATGTTTAACTGATATTTGGTTTTCAGTGAAGGATGGGGTAGCAGGTGCCCTTATGTGTCCTGAGGATTATGCATATATGCGGTACCCATATAGGCAGGAAGGGAGTTGCTGGCATAAATTGGGAGATATGGAGGCTAGGCGCCGATGGCTCTCGGCAGATAACTCTTATCGGCACCGCCTCCAGGAAGCTAGAAAGCAGGCTTGTTCAGCCCAAATCACCACTGCAGGGAAGAAACCGCCTGCAATTTTTACAGCTGCTCGCCGGCTACTGGGGCAAGGAGAGGATGCTGTAAGAGGAGATGATGTTCTGGATGTGAATCAAGTGGTAGGTTACTTCGTGGGGGAAGTGGAAGGTTTGTGGACTTTGGGTGGAGGAATTCATATTGCCAAGTTGGAGATGTTATGTGGGATGCTAATTGATGAGAGTTTAGGGGTGGGTCTGTCCATGGGGGGGGGGGGGGGGAGGTCCGTTTATTATGGAAAAAGGAGATCCAGGACTTGAGGATTGTTTTTGATGAAGAACTAGGATTTCAGTTACAAGTTTCCAAAGTGGTCCAGGCAGCGTTTGGACATTTACGAATGGCCATACTTGGATCAGGATGCACTGTGCCTGGTTATCCAGGCACTAGTGCTTTCTCACCTTGACTATTGCAGTTCTTTATATGCAGGGTTACCTATGTATTTAATTTGAAAATTGCAGGTAGTCCAGAATTCTGTAGCACTAACCATCTTTGGTCTTGGCAGACAAGACCCTGTCTCCGGATTGCTGGAAGAACTCCACTGGTTGCTGGTTAAGCAGAGATGTATCTTCAGAATTTTGATGTTGACTTTAAGGCCCTGCGGGGCCTGGGGCCCTGGTACTTTCAGGACTTGTTGCAAATAGTATGTTCCTAGTCGGGCGTTGCACTCAGCTGGGGCTTGGTTGCTGGAGGTTCCAGAGCCCAGTCAGATTTATTTAGAGTGATGGCGCGTGCGTATGTTTTCTGTGACTGTTACGATGTTATGGAACTCTTTGCCAGCGATATTGTGGGTGGAATCAAACTTGTTGCAATTTCACAAGGGCCCAATAACCTTTCTCTTTCCTAGTGTTTTCTGGTGAGTTGGGAGGGTGGTGAGACAACAGTGGTATGGCAGCATTTTGGGGGTTAGGGGCGGTTGGTATAGGATTTGTTTGGGTAGGGTTTGGGAGTTGCTTGTGTTTTATTTATTTAACAGGTTTTATATACCGCTTTTATCATTTTAATCAAAGCGGTTTACATTGAAATTTAAACTTGGTAATGTACATTAAACAGGGACATTGATAACTTGGATTTCTGAAGTAATGGAGGGTTAAGTGACTTGCCCAAGGCCACGAGGAGTGCTAGTGGGAATCAAACCCTGGTCTCTGGGTTCCCAAGCCAGTGTTCTTAACCATTAAGCTACTCCTCCACTCCTTTATGTGATGTATACTGCCTAGAATGCTTCACACTAGGCGGTATATAAATGCTTTTAAATAAATAAATCAATACATTAGAATCTGCTCAAGTGGGCTACATTTCCTCCATCAGGTAAAAAGTTGTTCCATCCTCTTTTTACCATAAATGTACCCCATAACCACTATTAATTACATATAAAAACTCATAATGTTATGAAAATGTACATTCTTGCACATTATAAATGTTCATGTTACTATTCCATGTATAGTTATATGTAAAAGTTATAATGTACTCTAGGAAATGTTCAATGTTACGCAGAGTTATTGTAAACCGTCTTGCCTTTTAGAAAGGTGGTATAATAACGTGTGTTTTACTGGCACAGAGTAGCTACACACCGCCACATTGTGGTGGTACTGTGCTCACCCTGAGGGTGCAATGAGGCGCCTAGGACCAGGTCCACAACACCTTCCATGGCTGAAAGAAGCCATGCCGGAGGTCCAAAGCAGTGTTAATGTGTGAGATAGGTAGTTCCTGCACTAAACACCTTGGATATCTCTGTCTGACTCAGTCAGGTGTAGCCCCTATGGACCCCTAGGTGGGCCATGTACCACCACCCCCCTCCTCCAGGGCTGAGGGTGGCAAACAGGGTCTCCAATCAATAGATCCATATTCTACCTCCCTGCAAAGGTGGCAGTAGAGTGGTCCATCAACCCCGGTCCTGCTGAGGAGCAGACACCCCACAGGGCACTCAATGCAGCTCTATACACATCCATAACACAATAGCAGACAGATATTAGGCCTGGATATGGTGAGCTGCACCCCACCACTATCTGATATTCTCCTGCAGCAACTCAACAGCTGCTGCACCCTGCAAGCTGCTCCATCACGACACATACCAGCTGCAAACAGTGTGCTAGTTAGTCCACAGTGCATGTTCCCAGTGGAGATGTGTGCACCCAGAACTGGGATGTCAGCATACACAGCAAGCAGATAAATCAGTGACTGGGCCCCAAAAGGAAACCCATATCTATCACATGAGAGAAATACTATATAGCACTATGGGGGTGGCTAGCCATGCTGTGGTCACTGCACAGTCAGGGTGAGAGTGATCTCTCAGCAGGACATACTGAGGTCACCCTGTCTGTGTAGGTGGTGGCCGGGCACTAAAATGTCCCAGTCAGTACCCTATGCCCTGTGCAGATGCACCCTGGCCAGGCCACCCTGTCCAGCCTATACCCATGCTACCTTGCTCCTCATTATGCACATTGGCAGCCCAATACTGGCAACATTGCTGGCAGTGTGGGCTGTGGAAGGTGTTTGCAGACACCACACACTGGATAGGCAGACAGCCACCCCCACACCTATGCCAGCATTGGGCTACTATAGAGGAGTCCAGCAGCCATACCCACCACACCAGTCCTGGGCACAGTACAGGCATGGATATGGTACGCACTACTGTTGGGGGTCACTCCCCAGGATGGTAAACACTGTCAGAGACCAGACCTGCAGCGCACACTGCAGACATCACAATGATTGTTATGGTGGAGATCAATGAGTAAAATGTGCTTAACGTAGGAATTGATATCTGCCAGTTATCATGGGCAACGTTTGATAGCTGTGTACCATATACCCAGGTGTAGGGTGGCAGTGCTAAGGTATGCAACTGCTAGTATTGGGAGATACAGGCAGGGCCCAATGTCCTGCCTCTCCATGAGGCATTGGCCAATGGGGCCTGTGGGGGTGTGTGGGGGTGTTTCTGGCCCTGTTGGCTGCTGCTTTACGGCAGAGTGTCCCAACTCCAGTCCTGGTGTTCGAACCACTGTTCGGGTTTTCATGCTGTCCCTCATAGATATGCATGAGCTACATCAGCATACCATGGAGGTGGTGAATAGATATGCAGCACAGGCATCTTTATTAGAGGCAGCATGGATCCTGAATGGTGTGGGGGCCCTCCAGGACTGCATTTGGGAGACTCTGCTGTAGGTACTGCGGCTGTTTATGGTGTCTGTGTTTGGTGTGGTAAAATATCGGCTTATGAACCATGCGTATGTTCTCAGCAATAAAGGTTTGTCCGTACTATCACAGTTTAGTTGTAAGAAAAATATGTGGACTGGATTGGCAGTAGCCCCAGCTGGGCTTTGAACCTGTGACCTTCTGTTCCTGCACACACTGTCTGTGTGCACTGCACCACTGTGTTGCCCCAGATATGCTGTGTTCCCTGGGGAGTCCATGACTGTACATCCGACAGAGCCTGTCTGTTGCGGTGGACGGTGCCAGCCTGCACAGGCCTAGGCCACTGTCTGCTGTGGTTTGCAGCCACTGCCCCCTCCACCACCTGAACCCTTCCGCCAACATGCAGACATGTCCCTATCTGGAAAAAGCATATGACCTGATTGCGTTGTGCCACTCCAGGACTGACTTTGGAGGACTCGGCTGTAGGTAATGGCCATTGTTATGGTTTGTGTGCGGTGTAGGGTAAAATATAGGTGTTGGAACCATGCTTATGTTCTCTGCCATACAGGAGTGTCTGTACTATCACTGTATAGTGGTGGGTAAAACTATGGGGACTGGGTTGGCAGGAGCCCCAGCTGGGCTTTGAACCTGTGACCTTCTGTTCCTGCACACACTGTCTGTGTGCACTGCACCACCGTGTTGCCACAGATATGCTGTGTTCCCTGGGGAGTCCATGACTGTACATTCGACAGAGCCTGTCTATTGCGGTGGACGATGCCAGCCTGCACAGGCCTAGACCACTGTCTGCTGTGGTTTGCAGCCACTGCCCCCTCCACCACCTGTACCCTTCCACCAACATGCAGACATGTCCCTATCTGGAAAAAGCATATGACCTGATTGAGTTGTGGCACTCCAGGACTGAATTTGGGGGACTCGGCTGTAGGTAATGGCCATTGGTATGGTTTGTGTGCGGTGTAGGGTAAAATATAGGTGTTGGAACCATGCTTATGTTCTCTGCCATACAGGAGTGTCTGTACTATCACTGTTTAGTGGTGCGTAACACTATGGGGACTGGGTTGGCAGGAGCCCCAGCTGGGATTTGAACCTGTGACCCTCTGGTCCTACAGGCACTGGCAATGTGGCCACAGAGACAGTGCAGTCTCTGGAGATAGGAAACCTGGCCGCACAAGTCAGACACCCTGCTCTGCACAATTTTACTGTGGGCTCGTTAACCTTGTATGGGGACAGGGGTGCAATTAAACCTCAGAAAATGACCTCCAAAAAAGGGGAAAAAACAAAAACAAAGCTGGGCAACAGTGATATCAATGGGCAACATGAAAAACACTCCCAGGACAGCTCTATTAAAATGCAGTGATTTTTGAACGAGTCTACGGAGCGTAGACCCTTCCAAACATCATTTCTTTTTTTTCGGGCTTTCCTGGGAGTGCTTTTTATTGTTGCCCATTAATATCACTGTTGCACAGCTGGATTCAAATTTTCTTAGAATTTGTTGTGGTCATTTTCATATTATATTTGCTATTTTGTTCTGTGCACATGTATCACACTGCTCACGTTTTTTAGGTTTCCCCGGTTTTGCTGTACATTGCTGACGGAAATAGTTTCTCTTCCCTTTAAATGCGCTCTACCGCGAGTGTTTCACTCGCGGTAGTTTTCACTTCAATATTCGGCCCCGCTCCTGTGCGGGGAGACTCTCCCCTCCCACTTTCCGCTCATTGACCCCGTCTCTCCGCCCCTCGGGGGCCTTCCTCCGCCCTCCGTTAGCCTTTCCCCGCCTCTATCGCACATCAGCGCACCGCACCGCACACGTGCGAGGACCCATTAATGTGACGCACACGCGTGCGGGACACTTAAGAGCACTTAAGTGCGTCATTGCCGTGCGGTACTGTGCGCCACGCACGCGTGCGCGCGCAGTTTAGTAAACATACTCCTTAGTGTTTTTGTGCAAAGTTTTATTTCAGGAGGGGTTCTTTTGGTTTTATTGTTGTATTCGTTACCTCAGTCTTTTGGCTTTGAGAATTTTTGGCAAATTTCCTGGCTGCGCAGCCCCTTATAGACAGCAATGATGTCACTGCAGTGCTATGTTCTCTATCACCATCTACTGGTGGGATGATTTAAACCCATGCATCTGGACTGTTCTAGCAGGATTCAAGGAAAGGAAATTACCAGGCAAGACTAAATTTCTCCTTAGGAATGTTTAACAATAGGAGGGACTCTAAGCATGGCAGGTTTAGATGTCTAACTATTTTTTGTGCAGTAGTGGTGCCCATAGCTGAATGGCTTTGGCTGCCTCATTTATTTGTGGAATAATGAGGATAAACAGTGTTGCTCTTGCTGTAACCAAATTAGTTTTGGATACTGCTGTGTTGCGAGATCCTTTTTATGGTGTATGAATCTTTTGGCTTGCCTCTCTCTTCTAGTCAGTGGACTTCATGTTTTCCGATATTAAAAGCTATTTTTGAACTGTGCATAATAACATGGAAGTAAACATAGCATATTTTGGGAATATGTGAAATCTTAGTAAAGAAAACATTAGGAGAAATACTGGCTCCATTGTTAATGTCATTGGGGTCTGATTTATCAAAGGGTTTTCCTTTCTCCTGCCTGTGGAAAGGATCCCTGATAGATCAGCCCCGTCATTTTCTAATGCACTCGAGGTAATCGAGACGTTCAGTGGTAGTAAGTTTGTCTTCTCTTGAAAGCGCATGCTACATGTTGGCAACTCTTTTCAGTCTTGTTCTTTTCCAAATAGACCTCTATTATGTCTATTTTTCTTTCTGTTAGGCTAATGGGGACCTAGCTTTGCTTGGTTAGGAGCAGTTTCAGGAGCTTCTCTCATGCTGCAGTGTCACCGGGACGATGGTGACACGTAACGAGCTGAAAGTGGCCTGGAAGAGTCTGTGATCTGAGCTAATACTGCTTAGTATAGTATGCCTTCTCGACAGGAAACCTGACTAACCACGGAGGCAGCCTAGGAAAAGAAGCATGTGCCATCTGATCCCAAATTTTTTCTTTATGGTTAAGTCTGTCTGAAGAAAACAAATTAGGTACACTGTTGAGCTACGTCCGATCTGATGTTACATATTGTGCGTTATGTGGGATATCTCCATGTCGTCGATAGGAACTCAAAACAGTTCAAATGACCATAGAACATCTAAGCAGCAGAATCATGTACTCAAGCCCAGTGCAAGTCATACATACAGCAGAGCAAAACAGGCCAGCATCCCCTCTAAAAAAACCAAACCAAAACACAACCCTGTTTATTTCTGGAATAAACATCATGGAATTTGTTTACCTTTTAGGAGTCTGCCAGGTACTTATGATCTTGTTGCATTCATCGGACTTTTTCCTTTTATTTTGCCTTTTTCCCCTTGAAATTATTATTTTTTTGTTTCTCTCTTAGTACCATTTCCTTTTCTTGTCTTTTCCTTTATTTAGTCAAATCTGATATTCTACCCTATCCTTTTTCTGCACAAGATGGATTACAATAAATGTGGAACTTGATTTTGTGTTGAGTCTTTGTGTGGGAAATGGGATATGCAAGTCAGGACATTTACAATTTCCTGGATAGTTTACAAAAGGCTTGCTGAACCTGGAGTCTTTGTTAAATATATATAAGGAGGCATAGATAAGTACTGGTGAAAACTATATCCTGATAGTGTCACTGGATAATCTCTTGACACTATCCTAGTGCTGCTGGAAGTCTGTGGACAGTCTGTATGGAACCGGCAATATTCACCAGTTTCTGCATAAGTTATTCTGATAAATTAAGGACATCTGAGGGCCGTCTTAAATTTATCCGGTTAGCTATCTAGATAACCTGCTTAATACTTCCGATATCTGGATAACACCAGTGGTCAGCACTGAATCTGGATATTCAACTCCGACCACTCTTTGTATACCAGTACTTAATTTCTGGATTTTTTTTCTTCAAGTGCGTAAGTCACAGATTTTTTTTTTTTTAAGCACCAACTGCTGAGGCTGAATCATTGGCCCATCAGTTTTTATGGCTTTTTTTGCACTGATGACGCCTAAGTGACAAAAACACATGCATTTGATTCCAGAGGAAAAGGTACGTAGGTGTAGCAATACTAAATACGGCTGATCAAGACTGACTTTTTTTTTCTCTACCCTGACAGAACTCTTGATTAGCTGTGAAATAAACACCTAAATTTATAAGGGCCAATATTCAAAAGGACTTACCTGTTAGCAGCTAATATTCAGAGACGGCCTGGGATGGAGCTGGGGCTAGTATGACCAACTGCCCGGTTATGGACTGGACAGTCTGATTTTGCACTTTCTTGTACAGTATCCTGTTCCAGAGTACAATTGGACACTGTAATGTCCAGTCAGGTGTGGCTTCTAGGGTTGGGCCCGTGGGGGGTCTTACAACTTACCTTTTTCCATTTTTCAAGCGGTTGCTGCGGCAGAAGCACGTGCAGGAAAAGCTTTGCCTGTGTGCTTCATCAAGCCATTTTTGCCTGTGCACCTCTCTGCAAGCTGCTTCATCATGTTGCTGACTCCTGAAGTGGTTTTGCCACTTCAGCTTTGGGACCTGCTCTATTTCTTGCTCTGGACATCTTGGTTGCTCACTGCTCTTTTTCTTTGCTTGCCCTTCCTGCTCGGTGGCTGTTTTTGCTCAAATTCCCACATCTGGAAGGAGGCAGGAGGTGTCTTCAGCCAGCAGGCAGGAAGGAAACAACCTCGTTTTGGTCTGTGAGGGCCAGAGAGAGAGAGAACTGACAGCAGCATCAGCCCATTTGGAGGATGGAGTTGCTAAAGGGATCCAGAAAACAAATCCAGGTAGCCTGATAATTCTGTTAAAGCTTTTTTCACCTTTTGAAGATGATTAATTTATTAGTTTAGCTCCGTATGCTGCTAGCTAATATTTAACTAAGTTACTTCTACATTGGCTAGTTTGGCTAGGAGGTTGAGTTCAGAGATCCAATTAAACCATTGGTACCACACGCCTGCTTCCTTTTCTTGCACTCCTGCTTTAAGTTATTGCAAAATGAATTCTTCCATACCTGATAATCTCATATTTTTTCCAGATGACTTAAAGCTGATGGAGACTAAGCTTGCTAATTACTTTGGCAGAAGATTTTGAGTCAATGACTGAAACTAAAATTATAAAGCAGTATTTGTTGACTAAGACCAGAATACAATTGCATTGATTTTCATCAGGCTGACAATAAATTAAAAATCCATGGCAAAATTAACACCAGGTTAATTTTATCATCCTGCTACACCAGTATTTTTATTTATTTATTTTATTTATTTACATTCTCTTATATACCGCGCTATTCTGCTTCAGTGCGGTTTACATTGAACAAACTGAAATTACATTGAACAGGGTATTATAACTTGGAGATAACTATTTTACAGGGAACATGGGCTATGGAGGGTTAAGTGGCTTGCCCAAGACCACAAGGAGCACCTGAGGGATTAGAAACCCCAGTCCTTCCGGCCCAAGGTTGCTGTCCTCTAGTGGGATAGCAGGTGTAGCAGGATAGCAGGTATAGCAGGTGGGGGCAGACATATATTGAGTGATGGCATCACAGAGTTGTTTATCTACTGGTGCAGCACTGAGAGAAGCCAGTATTTGTCTGCCTCCAACAGGTGGCAAGGTGTCTGGACTGGTGCAGCAGTGCAGATAGTCTGTCTCTTACCATGGTCCTGTGACTAGTGTGACAGAGACCTGTAGGCCCAATTTTGCTTGGTGCTTATGTATACTTTGCTTCTAGAGCTGACAGCTTGCCCTGTTTTCCAGCACTGCTATCTATGGGTTTCTAGTGATTGGTGGGCTGGAGAGCAGGCAGGAGGTGCCATGGGACCCCTGAGGGGGATGGTAAGTTTGGGCCCAGATCCCCTTCTCTTTTGCTGTCCTCTAAGCCTCTATTCAATCCCTATTCAGTCGGCTCTATTTGGCTCTCTATACTGGCCTCATAAAGCAGTATGAAAAAAAGATTTATTTACTCTTTTGCCCACTGGGCCTCAGGCCTGCAAGAGTGGCTGGACTTTCCCGTCTCAGGTTTCAGCCAGCCAGCCTTGCATGTGCTGGGAATCCCCTTTGTGCTGTAGCCTTGTTCTTTTTTTTTTCTTTTTTCTGGAGGGCTTTTATCTTTGCATTTTTTTTCTTTTTTGTCACATGGAGCTCTGATGTGATGCCGGGTGCTCCTATGCTGTGCCTCTTCAGCTGCTGTCAGGTCAGCTCAGTTGCAGGATCTTTTTGCCCTGTGTGTGATGGCGACACCTCAGTATTGACTTTTTTTTAAAATTATGTTTTGCATTTTTGGGATCCTTCCCTGGGATCCCAGTCCCAATCCCGTTTCTGATAAGCAGGGACTCTTTTACATGTCTCTGCACAGTGCTGCATATGCATACACTCCTGAAAGAGCTAATAGTGGACTTCCTCGAAACCAACAGATTGTAAGATCTGAGGCAACATAGTTTTACCAAAGGACGATCTTGCCAAACAAATCTGATTGAGTTCTTTGACTAGTTGACCAGAGAACTAGATTAGGGGTATGCAATGGATGTATATCTTGCCATGAAAACCCAATGGATAGTTACAACAAAACAAATTGTGCTATGGTGCTGGAAGATGAGACCCCCAGGTCAGAAGGCACTCAACTAGCTACTGGGGAAGAGCTGAAGACTTTTCAGAGTAAAGCCAGCATTTATGATGTGGTTGGATCAAAGCCCTCGGGAAGTCTGACTGCTGATGTAGCTGCGCATGAAACTTGCAAGAACTGTAATGAAATACAATGCAGTCAGCGAACGCTTAATCTCTATTTGTCTACGAGGATTGCCTTTCAACACAACTATAATTCAAGTATATGCCCCAACAACAGCTGCAGAAGAGAATGAAATTGAAGAGTTCTATGATCAAGTACAAGCTGAAATTGACAGAACATGCAAACAGGATATCCTGATAGTCATGGGTGACTGGAACGCAAAAGTTGGCAACAAAGAAGAAGGCAAAGTAATTGGAAAATATGGACTTGGCAACAGAAATGAAGCTGGAGAAAGACTGATAGAATTCTGCAAGACCAATGATCTATTCATCTCAAACACTTTCTTCCAGCAACACAAGCGGCGACTGTACACATGGACTTCACCGAATGGACTATATAAAAATCAAATTGACTACATATGTGGAAGTCAACGATGGAAAAGCTCTATAACATCAACAAAGACAAACCCTGGAGCTGACTGTGGTACAGATCATCAACTACTAGTATGGAAACTCAAGCTAAAGTTGAAAAAGAGCAAACCACTCATGAATGCAGCAAAATATGACCTTGAGAATATACCACTGGAATTTAAAGACTGCCTGCAAAATCGATTTGCTGCTTTAGATACAAATGACAGAGCTCCAGAAGAGTTATGGAATGACATCAAGAAGGTTGTGTTGGAAGAAAGCGAGAAGTCTCTGCAAAAGGTGAAAAAGCAAAAACGGTCAAAATGGATGACGGAAGAAACTCTGAAAATTGCCCAGAAACGCAGAGAAGCTAAAGCCAGAGGAGAAAGAAAGACAATCGCAGAACTCAACAGAGATTTCCAATGTGCAGCAAGACAGGACAAGGAAAAGTACTACAATGACACTTGCAAGGAAATAGAAGCAGAAACTATTAGAGGAAGAACAAGATCGGCTTTCCTAAAGCTACGAGAGTTAAAGAAAAAGTTCCAGCCTCGAATTGGAATGTTACAAGATGCTCAAGGTTCTATGTTGAATGATGCTGAGAAGATCAAGAAAAGGTGGAAGGAATATACAGAGTTTTTATATGATAAAGATCAAGTGGACCAACAGCCATTTCAACCTGTACCTTATGATCGGGAACCATTGGTGATGAAAGAAGAAGTTGAAGCAGCATTGAAAGCCTTATCAAAGAACAAAGCACCAGGCATTGATAGCATTCCCATAGAGGTATTGCAGCAATCTGATGCAGCTGTTACCGTACTCACAAGGCTCTGCCAAGAAATATGGAAGACAACATCATGGCCAACTGACTGGAAAAGATCTGTGTTTATACCAATACTAAAGAAAGGTGATCCAACTGACTGTGAAAATTATCGCACAATCGCTCTGATCCCACATGCCAGCAAGATTCTACTGAAGATTATTCAAAAGAGACTACAACCATACCTGGAACAAGAACTACCTGAAGTGCAAGCAGGGTTCAGGAAAGGGCGAGGAACGAGAGACATCAGTGCGGATGTGAGATGGATCCTTGAAAAGACTAAAGAATACCAAAAGGATATCTATTTGTGCTTTATCGACTATAGCAAGGCTTTTGACTGTGTAAACCATGAGAAACTCTGGGCCACATTAAGAAGCATGGGTATACCAGAACACCTGATCGTTCTCTTGTGCAATCTGTACATTGATCAAGAAGCAACAGTTCGAACGGAACAAGGAGAAACAGAATGGTTTAAAATAAGCAAAGGTGTAAGACAAGGCTGCATACTTTCCCCCTACCTGTTTAATTTATATGCAGAACAAATCATCAGAGAAGCAGGATTGTATGAAGACAACAGAGGTGTGAAGATTGGTGGAAGACTCATCAACAACCTTCGCTATGCTGATGATACCACATTACTGGCTGAAAGTGAAGATGATCTGAAACATTTGCTTCTCACAATCAAAGAACATAGTCTCAAAATGGGCCTGCACCTTAATGTAAAGAAGACAAAGATCATGACAACTGGCATAATCAACAGGTTCATTGTTGAAGGAGAAGAAATTGAAATTGTGAACAACTTTAACCTACTTGGATCAACTCTCAATAAAGAAGCAACAAGCAGTCAAGAAATCAGACGACGCATTGCTCTTGGCAGAATGGCTATGAAAGACCTAGATAAGATTTTCAAGAGCAGAGATATCTCTCTCCATACAAAGATTCGACTTGTTCAAGCCATGGTATTTTCAATAACATCATATGGATGTGAAAGCTGGACAGTGAAAAAGATAGACAGGAAGAAAATTGATGCCTTTGAATTATGGTGCTGGCGGCGAATACTGTGTATACCATGGACTGCCCGAAGAACAAACCAGTCGGTACTAGAGGAGATCAAACCTAAGCTCTCTTTAGAAGCTCAGATGACAAGACTTCGACTTTCATACTTTGGACACATCATGCGAAGAGAGAGATCATTAGAGAAAGACATTATGCTTGGCAAGATAGGTCAACGCAAAAGAGGAAGGCCAGCAATGAGATGGATCGATACAATAACAGCAGCTACGGGTACCAGTCTGTCAACAATGAGCCGCCTGACTGAAGACCGAACACAATTTAGGATAGCTATCCAGAGGGTCTCCATGAGTCGACTCCGACTCGACGGCACTTAATAATAACAACAACAACAATGGATGTGATCTACCTAGAATGGGTCCCAAGGTGGTGAACTGGATGAAAAATTGGTTGACTAACAGAAGGTGATGGTAAACGGAACTCTCTCAGATGAAAGGAAAGTGATTAGTGTTATACCCCAGGGTTCGTTCCTGGGACCGGTACTGTTCAATATATTTGTGAGTGATATTACTGAAGGACTAAATGGAAAAGTCTGTCTTTTTGCAGATACGAAAATTTGCAACAGAGTAGACTCCCCTGAGGGAGTGGATAACATGAGGAAAGATCTACACAAGCTGGAAGAATGGCTTAATGCTTGGCAGTTAAGATTTAATGTGAAGAAGTGCATGACACTGCACTTGGGAAGCAGAAATCCAAGGGATTGTATGCGATAGGAGGTGAGAGATTGGTGTGCACGGACCAGGAGAAGGACCTCGGAGTGATTGTTTCTGAGGATCTCAAGGTGGTGAAACAGTGTTATTGTTTATTGTTTAAAAACTCTTGATATACCGCCCCCCATTACATCGGGGCAGTTTACAATAAAAAAAATTTAAAATTATCAATTAGGAAAGGAAGAGAAAAAAGTTACAATAACTTAAGAGAAAGGGAAAGAGAGAGGGTGAGGACAGATTGTCAACAAATAGTAGATACAGAGAAGACAGGGATCACGGGGGAGGTTGAAGGCAGAGGAGAAAAGATGGGTTTTGAGGAGAGAGCGGAATTTAGCAGGAGACTCTTCTAGTCGAAGGACAGTGGGAAGGGAGTTCCATAAGGCGGGACCAAGGTAAAAAAATGCGGATTGCCGAGTTGATTGAAGATGAGCCTGGGAGGGAGAGGGAAGGTGTAAGCAATTAATATGAACTGATTGAAGACTACGGGTAGGGGTGTGAAAAGTTAACAGATCGGATAAGTACTGAGGAGTGTGGAGATAAATGGCCCGATGTACTAGGGTAAGAATCTTGAATTGGATCCAAAAGTTTAGTGGTAACCAGTGAAGATGCTGAAGGATGGGAGTAATGTGATCGTGAGAGGAAGCATGGAAGATCATCCGGGCTGCAGTGTTTTGTAATAATTGTAACCGGTGGCGTTGGTATTGAGGAATGCCAGCATAAACAGAGTTACAGAAATCCAGTCTAGTGATGATTAGGGAAAGAAGGAGGGTGGTGAGAGCCTGAGGAGATAGACAAATTCGTGCCATCAGACCATTTCTAAGGCAGAAGAAAGAGCGTCGAGAGACCTGGGAAATATGATCACAGAAGGTAAGGTTGCTATCAAGAAGGACACCAAGATAGCGAAGCTTATAGACTGAAGAAATCGGGGTACCTGAGAAAGAGGGAGTGAGTGACGGAACGATAGAACTATGAGGAAACCAGACGGATGCGGTTTTAGAAACATTAAGAACGAGACAGTTTGTAGAGAGCCAGGAAGAAACCAGGGATAAGCAGTTGTTGAGAGGGGTAATGTCAGGATGAGTAGAGGATGTGTGGTACAGAAGGAAAATGTCATCAGCATAATAATAGCCTGAAATACCTGATTGCTGGACTAGTAAAGCTAAAGGGGTCAGAAATATGTTAAATAAGAGAGGGGCCAATATTGAGCCCTGAGGGACACCACAGGTGAGAGGGAAGTTATCCTTAGTAGCGGAGGTGGAAGAAACCACAAATGACCGGGAGTGCAGGAAGGAGTGAAACCAGTGATAAACAGTGCCTCGGAGACCCGCATCCCGTAGCCTAGAAAGAAGACGAGAGTGGTCTACTAAGTCAAAGGCAGCTGAAAGATCTAAGGATACCGCCACCGTGATGTCACCATGATCATGGGAAGAGTGAATCTCGTTCATAACTGCAGTGATAGTGGTTTCGACGCTGTGGCCAGGTTGAAAGCCGGATTGCCAAGGATGCAAGAACCGTGTGGAGTCCAAGTGATGTGAAAGCTGGGAGAAGACCGTTTTTTCCAGAAGCTTAGAAGCGTACGAAAGGTTGGAAACAGGCCGATAATTCACTGGTACAGACGGTTCCAGGGAGGGATTCTTAAGAAGGGGACGAACCACAGCATGTTTCCATGGATGGGGAAAGGATACAGTTAACAAACTAGAGTTGATGATGGTAAGAAGTGGTTGAAGTAATTCGGGAGAGGGTTCTGAAAACCAGCTGGATGGTATAGGATCCAAAGGGCTAGTGGTTTTGTGGGTGGTAGACAGAAGCTTAACAAGTTCTGGAGAAGTAATAGTATAGAAATTGGACCAAGAATGTGAAAGGAGATGGGATGATGAGGGTGAGATAGGAGGAGGTGAAGACAAGGCTTGAGGACAAAAAGGAAGCGATAAACAAAGGTCATGTACTTTGGAGGAAAAAAAGGAAGCCAGTTTAGTAGGACTGGGGGATGCTGTAGAGATAGAAGTTCCGTGGGTAGAACGTGACTGTAGGCGAGAAAGCGTTTTAAGGGTAGTGAAGAGATGCCGGGGTCTGTTTGGGGCTGAGGCAATTGAGTCGGAATAGAAAGAACGTTTAGCATTATGGATGCTGGTACGATAATGTGCATGATAGAATTTGAAACACTGATAGGTGGTAGCAGATTTAGATTTCCTCCAGAGATGTTCGGCCCTCCGTAATTGAGACCGTTGCAAACGAAGTCCTGCATGGAACCAGGGATGGCGAACCGTGGGCCGAAGACAGTGGGGGCGCAAAGGAGCAACCTGATCTAGTGCACGGGACAGTTCTGTGTTCCAGGATATGACCTGAGAGGAAGGTGACAGAGACAGGAAATCATGAGGAGGAGGGTAGTAAGCCGCGAAAAATTGCTGTGGGGTTGCAGAGGTAATATAACGAGAATGACGAGTTGGAAGTGGGGGAGGATCTGGAAGGGGAGATATTGAGCGGAGAGTGAAAATGAGGTAAAAATGATCTGACCAGGGAACAGACGTAGGAATAGGCGATGAAATCTGGGCTGAAACGTTTGACGGGGAGATAATCAGATCTAGATTGTGACCAGCGGTATGAGTGGGGAGATGCACATGCTGTATCATGGAAAGATCTTGGAGGAGTGTAACAAATGCTATGTCTCTGGCTGAAGTAGGGAGATCAAAGTGTACATTAAGATCACCGAATACAATTAGTTGTGGAAATTGGAGAACCAAATCTGAAATAGAGGAGAGAAGGGTATCCCAAAGAGAGGGAGAAGCTGACGGAGGGGAATAGATTAGCAAGAATTGGAGAGCTGGTTGGGCAGGTAGCTGGAGAAGAAGGGCTTCTGGATAGTGTAGGGATGGAGAAGAAATTTGAGAGAAAGGGACCGAGGAGTGATGTATAATCGCAACTCTGCCGCCGGTGCGTGCAATACGTGGGACTGAGATGGCTTCATAATTCGGAAGGAGGCAATGTGTTAGAAGAGGATCCTCCCCTTCCCTGAGCCATGTTTCAACCAAAAACAGGGCATCAAGAGATTCCCATTCAATAAGATCATGAATAAGGGTGGTCTTAGACCGGAGAGTCCAGCAGTTTAGCAAGCCTAACCGTAAAGATGTAGGCACAGTAGAAGGTAATTCTGGGAGAAGACGTTGCCGACCAATCTGAGAAAGCACAGTATATCGGTGAGAAATTGAGGAGGACTTAGGGGGCCGGTGGCCCCAGACCATCGGGATAGCAGACATGAAGACCAACCAGAAGAGAACGAGGAAAAATAGGTACCTGAAACTGGGGAAGAGAGCTTTCCTGAGCCTCAAGAACTCAGTACAAAATGTGCTCTGAATAAAGTCCTGGTAGCCTGTAATTAGGAAGAGGTATAAGTATTGCTTCAGAGCGCGGTAAAGGTCACCCTCGTCGGCGCCCCAAGGAGTACGCACAAGGAGCATGTCGTGCTCCATGTGCGTGCTCCTTAGGCACGCGCCCACACCACGTGCCGCGGCAGCGATGAACGCCGCCAGTGTGCAGAATATATAGAGCTGTAAGGTGCTGATGTCACCTGCAGAGGGTTGGGCTTGCTTTTCAATACTTTCCGCTGTTTCCGGGAGAGCCCAGGGAGGTAATGGGCTACACAGGCTGCACGGTAAGCTGTAAACAGGAAGAGTCACAAGATGGAGGGAGACAGACAGTAGGCAGGTAGGAAAGGCAAGGCAAGTGCAGTTAATAGCAAAACAGGCAAATAATAGTGAACGCCGCCAGCGTGCAGAATATATAGAGCTGTATGGTGCTGATGTCACCTGCAGAGGGTTGGGCTTGCTTTTCAGGGCTTTCCGCTGCTTCCGGGAGAGCCCAGGGAGGTAATGGGCTGCACGGTAAGAGAGGGTTGGGCTTGCTTTTCAGGGCTTTCCGCTGCTTCCGGGAGAGCCCAGGGAGGTAATGGGCTACACAGGCTGCACGGTAAGCTGCAGAGGGTTGGGCTTGCTTTTCAGGGCTTTCTGCTGCTTCAGGGAGAGCCCAGGGAGGTAATGGGCTACACAGGCTGCACGGTAAGCTTTTGGAAACCTGGCAGGTACTTGAGGCTTGGATTGGCCACTGTTAGAAACAGAATATTGGGCTTGATGGACCCTTGGTCTGAGCCAGTATGACATATCTTATGTTCTTATGCTCAGTCTTTAGAAAACAGTTCTTTGTCACATTTTGAAAGTTCCCGCCGAGGGGCAAAGGCTAGTGTGACGAGGTGGTGGCAAAAGCCAGAAGGATGCTGGGTTGCATACAGAGAAGAATTACCAGCAGAAAGGAAGAGGTACTAATACTACTGTACAAGTCGCTGGTGAGGCCTCACTTGGAATATTGTGTTCAGTTTTGGAGACCATATCTTGCAAAGAATATAAAAAGGCTGGAGGCAGTTCAGAGGAAGGCAACCAAATTGATTTGGAGCTTGCATCAGAAGACTTATTAGAAGAGACTTGGACCTAAATATGTACACTCTGGAGGAGAGGAGGAACAGGGGAGAAATGATTCAGACCTTTGAATACTTAAGAGTATTAATGAACAAGCAAACCTCTTCCAGAGACGGGGAAGCTGTAAAACTAGAGGGCATAACATGAAGTTGCAAGGGGGTAAACTGAAAGGCAATGTCAGGAAATACTTTTTCACTGAAAGGGTAGTGGATGCTTGGAATGCCCTCCCGATGGAAGTGTTGGGGACAGTGACAGAATTCAAAATGGCATAGGACAGATACAGTGGATCCCTTTTATAGCAACAGGATAAAATCAAAATAAACATAACTATCTCTTCCTTATCGTCCCTCCAGCCTAGTCCCGAACCTCTGGGTTAAGCACCACCTCTCGCAGCTTGGAGACTGAGCACGTCACTCTCTTTTTTTTTTTTTTGGTGACACCAGTATAAATAGCCCTGGATCTGCCTCCTTGCTCCAGTAATCTCAGTCTCCAAGCAGCTGGAGGAAGTGTGAGCCCATTGAGGTTCGGGGCTCACTGGAGGAATGATAAAGGTTAAGAAGCAGTTAGTGTAGTGGAGTTGAAGAAGAAAAAAGGGGGTGTTTGGCCCTTTAAATTGGCGTTTTTAATTGAGTGATTTTTTAAAATTTGGACTTGCTCTAAAGGCTGCCCCCTTTCTCCCCCCTCCCTGCAGTGCTGAATACGGACAGGGGAGAGTGAGGGAGTTGAGATTGGGGTCTCCAGCTCCTGTTCCCCCAGAGCGGGTGAAGGGCTGTTGAGGAGCGTTGTTCCAGCTGCGCACAGCTTCCGGTCAGTCTGAGCTGTAGCGGGGAAGACAAAAGCGGCTAGATTGCCAGCGGCAGGCTCCCCGACATGATACATGCAGGGAATGAAGGCATGAACGCGGGGATCAGAGTCCTGTGGATTAACAGCGCCGAATAAGGTAAGCGCTGAAGCGGCAGCAGAAAGAGGCTGCTAGGGGGGCTCGGCATTTTAGCGTGAAGCTGTTGGCAGGCCCGGAGTGCATGGCGGCAGCGTGGGAAAACCGGGGGAACATTTGGGTTGCTCTTCACTGGTGGGTTAGAAGCCTTTAATTTGGAAACAATTGCTATAGTTTAGTCAATATTTACCTGGGCAGTCGTTTTTAAGCAAAAAAAAAAAGAAAAAAAAAGGATATTAAGTAAGTTTATGTAGTGGTAGATTTAGACGTGTCAGGAGTTAAGTATGCCTTCTAAGCCTCTCTGTCTCCTTTGTGGAGTCCGGAGAGGGTTGGTTTCGGAGGCAGGAGTGTGCAGGGGCTGTGCACAAGAAGCTACTGCAAGGGACATAGTAGGGGATAGTGCGACAGAAGGTTTAAGAGGGGAGGCTTCGGACTTGACTGAACCTCTTACTCCGCCCGCGCTACCCCAGGAGCCAGTGCCCATGCCAGGGCCGTCCACGGCTCCAGATACCCCCGCGTCCCAGCCTCCTTTGCAAGGGGGGCTAGCGGCAATTTTTTCACAGGATTTTATGGCACTACTCCAGCAGGCTCTAGGGTGTGGGTTGGAAGGGCCTGCGGGAGAGGGGGTGCTGGGGGCCAAGCACCCGGGGGCGCCACTGGACGGAGTAGCTAGTAGCGTTCCGGTTAAAAAGCCTAAGCTACTGACTGATAAGGCCAAGCAGGTAGTGACTTGGAGGATCAGTCAGAGAACTTAGAGGACTCAGAGATAGAAGAGGATCTGGAAGAAGATGAGAAAGCGGAACAGGAGGACCAGGCAAGAGTGGTCCGCGTTTTCTGACGAGAGGAATTGTTGGTGCTGATCACAGAGACTCTGAAAGCATTGAACATGCCGGCAACGGGGCAGGCAGAGGATGCCACTTTGGAGGACCCATTGTTACAGGCGGTTCAAAAGTCGCAGAAAGCTTTCCCAGTACATAGGGTATTTAAGGAAATGATTCAGGAGGAATGGGATGCGCCAGAGGCAGGCCTGAAGGAATCCAGAGTGATGGCGCGTCTGTACCCATTGGAGGAACCAGATAAGGAGCTTTTTAAGTCTACTAAGGTAGATGCGGCAGTGTCAGTGGTCATTAAGAAAACTACGATTCCTGTGGAAGGAAGTGCCACTCTGAAAGGTACGCAGGATAGGAAACTAGACTCTTTGCTAAAGCAAGTCTTTGAGGTAAATGCCCTCTCAATGCAGGCTGCCATTTGTGGAGCTTGGGTGGCAAGGGCTTGCCTTAGATGGTCCCAAAGGATTAAGGGATTACAGGTGGAAGAGGTGGTCGATGAGGGGTCCCGAATGGAGTCAGGAGCAGCGTATTTGGCAGATATTCAGTACGATTTTATTAGAGGCCTTTCCAAGAGTATGGCATCGGTGGTGGCGGCACAAAGATATCTGTGGCTGCGTAATTGGGCGGCGGATGGGGCCTCCAAGGCAGGGCTTGGTAAGCTCCCTTTTAGAGGCAAACTCCTGTTTGGAGAGGATTTGGACAAGTTAGTAAAGGACCTTGGAGAGTCCAGGGGTGGAAGGTTGCCGGAGGACAAGCAGAAGCAGGGTCGTCCTCTGGCACCTTCCAAGAGTCAGCAAAGAGTTTCGCCGGTTTCGTCTGGCAAGGTTTGGTCAGTTTCAGAGAGGACATTTTCAGTATAGATCCCCGGGGGTTCAGGGGAGCAGGTAGAGGTTTTGGAGCCGCCTCCTCTTCGACCCTCAAGAAATTGTAATGAAGTGAGGGGGGTCCAGGCAGGATTAGTACCCGTGGGAGGATGCCTGAGGGAGTTCTATCTTGTCTGGGCCCAAGTTACGTCCGATCAGTGGGTGTTGGGGGTAATTCAGAAAGGTAATGCACTCAAATTCCAACGGCCAGTGATCAATGCCTTTGTTCACTCTCCATCCAGAGCGAGATCAAAACTGGAGGCAGTGAGAGAGACTTTGGAAAGATTGCTAGCCCTCAAGGCGGTAGTGCCAGTTCCGGCAGACCAATGCGGATGTGGTCGGTACTCTATATACTTCGTGGTGGCAAAAAAGGAGGGAACCTAGAGGCCGATCCTGGATCTAAAAAGGGTAAGCAGGTGTCTGAGTGTCACATTTTCGCATGGAAACGCTGAGATCAGTTATTGTGGCGGTCCGGCAGGGAGAATGCCTCACATCATTAGATCTTTCAAAGGCGTATCTGCATATACCTATCAGGTTGGAGCATCAGAGGTTCCTTCGGTTTGCGGTGCCCATGGGGCATTTTCAATTCCAAGCGATGCCGTTTGGTTTTGCAACAGTGCCTTGGGCCTTCACCAAAGTCATGGTGGTGGTAGCGGCGGCACTGTGCAAGGAAGGTGTATTGGTTCACCCTTACCTGGACGATTGGCTGATTTGGGCAAAGTCAAAGGAAGAACGCGAGAAAGCTACTCATCGAGTGGTACAATTCCTACAGACCCTGGGGTGGGTAGTCAGTGTTTCAAAGAGCAAGTTGGAGGCGTCGCAAGAGTTGGAATATTTGGGCGCTCGTTTCGACACAAGGAGTGGCAGAGTGTATCTACCGCACCCCAAAATCAAAAGACTGCGGCATCTGGTTCGAGCCTTCCGGGAAAAGAGGGACCCCTCGGCGTGGCATTATTTAAAGCTGTTGAACGATGGCAGCCACTCTTGAAGTGGTGACGTGGGCCAGGGCCCACGTGCAATCGCTGCAGAGAGCTCTGCTCAGAAGGTGGTCGCACCAGTCGGATCGGTTGTCCCAAAGGTTGGTCTTGGGTTAGCACTCGTATATATATTGGTCTGATTTATTGAGGGTTAATCAATGCCTATTGTGTTTGTGGGTGCCCCTCGTAACATTCCTGAGCACTGTGAAACTTGCCTAACAAGCATAGACATAGAGTATTTAAGAGATAAATAATACATGAATCAATGTCCAGGAATGTTACAAGGGGCACCCACAAACACAATAGCCAAAGGTTGGTCTGTCCGCTGGAGGCACTTCAGTCGTTGCGGTGGTGGCTAGCTCCAGGGGGTCTAGAGAAAGAGATTCCTCTGGAATCGCTGGATTGGAGACGGTTGACGACGGATGCAAGTCTGTTCGGCTGGGGGACCCACTTCGAAAGGCAGTTTGCCCAGGGTCAGTGGACGGAACAAGAAAGGAGTTGGTCAATAAACATGTTGGAGTTAAGGGCGGTCGTTCTAGCATTAAAAGCTTTGCAGCAGCATCTGCAAGGGAGTGCGATCGGGGTGCTGTCAGACAACGCAACAGCGGTGGCCTATATCAATTGTCAAGGCAGTACCAGCAGCATGGATCTCGAAGAGGAAGCAGAGGAGCTTCTTAGCTGGGCTGAGTTGCATCTGGAGGCATTATCGACAGCACATGTAACGGGGGTGGACAATGTGACAGCCGATTTTTTTGAGTCGAGTCAAGGTGGATCCGGGAGAATGGGTCCTACGTCAGGAGGTGTTCGACTTGCTGTTGCATCACTGGGGCCATCCGGTAATGGACCTCATGACCACGTTCTCATTGGCAAAGGCGGAAAGATTTTACAGCAGAAGAAGAGAGAGGATGTCGTAAGGTTTGGACGCATTGATACAGAGGTGGCCAGAGGAGCAGCTCCTATATGTATTTCCACCGTGGGTGTTGATAGGTCGGGTAGTGCAGCAAATAGAGCGTCAAAGGGGTCAGGTGATACTAATTGCGCTGGACTGGCCAAGGAGGCCATGGTATGCCGACCTAATGCAGCTTCTGGTGGAGCCGCCCTTGAGACTGCTGATCAGGGGAGACCTGTTAGTGCAGGGGCCGTTGACTATGCCTCAGGTGAATTGATTCTCGCTTATGGCTTGGCTCTTGAAAGGGCAAGGTTGACGGCCAAGGGGTACTCAGCGGCGGTGATTTCTACATTATTGAGATCCAGACGTAGATCGACCTCGGTGGTGTATATCCAAGTTTGGCGGCTGTTTGAGTCTTGGTGCCAAGATAGGTGAGTAAGGGCATTAGGCACCTCGGTTCCACAGATTTTGGCATTTTTGCAGGACGGTTTTGATAAAGGTCAAGTGGCGGCATCTCTACGAGTTCAGTTGGCGGCACTTTCTTGCTACCATGGGAAGGTGCAAGGGGTGGCGCTTGGGATGCATCCAGATGTGAAAAGATTCCTATGGGCGACGGCACTGTTGAGGCTGCCATGCAGAGTGGCGGTTCATGTGTGGGATCTCAACTTAGTGTTGGAGGCATTGGTACAGGAACCATTTGAGCCATTGGCTAAGGCGACGTTGAAGGATCTTATGCTGAAAGTGGTGTTTTTGGTTGCTATTTCGTCAGCTAGGAGAATCTCGGAGTTACAGGTGTTGTCTTGTAAAGAGCCTTTTTTGTCCTTCTATGACAGGAAGGTAGTTTTGAGGACGGTGCCTTCTTTTTTACCTAAGGTAGTCTCAGTATTTCATGTGAATCAGGTGGTATCATTGCCAGTATTTGAAAGAACGGGCAGTAATAGTTCTAAAGGACGGCTTCATCGGTTGGATATCAGTAGGGCGTTAAGGCAGTATTTGCGGAGAACGGCTCTGGTCCGCAAGACGGACAAATTGTTTGTGCTTTTTGGGGGGCCAAAACAAGGGCAGCCGGCATCAAAGGCATCCATTGCTATATGGATTAAGGGAGCGATTGTGTCGGCGTATATTTTGAAGGGTAAGGCACTTCCGAAGGGCTTAAGAGCCCATTCGACTAGGGCACAGGTGGTTTCCTGAGCAGAGTGTAGTTTAGTGCCAGCAGTGGAGATTTGTGAGGCGGTGACGTGGTCGTCATTGAATATGTTTGTCAAACATTACTGGCTGGATGTTCAAGCGGAAGGGGACACTAGGTTCGGATCAGCAGTGCTTCAGGCTGGTCTGGCAGGTCCCTCCCGATAATATGTTCACTGCTCTGTTACATCCCCAGAGGTTCGGGACTAGACTGAAGGGACGATAAGGAAGGTGAAATTAGACTTAACTGCTAATTGTTGTTCCTTGAGCAACTCCAGTCTAGTCCCGCATCCCTCCCTGATATAGTGTAGTAGACGGTGGCCTGAAGCAAGGTAAAAGTTATCTGTGGGCTGCGGAAGCAGCTGTAGGGCTGCGATCCATTCGGGGAGTGGGGGGTGTGAACGGACTTAAGTCTCATAGTACCTGCGGGGAGGTCCTTGGGAGAAGAAGGAGCGAGCCTAAGCAGGAACATAGAAGTTGCCTGGTAAATTGATAGGTGACTTGGTTAGTTATATAAAGTTCATTCTGTTCTAAATTTATACAGTTGTAAAGTTTAAAATGATAATGTCTTCTTACTTATTGCTCTGGTGAGTCTGCTTTGTCAATAGGTTACTGGAGCAAGGAGGCGGATCCAGGGCTATTTATACTGGTGTTCACCAAAAAAAAAAGAGTGACGTGCTCAGTCTCCAAGCTGCGGGAGGAGGTGCTTAACCCAGAGGTTCGGGACTTGACTGGAGTTCCTCAAGGAACAACAATTAGCAGGTAAGTCTAATTTCACCTTATACTGGCACAAATAGGGGTGACCTACACGGAGCACTGGGTATATCCCTAAACAAAAGCATGGAGAGGGGTGACCTGCACAGAGCGGCAGGTGCATCTCTCTTGCTGTCTTGCTGGGCAGACTAGATGGACTATACTGGTCTTTATCTGCTGTTATATACTATGTTACTATGTATGATTAGTATTAGTAGAAGAACTAGTTGGGGGTCAGATCCAGCCCTTTTTCTCAAAATGGACCGAAATAACATCAAATCAATAGGTCCTTGAAGTTCTAAGTTAGAGGTACATGCTGGAGTTTGCAAAGCCCATGCAGGATGCCTTTGTGGAGTCTTCCTGAGGCTCCCCATTCCAGCGAGTGGTTGTTGCAGAAACTCGACAGTGCCTCCTGCAGTTGCAGACTATTATACTCATGCCCTCCACAAAGCAGGGTCAGGACATTTGTTCCATTTGTTTTGTGGTGCCCAAGAAGGGAGAATCCTTTCAGCCTGTTCTGGCCTGAAGGTGGTCAGTGCTAAACTAAGAGTTCTGCATTTCCTCTTGGAGACCAGCAGATCAGCCATTGCATCAGTTAGGCTTTGGCAAGATTTAGGGAAGTAAGAAGCTCTCCTTGCCAATTTTCATATTCCTATCTGGAAGCAGCACCAATAGTTCTTCCATTTTTGTGTCCTGGGCTGCCACTTCCAATTTTGGATTTTGCCCTTTTGCCTGGACACTGCTCCTTGTACCTTCTCAAAAGGTCATGGTGGTGGTAGCTTGCCTTCACAAGCAAAGAATCAGGATTTACTTGTACCCGGATGACTGGCTGATTTAAGTCGGACTGCTTGGAGAAGTCCAGAGAGAACACAGCTCTGGTGATTCGGTGGTTGGTGATCAGCTACTCCAAGAGCAGCCTGATGCCTTTCCAGGACTTGGAGTATCTCGGCACCAGATTCAACATGCTCCTGGGTTGAGCTTTCCTCATGACAGAGAAGTCCCTCATGCTACAGAATCAACTCGACAAATTTAGTGCTCTTTCAGCTTCCTGGGCCTAGGACTACCTCCAACCTCTAGGGTCCATGGTGTCAGTCTGGAGCTGGTCCCTTGGACCAGAGTGCACCTGTGCTCTCTGCAGAGGCATATGTTATCTTTCTGTTACCCCTGCTCTTCTTCTTCTGGAGATCAAAGTACAGTTGGCATGCATTCGCCCATCTGATGGTTGGGATACCTCTGGAAGCATCAGATTGGGTGGTAGTCACCACGGATGCCAGGCTGAAGGGCTGGGGGATTCACTGTCTAGATCAGATGGTCCAGGGCCATTGGTCTCAGCAGGAGGCCGCTTGGCCAATTGACCAGTTAGAGGCCAGGGCAATCTGCCTGGCTGTAGAGAGATTTCAGCCCCTTTTAAGAGGCAAAGTACTACTACTACCTCTACTACTACTACGTCTAGCGCTACAAGGTATACGCAGCACTGTACAGAGACATGTAAAAGACAGTCCCTGCTCATCAGAGGTTACATTCTAGCCAAAACAGACAGCAGAGCTGGGGACTAGGAACGTCTAGGGGAATGGTAAGGAAACATAGTTGAGCAGGAGACTAAACAGATCAGAATCCAAAAGCAGCCTCAAAGAGGGAACAGCTGCCAGGCATGCAGCAAAGAGGATCAAGTAAGTTTTCTGTGCTGTGTTACCGCTACTGTGTGGAGCCTCCTTTCTGCCCGGGCCCCCTCCCCCCCCCCCAACATTGCAGGGGCTGTTTGAGCAGAATTTACGCCACCGGCACCTGGTATTCCAATGTGGTCTCCCATCCAAGTACTTACCAGGCTCAACCCTGCTTAGCTTCTGAGATTGGCCTTGATCAAACACATTCAGTGCTGTACCAGAGGATTTACCAAGTAATGACATCACTGAAAATTGCTCAAGTCTGCCTCCATCTGCTGGTAGGGGTACATAACCACTAGTCTGGACTGGTCTAGCAGGATTCAAGGAAAGGAAATTATCAGTTATGATAGAGACTTTCTCATAGTCACCAAGATTGGCAGAAGCAGGAATTGAACTTGTGATGTCCTGGTTCTTAGCCCATTTCACTAAGTACAAGGCCACGTCCAATCCCTAAAAGGAGGTTCCATTTAGCCCCCGTAAATTTGCTTATAGTAGCTGCAAATCTGCTCAGGAAAAACTTCATGTACTTTAAAATATTTTGTTATTTCTTTGGGTAATTATTGTGATTGTCCTATTGGTTTATGTTTTAATATGTGCCATGTAGCCCTAAGACCTGGTGGAAAACAAAAGCATTTCTTGAGTTTGGCTTTCTCAAAAAACACATTTAAATTGCGTGATTAATAAATAATGTATCCATGATGTTTGGGAAGCAGAATGAGCAGAAATGGAAAATTAAAATACAGTCAAACCTCGGTTTTCATTTGCCCCGGTTTTCATACGTTTCGGTTTTCAACGTCTTTTCTGACTGAGATTTTGTCTCGGTTTTCATGCATTGCTTCGGTTTTCAACGTCTTTTGACTGAGATTTTGTCCCGGTAGCAGGGAAGAAAAGCTGTCAACGTAAGCAGGAGATGTTGCATGAATGTGGGAGGCAGTTCTTTCTCTTGCAGGGTACGTCTGAAGCTATATCATTAAGATTTTCTGCCATTCTGAAGCATTGAGCAGATAATGTAAAGGTATTTTAATGGGCTGAATTCAATGTGATTCCGAAGAGAGCTGGGCACAGCAGCTTGTCAGGGGTGGCTAAGGCCAGATGTTAACATACTGTACTGTACAGTACTGTACTTAGCTTGCTTTCAGTGATGTTAAATGTTCATTTATCCATTTCATTAGCCATTTATATTTATTTCTCATTGTTTTCTGTATGTAAAAATATAGTTATTCTCTATAAAATGTATTTTTTGTGAATATTTTTGGGTGTCTGGAACGGATTAATTGGATTTACATTATTTCTTATGGGAAATATTGCTTCAGTTTTCATACGTTTCGGTTTTAGTCAGACTTTTTCGAACGGATTAATCATGAAAACCGAGGTTTGACTGTACTTCTATTTCATTGCTTTGGGTTTTTTTTCTTCTTTTTTAAACCAAGGTGTGAGCATCATTGTCTTTTGTGATGTCACTATTAATAAAGCATCGTTCTTGTGCCAGGGGGTTTGAGTAATAAAACCTAATAGAAAATTCAGCAAATAGAAAATAACCATAACTTGATTACACTGTTATGCCATTATTGCCTAAGCTACATACTTAATTACATCCTGAGTGTGGAAGGCAACTCTCCTTTAATTCTACCCATAAATTATATTGGATAATGGGAAAGATTCTGTATCCACTAAACCTTCCCAGATATTAGGCATCTATTGTGCAGGGCACTGATGGTTTGTCTGCTAGTTTGTTTATAATGAAAGCTTTGTGTTTAACAGACACTTGAATTATACATGAGCAAGCAGTTCTAGGGTTTGTAGAGCGTCAAGAGGCCTGATGACCAAGGGCAGAGTGGACAACTGCCTAGGGCAGAACTTGACAGGTTGCCTCGGTACCTAGAAATTGCACCCTGGTGCCTGAGATTTCATGCCCTCGAATGTTTTTTTGTGCCAGTGCTGCCTAATGAATACTATGTTTCTTACTTTCTCACCGTGATCGGCTCTTCCAAGCAGCTTGAGCCATACAGTGGAGGAAGTTTGGGCTAATCTCATGGTTTTAAACCTCCATCTAGCTGTTAAGTATTCATGGGGATCTCTAGAGCCACAGTTTGAGAGGAGAATCCCTCCTGCTGGCAACGTTGGAGGCAGGGGACAAATTACTACAGGACATTGCAATCAAATGTTTTGCATTTGCATAACTAGTTTCATCAAAAGAGGATTCCAGAAACAGACAGATATACAGCCACCTCTGGGGTAGTTAGTCCACCTATTAGTTTTTGTGTTTGATCTATTGTGGGGATGCATTGCAAAATATAAAGTCCTGCTGTAGCTCATTACCATATGTCCATACCTCTTTTGAAGTGCCTATGTAGAACCCGCTGCCCCTTATGACACACACTACTGAAAAGTTGCATATCAATTTGCAGGCCATTCGGCTGATCAAAGGATCACCCAGAGAATAAAGATTTTCCTGTGGATCGCTCACAGATGCCTGCATTCTTTTTAAATTGTTCTCATAAACAGCGTGGTCTCACTTGTATTGTTTTTTTCTTATATAGTAGTTGCAGTTGATTGTAAGAGATAGCTAGCAGCCTTCCAGAGAGAAATTGACAGCATTTTTGTGGGTTTTTTTAAATTGAATATTTAAACTTCTACATCAAGTAAAAGTAAAGAAAATACACATAAAAAAAGGAAAACTTGTAACAAAGGAAAAAAAATCATCAAAATTGTAGACCACATCAAGGAGGTATTCAGAGTTAGAGACTCACCCTGACCAAACAGAAATATTTTTATAGAAACATAGAAACATGATGACAGAAAAAGACCACATGGCCCATCCAGTCTGTCCTTCCATATCAACAACCACAACAGTCCACCTTTTAACTTTAGAGATCCTCTGTGTTGGTCCCAGGCTTTTTTGAATTCAGTTACTGGCCTCATCTCTACCACCTCCACTGGGAGACTATTCCATGGATCCACTACTCTTTCCGTAAAGAAATATTTCCGCATATCACTCCTGAATCTATCTCCCTTCACCCTCATCCCATGTCCCCTCGTAGCAGAACTTACTTTCAATTGAAAGAGGCTCTCTCCCTGAACATTTATGCCACGGAGGTATTTAAACATCTCAATCATATCACCTCTATCCCGCCTTTCCTCTAAGGTGTACATATTAAGATCCTTAAGTCTGTCCTCATATGCTTTATAATGAAGCCCACTAATCATTTTAGTAGCCGCCCTCTGCATCGACTCCATCCTGTTCACATCCTTTTGAAGGTGCGGTCTCCAGAATTGCACACTATACTCCAAATGAGGTCGCACCAAAGACTTATACAGAGGCATTATCACCTCCTTTTTTCTGCTAGCCATTCCTCTCCGTATGCACCCAAGCATCCTTCTAGCTTTTACCGTCGCCTTTTCTACCTGTTTAGCTACTTTAAGATCAACAGACACAACCACGCCTAGGTCCCGCTCTTCTTTAGTGGACAAAAGTACTTCACATCCTATCGTACTGTATTGCTCCCTTGGATTGCTGCAGCCCAAATGCATGACCTTACATTTTTTAACATTAAATCCCAGCTGCCAAATTCTAGACCATTCTTCAAGCTTAGCTAGATCCCTCCTCATGTTATCTACACCTTCCTGGGTGTCTACTCTATTGCAGATTTTGGTATCATCCGCAAAGAGGCAAACCTTACCCGACAGCCCTTCCGCTATATCACTAACAAAGATGTTAAAAAGAATCGGACCAAGGACAGATCCCTGGGGCACACCACTGATAACATCCTTCTCCTCAGAGTGAGCTCCATTGACTTGTACTCTTTGTCGCCTCCCACCCAACCAATTGCTAACCCAAGCAGTAACTTTAGGGTCCATCCCTAGGGTGCTCAGTTTGTTTATAAGTCGCCTGTGAGGAACAGTGTCAAAGGCTGTACTGAAATCTATATACACCACATCTAGAGCTCTCCCTCGGTCCAACTCCCTGGTCACCCAGTCAAAGAAATCAATCAGATTTGTCTGACAAGACCTGCCTCTGGTGAATCCATGCTGCCTCGGATCCTGTAATCCGCTGGACTCCAGAAACCTCACTATTTTCTCTTTCAGCAGCGTTTCCAATAATTTACTCACCACCAAAGTTAAACTAACCGGCCTGTAGTTTTCAACCACATCCTTACTTCCGCTTTTGTGTAAAGGCACCACATGAGCCTCTCTCCAGTCCTTTGGCACCACTCCTGACTCCAACGAGGCATTGAAAAGGTTTTATATTGCTAGACATACCACCCCCACACACATAAATTTAAAGAAATAAAACATCCAAGAACTGTTGGACCTAGGCAAGCCCTCCAAGGTAATTCCTATTCAGCCTTCTGATGGTAATTTATCTTTAAGAAAATTTTCTAAGTGTAAGGAATCAGTAAAAACATTCTGATTCTTCTAATAAAGCACTACACATTTACGAGGAAAACGTAAGAAGAAAGTGCCCCCCCCCCGCCAGAACTAGAGGCTTCAGCTGTAAGAAGGCCTTTCTACGAGACTGCGTAGCTCATGAAACATCATGAAAAATTGTGATGCTCTGACCAGAAAAGAATTCCTTCTTTTTCTGGAAATACAACCTAAAGACCAGCACCTTATCCGACTCAGAAGAAAAAGTTACAACCAAAATGGCTCGAATAGATATAGGATCCGAAGATGATTCTAAAAAATTAGACAAATCCAAAGAATTACTAGATTCCAACACCACTCGGGCTTCCCTAGCAGCAGAAGCACTCACATTCTTATTAGGTATATGGTCACAGTTAGAGATAACCAGGTTATCAGCATTAGACATCAATAATATCTCTTTAAAATATTTTCTAACTAATATCTCTGGAGTCAATGAGTTTTAGGAAAATTTAAAAAGCATTTTTTTTTGCTCTAGTTGAATTTTCTAGGTTTTCTAATTGCCTATGTACAAACACGCTATCCTTAATATGAGTCATACCCGTCAATTATAGAGTTGAGAGCTGCCCACTCATCTTGTCAACCTGCAGCTCTAACTAGGAATATCTTGCATCTTGAGATTTTAATTTGACAACAACTTCCTCAGAAAAGAAAGAGACCTGCTCCATATTCCCCTTCAGAAGAGTGTTTGAGTAACAAACTTCCAGATATCTTGAAATGTAATATTACCAGGAGGGCCCAAAAACTGAGTGATAAAATCAGGCAAATTTAACACCTTAGCGCAGCAAAACTGTCAATACTAGGCAACATACTTGGGGCAGAGGGTCTAGCAGTGGCCACACTTAAGGTGGGAGTATCTAGACCCTCCAATATGGATACTACTTTCTCAGCAGGCAAGGGAGGAGGAGTTCTAGCTATAGGACTCAAAGAAGTCCCTAAAAACGAGGATGTACAATGTTCAAATGTTAAGGACAAATTAGCCACTATTCCAACAGACTCAGGTAGCAAATGTTTATCCGTTGGACAGGCCACTTTACCAGTTGATGCTGTAAGAGCTACCACTGATTTCCCTTTATTCTGCTTTCTTCCATATTTAACTAACAATTCAAGAAACCCAGTTGTGTAACCCCTATAATTCTTCCTTCAAAAAGGTATGCAACATTTAATCTCCTATATTCCACCCTTAATTCCCCGTCTCCAACGAACAGGACTAGCTATGTATGATGAGTGGGTTTTTTTTTTTTGTTGGATCGTCTGTTTTGAGAATGCTAAACATGCTCAATGTTACAGACCCTCCATTTTAATCAAGTTTTAAAAGGCCTACGCGGCCAACCTCGCGTGAGGCTATCTGGTCTTCAGACCCAGCCACCGCAAAATAACTAGATTCAATATAACAGGAAATGTCCACTATCCGTTCCAGTTGCACATTTTCGAACATGATGTTCAGTATTGCCCATAAGTTAGAGATACTCATCTGTTGAAGTCAATGGAGAGTCTTGGCCTAAGATAAATTGCTTAGGAGGTAGACCGTTTTTCTTCTCTTCCTCTCTGAAGGCCACTCTAGCTATCGCTTTACTCTTCAATATAGCTCTCTGATGAGACTCAGCAACTGGGCGTTCAAACAAGACATTGGGTACTGAGACACAAGCCCTTGTGTTTCAAGACGGTCGTCCTCTTGGCCCTTTATCAAGCACCGTACTCCCAACTTCCTGTTCCTACGCAGATGCCGTGATGTCATCCATGATATAATGGTAAATATGAGATAGAACTTGAATGATGACATCCTACTATTAAACAAAGTTTCAATTCAACATCCACCATTCCACATCGGTATTTAATCCAATCGGAGCTGTAGATTGTAGCATATAAATCCACCTTTGTTCCTTGAAACGCAACTGACTATGACGATCCCCCTCCCCGTAGAGTTGGGGGGACCGTATCTAATGCCAGCCATTTTAGCTGTTCAAAAGTATGCGCTTGCTGTATACAATGGTGTACTATTTGAGCCGCCGTCACCTTAGTAAGTATGCGAGACCGGTGTTCTTGCAGGCGTTTTCTTTATTGCCCTGGTCGTCATTCCAACGTAGATTTTCGCACAGGGGCACAGAATTAGATATACTACATAGGATGAAGTGCGGTCTGTAGTATGGTGTAAAGGAAAAACTCTATTTGATTGTGGATCACACCACTCTGTGCCTTCAATAGTGGTAGAGCAAAAATCACAGGACCTACATGTTTGATGACCCCTTCCCTTTGGCGATCCAATAATCCTAGAGCCTGTATTAATTATACGGTCTGCTGTATTAGAACTTCGTTGGTACGTCATCATCAATGGCTGTTGAAAGCCTTCATGTAGTGTTAAAACATGCCAATGAGACTTAAGAATTTTAGACACAGCCATAGCATTAGGCATAAACGGAAGCACTTCCATCTTTAGGCATAGTTTGCACCAAGAGAAACAAAAAGACCCAAGATTGGCACCCGAGTGGCACTGAAGGTGCATCAGAGGGGCAGGCCCCTTTCATCACGTGACCTTTGGTGCCATATGCCCACGGTTGCGCAAGTAGCATGCTGTTTTTTCAGTCTCGCGGGTCTCCCCAATGGTTGCCAGCTCCTCTCTATGCTGCTGCAGCAATCTGGGCTACTCAGTCAGGTAGGCTCTGCTCCCTCTGTGTGTGTTGGTTAAAAAAAACAACCACCATCAACTTCAATGCCTGAAATTTGCACAAGATATATATATCAATATATATATATTGATTGATTGATTTATTGATTTATTGAGCTAGAAAGCAAGGCATGTGATGATTCCTTCATGAGCTTTATTTTTGGCACTGTCTTTAACACCTGAGAATGCTATAAGCCTTTGAATTAAGGAACTTTAAGACCAGCACTGAAAAGCATTTAAGCAACAATAGCCAGCTAAAAATGTAATTAAAACAGCAGCATTCTGGCAGCTTTCAGATCTGGTCATTTACTCCCTTGTCTTCCTGTATCCTCCTAACTCGGAGCTGGACTTGGAATAATAAACATAGAATTTAATGGATGCTTAAGATTGCGAAGTCCAGCTAGTCTGCCCAGTTCATTGTCTTTTGGAATGACATAGGCCGCAGTTCATTTTTGGCTGTTTCCCCATTGATATTTTAATTTCTCAGGAAACTCAGTGAGGAGTTGTAGCACAAATGGTCAACCATTTCTTTATTCTTCTTGGGCCCGGTAATTTCTACACCTTTGTACTTTGCAGCTGTGGTTCTAGTAGGACCGGATCTGGTACCATGAGCCTTCATTCACAACCACCCAGGGATTTTTACCCTATTTTATATCCCCTCTTGCCCCAATATTCTTAGTGCAATCACTGCAGTAAAACAGCTGTGGGTGGAGAAATGTGCTCCCAGGGCTCCTTCTGAAAGACCGAACTTGAGGGTGAAACCAAGGACCAACCCCATGGCAATGCAAAATACTTATCTTTTTTATTCTATTTTTAACTATGTTTTTCAAATTTAAATAGTCACTATATCCTGAAAACACCTCAATTGGAGATACATCAACTGATGAGGTTGCTGAGTGAAGCCTTCTGGAGAGGGGAAGTATCCCCAGTTGAGGGATTTTTCAGCATATCGTGACTATTTCAATTTGAAAATAATAGTTAAAAATAGAATAAAGATTTTTCTGACCTGTGAGGTGAGACCAGTGGAAGGCCTTGTAGTGGCCACGTTTTGAAGTCTTTGAGGTCTTTTTCCTCCCTTTAATTTGTATTTAGAAGGTTTGTAGATCCTGATTCTTGTAATTTTTGAGAAGGGCTTTTGGAGGATACAGGAATTCCTGTTTTTGTTGAATATATTTGTACGGCCTCTATTTTTTTTGACCATTGTTATAAGCAATAGTGCAAAATACTTGCCACCTTAGGCACAGGGCCTGTATGAGTATGCTCAGCCATTTCGTCCAAACATGAGATACGTAAAAATAAGACACGCTCTTCACTTTATAACAGAGAAATTGTCTTTTAAAGATGATAGAATTATGAATTATATGAAAGATGATGACTTACAGATAGGACTGCTTCAACCCCTTATGGGGCCCTAGGCAAATTTCAGAGAATGGGGCCTCCTCCCCCAGCAGCAGAAGAAAGAAAGAAACATGGCTGCAGTAAATGACCAAAGGCCTATCTAGTCTGCCCTCCCATGCTTTTTTAAATCTCTACCACCTCCACTGGGAGATTATTCCACGCATCTAACACTATTTCTGTAAAGAAATATTTCCGCATATTACTCCCGAGTCTATCCCCCTTTTCACTCTCATTCTGTGTCCCCTCGTAGCAGAGCTTACCTTCAGTTGAAAGAGCCCCTGTGCACTTATGCCTTGGAGGTATTTAAATGTCTCTATCATATATCTTCTATCCCGCCTTTCCTCTAAAGTATACATATTAAGATCTTTAAGCCCGTCCTCATATGCTTCATAACAAAGACTACTAACCATTTTAGTAACCACCCTCTGCACCAACTCCAACCTGTTTTATATCCTTTTGAAGGTGCAGTCTCCAGAATTGCACACAATATTCCAAACTAGGTCGCACCAGAGACTTATACAGAGGTGTTATTACCATCTTTTTTTTTTCTGTTGGCCATTCCTCTTCCTGTACACTCAAGCATCCTTCTAGCTTTCGCCCAGGTCCCACACTTCTTTTGTGCACAGAAGTACCTCCCCCCCCCCCCCCCCACAGTGTACAGCTCCTTTGGATTTTTGCAGCCCAAATGCATGATCCTGTATTTTTTAGTATTAAATCTCAGCTGCTCAATTCTAAACCAGTCTCCAAGCTTAGCTAGATCCCTCATCATGTTATTTACTCCTTCCTGGGTGTCTACTCTATTGCAGATTTTGGTATCATCTGCAAATAAGCAAACCTTACTTGACAGCTCTTTCGCAATATCACTAACAAAGATGTTAAAAAGAATCGGACCAGGGACAGATCCCTGGGGCACTCCTCAGAGTGAGCTCCATTTACCTGTACCTTTTGTCACCTCCCACTCAACCAATTTCTAACCCAGTCAGTAACTTTAGGGTCCATCCCTAGGGTACTCAGTTTGTTTATAAGTCGCCTGTGTGGAACAGTATCAAAGGCTTTACTGAAATCTAAATACACCACATCTAGGGCTCTCCCTCGGTCCAACTCCCTGGTCACCCAGTCAAAGAAATCAATCAGATTTGTCTGACAAGACCTGCCTCTGGTGAAGCCATGCTTCCTCGGATCCAGTAATCCATTGGACTTCAGAAGCTCAGTATTCTCTCCTTTAGTAGCCTTTCCAATAATTTACTGACCACAGAGGTTAGACTAAACGGTCTGTAGTTCAGGCCCAGATATAACCGGGCTGCTTTTACCTATGAGTAGCTGCCCCTTTTGCTCATAGGTAAAAGCAGCTCTGTACATGGTTCCCGGGGTGGAGCCGTGAAGCACAAGCTTCTAACTCTGATCTATTCACCACTTTTTTAGGGGTTGTACATTTGTGTACAAACATTAATAGCCCAAAAGCCTGAAAAATCAAGAAAATTTAGTTTGAAATGAACATGAACCAACCTTTTTTTTTTTTTTTTTTTGCATTTGCATATCCCTTCCTTTTTGTATCTTTTATGCCTTCTTAATTAAGGATCCTCTGTGATTGACCCTATGTCCTCTCCAATTCTTCATCATGTGCAAGTTCCTTGTTCAGTGACCCTTCTGACCCACAATACAGATAATCGAGATCATTTCACATCTATTCTTCTGTCCTTCTCTCTGCCCATTGTCCTCCATACTTAAAAACTAATAGGAGAAAAAATCAAACTAGTTGTCAGGTCAGTTTTATGACGGGAACTATTTTTCAGCTCTTTTCTACTTTTTTTTTTTTTTTTTAATTCTCTTATCTTACAGGCCGATGCAGAAAGCCATAAGAACATAAGAAATGCCATACTGGATCAGACCAAGGTCCATCAAGCCCAGTATCCTGTTTCCAAGAGTGGCCATTCAGGTCACAAGTACCTAGCAGTTTCCCAAAAAGACACACATGTTCCATAATGCTTGTATTGGGGCAAGCAGTGGATTACCAGAGTCCTCTTTAATAATGCTTTATGGACCTTTTCTCCAGGAACTTGTCCAAACCGTTTTTAAACTCAGCTACACTTACAGCTTTTACTACATCCTCCGTTAGCAAATTCCAGAGTTTTATTACATGTTGAGTGAAAAAATATTTTCTCTTATTAGTCTTAAACTGATTATACTGTAGCTTCATTGCATGTCTCCTAGTCTTTCTACTTTTTGATGGCGTAAAGAATTGATCTACATTTACCCATTCCACTCTATTCATTAATTTATAGACCTCTTTCATATTTGAAGTTGTGTGCTATCAAGTCTGTACACCTCTTTGCAGCACACCAATAGCATGCGACTTCAGTGCCAGCAGAAAGGGGCTCATATGCAAATTAGCCACATGTTAGCCATGTGTTACACTTGGAGCAAATGGCAGCATTAAACTGGGAGAGCAAGCCAAACACATGCACACAGAAGTTGACGCAAGTTTGGCATGCTCTCCCAAAGAAACAGGGGCATTGCATGGCTGATTTGCATGTGAGCCCCAACAATATTTTGTTGGCATTGGGGGCTTTCCCCAATGTCTGGATCATCTAAGGGGATGTGTCATACTTCCTCTCAGATGATCCAGGCATTGTGGAAAGCTCAAATGCCATCAAAATACTGTTGGGAGCATGCATAAAATATTTAAGCCACCTCAGGACCAGGCGTAGAGATTTTGGTGCTGTGGCTGATTACAAAATCCTCTCGCGTTTCTCTGCATCCAGGCGCAGACAGTATTAGAATGCCTATTTATTACAGTCATCTCATTTGCTTATAATTTAAATACTCTTGGTGGTATGTGTGCGCTAGCTTTTCACGCACACTTCCATCTCTTTTCTGCATTTGGCTGTGGCGGTAATTGTGCCTAAAAGTGGCGCTATCTATGCTTAAAGGCTGCACCAGTTTTCTCCATCGGCCCATCAGTTATTTCTCTTGCTTTACTGACTGCTTTGTCTTTCCATGGTTAAGGCTGCAGTGGAGGTTTAGTTTACTGGATGTAATTTTACTTCTGGAAACGTTCAAAGGAAGAGCGTGAAAATGTTTGACTTTCCAGATCAGCAGAAAACTTCCAGAACTGAATACAATGTTAGTCTGACAGGTCATGTATTGGCTCCTCCTCCCAAAGGAAACTCATTTGAGTGACAGGACCTGTAAGTGTGTGTGTGGTCGGGCAGTTCCCATACTGGTTTTTCCTTGTTTTTATTGTGTCAATCTTTTTATTTGCTGATCATGATAAGATGTCCTGAGGCAGAACCCGCTGGGCCCCTTTGTTGCTTGTGACCTTTACTCTTTGGGGATTGTTTGGGTGGAATTTACACCTGCTGGTAGGCAGGAATGCACTGTTGTCTCTTAAATCAAAGATTCACAAACTTGATCCTTAGTTCTGATCTTCATGAATATTTCTTTGGCTACATCTGTCTACATTTGATTTAAAAACCTTGTTAGTTTGCATGTTTTAGTTACCCCGAAACTAGTCCTGGCTGCTCATTCCAAGGACTGAATTGGGAAACTTTGTCTTAGGGGATGCAAGGTAAAATGGGACAAATTGTTTTCCATGTATGCAACATGGGAATAATGCGCTAGTCGCCTCTCATCTAGACCATTGCAACCTGCTCCTTGTTTGCGTCCCACTGATTGAATCATTTCTCTCCCCTTCATAATATAGTAACATACTATATATGACGGCAGATAGGGATCATCCTGGTCCATCTAGTCTGCCCAGCAAGGTGGCAAGAGTAGGTGGACCTGAGGCTCTGTGTAGGTCACCTCTCTCCATGCCTTTGTTTAGGGGTGTACCCATCACTCAGTGCAGGTCACCCCTATTTGTTGAGATAGCAAAGACAGTTAAGGTTATTTTGATTTTATCCTGTTGCTATAAAGGGATCTTCTGTGTCTGTCCCATGCCATTTTGAATTCTGTTACTGTGTTTGCCCCCACCACTTCCATCGGAAGGGCATTCCAAGCATCCACCACCCTTTCATTGAAAAAGTATTTCCTGACATTGCCTTTCAGTTACCCCCTGGCATCTTCATGTTATGTCCTCTAGTTTTGCAGCTTCCCTGTCTTTGAAAAAGGATTGTTTGTTCATTGATACAGACCTTTAAATACTTAGAGAGTATCATATCTCCTCTGTCCCTCTAGAGTATACATATTGAGGTCTTCAAGTCTCTTCTCATAAGACTTCTGATGCAGACATCAAATCATTTTGGTCGCCTTCCTCTGAACGATTTCCAGTCTTTTTATATCCTTTGCGAGATATGGTCTCCAAAACTGAACACTTGAAGCCATTCAGAACATAGCTGCATGCTTAATCTTCTGCCAGTGCTGCTGGGCTCACCTAATCTGTCGTTTCTTCATTGCCTCCCTATCCGTTTCCGCATCCAGTGCAAATTTCTCCTATTGACCTACAAGTGCATTCACTCTGCAGCTCCTTATTGCCTCTCCGCTCTCCTCTCTTCTCTCCCTGCTCCCCTTCTCAGGAACTCTATCTATCAGGTAAATCACTTTCATCTGTGCCCTTCTCTTCCACTGCCAACTCCTGACTCCGATCCACCTTGCTGCACTGTATGCCTGGAACAATCTAGCTGAGTCAGTTCGTCAGGTTCCATCTCTGGTTCTTTTCAAATTCAGACTAAAAATCCACCTCTCTGAAGGTTGCTTTTGGATCCTGACCCCCTTATTCTCCTTTTTAACAGCCATGTGTGTTTTAACCATTCTCTTAATGACTTACCCTAGTCCTGTTTGTCTTGCATAGATTGAATAAAGCTCTGTGGAGCAGGGGCTGTCTCTTTTATATGTATGTGCACAGTTCCGTGTATACCTTGTAGTGCTATAGTAATGATAAATAGTAGTAGTACCAACTCATCGTCCTTGAGTGCTCAGGCTATTTGGGGCTGGAGCTGGGAATCTAAAGGCAGCACGTCTTGGAGAAGTGGTAAACCAAATATGTATTTCATTACAACATCTAATCCAGGAATCAACACTCGGGGTATGTTTACTAAACCGTCCTAATGTTACCGGCGCTAGTTGCAGCGTTAATATGAGGAATGCCATCTAAGGTAGAGGACGTTCCAGAGGGAAGTTAGCAAGGAATCGGTATCACGCGATACAGGGCGCCTTGACTCGTTAGCGCACATTAACCGCAAGTTCATGCCAGTGCTGTGTTAGAAGCTATAAAGATGTAGCCCACTGGTTACTGCAATGACTGCGGAGGCAGAGGTCATGGGTTCGATCTCACAGTGGTGGTGTTTAATAAGGCTGCCTGAGGCATTTCCTTTTAATTTAAATCTGTGCTGCCAGCAAAAACACCCTCACAGTGCCATAACCTAAGGTGCCTCATAAGGCGCCCTATAAGGCGCTCCATAGGGCACATTATAAAGTGCCCTGTCCGCCAAGGCACCTTATAATGTGCCCTATAGGGTGCTTTATAGGGCGCCTTATGAGGCACCTTAGGTTACGGCACTGTGAGGGCGTTTTTGCTGGCAGCACAGATGTGGTAGAGATAGGCCATGCTGCAGGTCCCCATCAGTGCCAGTGTGTGACAAGTAGTCCTTGCAGTCACACCTAGGATACACCTGTGTCCATCTGTATTTCCCAGCCACATCTAGCCCTTGTGAACTATGATGCACCCAGAATAGTGCATATCCTGTGTGGTTGCCATGGTCATATGTTATAAGAGAAGGGTGGTGTTTGGACCCAAAAGCGGATTATGTAGCACCACCCAACCCGCCCTCTCTGGGTCAGGGTGGGGAACAGGATCTCCCACCAACAGATCCACATTCTATATCTCTGCAATGGAGGCAATAGAGGGGACCATCAACTCCAGTCCTGCTGGGGAATAGGTACCCTCCAGGGCAATCAATGCAGATCTGTACGTATCGCATTGGGTACAGGCAGAAGGCCTGGAAAAGCTCAGCTGCCCCCCACAACAATCTGACATGCACAAGCAGAGGGCACAGTCAGTCTCCACCCGCTGCACCCTGCAAGGTGTTCCAGCCATACACATGCTAACTGCAGACAGTCTGTTAGCTAGTACATAGTGCATGTCCCTGGAGGAACTATGTGCACCCAAAAGTGGGATGTAAGCATACACACCAAGCAAGTATGTCAGTGATTGGGCCCCAGAAAAGGGAACTCATAGATATCACGTGAGAGAAACACTGTATAGCACTATGTGTGAACCTAGCCATGCCATGGTCACTGCTCAGTCAGGGTGAGAGTGACCTCCCAGCATGACATGCTGTGGCCACCCTGTCCGTGCAGGTGGTGGTCGGGCACTACAATGTCCCAGCCATTGTCCTATGCCCTGTGCAGATGCATCCTGCCCAGACCGTCGTGTCTGGGCCATACCCACGATACCTTGCTCCTCATTATGCACATTGGCAGGCTAACACTGGAGACAGTGCAAGCATTGTGGGCTCAGTAAGGTGTAGGCAGCCACAAAACACTGGATAGACATACACACACTCCCACACCTATTTCAGCAGGGTGCAAAGATAGAGGTGGTTGGCAGCCCTTGCCGCCACACCAGTCCTGGGCACAGTGCAGGCATTGCTAAGGTATGCAGGTGCTAGTATTGGTAGCTGCTGCTCCGCGCAGGGCCCAACAGCCTGACTCTCCATGAGGCTTTGGATAGTGGAGCCTGTGGGTGTGGGTGTTTGTGCCCCTGTTGGCCGATGCTCTAAGGCAGAGATTCCCAACTCTGGTCTTGGTGGGCCAAACACGATTCAGGTTTTCAGGCTGTCCCTAATGAATATGCATGAGATACATTTGCATACAATGGGGGCACTGCATACCAATGCATCTCATGCATATTTATTAGGGACGGCATGAAATTCTGAAGGGTGTTTGGCCCTCCAGGACTGCAGTTGGGAACCTCTGCTCTAGGGACTGCACATGTTTATGCTGTATGTGCACTGTAGGGTAAAATATAGGGACATGGTCTGCAGGAGCCACAGCTGGGACTTGAACCTGTGACCTTCTGCCCCTTAACACACTGGCTGTGTGTACTGCACTAAACTGTTGCCACAGAGGCAGGTCATTCCCTGGGGATACCATTACTGTTCATCAGACAGACCTTGTCTGTTGCACTGCATGCCACCCACCTGAACAGGGCTTGGCCTTGGTGTGCTGTGGGCAGATTCCACTGCCCCCTCCACCACCAGCACCCCTTCGCCACCATGCTGACATGCCCTTATGCCAGTGGTGCTGGTCGGGCGCAGTCCCAGGCCATCCAGTGTGCCGGTAGGCGGCTGCCTATGGTGTTGGATCTGGGGTAGGGTGCCTACATAGACATCTGTGTTCCCCCCCAGCACTGCCTGTCAGTGTTATGTGCCCTTTGGGGTACCTGCAGGGTAATGTCCCCTGGGACACTATGGGACACACACTCGTGGGCATGTTTGACCTTGGTCAATTGCTGGCTTGCTGATTTGCAGTTTCTGCGTTCCTATGTGCCACCTAGGCATCTGCCTAGTCCACCCTGTGCTCCAGCTGCCCCACTGCATGTCCCGCCTGCAGCCCCTGTACCCCATTTTCAGCCTCACCGTAGTACTCTCTCGTACTTGGGCACTATGCTGTTGCTGCACATGTATCACTGCTATCACTTTTCTTGGTTTCCCTGCCTTTGCTGTACATTGCTGACTGAAATGGTTTCTCTCTCCTGCAAATGTGCCTCTAACGCGAGGTTTTCACTGGCGTTCATTTTCAGACCTTCATTTCACAGCGTTAGTGTGCCTGGAGCCTCTTCCCGCCCACTCTCCGCCCATTGACCCCTTCTCTCCACCCTCTGTGTGCCTTAACGCCACCGGAGACGTTATCACGTGAAACCTCATGCAATCGCGCGGTAACTGCTCCGCTACGTTATCGCTGTTTAGTAAACATACCCGTCAGACTATGATGGCAATGAGAACCTCTGCCTAATTTACTTCATGCTGTAGGGTTCTTTTTTTTGTTGTAGTTTTTAAGTGCTGTCAAGTCAATGCTGTCTTCTGGCCATCCAGCAGCTCCTGGGTTTTCTTGGCAAGGTATGACCAGAAGTAGATTGTCAGGCCTTTTCTTTCAAGGCAGTGGAGGGTAAAGTGACTTGCTCAAGGTTACAAGGAGTGCCAGTGGGAACTGAAGCAGATCTCACAAGTAAGGGTCCTCTGGGCCTATCGGGGTTTCTCGAGTTCTGTTAATGTTTTGTCTCTACTTCCTCCATATGAAGGTCATTCAATGAAGAAATATTTTCTAATGTTACTTCTAAGTTTGTCCCCTTATATCATGACCTCTTTCTCTAGAAATTCCTTTCCCTTGGAAATTTTTTTTCTTGTGCATTATTTATATCTTTGAGGTGTCCGCTTCTGTCCTATTCCCTCTCTCTCCTCTTTTGTGTATCAGCTTAGTACTTTGGCTAAATTTAAGAAACCAGTTAAAAAAAAAAAAAAAAGAGGAGGAGAATTTTTTTTTTTTTTTTTTATAGGAAGGAAATCTCCCTGATGGGAGCTTAGTAGGAAAAGAAGCAAAGAGAGATTTCACATGGAGAAGAATCAAAATAAACTCTGTAAAACCAGTTCACAATTGGAACTCAGGTTACTGAAAGAATAAAGTGATGGGTTCTGAAAAACCTGAGCTAGCTAAACTGGGAGTCTCTGGGCAGATTGAACAAATTTCCAGTCATGCCAGTGTATGATAAATATAGTCTATGGGTGTCAGGTACACCCAATTCTGCTTTCAAATCCTATTCGACATCCAGGGCCGAGGCGGAATGGGCATGGAAGGGAAAAGAAGAAAGTTGACTCAGGACAGTACATTTAGAACAGCAGTAATGCCAAAATACCAGGAGCGCGCACATGTCTCTGCTTCAGATTTCCTTTCTCCCTTCATCCTAAAAAAGAATCCCTGTCAATGTTAAAAAGGGAAAGCGTACGAGATTAAAGTAAAGCACAAATTGTTGACAGTATGTCCATGGGAAGATAATAAATGACATTTCTTGGCTCAGTGTTTATTAATAGCTCATATTGTAGCAAAGGCAATGGTTCTGCAGTTCTATGCACAACACAGTGTCTGGCGGTGGTAATACTACTGTGCGTCGGTCATGGAACTCAGCCGCGTCATTATTAAACCCATATCAGCTGCATAACACAAGCACGCATGCTAGGTATTAAGGCTTCTGTTGGGTGAGATAAATATCTAACATTGTGCATTAATCTAAGCTGTGATTTACTGAAGAGTTATGTTTCCTTGTGAGAAGACGCTGAACTCTCATTTTTAAGCTGGTCCCTTTCTGGATATTGGCCTTGTCTGAACAGTTTCTAAGCTCTTGTATCTGAGTCCATAGGAGGTCGATCAACCAGCAGGCTAGTATCTGTTCCTGATAGTCTTCCTTCATCATCGTTTCTTATTCTCTCCCTCAGGTTGTTACTAGGACTGGCTTAACTATCGGCTGTTTAGAGCAGCAGCTTCCTGGGGGAGGGGCATCAGCCAGGAGAAGCTGCAGTTAAAGCAAGACAAACTCCAAGAACCATCAGTGTGCCCTTTTATACAGATAAGAAACCATTTACCCAGGTAAATGTTTTTTGAAAATTTCCCTTGTTATATATATTATAATGCCGTACACGGGGCGTAGCTTCCGCATCGCCTCTTGCACTTGGTCCTTCCACTCGAACACTATAATTCAGACTTTGTATCTAGTCCGGGTTTTGTAAGAAACACAATAAGCCGTTCTCCTAGTTCAACAGAAATCTGGAAAACAGTCCAGTTGTGGGAACCTCCTTCTAAAAGCTAACCCTAAAAGCACTTCGCTTCCTTCAGCAATAATACCGGGCGTGGCCTTTCTAGCTCAGAGCCCAAAAGCACCAACAGTTCACAGGAAACAAAAGTAGGCATTCATAAAAAGTCTTATCAAACAAAAGGTAACAGCCTCTTCCTGTCTCTTTCCCCGCACAGGTAGTCAGCATGGGTCCCGGGTCCCTCGTCCTTCACCCAAACAAACGACCCAAACAAAACAGTCTTTCTTAGTGTATTAGAGATGATGCTGACAAACACACTGTAGCTGTGTAGCAACCCTTCTCCCCTCCTTCAGGTTCTATGTAATAACTCTGAACCTGTCCCAGGGCTATATCATTCACCGCTTTAAGCACAGTGCCTCCATGGGTTCAAGGGAAACGTCTTCCTCATATTCCTGTGCTTTCATGGGTTCCCCCTGGTCCGTTCCTTTGCTTAACTCAGTTTTCATCTCGGGGCTCTTTTCAGGAGTATAGATGGGCAACCCCTCCCCCTTCCAACCTTCCTTTGGTGCTAAGGAGTATTACTTGGTGAGCCATGGGCACTGGGCCTGATCAGAATCCTGTAGTGCTCCTGGCAGACTGGCTCTGATCCTTCCAAATAGGAGCTGTAGAGGGAAGCTTCCTCCCTTCCAGGAGCCAGGCCAGGTTTTTATTGGACCTGCAGATTCTGGAATTTTCCCATGGCTGTTAAGAATCCTGAACAGTTCCAAAGGTTTTTCCACCTTGGCTGTTACCTGGCTGCTCATTACGATATATTGTTAAGTGCCATTGAGTCTGTGTCGACTCATGGGCGACTTTTGCATAGCTGTCTTAAACTGTGTTCGGTCTTCAGTCAGGTGGCTCATTGTTGATAATGACATCCATAGCTGCTGCTATTGTATAGATCCATCTCATTGATGGCCTTCCTCTTCTGTATTGACCTTCGACCTTTCCATGATGTCTTCCTCTAATGGTCTCTCTCTTCGCATGATGTGTCCAAAGTATGAAAGTCTGTCATCTGAGTATCTAAAGAAAGCTTTGGTTTGATCTCTTCTAGTATGACTGGTTTGTTTTTCAGCCAGTCCATGGTATACACAGTATTCATCGCCAGCATACTCTCTCTGCAACTGGTGCAAAACACTGCAGTCCAAATTATTACTGAACTGTTGCTTCTTGATCACTGTAAAGGTTGTGCAAGAGAACTATCAGGTGTTCTTGTATACTCATACTTCTTAATGTGGCCCAGAGTTTTTCATGGTCTACATAGTCAAAAGCCTTGCTGTAGTCAATAAAACACACACAAATATCCTTTTGGTATTCGACTCACTGTGGAAATTATCGCACAATCGCTCTGATCCTACATGCCAGCAAGATTCTACTCAGGAGCATCCAGCAGAGACTACAACCATACCTGGAACGAGAACTGCCTGAAGTGCAAGCAGGGTTCAGGAAAGGGTGAGAAATGAGAGACACCTTTGCGGATGCGAGATGGATCCTTGTAAAAACAAAAGAATACCAAAAGGATATTTATATGTGTTTTATTGACTACAGCAAGGCTTTTAGACCATGAAAAACTCTGGGACGATGCATGCAAGGAAATAGAATCAGAAACTATTAGAGAGAGAACAAGATCGGCTTTCCTAAAGCTACAAGAGTTAAAGAAAAAATTCCAGCCCCAAATTGGAATGCTACAAGATGCTCAAGGATCCATGTTGAATGATGCTGAGAAGATCAAGAAAATGTGGAAATAATATACACAGTCATTATACCATAAAGATCAAGTGGACCAACAGCAGTTTCGATCAGGAACCATTGGTGTTGAAAGGAAGTCAAAGCAGCATTGAAAGCATTACACTGTTCTACAAATTTTCAAAAATTGTTTGCTTCAGAAATTAAATGTGCTATTTCTTAATGAATTTGATACACTGAATTCAAATATGATAGTGAAATTGGTCAATTAGCTCCTGTTTCTATGATATGTTGAAGAATTTACATTTTACCACTATGTATGGTGAAAATCGAGCCTAAATCCTTAGATATAAATCAATCTTATTACAAATGAAACTTTGCACAATAACAAGCATGTTTTTATAAAATAAAATTCATAAACGTACTTAGAAGAAACAGAGGAGTAATTATGTCTGCAATTTAACTTTCATTAAGAACATTTGTAAGTACATTCTAGCAAGTTTTGTTCTCATTCAGTGGCTTCACGACTCTTCCTGATCTGCTTCTTGTACTAAAGCAATGGAATATCCCTTGTCACTGACCAGCAGTAGTCTGCAAGCATTGATGGACTCCATTTACCCTGATACCTCTTTTCCATGGCTGCAATGTCTTGGTGAAATCATTCTCCATGTTTATCACTTACTGCTCTGCAATTTTGTGGGGAAAAATCTAGATCAGAGTGTAGAAAATGAATCTTTAAGGACATGTTGCAACCAAGGTTTTTGTATGCCTTGAGAAGATCTTGAACAATCTCTTGGTAATTATTTGCTTTGTTGTTTCCAAGAAAATTTTGTGTCGCTGATTCAAATGCTATCATCCATGCAGCCTTTTCCTTTCCACACAATAAACAAAGAAATTCATCATCTTGAAGTACACGAATCTGAGGGCCAACAAAAACTCCTTCCTTAACTTTGGCATCACTCAGTCTAGGAAATTTACCACTAAGATACCTGAAAGCAGGTTTAGTTTTATCCATCGCCTTGTCAAAGTTTTTCATTAGTCCCAACTTGATGTGCAAGGAAGGCATCAAAATCTTGTTGCTGTCTACAAGTGCTGGAAACAGAACATTTTTGCTTCCAGGATCCAGTGACTGACAGAGTGGCCAGTCCCTTTTGATGAAATGACAATTTCTAGCACGACTATTCCATTCATACAGGAAGCAGCAGTACTTGGTGTATCCACCCTGAAGACCAAGCAAGAGGGCGACCACTTTGAAGTCATCACAGATTGACCATAGATGTTGTTCATAGTTTATACATTTCAAAAGTTGTTTCATGTTGTCATAAGTCTCTTTCATAAAAGCTGCATTGCCAATAGGAATTGATGGTAGCACGTTGCCATTATGTAGCAATACAGCTTTAAGACTTGCTTTGGATGAATCAATGAAGAGCCTCCAATCATCTGCATTGCAGTTGATATTGAGAGCTGCCATTAAACCTTTTACGTTGTTGCATGCAGCAAGATCACCTTATTTGAAAATGAATGACACCAAGTCTTTCTGACGGTCCCAGAAAAAAGAAATTTGAACGTCACCAGCCAGAAGATTCCACTGCTGTAGTCTGGAACCCAAAAGCTCAGCTTTATTCTTTGGGAGATCCAAATCCCTGACAAGGACGTTCAATTCACCTTGCGTTATGAGGTGTGGCTCATTAGCAGTGGCCAAAAGAAACTGGGTCATGTGAGGTTGACGGTTCATGACTACAAACTTCTTCCTCTTCCTCACTTGATTCTAATAATAATCATTCTGACATTTTGGGAATTGGCAACCCTTCTCCATGAGGCACTGGGCGTATTACAGATGGAATGTTTGGATATTGCACAGTCCACTTACTCTTTCTGGATATGCCTTTCTGAATTAGTAGAAATTGCTGACGTGATCCGTGGGCTCTCTCCAGATCATTGGAACTACAAAAGGCATTGATTGCCTTTTCCCATTCATCTATTGCCTGAGATTTGTTGCACATGTATTGCAGCATATGTGTGGCGCCCAGCTCTTATCCTGATCTCCTATTCTGCAGACAAAATATAAGTTGTAGGCTTTCTTAACCGCCACAGTCATATTCCATTTTTGTGATGTAAAAGCCACTTCACCACAAATATAGCAGAAATTATCTGCATTATTAACACAAGTACAATGCATCGCCAAATACGCTGTGATTGACCTATCGGCATAAAATAATGCAAAATAATTAATTTTTAATTTTTCTGTGACTAATACACCTTAAGATTTATACTGTCAAGTGATGCAAATTTAAATACTGATTGCATCATCTGGTTTTGGACAGATATTTCTATTGGTTGCAAGTAGAGATTACACAATCTCACGCAAATATTGCATAATACACAGTTAATGGCTCCTAATGACTAATTAATAGCATGTATCTTAGCAACTAGACTTAATCAGCCATTTTCATTATGATTTCTGTGTTCAGCAGCCTTAAATTAGTTTAGAACAGCTGCTTTCATGGCCAAAGCATTTTGGCTGTGGAACAAAAGAACAAAGCACCAGGTATTGATGGCATTCCCATTGAAATATTACAGCAATAAGATGTGGCTGTTGCTATACTTACAAGGCTCTGCCAGGAAATTTGGAAGACAACATCATGGCTAACTGACTGGAAAAGATTTGTGTTTATACCAATACTGAAGAAAGGCCTTCCTCTTTGTTGGCAACTTTTGCTTTCCAGTCACCCATGACTATCAGGATATCCTGTTTGCATGTTTTGTCAATTTCAGCTTGTACTTGTTCATGGAACTCATCGATGACTTCCTCTTCTGCAACTGTTGGGTCATATACCTGAATTATAGTTGTGTTGATGGGCATTCCTCGTAGACAAATAGAAATGAGGTGTTCACTGACTGCACCGTATTTCATTACAGGTCTTACAAGTTTCTTCTTAATCATAGATGCAACACCATTTCTTCTTTGTCTTTCATTTCCAGCATAGTAGACCTTGTGATTCAAAGGTAAAGCGGAATATAAATACTTTTAAATAAATAAAATAAATGTGATCATCAGATGCAAAGTGCCCGATGCCAGTCCATCTTAGTTTGATGACACCCAACAGATCGAGTTGTTCACATTCCATTTCATTCTTGACTGCCTCCAACTTCCATTGGTTCATGCTTTGTATGTTCCATGTCCCAATATGTAAGACATTTTTGCAACTTCTGACTCTCATTTCATGCATAGCTGCATCAGCAGTCATACGTCCCAAGGGCTTTGATCCAAGCACATCATAAATGCTGGTTTTACTCTGAGAAGTCTTCAGCTCATCCACAGTAGCCAGTTGAGTGCCTTCTGACCTGGGAGTCTTATCGTCTAGCACTATAGTGCAATTTGTTTTGTGACTATCCATTCGGTTTTCATGGCAAGATACAGAAATAGGTTTGCCAGGCCTTTCTTCCGCGCAGGTAATTCTAGTGTTGCAGTTGTCACAGAAATGTGATCCTCTGCCACCAACACCATCCCATTCTGCTTCCGCCCAGATGGATGGCTTATCTTAGTTTGGCACCTCAGCTGAGCCCTCTCTATCTTGGGAGATCCTGCCAGTAGTTAAGCTACCGATAGCTTAGCCCTTAGCATCACTGATGCACACAAGCCCTCACAGTACGACAAGCTGCAAACCAAGTGAGGGAGATCTTTCATATATTTCCAAAACAAAATAAAAGTAATAAATGGATTAATATATCCAGCCGGGATGTTTTCCTTCTGTGACTTTTTATAGCTATGATGTCATCACCTGGTAGATATAGAGTGACAAAGTGTCATAATGCTTTCTTTCTCTGCCTTTTGGGATTCCTACAATATCATTTATTTTCCTGATGGCAATTATTTACCATACTACCAAACAAAATAGATTCACTTAGCCATTGCTGACACCGCAAGGGGCAAACTCCATTTAGTTGGATAAACCACGACAATACATAGAATAGTTATAAACCGTTTTCCAGTTCTTGCATACATCAGTTCAGCTCAGATTGAAAAGCCTGGCATGGTGCATCATTAGTTAGCTGCCTGAAAGCTTTGCATATTGTGATAGTTAGTTAGCATTGGGTCTGTTGCAACACTATGCAGATTAGGAGGATGTTTGTAAAAATTATTTAATTGGATAAGCAGCTGTTCCAGCCAGAGCATTTTACCCATGTAAAATTACCAGGCCTGATATTTATGCAGTTAGAAGAAACTGCAAATTGCACAAACTCCACTGAGCCCAGTATTCAGCACCACTAGCCGTCCAGTGTCGCTGAGCATCTCCGCAGATCACCTTGGCACAATCCGGATAGCGTTGGGGTAGTCCTGGCACCAGTCGGGCTAGTAGTGATTTTCAACCCGCTGACAGCCAGATAGGTAACTGCATAAAGTCAGAACAGGTCAATGGCGGTGCTAATTTTGTGATTTTGCTATCTGGTTGGTGACTGTTTCCCTTGTTAGAATGCGCTTTTATTTGCAGAAAATGCTTTTATAAAATTACCCCCAATTCGTACAACCATATGAATTGACTCATAGGAATAGTGCAGCTGTAGAGAGAGGCAAAGAAAACTGCACCAAAAAGACAAAGCAATTGACCAAAATAAAAAAAAAGCATAGAATTATGTTTTTCAATTAATTTTTATTAATAAAACTATGAAGATGCTGTAAAGTTTTTATTTAATGTGAATTCAACTTTAAAAAACCCACAAAAAAAAACAAAAAAAGAACCCAACATGGCCATAGGCTACATCAGGGATAACAAATATTGTTCAGTAATAAACAGGCTAAAACGATTTGTGCAATTTATTTTCAGGAGTACAAAATAATACAGTTTGTAAAAAGAACAAAGTAATTGTTTTTCTCTTTGTACAGTCTTTTTTTTAAATACAATGTTGCTATATATGTACTCGCCTTTAAGAAATACAACAATTACTTGCTGATATCATGCATAAGCTTCAAAAGGGATAAAATTGTATCCATCTCTTCTGAAGTACTCCCAGGCCAATGCAGAAAGCCGGCTATGAAGCTGCATGCCATTAGCTGTGTAAATGAGCTGGGTGCAAAACTTCTTAACGCTGAAAGGAGGGGAGTCAATGCACGCACAAATGGAAATCCTACAAGTGGCTGTGTATGCATGTGCGTAAATGTCAAACACTCACATTATGCGCACAGGATGTGTGCGTTCTTTTGGTGCTTACCTCATAATAATCTTGTTGTAGTGGGAAATCATTTTGCATCCAGTGATCACCAGATGGTGTGGTTCAGTATTAGGACTAGGGCTGTTAGAATCCATTCAAAAGTGAGGGTCTTAGACTTTAGGAAGACTAACTTTGCCAAGATGGGCCAATACCTCAGGGAGTCGTTAGCGGGATGGGAACAGCTGGGGGATGTAGAAAAACAGTGGGCAAAACTGAAAGGGGATATTTAAGGGCAACCAACCTTTTTGTTAAAATGGTAAATAAAGGTAAAAGGAAAAGGAGACCGCTATGGCTTTCGAAAGAAATAGCTGAAAAAGTGAAGAAAAAGAGGGAGGCCTTCATGAAATACAAGAGATCACAGAGAGAGGAAGACAGGCATCTGTATTTGGAAAAACTTAGAGAAGCTAGCAAAGTAGTCAGGAAGGGCAGAGATTCAAAAGGAGGAGGAAATAGCCAATGCAATAAAATGGGGGGATAAGACATTTTTCAGATATGTTAGTGAGAAGATGAAGGGAAAAAGTGGTATTGTCAGACTCAAGGGTGCAGGGGAGAAATATGTAGAAGCTGGTAAGGATAAAGTGGAATTGCTTAACAAATATTTCTGTTCTATGTTCACAGATGAAGAACCAGGAGTAGGACCTCAGAAAACACCCAGAAACAGGAACAGAAGCGAGGGACATCTTGAACAATTTTCAGAAGACTGTGTTCGTGAGAAACTAGCTCAACTTAAAGTATACAAAGCGATGGGACCGGATGGGATACACCCTAGAATACTGAGGGAACTTGGGGACGTTCTAGCAGCTCCACTGACTGAACTTTTCAATGTCTCGTTGGAGTCGGGAGTGGTGCCAAAGGACTGGAGAGAGGCTCATGTGGTGCCTTTACACAAAAATGGAAGTAAGGATGTGGTTGAAAACTACAGGCCGGTTAGTTTAACTTCAGTGGTGAGTAAATTATTGGAAACGCTGCTGAAAGAGAAAATAGTGAGGTTTCTGGAGTCCAGCAGATTACAGGATCCGAGGCAGCATGGATTCACCAGAGGCAGGTATTGTCAGACAAATCTGATTGATTTCTTTGACTGGGTGACCAGGGAGTTGGACCGAGGGAGAGTCCTAGATGTGGTGTATTTAGATTTTAGTAAAGCCTTTGACACTGTTCCTCACAGGCGACTTATAAACAAACTGAGCACCCTAGGGATGGACCCTAAAGTTACTGCTTGGGTTAGAAATTGGTTGGGTGGAAGGCGACAAAGAGTACAGGTAAATGGAGTTCACTCTGAGGAGAAGGATGTTACCAGTGGTGTGCCCCAGGGATCTGTCCTTGGTCTGATTTGTTTTTAATATCTTTGTTAGTGATATAGCGGAAGGGCTGTCGGGTAATGTTTGCCTCTTTGCGGATGATAGCAAAATCTGCAGTAGGGTAGACACCCAGGAAGGTGTAGATAACATGAGGAGGGATCTAGCTAAGCTTGAAGAATGGTCTAGAATTTGGCAGCTGGGATTTAATGTTAAAAAAATGCAAGGTCATGCATTTGGGCTGCAGCAATCTAAGGGAGCAATATAGTATAGGGGGTGAAGTACTTCTGTCCACTAAAGAAGAGTGGGACCTAGGCATGGTTGTGTCTGATGATCTTAAAGTAGCTAAACAGGTAGAAAAGACGACGGCAAAAGCTAGAAGGATGCTTGGGTGCATACGGAGAGGAATGGCTAGGAGAAAAAAGGAGGTGATAATGCCTCTGTATAAGTCTTTGGTGCGACCTCATTTGGAGTATAGTGTGCAATTCTGGAGACTGCACCTTCAAAAGGATGTGAACAGGATGGAGTCTGTGCAGAGGGTGGCTACTAAAATGGTTAGTGGTCTTCATTATAAAGCATATGAGGACAGACTGAAGGATCTTAATATGTACACCTTAGAGGAAAGGCGGGATAGAGGTGATATGATTGAGATGTTTAAATACCTACGTGGCATAAATGTTCAGGGAGAGAGCCTCTTTCAATTGAAAGCAAGTTCTGCTACGAGGGGACATGGGATGAGGGTGAAGGGAGATAGATTCAGGAGTGATATGCGGAAATATTTCTTTACCGAAAGAGTGGTGGATCTGTGGAATAGTCTCCCAGTGGAGGTGGTAGAGATGAGGACAGTAACTGAATTCAAAAAAAGCATGGGACAAACACAGAGGATCTCTAAAGGAAAAAAGGGGACTGTTGTAGTTGTTAATTATGGAAGGGCAGACTAGATAGTCCATGTGGTCTTTTTCTATGTCGTAATATTTCTATGTTTCTATGTTTTTATTTTGCCCAAAAAACATTTTTTTATGAAATCACAATACAGACCTAAAATAAAAGATAAATAATATAAATGAATCCAAAAAACATTTTTACCTGAAGACCAAACTTTCGCTTATACGCTGAAAGATATAGGCAGAAAATTCTCATGTTGAAGCTAACTGTTCAACGATAGATACCCAGAAACACTTCTCGTACATGTGCATGATGTTTGTCACCTCAGACCAGGCATAGAGATATTGGCGCTCCTGCTGGTATGTAATCCTCTGCATGAGGTTTTTTTTTGCATTGGATGCTGACTGTATTAACATAACATTTTAATACATGCAGCTCATTTGCATACTTAAATATGCTTGTCATTGCTGTGTGTGTATACATTTGCTGTTTACACGCGTGTTAACCTCTTTTCTAGATTATCATGGTGTGTGTATAAGTTGCATTATCTGTGTGCAAAGGGCATGTTAGTCTTTCTGCATCGGCTCGTCAGTTTTGTAAGGGCAAAGAAATGGTGTGTTATTGTTGTTAACATACAGGAAACAAATATAGTCCTGAAAATAATAAATTATCTTTACCTGGAGGTGGGATGTTCATCAGTCCTGTCACCCAGCGTGGGACCCCACAGGTTAAGGCAGGGTACTACACTGAGGCCTTATCTTGAACTGGCCAGAAAAATGATATAGAAAGCCTTGCTATGCTCTCTGGGAGTTGTAGTTCTTATAGACCACCCAAGCAATGAGTTGCGGACGCGTGGTAAGGCTCAAAGACAGGATTTTATTCTCCTTCCGGGAGGATTCTTTTTGTAATGAAAAACAAGGCAGATAAACCAACTTCGGGTACAAAAATAAAGAGACAAAATGTGAACAAAAGCTGCTTCTTTTTCAGCTTCTTTACAGCAAATGAAAAGGTATTTTAAACAGTCCTTTTTCCCAACAAACACAAACTCTTTCTCTGTTACTTCCACAGTTAGAAGGTTTCACAGCTCCTTTAACATAGAGAGGAGATCTCGTCTGCAATTGTGAGTGTACAATCCATGTATTCAACAGTGGGTTGGTCCACCTGCACTTCACACTGCATATCCTTACTCTCTGTTGCAAACGGTCTCTCTTTCAAATAGCTAGACGTGTTATTTAGCAGTCTCTCCCTATCACAAAGAGACTTCTTTTCTTCCTCTGTTAACGTCTGTGAAAAACAATTACCGTATTCACTAGAGTTCCCTTCTTGAGAGCCCTTCAAATGCTGCCAATCATATGGGAAGTTCCTGCATTCAATTCTCTTTCTATTAGAGGTAATAAGCTTACCTTCTGGCTCTCTCAGCTTAGAGTTCCTCGGCACAGCTGAAGCTACCGGAATGGAACAGGACGGCACTTCCTTACAGGTTTTCCCTTTTGGCTTTTCCCCAGGTACAAAACTGTCTTCAGGACAGAAGACTTTATCCTTTCTGTCCCTGTAGCCTGGGTAATTGGCTTTTCCAGCCTGTCTCAACCTGGCTTTAAAACTGCCTTCTCTGTTACCTTTTGTATAAGCGTTACTGTGTTCAAAGGTGTCTGTGCACTGCCTTCTATGGCAGACTCCTGGGTTTTCTCTCTCAGCCTTGGAGCTAAACCTTTCGGTTCTCCCAGCCCTCTCAGTGGCTCCGCTCCAACCTAGACTTCCAGCAGAATGTCCTGGGCTCCTGGGGTTCTCTGCCCTTTCAGAGTTCCTTGACTTCTCAGGAGTTTCTGCAGTTGCTGCTCTCTCAGCTCCTCTGCTAATTCCTGTAACTCCTGGGACTTCTCTGGCTTCCAGGATTTCTGTTGCTTCTGCTCTCTCGGCTCTGTCTAACCCGAACCTGAACTTGCACTCGCCCTTCCCTCTAACTCCAGGTGAGTGAGGTTTATCCACGTGTGCCTCAACCCCGCCTCCTTTCAGCTGCTCCTCATTCCCTAATGATTCTTGAGCTTTCCTGCAGCTTGGGCGCGTTCTCAGAGCTCGAGACCTGGTTTGTTTATGTTGCCTATAGCAACTCCCTGTCATGTGCTTGTCTGAAGAGTCAGTGTCAGATCCACTATCTGTATTTCTACTTATTTCCATGGGCTCTGCTAGATCCACTTTGTGACAGTCTACAGCATTAATTCACTATGCCAGAGAATGTATGTAAATGTCACTCTAAAGGGAATAATCTAAAATAAAAAAATGTAAGGTTTAGATGTCGTGGACATCTTTCTAGTGAGCTGCCTGAAGTTATGTGCCATGAACATGTGTAAGTTGTGTATTTTAAATTGCTTGTGTTGTAGATCCTTTAGGCATGTACTTTAGCTGGTCGCTGTTTTGCAAGTGCGCATGGCCGTCTGATAGCACATACTTTCAGTATGGGCAGGCACATGGGCGGAGCTCAAATTTACATGCACAGGTTATAACAGGCCTTGACAAATTTTCTTGGAATCTAAGAGCCTAAAAATCTAGGCGTCTGCTGCTGAAACAGAGCTCACAGTTCACGCCCCTGCTACCTCCGAAAAGGTGCTCACTTTTTCTTTTTAGGTTTTAGGGCCTGATTTTTCTAAGAATGTTTGTTTTCTCATTTTCTATGGGAAAAAGCTAAATAAATCAGGTTCTTAAAAGTCCACTGTACAGTGCCAACTGACGGGAGCGGCCTCATTCCAACTCCTCCCTCTCCCACTACCCCCACTGACCCTTTAAGCTGCATCTGTGTGTGTGCGTGTGTGATGTGGAGGTGGGGTGCCTGCATACATGTGTGTGTGCGCGCGCGTGTGTGATGTGGAGGTGGGGTGCCTGCATCTGTGTGTGTGTGCGCGCGCGTGTGTGATGGGGAGGTGGGGTGCCTGCATATGTGTGATGGGAGAGGGGTGTGCCTTTTGCACATACACATTGTGCCCTTTACATCTCTTGAATTCATCTCCTCACCCTTCAACACCTTGCAGTCTCTCCCCCACCACGCCAACCCTTCTCCCTCCCCCCATGCACTTACCCCTTTCCCCATCATTCCCCCCACCATTTATTATTTACTAAAATACTCTGTATTGTCCCTTCAGATTTTTTTATACAGTCTGCTGCCCTCCTCCTGTCTCTTAACTTATTTTTTGTGGGCTGGCAGACACTGGTACTGGCTGCAGTTGCGGCTGCCTGCAGCACTTCTGCGTGTCTTGGCCATGTGCTCAGAGCTGCCGGCATCAGGTCCAATTTTGTAGTCGGCAAGATTATCTGGCACTTGAGGTTTCTAGAGCCCTGAGTAATCCTAGGTGTGGACATTTATGCTAACACAATCAAAATCCCAAAAGCACAATCCAGTCCCTGCAACTAGCACAAAATACTGCAGTCCGACTATCACTGGATCCTAAAGACAAGAGCACATCACTCCAGTCTTAAAATCCTTTCATTGGCTACCCATACAATCCCGAATAAAGTACAAATCAATAATGACGACATTCAAGACCGTGTACAACCAGGTCCGCTGACTGCTTAAAACAGCTAATCCAGATGGTTCCAGATACTCGATTAAGGAGGACACAACATCAAAACACCCTGTCAACCACATCCATCAAGATCAATACCTCTCAAACAGCACTCCAAAGAGCGTTTGAACACTTCAGCCCGTCCCCCTGGAACTTACTCCCTCATCAATTAAGATCAATTAAGGACACTTCTGACTTCTGGACAAAACTAAAAATACACCTGTTCACTGAATACTTCACTGGGCACACAGCCTTAACACCCAAATACCACTGCCAGTCACCCCTTCAACATTATTGTCTGCTATCTAAACTGAGTACCCCACATTACAAATGTAAATAGTTGTTGAAATGTTACACAGTTCAACTTTGTGATGTATAAAGTTTTAATGGTAAGTATTCTATTTAAAATTGTTCTGTTCAATGTAAACAGTCTTGATAACACAGAAAGGCAGTATATAAGACATGCTAAATAAATAAATAAGTCTTAGGGCTAGCGTGAGTGCTCGCAGCTAGATTTAACATGCACACATGAAGCGATCCACGATGCAGCCCCAGACTATCTCTCTTCCCTAATTACTCTCCATGCACCTGTTAGAACACACCGTTCTCTACATGGCTATCGCCTGCACGTCCCTTCCCCGACAGTAGTAAAATATGAATCAACCTGGGAAACGGCCTTTTCAGATGCTACACCTCCTTTGTGGAATGCCTAACTAGCACCGAATTGAATTTTAAGGCTTTTAAAAAGGTGCTCAAAACACATCTCTTTGAATCTGCTCTTCACCTTTAATTGCCCTCCTAAGCACCTGCTGTTTAGTGCCGGATTTAGCAGCAGTTAGTCTTGATACCCTTTGTGTCTGTGTGGTTATTTGCATGTTTTTTGGATGTTTCTGCCCTTATCTTTTACTGTCACTATCTTGTTTTGTACATGGAGTTCTTTTCACTCTTTGAGTTTTTACCTATTGTAAACTGTATAGATTGCTTGTATTGTTGTGGTATATCAAAGAAAATTAACCATAACCATTGCTGTTATTTATAAAATAGATTTACGATGGACGTGTTCTTGGTGCCTAAAACTTAGGGGTCCAGTTATCAAATTACTCTCCGTATTCAAAATGCCAATGATATGGTGCACATACTGTAAAAAAGGAATGTTCATCTCTGCAAATTAAAATGCTTATGAATCTATTGATTGGATCGGATGTTTTCGTTGAGGGGTCCCTAGCGGTGGTGTTTCTATAGCAGAGTGGAGAGGGGGAGCTTGATTTTCATCTGTCTTTGCTATGCATTGTACATGCTCTGTTTAAATAGAGGTCGGTGCATTCAGTCCCATTGCTAAGTGAATCATTAGAAAATACTAGCGAGCAATAATAAAGCTTATCAGTGTATTTACCATTGTGTTGAGCAGAGCATCAAACTTCATGTAGGTGATGTGTTGGGTACATATGATTCCATTCTGCAGAAGGAAAGGACAAAACAGCAGGGCTTGCAGATTGTTTGTAGACTGGAGGAGGATTTTTACAAGTTTAAATGTACTTAATCTATCTTGGGGCATGGTGTAAGAGTGCCCATAGTGCCTTGAGGTTTATCTGCTGGTTATCAATAAAAAGTATGTTTATAAAAAAAATAAAATTAATAATAATCAAAACATTTTATAATAGTGTGCTTTCATATGGATGTCAAAAGTTCTGCTTGTCAAAGAAAATGTTTATTTGTAGTGCAGATTCCCAATCTTCTTTTCAGTCTTGTTCCTCACGATTAAAACAACATTATTGTTTGATAAGAGGCATCCCTCCGTCCGCTTCAGCATCTGCCTTTTAGCTTCCAAAGTCCCTTCTGGAATGTGGGTGCCTGAATCTCCTGCCTGCTGGTACAATAGTTGATAAACATTTGTTAAGCTTGTGGATCTTGCCTGTGGAGGGAGTTTCAGCACCAGCATTGTTGGGGGAATCACTGCATACTGCGAGATAAGAAACAAAATTTGTTTCTTGGTTCTGACAGCAAACTAAATTACTAGGCGGTCTTTTAAAAGATAACAGAAAGCGAAGTGTGTAGGAAATGACTAGAACAGATCAGCGGAACAGACTGATGGATAGATAGTCTTTGAATGAAGGCACCTCAGGTTTATGACATCTTAGAGTCAAGGAAAGAGAAGAGACATAGGTATATTTAATTTTTAATTTAATTAGCGAGTTTTTATATACCGCACCTTCCATTGATCAGTTGCGGTTAACATGGAACAACAGTAAACAGGCAATGCTGCTTTTACAGATAACAATGTGAAACTACAAAGAAATTCAATTTTACATTTAACAGTTGTAAACTATATACAAAGAACCAGATTTTAACTATGTACAGGTATGTATGTTTTCGAAATCGTCGGTTTGGGGTTTTCTCGTTTATTCCAGTTCAAAGATGGGATATGTCAGCTGGTGAAGCTATCCTTTTTCTTGTTGAAAAGGTGAGTTCGACAAGGATCCGTAGTATGTTGAGAATAAATGAGTTTTGAGTTTTTTCCTGAACTCCATGATTTGAGGTAAGGATCTTAATTCCGATGGAATGTTGTTCCAAGTTATAGGGGCAGCATGGGAGAATGCTTTCTTGTTTGTTGATTTTTTGGCCTTTATAAATTCCTTTGGTGTTATTAGTTTGTTTAGTTGGTCTCGCCTTTGGAGATTATGATTGGGTTCTTTATTAATAAGGTTGTTTAGAGGGGGGCGGAGCCTGATGTCCAGCGGGATGGTCGCATAACGCTGAGGCTCCCGAGAGGCCTACTCAGAATCCTGAATTAACACCGTACATACTTCTACTCTGATCTTGCCGGGGCACATTGGTGAGATGGCGGGGACCAAACCCACGCGCCTGGAATTTGGATCTCCAGCGGCTTCTCACGGCAAACGTTCCAAAACTGAACCTCCGTCCCCGCAGAAGGGGCTGGCCTTGCGCGAGGGCCCCGAAATGCAGCAGGAAATCCTCGCAGAGATTAGAGGGGTCAAAAACCTCGTGCAGTCAAACGGTGAAGCACTCCGAGCGCTGCGGGAAGATTTTGGTGTGCTGCAAAGCAAGCTAGAAGGGCTTTCTTCGCGTCAGGACAAAATGGAGAGCATATTGGACTCCCATGCGGCCCGGTTGTCCAAACTCAACAAAGTTGAACGTCAGGTGCGGGCCTTGCAGAAAGAAGTGGAAGATGGCAATAATAGAGCGCGCCGCAACAACATACGGCTCGTGGGCATACCGGAGGGAGCGGAATCGGGAGACATGAAAGAGTTTTTATGCTAAATCCTCCCTTCCCTGCTCCAAATCACCTTTACCAAAGATTTGGAGATCGATCGCGCTCATCGTGTACCCACAAGCATAACGCTCAACAGGAAGACCCCGCGGCCTATCATTTTTCGACTTTTGAGATATCAACACGTTGAGCAAATTCTAAATGCCTCTCGGGCAAAGGGCCATATGGAGTTTGAGAGCCACAAGATCTCCTTCTATCCCGACTTGGCTAAACCCACGGTCGACCGCCGAAAGCGCTTTCTGGAATTCCGGCCGAGGCTTCAACAACTACAAGCACGCTATGGCCTGATGTACCCGGCCAAGCTCCGAGTCACGCTTCACAATCAGACAAGAACATTTGAGGACCCTGATCTACTAGCGGAGTTTTTGGATTCCAAAGAAGCCGACTTGATGCGCTGACTTCCAGAATACTCCTGCAAGTATTCTCATATCCGCTGTACCTGCCATGTTGGATCTGCCGCAGCCCAGCAAAGAGTCTGGCGAGGGCAGTTTGTTGCCTTACTTTTGATGATATCTGTGACCCGACTCCATCTACCCACAGTAGCCTCGATGAGTATCAGAGACAGTGTTAATTATGGACTCTGGTGTTTCTTTTCTTTTTTTTCATGTCTTTCTATTTCCTCTCTAGGGCCTCCTCCCGCAGACATATGGTCGCCATATTCTTTGGGGGTTTTGCTTCTTCTCTAAGATACTTTGGTACATACTTTTCAATATGGGGTGTATTAGCCAGAATACTCGGTGATTATGTCATTGTTGCACAGATCCTGATTATGTTGTATGTTTTCAAGCGCCCTTACCTAAAATGTCTATTACTGATTGATGGCACCATGTAAGATTTTCTCATTGAACGTAAAAGGAATCAATAATCCGATAAAACGGAAGAAAATCCTAAGCTACCTAAGTCAGGAAGCTGCGGATCTGATTTTTCTCCAAGAAACGCATTTAAATTCGAAGGAAACTCTTAAACTCAATATTAAACCTTACATGGTGGCCGCCTATTCCCCAGCCGTTTCTAAGAAATGTGGGGTTGCCATACTGGTTAGGAAATCTTTGCATGCTACTATTATTGCGACTAGCTCAGATACAGAAGGTAGATGGTCCAGAGTTCACCTCCAGATAGGTAGCCTTGAAGTTACATGTATATGCCTTTACGCTCCTAATGTGGATGACCCTGCCTTTTTTGCTACCATTGCTCAGGTTGCGCAGGCCTCTGCTAATACTTCATTGATAATTGGGGGGATTTCAATCTAGTCCTTGATCCCCTGATTGACAAACAGCCGCCTAGGACAAGTGGTCCCCCCAAGAGTCACACCACGCTTACCTCCCTGATCAAAGATCTTGCTCTAGTTGATCTATGGAGGTTACTACACCCCAATGAGCTTGACTTCACCTTCTTCTCTTCCCCTCATAAATCCCAGTCTCGCATAGACTTCTTTCTAATATCAAAACTGTTAGTTCCTCAGGTGGACACTGCAAAGATTCACTCCCAACATATTTCAGATCATGCTGCCATTTCCTTTCAATTACACACTACTGCACCCCAAGGGAATTCGGGGGCCTGGTTCTTTGATAGAGCCCTGTTAACTCAGCCAGAGTTCCAGTTAGAAATTCGAGCAGCCATACAGGATTACTTCCATTTTAATCTACCCCAGGATACTGCGAATTGGGCTTGGTGGGAGGGCTTCAAAGCGGCCATCCGAGCAACGATCACTAGCTATCAAATCCGCCTGCGAAAACAACGCAAACAGCAGCTACTCATACTAGACCAACAAATAAAAGCAGGCGAACGAGTTCTAACTTCACGTACTGATCCATGTGTATTAATTCGATTACAGCGTCTCCGTTTTCAATATAATTCAATCCTCTCAACTGCAGCTTCTAAGAGTATTGAGCTTCAGCGAGGGACATATTATCGTGAAAATAACCGAGCCGGTCGACTCTTAGCCAACGCCTTGAAAGGTCAAAAAGAAGCCAAACGCGTAGCGGCCCTTCGAGCTCCACAGGGAGGGGGCATAGTGACCACAGACTCCGACATTGTAGAGCTCTTTCGGGATTTCTATACCCGCCTATATCAATCTGAATGTGAGTTCTCGTCAGAGACATTCGAGCGATTGCTTTCTGGCATTCAGCGGCCGACCCTCTCTGAAGATGATAGGGATGCGATGGATGAACCCTTCTCTACTTCAGAGATCCAATCTGCCCTAAAACGAACAGCCTCGGGCCGTGCCGCAGGGCCCGATGGTCTCCCGACCGAATTCTACAGAACGTTCAGTGCAGATTTAGTTCCCTATTTAAAACTCTATTTTACTGCCCTTGCGGTAGATACATCCTCTTTGGGATCCTTTTCTGCAGCTAATGTGGCAGTATTTGAGAAAGAAGGCAGAGACCCGCTACTAACCGCCAACTACCGTCCAATCTCCCTACTTAATGCCGATTATAAGATCTTCGCAACGATCTTGGCCACCCGGCTATCTGACAGGATGGCCACCCTAATTCACCCCGACCAATGCGGTTTTATACCCGGCAGATCAACTGCTGACAATGCTCGGACCTTGTGCCATGTGCTATCCAGTGCTGCCAATCTAGATCATCCATGGGTGGGTCTTTCCCTGGATGCCGAAAAAGCCTTTGACCGCCTAGAATGGCCCTTCTTATTTGCAGTTCTCCGATGGTATGGCTTTGGGGAGGGCTTCCTCCGATATCTCCAAGTCATGTATACTCAACCCGTCGCCAGTATTTGTGTAAATGCCATCAAGTCTCAGCCATTTAATCTCCAAAGAGGCACGCGTCAAGGTTGCCCCCTATCACCAATGCTCTTTGATCTAGCTCTTGAACCCCTAGCCCTCCTTATTAGACAGTCCGCACGTATTCGAGGTGTCCCCTTCAGTCATAGGGAGATTAAACTCTTTGCATATGCAGATGACCTTATGCTTTTCGTATCCCTCGATTCGGTTCCAGCTGTCTTGGATCTGATTGACGGATACTCACAATTATCGGGCTATAAAATTAACTGGACCAAATCTGTAGCATTCCCACTGAACCGCTGGTTACATGAGGCTGACATGCAGGCCTTTCCTTTCCTTTGGCAATCCCGTATGGTGAAGTATCTCGGGGTCCATTACTGTTCTCCTTTAGAAGACACTATCAGTTTTAATGCCAAAGAGGTAGTCTCCAAAGTCCGTGAGCTCACGAATCGTTGGTCTCCCTTATCTCTTACATGGTGGGGCCGCTTAGAAACTGTGAAAATGATGATAGTCCCCAAAGTGAACTACATTTTAGAAATGCTGCCATGCTTACTCCCGCTACATACTTATAAAGATATTGAGGGCCTTCTCGTCCGTTATCTCTGGCAGGGCAAACCACCAAGGATAGCTAAACAAAAACTACAGTCTGCGAAGGAAAGAGGGGGTACCAGATTTCCTGATTTTCTTAGATATCATCAAGCCTTCCTACTTAAGCAAGGTGCCCGATGGCTAGATGCCTCAACAGACAGCAGACCAGTTTGGCTTGACATAGAAGAGGAGCTTAGTAGCCCAATTCCGTTGACCCATCTCCCCGGTATGTCCTATCAAGTAGACACCCGCCATCCACCAATGATTGTCGATACTCTTGCGGCCTTTAACACTCTCATTCTATCACTGGGCCCGAACGTATGTCCTCAGGACGGACTCCCGCTATGGAATAACCCCAGAATTCAAGTCCTAAATAGAACGATAGCATGGAAACCCTGGTACTCAAGGGGGATCTGGACACCCCAACAGCTTTTCTCTGCAGCTCGTTGGAAAACCTTTTCTGATTTACAAAAGGAATTTGCGTTACCAGCGAAACACTACTTTCAATTGATGCAGCTTCAACACTGCCTCAAAAGTGCTCGAATCATGCCGCCCTCTGCCCCTACTGAGGACGGGCTATTAGAGATAGTTAACTCTATTAGTAGTACACATGGGGTAGCCTCTAACTTTTATTAAATATTATATCAGGGTACAGACACGGCCACTTTTAGAGCCCAACAAGCCTGGGAGCGCGAACTGCAAACCACTTTAACCCCTGTGCAATGGAGCGTTTTCTGGAGCAAAGTAGTGCGGGTTTCCCGGTCTGCCTCTGTTACCCAAACTCTCTTCTTTTTTGCACACAGATGCTTTTATACCCCAGAAAAAATAGCCAAATGGAACACAAATGCTAGGGACCAGTGTTGGTCTTGCCATACTGCTGTGGGAACCTTCGCTCATGTTATTTATGAATGTCCTCAACTACAGGTTTATTGGGGGCGGGTCTGGGGTTGTATTCAATTTATCTTACACCTTCACGAACCTCTCTCTTGGAAGATCGTGGGACTCCGCTCTGTGGCGGAGGTCCCCTCTCTTCCTAAGAAGGGTCGCTTTCTCCTTGATTTCATGCTGGGTATAGCCATATGCTTAATCACGAGGAATTGGAAGGATAGCTCTCGACTTACTGTCAATGAATGGTGGAACCTCGTCTGCTTATATAGTAAATATGAGCAGATACCTCGGAGAGCTATTCCCCATGCCCAACCTCACTCTCGCTTGTCTAAATGGCAGATGCTTAATGATTATGTACAATCTGCTCATTGCTCCAACATGCCTGTATAATGTGCACTCATCATGTTTCAGATCACCGTTAGGTTTCGTAACACAATAATGTAAGTACACGCCCGCTTCGGGAATGATTAGTTTTCTAGAGAAGAAGCAGGGGGAGGGGGGTGGCAGGGGTTTACTTTGGTGTATGTATTACACTTTATGTATCTGTCTTTTAGCTGTATGTCTTCCTTTTCCTTTGTTGTTATAAAACGAAAATAAAGAATTTAAAAAAAAAAAAATAAGGTTGTTTAGAGTAAGAGGTGCTGTGTTGTTCAAGACTTTGTAAGTAGTTAAAAGAGTTTTATAATGTATCCGGCATTGAATCGGGAGCCAGTGTAGATTCTCTAAAATAGGTGTTATATGTTGGAATAGTGGGGCATTCATGATAGCACAAAATGCAGCAGCAAGGACTAGTTGGAGTTTTTTTAGATTATGTTTTGTTATGCCTAGTAGGGTTAAGTTCGCAAAGTCGAAATGGGGAGTTATTATAGCTTGTATTATACGTTGAAAATCCTGTAGATGCATTAGGGGGCGGAATTGTTTTAAAACTTTTAGTTTAAAATAAACTTTTTTTGTTATATTTCTTATATGTGTGTCCATACTGAGGTGTTTGTCTAGTATTACGCCTAGGTAGCGTATTTCAGTTTTTATATTGATATCATTATTTTGCAGTGTAATGTGTGATGGGGGAATGAATGTTGTGTTTTTAGTTACTATTAGTGCTTCTGTTTTTGCATGGTTAATGAATAAGTTGTTTTCATTTAGCCAATTGTTTATTTCATTGAGGCAGGTATTAATAAGTAGTGTAGGAATATTAGGTATTGTGAATGGGACATACATCATTATGTCGTCAGCGTAAAGGTGATAGTGCACCTTGAATTTTTTAAATATTTGACAGATGTGTTTTAAGTAAATATTAAATAGTAGCGCTGACAGTGCAGAGCCCTGGGGGAGGCCTAGTTCCTGATTGTAAGTTTTTGAGGTGAGGTTGCCAATTCGTACCGTTTGAGTTCGGTCACTTAGGTATGAAGAAAACCAGTTAAGAACCGTGGATTTTATACCTATTTGTCTTAGTTTACTAATCATTGTTGAGTGGTGAACACTGTCAAAGGCGGCAGAGATATCAATGAATATGAGTAGGAATGCCTGTTTTGAATTATCGATACCTCTTACAAGGGTATCAATAAGAACTGTTAGTAGTGACTCCACCCCGTGGTGAGGGCGAAACCCATACTGTTGATCATCCAGGGGGGCTGAGTTATCAATGTATTCTTAGGGCCGGATTTGTACTGCTTTTTCGATTAATTTAGCCAAAAACGGGATGCTTGATATGGGTCTGTAGGATTTGGGAGATGTTTTGTCAAGGGTGGAGTTTTTTAAGATTGGGCGAATCTGTGCATGTTTTAGTGCTGGGGGTAAGTACCCAGTTTTTAGCGAAAGATTTATTATAGGGAGTATGAATTGTGAGAGGATAGGTAGAGAGTTCTTTATCCATGTTACTGGACAAGGGTCAAGGAGTGAGGTTGTTGTATTAATGTTTGTTATGATGTTCTTGAGTGCAATGTTAGATAGAGGTTGGAAGTCAGACCATTCATCTGCATAATGGGTTTGAGCGAGGTATTTAGATTTTGGTAAGTGGGGGTGGGACGTGATTTTGTTCATGTAGTAGTTTGCCAGGTCCTATGGGGAGATTTCTGTAATTTCATTGCTGGAGTTGTGGGTGTTATTCGTTAGCTTTTGAGCTATTACGAATAGTTCTCTGGGTCTATTTATTGCATTGTTTAGTATTGAGGCATGGTAATTTTTCTTGGCATTGTTAATTGCATCTTTATATGAGTTAAGGAGAGTGATATATGAATCTTTATTAATGGGTTTTTTATTTTTTCTCCATTTGCATTCAGCTTTCCTTAGATTTCTTTTCATTAGGTTTAGTGTATTATTGTACCAGGGGGCTTGATCAGATTTAGAGTGAGTGTTTTTCTTAGTTGCTTGGTTATTGGCAGCTGCATTGTTAATGACTTCGTGCCAGTTGGATACCGCTACATCAAGATTTTGTGGTGCAATAGATAATTTGGGAATTATCATGTCTAGAAACTCCTCTTTGTTATATTTTTTAAATCTGTAGGGTGGAGCATTAATTGGGATTCATTTAACTGTTAAGTTATTGATTGTAATTTTAAAGTTAATGAGATGGTGGTCTGACCAAGGGGTTGAGGTACATTTGAGGGAGTTGGGGTTATAAGACCTGTAGATTACATCTGGCAGTAGGACCAAGTCAAGTATATTTCCTTTACTGTGTGTGCTAGCATTTACTATTTGGTGAAAGTCCATATCTGCGGTGGATTCTAGAAAGCATAAGACGATGGTAAGGAGGGGAGGTTGAAGTCACCAAGCATTAGTATTGGATTTTGGTCAGTGGAGGAGCTTAAGAATTCAATTAAGGGGTCCAGGTTCTCTGATTGTTGGTCTGGTGGTCTATAAATTAGACAGATTTTTATGTTGCCAATTTTCATAATGATTGTGATATGTCTACTAAAATGTTCGAAGAGTTTGCACACTGTGTATTTGGAGCAAAAACTAATGTGCTAAGTGCAGATGCCCCACGCCGATGTTGGGGAGATCCCAAACATGTTACCAACAGTCAACTGTGCCGAAAAGTTCCCTAATGTGCAGCTTCGGCATTGACAGTTAATGCGGGTGCACTTAACACCATCATTATGGTGGCATAAAGTGAATCTTCACTAACTTTAACATTGATAATGTGTGTTAAGTACCCCCGCGCTAACTGCAGTGTGAGGTCAACAACCACTCTCCACCCTCTAACCTGCCCATTCCCCACCCCGCTGCATGCCAAGCAGTTTGGACAGGATTTTTTACTGCACTGGCCGTTTTTAGCACATAGTAGCCGTTACCACAGTCCTGCACTAAAGCACGGGTTAGCAGCTGGCACAATTTAGTAACTATGCCCCATAATGTTTGTGAGGACATCAGAGAGACTGAGAAAGAGTCGGGAGACGTGATGCCTACCCCGGCATAAGCATTGTGGAATCTGTATCTTTTTAGGAATCTGACAGTACTTGTAACTTGGATTGGTCACTGTTGGAAACAAGATAACTGGGCTTGATGGACTTTGGTCTGACTCAGTATGGCATTTCTTATGTTCTTATGATGCAAAAGGGATGGTTCATTGTTTCAAATATAGAGCTAAGCAAGTGGGGATTCCTCAGGAGTGTAGGTTGGAATCACATATCTCCAGGAACAAGCAGGAATGAGTCTTCACATATGGGTACATCGGTACAGACGGAGTCTGCGCGGGAACGCTTCCCAGCGTCCAATCAGAACGCTTTTGGAAGCATCCCAACACGCCTGCGTGCTGCCTTCCCGCCTTTCCCAACTGCCTCTCCTCAGTTTTCGTTTTTCCGCGGAGCCGACAGGATGTCCTTCTGTCACCGCAGAAAATTCTTCTTTTATTTTTTAGTTTTCTTGTGGTCGCGGCTGCCTTCCCCGACACCACCGGTACTGCTGGTGTTTCTTTACTTTTTTTCTTCATTTTATTCCTGTTAGGGAATAACCTTTTCCTCTTAGTGTCTGAAGGGGTTTTCCCGGCCTTCTAGGCCTACCCCTTTTTTCCTCATGGAAACGCCAGCCACTATTCCTAAGAAATGTTCAAACTGTGGTGGTAAAAAACTTATTTTAGACACTCATAATTGGTGTCTATCCTGCTTGGGTCCTGACCACTTTCCTCCGGAGTGTCCCTCCTGCAATAGTTTTGTGGGAAGAAGTCTTCAGCATCGAGTTCCCCTCGATACGCGGTCCTCATCCAATTTCAGGGCACCGACCACCTCTTCTTCTACACGGGATCAGCTAACCCAAAAACAGTCTTTTAAGACTAGCCAGTCCTCGAGTGGTAGATCTCATGCACAGCATAGAGATGCCTCTGGCCTCGACCTCGAACACACTGGCTTTAAAACCCCGGTGGGAGTCTTCGGCCTCCAAAGCCTGTGTGGGGTTTCAGGTTGTTCCTGAGGTTCATCCCTCACAGAACATACCTGAGCCATGCTCGGTGGTGGCATCCGCTTCGAGCGGTACCAATACCCCGGCATTGGCAATGGTGTTGGATGAAACATTCCTCACCAAGGATCGTAGTCTGGCGTCCTCAGTATCTACGGGGCCGTTGGATACGCTGCAGACCGACCTTAAGAACATAAGAACATAAGAAATGCCATACTGGGTCAGACCGAGATCCATCAAGCCCAGTATCCTGTTTCCAACAGTGGCCAATCTAGGTCATACGTACCTAGCAGTTTCCCCAAAAGGCACAGGTTCTGCAGTGCTTGTACTAGGTCAAGCATTGATATCCTGGGTCCCTTTTTAATAGTGGTTTATGGACCTTTCCTCCAGGAACTTGTCCAAACCTTTTTTAAACCCAGCTATACTAACAGCCCTTACTACATCCTCCGGTAACAGATTCCAGAGTTTGATTACACGTTGAGTGAAGAAATATTTTCTCTTATTTGTCTTAAATAGTTTACCCCGTAGCTTCATTACATGTCCCCTAGTCCTTCTATATTCTGATAGCGTAAACAATTGATCCACGTTTATCCGTTCCACTCCATTCATTAATTTATAGACCTCTATCATATCTCCCCTCAGCCGTCTCTTTTCCAGGTTAAAGAGCCCTAACCTTTTTAGCCTCTCTTCATAGGAGTAGCCTTCCATCCCCTTCACCAATTTGGTGGCTCTTCTCTGTACTTTTTCTAATAACTCTATGTCCTTTTTAAGATACGGTGACCAGAATTGCACACAATATTCAAGGTGCGGTCGTACCATGGAGCGATACAGAGGCATTATAATATCCTTTGTTTTATTCTCCATCCCTTTCCTTATGATACCTAGCATTCTATTTGCTTTCTTGGCCGCCGCTGCACACTGGGCGGAGGGTTTTAACATGTTATCCACGATGACTCCTAAATCTTTTTCCTGGGTGGTGGTTTCTAATGTGGAGCCTTGCATCGTGTAACTATAGTGTGGGTTGTTCTTTCCTAGGTGCATAACTTTGCACTTGTCCACATTAAATTTCATCTGCCATTTGGATGCCCAGTCTTCCAATTTATCCAGATCCTCCTGTAGTTTTCCACAATCCTCTTGGGTTTTAACAACTTTAAACAGTTTTGTGTCATCTGCAAATTTGATAACCTCACTAGTTATTCCTTTTTCCAGGTCATTTATGAATATGTCAAAAAGTAGGGGACCCAGTACAGATCCCTGGGGTACTCCACTATTCACCTTTTTCCATTGGGAATATTGGCCATTTAGCCCTACCCTCTGCTTTCTATCTTTTAACCAGTTCCCGATCCACAATAGTACACTGCCTTCCAGTATCGGTATCGATCCCGGTACCGGTACTAGTACATCATGTGCATCAATAGACTCGCTTCCTTCGATGCCGAGTCTGGAATCGATCTCCAGTCTGGAGGACTGGATACCGACTCGCCTTGGTACCGACACCAGATGGTACCAAAGGCACGGTTCCGATGGTCCATGTTTGGCATCGATGGTTCTTTTGATACCGTTAGAGCCGTCACCAGCTGGCCTTCTTCCACTGGTATTGGATACGGTACTGGAGTCGGTACCGGTATCCTTTTTACCATCGTTGTTGGTACCTTCCATGCTTCTTTCATCAGGCTCTCTTCCCTCGATACCAAGTCTGGAATCTATTCCTGGCATGGACGATATGCTACTGACTGTTGCTGGTCCTGACCTCCTACGGTACCGGCAACCATCCTCTAAGGATCCCATACTCCACCATTCAGGATCTTATATTCCTATAAAGTTGGATAGATCCCTGGGTGCCAATGCTAGTTCTTCAACAGATCTGGCCTGTCCAAAATGATTTCCCTCTGGGGATTTTTCTTTTCAAGCTTTTCTCCTGGATATACCTGGACAGGATCCTACACAAGGCAATACAGAATCCCTGTATATTCCTGGGAGAGCAAAGGAGAGCATCATGCTTCCTTTGCATCATTCCTTGCAGGATCTCCTTTTACGAATATGGGAAGCTCCTTTAACGGTACCCCCACCTTCTAGGGCAACTGATCTTCTATATCAGGTGCCCCCCCTCCAGGTTTTCAAAGGACTCAACTTCCTCATCATTCCATTGTTGTAGAATCAGCAATGAGGCGGGTTAAGAGTACAAAAAAGCACTCTTCTTATCCGCCAGGTCGTGAGTCTGACTTTAGATGCCTTTGGACACCAAACCTTCCAGGCATCCATGCTTTCAGCAAGAATTCTCTCATATATTTTCTATATGGGTTTATTTCTTGAAGAGGTCACAAAGAAATTACTGTTTTTGACTCCTCTTCTTCAAGAGCCCAAAAGTGCAGACTATTCCTTACTGGTTAGTCATGCTCAAAATATCTCTAGGTTCCTTACTCGTGCTTCCCTAGACTCCTTTGAGTCTGTTAGCAGAACCTCTGCTATAGCTATAGGGGCACGACGTAAAGCCTGGCTTCAGGTTTCAGACTTGGACAAATGGGCACAAGAAAGACTGGGAAATACTCCTTGCACTGGAGAAAATCTCTTTAACAAGGAGTCTTTACTCCAAGTTGCTCAGTTAACCACTGACATTCCTGTTTCCAGAGGCTGTTCTACGCCTTCCTCTTTCCCAGTTGGTAGGAAATGTCCTACCAAACTTTCTTCCCCTAGAGGGAAAAAGTTTTATCCATCTTCTGCCCATCATACAGATGTTCCCAAACAGGGGAAACATCGCCCTGGTCTGAAGAAACCGCAACCTCAACAGGATCAGCAAACCCAGCAGTCGCAGGGTTTCAAATAAGATCATCATTACCTCTCTTGGTTGGTGGTTAGAGTGGCAGTCTGCTTCTTTTCACTTGAAGTATCTGCACTAATTTTATCCTAACCTTTTCTAGATATCTCTTCACGAGACATCTTTTCTTTTACTCTAAGAGTCTTTATGATGATCATGCCCATACTTAACAGGTTTCTCTTCCTCTTTGGGGAAAAGAGAAGTGACAACTATCAATAAGACAGTTTTTTCCCTGTACTGGCATGTATCATCTTACCTTTCAGAGACTCCTGCATAGTCAGTCTCCTTCAGCTCTGTCTTACCTCCCTCTTACTACAACATTCGGTTTGTAAGAGTGGCTCTTTTACACTGGTAAGCCCCTATGGTCAGCTACCTATTCCACAGGGGGATTCTCCCTTCCAGAGTTGTCTCCCCCTTTATTACCTTAGGGCAGCTCATCAGACAATAGGAGTTCCTACCATGTCTGTTGTTTCTTTTTCCAATCTAAAAAAGGAGGAGAAAAGAAATTTTCTTCCGCTGCCCTGGTAGTTGTTACAGATACAGCAATTCCTAGTGGTTAAGCCACTGGTTCTGTTCACCACACAACCAGGGTTTCCCCTCCACTAGCAATCCTTCTAGCCTCAGTGCTAAACCCCAAACAGGTTATTAACCTTGTTTGGAAACCCTATTATCACAGTCTGGTTGGTTAACTTCTATTCTCTGCCCCTTGTCCTTGGCAGAATAGTTAAGTTGCCCACTGGCTTTAAACAGTCAGTTTTTTCCTCTAACCAACCTGCAGTATGCTCTCTGCAACTCTACAGCGTAGCTTTGCATTATGGGCCCTTGTTAGAGAGCATTAGTATTCTGCCTAGCAGATTACCCTAGATGGTAAGGAGGGGTTCCCCCAGTCATGTTCTCATGGCTGGTAGGTGTTCCCTACCCTTACCATCTCATCTAAAATCTCTTTTGAGACATAAGAGACAGGCCTTTCATCACGTGAAACCTAACGAATGGCCAATTCCCTGGCTTGGCCCATATCTCCTTTGGACTCTCGCCAGAGATAGTTCTTTCAGTGGCAGCTCAAGGACGCCTGATACCCATCTTGCCCTTATAGGCAGGTCACTATGGTATCTCATTCCACTGGCACCCTCCATCCAATCACCATACTGCTGTTCTGGAGAGATCTGGACTTGATGCCTACAGACTGAAGTTATCCTCTGCATTTTTCACGTAGGCCATCCTGGTTATTCAAGAGCTCGATTTCTGAAAGGAATCTAGATTCCTTTTTGTCAGGGAAACCATTCCTCTGACTCTGTCAGTCATGACCAGGGAAAGAAGATTCTCTATGCATCTATTCAAGCAGATATCACCCTTCTTGCTATTAGATGAATCTTTCTCTCTCCCCATATTCCTAGGGGAATCTAGTTCTATAGGCATCTCTCCATCCACATACCTGGAGACATGTGTCTATATGCCTACATATTCATATACATATATCTATATATCTATATCTATCTGTGTATCTTCTGCCCATAACATATCTCTCTATATATATATCCATATATACCCTATAGGTGAATATATTTAGGAATATATATCTGTATATATCTATATATATCTATATCTACATACACATATATATAGATATAGATATATAGATATATATAGATATCTAGTGAGATATATCTTTTAGGTAGATATGTATCCACATACTTATCTATCTGTCTGTTTAGGTTCAGATATCCATACATTCCTGTATGATCCTGACAGATGGGCACTACCCCTATCAATGCTGTGTCAGCATACTTAGGGTTCTACACATATAACCACTTCCTGTGGTAACTAACAAACGTTTTCCTTACCATAACCTTTCAGGGTTAGGTATCTTTGAAGCTCTCCATGTACCTTTTTTCTTTCCTAATTGGCCCCATTTAGGAAAGACATTGCGGAACTTCAGTTAATCTAAAGCTTAGCGCTTCCTAAGTCTGTCCTTACTTTCTTATCAGATACAGGGGTCTCCATACCCTTTCTCTCCTACATGGACTAATTCCATTGCCAGTCCAGAGGGGTCAGACTCATTTTCCTTTTGGTCCTAGGATTCTACTGTTCTTGGACCAAAACAGCTTAAGCTTTGTCTAATAGTACCTTCTGCGTCTTCCGCTGAAGCCCTACCTCTTTATACTACCCCAGTTTCCCCAGGGGCTATTTCTCACCCTGAAGGGTTCTGACCTCCACTTGTTTTTTCTACTTCTATTACCTCTACTTCTCAGTGAGGTACTCCTTGAGGTTTTTCACTGGCTCTTCCAACAGATCCATATGAACCTCAGTAGACTTTGCAATGCCAACAAGGGAGGCCCATACTACTAAATGCCCTCTATGCAGGGTCTTCCTCTATAGAAGTCATGTTCTAGTCCAGCTGTTCCACAGCACCTTTTCTGTATTCAACTCCTACCCTCGATCCCCAGGATGCCTGAGGTTCTGAGGAGTAGCATGGCTCTTTCTAGATTCGCAACATGCTAGGACTCCCTCTGGGCACCTCAGCTTGGGAGTCCCCATATGTGAAGACTCATTCCTGCTTGTTCCTGGAGATAGCACGGTTACTTACCTGTAACAGGTGATCTCTGGGAACAGCAGGAATAAGTCTTCACAACCCACCCACCTCCCCTAGGAGTTGTATTTCTCTATCTCTATCTTTCCCTTCCTTGCTCTCTATCTTTGCCTCAGCTTTAATACTTAACTGAGGAGAGGTAGTTGGGAAAGGCGGGAAGGCAGCACGCAGGCATGTTGGGATGCTTCCAAAAGCGTTCTGATTGAACGCTGGGAAGCGTTCCCGCGCAGACTCCGTCGGTACCGACGTACCCATATGTGAAGACTTATTCCTGCTGTTCCCAGAGATCACCTGTTACAGGTAAGTAACTGTGCTTTCACCACTAATGGTGTGTGACCTTGTGCCAAGTGGCTTTACCAAATTAGGCTTTGCGTTATCCAGCTGCGCTAACAGTGTTCCTTCTCCCTTCTTTTTGGAATCTGTGAAGCATTAGATATGTACAGGCTTTATACCTCAGTGGTATCTGCACAAGTTTCTGAAGTGTCCTGGGATCCTTTTTAAATACATTTTTGTATTAATTGCACAGTATGCAATAAATTGATCAATGTATATAGATACAAAATAGTACTATTATTAATAAGACATGCTTGTTTTCTGATAAAATATTTATCTCCAGGAACAAGCAGGAATGTAGTCGTCACAAATGGGTGATGTCGGTACCAACAGAGCCTGCGTGGAACACTACCCAGCGTCCAATTGGAAAACCTTTGGGAGTACTCCACTACACCTTCCTGCCTTCCCAACTCCCTCTCCTCAGTTCTTTGTTTTCTGTGGAGCCAGCAGGAAGCAAATCCTGTCACCACAGAAAAAGCATCTTTTTTATGGATAGTATCTGCCTTCCCATCAATGCTGACACCATCGAAGACCTTGCCGATTTCCCTTTCTTTCTTTCTTTCTTTCTTCTTTTTACTTAATTTCAAAACAAAAATTTCAGGCGCCTCAACACCATCTTAGGCCTTAAGCCTACCATAACCACTATAGAAGGTATGGAGAAACCAACTAGTGGTTTAAAAAAATGTGCTAAATGTTCCAGCACTATCTCAGCGACTGACACCCATGATTGGTGCTTAAAATGCCTCAGCCCAGACCACCAGCCAAAAGATTGTCCTCTTTGTCAAAAGATGATGACATGGAGAGGCCTACAGAACTGGTCCTTTAAACTTTCCCTCGGACACGGTATCCTTGGCTTCCACATCAGCGAGGGCCTTATCCTCCTCCTATGGATCACAAGTATTGGCAAAGTCCAAGCACAAGTCTTCATCGAAGAAGGAGAAACCCTGGAGAGTAAATCTCCTTCCAAGCATTGAGATTCTTAGGCATGCCCTGGAGGAGGATCAGCCTGCCAAAAGCTATCGAGGGGTCCCAGGATGCTCCCGAGGCCATGACCTCCAGAGAGCTACTGGTGCCATGCTCCAGGACGGTAATGCTAGTACCCACCACCAATACCCAAGCATTGGCAACATCAATGGACCAATGCTTACTGGCCATCAAGCGGAGCTTGGCAGCTATCCTGACAGCCTCGATACCTATAAAACCGTTGGCGCCAGGCACCACCCTGTTGATACTGGAACTGACATTGACACTGGTGGTGGGTACACCCATGCAGATGGCATCGATATCTCTGCCACACATGCCCCCTCGAGTCTATCATTGATACTGAAACCCAGCCCAGGTGGCTTACTGAGGCCCATACCTTGGAGTATCTGTACCGGCATCGAGCTTTGGCCGAGCACTGTGCCCGTCGATTCTTCGAGTCCTCTGATTCCGAATCGAATTTTTTGGATACTGAGTCACTCAATTCCCAGGGGCCATGGTACCTTCCCTCTGAGCCTTTTGTGCCACAACAGCGACGCATGTCTCCTCCAGAAGACAAGTCCTTCCAGGAATTCTATATCTATATTCCAAGCCCTAGTGATCCCACACTTGGACTTCGCCAATATCACTCTCCTCGGACTTCCACAGTCAACGCTAAGTCCACTCCGACTTGCCATGAACTCGGCTGCTAGAGTTCTTGTAGGTGTTTCAAGGTCAGAACACATTACGCCTGTGATGAAGGAGCTCCACTGGCTACCTCTACAAGCTCGAGTCCATTACAAGGCACTTGTCATGACATTCAAAGCACTGAAGAACCAAACCCCCCTCACCCATCAGTAAGTTAATCAACATCATGCCTGACAACAGGAACAGAAGATCTGCAATGCGGAATGCTTGAGAAATCCCTAAGATAATGACAAAATGCTTAAAAGCTACGGCCAATAGGGCTTTTTCAGTTTATGCACCCACAGCTTGGAATGCCCTCCCCTCTGAAATTCGAGTTATCACGAGCCTTACCCCATTCAGAAAAGCGCTAAAATACCATCTATTCCAAAAACACTACCCAGAAAGCAACCCAGGGAAACACATGATAGGCCCTCCGACGCCCCCTCCCTAACTGCTTTACTACTTTAACCCAACGAGAGAATGGATAATCAGCGTACCCCTTGGCATAAACTCCTCCAGTGCCATCAATCCTGCTCAATTGTGAATATTCAGTAACTTTGTAAAATGTGCTGTAAATAGTTCTCACCCAGTTCTCACCCAAGTTATTTGCCCTGTTTATTGTAAGCACAATTGTAAGCCGCAGACTACTCAGGCACGCTCAAGCACGATGTGCACGTTTCGGGTCAGAAACCCTGTTTCAAGTGCTGCCATAATCGTGCTTGAGCGTGCCTGAGTAGTCTGCGGCTTGCTAATCCAGCTAAGTAGAGTTTTTCATGGTTTTATATGAAATTTATTAAAATAAAATGGATGTAAGTGAGTGGTGGACATAATACTGATATATGTTCCTTTCCTGTAAACATCCGACAAAAAGAAAGATTTTTTGGATATATTTTTCTGGGGGTTTGTTTGGTGATTTTTGACTTTGTCAGTATGATTTATCACTGAAATTTGGGGTTTTCTTGTATATGGCAACCTCTATGGCAAATCTACGCTCGATTGCCATTGACGAGATATACAAAGCAGTAACTTGGTCTTCTGTCCATACCTTTGCTGCCCATTATTGTCTGGACAAGGACTCCCATTGGGATGCCATGTTTGGGCAAGCTATACTTTAGTACCTCTTTCAGACTTAGAGGCAACTCCTACCCTCCGTCCAAGACTTTGCCGATAACAGAAATCCAGGAGAGATCCATGACATCTTCAAGCCTACTCCGAGGCAAACCTCTACCGGTTCTGAGGTCTCCATCTGGCTTCTGGGAGCTAGGGAGTCCCATATGTGACGACTACATTCCTGATTGTTCCTGGAGCTAGCATAGTTACTCACCTGTAGCAGGTGATCTCCAGGAACAGCGGGAATTTAGTCTTCACAACCCGCTCTCCTCCCCTAGGAGTTGTAGGGTTTCTTTTTTTCTCCTTTCTCAGCTACAAACTCAACTGAGGAGAGAGAGTTGGGAAGACATTCGCACAGGTGCAGTGGAGTGCTCCCAAAAGCTTTCCAGTTGGATGCTGGGGAGTGTTCCTGCGTGGGCTACGTCAGTACCGACATCACCTATATGGGAAGAATAAATTCCTGCTGTTCCCGGAGATTACCTGTTACAGGTGAATAACTATGCTTTACCACCAAAAAATGTTTAACAATATATGTAACCGTGCTGCCTTGTACCCGGAGAGAAAAATTTTAATGTGGTCAACCAAAAGTGCTGTGTAAGTTCTCAAGTAAAGAATAATAAATTGTCGTGTAGGACCAGGCCAGATGGCCAGGTAAGAGAGACAAGGGAAAGAGATGACATACGATTAAATAACAGAATTAACTGATTTATGAATAACCTGAAGACAGTGAGTGTGTGCAAGCTTTTTTTTTTTAATCACTCTAGGGAGGGCTTGGTATCATTTTTAGTTAGTGACTAAACCAAGTTGTTTTGAACTGGTCTCTAAGCAGAGGCATGAATTGCCTTAAATCAATTTAATTTAAGCTGTTACATTCCACCGCTCTCAACAGCTGTTGCTGCAAAGCAAATAACATAAAATATAGCAATTCATAAATCAAAATCACAGTCTTCATACATAATGAAAATAATAAATATAGTTCAAGATATTAAAATAAACAGAATGATTTAAATAACTATGCATTAAGACCATGCCAAAAGCCAGTTTTACAAAGAGGCAAATAACCATGGCTTTAGCCTCCTATGGAATTATTGAGAATTTTCACATTTTCTTAAAACCAGGTAGAAGAGAATTTTAGAAAGCTGGAATTTATTAGACATATCCTCCCTCTTCCTACCCCCCAAAACGTTTTGCAGAACTGCTGAGAGAGGGTGGGGGGGGGGGAGGGGGTGACAAACCATTCTTCCACATCCTAGAGAAAAGCTCTGTTCTTGGGATATTGTCTTCTGCCTTAGCGTTTGTGTGCGCATGTTGTTGAGTCAATGCTGATTCCTGACAACCAAGCCCCTGGACCTTTTGGCAGGTAACATAATGTGAATGACCAAAAGCTGGAGATTTTAGTAAAAGTGAGCAACCCTGGGGCATGGGTACTAGCACCTTCACAGAAGACAAAAGCCCACATCCAGAGCAGGACAGTTAACTCTTAAGTTGCCTCTGTTGTACCTGGTCTGTGGACAAATGAAGGGCTTCAATTCCGACTATTTTCAGTCTGGCAGTAAGGGCCATAATTATTAAAATGCGCTCCTGCTAGTGCGTGTCTTATAACCGTTCTGATTTTATTCAGTGGGCCTGGATACTAATAATGTGCAAAAATGTTAACACACGTTAGTGTTGGCACACCTTAGTAACTAAGGCCCTGAATCATCTAGAAAATAAATAAATAAGCCAGATACCTATAACTGTAAGGTTCCATGCAGTGGTAGGCTCTGTAGATTTACTAAGGTTGCTGTTAGTTACTTTCCTGGGGCCTCTAGGATAATTTTGCCAATGTTGCTCCTGCTGGAATTCTGCACACAGTATTTCAGAATTTAGCATGTTTTTGTGATAATTTAAAAAATAAAAAGCATATTGTTTTTCAGTATTATTTTGACAAATATAGCATGCAGAATTTTGCATAATTCAGACCTTCAGAAACGGACGTATGAATTTTGTTTGCAGAATTCGAGCACAAGTGAAATGTGAGGAATAATGTGGATTACTGTTAATCTTGGTGGGCTGGTGACCTGCAGTACTGTATAATGTCCACCCAAAAAATCTCCGAAAAAATCCCCAGTGAAACACTATTTTTACTCTTTTTGTCGGGTTACACTGAGGGAGGATAAGAATGGAATCTTAACCCCACCAGACAGATGTAATCCGTTTTATTCACAGAAAAGTTCTTTGTTCTTTGGTCAATAAGTAATTTAAAAGCACCAACTTATTTTCAATGAATCCAAAAGAAAAGCCCAACTCCTCCTGTGTGTTCAAACATCAAAGTCCTGAAACACAACATGCACGTTTCGGGATATCAAATCCCTGTATCAAGTGCTCCGATGCGGGTCAAACAGGCATTGTTCTTCTTGCAACCACAATCAAACAAATGGCGCCGTTTCCGTTTTTAAACCACCGGATATTCACCGGCGTCCATTCACTCAAAAGGACTGTTCACTTACCCATGGCCTGCCAAATCTGTCAATCAACAAGGAGAACAGCCTATAGGTTAAGGGTAATCTCCCCACGAGTCCCCTTCCTTATTGGATGAAATCAGCAACCCTGGATGATGTAAGAACCCAAATAACACCTGCCAAAGAACAGCCAATCATAAAGGGAATTTCCCACCAACTGAGGGAATCCCTTAACCGATTGACCCCCTTACAGAACACTTAACCATTCAATCTCACGATTTAAACCACCGGGATGTATAATGTCCAAATCATAAATCCATCTCTGTTCACAACGCTGCAAACGAGCCACCCTGTCACCCCCTCTAGGATCTTCAGGGATGTGATCAATCACCGTCCAGTGCAGATCTTCAAAGGAGTGCCCCTTCTCAATACAGTGTTCCACTACTGGGGCCGAAATGATCTGTTGACGAATTCTAGATGAGTGTTCCCCAATTTGGACTTTAATAGAACGTGCTGTACGGCCAACATATAGCAAAGAGCAATCACACTGGATCAAATAGACCACAAATATGGAGGAACAGGTGGTAAACCATTTGCGCTGGTATGTGTGCCCAGTTTTAGGATGAATCCAAGAGATCCCGGACATGGTATTAGAACAAAATTTACAGTCCTGACAGGGAAAATGTCCCCTTAGATCACCCGGACCAATAGGTCTGTCCAAAATGGTGGTAGATTTAACTAACATATCACGGAGGTTCAAAGCTTTACTAAAAGCAGGCATAAATGGGTGAGCCAAACTGGAATGCACCGAAAGAATGGGCCAGTGTTTCCGAAGAATCCCGATGACCGCATTACTCCAGACCATATACGGAAAACCCCCCACTATCCGTTTGTCAACGGAAGCATTAGAAGTCGTGGGGGTAGGGAGCATTAGCCAATCGCGATGGGTGTACTGAGCATGCTTGTAAGCCTGATCTACAACTAAAGGGGGATACCCCCTAGCCATCAAACGTTACTTCAATTCTCGAGCATGACATTTAAATTCAGAAAGAGAAGAACATAAACGACGTAGCCGTAGAAATTGTCCATAGGGGAGCCCCCTCCGGAGCGAGGCTGGATGAAAACTGTTATAATTGAGCAAACTGTTTCTTTGCACTGGCTTCCGAAATAAGGTAGTATGGAGGGAACTGCCCATTCTATAAACCAACATATCTAAAAATTCTATCCGCTGTGAATCGGTGTGTGCTGTGAATTTAATGTTGGGTTTCAATCCATTCAGCCAAGATAAAAATTTTTGCAATTCACCAAAACTAGATGTCCACACGAAAAAAATATCATCCAAGAATCGCTTCCAAATCGGCATGTGGGCAAAAAAATCCGACACATATATCTGACTTTCTTCCATTTGAGCCAAATATAAAGTGGCAATGGAAGGAGCCACGGTCGCGCCCATGGCAATGCCAAAAATTTGCTGAAAAAATGTTCCCTCAAAAATGAAATAATTTTTTGTCAGAACCAAAGTGATTAAATCCAACAAAAAAGTTTTTGGTGACCTCGATGGAGCCGTGGTAAATAAAGTCTGTAATAACTCTAAAGCCTCCCCGATGAATATTTGTGTAAAGCGCTGCTACGTCTAAAGTCACTAAATAGAAATCCAAATCCAACAAAATTACAGTGGATAACTGAATCATGAAATAGGTAGAATCACGAACTGACGAGGCTTCTTCCTTCAAAAAAACATCGCAAAATTTTGACAGAGGCTCAAGAATTGAACCTCTGCACGAGACAATGGGCCTTCCAGGAGGTGAGAGGAGCGATTTGTGTATTTTCGGTACTGTGTAAATAGTAGGTATTTTAGGATGGGAAACTCGAAGAAAAGTGCCCTCCTTCTTAGTCAACCAACCCCGATCTAATCCTTTTGTGACCAAAGTTGAAATCATCGTTTGTAGCAGAGGAGTAGGGTCGTTAGCCAACTGCTTATAAACTTGCTGATCCGACAACTGAGAACGGAGCCCCGCCATATAGGCATCCGTTGGTTGTAACACAATGGCTCCCCCTTTGTCTGCACTGCGTATAGTAATAGAAGTGTCCGAAGCCAGCCTCTGAAGACAAGCGCGATCCGCCCTAGTGATATTAGAAACCCATTTAGGGGTGGCCAATTCCAAAAGAGCCAAGTCTCGCAAGACTAAAGCCTGGTAGGTGGCAATAATAGGATCAGGAGGACCGGGAGGAGACCAGCGGGATGATTGGCTGTTCTTTGGCAGGTGTTATTTGGGTTCTTACATCATCCAGGGTTGCTGATTTCATCCAATAAGGAAGGGGACTCATGGGGAGATTACCCTTAACCTATAGGCTGTTCTCCTTGTTGATTGACAGATTTGGCAGGCCATGGGTAAGTGAACAGTCCTTTCGAGTGAATGGATGACGGTGAATATCCGGTGGTTTAAAAACGGAAACGGCGCCATTTCTTTGATTATGGTTGCAAGAAGAACAATGCCTGTTTGACCTGCGTCGGAGCACTTGATACAGGGATTTGATATCCCGAAACGTGCACGTCGTGTTTCAGGACTTTGATGTTTGACACACAGGAGGAGTTGGACTTTTCTTCTGGATTCATTGAAGATAAGTTGGTGCTTTTAAATTACTTATTGACCAAAGAACAAAGAACTTTTCTGTGAATAAAATGGGATTACATCTGTCTGGTGGGGTTAAGATTCCATTCTTATCCTCCCTCAGTGTAATCCAACAAAAAGAGTAAAAATAGTGTTTCACTGGGGATTTTTTGGAGATTTTTTGGGTGGATATTTATGTATCTCTGAGTTTGGGATTATTTTTCGGTACTGTATAATGTAGCAGAACCCTTGGTGGCCTCAGCTCACGTAACACATGGAAACAAGCCACTGTCAGGAAGCAGAACCTTCACTAAAGAGCCGCTCCTCGGGATGTGCACGTTAAAAAGTTTTGGTTCATTTTTGGGTCACTTACAGACTTTTTTCTTCCCAGATTTTAACTTTTTTTTGGTTAATTTCAAACTTCTTTGTTAACATGCACAAATTGACTTTACATATGTTAATTCATAGATTAATGCACAATACATTGATTTTGCATTAAATCATTTAGGAGGCATGAAAGAAACCAAAACCACACTAATGAATGCACATCCCTAGAAGCTACAGTACAGTAATTATTGGAGCGGGGAAAGATCTTGGCAATCTAGTAGAAACTGTTTTGAAGATGAGGCGAATGTCCATCAATTAACAAATATCTTTATATTTACTTTATTTATATTAATTTATAACTTGCCTGCCTTACAGTCCTAGAAACTGTATAAGGTAGGGAAACAATGAAACATATACAGTAAAATAAAATTCACAAACAATAAAATCAGAAAGATAAAACCAAAACATGAATTTTATTAGACTTGTGGAGGGTAATTTTATAGTAGAAGTCCTAGAAAAAAATTGCAAGTTAAATATCTATTTTGGGGTGATTCTATAAAGCTATATAGGGGCCCTTTTACTGAAATGTATCATATGGTTAATGCACATTTTAGCACATGTTAACTGCAAACATGGGTCCACGGTCATTATTACTGTGCAGGTGGGACAATTACTGTTTGCGCAATGTACAGTTACACATATTTCAGCAGTGGGGTGGGATCTGGTCAGGATTGGGGCGGAAAGTGCACATTGATCTTACATAGCGCACACTACTCATGCCCATGCTAATCACAATTTGCCGTTGTTGCAGTTATTGTGGGTGCATCTATCACCACCTCAATAGGTGGCATTAGGTGAATCATGACAGAAATGCATGCTAATGGCTTGCCTGCACAGCAGCTGTCAAGCACATGCTGGCCATGCCCATGACAATTACCAGGGTATGGTGGCACCCAAGATCTTGATTATGACTCCGAACATGCATTAGGGCCAAAATAAATACACTTTAGTAAAAGGGCCCCATAGGTGCCTGTGTCTTTTTCAAAATAGCCCACAAAACCTGCTTAAATCATAACTAAAATTCACCAGCATATTTTTATACCTTCTTGGGAACAGGTGTTAATGTACATGGGTGGAATATGCACATTCAGTATACTGTTCAGTGTCTTCGTGAGTGATATTGCTGAAGGTTTAAAAGGAAAGGTTTGCCTTTCTGCGGATGACATGAAGATTTGCAACAGAGTGGACCATGTCAAAGGAAGTAGACAACACGAGCAAAGATTATTTAGCTAGGCTTATATACCGCTTTTCTATGAGTCAAAGCGGTGTACATTCAGGTATTGTGTGTGTGTGTGTGTGTGTATATATATATATTTATATATATTTCCCTTGTCTTTGAAGGGCTCATAATCTATGTTTTTGTACCTGAGGCAACCGAGGGTTAAGTGGCTTGCTCAAGGCCACAAGGAGCACCTGTAGGACTAGATCTACAAAAATTAGAAGAATGGTCTAATACTTAGCAGTTAAGATTGAATGCGAAGGTGTGAAAAGTGTGATGTACTTGGTATGCAGAATTCCAAGGGAGAAGTATGCAGTTAGGGGTGAGAGGCTGCTAGATACAGGCCAAGAGAGGAACCTTAGGGAAATAGTGTTTGAGCATATCAAGGGGGCAAAACAGTATGACAAGGTAGTGGCTGAAGCCAGAAGATTGTAGCCTGCATACAGAGAGGCATAACCAGCAGAAGGAAGGAAGTGCTAGGCCTCACCAATGACTTGTATAGGGGCATTAACTTGGAGCTTCGTGCTCAGTTTTAGAAACTGTACCTCACAGAAGGATACTAAGACTTGAAACGATTCAGAGGAAGATGGCCACAATGATAAGGGGCTTGCGTCAGAAGACGTATGAGAAGAGACTTGAAGACCTAAATATGTACCATCAAGGACTTCAGATGGATGCTCAAGACCATGCTCTTCCTAGAATACTATGGACCCTCCCAGTGCCCACAAGCCTAACTATAGGCACGATCACAGACAGCTCGCAACTGTTGCAATCAGTCAATTATAAATAGTTACGGATGCACATAACCCCCTCCCATCCCAAACTCATAAATGTACACAACCTAGCTCTTTGTGAACCACTTTGATTGAAGGAAAAGGTGGTATATAAAACTGGTTAAATAATAAATAAATGTATACCCTGGAGGACAGGAGGGTTAAGGGAGAAATGATATAGACGTTTAAATACTTGAAGGGCATTAATGACTAATTTAACCCTTTTCAAAGATAGGGAAGTTGTACTACTAAAGGACATGAAATGAAAACTGTAGGGAGGTAAACCCAAAAGCAACATTAGGAAATACTTCTTCACAGAAAGCGTGGTGGACGCCTGCAATGCCCTACCAGTAGAGGTGTTGGGGCAAAACCAGTGATGGAATTCATAAAGGTATGGGACAGACACACGGTATCCCTTTGTAACAAGAGGATGGAATGAAAGCAAATTTAAATAACTTTTACACTTCAAAAAAACTGAGGGGGAGGTAACCTGCATGGAGTGGTGGGTACAACCCTAAACAAAGGCACTGAGCGGGGCAACCTGTGCAGGGAGGCAGGTACAATCTTCACTACGTTACTGGACAGACTAGGTGGACCATGCATGTCTTTTATTTGCCAACATTTACTATGTTCCTACATACATGTATTTTGTAAACTGTGTGTGCTTGGTGACTTTTGCTGCGTTCTGCCCAGATAACGCCCCCAGGAACTCCTGCATGGGTATTGAATAAAAGTATGCGCCACCTTGTCCCCGCACACACTTTTACGCATGCATGCTGTAGGGTAATTTTAGAGAAGTCCTTTCCTGCAGTAAAACGGGGATTACCTGTGGGAAATTATTTTGGGTTTTTTTTTGTAAATTACACCCTTAAGGTGGAAATTTATTGTTGTCTAGGGTGATAGCACTACAAAATCTTAAATGCGTACTGTTTGAATATTATTATTGAATTTTGAAGCACACGGGGCATTTATAGATAGAACTTTGTTTCCCATTCTAAGGGACTGATTTACAACGCTTTGTTGCTATAGACACAGAATGAGAGAAAATACTTTAAGGTGTGAAGTGATTCAAGTATGAAACTGATGGATATCACTGGAATAAAGTCTGAGGACTCGCTAATTTGTGCAAGAGCCTAGCACAAATGTGTGTGAAAGGTGACTCCTGTTCCCATGGACATCTGCCAATTAGTGTTTTGCACTTTGAAGGGAAGAGCTTTCCTTCATAGGAGCTAAGCAGTAGGATTCAGCAGCAAAAGCAACCACAAGGGCTGCATAGAGAAGTGACACACAACTCCGAGTAAATTACCAATAGTCTCTTCCTGCGCCATCTATTTACCCAGCCGCTACTCAACCTAACTGGGATAGTCGGTGTGGGATCCCTGCCAGGGGACAGGGTAGGGCAGAGAGAAGGCTTTCTTAGCTTGCCAAAGAGGATTATCTGCACTTTCCCTATTTTGGTTTATGACTGGGAGAGGGCAGAAAGGGAATTATATATCTGTATATATATAATGATTTATTATGATATGAAAACGTAGCAGTTATCCAATAAAACTAACAGATATAAGAAAGAAGTACAGTAGATATGGTTTTGTTAGAAGTAGATTCATAGCAAAGTTCTTATTTTATGCAAACTAATAAATTTCCCTAACAAGACCTAAGAACCAAAATGTCACAAGGACTGGTTCACACAATAACAAAGGAACATATCACTCTAAGTGATTCCGAGTCCAGGAGAAATAAAATCACAGCCTGACGACCTTTGGAGACAAGGAATGATGCCAGGCTCCAGGTCTGATCACAGGAAGTGGTGCAGCTTCTTATGAGGTAGGATTTATTTATTATGCTGGCTCCAGCCATTTCAATATGCAAGCCACGTGCAAGCCCAGAGATGAGGCTGCTGTGGTGTTCAGGGGCTAGTGGAGAGAATACGATGCATGTAGGGTGCCTGCACTGATCCTGGGCATTATTCCTAAAAGTAATGGTGGGCAAAGCCTTGGATGACAAAGCTGATAGTGGCAAAAGGCAATGTCTTTGGCAAAAAGCAAAGGGGGGGGGGGGTATTCAGCAGCGGCAGCTAGTGCAGTTAAAGCAGCTGGCTTTCTCCGCTTTAAATTATCCCCCGATATTCAGTGACAGGGCCATATCTAGCTAAACCGATCTAAAGTTAGGACAGCCTGTTTTCTAGCTGTTTTAATTAGCCGGTTAGCAGCTCAAGGTCGCTGCTGACTTTTGTTGCCAACTCTGCTCTGCCCCCAGTATGCCCCAGCGCTAAGCAGTTAACATCAGGGCGTTTAACTGGGCTATGTGGGGTTATTCAGTAGCAAACCTGGCATGTGTCATCGAATATCCCTCCAAGCGGCATTTACATGGTTCACACGTTTGCAAACCGCATAAATGCCTTTGAACATCCCCCCCCCCCCCACCAAGGTTTTATCTCGGCAGACAGTGCACATGGAAATATCTGGTTTTAGGAAGCACTCTCTCTGGTTGGAATAGTACTGGCTGGGCGCATCAGGCATCATCTTTCACATGGCAGTCAGGAGGTGCAGGCTGTCGTTGGTGAGGAAAGTCAAATAGAGATGGAACTATCTTGCATTGACGGTGTTGGAATAAGCAATAAGGTTGCCCAGCTAGTGTAAGAGCTGAGGAGGCCTGGGACCCTGCTTCTGTCACGTATACAGTTGGGACAAAGAACAATTGCTCTTTCATTCTTCAGCACAGACAGCTTACAATTTCTACGATGCCACAAATTCAGAAGCCTGTGCAGCAGAAAATCCATGTCTGTCAGGTTCATAAGACCCCAAAAATGTTTTGGAGACTTCAGTCTTACAGCAGCAAGTGTAATTGGACAATCACAGGCAACACCTTTAATTCTTCTTCCCTCCCTATCTATAACTGAACTCCAAAGCCCTGGCGGATTTAACACCTCCACTTCTGGTTGTCTAAATCTCCCTCTGCCCTCCAATTGGCTCTTAGAATCATTTTGATCGGGCATGTAGTAGAAGCCCATGAGGAACTGACAAACTTAAGAAGACATTAAAAGGATTGTAAATGATTAGAAGCCACAATTCAATAATGTACTGACCATCTTCGTGTCAGGTATGAAGATATTGGGACATATACAGACATCGAGGTAGGGGAGTACTTATATATAGAGGACATTTGCTCATAATTTTAGGTGCATATACTCTGGGCTATTTTGCAAAAGGTCGTTTCTGTGTGCAAAACACTGATTTGCCCAGGGTAATGCCTTTTAAGATTACCCTGTGCTGTCCAGTTTTCGCATTCTACTTTAAATAAGCCATACTGGGTCAGACCAAGGGTCAGTCAAGCCCTAGTTTCCAGCAGTGGCCTATCCAGGTCACAAGTACCTGTCAGGTTCCCAAAACGTATATAGATTCCGTGCTGCTTGTCCCATGGGTAAACAGTGAATTTTCCTGGTCCACTTTAATAATGGTTCCTTATCGTTCCTCCAGTTTAGTCCTCCACCTGTGGGTAGTGAACCTCCTCTTGCAGCTTGGAGACTGGGCATGTCAAAATCATGACATCATTGTATGTAGTCTGCTGATATCTCCCATCAACCCCAGTGTGTCCAGTCTCCATGCAGAAGGAGGACGTAGTGAGCCTAGGTGCTGGGCTCACTTGAGGAACATATAAGGAGCTTTAGTGTAGGGCAGGGGTCTCCAACTCCAGTCCTGGAGGGCCGCAAACCAGTCAGGTTTTCAGGGTATCCCTAATGAATATGCATGAGATATATATGCATTAGAAATAGCCTGCCATACTGACTGGTTTGTGGCCCTCCAGTGCTGGATTTGGGGACCCCTGCCGTACACCTCTGTCATGTATGATTGTGAGTGGGCAAGGTACAGATGTCCTCGACATCAAAAGGGTAGATAGAATATGTCACATCCCTCCTCGTTTCTCACCACCACCAAAAAGTTGTCTAATAGACTCTATCCTTTAGCGGATAAGGACAAAGAACATTTTCGGTCTCCGTGCATTGATGCAGCGGTCTCCGCAGTTACCAAAAAATCCACTATTCCAGTGGAAGGTAGCGCGGCATTAAAGGATGCGCAAGACAGGAAAGTGGATGGTTTGTTAAAGCAGTCATTTGAAGCAGATGCCTTAGTTTTGCAGGCTTCCATTTGTGGCGCTTGGGTCGCAAGAGCTTCTTTCAGATGGTCTCAGAGTTTACGTCAGTCTTCTCAATTAGATCAAGGAAGTATTTGTGAGCTGGATCGTTTAGCGTAAGGGTCCGCATATTTGGCGGATGTACATTACGACTTGATTAGTGCGTTAGTTAATAGTATGGCTTTGCTGGTTGCCGCACACAGATCCCTATGGCTAAGGAGTTGGGCGGCTGATGGTTCGTCCAAGTCGCGCCTCAGCAAGCTTCCATTTAAGGGAATGTTGTTGTTTGGCGAGGACCTAGCCAAGTTAGTTAAGGATTTAGGGGAGTCAAAAGGCGGGTGGCTTCAGGAAGATAAGCCTAAGCAGGGAAAGTCCTCTCTGGCCTTTCAGGCTCAGTTTAGGGATTTCCGGAGATTTCGTACTTCTCGTCTGGGTGGTTTCCAGAGAGGAAGATTTGTTGCTAGAGGGCAGGGGTTCTGTGGGTTTCATGGAGGAAGTCGGAACTTTGCAGCCTCGTCCGCAGCAACAACTCGGAAACCCCAATGAAAGCTGGCGGGTCCCGGTGGGAAGTCAACCGATAAGCAGGAGACTTCTGGGTTTCCTTCCTGCTTGGACCCAAATAACGTCCGACCAGTGGGTTTTAGAGAGAATTCGCGAAGGATATGCGCTGGAATTTTCAAGACTGGTTCAGGATTGCTTTATACAGTCTCCCTGCAAAGGGCATCAGAAGGCCCTGGCGGTTCGCACCACGCTAGATCGGCTTTTGCAAATGGGAGCGATCGTGCCAGTACCGTCAGAAGATTACGGTTTTTTGTAGTGCCAAAAAAGGACGGGTCCCTGCGTCCGATATTGGACCTGAAGGGCATAAATCGTTGTCTACGGGTATCTCATTTCAGGATGGAAACATTGCAGTCGGTCATTGTAGAGGTACGCAAGGGAGAGTATCTAACTTCCCTAGATCTTACGGAGGCATATCTGCATATTCCCATCAGAGCGGATCACCAGAAATTTCTTTGCTTCGCTCTTCTATGGGGGCATTATCAATTCCAAGCATTGCCATTCGGTCTGGCAATGGCGCCGTGAACCTTCACCAAGATCATGGTGGTGTTGGCGGCGGCGTTGCAAAAAGACGGAATTCTGGTGCATCCTTATCTTGACGATTTCAAGAGCAGAGAGTGTTCAAGTTACCGAAAAGGTAGTGAAGTTCTTGCAGGGCCTCGGCTGGGTGGTCAATCCAACCAAATGTTGCCTAGTGCTGTCTCAGGATCTAGAATACTTGGGGGTTCGGCTCAACACTCAAGAGGGGGTGGTGTTGTTACTAGATCGGCGAGTTCAGAATCTTTGGCAACTGGTACGCAGTTTCAGGTCTGTTCCAGCGCCTTCGGTGTGGAAGTACCTACAGGTGCTAGGAACGATGGCGGCAACATTGGAAGCGGTTCCATGGGCCAGATTTCACACGAGGCCCTTGCAGTGAGCCCTACTTTTCCGGTGGTCTCATCTGTCTGACCCTTTGAGCAAACGTCTTCCATGCCCGCCTCGAGTAAGGCAGTCTCTGACATGGTGGCTGTGCCCCGGGACGTTGACAAAAGGGATGCCCCTGGAGCCGCCAGAGTGGCTTCCGCTGTTGACGGATGCGAGCTCGCGGGGTGGGGAGCACATTGTGGAGAGCTCTTCGTGCAGGGCCTTTGGTCCGGCTCCAAGAGGGCCTGGTCGATCAACCGGCTGGAGCGGAGAGCGGTGTATCTAGCTCTTCTAGCGTTCAAAATGAAGGTCACAGGTCAAGTGGTGAGAGTGCTATCAGACAACTCCGCGACGGTGGCCTACATAAATTGACAAGGCGGCACAAGAAGTACGGCCATGTAAGAAGAAGCAAAGACACTGTTTGCCTGGGTGGAAGGTCGTCTACTGGCAATCTCAGCGGCACACATTGCGGGGAAGGATAATGTGACGGCGAATTTCCTCAGCAGGGTCCAGGTGGATGCGGGGGAATGGGAGTTGCATCCGGACATCTTTGTGGTTCTAGTCTGCAGATGGGGGCAGCCAATCATGGATCTTATGGCGACATTCCATTCGGCAAAGGCGAGTTGATTCTACAGCAGACGGCAAGAGAGGATGTCGGAAGGGATCGACACTCTCATTCAGCCTTGACCATCGTCAGGTCTTCTCTACGTTTTTCCACCGTGGGCGCTAATAGGCCGGGTGATTCAGCGGATCGAAGCTCATCGTGGGAGAGTGCTGTTAGTGGCCCCGGACTGGCCAAGACGTCCTTGGTATGCCAATCTCATTCGGTTGCTCGACGGGGAACCATGGAAGCTACCAGTTTTGGAGGATCTGTTGATACAGGGGCCACTTCGAATGCCGCAGGTGGCTCGATTCTCGCTTACGGTTTGGCTATTGAAAGGGTGAAGTTAAGAAAGAAAGGATACTCTGGAGCGGTGATTGCAATGTTGCTTCGAGCGAGAAAGCAATCTACTACTTTGGCTTACATTCGAATTTGGCGTATTTTTGAAGATTGGTGTTTGAGTCGGCAGGTTCGGGCGGCTACCGTGTCCGTGCCCGTAGTCCTTAGCTTTCTGCAGGATGGTTTTGATAAAGGCTTGGCAGCCAGTTCATTGAGAGTGCAGTTAGCGGCCCTTGCTTGCTACAGAGGCAAAGTGCAGGGGGTTTCTCTAGGGGTGCATACAGATGTGCTGCGCTTCCTTAAAGCAGTGACAAGACTCCGGCCTTCTCGTAGAATTGTCGTGCCGCCGTGGGATCTCAACTTGGCCTTAGGGGCGTTAGTAAAAGAACCATTTGAGCCTCTACATCAAGCCTCGGTGAAGGATTTAACTTTGAAAACGGTGTTTTTGGTGGCCATTTCTTCGGCAAGGAGAATTTTGGAATTGCAGGCGTTATCGTGTCCAGAACTATTCTTGTCTTTTTCCAGAGAAAAGGTCATTTTACAGCCGGTGCCATCCTTTCTGCCAAAAGTGGTTTCTCCGTTCCATTTGAATCAAACGATTTCTCTTCCGGTCCTCGGGGCAGAGGAGGGAAATGCTTCGGACCGTAGTTTGTCGGTTGGACATAAAATGAGTGTTACGTTGGTATTTGAAAGTGTCGGAGACGTTTCGCAAATCGGACCGTCTCTTTGTGGTGTTCGGTGGAGCCCGCAAAGGGGAGGCAGCGGTAAAGGCGTCCATTTCGAGATGGATTAGAGAAGCAATTGCGTCATCTTATTTGGTGCAAGGTCGTTCAGTTCCAATGGGGTTGCAAGCTCATTCGACCAGAGCGCAAGCAACCTCCTGGGCGGAGCATTCTCTGGTCCCACCAGGGGAAATTTGCAGGGCAGCCACCTGGTTGTCTCTTTATACCTTCAGTAAATACTACCGCCTTGATGTTCTAGCGGCAGAGGAGGCCTGCTTCGGGTCGGCGGTATTGCGGGGCGGAGGCAAAGGTCCCTCCCATTAGTTGTTGCTCTGTTACATCCCACAGGTGGAGGACTAAACTGGAGGAACGATAAGGAAATAAGAATTACACCTACCTGGTAATTGTGGTTCCTGGAGGAACTCCAGTTTAGTCCTCATTACCGCCCGGGGTGTTGGCATTGACAGTGGAGGTTCAGCTGTTGGCAGTGTACATTACAGGTAGGTATACTTTTTCATAGGATCCGCTTTGCTTAGATCCTTTCGATCATTTCTGTTTCTTATGGCTCTTTCTTGTCTGTAGTTAAGGCAAGGACAGGGTACAGGAAAACGTTACTTCTTTCTAGAGGAAAATCTAGAGAGCGCATACTTAGTGTTAGGAAAGTTAATGTTAAGGTTAATATATTAGCTACTTATTTGTTGCTCCTTTGAGTGTGCTTTGTCAATAGTTCACTGGGGTTGATGGGAAATACCAACAGACTACATCTAGTGATGTCACGATTTTGACATGCCCAGTCTCCAAGCTGCAGGAGGAGGTTCACTACCCACAGGTGGAGGACTAAACTGGAGTTCCTCCAGGAACCACAATTACCAGGTAAGTGTAATTCCTATTTTGTGGACTTTTCCTCCAGGAACTCGTCCAAAGCTCTTTTAAAACCCAGCTACACTAACAGCTTTCACTACATCCTCTGATAACACAGGTACACTAAAAATTTTTTTTTTAAACTGCCTCTAATGTTTCGATTGATTTTTACATTTTTTGGTGCGCTGAATCCAAATCTGGTAACCAATTTGCTCCATCACGTACAGATTTTTTGCTACATTGGGTTAGCAGTTTGAGGTGAATGTTTCAGATTGAGTGTGATCGAGATAAAAGTTTCTTGGATGAATTATTTATGCTAATTGTTTAGTAGTTATTCAAATAAGAATAAAGAAAATTGTAACAAGGCAGCGCATAAGAATAGAGTAATGTCAACAAAACACACTGTGATGGTAGCAAAATTGTCTGCACTTAAAACAGCCACATACATGTGCACAAACATTGAGCATATAAGAGCGAGGTTAGACACAAAGCAAAGCAAAGAAATGTGCAAAAAACGTTGTACAGGTATGTATGTAAGAATAGAAAACGCAAACCGCACCATTGCAATACATGAAGACAAACACCCGATGGTGTGAAAATAAAATTCTAATAAATGAGATCCGACACTGTGGTAATAACTAGCAAATTTTTATTTCAAAGTTTAGTAAAAACACGATATTTGTCAACACAGTTTAGATTTTAAAGTCATTCTTGGGTCAATCAATCTCCTGGTGGGCCCGTTTCTTCTTCCCCGAATGCTTCTCTTGGTGCGCTGCTTGGCGTATTTTTCATCTGGGGTTTCCCGCAGCAGCAACCAGCAGAAATCAGCCATCATAGTGGTGTTCCATCTTCCTTGGTACCTTCTCTCTACGTCCTTGATGTCCTGGTGAAACCTTTCACCTTGTTCTTCACTGTACGCCCCCAAGTTTTCGGGAAAGTAGTTCACATGGGAGTGCAAGAAATGGACTTTCAGGCTCATGTTACAGCCTTGTTCTTTGAAGGCATTGAGCATCCTGGCAGTTCACCATGGCACCCTCTTAAACAGGCTTAAATCCATTGGAATAACAGGAACCCCTCTAAAATGGTTCTCCTCGTACATATCAAACAGAATGCAACAGGTCCAGTTCAACGGAGAAAAGGCAGAAGCATTCACGCAAACACAGGGTATACCACAGGGTTCGGCTCTCTCAGCACTCCTGTTCAATATTTACATGCAACCACTTTGCAAAATCTTCCAACATCATAATATCAAATACCATGTCTATGCAGACGATATTATGCTGTACACTCAACTCGACACTGACAACCCAAACTACACCCAACTCGAAGAATGCCTAAGTGAGATGCAAGCCTGGTTACTCCAAAGTAACATGACGATCAACCACAAAAAAACAGAGGTAATGTACATCTCCAGAAAGCCAAACTTCGATCCCCCCGCAACAATCACCTTATGTAACAATACTTACCAAACGAAGGAGGAAATAAAATATCTGGGAGTAACATTCGATAGTAATCTAAAAATGGAGAAACACCTCCGCAAAACAAACAAAGCCGTATTCCACAAGCTTAGGGTCCTCCAACCGCTAAGGAGCATTATCGAACCTCAGGACTTCAGGACCATTGCCCAGGCACTCATCATGCCACATTTCGACTACTGCAACGCCATCCTGCAGGGTCTCCCAAAGAAAACTCTGAACATTCTGCAAATGGCGCAGAATGTAGCCGCTAGGGTCATCACGAAAAAAGGCTTTGCTGATCACATCACCCCGGTATTGATTGAGCTCCACTGGCTCCCCATCACGGCTCGTATAAAATACAAATCACTCACGACCACTTTCAAGCTCCTACATAACATTGCTCCATCCTTCCTCTCCACCTTGATATGCTCACAACCACCCAACAGAAGCAGAAGAACCTGCAACTCCAACACCCTCCTCATTCCAGCTGATATAAGAACTGTTAAAACCATTACTAGTAATAGAGCGTTCTCATACGCAGCACCTACACTCTGGAATCATCTGCCGCCAGAGTTACGAGATTGCAAAGACCTAACTGTCTTCAGGAAAAACCTCAAGACTCATCTTTTCCAGAGTCATTATAATTTGAATTAACCTAAGAGGTCTAAGTCCAGAACATATTTATGTACTCCTGCTCATTTATGTATAATGTATATATGTAATTAGTACTCATATACCTAACAAACCCCTCGTGTGATGTGCCTACCCTCCTGATCAACCTGTACACACCCAAATTTTACTGTACTGATTGACAGTCCTCCTTATGTTCTCCTTGTGTAATCAGACCGCTGCTGATCGCTGGAAGCAGCGGTATATAAATGTTTGCTAAATAAATAAAATAAAAAAATAATAAACAATATCCTTATAGTTCTCATCCCGCCTGTTCCCCAAGAATTTGAGAACAACATCCTTGAAGGAATCCCAGGCTTCTTTTTCCTTCTCAGACATCGTTTCAGCGAATGCTCCATCTGAAATGAGTTTCCTTATATCAGGGCCAACAAACACTCCTTCCTTTAGCTTTGCTTCAGAAAGTCGGGGGAACTTTGAGCAAAGGTACCGAAAGCACTCACCATCTTTTGGAAGGGACTTGATGAATTGCTTAATGAGACCCAACTTAATGTGGAGAGGTGGTAATAGAATTTTATCACGAGGTACCAAGCTCTCATGAAGAACATTTTTCTCACCGGGTCTCAAATACTCCCGAATTGGCCAGTCTTTTTTCCCCAGTGTAGGTCGCGGGCCCGGCTATCCCACAAGCAAAGGAAGCAGGGATATTTGGTGAAACCGGATTGCTGCCCTAATAGCATGGATAGAATTTTAAAGTCTCCACAAATCATCCACTTATGCTCATCATAACGAATCTTCTGAAGAATCAGGGCCAAATTCTCGTATTTTTCTTGGAGAATAACAGAGTGAGCAATAGGAACTGAAGCGAATGTGTTGCCATTATGAAGAAGAACACCGTTTATGCTGTCTTTTGACGAATCAATGAACAGCCGCCATTCAGCAGGATCATACTTGAGTTTAAACTTTTCCATCACTCCGTATATATCGTTGCAAAATACCAAATCTTCCTCTTTGCTGAAATACTTCAAAATTGTGTCTCGCGGTTGCGGTACCAATAAAAAGTTGTTCCTGGTGACAATAGATTTTTCTGTTTAAGCCGAGAACCTAGCAGTTGGGCAGCATCTTTTGGGAGTCCTAAATCCAGGACTAAATCATTCAATTCAGCTTGAGAGAAAAGTTCAGGTTTCGGATCTGGTTCAGTTTCAAACTCGGAAGTACTGGACTCATCGGGAAAAGCCATCTGATGAGTCTCATCATGATCAGAACCGTCCACACAAATATGATCCAAAGATTTTGGTGGTTCAGGCACAGGTACTTCGTTGCTATGAGGCATAGGCCTAATTGCTGAGGGAAGGTTGGGGTAACTTATTACGTTCTTATTTTTTAAGTTGTATCCCTTCACAATGCAAGAGCAAAAATAGCAGTCACTGCTGTGGTCTCTTTGTTCACGCCACATCATAGGTATTCCGAAACGAAATGCTTGTTTTTTACCTTTCATCCATAAGCGTAGATCTTCCTCACATGTCTTGCACACTTTGTGAGGAGCCCACGGTTTGTCTTGATCGCCTAACTTCAAACCGAAATAGGCGAAATATACTTTTTTAATAAATGCAGAAATGTTCCTCTGCCGCTTTTTCACGGTATATTCCCCACAAATAAAACAAAAACTGTCTGGAGAGTTGACGTAACCTCTGGCTCTGTGAGCCATCACAAATACACAGCACTGCAAACTACAACTGTAGTGAACCACTTCGGAATAAAGCTGGATTACGACTGAGCAAACAAAAGGTAATAATGAACTTGCAAGAAACTGAAATTTGACAGGAACGTTCATGTCGCAACCACCGTGTTTGAGCGAGCGAATGAGGCGAGGCGAACAGGAAAGAACATGCGCCAGCGCGAGTACTGGATTTAGCCCCCCGCCTCCCAATTGTCCTGTTAATGTTTAAAATGAATACAAAACACTCTAAAATATCATGAGGGAGTGTTTCTAGTTAGTTAACCATTACAACCTCTATTTTGGGCCAAGAAAATAAACTGCAGTCGGCTAAAAAGAAATTATGTGAACATTCCTTATATGGGTAAGAAATCTAATTTTGCAAGAAAACGTGACGTGATGGAACATTTTGGCTATTTTTCCTGGATTCAGCACCCCAAAATCTATAGGAATCAGTTGCAAAACTGGAGGCAGTTTTTTGGTAGTGTACCTGTGTAATGAATTCCAGAGTTTGATTATGCATTGAGTAAAAAAAATATTTTCTACAATTTGTCTTAAATGCACTACATCATAGCTTCAATGCGCATCCCCAAGTCCTTACTTTTTGAAGGAGTAAAGAACCGATCTACATTTACCCATTCCATTCCATTCATTATTTTATAGACCTCTATCATATCTCCCCTCAGCCTTCTCTTCCAAGTTGAAGAGCCCTAACCTTTGAAACCTTTTCTCCTAGGGGCATCCTTCCATCCCCTTTACCATTTTTGTAGTTCTTCTCTGTACCTTTTCTAATTCTGCAATTTAAGATATGGTGACCAGAATTGCACATAATATTCAAGGTGTTGTTGCACCATGGAGCGAAATAGAGGCGTTATAATATCCTTTGTTTTATTCTCTGTTCCTTTCTTTATGATTCCTAGCATTCTATTTGCTTTCTTGGCTGCTGCTGCACACTGGGCTGAGGGTTTCAACATATATCTGGTACGATGCCCACATCCTTTTCCTGGGTGGTGATTCCTAATGTGGAACTTTGCATTATGCAATTGTAGTTTGGGTTCTTCCCTAAGTGCATAAGTTTGCACTTGTCCACATTAAATTTCATCTGCCGTTTGGATGCTCGGTCTCCCAGTTTGTCAAGGCCCTCTTGTAATTTTTTACAATGCTCTTGTGTTTTAACAGCTTTGAATACTTTTGTGGTATGTGCAAATTTGATCACCTCGCTTGTCATTACCAATTTCAGGTCATTTGTAAATATGATAAAAAGGAGGGGGCCCACTCTTGCTTCTGTTCTTCCATACATATTCACAGTTAAGTTGGCCAGTTCATTTTTATAAACCTTTGTAGAGGCACAATTTGGGCCTGATGCGCACATTTATCCCATGGTCTCTTCATCAATTTTCAAACTGAAAGCACATACGTACTTTTCCTTGGAAAGTTGACATAGGTGTAGGATAGTCATAGTCGCTTGAACTGCGTTTTCTTCAGGCTGGCTTTTTGCTGAAAAGGTACTTGAAAGTGTCATCCGTACATGTACTCTTCTAACCCAAGCTATATATGCTTCAGGGAGCGTCTACCATGTGTGTGCTGTGGAATACTGACATAGGGATTATCTGCATTGTGCAAAATGACCCCATTGCCGTCCTGATTATGTGCAGTGCTGTTAAACATGTACTATCGAGAAGAGGAGATTTTAGTATGTACAGCATGTACTTCTATATTTCAGATACTTATGCACAATTTAACTATGACAAAATTGGGATTTAAGGCTCTCAGTTCTATTGTAAGGCATTAAAGACAGGACGAAATCAGTTTGCATTGATGGTAGATGATATGTTTCGCTAAGTCAGCATACTGGTGCTAGTTGATCTGGTCCTTTATTTTTTTTTTCTCGTTCAACATTTATTTGTGGACATGGAAAAGTACACGTATGCTTGTGTTACTGTTGCACTTGCTTTAGATGCAGAGCTGCTTGCTGGCAGTGATTTTACATTAAGGACGAGATGTCTTGTTGCTGACGCATGAGATGAGCTCTCAGTTAATAGCTTGCTGGGTTTCGGAAGCGTGATGAGATGGCGGGTGCACCTTGTCCTTTTGGTGGGTGTGAGCTTCTGCTGGTGTCTGTTTGATGGTGGGGTTGGAAGGCAAGGACTGATTATCAGGATGACCTCTTCATCAGATGTTATTAAACCCAGTAAACTGGGAACATCTGCAATGTATGAATTTATTCATGATAAATTAAGGGAGATTTTGAACTCTTCCGTGTTCCCTCTTCCCCCCTCCCCTGTGTATTAGGACATGGATTGTAAAGCTCAGCAAAATCTGAAAGGAGTGCAATTTTTTGAGAGCTTGTAAATGGGCTGGAATTCACAATACTCTTCTGATCTGAAGTATCTTTTTAAGCAATCCAGTCGATGTTCTCCTTCTGTGTAGCAGCTGCTTTGCCACCCCTTATGCATGCAGGTGGCTTAAAAGAGCTTTGAAAAATATGGAAATGCTTTTAGGCATGAACTGACGATTTGTATCTCAAAACATGCACCTAAAATGATTTACACATCCTATACAAATCATTGGGCACGTCAAGTGAAACTGACTGCCCATTTTAATCAACGGTAAGCTGTAATTTGGAAACATTTTCTACAGTGCTGGATGTAGAGAAGAGGGACAGTTTGAAAGGAACAGTTCCCTAACTACTGTGCTTCCAGTGTACCAGTGTTTCTGTGCTGTAGGTGCTGGAATTTTGTCTTCCATAGAAATTCATTAAGCAGTGGCGTAAATACCGCCCAAGCAGCAGCCGCAGCGTGGGGGTGCCCAGGCTAGACAGGGGGACACTCGGCCCAGCAGTCCCGAGCCTGTAATGGCAATGGCAGAATGCGGCTAACTTCATACTTACAATAAAGATGTTTGTCGCGCTGTCTCCTGCTGCTTCTCTGTTAGAAAAGTACTTTACACAGTAGCCTGAACCCGGAACAACATCACCCCCACTGTGCAGCCAAAATCTCGTGATACCTGAGACTTTGAACGCACAGTGCTTATCTTGCTAGATCAGAGAACCTCCAAACCTTCAGCATCCCCCCTGTAACTGGGTCCAGGAAGCATCTTATAACATCTTCTGTAACCGTCACCATTTTCGAAAATGCTGCTGGTATGACTTTTGTGAAAGATAGCAGCTAAGGTCAAGTGATATCCTAGACATCTGTTGAACTACTGCTGTATTCCAAGATGGCATCAGTTGAAGAGGACGACGGAGGACACTTTCCCGAGACTGAGCATTATAGGTCCACAAGGATTGCTGGAGGTTGGGGGCTCTCTGATCAAGGATATCCATTTGTTAGGAGCCTTGGCTTGGGGTGCCCTAGCTCATGGGGGGGGGGCTGAAAAAGGGAGACTTCTGTCTCAGGGTACAGGGATACCTAGTGAAGGGGGTGAGTGTGTTAGGATTTTCATGATGGGAGGTTTCTGGATCAGAGATCCCCCCCACCTAGTTAAAACAGATGTAATTTTAGAAGTTCACTTAACTTTACTTCCATTGTGATGCTAACGTTTACTCTAGTTTTAATGTACTACTTCTGGTTTATAATTTTTTTATTTTTTCTATACTTCTAGTGCAAAATAAAGTACAAAATTAGTATGGATGTTAAAAAAAACCCTGGCATTAGAAATATAAGGCTGATTTATTATACAGTTTTAATACATGAGGCATTTTGTGCATATAATAAAAACATGCACATTTACAGCAAATGCAGCAAAGTTTGCTTGCATTTAGCATCTGCTTAGTACGCTATTGTGTAAATAGGCAAAGTTTTAGTTCTCAGTGTGGCGCTTTACCAGTCATGCATTCACCTAACTACCATATTAGATGATGCTTGTTTGACTGGTTGCATTTCGCAAAAGGATGGAAAGTAAGATTCTTCAATTTATACAATGCAAATAACAGGATTATGCTATATGAGTGTTAACTATTGATGATAAACAGAAAGTATTTACACTGGACATGGCCGTGCATTCCTGCTGTGTCAGAGACTTTATGGACAGACTTCCAGTTATTATCTAATTGATAAGGCTAAGATGTGGGGAGAGGTAGCGGACGGAGAAGGCGTTAACCTGTGAGGTGATATAATCTTAAATTGGGCTTTTTGACTTTTGTGTAGGGGGAAAGGAAAGAATTTCAGTAATGTGTCTAATCATCTTGCAGAAGTACATCTAATGAGTAGCAGGTTTGGAATCTTTCTCTGCTTGCAGGAGCTGCTATCTTGTTCATTTAGAGAAGAAAGTTCACTGAGAGCGGCTAGGTCGCAGAGTATGTGGATGACTGAGACATCTTTAAATCTAAATTACACCAGTCCCACCCAGACATTGTGGGTATTACTTGTTAAATGATGGATATTCCAAGTGAGGCATCACCAGCGACTTCTCCAGAGGCATTAGTACCTCTTCCTTTCTGCTGTCCTTGTTCCACACATTTAAGTCGATTGATGGGGATCTCTGAACTTGGGCAAAGATAGGTGAATCATGGGCGTGGCCAGCCGTGGAGGCTTACAAAGCATATTCCGAAGACAGACGTGTACATCCCTGCAGATGCTGATGTTATTCCTGCAGAAACGTGGACTAAGGGCTAGACTTAGAAAATATTCTGCTCAGCACTGCACCCCATATAGATGAATGGCTGTGACAAATATGTTCTGCACCAGTGTGTCTGCAGTCCGAAAGGCTGCATGATGTATTGATAAAGGACATGGAGCAGAGGGAAGGAACAGGGGTAAGGTGGTTGTAGATGTTAAGTGCCGTCGAGTTGGCATCGACTCATGGCGACCCTTTGGATAGTTGACCTAAATTGGTGGAAGGGGAGGATCCACAGGGAGGGTCTGTCTTCCCTTATTAGGGACACCTTGTCAGTTCTCTGCATTGTGGAGGTCTTTCAGCTGGACCCTATTCTGGAAGGAGTGAGTTGACTGGCTAGGTTTTTCCTTTTGCTTGAGCCATTCTGTCAGATCATTTACTCTCAGCCTTTTGGGGCTCTTGAAATGGATGCCCTAATCATAGCTGTGACCAGGTGCACGACTATCCTGGTGGAAGCAGGTGCATCGCTGAGATATTCATGATAGGAAAGTGTAAAGGCTCAGGTGGCGCTGTGTGCAGGCATGGTGGCCCAGGACCTCCTCAGGGGGATCCAGCAACTGCCAGAGGACCCTGAGGCAATCAGACTGGAAGCTGCGGCTTCCTTCATAGTGGATGCCCTTTACATTCTGATTCAGACTCTGTTCAAGTTCATGATGGCAGGGTAGTAGCCTGGAGATGGTTGTGGCTTCAGAATTGTTCTGAGTATGCAGCATTTAAACTGTGGTTGAGCAAGCTCCCATTCAAGTACTAATCACTGTTTGGTGAAGACTTAGAGAAGCTGGTCAATGACTTCAGGGAGGCTTAGCCTCCGAGACTCCCAGAAGACAGACCTAGACCCAACTGAGGCATTGGCTCAGTTCAGGTGGCTAAGGGCCCAGCCTTTTCTCCTTATGGCTCTATGGTCAAGGAAGGCCAGTCCTTTCATGGATCCCAGTATTCCCAAGACACAGCAGTCACTTCCTTGGGAACCAGTAAGCCTTCACTGTGAGACGTGGTGAGTCTATTCTGAGCCCAGGGGTCTGGGAGATGTCTCTGGCTGTTTCTCTGATTGTCATCCTGCCAGACCAATCGGTTCTTGAGATACTGGAAGAAGGATATGCATTGGAGTTGGCGGAGTCTCTTCAGGACGCCTGCATGGCTCAGAATACATCATATTTTTGTCTGGAACAACAAAATGAATGGAGTAATGCCATGGTATGCACATCTGAGTCTCTTGGTGGTCCCTCTTCTCATGCTGCCTCAGAAGAGGCAAGGGCCCCCTCATCGTAGTAGATTTGGCCTGGTGCTAGAAGGATAAGGCTGTCCAGAAAAGGATACTTAGTACAAAGGGTGGCAATGAAGGAAACTCTGCAGCACTTCTTACAGTTGCAGGCTATTGCACCTGTGCCCTCCGCAGAATGCGGACAGGGACATTGTTCCAACTATTTTGTTGTTCCAGACAAAAATATGATGTCTTTTTCTGTGCTATTCTGAACCTAAAAGCAGTTAATATCATGTTGAGGGTGCCCTATTTAATCATGCAGACCATCAGGTCAGTCATTGTGTTGGTCCAGCCTGGGGAGTTCCTTATCTCCCTGGACCTCTCTGAGGCATAATTCCATATTCCTATCCAGGGTCAGCATCAGCAAATCCTCTTCTTTTGTACTGTGGGGCAGTTTTCAATTCAAGGCCATGTCTTTTGTCCTGGCTGTAGCACCCCACACCCTCATGAAGTTCCTAGCGGTGGTGGTGACCTTTTTGTGCAGTCAGGGACTCGAGGTCCACTGTTACCTGGATGATTGGATGATTCCAGCCGACTCCCAGGAGAAGTCACATGCGGACATGGCTCTGGTGGTCCACTGTCTAGAAAGGATAGGTTGGGTGATCAACTACCCCAGGAGCAGCCTAGTTCCCTCTCAGAAATTGGAGTATGTGGAGACCCATTATTACACCTGCTTGGACAGAGAGACGAGTAAAGCTGTGGCAGCAGCTTCTGACCTGTTGGGAGCAGATATGTGTGGCCTAGTGGTTTGGGCAAGTTACATCTGGCTGAAGAGCCAGGGGTTTGAATCCCGCTAGAGGGCAGCAACATTGGGCCGGAAGGACTGGGGTTTCTAATCCCACAGGTGCTTCTTATGGTCTTGAGCAAGCCACTTAACCCTCCGTTGCCTCAGGTACAAAAATTTAGATTGTGAGCCCCTCGGGGACAAGGGAAAAATATATATACAGTCCCTGAATATACACCACTTTGATTGCTAGAAAAGCGGTATAAAAACCTAGTTAAATAAATAAATATCCCAGGATCTGGGATTACCTGCAGTTCTTGGGTTGATGGCATCGATCCTGGAGCTGGTCCCCTTAGCCAGGGCACACATGCACCTCATTCCGTGATGATCTGACTCACTGGGCTCTGTTTTCAGCAGTTCGATCAGCACTTCCATCTTCCCCAGGAGCTTGAGGAGGAGCTGGCTTGACGGCTGCTGTCTCAGCCTCTGATGATTGTTATGACTTGCAGATGCTGGTTTGGGTGATTCTTACCTCAGATGTCATTCTAAAGAGCTGGAGGGGCACATTGCTTGGGACAGTTTGTTCAGGGACACTGGTCCCCTCAGGAAGCTGCCTGGTCAATCAACAGACTGGAGGCCAGGGTGATCCACCCTGCTAGTTTTTAAACCCTCCAAGAGGGGAAAGCAGGTCATGTCTTCTTGGATAATGCCACTGCGGTGATATACATCAACAAATAGAGTGGCACATGCAGTGCGGCAGTTGCTGTGGAAGTGGCGGAACTCTGTTGTCAGGTAGAGGTTTACCTGTTTGCTCTGTTGGCAATCTACATAGTAGGTGTGGGACACATGCAGGCCGACTTCTTAAGTCTCAACACTGAGGACCCTGGACTGTGATAATTCAGTCCTCAGACATTCAGTCTCATTGTACGATCTGAGACCTGCCTGTGTTTGGCCTGATGGCAACCCACGGGAATGTAAAAATGAGCAACTTCAGGTGGGAGTGGCTCCCGCAATGATTATTGTTTATCTTCTCCGGTTGGCCACTGGTGAGCAGTCTGTTGCGCAGGATCTAGTCTTACCTGGGGCTGGTCATTCTCTTGGCCACAAATTGGCCCACTGGCCATGGTGTGCAGATCTCCTGAGTCTCTTGGTGGTCCCTCCTCTCATGCTGCCTCAGAAGAGGCAAGGGCCCGCTGATCATGGTAGATTTGGCCTGGTCCTAGAAGGACGTAAGTTGTACAGTAAAGAATACTCAGAAGTCATCACCCTGCTTAAGAACCAGAGGACATCTATGCCCTTAGTCTATGTCAGAGTTTGGAAGGTCTTGGAAGAATCATGCTCCTCACATGCCTTGGATGTCAAGAGGACAGACATTGGGGCTGTGTTGTCTTTCTTAAAGTCTGGACTAGACCAGGGCTTGCCTCTGAATTTGCTGAAGGTCCAGGTAGTGGCACTTGCATGGTACTGGGGATGAGTCCAGGGTGTGTCCCCGGCAGCACATCCAGATGTCTCCCACTCTTAGAGGTGTGAAACAGATTGGTCAATTAGTGCACCCAGTGGTTCCACAGTGGAGTCTTTCTCTGGTGTTGAAGATACTGAAAGAAGCCCCTTTCGAGTTCCTTCACAAAGTGTCTGTCAAGGATTTGACCTTGAAGGTGACATGTATACCAGGCTATAAAACTCCACTACTGAGAGATAGAACAGTTTAAAATAAGAAAGAAAATAGCTTAAAGGGCTCCATGTCCCCTTTTTTGCTAACTCTGCCTTTTCTAAATAGATTGTAGCTCCATCTGTGGCTTGTTCGGATCCAGGCTAAAATCTCTTTGAGACTGTTTTTGGATCTGGGTCCCCTTAGTCTCCTGTGCACCTCCTATGTGTTTCCTTGCCATTCCCATAGATATATCCTAGTCTCCAATTGTGTTGCCTGTCTTGACCATTGTGGTGTTTGTCTTGGCTAGACTGTAAGCTGTTATGAGCAGAGACGGTCTCTTACATGTCTCTGTACTGTACAGTGCTGCATACATCTTATAGTGCTATACAAATGATATGTAGAAGTAGTAATTGTAGCCCTCCTTATGGCCATGTCTCATTAATATGATTCATTGAACAGTGTCTCCATCATAGTGGCAATTTCTAGGTCTGCCTTCATATATCAGAGCTTTGGGATTTGAATTGTACTGCTCATGGCCTTCCAACTCTCTCTTTGACCTGCCTGCATTCCATATAGCTTTGTGCCTCCTCTTCTCATTCACCCTGTTGCTTAAGTAGACAAATAAGCGTCTCACTATTCTGGAGAAAGGGACCTAAGTGGTCTTGAAAGCTGATATGCTGCCTACAATGTATTTTTAGTTGCTCCAATAAAAGTATGGCCCCCAAGAAAGATTCTGATTTTGTTTAGAACAAGTATGGCCCCTAGATCTCTGTACTACCAGATATTCAGTGTTTTGGGCTGTTCTTCACAGCAGCATTTGTTGCTCTTGGCGCACCTCTTCAGCTCTCCATATTGACTATGGGTGGGATAGATTTGCATGCACTCCCTCCATTATCTGGCAATCTTATGCATATTTATTGTGGATATTCTGAAACCCTGACTGGCTAGACGGTATTCCAGGATTGGTTACATAACAAACAGCTGCCCAAATGTAAAGACTTTGAAGAAGGTTGAATTTGTTGTTTGAAATATTTTTCTTTGTTATAATAAGGTAATTCTTGCTAACATCACCTTCCCTTCTGTGTTTTCCAGGGAGTAACATGTGGCTGGCTGTAGACCCGATGCTCCCGACATAGGGACGGTGCTAGGTTTGGGAAAAACGTCGCCTTTGAGAGAATGCTGGGAATGTGCAGGGGGAGAAGGAAATTCCTGGCAGCCTCTCTCACTCTCCTCTTTGTTCCAGCAATCACCTGGATTTACCTCTTCTCTGGGACTTTTGAAGGTAAGAGGGCATGGTATCATAGAAAAGCCTATTAAAAATAATGTGGAAAGGAACATAATGGCAAGATGAAGTGGTGCCAGTATCTAGCTAGACATCTCCTCCCCCACGCTTTAACTTCGTCATTAACAACATAATCATGTAATGTTTTCAAATGTCATAGTGATATACTGACTGTTCTCACTGTGCTCAGTTGCAGTAGTACCACAGTTTTCACCGTGACAGGTCAATGGTATATAATATATCGATGCATCGTTTAAACCATAGCCAACCATTATAATGCAATATAATTTTTCACCTTTGGAAGGCAGTAGAGTGACTGAGGCAGATATGCCCCCCTGGGACTGGCAGGATATTTGTAGCTAGTCCCTCCGTGCTACACTCTCACTGCCAGGTTAGAAACGGAGCTACTGCTCTAGAGTTTTGACACCTGACATGGACCAGGCATATGAGGAGGTTTTAAACAATGGATTTTTCTGCGTGCTTTTTTTACATTGGCGTTTATATGGCTCCCTAAACCAGGGCATTGTACAAAAAGTTTCAGAGAAGTACAGTGACTCCCTCTCTCAAAGTGCTTGCAATTAGATTAGGCATTTGAGGCATGTTGAGAGAGGAGCCTGCACAGCTGTAGTTTCTGGGTGCTTTTACCCTCACGCATGCACCAGTTCTCAAAGGGAACGTACAAGCCTACTTTTCATTTGAAAACTGTCTTAGGAAAAAGCACCCACATAGATTAGCACCTGATTTTGTCTTACTTTGGTTCCTAGCCTTGCCTGTGTTTTATACAGAAAGGCTAGTGGAGCAATCTTATGATGGCCAATTTACTGAGGCAAAGGGCTTTTCCTTGTTATCCCATAAACCAGTCTGGACAAAAGAGTTATGCTGTCTTGCCAACAGGTAGAGGAAGACTTGAGCAACTTTCAGTGATGTCACGCTATATCCACTGGTGTATTACTGAGAGAAGCTAGTAATTGTCTTTCTCCAGCAGGTGGCAATGTGTCTAGACTGAATCAGTAGTGCAGATAGGCCTTTCTCCGTGGACAAACAGGAATGAAGTCCTCACATATGCGTGACGTCATCTGACGGAGCCCGCGTGGGAACTCTTTCCAGAAGCTTTTGGGAGGTTCCACCATACTTGCATGCCCTCTTTTCACCTGCCTCTGCAGTGCCATCTTGAACTAATCTCTATTTTTCCATGAAGCCCAATGGATGTGTTCTGGCCTTGCTTTTTTCCCCCTCCAGGGATCCTGCACCTTCCATTTTTTTAGCAATCGCCTGTCATTAAGGTTTTTTCTCTTTTCCCTTTTATTTTTGTCCTTTCTGGTCATTTTAGATTTCTTTTCTTTTATGTGCATCTCTGCCCCCTCCTTTAAAAACCGAGTCATTTGATTCCGCCATGGCTATCTTTCCAGGTGACATATCTTAAAAACTGGCCAGTGGGTTCAAGAAGTGTTCCTGGTACAGAAGGACCATATTCGCCACAGGTATCCATAGAGTGGACCTGAATGCCTAACATGATCCACTGCTCTGCCACTTATCACCACCCTATGCCTGGAAACAACACCTCGCCCAGACATTGGAGCAAATCTAAGTCCTATGTGAGTACCCCAAGGTTAACTATTAATGTACAATTACTGATCTTAGCACCCTCGCTTAACTGGACAGCTCTTAAGAACCAATCCATGCCCTCTTACAATACCAAGGTCTTGGGATCTCAATACTGGTTCTTGCGCAGTAAGAAAAGCTCCCTTTGAGCCACTCAATTCCTGCCCTCTGAGGTATTTGACCTGGAAAGTATTGGTTTGGTGGCAGTCACTTCCGCACACAGAGTAAGCTTTGGGCTTTCGTAGTTCATCCATCTTACACCAAATCCCATCATAATAGAGTGGTTCCCCATACTCATCCTAAATTCCTTCCATATTAGTTGTTCTACCAACATTTTTTTCCCAAGGCCTCATGCCCAGAAAGGGGAAGCCGCATTGCATATGTTGGACTGCAAATGATCCTTGGAGCAGACAAAAGCCCATAGAAAGTCCACCTGGCTTTTTGTTTCTTTTGACTCCAGCAAGCTAGGGGCTGCCATTACCAAATGCTCTTTCAATTTGGCTAGCAGACTACATCTCATTGGCTTACGCTCAGGCAGGCCTGAGCCTTGATGGTCTTGCCACAGCTCACAGTGTCAGAGCTGTGGCTGCATCGGTGGTCAACATACTCTTGGTCTCTATGGAAGAGATTTGCAGAGCTGCTACTTGGTCATCTGTCACATCTCAGTACTGTCTGGATGGAGATTCCCAATGTAACAGCAACTTCGGCCAATCTGTACTTCAGAATCTGTTTGAGGGTTAGAATCCAACTCCATCCCCCCTAGGCCCATTCTATTCTATTCAGGCTACCCAAAAAAAAAGGGAAGAGAGAATCGCTGCTATTGTACATAGTTCTGTATCTCAAGTTGCTGAGGTCTATTGCCATTAAGCAGATGCAGTGGCGACCCGAGAGTCGTGTGGGGCCTTGTGCGGAGACTCACTGTGAGGCCTCATTTGCATAAATATTTACATAACCTTTGGATCTCATTTGCATAAATGTAATGTATTTTTAAATTTATATGCTGCTCATCTGCAAATCTAGGTGACTTCCAAACATACACAATTTATTAAAACAATAGAATAAATATAAAAATCATGAATCAAAATTAACTTTCACATACCCACAAAAGAATAAACCATTATACATATCTGTATACTGGATTTTATTGGTTGGTGCTATGATCAGCTTACTGATGAGGGAAGATATAAAATGAGAAAAACGAGTCCTGTTAGCTATGAATTCGAGATCATAGTGCCCATATTGGATTAGATTGTGTCAGAGCTGGAAAAGCCTAAAAATCAACAGCAGTGAAGCAATCAGGCTACTAAACAAAATTAAATAGAGACATTCTCTTAAAATTTGAGATGTCCTTGAATCTGAAACATAGAAACATCTATCTGGTGACAAAATATTTTAAAAATTCAGACTGGCAGCATCTGCCTTTGTTGTTTAGCTATTTAATTTTTAATAATTTAGCAGATTTTTTTATACCACTTTATCATTTCAGTCAAAGCGGTTTACATTGCAACTTAAACATGGCAAAATACATTAAACAGGGACATTGATAACTTGGATTTTTTCTGGGGCAGTGGAGGGTTAAGTGACTTGCTCAAGGCCACAAGGAGTGCTAGTGGGAATCGAACCCTGGTTCATGTTTCCCAAGCCAGTGCTCTAACCACTAGGCTACTCTACGCCACTGGATGGATGTTCTCTACTCATGTTGGCCCCAGTCTTTGTTTCTTTTTTCTGTCTTCTCTCCGCTCTCTTTACGAGGGCTTCTGTCCACTTGTCGTTTTCCTCTCTTTTCGTGTCGTCTTTGCTTCCTCCATTACATCCATTTCTGACACTGAACTTTGCTTTCATTTTTCTTCCATTTATTTTTCTTCCTCTCTGTCCACTAAGATTTCATTAATTCTTTCCATCCAGTCCTCACTCCCTACTTTTTACTGCATCTGTCTACAACTCTTCATCCCTTCCATCACCCTGGCTGTGTTATTCTCCAGTCTTTAACTAACCCTCTTTTCACTCTCTGTTCTCCATCCAGCATCATCTTTCTCTCTCTCCCACCTCCTTCCATCCAGCATCTCCTCTCTTCCTTTCTCCCCACCCCTTCCATACAATATCTGCTCTTTTTTTCTCTCCACTCCTTCCATCCATCTCCTCTCCACCCCTCTTCCACCATCTATTCATCTGTCTCTTCACCACTCTTTTTCCACCCATCTATTCTTTCTCCACCCCTCCTCTTTTGTCCACCATTTCCTCTGCCCCAATACTTCCCCATGTTGTCAGCATTTCTCCTTTATCTCCCTACCCTCACCCCCATGACCAGCATGTCAAGCATATGCCCTGTCGTCCTTATCAGTCTCTCTAACCCTAGTATGTACCCTTTGTATCCCTGGTCTTCCTTTCCCTATCCCCGAGTCAGCATGTCCTCTCTACCTCCCTACCCCCCTCCTGTTTCTGCCCCAAGCCTCTATGTTCTCTTTTTCCCTGCCCCACGTCTCCAATCCAGCACCACCTATTTCCTACCCCCACCCCCCAGGTCCAGTACTTCCATCCTGTATCTTTCCTTAAATATCATCTCCTCCCATGGGCCCAGTATCTTTCTCCAATCCCTCCCCCCTCTGCTGCCGTTTTCTTAGATCAGTCCCCTGAGGCAGTGGCAAAGGAAAAAAATACAGTTTTTCTACTACCCCAGTTGACACCTGGGTCACCTGCCAATTCCAGATTTGGACCTTCACCCTCACTGCCGTGAGGTCACCTTGAGGATTCCTCTACTGAATCTCCAGTAGACTCCATCAGCCTCTCTACTTCTGCAATCCAGTAGGTAAGGTCCATATTGTGATTACTCATTCAATATTTTAATAGTAATTATCATACATACCAAGGACTCCCCCCTGTAGTCCTTAGGTTAGCTGTTTTCCTACAGCTCCTCTCTTTTCAACTCCTACCCACCATCCCTCATGAGATGCCAGAGAACCATGTGTGGAAAGTGCAGTCCTGTTCCAGGGACACGCATTTTATGGGATCTCCCCCTGGCATCTACAGCTAGGGAGTCCCCATATGTGAAGACTCATTCCTGCTTGTTCCTGGAGATAGCACAGTTACTTACCTTTAACAGGAGATCTCTGGGAACAGCAGGAATAAGTCTTCACAACCCACCCACCTCCCCTAGGAGTTGTATCTCTCTATCTTTCTTTCCTCTTTCTCTCCCTTTGTCTCAGCTATGAAACTCAACTGAGGAGAGACAGTTGGAAAGGCGGGAAGGCAGCACGCAGGCACTGAGGGATGCTCCCAAAAGCTTTCTGATTGGACGCTGGGGAGCGTTCCCGCGCAGGCTCCGTCGGTACCGACGTACCCATATGTGAAGACTTATTCCTGCTGTTCCCAGAGATCACCTGTTACAGGTAAGTAACTGTGCTTTCTCCTCATCAGCTTCTACATATTCCACCCCTTCACCCTTGAGTCTGACAATACCACTTTTGCCCTTCGTCCCCTCACTAACATTTCAGAAAAATGTCTTATCCCGCATTTTATTGCATTGGCTATTTCTTCTTTTTGTATCTTTTGCTTTCCTGACTGCTAGCTGCTCTAAGTTTCTGTAAATATAATGCCTGTCTTTCTCTGTCTGTGATCTCTTACATTTCATGAAGGCCTCCCTCTTTTTCTTCACCTTCTCAGCGACTTCTTTTGAGAACCATAGTGGCTCCTTTTCCTTTTACATTAACTAACTTCCTAAAAAAAAGGTTTAGCTTTCAAGCTTGATGCTATAGACTTCAGATATTTGAAACCTTATTTTTATCATTCTCTTCTTTTTTTTTCCTTTCCTTTCCTTAACACTCCTCACTTCCTGCCCTTCTTTGTCCCTCATACCCACATGATTCTGGGGAAACTCAATTCCGTATCTGTTGTAGTATCAGAAAATTCATTTTCTATTGTGTGACATGCCACGATCATTTCTTCCAAAGCCTGTTGGCAGATGATGGACCGTGATACAAGGGATATTAATGTCTTTTGTATGCTATGGTAGTGGGGAAGAGTGAAAGGTATGTAGGGAAAGAGTCAAAGGTGCTCACTTTTAATATATGTGCTGCTGTGAAATGGAAATGCTTTGAGAAGTGAGTAGCATATTAAGAAGAAAATAATGGAAGGCAGCATATAGACAGCTGCACACCAATCTATCTTACTTGCAAACATTTCAGACTTCACAATTAGTTTAGGTTAGGTAGGTGGAATGAGCAGCACTTTAGCTGAAGGGTGAGCATAATCCAGTGGAGAGTGGTACACTGCACTGCACAGTGTGAGATTTTCTGCCACATTTACGCAGATGATATTTTGTTAGTAGTTCCAGTCGAGGGGTCAGCGGATGGGCTTAGGAGTAAAGGTGCAACAATGCCTGGAGATGGTTAAGGACTGGTTGAGGAGGAATAAGTTACCTTTGAATTTGGCTGAAACAAAAACTAATAACCTGTTACTCAAAGTAGAACCTCCAAAACTGCAGCGTAGCCTGAATGTAAGGTGCGAGGGGGAGTATACCAGTTGATCAGACTATTATATACTGAAGCAAAATGGAATCAAGATGCAATATATGAAACAGTAACCAACAAATCTTGAATTTGATATATTGCTTATAGTAAATGTAATACAGCCATAATATGCTCCTGCCTATCAGTGCCCCATAGTAACTAGATTGCCGCATTCTGCATGAATTGCAAAGCACATATGCACATAAATTACCATTTTATAAAATATAAATTAGCATAAAAATATGCTATTAATAAGCATGGCACGTACTTCACACCATGGGGTGTACAGGGTTGGAGTTTGGGTGGAGTGAGCAAGTGTGCACCTTGATTATAAAATATGATAATTTATGCATGTTGGTGCATTTATTTATACCAACTCTAGGTCTAATGTAAATGATTGCACCAGAGAGGTATATAGATGAGACCTACAGGGATGTAGTACTGAAGTCCCACTTCCAGTCTGGCAGCCTCTCTATTGCCATGAAGGAGAGAGGTCATGTGCAGTGGAGGAGTGGCCTAGTGGTTGGGGCAAGGTACTTCAGGTCAGAAGGTCAGGGGTTCAAATCCCACTAGAGGACAGCAACCTTGGGCCGGAAGGACTGGGGTTTCTAGTCCCACAGGTGCTCCTTGTGGTCTTGGGCAAGCCACTTAACCCTCCATAGCCCATGTTCCCTGTAAAATAGTTATCTCCAAGTTATAATGCCCTGTTCAATGTAATTTCAGTTTGTTCAATGTAAACCGCACTGATGCAGAATAGTGCGGTATATAAGAGAATGTAAATAAATAAATAAATAAATGTGCAAGAAGAGCATCACCTTGGTATGGCAGGTAGTGATCCTGTAGCTGCCATACCAAGGTGATGCACAGACTTGGTTTCTCCAGGGTCATGTTCCTTTGAAGGAAGGGCTACGATGGCCGTTATAGTTGGCGATTCAATCATTAGGCATGTAGCTAGCTAGGTGGTAGTGGACATGAGGATTTTCTGGTAACGTGCCTGCCTAGTGCAAAGGTAGCAGACCTCACGTGCTATCTAGACAAGGTTTTAAATAGTGCTGGGGAGGAGCCTGCTGTCTTGGTACATATTGGTACAAATGACATAGGAAAATGTGGGAGGGAGGTTCTGGAGGCCAAATTTAGGCTTTTAGAGAGGAAGTTGAAATCCAGAACTTCCAGGGTAGCATTCTCTGAAATGCTTCCCGTTCCACACACAGGACCCCAAAGGCAGGCAGAGCTCCGGAGTCTCAATGCGTGGATGAGATGATGGTGCAAGGAAGAGGGTTTTGGATTTGTTAGGGAATGGCCAACGTTCTGGGAGAGAAGAGGCTTTTTTGAAAGGATGGGCTCCACATTAACAGGAGTGGAACCAGACTGCTGTCATTAACCTTTAAAAAGGGGAAAGTGCAGCTTTTAAACTAATAAGAACATAAGATATGCCATTCTAGGTCAGACCAAGATCCATCAAGCCCTGTATCCAGTTTCCTAACAGTGGCCAATCCAGGTCACAAGTACCTAGCAGCTTCCCCAAAAGACACAGGTTCCACAATGCTTGTATTTGGACAAGCAGTGGATTTCCCGGGTCCCCTTTAATAATGGTTTATGGACCTTCCTCCAGGAACTTGTCCAAACCTTTTTTAAACCTAGCTACACTAACAGTTTTATTACATCCTCTGGTAATGAATTTCAGAGTTTGATTTTGCATTGAGTGAAAAAATATTTTTTCTTATTAGTCTTATATGGGTCGCAATGAAGCTACAGTGTACATTGTAGCTTCATTGAATGTCCTCATCTTTCTACATTTTGATGGCATAAACAATCGATCTACGTTAACCTGTTCCACTCCATTCATTAATTTATAGACCTCTATCATATCTCCCCTCAGCTGTCTCTTTTCTAATTCTGCTATATCCTTTTTAAGATACGGCTGTCAGAATTCCACACAATATTCAAGGTGCGGTCGCACCATAGAATGATACAGAGGCATTATAATATCCTTTCTCTTAATTCTCCATTCTTTCCCTTATGATTCCTAACATTTTATTTCCATTCTTAGCCGCTGCTGCACATTGGGCAGAGAGTTTCAACGTGTTATCCACAATGACGCTTAAATCTTTCTTTTTCCTGGGTGGTGGTTCCTTATGTGGAACTTTGCTTTGTGTAACCATAGTTTGGTTGTTTTTTCCTAGGTGCATAAATTTGCACTTGTCCACATTAAATTTCATCTGCCATTTGACCAGTCTTCCAGTTTATCCAGGTTCTCTTGCAGTTTTTCACAATCCTCTTGGGTTTTAACAACTTTGAATAATTTTATGTCATCTGAAAATTTGACTACCTCACTTATTTTTCCCATTTCCAGGTCATTTATGAATATGTTAGAAAGCAGTGTATACATCAAAGATCCCTGGAGTACTCCACTAGTCACCTTTCTCCATTGGAAATATTGTCCATTAAGCCCTACTGTCTGCTTTCTATCTTTTAATCCGTTCCTGATCCACAGTAGTACACAGCCTCCTATCCCATGACTTTTTAGCTTCACCAAGAATCTGGCATGAGGGACCTTGTCAAAGGCTTTCTGAAAATCCAGGTACACTACATCGACCAACCCACCTTTGTCTACATGTTTATTTACACTTTCAAAAAAATATAACAGATTAGTAAGACAAGACTTTACTTGGCTAAAGCCAGGTTGGCTGTCTCCCATTAAACCTTGACTATCTACATGTTCAGAAATTTTGTTCTTAATAATAGTTTTTACCATTTTTCCTAGTACTGACATCAAGCTCACCAGTCTGTAATTTCCCGGATCACACCTGGAACCCTTTTTAAAAATTGGCGTTACATTGGCCATCCTCCAATCTTCAGGTATTACTGATGATTTTAATGATAGTTCACAGATTAGTAATAGTAGGTCTGCAATCTCATATTTCAGTTCTTTCAAAACCCTTGGATATATACCATCCAGTCCAGGTGATTTGCTAATCTTCAGTTTATCAAATAGTTGTAATACATCTTTCCGGTTTATCAATATTTCTTTCAGTTCTTTTGATGCATCAGCTTTAAATACCATTTCAGGCATAGGTAGCTTCCCTACATCATCTTCTTGATTATTGTGTGCAGTTCTAGCCGCCATATCTTAACAAAGGATATACCAGAATTAGAAAAGTGACAGTGAAGAGCCACCAAAATGGTAAAGGGGATGGAAGGATATTGCTATGAGGAAAGGCTTAAAAGGTTAGGGCTCTTCAACTTGGAAAAGAGACGGCTGAGGGGGAGATATGATAGAGGTCTATAAATTCATGAATGGAGTGGAACGGGTAAACGTAGATCGATTGTTTATGTCATCAGAATATAGAAAGACTAGGGGACATGCAATGAAGCTACAGGATAACCTATTTAAGACTAATAAGAGAAAATATTTTTTCACTCAGTGTGTAAACAAACTCTGGAATTTGTTACCGGAGGATGTAGTAAGGCTGTTAGTGTAGGTGGGTTTAAAAAAGGTTTGGGCAAGTTCCTGGAGGAAAGGTCCATAAACCATTATTAAAAGGGACCCAGGATATCATTGCTTGACCCAATAACAAGCATTGTGGAACCTGTGTCTTTTGGGGAAACTGCTAGGTACTTGTGACCTGGATTGGCCACTGTTGGAAACAGGATACTGGGCTTGATGGACCTTGGTCTGACCCAGTATAGCATATCTTATGTTCTAAGTGTGCTCTTGCCTTGATAAAATAGGCTTAAATGACGCATGTTAAAATATGAATTAATGTAGTACTATTTTATAAAGTTACTCTCTTTGTGCTATGCCAAACCTCTTAAGTGTTTTTAAAAAAAATTGTGTGGCTTTATAGATATTAGTATTCTGCTATACATTTAATGCTATATGTAGAGCAGAGGGTCGGGTTATTGACGGCAGGGCTGCAAATATGCCTTTGAATATCCCCCCTATATGTTTAGTGCCGATATTTGAAGCCATGTACATTTAACTTATACCTAGAAGCCATGATATTCAGTATTTCTAAATGTAAACATTATGTATACTTACACATATGAAGGAATGTCTGAGATGTTCCTTCACATATGGGACATCCATGCCACAATGTCGAAAAATCTAGGAGAGTGACAACATTCTCCGCCTTGAACCCTCCTTCCCCTGGTTTAAATCCCTCCTAAAAACATATTTGTTTCTCTCTGCCTTTGACCTACCCCCCACCACCTCCTAATCTCTATTGCTACTGTCGTCCTCTTCAGTTGATGTGAATGACTATCTCCTGTCCTGTCTATGAATTGTAGTTCCTTTCCTTTCTGGCTTTGGCCTTCTTTCTGCATTTTCTAGCATTGTAAACCGCTCTGATGTTACATAGAGTGGTATAAAATGTGTGCGAGTAAAGATGAAGATAAAGGGAGGCAGGTATAGGTGTCTGCCTTCTGAAATCGCTACGTCTCCGCCCTGAAAGATGAATGTCCCAGTAGCCAGTTATCGAGGCTGGGCACGTGCACGGGTGTAGGCTATTCCACAAATGTGGATGTTCCCAAGGTGGACATAGTGGCCAGGATGTTCCAGAAGGGGGCAGGGGGAGTGGCTGTTATGCAGCTAGCATGTCCTGGCTGGCCATCTTAGATAATGAGACGTGCAGCGGTGCGCTGGCCACATTTTGAATATGTATTTACATGCAGGTTTCTTTGGCCAGGAAATAGTAACGGTGGTGATAAGAGGCAGATTTTGCTCTTCCCCGGGAAGCATTGCAGCCATGACATGAGCAGGAGCCTCAACAACCAGGGCCAGATGTGCTTGTGCCGTTTTTAAATTGCGCCATGACGTGTATTTCCCTCGCTCCACCGAGCATACCCTCATGCTACATCTATATACCCGGCTCTCTAAAATGGATCCAGGGATGTGCCTGCGATTTGCACGTCTGAATGTCCATTTTCAGACACCCAGCTCTTGAATAGAGCTTCTAAAACGAACCCTATAATTTATATAAGTATATTCAGCAGCACTAGCCAGACATATAGATCTGCTGAACGCGGGAATAATGTGAAACATCTAGATAAGACATTTTAAATTATTCCCCAGACATTTTACTGAAAATTGACCCAAGATATAAATATTGATATATTTTTTTAATCAGCAGTTTTCTTCCTGCTTCTTTGGGTTTTCAACTCTAAATCAGAACAAAGACTGATCTGATGCCATAAGCCTTCATTCACTACTACCTGGGAATTTATCCCTAATTTATATCCATCCCAAAACTTACTTTCATCCTGAAATTGCAGTAAGAGTCCTCAGCCAAGGCCCTGCACCAGAGCTCCATGCAGAATATTGCAGTCATGGGCGCTAGGTGTCACCATTGTTCAATGAGGGGCTGTGAACTCTGCCTTTGCAGTACCTCCAGTCCTCTCTGCTCCAGGGAAAGGAAGACCTGAGCTGGGTATTGAACCCTTATTCTCCTTATGGCACCACCATGAGTCACTGGGTGGATGCCAGAAATGTTTTTAAGGTGAGTGATAGGGAAGATGGAGAAGAAGACAGCAGAAGGGCGGGAGGCAGGAACATAGGCAGAAACCCTAGCCTCGCCACCTGCCCCCCCCCCCTAACTGCCGCTGATTCTGTCTCGGGAGGGGGAGGTGGGCAGCAGCAGTGGCAGTATTTCAAAAAGCAGAGACAAAAACCCAACGCTGCCTGCCTCCCCCTCCTGAGACAGAATCGGCGGCAGCTGGGGGGCGGCTGCCTAGCTCGCCTAGTGGACAGCTCAACCCTGATGGGAGGAAAGAAATGGTTGCTCTGCAGAAAGACTAAACGCCTTCTGAAATGTGCTTCTGATAGCATTCCCTGAAATTTGTTAGCCGAGTTAATGGCCATGAAATGACACGTGAAATTCACTCAGAGGGGCTAGTGGTGAGAGTGAGTTCTGCTTCTGGAACAGATTTAGCTTGGAGGGTGGTGATCCCCAAATCATTTGCCAGTTAGGTGCTCTCTGCTTCTCTCGTTTACGGGTTTTGCAATATCAGTTCCTTTATTTTCAAAGTAAAGCCGAGGAAACAAAGCCCAGAGCTCTGAAGTCAGTGTGCTTTTTGATGCACGGATTCCCTGTGGAACAGAAGACTGACGATTGTAGCCTCACTGAGCTGCTCTCCCCCACTTCTCTCCACAATCAATGTCTCCAGAAATGAGATCTGACTGGAGTGATTGTGCCCCCTCAGCCCTTTCCAGAACCCCATTTCCACTATGAATGAATATAGTCCTGGCAGGGTGCCCACTGGTAGTGTAGCTGTATTGTCAGGGGCTTCAGAGATGGAGCATGCAGCAGCCCAACCCAGTGGTCTTTTACGCTGGTCTGTAAAGGACGTGCTTTGCCTCCTGTTAATGGAATAATAATAACTATTGAATAAAGGTGGAGAAATGCCATAGTTGCTTGTGCCTCTGAATTCACAGAGTTTAATTTTAGATATTTCTATTTTTAGGCTTTTGCTGCATTATAGTAACTGTAAATAATATGTCTCCAATACACCAGACAAGCAGTGTGATGATATTTATCAGCTTAACTAACACTGGCGGTGAATGTCTTCTGGAAATACAAACCTGGGTTTCTTTTTACCTAAAGCTGATACCACGTGAAAAGCTAAATCCAGCACTGTTGTTCTGTGATCTGGCGTGGACATCTTCTCACTCTTTGCCCCTCCTGCTCCCAGCCTTGCCGATATTTGCTTTGTTTGCACCTCAGTGGTTTAATATTAATAACGGAGATTAAGTGGTCCCTGCTCATCAGAGGAACGAGATTAATCTTCATCAGCACGGATGGAGAGTCGATTTTCCATGCATCTCTCCTTGCTGAGCTGCAACAGGTGGCCGTTTGACTGGGTAACAGTGGGATGCAGCAGTGGACACGTTTCAGGCCTGTACATTTCCTCTGTAAATGACGAAAGTCCCGAGACAGGAAGAGAACCCATGGGAAGTTTCTGCCCATAAAGCAAGGGGCCCCTATAAAGTTCTTATATTCATTGGCCGAGGAAATTAAAGCAGGGGATGATTCTTTTTCCTTTTACCTTTATTTCTTGCAGACGTTGTATCTATTGCCTTTAGAATTATTTTGCCTTACGTATTTGGCATCCTGAATTTTGGTGATTTTGCCAGAAAGAGAACTCTATATGTACATAGACGTATAACCTAGAGACACAGAATATAAATAGCCTGATAAAGACCCTAAGGTCCATCTTGTCTGTGCAGTCTGCTTCCTTTTGTAAACGCCACAGATCACACTTGATCTCTGGCTTTTCCTTCACAACTGCGGATCTTTTGTTCCTATTGCCCAGACTTTCTTAAAATCTGTCATTGTTGTCCACTGTCCCTTCTGTGAAGAAGAAATTTCTAATGTTACTGCTGATTGAATGTCATGGGTCTGTTCTGGGCCCTCTCCTTTTCTCTCTCTGTACCCAGTCCCTTGGTGCTCTGATTGCCCCCCATAGCTTTCATGACTTTCTCTGACACCCCAGTCCCGCATCTCTGTCTGCCTGTCTGACATCGCCACCTGGGTGTCTCACTGCTATTTGAAATTAAACATGGCCAGAACCAAACTTCTTATTTTTCCCCCTAAACCCTTCTCCTCCCTTCCTCCTTTCTCTATCTCTGTAGCTAACTCTTCTACTTCCTGTTTCCTCAGCCCAAAACCTTAGGGTCACCTTTCACTCCTCCTCCACACATATCCAACAGAGAGCTAAAACCTGTCGTTCCTTTCTCTATAACATTAACAAATTGTGATGGATCGTTGCTAGACATTTTGGTGTCTGTTGCTGTTCAGCACTTCTTGCGCTGCTGGAAAGATGCATCTGACCTTATGTCGGATTCGTAAATTTGAAGGTGCTGCTTCAATTTCATTACATTGTATAGGGAAAGTGGAGCGGATCTGGAGATCTCTTGATGAGTATCTATCAATATCTTGCACATGATTGCTGTGATTTGTATTGTGCAACCTCTGGGTACTTTTTTTGTGGGGCGGGAATATAGTTTGCACTTGTTAGTGTTAAAGATTATCTGTTAAATGAAAATCTTTAAATAAATTTTTGGAAAAACAAACAAACAGAATTCTCTCCTTCCTCTTTGAACACACTACTAAAAAATGTATCCACTCTTTAATCACTTCCCGTCTCGACTATTGCAACTTCCTCCTTGCTGGTCTCTCTCTGAGTCACCTCTCTCCCCTTTAATCTATTCAGAGCTCAGCTGCGCAGCTAATCTTCTGCTAGCCCTGATATACTCTTCTCAAATCAATATTGACTCCCCTTCCATTTCCGTATCCAATTCAAACTTCTCCTTCTGCTCTATAAATGCATTCATTCTACTGCTCGTCGTTACCTTTCCTCTCTTCTCTCTTCTCTCTTCTCTCTCCCTATTCCCCTCCTCGGGAACTCCGCTCTTCCTCTGGCTTGCATCTCTCTGTGCCCTTTTCTTCCACCGCCAGTTCCAGACTTTGCTCCTTTCACCTTGCTGCTCCTTATACCTGGAACAAACTACCTGAGTCTGTAAGTCAGGCGCCATCTCTCCCCTTTTTCAAATCCATGTCAAAGATTCACCTCTTTGAAGCTGCTTTTGGATCCTGATCCCTTGCCTTCCTGGTGTCTCCTTACCTTTTCCTTTTATACCCTTATTCCTATCTATTGTACTGTCTGTCTTGATTAGGTTGTATGCTCTGACGATCAGGGACCGTCTTTTATATATGTCTGTATAGCGCTGCATATGCCTTGTAGTGCTATAAAAGTGATCAGTAGTAGTAGTATTATGCTATGCCCTTTGATCAAAAGCTTTCTGTCCAAATATTTACTACTAGAACCTTTTGAAGTATCACCTTCAGTTTCCCATGTCTCTCCTCTTCATTACAGTGTGTATATTTAGGTCATTAAGTTTCATTGCATAGGGCTTTGGATGCAGACTGATAGAAGTTGGCATGTGCTGTGCACTTGTTTGTCTTGGGTTGTGCGCATGGGGGTAGGAGGAATAAGGCACATGGAAAAATATGTAATTGAACGTGGCACCCTCACACACACACACTCTTCCTATTTACGTCAGGATAGAAGTAGGTAAAGTTGGTCCTCCAGTGCTTTAGACAGGTTAGGTTGTCAGGAATATGCTATGCTGAGCTTTCAGCAGATAATTTGGCAAACAGTTTTCCTAAGAATCTGTTTAATTACGGATTATCCTGAAAACCAAAATTTCCTCAGAATCTGATGTTGTAAAGTTCTTGCTGGCCCTTAAAATTCAAATCTGTGAAAGTTCTAACCTAGCCCCAGAAAGAGATTTAGTGCTAATGAAATTGGCTTTCAAAAAGCAGCCCAGTTTCACCTGCCAGTTCCCGTTAAGAGAGACACCTATTAACGCTGCTTTCCTTTTTTAATTGGCAACAGTGTTTATTTAGTAGGCTTTTGGCCCAGGGGAGCCTCACATGTATTAACACAGAGAAGTAGCCTAGGGCAGGATATAATGGTGTTTGCAGGAGAAATGTTCCGAGCATATTAGGCTGCAAGCAGGCAACGCACGCGGGAGAGGATGGCTCACCAAGCGTTCATTTTTGTGCCGAGCAGGGTAATGGTCCTATGAATGGCTCATCTAGCAAGTCATTTGCATATCTAATTAAGCTTAGCATTATAGTTTTAATAATTGAAGAGGCTCTATAGCACATCTGTTTATTAGTGGGTTGGTGGGGGGGGGGGGGGCTGGGGAGTTGTCCCTATCTCTTTCTTGTGATTGAGCTGCACTGAAAGGTTTGTGGTGAGGAATGGGTGAGAGGTCTAGATTGGAATCTGAATCCCTTGGCCCTTTTCAAATTCATTGCCCATCTTTTGAACGCTTGTGGTGTCAGATTTGAATGACAAAGCAGGCAGGAGTAGAGTTACCATCATTTGCTATTTCTCGCTTTCTGCGACTGGAGCCATGTCCCTTTCCTACTTTCTCTCATTGCCTGTAGCAGGAGCAGAGTTTTACCTTTCTTTTTCCTGCAGGAAGAGCCGGGTTCCCTCTGTTCTCTCATTGCCCATGGGAGGAACAGAGTCCCCCCTCCTTTCCCAGCACAAAGAGCTGAGTTCTTCCCCCTCTTTTTCTCTTTCTCCGCAAGAGGAGTTGAGTTCCCACTCATCCATCTTTCTCTGTGGGCGGAGCTGAGTTCTTGCTGTTCCCTGTAGGACAAACTCAGTTGCCCCTCTTCTGCCTGAAGGAGTTCAGTTCCCAACTTCTCTTTCTCCACAAGAGGAGCTGAGGTCCCACCCTCCTCTTTCTACTATAGGATTCAAGTAGCTTTCCTCATGGGATGGGAGGTGCTCAGTTCCTGCCCTTTTCCCTGTCTGAGGGCTGTGTTGCATTTCCATCCTTTTCTCTTTTCCTTTGGCAAGAAGTAAATGCCCATGCTCACTTTCTCTTTCTCTGTCTCTTGCCCTCTTCCTCTCTTAAGGTCGTGTACTTTAAGCGCCACTACAGCTTCTTACGTTTTTCTTCTCTTGAGGCCTCTGTGGACTGCACTATAGAGTTCGTAGCTACAAGAGGTTAATAACAGAAGGCATTAATTTATTACTGCAAGCAACTTACAAGGTGATAGATAATGAAGGAATGTTCATTAGTCTTCTAGACTCAGCAACAGTTTAACAGAAAATATTGTGGCACTAGTAACTTGTGTGTATCAGCATGTTAACACTGATAAGATAGCTACACGTGCTTTTAAGAACAGAAAATTTTGTATAGCTACATGACAATAGTTTTTTCTTTTTAAGTGCCGTCGAGTCAATGCTGATTCCTGCCGACCCAGCAGCCCCTGGGTTTTCTTGGCAGGGTAACCGGAAGTAGATTGCCAGGCCTTTCTTCCAAGGCAGTGGAGGGTAAGGTGACTTGTCCAAGGTCACAAGGGGAGAGCCAGTGGGACTCGAACCCTGATCTTTTGGGTACCAGGCTGCTGTTCTAACCACAAGGCTGCTCCTCCACTCTGACAATTGTTAGACCTGTATTTTTCTTGTACTGTAAAATAATAATTTGACAGCAACCTCTTCACTCACCCTAGTAATTTTTTAAAACTTTTTATTTATCAATTATTTAATTATTACATCCAAAAATACATTGAATGAAAAGAAAATGGGCAGTCCAAAATACAGGAAATGTTATAACATCAAAAAGAAGAAACAATTATCCCCCATTTACAATATTAGTCCCCAGAAAAGGAAATTTGGGATAGTACTAGGAAACTAAACTTCACAGACAGTAAAGAACCAAAGGGGTCCTACACTATCTAATCTATAAATCAGTTAGGCAGGTGGAGGCTCATGCGTCAGCCGAATGAGAAGGCACAGAAACCTCAGTCGATACATCCTCCCCAGCCTCCAGAAACTCCTGAAGTTGCCTAGGTTCAAAAAACACGGATATTTTCTGCTTAAATGACACACAACACTTAACAAGAAATTTTAACTGAAAAGTAGCCCTTAGGGCCAGAACCCTGGGGCGAAGGGCCAAAATGTCCTTCCTTCTCAGCTGTGTAACACGAGAAACATCAGGGAATATTCTAACATTAGAGCCCAGAAAAACTTCATTCATGTTCCTGAAATACAATCTAAGAATATAAAATTTATTCGACTCCAGTGCCATGGTTACAAGAAGGGTAGCTTTTTCTATTATAATCTCCAGGAAGCTTTCCAAAAACCCTGTGAGGTCTCCCACCCCAGGGGAAGTAGGGGGTACCGGATACCTGATCCCTTAAACCCAGGGACAGATACTGAGCCCTAGTCCATAGGTGGGATTTGTTCTGGGGGAATCTTCAAGATTTCCACAAAATACTTCCTCACCATCTCCATAGATGATAATAAGGAGAACTAGGGAAATTCAAGAACCGCAGATTACATCGACGGGCCTGATTTTCCAGATATTCCATTTTCCTAATGGTCACAGTTCTGTCCTTAATCTGGGCAGCAACCAGGTCCCGCAGCTGCTCCACGTCCTTTTCCAGTCTGGAGATTCTCCCAGCTTGCTCTTCATGGATACTAGTGAAGGTTACACACGATGATGTAACCCCCAAAAGCTCAGCACTCACAGACCCAGTTTAAAGCTGCCATTCCTCCCACAGCGTTTCCATTGTAAAAACCGCTGGTCTCACCAACATGGCAATCCCCGGAGATGCCTCCTCCTGTGCAGGGACAACCACAGACTTCACCTCCGGTGGCCCTTCTCCTTCAGTCATCTCCCGCTGCACCTCCACCTCAGAAGAAGGTTCAAACTCAGCCGGACCACCTCCTGCGCTCTTCTTCACTGGTGTGCTCACCATCACGCCATCTGGCACTGCAGCTCCAGCCAAGGAAAAACCTCCGGGTCGAGGAGGGGGGGTGTTGCTCTGGAGAGAACCAAACACCCGAGATGCTCAGAGGTGACCCAGCTCCTGCTGCCCCTGCCAAAGATGCCGCTCCTGCACCAGCCGCAAAGCCACAATCCTTTAGCTTGTGCTGTCCCGAGGAGCCCAACAGATCCGTCTCAGGAGGTAACGGCACCTGCTTCCGTTTTCTCCACCCCATACTGCAAACGCACGGAGCACGCCTCAAGGACACACAAAACTCCGAGACGCGGCTCACAGCTCAACACGTCCTGCCGCCATCTTGTTACTTCCCCCACTCTAGTAAATTTAACTAGTCTGTCAGCACAGACCCTACTTGAATCTTTGGTCTTTTCCCTCCTTTCCCCTTCCCATCACGCTCCAGAGCTGTTCCACTTGCTTAAATATTGTCACTGCTTTGAGTGCTCCTACCTATGCCAGTAGACAGTTTGTAACGCATTTTTTTGGGGGCCCAGGTGCACTGGAATGGCTTGCCATTGAAGTTAGGACTGGAGTTAAGTTATTCTCTTTTTCATAAGGGAGGGTGACCTGCATGGAATGGCGGGTACACTTACTCTAGCCACTTTACAGGGCAGACGAGATGGACCGTACTGGTCTTTATCGGTCATCATACACTATGTTACTATGTAAGCTGACCAAAGCTTTGTCATTTCCTCAGCCCTTTCCAGGCATGGCTGTCAGACATTAATTAACCAAGGGGGTGGGTTTCCCCTGGTGGACTTTCAGTCCTGTGCACATAGGTGGTTGAGTTGGAGGGGATTTTCTTGGGGGGGGGGGGGGGTTGGCACGAATAGGCTTCAGGAAAGTGCTTGTTTTGGTCTTAAAACATCCTGAGTGTGTAGAGAAGCTGGAGAGTTAAGTGACTAGTCTAAGATCACAAAGACCTACACCATGATTGGGAACCTGCTCCCATCCCACTGCTTTTACCATTAGGCTATTAGACATCCACGTTGTGAGATGCTATTCCGGGGGCATCTATGTAAACGTCTCTGTAAACGTCCATATCGGGTATGTCCATGTTTCTGAAATTGTGCCCGAATTTGCACATGCTTGCCTTTTTCTCAGATGTTCTGGCCTTGACGTCCCCGATTACCATTGCACGTCCTATTGTAAAATGTGTCTTCATGTGTGCACCAGCAGAGTGATAATGGCAGTGATATGTCGTCATGCGTGATGTATGTGTTGTGTTGAGAATGTCTATTTGTTTTAATGAAATTGTGTATGTTTATTTTTAATCTGCCTAGTAGATAGTACAGAGTATAAATCTTTTAAAATAAATAAATAAATAAATAAATTCACCTGATTCCTTTGATTTCTTCCTAGCAAAGGTTACTAAAATTCAGGAGGGTGTATGTAGGCCTAATCCCTAGATATTCAGTTTGATTATTCCTCCCCTGCTCCTACATCTCTTGTCTGCTACCACCTGTTCTGCATGGTCCACTTTAATATGGCCACTACTTTCAGCCTGAGTATAACACTAACTTCTATGAGAACTACTACATAGGCCATGTGGTCTTTTTTTTGTCGTCATGTTTCTGTCTAGTCTGTCCTTCCATATCAACTACTACAACAGTCCCCTTTTTTCCTTAAGAGATCCTCTGTATTTGTCCCATGCTTCTTTGAATTCATGTTTATGTTTATTTAAATTTGTTATACCGCCCTATGTTACATCAGGGTGGTTTACAGGTACAAAGTCAAACTGGGGATGGGCACAAGGTCCCGTAGCAGGAAAAGAACTACAAAAATTAAGACAGGAAAGAGAAGAATAGTAAGACATAGGACAAGACGTAAAGCGAGAGGGAGACAGGACATAGGTAAACATGGATAAACCAGGTCAGCTGGGTGTGGCCGGAAGGTTGTAAGCAGAGTTAAAGAAGTGAGTTTTGAGTAGTGACCTAAAGGTAATGTAGTTTTCTTCCAGACGGAGTGAGGTGGGCAGAGAGTTCCAAAGGGCTGGACCATGAAAGAAGAAGGCAGAGTGATGGGTAGATTGTAAGTGAGCATGAGATGGTGGGGGGAGGTGGAGTCGATTGATATGGAGGGAGCCAAGACTACATGTGGGGGTGTGAAAGTGAAGAAGGTCAGCGAGGTATTGCGGCGTGTGTGTGTGTAGAGGACTCGTTGAACCATGGTTAATATCTTCAATTTAATATGATATTTTACCGGGAGCCAGTTCAAGAGAAACAGTAATGGAGTAATATGGTCTCTGCGGAGGAGTGGGAGATAATTCTGGCTGTGGTATATTGAATGAGTTGTAGCCGACGAAGTTGGACCTTAGTGATGCCAGAAAAAATGGAATTGCAATAATCTAACCGTGACAGGTTTGTGGATAGCGTGAGGGTGGTTAGAGCCGAGGGAGACAGGAAAGGACGAAAGTAACGAATTTGTCGAAGGAAGAAATAAGACGTCTTAGCTAGATGTGATATGTGGTCTTTGAAAGTGAGATTGGAATCAAGGAGAACGCCAAGGTATTTGAAAGATGAAACAATGGGGATCACAGAACAGCCAAGACAGGGAGCAAGGGAAGGGAAAGGATTTCCGAACGTGAACCATGTAGCTGAAGTTTTGGCGGAGTTGAGATGGAGACAGTTTGTGGATAGTCAACTGGAAACAAGAGTGAGACATGAATTCAAGGGAGTGAGGTCAGGATGCTGTGGACTGGTGTGATGAATGATGATAATGTCGTCCACGTAGAAGAAGGCAGACATACTGGTCTGCTGAATGCAAAGGGCCAGTGGTGCAAAGAAAAGATTGAACAATAAGGGGGCCAGAACAGAACCTTGAGGGACATCACAGGGGAGGGGAAAACATTAGAGAGAGAGAGTGTGGGTCTGTGGGAGAGGCTATGGAGAAAAGACCGAGAGGAAAGGAAAGAGTGGAACCAGTGGTGGACAGTGCCTCGCAGACCTGCATTGTGTAGTCGTGAGAGGAGAAGGGAGTGATCCACAAGGTCAAAGGCGGAGGAAAGATCTAGGGAAACCACCACCGTGATGTCACCCCGATCGTGTGAAGCATGTAGGTCATTGAGAAGAGCGGTTAAGGTTGTTGCCACGCTGTGTCCCTGATGGCTATCCTCATCTTTACCATCTCCACTGGGAGACTATTCCACAGATCCACCACTCTTTCCATAAAGAAATATTTCCGCATATCACTCCTGAATCTATCCCCTTTCAGACCTATTTCCCTCTCACTCTAGTCGTAACCCTTATACGCTGGATATAGTTAGCGAGAGCCTTCAAACTGGGTATGTTCCTACTTGGAAGAAGGCTTTAGTCTACCTGTTTTTATAGAAAGCCAGCTAGGGTCCTGCAAAATGCTCTAATTTCTGGCCTGTCTCTAGCTTATCGGTTTTTTCTAAATTAATTGAGAAAATTGTTGATAGCCCGCTGTGTGCAGATTTTTTTTAAAGCAATAAACGCTTTGCCCCTATGGGTGGGCTGGCTGTCTGGCTTTGGACTAGGACGGGGTTCTCAAGTCAGTCCTTGGGACACACCTAGCCAATGGGGTTTTCAGGACAGCCACCATGAATATGCATGAGAGAAATTTATATATAATGGAGGCAATACTGTAGATGCAGATCTCTCTCATGCATATTCATGTGGTTGTCCTGAAAATCTGACTGACTAGATGTGTCCTGAGGGCTGAGTTGAGAACCACTGGACTAGGATATAGTACAGAACCACTACTTCTTGTTATGCTTGATGAGATTCATTGTAACGAAGATTCAGAAGGCTGGCTATGGTAGCTACTTTACATCTTAGCACAGCCTTTGATTTGGTGAATCATCATATGCTAATCACTTTTTTAAATCTGATATTGGTGTCGGAGGAACAGTTTTGGACTGATTTTCCTTATAGCTATCAGATCATGCTTTATATGTCTCATTAGCTGTATTCCCCAAGGGTCAGGTCTTGCTCCCCTCTTCAGTTTATTTTTATCACCTTTCAGTGCATTGATTCAGGATCAGTGGTTGAGTGGACACTACATTTAAAGTGTTGCTTTTACTGACCAGTAAATGCCTGACCTGTATCTTTGAACTCCTGTCAGAATGCTTTTCTGCTTATCAAGTAATGGCCTTCGGCTAAACTCCTTGAGAGTAAGATGTTTGGATCACTAGAAAGTTTACCAACCCAAGTCTCTATCTATTCATGGCTATTCTATAGCCCTATATGATTTCATAACCATACTAGGTGTTGGGGCCGGTGAAAGGATATGAGATGCCCTAGGTGAACAGTCAATCTCACCGCACTCCCCCACCCTGTTCCCACTCTCTCTGCCAATCCCATCATCACTGCTCCCATGCAAACAAGAGGTCTGTGTCCGAGGGGGCAGAAATGGCTGCTCAAAGTGAGCATGAACAGCATTGTAGGTATGGAGGATTTGGGTAAGTTCTGCGCTGCTATTTAACAGCATTGCTACCACTGTGGGTCCCGGAGAGGTGCGGCAGCGGTGGCAGATGACTGTCCTGGAAATGGCGCTCTAGGCGACTGCCTAGTTGCCTGTTCGGTTGCCTCAGCCCTGCTAGGTGTGCGCTTTCACTCTTCTTTGAGTTTTGAACTTTGGATCTTATTTGTGGTGAAGCCTTCCTTTCTACGATTAAGACCGTTTTGTATATTTATATCACTGCTTGCCAAAGGATCTTCTGATACTTGTGCTTGTTCTTGTTCAGCTAGACTACTACAGTTCTCTTTATAATGGTCTTCCATTGCCGTCATTGCACCACATACATCCTGTCTAAAGTACTGCCACTAGCATCTCAATGTTGGCATCTTGTAATGTATAGACTCTCATGCAAGGTACTGTTTTTAGTTCATAGAGCCTGCTGTACTGATACTCCATTGTATCTCTCCAGGTCTTTAACTCCCTTTGTTCCCTCTATTCACAGCCTCCTTTACCAAGATATATTCACTTCATATACACATCAGACCACTTTTTTGTTTTTGCGCCATCTTTATGGAGTTTTTTTACCTTTGTTTTTATGATCTGAGATGTCTTATTGGTCATGAAGCTTAAAATATATTTTCTTATCCCTGACCTTTTTGAGCTAATATATACTGTGGTAATTTTTTGGGACTTTGGTCCTACCATGTTTCCTTTTAGACTTCATTGTAGGAGGGGATTTCTGGCTGCAGGGGGAGTTGTTTGCAACAGTGTGCATTTTGCTGCTGCTTGTTTTCTGCCTTTTATATTTTAGTCCTGTTGACATTTGTATGTTTGCTTATTTGTTTACTGTAAAGCACTTTGGGCCCGATATTTATCTGGGTAGGCTATGTGCCGATCTCCAGGAACAAGCAGGAATGAGTCTTCACATATGGGTACGTTGGTACCGACGGAGCCTGCGCGGGAACGCTCCCCAGCTTCCCAAAAAGGAAAGATTTTGGGAGCATCCCACAGCGCCTGCGCGCTGCCTTCCCGCCTTTCCTAACCATCTCTCCTCAGTTCTTCTTTGCCGCGGAGCCAGCAGGTCGAGCCCTGTCACCGCTGAAGAAGTTCTTTATTTTATTTTATTTCCTTCCCCGACTCCGGACCGGTACCGCCGGTCTTTTTCTCTTTCTTTCTTTAAAAAAAAAAAAAATCTCTTTTTTTCTTCACTTAGTGTATTTCGCCTCTTGAGCCTCAGGGCCTACAAGAAAATTTCCCTCATGGAAAAACCAGCCTCCGGGTTTAAGAAATGCACTAAGTGTAGCGGTACTATTTCTGTTACAGATACCCATGAATGGTGTCTTAAATGTTTGGGTCCTGAACACTCCATTCCGGATTGTCCGTCCTGCTCTCTGATGTCTAAACGGGGTTTACAGAACCGAGCAGCTAAGCTCCATGTGCTGTTTCCCGCTGATGCAGGGTCGGTAGCATCGACATCTTCCAGGTCTTCTTCTCCTGATGGATCTCAGGTAACCAAACATAAACCTAGCAGGTCCTCGAAGGGTAGATCTCCCTCTAAGCATAGAGATGCCTCCGGGCTTGCCCTCGAGGATCCTGCACCAGCAAAACAACCCCGGCGGGAAGCTCCGGCTTCCAAAGCTCCTCCTATGGGATTACAGGTTGACATCGATGGCACGGCCTCGACCGATCATCTGTTAGACTGCTCTGGGGTACCGGCACAATCTCCCGGTACTGACTTCCAGGCATTCATGGCGTCGATGGATCAGAATGTTCTGTCCATGCAGCGGGCTATTACAGCCTTCATTCAAGCTGCGACGCCACTGGTACCGAAGCAAACTCTGTTGTCGGTATCGGCTCCGGTACCGGCACCAGCGCCGATACCGGTACCGACTGCATCGACATCGACCAGGATGCCGGCTGCAGCGGTTCCTTGTCCAGGACTCCTTATCGGTACTGATCCGGTACCGGGGACGCCCGATGTCGATACTGCTCGATACGCGTATCGAGCGTTGGAAGAGCACCCTGATAGGCGATACTTTGATTCCTCTGATGATTCTGATACATCAGACGAGTCTCCTGAAATATCCCTAGCCCTTCCTGAAGAGCCTTCTTCTCCAAAAAGAAGAATGTCTCCCCCAGAGGACTTGTCCTTTCAAGACTTCATAAGAGAAGTAGCTAAAGGACTTTCTATTTCAGTAACCTCTGAATCAGAGCCTAGAGCAAAAAAATTGGACATTTTAGGCTATTCTAAGGCTCCTAAAGAAGCAGTCACCTTACCAATTCATGAAATTCTTTATGAACACATGATTGATCTATGGGAGACTCCTCTTACTCTCTCTCCTCATTCTCGCAGATTGGACACTATGTATCGTGTTCCTCCCTGTCCTGGATTTCATAAAACTCAGCTTCCTCACCATTCCATTGTGGTGAAGTCAGCTATGAAGAGGATAAAGAGTACAAAGAGACACTCTTCTGCTCCTCCAGGAAGAGAATGAAGGACCTGGGATGCCTTTGGTAGGAAAATCTTCCAAGCCAGTATGCTTATTGCCAGAATCAACTCATATAGCCTTTACATGGGTATGTTTCTAAAGGAAGTTGCACAAAAACTGCACACTTTCCTCCCTTTTCTTCCAGAGGATAAAAGGGAGGAATTCCTCATTTGGTTTAAGCATACCCAAGACATTTCAAAGTTTTCCAACAGGGCAGCCTTTGACTCCTTTGAAGGTGCCAGCAGAGCCTCAGGCATTGCCATAGCTGCTCGCAGAATTGCTTGGCTCCAGGCTTCTGATTTAGAGCCCTGGGTTCAAGATGGCTTAGGAAATCTTCCCTGTACAGGTGAAAACCTATTTGGCAAAGAATGGCAAATAAAAGCCACTCAAATGGATGCAGAAAACTCTGCTCTGGATAGACTTTCAAAGTCATCCTCCATTCCTGCCAAGAAAAAGCCTTTTAAAAAGTCTTTCTTTAAAAAGGGCAGATTTCCTTCTACTTCTGGCCAACAATCTTCTACAGGTCGCTTTGACACTAAGCGTCAGCAACCTAAACAGGCCAGGCCTAAACCTACAGGGGCTGCTGCAACTCAGCAAGCCCAACCTCCTCAGGGTTTTTGACTTGATGCTAGAGAACTTAGCCTTTCTGGCTCTAAAGCAGCCAGAGCCTCTCACCATTCCAGGAAGGTTGGCTCATTTTGCTCCCAGATGGGAGCAAATAACATCAGAGCAATGGACCCTCTCCATCATAAGAGAGGGCTACAAGCTTCATTTCTCAGACCTTCCTCCCCACACCATGGTGAGACACTTCAATTCTCCCACATCTCTTCTCGACCTTCTAGGTCAAGAGGTAGCTACCCTTCTTGCCCAAGGGGCAATAGAAGAAGTTCCTCTTCTTCATCAAGGGTCAGGGTTCTACTCCCCCTATTTTCTCATTCCAAAGAAGACAGGGGGATACAGACCCATCTTAGATCTCAGAGAATTGAACAAATTTCTATGCAAGGAGAAGTTCAAGATGCTTTCTCTGGGCACTCTCCTTCCATACCTTCAAAGTCAGGATTGGCTTTGTTCTCTAGATCTCAAGGATGCATACACCCATGTCCTCATCCATCCCTCTCACAGAAGATTCCTGCGGTTTCTTTTCCAAGGAAAACATTACCAATACAGAGTTCTTCCTTTCGGTCTGGCCTCTGCTCCAAGAGTGTTCACCAAATGCATGGCAATAGTTGCTGCATTTCTACGCACTCTGGGAATATTTTTCTTCCCATACCTGGACGACTGGCTCATCCGAGCTCCATCTCAGTCAGAGGCCCAGATTTCTCTGGACCGCACAAGGCGCATTCTGCAGTATTTGGGACTTGTGGTAAACCTCCCAAAGTCTCAGCTCACCCCTACTCAGGCCCTAGAATTCATAGGGGCCTGGTTGGATACCGCTACTGCAAGGGCCTACCTTCCTCAGGCCCGTTGCCAACGTCTAGTGCAGTTAGCCTCCCAGATTCAGTCAAAGAGCCACTTAACTGCCAGGGAGATGCTACAACTGCTAGGCCACATGGCTTCCACAGTGCATGTGGTACCCTATGCTCACCTACACATGAGAGCAGCTCAATGGACTTTGTCCACCCAGTGGACTCAAGCTTCAGGTGCTCTCTCAGTCCAAATAGCAACCACCAAACGTCTCTTTTGATCTCTTCAATGGTGGATGTCCCCTCAAAATTTGTTGCTGGGGTCCCCCTTCCAACATTTGTTGCCCCAAGCAACCCTTACAACAGATGCCTCCCAAAAAGGTTGGGGAGCCCATCTACAAGACCTCTCCACTCAGGGCACTTGGTACCCACAGGAGACCGCTCTTCATATCAACCCCTTGGAGCTTCGAGCAGTTTTTCTACCTCTCAAGGACTTCCATACCCTCCTCAGCTACAAGACAGTCCTCATTCATACGGACAATCAGGTAGCCATGTTTTACATAAATAAACAAGGAGGAACTGGCTCTCTGTCGCTTTGCAACGAAGCTTTAAGATTGTGGGCCTTTGCCAGAGAGCATCAAATCCATCTCCTGGCAGTATACCTCCCAGGAGTCCAAAACTCTTGGGCAGACAGACTCGGTCGAGTTCTGCTTCCACATGAATGGTCCCTGCACATGGATCAGGTACTCAGAATCTTCCAAGAATGGGGAACCTCGGACATAGACCTCTTTGCAAGTCCGTGGAATGCCAAACCTCCCCAGTTCTGTTCCTGAATTCCGTGTCAGGGAGTTCAGACCAAAGATGCCTTCCTCCGCCATTGGGGTCAGGACTTCCTGTATGCATTTCTACCCATTCTCTTGATTCCCAAGACTCTGTTCAAACTCCAGAGGGATCAAGGATCTATGATCCTCATAGCTCCACGCTGGCCACGCCAAGTGTGGTACCCTCTACTTCTACATCTCTCCCAAGCCCCCTCTCTGGACTTGGGAGCTGCTCCAGACCTTCTGTCCCAGGAGGAAGGGACTTTGTGGCACCCAAACCCCAAGTTCCTACACCTCAGAGCTTGGTTACTGAAGGCCTAGACCTTCAAGACTGGAATCTTTCTCAACAAGTGAAGGATATTCTCCATGCTTCCAGAAAACCTTCCACCAGGCGTTCTTATGCTTTTAAATGGAAGAGGTTTTCCATTTGGTGTACTGAGAAGGGTCTTGACTTTCTAGCACTACCTTTGAATTCTCTATTGGAATATCTCCTGCATCTCTCCAATGCAGGCCTTAAGACAAATTCAGTAAGAGTCCGTTTGAGTGCTATTGCAGCATCTCTTAAGCCCATCAATGGACAACCTATTTCCTCTCATCCTCTCATTGCAAGATTCATGAGAGGCCTAACTTTAGCTAAACCTCCCATTAGGCCTCCTCCGGTGGCATGGGACTTAAATTTGGTTCTTGGTCAGCTTATGAAGCCATCTTTTGAAACCTTAGCCACTACCTCCTTGAAATTTCTTTCCTGGAAGGTTATTTTCCTCATTGCAGTCACTTCAGCTCGCCGCATCAGTGAACTGCAGGCATTAGTGGCTAATCCACCTTATACAAGGTTCCATCATGATAAGGTAGTCCTTAGGACAAATCCACACTTTATGCCTAAAGTGGTCTCACCTTTTCATCTTAATCAAGAGGTATATTTACCTGTCTTTTTTCCAGCTCCTCATGCATCCAATGCAGAGAAGAATCTTCATACTCTGGATTGTAAAAGAGCTCTTGCTTTTTACTTACAAAGGACACAGCAACATAGAAAGTCTTCCCAGCTTTTTGTTGATTTTGATCCTTCTCATTTAGGACTTCCAGTCTCTAAGAGAACACTGTCCAATTGGATTGCTCAGTGTATTTCTTTCGCCTACCAGAGTAAGAACCTTTCTCTGGAGAGCCATGTCACAGCTCATAATGTGAGGGCCATGGCCACCTCTATGGCTCATCTAAACTCTGTGTCCATCGACCAGATCTGTCGAGCAGCCACCTGGGCCTCGGTTCATACCTTCACAGCCCATTACTGTTTGGACAAGGACTCCCGCCGGGATGCCTTGTTTGGTCAGGCTGTCCTCAAACACCTGTTCCATTCTTAAATAACTCCTACCCTCCTCCCTGGATGGATGCCTGAGATCCATAGGAGGAAGTAGACCCCTCTCCAGGGTCTCATATCCTTGGGGATCTCCCAGGCATCTTAGCTAGGGAGTCCCCATATGTGAAGACTCATTCCTGCTTGTTCCTGGAGATAGCACAGTTACTTACCTGTAACAGGTGATCTCTGGAAACAGCAGGAATAACTCTTCACAACCCACCCACCTCCCCTAGGAGTTGTATCTCTTTTTCTACCTTTCCTTTCTTCTCTCTCTCTATTGTCTCAGCTTTAAACTCGAATTGAGGAGAGATGGTTAGGAAAGGCGGGAAGGCAGCGCGCAGGCGCTGTGGGATGCTCCCAAAAGCTTTCCTTTTTGGGAAGCTGGGGAGCGTTCCCGCGCAGGCTCCGTCGGTACCGACGTACCCATATGTGAAGACTTATTCCTGCTGTTCCCAGAGATCACCTGTTACAGGTAAGTAACTGTGCTCTATGGTGCATAGCCCTGCCTGCTGACCCCTAACCCCGGATATTCAATGCTGTGGCAATGGCATAAATATCTAGGTTTGGCGCACAGAGGAAACCGCTGCAAAGCCTAACTGGGTAGCAGCGATATTGCACCGCTACCCAGTTAGCATCCATGGCTAAAACTAGGTGAGCCAAAAGCTGGCCTAGTTTTAGTGTGGATCGTTAACCGGGTAGCGATGCAATATCGCCACTATTCAGTTAGGCTCCGCAGCAGTTTCCTCTCTGCGCCAAACCTAGATATTCATGGCGCTGCTGCAGCATTGACTATCCGGGATTAGGGGTCAGCGGGCAGGGCTATGCAGCGTTAGTGGCAGTCTCCACCTCCGCTATGTCCCGGAATGCCCCAACATTCCCCAATGCTAACCAGATAGTATCGGGGCACGTAGAGGAGTTAGAGGGGGATAGTCAATGGCACTAACCATGTAGGTGTCGTTGGATATCCCTATTTAAGGCATTTACAGATTTACTGAGCTGTAGACCGTGTAAATGCCTTTCAAAAATTGGGCACTTTGTTGTCTTTATTTATTTAGCTGTATTTACATATTGCCTTTCACTGGGTCAAAGCGGTTTACATTGAAACAAAGTTAGTTACGGTGGAGCAGGAACTATATACAGCATACATTAGATAAAACGTGACATTCAACTGTTTACGAAGTTTACACTTCCAGGGTTTTGGGTACGCGGGGCGGGTAACTATATACAGTATGCTTTAGTTGTGGTGGTTCTGGGGGTTATGTGGTAGGGCTGACATTTTCCAAGAAGAGGCGAGTCTTTAGGTGCTTTCTGAATGTGCTGAGCTCAGTGATGTTTCTTATTGGGTCTGGCAGTGTCTTCCAAATTGAAGGCACGTACAGTTGGAAAGCCTGGACACAGGCCTGTTGATTGAGTTTGCTTCTGGCATTGGGGATTACATGATATGTGGTATGTCAGATTTTAATAAACTAAACTAATATGTTCGTTGATGTAAGTTTGTGCCCGTATGCATGCCTGTCGAGGTTGTAAAATACAATGGGTTTGACTAGATTTATGTTCAATAGTTTTTCTCCATCTCGCACCATAAATTTTTTTATGAGGTGTTAAAAATTCAAGTCCATTCTTGATATTAAAATAGCTTTTTCTTGAGTCTGTGTGCAAGATGATGGAATTATCTGTTTCTGTTTCAGGTTGATGATGCAGAAAGTGTGCATGTGCGTAGATGGATAGAGGTGCAGAGCAGCAGGGGAAGGAGTACGTTGATGGAAATGGGTTTATTTGGTGATGCAGGAACCTATAGGTTCAACAGTGCTTCAGAAAGCGCAACAAGCTACATGCCACCAATATGAAATTCATTTTATTTGCAACTGTGTCCAGTTAAGAGATGAGAAATACAATAAAATAGTCCTGTTGAGAAGCTCTGCTATCATCTTGGATGGAGAGCGTTATCTACATCCTGAGATTGTAGGAGTTCCATTACATTGCTTGTTTTCAAAGGGCATCAGCCAGTATTCCTCTGTTCAAACTTAGGCACATTCTCAAGCTTTTCAAAATGGGGATGATTTTAAATTTCTATGTTTAATAATGCAAATAGTGAAATGAGACCACCGCTACTTACTTCCACCTAGAATATACTGGTAGGTCAGGTATGATATGGGGTCCAACAAGTAAACTTTATTTAAAGTGTCTGAAGTTCTTTTGGATTTGTCTGGATGAGTTTGTTGTGTGTGAATATATTTTAAAGGCAACATAGGCTCTTTTTTGCCTTTTATAGCATAGGCTCATACAGTGAACCCTAGTGTTTCACATATCCTCCGGTACAAATTCACAGCTGCTTTGAAGAAAGCATAAGTATGTGTGTATTCTATGAGAGATGCCTAGATTTATGCATGAACAATGCGCGTAAATCTAGGCATGTTAGTGATAGATGCATGTATTTAATACATTCATTATTCGGAAAGTGTGCGCTTCAGGCCGATCATGCCTATTTTTACTGTAGATGTGTACAGGGGAGGAGTTTGGATAGAGCATGGACAGAACGCATAGGAGTGCATGTAAATTATAAAACACTTTAAGTATATTCTGTAGAGGTTTATGCACAGGTATTTAAACCACCTTAATGCGTGTTCTCGGCCACTTACATCTCTGTTCTCATAAAGTACGCATGTACTTTATTTGATATTTATCTCATACCTTTCCAGGACTCGTTGAAGTTAAATTACAGTCAAGTACAATAGGTATCTTTCTGTCCCCAAAGGGTTTGCAATCTTAAGTTTGTGACTGAGGCAGTGGAGGGTTAAGTGACTTGCCCAAGGCCACAGGGAGTGCCCAGTGGGATTTGAACCCTGCTCTCTCTGGTCACCTGGCAACTGCTGTAACCATTAAGCTACTCCTCCACTCCACCTTATAAAATAGACGTGAAATATATGCATACAAGTGCACATTAATCTTATTTAGCTCATGCATTTCCATTAATAGATCAAGATGAGTTACAGTCACGTACTGGAGGTATTTGCCTGCCTGTGGAGGTCTTACAATCTAAGGTTGTACCTGAGGCAATGGCGGATTGAGAGACTTGCCCAAGACCACAGGGAAAGCCAGTGGGATTCAAACCCTGCTCTTTCTGATCCCAGGCTGCTGTCCTAACCTCTAAGTTACTCCTCCACTCCAATCTAAGTGCGTCTTAGTACCCTCTGTGCGTCTACCTGCGTATTTTATAAAATACGTAAGTGTGTACATCACAACTCCACCCAAACTACCCCCCCCCCCCAGCAATGCCTATGTACAGATCACATAAAAGTAGCTGCGGTCTTGGCAGTGTGCCTACTTTTTATACGTGTGAACCTACACATAAAACATGCTTTCCATCTGGAAAATGCTTTATAAACTACCCCCCCCCCTACTCTGCACTCGTCCTCCCCCCTCTATGTATCCTCTTGTTCTAACTCCCTCCATTACGCCTCTATTCACTTCACTGCTTGTTCTTCTTTACATTTAGGGCTCTTAAGATGAGAAATATGAATTCTGAATAAACTTGCATGTTTCCAGTATCTTCAAAGATGGCCTCATTTTATCAACTTTCTTAAACTTATAACAAGGAGCACTGAAAGGTTGCCTTGGACTGGTTTGAATATGGGAAAGAAAAGCCTGGAAGAAAAATTTCTAGTATGGTTTAGCTGGTGCAGCTGCACGAACAGCTGTCTGCAGAGCTGTGCTCAATCCCCGAGCAGCCTAGAGGTGAATGGATACTAGGAAGCTTGGCTGTCTGCACACTTTTCTGAACATCCGTATCTTCATATCTGACATTTTTCTGAAAGAAAAGGGGCTTTGATTACAGCCAGTAAAGAAAGTTCATGCTCATTCATGTAGAACTGGGAGCCGATTGAAAGAGAGGAGTTATTTACATGTAACATTTGTTCTTTGAAATGAGTATTTCTTCATGTATTCATGAAGCTATCTCATGGGCTAGAAGCTTTTGAAAGATTTGAATTCTGCTTGCCACGCAACTAACTACCAGTTATTCACTTACTGTCAATTTGTCTTCGGACAAATCATGGGATAGAGATAAATGAGTGCATTTCATCTTCATTAGATTGTAAGCTCTTCTGAGCAGGGACTGTCTCCTACATCTGCCCACATCTGGTAAGCAGTAGTAGTCATAGTCTTAGGGGAAGATGCTTGAGTTCTGTAGTAACAGTTACATAGTAAATGATGGCAGATAAAGACCAGGGCGGCACGTTGTCTACCCAGTAAGGTCCTTTTACTTTGGGTTGTAACTGCTGCTCTGTCAGGTTAGCCCTGCTCTTTCCTTTTTGTTTTGAAATATAAAAGTTATTGAAGTTATATTTTGAACAGAAATGCCCCCACCACCTCCACTGGGTGTGTCATTCCAGGCATCTACACCCTTTCCAAAAATAGTATTTCCTGATAATGCTTTCAAGCTTACCTCCTTGTGGCTTCATTTTATGTCCTCTAATTAGCTTCCGCATCTTTGAAAAAGGTTTGTTTGCTTATTATCACCTTTCAAGTATTTAAAGATCTGTATCATATCACATATGTCTTTCACTCTAGAGTATACATATTTGGGTCTTCAAGCCTCTTTTCATACAGCTTCTGACACAAATCCTATATAATTTTGGGTTTTTTCCTCTGAACTTTTTCAAATCATTTTATATCCTTAGCATGATACGGCTTCCAAAACTGAACACAGTACCTCAAGCGAGAACTCACTAAAGACCTGTAAAGGGGCATTATCACCCTCTCATTTCGGCCGTTTATGCCCCTGTCTATGCAGCCTAGGTTTGGCCACTGCCTTTTCACATTCTTTTGCCACTTTAAGATCCTCGGACACTATTACGCTGAGGTCCATTTTGGTCCATGACTATCTGCCTCTCGCCCCATATTGCATACTGCTACTTTGGATTTCTGAACCCTAAGTTCAGCACTTTTGCACCACTTCACATTAAATCTTAACTGCCAAGCATTAGACCATTCTTCCAGCTTTTGTAGGTCTTTCCTCATGTTATCCACTCCCTCAGGGGAGTCCACTCTTTTGCAAATTTTTGTGTCATCTGCAAAAAGACAGACTTTTCCGTTCAGTCCTTCAGCAATATCACTCACAAATACATTGAACAGTACCGGTCCCAGGACCGATCCCTGGGGCACACGGCTAATCACCTTCCTTTCATCCGAGTGAGTTCCGTTTACCATCACAGTCTGTCGTCTGTCAGTCAACCAATTTCGGATTCAGTTCACCACCTTGGAACCCATTCCCAGGCTGGTCAGTTTATTGATAAGTCTCCTATGAGGTGGTCACACCTCTCCTTAAGAAACCCTCACTTGATCCCTCCTGTCCTTCTAATTATCGTCCCATCTCCCTCCTTCCCTTTATTTCTAAACTGTTAGAGCGTGCGGTTCACCACCGTTGCCTTGACTTCCTTTCCTCTCATGCCCTCCTGGATCCCTTACAGTCTGGCTTTCGTCCTTTGCACTCTACTAAAATGGCCCTTGTCAAAGTCTCGAGTGACTTGTTCCTGGCAAAATCTAAAGGCCTTTACTCGGTCCTTATTCTTCTTGACCTCTCTGCTGCGTTTGACACTGTTGATCTTGATCTTCTCCTTGACACTTTGTTCTCGCTTGGCTTTAGGGACTCTTTTCTTTCCTGGTTCTCCTCCTGTCTCTCCCATTGCTCATTCAGTGTGCATTCTGGTGACTCCTCCTCCTCTGCTATTCCGCTCCCTGTTGGTGTACCTCAGGGTTCTGTCTTGGGTCCACTCCTCTTCTCTCTCTATACCCAGTCCCTTGGTGCGCTCATCTCCTCCCATGGTTTTCAGTACCATCTCTATGCTGATGATTCCCAGATCTACTTCTACTCCTAATCTCTCTTCTTCAATTCAGTCCCGAATCTCTAATTGCCTTTCTGCTATTGCTGATTGGATGTTCCATCGCCGCTTGAAATTGAACATGGCCAAGACCGAACTTCTCATCTTTTCCCCTAAAATTTCCCTTCCTCTTCCTCCTTTTTCAGTCTCTGTGAATGGCTCTGTTCTCTATCCTGTTCCCTCAGCTCGCAATTTAGGGGTTATTTTTGACTCTTCGCTCTCATTCTCCACACATATTCACCTTGTCGCCAAGACCTGCCGCTTCTTTCTCTTTAATATTGGCAAAATCCGCCCTTTTCTTTTGGAACATACTACTAAAACGCTCATCCATTCACTTATCACCTCTCATCTTGATTACTGTAACCTGCTCCTTGCTGGTCTTCCACTGAGTCATCTTTCACCCATTCAATCTATTCAGAATTCTGCTGCTCGTTTGATCTTCAGCCAACCTTGTTTGGCCCATATCACTCCTCTCCTCAGGTCTTTTCATTGGCTCCCTATCCATTTCCGCATCGAGTTCAAGCTTCTTCTATTGACCTATAAATGCATTCATTCTGCAGCTCCTCTTTATCTTTCTTCTCTCATTTCTCCTTATTTCCCCTCTCTTGAACTCTGCTCTTCTTGCTATGCTTTCCTCCTCTGTTGCTAACACCAGGCTTCGCTCTTTTCACCTTTCAGCACCCTACGCCTGGAATAGACTTCCTCTGTCTATACGTCTGGCATCTTCTCTGACCCTCTTCAAATCCAGGTTGAAAGCTCACCTCTTTGCTTCTGCCTTTGGTTCATGACTTACCTGTTCTCCTCCTCTTCCCTTGTCTTGTTTTCACCTGTTCCTTTTCTTTTCCCTTGTTCTCATCTTGTTTCCTTGTCTTGTTTCTCCTGTTATCCTTCCTTTGCCTTTATTTTTCCTCATCCTTCGCCTTCTTTGTTTTGTCTTTTTAGATTGTAAGCTCTTTTGGGCAGGGATTGTCTATTTTTGTCTTTTTTTGTACAGTGCTGCGTGCGTCTGGTAGCGCTTTATAAAAGCTCAGTAGTAGTAGTAGTAGTAGAGGTAGTAATAATATCAACGGCTTTGCTGAAATCTAGGAAGATCACATCCATTGCATGCCCTTGATCTAGTTCTGTGGTCACCCAGTCAAAGAACTCAAATCAGATTTTTTTTGGCATGATCGACCTTTGGTAAAACCATGTTGCCTTGGATCATGCAACCTATGGGTTTCAAGAAAGTCCACTATTCTCTCTTTCAGAAGCGTCTCCATTACTTTTCCAGTCACCGAGGTAAGGCTTACAGGCCTGTAGTTTGCCACTTCTTCCCTATTGACCACTTTTGTGAAGAGGTACCACATTGGCCCTTTTCCAGTCCTGCGGAACTTCTCCTGTCTCTAAGGATCTATTAAAAACATTCTTTAAAGGCCCTGCAAGAACCTCTCTGAGCTCTTTCAGTATCCTGGGTTCTCCCAGGACAGGCAGGATGAGTCAGCCACAGTGGTGACGTCATCCGACGGAGCCGAAGACGGAAGTACTCTCACTAGCCCAGAAGGCTTTAGCCCTCTGGGCGTGACCACTAGCCCTGCCCTCGAGACCCGCCCCTAGCTGGTCAGATTTTTGTCTTCCGCTTGCCAGCAAGACACGTTTTTCTACTCTCCACACCAACAGCAACTTTACTCACCACAGATGAAGAAACTCGGTTTTAAAAAATGTTCGGGGTGCTCCAGGAAGATGGCCAACGCGGACTCCCACCAGCTATGCGTCAGATGCCTCGGTAAGGAGCACCCCGTCCAGGATTGCCTCTCCTGTGCTCAGATGTCCCCACGGCCCTCAAATCCCGTAAGCACGCTCTCCTGGATTCAGCGTCTTCTGAGCCCTCCACCTCCGCTTCAAAAACGGCTCTTCGTACTCCCGCTGAACTCGCTCCGGCCAGGGACATGCCCCCCCAGGCCTCTGCCCCCCGCCGCGATGCTGCTTCTTCCTCCACGTGTTCTTTCATGGAGGCCGCCATGTCTGCACTGCTGGAACACGCCTCTCTTCCGGTGCCCCTTGCACAGGCCGCACGAGTCTCCGCCTCACTTCCGGTGCATCCTCAGGGTCCCAGCGCCCTCCTCTCCCTCCCGGAGCCTACCAGTGAGGCACAGATGATCTCGGACCCACGGCGCACTCCTCCTCAGCGCAGACTAAGCCTGCAACAGCACCACGGCAATCACGGGTCACGGAGCAGACGTCGGAGCAGCCATCGCTCACGCAGCAATCAACGGAGCCACCAGAGGTCACGGAGCAGGCATCGGAGCCGGCAAAATACCCAGAGCAGACACCGGAGCCGACAGAGAACACCGAGCAGGCAGAGGACACAGAGCAGACACCGGACCCCTCAGCGATCTTCCCGCAGTAGGGATCAACGCTGCAGCGCCAGCTCTGCCCACAAACAAGACAGCAGGCGGCATCGGGAGCATCATCGGGGCAGAAAACGACACACTGCCAGCCGTAGCCCTTCAAGGCACAGATCTGGTCGCCATGAGAGCAGCTGCAGTCACAGCGGGGACAGTGAATCCAGCAGGGAAAGCCGCAAGACCCCTGCATCCCACCGCAAGGAGGGTGAGTCCTCTCCTTCCACCCAGTCCTCTTCAGCGGCTTCTATATCCTCAGGGGAGGAGGATGAACTGTTGCAGGACCCCCCTGATCCTGCAGCTACAGATAGCCTGCTGCAGCAGACCCCTGAGACTGCCCAACTTTTCAACAACATGCTTCAACAATTTGCCTCCTTCCTGGCCTCAAGACAACTCACGATGCCACCTCCTCAACCAGCACACTGCGTCGCGGCTACTACCTCTCTGCCTGTGCAATCCACGCCTACGGCCGCCGAGCCGACCCTGGCATCCCCCCCATCGCCTCCACTAGCGGACTCCGCAGAGCCGCCATCTCAAGCTGTGCCCATTCCCCACAGAGAATCCATCTCTGCTGCCTCGGACTACCCCTCTACCTCCGACATCCCCCCAAGCTCTCCGGAGGACTTGTCCTACTACAAATTTGTCTGCAAAGTTATCTCATCTTTATCCATCGCTTGTCTGAGTGCCACAGACCAATGCGACGAAGTTCAGGGTGCTCTCAAATTCGTCGATGCTCCCAAGACTGTCAGTGCTTTTCCTGTGCACCAGCTTCTCCAGGACAACCTGCTCAAAATGTGGCAGACCCCAGCTTCCAACCAGGCATGCCCTCGCAAACTTGATCTCAAGTACGCCATTCAACCCTCACCTGGATTTGACAAGACTCATCTTCCACATCAATCTATCGTTGAGTCTGCCCTCAAGCATTCAAAGTCACCCCGCGCCTCCGCTAATGCTCCACCAGGAAAGGATAACAAACTCCTGGACGATACGGCAAAAAGAGTCTACCAAGGAGCCATGCTGGGCGCGAGAATAGCAGCTCATCAATTTCAACACGCTATTTACCAGGACTCGCTGATCACCAACATTAAAACCGCTATGTCTCAGATCACAGAGCCACCTCCAGCTCTCATCTTGGCCTTAGCAGATCTCGAGGAGGCCAATAAACATCAAGGACGGGCCGCCCACGATGCCTTCGAGACAGCGGCCAGAACTGCGGGCTCGGCCATCTCCGCACGCCGCCTATCTTGGCTCAGAGCGTCAGGACTAAGATCTGACTCACATGACAAACTTGCAGATGTCCCTTGCGCGGGCGACTCGCTCTTCGGCGAAAAAGTAAAAGACACGGTGAACGACATGCGAGAGCGATGTACCACTCTTCAAACCCTAGAAGAGAACCCCGCTCGACCGCGCTCTTACCGCAAGGGCCCTTCGCACAATTCCTCTTCCTACAAGCGCTACAACTCATACCGCAAATGGCAACAGCCACGGTACAAGCAACATACCTACCAACAGTCCTACCGGCAGAAACCGAGACAGCGAGAACGCTCTCAGAAAAAGGCCACCTCAGGAACAGCTAAAAACAATCCCAATTTTTGACTCGCCGCCCTGCTTGCACCTACCAACCGGAGGCCGCTTATCCGCTTTTCGCCGCTCGTGGGAGACCATAACGATGGACAGGTGGGTGCTCAACATCCTACAGCAGGGTTACAAAATACAGTTTGCCTCTTACCCACCTCTGCACCCTCCTCCAGCTGCCAACACACCCTTCCAGCATCTTCCGGCTCTGACCTCGGAGATCGCATCTCTCCTGCTATCCAGAGCCATAGAGCTCGTCCCTCCCAGCGACTCCAACAAAGGATTCTACTCAAGGTACTTCCTCGTTCCCAAGAAATCAGGGGGAGTCCGACCTATCCTTGACCTGCGCAAACTCAACAAGCACATCGTCAAGGAGAAATTTCGGATGCACTCCCTCTCGTCCATCCTCCCTCTCATTCAGAAGCAAGAGTGGCTGGCATCCCTGGACCTCCAGGATGCATACACCCATGTCCCCATGCATCCTCAACACAGAAAGTTTCTGCGCTTCAGGGTAGCGGGACAACACTACCAGTACAAGGTACTACCCTTCGGCCTATCCACTGCACCACGAGTATTCACCAAGTGTGTGGCAGTAGCGGCAGCTCATCTGCGCAAACTCGGGATAGTCGTTTTCCCCTACCTGGACGACTGGCTGTTCACCGCCTCGTCTCCTGCCGAACTCAACAGCGCTGTCAAGAGGGCGGTGACACTTCTGAACTCCCTGGGCTTCCTAGTCAACTATCGGAAGTCTCACCTCAAACCAGCTCAGAAGCTAGAGTTCATCGGAGCGTACATCGACACTACCTGCACCAAGGCCTTCCTTCCACGAAGCAGGATGCACGCCATCATTCACCTGTCCTCGCAGGTGTTGCACTCCTCACGGGCGTCAGCACATACCCTTCTCCGTCTCCTGGGGCACATGGCGGCCACCACCCATGTTCAACCCCTCGCGAGGCTGCACATGCGAGTTCTTCAATGGCACCTCTGCTCACATTGGTGCCAACACTCCCAGCCCCTGTCCGTCATGATTCCCATCAGCCCATCAGTGTCCAGATCAATCCGCTGGTAGACGAACCCTCGCCACCTGAAGCGAGGCAGGAGCCTCCAGCCACCCGCGCATCAGATCACTGTCACCACGGATGCCTCCCCTCTAGGCTGGGGTGCACACTGCACACACTTCCGCACTCAAGGGTCCTGGTCGACAACGGAAAAGACCCTGCACATCAACGTCCTCGAACTCAGAGCTGTCCGCCTAGCACTAGTCGCCTTCCAAGAGCATATAAGAGGCAAAGTTGTCCAGATCCTAACCGACAACCAAGTTACCATGTTTTACATAAACAAGCAAGGGGGCACGGGGTCCAGGATGCTCTGCAAAGAGGCCCTCCAAACCTGGCGCACCGCCCTCTCTTACAAGTGCAGCCTCCAGGCAGCCTACCTCCCGGGGGAGGAGAACGTTATAGCCGATCGCCTCAGCCGACAGCTAAATCCTCACGAATGGTCTCTCCATGTAACGGTGACGAAGTCACTCTTCGCAAGGTGGGGACAGCCAAGCATCGATCTCTTCGCATCTCCAGAGAACGCCAAATGCCACCACTTTTGCTCCAAGAGGCCTGCCCCGCTCAGGGTAGCAGCAGATGCCTTCGACGTGGCATGGAATCAGTGCCCGCTGGTGTACGCCTTCCCCCCACCCCGCTCATCACGCTGACCATCCAGCGCCTGATCAGGGACGGGGCCACGGCCATCCTCATTGCCCCGTACTGGCCGAGACAAGTCTGGTTCCCATTCCTGCACCGCCTAGCTCTGGAGCCACCAATCCGCCTGCCCCAGAATCTGGACCTGCTCTCTCAGGACAATGGCATGCTGCTCCACCCGAACCTTCAGATGCTATCGTTAACGGCCTGGAAGCTGAGAGGCTAACCCTAGCTCCTTTCAACCTCTCTGCCGAGGTTCAACAGGTCATCCTGGCGGCCCGAAGGCCTTCCACGCGTAAATCCTACAGCCTTAAGTGGCGTCGCTTCAGCCTCTGGTGCGAATCGCGGAGCATCGACCCCTTCTCTTGCCCGGTGCCGTCGCTCCTCCAGTACCTCTCCTCACTTTCAACATGTGGACTGCGGTCACAGTCCGTTCGAGTCCACCTGTCCGCCATTGCTGCGTTCAATCAGCACATTGGAAACTCCTCGGTGGCAACACTTCCCCTAGTAAACAGGTTCATGAAGGGCCTTTTCAACCTGCATCCCCCTATCACTCAGCCTGTCCCCCCCTGGGACCTTAACATCGTCCTTAACCAACTCACCAGGGAACCCTTCGAACCCCTCCATCTTGCTCATCTAAAATTCGTCTCCTGGAAGACGCTATTCCTCCTTGCCATCACCTCTGCCAGACGGATCAGCGAGCTTCACGCACTCGTGGCTTATTCCCCTTACACAACGATCCACCACGACCGTGCCTGCCTTCGCACTCATCCTAAATTTGTCCCGAAGGTTGCAACTGCTTTCCACATCAACCAAACCATTGAGTTGCCATGCTTCCTACCTGGCCCCCACTCGGACCAAGAACAACAGCGACTCCACACCCTGGACTGTGTTAGAGCTCTCCGCTGCTATCTAGAGCGGACATCCACACTTTGGACGGGATCTCAACTGTTTGTTTCATACGACCCCAACAAACCCGGGTGCCCTGTATCCAAGCGCACCCTATCCATCTGGATCTCCTCCTGCATCTCTCTTTGCCTCTCTCGTGCGGGAGCACCACCAACCTCTGGTGTCAGAGCCCACCACCTGAGAGCCCTCGCAACCACTATTGCCAATCTGAGATCCGTACCAATTCAAGACATCTGCAGAGCGGCCACTTGGGCCACCGTCCATACCTTCCAGCGCCACTACTGCCTGGACATGGCGAATCAAAGCGTTCCCGCATTTGGACTTGCGGTCCTGTCCGCGGCCTCCAGCCCACCACCTGATGCTCAGCCGCATAAGAATCCCGCCTGACCAAGCGTGCCTTCGGCGCAAAACGCCTCCTGACTCTGTTCGCTACATGCGCATGGTGTGTTTGCACCGCTGCGTTTCACTTTATTACCTGCACTGTTATTGCACCGTTATCACTCTGCTGCACCTTTGGTGCCGCCTTAGGTGTTCGCAAGTTTATTGTTTGCTGTGTTGCACATTGCCTTGCACTTCCTTGCCATGTTCCCATTGTTGCTATGTTGCACATTAAACTGTTGCTGTGTTGCACAACTAAACTGTTGCTATGTTGCATTTCATAATTGTTGCACCTGATGCCCTGTCTTCTTTCTGCCCCCCCGATCCTTCTTGCCGCCACTCATTTAGCTTGGGAGGCACCACTGTGGCTGACTCATCCTGCCTGTCCTGGGAGAAAGCAAGGTTACTTACCTGTAACGTGGGTTCTCCAGGGACAGCAGGATAAGTCAGCCACACCTTCCCTCCCACCTCCCCGGCAAGAAGATGGGGGGTTATTGCCAGACCTCCTCTACGATCCGCCTCCTAGCTCCCGCTCGCTACAGCTGGGGAAGATCTGACCAGCTAGGGCGGGTCTCGAGGGCAGGGCTAGTGGTCACACCCAGAGGGCTAAAGCCTTCTGGGCTAGTGAGAGTACTTCCGTCTTCGGCTCCGTCGGATGACGTCACCACTGTGGCTGACTTATCCTGCTGTCCCTGGAGAACCCACGTTACAGGTAAGTAATCTTGCTATGTATCCCATCCGGTTCCTTGGCTTTGTCCACTTTCAGTTTTGCAAGCTATTCAAACACATCATCTTCTGTGAATGGTGTAGTATCTACTCCATTTTCGTCTGTATATTTGTCAATCACAGGTGGTCCTTCTCCAGGATTTTCTTTAATGAAAACAGAACAGAATTATTTGTTTAGTGTTTTCGCTTTTTCAGTGTCACTTTCCACAAATCTGTTCTCTGCATTTTTGAGCCTTGCAATTTCAGCTCTGATCTTCCTCTTCTCTTGAATATACCTGAAAAAAGGTTTTATCACCACGCTTTAGATCTTTAGCCATCTTTTCTTCTGCGTTTGATTTTGCTATCCTTATTTCTTTCTCTTTTTGTTTCTTTTAGCTTTATCCTGTATTCTTTTCAGTGTTCCTCTGTTTGCGAACTTCTGAAATTTGTGAAAGCTGTGCTTTTTTTGTCTTTATTTGTGCAGCCACTGCTTTAGAAAACCAAATAGGTTTCCTTTTTCTTTACTTTCTTTACATATGTATCTGTTGCCCCTTTTATTGCCTCCTTAATTTAGCCCACTGTAATTCTACTTCCCTTATCACCTCCCACCCTGCCAACTCCTCCTTCAGGCACTTGGCCATTTTACTGAAGTCAGCGTTTTTGAAGTCTAGGACTTTGAGCTTGCTGTGATTGGACTCTGTCTGGCTATTATCTCAAACCACACCGTGTGATGATGATCGCTGCTACTCACATGGGCACCCACCTGGATATTCAACATGCTATATCCGTTGGTGAACACTGAATCCAGCATCAAACTTTCCCTGGTCAGTTCCATCACCATTTATCTAAGCAATGCATCTTAGAAGGCATCCATAATTTTTTTTTACTTCTTTCCAGATTTGCAGAAGGAATACTCCAATCCACATTGGGTAGATTAAAGTCACCCAATATGATCACTTCCCCCTTCACGGCTACCTTTGCAATATCAATAATGAAGTCTCTATCCGTTTCTGCGGTTTGAGTTGGAGTTGATGACAGTGCCATCTCCTCTTTCCAACACAATCCAGAGCGCTTCTTCTTTTCCCCACGTCCCCTGCATTTCAGCAGCTTTAATATTGCTTTTGACATACAGGGCTACTACTCCTCCTTTTCTGCCTTCTCTGTCTCTCCTAAATAAATTATAGTCAGCTGTGGCTATATCTATTCATGTGACTCAATAAACCATGTTTCTGTAATGGCCACAATGTCCAAATCTTTGTGTTGTCTGCAAAAAGGCAATCTTTTTCTTGCAACCCTTCAGCAATATTGAGGCATTCTACTATTCACTTTTCTTCTGGGTGAATTCCATTTACCACCACCCTCTGTCATCTGTTCGTCAACCATTTTCCAATCCATTGTACCACGCTGTGTCCTAACTTCAGTTTGCTCAGTTTGTTCATAAGTCTTCTGTGAGAAACAATCAAAGGCTTTGCCAGAATCCAAGTAGACCATGTCCAGCTCCGATCTCTGATCTAGTTAACTGATCATCTAGTCAAAGAAATCAATTGGATTTGTCTGGCATGAACTGCCTTTGGTAAAACAATGCTGCCTTAAATTTTGCAATCTATTGAGATGTAGAAAATTCACTATCCATTCCTTCAGGAGCATCATCACTTTTCCAACCACTGAGGTAAGGCTTATAGACCTGTAACTTCTTACATCTTTTCTGTTACTGCTTTTGTAAAGAGAACATAGGTTCCACAGGACCGGAGAAGGCTGCTATCTTATCTGTACAGATCTAGTAAACATATCCTTAAGAGGAACTCTCGGAACCTCTCTTAGTTTCCTCATTATCTTGGGATGTATCCCATCCAGCCCCATAGCTTTGTCCACCTTCAGATTTTCAAGTTGTTCATAAACAGTTTCTTAAGTGAACAGTGTGGTATCTACTCCATTCCCATATATACCTGGGTCAGCCAATTGAAGCCCTTCTCCTGGATATTCTTCTGTGAACCCAGCACATAAGTATTTGTGAACCCACTTCCTTATCATCCTGGTAGACAAGTACAGATGAGTGAGTTATACTCTCCAGCCAGGAGGTGGAGGCAGACTTAAACAACTTTCAGCGATGTCATCAACAAAGTGTTTGCACTGGTGCAGCAGTACAGATAGACTTCTTTCCCCTGGCCCAGACCCGTAATCCTGTGTGTGACTGAGACCTGTAGGTCCAATATTGCCCAGAACACAGGGCAGTTGTCTGCTCAAGAAAATGATTTGTACTGTCTGTTAAATAGAACAACATACTCTGAAGATGTAAGCAAAAAAAATTAGAATTATGACGTGTCTAACATGATTTCATTTAGGCTGAAATTCAAGAAACCTTCCCGAGCATGTTAAGCAAGAAACCAAGAGATCAGAAAACCAGTGATGCAATCAAGGGAAAACTCCATGAGGCTTAGCATGTAAAAGCACATGCAGATGTATGTAGAGAGATGTAAGAATGTCTCAAATAGCACAGCGACAAAATGTTGTATGGAATTAACACCTGTATCCTTGAAAATAGAAAGGACGGGGAAGAACAAGGTCCTACATGATCATCAAGCCCCCAAGAGTTAGAGGTAGCTCCTGAAATACTCAACTTAAAATATTTGTTAAGAGAAACAGACCTACGGTTTGATAATCATAACCTTGTTCCAAGAATTCTGGCACAGTGAGGAATGCAGGCTGAGCCAGAAAATCTGAGTGATGTAGTTATTCCTGCATAGAAGAACAGCTGTTAGCCCTGGTAGCTCATCAAGACAACGAATTCAAAGATTGAACCAGGATTAAAGCTCTCTCTTTCTGGCATGTTCAGACACCACTAAAGCAAGCATTTAGGAGCCTTAGAGAAAAGAATATCCAAAACGTCTTTGTAAAGCCTTTGATGCTAGTTGCTTCCGGTTCGTTATGATACACGTCTAATAAAATATATCATAGATAGTGGAGGAATAGCCTAGTGGTTAGAGCAACAGTCCTGGCACCCAGGAGATCTGGGTTCAATTCCCCCTGGCACTCCTTGTGACATTGGGCAAGTCACTTTTCTCCCCACTGCCTCTGAAGAAAAGGCCTGGCAATCTACTTCCGGTCATACCTTGCCAAGAAAACCCAGGGGCTGCTGGGTCGCCAGGAATCAGCACTGACTTGACGGCATTTGACCTATTTTTTCAATCTCTGCATTTTCTTTCTAATCATCTATCCTTGGTCTTTAGCATATTTAGTATATTGTTTTGGTATTTGTTTACTGTAATTGACTTAAGGGTCAATAGTCAAAGTCCTTTCTGAGGGTAAAATGTCATTTTACCTGCAGACGGTGGGGTTCTGTTATTGCCGAATCTGTGAGTGGGTTAACGCATATACCAAGGGATCTCAACTTTTTGGAGCAAAGACATCATTAGACCATGTGGATCACAGAAAAGACCAGGGAGTTTGCCGAGTGTGTCTGTGTGTGGGGGAACGAAAGGGGGGGGGGGTCTCTCATCCCAGTCCTCCCCCGATTTAAAAAAAATAAATAAATACTTCCTCCTTCCGCTTGTCTTGTGGACCCGATGCAGCATCTACAGTTACCTGGAGTGTGACATTCAGTAACACCAGTGTTTGGCACATCTTCACTTTTGTATTTTTTTGATGCTCTAAATTCAGGACAAGTGGAAATATACAATCCCAAGTGGTTTCTAACCAGCAGTGGCTGGTTCCCCAAAGGACCGAAAAATCAATATGGCAGGTGTAGTACTCCATTACTGAAATCAGAGATTCCTTGCTAGATGGACAGTGCTATTGAGATGTGGCCATAGTGAACAATACTGGCTGAAGAGCGAGACAGAAACAAGATGGCAGATAAAGACCATTCAGCCTATCCTGAGCAGCATAACAGACACGGCGGCCCTGGCATAGAGGACTGGTCTGAACAGACAGTGCCAGTGTTTCTAGTAACAACTCAGGGGTATGTTCCATGGCATGTTTGCCTAAATTTGAATCTTTGTGCATATTAAATAATTTATATTTATATGGCAAAAAACTAATTTTCCAGATATGATTTCAGTTTGTGTATTTTATGTTTTGGAGGTTTTTTGGGGAAGTATTTTGGGTAGGAATGTAGGTAGGAGAGAGAGAGAGGAAACCTCAGGGATGGGGAGAGGGGGAGTGACTGAGGATTGGGGAAGATGAGGAATGGAGAGAAATGATGATATTGGAGGAGAGGAGAAGAAAAGATTGAGATTATCAAAATGGGGAGGTGGAAAAATGATCCAGGAAGAGGCAGTAGGGCCAGCGCAAGACACCGTAAGCGAACTTTCAACCTTGCAACCCTCTCAAATGAATTTCAAGGCCCTGCGATCCCCACCCTGAGATTTACATAACCATCCCAGATCAATCCTTTAAAATGAATGACTGAACATAATGCTTTTGAATATTAATTTTATAGGCAATGTTCCAAAAAGACATCTCTTTACCTTTTGAAAATTAGGCACCCAGAACTAGCTCCAATCGTGCAGACATGTTCACATCCAAATTTACACCTGCTCCAAAGAAAATGTATGTGTACATGTATTCTGTACACTTCGTTCACGCCATCTTGCTGCCCATGCACCCAGGACAGCACCTGAGCTGGTACATCATGCTCCATCTTTGTACATGTATTCTGTACACTTCGTTCACGCCATCTTGTTGCTCCATGCACCCAGGACAGCACCTGAGCTGGTACATCATGCTCCATCTTTGTACATGTATTCTGTACACTTCGTTCACGCCATCTTGCTGCCCATGCACCCAGGACAGCACCTGAGCTGGTACATCATGCTCCATCTTTGTACATGTATTCTGTACACTTCGTTCACGCCACCTTGCTGCTCCATACACCCAGGACAGCACCTGAGCTGGTACATCATGCTCCTTCTTTTTTACATTATTCTGTACACTTCGTTCACGCCATCTTGCTGCCCATGCACCCAGGACAGCACCTGAGCTGGTACATCATGCTCCATCTTTGTACATGTATTCTGTACACTTCGTTCACGCCATCTTGCTGCCCATGCACCCAGAACAGCACCTGAGCTTGGTACATCATGCTCCATCTTTGTACATGTATTCTGTACACTTCGTTCACGCCATCTTGCTGCCCATGCACCCAGAACAGCACCTGAGCTGGTACATCATGCTCCATCTTTGTACATGTATTCTGTACACTTCGTTCACGCCATCTTGCTGCTCCATACACCCAGGACAGCACCTGTGCTGGTACATCATGCTCCATCTTTGTACATGTATTCTGTACACTTCGTTCACGCCATCTTGCTGCCCATGCACCCAGGACAGCACCTGAGCTGGTACATCATGCTCCATCTTTGTACATGTATTCTGTACACTTCGTTCACGCCATCTTGCTGCACCATGCACCCAGAACAGCACCTGAGCTGGTACATCATGCTCCATCTTTGTACATGTATTCTGTACACTTCGTTCACGCCATCTTGCTGCCCATGCACCCAGGACAGCACCTGAGCTGGTACATCATGCTCCATCTTTGTACATGTATTCTGTACACTTCGTTCACGCCATCTTGCTGCCCATGCACCCAGGACAGCAACTGTGCTGGTACATCATGCTCCATCTTTGTACATGTATTTTGTACACTTTGTTCACGCCATCTTGCTGCACCATGCACCCAGAACAGCACCTGAGCTGGTACATCATGCTCCATCTTTGTACATGTATTCTGTACACTTCGTTCACGCCATCTTGCTGCCCATGCACCCAGGACAGCACCTGAGCTGGTACATCATGCTCCATCTTTGTACATGTATTCTGTACACTTCGTTCACGCCATCTTGCTGCCCATGCACCCAGGACAGCACCTGAGCTGGTACATCATGCTCCATCTTTGTACATGTATTCTGTACACTTCGTTCACGCCATCTTGTTGCTCCATGCACCCAGGACAGCACCTGAGCTGGTACATCATGCTCCATCTTTGTACATGTATTCTGTACACTTTGTTCACGCCATCTTGCTGCACCATGCACCCAGAACAGCACCTGAGCTGGTACATCATGCTCCATCTTTGTACATGTATTCTGTACACTTCGTTCACGCCATCTTGTTGCTCCATGCACCCAGGACAGCACCTGAGCTGGTACATCATGCTCCATCTTTGTACATGTATTCTGTACACTTCGTTCACGCCACCTTGCTGCTCCATACACCCAGGACAGCACCTGAGCTGGTACATCATGCTCCATCTTTGTACATGTATTCTGTACACTTCGTTCACGCCATCTTGCTGCCCATGCACCCAGGACAGCACCTGAGCTGGTACATCATGCTCCATCTTTGTACATGTATTCTGTACACTTCGTTCACGCCATCTTGTTGCTCCATGCACCCAGGACAGCACCTGAGCTGGTACATCATGCTCCATCTTTGTACATGTATTCTGTACACTTCGGTCACGCCATCTTGTTGCTCCATGCACCCAGGACAGCACCTGAGCTGGTACATCATGCTCCATCTTTGTACATGTATTCTGTACACTTCGTTCACGCCATCTTGCTGCTCCATGCACCCAGGACAGCACCTGAGCTGGTACATCATGCTCCATCTTTGTACATGTATTCTGTACACTTCGTTCACGCCACCTTGCTGCTCCATACACCCAGAACAGCACCTGAGCTTGGTACATCATGCTCCATCTTTGTACATGTATTCTGTACACTTCGGTCACGCCATCTTGCTGCTCCATACACCCAGGACAGCACCTGAGCTTGGTACATCATGCTCCATCTTTGTACATGTATTCTGTACACTTCGTTCACGCCATCTTGCTGCCCATGCACCCAGAACAGCACCTGAGCTGGTACATCATGCTCCATCTTTGTACATGTATTCTGTACACTTCGTTCACGCCATCTTGCTGCCCATGCACCCAGAACAGCACCTGAGCTGGTACATCATGCTCCATCTTTGTACATGTATTCTGTACACTTCGTTCACGCCATCTTGCTGCTCCATGCACCCAGGACAGCACCTGAGCTGGTACATCATGCTCCATCTTTGTACATGTATTCTGTACACTTCGGTCACGCCATCTTGCTGCCCATGCACCCAGAACAGCACCTGAGCTGGTAAATCATGCTCCATCTTTGGTCCTCTTCCAATTCAGGCTGAAACCCACCATTTTGAGGCTGCCCTGGGATCCTAATCCCCCTTATTCTCATGTCTACCGCCCATGTGTGTTATAACCATTTCCCCTAGTTTCTACCCTAATCTCCTGTTTCTTGTATTTGTCTGTCTTGCATAGATTGTGAGCTCTACAGAGCAGGGACTGCATCCTACATGTATGTGTACAGCGCTGTCTATGCCTTGTCGCGCTATACAAATGATAAATAGTAATAGTAGTTTCTAAAAACCATTTGCCGAAGTGACTAGAGGATAATTTGGAAATTGCCCAGCCTTCCTGTGGGTACAGATGGTTCTCTTGAATTAGTGTTTCTGTCGGGACCTGTTTTGCTTGGACTGTAGCTGTTCTTTGCTGTACCCCAGAGGTTGATGCCTTAGATGACTTGCCTTTTCTGCCTAATGCTTAAGCTGGTCCTTTTAAGGAGAGGAAAATAGGAGGGGTAAAGGTTCTGGGGTCTAAAGAGCGTAGAGGGAGATTTTCCTCTTCCCACCTAACCATTCTGATCCACTTCTCTCCCTTCCCCTCTTAAAACCACCATCCTTTCTCTCCATCATAGGTGCTCTTTCTCATATAAATATCGCACATTCACACACATTGTTTGCCAGCCCCTCTTTCATTCACATCCGATTCACTAAGCCCTTTTCACACAGAAGTCATCTAGCTCTTTCACTTGAGCCCCCAGTCCCTCCCTTTCACAACCTTCATCCCCCAACTCTGCTTTCAGAAATGCTGATCCCAAACTGCTCCCCTGGCCCCAGCTCCTCTTTCCCAGCCCTCCCCCCAAAACATCACTATCCCCTAACTCCTCTTTTACAGCCTCCCCAAAAAAACCCAGAGAGGCCAAGTCTCACTTATTTGCAGTGTCACACTCATTTGTAGACTTTCACTCTCACGTTCCTTTGTGCCCCTTCTGTCACTCATTAGAGTCTCGGTATCGCAGAGATACCAAGTCTTACTCATTAAGAGTACGTCTCATTCATCAGGAGTGTGTCGCACTCTCACTCTCACGTTCTGAGGCTCTTCTCTCACTCGTTCGAGCCTCTGTGCCAGTGCACTGATCCTGATCATTGCTTTTATGAGAGGCAAGCCTAAGCGGAGAGAAGCTATGTGACCATCTGAGCATGTTTTCCTGTCTACTTTGCCTCCCCGTCCCATCCCTTATCTCTGCACCTACAGAAACACGTGGGTTTAGTCACTCAGCAGAGGGAAATGTCTTGGAGAATAGTCTCTTAGTGCCTCCACTTTGTCTGAATCCTTTCAGAGGCACCAGAGAAAAGTGATAGCATGGAACCTAGCCAGGTACTTGGGAACTGAATTGGCCAGTGTTGGAAAAAGGATACTGGACACGATGGACCTTTCTTCAGACTCAGTGCGGTAATTCGTATGTTCTTTTAAATATCATTTTATGCTGCTTTTTTCATTTGCAACATAATATGACACAAATCTTTCTAGGATTATATCTTGGACACACTGATTAAAAAATTGTACCCTTTAAGAAGGTTTACCTTTGGCAACTCTGCAAACCTATACCATCCCCCAGCATTCCACCTCACCCCCCACCCAACACTGATTGGGCAGTAGGGGGAGGAGGGCAGTGACAGTGGGTCCTAAGTTTGTTTAATAGATCCTTAGAAACAGGAGAGGTTCCTTGGGCTTGGAGAAGGGCTGATGTGATTCCTCTTCACTTAAGTGGCAACAGAGAAGAGGTGGGAAACTAAAGGCCAATAAGCCTTTACTTGGTGGTTGGAAAATAAATGGAGATAAAACTAAATGAAAGGATAGTGAACTTTCTATAACTTAATGGCTTGTAAGACCTCAGGCAACTGGTTGACTGACAGATGACAGAGGGTGGTAAATTGAATTCATTCATAATTTTAAATAAAAAGAAAAGAAAAAAAAGGTGAGTTAGTGGAGTGCCTTAAGGATCTGTACTGGGACTGATTCTGTTCAGTATCTTTGCAAATGGCATCGCTGAAGGATTAGAAGGAAAATTTGCCTTTTGGCAGATGACATGAAGATTTGTAACAGAGTCTATACCTCAGAGGGAGTAGACAATATGAGAAATGATTTACAAAAATTATAAGAATGGTCTAATGCTTGGCAGTTAAGATTTAATGTAAGGAAGTGCTTGAGGTCAGAAATCTAAGAGAGACGTAGGGGGTGAAAGCATGACCCTGAGAGAAGCTGTGTGGTGATAGTGTCTGAAAGCCTCAAGGTTGCAAAACAATGTGACAAGACTGTGGCCAAAGCTAGAAGGATGCTAGGCTGCATAGAGAGGGGCTGAACCAGCGTAAAGGAGTAGTTGATAATGTGATGAGGTCTGTGGAGTACAGTGTTGGTAGCTGTATCTCACCAAGGCTATAAAAAGGCTAGAAGCGGTTCAGAGGAGAACGATCAAAATGGTATGGGGTTTGCGCCAGAAGCCCTATGAGAAGAGACTTGAAGACCTGAATATTTATACCTTAGAGGAAGGAAAGGACAGGGGAGATATGATACAGACCTTTTGAAAAGTATTAATGAGCAACCAAACCTTTTTGAAAGATGGGGGAAGCTATACAATTACAGGACATAAAATGAAGTTGAAAGGAGGAAAATTTAAAAACAGCAACAGTAAATATTTTTTCTTGGAAAGGGTGGTGGATGCCTGGAATGCCTTCCCGCTGGAAGTGGTGAGGGCAAAATCTGAGGTAGATTTCAAAGGGACATGGGATAAGCACAGATCATCTCTGTATAGGAAGAGGTGCATTTCTGCTCAAAGCAAAACTTGAATAGCTTTCACATTTCAAAAAAGCATAGCAAGGGTAGCTGTCACAGAGCAGCTGTTAAACCCTAAGTAAAAAGCATAGAGTAGGGGGTAACCTGCACAGAGTTGCAGTTGCAACCCAAAGGAACAAGCATAGAGAAATGATGGCAGATAAAGCCCACTATTTTTTGTGCCATTATGTCAATGGTGATCCAGCAGCCCCTGGGTTTTCTTTGCCAGGTATGACCAGAATAAGATTGCCAGGCGTTTTCTTCTGAGGCAGTGGAGGATAAACTGACTTGTCCAAGGTCACAAGGAGTGCCAGTGCGAATCAAAGAACTGATCTCTTGGGTATGAGATTGTTTCTCTAACAACTAGGCTGCTCCTCCACTTCCATACCAGCTGCAAAGTTTTACAATCCTTTCCCCTCCCCCCCCCCTTAGAAATCCTCTGTGTTTGTTCGTGCCTTCTTGAATTCAGATACAGTCTTTGTCTCTGCCATTTCCTTTGGGTGACTATTCCATTCATCTGTGAAGAAATATTTCCTCAGATTACTCCTGAGTCTAACACCTTCCATCTTCATCCTGTGGCACCTCATTGCAGAGCTTTCTTTCAAATGAAAGAGGCTCTCCTGTGCATTTATAGCCTGGTGGTATTTAAATGTTTCTATCCTATCGCCCCTGTCTCATCTTTCTTTCAAAGTATACATATTGAGATTTTTAAGCCTTTCCTCATATGCCTTATGTTCAAAGACCATGGACCATTTTAGTAGCCACTGCACCAACGACATCCTGTTTATATCCTTGTGAAGGTGCGGTCTCCAGAATTACACACGATGCTCCAAATGAGATCTCACCAGAGACTTATAAGGAGGCACTGTCGCCTCCTCCTTCCTGCTGGCCATTCATCTTCCTGTGAACCCAAGCATCCTTCTGGCTTTCATCACCTTAAGATCATAAGGAGCAATCGCCCCACAAGTCTCGCTCTTCTTTCTTCACCTGTACCTTCCTTGGATTTTTGCAGCCCAGACACATAACCCTGCATTTTTTTAGCATTAGATCTCAGCTGCCAAATTCTTAGGCATTCTTCAAGCTTCGATAGATCCCTCTTAATTTTATTTACATCTTGCTGGGTGACTTAACTTATTGCAGATTTTGGTATCATCTGTAGAGAAGCAAACCTTACCCAACAGTCCTTTCACAATATCACTTACAAAAATGTTAAAAAGATTTGTCGTTTGTTTTGAGCTTTTTATTCATTTTTAGATTGAATTGGGCAGCCTTGTTTCAGTGCCACTGTCTCTCAGGCAGCTTTGGCGGGAATGCCGGTTTAAAAGGCAGTCTGTCACCCAGCCAGACAGCTTACAGTATTTCTTACCCGACTGTGATTGTGGCTGGCTAAGTGTGTGATAAGTTTTTTGGTTCTGTGAACAGCATTAGAGTTGGTGGTTTTCAGTGTGCTGGGCTATTTTTAGGGTTGTCTACCCAGTTTAAGCACTGGAAGATATCAGATGTAGAGCACATTTCAGAAGGCTGGTGGGTTTGGGAGGGTAACTGTCAAGTGTCTTTTTTTGCCCTCCATTGCCTTGGAAGAAAAGGCTGGCAATCTACTTCCGGTGATACATTGCCAAGAATACCCAGAGGTAGCTGGCACTAAAAAAAAAAATACTGACTTGATGGCACTAAAAAAAAAATACTGTACATGCTACATTGTAGCAATTTTTTAAGAGATTAGTTTTAATATTAGGTCTTTTGAGTAAATCTTTTATTTTTGAAGCTTATTTGGGTTGACAGTGCCTGTTGCTTCATTTTGAAGAGTGTTTAGAACAGGAGTGGCCAACTCTGGTCCTAGTGCACTACGATACAGCCTGGTTTTCAGGATGTCCCTAATGAATATTCATGAGGTATATTTGCATCCTTTACCTCCCACTCCATGTAAATATATCTCATGAATATTCATTAGGAATGTCCTAAAAACCAGGCTTGGATTGTGGTGCACCAGGACCGGAGTTGGCCACCCCTGGTTTAGAAGTATAGTTGATGATATATTCTGTAACCTGAAGTAGTCTGAGTCTATGCTTTTGTTAGTCTTTTTTTCATCCATGTTTTTAATGGTACTTCACCTGTGACGTGAGAGCTGATATCTTTCTTTGGATTTGTGAAGTCTGTTATTTTTGTTGATGTAAATATTTATATGAGGTACTAGGTTTTTTGCAATATAAAATATTATGATGCTACAATTACACCATGAAGGCTAGCAGAATATTTTGTATATAATCTAACAGAGCACTATATAGCTTTTTCTTTTTAGACTTTTAGTCCTTGCTAGTGAACAAGGAGGAGTATGTCGTCCTCTGGCCTTTTTTCTTGGGTTTGTGGTTCTTTTTATTTATTTATTTATTTTATTGCCTTTGTATACATATTTAATTGGAGCTTTATATACATATCTACACTTGAATATGTATATCTTCTTTTTTTTTTACATAGATATATTTGACATATTTTAAGTGTTGGTTCTCAGGCTTATTATCCTGTCAGCAACATTTGGACACAGGACAGTAACTGTTTTATATTACATTTTATGCAAAGTTATTGTGTGCCCTTGATGCAGGCAGTGTGCCAAAACATGCTGGGCTAATTGTTATTGGACTGTTGGTATGGCATATATGTGTATTTTTATTTGTGTATATTAAAATTTATTGTCTTAATTTGTGTTGGTTCCTTTGGGATGCCTCTATTTTTATTTTGTTTAATTAGCAGCAGCAGAATGCCATTTCCATGCATGCTTTTCAGTCTTGCAGTATATTTAATGTGGGAATATACATTTTATATACGTTTTACCATATCCAGCACACATTAACCATTGCAGGTCTTAAGATTTGTTCAATCATTCCTTCAGCTGTCTCTGGGGCAGAAGCTTCAGCTTTTCCTTCCTGCCTATTGCACACCCATTAAACTCTCATACACTTCCACACTACACATGAACATGGGATCCTAGTTTTGGAAGGGAAAAATTAACAGTGCTTTATGTATTGTAAAGTGCTGAAATCAGCTGTACATCTAAGGTTCTGGGTTGCCAGCAAAAGACTATAAGTGCTTTTCTTCTTCTCCATGTTTAGTATACTGCAGAGCTTTGCCTTTTGCCACCTCCATTTGGGAAGTTTGAGTCAGGTCCCAAATGTTCTCTCTGGGCAAGTTCCTGGGAAAGCTGTAGCTAGTGATGTACAATAGCAGTTGTGACCATGGGGTAGATCTGTAATTCGTGAATGTTCTTGGCAGCTGCTCTTTATTCTTGGCTGATAAAGTTAAGCCAAACGTTTCAGCTCGGCTCTGGCTCCACTCTTTAACTATAAATTGCAGGAATTTTTCACATCTGTAATCACTGCAGCTAATGGTATTCTGTCACTGTAGCACGATAAATTTAATATGTGTTTTTTCCTTGCTAAACACTGGTATTTCTTCTGACAAATTTCCAATATCATTACATTTGGGGAAAAACATGCTCCTGAGACGTTTAATGCACAGGCACATAGAAGTGCTGAATTTAATTTGCTCCCAAGCCCCTCTAGCAGAATATTGTCATGTTCCATTCTGGAGTCTTCGAAATAGATCTAGTTATCTCCAGGAACAGGCAGGAATGTAGTCTTCACATATGGGTATCGTTGGCACCGACGGAGCCTGCGCGGGAGCGCTCCCCAGTGTTCAATAAGAAAGCTTTTGGGATCATCCCACAGCACCTAAGTGCTGCCTTCCCGCCTTTCCCAACTGTCCCTCTCCAGTTCTTCGTTTTCCGCGGAGCCGACAGGTCGCACATCCTGTCACCGCAGAAAAAAATTCCCTTCTATTCTTCTTTTTTGTGGTCTCGTCTGCCTTCCCTCGATGCTACACCGGTACCGCCGGTTCTTTTTATTTTTTCTTTAAAAAAAACAAACAAACCTTTCTTTCTGGAGTCTTTTCCAGTAATTTTCTCCTCAGGTGCCATGCGCCATTTTGGGCACTAGGCCCAACGTTTTCCTTCAAAATGGAAAAACCCGCTTCGGGTTTTAAAAAGTGTTCTAAGTGTGGCGGTACCATCACCGTCACCGACACCCATGAGTGGTGCCTCAAATGTTTAGGTCCTGACCACTCTATTTCAGAGTGTGTTGCCTGTGGGATGATGTCAAAAAGGGGCTGGCAAAACCAAGCTGCTAAACTTAGCACCCTTTTTCCCTCCGATGCAGCCTCCGTGGCATCGACATCTTCCAGGGCTTTGTCTTCCTCCCATGGATATCAGGTAACTAAACATAAATCTAGCCAGTCCTCAAAGGATAGATCTCCTTCTAGACATTGAGATGCCTCTGGCGTTGCCCTTGAGGGACTTTCACCGGCAAAATTGCCCCGGCGGGAGGCTTCGGCTTCCAAAGCACTAACGGGGCTCCAGGATGTTCTCGAGGCTTCAACCTCGGCAGAACTACTGGTGCCATGCTCTGGGGTGCCGGCCTCTTCATCCGGCACCGATACCCAAGCATCGGCAGCATCGATAGACCATAGATTCTTGGCTATTGAACGTAGTCTGGCGGCTCTTCTCACGGCCTTGAAACCCCTGAAACTGCACATTTCAACCGGTACCGGCACCGACTGCATCGAGATCGGCAGGTATTCTACTGGGACCGAGTCTTGCGTCTCTATCCGGAATCGACAAGTCGGTACCGGACCACTCCGATGCCGACTTCGATCGGTACCGGTACCGTGCCTTGCACGATCACCCGGATCAGAGATACTTTGAATCCTCGGATGAGTCTGAAGACTCTGAAAGCTCTGCCGATACCAGAGTACTTCTTCCTGAGGATTCTTCTTCTCCTCAGCATAGGATGTCTCCACCAGAGGATATGTCCTTTCAGGATTTTATCCGAGATGTGGCCCAAGGTCTTTCCATCACAGTGGCTCCTGAAAACGAGCCTAGGGCAAAGGAATTAGAAATCCTACAATACCCTAAAGATCCCAAGGAGGCAGCTACCTTACCTATTCATGAGATCTTGCATGATCTCATGTTAGGGATGTGGGAAACACCTCTAACCACATCTCCTCACTCTTGAAGACTCGACACCATGTATCGAGTTCCTCCTTGTCCTGGGTTTCAGAAGACTCAATTACCACACCATTCTATGGTGGTGGAATCAGCCATGAGAAGGATAAAGAGTGCAAAAAGGCATGCATCTAATCCTCCAGGACGTGAGTGTAGGACTCTTGACACCTTTGGACGTCGATCCTTCTAGGCTTCCATGCTTTCTGCTAGGATCAGTTCCTATATCTTCTATATGGGAATGTTCCTTAAAGAGGTCACAGGAGATTTAGAGCTTATGAGCTCTCTCCTTCCTGATGATAACAGGCAAGATTATCTCGCTCTTGTCAAACATGCTCAGGATGTTTCCAAGTTTGTGAATCGTGTAGCCTTTGACTGCTTTGAGTGCATAAGCAGAACCTCTGCCATTGCCATAGGTGCACGTAGGATTGCCTGGCTCCAGGCATCTGACTTGGAACTTTGGGTACAGGACAAACTAGGGAATATTCCTTGCACAGGAGAGATTCTCTTTGGCAAGAATTGGCAGGAAAAAGCTAATGAGACAGATGCTGACAATATCACTTTGGATAGATTGTCTAAATCTACAGCTGATCCTGTGAGGAAAAAATCCTCTAAGAAACCATTCTTCAGTAAGAAGAAGAAGTTTTATTCCTCCTATACCCAGCAGGGGCATCGTTTAGGTCAGTCTGCCCAAAAGGGACAGCAGCAGCAATTACCTAGACAAAGAAAGACGAAAGCAGCTAAGCCTCAACCGGCTCAGCAGACTCAGCCTCCACAGGGGCTTTGGCTCCTATCTAGAGAACTTTGCCTTCCTGGCCCTCAACGGCCCAAACCCTCCACCATCCCAGGAAGGTTGTCATTTTGCCCCCAGATGGGGTCAAATAATAGCAGAAAATTGGACTCAATGTATTGTAAGAGAGGGGTACAAGCTTCATTTCCTTAGCATGCCCCCTCCTACAATGGTAAGACAGTTCAATTCTCAGACCTCTCTCAACGACCGGTTAGCTCAAGAGGTCACTGTGCTCCTTGCTCAAGGGTCAATAGAAGAGGTACCCATTCCCCAACTGGGTACAGGGTTTTACTCCCCCTGTTTCCTTATTCCAAAGAAAACAGGAGGACACAGACCTATTTTAGACCTCAGAGAATTGAACAAATTCCTGTTCAAGGAGAAGTTCAAAATGATCTCTTTAGAAACTCTGCTGCCATACTTTCAGAGTCAGGATTGACTTTGTTCTCTAGATCTCAAGGATGCATACACTCATGTTCTCAACCATCCAACTCACCGTAAGTTCCTTTGCTTTCTGTTTCAAGGGAAGCACTACCAATACAGGGTTCTTCCTTTTGGCCTGGCCTCTGCACCAAGGATGTTCACAGAATGCATGGCTGTGGTGGCAGCATGTCTCTGCACCCTGGGAATATTCGTCTTCCCTTACTTAGACAACTGGCTCATTCGAGCCCCTTCAGAGCCAGAGGCCAGGGTTGCTCTCTCTCGCACAATGCACATCCTTCAGTATTTGGGACTTCTCATAAACTTCCCAAAATCCAACCTTGCTCCCACTCAGTCTCTAGAGTTTATAGGAGCTCTGCTGGATATCAAACAGGCAAGGGCCTTCCTTCCGCAGCCCCGCTGCCTTCGCATTGTGCAGTTAGCTTCCCAAGCAGTGCTAAAACCTCACCTCACTGCTCGGGAAATGTTACAGTTGTTAGGCCACATGGCTTCCACCGTGCATGTGGTTCCTTATGCTCGCCTCCATATGAGGGAAGCCCAGTGGACTTTATCCACTCAGTGGACTCAGGCGTCAGGTTGCTTGTCAGACAAAATAGCAAACTCAGATTGCCTTATTTTGTCCCTCCAATGGTGGCAGTCACCGCAAAATCTTCTGGTGGGCTCTCCTTTTCAGCAACCCCCATCCCAAGCCACTCTTACAACAGATGCTTCACAGGTGGGTTGGGGAGCCAACCTGCAAGGCCTCTGTACCCAGGGTACCTGGACTCCACAGGAGGCCTATCTACACATCAATCTCCTGGAGCTCAGAGCAATCTTCCTTGTTCTTAGAGTATTCCACACCCAGCTCAGCTGCAAGACAGACCTAGTTCAAACGGACAATCAAGTAGCCATGTTCTATGTGAACAAGCAGGGCGGAACAGGCTCTCTGTCACTCTGCAACGAAGCTTTGTGACTATTGACCCTCGCCAGAGAGCATCAGATTCATCTCCTTGCGGTGTATATTCCAGGCATTCAAAACTCTAGGGCAGGCAGACTCAGTCGAGTTCTGCTTCCACACGAATGTTCTCTCCATGCAGACCAGGTGCCCAAAGCTTTTCAAATTTGGGGAACCCCGGACATAGACCTCTTTGCAAGTCCACTGAATGCCAAACTTCCCCGGTTCTGTTCCAGAATTCCGGCTCAGGGTTGTCAGGCCAAGGGTGCTTTCCTCCTCCATTTGGGTCAGGTCTTCCTGTATGCCTTTCCACCCATTCCCCTAATTCCAAAAACCCTGTTCAATCTTCAGAGAGACAGAGGTCATATGATTCTCATAGTTCCACATTGGCCATGGCAAATGTGGTACCCTCTGCTCCTACATCTCTCTCAATCTCCGCCTCTGGATTTAGGATCTGCTCCAGATCTCCTTTCTCAAAAGGACAGGATGCTGTGGCATCCCAATACCCAGTCTCTGCATCACAGGGCCTGGTTGCTGAAAGCCTAGAACTTCACAGTCTTAATCGCAAAGAAATCAAGGAAGCTAACAAAAGTTACAGCACAGTAATAATAATGGGTGATTTCAACTACCCCGGTATCGACTGGGTCAGTGTCACGTCAGGACATGCTAGGGAGATAAAGTTCCTAGATGAAATAAATGACTGCTTCTTGGAGCAGCTGGTTCATGAACCGACCAGAGGGGAAGCCATATTAGACCTAGTCCTTAGTGGAACACCAAATCTAGTGCAAGAGATAAGGTTGTTGGGGTCACTTGGCAATAGTGATCATAGCATGATCGCCTTTGATTTAATTAGTGGAGGAGGGATAGTAAGGAAATCCACAGTACTACCTTTTAACTTTCGAAAGGGAGACTATGATAAAATGAGGAAAACAGTTAAGAAAAAACTAAAAGGAGCAGTTGCAAAGGTTAAAGACGTACATCAGGCTTGGCTATTGTTGAAAAATACTATCTTGGAAGCCCAGACCAGCTGTATTCCACGCTTTAAGAAAAGTGGAAGGAAGTCCAAAAAACTGCCAGCATGGTTTAAAGGTGAGGTCAGAGAGGCTGTTGTTGCCAAAAAAGCATCTTTCAGGAAATGGAAAAAAGAGCCAAACGATGAAACCTGGAAACAGCACAAGCACTGGCAAGTCAAATGCAAGGCATTGATAAGGCAGGCAAAGGGAGAATTTGAGAAGAAGCTTGCTGCGGAAGCAAAAATGCGAAGTAAAGACCTTTTCAAGTACATTCGTAGCAAAAAACCTGTGAGAGAGTCAGTTGGCCCAGTAGATGATAAAGGGGTTAAAGGAGCACTAAGAGGCGACAAGGCGATAGCAGAGAGACTGAATGAATTCTTTGCTTAAGTCTTTACTGAGGAAGATGTAGGGATGTTACCCATGACTGAAGTGGTATTTAAAGGTGCGGAAGAATTGAAGGAAATATCGATACATCGGGAAGATGTATTACAACTATTAGATAAACTGAAGAGTAGCAAATCACCGGGGCCGGATGGTGTACATCCAAGGGTGTTGAAAGAACTGAAATATGAGATTGCAGACCTGCTATTAGTAATCTGTGAACTATCATTAAAATCATCTCTAATACCTGAAGATTGGAGGATCGTCAATGTAACAACAATTTTTAAAAAGGGTTCCAGGGGTGATCTGGGAAACTACAGACCGGTGAGCCTGACATCAGTACCGGGAAAAATGGTAGAAACTATCATAAAGAATAAAATTACTCAGCATGTAGATAGTCATGACCTAATGGGAGACAGCCAACATGGCTTTAGACAAGGAAGGTCTTGTCTTACTAATCTGTTATGTTTTTTTGAAGGAGTGAATAATCAGGTGGACAAAGGTGAGTCGGTTGATATTGTGTATCTGGACTTTCAGAAAGCCTTTGACAAGGCCCCTCATCAGAGACTTTTGGCAAAACTAAAGAGTCATGGGATAGGAGGCAGTGTACTATTGTGGATCAGGAACTGGTTAAAAGATAGAAAGCAGAGGGTAGGGCTAAATGGCCAATTTTCCCAATGGAGAAAGGTGGATAGTGGTGTACCCCAGGGATCTGTGCTGGGTCCGCTGCTTTTTGACATATTCATAAATGACCTGGAAAGTGGAATAACGAGTGAGGTTATCAAATTTGCAGATGACACAAAACTATTTAAAGTTGTTAAAACCCAAGAGGATTGTGGAAAATTGCAAGAGGATCTTGATAAATTGGAAGAATGGGCTTCAAAATGGCAGATGAAATTTAATGTGGACAAGTGCAAGGTTATGCACCTAGGGAAGAACAACCCAAACTATGGTTACACGATGCAGGGTTCCACATTAGGAACCACCACCCAGGAAAAAGATTTAGGCGTCATTGTGGATACCATGTTAAAACCCTCGGCCCAGTGTGCAGCAGCGGCCAAGAGAACAAATAGAATGCTAGGTATGATAAGGAAAGGAATGGAAAATAAAACAAAAGATATTATAATGCCTCTATATCGTTCCATGGTGAGACCGCACCTTGAATATTGTGTGCAATTCTGGTCGCCGTATATTAAAAAGGATATAGCGATTTTAGAAAAGGTTCAGAGAAGAGCCACCAAAATGGTAAAGGGGATGGAAGGATACTCCTATGAAGAAAGGCTAAAAAGGTTAGGGCTCTTTAACCTGGAAAAGAGACGGCTGAGGGGAGATATGATAGAAGTCTATAAATTAATGAACGGAGTAGAACGGGTAAACGTAGATCGATTGTTTACCTTATCAGAATATAGAAAGACTAGGGGACATGCAATGAAGCTACAGGGTAAACTATTTAAAGACTAATAAAAGAAAATATTTTTTCACTCAACGTGTAATCAAACTCTGGAATTTGTTACCGGAGGATGTAGTAAATGCTGTTAGTGTAGCTGGGTTTAAAAAAGGTTTGGACAACTTCCTGGAGGAAAGGAACCTGTGTCCCTTGGGGAAACTGCTAGTTACATATGACCTAGATTGGCCCCTGTTGGAAACAGAATACTGGGCTTGATGGTCTGACCCAGTATGGCATATCTTATGTTCTTATGTTCTTATCTTTCCCAGCAGGTAAAGGATATCCTTTATGCTTCCAGGAAGCCTTCCACAAGACGCTCTTAGGCATTTAAGTGGAAAAGGTTTACCATATGGTGCTCGCAGAAGGGTCTTAACCAGCTCGCGATACCTCTGGAATCATTACTGGAGTATCTCCTTCATTTATTAAATGCAGGGCTTAAGACCAATTCAGTGAGAGTTCATTTGAGTGCTTTTGCAGCTTCTTTCAAGCCTCTAAATGGACAACCTATTTCCTCTCATACTCTCATAGCGAAATTTTTGAGAGGCCTTCTTTTAACTAAGCCTCCCATTAAGCCACCAGCAGTGGCATGGGACTTAAATCTGATTCTTGGGCAGGTCATGAAACCGCCCTTTGAACCATTAGCCACTACCTCTTTGAAATTCCTTTCCTGGAAGGTCATCTTTCTCATTGCAATCACATCAGCACATCGCATCAGTGGATTGCAAGCATTGGTGGCTGATCCTCCTTATACAAGGTTCCATCATAAGGTAGTCCTTAGGACTCATCCACACTTTATGCCAAAGGTGGTGTCACCTTTTCATTTAAACCAAGTGGTTTACCTTCTTGTATTTTTCCCAAGGCCTCACGCCTCAAATGCAGAAAGGAATCTTCATACTTTGGACTGTAAAAGGACTTTGGCCTTTTACTTGCAAAGGACACAGCAACATAGAAAGTCCTCTCAACTCTTGTTGCTTTTGATCCTGGTCATTTGGGACTTCCAGTCTCCAAAAGAACACTGTCCAGCTGGATTGCACAGTGTATATCTTTTGCCTATGAGAGTAAAAACCTTCCTCTTGAAGGCCATGTCACAGCTCACAATGTGAGAGCCATGGCAGCCTCTATGGCTCATCTTCACTCTGTGTCTATCGACGACATCTGCCGAGCAGCTACTTGGGCATCCATTCATACCTTCCCAGCCCATTACTGCTTAGACAAGGACTCCTGCCGGGATGCCTTGTTTGGTCAGGCTGTTCTTCTACACCTTTTCCATACTTAATCAACTCCTACCCACCATCCCTGTTAGGATACCAGAGATCCATGAGGGGGAAGTGGAGCCCTTTCACAAGGGCACACAACTTCTGGGGCTTTCTCCCTGGCATCTGCAGCTAGGGAGTCCCCATATGTGAAGACTACATTCCTGCTTGTTCCTGGAGATAGCATAGTTACTCACCTGTAACAGGTGATCTCCGGGAACAGCAGGAATTTAGTCTTCACAACCCACCCACCTCCCCTAGGAGTTGTATCTCTCTATCTCTCTCTTTTTCTCTCTTTCCCTCTCTTTTGTCTCAGCTTTAAACTCAACTGGAGAGGGGCAGTTGGGAAAGGCGGGTAGGCAGCACGCAGGCGCTGTGGGATGCTTCCAAAAGCTTTCCTATTGGACGCTGGGGAGCGTTTCTGCGCAGGCTCCGTCGGTGCCGACGATACCCATATATGGAGGCTAAATTTCTGTTGTTCCCGGAGATCACCTGTTACAGGTGTGTAACTATGCTTTACAGCAGTGATGGCCTACTCTGCCCCCTTTCAGCCCCCTAGGCAGTTTGGTTTTGGGGATTGCCGAAGAGAACATGCATGTGATAAAATGTGTGTCTGTCTCTATTGCATCCAGAGTTGTTTCCTGCATGTGCTGAAAACCCAGCGGGCTCGATTTTCCTCTAGGGGCAGAGTTGGGAACCATGGTTTTCTCTGGAATCAAGCAGGAAGTCATATATGGGTAACATCGGCATTGACGGAGCCTGCGCAGATTCACTACCCAGCTTTCAAAGAAAGCCTTTGGGAGTTAGACCGTGAACGCGCAGTCATCTTCCCACCCAAGGCTGCTATCTTACCTCAGTTAGTAAACGTGCAGTCATCTTCCCACCCAAGGCTGCTATCTTCCCTCAGTTAGTGAATGCGCAGTCATCTTCCCATTCAATGCTGCTATCTTACCTCAGTTATCTTTTTTTTTTCGTGGTGCCCTGCAGATGTCCTGTCTGTCGTCCTTGGCAAAAGTAGATTTTTTTTGTCTAACCCTCTCTTAGTTTTTTCTCTTTCTGCCAGTTGGTTCCTGATCATCTTCTTGCTGTCCGAGTCGCCTCACTTCGGCATCCCATTTTTCTCGGGGTCTTTTCTCACAGCCTCCCTGACCAAGACAATTTATTTATTTTATTTATTTATTTAACAATTCTTATATACCGCGCTATTTGTTATCAGTGCGGTTTACATTCAACAACAAGAGCTCAGTGCAGTCAAGACTGTTTGAGTTTTACATTATAACAGGAGTTAGAACTTGGACCACACAGGGTAACTATTTACATGTTGCAATAGCTTTAAATAATACAGATAAAGATTAACAATTGAGTTTGATCTCATGGGTGCCGTCTTCCCCACTATGTCTTCGGTCAGTGGATTTAAGCAATGTGACAAATGCCCCCGTACCATGTCCATAACGGACCGCCACCGTTGCTGTATCGAGTGCCTCAGTGTGGATCATGACAACTCCACTCACCTGCTCTGCCTGCAGATGTCTAGCATGAGCCAGAGGAATCGAGAAAAGCAGCAGGGGGAGCTGTTTGGCTCAAAGGCTTCTGCCGTGGTACCGGCATTGAATCTGGAATTGCTGCCCTCGTAGACTGCATCTGATGACTTGGCATCGTGCGCCCGAGGTTTTGGACTGGGGGTCATCCTCGGAGACCAAGTCCAAGTTGAAGTCCGATCCTGGAACCAGGGATGAGACCTCAGATACCCAGCCTTGGAGTCCTCGACCCGATACTGAAGGTGATGGCCATGAGCGGCCTTTGAAGCTGCCCTGGCAGGAGGAGACTCCCAGTGCATCGGGTGATGGGGCCTGGTCCTCCGACGTGATCACCATTGGTGATTTCCCTTTGAGGGAGCCGTCTTTGGGCCTAATACCTTCAAGGCCCAAAGCGGTAGCTGCAGAACCTACTGGAATTGAAGCCAGGATGGCGGCCCTGGAATGCAGGCTGACTGCCTTCCTCAAGGCACAGTGAGACCCGATGTCTGGAGCCTCTGGGTCATCTGTGCTGACGACAGGACCCTCCACTGTGAGGACCTCCCTCGAGGATGTCCAGCCCATGCTGGAATGATTTACTCGTTTGGAGCCACACCAGTCAGCCTCCCATTCAAGGTGCGACTCGTCCCCGATTACATCTGGGTTGGTGCATCATGCACCTCGCACCCCATCGGTGCTGGCAGCTTATCGCTCCAATGACCATCCAGGCCTCAAGGTCTCTGGCTACAGATCGGGCTGGGAGACCGACAATGAGTCGCCCGACACCATGCTACACAGGGATGTCCCCTCTGATCTGTCTCCTCCTCAGGAGCGCCAGATGTTTCTGCCTGAGGACCATGCGTTCCTTGACTTTGTCCAGAGGATGTTGAAGGCCCTGGCCTGCATAGTGAAACCGGGGGATGAGCCCCCTGCTCAGGACTTAGAGATCCTCCAGTACGAGGCCCCTCCAAGGGAGGCACTGATGGTGCTGATTCCACCTATCCTGGAGCGCTTGCTGTTCAGGATCTGGGAGAGCCCAGTGATGGTGCCAATAGTGAGCCGACGATTCGATTCCCAGAATCGAGTTGGCAAGAGCCTCAGCTTTCAGAAGATACAACTGCCTCACAACTCCATGGTGATGGAGTCGGCCATGCGTCAAATAAAGAGTCAGAAAACGCACTCTGGTAGGGAGGCCTGCACCATGGATGGGTTTGGCAGAAAGTGCTACCAGGGCTCAATGCTTACAGCCCACATCGAGGCTTACCAACTGTACACGGGCATGTACCAGAGGGACCTGGCGAAGCAGCTCACTGGGTTCTTGGCTGGTCTGGCAGGTGAATCCCTTGATCGCTTCCGGACCCTCGTCTCCTCGGTCAAGGAATGCTCCAAATTTCAAACTCGAGAGGCCTATGATGACTTAGAGTCTGTGGCTGTGGTGGGCAGTAGTGCCCGCCTCCTGGCTAGGCTGCAGTCTTTGGACTTGGAGAAATGGATATAAGACAAACTGGCCAATGTCCCCTGCCAAGGAGAGAACCTCTTTGGAAAAACCCATGACCAACAAAGGCGGCTGAGTTGGAGTCAATGACCAGGACTAGGCTGTCCTGGAAGACCACTGACCATTCCTGCCAGAAGGCTTCAAGGAAAAAGCACTTCCACCCGAAGGTGAAAAGGCTTGCGGAAAATACCCTTAATTTCCGGCCTGTCGTTCCCCAACAGGTTCAGCAGGCCAAGGGCAGGGGCACGTCTCCCATAATCAGAAAGCCTCAAACAGTGCCTGGGAGGGAGGGGCTTTTGACTCCTTGGGCATAGTCCATCTTCCCCCGAAGGTTAGGGCCCAAGGCACACGAGAAGATGTCTGGTTCATAGCGCACCTCTGGCCAGGCATCACCACTGATGCCTGGGTGCTGCAGATGGTGCGGGAAGTTTACCTTCTGTATGTCGACCAGATGCCTCCCTCCCTTCTTTCCAGGGGAACTTCCCATGTTCTCCCTGCACAGAGCTCCTGCCGAAGGTACTGATGTCCCTGATCAAGGATTGGACAGTAGATCCAGTCCCTTGGCCGCTCTGGGGTATGGGGTTCTACTCCTGCTACTTCCTCATCCCAAAAAAGACAGGAGGCTTTCAGCCCATCCTAGATATGTGGGACTTAAACCGCTTTCTGGTCAATGAGAAGTTCAAGATCCTTTGGAACATTGCTACCCTAGCCAGAATAAACAGACTGGTTAGGTGTGTTTTCAGGACTGGATCAAGACACAGTGTCCTAGATTCACTGGAGAGCAAGCATGAGCATCCTGAAGATAGGAGCACAGAGGAAACATTTGCTAACACTATACTGTATTTGGAGACACTAAGCAGTAGTGAAAAAAGCTGTTACATATGATCTTTTATTGATTTATTTTTTCCCAGTTTGGATGGTGCAGAATCCTTTGGTTTATGCAGATCAGGATCAGATTAGAAATGGCTCCTAAAGGCAATGGCAGAGAAGGAGGGGTGAGGAGAGGAGGTAGAGTACTTATTGCACCTACCTTGATCCCTTCTCTTTCTACTGCCCCTCACTCCTACGGCTGTCTAGAAGAGCTGCTGGTCTGCCAGTGCTCACATGCTGATAGGCCCTGCAGTGCCCTGCCCCTCGCATGGGTTTCTATGTTGTAGGAAGCCTTGTTGAATATGGGGATGGGATGCCACAGGGCCAATGTGTACATGAGGGCTGGCTGGCACTGTGCTGAAGTTACATGCAGAAGACAAGCTGCTGCTGTGGGGCTGACAGGCGCTGTTCAAGGCATGACAGAGGCAATGGCATTGGGCGACTTTTTAAATTTGGTAGTGGAAGCAGTTGCCTATACATAAATCTGGCCTCAGATATGCTATAAATAATATCCACTTAAATATGATAAGCCTCACATTGGTCTAACAAAAGGGCTTAGCTAGAGTTGATGGATGTGAGATTTCCACACCACATGTCCCATTTTCTTATGACAGATAGCTACAGGGATCTTAGTGGTCTCATGTACAACAACATCTTTGGATAGTTTTTTTTAATTGGTCCATGAAAAGGAATCACAGCTTGTGACTCCATTTTGCTCCAGAATCAATATGGCTTTTAGGACCTTGCACTCTGGTTGGAGTTTGTCCTTTTGCTGGGTACCTGTTTAATTTTACGGTGCTGGGCTAGTAAATTTTTCTCCCTTTTTAACACGTTCTGCACATCATTAAAATGTAGTAAAGCCAGCCACAACAGCAAACCACAAAAAGAGAACATTGATTTTACATATTGACAGAATAACATTTTATTTCCCTATTTGATTCATCAATATTATTTATTTATTTATTTATTTTATTAACAATTCTTATATACCGCACTATTAGACATCAGCGCGGTTTACATTGAACAGAAAACATCCGACAGTTTACACGTGTCTGGTCGTTACATTTAACAGGAAGTATAACTTGGCGAAATAGGGGAAACTAAATACAATGCAGGGTTATCTGATAAAGGATATCCTGGTTAACTATATACAACAGTGGTACAATAGTATATGGAACAACTTGTATATGGAACAATATACAAAATAAATGTCCTTTTCTATTTATTGGCATGCCTGGAGGTGAAACATCTAGTACCAACCACCCATTATATGAGTAATCTATACAAATTCAAGTAATAATCTATTTCTATTGATTAGCACCTGCAGAGAGAGGGCAGTTATGCAAAGAAATGCAAAATCTATCTACCCATTATAGCTTGCTCCCAATCATCATGACTGTTATGTCTCCTTAGTCCTCTCTCCTTATGTCTCTGGGCAGGTCCCTTGATTTCCTCTTGCCTAAGGAACCCACTTATGAAATGCTTTTAAGGGTAGGGATTTATCAAATACTCACAGTGCTGTAATCTGCCTTGAACAGTATTTGCAAAGGTGAGCTAAAAATCCCCAAACTATTCAAGCTTATTATCTCCCCTTTAGTTTAAACTGCCCAGGCGCGGAACCAGTAGTGTAAATTCCACCCAAGCAGCATCATTGGAGCAGTGGGGGGAGGGCTAGGGAAGGAGGGGGTCTACTTGTAGCTGCTCCCATTTCTTCTGAGGTGATTGCCTTTTTTCTGGGGGACCTTTCAAATATTTTGCTTGGGTGCCCTTAATTTGAATTTCTGCCATTGTGTCAAGCAGATAAATTTTGGTCATTTGTGCTGATATTTGACCAGAATTTAACCATATATCTAGAGGACTAGCAGAGGTGTTCTGGGGGTGGGGCATAAAGTTATACAGGTGGGGAGTAATTTCATAAGACGCCTATGTGAAAAGTCTGAAACAGCCCTTATTTTATAAGAGCAACATAGGTGCCTATGTGCCTTTGTAAAACAGGCTCTCAGAATGGTCCTAATGACACACACAATTCTCTTACACAATTTACACCTGTTCTGAAGAAGATGTTAATATGTATGTTCTCATGCATGTACATGGTTATAAAATACATACATAAATCACAACTCTTCCCAAACTCTTCTCCAGAATTGCTTACGCACAGATCATGTAAAGATATGTGATCTTCAGATGCATTCTTGTACACATGTACTTGCTATATAGCTTTATGTATGGACAATGCTTTGTAAACTTGAGCCCATAGTGGCAATATTCAGCTGCTAGCAGAAAACGTTTATAAATGGACTACATAGATAGGTTATTAGTATGAACCTATGCCAGCTACCTGCATAAAGTTGAGAGGGCATGTTTAGCAATCTACCTTATACACATAAAGAGCACCATAAAGCTGGAGTGGACATCTTTTTGTGTTCACCATTCCATTGAATCTTGCTCCCTCAGGTTATAGGTGTATCACGGATATGGTGCAGGGGAAGGGGCACCCTAGGTAAACCTCAGCCCTTGCTCCCCCCCCCCTTTTCTCCCACTCCTGCCTCCTCCCTGGCCCCCATGCAAAAGGAAGTAAACATCGGGCATCAGAAAGGGGCAGACATCAGCAGGCCTCTCAGCAGCGGAGGTTGAGGTAAGCACTGGGGGGCTGTTTGAAGGCATTGCTTTGACCCGGAGAAAAGCGGGATATAAATACAGTTAAATAAATAAATAAATTGCTGTTGCTGCAGGTCCCAGAGAGGGGCAGCAGCAGGATGGCGAGTAAATTCATAGGTACTACCTTTCAACTTTCAAAAGGGAGACTATGATAAAATAAGGAAAACAGTAAAACAAAAAAGGAGCAGTTGCAAAGGTTAAAGATTTACTTCAAGCATGGGCGTTTTTCAAAAATACCATCTTGGAAGTCCAGACCAGATGTATTCCATGATTTAAGAAAAGTTGAAGGAAGACCAAAAAACTGACAATATGGGTTTAAAGGTGATGTCAGAGAGGCTGTTATAGCCAAAAAGTACCTTTCAGGAAATGGAAAAAGGAGCAAAATGATGAAAATGGAAAACAACATAAGCACTGGCTAGTTAGATGCAAGGCATTGATAAGGCAGGCAAACAGAAAATTTGAAAGAAAGCTTACTGTGGAAACAAAAATGCATAATAAAAACTTTTTCAAGTACATTCATAGCAAAAAAAATCTGTGAGTGTCAGTTGGACCATTGGATGATAGAGGGGTAAAAGGGGCCCTAAGGGAGGACAAGGCCATAGCGGAGAGACTGTATAAATTCATTGTTTCAGTCTTTACTGAAGAAAATGTAGGGAAGTTACCCGTGCTTGAAATGGTAAATAAAGGTGTGTAGCAGAAGAATTCAAAGAAATATCAATGAACTGGGAAGATGTATTACAACTATATGATAAACTGAAGAGTAGCAAATCACTTGGACCAGATGGTATACATCCAAGGGTGTTGAAAGAACTGAAATATGAGATTGCAGTCCTACTAGTAATCTATGAACTATCATTAAAATCATACATAGCATTTGAAGACTGGAGAATGGCTAGTGTAACGCCAGTTTTGAAAAAGGGTTCCAGGAGTGACCCGGAAAACTACAGTCTGAGCCTGACATCAGTACCGGGCAAAATAGTAGAAACCATTATAAAGACTATAAAATTACTGAACATGTAGAGATAGTCATGATTTAATTGGAGAAAGCCAACATGGATTTAACCAAGGAAAGTCTTATCTTACTAATCTGTTATGTTTTTTTGAAGGCCTGAATAAACAGGTAGACCAGGGTGAGCCAGTTGATATAGTGTATCTGCAATTCAGAAAGCCTTTGACAAGGACCCTCGTAAGAGACTCTTGTCCAGATTAAAAAGTCATGGGATAGGAGGCAGTGTACTATTGTGGATCAGGAACTGTTTAAAAGATAAAAAGCTGTGAGTAGAACTAAATGGCCAATTTTCTCAATGGAGAAACATAGAAACATGACGACAGAAAAAGACCACATGGCCTATCTAGTCTGTCCTTCCATATCAACAAGGTGGATAGAGTACCCCAGGAATTTGTGCTGGGCCTGCTGCTTTTTAACATGTTCATAAATAACCTGGAAATAAGAATAACAAGTGAAGTGATCACATTTTCAGATGACACAAAATTATTCAAAGTTGTTAAAACACGAGAGGATTCTGAATAATTGCAAGAGGAGCTTGACAAATTGGAAGACTGGATGTTCAAATGGCAGATGAAATTTAATGCAGACAAATGCAAAGTTATGCACCTAGGAAAGAACAACCCAAACTATGGTTATGTTGAGAAAGCAAATAGAATGCTAGGAATCATAAGGAAAGGAATGGAGAATAAAATCAAAGATATTATAATGCCTCTGTATCATTCCATGATGCGACCGCACCTTGAATATTTTAAACAGTTCTGATTGCCATATCTTAAAAAGGATATAGCGGAATTAGAAAAGGTACAGAGAAGAGCCAACACGATGGTAACGAGGATGGAAGGATACCCCTATCAGAAAAAAAGCTTAGAAAGTTAGCACTCTTCAACTTGGAAGAGATGGCTGAGGGGAGATATGATAGAGGTCTATAAATTTGAATGGAGTAGAATGGCTTAATGTAGATTGGTTGGTTTGTTCCATAAAAAAAGTAGAAAGTCTAGCGGACATGCAATTAAGCTACAATGTAACCCATTTAAGACTAATAAGAGAAAATATTTTTCCCTCAATGTGTAATTTAACTCTGGAATCGGTTACTGGAGGATGTAGTAAAAGCTGTTAGTGTAGTTGGTTTAAAAAAAGGTTTGGACAAGTTCCTGGAGGAAAGGTCCATGAACCATTATTAAAGAGGACCCGGGAAATCTACTGCTTGCCCCGGGACAAGCACTGTGGAACCTGTGTACCTTCCTGGGAACCTGCCAGGGGCTTGTGACCTGGACTGGCCACTGTTGGAGGCAGGATACTGGGCTTGATGAATCTTGATCTCACTCTGTATGGCATTTCTTATGTTCTTATTGGTGCTCTAGGTGGCTGCCTAGTTTACCTAATGGTCGCACCAGCCCTGAGGCTTACTGTTGCCTTTAAAAAGATCAGTGTACAATCCCAAAATGCTTTGGGTTTACTAAAGTGGATTTTTAGTTTGACTTTTTTTTCCCCCAATTTTCAGCCAGTACCTAGCTGGTTAGATTTAGGAACTTGGGGTTAAGTGCTTTAATTTAGTTGACTAATCCTGAAAATCTGTGCTGACCAGCTAAGTTCTTCCCTCTTCTTGACCTCACTTCCAAAAATATCCACTTTTGGAACAGCTAAATCTAACCTCCTAGTTTACTAGCCATGTGATGAGGAGGAGGGGGTGTGGATTTTCGTTTTATAGTTAAGCAGTTGGATCCTTTAGAATATCAGTCCTCTTGTGAATTTCCTAGTTAGGTGCATTAGTAGAGGTTGACATGCACACTTAATCTGTTAAAGATTAACTGAGTTTCTGCCATCAGAATAAAGCCACCTCTGTCTAATCTATCCAGACTTTTTGGGATACACTACACTAGGCCTGGCTGGCTCTGATTTGGATGCATAACGTATGTCTTTGAAAATTTATTACATGTCTAACTGATGTATTGCAAACCTTTGAAAATGTATCCCTGCCGTACGTTTCTCTCCCTGCCTGTGTGCAGAAGAAAATCTTTCCATGCAGGAGAGCAGATGCTGTGAGGGTGTCCCATGGGTCTGAAGCGTCATTTGAGTGAGGCAGCTCAGCTACTCCGTATTTAATGGCGATGCATAAGTATAAGAAGCAGGTGGAGTATGACATCTCCTAATAGCATTTATACCGCATCTGCTGTTGGTACAGACTCTTTGTGGTAATGGTGGTGACCGGTGTTTGATACTTTGACCTGTCTGAATGAAGTGATGTGATGCAGCGTTAGACCATTGGGATGATGTAGAGGATACCTTTTAATAAGTGTCACCTGCAGCCTCTTTCCTGACTTCTGTTTCCACTGAGAAGTGCAGCACATGTTAACGCTTAGTGTTGTGTGGAAAACACAGCAGTGGTATGCTTTTGATTGATATCCTGTGCTTATGGATAGGAATGAAGTAGGGGAAATATTTTTTTTTTCAAATTATATGTGCCAAATTCCCATGGAATTTTTAAAAGTGTTTATTTGTTTTTAAGAATGGCTGGAAAAAAAATTGATGGTAAAATATAAACAGTCCCCTTATTGTAGAAAGCACATTAGTCACCCTTCTATGTCCTGTTTAGAAATTATCATTCAGGTCCAGCAACAAAAATGGCAGCTATCTGCAGAGTTGACCATGCGAATCTCTTCAAATTATTGTCCAGAAGCATGAGCAGAGGAGCAAAATATGTATCCACACAGAGTGGCAGATCTTGGCCATTGAGACAGAAATGAGCGAGGCAGCGAGAGAAGTAAGGGCTGGCACCAGACAGTGCAGAGAATAGTGTTATTGGAAGGAAAACATCCCTGACAGTACAGCAACAACCCTAGTGAAAACGCCTCCAGCATAGTAGCAGCTTCAGAGGTGCTGATCTTCTGTATCACCGGAAAGGAATAAGAAGGAAACTGCTGGTAGTGTAACGCGGCCCTGGTGCGCTCACCTGTAGGTTAGTCTGCTGACCCTCAGTATCACTGGAAGGAATAAGAAGGAAACTGCTGGTAGTGTAACGCGGCCCTGGTGCGCTCTCCTGTAGGTTAGTCGTCTGACCCTCAGTATCACTGGAAGGAATAAGAAGGAAACTGCTGGTAGTGTAACGCGGCCCTGGTGCGCTCACCTGTAGGTTAGTCTGCTGACCCTCAGTATCACTGGAAGGAATAAGAAGGAAACTGCTGGTAGTGTAACGCGGCCCTGGTGCGCTCTCCTGTAGGTTAGTCATCTGACCCTCAGTATCACTGGAAGGAATAAGAAGGAAACTGCTGGCAGTGTAACGCGGCCCTGGTGCGCTCTCCTGTAGGTTAGTCTGCTGACCCTCAGTATCACTGGAAGGAATAAGTAGGAAACTGCTGGCAGTGTAACGCGGCCCTGGTGCGCTCTCCTGTAGGTTAGACTGCTGACCCTCAGTATCACTGGAAGGAATAAGAAGGAAACTGCTGGCAGTGTAACGCGGCTCTGGTGCGCTCTCCTGTAGGTTAGTCTGCTGAGCTTCAGTATCACTGGAAAGAATAAGAAGGAAACTGCTGGCAGTGTAACGCGGCTCTGGTGCGCTCTCCTGTAGGTTAGTCTGCTGAGCTTCAGTATCACTGGAAGGAATAAGAAGGAAACTGCTGGTAGTGTAACGCGGCCCTGGTGCGCTCTCCTGTAGGTTAGTCTGCTGACCCTCAGTATCACTGGAAGGAATAAGTAGGAAACTGCTGGTAGTGTAACGCGGCCCTGGTGCGCTCTCCTGTAGGTTAGTCTGCTGACCCTCAGTATCACTGGAAGGAATAAGAAGGAAACTGCTGGCAGTGTAACGCGGCTCTGGTGCGCTCTCCTGTAGGTTAGTCTGCTGACCCTCAGTATCACTGGAAGGAATAAGAAGGAAACTGCTGGTAGTGCAACGCGGCCCTGGTGCGCTCACCTGTAGGTTAGTCTGCTGACCCTCAGTATCACTGGAAGGAATAAGTAGGAAACTGCTGGTAGTGTAACGCGGCCCTGGTGCGCTCTCCTGTAGGTTAGTCTGCTGACCCTCAGTATCACTGGAAGGAATAAGAAGGAAACTGCTGGTAGTGTAACGCGGCCCTGGTGCGCTCTCCTGTAGGTTAGTCGTCTGACCCTCAGTATCACTGGAAGGAATAAGAAGGAAACTGCTGGTAGTGCAACGCGGCCCTGGTGCGCTCTCCTGTAGGTTAGTCTGCTGAGCTTCAGTATCACTGGAAGGAATAAGAAGGAAACTGCTGGCAGTGTAACGCCGCTCTGGTGCGCTCTCCTGTAGGTTAGTCTGCTGAGCTTCAGTATCACTGGAAGGAATAAGAAGGAAACTGCTGGCAGTGTAACGCGGCCCTGGTGCGCTCTCCTGTAGGTTAGTCTGCTGAGCTTCAGTATCACTGGAAGGAATAAGAAGGAAACTGCTGGCAGTGTAACGCGGCTCTGGTGCGCTCTCCTGTAGGTTAGTCTGCTGAGCTTCAGAATCACTGGAAGGGATAAGAAGGAAACTGCTGGTAGTGTAACGCGGCCCTGGTGCGCTCTCCTGTAGGTTAGTCGTCTGACCCTCAGTATCACTGGAAGGAATAAGAAGGAAACTGCTGGTAGTGCAACGCGGCCCTGGTGCGCTCTCCTGTAGGTTAGACTGCTGACCCTCAGTATCACTGGAAGGAATAAGTAGGAAACTGCTGGCAGTGTAACGCGGCTCTGGTGCGCTCTCCTGTAGGTTAGACTGCTGACCCTCAGTATCACTGGAAGGAATAAGAAGGAAACTGCTGGCAGTGTAACGCGGCTCTGGTGCGCTCTCCTGTAGGTTAGTCTGCTGACCCTCAGTATCACTGGAAGGAATAAGAAGGAAACTGCTGGTAGTGCAACGCGGCCCTGGTGCGCTCACCTGTAGGTTAGTCTGCTGACCCTCAGTATCACTGGAAGGAATAAGTAGGAAACTGCTGGTAGTGTAACGCGGCGCTGGTGCGCTCTCCTGTAGGTTAGTCTGCTGACCCTCAGTATCACTGGAAGGAATAAGAAGGAAACTGCTGGTAGTGTAACGCGGCCCTGGTGCGCTCTCCTGTAGGTTAGTCGTCTGACCCTCAGTATCACTGGAAGGAATAAGAAGGAAACTGCTGGTAGTGCAACGCGGCCCTGGTGCGCTCTCCTGTAGGTTAGTCTGCTGAGCTTCAGTATCACTGGAAGGAATAAGAAGGAAACTGCTGGCAGTGTAACGCCGCTCTGGTGCGCTCTCCTGTAGGTTAGTCTGCTGAGCTTCAGTATCACTGGAAGGAATAAGAAGGAAACTGCTGGCAGTGTAACGCGGCCCTGGTGCGCTCTCCTGTAGGTTAGTCTGCTGAGCTTCAGTATCACTGGAAGGAATAAGAAGGAAACTGCTGGCAGTGTAACGCGGCTCTGGTGCGCTCTCCTGTAGGTTAGTCTGCTGAGCTTCAGTATCACTGGAAGGAATAAGAAGGAAACTGCTGGCAGTGTAACGTGGCCCTGGTGCGCTCTCCTGTAGGTTAGTCGTCTGACCCTCAGTATCACTGGAAGGAATAAGAAGGAAACTGCTGGTAGTGCAACGCGGCCCTGGTGCGCTCTCCTGTAGGTTAGTCTGCTGAGCTTCAGTATCACTGGAAGGAATAAGAAGGAAACTGCTGGTAGTGTAACGCGGCTCTGGTGCGCTCTCCTGTAGGTTAGTCTGCTGAGCTTCAGTATCACTGGAAGGAATAAGAAGGAAACTACTGGCAGTGTAACGCGGCTCTGGTGCGCTCTCCTGTAGGTTAGTCTGCTGACCCTCAGTATCACTGGAAGGAATAAGTAGGAAACTGCTGGTAGTGTAACGTGGCCCTGGTGCGCTCTCCTGTAGGTTAGTCTGCTGAGCTTCAGTATCACTGGAAGGAATAAGAAGGAAACTGCTGGCAGTGTAACGCGGCTCTGGTGCGCTCTCCTGTAGGTTAGACTGCTGACCCTCAGTATCACTGGAAGGAATAAGAAGGAAACTGCTGGTAGTGCAACGCGGCCCTGGTGCGCTCTCCTGTAGGTTAGACTGCTGACCCTCAGTATCACTGGAAGGAATAAGTAGGAAACTGCTGGCAGTGTAACGCGGCCCTGGTGCGCTCTCCTGTAGGTTAGTCGTCTGACCCTCAGTATCACTGGAAGGAATAAGAAGGAAACTGCTGGTAGTGTAACGCGGCCCTGGTGCACTCTCCTGTAGGTTAGTCTGCTGACCCTCAGTATCACTGGAAGGAATAAGAAGGAAACTGCTGGTAGTGCAACGCGGCCCTGGTGCGCTCACCTGTAGGTTAGTCTGCTGACCCTCAGTATCACTGGAAGGAATAAGTAGGAAACTGCTGGTAGTGTAACGCGGCCCTGGTGCACTCTCCTGTAGGTTAGTCTGCTGACCCTCAGTATCACTGGAAGGAATAAGAAGGAAACTGCTGGTAGTGCAACGCGGCCCTGGTGCGCTCACCTGTAGGTTAGTCTGCTGACCCTCAGTATCACTGGAAGGAATAAGTAGGAAACTGCTGGCAGTGTAACGCGGCTCTGGTGCGCTCTCCTGTAGGTTAGTCGTCTGACCCTCAGTATCACTGGAAGGAATAAGAAGGAAACTGCTGGTAATGCAACGCGGCCCTGGTGCGCTCTCCTGTAGGTTAGACTGCTGACCCTCAGTATCACTGGAAGGAATAAGTAGGAAACTGCTGGTAGTGTAACGCGGCCCTGGTGCGCTCTCCTGTAGGTTAGTCTGCTGACCCTCAGTATCACTGGAAGGAATAAGAAGGAAACTGCTGGTAGTGTAACGCGGCTCTGGTGCGCTCTCCTGTAGGTTAATCTGCTGACCCTCAGTATCACTGGAAGGAATAAGAAGGAAACTGCTGGCAGTGTAACGCGGCTCTGGTGTGCTCTCCTGTAGGTTAGTCTGCTGACCCTCAGTATCACTGGAAGGAATAAGTAGGAAACTGCTGGTAGTGTAACGTGGCCCTGGTGCGCTCTCCTGTAGGTTAGTCTGCTGAGCTTCAGTATCACTGGAAGGAATAAGAAGGAAACTGCTGGCAGTGTAACGCGGCCCTGGTGCGCTCTCCTGTAGGTTAGTCTGCTGAGCTTCAGTATCACTGGAAGGAATAAGAAGGAAACTGCTGGCAGTGTAACGCGGCTCTGGTGCGCTCTCCTGTAGGTTAGTCTGCTGAGCTTCAGTATCACTGGAAGGAATAAGAAGGAAACTGCTGGCAGTGTAACGTGGCCCTGGTGCGCTCTCCTGTAGGTTAGTCGTCTGACCCTCAGTATCACTGGAAGGAATAAGAAGGAAACTGCTGGTAGTGCAACGCGGCCCTGGTGCGCTCTCCTGTAGGTTAGTCTGCTGAGCTTCAGTATCACTGGAAGGAATAAGAAGGAAACTGCTGGTAGTGTAACGCGGCTCTGGTGCGCTCTCCTGTAGGTTAGTCTGCTGAGCTTCAGTATCACTGGAAGGAATAAGAAGGAAACTACTGGCAGTGTAACGCGGCTCTGGTGCGCTCTCCTGTAGGTTAGTCTGCTGACCCTCAGTATCACTGGAAGGAATAAGTAGGAAACTGCTGGTAGTGTAACGTGGCCCTGGTGCGCTCTCCTGTAGGTTAGTCTGCTGAGCTTCAGTATCACTGGAAGGAATAAGAAGGAAACTGCTGGCAGTGTAACGCAGCTCTGGTGCGCTCTCCTGTAGGTTAGACTGCTGACCCTCAGTATCACTGGAAGGAATAAGAAGGAAACTGCTGGTAGTGCAACGCGGCCCTGGTGCGCTCTCCTGTAGGTTAGACTGCTGACCCTCAGTATTACTGGAAGGAATAAGAAGGAAACTGCTGGTAGTGTAACGCGGCCCTGGTGCACTCTCCTGTAGGTTAGTCTGCTGACCCTCAGTATCACTGGAAGGAATAAGAAGGAAACTGCTGGTAGTGCAACGCGGCCCTGGTGCACTCTCCTGTAGGTTAGTCTGCTGACCCTCAGTATCACTGGAAGGAATAAGAAGGAAACTGCTGGTAGTGCAACGCGGCCCTGGTGCGCTCACCTGTAGGTTAGTCTGCTGACCCTCAGTATCACTGGAAGGAATAAGTAGGAAACTGCTGGCAGTGTAACGCGGCTCTGGTGCGCTCTCCTGTAGGTTAGTCGTCTGACCCTCAGTATCACTGGAAGGAATAAGAAGGAAACTGCTGGTAGTGCAACGCGGCCCTGGTGCGCTCTCCTGTAGGTTAGACTGCTGACCCTCAGTATCACTGGAAGGAATAAGTAGGAAACTGCTGGTAGTGTAACGCGGCCCTGGTGCGCTCTCCTGTAGGTTAGTCTGCTGACCCTCAGTATCACTGGAAGGAATAAGAAGGAAACTGCTGGTAGTGTAACGCGGCTCTGGTGCGCTCTCCTGTAGGTTAATCTGCTGACCCTCAGTATCACTGGAAGGAATAAGAAGGAAACTGCTGGCAGTGTAACGCGGCTCTGGTGTGCTCTCCTGTAGGTTAGTCTGCTGACCCTCAGTATCACTGGAAGGAATAAGTAGGAAACTGCTGGTAGTGTAACGTGGCCCTGGTGCGCTCTCCTGTAGGTTAGTCTGCTGAGCTTCAGTATCACTGGAAGGAATAAGAAGGAAACTGCTGGCAGTGTAACGCGGCTCTGGTGCGCTCTCCTGTAGGTTAGACTGCTGACCCTCAGTATCACTGGAAGGAATAAGAAGGAAACTGCTGGCAGTGTAACGCGGCTCTGGTGCGCTCTCCTGTAGGTTAGTCTGCTGAGCTTCAGTATCACTGGAAAGAATAAGAAGGAAACTGCTGGCAGTGTAACGCGGCTCTGGTGCGCTCTCCTGTAGGTTAGTCGTCTGACCCTCAGTATCACTGGAAGGAATAAGAAGGAAACTGCTGGTAGTGTAACGCGGCCCTGGTTCGCTCTCCTGACCTGGAGCCTAATTACTAGGGATGTGCACAAGATAAAAATTTTCACTTTGTTTTTGTTTCATTTGGTCTTTTCCCCCAATTATTTTATATTTTGGGTTCAATTTACGCATTCATTTTAATTTAAAAAAAGAAAAATAGAACCTGCATTAGACTTTTTAAAGTGTACTAATGACCTTAACATGCATTAATTGATAATCTATTTAGTGTGCACTAACTTTTTAAGATGAGCTAATGAACCAAATCCATATTCCTGCTAGTTACTAGGTAGGGCTTAAGCTCGTAAACTACTTTGTGTCACATATGTTCTTACTCAGGGCCGGCCCCAGAGTTGGTTCAAGGTGTTGGCACCCTAGGCAAACCTTAAGCTTCCCCCCCCCCCCCCCCCAGGTTATCAGAATCTATTTTTAGCTTCAAATGCCCTGCTCTTTTTCCACTCTTCAGAAGCTGCCACCCTAGGTGACTGCCTAGTTTACCTAATGGTTTGGCCAGCCCTGTTCTTACTATCTGTGACAAGTGACAGCCATGACTGCATTGGACTTTGACAAGATGTTGGCAGCAATGTTCTCACCAGGCTGCAAGGGAGCCCTCTGTCTGTGCTGCTTCCAGTAGGAGGAGGTGTTGCGAGGACGCTCATGGTGAAAAACGTAACATCACAGCATCTCCCTCTATCAGCTGCTGCAGGACTCCTGCCCAGCTTGGCGAGAATGTTGGTTGACAATGGGCATTCCGGCTTCTACATTGTTTTCGTTTCTTCCTGATGTCACATGGGAACTTTTTATAGCACCTCTCTGATGCTGGGCAGTAGTTTCAGTCCCTGAAGTTCTGAGCATCCTTTGCTTCTGTTTTACTTTTTGTTTTTCCTGCAGGTTGAGACCACTTTCTCCCATCTCCGCTTCTTATCTGGGGGCATCAGGCATAGGTTCTAGTACTTTCTGCTTGTTTACCTTCCATGACTTCTCCGCAGGCTGTGGAGACCAGATGTGGCTGAGGGCACAGCACTGTGGCGCTGCCACTAACGTGACTCTGTGGTGAGAATACTCTCATGACTTCCATAACTGAGTCAATACTGAACTTCAAAATTCAGTTCTTTAGTCTATGTAATGCAAAATCAAATTTAAATGCTGATTGTATTTGCAGGGTTGCTCAATCAGAACCTCATTGCTCTGTCTCTCGCTATAGCCTAAGTGAGTAAATGAGACATTACATATTTTTTGTATTATTGTTGGAAATAGTTTCCTGTTTTCCTTTTAAACTGCCCACAGTTAAAAAAAAAAAAAAAAAAAAAAAAAAGAGTCAGGACTCCTTTCACTGAGCTGGTGAGCCTTTTTTGTTCAGCAGTACAGTCCTATCTCCAGATTATACAATCTATAAAGTATGTTTGTTTTACACAGTGGTGTAATAACTGAGTCTTGATATGATGCATTGCAACAGCTAATGTAATAAGTAGCCACATGTGCAACAGGAGATGATGCAGACAAGCTAGTTACTTATGTGTGGCAGGAGGTAATGTAATAACTACCTATTGCACTTGATAGTGATACAAGATGTGTAACTAGCACTGTCAGGCAAATTTACCTAAGGTAATCACTGTAATTAGTGGTACGTGCATGACGGGAATTAACAACTAGTTACGTTTGTGTGACAGGAGCTAATAATTGGAACTAGTTCTTATTTGTGACAAGCAAATGTAATAACTGTAATTTGTGTAGTTACATTGTGTAACACTTTCCAGCACCATGGCTCCTATGCACCAGTGGTTCCTCCTGGTGTTGAGTGGGCGCTACACGCAGCATGCTGGTTTCAAGGGCCCCCTGTGGCTGGTGCATGTCTCGCATTTTCATAATGAAGTCCTTTTAACTGTTAGTACAGAACCTGCAGGATGCTTGTCAGTGGAGCTATGATTGGAGGGGGGAGGGGGGTGCCCACCCTTTACCCTATACCCAGCTAAAAGAGTGAGTTTTCCCACAACAGTTTTACTTTTCGTTGCATTTAAAGGAGTAGCTCCTGGAGGCCTGTGCAGATCAGGGTGGGGGTCAGGTGTATTAAAAGGACTTATTCTAGACTGCATTTTCAAATGAAATGGATATAAATATTTGCAGATACCTTGTTTCTGGGACTAAAATACACACATGCTTTCATTTTGAAAATCGTGGCAAAAGGGGACCCACAGTCTTCACAGACTTCTTAATGCAGTCCTCAGTACACACCTAGCCAGTCTGGTTGTCAGGAAAACCAAAATGAATATGCATGAGAGAGATTTGCATACACTGCCTTCATTGTATGCAAATCTCTCTCCTGCATATTCATTGTGGTTATCCTGAACCCCGACTGGCTAGGTGTATCCCAAGGACTGCGTTAAGAAGCCCTGCTGTACAGCAATGTGGGAAATTTGAAAAATCCCACCCTGCAACCCATAACAGCTGTCTGCTTACAGACAAGTGGTGACAGTTCTTTGATTCCGCCTCTTGTCTGATTCCATGCTGTACCATCCACAGGCAGCACAACGGGGACCCCAGACTCATTGACTGGCTCTGCCCGCTAGAAGGCAAGGAAATTCTAAGAAGCACTGTGGAGCCTGACAGAGACACAAATCTGGATTGTGTCCCAGTATGTCTTTACAGTGATCTGTCTTTTTATAACAAACGCCTTTGTAGTAAATCATGGTCAGAAAAGAATGGAACTCTTGTTCCTAAGAGTAATTCTTTTACACTGTTATGGTCCTGGTAAAGCCAATCCTTCTTTGTTATAAAAAAAAAAACTGTACAGAAAAACATTCCTGGGTGAGAGGAGGCATACAAAGGGTTAAGAATTCAGAGTGTGTTGCAGTTACTGTGGAAAGGATTGGGGGCCATAAGAAAATCCAACATACCCTATCCCAACTGTTTTGGTGCATGAGCCTCTTGTTAATCTTCTAAACTCTTTGAAAGAAATTTTCAAAACAATGCAGGTGTTTTCTCTTGAAGTGCCTTGGGCAGGGGGGAGGAAAGTACCATCGGCCATATTTGGTTCTTGGAATCAATTGTGATTATATATCTTCTTTTGTACATTAACATACAGTTGTATACAGTAAGGTATATGTGATTCCTTAGAACACCGCATCTATGCCTTATGTTTGAACAGTGACAGAATTCAGTCCGTAGTTCCACTTTTTCTAGGGGGTAATTTTTGAAGGGACTTAGCATTGGTACAGCTTTCAGCACACGTAAAAGGGCTCTTATAAAATCACCCTGGGGGTGTGCACACACGAAGGAACGTGCCATTGGCAGGTAGCACATATTTTAGTGTGATACACATGTAGGCATTCCTAGCACACAGTTAATTTAGACCTTCCTAGGGGAGCAGATGTGAATTTGTGTGAGAGCATTTTCATGCTTCCGAGGATGAGTCTAGGAGCCTGTTTTATAAATTCACATATATTCATATATCTTGCCTTTATGAAACTGGTGTACGATGCTTTTTTTTCACTTTTTTCTAGGCCTCCTGATATGAAATTACCACATAGTGTAACTGATAGAGGGACATGCTTACTGAAGTGTGTAAATAGACAGCACATGTTATAAGGTTAGCGCGGGACCTTGCCCTGGTTAAGCTACAGAAACACTTTTATCTATTTGTTCCCTATTTTTTTCGGCCTATTCCCTATCAGGGCCACAGAGCACATATGCACAGCAAATAACACTCTAGCAAACACTATTAAAACAGTATATCTTAACAATGAAATTGAGGCTTGGAGGGCAAAAGGTGGGGCAGTATTTTCTGTACTGGATTGGGGGTGAGCGTGGTATATCTTCTACATTGGATTATGGATCGAGAATGGGGATGGGGTGGGGAACAGTATTTTAAGTCACAAGCCCAGCCCTTTCCAGATGGCAGACCCAATTTGGGAAAACATTATCTCCAGGAACAAGCAGGAATGAGTCTTCACATATGGGTATCGTCGGTACCAACGGAGCCTGCGCGGGAACGCTCCCCAGCGTCCAATAAGAAAGCTTTTGGGAGCATCCCACAGCGCCTGTGTGCTGCCTTCCCGCCTTTCCCAACCGCCTCTCTCCAGTTCTTCTTTTCCGCGGAGCCAGCAGGTCGTGTTCCTGTCACTGCAGAAGAAGTTCTTTACTTTTTCTTAATTCTTTTGTGTCGCGTCTGCCTTCTTCGACGTCGGACCGGTACCGCCGGTCTTTTCTTTTCTTTCTTTAAAAAAAAAAACAAAAACAAACAATTTATCTTTTCTTCACTGTGCATTTTCAGTTTTTGGGCCTTAGGCCTAAAAATTTTTTTCCTCATGGAGAAGCCCGCCTCCGGGTTCAAAAAGTGCACAAAATGTGGCGGTACTATTTCTGTCACTGACACCCATGACTGGTGTCTAAAATGTTTGGGGCCTGACCATTCCATCACGGATTGTATGTCCTGTACCATGATGTCTAAAAGAGGTCGGCAGAACCGAGCAGCCAAGCTCAGTACCCTGTTACCCTCTGATGCAGCTTCGGTGTCATCGACGTCTTCCAGAGCTTCTTCTTCCTCCCATGGATCTCGGGTAACCAAGCATAAATCTAGCCGGTCCTCGAAGGGTAGATCTCCCTCCAAGCATCGAGATGCCTCCGGGCTTGCCCTCAAGGATTCCGCACCGGCAAAATTACCCCGGCGGGAAGCTCCGGCTTCCAAAGCGTTATCTATGGGGTCACAGGTTGACATCGATGGCTCGGCCTCGACAGATCACCTGTTGCCGTGTTCTGGGGTACCGGTGGCTCCCACTGGTACCGACATCCAGACATTGGTGGCGTCGATGGATCAGAAGATTCTGGCCATGCAGTGCATCCTGTCGGCATTCATACAGGCTGCGACACCTCCGGTACCGCAACAATCCCCGTTGTCGGTACCGGCTCCGACAAAGGCATCACTCCCGGTGCTGGTACCGATTGCATCGGCTTTGGTGTTGACTGCAATGGTACCCTGTCCTATGATGCCCATCGGTACCGAACCGGTACTGGTTACTCCTGATACCGATCCTACTCGGTTCGGCTATCGGGCTCTACAGGAGCATCCAGACAGGCGATACTTCAATTCCTCTGAAGACTCAGATGACTCTGAGGGTTCTGTAGAGGCATCGATAATTCTTCCTCAGGAGCCTTCTTCTCCTAAACGAAGAATGTCTCCTCCAGAAGACTTGTCTTTTCAAGACTTCATTAGGGAAGTGGCTAGGGGCCTCTCCATCACAGTGGCCCCTGAGTCAGAACCCAGAGCCAAGGAGTTAGATATTTTACAATATCCTAAAACTCCTAAAGAGGCAGCTACTTTACCTATCCATGAGATTCTGTATGATCTCATGTTGAGAATGTGGGAGACACCTCTTACCACCTCTCCTCATTCTCGCAGGCTAGACACCATGTATCGTGTCCCTCCTTGTCCTGGCTTTCACAAAACTCAGCTTCCTCACCACTCTATTGTGATAGAGTCTGCCATGAGAAAAATAAAGAGTGCAAAGAGACACTCATCTAACCCTCCAGGACGTGAATGTAGGACTCTAGATGCTTTTGGCCGAAGGGTTTTCCAAGCTTCTATGCTAGTTGCCAGGATCAACTCCTATAGTCTCTATATAGGGATGTTTCTAAAAGAAGTCACATATCATCTGCAGACTTTAACCCCTTTTATTTCAGAGGATAAAAGGCAGGAGTTTCTCACTTGGAGTGGAGGAGTGGCCTAGTGGTTGGGGCAAGGTACTTCAGGCCGGAAGGTCGGGGGTTCAAATCCCACTAGAGGACAGCAACCTTGGGCCGGAAGGACTGGGGTTTCTAGTCCCACAGGTGCTCCTTGTGGTCTTGGGCAAGCCACTTAACCCTCCATAGCCCATGTTCCCTGTAAAATAGTTATCTCCAAGTTATAATGTCCTGTTCAATGTAATTTCAATTTGTTCAATGTAAACCGCACTGATGCAGAATAGCGCGGTATATAAGAGAATGTAAATAAATACATAAATAAATAAACATGCCCAAGATGCCTCCAAATTTTCCAACCGTGCAGCCTTTGACTCTTTTGAGTGTGTAAGCAGAGCTTCGGCTATTGCCATAGGGGCACACAGAATTGCTTAGTTACAAGCTTCTGATTTGGAGCTCTGGGTACAAGATGAATTAGGGAATATCTCTTGTGCAGGTGAAAACCTTTTTGGTAAGGATTGGCAAGCAAAGGCCAATCAGATGGATGCTGAAAACTCTGCTTTGGATCGACTTTCAAAGTCTACCTCTGCTCCTGTTAAGAAAAGATTGTTCAAAAAGACATCTTTTTCTAAGAAGGAAAGATATTATCCTGCTTATAGTCAGCAGGCATCTTCTGCAGGTCGTTTTGCTGCAAAGCGTCAGCAACCACCTAAACAGGCCAAATCAAAGGCTGCTAGGCCTGCCATGATCCAGCAGCCTCAGCCTCCTCAGGGCCTTTGACTTGCAGCTAGAGAACTTAGCCTTTCTGGCTCTGGAAGAACCAGAGCCCTTCACCATTCCAGGAAGGTTGACTTACTTTGCTCCCAGATGGGAACAACTCACAGCAGAGCAACGTGTACACTCTATCATAAGGGAAAGGTACAAGCTTCATTTCTTAAGCCTTCCCCTTCACACCATAGTGAAACAGTTCAATTCTCCAACATCTCTCCTCAACCTTCTGGGTCAGGAGATTGCTACCCTTCTTGCCCAAGGGGCAATAGAAGAAGTACCCCTTCTTCAACAGGCCTCAGGGTTCTACTCCCCTTATTTTCTTATTCCAAAGAAAACAGGGGGCTACAGACCCATATTAGATCTCAGAGAATTGAACAAGTTTCTATTCAAAGAGAAATTCAAGATGATTTCTCTTGGTACTCTGTTGCCATACCTTCAGAGTCAGGACTGGCTTTGTTCTCTAGATCTCAAGGATGCGTACACCCATGTCCTCATCCATCCAACACACAGAAGGTTGCTTCGGTTCCTTTTTCAAGGAAAGCACTACCAATACAGGGTGCTTCCTTTCGGTCTGGCCTCTGCACCAAGGGTGTTCATGAAATGCATGGCAGTAGTAGCTGCATTTCTATGCAGTTTAACATAAGAACATAAGAACATAAGATATGCCATACTGGGTCAGACCAAGGTCCATCAAGCCCAGTATTCTGTTTCCAACAGTGGCCAATCTAGGTCATACGTACCTAGCAGTTTCCCCAAGGGACACAGGTTCCACAATGCTTGTATTGGTTCAAGCATTGATATCCCTTCTTAATAATGGTTTATGGACCTTTCCTCCAGGAACTTGTCCAAACCTTTTTTAAACCCAGCTACACTAACAGCCTTTACTACAGTTTAGGAATATTCGTTTTCCCATATCTGGACGACTGGCTCATTCGAGCTCAATCCCAGTCAGAGGCCCAGATATCTCTAACCTGCACAATGTGTGTCCTTCAGTATTTGGGACTGGTAATAAACATCCCAAAATCCCATCTCACCCCTACTCAGTCTCTGGAGTTTATAGGGGCCTTGCTGGATACCACAACTACAAGGGCCTATCTTCCTCAGGCCCGTTGCCTATGCTTGGTGCAGTTAGCCTCCCAGATACAGTTAAAGTCCCATTTAACTGCTCGAGAGATGTTACAACTATTAGGCCACATAGCATCCACCGTGCATGTGGTTCCATATGCTCGCCTTCACATGAGGGCAGCTCAATGGACTTTGTCCACCCAATGGACTCAGGCATCAGGTTGCCTGTCAGACAAAATAGCAAACTCCAGTCGCCTATTTTAGTCTCTCCAGTGGTGGAAGTCCCCTCCAAATCTGTTGCTGGGGTCCCCTTTTCAGCAGTCGCTACCCCAAGCAACTCTAACAACAGATGCTTCTCCAATGGGTTGGAGAGCTCATCAGCAGGATCTCTCCACCCAGGGCATCTGGTCTCCACAGGAGACTTCTCTGCATATCAATCTCTTGGAACTCAGAGCAATATTATTAGCTCTCAGAGTGTTCCTTTCCCTGCTCAGCTACAGGACAGTCCTCATCCATACGGGCAACCAAGTAGTCATGTTCTATGTAAACAAGCAGGGCGGGACTGGTTCTCTGTTGCTTTGCAATGAAGCTTTGCTACTGTGGGCCTTCGCCAGAGAGCCTCACATCCATCTTCTGGCAGTATATCTTCCAGGCGTTCAAAACTCTTGGGCGGACAGACTCAGTCGAGTTCTGCTTCCACACGAGTGGTCCCTCCACATGGACCAAGTAGCCAGGATTTTTCGAATTTGGGGAACCCCGGACATAGACCTCTTTTCAAGTCCGTGGAATGCCAAACTTCCCCGGTTCTGTTCCAGAATTCCGTGTCAGGGAGTTCAGGCCAAGGATGCCTTCCTTCTTCATTGGGGTCAAGACTTCCTTTATGCCTTTCCACCAATTCCCCTAATTCCCAAGACACTATTCAAACTTCAGAGAGATCAAGGGACCATGATCCTCATAGCACCATATTGGCCACGCCAAGTGTGGTACCCTCTACTTCTGCATCTCTCTCAAGCTCCTTCCCTGGACTTGGGCTCTGCACCAGACCTTCTGTCCCAGGAAGAGGGAACTTTGTGGCACCCAAACCCCCAGTCTCTCCATCTCAGGGCTTGGTTGCTGAGGGCCTAGACCTTCAAGATTTTCATCTCTCTCAGCAAGTCAGAGATGTTATTCATGCCTCTAGAAAGCCTTCTACTAGACGTTCCTTTGCTTTCAAATGGAAAAGATTTACCATTTGGTGTTCAGGGAAAGGTCTAAACTCCCTTGCAATACCTCTGAATTCTCTACTAGAGTATCTCCTGCATCTATCCCATGCAGGTCTGAAAACGAATTCAGTAAGAGTCCATTTGAGTGCTATTGCAGCGTCCCTCAAGCCTCTCAATGGACAACCTATTTCCTCTCATCCTCTTATAGCAAGATTCATGAGAGGCCTTCTTTTAACTAAACCTCCCATTAGACTACCTCCAGTGGCATGGGACTTAAACCTGGTTCTTGGCCAGCTTATAAAGCCACCCTTTGAACCTTTAGCCACCATCTCCTTGAAATTCCTTTCTTGGAAAGCTATTTTTCTCATTGCAGTCTCCTCAGCACGCCGCATCAGTGAATTGCAAGCTTTGGTGGCTAATCCTCCTTATACAAGGTTCCATCATGATAAGGTAGTCCTCAGGACCAATCCACACTTTATGCCTAAAGTGGTCTTACCTTTTCATCTGAACCAAGAGGTATATTTACCTGTCTTTTTTCCAGAACCTCATGCATCAAATGCAGAGAGGAATCTTCATACCTTGGATTGTAAGAGAGCTCTCGCTTTTTACTTACAAAGAACACAGCAACATAGAAAGTCTTCTCAATTCTTTGTTGCTTTTGATTCTTCTCATTTAGGACTTCCAGTCTCTAAGAGAACACTGTCCAACTGGATTGCTCAGTGTATTTCTTTCACCTACCAGAGTAGGAACATTTCTCTGGAGGGCCATGTCACAGCTCACAATGTGAGAGCCATGGCAGCCTCAATGGCTCATCTAAACTCTGTGTCCATCGACCAAATCTGTCGAGCGGCCACCTGGGCCTCGGTTCATACCTTCACAGCCCATTACTGTTTGGACAAGGAGACCCGCCGGGATGCCTCGTTTGGTCAGGCTGTTCTCAAACACCTGTTCCATTCCTAATCAACTCCTACCCACCTACCCTGGTCGGATGCCAGAGATCCATGGGGGGAGGTAGAGTCCTTTTCAAGGACACACAACCTGGGGTTTCTCCCTGGCATCTGCAGCTAGGGAGTCCCCATATGTGAAGACTCATTCCTGCTTGTTCTTGGAGATAGCACAGTTACTTACCTGTAACAGGTGATCTCTGGGAACAGCAGGAATAAGTCTTCACAACCCACCCACCTCCCCTAGGAGTTGTATCTCTCTATTTATCTTTCCTTTCCTCTCTCTCTCTTTGTCTCAGCTTTAAAACTCGAACTGGAGAGAGGCGGTTGGGAAAGGCGGGAAGGCAGCGCGCAGGCGCTGTAGGATGCTCCCAAAAGCTTTCTTACTGGACGCTGGGGAGCGTTCCTGGCAGGCTCCGTCGGTACCGATGATACCCATATGTGAAGACTTATTCCTGCTGTTCCCAGAGATCACCTGTTACAGGTAAGTAACTGTGCTTTCTTTGCATTGCTGAAGCCAAGAAAACATGACTGACCCGATATTCAAAGCAATTAAAGTGGTTAGTGCTACTGAATATCCATGACTGCCGGCTTTACACATCCCGATGCTAATCACTCAGCGTTGGGGCTTGTTGGGGGGCATTCCAGGGAAGAGCAGAGGTGATGCCAATAGGTAACCGGTCAACGGTGATATTGATCCTCTGCCTGGTTAGTGATATGTGGTGAAAGCCAGGCGCAGGTAACACTGGCCTAACTTCCCCTGCATATCACTAATCGGGCAGCAGCTCAACATCGCTGCTGCCCAATTACTGATCGGTAAGACGGGCTAACCCAGATAATGCCAGAGTCGGATATGACCCTGGCATTGAATAGCCGGGTTTACTGGTCAGCCATGTTAGCAGCGCTGAATATGGGGACCGACATGTCTATTTGCAACAATGCAAAAGCAAATTTATCATGGATTTGACTAACCTGCAGTACTGAGGTATCCCAAGATTAGAGGATTTCGTAGGAGAATGGCACATATGTGCTATCTTATCATGAGTTAGTAAATAGGTCTCTAATGGAAGAAGCAGGACTTGAATTCTGGACTCCCTGATTCCTAAGCCACTACCCTAACTACAAGACTATCCCTCCAGTCTGTGGCCTGTTTGTCACAGTTGCAAAGCAGTGGAAATCTTGGATGTCCCAACTTCAGGAACCACCCATGTGCAGCTGGAACATTGGAGCCAACCTACTTTTCCCACTATTTGGTCAGTATTCAGAAAGCACATAAGTGTTTGGTGACACACGTGTGTCAGATGTGCTGTCTGGACTGCCAAAGTGGAAGAGACGTGATGCTGTGGGAACAGATGATCTTTTGGACTAAGGAGGGGAGGGATAGAACCTAAGAAATGCCAAAGGTTCATGAAGCTCAGCATCCCGTTTCCAACATTTGCCAGTCCAAGTCAAAAGTACCAATCAAGATCCCTTCCTATTTGGCTCGCACCTTTTCAGTAATAGCTTAAAGAATTTTTTTTTGAGTGCCTTCAAGTCAATGCTGACTCCTGGTGACCCAGCAGCTCCTGGGTTTTCTTGGGAATGTGTGACCGGAAGCAGATTGCCAGGCCTTTTCTTCCAAGGCAATGGAGGGTAAAGTGACTTGCCCAAGGCCTCAAGGAGCGTCAATGGGATTTGAACCCTGGCTTCTCTGGCTCCTAGCCTGCCACTCTAAACCCTGGGCTCCTCCTTTACACATTTAGCCACATAGAAACTTGTCAAAGTAGAGCAGCCAAATAAATAGCGATGATAATAGAATATTGTAAGAAAATTTAACCATAAGATATGTACTAGGACATAGCTGCTGCCTGTGACCTGCTAACTATTGTAGTCTTGTTCGTTAAAGAATAGTCAGTCGGTAAAATGAAACTGAATCATTTCAGTGTCAGTAGGCAGTTTAAAGACTATAGGTACCAGGATTTAATGAAGGACTTAGCCAATGTTCTGTTTTGTTATTTGTAAACCGTATTGAACATTGGAAATTAGGTATATAAACTTCTCAAATAAATAAAATCATGTTGCTCTATTTCTGAGAGCTGCATAGTGTATTTTACAGAGTGGCATTAGCACTTGGATTTTCTGTTATGTGAACATATGACTTGTTTAGCTGTTTTTGTCTGGGAAAGACATCGCTTTTTTCAGTCTGGGGCTTGCGTATTCTTAATGGTTTGACCAGTTCTATTATAATAATTTTTTTAAATGAAAAGTCCTTCAGACTATTTTCAATTTCATTTGTATTTAAATGTGTTGTCTTGCCTACACAGTGCTCAGTCATTGAACCAGATGCTGACAGGTCATTTTCCTGGCAACTTCTGAGCGGTGAGATAGAGAACTAGAAATATGCCTTAATCTATCCTGACAAATTTTGTCCCACTGGTTTTAGTAACATAGTAACATAGTAAATGATGGCAGATAAAGACCAGTATGGTCCATCTAGTCTGCCCAGTAAGATGGCAAGAGTAGGTGCACCTGCCGCTCCGTGCAGGCCACACCTCCCCATGTCTTAGTTTTAGGGATGAACCCACCGCTACGTGTAGGACACCCCTGTATGTTGAGAAATTAGATACTTAAGTTTATTTTGATTTTATCCTGTTTACAACTGCTTCTTGTGTGACTGGAGAGTTGCACATAGTAAATTTAGCTGATTAGTACTGATAATCCTTGCTGACTGGCTAAATCAAAAACCTACCTGAATCATGCCCCCAGAACATTCAGAAGTCACAGGATAAAATTTGTTAAATTCCCCCTTTTTTACTTTAATGGCGAGGTCCCCATGGTAATAGGATGGTGACAATGAATGAGAAAGTTAATGCCAGGGCAAGGAGGCCATATCCTTCAAGAACTTCCTTCTGCTCAGACTCTGTTCATCACGTGGGTAGTTTAAGGCAAAAGTAGCAAACCGTACCATTAAAATTCAATTATTTTCCTTTTTTTTTTAAATTTTATCAGCTGATGCTTTCATACAGTGCTAGCTGCATCATTAGTGATGTTGGCGGCTTGCTGTGGAGAACATTGTGTTTCACTGCAGAATGAGCCTTCTGGAAGGTGACCGTGTACCTGTGAGATTGCCCTATGTCTTTCTGACTGGGATGCAAGTTCCTCTGATGCATTGTTAATTTATTTGTTTTCAGCTTTGTATTTTCTCATGTATGTTTTCTCGTGTTGACAGCAGACTCCCAATCTAAGTGCTGACACCAAAAGTGCCTAATTAGAGCCTCGTCCGGGCATGAAGGATGATCTGCTTTAAGAAAATGCTGCTTGGTTAGCTGGTGTTGATGTCAGTGCTCTAGTCAGCAACCAGTAATAAATTCTAAAATGTAAATAAAAAAGCAAAATGGGAACTATAGAACTTAATGTTGTGTCTGAGCTACTAGCACCCAGCATCAGCAAGAATACAGAAGGATATTCTTTTCTCTTAGTTTAATGGTCAACTTGACATGGTAAATGTTTACTTTGCAGAACACTGGCACTTCAAGGTAAAAAATGATCAGATACCAGTATATATAGGATAGGGAAAAGTGTTTTAACTGGCTCTGCTGAAAGAGAGACATCCACGGTAATGTGGCTTGTGATACTTTGTGATCTGTGTCATTGTAAGAAAGCTGACCACAGACCGATGCTCACAAGGTGGCATTTAAAGGGGCCAGCATGCCAAATTCAGAGACCTCCAACCTTCCCTTGTTGCAGCATCATCAGTGGTCTATGAGCCCCTGTGTGCCCTCCCCCCCATACTCTAACACAGGCTGTAAAACTAATATTAAACCCCTGGAAGCCCCATCGCACGTTTGAAGCCCTGCTCCCTTTTCCAAAAGTCCCCCACCCACCCAAATCACTAAAGCACTGCTGTATAGCATCTTTCTCCTATCCTTCCGGCCCCATTTTCCAAAATGGTACCAACTGATTCTATGCACACAATCAAACAGGAATAGCCCATTCCGGTAATCACCCCTGGGGTGCTGTGGCAGAGGTGATACATTCCTCTATCCTACACTATATAGTATGATCCAAATAAAAGGACACACTGCTTAGTAGGCATCCCAGAGGGGCCCCTATGTAGCCTATCTATACTTCCTCTCTTTTTAAAAAATGTAATTTAATATCACTGTTTATATTCTGTTCTTTCAGGCATTGAACGTGAGATTTCTTCAGGAGAATGCATTTTGAGCTTATAGTGTACTACTTATACCATTTTGGTGAATAGGAAACACAAATGTTTAAGCTACCTGCTTTCTGCTGACCTGCCTATTAATTAACTTTATCCTCCCTTTAAATTCTTACTATTCCCATCTTGATATTCCTCTTTTCACTTGCATATCTGGAGAAAGTTTTATCTCTTGCCTTTATTGACTTGCAGATTTGAGTTTCTGAGAGGAGCTAGAACTACATATTCAAAAATGCAACCTGGAAGGAGACTGAACCCAGGATGGGCTCAGTCTGTATCTACTGGCATATCCCTTCCTTAGATATATGATGTTGCTCATAAGTTGTGTCAAAATGGAGCCAACATGAGATTCCTCAGTTTTGCTGTGGTGCTTATTTTTCTTCAACCAAAGTATACCATGAAGGATGATGAGAGTCATCAAACAGGAGGATAATATAACATTTTGTTCCATTTTGGCAAGAGTTGTATTGGTTTTTCAAAATTCTAATCCTCTGATCCTAAAGCCATGCTTCTGTGAATGATATTATATTTCTCCGGGAGCAAGCAGAAAGTCAGTCCTCACATATGGGTGACGTCTTTGCCGACAGAGCCCTTGCAGAAGGATCTCCTCAGCTTTCAAAGAAAGTCTTTGGGAGATGCCACCACGCATGCGTGGACCCCTTCCGGTCCAAGGGTGCAATCTTGCCTCAGTCTCCTTTTTTCCATGAAGCCCACCAGACATCTGTCTGTTTTTTCCCCTGGAAAACGTGCTAGATTTTTTGAATTTATCTCTTTCCTCCGGTCTTGCACTGGTACTCTTCCTGCCTCCAAGCTTGCTTGCTTCGGCATCACATCTCTGGTTCAACTTTTTAATTTTTTCCCCGATGTGGTTTTGCGCCTTTTTTTTCCACTGGCAGAGCCTCAGGTCTTCAACCTAGCTGGGGCCCTTTTTCCCCCCAATGCTTCCACCAGCTGCTTCAAAAAGTGTGATCGGTGCTCGAGGACCATGTCCCTCACTGACCCGCACGACTGCTGCATCCGTTGCCTTGGACCAGACCACGACCCTTCGGACTATGGCCTATGCAAGAAAATGTCATCCAAGACCATCAAGAGCCATCAGCAGCAGCATGACAAAATTTTCCTGGAGTCTCCAGTGACAGCGTGCTCCAAGGCCCCCCTCTGAGGCCTTGGACTCGTGTGGTGACTCCACAGGACCCAATCGAGACCACGGGTCCTCCGAGAGGAGCTCCCGGATGTGGAACACAAGAAGAAGAAGAAGAAGAAATCCTCGAGGGCTGCGTCCGTGGATGGATCTGGGAATGCGGGTAAGTCCCGATCCGGATCCCATAGTTTATGCTGCTCGTCTGAGGGCTTGGAGTGGGAGCGGCTTACCAAAGTAGCCCGAAAAGAATCATTTGCCTCTGGTGATTGGTCTCGGACCCCTGAGCTTATCCTAGTCGAGGACTCCCTTTCAGCGGGACCAGTGAAGGCTCGAGCCCCTCAGTGCCTGCACCAATGGCTGTGGAGTCTTCTGGAGTCCAGAATGGCAGCCTTGGAGCGCGGCTTGTCTACCTTCATGGTCCAGCAGTGGGCCTTGATGCCTGGCTCTGCTGGGCAATCTGTCCAGACCACTGGTCTCTTAACCTCGAGGACATCCCCAGACGTTGAGCTGATTTTCGAGAGCCTAAAACAAAAACTTGATGAACACTCAAATATAACAAAAAACTTGGTATCAAGTAATCAAGCAGTAGTTTTCAACACCAGTTGTCAAACGTACAAAAGGGATTATTTTCAAGCATGAACAGGTCTCAGTAGTATCGGGCAGGTGTAATCCGTGATATTCAGTCACATACACCAAATTGCAATGCCCATCTCACATCAGTGACCTTTTGTTCTTTAAATCCCCAAACTTTGTAAAGAAAAAGCCATAAAAACCACAAGAAACGTAGCTTGCACAGCCTTTTCTTCAAACAAACTTTTCAACTCCAACGCCTCAATTCAAGCGCTCAAAAGCGTTTCGTCGATCAAGTCACTTCTTCAGGGGGAAACCAGACCCAACTGGGTCATGACGCCAACAATGAGCTGTGCAGCTCCCGGCTTAACGCCATGTACCGCCTCCAGCTGGAGACGTTAAGCCGGGAGCTGCACAGCTAGTTGGATAGGCTATCCAAAGGCACAGTTGATCCTGCGAGAAAGAAATCTTTCAAGAAGCCTTTCTTCTCAAAAAAGAAGAGGTTTTATCCCTCTTATTCCCAGCAGGGACGTTCTGCAGGTCAGCCTGCCCGGAAAAGTCAGCAACCACCTAAACAAAGGAAAGCAAAGACTGCTAAACCTCAACCGTCTCAGCAGTCTCAGCCTCCACAAGGCCTTTGACTTTCATCTAGAGAACTTAGCCTTCCTGGCCCTCAATGGACCAGAGCCTTCCACCATTCCAGGAAAGTTATGTCACTTTGCCCCCAGGTGGGAGCAGATAACAGCAGAGCAGTGGACACTCTCCATTATAAGAGAGGGGTACAAGCTGCACTTCCTGTGCATACCCCCTTCCACCGTAGTAAGACAGTTCAATTCTCAGACCTCTCTCATCAACCTGTTAGATCAAGAGGTCTCTATACTTCTTGCCCAAGGGGCAATAGAAGAAGTACCCATTCATCAACAGGGTACAGGGTTTTACTCCCCCTATTTCCTTATCCCAAAGAAAACGGGGGGATACAGACCTATTTTGGACCTCGGAGAATTTAACAAATTCCTGTTCAAAGAGAAATTCAAGATGATTTCTTTAGGAACTCTGCTGCCATACCTTCAGAGTCAGGATTGGCTTTGTTCTCTAGATCTCAAGGATGCGTACACTCATGTTCTCATCCACCCAACTCACAGGAAGTTCCTTCGGTTCCTTTTTCAAGGAAAGCACTACCAATACAGGGTGCTTCCTTTTGGCCTGGCCTCGGCACCAAGAGTGTTCACGAAATGCATGGCTGTGGTAGCAGCATTTCTCCGCACTCTAGGGATATTCGTCTTCCCCTACTTAGACGACTGGCTCATTCGAGCCCCATCAGAGTCAGAGGCCATGACTTCTCTATCTTGCACAATGCGTGTCCTTCAGTATTTGGGTCTGGTCATAAACATCCCAAAATCCAGTCTAACTTCCACTCAGTCTCTAGAGTTCATAGGAGCTTTGCTGGATACCAGAAAAGCAAGGGCCTATCTTCCCCAGGCCCGTTGCCTTCGCATGGTGCAGTTAGCTTCTCAAGCAGTGCTGAAGCCTCATCTCACTGCCAGAGAAATGCTACAACTACTAGGCCACATGGCATCTACCGTGCATGTGGTTCCTTATGCTCGCCTCCATATGAGAGCAGCCCAGTGGACTTTATCCACTCAGTGGACCCAGGCATCAGGGTGCCTGTCAGACAAAATAGCAAACACAAGTCGCCTTATTTTGTTCCTCCAGTGGTGGAAGTCCACTCAGAACCTGTTGCTGGGGTCCCCATTTCAACAACCCTTACCCCAGACAACTCTCACAACAGATTTATTTATTTATTTTATTTATTTCTAGCTTTTCTATACCGCGCTATTTGACATCAGCGCGGTTTACAGTTAACAATTTTACACAAGGCGGGGAAGTGCCTTGTGCTTACATCAAACAGGACATAGTAACTTGGATTCATAACATTGAACTATTTACATCTGAACAATTTCAGCTTACTAGTGTCGCTTATACATTCTTAAGGCTGTTGGGTGGTTGTGTTTGTGCAGGTGTAGGGGTACAGTTGGATTGCGAGTAATATAATAGTAATAAATGATGTTTTATGGCTTTCCTGAATTGTGAGAGATCATTGATTGATCTGATGTTGGCCGGGAGATTATTCCAGATGCTTCACCAATGGGTTGGAGAGCTCATCTGCAAGACCTCTTCACCCAAGGCACCTGGACTCCACAGGAGACTCATCTACATATCAATCTCTTGGAGCTCAGAGCAATCTTCCTTGCTCTTCGAGTGTTCCACACCCTGCTCAGCTACAGGACAGTCCTCATTCATACGGACAATCAAGTAGCCATGTTCTACATGAACAAGCAGGGGGGAACAGGCTCTCTGTCGCTTTGCAACGAAGCTTTGTGACTATGGGCCCTCACCAGAGAGCATCAGATTCATCTCCTGGCAGTGTATCTTCCAGGCATACAAAACTCTTGGGCAGACAGACTCAGTCGAGTTCTGCTTCCACACGAGTGGTCTCTGCATGCAGACCAGGTGGCCAAGATTTTTCAAATTTGGGGAACCCCGGACATAGACCTCTTTGCAAGTCCGTGGAATGCCAAACTTCCCCGGTTCTGTTCCAGAATTCCAGCTCAGGGCTCTCAGGCCAGGGATGCTTTCCTCCTTTACTGGGGTCAAGACTTCCTGTATGCCTTTCCACCCATTCCCCTAATTCCCAAAACCCTATTCAAGCTTCAGAGAGACAGAGGCCGTATGATTCTCATAGGTCCACATTGGCCATGGCACGTGTGGTACCCTCTGCTTCTACATCTCTCTCAAGCTCCCTCCCTGGAGTTAGGGTCTGCTCCAGATCTCCTGTCTCAGGAGAACGGAATGTTATGGCATCCCAATTCCCTTTCTCTGCATCTCAGGGCTTAGTTGCTGAAGGCCTAGATCTTCATGATCTTAACCTTCCTCAGCCAGTAAAGGATATTCTTTATGCTTCCAGGAAGCCTTCCACAAGACACTCCTATGCTTTCAAGTAGAAAAGGTTTACCATATGGTGTTCGCAGAAGGGTACTCTTAACCCCCTTGCGATACCTCTGTAATCACTACTGGAGTATCTCCTTCATTTATTCAATGCAGGACTTAAAACTAACTCAGTAAGAGTCCATTTGAGTGCTATTTCAGCTGCTTTCAAGCCTCTAAATGGACAACCTATTTCCTCCCATCCTCTTATAGCAAGATTTATGAGAGGCCTTCTTTTAACTAAGCCTCCCATTAGGCCACCACCGGTGGCATGGGACTTAAACCTGGTTCTTGGTCAGCTCATGAAGCCACCTTTCGAACCCTTGGCTAGTACCTCATTGAAATTCCTTTCTTGGAAGGTTATCTTTCTCATTGCAATCACATCAGCATGCCGCATCAGTGATTTGCAGACACTAGTAGCTGATCCACCTTATACAAGGTTCCATCATGACAAGGTAGTCCTTAGGACTCATCCACACTTTATGCCAAAGGTGGTCTCGCCTTTTCATTTAAACCAAGCAGTCTACCTGCCTGTGTTTTTTCCAAGGCCTCATGCATCAAATGCAGAAAGGAATCTTCATACTTTGGACTGTAAAAGAGCTTTAGCCTTTTACTTGCAAAGAACACAGCAACATTTATTTATTTACATTCTCTTATATACCGCGCTATTCTGCATCAGTGCGGTTTACATTGAACAAACTGAAATTACATTGAACAGGGCATTATAACTTGGAGATAACTATTTTACAGGGAACATGGGCTATGGAGGGTTAAGTGGCTTGCCCAAGACCACAATGAGCACCTGTGGGACTAGATACCCCAGTCCTTCCGGCCCAAGGTTGCTGTCCTCTAGTGGGATTTGAACCCCCGACCTTTCGGCCTGAAGTACCTTGCTCCAACCACTAGGCCACTCCTCCACTCCAAAAAGTCCTCACAACTCTTTGTTGCTTTTGATTCTTCTCATTTGAGACTTCCAGTCTCCAAGAGAACACTGTCCAACTGGATTGCACAGTGTATTTCCTTTGCCTATCAGAGTAAGAATCTTCCTCTGGAGGGCCATGTCACAGCTCACAATGTGAGAGCCATGGCAGCTTCAATGGCTCATCTGCACTCTGTGTCTATTGACGACATCTGTCGAGCAGCCACTTGGGCCTTGGTTCATACCTTTACAGCCCATTACTTCTTGGACAAGGACTCCCGCTGGGATGCCTTGTTTGGTCAGGCTGTTCTCCAACACCTGGTCCATACCTAATCAACTCCTACCCACCATCCCTGGTTGGATGCCAGAGATCCATGGGGGGAAGTGGAGCCCTTTCACAGGGACACACAACTTCTGGGGTCTCTCCATGGCATCTAAAGCTAGGGAGTCCCCATATGTGAAGACTACATTCCTGCTTGTTCCTGGAGATAGCATAGTTACTCACCTGTAACAGGTGATCTCCGGGAACAGCAGGAATTTAGTCTTCACAACCCACCCACCTCCCCTAGGAGTTGTATCTCTCTATCTTTCTCTTTCCCTCTCTCTCTCTCTCTTTGTCTCAGTTTTAAACTCAACTGGAGAGAGGCAGTTGGGAAAGGCGGGAAGGCAGCACGCAGACGCTGTGTGATGCTCCCAAAAGCTTCCTAATTGGTTGCTGGGGAGCGTTGCCACGCAGGCTCCGTCGGTACCAACAATACCCATATGTGAAGACTAAATTCCTGCTGTTCCCGGAGATCACCTGTTACAGGGGAGTAACTATGCTTTTTGGTAGTGTGTTCAGAGAGGAAGGGGCAGATTTTGCTGATGTTATAGAGAAAGAAGTGGCAGGTCTTAGCTACAAGCTGGATATGAGCGGAGAAGGAGAGAGAGGTGTCAAAGATAACCCCTGATTGCGGGCTGAGGGTACAGGAAGGATAGTAGATCCATCCACTTGGATTGAGAGAGGGAGAAGTGGGGGGGGGGGGAGGAGTTAGGTGGAAAGACAAGGAGTTCAGTCTTGGCCATGTTCAAGTTCAGTCATCGATGAGACATCCAGGCAGCGATGTCCGAAAGACAGGCAAAGATCTTGGACTGGGTTGCTGGAGAAATATTAGGTGTAGAAAGGTAGATTTGTGAGTCATCGACATAGAGATGGTACTGAAAGCCATGGGAGGAGATAAGCGCCCCAAGGCCCTGGGTATAGAGAGAGAAGAGGAGGGGGTCCTAAGACAGATCCCTGGGGTACACCTACATGGAGCGGGGTAGGTTAGGAGGAGGAGCCACCAGAGCATATGCTGAATGAGCAATGGGAGAGGTAGGAGGAGAACCAGGATAGTACGGAGTCCTTGAAGCCAAGCGAGGAGAGGGTGATGAGGAGAAGGTCATGGTCAACAGTGTCAAAGGCAGCAGAAAGGTCAAGAAGGATGAGGATAGAATAGAGGCCCTTGGATTTAGCCAGGAACAGGTCGTTTGTGACTTTTGTGAGTTAGTGAAGTGTAGGGACGGAAACTGGATTGTAGTGGGTCGAGGAGGGCCTGGGAGGTGAGGAAGTCGAGGCAGTGACGGTGGACAGCTCATTCTAATAGTTTAGATATGAAGGGAAGGAGGGAGATGGGTCGATAGCAGGGCATGTGGGATCAAGTCAGGGTTTCTTGAGGAGGGGTGTGACAACAGCATGTTTGAAGTCAATGGGGACAGTTGTAGTGGAGAGTGAGGATGTGAGTGATGGAGGGGGCAATGGTGAGGGGGATGGAACGTAGGAGATGGGTGGGGATAGGGTCTGATGAACAGGTGGTGGATTTGGAGGAGGACAGAAGGAGTGCAGTTTCTTCCTCAGAGATCAGAGGGAAGGAGTAGAGGGTGGCAGAGGGAGTATGGATGGGGGAGGAGAATTGGGGAGGAGAGGAGGTAGATGGGGTAGGGAATTGGAGGTAATCCTGTGGATTTTGTCATGGAAGTAGTCGGCTAGGGTTTGGGCAGAAAGGGAGGGCGGGATCGGGGGCAGGGGACCTTGAGGAGAGAATTGAGGGTATTAAAGAGATGGTGAGGATCAGAGGCAAGGGAGTTGGTCAGATGGATGAAGTAATTTTGTTTGGCAAGTGCTAAGGCTGACTAGAAGGAGCCAAGCATGAATTTGAAGTGTGGAAGGTCTTCCGGGGAGTGGGATTTGGACCAAGCTCATTCAGCAGAATGGGCGCAGATGCGTAGGTAATGGATTGTGGGTGAAAGCCAGGGTTGGGGAGTGGATCGTTTGACAGGACGTGGGGTGGGAGGGGCACGAGTGCCAAGGGCTGAGGATAATGTAGCATTGTATGAAGATAATGCATCGTTGACAGAGTTGGAGGATAAAATGGCGGAAAGAGATGGCGAGATGGTGGAGGAGAGAGTCAGAGGATCAATATTATGAAGGTTTCTAAATAGGTCGGAGGAGACAGGACGAGATTGGGATGGTGGAAGTTGAAGAGTAAATGTTAAGAGGTGACGGTCAGATGAGGGCAGGATTGATTTACGGAAGTTTGAAGGAGAGGAGTTGGAGAATAGTATTAGGTCAAGGCAGTGTCCGTGTAGATGTGTGGGGGCAGTGGAGCAAAGTTGGAGGTCGAATGAGGAGGTGAGAGCGAGGAACTTTGAGGCATGGGGGTCGGAGGGCTTGTCGATGTGAATGTTGGAATTGCCAAGAATAAGAGTGGGGGAGGAGGGATCCATAAAGGCAGAAAGCCAGGAGTCGAAGTCGGTGAGGAAGATTGATTTGGATTTGTCCGGTGGGCGATATATAACAGCTATTCGGAGGGGAAGTGGTGAGATGAGGCGAATGGCATGGACTTTGAAGGAGTCTCCATGGGGTGGCAGAAGGGGTTGGAATTGGCAGGAGGGAGAGAGTAGGAGGCCAACACCACCACCGCGACCAGTAAGTCGGGGTGTATGGGAGAACTGGTAGCCCCCATAGCAGAGAGAGGCAATGGAAGAGGTGTCGTCTGGGGGGAGCCAAGTCTCAGTCAAGGCAAGAAGTTGTAGGGCATTGGAGATGAAAAGGTCATGAATAAAAGGGTTTGGGGTTTTTTTTGGTCTGTGGGCTTATAGTTTAGCCTAGTCCAGAGGTTCCCAACTCCAGTCCTGGAGGGCCAAACACCATTCAGGTTTTCAGGCCATCCCTAATGAATATGCATGAGATATATTTGAATACAATGGGGGCAGTGCATGCAAATGCATCTCATGCATATTTATTAGGGACTGCCTGAAAACCTGAATGGTGTTTGGCCCTCCAGGACTGGAGTTGGGAACCTCTGGTCTAGTCTAATCCATGTTTATATACCGCCACACTCCCAGACCCAGTGTGTTCAGTGCAGTTAACAGAAGAGCATTAAGATGTTCATGGGAAACACAAGATGCAACCTACTATAAGCGGAAATAATTTTATCTGCATAAGACTGGACTAATTAGTTGTTGAACAACCAAGATTTTAAACTTTTGCGAAAACATAAAAAGGACAGAGAAGATTTAATCTCTGTTGGTAACTGTGGCCATAATTCTGCAGCTATATATGGAATTGTCTGCTTAAAAATCTAGATTTTAATCTGGTACCTTTACATGAAGGAAACAAATTTAACACTAGAAGGCTGTAAACATTTAGATTTTGTTGCTAAATTTGGAATCAAAAGTGAAGAAAGTTCTTCAGGTACATAATCATTAAAGAATTTATAGAGAATTGTGTAAAACTTAAATTTCACCCGATGTGTAGCCCTATGCCAGTGTAAATCATGAAGCAATGGAGTCACTAGGGTGCATCTAAATACGGTAGCTCAACTCATATATGGTGTATTTTGACAGAGCTACAGGTGTTTCATCTCCCTCTGTGAAAAGCTCAAAACCAGAATATTTCCATAGCCCAAATAAATAAGATTGGTACTTTGAACTAAGAGACAAAAGTGGACTACAGAAAAAAAAAGGTTTGATTCAATGTAATTAACGCAATCTGGAAAAGGACCTCACTACAACAGAACTAATATGAGCCTCAAATGATGAATTTTCATCAAGTAAAACTCCGGGAACTTGGAGTACTGGCTCAAATAATAGATTTAATTGTTTTGAAGCCTCAACCAAAGAATTGGGAAGCAATTTGGAATTATTAAAGCAAAGGACCTTTGTTTTAGACGTGTTTAACTGTAATCTCAAAGTCCTCACCCACCTTTCAAGTAACTGTAGGGTATTAATTTTTAAATGAAAATCACTTGATAGTGATGTAAGTGTTAACAAAATGGAGATGATATCTGCATAAGTATATTTTGGGAGAGAAATGACCTAATGTCATCATAAGAACATTAACGAGAGCTAGGGAGAGTAGGGAGCCCTGTGGAACACCACAATAGGCTCTCCATCTTCCCTACGCGAGTCCTGACCTGATATGACCTGTTCTTTTGATAGCCTGAAAACCACTTGTACGCTGACCTTGAAATCCCAAGGTGGTCCCACATAGCCAACAGAATACCATAGTCCTGCTCGTCTTAGATACATCGGATTGACAGGTTCATGTGCAAGGGGGTATCATTTTATAAGGGACGTGAGCAGTGTTCTACATGCTGAGGTAGACTCTTCCGCATTTACTCAGGTTATACTTTTTGCACAGTATATACTTGGCATTCCCAGGGTTGGAGAATGAATGGCATGGGACAGATTTGGGCATTGTGCATGTATTTTATAAAGTACATGCATATGTGTAGATTCTGAATGGCACCTGCGCCTGCCTTAGAGCACAACATATGTGTCTATGGGCATTGATTGTCTAGGCACCCTTTTATAATCTTTTCCTGAATGAGAGTAAAACCAGGGCTGGCTCAGCCTCTCCCTTATTGAATGGAGCAAATAAACTTGCATTTCCTCATGGTTGATCAGTGAAGCCCCAGTAAGCAAAGGATCCTGTGAAGGTTTTAGTAGTGCTCAGGTTCCAGAGTGTTAACAGAGAAATCTTTATAGGTTACAGAATCTGGATTCGGTGGGACTCACCATATTTAGTGTGCGTGAACTGCAGAGGGGTTTATATGTATGTGGTATTTTCTGTTTTTTTAATCCCCTAAACTCCTGTTATGTTGGCGTTCTGAAATTCAAAATTTCCAGTTCATGAGGGTCTGGAAGAGATCTTTTAGGCTGGTTATCAGTACGGTGTTTCAGTGTGTTAAGGAGATGGTGAGGCTGAACTCTGCAGAACTGCCACTAGGACTTCCCCAGTCAGCTGCTTCATCAGTGTCACATGCTGAGATAGCACAAGCTCCCCCAGAGGGAATGATGGAATGTTAGTCTGCGGAATTTCCATTTCTGCAGGTGTTCTGCTCTGTAACCAATGAATGAGCAGCCATTCTTTCCATGATCTATCTGTGCATCATAAAATATATTATTCTGCGTAACTGTGGCTGCCTCTGGGAAAACGAATCTCCATGATGCAGTACAGAGGAACAGGCTCTGGGGAAAATGAGATGCAAAATTACTGTGATTGCTCCTTATACTACAGCACTGCAGTAAGCGGCTATAGGTCAGCACAGTTGGACACCACTAGATTCATTGTACTAGGTGATTTTAACTTTCTAATTACCAGTTCTGGCTCAAGTAATTTTATTTATTTATTATTTTATTTTATTTTATACACATTTATATACCGCATCTTCCAAAGTTCAGTTGCGGTTTACAGTGAACAACAATTAACAAAGCAAGTTTGTTTTACAGAGAACGTCATAATATAACAGAACATATTTATAACTGCTATGCAAGCTTTAAATCTTATTCAAATAGTAAACCAATCAGCTTATGAGAAGAAAAATATTTTGGATCTCATCTTTATATTGCAGTGACTAAATCTTCATAGGACCAGAGTTTTAAGCATTTCCCTGGACGGATCATTACTTACTTAACCATTCAGGTACCAATGATGACAAAACCTACTGTTAGGACTATTGATAGAAATTGGTCGAAGAATGGATATGCAAAGTTGGAGAAAGGTGTTCACTGACAAAATTACATGCTGTTTAGGATTTACCTTCTGCCGAAGACTTGGATGTTGTGGTAGATACGTAGCATGTGTAACCCCCTTTCCGTGTGGTTCGGGCAGATGATGTAGTACTGCCGGGCAGGTAAGGGAGCACACATGTCCCAAAAGCTATTAGCTAGAACTTCTCTGAGCTCTTTGGAGTGTTAAGTATCCGGGTTCAGACCTGAGGGAAGGAATTACCTCTGTCGCAAACCAGTATTTAGGTACTTGACACACTCTCATTGACCCTTCTCAGTAACTAGAACCCAGGCCAGAAGACTGTGTTCTGAAACAAGGGTTTACTTAAAATTAGGGTTACTGTTAAACTTTAACTTTCAACAATTACAATCTTAAAACTCAACTATATTGCAGTGATTGTGTTTCATCCAGTAGTATATGGGAGTAGTTTACCCAAATCCTTTTCCAGTCTGCACTCTCATATATACGTTTACTTTAGTTCACCCTTTGTGCTCAGAATGTCCTTCAGCTTAAATGTAATAATTATTTAGTGTTCTTCCTCCCTTCTACTATAGTCAAAGCACTTGAGCTTAGAGTTGATTGGCCTTCTGTTCCCCGGTACAAAAAGGACTCTCTTCTCCTTACTTAGGTACCTTGATGTTCAGTTCTTTAGTAGAGTTCTGTGGAACTTCCATATTCAAGCTGAGCACTCCTGCACGTGTACAGTGGCTCCAAACCTCTTTTCCTTTTGCTGCTTGAGGTGACTGGTGCAGATCTTCTTCCTAAGTGGCAAACACTTACATTTACAAGTGTGATGGCTTGAGGGCCAAAGAGAGGAAGCTGCCTTTTGTTTGAGGTTTTTATCACCTAGGGGCTATTCCTTTCTCAGGAGAGTCCCTTCCCACCTAAATATGACTGGCAAGGGGGAACCTCCCCTCATCAGAATGCTACCATAATTTACACAAACTATTGACTATAATTAGTAGAGCCACTGGATGGTACTGCTGCTTTCAGTGCATCAAATCCATGGAGTCTCTACACATGTAATAATGCAGCAAGCTACTGGAATGCCCAATGGGAAAGAAATGTGCCCGAGAGGAGCTAAGGCCCCTTGGAAGAATTTTGATCTTCAGAATCAGAAGAAGATTCTATGGAAATGGCAGAGGAAATTGAGACGTAGTAAGGAGGCATCCAATAGGATTGAATAACTACAGGTGTTAGTAATCTGCAGAAAGACAGTGTAAACTAGAAAGTGCAAACCTATCTTACCAACTTTGCTGTGCACCAAACAATCCACATGAATTATTTGGCATAGTTGAATCCTTGGTTAGATTGCCAGTGACAGATTGCTGCTGTGCACCCAGAGGCATTTGTTCAATATTGCCATGCAAAAGGCATTATGTGTAGGAATAGGTAGCCCAGCCCCAAAGTCATGTGAGTCCTTTATGATTTGAGGGGAATTTGGTTTAGTTGTTATAGAGAGGAGGTTTGATATACAGTTATGCAGTTAAATATAACCATCTCCCCACTTGATCCATGCCCTATAAGCTGGGTCAAAATAGCCTGCGCGGAGGTCAGGAATGAGCTCCTTAAAATGGTACACCTGTCACTTAGTAAGAGTGTGATGATGGGTAGGTTAAAATTGGGTGAGTGTCCATCCAGTTTTAAAAAATGTGAAATTAGATAAATACGTATCTGGTTCTTATTGCCCAATCATCAGCTCTCCTTTTTTGTGAAAATTAACAGAATGAATTGTATTGCAGCAACTGCTAAGTTTTTGGATTCCCCCTGCCTTCCTTGATCCATACCAGCATGGTTCGGCAAATTTAATGGAGTGGAGACTCTGGTGGCATCCATGATGGAGCAGCTGATATGTGGCTTAGAAGGGAATGGGTTGGGATATATAATGATTTTTCTTGCTGTCTCCTCTGCATTTTACTCAGTCCAACATTATCTACTGAGTGAATTGCTTTCCTCTATTGTAATTGGGGCAGCTGTATTGCAGTGGTTTAACTCATACCTATCCATTTGGGAGCAGCAGGTTCATATCGGACATAATTCCGAAGGGAGTGTCTAAAAGGTGTACACTATCTGCAGCATTATTTAATTTGTGCGTACAGCATTTATGTAATGTCATTCGGGAATGTAATGTTTTTATCACTGCTCTGCAGATGGCGGTTTATTGTATGTATCTTTTCTGTAAGGGAGGAGGGCTGAACCAAGAGTTGGTGCCTTAGGTGCCCTAAGCCTTATTTCCCCCCCCCCCCACCCCGGCTGTTGGAATCTATTGTTTAGCTTTGAATGTTTTGTCTTTTGCTATCTCCCAGAACCTACTGCCATGGATGACTACCTTGTTTGCCTAATGGTTGGATTGGCCCTGTCAGGGAGTGAGTTCAGTCTTCTTTGATAGCTCATTTTTTTCCCATAGTCAGTAGTATGATGGTTAAATAACCATGGTTTAGCAGTTGATTTTTCTGACATTCAAGAGCTTTTGTATTGCACGATTCCTTTCTGCTGTCCCTTGAAATAGGCTAAATCTGATGTACACTCTTTGGGATTACATTTGATCAAAGCCTATGCCTTCCTAAGCATATTAATGGTGGTGTTAGATCTGCGTTTTATAAAATGCGACAGTTGAGATGTCTTCTGTATGTCCATTTTTACGGGATGATGATTTCAGATTGAGTTTTCAAGTCTATATACAACCCACGTTAGACTATTGTAACATCATATTGCATCAGCCTTAAGAGCTTTACAAAGGGTATGGCTACTCATTTTTGTTAAAACAATCAAAGTTTGCGCACATCACCCCAATGCTAATTCAATTACATTGGTTTCCTTTGAAGCTTTGAGTCACACATAAAGTAATGATGACAACTTTAAGTGTAAGCATGGTCTGTCAGCTGAAGTGCTAAAGCCATTGTTGCATGACCATTCATCTGTTTGACCAGTGCTTGCTAAATACTTACAGGACCACCACCCTTGGGTGCTGGAAAGAACTGGGTAATGAGAGAGAGGGTGTTTTCCTTGTACGTTCCTCATATTTGGAACTCATTACCAAACACCTTGAAGATGATTGTTGATCTTCATGTGTTTAAGGAGCAATTGAAGACACGTTTATTTAAAGAGGCGTTTAGCTAGCTACCTAAGGGGTGAGATATTAGAGGGCAATGTGATGTGATTCCTAACTCAGTTATATTAAATTAAATCAATCGTTTTATATATTTAGGTAGGATACTGATGATGTAGGAGGCTTTGTGTTTGTCAATTGTAAACATAAACTTACTGTTTCTAATGTTTTTCGTCTGTGCCCTGACCTAAAGTGATAGTATAAGTAATTGTAAATAAAATAAATAAAGGGGGGATTTATTCCCTATGGTATAGCTATAGGGAAAATGAGACCCCTGATCAGCATGGTAATATAATCCCCCATAATGCATTCCTGTGACCTAAGAGGAAACTTTTCCGCATCCTCTGGAAAAGCCATAATCTGAATTCTTTGTTCTTACACTCAAAGCCACCTGCACAGCTCATTGGCTTACTTCAAACTCATTTATGCCTGCTTCAGTGAGCCACTTTTCTTGAATAAGAATCAGCCCAATGATCCAAAATATTTAGTAGCAGCGTTACTTCCAATCTGAATGTTGTCTGACTTTTGTCACTTTGCAGGGTGGAAGGTGATGTATGACTTTCTGTGTCTTAATCATTTGCTGTTTTGCTTCCTAATTCAGAACATTGCCCACTAGTGAATTGAATGATCTCTGTCCATTATTAAATTCTTCATTCTGCTTTCTATTCCTTGATGGATTTTCTGGGGATTTTGAGTTAGGTCTTTGTTTAGGCATCTTGAAGGAGCTGTGGACTACTAGAAATGGATTTTACAAAGAATTGAGCAATGACTAGAGCAGAAACACTAACATTTTAAGAAATTTCAATTACTAATACCACCTCAAGAATAAACCAGAAATTTTTAAAGTCCTTCCTTATTAACGCCATTCATCATTATGGAAGCTGCAGTGCTGTTAATAAGAAAATGAAATTGGTAATTTGCAATTACATTTAGAATTTGCATAGAGCATCAGTAGCAATTTTGCAAATGGATACAGCAGTATCCTGATGCACTAGAATAGGAGTAAAGTGTAAGCAGCTGGGGGATGACACTGGGAAGACGTGCTGTACCCTAATACGCTGAATTGTGAATATGGTATGAACGGATCAAGAGAGACTTCAGGAGAGAAAAGAAAAGCACATTGAGATATCCACAGATTGAGTAGAGCATGGACGAATGAAGCATGACCAGGGCCGAAAATACCTGGTAGTTGTCCACAGACTGTCAGAATAGAGGGGAAGTGTGAACATCCCCAAGAGATGTGATAGCGAAGGAAGGGGTCCAACCGTAGGAGATGTTGTTGTAGGTGCCTATGACACATCTTCATATACCTGTCAATAAGCACTTTTACAGTGCCACTATTTACATGGTTAGATGCATTGGCATTGCATAGGTTTTAAGGGGTTGAGTTCCGAATGTGGTTCGGGAAGTCCAAAAAACGCTAACATGTATTTTCCATTTTACCATGGCAATATAGAAATAGTGGTTGAGTCAGTGCCGACTCAGTCCCTTGGTTTTCTTGGAAAGGTGCAACCAGATTGAGATTTCCAGGCATTTTTTCTGCACAGTAAGTCTACAGCACCTGCTATTCCATGGTGATCTCCCATCCAAGTACTAGCCGGGCCTGACCCTGCTTAGCTTTTAAGATCAGGCTCATGCAGGACAGCGGAGTCATAATTGATGGCAATATATGTATATTTTTAAAGCATTTTCCTGTGAGCATTTACAACTGCTCTGAGGCACGCGTAAGTGCCAGCTGCATTCTCGTTTGGATCCAGGGTCTCCTTTAGTGATTGAAAGGTCAGTTGCGCTTACCTTATTGGTGTGTAACATCTCAGAAATTGAAAGAACTATTATTTGTCTTGGCTCATTAATTGGCTTCATTTATAGCTGAGTTGTTGTGAAATCTGGCACTTACACTCGCAAGTGCCAACAAATATGTGTGTATGTTGTGAAATCAGCTCCTAGGCATCTATCTATTAGTATTGACATGTGTGAAGCCCTGGATAATGCTGCTGCTAAACTCAATCCAGACTTTCAATGCTGGGGCCTGATTGTACAGTACTTCAGTGGCGCTAGCCTGCTCTGGCACCTTTAAGGGGCATTTCTAATGGGGCACTGCTACTAACGTTATGTGGTGCTTAAATGAAAGGGTTATCCTGCGGAAGAGGAGATACTCACTCCTTCCATTGTGGTACCCCTAACTTGACTTTAGGGCAGATGCCAAAATATGAACACAGGATTTCCTTACAGGGTGCCACTGTGAAATATCTAAAAAGACACCTGTTGTATGAGGCATTGTAAGGGCTTATGTGTTATAGGCTCCTACAATGACCCCCAGCAGAGCACAAGTTATCTCATCCAAAGAAGGCGTAAATGTATGATTGTTTTGTAAAATATGAATGCACATCACAGCTCTGCAGCAGCTCTACCTTACCTATGCCTAATGGCAGATTGTGTTAAGGTTTTTGCATGTTTATCAGCACACAGACATGTGTGCATGTGTATCCCATCTAATTTTAAAATAGCAGTATTCTGTTTATGAAACAAGCTTTACATGTGGAAAATGCTTTATATATTTAACACCTGTTTGAAGAACTCGATAGATCTTGAGGGGGGGGGGGGGGCGGTGTTTGCACTTAATTCCTCCGAAGAATATTATACAGCACAAAGTGTTGGGAAGAGAAAATGTTGAAAAGAATTAAAATAGCTGAGTGAGAACATTGTGTACTGCCGTGCAGAGAGAACTGGGTTCAGCCTGTTCTCTGGATTTGCCAGGGCTGGGCAATGCTGTAGACATTGCCCAGCTTAGGGGTTGAATTCAAGGTCCCTGACTGTAGGGTTCTAGAATAAGCCTTAAGGCATGGGCACTGGCCATTACAATGAAGAGGCCACTGTAATTTTGGAAGGAGGATATAAAATTGGCAAGAAAATTCACAAATGGTTACAATGGACAGCTCAGGTCCTAGATCCTGGCACTGGTTTTGAATGAACAGGAGCTCTAGAAGAGCTGGAGAAAACTGCAGGGCCATAGTATGATATACTCCCTTCCATTCCCAGTAGGTGTGGAAATGTAATATTTGTAAATGGAAAAGGAAGGAGATAACAGCAGTGGGGCCTACAGAGAGAAGGGATCAAAGCAGGGCTGGTGCTACCATTAGGCAAACCAGGCGGTCGTCTAGAGTGGCATCAATCTGAGTGTGTCCCACTCCCACCCCTCTCCCGGACCTGCAGCAGCAGTGACTTTAAGCTCCACTGCCGCCATTCCTGCATCCACCCCCTCCGCTGCAGACTGCATTGCTGTTTAAAGTTATTGCCATCACTGTAAGACCCGGAGAGAGGCAGCAATGGCAAAATGGGGCTGGGAGCGGGAGCAGGGGGCAGCAGGAGTGAGCTTTGTCTAGGGTACCTCGTATCCTTGCACCAGCCTTGCAGCTAAGAGACAGGCAAATTGACTACGTTCCACAAGTTGATGGGATCATTAATGCTATTATAGGCCAGAAACACTCTCAGTTGCCATCTTTGGGTGTAATTTTATAAGTCACACTTAGATTTACATGCATAAATCCAGTTATTTTTGTTGTCTATAGCATGCACAAATGGAGATTTATTTTTATTTATTTTATTAACAGGTTTATATACCACATTTCCAGAGATCAAGGAGGTTTCCATTTAACTGAGAGTTCAGGGAATAAGACTACTAGTGGAGAGACATGAATCTGATAGTGAACTATCAATAGTCAAGGAAAGAACTACTGAAATTTGCTGCTCAGGCAGTGACTTTTATTAAAGATTCCCCTGTGTTATATCAGAGGTCTTGGAAAATTCTGAGAGGAAGAGGAATCTGCATTTGCTGAACTTGCCACGTGTGCCATCTATCACTTCATTAGAATATTTAAGAGATATGTGAATTTAGTGTTGAAGTTCTCACTTGAATCTATGCCTCCCTGAGCTAGAGCTTTTTATGTTCCTCAGGCAAAGAAAAAGGAACCAGCTGATCAGGATACCTCTCGTCAAATTTCTTTTGATTCACTTGATTTTACGGTTTTTCTGGAGAAGTCCAACTTGGAACAAGTTGGGATGGCAACATTACTTATGAGCCCAATCATGATTGGATTCTAAAAACCTCGGGCCAGAAGGTCAGGGGTTCAAATCCCACTAGAGGACAGCAACCTTGGGCCGGAAGGACTGGGGTTTCTAGTCCCACAGGTGCTCCTTAACCCTCCATTGCCCATGTTCCCTGTAAATAGTTATCTCCAAGTTATAATGCCCTGTTCAATGTAATTTCAGTTTGTTCAATGTAAACCACCTTGATATAATGAAAGGTGGTATATAAGAAATGTTAAATAAATAATCAAATAAAACTGTTTTTGTGTTAAAGATGAATGGTTTATGAATTGCTGGATTTGAATTTCCCCAGATGTTTCCAAGACCATTAGAAACATAGGAAACAATTCTTATTACGGCGCCCTAAGCTAGGGGGTCTTTTTTTCTTTGGTTTCCTTGTAAATGTTTGTTTAAACTTCAAGAACTTAGTAATATATTTTTGAGCCCCAGCAACTTACTAAGTTCCTCACTAGCAGGGATCTGTTCTATGAGAGGATTCTGGGACAGTGTGATGGTCATAGGATAATTTTACTTTCTATGTTTCAGTTCCTACTTTATTTATTTATTTATATATTTATTTAATGTTTCTTATATACCGCGCTCTTTAGTATCAGCGCGGTTTACATGGAACAAAACAATCTCAGTACATTTGAAAACACGTATGAGTTACAGATAACAGGGCAATAAACTTGGGTAACAAGGGTAACTATCTACAATAACGATTGAACTATTTGCATAAAATCAATTAGCAGCGAGCGTAATTACATCAACATTTTAGTTCTTGAAGGTATGTCTTATGGAGTGGTTATGCATAAGAATCTATCTTATGACTTTACTTGTGTTTTAGGTCTTGCCTTCTCCATCATTTTAGGGACTTATAAAAAGGAGGATTGTCACCATGTTACTTTGTCATAGAAACCACAAAACGTATGCAGAAAAGTTACCTTGCATTGTATATCTGAGATTTCAATAAATAAATAAGTAAAAATAAAATGAAAAACAGAAAAAGAATGAAATTGTTTTCATTTTGCAGGAAAAGCACTGACAAGTTTAAAAAAAACAAAAAAAAATCTTCTTTCCATATTCAGGCCTCCCCTCTCTACTGCCAAACACAATTGGGCAGTGGGCTCATAAATCTTCATGGCAAGCTACGTGAGACTCCTCTGCCCCCGATGCTGCCAGTACAGGAGGTGCAGCAATATCTCACCACCTGCTCCTTGCAACGATGTGCAATATCACAGCACTTCCCCCTCCTGGCAGCAGCACGGGCAGAGGACTCCAACGCAGCTTGGTGGGAATGTTGGTCCTACACTTTTCGTTTTGTTTTGGAAAATTGAGATAAAAATGATAAAACAGGAACAAATGGAAATAAATATAAAACAAAAGGAAACACAAAAGCCTTTCTTTGGCATACCCGTAAGAAGCAGTAATTATTCCTCTATTATATTTATCTGCAGCCTCTGATATCTTTTACTAGACCAATATGAAAATTGTCTGAAGGTGAAATATAATTAGCTGTCTGATTTTGCCAGTAACAGGTGTAGTGACAAAGGTCAGGTTTCTTTAACAGTAATATATTGGGAATTTTTGTATCTTCTAGATGGCAAGCAAATATCCCTGTCTCCAATTGAATCCCAGCCCCACAGCCCTCGTTACACAGCCTCGAGTCAGCGGGAGCGGGAGAGCCTGGAGGTGCACGTGCGAGAGGTCGAGGAGGAGAACAGAGCACTCCGGAGGCAGCTCAGCCTTGCTCAGAGCCGGGGACCGCAGCGGCGCCATAGCAACCACTCCAAAACATACTCCATGGAGGAAGGGACTGGAGATAGCGAGAGCCTGCGGGCTGGCATTGTGGCTGGCAACAGCTCTGAGTGTGGGCAGCAGCCAGCAGTGGAGAAGTGTGAGGTAAGAGCCCAAGTAGTGGTCTATGTGCCGCAGATCCATATCTGATGGTTGCATTTATCCATGCTTACGTTTTATGCTGGAGGAAACTAAACCATGTTCTACTCTTGTACTTTGACCCGACTTTGAAAGAGAAGAAGGGCCTGTAGAACTGAGTAGTCAATGTGGCTTGTTAGATGGGATGGATTATGTGGTTGTTACCTGCTATCATGATCTTTATTTCTGTGGTAAAATGCTAGGAGGGTAGCTCTCAATGCCTTTAAGACAAGAATAAACTATGTGGGGAGTTTCTTCGTACAAATTAGTTCACAGCCCTGCAGGTGCAGTATACGTGTGGACCTGCAGTCCCACAGGCTGGTTCATTCTTGCCACTGCTATGCAGAGGTTTCAGCTCACAATGGACTAGAACCCTGGGGATACACTTTAAGCAAATTTTGTCATGTATCAACCATCTTTCTACTCACACAGATTGAAGTTTTGGTTTTTGGAAGCACAGGCCTTCAGTATGCCACAAGTATGGTACAAATATGTTGGTCATGTACTTCAGGTACAAGGTTTAGTGCATAAACATAACACTGATATTCTTGCATGAATTAAGTCACACAACAAACTAAAAGCTAAATGTTACCCTCATTTGGCGAGTCATTCTGCAGCTGGTAAAAGCTCATTGAATTAAAAAACATTTGAAGAGCTATTTTAGAAGTCCTAGTTGTGTCATGGAAGCTGTGTCAATGTCTAAAATGCATTCTTAGGCCACGAGATGCAAGTTTTCATGCTGGGCACGTCTCTGCGGGAGGTGTTCCAGGGGTGTTTCCTGGGTGCAACCTTGGCGATGCTGGTGCCTGCACGCCTGACATAGTTCACATAGGCTGACAACATGCAGAGTGGATTTTTTGAATGTGCCAATTCACACCGGCTATAATTCATGAATAAGGAGGGGACTGTTCTCTTGTAGCTTTGGTCATTCGAGGAACTCACTATGCAAGTTTGTGGTATGATTGTCCACATAAGTGTCCTTTGAGCTGTTTGTGTCCTTGCAGTCTATTCTGTGCTTTTCTCAGAACTGTCCTCCTCCCCTTTCCAAGACCCCTGTGGATTCCCACTCCCCGATCCCCGCCACTCTGCAGCTGTACCAGTCTCATACTCCCAATGCCCCACTCCCTAGCCCTTGGTATGTCAGTCCCGTTGCCCATTTGCTTGGTGCCTACTTTCTCTGTGTATTTCCATGTGGTTCCCTGCTGCCTGTCTGTGAGTCTGCCCCGGTGTTCCCTGCTGTCTGTCTGTGAGTCTGCCCCAGCGTTCCCTGCTGCCTGTGTGTATATGTATGTGTGTGGAGATGCATGTGCAATGCTATGGTTGCTGGTGGTGTGAGTCATTGGTGTTAGCTGAGGTAGCAGTAGGTGCTGGTGGAGGGAGGCAGGAGCCATGGATGCTATGAACACATGGTTTGTGGTGGCCATACTGCATGATACCTATAGAGTGCATAGGAGAACCACCAGGAGGCATCCATATCAGAGGTTTAGAGACACTGAACCAAATTACTTGACCTCATAGATATGAGCAGTGCCTCACTAGGTTCTACTTTGATAAGGCAGCCATCCATTGTCTCTTCCAGGAGCTAGAGATGCTCTTCCACTCCATCATAAAGAGGGGCCAGCTCACCATGGCCCTTGCTTTCTTGCCACTGGCATTTTCTAGTCTGTTTACTGCCACTGCGGGTCTCAGCCAGTCAGCTGTATCACAGTATATCTCATAATTCCTAAGAGCCTTTCTCCAGGACCAAGCAGGAAGTCAGTCCTCACTTATGGGTGACGTCGGCGCCGACGGAGCCCTCGCGGAGCAATTTTCCCCAGCTTTCAAAGAAAGCCTTTGGGAATTGCAGCGCGCATGCGCGGTCGTCTTCCCGCCCGAGGGTGCCATCTTAGCCAGTCTTCTTTTTTCCGCGGAGCCCTACAGACGTACCCGTCTTGTCCCCGCGAAAAAGTCGATTTTCTTCATTATTTTATTCTTTTTCCTTCGGTTTTCCCGTCCGGACTCGCGACACCGGTCACGAGTCCTCCTACTTTTTTTCGGTTTTTCTGACTTTGTCAGCTTTCGTTTTCGATTTTTCCCTGGCAGCCCGGTCCTTTGACCTCGCAGGGGCCCTTTTTCCCCCGATGGCTGCCAGTGGCTTTAAGCGGTGTGGTCAGTGTGACCGAAATATGTCACTAACTGACACACACGACTTTTGCCTCCGCTGCCTGGGCCCGGATCATGAGGAACTGATCTGTGGGCCCTGCGGCAAAATGTCCTCAAAAGCGTTGAGGAGTCGGCGGCATCAGCGTGATCGAATCTTCGCTGACCCCAGCCGTACCCGGACCTCGTCGGAGGCCTCCGCGTCAAAAGGCTCCAGCTCGGACCGTCGCCGGAGTTCCTCCGACCGGGGTTCTCCCTCCGGGGACCATCGTCGGACGGTGAAACCCGCGAGGGCGGCGTCGGTGGACGCTCCTGGTTCCGCGAGGGCCAGGTCGCATAGCCCCGATAGCCGCCCCGGGTCCTTGGAGAAGGAACACCTCCCCAAGCGACCTCGCCTGGAGTCGGAGATGCCTGCTCGGGTAAGTCCTGTAGTCCTTCTGGACTCGCCTCCGCGACAGCCGACGTCGGGCCCGACGCCGTCGGGGCCCGAGTCAGGGGCTGCTGGGTCACCTGAGCTCGGACTCAGGTTGACGGCCTTGGAGAGCAGACTGTCTGCCTTCATGGACCAGCAGCGGGCACTGCTCGCTGGCCTCGCTGGCGCCGCTGCCCCGACCGCCGGGACGTCGACGTCCAAGTCGACCCCGGAGACCGAGCCGATCCTCGAGTCAATGAGAACTCGAGTCGATCCTCGGTCGAGGTCACCCTCGGCCTCCCGTTCGGGACCGAGGTCGCCGACGCCGACTCCCTCGGCGGCAGGCGCCGCGCCCTGCCCGGGCCGACCCCACCGAGTCCTCGTCGGAGTCGGTCTGGGAGTCTGAAGAGGAAGAGTCGCCTGATTCTTTCCGGACTCGGTGTGTCCCCTCTGACTCACCGGAGTCCGAGCCTCGGAAGCAGTCCCCCCCGGAGGATGCCCGGTTCTCGGACTTCGTTAGGGATATGGCCAAGGCTTTGGCCTTCCCTGCGGATCCCGAGGAGGAGCCTCGAGCCGAAGAGCTCGACGCCCTCCAGTATGACTCTCCCGCGAGGGAACACTTTACTGTACCGGTTCCTCCTATGCTGGAACGACTACTCTTCCGCATGTGGGAGAGTCCGGCCTCCTCGCCGGTCCTGAGCAAGCGGGTCGATTCTATCTATCGGGTCCGCAAGAGCCCTGGCTTTCAAAAGGCACAGCTACCACACCATTCCATGGTAGTGGAATCGGCCATGCATCGTCTTAAGAGCCAGAAGATGCACTCCTCGGTGCCTCCTGGCAGGGAGGCCCGTAACCTGGATGGCCTTGGTAAGAAGTGTTTCCAGGGCTCTATGCTCGCATGTCGTGTCCAGACTTACCAGCTCTACATGGGCATGTATCTCCGGGATCTGGCTAAAGAGCTAGCCGGATTCTCCGCTGATTTGTCCGAGGAACCCTTGCGGAGGTTCCTGGCCTTGTCCACTGGCATTCGGGAATGCTCAAAGTTCATGTCCCGAGCAGCCTATGATGGCTTTGAAGCATCGGCTCGAGTGGCCGCAGCCGGCATCGGTGCCCGCCGACAGGCTTGGCTTCAGTCGTCGGACCTTGAGCCCTGGGTGCAGGACAAGTTGGTCGATGTCCCCTGCCGAGGCGAAAACCTCTTTGGCAAGCCCATGGCGGATAAGGCTGCACAAATTGAGACTGAGACTCTCACCAGGACCAGGCTTTCTAGGAAGACCTCCGCCCCTTCCCAGAAAAAGAAGGGCTCGGGGAAAAAGTCCTTTTACCCGAGGAAGGCGGCTGCCTACAAACAGTACCCCCATTATCAGGCCCCTGCAGCTCCCCAACAGGGCCAGCAGGCCAAGGGATGGGGTAACGGGTCCCGTAGGCAGCAAGCCCCCAAGCCTGCACCACCAGCCCCTGCCCAGCAGGGTGGGGGTTTTTGACTCGCAAAGCATAGCCTCTCCCCCCCCGCTGGTTCCTCCCAGCACCGGAGGCCGGCTGGTTCACTTCGCCCACAGGTGGTCCAGCATCACCGCAGATGCCTGGGTGCTTCAAGTCGTGCGAGAAGGCTATCTTCTCCACTTCCACCAGGTCCCTCCCTCCTATTTTCCGGGAGAGCCTCCGCGACCCCCTCTGCACAGGGAATTACTCCTTCAGGAGTTAGCGGGTCTTCTGCAGGATCAGGCGGTGGAACCGGTGCCACACCACCTGAGAGGTCAAGGCTTTTATTCCAGGTATTTTCTGATACCAAAGAGAACAGGGGGCCTCAGACCCATCCTGGACTTGCGCAACCTCAACAAGTTCCTTGTGCGGGAGAAGTTCAAAATGCTTACCCTTGGAATCCTTCTGCCCTACCTCCAGCAGGGAGATTGGCTATGCTCCTTGGATCTAAAGGATGCTTACACGCACATCCTCATCCACCCAAGCCACCGCCAATACCTAAGGTTTGTGGTGGCAGGAAATCATTACCAGTACAGGGTACTGCCCTTTGGCCTGTCCTCCGCACCGCGAGTCTTCACAAAATGTCTCGCGGTCGTGGCGGCCCATCTCCGGCTTCACGGCCTCTATGTCTTTCCGTACCTCGACGACTGGCTCATCAGAGCAGCGTCCGCTCGGGAGGTCACCAACGCCACGCGCCGCACGGTGACTCTTCTGCAGCACTTGGGCTTTGTTATAAACTTCGCAAAGTCCACTTTGCTCCCCTCACAGGATCTCGAGTTCATCGGCGCAAGGCTGCACACTCCTCAGGCACGAGCATACCTACCGCTCGACAGGGCTCAACGGCTCATGGACCTAGCCGACTGTTTTCGCGGCCAGCCCCTGGTCTCAGCCAGGCGCTTCCTGAGACTACTCGGCCATATGGCTTCCACCGTCCATGTGACCCCCAATGCCTGCCTGAATATGCGGTCTGCTCAATGGTGTCTCCGCCAGCAGTGGCGTCAAGCCACAGGCGGCCTAGCAGACCTAGTGCGCGTATCCGAGCCGCTGATCTCGTCTCTCCGGTGGTGGCTCCGGCAGCCGAACCTCATGCTCGGAATGCCTTTCCAGTCACCTCAGCCGACCCGGGTGCTGACCACCGATGCTTCCCTCCTGGGCTGGGGAGCACATTGCCAAGAGGCACGTACTCAGGGCCTCTGGACCACGTGGGAGTCTGCTCAGCAGATCAACTTCCTGGAGCTCAGGGCGATCCGCCTAGCTCTCAAGGCCTTCTCCCACCTGACTTCCCACCAGTCCGTCCTTGTCCAGACGGACAATCAAGTTGCCATGTTCTACGTGAACAAGCAGGGGGGCACGGGCTCCTTCCTCCTCTGCCGGGAGGCGCAGAAGCTCTGCTCTTGGGCCGTCAGTCACGGCATTCTCCTCAAGGCAGTTTATCTCCCGGGCCAAGAAAATTGCCTGGCGGACAAACTCAGCAGGGTCCTCCAGCCGCACGAGTGGCGTCTGGATCCCTTGGTAGTTCAGAAGCTCTTCCTCAAGTGGGGCCTCCCCACGGTGGATCTCTTTGCCAGTCCTCACAACTGGCAGCTTCCTCGCTTCTGCTCTCGTCAGCCACACCCCCTTCGGGTTGCGGCGGACGCTTTTCTGATCTCATGGTCGGGGAGCCTTCTGTACGCTTTCCCTCCCATCCTGCTAGTCTCTCGGACTCTTTTCAAGGTTCTCCGAGACAGAGCCTTCATGATCCTGGTGGCCCCTCGCTGGCCCAGGCAGCCGTGGTTTCCGCTCCTACTGCAACTGGCGGTGGAGGATCCAATCCCTCTGGGGGTACAACCGGATCTCCTCACTCAGGATCAGGGGTCCCTACTGCACCCCAACCTCAGGTCTCTCAACCTCATGGCCTGGCTGCTGAGAGGGTAGTCCTTGCTCCCCTTCTCCTGCCGGCGGAGGTGGAGGAGGTCGTCTTGGCTTCGCGACGGCCTTCTACCCGCAAATGCTACGCCCTTAAATGGCGTCGCTTTGCAGTCTGGTGTACCCAACAGTCTCAGGATCCCTTCTCCTGCCCGGTGTCGGTGATCTTGCAGTACTTGCTACACCTCTCTAATCTGGGACTTAAGTCCAACTCCGTCAAAGTTCACCTCAGTGCTCTTTCGGCACATCATGTGCCGGTGGACGGTAGACCTCTCTCAAGCGACCCTCTCGTAGCGAGGTTTCTCCGAGGTCTCCTTCTACTTAAACCACCTCTGCGCCCGCCAGCGCCTGACTGGGACCTGAATGTGGTTTTGCAGCGGATCACCTGTCCGCCTTTTGAACCTATGGCTACCTGTTCTCTCCGTTTTCTGTCTTGGAAAACACTGTTCTTGATAGCCCTCACTTCCGCTAGACGCGTAAGTGAATTGCAGGCCCTCGTGTCTGATCCCCCTTACACTAGGTTCTACAAGAATAGGGTAGTCCTACGGACTCACCCAAAATTTCTGCCTAAAGTGGTCTCCCCTTTTCACATCAATCAGGAGGTGGTACTTCCAACCTTCTTTCCCAGACCACACTCCAGCCGAGCTGAAACGGTCCTCCATACCCTGGACTGTAGAAGGGCGTTGAACTTCTACCTTGACCGTACGCGGGAGCACCGTAAAGCTGCTCAGCTTTTTGTGTCTTTTGACCCCAATAAATTGGGGCTCCCGGTCTCCAAGCGTACTCTGTCCATCTGGGTTGCGGACTGTATCTCTTGGGCTTATGGGGCAGCCGGACTCTCCTTGGAAGGTCGAGTCACGGCTCATTGCGTTCGGGCAAAGGCTACGTCAGTGGCTTACCTCCGCTCTGTTCCGCTGGCAGACATCTGCCGGGCCGCTACTTGGTCTTCGAGCCAGACTTTTGCGGTCCATTACTGTCTCGAGAGGGAGTCCCGTAGGGACAGTGCTTTCGGACAGGCAGTCCTCCGTAATCTCTTTGAGGTCTGAGCAACTCCTACCCTCCATCCCGGATGTGGGCTACCGGTGGGTGATAATTCAGCGAAGATTCTATCCTTCTGTGCTGCTGAGCTAGAGGGAGCTCCTTTTTGTGCTTAGGGTCTCCGGTAGCCTTGAGCTTGGGAGTCCCATAAGTGAGGACTGACTTCCTGCTTGGTCCTGGAGAAAGCGTAGTTACTCACCTGTAACAGGTGTTCTCCAGGAGCAGCAGGAATCAGTCCTCACTACCCTCCCTCCTCCCCTTGGAGTTGCAATCGTCTGCTTATGTTCTTTTTGCAAATTTTTATGCTGTCTTTTTTAGCTATGTCATCTGACTGGCTAAGATGGCACCCTCGGGCGGGAAGACGACCGCGCATGCGCGCTGCAATTCCCAAAGGCTTTCTTTGAAAGCTGGGGAAAATTGCTCCGCGAGGGCTCCATCGGCGCCGACGTCACCCATAAGTGAGGACTGATTCCTGCTGCTCCTGGAGAACACCTGTTACAGGTGAGTAACTACGCTTTCTGCCCACACTGCATGACCACGAAACAGAGGCAGCATACCATAAACCAATTCCATGAGGTGGCCAGAGATCCAGTGGTACTGGGGATCATCAAATGCACACATGTGGTTTCAGGCCCCCATGAGGTAGGAAGGCCACCTACTGCAAGAGGAAGGCATTCCACTCATTCAACATGCAGGTGGTTTGCAACATACATGGGGAGATAACTGATGTCTTTCCAAGGTTTCCTGATTCCTTTCATGCCTCATACATCCTGACCTACTCCGGCATCTAGGAGAGGTTTGAGAGCAGACAAATCACTGGTGGATGGCTGCTAGGTAAGCCCTACTCCTACCCATTCCCTTGCCTAGGCATGTGCGTGTTAGGAGATCAATGATCCATGGTAGCTGCAGCACTTGGCAGACAGAGCCCATGGTTGCAGTGCCCACCCAGCACCTGAGGGTGCAATACCCTTACATGTTTGCCTACTCTCCTCTCTACCCACACAGGTGATAGAGGTTATCCTCTAAGGAGGTGGCCCTTGACCCCCATTGTGGCATTGCATACAGATGCAGAGGAGTGGTACAACAAGAGCCATCGTCAAGAGAACATTTGGGCATGCTTTCATTGCCTAGATAAATCCAGGTGAGGGCTCCTCAACAGCCCAACAAAGGTATGCCAGATATTCATGATCTGCTGCATGCTCCACAACCTGACTGTGAGTCTTCAACAATCTCTGTCTGAAGAACAGGAAATAGGTGACCGAGCTAGGACAATACTGGGCACTTGGGCAGCCCTACCCAACTGGGTGTGGTGGCAACAGGCAGGTATGTTATATGAAGGTAGGTGTTTATTTTCACAACTGGAAAGCATGTACATCAGGGTGGCTCATTCACCATTCCCCCTCCCATTGACATGCCCCATCCTGCCCCATTCCTTCCCTCCTACCCCACCCCAGCCATCTTCTCCCCCACCCCACCACACCCCAGCCATCTTCCCCTTGCAGTCACACTATGCAACACCCTCCACCATGTCATCACCACCCCAATTCCACCCCCACCCCCACCTCCTCCCCCTTGGCAGCCATCACCCCCATACCCTAAATGATCCCCATAGCACCAGATCCCTTCCTCCCCCCCACTAAGGATATATCCTAAAATGAGAGGGAATGTGTTATATACATTAGCACTGGTGAATCACATTGGTTTCATCTGCTATCAGGAGACCCGCAGGGATCATAGTTATTTTCTACTTTATTTAATTTGTACTTTGTACCCTTTTACCTGCTGCTGGATAAACTACATTTTGGGTATGAGATCTAAGCAGACAATATTTTATTGTACCTTCCATTGGCTGACATTGGGAAGATAGTATCTTTCTATTTGATACATGTGTTCCCAGTCATCAGACATTGGTTAGTTGTGAATGGTCTATCCATTAATTTCTTACAAAATAGAGGCCATGGTAATTTCAAAGGATAAAGGCAGGTATCTTAAGACGTTACAATTGGGTGATGATTTGATCCTATCAAAAGAGAAGTGAGATATCTGGGAGTTTTAGTGGTCTCTATCGTTTCAGGCTCTGATAAACATGGTTGTTTGAAATACATTTTTTAAGATGCGTACCCATTTATAGGTAGTAGGCATATTTACAACAAGAATTGTTTTGGTGGTTAGTTCAAGCAGTAATTTTACCATATCTTGATTACCTTAGTGTGATCTGTGTGGGATTACCATACTGATATTTGAATGCTCTTCTACTGATACAGAATGTATCAGCACCTTTGATATTTGGAATTACAGAAATGTGATTATATTTTGGGCAGTCTGAAGAAGATACATTGAGTTCCTGTGTAGGAACATAGTGAATTTAAGTATCTATATTTGGTGCATTAGATGCTGTAGCAGGGTCTAGAAAATGAGTTAGCTAATCCATTGAGGAGGTATTCTACATAGTGTAGATTACACTCTTCCCGGCAGGATTTGTTATATAGTCTCTCATTGAATGATGGTTGTAATATTTGTGTTTGAAATAAGACTTTTTCTATAGGTGCTCCTAGATTATGCCCTTATTACTGAATCAAGGATGGAATCTTTTATCATTTCGTAAAATCTTAAACATGTTTCTTTTTAATAGAGTGTATACTACGTAATTAAAAAAAGATTTTTTAACAGCACTCTTAATGGACAGTCTTCTGTTAAGCTTTAAGAGATTTTAGTTAAAACGTTTTAGTGATTTATTTTAATGTCTGTGTGTATATTGACCTTTTATGTTGTCATAGCATCAGGCATGTTTTATTGTGAACCACATATAAGTTTGATTGCAGATTTTTTTTCCGCCCACTCACGTAGCTACTATTGACTGAAGCTAACGTGTTGTACATATTGCATTGTAAATATGTTAAGTAGTTTATTGTAAATAAGGAATGATCAAACCTGTACACCCCCTTCCCCACAGTTTTATGTAACTTTGTTATATTAGATCAGTCACAAGTTCCATGTAAGAGTTGTTTACTTATGTTAATTGTAAACCGCCCTTGATCTCTGGAAGGGGTGGTATATATTAAAAAAAAACCTTAAAATAAATAAATATAATAAAATGAAATGAAAATGATCAATGTGTCATTTTGTTGCATATCCCCTCTCCCGTCCTCTACCCCCCTCCCCCCGCTTCTACCCCTGAATTATTGGCGAGATGGTGTGTTTTATGATGCCTTTTTACCTTAAGAGAAGCTGTTGGAGATATCATCCAGCCCACTAGAGCCTTGGGAGACCTCCTGGAAGGGGTAAAGTGAAAGAGTTCCCCCTTCCATTGGACACAGGTTCCAAATTGTTGGAAGAGGGTTATGTTTGCTGCACTGATGTCTCTGAACCTCTGGTAGTAGAGGTGGAGAGTAGACATGCCCTCTTCTTTGGTACATGTGCAGACTGGCTCACCAGGTATGCAGATGAAGCTATGGCAGTTTGGAGATGTGCAGAGAAGGCTGAGGCATGCTGCTACCTGAAATAGATCAAGTCTCTGCGCAGCCCCCATGATTTCATCAGTGAACGTCTCTGTTGCCTCCAACTATCTCCCTTCTAGGTGGATATGGCATTCCTGGAAGGCCACAATCTCATCAGATCCAGTATCTCCAGGAACAAGCAGGAATAAGTCCTCACATATGGGTACGTCGGAACCGACGGAGCCTGCGCGGGAAAGCTCCCCAGCTTCCCACAAAGGAAGCTTTTGGGGCCTCCCACTGCACATGCGCGCTGCCTTCCCGCCTTCCTGACCAGCTCTCCTCAGTTTCTCTCTTTTTCCGCGGAGCCAGCAGGTCGTGTTCCTGTCACCGCTGAAGAAATTCTTATTTTAGTTTGTTTCTTTAGACCGCGTACCTGCCTTCCCCATACCGAAACCGGTACCTCCGGTCTCTCTTTTCTTTTCTTTCCAAAAAAAAAAAAACAAGAAACTTTTATTTTAGCACAATTTGGTGACTTCGGTTAGGCCTCAGGCCTACACAAATTCTCCTCATGGAGAAACCAGCCCCTGGTTTCAAAATGTGTACCAAGTGTAGTGCTGTTATTTCTGTTACAGACACCCATGACCAATGTTCCCTCTAATTTTCTGTAGGCTGTGTGCGCAAAAATATCAGCTGTGTGCAGCTTTTGAAGGAAGGTTACATTTTTGTGCGCCACATAACGACACTCGGAGTTATATACTTTAAAATTTGACTACACGTCAGAATACAGTATGTACACCACATTGATTTTAATCAAATTAAATGAAAATAGATGATTACTAAATGAAGCGGGAAATTTCTAGTAATTACAATCATAACTTTTAAATTTTAAGACGTCTGTGTTTTCTATCAGAATCAGAGCCGAAATTTTTGTGCGCTCTGTTGTAAAGTATGTGCGCTCGCTCGGCGAGGTGTGTGCGCGCGCACACGCGCACAGCTTAGAGGGAACAGTGCCCATGACTGGTGTCTTAAATGTTTGGGGCCTGACCACTCCATTCCGGACTGCCCGTCCTGCTCCCAGATGTCTAAACGTGGTTTGCAGAACCGGGCCAACAAATTCCATGTACTGTTTGCTTCAGATAATCCAGCATCACAGTCATCCAGGTCTTCCTGTCCGGATGGATCTCAGGTAACCAAACCTTCTTCGGGCAGGTCCTCAAAAGGCAAATCTCCTTCAAAGTATCAAGAGGCCCTCAATCTTGAGTCGGAGGACCCTGCCCCAGCCAAACAACCCCGGCGGGAAGCTCTGGCTTCCAAAGCTCCATCTATGGGGTTACAGGTTGACATCGATGGCACGGCCTCGACCGATCACCTGTTAGACTGCTCTGGGGTACCGGCCCATGCCGGTACCGACATCCAGGCATCAGTGACGTCTATGGACAATACTGTTCAGACCATGCAGCAGGCCATTCTGGCTTTTATTAAAGCTGCGACGCCCTCGGTACCGCATCCAGCGGTTCCGGGTCCGGTTCCGGTACCGTCCCCCATACCGGAACCGAGACCATCGTCTTCCAAACGCAGATCGGTTCCGCATGCCGGATCCGGGTTTTCGCCCGATACCGATCCCATACCTGGTACACCTGATGTCGATACCGAGAGGTATGCGTATCGTGCGTTGGAAGCAAATAGAGGATACTCTGATTCTTCTGAGGATTTTGACTCCTCTGATGACTCTGATGAGCTGTCTCTTGTTCTTCCTGAAGAGCCTTCTTCCTCAAAGAGGAGAATGTCTCCACCAGAGGATTTGTCCTTTCAAGACTTCATTATAGAAGTAGCTAAAGGACTTTCTATTACTACATCCTCTGAAAAAGAACCTAGATCAAAGAAATTGGATATTTTAGGATACCCTAAGGTTCCTAAAGAGGCAGTCACCCTACCTATCCATGAAATCCTTCAAGAACACTTGATGGACTTATGGGAGGCTCCTCTAACATTGTCTCCTCATTCCCGTAGGTTGGACACCATGTACCGGGTCCCTCCTTCTCCTGGTTTTCAAAAAACTCAGCTGCCTCACCATTCCATTGTGGTGAAGTCTGCGCTGAAAAAGATTAAGAGTACCAAAAGGCACTCTTCTACCCCTCCAGGGCGAGAATGTAAGACCCTAGACTCTTTTGGTAGGAAAATCTTCCAGGCTAGTATGCTTATAGCCAGGATTAATTCATACAGTCTGTATATGGGCATGTTTCTAAGGGAACTTGCCCTAAAGGTACGGCATTTTGCCCCCTTTATCCCTGAGGATAGAAAGGAGGAGTTCATTTCTCTGGTGAAACAGCTTCTAGATGTTTCTAAGTTCTCCAACAGAGCAGCCTTTGATTCCTTTGAGGGTGCCGGTAGAGCTTCGGGCATTGCTATTGCAGCCCGACGACTTGCTTGGCTCCAGGCCTCTGACCTAGAACCCTGGGTCCTGGATGGCTTACGGAATCTGCCCTGTACAGGTGAGAACTTATTTGGTAAAGACTGGCAAATTAAAGCCACTCAAATTGACGCAGAAAATGCTACCTTAGATAGACTTTCTAAGTCTACCTCTACTCCTGCCAAGAAAAAGTCTTTCAAGAGGCCTTACTACAAGAAGGCCAGATTTTCCACAAATACTGGCCAACAATCTTCTCAGCCTCGCTTTGCTGCTAAGCGTCAGCAACCTAAACAGGCAAGGTCAAAGCCTGCAGCGTCTGCCACTCCTCAGCAGGCTCAACCCCCTCAGGGGTTTTGACTTGCCCCTAGAGAACTTAACCTTTCTGGCTTTAGAACAACCAGAGCCCCTCACCATTCCCGGAAGGTTAGCTCACTTTGCTCCCAGATGGGAGCAAATTACATCAGAGCACTGGACCCTCTCTATCATCAGAGAGGGCTACAAACTTCATTTTTCCAACCTTCCTCCACATACCATGGTGAGGCACTTCAATTCTCCCCAATCTCTCCTGGCCCTGTTGGGTCAGGAAGTCTCTTCTCTCCTTGCCCAAAGGGCAATAGAAGAGGTTCCTCTTCTTCAACAAGGGACAGGTCTCTACTCCCCTTATTTTCTCATACCAAAGAAGACAGGGGGATTCAGACCTATCCTAGATCTGAGAGAATTGAACAAATTTCTATACAAGGAGAAATTCAAAATGCTTTCTCTGGGCATTCTCCTTCCATACCTTCAGAGTCAGGATTGGCTTTGTTCTCTAGATCTCAAGGATGCGTACACACATATACTCATCCACCCATCCCACAGAAAATATCTACGATTTCTGTTCCAGGGAAAACATTTCCAGTACAGAGTACTTCCCTTCGGTCTAGCCTCTGCTCCAAGAGTGTTCACCAAATGCATGGCAGTTGTAGCTGCATTTCTAAGAGGTCTGGGAATTTTTGTATTCCCATATCTGGACGACTAGCTCATCCGAGCTCCATCTCAGTCAGAGGCCCAGATTTCCCTGGACCGCACGAGGCACATTCTGCAGTATCTGGGACTGGTGGTAAACCTTCCCAAGTCTCAACTCATCCCTACTCAGTCTCTGGAATTCATAGGGGCCCAGTGGGACACCACCACTGCAAGGGCCTACCTTCCTCAGGTCCGGGGCCAACGTCTGGTGTGCTTGGCCTCCCAAGCTCAGTCCAGCACTCACTTGACAGCCAGGGAAATGCTGCGACTTCTGGGCCACATGGCCTCCACGGTACACGTGGTGCCCTACGCTCGTCTTCATATGAGAGCAGCTCAATGGACCTTGGCCACCCAGTGGACTCAAGCATCAGGAGCGCTCTCCGACCAAATACTCACCTCAAAACGTCTGTTTTAGTCCCTCCAATGGTGGATATCCACCAAGAATCTGTCGTTGGGGGCCCCCTTCCAACCTTTGTTGCCCCAAGCAACCCTCACAACAGATGCCTCCCAAACAGGGTGGGGAGCCCATCTTCAACACCTCTCCACTCAGGGTACTTGGTCTCCACAGGAGACCACCCTTCACATCAACCTCCTGGAACTGCGAGCAATCTTCCTTGCCCTCAAAGTCTTCCATACCCTCCTTGTCAACCTGACCGTCCTAGTTCATACAGACAATCAGGTGGCCATGTTCTACGTAAACAAACAAGGAGGGACAGGCTCTCTGTCGCTTTGCAACGAAGCTCTCAGATTATGGGCCTTCGCCAGAGACCATCAAATTCATCTTCTGGCAGTGTATCTTCCAGGGGTTCAAAACTCTCGGGCAGACAGACTCAGTCGAGTTCTGCTTCCACACGAATGGTCCCTACATCTGGACCAGATACGCAAAATCTTTCAGGAATGGGGAACCCCGGACATAGACCTCTTTGCAAGTCCGTGGAATGCCAAACTTCCCCGGTTCTGTTCCAGGACTCCGTGTCAGGGAGCTCAGGCCAGCGATGCCTTTCTCCTGCATTGGGGTCAGGAATTCCTATATGCCTTTCCACCCATTCCTTTGATTCCCAAGACTCTGTTCAAACTCCAGAGGGATCACAGGTCGATGATCCTCATAGCTCTACGCTGGCCACGCCAAGTGTGGTTCCCTCTACTTCTGCATCTCTCCCAGGTACCCTCCCTGGACCTGGGAGCTGCGCCAGACCTTCTGTCTCAGGAGGAGGGGACTTTGTGGCACCCAAACCCCAAGTCCCTACACCTCAGAGCTTGGTTACTGAAGGCCTAAGCCTTCATGACTTCAATCTTTCTCAACTAGTGAAAGATATCCTTCATGCCTCTAGGAAACTCTCCACGAGGCGTTCCTATGCTTTCAAATGGAAACGCTTTTCCATTTGGTGTGCTCAACAGGGTCTTGACCCTCTAGCACTTCCTTTGAATTCTCTACTAGACTATCTCCTGCATCTTTCTAATGCAGGCCTTAAGACGAATTCAGTAAGAGTCCATTTGAGTGCTATTGCAGCATCCTTAAAACCTCTAAATGGACAACCTGTCTCCTCTCATCCTCTTATTGCAAGGTTCATGAGAGGCCTGACTCTAACTAAGCCTCCCATCCGACCTCCTCCGGTAGCATGGGATTTGAACCTAGTTCTAGGTCAGCTTATGAAGCCACCTTTTGAACCGTTGGTTTCTACCTCCTTGAAATTTCTTTCCTGGAAGGTCCTTTTCCTTATTGTAGTCACTTCGGCTCGCCGCATCAGTGAACTACAGGCCTTAGTGGCTCATCCACCTTATACTAGGTTTCATCATGATAAGGTGGTCCTTAGGACGAATCCCCACTTTATGCCCAAAGTGGTCTCGCCTTTTCATCTTAATCAAGAGGTATATCTACCTGTCTTTTTCCCGGCTCCTCATGCATCCAATGCAGAGAGGAACCTTCATACTCTAGATTGTAAAAGAGCTCTTGCCTTTTACCTCAACAGGACTCAGCCACATCGAAAGTCTTCCCAACTTTTTGTGGCTTTTGATCCTTCTCATTTGGGACTTCCAGTCTCCAAACGTACACTTTCCAATTGGATTGCTCAGTGTATTTCCTTTGCTTACCAGAGTAAAAACATTTCTCTGGAAGGCCATGTCACAGCTCACAATGTGAGAGCCATGGCCACTTCTATGGCTCATCTTCACTCTGTATCCATAGATCAGATCTGTCGAGCCGCCACCTGGGCCTCGGTTCATACCTTCACAGCCCATTACTGTTTGGACAAGGACTCCCGCCGGGATGCCTTGTTTGGTCAGGCTGTCCTCAAACACCTGTTCCATACTTGAACAACTCCTGCCCACCTTCCCAGGATGGATGCCTGAGATCCATACGAAGATGGCGAACCCTTGGAAGGGGATCTCCCAGGCATCTTAGCTAGGGAGTCCCCATATGTGAGGACTTATTCCTGCTTGTTCCTGGAGATAGCACAGTTACTTACCTGTAACAGGTGATCTCTGGGAACAGCAGGAATTAGTCATCACAACCCACCCACCTCCCCTAGGAGTTGTATCTTCTATCTATCTTCCTTTCCTCTCTCTATTGTCTCAGCTATAAACTCGAACTGAGGAGAGCTGGTCAGGAAGGCGGGAAGGCAGCGTGCATGTGCAGTGGGAGGCCCCAAAAGCTTCCTTTCTGGGAAGCTGGGGAGCTTTCCCGCGCAGGCTCCGTCGGTTCCGACGTACCCATATGTGAGGACTAATTCCTGCTGTTCCCAGAGATCACCTGTTACAGGTAAGTAACTGTGCTTTCTCCGCTCACTATGCCTGGAGCTGCAAATTCTGCTGCAGAAGATATTCACCGCAGTGCAGAAGCTGATGACTCCACTGAGGGGTGGCTTTAGAGATGTCTTTGTCCACTGCTGTTCAAGCACCCTCCCCAAATGCCTCACCATCATTGAACGGAGATGGAGGTGGAAGCTGTCGATCACACCTTTGGTATCCTTCCCCTCCACTTGGGCAGCAGCATGATCATCACCCTCAGCGCCCTGATGTCTCTCAGCTCTAGAACCTGCTCCTCCACCTTGCTTGGGCGACACCATTGTCCCTGGTTGTGATGACGTGGGGTCTGGCTGCTGAAGTCTGTGCTGCTGCCCTCCTGCGGATCTCCAGCCTCATCCTCTCCTGTAAGTAGGACACGAAATACATTTATTTGTTCACCATGTTCAAGCTGTCTATCTACCCCATGTCATATTTGTGATGCACACCCTTTCCATACAAATATCCTGGCAAGGCATGAGGTATTTCTGTGATGGGTGATTTCATGCCCACACATTGGACCCAAGTGGATAGGAGGAAGTAACAAGAGATGAAGAGAATGCAGAGAAAGGTAGGAAGGGTGTAGAGATATGTGCTACACATACCTACTGTGTTCCTCGGAGGCTTTTGAGGAATTCCTCTCACTGTCTCTTTGTCTGTCGTTTGTTCTATGCCACTGAGTGGCTAAGGCTGCCCAACTAGTCCTCTCTCCATGGATTTCTGGTTGGTTTTCCTTTTCACTTCCCTCCACTTACATTTCAAGCCCTCTGCATCTCAGTTATGGTGATAAATGGCATTCATGTGGTAACAGATGCCCAGCCAGAGAGTTTGTTTCAAATAGCAGGGGGGGGGGGGGGCACTTTCTGTTAATTGAGAACCTCCTGCCACATGTTTTCCACCTCAACCTGGCAGAAGTTGTTCTTTCTGGTGGGCTCCTTGCACTGGGTGCCAGGACTTGGTCAGAGGTAGCACAACTCACAGCATTTCAAAAATGGATCATGCTTCTATAAATGTATATAGAGGTGTGACCTGCATGCCCCCATCTTATATGTGGTTCTTTCTAAAATGAGCCGTAAGTGGGCATATGTGCGGGTTATAAATGTTTGTGATGGGCATTTTAGAAACAGGGGAATTTTGTCTAACCCACAAATTCCTGATTGCAAAATAGCTAGTCCATGAATAGCAAGTGGAATGATACCTCTACTACTTAAACTGCTTCTAATCAGTTGTGCGGATTTAGGTGAGGAGCACCGACTCTGGCAAAAGGCTTACATATATGAGGGGTGCATTCTGTCTGTTATGGGCTGGTTTGTCATCTTAATGCTCATCACCTGCATGTATCCACACGAGGCTGCCTCCTTCACAGTGGGTGGCTGTGTGTTGGGTGAAGTTGGAGAGCTGCTTGGTGAGACAGCTATTTGTGTTGCAGTGTTGAAAGCTACATGCTAACTATGGTTTCTCTGTTTCCCCTGCAGGTGGCAAGATGTGACAGGAGAGAGTGGGGTTCTAGGGAGGGGTGAGGAAGAACTTTTAGCTATGTATGTGTGTGTCTCTATATATCTATATCTATCTATCTGTCTATCTATCTACTCAGTAGAGCCCCCACGGCCCATTTTACCTTGTACAAAGGAGACTGCGGCCTGAGTCTCAGGATGGTTGTCTGAACATTACCATATATGCTGTGCATTCATATCAACCATTATCATGTACACATGGCATCTCTGCAGTGTGGTTCCATTATGTGCCTACCTGTAATAAACATGTCTCCTACACTGGCAACTAGGATCCAGCCTCACTTCCTCATGTGTGCATGCTGATTGTGTAGATGGCCGAGTACCTGACTATATTTGCCTGCCTATCAGGCCGATGCAGAAAGCCGGCACCAGACCCACCCTGAAGCGATTTTTTTACGTTCCCTGACAACACACATATTTTAACTTGCGATGCCGGAAGGATAGGGTATGAAAATTCCCCCCGCATTAACTGTGCGCCTGCAAATGAACCACTGCAGCATTAAACTGGGAGAGCAAACCAAACACATGCGCACAAGAAGCCTGCACTAGTTTGGCTTGCTCTCTGGGCACTGTGTGGCTAATTTGCATAAAAGTATTTTGATGGCATCTGGGACAATCATGGCATCGGGAAAAGGCCCCAATGCCATCAAAATACTGTCGAAGAAACTACCTGACAAAAAGATTCCTTGAAGGCCCAGCGGCCCGTTTCCCCACCAACAGTATTTTGATGGCATTGGGGGCATTTCCCGATGCCGCAATCATTCCTGATGCCATCAAGATACTGGTGGGGGGAGGGGCGCTGGGCCACCAGGGATTCTTTTTTGTCTGGCACCGGCCCCTACCAGTATTTTGATGGCATTTTCCTAATGCCTGATCATCTACAGAGAAGATGATTTAGCATCAGGGAAAGCACCCGGTGCCATCAAAATACTGCCGGGGGCCCGCATTAGAGGTTAACGTCTACTCAGACAGTGCAATAAAATTTTGGCGGTATGGCTGGTTGTGAAAATCCTCTAAGCCTCTCTCTGCATCGGTGTAGCCATAATTTGCATACCAGACCAGTTGATTAAAATGCATTTTAATAATTTAAAGTTCATTTAAATAGATTTAGATACTTGTGGCGTTAGTTACATAGTAACATAGTATCTCCAGGAACAAGCAGGAATGAGTCTTCACATATGGGTATCGTCGGTATCAACGGAGCCTGCGTGGGAACGCTCCCCAGCGTCCAAAAGGAAAGCTTTTGGGAGCATCCCACAGCGCCTGAGCGCTGCCTTCCTGCCTTTCCTAACCGCCTCTCTCCAGTTCTTCTTTTCCACGGAGCCAGCAGGTCGTGTTCCTGTCACTGCTGAAGAATTTCTTTATTTTATTTTATTTCTTTGGTCGTGCGTCTGCCTTCTCGACGCTGGACCGGTACCACCGGTCTTTTCTTTCTTTATTCTACAAAAAAACCAAAACAAAAAAACTACTGTTTTTTCTCACTTCAGTGCATTTTCGTCTTGGCCTTAGGCCTAGCAAATTTTTCCTCATGGAAAAGCCCGCCTCTGGGTTTAAAAAATGCACGAAGTGCAGCGGCACTATTTCTGTCACTGACACCCATGAATGGTGTCTAAAATGTTTAGGTCCTGACCACTCCATTGCGGATTGTGAGTCCTTCTCCATGATGTCTAAAAGAGGTCTACAGAATCGAGCAGCTAAGCTCACTACCCTGTTTCCCTCGGATGCAGCTTCGGTTGCATCGACGTCTTCCAGGGTTTCTTCTTCCTCACATGAATCTCAGGTAACCAAACTTAAATCCAGCTGGTCCTCGAAGGGTAGATCTCCCTCTAAGTATCGAGATGCCTCCGGGCTTGCCCTCGAGGAATCCGCACCGGCAGAATTACCCCGGCGGGAGGCTCCGGCTTCCAAAGCTTTATCTATGGGGTCACAGGTTGACATCGATGGCTCGGACTCGACCGATCACCTGTTGCCATGTTCTGGGGTACCGGTGGTTCCCACTGGTACCGACATCCAGACATTGGTTGCGTCAATGGATCAGAATATCCTGACCATGCAGCGTGCCATCACGGCATTCATACAAGCTGCGACGCCTTCGGTACCGCAACAAACTCCGTTGCCGGTACCGACATCGGCACCGGTACCGACATCGGTTCCGGTGCCGGTACTGATTGCATCGACATCCGCTCCAGGGTCAACTGCAGCGGTACACTGTTCTGTGATGCCCATCGGTACCGAATTGGTACTGATAACTCCCGATGTCGATACCACCCGGTACGCGTATCGGGCTCTGCAGGAGCATCTAGACAGGTGATACTTCGATTCCTCTGAAGACTCTGATGAATCAGAGGTCTCTGTCGAAGCATCGGTGATCCATCCTCAGGAGCCCTCTTCTCCAAAAAAGGAGAATGTCTCCTCCAGAAGACTTGTCTTTTCAAGACTTCATTAGAGAAGTGGCCAAGGGCCTTTCCATCTCAGTGGCACCTGAAACAGAGCCTAGTACCAAAAAACTAGATATTTTACAATATCCTAAGGCTCCTAAAGAGGCAGCCACTTTACCAATACATGAGATTCTTTATGATCACATGTTGGGCATATGGGAGACTCCTCTCACCACTTACCCTCATTCTCGCAGGTTGGACACCATGTATCGTGTTCCTCCTTGTCCTGGCTTCCATAAGACTCAGCTTCCTCACCACTCCATTGTGGTGGAGTCTGCTATGAAGAAGTTAAAGAGTACAAAGAGGCACTCTTCTGCTCCTCCAGGAAGAGAATGCAGAACCTTAGATGCCTTTGGCAGGAGAATTTTCCAGGCCAGTATGCTTGTTGCCAGAATCAACTCCTATAGTCTCTATATGGGGATGTTTCTAAAAGAAGTTACAGATCACCTGCAAACTTTATCTCCTTTTATTTCAGAAGATAAAAGGGAAGAGTTCCTCACCTGGCTCAAACATGCCCAGGATATTTCCAAGTTTTCCAATCGTGCAGCCTTTGACTCTTTTGAAGGTGCCAGCAGAGCCTCGGCCATTGCCATAGGTGCACGCAGAGTTGCTTGGTTACAAGCTTCTGATTTGGAACCCTGGGTTCAAGATGAACTAGGAAACCTTCTTTGTACAGGTGAAAACCTTTTTGGCAAAGATTGGCAAGCAAAGGCCACCCAAATGGATGCTGAAAATTCTGCTTTAGATAGACTTTCGAAATCTACTTCTGCTCCTTTTAAGAAAAGGTTGTTCAAAAAGGGTTTTTTCCCAAAAAAGGGAGATATTATTCTGCTTATGGTCAGCAGTCATCTTCTGCAGGTCATTTTGCTACAAAGAGACAGCAACAACCGAAACAGGCCAAGCCTAAGGCTGCTAGGACTGCTACGGCCCAACAACCTCAGCCTCCTCAGGGCCTTTGACTTACAACTAGAGAGCTTAGCCTTTCTGGCTCTAGAACATCCAGAGCCTCTCACCATTCCAGGAAGGTTGGTTTACTTTGCTCCCAAGTGGGAACAAATCACAGCAGAGCAATGGACCCTCTCCATCATAAGGGAGGGGTACAAGCTTCATTTCTTAAACCTTCCTCCCCACACCATGGTGAGACAGTTCAATTCTCAGACATCTCTCCTCGACCTTCTGGGTCAGGAGATTGCTACCCTTCTTGCCCAAGGGGCAATAGAAGAAGTACCCCTTCTTCAACAGGGCTCAGGGTTCTACTCCCCCTACTTTCTTATCCCAAAGAAAACAGGGGGTTACAGACCCATATTAGATCTCAGAGAATTGAACAAGTTTCTATGCAAGGAGAAATTCAAGATGACTTCTCTCGGTACTCTCCTTCCATACCTTCAGAGTCAGGATTGGCTTTGCTCTCTAGACCTCAAGGATGCGTACACTCATGTCCTCATCCATCCAACACACAAAAGGTTCCTTCGGTTCCTTTATCAAGGGAAGCACTACCAATACAGAGTGCTTCCTTTCGGTCTGGCCTCTGCACCAAGGGTGTTCACATAATGCATGGCAGTAGTAGCTGCATTTCTACGCACTCTAGGAATATTCGTTTTCCAATATCTGGACGACTGGCTCATCCAAGCTCCATCCCAGTCAGAGACCCAGACTTCTCTAACCTGCACAAGGCGTATCCTTCAGTATCTGGGACTTGTATTAAACTTTCCAAAATCCCATCTCACCCCTACTCAATCTCTAGAGTTCATAGGGGCCTTGCTGGATACCACAACTGCAAGGGCCTAGCTTCCCCAGGCCCGTTGCCTACGCTTGGTGCAGTTAGCCTCACAAATTCAGTTAAAATCCCATTTAACTGCTCGAGAGATGTTATAACTGTTAGGCCACATGGCATCCACTGTGCATGTGGTTCCTTACGCTCGCCTTCACATGAGGGCAGCTCAGTGGACTCTGTCCACCCAATGGACCCAGGCATCAGGTTGCCTGTCAGACAAAATAGCAACCTCCAGTCGCCTCTTTTGGTCCCTCCAGTGGTGGAAGTCCACTCAAAATCTGTTGCTGGGGTCTCCCTTTCAACAGGTGTTACCCCAAGCAACCCTTACAACAGATGCCTCTCCAAAAGGTTGGGGAGCTCATCTTCAAGATCTCTCCACTCAAGGCATCTGGTCTTTACAGGAGAGACATCTCTACATATCATCCTCTTAGAGCTCAGAGCAATTTTTCTAGCTCTGAGTCTTCCACACCCTGCTCAGCTACAAGACAGTCCTCATCCACACGGACAACCAAGTAGCCATGTTCTACGTGAACAAGCAGGGCGGGACTGGCTCTCTGTCGCTTTGCAACGAAGCTCTGAGATTGTGGGCCTTCGCCAGAGAGCATCAAATTCATCTCATGGCAGTGTATCCTCCAGGGGTTCAAAACTCTTGGGCAGACAGACTCAGTCGAGTTCTGCTTCCACACGAATGGTCCCTCCATGGGGACCAGATAACCAGGATCTTCCGAATTTGGGGAACACTGGACATAGACCTGTTTGCATGTCCGTGGAATGCCAAACTTCCCCGGTTCTGTTCCAGGATTCCGTGTCAGGGAGTTCAGGCCAGGGATGCCTTCCTCCTTCATTGGGGGCAAGACTTCCTCTATGCCTTTCCACCCATTCCCCTAATTCCCAAGACACTCTTCAAACTTCAGAGAGACAAGGGGTCTATGATCCTCATAGCACCAAATTGGCCACGCCAAGTGTGGTACCCTCTACTTCTGCATCTCTCCCAAGCTCCCTCCCTGGACTTGGGATGTGCTCCAGACCTCCTGTCCCAGGAGGAAGGAACGTTGTGGCATCCGAATCCCCAGTCTCTTCACCTCAGAGCCTGGTTGCTGAAGGCCTAGACCTTCAAGATTTGCATCTTTCTCAACAAGTGAGGAATATCCTTCATGCTTCCAGAAAGCCTTCCACTAGACGTTTCTATGCTTTTAAATGGAAAAGGTTTACCATTTGGTGTGCAGAGAAGGGTCTTAACCCTCTTGCAATACCTCTGAATTCCTTACTAGAGTATTTGCTGCATTTATCCCATGCAGGCCTTAAAACGAATTCAGTAAGAGTCCATTTGAGTGCTATTGCAGCATCCCTTAAACCTCTCAATGGACAGCCTATTTCCTCTCATCCTCTTATAGCAAGATTCATGAGAGGCCTTCTTTTGACTAAACCTCCCATCAGACCACCTCCAGTGGCATGGGACTTGAATCTGGTTCTTGGCCAGCTTATGCAGCCACCTTTTGAACCTTTAGCCACTACCTCCTTGAAATTTCTTTCCTGGAAGGTTATTTTTCTCATTGCAGTCACTTCAGCTCGCCGCATCAGTGACCTGCAAGCCTTGGTGGCTAATCCTCCTTATACAAGGTTCCATTATGACAAGGTAGTCCTCAGGACTAATCCACACTTTATGCCTAAAGTGGTCTCACCTTTTCATCTGAACCAGGAGGTTTATTTACCTGTCTTTTTTCCAGGACCTCATGCTTCAAGTGCAGAGAGGAATCTTCATACCCTGGATTGTAAAAGAGCCCTTGCTTTTTACTTACAAAGGACACAGCAACATAGAAAGTCCTCTCAACTCTTTGTTGCTTTTGATCCTTCTCATTTAGGACTTCCAATCTCCAAAAGAACTCTGTCCAATTGGATTGCTCAGTGTATTTTTTTCGCCTACCAAAGAACCTTTCTCTGGAGGGCCGTGTCACAGCTCACAATGTGAGGGCCATGGCAGCCTCTATAGCTCATCTAAATTCTGTGTCCATCGACCAGATCTTTCGAGCGGCTACCTGGGCCTCGGTTCATACCTTCATAGCCCATTACTGCTTGGACAAGGACTCCCGCCGGGATGCCTTGTTTGGTCAGGCTGTTCTCAAACACCTGTTCCATACCTAACCAACTCCTACCCTCCATCCCTGGCTGGATGCCTGAGATTCATGGGTGGAGGTAGAGCCCTTCCCATGGACTCACAACCTGGGTGATCTCCCAGGCATCTCTAGCTGGGGAGTCCCCATATGTGAAGACTCATTCCTGCTTGTTCCTGGAGATAGCACAGTTACTTACCTGTAACAGGTGATTTCTGGGAACAGCAGGAATAAGTCTTCACAACCCACCCACCTCCCCTAGGAGTTGTATCTCTCTTTCTTTCCTTTCCTCACTCTCTTTGTCTCAGCTTTAAAACTCGAACTGGAGAGAGGCGGTTAGGAAAGGCAGGAAGGCAGCGCGCAGGCACTGTGGGATGCTCCCAAAAGCTTTCCTTTTGGACGCTGGGGAGCGTTCCCGCGCAGGCTCCGTCGGTACCGACGATACCCATATGTGAAGACTTATTCCTGCTGTTCCCAGAGATCACCTGTTACAGGTAAGTAACTGTGCTAAATGACGGCAGATAAAGACCAGTATGGTCCATCTAGTCTGCCCAGTGCGATGTCAAGAGTAGGTACACCTGCCACTCTGTGCAGGCCCCCCTTCCCCATGACTTTGTTTAGGGGTGATTTGTTTAGTTGGGTGCTAGTTTTTCCGTCGGTGTTTACAACTGTTTTCTGCATTTAAAAGATCTTAAATTTTGCTTAAACGTGGCATTAGGGGTTCATAAAGCCCGCACTAGCTTTCTGCATTGGCCTGTATGTCAGGCCCATGGACCAACACATCCCCTGAACCATCCAGTGGATGCTGGTAGTCACACTGTGCACCAGTGAATGCATGCCTTGGGCTATGGGGGGTCACCTGCCCAGCGATTCTGAGCCATAACCGAGTGTGCATGCAGGTTGCAATGGCAGTAGTCTGTTCACCTTGCACTGGACATGTGCTTGGCTTTGTATCTCCAAAGTACCCTGGAGTGGACAGTGAACCTATCACTGGCTAATATCCCATTATTGACAGACAGGTGCTCCTATGTCGCAGGGCAGGGGCTTATGATACAAATGTTTGACTTCAGGCAGTGGAGTGCTGCATAGCTAGAATGGTGTGATTGTGCACATCATCACACAGTAACAGACACATATAGCCAGAAAATTGTTTTTTATTTGAGTATGATCCATCGAACTTGAAATTGACATGTGTCGGATACGGACATCTGATCCCCAGATATTTACAGCAAGATCCCACTATAGCCTAATCCCCATCCTCCTTCCTCCTGACTGCAGCGGCAGGAGCAGAGATGCATGCCATGAGTTTGTGTATTGCTGCTCTCAGGCCTCTTGTGACCTGTATTGCTGCTCTCAGGCCTCTTGTGACCTGGTAACTGCAGCAAAGTCCTGATGCGTCTCCCATCACAGGGAGGGGAGGTGCAACAGGACCTTTTGGGTCTTCCAAGGCCCTGGGGACCTCATGGGGACAGACCTGTACCAGTGGGCAGACAGGTTGGACAGGCTGGGTGCCCAGTGGCTGCAGTAGATCTGTAGCATGTCCACCTGCCTCCTCCTCCACCTGTCGTCCTGCCACCTTCTCCTCCTTTCTCTCTCCTCTCTTCCCTCCCCTCCCTCTGTCCCTATCCCCCTCTCACACCATCACCTTCTCCAGCTCCTTGCCCACCCCTTTGTCTCCAGCTTTGGGGTCTGCAGCACCAGGACTCTCAGTGGGGCACATCTGGGACCCTAGCCAATTTGTGGTTGCAAGGGTGCTGCTGTAATGTCCCCTGGCCCAGCTGCATGCCCTGCAGCAGGTAGCTGTGAGCCCCTGCACCCACCATCCTCTGCTGACTCCACTTCAGTGGATGTGCCTATGTTGGAGTCATCCTCCACCCCCTTGTCCAACATGGACAGCTCCCCCTCCAACATTGACTGCTCCCTTGATGGGAGCTATTGCTGTTGCTGCCTGCCACAGTGATAGTGATGGGAGGCTACTGGCCTTTCTTCAGCAGCAGACAGAAGTGGTGGTGGTGGGCCATATCACAGCTCACAATGGATCGCCAATGTAACCCCAATTTTTAAAAAAGGTTCCAGGGGTGATCCGGGAAACTACAGACCGGTGAGCCTGACGTCAGTACCGGGAAAAATGGTAGAAACCATCATAAAGAATAAAATTACTCAGCATGTAGATAGTCACAACCTAATGGGAGACAGCCAACATGGCTTTAGACAAGGAAGATCTTGTCTTACTAATCTGTTATGTTTTTTTGAAGGAGTGAATAAACAGGTGGACAAAGGTGAGTCAGTTGATATTGTGTATCTGGACTTTCAGAAAGCCTTTGACAAGGTCCCTCATGAGAGACTTTTGGCAAAACTAAAGAGTCATGGGATAGGAGGCAGTGTACTATTGTGGATCAGGAACTGGTTAAAAGATAGAAAGCAGAGGGTAGGGCTAAATGGCCAATTTTCCCAATGGAGAAAGGTGAATAGTGGTGTACCCCAGGGATCTGTGCTGGGTCCGCTGCTTTTTGACATATTCATAAATGACCTGGAAAGTGGAATAACGAGTGAGGTTATCAAATTTGCAGATGACACAAAACTATTTAAAGTTGTTAAAACCCAAGAGGATTGTGAAAAATTGCAAGAGGATCTTGATAAATTGGAAGACTGGGCATCAAAATGGCAGATGAAATTTAATGTGGACAAGTGCAAGGTTATGCACCTAGGGAAGAACAACCCAAACTATGGTTACACGATGCAAGGTTCCACATTAGGAACCACCACCCAGGAAAAAGATTTAGACGTCATTGTGGATACCATGTTAAAACCCTCGGCCCAGTGTGCAGCGGCGGCCAAGAGAGCAAATAGAATGCTAGGTATGATAAGGAAAGGAATGGAAAATAAAACAAAAGATATTATAATGCCTCTATATCGTTCCATGGTGAGATCGCACCTTGAATATTGTGTGCAATTCTGGTCACTGTATCTTAAAAAGGATATAGCGATTTTAGAAAAGGTACAGAGAAGAGCCACCAAAATGGTAAAGGGGATGGATGGAAGGATACTCCTATGAAGAAAGGCTAAAAAGGTTAGGGCTCTTTAACTTGGAAAAGAGATGGCTGAGGGGAGATATGATAGAAGTCTATAAATTAATGAACGGAGTGGAACGGGTAAACGTAGATTGATTGTTTACCTTAGCAGAATATAGAAAGACTAGGGGACATGCAATGAAGCTACAGGGTAAACTATTTAAGACTAATAAAAGAAAATATTTTTTCACTCAACGTGTAATCAAACTCTGGAATTTGTTACCGGAGGATGTAGTAAAGGCTGTTAGTGTAGCTGGGTTTAAAAAAGGTTTGGACAAGTTCCTGGAGGAAAGGTCCATAAACCATTATTAAGAAGTGACTGAAGATATCAATGCTTGACCCAGTACAAGCATTGTGGAACTTGTGTCTCTTGGGGAAACTGCTAGATACGTATGACCTAGATTGGCCACTGTTGGAAACAGAATACTGGGCTTGATGGACCTTGGTCTGACCCAGTATGGCATATCTTATGTTCTTATGTTCTTATGGTGGCGGCAGTAGTGCTGCTGCTGCTGCATGTCATACAGATAGGTCATGCATAGTGCTGTGATGTGTGCTGGTGTGTCACAGCGATATGCACATGATAGTTGTCAGCAACAGGTCTCCTTTGCAAACTCCCATGTGTCTTGCCTGACTGACCTGCCCCTGTGATCTCTGCCATACACCTTTGTTACAGGGTTGCAGCTTCTTTGCTATTTAGCACATTGTATGCTGTGGGTGGGGTGTCTTAGGGGCACTACAGAGATGGTCCTTGCTTGGGCCTCTTAGGGTGTGCCATCTGCATGTTTTAATGTTTTGCCCAGGGTAGCTACAACATTCCTTGCAATGGTGTCTGGAGATTGCACTTCCTGCCTCCATTGTGAACCTCTGCTGTCTCATGCTTCCACATGTGGCTGCTGCATGCAGTATTCACCCAGAGCATCAGGTGCCCAGGATTGGGGAGGCAGGGCATCTTGAACCTATATATTTGGCAAGGTGGTACACACCACATCTCTGGTGTTTCACACTTGCCATCCCTAACCCACACACATTTGTGGCCTCCAGCTATGGCTGGTTATTGCCTGTGGTATGTACACATTGCTTCTGTTGTGTACTTTCTCATTCCATCAGCAGCTGCCATTTGTGGCTATACTGAGCTTGCTAATTCCCCTAAACTGTTTCTGCCTGTCGCTGTGGCGCTTCCTGTAGGCCTTCTTTCGTAGCTAATAACCCTCCTCTGCTGCCACTCCATGTTTTCTGTAAAACCATGTTCCCTTGGGTACCTCTTTGGCCCACAACCACAGATGACAACTATCTGGCCACGGTGTGGCTGCATTCTTTCTGTTGTGGCTCTGTGTGCCAACACTGCGTCCAACCATGTGTACATTGTGCTCTGTATATGTCCTGATCTAGGGGGTGAGACTTTGCATTGCTGCAGGCATGCTCTTGCCTCTTTGTGCCCATGGTCTATGGAATTTTTAGACATACCCATATGTCTCCACCTGCACATTCCTATGCCCTCACCATGCGTCAGCTCTGTCTTGTCAGTCTTTTTCATTGATTGGTAGATCCAGCTGTGGAATTGGCTGAGCCAGCAGTTTGTGTGTATGCATCTCTGTGTGAAGTTACAGGGGGGAGCAATTGGCAGGAAGAACATGTGTTCATGGTAGTGCCCACAAATATGGGGAAAGCAGGTTGTGTGCCATGGGAACACTTTGTATCATGCGCCCCTTTCTCTTTGACATTTGGTGCAGTTATTGGTGGTTGTCATCAGGCACCCCTCTGACTGTTTATCTAGGGGCATCATAACACATATTACTTTGCCACTGATGTGTTTGTGTGTGTGTGTACCTACCTTCTCTGCCAAGTTCAGATTGTGCTTCTGGATATCTGTGTCTATGGTTGCACTGATCTCTATCTTTGCTTTGACTGCTGCTGCTCTTTCCTGACCCTTGGAGGGGTTTGCCCTGGAGGGCTACCCTGTCTTGGCTCATTTTTGGCATAGCCCTGGCAACGGTACGTTAATGCCTGCACACTGAGTTTCTGTCAGCATCTATGTGTCCCCAAGTGACTCTGTAGGTGTGAAATGGTAGTGTCATCTTGCTAAGGCTGCCTGAATCTTCTCCCAGATTCTTCTTGCTGCATCAGGCCATCATAAGACCCTGCTGTGAAGACTTCATGAAATAGGGCTTCATGGAACAGTGATGAATTGATTCACATCCTACCTATCAAACTGAAAGCAAGTGAGATCCGGCAGCCAACAATCAAGGCCATTCACATAGCAACAAGGTGTCCCACAGGGCTCTGCCCTCTCGGCATTGCTCTTCAACATTTACAAAGAGCCACTCTGTAACATCATAAAGCAACATAAAATTCAATACAAAATATACGCAGACAACATAAGGTCTTTACCCCAATAAACACTGAACAACCCGATTACACACAGATCACCATATGCCTGGAAGCAATGACTGGATGGCTTAAAGAACAGAATCTCAATACCTGTATAAACTTCAAAAAATCTGAATCGCTACACATCACCAAGAACATACTATTCTCTCCACCTGAAATGATAAAGATCTACATGCTAAGAGTCATGAATGAAGTCATATACCTTGGAGTGACATTCGACAAACAACTCAACTTCCAGACCCACATCAAGAGAATAACCAAGACAGCATAGCAAAAGCTAAGAATCATATACAGACTCAAGCCCCTACTCGGTGACAGCGACTTCAGATCAGTCTGCCAGGCCATTAAATAGGTAAATAAATAAATAAACAAATCATGGGAGATGGGCTGTTGGGTGGCAAGATGGCGGCAGGAAGTTGGTTCTCTGCGGCTGCACCACATTAGCTCTGCGTTCCTGGTTGATGACACACTTCAGCTTTGTCGATGATGGGGCGGAGGAAAAGGAAGCAAGCGGGCTTACCTGGGGCTCCCCCGCAGGCTTCTGCTGCTGGCCAGTGGACCTTGGAGCTGTGTGGGTTTGCAGTAGCGGGGTCCTGAGCAGCGTCTTCGCCAGCACAACGGGAAGAACGGTTGTCTGGATCGTCTGTGCTGGGCACATCCGGAGTTAGTCTCTCTTCGGATCAGCGGGCGCCCCCGGTGCAACCAGGATGTGTTACAACAACTCCCAATGGCGTCTGCTTTCTCTCTTCACCGGGTCTTTGGGTGAGTACTCCGCAGACCAGTGGTGAGGAGTGAGTGTCACAAGGGATTGCCCTACCTTTCGGAGGGGAGAGGCAGCTTGAGGGCGGCGTTGTATCTGAGCTGTTGCCTCATGCGGTAAATCTTTGGCTTTTGGAGCCTGGAGGAGTGCTTCTTCCTGTGAGTCGGGTGATAGAGAAGCCGGCGGTAATTATATTGGACGCGCTGTGGGATGCCATCACTGCATTGACTACTACTCTATCTACTTTTGTGGGCTCTGTAAGTACTGAGATATCAGTTTTAAAATTGGAGGTCTCTAAGAATCAGGAGCTGCAAACAGGTTCTTTATTAAAGGTGAAGGAGGATCTCAGCCACCTTCAAGAGGAGCATGTGGCTCTGATGAAAGAAAGGGTAGTGCTGACAAGAAAAACTGAGCATCTTGAAAATCTTGCATGGTGAAATAATCTCTGTCTGTTGAATTTTCCAAGGTCTCCACTCTTGTCTCCTCTGGAAATGGTGCGGAAGTACTTTGGGGAAGTGCTAAAAATTCCAGCTGAGCACTTACCCCTAGTAACTAGAGCCCAGTATTTGAGGATGAACATCTCTGGAGTTCGGGGAAACAACTTGGAGGCATCATTGAATGGTATTGGGGACTTGATTCCTTGAAAGTTCTCTGGACGTGATCACCGAAAAAAACCACTATGCTTGTGACTCTTGCTCTAGAGGCTGATAAGTAATTGATTCTTCGGTCTTTTTTCAAAAATATAAATGAGAAGTTTCTTGGTTCAAATGTTCGTATATTTCCTGATCTTTCTCGGGTCACCCAATTAAGGAGGAAGGAATTCCTAGCCTATCGTACTAGGACCACCTCCTTGGGTATAAGCTTTGTGTTAAAATATCCTTCTAGATGTTATATTTCCTATTTAGGTACGAATTACCTGTTTTTTGAACCTTGGCAATTCTCAGATTTTTTAGGGGCGAGGGAAGAGGCCAGTGTGGTGGTTGGTCCCATTACCACTGACGGTAAGTCTTATCCTGCTAATAACAGTTTTTTTTCCCTTGTGAAGCTCTGTTTTACTCTCACGTTGGGTATGTAAATTGGGGTCATTGTTTTCTTGTAGCCTCCCCCCCCCCCCCCCCTTATCGTTCATAGTGGACTAATGTTTGGGATAAAATATGTTTGGTCAACTTCTTTATATGTGTATTTGTATATGTGTTTTTTTGTGAAATTCCCATGTTTTCTATTATCATTCATTTGAATGCTTGATTGTTAAAGTAAATGTCAATAAATATTATAAATATAAATCATGGGAGATAAAGCAGCTCCACTTCTGCCAGCAGCATGCAGCGAAGCATGAGAGTTTCTGTCCTTGAAAAGATGGGCTGCCCAGTAGCCATCCTTGTCCTCTCTCTGCATGGGAACAAATGAAAGTGCCGATGTTCTGCATGGGGGGGGGGCGGGGGGGAGTAGGGTGCTAGGCACATTTGGATCTTGGAAGCATGTATACGCTGGTATTAGCAACCATGCATGTGTAGATCACGAAAAACAAAGAATGTACAGTTGCATCTTTATTTTAGTACACAGATCGCAATGCTGTGGCCACTGCTCTCTTTAGAGATTATGTACATCTGCATAGGTCCACTTTCCATTGTGCAGACATGCAGGTCTCTGCTGCACTTTTTTTTTTTAAATGTGTATATTTGGGAGTAGGGATGTTCCATTTGTAGAAGGCTCTTGTATGTGCATGGCACCTTTTCTGAAATAACCATTGCTTTTCACACCTTTTGCTTTGTACATCCCTGCCACCAGTTAAACAGCATTTCTAGAGTTTGCCTTCATGGGGGAATCTCATAAGAGGGAACAGGATGGGATTCAGAAAGAGCATAAGTTGAGTTGTAGTGGAAAAATGGACCAATGATGGAAAAGTGAAGCACTTGTGAAAATGTTAATGTTTGCAGATTTGAGTGCAACTATTGTGTTGGTCTGCAGAAATATATTTAAAGTTTTTAAAGTGGATTATACAACAGGGAACTTGAAGTGGTTGTGATTGTTGAATGTGTGAGGTTCCCTTTTGAGCTATGAGAGGATATTTTATAAATGCAAAATAGGTATCTTTGTGCCTTTATTAAAATAGGTTTCTAGAACCAGTCCCAATAGCATGCAGATTTTCACGCTTGAATTTACACCTGCTCTTGTTATCAAATTGTGAGTGTTGAGCTGTAATCAGCCTTGGATTGTAAAGACAGATGTATTATACGAAATGAAATGAAGTCTTGTGGAATTAATGCTAGAAGCTGTCTCGCACCTCAGAGTTCAGTTCAGCATGGTCTTAGACATGTTCCTACTGAATCCAGGTGTCCTCTGTGGTTCCCTGCCTGCATTTGCTTTGCCTGCCAGGCAACTAATCATGCATCCTTCATAGCCTCTTCTGCGGTCAGAGGATGCAGTATGTATGTTCACTGAATTATTTACCACTACTCATTCTACTGGGTCCTGAAAGAGTTCACGCAGAGTCAACCATGTCTGCCAGGGAGTGGTGCGCTTACCTATTTCAGTATACACAGCTCATTTCAACTGCAGATTGCCTTTCATGGTAAAGCTCTAAGCAAGTGAGAGGAGTGTTCTAACTGTGGTGCATTCCACTAAGCGTGTGCTTTATTGAGCGTGCACTGGCGTGGACACCTGGGTGTATTCTAACACTACTTCATAGATCCGAATGAAGTCCTCCTTCATCGTGGCACTTTCATGACCTTAGAGGATGTGGAAATGGTTTATCTGAATGGATGAGGTTTCTGAGAAAGAGCATTGTTGGGTGCAGGGTAGTTCTAAAACAGGTTGCCTGTGTGTGAAGGTCATCAGGTATTTTTGTTTTTAGCCTATTTTATAGAGATACTATGTGTCTTTATAAAATAGTAGCACAAATCATGCAGAAACCGTGGCTAGATTGAAGACGCAGGCATTTATGGCTGCTTGCGAGCAGGCGGGTGTTAGTGCATAAATTACACGCATATGCATGTGCTTTATAAAATGTGCATATAAATTGCAACTCCGCCCACACTCTGCCTAAACTCTTCCCCTGAACACGTCTATTCTAAAGTCACATGCAAGTATGTGCTTAATTGAGGCCTTTTATACACATTTTCCAGCCCTAGCCTATGCAAACTCCTTTCAAAAAATTACCTCCTTAGCAGAGAGTTTTCAAAAGGAAGTTTGCAGGTAAAAAAGCTCCTTTGGAAATTGCTCCAGATGCTGTGCGGAACGAGGGTCGGCACTGATGGTGGGGTGGGATGGGCCTGGAATAGCAAGTGGCTGCTTTTCAGCAGTTTAACCTGCCTGCTTTGCACTTACAAATTATGTGGGTTAAATAATCCATTAAGCACAGGCATGCCAGTGGATTTTGAAAGGGAATCTCTGTTTGGAGTTTCCTTTTGCCACTGAAAGTTGCTCTTCCGATGAGTTTTATTGTATGCTCATGGGTGCTCTGCCCTTGCTTGTTAAACAGTAGTGCCGCAATGATGCTTTTGTTCTATTTAGGTCAAATAGGGGAAAGTTATTACTTTTAATTGTCCCCTGTGGTCAAGTTGTACTGATTTTTAAATTCATATTCTGGAGGGTATTTGCCGAGTTTCATTCTTAACTCTTTGATGTAAGTGGTACAGAAGTCTTACATGGACACACAATTTTTTTGTGCAGGGCTGGTTTTAGGGACATGGGGAAGGGCATGGAAAGTAGGGCAATTACCTGGGGCCCCAGCACTCAAGGACCCTCTTTGACAAGACAGTGATGTTACTGAGTTTCAAGCACCTGGCCCACTTCCTAGCATCTGCTCTGGACCACAGTGTGCCTAAATCTGGCTCTGCCTGTGTGTGAACCTGCTAGCACCATTTCATGCAATAGACCTAATAAAGGATTGCACATATACCCGACCAGTCATGGAGCAGTTGGAATTACTAGTCCAACCCTAGTGCCTCTGAAAGGAAGAATGCTGTATATAAATGTCTCATAAAATAGGATTACTTCAGAGATTGGATGCCACAGTAAATAGGGCAAATATGAAATTCTTAGCAATAATACCATTCGAGTTTTTATATGAACGGGGAAGAAGCAAACTCTTTTGGCATATATGAAACCCATTTCTGATCGGTGCTCCTGAATAAAGAAGTATAGTGTATATGAAGGAGAACTGTCTGTGACTTAGAGACTCGTGGGAAGAAGGGAATTAAAAAGGGAAACGTCAATCTTAAAAGCTTTGAATTCTATTGTTATGAAAAAGTTTAATAAAAATAATAGCAGACAAAAAGAACCAAGAGTGTAAGTGGGACAGCAACCAAGAATTAATTATTGATTGCTTTCATAACATTAAATCCTTAAATAATTAATTCATTTGTTTATTATCAAAATGAATTATCCTGTGTATGAGTTAAGCGATCTCCCTTCCAGTCTCCCATTTCTCCCCCCGTGCTATGGATCTGCAAGCTATCATGTTTCTGAAGGGGCTTCGTAGCATCCATGATTATGGAATAAAGCACTTGATCAATAAAGCAATAAGCTATTAATAAGTTTAGCCTACTGTGCGGAAAGAGGAGGAAGCCTTGACAGATGGCTGTGCACTGCTGAGGCCCCCAGGAGAGCTGGATGAGATAATAAGGAAGACAGACACTGCAATGTAAGATGAAAAATTCATAAAGTAACAAGACTGCATCTGTAACGGGAAAAGGGAAAGATGTTAAGGGATCTGTCTGGGAAAAGCGACCCCAGCTATTTGTATTGTAAACTGCTTTGTTGCTACGCTCTAAAGCTGGTATATCAAGTAAAAAATAAACTAAATTACTGCATGAGTCTCCTATTCCTCTGTGACTTTCAAGACAGGTAAAAACGTTTTTTTCACACTCAGGTGTTGTAGAGGAAAATTCTGATTGATGAAAAAACGGAAATAGCAAACGGAACTGGACATTGAAATATTATTAGTTGCAGTGGCAGGCAGTACATGGTATTGTGAGCTGAGGAATTCCATCTTGGCAGTCTCCGGTTTCCATTTTATTTTGCTTTCATTTTTTCTTTAATCTTATTGTAAAGACTTTTCCATTGATGAGTCGAGCACACATGTGAGCGCCGTCATCCAAAGGTGCCGGGATGGGGCAGCTCTCTCACAGATTAATGTAATGTCTAATGTAATGTTCGGGCCCTTTCCACATGCAACAGTCTGCTAAGCTCCTCCATTTTGTTCTTTCTGCTCTGCCCGTGGGGCAAGCAATGAAGCTCTCCTGAGGGTAAGATACACACAAGTAGTGGACAAAACCCACCTCTTTGAGGCTGCTTTTGGATCCTGATGCTCCTCATGTGCATCTTTCCATACTCTAGTCCCCAGTTTCGCTATGTGTGTTTGTCTTGATTAGACTGTAAGCTCTGATGAGCAGGGACTGTGTCTTACATTTATATGTGCAGCGCTGCGTACGCCTTGTAGCGCTATACAAGTGATTAATAGTAGTAGTAATTTGTCAAATTTTGTTTGAAAGAAGTATTCTGACCTTGTTTTTATCTGTTCTCCAGGACCAAGCAGGAAGTCAGTCCTCACTTATGGGTGACGTCGGCGCCGACAGAGCCCTTGCGGAGCAATTTTCCCCAGCTTTCGCAGAAAGCCTTTGGGAATTGCAGCGCGCATGCGCGGTCCCCTTCCCGCCCAGGGATGCCATCTTGCTCAGTCTTCTTTTTTCCGCGGAGCCCTACAGACGTAGTTTGTTACCGCCACTGAAAAAGTTGATTTCTTTAGTTTGATTTCTCGTAAAATGGTTTTTTTTTTTCTTGGTTCGTGTGTCCTCTTCCCGCCACTTTTTCCTTCTTCCCTGGCAGCGCGGTCTTTCGACCTTGCAGGGGTCCTTTTTCCCCCGATGGCTGCCAGCGGGTTTAAAAAGTGTGATCGTTGTGTCAGACTCATGTCTCTTACTGACACGCATGACTGCTGCCTCCGCTGCCTAGGGGCCGAGCATGACACTATGAGTTGCGGCCCATGCAGCAGGATGTCCTCGATGGCCCTGAGGAGTCGGCAGTTGCAAAGGGATCGTATCTTCTCTGACTCCGCGTGGACCTCGTCAGAGGCCTCGACGTCTCGTGGCTCCGGCTCAGACCATCATCTGAGTTCTTCTGAACGGGGCTCCCCCGGCCGGGAACACCGGCGGGAGAAGAGGCCCGCGAGGGTGGAGCCGGACGGCAATCCTGGTTCCTCAAGGGCCAGGTCACTCAGCCCGGCCCGACTCCCCGGGCCCTCGGAGGGGGAGAGGCCTTCGAAGCTTCCTCGTCTCGAAGTGGAGACTCCTGGACCCGTGAGTGATATAGTCCTTCTGGACTCCCCCACGGATGATCCGACGTCGGGCCCGACGCCGTCGGGGCCCGAGTCGGCGGATGCTGGGTCTTCTGAGCTTGGTTTCAGACTGACGACCTTGGAGCGCAGTATCTCTGCCTTCATGGACCAGCAGCGGGCATTGATCACTGGCCTCGCTGATGCATCTGCCCCGACCACTGGGACGTCGACGCCCAAGTCGACCCCGGAGGCCGAGTCGATCCTCGAGTCCATACGAGCTCGAGTCGATCCTCAACTTAGGTCTCCCTTGGCTTCCCGTTCGGATGCCGGAAGTGAGGGCTACCAAGAAGAGAGTTTTCCAGGAGAGGAAACAAAGAGGGCAGGTAGCCATGGGTTCAAAAGGCGGGCAGATAAGCCTTTGCAGAACCACGTTGAGATCCCAGTCAGGAGCTGGAGGGCGCAACGGAGGTTTAAGCAGAAGGAGGCCTCTGAGGAAACGCGCCACCAAGGGGTGTGAAGAGAGAGGCTGGCCCTCAACCGGTGAATGATGTGCAGAGAGAGCACTGAGGTGGACTCTGACAGAATTGGATTTGAGACCTAGGTCAGAGAGGTGAAGCAAATATTGCAGTACCACCGATACCAGACAGGCGAAGGGGTCCTCAGATCGCTGAGAACACCAGACCGAGAAGTGACGCCATTTGAGGGCGTAATACTTCCGGGTGGAAGGTCGCCGAGATGCTAGGACGACAGCTTCCACCTCCAGGGGTAGCAGCAGTGGGGCTAGGACTACCCTTTCAGCAGCCAGGCCATCAGGTGCAGGGCCCTGAGGTTGGGGTGCAGAAGAGTACCCTGATCCTGGGTCAGGAGATCGGGCTGAAACCCCAGGAAAAGAGGGGTGTCCACCGCTAGCTGTAGAAGCAGAGGGAACCACGGTAGTCTCGGCCACCGGGGCGCTACCAGGATCACGGAGGCCCTGTCCTGGACAACTTTGAACAAGGTCCGGGACACCAGTGGTGTGGGAGGGAAGGCATACAGCAGACCCGTGGACCACGGGATGAGGAAAGCATCCGGCGCCACTCGAAGAGGGTGAGGGTGCCGGGAGCAGAATCTGGGGAGCTGCCTGTTCAGGGGACTGGCAAAGATCCACAGTGGGAGAGCCCCACCGGCGGAAGATCTGCTGGACCACCGCGGGGTTCAACTTCCATTCGTGCGGCAGCAGAATCCGGCTCAGTTTGTCTGCCAGGCAATTGTCCTGCCCTGGCAGGTAAACCGCTTTGAGGAGGATGTCGTGACCTACAGCCCAAGAGCACAGCCTCCAGGCTTCCTGACATAGGAGGGAGCCCGTGCCCCCTTGTTTGTTCACATAGAACATGGCAACCTGATTGTCCGTCTGCACCAGTACGGACTGACCGAACGTCAGGTGAGAGAAGGCCCGCATAGCTAGGCGGATCGCCCGTAGCTCTAGAAAGTTTATCTGCTGGGCGGCCTCCCAAGGTGTCCAAAGGCCTTGAGTGCATGTCCCCCGACAATGCGTCCCCCAGCCCAGGAGGGAGGCATCTGTCGTGAGCACCCGGGACAGTGGGGGCGACTGAAAGGACATGCCGAGCACTAGGTTGGGCAGGTGAAGCCACCATTGCAGGGGGGAGACCAGACGGTCGGAAATCTGTATCAGGTCCGACAGTCTCCCTGTGGACTGATGCCACTGAGTGCGAAGGCTCCACTGAGCAGGTCTCATATGTAGACGGGCATTCGGAGTGACATGGACTGTAGAGGCCATGTGTCCGAGCAGTTGCAGGAACTGTCTGGCAGGGGCCGGCGACTCGCTGTTGAACCTGCCGGCTAGAGCCATAAGCCTGTTGGCCCATTCCAGAGGCAAGAAGGCACGAGCCTGTCGAGTGTCCAGCCATGCCCCTATGAACTCGAGGTCCTGAGAGGGAAGCAAAGTGGACTTCTCGACGTTTATGACGAAGCCCAAGTGCTGAAGCAGAGCCACCGTACGCTGGGTGGCCAGGGCGACCTCTGGAGCAGACGATGCTCGGATGAGCCAGTCGTCCCGGTATGGGAAGACGAAGAGGCCTTGAAGCCTTAGGAAGGCTGCCACCACTGCCAGGCACTTCGTGAGCACCCTGGGAGCGGAGGATAGGCCAAAGGGCAGTACTCGGTACTGATAATGGTTCCCTGCCACCACAAACCTTAGGTATTGTCGGTGGTCCAGGTGAATAAGGATGTGGGTATAAGCATCCTTTAGATCCAAGGAGCATAGCCAATCTCCCTGCTGGAGGTAGGGCAGTAGGGTTCCAAGGGTAAGCATCTTGAACTTTTCCCGCTGCAGGAACTTGTTGAGGTTGCGTAAGTCCAGAATGGGTCTGAGGCCTCCTGTTCTCTTTGGCAACAGGAAGTACCTCGAGTAGAAACCGTGACCGCACAGATGCTGGGGCACTGGCTCCACCGCCCGCTCCTGAAGCAGACTTTGCAGCTCCTGAAGGAGTACGTCCTTGTGCAGCGGGGGTCTGGTAGGCTCCCCCGGGAAGTAGGGGGGGGGCACCTGGTGAAAATGTAGGAGGTAGCCCTTTTGAACCACCCGCAACACCCAGGCATCGGATGTTACGGCTGACCACCTGTGAGCAAAGTGGGTCAGCCGGCCCCCCGTGCTGAGCGAGGGCCCCTGGGGGGGAGAGGCTATGCTGGCATAGTCAAAAACCCCCACCCTGCTGGGCCGGGGCCTGCGTGGTGGGCTTGGGGGCTTTCTGCCTCCGGGACCCGTTACCCTGCCCCTTAGGCTGCTGCCCCTGATGAGGGGTTGTCGAGGCCTGATAGTGTGGGTGGTGCTGCTTATAAGCGAACACCTTCCTCGGGTAAAAGGTGGTATTCTAGTCAGTCCTCCCTGTTGAGGGTAATGGCCAGGACAGAGAAGCTTGCATCCTGGAGATAAATGCATGGTTGTGTGAATGGTGTCATCGAGAGCATTTTGGTTTCCTGGACCATGGGATGAAGATCCAAGGGCTTTAGAGCAGAGATTGCGTCCATCTGTCCAAGAAGGGTCAACATATCTTCAGTAGCAGACTGGCTAACCTATTGAAGAGGGCTTTTATTTATTTGTTTGTTTGTTTATCCACCCATCCAGTTTTATATACCACCTTATCCTTCAATCAAAGTGGTTTACAGTGGATGTTTAGGTACATTCTAAGTAGGTAAGATAGAGGAGGGAGGGGGTGAGGGAGGTAAGGGTACACACATGTACAGTTTACAAGTAAGGCAGACATCGGTTGACTATGGCTGGTTCTGGGTTCTGGGAGAGACCGTAGTGCTTGATAAAGAGTAGTGTCTTGAGCATCTTCCAGAAATCCTTAGTGTTGCTCGTGGCTGTCAATACCTCAGGAAGTGAGTTCCATAGTGCAGATGCAGCGAGTGACAGCACTCTTCTGGATGTAGCCTGGTTGGTTTGTTGGTATTCTATGGGTATGATGAGCTTGTTTACCATACTGCTTCACCTGGACCTTGTGCTGGAATCCTTGCTTACTAGTTTTTGAAGGGCGGTAGCCGAGATGTTGTGGAAGATTTTGAATATATTTATGATTGCTTTGAATCTTGCACATGCATGGATGGATAGCCAGTGCAACTCTTGAAGAATTGGCATGATGCACTCATTTTTTGCTGTTTGTACTAATCCAGGCCACTGTGTTTTGCATCAGTTGGAGAGGGTGAAGGGATTGTTTAGGGAGACCTTGATAGAGCGATTTACCATAATATGGTATTGGTGTAATTATTGCTTGACATACCAAGCAGAATGATCCTGATTTAGGATGGGTTTGAGCCTTCTGATGAGCTTCAATCTATGGTGTGCTTTTGTGACGGTTTTGCTAATGTGGATCTGAAGAGTCAAATTTTTATCCAGAGTGACGCCCAAGTACTTTACTTTCTCTCTTACTGATATGGCTTTGCCGAAGATGATGTTTGTTTGTGGTGGAGTGAAGGTGGTGCTTCTGGTGATGAACTTCGCATCTGTTTTGTTACAGTTCACCGCGAGGGAGGAGTTGGTGAGCCATGTGATCATATCTTCCAGACACTTGGCTATGGGAGTCAGGTCAAGTGAGTGTATGTTGATAGGAAGACCTTAATATCATCTGCATATAGGTGGTAATACATCTTATGGTGTTTAATGATATTGCATATGGCCTCTATGTATATGTTGAAGAGAATGGATGACAATGCAGACTCTTGTGGGATTCCCTGTGGTACATCGAACTGTGTAGATTTATTTTCTCCACATTTGACTTGCTGTGCTTGGTTGTTGAAATATGATTTTAACCATTTTATTGTTAACGGAAAAAGCAATATTGCTGCTACAGGTGAGCAACACAGCTATTTATATTTGCAGTGCTGTCTTCCATAGTTGGAGGCTTTAAACTAGATTCATTGGGGATGGGTGAAGAAAACCCCCAGGTAAGTGAAACATCAAATACCTTTATAGAAATGGGTAAAAGGGGCAGCATCTGTAAAGCAGTGTGTATAAATACCGTAGCATGGGAAATAAGATCCCAAATGTTGAAGCTTTAATGGAAGAAGCTGACCTGGATTTAGTGGTGGTTACAGAGACATGGTTCATGGACAACCATGACTGGGATATAACTATACCAGGCTTAAAAGTTATTCAGAAAGGACAGAGTAGGAAGAAGGGAAGGAGGAGTGGCACCATATGTAAAAAACAATATTAAAGCTATAGAAATACAGGGCTTAAAAGGGAGAGAGGAGGCAGTGTGGGTTAAACTAGAAAGAGGGAAAGAAATCCATTTGCATTGGTGCGATATGCCATAGTCCGCCCTCTTTTGAAAAAACCCTCTCTTGACCCCAGCTTACCTGCCAACTGGCGCCCAGTTTCAAATCTCCCTTTCCTTTCTAAAGTCCTAGAGAAATTAGTCTTCACACAACTTTCACAACATCTTGACTCTACTCTTTATTTTCACCCCCGTCAATCCGGCTTCAGACCTGGCCATAGCACTGAAACTGTTCTCCTTGCACTTCTTAGCGATCTTCACCGTTCTCACGATCGTGGTGACTTGTCTATCGCTGTTTCTTTAGATCTCTCCGCCTCTTTTGACGTTATCGATCATCGCACCCTTCTCACACGTCTGTCTGACTCTGGTATTCGTGGCACTGTTTTACACTGGTTTCATTCCTTTCTCTTCCGTCGTTCTTTCTCTGTTCACTCTGGTACCTCCACTTCGGCTCCCTTTCCCTTGCACTGTGGTGTTCCACAGGGTTCTATTCTTGCTCCTCTACTTTTCAACATTTTTCTTGCTCCCCTAGCCCTCCTCATTCAGCAATCCGGTGTTTCTTTCTATTTTTACGCAGACGATATCCTTCTTGTTCATCATACCAGCTCCCTTTCCCCTGATCTTTCCGCCCTTAACACCTGTCTATCCTCTGTTGCCTCCTGGTTTTCTGAAAATTTCCTCTGTGTTAACCCTTCTAAATCCTCTGCCATCTGGTTTTCTTTCTCCTCTTCCCCACCTAGTCTAGCCCCTGTGATGTCTTCCTTTCCCATTCCTGTTGTCTCTACCCTCCGCTATCTGGGTGTTACCTTGGATTCTTCTCTCTCTTTTCACCCTCACATTTCTTCCCTTGTTCGTACTTGCCATTTTCATCTGCGCCGTATTCGCTCCCTTCGTCCTTTTCTTTCCCCTCAATCCCTCACCACTTTGGTTCTCTCTTTTGTAACTTCCCGCTTAGACTACTGCAATTCTATCTTATTTGGTCTCCCTTCCTGTCAACTCCGTCGTCTTCAGCTTCTCCAGAATACTGCTGCCTGCCTTCTCACCTCTTCTTCCCCCTTTGATCATATTACCCCTTGCCTCTTTTCCCTTCACTGGCTTCCCATCAAATTCAGACTTATTTACAAGTATATCATTATCACTCATAGGGTTCTTCACACCAGCACTCCTCGGTATCTCTCTGACCTTATCTTCCACCAGCCCGCTCCCCGTCTTCTTCGCTCATCTCATACCAATCGCCTATTCCTTCCTCCTCCATCCCAGGCCCACCTTGAACTTACCCGCCACTCTGCCTTCTTTTTCTGGCCCCTGCCCTCTGGAATTCCCTCCCTCACACCCTTCGTATTGAACCCTCCTTCCCCCATTTCAAAACTCTCCTCAAGACTCACCTTTTCTCTCAAGCGTACAACCTACAGGTTCCCCCTGATATGTAGTCAACCTACCAATTCATGCCCCTCACGTTACATCCAACTGCCACTCAACTCTTGACTCCCACATCACATTCAACTCCCACCCCCTGTCTCCCTTCCCTCCCCACGTCCCTGTGTTTAGCTCTGTAGACTCTACTCTATTTTTCTCTTTCTCTCTCTTACTCTTTCCTATTATCCAATGGCGTTCCTTTCTCTCTTTGCTTTTCCACAGCTGCCTTTTATTGTACACCGCCCTGATACCTCGGTCTTGGGCGGTATATCAAGCCTAAATAAATGAAATGAAATGAAATGATATACAGACCTACATCACAGGGAGAAGACGTGGATGGAGATTTAATAGAAGACATACAGAGCATTGCCAGGAAAGGCAAAGTGCTTTTGATAGGGGATTTCAATATGCCGGATGCTAATTGGCGCATTCCTGCTGCGGTGTCATCTAGAAGCAAGGAGATCCTGGATTCTCTACAGGAAGTTTTCAGCAACTGGTAAAAGAACCCACAAGTGAAGGGGCCATACTGGACTTGGTGCTTACCAATGGGGAAAGTGTTTCTGATGTTATAGTGGGAGATAATCTCACATCTAATGATCAACAGATGGCGTGGTTCAATATTAGGACTAGGGCTGATAAAATCCATTCAAAAGCGAGGGTCTTAGACTTTAGGAAAACTAACTTTGCCAAGATGGGCCAATAGCTCAAGGAGTCATTAGCAGGATGGGAACAGCTGAGGAATGTAGAAAAACTGGGCAAAACTGAAAGGGGATATTTTAGGGGCAATCAACCTTTTTCTTAGAATGGTAAATAAATGTAAAAGGAGGCTGTTGTGGTTCTCAAAAGAGGTAGCCGAAAAGATGAAGAAAAAGAGGACAGCCTTAAGAACATAAGGTATGTCCTACTGGGTCAGAACAAGATTAATCAAGCCCAGCATTCTGTTTCCAACAGTGACCAATCTAGGTCACAAGTACCTAGCAGTTTTCTCCAAAAGACACAGGTTCCACAATGCTTGTACTGGGACAAGCAGTGGATTTCCCGGTTTTCCTTTAATAATGATTTATGGACCTTTCGTCCAGAAACTTGTCCAAACCTTTTTTAAACCCAGCTACACTAACAGATTTTACTACATCCTCCGCTAACGAATTCCAAAGTTTGATTACACGTTGCGTGAAACAATATTTTCTCTTATTAGTCTTAAATACGTTACACTGCTGCTTCATTGCCTGTCCCCTAGTCTTTCTGTATTTTGATGGCATAAACAATTGATCTACTTTTACCCGTTCCATTCATTCATTAATTTATAGACTTCTATCATATCTCCCCTCAGCAGTCTCTTTTCCAGGTTGAACAGCTCTAACCTTTTTAGCCTCTCTTCATAGGGGTATCCTTCCATCCCCTTTACCATTTTGGTGGCTCTTCTCTGAACCTTTTCTAATAACGCTATATCCTTTTTAAGATACGGCAACCAGAATTGCACACAATATTCAAGGTGCGGTCTCACCATGGAACGATACAGAGGCATTATAATATCCTTTGTTTTATTCTCCATTCCTTTCCTTATGATACCTAGCATTCTATTTGTTTTCTTGGCTACTGCTGCACACTGGGTGGAGGGTTTCAACATGTTATCCATGATGATGCCTAAATCTTTTTCCTGGGTGGTGGTTCCTAATATGGAATCTTGCATCGTGTAACCATAGTTTGGGTTGTTGTTTCCTAGGTGTATAACTTTACACTTGTCCACATTAAATTTCATCTGCCATTTGGATGCTCAGACTTCGTTTATCAAGGTCCTCTTGGTATTTTTCACAATCCTCTAGCATTTTAACAACTTTGAATAATTTTGTGTCATTTCGTTATTCCCATTTCCAGGTCATTTGCGACTATGTTAAAAAGCAGCGGACCCAGCACATTTCCCTGAGGCACCCCACTATTCACCTTTCTCCATTAGGAAAATTGGCATTTAGCCCTACTCTCTGCTTTCCATCTTTAACCAGTTTCTGATCCACAATAGTACACTGCCTCCTATCCAATGATTTTTTTAAATTTTGCCAAGAGTCTCTCATGAGGGACATTGTCAAAGGCTTTCTGAAATTCCAGTTACACTATATCAACTGACTCTCCTTTGTCTACCTGTTTATTCACACTTCAAAAACGCATAACAGATAAGTAAGACAAGACCTTCCTTGGCTAAAGCCATGTTTTCTGTGACCTGTTAAGCCATGACAATCTACATGTTTAGTAATTTTGTTCTTTTCCTGGTACCGATGTCAGGCTCACCAGTCTGTAGTTTCCCAGATCACCCCTGGAACCCTTTTTAAAAATTGGCGTTACATTGTCTATCCTCCAATCTTCAGGTATTACAGATGATTTTAATGATTTTACTAATAGCAGGTCTGCAATCTCATATTTCAGTTCTTTCAACACCCTTGGATGTATACCATCTGGTCCAGGTGATTTGCTACTCTTCAGTTGTAATACATCTTCCCAGTATATCGATATTTCTTTCAATTCTTCTGTGGCATCACTTTTAAATACCATACCCTAGATCTTCCTCAGTAAATACTGAGGGGAAGAATTCATTCAATCTCTCCACTATGGCCTTGTCCCCTCTTAATGCCCCTTTTACCCTTCTATCATCTAATGGGCCAACTGACTCTCTCACAGGTTTCTTGCTATGAATGTACTTGAAAAGTCTTTATTTTTTTTTTAACTTTGTTTATTTATTACCATCAAAACGCATCCATAAAACACAATACAAGACAGTGACTGCGCTGAGCAGGGGTACTCCAAGCCCCACCTCAGAACCCAGCCACCATCACAGTGGGTTATAACATTTTCTCCCTCCCCCCTTTAACATAATAAAACATAATGAAACCCCCCACATCAAATTACAATAGGGTAAACACACAGTACACCCCTGATAAACCCTATAAAAATCCCCAACAAACCCCCACCCCGAGCCCCCCCCAAATAAACGAACCCCCCCAACCTAGCCCCTCCCCAACCCCCCCTATTGTGGACCGCACAGCATACCCAGCATTAAGAACCTACACCCCTCAGCTCGACACCGCAGGCACCTCCCCCCTCCATTGCAGAAACCACTTATCAAAGCTCTGCCACAGCAACCGAAAGTGCTGCAGTCGATGTTTACCATAGGCCGCAATTTCACACATCCCCCGCAGCTCACAGAGCCTCCCAACAATATCTCCCCGAGTAGGGACATCCCGGTGCCTCCATCGCGTCAGGAGCTCCCCTCTCGCCGAGACAATACAATAGCCAATCATCTGGAACAGATCCCGCTCCCCGTCCTCCCCCAACTCATTCAGCAGAACCATGGCTGGCGTCAAAACAACTGGAAGCCCTGTCACCTCCCGAATAACCTGCTCCCAGTCCACCCACATCCCCTGCACCACCGGACAGTCCCACAGCAAATGATATAGATCGCCCTTCCCCTTACACCCCCTCCAACATTCCCCCGACTCCCCCCGCCCAAGGGCCCGTAATTTCCACGGGTCCAATAGGCATGATATCGAATCTTTAAGCTCCCCTCCAAATAAGCCGTCCCGGCGCCAATCGTTTAGACCACCTATAGATAGCCTGCCACCGCTCCCGAGGCCATTCACCCCCCCGGTCCCTCTCCCAAGTCGCTTCCCCTCTAATACTTACTCCCCCCCACCCCACCCTGGTCAAGCAACGCCCCATAAAATTGGGTGATCGCCCCCTTGCGCCCCCCTCTCCCCAGCAGGGTCTCCACCCGCGTGACCTCCTGACCCAGGTCTTCCTTAACATCCCTCCTACTCACAAATGACACCACCTGTAAATAGGCGAAGAACCCCTTACTCTCCAGCCCAAATTCCTGTACCAGCTCCCCCCAACTCTTAATCTCCCCCCGTGGGTGGAGTAGCTGACCCATGGCCCTCAAGCCCTTCCTCTCCCACTCGGTAAACACCCCCCCCCCTCTCTCCCCGGACCAAAATCCCGAACTCCCGTAATAAACATACTCCGAGTATACCTCTTCCCCTTTAACAACGGACGTTTCATTCTCATCCAAAGCTCCTTCGTCAAGGTTCGAAAAGGGTTACCCGTCCTCTCCCCCTCTGCGACAGCTCCCGGATCCCAAATCCACTTCGCCAAGTCCTCTCCCCGATCGAAATCTCTTTCCAGGTGCATCCACCGCGGGGTTTCGTCCCCCCCTTGCCAACACTGTAAGGCCAGGAACTGAGAGGCCAAATAGTACTTCTCCAGCCAGGGGACGCCCATCCCCCCCTCCTTACTATAGCGAAACATCGTGAGCCGCGCCACCCGTGGCCGTTTCCCACCCCAAACAAAGTCCATCAAAATCTGCTGAGCGTGCCTCAAATAGCCCCGAGCGACCTTACAGGGAAGAGAACTAAACAAAAACAGAAACCTAGGTAAGACATTCATCTTTAAGACTGCTATCCGACCCAGCCACGTGAGATAGAGACCCTTCCACTTCTGCAGGTCACACCGCACTTCTTGTAGCAATCTACCATAGTTAACCCTCCCCACCCCCCCGACATCCTTCCCCATCTGAATACCCAGGTATCGATAGTGTTCACCCACCCACCGAAACGCAAACGCCCCTTTCAGCCCATCCTCCAACGCTCCACTCAGATTAAACCCCAAAATCTCTGATTTACTATCGTTAATCTTATATCCTGCCACTTTACTATACCTTTCAATCTCTTTCATTAAATTTGGTAGCGACGTCAAGGGCTCCCGAAGTGTAAAAATCACATCATCGGCAAATAAAGTTATTTTTACTTCCTGGGAATTCATTAGGACCCCCTTAATATCCAAAGACCGCCAGACCCGCGCTGCTAGCGGCTCAATTACCAATGCAAAAAGCAGAGGAGACAAGGGACAACCCTGCCTAGTACCTCTCCCTAAACTAAACGGCTGAGAATAGCTCCCATTTACCCGCACCCGGGCCTGTGGCCCCGCGTACAGCGCCTGAATCCACTGAACAAAATGAACCCCCAGCCCTACCTTCTCAAGCACACTCAGCATGAAAGGCCACTCCACCCGATCAAAGGCTTTTTCAGCATCTACGGAGAGAAAAACGGTCCCCTGGCCCGTCCGCTGCACCTCCCAAGTAAGGTTACAGATCTTACGGATATTGTCCCCTCCTTGCCGCCCTATTATGAATCCGGTTTGGTCCGGGTGTATCAAGGAAGTCATCACCCCTGCCAATCTATTGGCCAACACCTTAGCCAACAACTTAGCATCTACATTTAACAATGAAATAGGCCGGTAAGACCCACACACCAGAGAGTCCTTTCCCGGCTTAGGAATAAGAGTTATGCTGGCCTCCCTCATTGAGCGGGGGACCGCACCCCTAGTCAACACACCATTGAACACCTCAACCATCAAGGGTCCCAAACTGGAACGGAACACCTGGTAGAACCGCCCGGACAACCCATCTAACCCGGGAGCCTTACCCCGTTTCAACGCGCCAATAGCCACCTCCACTTCCCGCTCCGTAATGGGCCTACCCAACCACTCCGATTCCCCCTGGGTCAAGGAAGGCAAATCACAGTCCCGCAAATAGTCCTCACATTGAGCCTTCCCTCCTTGCACCTCGCTAGTGTATAGTTTTTTATAATACTCCACGAATACCTCCCGGATATCATTATTCCCATGCACTAATTGCCCCCCTGCCCCCAGGATACCACCAATATTTTTCTGCTGGGCCCTACTCCTTAACCTATGGGCCAACCTCCTTCCCACCCTATTGCCCCCTTCAAACCAACGTTGCTTCAACACTCGCAGTTCAAAAGCCAGTTCATTCGCACGTAATTGTCCTAACTCCCCTCGTAACGCTTTCAACTTCCCCACCACCTCCCCCCCTCCCCTCCCATTACCCATCCTCTCTAGGCGACCAATCTCTTCCAACAACCCGCGCTCCCGATCTCCCCTTTGCCTACGCGCCCGGGCCGCCTCCTGTACTAGATGACCCCGCAGCACCGCCTTAAGCCTGACCCACACTACCCCCAACTCTACCTCACCGTTCAGATTGAAGTCTTGGTATTCCTGCATCACCTTCCCTAGTCGTGCAATCACTGCCGGCTCATCAAGTAGAGCCTCGTTAAGCTGCCAAAACTTCACACCATCATCCACATAGCCCAAGTTAAACTTCACCCATACTGGCGCATGGTCAGTCCACGTAATAGAGCCATGATCCGCCTCAAGCACCCCTATTCAACCATCCCCCCCCCCGCCCAAATCATATCGATCCGACTATAAGTACCATGGGGTGCAGAATAATAGGTATATTGCTTACAGCCCGGGTTTTGACTCCTCCACACATCCTCCACCCCTAAACTCTCTTTCAGATGCCGCAACTTGAGCCGATCCACTCGCTTCCCCAACCCACTACCCCCCCATTGTCTAACCTCGGATTGATGGTCAAATTAAAATCTCCCCCAAGGATAATAGGGGCCCCACTCAAATTCCCCAACTCAGCTTGCATTCTGTCGAAAAAATCCCCTTGTTTCTCATTAGGTCCATATAGACACACTACCCAGACCTGTTCCCGCCCTATTTGGACTTTAAGCCCCACCGCTCTGCCCTTCTTATCCCGGTACTCCCCCACCACCTTATCCACCCAGTCTGCCCCCACCAAAATACCCACCCCCCCTCTCCGCGCCTCCGCCCGCTGCCCCGCTAGCATTACCCGTGAGTATCGCTTCGATTGCACCAACCGCTCCTGGCCCACCTTCAGGTGTGTTTCCTGTAGACAAAGAAAATCTGCACGTAGCCGACCTCCTTCCCGCTCCACCATTCTCCGCTTCCGCCAGGTATCCAACCCCCGCACATTCAATGTAGCCACTACCAGCTGTTGCTGGCCCACTTTCTTCCCCCACCCCCTTCCCCCCACCCCCTCCCCCTCCTCTCCCTTGTCCCACCCCCCTCCCCCTCCAGATCCCGCAACCCCTCCTCCCCCCCTCCCCCCCTCCCCCACCAGGTCCCCCCTCCCACCACTGGAGGTCTCCATCGGAGTAGTGACCCTCAGCCAGAGGCAACTACCACTCTGTCCCTCCTCCCTAACCCATCACCCTTCCCCTCTTTCCTTCTCTCTGCCACCCACCACCCTCTCCCAGAACACCAACCCCCCTTTCCCCTCCCGCAACCTTATGCACGACATCCTCCCACCCTTACCCCCTCCCCCACCTCCCGTACACCCCAGCACCCCCCCCAGCTCCACCCCTCCCCCCAAACCCTCCACCCCTATCTCCCCAAATGCAGCAAACTCCCCACAGCACACTTATAACTTAGTAAACAAGGAAACAAGTAAACCAATTCAGGCACCGAAAAGTGCACAGCAAAATAGAGAAAACCGATCACACTAAGTCCCTGGTGCATCAAGTGTCCTCATCACTGGCAGATCGTGCAGGACTCTCCGCAGGCTCCACTTCAGGACTACGGCGACGCTTCTCACCACTTCTCCGAACCCCCTGCTCGGCGGCATCAGACCCGGCCCCTGGTTGATCTGTGACTAATCCACTCCCCAACCCCACCTTGGTTAATGCGGCCAGGGCCTCTGACACCGAGTGGGCTTTCCAGTTCTTGAGCCCCACTGTAAAAAGGAGGCCAAATGGGTACAGCCATTTATAGCGGACATTCTCCCTCCGTAAGATGGACGTAACTGGCTGCATGTCCCGCCTCCGCTGTAAGGTCCCCGCAGCCAAGTCCGGGTAGATCTGAACTTCGTACCTTTGCCAAACAAAGTCTTTGCGGGACCGCAGCAGATTGATAATCCGTTCCTTCAACTTATAGTCCTCCATACAAATGACTAGATCTCGTGGGCGGTTGGGTCTACTGGGGCCGAGAGCTCGATGGGCACGAACAAGCTTTAATTCCACCCGCTCAGACTCCTTGCCCAAGTCCAACAAGATAGCCCGGAGCACTGCTGTTGCCACCTTTTCACTATCGGCAAATTCCTTCTCCGAATGCGCAGATTGTTCCTGCGGGACCTGTTCTCTAGATCCTCGATTTTCAGCAACAGCGTGTCCTTCCAGGCCTCCACCTCCTTAAGCGAGCGCTCCAGCCCACTCTGCCGGATGTCTAACTGTCCCAGCTGCTGCTCTTGTTCATCCACTCGATGGCTTAGCTCCCCCATCTCCTCCCGGAGCACAGAGCACATTTCAGCCACCTCGGTTTTTTACTGCTTGCATCTCCGTTTTAAGCTCGCCAAACCAGCCATACAGTTCATCCCTCGTCACATTGTGCACAAGCATCTCTGCCACCACCGGGGTATCGGCCCGCCGTCCTTTACCCGCTGGAGTTTCGCCGGTTCCCGCGCTTTGTCCCGCCATTTTTTTCTCGCCGGCCAGGGACTTCGCGCCTCCATACGCGAATTCTCTCAAATCCGCCGCCTTTTTCCTCGTCGCCATAAATGTCGAAAGCTTGCCACAATCCACCAGCTCCTCGTGCTCCCAAAAAGCCAGTCTCGAAGAGGGGAAAAACTACTAAATCGTGAGCTGCCCTCCGGAGCTCGCCACTTATGCTGCCATGCTAGCTGATGACGTCACTTCCTCCGAAAAGTCTTTATTACACATTTTTGCTTCCACAGCAAGCTTCTTCTCAAACTCTCTTTGCCTGCCTTATCAATGTCTTGCATCTAACTTGCCAGTGCTTTTGATGTTTCCAGTTTTTGTCATTTGGCTCCCTTTTCCATTTCCTGAAAGATGCTTCTTTGGCAACAGCCTCTCTGACCTCACCTTTATACCATTCTGGCAGTTTGGACTTCCTTCCACTTTTCTTAAAGAGTGGAATACAGCTAGTCTGGGCTTCCAAGACAGTATTTTTAAACACCCATGTCTTCATGAAATACAAGAGATCACAGAGAGATGAAGACAGGCATTTATATTTGGAAAAACTTAGAGAGGCTGGCAAAATAGTCAGGAAAGCAAAGGTACAAAAAAGAAGAAGCAATAGCCAATGCAATAAAATGGGGGGATAAGACATTTTTCAGATATGGTAGTGAGAAGAGGAAGGGCAAAGGTGGTATTGTCAGACGCAAGGGTGAAGGGGAGGATTATATGTAGAAGCTGATGAGGATAAAGCGGAAATATTTCTATTCTGTGTTCACAGATGAAGGGCCGGGAGCAGGACATCAGACAACACCCACAAACAGGAACAAAGGCGCGAGGGGCATCTCAAATGATTTTCAGAAGACTCTGTTAGTAAGGAACTAGCTAAGCTAAAAGTGGACAAAACGATGGGACCAGATGGGACACATCCAAGAATACTGAAGGAACTTGGGGACGTTCTAGCAGCTTCACTGACTGACCTTTTCAAAGGCTCTTTGGAATCGGGAGTGGTGCCAGAAGACTGGAGAGAGGCACATGTGGTCCCTTTATACAAAAGCTGAAGTTAGGATGTGGTTGAAAACTACAGGCCAGTTAGTTTAACCTCGTTGGTGAGTAAATTATTGGAAATGCTGCTGAAAGAGAAAATAGTGAGGTTTCTGGAGTCCAGCGGATTGCAGGATCCAAGACAGCATGTATTCAGGTCTTGTCAGACAAATATGATTGATTTCTTTGACTGGGTGGCCAAGGAGTTGGACTGAGGGAGAACCCTAGATGTGTGGTGTATTTAGATTTCAGTAAAGCATTGGATACTGTTCCGCACAGGTGACTTATAAACAAAATACTCTTGGAATGGACCCTAAAGTTGCTGCTTGGGTTAGAAATTGGTTGAGTGGGAGGCGACAGAGGGTACAGATAAATGGAGTTCTCTGCGGTACTCCACTGGTAACCACCTCCTCCGCAGAGTCCTTGGTCTGATTTTGTTTAACATTTTAGTGATATTGCGGAAGGGCTGTTGGATAAGGTTTGCCTCTTTGCTGATGATACCAAAATCTGCTAAGAGTAGACATCCAGGAAGGTGTAGATAACATGAGGAGGGATCTAGCTAAGCTTGAAGAATGGTCTAGAATTTGGCAGCTGAGATTTAATGCTAAAAATTATAGGGTCATACATTTGGGCTGCAACAATCTAAGGGAACGGTACAAATAGGGTGTGATGTACTTCTGTCCACAAAAGAAGAATGGGAACTAGGTGTGATTGTGTCTGAAGTTCTCACGGTAGCTAAACAAGTAGAAAGGCAGCAACGAAAACTAGAAGTATGCTTGGGTGCATAGGAATGGCTAGCAGAAGAAAGGAGGTGATAGTGCGTCTGTATAAGTCTTTCGTGCGACCTCATTTGGAGTATTGTGTGCAGCTCTGGAGACCACACCTTCAAAAGGATATAAACAAGCTGGAGTCGGTACAGATGGTGGCTACTAAAATGGTTAGTGGTCTTCACTATAAAGCAGATGAGGACAGGCTTAAGGATCTTAATATGTACACCTTAGAGCAGAGGTTCCCAACTCCAGTCCTGGAGTACCAAACACCATTCAGGTTTTCAGGCTGTCCCTAATAAATATGCATGAGATGAATTTGCATGCACTGCCCCCATTGTATTCAAATGTATCTCATGCATATTTATTAGGGACAGCCTGAATATGAATGGTGTTTGGCCCTCCAGGACTGGAGTTGGGAACCTCTGCCTTAGAGGAAAGGTGGAATAGAGGTGATATGATTGAGATGTTTAAATACCTCCTTGGCATAAATGCACAGGAGGAGAGCCTCTTTTGATTGAATGCAAGCTCTGCTATGAGGGGACATGGGATGAGAGTGAAAGGGGATAGATTCAGGTGTGATATGCGGAAATATTTCTTTATGGAAAGAGTGGTAGATGCATGTAATAGTCTCCCACAGAGATAAGGACAGTATCTAAATTCAAAAAAGCATGGGATAAACAGAGGCTCTCTAAAGGAAAAAAGGAGAGTCTTGTGGTGGGTGATATGGAAGGGCAGACTACATAGGCCATGTGGTCTTTTTTTGCTGTCGTGTTTCTATGTTTCTGGCTTTTGCTGCTGCCTTTCCTACCTGTTTAGCCACCTTAAGATCATCAGAAACAATCGCGCTCAGCTTACTGGATGGACTGCATTAGCACTTACTGTAACTGTTACTACACACAAATACCAGCTGTCAGTTGAAATTGCCGTTGTAATCTCCCACTTGAAAAAAAATCAAATAGAAATAAATGACAGTAGAGGTTCTGGCTTACTGTGAGAAGGAATTTGAAATCTCTCTTTAGAAAGAGATGTGTTAACATCCTATTGATGTGGCTCAGAATCTGAGGACTTCAGATGGACAAGATTGATTATTTCATCAAATAGAAGGAAGTGTGTCTCTTAAAGAAGAGTGGCCACCTATGACTTCTTTTCTAATGAACTTCTTCTCTCTAGCTTATGTATGATGGTGACAGCAGCTGAGGCTGCCCAGAGAGGACATTTAGAAGTACAGAAAGCAGGAGAATACCGCTGCCAAGATCTCATAAGGTTCCATGATCTCATGCTCCACTGGAATAAGACTGCTGTGAGCTACACAGTGATTTTGGGTGAATTGCTTGTCTAGAGATGAAGATATGATACCTGAATTACATTATCTGAGTCAATCTGCAGTGAAATGTGATAGGCTTAGTAACGTAGACAGGTGTAGCATGGTCAATTACGTGCCTCCATGGGTACCCAGCTCTGTCAGTGCATCTTGCTTCTGACCTGCAGCACCCCATGCTATTCCAGGCCCCCCTACCCACAGTTATGCCGTTTCATCGCCATACTGCAGCATACCATGGTATTCCAGTACTGAAACCTCTCACAGTTCTGCTAATACACCTCAATCATGTCCTGTAATATTTTTTCCTATTTCAATACTGAGACCCACATACAACATTGCCAGTGCACTGCACTCCTGACCTTCAATATACCCTCTGTTCTCCGGGACCAAGCGGGAAGTCAGTCCTCACTTATGGGTGATGTCACAGACAGAGCCTGGCGGCAACACTTCCCAGCTTCCAAAGAAAGCCTTTGGAAGTGCACCACACATGTGTGCTGGTCTTCCCCCAGTCTTCTTTTTTTCTGCGGAGCCTTTCAGACATAGTCTGACACTCAGGAAAGAGCTAATACCTTTCAGTACTATTCTTTCATCTTTTTTGGTTATGTTGCTTCATTACCGTCTTCTTGCCTGTTCTCGAGAGTGTCGGTACCTTAGCGCTGCATTTTCTTTGGGTTTCTTTTTTTTTTTTTGGAGGCGTGGGAGTATTTTCTTTTGTGCCCCCTGTTTGGCCCAGACATTGGAGTCTTTTGACTTGGTAGAAGCCGTTTTCCCCAACTTGTCAAATCCGGCTAATGGATTTAAAAAATACATCCAGTGTGGTCAGACGATATCGGAACTGACCCCCACACTTGGTGTTTGCAGTGCCTCTGGCCTTACCACCAGCCCTCATCCTGCGCCTCTCTGCCTTTAGATGATGCACAAAGGATTTTGGGACCGGGAAAAGCAACAAGAATTGCTATTCAGTTTCTCAGAGTCCTTGGCTGGCATTGGCTCTGGCATAGATGCCCTCGATGGCCTCCACCGAGTCTTCAGCTTCGTGCGTGGACCGTGCTCATTTATGGAGCATCGGACTGGCGGCTCTCCTTCGGTAAGAAGTGCCCCCGGAAAGACCAGTCTTGCACCCAGTCTGCATCGAAGGGTGATGCTGAGCTACAGGTGAGGGCGCACTTGCATCGGCATCAGAGTCCTTGATATGACTCAGTGAAGGCCGGGAGCAACCTCCCAAGCTACCCTTACAGGAGCAGAGGGCTTCCAAGGCCAGGAGGGCCAGTGAGTGAGTCCCCACAAAAGGAACAGGCATCAATGCCGGTAGTTGTGGCACCGGCTTCGACACTATCGGAGACTGAGCTCCTGGCTTAGTGCATGGAGTTGCTTCAGCGAAGCCTCTTGGCATTCTTTGCCCAGCAGGCATCCAAGGACTCGATGACCTTGAGTTCTTCAACCCTGGCAATGGCCATCTCCATGGCAGGGTCCTTGCTGGAGTTTTAGTGCAATAGCTATCATGAAATTCAACAAAAAGTCTTTCCCCTTGGATATGTCTAGGCAGGACTCTAAGGATCTTAATGTAATCGTATTCATAGAGATACTGGTAGAAATATTTAATATTTTCTGAATTCTAACCTATATATGCTTCCAAAACCTTTGGATCAAAGGGCAATCGAAAAACATGTGCATAAAAGTGCCAACCTCCTTCTGATAGGACCAACATTTATCTGAAGACAGTTTATCCCATTTGGATATTTTTACAGGGGTAATTCACTCATCACTCCCCACTTCGACTATTGTAATAGTCTCCTAAACGGTCTACCACTAGCAAACACTAACCTCCTCCAAAGAGCCCAAAATATCTGCGCTCGCGTAACAACGAAAGCTCGCCTGACCGACCACATAACTCCCATCTTATTTGAATTGCACTGGCTCCCCATAAATAGCAGAATAACATACAAAATAATCATAACCACATTTAAACTCATCAATGACATCTCTCCATCTCATCTAACCACCCTATTGCAAGCCCCACCAGAACACAGAATACGAAGACAAAATGCAACATACTCGTTAGCCATACAAAACACTATCCGTAAAACAAAAAAAACCATGAGCTCCAGAGCATTCTCATATGCTGCACCCGCCATATGGAACAAACTACCTTTAAATCTCCGAATGATAAAGGACCTCCATCTATTCAGGAGAGAACTTAAAACCCACTTATTCACAGAACACTTCTCAAACACAATACAGATCACAAACCCACCTTAAATGCAGACGATCACACCGTAACCTCAACGTTGATGATTAAATCCAACAAATGTCTACCTACGCTACCTACTCTACTACTCCTGTATATAGTTGTTTACAATTAATAATATAGTTACTCACAATCATGTTGATTGTAAATAATTTAAAAAATCTGTTCTATGTAAAACCTGTTCTTGTTACACTTGTTATATGTAAACCGCCTTTGATCTATGGAAGAGGCGGTATATAAGAAAGTTTTAAATAAATAAATAAATAAAATATAGGCCCTATGTAGAAAGAAGTACATTGATTGGGTAATTGCAGCTGACCTAGAGGTCCTTGTTATGGGGCCCCCCAACAACTTCCAAAAATTAGGCTGTACCGGATCTGACAAGTCAGAATCCCAGGCCTTTGATAATCCCACTAGACAGTGCGGAGCGTGATCTCTGATTAAATCATATAACTTAGACATAGCACCTTTCTGCCCTATTGACTCTTTTATAATTTTAAATGATATCCCCTCTGTTACCAGATCAACTAATTTTGTATTATACGTGGCTAAGCTGTGTCTGAGTTGCATCCATTGGAAATAGCATGTCCCAGGAAGGGAGAAGTACACCTGCAGGGAGGCAAAATCCTTCCAACCATTTTCACCTATTAGATGCCATAATGTCCAGATACCACGGTTTTGCCACTTTTGCCATGCAAATTTTTGACCCTTAATTTTGAGCATTGGGTTCCACCATATCGGAGTCTGCTTTGAAGGGAAGCTCCCTTTGCCCACCACCTGAACTAGTTTTAAATACGCATCCTGTGTGGCCAAAACTACTCTCCCTGCAGTGGACCAGTCCGGGAATTTCATTCCCAATAAGTGCATCAAGGGATAAGGATGCGCTACCCGAGCCTCCACTTCGAGCCACGTTGGTCTTTGGCCCTGACCCCCCGAATCCACCCAACACGCTCCTTGCTATAAAAGAAGGCCATGATGATACCACTGAAAGTCAGGGAAGTGGACACTTCCCTTTTCTTTGGAAACCTTCAGTTTTTTAGTAGCTATTCTCGGGCAGGTTCCATTCCAGAGGAAATGAAGCTTGTACCCCTCTCTTACAATAGACAGAGTCCAATTTTCTGCTATCTGACCCCATCTGGGTGCAAAATGACATAACCTTCCTGGGATGGTGGAGGGTTCTGGGCCATTCAGGGCCAGGAAGGCAAAGTTCTCTGGATAGGAGTCAAAGCCCCTGTGGAGGCTGAGTCTGCTAAGCCGGTTGAGGCTTAGCTGCTTTTGGCTTCCTTTGTTGCCTAGGTTGTTGCTGCTGTCCCTTTTGGGCAGACTGACCAAAATGATGTCCCTGTTGGGTATAGGAGGGATAAAACTTTTTCTTCTTGCTGAAGAATGGTTTCTTAGAGGACCTTTCCTTGGAGGATCAGCTGTAGATTTAGACAATCTATCCAAAGTGATATTGTCAGCATCTATCTCATTAGCCTTTTCCTGCCAATTCTTGCCAAAAAGATTCTCTCCTGTGCAAGGTATATTCCCTAGTTTGTCCTGTACCCAAATTTCCAAGTCAGATGCCTGGAGCCCGGCAATCCTACGTGCACCTATGGCAATGGCAGAGGTTCTGCTTATGCATTCAAAGCAGTCAAAGGCTGCACGAGTCACAAACTTGGAAGCATCCTGAGCATGTTTGACAAGAGCGAGATAATCTTGCCTTTTATCATCAGGAAGGAGAGGGCTCATAAGCTCTAAATCTCCTGTGACCTCTTTGAGGAACATTCCCATATACAAGATATAGGAACTAATCCTAGCAGAAAGCCTGGAAGCTTGGAAGGATCGACGTCCAAAGGCGTCAAGAGCCCTACACTCACGTCCTGGAGGATTAGATGCATGCCTTTTTGCACTCTTTATCCGTCTCATGGCTGATTCCACGGACATTCAAGTAGCCATGTTCTGTGTGAGCAAGCAGGGTGGAACAAGCTCTCTGTCGCTCAGCAACGAAGCTTTGTGACTATGGGCCCTCGCCAGAGAGCATCAGATTCATCTCCTTGCAGGGTATCTTCCAGGCATTCAAAACTCTTGGGCAGACAGACTCAGTCGAGATCTGCTTCCACACGAATGTTCTCTCCATGCAGACCAGGTGGCCAAATTTTTCAAATTTGGGGAACCCCGGACATAGACCTCTTTGCAAGTCCGCTGAATGCCAAACTTCCCCGGTTCTGTTCCAGAATTCCGGCTCAGGGTTGTCAGGCCAGGGATGCTTTCCTCCTCCATTGGGGTCAGGACTTCCTGTATGCTTTTCCACCCATTCCCCTAATTCCCAAAACCCTGTTCAAGCTTCAGAGAGACAGAGGTCATATGATTCTCATAGCTCCACATTGGCCACGGCAAATGTGGTACCCTCTGCTCCTACATCTCTCTCAAGCTCCGCCTCTGAAGTTAGGATCTGCTCCAGATCTCCTTTCTCAAGAGGACGGGATGCTGTGGCATCCCAATCCCCAGTCTCTGCATCTCAGGGCCTGGTTGCTGAAAGCCTAGAACTTCACGGTCTTAACCTTTCCCTGCAGGTAAAGGATATCCTTTATGCTTCCAGGAAGCCTTCCACAAGATGCTCTTATGCATTTAAGTGGAAAAGGTTTACCATATGGTGCTCGCAGAAGGGTCTTAACCCTCTTGCAATACCTCTGGAATCATTGCTGGAGTATCTCCTTCATTTATCAAATGCAGGGCTTAAGACCAATTCAGTGAGAGTTCATTTGAGTGCTATTGCAGCTTCTTTCAAGCCTCTAAATGGACAACCTATTTCCTCTCATCCTCTCATAGCGAGATTTATGAGAGGCCTTCTTTTAACTAAGCCTCCCATTAAGCTGCCACCGGTGGCATGGGACTTAAATCTGGTTTTTGGGCAGCTCATGAAACCGCCCTTTGAACCATTAGCCACTACCTCTTTGAAATTCCTTTCCTGGAAGGTCATCTTTCTCATTGCAATCACATCAGCACGTCGCATCAGTGAATTACAAGCGTTGGTGGCTGATCCTCCTTATACAAGGTTCCATCCTTAGGTAGTCCTTAGGACTCATCCACACTTTATGCCAAAGGTGGTGTCACCTTTTCATTTAAACCAAGCAGTTTACCTTCCTGTATTCTTTCCAAGGCCTCACGCCTGAAATGCAGAAAGGAATCTTCATACTTTCGACTGTAAAAGAGCTTTGGCCTTTTACTTGCAAAGGACACAGCAACATAGAAAGTCCTCTCAACTCTTTGTTGCTTTTGATAATAGTCATTTGGGACTGCCAGTCTCCAAAAGAACACTGTCCAGCTGGATTGCACAGTGTATATCTTTTGCCTATGAGAGTAAAAACCTTCCTCTTGAAGGCCATGTCACAGCTCACAATGTGAGAGCCATGGCAGCCTCTATGGCTCATCTTCACTCTGTGTCTATTGACGACATCTTTCGAGCAGCTACTTGGGCTTTGGTTCATACCTTCACAGCCCATTACTGCTTAGACAAGGACTCCCGCCGGGATGCCTTGTTTGGTCAGGCTGTTCTTCAACACCTGTTCCATACTTAATCATCTCCTACCCACCATCCCTGGTAGGATGCCAGAGATCCATGGGGGGAAGTGGAGCCCTTTCACAAGGGCACACAACTTCTGGAGCCTTCCCCCTGGCATCTGTAGCTAGGGAGTCCCCCATATGTGAAGACTACATTCCTGCTTGTTCCTGGAGATAGCATAGTTACTCACCTGTATCAGGTGATCTCCGGGAACAGCAGGAATTTAGTCTTCACAACCCATCCACCTCCCCTAGGAGTTGTATCTCTCTATCTCTCTCTCTTTCTCTCTTTCCCTCTCTCTTTTGTCTCAGCTTTAAACTCAACTGGAGAGGGACAGTTGGGAAAGGCAGGAAGGCAGCATGCAGGCGCTGTGGGATGCTTCCAAAAGCTTTCCTGTTGGACGCTGGGGAGCGTTCCCGCATAGACTCCGTCAGTACCGGCGATACCCATATGTGAAGACTAAATTCCTGCTGTTCCTGGAGATCACCTGTTACAGGTGAGTAACTATGCTTTCCAGGTCTATGTATGTTCCTGTTGACAGTCTGAAGGGGAGCATTCCTAATACATAATTAATTTTCAGGGTTGGAGACATTTTAATTGTTTCAAGGCTGCCCCACCAAGACAGGTGGAGAGGCGACCAAGAGAGAGTCATCTTATGAATCATATACAGTAAGTCATCTATGTTCGTTTTAATTGTATCTTCTAATGAGGCGTTGTACTGAATGCCCAGATATTTAATTTTACCAGCCTCCCATCGAAAAGGGAAATCAGCCATAAGTTGTGAGTTTGAAAAATGATTTAATGGGAATGCTACTGATTTAGACCAGTTTATTTTATATCCTCAAATGGAGGAATAGGAGTCTATTAATGTTAAGATCAGCGGCACCTCCACGGGTTGAGTAAAGAGAAGAAGATCATCATCAGCATATGCTGAAAGTTTCACCTGCAAGTCGCCTAAACTAAAGCCGATGGTATCTTTGTTTTGCCTAATAGCTATGGCCAGTGGTTCCAGTGCTAAGTTGAAAAGAAGAGGAGAAAGGGGGCATCCTTACCGCGTACCCCTATGAAGCGAAAATGAACAGGAAAGAATTCCATTGGCGAATATGCGAGCCCTGGTTCTCGAGTATACCTTTAACATGTTTATAAAATCCTCACCAAGACCAAACCACTTCAGGACAAAAAAGAGGAAAGACCATTCGAGGCTGTCGATCGCTTTCTCACCATCGAGAGAGAGGCCAACATAGCGGTAGTGACTTACTGAGGCCTTCTCTATTAAATTACATAACAGCCTGGTGTTGTCTGTGGTTGACCTCCTTGTTACAAAGCCGCATTGATCCGGGTGTATTAAGTCCCCAATAACTTTGGCAAGCCTTGTTGCTAAAATACTCGCATATATCTTATAGTCAGCATTTAGCAAAGATATTGGTCTATAATTTGTAACATAGCTGGGATCTTTACCTGGTTTTTCCAAGACTACTATTGTGGCTTCTGAGAAGTTACCTGTGTGACCCTGCCCTTCCACTAATTCTCCATAATATAGCAGCAGATATGGAAGCAGCTCCTCACAGAACACTTCATAAAATTCGGCAGGGATTCCATCTGGGCCTGTGGCTTTGCCCTCCAGCCATAGAGTTAATAGCCATATGTAGTTCTTTGCTTGAAAGGGGCTTACCCAGGCTCTTGGCTTGTTGCAACGCCAATTTGGGATGGGTTAAATCTTCCACAAATTTTGAGAAGGCGGTCGGATCTGTTTTCAAGTCTGAGGAGTATAAATTATCGTAGTATTTGGAAAATTCATCTAAGATTTGCTCATTATTAGTTTGTCTCATTTGGCTGTCATCCAGAATGAAAACAATTTTCGTTTTTTCTTTCTTCCCTCTCATGGCATTAGCCAGGCACTTACTGGCTTTATTCTGCTCGACATGGAATCTGGCCGATTGTTTCAGCAATACTTGTTCGACTTCGGCACTCAACAGTTCATTATATTGAAATCTTAAAACGCTGTAGCCTGACCAGTATGCTTGGATCAGATTGTTTAATCCATAGCCTTTCCCCGGCTTTAATTTGGCAGTCTAAGGCTGCTAGTTGGGCTTTTCTCTTTTTGTTCTCTCTAATCAAATAGCTAGTAATTGTAGCTCGGAGTGTAGCCTTAAAGGCCTTCCACCACGCCCAACTTACAGAGTTGCCTAATTTATTAATATAAAGTAAGATCTTATAGAAGCCTTCATTTCTGCTTGAAAAGAGGGTTCGGCTAACCATGCTCTATTGAAGGACCAAGTTGGGTTAGGCCTCTCAAGCTCAGGAGGGACAACTCTTAATATGATAGCTGCATGGTCTGAGATGCTTATGCCCTTGATATCCACCTCACAGTCATTTGTAATGAGGGTCTTAGATATAAAAATAAGTCAATACGGGAAAAGGATTTATGCGGTGGGGGGGGAGGGGGGAAATAGGTGTAATCTTTTTCCACAGGGTGGAGCAGTCTCCAAATATCCACCAAGCCATTTGCCTCTATCAGGGCAGTGAAAGCTATGCCTACTCGGGATCTATCCCCCTATCCACTCTCCCAGGATTACGATCTATTATGGGATCACTAACCAAGTTGAAGTCCCCGCCCAAGATAGTTGGGACTGAACTCCCCATTTGCAACATGCCGGATATCGTACGGTAGAATACAGGGCATCACAATTAGGGCCATATATATTTAAAAATAGGAGATTCACTCTCCCAACCTTAACTAAGGATTTGGCCCACTTCCGAAGGCGTCATTGCTAGTATTTTCAATCGTAACTCCCAATGATTTCCTCCAAAAAGGTTGCCACACCATTTTTCTTATGATCTGCCGGGGAGGATCCAATTATCATAAACTGCTTGTCTTCTAATTTCCTAGTTTCCCTGCATCGTGAGGTGTGTTTCCTGTAATAGGATTACGTCAGCATGTTGCCTCCTACAATATGTTGTTAGTATCTTCATTCTTTTATTTATTTATTTATATTTATTTATTTATATTTCTTATATACCGCACTATTTGCAATCAGCGCGGTTCACATGGAACAGAAACATCCGACAACTTAAATATGTGTGGTCATTACATTATTATATCCTATTTTTTCCTTTTTTTTGTTATTTCTTTAAATTTTTACATAGACATCAGTACCTACAAATATAGATAAAGTGCAGGTCTCGGACTAACACTGGCAGTGCTTTTTGCAAGCATCAAAAGCAACATACCTTCACGCATCAATGACCTTTAAGCACTTATCCATTCATTGAAGAGTTACAGTACTTCAGAACTCCCTACTAGACTTTTTCTTCAATCATTAACTTAATTTGCTTATTCATGTTGTTATTAGTGAAAGATTGTGCTTATCTTCTCATATTGTAGGTGATTACTCTCCCCGACGCCACCAAATGGGTACCGCTAAAATGAGTTTTTGTTTTCTTCCTCAGGGGGGATTTAAGTTATCACAGCACGATCTAAGAAACAACAGAGAAGTAATGAGCATACCAGTATAGAACTTACAGTTGCAGGCACAAAATTTCTCCAATGAAATCACAACTTCTACCTTGGAGTGGAACGCGGTGGCTTACTCTCTACACCTTCAAAGCTTTACCATACTGAAACTTTTTTTTACGTGCAGAAAAACACCGCGCATGCGGACCAGCTCTATTAGGGGGATTTAAATAGTGATGTCATAGTTATCAGCCGCCAATCTAATGAATCATCTGGTAGTATTATCCTTCTCACAGGCTGTCTTGGATGAAGGAAACAGATTTTTAGATATTACATGCATGCTCGCCATTCAATTGAATTATTCAAACCCATGACACCCGTCGTGGCCAATCTGAAAATCCATTTTTGCTCTTGTATTAATAGCGTTTGCGCCCTCGATTTACTATTCCTCCCAGTAGGGGGCATTTCGATTGCAAAGCAGCGTAGATCCTCAAAACAATGGCCTTTGGCAACACAATGAGCTACTATTGGGGCTTCTAATGTCCTACATTTCAACTTACTGCGATGTTCTGCCATTCTAATCTTTAACTGGCGTTCTGTTTTCCCGATGTATAAAAAATCGCAGGGGCATCTAATCGCATAAACAACGTGATCTGAAAGGCATGTTGTAAGATGTTTTAAAACATACGTTTTCCCACAATGTGTAAAACTGCTCCGCTCTTCCATTACAGGACAAATTGTGCAACTACCACAGGCTCTATGCCCTGGTGCTACCGCTTGGGATAACTCTCGCTTTGGTTTTAATCGACTTGGGCTCAACTTATCTTTAAGATTAAAATTCCTCTTCCAGACACATCTGATAGACTTATTACGTAACGCTGGTACTGTGGTGAGGACGTTGCGATGTTTCTGCAAAATGTTTTTGATAGCTCCACTCAATGGGGAGAATTTCATTATGAAATTTATGGTGTCCTCATCCTCTAATGTATTGCATGGTTTTGATTGAAGCAATAATGCTCTGTTACAGTATAACGCCCTCTTGTATGCCCTCTGAATTATTAAAGGGGGATAACCCCTATCTTGGAAATCCTTTATTAAATTCTTCGCTTGCAATTTATATTCTGCAACTGTGGAACAGTTTCTTCTGTATCTAATAAATTGAGATATTGGCAAGCTGTCGTGTAGTTGTTTCGGGTGGTGGCTAGTGTAATGCAAAATGGTATTTCTGTCTGTTGATTTTTTATAGATGGACGTCAGCCAACCTCCCGGGCCCTTCCGTACTATCACATCCAAGAAAGCAATTTGATAAGCGTGATATATAGATGTGAACTGTATGTTGGGATCCCGAAGATTTAACCACTCAGTGAATTGTTGTAATTCCCCCACTGAGCCTCCCCATAACAGAAAAACGTCATCAATGAATCTTCTCCATAGGATTAAATGATGTTGATATTGGGAATTATTTAACCACTGGCGTTCGAAATTCTGCATATATAAATTGGCCACTGATGGGGCGCAAGTGGCACCCATAGCTACTCCAGACATCTGCTGGTAAATTTGACCGTCAAATTCAAAGTAATTATGGAAAATCGTAAGGTCTGCCAACTCTGAAATAAACATTATAAGATTTGAAGACAAGCTACCTTGTTCGCGTAATGAAGTCACTATAACTGTATGTGCTTCTTTCTGGGGAATGTTTGTATACAGAGCTGCCACATCCAGCGTTACAAGAACAACATGTGCCTTTGACGCCCATTCAGAATATTCCTCCAAAATAGTTAAAAAATGAGAGGTATCCTTCAGATACGACGGAATAGCCGGCATTAAAGGTCTTAAAAAGGAGTCTATGTAAATGGATAAAGGTTCCAGAACTGACCCCTTTGTGGAAACAATCGGTCTTCCTGGCGGATTCGCAGCGTCCTTATGTATCTTAGGCACCAAATATAGTCTGGCAATGGTTGGTGCCGGTTCGTTGAGGAATTTCCATTCCTTACGTGAAATAATGGATGCTTCCAAAGCTAATGTAGTGATATTTTTAATTTGTTGTTGTAGACTTTTTGTTGGATCTTGTAATAAAACTTTATACGTGGTAGTTTGAGATAACTGTCGGTGAGCTTCAGCTAGATATTTCTCTCTATCCATTATTATGGTGGGTCCCCCTTTATCTGCACGTTTGATTACTATGTCTGTTCTAGCCTGCAGTTCCTCCATTGCGTGACGTTCCATTGTCGTCAACTTATGAGATGTCAAAAATAATTTTTGTTCCAAACTGACTACTGATAAGGGGTCTCAGAATATATAAAGAGCCTAAATTGTTCCTGGACAACCCGGGATTTATTGAAAAATGGAACAACATCTTAAATAAGTGTTCTCTAGACATTATGGTATTAATAACTGAGACCATGGCGGCTAGTCTAGAAATTTTGAATCATGACATCGAAACTATGATAACCAACCTAAAAAAGGAAATGACAACAGCCTGTGAGAAGGATAATACTACCAGATGATTCATTAGATTGGCGGCTGATAATTATGACATCACTATTTAAATCCCCCTAATAGAGCTGGTCTGCATGCGCGGCGTTTTTCTGCACGTAAAAAAAAGTTTCAGTATGGTAAAGCTTTGAAGGTGTAGAGAGTAAGCCACCGCGTTCCACTCCAAGGTAGAAGTTGTGATTTCATTGGAGAAATTTTGTGCCTGCAACTGTAAGTTCTATACTGGTATGCTCATTACTTCTCTGTTGTTTCTTAGATCGTGCTGTGATAACTTAAATCCCCCCTGAGGAAGAAAACAAAACGCATTTTAGCGGTACCCATCTGGTGGCGTCGGGGAGAGTAATCACCTACAATATGAGAAGATAAGCACAATCTTTCACTAATAACATGAATAAGCAAATTAAGTTAATGATTGAAGAAAAAGTCTAGTAGGGAGTTCTGAAGTACTGTAACTCTTCAATGAATGGATAAGTGCTTAAAGGTCATATATGCGTGAAGGTATGTTGCTTTTGATGCTTGCAAAAAGCACTGCCAGTGTTAGTCCGAGATCTGCATTTTATCTATATTTGTAGGTACTGATGTCTATGTAAAAATTTAAAGAAATAACAAAAAAAAGGAAAAAATAGGATATAAAAAAGAAAAAAACCTTTGAATTGAAGATGGAGGTATTACAGTAGAAACCCTATAAAGCAGATTTTCTCAATACTTTTTGAGGGCTTTCACTGCGATAAGGATCTTTAACCCTCTGAAAATTGGACCCAAAGCATTCGTATGGTCATTACATTAAACAGGAAATGCAACTTGGAAAAAGGGTACACTATATACATATGAGGTGTACTGAGAAAGGATAATGTTTGGTGTTTACATTGTAGGGGACGCCTGTTGCGAGGGCTTGCCTAGTTGACTACTATTATTGTTGAGGTGCTCGTTATTCGAGTGGGACTGAGGATCGGAGATGTCAGTGAGATATTTGGTGAAGAGGAAATGTTTAAGGGCCTTTCTAAATTGGCTCAAGTTGGGGATTGCTCTGATATGTGCTGGCAATGTATTCCATAGACTTGGGGCACAGAGTTGGAAGGCTCTGTTAGCTGTTGTTTTGGTGCATTTTAGTCGGGGTCTTGATGCCCTTTACATTTAGAGATAATATCTTTAGCCCGTTAGCCATTACATCTCATACAGATTAATGCCTGCAAAATATAGCATATAACAGAACCTTTATCATAATATATAGTAGACCCTCCATCAGTCTTCCCCAGAGAACCAGTACATAACCCCCTTAACATTGAACAGCGATATGGGTGAGGCAGCGTAAACAATTCACATGGTGCAGCCTGGGCCCATTATAGCATTTAAGCCAAAAAGACATGGCTAATTAGCATAACCCACCTTTAAACATACAAGATATTGAAAACAGACAAAGTTAGGACACTCAGAAAGAGAGAAAGACATTTGCCAATGCTTAAAGCAGTCTTGCTGATATCCTGTGTGCGCCCCTTCCTCTGAATTATAGCTGGAGCTTCCATTATATGTCCCAAGGTGGGCCACAGGTTTAACGGCTTCCCAAAAGCTGTACTACGATAATCAGAAGATTACTTGAATAGGCGGTAGGCCCAAGTGGACGAGACAACTCTGATGGTATTTAAACCCAGCAGCATATTGACTTATAAACAAATCTCCTGCGCGTGCTGAAGTATACCCTCTAGGCATAAGCTAGTAAGTCATCTGGAACTAAACCCTACCGGGTTTGATTGCCTGACGGTTTGATCAACCGCTCTATGCAGGTATGGCTGAACGGATCAATGTGAGGTCTAATTTTGATGCTTCAATAAGGCCTCCTGATCCTCGATGAACTGCCGAAGTGCCACTGGATCCTCAAACATTTTATTTGCATTGTTTAGAGTAACTTTAAATCTCGCCGGGTTGAAAAGTCCATACCTTTCCTGGAGGTGTTGGAGTCTCGGTCTTAAGGCAAGAAATTGCTTTCTCTTTTCAACAGTAGGCTTGCTGTAATCGGGGTAAAAGGTAATTTTCTGCCCCTCATACTGAAAGGATTGACCCACCTTGGCCGCTGCCAGTATTCGGACAGCATGTTGATGTCACAGCACGCATAGGATCATCGGGCGCGGCCTGCTGCTTTGCAAGTTAGGTGAGGAAAGTATTTGGTGCGCCCTTTCAATCTCCAGTGGCCGCGAAAATTCTATTTTCAAAAACTTCGGTATCAGGGCTTCTAAAAACCGAATAGGGTCACCCCCTTCAGAGCCTTCCGTTAGCCCAATGATGCGAATATTATTGCGCCTAGCTCTATTGTTCATATCTTCTATACTTCTTTCAAGGATTTCCAGTTTGCGAGATGCCTTTGCATGCTTAGTTTTTATTACAGTTTTTTATATACCGCGCTATTTACAATCAGCGCGGTTCACATATGGCAACCGACACTTCCGCTTTATCCTTTCTAAGGGATAGAGTTTGAATTTGCGATCGCAGATCTTTCAAGTCTGATTGCATTTCAGTTAATGATTCCCCGTTGGAGTCTACACGAGCGCAAATCGCCCAAACCTCTTTTAAGATCTCCTGCATGTTCTCAGACGCTTCTTGTTGCGGCGCCATTTTTTGCGGGGAGAGTGGGTCTGTTTTGGATCTTTTCGTGCCTGATGACGGGGGGGGTTCGTGAATTCCAAACGGGTTTGCTTACTACCAGACATACTCACTGACTGTGGGCCAACTTTGCCGGTAAAGGAGGTAGCTTTCCACTGAGATGATCAGGATTAACTGTCAGGGTTCCCAGGAGATAATTCTTATGTGGCCATGTTGGAGTCTCGCTGGCTTCGCCTCCGGGAAGCTCTCCTTTTAACTATCAAGGCCGAAGAGGAACTTCAAGTAGAAGAACTGGGAATCCTCCAGCGCCCTTCACCTCTGAAAGAAGCCATAACTGTACCGGTGCAGTGTATCAAAGAGAGGTTCCTCTTCTGCATCTGGGAGGCCCCCATCTCTGTTCCCATCGTGAGCCAGTGCCTGAGCTCGGTGTATTGGTTTATGAAGAGCCACAGCTTTGAGAAACCACAACTCCCACATAATTCTGTGGTGGTCCAGTGGGCTATGTGCTATATCAAGAGTCAGAAGAATCATTCTTTGGTGCCTTCAGGCCAGAAGGACCATACTATAGATACATTTGGCCGCAAATGCTATCAGGGCTCCATGATTGCACATATTCAAATGTACCAACTTTATATGGGAATGTTCTTGTGGGATCTGGCTAGAGACCTTACTGGGTTCTCCTCGGAGCTGTCAGAGGAACAGCAGCAGAAGTATCGCTCCCTTGTCTCAGATCAGAGAGTACTCAAAGCATGTCCCCAGAGCTGCCTACGATGGCTTTGAGTCTGTAGCTTGAGTCTCTGCAGTGGGCATTGGGATAAGCCACCTGGCCTGACTTCAGGCACTGGACCTGGAACAGTGGGGCCAGGATACTTTGGCAGACGTTCCCTGCATGAGTGATAAAGTTTTGAAGCTCCTATGAGGGAGATGGCGGGTGAACTGGAGCACGACCAGCTCGCCGTGAATCGCTTCTATCAGAAGACTTCTGATCCCTCTAAAACGAAATCTGCTGGAAAGAAGCATTTTTTCCAAAAGAAGAAGAAATTCTGTGGTACCATACCATTTGTATCAGTCCCCTCAGCAGGCTGTACAACAAGAGGGTCAAGGTCAGCACCAGCAGCGCTGCCCCAAGCAACAGAAATCTTAACCAGCCCCATACCCTCAGCTTGGTGGAGGATTTTGACTTTTGCTTCCAGGCCCCATCGCACCAGTGCATCCTGACGATAGATGCCTCCAAGTTGGGCTGGGGAGCTCACCTGGACGGTCTGTGCACACAAAGACTTCGGACATCCCAAGAGAGCCTCCACCAGCTCAACTTCCTTGAACTTCAAGCCATTTGCAATGCACTTCGAGTTTTCTGGCACCAACTTGTCCACCAGGAAGTCCTCATCCAGATGGACAACCAAGTGGCTATGTTCTACATCAACAAGTAGGGTAGCGTAGGTCCTGCCTTCTCTTTTGGGAAGTGGTGCGCCTCTTGAAATTTGCCATCTCCCAAGGCATGTCCCTGAGAGCAGTATACCTACCGTGTTCTTGACAGCCACCTCCGCAGAGTTCTCTAAACACATGAGGGAACTCTCAACAATCAGGTGGCCAACTGGATCTTCCAGGCATAGGGCACACCTTAGATAGACCTCTTTGCTACTCTTTATGTGGCCAGCTGCTGTGGTTTTACTCTCAGGTGTCCTGCCAACATCTGGTGGCTCCTGATGCCTTCTTCCTCGACTGAAGCAAAGATCTTCTTTGTGCGTACCTACCAACTCCTCTAGTGGCCAAGAGCCTTTTCAGAGTTTGGGCAGATGGCACCTCCATGATTCTCATTGCATCATATTGGCCCAGAGAACCCTGGTTCCCCTTCCTGCTGCAACTATTGCAGTGACCACCTCTGGTTGGGCTTGGCCCTGGATCTCATTTCTCAGGACAGAGGAACATTGCTACATTCCAACCTTCAATTCATGGCTCTCATGGTGTGGATGCTGAACGGGTAGTACTTGCTGCCTACCAACTGCCGCTAAAGATAGAGAACATTCTCCTTGCTTTGTGTAAGGATACCACACGACAAGCTTATGCTTTTAAGTAGCACAGATTTTCCATATGGTGTACAAGCAGGGCCCTGGACCCATTCTCTTGTCCAATCAATTCAGTTTTGACATATCTCTTACATCCAACTCGATCAGGGTGCACCTCAGTGCACTGGCCGCTTATCATCATTCAGTGGCTGATAAGCCCATCTCTGCTCACCCACTGATGAGTCATTTCATGAAGAAACTGCTTCTTTCCTGTCCCCTTATTAAACCACCGCCAGTGGTGTTGGGCTTTAATGTGGTACTGGGTCGGCTTCTCTCTCTCCTGTTTGAGCTGCTCAGCTCTTGCCCACTCAAATTCCTTACTTGGAAGGTCATTTTCCTGGTAGCACTCACATCTGCGCTCAGGGTTAGTGAACTGCAAGCGTTGGTGGCGCATCTGCCTTATACCAGATTTCATAAGAACAGGGTTGTCCTCTGGACTCGCCCTAAATTCCTGCCTAAGGTAGTTTCCACTTTTCATCTCAGCCAATCAGTGCTACTGCCCATCTTTTTTCCCAAGCCTCACTCCAACAGGGCTGAGGCATCTTTGCATACCTTGGATTGTAAGCGAGCACTCATGTTCTACCTGAAGAGGACAAATGCCAACCGCAATTCTCCCCAGTTATTCATCTCCTTTGACCTCCAACAACCTGGGCGTGGTGGTAAGAAAATGCACTCCCTCGATCTGGGTGGCGGACTGTATCTCCTTTGCTTATGCTTAAGCCGGCCTCTACTTAGAACGTCATATCATGGCTCACAGCATGCAAGCTATGGCTACTTTGGTAGCCATCCTTCGTTTGTTCTCCACAGTGGAGATCTGTAGGACTGCTACGTGGTCTTCTGTCCAATCTTTACAGCCCATTACAATTGGGATGGAGATTCCTGGTGTGACAGCAACTTCAGCCAGGCCATACTCCAGCACCTTTTTGGGATACAGAGCAATTCCTTCCCACCAGTCCCTCTATCCATCCAGGCTACCGTAGAGGCATGCTGATGTTAATGTCCCTACTGACAGCTGACACTCAGAACCTTTAGCGATTGCTCATGCTGTATTCTTGATTTGTTTTTTTTCTGGTTGCCTCATTGGGCTTTTTACAGTTATTTTCAGTAGCCTGTAGCTATGGGAGTCCCATAAATGAGGACTGACTTCCTGCTTGGTCCTGAAGAAAGTGTGGTTACTCACCTGTAACAGGTGTTCTCCGGGAGCAATAGAAATCCATCCTCATTACCCTCCCACCTCCTTGTGAAGTTGTTTATTTTTGGGCTTGATTAAGCTATGTCATCATTGTGAGGTAATAGTAGTACTAGTAGTAGTAAAGATGGCTCCTTTGGGTGGAAAGACCAGCACGCATGCATGGTGCACTTCCAAAGGCTTCCTTTGGAAGCAGGTAAGTGTTCCTGTGTGGGCTCCGTTTGTGGCATCACCCATAAGTGAGGACTGATTCCTGCTGCTCTCGGAGAACACCTGTTACAGGTGAGTAACCACGCTTTATTCCAGCACTGAAACCAAACACATCACTTTCAGTATGTCTTGATCCTAAACTGTAGCACTCTGAGCTATTCTAGTAATGGGAGCCTTAGAAACAAACAGGACAATATTTAAACATTATGATACGCATGTTTTTTTTGGGGGGGGGGTTGTTCCTCAAGTCGCTGGGTGTGGAGCTTAAGTAAAATATGTATATTCAGTGCTGTTATTTGGAGATTGGTGATATTCACTCTGCTGCCTAGATAACTATCTAGCTAAAGTTAGGGTAGATTTTTGATGTCTTAAATTTATCTGGCTAGTTATTTGAATACTGGACTGCTCTCCAGCAATATACAAATAAGTCCCTTTTCTGAATTCGGTAATGTATCCCTCCATGTACTTACCTATTAGAGTAGTTAACCCTGGCACTGCTATTTCACTTACAATGGAGAAATATGGCCTCTTGAACTGAAAAAAGCATGTAATAATGTAGTTATACGAGCGTGATGTGAGTCAGCATCTGTAAGCGGCAGTTCAGCAGCGATTCATTGTTTATCCAGCTCTTTCTCACAGTGTGTATGTGTATATATGTGCATAAATAGAAATAAATGCATTAGGGCTCTGCTTCTTCTACATTGCCAGTCTGCCACACATAAAACAGTTTAAGGGCAGTAATGTCTTGAAAACCATTAGTGTGTTATAGCTCAATTAAAATGTTTTTAACGTAAGTGTCTCATGTGGGCTGCAACAACTGTGTTCTGCCCACATTCCAGCCACAATTATTCTGATAAAGAATGACTTCTTTGTTGCGTGCTTTCTCTGCGATTATGAAACGTGAGATGGTGAGGGGGATAGAAGAGCTTGGAACAAATGCCTGTACCTTTTCTTAAGGTTATCATTCCTGTAAATCTTTCTCTCTTCCTCATCCTCAGACAATCCATGTTGCCATCGTCTGTGCCGGGTACAATGCCAGTCGGGATGTTGTCACGCTTGTTAAATCCGTCTTGTTTCACAGGTATGGAAAAATCTATTCCCCCTTTCTTTCTTTTTCGGGCCTGGGATGAAGGGGAAGGTGGCATCTGAAAGTACCTTGCTCAGTATTGTTTGTTTAAGGTAGCGTAGAGGGTATCGTTTAACTATGCCATAGTGCAATAGCTCTCAAACCTGTCGTGGAAGACCTCTAGCCAGTCGTATTTTCAGGAGATCCACAATGAATATTCATGGGGAGATTTGCATCCCTACTACCTCCATTATATGCCAATCTCTCTCATGCATATTCTCTTTGTATACCCTCTTGATTTAAATATAGGGTTTCTAGCATATAAGTAGTAGTACATTATTTCCTCTTTATCTGCAGGAATCCACTAAACCGTAGTTAATCCTCTTTAACGTTTTATTAATTTCTGTGGTTTATCTCCTGCCACAGTGGGTCCATGAACACGCTCACCTTGGTCTTTATTTGTGGCAGGGACGTTATCTACATTTACATCTACAGTGTTTGCACTATTGCTATCACCATCGTTAGCCCTAGTGGATATCATTGGTTGGTGGTCCCCCAGGACAGGTTTGAGAACCACTGCTATAGCGCATAGTCAACAGAACAAATCTGTCTGTAGTAGAGGAAATCAAACCTAAGCTTTCTTTAGAAGCTCAAATGATAAGACTTCAACTTTCATACTTTGGACACATCATGTGAAGAGAAAGATCATTAGAGAAAGATATATGCTTGGCAATGTTGCAGGTTAGTGCAAAAGAGGAAGGCCAGCAATGTGATGGATCAATACAATAACAGCAGCTATGGATGGCACACTATCAACAATTAGCCGCCTGACTGAAGACCGAACACAGTTTAGGACAACTATCCAGAGGGTTGCCATGAATCAATATCAACTCGACGGCACTTAACAACGGTACAGGGTGCTGGGTTCTATATTAGAAGTAAACACTCAGGAGAAGGATCTTGGTCATTGTGGACAATGTATTTAAGATCACATTAGCATTGCATTGGTGGGTGTCTACCATGGACCCCATCAGGGCCGACCTGTCCCGTCCATTGAGCAAGAATGTTTTTTGCACAGGGCCCCGCGTTTCAGGGGGCCCAACGCAAAAAACATTCTACATCAGCCCAAATAGATTAAAAAAAAACCAAAAAACTGGCTGCTGCTGCCGCTGCCGCCGTGGCAGCGGCAGAATCAAGCGTCCTGCCGCGGGGCCCCCCCTGCCCGGCAGAGCCTCCCTGCAGCATCAGCTCCCGAGTCCCAAAGCGCGGGCTTTCAGAGCCACAAAGGGAGAGCTTCTCTGACCTCTCGCGGCTTTGTTAAGCCCGCCAGGGCTGATGGGAAATCCCATCAGCCCCGGCGGGATTAACAGAGCTGCGAGAAAGGGAAACAATCACGGCTCTGAAAGCCCGCACTTTTCAGCAAGAAGAAGAAGTTTTATCCCTCCTATACCCAGCAGGGACATCGTTTAGGTCAGTCTGCCCAAAAGGGACAGCAGCAACAACCTAGGCAAAGAAAGACAAAAGCAGCTAAGCCCCAACCGACTCAGCCTCCACAGGGGCTTTGACTCCCTATCTAGAGAACTTTGCCTTCCTGGCCCTGAACGGCCCAGGACCCTCCACCATCCCAGGAAGGTTGTCATTTTGCCACCAGATGGGGTCAGATAACAGCAGAAAATTGGACTCTGTCTATTGTAAGAGAGGGGTACAAGCTTCATTTCCTCAGCATGCCCCCTCCTACAATGGTAAGACAGTTCAATTCTCAGACCTCTCTCAACGACTGGTTAGGTAAAGAGTTCACTGTGCTCCATGCTCAAGGGGCAATAGAAGAGGTACCCATTCCCCAACGGGGTACATGGTTTTACTCCCCCTATTTCCTTATTCCAAAGAAAACAGGAGGACACAGACCCATTTTAGACCTCAGAGAATTGAACAAATTCCTGTTCAAAGAGAAGTTCAAAATGATTTCTCTAGGAACTCTGCTGCCATACCTTCAGAGTCAGGATTGGCTTTGTTCTCTAGATCTCAAGGATGCGTACACTCATGTTCTCTTCCATCCAACTCACCGAAAGTTCCTTCGCTTTCTGTTTCAAGGGGAAGCGCTACCAATACAGGGTTCTTCCTTTTGACCTGGCCTCTGCACCAAGGGTGTTCACAAAATGCATGGCTGTGGTGGCAGCATTTCTCCGCACCCTGGGAATATTCGTCTTCCTTACTTAGACGACTGGCTCATTCGAGCCCCTTCAGAGCCAGAGGCCAGGGTTGCTCTCTCTTGCACAATGCGCATCCTTTAGTATTTGGGGCTTGTCATAAACATCCCAAAATCAAACCTTGCTCCCACTCATTCCCTAGAGTTTATAGGAGCTCTGCTGGATACCAGACAGACAAGGGGCCTTCCTTCCACAGCCCCGCTGCCTTCGCATTGTGCAGTTAGCTTCCCAAGCAGTGCTAAAACCTCACCTCACTGCTCGGGAAATGTTAGTTGCTAGGCCACATGGCATCCACCGTGCATGTGGTTCCTTATGCTCGCCTCCATATGAGGGCAGCCCTGTGGACTTTATCCACTCAGTGGACTCAGGCGTCAGGTTGCCTGTCAGACAAAATAGCAAACTCAGTTCGCCTTATTTTGTCTCTCCAATGGTGGCAGTCACCCCAAAACCTTTTGGTGGGGTCTCCTTTTCAGCAACCCCCACCCCAAGCCATTCTAACAACAGATGCTTCACAGGTGGATTGGGGAGCCCACCTGCAAGGCCTCTTTACCCAGGGTACCTGGACTCTACAGGAGGTCTGTCTCTACATCAGTCTCCTGGAACTCGGAGCAATCTTCCTTGTTCTTTGAGTATTCCACACCCAGCTCGGCTACAAGACAGTCCTAGTTCAAACGGACATTCAAGTAGCCATGTTCTATGTGAACAAGCAGGGTGGAACAGGCTCTCTGACGCTCTGCAACGAAGCTTTTTGACTATGGGCCCTCGCCAGAGAGCATCAGATTCATCTCCTTGCAGTGTATCTTCCAGGCATTCAAAACTCTTGGGCAGACAGACTCATTCGAGTTCTGCTTCCACACGAATGGTCTCTCCATGCAGACCAGGTGGCCAAAATTTTCCAAATTTGGGGAACCCCAGACATAGACCTCTTTGCAAATCCACTGAATGCCAAACTTCCCCAGTTCTGTTCCAGAATTCCAACTCAGGGTTGTCAGGCCAGGGATGCTTTCCTCCTCCATTGGGGTCAGTACTTCTGTATGCCCTTCTACCCATTCCCCTAATTCCCAAAACCCTGTTCAAGCTTCAGAGAGACAGAGGTCATATGATTCTCATAGCTCCACATTGGCCACGGCAAATGTGGTACCCTCTGCTCCTACATCTCTCTCAAGCTCCGCCTCTGAAGTTAGGATCTGCTCCAGATCTCCTTTCTCAAGAGGACGGGATGCTGTGGCATCCCAATTCCCAGTCTCTGCATCTCAGGGCCTGGTTGCTGAAAGCCTAGAACTTTACGGTCTTAACCTTTCTCAGCAGGTAAAGGATATCCTTTATGCTTCCAGGAAGCCTTCCACAAGACGCTCTTATGCATTTAAGTGGAAAAGGTTTACCATATGGTGCTCGCAGAAGGGTCTTAACCCTCTTGCGATACCTCTGGAATCATTACTGGAGTATCTCCTTCATTTATCAAATGCAGGGCTTAAGGCCAATTCAGTGAGAGTTCATTTGAGTGCTATTGCAGCTTCTTTCAAGCCTCTAAATGGACAACCTATTTCCTCTCATCTTCTCATAGCGAGATTTATGAGAGGCCTTCTTTTAACTAAGCCACCCATTAAGCCGCCACCGGTGGCATGGTACTTAAATCTGGTTCTTGGGCAGCCCATGAAACCGCCCTTTGAACCATTAGTCACTACCTCTTTGAAATTCCTTTCCTGGAAGGTCATCTTTCTCATTGCAATCACATCAGCACGTCGCATCAGTGAATTACAAGCGTTGGTGGCTGATCCTCCTTATACAAGGTTCCATCATGATAAGGTAGTCCTTAGGACTCATCCACACTTTATGCCAAAGGTGGTGTCACCTTTTCATTTAAACCAAGCGGTTTACCTTCCTGTATTCTTTCCAAGGCCTCACGCCTGAAATGCAGAAAGGAATCTTCATACTTTGGACTGTAAAAGAGCTTTGGCCTTTTACTTGCAAAGGACACAGCAACATAGAAAGTCCTCTCAATTCTTTGTTGCTTTTGATCCTAGTCATTTGGGACTTCCAGTCTAGAAAAGAACACTGTCCAGCTGGATTGCACAGTGTATATCTTTTGCCTATGAGAGTAAAAACCTTCCTCTTGAAGGCCATGTCACAGCTCACAATGTGAGAGCCATGGCAGCCTCTATGGCTCATCTTCACTCTGTGTCTATCGACGACATCTGTCAAGCAGCTACTTGGGCTTCGGTTCATTCCTTCACAGCCCATTACTGCTTAGACAAGGACTCCCGCCGGGATGCCTTGTTTGGTCAAGCTGTTCTTCAACACCTGTTCCATACTTAGTCAACTCCTAACCACCATCCCTGGTAGGATGCCAGAGATCCTTGGGGGGAAGTGGAACCCTTTCACAAGGGCACACAACTTCTGGGGCCTTCTCCCTGGCATCTGCAGTTAGGGAGTCTCCCATATGTGAAGACTACATTCCTGCTTGTTCCTGGAGATAGCATAGTTACTCACCTGTAACAGGTGATCTCCGGGAACAGCAGGAATTTAGTCTTCACAACCCACCCACCTCCTCTAGGAGTTGTATCTCTCTATCTCTCTCTTTTTCTCTCTTTCCCTCTCTCTTTCCCCTCAGTTTTAAACTCAACTGGAGAGGGACAGTTGGGAAAGGTGGGAAGGCATCACTCAGGCGCTGTGGGATGCTCTCAAAAGCTTTCCTATTGGACATTGGGGAGTGTTCCCGTGCAGGCTCCATCGGTACAGACAATACCCATATGTGAAGACTAAATTCCTGCTGTTCCCGGAGATCACCTATTACAGGTGAGTAACTATGCTTTATCCATACACTGATTAAGAGGCATGTTTACTAAAAGTTAGTGTATGGTAACATTATGCAAATAGTTATGCAAATGAGGTCCCTTATGCAAATGAGGTCTTGCACCGAGTCTCCGCAAATGGCCCCGCACCCCCCCTTGGGCCGCCCCTGAACCCCATTTACTTTTCTCAACTCCTCCCAGTTATATTCACTCTTTTCCTGGGGGGATATGTGTTCATGGCCTTTCCCCCCCATACTTAACCTCTTCATAAGTAGCATGGTGAAAGCACAAGGGTTAATTCTGGGTGTGGTGGCAGTAGCAGGCTGTGAGGGAGCATTTTAAATTAAAAATAATTCAGCGCCTCAAACCACTCCTGGAACTCCATGACGTCCGGACAGTGCTTCAAGCAGTAATAACCCCACTCTCAGATTATTGCAACAGCATGCTGCAAGGACTTCCCAAAAAAACTACCCACCAACTTCAACTAGTGCAAAACCTAGCCGCTCAGTGTAGCCTCCAATTCAACACACAAGAATCACATCACCCCCATACTTCGTGATCTTCCCTGGCTTCCAATAATCTCAAGGGTAAAATATAAATATTTAATGATCATATTCAAACACCATTGTAACATTGCCTCGACTACCCTATCCTCCCTCCTAATAACACCTAACACGTCAAGAACAAGGAGAAACAACTCACAGAATGCATACATAACTCCCCCACACATCCGAAACACAAATCAATGCACCAGTACCAGAGCCTTCTCCTACGTGGCCCCAACACTATAGAACACACTCCCTAATGACATGAGAGCAATAAAAGACCTACAACAATTCCGCAAGAACCTAAAACCACATCTTTTTATAGAACATTTTGGTGACCCAAGCACCCTCATCAGCACTCAAAAAACAAACAAACCTAAAAGCATCTCCTCCCCCACCATCTAACAACTTAAAACAACATAATTGTCCCAATTCAAACACTAAACACAATCAAAATGCATACAATTACCTACTCTCATTTATACAATACTTGCTAATTGTATATAGTTCCAAAAAAATAATTAAATGTACATAGTTCCTATGTTCATATGTTAATTGTATATAATTCTTATGTTTAATGTAAAACATGTTTTGATGTTCCATGTAAACCGCCCCTGATCTCAGGAAGGGGCGGTATATAAGCTCTGTTAAATAGATTAATAAATAAATATGCAAGTACATGCTTCGAAAGGAGTGGCCTAGTAGAATAGTGAGCTGAAAACCATGGAAGTTGGTCAAGTTATTTTATCCTCCATCGCCTCCGGTACAAGCCAGAGATACCAAGGGTGGGCCATCCCAAAGAGTGAGATTAAAGGCCAAACAGTGAGAATAAAAAACAACACAATGGGAGGCACGGGTACAAACAGAAATAGCAACAGAAAACTAAGTAAACATTAAAGGATAAGAACAACAAAAATGAAGGAAAGTACTAAAATACTTGTGGAGGTGGGGGGGCATATTCAATGGCAGTGAGGCAAAGTAAAGGGCCTAGCTGCTGCCTCTTTAATGTAAACCAGATATTCAGTGGTGGAAAACACGCAGTTTCCGCCGCTGATTATCCAGACTGCCTGGCCACTGCACCGCGTTGGACGGCGATATTCATTTGCTACCCGGATAGCGAGAACCAGTTAGTGACTGGAGATCGCTGCTAACTAGACAGCGGCTGTCGCCACTCTTGCTCCCCACAAAGACTGCACTAGGTTTAACCAAGTGTGTTTTTCAGCAGCACAAACAGGTTAGTGCCGCTGACCTGTCGGCATGACCATCTTTCAGCTGGTTAGCAACTCAGCTAACTGGCTAAAACATTTAAAAAATGCCTCCCTTAAGGTTTTTAAAATTATATTTATTAAATATTAAAACAATAAATATTTTATTTAGACAAGACACTCCAATTTCATATTTTACCAAGCAGCTTACAATCTGATCAATACAAAGAATAATGCATACATGATCACATAAAACCGATGTGTCTAAGATATAAATTCAGAAAGATTTAAATGTCAAAAGGCTTCACACATGGAAGAAATAACAGAAAATGATATTTAGCTTTCTTTAGTGCCTTTGAAAGAATATTTAAACAGAACGGAGGCTGTATTAGGACAGTATCCACAGGGAATTACACAAGTAACAAGGAGTTACCTGGATAAATTCCCCAGGCTGAAAACCTCTGCCCATAATATGCACACAGGTATCTTTGTATTAGTATTTTCCAACCCAAGTTTTGCGTGGGAAATTCTCTATGGCACTGATACCACCAAAGAAATTTGAGGTCAGGTCTGCTCCGCTGCTGCTGCTGTCGCCGCCGCCGCCGCCGAGAAAACACAAAATGTGTTGGCACCAGGGCAATGGCAAGCAGCATGGGAGGGAGCTGAGGCTGGCAACCTGAAATGTGCCCCTCATCTTTTGCATCCTGTGTGGCTGCATCGCTCGCACTGGGCTAGTTACGGCACTGCATACACATACATGTACATAAATACGCTCTGTAAGACACACATGCATTCTGTTGTTCTTCAGAAACACTTCCGACTTTTCCTAAAGGTCATAAAGTTGCTGTTTAAAAAAGTTCTCCAAAATGGTTTGATTTTGTATATTCAAAAAGCAATTGCTTCTTATTTATTATTTACATTCTCTTATATAACGCGCTATTCTGCATCAGTGCGGTTTACATTGAACAAACTGAAATTACGTTGAACAGGGCATTATAACTTGGAGATAACTATTTTACAGGGAACATGGGCTATGGAGGGTTAAGTGGCTTGCCCAAGACCACAAGGAGCACCTGTGGGACTAGAAACCCCAGTCCTTCCGGCCCAAGGTTGCTGTCCTCTAGTGGGATTTGAACCCCCGACCTTCCGGCCTGAAGTACCTTGCCCCAACCACTAGGTCACTCCTCCACTCTTCTTATTGGTGAATTCCAAACTGTCAGTGGAAAACCTCTATTTCAAGCACATGTGGACCTGTTCTGAAAGATGCATTGTAAAGCCTTTTATAGTGATAAGTAGAGCAGGACTGTACCTAGCCCTGTGCGAGCGCTGCGGGCGCAGAGGCTTAAGGGGCGCATTTCAGCTGTCTGCCGTGGCCTGCCGCCACCACTTTTTCTTCTCTCAGCAGTGGCAGGCCACAGCAGACAGCTGAAATGCGCCCCTTAAGCCTTCTCACGGCACTCTAAGCATGTCCCTCTCTCGTTTGACGCAACGTCAGAGCAGGGAGGGACAGATCTGCTTAAAGTGCCGGCGACTGCACATCGGGCACGCCTCTTCTCTCCTGCCGCTGTCCAGAAAGTGGCTGGGTGGGGGTGGGCACGCACCCGATGTGCAAGTCACACAGGGCGTGATTCACGCTCGCTACGGCCCTGAAGTAGAGTTTCCTTTCAGTGCTCTAAACCAGCCTCTGAACCAAGATTGGCAGACTGGACCACATCTTTTCCGCTTTTGCTTCTTCAGAGAGGATAGCCCTTAAAACATGTTGAGTTTTCAGATGAAAACGTCCTATAGAATTTCCCTTTGAAAGTCCTTCAGTTTGCAGAGTTCTGTATAGAAATACCTACAGACTTTTCACCTGTTTGGCATTAGGTGTAAAGAATGTGTAGTGATTTTAAGAATGAAATCAGCCTTAGGTTCAGTAACATGGGACATACTTTCCCACCACAACTTAACCCTGCACCTTTTTCTAAATCAACATATGGTGGACTTCTGAATCTTTTTGACTTGCCTGGTGCCCCTTTAGCCAACTCACAATTTGGTCCTAAGACAGATATTTTAAGTGTATGTGCTACAGCTCTGGAGACCTAGTGCTAGTAAACTCTAGACTTGTGTTTCAGACACTATTAATCATGAAGTACAATAGTATCCTAGTGGTTAAAGCACTGGTTTGGTAACCAAGAGACCAGGGTTCAAGTCTCACTAGCACTCCTTGTGGCCTTGGGCAAGTCACTTAACCCTCCTTTGCCTTGGAAGAAAGATCTGGCAATCTACTTCCGGTCACACTGCCAAGAAAACCCAGGAGCTGCTGGGTCACCAGGAGTCAGCATTGACTCCAAGGCACACATTGCATTTTTATAATAAAAATAGTACATTTTATAATAAAAATAGTACTAACAGAAGAGAATCTTCTCCAACCCATTGTTCTCTTTTTCCTCTTGCTACTTATCACAGCACATCAGGCCAACAAAGTAAATGAAAATGGCGGGCAGAATAAGGCTTAGGGTGAGGCCACCAGAGACCTATTAATAACATTCTTCTTTTCTAGGGGATGAGAATCCGTGGTGCAAAGTCTCCACCTTCTGTTGTTGAGATCTCTGAAATATGGATGCTTTTAATTACTAAATAATATTGCTACTCATTCTCTCGCTAGCCTTTCTGTGCCTGGGAAATTCTTGACATACCCCGTTTCCCAGCTCCAGTTCTCCCACAGAGCTACTCTTCACTGCAAAGCTGCCCCACCCTTTCTTCCATCCCACACACATATCTTGCTGCAAAATGAGGAGAAGGGCTCTTTTTCCGGAGAAGTGAAAATCAGCAGTTGGAAGGAGAGAGAAATGTGTCCTTTGTTAATTTCAAATTTCTATGGCACGTGGTATCTTCGTACTCTTTCAGTTTAAGTTTCAGCTTCCCCACATACCATGGCTTAGAACTGAAGTTCATTTCTGTCATGGTATGCACAAAACTAACCCATTTGGAGAAGCTGCCCCGGGTGGAAAGTCAATTTGTGGAATCATAATGCGTAGACTCCCTGGGCTATTGTGCAGCTTCCATTTTATTTGTGCAGCTAGATATTTCCAATGTACAAAGGTGGATCACGGTCATGGTGTGTCCTGTCTGTCACTACAGCCCCTGAACTGAGAAATGAAAATAGAAGGCCTTGAGCCTTGATGTCAATATGACACTGGATAGGACTAGAGGGATTTTGACTGAATTGCACAAAGAGGTAAGAAGATGGTCTCTTCCTTCATTACCCCATTTCCAGGAAGAGTGAAATAGCCACACTGTATTTACTATCACACACAAACTGAGCAAGGTATTCTTATACAGAGTGAAAATCTATTTTTGAGAGTAGGTGCATTAATAATGATTGACAATAAAGTGCTCTTTGCTAATTGTTAGCAAACTTATCAGCTCCCAGAAGACTTAATCATTGAAAGGGACGGGTTATCATTCACTTTTGTTTTGTTGCTGTATGCACATACATTTTTAACACAAATAAAATTGGAACAAAGAAATTAATGAAGGAAAGAAAATAAATGAAACAAAAGAAGAGAGAATTTATTTATTTGATTAGGAGATTTGTATTCTGCTACTTTGAAGGACTCTCAGAGGATTGCAATGAACAGACATTTTTGCATAAATAAATAAACATACAGGACAGTATATTATAATTGAACAGCGCATACAGTCCAATTATTCCAACAGTAGCAGTCAGCTTGTCCCCTGCATCTTTTGGCTAAATTTATCCCATCAGTTTCCTACAGTACCTTTGTTCCATAAATGCATCCTTAGACACTTGACGTCACCTAGCACACCTCTCTCATTTAACTTCTCCAGCACAGTCTGTCCTTGAAACTTAGCTGTGAGAGCAGCAGGGAGACTAGATGCTCACAATTTCCTTCTGGTGCATTTGGGTATTCCTGTTAGGGAACTTCTTAGTTTCTAAATGCCACAGAAACTACAGTGAAGCTTTTTTTAGTAGCTGAGTGAATGCCAAATCGGTTCAGTAGGACCAAAGTGATTTCTCACGCTGCTGCAAAAATCCAAAAGGAACAGAATTTCAAAGAAATTGGTGCTGATGGGGTATTTCCTCCCTTTTCCTGTCTACCTGTGTCATTTTGCAGATTCATGAGGTCATGCTCAAAGAAATCTATGAAAATTATATTATTTGGTTGCAGTTAAGTTTATTTTTTTAATGCTTTGGGCTTTATGATATACACAGATGCCCTAGGAACATCTGACACCACACACATACACACACACCATTCTCCAGGAACAAGCAGGAAGTCGGTCCTCACATATGGGTGACGTCAGCGCCGACGGAGCCCTCGTGCGGAGCATTTCCCCAACTTTCAAAGAAAGCCTTTAGGAATGCAGCGCGCATCCGTGGTCCCCTTCCTGCCCAAGGGTGCCATCTTGCTCAGTCTTTCTTTTTCCGCAGAGCCCGACGGATGTGAGTTCGTGTCACCTGGGAAAAGTTGATTTTTTTTCAGCGATTTTCATGTTGTCTTATCCGGTTCGACGCCGGTTCCCCTTCCCGCCTGGGCTCGATACACCGGTATCGAGTCCGGAGTTTTGATTTTCGGTTTTTGTCCTTCGTGACTAGCGTTCACGCTCTTTTTGTGTTTTCACTGGCAGCCCAGTCTTTTGACCTTGCAGGGGCCCTTTTTCCCTGATGGCTGCCAGCGGGTTCAAAAAGTGTGATCGGTGCAAGAAACTTATGTCTCTCACTGACACACATGACTGCTGCCTCCGATGTCTCGGGCCTGACCATGAACCACTGGCCTGTGGCCCGTGCGGCAAAATGTCGTTGAAGACGTTTTGGAGCTGTCAGCATCAATGTGAGCAAATTTTCTCTTTCTCTGCATCCGGCTGGGCCCGAACTTCGTCAGAGGCCTCAACATCTCGGGAGTTCGACCCCGAGCGCCGTTGGGGTTCCTCTGAAAGGGAGTCTCCTTCCCGGGAGCACAGAAGGAAGAAAAAGCTTGCAAGGGTAGCATCGGTGGAGGCTCCTGGTTCCTCGAGGGCCAGGTCGCGTAGCCCTGACCGCTGCCCTGGGCTCTCAGTCAGAGAGGCCTTCCAAGCAACCTCGTGTGGAGCCGGAGTCCCCGAGTCACGTAAGTGCAGTTGTCCTCGTAGACTCTCCTCCGGGGGAGCCGACATTAGGCCCGATGCCGTCGGGCCTGAGTTGGGGACTGCTGAGTCTCCTGAGCTGGACTCAGGTTGACTGCATTGGAGAGCAGCTTGGCTGCCTTCATGGAACAGCAGTGGGTGCTGATCACCGGTCTGACCGGTGCATCTGTCCCGACCACCAGGACCTCGACGTCTAAGTCGACCCCGGAGACCGAGCCAATCCTCAAGTCGATGAAGTCTCAAGTCGATCCTCAGTCAAGGTCCCCCTTTACCTCCCGTGCGGGGCCGAGGTCATTGACGCTGATACCCTCAGCATCGGGGCGGGTGACACTGAGGACCACACGGCCAGAGCCACTCGATTCCTCCTCGGAGGAGTCGAAGTGGGAGACGGAGGACGAAGAGTCTCCGGACACCTTCCTGACCCGGTGTGTCCCTTCGGACTCACTGGAGTCCAAACCTCGGAGACGGTCCGCCCTGGAAGATATCCGGTTCTCGGACTTTGTGAGGGACATGGCCAAGGCCTTGACCTTCCCTGCGGATGCCAAGGAGGAGCCTCGAGCCGAGGAGCTCGATGCCCTCCAGTATGATTTTCCTCTGAAGGAAGCCTTTACTGTACCAGTTCCTCCGATGCTGGAACGGCTGCTCTTCCGTATGTGGGAGGCACCAACCTCGATGCCGGTTCTTAGCAAATGGGTCGATTCCATTTATTGAGTCCGTAAGATCCCTGGGTTCCAAAAGGCGCAGCTACTGCACCACTCCATGGTTGTGGAATTGGCCATGTATCGTCTGAAGAATCAGAAGATGCACTTCTCGGTGCCCCCCCGGCCGGGAGGCCGGAACCTGGATGCCCTCGGTAGAAAGTGCTTCCAGGGCTCTATGCTATCTTGCCGTGTCCAGACCTACCCAGGTGTACATGGGCATCTACCTACGAGACCTGGCAAAGAAGATTGCCGGGTTCTCAGCTGGCCTCTCCGAGGAACCTTTGCAGAGGTTCAAGACTTTGTCAACAGGGATTCGGGAGTGCTCGAAGTTTATCTCTCGAGCAGCCTATGATGGCTTCAAGGCTTCGGCCTGGGTAGCTGCAGCCGAAATCGGTGCACGCCGTCAGGCCTGGCTACAGTCATCAGACCTGGAGCCATGAATGCAGGACAAGTTGGTCGATGTCCCTTGTTGAGGTGAAAACCTTTTCGGTAAGCCCATGACTGAAAAGGCTCTGGAAATCGAGACTGAGACTCTCACCAGGACAAGACTGTCCAGGAAGACTTCTGCCCCTTCTCAGAAAAAGGAGGGCTCGGGAAAGAAGCCCTTTTTCCCGAGGAAGGGTGCTGCCTACAAATCCTACCCTCAATACCAGGCCTCTACAGCTCCCCAACAGGGCCAGCAGGCCAAGGGGCAGGGGCATGGGCCCCATAGGCAGAAGACCCCCAAGCCGCCAGCTCCGGCTCCTGCACAGCAGGGAGCGGGATTTTGACTCCCACAGCATAGCCTCTTCTCCACAGCTGGCTCCACTCAGCACAGGAGGTTGGCTGACCCTGTACGCCTACAGGTGGCCAGCCATCACAGGGGATACCTGGGTCCTCAGCATAGTCCAAAAGGGCTACATGTTCCACTTCCACCAGATACCCCCCTCCTACTTTCAAGGGGAGCCTCCAAGACTCCCTCTGCACAGAAACCTCCTCCTTCAGGAGTTGGCAGGTCTTCTAAAGAAACAGGCGGTGGAACCGGTGCCTCACCACCTGAAAGGGCAAGGCTTCTACTCCAGGTACTTCCTGGTACCAAAAAGGACAGGAGGCCTCCGGCCTATCCTAGACTTGCGAAACCTAAACAAGTTTCTGGAGAGGGAAAAGTTCAAGATGCTTACCCTTGGGATACTGCTGCCCTACCTCCAGCAGGGAGATTGGCTGTGCTCCTTAGACCTAAAGGATGCTTATACTCATATTCTCATCCATCCAGACCACAGACAATATCTCAGATTTGTGGTTGGAGGAAACCATTTTCAGTACAGAGTACTTCCCTTTGGCCTAACTTCCGCCCCCAGGGTTTTCACCAAATGTCTGGCGGTGGTGGCGGCCTATCTCAGAAATCAGGGAATTTTGTCTTCCCATACCTGGACGACTGGCTCATCAGGGTTCAGTCTGTCCAGGAGGCCAGACAAGCCACTCTTCGCACTGTCTCTCTTCTTCAGCATCTGGGCTTTGTCATAAACTACGCAAAGTCCACTTTGCTTCCCTCACAGAACCTAGAGTTTATAGGCGTAAGATTAGACACCCTGCAGGCAAGAGCTTACTTGCCTGAAGACAGGGCCCACAGACTGATGGACTTGGCCAACCAGTTCCAAAGCAACTCTCAGGTCTCCGCCAGACACTTCATGTGGCTTTTGGGCCACATGGCATCCACAGTACATGTGACCCCGAATGCTCGTCTGCACATGCGAGCTGCTCAGTGGTGCCTCAGAGCTCAGTGGGCGCAAGTCACAGGCGACCTCCAAGACAGAGTAAAAGTGTCCAAACCACTCTTGGACTCCCTGCAGTGGTGGCTACATCTCCCAAACCTTCTCAGGGGGATACCCTTTCAGGCACCGGCACACACAAGGGTGCTGACGACCAATGCTTCCTTAAAGGGCTTGGGTGCACATTGCCAGGGCATGTGCACTCAAGGTCTCTGGTCTCCTCGGGAGGCCACACAGCAGATCAATCTTTTGGAGCTGCAAGCAATCCGCTTAGCTCTACAGACTTTTTCTCATGCCCTTTCTCACCAGTCTGTCTTAGTTCAGACAGACAATCAGGTAGCAATGTTCTATGTGAACAAGCAAGGAGGCACGGGGTCCAGACTCCTATGTCAGGAGGCTCAGGCTCTTTGCTCCTTTGCCGTCAAACAAGCCATGTTTCTCAAAGCAGTTTATCTACCTGGTCAGGAGAACTTCTTGGCAGACAAACTAAGCAGGATTCTCCAGCCTCACGAGTGGCAGTTGAATCCACTGGTGGTCCAGCAGATCTTTCTAAGATGGGGACTTCCATCCATCGATCTCTTTGCAAGTCCACTGAACCGTAAGCTGTCCAGGTTTTGCTCCAGGCAGCCGCATCCCCTGAGAATGGCAGCAGATGTGTTTCTGATCTCTTGGTCTACGGTCCTCCTGTATGCGTTTCCTCCCACGCCCCTGGTGGCCCGAACTCTGTTCAAGATTATACGGGACAAGGCCTTGGTGATTCTGGTAGCCCCCAGATGGCCGAGGCAACCGTGGTTTCCACTTCTTCTGCAGTTGGCGGTGGAAACTCCATTCCCTCTGGGGTTACAACCCGATCACCTGTCTCAGGATCAGGGTTCTCTTCTGCACCTCAATCTCAGATCCCTCAATCTGATGGCCTGGCTGCTGACAGGAGAGTGCTAGCTCCCTTACTTCTACCTAGGGAAGTTGAAGAGGTGGTCTTGGCCTCTAGGAGGCAGTCCACCAGAAAGTCCTATGCCCTCAAGTGGCGTAGGTTTTCAATATGGTGTGCTCAGCGCAGTGAAGATCCTTTCTCCTGCCTTGTGCCAGTAGTGCTACAATACCTGCTTCACCTGTCAGACCTAGGCCTTAAGTCCAACTCTGTTCGGGTCCACCTCCATGCTCTATCAGCACACCACTCGCCGGTGGAGGGACAGTCTCTGTCGGTTCACCCCTTAGTGTCCCGCTTCCTCAGATGCCTGCTTCTGCTCAAGCCTCCAATTTGTCTGCCAGCCACTGAGTGGGATTTGAACGTGGTCTTGCAGCAACTTACTCGCCCATCGTTTGAGTCATTGGCTAATTGCCATTTACGCTTCCTTTCTTGGAAAGCGCTCTTCCTGGTAGCTCTTACCTCGGCTAGACGTGTGAGTGAACTACAAGCTCTGGTTTCTGATAGACCATACACACGGTTCTATAGGAACAGGGTGGTCCTACGGACCCACCCCAAGTTCCTTCCAAAAGTTGTCTCCTCTTTCCACCTCAACCAGGAGGTGGTTCTTCTGACATTTTTTCCCAGGCCGCATATCAGCCGGGCTGAAACAGTCTTGCATACTCTGGACTGTAAGAGGGTGTTGTCCTTTTACATAGAACGTACGTGGGGGCATCGAAGGGCTACTCAGTTCTTAGTCTCTTTTGACCCTAATAAACTGGGGTTACCTGTCTCCAAGTGTACGTTGTCCACTTGGGTAGCAGATTGTATCACCTGTGCGTACAAAGCAGCCGGCTTCTCCTTGCAGGGTCGAGTCACGGCCCACCGTGTGAGGGCGAAAGTTGCGTCAGTAGCTCTTCTCCGCTCTGTTCCGTTGGCAGACATCTGCCGGGCTGCTACTTGGTCTTCAAGCCAGACTTTTGCAGCCCACTACTGCCTCGAGAGAGAGTCCCGACGGGACAGTGCTTTCGGACAGGCAGTACTCTGTAATCTCTTTGAGGTTTAGGCAACTCCTACCCTCCGGCCCTTGTGTTGGGCTACCGTACGGGGGCGTTACTCAGAGGATATTCTTATCACGGATGCTGAGGCTCTTGAGAGGGAGCTATTTTTTCAACTTTGGGTTCCCGGTAACCTAGAGCTGGGGAGTCCCATATGTGAGGACTGACTTCCTGTTTGGTCCTGGAAAAAGAATAGTTACTCACCTGTAACAGGTGATCTCCAGGAACAAGCAGGAATGTAGTCTTCACATATGGGTATAGTCCGTACCGACGGAGCCTGCGTGGGAACGCTCCCCAGCGTACAATAGGAAAGCTTTTGGGAGCATCCAACAGTGCCTGCGTGCTGCCTTCCCGCCTTTCCCAACTGTCCCTCTCCAGTTCTTCGTTTTCCGCGGAGCCGACAGGTCGCACATCCTGTCACCGCAGAAAAAATCCCTTCTATTCTTCTTTTTTGTGGTCGTGACTGCCTTCCTTCGATGCTACACCGGTACCGCCGGTTCTTTTTCTTTCTTTTCTTTAAAAAAAAAAAAAACAACCTTTCTTCTGGAGTCTTTCCAGTAATTCTCTCTCAGGTGCCATGCGCCATTTTGGGCACTAGGCCCAACTTTTCCTTCAGAATGGAAAAACCCGCTTCGGGTTTTAAAAAGTGTTCTAAGTGTGGCGGTACCATCTCCGTCACCGACACCCATGAGTGGTGCCTCAAATGTTTAGGTCCTGACCACTCTGTTTCAGAGTGTGTTGCCTGTGGGATGATGTCGAAAAGGGACAGGCAAAACCGAGCTGCTAAACTTAGCACCCTTTTTCCCTCCGATGCAGCCTCCGTGGCATCGACGTCTTCCAGGGCTTCGTCTTCCTCCCAGGATCTCAGGTAACTAAACATAAATCTAGCCAGTCCTCAAAGGGTAGATCTCCTTCTAGACAGCGAGATGCCTCTGGCGTTGCCCTTGAGGGACTTCCACTGGCAAAATTGCCCCGGCGGGAGGCTTCGGCTTCCAAAGCACTAACGGGGCTCCAAGATGTACTCGAGGCTTCAACCTCGGCAGAACTACTGGTGCCATGCTCTGGGGTACTGGCCGCTTCTTCCGGTACCGATACCCAAGCATCGGCAGCGTTGATAGACCAGAGATTTTTGGCTATTGAACGCAGTCTGGCGGCTCTTCTCACGGACTCGATGCCTTGAAACCACTTCAGACAATTCAACCGGTACCGGCACCGACTGCATCGACATCGGCAGGTATTCTACTGGCACAGAGTCATGCATATCCATCCGGTATCGATAGGTCGGTACTGGACCACTCCGATGCCGACTTCGATCGGTACTGGTACCGTGCCTTGCATGATCACCTGGATCAGAGATACTTTGAATCCTCAGATGAGTCTGAAGACTCTGAAAGCTCTGCCGATACCAGAGTACTTCTTCCTGAGGATTCCTCTTCTCCTCAGCGTAGGATGTCGCCACCAGAGGATATGTCCTTTCAGGATTTTATCCGAGATGTGGCTCGAGGTCTTTCCATCACAGTGGCTCCTAGGGCAAAGGAATTAGAAATCCTGCAGTACCCTAAAGCTCCCAAGGAGGCAGCTACCTTACCTATTCATGAGATCTTGCATGATCTCATGTTAAGGATGTGGGAAACACCTCTAACCACATCTCCTCACTCTCGAAGACTTGACACCATGTATCGAGTTCCTCCCTGTCCTGGGTTTCAGAAGACTCAATTACCACACCATTCTATGGTGGTGGAGTCAGCAATGAGAAGGTTAAAGAGTGCAAAAAGGCAAGCATCTAATCCTCCAGGACGTGAGTGTGGGACTCTTGACGCCTTTGGACATTGAACCTTCCATGCTTTCTGCTAGGATCAGTTCCTATATCTTATATATGGGAATGTTCCTTAAGGAGGTCACAGGAGATTTAGAGCTTATGAGCCCTCTCCTTCCTGATAAGAGGCAATATTATCTCGCCCTTGTCAAACATGCTCAGGATGTTTCCAAGTTTGTGAATCGTGCAGCTTTTGACTGCTTTAAGTGCATAAGTAGAACCTCTGCTATTGCCATAGGTGCACGTAGGATTGCCTGGCTCCAGGCATCTGACTTGGAAATTTGGTTAAAGGATAAACTAGGGAATATTCCGGCACAGGTGAGAATCTCTTTGGCATGAATTGGCAGGAAAAAGCTAATGAGATAGATGCTGACAATATCACTTTGGATAGATTGTCTAAATCTACAGCTGATCCTGAGAGGAAAAAATCCTCTAAGAAACCATTCTTCAGTAAGAAGAAGAAGTTTTATCCCTCCTATACCCAACAGGGGCATCGTTTAGGTCAGTCTGCCCAAAAGGGACAGCAGCAGCAACCTAGACAAAGAAAGACAAAAGCAGCTAAGCCTCAACTGGCTCAGCAGACTCAGCCTCCACGGGGGCTTTGACTCCTATCTAGAGAACTTTGCCTTCCTGTCCCTGAACGGCCCAGAATACTCCACCATCCCAGGAGGGTTATGTCATTTTGCCCCCAGATGGGGTCAGATAACACAAGAAAATTGGACTCTGTCTATTGTAAGAGAGGGGTACAAGCTTCATTTCCTCAGCATGCCCCCTCCTACAATGGTAAGACAGTTCAATTCTCAGACCTCTCTTAATGACCTGTTAGGTCAAGAGGTCACTGTGCTTCTAGCCCAAGGGGCAATAGAAGTACCCATTCCCCAACGGGGTACAGGGTTTTACTCCCCCTATTTCCTCATTCCAAAGAAAACAGGAGGACACAGACCTATTTAGACTTCAGAGAATTGAACAAATTCGTGTTCAAAGAGAAGTTCAAAATGATTTCTCTAGGAACTCTGCTGCCATACCTTCAGAGTCAGGATTGGCTTTGTTCTCTAGATCTCAAGGATGCATACACTCATGTTCTCATCCATCCAACTCATCGAACGTTCCTTCACTTTCTGTTTCAAGGGAAGCACTACCAATACAGGGTTCTTCCTTTTGGCCTGGCCTCTGCACCAAGGGTGTTCACAAAATGCATGGCTGTGGTGGCAGCATTTCATCGCACCCTAGGAATATTCGTCTTCCCTTACTTAGACGACTTGCCCATTCGAGCCCCTTCAGAGCCAGAGGCCAGGGTTGCTCTCTCTCGCACAATGCGCATCCTTCAGTTTTTGGGACTTGTCATAAACTTCCCAAAATCCAACCTTGCTCCCACTCAGTCCCTGGAGTTTATAGGAGCTCTGCTGGATACCAGACAGACAAGGGCTTTCCTTCCACAGCCCCGCTGCCTTTGCATTGTGCAGTTAGCTTCCCAAGCAGTGCTAAAACCTCACCTCACTGCTCGGGAAATGTTACAGTTGCTAGGCCACATGGCATCCTCCGTGCATGTGGTTCCCTATGCTCGCCTCCATATGAGGGAAGCCCAGTGGACTTTATCCACTCAGTGGACTCAGGCGTCAGGTTACCTGTCAGACAAAATAGCGAACTCAGATCGCCTTATTTTGTCCCTCCAATGGTGACAGTCACCCCAAAACCTTTTGGTGGGGTCTCCTTTTCAGCAACCCCCACCCCAAGCAACTCTAACAACAGATGCCTCACAGGTGGGTTAGGGAGCCCACCTGCAAGGCCTCTCTACCCAGGGTACCTGGACTCCACAGGAGGCCTATCTACACATAAATCTTCTGGAAGTCGGAGCAATCTTCCTTGCTCTTCGAGTATTCCACACCCAGCTCAGCTGCAAGACAGTCCTAGTTCAAACGGACAATCAAGTAGCCATGTTCTATGTGAACAAGCAGGGTGGAACAGGCTCTCTGTCGCTATGCAACAAAGCTTTGCAACTATGGGCCCTCGCCAGAGAGCATCGGATTAATCTCCTTACGGTGTATCTACCAGGCATTCAAAACTCTTGGGCAGACAGACTCAGTCGAGTTCTACTTCCTCACGAATGGTCTCTCCATGCAAACCAGGTGGCCAAAATTTTCCAAATTTGGGGAACCCCGGACATAGACCTCTTTTCAAGTCCGCTGAATGCCAAACTTCCCCGTTTCTGTTCCAGAATTCCGGCTCAGGGTTGTCAGGCCAGGGATGCTTTCCTCCTCCATTGTGACTCGGACTTCCTGTATGCCTTTCCACCCATTCCCCTAATTCCCAAAACCCTGTTCAAGCTTCAGAGAGACAGAGGTCATATGATTCTCATAGCTCCACAATGGCCATGGCAAATGTGGTACCCTCTGCTCCTACATTTCTCTCAACCTCCGCCTCTGGAGTTAGGATCTGCTCCAAATCTTCTTTCTCAGGAGGACGGGATGCTGTGGCATCCCAATCCCCAGTCTCTGCATCTCAGGGCCTGGTTGCTGAAAGCCTAGAACTTCACTGTCTTAACCTTTCTCAGCAGGTAAAGGATATCCTTTATGCTTCCAGGAAGCCTTCCACAAGATGCTCTTATGATTTCAAGTGGAAAAGATTTACGATATGGTGCTCGCAGAACGGTCTTAACCCTCTTGCGATACCTCTGGAATCATTACTGGAGTATCTCCTTCATTTATCTAATGCAGGGCTTAAGGCCAAGTCAGAGAGAGTTCATTTGAGTGCTATTGCAGCTTCTTTCAAGCCTCTAAATGGACAACCTATTTCCTCTCATCCTCTCATAGCAAGATTTACGAGAGGCCTTCTTTTAACTAAGCCTCCCATTAAGCCACCACCAGTGGCATGGGACTTAAATCTGGTTCTTGGGCAGCTCATGAAGCCGCCTTTTGAACCATTAGCTTCTACCTCTTTGAAATGCATTTCCTGGAAGGTCATCTTTCTTATTGCAATCACATCAGTACGTCGCATCAGTGAATTGCAAGCGTTGGTGGCTGATCCTCCTTATACAAGGTTCCATCATGATAAGGTAGTCCTTAGGACTCATCCACACTTTATGCCAAAGGTGGTGTCACCTTTTCATTTAAACCAAGCTGTTTATCTTCCTGTATTCTTCCCAAGGCCTCATGCCTCAAATGTAGAAAGGAATCTTCATACTTTGGACTGTGAAAGGGCTTTGGCCTTTTACTTGCAAAGGACACAGCAACATAGAAAGTCCTCCCAGCTCTTTGTTGCTTTTGATCCTAGTCATTTGGGACTTCCTGTCTGGAAAAGAACACTGTCCAGCTGGATTGCACAGTGTATATCTTTTGCCTATGAGAGTAAGAACCTTCCTCTTGAAGGCCATATCACAGCTCAGAATGTGAGAGCCATGGCAGCCTCTATGGCTCATCTTCACTCTGTGTCTGTCGACGACATCTGTCGAGCAGCTACTTGGGCTTCACTTCATACCTTCACAACCCATTGCTGCTTAGACAAGGACTCCCGCTGGGATGCCTTGTTTGGTCAGGCTGTTCTTCAACACCTGTTCCATACCTAATCAACTCCTACCCACCATCCCTGGTAGGATGCCAGAGATCCATGGGGGGAAGTGGAGCCCTTTCACAGGGACACCCAACTTCTGGGGCCTTCTCCCTGGCATCTGCAGCTAGGAAGTCCCCATATGTGAAGACTACATTCCTGCTTGTTCCTGGAGATGCATAGTTATTCACCTGTAACAGGTGATCTCTGGGAACAGCAGGAATTTAGTCTTCACAACCCACCCACCTCCCCTAGGAGTTGTATCTCTCTTTCTCTCTTTCCCTCTCTCTTTTTTCTCAGCTTTAAACTCAGCTGGAGAGGGACAGTTGGGAAAGGCGGGAAGGCAGCATGCAGGCGCTGTGGGATGCTCCCAAAAGCTTTCCTACTGGACGCTGGGGATCGTTCCCGCGCAGGCTCCGTCGGTACCGACGATACCCATATATGAAGACTAAATTCCTGCTGTTCCCGGAGATCACCTGTTGCAGGTGGGTAACTATGCTTTCTCCAGGAGCAGCAGGAATGAATCCTCACGACCCTCCCTCCTCCCCTGGAGTTGCAGTCATATACTTCATTTTGTTTTTGCTGTCTTTTAACTATGTCATCAGATTGAGCAAGATCGCACCCTTGTTGGGGGGGGGGGACCAGACATGCGCGCTGCATTCCCAAAGGCTTTCTTTGAAAGCTGGGGAAATTCTCCGCACGGGGGCTCCGTTGGCGCCGATGTCACCCATATGTGAGGACTGATTCCTGCTACTCCTGGAGAACACCTGTTACAGGTGAGTAACTACTCTGAATGTGAACAGACGAAAAGGATTAACCATTCTCACAAGATGATAGAGCCAAAACCTTGCACAGTAGTAAAATTGTCTTCTATCTTCTAGCTGGAGAGATGGTAATGTGCTAGATTCCACCAATCAGAAATGTTTCTGATGACCTGCCTGTCCTCCTCCCCATCGTTAGTCCCATATCCTTCACCTAGGAATTAGGAATGGACAGACTTAATTAGATTACATGCAGGACCCCATTCAAGTAGAGGAGAGAGGCAGTTTAGATAATTTAACTCCAAGAAAAGCAAAAATTCCTTATGTTGCTGGACCAGTCCATATGAATGGGTTATGCTCCCCATCCAACAGGTGGAGGCAGAGCAGAGAAATCTTTAGTGATGTCATCACTTGTATATGTGCTGATGCAGTATTTGTTTGCCTCCAGCAGGTGGCAGTGCGTGTCTGGACTGGTTCAGCAGTGCAGATAAGCCTCTCTCCCCTGTCTGAGATCATGGTCTTGTGGCATGTGTGATTGATACCTTCGGCCCAACATTTGTTCGGAGCAATTTATTGGCGACTGGGGAAACAGGTGGACCAACAATAGACTATACGGTGCTGATGGACTACATCCCTCTGTCGCAGGGAAAAGAATCTTAAGTGAAAAATTTAGGCACTATGTGGATATGTATTTATACTAGGAAATGGGGGTGACGGATGTGGAAGGTCAAGACCAGCACACCACCCCCTGCAAAAGCAGAATAATATCAGAAATAGCCACACTTTTAAACCACACATCCAAAACAAGTGGGAAGATGTGGGCAGAACAAAATCAATGCAGAATACACACTAGCCAGGTAAATGCTGGAAAGCAATGAGCACAAATGCTCGAAGCTTAGCCAACAAAGTTCTGGACCTGGAAGCCCTAATGGTGGAAATGGATTTGAACATTGTGGCCATTACAGAAACATGGTTTAATGAATCACATGATTGGGATATAGCCATAACTGGTTATAATCTATTCAGAAGAGAGAGAGAAAATGGAAAAGGAGGAGGAGTAGCATTGTACGTCAAAAGCAATATTAAAGCTACTGAAATGCAGGGGGCATTGGGAAAAGAAGAAGCACTCTGGATTGTGTTGGAAAAAGGAGATGGCACTGTCATCCATACTGCTGTAGTCTACAGACCTCCGACTCAAACTGAAGAGATAGATAACGATTTGATTAAAGATATTGCCAAGATAGCCACAAAGGTAGAAGTAATCATTTTGGGTGACTTTAATCTGCCTGATGTGGATTGGATTACTCCTTCAGCACATCTGGAAAGAAGCAAAAAAATTGTAGATGCTCTCCAGGATGCATTCCTTAGAGAAATGGTCATGGAACCAACCAGGGAAAGCTCAACGCTGGATTTAGTGCTCACCAACGGTGATAGAGTGTCAGATGTCTGCGTGAGTACCCCTGTGAGCAACAGCGATCATTACACAGTGTGGTTTGAGATAAAAGCCAGGGTACAGGCCAAACATAGCAAGCTCAAAGTCCTAAACTTCAAAAACACTGACTTCAATAAAATGGCCAAGTACCTAAAGGAGGAGATGACAGGGTGGGATGAGATAAAGGAAGTGGAATTGCAACGGGATAAACTAAAGGTGGCAATAAAAGGGGCAACAGACAAATATGTTAAAAAAGTAAACAAAAACAAGAGGAGAAGGAAACCTATTTGGTTTTCCAAAGAAGTGGCTGCTCAAATAAAGGCAAAAACACAGCTTTCACAAAAATCAAAAGCTTGCAAACAGAAGAACACAGAAATGAATACCGGATCAAACTCAAAGAGTCAAAAAGAGAAATAAGGATAGCAAAATCAAAGGCAGAGGAAAAGATGGCTAAAGATATTAAGGGTGGCGACAAAACTTTCTTCAGGTATATTCGGGAAAGGAAGAAGATCAGAGCTGGAATTGCAGGACTCAGAAGTGCTGGGAAAAGACTCGTGGAAAGTGATATAGAAAAAGCGAAATTGCTAAACAAATACTTCTGCTCTGTTTTTACTAAAGAAAATCCTGGAGATGGACCAGCAGGGACTCCCAAATATAAAAATGGGAACGAAGTAGAATACCACACCATTCACAGAAGATGAGGTGGTGGAACAACTTGCTAAACTGAAAGTGGGCAAAGCCATGGGACCAGATGGGATACATCCCAGGATACTGAAAGAGGTCAGAGAAGTTCTATCAGGGCCGTTAAAGGATGTATTCAACAGATCCTTGGAAACAGGAGAGGTTCCTCAGGACTGGAAAATGGCTGATATCGTACCTCTACACAAAAGTGGTGACAGGGAAGAAGTGTCAAACTACAGACCTGTGAGCCTTACCTCGGTGGCGGGAAAAGTAATGGAAGCGCTCCTGAAAGAGCGAATAGTGAACTTTCTCAAAACCAACAGGTTGCAAGATCCGAGGCAACATGGTTTTACTAAAGGACGGTCTTGCCAAACTAATCTGATTGAGTTCTTTGACTGGGTGACCAAGGAACTAGATCAAGGGCATGCGATGGATGTCATCTGCCTGGATTTCAGCAAAGCCTTTGATACTGTTCCTCATAGGAAGCTTGTCAATAAACTCAGTAGCTTGGGGATGGGTACCAAGATAGTAAACTGGATTAGAAATTGGTTGACTGACAGATGAGAGAGGGTGATGGTACATGGAGCTCACTCGGATGAGGGGAAGGTGATTAGCAGGGTGCCCCAGGGTTCGGTCTTGGGCCTGGCACTGTTCAATGCATTTGTGAATGATATTACTGAAGGACTGAATGGAAAAGTCTGTCTTTTTGCAGATGACACAAAAATTTGCAACAGAGTGGACTCCCCCGAGGGAGTGGATAACATGAGGAAAGATCTACAAAAGCTGGAAGAATGGTCTAATGCTTGCCTATTACGATTTAATGCGAAAAAGTGCAGTGTCATGCACTTAGGTAGCAGAAATCCAAGGGAAATGTACACGATAGGGGGCAAGAGGTTGGTTTGCATGGTTCAGGAAAAAGACCTTGGTGTGATTATCTCTGATGATCTCAAGGTGGCAAAACAGTGCGACAAGGCAGTGGCAAAAGCCAGGAGGATGTTGGGCTGCATACAAAGAGGGATTACCAGCAGAAAGGAAGAGGTACTTATGCCACTGTACAGGTCGCTGGTGAGGCCTCACCTGGAATACTGTGTTCAGTTTTGGAGACCATATCTTGCAAAAGATGTAAAAAGACTGGAAAGTGTTCAGAGGAAGGTGACCAAAATGATTTGGAGCCTGCGTAAGAACCTTATGAGAAGAGACTTGAAGACCTAAATATGTACACTTTGGAGGAGAGGAGGGATAGGGGAGATATGATTCAGACCTTTAAATACTTAAAGAGGAACAATGAACAAACCTACCTCTTCCAAAGACGGGGAAGCTGCAAAAGCTGAGGGCATAACATGAAGCTGCAAGGTGAAAATTGAAAGGCAATGTCTGGAAATACTTTTTCACTGAAAGGGTGGTGGATGCTTGGAATGCTCTCCCAATGGAAGTGGTGGGGGCAAACACGGTGACGGAATTCAAAACAGCATGGGACAAGCACAGCGGATCCCTTCAGCAACTGGATAAATAACAAAATTAACTGAACCATCTAACTTCTTAACAAATAGGGGTGTCCTACATGGAGTGGTGGGTCCACCCCTAAACAAAGACATGGGGAGGGGTGACCTGCACAAAGCGTGAGGTGCACCTACTTTTGCCGTATTGCTGGGCAGACTGGATGGACCATGCTGGTCTTTATCTGCCGTCATTTACTATGTTACTAAGGTACACCCATTGTCTCCTTGAGCCAGTTGTGTTACTCACAGGTTCCAGCACTTGGGGGCTGGAGAATGAGCAGGATCACCCCATGGGACCCCGAGGGGATTGGTAAGTTTGGGCCCAAGCCCCCCCTTCCATCTCATTGTCCTGTATATGCCTATTCTACTCTTTTTTTCATTTTTCGCTAAGTTTTTATTTCATTCCTATTTCCTGTATGGTGAGACTAGGGTGACACTTTTTGGGCTTCTCTGGCTGGCCTGACCGTTGCAGGGATTTAGTTTTCCATCGGGCCCTTGTTTTACTTGACCTCACTTGAGCTCAGCCGCGTGCACGGAGCTTTGCAGTTGCATCTTTTTTTGCATCGAGGACCATGGAGAAGCCTCAGAGCACAGATTTGCTAATTGGTTAAAATATTTTGAATATGGCCACCTAAAAAAGTTTTCAACCCGCTCCATACCTTCGTCCAGCAGAAAAAGTGGAATCTGAATTAAATGAAATTAAGGCATTCTACCACACTGAATGCGTGTTAAGAGATGCGTATCCCTTAGTGTCTGAGACAGACATTGAAAAGATGAAGAGAATAAGAAAAAGAGACATATAGGAAGAAAGGAAACGTCACAAGAGGAACCAAGAAAACTGTGACAAGGCAGAAGTGGAGCAAAGACTGAAACAAAAAAGTAGAAAATATTCTCAGTCTAAATCATCTAGTTGGGAAGCCATATTTTTGTGGAGAAACTATGACAAACACTGGTGTCACCTTATTGACTAACCAGTTTATTGAAGCGTGACAAAGTAGACTCTTATTTCCAAAGCTCATACCTCAACAAATTTGTTGTGTAAGGTGCCACCAGCCTCTTTTCAGTTTTTCAGTTTAAATTTTTTAACTGACATTTGCAATGATTGCATACCGGAGACCAATGTTATAATTTTTTTAAAATACCGCAGTGCTCTGTTCGTGACTGCTGTCTTGGTTCTGCCATTTAGCAAGAACTCGTGTTGATCTGAGGAAGGGGGTCAGTGAACGTACTGTAACATTCCTTCTCTCTCGTTACTTGCTGCTCTTTCCCATCTCTCTGACTTTAACCATCAGAACTTGGGCCGTCTCTGTTTCTCGGGTGTTAAAATGCATGCTGTCTGATTTCTTCCGATTTCTACTGCAGTTTTTGTCCGATTCTATTTCTAATTTTTGATCTCTTATTTTGTGTTTGGTGAGGGCTTGAGTACATTTTGTGTGTGTAGCAGATGTGAAGCATTCTGCAGATAGTGTGTAGTTTCTGCACAAGAATCTAGCAGTCGGGGGTGTGTTTCAGATGTGCTCCTTTCTAAGTTTCTAGTTTCTAGTTCCACAAGTGCCCCTTGTGGTCTTGGGCAAGCCACTTAACCCTCCATTGCCCATGTTTCCTCTAAAATAGTTATCACCAAGTTATAATGCCCTGTTCAATGTAATTTCAGTTTGTTCAATGTAAACCGCCTTGATATCATGTAAGGCGGTATATAAGAAATGTTAAATAAATAAATAAATAAATAAGTGGGCCTATTTTATCTGACATTAATATGCCCAATGCAGACCAAAGAGAAGGGGAGCTCTCTTTTCCCTCCCACCATTTGTTTGCAAGAATTATGCACCCAACAGTAAGGGACACCTGCACACAACTCAGGAAAATTAGAGGGACCACTGGGAATACATACATGCAGAGGCAGCGCAACCCACTGTGCAAGATATACACTTGCTTAGGGCGGCAGCAGTAGCAGCACAGAGCTCAGCTGCATACCTGTTTGGGTGGCAGAAAAAGGGAGAGCACAGCACAAATGCCCGCTGTTCTTTTGTATTTTGAGCTCCTTCCCAATTCACAGGAGCATGCTTGTCTTATTAAACGCTTAATTTCCAATGCATGGCTTTGGTCCTGAAACTGCCCTTGCAGAAATGAAGCGTCTAATAGGAAATGCATGCTGTTCTGTTCAGGAAGCAGCTCTGTAGAGGGAAAAAAGCTTGGGTTTATGCTGCTGCCATCAGTTCTGACAGGAAATAGTGGACTGGACCAGACTGGGAGGGGAGAAAGGGGGAAGATGCTGGACTGGACTAGGGGTGGAGGAAGAGGAAAGTGGGGAGAAGTCAGATTGGACTAGGAGGGAGGGAAGGGAAAAGGCCATGGGCAAAGGACTGGCAAGTAGATGAGTGGAAGGAGGATGGAAATATGAGCCTGAGGAAATGGACTGGAGAGAAAGCAAAGTTACTTACTTGTAACGGGAGTTCTACATGGACAGCAGGATAAGTCAGCCACACCTGGTGATGTCCTCTGGGCGGCGCCACAGATACGGAAGTGCTCTCCAGAGCTCAGAAAGGAGACCTTTCTGAGCATGCACAGGTAGACCCCACCTCACCGGCCCGTCCCCAGCCTGGCCAGTCTTTTTCCTTCCGCCTTGCCAGCAAGACGGATCTGCTCTTCAGCTTCAATCAAATGCCTAAACCAGGATTTAAGAAATGCATTCACTGCAAAAAGAAGATGAACAGCATCGGCACACACGACTTGTGTGTCCGATGTTTAGAAGCCGGCCATAGAATCGAGGACTGCCTTCATTGTGCCCGGATGTCCCCATGGGCCCAGAAACACAGAGGGCACAAACTCAAAGAATACCTGGCTGCCTCTATTGCTCCCGAACCGGCTCCAGAGATGCCTCCTCCAGCGTTAACCCCGGCACGGGATGCACCCGACAGGGCCTTCATCCGCGGCCGTGAGACTGCTAACTGACAGGAAAAGAGATAAGGCTGGGGATGAGGGAGACAGAAAAGTAGAAGAGGTTCTGAAGGCAGCGAGCACAAAGGGTAGAAGTGGACAGAAGCAGGGTGAGTGAAAGGCAGAAGGGGAAAAGAGGCTGGAGAAGGAGCGAGATGGGGGAATGGGAGGGCTGGGGGGAGGAGGGTAAGACTGGGGAGATGGACTAGGAAGTCGATGAGAAAAGGAGACAGAAAATTGATAAGTGAAAGATAAGAAAAGGGAAATTGATGGCTGGAGGGTGAGGAGCACTGTGCAGTGTGAGTGAATAGATATTAAAGAAAGAAACAAAGGGAAGGATGTAAGCATGGGAGGGATGATGACAAATGGGCAGCAGACCGTAGAAAGAGAATTAGGAGAAAACAAAGGAAAGCAGCAAAGAAAGACGGACCAAAGTGAATGAAAAAATAAAATTCTTGGGCGAAACATTTTATTTTGAATGTATTAATTGGACTAAGTCGTCTTTGGGAAATGTGCCTCTCTGATGTCTTTGTATTTTGCTCAGTACAAGAGGAAATGAATATGTTTCTCAGTTAAATTTTTGTCTGCATAGTTCTATTTCTAATTTAAGGTCTCTTGTTCTATATTTGATGAGAAGCTTTCTGTGTTTGGCATATGTCCCTGCGATACAGTGTTCTGCTAGTGTTAGCTTTCTATGTAGTGATCTGTAACTGTCTTGCTTGTTCTGTTTCCCCAGTAGGAAGTACGTTGCTTTTCTGGGGCCCAGTATAATATATGTTGGTGCTGGCAATGCTATTTTGGTAGGGCAGGTTTGCTATGGGATCTGAATGAGCAGGGTTTGTAGTTCTTGACAATGTACACTGTAGTTGGCACAGTTTGTTTATTTATAAGATTTGCCAGACCACTTTTCCAACCAGGTTTATCAGAGCAGTTTACATACAAAATAAACGGCAAAGGATAGAAAAAAGGAATAACGTTGCAATAATAGTAAGTAGATATTAATTGACTCGTACAATAGGTGATAAAATATAAGAAAAACTAAATGTAAATTGCGTAAAAACCAATTGGATAAAACAAAAACCACATTTTGGGACCCTTTTATTAAAGTGCACTAAGTAGTTAGCACATGTTTTTGGAACATGCTGTGGTAACTGTTAGCGCCTGGACATGACCCATTAGTTTGCACTGCGACGCATGCAGTAGGGTGGGAGAATGGGCATGCTGAATGCATTGTAGTTAGCGTGAGGATGAACATCACACGCTGCCAGTGTTGCAGATAGCGCATTCAATAAGTGGGGTTAAGTGTAGCTGAGTGACTTGCACCCCGTGGGGCTGCTGGAAACATTGGGGGGATATTCAGTGATCGTGGCTATCACTTCTACAGCGCATCGTCATCACCACTGAACCTTAACCCCTGATATTCAGCCTCGGGGCCGTATCCAGTCACCGGCGTTGAATATCCGGGTCTGCCGCACGGCACAGAAGCTAACGGGGAGCTGCTGCTTTGTTAACTCCCAACTTTTGCTGCACCTGTCTTTACCCACAGGTCACTAACCGGTCAGCTGTTCAACATCAGCGCTGTCTGGTCACTAACCGGTCAGCTGTTCGATTTCAGCGCTGTCTGGTCACTAACCGGTCAGCTGTTCAGTATCAGTGCTGTCTGGTCACTAACCGGTCAGCTGTTCAACATCAGCGCTGTCTGGTCACTAACCGGTCAGCTGGTCAATATCAGCGCTGTCTGGTTACTAACCAGTCAGCTGTTCAGTATCAGCGCTGTCTGGTCACTAACCGGTCAGCTGTTCAGTATCAGCGCTGTCTGGTCACTAACCTGTCAGCTGTCCAATATCAGCGGTCTGGTCACTAGCCGGTCAGCTGTTTGGTATCAGCGCTGTCTGGTCACTAACCTGTCAGCTGTTCAGTATCAACGCTGTCTGGTCACTAGCCGGTCAGCTGTTCGATATCAGTGCTGTCTGGTCACTAACCGGTCAGCTGTTCAATATCAGCGTGTCTGGTCACTAACCAGTCAGCTGTTCAGTATTAGCGCTGTCTGGTCACTTACCGGTCAGCTGTTCCGTATCAGCGCTGTCTGGTCACTAACCGGTCAGCTGTTCAGTATCAGCGCTGTCTGGTCACTAACCGGTCAGCTGTTCCGTATCAGCGCTATCTTGTCACTAACCGGTCAGCTGTTCAATATCAGCGCTGTCTGGTCACTAACCGGTCAGCTGTTTAGTGACAGGTGCCATCTCCACTCCGCCCTGGAGCGCCCATGACATGCCCTGATGCTACGTGCATTACACGGGGATATTCAGCGGCATTAACCATGTTGGAGCTGCTGAATATCTCTCTAAGCAGCATTTACATGGTTTACAGGTCTGTAAACTGTGTAAATGCCTTTGAACGTCCCCCCTCCCATTCTGTCCGCACACTTTGATATGCATGCTACATGCATTAGGTGCAAAACCATAGTGCCTTTTAGTAAAAGCGTCCCTTTATGTTCTCTCAAAGGATTTTCAGTCTAGTAAATCCATATAGAATTTTAAACAGAGATCTTTTTTAAGGAAAGTTACACCTTGTGTTTGCCTGAGATTTTATTATGGGAGTCACTAACTTGCCCTATCTCAGTGCCACAGATTAATGACTCCTATGGTAAAGGAACTGAGATAGGCAACTGCAGCTTATGATGATCACACCATGTTATTCCAAGGGAAAAATGTTCCTGGTTGCCATCTTAAAGGAACCACATTCTAAGAGCGATTCGGTGGTCTGCTGGTCCCTACTGCTCAGAACCACCAAGGAGTCAATGCCTCCCCTGCCAAATAATCCCCCCCCCCACACATACATATGTCTCTGACTCCCCCCATCCCTCCAAAGTCACCGTCAAAGTCCCACCCCTTCCATTAAGCCACCCCTCCCCACTAGACCCCAGTCCAAACCCACCTCAACCCTCTTAAGGCCCTTCAGGTCCTACCTTCAGTCATGCCAGGTGGACTAGTAGGGCCCAAATGGGAGTAAGCCCCCACTCTCTCCTATCTTGACTGACGCCTGTTTCAAAATGATGTCTGTAATCCCCCTGGCAGACTTTGGTGGTGACTTTCGTGAGTTGGGGGAGAAGTAGGAGGCATGTGTGTGTTGGGGGGTTATTTGGGGGGGGGGGGCTGACTCCTTGATGGTGCCAGTGAATGTTTCTCTCACTGGCACTTAAACCAGTTAGTAGGTGCTTCTAATCGGATAACCATATAAGAGCTTTTGAAAATTGACCCCTATATGTTCATTGCCCAGTGAGCGTTTTATTTTTCTGCCCTCTCCCTGCTTCATATCGCACCCCTTTTATAAAGATATCACTTTGATGTTTTGTGATTTAAACAGACAGAGTTATATGTATATCTAGCCTGGATTTAAAAAACAAACACGCTGTTGGGATGTCACTGACCGGGCCAGTGCTTTTGAATGTCAAGCAAGCGGCGTTTCCATTTAGAGAACGGGGTGTCATTTTGTCTGCTTTTTTCCTCTAGCAGTGAATCTCATGGGCTTGTTTTGTTTCCACTTACCAGACGGAACCCTCTTCACTTTCACCTTATCGCGGATGCTATTGCCAAGCAGATCCTAGCCACCCTGTTCCAGACCTGGATGGTTCCCGCTGTACGGATAGATTTCTACGATGCGGATGAGCTGAAGGTAATTAGGATAGGTGTGGACAATAACATGCAGGGAAATCTGAAATAGCAGGGGGAGGAGATGGGAGAGGAGAGGGCCACATTCACGGAATTAAGGGTGACTCAGAGTTGACCAAATGAGAGAATTCGTTGCTGGGCAATCATTTTAGGTTCAGATAGGTCCCAAACTAGTTTAACGTGCTTTTGCTAGGAGGATCCTTAGTATACTGCAGATTCAGACCATTGAGGGATGTCAGTATTTCCCATGTTTTTGGAAATGAGAAAGTTTTCTGGATAATCACTAGCACAAAATGAAAGCTCTCAGCCCACTGTAAAGTGTAATCCAACTTAAAGTCTCTCAGTGTGGTGCTTTCACCTGCCTGAGCAGTAAGCCACCATGAATTCTGAGAACTGGAGTAGCCCTTCAAACGATTTTGGTATATGTCCTTTAATGCGGTACTTCTCAACTCTCTTCTGGAGACACACCAAGACAGTCAAGTTTTCAGGATTACCATAATGAATATGCATGAGATGAATTTGCACGTATCAGAACCCATTGTAGGCGTATCTATAACTTGCACCGTCTAAATGTGCTAACGATAGGCGGTTTGTAAATCAAATTTATTTTATTTATTTAACTGTATTTATATCCTGCTTTTCACCGGGTCAAAGTGGCCCAACATCAAATAAAGGGGGGGGGCAGTAATCAATTCTAGGGTGGAGGGGCTGTCACCGGGGAGGCCAACATTAATGATCTGGACAGACATTAAGGACTTAAACAATGGACATCAGTCTCTTAGTAGGTAGATCTGTGGGTATGTTAGAAGGTCTGGAGGGGTAGTCATTGATGGATGTTTGTTTCTGGTCCGAGGTATTCCTGGAATAAGATGGTTTTTAGTTGTTTTCTGAATGTTGAAGGATCTCTGTTGTTTCTGATTTGACTTGGTAGGGAGTTCCAGAGGGATGGTGCGTATAGTTGCAGGTCCGTTGATTGTATTTGGTTCGGTCATGGGGGGTGGTGAGGGTGTTGCTGGTGGTTTGTCTGGTTGTTCTGTTGTGGGTGGGTTGGGGCAGTAGAGTGCAGAGCTGGGAAGTCTGTGTGTGTTAGAGGGCTTTGTGGATAAGTAGGGCTGATTTGTATTTGATTCTTGCTTCGAGAGGGAGTATGTGCAGTTCTCTCAGGACTGGGGTGATGTGGTCTTGTTTTTTTGCTTTCTGGATAATTCTTGCTGTGGTATTTTTATTTATTTATTTATTTATTTTATTTAACAATCTTTTATATACCGCTGCCTTCCAGTGATCAGGTGCGGTTTACATATAACAGTCAAGGAAACAGGATAACATTTCTGTTTTTACATAGAACATTACATGAATTATGTACATCTTAACTTTAACAATTAAACTTTCAAACATTAGGGAACTATGTACAATCAACTATGTACAATCAACTATTTTCAGGCAATATTAATGGGATTCAACGAGAAAGGTAGTTATTTTAAAACATTATGGTCGTATAGGAACATTGTGGTGTTGGGCACAATGTGTTAAGAATTATCCTTTTTCATTTTGGTGTTGGGAATTCACTAGTGGACCGTAGTGGGAAATAAAGAGGTGAGTTTTTTAAGGCAGTTCGTAGTGGGTTGGTGTGGGTGGCGGGTAGTCCGTGATAGATTATATTGCAGTAGTCCAGGTGGGGGAGCGTCATAGCTTGCATGACTGTCCTGAAGTCCTGTGGATCAATGAGAGTCCTGAGGCGTTGTACTGTTTTTGCCTTGTGGAATATTATTCCGATAGTCTTTTTGATCTGTTGCTTGAGTGTGAGCGCTTGGTCTGTGATGATTCCTAAGTATTTTATGTGTGGTTGTATTTGTATTTGTGTGGTTCCTAAGTTGAGGTGTGGTGGTGGTGGTGTGAAGTTTGGGTCCTTGGTTACTATGAGGGCTTCTGTTTTTTTATGTTGATGGATAGGTTGTTCCTTTGTAGCCAGCTGGAGACTTCTATGAAGCAGTCTGATAGGTGATTGTTTGTTGGGTTGGTGGTTGTGATTGATCCATAGAGCATTATGTCATCTGCGTAGATGTGGTAGTTGATGTTATGAGCACATATTTATTTATTTTATTTATTTAACAGTATTTCTAAACCGCCTTATCTTAATAATCAAGGTGGTATCACAGCAAACAATCAGGTCAAGTGAGTGTGTTATACATGCAGTGGGGGGAAATTGAGTGTGTGTTGTGTTGTGTGCTAGATTGGTGAGAGCTATTTACAGAGTGGGCTATATACAGTGGTGCAAAAACAAGTTCCATGCATACATTGGTTAGGTGGGATCATGTGCTGTTGTTCATTCTCTGAAGTTATGTGATGTGTCCATAGTGTTCTATGAACAGTATGGTTTTCAGCTGTTTTCTGAAGTCTTTTAGGTCTGTAGTGGCCCTCAAGTCGTCCGGGAGTTTGTTCCATATTGTTGGAGCGGCCATTGAGAGTGCTCTGTCTGTTGTGTCCTTGCGTGTGTGTTTGTATTCACTTGGGGTGCTGACTCTGTTGTGGGTTTGTTTTCTTCTGGGACGCGTACTGGTGTCTGATTGTATGAGGGTGTGTAGGCTGTTGGCTGATGTATGGTGTTTTATCTTGAATATGTTTATGATAGTTTTGTATTTGATGCGTGCACCGATTGGAAGCCAGTGTAAGTCCTTTAAGGTGGGTGTGATGTGCTCCTGTCTTGCAGTTCCTGATATGATTCGTGCAGCAGTGTTTTGTGCTAGTTGTAGAGGTTTGAGGGCTTGTTTCGGTAGGCCAAGTATATCGGATTGCAGAAGTCCAGTAGTGGGGTTATCAGTGCTTGACAGACGGTACGGAAGTGTTCCGGGGCAAGGAGCGGCTTTAGTCTCCTGATGATTCGCATCTTGTAGTAGGCTTTTTGGATTGTTTTGTCTATGTGTGGATTGAGATTGAGTTTATTGTCCAGAGTAACTCCGAGGTATCTCACTTCTGATCTTAATGGTATAGTGGTGCTTTGTATCTTTAAATTTGGTGGGTGTATGAAGCTTTGGTTCCGGGTGATGATTAGGGCTTCGGTCTTGTTGTAGTTTATTGCTAGGTTGTTGTTTTGACACCAATTCTCCATTTGGGTGAGGCAGTCTGTTATCTTAGAGAAGTCCGGGTTGTTGATTGATATCGGGGTGTATATCATTATGTCGTCTGCATATATTGTGTATTGAATGTTGTTCTTTTTCATGATGTTGCAAATTGGTTGTATGTAGATGTTAAATAGGAGTGCCGAGAGTGCGGATCCTTGAGGTACTCCCTGTCGGACGTTTATGGGTCGAGAGGTGTTGTGTCCCGACTTGACCTGTAGCTGTCTTTCGGTTAGGTACGAGTGGAACCACTTCAATGTGATACCATGTATACCAGTGTTCTTTAGTCTTTCCAGGAGGGTGTTGTGGTCCACTGTGTCGAAGGCTGAGGAGATGTCGATGAAGATCATTATGATTCCATTCTTGGTGTTGTCGATTATTCTTAGGATGCTGTCGAAGAGGTAGATCAGTAGCGTTTCGACTCCATGGTTGGGACGAAATCCATGTTGGTTGTCATCGAGTGTTTCCTGTTTGTCGATGTGTTCCTGAAGTTGTAGTTGGACCGTTTTTTCGATTATTTTTGCAAGGAAGGGTATGCTGGAGATTGGTCGGGCAGAGTGGTTGCAGGTAGATGTTGAAGAGCATGGCAGATAGTGTGAATCCTTGGGGTACTCCTTAGTGTTGCTGAAAGAGGGGGGGAGGTTGCTATGCTTGTGCGGATCAGTTGTTGTCTATTGGTCAGGTAGGAGTGGAACCACTGAAGTATGACGTTTTTGATGCCAATTTCTTGGAGCCTGTGTAGGAGGATGTTGTGGGAGATGGTGTCAAAGGCTGCGGATATGTCCAGAAAGATCATAGCGTATCCAGAGTGCTTGGTCTGTGTGCCCTTGATGAGGTTGTTCATTAGTGAAGTCATGAGGGTCTCGACTCCATGGAATGGACGGAAACCATGTTGTTGCGGGTCTAGTATGTTGTTGGTATCCAGGTTGTCTTGAAGTTGTTGTTGAACTATTTTCTCAATGATTTTGGCGGTGAATGGAAGATTTGCTATAGGCCTGAAGGAGGCGGGGTCAAGGGGACGAAATGAAATGAATATTCATTATGGTGGTTCTGAGATGTCAACTGGCTATCTGTACCTCTGAGAGGGTTGAGAAGCAGTGCTTTAATGTACACCTCCTAGCGTGCTACTGCACTTACAAATTGTCTTATGAACAAAAGATAACATTTTTGTTTCAAAGCGCAAAACATCAACTTTTAAAATGGGTGTTTGTGTGTGGTGCAGTTTGTATATCTGTGTGTGTGTGTTCCATTCATAATTTGGAAATGACATGGATGAGTGGGCCAAAATTTGTGTGGAAGTAGACTTAATGGGGGGTGGGGGAGAAAGGACATTAGACTTTTGTACTTTTCAAAGTCGATGAGTGATTTGCAAGTCTGTAGAGTTGACAGTTTTCTTGTAAGAGATGCATTAGGGGTTGAACTGAGATAGGCAACTGCAGTTCTCAAGTGCGTCAAGCTTCTCAAGTTTCCAAGATATCATCACCGAATCTGCAGCGCCTCTGAATATATCTCATGCATATTTATTTTGGCTGTCGTGAAAACCTAAGTGACTTGTGCTACTCCAGCACTCCTAATTTAGAACTTCTACTGGTTTCTCTCTGGTCAGTTGTCTCTGGTGAACAGTCAGTGCATGGGGGATGCCTCACTTCCTGTTGAAGATGTTTGTCAGTTAGGCTGCCTTCGAGCTGTCTCTGCACGAAAGGATTTCAGCACATGATCACAAGATGCTCTCTAAGAAAACTGAGTGCTTGCTTTTATTTTCAACCCTTTTATTTTGAAAATAGTTCATTGCCCAAAGCCACGTAAGGTTGAATATTATAAATCGGTTTGTAAAGGAATTAGACAAGTTTATGGAAAATAGTTATTTAGCCAGATGAAGTAGCCATGTTAATCTGCGGCAGATGAAAATTTACAAAAAGGCTGGTAGCACCTTATGGTTTACTGAGGATGTGAACTGGAGTTGTAGAAGCAATTATGTTTCACACTGTCTGAAAAGGAGGTCGGGCTAGAACGGGGTCTCAAACTCTGGTCTCAAGTGCCACAAACCAGTTGGGTTTTCAGGATATCAATAATAAACATGTATGAGATGGACTGTGCACTCTCAGCTCTGTATGCAAATCTCTCTCTTGCATGTTCATTAGGGATGTCCTGAAAACCTGAGTGGTTTGCAATTCTCAAGAACTAGAGTTTGAGACCCGTGCGCTAGAAGAACCTTTGATTGGACCAAGTTTGGCAGTTCTTGTAAATATACCACCTTATTAACTATAGACTAATTCCTGCTTTAATTATAGATCGTGAACTTCTAATTACATGCTTTCCATACCTGTTATCTGAGACTGTCACATGTTGCTGAGGAAGATCTCTCAAACAAGCAATGGGTGGCAGGTCTTTCCATGCAAAATGCACTGCTTCTGGTGATAGGGGAGGGTCAAATCAACAATACAGTATAAAAAAAATACCTTTCTAGACTGCTGTCTGTGCAGCGCTGTGTATGTCTCCCTCTGGATAGCTATCTTAAATTGTGTTCGGTCTTCAGTCAGACGGCTCATTGTTGACAGACTGGTACCCGTAGCTGCTGTTAGTGTATCGATACATCTCATTGCTGGCCTTCCTCTTTTGCGTTGACCTTCTATCTTGCTAAGCATGATGTCTTTCTCTAATGATCTCTCTCTTCGCATGATGTGTCCAAAGTATGAAAGTCGAAGTCTTGTCATCTGAGCTTCTAAAGAAAGCTTAGGTTTAATCTCCTCTAGTACTGACTGGTTTGTTCTTCGGGCAGTCCATGGTATACACAGTATTCGCCGCCAGCACCATAATTCAAAGGCATCAGTTTTCTTCCTGTCTGTCTTTTTCACTGTCCAGCTTTCACATCCATATGATGTTATTGAAAATACCATTGCTTGAACAAGTCGAATCTTTGTACGGAGAGAGACATCTCTGCGTTTGAGAATCTCATCTAGGTCTTTCATAGCCATTCTACCAAGAGCAATGCGTCGTCTGATTTCTTGACTGCTTGTTGCTTCTTTATTGATAGTTGATCCAAGTAGGTTAAAGTTGTTCACAATTTCAATTTCTTCTCCTTCAACAATGAACCTGTTGATTATGCCAGTTGTCATGATCTTTGTCTTCTTTACATTAAGGTGCAGGCCCATTTTGAGACTATGTTCTTTGATTGTGAGAAGCAAATGTTTCAGATCATCTTCACTTTCAGCCAGTAATGTAGTATCATCAGCATAGCGAAGGTTGTTGATGAGTCTTCCACCAATCTTCACACCTCTGTTGTCTTCATACAATCCTGCTTCCCTGATGATTTGTTCTGCATATAAATTAAACAGGTATGGGGAAAGTATGCAGCCTTGTCTTACACCTTTGTTTATTTTAAACCATTCTATTTCTCCTTGTTCCGTTCGAATTGTTGCTTCTTGATCAATGTATAGATTGCGCAAGAGAACGATCAGGTGTTCTGGTATACCCACGCTTCTTAATGTGGCCCAGAGTTTCTCATGGTTTGCACAGTCAAAAGCCTTGCTATAGTCGATAAAGCACAAATAGATATCCTTTTGGTATTCTTTAGTCTTTTCAAGGATCCATCTCACATTCGCAATGATGTCTCTCGTTCCTCGCCCTTTCCTGAACCCTGCTTGCACTTCAGGTAGTTCTTGTTCCAGGTATGGTTGTAGTCTCTTTTGAATAATCTTCAGTAGAATCTTGCTGGCATGTGGGATCAGAGCGATTGTTCGATAATTTCCACAGTCAGTTGGATCACCTTTCTTTAGTATTGGTATAAACACAGATCTTTTCCAGTCAGTTGGCCATGATGTTGTCTTCCAATTTTCTTGGCATAGCCTTGTAAGTATGGTAACAGCTGCATCAGATTGCTGCAATACTTCTATAGGAATGCCATCAATGCCTGGTGCTTTGTTCTTTGATAAGGCTTTCAATGCTGCTTCAACGTCTTCTTTCATCACCAATGGTTCCCGATCATAAGGTACAGGTTGAAACGGCTGTTGGTCCACTTGATCTTTATCATATAAAAACTCTCTATATTCCTTCCACCTTTTCTTGATCTTCTCAGCATCATTCAACATAGAACCTTGAGCATCTTGTAACATTCCAATTTGAGGCTGGAACTTTTTCTTTAACTCTCGTAGCTTTAGGAAAGCCAATCTTGTTCTTCCTCTAATAGTTTCTGCTTCTATTTACTTGCATGCGTCGTTGTAGTACTTTTCCTTGTCCTGTCTTGCTGCACGTTGGAAATCTCTGTTGAGTTCTGCGATCGTCTTTCTTTCTCCTCTGGCTTTAGCTTCTCTGCGTTTCTGGGCAATTTTCAGAGTTTCTTCCGTCATCCATTTTGGCCGCTTTTGCTTTTTCACCTTTTGTAGAGACTTCTCGCTTTCTTTCAACACAACCTTCTTGATGTCATTCCATTACTCTTCCGGAGCTCTGTCATTTGTATCTAAAGCAGCAAATCAATTTTGCAGGCAGTCTTTAAATTCCAGTGGTATATTCTCAAGGTCATATTTTGCTGCATTCATGAGTGGTTTGCTCTTTTTCAACTTTAGCTTGAGTTTGCATACTAGTAATCGATGATCTGTACCACAGTCAGCTCCAGGTTTTGTCTTTGTTGATGTTATAGAGCTTTTCCATCGTTGACTTCCACAGATGTAGTCAATTTGATTTTTATACAATCCATTGGGTGAAGTCCATGTGTACAGTCGCCGCTTGTGTTGCTGGAAAAAGGTGTTTGAGATGAATAGATCATTGGTCTTGCAGAATTCTGTGAGTCTTTCTCCAGCTTCATTTCTGTTGCCAAGTCCATATTTTCCAACAACTTTGCCTTCTTCTTTGTTGCCAACTTTTGCATTCCAGTCACCCATGACTATCAGGATATCCTGTTTGCATGTTCTGTCGATTTCAGCTTGTACTTGTTCATAGAACTCTTCAATTTCATTCTCTTCTGCAGCTGTTGTTGGGGCATATACTTGAATTATAGTTGTGTTGATAGGCGATCCTCGTAGACGAATAGAGATTAAGCGTTCGCTGACTGCATTGTATTTCATTACAGTTCTTGCAAGTTTCTTCTTTATTATAAATGCAACACCATTTCTTCTTTGTCTTTCATTTCTAGCATAGAAGACCATGTGATTATCTGATACAAAGTGCCCGATGCCAGTCCATTTCAGTTCGCTGACACCCAACAGATCAAGTTGTACACGTTCCATTTCATGTCTTGTAGCGCTATACAAATGTTCCGTGGTAGTAGTAATTACAGAGTCCAACTGCAGGGACCCAATCAATAAAGAACCACAGTGGCTTTAGTATTCAGTGTGAAAGTGACAGATGTCCATTGAGATGTATCAGGAGGAAGACAAGACTGCAGACAGAGACTGAGAAAATTCATTAAAAGTCCAGGACATTCTTATAAATGAGAAACATACACACAGAGTTAAAACATCAGTAATTATTTAAAGAACTTAGGGACATGTTTACTAAAGCACGTTAGGCTTTTTTAGCTAACGTGGCATTTTAGTGCAGCTAGCACTGCTTTGACACTTACCACATACTGCGTCCAGCTGCGGTAACTGCATGCTGTAGATACACCCACATACTGCATAGACCTTCGGTAACTGCATGCTGTAGATACACCCACATACTGCTTAGACCTTCGGTAACTGCATGCTGTAGATACACCCACATACTGCGTAGACCTTCGGTAACTGCATGCTGTAGATACACCCACATACTGCGTACACCTGCGGTAACTGCATGCTGTAGATACATCCACATACCGCATACAGCTGCGGTAACTGCATGCTGTAGATATACCCACATACTGCATAAACCTTTGGTAACTGCATGCTGTAGATACACCCACTGTCTGCCTATATCTTGCCCACTGCAGTAGTTAGTGCAGGATCTGCATATAATGCAAAACCTCGCAGCACATGCGCTGTTAAAATGGCGCAATAGTGCACGCTATCTGCTGGGTTAATAAGTAGCACAGCTTAGTTAATATCCCCCATTGTGTGCTCATGAGGGGCCCGATACTCAAAGGCTTTTACAGAGTTGTGTGTGGCTGTGCGGTGGCTGGATATGACCCCGGATTGAATATCCGTGCTTAAAGATCGGCAGGGAGGCGCATAGCCGTCACAAATGAATATCTGGCCCAACAATTCCAACTTTTCTTTTGCTATGATTTTTTCAGTGTTATTCATAGATAAATATTAGTAGATAAGGGACGTTGTTTTCAGTTTTCCGACTTAAAGGCATCTGATACTGAGCTGGCCACATCCTGGCAAAGTTAGCTGGGCAATTTTGACAGTTTGTTTATCTCGATACTCGATCCAGATTCACTTGGGCTGAATATGTGGTCTAAAGTAAACTGGAGAAAGTTGTCCAGTTAATTTTAGACCTTCTGTTTGGCTGGCTGGACTTAACCAGACTACTTTAACTGGTCATCTCTGAATGTCAGTGCTGATGAACCAAAATGAAACTGTCCTCAGAAATGCTTTCCAGCACTACCTTTTTTGGCTGAATATATTAGAGCAGCGAGATATGTCTAAGCAGTTATGCAGTGCTGTCTGGATATATTTCAGTGGAGGGATATGTGTGTGCAGTGGTATCTGGATATATTTGAGCGGAGGGATATGTGTGTGCAGAGGTGTCTAGATATATTTGAGTAGCGGGATATGTGTATGCAGTAGTATCTAGATATACTGTATTTGAGTAGCGGGATATGTGTATGCAGTAGTATCTAGATATACTGTATTTGAGTAGCGGGATATGTGTATGCAGTAGTATCTAGATATACTGTATTTGAGTAGCGGGATATGTGTATGCAGTGGTTTCTGGATGTATTTAAATGGAGGGATATGTGTATGCAATAGTGTCGGGATATATTTGAGCGGAGGGATATGTGTATGCGGTGATGCAGTGATGTCTGGCTTTATTTTGGTGGTGGGATATGTGTATACAGTGGTGTCTGGATATATTTAGGTGGAGGGATATGTGTATGCAGTGGTGTGGTGGTGTCTGGATATATTTAGGTGGAGGGATATGTGTATACAGTGGTGTCTGGATATATTTAGGTGGAGGGATATGTGTATGCAGTGGTGTGGTGGTGTCTGGATATATTTAGGTGGAGGGATATGTGTATGCAGTGGTGTGGTGGTGTCTGGATATATTTAGGTGGAGGGATATGCATATTGTGATGTAGAAGTCCATGCAGAGCCTACGGAAATAGAAGGAAAGAAGGATTTTACCTTTAAAGATACTGATAGTCAGCCAGCACACATGTCTCAGTATTTGCAAAAGAGAGGCAAGCAGAGGGAGACAGGAGCTGAGCTGACACACCCAAGCTCTGATGTAGCAGCAAGCTTGGATCTTGATTACTCACACCTGTGCAGGGAGGCAGAGCCAAGCCTCAGGGAACAGAAATTTAAACCCCAGCTAGAAGCTTGGGAGCAGAGCAGGGAAAGATGCAGAGCTTCCGAAGAGAGAAAAAGCTTCTGAGAAAAGGCCAAGCGCTCTAGAGTAGAGGAGTCGTGGTTGGAGAGGCTCAGAAACTTCCCAGAGTTGGAGACCTTGTAAGGAACCTTCTCCCAGGGCAAGCAGGATGAAGTCAGCCACACAGTGGTGACGTCATCCGACGGAGCCAGAACGGAAGTACTCTCACTAGCCCAGGCTTTAGCCTTCTGGGCTGGACCGGTAGCCCCACCTTCCGATCCGCCCCTAGCTGGCCAGTTCCTGTCTTCCGCCTTGCCAGCAAGACGTTTTTTTATTTTCTCTCACAGTTTTCAAAAATTCCAAGTTTTAAAGTTACCTTCAGATCTGGACTATGCCCGGTTTTAAAAAATGCTCCGGCTGCTCTCGGAAGATGGCCCTTTCCGACTCGCATCTGCTTTGCCTGCGGTGTCTCGGGCCCGAGCATGCCGTTGGGGACTGCCCCGCTTGCGGCCGCATGTCCCCCAGAGCGAAGAAGAAAAGACGAAATGCCCTGGCTGAGTTCCTCGCAGTGAGTACTCCCTCCGGTGAGGCCTCTTCAGCCCAGATGATCACTGCTGCCGCTCCGGCCGGGGGCGCGCCTTGTCAGGCCTCCGTCCCCCGCCGTGGTTTAGAGCTCCCCAGCACCTCATGCCAGCATATGGAGGCGGACATCTTGGTCCATGTGGCTCCCGCATCACTTCTGCCCGCTGCTGTCACTTCCGGCCAAGCTCTCTGCGCTGACGCCGCTGACGCCGACCAGCCTCCTCAAGCCAGCAGCTCCCGCTGCCATACCGGGGCAAATAATGATGAAGCCAGCAACGAGCAGCGCGATCCCAGCGCCAACCAACACCGGAGCCCAGGTTCCCGCAGCGCACGACGGCGTTCACATAAACGGAGCAGGAAACGCTCCAAGAAATCTCAACGCAGTTCTTCATGCCGGCGCAGATCTCATAGCCGAAAATCTGCAAGCCGCAAGCACCACGATCGGAGCAGATCATCAAGCCGCAGCAGATCTCGCAGCAAGAGCAGGTCTCGCGGCAGGCAAAGGAGAAGCCACAGATCCGCGCAGAGTGGACGACACAGGAGCCATAGTACCAGCTCCAGCAGACACAGCCCTGAGTCCCAGCACGCACAGAATGCCTCAGGCGCACCCAGCGAACACGAGGAACTGTATGACCTCACGCACGGGGAGCTGGAGGACCACACACATGCAGTATACCTCCTTCCGGAGACTACTTCAGCTGACACGGGGGTAACCCAACCAGACCCAGCTCCACAGACCCTCAGACTTCTCCAAGATATGCTGCAGCAGTGGTCGTCCTCCCTGGCAACTCTGGTCTCGGGGAAACCCTTACAGACTCAGCCCTCAACGCCGCACACCTGCGCGGTCGACAACCAGACCTTGCGCAGTCCGGCACACAACGTTTCTGCTCAGGAGCACGATGTACCAGCAGCGCCATCTCTGTCCTGTTCGGCGCCTCACCTGGACTCTCTCTCCAACCCGGAGGCCCAACCTGACCAGCCTGTTCCACCAGAGGATGTCACCTACTACAAATTCACCCAAAAAATCATCACCTCTCTCGCCATCCCACCCTCGTCAACTACGGATAACCGGGACGAGGTGCAGAACGCCCTCAAGTTCATCGATGTTCCCAAGTCCAACCCGGTGCTGCCCGTCCACCAGCTCCTGCAGGACAACCTCTCCAGAATGTGGCAGGCCCCAGCTTCTAACCACGCCTGCCCTCGTAGACTCGATAGCAAATACAGCGTCCAACCCATCTCGGCCTTTGCCAAGCCACAGCTCCCTCACCAGTCCATTGTGGTGGAATCAGCATTGAAGCGCTCAAAGTCCTCACGCAGCTCCAACAATACCCCGCCGGGTAAGGAGAACAAGCTCATAGATGATGTGGCCAAAAAGGTCTACCTAGGAGCCATGCTGAATGCTAGGATCGCGGCCCACCAATTCCAGCATGCGATCTACCAAGACTCTCTGGTGAGCACCATCAAGTCTGCCATCTATCTCCTACTGGAGACCCCACCATCCCTCTCCCCTGCTCTCGCAGAATTGGATGACTGCATAAAGCATCAAGGATGGTCCGCCCACGATGCTTTTGAAACTGCAGTCAGGGTGGCGGGCACAGCCATCTCAGCACGCAGACTAGCCTGGCTCCGGGCATCCGGTCTCCGCACCGATTCGCACGACAGCATCGCAGACACCCCCTGCTCAGGTGACTCCTTGTTCGGGGACAAGGTAAAGGGCACTGTCAACGACATGCGGGAACGCTGCAACACCCTGCAAACTCTGGAGGAGGGCTCTGACCGTCCTCGCACCTACCGAAAACCCACCCAGAACAGCTCAAGCTCCAAGAGGTACCAACCTTATCGCAAATGGCAACCACAGCCCCGGTACAAGCAGCCGCAGCACTACCAAGCACCATACAAGCAGAAGCAGCGGCAGAGGGACCAAGGTCCCAAGAAATCAATGCCAGCCCCCGCGAAAAACAACTCAGGGTTTTGACTCGCCGCCCTGCCAGCACCTTCCGACCGGGGGGCGCTTGTCCGCTTTCCTCCCTGCGTGGGAAAAGATAACATCGGACCAGTGGGTGCTGTCAATCATAAAGCAGGGCTTCCGTATCAACTTCTCTTCCAAGCCGCCCCTCCGGCCCCCCGCCCAGGACTCAGCTCCCCCGGAGCACCTCACTCTCATGGACGCGGAAATCCACGCCCTCCTGGCATCAAGGGCCATCGAACTGGTCCCTCTGGGCGAAATCGGCAAGGGATTCTACTCGAGGTACTTCCTTGTCCTCAAAAAATCTGGAGGTCTGCGCCCCATCCTCGACTTAAGGAAGCTCAACAAATGTATCGCAAAGGAAAAGTTCAGGATGCATTCCCTATCCACCATCCTACCACTCATCCAACCAAGGGAGTGGCTGGCCTCCCTGGACCTCCAGGACGCCTACACGCACGTCCCAATGCACCCGCAACACAAAAGATTTCTATGCTTCCTTGTGGCCGGCCGCCATTACCAGTACAGAGTGCTGCCCTTTGGACTCTCCCCTGCTCCAAGGGTATTTACCAAATGCGTAGCGGTGGCAGCTGCATCGCTCCGAAGACAAGGAATATGTGTCTTCCCCTACCTGGATGACTGGCTATTCTCTGCAAGATCCCCAGAGGACTTACGGAAGGCGGTCAACTCAGCCGTCTCCCTCCTGTCATCCCTGGGGTTCTTGGTGAATTTCAAAAATCTCACCTATCACCAGTGCAAAAGCTCGAATTCATCGGTGCCCAAGTGGATACAAAACAGGCCAAGGCCTTCCTGCCCCAGAGCAGGAGGCAGTCTATCGCCCGACTAGCGCTACAATTCCTCAGCAGCCCGCAATCCTCGGCCAGGAACGTTCTGCGCCTCCTCGGCCACATGGCGGCCGCAACCCACGTCCTCCCCTTCGCGAGGCTGCACATGAGAGTCCTCCAGTGGCACCTTCGCTCGCACTGGTGTCAGCACACCCAACCCCTCTCCGACAAGATTCCAAGGGACGATACTTCCTCCAAAGCGGTACGCTGGTGGACCCTTCCCCAAAACCTCGCCAAGGGCATGCACCTGCAAGCGCCCTCACACCAAATCACCGTAACCACGAATGCCTCAAAGCAGGGATGGGGTGCCCACTGTGTCAACTCGAGCACACAAGGGATCTGGTCCCCCTCGGAGACAAACCTCCACATCAATGTTCTGGAACTCAGGGCCATCCGCCTCGCTCTCTCAGCCTTCCGAAGCCTTATCTCCGGCAAGATCGTCAGGATACTGACCGACAACCAAGTCGCAATGTTCTACATAAACAAGCAAGGGGGCACGGGTTCACGCCCGCTCTGCAGAGAAGCGCTTCTCCTTTGGAACCTCGCTTTTTCCCTCAACTGCAGCCTCCAAGCATGCTACCTGCCAGGAGAGGAGAATGTCCTAGCCGATCGCCTCAGCAGACAACTCAACCCGCACGAGTGGTCACTTCACCAAGAAGTGTCAGCGTCCCTGTTCGAGAGGTGGGGCACTCCACAGATCGACCTCTTCGCGTCTCAGAGCAATGCAAAGTGTCCAATGTTCTGCTCAAAGAGACCCTCCCGACTCAGGGTAACGGCGGACGCCTTCGACCTCCCCTGGAACCAATGGACTCTGGCCTACGCGTTCCCCCCGGTTCCCCTGGTAGCGCGGACCATTCAACGCATCATCAGGGACCGTGCGACAGTCATCCTAGTGGCCCCTTACTGGCCCAGGCAAATATGGTTCCCGTACCTGCAGCGCCTGGCGTCAGAACCGCCAATCAGACTCCCCCTGAGAGCGGACCTCCTGTCCCAGGACGACGGGTCAATGCTGCATCCCAACCTGCAGATGCTATCGCTAGCGGCCTGGAAGCTGAAAGGCTAACCTTAGGCCCCCTCAACCTGTCAGATGAGGTCCAGCGCATCGTCCTGGCAGCCCGACGGCCATCCACCAGAAAATGCTGCAGTCTTAAATGGCGCCGCTTCTGCATTTGGTGTGAGGCACGGCAACTCGACCCCTCCTCATGCCCAGTGCCCCAGCTCCTGGAATATCTGGCATCCCTCTCCTCCCGAGGTCTTCGAACGCAATCCATCAAGATACACCTCGCTGCCATCTCAGCTTTCCACCTCCGCGTTCACGATGTGTCAGTGACGGCCCTCCCCGTCGTCACCAGCTTCATGAAAGGGCTGGCCAATCTACACCCTGCAGTCAGAGATCTGGTACCCCCTTGGGACCTGAACATAGTGCTCGACCAGCTCACCAAGGAGCCCTTTGAGCCCATGCTCTCCTCCGAAATGAAGTTTGTCTCGTGGAAAACTCTCTTTCTCATCGCCATCACCTCTGCCAGGCGCATCAGCGAGCTCCACGCCCTCGTTGATTACCCGCCTTACACCGTCCTGCTGCACGACCGTGTTCTCCTGAGGACACACCCGAAGTTCATCCCCAAGGTGGCAACCCCCTTCCACATCAACCAAGTCATTGAACTACCCTGCTTCCTTCCCAGCCCACACTCCGACCAGGAGCAGCGCCGACTGCACACTTTGGATTGCGTCAGTGCCCTTCGCTGTTACCTGCAGAGGACCGCATCAGTCTGCAAGGGGTCGCAACTTTTCATCTCTTTCGACCCTAACAAGCCTGGCCGTCCAGTCTCCAAGCGCACCCTATCTGGATGGATTTCAGCATGCATCTCTCTGTGCCTTTCGCTCGCTGGGGTGGATCCCCCTGCGGGCGTCAAAGCGCACCACCTGCGGGCGCTGGCTACTTCCATTGCCAACCTACGCTACACTCCCATCACAGACATTTGCAAGGCCGCCACTTGGTCCTCCATCCAGACCTTTCAGAGACACTACTGTCTGGACGGTGCAGACCACGGCGGACCGGCCTTCGGACTATCTGTACTGTCCCTGTACACCGGGCCGACTCGTGCTCCCTAACTTCTAGCATGATCCATGACTGAAATTCTGTTAAGCCACTGTTATGCCTTGCTGCTAATGAACACCTGTACAGGTGTATTTTTTCTTGTTGTTCACGTTGAACATTTGCTGTGTTTGCACTCTGTTCCATTCGTTCTTGTTGACGTTAACGCATTCTTATGCTGCTGTATACTGCGTTCTATTGAACTTCTGTTATTTGCACTTGTTATTTGCAGAACCTGTTGTCTTTGCACTTGTTTCGCACAAGCCTATTATTGCACAGGCCTACTACTCAGGCCGCATTAAAACCTGTTGCACCTTACAGCACTATGCCTGGTTCTTGGTTCCCCGCCGCTGCCTGTATAGCTGGGGAGACACCACTGTGTGGCTGACTTCATCCTGCTTGCCCTGGGAGAAATACGAGTTACTTACCTGTAACGTGAGTTCTCCAGGGACAGCAGGATAAGTCAGCCACACCTTCCCTCCCTCCTCCCCGGCGGGTACCCCTGTGTCCGTCCGCCACCTAGCCGCTGGAATGCCTCAGCTGGGGAAATCTGGCCAGCTAGGGCCGGATCGGAAGGTGGGGCTACCGGTCCAGCCCAGAAGGCTAAAGCCTTCTGGGCTAGTGAGAGTACTTCCGTTCTGGCTCCGTCGGATGACATCACCACTGTGTGGCTGACTTATCCTGCTGTCCCTGGAGAACTCACGTTACAGGTAAGTAACTCGTATTATCTGCAGGTCTGAAATTGAAGCCAGCAGAACAGAAGGAGAGAAGGCACAGCCTGTTGTCAGGAACCTGCTGAGGGAGGAAGAGCAGAGAACCATTCAGTCCTCAGGGCTGGATGAAAGGCTTCAGAGTTTGCCTAGGTGGGAACCCAGCTCTAAAGCAAGGAGTTTGAAAAACTCACCCAGGAGCAGAGGGCCAGGGCAGTGCTCTCGACAGGCAGTGCAAACAGAAGAGCAGAAAGTAATTCCTTACAGCTGAAGAAATCTATCTGAGAGCCAGAGAGGAATCTCCACAGCCCAAGGTATTTCTAAACCTTACTGCGCAGAATTGTGTCCAAGGGAAATACCAGAGTTAGCAGAGGGAAGTTACCAGAAACCCTGCTATAACAATTTAAAGCCAAACTCAGTAAGCCCTGAGTTTGAAGAAATGCAATTAGACAGTAATGATATTGACCTAGGGGAAGTTCCTATGGATTGCACGTTTTGTGTGGCAGATGATATTGAGTCTCTGCGGTAAAAACCCGTATAAAAGAGCTGAGTAAAAGCAAAGGAAAAGAGGTATTTTTCTTTGGAAGCAGAAGCTGTTTTTGTTAAGCTGTTTTGATTACATGGGATATGCACTGCACATGTTTTGAACAGAGACTGTGAGAAATGCAGTTGCTTTAATTTTCTTTAAATAACTCTGAGCAGACACCTGAAGATTGTCCTATTTTGTTCTGCACTGAATTCTTTTGTGTTGGGAATAAATTCCTTGTCATTTCTGCCTTACTACTTGACTCACAACTACTCTTTATCAGACGACATAATGGCAGCGCCAACCCTCTTAGCCCTAGGCGGAGGGCTGGCGTCATGACAGTATGCAGTGGTGTGGTGTCTGGATATATTTAGGTGGAGGGATATGCGTATGCAGTGGTGTGGTGGTGTCTGGATATATATAGGTGGAGGGATATGCGTATGCAGTGGTGTCTGGATGTATTTAAATGGAGGGATATGTGTATGCAATAGTGGGATATATTTGAGTGGAGGGATCTGTGGATGCAGTGATGTAAGGATATATTTGAGCAGAGGGATATGTGTATACCATGGTGTAAGGATATATTTGAGCAGAGGGATATGTGTATACCGTGGTGTAAGGATATATTTGAGCAGAGGGATATGTGTATACCGTGGTGTAAGGATATATTTGAGTGGAGGGATATGTGTATGCAGTGGTGTGGTGGTGTCTGAATATATTTAGGTGGAGGGATATGTGTATGCAGTACTGTCTGGATATATTTGACTGGAGAGATATGTGTATACAGTGGTGTCTGGATATATTTAGGTGGAGGGATATGTGTATGCAGTGGTGTCTGAATATATTTGAGCAGAGGGATATGTGTATGCGGTGATACAGTGGTGTCTGGATATATTTGAGCGGAGGGATATGTGTGTGCAGTGGTGTCTGGATATATTTGAGTGGGGGGATCTGTGTAGGCAGTAGTATCTAGATGTATTACAATAGGGGGATATGCAGGGTTGGCGCATTCGCTAGGGGCTACCTAGGGCGGCCCACCTGGGTGGGTGACAGCAGCGGCACACATGACCGGCTGCACTGTCCCTCCCACCAGCTGCTTTCAATTCCGTTTTGGGGGGAAGCGGGCAGCAGCAGTATTTCCAAATGCAGCTGCTTTTTGACACCGCTTTCTTGCCCGCGGCAGGCCAAGTCCTTCAGCATACATAGCCTGCCGCTTCTGACCGTCCTCCGACAATAAGTTGCGTTGGAAGGGGAGCAGAAGTGGCAGGCCATGTGTGCTGAAGGACACGGCCTGCCACGGGCAAGAAAGCAGCAGCAAAAAGCCACTGATTTTTGAAATGCTGCTGCTGCCCGCCTCCCCTTCCTGAGACGTAATCGGCGGCAGCTTGGGGAAGAGCGGTGCAGCAGCAACTGGGAGGGGGGGGAGACTGGGGAAGAGCGGTGCAGCAGCAGCTGGGAGGGGTGGGGAGGCTGGGGTTTCTGTTTGGGCAGCATAAACTCTTGGGCAGGTCCTGGAGATATGTGTATGCAGTGGTGTCTGGATATGTTTGAGCAAGGGGATGTGTATTCTGTGATGTCTGGATATTTTTGAATGGGGGGATATGTGTATGCAGTGGTGCAGTGGTGTCTGGATATTTCTCCGGAAGCAAGTAGGAAGTCAGTCCTCACATATGGGTGACATCAGCGCCGATGGAGCTCTCATGGAAACATCCCCCCAGTTTTCAAAAAAAGCTTTTGGGTGATGCTACTATGCATGTATAATCCCCTCCACCCCCCTCCCTTTTTCCGCGGAGCCCTTCAGACATCTCTGCTCTTCCCCCAAAAAAAGTTGATTTTCTTGACCTGAGTTCATACTTTCCTCCGGTAGTGCGCCGGTCCTCTTCCCGCTAGCCGAGCCCACTGCCCCAGCATCGAGTCTCGGGTTCATAGTCTTTTTTTTCCTTCTTGGTGCCTTTTTTCCAACTAGCAACACCGTTGGTCTTTGACCTCGCTGGGATACTTTTTTCTCCAATGGCTACAAGTGGTTTTAAAAAGTGTGATCAGTGTGCCAAAATAATGTCCCTTACCGACACCCACGACTGCTGCCTTTGTTGCCTGGAATCAGACCACGACCCCACGACATGCGACCTCTGTACAAAGATGCTCACCAAGGCCCTCAAGAGCCACCAGCAGCATGATAAGTTTTTCCCAGAGTCCTCAGTACCTCCAAAGACCAAGGTCTCCTCCAAAACCACAGAATCCCCGGAGCGACGCCATGGTTCCTTGAAAAGAAGGTCTTCTCCCTCGAGGGAAGAAGAATAAGGCCTCGAAGGCAGCATCCCTGGATGGCTCAGACGGGCTGGGTACGTCCCGAGCCAGGTCCCGCAGTCGTAGATGCTCATCCGAGGGATCGGAGAAGGAGTGACCTGCGAAGGTCCCCTGAAAGGATTCTACCTTGGGCCACCCTCGGTTGCCTGACACTATCCTCATCAAGGATTCCACCTTGGGGGAACTGGCGACGGGTCCGATTCCCTCGATGCCCTTCGCCGATGGCTCCGGAGCCTTTTGGCCTGGAGTCCAGAATTGCAGCCCTGGAGCGCAGATTATCTTCCATCATGGAACAGCAGCGGGTGCTGTTGTCCGGTATCACCAGTTCCTCCGCCCAGGCAATCGAGAATGTCCCCCAGAGGCTGAGCCAATTCGCAAGGTCCTTCAGCCTCGGGTAGATCGTCGGCCAAGGTCTTGATCTGGCTCCTGTTCCACAGGGCCGAGATCTTCCCTAGCCAGTGTGCTCGGCACCGGCCACGGGGCCTCCGAGGACCGCGGGCGAGGATCAGCCCCGAAGCCCAAGAGCCATCCTTCCCTTGAGTCCTCGACAGACTATTCTGACTGGGAAACGGAGGACAAGGAGTCACCGGACGCCCATTGCCACTGCGGCGTCCCCTCGGACTACCGTCTTTCGGAGCCCTGGCGTCAGTCCCTGCTCGAGGACATGGCAGTCCTCGGTGGGGACCGATGCCAGTGGTTAGAGCAACTGCCTACTACCCAGAAGATCAAGGGTTCAATTCCCACTGGCACTCCTTGTGACCTTGGTCAAGTCATTTTACCCTCCATTGCTTCAGAAAAATGCAAGTTATCAATGTCCCTGTTTAATGTACATTACCAAGTTGAAGTTACAATGTAAACCGCTGTGATTGTAAATGATAGAGCGGTATTAAAAAAAAAAACCTGTTAAATAAATAAATGGCATTCCTCGACTTTGTCAGGGACATGTCCAAGGCCCTAGTCTTTTGACAGGGACATGTCCAAGGCCTAGCCCTAGCGTTCCCGAGAGACTCGGAGGAGGATCCTCAGGTTTAGGAGCTAGAAATCCTCCAGTATGAGGCCCCTCCGAGGGAATCGCTTATGGTGCCCATCCCTCCCATCCTGGAACAGCTAATGCTCCATATGTGGGAGACACCGGCATTGGTGCCAGTGGTGAGCAAGCGTCTCGACTTGATGTATCGAGTCCGCCGGAGCACGGGCTTCCAGAAGTCTCAACTGCCGCATAACTCCATGGTGATGGAGTCGGCCATGCGTCGCCTGAAGAGTCAGAAGATGCAATCCTCCCGGCAGGGAGGCATGCACCCTGGATGCTCTCGGCAGAAAGTGCTACCAGGGCCCGATGCTCATCGGCTGAATCCAGGCATACCAGCTTTACATGGGCATGTGTCTGAGAGACCTGGCAAAGGAACTCTACGGGTTCTCAGCTGGTCTTTCCAAGGATCCCCTGAAGCAGTTCAAGAACCTGGCCAAAGCTGTCCATAAGTGCTCCAAGTTTATGTCTCAGGTAGCCTATGATGGCTTCAAGTCAGCGGCTCGAGTAGCAGCAGCGGGCATTGGTGCCTGACGCCAGGCTTGCTAAGGTTGTCCGACCTCGAGCAATGAGTTCAGGACAAATTGGTTGACATCCTATGCAAAGGAGAGAACCTCTTTGGGAAACCCATGACCGACAAGGCTGCTGAGCTGGAGACGAGTTCATGATGAGGACCAGGCTCTCTAAAAAGACTGCTGCCCCTCCCCAATGGAAGGGCTTGGGTAAAAGGCCATTCTACCAAGGAAAGGAGTTGCTTACAGAAACTACCCACCTTTTCAGGCCTCCCCAGCTCCCCATTAGGGTCAGCAGGTCAAGGGACATGGGCATGGCCTTGTAAGCAGAAGGCTCCCAAGCCCCAGCTATTAGCCCCGGCCCAGCTAGGGGGGAGCTTTTGACTCCTTGGGCATAGCCTCCCTACCCCAAGGAGGTCAGCAGCCCACAGGGGAACATCTCATTCACTAAGCCCAAAGATGGCCAGTCATCACCACCGATTCTTGGGCACTCCAAGTGGTCAAGGAGGGCTGTCTCCTCCACCTGGCCCAGACACCTCCCCCTTTCTTTCTGGGAGAGCCTCCCAGGTCTCCCCTTCACCGGGATCTTCTACTGAAGGAACTGGCAGGTCTTCTCGAGGACAGAGCAGTAGAACCAGTTCCCCACCATCTCAGGGCAAGGGATTCTACTCCAGGTACTTCCTCGTACCAAAAAGAACAGGGGGCCTAAGGCCCATCCTCAACCTGCGCAATCAGATTCCTGATGAGGCAGAAGTTCAAGATGCTCTTCCTTGGAACATGGCTGCCTTACTGCCTTACCTCCAGCAGGGAGATTGGTTATGCTCCTTGGATCTGAAGGATGCCTACACACACATCCTCATTCACTCCAACCACAGGCAGTACCTGAGGTTCATGGTGGGGGGCAGCCATTACCAGTACAGGGTGCTGTCCTTTGGCTTGGCTTCCGCCCCAAGGGGTTTCACCAAGTGCTTGGCAGTCATGGCCGCCTTCCTCCGCTTCCAGGGGTTGTTTATCTTTCTCTATATGGATGATTGGCTCATAAAGGGAGGCATGGCCTCAGAAGCACAGCAGGCAACTGCACGTACCATCTAGATCCTGCAAAATCTGGGGTTTGTAATAAAGCACCCAAGTCCCACCTCCTCCCGACACAGTGTCTGGAGTTCACAGTGGCAAAACTAGACACCCTCCAGGCAAAGGATTTCCTTCCAGGAGACCGAGTCGCCTGGCTCAGGGCTCTAGCCCTGGACATACAACGCCATCCCTCAGTGTCCAGTTGGTTCCTGCTGCGCCTACTTGGACACATGGCCTCCACGGTCCGTGTCACCCCAGATGCTCACCGCCACATGAGGGCTGCACAGTGGTGCATTTTGGACCAGTGGACGCAGGCCACAGGCTGTCTCTGTGACAGAATTGTAGTGACCCGCCAGTTGGGGGAATCCCTGTCGCAGGAGAGGGGCTCTCTTGCACCCCAATCTGGGGTCCCTGTCACTGACAATGTAGCTGCTGAAAGGGTGACCCTAGCCCCTTTCAACCTCTCTGAGGAAGTGGAGGAGATCCTGCTGGCTTCCCATAAGTCCTCCACCAAGAAAGCATACACATTCAAATGGTGTCGATTTTCAGTCTGGTGCGCAGAGCACGGGATTAGCCCATTCTCCTGTCCAGTGCAGCTGGTCCTGCAGTACCTTCTCCATCTCTCACGCTCTGGACTCAAATCGAACTCCATTAGAGTGCACCTCAGTGCCCTAGTGACACATCACCATCCAGTGGATGGCAAGCCCCTCTCAGTCCAGCCATTGGTGACTCGCTTTATGAGGGGACTCCTTTTACCAAAACCCCCAGTATGCCCTCTGGCGACCGAGTAGGACCTCAGTGTCATACTGACGCAGCTTACTCGCCTTCCCTTTGAGCCCCTGGCTACCTGCCATCTGCGATACCTTTCGTGGAAGGTGGTGTTCCTGGTGGTGCTCATCTCTGCTCGCAGGGTCAGCGAGTTCCAAGCGGTGGTGGTAGAGGCGCCTTACACCTGCTTCTATAAAAACAGGGTTGTGCTCCGCACACACCCCAAATTCCTTCCGAAACTGGTATCACCTTTTTCATCTCAGAAGGTGGTGCTCCCAACCTGCTTCCCGAGGCCTCATGCCAGTAGGGCGGAGACTGTCCTCCACACCTTGGACTGTAAGAGGGCTGTCTTCTATATTCACCGTAAAGCTTCTCAGCTTTTTGTCTCTTATGACACCAGTAGACGGGGGAAGCAGCGACCATGCAAATGCTATCTATCTGGGTGGCAGACTGTATCACCCTTGCCTATGGGCAAGCGGTGCTTGCGCTAGATGGCCGGGTCATGGTGCATGAGGCCCTGCGCGCCGTCCCAATGGTGGACATCTCCCAGGCCACCACCTGGTCTTCCGTCCATACCTTTGCAGCTTATTATTGCTTGGAGAGGGAGTCCCAATGGGACAGTGCCTTCGGCCAGGCCGTGCTCTGTAATCTTTTTGAGGTCTAGGCAACTCCTACCCTCTGGCCCTTCTGTATTCAAGCTACTGGAGTGCTGGTTCCCTTCGGACAGACGGGTCCTACTGCAGCCTGCACCTGCGGACTCCATTGCTGCTGCTCACGGCGTCCCCTGAGGGTAACCGTGTTTTTTCTCTATGGGCTTTCGGTAGCCTGTAGCTAGGAAGTCCCATATGTGAGGACTGACTTCCTGCTTGTTCCCGGAGAAAGCGTAGTTACTCATCTATAAAAGATGTTCTCCAGTGACAGTAGGAATCGGTCCTTACAACCTTCCCTCCTTCTCTTGGAGTTGCTTCTTTACGATATTTTCTTTTTTGCCGCCTTTTAGCTATGGAGTGGAGGAGTGGCCTAGTGGTTGGGGCAAGGTGCTTCAGGCCGGAAGGTCGGGGGTTCAAATCCCACTAGAGGACAGCAACCTTGGGCCGGAAGGACTGGGGTTTCCAGTCCCACAGGTGCTCCTTGTGGTCTTGGGCAAGCCACTTAACCCTCCATAGTCCATGATCCCTGTAAAATAGTTATCTCCAAGTTATAATGCCATGTTCAATGTAATTTCAGTTTGTTCAATGTAAACCGCACTGATGCAGAATAGCGCGGTATATAAGAGAATATAAATAAATAAATAAATATGTCATCTGACTGAGAAAGATGGCACCCTTTTGCGGGAAAAAGACCCGCATGCGTGGTGGCATCTCCCAAAGGCTTTCTTTGAAAGCTGGGGTGATGCTTCCATGAGGGCTCTGCCAGCACCGACATCACCCATATGTGAGGACTGATTCCTGCTGTCCCCGGAGAACACCTGTTGGTGAGTAACTACGCTACCTGAGTGGAGGGATATGTGCATGCAGTGGTGTCTGAAAGTATTTGAGTGGAGGGATATGTGAGAATAAACAGCAGCACCTGAGAGTGAATATGGCACCTCCTTTCCTTTAAGAGGTTTAAGCACCTATAAAGCTACAATTATCCCAGGGGTGGGTGGGTGTTGGGGAGGGAAAGACGACTTATTAAAAGCTGGCTGCTATACAGTACCCTGTCCTGTGCTGCTAAGGTAATCTGTGACCAATCTCCAGGGAGAATCCCACAGCCCTTGCTTTGATAGAGGGAGTCTTGGATTCTGAATTTAACCAGAAAGCTCTCTGCTGTGTTTTAAATTTAAATTGAAAACTCTTTGCTGCTACTAGGCCCTGACTGATTTAACAATTACACTGGGTTCACAGATTAATCAGCTTTAATCTAAATAATTCTTTTTCCCCCAAGATTTAGCAAAATTCCCAGAAGTAAATACAATTGCAGATCTTTCTCCAGATGTTTCAGTCCCCTTTTGTAGTCCTACAAGGTTCAGTGGTGTCTGGAAATATTTGAGCGGAGGGATATGTGTATGCAGTGATGTCTGGATATGTTTGAGCAGAGGGATATGTGCATGCAGTGATGTCTGGATATGTTTGAGCAGAGGGATATGTGCATGCAGTGATGTCTGGATATGTTTGAGCAGAGGGATATGTGTATGCAGTGATGTCTGGATATGTTTGAGCGGAGGGATATGTGCATGCAGTAATGTCTGGATATGTTTGAGCGGAGGGATATGTGCGTGCAGTGATGTCTGGATATGTTTGAGCGGAGGGATATGTGCGTGCAGTGATGTCTGGATATGTTTGAGCGGAGGGATATGTGTATGCAGTGATGTCTGGATATGTGTATGCAGTGATGTCTGGATGTGTTTGAGCGGAGGGATATGTGTATGCAGTGATGTCTGGATATGTTTGAGCAGAGGGATATGTGCATGCAGTGATGTCTGGATATGTTTGAGCAGAGGGATATGTGTATGCAGTGATGTCTGGATATGTTTGAGCGGAGGGATATGTGCATGCAGTAATGTCTGGATATGTTTGAGCGGAGGGATATGTGCGTGCAGTGATGTCTGGATATGTTTGAGCGGAGGGATGTGTGCATGCAGTGATGTCTAGATATGTGTATGCAGTGATGTCTGGATGTGTTTGAGGGGAGGGATATGTGTATGCAGTGATGTCTGGATATGTTTGAGCAGAGGGATATGTGCATGCAGTGATGTCTGGATATGTTTGAGCAGAGGGATATGTGTATGCAGTGATGTCTGGATATGTTTGAGCGGAGGGATATGTGCATGCAGTAATGTCTGGATATGTTTGAGCGGAGGGATATGTGCGTGCAGTGATGTCTGGATATGTTTGAGCGGAGGGATATGTGCATGCAGTGATGTCTAGATATGTGTATGCAGTGATGTCTGGATGTGTTTGAGCGGAGGGATATGTGTATGCAGTGATGTCTGGATATGTTTGAGCAGAGGGATATGTGCCTGCAGTGATGTCTGGATGTGTTTGAGCGGAGGGATATCTGTATGCAGTGATGTCTGGATATGTTTGAGTGGAGGGATATGTGCATGCAGTGATGTCTGGATATGTTTGAGTGGAGGTATATGTGCATGCAGTGATGTCTGGATATGTTTGAGCGGAGGGATATGTGCATGCAGTGATGTCTGGATGTGTTTGAGCGGAGGGATATGTGCATGCAGTGATGTCTGGATATGTTTGAGCGGAGGGATATGTGTATGCAGTGATGTCTGGATATGTTTGAGCGGAGGGATATGTGCATGCAGTGATGTCTGGATATGTTTGAGCGGAGGGATATGTGCATTCAGTGATGTCTGGATATGTGTATGCAGTGATGTCTGGATATGTTTGAGTGGAGGGATATGTGTATGCAGTGATGTCTGGATATGTTTGAGTGGAGGGATATGTGCATGCAGTGATGTCTGGATATGTTTGAGTGGAGGGATATGTGCATGCAGTGATGTCTGGATATGTTTGAGCGGAGGGATATGTGCATGCAGTGATGTCTGGATGTGTTTGAGCGGAGGGATATGTGCATGCAGTGATGTCTGGATATGTTTGAGCGGAGGGATATGTGCATGCAGTGATGTCTGGATATGTTTGAGCGGAGGGATATGTGCATGCAGTGATGTCTGGATATGTGTATGCAGTGATGTCTGGATATGTTTGAGTGGAGGGATATGTGCATGCAGTGATGTCTGGATATGTTTGAGTGGAGGGATATGTGCATGCAGTGATGTCTGGATATGTTTGAGGGGAGGGATATGTGCATGCAGTGATGTCTGGATATGTTTGAGCGGAGGGATATGTGCATGCAGTGATGTCTGGATATGTTTGAGCGGAGGGATATGTGCATGCAGTGATGTCTGGATGTGTTTGAGCGGAGGGATATGTGCATGCAGTGATGTCTGGATATGTTTGAGCGGAGGGATATGTGTATGCAGTGATGTCTGGATATGTTTGAGCGGAGGGATATGTGTATGCAGTGATGTCTGGATATGTTTGAGTGGAGGGATATGTGCATGCAGTGATGTCTGGATATGTGTATGCAGTGATGTCTGGATATGTTTGAGCGGAGGGATATGTGTATGCAGTGATGTCTGGATGTGTTTGAGCGGAGGGATATGTGCATGCAGTGATGTCTGGATATGTTTGAGCAGAGGGATATGTGCATGCAGTGATGTCTGGATATGTTTGAGCGGAGGGATATGTGTATGCAGTGATGTCTGGATATGTGTATGCAGTGATGTCTGGATATGTTTGAGCGGAGGGATATGTGTATGCAGTGATGTCTGGATATGTTTGAGCGGAGGGATATGTGTATGCAGTGATGTCTGGATATGTTTGAGCGTAGGGATATGTGTATGCAGTGATGTCTGGATGTGTTTGAGCGTAGGGATATGTGTATGCAGTGATGTCTGGATATGTTTGAGCGGAGGGATATGTGCATGCAGTGATGTCTGGATGTGTTTGAGCGTAGGGATATGTGTATGCAGTGATGTCTGGATATGTTTGAGCGGAGGGATATGTGTATGCAGTGATGTCTGGATATGTTTGAGTGGAGGGATATGTGCATGCAGTGGTGCAGAATTTGTGTTTGTGAGGAAAGTGTAGGTGTGCGAGTATGTGTGGGGAAGGGCTGTGTTTAGTTATGTGGGAGGGATATGGGGAGTAGTTGTGGCTGCTGGGCTAGTGCATGGAGAGTGTGTGTAAGGGTTAAGTAATGTAGGTGTAGGGGGAGTGTAGGGGTGCACACTTCCCCCTTCCCCAGTCTCTCTGCTCTTCTCACCATCCCACCATGCTTCCTCTTCTCCCTTCTCCTCGTGTGTTCATTCTCATTCTCCCCCTCCTTGCATTCTCCGCTGCCCACCAGCCAATATACACTCTCCCTTCCCTCCTCCCTTACACCCTCTCCTTTCCAGTTTTCTATTACCTCCTTGCCAGTCAATGCCTTTGATCTTCAGGTGGCCTCCCTGCCATTCTGCTGCTCCGTCCACCTCCCCTGCCTCACTGTCTTGTGTGGGGTGTCATTAGGGACCCATTTGCCACCCTTTTGCTGTGTGCACAGATGTGGGTTTGCATGTGCACAAACCTATTCGTATGGACAGATAGCCAGACAGACGGATGGATGTACATTTGACAGAGAATGCTATTACCTCTTCTAAAACGTACCTAGGAATAAGACAGAAGAAAGTAGTATGAAAACCCGGCAGGTAAGGCAGCGCCTTGAGAACTGAAGCTAGTCCTACATCCCATTCTTACAAGTGATGTGAAAGAACGGATGGATAATCTCAGCACAGCAGGCCAAGCAAAAAATAAAGGCTATTGATTTTTTTTTTTTTTTACTGATTTCCTTCTCCTGCAGTCCCCTGGGCCCAACCACATCTCAGCATTGTGAGCAAAGAGAACTTCAAACAGTGAATCAGTCCTCTGGTTTTATGATGAGGCTGTAATGTAGTCCATGTTTCATAACCTTTTTGAATCTGGTGCTGGAAATAACAGCATAGGGAAGTCTGGATATGTGGAGAGAATGCAGTAGATGGGAAGAGGAGAACTGCTTTGACGCTCTCAGGGCTCCTGTGTGATGCGGCTTTAGCTCTGACTGGAAAGATTATTAGTTTTTCTTCAGTTTCTATCACCAGGGTAAAGTCCAGAAGGACTGGAGAAAAATTGCTTCATAATCCATGGAAGGGCCATGCCCCCGTTGCTTCAAGTGCATGGAGACTAGCAGTCTTATTATGAACTGCCTCTGTGATGGAGGCTGGCATGCACAAAGGGAGCCCCCTCTGACTGAGACTGCCATGGACACAGAGAGTCCTTCTCTGACTGAGACTGACAAGGTCACAGAAAGTTCTTCTCTGCGACAGAGGCTGGCATGGAGAGAGGGAACCCCCTCTGCAACTGAGGCTGGCATGAACACGGAGAGTCCTCTGCAACTGAATCTGGCATGGAGACAGGGAACCCCCTCTGCAATTGAGGCTGGCATGGACATGGAGAGTCCTTCTCTGCAACTGAGTCTGGCATGGAGACAGGGAACCCCCTCTGCGACTGAGGCTGGCATGGACACGGCGAGTCCTCTGCGACTGAGGCTGGCATGGAGACAGGGAACCCCCTCTGCAACTGAGTCTGGCATGGAGACAGAGAGTCCTTCTCTGCGACTGAGGCTGGCATGGAGACAGGGAACCCCCTCTGCAACTGAGTCTGGCATGGAGACAGGGAACCCCCTCTGTGACTGAGGCTGGCATGGATACGGCGAGTCCTCTGCGACTGAGGCTGGCATGGAGACAGGGAACCCCCTCTGCAACTGAGTCTGGCATGGAGACAGAGAGTCCTTCTCTGCGACTGAGGCTGGCATGGAGACAGGGAACCCCCTCTGCAACTGAGTCTGGCATGGAGACAGGGAACCCCCTCTGTGACTGAGGCTGGCATGGACACGGCGAGTCCTCTGCGACTGAGGCTGGCATGGAGACAGGGAACCCCCTCTGCAACTGAGTCTGGCATGGAGACGGAGAGTCCTTCTCTGCGACTGAGGCTGGCATGGAGACAGGGAACACCTTCTGCAAATGAGGCTGGCATGGACACGGAGAGTCCTCTGCGACTGAGGCTGGCATGGACACAGGGAACACCCTCTGTGACTGAGGCTGGCATGGAGACAGGGAACACCCTCTGCGACTGAGGCTGACATGGACATGGAGAGTCGTCCTCTGCGACTGAGGCTAGCATGGAGACTGGGAACCCCAACTGCGACTGAGGCTGGCATGGACACAGATAGCTGGCATATGTCTGGCTATCTGTCCATATGAATATGTTTGTCTGGCTATCTGTCCATAGGAATCCTTCTCCCTTTCTGTTGCAGCCAACCCCATATTCTGTAATTATATGTTCTGAGCAGTTAAAAAAAAAAAAGTCTGATTGGAACAGATTTGGTAGTGCTGTGCATCTGGTTTCCTTGGTTGCAGATTCATTTTTTTCAAACAAATAAAGCATTCCTGGTCTACTCCTGGAGAATTTCAGTACCACAACTGCTTGTGAGTTATTCCGAAAAATTACATAGAGATGGCGGTTCCAGATTAACATGATGGTATCCAAAGTGAGGCGAGCTTGCACTGATGAAAAAGGACAAGGAAACATGTTTCATAAAATAACTGTTTCCACTTAGCACTCAAGAACTAATTCTTCTTCTTCTCACTTTTCATGTTGCTGTGGTATGTGCATGCCCTTGGTTAATTTTAGTCTTGAATGCTGTTCCAAGGTTTCGTCCACATATCAGCGTAATGCTGTAATAGCCAGTCATTTAAGCTTGCGTATGCTGACTCTGGATGTCTCTCTGACCTGGAGAGGAGGGGGAGAGGTGGCTGGGTTGGAAACAAAGAAAACGTTCAAGGGTATGGTATGATGTTAGGAGGGAGGTTGAGGAAATGTGAGGACACGTATGTTTCCTGGGAAGATGATAGATGCTATTGTCTTGAGTAAAACACTGAGAGAATTGAAGCATGCTTGAGAGAGATGCAGAATGGATGGTGGGGTGACCGCCAGAATTTGAATAGGTCTGAGATGACACAATAGACTGAAGTGATGACCAAGTCTGGGTAGGTTACAAAATCCTTCTCTTCTGGCAGTTTCTATGCTGCTTTTATGATGACTAAGAGGCCAATATTCAAAAGATTAGTCCACTTAAGTTTGGGAGTTATCAGAACAAATCGGTGAGTTTTAAAGTTCCCCCGCTCAATGGTGCCCAGACAAAGGCAGTGCAGAAGGAATCCTAGCGGTGTAAACTGAGCTTAGATGGGCAGTGCGGGTATTAAGTACTGGCTGCACTGCAAGATCCCCTTGGATTATAAAGATTTCTTTCCCAGTTTTTCAAGTGCCATATTTATTTATTTATTTAGACAGATTTGTATACCACCTTATCCTACAATCAAAGTGGTCACATCACAATTGGTGGGTTACATTTAACATGAGGGTATTTAACAACATTTAGATAGCACAGTTGGTGGGTTACATTTAACATAAGGGTATTTAACAACATTATACAATGAGCTCGTATGTCTAGTTGTTCAATGTAAACCGCACTGATGCAGAATAGCGCGGTATATAAGAGAATGTAAATAAATAAATAAATAAATGAGTGGGTATCGGGTTGGCGGAGGTAGGTGCATTACCGTTTGGGTAGAGACTGTTGTCTGTCTGCTCATAGGTTTCTGTGAATTTTTGTAAATATGTGAATTTATTTATTTATTTATTTACTTTTCTTATATACCACGCTATTAAAATCAGTGCGGTTTACAATTGAACAAAACATACTGCAATGTCACATGACAGTTGAGTTTACATTGAACAAGGACAAGATAACTTGGAGGTAACTGGGGTAACTATTTACAGAGTAACTATTCACAGAGTATACTATAAATTTGTACATGGAGTTATACTAACTGCTTATTTACATAATATAGGTCGATTTTCAACAATTTTATAAGAGGCTTAATCAGTAAAATGTGGGGTCAATACCAACGTTAAACAGGAGAGGGGACATAGTGGTAGAGCTAATCGTTCTCTTTATGGTGTTGGATTGTGGGTGGGGTGGGGTAGGGTGTGAAGATGGGTGGTTGTTTTCTGGGGTTGGGTTCTGGGTAATGGATTAGGAAGAGGTGGTGTTTGAGGGCTTTTCTAAATGACGATAGGTCTGGGATGGCACGGAGCTCAGTAGGGAGGGCATTCCAGGCCATGGGTGCAAATATGGAGAAGGCCCTGTTGGCGGTAGCCTTTGTGCACTTTGTTAGTATCTTGGGGACCTCAAGAGTGTTTGCTTGGTTAGATCTCCTGATCCTGTTGATCGGCGGGCTTTGAATGAGTTTGCTGATGGGCGTATGGGTCTGGTTCCTATGAGCGTTGGCGCTGCCGTAAAAAGTGAGCGACTAATATGAATATTAGAAGTCTGCACCCAAGCAGCTGGGTCTGTTTGGCAGGCTGCAAGTACAGTAATAACCGCAAATCCTCACATAGTCAGCTGTATCTGGCAGGATACGCAGGGGACCTCGGAGGGTAACCTTACGGGGGCAACTTTCGGGAAGCAGATTTACGCTAGTAAAATGCTTTTTATTTGCAGAAATTGTTTTGAAATTGCCTTCTGTATGGATGATTCTCAAATCCATTTCTGTAGGTAAAATGCAGTGTCTTACTGCCAGAATTAAGCTTCTATAGAATTGCTTATCCCGTGTGCAAGCAACAGACTCTGCTTAGCACCATTTCATACATAACCTTTACCACTAGGAGGAGGCAGGTGACATTGGGGCAGGATTCGGTACTATGTGCGGGCAGGTGGAGTTGGGGCAGGATTCGGTACTATGTACAGGCGGGTGGAGTTGGGACAGGATTCGGTACTATGTGTGGGCGGGTGTAGTTGGGACAGGATTCAGTACTATGTACGGGCGGGTGGAGTTGGGGCAGGATTCGGTACTATGTACGGGCAGGTGGAGTTGGGGCAAGATTCGGTACTATGTGCGGGCAGGTGGAGTTGGGACAGGATTCGGTACTATATACGGGCAGGTGGAGTTGGGGCAGGATTCGGTACTATGTGCAGGTAGATGGAGTTGGGGCAGGATTCGGTACTATGTGCGGGCAGGTGGAGTTGGGACAGGATTCAGTACTATGTGCGGGCAGGTGGAGTTGGGACAGGATTCGGTACTATATACGGGCAGGTGGAGTTGGGGCAGGATTCAGTACTATGTGCAGGTAGGTGGAGTTGGGGCAGGACTCGGTACTATGTGTGGGCGGGTGGAGTTGGGACAGGATTCGGTACTATGTGCAGGCGGGTGGAGTTGGGACAGGATTCGGTACTATGTGCGGGCGGGTGGAGTTGGGACAGGATTCGGTACTATGTGCGGGCGGGTGGAGTTGGGACAGGATTCGGTACTATGTGCGGGCGGGTGGAGTTGGGGCAGGATTCGGTACTATGTGCGGGCGGGTGGAGTTGGGGCAGGATTCGGTACTATGTGCGGGCGGGTGGAGTTGGGACAGGATTCGGTACTATGTGCGGGCGGGTGGAGTTGGGGCAGGATTCGGTACTATGTGCGGTTAGGTGGAGTTGGGGCAGGATTCGGTACTATGTGCGGTTAGGTGGAGTTGGGGCAGGATTCGGTACTATGTGTGGGCGGGTGGAGTTGGGGCAGGATTCGGTACTATGTGCGGTTAGGTGGAGTTGGGGCAGGATTCGGTACTATGTGCTGGTAGGTGGAGTTAAAAACCCTGCTAAGTCCAGATACTTTCTGCCACTGCAGGCACTTACAAAACGATCTCTCATAGGCACAAGTGCAGATAATGACAAAGCTGTCCTGGGTAAGGAGAGAGATCTTACAGCAGTCATGCTAGCTGGCAGCCGACATATATCCTTAGCATGTGACAGAAAGAACTAGGCAGACTGGAGAAGCACGTTCGTTGTACTCTCCCGCCGTTTACTATGCTGCTATTTCTATGCTCCATACACATTTGCAAAGCTTAACAGTGCCGCTTTGTGCTTTCCTCTATTTAGAGCCAGTATTGCAAACCAAGGTTATCACACACTCCAGCTGAGTAAATGAATTGATTCGGAAGCCAAGTAATATTTTCCAGGCAATTAATAGCTGTAGCATGTCTTGTGACTGCTCTGATGTAGCTGTTAAATACAGGGTAGACACCTGGTCCTCATAATTATTTGTAGTGTGCTGTTACTGGGGAACCCTGCCATGTGTGTGTAGTGTTTGCTGTGTGCTGCCAAAAACAAGATAGTCCAACGCGCAGCAGACTCTGGCCTGTACAATACTATGTTAATTATGATCAGAGGAGAGGGGGCAGCTCGGGTTCTTGAGAGTCTGCTTGCAGAACATACATAATTGATGTTCTCAGATACGAGAGCTCAGTTAATTTTACACATCTTGATCATTGGAAAACCCAGACCTGCTGTGTCTTCTGTCCTCCTTTCTCCTGGTAGGGGCCAGCGGCAACATGTTTTTCAGCAAATCATGGTGGTAACAGCATCACTGTTTACAGTAGTTTTTCACTGTTGGTTGGGATAAAACCTCACTGTAGCTGGTATCCAGCCCGATGTGGACGGCATGCCAGTGGCAGCAAGATAAAGCCTGTCTAGTAATGAATGTCTTTGCCCTGGTCGTAGTAGTAGATCTGTGTAGCGCTTTAATTGTTAAAGCAGAACCTTAAAGCACTACAGTAGCCTAATAGTATCACGATCTGTCAGTTACTGCTGGTGGGAGTAATCCTAGGTGCTCAGTTGGTGGCGTTTTAAGGGGTAAAGTGAATACTTCAGGCCTTAAGTATGATCAGTGAGCCCTACCTTGTGAATCCTGCAAGCAAGAACGTGCTGACGTTTTGCTGCTGCCGTGAATGGTGCTGCCAGGGTCGGAGCCAAGGGATTCTCAGGCAGTGACCTCAGGCCTGCTGTGTATCAGAATTGGAATTCTGCTTTCTGACAGGACGGTCGAGGAAAGCAGGAAGGGTCACTGAGTGTAAGTGGCGTCTTGAAGGTGACTGTAGTCTAGTCATAGTCTTTCTCATCTGAAGTCATCAGCTTGCTTGTACCATACAAAAATGCAATGCAATGTGTGCCTTTGAGTCAGTCCTGACTCCTGGCGACCCAGAAGCTCCTGGGTTTTCTTGGCAGTGTCACCGGAAGTAGATTGCCAGGCCTTTCTTCCGAGGCAATGGAGGGTTAAGTGACTTGCCCGAGGCCACAAGGAGTGCTAGTGGGAACTGAACCCTGGTTGCTTGGTTACCAAGCCAGTGCTCTAACCACTAGGCTACTCCTCCACTCCTTGTACCATACACTCAGACTTAAATCTTCTCAACCCCCTGTCTAAGTAAATTCGGTATTATTGTTCTAGTGCACTATTGCATTTTTCTTAATTAGGTTGGGGACAAGCCTCCTAAAATTAATAAAAGCAGGATGAATGGTGTGCCGGTTGTCTCTTTTTTTTTTTACCTTCTGAAATGCATTAAGCTCTTCTGTATGGTTTTCTTTGTACCGTCCAGAAAGCTGAATTGTGCGCATGCATTTGCTTATGAGTTTGCTTAATGCTTTGTCCCTGGTGGATCTTTAATCAAATGCTGTTGGCTCCTAAACAGTAGCTGTGCCACATGAACTGAAGGAGAATCTCTAATAGTTTACAGCCATCGTAGAGATAGCTGCAGCCTTTAGGAGGGGCTGCCAGCAGCTTGCAGAGCCTCACGCTCTCATGCCTTTTCTCTAAGCAATATAGTTTATTGTGCACCACAGAGTCCCAGGAATATCTCTTTGTAGATATTGCATCTTATTGTACGGCAGTATATTGTATCTCACTGCAGACGTGCCCCTTCGCTTTTTATTAGTTTCTTGAACAGCAGATCTGTCTGACTCCTGCATGACTCAGAGGGCGAGCATCGCTATTGTACACTGTACTGTACAGGAAAGGCGAGAGGGAAGTGAACTCAATGTGCAAGGTATGCAGAAGGCACATGGAGTCTTTGCTTAAGCAGTCTTAAAATCCAGGCGTAATCAGATGACATTGGTCAAAATATGCACATGGTGATGATGATGATATATGAAGAAGGAATCCAGAAATTCTTCAGGGTGTTGTACACTTTATCTTCAGATGAACACATTGCTTTAAGTCTACACTACCAGAAATAATGTTTCCTTTATTAAAACCCTCTTTTGTTTCTCCCATTTTCTTTTCTTTCCCTGTGGTAGTCAGAAGTATCTTGGATCCCTAACAAGCACTACTCTGGGATATACGGGCTAATGAAGCTGGTGCTCACCAAGACCCTTCCCTCTAGCCTGGAGCAAGTAATTGTGCTGGACACGGACATCACCTTTGCCACGGACATTGCTGAACTCTGGGCCGTCTTTCACAAGTTCAAAGGTATCCTGCATCCCTTGCTGTGCTCTTTGTTCGCTTATTGCAGAGGCTTCCTGGCACCCAAAGGAATGGGTAGTCGCTGTTCTCAGTATGTCTCTTTTTTTCTTCTTATCTTCCTGCTTGTTGTCACTACCAAGTAGTAGTAAGAAGAAGCAGGAAGTTAAGATGAAAAAAGGTGTCATTTTTGTGCAGGTGGTTGGTGAAACCTCAGCTGGATTACTGTGCCTAGTTTTGGAGGCTGTAGCCCGGAAGGATATAGACAGGGTGGGATGGTCCAGAGAAGGGCATCCGAAATGGGTTTGCACAAAACCAATATAAGTTGAGACTTCATGATCTTGAACATGATGTTTGTTTGCCTTTATCTGATATACCACAGTTTCTGGAAGAAATCAATGTGGTTTATGTTTAAAAGCACTAGTTAAGGGTAAAAGGAAAGGAGCACCATCTTCAAGTAATAGCAAAGAGAACAGGGAACATATATAGAGGGACCAAGAAGAGATCTGAGCAGGGAGAGGGGAAGGGGGTTGAGTTCTGCCTGGCATTAAGGAGGACCACTTTTGAAAGGAATCACAAAGCTGATTCAAACAGGTGTGTGTTTACCCTTAGAGGAGAGTGATAGGGTCAGAAACCTGGAAGGAATCAATAGAACACAACAAACCTTTTTCAATGTAAGAGACATTCTAAGCGATGATTTATGATATGAAGCGGCAGGGGGCAGAATTAATTAGGAACTAGTTCTATCTGGCAGGCTGCCAGTAGTGTAAAAAGTAGAAGTGCGAGTGGGAATACAGGCACTCGTGCAGCTAAGCCTGTGCGGCAGGTGAGGTATTCATTTGCATTGATCGGGTTTGGAGTAGTGAGATACTGTCCAGAAAGACTGTAGGGCAGGCCTCAATACACCAGCCAAGGGCACCAAGCTTTGATGGCACTAAATGCTCTGGCCAAAAGGAGCCTGCTCCCACTTACTTTAGGGTCATGTGCTGCTTCCAAAAGGCGCCACTGTGGCCCTTCCTCTGCTTCTATTTTGGCTCTCCAGTCATTTCAGACAGGCCCCTTCCCATCCCACTCTCTGGGCTCTACTGTCTGATCTTGTCTGTAGGCACCAAAATATTACATCTGGCCCTGCTATGGGGACTTATGAGGCTAGACGTTTGAGTTACAGATCTCTGATGTTGCTGGCTGTTTGCATTATTGTGGGACTTTATGATTAGATATAGGAGGGGAGGGGTGCTGTAGTTGAACTAAAAAGTGGTTCTTGCATGCTGTTCATGTATAGAAAACAATGGAGGAAGTCAAGAACTGTTTTGGGTAAGGAGATCATACCCTGAGGATATCTCCTTGGCAGTGCAGATGGGAATAGCTGAACAACTGTATAGGCAAATTGATAATGTTCTGCTATCATCTGTCTTCACAGATAGCCCTGGTTTAAGCTCCCATCCCATTATGCAAACCCACTTTCTAGTCATGTGTTTTTTAAGGAAACTAGAGCTACTAGAAGTTCAATTAGATAAAACTAGGACTAGTCTGTCCCCAGTGATCTGCTATCTTTTTATAACCTCCTTCAGGGCCAGTGCTTCCATTAAGGAAGCTGGGTTGTCACCTAGAGTGCTGAACTCCTGGAGGCGGCACATGTGCAGTGGCAGACCAACAGCTCAGTCCCTGGCTTTGGGGCTGCAGGAGAAAATGACGCTTAGCAGTGCATCATTGGGAGCCAGCGAGAGCCGCACAAGCAGACTTCTCAGCAGTTCAACCTCCTGCCAGCACAAGAAAGAGTGTGTCGGTTTTCTCTGCAGCATGGAGTCAGTCTTACACATCATCTCGCAAGACTGACCCATGTTGTAGTGGAAACTGACATGCTCTTAGTGCCCTTTCTCATGCCGGCCAAGGATTGGGAGGTTGAACTGCTGGAATGTCTGCTTAAGTGACTCCGATGATGCAGAGAAACCGATGTGCTCTTAAGTATCTTTCCACCTGCTGGCCACAAATGGGGGGGGGGGGGCTAACCTGCCTGTCAGTGGGTAGGCGGGGGAGCTTTGAGGGCACCAGAAGGAAGGGGCACCTTGGATATCTGATAACCAGCCCCAACCCCATTCTCTGCTCCCTTTAACCTCCGCTCTCACTGCTTTCCAAACATCAGCTATGTTTCTTTCATGTTTCCATGTGCACTTTGAGCAGCAGGATTGTCAAAATGATCAATCACTTTTCTTTTCAAAGTAGTGACATAATCTAGCAATAAGAAATAGTGGAGGAAATAAGCTGTGAACTGATGTCAAAGGTGTTTGCCTTCGCTGTTAAGTATAATTGTGCTGCTTTTGAAATAGTCATATTTTTAGTGTATTTTTCTGTCCATTTGCTGTGATTTCCTTCTTTTTCATTATTAATACAAGCAACATCTGCATTTTCCAAAAAGGCTTCAGTCTAGAAGAATCAGCTTTCTTACAACCTGCTTGAGAACTGAGTTGGAGCAGGAGATGAGTTTCAATAATGATCTGTAAATGAGTTGCTAAAGTAATAGCAAAATTTCTGACACATCTACCACTTAAAATAATTGAATCAGAAGGGCCTCCAAAACTGGCTTTCCTTTTGCCTCCAGTTACCAGACAGTGAATATAGTTTTGTGTCATCTTTGTGCTTGTGCATGAAAGACAAGGTTTCAGTGAAATATTTGCAAAAAATACTCTCCCTTTCAGATCACTCGACAACCTTAATGTGTGAGATTGGCAGGAGAGTGAATAGTTTATGATGTCATGTCAGTTCTGTAATGATCATGCCCGTTACTGTTATCAGACTCGCTGGTCTGTAGTTTCTCGGATCAGCCCTGGAATCCTTTTTAAAAATGGTATTTTGTTGCACATGGACACACTCCAATCTTCAAGTGCTACAGATGATTTTAATGATAGTAGATAACCCGGAAAACTGCAAAGATCATCATACTAGCTGCATAAGCGCAAGAGAACCGTTGTATGGTTGTCGAGCTGCAGAACATCCCTGCTTGCAGAGTGGCAGGTTGGGATGCATCTGTCGAGCATACAATTGCGGGGACATCTATATTGACATTTCTGATGACATTCTTATCAGAGACATCCATGTTTTTGAAATCGTGTCTGAACATGGATGTGATCAGCCTTTACAGGCATGTTTTTACCTAGACATCCTTTCTAAAATGTGCCTTCACATGTCTTTATAAAATAGATTCATTTTTCACCTCCAAACCTCGACTCCCTGTTATAAAATTACGCTCTTAAAATTGTGCCTAACTTGGTCATTAAAGCATCTCTCGAAAACAGAAAAGGTACAGTCAGCCTGACAAAAATACAATTAATTAAAAAGCCAATAAAGCAGCTTAATATTATTAATCTGATTAACCACCTTTCAGAATAATAACAAAGCGGTGAACAATTTGGTAGAGATCATCCCAGAAGCCTAACCACTGTTTACAGACAACTCATGACTTTGGAGGCTGAGGAAGATCTGGAATAGCCCCCAAAATGCACGTCTTAACATTTTTGACTCTTCCCATATGTCTGAGTGCAAAGTGTGCAATAATCATTTCTGCATAATTTTATGAATGATGTAAAAAATATGAGAAGAGAATACTGTGAACCATTTAACAAGCTAAACTGGCATGATGCACCCATGTTCTTTATCCATCGCGATGATCTTGGAGTAATGTCTCCAGATAGTTTCGTTTTGCACAACCCATGATAGGAATGAACCTCAGTTAATATTTAAATACATCAAAACCCAAATTCTTTTGATGATCAAGTTATATAGGTAGAGTCGTCTTGTAGCTTGCTAGAATAGGACTGTACACTGGATAAATTCTTAAAATTTCACATACTTGAGAGTATTTTGTTTTCTGAGAGAAGTGTGCTAAAGCTGTAGGGTGAGATTGCTCATGGGAAATAAGGGCCTCATATTTTAAAGCAGTTACATGACTTACAGTCCCATAAACCATGTAGCTGCCTCTAAGTGGGATAGTCAGCTGCAGTAACGCAGTATATGACAGCAGATAAAGACTACTATGGTCCATCTAGTCTGCCCAGCAAGGCGGCAAGAGCAGGTGCACCTGCTGCTCCGTTCAGGTCACCCCTCCCATTTGTTTAAGGGTGTACCCACCGCTCCATGCAGGTTACCTCTATTTGCTGAGATATAAGAGATAGTTAAGTTTATTTTGATTTTTTCCTGTTGCTATAAAGGGATCCACTGTGTCTGTCCCATGCCATTTTGAATTCTGTCACTGTATTTGCCCCCACCCATCGGGAGGGCATTCCAAGCATCCACCACCCTTTCAGTGAAAAAGTATTTCCTAACATTGCCTTTCAATTTACCCCCTTGCAGCTTCATGGTATGCCCTCTAGTTTTACAGCTTCCCCGTCTTTTGGAAGAGGTTTCCATTAATACTCTTTATGTATTTAAAGGTCTGAATCATATCTCCCCTGTCTCTCCTCGCCTCCAGAATGTACATATTTTGATCTTCAAGTCTTTTCTCTTAAGTCTTCTGATGCAGGCTCCAAATCATTTTGGTCGCCTTCCTCAGATCCGCTTCTAACATTTTTATATCCTTTGCAAGATATGGTCTCCAAAACTGAACACGATGTTCCAAGTGAGGCCTCACCAGCGACTTGTACAGTGGCATTAGTACCTTTTCCTTTCTGCTGGTAATTCCTCTTCGTATGCAGCCCATCATCCTGGCTTTTGCCACCGCCTTGTCGCACTGTTTTGCCACCTTGAGATCTACAGAAATAATCACACCAAGGTCCTTCTCCTGGTCCGTGCACATCAATTTCTCACCCCCCTAATGCATACAATTCCCCTGGATTTCTGCTTCCCAAGTGCATGACACTGCATTTCTTCACATTAAATCTTAACTGCCAAGCATTAGACCATTCTTCCAGCTTTTGTAGATCTTTCCTCATGTTATCCACTCTCTCAGGGGAGTTCACTCTGTTGCAAATTTTCGTGTCATCTGCAAAAAGACAGACCTTACCATTCAGTCCCTCAGCAATATCACTCACAAATACATTGAACAGTACCGGCCCCAGGACCGATCCCTGGGGCATGCCACTACTCACCTTTTTCTGATCCAGTTCACCACCTTGGGACCCATCCCCAAGCTGTTCAGTTTCTTGATAAGCCTCCTATGAGGAACAGTATCAAAGGCTTTGCTGAAATCCAGGTAGATCACATTCATTGTATGTCCTTGATTTAGTTCTCTGGTCACTCAGTCAAAGAACTTGGTCAGATTTATTTGGCAGGATCGTCCTTTGGTGAAACCATGTTGCCTCGGATCATGCAACTATTGGTTTCGAGAAAGTCCACTGTTCTCTCTTTCAGGAGCGCCTCCATTACTTTTCCCATTACCGAGGTAAGGCTTACTGGCCTGTAGTTTGTTACTTCTTCCCTATTACCACAGTTCTCTGGAATCTAGTGCTGCTGAATATTCCCAAATTCCGCCACTATACACACCGATGCTACACAGTTAGCATCGGGGCGATCCCGGGGATAAATGGTAGGCGGCAATATTCTGCCACAGCCTGGTTATCCCTCAGCAGCGAATGTTAGGCACAGAAAAGCTCTCCTAACCTTTGCCACTGAAGCTAACCGGGCAGTGGCTAATATCACCGCTGCCTGGCTAGCTTCCATGCCGTGCAGCTGGGTTTTCAGTGATGGTGACAGGATATGAATATCTGGGTTAACTCTTCAGTAGCAACGGTTAGCCACCGCTGCTGAGTATCGGGCCCTAGGTATATAAAACTTTAGAATATAAGCTCGTTGTTTCATGGGATATGAGTATTTTTCCATCTCCTTGTTTGATCTCCCAGTATCCCATCTTGATATTGTTTCCTGTCAATTAAAGGGTTAGGGAAAAAACATTTATGATAGGAGTCAATTAGTGGCCTCACATAACAAGCATACGTGAACTTTGACTAAAATTTAAAGGTATTGGCAAACAGAGTAAGGAGACATAAACCAAATACATTTAAGGGACTTGAGTAATCACAGAAAGATGTAGACAATAGTCTAGCAAGAAGATGGGGGGGCTTTTGCACTTGTCATATGTATAAGGACCTGATTTTTTATATCAGGTCATGTGAATGCACTTAGTACAAAGAAAGATCCTAGCTCTCAGAAAGTGATTCAGATTATTGGCAACTCAGTCATTAGAATTGAGATAATTGGGTGATTGATGTCATGAAATTGTTTGATATCTTGCCTGACTGGTACAATGAATGGTGGATTTCACACCAGATGGAATTTTGGAAAGTTCTGGAGAGGAATTAACTATTCAATGAATATCAATGACATGAGAAGTTGCAATTAAGGGGTTCCAGAAGCAAAATGTAAACTTTTTGGGTAAGAAATTGAAATGCAGAAGTTCCATTTCCACATGCAGGACTGTCGAGGCAGATTGAGCTCTGGAGTCTCAATATACGGATGAAACAATGGTGTGGGCAAGAGGACTTTAGATTGGTTAGGAACTGAGTAAATGGGAAATCCATGCCAATGGGTTGGGCTCCACCTTAACAATAGCTGGGACTCAGCTGCTGTCTGCTTTTTGTGATTTACTAACCCAGCACCCAGCTAATAACCATTAGTCAGTTGAGATGGAGTGAGTCTTCAGAAACTGGACTTATGTTAGCACTGTATGTCTTACCTGATGTTTTCACTAGACTGATGTCATCCATTGGAGCTGGGGGGTGCCTTGAAACAGCAGTGGTGGAACCGGGGTATCACTGTAGGTGCATTGACAAAGGGGCACAACAAAGGGGAATGCCTGTTTGCCTCTTCTGGTGCTGTTTGAACACATTGCCAGTGAGACTTGCTAGGATGAATTGGGGGGAACATGCTAGATGATTGTGGTGTTATTGGGGTGGATGCTTATTGTATTAGGGTGTGAAGAGGGGAAGAGCAGATTGAAGTATTATGTAGCAGAAAGGGTCTCATAGTGGAAAAGTAGGTGAGATCCCATACTACAATATGTTGAGGGGGTTACCTCTAGATCTCTGAGATGGGACTTAGAGGTGGGGGTGGGCCTTTATAATCCATAGAGTATGATGAGTAAAAGTACATTGGTCCATGATTATTATCTGAGTTCTAGGTAAGTAGATATAGTATGTTTCATGGAGATGGGCTGATGATGGTGCTACAATGACTCTTTGCAGTGCTGCCCCCGGGGTTATGTTTTTCTCCATCACTACTACTACTAAATCATTTCTATAGTGCTACTAGGCATACACATCGCTGTACATAAGAGACAGTCCCTGCTCCACAGAGAGATTACAATCTGTTCAAGATAGACAAACAGAACAAGCAGGACTAGGGCCTAGAGCAGGGACTGAGGGGAGGAAGTGGCTGATTTTTTTTTTCAATTTCCCTAAGATGTATAATTCATCCTGTACAAATCCCCTCTCTGTTACTCCATGTTATATTATCCCTCCCCAGTAACCAGTTATTCATTTACCATGTAATTGTTATGGTTTAATGTTAATTGTAAACCACTTTGAATGATAAAGCGGTATATAAAAGCGGTTAAATAAATAAATGTGGTATTGTTGGATCAAGCCATCATTGGGGAAGCGGAGTATATACTGGTGAGATTGGTAGGGGAGACTATGATAAAGATACTGATAATTTATACACTATTAAGACAGAATACGCATCCTTTCAGAAGATGACGGAACTAAATATAGAAGGTGGGAATTTATTGAGAGTAGGTGATACTAATATACATGTGGAGTATGAGGTTGGCAGATTGGCAGGTGATTTTTATAAAAGCAATGTGTGGTATCAGGTTGCAGCAGTAGGTTAGAGGAGAGATACACATGGGGCAGACCTGGAATTGACATTGGCTGATGCTGATTTTACCCGATTAATGGAATTATCATTTGGTTCAGTTTAGCCTGAATGTGTAAGTATCTAGAGGAGGGCAGGATTTGCAGAGGGTGATGGTGTGGTCTGGGGGGCCAATCAATAGGAGGAGATTCTTGAGGTAATAATTGGGATTAGTAGCCAGCATATAGGACGTCAGTTTGAAGAATTAATTAAAGCCTGGAATAGGTCATTAAGGGAGGTCTTTAACCAGCGGGCCCCAGAAAAAAAATCATTTCATTTGGGTTCCACCTTTAAGGACATCTGTCCATAGTTTCATGAAGGCTTATGGGTTTTAAGTAACTAGGGTGCCAATTAACCCACAGTGGTGGAAATCAAAGTTCACCAAACATTTATACTTGTGCCTACAGGCAAAGAGGGCCTACAAAAGAAGCAATTCAGGCAACAAAGAGAAAACATGTTTTGGGTAAAATATCATTAGCTGATCACACTTCTGTGGTATAAGAATAAGGGAGAATTTTTGGGATTATCTAGTGAGGCTTTCTCAGGATTTTTTGAGGACAAAATGGTAGACATATGGACATTATTGACCAGTAAGAGCATGAGTGAAGAATACATATACTCGATGGGAAATCAAGAGGATTTGAAAAGATTCAAGTTGAGTACACATGGGTGCATGGAGGAAGTGAGGATAGGAAATACTATACTAGATTGGCTAGCTTACACTGAGATCTTTACAAATTTTTCTTTGAATAATCAGGTGGGTATTTGCACAGCTGCTATTGCAGAGAAAGTCAGTAATGTATGCAGGACCGCCCCACCACTAGGGGCAGCAAAGAGCAACGATGGTCAAAACAAAACAATGGGTCCTAATCTCAGGCTTACCAGCGCTTCCACAGGAAGACTGAGCAATTTGAAAATAGTCCATTTATCCTTGTAAGTGGCTTTTGGAAATGTAATATTTAAAAGTATGCTGTATTCATTTTGTTATGGGATTTTCTAGGAGGGATGGTGTTAAGATGATTATGATTGAGTTTAATTATCAAATTCTTGGTGGAGGGACTAGGAGTCAAAAGCTAATTGTGAGGGGGGTATAAGATTGAAGGTTTGCTTGGGGCATAAAATCTTGCATTGGCCTGAACATATGTGCTGGGGTCCCTACCAGCTGTTTATACAAAGACAGGCAGGGGCTCAGTGTACAAGTGATTGGCTTCAGTAATTAATTTATCTTTACAGTTTGGGGGGGGGAGGTGCATTTTACATATCTTCCTAAAGGAAATAATTATTCAGCCAGTATTGAAAGACCAGTCTTAGTAATTACATATCATTCGTACATTATATATCATTGGTACAATTCTTGAGCAGAGTGAATGAGCCTATAGTGTTTGAACAATTTGAGGGAATACAGTCAAACCTCGGTTTTCATGATTAATCCGTTCAAAAAAGTCTGACTAAAACCGAAACGGACTAAAACCGAAGCAAGATTTCCCATAAGAAATAATGTAAATTCAATTAATCCGTTCCAGACACCCAAAAATATTGACAAAAAATACATTTTACTGTATAGAGAATAACTCAGCCAGCAGTAGAACAGCTCCTGTCACTTCTCTCAGCTGCCCGATCGTCCACAGCACAGCAAACACACAGATACTGTAGGACACTAATCTGATCGCTGACTCCGTCTCAACAGCGTACCCCGCAAGAGAAAGAACTGCCTGCCACATTCATTTAACATCTCCTGCTTACCCATTCAACATCTCCTGCTACCCTGCTACCTCCGAGCCTGAGGGGGTGCTCCAGAGAACAGGCAGGCGGTGGAGAGATCGGGACCTTCCTCTCTGCAATCCTTGCATCTCTGACTCTGGCTCGAGGATGTTGCTCACCTGACTATCGCATCTCAACACGCGATCGGTGAGTCCGGGGGGGGTAGTGCTGCCGGGACTGGGCAGGCAGTGTATGCAGACCAGCGGAAGGTGTATGTACACTATTGCAGTACTGTTGCTTTTCAGATCTGGCACACGCGATCGGTGAGTCCGGGGGGGGGGGGGGGGTAGTGCTGCAGGCAGTGTACGAAAACCGAGGCGATAGACGAAAACCGAGACAAGATCTCAGTCTGAAAAGACGCAAGGATACAGTCAACTCGAGTTTCACCCCCATTTAAACAGACTGTATCAGGACATGTCAGACAATGATAGTCAAGAAGCCTTCGGGAATAAAAGCAGCTTATGCTCAAAACGGTTTAAATGGAAGCGGAAGCAGCAAGCAAACATCACCACGATGATGTCGCCGGCGTTCAAATGTTTGCTAACCTTCAACACTTAGGGACATGTTTACTAAATGATTTAATGCATGTTAAGTGCCCAGAACCCTTTTATTTCTGTGGGTGCAGTGACCATAAACGCGTGTAAATGAAGTTAACATGCATTAGCCTTTAGAAAACGTGCCCCTTAGTGAAGTTCCTCATCCTATGTGAGCCAAGCTGCCAGTTGCAGTCGCCACAGCAGCACGACCAGTGGTGCCCAAATTCCCTTAGATTAGATCAGCAGTAACACAGCAACATATATTTCAGCGCAGTGCACCTAAACTGTGCAATGAGCTCCCTGTAGTGATCTGAATATGAGACCCATTATTTATTTATTAGGAAGCAACTAAGACCTGCTTTTTGAAGAGGTGTTTGCGTAAGTACTTTTACTGTAATAGTCATGTTTTAAGGATTATGTGAGATGATGATTTTTATGGTAAGCCGCTTTGGGGCTTGATAAAGCCATAAGTGGAATATCAAATTGGAATGAATGAATAAATAAACTTAGAAAGGAGAGAGAGCACATATTTTATACTAGATAATGGCAGAAAGTTGACAGTCTCTTAGGTGTGAAGTATCTTCAAAGGACACTGTTAAAACTGAAAGAATAGAGGTTATAGTAAGGGCTGAGGTTGTGCAGGTGGATTTTAATAAACAGCAAACAGTTAACAACATAGACATTAATGATATTGCAAATGATTGGAGGTGCTAAACCCAATGCAAATTTGCCCTCCTTGCTTAAGCATATTCTGCAGTCAGAGATGACACCTGGGACTAAATCTTTCCAAATTGCATATATCAACTGCTGTCAATAAAGAGGTTGTGAATGGAAATAAAAAATACACTTTTAGTAGTTTGTATTCAAATACCAGAAGTGTAAAACATAAGGGTGGAAAGTTAGGTGGTATGTCACTAAACTAGATATTTGCAGGAAAGTCAACAGTTGCTGAGGAGTGCATAGTTCAGAATAATGTCTTCCTAATGGAGAGGTTGCAATGAAGGTAAAAGTAGTGCAGTTGCCTTTTACGTAAAAAGCAGAATTGAAAGATACCAGGATTCCAGCTTAAACCTGTCCCTCTGCGCTAACAGCTGTGTCTTCACTGTGCCTGTTCTGTACTGCTACCCCACTCATTGAAGTAGCAGCCTAACCCACGAGTGCCAGCTCGAGAATCAGCCATATCCTCATGATAACGCAGGCCATAAGCAGGCAATTACCTCATGCAAAACCACACAGTAAACACTTGGCGCCCTTTAATAAAAGGGACCCAGAGAATTGCAGATCACCTAGAATGGGTGGTATATATCCCAGTGTGCTCAAAAACTCAAAAATAAAATTGCAGATCTTCTATTAGTAATTTATAAACTGTCATTAAAATAATCTATAGCACTTGAAGATTGGAGAGTGACCAACATAACACCAATATTTAACAAGTTGAGAAGTGTACACTAGCAGTGTGACAAAATGTCATGTTTCCCCCATTTCCAGAATCAGGCATGTGGGGTTCATATTGTGTCTCTCATAGCAAGTGTTTGGGGATGCGGCTTGTGTGTATGTGTCAGGAAGGAGTGTGTCAGGGGGTTCAGTGTGTGTGTGTGTGTGAGGTGAGTGTCAGGAGCTGCATGTATGTGTGTATCTCGAGGGGTGCATTCATGTGTGTTTCATGGGGAGTATCGGGGCTGCATGTATATGTCATGGACTATGTGCCTATAGGTTTGTGTCATGGGGAGTGTTGGGAGCTACAAGCGTATGTGTGTGCAGGTGTCATGGGGAGTTTCTGTATTGTGGGTGCCATAGGGCATGTCAAGGGCATGAAATGTGTGTGTCATTGGGAGTGTTGGGGGCTGCATGCGTATGTGTGTCTGTCTCTCATAACCTGCTCCTACCAGCCTTCCCCCATTCACTTTCTCTATCATAATTTCCTCCCACCAGCCTTCCCCCAGTCTCTCTGTCTCTCATGATGCCCCCACTTCACCCAGTGTCTCTCTCTCATAACCTCACACCCAGGCTTCACCCAGTGTTTCTCTCTCTCTCAGATCCCCCCCTTCATCCAGTCCTCCTTTCACTTACCCATTCTTGTCCCATCTCAAAAACGCTGTGGTTCAGGCTTCCCCCACTGCAATCAGCTCTCTGAATGGTAGAGCTGTGCAGGGCAGGAAGTTTGGACCTATCGCAAACAAATGTGTGCAGACAATTTCCCCGACAGCTGAAACCTCTACATATGTGCCTCTACAAATGTGCCTAAAAAAAGGTTCCATGAGTGATCCGGAAAACTACAAAACATTGAGCCTGATATCATTGCTGGGCAAAATGGTAAAAAAGGATGTTAGAATGCCTCGGTATTGCTCCATGGTGTGAATGCACGTTGAGTATTTTTCATCCAATCTAAAAATGATATAGCTCAGTTAGAAAAGGTACAGAGAAGGGTGACAAAATGATAAAGAAGATGAAATGAACGGCTTAAAAGTCAGGGCTCTTCAGCTTGGTGAAGAGACAGCCGAGGGGAGATAAGAAGAGGCCTATAAAATAATGAGTTAAGGGAAATGAATAGGTTGTTTACACCTTCATGCCGCCAAAAGGCTAGGCAACAGAATAAAAGAAAACCTACAAAGTACAACATCTAAGACTAATCAGAATTTGTTGTCTGAGGCTATAGTAACAGCTGTTAGGGTAACTGGGTTTTAAAAAGGTTTGGACAAGTTCCTGGAGAAAAAGTCCATAAACTGTTATTAAAATGGACAGGGGAAATCCACTGCGTATTCCTGAGATAAGCAGAATTGAATCTGTACACCTTTTGGGATCCTAACAGGTACTTGAGACTGGCATTGGCTACTGTTGGAAACAGGATACTGGGTCTTGATGGACCTTTGGTCTAACCCAGTATGGGAGATCTTATGTTCTTATGAGTATGAGAGACAATATAGGCATCTTGGAGGCTTGCTGAAAAAGGATGGTAGGAATCTGTGATTCCAGAGTGGACGTTGTATCAAAGTGACAGGGCAGACAAAATTGATAGAGAGGTGGCTGTGTGTGTTAAGGATGAACTGCAGGAAAGAGGCTGCACTCTGTAATCTGTGGATAGAAATTCCTTGTATGATGGAGAAGGGTATAGCATTGAGGGTATAGTACACCTCATTTAGCTAGGATGAACAAGCAGAATAACAAACGTTAACAGATTAGAAAAACCAATGAAATTGTCAACACCATAATGGTGATTTCAATGATCTCGGTATTGTTTGGATAAATGGGTCAGTGGGATATGCTAGAGAGAGAAAGTTTTTAAAAGCTAGAAACAATTTTCTTAGAGCAGTTTGTTCTAGAGTGATCTAATTCTCAAAGGAACACATAATCTGGTACAAGGGGGAAAACTCTAGTGTAGCCACTTGGGAGGGAGGATGTTGAGTAGAATTTTAGCTTTACAAAGGGAGACTATGACAAAATGAGGAAATAAAATACAATAAATGGTGCAGCTTGTCAGGGTTATTTAAAAATACCATCTTGGAAATACCAATAAAATGTAATCTATACAGTGAAAATGTCGTAGTAGGACTAACTCCTAGCATGCCTAAATGGGGAGATGAAGGAAGCTACTAAATCCAAAAGAACATCTTTTAAAAAATGGAAGGCAGATCCAAATGAGGAGACTAAAAGAACATAAACACTAGCAAGTAGATGTAAAACATTATTAAGGCAGAATAAACTTACTATAGAGGCAAAATCTAATAATAATCCAGCAAGAAGCGTGAAAAAGGCATGTGGATAAGGACTAGGTGGCTCCATCCTCGGCTCACACCCTTGGGGTTGTCTTGGACTCCTCTCTCTCCTTCTCTACACACATCCATCCAATAGCTAAGACCTGCCCTTTCTTTCTTTGTAACATCACCCATTCCTTCCTGAACACACTATTAAGACACTTACCCACTTTTTAGTCACCTCCCAACCCTCCCGTCTTGACTGTTGTAACCTGCTCCTTGCTGGTCTCCCTCTGAATCATCTCTCTCCCCTTCAGTCTGTTCAACACTCTGCTGCAGGGCTAATCTTATTTATTTTTATTTTATTTATTTATTTAGCTGTATTTATATACCGCTTTTCACCGGGTCAAACCTTCCTCATCATGTTCATATTACCCCTCTTCTCAGGTCACTTCATTGGCTCCCTATAGTTTAAATTTCTGCTGGTCTTAAGGTCATTTACTCTGCAGCTCCTTATTACCTTTCATCTCTTACCTCTCCCTCCACCCCTCCTCGGGAGCTCCGCTTTTCTGGCAAATCACTTCTGTCTGTGCCCTTCTCTTCTATTGCTACCTTCAGACTTTGCTGCTTTCACCTTGCTGCTCCTTATGCCTGGAACAAACTACCTGAGTCTGTACGTCAGGCAAATTCTCTGGCCCTTTTCAAATCCAGGCTGAAGACTCACCTCTTCGTTGCCACTTTGGATCTTGACTCACCTGATCTCCTTTTTGTTTCCTTACTATTCCCCCTAGATGTATTTCGTTTCTACAGCTACTGCGTTGTCTGTCTTGACTAGATTGTAAGCTCTGATGAGCAGGGACTGTCTCTTATATGTGTCTGTGCAGTGCTACATACGTCTTGTAGCGCTATACAAATGCTCAGTAGGAGTTAGTAGTATGTGATTTGGGAAACTAAAAAGTAGTAAGCCTGTTAGCTTCTACCATTTTGCCTGATACTATTTTGAAGAACAGAATTACCAGGCATATGTATAAATATGGCTTAATGGGGATGAGTCAGTATGGGTTTACAAAGGGGAAGTCCTGTCTTACCAATCTCTTAGAATTTTCTGTTGGGATAAATAAACATGTAGATAAGGGTCAGCTGGTTGATGTGAAGGCACACTTGAGATAATACGTGGAGATTTAAATTGAGATGTTGAATCTGCAATATACACAATTCTGCTGATATTTTAGAGAAGTCCAAGGCTTTTTTTGAGGGAGTACCAGCACCTTTTTCATTACCTGCTAAAACTGATTTGTGGTCCTCATGTACTAATGAAAGAGCCTTGGGTATGACTTCTAGCATAGTTCTTTGCTAGGAAAATGTGCTGGAAAAGGTCATGCTAAACATGGGGCCTTTTCTAAAATATGAAGAAGGAAGGGTGACAGAATTCAAAATGGCATGGGACAGACACAGTGGATCCCTTTACTGCAACAGAATAGAATCAAAATAAACTTAACTAATTTCTCAACATACAGAGGTGTCCTACACAGAGTGGTGGGTTCACCCCCTAAAACAAAGACATGGGGAGGGGTGGCCTGAACGGAGCGGCAGGTGCACCATCCAGATTTATGAGAGGTCTTCTTTTAACAAATCCTCCCATCAAGCCACCACCAGTGGCGTGGGATTTGAATCTAGTTCTTGGGCAGCTCATGAAACTGCCTTTTGAACCTTTAGCCACTACTACCCTAAGGTTTTTGTCCTGGCAGGTCATCTTCCTAATTGCAATCACCTCTGCACGTCGCATTAGTGAATTGCAAGTCTTAGTGGTATTCCTCCTTACACTAGGTTTGATCATGATACGGTTGTCCTCAGAACTCATCCACACTTTATGCCATATGTGGTTTCGCCTTTTCATTTAAATCAAGCGATTTATCTTCCTGTATTCTTTCTGAGGCCTCATGCCTCTAATGCAGAGAAGAACCTTCACACTTTGGACTGTAAATGAGCCTTAGCTTTTTACCTGCAAAGAACACAGCAACATAGAAAGTCTTCTCAACTTTTTATTGTTTTTGATTCTAGTCATTTGGGACTTCCAGTCCCCAAAAGGACTTTATCCAAATGGATTGCACAGTGCATATCCTTTGCTTATGAGAGTAAGAGTCTTCCTCTTCAAGGCCATGTCAAGCTCATAATGTGAGAGCCATGTCAGCCTCTATGGCTAACCTTCACTCTGTGTCTATTGATGACATTTGTCGAGCAGCCACCTGGGCTTTGGTACATACATTTACAGCCCACTACTGCCTAGATAAAGTCTCCCATCGGGATGCCTTCTTTGGCCAGGCTGTTATTCAAAATCTCTTTCAAACCTAATACAACTCCTACCCACCAACCCTGGTGGGATGCAAGAGATCCATGGGAGGAAGCATGGCCCATCTCACCATAGGTGGCAGCTTCCTGGGGTCATCTCCCTGGCATCTTCAGCCCATATGTGAAGACTACATTCCTGCTTGTTCCTGGAGATAGCGTAGTTACTCACCTGTAACAGGTGATCTCCGGGAACAGCAGGAATTTAGTCTTCACAACCCACCCACCTCCCTTAGGAGTTGTCTCTCTATCTCTGTCTCTTTCGTCTCTCCCTCTATCATTTCACTCAGATACAAACTTAACTGAAGAGGGACAGTTGGAAAGGCGGGAAGGCAGCGTGCATGTACTGAGGGATGCTCCCAAAAGTGTTCCTATTGGATGCTGGGGAGTGTTCCTGCGCAGGCTCCGTCGGTACCGACGATACCCATATGCGAAGACTAAATTCCTGCTGTTCCCGGAGATCACCTGCTACAGGTGAGTAACTACGCTTTCTGTGAATCATGTCAAATTTACTTTGGGATAGATCAAATTTTTTTTGTGAATCTACCTTTTCTATCTCAGCATGTTCCATGTTTTGAATAAAAGAATGGTCTTGCAGCACTTACTGCAGTCATTTTTGAAGACTCTGATAAAACTCGAATGCTGCATCACACGCTATAGCATTCCCAGGCATTGAACTAGCAAAATTATGGACCCTTTCATAGTCCAGAACCTAATGTTACTGCACTCTTTGTAGCTTTCCCAGAAACTGGTGAGAACTTCCTGAGATTACAGCTATATCCAGTGGAAAGTCCTGCAGTTCTTCAGCAATCACTCTTACTTTCCAGTAACCCGAAAATGTGGAATAATTAGTCCAGGGAGGAGTATGGAATCCTGCAGAAGCAGCTGCAGCTTATGGAGTCACAGTCCTCTCCAGTGGAGGATACTACAGTCCTGCTTGCACGATTTACCTACTAATCAGAACAGAGACGGATTAAACCTCTGTCCATAGTCCTGTACCTCTCACCTCAGCTTTCCCAAGCCAGTGAGAAATTCAGTGATCAGTCATCCAACAGTAAATATTTGCTAGAATTGGGGCATGAAAATCATTGGAAAATTACATTGTGTGCCATAGAATCATTGTCTTTTTTTTTTGTCAGTGGTTAGCACTGTTCTGATGATTAATTTCCAAGACTTTTCTCTTTGCTCCCTCATTCATACATGTATAAAAAAATTGAGGCAGAGTTTGGTTTGAATGATTTGGATTTGGAATATTATGCAGCTCACTTGATAATAAAAATGATCAAGTGAAAGCTAGAAATTCCCATCTCAAACTGGTGTACAGAACTAGGTGCTGCTGTAGGTTGCTGTGGTAAATATATTACTGCAAATGCTTCACACGGGGTTGAGATCGGTGGTTAGTAAAGACTGTGTACTGTCATGAGGCTGGTGCTAATAAAGATGCAGAGTTGAAAAAAACCCTGTTTCTCACAGAGCTCTAGATGTGCAATTACCTCAAAGCACAGCTAGAGGGAGCAGGAGTGATCATACAGAAGCTAATGAGGGTAGGAGAGCTAACCAGTTGCACCTGGAAGTAAGCCCGGGAGATTCAAAGGAAAAATCCCTTTATAAACGGAAGCTTAATGCCAGCAAAGGGGGAAGAACAGCGAGAGAAGCTGGAGCAGCGGGAGAAGCAGCAGCTGGAAGAGAAGGAACAGAAAGCACGGCTGAAGAAGGAAGGAGAGTCCTGAAGGAAGGAATCCTTCCTGAGCAAGCCCAAAAGGACAGAATTCACAGAGGTAGAGTTCAGAGGGGCCATGCTACGGGAGCCACTGTTCAGAGGGAGTCTGCTAAGGAAAGCAGTCAGGCTGGAGGGTGTGCCACTCCCTGCTTAAGCAACGTTCCTGAGTCCACTATACAGAGAGCCAGGCTTGGGGGAAAGCCTGCACTCATTGGAGTATGCTGAACAAGCTTCACCAGGTACCAGAAAGAAAGGAGTTTCTAGCAAAGCTACTTTTTCACTGAAGTATAGGGCTGGTGAATCCTCGCCAGGTTTTCCTAAGCTTTCAAGAAGTCCAGCACTCCCCAGAAGCTACCGACAGAAAACCTGTTGTCAGAGAGACGTTCTTGAGAGAGAAGGCTCCAGAGCTTCAAGCTACAGGAACTCAAGGTATGGTGGCTTTATTCCTGTTAGAGAAAGCTTAACTCCTAAAAGCACTGCTAAAATTGAACCACAGTTTGTAAGAAGAAAAAAAAACCCAGAGCGGTTTAAAGAAATACCAAAAGACTTTAGAGCACAGTCTTATTGGAGCCGAGATACCAGAGACAGTCCATGTAAACTTGTAACATCCAGGGACAGCGTTTGCTCTGAGGGGGAAACTAGTGAAGCAGAATCTATGGAGATTGAACGTGCAGATACTATTCCCATTCCTCAGGAAGAGGCTATGGATTGCAGTTTGTGTATGGCTACTAGCCTGGAATCCATAGCGACATTGTAAATAAGAAGAAGTCTTGTTTAGTTGTTTTACCCTGGAATTAATTGAATTCCTCCATTTATCCTTTGCACCTAATTGTGAAGATATCAACAGTTGGTTTGCCTGTTTATTACTGGGACCTTGATAAAAGGACATTCTTTGATTTCCATTGTCTTATTGAACCTTTGCACGGAGGGGAAATAAAAGCCTTGTTTCCCTACACTTGTGGCTTAATTATTGTGTGCTCACAAGGAGCTAAAATCCATAAGGCCAATCTGCACTGGTCCTTACATACCCCACACTCCTTGAAAAATAAGTGTGATGTGCAGCAGCCCCTTACTGCCATTGGCCTCCAGGGGACGCTGTCATGACAGTACTTAGTCGTGAGGACAGGGGGTGCAAAAAAAAAAACCAAGAAAGTTTAAGAAAACCAATATGAGTGTGTTGCAGAAAAGACCGGAAGACAAACAAATGGGGGGGGGGGGTGGGAGAGAGTGGGGAGCAATAGAGAATAGACGTGCAAAGATCAGAGTAGAAAGTAAAAGGTGCGATCAAAAGGTATTGAGACTTGTACAATAACACAAGAAATATAACACTGACAATTATTGCACTTGGGTCTCCTTCAAAGTAGTCCCCTTCTAATAAAATACACTTCCAGCGTTCTTGCCACTGCTGGAAACCATTTTGAAATACCCCTTTCATTATGCTGTAAATCTGCTGTGTCAAATTTTGTTTAATGGTCTCCAGTTCGTCAAATCTCTTTCCTTTCAGTGGTAATTTCAGTTTTGGAAACAAGAAAAAATCACAGGGTGCGAGGTCAGGTGAGTACGGACGCTGACAGACTTGCTTGATTTGGTGTTTGGCCAAGAATTGCTGGACAAGATGTGATGAGTGAGCTGGGGCATTATCATGATGAAGCAACCATTCACCATTCCTGTGCAACTCTGGCATCTTGTGACAAATTGCATCTCTCAAACAAGTCAAAACTTGGACGTAGTAGTCCTTATTGATGGTTTGGCTTTTTGAAACATACTCATGATGAACATTACCTTGGTAATCAAAGAAAACCGTGAGCATGACCTTGACATTGCTCCTCACCTGACGGGCTTTCTTGGGTCAGGGAGAGTTTGGAGTCTTCCATTGTGAGGATTGAGCCTTAGTTTCTGGATCATAACCATAAACCCATGATTCATCACCAGTAGTAATTTTTTTGATGACATCTGAGTAATTTTCAACGCATTCCAACACCTCCCTAGCTGCAGACTGTCCATCTTCTTTTTGGTCAGGAGACAGGAGTTTCGGCACAAATTTTGCAGAGACGTGTTTCATCCCCAAATTGACAGTAAGAATGGACTGTACCAGCCCAAAACTGATGTTCATGTCTTCAACAAGCTCCCTGATAGTCAATTGACGATTTGCGCATATTGTGGCACGCACTACTTTAACTTGGTCTTCATTCCTGCTCATGAACGGCCTTCCAGAACATTTGTCACTATCAACACTTTGACAGCCCTCTTGGAAACATTTGTATCAGTCATAAACTCGAGCATAACTCATGCATTCATCGCCAAACACTTGCTGTAACTTGTCATAAGTGTCTTTGCATGAATCTCCATGTTTCTGGCAGAATTTAATGCAAATTCGCTGTTCAATTTTTTCACTCATTGTAAATCTAATTAACTGCTTTTGCATCATGCCAAACATCACATGATTAAAAAAAAAAGTGCAGGTGTGCTGCAGCCATGCTACACTCTGCACATGCAGAGCACATAACTAGGTCACCGCATGCTTAATAGCATCAAGGTGCGAGGTATTGTTATAGAGCTACACAAGTCTCGATACTTTTTGATCACACTCATATATTTGGAAGGAAGTAGTTAGCGTGGCTGTGTTTTAAAAAGATTTAGACAAGTTCCTGGAGGAGAAGTCCATAAACCATTATTAAGGCAGACTAAAGGGAAAGTCTGCTGATCCCTGGGGATAAGCAGCATGGAATCTGTCTGCTTTTCGGATCCTGCCAACTAATTGTGACCTGGATTGACCATACTGGGCCTTTGCCCTGACCCAGTAAAACAAGTCTTTTGTTCTTTGAAAAGTATAAGAGAAGGAATGTTTCAAGAGAATAGCAGGAAAGAGAGATGGTGGAACAAGGGCAGGTAGAGAGAGAGAGAGGCAGAGAGAGAAGGATATGGAGACAGTAAGTTATATTATTGTTTGTTATTTTTATTTGGCTGGGTTTTTTTATATCATTTTTCACCGGGGCAAAGCGGTGTACATTACAAGTTGTTATATATAGAACCATGGAACTTATTTACAGAGTAGTTAACATATACTATCAATATCACATACTGTAGAACAGTGAAACTTATGTACATTATACTACCTTAGCGGTATACTTATATACATTGAAGTTCTTGACAGAAGTAGTAAATACGTTGCAAACAGGTCGACTGTTTATTATGGGTGGGTGCTGTGGGGGGGGGGGGGCGCGTTATGTGATGTGACCAAAATGTTCATTAATAGGTGCATTTTGAGTAATTTTCTGAATGTTGATAAGTCGTTTGTTGAGTGGAGAGTTCCAGGGATGGAGTTCCAGAGGGATGGTGCATATAGTCCACACGCTCTGTTGCAGGTGTACTGGGTGCTTTTGTTTTTTTCTTGTGGTATTTGTATCATGTTTGTGTTGTTTTCCCCATTTGATCTGGATGGTCTTCAGGACAGATTATAGGTAGTGAGATGATTGATTGATGATCTTAAATGTTAGCAGTAGGATTTTGTAGAGTATGTGGCTTTGTAGTGGCAACCAGTGGAGTTGTTTGAGGATAGGAGTTATATGCTCATACTTTGATGCACCTTGAATTGTGCGTGCGGCGGTGTGCAATGCAGTGATGAGGGGGAGCAGAATGGATTTTGGTAGTCCTTGGTAAACTGAATTGTAGTAGTTGAAGTGTGGCGTTATTATAGCCTGGAAAGCTGTGCAGAAGTTGGATGGGTCCAACCGGGGGAGGAGATGGTGGAGGGTTCTGATTTTGAAGTATATTCATTTTGTTATGTGAGCTTTAAAGTTGAGTTGCTGGTCAAGAGTAATTACCAGATACCTGACCTTTGTTTCTACTTGCACGTTTGTCATTTAGGGTTATGGATGTTGGTGGTTGGAATTTGATGTCTCTTGCTATGAATAGTGCTTCCATCTTCTTGTAGATTATTTTTAGTGAGTTGTTGGCTAACCATTGGGATGCCCTCGCACCCCTTCTGTTCAACAGCTCAGGCCTTGTGGTGAGGTACAGTGAGGAGTTTGCTTCCCACTGTTCTCCCCGATGTCGATCAGGGCTGCTGATGCTGCTGGTGGAGTCCTGGTGTGCCTGGAAGGGCTGTGAATTTTCAATTTCTCTGGAGTGATTTCATTAGCCTTCGTTGGACTTAATGGTACAACTGCTTCTTCCACTGATTCTTTTTCTTTGCCTTTGCGCCAGATTGGACTTAAAAAAGGGTTAGTTAGAGAGGATAATGTTGCCTTGATTAGTGAGGTTGCTTGAGGGCAACTAGGATTGTGGAGAGGAGTTTGGAGTGACGCTGTGGAGTAGTTCCAGGTTTGTGCTTCTGCTGTGCCCGATCTGCTCTTGCGGTGATTTCTGGTCCGCGCCTAAGGGCCATGCTAAAGGGCCCTCAGGTGCAGGCCAGCCTGCTTCTGGGGCTGCTTTTAATTGTGCTGTGCTTCTGCTGGGCCCAATTGGCCTTGTCGGAGGGGAGCGGGGTGGAACTTACCTTCTTGCTGTCCCTCGATGATGCTGATTAAGGTTGTAGGGCGAAGTTGAGAAGCTAAAATGGCAGGAAAATGATAAAGGTTTGAGGCATCAAAGAGAAAAAAGAGGTTTAGTGGTCTGGAAAGATAGAGATGGTGCAGAAGCTATTTCTAGAGTACAGAGAGACAGGAGAAAAACAAGGCTTGAATGGTAAGGATGAGTGAGGGTATGGAGGTAAAGGACAGTGGAACAGTCCTAGTGGGAGAAGTGGAAGGATGGGCTGAGATGAAGTGCTCAGAGCAAGGTAAAGAGTTGCAGAAGGAATAGAAAGCAAGAAGTGTTGGTCTAAGCTGCAACAAACTAAAATCCAGATTTCATTTTTTTTTTTTACTCCTGGAATGACTAAATCAAAGATATCACTAAAGGTCAGTGTCCAGATTGCAAAAGTGGCTGGCAGGGGACGAGCACATATCTGGAAATACTGGGGCACTGTCTGAGCGTGTATGTGATCTTGTTTTTCTGCAGGTCAGAGAGGGTGTGATTCATACCATTAAAGGCAATCTCGAGAAGTACAGGAAATAACAGGGTGCTTTGTGCAAGTCATCTGTAGTCTCAAGCTCAGGATTCTCTCTGTAAAGGAACAATGCTTGTTTAAGATATTGGTAATGGGCTTTTTTTTGGGGGGGGGGCCCCAAGATGGTAGGGTGTAGCTGAGCTCTTCTAGCTGGAAAATATTTTCCTGATATTTGTTTCTACTGAAGAGCTCTAAGCTTTTAAGCCTTTCCGTCCTCTTTACCATTTTGGTGGCTCTTCTCTGTGCCTTTTCCAATTCTGCTATATCCTTTTTAAGATAAGGTGACCAGAAGTGCACAGAATATTCAAGGTGTGGTCACACCATGAAGCGATATAGAGGCATTATGATGTCATCCTTTGTTTATTCTCCATTCCTGTCTTTATGATTCTTCATTCTATTTGCTTTCTTGGCCACCGCTGCACACTGGGCAGAACATTTCAACGTATTATCCATGATAATGCCTGAATCCTTTTTCTGGATGGTGGTTCCTAATGCGGAACCTTGCATCATGTAACTGTAGTTTGGGTCGTTCTTCCCTAAGTGCGTAACTTTGTGCTTGCCCACATTAAATGTCATCGGCCATTTGGACGCCCAGTCTCACAATTTATCAATGTCCTCTTACAATTTTTTACATTCCTTTTGTGTTTTAACAACTTTGAATAGTTCGGTATCACCTGCAAGTTTGATCACCTCATTCGTTATTTCTAATATCCAGATCATTTATAAGTATGTTAAAAAGCAGTGGGCCCAGCACAGATCCCTGGGATATTGCAATATTCACCTTTCTCCATTGAGAAAATTGACTATTTAGCCCTACTGTCTGTTTTCTATCTTTCAACCATTTCCTAATCCATAATAGTACATGATTTGGATGGCTCCGAAGAGGAAAGGGATTGCTAATACTACCAAAGCCTCCCAAGTTATCCCTAAGCAGCTGACCATTGTAGCCCAACTACGGAAACCTACACTAACTTGAATGTTGCAGGTGGGTCCTCTGCTGTGGTGCAGGATGGTGGAGGCCAGTCACTGTTTAGAGGCGATTTTGTTCCCGCAGCAGTACTCGACGCCACTTAATGAGTGGCTAGTTCCTGATAGGAATGTTATGACAACTAAAACCATGGCCTTTCTGGTTGAGAGTATGAGTGGATTATCGGTGGCTTCACAGAAGACATCTACTGTACTTCTTGCCATGATAAGATAATGGCAGCTGAGAGCAGGACCCGGGCCTCTGGCAATAAAAGGGCAAACTCTGCTCGCAAAGTTGACTTGGTGCCTGAAATAACTTTGAATTCTATTTGAACTATGTTGCTTAAATTAGAAGGTACAGTCTCCAAGAGTGCAACTGATCTAAACACTTTGGAACAGATGCTTAGCTTAATACCTCAGAAGCAAGACAGTAAGTATAAAGAAGTTAACTCCAAGCTTGGGTATCTGGAGAAGTGAGTCAAAGATTCATTTCAAGCGATTGAGTCTTTAGTTAAAGATAGAATTTTGATGGGCCTTATTTTCGAAGGCATTTACATATTTAGCTGCTCTAGTTAACCAGGTAAATGCCTTAGTTGCGTATAGACGAAGGCACCTACACAGTTAGTGCCTTTGTCTATCTACAGGTAAGCCCCTTACGCACCCCGAGGCTATCCATTTAGCTCTGGGGCATGTCGAGGGCGTTCCGGAGTGGAGGAAAGGGCTAACCGGGTAGCAGCCATTTTCAGTGTTACCCGGTTAGCCTCAGCGGCTACCAGTGTTTCCAGCCAACCCGGATTGAAAATCCGGATTAAGGGGGGTCAGCGGGCAGGCTGTTCGCTGATGTGGTGCATACCTGCCTAAATGAAAATCAGGCTCGATATATATAGAAGATGGACTACTGTGAGAACCAGATGACATTGAAATCTGTGAATCCTGAACTTTCTGTTTGTTTCATGTATGTTGCCTGCTGATTTCTTCAAGAAATAAATGTTGCTTTTAAAGATTCCAGATACGGCTAGTCCTCCATTAAATAAGGTGTATATCTACCTTCTGGGAAGTGGATTGTAATCAGCAACCTTGAATGTATCTGGTCTCAGGAAAGAGCAACACGTCTAGTATCCTTTTCAGGCAGGATTTGAGTCTTGTTTTATCTTTATATTTTAAGAAGCTGAAAGTACTGTTCTATGGTCAAATGGTCCTAACATGGTTCAGGCTGTGCAGGACAGAAGAAAACGCTTCCTTGCTATGAGACAAAAAGTATCTTTGATGCTACTTTTGTCCTTAGATATCCATGCAAATGTTTAGTAAAGTATTTGAATGTGAAATGTTTTTCTTTTGCTTGAACAGTTGCAGGCTTTTCTAGATGTTATGAACTGGTTGCCTCAGAGTCTGCACCCTCCCAGTAGCCATCTTTAAGTGCTGGTTAGAAAATATTAGTAGTTTTGATGTCTAGTGCCTAGTTTTTCCTTTGAGGGATGATCTTTTCCCCGTTGTCTTTACTTTGTTCTCTACTAGCTTTCCGGTCGCACCCCCTCTTGTGATGCGGGCTAATGGATGATGGGTGATGGATTTTAGTTTTGTTAGTAGATTGTTGTATTTTCCTTTTTTAAAAAAAAATTCTTTACACCTGTCATTATCATGTTTCTTTGAACAAGTGGATACGTCTATATAATTTTTTAAAATACAATTAATGCAAATGCAATGTGTGCCTTCGAGTCAGTCCTGACCCCTGGCGACCCAGAAGCTCCTGGGTTTTCTTGGCAGTGTCACCGGAAGTAGATTGCCAGGCCTTTCTTCCGAGGCAATGGAGGGTTAAGTGACTTGCCCAAGGCCACAAGGAGTGCTAGTGGGATTCGAACCCTGGTTGCTTGGTTACCAAGCCAGTGTTCTAACCACTAGGCTACTCCTCCACTCCATACAATTAAGAAATAAGAAAAAAAAAGTATTCTCTGATTAGGTCTTTTACTGTGCTGAGGTCCTGTAATTCCTGGTAGCGATGTCGGTGGAGATCCATAATTCCTGGATGTTACACATTCCTATAAATAACGGCAGCTGGAGTAGATGATTTTTCCATTATATGGTTGCTACAGTACATGTGATACAGCATAGGCCATTTATGGTTGCTTCGGGCAGTGGGTCTGATTATTTTGCTTCTGTGAATTTCAAATCATTCCTCAATTCTCCATATGGTATATGGCAAATTTGCACAAATCAGATGCTTAGGGTCAGGTCTGTAAGCCAGTGGTAGTGAAATTTAGAGTCTCGTCCATCTGTGAGCATAGACAGTTGTTTCCAGTGAGACCCATTGCCTTTGGAGTTCTTTTGCATTTTCACTTATGGAGAGCATGAACAAAATATCCAGGCGAGGTTCCAAAGTGATTTATGGAATACCGAATCTATTTTGGAACATCGAAATGACACAGGCATCCTGCATGATCCTTAGTAAGATTATTAGGAACATCAGTGGCGTTCCACGGCACGCACCAGTGTGTAATAACAGCACTGCTTGTTTCTCTTTGTTTTGCAGGCTTGTGGGTTATGGGACTTGAAATGGTGTTGAGGGAGTTAGAGCAAATTTTGAGTAAATGGAAGCTGTGGGCATTTTGGGATTATCCTGAGCTGTTTTAATGTTGTGTTGCCTTGGTGGTGATCGTCAGGCCTAATTTTAGCCAGAACAGGTGGCTACTCTGTTGTGCTTTCCACTGTGCCTGTTATCCTGCTCAGAATGTAGTCCAAACATTTAGTAATTTGTATTTATGACATGCCTAGTAACAAAATACTCCAGGAATGTTACAATATCTGATTCCTTGGCATCGCTGCTTGATGACGAAACCGGTGCTTGGTGTTTAGTGCTGGAAGACCTAGAGCAAGGTCAGCTGGAACTTCTTCAGATATTTGGGTGCAGTGCTTGCTAGAAATGGTGTTGAAACTACATGCAATGAAGCAAAGGGTAGGGTTGCACTGATAAATAAAGCCACTGGTAAAACGTGGGGAGCTGACATAGAGGGGTTAAGATGATAGAAGAAATAGCCTGTGTTAGTTCTAATTGATGATGTGCATTCACCTGGGGCCAGTGAACGCAAAACTAAAAGGCGAGATATTATCCGTATAATTATGGTCTGGGTTACAGGACAAGCAAAGGCAGAGCTACAAATTATCTATTTAGTAATTATATTCAGCTGCTATATGGTTAATTTTCTGTTTAGTTAGAGAATCTAAATTAAATGGGTAGTGCATTCAGTGCTGTTTCCTTTACGGATGGCGGCACTGAATATAAGTATTAAGCGCTGTACTGGTGTTTTAATTAACTCTGAAACTGTGGTGATCAAGGCCTTAGTAATTTGGATTAAAACTACTGTAATTAGTTATAAAAGGCATAAGCATCATGTGAATATGTATCCTGGATTATAGAGAGAGGGGCCAACTTTCAGAATCTCTACACCCCGCCCTCCCTCCCCCAGTCATAGAGTGATGGTAACTTTGTACATATTTTCTTTATTTATTTAACAGGTTTTTTTTATTATTTCAGTCAAAGTGGTTTACAATGTAACTTAAACTTGGTAATGTATATTAAACAGGAACATTGATAACCCTCCATTGCCTCAGAAAAATCCAAGTTAAGTGACTTGCCCAAGGCCATAGGGAGTGCTAGTGGGAATCAATCTGCCTATAGATCTGCAAGCTGATTTCCAAAATTAGTAGAGGGCTACAGGTATATTTGGACCTGCAGAGCTTACAGGTGTATGAGCACAGGGAGATGAAAGTAAAGCCCCATGTAAACCTTGCTGATGTGGCTTTCGTTACATTGTCATTGTGCCCCTTTTTCCCTTCGGAAGGGGGGGGGGAGGGGAGGGAGGGAAACATTTTCCAAGGGATCTTCTCTGTGGGTAAATAGCTGTTTACCTGCAGAGATTTCCTGTGAAGATGGAGAGGGACATTAGGGTGATAGTGACCAAATAGTTCACTAATAATAATCTTCAAATTAACTACAAAAAAGCAGAGGCTCTCATAATCACATGCATTACCTCCTTCACCCCACCCCAAACTCTCATATTACCCGACCAAGCAATCCCCATAAAGAACGAAATAAAATATCTAGGAGTAATCCTGGATCACAACCTGAGCTTCAAGGCCCAAATAAAAATGACCATCAGAAAGGCATTTTTCAAGATGGCCATTAGAAGAAGACTCAAGCCCCTCCTCAACCAGGATCACTTCCAAACAGTTTGCCAAGCTATCATAACTCCCATCTTCGATTACTGCAACTCCATATACAATGGACTTCTACGACCTCTTTAACTGACACAAAACACCGCCGCATGTATCATTACCGGGGCAACCAAGCAAGAACATGTAACCCCGTTATTCAAGCAGCTACACTTGCTTCCAGTTGCCTCCCCAATATGCTACAAAACAGTAATAAACATCTTCAACATCACACATGACCTGTCAGCCACTGTCCTAAATGACCAACGAGACGCTGCAGAATGGAAACTATACAAACACCCAACACCTACCTTAAATCCCCAAAAGCTACCTCCACAAGAGCACTCTCCCTAGCAGCACCTACTCTATTGAACTCCTTACCGTACAACATGAGAGAATCAAAAGATATTAAATACTTCAAGAAAGCCTTAAAAACTGTACTTTTCAAAGACTACTTCGGAAACATTACCCAGTACTCTCTCTCCCTCCCTCCCCACCATAGAGACTTACACTATAGAAATGCCTCTTCCAACTAATGCAATAGCACAAGGTACATACTATCAGATGTAAATTATGCCACTACTTTCCCCTCTGCCCCCTTACACTGCCTCTGTAAACACCGACACAAATTAACTACCCTGCAAAAGCAGACAATTGTCCCGGTACCTACCCCCCCCCCCTCCCCCAACTCACAAATGTAAAATCTCTGTAAATACTGTAGATACTCACTGATATAAATATTTCACTGCTGTCCTCCCGCATGCCTCACCCTTTGCCTTCGCCTAATGTTCTTGCTGACTGAATCGCTTGAAATATTTTACATGTAAATCGCTTTGATTTTAGGATAAAGCGGTATATAAAGCATGCTGAATAAATAGATAGATCTCCAGGAACAAGCAGGAATGTAGTCTTCACATATGGGTACCTCCCCCTCCCAGCTCTGTCCCCTTCCCCTCCCTAGTATTAACACGTTAGTTCCTTATTTCCTCTCTCCTGCGCCCTCCTGCATTGTCAATGTGTTTCCTCTCTCCCTTCATGTTAGCTTTCTCTGTTCCCCAACTGTTACCTGCTTCTATCTCCTTTTCTTAAGATTTTATGGCGTTCCTTTTCTGCTTTTCTTTTCGCAGCTCTCTTTCTTTTAACTGATTTTATGTATTATGAACCGCCCAGATGCTAATCGTATTGGGCGGTATATAAAGTTTTAATAAACATAAACATCGTCGGTACCGACGGAACCTGCGCGGGAACACTCCCCAGCGTCCAATAGGAACGCTTTTGGGAGCGTCCCTCAGCACATGCGCGCTGCCTTTCCAACTGTTCCTCTTCAGTTCTTTGTTTTCTGCGGAGCCGACAGGATCTATTCCCTGTCACCGCAAAAATTCCGTCTTTAAATTTGTTTTCTTGTGGTCGCGTTTGCCTGCCGCACGACGCTTACCGGTACCGTCAGTTCCTTTCTTTTCTTTTTAATAAAAAAACAAAAAACTTTAAACTGTTTCTCTTCAGAAACTTTTCTCTTTTGGTGCTAGGCGCCATTTTGGGCACTAGGCCCCATATTCCTAAAACATGGAAAAACCAACTAATGGTTTTAAAAAATGTATTAAGTGTGGCGGTACCATTTCCGTCACTGACACCCATGATTGGTGTCTTAAATGTTTAGGGCCTGAACATTCTCCAACTGTGAATGTCTCTCCTGTATGGGGATGACTAAAAGAGGAAGACAGAACCGGGCTGCAAAGCTCGGTACCCTCTTTTCTTCGGATGCCAGATCCATTGCATCGACATTGTCAAGGGCTTCTTCTTCCTCCCATGGATCTCAGGTAACTAAACATAAAAGCCAGTCCTCAAAGGGTAGGGTAGCTCTCCTGCTAAGCATCGAGAGGCCATTGGCATTGCCCTTGAGGGAACCACACCGGCAAAACAGCCCCGGCGGGAGGTTTCGGCTTCCAAAGCATCGATGGGGCTTCAGGATGTTCTCGAGGCCCCAACCTTGCAAGAACTACCTGTGCCATGCTCAGGGATTCCGGGCATTTTTACTGGTACCAACACCCAGGCATCGGCAGCGTCGATAGACCAGAGGTTCCTCGTTATCGAACGCAGCATCGCAGCTCTTCTCTCAGCTGCGGTGCCGTTGGTCCAACGGCACCGGTACTGACATCGACACCGATGCCGGTACAGACACCGGTACCGGTACCGGCCCCGGTGGGAATTCTTCCCACGCCATCTCTGGCTGGAATCGACAGATCGGTATTGGTTCAACTCAGTACCGACTTCGATCGATACCGGGACCATGCTTTGCAGGAGCATCAGGGTCAGGAATACTTCAAATCCTCTGATTCCGAAGACTCTGACAGTTCTGCTGGTACTAGAGGGTTTCTCCCAGAATGTCACCTCCAGAGGACATGTCTTTTCAGGATTTTATACGTGATAATGGCCAAAGGTCTTTCAATCACAGTAGCTCCTGAAGAGGAACCCAGAGCAAAGGAATTGGAAATTCTCCAATATCCTAAAGCTCCTAAGGAGGCAGCCATTCTGCCTATCCATGAAATTCTGCATAACCTGATGCTCAGAATGTGGGAGACACCTCTGACTACTTCTCCTCACTCTAGGAGACTTGATACTATATATTGAGTTCCGCCATGTCCTGGATTTCAGAAAACTCAGCTGCCACACCATTCAATGGTAATGGAGTCAGCCATCCGTAGGATGAAAAGTGCAAAGAGGCATGCATCCAATCCTCCAGGTCATAAATGCAAGACTCTGGATGCTTTTGGGCGCCAAACTTGTCAGGCTTCCATGCTTTCAGCTAGGATCGGTTTATATATTTTATATATGGGAATGTTCCTCAAGAAAGTCACAGGAGACTTGGAACTAATGAGCCCATTTCTCCCAGATGACAAGAGACAAGATTTTCTTGCTCTAGTTAAGCATGCGCAGTTTGTCTCCAAGTTTGTCAGTCGTGCAGCCTTTGACTGCTTCGAATGCATCAGCAGAACTTCTGCTATTGCCATTGGCGCAACACAGATTGCCTGGCTACAGGCATCAGACTTGGAGACTTGGGTTCAGGACAAGTTAGGCAACATTCCTTGCATGGGGGAGAATCTCTTCGGCAAGAACTGGCAGGAAAAGGCTAACGAGTTAGATGCTGACAATTCTACCTTAGATAGATTGTCAAAGTCTACAGCCATTCAAGCCAAAAGGAAGCCTTATAAAAAATCCTCTTTTAACAAAAAGAGGGAGTTTTATCCTTCCTATACCCAGCAGAGTCAGACTCCAAGTCAGGTTGCCCAAAAGGGACAAACTAGACAGCAAAAGAAACCAAAAGGCCCGAGAGCCCAACCAGCTCTCCAGGTTCAGCCCCCTCAAGGGCTTTGACTCCTTCCTAGAGAACTTTGCCTTCCTGCCTCTGAGGGGTCCCCAACCCCCCAATATTCCGGGCAGGTTATACCACTTTGTCAGCAGATGGCATCAGATAACAGCAGAAGATTGGACTTTGTCCATTGTAGGAGAGGGATACAAACTTCATTTTCACAGCATACCCCCTCCTACAATTCTAAAGCAATTCAATTCTCAAACCTCCGCAGACAATCTGCTAGATCACGAGGTCTCGGCACTTCTTGCCCAAGGGGCAATAGAGGAGGTACCCATTCTTCAACGGGGTGCAGGGTTCTACTCCCCCTATTTTCTTATTCCAAAGAAAACAGGAAGACACAGACCCATTCTAGACCTCTGAAAATTGAACAAATACCTGTTTCGAGAGAAGTTCAAAATGATTTCTCTAGGAACTCTTCTGCCATACCTTCAAAGCCAGGATTGGCTTTGCTCTCTAGACTTAAAGGATGCATGCACTCACATTCTCATCCATCCAGATCACAGGAAATTCTTATGTTTCCTTTTCAGGGGAAAACATTTCCAGTACAGGGTTCTTCCCTTTGGTCTGGCTTCAGCACCAAGGGTATTCACGAAATGCATGGCAGCAATAGCTGCATTTCTACGAACCCTGGGGATATTTGTCTTCCCTTACTTAGACGATTGGTTCCTTCGAGCCCCTACAGTTGCAGAGACCAGCACTGCAGTATCCCGTTCAATGCGAATTCTCCAATACTTGGGATTGGTAATAAACTTCCCAAAATCCCAACTAGTTCCTTCCCAATGCCTGGAATTCATAGGAGCCTGTCTAGATACCAGACAGGCAAAGGCTTTACTTCCACAGGCCCGGTGTCTTCGCATAATGCAACTAGTTTCTCAAGCAGCAGGCAAATCCTCCCTCACTGCTCGAGAGCTACTACAGTTACTGGGACATATGGCATCCACAGTTCATGTAGTCCCATATGCTCACCTCCACATGAGAGCATCTCAGTGGACCCTATCCACACAGTGGACACAGGCCACAGGTCATTTGTCGGACAAAATAATAAACTCTCAGCAACTAATTTTGTCCCTCCAATGGTGGCAATCACTAGAAAACCTGACAGTGGGGTCTCCTTTTCATCAACCCCTTTTTCAGGCCACCCTAACAACAGATGCATCACAGGTGGGTTGGGGAGCACATCTGAATCATCTCTCTACCCAGGGAACCTGAACTCCACAGGAGGCTGGTTTACACATAAACCACCTGGAATTAAGAGCAATCTATTTAGCTCTTCGAGTATTCCACGCCCAGCTCAGCTACAAGACAGTCCTAGACCAGACAGACAATCAAGTAGCCATGTTCTATGTGAACAAGCAGGATGGAACAGGCTCTCTGTCGTTATGCAACGAAGCTTAACGACTTTGGGCACTAGCCAGAGAGCATAAAATTCACCTTCTAGTGGTATATCTTCCAGGCATTCAAAACCTTTTGGGCAGACAGACTCAGTCGAGTACTGCTGCCTCACGAGTGGTCCCATTCCAGACATAGACCTCTTTGCAAGTCCACTGAATGCCAAACTTCCCCGGTTCTGTTCCAGGATTCTGGCTCAGTTGTCAGGCAAGAGATGCCTTCCTCCTTCACTGGGGTCAGGACTTCCTTTATGCCTTCCCACTCATTTCCCTCATCCCCAAAACACTCTTCAAGCTTCAGAGAGACAGGGGTCGCATGATTCTCATAGCACCACGATGGCCACGCCAAACGTGGTATCCCCTGCTTCTACATCTCTCTCAAGCGGCACCTCTGGAGTTAGGGCATGCTCCAGATCTCCTTTCCCAAGAGAACGGGACGCTATGGCACCCGAATCCCCAGTCCCTGCACCTCACGGCCTGGTTGCTGAAGGCTTAGACCTCCAGGATCTCAACCTGTCCCAACAGGTAAAAGATATCCTTCAGGCTTCTAGGAAACTTTCCACAAGAAGATCTTATGCCTTCAAGTGGAAACGTTTTACTATATGGTGCTCCAAGAAGGGATTACACCCCCTTGTCATACCCTTAGAATCAATACTAATCAAATTCTGGTCTAAAGACCAATTCGGTTAGAGTCCATCTTAGTGCATTTGCAGCTTCTTATAAGTCTCTGAATGGACAACCAATTTCCTCTCATCCACTCATATCAAGATTTATGAGAGGCCTTCTATTAACCAAGCCTCCCATCAAGCCACCACCGGTGGCATGGGATCTAAATCTAGTTCTCGGGCAGCTCATGAAGCCGCCTTTTGAGCCTTTGGCCACTACAGCCCTTATGTTTTTGACCTGGAAGGTCATCTTCCTAATTGCAATCACCTCTGCACGTCGCATTAGTGAATTGCAAGCTTTAGTGGCTGATCCTCCTTATACTAGGTTTCATCATGATAAGGTTGTTCTTAGAACTCATCCACACTTTATGCCAAAGATGGTTTCCGGTTCCCTGGAGCCGGTCTCGAGGTGCAGAAATCCCGAGCCTCTGTGTTCTTGATGCCTTCCGGCTCCGAGTGGGAGACTGATGATGAGGCCTCCCCGGAGACCTCTCGACACTGAGACGTTCCCTCACAGCTGTCTCCCCCGGCGCCATTCTCCCCCCCCCCCCCCCGGAGGACGTAACCTTCCATGACTTCAGGATATGGCTCGGGCCCTGTCGGTTCCAACCAAATCAGAGGAGGATCCGCGCACCAAAGAACTGGAGATTTTCCTGTATGAGTCTCCACCAAAGGAGACTCTCATGGTGCCGGTGCAACCTGTCCTCGAGCGGGTTGCTCCTACGAATGTGGGAGACCCCAGGCTCTGCTGCTGGTCAGCCGACACTTCGATACCATCTACTGCGTCAGCAAGGGCCCTGGCTTCCAAAAGGCACAGCTCCTGCATAACTCCATGGTTGTGGCGTCATCTATGCAGAAGCTTAAAAGCCGGAAGAATTATTCCTCTGTCCCTCCTGGCTGAGAGGCCCGAGCCCTCGACGCCCTCGGGTGGAAGTGCTTTCAGGGCTCCATGCTCGGTTGCCAGATACAAGCCTATGAATTGTACATAGGTATCTATCTCAAGGGCCTTATCCAGGAACTGGCAGGTTTCTCCACGTATCTTGCCATACCCAAACATCTATGGAGAAAGGATTTCTACTCAAGGTATTTCCTTGTCCCCAAAAGCACTGGGGGCCTCAGGCCCATACTAGACCTGTGAAACCTGAGCAAATTTCTGGTGAGGGAGAAGTTCAAGATGCTCTCCCTTGGGACAGTGCTGCTCTACCTCCACCAGGGAGATTGGCTCTGCTGCTTTGATCTACAGGATGCGTACACCCATATCCTGATCCACCCCTCACACAAGACAGTACCTAAGATTTGTGGTGGGAGGAGAGCACTACCAGTACAAGGTACTCCCTTTCGGCCTGGCCTTATTGCCAATGATTTTCACAAAGTGTCTGGCAGTAGTGGCCGCTTATCTGTGCCTACAAGGGGCCTTCATCTTCCTCTATATGGATGCCATAACTGCTCACCGCCACCCCATCAAGAAGAAACCCCTCTCCAGCCAACCCCTGGTCTCCAGGCTCCTCCGGGGCCTCCTGTTATCTAAGCCCCCTCTCAGCCCTCCGGCAGTGGAATGGGACTTCAACATAGTATTCTCCCAGCTCACCAGACCACCTTTTGTGCCCTTTGCCACCTAAGGTACCTATCATGGAAAGTGGCCTTCTTGGTAGCCTTACTTTTGCTCGAAGAGTGAGTGAGCTTCAGGCCCTGGTGGCAGACCCACCATACACGAGGATCTGTAGGAACAGGGTGGTGCTCTGCACACACCTCAAATTCCTCCCGAAGGTGGTATTTCCTTTTCACCTCAACCAAGAGGTAGTCCCCCCACCTTCTTCATGCCGGCAGGGAGGAGCTGATCCTTCATACGCTGGATTGCAAACGGGCCCTGACCTCCTACATACAGCAGACTTGGGCCCATCAGAAAGCTCTTCAGCTTTTCGTATCTTACGACCACAGCAGACTGGGGCTCCCATGGTCGAAGCAAACTCTGTCCGCTTGGATGATGGACTGTATTGCCCTTGCCTATGAGCAAGTGGGCCTCTCCCTTGAGCACCGGATCACAGCACATTGCATGAGGGTGATGGCCATGTTGGTGGCCAACCTCCACTCGGTGTCGGTTACTGAGATCTGCAAGGCTGCCACATGGTTTTCAGTTCATACATTCGCAGCTCGCTACTGCCTGGAGAGCAAGTCCTGCAGGGACAGTGCCTTTAGCCAGGCAGTACTCCGTAATGTTCTCGGGTTGTAGGAAGCCTCTGCTCTCTGACCCTTCTGTGTTCAGGCTACTGGAGTTAGTGTCGCTGGACACTAGGGTCTTGCAGAATCTCAGCTGGGGACTCATCTTCTGCAACTCAAGGCTACCCAATTGGTTGCTGTTGGTCCTGTCGTGGTTCGGTGCTTGGCAGCCTGGAGCTGGGGAGTCCCATATGTGAGGACTGACTTCCTGCTTGTTCTGGAGAAAGTGTAGTTACTCACCTGTAATGGGTGTTCTCCGAGAACAGTAGGAATCAGTCCTCACAAACCTCCCTCCTCCCCTGAGAGTTGCCTCTATACATTACCTTATTTTTGCGGCCATCTTATCTTTGTCATCTGATTGAGCAAGATGGCACCATTGGGCAGGAAGTGGACCACGCATGCATGGTAGCATTCTCAAAGGCTTTCTTTCAAAGCTGGGGAATGCTCCGTGTAGGCTCTGTTGGCGTCGATGTCACCCATATGTGAGGACTGATTCCTGCTGTTCCCGGAGAACACCCATTACAGGTGAGTAACTATGCTTTCTTTAGGACAATTGAAAGCCTGGAGCTGGTGAGCACACCTGTTTGTGTTAATAGGATGCATCACTTGCTGGCAGGAATGGTCGAGTAGGCTGGAAGTTGATTGCTGAATGTAGTAATAGTTAATGAAGATCAGCAAAATGTTCCTGCAGTAAATATGACTGCTTCTGCTGACCATCTGCCAACGTCACAGTACATGTGTCTCATAGTGGAATGTCTTCTGCATAAAAAGGTTTCCTTCTCCTGCCTACCTGTCTAGAAACATTACATAGGTGGTGTTGCACTGTACCTTCAGTTTTGGATACAGAGGTGGGCTTTGCTTTAGACTGTGCCTTCCTATACATAGATCCTAATCCTTGAGTTTATTTCTTTTTCATAGTCTGAAGGTTCTGCATCTCTTCTAGCAGCCAGCAAAAATGATTGTCAAAGTCACCAGGATTCCTTTGAGGGGGGATTTCAGAAGAAAAACAGTTTAATGCAATGTTGTTCACCCAATTTCTCAAGAACCGCAAAGACAATGCATGAGTAAATATACCGGAGTGGAGTATTTGGCACAGGAGTCAGATAGAGGAAGAGCAGTTCTAGTAGACTTACTGGATCTTTCTCACCATCTGAAAGATATGGATGTCTCTGGTGCAATTCTACATTTGTTCAACTCCTATTTGAATAATCTCTTCTGAGTCTCGCTAAATCCTATTACTTCTATATCTTATGCACTCATGTGCGGTGCAGCAGAGCTTGTTCCTTATCACTCTACTTTTTAACATTTTGCTCAGTCCTCTTGCTACCCTAACGCAAAAGCATAAAATCAGTGGATATTATTATACAGTTGACATTTTCCTTGTTCATTATACAGACCTGTGCAGCCTAGAATTAACTCCCATGAATCAGTGTTTAGATTCCATAGCCAGCAGGTTAGAAGAGAGCCATCTCAAATTAAACCCTGATAAATTTGCCACTGGGAGGTGCAGTGTTATACTGGGCAACATTCTCCATTTGGCAGCTTTATTAACTATTAGTTTTCAAAGCCCACATCTCTGCAACAGTAAAGATATTATTCTTTGTCTTTTGTCAGTTCCATTCGATCCAGGCATTCCTGGAGCCCCCTGACCAACATGCCTTTATTCATGCATCTATCATATTCTGCTTCAACTACTGAAGCTTTGTTAACTCTGGTCTTAGCTCTATTGACTTTAAATATTCAATCCATCCAAAATGCCACCATTGATATTCTTGCACATACCCACAAATTTAACCATGTAATCCCCCTACTGTTCCACCATCACTGGCTCCCAGACTTTTGCTGGCTGCATTTTAAGATAATGTTATGGAATCCAAGGTTTAAAAAACAAAAACCAAGATGCTCCATTTATCTCCACTACTTGCTCATACTGCACACATCTCTTCATCCAATTCATTCTACCCAGGAAAATTTGCTATCTCCAGGAACAAGCAGGAATGAGTCTTCACATATGGGTATCGTCGGTACCGACGGAGCCTGTGCGGGAACGCTCCCCAGCATCCAGTAAGAAAGCTTTTGGGAGCATCCCACAGCGCCTGCGCGCTGCCTTCCCGCCTTTCCCAACCGCCTCTCTCCAGTTCTTCTTTTCCGCGGAGACAGCAGGTCATGTTCCTGTCACCGCAGAAGAAGTTCTTTATTTTTTTCTTTATTTTTCTGTGTCGCGTCTGCCTTCGACGTCAGACCGGTACCGCCGGTCTTTTCTTTTCTTTCTTTCTTCAAAAAAAAAAAAGAACTTTTATTTTCTTCAACTGTGCATTTTCAGTTAGGGCCTTAGGCCTAAATATTTTCTCCTCATGGAGAAGCCCGCTTCCGGGTTTAAAAAGTGCACAAAATGTGGCGGTACTATTTCTGTCACCGACACCCATGATTGGTGTCTTAAATGTTTGGGTCCTGACCATTCCATCACGGATTGTGTGTCCTACACCATGATGTCTAAAAGAGGTTGGCAGAACCGAGCAGCCAAGCTCAGTACCCTGTTTCCCTCTGATGCAGCCTCGGTGGCATCGACGTCTTCCAGGGCTGCTGCTTCCTCCCATGGATCTCAGGTAACCAAACATAAATCTAGCCGGTCCTCGAAGGGCAAATCTCCCTCCAAGCATCGAGATGCCTCCGGGCTTGCCCTCGAGGATTCCGCTCTGGCAAAATTACCCCGGCGGGAAATTCCGGCTTCCAAAGCATTACCTATGGGGTCACAGGTTGACATCGATGGCGCAGCCTCAATCGATCACCTGTTGCCATGTTCTGGGGTACCGGTGGCCTCTGGTGACGTCGATGGATCAGAAAATTCTATCCATACAGCGCACCCTTACGGCATTTATGCAGGCTTCGACGCCTTCGGTACCGCAACAATCTCCGTTGCCGGTACCGACTCCGGCATCGGCACCGTTCCCAGTGCCGGTACCAATTGCATCGACATCGGCTTCAGTGTCGGCTGCAACGGTACCCTGTCCTACGATGCCCATTGGTACCGAACCGGTACCGCTTACTCCCGATGTCGATCCCACTCGGTATGCGTATCGGGCTTTACAGGAGCATCCGGACAGGCGATACTTCAATTCCTCCGAAGACTCTGATGAGTCGGAGGTTTCTGTTGATGCACCGGTGCTTCTTCCTCAGGAGTCTGATTCTCCAAAACGAAGAATGTCTCCTCCAGAGGATTTGTCTTTTCAAGACTCCATTAGGGAAGTGACTAGAGGCCTCTCCATTACAGTGGCCTCTGAGTCAGAGCCTAGAGCCAAGCAATTAGATATTTTGTAATATCCTAAGGCTCCTAAGGAAGCAGCTACCCTACCTATTCATGAGATTCTCTATGATCTCATGTTGGGCATGTGGGAGACTCCTCTCATCACCTCTTCTCATTCTCGCAGGTTAGACACCATGTACCGTGTCCCTCCCTGTCCTGGTTTTCATAAGACTCAGCTTCCTCACCACTCTATTGTGGTTGAGTCTGCTATGAAGAAAATAAAGAGTGCAAAGAGACACTCATCTAACCCTCCAGGACGTGAATGTAGGACTCTAGATGCTTTTGGCCGAAGGATTTTCCAGGCCAATATGCTTGCTGCCAGAATCAACTCCTATAGTCTCTATATGGGGATGTTTCTAAAAGAAGTCACAGATCATCTGCAGACTTTAGCTCCTTTTATTTCAGAAGATAAAAGGCAGGAATTTCTCACTTGGTTCAAACATGCCCAAGATGTTTCCAAATTCTCCAACCGTGCAGCCTTTGACTCTTTTGAGTGTGTAAGCAGAGCCACTGCTATTGCCATAGGTGCACGCAGAATTGCTTGGTTACAAGCCTCTGATTTGGAACTCGGGGTCCAGGATGAGTTGGGAAACCTTCCTTGTACAGGTGAAAACCTGTTTGGCAGGGATTGGCAAGCAAAGGCCACTCAGATGGATGCTGAGAACTCTGCTTTGGATCGACTTTCAAAGTCTACCTCTGCCCCTGTTAAGAAAAGATTGTTCAAAAAGACATCTTTTTCTAAAAAGGGAAGATATTATCCTGCTCATGGGCAGGCATCTTCTGCAGGTCGTTTTGCTGCAAAACATCAGCAACCACCTAAACAGGCCAAGTCAAAGGCTGCTAAGCCTACCACAGCCCAGCAGCCTCAGCCTCCTCAAGGCCTTTGACTTGCAACTAAAGAACTCAGCCTTTCTAGCTTTGGGAAACCCAGAGTCCCTCACCATTCCAGGAAGTTTGACTTACTTTGCTCCCAGATGGGAGCAAATCACAGCAGAGCAATGGACCCTCTCCATCATAAAGGAGGGGTACAAGCTTCACTTTTTAAACCTTCCTCCTCACACCATGGTGAAACAGTTCAATTCTCCAACATCTCTCCTCAACCTTCTAGGTCAGGAGATTGCTACCCTTCTTGCCCAAGGGGCAATAGAAGAAGTACCTCTTCTTCAACAGGGCTCAGGGTTCTACTCCCCTTATTTTTTTATCCCAAAGAAAACAGGGGGCTACAGACCCATATTAGATCTCAGAGAATTGAACAAGTTTCTATTCAAGGAGAAATTCAAAATGATTTCTCTAGGGGCTCTGCTTCCATACCTTCAGAGTCAGGATTGGCTTTGTTCTCTAGATCTCAAGGATGCGTACACCCATGTCCTCATCCATCCCACACACAGAAGGTTCCTTCGGTTCCTTTTTCAAGGAAAGCACTACCAATACAGGGTGCTTCCTTTCGGTCTGGCCTCTGCACCAAGGGTGTTCACGAAATGCATGGCAGTAATAGCTGCATTTCTCCGCACTCTAGGAATATTCATATTCCCATATCTGGACGACTGACTCATTTGAGCCTCATCCCAGTCAGAGGCCCAGACTTGTCTAACCTGCACAATGCGTATCCTTCAGTATTTGGGACTAGTAATAAAGATTTCAAAATCCAATCTCACCCCTACTCAGTCTCTGGAGTTCATAGGGGCCTTGCTGGATACCACAACTGCAAGGGCCTATCTTCCTCAGGCCCTTTGCCTACGTCTGGTGCAGTTAGCCTCCCAGATTCAGTAAAAGTCCCAATTAACTGCTCGAGAGATGTTACAACTATTAGGCCACATGGCATCCACCGTGCATGAGGTTCCATATGCTCGCCTTCACATGAGGGCAGCTCAATGGACTTTGTCCATCCAATGGACTCGGGCATCAGGTTGCCTGTCAGACAAAATAGCAAACTCCAGTCGTCTATTTTGGTCTCTCCAGTGGTGGAAGTCCTCTCAGAACCTGTTGCTGGGGTCCCCTTTTCAGCAACCGTTACCCCAAACAACTCTCACAACAGATGTTTCTCCAAAGGGTTGGGGAGCTCATCTGCAAGATCTCTCCACCCAGGGCATCTGATCTCCACAGGAGACTTCTCTGCATATCAATGTCTTAGAACTCAGAGCACTATTCTTAGCTCTCAGAGTGTTCCATTCCCTGCTCAGCTACAGGACAGTCCTTATCCATACGGACAATCAAGTAGCCATGTTCTATGTAAACAAGCAGGGAGGGACTGGCTCTCTGTCGCTTTGCAACGAAGCTTTGCAACTGTGGGCCTTCGCCAGAGAGCATCACATCCATCTTCTGGCAGTATATCTTCCAGGTATTCAAAACTCTTGGGCAGACAGACTCAGTCGAGTTCTGTTCCCACACGAGAGGTCCCTCCACATGGACCAGGTAGCCAGGATTTTTCGAATTTGGGGAACCCCGGACATAGACCTCTTTGCAAGTCCGTGGAATGCCAAACTTCCCCGATTCTGTTCCAGAATTCCGTGTCAGGGAGTTCAGGCCAAGGATGCCTTCCTCCTTCACTGGGGTCAAGACTTCCTTTATGCCTTTCCACCAATTCCCCTAATTCCCAAAACACTATTCAAGCTTCAGAGAGATCGAGGGACCATGATCCTCATAGCACCACATTGGCCACGCCAAGTGTGGTACCCTCTACTTCTGCATCTCTCTCAAGCTCCTTCCCTGGACTTAGGCTCTGCACCAGACCTTCTGTCCCAGGAAGACGGAACATTGTGGCACCCAAACCCCCAGTCGCTCCATCTCAGGGCTTGGTTGCTGAGGGCCTAGACCTTCAAGATTTTCATCTCTCCCAACAAGTCAGAGATGTTATTCATGCCTCTAGGAAGCCTTCTACTCGACGTTCCTATGCTTTCAAATGGAAAAGATTCACCATTTTGTGTTCAAAGAAGGGTCTAAACCCTCTTGCAATACCTCTGAATTCTCTACTAGAGTATCTCCTGCATCTATCCCATGCAGGCCTAAAAACGAATTCAGTAAGAGTCCATTTGAGTGCTATTGCAGCGTCCCTCAAGCCTCTCAATGGACAACCTATCTCCTCTCACCCTCTTATAGCAAGATTCATGAGAGGCCTTCTTTTAACTAAACCTCCCATTAGACCACCTCCAGTGGCATGGGACTTAAACCTGGTTCTTGGCCAGCTTATGAAGCCACCCTTTGAACCTTTAGCCACCACCTCCTTGAAATTTCTTTCTTGGAAAGTTGTTTTTCTCATTGCAGTCACCTCAGCACGCCGAATCAGTGAGCTGCAAGCTTTGGTGGCTAATCCACCTTATACAGGGTTCCATCATGATAAGGTAGTCCTCAGGACCAATCCACACTTTATGCCTAAAGTGGTCTCGCCTTTTCATCTGAACCAGGAGGTATATTTACCTGTCTTTTTTCCAGGACCTCATGCATCAAATGCAGAGAAGAATCTTCATACCTTGGATTGTAAGAGAGCTCTCGCTTTCTACTTACAAAGAACACAGCAACATAGAAAGTCTTCTCAACTCTTTGTTGCTTTTGATCCTTCTCATTTAGGACTTCCAGTCTCTAAGAGAACACTATCCAGCTGGATTGCTCAGTGTATTTCTTTCGCCTACCAGAGTAAGAACATTTCTCTGGAGGGCCATGTCACAGCTCACAATGTGAGAGCCATGGCAGCCTCAATGACTCATCTAAACTCGATGTCCATCGACCAGATCTGTCGAACGGCCACCTGGGCCTCGGTTCACACCTTCACAGCCCATTACTGTTTGGACAAGGACTCCCGCCGGGATGCCTCGTTTGGTCAGGCTGTCCTCAAATACCTGTTCCATTCCTAATCAACTCCTACCCACCTACCCTGGTTGGATGCCAGAGATCCATGGGGAGGAATTGGAGCCCTCTGCAAGGGCACACAACCATGGGGTCTCTCCCTGGCATCTGCAGCTAGGGAGTCCCCATATGTGAAGACTCATTCCTGCTTGTTCCTGGAGATAGCACAGTTACTTACCTGTAACAGGTGATCTCTGGGAACAGCAGGATAAGTCTTCACAACCCACCCACCTCCCCTAGGAGTTGTATCTCTCTATCTTTCCTTTCTTCTCTCTCTCTTTGTCTCAGCTTTAAAACTCAGCTGGAGAGAGGCGGTTGGGAAAGGCGGGAAGGCAGCGCGCAGGCGCTGTGTGATGCTCCCAAATGCTTTCTTACTGGATGCTGGGAAGCGTTCCCGCGCAGGCTCCGTCAGTACCGACGATACCCATATGTGAAGACTTATTCCTGCTGTTCCCAGAGATCACCTGTTACAGGTAAGTAACTGTGCTATCTATGCCAACGGTTTCTAAAGCCAAACTTGAGTCCACCAGACGGTGTGTTCTTAGCACCCAGACTCTGGAATACTTGGCCCCCTGAACTTGAACCCTCTTATAAGAAATTCAGAGCAGAGCTGAAGACCCATCTTTTTACTCTGGTTTTTGATAGTTATAAGAAGATAAGGAATGCCATTCTGGGTCAGATCAAGGTACATCAAACCCAGTATCCTGTTTCCAAAAGTGGCCAATCTGGGTCACAAGTACCTGGCAGGTTCTCAAAAAGGCACGCAGGTTTCAAAATGCTTGACCTGGGATAAGCAGTGGATTTCCCAGGTCCTCTTTAATAATGATTTATGACCTTTCCTCCAGGAACTTTTCTAAACCTTTTTTAAACCCAGCTACACTAACAGCTTTTACTACATCCTCCAGTAATAAATTATAGAGCTTTACGGTTTGAGTGAAAATATATTTTCTCAATACATTCTCATGGATGGGCCCTCAAGCTAGACACAAAACTGTAAGCTTTCTGCTACGTCTCCTCTTATTGCTTGTAGTTCCTTATCTGCCCCTCTATCTCTGCTTTCCTGTCATTATTATAGAAATCTTGTCCCCTCCTATTTTTATTCACATTGATATCTGTGATATAAGGTGGTAAAGTAAATAAACACAAGCTTATTAGAAGGAAAGTGGAAAGAGGAAGGATGGTCCTTTTGTACAACTGTGTATGGTTCTATATTTTTATATAAGAATAATTTAAAACCCTTTTTAGATTCATTGTCTTCAACTAAAATGAACATAAGGCCCGAATATTCAAAGGCATTTGGATGGTTTGCAGACCTGTAAACTGTGTGTATATTACTAAGCGGGATAGTCCGTGGCTGAATGTCCATAGGTACCGGCTGATACATGCTCCGATGCTAACGCAGTGACAAAGGTGCATCCATTTACACAACCCATGTCTAGGCATGTGTTGGGGGAAGTTTAGTGTCTTAATTTGTGCACATTAAAATATGTGCATACTTTACGTGCTTCAATCTAGCCACTGTTTCTGTCGGTTTACCCATAGTAATTTGTAAAGACAGACAGGCACCTATGTGTCTTTATAAAATAGACTGAAAGCACCAACATGGCTCTCACAAATAGGCAATGTGTTATAAATTTAAATCCAAAAGGTTTCCAGAAGTGAAGCTCTGGATTGCTGTCAGAAAAGATGGAAGATTGCTGGGGGATGGTGGGAGAGAGATGTCCCGTTCTGTAGCTGTGATGAATGCCTTTGAGTCAGTCCTGACTCCTGGTAACCCAGAAGCTCCTGGGTTTTCTTGGCAGTGTCACTGGAAGTAGATTGCCAGGCCTTTCTTCTGAGGCAATGGAGGGTTAAGTGACTTGCCCAAGGCCACAAGGAGTGCTAGTGGGAATTGAACCCTGGTTGCTTGGTTACCAAGCCAGTGCTCTAACCACTAGGCTACTCCTCCACTCCTGTTCTGTAGCTAGGGATTGGCAGAAGTCCTTCTCTTTCTAACCCTCTTGCTTAGTTACTGTAGGAGTGTAGGTGCTATCTCTACAGATTTTGCTCACAACTACTACTACTACTATTAATCATTTATATAGCGCTACAAGTCATACACAGCGCTATACAAACATATAAAGAAGACAGTCCCTGCTTGTAGGGTTTATAGTCTAATCAAGACAGAGAACAATACAAGAGAAACAAGGGGGTTCAAATATGGAAGGAGACAAGGAGAACAAGGGATTAGGATCCAAATGTGGTCTCAAAGAGGTAAGCCTTTTGCATGGATTTGAAGAGGGGGAGAGAAGAGACTTGATGTAAATATAGAGGAAGTTTGTTCCATGCATAAGGAGCAGCAAGGTGGAAAGATCGAAGTCTGGAGAAGAAAAGGGCATGGAGAGAAGAAAGCCAGAGGAGGAGCGGAGTTCACAAGGAGGGGTGTAGGGAGAGAGAAGAGAGGAAAGGTAAAGAGGGGCAGTGGAGTGAATGCCTTTATATTCTAGAAGGAGAAGTTTGAATTGAATATGGAAATGGAAGGGGGAGCCAGTGAAGTGATTTTAGAAGAGGGGTTATATGAGTGTATTGGTGCTGGCGAAAAATTAGTGCAGAACAGAGTTCTGGATAGATTGAAGAGGACAGAGATGGGAGGTGACCAAAGAGTGGACAAGAGCCTTAGTAGTGTGTTCAGAGAGGAAGAGACAAATTTTGTTGATGCAGAGAAAGAAACGAAGGTTTTAGCTATATGTTAAATATGTGTGGAGAAGGAAAGTCAAAAATGACCCCAAGGTTGCTCGCCAAGGAAACAGACAGAAGAGTATTGTCGGCAAAGAGAAAGGAGGAAGAGGGGAGGAGGATTTATGGGGAAAAATAAAAAGTTCAGTTATAGCCATATTCAATTTCAGGCTGTAGTGAGACATCCAGGTGGCGATGTCAGATAAGCGAGTAAATATACAAGTTTGGAGCGAAGGAGAGATGTCAGGTGTAGATAGATTTGAGAGTCACCAACATTACAATAATACTGAAAGCCATGCAAAGAGATGAGGGCACCAAGGGACTGGATATAGAGAGAGAAAAGGAGAGGTCCCAGAACAGACTTTTGAGGTGCACCAACAGAAAGGGATGGCAGTAGAGGAGGAACCTCCAGAAAAACCCTGAAAGAGTGATTGGAGAGATGAGAGAACCAAGACAGTACAGGACCTCTAAAACCCAGTGAGGTTAAAGTGTCAAGGAGGAGGAGGAGGTTATCAACAGTATCAAAAGCAGCAGAAAGATCGAGAAGAATGAGGACTGAGAAAAGGCCTTTGGACTTAGTGAGGAACAGCTTCTGCTGAACATCTTAAGTTATTGCTTCTGCCAGGAAATTTTTACCAGTGCCACAGATTCCAGACTCTCTGAGCATCATTTTTCATCCATTACTGTAGCATGCAGCCGTGGTTTCCTTCAATGGCGCAAGACCACTTTACATCTGCTCAAAATTAATTTCCTCTATAAGCCTTCATCATAATGCTTTCCTTCCCCTTAAATAAAGAACTCATATGGAAAAGGTAGCCTAGTATTAATATGGACCGTGGCTTCTTGAAGAGCTTGTTCCTCTCTAGGGCCCAGAAGAATTGCCTGATGCCGCTGTGATTGACCAGTTAAAATTGGCAGGGTATATTACTGGTGAGGCAATGGGATGGGACAGGACTGAAGATGAGCTCGGTATTTTTCTATAGAGGGTCTCTCCCTACCCCCCTATATTCCTCTTTCCTCTCTGATATATGAGAGAGGCCCGTTTCATAAGTTCTAAAGTGGATCCATTTTTTCCGATGTTCTAACAAGATGTGCATTCGGTCTTTCCAGCAGACATGTTTACAGATCATCACTCAGAGAAACAGGTAGGAGAGAATCAGTTCTGCCTAGGTGGAAGGGTGTCGTTGAGGCTGATCCCACCTCCATGATCATTCCTAGCGTGTAAAGAAATCTGCTAGTGGGGGTAGTGCTGTTTATACATTGCTAAACTCAGTGGGAGCAAAGCATGTAAATGCCTCTCATTGTGCTGCTGAACACCCCGACACTAACGGCTAGTGTTGGAACCTTCCGGAGGCGGAGCAAGGGTGGACCCACAGGTTAACTGGGCAGTGGCAGTATTATATCCCTAACTGCCTGAAGCTAGGATAGCTGAATGACTGTCCTATCGCTGACTGGATTGCAAAATTCAATGCCAGTGCGCAGATATGGTCCCAGTATTGAATATCTGGGGCAAAGTTAAAGTGGTGTTGGCCAGCTGCTTTAAGTGTGCTGGCCACCACCACTGAAAATGCCCCCAGGATTTAATATGAAAAGTGAGAAGACAAGGGGAAGGGATTTTGGATTTAGCTTATACCTTTTTCAGTGATTTAGATACAGTAGGAATTTTGCATTTGGGGTGAAAACATTTAAGCCTTCCAGGCTTAAAATTTAAGTTTTGCATCTGAGGCAATGAAGGGTTAAGTGACTTGCCCAAGGTCACCAGCAGTAGCAGTGGGATTTGAACCTGGTTTCCCCCGTTTCTCAGATCTAAAGAGCAGGTGAAGGGTTAATTTATCTTTCTCATACGAGTGCCGCCTTTCTATCTGTATAATCCAGTGCTCTTCATTAACCTGCTTTATGTGACTGGCAGCACAACCAGTTTGCATCATCTGTTATTGCTTTTCCTTTTTCTCTGTCTCCCTCTGCCATCCTCCCAGTCCCCTTTTTATCACTTCCTCTGCTCCCTGATCTTTCCCTCTCCCGCCTCCTTCCCTTTCCCCATGCCCTCACACTCCCTCTCTCCTTCCTCTTCCTCTGCTTTTATTACTTTCTTGTCTACCTCCTCTGTTTCTTTCTCTTTCCCTCCCTCCCTTTCTGCCGTTGACATTGGATTTTGTAACCCACATGGTCAAATTTTGGTTACAAAAATCATCCACTTCTGCCAAAAGCCATACAACTTTCTTTTTTTTCAGTGTTCCAGTCCAGGAGCAACCTTGGAAATAAATGGCAGGGCTCAAATGCTGAGCGTGTGCTTGTTGGATGCCTTTGCTCGCCAATTATAACGAGCAGGGAAACAATTAAAGACTATTCAACATCTTTCAAGGCGATGACTCATAGCTGATGCTATCTCTGGCTTCGCATTGTCTGACGCAGACTTGCACAGCCTCGAGTCTGGCGACAGTAGCAGCTACCACCTCCAGCTCTCCTCTCCTCTCCTCTCCTTCCTCCTTTGCTTTTGTTTTTTGCCATTTAAAAAAAAAAGATTTAGTTGCCATAACAACAGAATGCAGCTCTTTATTACTATGGAAACCTGCTGCAGTCATTGCTTAAAGTTTAATTTTCAAGTTTTCCCTCTAATTCTTCTTCTTCTCTTGCAGTCTGTGCAGGGAGTCTGCAGGAATCAGCAGGGACCATATTCGGAAAGCTGAAATGCATCATCTTCTTGCAAACACATTTTGGGAAAACTGTTTTCACTACATAGTTTATGGGAGAAAATGGGATTCTCTTTTATGTGGAATTCACTTACCTTCTGTTCTCACTTGAGATAGCCGAGGTGCACAGTCATTAACCCCCTTGAGCCCCTTTGTACCCCTGGACAGATGTATGTTAATGCCCCGTTCTCATCCTTAAGGCACAAATCCCAATAGCCAAACCCCAAACATAAACACAACCACTTTTCTACCCCAATAATGATATCCTTTTTCATCCCACATATGTAAGCTCTGATTCTTCCTTGTAGCAGACACAAAGCCTGATCCCAATATTCCCTATCATTCCAAAAAATATAAATCCTGATCTTCCTAGCCAACCATGCCAGCTTTGACCCCCCATCTACTGACCACAAAAATGCAATGTGTGCCTTCGAATCAGTCCTGACTCCTGGCGACCCAGAAGCTCCTGGGTTTTCTTGGCAGTGTCACCGGAAGTAGATTGCCAGGCCTTTCTTCCGAGGCAATGGAGGGTTAAGTGGCTTGCCCGAGGCCACAAGGAGTGCTAGTGGGACTTGCACCCTGGTTGCTCAGTTACCAAGCCAGTGTTCTAACCACTAGGCTACTCCTCCACTCCCTACAGACCCCAAGCACACAAAAACCCCAGCACTGCTTTTCATCCCAAAAATACAAACCTTGAGTTTACATCTGTGCTGCAATACACAAACCCTGAGCTCCTACCACCCGAAGCATAAATCCTGGTGTTCTTTTATAGCCCAAGTGCTCAGAACCCTTGACTTTTTTCATCCCGGTGACATAGTCCTGAACATTGTTTTGTTTGCTTTCTAGCACTAACTTGGTGTCTTTCTTCTTGAACTGCTAACTTTTTACTGTCTCTAAACTCTAGGGGCCAGATATTCAAAAGGCATTTGCACGGCTAACAGCTAGTTAACTGTGTAAATGCCTGCTGACTGGATCAGGGCCGTACCGATTATGAAATGCGCCCTGTGTGACTCCCCCCCCCCCTCACACCTCCATCTAACCACTTTATGGGGGCAGGAGAGAAGAGGCGCGCACCCGATGTGCAAGTCAGTGGCAGGTCTGGTCCCTCCCAGAGCTTAGCGTGCCACGAATAGGCTTAAGGGGCGCATTTTGGCTGTCTACCATTGCCTGCCGCCCCTGAGAGAGGAAAATGTGGTGGCAGCAGGCAATGATTTGCATGTCTTCTATAGCCCCCCTGGCGCTCATTAACACTATTACTACCACTGATCATTTGTATAGTGCTACAAGGCGTATGCAGTGCTGCACAGACACATGTAAATGACGGTCCCTGCTCGTCAGAGTTCACAGTCTAGTCAAGACAGACAACACACCAGCTGAGGACATCTACGGAAATGTTAAGGAAACACACAGGAGGCTAAGGGAATCAGGATCCAAAATCGACCTCAAAGAGATGAGTTTTCAGCCTGGGTTTGAAAAGGGCCTGAGATGAAGCCTGACTCACAGACTCAAGTCGTTTGTTCTAGGCATAAGGAGCAGCAAGGTGCATCCCAGCCCGCTGGAGCTTCTCTCTTGCTTTACCATCTCATTTCTCCTCACCATCTATTCCTGTGGCTCCACATCACCTTCTCTTCAAAATGTAACTCTCCCTAATCTTTTTCTTGTATTCCAACAACTTGAAACTATGAAGATTCAGCCATCTCCACTCTTCCTTAGAGCACCTCATCCTCATCGCCGTCGTGTCTTTATCTTCTTTTCCCCACACATTCCTGCTGCTTCTTCTGTCGTCTGGGGATATCGATCCCAGTCCTGCCCCCCACCCCCTGGAATTTCTCTTACTCTGTGCAAATCCAACCACATCCTCTGCAATATTATTCATGTTCCTCTCCTTCCTCCCTCCTCTCATGCAGCTTGTGAAATGTCCACTTTATTTCTAACAAACTTACCTTCATTCATGACTTCTTTGTCGCTAATGCTCTGTTTCTTTTTGCTCCATCTGAGACTTCTCTCAGAAGACTCTGCTTCAATTGCTGCTCTCTCTCTCATAGAGGCTACCTTTTCTCCCATACACCTTGCCTGGTTGGCCACGTCAGTAGTGTTGGGCTGCTATTCTCTCCTTCCTGCCAGTTTCTGCCCCTCATCCTACCTCATTCTCATTCCTTTTCTTTCTTTGAAGTCTATGCAATCCGCCTATTTACTCTTTCTCCAGATAACTGTCATTTATTGACCCCCTGACAAGTCCACTTTTCCTATATCACTGACTTTGACTCTTGACTTTCCTTCTTCCTGGACCCATCTTCCCCTTTCCTCTTTTTTTGAGGATTTTAGCATTCATGTTGATGGACCCCCCCTTGACTCTTATGCCCCAAAGCTCCTTGCCTTAACCTCCTCCTTCATCCCCCAGTTGTGTTCTACTGCCCCTACTCACCTGCGTGGCCATGGCCACTGCCTCAACCTTATCCTTTTTTTCAACTGTTCGCCCTCACACTTCTCCACCTCAGTTCTTCCCCTATCTGACCATCATCTGCTTTCACTCTTAACTGCCACCCCCAGTACAGTCACATCCTCTCTCTACCAATACATTTAGGAATCTTCAGGCTATTGACTCCTCTACTCTCTCCACTATTGCCTCATCTCTTCTGTCTTTCACTATGTCACCTGAGACTGGCAGTCTCTTCCTAATATACTCTCCTTTGCATGAATACCCTCACTCCTCCCATTCCATGTCCTGTGAGATGTAATGTAATGTACCTCATTCTTGCCTGACCTCTAAAATCCATAGCCTTTGTTCTAGTGCCCACTCTGTGGAGTGCCTTTGCCTAAAATCCCATATCCATGCTTATTTCATACATTTTAAACTCATGCTAACCTCTTTCCAGTCTGCCATAGCATTCACCAAGCAAGAGTACTATGTCCATCTTATAAAATGTCTTGCCTCTGACACTCGGCATCTCTTTGTAATGCTCAACTCTCTCCTCAAAATGCCTCTGCCCTCAACTTCTACATAACGTTTGGCCCTACGGTTGCCAATCTTGGCCCGCTCTTGTAGACAGAGTCCTGCAATTCAGCAACCGTTTACTTCGCTGTCATGCACTCACCTCCTAGCGCCTTTGCCACACTTCCACCACCCAGAAACAGCTCAAAAACCACCAATTTGTGCAGTGGGACAAACAACCTAGCACCTGGGACCAGGAGTTCACACCTCATGCTGCCATCGGATCTGCTGACATCCAAACCCGTTGCTTCTTTCTTTATAACATCAGTAAAATTCACGCCTTACTTGCTGAACACACTACCAAGACTCTTATGCACTCTCTCTTCAGCTCACATTTAGATTATTGCAACCTGCTCCTTGCTGATCTCCCATTGAATCATCTACAGTATCTCCCTTTCACTCCGTTCAAAAATCAGTGGCATAGCTAATCTTCCACCAGTATTGCTACTGCTCACATAATCCCTCTTCTCAAGTCACTTCATTGGTTCCTTATCCATTTCGGCATCCAGTTCAAACTTCTCCTATTGACCAACAAGTACATTCGCTCTGCAGCTCCTCATTGCCTCTCCTCTCATATCTCTCCCTACTTCCTCCTTGGGACCTGCGGTCACCAGGCAAATCTGTACCATTGCCAACGACAGACTCTGTTCATTACGCTGCTGCGCCATATGCCTGGAACAGACTACCTGAGCCAATATGTCAGGCTCCATCCTTGGTCCTCTTCAGATCCAGACTTAAAAATGCACCTCTTTGAGATGACTTTTGGATCCTGATCTCTTATTCTCCTTTTAATGCCTATGCGTGTTTTAATCATTTCCTTTAAAGTATTGCCCTCATCCCCAGTTTGTTCTATTTATCATTATTGAATAGATTGTAAGCTCCTTGGAGCAGGGACTTTCTCATACGTGAATGCGTACAGCGCTGCACATGCCTTGTAACGCTATACAAATGATAAGTAGTAGTAATTGGGTCACCAGGAAGCTTCTGTGGATTGAGATAGGCACACAAGGTGGAGAGTCAGACCTTCCTTTATTTGTTTTAGGCATGTCCATTCCTGTCAGTGGGTAAGCCGGTCTCCGCTGTGCACTGAAGCATAGTGCAGTGTTCTAACACACCATTTACTGCATCAAAGCTTCAGCATGTAAAGGAGCAAGGTACCTTTGCGGAGTCAGCCCTCAAATTCCCAGAAGGAATTTCAGGATCAATATATAGAGTCTGCGGTGGAGAAGAAAGCATCTGCTGGCAATGTGAGCAATGCTGATCTATCCTAGAGAGACAGCTTCTGCTGACTTTCTTTTTGGAGAATGGGCTTTTCTTCTTCTGCTGGAAACTTGATTCCTCAATTACCCTTAAATTATTAACAACCAACCAATATCAGGCGTGTGGTGACATTTACAGTAAGGAATTCAGTAAATGTGATAAATATTAGCACAATGTGTAACCTTAACCAAAGTTAATGTTCTCTCCTGTGCTGGGATGAACCGACGGTGCAGCTTCCTAAAAGAACCATGAACATCTCCTTACGCCTTGAAAGAAAACTAGTAAACTGTGTCACATCGTGGTCTCTTTCTGAGTCACTTTTATCATTTGCTGAAGTTATGTAACCTGTGCCACAAGAGGATTTGATGGCCACAACATAACAGTCCCTCTCCCCAATGAAAACACCATCCATATCCTGTTCCAACCCTCTATCCCAGGGGTCTCAAACTCAAATTGCTTTGAGGGCCAAATGAGGACTTCTAAAATAACCCGGGGGCCGCATGAGATGTGGGACCTCATTTGCATAAGGGACCTCATTTGCATAAATATTTGCATAATGTTACCATACCCTAACTTTTAGTAAACATGCCTCTTAATGAGTGCATGAATAAAGAAAGACTAAAAGATTTCTACATTACTATAATCCAGTGCCAACCGCCAGGCACATTAGGAACTACTACTGCTGTCCCGATCGCTCTCACCCTGCCGCCGCGGCACCTGAACCCTGCACCCAGAAGAGTCTGCTGGCCCCTTTAAGACTGGCTCCCCCTCCAGAATTCACTAGACCTAGCCGTGCCTAGCATTGCCTGCATTCTCCTGCTCTGGAGCCCCCAATGCTGCTCCCCTATCCTGCCACCATCTACTACTGTAAGTCCTGATGCCGTCAGCCAGTCCCATGAGCAACAGCAGATCCAGATGTGTGGTGACCATAATTGTACACAGTACTCAAGGTGCGGTAGCACTATGAAGCAATAGAAGCATTATAATACACTTTAATTTATTCTCCATTTCTTTTCTAATAATTTATAGCATTCTATTTGCATTTTAAGTACCTCTGCACACTATGCTGAGGATTCTGTTTCCTGAATGGTGACTTCTAATGTGGTACCTAGCATTTTATAGCAAATATTTGGATTATTCTTCCCTATATGATTAGTTTTCACTTATCTACATTAAATTTCATCAGCCATCCAGATGCCCGGTCTCATAAGGTCCCACTGCAGTTCCTTACAATCTGCTCGCGATCTAATGGCTCCGAACATTTTTGTGTTACCTGCAGATTTGGTCATCTCATTTGTTTTTTCCAGTTCATTTCTAAATATGCTAACATGCACTGGTCCTAATGCAAATTCTTAGGGCACTCCACTATTTACTACTTTGCGGGCCACTCTGCCTGCTCTGAGTCCTCTCCTCCCTGCAGCATCAGTTCCAAAAGCGGCGGCTTTTCAGAGCCGCGAAGAGAGAGAGTTTCTCTCGCGCGGTTCTGAAGAGCAGCGAGAGAGTCTTCAGAACCGCGCGAGAGAAACTCTCTCTCTTCGCGGCTCTGAAAGCCGCCGCTTTTGGAGCTGATGCTGCAGGGAGGAGAGGACTCAGAGCAGGCAGAGGGGCCCGCGGGACGCTTAATACCGCGGCGGCAAGTTTGGAATTTTTTTTTTTTTTTTTAGACGCCGGTAAGTGCTTCGCGGGCCGCACAAGATGCTCTCGCGGGCCGCGTGTTTGAGACCCCTGCTCTATCCCCTGCACATTGTGCCCAGAAGCTGCTTCCTCTCTTTCTGCCTCCCTTTGTGCTTTCTCACATACTTGTCTCCCACCCCTTCACCCCATGCTCTCTTCCTCTTTCCCCCACCCTCTCAGCCCCCACTCCCCGCAGTTTGCCTCCTGTTTCTGTATCCATAAGAGCATAAGATGCGCCATGCTGGGTCAGACCAAGGTCCATCAAGCCCAGTATCCTGTTTCCAGCAGTGGCCAATCCAGGTCACAAGTACCGGGCAGGTTCCCAGAGAGGCACACAAGTTCCATGATGCTTGTATTGGGGCAAGTAGTGGATTTCCCGGGTCCTCTTTAATAGTGGTTTATGGACCTTTCCTCCAGAAACTTGTCCAACCCTTTTTTTAAACCCAGCTACACTAACAGCTTTTTCTACATCTTCTGCTAACAAATTCCAGAGTTTTATTACACGTTGAGTGAAAACATATTTTCTCTTATTGTAGCTTCATTGTGTGTCCCTCTAGTCTTTCTACTTTTTCATGGCGTAAACAACCGCTCTATGTTTACCCAGTCCACTCCATTCATTAGTTTATGCAAAAAATAGACCTCTATTATATCTCCCCTCAGCCGTCTGTTTTCTCTTTCCAGCCCATCTCACCTCATACCTCTGCTCTGTCCCATCCTTTCCCTTCTTATGTTCTGAAATTCCCTCACTTCTCCCACCATCCCTCCTCCCTTCTCTTTTTCTCCTCCCATTTCTCTTTCTCTTCCCATCTTGCCCCAACCCTTCTTTTGTCACCCCAGTCTATCCCTCTATATTCCTTCCTTTTTGCCACCCCCGTCCTTCTCTCTTATTGCTCCAAGTCCCAACTCCTCCCGCACTCACCATTGTGCTCCACGGCCCTATTCCTTCTCTCCTTTCCCCTCTTGCTGCTTAAAAATTACCTCTTTGTGCCTCCTACTAATGCCCAGGCCAAAAAAGGTCATTGGACAGAGCAGGTCTTTTCTTCTCCTACCTCTGTGATGGTGATAACCTGGCCTTGCTCTCTTGTTAAATTTAATAGTGCATTGGCCCAGCCAGGCTGCCATTATTCTATCAGGCAGTGGCTCTACAGCTTAGAGGGAGGGACAGAGGTGGCAATTTGGTCAGCAGAGTTAGTTCTGCAGTGACATGACCCGGGAGAGGAGCAGCAGTGGACTCGGGGCTCCTGACTGACTCTGAGATGAGTTAGACTGATGTTTGGGGCAGGCGCAGTCTGAGCAGGAAAGAAGCAGGGCTCCCGACTTGGCTCTACAACCTGCATAAGAAGTGCAGGCATTAGAAAAGGCATAAAATAGGTCCCACTGGCCTGTGTGACACTTGATGTGGTATGCCATGTACAGGCTTAGAAGCTGCAGCTCCTAGCAGGAGCTATGTCTAAAGGTGTCCAGTTAAAAAGAATTTGTTTGTTTTGTTTTATTTTCTGCCATTTGCAGGTTTTTCATTTATTTGTATACGTTTTTATTACAGGGCAATTTTGTTAATTGAAAAGGGGCTGTTGCTGCAGCTAAAAATAAAACAGGTCTGATATTAAAAGTTGCTCAAGGTTTTCAGACAAATTAAAAAAAAACACAATTTTGCTTTTTTACTCAATTTTCATGGTCTGGCCTCGAACGGTGACCCTTGGATTTTAGATGACATTTTTCTTCCAGAAAGAGCTGTTGTCACTTAGGTGGCTGCCTTTAGTCAACCTGTACTTAGCTGTGTCTTGTATTTCTGGTACTGTTCTTATTTATTTATTTATTTAACTGTTTTTATATCCTGCTTATCTCAAAGTCACGGCAGTTTACGGGGAACAATTACAGGGTCTTAACGTAGAAACATGACATTAAGATTTACATCTAACCAGGTATTGAAACTAGAATAATAGAACTTGTAGAAATGGGTGACTTTATTTGATGTAACAGTCAAGGGAAGTGGATCAGTTTGTTATCCTGGAGGAAGAGAGGTGGAGTTAGGGGAGGGGACTTGGCAAGTGATCAAATTTGTGTGAGTAGTATTAGGTCCCAAAGTATTCCTTAAAGAGGTGAGTTTTTATCTTCTTGCGAATTCACTGAGATCTATTTCCTGATTGGCCGAAAATATATCTGGTCTTGCGCTACATGGAAATCTTATTGGATATTTTTTGTCTTGCTCACCCTTAAAACAGTCATTGACTCCATACACACTAACACGTGCACCTGCAATCTCCATAGTTTGAATGTAGTGCCTTGCCATCCCACTTCAATAGGATACATCACCTTGCAGCCAAGGTTTCTGCATAAACAGTATCTCAATGTTACTCCCCAAAGGAAGACTATCATGCAAATCCTGCAAACAGGCCCCACCATCATACTCCAACGATACTCCCAAGATCATTGAGAAAATTTGAAACACATTTTGCCAAAAGCAACCAATAACAGGACACTGCATTACTTACTGCAAATAAGTACCTTCCAGCTCCTCATATCTAGGACAGGCACACAGGACAAAACTCTGTGGACCCAAAGTGGGTACATATATAGCTGATATAAAAATTTGAAGTGCAACTCACACCACACCAAACACGCTAGCCCTGATGTCATTTACATCCATATCCACTTGAACTTCACGATTCCATGTCTCCACCACAGAGTGAAGATCTTGCTACTCTATATCGCGAACCCGGTGTTGATAAAGCCAAGAAATTATATCCACCTTCAAGTCTCCTTTTATTAATATTTTATGAAATAGTGAATTCCCCAAGGACTTCAGATCATCCTGTAACTGCTGTTGCAAATATTGTCTCACCTGAAGATAAATGATATTCTCTTTAAGGGAATCAGAACTCCTAATTATTCTCTCCCTTTCTATCCTCCCCCCCCCCCCCCCTCCATTAGCCTATTCTTTAAATAGCAAGTTCTCCAACCCAGGAGAAAAGTCCTCATTGCCACAAATAGATAAGTGCCCTGCCAAACAACAAGATGGCCCTAACCATTTCCATACCTAATCCAGGCCCACTTCATTGAATGCAGTAAAGTGCTCTGATGCACATTTTAGGTATCTCCAAGCACTGCCCATGTAAAGCAAAAGACAGGGAATTGGGTGCCACCATTTGAGCTTCCAAAGCAATGTCCATGACACCCATTGAAAGCCCCAACCAGTCTTGCATATGCCTAAAGATGATTCTAGTTGGTAATCCTCATCCACCATCATCCACTGCCCTCTGCAACAGCATCATTCTCATCTGAGGCCTATATCCCTTGCAAACAAAGACACTTAGGCCCTGTTCCCAACCTACTCACATCCCATCCAAGCAATAACAAAGGTAAGCTTTGTAACGTATACAACCAGCGATGTAGAATAACCATTTTAAAAAAGATGAACCCTACCCCACAAGAAAAGGGGTAGGCCATACCAGCAAGCCATGTAGCTCAAGACCAGATATACTTTCGGCCAATCAGGAAATAGTGGAGGAGGGATAGTAAGGAAATCCACAGTACTACCTTTTAACTTTCGAAAGGGAGACTATCATAAAATGAGGAAAATAGTTAAGAAAAAACTAAAAGGAGCGGTTGCAAAGGTTAAAGACTTACATCAAGCTTGGGTGTTGTTTAAAAATACTATCTCCAGGAACAAGCAGGAATGTAGTCTTCACATATGGGTATCGTCGGTACCGACGGAGCCTGTGCGGGAATGCTCTCCAGCGTCCAATTAGAAAGCTTTTGGGAGCATCCCACAGCGCCTGCGTGCTGCCTTCCCGCCTTTCCCAACTGCCTCTCTCCAGTTCTTCGTTTTCCGCGGAGCCAGCAGGTTGTTGTTCCTGTCACCTCAGAAAATGTTTCCTTATTCTCCTTCTTTTTGTGGTCGCATCTGCCTTCCTCAACGCTATACCGGTACCGCTGGTGGTTCTTTCTTTCTTTTAAAAAAAAAAAAAAAAGTATATTTTTCCAAACTTTTCTTTTTCAGGTGCACGCGCCATTTTGGGCTTTAGGCCCAAAATTTCCTCCACTATGGAAAAACCCGCTTTGGGTTTCAAAATGTGCACCAAGTGTGGCGGTACCATCTCCGTCACCGACACCCATGAGTGGTGTCTTAAATGTTTAGGTCCTGACCACTCCATCTCGGAGTGTATGGCTTGTGCCATGATGTCCAAGAGGGGTCGACAAAACAGAGCTGCTAAGCTCAGCACCCTTTTTCCCTCCGAAGCAGCTTCTGTGGCATCAACGTCTTCCAGGGCTTCGTCTTCCTCCCATGGATCTCAGGTAACTAAACAGAAGTCTGGCCGGTCCTCAAAGGGTAGATCTCCTTCCAAGCATCGAGATGCCTCTGGTGTTGCCCTTGAGGGTTCTGTACTGGCAAAATTGCCCCGGTGGGAGGCTTCGGCTTCCAAAGCATTATCGGGGCTCCAGGATGTTCTCAAGGCCTCAACCTCGGCAGAACTACTGGTGCCATGCTCTGGGGTACCGGCTGCTTTCTCCAGTACCAATACCCAGGAATCGGCAGCATCGATAGACCAGAGGTTCCTGGCTATTGAACGCAGTCTGGCAGCTCTCCTTGCGGCATCGATACCCTCGGAACCACATCAGACACTTCAACCAGTACCGGCACCGACATCGGTACCGGTACCGACAGCATCGACATCGGCATCTGCTTTGCTGGCACCCAATCATGCTATGCCTTCTGGTACCGATACACCGGTACCGATTCCCCCCGGTACCGACTTCGGTCGGTACAAGTATCGTGCTCTACAAGAGCATCCGGACAGAAGGTACTTTGAATCCTCGAAGGAGTCTGAGGATTCTGACAGCTCTGTCAGTACCGGAATACTTCTCCAGGAGGAGCCTTCCTCTCCTAAACGCAGGATGTCTCCTCCAGAAGATATTTCTTTTCAGGATTTTATCAGGGAGGTGGCTCGAGGTCTTTCCATTACTGTGGCTCCCGAAACAGAGTCCAGGGCAAAGGAGTTGGAGATTCTACAATATCCCAAGGCTACTAAAGAGGCAGCTACTTTGCCTGTCCATGAGATCTTACATGATCTCATGCTAAGAATGTGGGAAACACCTCTTACCACCTCTCCTCACTCTCGTAGACTGGATACCATGTATCGAGTCCCCCCTTGTCCTGGTTTCCAGAAGACTCAGCTTCCTCACCACTCTATTGTAGTGGAATCAGCTATGAGAAGGATCAGGAGTGCAAAGAGGCATGCCTCTAATCCTCCAGGACGTGAGTGCAAAACTTTGGATGCCTTTGGACGTCGTACTTTCCAGGCTTCCATGCTTTCTGCCAGGATCATTTCCTATATTTTATATATGGGAATGTTCCTTAAAGAAGTCACAGGAGATTTGGAGATTTTAAGTCCTCTCCTTCCTGATGATAAGAGGCAGGATTTTCTCACACTGGTTAAACATGCCCAGGATGTTTCTAATTTTGTCAATCGTGCAGCTTTTGACTGTTTTGAGTGCATAAGCAGAACCTCTGCCATTGCCATAGGTGCACGTAGAATTGCCTGGCTCCAGGCATCCGATTTGGAGCTCTGGGTGCAGGACAAACTGGGCAATGTCCCTTGTACAGGTGAGAATCTATTTGGAAAAAATTGGCAAGAGAAGCCAATGAATTAGATGCTGACAACTCCACTTTGGATAGATTATCCAAAGCCACAGCTGATCCTGCAAGGAAGAAATCTTTCAAGAAACCATTCTTCTCCAAGAAGAAGAGGTTTTATCCCTCGTATTCCCAGCAGGGACATTCTGCAGGTCAATCTGCCCGAAAGACTCAGCAACCACCTAAACAAAGGAAAACAAAGACTGCTAAGCCTCAACCGTCTCAGCAGTCTCAGTCTCCACAAGGCCTTTGACTTCCATCTAGAGAACTTAGCCTTCCTGTCTCTCAATGGACCAAAGCCTTCCACCATTCCAGGAAGGTTGTGTCACTTTGCCTCCAGATGGGGGCAGATAACAGCAGAACATTGGACACTCTCCATTATAAAAGAGGGGTACAAGCTTCAGTTTCTGTGCATGCCCCCTCCCACAATGGTAAGACAGTTCAATACTCAGACCTCTCTCACCAACCTGTTAGATCAAGAGGTCACTATGCTTCTTGCCCAAGGGGCAATAGAGGAAGTACCCATTCATCAATAGGGTACAGGGATTTACTCCCCCTATTTCCTTATCCCAAAGAAAACAGGGGGACACAGACCTATTTTGGACCTCAGAGAATTGAACAAATTCCTGTTCAAAGAGAAATTCAAGATGATTTCTCTGGGAACTCAGGATTGGCTTTGTTCTCTAGATCTCAAGGATGTGTACACTCATGTTCTCATCTATCCAACTCACAGAAAGTTCCTTTGGTTCCTTTTTCAAGGAAAGCACTACCAGTACAGGGTGCTTCCTTTCGGCCTGGCCTCAGCACCAAGGGTGTTTACGAAATGCATGGCTGTGGTAGCAGCATTTCTTCGCACTCTAGGAATATTCGTCTTCCCCTACTTAGACGACTGGCTCATTCGAGCCCCATCAGAGTCAGAGGCCAGGATTTCTCTATCTTGCACAATGCGTATCCTTCAGTATTTGGGTCTGGTCATAAACATCCCAAAATCCAGTCTAACTCCCACTCAGTCTCTAGAGTTCATAGGAGCTTTGCTGGATACCAGAAAAGCAAGGGCCTATCTTCTTCAGACCCGTTGCCTTCGCATGGTGCAGTTAGCTTCTCAGGCAGTACTAAAGCCTCATCTCACTGCTCGAGAAATGTTACAACTACTAGGTCACATGGCACCTACTGTGCATGTGGTTCCTTATGCTCACCTCCATATGAGAGCAGCCCAGTGGACCTTATCCACTCAATGGACCCAGGCATCAGGGTGCCTGTCAGACAAAATAGCAAACACAAATCGCCTTATTTTGTCCCTCCAATGGTGGCAGTCCACTCAAAACCTGTTGCTGGGGTCCCTTTTTTGACAACCTTTACCCCAGGCAACTCTCACAACAGATGCTTCACCAATGGGTTGGGGAGCTCATCTGCAAGACCTTTCCACCCAAGGCACTTGGACTTCACAGGAGACTCATCTACATATCATTCTCTTAGAGCTCGGAGCAATCTTCCGTGCTCTTCGAGTGTTCCACTCTCTGCTCAGCTACAAGACAGTTCTCATTCATACGGACAATCAAGTAGCCATGTTCTACGTGAATAAGCAGGGAGGAAGAGGCTCTCTGTCACTTTGCAATGAAGTTTTGCGACTATGGGCCCTCGCCAGAGAGCATCAGATTCATCTCCTGGCAGTGTATCTTCCAGGCATACAAAACTCTTGGGCAGACAGACTCAGTCGAGTTCTGCTTCCACACGAATGGTCTCTGCATGCAGACCAGGTGGCCGAGATTTTTCAAATTTGGGGAACCCCGGACATAGACCTCTTTGCAAGTCCGTTGAATGCCAAACTTCCCCGGTTCTGTTCCAGAGTTCCGGCTCAGGGCTCTCAGGCCAGGGATGCTTTCCTCCTTCACTGGGATCAAGACTTCCTTTATGCCTTTCCACCCATTCCCCTAATTCCCAAAACTCTGTTCAAGCTTCAGAGAGACAGAGGCCATATGATTCTCATAGCTCCACATTGGCCACGGCAAGTGTGGTACCCTCTGCTTCTACATCTCTCTCAAGCTCCCTCTCTGGAGTTAGGGTCTGCTCCAGAACTCCTGTCTCAGAACGACGGAATGTTATGGCATCCCAATCCCCACTCTCTACATCTCAGGGCTTGGTTGCTGAAGGCCTAGATCTCCATGATTTTAACCTCCCTCAGCAAATAAAGGATATCCTTTATGCTTCCAGGAAGCCTTCCACAAGACGCTCTTATGCTTTGAACTGGAAAAGGTTTACCATATGGTGTTCACAGAAGGGTCTTAACCCCCTTGCGATACCTCTGGAATCATTACTGGAGTATCTCCTTTATTTATCCAGTGTAGGACTTAAGACTAACTCAGTAAGAGTCCATTTGCGTGCTATTGCAGCTTCCTTCAAGCCTCTAAATGGACAACCTATTTCCTCCCATCCTCTTATAGCAAGATTTATGAGAGTCCTTCTTCTAACTAAGCCTCCCATTAGGCCACCACCGGTGGCATGGGACTTAAACCTGGTTCTTGGGCAGCTCATGTAGCCACCTTTCGAACCCTTAGCTACTACCTCATTGAAATTCCTTTCTTGGAAGGTTATCTTTCTCATTGCAATCACATCAGCACGTCGCATCAGTGAGTTGCAGGCACTAGTGGCTGATCCACCTTATACAAGGTTCCATCATGACAAGGTAGTCCTTAGGACTCATCCACACTTTATGCCAAATGTGGTCTCGCCTTTTCATCTAAACCAAGCAGTCTACCTGCCTGTGTTTTTTCCAAGGCCTCATGCATCAAATGCAGAAAGGAATCTTCATACTTTGGACTGTAAAAGAGCTTTAGACTTTTACTTGCAAAGAACACAGCAACATAGAAAGTCCTCTCAACTCTTTGTTGCTTTTGATCCTTCTCATTTGGGACTTCCAGTCTCCAAGAGAACACTGTCCAACTGGATTGCTCAGTGCATTTCCTTTGCCTATCAGAGTAAGAATCTTCCTCTAGAGGGCCATGTCACAGCTCACAATGTGAGAGCCATGACAGCTTCAATGGCTCATCTGCACTCTGTGTCTATCGACGACATCTGTCGAGCAGCCACTTGGGCCTCGGTACATACGTTTACAGCCCATTACTGCTTGGACAAGGACAAGGACTCCCGCCGGGATGCCTTGTTTGGTCAGGCTGTTCTCCAACATCTGTTCCATACCTAATCAACTCCTACCCACCATCTCTGGTTGGATGCCAGAGATCCATGGGGGGAAGTGGAGCCCTTTCACAGGGACACACAACTTCTGAGGTCTCTCCCTGGCATCTAAAGCTAGGGAGTCCCCATATGTGAAGACTACATTCCTGCTTGTTCCTGGAGATAGCATAGTTACTCACCTGTATCAGGTGATCTCCGGGAACAGCAGGAATTTAGTCTTCACAACCCACCCACCTCCCCTAGTAGTTGTATCTCTCTTTTTTTCTTTCCTTTCCCTCTCTCTCTCTCTTTGTCTCAGCTTTAAAACTCAACTGGAGAGAGGCAGTTTGGAAAGGCAGGAAGGCAGCATGCAGGTACTGTGGGATGCTCCCAAAAGCTTTCTAATTGGATGCTGGGGAGCGTTCCCATGCAGGCTCCGTCGGTACCGACGATACCCATATGTGAGGACTAAATTCCTGCTGTTCCCGGAGATCACCTGTTACAGGTGAGTAACTATGCTATCCTGGAAGCCCAGACCAGCTGTATTCCACGCATTAAGAAAAGTGGAAGAAAGTCCAAAAAACTGCCAGCATGGTTTAAAGGTGAGGTCAGAGAGACTGTTGCTGCCAAAAAACCATTTTTCAGAAAATGGAAAAAAGAGTCAAATGACGAAAAGTAGAAACAGCACAAGCACTGGTAAGTTAAATGCAAAGCATTGATAAGGCAAGCAAAGCGAGAATTTGAGAAGAAACTTTCTATGTAAGCAAAAACGCGAAATAAAGACTTTTTCCAAATACATTCGTAGTAAAAAGCCTGTGAGAGAGTCAATTGGACTGTTAGATGATAGAGAGTTAAAAGGGGCAGTAAGAGGAGACAAGGTTATAGCGGAGAGACTGAATGAATTCTTTGCTTCTGTCTTTACTGAGGAAGATGTAGGGATTTTACCCAAGACTGAAGTGGTATTTAAAGGTGACACTGCAGAGGAATTGAGAGAAATATTGCTACACCGGGAAGATGTATTACAACTATTTGATAAACTGAATAGTAGCAAATCACCTGGACCAGATGGTATACATCCAAGGGTGTTGAAAGAACTGAAATATGAGATTGCAGACCTGCTATTAGTAATCTGTGAACGTTCATTAAAATCAGCTGTAATACCTGAAGACTGGAGGATCGCCACTGTAACGCCAATTTTTAAAAAGGGTTCCAGGGGTGATCCGGGAAACTACAGACTGGTGAGCCTGACGTTAGTACCGGGAAAAATGGTAGAAACCATCATAAAGAACAAAATTACTCAGAATGTAGATAGTCATGGCCTAATGGGAGACAGCCGACATGGCTTTAGACAAGGAAGATCTTGTCTTACTAATCTGTTATGTTTTTTTGAAGGTGTGAATAAACAGGTAGACAAAGGTGAGTCGGTTGATATAGTGTATCTGGACTTTCAGAAAGCCTTTGACAAGGTCCCTCATCAGAAACTTTTGACAAAACTAAAAAGTCATTGGATAGGAGGCAGTATACTGTTGTGGATCAGGAATTGTTTAAAAGATAGAAAGCAGAGGGTAGGGCTAAATGGCCAATTTTCCCAATGGAAAAAGGTGAATAGTGGAGTACCCCAGGGATCTGTACTGGGTCTGCTGCTTTTTGACATATTCATAAATGGCCTGGAAAAGGGAATAACTAGTGAGGTTATCAGATTTGCAGATGACACAAAACTATTTGAAGTTGTTAAAACCCAAGGTGATTGCGGAAAGCTGCAGGAGGATCTTGATAAATTGGAAGACTGGGCATCCAAATGGCAGATGAAATTTAATGTGGACAAGTGCAAAGTTATGCACCTAGGAAAGAACAACCCACACTATTGTTACATGATGCAAGGTTCCACATTGGGATCCACCACCCAGGAAAAAGATTTAGGCGTCATCGTGGATAACATGTTAAAACCCTCTGCCCAATGTGCAGCGGCGGCCAAGAAGGCAAATAGAATGCTAGGTATCATAAGGAAAGGAATGGAAAATAAAACAAAGGATATTATAATACCTCTATATTGTTCCATGGTATGACCACACCTTGAATATTGTGTGCAATTCTGGTCGCCGTATCTTAAAAAGGATATAACGTTATTAGAAAAGGTACAGAGAAAAGCCACCAAAATGGTAAAGGGATGGAAGGCTACTCCTATGAAGAGAGGCTACAAAGGTTAGGGCTCTTCAACCTGGAAAAGAGATGGCTGAGGGGAGATATGATAGGGGTCTATAAATTAATAAATGGAGTGGAACAGGTAAACATAGATCAATTGTTTACGTTATCAAAATATAGAAAGACTAGGGGACATATAATGATGCTACTGGGTAAACTATTTAGGACAAATAAGAGAAAATATTTTTTCACTCAACGTGTAATCAAACTCTGGAATTTGTTACCGGAGGATGTAGTAAAGACTGTTAGTGTAGCTGGGTTTAAAAAAGGTTTGGACAAGTTCCTGGAGGAAAGGTCCATAAACCGTTATTTAAAAGGGACCCAGGATATCACTGCTTGACCCAATACGAGCACTGTGGAACCTGTGTCTTTTGGGGAAACTGCTAGGTACGTATGACCTAGATTGGCCACTGTTGGAAACAGGATACTGGGCTTGATGGACCTTGGTCTGACCCAGTATGGCATATCTTATGTTCTTATGTTCTCTTCGTGGTCTGAAGTAAAGGAATGACATTGAAGGCATAAAGGTCATCAAGGCAATTTGGTAGCTGAATGCCCAAATACCTCAAGGAACTTCTAGATCAACACCATAGGAAGGGACCTTCCTATTGGTCTTTCACCTGACTTGAAACTTCTAGGGCTAGGGTTTTATTCATATTGATCCGAAGGCCCAAAATCACTTCAGAAAGAGCCAAAAGTACCTGCTCAGATTGCACTGACAGCTAGGGTTGACCCAACAATAAAATTAAATCATCTACAAATAGCAGCTCCTTGAGCTCTTGTTCCTCCATCCACATAGCATGAATGTGGTGATCTTGTACAATTTTCCTAACCAGGAGTTCAATACAAAGCACAAAAAGAGCTGTCAGCAGCGGACAATCCTGCTGTGTGCCTTCTGCAACAAGGACTCCAAAAAGAGCTAGCTGTTCATCAATACTTGCTCTAAAGCCTGAGCATATAATACCCAAAAAATGAAAGCTTAGTATCATCAAATCCAAATTTCTTTAGCACAAAGCAAAGATATTGCCCATTAACCTTATCAAAAGCTTTTTCAAGATCTAAACTAACTACTAAAGCATCACATTTATGCTATTATACCACCTCTGTCCCTGCCAAAATCTGGCGATGGCCTGGAACAAAACCAACCTTTTCTTTTTCAACCAGTTCTGGCAGGATAGTCCCCAGCTGATCCTTCAGAACTTTCACATAGATCTTAAAGTTCACATTTAACAATAATATAGAGTGGTATGACCCAGGATGTGCTAACACTGGAAGCCCCAAAGTACATCAATTGACGCAAATTCATCTTCAAATTTGTATACCAGCGCCACTGCTAGAACCATGTCAGTTATGTTCCATGACTTTGTTAGCGAGGTCAAGATTTTCAAATATGTGCATCGAAAATTAATGACAGATGCGCCACCTTGCGGGAAAATGACTGTATATCTAGAAGCCCAAAAGTACGGCAATTGACACAACCAAGAAAATTGAGTGGTTTTCACAAGTTTCATACAACGACTAACATAAGAACAGTGTTAACTAAATGTAAAAGTAACTGCAAATTCAAAAGTAACTGCAGAGTCCATGTCCGTTAACGAACGAACAGGATAAGCATGTACGCCTGCACAACCTGTAACATGTAGGTCAATGTTTGAATCTGATTCAGTCGAATCAGAGCCACTATCAATTTCCAAAATATCTTGCAGCTTGGCAAGTGCTTGTGCTGCTGTCATGCGCTGCCGACGCGGTTCTCTCGTTTTCTGCATCAAAGCAGTAGCCGTAGCTGGCAACAGATCAACTGATTTTACACCAGCACATCTAGGCACTGCTGTCTTCTTATGAGGTCTCGGCATTCTGTAAATAGAATCGTAGAAAAAAAGTGAATAAAATTTCAGGGAGGAAGCGATATGCTAAACGTTCTGGAGTGTCGGCCTGTTCTAGGGCGTGTTCGAAAGTCACGACATTGTACATACCTGTGTAACAGAGTAAATTTCAGTTTTAAATCAATCACTGTTCACAGTTTTACTCCGACATTACAAAACAATAAACACACGATGATGTCATTTAATGATGTCACATACTGCACGTATTTAACAAATAAGTAACTTCAAATTAATTCACATCTGCATTTCATGCTAAACGCAGTCGTCGTGATAATGTGTCAGTTGACGCACTTTGGGGTTTCTAGGTAACATGCCTTTTGGGGCTTCTAGTGTTAAATCCCTACCCTCCTTAGGAACTATGGTAATAAGCACTCGGTTGACTGAAGCGGGAAATGCTCCCTTAAGCACCAAATGAGAAAACATAGCATTAACTGAAGGAACCATTAATTTGCCCAGCATTCAATAGTATTCTGTTGGCAGGCCTTCCGATCCTGGAGTCTTACACAATTTAAGGCCACGTATTATGGTGACAATTTCCTCATCTCCAATGGAACCGTGCTGTAGTTCTTTCTCTTCACGCGTGAGATGAGATAAATTCAAACTTTCAAAAAACCCTCCAATTTAGTCTCATCGATTCCTTCATCCTTATAAAAAATTCTCAAAAAAACTTCACTTTAGCATATTTCATCATGGGAATGAACTGGGGCCCTCAACTGAGGCAGTCAAATGAGCCAAACAATGACCTGTTTTGTTACCATAATAGAATAGTTTGTGTCTGTTGACCAACAAGGCCCATTCTGGATGACGGCGTATAATAGATTGCAAAGTTGTTCAGATCTGAAAAAATTGCTCATGCAGCCCCACCATCAGCCGGCATGCCAACTCGGGCTGAGCCCATTGCAAGTCAGCACCTAATCACACCAACTGTGCATTCAACCTTTTATGCCTCGTGCTGATATAACCATTAATAGCTCCTCCCATCATTGCATTACTAGCTTCCCAGTACAAAAGGGGGGCGTCCTTTTGTTTTCCATTAAATAGTTCATAATCCTGCTGCTGGTGTTGAAGATATTGCACAAAATCAGGATAGTTCTCCAGGCGAAGAGGCATTCACTACAACTCCCCTCATCCCTTCTTAGGACACATTAGCTAATTTCATCTAGAATCTTGTTCTAAAGCACAAGAGTTACTACTGAGGGAAGGCTAGCTCCCATTTGGGCACAGCTCATTTCCTTAAAAGAGGAATCTCAAGTGAAGCATTCTGTTCAGAACTTAAGTTACGAGTTTTATTTATTTATTTAGTTATGGAAAGTTGCTATAGCACCATTGGAGCAGGGAGCCTGATAACATGGTGGTTTACAGTTCTTTGCATTAAAAAAAAAAGAATATCTCCCATCACCCAGAATATAAGTACCAAATTGAACAGAGGCATCAGCTGGGAGAGAGGGAAGGCAACACAACATTCCTTTTACATGAGAATCAAAAAGGAAAGAGACGCCAATTTGAGGGAATCCGGCTACCATGGACTTCTTTAGTGGACCTGTGAAACATGAGTATGGTGAAAGATGAGGTATAAAAACCACGCAGACTCACTGAAGGATGAATGTCTGTACTAGAAAGTTGACTGATCAGGGTTAAGTGTCAGTTTGGGCTCACTAGGTAGTAATCAATAATAATTTTTAAAAAATACATGGAGCAGAAATGTCCTTAGAAGCAGTCAAGTCAGTTTTGCTAACACAGGCACCAATCCATAAATGTGAACACTGGAGCAATGTTTAATATCCATCCATTCATTCTTGCTGCTTGTACTAGTCAATATAAAAGATCTTAAAGGACTGTGTTAACTTGCCAGGTATATAGAGAATCATTTTTAAATTAAAAATATTCACAGAGACAACTGTACTCATCCTTCTGGTACTCGCCACACACATGTTGTAAACTTAGGGATCTATATTGAGTGGCAGTGACCACCACACTTAGGGGTATGTTTACTAAACGGCGGTAGCAGACTCTACGATATCGGAGCCGTGGCCTCATTGATTTCACACAGAGTTTGCTACCGCCGTTTAGTAAACATACCCCTTAGAGTCTGGCTGTCGCTTCTTTATTTTAAGGCCAGATATTCAGTGCTGAGTTCATATCTAGCCATCGGCATTGAATATTCGGTGTGCCGAATGCTAACCGGACAGCCGCAATATTCAGCCATTGCCTGGTTAGTTAAACCAACTGAAGTTAATCCAGCCTTTAAAGTGCCTAACGTTTGCCAGTTTAAGATAACTGGCCAGCAGCCAAATACCGCCACTGGCCGTTAAACTCAAGCGCAGCCCCCTGGAACATCCCGATGTTGTATGGTTTGCATCAGGGCGTTTAGCAGCATTAAGAGGGTATATTCAGCAGCACAGACCGGCCGAATATCTCGCTCACCGCAACTAACACGGTTAGCAAATCTGCTGGCCGTGTTTGACAGTTGAACCCTTATGACAGGGAGATACTGAGGACAAATGGACAGTGAGGAGTGCTGGTCAGGGTATTAAGCTAGTGTTTCACTCCCTCTCTCTTCCCTCCATCTTTATCCACTGGCAAATGGCTGATCCCAGTGGGATTTCTAATGACACATCTGTAGTAGAACCTGTGATAACCATTAACAGAGTCAGGCTGGGAACTGAAAGCCGCGCCAAAGAGATGAGATTTTAGCCAAGATTCAAATGTTGCCAGGGAAGGAGTCAAATGCACCAATATAAGAAAATTGTTCCAGGCATTTGGTGAGGCAAGGTGGAAGGAACAAAACTGACAGAGGAAAAGAAGGGTCCAGATCACCATGGCAAGTGCTGAAAGCTCCTTTTGTCTTGTGTGATAAACTTGCATATATATGCAGATGACACTACGCTATACTGCGCACTCCACACAAAATAGCCGTCATACACACAAATACAGAACTGTTTCTCAGATGTCTCTCACTGGCTTTCGGCAAACAACCTATCAATAAATTACAAGAAGACAAATGCCCTGTTTATTACCAAAGACATGTCATTCACCTCCCCCCCCCCTTCCTCAATAATACTAGACAACATCCAGAGAAATGTCCGCCCAAAGCTAAAATACCTTGGTATCATTCTTGATCAACAGCTAACTTTCAAGGATCAGATTATAGCAACAGCCAAAACAATATTCTTCAAAACTAAAACCAAACAACGCCTCTGCCTGCTTCTCAACCCAGCAGACTTCCACAAACCTCCAAGCACTCATTCTCCCACACATAGACTATTGTAACATAATCTATCAGGGCCTTCTACAAGCCACCCTCCTCCCACTTCAAAGTGCCATGTACACCGCTGCACGAATAATCCAGAGGGCTTCCAAACACAACCATATCACCCTTATCTTCAAACAGCTCCACTGGTTGCCACTCCCCAGCAGGATCAGATATACATCCTTACTCATAACTCACAAAGCACTACACGCCCACCCAGCCACCTACCCCGCAGTCCCTACTGCAGACTCTCACCCCAGACAACCCCGCAGTCCCTACTGCAGACTCTCACCCCAGACACCTACCCCGCAGTCCCTACTGCAGACTCTCACCCCAGACACCCCGCAGTCCCTACTGCAGACTCTCACCCCAGACACCTCACAGTCCCTACTGCAGACTCTCACCCCAGACACCTACCCCGCAGTCCCTACTGCAGACTCTCACCCCAGACACCTCACAGTCCCTACTGCAGACTCTCACCCCAGACATCTACCCCGCAGTCCCTACTGCAGACTCTCACCCCAGACACCCCGCAGTCCCTACTGCAGACTCTCACCCCAGACACCCCCGCAGTCCCTACTGCAGACTCTCACCCCAGACAACCCCGCAGTCCCTACTGCAGACTCTCACCCCACACACCAACCCCGCAGACCCAACTGCAGACTCTCACCCCAGACAACCCCGCAATCCCTACTGCAGACTCTCACCCCAGACACCTACCCCGCAGTCCCTACTGCAGACTCTCCCCCAGAAACCCCCGCAGTCCCTACTGCAGACTCTCACCCCAGACAACCCCGCAGTCCCTACTGCAGACTCTCACCCCATACACCCCCGCAGTCTCTACTGCAGACTCTCACCCCAGACACCCCCGCAGTCCCTACTGCAGACTCTCACCCCAGACATCCCCGCAGTCCCTAATGCAGACTCTCACCCCAGACACCTACCCCGCAGTCCCTACTGCAGACTCTCACCCCAGACACCTACCCCGCAGTCCCTACTGCAGACTCTCACCCCAGACACCTACCCCGCAGTCCCTACTGCAGACTCTCACCCCAGACACCTACCCCGCAGTCCCTACTGCAGACTCTCACCCCAGACATCCCCGCAGTCCCTACTGCAGACTCTCACCCCAGACACCCCCGCAGTCCCTACTGCACACTCTCACCCCAGACAACCCCGCAGTCCCTACTGCAGACTCTCACCCCAGACACCTACCCCGCAGTCCCTACTGCAGACTCTCACCCCAGACACCCCCGCAGTCCCTACTGCAGACTCTCACCCCAGACACCCCCGCAGTCCCTACTGCAGACTCTCACCCCAGACACCTACACCGCAGTCCCTACTGCAGACTCTCACCCCAGACAACCCCGCAGTCCCTACTGCAGACTCTCACCCCAGACAACCCCGCAGTCCCTACTGCAGACTCTCACCCCAGACAACCCCGCAGTCCCTACTGCAGACTCTCACCCCAGACACCTACCCCGCAGTCCCTACTGCAGACTCTCACCCCAGACACCTACCCCGCAGTCCCTACTGCAGACTCTCCCCCAGACACCCCGCAGTCCCTACTGCAGACTCTCACCCCAGACACTCCCGCAGTCCCTACTGCAGACTCTCACCCCAGACACCCCCGCAGTCCCTACTGCAGACTCTCACCCCAGACACCCCCGCAGTCCCTACTGCAGACTCTCACCCCAGACACCCCCGCAGTCCCTACTGCAGACTCTCACCCCAGACACCTACCCCACAGTCCCTACTGCAGACTCTCACCCCAGACACCTACACCGCAGTCCCTACTGCAGACTCTCACCCCAGACACCCCCGCAGTCTCTACTGCAGACTCTCACCCCAGACAACCCCGCAGTCCCTCTCACCCCAGACACCCCGCAGTCCCTACTGCAGACTCTCACCCCAGACACCTACCCCACAGTCCCTACTGCAGACTCTCACCCCAGACACCTACACCGCAGTCCCTACTGCAGACTCTCACCCCAGACACCCCACAGTCCCTCTCACCCCAGACACCCCGCAGTCCCTACTGCAGACTCTCACCCCAGACAACCCCGCAGTCCCTACTGCAGACTCTCACCCCAGACACCCCGCAGTCCCTCTCACCCCAGACACCCCGCAGTCCCTACTGCAGACTCTCACCCCAGACAACCCCGCAGTCCCTACTGCAGACTCTCACCCCAGACACCCCGCAGACCCACCTGCAGAATCTCACCCCCCAACCCCCGCAGTCCCTACTGCAGACTCTCACCCCCGACACCCCGCAGTCCCTACTGCAGACTCTCACCCAAGACACCTACCCCGCAGTCCCTACTGCAGACTCTCACCCCAGACACCTACCCCGCAGTCCCTACTGCAGACTCTCACCCCAGACACCCCGCAGTCCCTACTGCACACTCTCACCCCAGACACCTACCCCGCAGTCCCTACTGCAGACTCTCACCCCAGACACCTACCCCGCAGTCCCTACTGCAGACTCTCACCCCAGACACCCCCGCAGTCCCTACTGCAGACTCTCACCCCAGACACCTACCCCGCAGTCCCTACTGCAGACTCTCACCCCAGACACCTACCCCGCAGTCCCTACTGCAGACTCTCACCCCAGACACCTACCCCGCAGTCCCTACTACAGACTCTCACCCCAGACACCTACCCCGCAGTCCCTACTGCAGACTCTCACCCCAGACACCCCCGCAGTCCCTACTGCAGACTCTCACCCCAGACAACCCCGCAGTCCCTACTGCAGACTCTCACCCCAGACACCCACACCTCAGTCACTACTTCAGACTCACACCCCAGACACCCCCCGCAGTCCCTACTGCAGACTCTCACCCCAGACACCCCCGCAGTACCGCCGTCCCTACTGCTGACTCTTATGCCCGACACCTACCCCGCAATCCCTACTGCAGACTCTCACCCCAGACACCTACCCCGCAGTCCCTACTGCAGACTCTCACCCCAGACAACCCCGCAGTCCCTACTGCAGACTCTCACCCCAGACACCTACCCCGCAGTCCCTACTGCAGACTCTCACCCCAGACACCTACCCCGCAGTCCCTACTGCAGACTCTCACCCCAGACACCTACCCCGCAGTCCCTACTGCAGACTCTCACCCCAGACACCTACCCCGCAGTCCCTACTGCAGACTCTCACCCCAGACACCTACCCCGCAGTCCCTACTGCAGACTCTCACCCCAGACACCCCCGCAGTCCCTACTGCAGACTCTCACCCCAGACACCTCCCCCGCAGTCCCTACTGCAGACTCTCACCCCAGACACCCCGCAGTCTCTACTGCAGACTCTCACCCCAGACAACCCCGCAGTCCCTACTGCAGACTCTCACCCCAGACATCCCCGCAGTCCCTAATGCAGACTCTCACCCCAGACTACCCCGCAGTCCCTACTGCAGACTCTCACCCCAGACAACCCCGCAGTCCCTACTGCAGACTCTCACCCCAGACACCTACCCCGCAGTCCCTACTGCAGACTCTCACCCCAGACAACCCCGCAGTCCCTACTGCAGACTCTCACCCCAGACACCTACCCCGCAGTCCCTACTGCACACTCTCACCCCAGACACCTACCCCGCAGTCCCTACTGCACACTCTCACCCCAGACACCTACCCCGCAGTCCCTACTGCACACTCTCACCCCAGACACCTACCCCGCAGTCCCTACTGCAGACTCTCACCCCAGACACCTACCCACACTAGAGCTATGGCACTATGCCAGAATTCCCTCTTGTAAATGTTTAAATTGTTACCAGCTCTGTATATAGTTCTTTATTGACCGATGAAAAACTAAATAGAAACTCAGTTAAATGAATAAATCGATGACTCCATGTCATCTAGGGTAGCCTGAGCCAAGCCTGGCTTTATCCCATTCAGGGCCAGCCCCATTGTTGGCTCAAGGTGGTGTTGGGTGCAAGGTTCCCTAGGCAAACCTTAAGCCTTATGCCTTCCCAGCTGTCAGAATCTATTGTTTAGCTTGAATGCCCTGCTCTTTACTGCCCCCTCCCAAAAAGCTGCTGCCCTATGCAATCTCATAGTATGCCTAATGGTTGCACTAGCCCTGATCCTGTTGCATACATGGAGGCTCAGTTTCAGTTTTCCTAGGAAATGCACAAGACTGCATCTCCATGTGTGCACTGTGGTAAAAACCAAGACTTTTTCGGCTTGTCCTAGGTGACATGGAGCCATCTTTTAACCCTAGTATGGTAGTTTGAGCTACCCAAAGAAGGTGGAATTCACTGGATTCAAATCTTGCAGCATGTCCAGTATAGATCATATCGGTGGGAAACTGGCCCTCCTGTATAATGTTGGCATTGCCAACAAAGGATGCTTACTTCTATTTTATTTAACAATGATTTATATGCTTGCCCTTCTCCATGGGCAAGCACGATGCATCAGCCACACCTGGCGAAGTCATCCGATGGCACCATGGACACAAATTGCTCTCCTATAGGTGCCCAAATCCCTCGTCTCCTATAGGTGCCCACACCCCTCATCCCGCCCCTACATAGCTCAGTTTTGCTTTTTCTGCACAGGTAGACAGATGGAATACCAGCTGTCTTCAAACTACAATCAAACGAATAAAGATAAGCATTAGAAGATCATCAAACCTGGATTCAAGAAATGCCTAAAGTGTACGAGGGAAGTGAATGCCCATGACTGCTGTGTGGGCTGCCCTCACTGTGCCCGCCTGCCTTCCAGGGCTCACACACTGCAGGGTTTTCTCTCTGGATCTTCTGTCCAGCATGAGTGATCATTAGGAAGAGTTTGTAAAGAGGAAAACGAGGTAAATACAAAAGCAACATACAAGAATGCAGTGAGTTAACAGGCTTTAGAAGGTGAAGGTGCCTTTGGCGGCTCTCTGCAGTTCCACTGCCCTGTGAGTCTCTGAGCTCTCTCAGTAGCTAGGAAGCTGCCATCACCCCTCTCTGTAGCACATCTCTACTCTCTATTGCATTCTTTATTAATTTTCCCTTATCATATCTCTATAATCCTGTCTCGTGAAGATGTTCAGTTCTTGGTTGCATTTTCCTTCTGTTCAGAATTTGCTTCCTCAGAATATGCATTATACACTTATGAGTTTTCTGCTCTCTGATAAGTTGTTTAACTGTATATCACGGGCGTCTTAGCGAGTTTTAGTTAACCTTCATTTCAAAGTATACTGTCAAGTATGTGAAAGTGACCAGTATTAATACTTAACTTCCAAAAAGCAATTTTTCCTTTAAAATATAGAGTCTTTTTATTTTTGCTTTTGAAAATATGAGAACATTTTCATCACTTAGGATATGTTTACTAACTAGGCTAATGGTTAACCCAGGCTATCTGCAACTAGGTCCCATTGAATAATATGGGATCTAGTTGCAGATAGCCTGGGTTAACTGTTAGCCTGGTTTAGTAAACATACCCCTTAGTGTATAGAATTTTTAGTGATCCCTTTGTCACACCTTTTCTTTTTATGGCAGATGAAACCAGAGATTGCATCCAAGGGGGGACATTAAACTCAGCAGCCCCTTTCTGTGTAAAGGTATGCATGCAACTGCACCCCTCCCACACTTCATCGCAACTCTGCCCCTCTATCCACCATGGTGTTTACATGTGTTTTTAAAAAATGGGGCACAGGGCACTCATTTTACTAAAATGCCCCCATTTATGCATGTTCCTGCTGCCTAATTATAGGTAATTTTATAAGGTCAGCTAGATTTACGCAAGTTTTGACGTGTGTATTTTGTGCCTATTTTATAAAGTAAGGTACATGCGTACTTTATGCATTTCAGGGATAAGCACTTATGCCTGCCTTATGGTGGTGTAAATGCCCATGCCTATTTATTTGGTTGGTTCTTCTATACCGCCCCTTCCAGCGATCAGGGGTGGTTTACAATTAACACAAGAAAGTTACAATAAACAGGATTTGAACTATGTACATAGATGTATGTTACATTACATTTGACAAGTAAGTGAAGTCCTACATGAACACTGTAGCCTTAACAGCGGGCTACTAACTATATACAGATTTACTAACTAGGCATGATTCTTCGTGTTAGGGTAGGTTAAAGAAAATGAAAAGGAGGGAGTGAGGTAAAAGGTTATTGGCTGTGCTGTTTATCCATTTGTGGGGAAGGGTTTTCATTTGCATTTCTGAAGTGTTCCTTGAATAGATATGTTTTTAGTTCCTTTCTAATTAACTGGAGGTCTTTGATCTTGCGGATTGGTAATGGCAATAAGCTCAATGCATGCACTTACAGAATAGCAATGGCCTAAAGCACATGGCCAAGCAACTACACTACTGTGATTTACGCACATACGTGGTGCAGACCTTTATGCCTCTTCTTATGAAATTACCCCCTATATGTTAGATGTACCTGAGGAAGAAAATCGGCACTTTATAGGTGTACCAAATAAAATATATACGTATGCACCAATTCTTATCAGTACATTTATGCTGTAATTACTCCTTCTACAACTTTCAGGAAAACTCATGCGACCCCCTTATAAAAGTACTGTCTAAGATAGCAACTCTGTGGCATCTACTGTTAGTACATCAGTTGTAAAATGTATTATTCATAGGTATTTACCACTCTTCTTTATTCATCAAAGTGGTTTACAATAAAGGTCTGTGGCTTCCAGAACAGTGAGTTACCTAGAGAGACTTTGAGCATTTATAGACATTCCAAGTTATTTCTTCGCTTCCCTCTCTCGTTTCCTGTTTGTTCCTCCATAAGAATTGTACAAATAGTCTCACTGCTGTTTAACCAATCACCTTGATCTCCTCAATCCACAGCCTTCCATTTTTGGTCGGGTATTTTTTTTGGCTTCTAATTTCCTTCTACTTCAGTATTGCCAATTATTAATACAGAACTCTTTCTACCTCTCCCCGTTTATTTATTTTGCTATATTTATATATACCGCTTTTTAAAGTGGTTTACAGAGAACTTGATTTTACAAACAATGTTTACATTGAAACAGACAACTTTGTCCATTGAGTAAGGAAGAGGGAGGTTAGCTTCAATTAACTATATATAGGATGATGAGCTATTTACATGGTCTTGTGAAGTTTTGTTGTTTATGCAATACGGAAATGCTGTTTGGCTAATAGTAGTGGATTTTATGGCTTTTATATGTTCCTTCCTGTGGCTTTTGCTACCATTTCCCCGATTCAATGCAAAAAAAATGCACAGTCATGCATTTACAGTGCAGAAATCAGAATGTGTTATTTGTTGGGAGATTAAAAGCTGACTGGCAGAATGTTCATGGACTAATGAACGGAGGAGTGTATGAGGGTAATGATGTCAGAATAATGGGATGAGATGGTACATCGCCAGAAAGATGCTCAGGTATACAGACAAAAACACGGCCAGCAGAAAAAGGAAGTGATAATGCCTCTGTACAGGTCACCGGTAAAGACTGACCTGCAATTCCGTGCTTAGTCCTAGAGGCCATATCTCAAAGGACAGCAGAAGCTAGAGGCAGTTCAGGAAAAAGCAACGAAATAAGAATAGACCTAAATCTGTATATCCTAGAGGAAAAAGGAGGCAGAGGATTATGACAGAAACATTTAAATGTCTGAAAGGTGTTAATGCACAATAAGAAAACCTAATTCAACAGAAGGGAACTTGTAGAAGTTGAGGTCATGCTGTGAAGCTCTAAGGGGAAGATTCAGAAAAAGTCAAGAAATATTTTTTCACAGGAAGAGTGGTGGCTGACCAGCAGGGTCGGCCAAACCACTAGGCAAACTAGGCGGTCGCCTAGGGCAGCAACTTCCAGAGGGCAGCAAAAGCAGGACATTTAAAGCTAAATAATATATTTTGACAACGATAGGAGGGGTAAAGCTTAAGGTTCGCCTAGGGCAGAAACACACTGAACCCAACTCTAGGGCTGGCCCTGCTAACCAGAATGTATTTCTAGGGGTAATAGTGGAAGTTTAACAAAAAACAAACCAGTAAAGCAGTTCAGGATGGCATGGGATAAACACAGAGGATCCATAATGACAAGAAAAAAGGAAATGAAACACATTGAGGGAAGGGGGTAACCTGCTCGCAGCAGCAGTTTCAACCCATTGTCTCAAAAGAGCTTGATGGTAACCCTGCCCAGAGCCACTGTAACAACACTAAACCGATGTATGATTACATCAGGGCTCCAAAAAAGCATGCAGATGTCAACACTAAACAATTGTGATCATGCTTGAGACAAGCGAGAAGAGAGCTGAGAGTCTGGGAGAAAGATATAGACAAGAAGGGACTTGGGCTGGGCTATATTTATCTATTTATTTATTTAACAAGTTTTTTATACCGTCTTATAGGAAATCAAAGCGGTTTACAGTGGAACTCAACAATTTTACAAAGAACTCATGTATTTATTTAACAAGTTATTTAGAAATTTTACATGTGCAACTACCATGAAGATGAACCTGAATGGGCCATTTTGGTTTCGATTTGCCATCATATACAGCTTTGCTATATGTTAATTTTCCTGTTCTGTTGTATAAAATCAGCTTGTTTTTTGATGTGTTTTAAAACGGGGTATAAACTGATTTTCTGTTTAATGAAAATTACATGAAATCTAATATAATCTAAGCGCATATTGAGGTGCCTAGATTATGAAGACAATACAAAGAGCTGCAGAAGGTGATGGTGGAGGAGATGGGAGGACTTTTGCGTATAAAGCAAAAGATATTGTAGTATTAAAAGGTGCACATCTTTTATCCCAGGAAACCTCCTAGTATGATCGAAAAGTGCAGGCTGAAAAAGCGAAGCCGTACAGCAACGGAGGAACGTAAGAGCCAAGAAACAGTCAAATGCATATTGTTCTCTACAGACTCAAGTACACCCTTAATTGTCCATTAGCTTCATGAAGTGATTCCTTATGCAGTGACTGTGCAACTAATTATTGCTGAAGAACAGCGAATATTAATTGTGTAAACATCTTCTAAAAGTCTCCTTTCATGTAAAGCACGTAAATTATGACCCATTTATTAAAACTTCAAAGTGTGGAACAGAAGGCGAACCTTTGTAGTCATTATGGGTATAATTTTGTAAACGCTGTTTTACCCATGTGCCAGTTTAGATGCATAAACTTACCCTTGCGCAGTGACAAGAGTCAGCGTAATTGTACGTGACTCTAGTGTAGGTGTGTCTGGGGACGGAGTTGGGTAGAGAGAGAGTCATGATTTGCATGTATTCTTTCTCAAGTATGTGTGATTGCATGTATCGTATGTACATATGTTTACATGGACTCCTAAGCTGCCGTAAACATGCACCGCTTAAATATAGCCATGACGTTTGCAGCTTTTGTGGGGGAATTTTATAAAAATACATAGGTGTCTATGTGTCCTTGTAGCATAGGTGCAAAATAAGCATCCACTTGGCCTCCCCACCCGAGCGACCTGTTCTAAAATTGCTCTCCACATGTAGCAGGAACTGTGCTAATCCACCCCTCCAGTTGTGCCTCACTCTTTCCATATTGCTCACACTGTGGAAGCCATTTAATATTACTTTTGGATAAAGGTAGACATTCTTTGGGGTTCCTTCTGTGTACCGGAGACATGGGATAGTAATTCCTCATTCCTCTGGACCAGTGAGATTCCTCAGCCAATGCTGCAAACTTCCTTTACAGTCACTGGTTTTAAAGTGTGTCTTCTGAGCCCCACTTCCTGAAGGCGTTTCTTGATCATCAGTTAGCAATTGTTAATTGCTTGTTCTACCCCTAATTTAACTCCAGGCTGAATGACCCTGTTCGATGTAAAGCTTGTTGCTAAAACTTTTCCATGTACACCGCCTTGAATGTATGATAAGGTGGCATAGAAGACCTGCTAAATAAATAAATAAAAATCACTTAATAAGAGTAAAGGGCATGTTTACTAAGCACCATGTTAGTAATATGTATTTTGTCCGCATTACGAGCATGGAGCACAGTGCTAGATGCAAGGGGGGGGGGGGTTAGAGACAGCTTTACCCTGAATTTAGCACTGCTCACAGCATTAATACTGCTGCAGGGAGCAAGTACCACCACTCATTCTGCTGATGGTAGTTGCTTTCCACCAAGCGCCGGCAGCTCAACCCATGACCTGCCCACATTCGTGCTGCCCGGGTAGTGCACGTTTTTTATCATGGTGCCAAAAACATGCTAACTGGGTACTGCACTTCAGTAAGCATGCCCCTAAGACTGCAATTATCAAGACCATTGAGTGCTTTTGAAAGGGGATGAGGGGGTCTTCCATACCAAGCAGTTTGTAGCTGGGTTTAAAAAAGGTTTGGACAAGTTCCTGGAGGAAAGGTCCATAAACCATTATTAAGAAGGGACCCAGGATATCAATGCTTGACCCAGTACAAGCATTGTGGAACCTGTGTCTTTTGGGGAAACTGCTAGGTATGTATGACCTAGATTGGCCACTGTTGGAAACAGGATACTGGGCTTGATGGACCTTGGTCTGACCCAGTATGGCATATCTTATGTTCTTATAAGTTCCTGGAGGAAAGGTCCATAAACCATCAGTAAAAGGGACCCATGATATCACTGCTTGACCCAATACAAGCATTGAGGAACCTGTGTCTTTTGGGGAAACTGCTAGGCATTTATGACCTAGATTGGCCACTGTTGGAAACAGGATATTGGGCTTGATGGACCTTGGTCTGACTCGGTATGGTTTATCTTCTGTTCTTAGGTTCTTATGTATGCATACCTACTATATAGGGTTATTAAGGACACGTAGACGATGATAGCTGTGGACAGACACTCCATAGATACTGTCAGACAGATCTCGCCTCTTTCAGGCAGACACGTAGAACCACTGTCTTTCAAGCATGCAAATGCAATCATGCACGCATTGAATTAGATTTTAGATTTCATTTCTTGCCTTTTTCAAATTCAAGCTCAAGGCACGTTAAAAGCAGGTACCTAGGTTATTTCCAAATGGGCTTATAGTCTAAGTCAGTGGTTCCCAAACTGTGGGTTAGGACCCCAAATAGGGTCACATCATCAGTGGATGGGGTCACAGACATAGTGATGCTCCTTCTCCAATGTGATCTATGCCTAGTGTGGTCAGTGAATGTTCAAAGGTTCTGCCCCCTCCTCATTTTTCTGGTTTTTCTGTGGGACTGGACAGCAATGCACATTACTTGGGTCTATGAGTTCGCACTAACATAGATGGTGTTTTCACCAGTGCTGCTGCTGATTTCCATGTTTTGGCTAAATGTGGAGGAAGGAGAATGGAGGTCTGCTGATTTGTTTTCATCTGTAGGTCATAAGAATTTTTAAATGTTAAAATGGGATCGTGTTGCATAAACACTTGGGAAGCTCTGGTCTAAGTTGTACCTGTGACGGTGGAGGGTCACAAGGAACGTCAGTGGGAGATGCAGGATTTGGACCCTAGTTACCAATCTGATGTTCCAAACACTAAGTACTCCTCCAGCATGTAGTTATCATTCACTGAGATTAAGAGTGGTGTAGTCGCACACCAGTGACATAGTGCCACACACACTATGTCTGTCCAGGCATCTCGCATCCTTGCATTCTGGTGCTCTGTCTGACCTGTACCATCGGGGTGCTTATGCAGTAAAGCAAGTTGTGCAGGTGACTGTATGGGTGTGTGCAACTCAAAAAGAGATGAAGGTACAGAAGGAAGTGAAATTTGAAAATCAGATGAATCTATGCTCATGGACCTAGGAACCTCAGTCTGCAACTAACAAACTAAGTGACCCTGTGACAGGCTGAGAAACATCATTTCAGACCATTGCAACTAATGTTACTGAGGGATGTGATGTGCAGGACATGAGGTTTGAAGGAAAATCAGAACATGCAGCATGAGCCACAGACTGATAGAGCACTGGGTATGCGGACGGGGCTTGCAGAAGTCAAGAGGCAATGCTGCAAGACAGACAACAGAAAGATGAAGAGGTGCTATGGAGAGCGGGAGATGCAAGTGCTCCATTTACACTCACTTAGCTAATTACTGGGCTGCAGAATGCATTGCTTTTCCTCCCTCTTCCTATTTGTCTCCTGGAGTGGTAGAAAGCAGTGTCCGAGGTCGTGTGGAACACATTAATGAGCGCCTGTAGTGACGTTCCCCTCTATTGTTTGCTCACAAGAACTCATTCAGCACAGATTGCTGCAAAGGAAGTTATTTTGGTTCTCCCGGGAAAACGAATGTTCAGAGGCGTCCCTCCTCTGCCAGTGGGGGAAGATAAAAAAAAATGATTTGAAAAATTAACAATTATGTTGTATGCATTGCAGTGGTAGGAAGAAAGAAAAACTCTTCCATGCCCACTGTCTTTATTTTTATGAGTTTCAACCAACAGAGTCTGTACGGAGGCTTTGGGATTAAGAACATAACAATGCCGTATTGGATCAGACCAGTGGTCCATTGTGCCCACTATCATGTTTCCAGCAATGACAAATCCAGGCTACAGGTGCCTACCAGGATTCCAGAATGTAGCAAGACTCCATGGTGCTTACTCTCGGGGATAAACAGTGACTTTCATAACCGTTTATGGCTTTTTCCTCCAGGAATATGTCCAAACCTTTTTTTAAACCCAGCAACACTACTGCTTTTATCACATCAAGGGCTAACCCAACCATTAGAGAAAAGACTAGGCGATCGCCTGGGGTGGTGCCTTATTAGTCCACAAAGAACACCAGTGGGCAAAGCAAAACAATAGAGCCAACTGGTTAATGTTGCTGAATATTTCTTCCTAATCTGGATAAATGCCCTGGGGATATCTGAACAATGCTGTGATGTTCTGTGAGCAGAGCAGGGGCAGCACCGGATAGTTACCCAGCCAATACCTGGATAGCTAACCTACATAAAGTTAGGACAGGTGAAAGAGGAGTAAGACCAAAGGAGAATGTCAATGGAACCATGAAAAGAGGCATTTGATGATTTCGGTACTCCAGTGTGCGTGTCAGCTTTGCCTGAAATCTGAATGTAAGCTTTCTGGAACAGGGAATAGAAAGCATGTCTATGCTGGGCTGAGTATATGGATTGTAGAGTCCTTTAGCACTGGGCTTAGAGTGCAGATATAGACAACGTCATCTCTAATGCTTTCGCCTATCAACGTGACCCACCCGCCAGGAGAACAAACTCCAAGTAATGGAGTCTTGGTCACTTCCCATCTGTCTCACTAAATGCCACTTGGAACACACACCTTTTTATTTGACAGTAAAATCAATGTGTGAAATATTGCAGGGCTGAAAAAGATGGTGTGTAGCATTCATTATCAGAGCTGTGGCCTTCCAAAGGAAGGCATCTTTTGCCCGCCAGCCTCTTTCCCGCTCCTGCTCCTGCTCCAGCATTGATCTGGTTGCAAACATGATTTAGGCAAAAGTGTAAGGAAACACTGTTTCCTATGTGTACATAGCATCCCCTATTTGAAAGTTAGTGGACAGTTCCAGGTGCTAGCATAAGCCTGGGAATTAGCTGTAGGAATACGTAGAGTGTTGCCACCCCCTGGAAAAGAAATTCCAGGAATATGGAGGGACTAGTCACTGCCTAAAAACTGTTGTATATTTTTTTCTTTTCCTTATTTTGACTTTCAAATGCATACGAATATCCAAAAATCTGAATATATTCAGCTCACTATCTAAACACTGTGCCGAGTGTTTTCTAAATGCCAACCACGACTTTTCAGTAATATGCCAAATATACATATGCACTCTCCAATCCCCAAATATAGAAAGTCGCTCATATTTCAAAATAAAAAATGTTGTCAGACCATCTCACCCTGAAAACCAGCACATAAGCTAATTCTCGTCCACCTCCTTGTCCTTTTTACTTTATTAATATTAGATAAAACCTCTTACTTTAATTATTATTTATGCAAGTCTTCTATTCTGCCTTGAAACATTGTGTAATTCAGTAGTGCACTAAACATTCACCCTGAGTTCATATAACACAATCTCTTGTGTTAGCTCCGACATGACGTCATGTTTCATACTCATTAAATTTTATAAGTTTTGCATCAGGGTAAGTTTAATGCTTTACATTTCTCCAGGAACAAGCAGGAAGTCAGTCCTCACATATGGGTGACGTCGGCGCCGACGGAGCCCTCATGCAGAGTAAATCCCCAGCTTTCTAAGAAAGCCTTTGGGATTGCATCACGCATGCGCGATCCCCTTCCCGCCCAAGGGTGCCATCTTGCTCAGTCTCCTTTTTTCCGCGGAGCCCAACGGACATCGTCCAAGTTCCCTCGCGAAAAAAGTATTTAAAACTGTTTAAAAGTCAGAAAATTCTTTTCTGTCTGACCGGTTCGACGCCGGTTCCCCTTCCTGCCTCGGCTCGGTACACCGATATCGAGTCCGGTCCAAATTTTCAGTTTTTGTCCTTAGTGACTAGCGTTCGCGCTCTTTTTTCTTTTTAGCTGGCAGAGGCTCTTTTTCCCCGCGATGGCTGCCAGCGGGTTTAAAAAGTGTGATCGGTGCACAAGATTAATGTCCCTCACCGACACACATGACTGCTGTCTCCATTGCCTCGGGCCCGACCACGACCCGAAGGTCTGTGGCCCGTGTAAGAAAATGTCTTCCAAGGCCTTGAGGAGCAGGCAGCAGCAACATGATAGGATTTTTCCTGAGTCTGCACCCGCCCAGGCCCGGACCTCGTCGTAGGCCTCGACCTCTCGGGAGCTCTCTGATCCTGAGCAGCGTCGGGTGTCTTCCGAAAGGGGGTCTCCCTCACAGGAACACCGGAGGAAGAAGAAATCTATGAGGGTGGTGTCGTTAGATGGCTTCGAGCAGCCTGGTCCCTCACGGGCCAGGTCGCGGAGCCCGGCCCGCCGCTCCGGATCCTTGGAGTCGGAGAGGCCAGCAAAGCTCCCTCATAAGGAAATTGAGACACCGAGGCAGGTAAGCACTGTCCTCGTTGTGGACTCTCCTCCGGGAGAGCCAGCGTTGGGCCCGATGGCATCGGGTCCTGACCCGGGGAGCCTCCTGAGCTCGGTCTCAGAATGGCAGCCTTGGAGCGCAGCATGTCTGCCTTCATGGACCAGCAGCGGGTGCTGATCGCCAGTCTCACCGGTCCATCCGCCCCGACCACCAGGACATCGAAGTCGACCCCGGAGGCCAAGCCAATCCTTGAGACACTAAGAACTCGAGTCGATCCTCTGCTGAGGTCCCCCTCGACCTCCCGTTCGGGACCGAGGTCGTCGACGCCGATTCCACCAGCGTCGGGGCGGTCAAGGCCAAAGCCCTCAAGGCTGGAGCCGCTTGATTCCTCCTCCTCGGAGTCCGGTTGGGAAACGGAAGGCGAGGAATCACCAGATACCCATCGGACCAAATACGTCCCCTCGGATTCCCCGGGATATGAACCTTGGAGAAGGTCCCCCCCCCCCCAGAGGACACTCGGTTCTTGGACTTTGTCTGGGACATTGCTAAGGCTTTGTCATTCCCGGTGGAGGCCAAGGAGGAGTCTCAAGCCGAAGAGCTCGAGATCCTCCAGTATGACTTTCCCCCTCGGCAAGCCCCTACTGTACCGGTGCCTCCGATTCTGGAACGGCTGATGCTCCACATGTGGGAGACACCGGCCTCGATGCCGGTACTCAGCAGGCAAATCGATTCCACTTACCGAGTTCGCAAGAGCCCTGGATTCCAGAAAGCACAACTGCCACACAATTCCATGGTTGTGGAATTGCCCATGTGCCAGCTCAAGAGCCAGAAGACGCACTCCTTGGTGCCTCCTGGCCGGGAGGCCCTCAACATGGATACCCTCGGCAGGAAATGCTACCAGAGTTCAATGCTGTCATGCCGAATCCAGACATAGTAGCTATACATGGGCATGTACCTGCGAGACCTGGCAAAGGAGATTGCCGGGTTCTCACTGGTCTCTCCGAGGGACCTTTGCAATGCTTCAAGGCTTTGTCCACTGGGATCCAGGAGTTTTCGAAATCTATGACTCGAGCAGCCTATGACTGCTTCGAGGCATTGGCCCGGGTAACTGCGGCCGGCATCAGTACACGCCACCAGGCATGGCTACAGTCATCAGACCTGGAGCAATGGGTACAGGACAAGTTGGTCGATGTCCCTTGCCGAGGTGAAAACCTCTTTGGCAAACCCATGACAGAAAAGGCTACCGAGATCGAGTCCGAGTACCTGACCCAGACAAGGCTATCGAAGAAGACTTCTGCCCCTTCTAAGAAGAAGGGTTCGGGTAAGAAGCCCTTTTTCCCCAGAAAAGGTACTGCTTACTGAAACTACCCCACATATCAGGCCTCCCCAGCTCCCCAACAGGGGCAGCAGGCCAAGGGACAGGGGCATGGCCCGCATAAGCAAAAAGCCCCCAAGCCCCAGGCACTGGTTCTGGCCCAGCCTGGAGGAGGTTTTTGACTCCCAGAGCATAGTCCCTCTCTCCAAGGAAGCAAGGCCATGCACAAGAGGAAGGCTGACCCTGTATGCCCACAGGTGGCCAGCCATCACAACAGATACCTGGGATCTCCAGATAGTCCAAATGGGCTATCGGCTACATCTCACCCAGGCACCACCCTCTTACTTTCCAGGGGAGCCTCTCAGACCCCCTCTTCACAGGGACCTCCTCTTAAAGGAGTTAGCAGGTCTTCTCGAGGATCAAGCGGTAGAGCCGGTGTCCCACCACCTGTAGGGAAAAAGCTTCTACTCCAGGTATTTCCTGATAGCAAAGAGAACTGGAGGCCTAAGACCCATCCTCGACTTGCACAACTTAAACAAGTTCCTGGTGAGGGAAAAGTTCAAGATGCTTTCCCTTGGAATATTGCTGCCTTACCTCCGCCAGGGAGACTGGCTATGCTCCTTAGACCTAAAGAATGCTTACACACACATCCTAATTCCTCCAGAACACAGACAATTTCTGCGATTTGTGGTGGGAGGAAACCACTTTCAGTACAAGGTGCTTCCATTTGACCTCTCCTCCGCACCCAGGGTGTTCACAAATTGCCTAGTGGTGGTGGCGGCCTTCCTAAGAAACCAGGGGGTATTTGTCTTCCCCTACTTGAACGACTGGCTCACCAGGGCATAGTCAGCCCTGGAAGCCCAACAGGCCACGTCTCGCACTATCCAGTTGCTACAACACTTAGGGTTTGTGATCAATTACACAAATTGCACTCTGGTTCCCTCTCAAGGACTGGAATTCATAGGAGCAAGGCTGGACACCCTTCAAGCAAGGGCTTACCTACCAGAAGTCAGGGCACAGAGACTTTTGGCCCTAGTGCAGCAAGTGAGTCGCAGATCCCAGATCTCAGCAAGACACTTTCTGCGCCTCCTTGGTCACATGGCCTCCACGATACATGTGACACCCAATGCCCACCTCCACATGAGAACAGCTCAGTGGTGCCTCGGACCAGTGGACACAGGCCACAGGCAGACTCAGAGACAGGATTAAGGTGTCCAAACGACTGGTGCAGTCATTGACCTGGTGGCTTCAACCATATAACCTACTGGAGGGAGTGCCTTTTCAACCTCCTCCGCACACGAGAGTGCTGACTACAGATACATCCTTGCTGGGCTGGGGAGCCCATTGCCAGGAATTGTGCACTCAGGGTGTGTGGTCTCCACAGGAGAGCACACAACAGATCAGTCTCTCCTAGAGCTTCGAGCTATCCACCTAGCTCTACGGACCTTCTGTCAAACCCTGGCTCATCAGCCTGTCTTAATTCAGACAGACAACCAAGTGGCAATGTTCTATGTGAACAAGCAGGGGGGCACAGGGTCTCACATCCTCTGTCAAAAGACCCTGGACCTATGCTCTTTTGCAGTCAACCAGGATAAAGCAGTTTACTTGCCAAGTCAGGAGAACTTCTTAGCCGACAAGCTAAGCAGAATTCACCAGCCGCACGAGTGGCAACTGGATCCCAACATAGTCCAGAAGCTGTGTCAGTGCTGGGGGCGACCATCCATAGATCTGTTTGCGAGCCCACAGAATCACCAGTTGCTCCAGACAGCCACACCCATGCAGGACGGCTGCAGATGCTTTCCTAATATCATGGTCTGTGGGCCTCCTGTATGCGTTTCCTCCCACGCCCCTGGTGGCCCGGACTCTGTTCAAGATCCTTCAGGACAAAGCCTCAGTCATCCTGATAGCACCCAGGTGGCCGAGACAGCCATGGCTTCTGCTGCTGCTTCAACTGGCGGCAGAGGCTCCAATTCCTCTGGGATTACACCCCAACCTCCTGTCGCAGGAGGGGGGCACTCTCCTGCATCCCAACCTCAATATCTCTCAACCTGATGGCATGGCTGCTGAAAGGGTAGTCCTTGCACCACTTCTCCTCCCTAAGAATGTAGAGGATGTACTGCTAGCCTCAAGAAGGCAATCGACTAGGAAAACCTATGTGTTTAAGTTGCATAGGTTTGAGGCGTGGTGTGATAAGCAGAGCGAAAACCCTTTCTCCTGCCAAGTGTCAGTGGTGTTGCAGTACCTGCTTCACCTCTCAGATTTAGGCCTCAAGTCAAACTCTGTCCGAGTCCACCTTAGTGCCTCAGCACACCACTCTCCAGTGGAAGGACAACCTCTTTCTGCACACCCTTTGGTGTCCAGGTTCTTGAGAGATTTACTTCTGCTGAAGCCCCTCGTTCGCCCTCCGGTGACCAAATCGGATTTGAATGTGGTCTTAGAGCAGCTTACTCGCCCACCTTTTGAGCCGATGGCTACCTGCCATTTCCGCTTCCTCTCTTGGAAAGTGCTTTTCTTGGTGGCACTCACATCGGCCAGACGAGTGCATGAGCTGCAGGCTCTGGTTTCTGATAGACCGTACACACGGTTCTATAGGAACAGGGTGGTGCTTCGCACTCACCCCAACTTCCTTCTGAAAGTGGCCTCTATGTTCCACCTCAACCAGGAGGTGGTACTTCTGACCTTCTTTCCCAGGCCACATGCCAGTCGGGCAGAAGCAGTTCTGCACACCCTGGACTGTAAGAGGGCTTTGGCCTTCTACATGGAGCGTACGCGGGGACATTGAAGGGCTTCTCAGCTCTTCATCTCTTATGACCCCAGTAAGCTGGGGATGCCTGTCTCCAAGCATACGTTGTCCACTTGGGTGGCAGACTGTATCGCCTGGCATACAGGGCGGCCGATCTCCCATTGCAGGGTCGAGTCGCGGCCCACCGGGTCAGGGCTAAGGTGGCATCAGTGGATCATTTCCGCTCTGTTCCGCTGGCAGACATCTACCGGGCCGCCGCCTGGTCTTCAAGTCAGACTTTTGCGGCCCATTACTGCCTGGATAGGGAGTCCCGATGGGACAGTGCTCCGTAACCTGTTTGAGGTTTAGGCAACTCCTACCCTCCGACCCTTTGGTGTCAGGCAACCGGAGTGTTACATTCTCAGTTGAACTCCTATCATGGCTGCTGCGGCTCTTCTAGAGGGAGCCTATTTTCAGTTATGGGTTCTCGGTAGCCTATAGCTAGGGAGTCCCATATGTGAGGACTGACTTCCTGCTTGTTCCTGGAGAAAACGTAGTTACTCACCTGTAACAGGTGTTCTCCAGGGACAACAGGAATCAGTCCTCACGACCCTCCCTCCTTCCCTGGAGTTGCAGTCCTATTATTAATTTTTATTCTTTTGCCATCTTTTTAGCTATGCCATTTGACTGAGCAAGATGGCACCCTTGGGTGGGAAGGGGACCGCGCATGCGTGATGCAATCCCAAAGGCTTTCTTAGAAAGCTGGCGATTTGCTCTGCTTGAGGGCTCCGTCGGCGCTGATGTCACCCATATGTGAGGGCTGATTCCTGCTGTCCCTGGAGAACACCTGTTACAGGTGAGTAACTACGCTTTCTTTAGTGATCACCTCCAATCATCCATGCATTCTTCTCTAGGCTATTTGTCATTGTAAAATAGTGCCAAAATTGGTGCCTACTGGCCCTTCCTGCATTGGTGACCTGGTTTAAAAATTACCTTCTATATGGATAAACTATTGGGGTAATTTGAGAAGCTCTGTTCCTCATTTGCAAGTCTGAAAAAGGCCATTCAGATGCGCCAGTCACATCCACACCAATCACATCCACGCCTCAAGGGCCGTTTTAGAAAACCCTGGCTTTACAGCTATCTGGTGTGATCACAGGGGTATGGGGTAGGTCTGTCCAGGGTGGTCTATAAAAGATACATGTGTACTGACTTTAGGACAGCGTCGCACCTCTATACCTGCCCCTGGGCACGAATAGCCATTTGAAAAGTGTTTGTTTCGACCAGTAAGCAATAACAGGGAGAAGAGGGAATGACTTCTGACTCCCACACCAAAGTTCACCCTCTCAAAAAAGCAGACCATTAAATACAGAGGTTTATTTGTAAGCTGCCATGCCGGTGCATATCTCCCTGTGCAGACTGGCAGGGAGGGCTGGTTATATGGTGGCAGATATATCAACACATTCTGGAATACTGCCGCGGGCACGTTTATGATGCCAGTTTCGTAAAGGTGCAAGTTTCACACCTGCACATTTCTGAAATCACCCATGACCTGCACAAACCTGGTGTGTTATTCTGTACGTCTCCATTCCCTCTCATTTTGGTGGAAATGTTTATCTTTTGGGGCAAGAGAGATCAATTTTAGAAAGCATTTACATGTGCCCACCTTTTCGGCTCTCCCTCCCTCAGAATTTCAGATGTGTTGACTTGGGCATCCCAGATGATTCTAAATGGCTTTTTTAACATACTGCTTTATATATTTAGTTTAGCTTTGCCAAATAGCAGTGGCTGCAGTCACCGCACGACACATACATTCAGTGCTGCTGACTGTGGACAGTGTTTAAATTAAAACTGTGACCGCTGCCACTGAATGGTACTCCCAAGGATTCAATGAATGACTGATTTCATTATCATCTTGGGGGGTGGGGGGATATTCAGCGGTGGTGGCTAGTGCTTCTAAAACTCATAGCTGTCGCCACTGAAGTTTAACCCCAGATATTCAATTCTAATTGCATAACAGCAGCACCCGCCAATATCCAGCAGCAGTGACCATGTTAGTGCTGCTAAATATCCCGCTAACCAGCATTTACATGGTTTGCAGGTCTGAAAACCGTGTAACTGCCTTTGCATATCCCCCCTATATATTTTTTTCTGTCAGCATTTTGGCAGCTTTTTAATGTATTCTTTTCAGAATAAAGTCCTATTGAGGAATTCCTCAGTTTCATGTGCTTTCTCATCCATGCCTTCGTCTGAATTGTTAGGATTATTGTTAGGATTATAAGTCCCTCTCGCCATTATAAACCCACTCTTTCTCCAAACTTGACCAGCCTGATGCAAAATGAATCACACTATTACAGCACTATTAAGCTTTTACCTTTTCCTTCTAAGCTGGCTTCCCAACTCGCTTGCCCTAGAATCATCGTACAATCAGATACCTACTTTACTGAGCAGCGGGAGAAAATGGTCAGGTGCAGCCTACCACAACTTAAACGGGTCTAATCGTGCGCACCATCCCCATTTACTACACATTCCACTCCAACACACTACGAAAACCAGACAATATACCAGCCTCTACCCTAAAAGCCTAAAGTGTGCCCTCATCAATGCCCGTTCACTTCGTAAGAAGTGGCCAGTGATCACAGACATAATAACATCCCATAACCTGGATATCCTTATGGTCACTGAAACATGGTTATCCTCGGAAGACAATACAATTCTCAACCAGCTCCTCCCCTCTAACTTTATGGCATTCACGAGCCACAGACAAAACAAAAGAGGGGGAGGAGTACTCATTCTTACCAGGAGGGATCTCCAGTTCAAATTGGATGACTCCACCAGTAACAACAATATGGAGACAGTCTCTGTTTCAAACAATCTGTGCTCTATAAACCTAATGTATAGAGCTCCAACAGCCGCTCCGGATGACCTACCAACTATAATAAACCTTGCGTCCAACACCCATTTTCCAAATAAACCAAATTGGATCGTAGGGGACATCAATTTACCATCATTACAAGACAATCAATCAGCCACACTCATAGAAGCCCTAAAGATTCTAGGATACACCCAAGCAGTGCAAGAACCTACTCATATGATGGGTAACATACTAGACCTTATATTCGCCCCTCAGTCAGTTTGCAATCAGCCACAAACCATCATGCTGTCAGTAACAGCAGTCCCATGGTCTGATCATAAGCTCATTATCTTTCAGATGCCTATTCACGACAGTCAACCAAAAGTCAAAGTCAATACAAACATGAACTCTAGTCCAGCTGCCAGAAGTTTCCTCCCATTCAATAGAGAACGCATCCTAGCCGACACCCGGGCACTCATGGATGAGACTGACCTAAACCTAGATGACCTGATCACCGCCTGGAACAACAAGCTCAGTGCGATCGCGATCCGTCCTCAAACAGGACTCCAAGGAAAAAGAGCATCAGCCCCATGGTTCACAGCCGACCTGAGAACATCACTAACGCGTCTATGGAGGCTTGAGAAGCGCTGGAGAAAGTCACACACCAGCAGTGACCAGGCAGCATACTTCCAACAGCTAACTGCCCACCGCAAAGCCATCACGGACAAGATGAGACAATTTCATACTGACACCTTGAGACGTTCACTAAATAAACCGCACGACTTGTTTAACCTAGTCAAAACACTGGCTAAAGAACCGACCCTTGAGCACCAGTGCAATATTCACCCGCAGGACTATGCAGTCTACATGCAATCCAAGATGTGCCAAACGGATAAAATAGTAATACCGATCCCGACCGACGATCAAGGGTCCCCAGCAGCCCTAACAGCTTTCTCTACTCCCTCAAAAAAACTTATTGAAGACACCATCTCATCCCTCAACACCACCACTGCACACAGATCCTTGTCCAGCATTCTGGATAAAAGATCTGCGAAGTGACCTCTCTCCAATAATAGCCAATATCATAAACCGATCCTTCAACACCGGATCCTTCCCTTCTGCTCTCAAGAAGACCTCCGTCAGACCTCTACTAAAAAACAACAAACTAGACCACCAGAAAGTAGAGTCTTACAGGCCTATATCCAGTATTCCTATGCTCGCAAAGATCATTGAGAAAATAGTGCTTAGGCAATTACAGGACCATATCAATTCTGCTGCCCCACTAGATCCATGCCAACATGGATTCAGGGAGTCACATGGAGTGGAAACATTACTCACCACCCTTTTCAACAACATAATTGCCGGCATTGACAACATCCGGTATGGTTTCACGCTCATTTTTCTAGATATTGCATCAGCTTTCGACTCAGTATGCCATGAGATACTGCTCATCCGGCTAAGAGAGAAAGGTATCAGTGGAACGGCCCTCGAATGGTGCAAATCATATTTGTCCGGAAGATGGCAGCATGTGTGGGCAGACGGGACTAAATCGGAACCATTTCAGCAAAGTCAAGGGGTGCCGCAAGGATCCTCTCTATCATCCTTGATGTTTAACATATACATCCAACCCTTATGCAACATCATTAGATCTTTCAGTGTCAGTTTTATGATATATGCTGATGATGTCCTGTTATACATGCCAGTAGCCTTGGAGAAAATGCACCTCGCTCCTCTAACCAACTGTTTCAATGCCATATCGGAATGGCTACTCTCACAGAATCTGCAAATTCAGCACAGGAAGACCGAGGTCCTCTTCATCTCGAGGAATCTGAACTTCATACCACTCAACTGTGTAAAGGTAAATGAGGCCGAACTACAAGTAAAACCCACCATACAATACCTTGGAGTGACTCTGGATCAAAACCTCGACATGAAGAAGTACATAGCCAACACCGTAAAAGCAATCAATTTCAAAATCAGATCTCTCAGACACCTACGTCCGTTGCTCGATCCAGATGATTTCCGTACCATTTACCAAGCCCTGATCATTCCCCACTTCGATTACACAAACTCCATACTGCAAGGGCTCCCCCAATCCACTCTTAACCTCCTGCAACTCGCTATGAATAGTGCAGCGAGGGTGCTGTTCGGGTCATCCAGGAGAGACCATGTTACACCCCTCCTGAAACAGTTACACTGACTTCCCATTCAAGCCAGAACTATTTTCAAGACATTGCTTATCACCTTCAAAGCTGTCAAGGGGCTCTCCTCCTCCTCCCTATCTGATCTCATCCAACCAACTGCACCCAACAGACCCAGAAGAACCGCAGAGTTAAATATGCTGACAGTCCCAAAAGATATGACGAGATGCAATGTGACAACAGCTAGCAGGGCTTTCAAACTCTGGAACACCCTACCGACACACATCAGGGCAATCCCCAATCTGAGCCAATTCAGGAAGGCCCTTAAACACTTCCTGTTCACCAAATTTTTCACAAACCATACTGAATCTCAGCTCCACCCAAATATCGATGACATCATCAACATTAGCAGTCAGTCAGGCAAGCCCTCTCAACATGTCGCCCCAACACTTTTTAAACCACCATGCAGTCTCCCTTTTTTGCAACTCTGTACTTGTAAATAGTTTCCCCCGTTATCCAGGTTTCTACTTCCTGTTAATTGTAAGACCAGACATATGTAACTTGTCGGATGTTTTCTGTTCCATGTAAATCGTGCTGATGTCGAATAGTGCGGTATATAAGAAATGTTAATAAATAAATAATAAATTATTGTAATTCTCTTATTGTGACCTGAAAGCATCTTCTATCATAAGACTGCTGACCTTCTAGAATATCACTTAAACCTCTGTAAAACGCAGACAGATGTGATCACTTGACAATCTGCTTTGCGAGCAACACTGGCTTCCAATATCTTTGTCTTCCATTTAAGTTCTTGCATATCCATGTACGCCACACTGGTTTTCCTCAATATCTTGCTTCTTTCCAAAGGCCACACTGCATGCGCCCCCTCAGACCCTCGCAGCGCCTTCATAATTGTCTTTCAGGCCCCACTAGAATTTGGCCTTGAGTTATCAAGCCCGTGCCATCTGGAACAGCCTACCAAGTGATCTGAGATCCAAGCTGACATACCAGAACCTTAAATCCTCCCTCAATACATGTCTGTCTTGCTAAGCTTAACCCAAACTGGCTTTTACCTGGCCGATTTCTTCCCCTCCCCCCCCAACACCTGAGCATAGCATAGTCTGTCTGCCGAAACTAGCCACCTTTGGGCCAGCAAACTTGGATGTAACAAGGTCTATTTCCTCCACCGTCCATTTTGACTCAGGTAGGGGTGAATGGCTTTTAATTTGTATTTTAGTTTGAGGCCGTTTTACTGAATGCTGCAAACTGGTTAACATGTTTTATTTAGCATAAGATAATCAGCTGTGGTTAATTCTAACACATGGGCATGCAGCTACTAACCAAAAATGCACGTTAACTAGCCATCGCACATTAAGGGGGAGGGTGGGTGGGTTAGGATCGGAGTGTAGGTGTAGTGAGCCTATTAGCGCCTGATCACTGTCAGTGTGGCAGTTAGCACGGGTCACCTAATGATGCGTCTAAGGGTATCGGGTGCACCCGCATTAATTACGCTGCATATTAACATATGCATGTCCATATTAACTGCCGAGGGCATTCTGGTGATGGTTCATGCTGAGGTTTTGCATTTACCATATGCTAATAGTATCCGTTAAGTGCAAAACCTTGGTGGGATTCAGTAAAAGGGCTTGTAAATAGGTTTTTTCCCCCTTCCAAAGTAACTTCAAAGGTAACTGAAACCGTAACATTGTATCGTATTTCCTTCAACAATGTAACTAATTGTCCTTTTCCTTACAGAAACTTAGAGGAGCTTTGTCTGCAAGCCAGAGATTTCAGAACAGGCCACACTGAGTGGTGGAAGCAAATGGATTTTATTTTTAGTCTTTGCTTAAACATCTCTCTCCCCAGCTCCCACATCACTCCTGGAATGATGCACCTAATCAAGTTAAAACTACTCTAAGGAAAGCAAATAAACAACAGAAGTGTGTGGGGGGGGGGGGGGGGAGGAAGGATATGAAATGTCACCACCAAAAAGTAGTTGGATTGAGAGAGATGGTCTGACATTTCCTTAGCAATCTTCCAGTTCTAACTGCAGGGAGTGAGGTGATTTCTCTCTGCCTTCGGCTCTTTGTGTAAGTGAATTTTTAGTGCTGGTGGTTGACGGCCCCCCTTGAGACTGACGTCTTAGATTTATGAGGAGAACAAGTATAACTTCGCTAGGAGCCAGTGTGCCTCGGATAGAATTACCTCTGTGCTTGAAAATTTGTAATTGATGCCCATTCAGTCCTGGATCTTTGTCCGGAGGCAGCCGTCTAGAGTGCTAATTGTGCCTCTTCTGATAATGGTTTTAATGTAGGTTCATGTTTCTGGGAACCAGGCTGAGACCAGCAAGTTGTTTCAGAGTATTAACAATTTTGTCAACTCTTTCTTCAGTCATATTAAAGCAGGCAGCTCTCCTATTTCAATCCACTGAGACATCCAGTAACCCAAGTGTGTTTTCCTAAATTTACTTTGGGATGTTTGCAGGAAGTCATTGCAAACTGATGTAACACAGAATAAAGTGCTGTATGTCCCATTAAAGGGCGGTATATTAAGATGAATAAACGAAAAATGATCACTTGGATCAGAAGCTACATATTCTTATATCATTTATAGCACCTTGATCTGTGGATGAGGGAAGCGGAACAGGGAGAAAGACAATATTGTTGATCTTCTCCAGCTTTCCTTCACTACCACCCTATCAACTAGCCTTGTAGCTCTGTACAAATTATAACTAGTAGTACTAGTAACTCTCTCCTCATCTATCCATTTTATCAGCATTTGGTTATTCTACATGATTTGTTTTCGCTATTGTATCTGTCTGCAGTACGTATTTGCATATATAATATTTGTATGTATTTACAGCAGCTGAAGTGCAGGCGATTAATGAGCGGTACCTTTCTGTAGAATTGTGTGGGCGACTCCATGGAAAGCCATAATATACCCTGCAGGTACCTGCAGGAACATGAACATTTTAGTGATTTGACTTTTTACCTTGCTGCTCCTTATGTCTAGAACAAACTACCTATACATCAGGCATTGATTGGTATTTGTTGGTGATGAGATGTAGTGCCTTGGGGATTGGGGGTACAGTGCTTTGTTGGTTGTCTTCTTTTTTGTCGGAGCGTCATTTTTGTGTATGTTGGGGGACTTGTTCCTCTACTGTTTGTCAGTGGGTCTGTGGGGTTCTGCTTTGGCCCCATTCTTTTTAACATCTTTATCCTATTGGGGAGATCTGTAGGCAGCATAATTTGAACGTTTTTCATATGCTGACGACATTCAATTGGTGATTGATGTGGAGGGTGATGAGATAGTAACATAGTAACATAGTAGTTGACGGCAGATAAAGACCAGCATGGTCCATCCAGTCTGCCCAGCGAGATGGCAAGAGTAGGTGCACCTGTCGCTCCGCGCAGGCCACCCCTCTCCATATCCTTGTTCAGGGGTAAACCCACCACTCCATATAGGACACCCCTATTTGTTGAGACGTTATATGGTTCGGAAGTTATATGGTTCGGAAGTTAGATGGTACCGTTTATTTTGTTTTTTTTCCTATTTCCTATTGAAGTTCTCTTTTGTTTAGAGGAAATTGCCTCCTGGCTACGTTTGCACCAACTGGTTCTTAACATTGCCGAGTCGGAAGTGTTGCAATGTGGACTGCTAACCAAAGATAGTTTAAAGGTCGGGCTGTCCATTTGGGGGGGGGGGGGGTTGATTATCTTGGAAGAGTGAAATTCGTGATCTAGGAGTAGTGTTGGATGCAGAATTGGGACTTCAGCAACAAATTTCTAAAGTAGTCCAGGTGGCTTCTGGTTTTATCATATAAGGTTCTCCAGGGCCTAAGGCCCTGGTATTTAGAAGAATTATTGCAAGGGTAGGTACCCAGTTGGGCTTTGCGCTCAGCCAAAGCCCAGGTACTGCAGGCTCCAGAGATGAGTCAGACCCATTTGCAGTGATGGCGCAAAGGTTTGAAAACTTTTCTTTCTCCATAGTTCCTCTTTTCTCAGGTGGGGGTAAGTCTGCAGTATCAGTGAGGCAGCTTGAGGGATTGTGGGGGTTGGATGTGGGGGATGTTTTGTTTGGTTGGATTGGGTTATTGTGTTATTTAATTGACGTTGTTTTTAATTTATACTTGTATTTATACTTTGCACTTGGTGGTATATAAATGTTTTTAAGTAAGGCTCCATATATGGCCATGTTCAAATCCAACTCACTTCTTTGAGACTACTTTTGGATCCTGATCCCCTTAGCCTCACATACCACCTATGTGTGTCCTTGCCATTCCCCTAGATATATTCTAGTCCCCAGTTGTTGTTTTGTCTGTCTTGACTAGACTGTAGGCTCTGATGAACAGTGACTGTCTCTTCCATGTGTCTGTACAGTGATGCATTGTAGCAGTACACATTATAAGTACACACATATATCATTCATTTCCTCAGTCTATAATATCTGTATCTCTAGCTTGTCTTTTAATTTAATGCAGTGTTTATATTTATTTATTTATTTGTTTGACTTTTTTTTTAATACCGCTTTTTACCGGGACAAAGCAATGTACATTACAACAACTGGGTTTTACATATAACAGTAGAACTTAGTTACATAGATAATTTCTATTTACAAATTATTGTATTTTAACTGAATAACTTATATACAATAGAGGATTTTTGTTAGGGGGGATGATATTCAGGACTGGCGGCTGGAACGAGAAGCTCATAGATTTTATATATCTCCAACATGTATTTTCTAGAAATATAAATGATTTCCCTGTTTACTTCCATGTTAATTTTCCTGTTACTTATAATAGGTCTGTTATATCTGACCAATTGTTGTATTGTTTCAATGTAAACTGCACTGATGACAAATAGTGCGGTATATAAGAAAATTAAATAAATAAAATAAATAAATAGCGGATCACAAAAGATGACGATACAGCAATCTAAAACATAACAACACACAATTCTTAAAATACAGCAAGATAATTACTCCCACTAACATTACATCATTATTGCATTGCCCAAAGTATAACCCACCCTGATTATTCAGCCATTTATAACATTTTAAACTCTATTCTGGCTGCTATCAGCAACCAGTGTGGTCTGATCAAATAGGAAGTGGTCTTCTTGGATGGTTGTAAAATTGTCTTAGCTACTGTGGTCTGCAAGACCTGCAGATGGAGAAGGAGCTTTTTGGCAGGCTAAATAGACAATATTAGGAAAGTCTAGGTGTGCCATTATTGCCTGAACATTTTGACAAAGATGATCCACTGATGATAAATTTTGATTGTGGATCACCCATCTTAAAAATAGAATGTGTTTTGCACAACCGTATCCATTTGTTCATAGTAAGAGAGGCGTTTATAGTCACACCTAGGCTCAATAATGAAGAGTTCAGCAGAAGCGTCATCCCATTCGCCAAAGGTTGCATTCCCTGTTTCTCCTGGTCACTATCCCCCAACATACAGAAATTTGGTTTTATCAATGCCGAAATTCAAGCAGAGGCCTACCTCTGATCCCTCACTGCCTGGAAACAAATTCAGATTGTTTTATACATGGCAGTTAATGCTGTAACAGAAGGAATAAGACTCTGAGTATCATGGGCATAGATAAAATAATCCACGCCAATATGTCTAGTAAATTAAATTCTAATAAGCATTTGCTTCCCAGAGCTTTGTAATCTCCTTCTGAAAAAGAGACAAGCTGCTGTTAGGCGCTGTAAATATGTGGGGCATTATTAGATGCTCCTTGGGATGGGGAGTGTGACTTGGACAGGAGGACTGTAGTCCTGGCTTCCCGAGGTTTTTGGACTGCCGCTTGCAGCTATCTGGAAATCCCCTTTTTTAGACCTAGCTACAAATCTGTGAATTAAGTCTAGCTTGAGTATAGATTTGCTGTGTGTTCATTCAGCTCTCTCAGGCTCTGGCACAGCTACTGGGAATCAGACCCTCTAAAATACAGGGCATGCAGCTGCCCTCAGGATATCCGCATTGCTGCCAGCGTAAATCCAGATCTTCTGGTACTTGTCTGGTTCTGTACTTGTACCTTATCGATTCTGTATTCTTACCAGTGAATAATAGCAGTTGAAAGCGAGCATCTGCCTTGATAAATCACAGAGGCGTAGGAAGCAGTAAGAGGACCACCAGCAGCAGCAGAGGGATTTGGATTAAACATGTTACACTCTGATTGAACTTTATACTCGTGAAGTGCCATTTTAGAAGGGGATGTCTAGAACGCGGTGTGCAAAATTCCAGGGGAGGCAGGTAGAAGTGTCTTCTGAAATCGCTCCATCCCCTCCTCAAAAGATAAACATCACAGTAACCAGTTCTGGCGATGGGCCCACGCAAGCAGGGCCAAGTATGTGCATGGGTGTAGACCATTTCACAAATGTGGATGTCCCTAAAATGCAGGGCTGCAGAACCGGTTGCTTGGACATACCAGTAAGGTTATTTCAGAAGGGGGGTGACTATGTTATGAGACTGGCACTTCCTGGTCAGCCATGTCAGATAATCAGACATGTGGCGGCGGGCTTCTGATATGTTTGAAGTATGTATTTACATGAAGGTTTCTTCGGCAAGGAAATATTAACTGAGGTGATGAAAGTGCAATTTGCTCTTCCCCTTGGAAGCATTGCAGTCATGAAATGATCACCTTTTTGCACCTTATTCATGGTCGGGAGCAGGTATAGGCATGGACGCCTCAGCATCCAGGACCAGACATGCTTGTACCACCCTGAAATCGCACCGCAACATGCTTTCCCTTGCACTTCCCACAGCCACGCCCCCATGCTACATAGACATACTGACGCCAGGGACGTCTGTGTTCCCAGCTATCTAAAAAGACTCCAGGGACATTTCTATGTTTGAATGTCTGAATGCCAATTTTCAGACGGCCAACTCACAAATAGGGCTTCTAAAATGACCCCCATGGTCAGCTTTGCTCTGATATTTTAAAAAAAGAGCAATAGAATCTAATGGAAATTAGGGTCAGTGAACAAGCTGTAGCTGAAACCTTTTTACTGGACTAACATTAGCTTTCCACAGTTATTCCGTCTTCATCAGGTCTGCAAAGAAACAGTACAGTAACAGTAGCTTATTCTAGGACTTAGTCTGTCTGCATCTGGCATTACAGCTCAGTAAAAGGGGTGGGAGGGGGTCATAAAACACTAAACCATTGTAGTTGGAAGATCCCGTATCTAATAATGGTTGAGGAAAGCAATGCTTCTGTTGAGACCTTTGTTTTGTTTTGGTTTCAAAGTGTTTGATCGCGGTAATTTCAAATGTATAAAGGAGAAGATGGCAAAGACCAGCGGACTGAATGGTAATCAGCTTCCTTGGTGCCCCAGTCATAAAGGCAAGGAAGTTTCCAGGTACCCGTAATTCCCTCTGTCACCTCTTCCTGTCTATCTTTTTTGTTGTCCATCTTTGGCATCCATATGACATTATTGAAAATACCATGACTTGGACAAGTCAAATCTTTGTATGAAGAGAGAAATCTCTCCTCTTGAGAATCTTGTCTAGGTCCTTCATAGCCATTCTGCCGAGAGTAATGAGGAGTCAGATTTCTTGACTGCTTGTCGTTTCTTACATAACATAATAACATAGTATATGATGGCAGATAAAACTATTCTGCCCAGCAAGGCGGCAAGAGTAAGTGCACCTGCCACTCCGTGCAGGTCACTCCTCCATATGCCTTTGTTTAGGGGTATACCCACCACTTCGTGCGTAAGTCACCCCTATTTGTTGAGATATAAGAGAGAGTTATATTAATTTTGATTTTATCCTGTTGCTTTAAGGGGATACACCGTGTCTGTCCCATTTCATTTTGAATTCTGTTACTCCTTTTTTCTATGTCTTTTTTTATTCAGGCTCTCTTAGGAGAGTACGGCTCTCTCTCTCTCTTGATGTGTATAATACTGTTAAATATTCTGTTCTTGAATGTATTTATTCACTGGTTGGAGACTTACTTTTGTATGTTACTTTGTATTCAAGAAAATTTAAATAAATAATTAACATTTTGAATTCTGTCACCGTATTTTCCCCCACCACGTCCATCGGGAGGGCATTCCAAGCATCCACCACCCTTTCAGTGAAAAAGTATTTCCTGACATTCTTTCAGTTTACCCCCTTGCAGCTTCATGTTATACCCTCTAGTTTTACAGCTTCCCCGTCTTCGAAAGAGGTTTGTTTCTTAATATTCTTTATTTAAAGGTCTGAATTACATCTCCTCTGTCCCTCCTCTCCTCCAGAGTGTACATATTTAGGTCTTCAAGTCTCTTCTCATAAGTCTTCTGACGCAGGCTCCAAATCATTTTGGTCGCCTTCCTCTAAACCATTTCCAGCCTTTTTCTATCCTTTGAGAGATACAGTCTCCAAAACTGAACACAGTATTCCAAGTGAGGCCTCACCAGCAACTTGTACAGTGGCATTAGTACCTCTTCCTTTCTGCTGGTAATTCTTCTCTGTATACAACCCAGCATCCTTTTGGCTTTCGCCACTGTCTTGTCACACTGTTTCGCCACATTGAGATCGTCGGAAACAATCACACCAAGGTCCTTCTCCTGGGCCATGCACACCAATCTCATACCCCTTATCGCATACAATTCCCTTGGATTTCTGCTTCCCAAGTGGATGACACTGCACTTCTTCACATCAAATCTTAACTGCCAAGCATTAGACCATTCTTCCAGCTTTTGTAGATCTTTCTTCATGTTCCCTACTCCCTCAGGAGCGTCAACTCTGTTGCAAATTTTTGTTTCATCTGCAAAAAGACATACTTTTCCATTCAGCCCTTCAGCAATGTCACTCACGAATATATTCAGCAGTACTGGTCCCAAGACCGATCCCTGGGGCACACCACTAATCACCTTCCTTTCATCCGAGTGAGTTCCGTTTACCGTCACCTTTTGTCATCTGTCAGTCAACCAATTTCTAATCCAGTTCACCATCTTGTGACCCATCCCCAAGCTGTTAATTTATTGATAAGCCTCCTGTGAGGAACAGTATCAAAGGCTTTGCTTAAATCCAGGTAGATCACATCCATCGCATGCCCTTGATCTATTTCTCCTGCTTTCAATTTACCAGTTCCCTGACCTCCTCTTTGCTTTCCCCTCTCCCCATCCTTCTCTTTCCTTCCCCGGTATTATTAGTTTTAACTATCCTAATTTATGGCATTCCTTTCTGTCTTTTTATCTCTGTTTTAATTTTTGTACACCGCCCTGCTGCTTGTGTGAAGGGCAGTTAAGCAAATTCAATAAATATAAACATAATATGCTTCACAAAAGCCATTTGAGTCTCCATGTTCCCCAGCCATCGTTCTAAATCACTCAGTTTGTCATGGTCTTCAAACTTAGCCAAGACTTGCACAGAGAATTCAGAAATTTGAGAAATATAATTATTCACTGTGGCTTCAGCCCTCAACAAAGCTTCCAAAATATTGTTGACAGTGGCTTTCTTTCTGGCTGACAGGCCTGTTCCTCCATGATCCAACCTAGGCAAGTGCTTTGGCAGTGGGATTGAAGCTCTTTTTGAGGCAATTAAGTCAGCTGAAGCCATCTTACCTACACAGGGATTGGCGATTTTTCATACACGGCATTCCTCCACAGCAGCCCTGAGCACCCAACTCTGCTCTTGCTGAGTTTCTCCAAACTGTCCCCCCATGATCTCACCCTCGTTTGGCTGCTCTTGGCTTCCAGGGTCTGCTTTACACTGTGGTGGCGGATGAGGCGGAGAGGGGGTCAGGGATAGATAGGGCTACCTGGGCTTTGTGGAACACCACTTATCTCAAAAGCATTCCTCCCCTCTGCCAGTGGCAACAGGCACAGACATAGTCGGAAAAACACAACAGTCCATCGACTGTGGGCTGGTGACTTCTGTTGTTTATGGACAGATTTGCCGTTTCTCATAGTCCCCATTAGAAAACAGACCTGAGAGCCACAACATGACCAGAAATGAAGAAATCACTGTGAAGGGCCGGAGGTCAGGGAGGAGCAGCCTAAAATGCATTTTACCGTAACACCCAGTATGGCAAATCTTATGTTCTTGTGTTTGGCCATAGTTGTCCAGCAGCATCCATGGAAATGGGAGCTAGAAAACTGGGAGTGGCTTTGTAATTCCGTGGAATTTGTTAGCAACTGCTGCGGATAGAGGTATCTTTGATCTTTGCCTGGATGTCGTCCGGCAGTTGGCTCTGCCTGGTTAGGGTAGTGACACTATGACTTCAGGCATCGACATGCCTTGTGTGCATCTGTGGTTGCCCTGCCAAGATTAGTGATTTTTCTTGGTGTGTCTCGCGGCTGTTACTGAAGATCTGTTAATGGTTTTAGTTTCATAAGCCAGCCTGTGCCTAGAGTAACAGCTACTGAGGCCACCTTCCTCATAGCCATGGGCAAGAACTAGCCAATGAGAGTAAAACAACCCTTTCAGCAATGCATTGAATCCAGGAAGTGATGTGGAAACAGACATGAATGCTACTGGCAAGGGTTATGCTAGTGGTCTTCGCTTGTTGGAGTAAATTCATAAATTTACCATAACTTGGCCTTCCAATTCCTAGTCAATAAGAGAACCTCTATTTGCCGATGTTTGAAGATAGTGTCATCTGCTATCACAGTTCCCGCATGCTAGTGCAGTTGGAGGGTAAGGGAGAGGAAAGAACCTGACAAATGGAGCTCTAATTTTAGCCAGGAAAATTTGCTGAGGGTGTCTTGTTAATTTATGTTTTAAACAAAAGCACAAAACTGCATAAGGCTCAGGGCTATTTAGTACTAGAAACTCAGCAAATTACCATATCTAGTGTCCATTAAGCTCTCTTTTCCATTTGCTTCAGTATTAATGAGGATGCTGAGGAAGGACGGTTTCTCTGTGTGTTTTATTTATTGTTTTTGTTTGTAATATCCCCTCACAGATGGCCCACAGTTATAAGTAGTTATACAAAATATGCTTGTTTACCAAACAGAGCCGGCAGAAAAGCCATCAGGGGAATTTTGCAAATGCACCTTGGAAACATCTTTCTACAGAGCTCCCTTATCTTTGGAAGGAACTTGGATATATCGAGATATCACCAAGATCCAGACAGGTTGCAAACAGCACTCGCTTGAATAGAGCGGAAATATGTGCATCAGAGGAGGAAATGTTCCTGGGTAACTTTGGTTAATTAATCAGATCAGCAGGAAAGCAGAGCAGGCTGGATAAAGAAAGCGCGGCAGTCTATTTTTAGTCGGAGGTGATTGCCCATGACAGCCACAGATCAGCACAGCCAACAGGAACATTTCAGATGCTGTACTTTAAACTTTGCCAATGGGCGAAGGCCTGATGACCTCCTGCATATAGCAAGTTCTCCTTCCATGCCCATCAGTCAGCCTTAGCAGTTAACAAAACCGCAAGGCTAGGGCTTCATTTCTAATGAGATGTACCCCTCCCTTTCAGTAATTCTGATTGATGGCTTCACTAGAAGACCATCTGCCCCTGTTACACAGCTGCTTAATATTTCCTCTGACCGCCTCAGCTTTTATCTGGATAACGTCGGGGCGGTCCGTGTGTGAAACTGAGGCATAGCCGGCACGTATTTGGCATTGCTATCCAGATAACATCTGCATAATTTAGGACAGATGTGCGGATTACCTCTCCGGATAATGACTGACTCTTATTGCTATCCGTGTAGTGCAGGTGCTGAATAGATGTGTATGATTTAAACACCGCAGCCAGTGTTTAAAAAAAATCCTGTTGACTGTGGCATTTGAATTTTGGCCTATAAGCAATTTTTTTTTGTTGCCTGTGGGATAGGGGATGAGGCATTCCAAAGAGATGAGGCTATGAATGAATAAGATCCATTCAGATATTCAATGAATCGGGATTCTGTAGTTGAGGGAATGTACGGTTAAAATTAAGTGGAGGTGCAGAAGCTGTAGGTTGGTTTGTACTCAGATAGTAAGTTTGGTAGATAAAGTCCTGATGTCCTATTTGTTACAAGGAATCAGAAGTTCACGCCACCTTCTTCCTTACAAGTCAACAATGCCGAGTTGAAAACCAAACCCACAATTCGCTACCTAGGCATTATACTCGACCAGCGGCTCGACATGTCAACTCATGTGAAAAACAACACGAAAGCAATATACCACAAGATCCGGACTCTACGACATCTCCGCCCCTTACTTGACTTCACCGACTACCGAACAATCTTCCAAGCCTTGGTACTCCCACATCTCGATTTTGCTAATATCATCCTCCATGGTCTTCCTCAGTCAACACTAAACCCACTATGACTCGCCATGAACTCAGCCGCGAGGGTACTTGTAGGATTATCGAAGTCAGTCCACATAACGCCAGTCCTGATGAACCTCCACTGGTTACCTCTGCAGACTAGAACCCAATACAAGGTTCTAGTCCTAACCTTCAAAGCCCTAAAGAACCAGCCTCCCACGCCCATCAGTAAACTTATCCACTGCATGCCGATCAACAGAAACAGGAGATCCACATTGATGAATACGCTTGAAGTCCTGAAGATACTGACAAAATGCACGAAGGCAACTGCCAGTAGGGCTTTCTCCATATTCGCACTCAGGGCCTGGAATGCCCTCCCTACTGAAATCCGAGCCATCACAAATCTAACGTTATTTAGAAAAGCCCTCAAACACCACCTCTTCCTGAAACATTATCCAGAAACTAATTCTGGAAAACACATAGCCATTCCCCCTCCCTATCCAAACCCCTCCCCCCCCCCCCCCCATTGCTCAGCCACCCAAAGAGAATCTGATTATAATAGCGCGGTATATAAGAAATGTAAATAAATAAAGTGAACTGATACCTTGTAACTTCTTAAGGGTCAGGCTAAGCACCTTAAACCTTACCTTTCAGTGCAGTCTGAAATAACACAGGCCACTGGATTTTGCACCAGCTGCAATCTATTTTATTCTGCAACCTCGAGATGACATTGAAATAGTCCAAAATAGCTTTCACCTTGGCTTGCATAAATGATTTTTAAATTGTCTGAACAAAGATACGGTCAAAGCTGCTTTATTAGATACTTCTTTAAAAAGATCTCTTGGCAACTGAGATTGCCTAGGATGGATGGCATAGCTAACTTGGAGTCCAGTCCAGCAGAACTGCAAGCCTCAACCTCTGAGTTAAGTGGCTAGGAGGTAGCATCTAATGTTAATTACAATGCATGGTCAGGTGCAGTTCACCAATAGAACCTCCGTCTTTTCTGCATGTTAGTTGAAGTTATTCACCTGAGGCCAGTTTCCTAAAAATTCTAAGCACTGAATAAACAGGACAAACACTAAAGGTTATGTCTAACTTGTAGACCCTTTCAGACAAAGGCCCATCTAAACTAGGAGCCTCAGCATTTTTCTGGAATTCTAAAAAAATCGATTAGTAATCTAAGTTCAGCTGATAGCTGAGTTCATTATAATGGACTGGAAACAGCCAATATGGGATCAGAACAACCCAGTCCTCTGCAGTCTTAAACTCCACCACTACAGTTGGCCTCCCGCAGAATTCGAAGAGGGAGATATACCCCTAACTGCAATGCTTGAAAATTCAGACATCATCCTAAACAGAGTGTGCTTTTTGCCCTGCAGAAAATGTAGCAATTGGAGGGAAGCAGAAATATGTACATGTAATTTGGCAAGCAGCTGCATTCTCAACAATTTGTAGAGGTTTCAAATAAGAAGAGAGTAGGCTAAAAAAAAATATTTATACCTTCTCAACAAACAAACTTAGAAAAAGACTTGACCAAAATAAGCCTGAATCTAATAAAATACCCCTAGTAGCAAACCTACTTCATAACAGGAACTCTGTCCTCCAGCTTCTACAACTGAAGGAAATTGAAAGTCAGAATTATGATGCATAATTAAGATTTCAGTTTGGGCTAGATTTAATTTCAAAGCCTGGGATAATAACCAAGAAACAGTTGTAGAAATGCATTAACTCATTCAAGTCAGCAATAAATCAGAAGAATCTGAAATGGGCAAAAACACCAGTCTTCGATCTGCAAAGGGGGTAGCAAATCCCAGAGTGGACAAGTATATGTACTGAAAAGATTAGCAGAAAGGACAGACCCTGAGGAAGTCCATGCTCTAGTTTAAACCATTCAGAGCACTTTTCACCAACCATAACATGCTGTTCCCTATCAGCGAGGTAAGCTGGAACTAAAGAAACTTCTGTCCAGAGAATCCCCCCTTACCATCACGTGGTTTAGGGGGGCCTATGTGTCAGCTGACACCGCAATGTCCTCTGACCCTCTGAACTTTGTGGCCGAGAGGCTACTCGACTAAGCGGTAGTTACGAAAGTGGAATAATGCCTCTGTATTGCTCCATGGTGCAACTGCACCTTGAATATTCTAGTTGCTATATCTTAAAAAGGATATAGCAGAACTAGAAAAGGTACAGAGAAGAGCCAGCAAAATGGTAAAGCGGATGGAAGGATACCCCTATGAGGAAAGGTTTAAAAGGTTAGGACTCTTTCAACTTGGAAAAATGATGGCTGAGGGGAGATATAGTAGAGGTCTATAAAATAATGAATGGAGTGGAACGGGTAAACATAGGTGAGTTGTTTACTCCTTCAAAAAGTAGAAAGGCTAGGGGGACACACAATGAAGCTACAATATAGCCCATTTAAGACTAATCAGAGGATTTTTTTTTTTACTCAAAGCATAATCAAACTGGAATTCATTACCGGAGATGTAGTAAAAGCTGTTAGTGTAGCTGGGTCTAAAAGAGGTTGGACAAGTTCCTGGAGAAAAAGTCCATAAACCATTATTAAAGAGGACCAGGAAATCCACTGCTTACCCCGGATAAACAATGTGGAATCTGTGTTTCTTTTTGGGAATCTGACAGGTACTTGTGAACTGGATTGGCCACCGTTGAAAACAGGACACTGGGCTTGATGGACCCTTGGTCTGACCCGATATGGCATATCACATGTTCTTATGTAATTTCTGACTAGGACCAAAATGATGGTTGACTTTCTGATGAGCTGGGGTGGGAATTTGAGAAAGGGCTGTGCTAGATTTGATAGACGCTTAAGTGCTTGTCATCTTTGTAACATATCCTCTCTTTGTTTACAGGTCAGCAGGTTTTGGGCTTAGTGGAAAACCAGAGTGATTGGTACTTAGGCAACCTGTGGAAGAATCACCGACCCTGGCCAGCACTCGGGAGAGGATACAACACAGGTAAGACACTGGGAAAAAAGGCTTTAAAAGACAGGCGCTCTCTCCACTCCCCTATCTCTGACTCAATGGAACGTCAGTGTTATGCAGTGGCGGCACTCAAAGCTGCTGACCCAGAGGCTGTGGGTCAGTGGCCTCGTCTACCACTGTGAGCTGGTCACTTACCCACATTATGCCCATACTAAGAACCCTGTAATGTGTGTCTATGTTGGCAAGATAATTTCTGTTTCTGTCTCTGATTTATACTGTGTAAGTCCGTATAAACTGCAAGCATACTGGAGCCTTGACTTTGGAGACAGTAGCTGACAAGTTTAGGTTGGCTGGAACTGCACTTGTTCAAGAAAAGGACAGTCAACAATAGTGCATGTCATGATGAAGAGAATGACAGTTGCAGGACATAAAAAATGTTTTTTTTCTTCTGGTATAATTCAACAAGTTGGCACCAGTGTTTCCGCTAAGTTGTGCTGAGTCCTCCACCGGCATTCCTGCAAAGTGATCGCGCTTAGGATCGCACAGCATCGGCAGCCCTTAGCGCAGCTTAGCAGGAACATTGGCTGGCACTCAAGAATATCTTAAATGCAAATAAGGGGCTCTTTGGATTTCATCAATGGGATTAGCAGGGGGTGCTGCAGGGCAGGAGTCAGGTACATTCACAGATCTCGTATGTGAGAGGATCTCAGTCCTGGAATAACAGGAGTGAGATGCATTGAGTATCATAGGTGGAATAATATGAATTGCCACAGGTTGGAATTAAAGCTCCAGAATTTTATGAGTGAGTGAGAAGCAGGAGATGGTGGAGAAGTTCAGGATTTTAGGGACCTGCTAGAGCCCCAGAAGTAACACAGCAAGAGATGTCCTTGCATGCACTCTCTACGGTTTCACAGTATTTTATGTTGAATAAGTTCAGGAGTTTCCAACACACTGATGTACTTATCACAGTTGAACATATTTAATAGCAGTTAAATCTTTTTGGAGTGATTATTTAAATGGCAGAACTTTCACATTCAGACTGAATATGTCACAGTGAAAATGTTAATACCAGTATGAGCAAATACCGAATATTTTATTATATGCCACCTGCATTTTGATTTGAAGGACCAAAGAATAGGTTATACAGATATATTAGACATGCTGCAACACACAAATTGTTGTTAGCATGGGTTTGAAATTTTATTTATTTATTTATTTAACAGGGGTTTTTTTTATATACCACTCTATCATTAATTCAGAGCAGTTTACATATAACATGATAAACAAAAAACAAACATTGACACAGAACAAGGGTGTTAAACTTGGATGAATATATGGGGTTCAAATATTTACATTTTGTGAACAGCGGTTAACCTAAAGCAGCAATGATTTAAGGAGAAAGAGCTGGAGGGGGATGAGGGTCGAGTGCTCTATGGGTGGGAACAGCTGTGATGGGCGTGGTCTTGGGAGAGCGTGAGATAGAATGGGGATTTGGATGGGTAAGGAGTTGGATGCAAGGATGGATTGTGTTATAAGTCCTTGATGGCTCTTACTGAGGTAGGTAGTTCAATCTGTAACAAGTAACATCATTTGCCAAACCTTCACATTTGAAAGACCAAAACATGGATGACATACAGAAAAATGTTCATTTTGTTTTCACTCTGAAAAGCACACCTGGCATGGTTTAACCTTACTGTTTCTGAAATGGTTACTTATGATTGGGACACTACTGGCCACCAGCAACCAGAGGAGAAATTAGGTTACTTCCTTTGTGTCCCTCTAGTCCAGTCCCGGAACCATAGAGTTGTGAACCTCCACCAGCAGCTTTGGAGACTGAAAGATGTCATCGCTTTGATGTCACTGGTATATCTAGGCAAACACCGCCCCTTTCCACCAGTACTTTCAGTCTCCAAGCAGCTTGGAGGTTCTGAGCCCAGGGCTGGGCTCAGTGAGAACAAATAAGCAGAGCTTGGGTTTTTGAAATTTACTCCTTTTGGTTTATTTTCCCTGTTTGATTTGGTTACTTCATTTTCCTTTATGTCAGATCTGCTGCTGCTGTAAGGGTTCCTGTGTCTGTGGACCTTTATTTTTTGTTTCTAAAGGATCAGGGAGTTCTTCCCCCTCCCTCTCTGCATTGCCCCAGCGTCTAAACGAGCACAGGGGAGACAGTGCTGATCCGTGGCCTCCCTGCTCCCGAACCCGCGTTGAAAGGGTGAGGAGCAGGTGGAAGGCGGGCAGTTGCAGCAGCAGCAATGCAGGGGCTGAGAAGCCTGTGAAGGTTATGCCCAGATCAATCAGAGCAGAGAGCTGCCGGAGCTGAAGCCGTTAAAAAGGCTGTGCTCCGGTGTCCTGTTAGCTCCTTTCCCTCACTCCCCTCCCCCTCCCCTTCCCCCCCGGGATTGGCGGCGGTGGTAAGTACCCACACAGATCTGCTTTGGGGAGCTGGTTTAAACTGGGAGGGAAGGCTTTGCGGCGGCTCCCGGAGTTGCAGGGTGCTTGGGGCCTTGCCGCGGGGGGTAAGAGAGTGTGCTTTTTTGAGCGGGAATGCTGGCAGCGGCCATTTTGAGGGCTGCGTTTTCAACGGCAGGATTTATTTGGTTTGGTAGACAGCCTTGCTCCTGGGCTCACTTGGGGGGAGCAGATAAGGAGCATTTAGTGTGCAAATTCTAGTCTGATTTTGATTTTTGCCTTTAATTTACTTTAACTTTATTTTTGATTCAGTTGCCTTTGATTAATTGGCAACCGGGGATTAGTTCCTTTTAGTTAGGAGCAAATATCCTTATTTACATTGATTTTAAATTTGAGCCGGCCTCTTTAAGTTTGTACATGGGAACATGGGATGTGCCATGCTGGGTCAGACCAAGGTCCATCAAGCCCAGTATTCTGGGCTTGGTGGACCTTGTATGTCAGCTCTCGCCTTCCCTCCTCAATTATTTTTGCTTGCTGCAGGCATTTGCCGGTGCAGATCTCTCCCTTGACTACGGGAGAGAGCTCCGGGACCCGTACATCCGCACTGCAGATGTGTGAGATGGAGTCTCTCCGTTGCTGCGGGATTTAATTACACTGTGGAACCAGCTGAGCGGTCCTCGCCGCAGCTGCCAGGCGCATCAGCACGATTTGAGGATCGGAGCACTTCAAGGTGGTAGGAGCAGGCAGTGTGGCTTTCTGTCCTGCAGGTAAGGCCTTCGGGCTCTGTCGATCTGCTGAGGCCTCCTTTTTTGGGGCCATTTTCTCTCTGGGTGTTTGGACCGCATGGCGAAAGTTGCAGTGAGATGCCTGTGTGAGGAAGACAACAGGCAGAATAGCTAGTTTTTTGGGCCTGGTGTTTCTTTCTTTTGTTGGTAGGTTTTTTGAGGCTTGTGGGGATTCCTCAGCTTTCAGGGGACTGTTGTCAGACCTCTTTATTTTTGAGTTTGTTCTTAGTTTATAGGACAGCAGTTGTGGCATTGATTCCACATGTTCTTTCCCTTCTAATCATGTCTCTGAGGAGCATCTGTTAAGTCCCAGGATGTTAGGCAAATTGCTAGTTTTAGGTTCCAGAGCAGGTATTTGTAAGGAGGGACAGGCTGGAAGTGGGCCTTTGTGTATTCTATACTGACAGTTGCCCAAAGGCCTGTGTTTCACAGGGACAGGTTTAGGAATCCTTTTTCAGTCGCAAGGTAGTGTTGCGCACGCTCCCAGCTTTTTGGGCAAAGGTGGTTTTGGTTTTTTTCATGTCTCCAGATGGTCTCTTCCGGGGTTTTCGGTTACATCTTTTGGACGTTCGACGGGTGCTTAAGAAGTATCTCTGTAGAACGGCGTCTTTCAGGAAGTCCGACAGGTTGTTTGTCGCCTTTGGAGGCCCGCGGAAGGGAGAGGCGGCGACGAAGCCCTCTTTTTCGCGGTGGCTAAAGGAGTCTATTGCATTGGCCTACCGGTAGAAGAGTAAGGTGGTTCCGTGTCTGGGGCGGAGTTCCATTTAGTGCCAGTCGAGGAGATTTGTAGGTTGTTGGGCGACGACTTGGTACTCGCTGCATTCCTTTGCGCGGCACTTTCAGTTTGATGTGCAGGCGTGAGTGGATGGACGTTTTGGGTTCAGCAGTACTTCAGGCTGGGCTTCAAGGTCCCTCCCGTTGATATTCACTGCTCTGTTACATCCTCTATGGTTCCGGGACTGGACTAGAGGGACACAAAGGAAGGGAAAATTAGACTTACCTGCTAATTGTTGTTCCTTAAGGAACTCTAGTCCAGTCCCGGATCCCTCCCAGTATATTACGCGGCGTGCAGCCTGAAGTTTAAAAAAAAAAAAAAAAGGGAAGGAAAAGGACTACAGAAATCTGGACGACAGGGAGATGGATTGAGAGACAGGTTTTCGAAGAGAATTTGTCCTGTTCTGGAGGTACACGGGAAAGTCACCAGGTGACCCTTTTTTGCGCAGCAGTGCCCTGTAGGCTCTGGAGCGTGGTTATTCCGTCTTTAGGAGCTAGACGTTTTTGGCTGAGTTACGGGGACGTATTGTTCCTGGGCAGTTTTAACCACTTCTGTTCCATTATGCTTAATTCGGTGGCTACTTATTGGTTGCTCTGCTGAGTCTGCTTTGTCAATAGGTACTGGTGGAAAGGGGCGGTGTTTGCCTAGATATACCAGTGACATCAAAGCGATGACATCTTTCAGTCTCCAACGCTGCTGGTGGAGGTTCACAACTCTATGGTTCCGGGACTGGACTAGAGCTCCTTAAGGAACAACAATTAGCAGGTAAGTCTAATTTTCCCATATGTCCTACTGCTGCTGCTGTCATCCCTTATCCATTCTCTTCTTCACAGCCTCTCTGAAACCTGTCTACAGACATTTATTGCACCAAAGCAGCCAGGCTGTCTTCCCAACGCTTACTATCCAACCCATATAGCTGACCCTCTCCAGGCCCATACCCCACATTTTCCACTTCTTAGCATGCAACTTGTTAAAGGTATCCATCGCCATTTTAAAATTCTCCCTTGAGTGGTTCTTTTCTATCTCACTTCTCTCTTTCCTGAATTAGCAGTGCACACAATTGGTTTGTACAAAGATGCACTATTTATTAAAGGAACATCGGCTGTACATATCTAGCGTGGATTTGCTGTAGGGTTGCCACCTCACTGAGGTCAGCAGAACAAGCTAACCCTGCCTTGTTTTTTCCCTGTTGCATGAGTGGACTTGCAATTCGAATTTTCTTAGGGAAATTAATGGGAAAATTAGAACTACAAGTCCATAAATGCTGTAGAATAAAACCAGGATTAGATCAGCCTATTCTCTGGGGGTCTAGTAGAAGGACGGACTATTTCTACACTATTGGCCTTGGGCAAGCCACTTAACCCTCCGTTGCCTCAGGTACAAAAACGTAGATTTGAGGACAAGGAAAACAAAAAAAAAAAAAAACCCCCCAAAATGTATAAATATATATATATATATATATATATATATTTATACACACACACCCACACACACACATATATATATATATACATACATTCAGGACTTGCATCGCCAAGTTGTGATAATGCCATGCTTGGGATCTGCAGCTGGGAATTGAACCTGTGACCCTCTGCTCTTGGACCTACTGTTGCGAGCACTGCACCCCACTGCCACAGACGCACAGTAGGCCCTACAGGGCAGGTAGGAATTAACCTTTGAATTGAACCTTCTTTATAAGACAGATGTCTCAAATGCACCTCTATGAAGGCAGGGACGGTGCAAGATGAGCCACTTAGCTTCGGAGTCAGGAAATATGGGGACTGGATTGGCAGGAGCCCCAGCTGGGACTTGAACCTGTGACCTTCTGCTCCTGAACACACTGGCTGTGTTCACCACACCACACTGTGGCCACTGTACACTGATGCATGGTTAAGGCGCAGGCATGGACCGGAAGGGCCTCTAGTTGGTCTGGGAGCGCCCATGGAGCTGAGAGCTTCAGGGCAGCCAAGCTCCTATGGCTGAGCTAAGCAGCTTGGGCTACGCAGCTCGGCTCTTCCTCCGTGGGGGCTGGGAGGCCTCAACGAGCGGAGGTACCTTTATCACGGCCTCATCAGTCAGAGGTTGGGTGTAGGTACGACCTGCAGATCAGTGTAGGACTGTGAAGGATCGACTCCCTATCCTTTTCGAAAGACTCCAAGTGCTGGTGCAAGCATGTAAAGCTGTATCGGCAAACCTATGGGCATGATCCTGCTGGTCTCCAACAGGAGGAGGTGGCATGAGAGAGAGCTAGGCTTCCCACAAGCCGTTGGCGCCATACATGGGGAACATTGCCGGCGTCCATGTTGTCGGTCTCAGAGGGCGATGTAGTCGGCCTCCCACCAGGGGGGGGGGGGGAACGGGCCCCAGGGGAGAGGTTTTTTATTTTTTTGGATGAGGCAGATGGGGCAAGCAGGGCCTGGCTGACTTGCCTATGGAGGCTTTGTCCCAATGGACCAGCAGGCATGGTGAGCCATCGTTTGGGCTCCTTCAGTTGGTTTGGCGCAGGGGTCAATGTCGATCCATCGTTGCTCCCAGTTGCGCTGGTGCGCTGGCGAGTTATTGCCTCACTGGGAACCGGGAGACCTGACGTCATTGTTGACGATGTTCTTGTGCCTCTAGTGAAGGCACGGCATCGCTCTGGGCTTCCCTCGTTGCCACTGGGACCCAGAGATCTCGGTACCGGCTGCATCTCTCTACAATCCACCTTCTTGCGGTGGCTCCAATACTCTTGCACTGACTCTTGGAAGGAGGAGGTACGAGGCATTCGCACTTGAGTAAGACCGCCACACTTTCAAGCTGCTCACCAAGTGAACACAGTAGCGCATCAAACTCAGCGCTCCTGCGCATGTGCGTAGTAGGCAAGCAGCTGCGGCATGTAAGGCAATTTACAATACACACTTTAGCTCCTGGCAAGTCCTCTTGGAGCTCCTGTGCATGTGCGTAGCAGGCGAGCAGCCGCACCCGCAGCAATCAAGGTTATGAGCCAGGATGGAGCCCGGCAGCTTCCCCCTTGCGATGTGCTTGGGAGCCTGAAAACTGAGCCTGCGCCGAGCCCGGCGGCTTCTCCCTTGCGTCGTGCCTGAAGGCTGAGACTGCTCTGTCCGCCTCGATCAGGATGGGAGCTGGGACGGAGGCCGGCAGCTTCTACTGGCTGCATCTTCTAATTTTGGAGTCTTTCCCTGTCTAGATCAGCGCAGAACAAAGGCGCTGTGAGGGGGAGCAGAGATGACATCAGGCCAGAGTTGCTTCTCCTTCACTGTTGGATTTGCCAGTGTCCTTCCCCTTTAGATCGGCGTTGACGAATGGCGCTGCGGGGAGGAGCCATGATGTAATCGGGTCATCTGCCTCCCCGGAATCATCGGCGCCGATGGAGGGGTGCCATCCATGCCGATGCAAGGGGGGGGGCTGCAACAGGCCATGCTGATTGGGTCGGCGCCGGCAATGGCGCTGCAGGGGGAGGAGCCAGGAGCCGATGAAGTCATCGGCAATATGGCCGCCGCCCTGGATTCGCGTGGTCACCTCGTGGTCCCAGGATGTAATCAGGCAGACGGAGGCACAGATATCGCAGCCGGGAGGAGGCCGGGGTGCATCTGCAGAGTGGCAGCGGAGCAAGAAGGTTCGCCAGGGACGGAGGCCTTAATCGACACGTCCCGGGTGCCGTGCGGGCATCTGCTTGGACCTTTTTGAGCCCATTCTCTGGATTCATTTCCTTTGCTGGAATGGAGCAGAGAGAGAGAGAGGTAAGGCTGGCTAGCTGGGGATGGAGGCCTAATAGGCACATCCTGGACTGCCGCACAGGCAACTGCCGCCTGGACGTTTCATCTTCTAGCCCGTCTCCCTGGGATTCCTTATATCTCATGGAGCTCGGAGGATGTTGCGGCACATGCAAGGCAGAGGAAACTGAGCACATATCCATCAGGAGATGTGCCCTCCCAGCCTAGCTCTGTGCTAGGACTTGTGTTCCGAATCTGAAAGAGAGAAGAAAAACACCCGAAAGGAGTTAGATGCATTTTCTTGTTAGATTTGGTGGAGAGTAGAAAAAAATATGTCTTGCTGGCAAGGCGGAAGAACTGAAAACTGGCTAGCTAGGGGCGGGCAGGGGGTGGGGCCAGTTGGCTCATGCTCAGAAGGGCGAAAAGCCCTTCTGAGCTATGGAGAGTACTTCCGTCTCGGCGCCGTCGGATTACGTCACCAAGTGTGGCTGACTCATCCTGCTTGTCCTAGGAGAAAGGTACATTCACTAGTTTTTCCTATCTCCATAGGCTCACTAGCATCTTCTTCATCACAATGTCCAGTAGGGACCTCACAGACAATGTAGTCTTTTGCCACATATCCTATAGCATGTCTCCTATGAAATAGTTTTGGGCTTGTAGAAGGCCTACATAGGTTTGTGACTTGTCTGCCATGGAAGAGCAGGGCCTTTGTAGAAGAGATGCATGTTCCTTTAGAGTTGGAAAGATGCTGTGAGGATGCAGGGGTGGGGCGTTTTCTTCCCTTGCCTTGCACAGTGAACACTTTCATTTCCTTTCTGTGGCTCTTAGAACTGCAGGCAGACTCGGGTAGTGCCTCGGTGCTGTAATTTTCCCCTCACTTAACACTGAATGGAATCTGTTCACACCATTGATGCTTTATACTCTGTGCTATTATTGCTCTTATTAGTTTTTTAATGGGTCATTACCTGCAGTAGGCAGTATGTATAGCGCCAGCTGATTTATTCATTTTTTGCAAGCCTTATGATATTCCTGCCTTCAGCTTCCCCTCAATCTTCACAGTAAAAAAAAAAAAAAAAAAAGCTTTCCCAGTAGCAGCTCTCAGCGCTCTCTCTGGAAGCAGAGCTTCACTTGGCACTGCATTCTGATTCTCTTGCTTGATTGGAGTAAGTTTTTCCGTATATTTACTAAAAGTGAGTTTTGGACAGTGACTCACAAGCCTTTGAAGCAGGATAGAAAGATAAAGGTAAGTATTGTACATTTATTAGTCTAATCGGGGCATCCTGGACCTAAGGGGCCCTTTTACTAAAGTGTGTTGTGATTTGCACCTAGTGCGCCAATAGCATGCAGAACTATGGCACGCTAGGCATCATGCCACCATGTAACTGTTGGGGGCGTGGAAAGCATATTCCCATTAGTTAATGTGCAGCAGGTCCCCTATCGTACACCACATTAGCATGGGCACACGTACCTCCAATTGATCACCTTGCAGTTAGCACCGACAGCAAGGTGCTCTCCCTGCGCACTCTCTGCCCTAATCCCAACCACTTTCTCTCCTAGCATGTCCTGGACAGTTAGCGTGGAAATCCAGTCATGCTCCCAGCGTGCCTTCAGCATGCGCCAGAATGCACACTGGCAGCTCTCTTTAGTAAAAGACCCCCTAAATCTTGGGTGCCTTCTTAGGGCTTACTTTATCATCACCGATGAGAACCAGGACAGTGTGGCAGACCCGTATATTTATTTATTTGCACATTTACAGCTTATCCCAAATTTCTAAGCGGGTACAAAACAATATATTTAATCTTATAAGTAATCCCTGTGGGGAATTTTCACTTGTTGAAGACCAATGCAAATGCTGCGCTAACTTTCCATTAACTGCAATTCATCAAGAGACTGGGAAACTGGAAGCACACATCTGCTGCACAATCTATACCAGGATTCTCATAGTATCCTTTAATTTTCTAGCAGGGATAGCACATAGAGAAAGGCCAATATATCAGTAAATCAAGGCCCAGCATAATCATTCCTAATAAATATGGCGAGTTAGCTCTATTTGAAAACAATATGACCAAACCTTGTGCAGTCTGCTTCAGAAATGTTTCCAGTGAAAACAGTTGAAAGTCCTATACAGTACAACCATTTGCTGGATCACGTCTCTTAGCCTACAGAGGTAACAAAAACCTCTGTACAGTATAGTCCCTTTAACAAAGTTCTCCTAGTCCAGAGCTTCACAGCTCTGATCTCCAAGGGCTGCATACAGGTCTATTTCTGAGTTAGCAAGCTGTGCAAGGTGAAAGAGGATAGACTTAAGAAGTAAACTAAGGAAATATTTCTTTACAGACAAGCTGGAGGATGCGAGGAACAGCCTCCTAGGGGAAGAGAGGGAGAAAAGGATAGGATCTGAATTCAAGAAAGCATGAGAAAACCAACGAGGAGCTCTGAAGGAGAAGGGTTGAGGAGATTGGGCTGTTCATTTGGATGGGTAGGCCAGATAGTAAGGATGTGCACATTCAGTTCATTGGGACAGCTAAAAAGTTTGTGTACACAAGTTTGTGTGTGTGTGTGCATACCTACAAGTTAATACATGTACAATTGATTTGCATACTTAAAAAATTTTAGCATGCATGTGGTGCACACATTTAAAATGAATGCATGAAAAAAATGGAAAATGATGCATGAAAACTGGGAAAATTTGGAACGTGCAAGAACATGCCAAATATTTTTTTGGGCCATATAATTCTGAACCTATGGGGCCCTTTTATTAAAGTGTGTTGTGATTTGCACCTAATGCGCCAATAGCATGCAAAACTATGGCACACTAGGCATCACACCACCATGTAACTGTTAGGGGTGTGGAAAGCACATTCCCATTAGTTAATGTGCAGCAGGGTCCCCCATCTTTTTCTATGTATCAGTGAAGCAAAGTAAATGGGATCTAGGATGATTTTTAGAAGGCTGTGTTCATGAGGAACTAAAAGTAGACAAAACAATGGGACTGGATGGGATACATCTGAGAATATTGAAGGAACTTGGGGACATTCTGGGGCTCCACTGACTATCCTTTTCAATGCTTCTTTGGGTTGGGAGTAGTCCCAGAGGACTGGAGAAAGGCACATTGGTCCCTTTACACAAAAGTGGAAGTAGGGATAAGGTTGAGAACTACAGGGCAGTTAGTCTAACCCCTGTGGTGAGTAAATTAATGGAAACTCTGCTAAAATTGAGGGTAGTGAGGTTTCTGGAGTCCATTGGATTTCAGGATCCGAGGCAACATGGGCTTACCAGAGGTAGATCTTGTCAGACAAATCTGATTGATTTCTTTGACTGAGTTGGACCTAGGGAGAGCCCTAGATGTGGTGTACTTGGATTTCAGTAAAGCCTATGACACCGTTCCACACTGGTGACCTATAAATAAATTGAACACCCTAGGGATGGACCTTAAAGTGACTGACTGAGTTAAATAACATAACGAATGGAGGTAACCTGCATGGAGAGGCAGGTACAACCCTAAACGAAGGCATAGAGGGGGATTAACCTGCACAGTGCAACAGGTACAACTCTAGCCACCTTACTGGGCAGACTAGTAGGATGATGCTGGTCTTCATCTGCCGTTATTTACTGTGTTACCATGGGGGTCATTTTAAAAGCCTTGGTCGTGATTTGGATGTCCGAAAATGTTCATGCAGATGTCCAAATCGGAGAAACATCCCTGGAGCCATTTCACAAATGGCTTTTCAAGACGTTTCCACTATAGGGATGTCCAGAAGGTGTGGTGGAACCTTCTTAATTTCAGAAACCTCAGGGACATCTGTGACCCTATCCAAGTTTAGACCTGCTCCAGGCATGAATAGGCATCGGGAAAGTGCTCATTTTGGCTGTAAAACATCCAAAGGATGTACAGAAGATAGTACTTCATCATCCCCAGTACTCTGCATAATCACAGTGATAGCAGCAGTGGGATTTGAACCCTGGTTTTGCTGGTCCTAGCCCACTACTCTAACAATTAGGCTATTCCTAGACATCCACAATCTGTAATACTATTACGGGGATGTCTGGGTAGACCAGGGGTGGCAAGTCCTTTCCTGGTGCACCACAATCCAGTCTGGTTTTCAGGATATCCCTAATGAATATTTATGAGATATTTGCATACAGTAGGAGGCAGTGGATGCAAATATACCTCATGAATATTCATTAGGGAATCCTGAAACCAGGCTAGATTGTGGTGCACCAGGACTGGAGTTGGTCACCCATGGGTTAGGCGATCCCACAGACGTCCTTGTTTGTGAAGCTGTGCCTGAACTTGGACATGCCTACTTTTTTTTGTTTTGTTTTTTTTAACCAACATAGTGGCTTGGAAGTCCCAGATTGCACTTGGATATCCGTTGTAAAATGTCTCTTCAAGTTACTATGAAGTTGTATGTTCATTTCAAGTTTTCTTAAACATGCTCATGTAAATTTATTATAGGAAGTTGCCTGTTGGGGGAGAAGACTTTAAAGCCCCATGCCTAGAGGCAGGGTTGCCAAGATAGCAAGAACAGGACACATTCTATAACATCCAGCCCAGAAGACCCAAGGAACAGCCTGATGGCGGACCTTCAAGCCCCTCTAGAGCAGGACACCATCAGCTTCCAGATGTCCCTGCAGACACACACGACCCCCGCTTTGCTGTTGGGACAGTAACTTTGGCACAGATTTCTCTGAGGGTGTCTTTAGGAAATGTGGGAAGGAGTATAGTGTCCCTTTTAAGTAAACCCAGGAACTCTGAGAAGGTTCCACAAATGGTGAGATCACAGAACAGAGGTCAGAAATGTAACTACCCAGGAACTTAGGCCTGCTGCAACAGGCCTAGGGACAGGGCTGGCCTAACTATTAGGCAAGCTAGGTGGTCATCTGGGGCAGCAGCTTCTGGGGATCACTCAAAGCTAAACAATAGATTCTGATAGCCAGGGGTGGGGGGGGGGGGAGGAAGGGGGGGCTGGGGGGGGGAAGACAAAAGGATTGTTTGCCTAGGGTGCCAGCACCTTGAACCAATTCTGGGGCCAGCCTTATCTAGGGAATGAGGAAGCAGTCAAAGGATGAATTTGCTTTCTCCGGGTCTATTTAAAAGTTCCTTGTTTAAGCCATGTTGGTTCCAGATTCATCAGCTGGTTCTGCCCAGGCCAAGGAACATAACACGTCCCAGGCCTAGATTGACCTCAGGAGCCCCCTGCCATCCTGTGAGGACACATTACGTACGATGCTATTCAGCAAGTCTCAAAATGTCTCTCTCTCCTGCGCCAGCATCACATTCTGAACTGGCCTATTGATCACATAATGTGTCTGCCAGATGTGCTTCACTTATTCTATAAACACTAAAGCCAAAAAGGATACTCTGTGTTATCATATTTTAGTCCAAAGTAATGAGAAGCATTTGCTGTACTATAATGTAACAAAAGACTTTGAAAGCCTCAGGAGATAGCAAGTAGAAATTGATGAGATAAAGGAACATAGGAACATGATATTTATTAGAAGCTATTTATACAGAATCGATGCTCTCGGATTTAGTTTCTCGTTTTCAGCGATGTCTTACCGTTGTGAGGCAGTGAAGCCTTTTCCATGCAACACACTCATGAGATGGTTTACAGTGAGATTTTAGGCAGCGGGCAGAGCCTACATCCTGTATTGAAAGTACATTACATTACAAGAAGGAAAAAAGTAATTAGAGTTCCGTGCCGTCCTACTAATTTAAACTGCCTCTGTGCCTGGTTCCTTTCTACTTATGTATTAGCTGTATTTTATTTCATCTGTAAGATCTTTCCTATTTGTTAGAGTTTTTGAAATAGTTTTGTCGTTGGTGCAGAACCTGCCTGCTTCTTGTTCCTAACTTACCTGCGTGTGTGCTGTAGGTGGAGTGGTCCAACCCCCACCCCCACAGAACCTTTGAGTCCTTTTATTTTTTCCTGTGTACATGCACTGACCTCCCTGTTGGCCCTCTGTTCTACTGAGAACACTACCTTCTGCATCGTCCTGCTGGACCAGTCCAGACAAGTGGGTTGTGTTCCCCTACCAGCAGATTGGTGGGGACAAAGAACCAATGAAAAGCCCAGGATTCAATGAGATAATTCTTATGCCTCTATTCACCTCAGCCACCAGAGAACTCCTCAGTATTTCTTTGTCTCCAGCAGATGGTGGATGGATTTTCTCCTCTCTGAAGAAAATCTGAGGAGTAACTATTACTATTACTACTACTACTGAACATTTGTATAGCGCTACAGGATGTACGCAGCACTGCACAGACATGTAAGAGACAGTCCCTGCTCATCAGAGCTTACAATCTAGTCAAGACAGACAACACAAGGGAAACACAAAGAGGTCAGGTGAGTCAAGATCTGAAAGCGGCAGCAGAGAGGTGAGTTTTCAGCCTGGATTTGAAAAGGGTCAGAGAAGGCGCCTGACATACGGACACAGGTAGTTTGTTTCAGGCATAAGGTGCAGCAAGTTGAAAGGAGTGAAGTCTGGAGTTAGCAGTAGAAGAGAAGGGCACAGATTTGCCAGAAGAGCGGAGTTCCTGAGGAGTGAGGGGGGAGTGTAGGGAGAGATAAGAGAGGAAAGGTAGTGAGGAGCCGCAGAGTGAATGCATTTATAGGTCAGCAGGAGATGTTTGAACTGGATGTGGAAACGGATAGGGAGCCAATGAAGTGACTTGAGAAGAGGGGTTATATGAGCATGACGAGGCTGGTGGAAGATTAGCCATGCAGCAGTGCTGAACAGATTGAAGGGGAGAGAGATGATTCAGAGGGAGACCAGCCAGGAGTAGGTTACAGTAGTCAAGATGGGAGGTGATTAAAGAGTGGATAAGCATCTTAGTAGTGTGTTCAGAAAGGAATGGGCGGATTTTATTATTATAGAGAAAGAAATGGCAGGTTTTAGCTATTAGATGGATGTGAGTGGAGAAGGAGAGAGAGGAGTCAGACAACCCCAAGGTTGCGAGCCGAGGAAACAGGGAGGAGTAGAGAGTTATCCGCAGAGACTGAGAAAGGAGGAAGAGGAGAGGAGGGTTTAGGGGGAAAAATAAGAAGCTTGGTTTTGGCCATGTTCATTTTCAAGTGGCAATGAGACATCCAAGCAGCAACGTCAGAAAGGCAGGCAGAGATGGAGAGAACAGAGGCCTGAAGAATAGATAGGTGGAACAGAGCCCACGGGGGGGGGGGGGGGTTGGGGAGGGGGGGAGGCGCACAGGGGGATTAGGTGCACTTGTGAATAAGCGAGGTAATTAGCAGATAACAGCTATAAGAGACTGAGTGCCGGGGGGGGGGGGGGGCGGTAGGTGTAAGTCATTCAGCTGAGAAAAGCTGAACAGAAGTGCAGAAAGGTACAATGAGGTAGGAGAGCATGCTAACAGTAATAAATAAATGAATATATAGAGAGAGGCAGATGGGACTCACAACAAGCCAGCAGATTCAACGTTCCAGCAGAGCTTGCAATGGAGCAATTCTCTTCCCGGAGAAGAGAAAGGCACAGCTCGCAAGCACGCACGCAGGTGGAAGTCAGGAAAAGGGGCGATACAATACCTCAGCAGGGGGGAGGGGTTAGTCACTGAGGTAGATTGCAGCAGAGACCGGAAAAAGTTTTAAACTCTGCAGCAATGAAGACAGAGTTAGGTATTGAATTAAATGTTAACCTGGCTCCACAAACAGGCCATATAGTAGAAATAAATTTGCAGTTAGTTATGGAGAGGAGCAAGAGAGAGCTGAGAAAAGCTGAACAAAAGTTCAAAAAGGTACAATGAAGTTAAGAGAACACACTAACAGTGATAAATAAATCTAGAGAGAGAGGCAGACAGGACTCACAAAAAGCCAACAGATTCAACGTTCCAGCAGAGTTAAACGCTCATGAACAACCATCTTGAGGACAGCTCTCTCACTTGAGCATGACGTGGTAGGCTCCGCTAGATTGCGGTCTTTTCAGTAACTATAGGAGGAGGGAAAATTAGTTCAGCTCCACGCTCTTATGATAAGAGCCTATTGAGCAGCCACAAAATTGGAAGGATCTGGAAAGGTGCAATGCCCCCTCCCTCCTCCTCTGTTCCCTCCTGCTCTCTCCTGAAGATTGCAGAGGGATCTGCCTGCCAGCCACCTTAAACATCGTTCTGCAAAAGCTAGTGAAACAGTATTATCGAAGTAGAGCTGAGCCCAGCATGGATCCTCTGCCTGGTGCTTTCAGGGGGTGAGTGCCAAGGCTTGACCTCGTTATTGTCGTTGTTGGGGGTCTCCTGATTCTGTCTGTGTGGGATGCAATTTAGAGTAGACTGCTGACGACCGTTGGTGCAGTGTGGGGGTTTCTTGCCATTTTCTGCATGCGATAGTAGCATTTTCTCCTATTGTGCGCCTGGCGGTCATGCAGTCTTTATGCGCGTTCTACCCAAATGACTCCAATGCACATTCCTACCCTAGCGCCTCTGTGTGCCGCCATAAAAGCTCAGTCAGTGCGCCACAGTAAAAGTGCAGTTAATCCACGCCTTTGAGCTGCCGCAATCTTAGCGTGCACTGTTGTATACTTGCTTTTACTCGCTATGCCTTCTTCCAGGAATTGTTTGACCTTTGGCCTCATCTCCGAATTTTGGACTCATGGCAGTTTCTTAGTTGTCCCTGGAGCGCCTGCTCCCCCTCTTTCAACTGGGGGATGCAATTAGTCCGGCCTTGCCTGCCTCAGGGCAGGAGGTGATGGATGGCACTATGGGTAAGGAAACCCAGCCAGCTGGAGTATCTGGTGACCGTGCTGTGAGCTAAAAAGGTTAGGACTGTTTAACCTGTAAAAGAGACAGCTGAGGGGAGATATGATAGAGGTCTATAAATTAATGAATGGAGTGGAACGGTTAAACGTAGATCAATTGTTTACACCATCAAAATATAGAAAGACCAGGGAACGTGCAATGCAACTACAGTGTAACCAGTTTAAAACTAATATTTTTTCACTCAATGCATAATCAAAATCTGGAATTCATTACCAGAGGATGTAGTAAAAGTTGTTAGTGTAGCTAGGTTTAAAAAAGGTTTGGACAAGTTCCTGGAGAAAAGATCTATAACAATTATTAAAGGGGACCCGGGAAATCCACTGCTTGCCCCTATACAAGCAGTGTGGAACCTGTGTGTCTTTTGGGAAAATTGCTGGGTACTTGTCACCTAGATTGGCCACTGTTGGAAACAGGATACTGGGCTTGATGGACCTTGGTCTTACCCAGTATGGCATATCTTATGTTATGCTCATCGTCCTTTAGGGAGTCTGTGGCAGCTGTGCCCTTTGGTGTTGGTGGGTCATTTCTGAGAGAAGAGCTTCCAGATTCTGGATTGTCCTCGGAATTATAATTTTTTTTTTTTTGCAGCAGGCGTGGTCCTGGTGTGGAAATTCAGACCCTGAAACCTCTGTGTGCCCCTGGGTGCAGTGTCATACGGGGCAGCGGAGAGTGAAAGCCCTGTTCGATTGCCTTTGGCTAAGTGTCCCCAGTGTGGGACACACCCTGAAGATGAGGAACAGCTGGGAGCTGTCCAAGATTTTGACTATGACTTAGATTCATATGGCTCAGTACTGGGCTCTGTCATGGATGACAGAAGATTGTGAGAAGGCCGGTGTGATCTGCGTATTCCAGAAGGGGGGGGGGCTGGTGGCATTGTTTGCCAGGATCTCATCCACCTTGAACTTGACAAATGTTTTCGGCACGGAGCAGGAGCCGAAGGTACACCCTCTCCTTCAAGGTTACAAAAATCCACTACTGTCTTCCTGTTCCCAGATGTGATCAGGGATATGATCTGGTTGGAGTGGGACTCTCCTGACTCCCTGCCTAAAGAGTTAAGGGTGTGTAAGAAGATTTCCACTCTCCTGGAGGAGGAGTGCATTGAGTGGTTTGGCATTCCCAAGGTAGATGCACAGGTCATGGCGGTTACTAGACAGATCACCATTCCTGTAAATGGTGGATCAACTTAAAGGATTTTCTGGGCCATAAGGTGGCTTCACTGCTGAGAAGCCAGTTCACCATGGTGGCAGCTGTTCTGCAGCTAGTGGTATATGCCAGCCTGACATCTTGAGCCCTTCTCTAGTAGATTCAGTTTCTTCTGCTGGATGATGATACCCCTCATTTGGAGTCAGTTACAGCCTTCCTTCCTGATGCCATGTATGACCTGGGAGATTTGTCAACCAGGGATGGTGCCCTGACAATGGTGCCATGGCATTGGATTTGGCTCCAGCACTGGGCAATGGATACATCTTCCACAGCCCAGTTGGCCCAACTGACTTTTCAGGGGAAGCTTCAGTTTGGATCTGGTTTGAAGAAGCTGGTGAAGGACACGGGCGAGACAAAATCTTAACCACCTTCCAGAAAACAGGTCTAAGGGGCTTGTGAAGCGGGCAGGTGCCCCTTCTTGTCAGCTTCTGCCCATCCACTGAGGATGCGCTGGCCTGATTCCTGAGGATCTCGGGACTCTTGTTCTCAGTCCTTTCATGGAACGCATGGACCTAGGAATTCGGTCCAGAGGAGGACCATCCCAGGCTGTGCAATGAAGGTTTGGGGGCCTGTTCCCTGGTTCCTTCATTTGGAGGCAGGCTTTGCTTTTTCTTTCAGGAATGGTCCTGGGTTACCAAGGATCACTGGGTGCTAGACACCATTCAGTTCGGTTGTGCTTAGTAGTTACCTCTTCTGTGTAAACCGCTTTGACCCGGTGAAAGGCGGTATATTAATGCAGCTAAATAAATAAATAGTTCTGTACTGTTGATTACGCATTGTTGTCTCAATTGAAGTTGTGGGCGTTTGCCATGTTTCTCCCATATGCTTTGGGATGAATACTGAGGAAACTGCTGGTGGCTGAGGCGAATAGAGGCATAGAAGTGATGTCATTGAAACCTGGGCTTTTCATTGGTTCTTTGTCTCCACCAATCTGCTGGTAGGAGAACACAATCCACTTGTCTGGACTGGTCTAGCAGGACTCAAGGAAAGGACATTAACTGGTAAGTAAAATGTCACCTTCATTGCAAGCCTCTGCCCTGCACTCTGGTTTCCTCAAACTGTTTTGTTACATGTGCTTGTTTTTTTTAGTTTTCAGCTTCTCTGCATATATATCTATGTAGTCTTAGTGTGTTTCTTAGCTGCTTTTTGTAATTCTGTTCAGCTTTTCTGCCAACTTCTATGGCTGTTTCTTGTTCCTCCTCTACTCACCCATCCCTAGGCTAATAGTCTCATATACAGTAGTGGCCAAAAAATTAAGGCAGAGTCCAAAATATCAGAATTTTATTAGAAAAGTACGTGCTATTGTCACTTTCATGATCAAAAGCTTTAAGAACTATACATGCTTGAGTATGTCCTTTAAATCTGCTTCTGAAGTTGGACGGTGTGCTGCCACCTTTCTCTTCATAAGATTCCAACAGTTTTCAATTACATTGAGATCTGGAGAGTTTGATGTCCAACTTGGTAGCAGTTCGATCTTCTTGTCCACGAACCATTTTTTGACTGTTTTTGCAGTGTGGCACGGTGCCGAGTCCTGCTGAAATATAGTTGTGCCAGAAACATTCATGTGTATTTTAACTTTACTGTTCAGCACGGATATGTATTTTGCAACATTTACTCTTTCACCTTTCTCAAAAATGTGCAGGCCACATCATCCATTTGCCGAGATACCACCCCATACCATGACCGATGGTGGGTGTTTAACAGTCTTGATCATGTACTTCGGATTTAGTCTCTCGCCTGCTGGTCGACAGACATAGTTGTAACCACTCCCACGTACTTGTTAAAATGTACTTTCATCTGTGAACATTACCCTCTCCCACCATTCAGCAGATTTGTCTTTCATCTTGCTACAAAACTGTATGCGGGCAGCAATTTGTTTCCTGGTCATCATAGGCTTCTTGGCAGGTCTTCTGGCCACGAGTTTGAATTCATCATCCACAAGCCGTCGTTGGACAGATCTGGCACTTATCTTTATTCCTCGATCATTAGCTAACTGAGCCACACGTTGAGATGAAGTATGTGGACTAGATGTAATAATGCTTTTGAGGAATCGGTCATCTCGTCCAGTAGTTATCCGTCTGCACCCACATTTCGAATGACGTGTACGGCCACCTGATTTCAGAACATTCTGAACTGCATACCTTGATATATGCAAATGTTTTGCAATAGCACATTGTGAATATCCTTCAGCATGGAGTGTGACAACTTGTCCCTTTACAATGTCATTAATATCACACTTTCTACCAATCTTGATTGTATATTTTATATGTAACTTTCAATCTTTTCCTAGTTGTAAAAATTCAAAACTTCATCCAAGAAACCTACTACAGGGTGTAAGTAAACTAAAATGGATGCCAGACGCATGGTGTGACTAATTGCCATGCTGATTAAATAAATAAGTACGTGTGACATCTCCACAGTACATTATTTAACAATAAATTTTAGAAAAAGATACCTGCCTTAATTTTTTGGCCACTACTGTAGCTCTCCTGTGCTTATCATCAGTATTACATGCAGGTGCACTTGAGTCCTTTGGGACCTCTCTCTTGCCTATCCATCATATATCTCTTCCAGCTTCTACCCCCATCTCATCCCGATGGCTTCACACCACTTTCTTTTCCTATTGTTGACACTCCCTAATCTTCTCCCCTCATTCCAGTGATCTCATGCCCCCCACTCCTTACCACCCCCCTTACCATCCTCACCTCTCCTGACATCTTGTTTTCTACCTTGTCGTATGCTCTTCAGCTTCACCATTTTCTTCCTCTCATTCAACCATCTCCCCTCTCTCTGAAAGAACTTCACTCTCGTTACCATTGTGCCCCCTCCTCTGTCCCCCACATTCTCTTGCTCCTACTCCTCCTCTCATAGGGGATATTAGTCTCAACCCTGGCTCCCCTAGACTTCTTTCACATTCCCAAGGCCCAGACCCACATGCAACCCCTAGAATCTTATTCCTATCCTTCTCCTTTCCCCTCCTCTCACCCTTTCTCATGTTCCTTGTGGAACGCACACTCCATTTCTAATAAACTCGCCTGCCTTCATGACCTTTTTATCTCTAATACTCTGCATCTTCTTGCTCTATCTGAGAGCTGGCTTCTCTCCGAAGGCTCTACTTCAGCTGCTGCCCTTTGTTATGGGAGCTACCAATTTTCCCATATGCTTCGCTCTGTTGGGCGCGGTGGTAATGTTGGGTTTCTACTCTCTCCTTTCTGCCAATTTCAACCCCTTATTCTGCCTCTGTCTTGATCCTTTTCTTCCTTTTGAAGTCCACTCCAGCCATCTCTTCACTTCACTACCTCTCTGGATAACTGTCATTTATCGACCCTCCTGATAACTCCACCACTACCTTTCTCACTGACTTTGACTCGTGGCTTTCCCTCTTTCTAGATGAATCTTCCCCCTCTTTTATTCTTGAGAATTTTAACATTCATGCCTTAATACTCCTTTCCCTTACCACCTCATTCAGTCTCTAGCTATGCTGTATTGCCACTACTCACTAACTAGGCCACTGCCTTGGCCTTGTCTTCTTTTCTAACTGCTTGCCCTCAAACCTCTGCACCTCAGTTCTTCCCTCAACTAACCATCATCTGCTAATTTTCACTCTTCATCATCCCCACCTCACTCTCGCCCAATCTCCTACAACATATTTAGGAATCTTCGAGCCATCAACCCATTATCTATATCCTCTGCTGTCTCACCATCTCTTTTCTCCACTATGTCATCTGAGTCTGTCAATGAGACCATAGCTTCCTGTAACACTGTTCTCTCATCTGCTGTGGATGCTCTTGCTCCTCACATCCAGGGAGGCACACTGTATCTTAGCCCTGGCTTTCCTCTAAAAACCCGCTATCTACATTCCTGTCCCACTCAGTTGAGTGCCTTTGGCTCAGATCCTGCACCCTTGCAGACTTCCTATGTTTCAAATTCATGCTAGCCTATTTCCACTCGCCAAGCAAGAATACTATGTCCATCTGACTTTCTTGCCTCCGATCCTTGTTGTCTCTTTATAACTCTCAACTCTCTTCTCAAAGAGCCTCCACCTCTGACCCCTCCTTCCCTTTCTACTCAGACTTTGGCTGCTACTTCTATGGCAAAGTCCATAAGTTTACTCTTGAGTTCCTCTCAGGATCATCTCCATCCCCCCTTCCTCCTGTTCATTCCCTAACCCTTTCCTCAACCTCGGTCACCCTTTCATCCTTTTCTAAGATCACTGAAGAAGAAACCACTCATCTTCTCTCCTCCTCTAAACTTAATACCCGCTCCTCTGATCCCATCCCCACCTATCTACTAAAATGTATCTCCTCCACTGTTTTCCCATCTTTCATATCCTCAGCCTATCGCTATCCACCACGACTGTACCTGCAGCTTTCAAGCATGCTGTAGTGGTTACACCTCTCCTCAAGAAACCATCCCTTGATCCTAACTGTCCTTCTAATTATCGACCCATCTCTTTTCTCCCCTTTATTTCTAAACTACTTGAATGTGCGATTCACTGCTGCTATCTTGACTTTTTCTCCTCTCTGTTCCTTCTGGATCCACTGCAATCTAGCTTTTGCCCTTTATACTGTACTGAGACAGTTCTTTCCAAAGTCTCCAATGACTTTTCTCGCCAAATCCAAGGGTCTTTACTCGATCCTTATCGTTCTTGACCTTTCTGCTGCTTTTGACACTGTTGATCACCACCTTCTCCTCGATACCCTGTCCTTTCTTGGATTTATGGGTTCTGTCCTGTCCTGGTTTCTTCTTCTGTCCCACTGCACTTTTAGTGTATGTTGTAGTGCATTCTCCTCTACTGCTATCCCACTTTTAGTTGGTGTACCACAAGGCTCTGTCATGGGACTTCTGCTTTTTTCTCTTTACACTCAGTCCCTTGGGGCACTCATCTCCTCCCATGTTTTTCAGTACCATCACTATGCTAATAACTCTGAGATCTATCTCTCTGCACCTGAAATCTCTCCAGGAATCCAGGCCCAGGTCTCTGCCTTTTCATCTGACATTAGTGCCTGGATGTCTCACCGCCATCTGAAATTGAACATGGACAAAACTGAGCTCCTTATATTTCCCCTTAAACCCACCTGCCCCTTCCGCCTTTCTCTATTTCATTAGATAACAGTCTAATCCTTCCTGTTTCCTTGGTTCACAATCTTAGAGTCTTCTTTGACTCCTCCCTCTCCGCACACATCCAACAGATAGCTAAAACCCACCATTTCACCAAACACAAGGAGTACCCCAAGGATCCACCCTCTCATCATTCCTCTCCAACATCTACCTTCAACCCCTCTGCTCAGTCATCAGGTCTCCAACGCAGCATTGCTGATGTGGGAGCACTTTTGTCCCTATGCAAACAGGAAGTCTGCGTTGGAGGGGTCAGAAGTGGCTGGTCTAAGCAAGCAGCAAGAGCAACATAGTGTCGAAGGCTTTGGGTAAGCAGTGTGTTGCTATTTGAATGTCATAGTAAGAGCATTGTTCCTTTACAAGGAAATGAGATCTTATTTGGATGAAAAACATTATGGGGGTCATTTTGGAAGCCCTGTTTGTGCTTTGGAGTCAAAAAACAGGCATAGACACATAGAAGCCAGCTCTGGGGATGTCGAAGTCTGAAGGGGGGCGTGGTGGAGACATGGCCAGGACGTTCTCAGGAACCTGGACATCCGGCATCATGTCTGTTTAGACCTGCTCCAGGCAGGAACAGGCATCTGAAAAGTGCTTGTTTTGGCTGAAAAACATTCATAGGGTGTAGAGAAGAAAGTGCTCCATCACCCCCAGTACTCAGTACAATGTCGGCGATAGCAGCAGTGGAATTTCAATCTTGGCTGCCCTTTTTCTAGTCCACTACTCTAACCATGAAGCAATCCTAGACCTCCGAGCTCTGAAATATGGTTCTCGGGATGCCTATGTAGATGCCCCCCAGACGTTCCTAATGGGCACGTGCAGGTTTGTGGAATCGTGTCTGCACCCGGACATGCCTGGGTCTTTTTTAGACATTCTGGCTTAGATATCCCAGATTGCTCTTGGACGTCCCTTCTAAAATTCTCTGTATGTATCCAAATAATTAGCACTCACACTGTTGTCTTACACTCCTGCACAGCATGGAGAAAACGTTGTTGTCTTTTAAACACACATTTAACAAGAAATGCAAATAGCACAGTGCCAGGAAACTATACACTTTGAGCCCTTATGTAACCAGGTGCAACACATCCCCTTCTCCAATAGCAGCACTTTCCTCAGAATATCTCATGTCCGAGTTCTTAGTGGTAACATTGCCAGAGGTCCTCTGACAGTAGCACATGCAGGCTTTGCATGAAAACTTTCTGATGCATGCCCTAGATGCCCTGAGATAGGAGTGTTCATCTAAAAACACCTAACACTCTCTTACCCCTCCCCTAGCTTGTCTTGATCCTCCTCTTGGTTTTTGTGCGTTTCTGCTTTGGATACCCCAAAATGACAGAAAAGTACATACTTGATTCCACTGGAAATGGTACCCTGTTCATGCAAAAACATCAATTAGCACTGATTTCTTTTTTATGTGTACCCTCAAAGAACGCCAAGCATCTGAGAAAACCATACGTAAATTTAGAATATAAACGCCTAAGAACAGACATCCTGTTTATAGGCCATTGCTGGCTTTTGCCTTTATTCCTAGATGTTACTGTTTGCTCAAGAATCTTGCTTCTTCCCATCTAATCTCTATTTTTCAAAATTAGATTTTGAGATCAAAATTCCAAAATAATTGTTTTCAAGAAATGCAGTTTGGAGTTGGTTTATTTAATCATTTAAAATAATTTCTAACCTAATGTATCATCCAATTTTCAACAGTTGACATTAAAACATTCATAGCTAATGACATCAGGAGAGAATGTAATATGATGCCTACCAATAAACGATAACCACTCTTCCCACGTTATCTATACTATTAACTGTGCCTAGCAAGCAACCCACAGTCAACCTCATGATAACTGCAATACTTAAAGCCAGAGAGAACAACGTCACCTTGAGTCTTTTCTAAAGGTAACTTCTGTTCCTATCAAGTGCAATATCATAGGCAACTTATTCCGTGTACCTGGGCCTGCTATAGAGAAAACCTAATATTTTGTTTCAATAAAGTGAGTCAGTCTAACTGACGGAATATATAAAAGTTGCATGCCTTCCAAGAGGAGAAACCAGGATGATCTATAGATCTTCAGGACTATATTCAAATATAGTGGGACCACCTCAAACAGCACATGCATCCATTTGAGGACTTTCAATTTTACCCTCCTCAATACTGGTAGCCAACAAAGAGAATATAAAAGAAGTATGAGTTTAAAGTAATAGCATAATTACAAGAAGAAAAAATTCACAGAACCCTTCTCACAAAATTGCAGTGAAGAAAGAGCAGAATAAAATAAAGAACAAAGTAGACAAGCAGTCAGAGGGGAGAAAACAAACCCCCCTCAGTCTTAAACACATGCTCAATGAGCAAGCCCTCCACTCTCTCCTCTTTATACCTTACTTTATTTTCTTTGAAAGAGATCCCTTCAAATAAAGAGGATGTCGAAATACATCATTATTTCCCCAAAAGCTAAGAAAGCACTTGCAAGGTAACCTTAAAAAAGGCAAGCACCTTTGTCTTCAGGTTAACAAAAAAAAAGATTGGCTGTATGACTGGATAACCTGAGCTACATCCGGAAAAATGTGCATTTTTTGGCCACAAAAGATTTTTATTCCCGGAATAAGATTAGGGTGTTAAAATCGTGTCTTTCTCAGTGTTTTTAACATCAGTGCATTGGGGAGCAAACTCTCCAAATGGTTAGTTTTGTGCCCGCCATGGAGTAATGAACCTCCCTTGTAAGCCATGATATGTGGACTATGATCTCAGTCTCTCAGATTTACTGCGAACTCTCAACAATAATACTTGCACCATGTCAAAGCGGCTTTCTTCTGGAGTTATAGCGGCGTGCTGCATCGGGAGCTCCCTCACACGCCGCCGACGGGAGATCAAAGAACAAACGGCCCTTTAAAAGCAGCGTGCTCCATCAGGAGCTCCCTCACACGCCGCCGACGGGAGATCAAAGAACAAACGGCCCTTTAAAAGCAGCATGCTCCATCAGGAGCTCCCTCACATGCCGCCGACGGGAGATCAAAGGGCAAGCAGCCCTTTAAAAGCGACATGCTCCATCGGGAGCTCCCTCACACGCCGCCAACGGGAAATCAAAGGGCAAGCAGCCCTTTAAAAGCGACATGCTCCATCGGGAGCTCCCTCACACGCCGCCGACGGGAGATCAAAGAACAAACGGCCCTTTAAAAGCAGCGTGCTGCATCAGGAGCTCCCTCACATGCTGCCGACGGGAGATCAAAGGACAAACGGCCCTTTAAAAGCAGCGTGCTCCATCAGGAGCTCCCTCACATGCTGCCGACGGGAGATCAAAGGGCAAGCAGCCCTTTAAAAGCGGCATGCCCCATTGGGAGCTCCCTCACACACCGCCAACGGGAAATCAAAGGGCAAGCAGCCCTTTAAAAGCGACATGCTCCATCAGGAGCTCCCTCACACGCCGCCGACGGGAGATCAAAGAACAAACGGCCCTTTAAAAGCAGCATGCTCCATCAGGAGCTCCCTCACATGCCGCCGACGGGAGATCAAAGGGCAAGCAGCCCTTTAAAAGCGACATGCTCCATCGGGAGCTCCCTCACACGCCGCCAACGGGAAATCAAAGGGCAAGCAGCCCTTTAAAAGCGACATGCTCCATCGGGAGCTCCCTCACACGCCGCCGACGGGAGATCAAAGGACAAACGGCCTTTTAAAAGCAGCATGCTCCATCAGGAGCTCCCTCACATGCTGCCGACGGGAGATCAAAGGGCAAGCAGCCCTTTAAAAGCGGCATGCCCCATTGGGAGCTCCCTCACACGCCGCCAACGGGAGATCAAAGGGCAAGCAGCCCTTTAAAAGCAGCGTGCTCCATCAGGAGCTCCCTCACATGCTGCCGACGGGAGATCAAAGGGCAAGCAGCCCTTTAAAAGCGGCATGCCCCATCGGGAGCTCCCTCACACGCCGCCGACGGGAGATCAAAGGACAAACGGCCCTTTAAAAGCAGCGTGCTCCATCAGGAGCTCCCTCACACGCCGCCGACGGGAGATCAAAGAACAAACGGCCCTTTAAAAGCAGCGTGCTCCATCAGGAGCTCCCTCACATGCTGCCGACGGGAGATCAAAGGGCAAGCAGCCCTTTAAAAGCGGCATGCCCCATTGGGAGCTCCCTCACACGCCGCCAACGGGAAATCAAAGGGCAAGCAGCCCTTTAAAAGCGACATGCCCCATTGGGAGCTCCCTCACACGCCGCCAACGGGAAATCAAAGGGCAAGCAGCACTTTAAAAGCGGCATGCTCCATCAGGTCCCTGCACCGAGTCTCCGCACATGGCCCCGCACCCCCCTTGGGCCGCCCCTGCCTGCTTTGAACTGCTACCCAGTGCCTGCTTAAAACTGCTGCCTACTGCCTGCATAGAACTGCTACCCAGTGTTTGCACAGAACTTGTTGCCCAATTACCATGGCCCCACATCACATTGTCCTGTTCTTCCTCATCCTCCCCAACTGTCTCCCCTCCTTCCAACACCCCCCTCCTCTTCCCCCTACCCCCCACCTTCCTCACTTCGCCCTCCATTCTTTCCCCTTACCTAGCATCTGCTCTTGAGCTTCAGCACACCATCCCCCACATTCAACCAACCCCTCTCTCTCTAAGGCAACCCCACCTTCGCTTCCGCCGTACCGTCTCTGCCTTTCCACGCTCTCTAATACTTCTTCTCTCATCAGGCAACATCAATCTCAACCCTGGCCCCCCTCGTTTTCTTTCTTACACTAAAAAGAGTTCCTCATGTACCTTATCTAATCTCATCCACATCCCGTCCTCCCCCTCCACCCTCCCTCACTCATCCCCCAATCTCTCATACAGAGATATCAACCCCAACCTTATCTCCAATAAGAAATCCTCACATAACCTGAGACCAGCAATATCACCCCTCTCTTGCCCATCACTTCCCCTTTCTCAAGACCCTCTTGGAGGGCACACACATCCAGACATATCCACCCGCACCCTGTTCCCTCTAAATCTCTGCACTTCTCTAGAAATAGTCTCACGTAACTTAACTTTCTGATAAGAAATCCTCACGTAACTTATCTAACCTTATCCATATCCTTCTCCTTCCTCCCTCCGCCCTCCCGTTCTCATGTGCCCTATGGAACGCATGCTCAGTTACCAACAAACTTCCTTTTACCCACGATCTCTTTATCTCTAATGCCCTACACCTTCTCACCCTGACTGAGACCTGGATCCCCCCAGATGACACCGTATCCATTGCTTCTCTCTGCTATGGGGGATACCAGTTCTCCCATACACCTCGATCTACTGGTCGTGGTGGTGGTGTTGGTCTCCAACTCTCTCCCTCCTGTCAATTCCAACCTCTCCTGCTACCTCAGTCACCCTCCCCCCTTTCCTTTGAAGTCCACTCCATTCGCCGCCTCCTACCACTTCCCCCTCCATGTTGTTGTTGTTGTTGTTTATCGTCCACCCGACAAATCCCAATCAACCTTCCTCACCGACTTCGATTCCTGGCTTTCCGCCTTTCTTGATCCCTGTTCCCCCACTCTTATTCTCGGCGACTTTAACATTCACGTCGACAACCCCTCTGACCCCCACGCCTCAAAATTCCTTGCCCTCATCTCCTCGTACGACCTTCAACTCTGCTCCACTGCCCCCACCCACATACATGGCCACTGCCTTGACCTAATACTCTTCTCCAATTCCTCTCCCTCTAACTTCCACAACTCAATCCTTACCTCATCTGACCATCACCTTTTAACCTTTACTCTTCAGCTTCCACCATCTCAACCTCATCCTGTCTCATCCGACCTATTTAGAAACCTCCATAATATTGATCCCCTGACTCTCTCCTCCACCATTTCTCCATCTCTCTCCTCCATTATATCCTCCAAGTCCGTCGATGAGGCACTATCCTCCTACAATGCTATACTCTCCTCAGCTCTCGACACTCTTGCCCCACCCACCCCATGTCCAGTCAAACGATCTACTCCCCAGCCCTGGGTTTCGCCCACAACCCGTTATCTCCGCACCTGTGCACGTTCCGCTGAGCGTGCTTGGTCCAAATCTCGCTCCCCGGAGGACCTTCTACACTTCAAATTCATGCTTGGCTCCTTTCAGTCAGCCATAGCACTTGCCAAACAAGACTACTACATTCACCTGACCAACTCCCTTGCCTCTGATCCTCATCGTCTCTTTAATACCCTCAATTCTCTCCTCAAATTCCCCCCGCCCCCAGTCCCGCCCTCCCTTTCTGCGCAAACCCTAGCTGACTACTTCTATGACAAAATCAACAAGATTATTCTCCAATTCCCCACCCCCTCATCTACCTCCCCCCTTTCCCAATTCTACCCCCCCCTACCCATCCTTCCTCTGCCACCCTCTCCTCCTTTCCTCCAATCTCTGAAGAAGAAGCCACACTCCTTCTTACTTCCTCCAAACAAACCACATGTTCATCTGACCCCATCCCCACCCATCTTCTACACCCGATCTCCTCCATTATTGTACCCACCATCTCTCACATCCTCAACCTCTCACTCTCTACTGCAACTGTCCCTGTTGACTTCAAGCATGCTGTTGTCACACCTCTCCTTAAGAAACCCTCACTCGATCCCACATGCCATCTAACTATCGACCCATCTCCCTCCTTCCCTTCATATCCAAACTACTAGAACGTGCAGTCCACTGCCGCTGCCTCGACTTAATTACCTCCCAGGCCCTTCTGGACGCACTACAATCTGGCTTCCATCCCTTACATTCCACTGAAACGGCGCTCGCAAGAGTCTCCAATGATGTATTCCTGGCTAAATCTAAGGGCCTCTACTCTATCCTCATTCTTTTTGACCTCTCCGCTGCCTTTGACACCGTTGACCACAATCTTCTCCTCACCACCCTCTCCTCCCTTGGCGTCAAGGACCTGGTACTGTCCTGGTTCTTCTCCTACTTCTCCCATCGCTCATTCAGTGTATGCTCTGGCGGCTCCTCCTCCTCCCCTACCCCGCTCCACGTAGGTGTACCCCAGGGATCCATCTTGGGCCCCCTCCTTTTCTCCCTCTACACCCAAGCCTTTGGCACGCTTATCTCTTCCCACGGCTTTCAGTACCATCTTTACGCCGATGACTCCCAAATCTACTTCTACACCTACTATTTCTCCAGCAACTCAGTCCAAGATCTCTGCCTGCCTCTCTGACATCACTGCCTGGATGTCTCTTCGCCGATTGAAACTGAACATGGCTAAGACTGAACTCCTTGTCTTTCGCCCTAACTCCTCCCCTCCTCTTCCCCCTTTCTCAGTCTATGTGGATGGAGCTATTATCCTTCCTGTTCCCTCGGCCCGCAACCTAGGGGTTATCTTTGACACCTCTCTCTCCTTTTCCACACATTTCCAGCATGTAGCCAAGACCTTCCGTTTCTTCCTCTACAACACTGGCAAAATCTGCCCCTTCCTCTCTGAACACACCACCAAAACCCCTATCCACTCCTTAATCTCTTCTCGCCTTGATTATTGCAACCTACTCCTTGCTGGTCTCCCCATCAGCCACCTCCTTCCCCTTCAATCTATACAAAATCACGCTGCTCGAATAATCTTCCGCCAGCCTCGCCAAGTCCACATTACTCCTCTTCTCAAGTCCTTCACAGGCTCCCTGTCAAATTCCGCATCCAATTCAGACTCCTCCTACTGACCTATAAATGCATTCACTCAGTGGCCCCTCAGTACCTCTCATCTCTTAACTCTCCCTACATCCCCTCTCGGAACCTGCACTCCGCTAACAAATCACTTATATCTATGCCGTTCACCCGCACTGCTAACTCCCGACTTCGCTCCTTTCACCTTGCTGCACCTCACGCCTGAAACAGCCTACCTGTGTCTATACGTCAGGCACCCTCCCTGGTCCTCTTCAAATCCAGGTTGAAGACTCACCTCTTCACCGTCGCTTTCAGATCCTGACTTCTATCCTTATTTTATCTTAACCAGGTCAACTCTCATAACCATATGGTATCGACCTTACTGTGCCTTATATTGACCTTACTGTGCCTTGTACTAATCTGACCTTTACCCTGTAATGTTCTGACTAGATTGTAAGCTCCAATGAGCATGACTCTGACGGGCAGGGACCGTCTCTTGCATTCCTGCTAACTCTTGTTGGTTGGCTGTACAGCGCTGCGTGTGTGGCGCTTTATAAGTGATAAATAGTAGTAGTAGTTATAGGATGTAGTTCAAATCATTTTTATTAAAGACTCAAAGGATAACAAACACTGCCAGCAAGTGGGCACTCTTAGGCATTGCCAGGACTAAAACCACTCACTCTCTCAAGGCGCCAACTTCACACACTCAGGTCCCTCTCCTATGGGGTTAATAACTCATGTGGAGGCCGATTCCAAATGGTGCACACCTGGGCCATGTGTACACCTAAAACTTGGATGGGTCTAAGGTGGGATCTAGATGCACCTGTGATTGCAGAATCAGGCAGATAGATGGCCTGGCACGCAGCGTATCCCGAGGCTGCCTGTCCTTGCCACACATCGCTCCTGCTGGCATGATTGTACAGTGGCGTCCTGATGCACTCACACATCCAGCCAGAAGTGCAGAATGAGCAGTCTGACAACGGCCCCAGCACACCACCGTCTGACTGTCGGGAGCCCCCAAGGCCTGAATCGGGCAACAGTTGCTGTAGTGCAGTGTTGCCATAGAGTATGGGAGGCTGCAGCCTGCAAACCTTACAGTGCCCAGCACTTATTCCACCATTGGGGTGTAATAAACCAAATGTCCATGTTGGTGCCAGGGTGTGTACAGAGACCTGTCCTGAATAGCCTCTGTACATCCCAGCACCTGGCCACCCCCTCACTCTGCCCCCTCCCGCCCACGTACAACACGCCCCTCACAAATGTTGTGTACGTGCAGGGAGTGCTGCTGGCAGAATAGGGCTGGGGAGCTAAGTGCAGGTTGGACGTCCAGCCCACATGTCCAATGCCATTCAGAGTTTGGAAAGAGCCCCATGGAGGCCAATTTCAAATGGTGCATGCCTGAGCCGTGTGCATGCCTAAAATTTGGACGGGGCCAAGGTAGACCTGATTCCATAACCATGGGATCTGTACGCACCCGTGATTGCAGAATTGGGCAGATAGAGAGCCCAGCATGCACTGTATCCTGATGTGGAAGACATATCTGAGGCTGCCCGTCCCCACCGCACAACGTTCCAGCTAGCATGCTTGTGCGGTGGCATCCCATCGCCATGGCACTCACACGTCCAGCTGGAAGCACAGAATGCCCAGTTAAACAACGGCCCCAGCACACTGCCATTCAACCGTCAACAGGGGCCCCCAAGGCCTGGATTGGGCGGCGGGTGCTATAGTGTGGAATTGCCATGGGGTATGGAAGGGGGGGGCTACAGTCCATCAACCACACAGTGCCCAGTGCCCAGCCTTTATTCCATATTCAGGGTTGAATAAGCCAGATGTCCATGTTTGTGCCGGGATGCGTACGGAGGCCTGTCCTAAATAGCTTCTGTACTTTCCGGCACCTGGCCACCCCCTCACTCTGCCCCCCTCCCGCCCACATACAGCACTCCCCTCACAAATGCTGTGTACATGCAGGGAGTGCTGCTGACAGAAGTGGACTGGGAAGCTAAGCACAGGTTGGTCGTCCAGCCCGCACGTCCAGTGCTGCTGTTCGGCATTCGGAATGATCCCCTTAGTGTTCAGAAGGTTTGATTTAGTTGCCTTAAGATTCCTCTGTAAATTGGCCTATAGGCTGCTGCTTCACCTGCTTTAATGAAGAGCCTGTATGTTAAAGATCTGAGTTTATTCCTTTGGGTACCAGGGTGTCGCCTACATTATTAGCATATATTTCAGATAACGAAACAAGTTACACTTTGACATACACAGAATCTCTGGGTGCAAATCTAGGGCAGACAGATAAGCCTTATTAGAACATAGAGTTAGAATGTTTTCATAGAGCCCAAATTCTGCAGGAGCTTAATCTTTCTAAAGCACTTTTCCAAGTGATGAGAGGGCTTCAGAATATGGCTTCCTGTGGATCAGGGAGTAAGTTAAGACATTCCATTTCCCCCTGCTGAATTTGCAAAGTACTTTGAATCAAGTGGCATATCTTATGTTATCATTTAACACTCATCAGATAACTTGCCATTATAAGAGGCTGGAAGAAGAAAATAGAGTGGACTCAGGGCCTCTTTTACTAACATGCATAAATGAGTAAACACGCGTTAATGGATGTTGAGATGCATTAAATCCAGTTAAATGCATAGTTAGGTAATAGGCCTCATTGAGAATAATGGGTTTTGTGTTATTTAACATGTGTTAATGTGCATTAATGTCCATTAAGACATTAACACACATTACTAAAGGAGGCCTCCAGTGTTCACTAAAATTGAATCATTTGATATTGTTAGTAAATCTAAATTATCATTGTCCTGCTTGGGCAGTGAGAGGTGGTAAGATGGAGTTTATTGAAATCTATAATAAGCATTCTGTTGGAGTTAAGTGTCCTTCCTATGGAGTTTAGCGAGATGGTTCTCTGCCCAGTACTTAAGAAGCCACTGATTTCTTGGGGTAAGCAGCATGGAATCTGTCTATTTTTTTTGGGATGCTGCGTTGTACTTGTGGACTAGTTGGTCATTGTTGGAAACAAGATCTTGGGCTTGATGGACCTTTGGTCTAACTCAGTATGACAGTTCTTATGTTCTTAACCTGTCTTAGCAAGTTACCATTCAATTTCTAACCCACTTTTCTTTTTAAAGCTAAAAAGGACTGTTGAATGAATCATTTGCATGGATGGAAATTATTTTCTTCCAATCTGGGTTTTGGCTGAACCATGATACTGGAATGGCTCTGGTGTTGGCAACAGGAATGCTTAGAAAACGGTTTGACAGAGGGAAAGATTCATTGGTATTGCTGCTAGATCTGTCTTCTGCTTTCTGCCTTTAATGTTGTCGATCATAAGTTTTTGATTGACAAATTGGAGGCTTTAGACCAGTGGTTCTCAATCCATATCTAACCTGTCAGGTTTTCAGGATTAACTACAATGAGAGAGATTTGCATACAATAGAGAGGAAGGGCATACAGATCTCTCTCATGCATATTCATTGTGGTTTTCCTGAAAACCCGACGAGCTAAGTCTATCCTATGAACTGTGTAGAAAGCCCCTGCCTTAGACATTGGTGTCAGCTTGAAGGCCTGGCTGATGTCATTGTTTGGGTAAGGACTCATTATTTCATCAGGGTTGAAATACATGTTTCATATTGATGACATACAACTTATCAGTGAGCCTAGGCATGATCTCATTAAGTTAGCTTAGCTTTTTCTTTATCTCACTTTAACTGCCACAAACTTATTATTCCCAATGAGACCTAAGAAAAATAATAAACTGGTTCTTAAGCCTCAAAAAAACTGAAGTTCTGAGGGTGTGAAAACCAAAAATGGGAGTTTTCCTGCTCTTTTTTTTTAAAATTTAAATATGAGATCAGGATTTTTGAGAACTTATCGCATACAGACTATGGCCATGCCACCCTGAATGTGCCAGAACTCGTTTGCTTGTGAAAGTAAATCAGGGTCAGGCCTGGTTAGTACTTGGATGGAAGATCTCCTTGGAATACCAGGTACTGTAGACTTACTGTGTAGAAGAAAGGCCTGGCATACTTCCAGTCGCACCTTGCCAAGAACACCTAGGGGATGGTCACAACATGGACAACTATCAGCAAGGTCACCAGGAGTCAACATGAACTTGATGGAACTTTACAACAACAATCACATACACATAACAGTCTAAATTAACTCTTCTTTGGCAGTAATGACTTATCCATAATCTGTCACAGAAACAATGGAGGATGGCAATCCATGCCTTGATTACAAGGCTGTTAGGTTATTATAATGCCTTACAGGAAGAAAATCGATGTCTTTGAATTATGGTTTTGGCAAAGAATACTATTTCCCATGAACTGCTCAAAGAACAAAGCAGTTAATGCTAGAGGAGATCAAACTAAAGCTTTCTTCAGAAGCGTAAACGACAAGTCTTTGATTTTGATATTTTGGACACCTCATGCAAAGAGAAAGATGTCATGCTTGGCAAGGTTGAAGGTCAGTGCAAAAGAGGAAGATGAGCAGTGCAACCGATCGATACAGTACAGCAGCTGTGGATGCCACTCTATCGACAATAGCCACCGGACTGAAAACTGAACACAGTTTAGAACTATCCACAGGGTCACTATGAGTTGACATTGACTTTATGATACTTAACAACAACAGCAACAACAATGCTTTGCACCTTAGCTTTAGAAAAGGAAACAACTGATGAGGCTGCAGCATATTGCAGCAAGAATGCTGATGAGTCTGACTACCTATGACCATGTGACTGTAGTCATGGAGAAACTCCATTGTCTGCCTGAAACTCATAGAATTTCTTTTAAAGTTCCCTGTTCATGGTGCAAGCCTTCAGCAACTGAAAAATAATCAAACTGTTGACAAGCCAAGAAGTAAATTGTATTCTGCAGATGATTTACTTTTTTTCTTTTCCTGGGCCATCAAAGGATAAATATGCTTCTACCAGAAATTGTGCATTTTTATTGAGTGGCTCCATTTTTGTGTAATAATCTTGCTGAGGAGTTGCAAACTTGGGACATATGTAAAACGGGGAATTTTAATACTGATTTTGTGAGATTGGTTATTTTATGAGATGAAGCCCTTGCTTAGCTAATTGATTTCTTGGTTAGATTTGTTGTGGGCCCACTGGCAGATCGTCACTTTGGCAGATCTAGGTACTACAAACGGGAAAGGATTTTTTGTGTTTTGGAGCCCTGAGGAGCAAGGGGAGAGAGAACTGTCAAAATCCTATACTTAGAAGCAATGGGTGTGATATTCAAAGGATTGTATGCTAACTTTGAGCATTATTCTCCTAAATTTATTTTATTTATTTATTTTATTTATTTACAGTCTTTTTTTATACCGCGCTATTCAACATCAGTGCGGTTTACATGAAACAGAAACGTATACGGTGCAGGGGACTGTTCCGTATTTACAATAAACAAGTGCTTAAAAATTGGATAAACTGGGGTAATTATTTACATATTGACCTCTTTGAAAATTTACTAGGACTGGGTTCCTAAATTCCACTAAGCTCAAAATTTCACTAAACACCTACATTTAGGAGCTTTATCTGTCATATTTCTGTTTCTATACTTCTTCCTTACAGAAAGTAGATGCTCAGTTCTCATGCTTGCAGAATGGTACAAACTCTGCCGTACCCAACAACACACACTGTTTTTCTGTACACACTGGTGTTCTATTACGTTAGGGGGTATGTTTACTATTCGGCGGTGGCGGCTTTCTTGCGATATCGGAGCCTTGGCCCCATCAGTGGGGCCATAGCTCCGATATTGCATGGAAGCCGCTACTGCCATTTAGTAAACATATCCCTAGGTCACTGATCTCATTTACATCTTAAATTTTCCTCTTTTCTAGAGATTTGATGATGCAGTGTGGTGCGTTTGTTTTTGAAATAACTTGTACATTCTATGTTAGCATGTTTTCAGTTCCTTGTTTTATGTAAAACTTAATGTTTCTTGTAAACCACTGCAGAAAAGCGGTATAGAAAAATAGTCAAATAAATAAATAAGCCACGTTTTTAAATCTTTTGTGGGAAAAAATAGGCAGAAATATATCTGGTGAAATAAGCCTGTCTTATTACTGCCACTTCAACAGGGAGCTTTTCCTTGTTTCTTTGCGTCTTACGGAAGCTGCAGCGGGAACAGCGAATATGAACATTCCATTATCTGACCTCGGTACAAACGAATCCCACACTATCTCAGTGTTTAAGCAGTAAAAACCTGACAGGCAGTGCTTTGTTATAGCCATAAGGCAAGAGAAAGGGAATGTAGCGCTACGTTGCAGCCATAATCCCTGAGCGGATTGTGAGGCATGAGGCTGAAGGCCAAAGGCTTGAATTCTCTGAGATGCGTAATTATAGGAGAACCACAGGTGCCTGGAGGGTCATACTGCTACTGTAAAATGTATCCATGGTAATAAAATTTGCTTTTTTATTGCTATTACCTCTTTCCATGTTGACAGCCTCTTCAGTCACTGTTTATTATTCATTGCTTAACTTTATGAACCCTACACAAACTCTACTATCCATGTTGAAATCAATGTATGTATTTTATTTACTGAGGCTATGCTGTCCTTTCAATATGACAAGAAACAATAACATGTCTTGTTTTGTTTTCTGTCATTTTCAAACCAAAACAGCATAAAAAGAAAACACAAAGCATTTTTGGGGCGATATAAGGCGTTTACACAGCAAACGGTGTAAATGCTGCGGAATGGAATATTCAGCTGCTGCATATCTGTGGGTGCCACTGCTACATGCCCCAGTGCTAACCGCTTAGCATGTGGACGTGTCATGGGTGTTCCAAGGTGGAACAGAGGCGGCTAACCAGGCCACGATATTGAGCCTCTTCTCGGTTAGCGACAAGTGGGTAAAGTCAGGTGTGGCAAAGGCTGGCCTATCTTTACTCCAGAAGCTAATTGGGCAGTGGATCAATGTTGCTATTGCCCGATTAGCTTCCGGCTTCTGTGATAACCAAGTTATTCAGTGCTGGTGGCCGGATATGGTCTGGCATTGAATATCCGGGGTTAGAATTCAACAGCGACCGCTAGGCACTTTACAAGCTCTAGCTGCTGTTGCTGACTGTCCACCATCTTTATTTCACCATTTTAGCAGGACTGAATAATTTAACTCTACTAAAACAATTCAGCACACCCTAAAAGTGGGATTTTAGCAGGGGCTTCTAGGAAGAATCTTAGATGTTTAGAGCACAACATCCAAAAATTTATTTTTTTTATTTATTTATTTACATTCTCTTATATACCGCGCTATTCTGCATCAGTGCGGTTTACATTGAACAGGGCATTATAACTTGGAGATAACTATTTTACAGGGAACATGGGCTATGGAGGGTTACGTGGCTTGCCCAAGACCACAAGGAGCACCTGTGGGACTAGAAACCCCAGTCCTTCCGGCCCAAGGTTGCTGTCCTCTAGTGGGATTTGAACCCCCGACCTTCCGGCCTGAAGTACCTTGCCCCAACCACTAGTCCACTCCTCCACTCCAAAAATCCAGAGAAATGGCAGTAGTAAAGGGAGGCATCTTTAAGTGTCTTCTGAAATTGCTTCAGCTGTACCCCAAAAAATGAGTGTATCTGTAACTGGTTATGGAGAAAGACCGTGTGCAGATGGCAAGGCTGGGGATACGTGCATGGGTGTAGGCTGTCCCAAAACTGAGTATCAACTATGAGACTTGCACTTCCTGGCCTGCCATTTCAGATACGCAAGACGTGCAGTGGCCGGCTAATAACATGTTTGGAGTATTTGCATACATGCAGGTTTCACCGGCCAGGAAATATTAACTTTGGCGATGAAAGCACATTGTATTCTTCCCCCTGAAAGCATTACAGCCGTGAAACAAGCACTTTGTTTTGCACCTTATTCCTGTTCTGCAGCAGGTAGAGGCATGGGCACCTCGCCAACCAGGGCCAGAGATGCTCGCGCCATTCTGAAATTGCACCACAGCATACTTCTCTGTTCTCCATCCAAGCCGTGCCTCAATTATGCGCCCATGCTACATGGATGTGACTGCACTGGGGATGTTTATACTGTTTTCTAAAATGGATCTGGGGATATCTCTGTGATTTGCATGTCTGAACACTCATTTCCAGACATCCAACTCACAAATAGAGCTTCTAAAATACTCCCCTATTTGATTTTGGTACACACTGGTTGGGTAATTTTATAACAAGAGGCTTCACTTGTGCAGCAGTTGTGCACATATGTTAACACCAATTTTCAACTTGTAAGTGTACATATCCTTTGAAAATTACCCCACAGCAATTACATGCATATGTGCACTTACTCTGTAGTATGCACAAATGTCTTCACTTATTTGTGCACTTATGTTGATATTATATAACGTGTGCACGTAAATGCTAAGCCCTCCTCAGCCCCAGGATTGCCTCCACTCGGTTTGGGTAAATTTATGCACATACTTCTACCTCTAATTAGTTTGGATACTTTTCAGAGAAGCTATTTCTGTGCATAAACCTTTAATTTCCAGGAACAAGCCGGAATGCAGTCTTTACTGATGGAGCCTGCGCAGGAACGCTCCCCAGCGTCCAATAGGAAAGCCTTTGAGAGCACTCCACTGCGCCTGTATGCCTGCCTTCCCATGGAGCCAGCAGGATGTACAATCCTGTCACTGCCGAAAAACTCATCTTTTTTGTGGAACGTCATGCTTCTGCCTTCCTGATGCCACCAGTTCTTTCAAGTCCGACACCGGCCCCAATAACTTTTTCTATTTTAATTTATACATTTTTCATTCCTTTTCATTTTTAACATGGTTTTCACCACCAAACTAGCCCTTTAGGCCCCCATAGCCTTATCTTCAATCTCGAAGATAACTTTTTTGAGCATGGAAAAGCCAACTAGTGGTTTTAGAAAAATGTACCAAGTGTGCCAATATCCTATCAGTCACTGATAAACATGACTGGTGTTTCAAATATTTGGGCCCTGACTATCAACCCAATTCTTGTCTTTTGTGCCAGCAAATGACAAAGAGAGGCCTAAAGAACCGAGCCAGACAGTATGGATCATTATTCGCCCTGGATTCTATTTCAGTGGCTTCCACTTCATCAAGGACATTGACTTCCTCTCATGGATCTCAGGTTTCTTTAAAGTCCAAACATAAAAGTAAGTCAAAGTCTCTGACGGCTCCTAAGTCATCGACATTGAAGACTGATACCGAGACCAGAGGGAAGTCCCAGCAATAAGCATTGCGACTCCCCTAGGGGTGCATCTGATGCAGACTGGCTAGCCAAACAGCCCCGGAGGGAGGACCTGCTCTCCAAAGCACAGGAGGGGCTCTGAGAAGCTCCTGAAGAATAGACCTCCGGAGAGCTACCGGTTCCATGTTCTGAGATGGTGGCTCAAAGCCCCGTGGGTGATTCCACCCAGACATCGGCCATCTCCTTAGACCAGTGCATGCTGGCTGTCAAGAGGCGTTTGGCCATACTCCTGGAAGCCTCGATACCAATAGCATCAAGAGCTCCAGGAGTCCAGGCTTGGGCACCGAGCCTTCAGATAGGTGTAACAGTCCCCAATGCCGGCCCTCAAACCAACATCATTGGAATCCGTGAGGTCGATGCCTTCGTTGGAACCGTCCAATACCCCTGGTACCCAACAGGCTAAAACCACCATGGCTCTCGATTCTGATACCTCCAGTCATCAGTATTGGCATCGACACTGAACATCCATGAAGCATTGAGGTCAAACACAAGACAACCAATACTTCGACTTCTTACCAGACTCTGATTCCAGTTCTTCAGAATCTGACGAGAGATCACTCGATTCCTGAGAACTTCCAGACATCCCTTTGGACCCTTCACCACCTCAAGAATGGCATTGGTCCCCACCAGAAGATATGTTCTTTCAGGACTTCATATGTGACATGGCAGCAGGGATCACCATCACAGTAGCCTCAGAAAAGGAACCGGGGGCTGAGGAATTGGAAATACTCCAATACCCTCCCATGCCCAAGGAGGCAGCTACCTTACTGGTGTATCAGATCCTGCAGGATCTTATGCTCCACATGTGGGAAGCCCTGCTTATGGTTCTGCCTGTCAGCAAGAGGCTCGATACCATGTACTGAGTACCAGAATGCCCAGGCATCCAAAAACCTCAGCTTCCCCACAACTCATTGGTGGTGGAATTGGAAATGTGCCGAATAAAGAGCTAAAAAAATATTCACCTATGCCTCTTGGTTGAGACTCGAGGATACTCTATGCCTTTGGATGTTGATGCTTCCAGGCATGCATGTTGTTCTCCAGAATAAACGTACATACTGTACATGGGCATGTTTCTAAAGAATGTCACCAGAGGTCTGGAGACCTTTGTCCCCAGGCTTCCTGAGGATTAACGGAGTGCATTCCAGACACTCTTCAAGCAAAGCCAAAATACTTCTGAGTTTATTACCAGGGCTTCTTTTGATACCTTCAAATCAACCAGCAGAGCTTCAGCATTCTGCATTAGGGCTCGCAGAATGGCCTGGTTACAGGCATCAGATCTTAAGCAATGGTTTGTGAGAGCCAGAGGAGAAAGAGTTAACACAATAATACATGAAAAATCATTGAAAATGTCTGAATGCTGGAATTGTGCTGAGGTGCATACGTGAGCTTTCAGAGGTATGTGACATCATATGGAAAAGATGTGAAAACACACTTATCAGTAAATGGTGGACAGAAAGAGGGTAGAAAGGCAATCATGAGAGATAAACATGCCAGCTTAGCATGAAAGAAGAACATATGGCCCCCAGTATAGTTGTCAGAACACGGGGAGTTAAAGAGATATATTTCTTGGGAACTGAGGGGTGGGAGAGAACCAAGCAAGAGAACCAGGTAAAGAACTGAGTGAGGGGGGGGGGGGGGTAGAGGTCAGATAACAATATAAATCTGACAAGGCCCAGACTGATAATTGCAGACACTGGCCCAAAAAAGGTCAACGGAGAGGGGTACAGACATGAGTAGAACAACGTCACACGAGTGGTGCCCCAGACAGCTGGAACAAGAATGAGCTAATTAGAGAAGAATGCCTGAATAGTAAGACTGGTCCTGAGCAAGGGTATATAGTGTGACAGGACCAGATACACGATGAGTTTGTTTCCTGCGTAGTGGAGGCTGCGTGGGGAATGGATTCCCTGGGTTCTCTATAGCCCCAGTGTCCCTGTTGTCATGTCTGAGAGTTTTGTGTGTATGCTGTTTTGTCTTGTTACACTGTTTCTGTTGTGTCCAGGAAGGCCTGTCATACATTCTCTCACTAGCTGTTGAGTCAGGAAGTAAGACAGAATCATGCAGGCAGGACCAGACATTCTAACTTGTAATTGTTTAGAAATCTGCATCAGAGATAGGACAGAATGACTGTTTGTCTGCTGTGAGAGGTGGCAAGATCTGTAATGCCACTGGACTGTTTTCCTTTGTTCTTAGTTTCTGTTTCTGTAAGATAGAGAATGATAAAAGGATCCTTTGGGAAGAAAAATCTGTGAAATAGTTATTACCATGTATGAGTGTGTTGTTCTGCATTAGGTGAGATTTTGTCCTGCATAAGGTGAGATTTTATTGGGAAGTGTTAAGTCCTCTCTGTGATGTTTCTTTTATTGGGAAGTGATATGTCTTCCCTGAGTGGTTCCCCTTCTGGACGGAGGAAGGTGTCAGCTTGGGAACTGTCTGGCCCACAGTCCAGCTGACCCTTCGCTCCGTACAGGTTCCAGGACAAGCTGGTCAATATCCATGAACTGGAGAAAACTCTTTTGGAAAAGATTGAAAGGAAAAATCAGAAGAGATTGAGACAGATGATCTCACCCTAAAATGCCTTTCCATGAAAACAGCTGGCCCCTCCAAAAGGAAGGCTCTTCTCATTCTAAAAAGAAGAGATACTATACTACTTACCCACCTTCAGCTGTCCATCGGCATCCACATCCTCAGCAGAGACAGCAAGGCCCTCGCCAACCCAAGAAGCCCAAGGCTCCTAAGCCTCAAACAGCTGCACAGGCACCACCTGCGCCTGATTTCTGACTCCTTCTTAGAGAGCATTGCCAGTCTGCCTCTGGAGGATCCCCAGCCCCTCCACATAGAAGGCAGAGGATGCGAGGAAGCCGGATATAGTGGTTAAAGAGAGAGCCACCAGAACGGCATTGATAATAGAGGTGTCTGTTCCAAGTAACTACTCTGTGAATCGCGTGGAGAGGCAGAAAAAAATATGGCAGAAAGATACATAAATATTTTCCATTGTGTTGGGTGCCATGGGCTTGATAAAGAAGAATTTCCAAGTTCATCTTGACAAACCCATATATATTACATCTTATAAACTACAGCAGGAGGCTCTCTTTGGCACGATGCAAGTACTACACCAAGCCTTAGCGGTGAATCTGAGAGACCCATGCCCTGGCTTAGAAATGAGGTTCACGACTGTCATGGTGTGCGCAAAACTAACCCATTTGGAGAAACTGCCCCAGGCAGATTTTGTCACTATGCCCACAGGTGGCACCTTATAACATCAGAGCAATGGGCACCCCACATTGTCCAAAGGGGTTATCAGCTTCACTTCGAAACCTTACCCCTCACCAGCTTCACAGGGGATTATCCCACCCATCTCTTTCAAAGCACTCTCTTAAAAGAAGTGACCACCCTGTTGTCCCAAGATGCCATAGAAAGAGTTCCTCCTCCTCAAGAAGGGATGGGCTTCTACTCTCTATATTTTCTCATTCCAAAGAAAACAGGAGGATTCAGGCCCATCTTGGATTTCAGAGACCTAAACAAGTTCTTGATCTGAGAAAAATTCAAAATGATTTCTGTAGGAACTCTTCTTCCATACCTCTAGAGACACAATTGGTTATATTCTCTAGACCTAAAAGAGACGTACATGTATTTACTATTCCATCCCTTGCACAGCCAGTATCTGTGATTCATGTTTCAAGGAAACCATTATTAATACCGGGTTCTCCCCTTCGAGCTAGCCTCTGCGCGAAGAGTCTTCACAAAATGCATGGCAGTGGTCGCTGCCTATCTATGCACTTTGAGGGTATTTGTCTTCCCTTACTTAGATGACTGTCTGATCAGGGGAGACTCCCCTCAAGAGGTAAGACTCTCCCTTCATTGCACCATCACTGTGCTCCAACATCTGGGATTTGTCATAAACTTTCTAAAGTCTCACTTCGCTCCATCCCAATGACTGGAGTTCATTGGAGTGCTCTTAGACACTCAACAGGCTCAAGCTTTCCTCTCACAGGATCGCTGTGTCTGCCTCATCGAGCTGACCAGAGGGTTACAACAGCAAAGCTGAGTAACAGCTCGAGACATGCTAGTCTGTTAGGACACATGGCCTCCACAGCCCATGTCGTCCCCACACTCGATTACACATGCAACAAGCACAGTGGACTCTGTCTTCTCAATGGGCACAGGCAAAGGGGTGTCCCAGAGACAAGATCCAAATCACACCTCAACTTTTCACCCCCTTCAGTGTTGGTGTTCCCCACAAAGCCTATTCGTGGTTTTCAGATGCCTCCACCTCAATGCACCCAGACAATGGATGCTTCCAAGCTGGGTTGGGGAGCACATCTGAACAACCTAACCACACAGGGACTTTGGACACCACAGGAATCTGCCCTGCAGATCAACCTGCTAGAACTAAGGGCACTGACAAATGCTCTTCGGGTTTTTGAACCCCAACTTTCATGGCAGCCTGTTCAAGGCAGGATGGAAAACCAAGTTGCCATATTCTACATAAACAAATATGGGGAATGGGGTCCTGTCCCCTCTGTGAGGAAGCCATTCGCCTATGGTCTTTTACCATCTCACACTGCATTCATCTCAGAGCGGTGTACCTTCCGGGCTAACTCCATGTTCTTGCAGACATCCTAAGCCATATCCTTTGTCCACATGAATGGACCTTGTATCAGGAGACTGCTATTCAGCTCTTCCAGATGTGGGGGACCCCAGTCATAGATCTTTTTGCCACTCTGCAAAACACACAGCTTCCATGCTTCTGCTCTGGAGTTCCGTCATTGCACAGACAGATCCTGGACACCTTCCTTCTCCACTGAGGACAAGAGACTGTTCTACGCATTCCCTCCCATCCCCTTGATGCCCAAGACTCTGTTCAAACTACAAGCCGATAATCCTCATAGCCCCCTTCTGTCCTCATCAACCATGGGTTCCTCTGCTTCTTTGCCTTGCGCAGATTCAGCCACTGAAGCTGGGATGTGCACCCGACCTCCTCTCACAGGATCACGGGACGCTCCTCCATCCCCGCCTTCATTCACTATGCCTAACAGCATGGCTGCTGAAAGGCTAGTGCTCACCGACCTCGACCTACTACAAGTGTTCAAGGATATCTTCCTAGTATCTCGTAAGAATTCCACTAGGCGATCTTATGCCTTCAAGTGGCATAGGTTTGCCCTCTGGTGCTCCCCAAAGGACATTGACCCCTTTTCTTGCACAGCGGAGTCGCTTCTACAGTATCTCCTCCACTTATCCTTGACAGGCCTGAAAACTAACTCTGTGCAAGTTCACCTTAATATCATTGTGGCCTTTCCCAAACCAGTGGATGGACAGCCTATCTCCTCACACCGCTTAGTAGCACACTTCATGCAGAGTCTCCTGCTGTCCAAGTCCCTATTAAGCCGCCTCTGGTGGCCTGGGATCTAAATGTGGTTCTGGCACAGCTTCTAAAGCCACCTTTCGAACCTTTAGCCACCACTTCACTGACGTTTCTATGTTGGAAGGTCAGCTTACCACATCAGTGAGCTGCAAGCTCTAGTAGTGGATCCCCCTATACTCTGTTCCACCATGACAAGGTGGTTCTCCATATCCATCCACACTTCATCCTGAAGGTGGTTTCCGCTTTCCATTTAAACCAGTTGATAATCCACCAGATTTTCTTCCCTAGATCATGTGCATCTTGGACTGAAGCGGCGTTACACACCTTAGACTTTAAGCTAGCACTGGCTTACTACTGGATAAAACTAAGGATCACAGAATATCTTCACAATTATTTATTTATTTAACATTCCTTATGTACTGCCTTTCAATGTTATCAGAGCGGTTTACATTTTAACTCAACAATTATACATGGAATTCGTACAGATATAGCTATAATCTATCATAGAATATTAGCTGTGTTACACCAACAACGGAAATTATTTACATTTACAAATTAATGGTTTACTTTAAGGTAGGGATGGTCGGTTGAATTTATTTACAGTCCATATGTTGGTGGTAGAGGGATGGTAATGATTGGCTTAAGTATTTAGTGTTATGATTAGGTAATTAGTGTTGGGCCATAGTATTCAATGAACAGATGAGTTTTTAGCATTCTCCTAGTCGGAAGTGTTGTTAATTGATCTTAGTTATGTGGAAGTGAGTTCCAGAGCGTCGGACCATTGATTTCAAAAGCTCTGTGTCAGGTTGTTTGAGAGCTACTGGTTTTGAGAGATGGGATTGAGGGTGTGTTTTGGTATTATTTTCTCTTTGTTGGAGACTCTGGGACCTTCTGGATCAATGGTTGTAGGCAGTCAGCGGACTGATTGTGTATAGTATTGTATGTCATCATTATTGATTTGTATTTTATGCAGGATTGTATAGGTAACCAGTGAAGAGATTGGAAGACTGGCGCGATGTGTTCTTGTTTGGATCCAGTGATTAATCAGGCTGTAATATTTTGAGCTAGCTGTATTGCTTGGATGGTGTGTTTGCGGAGGCCTTGAAGTATTAAATTGCAATAGTCTGAGTGTGGAGTAACTATTTCCTCGCATATGGTGTGAAAATGGCTGTGGTCTAGTAGAGGTCGTAGGTTTTGTAGCAACTTCATTTTGTGGTATGCTGTGGCTAACATCTTCTTGATATGCACTTGAAAGTTGAGCCTCTGGTCTAGGATTACACCTACATATTTTACTTCCTTTTTCACCGGGATGGAGAAGTTGTCTATTTTGAGCATGTTAGGCGGAATATAGGTGGTATCTTTTGTGATTGTAAGACCTCTGATTTGTTATTGTTGATTGTGAGGTTGTGAAGTTCTAGCCAGTTTGTGACTGATTTCATGCAGGATGTTATAGGGGAGTAGTCTGGTTTTCCGGATTCAAATGGGGCATAAATCATCAGGTCATCTGCATAGAGGTGATAATATAGGTTCTGTTCTTGTATGATTTTGCAGACCGGTTGTATATATAAGTTGAATAGGAGGGCAGATTGTGAGGATCCCTGGGGTATACCTTGTTGTAATTTTATTGGCTTAGAGGATCTGTTCTTTATCTTGACTGAGGACTGACGATCTGATAGCTAAGAACAAAACCACGAAAGAGGTATGCCACTGATTCCGATCTCAGTCAGTCTGTTTATGAGCATGGTGTGATTTAGCGAGTCAAAAGCAGCTGCTATATCTATAAAGATGAGAATAAATCCTTGTTTGGGGCTTTCAAGTCCTTTGAGTAGTGTGTTGGTTAGGGAGGTTAATAATGTTTCTACCCCATGATTTTGTCTGAACCCATGTTGTTGTGGATCCAGAGGAGCAATAGTCAATGTGATCCTGTAATTTTATTTGTACTGTTTTTTTCTATTAGCTTTGCTAGGAGAGATATGCTGGATATCGGTATGAGGAAGGTAAGTTGGAGTCTGGTGCGTTACCCTTTAGTTGAGGTCTTATTGAGGAAGTTTTTAGTATGGGAGGCATGCATTCCTGTGATAGTGAGAAATTTATTATTATACAGAGCATGGGTGCAAATTGTTGTCTGGCCATCTTTATTCAAGAGGTGGAGCAAGGATCAAGAGGTGATGTAGTTGTGTTCAAGTTATTTAAGATTTTACTGCAGTTATCTTCTGTAATTGGTTGGAAAGAGGATTAAGTGTTTGGGTTATCTGTGTTGATCCTAGGTGCAGAGTTTGGAATCATATATAATTTGCATAATTTGTGCAGATAAATTTATTCTGTATGTATGTTGCAAAGGACTCTGGGGTCAGAGTAGTGTTATTCATCTCCTTTGATCCTAGTCACCTAGGTCTACCAGTGACAAAATGTACTCTATCCAGATGGATAAGAACATAAGATATGCCATACTGGGTCAGACCAAGGTCCATCAAGCCCTGTTTACAACAGTGGCCAATCTAGGTCGTAAGTACCTAGCAGTTTCCCCAAAAGACAGAGGTTTCTCAATGCTTGTATTAGGTCAAGCAGTGATATCCCGTGTCCCTTTTAATAATGGTTTATGGACCTTTCCTCCAGGAACTTGTCCAAACCTTTTTTAAACCCAGCTACACTAACAGCTTTTACTACATCCTCCGGTAACAAATTCCAGAGTTTGATTACACATTGAGTGAAAAAATATTTTCTCTTATTAGTCTTAAATAGGTTGTAGCTTCATTGCATGTCCCCTAGTCTTTTCATATTCTGATGACATAAACAATCGATCTATGTTTACCCGTTCCACTCCCTTCATTAATTTATAGACCTCTATTAAATCTCCCCTCATCCGTCTCTTTTCCAGGTTGAAGAGCCCTAACCTTTTTAGCCTCTCTTCATAGGAGTATCCTTCCATCCCCTTTACCATTTTGGTGGCTCTTCTCTCAAGCTTTTCCAATAACGCTATATTTATTTTATTTATTTATTTAAAATACATTTATATACCGTGTTTTCCCAGGTATCAAATACGCTTTACAAGGAACGTCAAAATGAATTGTACAAGCAAGAGCCCAATTCAATTAAATTATAACTGTTGGAACTATTTAAATTGAAACTGTAGGGTTTACAAACATATACTTCGTTTACATCAACTATTTACATTAGGTTAGGATACTAATCTTAATTACCATAAACCGTTGGATCGATTTACATTAGGCTGTAATGAAGTTTCTCAATCAAGGTGTACCTCAGGGCTCGTCTCTATCTGCATTAATGTTCAACATCTATATGCAACCAATTTGTGCCTTAATCCGCTCTTTCAACATCCAGTGCCTAGTCTATGCAGATGATGTCCTAATCTACTCACCATTCCTGATCGATCAACCAGACTTTTCACCAATATCGAGTTGTTTCGAAGCTGTAGCAGAATGGCTTACAGCACAGAACCTAAGGATCAACCATAGCAAAACGGATGTCTTATTCCTTACCAAGAACCAGAAGTTCACCCCACCCTCCACACTACAAGTAAACAATGTTGAGTTGATAGCAAAATCAACAATCCGCTATCTAGGCATCACGCTCAACCAATGGCTCGACATGTCTACACACGTGAAGAACACCACGAAAGCAATTTACCACAAGATCCGGATACTACGTCACCTGCGCCCCCTACTGGACTTTAACGACTACCGAACAATCTTCCAAGCCTTGGTGCTCCCACATCTGGACTTCGCAAATATCGTTCTTCATGGCCTCCCTCAGTCAACGCTAGGACCTCTCCGCCTTGCAATGAATGCTGCAGCAAGGGTACTTGCAGGTACATCGAGAGCTGAACATATAACTCCAGTCATGATGGACCTCCACTGGCTTCCGTTTCAGGCTAGAATCCAGTACAAGTCCCTAGTGCTGACATTCAAAGCCCTAAGGAACCAGACCCATACGCCCATCAGCAAACTCATTCAAAACCGGCCGATCAGGAGATCGAACCAAGCAAACACCCTTGAGGTCCCCAAGATACTAACAAAGTGCACAAAGGCTACCGCCAACAGGGCCTTCTCCATATTTGCACCCATGACCTGGAATGCCCTCCCTACTGAGCTCCGTGCCATCCCAGACCTACCGTCATTTAGAAAAGCCCTCAAACACCACCTCTTCCTAATCCATTACCCAGAACCCAACCCCAGAAAACAACCACCCATCTTCACACCCTACCCCACCCCACCCACAATCCAACACCATAAAGAGAACGATTAGCTCTACCATTATGTCCCCTCTCCTGTTTAACGTTGGTATTGACCCCACATTTTACTGATTAAGCCTCTTATAAAATTGTTGAAAATCGACCTATATTATGTAAATAAGCAGTTAGTATAACTCCATGTACAAATTTATACTATACTCTGTGAATAGTTACTCTGTAAATAGTTATCCCAGTTACCTCCGTTATCTTGTCCTTGTTCAATGTAAACTCAACTGTCATGTGACATTGCAGTATGTTTTGTTCAATTGTAAACCGCACTGATTTTAATAGCGCGGTATATAAGAAAAGTAAATAAATAAAATAAATAAATAATAGGTTGTAAGGCATATACATGAGGGATACTGTGCCGTCAGGTGGATAACCTCCACCCAGTGTTCAGACGCAGCAAAGACAGCAAATAAAATGCTAGGTATCATAAGGAAAGGAATAGAACATAAAACAAAGGATGATATAATGCCTCTGTATCGTTCCATGGTGCGACTGCACCTTGAATATTGTGTGCAATTCTGGTCGCCGATACGACCAGAATTGCCTTGTCCCCTCTTATTGCCCCTTTTACCCCTCTATCATCTAATGGTCCAACTGACTCTCTCACAGGTGTTTTGCTACGAATGCACTTGAAAAAGTCTTTATTATGTGTTTTTGCTTCCACAGCAAGTTTCTTCTCAAATTCTCTCTTTGCCTGCCTTATCAATGCCTTGCATTTAACTTGCCAGTGCTTGTGCTGTTTCCAGTTTTCGTCATTTTACTCTTTTTTCCACTTCCTGAAAGATGCTTTTTTGGCCACAACAGCCTCTCTGACCTCAACTTTAAACCATGCTGGTAGTTTTTTGGACTTCCTTCCACTTAAAGCATGGAACAGCTGGTCTGGGCTTCCAAGATAGTATTTTTAAACAATACCCAAGCTTGATGTAAGACCTTTGCAACTGCTCTTTTTTCTTAACTATTTTCCTCATTTTATCATAATCTCCCTTTTGAAAGTTAAAAGGTAGTACTGTGGATTTCCTTACCATCTCTCCTCCATTAATTAAATCAAACGCGATCATGCTATGATCACTATTGCCAAGTGGCCCCAACACCCTTATCTCTTGCACCAAATCTGGTGTTCCACTAAGGACTAAGTTCAAAATGGCTTCTCCTCTGGTCGGTTCATGAACCAGCTGCTCCAAGAAGCAGTCATTTATTTCATCTATGCATTTCTTTCGCTTATGCACAGGCAGGTCTCTCTTTGGAAGGTCATGTCACTGCTCATAATGTGCAGGCTATGGCAGCCTCTGTAGCCAATCTCTGTTCAGCATCCATTGAGGATATCTGTTGGTCAGCTACGTATTCCTTCATTCATACCTTTGCTGCGCACTACTGTCTGGACAGAGACGCCTGTTGGGACGTTGTCTTTGGCCAAACTGTACTCCAGCACCTCTTTGGGACTTAAGCTCATCTCCTTTCCTCCATTCCAGACTTCTACAAGATACCAGACTATCATTGGGGGAGTATCACCTCCTGGAATCGAGTCCAGTGACCCACAACTCCTCCAAACTCTTCGGCTGTATGTTTTTTGCCTCAAAGATTGCACTACTCGCCCTCCCATATCATCTGGTACGTTGGAGCTAATGAGTCCCATATGTGAATTGCATTCCTGCTTGTCCCCTGGAGATAGCGTAATTATTCACCTGTAACAGGTGATCTTGGGGAACAGTGGGAATCAGTTTTCACAACCAGCCCTCCTCCCCTAAGTGTTGTAGGGCTCTTTTATTTTCTTCTTCTCAGCTACAAACTCAACTAAGTAGAGGAGTTGGGAAGGCAAGCATGCAGGCACAGTGGAATACTACCAAAGGCTTTCCTTTTGGATGCTGGGGAGTGTTCCTGCACGGGCTGTGTCGGGGACATTCACCCATATGTGAAGGCTGATTCCTGCTGTTCCCGGAGATCACCTGTAACAGGTGAGTAACTATGCTTTTTCTGCCACGAAATAGCTTTTTTAAATTACTGTTGCGTTTTTTTAATGAAAGAAACCAAAAAATAGCAAACAAAAACATTTTATATGCCCACTCTTATTTTTTTTGCCTACTTTAATGCTTGCTTTATTAAGATGAGTAAAAAAGGTGAACTCCCGTAATGCTGTAGATCAGTGAATTAGATCAACATGTATTATTGAAACCTTCTCTAGTCAACACAATGGGGCAGATTTACTAAAGGGTATGCTGGTAGCATGCATTTGTACCAAAAACCCAGAGACCCGTGCTAAGTTTAGGAGGTGTGTGCATCCGTCCTCTTGCTGTCAGTGTGTTAGAACATAAGATAAGCTTTACTGGGTCAGACCAAGGTCCATTAAGCCCAGTATCCCGTTTCAAGCAATGGCCTATCTTCAGGTTCCCAAAAAGACACACAGGTTCCACAGTGCTTGTATTTGGGCAAGCAGTGGATTTCCTGGGTCCTCTTTAATAATGGTTTATGGACCTTTCCTCAGGAACTTGTCCAAACCTTTTTTAAACCCAGCTACATGTGGCACCATTCTAACCAGAATGAGGTACCCTTAACGCCACTCATTGAGGTGGCATTAAGTACACCAACATGCCCCAAACGCCCATGCACCATCAATGCCCATGTTCTGCCCCAGCCCATCCAGTTGCTACCCAATGGCGCACTCACTGGTTAGTTCAGTATTTTTAGAGTGGGGGTCCAGCTATTAGCTCAGTGCATTTGCCTCATGGCAAACCCCATGCTAACAGCACATGCTAATAAACATTCCCCAATGTCTTTGTCCATGTCATGTGGATTGAAATATCTTGGTATTTTTTTATTTCTGTGGTGACCATGAAATGGTCCTTTAAAAGATGTGTAATACTAGCATGCATGTGTTAGTGCTACAGTTACATACATGTGTTAGTGCAGTGCTCCAGTGACATCACCTGGGTTCAGTGAGGGCTGCAAGTATAAAACTATTTAGACCACACAGCCCCGCTGCTGAAAGACGCCAGTTCCTGCACACTGACCGCTGCCACAGCTAAGCATTTAACTTTGTATTGTAAGATTTGCTTGAAGTTCTGTAACCATGGGAACACACAATCAGAGTTCGGACAGTGTGTAAGATGCGGATTGCTCTCAGGTACCTGACAAGCACAGACACTTATGACAGAGTCTATGTGCAGCACTTCAGATGCTTTTATCAAGAGTTTTCTATCTCTAAAATTTTCAGAAATATGGGAGTGGAAATAATTGACTTCTAAAACCTATTCACTGTTGGACAAAGAATCAGTGTGCTTATCACTTTGGATCTGAAAACATATGAGAATATTTCCATTTCCAGATCCACCTGCTTACAGTTTTTATAAAAAGATTTTCAAAACCGCTGCAAAATCAAGAGGACAAGAGGCAGGTTTTTCTGATTATGGACTGTTTAAACTTCTTCCTTCTGTAAGCAGAATAGGAACTGGCATTGAGAATTTCTGATTCTGAATAGGGACTTTGTGGCTACATGTTGAGCAGATCAGATATGCATTTTCCACCACCCAGTACAGTAGCTTCAAAACACCTGTTCATTCTTGCAAGATGCCCTCTGTTTGCAGTTCCTTTGTGGAAGTGGGGCAAAAACATATCTCCAGGAACAAGCAGGAATGAGTCTTCACATATGCGTACGTCGGTACCGATGGAGTCTGCGCAGGAACGCTTCCCAGCATCCAAAGAGCTTTTGGAAGCATCCCACCACGCCTGCGTGCTGCCTTCCCGCCTTACCCAACTGCCTCTCCTCAGTTTTCATTTTTCCACGGAGCCGGCAGGACGTCCTCCTGTCACCGCAGAAAATTCTTCTTTTAATTCTTTAGTTTTCTTGTGGTCGCGGCTGTCTTCCCCGACGCCACCGGTACCGCCGGTGTTTCTTTTTTCTTTCTTGTAAATTTTCCCTTTAGGGAATATTTTTTCTTCTGAGTGTCTTACGGTTTTTCAGGCCTTCTAGGCCTCTCCATGTCCTTCATGGAACCGCCAGCCACTTTCTCCAAGAAATTTTCAAACTGTGGCGGTACAACTTTATTTTTAGACTCCCAAAATTGGTGTCTAACCTGTTTGGGTCCTGACCCATTTCCTCCGGAGCCCTCGGGCTACAGTATTGTGAGAATGGCTAGCAGAAAAAAGGAGGTGATAATGCCTCTGTATAAGTCTTTGGTGCGACCTCATTTGGAGTATGGTGTGCAATTCTGGAGACCGCACCTTCAAAAGGATATAAACAGGATGGAGTCAGTGCAGAGGGTGGCTACTAAAATGATTAATGGGCTTCATTATAAAGCATATGAGGACAGACTTAAGGATCTTAATATGTACACCTTAGAGGAAAGGCAGGATAGAGGTGATATGATTGAGATGTTTAAATACCTCCATGGCATAAATGTTCAGGGAGAGAGCCTCTTTCAATTGAAAGCAAGTTCTGCTACGAGGGGACATGGGATGAGGGTGAAAGGAGATAGATTCAGGAGTGATATGCGGAAATATTTCTTTACAGAAAGAGTAGTGGATCCGTGGAATAGTCTCCCAGTGGAGGTGGTAGAGATGAGGACAGTAACTGAATTCAAAAAAAGCATGGGACCAACACAGAGGATCTCTAAAGGTAAAAAGTGGACTGTTGTAGTTGTTGTTATGGAAGGACAGACTAGATGGGCCATGTGGTCGTTTTCTGTCATCATGTTTCTTTGTTTCTATGTTTCTCTTACCAAGCTTTCCTCTGTAAGAGGGGTACTATTACACTGGAGGGCTTCTTCTTTAGCCCCTCTAGTTTTTGTCACTATTCCAGTGTGGAGTTTTCCTCTCTGAGTTAACTCCCTTCTTCATTTTTGCTTTTGGGGCAGCTTATCAGACAGGTCCAGAGTTTTCTTACTCCTGTTCTGTCTGTTCTTTCTGTTTTTAAACAGAAAGATTCATTCTGCTGTCTTACCAGCAGCTGCCCATGCAGGAGCCCTAGTGATTGGACCACTGGTTCTTCTCCACAAGCATCCAGAGTTGTCCTCCACTACATTCTTTCTGGCCTTAGTAGTGACTCCAAGACAGTGGATTCATCTTTCTTGGGAAACCTTATCACTACAGGCTTCTCGGATTGTCTTCTATTCTTGCCATCTCCAATTCCCTTGGGCTTGGCAGCATAGTTGACGTAGGTACTGGCTTTTCCAGCAGCCAGTTCTATCTCCTAATTCTCCTGCATTATGCTCTCTGCAATTTTACAGAGAAGCTTTCCACCATGGGCCTTTGCTAGAGAGCATTAGGTTTTCCTCAAACAGCTGTCCTAGATGTTTGGAAAAGGCTCCCTCAGTCATGCCCCTCATGACTGGAAGGGTTCTTCCTACCCTACTATCTCCTTTTTAAAGGGGAGGGAGGAGTGGCCTAGTGGTTTGGGCAAGGTGCCACAGGCCGGAAGGTCAGTGGTTCAAATCCCAGTAGAGGACAGCAACCTTGGGCCGGAAGGACTGGGGTTTCTAGTCCCACAGGTGCTCCTTGTGGTCTTGGGCAAGCCACTTAACCCTCCATTGCCCATGTTCCCTGTAAGTATTAGTGTATGTGTCTCAAATCCTCTCGTGTTAAATGCATCCCCCAACCGCTTTGACCCGGTGAAAAGCGGGATATAAATGCAGCTAAATAAATAAAAATAAATAAATAAAACAAAGGACGTGGGCCTTCTCTTATGTGAAAGCTTAAAGAGTTGTTCAATTCCCTGGTTTGGTCCTCAGGATTCCCACCAGGAATATGCTTTTTTTTTCCTTGCAGCTCGTCCTCATGGTATCCTAATCCCTCATGGACAGCGCATGTTTAGCTAAAGAACGCATGATACCCTTTTTGCCCCTCAAGTAGGTCAACTTGGTATCTCATTCCTATGCGTCTTCTGTCCATTTACCATGCTAGAGTTCTGGAGGACTCGGGACTTGCTGCCTGCAGACTGATATTATCCTATGCTTTTCACGTAACCATCCTGGTTATTTCACTAGCTAGCATTTCTGCAGCAATCTAGTCTGTTCCTTGTCAGGGAGATTTTTCCCCTGACTCCTTCCATCATAACCAGGGGGAATAGATTCTCTATCTTCTCAAGTAGGTTCCACTTTCTTGTTATTAGATGAATCTTTCCTCTTCACATCTCCTATGTGAATATACTTTCTATAGGCATATCTCTGTCTGCTTAATTGCAGACATCTATATATAGGCCTATATATTCATATCTATATATATATCTGTATACATCCCTATAGATATATATGTCTGTTTTTTGTGTGTATATGTTATGCCCTTCTATATCTCACTATAGATATATATTCGTATATACCTATATATATATATATGTGTGTATCTGTTGAGATATTATTATAGATAGATATGTATTTACATACTTATCTATCTGACTGTCTATGCTCATATAGATATATATGTCTCTATATGATTCTGACAGTTGGGCTCTACCCATACTCATGCTGTTCCAGCATGTTTTGGGGTGCTACACACACAACCACTCCCGTGGTAGTTAACAACCTTTCTACCATAACCCTAAGGGTTAGGTACCCCTGAAGCTCTCCATGTTCCAGTATCATTCCTAGCTACCACCAGTTAGGAAAGACATGGCGGATCTTCAGTACATCTAACGCCTCAGATGTCCTTTCTTTTTGGGATACAAGGTTTTTGCCATACCCCTTCTTCCCTCAAGAACTAGGCCGGTTTGTCCAAATCGGTCAGCCTTTCTTCTTTTTGCTCCTAAGAGTGAGCCACTCTGCAGCCAAAAGAGTTTTGGCTTTTTCCATAAAGCCTTCTGCTGAAGGCCTACCGTTTCTGTACTACCCCAGTTGATCCCTGGGGTTACCTCTCACCTTTCAGGATTCTGACCTCCACTGTTTGTCCTACAGGTTTATTGCCTCCACTTTCAGTGAGGTCCTCCTTGAGGTTCCTCTACTGGATTCCCCAGTAGATTCCATGAACCTCTATACTTTCCTGCAATCCTGTTAGGGGAGGTCCATATTGCAATATTTCATTTCAATATATTTGATGATAATTATCATCCACACAAGGACTCCTTGCCTGCAGTCCTATGCTAGGTTAGCTGTCTTTACAGCACCTTTCTGTTTCAACTCCTACCCTCCATCCTGAGGATGCCTGGCGATGTGAGGTGTAGCATGTTCCAATCTATAACATGCTGGGACTCCAGGCATCTTAGCTTGGGAGTCCCCATATGTGAAGACTCATTCCTGCTTGTTCCTGGAGATAGCACAGTTACTTACCTGTAACAGGTGATCTCTGGGAACAGCAGGAATAAGTCTTCACAACCCACCCACCTCCCCAGGAGTTGTATCTCTCTATCTATCTTTCCTTTCCTCTCTCTCTCTCTTTGTCTCAGCTTTAAAACTTAACTGAGGAGAGGCGGTTGGGAAAGGCGGGAAGGCAGCATGCAGGCGTGGTGGGATGCTTCCAAAAGCTCTTTGATTGGACGCTGGGAAGCGTTCCTGCGCAGACTCCGTCGGTACCGACGTACCCATATGTGAAGACTTATTCCTGCTGTTCCCAGAGATCACCTGTTACAGGTAAGTAACTGTGCTTTACACCAAAGCAGGAGGCAACTGCAGGAAGAAAATGAGACCCTCTTACTATAATAATAATACTTATTTTACAGTACTGCTGAACGTACACAGTATTATGCAGTGTTGGTAGGTGTTCAGATACAATCCATTACCTATTTCTTCTCTGTCCTGTTGTTTTATTCAGCATTGTCCATTTTCCTGTCCCTTGCTTTACTCTCCCTGATTGACTAACCTTTCCTCCCTCTCCTCCTGAGGCTTTGCTGAACCCTCTCTTCCTGTTTTGTTTCCCACATGTGTTGATTTCTCTCTGCCTCAGCACAGAGAAGCTCTTTATCTGCCAGCCTGTGAGCTCCGTGTGTTTATCGATATATTTATTTTATCATTGCTAGTGTGCTATTTATTTATCTGTACGTTTGTTCAGTTTTCTCCATTTGTACCTCTCTCTGCATATCCTCATAACTTTTATCCCTCCCTCCCACCCCTCTACCCACCCACCCTGTGGCATTCAGTCTCATATAGCCATCTTGTGCCCATTACCACGATTATTCACAGGTGCACTTAATCCCCTGTGATCTCTGTCTCATCTATCCTTATTTCTTCTGACTTCTTTTTTCCTCTCCATCTCTCTCTTTTATGCCTTCTCATAACTTTCTCTTCCTTCTCCTCATACTCCCTAATTGTCTGCCCTCCTACCAACACCTTCAATCCCCCCTTAACTCCCCTTTACCATCTTTACTTCCCTCACCATCTTATCCTCTACCCTGTCATCAGCTCTTGAGCTTCACCACTTTCTCCCTCTCATTCAGCCATCTCCTCTTTCTCTCTGAAACAACCTCACCCTCGTTACCGCCGTGCTGTCTCCTCTCTACCCCACACTCTTCTACTTCTCTTCCTTCTCTCTTCTTGAGATATCAACCCCAACCCTGGCCCCCTTAGACTTTTGTCACACTCCCAGAACAGATCTTCACGCAACTGTTCAAATCTTATTCAGATCTCTCTTCTTTACTCTTCCTCTCTCCATTTCTCATGTGCATTGTGGAATGCACACTCCATGTTCAGAAGATCATGAGTAAAGGCAACTTTATTTATCTCTAATGCTCTCCATCTTCTTGCTCTAACTGGCGTCAGCCACTGCTCTCTGTCAGTTCTCCCATACGCCTCGTCCCACTGGCCGTGGTGGTAGTGTTGGGCTTCCACTTTCTCCTTCCTGCTCATTCTAACCCCTCCTGCTGCCTCAGTCTCACTCCTTTCCCTTCTTTGAAATCCACTCCATCCGCCTTTTTACTCCATTACCTTTCCAGTTAGCAGCTATTTATTGACTTACTGACTAGTCCACCTCTACCTTTCTAACTAACTTTGACTTGTGGCCTTCCTTCTTTCTGGATTCCCCTCCCTTATTCTCGGGGACTTTAACATTCATGTTGATAACCCCTCTGACCTTTATGCTTTAAAGCTCCTTTCCCTTACCTCCTCATTCAACCTCCAGTTTTGCATTACTGCCTCTACTCACCAGCACGGCCACTGCCTTGACCTTGTATTCTTCTCTAATTGCTTACCCTCAAGCTTCTGTACCTCAGTTCTTCCCTTATCGGACCATCACCTGCTAAACTTCACTCTTCATCATCACCACCTCAACCTCACTCTTCATCATCACCACCTCAACTTCACTCTGTCTCCTCCAACCTCTTTAGAAATCCTCATGCTATTGACCCTTTGGTTCTCTCCTCCACTGTCTCATCACCTTTTTCTTCCACTATGTCATCTGAGTCTGTTGATGAGGCAGTATCTTCCTATAACACTGCACTCTCCTCTACTCTGGATGCTCTTGCTTTGCTTATGCCACGTCTTGTGAGGCATATCTTGAATGTCTCACCGCCACTTGAAATTGAACATGGCCAAAACTGAGCTGCTTATTTTTCCCCCTCAACCCTCCTCTCCTCTCCTCTCCTCTTCCTCCTTTCTCAGTCTCTGTGGATAACTCTCTACTCCTCCTTGTCTCCTGAGCTTGCAACCATGGGTTCATCTTTGACTTCTCTCTCTCCTTCTCCACACACATCCAACTGATAGCTAAAACCTGCTGTTTCTTTCTCCTTTCTGAACACACTACTAAGACACTTATCCACTCCTTAGTCACCTCCCTTCTAGACTATTGCAACCTACTCCTTGCTGGCCTCCCTCTGAATCATCTCTTTCCCCTTCAATCTGTTCAGCACTGCTGCATGTCTAATCTTCCTCCAGCCTTGTCAAGCTCATATAATCCTTCTTCTCAGATCACTTCATTGGCTCCCTATCCGTTTCCGCATCCAGTTCAAACTTCTCCTGCTAACCTATAAGTGCATTCACTCTGCAGCTCCTCACTGCCTTTCCTCTCTTATCTCACCCCTCCTCGGGTACTCCGCTGTTCTGGCAAAATCCTTTTACCTGTGCCCTTCTCTTCTATTGCTTACTCCAGACTTCGCTCCTTTCACCTTGCTGCTCCTTATACCTGGAACAAATTATCTGAGTCCATACGTCAGGCGCCTTCTCTGACCCTTTTCAAATCCAAGCTGAAAACTCACCTCTTCGCTGCTGCTTTCGGATCTTGACTCACCTGATCTCCTTTGTGTTTCCTTACCATTGCCCCTAGATGTATCTCATGTTTCTCCAGGACCAAGCAGGAAGTCAGTCCTCACTTATGGGTGACGTCGGCGCCAACGGAGCCCTCGCGGAGCAATTTTCCCCAGCTTTCAAAGAAAGCCTTTGGGAATTGCAGCGCGCATGCGCGGTCGTCTTCCCGCCCGAGGGTGCCATCTTAGCCAGTCTTCTTTTTTCCGCGGAGCCCTACAGACGTGCCCGTCTTGTCCCCGCGAAAAAGTTGATTTTCTTCTTTATTTTATCCTTTTTTCCTTCGGTTCGACGCCGATCTTTTTCCCGCCCGGACTCGCGACGTCGGTCACGAGTCCTCTTACTTTTTTCGGTTTTTCTGACTTAGTCAGCTTTCGTTTTCGGTTTTTCCCTGGCAGCCCGGTCCTTTGACCTCGCAGGGGCCCTTTTTCCCCCGATGGCTGCCAGTGGGTTTAAGCGGTGTGGTCGGTGTGACCGAAATATGTCACTAACCGACACACACGACTTTTGCCTCCGCTGCCTGGGCCCGGATCATGAGGAACTGATCTGTGGGCCCTGCAGCAAAATGTCCTCAAAGGCGTTGAGAAGTCGGCGGCATCAGCGTGAGAGAATCTTCGCTGACCCCAGCCGTACCCGGACCTCGTCGGAGGCCTCCGCGTCGAAAGGCTCCAGCTCGGACCGTCGCCGGAGTTCCTCCGACCGGGGTTCTCCCTCCGGGGACCATCGTCGGAAGGTGAAACCCGCGAGGGCGGCGTCGGTGGACGCTCCTGGTTCCGCGAGGGCCAGGTCGCATAGCCCCGACAGCCGCCCCGGGTCCTTGGAGAAGGAACACATCCCGAAGCGACCTCGCCTGGAGTCGGAGATGCCTGCCCGGGTAAGTCCTGTAGTCCTTCTGGACTCGTCTCCGCGACAGCCGACGTCGGGCCCGACGCCGTCGGGGCCCGAGTCGGGGGCTGCTGGGTCACCTGAGCTCGGACTCAGGTTGACGGCCTTGGAGAGCAGACTGTCTGCCTTCATGGACCAGCAGAGGGCACTGCTCGCTGGCTTTGCTGGCGCCGCTGCCCCGACCGCCGGGACGTCGACGTCCAAGTCGACCCCGGAGACCGAGCCGATCCTCGAGTCGATGAGAACTCGAGTCGATCCTCGGTCGAGGTCACCCTCGGCCTCCCGTTCGGGACCAAGGTCGCCGACGCCGACTCCCTCGGCGTCGGGGCGGCTGGCGCCGCACCCTGCCCGGGCCGACCCCACCGAGTCCTCGTCGGAGTCGGTCTGGGAGTCTGAGGAGGAAGAGTCACCTGATTCTTTCCGGACTCGGTGTGTCCCTTCGGACTCGCCGGAGTCCGAGCCTCGGAAGCAGTCCCCCCCCGGAGGATGCCCGGTTCTCGGACTTCGTTAGGGATATGGCCAAGGCTTTGGCCTTCCCTGCGGATCCCGAGGAGGAGCCTCGAGCCGAAGAGCTCGACGCCCTCCAGTATGACTCTCCCGCGAGGGAACACTTTACTGTACCGGTTCCTCCTATGCTGGAACGACTACTCTTCCGCATGTGGGAGAGTCCGGCCTCCTCGCCGGTTCTGAGCAAGCGGGTCGATTCTATCTATCGAGTCCGCAAGAGCCCTGGCTTTCAAAAGGCACAGCTACCACACCATTCCATGGTAGTGGAATCGGCCATGCATCGTCTTAAGAGCCAGAAGATGCACTCCTCGGTGCCTCCTGGCAGGGAGGCCCGTAACCTGGATGGCCTGGGTAAGAAGTGTTTCCAGGGCTCTATGCTCGCATGTCGTGTCCAGACTTACCAGCTATACATGGGCATGTATCTCCGGGATCTGGCTAAAGAGCTAGCCGGATTCTCCGCTGGTTTGTCCGAGGAACCCTTGCGGAGGTTCCTGGCCTTGTCCACTGGCATTCGGGAATGCTCAAAGTTCATGTCCCGAGCAGCCTATGATGGCTTTGAAGCATCGGCTCGAGTGGCCGCAGCCGGCATCGGTGCCCGCCGACAGGCTTGGCTTCAGTCGTCCGACCTTGAGCCCTGGGTGCAGGACAAGTTGGTCGATGTCCCCTGCCGAGGCGAAAACCTCTTTGGCAAGCCCATGGCGGAAAAGGCTGCACAAATTGAGACTGAGACTCTCACCAGGACCAGGCTTTCTAGGAAGACCTCCGCCCCTTCCCAGAAAACGACGGGCTGGGGGAAAAGTCCTTTTACCCGAGGAAGGCGGCTGCCTACAAACAATACCCCCATTATCAGGCCCCTGCAGCTCCCCAACAGGGCCAGCAGGCCAAGGGACGGGGTAACGGGTCCCGTAGGCAGCAAGCCCCCAAGCCTGCACCACCAGCCCCTGCTCAGCAGGGTGGGGGTTTTTGACTCACAATGCATAGCCTCTCCCCCTCCGCTGGTTCCTCCCAGCACCGGAGGCCGGCTGGTTCACTTCGCCCACAGGTGGTCCAGCATCACCGCAGATGCCTGGGTGCTTCAAGTCGTGCGAGAAGGCTATTTTCTCCACTTCCATCAGGTCCCTCCCTCCTATTTTCCGGGAGAACCTCCGCGACCCCCTCTGCACAGGGAATTTCTCCTTCAGGAGTTAGCAGGTCTTCTGCAGGAACAGGCGGTGGAACCGGTGCCCCACCACATGAAAGGTCAAGGCTTTTATTCCAGGTATTTTCTGATACCAAAGAGAACAGGGGGCCTCAGACCCATCCTGGACTTGCGCAACCTCAACAAGTTCCTTGTGCGGGAGAAGTTCAAAATGCTTACCCTTGGAATCCTTCTGCCCTACCTCCAGCAGGGAGATTGGCTATGCTCCTTGGATCTAAAGGATGCCTACACGCACATCCTCATCCACCCAAGCCACCGCCAATACCTAAGGTTTGTGGTGGCGGGAAATCATTACCAGTACAGAGTACTGCCCTTTGGCCTGTCCTCCGCACCGCGAGTCTTCACAAAATGTCTCGCGGTCGTGGCGGCCCATCTCCGGCTTCACGGCCTCTATGTCTTTCCGTACCTCGACGACTGGCTCATCAGAGCAGCGTCCGCTCAGGAGGTCACCAACGCCACGTGCCGCACGGTGACTCTTCTGCAGCACTTGGGCTTTGTTATAAACTTCGCAAAGTCCACTTTGCTCCCCTCATAGGATCTCGAGTTCATCGGCGCGAGGCTGCACACTCCTCAGGCGCGAGCATACCTACCGCTCGACAGGGCTCAACGGCTCATGGACCTAGCCGACCGCTTTCGCAGCCAGCCCCTGGTCTCCGCCAGGCGCTTCCTGAGACTTCTCGGCCATATGGCTTCCACCGTCCATGTGACCCCCAATGCCCGCCTGAATATGCGGTCTGCTCAATGGTGTCTCCGCCAGCAGTGGCGACAAGCCACAGGCGGCCTAGCAGACCTAGTGCGCGTCTCCGAGCCGCTGGTCTCGTCTCTCCGGTGGTGGCTCCGGCAGCCGAACCTGATATTCGGAATGCCTTTCCAGTCACCTCAACCGACCCGGGTGCTGACCACCGATGCATCCCTCCTGGGCTGGGGAGCACATTGCCAGGAGGCACGTACTCAGGGCCTCTGGACCACGTGGGAGTCTGCTCAGCAGATCAACTTCCTGGAGCTCCGGGCGATCCGCCTAGCTCTCAAGGCCTTCTCCCACCTGACTTCCCAACAGTCCGTCCTTGTCCAGACGGACAATCAAGTTGCCATGTTCTACGTGAACAAACAGGGGGGCACGGGCTCCTTCCTCCTCTGCCGGGAGGCACAGAAGCTCTGCTCTTGGGCCGTCAGTCACGGCATTCTCCTCAAGGCAGTTTATCTCCCGGGCCAAGAAAATGGCCTTGCGGACAAACTCAGCAGGATCCTCCAGCCGCACGAGTGGCGTCTGGATCCCTTGGTAGTTCAGAAGCTCTTCCTCAAGTGGGGCCTCCCCACGGTGGATCTCTTTGCCAGTCCTCGCAACCGGCAGCTTCCTCGCTTCTGCTCTCGTCAGCCACACCCCCTTCGGGTTGCGGCGGACGCCTTTCTGATCTCATGGTCGGGGAGCCTTCTGTACGCTTTCCCTCCCATCCCGCTAGTCTCTCGGACTCTTTTCAAGGTTCTCCGAGACAAAGCCTTCATGATCCTGGTGGCCCCTCGCTGGCCCAGGCAGCCGTGGTTTCCGCTCCTGCTGCAACTGGCGGTGGAAGATCCGATCCCTCTGGGGGTACAACCGGATCTCCTCACTCAGGATCAGGGGTCCCTACTGCACCCCAACCTCAGGTCTCTCAACCTCATGGCCTGGCTGCTGAGAGGGTAGTCCTGGCTCCCCTTCTCCTGCCGGCGGAGGTGGAGGAGGTCGTCTTGGCTTCGCGACGGCCTTCTACCCGCAAATGCTACGCCCTTAAATGGCGTCGCTTTGCAGTCTGGTGTACCCAACAGTCTCAGGATCCCTTCTCCTGCCCGGTGTCGGTGATCTTGCAGTACTTGCTACACCTCTCTAATCTGGGACTTAAGTCCAACTCCGTCAAAGTTCACCTCAGTGCTCTTTCAGCACATCATGTGCCGGTGGACGGCAGACCTCTTTCCAGCGACCCTCTTGTAGCGAGGTTTCTCCGGGGTCTTCTTCTACTTAAACCACCTCTGCGCCCGCCAGCGCCTGACTGGGACCTGAATGTGGTTTTGCAGCGGATCACCTGTCCGCCTTTTGAACCTATGGCTACCTGTTCTCTCCGTTTTCTGTCTTGGAAAACTCTGTTCTTGATAGCCCTCACTTCCGCTAGACGCGTAAGTGAATTGCAGGCCCTCGTGTCTGATCCCCCTTACACTCGGTTCTACAAGAATAGGGTAGTCCTTCGGACTCACCCAAAATTTCTGCCTAAAGTGGTCTCCCCTTTTCACATCAATCAGGAGGTGGTACTTCCAACCTTCTTTCCCAGACCACACTCCAGCCGAGCTGAAACGGTCCTCCATACCCTGGACTGTAGAAGGGCATTGAACTTCTACCTTGACCGTACGCGGGAGCACCGTAAAGCTGCTCAGCTTTTTGTGTCTTTTGACCCCAATAAATTGGGGCTCCCGGTCTCCAAGCGTACTCTGTCCATCTGGGTTGCGGACTGTATCTCTTGGGCTTATGGGGCAGCCGGACTCTCCTTAGAAAGTCGAGTCACGGCTCATTGCGTTCGGGCAAAGGCCACGTCGGTGGCTTACCTCCGCTCTGTTCCGCTGGCAGACATCTGCCGGGCCGCTACTTGGTCTTCGAGCCAGACTTTTGCGGTCCATTACTGTCTCGAGAGGGAGTCCCGTAGGGACAGTGCTTTCGGACAGGCAGTCCTCCGTAATCTCTTTGAGGTCTGAGCAACTCCTACCCTCCATCCCGGATGTGGGCTACCGGTGGGTGATAATTCAGCGAAGATTCTATCCTTCTGTGCTGCTGAGCTAGAGGGAGCTCATTTTTGTGCTTAGGGTCTCCGGTAGCCTTGAGCTTGGGAGTCCCATAAGTGAGGACTGACTTCCTGCTTGGTCCTGGAGAAAGCGTAGTTACTCACCTGTAACAGGTGTTCTCCAGGAGTAGCAGGAATCAGTCCTCACTACCCTCCCTCCTCCCCTTGGAGTTGCAATCGTCTGCTTATGTTCTTTTTGCAAATTTTTATGCTGTCTTTTTTAGCTATGTCATCTGACTGGCTAAGATGGCACCCTCGGGCGGGAAGACGACCGCGCATGCGCGCTGCAATTCCCAAAGGCTTTCTTTGAAAGCTGGGGAAAATTGCTCCGCGAGGGCTCCGTCGGCGCCGACGTCACCCATAAGTGAGGACTGATTCCTGCTGCTCCTGGAGAACACCTGTTACAGGTGAGTAACTACGCTCTATAGCTACTGTGTTATCTGTCTTGACTAGATTGTAAGCTCTGATGAGCGGGGACTTTCTCTTTTACATGTGTCTGTGCAGCGCTGCGTACGTCTTGTAACGCTATACAAATGTTCAGTAGTAGTAGTAAGTAATTAAGCTCCTGCATACCTGGAAGTGAAACACACGCCCTCAGATTTCTCAGTGAAGATTTCAAAATGATCCCTGCACTTAAATCTGGTATTTGCAGAGTAATTTTCTTAACAGATTGCTTAGTTAGGAAGGGCAAGAAGATGCCTATTTGAAAGTGGTGCTTATAAAAACAATAGAGGAGCCTCTGGAAGTCATTTTATAATGAGCGTTTGGCACTTATGTCAGTACATGCATGTAAAATGCCTCTTATGAAGTGACACTTCCCCTCCCCCCCTCCGTGTAAGAATATGCACCATGCCTAGTAGGCACATACTTGTAGGCGTGTTTGGGGGATTTGTTTAACTGGAGCTCGTGTGGAGTAACAAAGTCCGCACATAAACGATAAAATACACATCTATCTGCATACATCTGCACCTACTCCCAAGCTGCTGGAAGGGCTCTCTCAATTTTTGCTGCTTTTGTGCTGACATATAGATGTCTCATTTTCATCTGATGCGTAATTAGAACCTGAGCAATAAAACTCACATTAACTATTCCCACAGACCTAGTGCCATGACCACATTTTTACTATCTTGCGAAAATGAAGGTAATTGTTCTCATGCCAGATTTTACCCAGCAACTTAAACCAAAAACCTGTGCAGCATTCAAGAATACGGATTTTCTAGCACATTGTGTGTGAATTTCCCTGGAAGAGTTACATATAGTAACATAGTAAATGACAGCAGATAAAGACCAGTGTGGTCCATCTAGTCTGCCCAGCAATATGGCAGGAGTAGGTGCACCCCTTCCCATGTCTTTTAGGGAGTATAGATGCACCCCTATCCATGTCTTTGCTTAGTGGTGCACCCACCAGGAGCAGGTGCACCCCTCCCCATATCTTTGTTTCTTTGTTTAGGGGTGAACCCACTGCTCCTCCCCCCATTGCTCCATGTAGGACACCCCAATTTGTTGAGAAATTAGATGGTTCAGTTATTTTGATTTAATCTTGTTGCTGTAAAGTGATCCACTGTGTCTATCCCAGGCCACTTTGAATTCCGTCACCGTGTTTGCCCCCACCACCTCCATCGGGAGGGCATTCCAAGCATCCACCACCCTTTCAGTAAAAAACTATTTCCTGACATTGCCTTTCAATTTACCACCTTGCAGCTTCATGTCATGCCCTCTAGTTTTATAGCTTCCCCGTCTCTGGAAGTTACAACCACATAGTTTCCCTTTGAAGTGCATAATTGACATGGTGAATTATGCTTCCAGCAATTTAGCCAAATATGACAGCCCCTTCATTTTTCCAATTTTGAAAAGTAAAGCAAGTAATTTAAGCAAACCTTGACTCTACGGGAAGCCAGTGGAGCTTGTGGAGTAATAAGGAAACGCTCCCCAGTTCAGCAGGTATATAGATAGCCATAGTCCATTAGGGTGGCAGGGTCTGCGTATGTTTTATTTCTAGACGAATCCTGTGCATAAAATGTAGAATCAGATAAAATGACAGCCTATTTAGTCTGCCCACCCATAACTACCAACTACTAATCCCTACAAACCCATCCTGTCCCCTAGAGAACTTCTATGCTTGTCCCATACTTTCTTAAATTCACACACAGTTTTTGTCTCCATCACCTCCACTGGGAGGCTGTTTCACACATCTAGCACCTTTCCGTAAAGAAATATTTCCTTCGATTATTCCTGAGTCATTCCCCTTTCCGCTTCATCTTATGTCCTTTTGCCCTAGTGTTTCATTCAGTTGAAAAAAGATAGAACCTAGAAAATGATGGCAGTGTGCAACTGTGCAGTGCAGAATCTACAGAATTCCACTTTTTTACATAATCCCCCCACTAGACGTCTTGGTCCTCCCACTTCCAACTCAACTCTCCTAACTTATTCTCTCCCTCTTCCAGATTCAACCACCAATATCCCTTTCCCCCCTAGTGTTCTCCTACCCCCTAATCTTTACCCTTTCCCCAGGCTTGATCTGTTCCTCCCCCTAACTTCAGGGACAACCTCGCCATTCTCTAAGGTTTATTTCTCCCACTGTCCAGGATTTCTTCTCCCCGCAGGTTCAACTTCCCAGTTTTCTGTCCTTTTTAGGCTCAGTCTCCCATCTCAGTTTTTTCTCCATCTCGTCCTTCCAGGTTTGACCTTCACTGTTCTCTCTCACCTTAACTCCTCACAAGGCCCCCTAGCTTTGTCTTGCATCTTGCCATCTCCAGCTCCATTTTCTAGTTTTAGCCATGCCCCCCTCTCAACCCTACTGTTCCCTCCGCTATGGCAACGGCACAAGATGATGCAACTACATCACCCTTTTTCTCTACTAGTCTGTGTGGCCAATATTGCTGTGGTCTCTTCCACTGAGCTAGGCAGACCTCTTCCTACCTCCTTTCAGCCTTGTGGTCCAATGCGCACACTTTTTTTCTATCACATATAGTCAGCAGCACTAGCTGCATGCAGAATTCTGCACAAAAGAAAAACGACAAATTCTGCATCACTGAATAATAACTTTTTCTGTATTGCATTTAAATTTAATTATTATTCTAATAAAGTATATGGAATGTGGTGGTGTTAAGTGTTGTTAAGCCAGTGTCGACTCGTGGCAACCCTCTTGATAGTTTTCCTAAACTGCGTTCGGTCTTCATTAAGGCTGCTTATTGTTGATAGAGTATAATCTTTCGCTGCTGTTATTGTATCGATTCATATCATTGCTGGCCTTTCTCTTTTGTGTTGACCTTCAACCTTACCAAGCATGATGTCTTTCTGTAATGCTCTCTCTCTTTGCTTGATTTGTCCAAAGTATGAAAGTCAAAGTCTTGTTATCTGAGCTTTGAAAGAAAACTTAGGTTTGATCTTCTCTAGTACTGACTGGTTTGTTCTTCGGGCAGTCCATGGTATATGCAATATTAAGAAACATAGAAAAATGATGACATAAAAAGACCACATGGCCTATCTAGTCTGTCCTTCCATATCAACAACTACAATAGTCCCCTTTTTTCCTTTAGAGATCCTCTGTGTTTGTCCCATGCTTTTTTGAATTCATATACTGTCCTCATCTCTACCACCTCCACTGGGAGACTATTCCATGGATCCGCCAGTGTTTCCGTAAAGAAATATTTCCGCATATCACTCATGAATCTATCCCCTTTCACCCTCATCCCATGTCCCCTCATAGCAGAACTTGCTTTCAATCAAAAGAGGCGCTCTCCCCCTGTGCATTTATGCCATGGAGGTATTTAAACATCTGTCATATCACCTCTATCCCACCTTTCCTCTAAGGTGTACATATTGTCACGCCCTTAGCCCCTTACAGACAGTGTGGAGGGGCGTGCTTGTTATAGGAGAGATTCACCATTTAGCCTTTACCTGACTGGCTACCTTGTAATGCCTCATGGGAAAGGTAGTTCAGTCAGGAGGTACTTGGCTTCAGGTAAAAAACCCCCACACAATTGTAGTTGGCTTTGAGTGGTAAGGCTTTTGACAGAAATTTATTGATGGGGTAAACGCTAGGGTCATAAATTAACACCTTTGGATTTTCTCCAGGATTCTTTCAAAAATACATCAGGATATAACTGAACTCAAAACAAAACAGCTTATAATGTTCTTCAGCATAAAGATAAGTCCTTTCAACAGCCAATGCTATCAGATATGGCTAGCAGGGCTGTTTTAAAACAAACAGAAACAGCTTTTCCTAAAGCAGGTTTCTTTTTCTCACAGTCCAGAACACTTCCCGGCTGTTTGTCTCCTTAATCACAGTAAAAACTTTCAACAAGAAGTTAAACTCTTCATAGGCAAACAATTCTCTATGCAAGGCTTTCAGGAATAGTGAAAACAAAATCAAAGCTTTTCTTACTTTCACCGTCAGCACGGCTTCAGGCTGTGCACTGCACTGGCTAGCAGCTGTTTAACAAGTTGTAATTAGAGAGCTGCAGTTTGCTCAGCAAAGGTATTTCTCCTTTAATACAGGACTTTCACAAGTTATCTACAGGCTCTCAGGGTTACCTGACTGGAGGTTTTCCTTACGGTTGACTCCCTTCCAAACCCTCTGTATTTGAAGATTGGCATAAAGAGCAATCCATGTATGCGTCGTCTTCTTCTACAGCCAGGTCTTGTTCACCCAGTTGCATTGGCTCCAACTTAGTTTCTGGCTCAGAGGGCTTAGCTGACTGCCTTCCCTTAGGGCAAAAGCTGTCTCTTGCAACTCTGTAGTGCTCCAAATTAGACAAGCTTGCAATGCTCCTACCTGGGTCAAGGCTTGTACCAGCTTCTCCTTGCTCATGCTCTGGCCACCATTCACCTGAGCTTTCTCGTCCTGTCCTCCAACTTGTGTTCCTTGTTCCTGCTGTTCTTACTGTTCCAGCTCCATTCCTCTTCCAGTAAGCATTCCTACTCCTCTCCCTGTAGGCATTCCTACTCCTCTCTCTGTAGGCATTCCTACTCCTCTCTCTCTCTCTGGATAATCTGACCTAGACTTAAACCTCTCAGGCTCCAGCCCCACCCCTTCTCCTCTCAGGTGTTGGAGATCACACTGCCTCGTGGCAGCTGAGTGATTGGGGAATTCAGTGACATAAGGGATCCTTACCCTGGGCCTGCATTCCCTCTCCTTTTCTCCACTAGGGGCATTCTGCAACCTATTGCAGCTACGAAAAACCTGCTTTCTAGGTGTAAATGGAGTTTTGTGTCTCTGACCTTGTAAAATAGGTCCTTTGATAAGGGTGAATTCCTTCTCTTTATCCCTGTCTCCTGGGTCCTGATAAGCTTCCTTATCACAATATTAAGATCCTTAAGTTTGTCCTCATATGCTTTATAATGAAGACCACTAACCATTTTAGTAGCAACCCTCTGTACTGACTCCATCCTGTTTATATCCTTTTGAAGGTGCGGTCTCCAGAATTGAACACTATATACCAAATGAGGTTGCACGAAAGACTTATACAGAGGCACTATCACCTCCTTTTTTCTGCTATCCATTCCTCTCCGTATGCACCCAAGCATCCTTCTAGCTTTTGCTGTCGCCTTTTCTACCTGTTTAGCTACTTTAAGATCATCAGACACAACCACGCCTAGGTCCCGCTCTTCTTTAGTGGACAAAAGTACTTCACCTCCTATACTGTATTGCTCCCTTGGATTGCTGCAGCCCAAATGCATGGCCTTACATTTTTTAACATTAAATCCCAGCTGCCAAATTCTAGACCATTCTTCAAGCTTAGCTAGATCCCTCCTCATGTTATCCACACCTTCCTGGGTGTCTACTCTATTGCAGATTTTGGTATCATCCGCAAAGAGGCAAACCTTACCCAACAGCCCTTCCGCTATATCACTAACAAAGATGTTAAAAAGAATCGAACCAAGGACAGATCCCTGGGGCACACCATTGGTAACTTCCTTCTCCTCAGAGTGAGCTCCATTTACCTGTACTCTTTGTCGCCTCCCACTCAACCAATTTCTAACCCAAGCAGTAACTTTAGGATCCATCCCCAGGGTGCTCAGTTTGTTTATAAGTCACCTGTGAGGAACGGTGTCAAAGGCTTTACTGAAATCTAAATACACCACATCTAGGGCTCTCCCTCGGTCCAACTCCCTGGTCACCCAGTCAAAGAAATCAATCAGATTTGTTTGACAAGACCTGCCTCTGGTGAATCCATGCTGCCTCGGATCCTGTAATCCGCTGGATGCCAGAAACCTCACTATTTTCTCTTTCAGCAACATTTCCAATAATTTACTCACCACCGAAGTTAAACTAACTGGCCTGTAGTTTTCAACCACATCCTTACTTCCGCTTTTGTGTAAAGGCACCAAGTGAGCCCCTCTCCAGTCCTTTGGCACCACTCCTGACTCCAAGGCATTGAAAAGGTCAGTCAGTGGAGCTGCTAGAATGTCCCCAAGTTCCCTCAGTATTCTAGAGTGTATCCCATCTGGTCCCATCGCTTTGTCTACTTTAAGTTGAACTAGTTTCTCATGAACACAGTCTTCTGAAAATTGTTCAAGATGTCCCTTGCTTCTGTTCCTATTTATGAGTGTTTTCTGAGGTCCTGTTCTTGGTTCTTCATCTGTGAACACAGAATAGAAATATTTGTTAAGCAATTCCGTTTTATCCTTACCAGCTTCTACATATTTCTCCCCTTCACCCTTGAGTCTGACAATACCACTTTTGCCCTTCCTATTCTCACTAACATATCTGAAAAATGTCTTATCCTCCCATTTTATTGCATTGGCTATTTCCTCTTTTTGAATCTTTGCTTTCCTGACTACTTTGCTAGCTTCTCCAAGTTTTTCCAAATATAGATGCCTGTCTTCCTCTCTCTGTAATCTCTTGTATTTCATGAAGGCCTCCCTCTTTTTCTTCTCCTTTTCATCTACTTCTTTCGAAAACCATAGCGGTCTCCTTTTCCTTTTCCCTTTATTTACCATTTTAACAAAAAGGTTGGTTGCCCTTAAAATATCCCCTTTCAGTTTTTCACACTGTTTTTCTACATTCCCCAGCTGTTTCCATCCCGCTAATGACTCCCTGAGTTATTGGCCCATCTTGGCAAAGTTAGTTTTCCTAAAGTCTAAGACCCTCACTTTTGAATGGATTCTAACAGCCCTAGTCCTAATACTGAACCACACCATCTGGTAATCACTGGATGCAAAATGATTTCCCACTATAACATCAGAAACACTTTCACCATTGGTAAGCACCAAGTTCAGTATGGCCCCTTCACGTGTGGGGTCTGTTATGAATTGCTGTTCTCCCTGTAGAGAATCCAGGATTTCCTTACTTCTAGATGATACTTCCAGCACCATAAATCAAAGGCAATGATTTTATTCTGATCTTTGTCACTGTTCAGCTTTCAGATTTGTAGGACGTTATTGAAAATACCATGTCTTGAACAAGTCAAATCTCTGAATGGAGAGAGACATCTCTGCTCTTGAGAATCTTGTCTAGGTCTTTCATAGCCATTCTGCCAAGAACAAGGTGTCATCGGATTTCTTGACTGCTTGTTTCTTTATTTATTATTGATCCAAGCAGGTTAAAGTTGTCAACTATTTCAATTTCTTCTCCATCAGTGATGAACTTATTGATTTTTGTCAGTTGTCAGGATCTTTGTCTTCTTTATGTTGAGGTGAAGGCCCATTTTAAGACTGTGTTCCTTGATCTTGAGAAGCAAATGTTTCAGATCGTCTTCACTTTCAGCCAGTATTGTGGTGTCATCAGCATAGTGAAGGTTCCTGATGAGTCTTTCACCAGTCTTAACACCTCATTTATTTATTTATTTATTTTATTTATTTACATCTCTTATATACCGCACTATTTGCGATCAGCGCGGTTTACATAGAACAAACAATATCCGACAATAAACAAGAGTCAGGTCATTACAATGAACAGGAGCAGTAAACTTGGATAACAGGGGAAACTATCTACATGTGTGGAACATTGAACAAGGTAACTGTATATATGAGAGATGGAATTATTGTGTGTTGTCTTCATACAGTCCTGCTTCTCTGATAATATGTTCTGCACGTAAATTAACAGGTAGGGGAAAGTATGCAGTCTTGTCGTACACCTTTGCTGATTTCTGTTCAAACTGTTGCTGCTTGATCATTGTAAAGGTTGGGCAAGAGAACTATTAGGTGTTCTGGCATATCCATGCTTCCATAATGTTGCCCAGATTTTCTTATTTTCAACACAGTCAAAAGCCTTGCTGCAGTCAATAAAGCACATATCCCTTTGCTTTTCTTTTGTCTTTTCAAGGATCCATCTCACATCCCCGATGATGTCTCTTGTTCCTCGCCCTTTCCTGAACCCTGCCTGCACTTCAGGCAGTTCTCGTTCCAAGTATGGTTGTAGTCTGTGCTGAATGATCTTGAGAAGAATCTTGCTGGCATGTGGGATCAGAGCGATTGTGTGATAATTTCCACAGTCTGTTGGATCACCTTTCTTTAGTATTGGTATAAACAGATCTTTTCCAGTCAGTTGGCCATGATGATGGTTTCCATATTTCCTGGCAGAGCCTTGTACATAAGTATGGTAACAGCCGCATCTTGTAGCATTCCAATTTAAGGATGGAATTTTCTCTTTAACTCACGTAGCTTTAGGAAACCAATCTTGTTCTTTCTCTAATAGTTCTGACTCTGTTTCCTTGCATGTATTATTGTAGTACTTCTCTTTGTCATGCTGCATGTTGGAAATCTTTAATTTCTGTGATTCCCTCTCTTTCTCCTCTGGCTTTAGTTACTGTGTGTTTCAGGGCAATTTTCAGAGTTTCTTCAGTCATCCATTTTGGCCATTTTTGCTTTTTTACTTTTTGTAGAGACTTCTCACTTTCTTCAAGCATAACTTTCTTTATTTCATTCCATAACTCTTCTGGTGCTCTGTCATTTGTATCCAAAGCAGCAAATTGATTTTGTAGGCAGTCTTATTTGCAACAGAGGGTACTCCCCTGCGGGAATGGATAGCATGAGGAAAGATCTACAAAAGCTGGAAGAATGGTGTAATGCTTGGCAGTTAAGATTCAATGCGAAGAAGTGCAGTGTCATCCAAGGGAAATGTACACCATAGGGGGGCGAGAGGTTGCTGTTCACGGACCTGGAGAAGGACCTTAGTGTGATTATTTCTGAGGATCTCAAGGTGGCAAAACAGTTCGACAAGGCAAAAGCCAGGAGAATATTGGGTTGCATACAAAGAGGAATTACCAGCAGAAAGGAAGAGGTATTAATGCCACTGTATAAGTCACTGGTGAGGCCTCACTTGGAATACTGTGTTCAGTTTTGGAGACCATATCTTGCAAAGGATATAAAAAGACTGGAAACTGTTCAGAGGAAGGCGACCAAAATTATTTGGAGCCTGCGTCAGAAGTCTTATGAGAAGAGACTTGAAAACCTAAATATGTACACTCTGGAGGAGAGAAGGGATAGGGGAGATATGATTCAGACCTTTAAATACTTAAAGAGTATTAATGAACAAACAAACCTCTTCCAGGGACAGGGAAGCTGCAAATCTAGAGGGCATAACATGAAGCTGCAAGAGGGTAAATTGAAAGGCAATATCAGGAAATACTTTTTCACTGAAAGGGTGGTGGATGCTTGGAATGCCCTCCCGATGGAAGTGGTGGGGGGAAAATACAGTGACAGAATTCAAAATGGCATGGGACAGACACAGTGAATCCCTTTACAGCAACAGGATAAAATCAAAATAAACGTAACTAATTTCTCAACAAACAGGGGTGTCCTACACGGAGCGGTGGGTTCACCCCTAAAACAAAGACATGGGGATGGGTGGCCTGCACGGAGCAGCAGATGCACTTACTCTTGCCATCTTACTGGGCAAACTAGATGGACCATACTGCCATCTGCCGTCATTTACTATGTTACTATGTCTTTAAATTCTGGTGGTATAATCTTATGGTCATATTTTGCTACATTCATGAGTGGCTTGCTCTTTTTCAGCTTTAGCTTGAGTTTGCATACTAGGAGTTGGTTATCTATACAACAGTCAGCTCCAGGTATGGTCTTTGTTGATGTTATTGAGCTTTTCCATGGTTGACTTCTACAGATGTAGTCAATTTGATTTTTGTACAGTCTATTGGCTGAATTCAATGTGTACAGTTGCCACTTGTGTTACTGGAAGAAGGTGTTTGAGATGAATAGATTTTTCGTCTTGCAGAATTCTATCAGTCGTTCTCCAGCTTCGTTTCTGTTTCCAAGTCCATATTTTCCAACTACTTTGTCGTCGTCTTTGTTGCCAACTTTTGCATTCCAGTCACCCATGATATCAGGTTAGTTTGTTTGCATGTTCTGTCAATTTCAGCTTGTACTTTTTCATAGAACACATTAACTTCATCCTCTCTTGCAGTTGTCATTGGGGCATATACGTGAATAATAGTTGTGTTGATGGGCATTCCTTATAGATGAATAGAAATTAAGCATTCACTGATTATAGTATTGTATTTCATTACAGTTCTTGCAAGCTTCTTCTTATTTATAAATGCAACACCATTTCTTCTTTGTCTTTAACACTAGAAGCCCCAAAGTGCATCAATTGACACAAATGCATCTTCGAAGAACCATACATCTGCTAGAATCATGTCAGTCATGTTCCATGACTTTGTTAGCAAGGTCAAGATGTTCAAATATGTACATCGAAAATTAATGACAGATGCACCACCTAGCGGGAAATGAATTTATACCTAGAAGACCCAAAGTACGTCACTTGATGCACTCAATTGTCTTGGATGCGTCAATTGACTACGTTGGGATTTCTAGGTATAAATTCATGTTCCTGCTAGGTGGCGCATCTCAATCACTATTTACAGTTTTACTCCGACATTACAAACAATAAACACACGATGACGTCATGTAATGACGTCACTTACTGCACATATTTAACAAATAAGTAACTTTACATTAATTCACATCTGCATTTCATGTTAAACGCAGTCGTCATGATAATGTGTCAATTGACGCACTTTGGGGTTTCTAGGTAAAATGCCTTTTGGGGCTTCTAGTGTTAATTTCCAGCATAGTGCATCAGATTTCCATCAGATGCAAAGTGCCCGATACCAGTACATTTCAGTTCGCTGACACCCAACAAATCAAGTTGTACATGTTCCATTTCATTTTTGAAGACCTCCAACTTCCTTTGGTTCATGCTTTGTATGTTTCATGTCCCAGTATGTAAGGCATCTTTGCAACTTCTGACTCTCATTTCATGCACAGCTACATCAACAGTCAGACGTCCAAGGACTTTGATGCAACCCAGTTTATAGGTGCTGTTTCTTTTTTGTCTTGATTAGATCATAAGCATTTTTTTTGTCTTTTTTAGATTGTAAGCTCTGATGATGAGGGACTGTGTCTTTCATCTATATGTACAGGGCTGTGTATGCCTTCTAGCTCTATACAAATTATTAGTAGTAATACATCATACAAGCTGGATTCACTCTGAAAAGTCTTCAAGCTCATCCCCAGTAGTCAGTTCAGTTCCTTCTTACAGTGCAATTTGTTTTGTTGTGACTTTCCATTGGATTTAGGTGTCAAGATACAAAAGTAGATAACCAGGCCTTTCTTCCGTGCAGGTAATGTTGTCTTCACAGAAATGTGATCCTCTGCTGCCACACCATCTGATTCTGCCAATACCCAGATGGGTGGTTTGTCTTAATCTAACACCTGAGCTGAGTCCTGTCCATCTTAGGAGACCCTGCCAATAGTTATGCCACCGATAGCTTAGCTCTCGGCATCACTGATGCACACAAGCCCTCACAGCATGACAAGCTGCAAACCAAGTGAGAGACATGGAATGTTTCCGAATATAATTCCATTTTGTGCAGAATTCCCTCAGGACTTGAGTGATGGACTGGGAAGGAAGAAGGATGCCTTCTGCACCTGTTTCCGATATATTGTCATTTTCTTGTTTCCAGGTGCTGTTTCTTTTGTGTCTGTTCCATTTCTTGCTCAGTGTTGGCCTCCCAGCTGCTTCCAGCAGAATCACCTGATTGTGTTATGACAGCAGAATCTCACCATGTGTCACTGTGATTGTGTATCACTGGGCAGAAGACAGGAGAGGGCGTACTGGCACATCATAAAACCATAGAGAGATACTTCAGGGAAACAAAATGTAACTTTTATTGATAATGCAAGGAAGAAAAGGGGGCTGGGGAAACCATGATAACAGGAGTTAGTGTGTCACACCTGGAAAGTGCGGCTATATCACTACAAAGCCAGATTGTAAGAGAACTGGGGGGAGGGGACTATATACACCAAAACAGACTATGGGTGAAGGGGTACAGGTTTGAAAAAACATTGGTAGGGTGTATCTGAAAAAGCCACTATTATAGTGAGGTGTATTGGCAGAGCTGTGTGTGGAGATCTCGGTACTGGACTAGCAGGTGTTCAGGATTGAGTTGCATTGGCAGAGCTATGTGTGGACGGGGTGGGGAGGGGGAGGGTTGCAATACTGGAATAACAGGAGGTTCAGCGGGTTGCAGCTGAAGTGCCCTGGCAAAGCGGCATGTGGTGGGGACAGTGCTAGAGCAGCAGGGAGCAGCAGTGCTAGAGCAACAGGAAGTCAGAATTGAGATGCATGGGCAGAGGTGTGTGGGGAGAAGGGCTTGCTACTGGAATAGCAGAGGATGCAGCAAGTCAAGACTGAAGTGTGTTGGCAACATGCTGTGAGGGAAAACAGCATGCGCCTGCCTCAGAGGGGCTTTCTCTCCCATCCATTAGTGCTCATAAGTCACAAAATCTTGTTAGTTATGATTTTAAACTAGGTTGAAGAGGATCAGTGCAGGGACCTTCGTTTTTGATCTTGCTCAGTTAAAAATTCCTGCCATCTGCTCGGAATCCACATTTGGGCCTTTTATCTGTATAAATCTGCCAGAACAGGATGCTATGTCACCTGACCTTCAGCAGGGAAGCTCGATGTGTGTCTGGCACGCACTGTGAGTCTCTACCTCCCACTGTAACTGGGAAAATGCCTAAACAAGTTTGCTTTACATTTTTAGAAAATCAGGTGTCTGGATTTGATTTTATCCAACTTTGTAGTTTTATGGGTCTCTTCATCAATGACATTTTCAGATGAGAACCATTTTGTCACACTTACTGTTTTGGTGCAGGAGAATAGTCAGCTGAGGCTGTACTTCTCTTTTTATGACATCATCAATCCAGACCATTGTCTGTTCTCACAAGCTGGGCATTGTTGTTGGTGTTATGTGCCCTTGAGTTGATGCAAACTCCTGGCAACCACCCCCTGGATTCTTTTGACAAGGTGTGACTGGAAGTAGATTGCCAGGCTTTTCGTCCATGCACTAAGCCTTCAGCACCTAGTATTCCAAGGTGATCTCCCATCCAAATACTAACCTGGCTTGACTCAGCTTAGCTTGAGATCAGGCTCAATCAGGGTGGTGTGGTCGTAGTCCATATATATACATTTTTTATATATAAAAACCATATACATAATCATACACGCACACACGTCCCCTGATGTTGGGAAAATTAAACATATATGGCCAGGAATCACAATCGTAAATCAAGCGCTTTTTGTGGAATCTTTCATTTTGGGTGGCTGTCTGGTAGTCAGCATTTTCCTTGCTACAGATTATAAACCTTATAATGGCCTGAAAGATTATTTGCTTAAAGATTCAGAGGTACAACGAGAGGAACAGCAGAAAGATCAAGACTAAGTTCAAATTTGCATGGGTTGAGTATAGCCCAACAGCTTAAAGGGTAGTCAGAATGTGGGTTTGATTCCCAGCTCTGGTCTTCCACTTCTCAGGTCAACCAGGGTTGTGGATGCATCAAAAGTAGCATTTCTAGCACCTATAACAGAATGGGAGAGTCCCAGTGACATCCAGTAGCCAGCTTTAGGATCTTATAATTGCAGGGCTCCAGAACATAAAATATGCCATACTGGATTACACCAAGGATCCATCAAGCCCAATATCCTTTTCCAACAGTGGACAATCCAGGTCAAAAGTACATGTCAGGTTCCCAGAAGGTACACAGATTCCTTGCTGCTTGTCCAGTGGGTAATTAGTGGATTTCTCTGGTCCTCTTTAACAATGGTTTATGGACTTTTCCTCCAGAAACTTGTCCAAACCTCTTTTAAATCCAGCTACACTAACAGCTTTTACTACATCCCATGGTAACAAATTCCAGAGTTTGATTATGCATTGAGTGAAAAAATATTTTCTACAATTGGTCTTAAATGTGCTACATTGTAACTTCGTTATATGTCCCCTAGTCTTTCTACTGTGTGAAGGGGTAAACAATTGATCTACATTTACCCGTTCTACTCCATTCATGATTTTATAAACTTCTATCATATCTCATCTCAGCTGTCTCTTTTCCAAGTTGAACAGCCCTAACCTGGTTATCCTTCCATTCCATTTTTGTCGCTCTTCTCTGTACCTTTTTTTAATTTTCTATATCCTTTTTAAGATATGTTGACCAGAATTGCATATAATATTCAAGCTGTGATCGCACCATGGAGCGATACAGAGGCATTGTAATATCCTTCTTTTTATTCTCCATTCCTTTCTTTATGATTCCTATATTCTATTTGCTTTCTTGCCCCGCCGCACACTGGGCAGAGAGTTTTCAACGTATTATCAATGACGCCTAAATCTTTTTCCTGTGTGGTGGTTCCTAATGTTGAACCTTGCATCGTATAACTATAATTAGGGTTGTCTTTCCATCTCTGCACTTGTCCACATTAAAAGTCATTGCCATTTGGACATCCAGGGGGTCATTCTCATCCTAGTTTATCGGGTCTGGACATCCAATTCGGACATCCAGATCGTGCTGCCAGCAACAGAGCTCCCTGCATGTATAGCTGACTTCTGCAGGGAGCTCTGTTCATGGGTGGGAGGGGGTGGGCTGGGGGAGGAGCGAGGGTGGGCAGTAGGCGGCAACTGACTCCAGACGTACAGGCCTTCAATGTAGACAGGAGACTTATTCCACCTCAAAGGTGGAATAAGTCGTCCTGGATGGCAGGAGAACATGGCGCGGGACCCAGAGGAGCAGGTAAGCAGGCACAGGGGGTTCCCCAAAGCCCAACCCTGGCCTTGGAAGACCTAATCGGGGGTCAGGCTGTGGGGAAACACAGCTTTGTGTGTCGGCTGGTGATCGCGACTCCTGAATGGTGCCTGGCTGAATTAGCTGGGTATATGGCTGGGTGAGTGGCCGATCAGAATTGGGGTCTGGCCTGCATGTCCAGGCCGGTAGACCCGATTCTGATCCTGCAGGCACATCTAGCCTCTGTGGGATCAGAAGCAGGAGCTACCGCTGTACGCTCCAATTCTGCCAGGCCATACTGGTACAGGACAGAATTGGCCTTCCAGTCTCCCAATTTATCAAGGTCCTCTTGCAATTTTTTTTAATCTTCTTGTATTTTAACAACTTTGAATAATTTTGTGTCATCTGGAAATTTGATCACCTCATTCATTATTCCCATTGTTAGTTCATTTATAAATATGTTAAAAAGCAGCGGGCCCAGCACAGACCCCAGGGGTATTCCACTATTCATCTTTCTCCATCGTGGAAGATGGGCATTTAGCTCTACTCTGTTTTCTATCTTCCAACTAGTTTAGTTCCTAATCCACTATAGTACATTGCTTCCTATCTTGTAGCTTTTTCATTTCCCCAAGAGCCTCTCCTGAGGGACTTTGTCAAAGGCTTTCTGAAAATCAAGATGTACGATATCAACCGGCTCACCTTTACTTGTGTATGCACACCTTCAAAAAAAATATGAGAGATTCGTGAAGCAAAACTTTCCTTGGGTAAATCCATGTTGCTTTCTGCCATTAAACCATGACTATCTACATGTTTAGTAATGTTGTTTTGTATAATATTTTTTACCATTTTGCCTGATATTGATGTGAGGCTCATTTTCTGTAGTTTCCCGGCTCACCCCTGTAACCCTTTTTTAAATTTGGCGTCACATTGGGCACTCTCCAATCTTCGGGTTCAACAGATGACTTTAATGATAGATCACAGATTGCTAAAAGTAGTTCTACAATTTCATATTTCAGTTCTTTCAGCACTTTGGGAAAGAGCCCTGGTGACTGGCCCCCAACCAAGGACTATCATGAAAATGACCAAACAGAATTAAGTGTGGCAGGACATCCATATCTTCCCTATTTGCTACACAAAAGGAAGATTCTGGATTCCATGTTCTGTTCTGACTAGCCAGGCAACCTGAGGGTAATAAAGGTTGGGCCTGCCTGAAGGTTGCCATGGTGAGGGGGTATCTTCACGTGTTTTGGAGGGAAATATTTAAGACCCTGCTTTTAGGGGTCAAAGGGTTTCCTCCACAGGAGCTCCAGGATCAGGAAAGCAGCCTCCCTAAGTGCCAGCTGGATCATTCAGCTAGGAGAGCAACTACCCCTAAGCAGACTAGGCTTAACATGGGAGCAACAATGGAGAAGGAGACCAGTGGCTAGACCACAGTAGGTCTAGCCACTGGTTAGGGCTCTTCAACCTGGAAAAGAGACGGCTGAGGGGAGATATGATAGAGGTCTATAAATTAATGAATGGAGTAGAACGGGTAAACGTAGATCGATTGTTTACCTTATCAGAATATAGAAAGACTAGGGGACATGCAATGAAGCTACAGGGGAACCTATTTAAGACTAATAAGAGAAAATATTTTTTCACTCAATGTGTAATCAAACTCTGGAATTTGTTACCGGAGGATGTAGTAAAAGCTGTTAGTGTAGCTGGGTCTAAATAAGATTTGGACAAGTTCCTGGAGGAAAGATCCATAAACCATCATTGAAGACGCTCTAGAAATCCACTACTTGCCCCAATACAAGCATTGTGGAACCTTTTTGTGGAACTGCTAAATACTTGTGACCTGGTTTGGTTACTGTTGGAAACAGGATACTAGGCTTGATGAACCTTGTTCTGACCCAGTGTGGCATATCTTATGTTAGGTCTGTGCTAGAAGGCTCAGCAATAGAGGAGTTTTGAGAGCAGTCAAGAAATTAAGGACTGAAGTAAAGGGGTCCCAGAGGAGTCATTCTGTAACAAAGTTGTGATTCCCTCAGAATGAGTGAGTAGGACTGAAGAGATATATCCTAGTTCTGCCACTGAATGGCCCAGTGCAGTGGTGTAAAGGATCACTGTCCACTGTGTGCATCCTAAACATACTGGCAAGAGGATGTTGCTGTATTTCTGATGGAAGGAATTCTTGTTTTGCCTCATTCTTGGGGAGAAGAGTGATTTCCCCATTTTGTATCTCTCTCTAATGCAAATGCAATGTGTGCCTAAGGGATACATTATGTAAGAGTGGTTTGGGATATTTTTTCTCTTAAAGTCCAGAGCACATCATACTCCGTGTTTAACCCAAGGATCCATGAACTAAGGAGGTGAAGAATAGGGGGAGTCCTATTTGGAGCCCTAAAAGCATCTAAGACTTACAACAGGGGATCTTTTGGGGGCTTTGATTGAGCTTTACCCTTTTCTCTGTTTTGTTCATTTTTTATCCTATATATACTTATTTTGAGAATCATCAGTGAAGGTGTTTTACTTATTTTTACCACAGTAGTGGTACACTTTTGCTACTCACATGTGCATCAGTCTGGTAAATGCCGTGAGGAAATTGCCTCCCCCGTGCCACCTAGACCAGAGGTATTCAAATCCAGACCTGGAGGGCCGCAAACCAGTCAGGTTTTCGGGATATCCCTAATGAATATGCTCGAGATAGATTCAAATACAATGGAGGCAGTGCATGCAAATATATCTCATGCATATTCATTAGGGATATCCCGAAAACCTGACTGGTTTGTGGCCCTCCAGGACTGGATTTGAGTACCTCTGACCTAGACCTTTAATCCTTTTTGTGTTTTTCTCCATTTTTTTCTCTTTTATGTGCTCTCTCCAGGGCCACCCATAACTCATCATTAATGAGTGGTTACACAGGTATGGAGGGGATATAAAATAGGAGAGAAAAAACACAAGTTTTTCTGCAGAGATGCATACAGCTGAAGAGGTTGGATGCAAGGTCTGATAGAATACTAGGCCCGAGGCAGCAGTGGCTTTACCAAAGGAAATGCTAAAGGCCTCTGTGCTTTCAGATGTTCAGTGAATGAAGACTGCACTGCTGGGATTCACCCTCAGTTTCTTCATATTGCTGCTTGATACCAGCTTGGTTGTCCCATAGAATATCTCTTTGGAGGCAATATAGAGGCTCCACCTCTACAGAAGGCTTGTTGTCCAAGTGTGTGGCCCATTTTGTGACTTTATTAAGTCTGACCATGAGGATCTGAAGGTGCGGGGCCACAGTGTTCAGCTACAGTCATTGGGAGGCCTTCGTGCCACCTCTTAGGCATCTAATCTGACCGTCATTACAAACAATTTGGTCCAGGATTATAAAGAATGAACTTAGAGAACTCTATAAAGAACAGAAATTTGTGCTAAACTTTCTTAGATTTCTTTCTTCTCAGGAGGTGCTAAAGAATTATGAAAGTAATTTGCATAGCAATTTATAGAGATAAAACACTTTTACTCATATTAATTGGTCATTTTGAAAATTGCTCTCTCTCAAGGCAGCTAAAAGTCTGTGTAGTCTGCCACAAGGCGCATACTGGTAGGAAAAACAGACTTGCAGGCGCACACTTGTTCATCAAAATGCCCTAGCAGAAAAAGCTAATTCAAGCACTACACAAGTGCACATGCCTTATACCAGTGGGAAGTTTCAAAGCAAAGTACACATACAGTCTACTGCCACTTCAAAATAGGTGCAAAGCTTGCACAGTCTCTGTCCCAGTCCCATTGCAGGCAGTTTGGAACTTTCCCCCAGATATTGACAATTTCCATAATACGGGCCCTTCACTCTGGATAGATTTGTGAGTTTAGAAGAAGGAGGTAGTGATGTCGCTGCATCTACAGTAGCACGGCTATCAAGCTGTCCTGGAAACGTTGCAGGTAGTAATACTTACATGACAAACATGGTTAGTCACCTTTACCAAGGAGTGAAACTGAGATTCCCATTTCTGTGTTAGAGAATTGGAGTCTTGCCCAGTGTGTATCTGAAGTAATTCAGAACAAGAGGATCATTTAGTTTCAGCTGTGGCCACGGGCCCTGAAATGTCCATGTAAATGTGCTGCATAAGTGGAATCACTTTATTTGCACTGACCCTGTTTTTGGAAGATTTCCTAAGGGATAAAATTCTTAGTAGTCACTGCCTTTGCCAGGCTGAGGACGTTTGCTGCTGTTATGGGAATTGATGGTTGGGTTAAATGATAAGCAATATGGGGCCATTTTTAAAGTAACACCTTGGTTTGTAACCCTGGAGGCAAGTGCATGGTACACACAGGTCTATAAGCGCATTATCAAATAGAAACATCATGTGGGGGTTTCCCTTTGGAAATGAAGATGGCAGAGGGACGGTGGGTCCCATGTAGCCACACACATCTGTGCCTGTTTGAAGCAAGTCCATATGTGCTGGACATTTCCTCCCCCGACCTCTCTCCACATCAGATGCTCCTTTTTGGTCGGCACAGCTTCTTCTAATTTGTTTTGCTATTTTGGTTTATCCTTGTTTTTTTTAATATTTTTATTTTATTTTGTTCTTGTGCTCTTCCCCTCCAAACTGAGATCTAGATGATATGAATGTTTTTCTTTGTATGATGACTTTATTTTTTTATCATCATCATTATGTATGGAAACTGCCATGTTTTGTGTCCCCTTTCAAGTCTATCTGTTGGATTTATTTGGAAATAATAGAAAAAAGAAAGCAGATATGAGCATTGCAATACCTGCAGTAAATCAATTACAGTGCTAATTAAGACTGATGTCTTATTTATTTATTTAACAGCTTTTCTATACCGCTTTATCTTGTGGTCCAAGTGGTTTACATTAAACAGAACAGTTTACATTACAACAGGGTAGTTAACTTGGAGAAAACTTAAAATTTATGGGTGCAAGGATCATAATGTAAGGGGAAGTTATCAGGGAAAGCATTAGGGGGAGGTTAACATGTAGATTAAGGTAGAGGAGGGAGGGGTAGGGGGGACTGAGGATGTTGCATGGTGATCGGTTTTGTCTTGTCCTCAGCAAAGCGGTCTGTGAACAGATGAGTCTTAAGGGCCTTTCTGAATGTTATTATGTCCTTTGTGGTCTGCAGCTTGTGAGGGATTGAATTCCAGGGGAGCCGGTTCCGGTGTAGTTTTGAGGTGCTTAATGTATTCAGGGGTTCAGTTTGGTTTCGTGTATTAGTGGTTGAAGATGGGTGGAGGATAGGCCATTGATGACTTTGAAAGTTGTGAGTATGAATTTATATTTTATTCGTTCAATGATGGGTAGCCAGTGTGGTTGTTTGAGCAAAGACATTATGTGTTCAGCTGTGTGTGCATTGCAGAGGGTACGTGCTGCTGTGTTAAGGGCAAGTTGGAGTGGATGGATGATTGTCTTTGGTAAGCCTTGGAGGATAATATTGCAATAGTCCACACATACTCTCTCATTTGAAGATAAAGTGGTTTACTCACTCAGGTATCATGTGCTGCTGTTTATAAAATAGTATCTCTTTTCTACTCACCACATCTCCTACAAGGGCCTTCATTCCTCTTACCAAGTTCTCTAGCATTTGGGTCTGAATGTGTGCAGTGCAAATTTATTTGTATTTAGCTCACACCCTTCTAATAGTTCAACACAAGTTACATTCAGGAACTGTAGGCATTTCCCTGTCTCCAGAGAGCTTACAGTCTTTTTGTGCCTCGGAGGGTTAAGTAAGTTGCCCAAGGCCACAGAGGGTGCCTGTAGTCTCTGGCTCCCAGGCTGCTGCTCCTCCACCATGGCCAGTAGGAGTGAAATCTACTTCCTCCTACTGACGAAGATTCAGAAGAGCATCCTTGCCAACTCAGTGGAAATGAGTGAATAGGGTTTCGTGGACCCAGAAGGCCTGATTATGTTTCAGAGACCAGGGCGAGTTATGAGTGGTGGGTGTGAGGTGCTGAGGCTCAAGTGTGTTATGGCAGAGAGAATTAGAGGGTGCTGGTGGGGTCCCTAAAGATCTAATTGTGCTCTGACTAAGATGGGGGAATGCAGCTTTCCCACATCATGTTCTGAGAAGGAAGCTCGACTGGAACCATTATTTTCTGAGGAGAAGAGGGGTACAATTGACCTGATTTGTGCACTTGGAGGGGGGCCTGGCGTAATAAATTTTCTTGAATTAGCTCTCTTGAATATTAACGGAGATGTGCTATCCAATATTAATGCCTAATGAGGTCATTATCATACATGTTTATTTTATTCATATTTGTATGCTCATTGTTATATGCAGGAAAGCTGACATGCATGCAAATAACACACATTATATATGAGCATTAGGTAACAGACGTGTTAACGCTAACACTCTTTAGTACATAGACTTCTAAGCATGTCACCTATATGTTTTCTATTAAGCATTTATAAAAGAATGAAACACATTCTTCCTGATTTCCTCTGGAAAATGAAGCGTCTGCATACAGCCCTCTGGAAACCTAAAATGAAGGTTCAGCTTCCTAAATGTTCTTCTCTGTCACCATATGTATGTGACAAAGTGGGTTTTGGCAGCAAAACTGGAAGGTTAGATGTTGAAAGAGAAGAGCTAGAGTTTTCTTTTCCCCTGTCATATTTTAAGGAACGTTTTTAGAAAAATGTTTTCCTGTAGAACAGTTTAGAAATTGACTGAGCCATCGAAAATTAAATGGAAATGAATTACCAAAATGCTTTTAGGGTGCAAAAAATTTGAAGAGTTAACATTCAAGAGGATGAGTGTGGTTAGCATTGGATGCTAATCGTATTAAGCCCTTTCAAAAGAAGAAAATTTGCACCCATGACTGGATAAATTTTGACCAGACAACTTGATGTCTGGCCAAAGATTTATCTCCATATATACTGTATAGAAAGGGCCAGGAGTGTTTTGGGGTGGGGCTAAAATGTTACCCAGATAGCAATGATATTCAGCTGCGGTCCAGATATATTTGTCCATTAAGTGGAGCTTAAATGGATAAATTATTATTTTAGGTTTAGCCCAGGAATATTCAGCACTCCCACCTAAATGGATAGGGGGTACTGAATATTGGGCATAAAGATAGGCAGACGACTTATCCACTTATCCTTTTTAGTGTGGCTGAGTGTCTGAATATTGCATACATCAATTTTTGCATTAATTGGCTTGGGTGGCAAAGAGAGAGGATATGGACACTGAATTAGATATTAAAAGGAAGAAAATATATGACCTTCCATAAAATAAGGATGAAATTTGTTAGCGATTTTGCAGGAATTTAAATGGCTGGAGAAGGGCCAGGATGGCCTCTGGAACAGTTCGCCATTTGCACTGGTATGTGTTTGTCTTCGTTGTCTCTGTCTGCTTACCAGACCTCTGATGCCATGGCCACAGGGAAAGAGGAAGGGTAAATCTCTGGAGAATCCCCCTCCATTCCTGAACAGGCCTAACCTGAAGATTCAACTGACACTTGAGGAGTTTGGCATCCAGCCATGTCGATAGTGAGTCACTGTTTCAGCTGGGTTCGTGGAATTTGGTGCAGTGAGCCCCCAGCAGAGGGTAGTACCACCAAGACCTGGAAGCAGTTTGGGCCATGTGGCAGTCCGGGACAGTGGAGGAGTCGCCTTCTAGTTTGCTGCCGGGAATGGTGGGATCATCTTGCTGCTGCTGCTTCTTCCCTAGTTCTTCCCAGGGAGACAGCGGTATTTATGGACAGGCTCTATCAAGGGGAGTTTCCAATTTTGGCTTTGCTTCACAGGAAAAACCAGCTGTCATTACAATTGAGATTCTATGGGACGCTATCTGGACGATTCATTGCTGCCATTTGCTAGTAAAGTAAAGTTAAATTTGGAACAACTGAAGGTCAAAGCAGCAGATGAAGACCAGGCTTTATTCCCTGGAGGCAGCAGTCAAAGGTCTGCTGTCTCTAAGGGCTACCCTGATTAAAGAAAAAGACTTTCTGTACTGAAAAGTGAACTTCTTAAAGAAAGAGATTAAGAAATCTTAAATTGTTTTTCTTAATTTTCCTGAGTGTTTGCTAATTGCTCCTCTTGAAATAATTCGCAAGTATCTTTGTGATGCCTTAGAAATGTCAGGAGACATGTCACCTCCTATATCCAAGCTCAGTGTGTATCATTAGGTAGATCTTTCTCAGGCCCAGAGGCCCAGGAGAAACTGCAAACTACAGATATGAACGTGACCAAATTTTTGTAGGATTCCTTGGAAGTTACGGAAAGGACTACTTTGATGGCTTGTTTTCCCTTTGACTCTGATAGAAATGCTGTCTTGAGATTGTATTTCAGGATTATTTTTTATTTATTTATTGATTTGGATGTATTTATATACCACCTTTCACAGAGGTCAAAGTGGTTTACAAGGAACTTGATTTTACAAATAACATTTACATTGAACCAGGTAACTTTATACAATGAAAAGGAACAGTGTGGTTAGCTTAAATAACTATGTACAGGTTGATAAACTACTGTATTTATATGTCTAGGGTTAGGGTGGTGTGGGGCTGAAGTGGAGGGTGAATAGATGGATCTTGAGGAGTTTGCGGAAGGATAGGAGGTCTGTAGTGTTTCTTATGTGGGCAGGAAGAGCGTTCCAGGTAGTTCAAAGGATCTGCTATGGGCTTGTTGAGTGCTTTTTATTACAACTTGGGGGTAGTTAGCGTCTTTATTGTGCAAGTTCTTCGTGATCTATTTGAAGACTGTGGCATTAAGAGGGAGTGAAGGTGGTTGGGTGATTGTCTGAGTTATTTTTGGGTTCGAGAATACTGAATTTTCTTGATGTATCTTGAGATACGAAAGAAAGCACCGAGAATTTCTGATCCTCAAGTCGAGGTTTCAAGCCCTAGGTGCAACTGTGCCATTGAGATGTTTGGTTTCATTGGGGAGTAAGCGCTTTTTTATTTTTTGAACCCAAGCAATTAAAAAATTTTCAGTCAGCAAGAGAGGAGCCTAGAATTCTCATTGCAGTAAGCCCAGATGGTTAAAGCATTGAAAATGTTCACTGCGATGGCTTGATTTTCAGGACTGCATTATCTTTTTTATATTTCTGCTGTTATTTGTACTGATTTTTGCCTGCCCCATCTTATTGTTGTGGTCTATTTATTATTCGTATATTTCTTGTATTTGTTTTTCTTATTCCTTCTTTACCTATTTCTTTTCATTCAAGAGATTTAATGTGTTGGGAAAAATTCAATAAATAAAACATTTAAATAGCTGCAGTTGAGGCCCTGTATATTAATAAGAAAACTGGTACATTTTTTTATAACTTGTGATAAGATGTCAACATTCTCTAAAGTGGCTTTGAGGTACTAATAAGTGTGTTTCTTATAACGTTTTGTTTGTCTAGTCTGTGTCTTGACTGAATTGTAAGCTCTAGGGAGCAGGGATTGTCTATTGGGTAGAACTGTTATAGAAATAAGTAGTAATGATAGGAGTACTAGGACGGTGCTGGTGGTAATGTAACATCGCTGTTTCCAGAGATTTAAGGGCACTGTGAGGAAGCAACTTAAAAAAAAATACTTTGAAAATAAGATCTGGACTGTGGATGCTTTCATTACATTATGTTTATTTGCTGTGTCTACATTTGAAATAATGTACAGGGGTCATGACTTTTAATTCCCTTCACCTCCCTTATTAGCCAATATATCATGGTGATGGTCCACCATGCACATGGCTACATTTACTTTTTGGGGAAAAAGAAGTGCTAAACTAATGCCAGTCACTCAGTTTGCTGGTACAGTTTGGAAACCGTGTGTGATATATTTGCCTCCCAGTCAGAAGATGCAAGGAATCAAATCCATGTGGAAAAAGCGTGCTGTTTCACACTTTGCAAAGCAAACTGTCGGGCAGAATTTTAGTACCTTTTTTGCAGAGTTTTTCTCCAGTACATTATCTGGTCCATAGATTTCAAGTTCGTTCATAACCCAGAGATATGCTTGTGTCATTTCGTTGGCTAGTTACTCAATGGTATCTGAGACTGTTACACCCCTGTTATACCCCCCACCTCCGGAGCCACTTATGCCTCGCTGAGAATCACTGCTGGTTAATCAGTACATCGTCCGCTCCTTTCTTTCATGGTTACTGTAGGTCTGTCTGTGGGCTAGAGTCAGTAGAAGATGTTACCGTACACTAAGGGGCTTGTTTACAAAGCCGCGGTAGCGGTTTGCGATCGTAATCGGAGCCGCGGCCCCATTGATTTCAATGGGGCCGCGGCTGCGATCGCGATCGCGAACCACTACCGCGGCTTTGTAAACAAGCCCCTAAGACACATTAACATATGTTATTTACTGCTGGTCACATTTTATGCAGTGGAACCTATTACCAGTAACGCATCTGAACAACATTATTGCCTTATCTTTTTCTCCAACTCCTCACCCTTGAATTTCTCCATTTCAGTTCTTCCCCTTTCTGACCATCAACTGTTAACTTTCACTCTTTCATACCGCAATCTCGCCCACTCTCCACCAACACAGTTAGAAATCTTCAGTCTGTTGGCCATTCACCTCTTTCCATTGTTGTCTTATCTCCCCTCTCATCCACTATATCATTTGAGTTGATGACGTGCTCACCTACAGTATACTTTGGCTGCTCTCAATCCTCCCATTCCATGTCCTGTAAGGCGTATTGTACCTCAACCTTGGCTGACTTCGAAAATCCACTGCCTACGTTCCTGTGCCCTCTCTGCTGAGTGCCTTTGGCTAAAATCCCATGCCCATGCTGACTTCATACATTTAAAATTCTTGCTAACCACCTTCTAGTCTATATAGCACTCGCCATACCTCCCCTGCTGTCGTCCCTTCCATCTATCATATCCTCTAACTGTTTCTACTGCAACTGTTCTTGCTGCCTTCAAACATGCTGTGGTTACACGACTAAAAAACCTTCACTTGTCCCTACCAGCCCTTCCAATTATCAACCCATCTCCCTCCTCCCTTTTGCATCCAAATTACTCAAATGTGCAGTTCACCAGTGCTGCCTTGGCTTTCTTTCCACTCAAGCTATCCTGGATCCACTGCAGTCTGGCTTTGTCCTTGCCAAAGTCTCCAATGATCTGTTCCTCGTGTTTCTTGAGCTATCTTATGTTTTTGACGCTGATGATCACCATCATCTCAATACTCCATTCTTGCTTGATTTCAGGACTCTGTTCTGTCCTGGTTTCCTTCTCATCTCTCCCATCACACTTTTAGTGTATGCTCTGGTGGATCCTCCTCCGCTCCTATCCTGCTTTGTCAGTGTACCACAGGGCTCTGTTTTGGGACCCCTTCACTGCCCCTTGAGCCCTCTGATCTCTTCCCATGATTTTCAGTACCATCTTTCTGCTGATGACTCCACTACTTATGTGTATCTTACCATGCTCTAGTCCCCAGTTTTGGGATGTTTTTTCATTTTGATTAGACTGTAAGATCTGACAAGCAGGAACTGTGGCTTATATCTATATGTATATTGCTTGTTCACCTTGTAGTGCTATAGAAATAATTAGTAGCAGTAGCAGATTTACCTGCCTATACCAGAAATCTCTCCAGGAATCCAGGCCTGAACCTCAGCCTGGTGCTTCTTTCTGAATGTCCGCTGCCATCTTAAACTGAACATGGCCAAGGCAGAACTTCCCATCTTTCCCCCTAAACTCACCTTCCCCTTCCTTCCTTCCTTCTCATTTTCTGTGGATAACACCATCATTCTTACTATTTCCTTAGCCCACGGCCATGGGGTCGTCTTTGACTCTTCTTCCTGAGATAGCTGAAACCTATCATTTTTTTTCTATAACTTCAGCAAAATTCATCCCTTTCTTTCTGAGCACACTACCAGGACCCATCACCTGCAGTTCAGACTAATGAAACCGCTCCTCACTGGTCTCCCATTGAATCCTCTCTCACCCCTTTAATCCATTCAAAACTCAGCTGCTTGGCTAATCTTCTGCTGTTGTCGCTGTGCTCATGTCGCTTCAGCGGTTTCCTATTTGTTTACACATCCAGTTCAAACTTCTCCTACTGACACAGGAGTGAATTCATTCTGCAGCTCCTCGTTACCTCTCTTCTCTTATCTCTCCCTGCAACCCTCTTCGGGAACTCCGCTCATCAGTCAGATTGCTTTTATCTGTGCCCTTCTCTTCTGCTGCCGACTCCAGACTCCATTCGTTCCAGTCTGCTGCGTTGTATGCGTGCTATAGACCACCTGAATCAGTATGCCAAACTCTGTCTCTGGTCTTCTTCAAAGCCAGGCTAAAACCCCACCTCTTTGAGGCTGCTTTTGCATCCTGACTGCCTTATTCTCTTGTGTGTTTTAATCATTTCCCTTAAAGAACTGCCTCGCCCCCTCTTTGTTCCATTTGATTGTAAGCTCTATGAGAAAGGGTTTTACTCTTACAAGTATGTGTACAGTGCTGCATATATCTTGAAGATTAGTAGCAGTAGTAAATATAGCCCTCTATCAGCAGCCAGGGAATTAACACTTTTCTAAAGTGCTGCTGCTGTGTGCTTGCATATTATGCTGGGCATATCCCATTAAATCTGGATTTTGCAAGAAGCCACAGTGCCACGGAGAAGGACGGTGCAAATTGTACCATTCTGCACATGTATCAGTCTTTCCAATGCTATGAACAGCAGAGAAATCCAGCAGGCATGCTCTGATTTTTACCATTTTCAGAGGAAGGGATTTTGTCCTCCAACTATGTTTAAATTATGAAACGTTCTCCAATGGCTAAAACACTCAATAACTTTGAATAAACATTTCCCCCTCAAACGCTTCACATTTCGTGATGAATTTAGCACAATATGTTAATCAAGTTTCCTGCCTTTGTGCTTTGTGTGCCAGGTGTCATCTTGCTTCTCCTGGATAAGCTCCGGAAGATGAAGTGGGAGCAGACGTGGAGGCTGACAGCAGAGCGAGAGTTAATGAGCATGCTCTCCACCTCCTTAGCAGATCAGGTGCGTGCATGGGGCTGTGTCGTCTTCAGTAGTGTAGCATAGATGTGATGTCATAGCTGCTGGTTTTTATCGATCATATGACACTGGATAGAAGATAGACTGTTGGAATGAAGTGGGGTGGGGACTGCTGTGTCATTACTAACATAACATAGAAAAGTCTATTTTACTGTTCTGCTAGATCTTATTGTATCATAAATAATATCCAAATGCTTCAAACCTTCTTGTTTTTATTATTGATTAACTGGATGATTTTCTAAGTGTCAATCTCATAAATATATTTTACACCTGCATGTATACCGTTTATAAAAAAAAATGTCATTAGGTATCCTTAAATATCCAACACTTCCCATAGTCAATATTTATTAATTTCACAAATTAAGGTAAAACACCCCTCATAAACATTCTAAGAAAAAATTTTCATATAAAATACATCTCACAGACTCTCATAAAAATTCATACTATTAATATAATTACTCATCATACTCACACTCATACCTTAATATCCCTCATTCTTACAGCATACATGCAATGCATGCAGTGTAAACACCACAAACCATGGAGGGGGTCGTGTGACAGAATAACCCCCTTAGAAAATCATCCAGTTAGTCAATAATAAAAACAAGAAGGTTTTGCCTTTGTAGGCATAGGGTTACATTGGATATTGTTTATGGTTCTGTTCTTTTTGATTTGCTTTGGTGATTCACTTTAGAGATCTTATTGTATTGCATAAAGAACACCGATTTGTAAACAAATGCAAATAAATGGTTTTGCTGCTTTGAAATCTATTTTTTTTTCTGTTTATGTTGAATAGTTAACAGTGGAATGGGATATTTGCCGTACCTTCTGAATGGCTGCTTCCTCATATGAAGAAAGTATTTTTTGCAGCAAGGAATTTTCCTAACTCTCTCTTCATCCTTTTTTTTGGCAAACCAGACATTCCTCAAGATTAGCACGCATTGCAGTCACACTCAACTGTCTGGAGGGAGATTTGCTTTTTTACTACATAAGAATGTTCATAGAGTTTCTCTTTGTCACTTCATCCTACGGCATGTCAGTGGGAGATTAAAATGACTCCTTATGCTTATCACCAAATCTCCCTTTTCATACAGACCTTGTTGATAAAGGTTACCTAGAAAACTGAGCCTTCTGATTGGATTTATTGCCAAAGTGTGACTTTCTCATGTTTTCATAGTTTATTGGTTAAAAATCATTTTGGGAGCATCACAACGAGGAATATTGCATACTGCCATAGAAGGGACCATAGTTCAGTTCTTGGGCCAGCACTCTACCCTTCTAGGTTCCTCAGGGCCGAGGATGCAGAGAGGGTGCTGGTCATTGCGCAATGGCGACATCTCAGATTTAGGTTCTACATTAGATGTTTTTCAAAAGGAGCTCTGAGGAATGACCTCCATCTGAGGATAGCTGCTGCAGTGACTGGCTAACAGGCTGATGCAGAAAACTGGTGCTAGACACACGCTATATTGACTTTTTATGCATTTAGTAGTGCCCCGACAACACACAACTTCTGATGCTTGATGCAGAAAAGATAAGGTATGCAAATGAAGGACGTGGTAACCGTGCACATGCAATTGAGCCGTCCATTAAACTAGGCAGAAAAAGCAGCCTTAAACTGGGAGAGCAAGCCAAACACATGCGCACAAGAAGACTGCGCTAGTTTGGCATGCTCTCCCAGAGAAACAGGCACCACGTTGCTGATTTGCATATCAGCCCTGACAGTATTTTGATGGCATCGGGAAAAGCCCCTGATGCCATCCAAATACTGTTTGGAGCCAGTGCCCCGACAGAAAGAGAATCCCTGGTCTAACAGCCCCTGAGTCTCCCACCCCCAGCCAAAATAACATTAAAATAAGCTGGTCGTCTAGCAGCCCCTGAACCTCCACCCCCCACCTGAAATAAAAATGAAAGAACCTGGTGGTCTAGCAGCCCCTGAATCCACCGCTTCTCACCTGGTACCTTAAAATAAGCGGGAATGCTGCTTATGTGCTCTCGCTCTAGGTCTGCCATCTTGAAAAATGGTGGCGCCTGGCCCCACGCAGTGCTTCCTGAGATGCACCTGGTGAGGTCAGATGCCATATAAGGTACCTGGTGGGAGTAGGGGGGGGGGTGGATTTAGTGGCCGCTAGACCACCAGGTTCTTTTATTTTTATTTTGGGTGAGGGGGGGTTCAGGGGCCGCTTAACCACTAGGGAGTCTCTTTCTGTCAGGGCGCTGGCTCCCGACAGTATTTTGATGGCATTGGGGACTTTTCCGAATGCTGCAATCATCCACAGTTCCATCAAAATACTGTTGGGTGGGGAGATTGGGGCCGTTGAGCCACCAGGGATTTGATTTCTCTATTTTGATGGCATTGGGGGTGTTGCCCAATGCCTGGATCATCTGAGGATGATAGCCAGGCATTGGGGAAAGCGTCTGGTGCCATCAAAATACTGTCGGGGGCACTCGTTAAAGGTTTGTCACCTCAGCCCCAGCAGTAAAACTATTGGCGCTATGGCTGGTTGCAAAATACTTTATGCCTGTCTCTGCTTCATTTACATACCAGACTATTATGTTCAGATCATTTTCCTTCAATTTAAATAAGTTTAAATACTCATGGCATTAATTGGGTACCAACGTTTCTGTCGCTGTTTACGCACACATCCATCTGTTTTCTGCATTTGACGTTTGCTAAAAAGTGCTTAAAGTGTTCTTAAATGTGGTGTTATCTATACTTAAAGGCCACTCTAGCTTTCTGCATCGGCCTGTAAGTTCGAAGGGGGTATAAAAGAAAAAAAAATCCCTGATAAATTGTGAATTTAAGATTACGGCATCAAATCCCAGCCCTCGATTTGAATGTGCTAGAGATAGAAAGGAACTGCTGGGACAAGATAATAAAACTTCTTGAGTTTCTTAAGTGAAAATGACTTGCGAAGTTCAGCATGCTTCCTTCCTGAGCAAACCTTACTAGGCCTTGACCATTCAGCCATTGTTTGATGTCGGCTTCTGGAAGATGCATGCTGAGATCTGCGTTCCGTTCCAGTGCCTTTTATCACTGGAGGGCTGCTATTAAGAGCTTCCAGATGTTAACATGTATGCACCATTGAGCCATCAGTCTCATCTTTGGGTAGGCAGGTGGTCCTGGGGAATTTCTTGGATGAATATGTGAATGTTTATAGTTGGACTGTCAGAATTTATTGCATTCACTTCTCATGTCTGTTGTATTGGGGCAGGGAAACGCAGTAGTGCAGATGGCAATGTTTGTAACGTGCCCATCTGTCTCTTTCTGCAGGACATCTTCAATGCAGTCATCAAACAGAATCCCTTTCTGGTGTACCAGCTTCCCTGCTTCTGGAATGTGCAGTTGTCTGACCACACCCGGTCTGAGCAGTGCTACAGGGATGTCTCAGACCTCAAGGTACAGTAAGGCTTGATGTGGCAGCAAGGTGCTTGGGTTTTACATACAGTATCGCTTCCAGAGAAAAAAAACTCGTTTTAGGTGTTTACCTACTCTATGGTTTCCAGGTGGACACACAACTTGTATTCAGACACTGTCCCAGAGAATTAATAATGAGCTTCAATCCTGGTTTTCTAATACCCAATAGAATATGTCCCAGGATTGACAGTGTGTCATAACATCCAGTCGTGGTTTCATTTTTCTCTCCCCCAAGTGTATTATTGTCCTTGCTGTTCTTTATCATTGTTTACAGTGTGATTCTATGTCATTGTGAGATAAGGACCTACTCCTGGGCTTTTCTTAAACATGGTTTTATGATTTTTAGTGCTTGCATTTTTGGAGAGAATTGAAATTGACAGAAGGCATAAACTGGAGCAAAATTTCTTGACGACATTATTCAATAGTTTCTTTTTTCTTTTTAAGTCCTTTCTGAGTAAGGCCCAGATTATCTAGCTCACTCCAACCCGCTGAGCACACACACTTGAGTTCACTATTGTGAATTTACCTGCCTGTATGTTTATATAAAGTGATCCTAACAAGACAATTCAGAAGCCTGCCGCAAGGGTCTGTGCAATAGTTTTGACACCTGATACAAGTCAGCCTTGTCAGGTTGATTTAGTCCTGGTATTCTTCAAAGAAAGACTACAAATGCTCTCTGTATATTTGTGGTCACAGTATAATGAAGAAGCCAAGAGGAGAGTATGCTCTATCCAGATTCTGGCTGCTGGTAATAAGCCACAGGCAGTTTTTCGTGTGATGTTCCAATTTTTGGGACAGGGTGTGGTTGGGATATGGGGGGTTTGAGATCAGATTGTGGATTATTTTGTGGCTAAGGTGGAGGCATTACAGATAAAGGGGGGAGGGCGATATGGGGTATGGAGAGCCTGGGAGAGGTACGGGTGAAGTGGACGTCCTCCTTGGGTATATTGGTGCCGATATGTAGGAGCTGCTCCAGGAACTACATCTAACTTGGATATATTTGGATCTTGTTCCCGGAGTCAGTCTTGGCATGGCTGACCAACTTGGTCAGTGCCTCACTGTTTTATTTATTTATTTATTTTATTTATTTACATTTCTTATATACCGCACTATTTGCGATCAGCGCGGTTTACATAGAACAAACAGTATCCGACAATAAACAAGAGTCAGGTCATTACAATGAACAGGAGCAGTAAACTTGGATAACAGGGGAAACTATCTACATGTGTGGAACATTGAAATAGGTAACTGTATATATGTGAGATGGAGTTATTGTGTGTTGCTCATACATGGTGGCTGGGGTTCGGGGGAGGCTGTGAGGTATTTAATGAAGAGGAAGTGTTTTAAGGCCTTCCTAAACTGGCTCAAGTTGGGGATAGCTCTGATGTGTGGTGGTAGGGAGTTCCAGAGGCTTGGGGCACTCAGACTGAAGGCTCTGTTTGAAGTTGATATGGCGCATCTTGTCATAGCTTTTGGTATTGCTAGCATGTTGGCTGCAGAGGTTCTTCTTATCCTGTTGGGTGTGTCAGGAGTGTTACCCTCATGGAACTCAAGGAAACCATGGTTACTCCAATCCCCAAGAAAGGGATAGACTTGCAGTGTTCTAACCCGTGCCTTATTTCATCTTTGCTGAATCTGGCCAAGGTTGTGGAGAAGGTGGTTTTATTTCAGCTGATCGAGAAGAGGGGCTGGATTGGGGGCAGGCTGGCTTTAGGAAGGTTCTGCTACAGAATCCCTCATGGTGTCCTCTATGGATCTTTTGGAGAAGGCAAAGGATGGGAATAAAACTGCTCTGGTGGTGGCGTTAGACTTGTCCACAGCATTTGATCTGGTAGATTGGGACATTCTGGTGGCACGTTTTCATTAGCCTTAGGAATGGGTGGAACGGTCCTCCAATGGATGACTTTGTTTCTGTCTGACAGATGGTTTTGGGTACCCTGAAGGGCTCAGTTTTCTATGGAGCTGGTCTGTGGGGGTCCCACAGGGGTCGGCTTTGTCCCCCGGTCCTCTTTAATATTTATGAGTCCAGTAGGAGGCATTTGTCGAAGATATGGGTTCTTTCAGTTGAAAGGAATCTCTGGAACGAGGGGTTATAGGGTGACTCTGAAAGGAGATAGACTCAGGATTCTGAGGAAATATTTCTTTATGGAAATGGTGGTGGATGTATGGAACAGCGCCTCCCAGTGGAGGTGGTGATAACGAGAACTGTGTCTGAATCCAAGAAAGCATGGGTCAGCTACAGAAAATCTTGGAGGGAGAAGAAGGAATTCTAGAGCTTAATAGTTCTTACGAATGGGCAGACAGGATAGGACATATGGTCTTTATCCATTGTCATTTTCTATATTTCTATGATTAATTAAAAGCATTTCTGCTGTTCTTTATTCTCCAAAATATTTAAGTAGCTGTGATCCAGTTTTGTTCCAGCCCTGACAAAAGAATCACAAATCTTATGACAGCATTTGCATGTGTAATTCTGGTCATCATAAAAAGGATATAACAGAAATTGAAAAGATAGAGAAGAACCATCAAAATGGTAAAGGGGATGGAAGGATACCCCTATGAGGAAAGGCTTAAAAGGTTAGGGCTCTTCAACTTAGAAAAGAGACGGCTGAGGGGAGGTATGACAGAGATCTATAAATTAATGAATGGAATAGAACAGGTAAACGTCAATAGGTGGTTTACTTCATCAAAAAGTAGAAAGACTAGGGGACATGCAATGAAGCTACAATGTAACCCATTGAATAGTAATAAGAGAAAATATTTTTTCACTCAACATGTAATCAAATTCTGGAATTCGTTACCGGAGGATGTAATAAAAGCTGTTAGTGTAGCTGCATTTAAAAAAGGTTTGGACAAGTTCCTGGAGGAAAGGTCCATAAACTGTTATTAAAGAGGACCAGGGAAATCCACTGCTTACCTTGGGACAAGCATTGTGGAACCTGTGTTCCTCTTTGGGAACCTGCCAGGTACTTGTGACCTGGATTGGCCACTGTTGCAAATAGGATACTGGGCTTGATGGGCCTTGGTCTGACCCAATATAGCATTTCTTATGTTCTTATGGAGACTAGTTCCCAATTGTAGCAGGGTTGAAGAACAAGATAGAGAGGGCATTGGAGGAGGGGGGTAACCTGCACTGGGTAGCTATTAGAACTCTTGACATCCTTTCTTGGCAGACTAGATAGGCCATTTTGGTCTTTATCGCCGTCTTTTACTGTGTTACGATACTGTGCTTTCTCTGCCTACTAACTATATACCTAGATGTTAGCCAGTAGGGCTCGTGGAGAGTGTTTTACTGTATTATGGAAATGCTACAGCCTCACTAGTGATTGGCTAGGGTAGTGGCATTCACACACAGTCCTCGCGGGTTGCCATCGGGTCCGGTTTTCAGGATATTCTTGTAGACTATGCATGAGAGAGATTTGCATATCGAAGTTCAGGCACAATTTCACAAAAGTGAATCTGCAGGACCATCTATATAGACATCCCTAGAATAGTATTCAAGTCTAGGGGATGCCTATGATTAGAGTAGTGGGCTAGCACCGTGGCATCCAGGGTTCAAATCCCACTGCTGCTATCATGATTGTGGAGAGTACTGGGGATGGTGGGGTACCCTTTTCTCTACACCTTCCAGATGTTTTATGGCCAAAAGGAGCACTTTCCTGATAGCTATTAATGCCTGGAGCAAGTCTAAATATGGACATAGTCACAGACGTACCTGACATTTCTAAAATCGAGCGGGGACGTCTAAGTCCATTGCATCACCCTAGACACATCCGCCATGCCTCCTGAATACTTGGCTGTCCCCACACCACAGACGTCTTTAAAAGCCATTTGTATAAAGGCTCCGGGAATGTCTCCATGATTTGGACAACTGCATGATGTTTTCAGATGGCAAAATTGAGACTAAAGCTTTTAAAATTGTCCACCATGGTCTGCAACTAGTATAGCATGCAAAAGCTCATATTCTGACAGGCTGCAGGTTTAGGAAAGGTATAATGTCGAAACTAATTTGACTTCATTGGTTGACAATTGATTATTGTATTTGATTTAAAATTGTACTGTTAGTGTTTTAGTCCTGGAGAAGGACTAGTTAAAGTAATATATTTCCTGTCACTTGAAACGCCATCTATATAGACATCCCTAGAATCGCTCTTCAGGCACCATTGAAAGAGGTGTGCCTCTGTTAGCGCTAAATTAATACTGTAAGATTTGGTCAGTTATTCTTCTGTAGGTCCTGGGTTCATTTCACTTCACAGAGGCAGTAGGGTTTAAAATAAAACAACCAAACAGGTGTGGCTTGGAGAAAGGTTTTTTTTTATGTAGAAATAGGCTTATTACATAGGTATTGAACAGAGGTATATAGTGATTGTGACAGAGCTGTTTCAGTGTGCATCAATGAATCTGTGTGTGCATGTGTGAAGTGAGAGGGAGAGATAGGCCCGAACATGTGGATCAGAGCCTCATGGCAAGGTGTAGTGGAAGAGAAAGAGAGAGCGGGGGAGGGGTGAAGGGAATTCATTATCAGAGCCTCCTGTCCTTCATGTCCGATGAATGGTGGAAGAGAGAGAGAGAGGAAGTGTTTCTGTCCTTTATAGTGAATTGAATCCTCTCCAGCCCTTCCCCTTGAGGTCTGCTAGCCACTCCCTTTAAGGTCTGCCATTCTTGATTTAGCAAGGAGGGGCTTCAGACAGGCCTTGTAGACTGAAATCACCAGGGGGTCAGAGTTAATCTCATCTTGTAAACTGTCCTATTACCTTTGGAGACTGAAGTCACCAGAGTCCACAGCTGCATGGAATGTATGCTGACATCTCCCACACCTTTTTTATTTTTATTTATTATTTGTGCCTGGAAATGGTGGAAGCAAGCCTGTGGTACCTGTCCCAGCTGCCATTACATGATAGTAGGCAGCTTGTCTAATACCTCCTGTATTAAATACCTTGCTATGTCCAGCAAGTCCCCTGTCCTGCACAGTACTGTCTCTAGTACTGTCTCTAGTGTTCTAGAGATAAACAAGTCTCCTTATGAGTCCAAACCTCGTGTCTTAGGTAGAGCAGCCACTACTGGGGGGGGAACCCAATATGCTACCTCCGTGCCCGTCTTAGAGAGAGTGAACAGTGCATAAGGTCTGCAGGAATTTTTGAGGAGGCTAAAGCAAAAAGGTACCAGGATGCTATGAGTGAGGATAGGAAGCAATACTAGACTGCAGCTGACTCTGGTATTCAGTGTAATAGGAAATGCCAAATTAGCCAAATTAGCAGGCCAAATTAGCCTGGATGTAGGGGTGGATGCTGGAGAAGTTCAGTGTAACTACCTTAAAATGTTGTGGTTCTGTATGACATGTGCTGCAAGGATATGTACATTTGTCTCATTTTACAACACAGGAAAATTATGATAATGCATAGCAATATTTGTACAGCAGTTAAAATAATAATAGGGTGAATAAAAACATTAAAGACATGATCAGCAGTAGGTGAGTAACCAAATAACAATTCCCACACAGACACATGAGCATCTTGTAGCAAGTGTCCAACAATTTGTTGAATGTGTCCATTCTCATAAGCAATGGTGTGATTCACTTCAGTGGATGTTGTTTTAAGGTGATCAATATAGGCATGGAGTTCTGTAAAGTTGAGCAGTTTATGTAGTGTCTCTTCTCCCATGCCAAGTGGTAAGGGATGCACAGCATATGAGATAAAGTCTGGAATGTCCATAGAGTCATTGGTAACCAGCGGTGTGGAATAAGTTGTCCCATTAATGGTGAGGGAGACCAGTGGTGTATGACTGCACCAGGTATTGTTTGGTAAATAGTTTGAACTGTACAACAAAGTGTTCTTGGGAAGGCGAATGTCATGCATTCTGGGAGCAATTGAAAAAGAAACATTCTGGGGAAAGAACAGATGAAAACAAAAGTGTCCAGCTCCAAGGTAATACAAACTGTGTGAGGTAGTCAGGGAATATGAGAGCTTAACAGTCAGGGAGCAAGAGGAGGAATTGTTCCAGCAGGAGGTGTCAGCCTCTTTAAACTGGTGAGGTTGACGCTTGAACTGAAATGTAGTCTGCTCACACAAACTGGGGTCCATCGGCTTGAATGAAGTCCAGGTGTCGTCCATTGGCTGCACCCATGTGAGATGGTCCACAGGATACATAAGCATATTATCCAACTGTACCCCAATATTAACAATAGGATAAATAACTGTGTGTTGTCCTGACCATGGGATCAAAGTACAGATAGAGCAGCCTTGTGGTGAACAAATGGGACACTAACTGTCCACCAATCAAGGTGAGCTATAACAAATTCCGGTATTTTGGTACTAGCCATATGAATGAGAGATGGTGGCCAGTGTCCTAACTTAGCAGTGATCAGAATTTCCTTTAGTATAGTAATAAGCTCGATCTGTACTTGATCACAGGCAAGAGCCCAGGAAATATTCTTTCCCAATCTATATTCTGCATGTGCTAAGGTAACAATTTTCTGTTCTATAATGGGAGATATAAGAGCAAAGGTATCTACAACTACATTGGACAGTTTAGAGGAAGCTTCATTAATAATATGTTGTGAGGTAAAACCATCAGCAGCATGCTGAGCAGTGGATCCCATTTTATTACGGAGCACCTCTATATCAATTATATTAAGGGCACCCAGTGCAGTCCCTGTGCCACCTAAAATTGTATCAATTAATTCACGCTTGTGTCGAAATTGCTTGGCTCGGGGTGTTACTGACTGCATATCAAACCAAGTATTGAGCATTTGTATGTGGTTGGCAACAAACTGAGAGCAATTTGGATATTTGTGAGTAACTAGAAACAATTTTGGAAATAGATGCCAAGTAAGAAAATGGTATTCCACATCATATAAAACATCATATGGTGCATCATATTTAATCTGAAAGGGATGTCCTTCCTGAAATGGGTGGATATCAGAAAGGTAGAGTACAGGAGGAGCAGAAGTGGTGGGAGGGGTGGGATGAGGGGTGGTAGGTAAACAAGATACATCCAAAAGGAATGAAGTCTCAGTGATGTGCTGTTGATCACTCACAACCCATGTATAAGTTATTTTCCAGGTACCTTTGTCCTGACAGGAAATATTGTACAAAATCAAAGCAGGAGGACCTAGAAAGTAACGTTCTGGGCGTGCCCTCAATTCTTGTGTCCTTTCTAGAGAAGTGGAAACTGGTGGCTTCCACTGTACTTGAGTGATGTTTAATGAATAGAACACTGGCTTGTCCTGTACCGAACAGAAACTCAGGATGACCAGATCCTTTTCTTCCGGGAAAGGTGGGGGTATTTCTTGGTAGCGATACACTCCACCTGTGGAATTAGCCCAGCCAATCGTGCATATTTGGATGATAGTTCCTGAAATGAGACTTGAGTAGAAGAGAGCAGATACAAGAACAACAGGAAACCGAAACATAATAAAAGCTAACTTGTTTCACTCTACTAGGGAGTAAACTAATGCTCCCCACTTATACTATGTAACAACAAAACAAAAAAATTAATAATAATAATTTCTACTACTTATTTACATAACTATTAAACACATGTACAGCAGGAGTAACTACTTACCGTCCTCAAGCGACTTTTGTTCAGAAAGCAGCTGTCCGTGCTGTCTTCAGAAAGCAGCTGTCCGTTCTGTCTTCAGGTGGTATCTGAAAACAAAGACTGATAAAACACATATTACCCATATGGTTTTAACTGGGTGATGTGTTTCCAGTACTGCTGGTTGTCAGGCATTAGGATCTGGTATAGGCTTGGGCCTAAGGTATCAGTAACTAAGTACGGTCCCTCCCACTGTGCAGTTCCAAAGGGGAGGTTTGGTCTAGGTCTCATCTCTGCAAGACACTAGTGACAGGGCTTCCTTCATGTATTCATGAAATATTGATGGGGAATCCTTATATCCCTGTGGAAGCATAGTCCATGCACATTTGGGGTTCAGTTTAGAGATCATTTCAGGGTATGAGGCTACCACGGGCACTACAGATTTTGAAACTTGATTCAGGGCACGGAAGTCCATAGTGAGCCTGAAGGAACCCCCCGGTTTAACTATCGGCCAGGCTGGTGAATTACATGTGAAAGAAATAGGTCTAATCAGACCCCTCTCCTCCAGTATCTTCACAATTTTAGTTACTGGTTCTATAGCCTGATGAGGTACTGGGTATTGTTTCTGTGGTAGAGGATCCTCACCTTCCAACAGTATTTCTGTGTGCATTTTCCCACAATCTAACTTGTCTTGAGCCCAGACTGGAATATCAGCCACTTCTGAGGGAATTACACACAGATCATACTGCTGAGCTGCCTTGGTGCACTGAGTTGCTAACTGCATGGGAATGACTTCATGCACTAAAGTTTTAGAAGCACTTGAAGTTCCTGAATACTGCCACAATTTAAGATTAGCCATATCCACCACCAAATTTAACTGGTTGAGAACATCAATTCCAATTATTTCTTTTGGTGTGTTCACTATAGTGGAGGCAGTGGTTTCCAACATTTCCTTATTTTGTTCACTGTGCACAGGGATACCCCATTTAACTGGGATAGCCACACATTTGGAAGCTGTGTCATTAATTCCTTGAATTTCATAAATTTCCATATTTTTCTGATCTGCAGTGGGAGAAGCTCTGTTAGTAAAACTAATTCCAGCCCCTGTGTCAATCAAAGCTAGTTTATCCTGACCCCCTATTCTGCTGATAACATTGGGGCGTGCACAAGAGTCCAGTATCAAGGGTGTTACAAGCCTTAAATTGTGTCCTGGGCCTGTATCCATTTCATCATCAAGAGGCTCTGGAATTGAGTCCTCTGCTGAGATAAAGGAGGCAGGCTGGGCTATGATGGCATGAGACATTTTGATATCTGAGCTCAAGAGGTCAGGACATCCCTATGCACTAGCCTTATGTTTGCCCTGAGCTGCTTGTAAATCCTGTTTTAATTTATCTATTTCTATCTGCAGTATATGTTTGTCTTGTTCCCATTTAGTTTTCTCCTTTTCTAGCCCATCTCTCTGTGCTTTGAGCTCCTGAAAAGGAATGTAACCTGAGGAGTTTCTAAAAGTACCTCTGCCATGTGCTCTCCAAGGTGTGTGTGTCCTCTGTCTGTGTTTCTTGTGTACTGAGAGGATCCCTCAGCTTGCCACTTAGGTGTGTGTCCTCTGTCTGTGTTTCTTATGTACTGAGAGGATTCATTGGCTTGCCACTTCCGTGCTTACGATACTGTAATGACCTGCGAGGGCTGGGTCTTCCAAACAGACCCAATTCTGAGCATTAAAGTATCAAAAGGGGTTGCTTCAGGGTCTTCAGAAAATAACAGAAGGTGTTTTGTAATCTCAGGGGATAGCAATTCTAATAAAAATTCCTTATGCATGCTCTCCCCATAATCTTCTGCCTTGGGCCAGGACTCCTGCTCATTAAGAACTGCTTTTAAAATCCAGGCTCTATATGCAAACTGTTCCAGTGTATCATTTGGTAGAGGTGAAATAATTTTAAATACTTGCATTGGGGAACAGTGAAATAGTTTCTCAGTACCCCTTTTAACCAACTGGTATGGGTGAGTGAGAGAGCCAACTCTATAATATTGTGGCCCCAGAGCCAAATGCATAAGTCTATCAAAGTCTGATTGTTTTCTTCTGTATTTCCCTAGATCCCAGTGAATCAGAATATCAATCGCCCATTTAACCGACTGATTTACATTAAGAGGCATAGTGCCAATTTTCTCAACTATTTTTTCTATATCTCTATCTTTTAAATGTTCCTGCAACATTACTTTAACTGGTGCTTTGAGTTCAGTACTGGGTGCCATGTCTAAGTCATCTGAATTATCCTCCTGACAGAGATCCTGATTATTGTGGAGTGGAGGAGTGGCCTAGTGGTTGAGGCAAGGTACTTCGGGCCGGAAGGTCGGGGGTTCAAATCCCACTAGAGGACAGCAACCTTGGGCCAGAAGGACTGGGGTTTCTAGTCCCACAGGTGCTCCTTGTGGTCTTGGGCAAGCCACTTAACCCTCCATAGCCCATGTTCCCTGTAAAATAGTTCTCTGTGTGCTGTGCTTTCCTGTCTAATCAATGTGTTTATACCTCAAAAATTTCCTGTCATGATTTGACAATTTCCAATCTGTAATCAAACCGCTGCTGATCGCTGGAAGTAGCGGTATACAAATGTATACTAAATAAATAAATATTGCTGGGTTCTGGCTGAGATAAACTATTATGAATTTCTTCATGTGATTCATCTGTATTCTTCCCATTTCTAAGTTGAACTATGCATACTTTAGTATTCTTTTGTTTGTCAGTAGCTTGTATGCATTGCTCATAAGGTGTGTCATAGGCATAAGGGGATGTGGGTGTTGGCTTTTGTCTTACAGAGGCCAATTGATCCTTAACGTGCCTCAATTCAAGTTTAAGTGCTTCTAATTGCTCACTAACAGTTATAAAAGAATTTGTGGCTTGTATCACTTGAGTTCTTTGTATAGAGATGCAAATTTGTGCCTCCTCAAGGTCTTTGGTCAATTGGGTACACTGAGAAGTCAGTTCAGTATTGTCCTTTTTCATGCTAATGAGCCCCTGCACATGCCTTGGATAAAAGGCATTTTCTTTTATTTGTTTTCTTTTTGAATTCTTGATCATGGTTTAACATTTGTCTTTGAATATTATACCATGATGACTCAGGGAATTCACCTTCAAAGGGACCCCCTTTCCTCTTACAGTATGAAATTAAAATTTCTTTAAGTTCTTTAAAATCAAAGGCTTCCATATTTGATACTGCAGAAAGGCTGTAGTTGGACTATCTCAAATGTGTAACCTTAGAAGGAGGAATGCTCACTTTTATGAAGAAGTGAGACTTAGAATTATAGTTGGAATGGTATAAATTTTATGGGTGTTCAGTAAAGATTACTGGCATACAGACCACGCCTTAAAATTATACCTGAATAAAAAGTGCTTATCACCTTTTTAACAGGGTGGACGTTTAGGGTGAAGTTATAGTAAGAAGGGTGTTAGGAGATTAACAGAATTGTTGTATCAATTGCAGCCAGCTTTAAGCCTGCTCTCACTAAGATAGTTACTGACAGGAGACAGAGAAATAAAAGTTAAAAGGGACAGGAGGTAATAGCTTTATCAGGAAAGATGTATATTGTATTCAATGAGGGACTGTTTACCTGTGTACCACTTCCAAACTAAATCTGGACTATCTCTCTGTCTTTTCTTAGCAGCTCAAATAATATAGCAAGACTATACATCAAAATAAGACAATTGCAAGCCACTCTGTGTGATGTCTTTAAAATTCTAGATGCTTACAGAGCCTTTTGACAATAAAAATCTCACCTTGTCTAACCCACAAAACAAATTTATCACTGGAACTGTTCACTAAATATTGTCTAAGTGTCATCCAGTCTGTCAATTGTAAATGGTCACAAGGACTTTTGATTCTGTCTGAAATCTACTTAATGTATTATACAAAATTATTACTTACCCAACTGGAGGTCTGCTGTGAAATCCGAGAGACGAGCCCCCATAAAGATGTAAGATTTGGTCAGTTATTCTTCTGTAGGTCCTGGGTTCATTTCACTTCACAGAGGCAGTAGGGTTTGAAATAAAACAACCAAACAGGTGTGGCTTGGAGAAAGGGTTTTTTTATGTAGAAATAGGCTTATTACATAGGTATTGAACAGAGGTATATAGTGATTGTTACAGAACTGTTTCAGTGTGCATCAATGAATCTGTGTGTGCATGTGTGAAGTGAGAGGGAGAGATAGGCCCGAACATGTGGATCAGAGCCTCATGGCAAGGTATAGTGGAAGAGAGAGAGAGAGCGAGGGAGGGGTGAAGGGAATTGATTATCAGAGCCTCCTGTCCTTCATGTCCGATGAATGGTGGAAGAGAGAGAGAGAGAGGAAGTGTTTCTGTCCTTTATAGTGAATTGAATCCTCTCCAGCCCTTCCCCTTGAGGTCTGCTAGCCACTCCCTTTAAGGTCTGCCATTCTTGATTTAGCAAGGAGGGGCTTCAGACAGGCCTTGGAGACTGAAATCACCAGGGGGTCAGAGTTAATCTCATCTTGTAAACTGTCCTATTACCTTTGGAGACTGAAGTCACCAGAGTCCACAGCTGCATGGAATGTATGCTGACAAATACGTCTTCAGTTGCATTACACCACAACTCTGGAATCTGCTGCCACAGAAAATGTGGGTTACATACGGTTTCTTAGTTTTTAGGAAACTGGAAAAAATGATTGTTTCAGGAGGATTTTGGGATCTGAAAGGTGGTTGGCTGATGTAGCATATATAACTCGCTGCAATGTTCCTGTATGTCATGTTGATTTATATGTTATATTTGTTTATGATTTCATATTATTGATGTCGTTTATATGTTCTTTAGTGTCAGCAGATGTTTGTATTTACTGATGCAACCCGCTTGGTTTATTTAGGTGATCTGGAAAGTAAGCAATTTAATAAGAAATGAATGAAGATAAATTGTGAAAAGCGACTGCCTTGCATTATGGGGCACATTTACTAAAGTGCGTTAGTTGCTACCGCCGGGGCGTTAATCCCACGTTAACCCCGCAGTAGCAGCTAGCCCGCAAAAAAACCCCCAAAAACAAATAGTGCAGGCAATTTCCTGTGGTATCTGCTTTTCCCACTGTGCAGCTTCCTAGAGAATAGGATTGGGGAGGGGAGTGGGCTGGCCATGTTTGGCAGCCACCGTGCGAAAAAGATTTTGTGTGGTAGCTGTCAAAATCAGCCCTAATCACAGCGGCAGATAACGCCACCTCAAGAGTGACATTATCTGCCAGGAGGTCCAATAACGCGGGCTCTTCTTGCTGACGATCGGATCTCCACCCCTACAATATTGTCTGGGCCACGGTGCTGTGATCCAACAAGATTACTGACAATATTACCAAATGAAGTGTATGCCAGTCTGCAGCACCTATTCCCTTTAGACAGCTCCCAGTCCCCATTGAGAACTGCGAAGGGGGATCGGTGCAACCCATGATTTAGGAAAAGCCCTGACTAGCCAATTATCTAAGCCCCCTGCCTCACCCCCATGCAGATGTAAAAGGGTGGGAGGGTCCTACGGCCCCTCATCCTACCCCTCCCACCATCCCTTAAAAAGACTTGAATCCCACCTAGTCAGCTGGCAAGGGGTGTCCCTGCCCCCCCCCCCCCCGTACCTCATTGGCAGTTAGAGAGGCATGACAGCGATCAGGGCACAGAGCTGCCAACAACTCTGTGCACCCGACCTCTACCATCCCTCCCCTCGGATTTACCACAGAAACCCGTGGTACCTGCCTCAGCAGTCACTGTGGGAGTTTTCCCGTGGTATCCCCGTGGGAAATCCAAACCTCTGTGGTATCTGCAGGAATACCCCCTGCAGATTCCGCAGAGGCTTGCCCCTTACGGCGTGGTTTTGGTAGCCAAAACTAATGCAGTTTAGTAAACATACCCAAATTAGTTACTTTTATTTGTTTTATTTATTTTAAACTTTTGTTATACATCTAGTCATACATTTCCAAGCAGTTTACAGTACACATAATACATAAAATATTGAAAAACATAAAATCCCAGACTTAATGCACTCCTTCAAAGCTATTACTGCCTGTTACTGCACTCCTTCAAAGATATTATTGCTCATTAACATTATCATCCCTAAGGGTCCTCTTGGAATAAATATGAGGCGCATTTCACAATGGGACGTCGACGTGCAATCTGGGCCATCAAAGCCAGAATGCCTGGGAAAAAAAAGCAAGAACGTGCAACTTCAGACATGTGTCAAATGTCTATATAGTCCCCAGGATAGCATTTCAGAACTAAGACGTCCAATAGCATAATGGTTAGAGGAGTGGCTTAAGAGCAGAGTGGTCAGGGCTCAAATCCCAGTGTGGCCTTTGGGATCTAAGGCTAGTCACTTCATTCTCCACCATCTCTACATTCTCTGGATGTTTTAAGGTGAAAAAAAGCACTTTCCTGACGGCAATTCATGCCTAAAGCAGATATAAACATTGACATGCCTGCGGACGTCTCTAATGTTTCTGAGATTGAATGGAAACGTGTAAGTCCATTGCTACTCTCACACACGCCTCCACCACATCCCTGTGTCTACTTAGAAGTCCCTGCACCGGAGGCGTCTGCAGATGTCATTTGTGGAATGGCTATGGAGACGTGTCTGTGATTTCAATGTCCACTTGCACGCCTTCAGGTGTCCAAATCACGACTAAACCTTTTAAGATGACCTCTATGTGTTTAATTTTTGTCAGACATCTCGCTCCATTCTGTGCTTCCCTGGTAAAGAATTCCAAAATCAGAGACTAGCCAGAAATATGTTACTGATGACTGCAGATTACTTTCAGATGGCTTCAGCACTAGAAAGGGTTAAATTGTTCCTCTCGTAATTTTTGTTTTTAAAATTAGACAAGCCAGCATTGAATGGGGTCTTTTTTTTTTAAACTTGAATGGGGAAGTGAAAACATTTCAGGGGTAATGTTACAACAGAGTGCCTACGTTAATAGGTCAGGAGGACCCTGTTTTTAGCCTGTTTTGTAAAGATATATAGGCACTGGTCTCTACAGAACACAAGCTCACAACCTGCAGATGTCATGCCTAGATTGAAGGCAGAGACATTATGCCTGCTTAAGTGCAGCTGTGAATTTTAGGGTGTACTTTATGCATATATTTTATAAATACATGCGTAAATGTGACTCCACCCTCCCCAGAGCACACCTGATTTTATAAGGGGCCTTTTACTTACAAAAAGGGTCTGTAAGATTAGCTTCCATGTAGAGCGGTTCTCAAACTACCCAAATAGGGCCCGATTCTGTTCCGGGCGTTGATCCCCTCTGTACGTCTGGTCTGAACCGGACATACAGAGGGGATAACAATTCTGATCCCCCAGAGCACGTCTAGCCCCACAGGATCAGAATCGCAAACAGTCCTGCACGTGCAGGACTGTCCCCGGCTAACTCAGTCGAGGCTCCTCAATGGCGTCATGTTGCCAGGGCACTGCGGCTCTATTGAAAAGCCATGATGCCGGCTGTTGGAAATTAAAGCTAATTCCCGCAGCCTGACCCCCAATCTGGCCTTCTACAGCCAGGGTCAGGCTGCAGGGAATGTACCACCTTGGAGGTGGAATAACTTTCCCGCACATGTCGCCGGCCCTGGATGTACAGGGCCAACATTAGAATAGGTCCTGTATGTCCAGGGCTGGTGATGGCCCAGACTCCACCCCACACCGCCCCTTCCCCGCCCCCATCTAACTTTCCCACACAACCGGCAGGGATGTTAGTCGCGGCCGGGTGAAGGCACGAATAGCGGGGATGGACGCCCCGTTGGGCCTGCCATCCCCCGCTATTTGTGGCACAGAATAACTCCCATAGTAGCAAACCATATGGGCAATCTTAACAGCTGCACTAGGCATCAGTTTTTAAGAAGAAACTATTGCATCGTTTCCTCTTGAAATAAGTTAATAAACCCAAATACCTGAAGGAACATGTACAGCAATATGCTCCAGGTCACCTCTTGCCATCACTGAGGCTAGTGAAAGGCTAATTGGAAAGCCAAGTATTTTCCTAGGCTCCAGGGGAATCGGCTGTTTTCTTTCTTCAGAAATACTTCAAGACCTTACTATTCCCCTGGCGTCTAGTGAGCAGCTAGCACAGGAATACAAGCTAAAGCATTGTGGGCTTATGATTGGCACTGATTCCCCCTCCTCCAAGGAGATAGAACATTGAGTGCTGGTTTATATCTGTATATGAGTGTATTGAATTATTAGCGTAGGTGCTTGTGTGTTTGCTATTTTAGATAGATTCTTTGATAGCCTGCTATTGCTAACTGCCTCTGTTCTGTGAACTTGGTGGTATAAAAGATTTTATAAATAAATAATGTGCAAAGTTCACACCTTAAAAAGCGCCTGCATAGTTGCATCCACTATTTGTTCAGACAGCAGAAAGGTGGGAAATTAGTTCACACAACTTTGGAAATTGAATCATATATCCATTGTTTTCCTCCCCCATCCCAAACATACCTACAGTGGCATCTTTTCTTCTGCTGTTAAGACAATGTACAATTTGGACATGGTGCACCCTTTCAGCTGTATTTGAGGAGGGTGCTTTCAATCAGGTCAGTTTGCCCAAGGAAATCACCCTCCCCAACCTTTTTAAAAATTACTCACATTAGCCTCCTATTTCTAAAGCAAAATGTTTAATTTAACAAATAGTACTGTAAATATTCTGCAAAACCTGCAAAGAAAAAGGATTTGCCGTGCACTTTAGTGGGAGGATTTTTCCTTGAAGGGCTAAAATTGCTGCAACACCTCAGATGTGTGGAGTCACATTCCAATATGTGTGCCCAGGCCCCTGTGTGCGTGATCGCGATGCACAGAGGTAGACCCATTCCGATCCCGCAGGGGCTAGATGTGCCCCATGGGATCAGAATCGGGTCTAGGGTCTGTACTTGCAGGCTGGGACCCAATTCCGATCGGTCTACACATACAGAGTCGTGCCCAGCTGAATGGAGCCGTGGTGCTGTGGCATCCCATTGCCATAGCACCCGTGGCTCCATTCAGGAACCGCGATCCCCAGCTGCCGACCACACTTTCCTTTCCCTGTAGCCCGACCCCCGATCTGCCTTCCATGGCCATGGTCGGGCTGCGGGGACCCTCCTTCATTCCCTCGCCATCCCCTGACATCCAGGGGGACTTATTCCACCTCGGAGGTGGAATAAGTCCCCCGTCCAGTCTGCCGACCCCGGACGTACAAGGCCGCCCACTACCCGCCCTAACTTCGCCTCTGCAATGCCTCCTCTTGCCCCCTGTCTAAGCCTCCCCGTACAAACCCCTTCTTCATACGGGCTGGCATTTGACAGGGCCTGTAGAGGAGCGGTACAGAATAGACCCCATAGTGTTTTGCCATCCTTTAGAAGGTATCACCTCGGAAATCAACGAGATTAGAGCTGACACCTCAATACGCCAGCCATTCAGGGCTTGGTGGGTCACCAGAGTTCCCATGAATCTTGGGGAAATGTTGGAAGGATGTTGTTGCTGTTGTTGTTGTTGTATTGTGGCTTAGGAACTTCTAATGTATTCTGGGACTTTCATTTCTACAAGTAAATACTAGAGTGGTTGCAATGTATGTCAGTACAAAAAAATGCATACGATAAATTTGGAAAAAAAAAACATTGTTTTGCATTTATTCCTGAGCCAAAATGAAGTCTTAGTCTCCCATAACATTGCATTCCTTATTAACCAATAAGGAATGCAATAGAATTTATTAAGCAATCTCATGAAAGCGTTTCATAGAGATACTCAAAATGAATTAACAAGGTGTATAATGAAATGCAGCTGAGTTATATTGGGCATTATAAGTATAATTGAGGGCTGAGAGTTTTGACGTCCCTCTGTTTGTCCTTGCTCGGGTTGGGGATGTGGGTTTTTTCTCCTCTTTTCTCACTCCCCATGAATGACGAGCACAGTTGCTAGTTGACAGCTGTCTATCAGAGCATCACATTAGGTGCCCGAATGACACGCATGAATTGATGGTTTCACATGCGCTCATCGCAGAATTCTGCTGCACGTGACTTGAAATTGCATTTGTACAATGTCATGAAACTGATGGTCTGGTTTTGGTAAATTAACACGTTTTTCACAGCATGCAGTTGTGAGCAACACAGAATCTGGAGGTACCTGAGGGAATCCTACTTCTGCCACCCGCCCTCTGTATGACCTTCAGGAAATTCTATGGCTTTGCTGTGCTCCGTGTCTTCTGTAATTTCTTTGTAGTTAGTCTCCATACTGCCATCTCCATCCCCCCAATCCCTTTCTTCTCTCCTTTTAACTCGTCTTCTCTGTCGTAATCTACCTTTCTGAGCCAGTCGCTCACTTTCTCTTTTTCTCCTGTTACGGGCTTTCTGCTTCTCTATTTCTCCATCCTGTCAGACTGCCCATGCGTGATCCTTGCCCTCTGTGCATGCTTCAGATGGGACACTACTCGAGCATTATCTTATTTTTACTTTGCATGACATAGACTATGGGGCTCTTTAATTACTAAAGCCTGAGGATTTTGCACCTAATGCTCAGTATTTCTTTGAAAAACTAACAATAAGCTCTGTTGCTTTTCAGTAACACAAGCTATTTGTAAAATTCCCCATAATATTTTTTTTCATTGCTGTTTGGCCACACCCCTTCCCATCCTTAACCCCCACAAACATATCTCTTGACAACCGCCATCAAGTTGTCCAATATATTGCTCCAGTTGTTTAATCACATTTTTGAACCTTATTCCTCGTATACTAAACTTATTTTTCTCAAGAGAATGTCTTTTTTGTCTTTTTTTGGTTTTTTAGATAAAATCATAGCAAGTGCATGTTAACCAACTTAGATTTCTGTATTTATAACAATCTTTTTTATCTTACAGTTATCCTTGAGGATCATGGGTTCTTTGGATTTATTGGATAATTAGACATGAAGAACAGATGTTGCACAGCTGCATGGGGCTGGCAGTATAATGTAGAAGTCAGAATATGGACCTACAAATTATAAATCCAGGCTCTGTTCCCACATCCTTCATTCACTCTGTGAACTTATACGTACAAATTACCAGACCTTCTAGAGGTCACATTGTAAATTTTTCATGTATCTCATCTTCTTTTTAGCTTCTTATATTTCCCCCTAAACTCACCTCCCCCTTCCCCTCCTTTCTCTACAGGGTCAGATCAAGGTCTATCAAGCCCAGTATCCTGTTTCCAACAGTGGCCAATCCAGGCCACAAGTACCTGGCAGGTTCCCAAAGAGGCACACAGGTTCCATAGTGCTTGTCCCGAGACAAGCAGTGGATTTCCCAGGTCCTCTTTAATGATGGTTTATGGACCTTTTTTAAATCCAGCTACACTAACAACATTTGCTACATCCTCTGGTAACAAATTCCAGAGTTTGATTACACGTTGAGCAAAAAAAATATTTTCTCTTATTAGTCTTAAATGGGTTGCATTGTAGCGTCATTGTGTGTCCTCTAGTCTTTCTACTTTTTGATGGTGTAAACAACCGATCTACGTTTTCCTATTCCAGTTTATTCATTAATTTATAGGCCTCTGTTATATCCCCTCTCAGCCATCTCTTTTCCAAGTTGAAGAGCCCCAACCTTTTAAGCCTCTCCTCACAGGGGTATCCTTCCACCCCTTTACCATTTTTGTCGCTCTTCTCTGTACCTTTTCTAATTCAGCTATATCCTTTTTAAGATACGGCGACCAGAATTGCGCACAATTTTCAAGGTATAGTAGTACAATTGAATGATACAGAGGCATTATATCATCCTCTGTTTTATGCTCCATTCCTTTCCTTATGATTCCTAGCATTCTATTTGCTTTCTTGGCTGCTGCTGCATACTGGGTGAAGGGTTTCAATGTGTTATCCATGACGACACCTAAATCTTTTTCCTGGGTGGTAGTTTCTACGGTGATACCTTGCATCGTGTAACAATAGTTTGGGTTGTTCTTTCCTAGGTGCATAACTTTGCACTTGTCCACTTTAAATTTCATCTGCCATTTGGACATCCAGTCTTCAAATATTTCAAGGTCCTCTTGCAATTTTTCACAATCCTCTTGTTTTTTAACAACTTTGAATAATGTTGTGTCATCTGCAAATTTGATAACTTCACTTGTTCCTATTTCCAGGTCATTTATGAATATTTTAAAAAGTAGTGAACCCAGCACAGATCCCTGGGGTACTCCACTATTTACCTTTCTTCATTGAGAAAATTGGCCATTTAGCCTTACTCTCTGCTTTCTATCTTTTAACTAGTTCCCGTTCCACAGTAGTACACTGCCTCCAATCCCATGACATTTTAATTTTGCCAGGAGTCTTTAATGAGGGACCTTTTCAAAGCCTTTCTGAAATTCCAAATACACTATATCAACTGACACACCTTTTATTTACATGTAACACATTTGTCCAGTGCAGGCATTCTGCAGGGGACTTACAATGAACGGGGTTCTATATACAGGACTAACAGGGTAACTATGTACACTTTGGCTATCGCCGGTTATAGGGTGGCTCAACCTTTTCTACAGGGTTAACAGCGTAACTATGTACAACTTATCTACTGTCGCAGGGTGTGTGGGCAGGTCATTACTATCTACTGTTAGTGTCTTCTATAGACAAGGTAGTAGATTTGAGGGGGGTGGGGCTCTCAAAGGCAGGGCTGGAGGTGTATGAGGTGTCTATGCTGGGGGCACTGATCTGGGTCCTGGCTGTGAGATGTCGTCCAGTCCACTATAATACTGGAAGAACAGATGGTGTTTCAGTGCCTTTCTAAACTGGGCGAGGTCATTGGTGGCCCATATGGCCGGTGGTAGGGCATTCCAACAGGAGGGTGCATTGAAAGTGAAGGCTCTGTTTCTCGTGGACTGAGAGCATTTGGTGATCGCCTTCGGGAGTATAAGAGTATTGGTGGCAGCTGAGCTCCTTACTCTGTTAAGGGGCGTGGTCTGGACGAGATTTGTGAGGGAGGTGGAAGAGTACTTGTTGATGGCCTTATAGGTCATCGTCAAGATCTTAAAGGAGATCCTACATTGTACCGGCAGCCAGTGCAGTTGTTTCAGAACTGGGGTGATATGGTCCCTCCTGGATGCTCCGTGCAGGACTCTGGCATCTGCATTCATTGCAAGCTGTAGGGAGTTAAGCGTGCTTTTCGGGAGGCCGTACAGTATTACGTTGGCATAGTCGAAGTGTGGCATTATTAGTGCTTGGAAGACTGTCCGGAAGTCTTCTGGCTCTAGCAACTGTCGCAGGTGGCGAAGCGTCTGGATGTGGTAGATCACCTTTACCATATTGCCTATCTGGGCCTTCATGTTGAGCTGTTGATCAAGTGTGACTCCTAGGTATCGTATCATGGGCTTGCTGAGGAGCTCTGCATCGCGTACCTTTAGAGAGGAGGGTGGAGTGAATGTGGGGTTCCCGGTGATGAAGAGGACTTCCGTCTTCTTGGAGTTTATTTTGAGCTTCTGCGTGTGTAGCCACTCTGTGACTGCATCGAAGCAGGTGACCAGCGGAGCGAGGTCTAGATGCTCGGTCGAGATTGGCATATATAGCAAGACGTCATCAGCATAGATCAGGCAGTTGATGTTGAAAGATTGGATGAGGGCACAGATGGTTTGCATGTAGACATTGAACAGTAGGGCTGAGAGAGGGGATCCTTGTGGAATGCCTTTCTCTTGGGAGACAGGGGTGGAGGTGGAGGGACCGGAGTGGACATGCTGCCACCTGTCTGTCAGGTATGATATACACCAGGACAATGCCGTGCCGTGTACTCCCTTCTCTCTGAGGCGTGCTAGGAGAGGTTCGTGGCTGAGGAATCGAAGGCAGCGGCAATCTCCATGAAGATCAGGGCAAAGCCCTGTCTAATGTTGTCCAATCCTATGGTTAGTGTATTGAACAGGGTGGTCAGTAGAGTCTTTACACCATGAGTCTCTTGGAATCCATGCTGGCAAGGGTCGAGGGGTGTGCTGGTCTCAATGTGGTGTTGCAGTTGGCATTGGACGATCTTTTCAATAATTTTTGCTAGGAGCGGGATGCTTGAGATTGGCCTATAGGAGTCCATCTTTGCAGGGTCTAGCTTGCTGTTTTTTAGTAGTGGTCTGATGGCTGTTTGTTTCAGACTTGGGGGGAAGGTCCCAGTCGAGAATGATAGACCTATGAGTTTAGTTAGGAATGGGCTGAGGTCAGCACGCAGGGAATTTATCCAGGATGCTGGACAGGGTTCATTAGGTGCCGTAGTGGTGTTTATGTTTGTGATGACGTCCTGGATGCCTTTTTCAGTTGGGGCTGCAAAGGTAGTGATGATGTTTTGGGCATCCTTTGATGTTTGTGTCAGAGTGGGTGAAGGGGTTGGCTGGGGTGCATCGTCTGGAGTATGGTGGTTTGTTGATAAGCTCGACTGACTTGCTTTGGCTTGCAAGTGGTCTGCAAGTGGTCTGCATACTTTGTCTACCTATTTGTTCACACTTTCAAAAAAAAAGATCACAAATTAGTAAGGCAAGACTTTCCATGGCTAAATCCATCTTGGCTTTCTCCCATTAAATCATGGCTATCTACATGTTCAGTAATTTTATTCTTTATAATGATTTCTGTCATTTTGCCTGCTACTGATGTCAGGCTCACTGGACTGTAATTTCCAGGATCAACCCTGGAACTCTCTTTAAAAATCGGAGTAACGTTGACCACTCTCCAGTCTTCAGGTACTACAGATTATTTTCATGGTAGTTCATAGATTACTAATAATAGGTCTTCAATCTCATATTTCAGTTCTTTCAACACCCTTGGATGTATACCATCTGGTCCAGGTGATATGCTACTCTTCAGTTTATCAAACAGTTGTAATACATCCTCCCGGATTATGAATATTTCTTTCAATTCTTCCGCTACACACTTTTATATATCATTTCAAGCACAGGTAACTTCCCTTCATCATCTTCATTAAAGACCGAAGCAAAGAATTCATTCAGTCTCTCTGCTATGGTCTTGTCCTCCCTAAGCGTCATCCAGTGGTCCAACTGACACTTTCACAGATTTTTTGCTATGAATCATTAGGCTCCTTTCTCCATTTCCTGAAGGATACTTTTTTGGCAACAGCCTCTCGGACCTCGCCTTTAAACAATGCTGGCAGTTTTTGTGGCCTTCCTTCCATTTTTCTGAAAGTGTGGAATACAGCTGGCCTGGGCTTCCAAGATAGTACTTTTAAACAATGCCCATGCGTGATCTAAATCTTTAACCTTTACAGCTGCTCCTTTTAGGATTTTTTAAGCTATTTTCCTCAGTTTACCTTCGTCCCCCTTTTGAAAGTTAAAAAATAGTACTGTGGATTTCCTTGCCATCTTTCTTCCATTTATTAAATCAAACGCGATCATGCTATGATCACTATTTCCAAGTGGCCCAAAACCCATATCTCTTACACCAGATCCTATGTTCCACTAACGACTAGATCCAAATTAGCTTCCCTTATCAGTTGATGAACCAGCTGCTCCAAGAAGCAGTCATTTATTTCATCTATAAACATTCTCTGTAGCATGTCCTGCTGTGACATTAACCCAGTCGATACCAGGGTAATTGAAATCACCCATTATTACTGTGTTGTAACTTTGGTTAACTTCCTTGATTTCTCTTAGCTTTTCATCATCCATCTGTTCATTCTGGCTAGGCGGTCAGTAGTACACCCCCCACTGCTGTCCCCTGATGCTTTTTACCTGGAATTTCTGTCCATAGAGATTCTATAGTGTATTTTGTCTTCTGCAAAACATTAATCCTATGTGACTCAATGACCTCTCTAACATAGAACACAACCCCTCCACCAATTTGATCAACTCTACCATTACGATATAGTTTGTACCCAGGTATCAGAGTGACCCATTGGTTGTCCTCCTTCCACCAGGTCTCTGAGATACCAATCATATCTAACCTTTCATTTAGTGCTATATATTCTAGCTCTCCCATCTTATTTTTTAGTCTTCTAATATTTGCATACAGGCATTTTATAGGTTGTAGTTTATTCACATCAATCTGATTATCAGTTGATGGGTGCAATTTGAAATCCTTCGGCTCTGTACTGAAGGACATCTGAGTTACTTTTATCTTTGTTGGAACTTCTCTGTCGGGATTCCCTAACTTCCCTGTTTTACTAGTATCCTTCAAGGAGACATCTTTTCGAACCATGTGCTTCTAGGCGACTGTCAGCTTTCCCCTACAATCTAGTTTAAAAGCTTCTCTGTCTCTTTTTTAAAGGTAATGCCAGAAGCCTGGTTCCATTCTGGTTAAGGTAGAGTCCATCCCTTCAGAAGAGCTCCTCCCTTCCCCAGAAAGTTGTCCAGTTCCTAACAAATCCCAAACCCTCTTCTTTTTGCACCATCGTCACAGACATGCATTGAGACTCCAGAGCACTGCCTGTCTTTGGGTTCTGCGTGTGGAATGGGAAGCATTTCAGAGAATGCTACCCTGAAAATTCTGAATGCCAACTTCCTCCATATCAACCTAAATTTGGCCTCCAGAACCTCCCTCTCACACTTCCCTATGAAATTGGTGCCAACATGTACCAAGACAGCAGACTCCTCCAGACTCCTTGTCTAGGTTTCGTGTGAGGTTTGCTACTTTTGCACCAGGCAGGCATGTTACCAGGCAGTCCTCACATCCACCAGCCATCCATCTATCTACATGCCTAATGATTGAATCGCCAACTATAACAGCTGTCCTAATCCTTCCCTCATGGACACATGGCCCTGGGGAAACCTTCACAGTGTGAGAATGTTTTACATTTCCTGGCAGACAGGTCATAGCTACAGGATCACTTCCTTCCACACCAGGGTGATGCTCTCCTTTCACGTGACCTCTCTCCTCCATGGCATCTGAGAGGCTCGCATCCTTGGGTTCATCTTTGACGCCTCCCTCTTCTCCACACACATCCAACTGATAGCTCAAATCTGTCATTTCTTTCTTTATAACATCAGTAAAATTTTCCCCTTCCTTTCTGAACACACTACTAAGACACTTAAACACACTTTAGTCACATCCCATCTAGACTATTGCAACTTCCTCCTTGCTGGTCTCTGTCTGAATCATCTATCTCCCCTCCAATCTGTTCAAAATTCAGCTGTGTGGCTAATTTTCCACCAGCCTCGATATGCTCATATATTCCCTCTTCTCAAGTCACTTCATTGACTCCCTATCCATTTCTGTATCTAGTGCAGACTTCTACTACTGACCTATAAGTGCAATCATTCTGCCGCTTCTCACTACCTTTGCTTGGAAACTCCGCTTTTCTGGCAGATCCCTTCTATCTGTGCCCTTCTCTTCTACTGCCATCTCCAGAATTCGATCTTTCCACCTCGCTGCTCCTTATACCTGGAACAAGCTACTTGAATTGGTACATTAGACTCCATCAGTGTTGTTGTTAAGTGCCGTTGAGTCGGTGTCGACTCATGGTGCCCCTCTGGATAGTAGTCCTAAATTGTGTTCAGTCTATAAATTAATGAATGGAGTGGAACGGGTAAACATGGATCGACTGTTTACGCTATCAAAGTGTGGAAAGACTAGGGGACATGTAATGAAGCTACAGGGTAAACTATTTAAGGCAAATAAGAGAAAATATTTTTTCACTCAACGTGTAATCAAACTGTGGAATTTATTACCGGAGGATGTAGTAAGAGCTGTTAGTGTAGCAGGGTTTAAAAAAGGCTTGGACAAGTTCCTGGAGGAAAGGTCCACAAATCATTATTAAAAAGGGACCCAGGATATCAATGCTTGACCCAATACAAGCATTGTGGAACCTGTGTCTTTTGGGGATACTGCTAGGTACGTATGACCTAGATTGGGCCACTGTTGGAAACAGGATACTGGGCTTGATGGACCTTGGTCTGACCCAGCATGGCATATCTTATGTTCTTATGTCTTCAGTCAGGTGGCTCATTGTTGACAGACTGGTAACCATAGCTGCTGTTATTGTATCGATCCATCTCATTGATGGCGTTCCTTTTTTGTGTTGACCTTCTATCTTGCCAAGCATGATGTCTTTCTCTAATGATCTCTCTCTTCGTATGATGTGACCAAAGTATGAAAGTCGAAGTCTTGTCATCTGAGCTTCTAAAGAACGCTTAGGATTGATCTCCTCTAGTACTGACTGGTTTGTTCTTCGGGCAGTCCATGGTATACGCAGTATTCGCCGCCAGCACTATAATTCAAAGGCATCAATTTTCTTTCTATCTTTTTTACTATCCAGCTTTCGCATCCATATGATGTTATTGAAAGTACCATGTCTTGGACGAGCCGAATCTTTGTATGGAGAGAAACATCTCTGCTCTTGAGAATCTTGTCTAGGTGTTTCATAGCCGTTCTGACAAGAGCAATGTGTCGTCGGATTTCTTGACTGCTTGTTGCTTCTTTATTGATAGTTGATCCAAGTGGGTTAAAGTTGTCCACGATTTCAATTTCTTCTCCTTCAATGATGAACTTGTTGATTTTGCCAGTTGTCATGATCTTTGTCTTCTTTAAATTAAGGTGCAGGCCCATTTTAAGACTATGTTCCTTGATCGCAAGAAGCAAATGTTTCAGATCATCTTCACTTTCAGCCAGTAATGTGGTATCATCAGCATAGCAAAGGTTATTGATGGGTCTTCCACCAATCTTCACACCTCTGTTGTCTTCATACAATCCTTCTTCTCTGATGATTTGTTCTGCATATAAATTAAACAGGTAGGGGGAAAGTATGCAGCCTTGTCTTACACCTTTGCTTATTTTAAACCATTCTGTTTCTTCTTGTTCCATTCGAACTGTTGCTTCTTGATCAATATACAGATTGTGCAAGAGAACGATCAGGTGTTCTGGTATACCAATGCTTCTTAATGTCACCCAGAGTTTCTCATGATTTACACAGTCAAAAGCCTTGCTATAGTCGATAAAGCACAAATAGATATCCTTTTGGTATTTTTTAGTCTTTTCAAGGATCCATCTCACATCCGCGATGATGTATCTTGTTCCTTGCCCTTTCCTGAACCCTGCTTGCACTTCAGGTAGTTCTTGTTCCAGATATGGTTGTAGTCTCTGTTGAATAATCTTCAGTAGAATCTTGCTGGCATGTGGTATCAAAGCGATTGTGCAGTAATTTCCACAGTCAGTTGGATCCCCTTTCATTAGTATTGGTATAAACACAGATCTTTTCCAGTCAGTTGGCCATGATGTTGTCTTCCAAATTTCTTGGCAGAGCCTTCTAAGTATGGTAACAGCTGCATCAGATTGCTGTAATACTTCTATGGGAATGCCATCAATGCCTGGTGCTTTGTTCTTTGATAAGGCTTTCAATGCTGCTTCAACGTCTTCTTTCATCACCAACGGTTCCGGATCATAAGGTACAGGTTGAAATGGCTGTTGGTCCACTAGGTCTTTATCATATAAAAACTCTGTATATTCTTTCCACCTTTTCTTAATCTTCTGAGCATCATTCAACATAGAACCTTGAGCATCTTGTAACATTCCAATTCGAGGCTGGAATTTTTTCTTTAACTCTCGTAGCTTTAAGAAAGCGAATCTTATTCTACCTCTTATAGTTTCTGCTTCTATTTCCTTGCATGTGTCATTGTAGTACTTTTTCTTGTCCTCTTGTGCTGCATGTTGGAAATCTCTGTTGAGTTCTGTGATTGTCTTTCTTTCTCCTCTGGCTTTAGCTTCTCTGCATTTCTGGGCAATTTTCAGAGTTTCTTTTATCATCCATTTTGGCTGTTTTTGCTTTTCACCTTTTGTAGAGACTTCTCGCTTTCTTTCAACACAACCTTCTTGAAGTCATTCCATAACTCTTCTGGAGCTCTGTCATTTGTATCTAAAGCAGCAAATCAATTTTGCAGGCAGTCTTTAAATTCCAGTGGTATATTCTCAAGGTCATATTTTGCTGCATTCATGAGTGGTTTGCTCTTGTTCAACTTTAGCTTGAGTTTGCATACTAGTAGTTGGTCATCTGTACCACAGTCAGCTCCACGTTTTGTCTTTGTTGATGTTATAGAGCTTTGCTATCGTTGACTTCCACAGATGTAGTCAATTTGATTTTTGTACAATCCATTGGGTGAAGTCCATGTGTATAGTCGCCGCTTGTGTTGCTGGAAGAAGGTGTTTGAGATGAATAGATCATTGGTCTTGCAGAGTTCTATCAGTCTTTCTCCAGCTTCATTTCTTTTGCCAAGTCCATATTTTCCAACCACTTTGTCGTCTTCTTTGTTGCCAATTTTTGCGTTCCAGTCACCCATGACTATCAGGATATCCTGTTTGTATGTTCTGTTAATTTTCTCTTGTACTTGTTCATAGAACGCATCAATTTCATCCTCTTCTGCAGCTGTTGTTGGGGCATATACTTGAATTATAGTTGTGTTGATAGACATTCCTCATAGACAAATAGAGATTAAGCGTTCACTGAGTGCATTGTATTTCATTACAGTACTTGCAAGTTTCTTCTTTATTATAAATGCAACACCATTTCTTCTTTGTCTTTCATTTCCAGCATAGTAGACCATGTGATCTTCTGATGCAAAGTGCCTGATGCCAGTCCATTTCAGTTTGCTGACACCCAACAGATCAAGGTGTACACGTTCCATTTCATTCTTGACCACCTCCAACTTCCCTTGGTTCATGCTTTATACATTCCATGTCCCAATATGTAAGACATCTTTACAGCTTCTGACTCTCATTTCATATGCAGCTACATCAGCAGTCAGACGTCCCGAGGGCTTTGATCCAACCATATCATAAATGCTGGCTTTACTCTGAAAAGTCTTCAGTTCTTCCCCAGTAGCTAGTTGAGTGTCTTCCGACCTGGGGGTCTCATGTTCTAGCACTATAGTGCAATTTGTTTTGTTGTGACTGTCCATTGGGTTTTCATGGCAAGATACTGAAGTAGATTGCCGGGCCTTTCCTCCATGCAGTTTAAGTTTAGTGTTGTTGCCGTTGTCACAGAAATGTGATCCTCCGCAGTCAACACTCTCCCATTCTGCTGCTGCCCAGATGGGTGGTTTGTCTTGGTCTGGCACCTCAGCTGAAACCTGTCCATCTTGGGAGACCCTGCCAGTAGTTAAACTACTGATAGCTTAGCCCTTAGCATCACAGATGCACACAAGCCCTCACAGCACGACAAGCTGTTCAAATCCAGACAAAAAACTCATCTCTTTGAGGCTGCTTTTAGATCCTGATCCACATAGTCTGCTGCTCTCCAACTATTTGTTTTGTTACCATTCCCTTAGATATATCTTAGAACCAGCTGTTGTGTTGTCTGTCTTGATTAGATTGTAAGCTTACATATCTCTGTACAGAGCTGTGTATGCCTTGTAGCGCTATTCGAGTGACTATGTAGTATTAGTAGGAGTAGTATGGGAAGAGCAACCTTGTGACCATTCTGATCCAGCACCCTGTGAACTAGTAGTGTTATGCAAAGATCTGTCCACTGAAATAACCTAGACCGGACGCTTTGATGGATTCACCAGAAGGACTTAGTGAAGAGCAATTTTCAATAGACTTTCTGAAAATTGTCAGCTGTAAGATAATTTTAAAGGAATTTTTGCACATATGACAATGCACACGCACAAAATGTGGCATATGAAATTATGCCCTCATACAAGTCGTATAACCCCGTTACACAATTCTGTAGCAGGGGTTCTCAAAGGTAGGTTTTGGTGGAGTTCCATCAGAATTTATGATTTACACAAGTTCTTATAAAATTCAGGCACACTTTACACATGAGCATTTCTATAAATTACCTGCTCCTGAGCCAGTGCGAAAGTCCTTGGGCTTCATTTTAGCTGTGTTTTATGTAGGTTTGCTGGGACAGTTTTACATAGATGTCTATGTGCCTTTATAAAATAGGCTAGAAACAGCTGCCCACTTGACCTCTCCATCCAAGTGACTTTTTATAAGTTTACCTTCCATGTGTCTGGATAAAAATACATGAAGGAATCAACAAAACACATAAATGCACATTGTATAAAGGATGTCCAAGTGCAATCTGGGATATCCAATCCAGAACGTCCCAAAAAAAGAGCAGACACAGGCACAGTTTCACAAATGTGGACGTGACTGATATGGATGTCAATGGGGACGTCTATATTGATGTCCCCAGAATGGCATTTGAGAACAGTGATGTCTAATAGCCTAATGGTTAGAGTAGTAGATGGAGGACCTAGTAGACGAATCCTACTGCTGCTTGTTGTGATTCTGGGCAAGTCACTTAATTCTCTATCTTCTCTGCAGTTTCTGGATGATTTAAGACCAAAGCAAGCGCTTTCTTGGTGCCTGGAGCATGTCTAAACTTGGATGCCCCTAGAGACATCCCTGATGTTTCTGAGATCAAACGGGGGCATCTAAGTCCATTGAACTGCCCCAGACACGCTTTCGTCATGCTCCTGCCTACTTGGCCGTCCCCGCACTGGATACCTCTTTAAAAGCCATTTGTAAAATGGCTCTGGTGATGTCTCCATGATTTGGATGTCCATGTGCACGTTTTCAGACGTCCAAATCACAGCTAAGGCTTTTAAAATGGCTCTCATAGTTTTAGTCATGGGAAAAGTAGATAGGTTCAGAGAGAGGGTTAGGTCAAGGGGGGCAATAACATGCATAGTTTTGCATTTTCAAATGAATGCATGATGTTTTACAGAGAATAAAACTATCCATGGAAAAAGCAGATGCAGATCTCTCTGGGCACTTTTACCCTAGGCAGAACTGGTGCCAAGTGCATGGGTAAACGTTTTCAAAGTTGTTTTATAAAAGGAATGTCCTAGCCTCACTGTAAGAGACTTCACTTTACTGAGGACTGAGAACCATAAAGAATTCTGTTCTAGACTTCATTGGCGTATAGCTTGGCATGTGCACATGTAGGAAATGAAAATATATTGCTATAGGTTAAAGGCAAGAAGTAATGGTGAATTAAATCCCAAAAAATGAATCAACAGAACCAAGAAACTGATAAATCTTTGAAGAATCTAACCATTGTGGCCTCATCTCTCTTTCCTCTTCTCTGCTTACATTGCTTGCTATTCCCAATCAATGCAGTTGTAAAGTTTTGGAGGTGATATTGAAAAGGATTTAGCTAGTTAACAGAACCTGTTAACTGGTTAAACCCCAGTGTTCCCCATATATTGCCATTGAATAGCTCCACAGACTTCAGAAAAGATGTCCATTTAAAGCCAGAGTGGCCTGTGGGCAGAGCAGAGGTGGTGGCAGTGGCTGGCCGGTCAGTAATATTGAGCTGCTAACCAGATTGCTAAACCACATAAAATTAGAGCAGGTCAGTGGATGTTTTGTGGCCAAAACCAGCACTTTTCCGATGCCTACTCAAGTCTGGAGCAGCTAAACATGCACAGACCCAGCTTCTAACATGCCTGTGGAGATGTCGCTGTGCTTTGGACATCTTTATGCCGGTTTTCAGACATCCAGCACACGAATAGAGCTTCTAAAATAGCTCCCTAAAAATGCTGGTCACTGCCACTGAACATCAGTCCCTGCATTTTTATCATTTAAAAAAAAACTGTCAACTTCACCTCATGGGTTTATGCAGGAAGCAAGGTAAAGGACCCATGAATGCCATCACGTAGGAATCCATGACTTTTGGATGTCTGTTTCAGATCTGCCAGAGAACCTTTCATTAAAGGAACACTACTAAACCTGTGGCCAGTGGGGTTTTCTGTGCTCTTAATGTTTGGCAGAGAAGGAGCTGGGGTTATTCCATTGAATACCTCAGTACCTTTTCATCTTTCCATTGTTCTGGAATTCGTTACCAAAAGATATAGTAAAAGCTGTTTGTGTAGCTGGGTGTAAAAAAGGTTTGGACAAGTTCCTGGAGAAAAAGTCCATAAACCATTATTAAAGAAGACCAGAGAAATCCATGGCTTGCCCCGGGACAAGCATTGTGGAACCTGTGAACCTTTCTGGGAATCCGACGGATACTTGAGGCCTGGATTGGCCACTGTTGGAAACAGGATACTGGGTTTGATGGACCTTGGTCTGACCCAGTAGGGCATTTCTTATGTTATGATGTTTCTTCAGCATTGTTTCACTAGACCATGTAATGCAGAAATGTAAGGAGTCTTTTGACATATGACAAACAACCTTATTCATCCTGTGCATAGTTGTATTTGTTAAGCTGTACTATGCGATGAATTATAAATTGCACTAAAATTATGTGCAGTGACTTGTCAGCTTTGATGGTGACAAACTGATTACCCTGTTAGTTTCCTCTGGTGCACATTACCCCACCTGTAGTGAGAGCCTGATGCTTTGAGAGAAAGGGAAGTGGAAAACGGTGCCTTAGCCCTACAAGCTAAAGTCTGTGTCTTGTGACACTTGAAAGTGATGGTCTTTCAAATGAAATATGAAGAATGCAAACAAGCTGTGAAATCTTGACTTTCCATTTCATTGCCAAATAAAATGTATCAATGTAGCCATGGCGGCAGTCGTTCATGTTGACAAGTTTCTGACATGGCGCTGCCTACACGCAGCAGCCACCGTTGTGCACAGTGTCAGTTATTGCCAAAAAATGGCAGCTTCCACGGGAGCATTGGAAGCTCCCTAATGAGTACTAAAAGCAATAAGCTTAATTGTCAAATTTTCAGTTTTTGTAAATTATTACTGAAGTGCTACCAAGTGACAAGTGGCTTCAAAGGCTTCTTGGCAGTAGGCCATGGAGAGTAGGCCCAGCTTGTTCTCTAATACTCAGTCCATTTATAACTCCTTTCCTTACCTAGAATAAAGGTAGAGTTCCTGTCCCATTCTCTAAAGGATGTTGTGTGCCATTCCATGTTTGCTGACTTACCCCAGCAGGACTGGTACTGATGCATGTGTTGCATTAGTTAAGAATTTGAAGGCCTCCTCTCTACTAGTTCCTCACAAGAATGTTAGTGTCCCCATTCCCTGCTGGTCCCTGCCCCAGTAGATAAGAAGCCTTGTATTGTGAAGGCAGTAGTGGCTGTCTGGAAGGTTTAGGAGTGGCAGTGCAAAGTAAGAGAGGCTAGTATGAAACAAGCTCTTGCTGCTGCTGTTAAGTGCCGTCGAGTCAGTGTTGACTCATGATGACCCTCTGAAAAGTTCACCTAAACTGTGCTCAGTCTTCAGTTGGGCGACTCATTGTTGATAAAGAGGCACCCATAACTGCTGCTGCTGTGTTGATCCATCTCATTGCTGGCCTTCCTCTTTTACATTGACCTTCAACCTTGCCTAGCATGATGTCTTTCTCTAATGCTCTCTGTCTTTGCATGATGTGTCCAAAGTATGAAAGTCGAAGTCTTGTCATCTGAGCTTCTGAAGAAAGCTTAGGTTTGATCTCCTCTAGTACTGACTGGTTTGTTCTTCAAGCAGTCCATGGTATACACATTATTCGTTGCCAGCACCATAATTCAAAGGCATTGGTTTTCTTCCTTTCTGTCTTTTTCACTGTCTAGCTTTCGCATCCATATGACATTATTGAAACAAGTCAAATCTTTGTATGGAAAGAGACATCTCTGCTCTTGAGAATCTTGTCTAGGTCCTTCATAGCCATTCTGCCAAGAGCAATGCATCATCTGATTTTTTGACTGCTTGTTTCTTTATTGATTGTTGATCCAAGTAGGTTAAAGTTTTCAACTATTTGAATTTCTTCATCATCAATGATGAACTTATTGATTTTTCCAGCTGATTTTGTTTTCTTTATGTTAAGGTGCAGGCCCATTTTAAGACTATGTTCCTTGATCTTGAGAAGCAAATGTTTCAGATCGTCTTCACTTTCTGCCAATAATGTGGTATCATCAGCATAGTGAAGGTTGTTGATGAGTCTTCCACCAATCTTCACACCTCAGTTGTGTTCATACACTTCTGCTTCTCTGATGATTTGTCCTGCATATAAATTAAACAAGGAGGGGGAAGGTATGCAGCGTTCTCTAACACTTTTGCTGATTTTAAACCATTCTGTTTCTCCTAGTTCCGTTTGAACTGTTGCTTCTTGATCAATGAACCATCAGGTGTTCTGATATACCCATGCTTCTTAATGTGGCCCAGAGTTTCTCATGGTTTACACAGTCAAAAGTTGCTGTAGTCAATAAAACACACATAGATATCCTTTTGGTATTCTTTTGTTTTTTCAAGGATCCATCTCACATCTGCAGTGATGTCTCTCATTCCTCACTCTTTCATAAACCTTGCTTGCACTCAGGCAGTTCTTGTTCCAGGTACGGTTGTAGTCTCTGTTGAATGATTTTGAGTAGAATCTTACTGGCATGTGGGATCAGAGCAATTGTGCGATAATTTCCACAGTGAGTCGAATCATCTTTCTTTAGTATTGTTATAAACACAGATTTTTTCCAGTTAGTTAGCCATAATGATATCTTACAAATTTCCTGGCAGAACCTTGTAAGTATAGTAACAGCTGCATCTGATTGCTGTAATACTTCAATGGGAATGTCATCAATGCCTGGTGCTTTGTTCTTTGATAAGGCTTTCAGTGCTGCTTCAACTTCTTCGTTCATCACCAATGGTTGCTGATCATAAGGTACAGGTTGAGAAGGCTGTTGGTCCACTTGATTTTTATGGTATAATGACTTTGTAAATTCTTTCTACCTTTTCTTGATCTCCTCGGCATCATTCAACATGGATCCTTGAGCATCTTGTAGCATTCCAGTTTGAGGCTGGAATTTTTTCTTTAACTCTCGTAGCTTCAGGAAAGACAATCTTGGTCTTCCTCTAATAGTTTCTGATTCTATTTCCTTGCATATGTCATTATAGTACTTCTCCTTGTCTTTTCTTGCTACATTTTGGAAGTCTCTGTTGAGTTCTTTGATTGTCTCTTTCTCCTCTCGCTTTAGCTTCTCTGCATTTCTGGGCAATTTTCAGAGTTCCTTCAGTTATCCATTTTGGCCGTTTTTACTTTTTCACCTTTTGTAGAGACTTCTCACTTTCTTCCAACACAGCCTTCTTGATGTCATGCCATAACTCTTCTGGAGCTCTGTCATTTGTATCTAAAGTAGCAAATCGATTTGCAGGCAGTCTTTAAATTCCAGTGGTATATTCTCAGGGTCATATTTTGCTACATTAATGAGTGGCTTGCTCTTTTTCAACTTTAGCTTGAGTTTGCATACTAGTAGTTGGTGATCTGTACCACATTCAGCTCCAGGTTTTCTCTTTGTTGTTGTTATAGAGCTTTTTAATCGTTGACTTCCACAGATGTACAGTAGTCTGTTTGATTTTTGTACAAGGAAGAAGGTATTTGAGATGAACAGATCGTTGGTCCTGCAGAATTCTATCAGTCATTCTCCAGCTTCATTTCTGTTGTCAAGTCCATGTTTTCTAAGCAATTTGCCTGCTTCTTTGTTGCCAACTTTTACATTCCAGTCACCCATGACTATCAGGATATCCTGTTTGCATGTTCTGTCAATTTCAGCTTGTACTTGTTTATAGAACTCATCAACGTTTTCCTCTTCTGCAGCTGTTGTTGGAGCATATACCTGAATTATAGTTGTGTTTATTGGCATTCCTCGTAGACAAATATAAATTAAGCATTCACTGATTGCACTGTATTTCATTACAGTTCTTGCAAGTTTTTTCTTTGTTATAAATGCAGCACTATTTCTGCTTTGTTTTTCATTTCTAGCATATTAGACCATGTGATCTTCAGATGCAAAGTGCCCGATGCCAGTCCATTTCAGTTTGCTGACATCCAAAAGATCGAGTTGTATACGTTCCATTTCATTCTTGACCACCTCCAACTTCCCTTGGTTCATGCTTTGTCCGTTCCATGTCCCAACATGTAAGACATCTTTGCAGCTTCTGACTCTCATTTCATGCGCAGCTACATCAGCAGTCAGACGTCCCGAGGGCTTTGATCCAACCACATCATAAAAGCTGGCTTTACTCTGAAAAGTCTTTGAGCTCATCCCCAGTAGCCAGTTGAGTGCTTTCCGACCTGGGGGTCTCATCTTCCAGCCCTTTGTTTTGCTGTGACTATCCATTGGGTTTTCATGGCAAGATAATGAAGTAGATTGCCGGGCCCTTCTTCTGCGCAGATAATTCTAGTGTTTTTGCTGTTGTCACAGAAATGTGATCGTCCGCTGCCAACACTGTCCCATCCTGCTGCTGCCCAGATGCCAATCGACTGGTGGAAGATTTGTATGAGGCAGGGGGCATTTTTTCTTCCAATTCGCACTCCTCCCTGATGTCATACCTGGCTTGGGACTTCTGGCGGCACCCCTTGTTGCTGCAGAGTGCCATGGACCACTGCCCTGCCCTAAATCCAACCCTGTACCCCAGGCAAATCACCAATAATTTCTGCATTTTGCTTGCCAGCAGTCTGGAACCCATTCTTTTTGTACATGCCCTCCCATTCCTCTACAGACCCCAAGTGCCCTGAAAATGGAGACTTCCAAGCTTGTTACCCAGTTATAAATGCCATGAATGCTTGGGTTTGTAAATTCCTGAAAAGCCTTATTAATGTTTTCTTTCCTGCTTATGCACTTTACAAGTAGAGTGCTTCCATTGTGTAATTACACACTCCATGGTGTGTGTTCATTGACAGCGGACCTGCAGCCTTGTGTCTAACAACCTAAATGTTTATAATTACAATACAACACATTGCCTGCCGTGCTTTATTACTTAATTACAGTTATTTTCCCTGAGCTGCTTTCTAGAAACTCTCTTACTGGTCTCTTTGGCAAGCCATTCATACTCCTTAAAGGAGTAAATCTTCCAGAAACATTTTTGATAACCCAGTTGTCCATTGAAAGAAACATTATTTTGGGGAGCCCTTTTAGAATCGGATTTGTATTGAATTGTTAAAGAGCTGGTTCCGAAAGGTCCTTGTTAATCACACCCTACATTCTAGATCTAATTAAATCAGCTTGGTGCTTTGCTGGTTCTTTTCAGAAAGACTTAGTCCTGAAGTCTGAAACAAACTTAAGAGCTAAAGCTATTTCCTTATGGAAAGGCAAAATTGCCAATTGCACAAATCTTCCAAATAATACAAGCATGCAGGAAGTATATGTTTTTTCCAAGGGTTGGTTTTGGTCTTATTCATGTGACCTGCTAAATATCACTCTTTAAGGCAACTGGACATTTCACTGACAAAAATATTTTAATTACTCATCTTTCTAAATCCAAGTACAGGGCGAATTACAGATAGGATCACAAGTTATTTCCCTGTCTGAGTGGACTTAATCTAGGCTGCACCTTAGGCAGCGGAAGGTGAAGTGACTTGCTCAAGGTCACAGTGAGAGTTAGTGGGAGACATGAGGTTTGAATCTTTCTTCCCTGGGTCTCAATCTGCTGCTCAAACTATCCTCCACTCTCTAAATAAAGCATGAGTTACTGGATCCAAGGAAATAGACTAGAAATAAGAGGGTGTGACCATACCATAACATGCAATATTGCAAAATGTGCAAATTTATTTAGCTGTATTTATATCCCGCTTTTCACCGGGTCAAAGCGGTCAATTGGGGGATACATTTAACACGAGGGGATATGAGACACATACGCTAATACTTACAGGGAACATGGGCAATGGAGGGTTAAGTGGCTTGCCCAAGACCACAAGGAGTGCCTATAGGACTAGAAATCCCAGTCCCTCCGGCCTGAGATTGCTGTCCCCAGGTGGGACTTGAACCCTCCGGCCTGAAGTACTTTGTCCTAACCACTAGACCACTCCTCCCTACTACTATTGCAAATAAGCGCAATAAAGGAAAAGACTAGCTAGGATAAGGCCCACAACAAGGAAGCAATAGCACTAGGAAACTGATTAGTCTGAAATTCAGCCACTGTTACCATATGTCTTTCCCCTTTTCTCTGAATATATTCCTGGCCATTGCCAACCACTGTAGTTGCAAAGGTAATTTAACAGTTTCAAACAACAAAATTGTGCCACCAAACCAAGTGTCATGAGTTGTCCAGCCCACCCTTCTCTGGGCTGCCGTCGGCCTGTCATGGAGATCTGCAGTAGTGCAGTTGAAAATGCCAAGGGAGAGAAATGATTCCGGCAACTGGGGAGCAGGTTCTTCTGAGTAAGGTTGTTAAATGGTGGAAATTTGGAATAAGTAATAATGTCAGGTGGGGATATAAATCTCACTGTCAATAGATGACACTGGTGTTCCATGAGTTATTTTCCCTGCCTGAGTTACGGAGAAAATTACTTTTTATTTTTAAAAAAGTCATTTTTACCCTTTTGGAATATGTAGTATTAGTATTACATACATTATTTATTTATTTTATTTATTTATTTCAACTTCTTATATACCGCACTCTTTGACATCAGCGCGGTTTACAAATAACAGAAAGAAACCAGAACAACAGGCTGTTTGGTATTACATATAACAGGAGTATCAACTTGGATAACATGGGATAACTATTTACATGGAGTATATAATCTATTAGCTAGATAACATGCTCAAACTATTTACATAGAATTAGCAGGGGTGCTTGGGACAAGAGGGATATTGTGGAATGTGCTAGGGTGAGGTTGTTATGTTACGGTTCATGTGGGGTAGTATTTGATGAAAAGGTGCAATTTAAGGGCTTTTCTGAACTGGGTTAGGTCGGTTATGGCACGTAGATCAGGTGGGAGAGAATTCCAGTATTTTGGTGCGCTAAACATGAAAGCTCTGTTTGATGTTGATAGGCTGCACGTTGTAATAGCCTTTGGGGTTGTTAGTGAGTTTAATGCTGCATGTCTCCTATTTCTATTTGATGGAACGGATTGGATGAGTGCGGTGAGTGATGTGGACGATAAACCATTTAAGGCCTTAAATGTGAGAATGAGGGTTTTGAATGTAAGTCTTCCGTGTATAGGGAGCCAATGGAGTTGTTTGAGGATAGGGGTGATGTGTTCACTTCTGGCCGCTCCTAGAAGAACCCTGGCAGCGGTGTTCATTGCGAGCTGCAAGGAGCTTATGGTGGATTGTGGTAGTCCTTGTAGAATGGAATTGGCGAAGTCGAAATGCGGCAGTATCAGAGCTTGGTAGATGGTTCATTATCATCATGACAAGTATTTATTTTATACTTTTCCAACAAGATCTCAAAAACGTTATGATAGGTTGATTCTACAGTTTAAACATAGTACAGTAAGTAAAAACATTATATAGCAAAGAAACAGTCCCACTGAGATAGTCTTAAAAACCTGATAGCAGATAAAGACCACACAGTCTGCACATCCACACAAACTGCTGGGCTGTACAGTTCATTCCTCTCTCTTAGAGATCCTCTGTGTTTATCCTGTGCTTTCTTAAATTAAGATATAGTCCTGCAAAGAAATACTTCCTCAGTCTATTCCTTTTCACTTTCATCCTAGACCCCCTTGTTCCAGAGCTTCCTTTCAATTGAAAGAGGCTTGCCTCCTGGACATTTATTCCATGGGAGTATTTAAATATCTCTAGCATGTCTCCTGTTTTTCTTCCAAAGTATACATATTGAATTTTTTCATTCTGTTCCCATAAGATTTTGATGAAGACCACTGACCATTTTAGAAGCTGCTCTCTGGACCAAGTCCATCCTGTTTATATTTTTTTAAAGGTGCACTCCCCAGAGTTGTATACTGTACTCCAAATGAGATCTTACTAGAGACTTAAATAGAGGCACTATTTCTTTTTTTCCTGCTGACCTTTTCTCTCTCTGAGCACCCATGCATCTTTCTGGTTTTTGCTGTTGCATTTTCTTCATGTTTTGCCATCTTAAGTTCATCAGATACAAGCACCTTAGGACCTGCTCTTCTTTTATGCACCGAAATACTCCACTCCCTATACTGTACTACACCATGTTTTTAGCATTAAATTTTAGCTGCCAAATTCTAAACCATAGCTTTGCTAGATCCTTCTTCATGTTTCCAGACCTTCAAAGGGTGTGTTTTACCCTATTGGAGATTTGGGTATCATCCACAAAGAGACAAACATTACCTGTAATCCTTCTGCAATATAGCTTAAAACATATTAAAAAGAACCAGACCAAGGTCGAATCCCAGTGCAATACCACTGGTAAGATCCTTATCCTCAAAGTGGACCCCATTTATCATTACTCTTTATTACCTCCTACTCACAGTTTGTAATTCATCAGTCATTTTAGGTCCCTTATCAAGAGCACTCAGCTAATTATAAGTCACTTATGAAAAAATACATTAAAGGCCTTGCAGAAATCCAAATATACTACATCAGGCACTCTTCCTCAATCAAATTCTCTGGTCATCCAATCAAATAAATTATCAGAGTCATCTGACAAGACCTACCTCTAGTAAAACCATGCTGCCTCTGATCCTGCAATCCATTATATTCCAGAAACCACAATTTCCTTTGTTTTAGTAGTGTTTCCATGAATTTACTCACCACAGAGGTCAGACTAACTGGCCTGTTGTTCCCAACCTCATCCTTACTTTGCATTTGTGTAGAGGGGTCACATGCGCCCTTCTCCAATCCTCCTGGACTACTGCTAATTCCAAAAAACGCATTGGAAATATGGAAAATAAATACCGTTAAGGAAGCTAACCACAATGAGGACCAACATGGAAGAGTAAATGTAGGGAGCTCTTTGATACGCTTAAGATGAATTATAGTCTATAATTAAGCTTTTCTCTCTTGTGTGTCTGTGTATGTGTGTGATTAGCCCACCTACCTACTTTGTCTACTACAATTTGGGATATATATTGTAGTAGACAAAGTAGGTAGGTGGGCTAATCCAATTTGTAAGTACTTTCCTGTGGGATGTGCTATAATAGCTTATTCCTATGGTCTAATATAATGGCCCCTAGGGTTTTCCAGAAGTAGATTAAGGTAAGGAGTAGAAATAGTTCATTTCCTTTCCCCTGCAAAGGTCTTTTGCAGGAGGGTTTTTCCTCAGTGTTTCTGTTTAGGAATGTATGCCCTGCCCACACCCCGGCTATCAGAAACTATTGTTTGGATTTGAATGCCATTCTCTTTGCCACCCCCCCCCCCAAAAGAAGCTGTGACCTTAAGTGACTGCATAGTTTACTTAGTAATTGGGCTGAACCTGCCATCATGCATAGCCTATCATTTTCATTTATATGTGGTTTCTGAAGGACACAGAACTCTTTTCATTTTTTTTTTAATTTTATCTTTATACAATTATGTCAATACACCAAGAATTATCCATCTTGTACAGAAATAGAATAGTACAGCAGAAACAATATAACAAATACAAGAAAATTTGCAGAACTTAAATATGTAACTGACCACTCACACTAGCCCACAATGGGGGGGGGGGGGGGAGAGAACTCTTAAGAAAAAAAATAATGTAGAATAGCAATAATAGTTGGACATCAATCAGCAAATAAACAATATTCACGTATCACCAGAGGTATCAATTGAGGCTTCCAGGAGTCTGCCATTTACAAAAGCCAGAAAAACAGAATGAAACTTAACCGTGCATTTGCAAGGGTGTTTCAAAATGAGAAGAGCTGCCAACTGTTGGACCCCTGGCCGCAAAAGTAAAAACTCCTGGTGACACCTTTGCGTCTCCTTAGCAAGGTCTGGAAAAATATGCACCAATAAGCCTCTAAATAACAAGTTCCTCTTCCTAAAAAAACAATTTTAACAGCCATTCCCTATCTGAAAGTAAAGCGAAAGTCACAACTAAGGTTGATGGCACAACTGTCCCTCTTGGATTCACCAGAGGCAGGTCTTGTCAGACAAATCTGATTGATTTCTTTAACTGGGTGAATAGGGAGTTGGCCCGAGGGAGAGCCCTAGATGTGGTGTATTTGGATTTCAGTAAAGCCTTTGACACTGTTCCTCACAGGTGACTTATAAACAAACTGAGCACCCTAGGGATGGACCCTAAAGTTACTGCTTGGGTTAGAAATTGGTTGGGTGGGAGGCAACAAAGAGTACAGGTAAATGGAGCTCACTCTGAGGAGAAGGATGTTACCAGTGGTGTGCCCCAGGGATCTGTCCTTGGTCCGATTCTTTTTAACATCTTTGTTAGTGATATAGCGGAAGGGTAAGGTTTGCCTCTTTGCAGCTGATACCAAAATCTACAATAAAGTAGACACCCAGGAAGGTGTAGATAACATGAGGAGGGATCTAGCTAAGCTTGAGGAATGGTCTAGAATTTGGCAGCTGGGATTTATTGTTAAAAAATGTAAGGTCATGCATTTGGGCTGCAGCAATCCAAGGGAGCAATATAGTATAGGGGGTGAAGTACTTTTGTCCACTAAAGAAGAGCGGGACCTAGGCGTGGTTGTGTCTGATGATCTTAAAGTAGCTAAACAGGTAGAAACGGTGACAGCAAAAGCTAGAAGGATGCTTGGGTGCATACGGAGAGGAATGGCTAGCAGAAAAAAGGAGGTGATAGTGCCTCTGTATAAGTCTTTGGTGTGACCTCATTTGGAGTATGGTGTGCAATTCTGGAGACTGCACCTTCAAAAGGATGTGAACAGGATCGAGTCGGTGCAGAGGGTGGCTACTAAGATGATTAGTGGTCTTCATTATAAAGCATATGAGAACAGACTTAGGGATCTTAATATGTACACCTTAGAGAAAAGGCAGGATAGAGGTGGTATGATTGAGATGTTTAAATACCTCCGTGGCATAAATGTTCAGGGAGAGAGCCTCTTTCAATTGAAAGCAAGTTCTGCTACGAAGGGACATGGGATGAGGGTGAAGGGGGAAAGATTCAGGAGTGATATGCGGAAATATTTCTTTATGGAAAGAGTGGTGGATCCGTGGTATAGTCTCCCAGTGGCGGTGGTAGAGATGAGGACAGTAACTGAATTCAAAAAAAGCATGGGACAAACACAGAGGATCTCTAAAGGTAAAAAGGGGACTGTTGTAGTTGTTGATATGGAAGGACAGACTAGATAGGCCATGTGGTCTTTTTCTGTCGTCATGTTTCTATGTTTCTTGGGATGTCTCCAATAAAGCGGTAACATTAAGTACATCTACTTGCTGTGTCCCAACAGTTTCTGAAGAAGCAACCTTCCTCCCCACTGGGAGATAAAACATCTATCTCCAGGAACAAGCAGGAATGTAGTCTTCACATATGGGTGACGTCGGAACAGATGAAGCCCGCACAGGGAATGTTCCCCAGTGTCCAATAGGAAAGCTTATTGGAGCATCACACTGTGCCTACGTCACTGCCTTTCTGCCTTCCCAACTCTCCCTCCTCAGTTCTTCGTTTTCCGCAGAGCCAGCAGAAAGCAAATCCTGTCACCGCAGAAAATTGTATTACTTTATTTCTTTCGTTTTTTGTGGTCGCTTCTGGGACCGACTACTGTCTGTTCTTTTCTATTCTGTTCTTTCCTTTTTTCTAAAAAGTAAATTAGAACTTTCTTGGGTGCATCAATGCCATTTTAGGCCTTAAGCCTACCATTTGCTTCGGCATAATGAAAATACTAGCTAGTGGTTCTATGTATGACAGCACCATCTCGGCTATCGACACCTATGACTGGTGTCTCAAATGCCTTGGGCCTGACCACCAGCCTTCAGAATGTCCTTTATGTAGGAAGATGACAAGGAGACCTGCAGAATCAAGCTGCAAAGTTAGGCACACTCTTTGCCTCAGACACAGTGTCTTTAGCATCGACGTCATCAAGAGTATTGTCTTCCTCTCATGGATCTCAGGTATCAAAACATAAGTCTTTGAAGACACACTGATCCCCCAATGGTAGATCTCTTTCTAAAAATTGAGATGCTTTGTGCATTGCCCTAGAGGTGGATCGGCCAGCCAAACTACCCCGGCGAGAGGACCCTTCCTCCAAAGCAATCGAGGGGTCCCAGGATGCTCCTAAGGCCTCCACCTCGGGAGAGCTCCTGGTTCCATACTCTGGAATGGTAGCCCACATGTCTGGTACCAATACCCAAGCATCAGCGAGCTCCATGGATCAACGTATCCTCGCCATCAAGCACAGCTTGGCGGCCCTACTAACAGCGTCGGTTCCAATCAAACCCTTACCAACTGTACCGCTGACACCGGCACCGCCCATGATACCGATGCAGTTTGCATCGGGGTTGTACCCATCAAACCGCTACCATCACTGCCTGCCCTCGAGTCCATCCCTGGTACTGGTGGCTCTTCCAGGCAACCTCCCCGATCCGATACTGATTTTGATTGATACCGGGCCTTAGCAGAGTGCAGTCGCTCTCATTGATACTTTGAATCAGCAGATTCCGATTCTTCTGATGAGGAATCGATTGATACTCGAGCAATGCAAAGTATACCGTAGGCCAATTTTGGACAATTTTCCCAATGGAGAAAGGTGAATAGTGGTGTACCTCAGGGATCTGTGCTGGGTCCGCTGCTTTTTGACATATTCATAAATGACCTGGAAAAGGGAATAACGAGTGAGGTTATCAAATTTGCAGATGAGACAAAACTATTTAAAGCTGTTAAAACCCAAGAGGATTGTGGAAAATTGCAAGAGGATCTTGATAAATCGGAAGACTGGGCATCCAAACGGCAGATGAAATTTAATGTGGACAAGTGTAAAGTTATGCACCTAGGGAAGAACAACCCAAACTATGGTTCCACATTAGGAACCACCACCCAGGAAAAAGATTTAGGCGTCATTGTGGATAACATGTTAAAACCCTCGGCCCAGTGTGCAGCGGCAGCCAAGAGAGCAAATAGAATGCTAGGTATCATAAGGAAAGGAATGGAAAATAAAACAAAAGATATTATAATGCCTCTATATCGTTCCATGGTGAGACCGCACCTTGAATATTGTGTGCAATTCTGGTCGCCGTATCTTAAAAAGGATATAGCATTATTAGAAAAGGTTCAGAGAAGAGCCAATATAATGGTAAAGGGGATGGAAGGCTACTCCTATGAAGAAAGGCTAAAAAGGTTAGGGCTCTTTAACCTGGAAAAGAGACGGCTGAGGGGAGATATGATAGAAGTCTATAAATTAATGAACGGAGTGGAACGGGTAAACGTAGATCGATTGTTTACGTTATCAGAATATAGAAAGACTAGGGGACATGCAATGAAGCTACAGGGTAAACTATTTAAGACTAATAAAAGAAAATATTTCTTCACTCAACTTGTAATCAAACTCTGGAATTTGTTACCGGAGGATGTAGTAAAGGCTGTTAGTGTAGCTGGGTTTAAAAAAGGTTTGGACAAGTTCCTGGAGGAAAGGTCCATAAACCATTACTAAGAAGGGACCCAGGATATCAATGCTTGACCCAGTACAAGCATTGCAGAACCTGTGTCTTTTGGGGAAACTGCTAGGTAAGTATGACCTAGATTAGCCACTGTTGGAAACAGGATACTGGGCTTGATGGACCTTGGTCTGACCCAGTATGGCATATCTTATGTTCTTATGAATTAATTCTCAACTGGAAAAACCAGCACCACACAAACATAATCATGAGTTCTTTAAACTGTCCCAGAGAGCTTTTCGCCAAAGTCAGAAACTATTCAAGAGCCCCGCAAAGCCAAGAAATAGATGCTTTAACCCTCAAGACCTACGCAACCTATCTCCAAAGCAAGTTATCTAGCCCACAGGCCCCTCCAAACCATCCTATCACCCTCACTGCAGAACCAAATTGACCAAACGCTTGGACCTCTTTCTACTCAGTCTCTGAAGACCTCTGCATCAACCTCTGAAAACCTTGAACACGTCCATGTCCACCCTCGACCCATGTCCAACCCTGTGGATAAAAACATTGGCACAAGAAGTTGCCCCATCACTCTGCAAAATAATAAACTTATCCCTTACACAAGGATTCATGCTACCACTGCTGAAAATCTCTTCAATAAGACCACTACTGAAGAACAACACCTCCGATCCAACTTCTCCTGCCTCATATCGCCCCATATCCAGCATCCCGCTTTTATCCAATTTAATCGAGAAGACGGTCGAATTCCAACTAGAAGACCATGTAGATGTGTCCTCCCCACTTGATACTCAACAGCACGGATTCCGGGAGCGCCATGGGGTAGAACTTTATTAACATCCCTTCTGAACACTGAACTCAAAGGAATTGAAGACACCAAAAATGGATTCATTCTCATTTTCATTGATATAACTGCTGCATTTGATTCCATAATCCATGCCATACTTCTTGACAGGCTAAGTGAAATAGGAGTAAGTGGCACACTGCTGTCCTGGTTCCACTCCTACCTAGTAGACAGAAGATCACAAGTCAAGATAAAATCTGATACTTCAAGACCTTTTCCGCTAACCCAAGGTCTCCCTCAAGGCTCCGCACTCTCTGCTCACCTCTTTAACTTGTATATGCAGCCAGTATGCAAAATCTTATAGGAGCACAAAATACATTACCATCTATATGCAGACGATTTAATGGTATATTCCATCTTAGACACTAAGAAACCCGACTACTCCCCCATATAAGCCTGTATGTTAGCAGTCACGGAATGGTTACTACAGTGCAATCTGAAAATTAATTACAAGAAATCAGAAGCTCTCATAATCACGAGAGACAATACATTGAACCCTCCTGATAACTTACTAATAGGAAGCAGATCAATCCCCATCAAGAAGAAGTTAAATACTTAGGAATTTACATTGACCAGAGGCTTAATTTTCAGTCTCACATCAGTAAAACTACCACAAAGGTATACTACAAAATGAAGTTCCTGCAGAATCTTCGACTGCTTCTAGAGCAGAGCCACTTCCGCACAGTATGTCAGGCGCTAATTACACCGCACCTTGACTATTGTAATCTAATTCTCTATGGCTTACCTAAATGTTCAACACAAGCCTTGAAGATGGCCCAAAATGCAGCAGTCCATCTAATCACCAAAGCTAACAAACAAGCTCACATTACCCCGATACTTGAATCGCTCCATTGGCTCCCCATCAGCTCAAGAATAAAATACAAGGTACTAACGATACCATTCAAAATACTCCATGAGCAATCTTCTGACTGCCTAAAAATCCTAATTAAAAAACTCCCTGACAATAGATCAAGAAGGGCACCACACCAAAGCTCACTAGCAACCCCCAAGACGCCCACAAGCACCTCTTAGAACACTCTACTCAGAGTGTTCGAGCTCTACATCCCAACATTATGGAACGCCCTCCCTCATCATCTGAGAGAGCTACCAAGGATATTACTGACTTCAGAAAATCCTTGAACGTTTCAAGACTTTACAAGTTAACTAATTGCAAGGCTTATAACAAATGTTAAGAAATTGCCAACTCCTCAGGAACGTGTACGAATCCATACACTTATTAATGCGAATGTAAAGACTATTAACTGTTATTGTAAATAGTTCCAAAAGTTCTATATATACAAAGTTATGTTCCCTGAAAACTGCTTTGAGAATTTGAAAGGCGGTATAGAAAAAAATGTTAAATAAATAAATGTAAATGGTGCATATCTTTATACGACTCCCTTATAAAAATCAACCCATAATTGTTTGCTGTTTGCCTTGTAAACCACTATGATGAGTGTCATGAATGATTGTGCCCTGTAATAAATGGAAACATCAAGTTACTTGCGACAGACAGAGAGCAGTAGTTGAAAAGGATTGAGGGACTGGGTACAAGTGGTAAAGCAGTCATGAGACATGAGGTGGGAGCAGCTGGTGTTAGTGTAAGTATGGGAATTGATAGGATCGGTATTAATGTGGAATCTGTAGGAGAAATTAACTTGCTGGATAGGGTTTAGGTAAATGACATTATGCTTATGGCCCCCCTCACCTTGCATATGCTCACTTTTAATCTTGTAAACCAAACCCACAATATATCAAGTGCATACTATAATGATGGAGCAGAGGAGTAGCCTAGTGATTAGAGCACTGGCTTGATAACTAAAGAGACCAGGTTTTGATTCCCACTGGCACTCCTTGTGGCCTTGGGCAAGTCACTTAGCCCTCCATTGCCTCAGAGAAAGGCCTGGCAATCTACTTCCAGTCAAGAAAACCCAGGAGCTGCTGGGTCACCAAGAATCAGCACTGACTCAAAGGCACACTTTGCATGTTGCACTATAACGAAAATATCAAAAATGAATATTCAATACTCCTTGATTTAAAAAAAATAGTTCTGCAGAGCTGATAAAATTCTTAGGCTCCTTCAGCCTTTAATCAGGATAATCCTCAGTCCATTATTCATCAATATATTATGTACAAAAACATCTGTAATAACTTATCTGTATCGTGCCGATACTGTGTCATATTGATGTACCAAATACTATTGAAAATTCATCTTCATTTAAATCCAGCATTGGACTTTTAAACTGATATGACATGAATCCATGTTTCGGTATGGCAGGATTCAGGGCCGTCCACTAAAAGGACACCTAGGGCTGCAGACCTCATAGACGGCACCACAACCCCTTCACCATTCTTTAAAGCAAAAGCTTTTTGGCAGACTTTGAAGTAGACGTGCATGTGGACACACTTATGCCTGTCACTCCTGTCTCTGATGCAATTTCCTGTTGGAGGAGGCAGGTGCAGCCGGCCATAAGTGTGTGCAGACATACTTCAAGTCACAGTGTGGTGCCAAAGCAGAGGCAGAAAGCCACCACTAAAAATGGTGATAGGATCGTGGTGCTGCCACCCCTCGGGTGATGGATGGTGGGGGTGGGGCAGGACCCCTGAGGCCATTCCTACCTGGAGTGCTGCTTCCGGTCTTTGTAAAATATTAACTGAAATTAATAGAGCGCTATTGCTTCACTGTCAGCTGTACTGTCATGGGGCAGTATTATTCACTTTAGCTAATATTTGAAGCAGCTCATCCCTCCCCAACTCGGGTTCCTTCTCTGTTGCTCACCCTTTCTCCTGACTACAGTCAAGCCCTCCTCTCTCCTACCAAGTTTCCTATTCCTTCTCACTTTCACCTCCTTCCCATCCCATTCCCATACTGTCTCTTTCCTCTGGGTTTTACCTCCTCCATGTCCTTTATACCATCTCCTGTCCTCAGTCCCTATGTCATAGCCCTAGCCTTGTCTTGACACCCCACTACTAATATCCCAACGTGTCTTACAGGTCGACATTTATATACCATATCATATTCCCTACTCACATTGCCAATTCTGTGTTCCATATTCTCCACTAATACTCCTAGTTTGCAGCATCACACTCTCCAGACTGGACCAGACCCATACTTTGGTCCCACCAAATCCAATCTCACTCCACCCTCCAATTCCCAATCCTTACTTTCTTCACCCTCTACTACCCATGCCCCAAAGCCACTCATTTCACTACTGCCCTACAAATGACCCCATTGCTACCCTCCCTGCCCACCCGTGTCCAATCTCCAAGTCCTTGCTCACCCAGTACTCTAATCAACACAAACCCCCATCTTCAAGTTGCTGCTTTCCCCAGTCACCCTCTCAATCCATACTTCTCAGCCTCCCTCCCATCTCACCCAGTTGCTGCTCTCCTCCAATCCAATCTCTCCCCAATGCTGCAGTGCTGCTATTCTTCCTTACCCACGGAGCCCACCCAACACTGGAAGTAGCGCAGAGCTGAGGCCTTTGACTCCTTCCCGCACAGTTCAAACAGTTTTCAGGACTGAATATTTGAACTGTGTGGAAGGAAAATGCTGCAGCAGAAGGCACAGGGGTTAGTTGCTTGTCCCTGGCAGGCCGTATTTGGTACAGAGCAGAGTAGCCAATGGCCACAATGCTCATCAGGCCTCTGTTCACCCAGGACCCAGTCACCTGACTGCCACAAGGCACTATGGGAGAGGAGAGAGAGAGTCCAGTGAGAAAGACCATCAGGGAATGAGAGCAGAATCGCAACAAGGACAGCACGGCAAGGGGTGCTGCTTTTGCCAGCAGCCTTGGCCAATTTCTTTCACTTGGGATCATGATCAGTGCTTGGCCTCCCCAGGCCTCTAATATGGGGCATCTGTGCTAGGAACATTTCCAAACCGGGATATGTTTAGAGGTTTTGCGAGTCTATTAAAATAGTTAGATGCACCTCTGGTACCTCACGCTGCAGGCCGTCCTTGCTGGTACCTCCCACCCCATTTGATGTTGCCACTGTTGCTGTACATTTTTTCCAAACCCCAGTAGTAAGGAGGGTAGTTTTCAAAACTTTTTACATGGGTAAATAGTTTTCACTCACATAAATGCTTACTTGGAAGTTGCACCCCCTTCAGTACGTGCTATTTACAATATGCATACTTCTATCTACTGTCAAAAAAAGGGAGAACTAGGTTAGGAAATTGCTTGTGGGATTTTCATCTAAAATCCCATGCAGATATTTGGATCTGCTCTAGAGCAGGTTCAAAGTGTGAACATTCCTCTGCCGGCACATATTTTTAAAGAAAAGCCCCATGGGGAATGTCCCTTTGAAAACAAGCTTGAAAGTGCTTTAAAAATTCCTGCCAACATGTACGACTTAGCCTGGAACGTTCAGTAACATCGGCAGACAGTACTGTGCAGTCGAGCCCTGTGCTGTGCTGTGTCCTCTTCCCAATAAAATTATCAGACCAGAAAGGATTTTGCAACCCTTGTGCTTTTTAGAGTGAATTATATTCAAATCCTGGTTTGCAGTATAACCTACCGTTAGCATGGCCTATGAATGGCAATACCATGTGAAGGGCATGTGAAGGTCAGGAGGAATCCTCCAAGATTTTGCTTCTGCTTCTGTGGGTCTTTGTAGCATAGAAGTGGTACAGGCCATATATAGCAAGAACAGAAGCTGAATGACAAGGACTTAAAATGATTTAGCAAGAAATGTTTAAATTTTGGTGTGCTTATTGTTGGTCAAAAGAATATGTATAGCAATGGAAGAGAGCACCAGTGAGAAGCACTAGTGATGGGACTGATCTAGATCCTGATTTATGTTTTTTGTTTATCTTTATTTGATGTACCACATTTATGCGAACAGACAATGCAGTTTACAAAACACGTCTAGTTAAAATAGCAGTCTTATTCTGTTCTTTGCCTTTTCCCCGACAGGTTATCCACTGGAATTCGCCTAAGAAACTTCGTGTCAAAAACAAACATGTTGAATTCTTCCGCAACCTCTACCTGACATTTCTGGAGTATGATGGGAATCTCCTCCGGCGAGAGCTCTTTGGCTGCCCTAGCGAGGCAGACATCAACAGTGAAAATGTGAGTACATGACCAAGATCATTCACCTTCTTGGTGATTTCTAATGGGCTATATCAAAAAAGGTGCTTTGTAGTGGGGATGTTGAGTAATTGTTCAGGAAGAGTGAACATCGACAAATCATCTCGGTTCTAGAAAACAGCTTTTCTTTCATTAAAAAAAAACTGGCAAAATAGACAGATATCAATTATGTAAGAGAGAGCTAAAAAGAGTGACTCAAGTCAAAGCTGGCTGTGAAGTTCTGATAGAGTAGACCTGAAAAAAGTGAGCAAACGTGTGTGTAAGTATGTTAATGTCGGAAGATATGCCGACACAACTACCTCTTGAGGCTAAACTTCCATTTTACTCAAATTAAAAAGTCACAATCAGAGCTTTCAAAACGTAGGCAAAAACACCATAAATTAGTGAGACCTACACCATAATGTATTAAAAAATCTTACTTCCCCTTATATTCCATGTTTAATGGCGAGATCCAAACAGAAAGACTGCCAAAAAGCCACTTATCTTGTCTGTTGTCCCGACGACTCTGGGTCTTGATAATTTTCAAACTCAGATTTAACCCACTGGAGTCGGCAACTTTTAACCTAAACTCACAGGAGTCCAGCAGCAGTTTTTTGAAGACACAGCACTGCGTTTCGGGCAAATAAAATCGTAATGCCCTGTTTCAACGCTCAATTCTACTGCAAACAAATATTCGGCTTCCCCCATCTCTCAGAGACGCCAGCGCATGTTCATTGGTGTCACCTTCTGTGAGTTTCCATTCACTAATTTCAGATAGTGAATATTACCATTAACTGTGCAACACTTTACTTCCTCATTTTCGTAGGCATCATTTGTTTATAAACATTTTTTATATTCTAATTCTAAGAGGATTACAATAACAGCATAAAATAATACAGCCATGCACACAAAAGGAAAACAAAACGGGGGAAAATACGCATGACATTTGCACTGCGCTGGTGGTGCATCGTCAGGTAGTCTTTGGATGCAATTGTATTGTAGCCTCCATTTGTCAGCCAGGAGTGTGTCCTCCCCCTCCATCTGCTGCTTAATGATTAATTTTTATCTGCAAAAACTGCCAAGGAGCACAATTTCCATTTTTCCTGTTTTATAAAAGGCTTTAAAAGGGGGGGGGGGAGGGAAGGCCCCCTCATATTTAATTACAAGCTAAAAATAAAACGAATCAGAGTGCATCCTGTAAAACCATTTTTCCTCATACATTTGGTCAGGGAAGTACTGGAGCAGATGGTGCTTCACAGCAACAGCTGACTGGTTGAGTAGTAAGATGCTGGACCTAAATGTACCTGTCGGAGTGGAGTTTGAGTCTTGTTATTTCTCTCTGTGGAGACTGTGAGTTAGGAGTACTGGACTTTTGAGATGGGTGATGCAGATGCCGATGATGAGCCCTTTAACCATAGCGCCAGGTATCCTTACAAGTCACCGATAAACCAACTGATGTAAACATGAAGCTTCTGTTTACTAAGCGATTTTAACACATGTTTTGTGACAATTAATGCAGATTAATTGCTGGTAAAATGCAGTAAACTGCATTAGCATGGCTGTTAGAGGACAATTTGATAACAGATTACCTAGGTTGGGAGTCCAAATTGGCACCTGTTTGATGTTAAAACTTTTTATTGAAAATTCAGGCACACCTCGAGGATACAGGGCTTGGTTACATCACCGAACACCAACAAGTAAGACATTTCAGCTTCTGTCATTTTTCACTTTTTCCCACCCCTCACAATTGGCCCAGCAGCACATAAAAACTAACAGGTACTCTTTCCAGACCCACCACTCCACCCCAATGAAATTAATCTCAAAATCCGCCTACTAAACTAAAGAATTAGTGCAGGAACCCTCCCAGTGCATGGGTTCTTTACACGCACTAGGACCAGGTCCAAAGTTGCAATCCTTACATGTTCCAGCACTTTCAACTCTCCCCCCCCATCCTCCCCAATAGCATCTATGAACAAGAGAGAATCAACTCACAGCCAGAACCATCATATGCAGGAGGTATCAGACTAATCAAACTGTCACATTGACAACCACATCATCCCAAATCTTTTTCATCATCCACTATGGGGGTCATTTTAAAAGGCTTAGGCATGATTTGAACATCTGGAAATGTTCACGTAGGCGTCCAAATCGCAGTAACTTCCCCATATGCATTTGGCAAATGGCTTTTTAAGACCTCTCCACTACGGGAACATCCAAATAGGCAGGGGGGATGGCAGAGGCATTAGACCTGCTCCTGACACGAATAGACATGGGATAAGTGCTCATTTGACCCCTAAAACATATATATTATCTTGTGCTTGTCTCTTAGATGTTCCCAGTATCTAGTATTATGCCGGGGACGTCTACGTAGTCTTCCTTGCAGATGTCCATATCAGTCACGTCCACATTTGCAAATTTGTGCCCCAAACATGGATGTACCTACATTTTTTCCAGACATTCTGTCATAGACGTCCTTTGTAAAATGTGTCTTCACGCTACTACCCTCTTTCACAGAGGAACCCCTCCTTCTAGTAATGAGACCCCCCCCCCCCAACCTTCCCTCCCCTAGCAATTGGTGGAGATTCTCTCCATCATGGCATCCAGGCGCAAACTGAATAGCAGCCAGGTCTTCAGGAATCTCTGTAGCTCACAATCTTGAACTAATTTGAGGATCACCACCAGTCAGAAGATTTTCTGCTAGCTCCAATTTTCCAAGCCATCAAGGGGGTCATTCTGAACCACGAATAGCGGGGATGGATATCCCAACGGGATACCCATCCCCGCTATTCGTGCCGGCTGCAGCCCCCGACTAACTTCCCCACCAGTTGTGCGGGGAAGTTAGTCGGGGGTGAGGAATGGGCAGTCTGGGGGTGGAGAGTGGGGGCAGTGGGTGATCGCCGTCCCTGGATGTATGTGCATGCCGGCGAAATGGCCGGGGAAGTTATTCCACTTTCGAGGTGGAATAACTCTCCTGGATTTTTTTTTTTTTACATTCAGGGCATGGAAGGGGAATATACCCCACTGCCCGACCCTTGGCTGCGGGGAATGTACTGTTTTGGTCAGCAGCTGGCATCACGGCATTTAAATGCCCTGACTGAGTTAGCCGGGTGCAATCCTGCACGTGCAGGCTGGACAGAATCGCTGTCCCGGCCTGCACGCGATTCTGATCCTGCAGGGCTAGACGTGTCCCATGGGATCAGAATCGCAATCCCCTCTGTGCATCCGGTTCAGACCGGATGCTCAGAGGGGATGTACGTCAGGGACAGAATCGGGCCCCAAGTGTTTTACTCTGTCAAGCAAGTAAGCCCCAAAGCTGCACCGCATCTGCGACTATGTGTTGGCTGCCATCCTCCAGATCACAGATCCATTGTTCCATGGCCACTAACCTAAAAATAAAAAGAAATAAATAAAAATAACCTCTCCTGGAACATGGTAAGTGATGGAGCCGCACCGTCTGTCTTCCCATTCAAGCCATGAAATCTACTTTCTAGAGCTCACACCATGGCAGTTGACACTTTCTTTACCAATGGTGTCATTGCCTCTGCCCGAGGATTCATTGGCGATAGCTTCACCATCTTGCTGTCCCTCAGCTTACTCTTTGTATTTTCTGAGTAGTTCTGTCACCATCCGATGAAATGCGCCCCCAAGTCTATAGTGCTGATGTTCAGGGTTTAGCTCCTGCACCAGGAAGCAGTTTTTAAGCCATAATATTGGAGGACTCATGGATATACAAGGAGGGCCCAAGAGCAAAGAAGAAATCCATCTTTCTCAGCTCACCATATCATATGACCTCTCCTCGTAGGCAGCTATTTTAAGCCTATTTTATAAAGACACACAGGACCTGAAAGTCACAAAAGCAACCAAAGTAATAGGTAAAATTCATCCACATACGTTTACTTTAGGTCGAGAGCAACTGAAGAATGTATGAAGGTGCATAACTTATAACCTATGTTTATGTCCAAAGTCCTCCCTGTGTTGCATGTAAACATTGCATTTACTTAGATAGCATCAACTATACACAGGGGGTAATTTTTTCAGAGGCATTTTGAGGGTGATTTTAGAAACTCTCTTCATGCTTTGGACTGCTGAAATACAGACGTCCAAAGCACAGAGACATCCCTGGAACCATTTTAAAAAGCAGTTCTGAGGACGTCTCCAGCAGGAGGTTGTTCAAGGCTGAACAGGGGCATGGCGTAGGTGTGTCCAGGGCATTCTCAGGTACTTAGTTGTCCTCGCCCGATTGCAGAACATGCTGCATGTCCTGAACCATGTTCAGGTTTACACCCGCTCCAGGGCACAAATAGGCACTGGAAATACTCTTGTTCTGCCATCTAGACCCTAGAAGGACATAGAGAAGAAGGATCTCTGATATTGCCTATATTTTTACTGATAACAAAAATGGCAGGAAATCTAATACATCTGATTTAGGTTCGGCACATTGATGCACATCCCCAGCAACCTTTTACCACCACCTTGTCCACTGTTTCGCCACCTTGAGATCCTCAGAAACAATTACTCCGAGGTCCTTCTCTTGGTCGGTGCACATTAACCTCTCACCCCCTATCACATACATTTCCCTTGGATTTCTGCTTCCCAAGTGTATGACACTGCACTTCTTCACATTAAATCTTAACTCCCAAGCACTAGACCATTTTTCCAGTTTTGTAGATCTTCCCTCATGTTATCCACTCCATCAGGGGAGTCCATTTTGTTGCAAATTTTGGTGTCATCTGCAAAAAGACAGACTTTTCCATGTAGTCCTTCAGCAATATCACTCACAAATAAAATTGAACAGTAATGGTCCCAGGACTGAACCCTGGGACACACCACTAATCACCTTTCTTTCATCCCAGTGAGTTCTGTTTACCATCACCTTTTATCGTCTGTCAGTCCACCAATTTCTGATCCAGTTCACCACCTTGGGGCCCATCCCCAAGCTGTTTAGTTTATTGATAAGCCTCCTTTGAGGAACAGTATCAAAGGTTTTGCTGAAATCTATATAGATTACATCCATCGCATGTCCTTGATCTAGTTCTCTGGTCACCCAGTCAAAGAACTCAATCAGATTTTTTTTGGTATGATCATCCTTTGGTAAAAACCATGTTGCCTGAAATCATGCAACCTGTTGGTTTCAAGAAAGTCCACTCCAGATCACAGATTCAAGAAAGTCCACATAAACATAAAAATAAACATATTCGCTCTTTCAGGAGCACCTCCATTACTTTTCCTGCCACCAGGCCTGAACATAAGATATGCCATACAGGGTCAGACCAAAGGTCCATCAAGCCCAGTATCCTGTTTCCAACAGTGGCCAATCTAGGTCATACGTACCGAGCAGTTTCCCCAAAGGACACAGGTTCCACAATGCTTGTATTGGGTCAAGCATTGATATCCTGGGTTCCTTCTTAATAATGGTTTATGGACTTTTCCTCCAGGAACTTGTCCAAACCTTTTTTAAACCCAGCCATTACTACATCATCCGGTAACAAATTCCAGAGTTTGATTACACGTTGAGTGAAAAAATATTTTCTTTTATTAGTCTTAAATATTTTACCCTGTAACTTCATTGCATATCCCCTAGTCTTTCTATATTCTGATAATGTAAACAATCGATCTATGTTTACCCGTTCCACTCCGTTCATTAATTTATAGACTACTATCATATCTCCCCTCAGCCGTCTCTTTTCCAGGTTAAAGAGCCCTAACCTTTTTAGCCTTTCTTCATAGGGGTATCCTTCCATTCCCTTTACCATTTTGGTGGTTCTTCTCTGAATCTTTTCTAATAACGCTATATCCTTTTTAAGATACAGCGACCAGAATTGCACACAATATTCAAGGTGCAGTCTCACCATGAAACGATATAGAGGCATTATAATATCCTTTGTTTTATTTTCCATTCCTTTCCTTATGATACCTAGCATTCTATTTGCTCTCTTGGCCGCCGCTGCGCACTGGCCTGAGGGTTTTAACGTTGTCCACAATGACGCCTACATCTTTTTCCTGGGTGGTGGTTCCTAATGTGGAACCTTGCATCGTGTAACCATAGTTTGGGTGGTTGTTCCCTAGATGCATAACTTTGCACTTGTCCACATTAAATTTCATCTGCCATTTTGATGCCCAGTCTTCCGATTTATCAAGATACTCTTGCAATTTTCCACAATCCTCTTGGGTTTTAACAACTTTAAATAGTGTTTGTGTCATCTGCAAATTTGATAACCTCACTCGTTATTCCCTTTTCCAGGTCATTTATGAATATGTCAAAAAGCAGTGGACCCAGCACAGATTCACCTTTCTCCATTGGCCATTTAGCCCTACCCTCTGCTTTCTATCTTTTAACCAGTTCCTGATCCACAATAGTACACTGCCTACACTCTTTAGTTTTGCCAAAAATCTCTGATGAGAGATCTTGTCAAAGGCTTTCTGAAAGTCCAAATACACTATATCAACCGACTAACCTTTGTCTACCTGTTTTTTTACACCTTCAAAAAAACAACAAATTAGTAAGACAAGATCTTCCTTGTCTAAAGCCATGTTGGCTGTCTCCCATTAAGCCATGACTATCTACATGTTCATCAATTTGGTTCTTTATGATGGTTTCTACCCTTTTTCCCTGTACTGATGTCAGGCTCATCAGTCTGTAGTTTCCCGGATCACCCCTGGAACCCTTTTTAAAAATTGGTGTTATGCCATCCTCCAATCTTCAGGTATTACAGATGATTTTAATGATAGTTAACAGATTACTAATAGCAGGTCTGCAATCTCTTATTTCAGTTCTTTCAACACCCTTGGATGTATATCATCCGGCCCAGGTGATTTGCTACTCTTCAGTTTATCTAATAGTTCTAATACATCTTCCCGATGTATCAATATTTCCTTCAATTCTTCCACACCTTTAAATACCACTTCAATCATGGGTAACATCCCTAAATCATTCTCAGTAAAGACCGAAGCAAAGAATTCATTCAGTCTCTCCGCTATCTCTTTGTTGCCTCTTAGTGCCCCTTTAACCCCTCTATCTAGTGGACCAACTGACTCTCTCACGGGTTTTTTGCTATGAATGTACTTGAAAAAGTCTTTATTATGCGTTTTTGCTTCCGCAGCAAGCTTCTTCTCAAATTCTCCCTTTGCCTGCCTTATCAATGCCTTGCATTTAACTTGCCAGTGCTTGTATTGTTTCCAGGTTTCGTCGTTTGGCTCTTTTTTTTCCATTTCCTGAAAGATGCTTTTTTGACAACAGCCTCTCTGACCTCACCTTTAAACCATGCTGGCAGTTTTTTGGACTTCCTTCCACTTTTCTTAAAGCGTGGAATACTGCTGGTCTGGGCTTCCAAGATAGTATTTTTCAACAACACCCAAGCTTGATGTAAGTCTTTAACCTTTGCAACTGCTCCTTTTAGTAACTATTTTCCTCATTTTATCGTAGTCTCCCTTTCGAAAGTTAAAAGGTAGTACTGTGGATTTCCTTACAATCACTCCTCCACTAATTAAATCAAACGCGATCATTCTATGATCACTATTGCCAAGTGGCCTCAACACCCTTATCTCTTGCACCAGATCTGGTGTTCCACTAAGGACTAGGTTCAATATGGCTTCCCCTCTGGTCGGTTCATGAATCAGCTGCTCCAAGAAGCAGTCATTTATTTCACCTAGGAACTTTATCTCCCTAGCATGTCCTGCCGTGACACTGACCCAGATGATACAGGGGTAATTGAAATCACCCATTATTATTACTGTGCTGCAACTTTTGTTAGCTTCCTTGATTTCTTTGAGCATTTCATCATCCATTTGTTCATTCTGGCCAGGCGGTCGATAGTACACCCCAATCTCCAGGAACAAGCAGGAATGAGTCTTCACACGTGGGAGACGTCGCCGACGGAGCCCGCACGGGAATGCTCCCCAGCATCCAAACACAAAGCCTTTGGGAGCACCCCTCGCGCCTGCGCGGTGGCTTCCCGCCCTTCCTACTGCCTCTCCCCAGTTTTTCGTTTTCCGCGGAGCAAGCAGGACCTTCCACCTGCTACCGCAGTAACTTTTTTTCTTTTTCATTTTCCTTTTCTTGTTTCTTGTGGTCGCGGCCTTTTTTCCCGCCGACACCGGCACCACCGGTGTTTTTTCTTCTTTTAATCACTCAAGGGAACTTCTTTCCCTCTGGTCCTTTTGAGGCTACCGGGCTTTCCAGCATGGAGCCTTCTTCCCCTAAGAAGTGCCCTCACTGTGGAGACTTTGTTTTTTACTTAGACTCCAATGCCTGGTGCCTCTCCTGTTTGGGCCCTGATCCCTTTTCCCCCGGTCCTCCGGGCTTCAGTATCGGGAGAAGACCTTCCCTTTTTCTGGTGTCCCTCAATGACGTTTTTCCTCCTAAGGTGCGGTCATCGGTTTTCTCTTCTCTCCAGGATCAGGTAACCACACAACAGTCTGTTAAGACTAGCCAAGTCTTGAGGGGTGAGTCTCATGCGCGGCATGACGACGGCTCCGGCCTCTCCCTCGAGTCCTCCTTGGCAAATAAACCCCGGCGGGAGTCTTCAGGCTCCAAAGCATCTGCGGGGTTTCGGGTTGTTCTTGGGGTTAGCTCCTCACAGAACATTCCCGAGCCATGCTCGAGGGTGGTATCCGCTTCGAGCGGTGCCGATTCCCCGGCATCGGCGTCGGCGTCGAGTGTTCCACTCTTCGCCAGGGATCGTCAGCTGGTGTCCTTGGCACCTCCGGGGCCGATCGACTCGACCCAGTCTGACTTTCCTGCATCCCAGCCATGCGCGGGGGTGGTGCCCGCCTCGGGTGGTACCGATCCTTCGGCGTCGGTGTCGAGTGTTCCACTCTTCACCGGGGATCATCAGCTGGTGTCCTCGGCACCTTCGGGGCCGATCGTCTCGACCCAGTCTGGTGTTTCTACATCCCAGCCATGCGCGGAGGTGGTACCCGCTTCAGGCGGTACCGATTCCTCGGCATCGGCGTCGGTGTCGAGTGTTTCACTTGTAGCCGGGGATCGTCATCTGGTGCCCTTGGTACCTTCGGGGCTGCTCGATTCAGCCCGGACTGGCTTTCCTGCATCCCAGGGGGTGGTACCGGCTTTGAGCGGCGCCGCCTCCCCGGCGCCGGCATCGGTGTCGAGTGCTCCACTTCTCACCAGGGATCGCTGCCTGGCTCCCCCGATACCTTCGGGACCTATCGATCTGTCCCGGACGGGCGATCCCCTGGCCTCGATGTGGACGTCGAGTGCTCCGCTCGTCGCTAGAAGGGGGGCCTCGGGGACTTCGATCGATTCGACCCAGCCGGGTTTTCCGTCGTCCCGGCCAACAGCGGGGTTGGTCCCGGCGTCAAGAAGCGCGGTGCCCCGGCGTCGGCGCCGGGGTTGTGCGTTTCACTCCCCGCCGGGGCTCGTCGTCGGGTTACCTGGGTACCCTCGGGGCCGGTTAGTAAGCCCCGGAGGGGTTCTCCTCGCGGTAAGACAGGCTCGAGAGGAGTCCCGGCGTCTAGTGGTACCTATCTCCCGCAGTCGTCGCCGGTGTCGGGTGTCTCCCCCTTCACCGAGCTTCGTCCTCAGGGGTCCTCGATGCCTGCGGCACCGATCGATGCGATCCTGATTCGCTTTCCGGGTTCAGCATCGCCGACACCGCCACCTCCGCCAGGGCCCTCTAGGAGGGGTTCAGTCCCCTCGCTCGGTTCGATGCCCTGTCTCGAGTCGATACCCAGTCTAGAAGGCTTGGTTACGACACGTTTCGGGCGACACAGTGCAGAGATTGCTGACCTCTGCTCTCCGAGTGCTTCGGAACCACTTCAACCGCCGGGGGCAGTGCCGTCCCTGAGGCCGGGGTTGGGGCCGAGGCCGATTCCTGCGGTTCCATCGGTGCCATCGACCCTGTCGATGCCTAGCTGGGAATCAGTTCCCGGAACCGAAGACGCAGTACTAACGGCCTCGAATCGGGACTGTTGGTGTCCTTCTCTGTCCAGTGGGCACCAGTCCGCTAGGCCTGCTGGTGTCCAGGCGGCACCTTCAGCCTTAGCCTCCCCCGGAACAGCTCCTCTGGGAGAGCCGTCTTTTCAGGATTTTCTCCTTGACATGGCGGACTTGCTTGCCATGCCTATCCCGGGTCCTCCCCTAAGTCCAGGTTCTGCGGAACAGGCAGCCGTAATGCTTCCTCTACACCCCTCTCTGCAGGATCTTCTGCTGGGGGTTTGGCGGTCACCCTTGAGGGTTCCTTCACCGTCTACAGCCATGCATGCTCAGTATCGGGTGCCCCCCTCCCCGGGTTTTCAGGAGCACCAGCTTCCACATCATTCCATTGTGGTGGAATCGGTGCTGCGGAAGGTCGGAAGTAAGAAGAAACATTCTTCTCGCCCTCCTGGTCGTGCCTCTAAAGCACTGGATACCTTTGGGCGTCAGACCTTCCAAACGTCCATGTTGGCTTCCAGAGTTATTTCATATATGTTTTATATGAGCCTGACACTCCGGGAGGTCACCGAGAGATTATCTCTCTTGTCTCCCTTTTTGTCTGCAACTAAGGCCTCTGAATATTCCTTGCTTCTTTATCATTGCAGGAATATCTCTGGGTTCCTTTCTCGTGCTTCTCTAGACTCCTTTCAGTCTGTTAGCAGGTCCTCTGCTATTGCCATTGGAGCGCGTCGTACTGCCTGGCTGCAGGCGTGTAGATGGGCACAACATAATCTGGATAATTCTCCGTGTGCTGGAGAACACTTCTTCCATAGCGAAGTGTTACGTCAGGTTGCTCAGTGCTCCGCTGACCTTCCTAGCACTGGAAGCCATCCTAAGCCCTCTCTCCCCCCCGGGGGTGGGAAATGTCCTGCCAGACCTCCTTTCCCGAGGAAGAGAAAGTTTCAGCCGTCCGCCCACCCGCCAGGTGCGCCCAAGCAAGGGTCGTCTCACTCCGGTCGGCGGTTCCCGGGCCCGTGCCAGGATGCTCATACCAAGCAGCCTTAGGCTCTTGTATGCGGCGGCCTACGATTAACTTCTCTACCGGAAGTTTATTCTTCTAGCTCTACACTGGGGTTCGTTTTCAGTATGGCAAGTGGTTCGGATGCTTGTCCGGGAGTTAAGGTATTCCCTCCTCCTTGTTGGTAGAGGGAGGTCACTGCTCTTCCTTGATGGTTCTGGCCACAGGGCCTTCTATCCTTCAACTGACTTACCCTTAGGTAAGTCCCTCGAACCCTTCCCTTCCAGGGTTCCCCTGCTTGAGCAAATGCCATACCGAAATTTCTTCTCCCAGTGTAGACCTTTCCCCTGTTCTTTGTCAGTTATTGTGCGTGCAGGAGTCACCAAGAGGGCTTACTACTTCTGCCAGAAGCTCTGCTACCTGGCGTATTGCCACCCCCCGCAGGTTTCGTTCTAGCTGCCGGGATGGGGCGACGTCTCTGACTCCTGTCAGTTTCCCCCGCCTCCTGCACGCTGCCCTCTGCAATCTTTAGAGCAGCTTCCCATTAGGCAGGGACCCTTGTTCTGAGGGTTTTTCCATATGAGGGAATGGACTTCTTAGTCACTCCATGGCTGTCGATGACTATACCCTCTTGTCTCCCGTTTGGTGCGGGGGACAAGTTCTTTCCGCGTGCCTGCCATGGGGACACATCGTAGACTCCCCTGATGTGCCCTTCACGCAACCGTACTGTTAATCTCGCTGATCTGCCACTGCTCCACAGACATAGATCCCCCCCCCTTGTTCTTGGATGGATCTTCCCGCCACCTTCCCAGGTGGATGTTCTTCTGTGGATCAGTGGCAGGTCCGACTTATCAGTATTATACTCCCGTATGTATGTTCCTCGGCATACAGGTTTTTAGTACCTGGGTGGGCGCTCTCCCTGCCCTACTTACCTAGATATATATTGCATATTTATCTGTATCGGTAGGCGCCCACTGGGAGATGCCCACAGCACCCTGTGTATTACCGTCTATCTCCCTATTGCAGGTACTTGCGTTTACTCTTTACGGGGTCCGACCAGTCCACTTGCCTATTTTCTTGCGGCTCGATATCTGGGACCGGTTATACTCGCTGCTGTGAAGTCAACAGCTTCAATTTTTTCTGTTATGCACCTCTTCCTGAGGTTCAGGCCCTATGTCTTCCTTTTCTCAGCTAGGGCTGATAGTGTACTCTTCGGTTCAGGGGTACGCCCCTGTTCTCCTCCGGACTGGGCTCTCCAGATCGGCCAGTCTTCTACTCCTAGCCCTCAGGGTTCGGGACTCTGCCCCTGAAGGAGTGCTCAGCTTTTCCCATAAAGCTTCCTTGAAGACCTGCCGTTCTTCTCCTGCGCCAGTTGACACCTGGGTCTCCTGCCCTTCCGGATTTGGAACTTCCCCCTCACTGCTGTGAAGTTCCCTCAAAGACTTCGCTACTGAGTCTATGGTACCTCCATCACAGTCCTCCTTCCTACGATCCGGTAGGTGAGCTCTATGTGGTACTAGTTCATTAAATACTTAATGATACTGACTTGCATTCTAAAGACTACTCTCCCCTGTAGTTTTGGTTTTGCTGTTCCTCTGGAACCTTTTTTCTTCTCAACTCCTACCCTCCATCCCTCAGGGGATGCCGGGGATCCAGGTTGGGAAAATGCCTGCCTGCCAGGGCTCCGCATTTTATGGGATCTCCCCTGGCACCCTCAGCTAGGGAGTCCCCATGTGTGAAGACTCATTCCTGCTTGTTCCTGGAGATAGCACAGTTACTTACCTGTAACAGGTGATCTCCGGAACAGCAGGAATTAGTCTTCACAACCCGCCCACCTCCCCTAGGAGTTGTATCTCTCTATTCCTTCCTCTTCCTCTCCTTCTCTCTCAGCTATGAACTCAACTGGGGAGAGGCAGTAGGAAAGGCGGGAAGCCACCGCGCAGGCGTGAGGGGTGCTCCCAAAGGCTTTGTGTTTGGATGCTGGGGAGCATTCCCATGCGGGCTCCGTCGGCGACGTCTCCCACGTGTGAAGACTAATTCCTGCTGTTCCGGAGATCACCTGTTACAGGTAAGTAACTGTGCTTTGCCATTGCCTTCTCCTTTTTACTTGGAATTTCAATCCATAGAGATTCGAGAGCAAATTTTGTTTCCTGCAAAATTTTAATCCTTTCTGACTCAATGCCCTCTCTAACATAGAGCGCAACCCCTCCACCAATTTGATCAGCTCTTATTACGATATAGTTTGTACCCAGGTATCACAGTGTCCCACTGGTTGTCCTCCTTCCACCACTAGACCAGGGAAGAGTGGTCTAGTGGTTAGGACAAGGTACTTCAAGCCGGAGGGCCGGGGGTTCAAGTCCCACCTGGGGACAGCAATCTCAGGCCGGAGGGACTGGGATTTCTAGTCCTATAGGCACTTCTTGTGGTCTTGGGCAAGCCACTTAACCCTCCATTGCCCATGTTCCCTGTAAGTATTAATGTATGTGTGTCATATCCCCTCGTGTTAAATGTATCCCCCAATTGACCGCTTTGACCCGGTGAAAAGCGGAATATAAATACAGCTAAATAAATAAATATTTCTGAGATTCCAATCATATCTAACTTCTCATTTAGTGCTATATATTCTAACTCTTCCATCTTATTTTTTACACTTCTAGCCTTTGCATACAAGCATTTTAGAGACTGTATTTTATTCATATTAATTTTCGCTATTAGTAGGCATGGGTAATTTGGGATCTTTAAGCTCTCTCTGCTCCATACTCGAGGGCATTTGGGCTACTTTACTCTTTTTTGGAACCTCTCTGCTTTTGGTAGTATCCTTCAAGGGTACATTCTTCCGAACCATGCGCTCTTGTGTGACTGTCGGCTTTCCCCTATTATCTAGTTTAAAAGCTGCTCTATCTCCTTTTTAAAGGTTAATGCCAGCAGCCTGGTTCCATCCCGGTTAAGGTGAAGCCCATCCCTTCGGGAGAGCCCCTCCTTTCCCCAGAATGTTCCCCAGTTCCTAACAAATCCAAAACCCTCATCCTTGCACCATCGTCTCATCCACGCATTGAGATTCTGGAGCTGTGCCTGCCTTTTGGGTCCTGCGCGTGGAACGGGAAGCATTTCAGAGAATGCTACCCTGGAAGTTCTGGATTTCAACTTCCTACCTAAAAGCCTAAATTTAGCCTCCAGAACCTCTCTACCACATTTTCCTGTCATTGGTGCCTACATGTACCAAGACAGCAGGCTCCTCCCCAGCACTATCTAAGACCTTATCTAGGTGGCGCATGAGGTCCTCTACCTTTGCACCAGGCAGGCATGTTACCAGGCGATCCTCATGTCCACCAGCCACCCAGCTGTCTACAGCCTAATGATCGAATCACCAACTCTAACAGCTGTCCTAACCCTTCCGTCATGGGAACATGGCCCTGGAGAAACTTCCTCGGTGTGAGAGGGTTTTACATCACCTGGAGGACAGGTCCTAGTTACAGGATCACTTCCTGCCATGTGACCTCTCTCCTCCATGGCAACAGGGATGCTGCCAGACTGGAGGTGGGACTTGAGGACTATATCCCTGAAGGTCTCATCTATGTACCTCTCTGTCTTTCTTATGTCTTTCAAGTCTGCTACTCTAGCCTCAAGAGAATGGACTCGTTCCCTGAGAGCAAAGAGCTCCTTGCACCTAGTGCACACGTAAGACCTCTTACCAACTGGGAGAAAATCATACATCTGACACTCAATGCAAAAGATTGGAAAGCCTCCATCTTGCTGCTGGACTGCTGTCTGCATCTTAGTTTTACACGTGTGTTTAGATCTTTACGTTCTTTACTTACTAAGGGGTGCTATGGATACTTATACTAATAAAATTGTACCTAATATGTTTAATATACCTTGTTCACCTGAAGCTTAATTAATCTCAGGTCCTTAGTGTATGACTGATTTGGATAACGAGCTGCACCTGAGAGCACCTCCTTTCCTTTAAGATTTGTAAGTACCTATAAAGCTACGATTATCCCAGGCGTAGGTGAGTGTTGGGGAGGGAGGGAGGGAGGGAAATAACACTTATTAAAAGAGGGCTGCTACACAGTACCCTGTGCTTCTGAGGTAAGCTGTGACCAACTTCCTGGGTGATTAACAGTCCTTGCTTGGATAGAAGGATTCTCCATGGACTGCAGGATTGCGTCAGCCACACTTGGTGACGTCCTCCGGGCGGCGCCACAATTCGGAAGCTCTCAAGTTTCTCAGGTAGCCCACCTCCCGGGTCCGCCCCCTAGCCTGCCCAGTTCTTCTTCTTCCGCCTTGCCACCAAGACGGATCTGCTCTCTCTCCTTACATTATAAGAAAAAATCATCTCTACTCACAAGATGCCGAAACCAGGATCAAGAAAATGCCCCTGTGGGAGAAAGCTGCGATCCACGGACGTAGATCTGTGCTCCCTCTGCCAAAACGGGGGACCCTCCGGCCTAAATCGGCTCCCAGCAACGAACTCTGCTGCAGCTTTCAAGGCCCAGGATGTGCCCCTTCGGGCCTCCATCCCCGGCCCGACGTCCGGATCTCCAGCGCTGCCCTTTCCTGGCCCCAGCTGTGACATCCGCTTGCTCGCTCCGGAACACGCGGCAATTCACGGCCATGCGGCACCTCCACACACTCAAGATGGCGCTGCCGGTGAGTCTCTCTCTCTTCCTTCAGGCTCAAATTCTCCCGCCGCCGGCTCGGCCCCTCCTCTGACGTCCATTTCCTTGCCGGAGTCTTCAAGCCCCGCCCACGGACGTCATCCACCGCCGACACTGGAACAGTCGCGTCATCATCCCTCGACGCTCGGGAGTCTGAATAACGCCGGATTCGCCGCAGGCAAGCACAAGAGAAAAAGAAGCTGTGCTCCTTCCTCCCCCGACGCCGGCTCCCACGGGCGCAAAAAACGGAACAAGCGCTCTAAAAGGTATAGCTCTGCCAGCTCCTCCGAATCCAGCGATGACTCATACCGGAGGTACAAATCAAAACGGCACTCCTCCAGACGCAGAGCCCGCTCTCACAGGAGCTCCTCTGCCTCCTCCAACTCTGCCAGCTCTTCAGCCATTCTGCAATTGCTCACCCAGCTGGTCCAACAAACAGCCCCCCCCCCCCTGCGGCTGCTACTGCTCCCCCGTGCCACAGTCTCCCTCCACCGCAGACTAACGAATCAACCTGCAGCCAGCGTCCACCATCTCCCTCAGCTGTTCCTTCCCTGGACAGTTCCGCAGATGAACAAGAGGCAGAGGTAGTGATTGTGGGGTCCACTGCCACGGACGCTTCCGGGGCCAAGCCATCCCCGGAAAAGGAAGGCCCTCCCACAGCCCCAGAGGACCTTACTTATCCCAGGTTCATCAGCAAGATCTCCTCTTCCTTGGGCCTAAACCCGTCCAACACAGCAGAGGAGGCTGAACCTGAGGTACTCAAATACCTGTCCGCCCCCAAGACCCCCCTCGCCTTGCCCCTGGACCGCAAGCTGAAGGAGAACCACTCCAGACTGTGGCAAACGCCAGCATCAGGGCGCGCTACCTCCAGGAGGCTGGACTCCAAACACCTACTCCATCCTACCTCCGGGTTTGAAAAAGTACAGCTGCCTCACCATTCCATAGTGGTCTCTTTGGCCCTTAAGAAGGTTAAATCCTCGCGACTACACACCAACCACCCACCCGGGCGGGACAACAAACTGCTCGACGACATTGGGAAGAAAGTCTTCCAAGGGGCCATGCTCGGGGCAAGGATTGCCGCCCATCAATTCCAACAGACCCTGTTCCAGGACATCTGTGTCTCCAACATCAGAAATGCTGCCTCCACCCTCCCTAAGGACTCTCTCGCCCCTTTCTCAGCCGCGCTGACAGACCTGGTCGAGTGCAACAGACACCTGGCTAGCACGGCCTTCGATGCCTTCGACACGTCTATACGTACAGCGGGCACAGCGATCTCGGCCAGGAGATGGGCATGGCTGCGAGCCTCCGGCCTGAGAAATGACTCCCACGACAAGATTGCCGATGCCCCCTGCTCAGGCGATTCTCTCTTCGGGGACAAAGTGGCCGATACGGTAAACAGCATGAAGGAAGACTGTAACACCCTGCAGACCCTGGCGGAGGAGGGCTTCGGCCGCTACGGTAACACCCAAAAGTCAAGTTACCAACGGAAAGCCCCTTACAACTATGACAAGAGGTACTCATCCAACAGGAAGTGGCAGCCACCCAGGTATAAGTCCAACTCCTACCAAGGGCCCTCGCAGCAGCGCAACTTCCAGAGAGACCGCAAACAGAAGAAGGGCACCAACGCTCAACCCGCCAAGGGTGGCCCTTCTTTTTGACAACCATGGACCGCCCCCCTCCCAGATAGGGGGGCGCCTTTCCTTCTTCCTCAAGGAATGGGAGAAGATCACCACCGACTCCTGGGTGCTGCGAATCATCCGCAAGGGATACCGCATCAGATTTTCTACGCCTCCCTACCAACGCAGCAGGCCCACCAGCAACACCCCTCCTCACCTGCAGCGCGCCATGGCACTGGAGCTAATACACCTCCTATCCTCCAAGGCGATCGAACCGGTCCCTCCGATGGAGATCGATTCGGGATTTTACTCCAAATACTTCCTCATTCCGAAGAAGTCGGGTGGGGTTCGCCCCATCTTGGACCTTCGCAAACTGAACAGATTCATAGTGAAGGAGAAGTTCCGGATGTACTCCCTGAACTCCATTCTACCCTTGATTCAGAACGGTGACTGGCTCGCGTCTCTGGACCTGCAGGAGGCGTACACGCATGTCAGCATCCACAAGGCTCACAGGAAATTCCTCAGGTTCTATGTGCTGGGGCAACACTATCAATACCGAGTGCTCCCCTTCGGACTTTCTCCGGCCCCACGGGTCTTCACGAAGTGTGTGGCGGTCGCAGCGGCTCACCTCCGCAAGCAGAACATCGCAGTGTTTCCATACCTCAACGACTGGGTAATCTCGGCTCCCTCAGCCCACAACCTGCTAGCCTCCCTGCGCACCACCACTTCCTTGATCTCCACCCTGGGGTTCATCATCAACTACAAGAAATCGCAACTCCTCCCCTCTCAGCGGATGGAGTTCATTGGAGCCATAATCGACACTCAATCCTTGAGAGCTTATCACCTCGCTCGCCTCCAAGACAGCAGCGGCAGCGAGCCCCTCTGCTCGAACAGTGTTGCGCCTCCTGGGACACATGGCAGCCACGACAGCGGTCATCTCAGTGGCACGTATGCGAATGCGCCCGCTGCAGTGGCATCTCCGATCCCACTGGAACCAACACTCGCAGTCCCTGGCCTCCAGAGTCCCGATGAGCCCTCTTATCAGGTCTCAGCTCCGCTGGTGGACTATACCAACGAACCTCTCCGCAGAGAAACCCTTGCACCCGCCGCAACACCGGACCACCCTCACCACGGACGCCTCATGCACCGGCTGGGGCGCCCACTTCCAACAGTTCAGCACACAAGCAGCGTGGTCTCGGAGCGAACGACAGCTGCACATCAAACTCCTGGAACTGAGAGCGGTCAAGTACGCCCTCAAGGCATTCTTGCCCCATCTTCGGGGCACATCCATCCTCATCCAGACGGACAACCAGGTTGCAATGTTTTACCTCAACAAGCAAGGGGGCACGGCCTCCCGATCCCTATGCAAGGAGGCACTGGCTATTTGGACTCTAGCCCTGAAGAACGAATGCTGGGTGCGCGCTTCCTACATTCCCGGGGACATGAACAGCCTGGCGGACAAACTGAGCAGGCAACTGCAACCCCACGAATGGGCTCTCCTTCCAGAGGTGGCCTCAGCCCTCTTCCAACGTTGGGGAACCCCGGAGGTCGACCTCTTTGCCTCCGAGGAGAATGCCAAATGCCCCCAGTTCTGCTCCAGGCGCCCATCTGTCAAGAGGCTGGCAGGGGATGCATTCGACGTGTACTGGGGGGGGTGGTCTCTGGTTTATGCCTTTCCTCCGACTCCCCTCATCCCAGCGACTCTTCAACGCATTGTTCAGGACAAAGCACGAGCCATCCTCGTGGTTCCCCACTGGCCGCAGCAAATGTGGTTTGCGCTCCTGAGGCGCTTAGCCCAGGATGCCCCGCGGCATCTGCCTCTGCGCCCGGATCTCCTGACGCAGAACTCGTGGCTGACCAGACACCCCAACCTCAAAACCCTGTCGCTTACTGCTTGGATATTGAGCGGGTGAACCTGTCCTCCCTCGCCCTCCCCGTGGAGGTGCAGGACGTGGTCCTGGCGGCTAGGAGGCCTTCAACCCGAAAATCCTACGGCCTCAAATGGAAAAGATTCAGCCTCTGGTGTGCCTCTAAAGGGCTTGACCCCATTTCCTGCCCCGTCGCTCAGATCTTGCAGTATCTCAGCTCCCTCTCTGACCTCGGCCTCAAGACACAATCTATCCGAGTACATCTGTCAGCTATTGCGGCTCTACACGCCCCTATCGAGGGCGCCGACTCCATCACAGCGCTGCCCCTTACGGCGTGCTTCATGAAAGGCCTGACGAATCTTCGGCCCCCGGTGAGGGCCCCGGTTCCCCCCTGGGACCTCAGCATAGTCCTGCACAGCCTCACCCGGGCCCCCTTTGAACCTCTACTCACGGCGGACATGAAGTACGTCTCCTGGAAGACCATATTCCTGGTGGCTATCACCTCTGCCAGGAGGATCAGCGAACTCCAGGCGCTAGTTGCACACCCGCCTTACACGCAACTACACCAGGACCGAGCTTTTCTACGTACGAACCCCAGATTCGTACCCAAAGTGCTGTCGGCCTTCCATGTCAATCAATCCATCGAGCTCCCTTCCTTCGTTCCCGAACCTCACCACTCAGAGGAGGAGCGACGTCTGCACACTCTGGACTGTCTGCGTGCACTTCGGATCTACCTGGCCAGGACACTGACCACCCGCAAAGGCGAGCAGCTGTTCGTTTCCTATGACCCGCTCAGGCCCGGGTTCCCTGTCACAAAGCGGACCCTGTCCCACTGGGTCGCCTCCTGCGTATCCTTCTGCCTCGACCCTGAAGGGAATCAGCCACAAAGCAGAATAGGTCCGCACCGTCTGCGAGCAATGGCCACATCTTTAGCCAACATGCGGTCAGTTCCCCTGCCCGACATCTGTAAAGCGGCTACGTGGTCATCCCCTCACACGTTCCAGAAACACTACTGCCTTGACCTCCGCTCCCAGGAGGACTCGGCGTTTGGCAGCGCGGTCCTCGCCGCTGCCCTACCGACTCCACGGACTGCTACATGAGGACCGGCCTTAGGACATATACCTGGACTCAGCCGCGCCTTAGCGTAGCATATGTCTGTACTCAGCTGCACCTTAATGCCCATGTTAATCATGTCGCGCTGCTCCTTAGACTTGCATTGTTGCACGTTGTTTGATGTTCTGCACTATTGCTCACTGTTTGCACTATTATTGCACCTGTTTGCACTATTGCTCACTGTTTGCACTATTATTGCACCTGTTTGCACTGTTAGTTCTATTAATTGCACTTGCACTGTTACAACATGTCCGTGCCATGCACCTGTTTCGTTACACTCTGTTCCAGTAAAGACTACCTCCACTAACTGTAGTCTTCTGTTCATGCCTCCTCCTCCACCTCAGCGCGCTGCGCGCAGCTAGGGAGTCACCAAGTGTGGCTGACGCAATTCTGCGGTCCATGGCGAAAGCGAGGTTACTTACCTGTAATGGGAGTTCTCCGTGGACAGCAGGATAAGTCAGCCACACGCTCCCTCCCACCTCCCCTGGAGGAGGTCTGCCTGAAAATCCGCTCCCTAGCCTTGTTGTCAAGCTTGGAAAAGAACTGGGCAGGCTAGGGGGCAGACCCGGGAGGTGGGCTACCTGAGAAACTTGAGAGCTTCCGAATTGTGGCGCCGCCCGGAGGACGTCACCAAGTGTGGCTGACTTATCCTGCTGTCCACGGAGAACTCCCGTTACAGGTAAGTAACCTCGCTGTCTTTCAGAATGGCCTTTTGCCCTGCCACCTGGCATTAACACCTATTGAAAACGTTTCACAGTTCTCTTGCCCCCTAGGTAGAAGGCCTCTTTGTAAAGGTCTCTAGAAGACTTTATTTGTTGCTCAAAGAATACTGACCCCTTTTTGCCTTTTATGCTAAGTTATATTCTGTTTGATTTAAATTAAAGCTCTTTGCTGCTGCTAGACTCTGACTTATTATGAAATTTAAACCAGAAGCTCTCTGCTGGGTTCTAAATTTACTAGAACAAACACTGAAAAAAACCTGAACTAGGTCAAAAATCCCCACAACAAAATCAGACCTAGTCTGTCTAAATAACCTACTTAACAGCACTAATTTTTTTGTCGGAAAGGGCCAGCACAGGGGATTGCAATTTTTGTTTGAATACTATATCAGGCTCTGATTGGCTGGATACCCATACTCTGAGGACATATCAGGCCCGATGGCGAACTGACTGTTCTTCAACGTTTGTTGTGTATCTTATCATATGCCCATGTAAGCTATATTATGTGGGCCGGACATCCAGATCTTTCAAGACTCGGTTAGGCGAACATGCCTCCAGGCTGCATACGAAATCTTTAACAGCTCCAATAGTTGACCATTGTTTCAATTTGTCACACACTTTTGAACAGCTTCAATGGCGGGTGCTAGACTACGTACCACCCAAACCTCGGGGAGGGGATCGGATGCAATTTTTGCAGAACTTGGAACAGAAATGGATTTTCAGGCTTAATACTGTCCATCCAAGAGACTTGAACATGCAATTAGATTGGCACACAGTAGCATAATGTCTTTATGTAACCTTTCAACAAGGGAGGAGGTCTCTGTTTGGTGGTTTCTCCTCCGGTTGTTCTGATTGGTTCCTGTAGTTAAAATCCACCCAAGAGGTGGGGCTTGTTGCAGCTGAACGAAGGCTTGCAGAGTTTGGGTATAAAAACTGCTAGATTCAGCAACGTTTTTAAAAGGTTGATTTTTCATCGAGCAGTGGTTTGACCTGAAGCAGGGGGATTACTGTGTACACCCCGAAACGTGACACGTCGTACATAAACTTGCTGTTTTTGGTATTGTTGGAGCAGCCTTATACGGATTCAGCTAAGTAAACACTGTCTTTTAAAAGAGTTTTCTTTAATAAAAATGGATGGGCCACGGTGGTGAGAGGACAGTTCCTCTTCACTGTGCTGGCCCTTTTTGACAAAAAAATTAGTGCTGTTAAGTAGGTTATTTAGACGAACTAGGTCTGATTTTGTTGTGGGTTCTAAATTTAACCAGAAAGCTCTCTTCTGTGTTTTAAATTTAAACTAAAAGTACTTTGCTGATACTAGGCCCTGAGTGAGTATTACATTTAAACTACAAGCTCTCTGCTGGGTATGAAATCTAACCAGAAAGCTCTCTTCTGTGTTTTAAATTTCAACTTAAACTGCTGCTACTAGGCCCTGTCTGATTTAACAAATACACTGAGTTCACAGATTAATCAGCTTTAATCCAAAGAAGTCCCTTCAGAAAAATTCCCAGACGTATATACTCACAATTGCAGATCTCTCTCCAGAAGTAGCAGTTTGTCCAGAAGTAGCAGTTTGTCACTTCTTCCCTATTACCACATTTGTAAAGAGGTACCACATCAGCTCTTCTCCAGTCCTGAGGAACTTCTCCTGTTTCCAAGGATCTGTTAAAAATATCCTTTAACGGCCCTGCAAGAATCTCTCTGAGCTCTTTCAGTATCCTGGGATGTATCCCATCTGGTCCCATGGCCTTGTCCACTTTCAGTTTTGCAAGTTGTTCTAACACATCATCTTCTGTTAATGGTGTGGTATCTACTTCATTCCCATTTTTATATTTGGGAGTCACAGATGGTCCTTCTCCAGGATTTTCTTTAGTAAAAACAGAGCAGAAGTATTTGTTTAGCAATTTCGCTTTTTCAGTGTCACTTTCCACGACTCCGTTCCCAGCACTTCTGAGTCCCGCAATTCCACCTCTGATTTTCCTCCTCTCCCGAATACACCTGAAGAAAGTTTTCTCGCCACACTTCACATCTTTAGCCATCTTTTCTTCTGCCTTTGATTTTGCTTTCCTTATTTCTCTTTTTGTCTCTTTTAGTTTGATCCTGTATTCCTTTCTGTGTTCCTCTGTTTGCAAGCTTTTGAAATTTGTGAATGCTGTATTTTTTGCCTTTATTTGAGCAGCAACTTCTTTGGAGAACCAAATCGGTTTCCTCCTTTTGTTTTATTTACTTTCCTTACATATTTATCTGTTGCCCCTTTTCTTTTATTTCTACATTTCGTTTAGCCCATTGCAATTCCACTTCCCTTATCCCCTCCCACCCTGCCAACTCCTCCTTCAGGTATTTGGCCATTTTACTGAAGTCAGTGTTTTTGAAGTCTTGGACTTTATGCTTGCTATGATTGGACTGCACCTTGGCATTTATCTCAAACCACACCGTGTGATGATCACTGCCGCTCACAGAGGCTATCTCCATTGGTGAGCACTAAATTTAGTATTGAACTTTCCCTGGTTGGTTCCATCACCATTTTCTAGACTCTAAGTAACGCATCTTGGAAAGCATTCACAATTGTTTTACTTTCCAGATTTGCAGAAGGAGTACTCCAATCCACTTTGGGTAGATTAAAGTCACCCAATATGATCACTTCCCCCTTTGTAGCTATCTTTACAATATCTATAATCAATTTGTTATCTATTTCTTCGATTTGAGTCGGAGGTCTGTAGACTACAGCAGCATGGATGACAGTGCCATCTCCTCTTTCCAACACAGTCCACAGCACCTCTTCTTTTCCCTATGCCCCCTGCATCTCAGTAGCTTTAATATTGCTTTTGACATATAAGGCTGCTCCTCCTCTTTTTTCCAGAAGTATTTGTTTAGCATTTTTGATTTTTCAATGTCACTTTCCACAAATCCATTCCGAGCACTTTTGAGTCCTGCAGTTCCACCTCTGATTTTCCTTCTCTCCCAAATATACCTGAAAAGGTTTTTCCACCACAGTTCACATATTTAGCCATCTTTTCTTCTGCCTTTGATTTTGCTTTCCTTATTTCTCTTTTTGTCTCTTTTAGTTTAATCCAGTATTCTTTTCTGTGTTCCTCTGTTTGCAAACTTCTGAATTTTATGAAAGCTGTGTTTTTTGCCTTTAATTGCGAAGCCACTTCTTTGGAAAACCAAATAGGTTTACTTTTCCTTTTGCTTTTATTTACTTTCCTTACATATGTATCTTGTTGCCCCTTTTATTGCCTCTTTTACTTTAGCCCACTGCAATTCCACTTCCCTTATCCCCTCCCATCCTGCCAACTCCTCCTTCAGGTACTTGGCCATTTTACTGAAGTCAGCGTTTTTAAATCTAGGACTTTGAGCTTGCTGTGATTGGACTCTGCTTTGGCTTTTATCTCAAATCACACTGTGTGATGATCGTTGCTGATTACCTGGTCACCCACCCAGATATTTGACAGGCTATTTCCGTTGGTGAATACTAAATCCAGCATCAAGTTTTCCCTGGTCGGTTCCATCATCATTTGTCTAAGTAATGCATCTTGGAAGGCATACAGAATTTTTTTTAACTTCTTTATAGATTTGCAGAAGGGATACTCCAATCCACATTGGGTAATTTAAAGTCACCCAATATGATCACTTCCCCCTTTGTGGCTATCTTTGCAATATCAATAATCAATTCTCTATCCATTTCTTCCATTTGAATTAGAGACCTGTAAACTACACGAATATGGATGTCAGTGCCAACTCCTCTTTCCAACACAATCCACAACGCTTCTTCTTTTCCCCACTTCCCCTGCATTTCAGCTGCTTTAATGTAGCTTTTGACAAATAGGGCTACTCCCCCTCTTTTTCTACCCTCTCTGTCTCTTCTAAATAGACTATAGCCAGCTATGGCTATATCCCATTCATGTGATTCATTAAAACCATGTTTCTGTAATGGCCACAATGTCCAAGTCTTATTTCCACCATTAGGACTTCCAGGTCAGGAACTTTGTTGGCTAGGCTTCGAGCATTTGTGCTCATTGTTTCCAGCATTTGTTGACTAACTTGGCTGTATTTTGCATGGATCTTGTTTTACATGCCTCTTTCCACTTGGCATTGATATATGGATTAATATTGTGGCTATTCACAATGTTATGTTTTTGTTGGGAGTGACGCCCTGACCTTGTTCTTCTCCATCCATCACCCCTTTCCCTAGTTTAAATGCTTGTCCACATAATGCCTGATTTTTTTTCATTTAGGATCCTTTTACCTGCAACAAAGAGATGTAGTCCATCAACATAGTATAGCCTCTTGTTATTCCATCTAATCTCCAGGAACAAGCAGGAATGTAGTCATCACCACTGTTCCCTCTAAGCTGTGCGCGTGTGCACGCGCACACACCTCACCAAGCAAGCGCACATACTTTACAACAGAGCGCACAAAAATTATGGTTCTGATTCTGATAGAAAACAACACAGACATCTTAAAATTTAAAAGTTGTGATTGTAATTACTAGAAATTTTCCGCTTCATTTAGTAATCGTCTATTTTCATTTAATTTGATTAAAATCAATGTGGTGTACATACTGTATTTTGACGTGTAGTCAAATTTTAAAGTATATAACTCCGAGTGTCGTTATGTGGCGCACAAAAATTTAACCTTCCTTCAAAAGCTGCACAGCTGATATTTTATGCGCACACAGCCTAAAAGAAAATTAGAGGGAACATTGTTCATCACATATGGGTATCGTCAGTACCGACGGAGCCTGCGTGGGAACGCTCCCCAGCGTCCAATTAGAATGCTTTTGGGAGCATCCCACAGTGTCTGCGTGCTGCCTTCCCGCCTTTCCCAACTGCCTCTCTCCAGTTCTTCTTTTTCCTCTAAAAGTGGTCGGCAGAACCGAGCTGCCAAGCTCAGTACCCTGTTTCCCTCTGATGCGGCTTCGGTGGCATCGACGTCTTCCAGGGCTGCTTCTTCCTCCCGTGGATCTCAGGTAGCTAAACAGAAATCCAGCCGGTCCTCGAAGGGTAGATCTCCTTCTAAGCATCGAGATGCCTCTGGCATTGCCCTCGAGGATTCTGCACCGGCAAAATTACCCCGGCGGGAGGCTTCGGCTTCCAAAGCATTATTGGGTTCCAGGATGTTCTAGATGGCTCAGCCTCGACTGATCTCCTGCTGCCATGCTCTGGGGTACCGGTTCCCACGCAGGCTTCCACCGGTACCGACATCCAGGCATTGGTGGTGTCCATGGACCAGAGAATTCTGACCATGGAACGCAGTCTGGCGGCTTTCCTTACGGCATCGACGCCCTTGGGACCGTGACAGACAACTCCACCAGTACCAGCACTGGCACCGGCATCGGTATTGGCACCGGTACCGATAGCATCGACATCGGCATTGGTGTCTGCTATGACGGTACTCTGTCCTCCGATGCCCGCCGGTACCGATTCTCCGGTACTGGTTATTCCCAGTACCGACCTTGGTCGGTACGGGTATCGGGCTGTGCAGGAGCATCCGGACAGACGATACTTCGAGTCCTCAGAAGAATCTGAGGATTCTGAAAGTTCTGTCGATGCAGCGATGCTTCTTCCAGAGGAGTCCTCCTCCCCTAAACGCAGGATGTCTCCTCCAGAGGACATGTCTTTCCAAGACTTCATCAGAGAGGTGGCTCGGGTCCGGTCCATTACTGTGGCCCCTGAAACAGAGCCAAGGGCCAAGGAGTTGGAAATTTTACAATATGCCAAAACTCCTAAGGAGGCAGCTACCTTACCCATTCATGAGATTCTATATGATCTCATGCTGAGGATGTGGGAAACACCTCTTACCACCTCTCCTCATTCTCGTAGGTTAGATACTATGTATCGTGTCCCTCCTTGTCCTGGGTTCCACAAGACTCAGCTTCCTCACCACTCTATTGTGGTGGAGTCAGCTATGAGAAGATTAGACGTGCAAAAAAACATGCCTCTAATCCTCCAGGACGTGAATGCGAACCCTGGATGCTTTTGGACGAAGAGTCTTTCAAGCTTTCATGCTTGCTGCAAGAATCAGTTCCTATAGTCTCTACATGGGAATGTTCCTAAAGGAGGTCACAGATAATTTACAGACTTTATCCTTTCATTTCTGAGGATAAAAGACAGGACTTTCTCACTTGGGTCAAACATGCCCAAGATGTCTCTAAATTCTCCAACCGTGCAGCCTTTGACTGCTTTGAGTGTATAAGCAGAACCTCGGCTATTGCCATAGGTGCACGTAGAATTGCTTGGCTCCAGGCATCTGATTTAGAGCTCTGGGTACAAGATAAATTGGGAAATATCCCTTGTACTGGTGAAAACCTGTTTGGTAAAGATTGGCAAGAAAAAGCCAAAGAAATGGATGCTGAAAATTCCACCTTGGATAGACTATCCAAGTCCACTGCTGATCCTGTTAGAAAGAAGTTGTTCAAGCAAACATCTTTTTCTAAATTCCTTGTCAAGGAGAAATTCAAGATGATTTCTCTTGGAGCTCTGCTTCCATACCTTCAGAATCAAGATTGGCTTTGTTCTCGAGATCTCAAGGATATGTACACCCATGTCCTCATCCATCCAACCCACAGAAGGTTCCTTCGGTTCCTTTTTCAAGGAAAGCACTACCAATACAGGGTGCTTCCTTTTGGTCTGGCCTCAGCACCAAGGGTGTTCACGAAATGCATGGCTGTGGTAGCAGCATTTCTCCGCACTCTAGGAATATTCGTCTTCCCCTACTTGGACGACTGGCTCATTCGAGCTCCAACACAGTCAGAGGCCAAGACTTCTCTATCCTGCACAATGCGTATCCTTCAGTATTTAGGGCTGGTAACAAACATCCCAAAATCAAGTCTGATTCCCACTCAGTCTTTAGAGTTCAAAGAAGCTCTTCTGGATACCACAAGGGCAAGGGCCTATCTTCCCTAGGCCCGTTGCCTTCGCTTGGTGCAGTTAGCTTCTCAAGCAGTGCTAAAGCCTCATCTAACTGCTCGAGAAATGTTGCAGTTGCTGGGCCACATGGCATCCACCGTGCATGTGGTTCCATATGCTCGCCTCCACATGAGGGCAGCTCAGTGGACTTTATCCACCCAATGGACCCAGGCATCAGGGTGTCTGTCAGACATAATAGCAAACACAAGTCACCTCATTTTGTCTCTCCAATGGTGGAAGTCCACTCAAAACCTGTTGTTGGGGTCCCCCTTTCAACAGCCCTTACCCAAAACAACTCTTACAACAGATGCTTCTCCAAAGGGTTGGGGAGCTCATCTGCAAGACTACTCTACCCAGGGCACCCGGTCTCCTCAAGAGAGTTGTCGGCATATCAATCTCTTGAAACTCAGAGCAATTTTCCTGGCTCTGCGAGTGTTCTACTCCCTGCTCAGCTACAAGACAGTCCTCATTCATGCGGACAATCAAGTAGCCATGTTCTATGTGAACAAGCAGGGGGAACAGGCTCTCTGTCGCTTTGCAACAAAGCTTTGCGACTATGGGCCCTCGCCAGAGAGCATCAGAGTCATCTGCTGGCAGTATATCTTCCAGGCATTCAAAACTCTTGGGCGGACAGACTCAGTCGAGTTCTGCTTCCACACGAGTGGTCTCTGCATGCAGACCAGATGACCAGGGTATTTCAACTTTGGGGAACCCCGGACATAGACCTCTTTGCAAGTCCGTGGAATGCCAAACTTCCCCGGTTCTGTTCCAGAATTCCGGCTCAGGGGGCTCAGGCCAGGGATGCTTTCCTCCTTTACTGGGGTCAAGACTTCCTGTATGCCTTTCCACCCATTCCCCTAATTCCCAAAACCCTGTTCAAGCTTCAGAGAGACAGAGGCCACATGATTCTCATAGCCCCACATTTGCTTCGGCAAATGTGGTACCCTCTGCTTCTACATCTCTCTCAAGCTCCCTCCCTGGAGTTAGGGTCTGCTCCAGATCTCCTATCTCAAGAGAACGGAATGTTATGGCATCCCAATCCCCAGTCTCTGCAACTCAGGGCTTGGTTGCTGAAGGCCTAGATCTCCAAGATCTTCATCTTTCTCAGCAAGTGAAAGATGTTCTTTATGCTTCCAGAAAACCTTCCACTAGACGTTCTTATGCTTTCAAGTGGAAAAGGTTTACTATTTGGTGTTCGGAAAAGGGTCTTAACCCCCTTGCGATACCTCTGGAATCTTTGCTGGAGTATCTCCTCCATTTGTCTAATGCAGGCCTTAAGACAAATTCAGTAAGAGTCCATTTGAGTGCTATTGCAGCTTCTCTTAAACCTCTAAATGGACAACCTATTTCCTCTCATCCTCTTATAGCAAGATTTATGAGAGGCCTCCTTCTAACTAAGCCTCCCATTAGACCACTTCCGGTGGCATGGGACTTAAACCTAGTTCTTGGGCAGCTCATGAAGCCACCTTTTGAACCATTAGCTACCACCTCCTTGAAATTTCTTTCTTGAAAAGTTATCTTTCTCATTGCAATCACATCAGCATGCCGCATTAGTGAATTGCAAGCACTAATAGCTAATCCACCTTATACAAGGTTCCATCATGACAAGGTAGTCCTTAGGACTCATCCACACTTTATGCCTAAGGTGGTCTCGCCTTTTCATCTTAACCAAGAGGTCTACCTACCTGTCTTTTTTCCAGGACCTCATGCATCAAATGCAGAGAGGAATCTTCATACCTTGGACTGTAAAAGAGCTTTAGCTTTTTACTTACAAAGAACACAGCAACATAGGAAGTCCTCTCAACTCTTTGTTGCTTTTGATCCTTCTCATTTGGGACTTCCAGTCTCAAAGAGAACACTATCTAACTGGATTGCTCAGTGTATTTCTTTCGCCTATCAGAGTATTATTTATTATTTATTTTATTACAGTTGCTTATATACCGCACTATTCAGCATCAGCGCGGTTTACAGTATAACAAAATGACCAAAACACATTCTGTTTGGTTTTACATCGAACAGGGGTACAAACTTAGATAACAGGGTTGAACTAAATTGGTTTTACATCGAACAGGGGTACAAACTTGGATAACAGGGTTGAACTATATACATGAGGTAATAATCCAATAACAATGTTGGACTATAGAATAAATAATGAGTCCGTTGAGCTGTATGTAGTATCATGAATACTTAAGATATTATGAGCATGAGGTGAGGGAATGCTGTGTTTCTTAGGAGGTGCTATCTAGATTCATCGCTGGCAGGGTAGTATTGGAGGAAGAGGTGAAATTTGATTGCTTTCCTGAATTGGGTCAGGTCTGAAATAGCTCGAATGTCTGGTGGGAGCATATTCCAGCATTTGGGGACGTAAAGACTGAAAGCTCTGTTTGCCGTTGTGCTATTGCATTTAGTCGAGGTTTTCGGGGTTATTAGTAGATTTATGGCTGTTAACCTCCTGGCTCTGTTGGGGGGGCACTGTATGGATGAGATCAGTAAGTGCCGTGGAGGATAGGCGCATGATGGCCTTGAATGAGAGGAGTAATGTTTTGAAGATGATCCTTCCGTGTATTGGTAGCCAATAAAGCTGTTTTAAAATAGGAGTCACATGGTCACTTCTGGAGGCTCCATGGAGTACCCTTGCAGCAGCATTCATGGCCAGTTGTAATGGGTTTAGTGTGGATTGCGGGAGACCTTGTAAGATGGAATTGGCAAAGTCAAAATGCGGTAGGATCAGTGCTTGGTATATGGTCCGGAAGTCATCTGGCTCCAGTAGGGAGCGCAGATGCCTGAGTGAACGGATTTTGAAATAGACAGCTCTGACAATGTTGCCTATATGACACTTCATGTCCAGATGTTGGTCCAAGGTAACTCCCAAATATTTTATTGTTTCTTTGGTTTGTAATTCCGCTTCTTTGACCCTTATATGGGATGGTGGGGTAAAGTCTGGGTCTCTGGAGATGAACAGTACTTCCGTTTTCTTGTGCTGGATGCGGAGGTTTTGTGCTTGTAGCCAATCTGATATAGTATTGAAACACTCTATAAGTGGAGTAAGGTTCATTTGCACGGTCGAGAACGGCATATATAAGAGGATGTCATCCGCATATATTAGACAGCTCACATCGAATGATCTAATGATATTGCAGATGGGCTGCATATATATGTTGAGTAAGAACCTTTCTCTGGAGGGCCATGTCACAGCTCACAATGTGAGAGCCATGGCAGCCTCAATGGCTCATCTGAACTCTGTGTCTATTGACGACATCTGTCGAGCAGCCACTTGGGCCTCGGTTCATACCTTCACAGCCCATTACTGCTTGGACAAGGACTCCCGCTGGGATGCCTTGTTTGGTCAGGCTGTTCTCAAACACCTGTTCCATACATAATCAACTCCTACCCACCATCCCTGGTAGGATGCCAGAGATCCATGGGGATAGTGGAGCCCTTCTCAGGGACACACAACTTCTGTGGTCTCTCCCTGGCACCTAAAGCTAGGGAGTCCCCATATGTGATGACTACATTCCTGCTTGTTCCTGGAGATAGCATAGTTACTCACCTGTAACAGGTGATCTCCAGGAACAGCAGGAATTTAGTCCTCACAACCCACCCACCTCCCCTAGGAGTTGTATCTCTCTATATCTCTCTTTTCCTTTCCCTCTCTCTGTCTCTTTGTCTCAGCTCTAAAACTCAACTGGAGAGAGGCAGTTGGGAAAGGCGACACGGCAGCACGCAGGCACTGTGGGATGCTCCCAAAAGCGTTCTAATTGGACGCTGGGGAGCGTTCCCGCGCAGGCTCCATCGGTACCGATGATACCCATATGTGAGGACTAAATTCCTGCTGTTCCTGGAGATCACCTGTTACAGGTGAGTAACTATGCTTTTCCCCAGTCGCCTATATATCTAAATCCTTCTTGTTTGCATCAGGTTTGCAGCCATGTATTAAAGCTGTTTATGCGATGCAGCCTTTCTGCTCCCTTACCAAGAACAGGTAGAACTTCTGAGAATGCTACAGTGTTAGCAATGGATTTGAGTTTCTCTCCCAGAATCTGGAAGTCCTTCTTAACTGTAGAGGCACTGTTTCTAGCCAGGTCATTTGTACCCAAATGGATGATAACATCAATTTTGGAGTGCTCGCTTTTTGCACTAACTAGGCCAGCAATTTGCTTCGTATTCCTGCTGGCTGAAGAGCCTGGGAGGCATTTGACCATCTTCTCCCCTTTGAACTGTTTTCCCAAGTTGGTGCCTCTGATGATGAATTTCCAAGCAGTCGTAGTTTCCTCTTTTGTGTCAGTTTCTTCATATTTAGGGCATTATTAGAAGACTGGGCATTAACTGTCTCATTTAAGGGCACTTCAGTTTCCACTAATTGGGAACTCAAATTTCCCAAAGCAGAGACGGTGTTATGCAGGGATATCTCTTGATGGCAACAGTGTTTCCATGTTACAGGTCGCAGCCTCCCAGAATTCACTGTGATTCATTTGTTCCTGGGTTGCTTGATTCTCTGTGGGAGTGGTGGTGGATTTTTTTCAGTTTGTATCCAGGAGGAGGTGTGTTTTATTGCAGCTAATTCTTCCCTTAATAGAATCAATTCTTTATGCATGGCAGATAACTTGAGACATATAGGGCAAGCTCTTAGGATCCAAATAATTCTTCTTAGAATGAAGGCACCACTACTATTGCATTGAATACACGACATGCTGATTAAGATGATTAGACAGCAGTTCTAGGACAAGAAGAAAAGGTGGATGTTACACCTAATTGGAGGACAGATGTAAATTTATATGATGACTATAAAGGCAATGCAACCCTGGGGTGGATGGGGTGGGTGGGAATTTAAGTGTCCCTGGACAGTAGACCTTCTAGGAACTGAGGGCACACTCAAATCTAAAAGAATATAAACAGGTAATAAATAGGCAGGGAAACTTTATATCAAAACCATCCAAAATAGTAAATCTAGAAACTTAGCTTTACAGTGCTGGAACAGAAAGAACTCTTGCTCAGGTAGCAGAGAGACTCAGGAAGCAAAGGTTGAATGAATGACTTAACCACCCCCTGTGAGGTGGGCTTCTAACAGAGCAATGGACTTTTAAACCTTCCAATGTAATCCTACTTCTTTATTGATTATTGATCCAAGCAGGTTAAAGTTGTCCATTATTTCACTTTCTTCTCCATCAACGAGGAACTTATGATTTTTGCCAGTTGTCAGGATCTTTGTCTTTACGTTAAGGTGCAGGCCCATTTTAAGACTATGTTCCTTGATCTTGAGAAGCAAATGTTTCAGATCATCTTCACTTTTAGCCAGTATTCTGGTGTCATCAGCATAGTGAACATTGTTGATGAGTCTTCTACCAATCTTAACACCTCTGTTGTCTTTATACAGTTCTGCTTCTCTGATGATTTGTTTTGCAGAATTAAAGAAGTAGGAAGAAAAATGCAGCCTTGTCATACACCTTTGCCGATTTTAAAGCATTCTGTTTCTCCTCCTTCCTTTTGAACTGTTGCTTCTTGATCAATGTAAAGGTTGTGCAAGAAAACTATCAGGTCTTGATCAATGTAAAGGTTGTGCAAGAAAACTATCAGGTGTTTTGGTATACCCATGCTTTTTAATGTGGCCCAATGTTTCTCATGGTTTACACAGTCAAAAGCCTTGCTGTTAATAAAACACATAGATATCCTTTTGGTATTCTTTTGTCTTTTCAAGGTTCCATCTTACATCCATGATGATGCCTCTTGTTCCTTTCCTGAACCTTCCTTGCACTTCAGGCAGTTCTCGTTCCAGGTCCGGTTGTAGTCTCTGCTGGATGATAAGTAGAATCTTGCTGGCATGTGGGATCAGAGTGATTGTGCGATGATTTCCACAGCCAGTTGGATCACCTTTCTTTAGTACTGGTATAAGCACAGATCTTTTCCGTTTAGTTGGCCCTGATGTTGTCTTCCAAATTCCCTGGCAGAGCCTTGTAAGTATGGCAACAGCCGCATCCGATTGCTGTAATACTTCAATGGGAATTCCATCAATACCTGGTGCTTTGTTCTTTGATAATGATTTCAATGCTGCTTCAACTTCTTCTTTCATTACCAATTGTTCCTGATCATAATGTACAGGTTGAGACTGCTGTTGGTCAACTTGATCTTTATGGTATAATGACTGTATATTCTTTCTACCTTTTCTTGATCTTCTCAGCATCATTCAACATGGATCCTTGAACATCTTATAGCATTCCAGTTTGGGGCTGGAATTTTCTCTTCAACTCCTGTAGCTTTAGAAAAACCGATCTTGTACGTCCTCGAATAGTTTCTGATTCAATTTCTTTGCATGCATCTTTGTAGTACTTCTCCTTGTCTTTTCTTATCTTGCTGCACGTTGGAAATCTCTGTGAGTTTTGTGTTTGCCTCTCTTTCTTCTCTGGCTTCAGCTTCTTTGTGTTTCTGGGCAATTTTCAAAGTTTCTTCAGTCATTCATTTTGGCTGTTTTTGTTTTTTCACTTTTTGTAGACTTCACTTTCTTCAAGCACAACTTTCTTGATGTCATCCCGTAACATTTCTGGTTCTCTGTTATTTGTATCCAAAGCAGCAAATCAATTTTGCAGGCAGTCTTTAAATCCCATTGGTATATTCTCAAGGTTATATTTTGCTACCTTCATGAGTGACTTGCTCTTTTTCAGCTTTAGCTTACACAGATGTAGTCTATTTGATTTTTGCACAATTCATTGGGTGAAGTCTATGTGTAGAGTCACTGCTTGTGTAGCTGGAAGAAGGTGTTTGAGATGAATAGATCGTTGGTCTTGCAGAATTCTATCAGTCTTTCTTCAGCTTCATTTCTGTTACCAAGTCCATATTTTCCAGCCACTTATATACAGGGTGGCCCAAAAAAAGTGAGAACATCTCGTAAATTAAAAGCTTAAATAGTTTACTTATTTACCTTTTTTAACTATAGAACGTCTTTATTTCGACAATTTCCGGTCGCCATCTTTTTTTTTTTTTAATTTGTCAATCGTTTACATCTGTCTTTTTGAATTTTTAAATAACTTATATGCTACGAGATTCTTTTTTTGGGCCACCCTGTGTGCGTGTGTGTGTGTGTATGTATATATATATATATGTATATATATATATATGTATATATAGTCACTTAAATTAAGAGTCAGCTGGTCGCCTTCCTTTTTTTAACCAGACCCACTACCCAGAATTCAAAGTTAGAGAATTAGCACAGTAATACTGAATACACCTCTGGGTCATCGAAATGGGCTGACTAAATGGATTGGCACAAAGACACCAAGGCTTTTAGTTTTACATCATTAAGAGATTAGATGATTTAAGTGTGCAAAAGATACAGGAAGAGCCATTCACCTCAGCATCACTGGGTAATAAATATATGTGCTTGTCATTAAAACTGCTTTCCGCATTGGCACAGTACCTGACATTTGATACTTTCAGGCCAGGGACAAAGCATGTCTAGGCACCGAGCATCACTTTCTACCCATTAGAGATGACTTTTATGGACAGAGAAAGAAGCTCCTAAACCGTGTGCATTTTCCTAGGCCGTTTTCACTGTGGCTATCTCATGAATCAGTGGAGGACTGTGGCAATTTCTGCTTTCATTTTGTCTACTACTACTATTAATAACACAGGTACACTACCAAAAAACTGCCTCCAGTTTTGCAACTGATTCCTATAGATTTTGGGGTGCTGAATCCAGGAAAAATAGCCAAAATGTTCCATCACGTCACGTTTTCTTGCAAAATTAGATTTCTTACCCATATAAGGAATGTTCACATAATTTCTTTTTAGCCAACTGCAGTTTATTTTCTTGGCCCAAAATAGAGGTTGTAATGGTTAACTAACTAGAAACACTCCCTCATGATATTTTAGAGTGTTTTGTATTCATTTTATACATTAACAGGACAATTGGGAGGCGGGGGCATGTTCTTTCCTGTTCGCCTCGCCTCGTTCGCTCGCTCAAACACGGTGGTTGCGACATGAACGTTCCTGTCAAATTTCAGTTTCTTGCAAGTTCATTATTACCTTTTGTTTGCTCAGTCGTAATCCAGCTTTATTCCGAAGTGGTTCACTACAGTTGTAGTTTGCAGTGCTGTGTATTTGTGATGGCTCACAGAGCCAGAGGTTGCGTCAACTCTCCGGACAGTTTTTGTTTTATTTGTGGGGAATATACCGTGAAAAAGCGGCAGAGGAACATTTCTGCATTTATTAAAAAAGTATATTTCGCCTATTTCGGTTTGAAGTTAGGCGATCAAGACAAACCGTGGGCTCCTCACAAAGTGTGCAAGACATGTGAGGAAGATCTACGCTTATGGATGAAAGGTAAAAAACAAGCATTTCGTTTCGGAATACCTATGATGTGGCGTGAACAAAGAGACCACAGCAGTGACTGCTATTTTTGCTCTTGCATTGTGAAGGGATACAACTTAAAAAATAAGAACGTAATAAGTTACCCCAACCTTCCCTCAGCAATTAGGCCTATGCCTCATAGCAACGAAGTACTTGTGCCTGAACCACCAAAATCTTTGGATCATATTTGTGTGGACGGTTCTGATCATGATGAGACTCATCAGATGGCTTTTCCCGATGAGTCCAGTACTTCCGAGTTTGAAACTGAACCAGATCCGAAACCTGAACTTTTCTCTCAAGCTGAATTGAATGATTTAGTCTGGGATTTAGGACTCCCAAAAGATGCTGCCCAACTGCTAGGTTCTCGGCCTTAAACAGAAAAATCTATTGTCACCAGGAACAACTTTTTATTGGTACCGCAACCGCGAGACACAATTTTTGAAGTATTTCAGCAAAGAGGAAGATTTGGTATTTTGCAACGATATATACGGAGTGATGGAAAAGTTTAAACTCAAGTATGATCCTGCTGAATGGCGGCTGTTCATTGATTCGTCAAAAGACAGCATAAAAGGTGTTCTTCTTCATAATGGCAACACATTTGCTTCAGTTCCTATTGCTCACTCTGTTATTCTCCAAGAAAAATACGAGAATTTGGCCCTGATTCTTCAGAAGATTCGTTATGATGAGCATAAGTGGATGATTTGTGGAGACTTTAAAATTCTATCCATGCTATTAGGGCAGCAATCCGGTTTCACCAAATATCCCTGCTTCCTTTGCTTGTGGGATAGCCGGGCCCACGACCTACACTGGGGGGAAAAAAGACTGGCCAATTCGGGAGTATTTGAGACCCGGTGAGAAAAATGTTCTTCATGAGAGCTTGGTACCTCGTGATAAAATTCTATTACCACCTCTCCACATTAAGTTGGGTCTCATTAAGCAATTCATCAAGTCCCTTCCAAAAGATGGTGAGTGCTTTCAGTACCTTTGCTCAAAGTTCCCCCGACTTTCTGAAGCAAAGCTAAAGGAAGGAGTGTTTGTTGGCCCTGATATAAGGAAACTCATTTCAGATGGAGCATTCGCTGAAACGATGTCTGAGAAGGAAAAAGAAGCCTGGGATTCCTTCAAGGATGTTGTTCTCAAATTCTTGGGGAACAGGCGGGATGAGAACTATAAGGATATTGTTGCCAGGATGCTCAATGCCTTCAAAGAACAAGGCTGTAACATGAGCCTGAAAGTCCATTTCTTGCACTCCCATGTGAACTACTTTCCCGAAAACTTGGGGGCGTACAGTGAAGAACAAGTTGAAAGGTTTCACCAGGACATCAAGGACGCAGAGAGAAGGTACCAAGGAAGATGGAACACCACTATGATGGCTGATTTCTGCTGGTTGCTGCTGCGGGAAACCCCAGATGAAAAATACGCCAAGCAGCGCACCAAGAGAAGCATTCGGGGGAAGAAGAAACGGGCCCACCAGGAGATTGATTGACCCAAGAATGACTTTAAAATCTAAACTGTGTTGACAAATATCGTGTTTTTACTAAACTTTGAAATAAAAATTTGCTAGTTATTACCACAGTGTCGGATCTCATTTATTAGAATTTTATTTTCACACCATCGGGTGTTTGTCTTCATGTATTGCAATGGTGCGGTTTGCGTTTTCTATTCTTACATACATACCTGTACAACATTTTTTGCACATTTCTTTGCTTTGCTTTGTGTCTAACCTCGCTCTTATATGCTCAATGTTTGTGCACATGTATGTGGCTGTTTTAAGTGCAGACAATTTTGCTACCATCACAGTGTGTTTTGTTGACATTACTCTATTCTTATGTGCTGCCTTGTTACAATTTTCTTTATTCTTATTTGAATAACTACTAAACAATTAGTATAAAGAATTCATCCAAGAAACCTTTATCTCGATCGCACTCAATCTGAAACGTTCACCTCAAACTGCTAACCCAATGTAGCAAAAAATCTGTACGTGATGGAGCAAATTGGTTACCAGATTTGGATTCAGCGCACCAAAAAACGTAAAAATCAATCGAAACATTAGAGGCAGTTTAAAAAAAATTTTTTTTAGTGTACCTGTGTAATTTATATAGGGCTACAGGGCATACACAGCACTGTACAAGAACATATAGAAGGCGGGCCCTGCTCATTAGATCTTACAATCTAATCAAGACAGACTGTACAGTATAAGAGAAACAAGGGGTTCAAATAGGGAAAGGAGAACAAGGGAATTAGGATCCAGAAGCAGCCTCAAAGAGGTGAGCTTTTATAATGGATTTGAAAAGGGGGAAAGATTAGACCTGACGTATGGATTCAGGTAGTTTGTTACAGGCATAAGGAGCAGCAAGGTGAAAGGATAGAAGTCTGGAGTTCGCAGCGTAACAGAAGGGCACAGAGAGAAGAAAGCTAGAGGAGGAGCGGAGTTCACGAGGAGGGGTGTAGGGAGAGAGGAGAGGTAGTAAGGGGCATTTATAGGTCAGAAGGGGAAGTTTGAATTGGATACGGAAACTGAAGGGGAGCCAGTGAAGTGATTTGAGAAGAGGGGTTATATGAGTGTATCGAGGCTGGAGGAAGATTAGCCATGCAGCAGAGTTCTGAACAGATTGAAGAGGAGAAAGATGACTCTGAGGGAAACCACAAGGAGGAGGTTGAAATAGTCGAGACGGAAGGTGACCAAAGAGTGGAAGACCAGAGAGGAAGGGACAAATTTTGTTAATGTTATAGAGAAAGGAATGACAGGTTTTAACTATCTGTAGGATATGTGTAGAGAAGGAGAGGGAGGAGTCAAAGATGACCCCAAGGTTGCGGGCCGAAGCAGAAGAGTGTTATCAACAGAGATAGAAAAAGGAGGAAGGGGGAGGAAGGTTTAGGGGGAAAAATAAGTTCAGTCTTGGCCATGTTCAATTTTAGATGGCGGTGAGACATCCAGGCAGCGATGTCAGATAAGCAGGCAGAGATATGAGCTTGAAGTGTAAGAGAAATGTCAGGTGTAGATTGATAGGAGAGTCATCAGTATAGAAATAGTCATATGTTTACAGCCTTGTCCTCAAGAGCTACCATTAGGCTGTTTTTTGTTTTGTTTTTTTAATCTAGACAGTAGATATTCCTAATTATATTTCAGTACGTTTGATAAGAGAGCTTGTTAATTTGCTTAGTCTGATAACTCGGAAAATTTAGCTTGCTTGCAGCATTTTGGGATGAGGGTCATGTACTTCTCATTCAGGTTTACTGTAGCAATGGCTTTATATTTTGTTCCCTGTACTGAGCCTACAGCTGAACAGAAGTCAGATTTTTAAAGCGTCAGTCCAGTCCAGAATTTCAGTCTCCCAAGCGAGTGCTTTCAGTGCATGTCGTTAATTCCTCTTGGGAGAGATGGGCTACGTGGCCTAGAGGTCATTGCAATGGCAGCGTCAATGTAGAACAGAGCGTGTTTTATGAAGGCAGGAAGCTGGGTACCGATGACCTTGTAAAGTAACAAAATACAGAAAACTCCATTTTCAAAACTGTCTCTTCCGTTTTGTGCTAGTGTGAAATGAAACCTTTTGAAAGTGAGGCCCGGCGTGCTAAAAGCGAGAGACTTCAAACAGATGTGCTTTGAACAGTTTTTCTATCCTGGTGTCAGTGAGCAGGCCGCAGCTGCCTGTACAAAGAGCTAATTTAGCAAATGCTATTGAACTTGCCCTATCTGTCCGCCTGCCCCTTCTGTGACATTGTATCTTGCAGTTCTGGCTTCCTCCGCTCTTTGGCATTTGATTTCTGGAAATACACAGGAGCCAGGCATAGCTAGTGATGGCACCAGTCACAAGCCATCAGTTTTATTTTATTTTCTGGGGGGGGGAGGAGTTTAGGTGATTTTTTTTTTTGAAACATGGAGATCTGCTACACATCTATAATAGTCTTCAGCTCTAAGACACGCTCGGATCCATACACTAAAGTTTCCAGTTGATCTGCAATTTGCAATCCTGGAACAGTCACTTAACCCCAGGCCTAGATTAACAATCTCACAACTCTAGCAAATGCCAGAAGGACCAGTCCAATTATGGGCCGAATAAGCTGGTTTACATGGTCAGTTTACACCCTGGATTTGGGCTGATGTGTTGTACATGCCAGTTCCGACTTTTAGTCCCTGTTCATCACTGCTTAACTCCAAGATCGCTGGGGTCTCGAGGCTTGCTGCATGAAGGGGGAGATATCCTAACATGTCCCATAATGTGTTTAATAATTGTTCAAACAGAGATTTCTATATGAGTCAGTATTCAGCAGAGTATCAAATTACATGGATAACGTTATGTGTGTTTTCAGTGACCCCGTCCATTTGACTCAGCTTGCTAGTAATACAGGAATGAAGTTGAATGCATAATGTATCTGTAAGATCTTATCTCTGGTACTTCTGAGATAGTAGGTAAATGGTTTGGTTATCTGCATAAAGGCTGAATATTGCTGGTCTATGGATAACTTTAAGCTCTGCCACAGCCCGCTTCAAAACGCATCCCACTGTAATTTTATAAATTCCCATGTAGGCAAAGCCCATTGCTGTGCATGCATTGGGGCCTGTTTTTGAAAGTGAAGCAAGTGCAAGGTTCAACTTATAAAATGAGGAAATACCGGGACCCCGGTATCGTGGTTACACCTGCACTGGAGCAGACATAGCTGGTGGCACCTAGATCGGCTAATTGATCTACGTAAGTCATGGTATTCTATAACTTATGTGTGTCAGTCAAGGCCGTGTTTATGCTCTGCCCCCCCCCCCCATGCACGCCCCACTGGAACGTACATGCAGTCAGCTCTTCAGCACAAGCTTATAGCATAGTGACTTGCTGAAGCATGGACAGAAGTGTCCATTCATACACACAAATCCTTGAAAATAGGGACTTAAATACGGCCCTTATAAACTCAGCCCCATAATGCTTAAAATTTGGCCATATAGCGATTTTTGCCTAGGCTGTGAAGCCACATAAGTGCATAAGTTTTACCTTTTTCATAAAGGCAACATAGTTCTCTTGTTATCATTATCTGTAAGACATTCCATTTATCCCATGAGTCTGTCCAATTGTTTGGTTTACTGTTAACCACTTTGACTCTTAGAAAAGTGTTAAATAAATAAATATGCCTCTGCGCCTTTATAAAATAGCCATCGGAAAATAGTCAGACATTTACACCTGCTCCGAGGTGGACCGAAGGGTATCCAATGCCCTAGGCAAACCATTGGCCATACACCTCTGCCCTGTCCCACCCTGCCCTTAGTCCAGCATCTCTCCTTCCCTTTTTTTCCCAAAAATCCTCCAAGTCTCCAGCATCTCCCCTTCCCTACTCCCCCTCCCACCAGGTCTTCAGAATATCTCTCCTTTCCTTCCCCCCCCCCCCCCAGGTGTCAAGGATCTTTATTTATTTAACATTTTTGATATACCGCCTTTCAGAATTTCAAGGCGATTTACATAGAACATAACTTCTTTTACATAGAACGTTGTTCAAAACTACTGTATATACAGGTTTCCATAGAATCTTCTCTCCACCTCTGAGGTGTCCAGCATCTCCTCCCTTTCTTGCCCTTCAAGGTTTCTAGCATCTCTCTCCTTTTCTCCCCCACTTCTTTCTTTCCACCCCCAAAAGTATCCAGCCTCTCCTTCATCTTCCCTTCCTCCTGTCACTGCTACTGTCGCTCCCTTCCCCTCCACCTCCATAGGAAGCCAAGAAATCAGGATTCAGGGGGTGGCAGTGCAGCATCTCAAAGATAACACCAGGAAACCACTTTAAAGCCACCATCAGCGATGAACCTTTGAGCATCTATGAGTGCACACACGCACTCAAGATCTGCTGTGGCCACTCACTTGGATGTGGAGGATGGTACACCGAAGGCTTTAAGTGCATGCACATTCACACACACAGATGGGCAAAAGCCTGCAGCTGACCGTGGCTTTAAAGTGCATCTATGCAGCTTGTCGTGCTGTGAGGGCTTGTGTGCATCAGTGATGCTGAGAGCTAAACTATCGGTAGTTTAACTACTGGCAGGGTCTCCCAAGATGGACAAGTCTCAGCTGAGATGCCAGACCAAGACAAACCACCCATCTGGGCAGCAGCAGAATGGGATAGTGTTGACGGCGGAGGATCACATTTCTGTGACAACGGCAACAACACCAAACTTAAACTGCGCGGAAGAAAGGCCCGGCAATCTGCCATGAAAACCCAATGGATAGTTACAACAAAACAAATTGTGCTGTAGTGCTGGAAGATGAGACCCCCAGGTTGGAAGGCACTCAACTAGCTACTGGGGAAGAGCTGAAGACTTTTCAGAGTAAAGTCAGCATTTATGATGTGGTTGGATCAAAACCCTCGGGACGTCTGACTGCTGATGTAGCTGCGCATGAAATGAGAGTCAGAAGCTGTAAAGATGTCTTACACATTGGAACATGGAACGTACGAAGCATGAACCAAGGGAAGTTGGAGGTGGTCAAGAATGAAATGGAACGTGTATAACTTGATCTGTGTCAGCAAACTGAAAATGGACTGGCATGGGGCACTTCGCATCAGATGATCACATGGTCTACTATGCTGGAAAATGAAAGACAAAGAAGAAATGGTGTTGCATTTATAATAAAGAAGAAACTTGCAAGAACTGTAATGAAATACAATGCAGTCAGCGAACGCTTAATCTCTATTCGTCTACGAGGAATGCCTATCAACACAACTATAATTCAAGTATATGCCCCAACAACAGCTGCAGAAGAGAATGAAATTGAAGAGTTCTATGAACAAGTACAAGCTGAAATTGACAGAACATGCAAACAGGATATCCTGATAGTCATGGGTGATTGGAACGCAAAGGTTGGCAACAAAGAAGAAGACAAAGTAGTTGGAAAATATGGACTTGGCAACAGAAATGAAGCTGGAGAAAGACTGATAGAATTCTGCAAGACCAACGATCTATTCATCTCAAACACCTTCTTCCAGCAACACAAGCGGCGACTGTACACATGGACTTCACCCAATGGATTGTATAAAAATCAAATTGACTACATCTGTGGAAGTCAACGATGGAAAAGCTCTATAACATCAACAAAGACAAAACCTGGAGCTGACTGTGGTACAGATCATCAACTACTAGTATGCAAACTCAAGCTAAAGCTGAAAAAGAGCAAACCACTCATGAATGCAGCAAAATATGACCTTGAGAATATACCACTGTAATTTAAAGACTGCCTGCAAAATCGATTTGCTGCTTTAGATACAAATGATAGAGTTCCAGAAGAGTTATGGAATGGCATCAAGAAGGTTGTGTTGGAAGAAAGCGAGAAGTCTCTACAAAAGGTAAAAAAGAAAAAACGGCCAAAATGGATGACGAAATAAACTCTGAAAATTGCCCAGAAACGCAGAGAAGCTAAAGCCAGAGGAGAAAGAAAGACAATCACAGAACTCAACAGAGATTTCCAACGTGCAGCAAGACAGGACAAGGAAAAGTACTACAATGACGCATGCAAGGAAATAGAAGCAGAAACTATTAGAGGAAGAACAAGATCAGCTTTCCTAAAGCTACGAGAGTTAAAGAAAAAGTTCCAGCCTCGAATTGGAATGTTACAAGATGCTCAAGGTTCTATGTTGAATGATGCTGAGAAGATCAAGAAAAGATGGAAGGAATATACAGAGGTTTTATATGATAAAGATCAAGTGGACCACCAGCCGTTTCAACCTGTACCTTATGATCTGGAACCATTGGTGATGAAAGAAGAAGTTGAAGCGGCATTGAAAGCCTTATCAAAGAACAAAGCACCAGGCATTGATTGCATTCCCATAGAAGTATTACAGCAATCTGATGCAGCTGTTACCATACTTACAAGGCTCTGCCAAGAAATATGGAAGACAGGATCATGGCCAACTGACTGGAAAAGATCTGTGTTTATACCAATACTAAAGAAAGGTGATCCAGAAAAAACCACATGTTAGGGGGGCGGAGCCTGATGTCCAGCGGGTTAGACGCTTCGCGCTGAAGCTCCGAGAGGCCTACTCAGAATCCTGACTTAATACCTACATAAACTTAATATTTTGCTCCGAACTTACCGGGGTACCTCGGGGGGGATGGCGGCCCACAAACCAGCGCGCTTAGACTTCGGGTCTCCCTCTTCTTCACACGGAAAACGCTCCAAAACAGAGTTGTCTTCCCCACAAAAGATAGTTCCACTTCGGGAAAACCCCGAAATGCAACAGGAGATCTTGGAGGAAATACGCGGTGTGAAGGAACTGGTACAGTCCAACGGAGAAGCGCTCCGAGCCATGCGAGAAGATTTCGGTATGCTTCAGGACCGGCTTGAAGGTCTTTCACTACGGCAGGACAACATGGCGGGGGCCCTCGACTCGCACGCGGTGCGCTTGGTGAAACTGGACAAGGCTGAGCGTCAGATACAGAATCTTCAAAAAGAGTTAGAGGATAGCAATAATCGAGCCCGTCGCAACAATGTAAGGCTCATTGGAGTACCGGAGGGGGCGGAAGCAGGAGATATAAGAGAATTCCTGGTCAAAACTCTTCCCTCCTTGCTGAAGATCACTTTTCACAGAGATCTGGAAATTGACCGAGCACATCGTGTTCCTACCAACATGGCGCTCAATCGGACGACCCCCCGGCCTATCATCTTTCGATTACTGAGATATCAGCAAGTTGAGCAAATTCTAAATGCTGCCCGGGCGAATCATCATCTGGAGTTTGAAAGTCATAAAGTCTCCTTCTTCCCTGACTTGGCAAAGCCCACAGTTGACCGTCGGAAGAGACTTCTTGCTTTTCGCCCTAGACTTCAACAGCTACAGGCTCGCTTTGGCCTATTGTATCCAGCGAAGCTCAGAGTGACTCTCCATAACCAAACTAGAACCTTCGAAGATCCTGATCTACTAGCAACATTTTTAGATTCCAAAGAAGCAGACCAGATGCGCTAATCCAACAACTTGGATCTGTAATTCGCCGGATCTGCCCGCCATTTTGAATGGCCCGACGCGGTGATCACAGCCTGGAACAGAGACTGCCTGGACTTTTCTTTCTTTCTATATATAACTTTCTTGGTCTCCTATCCCTCCATGATGTGCACCTCGGTTGGATTCGGAACACGCACAGCTATACAGGTTATATGTTTCAATTTAGGCCTTCTCTGGGGTTTCTCCCCGCAGACATATGGTCGCCAGTAATTTCTGAGGTTCTGCTTCTTCTCTAACGCACTTCGGTGCTGATTTTTTTATATGGGGCGCTTCATTGTTTTTCATTAGCTTATTTTCTATCATGTCATGTGTACAGCCATATACAGTTAATATGAGGGACATTGTGAAATTATGTGCGTTATCATGTTCTTTCTCAGAATTTTTAACCCTTCTGAATGGCCTTATGTAAGATCTTATCACTGAACGTAAAAGGCATCAATAGTCCAATCAAAAGAAAGAAAATCCTTAGCTATCTTAATCATGAGCATGCTGATTTAGTGTTTCTTCAGGAAACGCATTTAAACTCCGCTGAAACACTGAAACTTAATGCTAAGCCTTACATGGTGGCTGCCTACTCTCCCGCCGTTTCCAAACGGTGTGGGGTAGCATCTTGGTTAAGAAGTCTTTGCAGGCTACTGTAATGGATACTAGCTCTGATAAGGAGGGTAGATGGGCCCGTGCACACCTTAAGGTTGGAGATAGTGAATTCACGTGTATTTGTATTTATGCTCCGAATGTGGATAACCCTGCTTACTATGCAAGTATTGCGCAGTTGGCACAGGCCTCTGCCAATACTCCATTAATACTTGGCGGCGATTTCAACCAAGTACTTGATCCTTTGATAGATAGACTGCCGCCTAGAACGAGTGGTCCACCCAAGAGTCTTGATACCCTTACAGCTCTGATGAAAGATCTTGCGTTAGTAGATATATGGAAGCTGCTTCACCCCTCCGACTTAGAGTTCACCTTTTTCTCAGCCCCCCATCACTCACAATCTAGAATAGATTTTTTTCTTATCTCCAAAGCACTGATATCCCAAGTGGACACGGCTAGGATTCATCCTCTCCATATTTCAGATCATGCTGCCATATCTTTCTCATTACATGTCACTACGCAAGGTGAACATCCCCGTGCTTGGTTTTTTGATAGATCCCTACTAGACCAAAAAGATTTTCAGGTTGACATAAAGGCCGCTATCCAAGACTACTTTCATTTTAATTCACCCCATGACACTGCGAGCTGGGCTTGGTGGGAGGGTTTCAAGGCGTCTATCCGTGCAACTATAACTAGCTATCAAATTCGACAGGGGAAACAAAGAAAGCAACATTTACTGATTCTAGAACAACAGATACAAGCTGGAGAGCGTCTCCTCACGTCCCGTACAGACCCATGTATTTTACTTCGCTTACAACGCCTTCGTTTTCAATACAATCAGCTTTTATATACCGCTGCTGCTAAAAATATTGAATCACAACAAGGGATGTACTATCGGGAAAATAACCGTGCTGGCAAATTGTTAGCCAATGCCCTGAAAGGTCAAAAAGAAGCCAAGCGTGTTACCGCTCTCCGCAATCCGTCGGGGGGGAGCTTGGTCACTAAAGATACAGAAATATTAGAACTCTTTCGTGATTTTTATACTCGGCTTTATCAATCTGAATGTGACTTCGAGCCATAAGCATTTGAACGATTACTATCAGGGGTACAACGGCCGACCCTATCTGACGAAGATAGAGAGGCTATGGACAAACCATTCACTTTATCAGAAATTCAATCTGCACTCAAGAGATGTGCCACAGGTCGAGCCGCAGGCCCGGACGGTCTCCCAGCTGAATTCTACAAAACTTTTAACGCTGACTTAGCTCCGTTTTTGAAACTTTATTTTTCTGCTCTGGCCAAGGAGGGATCTCCTTCTGGATCCTTCTCAATGGCAAATGTAGTAGTTTTTGAGAAAGAGGGGAGAGATCCGCAACTAACAGCTAATTATCGTCCAATTTCCCTACTAAACGCAGACTATAAAATATTTGCCACCATTCTCTCCACCCGGCTCTCTGACAAGATGTCTACTTTAATACACCCAGATCAATGCGGTTTCATTCCCGGTAGATCAACTGCTGATAATGCTAGGACTCTATGTCATGTACTGACTGCCGCAGTCAATCTTGATCGACCATTGGTTGGCCTCTCACTTGATGCTGAGAAGGCCTTCGACCGCTTAGAATGGCCCTTTTTGTTTGCAACTCTCCGCTGGTACGGATTCGGAGAAGGCTTTCTCCGTTGTCTCCAAATCATGTATGCACAGCCTACAGCTAGTATCTGTGCTAATGCTTTAAAGTCTCAGCCATTTCCCCTGCAACGCGGTACTCACCAGGGATGCCCACTGTCTCCACTTCTTTTCGATCTCGCACTCGAACCCTTAGCTTTACTAATCCGGCAATCCAAGGATATTCATGGAGTCCCCTTCTCTCATAGGGAAATCAAAATTTCAGCATATGCTGATGACCTTATGCTCTTTGTCTCCCTAGACTCAGTGCCGGCTGTCCTAGAGCAAATTGGTAAATATTCACAACTCTCGGGCTATAAGATAAATTGGACCAAATCGGTAGCCTTTCCACTAAATCCTCTGATCCATCAGGCAGATATGCAATCCTTTCCCTTTTTATGGCAACCTCGCATGGTCAAATACCTTGGGGTGCACTACTGCTCTCCTTTGGAAGACACCATCACCTTTAATGCCAAAGACTTAACCTCTAAGGTCCGGGCGCTTACTCAACGCTGGACTCCTTTAACACTTACTTGGTGGGGCCGCCTAGAAACCATTAAAATGATGATTGTTCCCAAAGTGAACTACATTTTAGAAATGCTGCCATGTCTCCTACCTCGACGTACATATAAAGATTTAGAGGGTCTTCTGACTAGATACTTATGGCAAAACAAGACACCTAGGATAGCGAAACATAAGTTACAAGCAGATAAAGAAAATGGTGGTGTCAGATTCCCTGATTTCCTGAAATACCACCATTCTTTTCTTCTCAAACAAGGCGCTCGTTGGCTGGAAGACCCAACACCGAGCAGACCAGTGTGGCTAGATATAGAGGAGGACCTTTGCAAACCAATTCCTCTTACTTATCTCCCTGGTATGACTCTCCCATCAGACTCCCACTATCCACCAATGCTCTTAGACACTTTAGGTGCCTTTAATACCCTTGAGCAATCTCTAGACTCCCGACTTTGTCCGCTAGATAGACTCCCGCTTTGGCACAATGCTCGATTTCAAATACAAAATAAACCGATGGCGTGGAGCCCCTGGTACACTAGGGGCATTTGGATCCCTAACCAGCTGTTCTATGATGGTCGCTGGAAAACTTTTAGCGAATTACAAATTGAATTTGGTCTCCCAGCGAAACACTACTTTCAGTTGGTGCAACTTAAGCATTGTCTTCGGAGTGCTAAGGTGCTCCCGCCATCGGAAACCCATACCCAAGGATTGTCGGAGATTATCCAATCTATCGGGAGCTTATCGGGTGTGGCATCTAACTTTTACAAAACTTTATGTAATACTGTAAATAGAGGCACTCCTACAGCACAGAAATCCTGGGAGCGGGAAATGCATGTAACTTTGACCCCGGAGCAATGGAGCCTAGTCTGGAGCAAGGTGACACGGGTCTCTCGATCCGCCTCACTCACTCAGACACTTTTCTTTTTAGCCCACCGATGTTTCTATACTCCTGACAGGTTAGCCAAATGGAACGCCACCCAGAGCAATAGATGCTGGACATGCCATGCGGCCATTGGTTCACTAACTCATGTTATGTATGAATGCCCCGCATTACAGTATTACTGGAGTCGGGTCTGGGGTCGTATTCAATCTATTTTGCACTTTCAAGAGCCCCTCTCTTGGAAGATAGTGGGACTCCGCTCAGCTGCGGGGATCCCCTCTCTTCCCAAATCGGCTTACTTCCTTTTAGACTTTATGCTGGGCATAGCTATTTCCCTAATTACGAAATACTGGAAAAATAGCTCCCATCTGAGCCCCAATGAATGGTGGAATCATGTCTGTCTCTACAGTAAATATGAGCAAATACCTCGTATGTTAGCTTCTTCCGCTCAGACCCCCCACCACTTGTCTAAATGGAAGATGCTCAACGACTATGTTCAAACTGCTAAATGCTCTCATCTGACTCTTTAAATCTGTGTAAATCTCTGTCACATGATCATTCTGTATTGCAGATACTATTTCTGTTTGTTTTGATGTACAATTACTGTTGTTTGTAAGCGCTTATATGATGATACTTATCAGCTTAGAGAAGAAGCATAGGGGTGGGGGGTAATTGGGGTTGCTTTTCCTTATTGTATGCTTGTATTTGTTTCCTTTGGTGTGTTGTTTCTTTTTGCTTGTTGTAAAATGAAAATAAAAGTTTAAAAAAAAAAAAAAAAAGAAAGGTGATCCAACTGACTGTGGAAATTATCGCACAATCGCTCTGATCCCACATGCCAGCAAGATTCTACTGAAGATTATTCAAAAGAGACTACAATCATACCTGGAACAAGAACTATCTGAAGTGCATGCAGGGTTCAGAAAAGGGCGAGGAACAAGAGACATCATTGCGGATGTGAGATGGATCCTTGAAAAGACTAAAGAATACCAAAAGGATATCTATTTGTGCTTTATCGACTATAGCAAAGCTTTTGACTGTGTAAACCATGAGAAACTCTGGGCCACATTAAGAAGCATGGGTATACCAGAACACCTGATCGTTCTCTTGCACAATCTGTACATTGATCAAGAAGCAACAGTTCGAACAGAACAAGGAGAAACAGAATGGTTTAAAATAAGCAAAGGTGTAAGACAAGGCTGCATACTTTCCCCCTACCTGTTTAATTTATATGCAGAACAAATCATCAGAGAAGCAGGATTGTATGAAGACAACAGAGGTGTGAAGATTGGTGGCAGACTCATCAACAACCTTCGCTATGCTGATGATACCACATTACTGGCGGAAAGTGAAGATGATCTGAAACATTTGCTTCTCACAATCAAAGAACATAGTCTCAAAATGGGCCTGCACCTTAATGTAAAGAAGATAAAGATCATGACAACTGGCATAATCAACAGGTTCATCGTCGAAGGAGAAGAAATTGAAATCGTGAATAACTTTAACCTACTTGGATCAACTATCAATAAAGAAGCAACAAGCAGTCAAGAAATCAGATGACGCATTGCTCTTGGCAGAATGGCTATGAAAGACCTAGATAAGATTCTCAAGAGCAGAGATGTCTCTCTCCATACAAAGATTCAACTTGTTCAAGCCATGGTATTTTCAATAACATCATATGGATGTGAAAGCTGGACAGTGAAAAGATAGACAGGAAGAAAATTGATGCCTTTGAATTATGGTGCTGGCGGCGAATACTGTGTATAGCATGGACTGCCCGAAGAACAAACCAGTCTGTACTAGAGGAGATCAAACCTAAGCTTTCTTTAGAAGCTCATATGACAGGACTTCGACTTTCATACTTTGGACACATCATGCGGAGAGAGAGATCATTAGAGAAAGACATCATGCTTGGCAAGATAGAAGGTCAACGCAAAAGAGGAAGGCCAGCAATGAGATGGATCGATACAATAACAGCAGCTACGGGTACCAGTCTGTCGTCAATAAGCCGCCTGACTGAAGACCGAACACAATTTAGGATAGCTATCCAGAGGGTCGCCATGAGTCGACTCTGACTCGACGGCACTTAACAACAACAACATGGTGCTGTCTTTGAGATGCTGCACTCCTACCCACTGAAACATGCTGCTCTGTGTGCATGCCTAGCCATCTAGTGATAGGACCGGCACTGGCTGGCACTAACAGTCTTCCTGTGGTTGTGCAGATTCAGATGTATTTTATAGCACCAGCACTGCCCAACCTCCATTCCCAGGATCCCCTAGTCCCATTCCAATCAAAAATACACAATAAAGAAAATTTTAGAAGCTTCCCCAAGAGTAAATAGCACAATTTACGTGTGTAGATTGGCATATAATTGTAAATGCCATTTTAGAAAGGGCTCACGCGCAGGATTGTACCAAGCTAGACTCCGCCTTCTGCGACTAACAAGTCTGTTGCCCCTCTCCCGCCAGCCACGTGAGGTAACTCACTCTTTTTGAGTTTCCTGGAAGCTCAGTGTTGATATCAGAACTCCCTTCTATGCTTGCTTCCAGGACGGCCACTCCACTCGCACAATTTATTTATATATTTATTTTATTTGGAAACTTTTATATACAGCCCCTTCCCAAGATCAGGGGTGGTTTACATAGAACAAAGGAACCATACATAGAACATTATGCAAAATTTCAACTATTTACAAAAAACACTGTAAACATAGTAACTATTTACAACTTGCATCATAACTTTAGGGTTCAGGATTGGACATAGTTAAATACTTTTGCGTGAGGTGAAACAATGTTTGTCAGCGATTCAGTAAATGAGATTGTAATTATGTGGGAAGGGTATTTATGTAGGTTTGTCAGCTCGGGGGGAGGGGGGGCTAGATCCGAGCAGTGGTCTAAGTTATAATAATGCTGAGTGAATAAATATGTTTTTAGTTCCTTTCGGAACATTTGGAGGTCTTTTATCTCCCTTAGCTGGGCTGGGAGATTATTTCATTGAATAGGTGCTACATAGGAAAAAGCGCTGTTGCTTGTTATTTGTTTTGTCTTTCTTATTGAATCCGGTACTAGAATTGTATTGAGGTTCTTTCTTCTTCTCATTCTGTTTTCAGGAGGGCTATGAATCAATGTAGATAGATGTGATGGGGCAATCTTGTTAATTAACATAAAAGTTGTCAGTATGCTTTTATATTGGATCCTGCTGGCAACAGGAAGCCAATGAAGAGTGTATAGAATGGGAGAAATGTGGTCAGAGAGCCTGGCCTTGGAAATTCTTTGGGCGGTAACATTCTGAGCCATTTGGAGAATATTTTGGTTCTTTTTTGTTATGCCTTGGAATATCCCGTTGCAATAATCCAGGTGGGGTGTTATTAGAGCTTGGGTGACGGTTCTGAAATCATCTTTGTCTATAAGTGGTCTTAGTTGTTGGGTGGTCCTAAGCTTGAAGAAGATTGTTCTGGCCGTTTGCTTAATGTGGGAAGCTAAAGAGTCCTGTCAAGGGTGACTCCTAAGTATTTTATCTCATGCTTCACTGGGAGGGTGAAGTTCTGGAACTTGATGTCTGATGGAGAGGTAAAGTTGGGTTTTCTTGAAGTAAATAGTACTTCAGTCTTTTTGAAATTGATGTACATATTCTTTGAGTGGAGCCATAGTTCCGCTTCAGAGAGGCATGCTGCTAGGTTGTCATAATTGGGGTCAGATATGTTAATTGGGGAGAACAACATGATGTCGTCCGCATAAATGTGATACTTTATATTGTGTCTTTTGAATATGGTGCATATCGGTGGAAGGTATAAGTTAAAAAGGAGGGCAGAAAGTGCAGAGCCTTGTGGAATTCCCTGTTCCTGTGGGAAAGGTGATGATGCTACTTGATTGATTTGCCCATATTGTGCACGGTCAGATATATATGATTTAAACCAATCAAGAGCTACTTCCTTTATAACTTATTGACTGTGTCTGGAAATGAGAATGTTATGATTTACACTCTCAAAAGCAGCAGATATGTCAAGGAATACCAATATGAAGGCTTGTTTGATGTTGTCCATGCCCCTGATAAGGGAGCCTAAAAGGGCAAGGAGGAGAGTTTCCACACCATGGAAAGGGCGAAACCCATATTGATATTCATCGAGGGGAGCAGAGGTGTCTATATAGTCCTGAAGCTGGAACTGGACAACCTTTTCAATGATTTTAGTCAGGAAGGGAATACTGGCGATAGACCGATATGAGGATGGGTCATTGTTGTTTAGTGATTTGTTTTTCAGCAACAGGCGAATTGCAGAGAGTTTGAGCTCGTTTGGTAGTAAGCCTTGGTGTAAAGATTTGTTTACTCTGTTTAAGATGTAAGGGGTAAGTTCTAGTTTTGTTGTCTTGGTCCAGGCTACTGGGCACGGATCCAAGAGAGATGTGGTTGTATTAAGTTTTGTAATTATATTGAGCAATTGCTTTCTATCAATGAGTTGGAAAGATTTCCATTCATTGGTGTTATTCATTATTGGGGGAAGGGGGTCAGGTACCGAAGGGACGCTTTGTTTTAGTTTGCCAGCAAAATAGTTTGCTAGTGTTTGGGGATAAATAGAAATCTTGTGCATGCTAGCAGCAGGAGTTTTAGATAAGGTTTTAACAGTCTCGAATAATTCCCTTGGACAGTTGATGGCTTTAAATAGGATTGTTGTATGGTGGTGTTTTTTGGCGTTAGATCCAATTCTTGGTACAGTCCTGCTGACTTATAATGATGATGTTGTTAAGTGCCGTTGAGTCGGTGTTGACTCCTGACGACCCTCTGCATAGTTGACCTAAACTTTGTTCGGTTTTCAGCAAAGCAGCTCATTGTTGATAGAGTGGTATCCATAACTGCTGTTATTGTATCAATCCATCTCATTGCCGGCCTTCCTCTTTTATGGTGACCTTCTACCTTGCCAAGCATTATGTCTTTCTCCAATGAACTCTCTCTCCGCATGATATATCCAAAATATGAAATTCAAAGTCTTGTCATCTGAGCTTCTAAGGAAAGTTTAAGTTTTATCTATTCTAGTACTGACTGGTTTGTTCTTCGGGCAGTCCACAGTATGCACAGTATTCGTCGCCAGCACCATAATTCAAAGGCATCAATTTTCTTTCTGTTTATCTTTTTCACTGTCCAACTTTCGCATCCATATTACGTTATTGAAAATACCATGGCCTGAACAAGTCATATCTTTGTATGGAGAGAGACATCTCTTCTCTTCAGGATCTTGTCTAGGTCCTTCATAGCCATTCTACCAAGAGCAATAAGTCGTCGGATTTCTTGATTGCTGGTCCTTTCTTTATTGATTGTTGATCCAAGTAAGTTAAAACTGTCAACTATTTCAATTTCTTCTCCATCAATGATGAACTTATTGATTTTGCCAGTTGTTAAGATCGTTGTTGTCTTAACGTTAAGATGCTGACCCATTTTAAGACCATATTCTTTGATCTTGAGAAGCAATGTTTCAAACCATCTTCAATTTCAGCCAATAAAGCAGCATCATCAGCATAGCAAAGGTTGTTGATGAGTCTTCCACCAATCTTCACACCTCAGTTATCTTCATACAGTCCTGCTTCTCTGATGATTTGTTCTGCATATAAATTAAAGAGGTAGGGGAAAGTATGCAGCCTTGTCATACACCTTTGTTGATTTTAAAGTATTCTGTTTCTCCTTGCTCGGTTTAAACTGTTGCTTCTTGATCAATGTAAAGGTGCACGAGAATGATCAGGTGTTCTGCTATACTCATGTTTCTTAAGGTGGCCTTGCTGTAGTCAATAAAACACATATGGATGTCCTTTTGGTATTCTTTTGTCTTTTCAAGGATCCATCTCACGTCTGCGAGTGTCTCTCGTTCCTTGCCCTTTCCTGAACTCTGCTTGCACTTCAGGCAGTTCTCGTTCCAGGTGTGGTTGTAGTCTGCTGAATGATCTTGATTAGAATCTTGCTGGCATGTGGGATAAGAGTGATTGTGCGATAATTTCCACAGTCTGTCAGGTCACCTTTCTTCGGTATTGATATAAACATAGATCTTTTCCAGTCAATTGGCCATGAATTTGTCTTCCAGATTTCCTGCCAGAGCCTTGTAAGTATGGTAACAGCTTCATCCAATTGCTGTAATACTTCAATGGGAATGCCATGATGATGTATCCCATGTTTAATTATACAGGAGACCTGGAAGGGATGGGAAGAAATGGTTTGGGCAGGCATAACATTGATGTGAATTCCCCATCTTAGTAGGAGAATCCACGTCGATATAGGCATTGACATTTACACTTTCCTCCAGGCACAAATAAGTGCCTGCTTAAAGGAACAAGTGTAAAGTCTGAAATTTGTCCTAACTCCCTCTCCCCCTTTGAGGGACAGATGAGCATAATCATACAAATACCAAGTGTGTGTGTGCAACAGAGCGGACATCACTCCATAGCCGAAATTGCAATGATGAGAAATGGTGTGAAGCTTTAAATCTGTAACTTTGGAGGTATAGCGTTGATTAACATACTTAAATGTGTTTTACCGCCCTTCATTCTATTTACTTAATATTTATTGCAATTATGCAGGTATTGAGCTATTGGGAGAGCATAGCTTAATAAGCCAACACTAAATCAATGCTGCACCTGCACTGACAAAGGAAGGCTATGACACACCAACAAATCTTCTACCTTTTATCCTGTACATTCTCCTCTAATAAATATTCCATCTCTGGAGTCAGGCTGAGTAACTGATACATTTTCCGCAATCTAACAAAATTCCCTGTACCTAAATGACATGTGACCTTGTTAAAGTTCAAATTTTGTATAATGAATCATTGACTCATGGGAATATTTTATTCCCAGTATAATTAAATGAACCACTGAAGGGAAATTGGCAGCAGACCCTTCATTACCAAGTCAACATGGGTCTCGGCAGCAGCCTGATTCTCGGTGTACTTCTCCCACGTCAACGAATAAATCATTGTACCATGAGCAGAGAGCACCAGATATATTTAAAGGAGCCCTGTGCCGTAGAGGGCTTTAAAAGAAACCGCCATGACCATAGAGACACAAGAAATCCCTACAAGGAAAATAAGAAATAAACTGCAAATGAAGAATTAACGGTGTCTCATATTTATCATCTGCAAGAAAATGTATTAGAGGTTTATATAGTAACATTGTAAAAGATGACAGATAAAGACCAAAGTTGCCTATCCAGGTTGCACAATGTTTTTTTAAAGACAGGTATACATCTACTTGTTTTTATAAAATAGGCTTAACATAGATGCCCTCTTATAAAAATTATCCTTCCACATGTCTTTGTTTCTGCTCTGGAATTGGGATGGGGTGATGTGACTGAACACTTAAGTTGGTCATATCTGAAAGATATTGGAAAGTCAACTTCTTTCCCAGCAGTTAATGACATTAGAGATTATTTTACTAGAAGCATAGTTACGCATTAAGTTGTTCTGTAGATTTTGCGATCTAGAGAGCTAGTGCAGTCTGGGCTTCACCATATTTGGCACGGCACAGCGAGAGGTTTTCCTATAAGGGGATGGAGTTTGCTCAGTAGATCCTTTTGACATGGGTTCAGAGGTTATGCCCTCCTTTTTATAAGCAGCTCGTGTTGTAATAAAGACCCTTTAAGCTGGGGCTTCTCAAACCTGACCTGATGACCCCTCAGCCCAGTGGCATTCCAACTCCTGCAGGCACCCGGAGCAGATGCCCCCCACCCCACCTCATGGCATGCAGCAACCATCCCCACCAGGCCCACATGGTGGAGCCAGCATAGCAAACCTGCCTTAACGTGGTGGGTGGTTTGCTGTGCTACCTCTGATGCAAGCCCAGCGGCTCTTCCCTCCTGGGCCAAAGTCTCCCGATCCGCGAGAGTTCGGCCTGGGGGGAAGGGCCGCCAGGCCTGGAGCGGAGGCAGCGTGGTAAGCCACCCACCATGTTAAGATTGGTTTTCTGCACTGCCACCGCCGTGTGGGCCAGGCGGAGAAGCACCCCCTCCTAGCTGGCACCCAGTGCCCCACCCTTGATACGCCACTGCCCTAGCCAGTCACATTTTCAGGATATTCATAGTGAATCTGCATGAGTTGTTTTTGCATACAGTATTCTGGGTTGCCGAGATATACATATTTATCTCATGCTAATTCATTCTGGATATTCTGAAGGTCCAGCTGGCTCTGGAGTCATTGGGACAGCTTCAGGAAATGCTGCTTTACCCTTCTCTGACTGACTGTGGCATTGGTTTGTGCCTGCTCCAGTGCTGTTGTGTTGCTTGAGGCTGCTGTATTTTGTTATCCCAATGTAAGAGGATTGTGTTAGAAAGCGGATAAAATGGCTAAAAATGATACTTGAAAGTGTGCACAACCTCTAGTCCTGAGACAGCGTGCATCTTCCAGATCTGCTTGTAAAAAATGCATTTTTATTATTACTAGCAAACAGCTGCCGTACACTTGTGGGGAACCCAAAACTTGCCCCCACTCCAGCTGATAGCTCCAGCATCACTATCTCCTTCCTCCCTATACTGCTGTGCTCCTACTACTAAGCTCATTATATAGTGGCCCGTCTGGAAAATAGCATTTTACTCTTACAGTCCAACAGAAGCTGGAAAGAATTATATAGAAGGTGATGAGAAATATCTGTTCATTCATCCGTTTGTCTCTGTCTAGAGGCAAATTTAATGGAATGAGATGAAACTTGGCATGTGGAAAAAAAACAGTAAAGAGATACATCAAGTTTGAAACTGGACCAAATTGGATTGGGGTTCCATAGAAATAAGAGATCCCGTCTACACCATAAAACTGGCCCAGTGCATTTCTATGGGAGAAGGAGTTCCAACTTCTGTAGCAGAGAAACTCATATACAGTGAAACATAGAAACTCATATACAGTGAAACATAGAAACTCATATACAGTGAAACATAGCAGGCAGGCAGTTCCTCCTTTTAATGTGCCTCTTTCCTGTTCTCAGCTCTTTTAACCACAAAAACCACACCCAACAACTGCCTCACCATCCCACAAATTACCTCACCCCGAAACACTATCCACCCCTTAACCATGCAGACTGCCCTCATCACCAAAAACTAACTCCCAACAACTTTCCTCACCTCCATAAACTGCCTTCCTGCAGCTGCCCTGCTACTCTGCAAATTAGCCCACCCTCAAAAACTACCCCCACAACTGCCTCACAAACTGTCCCATCCCCTAAAATTTCCCCCACAACTGTTCCATTAAATGGCAAACTGCCCCACCCCAAAAAACTACCCCTCCAAAAAGCTAACTCATCACAAATGCTTTACCACCCCCTAAAAAAAATACCTCCCCACAAATACCCCACCATCCCACAAACTGCCCCACTGCCAAAAACGTCCACCCACAAACTGCCCCATCATCCTGAAAATTGCCCCACTCCCAAAAACTATTCCCCTGCAATTTTCCTATCACCCCACCCCAAAAATGTACCCCACAGATATCTGCCCCACCACCCTGCAAACTGCCACCAGCTCCATAAATCATCCCCCCCCCCCAACTGCCTTCACCCCCAAAACGTTTTCCTACTTTGGCCCCTCTCAATGGAATATGCCACCAAAGACCAACAAATAAAACGACCAAGTAGAGTCTTTCTTTTTCTGTCCCTGCTTCTCCTGTTACTTTTGTTTTTATGGATATTGTATTTCCTTTCTTTTTTTTTGTATTAATAAATATAACGTAAACCACTTCATTAACCAATAAAAAGCCATAGTGGTGGTATAGCAAAAACTCTGCATGCTTTCGCCACTTGTTCTGGTTGACAGAAGGTGCCATACACATAAGTAGCTGCTGGGAGAACACATTTTTGCTGCATAAGTCACAACATGACCAAAATGTATCTGTATAGTAATGGGAGGAATTGTGATATGCTGGGGGCAAAATTCAGGCACTATCCATATAACTAGCTTGAGTGTGGCCTCAGTAATAGTAGATATACAGTAACTTTATACTGAGACGTTATCCATCTAAAATTACATCTCTTGTTCAGTCAGCTGACTTCAGTATATAAATGGTCTGAATATATGTCTAACTGCTCCCGGATCTCTGTTTTGTGATCCACAGCTTCAGAAACAGCTCTCGGAACTGGACGAGGATGACCTCTGCTATGAGTTCCGGCGGGAACGTTTCACCGTCCATCGTACGCACCTCTATTTCCTGCACTATGAGTACGAACCAGCCGACGACCATGCGGACGTCACCCTGGTGGCACAGCTCTCCATGGATAGGTATAGTCCTTGATTCATGGCAGGCCTTAGAAACCTATAGGGGGCTTTACAGGCAGTGCTGAAACAGACATTAGCATGACTTTGTGTGTACAGTATATGCATTCATGGTATTTCACTGAGGAACAAGGAGCCTCTGGGTAGCCTAGCAGCTCATTTCTTAGTTTGATCCTTAAGTCAGGTCTGCTTGCTAGGTCGCCTGGGGCTGGGCTGCGCAGAGGCAGTGTCCATAGCCCCCTGGATGTGGATGGGGGAGGAGTGGGGGGGGGAGAGCTGTGGTGATTGTTTAAGACCATGGGTGATATCCGGTAGCCATATTCAGGGGCCTGATTGTAGGGTTCAGTAAAAAGCCCTGAAGCACAGCCCACAGACAATGACTGTCATTCCATTGACTAGACGTGTACATTGGAGGTGATATAAACGGGGAAAACTCATTGGGTATTTGCAAATGAAGATTTCTGATGCCAGATCCCTAGCCCTGGTTCTGATATGAAGGAGCTGGAGGAATCTGCAAGGCCAAGAAACAACAACAAAAAAAAGATTCCATGTCTGCCATTCCTGCAGTTTGTTTGCATAAAACAAACTTGATACCTTTCATTTTGTGCCTCTCGGCATGCTTAGTGTTTTTGATGTAGATAGATACCGAGAATAAATATCAGAAAAATTTAAAAAAATTAGCTAAAATAATCGCAAAATTAAGGAGGCCAATGCTCTTAACTTTGAGAGTTATGCTCTTACATTGGCCTCTTTAAACATTTACTAGGGCTGAGTTCTTAAATTTATGTTCAAGATTTTATTAAACATTAAGGGATGCTTTTACTAAAACCTGGTAACCGGTTAAGGTGAATTTTAACATGCAGCAGTTGGGAGCCCTGACATGCGACCATGTGGTAAAACGCATGGTAATTGGCTATTGTGTGATGAGAGGGCGAATAGGCGGAGTCTGGGCGGGGAGAGCACTCGCCACGCTCTTGGTGACAATGTGGCAGTTAGCGCAAGTGCACCTACAACACTTCTGTGGGTGTCGTTACGTGTTACCTGCAACAGCTAATATGGAGGCTTTGCACTTAACGTGTCATCATGTTTCTGTGTTTGTATCGCATGTTGAGTGCAAAACTTTAGCAGGCTTTAGTAAAAGGGTCCCAGCGTTTAGGTACATAAAAAGTGGATTGCAACAGGGGTAGATTTAGGGTGGGGAAAAAAAGTTAGGCGCTTAGCACTGACTTTCAGGACTCGGCACTTATTTATTTATTTTATTTATTTAAAAGGATTTATATACCGCTTTATCCTGAAATCAAAGCAGTTTACACATCAAACAAATCAAAAAGTGTGTGGGTGTGGGCATGCAGTGAGAACTGACAGTGTAAAAGATGATTGCGGGGTGAGCTATTTACAATGAGATCTGTGTACAGGAACTATATACATATTGCAGGGAGGGGGAGGTGGGAGGCAGCGTGGATAGGGGGTGAGGTAGGGCGAAGAGAGGGCCGTCAGTCAAGTCAGGTGATGTCCTTATAGTATTCTGTGAAGAGGGTCGTTTTGAGCATCTTCCTGAAGTCCTTGAGGTCTGTATTTGATCTCAGGTTTTTGGGGAGTGAGTTCCAGAGTGCCGGCACGGCCAGGGATAATGCTCTTCTTGAGGTATCCTGTCTTGTTTTAGTAAATGCTTTGGGTGTGTTGATGTTGTCTGAGGTGTCGCTCCTCCTGGGTCTGGTGCATGTCTCAGGTTTGATGAGGGGTTTTAGACTGTCTGCTGAGAGGTTCTGTTTGATTTTGAAAATGTTTAGTTGCACCTTATAACGGATGCAGGAGGTGATTGGGAGCGAGTGTAGGTTGTTGAGGATGGGGGTGATGTGATCGTGCCTTGAAGCACCAGTTATTATTCAGGCGGCAGTGTTCTGCACCATCTGTAGTGGCCGGGTTGCTTGTTTTGAGAGTCCGAGGTATATGGGGTTGCAGTAGTCTAAGATGGGAGTGATGAGAGCTTGACAGACAGTGCAGAAGTGATTCTGTGAGAGGATTGGCTTGAGGCGTCTTATGGTTCTCATTTTGAGGTATGCGTTCCTGGTAGTTTTGGCGATGTGAGATTGAAGGTTCAATTCTTTGTCGAGAGTCACACCGAGATATTTAATTTCTGGTTTTATTGGTATTGTGATGTTGTTTAGCTTGATGACAGGAGTCGGGGTGAAGGCAGAGTTCCTGGTGATGATTAGCGCTTCTGTCTTGGTGTAATTTAAGGTTAAGTTATTTTCCGGAAGCCAGCTTGTCATCTGTTGCAGATAGTTGTCTATGCTGGAGTAGTCTGGGCTGTCAAGGCTGATAGGGGTGTATATCATAATGTCATCTGCGTAGATGGTGTATTGGATTCCGTTGTTTTTGATGATGGAGCAGATCGGTTGTATGTAGAGGTTGAATAACAAGGCTGAGAGGGCGGAGCCTTGTGGAGCACCCTGGATGGCTCTCAGAGGTCGGGAGGTGGTTGAGCCGCATTTGACCTGGAGGTGTCTGTCTGTGAGGTAAGATGTGAACCAGTTCAAAGTGGTGCCGTGTAGACCAATTCCCTGAAGTCATGCCTGCAGAGTACTGTGGTTGACGGTGTCGAACACTGAGGAGATGTCTATAAAGATCATGATGACACCCTTCTTGATATTGTCGATAACCTGGATCAGGTTGTCGAAGAGGTAAATCAGTAAGGTTTCAATGCCATGGTTTTGGCGGAAGCCATGTTGATTGGAGTCCAGAGGAGCATGGCTGTTGATGTGGTTTTGGAGTTGATGTTGAACCACCTTTTCGATGATCTTCGACAGGAGGGGAAGGCTTGAGATGAGTCTGTAGGCGGCTGGATTGGTTTTACTTAGTGTGGATTTTTTAGGGATTGGGCATATTGTTGCTAGCTTTAGAGTGCTAGGCATGATACCTCAGGTTAGGGAGTTGTGTACCATGTTGCGGATGAATTGGATGAACTTCTCTTTCGTTGCTTTTATCCAGATCACGGGGCACGGGTTTGTGGGGGCAGTGCTGGTTTTGAGCGATGCAATGATGTGTGATATCTGATCAGTCGAGGGGATGCTGAACTTTTCCCAGATATGGTCGGTTAGTGGAGGTTTGTAGGTGATGTCCGTTGTCATCTGGCGGGCAGTGGTGAACTTGGCCTGTAGGTAGTCTGCGAATGTTTGTGGATCTATTTGATCAGCCTTCTTGGGATTAGGCTCGTTGGTAAGGGTTTTTACAATATCAAATAATTCTCTGGGTTTGTTGGCGGATTTGATAATTAGGTTGGTGTGGTATTCCCTTTTCTTTTGATTGATGAGGTTGTTGTATTCTCTTTGTTTTGACTGGTATAAATCCTGTGATGTAGGGGATTTGGTGCATCTCCAGTGACGTTCTATCTGTCTTAGGGCTCTTTTTGCGTATCAGATTTCCTTTGAGTGCCAGGGGGTGTACCTGGTTTTCGTGACGTGTTTTTTGTGAGTACTGGATTCAGTGGCTCCGGCAGCAGATGTGATGGTACTGTTCCAGTTTTCGATTTGTTCGTTTATGTCCTCTGTATTTGTGATCAGGTGGGGTATAGTGTCTTGAAGAAAAGTATCCTTGTCAAAGCTTTTAAATCTCCTCTGTGTGACTGGCTTGTCTTGGTGAATGTTGTGGTCTGTCAACTGTAAATTGATTTTTATTATGTGGTGGTCTGACCAGGGCACTGGTGTGATCGATGGTCTTGTGATAATGTCTTTTTCAATGAGGTTGTTGGGGACGAAGATGAGGTCTGGGGATGATCCGTGCTTGTGTGTGGGGCGGTAATGATTTGGGAGTATTGAAGGGAGTCCATAGCTGACACAAAGGCTTCTGTATCTTTGGATGTTGCGGATTTGAGGTTAAAGTCCCCAAGCACCAGCAGGGGTTTGTGTAAGTTGTTGACTGCATAAACCGATTCCAGTATAGATGATAGTTCGTCTGGGAGAGCGTTTGGAGCTCTGTAGGTGAGGCATAGGGCTAGCTGCCTGTTCTCGACTATGATTGTATTGCATTGATGTGTATCTGTGGTGGCCCAGCATTTGAGCTTTAGGTTGTTCCTTGCGATGATCAGTACTCCTCCTCCTTTCCTGTGTTGTCGAGTGCAGTTGAAGGCTGTGTGTAGGGGGCACTAGCTGGTTGAGGAGTACATTGTCGGTGAGGGTGAGCCATGTTTTGGTGATGCATAGAATATCCGGCTGCTGGGCTTCTATGTGGTCTGCTAAGGTATTGATTTTGTTTCTTATCGATCTGGCATTGATGAGTTCAATGGAGATTGGCGGAGCTTCCTTGGGTGCTCTTGGTGCTTTGTGTGAGCTGGTGTTATGTTTGGCTTTTTTGCATCTACACTGTTTGTGGTGCTTGTGGGTGTTGTGTGATGTTGTGGACGATAGTGTATAGATTGTATGGTAGTGGAGGGGACCACAGGGGGTTGGTAGGTATGTAGTGGGTGGGTTGCATGGTGAGGGAGGAGTTGTGTGAGTAGGAGGATTATGGGGAGGTAGGGGGCAGTCACCATGATGGAGTTACCTTTTGGCGTTTTTTTAGGTTGCTGTCTTTCGGCTGCTGGGGTTTTCTTGTTTCCAAGGATCGGTTCATTAGGGTTCGCTTGTCTAGATGGAGGGTTGGTGGTGTCCGTTGAGGTTTTGTTCCTCTTGTTGTTTGGTGAGGGTGTCCGTGAGTCTGCCTCTGTGCTCCGCCGAAGGGCTATGCCAAAGGGCCCTCTGGCAAGGCCCTCCGGCACGCGCGTGCCGATGGCGGCACAGCTTTAAATTGGCCACTTCCTTCCTACTCCTTCCACAGCCCTGATTGGGCCGGATCTTCCAAGCGGGAGGGATTAGCTTTCCCACTCGGGCGCTCACCCCGATCTGGGAGCTTTAGTGTGGTTAGCATGTGGGGATGGCCGGCTCCTGCACCGACGGCGGCGTGGCTTTAAATTGGGCCCATAAATCTAGGCAAATGAATGAGAGGCCTAAATTTGTAAGCATTACTTAAGTTCCTAAATTTAGGTGAATTTTTAGGATCCTAAGTTTGGCTGAATATAGGACACAAAGTTAGGAGCCTACATTTACGGGCTCAGCATTCTGTTGGTTTTATATCTAGCCCAAGGTTTCTTTCTTGCATTCGAGAAACATTTTGACATGGGAACCCAGTGGCACTTGGCAAGTCAGGAAGTGAATTATGGAAAGAACTGCGTTATGAACACCATTCAAGTGTTATCATTTGAACTTTTGGGAGGTTATTTAAGCATGTACGTGGCAATATATGTCCATAAAATGACTCTTAGAAAATTACCTCCGGTATGAAATATGCACAGTGGCATGAATACGTGTGCTTTTACTGTAGACGTTGCTGGGGGCATGGTCTAGGGAGAGCACCGGCAGAGTCCCAGTTGCACGTGTCGATTAGAAAACACGCTGATTTACATGCATGCTCGTGTACTGTATGTGCAGACAGTTACGTCTGTTCCTGAGCAGCTTTAAATGTCCTCATTCTCAATATAGCCTCCATTGCTGCTGGATCAGAGCTAGTATTTGATAACGACTGATAGGCACCTAAGTGTCTTTAGGAAAAAGGGAGAAAACAGGGTCGGCCCCAGTCTTGGTGCCCTAAGCAGATCTTAAGCCTTGTAAATCCCTTAGTTGTCACTGTCAGCGACTGCCTAACCTGCCTCATGGTTGGGCCGGCCCTGTCAGCAAATGGGCACTACCTTGTTGTGTATACCTAGGCATCCTGTTATAAAGCTACCCTCTAAAAGTGAAATATGTGCCACATTCCATGGCAAACAACGCGGACTATTGAAGAATACTCCTGGAGTTTCTGCAGCTCACTCTCCTGTAACTCACAGTGTGGCGACCCACCCCCTCGGTGCTGGATCACGTCTCACAGAAGGAGCTAAGAGGCAGCTGGTAAATACTGGGATGGAAAGGCAGAGGAATGGGAGTCAGTCCAATGTCTACTGTATCAGGTTTTCTTTTTTTAACAATAAAATATTTGCAGTTGATTTTCAGGTTGCATTTTGTGGTAATTTTTATTATAATGCATTGTGTGCAGAATGCTGATATTGTGTTATATTAATAGAGTTCATACAGGTCTACTGCCTTAAGTATTTCTTAATCATAATCAAAAGTAAAGGTGGTAATTATAAACAGTTGGCAATCTGTGATGCCCTATGATTCTTGCTGCAGATTGCCACGGCAACCCATGATCATTTTCGCTGCATTTAACAGAGCTTCTGCAGGTTGCCACAGCAACCTCAGGGAAATCCGCAGGATAATTGCACATTGACGTAGTTTGTAGCTGCTGGTACTGAACATAATAAGTATATAAGAACATAAAAAAGGCCATAGTGGGTCAGACCAAAGGTCCATCAAGCCCAATTTCCTGTTCCCAGCAGTGGCCAATCCAGGTCATAAGTACCTGGCAAGATCCCAAAAGGTAGACTAATTCCATGCTGCTTATCCCAGGGGTAAGCAATGATTTTCCCCCAGTCCACTTTAAGAATGGTTTATGAACTTTTCCTCCAGGAACTTGTCCAAACCTTTTTTTAAACCCAGCTGCACTAACAGCTTTTACTACAGCCTCTGGCAACGAATTCCAGAACTTAATTATGTGTTGAGTGAAAACATATTTTCACCGATTAGTCTTAAATGTACTAATGAGTAGCTTCATTGCCTGTCCCCTAGTCTTTATACTTTTTGAAGAAGTAAGCAACTGATTGAAGTTTACTTGTTCCATTCCACTCATTATTTTATAGACTGGAATCAATAGGAATTTTGGGAACCCCCCTTAAATGGTTCTCCTCTTATATAACGAACAGAATGCCACAGGTCCAATTCAATGGCGAAAAAGCGGAAGCATTCTCTAAAACTCAAGGCATACCTCAGGGTTCGGCTCTCTCGGCACTACTTTTTAACATTTACATGCAGCCCCTCTGTGACATTTTCAAAAAACATAACATCAACTACCACATTTACGCAGACGATATTATGCTATACACACAATTAGATATCACCGACCCTAAATATACTCAGCTCGAAACTTGCCTGGACGAGATGTTAAGATGGTTACAAAAAATCAATATGACGATTAACCATAAGAAAACTGAAGTGATGTATATATCCAGTAAACCGAACTTTGAACCTCCTCCAACAATCACCCTGTGTAACAACACGTACAACACAAAGAATGAGATCAAATATCTGGGAGTCACACTCGACAGCAATCTAAAGATGGAAATGCACCTGCGCAAAATCAACAAGGCCATTTTCCACAAACTTAGAGTGCTGCAACCCCTGCGGAATATAATAGAACCATGTGATTTTCGGACTGTTGCGCAAGCACTCATCATGCCTCACTTAGACTACTGTAACGCCATCTTACAGGGTATGCCAAAGAAAGCGATAAATATCCTGCAATTGGCCCAAAACGTGGTGGCGAGGATCATTATGCGAACAAGCATTACTGAACGCATTACAGCTGTATTGATCGAGCTACATTGGCTACCCATTGCTGCCAGGATACAATATAAAACATTGGTAATCACATTCAAACTCATACATAACCTAGCCCCATCATACCTCTCCACCCTTATCAGCACGCAACCAAACAACAGAGACAGGAGAACTATCAACTCAGACACACTTCAAGTTCCAACCAACATCAGATCTGTAAAAGCCAGTACTAGCCACAGAGCATTCTCATTCTCTGCCCCAACCATATGGAATCGACTACCATACGAGCTGCGAGCAATCAAAGACATTGGTGCTTTCAGGAAGAAACTAAAAACTCATCTATTCCAATGTCACTACAACCAGATGTAAATCAAAGTGGGATACATGATGAAGCAAATAAACCATGTATCATGCTCTGTAGAAATGTTATATGTAAAAATGTAAATATGTAAAGTCCAATCTTTAATACCCTAATTCTGTGTGCTGTGCCTTACCCTCAAACCTATGTGTGTATGCCCCAGCTGTTCTGTCATGATTTTGACAAACCCCAAAGATGTAATCAAACCGCTACTGATTGCTGGAAGTAGCAGTATATAAATGTATTCTAAATAGGGGGCGGAGCCTGATGTCCAGCGGGTAAGACGCTTCGCGCTGAAGCTCCCGAGAGGCCTACTTAGAATCCTGACTTAATACCTATACAAACTTACTATTTCGCTCCGGGCTGACCGGGGTACCTCGGGGGGGATGGCGGCCCATAAACCAGCGCGCTTGGACTTCGGGTCTCCTTCTTCTTCTCACGGAAAACGCTCCAAAACAGAGGTGTCCTCCCCACAGAAGATGGTTCCATTTCGTGAAAACCCCGAAATGCACCTGGAGATTTTGGAGGAACTACGCGGCGTGAAGGAATTGGTGCAGTCCAATGGAGAAGCGCTTAGAGCCCTGCGAGAAGACTTTGGAGTGCTCCAGGACCGACTTGAAAGTCTCTCATTACGGCAGGACAATATGGCGGGGGTCCTCGACTTGCACGCGGTGCGCTTGGGCGCACTGGACAAGGCCGAGCGCCAGATACAGAATCTGCAAAAGGAGTTAGAAGATAGCAATAATCGAGCCCGTCGCAACAATGTGAGGCTCATTGGAATACCGGAGGGGGCGGAAGCGGGAGATATGAGAGAATTCCTGCTCAAAACTCTTCCCTCCTTGCTGAAGATCACCTTTCATAAAGAATTGGAAATCGATCGTGCACACCGTGTTCCTACCCACATGGCGCTCAACCGAACGACCCCCCCGGCCTATTATCTTTCGCTTGCTACGATATCAACAAGTGGAACAAATTTTAAATGCTGCCCGGGCGAACCATCATTTGGAATTTGAAGGTCACAAAGTCTCCTTCTTCCCTGATTTGGCAAAGCCTACCGTTGACCGACGGAAGAAACTCCTTGCTTTTCGCCCTCGACTTCAACAGCTACAGGCTCGCTTTGGCCTGTTGTATCCCGCGAAGCTCCGAGTGACTCTCCACAACCAAACCAGGACATTCGAAGATCCTGATCTACTATCAACATTTTTAGACTCCAAAGAAGCAGAGCAGATGCGCTAATCCAACGACGTGGACTTTTATTCGCCGGCTCTGTCCGCCATTTTGAAGGGCCCGATGCGGCGGTCATAGTCAAGCACAGAGACTTCCTGGACTTTCTTTCTTTCTTTCTATGACTCTTGTTTTGTGGTCTCCTCTCCCTCCATGATGTGTGCCTCGGTCGGATTCGGAGCACGCACAGTCCTACAGGTTATGTGTTTTTCAATTTCGGCCTTCTCTGGGGCTTCTCCCCGCAGACACATGGTCGCCAGTAATTTTTGGGGTTCTGCTTCTTCTCTACCGCGCTGCGGTTTTTCTTTTTTAATGTGGGGCGCTTCATTGTATTATCTAAGCTTATTTTCTTTTATGCCATATGTACAGCCTGATACAGTCAATATGAGGGACATTGTGAAATTAGGTGCGCTATCATGCTCAGAATTTTTAACTTGTCTGAATGGCTTTATGTAAAATTTTATCACTCAACGTAAAGGGCATTAATAGTCCCATCAAAAGAAAGAAAATCCTTAGCTATCTTAGCCATGAGCATGCTGATTTAGCGTTTCTTCAGGAAACGCACTTAAACTCTGCTGAAACACTGAAACTCAATGTTAAGCCTTACATGGTGGCTGCCTATTCTCCCGCCGTTTCCAAACGGTGCGGGGTAGCCATTCTGGTTAAGAAATCTTTGCAAGCTACTGTAATTGATACTAGCGCTGACAAGGAGGGTAGATGGGCCCGAGTACATCTTAAGGTTGGAGATAGTGAATTTACATGTATTTGCATTTATGCCCCGAATGTGGACAACCCTGCTTACTATGCAAGTATTGCGCAGTTGGCACAGGCCTCTGCCAATACTCCATTAATACTTGGTGGTGACTTTAATCAAGTGTTAGACCCTCTGATAGATAGACAGCCGCCAAGAACGAGTAGTCCACCCAAGAGTCTTGCTACCCTTACAGCTCTGATGCAAGATCTTGCGCTGGTAGATATATGGAGGCTGCTTCACCCCTCCGACTTAGAGTTCACTTTCTTTTCTGCCCCCCATCACTCCCAATCTAGAATAGATTTCTTTCTCATTTCCAAAGCACTGATTTCTCAAGTAGACACGACTAGGACTCATCCTCTCCATATTTCAGATCATGCTGCCATATCTTTATCATTACGTGTCACTGCGCGGGACGATTCTCCCCGAGCTTGGTTTTTTGATAGATCCCTACTGGGTCAAAAAGATTTTCAGGTTGATATAAAGGCCGCTATCCAAGATTATTTTCATTTTAACTCACCCCATGACACAGCGGGCTGGGCTTGGTGGGAGGGTTTTAAAGCATCTATCCGTGCCACTATAACTAGCTATCAAATTCGGCAGGGGAAACAAAGAAAGCAGCATTTACTGATTCTAGAGCAGCAGATACAAGCTGGGGAGCGTCTCCTCACGTCCCGTACTGACCCATGTATTTTACTCCGTTTACAACGCTTGCGTTTTCAATACAATCAGCTTTTGCACACTGCTGCTGTTAAAAATATTGAATCACAACAAGGGCTATATTATCGGGAAAATAATCGTGCTGGCAAATTATTAGCAAATGCCCTAAAAGGTCGAAAAGAAGCCAAGCGTGTTACCGCCCTCCGTAATCCGTCGGGGGGGGGGCTTGGTCACTAAAGATACCGAAATCTTAGAACTCTTTCGTGACTTTTATACTCGGCTTTATCAATCAGAATGTGATTTTGAGCCAGATGTATTTGAACGCTTACTTTCAGGAGTACAAAGACCGACCCTATCTGACGAAGATAGAGTGGCCTTGGACACACCATTTACTATCTCAGAAATTCATTCTGCTATCAAGAAATGTGCCTCAGGTCGAGCCGCAGGCCCAGACGGTCTCCCCGCTGAATTCTACAAAACCTTTCACGCTGATTTAGCTCCAGTTTTGAAAATTTATTTTTCTGCTCTGGCCGAGGAGGGTTCTCCTTCTGGGTCCTTTTCAATGGCAAATGTAGTAGTTTTTGAGAAAGAGGGGAGAGACCCGCAACTACCAGCTAATTATCGTCCAATTTCCCTCCTAAACGCGGACTATAAAATCTTTGCCACCATTCTCTCTACCCGGCTCTCGGATAGGATGCCTACCTTAATACACCCAGATCAATGCGGTTTCATTCCTGGTAGATCAACTGCTGACAATGCTCGGACTCTATGCCATGTATTGACTACCGCAGTTAATCTTGATCGCCCATTTGTTGGCCTCTCACTTGATGCTGAGAAGGCCTTTGATCGCTTAGAGTGGCCCTTCCTGTTTGCAGTCCTCCGCTGGTACGGATTCGGGGAAGGTTTTCTCCGTTGTCTTCGCACCATGTACGCTCAGCCTACAGCCAGTATATGTGCAAATGCTTTAAAGTCTCAGCCTTTTCCCCTTCAACGCGGCACTCGCCAGGGATGCCCACTGTCTCCACTCCTCTTCGATCTTGCACTCGAACCCTTGGCTTTACTAATCCGGCAATCGGAGGAGATTCATGGAGTCCCCTTCACCCATAGGGAAATCAAAATTTCAGCGTATGCTGATGATCTTATGCTTTTTGTCTCTATAGACTCAGTACCGGCTGTCCTAGAGCAAATTGGTAAACACTCACAACTGTCCGGTTATAAGATAAATTGGACCAAGTCGGTAGCCTTTCCATTAAATCCTCTGCTTCATCAGGCAGATATGCAATCCTTCCCCTTTTTATGGCAACCTCGCATGGTCAAATACCTTGGGGTTCACTATTGTTCTCCTTTGGAAGACACTATCTCCTTCAATGCCAAAGACTTAACCTCTAAAGTCCGGGCGCTTACTCACCGCTGGACTCCTTTAACGCTTACCTGGTGGGGTCGATTAGAAACCATAAAAATGATGATTGTTCCGAAAGTGAATTATATCTTAGAAATGGTGCCCTGTCTCTTCCCTCGACGTTTATATAAAGATATCGAGGGCCTTCTGACTAGATACTTGTGGCAAAACAAGACACCTAGGATAGCGAAACATAAGCTGCAAGCAGATAAGGAAAATGGGGGTGTCAGATTCCCTGATTTCCTGAAGTATCATCAATCTTTTCTTCTCAAACAAGGTGCTCGTTGGCTGGAAGATCCAGTACCGAGTAGACCTGTGTGGCTAGACATAGAAGAGGACCTTTGCAAACCGATTCCTCTTACTTTTCTCCCTGGTATGACTCTCCCATCAGACTCCCACTTTCCACCAATGCTTTTAGACACCTTAGGTGCCTTTTATAATCTCATGCAATCTTTAGACTCCCGACTCTGTCCGTTAGACAAGCTCCCACTTTGGTACAACACTCGATTTCGAATACAAAATAAACCGATGGCGTGGAGCCCCTGGTACACTAGGGGCATTTGGATTCCTAGTCAGTTGTTCCATGAAGGTCGCTGGAAAACTTTTAGTGAATTGCAAATTGAATTTGGTCTCCCAGCGAAACACTACTTTCAGTTGGTGCAACTTCAGCATTGCCTTAGGAGTGCTAAGGTGCTCCCGCCATCGGCCTCCCCTACACAAGGTTGGTTGGAGACTATCCGATCTATCGGTAGTTCACCGGGTGTAGCATCCAATTTTTACAAAACCTTATGTAATGCTATAACTAGGGATACCCCTATAGCGCAGAAAGCATGGGAGAGAGAATTGCATGTGACTTTGACCCCGGAGCAATGGAGCCTTGTCTGGAGTAGAGTGACACGGGTCTCCCGATCCGCCTCACTCACTCAGACACTCTTCTTTCTAGCCCACCGGTGTTTTTACACTCCTGACAGATTAGCCAAATGGAACACTACTCAGGGCAATAATTGTTGGACATGTCATGCGGCCATTGGTTCACTACCTCATGTTATGTATGAATGTCCCGCACTACAGTATTACTGGAGTCGGGTCTGGGGTCGTATCCAGTCTATTTTGCACTTTCAAGAGCCCCTTTCTTGGAGGATAGTGGGACTTCGCTCAGCTGCGGGGATCCCCTCTCTTCCAAAAACGGCCTTACTTCCTTTTGGACTTTATGCTAGGCATTGCTATTTCCCTAATTACGAAATACTGGAAAAATAGCTCCCAACTGAGCCCCAATGAATGGTGGAATCATGTCTGTCTCTACAGTAAATATGAACAAATACCTCGTATGTTTGCTTCCCCCATTCAGACTCCTCATCATCGGTCTAAATGGAAGATGCTCAATGACTATGTACATTCTGCTCAATGCTCTCATCTGACTGTCTAAATTTATATCTATCTTTGTCTCATGATTATTCTGTATCGCAGATACTCTTTTGATTGTTTTGATGTACAATCACTGTTGTTTGGAAGCGCTCACATGCTGACATAATCAGCTAGAGAAGAAGCGTGGGGGTGGGGGGTAATTGGGTTTACTTTTCTTTATTGTATAATTGTTTTGTCTCCTTTGGTGTGTTGTTTCTTTTGTTTGTTGCAAAATGAAAATAAAAGTTTCAAAAAAAAAAAATGTATTCTAAATAAATAAATAGACCTCTATCATCAGTCGTCTCTTCTCCAAGCTGAATAGCCCTAACCACCTAAGCCTTTCCTCATGCTTTTCTATCCCCTTTATCATTTTGGTCGCCGTTCTCCTTACCTGTTCTAATTCTGCTATATCTTTTTATTTATTAACCAGAGCTGCATACAATACTCGAGGTGTGGTTGCACCATGGAGCGATAAAGGAATTATGATATCCTTTGTTTTATTCTCCACTCCTTTCCTTATAATTCCTAGCATACTGTTAACTTTTCCGGCTGCTGCTGCACACTGAGCAGAGGATGTCAACATCACCTTATTACACCTTCTCATGCTTGCTTCACGCCCTCCACTTCTTTACCAGGTACTCACGGCGTATTCATCCATGCAACAGCCCAAGGCAACCTTCTAATCCATACAATAAAATTACACCTTCCACCTTCCTTCGCCTTTCCCCAGCCAGCCCCCAGCCTACTCTTCCCCCAACCCCTCCAACACACACACACACACCATTGGGTCCATCAGCTAGAGGACAGCAAGGGGGATGCACAAGCCCTATTACTCAAAAAGGCACATCTTGGATGGGACATGGAAATTGAACCTGAGACATCAAGGTCAGGGCATACGCGGTTCCTGCAGTATTTGCTAAAAATGGAGCTGTTTCTAAACTACAGAAAAGGACATGCAGGTGCACATGAGGATTTATACCCACATAGAGCGGGAGAAACCATTGTACAGTTACATACGTGGAAGCACCAGCACCCCTACCTGCATCCAAACCCGCCAAGCACCTCTATCTTTACTTCATTTCTGTTTAGGGAGGAAATAAACATTAGGGAATTAAGAGGGGATACTCCCTCAATCTCTCCTGCAGAGGGATGGCCAGACTTGAGCAATCCTGGGCCCCCCATATGCATTCCTCATACACAATGGGGAACAACTGCAGACTTCCATCCTGCTCAGGCCACCCCCACCCCCAGCCATTTCAGTGTGGTATGGCTATTTACATGTGGCTGCAATCCACACGTGTAAGTGGTCACACCGACATGTGCCAGTTGTGAACAAAGCCTGCAAAACAACTCCCCAAACTTAACTGCATATTCGTCCCCCCACCCAGGTTCATTCCTTAATTTTACCAGTGCAGCAGTCACTTTGCTTCACCTTGCTCTGTAGGGAATCCTGCATACCACACCTGGCAGCCCACCACCTGCAAATTCATTCTCCCTCCCTAGTATTTTGCATTGCAGCTCAATTCAATATGCAAATCACAGATATAATGCAGTTTTCCCTCAACAGAAACGTTTTGCAAACCATGTCATTCTTCATCTCTCCCCCTCATCCACTGGGCCTTCTATTGCTTGGGGTCCGGAAGACTGTCTCTTAACACTAGAAGCCCCAAAGTGCGTCAATTGACGCAAATGCATCTTTGAAGTTGTATACCAGCGCCACTGCTAGAACCATGTCAGTCATGTTCCTTGACTTTGTTAGCAATGTCAAGATGTTCAAATATGTGCATCGAAAATTAATGACAGAAGCACCACCTAGCGGGAAAATGAATTTATACCTAGAAGCCCCAAAGTACGTCAATTGACACACTCAGTTGTCTTGGATGCGTCAATTGACGTACTTTGGGGTTTCTAGGTATAAATTCATGTTCCCACTAGGTGGCGCATCCCAATCAATGTTTACAGTTTTACTCCGACATTACAAACAATAAACACACGATGACGTCATATAATGATGTCACATACTGCACGTATTTAACAAATAAGTAACTTCGCATTAATTCACATCTGCATTTCATGCTAAACGCAGTCGTCGTAATAATGCGTCAATTGACGCACTTTGGGGTTTCTAGGCAAAATTCCTTTTGGGGCTTCTAGTGTTAAGCCTTTTGCCTCCTACAGAGACCCTCTGCCATTTTGAACATAAGAACCTAAGAACATAAGATATGCCATACTGGGTCAGACCAAGGTCCATCAAGCCCAACAGTGGCCAATCTAGGTCACAAGTACCTAGCAGTTTCCCCAAAAGACACAGGTACTGTTGTACTGTATGTATTAGCTCATGCTGTTAACTGATATATTGTTTATTGTTACAAAATGTTTGATGTAAAACCAAGCCCTTGCTTTGTGGATTGTTGTTTTATTGTGAACCGCAACTGAACTCTGGAAGATGCGGGATATAAATGATTGTTAAATAAATAAATAAAATAACAGGTTCCACAATGCTTGTATTGGTCAAACTGTAATATCCTAGGTCCCTTTTAATAATGGTTTATGGACCTTTCCTCCAGGAACTTATCCAAACCTTTTATCCAGCTACACTAACAGCTTTTACTACATACTCTGGTAACGAATTCCAGAATTTGATTACACGTTGAGTGAAAAAATATTTTCTCTTATTAGTCTTTTGGATGTGATGTTTATTGTATTCTACTTGTTATTGCCCTAACTATACAATTTTTCACTAAGCCTGTGGCCTGCAAAGCTTTCCAGGCCTCCTTCAGTGCTCTACTGCATAAGACACTCCATTTGCAATAAAAAGGAGTCTGTAGTGGTGAAGCCACTGATGAGACACAGATCTTCTTCTTAAGTACTGCAGTGATCTCCTTAAAGGTCCTATTAATGATGAACTTACAGCAGGCAACATTTTCATGAAAAAACAGAGCAAGCAGGTTACAAGATCCCAGGAGATATTAGACTTTTGTGGTCCTAGAGTCTGTCTATCAGCACTTCTTCCTCCATCCCTGAAGGATTTGCTTTTTTTAAACCCATTGAAACACCAGCTATGCTGTTTTGGTGGCATCATTTAATCCTCCAACTTGGGATTCCCTGCATTCTGAGATTGCATCACCTAATGGTATTTTCTATATCTTCTTGGGGCCCCATTCTCTGCTGTACTTGCTCAACATGGCTTCCAAGGTCTGCAGTGTCCTGCTATAGTTTCTTAACTAAGTCTCTTACTTCACTTTTAACTGTTCCAATTTCTGCTTCAAGCATCCCTTTAACATCTCTGCATCTCAGTGCGAGAGAGGGGAGAGGAATAATTCTCTGAGAGACGTTCTGAGCCACTTTTGCTCACTGTGTAGGAGACTGAATCAGTTGTGATTTCTGGAACCTGTTCCATCTCGCCATGTCCGTCAAATGTCATCTCTTTTCCAGGCTGAAGAGCCCTAACCTTTTAAGTCTTTCCTCAAAGGGGGTATCCTTCCATCCCCATTACCATTTTAGTGGCTCTTCTCTGTACCTTTTCCAATTCTGCTATATCCTTTTTAAGATATGGTAACCAAAATTGTACACAATATTCAAGGTGTGATCGCAGCATGGAGCGATACGGAGGCATTATAATATCCTTTATTTTTTATTCTCCATTCCTTTCCTTGTGATTCCTACTATTTTATTTGCTATCTCCAGGAACAAGCAGGAATGTAGTCTTCACATATGGGTGATGTCGGTACCGACAGAACCCATGCTGGAACACTCCCCAGCGTCCAATAGGAAAGCTTTTGGGAGCATCCCACTGCGCCTGCGTAGCTGCCTTCCCATCTTTCCAGCTCTCCCTCCTCAGTTCTCGTTTTCCACAGAGCCAACAAGAAGTAATTCCTGTCACCGCAGAAAATTTGTCCATCCTTATTTGTTGTGGTCGTGACTGCCTTCCCGTCCACGCTGGTACCAACCCCCGTCGGTGCTTTTTTTCTTTAAAAAAAAAAAAATTTCTTCTGTGAGGGAAAGATTTATTTTTTCCTTCGGGCTCATCAACGCCATTTTAGGCTTAGGCTTCCTCTTTTGTCACAGACAAAATAGAAAAGCCATCCAGTGGTTTTAAGAAGTGTTCCAAATGTGGCAGTACCATTTCGGCCACAGACAATCACGACTGGTGTTTAAAATGCTTAGGACCGGATCATCAACCCTCAGAATTGTGGGCTTTCCTAGCACCCCCTCACCAGCAACCTGCAGGGCTCTTGGAGACACAGAAAACTACATTCAAAGCAATGAGAAGGTAATCTAAAAGACAGCAATAAAATACCACACACTTCTATATAGATACACCAAAGCTTTGTGGAGAGAAACAAATAGAAACGAGTTCTCTTTGTTTACTCTAACTGTTAGCCATGGTTCACTTTATTTATAAGGCTCTTTTGGAGGATACAGCATAATTTCACTTTATTGTTACACGTCAGATATTACGTATTTATCACATCATAAGTCAACTTCTAATCAGTGTAGGTCAATATGAGACATACATGTATTCCAAGACATAACTGTTTACTGCTGACTGCTTGATATCTAATAACCCTGAGACAGAAAGGCTAGAGTACAAGCTGCCCTTTATTTGCAGGACATGTACCTCTTCACCTACTTAGTAAGCAAATATATGAAGTTTATTTCTAAGCAAAGTTCTGAACAAAATTAACTCTCTCAGGTTTTCTTAGACAGTCCGGTTGTGTACACCACCCTGTACAAACAAACATACTTTCAAGAATGACCACCCTCTTTGCCTTCAATGCAGTATCTTTAGCATCGATGTCATCGAGAGCTTCATCTTCCTCCCAAGGATCTCGGGTATCGAAACCTAGATCTTCATTGAAGACTGGCCATCCCACCAAGGGTAGATCTCCTTCTAAGCATTGAGATGCCTCGGATGTTGCCCTGGAGGGGGGACACACTGACCAAACAAACCCAGCTGGAGGACCTTTCCTTCAAAGCCTTAGTGGGGTCCCAGGATGCTCCCAAGGCTTCCACCTCTGGAGAGCTCCTGGTGCCATGCTCAGGGATCATGGCCCGCAGTTCCAATTCCGATACTCAAGCATCGGCAAGCTCCATGGATCAATGTATCCTGGCCATCGAGCGGAGCTTAGCAGCCTACTGGTGGCTTCTGTACCAATAAAGCCTTTACAGTCGATCCCTCAGGTATCGGTACTGCCTCCGGTACCAACACAACCTGCATCGGCTTTTTTGCAGCTTACAATGCTACCGCCCATGCCAGCCCTCTAATCCATTTCCGATACAGAGGTTCTGGCACTGTAGGCTTCAGCTACCGCTTTTGATCACTAGCGAGTACTTGCAGAGCGGGAACACCCTGCCCGTCGATACTTTGAGTCTTCGGATTCCAATTCGTCGGATGATGAATCAGCTGATACCCGGGACATGAGAACTATCCCGGAAGACCCCTCTCCGTCTCCACAATGTCGCGTGTCCCCTCCAGGGACATGTCTTTCCAAGACTTATCCGCGATGTTGCTCGGGGTCTGTCCATAACGGTGACATCAGAGAAAGAACCTAGGGCTGAAGAACTTGAAATTCTTCAATACCCTACAGCTCTGAAGAAAGCTGCTACTCTTCCTATTCATCATGTACTTCATGACCTTATGCTTCGTATGTGGGAGACACCCCTTACCTTCTCTCCACATACACAACGACTCAATACCATGTACCGGGTACCGGAATGTCCCAGTTTTCAAAAGATGTAAATACAGCACCATTCCATGGTGGTGGAATCGGCAATGCGTCGAATAAAGAGTGCTAAGACACATTCCTCAAACCCCCCAGGTAGGGAATCGAGAACCCTCGATGCCTTTGGTCGACATTATTTTCAGGCCTCCATGTTATCGGCCAAGATCAGTTCCTACATACTCTGTATGGGTATGTTCCTTAGAGAGGTGGCTAGGGATTTGGAGTCAATGGCTCCTCTTCTCCCCAATGACAAGAGAGCACATTATCTCATCCTTGTAAAGCATGCTCAAAATGTTTCAAAGTTTTGTTAACAGGGTAACTTCTGACTGTTTTGAGTTCATCATCAGGACCTTCATCCATCTGCATAGGTGCACGCAGGATTGCTTGGCTTCAAGCATTGGATCTTGAACAATGGGTTCAAGATAAGTTGAGTAATATCCCTTACACCGGTGAAAACCTTTTTGGCAAGGTTTGGCAGGACAACGCCTCTCAGTTAAAGTCCGAGAACACAACTCTTAATAGACTGTCCAGATCTACTGCTAACCCAGCTAGGAAAAAAGCAGCGAAGAAAGCTTTTTTCAATAAGAAGAAGAAGTACTATCCTTCTTACAGCCCTGTTGTACAGTGTCAACACCATGCTCCTCAGAAGGAGCAGCAGCTGTCAAAACAGCAAAAGAAGGCGCAGACTACTAAGTCACAGCCATCTCAGCAGACCCAGCCTCCTCAAGGTCTTTGACTTCTTTCTGGAGAACATACCGTTCTGCCTCTGGAAATTCCAGATCCCATTCACATTCCCGGCAGACTTTGTCTCTTTACCCACAGGTGGCATCTTATCACATCAGAGCAGTGGACACTGTCCATAGTACGGGATGGGTACAAGCTTCATCTACAAAGTTTACCCCCCCCCCCCCCCGACTCCTCCAAGAGAGTTCCACTCTCAGCCCCCTCTCACTGCTCTGTTGTTGCAAGAGGTCACCTCCCTTCTCTCTCAGGGTGCAATAGAGGAGGTTCCACCATCTCAGCAGGGAATGGGCTTTTATTCTCCATACTTCCTCATTCTAAAGAAAACAGGAGGGTACAGGCCCATTCCAGACCTCAGAGAACTGAACAAGTAACTGCTACGGGAGAAATTCAAAATGATCTCCCTAGGAGCCCTTCTCCCCTATTTCCAAAGTCGGGATTAGCTCTGTTCTCTAAACCTAAAGGAAGCATATACTCATATACTGATTCACTCACAGCACAGAAAGTTCCTGCGCTTTATCTTTCAAGGAAGGCATTATCAATACAGAATCCTGCCTTTCGGTCTCGCTGCTGCCCTGAGAGTTTTCACAAAGTGCATGGCAGTAATAGCCGCATTCCTAAGGACTCTAGGGATATTTGTCTTCCCTTACTTAGACGACAGGCTCATTTGAGCAAACATCTCTCTAGAGGCTAGTCGTTCCCTTTTGCGCACCATGCAAGTGCTCCAACACTTGGGATTTGTAATAAATCTTCCAAAGTCCCAACTCATTCCCTCTCATAGGGGCTCTCTTAGACATCCAACAATCAAGGGCGTTTCTGCCCCAACCCTGCTGCGCTCGACTCGGTTAACATCTCGGGCATGCCTCAAGAATTTTCTCACTGCTAGAGAATTGCTACAACTTCTGGGTCATATGGCATCAACAGTGCATGTTGTTCCATATGCTCATCTATATATGTGCGCAGCTCAATGGACACTGGCTTCCCAGTGGTCTCAGGCATTGGGTCACCTTGGAGACAAGATAATGGTCTCTACCCACCTAATCTCATCTCTCCAATGGTGGCAATCCCCAGAAAACCACCTGGTAGGGTCACCTTTTCAGATGCCAGCACATCAATGTACACTGACGACGAATACGTCCAAATTGGGCTGGGGAGCTCATTTGGACAATCTTTCCACTAAGGGGCTCTGGTCTCATCAGGATTCACAATTTCACATAAATCTGCTGGAACTCAGAGCCATTCACAATGCTCTCAAAGTGTTTCAGGACCATCTTCAATTCCGCACAGTTCTAGTCCAGATGAACAATCAACTAGCCATGTTCTACTTGAACAAGCAGGGTGGAACAGGTTCTTGGACCCTCTGCAATGAGGCTCTGCATCTGTGTGGTCTTTTGCCATACAGCACCACATTCACCTACGTGTGGTGTATCTTCTGGGCAAGCACAATGTCTTGGCGGACAAGCTGAGTCAAGTCCTTCTCCCCATGAGTGGTCTCTTCATGCAGACAGGGTCGCTCACATTTTTCAGATAGACCTGTTCACAAGTCCTCAGAATGCCAAGCTTCCTTACTTATGCTCCAGGAATCCTAAACCAGACAGCCAGCAAGTGGATGCTTTTTACCTCCACTGGGGTCAAGGCTTCCTATATACCTTCCCTCCCATTCCCCTCATTCCCAAGACTCTTTTCAAACTCCAGACGGACAGGGGCTACATGATACTCATGGCCCCACGCTGGCTACGACAACCGTGGTATCCTCTCCTTTGTCTGTCTCAGGCTCAACCCATAGATCTGGGGTCTGCTCCATATCTCCTATCTCAGGAGGAGGGTACGTTGCTCCATCCCAATCCACAGTCCCTTCGACACATTGCATGGCTGCTGAGGGCTTAGCCTTCCAGGACATTAACCTTTCCCAGGAGGTTAAGGTCATCCTCTTGGCTTCTAGGAAGTCATCCACCAGGTGCTCCTATGCCTTCAAGTAGCGTAGATTCGCTCTCTGGTGTTCTGAGAGGGATTTTAACTCCTTCTCAGCTCCGGTGGGGGCGGTATTGGAGTATCTCCTCCACATATCTTCTGGGCTCAAACCCAACTCTGTAAGAGAACACCTAAGTGCAATTGCGGCCTCTCACATGCCTTTAGATGGTCAGCCCATCTCTTCTCAGCTGCTTGTAGCACGCTTCATGAGGGGTCTTCTAATAACCAAACCCCCCCATTAAGCCCCCTCCAGTGGCATGGGATCTTAATGTTGTGTTAGGACAGCTTCTCAAGCCGCCCTTTGAACCTCTATCCAATATCTCACTAAAGTTTCTCTCATGGAAGGTCACCTTCCTTATTGCCTTCACTTTAGCAAGACGCATTAGTGAGCTTCAGGCATTGGTAGCTGTCCCTCCTTATACACAAGTCCACCATGATAAGGTAGTCCTAAGGACTCCTCCTCACTTTATGCTGAAGGTGGTCTCGCCCTTCTATTTAAACCAGTCAGTCTACCTTCCTGTCTTTTTCCCTAGACCTCATTCCTCTAGGGCAGAGGCAACCCTTCACACTGGATTGGAAACGTGCCTAGGCTTTTTATCTCCAGAGAACTCGAGGCAACAAGAAAGCTTCCCAACTTTTAATTTCCTTTGACTCGAGTCACCTAGGTTTGCCAGTATCCAAACGTACTCTTTCCAGGTGGATAGCAGACTGCATCTCCTTTGCTTATGAAAAGGCAGGACTCTCTCTTGAGGGTCATGTCACTGCACATAATGTTCGAGCCATGGCTGCCTCTATGACAAATCTATGCTCCGAAGTGATTGATGAGATATGCAAAGCAGCAACTCGGTCTTCTGTCCACACTTTTGCTGATCACTATTACCTGGACAAGGACTCCTGCCGGGATGCCTTGTTTGGCCAAGCTGTTCTCCAGCATCTCTTTCAGACTTAGTTCAACTCCTACCCTCCGACCCAGGTTTCAATACCAGACATCCTTGGAGGATATATGACCTCCTTACTTATATCTGTGATTCCACAGCTGACTCTGAGGTCATCTCTCTGGCATCTCCGAGCTAGGGAGTCCCATATGTGAAGACTACATTCTTGCTTGTTCCTGGATGTAACGTAGTTACTCACCTGTAACAGGTGATCTCCGGGAACATCAGGAATTTAGTCTTCACAACCCACCCTCCTCCCCTAGGAGTTGTACATCGTCTTCTTTTCCTTCTCTCCTTTTATCTCGGCTACAAACTCAACTGAGGAAGGAGTGCTGGAAAGGCGGGAAGGCAGCTACACAGGCACAGTGGGATGCTCCCAAAAGCTTTCCTATTGGACGCTGGGGAGCATTCCCGCATGGGCTCCATCGGTACCCATATGTGAAGACTAAATTCCTGCTGTTCCCGGAGATCACCTGTTACAGGTGAGTAACTATGCTTTCTCGACCACTGCTGCATATTGGGCAAAGGGTTTCAACATGTTATCCATGATGGCACCTAAATCTTTTTCTGGGTGGTTGACCAGGAAGAAGACCTTAAACTCAAATAGTACACTAGTGTTTCCCAATCTGTGGTCCAAGGATTCTGGGATCCACAGGGCACAGGAGAGGGAAAAGCAAAGAGCCTTTTTGTGAGACTGTAGTTTCCCAGTAGGAAGCAGTGCCAGGAGCGATGAGAGTGGATATAGCAGCGGCTGGGATGTCTCAAGTATAAGGGGCAGGAGCAACAGTGGCAACACTGCTAGAAGCAGTGATAGCCTATGGGGGCTGCACAGCCTGCAGGAGCAAATGAGTAGAGGTGGGAACAGCAGAGCTAAAGAGGCTGTAGCAGAGCAAACAGTATGGGCCACAAGGTAAATTTGGCCTGAAGCTTAAAAGCAGTAGAGTCTTAACCAGCAGTGGACACTTGACTCGAAGGTCTAGGATTCTATGAGGGCTGCACAGTCAGAATTGGCAATATCTGCTGGGGTGGGATCAGTAGCATCAACATGGGCAAAGCAGGAGCTGCGGTAGTAGTGAGCCAGTGGCAAACCACAGGACCAGCAACAATAACGCAGCAGCAACAGGTGAGGAGAAAGAGAGAGAGACAAATGAAGGTGGTAGGAGAGATTTGTTGGGGAAGGAATGAGAGGAGTGAGATGGCAAGATTAGTTAGGGGAAGGGAGGAGATTTATGGGTACTAGTTGGGTTAGAGACAGAAAGAGGGGCTGATGGGGACTAGTTGGAGAGAAATAATGGGAACTGACTGGGGGAGAAAAAGTGAATGATGAAGATGGGCAGAGAGAAAGAGAGAGAGACACGCACACACTATTGGAAACGGGTTTATTAAGAGGAGGGGGAGGGGAGGTGCAAATAGACTGGAGGTCCTCAAATATTTTAAAGGTTGATAGAGTCCTCACAGTCAAAAGTGTTAGAATACTCTGCTGTAGAGCATTAGCTTATGGAGATTCTCCTTTTAAGCAATGCCACTTATTTTGACATTGGAAGAACTGATTGTTCTGTCATCAGCTGGATTCCTGATAGGGCCACTTCTGCAAATTTGATAGTACCCATTCTGCAGGCAATATCCATCGCTGTTTAGGTCGAATGTTCCTGGACACTGGGACCTTATAACTGTACACATAGCTTGAGTACCCTAAGATTGTTTTTTTTGTTTTTTAACTTACGATTTGATGCATTAGTTTCTGCCTCCTGCTGACCCATCCAAATCCACTCCACTGAATTCACTAGTCTGCAGTGCAGTAAGATTCATCTGCAGAAGGAGGCTAGAGAGGAAAGGGCTGCAGGAAAATATTTATTCCTCGCAGATCGTTAAAAAGGATCTAACTTTTTTGAAGACCTTATACAATGTAAGGAGCAGGAGACGCCACGATACAGCAAGCCCCATCTGTTGTAATGCTAGACTGCACTATTGATGTCCAGTTCTAGAAGGCGTTTCTTATACACTCTGTTAGCCTTTGATGCCAGAAACAGAGCTGAAGCGAATGCCACATGGAATAAGAGAAGCTGTTTTTTATTATGCAATTCGATGACGACGCCACATTCCTCTGTAGATTATATTTGCTGCTTGCTGCCTTTGCCATTACACTACAGTCCATTTATATTTGTTTTTTATTTCCTTAGTCAGTCATATTTGTTATCCTGTCATCCCTATGTTAGCTCAAGTTCATTCCTCTCTACTCTTTATCTTATGGTCTTACTTTGACTTCAGCGGCATCATTGAAAAAAAAAAACTGGAGGAAATGACGAAGAAGCAATAATGTGAAATGGGGAGAAACAGTCTCAGTGATGACCGCTTCTGGCTTTCACTAACATGACTGTTGGGGCATACTTTTATAAGCAACTCAAGCATGTAGAACAGCGTTTTATGCGCTCAAATAGGCACGTCTGAATTTGTCTCAGCAGTATGTATGCATAAAAGTAGGCATTCAGACATAATAATATCTACTTCTGTGCAATATGGAAGTAAAAATCCGTCTGCTTGACCCACTAGGTCCCACAGCATACCGACCGATCTCCAGTCTACCATTCATAACCAAGATGATTGAGAAAACTGTTCAACTGCAACTGCAAGATCACATTGACCAAGCTGCACCTCTAGACATCCACCAACATTGCTTCAAACCCAACCACAGCGTGGAAATTTTACTCACATCCCTACTTGACAAAATCATAATGGCCATCAATAACTTCAAACAAGGCTTCATATTAATCTTCTTTGACATAAGAGCTGCTTTTGACACAGTCAGCCATCACCTACTGATACAAAGACTAAGTGAAATAGGCCTTAACAATATCACACTCGGGTGGTTCCAAACATATTTATATCACAGACAACAACAAGGGTTCTCCAGAAACAAGCAGGAAGTCAGTCCTCACATATGGGTGACATTGGCATCAATGGAGCCTGTGTGAAAGCATCTCCCCAGCTTTCAAAGAAAGCCTTTCGGAGATGCACTACTCATGCGTGGTTCACTTCCCGCCCAAGGGTGACATCTTGCCTCATTCTCCTTTTTTCCATGGAGCCCTTTGGACGTTGTCCTTTTCTCACCAGAAAAAGTCAGATTTTCTTATAGTTAAATTTTGTCTGATTTGTGTACCGGTTCATTCCCGCCTCCAAGCCAGCTTGCCTTGGCATCGCTCCTCGGGTTAGTCTATCCATTTTTCACTTTTTTCATTGAGGTCCACCTCGACCGGTGTTTGTGCCCTTCTTCAACCGAAGGTCTTGGACCCCTGCTGGGAAGCGGGGACCCCCTTTTTCCAATGGCCTCAAGTGGCTTCAAAAAGTGTGACTGGTGTGGCAAAGTGATTTCACTTACTGACCCACACAACTGCTGCCTCTGATACCTTGGCCCGGAGCATGACAACTCCGAATGGAAGCTCTGCAAAACAATGACCCCAAAGGCCTTAAAGAGTCGCCATCTTCAACAGGAAAAATTTTTTCAGAAGTCCGACTCCGCCCCGGATTCTCCTGTAACACCACGCTCCAGGAACCCCTCCAATACCTCGGAGCCCCACAAAGCCAGAGCCTCCTCGGAGTCCCATGGCCACAGTTCCTCCAAGCAGAAGTCTCCGGAGAATTGCATAAAAAGAAGAAATCCTCGAAAACCGCCTTGGAGGATGGATCCAGGAATAAGGTGAAAGCCTAACCCAGGTCCCACAGTCCCAGGCATGAGTCCAAGGAGTCGGTGCAGGAGTGGCCCTCCAAGTTGCCGCACAATGAGTTGTCGGCTCCTGCCGACTGGACTCGGGCCTCCGAGGCCATCCTCATTGAGGACTTTCCCTCGACAGTACCAATGCCAGGCCCGAAGTCCTCGGTGCCCGCGTCGAAGGCTGTGGAGCCAAATGGTATGGAGACCAGAATGGCAGCCCTAGAGAGCAGTATATCTGCCCTAGTGGCCCTGCAGTGGGCATTTGTCTGGCTTGTCCGGTTCATCCACCCCGACAATAGGATCCTTGACATTGAGGGCTTCTCCGGACGTTGAACCGGTCCTCAAGCACCACTGGCCTCGAGAGAGATCCCAGTCCCATTCCTTGGGACATCGGTCCTCTCCAGTGAGTGCCCGCAGCTCGGACCGATGGTCCTCTGGAGGTCCTGCACCACAAAGAGCGGTTCTTGACCGAGGTGATCGTGCGGCATCTGACTCATACTCCGATTTTTGAGTCCGAATGGGAGACGAGGGCGAAGAGTAGCCTGACACAAGGCGACACCGTGACATGTCCTTGGACCCGTCTGCCCTGGCGACCCGACACCACTCCCCACCAGAGGACGTTGCATTACTCAATATTCTGAGGGTTTTGGCCAAGGCTCTCACAATCGAGCAAGGTCAAAGAGGACCTGCGAACCGAGGAATTGGAGATACTCCAATACAAGGCACCCCCGAAGGAAACCTTACGGTCCCTGTGCCCCCTATCCTTGACCGCCACCTTCTCTGGATGTGGGAAACACTGGCATCGGTACCAATTGTCAGCTGGCGCCTCAACGTCATGTACCGGGTATGCCAGAGCCCTGGGTTCCAAAAGGCCCAGCTTCCCCACAACTCAGTGGTGGTGGAGTTGGCTATGCACTGGCTTAAGAGCCAAAACCCTCTCGTCAGTTCCACCCGTCAGGGTTCCCAAACCCTCAGCCGGAAGGCCTTCCAGGGCTCGATGCTAACATGCCAAATCCACTCATACCAGTTCTACATCGGTATGCATCTGAAGGAGCTGTTGAGGGAGCTCGGGGGATTCTCAGCAGGCCTTGATGGAGAACCCCTACAGAGGTTCAAGACCCTAACCTCAGCGATAAAGGAATGCTCGAAGTTCTTGTCCCGAGCAGTCTGATGGCTTTGAGTCATCGGCTAGGGTGGCCGCCACGGAGAGCCAACAACAAAAACCACCTCACAGTTCCTAACAAGAAGACCAGAAGCAAACAGGCAACCTGTAACAGGGCATTCTCTATATCAGCACCAACAATATGGAACTCCTTACCAGAGAACCTCAAGGTGACTACAGATATTAGAGACGTCCGCAAAAAACTAAAAACATACCTATTCTCTGAACATTATGGAAGTATCACATAGCCCAGAATGAGTCTCATGGACCATTAACATTGTTACCCCCAGATATTGTTCGTACTCCAAGTTTGTTGTCCTTGTTATAACGTAAACCGCTTTGATTTAATGATAAAGCACTATAAAACCCGTTAAGTGAAATAAAATAAATAAATTTATTTATTTATTTATTTATTTAGCTGTATTTAAATAAATAAGTAAATAACAACCATTTTCCTCAGTGTCTGTACCAGACCAACATGCTTCCCCTACGAACAGATGGAGACAGAAAAACTGAGAAGGTGGACTTTCCACACCTATAAACTCCTCCTAATCTGTATTATTATACTGTCTCCAGCAGATGGTACAGGTCTTGGCTGCTCTGGTGTAGCCAAAGGTTCTGTAGGCTAGAGGAGATATAAGGAGTCCTAGCATTTGCATTCCTGGCCCTTATCGAGGTGGGGACTTTCAGGCAACAGTCCTGGAAGGCAGATTTCCCTGCCCCTGGCAGAGGGAATATCTTTTTGGGCTGATCCTTTTTTTTGTTTGGAAATGGGGGTGTTTTTGCACCTTACCATTGGAGTATACTGTACAGTTCAGAGAGTCATGGATCCCATGTTTAGTCTGTCCGGTACAGGCACTGATGTCTCTCAATGTCAGCAGATCCCCCTGCTGACCTTCCTGGCTGCAGCAGAGATAAACTCCGGGGTGGACTGTTAAACCGCCAGGCCATGGTTTTGCAGCCCCAGGGGGCTGGCTTTGTAAAGTTTATTTAAAGAAAGAAAAAGACTTATTCAGCCACAGTGGCCTATGCCGTGGCATCATAAAAGGGACCTTTGGGGCTTGAGGGGTGATTTTCAGCAGCTGCAGCCAGCACATTTCAAGCAGCTATCCGTTGCCGCTTTAACTTTGCCCTGGATATTCAATACTGGGGCCATTGAATATCCGGGTTGCCTAGATTGTGATTTTGCAATCCAGTCAATGGTGATGGTCAGCCATTGGGGTAACTGGGCAGCGGCTGATTATCGCCACTGCCCGGGTAACCTGTGGTGCTATCCCTGGAATGCCCCAACACTAAGCACTATGTGAGGAGAGCAACTTTGAGGGACCTCTGAAGAAGACTTTTAGCTGAAGCTTGGCCACATCAGGCTTTTTTCTGATTTAAAGATTATTTTGAAAGTCCCTAGTCTACATCCACTCTTTGTGTGTGCTGTTGTTATGAAACAGGCACTACTGTGCACCTGTGTGCCTTTCTTCTTTATTTTTTATTTGGTCTGGGCTCGCACTCTCTCTCAGACCTCTACTAAAGGGCTTTATTTGTATTACAATAGCAACAGCTATGGTTCCACTCTATGAACAATGAGCCGCCTGACTGAAGACTGAACACAGTTTAGGTCAACTATCCAGAAGGTTGCCATGAGTCGACACAGACTCGACTGCACTTAACAACAACATTTGTGTTAATGAGCTATCTGAAAATCACCCTCGATGTACAACATTTGATTGTATCGCGAGAAGATGTTCCTGGGGTGTTGTCCTGCCCCCGCCTAGGGCCGGTGACTCTAGAGCAAGGGTGACCTCTACTTTGTCTTCAAGTGTCCTTTTTGACTAAGGTAGCAGCAAGGTACGCTGGGAGTTGTAGTCTAGGTTTACTATCAAACAAAGGTGTTGTGGCATGAGGGTCATTTGAACAGATAAATTTGTATTTGGGGTTTTCCCTTTCACACATAGATTCTTGGCTCAAAACATGACACGGATTACTTTCCAAAACAATAGGAAACAGGAGCAATTCAAAGTTAGAAAATAAAGCTTATGGCACTGTTTCTTCACAGCAAACATTCAGGAGAAAACAACTTTGCATTACCTTCATGCAAAGGTTGTCTAACATAGGTCCAAGTGATCAATCTCACGTAAAGAACAATCCATCTCACAGATATCAGTTGTATCAGGAGTGCTTTCTACATCAACAATCATCTCCTCGCTGTAATCATTATAACTCTGCTTAGGGGAACTTCTAGACTGCAGGTCACTTAGAACTTCTTGCAGCTGTTCAATAAAGTTGTCCCTCTGATTGGCAGTAACTTTCTCTAGTGCAGGAAACTGATTCTTACGTAAGCTCTTAGCAACAGCCTTTACGTCTGTTTCAAAACACTTACTAAGAATGTTTCTGACTGGAACTGTTTTCGCAGCAGTGCTCTCTCTACTCTTATTAGCACTGTTCTTTAACTGCTGTACAATCTCCTCAGCAAGTCTCTGGCTAGGAATTATGGCAGACGTACCTTTCTCACTCGCAATGCCTTTTCTGTAATCAGAGCTTTCCTCCCTCATATAGGTAAACTCTTCTACCTTTTCTTCGGGTAGTTTCCACAGAGGTTTTGGCTTTGCTTTTAGTGCTCTCGAGGTAAAGGAAATGGACCCTCCAGAATCCTCCTTTGCTAGTTCTGGGTTCCAAAGTTTCCCTCTTTGCTGCTCTCCTCTTTGCCTTCCTTGCCTGCGTTGCTCTGTCTGCTGTTGTTGCTCGCCTCGTGGCTTCTGTGTGCTCTCTCTCTCTCCACCTCTCTTTCTGAACTCTAGCTCTGAAGCAGGTTTAAAACTGCTTCCTTCAGCAGCCACACCCCTCTGGCTACTCATGTGCAACTCATTAGAGCTCCACTCAGCTCCTACGTCACTGCTATGGCTGGGCTCAGTTCTAGTTAGAAGCTTTCGGTTTCTATGGGAACCTGACTTGTCCTTACTCTTAAAGGTACAATGCTCATTATTTTCCCAATCCATCTGCTCAGCATTGCTGTCATTATCACAGTGTATATGATTAAGTTGGGCAAATAAAAACAGAGATTTCATTTTAAAACTACCTGTGTTCTGTTCCTGCAAAAATCTACTCCCAGAAAAAGGAGGGGATAGCACCTGCAGGAAGTTTTAAAGCAGAACTGCCGTGTACTTTCAATTTGAAAATTGTACAAAGCTCTCTGGTTAGAACGACAAGTGGTCTTTGTCCCACTGTGGATAGTTTGAGAATTACTCCCTGTTTCTTTAGCAGCTCTCTATATACTAAGAAAATCTGCGTACCTTTTTGGAAACCTGACAGGTTCTTGTGACCTGGTTTGTGGCTCTTCAAAACAGAATACTGGGCTTGATGGACCCTTGGTCCGACGCATTATGGCATATCTTACATTCTTAACAGATAAAGCATATCTAAGCATGGTGGCTGCAAGAGAACATGCATGTTTCATGTTTCAAAACAGAATTCCTAAGAGGTTTACAATTTAAAATTTTAGGAGCGCATAAGGGATAACACCACACAAGACAGGACTACCACAAGACACAGTAGGACAGTAGTACAAAAATCCCATACTGGCTCTGGAAAAGCATAAAGTCCTGTAAAAGGCCAGCAAGCCATCTCTGTATGGCCACACAAGATCATGCATAGCAGGGGAAAGTCAATATGAAATAATAGATCTTCAAAGCAATTTTAAATTTTTAAAAGATGATTCCATCCGGTAATCCAGGGGCAGGTCATTCCATAAAGTAGGGGTCATTACACTGAAGCAAGACTTGCATGCACGATCTAAGCAGATAATGGAGTGACATGGAACAACTAGCAGATTATGTTGAGTAGAGCGGAGTGTATGCTGAGAGACTTAAGACATAAAGAGATCAGCAAGGAAAAGTGGAAGACTGGAATAGTAAACCTGATATGAATTAGTAAACACCTTAACCCTGGAATTACCGAGATTTTTTGCACACACTGAATACCGTTGGGGTCATAAATGACCCCACGACAAATCTTAATTGTTAACCATGAAAATTTTAAACTAAACAGGCAAAATATTATTCTGAATTAATTATTTATTATATGAAGGTTAAATGTTTTGAAATTTAATGCTTTATCATAAAATTACATGAAGAAGAGTTGCCATGAAAGCAGTTTTTGCATGCACTTGATGAACACAGTAAAGTACTACAGTCATTTGCATGAGACACAGACAATTTCTGAATGTTCTTTGCAAACATTGCGCTTGCAGGAGGTGCAGACGCTGTTACTTTTCTTGTCTTTTTCTCTGGAACAGCCGTGACACCTTGTCCTTTTCTTTGGGATCCCAACATTGCAAATAGCATCAGTGGCTTCTTCAGTGCTGGAAGAAGTCTCGCTGCAATTACTCTGAAGCAGCTGCTTTCCTAATTCCAAGAGGAATAGACGACGTCTGTGCTTTGACTTCGACTGCCATTCTGGATTTAGTGACATCCAAACAATGAAGGCGTTCAAAGCACTTGTCATTCGTTTTGTGGTATACGTGCGCAACATTTGATCTGCCGTATCTACTCCACTTTTACTAGAATTATAGTCCAAGATCATGTGTGGTTTTTTGTCTGGACGTGTGTTATCATCTACTTCTTGATCATGCAAACTGCTCAGAAGAACAACCACTTTTCCTTTCTTCGGGCAATAGGAAACCAGAGTGGCGTCATTGCAAAAGGCAAACAGTGAAGTGAATACCTCTCGGCCCTTTGCTGTTACAAATTCTGGAGGTAATTCTTTTCTATTCTTTTGAATTGTCCCCAAAAGTGTCATTTGTTGTTCTAGCAATTTCCGTGACAGGGATAAACTGCAGAAATTGTCAACAGTAACATTTCTGCCAGATCGCGTCAATCCTTCAGTGAGTTGCAGCACAACCCTTTCACCCTGATTCTGTTCCCTGTTTTGTCTGAGTTCCCTTCCTGTATATACTTGAAGACGCAGAACATATGATGTTGCACTGTCACACAACATCCATAGCTTTATGCCATATTTCCCAGGTTTGCTGGGAATATATTGGCTGAACGGAACACGGCCACGAAATGTAAGCAGTTGCTCATCCATGGTAACATTTTCACCAGGAACAAAGACGTCACTTAGAGTTGCTTCCCAGGTATCAAAAACGTGTCTGATTGGAGCAAGCTTATCCACGCCTCGTTGTTCACGTCTGTTGGTTGCATCATCAAATCTGAGAGCACAAGAAATTTGCTGAAAATGGTTACGGGCCATATTTTTGCCAAAAACAGAACGACCATCTTCAGAGTTCCACAACTGAACTGTGGATTCATTTTGTGACTTGTACACGCCTGAGAGGATCAGAAGTCCAAGAAAACGTTGAAATTCTCCGTCTGTCAAATCTTTCCAGGTGTCGTCATAAATGTATCTTTCTTGTTTGCTCGTCCACATCATGATTTCATTCAATAAGTTCTTCCTCATGAACAAGTGGAATGCTGCGAGAGGGCCATCAACATTTCGTACAGCATACCTTGTAGGACCTTGTTGTATGGGCATGACATTAGCTCTGGCGTATCTTCCAGCAGCTTGCTTTATAGATTTCCTGTTCCATGATGTGGCATCCTTAGGCTTCAATGGCAACATTTGTGCTTATAGTTGATGATCTCTTAGCTCCTCTACGACCACAACTAAGATTCCTCACAGATGATACTGACACCGAGGACTCCTGCCGTCTTCCCCGTCCAGCACAGCCTCGACCTTTGCCTCGACCTATAACTTGACTCTTTGCTGCAGGCGATGTTACTGGCTCAACATCAGTCTCGCATTCACTTGGCGACCAACTGCTGTCGCCATCTGAATCATGACTGTCATCATCAGATTTATCGCCCGAACTTGGCTGATATGCTTCTTCGCTTGCTGAATATGCTGCATCATCAGACGACTCAGAGCCGTCACTATCAGCATCTCGTTGCAATATTTCTCTTACTTGGGCAGCTGAATACTTTTGTTTTGACATCATAAACAATAACCTAAAATAAATAAACAAAGATAAAGTTGAATAAAATGCAAAGCAGTTTTACTATAGGTGTACAATAATCGTGATGAACGAGCTGAAAGCCTTTAGATTTTATCGGACATAATGAGAGAACGTATGATACCAATTACAGAAAATGTGTAATTTTCATAAAATAAGAGTACAAAAAATAAATGATACATAATTAATGATAAATACCTTTGTCAGATCAAAAATTTCACAAAACTGCAAATTGTATCACGATCCAAACCGGACGTAAGCAACTGGGGTCAAAAATGACCCCACTGGTACTCTGTGCTGCAATTCATCACTAGCGTCACCTAGCGGATGAAAATTATTCCTCTCATGGCGCAATATAAAGAGAATATTGACATGTGAAAAGTCATAAAAAGATTGCATTCTTGAACAACTAGTTTCCGAGATACGCGTTGTGAAACTTGCAGTGGGGTCACTTTTGACTCCATCGGTATTCCCAGGGTTAAACTGAATCCAGTATCTTAATGGGAGTCAATTCTCTTCACAGAGAAGGAAAGATACATGATCAAATTTCTTAGCACTATGGAGAACTTTGATATATTTTGGATTAATTGCAATCCTTGTAGGTGTCATTGCATTAAACCATAATATGCAATGCAATGTGTGCCTTTGAGTCAATGCTGTCTTCTGGCAACCCAGCAGCTCCTGGGTTTTCTTGGCAGTGTGACCGTAAGTAGATTGCCAGGCCTTTCTTCCGAGGCAATGGAGGATTAAGTGACTTGTCACAAAGAATGCTAGTGGGAATCAAACCCTGGTCTCTTGATTACCAAGCGGGTGCTCTAACCATTAAATAGCCAATGCCAGAAGGACACTACACCGAGATGACCTAACTGTCACGTAGATAGCATTCTAATCTTGTAAATAGTTGCCAAGCAATTCCAGTCACCACCATACATAGGTGACCTGATTGCTGAGCTTGTATATAGATACCCTCATTGTAAATAGCTCACCAAGAATCAATTGTATCGATGTTGTCCCTCTAATTACATTAAGATTATGCCTGATTATCTTTATAAAATTTACTAGTATCCTAAACTTGATTTTCTACTAAGTCTTACAAAGTTGGTAAGAACGTTTTGGAAATTTATGTTTTCTTCATCAATTGTTTTATTGTTTGTTTTTTGGCTGCAACAGCAGCCCCCTGTTGTTATGGATCAATCCCGAAGTTGAACGAATTTATAGAGTGGTTAAATAAAGCAGATCCTAACATACAATTCACATATACTTATAATGAACAGACTGTAGTATTTTTGGATGTAGAGGTCAAGAAGGGTAGGCAAGGATGGGTCACCAAAGTACATAAAAAGCCAACAGATAGAAATACACTTCTCCATTACAGTAGTAGTCATCCCAAGCAACTGTGAGATAGTTTGCCATTCTCGCAGTTTATAAGATACCGGAGGAATTGTTCTCGTCGAGAAGACTCAAGCCAGAGGATTAATGCGGGATTTTCGTCAGAGAGGGTATCCAGAAAACATAATAAGAATGGCATACAAGAGAGCATTATATAACAACAGGGGGCTGCTGTTGCAGCCAAAAACAAACAATTGATGAAGAAAACATAAATTTAATCACTAAATATTCACCATTTAGTGATTCAATAAAACGCATTATAAAACGACATCAGAATGTTTTAAGCAACCTTCCAGGATTGCAGAATAAAAACATACGATGTGTTTGGACACGTCAGCAAAATCTTAAAGAGAAATTAAGTCCAACATTGTTACGGTACGGAAAGGTTGAGGAGCGAATAGATCTGGTGGGCCACAAGAAATGTGGACACTGCAATATATGTTCAATAACTGAAGATGTCAATGAATTTGAATATCATGGAAGAACGTACGTCTTACGGAATTCAACTTCCTGTGATTCTGAATATGTTGTGTATGGTATCAGATGCCCATGCAGTCTATTATACATAGGTAAAACCATAAGAAAATTCAAAGTGAGAATAAATGAACATCGAAGCAGATTGAAGTGTAAAGTACACGAAGCTCCAATAGTAGCACATTGTTTGCAAGAACATCATGCGTTTGAAGAGTTAATATGTTTTTGCGTTGATATAGTGAGGGGAAGATATGGTAAAACCAGAGAACAAATGTTAATAATTCAGGAATAAAAATGGATCTTCCAATTGCAATCAGTTATTCCAGGAGGACTAAAAAGTGCGGTCGAATGGGGAGCATGTATTTAAGTTTGTAAATAGTTACCCTTGTTATCCAAGTTCTAAATATCTGTTCATTGTAAACACAAAGTACCCAAGGAAATGTGTAGTTCTATGTTTATTGTAAACCGCACTGATGTTGAATAGCGCGGTATAAAAGAGACTGGAAATAAATAAATAAAATAAATGTAGAAAATGAATGTGCAGTCAATTGATAGAACTAGGAAGTCCACGTGACGTCAGAGACAGATGAAACGTGGATATTTAAATCAGGACAAGACCAATAGCCCACATGCACGACGTCCTAGGGAAAGCCGAAGAGCTTCAGAAGACATGCCAGAGGCGGCACACTGGAAATTATATTCAATGAGAGCAAACAAAGGTAGGAATAACTGCACTCACAAGACTAGCTACGGGTAGCGATTCCAAAATATCAGTTTTGAATAAGTTGATGTTAGATGGCTATAATCTTTTCACAGATAGTGCTGAGTCAAGAAAAAAACCCCTGATGAAGATTTGAAACGCAAAGACGGTACCTAGGTGGTGGCGTTGGGGAAATCAGCATGAGATCTTAAGATAAGCACATTCTTTGTGAATCAAGAATTTGAGTAACATTAAGAATGCATTTGGAACATATATGAAAGTAGAATGTTTACACAGTCAAACAAATAGTTGGAGAAGACTATGAACGTAAATGGTCGTTGATGCAAAAGGGCACACTACTCATGAAAGAAATATAGAGAGTAGTGCCGATTTAAGTCTGAGACCAAAACATTCTTACCGACTTTGTAAGACTTAGTAGAAAATCAAGTTTAGGATACTAGTAAATTTTATAAAGATAATCAGGCATAATCTTAATGTAATTAGAGGGGCAACATCGATACAATTGGATAACAAAACCCTCTGTCAGGAGACCATTAGTAGAGTGGTAATACACACCAAGAATCAATGGCCATCTACACACACACGCACTCACTGCTCAAAGCATGCACACACCAGACACTGTATCTTGTTGATTGTTTGCTGTGTAAACCGCCTTGATTGTAGGAAAAGGCGGTATAGAAATCCATTTAGATAAATAAATAATCCCAAGTTACAACACCTGTTCATTGTTAGTGCAGTGCATATCCCACCTGCACTGTACAAGTTATTGTTACCTGTAAACCGCACTGATTCTAAAGAGCGCAATATAGAAGAGATTTTAAATAAATAAGTGTATTTATTTAGACAGTTTTGTATGCCACCTTATCCTTCAATCAAAGTGGTTACATCACAATTGGAGGATACATTTAACACGAGGGGATATGAGACACTTGCCCTAATACTTACAGGGAACATGGGCAATGGAGGGTTAAGTGGCTTGCCCAAGACCACAAGAAGCACCTGTGGGACTAGAGACCCTAGTCCTTCTGGCCCAAGGTTGCTGTCCTCTAGTGGGATTTGAACCCCTGAGGTAACTTGCCCCAACCACTTGGCCACTCCTCCTCCCCAATGATCTATGTGAAAGAAAATTTTTGTATGACATTAGTAATTTGCATATTGAAGTTGAGTTGCTTATCAGGAATCACTCCATGAACCTTAACTGATTCTTTTAAGGGTAATGTAAAGCAAGCCATGGATGGAGACACTATAAATCAGGTGGCATAGTGGACCCCAAGAAAATATGATTGCTTCAGATTTGTTTAGGATCAGCTTTAGAACATTATCAGAATCAATTGACAATTTTGTCCAGTTTAATGGAAATGTATTTATTTATTTAAAATCTTTTCTATACAGCGCTCTTTAGAATCAGTGCAGTTTACAGGTAACAATAGCTTGTACAGTGCAGGTGGGGTATGCACTGTACTTACAATGAACAGGCGTTGGGATTAACGAGGGTAACTATATGCAGGCTCAGCAATCAGATCACTTATGTATGATGTTGACCGGAGTTGCTTGGCAACTGTTTACAAGATTAGAATTCTATCTACATGTTACTATTTACAGGTTGGGCAGGTAGGTTAAAGGGTGAAGCTGCGTCAATGTGACATGGGGTGGTGGGGGGTGTTGTCCTGGTGTTTAAGTAATGTCTGATATATTCTTAGGGGAATTAGAATTTAAAGGAACCAATAACTGTCATCCTCATTCATGAAAAATGTTAGACCTAGTGAGTGAATCAATGATGTTAATTGTGTAAGGAAGATGTTGAAAAGGATTGGTCCTAAGATGGAACTCTGCAGGACACCACAGTCAAGGCTAATCGGGAACGAAGTAGTTTGAGACCAGTGGACACAAAATGAGAGGTTTGCTAGAAGGATTGGAACATCTAAGGGCTGTCTCTGTAATATATAGGGCAGTCAACGTTGAAGGAGCAAAGAGCGATTAACAAGATGAAAGGTGGCAATTAACTTCAGTAAAATAAGTACATCTCTGCCACCATTAAGATTTGGTGTTGACAAATTTTTAAAGGCTAAGGAAGGTTTGCTCAGTTTAATGATATGAGCCAGAATCCTGATGGTTTCAAAGACTTGTGTGAGTTGATTGGCCACTATTTTTCTACCACTTTTCCAACAAAGGGGAGAGTAGAGATGGGATGGAAGTTGGAAGTGGTGGAAAACTTGTAGCTAAGTGAAACCGAACAAATAGGGGGTTTATTTTATTATAAGAAGTAGCAAAAAAACTTGTGAGAGAATAAGTTGGACCATTAGATGATAGAGGAGTAAAAAGGGGCACTAAGGGTAGGACAAAGACCATAGTGGAGAGACTGAATGAATTCTTTGCTTAGGTTTTTACTGAAGAAGATGTAGGGAGGTTACCCATGCCTGAAATGGTATTTAAAGGTGATTTATTGGAAGAATCAAAAGAAATATTGATAAACCGGGAAGATGTATTACAATTATTTGATAAACTGAAAAGTAGCAAATCACCTGGACCGGATGGTATACGTCCGAGGGTGTTGAAAGAACTAAAATATGAGATTGCAGATCTACTATCTATGAACTATCATTAGAATCATATGTAGTACCTGAAGATTGGAGAATAGCCAATGTAAAGCCAATTTTTTAAAAAGGGTTCAAGGAGTGATCTGGGAAACTACAGACCAGTGAGCCTGAGGTCCATACCAGGCAAAAGGATAGAAACCATTGTAAAGAATAAAATTATTGAACATGTAGATAGTCATGGTTTAATGGGAGAAAGCCAACATGGCTTTAGCCAGGGAAGGTCTTGTCTTACTATTCTGTGTTATTTTTTTGAAGGTATGAATAAACAGGTAGACAAAGGTGAGCCTGTTGATATAGTGTATCTGGATTTTTAGAACGCTTTTGACAAGGTCCCTCATAAGAGACTCTTGGGGAAATTAAAAAGTCATGGGATAGGAGGCAATGTGCTATTGTGGATCAGAAACTGATTAACAGTTCTGATGGTCTAAATGGCCAATTTTCTTGGTGGAGAAAGGTGAATAGTGGAGTACCTCAGGGATCTATGGTGGGCAGCTGCTTTTTAACATATTTGTAAATGACCTGGAAATGGGAATGACGAGTGAAGTGATTAAATTTGCAGATGACAAAAAATTATTCAAAGTTATTAAAACACTAGAGGATTGTGAAAAATTACAAGAGATCTTTTATAAATTGGAAGACTGGACATCCAAATGGCAGATGAAATTTAATGTGGACAAGTGCAAAGTTATGCACCTAGGAAAGAACTACCCAAACTGTGGTTACACGATGCAAGGTTCCACATTAGGAACCGCCACCTATGACAAGGATTTAGACATCATTATAGATAATACATTGAAACCCTCTGCCCAGTGTGCAGCCACAGCCAAAATGCAAATAGAATGCTAGGCATCATAAGTTAATGAATAGATAATAAACCAAGGATATTATAATGCCTCTGTATTGTTCCATGGTGTGACCACACCTTGAATATTGTGTGCAATTCTGGTCGCCATATCTTTAAAAGGATATAGTAGAATTAGTAAAGGTACAGAGAAGAGTCACCGACATGGTAAGGGGGATGGAAGGATACCACTATGAGGAAAGCCTTCAAAGGTAGCCTCTTCAATCTAGAAGAGAGACAGCTGAGGGGGGATATGATAGAGATCTATATATTAACAAATGGAGTAGAACGGGTAAACGTAGATAGTTTGTTTATTTTATCAAAAAGTAGAAAGACTAGGGGACACGCAATGAAGCTGCAATGTAACCCATTGAAGACTAATAAGAGAAAATATTTTTTCACTCAACATTTAATCAAACTCTGGAATTTGTTACCGGAGGATGTAGTAAAAGGCACTATTGTAGTTGGGTTTAAAAAGGTTTGGACAAGTTCCTGGAGGAAAGGTCCATAAAACATTATTAAAGAGGACCCGGGAAATCCACTGCTTACCCCAGGACAAGCATTATGGAATCTGTGTACCTTTTTGGGAGTGTGCCAGATACCTGTGTCCTGGATTGGCCACTGTTGGAAACAGGAGACTGGATTTGATGGACCTTGGCCTGACCCAGTATGGCATTTCATATGTTCTTAAGTTCTTATGGATTTATGTGTAAATCATGTGCATAAATCTAGATAGTCTAGACATATACAGTCTGCACATAAACAGGTACTTATGTGTGCAAATGACGTGGTTGCTATTTTGTTAGTATGCGCACTCATCCAATCACACATACTTTCACTGTGGGCATGCACAGGGGTGGAGTTCGGGTGCGGCTTGGATGGAGCAGAAGGTTAAAAGTGTAAATTATAAAGTCCTGTAATACATGCATTCCTTAAGCATGTGGGCATGGTTATGTACACCAGCCACTTTAGATTAATGCACATTTTCAGCTATTTATGCTAGTATTTTATAAAGTTTAGTATGCCCATACTTGATTTTATAAAAGCATAAAATACACATTTAAAAACATGCATTAATTAGGGGTAGTTCATAAAATTACCCCCTTTATGTTAACAGTGGATTCAAACCACAGAGCTATGGAAGTGCAGTGTCAACACAAGGTAAACTGGAAAATAAACATGAGGTGTATTTGATAGGAGTAGCCTAGTGGTTAGAACACTGGCTTGGTAACCGAGCAACCAGGGTTCAAGTCCCACTAGCACTCCTTGTGGCCTTGGGCAAGTCACTTAACCCTCCATTGCCTCAGAAGAAAGGCCTGGCAATCTACTTCCGGTGACACTGCCAAGAAAACCCAGGAGCTTCTGGGTCACCCGGAGTCAGGACTGACTCAAAGGCACACATTGCATTGCATTGTATTTGATAGATTTTCTGGAGATGAAGGTAATTAGACGAGCATTTGTCATCTTTTCATCGATATTAATGCAAACCAGACCAGGCGATCAAACAGCACCTAAAGAAACAAGGAGTGAGATAAGTAGTATCCCTTTCAAGGAAGCTTTGAAGTTTAGGGGGGGGGGGTCATTTTAAATCGCTTAGATGCGATTTGGACATCTGAAAACGTTCACGTGGATGTCCAAATCATGAGGATGTCCCTGGAGCGATTTCAGAAACTGGGTTTTTAGACGTCTCTGCTGCGGGAATGTCTAAATCGGCAGGTGGTGCGATGGAGGCATGTCCGGAGTAGAGCTACAGACATAGACATCCCCAGTTGATCTTAGAACTCTCAGGGACATCTGTGTTCACATCCAAACTTCGATCTGTTCCAGGCATTGGATAAGTGCTAATTTCAGCACTAAAACCACTGGAGTGTGTCAAGGGGTTGGCACTACTCTATCCTCAGTACTCTTCACAGTGACAGTGCTATGTTGTGTGTGTTTGGGGAAACTTGTTTTGGGTTTACACCATCGCTGCATGTCTCATAGACATCCCTGTTATTAAATACTATACTGGGGATGTCTTGGGCATGTCCATGTTTGTCAAATTGTTCCCGAACTTGGATGTGCTTGCTGTTTTTAGAGATGTTCTGGCTTGAGCATCCCACATTGCATTTGGACGTCCTTTGTAAAATGTGCCTTTATGTACAGCAGGGAAGTGAAAGTCAGATTGCTTCAGCCGTACGTTTTCCCGGAATGGCTGGCAGGTTGGCGTACGTGATAAGACCTGCATTCAGATGAGTGAGAATTAAACCAAACCATGCTGTAGGGCATTACTGGGAGAACGGGACACCAGCAAAAAGATCTTTTCCACTGCAGCATAAACTACTTTGAGCCTATATTTGTGCCTGTGCCAATCAAACTTAGCAAAAGGAAGCTCAGCGAATACTCTGGGAAATGTTTTCTCTTATACCTTTCAATAGTGACATTGATACAAGCAATCAGGCAGAGGAGAAGCAACTTCAGAGACCTACTTTAGAAAATTCATAAGCTAAATCCAAAAATAAGATAATGCACATGCCTGTAATACTAAAAATAGATTTCCCTTTCAGAACAGATCTGATACACTGACAGGAATTCCTATATTAAATGCTTTAGTCTTCCTTCCTGGAAAACCTGGAATTTTGAATTGCAAGCATCAAGTACGAGGTGTGATCAAAAATTGAGACTTCTTGTGTCGCTATATAACAATACATCGCACCACGATGCTATTAAGCATGCAGTGACCTAGTTATGTGCTCTATATGTGCAGAGTATAGCATGGCTGCAGCACACATGTACTTTTTTTTAATCACATGATTGGTATCGTGTAAAAGCAGTTTGTCAGATTTACGATAAGTGAAAAAATTGAAAGTGAATTTGCATTAAATTATGTCAGAAATTTGGTAATTCGTGCAAAGAGACTTATGACAAGTTACAGCAAGTGTATGGCGATGAATATATGAACCGTGCTCGAGTTTGACTGGTATAAACATTTCCAAGAGGGCCGCCAAAGTGTTAACCGTGATGAATGTTCTGGAAGGCCATGCACAAGCAGGAATGAAAACAAAATTGAAGCAGTGTGTGCCGCAATATGTTCAAATCATCGATTGAATATCAGGGAGCTTGCTGAGAACATGGACATCAATTTCGGGTTGGTACAGTCCATTCTTACTGTTGATTTTGGGATAGGACATGTGTCTGCAAGATTCATGCTGAAACTCCTGTCCCCTGACCAAAAAGAAGATAAGACTGTCTGCAGCCAGGGAATTGTTGGAATGTGCTGAAAATGACTCCGATTTCATCAAAAAAATTATTGCTGGTGATGAATCGTAGGTTTATGGTTATAACCCAGAAACTAAGGCTCATTTCTCACAATTCTCCCAGACCCTAGAAAGCCCATCAGGTGAGAAGCAAAGTCAAGGTCATGCTCACAGTTTTCTTTGATTACCAGGATATTGTTCATCATGAATATGCTCCGAAAGGCCAAACCATCAATAAGGAGTACTACGTCCAAGTTCTCTGTCATTTGAGAGATGCAGTTCATCGTAAGAGACCAGAGTTGCACAGGAACAGTGAATGGTTGCTTCATCACGATAATACCCTAACTCATGCATCACATCTTGTCCAGCAGTTCTTGGCCAAACACCAAACTGAGCAAGTCCGTCAGCCTCTATACTCACCTGATCTCGCAACATGTGACTTTTTCCTATTTCCAGAACTGAAATTACCAGTGAAAGGAAGGAGATCAGACAACTTGGAGACCATTAAGCAAAATTCGACACAGCAGCTTCACAGCATAATGAAAGAGGCATTTCGAAATGGTTTCCAACAGTGGCAGGAATGCTGGAGGAAGTGTGTTTTATCGGAAGGGGCTACTTTGTACAAGTCTCGATAGTTTTTGATCGCACCTCGCAAGAAGGTTATTTCCCAAGCAGAAAAGATACCCAGCCTTCCAGGAAATGACAGGCATCAGCAGTTTCCAACAGTTTTTTGACCCTCACTCTGGTGCTCTTGTTGCCAAACTGTTGCTGATTTTTGTGCTTTGTTTTTCAGCTTTTGCTCCTGAGAGACTCAATGATATTACAAGTCTGACCCCTGTTGAAGGCTATTAAAGCCGAAACTTAGCGGAGTCGGGCTTCTATTTAAATAAAGGATTTTCTATTTAAATAAAGGATTTTCCTGTCCATGGTCTCCTTCTGCTCCTTTGTTGCATGATTGATGTCCTCTTGCGGAAGTTTAGCTTCAATCTTTTTCTTTACTCCCAGCCTAAGAATATGTTTCGGTAGATGAGTCTTCAAGAAGACATGGGTCCTTAGAAACCTGCCGTCATAACCTAATAAAATCCTAGTTTTCTCTAGGAACAAATAGTGCTACTAAACCTTATTTATTTATTTGTTACATTTTTCTATACCGCCTCTTCCAGAGATCAGGGGTGTTTTACATAAAACAAACGAGTTACATATAACGGTATCAAGGTGAGCAGAACAGAAAACTATTTACATAACAACTATGTACAAGCTTTAAATAATTTGGGGTGGAACAAATTGCTTTATGAGCTCAGTGGATCTGAAGTATGACCCATATATGTATGTGGTGAGTTCAGCATGTGTCAAGAATGGAGGGGTGTGTGCTGGTGTTGTCTTTAGGACTACAGTAGTGTTCCTTGAAGAGGAGTGTCTTGATCTCTTTTCTAAATGTTTGGAGGTCTTTTATTGAATGGATAGAATCTGGGAGGGAATTCCATAGACTGGGAGCAGTATAAGTGAATGCTCTGGTGCTTGTGATCTGTCTTGTCTTTCGAATAGAGGAGGGTATTGTGAGGGTGTGTTGGGTGATTGCTCTTCTAGATTTAGTTTCTTTGGGGGTGTGTAGGAGGGTTGTGAGGAAGGGCGGGACAATATTGTGGATCAACGTATGAGTGGTCATTAAGGTTTTATATTTTATTTGGCTTGCAATTGGGAGCCAGTGGAGATCATATAGTATGGGTGTGATATGGCCTTTTAAGTGGGATTTACTGTTAATCCTTGCTGTAACATTCTGGGTCCTCTGGAGAATAGACAGATTCTTTTTGGTTGTACTCTGTAACAAGCTGTTGCAGTAGTCAAAATGGGGGAGGGGATGATAAGAGCCTGTACTATGGACCTGAAGTCATGGGTGTCGAATGGGGGTCTGAGATGTTGAATGATCTTTAGTATGAAAAATATTGTTCTTGATGTTTGCTTGATGTGAGATAGCATGTTAAGAGATGTATCTAGTATAATTCCTAGATATTTGACTTCCTGTTTCACTGGAAGCATGGTGTTGTGGCTGGGTAGTGTTGTGGGGGGTGGTAAAGTTTCTATTTCTTGAAATTATTGCTGAGATTGTTTGAATTAAGCCAGGTTTCTGCTTCTTTGATTCAGTCTGCTAGATTGTGGTAGTTGGGGTTTGGTTCAATATATCAATGGGATGGTATAACGTAATGTCATCTGCATATATGAAATATCCAGTGTTGAATTTTCTGAAAATGTTTGTGATAGGTTGAAGGTAAAGGTTGAATAAAAGAGCAGAGAGGGAAGATCCTTGGGGTATTCCTTGTTCTTGAGGGAAGGCAGTAGAAGTCTCTTTACCTACTTGAACTTGTAGCATCTGGTCAGAAATGTATGAGTTAAACCATTGGAGAGTTGTCCCCCCTATTCTGATTTGAGCCAGTCTCACGAGTAGGATATTATAGCTAACATTGTCGAAAACTGAGGTTATGTCTATAAATACCAGAATAAATGCCTGTTTTGTGTTATCCATTCCTTGGATGAGGGTGTCAAATAAAGCTATTAGTAATGTTTCAACACCATGGAATGGGCGGAATCCATTCTGATGGACATCGAGCGTTTATATCAATGAAATCTTGGAGTTGCAGTTGAATGACTTTCTCGATAACTTTTGATACAAAAGGAATGCTAGCTGTGGGCCTGTATGAGCTTGGTTCATCCCTGTTCAGGGTTTTGTTCTTTAGGATAGGCCTAATAGTTGTCCGTTTAAGCTCCTTGGCATGGTTCCTTGAAGGAGGGTTTGATTTACAGTATGGAGGAGGTGGGGCACTAGTTCAGATTTTGTGGCCTTTATCCAGGTGACGGGACAGTGGTCTAGGGGGGAGGTTGTGGTGTTAATTTTGGTTATAATGTTTAGTAAAACTTTCTGGTCAATCGGGTGGAATGTGTGCCATGAGCTGGAGTTTGTAGGAGGGGCAGAGTGAAGGAAGGTGAAGGTGAAATTAGAAACATAGAAAAATGATGACAGAAAAAGACTGCATGGCGTATCTAGTCTGTCCTTCCATATCAACAACTACAACAGTCCCCATTTTTCCTTTAGAGATCCTCTGTGTTTGTCCCATGCTTTTTTGAATTCAGAATTTGTTCTTTTAAGTTTGCTAATGTTTGTGGATTGATGGCGATTTTATCAGATTCATTTAGGGTGGTTTTGATTAATGACTTCACTATTTCAAATAGTTCTCTTGGACGGTTGATGGCTTGGATCTTAGTATGATATTCTTTATTTATTTATTTTATTTAACGATATTTCTATACCGCCTTTTCATACAATCAAAGCGGTGTCACAGCAATACAATCATTAGTGGGGAAGGGTAGTTCATGCAGTGAGAAAATGTTATGCATTGCGTGTTTAAGGGCATCTTAACAGATTAGGTTGAACTAGGTACAATGTGAGCTATATTACAGCATGAGCTATGATACATTGTTCTGTACTATGTACATTGTGATCTATAATACAGTGTTCTATGTAATTAGGGGTTAAGAGATATCATGTGCCTGTGAATATTTTCTTTGCCTTGTTAATAGCATCCTTGTAAGTATTAAGTGAGGTGAGGTATAGTTGCTTGTATTCCGAAGTTTTTGTGGCTCTCCATTTATATTCTAATTTCCTTAATTTTTTTTTTAGTTTTGCTAGTTTGTGTGTGTACCATTTTTCAGACTGTTTCAGTTTGAGTCTTGGATGTATCTTTGTGGGCATTGTGGCTTTTTGTATGGATGTACTCCAGATATTCAGAGAGCTATCTAGGTCCAAGGGCTGTGTTTCACGTTGAGGTAAGACGCATTCTAGGAAGGTGTCCTTGTTGAAGTGGTTTAATCTAGGTTGGAGTGCAGCTGTTGGAGAGTTCCTGGGGGCTGCATGAGTAGGGAGGCTGAATGTTACTAGGTAGTGGTCGGCCCATGGGACTTGTAATGTATTGGGGAGGGAATAGAGCGGGTGTTTTGTGGTTGAGATGGGGAGGAATACCAGATCTAGTGCATTTTGTTTTGTGTGTGTGGGAGAATTTATGATTTGCTGGTAGCCTATGTCTGCCATTGAATCAAGGAAGGCGGTGGTATGTGATATGTGGAGGGAGGGTAAGTTGAGGTTGCCTAAGAAGAAGTGGGGTTTTCTTAGGGAGGAAGAGCAGGCTGATTCTAGGAAAGTGATTAAGTCATTATGATTAGGTGAGGGGGGTCTGTAGATGAGGTAAAGTGCCATATACTTATTTTCTATTTTCACTATGTCCATCCCATCAAGATTATTGTAAGAGGTGAGGGTGAATTTGAGTTCTTTTTTACTTAAGATAAGGATGCCGCCTCCTCTCTTAGAGTCTCTGGGGCAGTTGATGAGGTTGAAACCATTTATGTTAGTTGATTTAATAAGACATTATTAGTGGGGGATAGCCAGGACTCCATAATACAGAGTATTTCCGGTTTTTCATCTTTGACCAAATCTAAGATAACTGGGATTTTATTTCATATGGATCTGGCGTTAATAAGAATGCATCTTAGGAGTGTGTGATAACGTGTTATATCTTGTGTGCAATCTAACGGTAGGGGGTTGATGTAGATTAATCTATGGCGGTTCTTGATATGACTTGTATGGTGTCCTTTGAAGAATGCAGTATTATAGAGGCGTAGGTGTGTGATATGTCTCGTTTAGCTGTGAATGATGGGGATGGGACTAGGGAGGTTGATGTCTTGCAGTAGTGAATGGGTGTTTGCGAACAGAAGGGATAGGAGGAGTAGGATAAGGAGGCAGAGGAAGGCCTTACTGAATTCCATGGTGCTGAGAGGTACAGTTAGCATTGTTGCTAGGTTCCAGCTGGTATTGAACAGATGTTAGGAGGTAGTGGGTGTAGATTGGGTTCAAGGTTATGGAATACACTTGTGAGTGCAGGAACATAAGAGGAAGTGTGGATGTGGGAAATGTTTGGGAATTTCAGAATATGATAGGGAGTTGAGTTGTTATAAGCAATGATCTCCAGGAACAAGCAGGAATGAGTCTTCACATATGGGTATGTCGGTACCGACGGAGTCTGCGCGGGAACGCTTCCCAGCATCCAATCAAAGAGCTTTTGGAAGCATCCCACCACGCCTGTGCGCTGCCTTCCCGCCTTTCCCAACTGCCTCTCCTCAGTTTTCATTTTCCGCAGAGCCGGCAGGACGTCCTCCTGTCACCGCAGAAAATTCTTGTTTTATTTCTTTAGTTTTCTTGTGGTCGCGGCTGTCTTCCCCGACGCCACCAGTACCGCCGGTGTTTTCTTTTCTTTTCTTGTAAAATCTTCCTTTTTCAAGGGATATTTTTTCTTCATAGTGTCCCACGGTTTCTTAGGCCTTTTAGGCCTCTTCTTTTTCCTTCATGGAACCGCCAGCCACTTTCTCCAAGAAATGTTCAAACTGTGGCGGTACAACTTTTTTTTTAGACCCTCGAAGTCGGTGTCTAACCTGCTTGGGTCCTGACAACAGTTTAGTGAGAAGAGGTCTTCAACATTGAGGTTCCCTCGATACACGGTTTCCCTCCAACTTCGGGGCACCGTCCCCTTCTTCTTCTACACAGGATCAGGTAACCCACAAACAGTCTGTTAAGACTAGCCAGCCCTCGAGTGGTAGGTCTCATGCACAGCATGTAGACAGCTCTGGCCTTGCCCTCGACGGCCCACTGGCTTCAAAACCCCGGTGGGAGTCTTTGGTCTCCAAAGTGTTTGAGGGGTTTCAGGTTGTTCCTGGGGTTCACCCCTCACAGAACATACCTGAGCCGTGTCCGGTGGTGGCATCCGCTTCGAGCGGTACCGATACTCCAGCATCGGCACTGGTGTTGGATGAAACACTCCTCACCAGGGATGGTCATCTGGCGTCCTCGGTGCCTTCGGGACTGGTGGATACTCTCCAGACTGACTTTCCATTACTGGTTCCAGCACCGATACTACCACCGACGTCAGTACCCTCCAGACGTGCATCGATAGCCTCGCTTCCTTCGATGCCGAGTCTGGAATCGATCTCCAGTCTGGAGGACTGGGTACCGACTCGCCTTGGTACTGGCTCTTGGCAGTACCGAAGGCTCGGTTCCGATGATTCGGATCCGCAACTCTCGGTTCCCCCGAGGCCGATTGAGTTGCCACTGGTTGACCTCCATCCACCGGTATCAGACACTGTACCGAAGTCGGTACCGATGTCCTCATTACCCTTACGGTCGGTGCCTTCCATACTTCGCTTATCAGGCTCTCTGCCCTCGATGCTGAGTTTGGAATCGATCTCTAGTCTGGAAGACTGGGTACCAGTACGCTTTGGTACTGACACCGATCGATACCGGTGGCTCGGTACCGAGGATAGCAGCCGGAGGTTTTCGGTTACCTCGGTACCGATTGAACTGTCACCGATGGTTGCTCCGATGTCTCTGTCGGGCTCGGCTCCGACATCGGTACCGGTATTGGCATCGGTACCGGTATCCACAGTAGCATCGTGGCCAGCTCCTGCCATGTTTTTTTCAACAGGATCGCTCCCTTCTATACCAAGCTTGGAGTCGATACCTGGCATGGACAATGTGGTAATGACGGTCGCTGCTCCTGACAGCCAGTACCGGCGACCATCCCTTAAGCATTCCACACTGCACCGTGCAGGATCTTCTATTCCTATATATTTGGATAGCTCTGTCGGTGCTCAGGCTAGTTCTTCAGATCTAACCTGTCCAAGGGAGATTCCTGTTGGGGATCCCTCTTTTCAGAGTTTCCTCCTGGATATAGCAAGATCTCTTGCCATTCCTATCCCAGGACATGATCCTGCACAAGGCTCTGTTTCTACCAAAGCAAAGGAGAACATAATGCTTCCTTTGCATCATTCCTTGCAGGATCTCCTTCTAGGAATGTGGGAAGCACCTTTAAAGGTACCCCCACCTTCCAGAGCAACTGATCTTTTATATCAGGTGCCCCCCTCTCCAGGGTTTCAAAAGACTCAACTTCCTCATCATTCCATAGTAGTGGAATCAGCAATGAGGCGGGTAAAGAGTAAGAAAAATCACTCTTCTTGTCCGCCAGGTCGTGAGTCTAAGACACTAGATGCCTTTGGACGTCAAACCTTCCAGACATCTATGCTTTCTGCAAGAATTCTCTCATATATTTTTTATATGAGTCTATCTCTTGAGGAGGTCACAAAGCGATTACATCTTTTGACTCCTTCCCTTCCAGAGTCCAAGAGTGCAAGCTATTCTTCCCTGCTCAAGCATCTTCAGAACATCTCTTGGTTTCTTACTCGTGCTTCCCTAGACTCTTTTGAGTCTGTTAGCAGGACTTCTGCTATAACTATAGGGGCACGACGTAGAGCCTGGCTCCAAGCTTCAGACTTGGACAAATGGGCACAGCAAAGACTGGGACATACTCCTTGCACTGGAGACAATCTTTTCAACAAGGAGTCTTTACATCAGGTTACTCAGTTGTCCACTGACTTACCTGTTCCTAGGGGCTGTTCTGCACCTTCTTCTGTCCCTGTAGGTAGGAAATGTCCTGCCAAACTTTCTTCCCGTAGGAGAAGAAGGTTTTATGCATCATCTGCCCATCATACAGATGTTCCCAAACAAGGGAAGCATCGTCCTGGTCTGCAGAATTCAACCTCTCACCAGGCTCAGCAAACCCAGCAACCACAGGGTTTCTGATCAATCTCCATCAGATGCTTGTGACTCTTGGGGTTAGAATCTGCAGTTGCTTCTTCTCAATAGAGGCAATCCACTGCTGTCATTCTAAATCCTAGACAGGGATCTCTTCCCAAAAGACATCCATTCTTTCTATGTTCTATGAGCTGTCAGGATGTTCATGCTTATAAGTCACAGGGTTCTCCTCTTCTTCCTGCTAGGGAAAGAGGTCTAACCACTATCAAACGAGTTTCCTGTGCCAGCATGTCTGTTTTTTTCCTTTCTATAGACTTACTACTTTGTAAGTCTTCTTCAGCTCCATTCTCTTTACCCTCTTACCAGGCTTTTCCTCTGTAAGAGCGGTATTGCTTCACTGGAGGGCTTTTCTTCAGCCTCTCTAGCTTTGTTACTTTTCCAGTGCGGAGTTCTCTTCTCTGAGTTGACTCCTCTTTTTCAATCTTGCTTTGAGGCAGTTCATCAGACATGTCCAGAGTTTTGTACTCCTGTTCTGTCTGTTCTTTCAGTTTTTAAACAGTAACATTCTTTCTGCTGTCTGGCAAGCAGCTGCCAATGCAGGAGCCTTAATGTTTGGACCACTGGTTCTTGTCCACCAGCAACCAGATTTGTCCTCCACTAACATTCTGTCTGGTCTTAGTAGTGGCTCCAAGTCAGTGCTGTCATCTGTCTTGGAAATGTTTTCACTACAAGCTTGTTGGACTGTCTTCTCTTTCTGCCATCTCCATTCCCCTGGGTTTGGCAGCATAGTTGACATAGGTACTGGCTCTTCAGCAGCCAGTTCTATCTCCTCATTCTCCTGCATCATGCTCTCTGCAATTCTACAGAGAAGCTCTCCACTATGGGCCCTTGCTAGAGAGCATGGGGTTTTTTTCTCCAACAGCTATCCTAGATGGTTGGAAAAGGCTTTTTCAGTCATGTCTCCCATGACTAGAAAGGTTCTCCCTTTTTTCACTATCTCCTTTTTAATATAAAGGACATAGGCCTTCTCTTACGTGAAAGCTTAAGGAGTTGCCAATTCCCTGCTTTGGTCCATACTATTTCCAATCGGGAATATGCTTTTCTCCTTGCAGCTCATCCTCATGGTAAGAACGCATGATACCTCTTTGCCCTTAAGCAGGTCAGCATGGTATCTCATTTTTATGCGTCTTCTGTTCACTTACCATGCTAGAGTTCTGGAATACTCGGGACTTGCTGGCTGCAGACTGATTTCATCCTCTGCTTTTCACGTAACCGTCCTGGTTATTTCACTAGCTAGCATCCCTGTAGCTCATAACCAGTGGGAATAGATTCTCTATATATCTTCTCAAGTAGGTTCCACCTTCTTGTTATTAGATGAATCTTTCCACATTTCCTATGTGAATACCGTTCTGTAGGCATATCTCTGTCTACTTCTTGCAGACACCCATATAGAGGCATATATATATATATTCATCTATAGTATACATCTTACAGATGTCTATGTCTATCATTTGTGTGTATTTTATGCCCTTTCATATCTCACTATAGATATATTCTTATACGTATATCTATATATCTATATATATATATTGCGACGCTCCTGCCTGCGCCCTAGAGCTTACAGGCAGGAGTGGCCTTATATCGTCCCTTGAAGAATTAGCTGGCACGGTTCCCAATGAATCTTGGGAACTGTAGTGCACTTGTATATTCCTTAGGGAAGAATTGTAGTCGTGACCAGATATGGTTAGGCAAGCAAGAAAATTTATTTGTCTTGGGGATAGTTTCCAGCGCATCAAAAGCTCAAAGCAACAAACGCAAAAAGTGGAACTTTTAGGATAAACAGAGGAAAACAGGAACTCAGGAAGCAGTGAAATCAAATTAGCTTTAACTCAGCTATTCATAAACTTCAGCAGCTTAACTCAGCATTGCCTCATGTGGTTGTTAGAAAATATTGCAGCTTTATATCAATAGCTGTTCTCTTCACAGCGTGACTTGGAAACAGGTGAACACAATCAGGAACTCTTACGATTAAACAACAAGAAAAGCCAACGTTTTATATTCTCTTCATATAAAACTTATGTGCTTCTTTAAACTGTTATTCAATACAGCAGAAAGAGCAATCCATGGCACAAGGCTCAGGATTCAGGGTAGTTAAAGAACTTTCTACCTGCATGTATTCTTCTGAACTAACAGAATTACTGTCCGCATCAGGTTCTTTATTTTGCCCTGACTTCAGCTCCAGGAACTTCTGAAATTCCTTCAGTAGCAATTCAGCCTGTGTTTGCTTTTCATCTGGTGGATAGTTATTGGCAAGGGTTACGCTCTTCCCCCACTCACTATCTACGTCGGTAGCAAAGTTAGGTTTGCACAGTTCAGCACTATATGAAGGTTTCTTCAGCCAAGCATACAAATTAGGAAATTGTGCATTACCTTGTTTAGAGGCATTTATAAAAGAACTTCTCTTAGGAAAACTTTCTCCTGGCTGTAGTTCTCTGTCTTTATAGCACTGCTTGTTGGCATTAGATTAGAAGTACCTTTTCTCCACGTGCTGCTTTCTCGAGGCTGGCTAGGTCTAGGCTTTACCCGCCAGTAAGAGTTTCTTGCAGGGCACGTTGGACTCCCAGGCTGACTCTTCCGGGGTTCTGTCTTCTCATAAGGTCCTAGTGCTCTTCTCCTAGCTTCTAGGGTTACAGTACTCCGCACTCCTCTCACAACGTTCTTTTGGACTTGGATATCCTTCCCCACGCTATCCTCTGGGATATTCTCCGTGGTCCTCTCTGCAACAACAACCTGTTCACCCTTCTCCTCCTTCCTCACCACTCTTTCAGCTCTCTCTGAGGTTTTAAAAAGGGCTTCAATTCCCGGCACTCCCTGCCGTTCCCTTGGGTGTGCCCAATCAGAGCTGAAGCCTAACTCCTCCCCTGGACTGGGGTTTGTCTTCGGCTCAGCAGAGCACTGTGTTTTTTTCAGGTCAATTTTGAAAATCCTGTGTGAGTTAGCTCTTCTCTCAGGATTTTCCTCAACGTCCATTTCTTCTGAAGGGCCATCTTCACCACAATATATATATAATATGTTTCTGTCGAGATATTTTACTATCGGTAGATATGTATTCTGCATTATCTACCTGACTGTCGAGGCTCATATAGCTATATGATTCGGACAGATGGGCTTTACCCATACCTATGCTATCCAGCATGTTAGGGGTTCTACACTCACAACCACTTCTGTGGTAGTTAACAACTTCCACCATAACCTTAAGGTTTAGGTACCTCTGAAGCTCTCCATGTTCCAGTATCTCTCCTAGCTGACTCCAGTTAGGAGGGACATTGCGGATCTTCAGCTAATCACAGGCTCTAACGCCTCAGGCGTTTGTCCTTTCTTTTGGGATACAAGGGTTTCCATACCTTTTCCTCCCACAAGGACTGTGCCTGTTTGTCCAATTCGGTCGGCCTTCTCTTTTTGCTTCCAAGGGTGAGCCACTCTGTCGCTAAAAGAGTTTGGCTTTTACCATAAAGCCTTCCGCTGAAGGCCCACCATTTTTGGTACTACCCCAGTTATTACCGGGGTCCCCTCTTACCTTTCAGGAATCTGACCTCCACTGTTTTTTCCTAACAGGTTTATTACCTCCACTTCACAGTGAGGTCCTCCTTGAGGTTCCTCTACTGGGTTCCCCAGTAGATCCCATGAACCTCCTTACTGCTGTGTAATCCTGTTAGGGGAGGTCCATATTGCAATATTTCTTTCAATATCATTGATGATATTTATCATGCGCACATGGACTCCTTGTCTGCAGTCCTATGCTAGGTTAGTTGTTCCACAGCACCTTTCTTTCTTCAGCTCCTACCCTCCATCCTCAGGATGCCTGGTGTTGTGGGGGATAGCATGTTCCAACCTATAACATGCTGGGACTCCAGGCATCTTAGCTTGGGAGTCCCCATATGTGAAGACTCATTCCTGCTTGTTCCTGGAGATAGCACAGTTACTTACCTGTAACAGGTGATCTCTGGGAACAGCAGGAATAAGTCTTCACAACCCACCCACCTCCCCAGGAGTTGTATCTCTATCTATCTTTCCTTTCCTCTCTCTCTCTCTTTGTCTCAGCTTTAAAACTTAACTGAGGAGAGGCAGTTGGGAAAGGTGGGAAGGCAGCACGCAGGTGTGGTGGGATGCTTCCAAAAGCTCTTTGATTGGACGCTGGGAAGCGTTCCCGCGCAGACTCCGTCGGTACCGACGTACCCATATGTGAAGACTTATTCCTGCTGTTCCCAGAGATCACCTGTTACAGGTAAGTAACTGTGCTATTCAGTGGTGCTGAGTTATACTGTGTAGAGCAACAAACAATCAATGAAAAGTTAATATGAGTTACAGTGAAATGACTAGGCTATATTATATACATCAGTAATAGAAGCATATAACAGCTCAGAGAAGTAATTTGTACAGCAATATGTGATGGAAAATCCAGTATTGTAGGCTAGCTGATAGCTGGCAGGAGCTGGGGTGTATAGCATAAGAAGGGAAGGCTAGCCGAGTACAGATACAGACACATTGGACTAGCCTTGAAATCTGATTCTCTTCTGCCAATGTTTTTTATCCCCGCCAAAGGACCCTCTGGCGAGGCCCTCAGGTGTGGGGGCACCTGCCGGTTCTTTAATTTAAAGATGGTCCTTGGCCTCTGATTGGTCTTGTACAGTGGAGCGTGGAGGAGTCCTGTTTCCCGCTCCCTTGTGCAATGCCGACTGGGAGTAGAGCAGCGTATTGTGGCTCCGGTGCAGTCCTTTGCACTGGATCTGACATGTATGAGTGACGTCTGTACAGTGCATCCCTCAAACTGTGATATAGTGTCTTTAAGGTTCTTATAAAGATTTTGCCATACCTATGGCAATGGTTCAGATAGCTGCTAAAGTTGCTTCTTTCGTGCATAATATATCAAAACACCCTGTAAAGGACCAAAAGTCAATCAATAAAATATGTGAAATGGGCCTGTCAACAATGCTTCAATGTAGGTGCATCCCACTACAAATAATTTCTTTCTCCAGGAACAAGCAGGAAATCAGCCCTCACATATGGGTGATGTCAGCGCTGACGGAGCCTTGGGTGGAAGCATCTCCCCAGCTTTCAAAGAGAGCTTTTGGGAGATGCACTATGCATACGTGATCCCCTTCCCGCCCAAGAGGGCTATCTTGCTCAGTCTCCTTTTTTCTGAGGAGCCCACTGGATGTGTATCTGATTTCCCCGGAAAAAGCAGTTAATTTTCATCCTATAGTGTTTTGGTTTACTCCGGCTGCAACTGGTTCCTTTTCCGCCTCTGAGTTCGCTTGCCTTGGCATCGCATCTTGGATCATCCTTTTTTCTCTAGTTAAGTTCTTTTTTTCCCTGGCACAGCTTTGCGCCTTTTTTCCGCCAGCTGGCAATTCCTCGGGACTTCAACCTTGCCGGGGTACTTTCCCCCCCCCCCAATGGCCAGCGGCTTTAAGAAGTGTGATCGGTGCTCTAAAAATATGTCTCTCACTGGCACACACGATTGCTGCCTCCTTTGTCTTGGTCCCGACCATGACCCAGAGGTTTGTGACCTCTACAAGCAGAAATCCTGTAAAGCAATCAAACTCCGTCAGCAGAAGCATGACCAAATTTTCTCCAGGTCAGACTCTCCCCAGAGTCCCCGGTGACCCCATGATCCAGGGCCCTATCCAAGACCCCGGAGTCACATAGTGACCCCGCGATGACCAACCAGGTGCACGGGTCCTCTGAGGGTTCCCCGGACCAGGAACGCAAGAGGAAGAAATTCTCGAGGACCTCTTCGCAGGACTCAGCAAAAGTGGACAAGCCTCGCGCCAGATCCCTCAGCCCCTGAAGAAGACCCAAGGTGTCAGAGCAGGAGCAGCCACTTAGAGTCCCCAGGAAGGAATAGTTGGCCCTCGATGATCCCTCCCCCCTTTTCGCTAGCGCTGGACCCGGCTATCCCAGCATCTGTGTCAAAGGCTGCGGTACCATCTGTACTGGAGTTTAGGATGGAGTCCCTGGAGTCTGACTGCCTTCCTGGAGATGCAGCGGGCATAGTTGTCGGGCCCAGCCGGTTCATCTGCCCAAACCATCAGGTCCTCGACTTCGAGGACTTCCCCAATTGTCGAACCGATCCTCGACAGTGGTCTCGATCATGGTCCCACATCACATGATCAAGGTTCCGGCCAAGCAGCCTCGAAGGCCCATGGACCACTGGCCCCGAGCCCATCGCTGGCACCGCCCACCATCGAGTCCTTTAATGAGTACAACTGGGAGTCCAAGGACAAGACATCCCTGGACACTTGTACCTGTCTCCACCCGAGACCAGGTGCTGGTCACCGCCCGAGGACACCATGTTCCTTGAATTTGTGCAGGACATGTCGAATGTATTGGCATTCCCCACTGACTCGGAGGAGAACCCTCGCACGGAGGAGCTCGAGATCCTCCAGTATGAGTCCCCGCCAAAGGAGTAGCTTCTTATAATGTTTATCAACCATTGGAAGTTCTTTAGTATAGTAGGATGGTGATTGTTGGTTTTGGTTTGAAGGGTTATTATGATTGGTTGTAAGGTTGATTGTGATGAGAATTGGAGTTTGAATGGAATGGTTAGGAGTGGTTTTTGTTGGTGTGTATATATTGGTTATACTCGATTCAAATGTTGGTCAGGCTGCTATCAGGGCCTGGTTTATTCTGGGGGCTGGGATAGCCCTGAGTTTCCTTTGCAGTTTTGCATAAAGTTTTTGTCAATAGGGGTAGTGTTTTAGTGTGTGAGATTGTGATTGGTGGTTAGTTTCTGGGTGTATGATTATGATTAGATGCATGATTGGATGACCAATGGGGTTTGCATGAATGTGATTGTTTGGTAGTGTCTTTAGGTTGATGCTCATTGATCTTCCTTTGTTAGATGCAAGAGTGAGGTGGATTTAAAAGTGGGATTTGAGCTGCCATTTTTTATGGGGCTATTCTAAATGAAGGTAATGTGCACCTAACAGGGGGTTATTTTGGAACATAGTTGAGTTATGAGATGTAAATATTTGCATTTGTTCTTGTTTTCCTGTCAGCTTATATCTTTGGCTGTGAAGAAGCCTCTGAGTGCGGCGAAACCGACGGCTGTGGTTACCTGTTTAAGCTGGTACAGCTGGTATTAGTAACCTGAATGAATACCTTCGGGAAAGCATGGCTGAGATGGTAGTTGTGAGCACAGTCTACTGTAATGCTTAAGATCCAATGTGTGTGTGTGTGTGTATGTATATATATATATACGTGTGTGTATATATATATATATATATATATATATACGTATAGTATTTCTGTGCATTGTTCAGCCAGTTTGTGATATCAAAGTGGATAAGAATATTTATTTAACCAGTTTTCTATACTGCCTTATTCTTCAATCAAAGCAGAATATCCTGTATGCTTTCCTGTAAATTTTGAATGCTGAAATTTCGGGGCCGATGATGACTGTAGTGAAGTGACAGGCATCATTTTGTTGCTATTGAGTCCTTTTGTTGAGCCCCTGCAGTGTTTGTAAATTGAATGTTGCCTGTAGTAAAGGAGTTATTTGTAGTGGGATGCACCTACATTGAAGCATTGTCGGCGGGTCAATTTCACATATTTTATTAGTTTTGCACATACCATGACAGTCATGAACTTTACTCCTTAGTCCAGGTATGATCTCAGTCTCTCTAATTTACTGCTAATGCTTGACGTTGTACTTGTATCGTGCCAAAGATGCCATCTCCTGGAGTTTGTAAGATGTAATATGTAGGGATAATTTATCAAGAAGCACTTGGAAATTCCTCTTAATTAAGCCTGTGGCATCCAGTACAATGGGAAATATCTCAGTATCTTTCTGCCACATTTTCTTGGCCTCTGACTGCATGTCTTGGTACTTGAACATCTTCTTCCTTTGAATGCAAGTCGCCGTTCTGGTGGTGTTCTCCTTTTACACTATAGCTAGCTTCCTTGCATCCAGATTTTATCGTTTGGAATCGTAGTATCCCAGCTTCTTTTTGTGGGACTCCATATGTCAGCTAGCCTGTATATTTCAGGTACCAAGAACATCATCCTATAATGGACCCCACTTTTGGTTTCTAAGGCTGTATGTGTTTGTCGTATGTATGAGATGAGTTGGGTCTCAAGTTTGAGAGCAGCAAACTGTGTAAAGGTGAAAGAGGTGTGTTTGGGGGTGTTTGTATATGTTGTTGTTGTTAAGTGCCGTCGAGTCAGAGTTGACTCATGGCAACATTCTGGATTCAAGATTCAGGATCTGTGGGAAGGACAGGGAGCAACCTCTGACGTTAATGTGTGTAGGTGGGAAGCAAGAATAGAAAGAGGATAGACGGGAGGATATATACTGAGAAACTGTATCTTGTAAGGTTATATATGAATAAATATGTGTGTAAGTCGCTGCAGAGACAGTTTTAATATCTCACATTATTTAAAATGGATAATTTCCTTTTGGAAATTAGAAAGCACGAGTGTACACCTGCTAGAAGCACTCACCTATTTTGCACTGGTAGCTGAGTGGGTAAAGTAACATGTACACTTGAAAATGTCAAGTACAATGCCCTTTTATTCTCCCAGCCTCAACACGCCCAAAGGAACGCCTTGTTTTACACTAGCTCAAAGACTGCATGCTGTGACAGCGTATACTTAGATCTCACTGAGCAAAGGGGACAGTTTTCAGCAAAGTCATTTTCCGCTAGTAAATAGCTTTGAAAATTATCCCCCACAGGATACTGTCAATGTGGTACAAAGCTGTGCATGTCAAATTGGATGCGGACTGGTGTGTGTATGCGTCAGATGAATGTAGAGGAAAGGTTTGCTACCTTCTGTTGTATCCGAGTACAGAAAATACATTTAAGATTGAGAGCCATATTTAAGATTTAGCTTTGCCCATTATCAGTGCTGGACTACATTTACTAGGAGAATAGTTTTCTTTCCCATCAATCACACATCACAGGTTTTTCTACAGTGTTCACTAGATTCTAAGACTTGCCACAAAGGGGCCAGATCAGTGGCTCAGTGATAGTGCTATATACTGCAATGCAGAGGGACAGGAATGGGGGCAGAAAGAAGACATACTCATTGTGCAATGGCGACACCTAGTGGACAAATTTAGGGCCCCTGAAGACTGTCCCTGCAATGTAAGTTGGGAAAGAATATAAACTAGGAAAAAAAATCCCAAGCAGTTACGAAGGAAGGCTCAAGGTACCAGATTCCAGCACAGGTTCTGACTGAGCTGAAAAACATAAGGAGCTGGTGGAAACCGCTGTGTCAAAAATAAAAACTTGCAGTCTAGGCAGACCATAAGCTAAATTAAGATAAAATCACTCTAATGAGGCAGTCAATAGAGGCTAATGTTTATACTCTCGCTATGAAAGAAAACCCACATCTCTCTTAAATAAAGATACAACAATTAACTACTCCCACATATTCTGTTAATATATTATTGGCCTTTAACACCAATATAAAATAAGTTCTTATTGTCTATTAGAGTTAACAAGGCAGTAGCAGAAAAGTGAGAGAGCGTTTAGAATCTGACAGTACGGTCTAACAAATAGATGTTTTCTTGTTACGTGGCAGAACACCAAGGACACAAATGAGATGTTAGGAAGAATAAAGGTTTGAGATGTTTTAGCTTTGTGTATCTCGAGAAGATCATTTCTGTGCTGTTGAGATTGTCTCATATAGTCAGGATATTAACAGCAGCCAAGATGCAAAGAGAATCCCCAGGTGTTAATTCTTACGTCCTTCACCTGGAAAGCGGGGTTACTTACCTGTAACAGGAGCTCTTCGTGGTCAGCCACACCTGGTGACGTCCTCTGACAGCGCCGTACATGGAAGTGCTCCCTAGAGCTCAGAAACCTTTCTGAGCATGAGCCAGAGGCCCAACCTATGTATGACTTGGATCTCAGCTGCTAGTGGACTGTTTAGGAAGGTTACATTGATATGTCCCAGTCAAGATGGAACTGAATCTGAAAAAGTGTGACCCATGAAAATAAACTTTTATTAAATTGCCCGCTCAGTATCCAGTTAACTTGTGTGCGTACAGTTTGTATTAGTTTGCTCAGATGGAGTGAAGCATTCCAGAGGCAGGGTTGGGGAGGGGTTTTCACTTACGCAGAAGCATGTAAATTACTCCTGAAAATTTGTGAATGCCAAAGAGCAGATGTCAGTGTGTGCCTGGTTTCCCTAGGGTACTTGTCAAAGTAGGCTTTTTCTTTGAAACTCTGGCTAAGTCTGCACAGAGAAACCTGTTCATGTGATATTTATAACACTCCTCCCATAGACATCTGGGGATGAGGAAAGCTGGCAGGATTCAGTCGAACATAAGAAAATAAGTAACGTGAACGTGTGGGCTGAGGAAGGCGGTATGGCCGCACCCCTTCTCTAGAACACTGGTTTATGGAGTACAAAAAGGGTCACGTTTAGTATTTATGTATTTAGTTTGTTGGTTATTTTATTTGTATTTAACGCGAGCTCTTCCAGAAGCAGTTCAAGGCAAGTTACATTCAGGTCTGACTAGGTATTTCCCTGTCCACAGAAGGCTTACAATCTAAGTTTATACCGGCGGCAGTGGAACTTGTATAGAAACACTGCAGCTGATATTCAAAAGCAAGCGCCAACTTCAGAACTGCTTTCAAGTTTGTGGCCCATGTAATCCATAACATTTGACTCTGTAAGTCTTTGCAGGGCCAAAACTTGTGCAGTTTAAACTGGGTGGAATTTGGGGCGGGCTGGGGATGGAGTGAAATTGTAAACATTTAGCGGTAATATTCAGCTGCTGGTCATATAAATTATATATATCCAAATCCCACATATATATATATACGTATATTCAGCGGCATCACTTACAAGTTTATCATCGCGGATTATGTCGTTGTGCTGAAAATTGACCTCATGGATTATAGGAAGACTGGATGGCTCAGAGGAATGGTCACATCGCAAAGCCTCGCAGTTCTAGACCACCAGTGTAAAGGCCAGTGCAGGTGGGCTATGTGGCGTGAGAAAGCATGGTGAAGGCCTGTGTGGTGTGAGAAAGCATGGTGAAGGCCTGTGTGGTGTGAGAAAGCATGGTGAAGGCATTCATTCTTAAGGTTCCTGTGAATCTGTGAACTGTGCGACATACCTCACTGATGTGTGATAAGGACAGGATGAAAGGAAGGGGAAGGGGTCACCGAGCCAGGGTCAAATTACATTAGCGGAACGGTCCCCATAGTGAAAGAGCAGGGGGTGCAGCGAGTGAAAACTGATGTGCATTTGCAGACTTGTGAGGCTCTACTACTGGAATATCAGAGGTTCCTATAGCTTGCAATTAATATATTTAATTTAATGTAATTTTATACAGCAATTCCTCTTAGAGCTGAGGACAGCGCGGATTACAGAGAACTGTTTGTACACTGTAATAAGGATTGGGGGGGGGGGGTTCAGTAGTTGACGGAGCTTGCATTATAAAAACTGTGTGAGGGTTAAACTGGTATAAGAGATCCCTATATAAAATTATTTTATTTACTGAAATGTTTCCCCACAGATTTCTTGAAAATTTGGCAGACTAAATCTGCATATTATAGTTTCTTCCGCATATCCACTTTGTGCATGTTTGCTAGCCTGAGTGGTGCTACAGATACGTGTGTCTTTTGGAAGACTTTGGGGCCCTTTTACTAAAGGGCATTAGCTGTTTGTGCAGTTACGGCGCTTGCTCCAGGAGCGCTGAGAAGCACGTTGACAGTGAGCGCAGGGCTAAGGCATTAGCGTGGCTGGATTTCCGTGTTAACTTGTCTATGGCATGTTAGGGGATCAAGTTAGTGGGTTTGGAGCAGAGAGTGAGTGGGGCCCGTGCTAACTACAAGTTGGGCAGTTAGCACAGGTGCAATTTACCTGTTCTGTGTTAACTAGATTTGATGTTTTATGTCTGTTCTATGTAAAGTTGCTTGACTGTTCACATTCCATGTAAACCGTGCTGATACTAAATAGTGTGGTATGTAAAAGCAAATAAATAAATTACCGCAATCTCAACAGGTGGAGGTAACGCAGCAATGCGTTAGGTGATGGTACTGTGCATTAACAGATGGGAACATGCTTTCCACACCCTGACAGATAGTGCACGCTATTGGTGCATTAGGTGCAAATCACAGTGCACTTCAGTAAAAGGGCTCCTTTGTGTCTTTCCCAAAAGAGATGGTTTGCCATTAGTATGTAAATGACCTCTGACAGTTCTTTCTGTCATTCTCCTTTCCAGGCTTCAGATGCTGGAGGCCATTTGCAAACACTGGGAGGGCCCGATCAGCCTGGCCCTCTACCTCTCTGATGCAGAGGCCCAGCAGTTCTTGCGCTATGCTCAGGGCTCAGAGGTCCTCATGAGCCGCCACAATGTCGGCTACCACATTGTTTACAAGGAAGGTCAATTCTACCCCGTGAACCTGCTGCGCAACGTGGCCATGAAGCATGTGAACACGCCGTACATGTTCCTGTCTGACATTGATTTCCTGCCGATGTATGGACTCTACGAGTACCTCAGGTAATTGGGTGCAGCCTTGTAGTTACAACGTGTAGAGAGCGCACTGATCATTGAAACACTCATCAATTCCCTGCTCCATTACAAAAAGCATAAACAAAATAACCTGTGAAACTCAGCTCAGGATTGAGAACATTAGCAAAATGGGGGATATGCTGAAGGAAAAAGTATGAAATGGCTCGGTCCAGGGCTTGACATAAAATGCAATGAAAGAAAACGCAACTGTTTTTAAATATGTCTGATAAAGCTTGCAGAATCTGGGGCGATTGTTAAGCAATTTGAGTATCTGAGATGGTAACATTAATAAATAGATTTTGAGATAAAGGAGGATGCTTTTAAAGAAGGAATCTAGACATAAACCATTTTATCTTTTTGATCAGAAAACAGAGCTTCAAAGTATAGCAACAGGAATATATAGCGGCAGCGGCAGCAAGCCTTTTTTGTTTTGTTTTTTTCAATTGTATCCTGACCTAGACTGTGACAGCCTACTCTACCGAAAGCGCTTGATGGTGCAGCGCCAACCCACTCTTCCATCTTCAGCCTGCTTGTGACCTCTGACCCTCAGCATTGGCAGGGGGAACGGTGGAATCTCTAACGCTTGCTGTCTTTGCTTTGGTGATGTGTTAAATTAAAAATAAACAGAAGTGAAACTTAGAATTCACACTATCCACTGACTGGAAAAATGAGTTCTGTGGGCCCCAGTTTGGACACTCCTGACCTAAACCATTGATCAGACCCGTTGCTTCAGAGGAGGAAATAAATGAGAGAGGGTTGTTCAGGTTAACATGTTTTATAACATGGATGAATAGACAGCACCATCTAGTGCTCCCAACATGTACTGCAAACCTTACACTGAATATATTCTCATGTGAGGCTCGTCTTAAACCATTCTTTCCCCTCCACCTGTCACCCTTATGCAGTAACTACAGTCATTACAGCCATTCAAACTGACCTGCAACTGATTAATAAAAGGCCTGGAGCATATTTTGAAAAAAACCCAGCATTTCTCATGCACTGTGTAATATTTCAAAAATCTTCTAATCCTCTGCAAGCAGGCATGCTTAAAACAGTTTTACAGATGATGTCAGTGGGTAAATTCTACCAAGCAGCCCCCACAGGGCAGGGAGAGGGTCCAGTTGAAGGGGGCCCTATCCAGCCCAGTGATGACCCCATGGTGTAGTAGCAGAGAGAGAGTATGGAAAATATCATTTGCTTTAAAATAATTTCCACTCTGCCTCCCTCCATCTCTCTTTAATGAAAGGTGTACCCTCCTCTGGTGGCTAGAGAAGCAGCACCTGATGCCACACACACACACCTCATGATAACAGCCTACAGACACCACTGCAGTCCGACACTGTCCACTGCATATGGAAAAACCTGATGGAATTCCCCAGAGGATTCCTGCTCTCCTTACCCTTCTGCTGCCCAACTCTAGCATTGCTCCCCCACCTTGCTGCCTTCCCAGCCCCACCCGACTGCTGACTTCATCAGCAAAGCTTTGCTAGCTCCATCCACCCACCTGCCCATTTGCCCCTGCCATTGAGGATTGCCAGCTGTGTCCTGGCTACTGGAGCCTCGCAGCAGAGTGCATGTGCGCACCTCATCGCTTGCCAACAGGCAGCACCTTCTGAGCGCACTATGCATAGCAGTGTCCTTCCAGATGATCCCAGTATGCTTTCTATAGTATCACGAGCAATCTATGGTTCTGTACGCAGACAGGCTATAATTTGAATAGCATGGTGCATGACAACTTTCAGAAGAGACGAGGGAAAAGATATCAAAGCCTTATGAGAAGAGACTTGAAGACCTAAATATGTACACTCTGGAGGAGAGGCGGGATGGGGAGATATGATTCAGACCTTTAAATACGTAAAGAGAAACGATGAACAAACAAACCTCTTCCAAAGACGGGGAAGCTGTTGAGAGTGCATAACATGAAGCTGCAAGGTGGAAAATTGAAAGGCAATATCAGGAAATACTTTTTCACTGAAAGGGTGGTGGATACTTGGAATGCCCTCCCGATGGAAGTGGTGGTGGCAAATACAGTGACAGAATTCAAAATGGCATGGGACAGACACAATGGATCCATTTATAGCAACAGAATAAAATCAAAATAAGCTGAACCATCTGACTTCTCAACAAATGGGGGTGTCCTGCATGGAGCGGTGGGTTCGCCCCTAAACAAAGACATGGGGAGGGGTGGCCTGCACAGAGTGGCACCTACTCCTGCCATCTTACTCCGGCCATCTTACTGGGCAGACTAGATGGACCATGCTGGTCTTTATCTGCCGTCATTTACTATGTTACTGTGTTACTATAAGACCAATGAGGCTGTATATATATGTTAAATTAATTTAATTAAATGTTAAATTACATGCTTTTAATTAAATTAATTTAACAACAATACTGTTGTGATTAGCACTAAATCTATGAACCAAAGCAGGGCTCACAGAAACTGGGAGCTCTGACTGCTTGATTATACATTCTCTTGGAATTTCCTTTTTGTATCACTTATTATCATCCAACAGTGAAGTAAAATATTGGTGCAAATGTAGATAAGGGCAAATAGTTAAGTGGAACATTTATGTACTGCTCTTGCTCTGTCCTGACACCATCTGGATCAATGTTCTGCCAAGCTGTGAGGGAATCCTCCAACCACTGGTATGGGGAGGGTCTGTGATAGCGCATTCTAGGTTGTCCTGCTCCTTGCTACTAAAACGCAGAACTGCGGCACCTCCCCCTATGGGCAGCAGAGTGGCAGGCAGAATCGCACGTAGCTTGGCAGGAACATTGATCCAGATAGCATCAAGCAGAGTGAGAGCAGTGCATAAATTATACAGATATCCGACAATATTCAGTCATATCTATATTTCTAAATTGCTTAATTTAAGAGACAAAAAACGATTAAGTTAAACCGCTCAGCTGTATGGATAGTGGCTGAATACAGCCGGCTGTCTAAATAGTCAGTGTCACCGCTGTGTACAAATATTTAGTGCTGACACTTCTATGGATGTCTTCACTGGATATAGGTAAAATATTTAACTGCTGTGGCTAGCACAATGAGAAAGAGGTTCCTCCAGGTGACTTTGCCCTTGATTGAAGTAAATGTGGATGAAAATCAGAGCTTGAGTCATATAACAGATTCACTACAAGAAGATTCATCTGGGTCTTATAAGAATCCTCTTTAGCAAGAAAGCGGCAGAGTGAACTTTGTCTCAAGTATAGCAGATTTGCCCATTCTTCTCCTGCCCCTTTGTTTTCAGGTTTAAAAGGTTCAGCTTGTCTTTCTTGTTCCACCAGGAAGTCTGTTGCCCAGCTGGATCTGGCCAATATGAAGAAAGCACTGATTGTACCTGCCTTTGAGACACTGCGGTATCGCCTGTCCTTCCCCAAGTCCAAGGCAGAGCTGCTGTCCATGTTGGACATGGGAACCCTCTTCACATTCAGGTAAGGCACAAAAGCCACATGTCTCCACCTTTTTTAGGTGCTTTTCGCTGAAGCAGAGCACCTAGTCGAGGGTCCCGCCAGCTTGATAGATTTTTGCTTGTCTATATGCGTGTTTCTGCATGTGTAAACATGTGCAAACAAAAATATGGATGCTCCTCCCGCAGGGCTGGCCCAAGGAAGCCGCCACCCTAGGAAGCTGCCACCGCCCAAACCTTCCGGGAGAAATGTCCCTCCTTTCTGCTCCTTCTGAATGCTGAGACTTCTGCTGCCATTGGGACAGGACTAGCAGAACTTTGAGTGCGGTTGGACGTGAGACTCCACGGCAGCTTCATTTACCTTCTCAGTGCTGACATTCAGAAATAGCAGAAAGAAGGGAGCCACTCCTGTAAAGTGTTTTTTTTTGGGGGGGGGGGCAATTTGGCTGTCTCCTGCCCCTAAAAATGTGCTGCTCTAGGCAATTGCCTAGCTCTCCTGGTAGAAGGTCTGCACCACACAAACCAGCAGGATGGAGAGTTGGAGCTGCAGACTAGAAAGCCAGGTTGGAGTCCCCGGTTCCTGCTGGGCAGAAGAGCAGGGCTGCAGCCTGAAGAAGAGGAGAGCAGTGCTGAAAGGAGGGATGGGTGAGGAGGCACAGGATAAGGGAACGGGGCAGAGTTAGAAGGAAAAAAAGGGATGGAGCATAAGGGAAGACGCTGGCCATAGCGTAAAAGGGCTGTGTAACTGTGAATAGGAAATTGGTTAATTGGATCAAGTAGACAGTTCACTTGGGGGTAGCAAAAATCAACTGGGACTGTTAAAGATCATCTTGGGCGGATTGGAGCTTTGCAGAAGTCATTTGAGAACTTGCAAGGTGAGCAAGTTAAGACTGCAGTGTGCCATGATAAACTGGAAGAGCTTGAAAAACCTTACCATCAGGATGTTGAACTCCCCCCCCCCCCCCACATTCCGTCTGTAGCCCCAAAAAAACTGTTTAGGTAATATCTGATTAAGAACATAAGAAATGCCATACCGGGTCAGACCAAGGTTCATCAAGCCCAGTATCCTGTTTCCAACCGTGACCAATCCAGGTCGCAAGTATCTAGCAGTTTCCTCAAAGGACACAGGTTCCACAGTGCTTTTATTTGAAGTTCAGAAATCTCGGCAGAGTCTTTCCCCCCTTTGTACAAATTTTTCTGTTTTCCATGTAAGAAGCGGGTGGATGGAGAACTTGATACAAGCGTATCAGCAGAGCCAGTCCAGGTTTCTGTGGATGGCTTTAATGTGACAACTGTGTTGGAGACTTCATTAGATAATGTGAAAGAACATGCTACTCTCCTTGTGTCCTCTGTATTTCAGAATGATGCAAATTTAATTATGAAGTTGCTTTTTCAAGATAGGAATATGCATCTCTGGGTCGACATATATACTGTTTTTCTGATCTGTGCAAGGAGATGCAAGCTCTTTCTCCAACGCCTGCCCTCTCCATCTGTCCAAGCATGCCCCATATCTGTTGTAGTAATGGCTCCAATTACCTCTACTGTAGGTCCTTTCAGTCCTTGTCATCTTCAGCTTTGCTTCTCTCTTTCATATCTGTCACTTGATGACTGATGGCTCTGATAAGGATCAGTTCATTGATCTACTGAGATTCACAGCAAATGAAAGACAAATCAGGCAAAAGAAGAGGGATTGCGATGTAATTTGTTTCATAGTAAATTCTCTGGGACCCAATCTTTGGCCTGCGACGGTCAGCGCTTGTAAAGCATCTGGTCGCCACGGACAAAAGTGAAACTGGATATCCATCGGTGCTGATTATCTGGTTCACCACCGACTTTCTTTGCTATCTGATCAGCGGTGATATTCAGCAACTAACCAGATAGCAAAGCCTCATAAAGTTAGGAGAGTCATTGACCTGTCCTAACTTTATGCAGTTACCATTTCTATTGTGGGCTGAAAATTGCCACTGACCGGATAAGGGCTGGGACTGCCCAGCCCTGCCCTCTGGACTATCTGGATTCTGCTAGGGTGGTCTGTGGGGGTATTCAGGGGTTACTGGCTGGCCATTGCTGCTGAATATTGGGCTCAGAGGGGTTTATGTGGATAGCAGGCCCTGCTAACTGCATAAACCCTTTTAAATATTGGAGAACCTTAAACTTAATTGTTTACTTATAGTTACACTGTTCTCAAATTATAATAAAAATATAAAACAATTAAATTAAAAACCATCTCAGTGATCCCCTGGTCGGGGTCGAGCGCCTGAGCGGGGCTGGCAAACCCTCCTGCTCAGAGGCTCCAGCCCAATCGGGGCTGTGGGAGGCGGAGCAACAAGCTGAAAGGGACGCCGCCGGCAGGAAGGGACCATACACGAGGCCATCTCAACACTCCCCCGATTGGGGTCGAGCGCCTGAGCGGGGCCAGCAAACCCTCCCGCTCAGAGGCTCCAGCCCAATCGGGGCTGTGGGAGGCGGAGCAACAAGCTGAAAGGGATGCTGCTGACAGGCGTGCCCGTGCTGGGCGGGCCTCGCTAGAGGTCCCTTTGGCATGGCCCTTAGGCGTGGACCAAGTAGCGGCCAAAGATCCGTACACCAAGCCCTCATCTAAGTTAACTCTGCTGCCTTGCCCTGCCTGGGCAATCCTCTGCTTAGTCTGTGTAGACCTGGTGGTTTCACATAAAAGTCAAAATAGCCTGTCTTTTCTGTTGGGCAACCATAGTCAGGTCGAGGATGCTCTGATCAGCTTCCTCACTCTCGTCCCAGTCATGCTTTTCAGCTGTCTGTGAGCGAATTTGGGGTCCCTGCCATTTAGGACTTATATGAGCACGCTGGTTTTGCTCCCCTGGTTTATATTTTTGTATATGTTTTTGCAGCGGCAGTGGGGCTACTGCCGCTTCCATTAGTTTTTCCTCTTTACGTTTATCCTTAAGACATTCATCAAGTCTAAGGATTTATTTTATTTATTTATTACAGTTGCTTATATACCGCACTATTCAGTATCAGCGCGGTTTACAATATAACAAAACGACCAAGACAACAATCTGTTTGGTTTTACAAGAAACAGGAGTACCAACTTGGCTAACTGGGTTGAACTATATACACGAGATAATAAATAGTAAAGGCTGGGAATATAAGAACACTAGTTTCTTAGGTGGGGTTAGATGTCATCAGTATCTGTTTGTTGGTGCTGATTTTGCCATGCAGTATGATTAAGCTGCAATTTGGCAGTTTCCTCAGCTATGCATTTCTCTTGTTCATCCAACCGTTTGGAATCGGTCCTCAATTTAGCTCGAGCTTCTGATAAGAGGGCTTTAGCCTCTTCGTATTCACTATAATCAGAGGGCAGGGGACCACATTGCTGCAGATATACATGTCTCTCAATCTTAGCACACAGCTTGTAAGTTAACTCTGCTGCCTTGCCTTGCCTGGACAATCCACTGCTTGTAAATTAACTCTACTGCCTTTTCTTGCCTGGACTATCCATTAGTTGTATAAATTAATACTGTTACCTTGCCTGGACAATCCATTGCTTGTAGATTAACTGCATAGAACTTGCTACCCATTGTTTGCATTGTTTGCTTTATAAAAACAACTCACGTTGCATAAGCCTATTAACTCAACTATCACCTCATAGATATTCTGCGAACTAACTATGGAGTGGAGGAGTGGCCTAGTGGTTGGGGCAAGGTACTTCAGGCCGGAAGGTCGGGGGTTCAAATCCCACTAGAGGACAGCAACCTTGGGCCGGAAGGACTGGGGTTTCTAGTCCCACAGGTGCTCCTTGTGGTCTTGGGCAAGCCACTTAACCCTCCATAGCTCATGTTCCCTGTAAAATAGCTATCTCCAAGTTATAATGCCATGTTCAATGTAATTTCAGTTTGTTCAATGTAAACCGCACTGATGCAGAATAGCGCGGTATATAAGAGAATGTAAATAAATAAATAACCACAAGTAACACAACACATAGAGTAAAGACACCACTACTAATGCAAAGCTACACCTATAGGACACAACTCAAGTTCAGCCCAGGTCAGTAAACCACAAACCCTATCCCAGGTCAGTAAAATACAAGTTGTAAAATGCATTCCATTATCCACTACTTCATGGCCTACCTCACACTTCTCCACATGTTTGCCCTCTGCACACATAGCATCAGACTCAACGAACAAATTCCCTTAATCAACCCACATACCACCCAACCTAGATGCACACCAGCATCATATATATCCAAAGAACACCAACAATCAAAGAATACAGCCCACAAACCATACAATGCCACACATAATACGCCTTCTCACCACACAGATAATAAACACACAGACCCAATCATAAAAACAAACATCAGGTGTGCTCTACTAAACGCCAGATCTATCAGGAACAAACAAAATACTATCCTTGATCTAATCCACGACAAGAAGCTTGATATAATATGCATCACCGAGACCTGGTTAGACGACTCAGACCAGGTCATATTAAACCAAGTAACCCCAACAGGATACTCGGCATTTAACTGCATCAGAGAACAAAAGAGAGGAGGAGGAGTACTAATACTTACCAGAAAGAAATACAGATTCAGAACAATCGCCACCACCAACACAAGCAAATCCAACACACTCACTATAGCCAACAAGTACCTAACCATCTCCCTCACATACGGACCACAACTGAACACCTATCCACAGTAATCAAAATGATATGCACACACTACAGAAGACACAAACCCCTCGTTGCACTAGGAGATTACAACCTAACATCTGCACCCACCAGAGAAACCGCAACGTTCTTAAAAGCCATGGAGTCATTAAAATACTGCCAGACAATTAACGCCCCAACGCACCAACATGGTACAACTCCGGACATGGTCTTCATGCCAATGCAACTAGTGGAACAGAACAAGACCACAAAACCAACAATCACGCCAGTCCCCTGGTCAGACCACCATGTAATTTTATTTATTTGTGTGTTTTTCTATACCGCCCCTTCCAGAGATCAGGGGCGGTTTACAGAGAACTTTTAAAACAATATAACAAAAACATTGGAATATTGCATTACATAGAACATTAATGGCACATAGTAACTATATTATAGGGAAAGAAATACTTTAACTATTTTCATGGTTGGGTAAAATACTGCTTATTAGACCGAGCCATAAAATTTACAAGGATTTATAAAAACATTGTAGTAGAAACTAGAAGTGTGTAGCTCTAATGTGGTAGAGGGACTGTTTGTAATAGGACTGATTAGGGTTCAGTCTATACTAACAGGGAGTGAGTCTTGAGTTAGGTAGGGTAGACTTGTGTTAGTTTAGTTGTGTATTCTTGCGTAGTATGTTTGATTGTGGTTTGTAGGTTGCAGTAATATTGACTAAACAGAAAAGTTTTAAGTTCCTTCCTGAAAGAGGTAAGGTCCTTAATCTCTCTAAGGTTTAGTGGTAGCTTGTTCCATTGGCTGGGTGCATAATATGAGAAGGCAGTGTTAGTGGTTATTTGCTTCAATTTTCTCACAGCATCAGGAATTAATAGTATGTTGAGATTTGCTCTTCTTCTTCTTCTGTTTTCTGGAGGGGTCTGCAGTAAAGTTGCTAGATGTGAGGGGGCTAAGTCATTAATGAGTTTAAAGATGGTGACAAGGGTTTTATATTGAATCCTACTCATGATTGGTAGCCAGTGGAGAGCGTATAGGATGGGGGAGATGTGGTCACTTAGTTTGGCTTTAAAAATGATCCGAGCAGTGACATTCTGGGCTCTTTGAAGAATGTGCAGATTCTTTTTAGATGTACCTTGGAGTATGCCGTTACAGAAATCTACAGAAAACATAGAAGAATGGAACACAATAATATCCAACGCAGCATCTGCCCCTGCCATCAAAGAACCACAATCACGCAAGAGATCCAATGCTCCATGGTACTCACATGAAATCAGAGTTGCAAAGCGCACACTCAGAAGACTGGAAAGAAAATGGAGAAGGGACAAATCACACAACCTCCTAACCCAATACAGAGACAAACTGGAATATAACAATCTAATAAATGAGCGTAGACAGCAACACCATACCAACCTAATCATGAAATCTACTAATAGACCATGAGAACTCTTTAGCATTGTTCAAAAGCTCACCAAGGACAACACGCAACAAAGCACCCACCATCTTGACCCACAAAAATATGCAGACTACATGAAGTCAAAATACACCAACCAAACATGCTCTACTTCACCACAAACAAACAATCTCACAATAAAAAAGCAACATCAAACATGGGAGAGCTTCAACATACCAACAAAGCAGTAAGTAGAAGACATTATATCTGGACTAAACACAACAACTTCACCATCAGACCCATGCCCAGTAACTTGGATCAAAGCTACAAAAAGCCAGCTTTCTCATCACATTCAAAAAATGGTCAAAGATTCACTCCAACAAGGATACATCCTGCAACCCCTAAAGTAGACAATGATACCACCAATACTTAAAAGTAGCAATCTGAGCCCATCTGAACCAAAATCATACCGTCCCATCTCAAGCCTTCCATTCCTTGCGAAAATCGTGGAAAAGGCAGTGCAAAGGCAACTTCAGGACCATATAGATATCAATGCCCCACTGGACATACATCAGCACAGATTTAAGCCCCAACACGGCGTGGAAACACTACTCACCTCCCTCTTTGACAATCTCCTAAGAGGCATGGACAACATAAAAAATGGATACCTGCTAGTGTTCATGGACATCTCGGCGGCCTTCAATACTGTGTCACACACCAAGCTATTGCAATGCTTAAAACAGATAGGACTACGCAAGAATACCCTGAAGTGGTTTACATCATACTTGGAAGGACGAATGCAACAAGTCAAATGCGACCAAAAGAAATCACTACAATTCCACGTCATTCAGGGAATACCTCAAGGCTCAGCCCTATCATCAATGTTCTTCAACATCTACATACAGCCCATATGCAACATCATCAAGCACCACACTATCACATTTATGCTGACGACATCATGGTGTACGCTCCAATCAACCTACTAGCTCTAAACACTACAACAATAACAAAATGCCTCGAAGACATGAATGACTGGCATGTAGCCAATAACTTAACAGTCAACTATGACAAAACTGAGGCAATGTTCGTCACTAGGAACCCCACCTTCATACCTCCACAAACTATCAGCATCCTAGACAAACACATAGTAGTCAAAGAAGAAGTTAAGTATCTGGGCATAACACTAGACAGAGCTCTGAACCCAAAATCCCACATCACCAAAACCGCAAACAAGGCATATCACCGATTGAAAATAATCAGACAAATCAAACCAAATGCTCCATCAAGACCACTTCCGCACAGTGTGCCAAGCACTCATCACACCACTGCTTGATTATGGGAACTCACTATATCAAGGCCTTCCTCAGCAGACACTCCACCCACTACAGATGGTACAAAACACCACAGCACGCATCATCACAGACACTCCAAGGACCGAGCACATCACTCCCGTCCTACAACAACTACACTGGCTCCCAGTGGTGGCAAGAGCGAAATACCAAACAATCATGATCATCTTCAAAATCATTCACCATCTCTCAGCAGACGTACTCCAAAACGTTATAACAAGAGACATCAGCAATAGACCAAGAAGAACCAATAATGACAACATGATCGGCACACCTTCAGACTATCCCAAAACCAAACAAACAACATCAAAAAGAGCACCATCACTACTGGCATCCACACTATGGAACTCCCTCCCAACAAGCCTGAGGGCGTTAGATGACCTCACAGACTTCCGCAAAGACCTCAAAACATTCTTATTTATAGAAACCTATGAGCATTCAGGCAACATCCCCTACCCAAACAGAAATGCTACTACCTCCGCCAACTAAACACACACCCACACTCACAAGTCTATCACACCACGTTATTAAATACCTTCATGTTAAATGTTACCTTAATTGTACTGTCTCAATGCTGTTAAGTAACTGTACTGTCTAAATGTTTACACGTACTCTAATGTTAAATGTAACCCTCCAATTGACCACCTAGATTGAAGGAAAAGGTGGCATACAAATCTGTCTAAATAAATAAAATAAATAAATAAATAATTCTAAAAGAAAATCTAACAAAGAGCAAACCTGACATTTTCCCTGCCCTGAAACTGTAAGTGATTTGGGTTATAGATCTCACCCACAAAGAGATGTTAAGTCCCCTCTAATTTTAACTGGAAGCACACAGAATAATGGAACAGCTACACCCACACAAAAATCTCAACTGTGTGCTAAGCATCTTTTCTTATGGTGCTGGCTGCCTAGTCTGCTGTCAAGCACAGCGGCGGCTTATAAGGAAGGGGAGACTGCTGAAAGCTCCCACTGGCCTTCTAATCACTCTGCTGAGCCGTTACAGGGGCTGTAGACATGGGAGGGGAGGGAGGGGGAGGGGAGGGTGGCCATGACAGTGATTGCTGAGTTCTTTTGAGGCATTGCAAGCTCTCACGCCAAGTACTAGATTAGAATCGTTCACTGACTCAAATTGCTTTTGCCACCTTTTCTCTGAATATTTACCTTTCCTTCTACAATTGTTCCATAAATAGGAAATGCTTCCCAAAATAAATAAATAAATTGGGGGCGTAGAGCAGCATGTGATTCTCTGCTATATTTTGCAGTGGAGACATGATCTGTAGCAAAACTTCCTGAACCACAGTTAATCTCATGGTGCTAGTTCCTGCTGGGTTATAACCCTCCTTCCTTATAACATATGGCATTTCACACACAAAAACATACCTCTCCTTCCTCCCAACTCCCAATTTTATGCTTGTAACTCTTCCTTCATCCATTTCTGCCCTGCTTGTACACCCTCCCTCTGTGACTGCAGCTGTCGATGGTGCCCCTCCTCCAGTCTTACCATAATGCCCAGTTGATACCTGCAGCTGGGAATAGAAATTCCACAGTGCTTTTCCAGTTTGCTGCATCCACGTATGAATCCCTTTGCTGTATATCTGCAGCTTATTTTGGAACTCCCCTCCCTATGTTCCTGCACCTGGTTATACATTTGTGGACCAGGGAAACTGCCTAGTGTGTGTCTTTCCTGGAGGCAGTTTGACTGCTTAGGATTGCTCTTGGAGCAGACAGATATGGAACGTTCCCTGAGCCCAAACCTGTCTCCATGACTGGCCAGCAGGCAGAGCTTCATTCTTGCGCAGGTCTGCAGCCATCCCCAGGACCGGCCCCAGAGTTGGTTCAAGGTATTAAAGGCAAACCTTAAGCCTTATGCTATTGTTAAGCTTTGACTGCCTTGTTCTTTGCCGCCTTCGCAGAGCCACCACCCAGATCGACAGCCTATTTTCCACTTTCATACAAAAAAAATTCTCACCAAAATCCCATGGCAGTGAAGAGCTCCTGGGCCAAAGCATTCCACAAGCTTACTCGGCACACCTTCCTCTCTTTAGTGATGTGTTTCTCTGTTCTGAGGATTGTGAAGACATAGTACTCAGATCCAGAGATTCAGTTATCAACCAGGACCCTTGATGATTCTCCACTCCAATTCTTGGGTCCCCCAAACAGATCTGGATTTTTGGTTGACTATAGTGAATATTCATGAGATAATTTATTCTTCTGCTCCTTCTCTCATCTGGAGATATCAATCTCCAGGAACAAGGAGGAATATAGTCTTCACATATGGGTATCGTCAGTACTGATGCAGCCTGCGTGGGAACACTCCCCAGCGTCCAATAGGAAAGCTTTTGGGAGCATCCCACAGTGCCTGCGTGCTGCCTTCCCGCTTTTCCCAACTGTCCCTCTCCAGTTCTTCGTTTTCCGCAGAGCCGACAGGTCACACATCCTGTCACCGCAGAAAATAATTCCCTTCTATTCTTCTTTTTTTGGTCACGTCTGCCTTCCTTCAACGCTACACCAGTACCGCTGGTGGTTCTTTCTTTTTTTTCCAAAAAGAAAACAACTTCTGGAGTCTTTTCCAGGTTTTTTTCTCCTCAGGTGCCACGCGCCATTTTGGGCACTAGGCCCAACTTTTCCTTTAAAATGGAAAAACCCGCTTCGGGTTTTAAAAAGTGTTCCAAGTGTGGCAGTACCATCTCCATCACCGACACCCATGAGTGGTGCCTCAAATGTTTAGGTCCTGACCACTCTATTTCGGAGTGTGTTGCTTGTGGGATGATGTCGAAGAGGGGCCAGCAGAACCGTGCTGCTAAACTTAGCACCCTTTTTCCCTCCGATGCAGCCTCTGTGGCATCGACGTCTTCCAGGACTTTGTCTTCCTCCCATGGATCTCAGGTAACTAAACATAAATCTAGCCGGTCCTCAAAGGGTAGATCTCCCTCTAAGCATCAAGATGCCTCTGGCATTGCCCTTGAGGGACTTTCACTGGCAAAATTGCCCCGGCGAGAGGCTTCGGCTTCCAAAGCATGAACGGGGCTCCAGGATGTTCTCGAGGCTTCAACCTCGGCAGAACTACTGGTGCCATGCTCTGGGGTACCAGCTGCTTCATCTCGGTACCGATACCCAAGCATCAGCAGCGTCGATAGACCAGAGATTCTTGCCTATTGAATGCAGTCTGGCGGCTCTTCTCACGGCCTCGATGCCCTTGAAACCACTTCAGACAATTCAACCGGCACCGACTCGGGTACCGGTATTGACTGCATCGACATCGGCAGGTATTCTACCGGGACCGAGTCATGCTTATCCATCCGGTATCGACAAGTCGGTACCGGACTCCTCCGATGCTGACTTCTACCGGTACCGTGCTTTGCTTGATCACCCGGATCGGAGTTACTTTGAATCCTCGGATGAGTCTGAAGACTCTGAAAGCTCTGCCGATACCAGAGTACTTCTTCCTGAGGATTCTTCTTCTCCTCAGCGTAGGATGTCTCCACCAGAGGATATGTCCTTTCAGGACTTCATCCGAGATGTAGCTCGAGGTCTTTCCATCACAGTGGCTCCTGAAAAAGAGCCTAGGGCAAAGGAATTAGAAATCCTACAATACCTTAATGCTCCCAAGGAGGCAGCTACCTTACCTATTCATGAGATCTTGCATGATCTCATGTTAAGGATGTGGGAAACACCTCTAACCACATCTCCTCACTCTTGAAGACTCGACACCATGTATCGAGTTCCTCCCTATCCTGGGTTTCAGAAGACTGAGCTACCACACCATTCCATGGTGGTGGAATCAGCTATGAGAAGGATCAAGAGTGCAAAAAAGGCATGCATCTAACCCTCCAGGACGTGAGTGTAGACTGTGGACGCCTTTGGACTTCAAACTTTCCAGGCTTCCATGCTTTCTGCTAGGATCAGTTACTATATTTTATATATGGGAATGTTCCTTAAGGAGGTCACAAGAGATTTAGAGCTTATGAGCCCTCTCCTTCCTGATGATAAGAGGCAGGATTACCTCACCCTTGTCAAACATGCTCAGGATGTTTCCAAGTTTGTCAATCGTGCAGCCTTTGACTGCTTTGAGTGCATAAGCAGAACCTCTGCTATTGCCATAGGTGCACGTAGGATTGCCTGGCTCCAGGCATCTGACTTGGAACTTTGGGTACAGGATAAACTAGGAAATATTCCTTGCACAGGAGAGAATCTCTTTGGCAAGAATTGGCAGGAAAAAGCTAATGAGATAGATGCTGATAATATCACCTTGGATAGATTTTCTAAATCTACAGCTGATCCTGCAAGGCAAAATCCTACAAGAAACCATTCTTCATTAAGAAGAAGAAGTTTTATCCCTCCTATACCCAACAGGGACATCGTTTGGGTCAGTCTGTCCAAAAGGGACATCAGCAACAACCTAGGCAAAGAAAAACAAAAGCTGCTAAGCCTCAACCAACTCAGCAGACTCAGCCTCCACAGGGGCTTTGACTCCTATCTAGAGTGGAGGAGTGGCCTAGTGGTTGGGGCAAAATACTTCAGGCCGGAAGGTCAGGGGTTCAAATCCCACTAGAGGACAGCAACCTTGGGCCGGAAAGACTGGGGTTTCTAGTCCCACAGGTGCTCCTTGTGGTCTTGGGCAAGCCACTTAACCCTCCATAACCCATGTTCCCTGTAAAATAGTTATCTCCAAGTTATAATGCCCTGTTCAATGTAATTTTAGTTTGTTCAATGTAAACCGCACTGATGCAGAATAGCGCGGTATATAAGAGAATATAAATAAATAAAATAAATAAACTTTACCTTCCTGGCCCTGAACGGTCCAGAACCCTCCACCATTCCAGGAAGGTTATGTCATTTTGCCCCTAGATGGGGTCAGATAACAGTAGAAAATTGGATGCTGTCTATTGTAAGAGAGGGGTACAAACTTCATTTCCTCAGCATGCCCCCTCCTACAATGGTAAGACAGTTCAATTCTCAGACCTCTCTCAACATCCAGTTAGGTCAAGAGGTCACTGTGCTTCTTGCCCAAGGGGCAATAGAAGAGGTACCCATTCTACAACAGGGTGCAGGGTTCTACTCCCCATATTTCCTTATTCCAAAGAAAACAGGAGGACACAGACCCATTTTAGACCTCAGAGAATTGAACAAATTCCTGTTCAAAGAGAAGTTCAAAATGATTTCTCTAGGAACTCTGCTGCCATACCTTCAGAGTCAGAATTGCCTTTGTTCTCTAGATCTCAAGGATGCGTACACTCATGTTCTCATCCATCCAACCCATCAAAAGTTTCTTCGCTTCCTATTTCAGGGGAAGCACTACCAATACAGGGTTCTTCCTTTTGGCCTGGCCTCGGCACCAAGGGTTTTCACAAAATGCATGGCTGTGGTGGCAGCATTTCTTAATTCGTCTTCCCTTACTTAGACGACTGGCTCATTCGAGCCTCTTCAGAGCCAGGGTTGCTCTCTCTCACACAATGCGCATCCTTCAGTATTTGGTACTTGTCATAAACTTCCCAAAATCCAACCTTTCTCCCACTCAGTCTCTAGAGTTTATAGGAGCTCTGCTGGACACCAGACAGACAAGGGCCTACCTTTCACAGGCCCACTGCCTTCGCATTGTGCAGTTTGCTTCCCAAGCAGTGTTAAAACCTCACCTCACTGCTCGAGAAATGTTACAGTTGCTAGGCCACATGGCATCCACCTTGCATGTGGTTCCTTATGCTCACCTCCATATGAGGGCAGCCCAGTGGACTTTATCCACTCAGTGGGCTCAGGCGTCAGGTTGCCTGTCAGACAAAATAGCAAACTCAGATCGGCTTATTTTGTCCCTTCAATGGTGGCAGTCACCCCAGAACCTTTTGGTGGGGTCTCCTTTTCAGCAACCCCCACCCCAAGCCACTCTAACAACAGATGCTTCACAGGTAGGTTGGGGAGCCACCTGCAAGGCCTCTCTACCCAGGGTACCTGGACTCCACAGGAGGCCTATCTACACATCAGTCTCCTGGAACTCATAGCAATCTTCCTTGCTCTTCGAGTATTCCACACCCAGCTCAGCTACAAGACACTCCTAGTTCAAACGGACAATCAAGTAGCCATGTTCTATGTGAACAAGCAGGGCGGAACAGGGTCTCTGTCGCTATTCAATGAAGCTTTGTGACTATGGGCCCTCGCCAGAGAGCATCAGATTCATCTCCTTGCGGTGTATCTTCCAGGCATTCAAAACTCTTGGGCAGACAGACTCAGTCGAGTTCTGCTTCCACACGAATGGTCTCTCCATGCGGACCAGGTGGCCAAAACTTTCCAAATTTGGGGAGCCCCGGACATAGACCTCTTCGCAAGTCCGCTGAATGCCAAACTTCCCCAGTTCTGTTCCAGAATTCTGGCTCAGGGTTGTCAGGCCAGGGATGCTATTCTCCTCCATTGGGGCCAGGACCTCCTGTATGATTTTCCACCCAATCCCCTAATTCCCAAAACCCTGTTCAAGCTTCAGAGAGACAGAGGTCATTTGATTCTCATAGCTCCACATTGGCCACGGCAAATGTGGTACCCTCTGCTCCTACATCTCTGTCAAGTTCCGCCTCTGGAGTTGGGATCTGCTCCAGATCTCCTTTCTCAGGAGGACGGGATGCTGTGGCATCCCAGTTCCCAGTCTCTGCATCTCAGGGCCTGGTTGCTGAAAGCCTAGAACTTCAAGGTCTTAACCTTTCTCAACAGGTAAAGGATATCCTTTATGCTTCCAGGAAGCCTTCCACAAGACGCTGTTATGCTTTCAAGTGGAAAAGGTTTACCATATGGTGCTCGCAGAAGGGTCTTAACCCTCTTGCGATACCTCTGGAATCATTACTGGAGTATCTTCTTCATTTGTCACGCAGGGCTTAAGACCAATTCAGTGAGAGTTCATTTGAGTGCTATTGCAGCTTCTTTCAAGCCTCTAAATGGGCAACCTATTTCCTCTCATAGCGAGATTTATGAGAGGCCTTCTTTTAACTAAGCCTCCCATTAAGCCACCACCGGTGGCATGGGACTTAAATTTGGTTCTTGGGCAGCTTATGAAACCACCTTTTGAACCATTAGCCACTACCTCTTTGAAATTCCTTTCCTGGAAGGTCATCTTTCTTATTGCAATCACATCAGCACGTCACATCAGTGAATTGCAAGCATTGGTGGCTGATCCTCCTTATACAAGATTCCATCACGATAAGGTAGTCCTTAGGACTCATCCACATTTTATGCCAAAGGTGGTGTCATATTTTCATTTAAACTAAGCAGTTTATTTATTTATTTATTTTATTTAGACAGTTTTGTATACCGCCTTATCCTTCAATCAAAGCGGTCACAACACAATTGGGGGATACATTTAACACGCGGGGATATGAGACACATACACTAATACTTACAGGGAACATGGGCTATGGAGGGTTAAGTGGCTTGCCCAAGACCACAAGGAGCATCTGTGGGACTAGAAACCCCAGTCCTTCCGGCCCAAGGTTGCTGTCCTCTAGTGGGATTTGAACCCCCCGACCTTCCGGCCTGAAGTACCTTGCCCCAACCACTAGGCTACTCCTCCCTACAGTTTGCCTTCCTGTATTCTTCCCAAGGCCTCATGCCTCAAATGCAGAAAGGAATCTTCATACTTTGGATTGTAAAAGGGCTCTGGTCTTTTACTTACAAAGGACACAGCAACATAGGAAGTCCTCTCAACTCTTTGTTGCTTTTGATCCTAGTCATTTGGGACTTCCAGTCTCCAAAAGAACACTATCCAACTTGATTGCACAGTGTATATCTTTTGCCTTTGAGAGTAAAAACCTTCCTTTGGAAGGTCATGTCACAGCTCACAATGTGAGAGCCATGGCAACCTCTATGGCTCATCTTCACTCTGTGTCTATTGACGACATCTGCCGAGCAGCTACTTGGGCTTCGGTTCATACCTTCACATCCCATTACTGCTTGGACAAGAACTCCCGCCGGGATGCCTTGTTTGGTCAGGCTGTTCTTCAACACCTGTTCCATACTTAATCAACTCCTACCCACCATCCCTGGTAGGATGCCAGAGATCCATGGGGGGAAGTGGAGCCCTTTCACAAGGGCACACAACTTCTGGGGTCTTCTCCCTGGCATCTGCAGCTAGGGAGTCCCGATATGTGAAGACTACATTCCTGCTTGTTCCTGGAGATAGCATAGTTACTCACCTGTAACAGATGATCTCCGGGAACAGCAGGAATTTAGTCCACAACCCACCCACCTCCCCTAGGAGTTGTATCTCTTTTTCTCTTTCTCTCTTTCCATCTCTCTTTGTCTCAGCTATAAACTCAGATGGAGAGGGTCAGTTGGGAAAGGCGGAAAGGCAGCACGCAGGCACTGTAGGATGCTCCCAAAAGCTTTCCTATTGGATGCTGGGGAGCATTCCTGCTCAGGCTCCATCGGTACCAACGATACCCATATGTGAAGACTAAATTCCTGCTGTTCCCGGAGATCACCTATTACAGGTGAGTAACTGTGCTATCCCAACCCTGGCCCACCTAGACTTTTTTTCCTGCTCCCAGAACAGATCTGCAACTACTCAAATCTTATTCATATCCCTCTCCTTTCCCCCTTTTCATAGGTGCCTTGTGGAATGCACACTCTGTCTCACATAAGCTTGCCTTTATTCATGACCTCTTTATCTCTAATACTGTCCATATCCTTGCTCTAACTGAGACTCAGCTTCACTCACTGCCCTCTGTGATGGCGGATGGCGATTACCAATTCTCCCACACGCCCCATCTTCTTGGTGGTGTTGGGTTTCTACTGTCTACCCCTCCTTCTGCCTCAGTCTCACTCCTTTCCCTCCTTATTACTCCACTACCTCTCTAGATAGCTGTTATTTATCGATCTCCTGATAAATCCACTTCTACCTTTTCTCATTGATTTTGACTTGTGGCTTTCCTTCTTTCTGGCTTCATCATTTTTTTTTTGTGCCTTCGAGTCAATGCTGACTCCTGGAGACCAGCAGCTCATGGGTTTCTTGGCATTGTGACCACAAGTAGATTGCCAAGCCTCTCTTCCAAGGCAATGGAGGGTTATTTTTATTATTTATTTTATTCAGCAATGTTATATATTGCTTTTCACCAGGTCAAAGTGGTCACATTCAGGTACAGTATATATTTCCCTTATCCCCAAAGGGCTCACAATCTATGTTTTGTACCTAAGGCAATGGCGGGTAAAGTGGCTTGCCCAAGGCCAGAAGGAGCGCTGTGGGACCGGAAACCCCAGTCCCTCCAGTCTGAGGTTGCTGTCCTCCAGTGGGATTCGAACCCCCAGCCCTCTGGCCCGAGGTAACTTGCCCCAACTGCTAGGCTACTCCTCCCCCCAAAGTCCCAAGGAGTGCTAGTCATGCCTGCCTATCTGACATTGCTGCCTGGATATCTCACCACCATTTGAAACTTATCATGGCCAAAACCGAGCTGCTTATCTTTCCCCCTAAATCTATCTTCCCCCTTTCTCTATCTCTGTGGATAATGCTCTACTCCTCCCTGTTTCCTTGGCTCGCAACCTTGGGATCATCTTTGACTCATCCCTCTCCTTATCCACACACATCTAACTGATCGCCAAAGCCTATTATTTCTTTCTCTATAACATCAGCAAAATTCACCCCTTCCTTTCGAACCACACTACTAAGACACATATCCACTCTTTAGTCACCTCCCATCTAGACTATTGCAACCTCTTCCTTGCTGGTCTTCCTCTGAATCATCTCTGTTCCCTTCAATCTCTTCAAAACTCAGCTGCATGGCTAATCTTCTGCCAGCCTCGATATGCTCATATAACCTCTCAAGTCGCTTCATTGACTCTCTATCCATTTCTGTATCCAGTTCAAACTTCTCTTACTGATCTATAATTGCATTCATTCTGCTGCTCCTCACTACCTTTCCTCTCATCTCTCCATACACCCCTCCTCAGGACCTCCACTCTTCTGGCAGATTGCCTCTATCTGTGCCCTTCTTTTCTACTGGCAACTCCGGACTCCAGTCCTTCCACCTTGCTGCTCCTTATACCTGAAACTAACTACCTGAGTCTGTATCTCTGCCCTTTTCAAATCCAGGCTGAAATCTCACCTCTTTGAGGCTGCTTTTGGATCCTGATCCACTTGGTCTCCTATGTGTTTCCTTACCACTCCCCTAGATATATCCTTGTCCCCCAGCTGTTGTGTTGTCTGTCTTGACTAGATTGTAAGCTCTGATGAGCAGGGACCATCTTTTACATGTGTCTATACAGCGCTGCATAAGTTTTGTATAGCTATACAAATGATCAGTAATAGTAGTAGTAATTTGGATGGTTTTGTTCTAAGAACCGGCTTGATTTGCATATTTGAGTTAGCTTGAACACTGGTCATTTTTGAGAGATTGAGGACTGTTATCCTAGCTCACAGAATTTTTTTGTTAGTTATGGCTAAAAAATGTGAAAACAATTTGAAGATGTCCCCTCTAAATCAAGAGTATTTCATTCTGTTCGTATTCAGCACAGTTTTCAGATTTCTCCCATATCTAGCAGATTTTTACCAACAGATTTCAAGAAATATCAAGAAGCAAAAAAATTCAAAGTAGATTTGAAAAATGTGCTTCAGATAAAAAATATGTATATGTGTGAGTGTGCCACAATTGTGCAGGAGTTACCTAATGAAATTTTCAATGTATGAAGTGAACCTTTTAAAAAAAAAGTCAGCTTAAATTCCTTCAAAAAAATTTACTGAAGCCTTCAGAATTGTTTCAGGTTTATCGAATTATTGACAAACAGGAACAGAAGCGAGGGACATCGCGAACAATTTTCAGAAGACTGTGTTCGTGAGAAACTAGCTCAAATTAAAGTAGACAAAGCGATGGGACCGGATGGGATACACCTTAGAATACTGAGGGAACTTGGGGGCATTCTAGCAGCTCCACTGACTGACCTTTTCAATGCCTCGTTGGAGTCGGGAGTGGTGCCAAAGGACTGTAGAGAGGCTCATGTGGTGCCTTTCACAAAAGCGGAAGTAAGAATGTGGTTGAAAACTATAGGCTGGTTAATTTAACTTCAGTGGTGAGTAAATTATTAGAAATGCTGCTGAAAGAGAAAATAGTGAGGTTTCTGGAGTCCAGTGGATTACAGGATCCGAGGCAGCATGGATTCACCAGAGGCAGGTCTTGTCAGACAAATCTGATTGAATTCTTTGACTGGGTGACCAGGGAGTTGGACCGAGGGAGAGCCCTAGATGTGGTGTATTTAGATTTCCGTAAAGCCTTTGACACTGTTCCTCACAGGCGACTTATAAACAAACTGAGCATCCTAGGGATGGAGCCTAAAGTTACTGCTTGGGTTAGAAATTGGTTGGGTGGGAGGCAACAAAGAGTACAGGTAAATGGAGCTCACTCTGAGGAGAAGGATGTTATCAGTGGTGTGCCCCAGGGATCTGTCCTTGGTCCGATTCTTTTTAACATCTTTGTTAGTGATATAGCAGAAGGGCTGTCGGGTAAGGTTTGCCTTTTTGTGGATGATACCAAAATCTGCAATAGAGTAGACACCCAGGAAGGTGTAGATAACATGAGGAGGGATCTAGCTAAGCTTGAAGAATGGTCTAGAACAGGGAGGGGCAAACTACGGCCCGCGGGCCGTATACGGCCCGGCGGACCTTTTAATCCGGCCCCCCTCTGCCCGGCTGAACTCTCCTGGCGTGGCTGAAGCCCTCTGCTCCGGCTTGCAGATACGCGAAGGGAGAGTGTCTCCCTCGCGTCTCTGTTAAGCCCGCAGGGGCAGATGGGAAATTTCCCATCAGCCCCTGCTTCCCATCAGCCCCTGCAGGCTTAACAGAGACGCGAGGGAGACACTCTCCCTTCACGTATCTGCAAGCCGGAGCAGAGGGCTTCAGCCGTGCCAGGAGAGTTCAGCCGGGCAGAGGGGGCCCCGTGGGACACTCCATGCTGCCACGGCGGCAGCGGCCAGCTTTTTTTTTTATTTTAATTTCCATGAGCCGATGGGGGGGGGGGTTAGGACTGGCAGTGGGCTGTAAGCCGATGGGGGGGGGGTTAGCACGGGAAAAGCGCGGGGGGCGGTTGGGGGGGGTTAGGACTGGTAATGGGCGAGGGGGGGGGTTAAGACTGGCAATGGGCTGTGGGCTAATGGGGTGTTTCTGGAAATTTGGTGTTGGGGGTTAGGACTTTTAATGGGCTATGGGGGGGTTAAGACTGGCAATGGGCTGTGGGCTGATGGGGGCTGTCTGGAAATGCGGTGTAGGGCGGGTAGGACAGGTACTCGCCTAGGGGGGGGGTTAAGACTGGCAATGGGCTGTGGGCTGATGGGGGGGTTTAGGACTGGTAATGGGCTATAGGGGGGTTAAGACTGGCAATGGGCTGTGGGCTGATGGGGGCTGTCTGGAAATGGGGTGATGGGGGGTTAGGACTGGTAATGGGCTATGGGGGGTTAAGACTGGCAATGGGCTGTGGGCTGATGGGGGGGTTAGGACTGGTAATGGGCTATGGGGGGTTAAGACTGGTAATGGGCTATGGGCTGATGGGGGGGTTAGAACTGGTAATGGGCTATGGGGGGGTTACGACTGGGAATGGGCTATGGGGGGGTTAGGACTGTCAATGGGATGTGGGCTGATGGGGGATGTCTGGAAATGGGGTGATGGGGGGTTAGGACTGGTAATGGGCTATGGGGGGGTTAAGACTGGTAATGGGCTGTGGGCTGATGGGGGGGTTAGGACTGGTAATGGGCTATGGGGGGTTAAGACTGGCAATGGGCTGTGGGCTGATGGGGGCTGTCTGGAAATGGGGTGATGGGGGGTTAGGACTGGTAATGGGCTATGGGGGGGGGTTAAGACTGGCAATGGGCTGTGGGCTGATGGGGGCTGTCTGGAAAGGGGGTGATGGGGGGTTAGGACTGGTAATGGGCTATGGGGGGGGTTAAGACTGGCAATGGGCTATGGGCTGATGGGGGGGTTAGGACTGGTAATGGGCTATGGGGGGGGTTAAGACTGGCAATGGGCTGTGGGCTGATGGGGGGGTTAGGACTGGTAATGGGCTATGGGGGGTTAATGAGTGGTATTGGGGTGTGGGCTTATGGGGGGTTAGGACGGGTAATGGGCTATGGGGAGGTTAGGACTGGTAATGGGCTATGGGGGGTTAAGACTGGCAATGGGCTGTGGGCTGATGGGGGCTGTCTGGAAATGGGGTGATGGGGGGTTAGGACTGGTAATGGGCTATGGGGGGGTTAAGACTGGTAAGGGGGCTGTGGGCTGATGGGGGGGTTAGGACTGGTAATGGGCTATGGGGGGGTTAAGACTGGCAATGGGCTGTGGGCTGATGGGGGCTGTCTGGAAATGGGTGATGGGGGGTTAGGACTGGTAATGGGCTATGGGGGGGTTAAGACTGGCAATGGGCTGTGGGCTGATGGGGGCTGGCTGGAAATGGGGTGATGGGGGGTTAGGACTGGTAATGGGCTATGGGGGGGTTAAGACTGGCAATGGACTGTGGGCTGATGGGGGCTGTCTGGAAATGGGCTGATGGGGGGTTAGGACTGGTAATGGGCTATGGGGGGGTTAGGACTGATAATGGGCTATGGGGGGCTAGGACAGGAAATGGGCTGGTCACTTGGGAGGATCTGGATATCCCACTTTCTGACGCTTCGGCACGCAATAACTGCAGATTCATGTGAGGTGATTCAGAATCTTAAATCTCGCTCATATCTTGCCCACCCCATCTTTTCGGATGAAGCGGGTGGGACAGCCCCCACTTTGGCTACCACGCTTCAGAAACCAAAAGACCCACCCACAGAAGGAAATAGGGAGGCATGGTCTAGTGCAGGGATGGGCAAACTACGGCCACTAAAATTGAAGGTACTATTTTATGAAAGAAATACACTGCATAAAAGTTTTGTAAAATAATTATTTTTATGCTTTTCTACCTTAAATTAATCTAAACATTTAATGTTACAAATTTAAATTTAATTTATATTAATTCACACATACACACCGTCCATCTACTCTTGGTCCGGCCCCCGGTTCCAATATATGAACCCATTGCGGCCCTCGAGTCAAAAAGTTTGCCCACCCCTGGTCTAGAATCTGGCAGCTGGGATTTAATGTTAAAAAATGTAAGGTCATGCATTTGGGCTGCAGCAATCCAAGAGAGCAATATAGTATAGGGGGTGAAGTACTTTTGTCCACTAAAGAAGAGCGGGACCTGGGTGTGGTTGTGTCTGATGATCTTAAAGTAGCTAAACAGGTAGAAAAGATGACGGCAAAAGTTAGAAGGATGCTTGGGTGCATACGGAGAGGAATGGCTAGCAGAAAAAAGGAGGTGATAGTGCCTCTGTATAAGTCTTTGGTGCGACCTCATTTGGAGTATAGTGTGCAATTCTGGAGACTGCACCTTCAAAAGGATGTGAACAGGATGGAGTCGGTGCAGAGGGTGGCTACTAAAATGATTAATGGGCTTCATTATAAAGCATATGAGGACAGACTTAAGGATCTTAATATGTACACCTTAGAGGAAAGGCGGGATAGAGGTGATATGATTGAGATCTTTAAATACCTACGTGGCATAAATGTTCAGGGAGAGAGCCTCTTTCAATTGAAAGCAAGTTTTGCTACGAGGGGACATGGGATGAGGGTGAAGGGGGATAGATTCAGGAGTGATATGCGGAAATATTTCTTTACGGAAAGAGTGGTGGATCTGTGGAATAGTCTCCCAGTGGAGGTGGTAGAGATGAGGACAGTAACTGAATTCAAAAAAGCATGGGGCAAACACAGAGGATCTCTAAAGGAAAAAGGGGACTATTGTAGTTGTTGATATGGAAGGACAGACTAGACAGGCCATGTGGTCTTTTTCTGTCGTCATGTTTCTCTGTTTCTATGAATGAAGTTCACTCTTCACTAGTTAGCGACCCATGAACTATATAGCTCGGTATCTTGCAATGAGCAAACACTGTTGCACTGAGAAATGTGCCTTGTTTTTCAGCTGCATTTCACTACAATATACTCACATAGGTCAGACCACGTTAGACTCACAGCTGACATTTCCATTCCTTACATTTCCATTTGAAGGTATCACGTTTGGACAAAGGGACATGCACCTACAAACTTTGCTAAGTGGAGGACTGCGACCACGCCATACCGTGTGGAATGGGAAGCAGACTTTGAGCCGTATGTGGTGGTGAGACGAGACTGCCCTGAGTATGACCGAAGATTTGTTGGATTTGGTTGGAATAAGGTTGCACACATTATGGAGCTGGATGCACAGGTAAACCCCACCTTCTGTCATGGGAAAGCCTTAGTGATTTATAGGGATGTGTATTTGTTAGGGTGCCTCAAAACATTTATAGTGCATGCTGAATTAATTTAATGCATGTTAACTTACACATCGTGTGTTAACTCTACTATCTTTATTTGCAGCCTTTGATTACACTGTGTAACACAATTTTTGTTCCTGGGTAGTGATGGTTATTTCCTGTTTGCTTATAACTTAAAAGTATGGAAAATGGTTATTATTCTCATTAGACTGCTTTTGTGAATGGGAGATTTGTGAAATGTGCGTATTCCCATTGTTAAAACAGGCTTACTTGTGCCTTTTTGTTCACATAAAATAAAAAAACTCAACATATAACATTTACTTAAATTATTCAAGAAAGACCATTAAACATTTAGAAGTGAGTAGATTTTCAACATTTACGATTATATTGTAAATCACTTACACGAATAAGCCCTCGGATGTAGTCTCCCATCATGTTCTCATTATACTGTCCTTGGTAGTGGAGTTCAAATTCCAGTATATCCTGGTGGAAACGTTCACCTTGCTCCTCTGAGTACTCTCCCTTGTTCTTCTTGAATTTATAAAGATGAGCATCAAGGATATGGACTTTGAGAGACATCCTGCAGCCCATTTTGCCGTAATTCTTAACCAGATTCTTAACAAGCTCTACATAGTTTTTGGCCTTGTGATTTCCAAAAAAGCCACGAACCACTGCAGCAAAGCTGTTCCAAGCCGCTTTCTCTTTCCTAGTAAGCAGCTTGGGAAATTCCATGCACTCAAGAATCTTTTTTATTTGTGGTCCAACAAAGACACCAACTTTCACCTTTGCCTCGGACAGTTTAGTCTTGAAGTCTTGAAGGCTGTCAACTCTTTCTCTAGAGCTGTGAAAATTGTTTCATAAGGCCCAATTTGATGTGCAGTGGTGGCATAAGCACCTTCTGTGGTTCCACCAGTTGCTCCCATTTCACGTTCTTTGTCCCAACAGAAAATTCAGTTTGCTGTGGCCAGTCCCGCCTGTGGTAGTGCGCCGTGGTGTCCTTGCTGTCCCAAAGACAAAGATAGCAGGGAAACTTGGTAAAACCACTTTGGAAACCAATCAGAAATGCCACTATTTTAAAGCTCCAATAACCTCCCAGCATACTTCAAGGCTTCTAGCAAGGTCTTGACTATGCTGTGATCTTCTTTGAGGCTCACTAAGTAAGCTAGGGGAAGAGAAAGGGTACTTGTTCCCATTATGTAGCAGCATGGCTTTGAGGCTCCTGGAAGAACTGTCAATGGACAGGCGCCACTCCTTCGGGTTACGTGCAATTCCAATAGTGTCGAACAGACTGCTCACATTGTGGCAAAAGCAGAGCCCAACTTGACTAGTGAAGAAGCTAGAAAAAGTGTGGTGACACGTCCTCTGATCTGTGACTTGCACACTTTCATCCAACAAATTCCACTGCTTGAACCTGGACATCAAAAGCTCGGCATTGGACTTGGTTGACACCAAGATCTCTGATCAAGTTGTTGCTGTCATTTAGGTTCGGGTAGTAAGAGTTTCTCTCCTCATTTCCACTCTGTTATTGTAATCTAGATCTGCAACGTCGTCTTTGTTTTGTGAAAAAGCCGTTTCAACCTGTACCTGTGATCCGGAACCATTGGTGATGAAAGAAGAAGTTGAAGCAGCATTGAAAGACTTATCAAAGAACAAAGCACCAGGCATTGATAGCATTCCCATAGAAGTATTACAGAAGTTTGATGCAGCTGTTACCATATTTGCAAGGCTCTGCCAGAAAATTTGGAAGACAACATCATGGCTAAACTGACTGGAAAAGATCTGTGTTTATACCAATAATAAAGAAAAGTGGTCCAACTGACTGTGGAAATTATCACACAATCGCTCTGATCCCACATGCCAGCAAAATTCTACTGAAGATTATTCAGCAAAGACTACAAGCATACCTGGAATGAGAACTACCTGAAGTGCAAGCAGGGTTCAGGAAAGGGCAAGGAATGAGAGACATCATTGCGGATGTGAGATGGATCCTTGAAAAGACTAAAGAATACCAAAAGAATATTTATATGTATTTTATTGACTACAGCAAGGCTTTTGACTGTGTAAACTATGAGAAACTCTGGGCCACATTAAGAAGCATGGGTATACCAGAACACCTGATTGCTCTATTGCACAAACTTTACATTGATCAAGAACGGAGCAAGGAGAAACAGAATGGTTTAAAATCAGCAAAGGTGTACAACAAGGCTGTGTACTTTCCCCACTTGTTTAATTTATGTGCAGAACAAATCATCAGAGAAGCAGGATTGTATGAAGACAACAGAGGTGAGAAGATTGGTGGGAGACTCATCAACAACCTTCGCTATGCTGATGATACCACATTACTGGCTGAAAGTGAAGACAATCTGAAACATTTGCTTCTCAAGATCAAGGAACAGAGTCTTAAAGTGGGCCTATTCCTTAAAGACAACTGGCAAAATCAGTAAGTTCATAGTTGATGGAGAAGAAATTGAAATAGTGGACAATTTCAACCTACTTGGATCAACTAGGCAATTATTGGATAATTTGTAATTATTATTTAATGTATATAGTCCAACCCTGTTGTTGCAATTTATTATCTTATGTACATAGTTCAACCCTGTTGATGTAATTATTATCTCATGTATATAGTTCAACCCTGTTAGCCAAGTTGGTACTCCTGTTCCTTGTAAAACCAAACAGATTGTTGCCTTGGTCGTTTGTTATATTGTAAACCGCGCTGATACCAAATAGTGCGGTATATAAGCAACTGCAATAAATAAATAAATAAACTATCAATAAAAAAGCAACAAGCAGTCAAGAAATCTGATGACGCATTGCTCTTGACAGAATGGCTATGAACGACCCAGAGAAGATTCTCAAGAGCAGGGATGTCTCTCTCCATACAAAGATTAGACTTACTCAAGCCATGGTATTTTCAATAATGTCATATGAATGCGAAAGTTGGACAGTGAAAAAAATAGATAGGACGAAAATTGATGTCTTTGAATTATGGTGCTGGCGACAAATACTATGAATACCATGGACTGCCTGAAGAACAAACCAGTCAGTACTATAGGAGATCAAACCTAAGCTTTCTTTGGAAGCTCAGATGACAAGACTTTGACTTTCATACTTTGGACACATCATGCGAAGAGAGAGATCATTAGAGGAAGACCGGCAAGGTAGAAGGTCAATGCAGAAGAGGAAGGCCAGAAATGAGATGGATCGAAACAATAACAGCAGCTTTGGGTGCCAATCTGTCAACAATGAGCCTCCTGACTGAAGACCAAACACAGTTTAGGACAACTATCCAGAGGGTCACCATGAATTGACACTGACTCAACGGCATTTAACAACAACAGTTAGGGTTTCTCTCCTCGGCTCCATCTCTGATATTGTAATCTAGATCTGCAACATTGTCTTTGTCTTGTGAATTGTTTTCTTCTGAAGAGAGCTGCTTTCTCTGCGTAGTAATGGGTACAGAGTGCTCTGGGCAGTGTGGCACCGTGGCAGTGGATGAAGGAATGCTTGGATACATGACAGAAGGAGCATTCTTGCCAGTCCAACATTTGGAAGGATCCACTATACAGAAGTAGCAATTGCTCAAGTGGTCAGTGGGTATCCCACCAGGTCAGGGCATGGCATAGTGAACTTTGACTCTTTTCCCCTCTGTACCATCCTGCCAAAGGAAAAATAAAAATGTGAAAATAAAAAATAATTATATATATATATATATATAGTTACGATGATAAAATTAATTTAAAATAATGATGTTCTTGCTAAATATTTAATACATTATGTAAAAAGTCAGTAACAATAAAGATTTTATAACATAAAATGCCACAGTCTAAACCAGTATCAATTGTCCATCTTACCTTCCAGAGTTTTCTTGCAGTGCTCACAAGTGAAATAGGTGCCCAGGGTTTGTCCTGATCCCCAACAGGCAATCCGAAATATGCCTTGTAAGCTTCACACATCTTGGCAGATGCTTCCACGGAGTACTTTTTCGCTCTTGTCTTGATAAAATTGCCACAGACATAGCAAAATGCATCTGCCGGATACTTACAATCTCTTGATGCCATGTCAGTCCACTTAAGAAGCTAGAATGGAAATAAACTGGTGAGCTTAAGGCACGTGTTGTTGCTCGTTCATAGTTTTCAACTTGGTAAGGAAGCTGCTGAACGACTGCTCACTCCATGCAAATCCATTGTTTATATAGACGCGAGGCAAAAGTGACATTATAACGGTCACCAAAAGGCTTTTATTAAAAGTTCTGAAAAGTTATGCAAAGTTCCAAAAGTTTTCCAAAGTTCTGGAAAGCTCTAGAAAGTGGGCCATAATTGCCATTTCCTATGGTTTTGAGACATAAGATATCAGAAAATAACACTTATTACCCAGGAACAAGATAAAAGTAAAAATTAGTTGCACAGTGTTATCTGCCTTCCATAATAAAAATTCAAAATAAGTAATGTGTGCAAAACATTTTTATTAAAAGCAAATGTATGGAATGAACCAAAAATAGTCAAAATATTGAGCCAGAAAACCCAAATGAGCTGAAAATGTTTGCCCTGTGTGCATCCCTAGTACTTTATGTTCAGGGTGGCAGATGAAGGCAATGGCCTTTCTTAATATAGGAAAACTGGAACACCCCTTCCTCCACTACCTCTCTCCCTCCAGTGTCTCCTGCCCTCACGGATACCATCTTTGTTTCCTTTCCAGATCCTTTTAAGTAGTTTTCTTTCTTTTTTGAAAGTATATCAGTGTAGACGTGCGCAGCCATATTGGTTTTAGAGAAAACTGGATTCATCGCAAGCTGTGATTCTTTCTGTTGGATCAGCTTAAGACTATCATTAAGAAGTTCCAGATGGTTTGTTTTAGCATGAGGTGGCATCAGTCCAACATATTGTTTTGTCCATTTCCTATGGTTTGAGACATAAGATATCAGAAAATAACACTTATTCCTGTAAGAGTCATCCTGAGCCATTGCATAGCTCTTGCCTTTCTCTTACTGGGAGGCATTTTTAAAGGTTTCTCTGTGTCGCATTTTCCCTGTACTTCCCGAGTGGTGTTTTTCTTATTATAAAACAAGTCAAATGTCCCTTATTTCCAGTGCCCAAGGTGTAAATAAGTTAATCCTAGATTTGAATATCTCATGGTGGTGGTGGCGGGGGTGGGGATTGAGGAGAAGTGGCAAGTTTCAAGACAAGTTACATGGGCAAGTGGGTCTCAACTCAGAGTAATGGTTAGATCGGAAACCAGTTTCAAATTCAACAAATCCCTGGTGATTGTGGGCAAGTCACTTAATCTTCCATTGCCTCAGGTACAAAGTTAGATTATAAGCCCTCTGGGCACAGGGAAATAACTTCTATACCTGAATGTGACTTGCTTTGAGCTACTCCTGTAATGGCGAGAGCTAAAATCCAAAATCCTTTCCCTTTCTGTTTCCCCAGATAAATAGGCTTGGCTGAAAGGCGCACCCCTGTCTTTGGCTAAACGTGTGCATAGGCTTCCATTATATACATGTACTTAGGTTGAAAAGAGATGCATGCACAGCTTTCTCCCTGTTTGGTCTTGTGCAAAAATATCAGGTGTAAAGCACGTGTGCCTTTTGTATGCACACACCAAGTTCGCTAGTTTGCAAAGAGAAAGCACCCGGTAAGGAGGTTAGGGCACACGTTCCGAGCCACATAGGTTACCCCCTCTTTTCTTAGTGTTGTAAAGTAGGTGCACCTGTATTTGGGGAGGAGCATAGGTATGCTGCAAGCAGAGTCACAGTGTCCTCTAGTATTTTATAAAATGTGCGCACAGCTCCTGAGTGTGCACATTTATCTGTGTCTGTTGCAGGTTTTGTGAGGCTATTTTATAAAGACATCTAGGAGATAATTTTATTAAATGTTGCCTATGTGTGATGGCCACTTAGGTGCCTATTTTTGGCCTATTTTATAAAGACACATAGGCGCCTATGTGCCTTTATAAAATATTAGGAGTAAACCGGCAGAAATCATGACTAGAGAGCAGGCAAAATGTTGAGTGTGGAGTACACGCACGTTTTATAAAATACACGTCTAAGTTGTGATTCTACCCATGCTCCGCCCAAACTCTCCCCTGAACACGCCTACCCTAAAGTCACATCCATGTATATTTCTGATTGCACCACACATACGTTTACGCATCAGGGAAGTTTATACGAGGCCTTTTGAATGAATACACTCCATTATCGCTTATGTTGCCTTTATAAACAGAAGCAAAATAGGGGACTGATTGAACTTCCTGCCAGGCTGACCTGTGTCTGTGATTTTATACGCGTTTTTCACATATAAAACTCTGTTAGTTGCAAAAGGAGCTTTTCACAAGATTACCCCTCAGCTTACATGTAAAACTGCAGATGGTGGAAGGCTCATACTTTACACATATGACCCATGTGTAGGCGTGTTTGGGGCGGAGTATATAAAATACGCATCGATGCACATACTTAACTTGCTTATATTTATAGCTCCTCTCAAGCTGGTATTAGATACACATGGCTACATTTTAGCTACGACTATGCAGGATTTCTGTTAGCATTTTATAAAGATACATGGTGCCTATGTGTCTTTATAAAATATCCTCAGAAAGGTGCCTCTTTGCCCTCTCATCCTAAGTGGCCTGTTATAACAGTGTCCCTGTACTTGATGAGAGATCTGTGGCTATTCTATACACACGTAAACATTTTATCAAAATGGAGCTGTAATACTAGAGGGTATAACATGAAGCTGCAAGGCGGTAAACTTAAAAGCAACATCAGGAAATACTATTTCACTGAAAGGGTGGTGGATGCTTGGAATCCCTCCCGATGGAGGTGATGGGGGCAAATGCAGTGACAGAATTTCTCACATTGCTGCTTGGATGTCTCACCACGGCTTGAAATTGAACATGGCCAAAATTGAGCTGCTTATTTTCCCCTAAACTCTCCTCTCCCCTTAATTCTTTCTCAGTCTCTGTGGATAACTCTCTACTCCTCCCTGTTTCCTCAGTTCACAACCTTGGGGGGTTGTATTTGACTCCTCTCTCTCCTTCCCCACACACATCCAATTGATAGCTAAAACCTGCTGTTTCTTTCTCTATAATATCAACAAAAGTCACCCATTCCTTTCTGAACACACTACTAAGACACTTATTCACTCCTTAGTCATTTCCCGTCTAGACTATTGTAACCTCCTCCTTGCCGGTCTCCCTCTGAAGCATCTCTCCCCCCTTCAATCTGTTCAACACTCTGCTGCACAGCTAATCTTTCGCCAGCCTCGTCATGCTCATATTACCCCTTTTCTCAAGTTGCTTCATTGGCTCCCAATCCATTTCTGCATCCAGTTCAAACTTCTCCTGCTGACCTATAAGTGCATTTACTCTGCAGCTCCTCACTACCTTTCTTTTCTTATCTCTCCTTACACCACCCCGCCCAGGAACTCCACTCTTCTGGAAAATCACTTCTATCTGTGCCCTTCTCTTCTATTGCTAACCAGACTTCGTTCCTTTCACCTTGCTGCTCCTTATGCCTGGAACAAACTACCCGAGTCTGTATGTCAGGCACCTTCTCTGGCCCTTTTCAAATCCAGGCTGAAAACTCACCTCTTCGCTGCCGCTTTTGGATCTTTATTCACCTGGTCTCCTTTGTGTTTCCTTACCATTCCCCCTAGATGTATCCATCCCATGTCTTCAGCTACTGTGTTGTCTGTCTTGACTAGATTGTAAGCTCTGATGAGCAGGGACCGTCTTTTACATGTGTCTGTGCAGCACTGCGTAAGTCTTGTAGTGTTTTACAAATGTTCAGTAGTAGTAGTAGAATTCAAACTGGCATGGGACAGACACAGTGGATCCCTTTACAGTAAGAGGACAACATCAAAATAAAGTAAACTATTTTTATTTTTTATACTTCAACAAATAGAGAGAGGTGACCAGCACAGAGCGACAGGTACAGCCCTAAACAAAGGCCTAGAAGGGGGGTGACCTGCATAGAGCGTCAGGTACATCTACTCTAGGCACTTTACTGGGCAGACTAGATGGACCATACTGGTCTTTATGTGCTGTCATTTACTATGTTATTATGGAGGCCCCCTTTCTGTGTGAGACCTGGGCCAAATGGCATAACGACCCCCCTCTGGTAGACCCTGCCATCACTTAGGCATAGAAGCAGTGACTTTTGCAAAACTGCATATGCAAAGAGAACCAGCTGTTTATTGTTCAATATTTTTTTTATGACTTCTCACTGGGTTTAGAACATAAGAACCTAAGATATGCCATACTGGGTCAGACCAAGGTCCATCAAGCCCAGTATCCTGTTTCCAACAGTGGCCAATCTAGGTCATACGTACCTAGCAGTTTCCCCAAAAGACACAGGTTCTGCAATGCTTGTACTGGGTCAAGCATTGATATCCTGGGTCCCTTCTTAATAATGGTTTATGGACCTTTCCTCCAGGAACTTGTCCAAACCTTTTTTAAACCCAGCTACACTAACAGCCTTTACTACATCCTCCGGTAACAAATTCCAGAGTTTGATTACACGTTGAGTGAAAAAATATTTTCTTTTATTAGTCTTAAATAGTTTACCCTGTAGCTTCTTTGCATGTCCCCTAGTCTTTCTATATTCTGATAACGTAAACAATCGATCTACGTTTACCCGTTCCACTCCGTTCATTAATTTATAGACTTCTATCATATCTCCCCTCAGCCGTCTCTTTTCCAGGTTAAAGAGCCCTAACCTTTTTAGCCTTTCTTCATAGGAGTATCCTTCCATCCCCTTTACCATTTTGGTGGCTCTTCTCTGAACCTTTTCTAATAACGCTATATCCTTTTTAAGATACGGCGACCAGAATTGCACACAATATTCAAGGTGCGGTCTCACCATGGAACGATATAGAGGCATTATAATATCTTTTGTTTTATTTTCCATTGCTTTCCTTATGATACCTAGCATTCTATTTGCTCTCTTGGCCGCCGCTGCACACTGGGCCCAGGGTTTTAACATGTTATCCACAATGACGCCTAAATCTTTTTCCTGGGTGGTGGTTCCTAATGTGGAACCTTGCATCGTGGAACCATAGTTTGGGTTGTTCTTCCCTAGGTGCATAACTTTGCACTTGTCCACATTAAATTTCATCTGCCATTTTGATGCCCAGTCTTCCAATTTATCAAGATCCTCTTGCAATTTTCCACAATCCTCATAGGTTTTAACAACTTTGAATAGTTTTGTGTCATCTGCAAATTTGATAACCTCACTCGTTATTCCACTTTCCAGGTCATTTATGAATATGTCAAAAAGCAGCAAGCCCAGCACAGATCCCTGGGGTACACCACTATTCACCTTTCTCCATTGGGAAAATTGGCCATTTAGCCCAACCCTCTGCTTTCTATCTTTTAAACAGTTCCTGATCCACAGTAGTACACTGCCTCCAATTTATTTTATTTTATTTTATTTATTTTATTTAATGGTATTTATATACCGCCTTATCATTCAATCAAAGCGGTTTCCACGGCAAACAATCAAGGGGGCAAATGTTTTCATGCAGTGTACAGAGTGGTGCGTATGTGTTGGTGGGGATGTGATTAGATTTGGTTTATCTACATAGTGCGCTATTATACATAATGAGCTATTATACAGTCTTATATACAGTCGGGGTGGTGGGGGGGGGGGGTTAATGATCTGACTTGTATGCTGGTTCAGGGGGTATGTCCATAGTAATCGATGAACAGGATTGTCTTCAGCTGTTTTCGGAAGTCCTTGATTTCTGTGGTTAGTCTCATATCATCTGGGAGGGAGTTCCATATGGATGGAGCAGCCAGGGAGATTGCTCGTTGTGCGGTGTCTTTGCGGGTCTTGGTGAAGTCTTTTGGGGTGTTAACCCGATTGGAGGTGCCTCTTCCTCTTGGCCGTGTGCTTGTGTCGGGTTGCATGAGTGTGTGTAGGCTTATGGCGGAGGAGTGTTGTTTGATCTTGAATATGTTTATGATAGTCTTGTATTTGATGCGTGAGATGATTGGGAGCCAGTGCAGTTCTTTCAGTATGGGTGTGATGTGATTGTGTCTTGTAATACCGGCTGTTATGTGGGCAGCTGTGTTTTGGGCCAGTTGTAGTGGTCTGAGGGTCTGCTTTGGTAGCCCAGTGAATATTGGATTGCAGAAGTCTAGTAGAGGGGTTATCAGCGCCTGGCAAACGGTGCGAAAGTGCTCTGGGTCGAGGAGGGGCTTGAGTCTTCTGATGAGTCACATTCTTAGGTATGCACTTTTGGTTGCTCTGCCTATGTGTGCTTGGAGGTTAAGTTCTTTGTCCAGGATGACTCCGAGGTACTTAACTTCTGATTTTATGGGTATGAGTGCATCTCTTATCTTGGTGTCGGGTGGAGGGATAAAGGCCGGGTTTCGCGTGATGATCAGTGCCTCCGTCTTGCTGTAGTTGATTGATAGGTTGTTTTCCTGAAGCCAGTTTGCCATTTGGGTGAGGCAGTTTGTTATGTTGGTGTAGTCCGGGTTGTCAACTGAGATGGGTGTGTAGATCATGATGTCATCTGCATAGATTGTATAATGCATGTGGTGCTCTTTCATGATGGCACATATTGGCTGGATGTATAGGTTGAATAGGAGAGCTGAAAGGGCCGATCCCTGTGGCACTTCTTGTTTGACTTTTATGGGTCGAGATGTATTGTGTCCAACTTTGACCTGTATTTGTCTGTCGGTTAGGTATGAATGGAACCAATTCAGGGTGGCACCGTGTAGACCGATGTTCTGTAGTCTATCCAATAGAGTCTTGTGGTTAACTGTGTCAAATGCAGATGAGATGTCAATGAATATCATGAGTATGCCTTTCTTGGTGTTGTCTGTGATGCGGAGGACGCTGTCGAAGAGGTATATCAGAAGAGTTTCTACCCCGTGGTTGGGGCGGAACCCGTGTTGATTGTTGTCCAGTGGTTGTCTATGTGTTCTTGTAGTTGGTGCTGTACAGTTTTTTCGATTATTTTTGCTAAAAGTGGTATGCTGGAGATGGGTCTGTATGCTGTTGAATTGTTCTTGTCAAGTGTGGATTTCTTCGGGATAGGTCTTATTGTTGCGAGCTTCAATTGATTTGGCATGTGCCCTTGGGTTAGGGAGGAGTGTACTATCTTGTGGATGGTTTGGATGAAGTTTGATTTGGTGGCCTTGATCCAGGGCACTGGGCAGGGATCCGTGGGGGCAGTGCTTGTCTTGATTGCTGAGATGATGTGGGAGAGTTGCTCCGTGGATGGGGTGTTGAATGTTCCCCAGGTGTTCAAAGGTGAGATAGTCTTTGGGGTTAGGCTGGGTCTTGTTTGTTCTGCTGAGTGGAACTTTTCTTGGATGTGGTCCGCAAATTTTTGTGGGTCCAGTTGCACTTTGTCTTCGGTATCCTGGTCTTTGGTGAGGGCTTTTACGATTTGAAATAGTTCTCTGGGTTTGTTGTTGGAGTTGCGTATGAGGTTTGTATGGTATTCCCTTTTTGTTTGGTTGATGCATTCGTTGTATTGTTTTTGCTTTGTTAGGTATAGTTCCTGGTTCTCGGGTGACTTGTTCTGTCTCCATCTCTGTTCTATTTTTCTGAGGCTCCTCTTTTCGTTTCTTATAGTTTTAGAGTACCATGGTTTGTGTTGTAGTTTGTTGCAGCGAGGTGTCCTGTGTCTATATTCTGTTGCTTTGGCAGCGTTGTATATGGTGGTGTTCCAGTCGGTGATTAGTGCATCTAGGTCATCTGTTTCATGGTTTAGGTTTTGTATTGTGTCCTGTAGGAACTGGTCTCTGTCGAAGCATTTAAATCTTCTTTGTGTGGGGGTGTTGTCCGGGTATTTGTTTAGCATCTCCTCATTAGGTGTAATTTTTACTTCAATTAAGTGATGGTCAGACCATGGTACTGGTGTGGTGATGGGTGTTGTTATTAGGCCTCTTGAGGTTAGGTAGTTGGGTGCAAAAATAAGGTCTGGTTATGATCCATGTCTGTGTGTCGGGGTGGTGATTATTTGCGTGAATTGGAGTGAACTCATTGCTTGGAGAAAAGCCTCTGCATCTTTTTTGTTGGTGGACTTAAGGTTGAAGTCTCCTAGGAGTATTGTGGGTTTGTGGCTGGAGTTCACTGCGCAGACTGTCTCTAGAGTTGATGCTAGTTCTTCAGGTGGCGCATAGGCTCTGTAGGTGCGCATATGGCCATATGTTTGTTCTCTATTGAGATGGTGTTAGAGTGTTGGGTGTCCATGTTACTTTTTGATTTGAATTTTAGGCTGCTCTTTGCTATTATGAGTGCCCCTCCTCCTCGCCTATGAGTGCGTGGGCAGTTGTATGCTGTGTATGCGTCGGGCACTAATTGATTGAGTAGGACGTTGTCAGTGGGACTGAGCCACTTTTCTGTGAATTTTGCAATAAAACTATTAAGAATAAGAAAGGAACGTAACTACAGCCTTAAAAGCACAGGGACAGCATGGAGAGAGTAAAGGAAAATCCGTAAAGAAGGGCAGATTTCCCAAAGAAGGCGCCATCCAGGAGGTGAAGCACGTCATCTCCAGTCAAGGAGGAGGATACTCCATCATAGCATATCTGAAGAAATGGATTCGAAAGAATAGCTCTTCGGCACTCATTGTAGATGTAAGGAGGAAAAGAATCCCAGAGGGAAGGGGCTACAAAGAAGAAAGTGAAGCCACTGGTAGATTCAGAGCAAGAGTATGCCACTGAAGGAATAGTCAGTAAATTTGCACTTTAAGAGCAAAGGACACAAGCAGGATGATAAGGTATAAGGAGAGAAAATACGTAGATGGGCAGAACTGTGTAAAATGCCTTGTGGGCAAGCATAAGGACCTTGAAGTGACAATGGTATGATAGCGAGAGCCATTGGTTGCAGTGATCAGCGGTCATCTTTGGATGTGTTACATAATAGTTTGACTGCTATATTCTGTACTCTCTGAAGTTTCTTAAGTTCAGAATTACTTATACCGCACTAGATGGAATTACAGTGATCTAAGTGCAAGAGGAGAAAAGTGTGTGAATTAATGTAGGGCTTGACAGCATAAATGTATCTGAGAGCATAGAAGGAGGCTCTAACCATGGAGGAGATGGGATCATGGAAGGCTATATCAGAATGGTAAGGTATTGCCTAAGTACAGGCGTTTTCTAGTAAGAGTGATAGGGTCTACATGTATTGCTGGCTCCCCTGTGAAACATCTGGATTTAGTTGAAGGTTGTTAGCATTAAGCCATGATGCAACAGTATCGAGAAAGTGGTTAACTGGGTTGAGGTTGGGTACAGAAAGATCCCATGTAAGCTATCAGAAGGATATTATCTGCATAGTAATAGCTAATGCCTTGATCTGAGATGTTGGTGGCCAGCGGTCCTAGAAAGATGTTGAAAAGTAAGAGTGCTAATATCAAGCCCTGGGGACCCCATGCATCAACTAGAACCAAGAAGAGTATGAGTCTTGTCCTAGGAGGACATAAGAAGTATGGTTGCATAAAAAAGAGGAAAACCATAGTAGGACTGAGACAGATGTTGGATAGATGGTACAGAAGAGAATCATGAACTCATAAACTCCAATTTTTCATTTGTTGTGATCGTGTTGAACACCAATACGGTAAGCACACTTCTCCACCAATCACTTCTCCAAACCCCAAGTCCAGTGAGCAACTGAGTTATGGGTGATGCGGAACAGATGTAAATGCCAGTGGGGAGATTTTTTGACGTATACTTGCATTGCCGGAATAATGCGAACTTAAAGTCCACCGCAACCATGCCCAGAACATGCCCTGCGCTTGCCACTTTCAAACATGTAAGAGCACCTCTTCTAAAACAGCTACTTTACACATGCATGCTGTTTTATAGTGGGACGAGACACTTGTAAACCCTCTAAAATTGCCTCCAGTATGCCCCATTGTACAGTATTCCAGGTGCCTCCCTATTCCCTGGCATAGATTGATTTATTCATTGCATTTGATAACATGCATGATTGAGAAGTCACTCCAAGTGTGTATAGTACTAAACATAAATAGTAAACATTCACTCCCGTCCCATTCTTTCCCCTTCTGTCTTAATTGCTTCTTCTAGTGGAGTTTAACTGCATGTTTTGACTGTCTTTTTATTCCTTGTGTTTAGGCCAATATTCAAAGCATTTTAGCCAATTAGAAGACCTGCTAACTAACTAAAATGAGCCGAGTCCCAATAGTCAGTGGCACTATTACCATGGATAGCATAAAAACTCCCAATTAGAACCGGGGTGGTCGGTGGGTGGATTGGGGCTGGTGCTGGTCGCTATCCAGTTATTGACGCTATTCAGCTGCTAACTAGATAGCTTAACCTGTTGAGTTAGGTCATCTCAATAGCTGTCCTAACTTTAATTAGTTTTATTGGTGCTAACTGGATAGCAACGCAGCTGTGCGGTGAACCTGGACACTCAGCGACGGATGCTGAGTAAGTTCTGATGCTGAATATTAAGGTTTAATTAAAGTGGCAGTGGCTAGGCGCTTTAAACAGCTTAGTCACTGCTGCCATTGACTATCAGCCCTACTGTGTTTATTGTATTATTTCTCATGACATAATGCATATAGCAATAACATAACTAGTCTATTACTCATGGATGTCTTCTCTCTACAGGAATATGAGCTAACGGTGCTCCCCAACGCCTACATGATCCACATGCCACATGCACCTAGTTTTGACATAACCAAGTTCCGCTCCAACAAGCAATACCGTATCTGTCTGAAGACCCTGAAGGAAGAATTTCAGCAGGACATGTCCCGTCGCTATGGATTCACAGCCCTGAAATATCTCACTGCAGAGAACAACAGCTAGCATCATGGAGCCCTGGTCATAGCAAGCTCCAAACCATGAAAGAGGGCAGGAGGAAGATTTACAAGCCCTCTATCACTCAACTAGGACTCACAGATGTCCTTTTTGTATGGCCTGGGCTTAGCAATTTGGATGGGCCTGCAGATTTCTGGACAGCACTCACAGCTTACCCCTTGTGTCTTTGGTCTTAGTGTGGTAGGATAAGAAAGAGGTAGACACCCCACTGGAATGCCTTGGTGCAGGACACTTTTTGTAGTTCAGAATGAGGGATCCTCCCCATCCTCTTATTTAATTTTCCCCCTTGTTCTTTAATGCCATATGTGATGGTCAACATCTTTAACCTTAAAACTCAATGACACTTAGTATCTGAACTGTCTTCAGAGCAAACTGTAGAAGAATGTGTACAAGGGGTGTGAAGGTGCTTGTAAGCTATAAGAGAAGAAGGGCCAGACCACACTGGCCAGGAGATAAACATTTGCAGTACCAAGCCAGGGCTCTGGGTGATGCATGTTGATCATGTGTCTCCCAATTAAGGAAAGAGTATTTAATCAAATGAGAACACCTTACCCAACACATATAGCTGCAATGTCTTCAATCAGCAATTTTTGTTCATCCTACAGTCTGATGAAGAAAAGTATGTCAGGCTTAGCTAAAATAGACTGCTGTTCTTGGGGGGTGGAAGGCTTGGCATCCCCAAGGCTAGTGACTTCAACAAGTGGATAGCAGCAGTTATTGTGAAGGCCTAAGAACTGGAGTTTTGCACATTAACTTTTGTTTTTTTTACTTGGTACTGTACAAAGAAAGATCTTTCAAGGATATGACAAAGACATTAGGGTAAGGGGGGGGGGGGGGTCTTTAAGCTTCTCAAGGAATGTGAAAACTCAGTATCCACATGAATCTGTGAACTTCAGTTGCCTGGATTCCGTCAGCCTGCAGGGGTTGTCCACTTTTCAGTCAGAATAACTTCTTTATTTATAGGAAGACCGGGACTGGAGAGGAGATCCAAAATAAACTCCCCATGGGAAACAAAACAAGGTATGCAAGAGCAGAGTGTGAGAGTTTGCTTGAATATGTGTGGCTATCTGCTCATCATGCCAAACATCCACGATCCCACAGCAGTGAGAGAGGACAAACAGCTCGACACATGGACACCGGACTTTCTACCGTTTCCTGTATTGTTCAGTATTAATGTTGTGTTTACAAAAAAGAAGAAAAACAAAATGAACAAAAAAATTCCACCCACCCAACAAGAGCCATTTTAATGCACTTCCCATAGCTGGGCTCCTTGTATCCGGTCGCCATGTTAACCAGAGAAAGCAAAACTGAATAAAGGAGAGATGTGTCTGCTATCCCTTTGTGCAGAGCTGATGTTCTTAAGTCCGTTGCTGCCTTGCACCTTTTGTATATCAAACACATTTTATTTGCAGATGTCATGCTTCTGTACCCTTCCCTACAGCACATATTACTATATCTTCTCTCATGGCCATAGTGTTGAATGCACCAGTGAGATGTCACCAAAATGTTATGTTTTTTATTTTTTTGGTTCAGGCATTCTTTCTGCCTTTTCTGATCTTCCAGCTCAGTCAAAACCAGCCTCTCTTGGGCTTTAGTGCCATTTGCCTTCATTCATAGCTACCCTATCTGTATATCCCACTCCCAAGCCCAGCCCAGCGATTGAAGCAATAGTCCTTAGGCTCCTTCCAGAATCTATGTAACATGAACTCTGATTAGTTACCGGATGTCCGTGGCTGAGGCTCACACCTACCAGGGTGCTGTGAACACTGTCGGCCACAGCATCTCTCCTGGAAACTGAACACAGGTTACAGTTCTGGTCAACATTATTGCACCCTTGCAATTCAGCCCCTTAAAGTCCAAGATCTCATATAAAAAGCGACCAGTGAAATGGCTTTGGACTACATATGCACACAGATTTGACACATAAAAGAATCAAATAAAACAAGATCAATTAAAAAAGGAAATAGTATACTACCACTACTGATCATTTGTATAGCACTATAAGTCGTACGCAACAATGCAGAGGCACATGTAAAAAGCTGGGGTATTGCCAGGACATGATGATTAAATCTCCAATGGCCTAACCCTAACTAGAAAAAAATCTCCCTCAAATCTTTTGCATTTGAAACTTTTTGTGTCAGACAATGACTGCGTGAGGAGTTGCCCACTACAGCAAGTATGGGCCATTTTAATCATATGCAGTAAAACCTCAGCTTCTGGAAGGGCGATTACATTGTTGTTCTCCGCCCCATTAGCCCAGCAGTGAGCTTTCAGTTGACGTCAGACACCATGGTTTTAAGTATTCTCCCGAGTTCAGTTCTCATTCTTAATGGAGGTTCATATGGAGATTTTCAACCTGAAGCAGGTTTGAGAAATTCACTTTAACCCGAATCATGGTGCTGTGTCACAGATTGACCCTGAAATACTGTTTGCCTTATATTGGACTCTTCATTCAGATAAGTGAACTAAGATACAATGTATGGCTTAGAAGGTGAGGTTTTACTGCATATGATTAAAATGGACAAGACTTGCTATAGTGGATAACTCCTCACGCAGTCACCGTCCAACACAAAACGTTTCACATACAAATGATTAGAGGGAGATTTCGTTCTGGTTAGGGTTAGGCCATTGGAGATTTAGTATATATACGGGGTGAGCCTTTCCTTGTTAGCTTTTTGGGTTATTTTTGATGGGTTTCACAGGAGATGATTATTGGCACCCTTATAAAGAATTCAAGTCAGTTTGAACAGAAGAACCACATTCCCATTGCAGTAAAATTAGACACACCTCTGATCAATTGTCAGTACTTACATGATTTGAATCAACCAATGAAAGACAAGAGAGCTCTGTCAGCGAAGCCATCATCACCAAGCATCAAACTTCCAAGGGGTACAAGGCCATCTCCAAAGACCATGGGATTCCTGCGTCTACAGTTCACAATGTTATTAAGAAGTTTTCTGCTCATGGAATTGTTAAGAACCTCTCAGGATGTGGTGGGAAGAGGAAAATTAATCCAAGAAGTCTTCAAAGTTTAGTGCAAATTGTTGGAAAAACACTATGTACAACATCCAAAGAGCTTAAGGCTGATCTGGACCAATCTGGAGTGGCGGTTTCAACCCGCACCATACGCCATGCACTAAACAAAGAAGGACTTCATGGGCGAAGGCCAAGGAGGACTCCACTGCTCAAAGACAGACATAATAAGTCACACCTGATCTTTGCCCAAAACCACAATTCTTCTGTGGACTTTTTCGTAGTACAGACCAGTGACACATTTACAGGCAAAGAAAGGAAACTTATAAGGAAAAAAAAAATCCTTCCTACAGTTAAATATGGTAGAGTTTCCATAATGTTGTGGGGTTGTTTTCCTGCACCAGGAACTGGAGGCCTGGAACATATTAAAAGAATCATGACGTCAAAGGACCAGCAAGGTATTTTGGAGTGAAATGTGCTACCTAGTGTCAGAAAGTTAGGTCTGAATCAGAGGTCATGGGTCCTCCAGCAGGACAATGACCCAAAATATAGGGCTATACTGAGCCAAAATTGCACCCTGTGCGACTTGCACATTGGGTGCCCCCCTCTCTCTCCCATACCTCCGTCCAGCTACTGCCTGCTCTTGCCCTGCTCCTGCCACCCTGTTTTCTCCATGGCAGCACCGGCAGTAGCAGAGCAGACCTAACTTTTAAAATGGAAAGCAAAAAAACCACGCGGGTCTTTTGACTCTGCACTTTAAACAGATCTGTTCTCCAGGACCAAGCAGGAAGTCAGTCCTCACTTATGGGTGACGTCGGCGCCGACGGAGCCCTCGCGGAGCAATTTTCCCCAGCTTTCAAAGAAAGCCTTTGGGAATTGCAGCGCGCATGCGCGGTCGTCTTCCCGCCCGAGGGTGCCATCTTAGCCAGTCTTCTTTTTTCCGCGGAGCCCTACAGACGTCCCCGTCTTGTCCCCGCGAAAAAGTCGATTTTCTTCATTATTTTATTCTTTTTCCTTTCGGTTCGACGCCGATCGCTTTCCCGCCCGGACTCGCGACGCCGGTCTCGAGTCCGCTTACTTTTTTCGGTTTTTCTGACTTAGTCAGCTTTCGTTTTCGGTTTCCCTGGCAGCCCGGTCCTTTGACCTCGCAGGGGCCCTTTTTCCCCCGATGGCTGCCAGTGGGTTTAAGCGGTGTGGTCGGTGTGACCGAAATATGTCACTAACCGACACACACGACTTTTGCCTCCGCTGCCTGGGCCCGGATCATGAGGAACTGATCTGTGGGCCCTGCAGCAAACTGTCCTCAAAGGCGTTGAGGAGTCGGCGGCATCAGCGTGAGAGAATCTTCGCTGACCCCAGCCGTACCCGGACCTCGTCGGAGGCCTCCGCGTCGAAAGGCTCCAGCTCGGACCGTCGACGGAGCTCCTCCGACCGGGGTTCTCCCTTCGGGGACCATCGTCGGAAGGAAAAACCCGCGAGGGCGGCGTCGGTGGACGCTCCTGGCTCCGCGAGGGCCAGGTCGCATAGCCCCGACAGCCGCCCCGGGTCCTTGGAGAAGGAACACATCCCGAAGCGACCTCGCCTGGAGTCGGAGATGCCTGCCCGGGTAAGTCCTGTGGTCCTTCTGGACTCGCCTCCGCGACAGCCGACGTCGGGCCCGACGCCGTCGGGGCCCGAGTCGGGGGCTGCTGGGTCACCTGAGCTCGGACTCAGGTTGACGGCCTTGGAGAGCAGACTGTCTGCCTTCATGGACCAGCAGCGGGCACTGCTCGCTGGCCTCGCTGGCGCCGCTGCCCCGACCGCCGGGACGTCGACGTCCAAGTCGACCCCGGAGACCGAGCCGATCCTCGAGTCAATGAGAACTCGAGTCGATCCTCGGTCGAGGTCACCCTCGGCCTCCCGTTCGGGACTGAGGTCGCCGACGCCGACTCCCTCGACGTCGGGACGGCTGGCGCCGCACCCTGCCCGGGCCGACCCCACCGAGTCCTCGTCGGAGTCGGTCTGGGAGTCTGAGGAGGAAGAGTCACCTGATTCTTTCCGGACTCGGTGTGTCCCATCGGACTCACCGGGGTCCGAGCCTCGGAAGCAGTCCCCCCCGGAGGATGCCCGGTTCTCGGACTTCGTTAGGGATATGGCCAAGGCTTTGGCCTTCCCTGCGGATCCCGAGGAGGAGCCTCGAGCCGAAGAGCTCGACGCCCTCCAGTATGACTCTCCCGCGAGGGAGCACTTTACTGTGCCGGTTCCTCCTATGCTGGAACGACTACTCTTCCGCATGTGGGAGAGTCCGGCCTCCTCGCCGGTCCTGAGCAAGCGGGTCGATTCTATCTATCGGGTCCGCAAGAGCCCTGGCTTTCAGAAGGCACAGCTGCCACACCATTCCATGGTAGTGGAATCGGCCATGCATCGTCTTAAGAGCCAGAAGATGCACTCCTCGGTGCCTCCTGGAAGGGAGGCCCGTAACCTGGATGGCCTTGGCAAGAAGTGCTTCCAGGGCTCTATGCTCGCATGTCGTGTCCAGACTTACCAGCTCTACATGGGCATGTATCTCCGGGATCTGGCTAAAGAGCTAGCCGGATTCTCCGCTGGTCTCTCCGAGGAGCCCTTGCGGAGGTTCCTAGCCTTGTCCACGGGCATTCGGGAATGCTCAAAGTTCATGTCCCGAGCAGCCTATGATGGCTTTGAGGCCTCGGCTAGAGTGGCCGCAGCCGGCATCGGTGCCCGCCGACAGGCTTGGCTTCAGTCGTCGGACCTTGAGCCCTGGGTACAGGACAAGTTGGTCGATGTCCCCTGCCGAGGCGAAAACCTCTTTGGCAAGCCCATGGCGGAAAAGGCTGCACAAATTGAGACTGAGACTCTCACCAGGACCAGGCTTTCTAGGAAGACCTCCGCCCCTTCCCAGAAAAAGAAGGGCTCGGGAAAAAAGTCCTTTTACCCGAGGAAGGCGGCTGCCTACAAACAGTACCCCCATTATCAGGCCCCTGCAGCTCCCCAACAGGGCCAGCAGGCCAAGGGACGGGGTAACGGGTCCCGTAGGCAGCCAGCCCCCAAGCCTGCACCACCAGCCCCTGCTCAGCAGGGTGGGGGTTTTTGACTCGCTCAGCATAGCCTCTCCCCCCCCGCTGGTTCCTCCCAGCACCGGAGGCCGGCTGGTTCACTTCGGCCACAGGTGGTCCAGCATCACCGCAGATGCCTGGGTACTTCAGGTCGTGCGAGAAGGCTACCTTCTCCACTTCCATCAGGTCCCTCCCTCCTATTTTCCGGGAGAACCTTCGCGCCCCCCTCTGCACAGGGAGTTGCTCCTTCAGGAGTTAGCAGGTCTTCTGCAGGAACAGGCGGTGGAACCGGTACCCCACCACCTGAGAGGTCAAGGCTTTTATTCAAGGTATTTTCTGATACCAAAGAGAACAGGGGGCCTCAGACCCATCCTGGACTTGCGCAACCTCAACAAGTTCCTTGTGCGGGAGAAGTTCAAAATGCTTACCCTTGGAATCCTTCTGCCCTACCTCCAGCAGGGAGATTGGCTATGCTCCTTGGATCTAAAGGATGCCTACACGCACATCCTCATCCACCCAAGCCACCGCCAATACCTAAGGTTTGTGGTGGCAGGAAATCATTACCAGTACAGAGTACTGCCCTTTGGCCTATCCTCCGCACCGCGAGTCTTCACAAAATGTCTCGCGGTCGTGGCGGCCCATCTCCGGCTTCACGGCCTCTATGTCTTTCCGTACCTCGACGACTGGCTCATCAGAGCAGCGTCCGCTCAGGAGGTTGCCAACGCCACGCGCCGCACGGTGACTCTGCTGCAGCACTTGGGCTTTGTCATAAACTTCGCAAAGTCCACTTTGCTCCCCTCACAGGATCTCGAGTTCATCGGCGCAAGGCTGCACACTCCTCGGGCACGAGCGTACCTACCGCTCGACAGGGCTCAATGGCTCATGGACCTAGCCGACCGCTTTCGCAGCCAGCCCCTGGTCTCCGCCAGGCGCTTCCTGAGACTGCTCGGCCATATGGCTTCCACCGTCCATGTGACCCCCAATGCCCGCCTGAACATGCGGTCTGCTCAATGGTGTCTCCGCCAGCAGTGGCGACAAGCCACAGGCGGCCTGGCAGACCTAGTGCGCGTCTCCGAGCCGCTGCTCTCGTCTCTCCGGTGGTGGCTCCGGCAGCCGAACCTGATATTCGGAATGCCTTTCCAGTCACCTCAGCCGACCCGGGTGCTGACCACCGATGCATCCCTCCTGGGCTGGGGAGCACATTGCCAAGAGGCACGTACTCAGGGCCTCTGGACCACGTGGGAGTCTGCTCAGCAGATCAACTTCCTGGAGCTCAGGGCGATCCGCCTAGCTCTCAAGGCCTTCTCCCACCTGACTTCCCAACAGTCCGTCCTTGTCCAGACGGACAATCAAGTTGCCATGTTCTACGTGAACAAGCAGGGGGGCACGGGCTCCTTCCTCCTCTGCCGGGAGGCACAGAAGCTCTGCTCTTGGGCCGTCAGTCACGGCATTCTCCTCAAGGCAGTTTATCTCCCGGGCCAAGAAAATTGCCTTGCAGACAAACTCAGCAGGGTCCTCCAGCCGCACGAGTGGCGTCTGGATCCCTTGGTAGTTCAGAAGCTCTTCCTCAAGTGGGGTCTCCCCACGGTGGATCTCTTTGCCAGTCCTCACAACCGGCAGCTTCCTCGCTTCTGCTCTCGTCAGCCACACCCCCTTCGGGTTGCGGCGGACGCCTTTCTGATCTCGTGGTCGGGGAGCCTTCTGTACGCTTTCCCTCCCATCCCGCTGGTCTCTCGGACTCTTTTCAAGGTTCTCCGAGACAAAGCCTTCATGATCCTGGTGGCCCCTCGCTGGCCCAGGCAGCCGTGGTTTCCGCTCCTGCTGCAACTGGCGGTGGAGGATCCAATCCCTCTGGGGGTACAACCGGATCTCAGGATCAGGGGTCCCTTCTGCACCCCAACCTCAGGTCTCTCAACCTCATGGCCTGGCTGCTGAGAGGGTAGTCCTTGCTCCCCTTCTCCTGCCGGCGGAGGTGGAGGAGGTCGTCTTAGCTTCGCGACGGCCTTCTACCCGCAAATGCTACGCCCTTAAATGGCGTCGCTTTGCAGTCTGGTGTACCCAACAGTCTCAGGATCCCTTCTCCTGCCCGGTGTCGGTGATCTTGCAGTACTTGCTGCACCTCTCTAATCTGGGACTTAAGTCCAACTCCGTCAAAGTTCACCTCAGTGCTCTTTCAGCACATCATGTGCCAGTGGACGGCAGACCTCTCTCCAATGACCCTCTCGTAGCGAGGTTTCTCCGAGGTCTCCTTCTACTTAAACCACCTCTGCGCCCGCCAGCGCCTGACTGGGACCTGAATGTGGTTTTGCAGCGGATCACCTGTCTGCCTTTTGAACCTATGGCTACCTGTTCTCTCCGTTTTCTGTCTTGGAAAACACTGTTCTTGATAGCCCTCACTTCCGCTAGGCGCGTAAGTGAATTGCAGGCCCTCGTGTCTGATCCCCCTTACACTAGGTTCTACAAGAATAGGGTAGTCCTACGGACTCACCCAAAATTTCTGCCTAAAGTGGTCTCCCCTTTTCACATCAATCAGGAGGTGGTACTTCCAACCTTCTTTCCCAGACCACACTCCAGCCGAGCTGAAACGGTCCTCCATACCCTGGACTGTAGAAGGGCATTGAACTTCTACCTTGACCGTACGCGGGAGCACCGTAAAGCTGCTCAGCTTTTTGTGTCTTTTGACCCCAATAAATTGGGGCTCCCGGTCTCCAAGCGTACTCTGTCCCTCTGGGTTGCGGACTGTATCTCTTGGGCTTATGGGGCAGCCGGACTCTCCTTAGAAAGTCGAGTCACGGCTCATTGCGTTCGGGCAAAGGCCACGTCAGTGGCTTTCCTCCGCTCTGTTCCGCTGGCAGACATCTGCCGGGCCGCTACTTGGTCTTCGAGCCAGACTTTTGCGGTCCATTACTGTCTCGAGAGGGAGTCCCGTAGGGACAGTGCTTTCGGACAGGCAGTCCTCCGTAATCTCTTTGAGGTCTGAGCAACTCCTACCCTCCATCCCGGATGTGGGCTACCGGTGGGTGATAATTCAGCGAAGATTCTATCCTTCTGTGCTGCTGAGCTAGAGGGAGCTCATTTTTGTGCTTAGGGTCTCCGGTAGCCTTGAGCTTGGGAGTCCCATAAGTGAGGACTGACTTCCTGCTTGGTCCTGGAGAAAGCGTAGTTACTCACCTGTAACAGGTGTTCTCCAGGAGCAGCAGGAATCAGTCCTCACTACCCTCCCTCCTCCCCTTGGAGTTGCAATCGTCTGCTTATGTTCTTTTTTTGCAAATTTTTATGCTGTCTTTTTTAGCTATGTCATCTGACTGGCTAAGATGGCACCCTCGGGCGGGAAGACGACCGCGCATGCGCGCTGCAATTCCCAAAGGCTTTCTTTGAAAGCTGGGGAAAATTGCTCCGCGAGGGCTCCGTCGGCGCCGACGTCACCCATAAGTGAGGACTGATTCCTGCTGCTCCTGGAGAACACCTGTTACAGGTGAGTAACTACGCTATCCCTCCCTGCTCTAACATCACGTCAGAATAGGGAGGGACCAGACCTGCGGAAACACCCACGTGGTTTGGGGTTTTTAATTCTAGGCCTGCTCAAGTGCTGCCGCTGCCACTGAGAGAACAAAAAGTGGTTTTGGCAGGGCAACAGCAGGCAGCCGAAATGCGCCCCTAAGCCTCTGTGCCCTGTACGGCTGCACCACTTGCACAGAGCTAGGTACAGTGCTGCCAAAACATACATCCAAATGTACAAAAGAATGGTTAAAAAGGAAAATGTGGACTGTTTTAAACTGGCCAGCATTGAGTCCTGATCTCAATCCAATTGAGAACTTTCGGAAAAAGCTGAAATCTGCCTTTGCAAAAAGGAATCCTGGAAACATTCATGAGCTAGAACAAATTGCAGTTGAAGAGTTGGAAAAACTACCAGCAGACAGATGTAAGAATCTTATAGGTGGCCACAAGAGACGTTTGGAGGCTGTCAACACTGCCAATGGTTGTACAACCAAATATTAGTGAAGGGTGCCATTAATCCTGTCCAGATCATATTTTGTTTTTTTCTCAGAAATTACTAAGTCTAAGTTGCACAGACATCTTCTTTTTGTTGTTGTATGCCTTTGAACATACTATTAAAATATTGCAATGACATACAGTTGGAATATTTCCATTTATTTCTCAAGATATTGTACACAACATACCTAAAATGCAAGGGTGCCAATAGTGTTGACCACAGCTGTATCTGCTTGGCAGCGCCTAGCTTTGCGACAGCTCTTGGATCAGTTCATTCCGAGAGCTGTATTACAGCTGTGAATACTTATAGATAAGGGAAACATACACCCTTGCCATGGAACTTGTAGGAAAGAGGCAACCATCACCATTTCTCACCCTTTCTCATGCATTGTATACTGGCGGATAGATAGGTCATAGTCTAAAGCTGACACTAGCTTGGTTTGGATAAAGTAGTGTGGTTGTAGAAAAATAGAGATCAGCAAATAAAAACACAAAATCCACTATAAAAGAACACAAAAGATATAGATATATATATATTGTCACCCACTAATGTACCCAGAGGCTAAAAAGGGCTTGGGCCGTTTGATGGGGCAGTATTTTTATGGCTAGAGCTCCTATGAAGCCTTTAGCAAGGCCTTCTGGATCCTGTAGTTTTCATCGTTAGCCAATGAAGTGTAGTTGAAGCAGAGGGTAAGGTTTAAACTCAGGCTTTATTCCCCGTCCGGGGTGGATTCATAACAGTGGAATTTAAAGCAGGTCAGACCCTTCGTCTGATAACACAATTAAAGAAAAATACTTTCAACAAAACTTAGCTTTCTTCAGCATTAAACCATGAACAAAAATTAACAGAAAACGGTTCCTTTTACTCACGGAACTCTGGCACCTGTTTCTTCTCATAAACAGTTCTGGCTGCCTTTAACATAGAGATGCTATACAATCAGATAATGTGTACGTGCAGTCCATCTCATTTTCCTCTAAAGATTCTTCAAGAGGTTCAATCTGCATCTCCTCTTCATCTGAGTAAACTTTTGGCTCCCAACTGCCATTAAAGTTATAAGGTTCTTGTCGGGGAGTTAAAACACTCTCCTCCCCCACTATACCAGTGGCCCGTGGGTAACTACCGTATTTCCTGTAGTTGGGTTCCTGAGAACTACAGAGCTCTTGGTACGTGCATAGAAAGTCAGGGTATTGCAAACCTCTCTTATTAGGGTAAATACGCCTACCTTTAGGCACTGCTGTTTCCTGCTCTCTCAGATAAGCACAGCTCTGCTTTGAAGCCCCTTTTCCACGGTGTTTCTCTGACTCATTCAAATGTGCTTCAGGGTAAAAGTTTTCCCCTTTCTGCATTTCTGGTGTTAGGTAATTTATATCTTAAAGCCTTGGCTGTTGGACTGCCTTCTCTGCTTGCCTCACAGCAACGCTCCTGGGGATATTGAGAGGCTGTGTACTGCTGTTCCCAACAGCTTCTCTGAGAATCACCAACCTCATGTACTCTGGATAATCCCCTTGGCTCCGTCCTCACAGCTCCACGGATACTGTTCTCAAGCTCAGCAGTTCCTAACGGTTCTCGCGTATTTCCAACTACAGCCCTTGTAGTTCCTACTACTTCTCTCTCCGTTCTACTTTCTCCTTCAGTTCTCCCTCTACCTTCCGGTAAGTGATTTTTAAGTACGTTCAAATTGGTGTTAGCCTGGGCTCCGTCCCCATGCAGGTGCTCTTCATTTTCTAATGAATTCTGTGCTCCCTTTCTGTTCGGGCGTTCCCTAACAACTCGTGGCTTTGTTTTCATCTGTTGCTCATAGCAACCTTCCCCCATGTGTGAACCTGAGCTGTCAGTTTCCCTTACATTTTGCTCACAATCCCCTACTTCCATGGGTTCTGATGGCGCTACCTTATGACAATATATACACACACACACACTTTCTTGTTTTGTTAGCCTTTATTTTTGTACTAACGTTCAGGGCCAGCCTTACCCCTATTTGGACCATTTTGGTGAGGCCACTTGAACTTGAGATTAATATGTTGCATTTAAAACAAGATGGCATCTATATTTATTAGATATTACTTATTTTGGCTTAAAACATGTTAAAACAAAGCTATACTTACAAAGAAATCTTTCTTGCTTTCTGTTCTTCACACTCTCGGAATCCAGTAGCTCTCTCAACCCTACTGCTGGGCCCTTGTGGGCATGGCGCCCCATTGGGTCAAGCAGGTTTAATCATCCTAAGGCCGGCCGTGCTAACATTTATTGACATGGAATCGCATTGCAGCAGGGTTACCTTCTCCACAAGGTGTGTCCTGTAAATCCAGGCAGGAAGACATCTGCCAGGGAAAAGAATACTATAACAGCACAGGAATAGGATCAGTATGGGAAATGAGAAGCAAGTAATATATACAGGGGGCTATTTTAGAAGCATTTCCACATGTTAGTAGCTGCATTTACAAGTATAGATTGGAATGCACGTGTATATGCGATTTTAGAAAGCCAACTTTTACACATGGAGATCCAGACTATGCAGAAATTCCAAGGGAGCATGGCCTGGGTGGGCCAAACATCTTCACTTGTATTTCCTATTTTACAAAGGCAATCCATCCATATGACAAAATATTTCCATGTTGAGTGTTGCATGCATAAGTTTTTATACCACTGTTAGCATCCTTCTCCTCAGTGAGCTCCATTTAACTGTACCCTTTGTCTCCTTCTACTCAACCATTCTAACCTACTTAGTCACTTTAGGGTCCATTGCTAGGGTGCTCAATTTATTTATACAGTAAGTCGCCTGTGCGGAATGGTGTCAAAGGCTTTACCGAAATCTAAGTACACTACATCTAGGGCTTTCCTTTGGTTCAACTCTCTGGTTGCCCAGTCACAAAAATTAGATTCTTCTGACGAGACCTGCCTCTAGTAAAACTATGCCGCCTTATTTATGTATTTATTTAACTTCTTTTTATATACCTCTTTCAGTATGTCAAGGCACTTTACAATCAGCAAAAGCAACGTTTATTACATAGAACAAGGAGAACCATCAATAACAGAGCATATGTGCAAATACTGGTTAACATATATGTTAACTATTTGACATATATTTGCCTCAGATCCTATAATCCTTTGGACTCCGGAAACCTCACTATCTCCTGTTTTAGCAGTGTTTCCATTAATTTACTCACCACAGAGGTCAGATTAAATGGCCTGTAGTTCTCAACCTCATCCTTAGTTCCACTTTTGTGTAAAGGGAAGACATGCACCTTTCTCTAGTCCTCTGGGATCACTCCCAACTCTAAAGAAACATTGAAACGGTCAGACAATGGAACTGCTAGAACTTCCCTAAGTTCCCATCCGGCCACATCGCTTTGTCTATTTGTAGTTTAGCTAGTTCCTCATGAACACAGTTTTCTGAAAATCGCTCAAGGTCCCCTATTTGTGGATGTTTTCTGAGGTCCTGCTCTTGGATATTCATCTGTGAACACAGAACAAAAATATTTGTTAAGCTATTCTACTGTATCCTAGTCAGCTTTTACATATTCCTCCCCTTCACCTTTGAGTCTGACAATACCACTTGCATATTGTCCTGCTAGACCAGTCCAGACAAGTAGATTATGTTCCCCTACCAGCAGATTGGTGGAGAAAAAGCACCAATGAAATGCCAGGTTCCAATGACGTTGCTCCCATGTCTCGGTTGTCTCCAGCAGATGGTGGATGGATTTTCTTCTCTGAAGAAAATCCAAAGAATTGAGAGGAAAAGATTGATAAAAAATGCTGATGACTGATCATAAGAACATAAGACCATTTTGAGGGTGACTTTCGAATTTGAGCATGACATGGAAGACTCCACTAGACTGCTGTTTTTTCAGTCGCCATATGAGGAGGGAAAATTGGTTCAGGTCCATGTTCTTAGCATGATAAGAGCCTGTTGAGCAACCACAAATCAGAAGGATTTGGAAGAATCTGAAAAAGTGTAACAGCCTCACACAACCTCAGTGCCCCCTCCCTCCTCCTCTGTCCCCCCGTCCCGCTCTCTCCCAAAGGCTCTCTCAGAGATCTACTTGCCAGCCACCTTAAACACAGTGCTGCATAAATCAATAAAACAGTTTCACATCCTTGTTTTTGATGGGAGCTTCCAATTCCATCTGTGCAGGACACAATTTGGGAAAGAGTGCTGATGAACGTTGGCACAGTGTAGGGGTTTCCCACGATTTTATGCACACTTTAGCGTTTTCTCCTCTTGTACGCCTGGCAGTCACCCAAGCGGCTCCAACATGTGCTCCTACCCCAGCACTTGTAATGCGCATTGCAGTAAAAGTACAGTTAATGTGCACTGCTATTAAAGAGCAGTCAACACATGCCACAGTAAAAGCACTGTTAACATGTGCCTTCGGACTACCGCAGCCTTAGCACGTACTGTTGGGATACTTGCCTTAACTCTCTATGCCTTCTTCCAGAAAAACTTGTTTGACCTGTGGCAAATGAGGTGCCTCATCTCTGGATTCTGGACTTTTCTCTTCTTGCATGGCAGTTTTTGAGTCCTCCCTGGAGGACCTGCATCTCCTCTTTCAGTTAGGGATGCGATTAATCCGGCCTTGCCTGTCTCAGAGCAGGAGATAAGGGAGGGTGCTATGGGTAAGGATATCCAGCCGGCCAGAGGATTCGGTGACCGTGCTATGAGCCACTCATCTTCTAGGGGGGTCATTTTGAAGTGGAAAGCTTCCAGACTCCGGATTGTCCTCCCCAGAATTCTTTCTTTATAACAGCAGGCCTGGTACTTCTGGCATAAAAATTCAGACCCTGCATCCTCTTGGTGCCCCCATGCGCAGTCTCGTGCAGGGCAAGCAGAGAGTAGAAGCCCTGTTCGATTGCATTTGACTAAGTATCCCCGGCGTGGGGTGCCCCCTGAAGATGAGGAACAGCTGGGAGCTGTCCAAGACTTTGTCCATGACTTGGGTTCAGATGGCTGGGCTCTGATGTGGATGTAGAAGTACTCTCACCTTCAGAAGATTGTGAAGAGGCTGGAGTGATCCACCTATTCTGGAAGGAGGAGTTGGTGGCGTTGATTGCCATGGTCACATCCACCTTTAACTTGATGGATTCTTTCAGCATGGAGCAAGTGCTGAAGGTACACCTGTTCCTACTACTGTCTTCCCATTTATGGATGTGATCAAGGATATGATTCAGTCAGTAGAATTCTCCTGACTCTCTGCCTAAAGGGTTAAGGGTGTGTAAGAAGATCTCTTCCAGAGGAGGAGTGCATTGAGTGGTTTGGCATTCCCAAAGTGGATGCATAGAGTACAACTGTTACCAGAGTTACCACCATTCCTGGGAAGGCAAATCGGCCTTTAAGGATTTTCTGAACCATAAGGTGGATTTGTGGTTGAGCCAGTTCGCCATGGCAGCGGTTATTCTGCAGCTGACAGTATGCCCCAGCCTGATGTCTTGAGCCCTGCTCCCATGGATTCAGTCTCTTCCACTAGATGGTTCTCCTCTTTTGGAGTCTACTACAGCCTTCCTTTCTGATGCCATGTATGACCTAGTGTGTTTGGTGGCCACTGATAGTGCCCTGGACTACAGTGTCACGGCATTGGATTTGGCTGCTGCACTGGGCAGCAGACACATCCTCCAAAGCCCAGTTGGCCCAACAGGTTTTTTAAGGGGAAGCTTCTGTTTGATCTGCCTGGAGAAGCTGGTGAAGGACCTGGGCAGACAAAACCTACTTCCTTCTGGAAGACAGGTCTAAGGAATCTGTGAAGTGAGCTGGTGCCCCTTCTCATCATCCTCTGCCCATTCCCCAAGGGCACACTGGCTGGATTCCCAGGGGGTCTCAGGACCCTTGTTATTGCTAACCTGGAAAAACCTTTCTTCCCCTCAGCTTTGGGGTCATTCTCAGTTCTTTTTTGGAGTGTGCTGGCCCAGAGGAAGACCCTTCTAGGCTGCACAATGAAGGTTTTGGTGCCCATTCCCTGGTTCCTCCAGTTGGAGGCAGGCTTTACCTTTTCTTTCAGGAATGGGCCTGGGTTACCAAGAATCGCTGGGTGCTCATTTTGGCTGTGTCCTGGAATGCAAAAAAAACAATTCCAAATGCCTTCATCATCTCCCCTTGTGGGTCTGTGATCAAGGGCTACTGTGCAGATCACCTTGGACAAGTTGCTGCACCTAAAGGCCCTTCCTACCAGATGAGCAGGGCAAGGGCAGATACTCCATCTATTTCTTGGTGCCCAAAAGGATGGTTCCTTCTGGCCCATTCTGGACCTCAAAAGAGTAGATGAGCTCTTGGACATCCTGTGCTTCTTTCTGGGTGGAAACCTTGCACTCCATGATTCAAGCAGTGCTCCAAGGGGAGTTCTTGGCTTCTCTGTATCTGGCTGAGGTGTATTTTTATATTCTGATCTGAGTGGATTGGCAAAAGTATCTGTGTGTTGCCATACTTGAGTCCCACTATCAGTTCACCGCCCTCCCTTTTGGTCATAGTGGTGGCAACTGCAGCACCAAGGGATTTGTGTCCATCTCTGTCTGGACAACTGGCTCATCCAGGCCCATTGCCTTTCAGAGGTGTCTTGGGTGGCATCCCGAGTGGTGTCCTTTTTGGAAAGCCCTGACTGGGTAATAAATCGGGGAAAGAGCCAGCTGTTGCCTTCCCAGTCTCCGGAGATTCTGGGAGAAAATTTCAACACTCGAGTGGGCAGATTTTTCCTGCCAGAGGAAAAGGTCAAAGGACTATTGAATTGCCTGGCACTGTTCTGTGTGCAGCAGACTCCGAGTCTGGGATTATCTTCAGCTCCTCGGCTTGATGGCAGCAACCATAGAGATGGTGCCAAGAGTGCTTGCTCATAACAGCCTCTCCAGCAGTCCCTGTTGACTTGGTGGTCCCCGAGTTCTCAGGAGTTTGAATGTAGGCTCCCACTGCCGATGATGGTGAAAGCAAGCCTGCAGTGGTGGCAGCAGCCCTGTCATTTGAGGAAGGGCATGCTGCTGGATGATTTCTCCTAGATCCTTCTGATGATGGCTGTCAGTCTCTTGGGCTGGGGAGCCCATTGCAAGACTGTACGGCCCAGGGTCATTGGAACCACAGGGAAGTAGTGTAGTCCATCAATCGCCTCAAGGCAAGGGCCCTCAGGTTGTCTCTTCTGCATTTATGGCTCCTGATCAAGGACCAGGCAGTTCAAGTGTTTTCAGACAACGCCACTGTGGTGGCTTATGTCAATCTACAAGGCAGCATGAGGCGTGCCGGGGTAGCTCTGGAGATGGTTCTATATTTGCCTGGGCAGAGAAGAACCTCCTAGCATTGTCAGCTCAACACATTGCCGGAGGGCACAATGTGGAAGTGGATTTCCTCAGCTGGTACTCTCTGGATTCCGGAGAGCAGGAGTTAAGTCAGGAGGTGTTTCAGTTGATTCTGTAGTGTTGGGGTCTCCCCAAAATGGATCTGATGGCAACCCACTCCAATGCCAGACTTTGCTGCTTTTTCAGTCACTACCTGGAGAGGAGTCCAAGGGCATCAACGCCCTGTTCCAGCCTTGGTCAAGTCAGCACCTTCTATACATGTTTCCTCCGTGGCCCCTGGTGGGGCTTGTGATTCCGTGTATAGTATGCTGCCTGGCCAGAATAGTTCTGGTGGCACTGGAATGGCCGAGAAGTGTGTGTTTTGGAAACTCGATGCTACTCCTGCAGCTGCCTGCTCTTGGGTTGCCCCATCTCGGGGCTTGTTGCGAAAGGGACCAATCATCCAGGAGGACCTGGTTCCCTTCTCGCTTACAGTTTGGCTCTTGAAAGGAGACAGTGTATAAAGGCTACTCTTCAACAGTGGTCTCCACTCTGCTGAAGCCTGGAGGAAGTCTACCAAGCTAGAATACATGTGGATCTCGTGCCTCTTTGAGCGATGGTGCGGCGCTCAGCAGTTGGCTTCTGAGGTGGCCAAGTTACCCTTTTTGTTGGCCTTTCTACAGGATGGCCTGAAGAAGGACCTTTTGCTTAGCTCCCTGAATGTTCAAGTGACAGCTTTGACCTCTTTTCACTGACCAGGGGCTATAAGTCTCTAGCCTTATACCCGGACATCTCACGCTTTCTCCAGGGGGTTCGGCATCTGCATCCTCCCCTCCGGAATCTGTGTCTGGTGCTCAGAGCCCTGATGGTGGTGCCTTTTGAGCCATTGTAGCACGCTTCTTTAAAGGATTTGATGTTCAACTGTCTTCTTGGTTGCAATTTGTCCTGCAAGGCGGATTTTCATGCTGCAGGCTTTGTCTTGCCTAGATCCTTATCTGTCTTTTTCAAAGGAGGCTGTCTCCATTTGGCTTGTGCCTTCCTTCTTGCCTAAAGTGCTTTCTCTCTTTCAGGTGAACCAGGTGGTTTGCCTGCCCTCCTTCCCAAAGGATCAGTGTCGGGGGAAGAAAAAGGATCTTCGCCTTGTGGATGTCTGGAGAGTACTTATCCAGTGCTGGGAAGTTACAGATTCTTTTTGTTAGTCCAATCATCTTTTTGCATTGTTTACTGGCCTATGCAAAGGTGGCACGGCAGCCAAGTCAACCTTGTTGCTCTAGATTAAGGAAGCCATTGCCTCGGCATATCTGTTGCGGAACCGGCTCCAGAGGATTTGCGCACCTATTTTACCCAAGCACAAACATTCTTGTAGGCTGAGTAGAACTCAGTAGCCCCTGCAGACATTTGTCAAGCAGCAACATGGGCATCGTTTTCCATTTTTGTTAAGCATTACCGCTTGGATGTCCACACATGGGCAGACACGGCCTTTGGCTCAAAGGTTTTGCAAGCTCCTGTGTCTTCTTCCCACCCAGGGGAATTGTAGTTTTGGTACATCCCACTTGTCTGGACTGATCTAGCAGGGTGATATGGAAGGTGACATTTACTTACCAGTTAATGTCTTTTCCTTGAGTCCTGCTAGACCAGTCCAGGGCCCACTCCTGAAACTGCATTTGATCTGTTCTTCTGCTATGGTACCCATGGGTCCACTATGATTTTTATGCTTGACTCTGCAAGTTTATCTTCTACTGACAGCCTTTTGTTTAGGCTTTCCTGTACATAGTTCTCAACTGTTGATTATTCCTTGTTGCCCATGACTGAGGTTGTGTAAGGCTTGCCATGTTTCTCCCATATGCTTTGGGACGAATACTGGAGGGAATAGCTGAAGCGAATAAAAGCATGGGAGTGATGTCATTGAAACCTCGGCTTTTCATTGATTCTTTGTCTCCACCACTCTGAAGGTAGGAGAACACAACCCATTTCTCTGGACTGGTGTAGTATTGATGCTTGTCTTCCTTTTTCTGTGTTCTCTTGTATTTTATGAAGGCCACCGCCTTTTTTTTTCATCTTTTCAGCTACTTCTTTTGAGAACCATAGTGGTCTCTTTTTCCTTTTATATTTATTTACTTTCCTAACAGAAAGGTTTGCTGCCCTTAACATATCCCCTTTCAGTTTTGCCCATTGCTTTTCTACATTCCCCAGCTGTTCCCATCCTGCTAAAAACTCCTTGAGGTATTGTCCCATCTTGGTAAAATTAGTTTTCCTAAAGTCTAGGATCCTTGTGTTTGAATGGATGTTATCAGCACTGGTCCTAATACTGAACCACACCATGTGGTGATCACTGGATGTATGATGATCTCCCACTATAAAATCAAAATCACTTTCCCCATTGCTAAGCACCAGTTCCAGTATAGCCCCTTCATGTGCGGGTTCTGCGACTAGTTGCCGGAATACTTCTTCCATAGAAAATCCAGGATCTCCTTACTCCTAGATAACACCTCAGGAGGGATGTGCCAATCAACAATCTTCCATATCAACCGCTACAACAGTCTCCTTTTTTCCTTTAGAGATCCTCTGTGTTTTTGTTTATTTGTTTATTTTGAATTTGATATACCGCTCAGACCAAAAGGTATTAGAGCGGTTTACAATACTACATCATTTAGGATATAAGAAAGGAACGCCATTTATAAGATAGGACAGAGAAGAGAACAGAAACAGTCAAACAGATAAAAGGAAGAAAAGGACACGGAACAGCAAGTTACCCTGATATATAAGCAGGACATCAGTATAGACTCCAGAAACAGACGCCACGGACCAACGCCAAAGGGCCCTCTGGCGAGGCCCCCAGGCGCAGGCACGCCCCGGCAATGGCGGTTCTTAAGCCATTGGGTATCGCTGTCCTATGCTTTTATTCTGTCCTCATCTCTATCACCTCCACTGGGAAACTATTTCATGCATCTCCCACTCTTTCTGTAAAGAAATATTTCCACATATTATTCCTGAGTCTATCCCTTTTCACCCTCATCCTATGTCTCCTTGTAGCAGAGCTTGCTTTCAATCGAAAGAGGCTCTCCTCCTGTGCATTTATACCAAGAGGTATTTGAACGTCTCAATCATATCACCTCTATTCCGCCTTTCCTCTAAAGTATACATATTAAACTCCTTAAGTCTATCCTCATATGCTTTATAACGAAGACCACTAATCATTTTAGTAGCAACCCTCTACACCGACTCCAACCTGTTTATATCCTTTTGAAGGTGCAGTCTCCAGAATTGCACACAATACTTCAAATGAGGTTGCACTAGAGACTTATATAGAGGCACTATCACCTCCTTTCTTCTGCTGGCCATTCCTCTCCCTATGCACCCAAGCATCCTTCTAGCTTTCACCATCGCCTTTTCTACCTGTTTATACTTTAAGGTCATCAGACACAGTCACACCCATGTCCCGCTCTTTTGTGGACAGAAGTACTTCACCCCCGATACCATATTGTTTCCTTGTATTGCTGCAGCCAAATGCATGACTTTGCATTTTTTAACATTAAATTTCAGCTGCCAAATTCTAGATCATCAAGCTTAGCTAGATTCCTCTCATATTTTCTACACCTTCCTGGGTGTCTACTCTATTGCAGATTTTGGTATCATCCACAACTTTAGGGTCCATCTCTAGGTGCTCAGTTTGTTTATAAATCACCTGTGTGGAACGGTGTCAAAGACTACTTAAATCTGAATACACTAAATCTAGGGCTCTCCCTCGGTCTAAGTCCCTGATCACCCACTGAAAGAAATCAATCAGATTTGTCTGACAAGACCTGCCTTTGGTAAATCCATACTGCCTTGGATCCGGTAATCTGTTGGACTCCAGAAACCTCACTATTTTCTTTCAGCAGCGTTTGCAATAATTTACTCACCACAGAGGTTAGACTAACCGGTCTGTAGTTTTCAGCCACATCCTTACTTCTGCTTTTGTGTAAAGGGACCACATGTGCCTCTCTCCAGTCCTCTGGCACCACTCCCAACTCCGAAGAGGCATTGAAAAGGTCGGTCAGTGGAGCTGCTATTACGTCCCCAAGTTCCCTCAGTATTCTCAGGTGTATCCCATCTGGTCCCATCACTGTCTATTTTAAGTTTAGCTAGTTCCTCACAGTCTTCTGAAAATCGTTCAAGATGCCCCTCGCTTCTGTTCCTGTTTGGGGGTGTTTTTTGAGGTCCTGCTCCTGGTTCTTCATCTGTAAACACAGAACTGAAGTATTTGTTAAGCAATTCCACTTTATCCTCATCAGCTTTTACATATTCCTCCCTTTCACCCTTGAGTCTGACAATTCCACTTTTGTCCTTCCTCTTCTCACAACTTGTGTGAAAAATGTCTTATCTCCCCCCCCCCCCTTCCCTTTTTATTGCATTGGCTATTTCCTCCTCTTTTTGAATCTTTGCTTTCCTGTCTACTTTGCTTTTTTCCAAATATAGATGCCTGTCTTCCTCTCTCTGTGATCTCTTGTATTTCATGAAGGCCTCCCTCTTATTCTTCACCTTTATAGCTACTTCTTTCGAAAACTATAGTGGTCTCCTTTGCCTTTTACCTTTATTTACCATTTTAACAAAAAGGTTGGTTGCCCTCACAATATCCTTTTCAGTTTAGCCCACTGTTTTTCTACATCCCCCAGCTATTCCCATCCTACTAACGACTCCTTGAGGTATTGGCAATACTGCAAATGTCTTCAATTAAATCTCTGTCCTCTTCGTCTGCCTGTGAAGTAGATCTGTATATTTGGATTTCCCATTCCCTCTTTCTAGTTTAATCCACAGTGCCGCCTCCTTCCCTTATAAGCCCTGTAATTCTGCCGCTTTAATATTATTTTTTACATTGAGTGCCACTCCTCCTTCCCTTCAGAAAGTTGCAGGCTTTCTAATTAATTGGCAGGCCTTATACATTTCTAAAACTGTCCGGATGCATCTGGAAGTGGCAGCACACATGAAAATTGCAAACTTGCCACTTCCACGTGGAAGCTGCCAACTTGGTGCCACTGTTTTCCCACCTGTAGATTTGTAAAATGACTCCTCACATTATGCGTGAAGGCAAATCCACGTGCTTGCCTGCATGCCCTTTTATGTATTTTGCAAAATGCTCTGCATTCATCAGAACCTTTGTAAAATATATTGCAAATTTTCCAAGTCTCAACTTGGAAGGCCTAATTCTCCTCTATGACCTAAAACTGGCCTTCACATGTGCTCACCCTTGGACAGTGAGTTAACGCACATGTGCATCTCACCAAGGCACAGATCAGATTCCTTCAGCAAGGTGCAGATATGAATATCAGTGCACATGTGGACCTTGCCACAGACGTGCTTCCTTTGATGAGAGCTGCTAGGCTTGAGGGGGATTACTGGCGTACAAGGAAGTTGCAAGGGTGTCAGCTAGCTTTGGGTAAGGCATATTAACTTGTTTATCCCCCAGTTAGTGGCTACTAATAAATTAGTAGAGAAGTAGATTTGTGTTTGGAGAAACAGGTTGAAAACCTGGGTTTGAATCCAAATTCTCCCACCAGCATGCTTTGTGTCCTTGAGCGGTTCACCTCACACCCCTTTGTTTCCAGCACATCTTAGACTGTGAGCCCATTGGGGCAGGGATATAACTCATATAGTTCAATGTAACTTGCCTTGAGCTCGGATTTGGGAAAGATGAGTAATACCTCAAAATGAAAACACTATATTACCCATCAAATAAAAGAGGGAATCTTTAGTTATTGGGATCTTCAGCAGGAGATCGTGCAGAGGCCGATGGACTATTACGTGAGATGTCCTAGTTAACAACCTTTGTCCCATGCAAGTTTGCTGGGAATGCAAATGAGCTCGGTTGCAAACTTATTTGATAAACCTTTCTGCCTGGTCTAGCAAAAAAAGAGGTCACTGCAGAAACTTCCTTGCAAATTCATCTTTATGCACCAGTTTTAGATGGATTTTGCATTAAAGAGCTGCTTTGCATAATGCTGCACTGCAGCAGCTCTTTAATGCAGAATTGTAATAATCCTTTACAGGTAGCAGGCTATGTACAACAATTTGCTATTTGTGAATGGGAAATTAGTGACGTTATTTCACAAATGGGCCTTCGCATGGCAAAACATTTCAGCATTTTTGCATGTTTCCGGTGCATTTTGCGCTTTTTTTCACAAGGACCCTTTTTATGAGACCTTATCATGTCATTTATTTATTTAAGGGTTTTATATACTGCCTTTCAGGAAAATCAAAGTGATTTACAAATAACCAGTAAATCACTACATTTTAACAAATTTCAAACAGGTTACAGTATAGAATGGAGAGGATACATTAGAAGGATTGCAACTGGACTGTACAGTATGGCAATAAAACTTATTTATAAATACGAACATACGTATAAGTAAAGGGCAGATCTATTAGCATGCAAGAACTGACCTCATGGTTGTAGTCAGAAAGACTAGAGGAGGGGAGAGGGAGTATAGAGGAAGGAAAAAGAACCAATAATTTGTATATCATGGATTGGCAAGTTGTTGTTATATGGGCAAGAGGTTTTGCTTTTGTTCATCTGTGCCAAAATGTTCTATGAACAGATGCATCTTAAGATTTTTCCTGAATGTTATTAGGTCAGTAGTGGATCTAAGTTTATCTGGGAGAGAGTTCCACATCATTGGTGCTGTAAATCTAAAGGCTCTGTTGGTTGTTGCCCGGATGAATTTTCATTAAGATCATGGTACGAGTAGTGTATTTTTATTACATTCCCTTCTTATTCTGTTATTTGAGGGATTTTTTATGAGGTCAGTTAGGTATGAAGGTGACAGGTCCTTTATTAGTTTGAATGTGGTCAGTAGAATTTAATATTTGATCCTGCTATGAATTGGCAGCCAAAACAGCTTGTATAGGATGGGTGTAATGTGTTCTGTTGGGTTTGCTTTGACAATAATCCTAGCAGCAATATGTTGAGCTATGCTAAGGGAGTTTAGAGCTTGGCTCGGGAGCCCTTGGAGGATGCTGTTACAGAAGTCAATATGTGGGAATACCATCGCTTGGCGTACAGATTTGAAATCATGGTGTGGTAGTAGGGGCCTCAAGTGTTTGATAAGCCTTAATAAAGGGTGAGCCAGTCAAACCTGCATTTTTGAAAAGGGCGGGAGAGCCGTGAAAGTGGGCGGAGCAAGTTAGCAAGGTTACCATTGTGTCCCCCACAATTAAGCATTTCAGTCGCCATGGAGCAGTGGTCTAAACAACAACGTTCATTCGCTGTGAAAGCGTTTTACCAAAGTGGTAGCTATGCAGCCGCTCAGCGTCGTTTCTGGACGAATTTTAAAATTAATCGAAATAAGCCAGTGCCGTCTGTTAATTCAATCAAATTGTGGGTGACAAACTTTGAAGCAATTGGTGAAACGAGAAGCAGAAGGGGTGGCAGTGCAAGATCAGTGCGAACTCCCGCGAATATTGACCACGTGAGAGTTGCTGTGGAAAGAAGCCCTCGGAGATCGGCGTGTCGACAGAGTGCTGCGCTTGGCATGGCAAACACGAGCGTCCGAAGAATCTTGAGGTTAGATTTACACCATCACCCGTACAAAATTCAGGTTGTTCAGGCTATGAATGAAAACGATTTTGCAGCTCGACGGCGTTTTTGTCAAACGTTGTTGGACATGTTTGATGAAAACGAGGACCTTGTTCACAACCTGTGGATGAGCGATGAGGCACATTTCCATCTCTCCGGTTTTGTGAATAAACAAAATTTCCGATATTGGAGTGATGAAAACCCTCAACAACTCCATCAAAAACCACTCCATTCAAGCAAGGTAACAGTTTGGTGCGCAATGTCCTCATTGGGAATCATAGGCCCGTATGTTTTTGAAAATGACAGGGAGCAAGCAGTTACTGTGAATGCACAACGCTATTCGGAAATGGTGCATTCGTTCTTCATTCCTCAGCTTCGTCAACATGGAATGAACAATGAAACCTTATTCCAGCAAGACGGTGCCACAAGTCATACAGCCCGTGTGAGCATGAATGTTCTCAACAATGTTTTTCCAAATCGGGTGATATCCCGAAATGGAGCAATTTCTTGGCCTCCCCGATCGCCCGACCTCACAGTGTGCGATTTTTTCTTGTGGGGGTACCTGAAGAGTAAAGTCTTTGAACAACGACCTCCAACGCTTGGGGAACTCAAGAGGAGAATCCGGTTGGAAATCGAGAGAATTCCTCAGCGTATGCTCCGTGATGTGATGGGCAGTTTCAGAAATCGCCTACAAGAATGTCTCAATCGGGAAGGACACCATCTTACTGGCGTTATTTTTAAACAGTGAATGTTGTTTCTTAAATGCTTTTTAATGTACATTAAGATAGTAACAATAAAATTTTGAAATATCCATCCGTTTATTTTTTACAGTCATTTCAAAAATGCAGGTTTGACTGGCTCACCCTGTATATTATAGATTAAACCTGTGGTTGTTTTCAAATGAGGAGTTAAGTTTAGAGACCTATCACGAGTAACACCAAGGTATTTTACCTCATTCTTTATCATTAGTGAAACATCCTCAACCTTTAAGTTTAGGTGGGGTAAAAGTTTGGTTTCTTGCTATAAAATGAACCTTAGTTTTCTTATTATTGATTTTGAGGTTATGGTCACTTAACCATTGTGAAACTTTAGTAAGACATGAGGAGATGTTGGTAAAATTAGGTTGTGCTATATCAAATGGGAGGAACAGCATTACATCATCTTCATAGATGGAATATCCAATGTTGAATCCTTGAATAATACTGCATATGGGTGGCAGAAAGGGCAGAACCTTGAGATATCCCTTGTTTCTGTGAGAATGTCGTTGATGTTTGTTGTCCTATGTTAACTTGCTGGGACTGGTCAGAAAGGTACGATTGGAACCATTTTAATGTGGTGCCATATAACCCAATTTCCTTAAGCCTTTCCATAAGGATTGCATGACTAATAGAGTCAAAGGCAGCAGCAATATCTAAAAATATTAGGATGACCGCTTGTTTTGGGTTATCTTTAACTTTTATAAGGTTATCAAAAAGACCAGTTAGAAAGGGTCTCCACACTATGGTATGATCTGAAACAGTATTGGTGCATGTCAAGTGGGACATGGGTATCAATGTGGTCGTGCATACCTAACTGACCTCATAAAAATTTTTTTCAATAATTTTGGCCAAAAAAGGTAGGCTGGATATTGGCCTATAGGATGTGGGGCAAAGTTTATCCAGAAATTTGTTTTTTAATATTGGGCAAATTGAGGCTCACTTCAGGAGTTTAGGCATTATTCCCTGTGTCAATGACATGTTGAACATATCAAAGATGTATGGGGCAAGTTCTGTGCGGACCATTTTTATCCAGCTTACTAGACATGTGTCAAGACTAGAGATTGTGGTGTTAATCTTTGAGATCACTTTATTAAGTTCACGAAGATTCAGTTTGTGAAAATTAGACCAAATTGGATTGATTGTCATTTGATTGGGGGACAGTGCTGTCAAGAGGTCAGACATAGGTGAAAGTTTGATAATGTAGTGGTTTGCAGGGGGTTGAGGTGTTATGAGGGGGTTATTTGGGTGATTTGGTGCACTCGTTAGGTTTCGAACAATTTCAAAAAGTTCCTTGGGGCAGTTCAGTGAGTTCATGAGTATCTTCTTATGATAGTTCTTCTTACTATTGTTTATGATAGTACGGTATATGTGAAGTTTATCAATCTATAGTTGCTTATCCCGGTGGGAATTAGATATTCTCCATTTTCGTTCTAGTTTCCTTTGTTGCCTTTTTATCTGTCTTATTTCTAGAGAGTACCATGGTTCATATGTTTTCTTCCTTATAGATCGCTTATTATTGTGTAATACTGGGATGGCTGAAGCTTTCTCTATTGTTTTGTTCCAAATTGCAATATAGCTATCCAAATCAATATGTGGGGTGGTGATGTCCAGTATGATTTCTCATAGGAAATTTTCCTTGTCAAATTTTTTATATTCTGTATGTTATGGAAGGTGGATTTTGGTGTAGAGTGGTTTATCTGGTATGATAGTTTAAAGTTGATTAGAAAGTGGTCAGACCATGGGATGGGAGTAGCTTGCGGATGAGCAGAAAAATGAGCATTAAGTGCCGGGTATGAAAATTAGGTCTAGCGTACTGTCTTTTAGACAGAGATGATGTCGAGGAATGTTGTAGTGTGGGTGGCATTTAGAGAAGGGCGGTTAAAATCAGCTAATAATATGAGTTGTTGGCTTGCTCCTTTACAACAAGTAATCTCTAGGAGACTATAAAGCAGGCAGAATGATAGGTGAGAAGTTTCTATCATGAGCAAGTCCATATCACCCATTGTGGGACAGAGAATCTTTAAGGTCAGACTTAATAATAATTAGGACTCCACCACCTTTCTTAGAGACCTGAGGGCAGTGGAAGATGTCATAGTTAGTATTTTTTAAATTAGTTTAGTAGTTCCCTGTCCAATTCTGCTAACCAGTTTTCCGTAATGAAGAGGATATCTGGGTTGTCTGAAAGTAAGTCGGTGATGACTGTGCTTTTATTCCTTATGGACTTGGCATCTATAGGTAGCAATCAAGTGCTGTGTTTATGGGTCTAAGTTTTTGTTCATTGTGCAGTAGGAAGGTTGTGGGTGTGAGGTGGGTGAGTCTATCTCTCTGTCCTCTATAAAGTTGTGGTTTATAAGCTTCTCTAATAAGTTAGAGATGTGGGTTTTGGAAGTTATAGTGGTGTATAATTAGAATATTGTAGCAAATATTTTTTTTTTTTTTTATACTGCGCTCTTTAGAATCAGTGCGGTTTACATGTATACTAACAGGTATTTTTTATTCCCTTGTCCCCAAAGGGCTCACAATCTAAGTGTACCTGAGGCAATGGAGGGTTAAGTGGCTTGCCCAAGGCCACAAGGAGTGGCCATGGGACTAGAGACCCCAGTCCCTCCAGCTTGAGGTTGCTTGACCCCATGCGGGAATTGAACCCCCAGCCCTCCGGCCTGAGGTAACCTGTCCCAACCACTGAGCCACTCCTCCCTCATTTCAATGTATTATCCATAATAACTCCTAAATCTTTTTCCCGGGTGGTGGTCTCTAAGATAGTACCATAGTTTGGGTTCTTCAAGTGCAAAGTTATGCTCCTAGGAAACTAGGAGCATAACTTTGCACTTGTCCACACTAAATTTCATTTGCCAATTTTTTGAAGGTCCTCTTGTAATTTTTCATAATTCTCTTGCGTTTTAACAACTTTGAATAATTTTGTGTCATCTGCAAATTTGATCACCTCACTTGTTGTTCCTATATGTTAAAAAGCAGCGAGCCCAGCACAAATCCCTGGAGTACTCTACTATTCACCTTTCTCCATTGAGAAAACTGGTCATTTAGCCCTATTCTCTGCTTTCTATCTTTTAACAAGTTCCTGATCCACAATACTGCACTGGCTCCAATTCCATGATTTTTAATTTCACCAAGAGTCTCTCATGAGGGACCTTGTCAAAGGCTTTCTGAAAATCCAGATACACTATATTAGCCAGCTCATCTTTGTCTACATGTTTCTTCACACCTTCAAAAAAATATAACAAGACTTTCCTTGGCTAAAACCATGTTGGTTTTCTCCCATTAAACTATTACTCTCTTCATGTTTAGTAATTGTATTCTTTATAATGGTTTCTACCATTTTACCTGATACTGATATCAGGCTCACCTGTCTGTAGTTTCCTGGATCACCCCTGGAACCATTTTTAAAAATTGGTGTTATTTTGGCCATTCTCCAGTCTTCCAGTACAACAGACGATTTTAATGATAGTTCACAGATTTAGTAGGTCTGCAGTCTCATAGTTCAGTTCTTTCAACACCCTTGGATGTATACCATCCAATCCAGGTGATTTGCTTCTCTTCAGTTTATCAAATAGTTGTAATACATCTTCCCGGTGTATCAATATTTCTTTCAGTTCTTCCAGTACATCACTTTTATATTCAGTTCAGGCAGGGGTAACTTCCCTATATCTTCAGTAAGGACTGAAGCAAAGAATTCATTTAGTCTCTCCACTATGATCTTGTCCTCACTTAGCGTCCCTTTTACCACTCTATCATCCAACAGTCCAACTGACTTTCTCACAGGTTTTTTGCTACCAGTGTACTTGAAAAGTTTTTATTATGCATTTTTGCTTCCATGCTTCAAATTCTCTCTTTGCCTGTCTTATCTATGTCTTGCATCTAACTTGCTAATTCTTATGTTTCCCGTGTTTATCATTTAGCGCCTTTTTTCAATTTCCTGAAAGATGCTTTTTTTGGCAACAACAGCCTTTCTGATCTCGCCTCTAAACTATGCTGGCAGTTTTTGGCCTTCCTTCCACTTTTCTTAAAGCGTGGAATACATCTGGTCTGGGCTTCCAAGATAGAATTTTTAAACAATGCCCATGCTTGATCTAAATCGTTAACCTTTGCAGCTGCTCCTATTAGTTTATTCTTAACTATTTTCCTCATTTTATTACAGTCTCCCTTTTGAAAGTTAAATGGTAAAACTATGGATTTCCTTGCCGTCCTTCTTCCATTTATTAAATCAAACACAATCATGCCATGATCACTATTGCCAAGTGGCCCCAAACCCTTACCTCCAAAATAGCTTCCCCTCTTGTGGTTCATGAACCAGCTGCTCCAAGAAGTAGTAATTTATTTCATCTGGAAATGTTATCTCTCTAGCATATCTTGCTGTGACATTAACCCAGGCAATACCGGGGTAATTGAAATCACTCATTATTACTGTGTTGTAACTTTTGTTAGCTTCCCTGATTTCTTTTAGCATTTCATCATCCATCTGTTCATTCTGGCCAGGTGGTCGGTAGTAAGCCCCCACTTGTAATCACCTTCCCTTCTTACATGGAATTTTTATCCATAGAAATTCCACAGTGTATTTTGTTTCCTGCAAAGCTTTAATCCTATGTGACTCAATGCCCTCTCTAACATAGAGTGCAACCCCCCCCCCATCAATTTAATCTACCCTATTAATGTAGTATAGTTTATACACAGGTATCACAGTGTCCCATTGTTGTCCTCCTTCCACCAGGTATCTGAAATGCCAGTTGTATCTAACCTTTATTTAGTGCTATATATTCTAGTTCTCCCATCTTATTTTTTAGGATTCTAACATTTGCATACAGGCATTTTAGAGGTTGTATTTTATTCATATTAATCTGGTTATCAGTTGATTGGGGTAATTTGGAATCTTTAAGTTTGTACTTAAGTACATCTGGGTTCCTTTTATCTTTATTGGAACCTCTCTGTTGGGATGCCCTAACTTCCCTCTCTTGCTAGTATCATTCAAGATGACATCCTTATGAATCATGCGCTCCTGGGCAACTGTCAGCTTTCCCCTATTGTTTAGTTTAAAGGCTGCTCTATCTCCTTTTTAAAGGTTAATGCCAGCAACCCGGTTCCATCCTGGTTAAGGTGGAGCCTGTCCTTTCGGAAAAGCCCCTCCCTTCCCCAGAATGTTACCCAGTTCCTAGCAAATCCAAAATCCTCTTCCTTGCATCATCGACTCATCCATGCATTGAGACTCCAGACCTCTGCCTCCCTTTTGGGTCCTGTGCATGGAATGGGAAGTATTTCAGAGAATGCTACCCTGGAAGTTCTGGATTTCATCTTCCTCCCTAAAAGCCTAAATTTGGCCTCCAGAATCTCCCTCCTACACTTTTCTATGTCATTGGTGCAAACATGTACCAAGACAGCAGACTCCTCCCCAGCACGCTCTAAAACCTCGTCTAGATGGTGCATGAAGTCCATTACCTTTGCAGCAGGCAGGCATGTTACCAGGTGATCATCACATCCATCAGCCACCCATCTATCTGCATGCCTAGTGAATGAATCGTCAACTATAAGGGCTGTCCTAACTCTTCCCTCATAGGCACATGCCCCTAGAGAAACCTCCTTTGTGCATAAGGGGAAGCTACATGGAGAATGCTTATTTGTGCCTGGAGCAGCTCTAAAATGGATGAGATTGCAGATGTCCCTAAGGTTTCTGAAATTGTCCCACCTCCTGCCTACTTGGGCATCCCAGTGCTGGGAAATTCTCCAAATACATTGTGTGAAATTACTCAGAGGACAGCTTTGTGATTTGGATGTCCATATGCATGTTTCTGGATGTCCAGATTGCAAATAAAGCTTCTAATGACTGATGTGATGTCTACATCTGCATTTTTATAGGATGTTCTGGGAGGGAGGGTATTGAGATGATTATGATTGAGTTTAACTATTGAAATCTTGGTGGGGATGCTAGAGTCTAAAAGCTAATTGTGAGGGTGTGCAAGGCTGGAGGTTTGTCAAGAGCATTTAATACCCTTGTACCAACCCTGCATTTGATTATAAGGACTAGTATAATTGCCCTTTTCTCCATCTTTGTGAGTTCTTGAGACAGATTGCTTCATTTCCTAATAGCGTCTACATTTCCTGTCTGTGAGGCAGCTGAGGGAACTGAATGCTTATGAGTAAGGATCAAATAACCCTGACAGGGTGAAGCCTGTATGATGAATGTCATCAGTGCTTCACTAATCTTGTGTGCTGTCCTGTTTTCATCTCTAGTTGGAATGCTTGTGGACTTTGCTGCAAGACACTTAAAAGGCAAATGTCTGGATTGTTAGCCTCCAGAAAAGTGTGCTTGTCCCTATCCCCTGTACTTGTGTTGGTAATTCTTAAAAGCCCTTCAGAAATATTAGGATAATAGGCATCACCTAAAAATAAGCTTGTTTTCTTCCAGAAACCAGGAAGAACACTGATTTAGATTCTAGCAAAAGAATATATGAAAAAGCTGAATTCAAGCGACCTGGTTTATTAAAAGTTGCTACAGGAAAAAGCAAAGATAAATCCAGTCCAAATTTTGAATGATAGACCTATAGGGGTCAATATCCAGTAGCGGTGATTAGCATTTTTATAGCGTCTGATGGCTGCTGAAACTAAAATGATATTCAGTGCCAGAATGTATCCGGCTTCCGGTGCTGAAGTCTAGTTACGCCGCCCACAGTTCCACTATCCGGTTAGCAGTAATATTCAACCACTAACCAGATAGCAAATACCACATAAAGTTAGGACAACCATTGATCAGTCTTTATGCGGTATGCTAATCCAGTAAGCAGCTGACTATCACTACTAATTGGACAGGCACCAAGACTGCCTCAGTTCTGCCCACGGTTAGTGCCACTGAATATCGGAAAGAGCAAGGTGAGCAGGTGCTACCAACCGGCTAAATCTTTGGAATATCAACCCTATGTTGATTCCGTGGATAGAAATGGTTTCATAAAAAAAAAATCAATAATAAAATTTCTGCCTACTAGTTACGTAAGGAGATTCTACTAACTCAGCTTGAATCAGATGCAATCTTTACATTTTTATCACCAGCACATCCAGTTCTTTGACAGACAATGGTCTGTTTTTCTTGCCATCAATAGCGAAAAAGAATATCTGAAAACTGGACTATTTGCCCTGTAAGAGGTAAATGTGAACAACATATTTTGCTGTCCTTCATATTTTGTCCCTTCTCACAAAACAGAAGAAAGATTGATTGCAAAATCAACTGGCCATTTCTTTGAATCGTTCTCTGGGACGTGCTCACCATAATTCTGAAGCCTCCCCTTTTTGGTTAGATATTCATGGGTGTTTTTCTGATTTTGTTTGCATGGAAAATTGTGTGTAATGAACATGGTTATAGACAGGTAGCAAGAGGACTGTCCAGAGAAAAGAAGAGTTTAATTGAACATCATAGATTTGTAACTAGTTCCACAGCAATGAAAAAAATCTGTCACAACCCCCGAGTGATTGTGTGAGCCCTGGAGCAGCCCTTTGCCCTATCAGCTGATACAGTAGCTCTTCCACTGAAAATTTCTCCATCTTAGTTTTTGAAGTTATTTAGTGCTGTTGTCTCAACTGTCTCTGCTGGAAAAACTTCCCATAATTTCACTGAGGAAAGGATCCCTTCCTTTTAAGCTGTCAAATTTTCTTTTTCTCTCAGCTTAAGGTGTGGTTCTTGTCTTTTCCTTGGTGCTGCAGCTCTACATTGCCGGCTTGTGGTTTAACACTGTGTGTCCCAGAACCCCCCAGCCAGTCACGTTTTCAGGATCTCCACAATGAATACACATGGACTAAATCTTCATGCACTAGGGACTCGGCATGTGCAAATTTAGCACATGCATATTCATGGTGGAGATCCTAAAATCTGACTGACTGTGGGGTCTACAGGACAAGTCTGAGATTTATTTGTTTTATTTATTCAACAGTATGTATATACCCCCTTTTCCTTACATCAAGGTGGTTTACATTGAACTCAGTTGCTTATTGAGATGCCCTAGCATAACTACTCTATCCAGGTCTTACATATGTTCAGTGTACAGTACCCTATTCTTAAATTCATGAAGGTATAATATTCCCTTCCACAATGAGTTTGCAATCTGCAGCTTCTCAGCTTTGTGTTGTAGGCACGGAGCCGTGCTTCCAGGACTAATACTCACTAAAGGGACATGGTGACTTACCTGGGCCTTGACTCACTGAATCCAGCTGGGCTCCTTGAGTTGCCTCTGCTATGCTCTGGATCTTAATATGAATGTAAGAGATATAAATAATACCACAGACTATGTTTTCTGTACTTCCACTGAGCAATTGTATGAATTCCTTCGTCACTTTCATCTCCTTCCACTGGTAATCTGCTGCCTGGAGGCTGCACAAATGGGAGAGTCACCTTCCAGCTGTCTTTGTGGTATGAAGATCCTGCATTAGTGACACAAAGACAGCTAATGCCCATTATTAGACATAACCCATGGAGGCAGATTCCAAAGTGTGCACGCCTGGGCCATCTGCATGCCAGAAACCTGGACGGGGCCAAGTAAGACTTGATTCTGCAACCGTGGGATCTGTACACACCCGTAGTTGCAGAACTGGGCAGATAGACAGCCTGGTGCGCACCATATGCTGATGCAGGAGAGTTTCCGAGGCTGTCTGTCCCCAGCACACAATACTTCAGCTGGCATGCTGGTGCACAGAATCCTCATGCCAGACTGTGGCCCCCACACAACACTGTTGGGCTGTCAGTGGGGGCCCAGCAGGGCAGGCTCCGTCCTCAGCCATTGCCATTGGGGTGTGGGGTGCTGCAGTCCGCCAATGGTGCAGCACCCTACACCTATTCCACCCTCAGGGTGGACTAGCCTGGCTGTCCATGTTGGTGACGGAGTACATCCTTCCAAGGTGTACCACGTTCCTAGACTGTGTGCATGTTGGTGACGGAGTACATACAGGGGCCTTTCCTAAATAGCCTCTGTATGTCCTGGCACTTGGCCACTCCACCCTACCCCACCCATCCCATGTACAGTGCTCCCTGCACAGATGTGTACATGCAGGGAGCGCTGGTGGTGGAGTAGGGTTGGGGAGCTGAGAGTGGGTTGGACATCCAGCCCCCATGTCCAAAGCCACTATTCGCGGACCAGAATGCCCCCTCAGTGTTTATTTGTAAGATATGAAAATATAATTTGTTGCCTGGGAAAACCAGATCAAGTCAAATGCCTTGTGGCTATTTGGATCCCAGAGGCACAGGAAGGTAAGTTGTCCAAGGTCACTTAGATGTTCAGCAGCAAGTATGTCACAGGAATCATAGCCTGGTGCTCTAGTCAGTATGCATATGCTGTACTCTTCTTATTCACATACATGAATTTGGCTGAGATGAGCGTTTGTTAGTGTGCTTTGAGTTTCTTGATGCTCCTTAAAAAAAATTTAGTGTGTGTTAAACCAATTACCAGCAATTGAGAAATAGCCTAATGGTTAGAGCATTGGCTTGGTAACCAAGAAACCGAGGTTCAATTCCCACTAGCATTCCTTGTGGTCTTGGGCAAGTCACTTAACCCTCCATTGCCTTGGAAGCAAGGCCTGGCAATCTACTTCCGGTCACATTAGCAAAAAACCCCAGGGGCTGCTGGGTTGCCACGAGTCAGCACTGACTCCAAAACCAATTACCAATCATTAACTTATGAATGAATATGTGTTGTGAATTAGGGACATGTTTACTAAACTGCTCTACCAGGGTAGCATGGATTTAGCATGTGGTTTGGGTGCCATGCTAAAAGTAGTGCAGGGCTCCTGCACTACCCTGGAAGCATGTGTTGTGGTGAGGAATAGGTGGGGCATGGGCATTGCCAGCGCATCTTGGCTAGCATTGACATTAGTCTCCTGCATTTGCCAGGCTTGACACAGGTAGTGCGGGTGCAACTAATGTCTTCTCAGTGGATTGCATTAGCTGCGCCCATGACCTGGTTTCTGCAGTACCACATGACTTTCCTGTGCTAACTGCAGTTAGTGAGGAGCCCCGTGCTGGTAATGTGACCCACATGCATGTTGTTGGCATGGCCCTTAGTGTGTGTTAATTTATTAGATAAAATGAATATATGAAATGAACCAAAAAAAATATCCAGCTAAAAGGAAAAAAAACGCTAAAATGAAATGAAAAACATAACCCTGTGCAGCCAGAAAACACCACAGAAGACAAAATTTAGCAATTCAGTATTAGAGACCTTATCTGTTGTTGTTAAGTGCCGTCGAGTCGGAGTTGACTCATGGCAACCCTCTGGATAGCTATCCTAAATTGTGTTCGGTCTTCAGTCAGGCGGCTCATTGTTGACAGACTGGTACCCGTAGCTGCTGTTATTGTATTGATCCATCTCATTGCTGGCCTTCCTCTTTTGCATTGACCTTCTATCTTGCCAAGCATGATGTCTTTCTCTAATGATCTCTCTCTTCGCATGATGTGTCCAAAGTATGAAAGTCGAAGTCTTGTCATCTGAGCTTCTAAAGAAAGCTTAGGTTTGATCTCCTCTAGTACCGACTGGTTTGTTCTTTGGGCAGTCCATGGTATACACAGTATTCGCCGCCAGCTCCATAATTCAAAGGCATCAATTTTCTTCCTGTCTGTCTTTTTCACTGTCCAGCTTTCACATCCATATGATGTTATTGAAAATACCATGGCTTGAACAAGTCAAATCTTTATACGGAGAGAGACATCTCTGCTCTTGAGAATCTTATCTAGGTCTTTCATGGCCATTCTGCCAAGAGCAATGCGTCGTCTGATTTCTTGACTGCTTGTTGCTTTTTATTGATAGTTGATCCAAGTAGGTTAAAGTTGTTCACGATTTCAATTTCTTCTCCTTCAACAATGAACCTGTTGATTATGCAAGTTGTCACGATCTTTGTCTTCTTTACATTAAGGTGCAGGCCCATTTTGAGACTATGTTCTTTGATTGTGAGAAGCAAATGTTTCAGATCTTCTTCACTTTCAGCCAGTAATGTAGTATCATCAGCATAGTGAAGGTTGTTGATGAGTCTTCCACCAATCTTCACACCTCTGTTGTCTTCATACAATCCTGCTTCTCTGATGATTTGTTCTGCATATAAATTAAACAGGTAGGGGGAAAGTATGCAGCCTTGTCTTGCACCTTTGCTTATTTTAAACCATTCTGTTTCTCCTTGTTCCGTTCGAACTGTTGCTTCTTGATCAATAGTACAGATTGTGCACGAGTATGATCAGGTATTCTGTTATACCCATGCTTCTTAATGTGGCCAAGAGTTTCTCATGATTTACACAGTCAAACGTCTTGCTATAGTCGATAAGAATACCAAAAGGATAACTATTTGTGCTTTAAGTCTTTTCAAGGATCCATCTCACATCCGCAATGATGTCTCTCATTCCTCGCCCTTTCCTGAACCCTGCTTGCACTTCAGGTAGTTCTTGTTCCAGGTATGGTTGTAGTCTCTTTTAAATAATCTTCAGTAGAATCTTACTGGCATGTGGGATCAGAGCGATTGTGCGATAATTTCCACAGTCAGTTGGATCACCTTTCTTTAGTATTGGTATAAATCCAGATCTTTTCCAGTCAGTTGGCCATGATGTTGTCTTCCATATTTCTTGGCAGAGACTTGTAAGTATGGTAACAGCTGCATCAGATTGCTGTAATACTTCTATGGGAATGCTATCAATGCCTGGTGCTTTGTTCTTTGATAAGGCTTTCAATGCTGCTTCAACTTCTTCTTTCATCACCAATGGTTCCCAATAATAGGGTACAGGTTGAAACGGCTGTTGGTCTACTTGATCTTTATCATATAAAAACTCTGTATATTCCTTCCACCTTTTCTTGATCTTCTCAGCATCATTCAACATAGAACCTTGAGCATCTTGTAACATTCCAATTCGAGGCTGGAACTCTTTCTTTAACTCTCGTAGCTTTAGGAAAGCCAATCTTGTTCTTCCTCTAATAGTTTCTGCTTCTATTTCCTTGCATGCATTGTAGTACTTTTCCTTGTCTTGTCTTGCTGCACATTGGAAATCTCTGTTGAATTCTGTGATTGTCTTTCTTTCTCCTCTGGCTTTAGCTTCTCTGCGTTTCTGGACAATTTTCATTTTCATCTGTGGAAGTCAACGATGGAAAAGCTCTATAACATCAACAAAGACAAAACCTGGAGCTGACTGTGGTACAGATCATCAACTACTAGTATGCAAACTCAAGCTAAAGTTGAAAAAGAGCAAACCACTCATGAATGCAGCAAAATATGACCTTGAGAATATACCACTGGAATTTAAAGACTGCCTGCAAAATCAATTTGCTGCTTTAGATACAAATGACAGATCTCCAGAAGAGTTATGGAATGACATCAAGAAGGTTGTGTTGGAAGAAAGCGAGACGTCTCTACAAAATGTGAAAAAGAAAAAAATGGCCAAAATGGATGACGGAAGAAACTCTGAAAATTGCCCAGAAACGCAGAGAAGCTAAAGCCAGAGGAGAAAGAAAGATCTTATCTACAACATCAGAAAGCAGCAGTGAGTTTCACCAGTGCTCTGCAGATATGTTTCAAATTGATTCTTTCTCAATTCTCACTGGCATCTGAGGAGTCAAGCGTTTGCGTACGTTTAAATTATTTGTATTTATAGCCAAAGCGCAACTCAGCTACTTGGAATGGAAATGTGACTCTCGGATTAATGTCCAAACCGTGCTCGTTTCCTAGATGAGGCACTGAATGAGTCATTCTAAGTGTTAAGCTGCATTTGTTAGAACACATAAATGGGCAAACGCATATAATTATCCACTTTAGAAAGGCTGCTCTCACGTACAAGGGAGAAATACACGTTTTTACAAATTTCCCCATTAGCATATACACGTCTCCAAATAGCGCATAAGTGTAAGCTGACTGCTTATATGAACTTAGAGTTTCAAGTAGTAGCGGGGGTGGAGGGATGGTGCTTCTCAATCTGGCCTTAAAAATAGTCTCTGAAAGCCAAACATTTGAGGCTTAATACCGGGCTCCATAATTGATTCCTCTTGTAGTCTTGCAAAATATGGCACTTACACGTGTGTGTGTTGGGGGGACGGGACTGATAACTCTCTGACCTTGTAACGAAACAGAACACTTCAGTTCTGGTGGTCTGAATGATCTCTCTGCAGTTTCATTTTATTTGGTATGAAATAAAAGAAACAACAGCGTTGTCTGCATGAGCTTGTGCCGCAGAAATCACTCAGCTGCCATCTTGCCCCACACCTATTTTGCCTCTCAGCCCCACAACTCTTCTGGGCGCAGTTGTGTGCTCACTGTCTCGGAGACAATGGGATGAAGGAAACGCAAGCAGGCTTACTTGCCCTCAGGAAATGCCAGGCTGAACTCTGTGGCTCAGAAGACTTTGGAAACTTGTGGCTTTGATCCGGTGGAAATTGGAGTGGTGTCTTTGGCAGTTTGCCCAGGAGAGGTGCCGATGGACCTGAGTGTATAGGGGTTGTGGTTGTCTCCCGAGTTGCAACCCGGAGGTTCAGTGGACACCAGTGGCGTGCTTCCCCTGGGTCAGGCGTCGAGAATGCCGGTACAGGGAAGTGAAGAGAGCCTCCTGGGTGCATTTCCCCCCCTGTCGGAGGCTGTTTGTGGGATTGGAGATGCAGTGGGACTAGTGTTTAGTGACGTGCAATCACCGGTGGCAGCTTTTGGAGAAGAGGGTGCTCCAGGTGTTCAGGGGTTGGTTAAACCTGTAACAATAATGTTGGACATGCTTTGGGACACTGTTGCTGCAATGAATAATTCCCTAATTCTAGTGGCAGGAACTGTGAGTACAGAACTGGTTGCCTTTTGACGGCCTACTTTAAATTTTTAATCCACATTCTGCAGCCGGGTTAATTTTTGCATATTTCAGGAAAATTGTACCCGTCTTATTCAATATGTTCTAATAGTGATTTTCCTTCTGCTATGGTCATGTTTAATATACCATTTGATAGGAATACTTAGTCAGAATTTTGGATCCCGAGAGTTTTGGGCTTGGCCTGGAAAGGGTTAAAGCTAAGTTTCATAAAGTTTCCCGAGTCCAGGAGGAAAAGTTGTCCAGGCTTCCAGAAGATCTTCAGCAGCTCTGTGGGGTGCCAGGATTAAAGATGAGACTTTAATCTTCAAAAGGTTTGAATATTTGGAGAACCAAGTTTGAAAGAATAACTTGAGTGTTGCATTTTCCTAAATCTCCTATTCAATCTCCTTTGGAGATGGTATGCAGATATTTTCGGTAGGTGTTGCAAATCTCTGGGGATGATCTGCCCCCTCCCCCCCCCCCCGACCAGGGCTCCAAATCTGTCCCTGAGCTCTAGCACTCCGGTAGCTGCCCCTGCGAATCCCATTGTAGCTGGAGACCTTACGGGGTTCCTTGAGAGCTCATGGAATGTGGTTACTAGCCGCTCTACCTTCCTAATTACACTGGCTTTGGAAATTCTGAGATCTTATTCGAAATATTTTGGAGTGCAGTTTTTAGGCTCTTATGTATGTATTTTCCCAGATTAACCCGTGCAACCCAGTTGAGGAGAAGATAATTTTTGGGCTATAGGACCAGGGTTCTCTCCCTCGGTGGGTCTTTTTTGCTTAAGTTTCCTTCTATTTATTTATTTGTTTAACATCTTTTTTTTTTTAATACCATCTTTCTACCAGCCAAGCCGGATTACAGAGAACTCAGTGCAATAACATTGTAACTTGATAGGTAAAGGTGCACATTACAAGGAGCATACGGTAAGCCAGGTATTCAGCATCAACAATTTGAAGCTAACTACTTACAATGTGTTAGTGAGTTGCATATGGAACTGGGTGTGCTGTTCTGTGTTTAGTCCATAGTGTTCTAGAACAACAGGGTCTTTAAGTTTTTGCGGAAGTCTCTAGCGAGTTGAATGGATCTTATTTGAGGTGGTAGAGAGTTCCAGAGGGTGGAGGCATATTGAGAAAAGGCTCTGTTGTTGCTGTCATGTTTCCTTTAAAGGGAATAATTTGGTTTTGAGCCAATGCAGCTTCTTGAATTTTTAGGGGCTAGGGAAAAAGATGTTGTGACGTTGGCTTCTCATAAGGTGGATGCGTAAGTCTCCACTCAGCTTATAGTATATGTTTTTTTTAATGAAAGAAACTGTTTTCACTTGCTTAATTGTATTTCCTAATGCCCCTATGGCAGTGATGGCTAACCTTTTTGAGCCCGAGTGCCCAAACTGCCGCACAAAACCAAAGAATTTCCTCAAAGTGCCAGCACGTCAATTAAAGCCCCATTTGCATAAGGTGCTTCATTTGCATAAATATTTGCATAATGTTACCATACACTAACTTTTAGTAAACATGCCTCTTAATGAGTATATGGATAAAGAAAGACTAAAAGGTTTCTACATTACTATAATCCAGTACCAACCGCCAGGCACATTAGGAACTACTACAAACGCTGCCCATTTAGAACCCATAGCAAACCCGCCGTATCCTAACAGCACTACCAGGACTCACAAAGCACCATACTCTACCTATCAAAAGGCAACACTGCAAATATTAAACCAATACATCTCAGAGAACAACAATACATGACCTACTGGGGAAAGAACAAGTGGCAATGTCAAATAGGAATTATATAAACAGAATACCTCAGCTCAGTTACACATGCAGAACAGACCATCACCAAACAAGGAATCACAATTTAGAAACAGGAAGACAATAATTAAACTGGGAACCCCAAAAGCCAAACTTGGAATATACAACAACACTGTAGAAATAAAACTATATATTAATTTCCTCTTGTACTAAACAAAGCGCAAAAATTAATGATGCACATTTCCCAGAGCTGACATATTCCAGTTAATAAATTCAAAATAAAGAGATATTTTTCTACCTTTTGTGCATTTTTTTTCAGTTGCAATTGTTCCAGCCACTTTCTTCTGGTTTCTTCGTGTCTTCTGCTAACTCTCCATCTGCTGTCCATTTGTCCTTTCTTCTGTCTTCTTGTTTTTTTTTTCCATTCTCTCTCTACATCTGCTTTAACATACTAATCTTTCTCCTTTGGCTCTTTCCTCATTCCTATTTCATCTACTCAAAATTTACCCCTCCATCCTCAATCCCCACTTACTCTCCCAATACCCGGCCAATTGTAGATTTTTTATCCCTCCCACACAAAATATTTTTCCCCTCTCCATTTTACTCTCCCAGCCCCATCCCATTCTAATCCTCCCCCAACACCAGCTCCCTTCTAGTTCCAGCCTCACCCAGCATCCATTCCCTTCTAGTCCCTGCATCAGCCCATTTCCAGTCCTAGCAGCCCCCCAACCCAATACCAGTCCTATCCCCCCCTCATCAACCCACTTCCAGTCCTAACCCCCCATCACCCCATTTTCAGTTTAAGCCCCCCCCCTATAACCCATTACCAGTCCTAACCCCCCACTTCCAGTCAGCCCCCCATAGCCCATTGCCATTCCTAACCCCCCCATCAGCCCACAGTCCATTACCAGTCCTAACCCCATCAGCCCACCTCAAGTCCTAACCCCTCCCCATCAGCCCATTTCTTGTCCCAGCCCCCCATAGCCCATTATCAGTCCTAAACCCCCCCATAGCCCATTACCAGTCCTAACCCCATCAGTCCACCTCCAGTGTTAACCCCCCATCAGCCCATTTCCAGTCCTAACCCCACCCAACAGCCCACCTCAAGTCCTAACCCCTCCCCATCAGCCCATTAGCAGTCCTAACCCCCCCCCTAGCCCATTAGCAGTCCTAACCCCCCTCTCTAGCCCATTAGCAGTCCTAACCCCCCCCCATAGCCCATTACCAGTCCTAACCCCCATCACCCCATTTCCAGACAGCCCCCATCAGCCCACAGCCCATTAGCAGTCCTAACCCCCCCTAGCCCATTAGCAGTCCTAACCCCCCCCCTCCTAGCCCATTAGCAGTCCTAACCCCCCCCTAGCCCATTAGCAGTCCTAACCCCCCCTCCTAGCCCATTAGCAGTCCTAACCCCCCCCTAGCCCATTAGCAGTCCTAACCCCCCCCCTCTCTAGCCCATTCCCAGTCCTAACCCCCCCCTAGCCCATTACCAGTCCTAACCCCCCATCACCCCATTTCCAGACAGCCCCCATCAGCCCACAGCCCATTAGCTGTCCTATCCCCCCTAGCCCATTAGCAGTCCTAACCCCCCCCTCCTAGCCCATTAGCAGTCCTAACCCCCCCCTAGCCCATTAGCAGTCCTAACCCCCCCCCTAGCCCATTAGCAGTCCTAACCCCCCCTAGCCCATTAGCAGTCCTAACCCCCCCCCCCCCTAGCCCATTAGCAGTCCTAACCCCCCCAGCCCATTAGCAGTCCTAACCCCCCCTCCTAGCCCATTAGCAGTCCTAACCCCCCCCTCTCTAGCCCATTAGCAGTCCTAACCCCCCCCCATAGCCCATTACCAGTCCTAACCCCCCATCACCCCATTTCCAGACAGCCCCCATCAGCCCACAGCCCATTAGCAGTCCTAACCCCCCCTAGCCCATTAGCAGTCCTAACCCCCCCCCTCCTAGCCCATTAGCAGTCCTAACCCCCCCCCCTGCCCATTAGCAGTCCTAACCCCCCCATCACCCCATTTCCAGACAGCCCCCATCAGCCCACAGCCCATTAGCAGTCCTAACCCCCCCTAGCCCATTAGCAGTCCTAACCCCCCCCCCCCTCCTAGCCCATTAGCAGTCCAAACCCCCCCCCCCCGGCAAATTTAAAAACAGAAAAAGCGGGCTCTGGCTGCTGCCGCGAACGCGGCAGCATGCAGTGTCCCGCGGGGCCCCCTCCGCCTGTTAAGCCCCTCTGCAAGGGCTTTCAGATTCGCGAGGGAGACAGCGTCTCCCTCGCGTCTCTGTTAAGCCCGCAGGGGCTAATGGGAAATTTCCCATCAGTCCCTCGCGTCTAAAGGGGCTGATGGGAAATTTCCCATTAACCCCTGCGGGCTTAACAGAGACGCGAGGGAGACGCTGTCTCCCTCGCGAATCTGAAAGCCCTTGCAGAGGGGCTTAGCGGGCGGAGGGGGCCCCGCGGGACACTGCATGCTGCCGCGTCCGCGGCAGCAGCCAGAGCCCGCTTTTTCTTTTTTTGCGGACCTTCACGCGTGCCAGCTGCAAGGCCTTCGCGTGCCACAGCTGGCACGCGTGCCATAGGTTCGCCATCGCTGCCCTATGGGCTTCCTCTTTTGTAGATTAACCGTAAATGATGTTAGTTTTAGTTTGTATTTTTTGTTGGGTGATTAGATACCATGTTTTGTTTAAATACAAATAAATATAAAATTAAAAAAAAAACCAACAACCCTAACACTGCAGAGAGATTATTCAGACCACCGGAACTGAAGTGTGCCTTAAGCCTCTGGCCTTGTAACAAAACAGAAAGCTATCAGCCCCTCCCCCTGCATAACATTCAGAGTGAAACTGCACTTTTTGCATAACGGCTGTTCTTATGGTACATTTAAGAGGGGGCAAATACACGCATACCTCTGCAGCTCTGTACACATATTTTACAAAAGGCTTGAAAGTACATTTTAGAAAGGCCGTCTAGGTACAATCTAGGATAACCAGACTGAACATCCCAAATACCGTGGGAGTGGGAGTAGCAGCGAAGAGGGACACATAAGGGCACTCTAAATCACCACTCTGCCTCCTGACAGATACATGGCTCTACTGTAGAATTTATAAATAAAAGATGGCCCCATGCAAAACAATAGACCGAGCATGTGGACGTTTCAGGCCGATTTTTAAAACATGGACATGCCTGAAATGGATGTCAGCAGCTTGAGCTACATCGATGTGTCCATGACTGTACCCCAGCACAGACATGTCTATCTCTTGCAACATACCATTTTGCAAGCGGAGACATGCAGCAGTGTGGAAGCCACAAAACAAGTCTCTTACTTTACCTCCCTGTTTTCTTACCATTCTGAAAAGTATTGAGGATATTCAAGTGCTGTCTGTACTCCTCACAGATGTTTGGGTGCTGGAACAAAGACTTTTCTGGTGCCTGTCTGTGTCCTCAACCAGGAATAAACATGGACGTCAGGGCTGCTGGGCAGAGAAACATGAGCTATTTCTGAAATCAGGTACACATGTATGTTTCAAGGAATTCCCCCAGACTCGCTTCCACCAGGCTCCTGTGACAAGATCTCTCTGGAGATATGAAACTTCAGGACTTTCTAAAATGGTTCTTTGTATGTCTTAGTGCTTCTGACAGTTGAATGGGCAATTTTAGACATGTAAATCATAAACAGCTTCTAAAATGACCCCCTTGGTGTGCAGTGAGATTTTTTGTAAAATACCAAGGAAATTTTGAACTCCCTGACATGAATGTCCCTTTTCTGACATAAATAAAGAACCTAAAACTTGGTCTTCTATGTTTATACTTGCAGTTGATTTGCCTAGATTTAGGAACATGAGTTAGGCACCCATTCTTAACATCTTTTCTCTCCCTAAATCTGCACTATAGCTGCCCACTTTTTAGGCTACTAAATTTAGAACCTCCAGCCTAGTGAATTTTCAAAGGGTCTGATCTAGGCATCTAAACCTTTTGAAAAGTGACCTGCTTGTGACTAGTTACATTTGAACAAGGTCCAAAACTGTGATCCACATCAGAATCTGGAGATTTTGTATGAGTGACAAATGCTTGGAATTTAAGGGGCAGATATTCAGAACCCTTAGCTGGAAGGCCAACAGGAGATGCTGACTGGCCTAATCGGGACAGTGTTGCCGAATATCTTCACAGACTGCCTCGACTCTGTCCATTTAGTGCAGGTTTGGCTATGGGCAGAGCATGAGCAGTACAAGCTCTATCCAGATTAAATGCTGACTTTATTTGGTTACCGTGATTTTCGTTCAGCACTTATCCGGACAACTTCGGCTGGGTGGAAAGCAGGCCAAAGTTGCAAGGGGGATAAGTGCTGGCTGAAAACCATGCTAACCAGGTAAATGCCAACAGTTACTGGCTAGCGCCGCTCACTATGGCTACTGCTGTTTAATATCCCGCTGATATTTAAGTCGTGTGGCTGACCATCATGGTAATTAAATATCACCCCATTTTGAAAACTGGGCTTCCTTTTTGGAACTTGGTAAGACAGCTGGGCACTTACAGCCTAGTAGAGTCCTTAACCCCCGTTCCTGATTTCCTCTACTCACCTGGAAAAGCAGAACCATGAGTAAGACAACAGTCAGTAACTGGACACAGCGGCACGATTATGTTTCAAAGTACTTGCAGCAAGGCTCTGGAGTAGTAATGAAGAGAGAAAATGGCCCTCAGGGAGCAAGGAGGCAATAATTCTCAGACAGAGAAAATAATGTCTCAACTGCAGCCCATCGTTCATCTCTGCCCAGTTGTCTCCAAGGATGCACACCAAGCATCCTAAGACCTGGAGGCTCATACATCACATGACCTTGCAAGCTCGAGGTCAGGTCTCTTGTACTGTGACTATCACCTGCAGTGCTCTGTCCCTTCCTGCCAAGAGGACTAGCAGTGGGATGTGATTGACAGGCGGCACTTCCTTAAAAGAACCCTGGCAATTTTTTCAAACAGGCAGCAAGCGTTAACTACATGTCAGATGCTGGATCAGAGATATGCGGCATTAAGATAGCGGTCCTAGCAAATGTTTATAATCATCGCTCTCTCTCAAATATACATACACACAACATATTTATCTTTTCCTCTCTTTAGTAAGTTTGGTGCAGTTTGAAGTGGATGCTGCTGAATCAGCAAACCCCAAATTACTCTTTTCTTTGTACTTCTATTCTGATGCTCCCCCTTTCCTCATTGTTATGCAACAATGGAACGGAACAGTGATTGAACTATTTCATGCTAGGGGGTGGGGTGGAGGTGGAATAGACTTTCCCTACAGCATTTTTTAAAAAATGAAAAAAAATAAATAAATCCTAAGTTACAAGATAGACAAATCTGCAAAGATTAAACTGATTGGTAGTCTTATTAGAATAGCGTAAGTTATGCCAGGATCAGTACATCTTACTACACCAGAGCATTATCACTCATCTCATGTTCTTCTTGATAAACATGCATGTGGTGATAGCCTAATTTAGCATATACCAACCTATAAAATGTTCCACGCTCAGCCATCATATTGTATATGGCATTAGATGGAGAGCATTTTTTGTATATAGTATTGGAGGCAAAGGCATGTGATATGCTCTGTGGCAGACAGTGATACCAACAACTTCAAGTCTATGTAAAAAAAAATTTAACATTATTGTTTGTGATTTGCAGAAGGACTGTCAGGTAAAGTTCGCTTCTTTGTGCATGACACCAACATTTGCAATAGACACCCAGAGTAAGGAGTAGACAACATACTAAGCTTGAAACATGATCGAGAATGTGGCAGCTGAGATTTAACATTAAAAAAATGCAAGGTCAGGCTTTTGGCCTGCAAAAATCCAAATGAGCAGTACGATCTAAGGGTTGAAGTACTTCTGTCCATGAAAGAGTGGGAACTGGTGTGAGTGTTTCTGATCATCAAGTGGCTAAACAGTAGACAAGGCAATGGTGAAAGCTAGAAGGATGCTTGGGTGTATAGGGAGAGGAATGGCCAGCAGAAAAAAAGGAGGTGATAGTTCCTCTGTATAAGTCTCTGGTGTGACCTCATCTGGAGTATTGTGCGCAATTCTGGAGACCGCGCCTTCAGAAGGATATAAACAGGATGGAGTCAGTACAGAGGGTGGCTACCAAAATGGTCAGTGGTCTTCATTTTAAGCCATATGGGGACAGACTTAAAGACCTCAATATGTATACTTTAGAGGAAAGGCAGGAGAGAGGAGATATGATAGAAATTTTTTTTTCTCAGAATTGTTTTAAACCGATTCAAATCTAACATAAAGAAATAACCCATAATGAGAAAACAATAGACAAGCCATTAGCCCACACAATGGAGAGGAGATAAATACAAAATAATTGTTATAATAAAATAAGGGAATAAAGAAAGAATCCCTAACAAAACAGCCAAATTATCTAATCCTACCCAAATCTCACCCCTCTGAGGCCTTATTCTCCTTATCAGCTAGAAAAGCCTCCAATTGTGGAGAATCTAGAAAGATAAACCTAACTCCCTGGAAGGAGATCAAGCACCTGCAGGGATACTGTAAGAAAAAAGATGCCCCGATGGCCAACACCCTTGGCCTTAGGGCCAAAAAGGCCCGGCAACGTAACTGTGTGGCCCGGGATACATCAGGAAACAACTGAACTCACGACCCACAAAAAATAAAGGCCTTATTTTTAAAGTAACTTCTAAACACGGAGGTCTTATCCTGTTCTGAAAGAAATGTGACCAAAAGAGTAGCCCTGGTGGAAATAACATCCTGTGAGTCTTCCAAGAACTGAATCAAATCGAAATTTACCTGAGGTTGCAAAATATCAAAACCCTCTGAAAACTCACCCAACATCTTCCCACCTGGCAAATAAAACAACTTAGAAAATACCATTGAGTTTGCTGTGGGTAAACCCAAAGCCTCCTTAAGGTATTTCCAGAATAAGACTTCCGGAGGCAATAAATGACAATAGGGAAAATTCAAACATCGAATATTTCTACTCCTAGAATTATTTTCAAACATTTCTAATTGCCAATGGATAACTAGACTATCCTTAACATGAGAGGTATTCACCGCATTCAAAGAAGGAAAGGAACTATCAGGTTTAGAAATCTGAGTAGCAAGTAAACCAACCTGTTCAACTTTAAGCAGCCATATAACCATCTCCTGAGAGAAGCCACACAGCTGGGAAACAGTATTAGCCAAAGTCTGCTCAGTCTGAGTGACAACCCTCCATATATCCCCCAGGGATACCTGAGACTCAGGTATCTCCCTGGATTCAACTGGGTGGGGGAGGGGGGGTGTGACCAGACAACAGGCCTAAAAGGTACAACATAAACAACTGGAGAACTATGATCTAAAGGGTAACACAGATGGGGGTCAGGAGATGTCAAATAGGGGGGAGCAGGTGGAGAGTGCTCCAGAGAGCTTAAAGAAGCCCCCGAAACTTGAGAAGCTGTCCCAGTACCTGCAGGGGAAAGCCCCCCTCTCCCCTACGTTTCAAATGTTTATCCATAGGCCTGCTGGTAACCACTGCAGGCAGCAAAGTTGCCTTCTTATGTTTCCCCATATACCTAGTACTCTGTCGGTGCTCCCAAGGGGCATTAATTGCACAGCAGGTTTCTAAATGTAAAAAAGGAACTATAGTAGTTATATGGAAAGGAAGACTAGATGGGCCATATGGTCTCTTTCTGTTGTCATGTTTCTATCTCCTTAATCAAGATGTGCTTCTCAGAAAGCATAGTTACCTGTAACAGGTGTTCTCTAGGGACAGCAGGGATCAGTCCTTACATATGGGTGAGGTCAGCGCTGATGGAGCCCGCATGGAAGTATTTCCCCAGCTTTCAAGGAAAGCCTTTGGGAGATGCACGACACATGCGTGGTCCACTTCCTACCCAAGGGTGCAATCTTGCTTCAGTCTAATGACATAGCTTAGACCAGGGGTCTCAAACTCAAATTGCTTTGAGGGCCAAATGAGGACTTGTAGAGTAACCCGGGGGCTGCACAAGATGCGGGCCTCATTTGCATAAGGGGCGTCATTTGCATAATGTTACCATACACTTAACTTTTAGTAAACATGCCTCTTAATGAGTGTATGGATAAAGAAAGACTAAAAGATTTCTACATTACTATAAACCAGTGCCAACCGCCAAGCACATTAGGAACTACTACAAACACTGCCCTTTTAGAACCCATAGCAAACCTGCCATATCCTAACAGCACTACCAGGACTCACAAAGCACCATACCCTAACTATCAAAAGGCAACACTGCAAATATTAAATCAATACATTTCAGAGAATAACAATACATGACGTACTGGGGAAAGAGAACAAGTGGCAATGTCAAATAGGAATTACATAAACAGAATACCTCAGCTCAGTTACACATGCAGAACATACACCATCATCAAACAAGGAATCACAATTTAGAAACAGGAAGACAATAATTAAACTGGGAACCCCAAAAGCCAAAGTTAGAATGTACAACACTGTAGAAATAAAACTATAAATTAATTTCCTCTTGTATTAAATAAAGTGCAGACGTTAAAGATGCACATTTCCAAGAGCTGACATATTTCAGTTAATAAATTCAAAATAAAGAGATATATTTTTCTACCTTTTGTGCAATTTTTTTTCAGTTGCAATTGTTCCAGCCACTTTCTTCTGGTTTCTTCGTGTCTTCTGCTAACGCTCCATTGTCTGCTGTCCATTTGTCCTTTCTTCTCTCCTAGTTTTTTTTTCCATTCTCTCTCTACATCTGCTTTAACATACTAATCTTTCTCCTTTTGCTCTTTCCTCATTCCTATTTCATCCACTCAAATTTTACCCCTCCATCCTCAATCTCCACTTACTCTCCCAATACCCGGCCAATTGTAGATTTTTCTTCCCTCCCACACAAAATATTTTTCCCCTCTCCATTTCACTCTCCCAGCCCCATCCCATCCCATTCTAATCGTCCCCCAACATCAACTCCCTTCTAGCTCCTGCCCCACCCAGCATCCGCTCCCTTCTAGTCCCCGCATCATCAGCCCATTTCCAGTCCTAGCTCCCTCCCCTCACAGCCCATTTCCTTTTCAAGCCCCCTCCCCATCAGCCCATTTCCATTCCAAGCCCCCTTCCACTCAGCCCATTTCCATTCCAAAACCCTGTCCCCATCAGCTATTTGCAGTTCAAGCTCCCCCTTCTACTCGGCCCATTTCCAATCCTAGCACCCCCCCCCCCCAGTCCATTACCAGTTGTAGCCCCCCCATAGCCCATTACCAGTCCTAAGCCCCCCAACAGCCCACTTCCAGTCCTAACCCTTCCATCACCTCATCTTCATTCTTAGCCCCCCCATAACCCCATTTTCAGTTTTAGCCCCCCAATCAGACCATCTCCAGTCCTAACCCCCATCTGCCCATTACTAGTCCTAACCCCCCCATCACGCCATTTACAGTCCTAACCTCCCTCCCCCCCCATCAGCCCAAGTAAATTTAAAAATTAAAAACAAAACAAACCCCTGGCTTCTGCTGCTGCTGCCGCCGCCGCCATGGCAGCGGCAGAATCAACTGTCCCGCGGCCCCTTCCCGTCTGCCCGGCAAAGCATCTTGTCAGCTCCATCAGCGGCGGGCTTTTCAAGCTGCGACGAGAAGAGTGATTTCCCTCTCGCGGCTCTGTTAAGCCTGCCGGGGCTGATGGGAATTCCCATCAGCCCCGGCAGGCTTAACAGAGCCGCGAGAGGGAAATACTACTCCCTTCGCGGCCCTGAAAGCTGCCGCTGATGGAGCTGACAAGATGTTAAAGATGCTTTGCCGGGCAGACGGGAAGGGGCCGCGGGACAGTTGATTCTGCCGCTGCCACGGCGGCGGCAGCAGCAGAAGCCAGGGGTTTGTTTGGGGGTTTTTTTTTCTTTCCTCTGCATCGCGGGCCGCACAAAGTTCTCTCGCGGGCCGCATGTTTGAGACCCCTGGCTTAGACGGCAAAAAATATAAAATGGTAAAGAAGCAACTCCAAGGGGGAGGGGGAGGGAAGGTTTGAGGACTGATTACTGCTATCCCCAGAGAACACCTGTTACAGGTGAGTAATTATGCTTTCTCTGGGAACAAGCAGGAAGTCAGTTCTCAGATATAGGTCTCCCCAGCTACAGGCTACCAAAGATCCTGTAACCAAAAGAAAAATGCCATGGCAACCTGTAAAGGGAGAGCTATGACCAGCAGCAGTTAAGTCCCGAGGGAGAGACTCTCACAAGACCCAAGTGTCCAGTGGAGCACCAGCTCTCCAGTAGCCTGAACACAGAAGGGTCAGAGGGCAGGAGTTGCCTACATCCCAAGAAGACTCCTTCTCCAGGCAGTAGTGAGCTGCGAAGGTATGGACCGAAGACCACGTGGCAGCCTGGCAAATTTCCGTCAAGGGGACGGAATGTAGATTGGCCACAGAAGTAGCCATGGCCCTGATGTGGTGTGCCATGACTCTCTGGTCCAGTGGGATCCCCGCTTACTCATAGGCAAGGGTAATGCAGTCTACCACCCAGGTGGACAGAGTTCACTTAGTCACTGGGAGCCCCAGATGGCTGGGGTCATAGGATACGAAAAGCTATTGAGCTTTGCGGTGGCCCTGGATCCATTGCAGGTAGCAGGACAGGGTTCTCTTGCAAACCAGAGTGCAGAGAATGGCCTGTGCCCTGCCGGCATGAGGCCTGGGAAAGAAGGTGGGGAGCACCACCTTCTAATTGAGGTGGAATGAGGACACCACCTTCAGCAGAAACTTAGGGTGTGTGTGTGGAGCACTACCCTGTTCTTGTAGAACTTTATGTAAGGGGGCTCTGACATCAGAGCCTGGAGCTCACTAAGAGCTAATGTGAGTGCTTTCAGGAAGGCGACCTTCTTGGAGAGGTATTGCAGTGGCAAAGACTCAAACAGAGGCTTAGTGAGTTGTGAGAGCACCACATTCCATTGTCCAAGTCCCATTCCATTGTCTGAGGACGGATGGGGGTTTTGGACAATGTGAGGCCCCGTAGGAATCGAGACACAAGGGGCTGAGCTGAGAAGGGTTTCCCCTCGATGGAGTGGTGATATGCCACGATGGCACTTAGGTGTACTCAGACTGAGTTGGACTTCAGTCCTGCCTGCGATAGGCAGAGCAGGTATTGGAGTACCATATGCCCTGAGCAGGAGAATGGGTTTGTCCATTCTTCTGCACCACAGTGAGAAACGTTGCCACTTGAAGGCGTACGCCCTTCTCTTGGAGGCCTTCTGAGAGGCCAGGAGGATGTCTTCCATGTCCCGTGGAAGGTTGAAGGAGACTAGTGCTACCCTTTCAGCAGCCAAGCCATAAGTGAGAGGGACCCCAGGCTGGGGTGTAGGAAAGTGCCCTCCTCCTGCAAGAGTAGTCCTGGGGCTCGGTCCAGGGTAATCAGCGGTACTGTCGATAAAGAGAGGAGCAGTGGGAACCAGGGCTGTCTGGGTCACCGAGGGGCTATCAGCACTAATGATGCTCTGTCGCATTGAACCTTGAAGAGGGTCTTGGTTATGAGTAGTGTTGGGGGGAAGGCATACAGGAAGCCTTCTGACCACGGGATGAGGAATGCATTCGCTGCTACCTGAGATGGGTGCGGTCGGCGGGAGCAGAAAAGGGGCACCTGCACATTGTCTGGGTGGCAAACAGGGTCATCACTGGGATGCACCAGAGCCAGAACAGCCTTGAGGCCACTGCTGGAGTACCCTGCTCAGCTTGTCCACCAAGATATTGTTCTGGCCCGGGAGGTAGACCGCTCTCAGGAGCATCATTCTGCATATGGCACAAGAACAAAGGGCTATCACCTCCTGACAGAGGGGGTACGACCCGATTCCCCCCCTATTTGTTCACATAGAACACCACGATCTGATTGTTGGTCTGGATCAGCAACACGTGGTGCTGTAGCTGGTGGCAGAAGGCTTTGAGGGCCAGGAATATGGCCCTGATTTCCATTAGGTTTATCTGCATTTTGGATTCCCTCTGGGACCAGCAGCTTTGTGTCTGAAGGCTGTCACAATGTGCTCCCCAGCTCATTAGAGAGGCGTCCATGGTGAGGACCTTCTAGGGGGTGGGTGCCTGGAAGGGCATCCCAGCCTGAAGGTGACCTGAATTCTGCCACTATCCGAGGGAGTCCACCAGCTGGCGGGTCACATGCACCCTGTCCCTGAGTCTGCCTGTAGCTTGGATCCACTGAGAGCAGAGGCACCACTGGGCTGCTCTCATGTGTAGGCGAGCATCTGAGGTCACGTGGACCATGGAGGCCATGTGTCCCAGCAGGCAGAGAAGCCAAGCGGGTAGTGTCCTGTGCCAATGAATCTCTGTGGCTAGTTCCCTGAGGCATACTGACCTCTCCTAAGGGAGGAAGGCTTTTGCCTGAAGGGTGTCTAGCTGCTCCCCTATGAACTCTAGGCTCTGAGTGGGAGTGAGGTGGGACTTGGGGTAGTTTATGACAAAACCCAGGTGCTGCAGGGCATTTATGGTGTGTCCAGTGGCACATTGTACCTCTGCAGCTGTGCCCTCTATTATGAGCCAGTCGTCCAGGTAGGGGAAGACGAAGGCCCCCTTGAAGTCTGAGGTGGGCTGCAACCACTGCGAGGCACTTTGTAAAGACCCATGGAGATTAGGCCAGCCCAAAGGGCCCCACCACAAACCGGAGGTTTTTTCTGTGGCTGTGATGGACTAGGATGTGAGTGTAAGCATTCTTTATGTCTAAGGAGCATAGCCAGCCTCCCTGCTGGAGGAATTGCAGCAGTGTTCCAAGGGAAAACATCTTAAATTTCTCCCTGACCAGAAACCTCTTGAGCTCTCAGAGGTCCAGGATAGGCCTGAGGCCTCCAGTCTTCTTGGGGACGAGGAAGTACCTGGAGTAAGAAGCTGGTGCCCCAGCTCCACTACTTTGTCCCAGAGTAGTCCTGCTAGCTTGGTGAGGAGCAGAGTCTGGTGAAGGACAGGCCTGGTGGGCTCTCCTGGGAAGAACAGGGACAGTGCCTGATGTAGGTGAAGGAGGTAACCCTCCTTGACCACCTGTAACACCCAGGCATCGGTGCTGATGGCTGTCCACCTGTGGGCAAACCAGGCAAGGTGCCCCCCTGTGGGCAGCAAAGGACTCCCTAGGGTCATGCCCAGGCAGTCAAAAGCCTCCCCTGGGCTGGGCCTAAACTGGTGCCTGGGGATTTTTTCTTTCTGGAACCATGTCCCTGGCCTTTTTGCTGCTGGGCCTGCTAAGGACCCAAGAAGGCTTGAAAGTGTGGAGTAGTACTGAAGCCCCCTTTCTTTATTGGGAAGAAGGGCTTTTTCCCTGGGGTTTTCTTTCAGGATTGCACAGAGGTCTTTTTCAAGGGCCTGGTTTTCATCAAATACTCGGTCTCTATTTCCACTGTTTTGTCCGCCATGGGTTTCCCGAACAGGTTCATACCTATGCAGGGGTCATCAATCAGTTTTTCCTGCACCCATTGTTCCAGGTCGGACGATTTCAGCCATGCTTGGCATTGCGCCCCAATGCCTGCGGTGGGTACCCTAGCCAATGACTCGAAGCCATCATAGGCTGCTTGGGACAGGAACTTTGAACATTCCTTTACCTTTGGAGTTAGGGTCTTGAACCTCTTTAGGGGTTTTCCCGTTGACTGAGTTCCCTTGACAGTTCCTTCAGGTACATGTTGATGTAGAGCTGATATGAGTGGATTCGGCATCACTCCTAGGACTGCAGGACCTTGGGTGGGATTCCACCTTCTTCCCAGATCTGTCCTCCAAGGTGGTCTTTGAGGATTTCTTCTTATGCTGCACCTCTGGGAACGTCTGCTTGGAGGAACCATGGCCATGGGACACCGAGTAGGCTCTAGTTTCGCAGGGCACCAAGGTATTGGAGAGGGTCCTGGAGCGTGGTGTTACTGGAGACACTGGGGCAGAGTCGGACTTATGAAAAAAAGTTTCCTGCTACTGATGGTGACTCTAAGGCCTTTGGGATCACTGTTCTGCAGAGCTCACAGTCTGAGTCATTGTGCTCCGGGCCAAGGCATCGGAGGCAACAGTCAAGTGGATTGGTAAGTGACATAACTGCCATACTGGTCCCACTTTTTGAAGCCACTAGAAGCCATCGGAAAAAGGGGGTCCCTGCCTCCTGAAAAAGGGCACGAACGCCAGTTGAGGCAGACCTCGATGAAGAAAGTGGAAAATGGATAGCGAACTCAAGGAGCAACTCCGAGGCGAGCTGGCTTGGGGGTGGGAAGGAACTGGTACAGAAATCGGACAAAATTTAACTATAAAAAGATCAGACTGTTTCTGGGAAAAAAGGACAACGTCCAAAGGCCTCCACAGAAAAAAAGGAGACTTGAGGCAAGATAGCACCCTTCGGTGGGAAGTGAACCATGCATGTGTAGTGCATCTCCCAAAGGCTTTCCTTGAAAGCTAGGGAGATGCTTCCGTGCGGACTCCATCGGTACTGACATCACCCATATGTGAGGACTGACATCCTGCTTCTTCCCAGAGAATCATTAAAATGACTGGGGGAAATCCACTGCTTAATACTGAGATAAGCAGCGTGAAATTGGTCTATAATTTGGGATCCTGCCAGATACTTGTGACCTAAAAACAGGATTTTGGTTTGATGGATAATTGGTCAGATCCAGCGTGATAATTTTATAAGCCGCCTTGCTAAAGTAGGTAAAGCAGCTATTTCACTGAGAGAAATTGTTTGTCCTTAGAAAAAGTGGCAAGGGACTCAAACGTGGCTGAAAAGCCCTAATTTTAGAACAGAAATATATTATTTCTCTTTTCCTTAAAGCCCCTATAACTCAATAGTGAAAACTGCACTCTGAAGTATGGATTGCTAGTCATGTCCCTAATTTAAAAAAAAGTTTGAATATCAGGTTATGTAGATAAAACAGGACACATACCTTAAAGCATTTCAAATAAATGGCTACAATATATTCCTTTGTAGTATGACATTTTCCTGTTCAAATTTTTGAAAATTAACAAAGAAACATGACAGCAGAAAAAGACCACATGGCCTATCTAGTCTGCCTTTCCATATCAACAAGAGAGCCTCTGTGTTTGTCCCATGCCTTTTTGAATTCAGATACTATCCTCATGACTACCACCTCCACTGGAAGAGTATTCCAAGCATCTACCACTCTTTCCATAAAGAAATATTTCTGCACATTACTCCTGAGTCTATCCCCTTTCACTCTCATCCTATGTCCCCTCAAAGCAGAGCTTACCTTAACATCTTTGTTAGTGATATAGCGGAAGGGCTGTCGGGTAAGGTTTGCCTCTTTGCGGATGATACCAAGATCTGCAATAGAGTAGACACCCAGGAAGATGTAGATAACATGAGGAGAGATCTAGCTAAGCTTGAAGAATGCTAGAATTTGGCAGCTGGGATATAATGTTAAAAAATGTAAGGTCATGCATTTGGGCTGCAGCAATCCAAGGGAGCAATATAGTATAGGGAGTGAAGTACTTTTGTCCACTAAAGGAGAGCGGGACCTAGATGTGGTTATGTCTGATGATCTTAAAGTAGCTAAACAGGTAGAAAAGGCGACGGCAAAAGCTACAAAGAATGCTTGGGTGCATACGGAGAGGAATGGCTAGCAGAAAAAAGGAGGTGATAGTGCCTCTGTATAAGTCTTTGGTGTGTCCTCATTTGGAGTATAGTGTGCAATTCTGGAGACCGCACCTTCAAAAGGATATAAACAGGATGGAGTCAGTACAGAGGGTGGCTACTAAAATGGTTAGTGGTTTTCATTATGAAGCATATGAGGACAGACTTAAGGATCTTAATATGTACACCTTAGAGGAAAGGTGGGATAGAAGTATATGATTGAGACGTTTAAATACCTCCGTGGCATAAATGTACAGGGGGAGAACCTCTTTCAATTGAAAGCAAGTTCTGCTACGAGGGGACATGGGATGAGGGTGAAGGGGATAGATATGTGGAAATATTTCTTTATGGAAAGAGTGGTCTATCCGTGGAATAGTCTCCCAGTGGAGGTGGTAGAGATGAGGACAGTATCTGAATTCAAAAAAGCATGGGACAAACACAAAGGATCTCTTAAGGAAAAAAGTGGACTGTTGTAGTTGTTGATATGGAAGGACAGACTAGATAGGCCATGTGGTCTTTTTCTGTTGTCATGTTTCTATGTTTCTAAATGAAAGAGCCCCTCCTGTGCATTTATGCCATGGAGGTATTTAAAGGTCTCTATCATATTGCCCCTATCCCGCCTTTCCTCTAAAGTATACATATTAAGATCTTTAAGTCTGTCCTCATATGTTTAATAATGAAGACTATGAACCATTTTAGTAGCCACCCTCTGCACCGACTCCATCCTACTTATATCCTTTTGAAGGTGCAGTCTCTAGAACTGCACACAAGACTCCAAATGCGGTCTCACCACAGACTTAAACAGAGGCATTTTCACCTCCTTTTTATGCTGGCCATTCCTCTCCCTAAACATCCAAGCATCTTTCTGGCTTTCGTAGTCACCTTTTTTACCTGTTTAGCTACTTTAAGATCATCAGACATAATTATGCCCAGGTTCCACTCTTCTTTTGTGGACAGAAGTACGTTACCCTTGACACTGTACCACTCCTTTGGATTTTTGCAGCCTACATGCATGACCCTGCATTTTTTAGCATTAAATTTCAACTGCCAAATTCTAGACTATTCTTCAAGCTTAGCTAGATCCCTCAAGTTCTCTACTCCTTCCTGGGTGTCTACTCTATTGCAGATTTTGGTGTCATCCACAAACAGGCAGCCTGACAGCCCTTATGCAATATCTCTAACAAAGATGTTAAACAGAATCGGACCAAGGACTGATCCCTGCAACACACCACTGGTAACCACCTCCTCCTCCTCAAAGTGAGCTCCATTTACCTGTACCCTTTGTCGCCTTCTACTCAACCAATTTCTAACCCAATTAGTAACTTTAGAGTCCATCCCTGGGGTGCTCAGTTTGTTTATAAGTCACCTGCGCGGAACAGGATCCATTTTACTAACACTTAGCGCCATCTATCTGCTGCATGGTCTGTTTTATTCCTATGGGCTCTGTGGCAGATAGCTTGTGCTAAGTGTTAATAAAAGGCGACCTAAATAATAACCCTCCTTCACTGTGGAAGAAAGGCCTGACAATCTACTTCTGGTCACACTGCCAAGAAACCCCAGGAGCTGCTCGGTCATCAGATGTCAGCATTGACTCGAAGGCACACATTGCATTTGCATATGAAGTGGCATTTTAGAAAGGACTTCCAAGTCAAATCAGAGACATCTGGGGCAGAACATGCTGAGAAATGCCAGGATCTTCTATGTCTTTGCTGGATTTTAATGATATAGATGTCTGCAACGTGGACATCCATGCTGATGGCCACATAGACATCTCCTTCAGGAAAGCATAGGGTGGGGATGTCCATCTCTCGCAAGCTAGCATAAAGGGATGCCTAGCAGCGTAGCAAAATGAAAACAGGAGCCATAATTTCCTGTCAGGTTTTGTTATCAGCATGGAAGATATAGGGCCATGAGTGGACCACCTCCTCCATACGTCTGTAACAAAACAAGCACTTTTCCAGTGCCCATTTGTGCCTTGAGCAGGTTAAGCTTAGACACGGCTTGGGACGTTCAGAGTGCTACTGAAGTGGGCGAGGACGTCCAAATTGTGGGAATGCCCCCTTCAGACTTGGATGCCCTCACTCTGGGGACGTCCACAGAGCTGGCTTCTAAAATGGTTCTGGGGATGTCACCCCTGCTTTGGACGTCTCCATACCTTTCAGATGGCCCAAAGCATGGGCACAGTGTAGCTGAGTGGACTCAAATGCGACCTGCAGGAACTCCAACTGATGCATGTCAGAGCAAGGAGCAGATGTTTCTTAGTTGCACTGGCAGAAGAGCAGCTGTGCAGTTTGGTGATATTTGCTATAACTATGCATAAGAGACAACTGCCTGTATGAGAATCTAGGCAGATAGTTCGACCTCCCCCCCCCCCCCCTCTCCAGTGTTTCAAACAATGGAAGTAAAAACATGAACCGTGCTGTGAGTCTTCTGCAGATGCTTTCAAGTTTTGTCCCTTTCATTCATCCTGGAGAGCCCCTTCCTGCAGTCCTAGCTCAATGAAGTCTTGGTGGCCATTCTAGCAGCGGGTAACTATGTAGGAACCATCCTAACAGGAGGCTTCCTGTTCCCATCCTGACACCTTCCGCGGTTATTGCCAGATTATACTTACTTTTCCAAATAGAATAAAAAGAGGAAACATGCGGATGGAAATATTCCATTTATTGTGGTTTGCACATTCATAATACATTGTTTAAACAATTCAGTTTTCTTATGCACCTATCGATTGTAACTGAAATATTCAAAGTGTTTATAAAAATGGCAGATTTGCAGAGAACGCAAAGAGATGTCCACCCTTCCCACCACAAACATCAGATGTAAACCCAACTGTTCATTGCAAAATGGTTAAAATATGAATGCTGAATTTATGGAGCAAATCTTTGGAATGAAATGCATTCTTTTTTTTTCTTTTCTCTTTCTTTTTTTGTAGTTTTTGATGTTTTTAAGTCGTACGCAAGCTGTAAACTGTTGCGCCTGTCCCCACCTCAAGAAAATATGCAGGAAGCAGACAGGGAAGATGCTCTACCTACCATATAACACTTCTTGTGAGGTTGTATTTCAGGGGGGGGTTTGCTTCCTTGAAGCTTCCTTCCAAAGAAAAGAAACAGTACAGTAGCAAGACCAGTTACGTGACTCTTTGTGGTGGGGTCACCGTGGCATAATTCAGGTTAACACCGCCAGAAGGCGGGCGTCATGGCATGCATATGTGACTTCCAGCACAATCAGTCTAATGCAATGAGCCATTGAATACGGTATAGCAAACTGTTCAAATATCAACTGTCCTTTCTTGCTACTGCAGTCAAAACTGAGCAGAGGCAGAGGGTTTATTATCTGCAAATGCAGCGAAACCTGCTAGCGGCCTGGTTTGGACAGATGCCCACGCCATCGCAATGGCCTGCCCCCATCCTCTTCTGGCAGGATTGTTGCATCTGGAAGTACACTATAACATTTACCCTTACTTGTCTTTATAAATTAGCTACAGTTTTTTATACAATTGTTGATCTACTTTGACTTTAATATCTCTCTTTCTTATTTTTTAATTTTTATACACACTTTTTTTTCTTTCTTATCCCATGTTACTAGCTGTTTGCAGTCACAGGACATTGGGAATCTGAAATACTGATCTTGCCACAGTTCTGAGGCATTTAGGAGCCCTTGATTCAGAGAAAATTGAAATGCTGCAAGTACAAAAAGAAGCTGTGATACTGGTGATTATTAGCATTATAGCCTTGCACATAATAAAGAGTGCCGTAAAAGCTAAGCTTTGTAACGCCATGGTGTGTCTACACTGTATTCTACATGACAGTCATTGTCCTAAAATGCTACAGGAAAAGACAATAGGAAATAAGTACCACTGTCCGCTAACTTAATCTCATGGATGCCATATGCCTTCATTAGCATGGCCAAATTAGTATTTTACGTACTATTATATTCCGCCTCTTGCTCTTCCTTTCCCACGTGGGTGACTTGGAAAGCTATTCCATGCCTATCCGTTCTAAGGTGCAGAAAGATCACGTTTCCTCTTCTCGCCCATTCTCAAGGCTTATAACGAATGTCGCATGCTCCTGGGCTTTTCTCCACACAGAAGCGCTGTCCTGACCCTTCTAACGCCACTAGCACCACCGTTGCAAACACGATTCGTTAGGGCTTTTATCAGTAGGTGGGGGGGGTTTTCACAGCATGGACTTTCTCTCCAGATACGGGGCTTGTGCAAAGGCTGTACTTCTGTCACGAACGTCTAGACTTGTGAATATTAAATACAGTGCTAATATACACGGGGTTTAAATGGTATAATGCAAATAAAAAAACACAACACCTTTTGGTAATGAAATATAAATATAAAAGGAGAATTTAGCACTTGAAGGTGGATTTGGTCCCACATCACGGTCGCATCTTAGGAGTCCTTCTCATATTGCCTCAAACCTGCTGGGAGATAGGAAGTAATCAGATTCAGGGGTTTTTGGAGAAAAGGAACAGGCAGAGATTCCATACAGATCACTTCCAGGGTACAGGGCCAAAAATGGGCAAAACCAGCTCGGTTTTCTGCACGTTTGGCTTCCACCAGTCCCAAGCTAACCCAGTCCTGGTTTTGCTCCATAGCACCTATGGACTTGTAATTCTTTGCTTTCCAAGAGAAGATGGAACTAGAAATCTGGAAAATTAGGACTCAGTGGATGTGACTCAGAGGGCTCAGTGGGCGTGACTCAGTGGGTGTGGCTCACTCAGTGGGTGTGGCTCAGAGGGCTCAGTGGGCGTGGCTCAGAGGGCAGGACTCAGAGGGCTCTGTGGGTGGGGCTCAGTGGGTGTGGCTCAGAGGGTTATTTTCAGTGCATGGCTAGCCTTTGCCGCATTCATTTACACTTGAACATTCAGTGCCAGGGTCTTATCTGGCCAGTGAGATTGAATATTTGGGTTGCCTGGTTAGCGTTCTAGCTAACTGGTCACTGGCAATATTCAGCCAGTTAGGCCTGCATTTTCTTGGCCTAGCTATATAGCTGGTTTAAGTTAACTAGCCAGCAGCTGACTATTGCTACTGATCGGTTAACTCTAGCGTACTCCCGGAACATCCGCAGAACACGCTGATGCCACCCGGCTACCATCGGGGCATACAAACTGGGTAGCAGGAGATATCCAGGGGCACTAAATGGTTTGGTAGTGCTGAATATCTTGCTGACCACAGTTTAATGGATTAGCAAGTCTGCTGTTTAAATCATTTTGAATAGCTGACCCCCCCCCCCCCAGTGAAATGTTATACCCTAGAAGAGACAGACTTTACTGGTGTCATATTAACATCTTGTGCACATGAAGTTAGGTCATTTCCCCCCCCACCCTTTCTACCTTTCTTGGGGGTTGCCTGCAGCCAAACTCAGTCGGTTTTGCCCATTCTGAGGACCTTCTACAATACAACGTTAATATATAGCATGAAAGTAGCAAAAAATCCTACAAATGCAGCAGTTTATTTAAAATATTCCTCCTGCAACACTTCTTTCGCCAACTTTATCTCCCAATTTCATTTCCTATATAAAATTAGAAACCCACAGTTACCATGGCTTCGGTATTAGTGTTGACACAAGATTATTTCCAGCTCATACTGGGCACTGCTGTGTCCTTCCTGAAAGGCTGCAATGTGTTACTTAAGCTGGTAGCTGATATTTGTTAGGAGACCACTTTAAACTTAGAAATGAATGGTCAAAGCTGTAGGTTGGTGGGATAACAGGGAATGTGTCTTGCTGCAGTTCTAAAGAGAAGGCTCCAGCACCATCAGTTCCAGTATTAACTGCTCAGCACTAATATCCTCTGAGCCCGTTTGCTAGTAGGAATGTGTCAGTCCCACAGATTGATCCTGTAGTAACTACAGCTTTACTGCTACCCCGATTCTTCCAGGTCTCAGCCCTGACAGCAGCAGCCTGACCATTAAGAGGTAGTGAGAAAGGTGAGGCACTATAGATAGCTTGTTTCAACTCGTCAGGCTGGGTGTGCATTGCACTAGGTGATCACGTCAGTAAACGAGGTGTCCTTTTCAAAGCAGACAGCAGCAGCTCAACTGCATTTCACTGTTATTATTATTTATATATGTTTCGATGTCATCTTTTATCTACAAAAAATCAGACTGCTGCAAATTAACTGATATTTATAATCAGTACAATTCTCCTAGGAAAAAAAGGAGCCAACACTCATATGCAAAGCTCTTTCATTAATAAGGGCCACAGGTCAATTTTAGCGGGCAACGAAAAAAGGTGCCGGAACTCAGTGCTACTGCGTAGTCCTTAAAAAAAAGCTCTGTTCATAATGATAGACAGGGAAGGGCAGTGGGAGGCACGGAGAAGCTGTTTACTGGTTTGCACAGAGGGGAGAGACCCAGAGAAACCAGAGTTCAAATTCCACTTCCCCCACTGATGCTCCTTGTGACCCAGGACGAGGCTCTTTGCCCTTTAAGCTTACCATAAGCCTCCAGGGTAGGGATTTGCCTACTGTACCCGACAAGGAGCTTGAGATCAGCTTTGGAAAGGTGACTAAATAATCCTTAAAGGCCTTTCTTGGTACTTACTATCCTGGAAAAGGAGGGGGGGGGGGAGGCTGTGGAATTCAAGATGCAAGACAAAGCTCCGGGAAAACTCTCCTAAGGCATTAATACTGGTAAATGTTCTGAAATGTTATTACTATTGCAAGTTTCACTCTAGTGCTCTCAAAATAAAATAGAATTAACTCAATTTAAAAAGTGTTTCAATAAATACTTATTTATGGCTAATGGGAAAAGATTCATTACGCTAAACATAATGTTGGGAGTGAGGCGATGAAAGACTGTCCTCTAAGCGATGGTCGTACTAGAGCTGACCGTAAGAGCACTGCCAGGATGTCACAGCTTCAGGCAACAGGATGGCAATATTCCCAGCTCATTTTCCCTGCTGAAGTGGAGGTTTTCAGTGCTGCCCAACCCCTCTGCAGGTAAAACCAGGGGGCCCTTTTGTAAAGTGCGGTCAGGGCTTGCAGTTATTGTGTGGCAAGTGCCCAGATGACCATGAAGTAACTATTGGGGTTGTTTCCTGCAGAGGAAATACCTTTGCTGCGTGTTAAATGCATTGACAACATGAATCTATTCAACGCCTCCTAATGAGATGGTGGTACATGTTCTGCGCTATTTGCCGTGGTAACTGTTACCATGCGCTAACTGCAAGAAACCATCCATGCCCTCTCGACGTCCGGTCCTTGCGTACTCCCTGCCCCATTGCACATTTTTGCTAAGTGCAATGCCGGCAAGATAATTGTTAGCACAGCCATGTGCTAACAGCGAGTGTCCATTCATGCCCTAACCGCTTAATGCACTTTAGTAAAAAGTCCCCTTGTGTGTCGTACGGCAACATGCATATGTGGGCTCTATTCCAGGGTAGGCGGGGGCAGAGAGAGCAGCAATGGGCATAGGATCAATGATTCAAACCCCTGTGCCTTGCTTCTGAGCAATAATTATCCACAGAAAAGGGCAGGCATGCTCTCGGCACATCAATTTCTCATTGGGCACTAATCAGAATACTTTGATTATTGTTGCAAACTCACGACACGTTATATATTGTAATAGAATTTACTAGAGCCACTTACCGTTGCTATCTGCCTTGCTTTTCCCCACAGCTGTCATCTAAATTAAGAAACAGATACACATAAATATTGTCATTACTATATAACAAGCCAGACGCAGCATAACGTCCAGGCAAATTGCAAAGAGCATTCAGAGACCATATTATTGAGGCACCATATCGTGTGGAACAGAATTTTGCTTGAGTGATTCCTTTCATTGTCCATCCGCTGATCCAGTAATTCCTGGACTGAAGGCAGAGGAGTATCTGCCACAACTGGAAGCGATGATGATCTTCTGTACCACATTCAGAGCATCAAGCTGTCAGCAGACTGACATCTTTATCAAAATTTCTAGGGTTGAGCCAAGCTGCGTGACTGTTTAGGATAAGCTCTATGGACAGTTTGGGGCATGTTCACTAAAGGTTAATGAATGTTAATAAAATTAACATGTGTTAAGTGCCACTGTGGCCATAGAAATAAAAGGACTGTGGGCACTTAACCGGGGCTGGCACTACCATTAGGCGAGTTAGGTGGCAGCCAAGCCTGGGTAAGTCAGGACATCTTTAAATGCGCCCATGTGTTGGCTTGCGTGGTGCCAGCCTGCTCAGCCCACACAAAAACACATGCCCCCTACAACTGCCACTGGCACGAGGATTTGTAAACATGCCCCTTTGTGCAACTTGCAGGACCTTCAACTTTGAGGCTGGAAGCCTCATCAGCACAATATTAAAGAAATCAAACCAAGGAGAAAGATTTAGGGAACAAATCCCATGACCAAGTGAGCAATGATTGGAATCAGCAGTGATCCCCGAGATTTATAGGGCCAAGAAAAAATGCACACCAAGCATTTTCTTAATTTTATCACTTTTTAATTTTATTTCATCCCATGTGAGGTTTCTTGTTCAATTTAAAAAAAAAATCCCAAAAGAAAAGGAAAAAAACAAAAGAAAAAAGAAAACAAGAATTAACAATGACAATTCCACACTCCTCCCCTTGCTGGAAAAAAAAAAGAAAACTATATCCCTCTGGCATTTCCTGTGCCTGTTTAGAATACAGTTTGTTGTTTATTCTTCTCCATAAATTTCTGTTTTGTCAGTGTGTGTCCTATCGTCTGTCTGTCCTTTACCCAGCTCCTGCCCTCTGCAGTGCTGCGTCTCCCTTCTCAACACTTTATTACCCACCTACTCACCCCACCCCTGGCCCTGGCCCCACCCCTGGCCCCACCCCTGGCCCTGACCCCTGGCTCCACCCCTGGCCTAACACTCTTTCATAGCTTTCCTCTGCTCATTGACACAATTACTCAGGTGCACCTGAAGCCACCAGGACCTCTCTCCTCCCCCTCTACCTGTATCTCCTTTGATCCGCATTCTCTCCTCTTCCCCCTCTTCTATGGCTCCACATAACTTTGTGTTCTTGATGTTAACTCTCCCTAATCTTTTCCACTCATTCGCACATTGCCATGGCCCTACTTCTCATTACCCATTCCTTACTGTCCCCATCTCCCCTGCCATTTTGTCTTCTACCTTATCATCTGCCCTTGAGCCTTGCCTTTTTCTAACTCTCATTCAGCCACCTCCACTCTCACTGAGGGAACCTCATCCTTGCTTCTGTCGTGCCGCCTCCTCTCCCCCCCTGTTCTCTCCTACTCCTCCTTCTCTCATCCGGAGATGTCAACCCCAATCCTGGCCCTCCTAGAGTTTTTTCACACTCTCAGGGCAGGTCAGAACGTTACCTTTCTAATCTTATTCATATCCCTCCTCTCTCCCTTTTTCATGTGCATTGTGAAATGCACTTTCTGTCTCCAATAAACTTGCCTTCATTCATGACCTCTTTATCTCTAATACTCTACATCTTCTGGCTCTTACTGAAACTTGGTTTCTCCCTGAAGACTCAGCTTCAGTCACTGCCCTCTGTCATGGAGGCTACCTATTTTCCCATACGCCTCGGCCCATTGACTGTGGTGGTGGTGTTGGGTTCCTACTCACTCATCCCTGCCTATTCCAGCCCCTCCTTCTGTCTCAATCTAATTATTGTGTTTCCTTTGAAGTCCATGCCATCCGCCTATTTTCTCCACTATCTTTCCGGGTAGCAGTCATTTATCGGCCTCCCAATAAATCCACCTCTACCTTTCTCACGGACTCCTGGCTCTCCTTCTTTCTCGATGCGTCTTCCCCTTCTCTTATTCTTGGGGATTTTAACATTCATGTTGATGACCCTTATGTCTTAAAGCTCCTTTCCCTAACCTCCTCATTCAACCTCTGGTTGTGCTCTACCACACCTACTCACAAGCACAGCCACTGCCTTGACCTTGTCTTCTCCTCCAACTGCTCACCCTCAAACCTCTTCACCTCAGTTCTACCCTTATCTGACCATCACCTGCTAAACTTCACCCTTAACCACCCCCCATCTTGGATTTGCCCAGTCTCCACCACCATGTTTAGGACTCTTCACACTGTTGACCCTTCAGCTCTCTCCACTGCTGTCTTATCACCTCTTTCCTCCACTATGTCATTTGAGTCCGTTGATGGGACAGTATCCTCCTGTAACACTATACTCTCCTCTGCTCCCATTCCATGTCCTGTGTGGCATACCATACCTCAACCCTGGCTGTCCTCGACAACGCGCTACCTACATTCCTGTGCCCACTCAACTGAGCACCTTTGGCTTAAATCAAGTACCCATGCTGACTACCTACATTTCCAGTCAGCCATAACACTCGCCAAGCAAGAGTGCTATGTCCATCTCATTAACTCTCTTGCCTCTGACCTTTGCCGTTTCTTTGCTACGCTGAACTCTCTTCTCATGGTCCCTCTTCCTCCAATCCCTCCTTCACTATCTGCCCAGACTTTGGCTGACTACTTCCATGACAAAGTCCAGACGATTAGCCTTGAATTCTCTGCAGGGTCACCTCTACCTCATCTTCCACCTCTTCAAACCCATATCCTTCCCTCACCTTCAGCCACCTTTCTACTTTTTCTGAACTCACTGAGGAGGAAACTACAAATCTTCTCTCCTCCTCCAAACTGACTACCTGGTCCTCTGATCTCATCCCCCACCTGTCTACTAAGCTCTGTCTCTTCGGCCATCATCCCTTACATCTGTTATACCCTTAATCTTTTGCTTTCCACTGCAACTGTTTCTGTGGCCTTCAAACATGCTGTAGTTACACTTCTCCTCAAAAAGCTTTCACTAAATCCTACCTGTCCTTCCAATTATTGACCTCTCTCTCTCCTCCCCTTTGCTTCAAAACTACTTGAACGAGCAGTTCACTGCCACTGTCTTGACTTTCTTTCCTCTCAAGCCCTTCTGGATCCACTGCAATCTGGCTTTCATCCTCTACATTCCAGAGAAATGGCTCTTGCCAAAGTCTCTAGCGACTTGTTCCTCACCAAATCCAAAGGCCTTTACTTGAGTCTCATCCTTCTTGGCCTTTCTGCTGCCTTTGACACTTGATCACCACCTTCTCCTCAATACCTTGTCCTGACTTGGATTTAGGGCCTCTGTTCTGTCCTGGTTTTCTTCTTATCTCTCCCATCGCACTTTTAGTGTATGTTCTGGTGGTTCCTCCTCTATCGCCATCCTGCTTTCAGTTGGTGTACCTCAGGGCTCTGTTTTGGGACCTCACCTTTTCTCTCTCTATACTCAGTCTCTTGGTGCACTTATTTCCACCCATGGTTTTCAACATAATCTTTATGCTGATGACTCTCGGATCTACCTTTCTGTGCCCAAAATCTCTCCAGGAATCCAGACCTGGATCTCTGCCTGCTTATCTGACATTGCTGCCTGGATGCCTCACTGCCATCTGACACTGAACATGCCAAAATGGAGCTCCTTATCTTTCCCCCTAAACCCATCTCACCACTTCCTCTCTTCTCTGTTTCTGTGGATAACACTACACTCCTCCCTGTTCCCTCAAATCTCAACCTTGACTGTTCTCTCTCTTTCTATGCACACATCCAACAGATAGCTAAAACCTGGCTTTTTTCTCTATAACATTGGCAAAATTCATCCCTTCCTGTCTACACACACTACTAAGACCCTTATCCACTCTTTAGTCACCTCCCATCTCGACTATTGCAACTTCCTCCTTGCTGGTCTCCCTCTGGATCATCTTTCTCCCCTTCAATCTTCAAAATACAGCTACGCTGCTAATCTTCTGCCAGTCTCATCATGCTCATATAACTTTTCTTCTCAAATCACTTCACTGGCTACCTAACCATTTCTGTATTCAGTTCAAACTTCTCCTACTGACCTACAAGTGCGCTCATTCTGCTGCTCCTCACTACCTTTCCTCTGTTATCTCTCCCTACACCCCTCCTCGGAAACTCCGCTCTTCTGGCAGATCCCTTCTATCTGTGCCCTTCTCTTCTACTACCAACTCCAGACTTCAATCCTTCCATCTTGCTACTCCTTATGCCTGGAACAAACTACTTGAGTCTGTGCGTCAGGCTTCATCTCTGGCCCTTCTGAAATCCAGGCTGAAAAATCACTTCTTTGAGGCCACTTTTGGATCCTGATCCGCTTAGTTGATAATGTGTTTCCTTAACATTCCTCTAGATGCATTCTTGTCCACAACTGGTGTGTTGTCTGTCTTGACTAGACTGTAAGCTCCAATGAGCAGAGAATGTCTTTTACATGTATAAGCTTTGTAGCTCTATACAAAAGATCAGTGGTAGTAGTGTTATCTCAAGACATTACCCAGCTTCTCCAGCTGGCAGGAAAGAATGCGTTCATGAAAGAGAGGTATAGGGAGGTAGTGTGGCAAGTTGTTTTAAAGTAGGTTATGTCTGTTTGTTGGCTGCCACACCCTCCCTTAATGTTTGGGGTGGGGCGTTGTTGTTCTCTGCCCTCCAGCTGCCACAGATACCTCAGCAAGATTTTGCTTGGAGGCCCCTAATCTGAACTAAATCAGAGTTGCCAAGTTACCCAGTTCCAGAAGTGAGATTTTTTGCCATTTCTGGTTCTGAATTTGCACGGCAATGCACTATAGTAGTTGTAGTTCCCGATTTTACCCATTGGCATTGTTGCTGCAAGTCCCATAATGCATCAGTATGAGATTGTCAGAAATCCGGGAATGATTTAAAGTCTCACTCCTGGAACTGGGTAACTTGGCAATTCTGGAACTTATGCCACTGGACAGACAGGAGCAACTGGGTGGGAGAGACATTTTATTTGTTTTTCTTTAATTTTGTTTCAAAAATGGAGCCAAATTGCAATTGGAAATCCCCATAGCATGTGCTATTTCCTTTCATCCCTATGGCTTGAAGCACGAGGGTCTGACAATCACCGGTCTTGTACAAGCAGAGTGTAGCTTTCAAAGGAGGCCTGTCAAAACCCCTGTTCTTTTACAGTCTTCAATATGCCTGAAAACTATGTCCATCATCAGGGATGCTGAAGTGCAATAACACTTTTAGCAGTGGTTTGTAGGACTGGTGCCCCAGTGGCCTGCTCGGAACCAAAGCCTGAACCAAACAAAATGGATTCTTGGTACAGAAGCTGCTGATACTTCCCACAGGTTCTAGGTATGGGAAATGTGCCCAGCTGTAATACAGCGCCATCTGCTGGAAACCTGTGAATAGACTGCCATCTGTGTGAGCCAGCTACACCAAGATCCGCTGAGGTGCCCTAGCTTCTCTCCCATAAGGAATCCTCCAGCTTACAGGACAACCCCGCAGCTGGAACAAAATGCCCTAACTCTCCAGTGACCGGTTCCTGGCCAAATCCAAGGGGCAGGAACTCTGCTCATCAAGCTTTCGCTTTTACTTCTTCTACTGCCAACTCCACTTTCCGTTCTTTACACCTTGCTGCAGCGTATGTCTGGAATAAACTATCTGAGTCAGAACGGCAGGCTCTGTCTCTGGTCTTGTTCAAATCCAGGCTAAAAACCCACCTTTTTGAGGCTGCTTTTGGAGCCTTAACCCCTTATTCTCCTGTTTAACACTAATGTACGTTGTTCCCTTGTTTGTTCTGCTTGTCAAGAATAAATTGGACGCTCTGTGGAGCAAGGACTGTCTCCAGAATTGGGAAAACCATCAGGAAAACAAGGTGATCGCCTAGGGCAGCAGCTTCGGGGGTGGGGGGGGGGGTGGCGAAAAGCAGGACATTCAAAGCTAAATATATTCTGACAGCTAGGGGCATAAGGCTTAAGATTTGCCTAAGGCACCAACTCTAGGGCCAGCCCTGACTATCTCTCCCGCTTATGTGTCTTGTGCCATATACAGCTTGTAACACTAATGATAAAGCGTAGTTACTCACCTGTAACAGGTGTTCTCCAGGAGCAGCAGGAATCAGTCCTCACTTATGGGTGACGTCGGCGCCGACGGAGCCCTCGCGGAGCAATTTTCCCCAGCTTTCAAAGAAAGCCTTTGGGAATTGCAGCGCGCATGCGCGGTCCCCTTCCCGCCCAAGGGTGCCATCTTAGCCAGTCAGATGACATAGCTAAAAAAGACAGCATAAAAATTTGCAAAAAAACTAAAGCAGATGATTGCAACTCCACGGGGAGGAGGGAGGGTTGTGAGGACTGATTCCTGCTGCTCCTGGAGAACACCTGTTACAGGTGAGTAACTACGCTTTCTCCAGGACCAAGCAGGAAGTCAGTCCTCACTTATGGGACTCCCAAGCTCAAGGCTACCGGAGACCCTAAGCACAAAAATGAGCTCCCTCTAGCTCAGCAGCACAGAAGGAAAGAATCTTCGCTGAATTATTACCCACCGGTAGCCCACATCCGGGATGGAGGGTAGGAGTTGCTCAGACCTCAAAGAGATTACGGAGGACTGCCTGTCCGAAAGCACTGTCCCTGCGGGACTCCCTCTCGAGACAGTAATGGACCGCAAAAGTCTGGCTCGAAGACCAAGTAGCGGCCCGGCAGATGTCTGCCAGCGGAACAGAGCGGAGGTAAGCCACTGACGTAGCCTTTGCCCGAACGCAGTGAGCCGTGACTCGACCTTCCAAGGAGAGTCCGGCTGCCCCATAAGCCCAAGAGATACAGTCTGCAACCCAGATGGACAGAGTACGCTTGGAGACCGGGAGTCCCAATTTATTGGGGTCAAAAGACACAAAAAGCTGAGCAGCTTTACGGTCAAGGTAGAAGTTCAAAGCCCTTCTACAGTCCAGGGTATGGAGGACCGTTTCAGCTCGGCTGGAGTGTGGTCTGGGAAAGAAGGTTGGAAGTACCACCTCCTGATTGATGTGAAAGGGGGAGACCACCTTTGGAAGAAATTTTGGGTGAGTCCGTAGGACTACCCTATTTTTGTAGAACCGAGTGTAGGGGGGATCAGACACGAGGGCCTGCAACTCACTTACGCGTCTAGCGGAAGTGAGGGCTATCAAGAACAATGTTTTCCAAGAAAGAAAACGGAGAGAACAGGTAGCCATAGGTTCAAAAGGCGGACAGGTGATCCGCTGTAAAACCACATTCAGATCCCAGTCAGGCGCTGGCGGGCGCAGAGGTGGTTTAAGTAGAAGGAGACCTCGGAGAAACCTCGCTACAAGAGGGTCGCTGGAAAGAGGTCTGCCGTCCACCGGCACATGATGTGCTGAAAGAGCACTGAGGTGAACTTTGACGGAGTTGGACTTAAGTCCCAGATTAGAGAGGTATAGCAAGTACTGCAGGATCACCGACACCGGGCAGGAGAAGGGATCCTGAGACTGTTGGGTACACCAAACGGAAAAGCGACGCCATTTAAGGGCGTAGCATTTGCGGGTAGAAGGTCGCCGAGAAGCTAGGACGACCTCTTCCACCTCTGCCGGCAGGAGAAGGGGAGCAAGGACTACCCTCTCAGCAGCCAGGCCATTAGATTGAGAGACCTGAGGTTGGGGTGTAGCAGAGACCCCTGATCCTGAGTGAGGAGATCCGGTTGAAACCCCAGAGGGAACGGATCCTCCACCGCTAATTGCAGCGGGAGTGGAAACCACGGCTGTCTGGGCCAGCGAGGAGCCACCAGGATCATGAAGGCTTTGTCTCGGAGAACCTTGAAAAGAGTCCGAGAGACTAGCGGGATGGGAGGGAAAGCGTACAGAAGGCTCCCCGACCATGAGAGTAGAAAAGCGTCCGCCGCAACCCGAAGGGGGTGTGGCTGACGAGAGCAGAAGCGAGGAAGTTGCCGGTTGTGAGGACTGGCAAAGAGATCCACCGTGGGGAGGCCCCACTTTAGAAAGAGCTTCTGAACTACCAAGGGATCCAGACGCCACTCGTGTGGCTGGAGGATCCTGCTGAGTTTGTCCGCCAGGCAATTCTCTTGGCCTGGGAGATAAACTGCCTTGAGGAGAACGCCGTGACTGACGGCCCAAGAGCAGAGCTTCTGTGCCTCCCGGCAGAGGAGGAAGGAGCCCGTGCCCCCCTGCTTGATCACGTAGAACATGGCAACTTGATTGTCCGTCTGGACAAGGACGGACTGGTGAGAAGTCAGGTGGGAGAAGGCCTTGAGAGCCAGGCAGATCGCCCTGAGCTCCAGGAAGTTGATCTGCTGAGCAGACTCCCACGTGGTCCAGAGGCCCTGAGTACGTGCCCCTTGGCAATGCGCTCCCCAGCCCAGGAGGGATGCATCTGTTGTCAGCACCCGGGCCGGCTGAGGTGACTGGAAGGGCATGCCGAATATCAGGTTCGGCCGCTGAAGCCACCACCGGAGAGACGAGATCAGCGGCTCGGAGACGCGCACTAGGTCTGCTAGGCCGCCTGTGGCTTGTCGCCACTGCCGGCGGAGACACCATTGAGCAGGCCGCATATTCAGGCGGGCATTGGGGGTCACATGGACGGTGGAAGCCATATGGCCGAGTAGTCTCAGGAAGCGCCTGGCGGAGACCAGGGGCTGGCTGCGAAAACGGTCGGCTAGGTCCATGAGCCGTTGAGCCCTGTCGATCGGTAGGTACGCTCGTGCCTGAGGAGTGTGCAGCCTTGCGCCGATGAACTCGAGATCCTGTGAGGGGAGCAAAGTGGACTTTGCGAAGTTTATAACAAAGCCGAAGTACTGCAGAAGGGTCACCGTGCGGCGTGTGGCGTTGGTGACCTCCAGAGCGGACGCTGCTCTGATGAGCCAGTCGTCGAGGTACGGAAAGACATAGAGGCCGTGAAGCCGGAGATGGGCTGCCACCACCGCGAGACATTTTGTGAAGACTCGCGGTGCGGAGGACAGGCCAAAGGGCAGTACTCTGTACTGGTAATGATTTCCTGCCACCACAAACCTTAGGTATTGGCGGTGGCTTGGGTGGATGAGGATGTGCGTGTAGGCATCCTATAGATCCAAGGAGCATAGCCAATCTCCCTGCTGGAGGCAGGGCAGAAGGATTCCAAGGGTAAGCATTTTGAACTTCTCCCGCACGAGGAACTTGTTGAGGTTGCGCAAGTCCAGGATGGGTCTGAGGCCTCCTGTTCTTTTTGGTATTAGAAAATACCGGGAATAAAAGCCTTGACCCTTCAGGTGGTGGGGCACCGGTTCCACCGCCTGATCCTGTAGAAGACCTGCTAACTCCTGAAGGAGTAATTCCCTGTGCAGAGGGGGTCGTGGAGGTTCTCCCGGAAAATAGGAGGGAGGGACCTGGTGGAAGTGGAGAAGATAGCCTTCTCGCACGACTTGAAGCACCCAGGCATCTGAGGTGATGCTGGACCACCTGTGGGCGAAGTGAACCAGCCGGCCTCCGGTGCTGGGAGGAGCCAGCGGGGGGGGAGAGGCTATGCTTAAGGAGTCAAAAACCCCCACCCTGCGGAGCAGGTCTCAATTTGTGCAGCCTTATCAGCCATGGGCTTGCCAAAGAGGTTTTCGCCTCGGCAAGGGACATCGACCAACTTGTCCTGCACCCAGGGCTCAAGGTCAGACGACTGAAGCCAAGCCTGTCGGCGGGCACCGATGCCGGCTGCGGCCACTCGAGCCGAGGCTTCAAAGCCATCATAGGCTGCTCGGGACATGAATTTTGAGCATTCCCGAATGCCAGTGGACAATGCCAGGAACCTCCGCAAGGGTTCCTCGGACAATCCAGCGGACAAGCCGGCTAGCTCTTTAGCCAGGTCTCGGAGATACATGCCCATGTATAGCTGGTAGGTCTGGACACGACAGGCGAGCATAGAGCCCTGGAAACACTTCTTACCAAGGCCATCCAGGTTACGGGCCTCCCTGCCAGGAGGCACCGAGGAGTGCATCTTCTGGCTCTTAAGACGATGCATGGCCGATTCCACTACCATGGAATGGTGTGGTAGCTGTGCTTTCTGGAAGCCAGGGCTCTTGCGGACTCGATAGATAGAATCGACCCGCTTGCTCAGGACCGGCGAGGTGGCCGGACTCTCCCACATGCGGAAGAGTAGCCGTTCCAGCATGGGAGGAACCGGTACAGTAAAGTGTTCCCTGGCGGGAGAGTCATACTGGAGGGCGTCGAGCTCTTCGGCTCGAGGCTCCTCCTCGGGATCCGCAGGGAAGGCCAAAGCCTTGGCCATATCCCTGACGAAGTCCGAGAACCGGGCATCCTCCGGGGGGGACTGCTTCCGAGGTTCGGACTCAGGTGAGTCCGAGGGGACACACCGAGTCCGAAAAGAATCAGGCGACTCTTCCTCTTCAGACTCCCAGACCGACTCCGACGAGGACTCGGTGGGGTCGGCCCGGGCAGGGCGCGGCGCCTGCCGCCCCGACGCCGAGGGAGTCGGCGTCGGCGACCTCGGTCCCGAACGGGAGGCCGAGGGCGACCTCGACCGAGGATCGACTCGAGTTCGCATCGACTCGAGGATCGGCTCGGTCTCCGGGGTCGACTTCGACGTCGACGTCCCGGCGGTTGGGGCAGCGGCGCCAGCGAAGCCAGCGAGCAGTGCCCGCTGCTGGTCCATGAAGGCAGACAGTCTGCTCTCCAAGGCCGTCAACCTGAGTCCGAGCTCAGGTGACCCAGCAGCCCCCGACTCGGGCCCCGACGGCGTCGGGCCCGACGTCGGCTGTCGTGGAGGTGAGTCCAGAAGGACCACAGGACTTACCCGAGCAGGCAGCTCCGACTCCAGGCGAGGTCGCTTCATGAGGTGCTCCTTCTCCAAGGACCCGGGGCGGCTATCGGGGCTATGCGACCTGGCCCTCGCGGAGCCAGGAGCGTCCACCGACGCCGCCCTCGCGGGTTTCACCTTCCGTCGATGGTCCCCGGAGGGAGAACCCCTGTCAGAGGAACTCCGGCGACGGTCCGAGCTGGAACCCCTGGACGCGGAGGCCTCCGACGAGGTCCGGGTACGGCTGGGGTCAGCGAAGATTCTATCCCGCTGATGCCGCCGACTTCTCAACGCTTTGGAGGATAGTTTGCCACAAGGCCCACAGATCATTTCTTCATGATCCGGGCCCAGGCAGCGGAGGCAATTGTCGTGTGTGTCAGTTAGTGACATATTTCTGTCACACTGACCACACCGCTTGAAACCACTGGCAGCCATCGGGGGAAAAAGGGCCCCGGCGAGGTCAAAGGACCGGGCTGCCAGGGAAAAACCGAAACGAAAACTGACTAAGTCAGAAAAACCGAAAAATAAGAAGAGGACTCGTGACCGGCGTCGCGAGTCCGGCGGGAAAAAGACCGGCGTCGAACCGAATGGAAAAACAGAGTAATTCTAAAGAAAATCAACTTTTTCGCGGGGACACGACGGGTACGTCTGTAGGGCTCCGCGGAAAAAAGAAGACTGGCTAAGATGGCACCCTTGGGCGGGAAGGGGACCGCGCATGCGCGCTGCAATTCCCAAAGGCTTTCTTTGAAAGCTGGGGAAAATTGCTCCGCGAGGGCTCCGTCGGCGCCGACGTCACCCATAAGTGAGGACTGACTTCCTGCTTGGTCCTGGAGAAATAGTAGCACCACTCTCAAAACTAGATTCAAATTCACTTTTTCTCATCTCAGATAATTATTCACTTTTTAAAGGATGGCCCTGAAGGTTGAAGAAAATGATAGAAATGAATTTGCAGAGTTTGGGGATCTGATGGGCTGGTGCTAGGAAGGCAGCGAGACCTCGGTCTGCACTATGCATGTCGCTGCTTTTGCCATTATTTTACCTTAGTAGAGGAGCCATGCTTTTCAGTTGTCTGCTTTTCCCAGAGATTTCGTTTGCCAGACACATCCCCAGGTTTTAAATCCTGTGAAAAAGAAAGGTCAGGGCATTTTAAAAAGCCAATTAGTAATTATAGCTTTATGCATAAGATAAAAGCCTTTAGAGAAATCTTTCTGTATGCAAACTGGCATCTTGGTTTATGGTCTCAATAAGGAGCCAAAATCGAGGTGAGCTGATGAATCACACTCTGAGCTCCTGGTCGTAAATCTTGGTTATTATCTGGGTATTACTGGCTAGGCAGAGCTTTCATGATCATCATCTGAAATCCCTAATATGCAAATGCAGGAAAACCACTAAGATTTGTATTGGTGTCTTGAAACACTGGTATCCTGCAAAATCTGGTCCTTGCCAAGAAATGAGCCAGTTCCTGGGGAATTGTGGGAGAGACAGAACCAGGTTGGACAGGGAAGAAGGGGGTGTTACCTGGACTAATATGCAGATGTATAACTCCCTCTCGCCAGTCCCTCATTTCCTCTTCCCTCCAGCCCCATTTCCCTCCTCTGTAATTATTCTGCAATCCCCGTGCCGCCCTTTCTCCTGCCATATGCTTATTTGGGTGCAACTAGAAATAGGAGAGCAGCTGTGCCTCCTATATTCTCCTCCTCTGCTGCCCAGGGCCGGACTTCCAATTTGAGACACCCTGTACCGCAGCGCCCCGTGTGACTCTCAGCATGAGTCAGCCCCCAGGTGGGGACGACAAGGCCTGGGACAGTGACAACTCCCCCCTCCTCCTATTTACCCAAACAAACTGCTCTTGGACCGTGTTTCCCCAACAAAAGAATACAGGCTTTGTTTTATTTTTAATAAAAAGGGGCTAAGAGATGAAACAAACTCAAGGCATTCTTTCATTTTATGTTAATTGAGAAAATCTTAAGGAAGCTGAACCCCCTGAGCAGATCAGCTGCTCCTCCAGAACAAGGAAAGAGAAGCGGCGGAGCTGGCGCATGGCCTGCTCTGATGCCGGAAAAGGGCAATAGTGCCACCAACTGCTCCCATTTTCTCAGTACGGTGTGATCCTGTCCTGGTTTTAACCTACTGTGGCCTCAATGCAGCTCTAAAACAAATTTTTACTGCTAATGCAGCAAATGAATGGTATGCAAATTACCACTGCGTTCAAAAGTGTGCGCTGTCAGAAAAAAACCACGCACACCACAGAAATCTGGTTCAGCCATTTGCTGCTTCGCCCTTCCTGACAGTGCACTAGTGGAGATCGGCTCACACTCTGAAACAGGCCCCCACATCCCTGATTTCCCCCCCGACATTCCTGAACCCACTCATTGGTAGCCCAAGTGTCCTGTACTTCCCCCCCACCCCAATTCCCCCCCAAAAATTAACTGATGACACAAATGGCCCCTACACCATCACCCCCAACCCCCAAAATATCATTGGTGGACTGTGACCTCCTTGTACCCTTCGTATACACCTGAATCCCCCCCCCTGCCCCCTAGATCCAATATTGGGAGGCAGGAGAGAGGCACACAAGCTTTTGCTGCCAGCCTGATCTTACAGTATATGATGCACCGGGATGTACTATGTGAAATCAGTCTGTCAAATAAGGGGGGGGGGGGGTTCAAGGGCTACAAATGATGTTTTTTGGAGGGAAGGGATGGAAAAATAGGGGCTTCTTGGGTCGCCAATGATATTTTTGGGATGTTGGGGGTAGATGCCACTTGGGCCACCAATAAGGTTTGGGAAGGGGGTTTGAGGAGTCAAGGGTGGTGTCATGAGCTATGGGATGGGGTATTTGGATGTGCAATAGGGAGTGTTGGGGGGGGAGCAGGGGTGCAAGGGCCGGCTTGTGTCCTCTGGAGTAAAGTGTCAGACTTCATTTCAGATGACCCTTTAACTCTCGGCTGCATCTTTTACGCGCTCCCTAAGGAATATAAAGCTGGGCTAAGTTCTGACACAGTTTTTTACATTAGGAGCAATTTCTTCTACTGTCATGTGTTATCCTTTGATGCAGTAGTTTTGCTCTAAATTTTCATGCACCAATGGTCTTTCTGCATTGGGAAGAAGACAAGAGAATTCTGCATAATTTGCTGCATCGGTCCAGGTATGCATAAGGAAACTTTTCTACTTTTCTATAACATATGCAACAGGTGAAGCCCGTCCTGATTTTACCCTGCTACATGCAAGGACTTGGTGTTCTGATTGCGCCACTGAGTTTCCTTAGAAAATCAGAACTGGAAGCCCATACAGGGAGCAGGGTAAAACAAGGACTAGATTTGCCTCGGCCCTATGACACGGTTGATGGTGGCAACCCTAGTCCAGTACTAAACATTCACACATCAAGTAAGGTAAAGCCATTAATGGATCAACGTGTCCTGAAAAAGTAATGGAGCCAGTTGGCAACCGTGAGCTGACAAGCAGAAGAAACCATTTACCTGAGTAGCTAAGAACAGGCCAAGCCCCAGGAAGGCGAATGAAGAGACAGGAAGGAAGGAGCCACATAGAGGAGTTTTCCACTCAAGCACAGACCACAGAGAAGAGAAGCAAAGAGGTCTGCTAGAGGGAGAGGGAGATTCAGAAAGGAAAAAGGCATTAGAGATGCAAAGGAAGAGACCACAGGACGGTGCTGGAGACGTCTGCAGCGTCCCTTCAGCTTAAAGGCAGCTTCACGCACATGAAAGTCTGTGATGTGCAAACACCACCCCTGCATTTCTGTATGTGCAAAACATCAGCACGACTGCTGCAGAACTGTACAAGCTAATAGATGATTTTACTGCTGATAACCTAACGAGACTGCAGTTGTAGGAGGAATAAAAGCTAAATCTTTCTGGCGAGCCACAGGAAAAATGCACTCAGAAATCCAGAATAAGAGCACAGAGAATTCTGCATTATATATGTTTTTAACTGGGAAAAAAATAAAGCATTCAAACGAGTGCACTTAGGTCATTTTCCTCCTCCAGTGTCATTTGCAGCCACCTCTGGCATGAAGAGTCTCTCTGATTTTGGATCCAGTCTTCAATCCTTTCTGCTTGTAGGCACCCCTTACTCTAGGTATAACCAGGGCAGCAGCTAAGCTTGCTTGTTTTAGTCCTAGGCCTGTCTTGAAATGATACTGGGCATCCCACTTATGCCTGTGGGGGCTAAAGGAGGCCTGTTTAATAAAGGCAGCATAGGCGCCAATACACCTCTATAAGATGGGCCCCAGAATCAGGCTCAGTAGCACTAATTTACATCTGCCACAAAGCCATGCATTCATTGCAATATCGCCCCAGGCCCAGGAACACCTGCGTGCAGACTGCAGAAAAGCAGGTGGACGCTCGCAGTCTGCTGGCTTCTTTAGACGTGCATATCCCTGGGCAATGTTCTAAGAGCCCTCTCTACTATGTAAAACGTACTTTACATATAGAAAAGGCGTTCTAAAAATACGCCCTGATGTTCAGAACATGGCCACACTTACTGAGGGCTTGGCGGGAGGTGACTTGTTGCTCTCTGGCGTTTTAGTAAGCCAGTCGTTAATACGACTGGAGACGCCAACCTTCAGACCCGCTGCCTCCTGCCAGAACAAGAATGCACAGAAATCAGAGTCCGTCTAAATAGCGTCTGATAACACGTTAGTGCCTGGCGCTTATGCTGAGACATATTACATACAACATTTCAGCATTCGTTAAGAAAATAATATTTTAAAAAACCACTTCATTTTGGGAGGAAAACCATTAGCAGCCTGGTTTATGAGCAGTAGGTCTATATGCCTGGATATGGACACAACTATTCCAGGGCACTGTCAACATTCATTTCAGCAAAGCGTATTTCCACTCTAGCAGACCTTCTTATGCAAAACCCACAGGTTCTGTACCAGACCGGCCATCTGTGAGCCTGGATTCAGACGCAGACAGACAGGCAGTTTGTTTCTCTCTCCCCCTGCTGGCGGAAGAGATATAACCCACCAGCCTGGCCTGCTCTGGCAAGGCTCAAGAGGAACGTAAGGCCCACCTAGTCTGCCCACATTCATGTATCATAGGCCCCAGCTGCTTTCTGGCTATTCTCCTCACTTTTTCAATAACCAAATTAAAAGCAAAGGATTAAAGGAAAAGGTGATTTCCCAAAAATCGACTTAAATCCAAAGCAGTTGGATGTGCTGGACGGGGTCCCTGTGACACTCAGACAGCTCTTTAGTTATTTTGAGGAAACAGAGTGTACCGGGGAGTGATAGGAAAGGGGCAGCACATCCCTAAGGCAAATAAGCCATCTGGCATGAAACACATGGCACTATCCCATCAAACCCCACGAGGACTGGTCTACTGCAGATTCAATGTGAGCGAAGAGCCTTGTACCCAGATCCATAGCCCTGCAGAAGCCGTATTTCCTATCTTTCAACAAACAACAGTTGCACGGTATTAGTACTAATTTCCTGAACCTACGTATGCTGTACCCAAATCTTCATAAAAGCCCTTCTCCCCTCCCCGGCACTAGACCCAATGACCCATCCAAAAAGCAAACTGTGCAAAGTCTGGTTACCTTGTTGGGTGTGCCAGTACCACCTGGGGAGGAAAAGACATTGCCTTTTTCCCACATGTTCTTAATGTTTCGGACACCCTCAGCTGGGAGAGGAAGGTCCGAGGCCCCGCCTTTGGCAGGTCGGGTAGATTTTGTGCCCTAGAAAGATACAACAACACAGTCTGAAGAATGATCTCTGCACCCGTAAGGCATAAACTCATAAAAGGTACAGTATTATCTCTACACACCTACTTTGTGGGTTTTGCTTCAGAATGGTTTTTTTTTTTAATGAGCCAATAATTGTGATTCTAAGGAACTTGGCACTAGAGGCCAGCAGAATGGTACATCAAATGTTCAGAAAGAAAGAAAAGGCCCAATATTGCAAGAGATTAAGTCTGCTAAGCACGTTAATTGTGGCGACTGGGATATCCAGAAGCAGTGACACAGTCAATACTGCCGACTAGTCCTGGGTGTTTTGGGGGCAGAGCCAAGGCGGCACCCAGAAATAACTGGGCAGCGGTGATATTCAGCCATCGCCCAGTTATTGCCAAGTGATGCAAGTTAGGCACCTTAAAAGCTGGCCTAACTTTCACCACTGACGCTAATCGAGCAGCAGCTGAAGATTGCCACTGACCGGTGAGCTTCTTTGCTATCCAGCCGACCGGTGGCCAGATATGGCCCTAGCACTGAATATCTGCCAGCGCTGCTGGATATCGGGCCCAAAGAGTCTCGCAATGCTGAGCTGACTTGACCCCAGCTGTGCAAGTGCCGCCACCTTCGTTGTTCTTTAGAGCAATCTGAGCACAGCAGCTTTTCCCTAAAGATTATTTAAGTAGAAGTCTGCCTTTTGCATAAGCAAAGCTTTTAATAGCATGTTTAATGTTGGCACTTAAGCACCGGGCAGCATCCACGGGCGCCAGGAAAGCGTGAGCGTACCTCTATTGCACTGGTATATTGCTCAAGTCTGCTGTCAATCTTGGAAACCGCCGGTGTGGGGTGGCTTGCTTTAGCACCACTGTGGATAGGACATGGTTACTGGTTAGGTATGGTTTTATTCCTGGAGGCAGAAATCAAAGCATACACGTGATCCCAGCCCAAATCAGCTTACCTCTTCTGAGCTGATTTGTTTAAGAATTCTGCCCGTTCCTCTATCTGCAAGGAAACATGACAAGCACGATTAATGTGCAATGCAAACCACTGCTCCATGGAAAAGCTTCAAAACCAAGAGAGAGTCATGGCAGGCTACAATCACACACAGAATTTCAGTAAATCACTGATGACTCTATTGGCCATGATCGTGCTGCTACATGATGAAAGACAGGGAGAAAAAGACTAGCACCCCATCGAGTCTCCCCAGCTATTTCTGTTCAGTGAAAGAATAAATTCCAGCTGCCAGCTGAGTTGAAGGGTGTGATGTCTTGAAGATATTACATCCTGGGGCATTTGTACTGAACCGCACTAACCACTAATGTCAGGTTTAGTGTGCGGTAAGTGGCTCCACCCTAAAAGCTAGCATAGGACCCTGAACTAATTCCACACTAACAGGTTAGTGCCTGAATGGGAGGAGACAGGGCACGTTGGGGTGGGCACGAACTAACTGCGATTGCTGTCATTAGCACAGGTGCCTTTAATGCCACTGCAGTGGGTAGTGCGAGGTGCACCTGTGTGCCGAGTCCTATGGTGCTGCATGTTGGCAATGTGTCAATTGCAGGTGAACAGACTCAAAGGCCCACTGAAGTTGGTGCAGGCCTCTGCACTGGTTTCTTGGCCCAAAGGCATGCCACTGGTGCACCTTTTAGTAGATAGGCAACCCAAACTAATGCACAAGGGGGTCTTTCTCATTTGTGCTCTGTCTTGACGGCGACATTCCCACCAAGCTTCATGGGAGTCCCTTGCCTGCACTGTTGCCGGTAGAGGGAGGTGCTGTGATGTCACCTTTTTAGTCCCCCTTCTGGCAGCAGCACTGGTGGGGGACCCCTGCAAGGCTTGGCAGGAATTTTGCTTCTCGGGAAGACTTACAGGGCAAGTTTCAAAGGAATTTCCACAGGGAAAAAGTGTTTTTCCCATGTAAATCAGCTGTCTGAAAACTGCTCACCCCGTCTACGGGAAAGTTTTGTTCTCAGGATAGTTTAGGTCCCAAGAGAAAACTGTCACATATTTTTATATTTTTAAAATCGTCCATTTACTTTTATTCAGAAGAAGTATTCACATTAAAAGCAGGTTGAAATCTCTCGGAGCACTTTTGCCTTAGGCAATTTTCAAACTATGCACATGCTTTCACTTTGAAAACTGAAGCAAAAAACATGGGTAAAACATACCTGAGGATTTTGGAGCAATGTGGGCCCCCTTTCCCCCCTGCCCAGTTCCTTTCCCTTTCTACCTGTCTATGAGCCTTTGTAATAATTTAAGTAGCTAATATTAAGCCTCCAGAATGCCCCGCACAGCTTGCCAGACTCAGCTACATGAGCGTCTGCATTTCCACCGGGACTTTCACGGGCCGCTGTTCAGCTGATGGTGGTCAGCAGTTTCTTTAGCCACTGGCAGCTGGGGCTACGTCATACCAGACATTCAGTGACAGTATCTGGATAGTGGCTGCCATGGAGTATCTCGTTTTTGTCATCAGTGGCAGCACTATCTGGATAGTGGCGATATTTAGTCAGTATCCAGAACAAGTTTGGACTTCCTTTTTGCTGTCCAAACCTTATAAGCAAAGGGCACTATTGGCATGTAAACATACAAGTTGTATCCACGTGTTTTACAAAGGGTGCAATTTACACATGGCTGTCCATAGGATATCAGAATTGCACAGTGGTATGTTGTGGATAGGACAAAAACCTACAAGTGTGATTTCCCATTTCATATAGGGAAGGGTTGGTGGAAGGGTATTGGGCATCCTAGGTGAATCTTCAGACTTACAACCTTCCTGAGATTTTGATAATTAAACTCAACAATGCTGGTAAAATACCTAATGGACAACATACTTTTAAATCTTAAGCTTTGCTCACGCTCCCTGCAGGGAACACAGTGTGCTAAAGGCTCTCTGAGTGTGTCTGGCTGTCAGGATCTAGAGTTTTGCTTCGACTGCCACTGTTGCTCTTTGTCACCCCTCAGAAGTTGTAGCCCTAGGTGACTGCCTAGTCTTATCTAATGGATTAGGCTGCCCTACAGGGAAAGCATGCGGAAGCCCAAAATTGTTCACATCTGGATTTACTGCTCCTTCTGACCATCCCTTGGCAGGAGGAATTAATCCTCCAGTGTTTATTTCCACCTCCAAATTGAAATGAGGTTTAGATAGAGTCCGCTGTCGTCAACTAAGAGCATCTGCACGTCTAGGTGTGCAGAATGACTCGGCTGCCCATGCAAGTGCCCAGTTACCTCCGGCAATTTCTCCCACATGTACATTTTTGAAACAAGCTTCTCCCTCTGCACCCCTGCGCCTCGGTATTCGTAGTTTAGAAATGGTGCCATCGTTAGTAGCATCATTTCTAGTACACCAACACAAATGTAAACGTGAGGACGTTGACATCTCGACACCGACCTCCATATCTTATCTAAAATGTATCTGGACAGAGGCTGAAAACAGCTACTATCCAGATAACCTCTCCCTTCTCCCCAGCTCCGCCCACAGACCATCCTCGCACTATCCCTTCTGAGTTTTGTGCCCTGTATTATTGCAGCTGACAGAGACATTTGAAACAATTCACTAGTGTCGCACCCTTCAGCGCCTGCTCAGAATGTCTTATTAAATACAGGCTCTTTGCACAGTGATCGGTCCATGGAGACTCCCAGCACTCTTACTACAACAGTGATGCACTGCACTCAAACAGGAAGTTGTCCCCAAACCTGACAGCGAGCAAGCAAGCAAGCACTATGACACTGTAAGAGTAAGCAAATCAGGTAGACAGCAGGGGTCTTTATTTTCTGTCCTTTGCCTCTGTATCTAGCAGGACTTTCATTAAACAGTGCACATAAAGTAGACGTAAGAACTCATATTGCCCTGTGATGGTCGGCACCTAACCGTACATGAGGTGACCCTTTCTGTGCTCAGCACCCACAGTTGGAAGCCCATCATATGGCACCAGGCAGGCAGGCATCAGTGCTATACACAGCCCGTGGATGAGACTAGGCATATTCATGACACACTAGGCTAATGCATAGATTTGTTCCCCAGGTTTGAAGGACGGTATTTGTGATTGTAGCATGGGACCTCAGACTTGTTTTTTTAAGGTGAATCGATGCTGTGCATGGAACTGTTCATCGATTTCTGCAATACACTGGAGCTTTCTAATGGGAAACTCCATAGTCAACCCGTACGGCAGCAACGAACCACCATAATACAATCTCTCTGCAAAGCACCACCAAAGAACCATTAACCAGCTGCTCCCAAAACATTTGGCAAAGTAATGGCTGTAAACTTTGATTTCGTCTATGCAGTGGGCGTCACCAGACAATCTGGACCATTGACAAGGGTGTGTGTGTGAAAGAGGAAATCCTGCCAGCCGTGAGCTCTTTCCTGCTACTTCCTGCACACACACACACACACACAGTCCTAACATCTGTCTGAGGATGGCTGCCCACTCATGTAAGGAGAATATCGATTATATGAAAAAGATGCTTCTTTGGGTCTGAAACATTCTATTTCTTTCTAAGAACACAAGAGGGCAGTAGTGTATGAGGGCTGGGAACTGTACCAGCAGAGATTTTGCAGGCCTTTGTCTCCAGGATTTTATAGCCAGGCTCCACTCCAGAAGAAACATTAGCTGACACCAGCATGGAAGAGATATGGTTAGCAAAGGCCTGCCATGTTAATCTGGTTTAACCAATCTGCTTGTTCCAGGAATACTACAGTGCCAATCTGTGAAACCTTCGAGCTGCTTTTCAGCATAGCGTTCTGGTTGGCTGGTTAATTTCCAAGTACGACACTGGTTGCTTGGTTATAGGAAACAGCTGAAAATGTTTATGATAATTGAAGCCCCAATGTTTTCTTGTTCCCTTGTAGGCACATATAGATTTAAAAAAAACCTATTAATATGGTCCTTTTATGAACCGACAGAGGATCAAACTTCATGACCTCTGAAATATGGAATGTGACATCATAAGAAGACCACAAGTGGCATCTACAGTAAGCTGCCCAATTTTTCTACTTACTGCAATACTATGAACTTTGCATTAAGCCAGGTACAGACTTAGATTGTAAACCCTCTGGGGACAGGGCAATGCCTCCTGTACATGAATGTGACTCACCTTAAACTACTATTGGAAAGGCACAAGGTAAATACGAAACAATAAACAAAAACCCACATTCTCCTCTCACTTCCTCAGCTCTCCTGCCCATGTGAGCCAGGTAGTGGCTGACTTGAATGGTCTGCAGGGCCCCAGGTTCAAAGCCATTGCCTACTGCTTGCTGTGTGATCCTGGTAAAACCTCTGCTCCCATTTAGCAGAAGAGTGTAACGTTCCCTCATTTCATGAAAGCTGATGCTTATAACGAGTTGTTCTATTAGGGTTTCGCTGCTCGGGGATCATAAGCATTGTGTCTCCTATAAAAGATACAGAGAGGCTGTTGTAATTCTCCTAAGCCATGGGTATGTTTTCTGGAGCAAACACTAAGGGGTATGTTTACTAAACTGCGGTAATGTTACTCGCATTAGGTTCCGCGGTAAAGGTACAGATACCCATATAAAGGCGTGGGCGGGGCATCATTATGGCAAGCATGTCAGGTAATGCACGTTATAAGGCACGTTACAAGGCACCTTATTAGGCACAGTACAAGGCACGTGCCTTAACGTGCCTTGTACTGTGCCCAATAAGGTGCCTTGTAATGTGCCTAATTAGGAACCTTATAACACCTTATAAGGATTGCTGGCAACTGTGGTGAGGGTACTATGGGCTGGCAGCATGGATCTGCAAAGATATTACTGTCACAGGCAAGCAAAATATCTGCCTTGCACAGGAGGGAACAACGAGGAATCAAACCCATGACCTCCACCTAGAATGTCAGTGTACTAACCAGTAGGCTATACCTCTATGGCCTGTTGCATAGCAATGGCTGGGTACAGAAGGCCTGCAGGTCACTACACAAACCGTCTGCTCTGTGTGCCAAGATAGGGTAACCCCACCAGCACCCATGATGCATTGCACATGCAGAACAGCAGCCTACAGCTGACTACCAAATGGGGTCTGCACCTCTCCGGTACTGCAGTGTGGTAAGACGGACTGACAGTGCGTGATACTGGCACAGAGTAGCTACAGACCATGCCATTGTGCAGGCTCCGTGTTCACCCTGAGGGATAGGATGGGTGCCCAACACTAGGTCCACAGTACATGTGGTGCTAAAGATAGGTCCTGCTGCACATCCCCAGCACTGCCAGTGTGTGACAGGTGTTCCCAGCAGTGCAACTGAAGGTACATCTGTTCCAGCTGTGTTCTGCAGTCACATGTGGCCCTGTGGGACCAGACACCACCTAGATTAGTGTGTACCCAGTGTTACGGTTTGGCTGCCATGGGTACCTGTTATCAGGGCAGTGGGGTGTCTAGACTCGCATGAGGGCGATGCAGCACTACCACTATGGGTCTAAGTGGCATGTGCTATATACCCCAAAGGGCCTCAATCACCCCTTTTGTAGATGAGGGTGTGATGGGACAGGTGCCTGCACCCTACAGAATGTCTGCAGTACCAGCAACCACAGTCCTACTGGCAGATGACAGCCCTCCAGGGCTGCTAGGCCAGTGCCATACCTGTGACCATTGCAGACCAGCAGTGATGCTTGCGGTAGGCAGGGGAAGGCTCAACTGCCCCACGCCACGGTCTGCCATTCATCAACAGACAGCACAGTCAGACTGCACCTGCAGCACCCTCCAAGGTGTTCCCACCATGCACAGGCAAATTGCAGACAGCCCACTAACCAGTCCATAGTGCATGCTCACAGGGGAACCCTGTGCACCCAGAGGTGGGATGCACAGCACAGACACCAAGCAGGTATCTCCATGATTGGGCCCCAGAACCGGGAACACACAGGTATCACTGGAAACAAATAATGTGTGGCACTATGTGGGAACATAGACATGCCATGGTCACTGCTGGGTCAGAGTGAGAGTGACCCCCCCCCCCCAGTGTGACATGCTGTGGCCACCCTGTCCATGCAGGTAGTGGTCGAGCACTACAGTGTCCCAGCCATTGCCCTCCACCCTGTGCAGATGCATCCTGGCCAATCCGCTCTGTCTGGGCCATACCCTCAATACTTTGCTCCTCATTATGCACATTTGCAGGCTAACGCTGGAAGAAGTGTGAGCAATGTGGGCTCAGTGAGGTGTTCGCAGACACAAAACAATGGAGAGACATACGCACACTCCCACTCCTATCTCAGCATTGTGCAGAGATGGAGGTGGTTGACAACCCTACCCGCTGCACTGGTCCTGATCACAGTGCCGACACTACTAATCTGTGCAGGGGGTAGTAGTGGTAGTGCTCTGGTGATAACTGCAGCTCTGTGCTGGGGCCAACAGCCTGAAACTCCATGAAGCTGTGTATAGTGGAGCCCTTGTGAGTGGGTGTCTGTACCCCTATGCACCACTGTGTTGGGGTTTGCCCATGTTGTTGTTGTGGCTGCAGTGTGGGCTATAACTATGGGGAGATGCTCTGCAGGATTCACAGATGGGACCTGAACCTCTGACCCTCTGCTCTTGGACATGCTGGCTGAGTGTACTGCACCACACTGTTGCCACGGCAGCATAGCGGTCCCTGGGGCTACCCTTATGTTCCTCGGCCAGACCTCTTCTGTTGCACTGCACACCATGTACTGGTACAGGGAATGGCCTAGGTCCACTGCAGGTGGGTACCACTGCTCCCTCCAGCACAATCACCCACCCCCTCTGCCATGACCATATGCTGTCGGTGCCGATGGTGCGCCATCCCAGGCCATCTAGGGGGCAGGTAGGTGGCTGCCTAAGGTGTGGGTTCTGGGGTAGGGGTGCCTACATAGATGTCCACGCTTCCCCAGGCACTGCCTGTCAATGTTATGCGCCCCTTGGGGTGCCTGCTGGGTAGTGTCTCCTGGATGGGACACTGTGGGTCACAGACTCATGGGCATGTCTGACCCTGGACAGTTGCTGTCTTGCTGGTTTCCATTTTCTGCATTCCTGTGTGCCACCTCGGCAACCGCCTAGTCCACCCTGTGCCCCAGTAGCCCCCACTGCATGTCCCGCCTGCAGCCCCCATGCCCCATTTGCGCCATCACCATAGTGGCCTTTTATACCAGGGCACTATGCTGCTGCTGCAAATGGAGCACTACTATCACGTTTCTTGGGCTCCCTGCCTATGCTGTACATTGCTGACAATAAAATGGTTTCTCTCTCTTGCAAATGTGTGCTAACGCCAGGTTTTCAGTTGCGTTAGGATTCAGCCCTTACTTTCTCCGCGTTAGTGTGGAAGGGGCCTCTCCCCGCCCATTGACCCCTTCTCTCCACCCTTTTCTGGACTTACCGCAGCCGGGAACTTTAAGGCGCGTTATGTAATGTTAAGGCGCCTTAATGTTACATAATGTGCCTTAACTTAGCCACTGCTACATTACCGCAGTTTAGTAAACATACCCCTAAGATGTTTGTTTGCAGAAGCCTGGGGAACCCCTTAGGTCTAATTCTTAGCTAAATACAGAAAATGTTTCCTATCCAACAGGAATTGCTAAATGAGTTGAATCTTTTGTGTTATGTCCTGAGTGTTTATGTTCTAATGGCTTGTTTTGTTTATTTTCTTTTTTGCTTGTGTAATACATTGTTTCATATGTATCCTTCTGATGTGCTGAGAATTGGTTGCAAATAAATAAAAGCAGAATTCACACTTCCCCTCCTGCTTTCTCTGCTGCAGTTTCCCTACCGATAATGCTACGAGATATTGGGATCTCCATATTGGCTGGAGGATGCAAGAGAAACCACCTCCATGGATCACCCTATCAGTATCACCCAAAAGCACTTATGGGCTTCCATTCCCTTCCCAAGAGTCTGTCAACTGTTCCGTTCTGCTTGCGACAGTCCCACGTTTCTATGGTGCTGCTAGATGAAGATACACACACGAGACCATCTCTGTTCTATGGAGATACTCTAAGCCTTCCGAAAATAATTAACAAGGAGGTCTCCCAAAACCCCCTCCAGCACACTTTCCAATTCAAAAATCATCATTTAACTATCCCTATGATTAAGAACATAAGATATGCCCTACTGGGTCAGACCAAGGGTCCATCAAGTCCAGTATCCCGTTTCCAACAGAGGCCAATCCAGGTCACAAGTACCTATCAGGTTCCCAAAAAGATACACCGATTCCATGCTGCTGATCCCAGGGGTAAGCAGGGGATTTCCCTGGTCCTCTTTAATAACAGTTTATGGACTTTTCCTCCAGGAAGTTGTCCAACCTCTTCTAAACTCGGCTATACTAATAGCTTTTAGTACATCCTCTAGTAACGAATTCCAGAGTTTGATTACGGATTGAGTGAAAAAATATTTTCTCCGATTTGTCTTAAATGCGCTACATTGTAGTTTCATTACGTGTCCCCTAGTCTTTCCACACCCATGAGATACTTGAACTCTGTCAGCCAAATGTCCTACCCAGCCATGGAACAGGGAGCGTTTGAGAATATTATTTCTGTATATGGCAATCCAGAAGGTAATGGATACGTCTCTACGTCTCAGTCTGAAAAGCACAGGGCGTTGAAAGTTACTTACTGCAGGTCACACAGTGATAGAAATGAAAGAAGGGAAGTAGAAGTGCATTCTCTCTAAATTTACAGCTTTGTCATGTAACTACTACCTTATTCTGCCAGGCGGGTCTCTTGGGGATAATTATGAGAGCAGAAATGCCTTCACAATGCTGTCATAACAGCAAAGTGTGGAGGAAGAAAGTTCAGTTCAGGTTAAATAAGACAGCATAATGCAATCATGTTTGCAGACCCTTTTTAGAAAACTTAGCTTCTCTAGGCTCTACTACGGAGAAGACTTCCATATGTGCTCAGGGCTGTACGCACGTACTACAGGCAAGTCTCGTAACAACACATGCAACACACGTCAGAGGCAAATCCGACCACAGCACTCAAGAAGCCTGATTCAGAAAGGACTCTTCCCCTGCTAGGTCACAGTGAATTCTATTCACAAAGGACCAGAGCCTGGGGTCAGATAGGACACTTTACTGTATGTGCTCATATTCGTTGATGGTTTGGGCCACTAAGAAGTTTTGTTTTAAGTACACAATGGGCAAAAGTCCCTACTGAATAAGAAACAAAACCAGAAATATTAAATACATACACTAAACAATATAATGAAATAGACCTGTAAAATATAAGTAAGGAGCAGAATTAGTAACGTAAACTGCAGTGGCACTAATATTTAACTAGGGATTTATTTATTTAACCAGGAATTGCAGCAGATTTATGGGTTCCATAGAGGAAAGTCACTCCATTCACACTGAATCTGAAATGCACTGTGTCCACACATTTAGGCTGCAAAAAACAAATTTGTTCCAGATTTAAACTAAAAATGTAATCCAAAACCCAAATGACCCCTTATTGCCTTTATTCTTCTATGACTTTACCTTCAGAGATGAACCTTTAGGAGTGAAACACTTAAATGGCTTTTTTTCTTCTGGTAAACCATCTTCCGGCATCTTCTGACGCTTTTCGGCAGCCTCGGCTCGCCTTTTTTCAATCTCCTCTTTCAACCGCCTCTTTTCCTCCTGTAAGATGGCAAAGTCAGAGACTGGCAATTGGCCTGTTGTCTCTATTGTACAGTGTGCACAGAAATTCATAGGCAGAACACTAGAATGATATTTTATGGGATGAGAGCCAAGCTAATCTCACACACACCATGTCCCATCCTCGTCCAGATTTCAGCATATCACAATCAGGCTAAATAAAATATATTTGCATAGTTTGCTCACCTGTGTGGGGTCAGAAGAATCACTGAGTTATTAAAGGACAAGGAATTTATTAAAGTTTTTATTCAGTTTGTTTATTTTTCTGACAATTAAATCTAGCCCAGTACATTGGCTAAAAATATAAAAATTGAACACATGCCCCTGTTTAGTTGGCACTGTCTGCCAACTGCTTTAAAAAGTTTTCTGTCTAGTCTGACAAGGTAGAATTGGAAAATATTTTTTAATGTAAAAACATGATATGCACTGGGTTCCAGAGAGAGCCACAATGGGCAAGGGATTGTGGATGCAATGGTTGGAACAGCTTAGTGGGGGGTGGAAGGGGAGGGGGCATTAAAGAATGGGAACAAAACACCAAGTAGTTGCTAATGAAAGCCTATAGTAGCTCACATGGGAGAGGTAGCCCAGTGAGCAAGAGACCAGGGTTCGAGTTCCACGCGCGCTGCTTGTGGCCTTGGGCAAGTCATGTTACCCTCCATTGCTTTGGAACAAAGGCTTGACAATCTGCATCTGGTTCCATTTCCCAAGAAAGTCCTGGGGCTGTTGGGTCACCAGGAGTCAGCAATGACTTGATGGCACTAAAGTAATTACATGGCATCAGCAAGGTCCTCACTGCCATGGCAATGCGACACTATGTGTGTCATTGAGTCCATGTGGACTCCTGGCAGCCCAGGCCCTGGGTTTTCTTGGCAAGGTGCAACAGGAAGCCGATTGCCAGGCCTGAATACTTTAAGACCAGTTGGTATTTTATAAGAGGCTAATAATGCACATAAAATGCCACATCTATCCATTAATGACTTTATAAGATGGCCTGCAAAATGTACCCATTTACATTTATTTATTTAACAGGTTTTTTATACTGCTTTATCATTTCAATCAAAGTGGTTTACATTATAACTTAAATTTGGTAATGTACATTAAACAGGGACATTGATAATATGGATTTTTCTGAGGCAATGGAGGGTTAAGTGACTCACCCAAGGTCACAAGGAGTGCTAGTGGGAATCAAACCCTGGTCTTTTGGGTCCCAAGTCAGTGCTCTAACCATTAGGCTACTCCCCCACTCCTGAAAAACCGATGCATATATTCAGCCAATTTAAATGCATAAGCCAGCTGGCTAAATATGCACATACAACTTATGCATTTAAAGTTATACTAACTACTTAAGTGTTTGAGGATTGTGAAAAACTGCAAGAGTACCTTGATAAATTGGAAGTCTGAATATCCAAATGGCAGAGGGAATTTAATGTGAACAAATGCAAAGTTATGCACTTAGGGAAGAACAACCCAAAGTATGGTTACATGATGCAAGGTTCCACATTAGGAACCACCACCCAGGAAAAAGATTTAGGCATCATTGTGGGTAACATGTTGAAACCCTCTGCCCAGTGTGCAGCAGTAGCCAAAAAGGAAATAGAATGCTAGGTGTCATAAGGAAAGGAATGGAGAATAAAACAAAGGATATTATAATGCCTCTGTATCGTTCCATGGTGAGACCACACCTTGAATATTGTGTGCAATTCTAGTCGCTGTATCTTAAAAAACATATAGCAGAATTAGAAAAGGTTCAGAGAAGAGCCATCAAAATGGTAAAGGAGATAGAAAGATACCCCTATGAGTAGAGGCTTAAAAGGTTAGGCTCTTCAACTTGGAAAAAAGACAGATGAAGGGAGATATGATAGAGGTCTATAAATTAATGAATAGAGTGGAATGAGTAAACGTACATCGGTTGTTTATGCCATTGAAAAGTAGGAAGACTAGGGGGCATGCAATGAAGCTACAATGTAACTCATTCAAGACTAATAAAGAGAAAATATTTTTTCACTCGTGTAATGAAACTTTGGAATTTGTTACCGGAGGATGTAGTAAAGGCTGTTAGTGTAGCTGGGTTTAAAAAAGGTTTGGACAAGTTCCTGGAGGAAAGGTCCATAAACCATTATTAAAGAGGACCCAGGATATCCACTGCTTGACCCATACAAGCATTGTGGAACCTGTGTCTTTTGAGGAAACTGCTAGGTACGTATGACCTAGATTGGCCACTGTTGGAAACAGGATACTGGGCTTGATGGACCTTGGTCTGACCCAGTCAGGCATTGCTTATGTGCTTAAGTTCTAACTGGCTGCTTGCAGGTTATCTCACAAGCCGGCTTCGGCCTCTCACCCTCTCTTCCGCCGCTGCTCCTACCTCGTCTTTGGCTTTCTGTTGCGCCTGCTCCTGCTTCCTCCTCTGCTCCTCCTCCTCTAGAACCTTCTTGCGTTCTTCTCGCTTCTTCTTCAGCTCCTCCAGCTCCGCTGCTGCCTGCTGCTGTTTGTGTTTCATCTTCTCAAACTCCTCCGTCTCTGTTTCGCCCCGGCGCCGGCGCAGCTCTTCCAGCCGCTTCCCTGCTTCCACTTTGGGGACTGCGTCCACCTCCTCAGCATCTAGGTGTCCCTTTTCGCTGGTAGTGCTGAGAAGAGAACAGAAGTAGTGATTAGACGGTGAGGATCAGGGACCGGGCATGCAGGATATTGTTCCATTGGAATCAGTAACTTCGAGCCATCTGCCCTCCCAGATACCAATTCATTCAATCTGCAACACAATGGCAGAATTGCCAAATTACCCAGTCCAAGGAGATTTTTGGCCAGTTCTGGTTTTAAATTTGCATTGCAACACAGTGGAGGAGTAGTCCAGTGGTTAGAGCCACTGCCTAGTGCCCAAAAGATCAAAGGTTTGATTCCCACTGGCACACCTTGGGCGAGTCACTTTACCCTCCATTGCCTTGAAAGAAAAGGCTGGCAATCTACTTCCGGTGATACAGTGCTAACAAAAGCCAGAGGTAGCTGGGTCACCAGGAATTAGCACTGACTTGATGGCACAGAAAAATAAATGGTGCTGCAGGTCCCATAATGCATCAGAATGAGCTTGCAAGAATCCAGGACTGGATCTTACTCCTGGAACTGGGTAACTTGGCAACTCTGAAATGGTTAAAGTGCAGAAGCTTCAGACTTTGATGTTAAAAACTGGTTCTGATTTTCAGGCCAGCCCAATCCAGTCCTGGTTTTACACCACTGTTTGCAGGGACTTGTTCTGCTTTTCTTATAAGGTCACCAGATGTCCCTAATTTTCAGGGATTGTCCCTGATTTTGAAGCAGTATTTCCAACTCCATGGACTATAACCACCTCCTGTCCCCAGTTTGAGTGGGGACAGAGGCAAAGGGGATTGGTTCACCTGCACAGCCCTCTGATACTGTCTTCTCGATCCTGGTAGGAGGGGATGTAAAATTAACTTCTGAAAAAGAGGAGGAATTTTAGAAATCGAGAGAATATTTTCCCTATAGATATATAATAAGGTTTAAGCACATATGTATGCATGCATGCACACTTATAGTTTAAGAAGGGCTGCACAGTCGCTTTGAAACTTGTGAAACTACCGATGCTGTCTAGTTTGATCACTTTGAAATATATGGGGAAGAGATATCTTAGGCAGAAGGACCCCTGCCTCACCTAGCCTAGCTCAGCCCTGCCCAGGTGGCTCAGATTTGCTCTCCAAATATCTGGTAACCCTATTTTCAACTGCAGTGCTTGCAAAGGGGTAAAACCAAGACTGAATCAGACTGTCCTGAAATAATGGAATGTGTTGGGATCCTTAATCTGATTCACCTTGCTTCAGTTTTTATGGTTCTTAAACTGATGTATTCACTCCACTTGAACAGAGCTGTTTTAATCTGTAAAATATGGTCATAGGTATACGCTGGCCAGAGATATTACAGAACCAGTAAGAGGGAAATGGGCTAGTGCAAGCCTCCCCTCTCCTTCTGCAGCCAGTTTAATCCAGCTTCAGTCCTACTCCTGTTTTAATGCTTGACTTGATTTGTGCTTGAAGCTGGTCCTCTGGTAGCTTCTGGGAAGGCCAAGAGGATCCATGAAACACATAGGGGTCTGTTCACTAACTGGCGGTAGCAGACTCTGCGATATCGGAGCCGTGGCCCTATCGAAATCAATGAGGCCGCGGCTCCGATATTGCACGGAGTCCGCTACCGCTGTTTAGTAAACAGACCCATAGTCTGGAATTCTTTGAAATGTTGGGCCTAATATTCAGAGGATTTATGCTGCTGGCTTTGAATCTGATGCTCCTAAATTGGCCTCTTTGAAAATTTACTATGGCTGTGTCTAAATTTATACTCAAACTTTTCTAAATTTAGGAGCATAAAAAGCAGGCGCAATGAATGTGAGCCTTCGAGTCAAGGCCGACTCCTGGCAACCCAGCAGCTCCTGAAAATTGGGATAGATTTAAGGTGCAGGAAGAATAGGAGCTTAGCACTGGGCTCATAAATCAGGCAAATGCACAGTTGGACTAAATGTATAAGCGTAACGTTTAAGCTCCTCTGTTAAGATGAATTTCAGATGAAAATTTAGGCTCCTAAATTTGGATGAAAATAGGGCACAAGTTTAGGAGCTCAGCTTGTTATTTATTATCGTGGCTGTGTTTTTTCCCATTCTCATGGCAGCGGACCCTCATTCCTGTGAAAACAATCCTCTCTTCCTACTCCCCACCTGGGAACTCTGCTCATCAGAAAAATCCCTTTCTTCTACTGTGAGCGCAGACTCTGTTTGTTCCACCTTGCTTCACCGTACACCCGGAACAGACCAGCTGAGTCAGTGCACCAGGCTCCGTCTCTGCTCCCGTTCATAGCCAGGCTAAAACCCCACCTCCTCAGATCCTGACACGTATTCTCCTGTCACCATCCATGTGTGTTATAACCATTTCCCCTTAGTTCTACCCTAGTGTTTGTCTGTCTTGCTTACACTGTAAGCTCTATAGAGAAGGGACCTAGGTTTAATTCCTGCTCTATAACTCTACTGCCTGGGGATGCTGCGGACAGAGTATTAATAAACCTTGATAGGGGGCAGTGTCAGCCATTACAATCACTCCCCGGAACATTAGAGCCATCAAAGACGTAATGGACTTAAGAAAAGTCTTGAAAACCTTCCTTTTCCAGGAGCATTATGACCAATCCATGAATAACCCTCAAGCTGTTACATAACTTTTCCCATTCGTAGACTCAGCCATCGAACTTCCAGTCCATGTATTAGCTGAGCCAACTGATCTACGCCCTCTTTCCTCCTTTCTTCCCCACCCCTCCTCCTCCTCCTAACTCTCACCTGCCCACGCTGCCTTCTACATTACTCACAATTGCATATTTCCCCTTTGGTTCCTTATCCCCCCACCTTATATAGCATCTCCTTCCCAAATTATCATTTCATAAAAATTATTTGATGTGCATTATCTTCCCATAACTCCAAGTTCAATTACCCGTTCAATGTAAAGTTCTAAATGTTACTATGTTGTATGTAAGAAAGGCGGTATAAAAAACTTGTTAAATAAATACATAAATAAAATAGTGACAGCTACCGGGCTTAGAGCGCCCATCAACCAGGTCCTAGAGGAAACGGGGGTCTGTAGCCAAATGATTCTCACTACCAGGACTGGCATAAGTCAGATGGAAGGTGATACTGAATAGGGAAATGCTCCAGGTAGCTGCGCACGAAGGGCACAATATCCAAAAGAGCAGCTCCCCCCCCCCAAAAAAAAAACCACTGAAAGGAAATACAGGAATGGGGAAAGAGAAGGACCCAGAGTGCATTGGAAGCATGTTGCCGAGGGAGGGTGATCAGTCCATAACAGTGCTCTCTCTATGGCTTTTCCTTCTGAATCTTTCTGGTTTCCCCGCCAGGGGCTCTGTTTATATTTTGTAGGCAGCAGAGACAGAAATTCCTGCTTTCGGGATACAGTAGTGCAATGCATTTTTTAAAGAACAAGAAGGGAAATTCACACCTCTGAGGTTCACTAATGCTTCTTACTGCAATTTCCAGCGCTATATGCTTTGGGGTGCCCTGAAACCCACAGATCCTAGCAGGAGGGTTCGTTTCAGCATTAAGCATAATTGACAGACTCTCCTAACAAGGCTTCAATGATCCCTAACTGTCCGGTAATATTATACACATAAACTGTGTGACGCTCTCACCCTGGTGGGCTCCCTATGGCCCTCGTTCTGTTTTCTGCTGTGCATTTTCTAGATGTAGGGAGGTTATTCCATGTGCGGTTGGTGGGGGAGCTACATTCCAGAAGCCTGACGTAGCTTAGAGATTTGTGAAATCACTTATTTGATTTACAAACATTCTTGTGTCTTTCCTCCAAGAAAAAGACCCATGTAGCTTCAGGGCCAGCGAGAGACATTCTGTACCATGAGAAGTATGTATGTAACAGTATCCGCAGACAGAACGAGAGTGTGCACTGGAAGCTTTACTCTGGCCTGGCCTAGCCTGGCTTGTGTCTTTCTTACACCCAGTCTGCAGCGTCTTCCATTTTCAGCTGGGGAAATCATCCCTTACAAGCATGACTTCTGTTTTAAAACTTTGAACCTATGACCCCCCCCCCCTCCCAATTTCCCCACCCCCAATTTCCCCACCCCGATGCAATAAATAAGTGTTTACTGGATAAATACCATAGAAACCCTCTTGCCTGGCCCCTCGTCCTCTCTCAGCTCTTCCTTTGCCTGCCCTGGATCCTTCGCTGTTTTTGTGACTTTTCCATACTGAAGAATCCCCCCCTCCCCCTCCCCTTCATTTTTCTGTCAGCCCCACTGCACAGCTGATTATTAAGAAGGTGGCCAGTCCGAGACAGACATGAGGAGAAAATTCAGGACAGGCTGGTAGGGGGCATGGTGAGGACAAGGGTTGAGGGTTGCAAGAGGAGACACGTGGGCTGCTGCTGGTTACTGGGGTGGGGGGGGGGGGGTTAAGTGCTTTGTTTTGCTATGGCAATACATTTATATTATGGAAAGGTATTGCAGAGACCTCTTAGGTTCTGCTACTTTGGCCAGCAGAGACCTCCAGTGGTCCTACTAAATTACTACAATGTTTTCTGATTACTTTCCAGAACCGGGGAAGAACTTCTAACCAATGACATAATCCTGGGAGGAATCTCCTCTGAAGGGAAAATTCAACCAGGACTAGCCTAATGGTTAGAGCAGTAGCCTGGTGACCAAGGTTCAGTTACCACTGGCGCTCCTTCTGGCCATGGACAAGTCACTTTACTCTTCATTGCCTCAGAAGAAAGGCCGTCTGGCAATCTACTTCTTGTCACACCTTGCCAGAAAAGCCAGGGGCTGCTGTGTGACCAGGAGTCAGCATTGACTTGATGGCATGCACTGCATAACCTCTGTCTCAGCACCACTGCACCAAGGAGAATGTTTATATTTATTTAAAACTTATTATACCGCCCATAACAAAAGCTTCTGGGCGGTTTCCAATCATAAATTAAAAGCTGCAGAAAAGAAAGAGAATGCCATTTAAAATTTAGAGTAGGACAGAAAAGATAAAAGCTAGAGAAAACAAGTAACTTGTGCATCAGCGAGGAGGAGGGGAGAGGGGTGAAGAGGGAGGGGGAAGGTCAAACGCAAGACAGAAGAGGTGGGTTTTTAATTTAGCCTTGAAGGACTTAAATGAAGGTTCTAGACGGAGGGGGGGGGGGGAGCGAGTTCAAGAATCTTGGACCAAAAAAGAAGAAAGCAGATGAGCGTCTAGATCCCAAGTGAGCTTGGGATGGGGAGGGGAGGGACATATGATTAACATGAATGGACCGAAGTGAACGGTGAGGGGTGTGAAGATGGACCTGGTCGGCAAGGTAGAGGGGAGTGCCTGTGTGGACTGACCTGTGAACAAAAATAAGGAACTTGTAGTGGATACGAAAGGGAATGGGGAGCCAGTGTAGACGAAGAAGAAGGAGAGTGACATGATCAAAGCAGGAAGCGTGAGTTAAGATATGAACAGCGAATGGAGTAAGCTGTGGCTATCTCCTAGCCCTTCTGCCATTAGGAGGGAGCTGCAGGGTCAACAGCTGCAATAGGAAAAAGCAGAGGGGGGAGAAGGGGCCTTAGGCTCAAGCCTACTGTACACCCAAATTCATTTGTGACTGTGCAAACCCTGATAGCTCACCTCAGTAGCTTAGGAGGGGAGCAACTCCACCTATGGAAAGGAGAGGGAATCAAGCAGCCTATACTGAAAATCCAGTTACTCCAAGGGGGAAGGAGATAAGAACTAGAATAATATCTCAATAACCCAATGAGAACAGTGCAAGAAAAATCTACAGCGGTCACTAGCTCGAGGTATACTGTGAAAGCATATAGTGTAGGAGGAAGGGTTCCCCATCAAGAGGACCACCGGAAGTAAGAAAGCAGGGAGAAAGTGGAGCATGTCTGGAACAACATTTCCAGTTTACATAAAGAGGACGGGAGTGTAACCACATATAATATAGATTGGAGCCTGAAGAAAGGGACTCAAAGCGGGGGTACCAGGGCCCTCTGAAAGAGTTAATAATATGGAGACTGGGTTGGAATTGTGCTGACAGCCTGAAGCTTGAACTGTAGCAGTTTAGCAGTGTATGTGTATTGATGCCAAGGTCGTATTTTGCCGACCAGAAACATGTAGGGCCCAATATTGTGCCACTACGGCGCATAGCCATTGCTGCTGACCTCTAATCCTGGATATTCAATGCTGGGGTCATATGCGGCCATGGCACTGAATATCAGGGAGGCACCACACAGCCTCCGATGCCACAGAAGCTAACCGGGTAGCAGCAATATTGTACCGCTACCCGGTTAACTCCCATGGGTAAACTAGGCCAGCTCTTGTTGTGCCTAGTCTTACCCACTTTTTGCTAACCAGGTAGCGATGAAATATCTGGTTAGTGACTGTCGCCGCCTACAACACCCCCAAAATGCCCACAACAGCCCAATGCTAAGCGGTTATCATTGGGACATATAGCTGCGTTAGTTGGGGATATTCAGTGGTACTAACCATGTTAGTGCCTTTGAATATCCCATTCAGAGACATTTACATGGTTTAGAGCTCTGAAAACCATGTAAATGCCTTGGAATATCAGGCCTGTAATGTTTAACTTGATCTGTAGCATATAGATAAACAGAAAGTGAAGCAAAGCATGACACAGAGTGATAAGACAAAATTGTACAATGTAGCAGTTTTTTCCTAATAAAAGAAGTCCTGCAGCCTTGCTAACGTGAGAGATTACAGGAAACTGCTCGAGTTTGCAGGCCTGTGAATCTCTCACTTAAGGCCTTAAGCAGACTGTCATGGTATAATTCTGTGTGTTTTCTTTTCATTCCTTACTTGAATTGAATTTAGAGAATTGGAGCCAAAGAATCATGAGAGGATTTTAACTTAGTGTGCCTGGTCTGGAGTAGAGCATGCAAACAGAACCTATAATATATAGTTATATTTTTGTCAGTTCTGTATTTTTGCTCTTGTTATCAGTGACCCTCTAGTTCTTTAAGTAAATCCTTTGGTTCAGAAGGCAAATTCTGGCTTGGACTCTGCTATTTGGAGACGTGGAAGAGGAGTGAGTGGAGTTTAAGCCCTCCCAGTGTATACTGGTCCTGTTTCAAGAACCCTAAATTATCCCTGAGTAGAAAGATTGAAAGATAGCATTGCTCTTGGAAGTTACGGTCACTGTCTGGCAAACAGCATGCAAGGACTCACACACAGGCAGGGGGTTATATTATGTATTGGATTCAACTGGAAAAGTTACCCAACAATGGCATCTCAGCCACAGAAACACTGATTGCTTTTACACCCTTAAATAACTCATAATTTGTTGAAAAAAATATATATTTACAATTCTGTGGACACAGATGGCGCTATGTAAATAATAGACATATACATATTTGGAATATTGGATTATGCTTATATTGAATGGTTAAAGGTCATGTTCTATCCCTGTAAGATTATCAGGGCTTCTTAATATATTGCACTGAGTGGGATATGAAAATGGGTTGGGCATTTTGTGGACATGGTTTTTAGCCTTTCCTTCGAACACCAAGTTACCACCTCACACAGGAGAGGCTGTTTCACTTGGCTTTTCCCAATTATCTGCAAGACAATATACTAGTCACTAGCGAGCTGCGGCAGTCAGTGTTTCTCTTAAACACTGGCCACCACGGCTAAATAAAAATCAAATGATCAGCAATACTCAGACTACTGAACTGATAATTCCTGGCTCCACCTCAGCAGCACCTACGGACGCCCCAACACTGTGCAGAGACTGTCAGTTAGGAAATTCAGTGACACTCTGAATATCTCTTTATATTTCTGCGGATAGCAGGTGCTGGTACCAGATAAGTGCTTTTGAAAACAGACCCAATAATCCAACTTTCGCAGGGGAAATCAGAACTAGAATTCCATGCATAGGGGACAAGCTGACCTGCTTTACCTGTCCAGGGGACGCCGCAAGCACACTTAAATGTAAAATCTATTTTTTTTTTCAAAGATTTATTTATTGAGAACACACAGTAAAGTACAAAACTACACAAACGGTATCGGTTTTCCATTTTACAGGCGTAATAAGCAGACATACCCTGGGCAGGGCTGTATCTTGTCCACCGCCCGAGGGTTAACAATGATACAAAATAGAAATTATCAGTTTCCTACCTGAACCCCTCCCTTCCCCCTCCCCCCCACCCCCCCCCACACTCCCGAGACCATAGGGACCTAACTTATCTATGCATCATAGGCCACCGAGGAACCCCTCAGCACCTTACTCCAAGCACAGAATAGCACTGCGAGATTTAGGCCTCAGTGTTTGAATGTAAGGTGTCCACACCAAAAGAAAGGAGGCCCAGCTCCGGGGGTGACGCTGCGCACTCCTCCTTTCCAAGAGCATAAATTGGTGGAACCCGTTACGCCACTCCCAGAAGGAAGGGGCCGCCAGCTCTAGCCATCGCCGCAACACAGGACTCTTCCCCACCAGACATGCCTTCCGTATCAGTAGTTTCTGCCATCGGCCCTTCGGGTGGAGTGGTCCCAACTGATCCAATGCCACTAATTGCCCTGTCCAGCAAAGCTGCTGCTGTAATAAACCACCTAGATAATGTGCTATCCGAAGCCAATAGCGACGTATAGGGGGGCAACCCCACCACATATGGCCCAAGTCCGCTAACGTACAAGTACATTTCGGACACCCACCGTAGGCAGTGAGGTGACTACGCAGTGCACGCCTCGGGGAGAAATGGGCTCGCAAAATACATTTAAATTGAATTTCCCGCCAACGAGTGCCTTCTGCTAGCCGAGCGACACGGCCCAGTGTGGCACGAACAGAGCCCGGAGCCACCTCACACCCCAGTTCCCACGCCCAGGAAGCTTCTTCTGCCGAGTAATCCGGCGGCATCACAAAAGGCTCCAATGCTTTTTTGAAGATTGCTATAGTAGGTGGGGTCCCTGTCCCAAGAGCGAAAAATTCTAATATCCGCGTGGAATGGTCCCCCAGCAGTTCTCGTCCCATCACTGAACCCACATAATGAGAAAGCTGCAAGTACGCAAACAGGGAAGCTCCGGGGCACAGGTCATACTCCCGACACAACACCGCCAAAGGCTTACACCGCCCCTCCAAGTCAATTACATGTCCCAACAACCGTATCCCCACCTGCACCCACCGACGGAAGGGAACCGAATTCGATCCCGGAGGAAATTGGGCATTACCCTGCAGCGGTAGCCAACTCGAAATCTCCGGCGAACATCCCCATGATTTATTCAGCCATTGCCAGGTACGCCGCGCTGCCTGGACCAACACACTATTCATCACTCGATCCGGCAGAACCGCACGCCGCAAGTGTAAGACCGCCAGCAAAGAATGCGGCGCCACCAGGGCCTCCTCAAGTGCCCTCGGGGTATACACCTCGGTACTACCCAGCCAATCCTCCAGGTGCCGGGCCTGGCAAGCCAGAGCATAGGTCCAGAGATCCGGCACACCCACTCCCCCAGATCTCCATCCCCCTCTCAGGTGGTTCATCGGTATGCGTGCTCTGGCCCCCCTCCAAAGAAACCCGCGAAACTCACGTTCTATGCGCAGAAGATCACGGCGTAATAACCAAACCGGCAAGGTTTGTAGCCAGTAGAGGACCCGCGGCAATATCACCATCCCCAATGCTGCCGCCCTGCCCAGTAAAGACAACGGAAGGGGGGACCAAGCTTGGAGCTGTGAGCGAACCCTAGACAGGATGCGCTCAAAGTTCCGCTTATACAATGCCGACATATCTTTAGTTAACTCGATCCCCAAATAGACAAAGGAATCACCGGCCCATCTCAGGGGAAAACTCCCTCCCCAATGCCCCTGAAGCCGACCCCCAATGTCCAAGGCTTCCGATTTATCTCGGTTAATACGCAGCCCCGCGAAGTCACCATAACGGGAAAATTCGGCCAGCAAACACGGCAACATGTAAAATCTATTTTATTTTCACACCCTCTTGTTCGAAGAGAAAAACCTGTTGACGTGCACAGGAAGGCATACTGCCAGCTGCTTTGATGTAATTAAGCAAGAGTTTGATATTTCTGCACACAGCTTTGGAATTTAGATTTCAGTAAAGCCTTTGACACTGTTCCTCACAGGTGACTTATAAACAAACTGAGCACCCTAGGGATGGACCCTGAAGTTACTGCTTGGGTTAAAAATTGGTTCGGTGGGAGGCGACAAAGTGTACAAGTAAATGGAGCTCACTCTGAGGAGAAGGATGTTACCAGTGGTGTGCCCCAGGGATCTGTCCTTGGTCCGATTCTTTTTAACATCTTTGTTAGTGATATAGCAGAAGGGCTGTTGGGTAAGTTTTGCCTCTTTGCGGATGACACCAAAATCTGCAATAGAGTAGACACCCAGGAAGGTGTAGATAACATGAGAATGGATCTAGCTAAGCTTGAAGAATGGCCTAGAATTTGGCAGCTGGGATTTAATGTTAAAAAATGTAAGGTCATGCATTTGGGCTGCAGCAAACCAAGGGAGCAATACAGTATAGGGGGTGAAGTACTTTTGTCCACTAAAGAAGAGCGGGACCTAGGCGTGGTTGTGTCTGATGACCTTAAAGTAGCTAAACAGGTAGAAAAGGTGACGGCAAACGCTAGAAGGATGCTTGGGTGCATACGGAGAGGAATGGCTAGCAGAAAAAAGGAGGTGATAATGCCTCTGTATAAGTCTTTGGTGCGAACTCATTTGGAGTATAGTGTGCAATTCTGGAGACCACACCTTCAAAAGGATGTGAACAGGATGGAGTCGGTGCAGAGGGTGGCTACTAAAATGATTAGTGGGCTTCATTATAAAGCATATGAGGACAGACTTAAGGATCTTAATATGTACACCTTAGAGGAAAGGCGGGATAGAGGTGATATGATTGAGATGTTTAAATACCTCCGTGGCATAAATGTTCAGGGAGAGAGCCTCTTTCAATTGAAAGCAAGTTCTGCTACGAGGGGACATGGGATGAGGGTGAAGGGAGATAGATTCAGGAGTGATATGCGGAAATATTTATTTACGGAAAGAGTGGTGGATCCATGGAATAGTCTCCCAGTGGAGGTGGTAGAGATGAGGACAGTAACTGAATTCAAAAATGCATGGGACAAACAGAGAGGGTCTCTAAAGGAAAAAAGGGGACTGTTGTAGTCGTCGATATGGAAGGACAGACTAGATAGGCCATGTGGTCTTTTTCTGTCAGCATATTTCTATGTTTCTATGTTTCTATGAATAGTACAGTGATGATGTTTTTCACTTCTGTACATTTGACAGTCAATTAAATGGAAAGTTTTATAAAATACCCTGATCCAGAACCAGATTAGCAGTGTAGGGTTAACACACATGAAGAAGTGGATTCCAGGTACTCCAAATCTTCACACTCGCTCTCACTACAAACCCTGTAAACAGGAAAATCCCTGAGCAGACTTAGGAAATTATCCTCACCAAATCTAGAATTCAGAAAAATCTAAACATTCAAATGAACCTAATCCAATGAGTCACTGTAACAAATAGGTCTTCTGAATAGTTGTGTCCCCAGATTTCAAGGACCTGCCACTCAACATCCTCGTACTAGAAATGGGCTTCCCAAAACTGTCCCGGTGACCTCAGAGCAGGGCCAGTGCAAGGACTGGAGGTACCAAGCGATGGACACTAGGAGATAGGGGCCACAAAGCAGCACCGGAGTGTTTAGGTAAGTGCTGTGTCACGGTTTCTAAGCCATTGCTGTCACTGCAGGCCCCAGAAAGGGGCAACAGTGGTAGTAATGGGGGCCCCCGGAGGGCCGGTGCTCTAGGGGACTGCCTAGTTCATCTAATTTATTTATTTATTTAACAGGGGTTTTTTATACCACCATATCTGTAGTCATAGCGGTTTGCAATGTAACTTAAACTGGATAAAGTACGTTAAACAGGGGCAGTAGAACTTGGCTTATACAGTGAACATTCGCGGCATAAGATGTGTCTAAGTACAGAGGTTGCGTTCTGAGACTGTGTGCGGTGGAATTGTAGAACAGCTCCATAATGGAAGCAGCGGCCCTGCCTTACAGCCAGTCAGGTTTCCAGGGTTGCCACAGTGCACAGGCAGGAGATCATTTATTCAATCTGACTTTCTTTAAAACCCGTCCCAGTACAGATATGGGAAACGCTGTACTAGAATGAACCTGTTTCAGCAGTTCGCAGCGATTCCTTTATCCAATACTCATTTTCCTTTACAGACCACATCAAAGCCTCTTTTGTAAAAAAAACATTTCACATTAGCTACAAGTCTTTTTTAACTTACCTGAAAGTCTTCTCTGTGTGTTTAAGCTTGTGCACAGCAAAACCATGGATACTCTCCCCATTCTGGGCTTTGGTTTCCGGAATTCCCTTCCTGCGATCCCAGCTCGGCTTGACCTCATCTTTGGGTGTCTTGTCTCTACTGGCCCTTTCGTCTCTTACCTACTCAGGATATAAGGTAAAACATAACACAAAATGAATCCACTTTCATTCGTTTTCTTTTAAAATCAAACAGGTCAATATTCATATGCTTCAATCAGCGTTTTTCTTAAACACTGACCGTGGCATTTAAATTACCCACAAATATTCAGTGACGCTACCTGGGTTGGTAAATATACCTAGAGTGGTGTCCACTGCCACGGCTCTGTGGAGAGCAGCGATATTCGCTGCTGTCAGTTTTAGCTGGGTGGTTTAATTTTAGGACAGTTAGGCGTGACACCCTTACTTTGCCTTCACTCGATAATGCCTCTGAAAATTCACAGATTGGGCACTTAGCCCTATAGTGGCTGCCATTATATGGTTAAATGCTTTTAAATATTCGAAGACAAAGTTTAGGAGCACCTGTTTTTAAAACGGTTGCTGATGAATACGCATGAGATACCTATTCATGCCTGCAAATTTAACTAATGCATATTCTGAAAGAGAAGCCCCAAGGACTGCTTTCGGAACCAGGGCACAGCACAGCCAGCCACTGTTTTCGGGTATGAACAGTCGGCATGCATGTACTCATGACCTGGCACAATCTAATTTATCTCATACATATTCACTGAAAATCTGACTGGCTGTGCTGTCCTGGCGGCATGTTTGGGAAGCCCGCCTATACTCCGTGAACTAAACTCTCACATCAAGGTTATACCCAATCCTAGACACATTCTCGGGGCACGTTTCCAGCTAGCTCCCTGTTAGTCTTACTCTTACCTCATTAAGAGGCATGTTTACTAATGAATGCTAGCCATTAGTGTGAGGTTTAGCATGCAACAAGCTAACACTGTGGGACCCTGTGCTAAAAATCCCATGCCAATCCATAAGCATGTTTAAAGTTGCAAGTTATTTGTAAAAGTTAAGTTATTGTAAATCGCCTTGATTAAATGAAAAGGCTGTATTTGAAAATTGTTAAATAAATAGGGGGTCAAGGGGACGTGCAGCAGGGGTCAAGGGGAAGTGCAACAAAAACTTCACTAGCTGTAGTTGGTGAACTGCTGTGCTTTTCTTAGGGGGTGAGATTATAGTTCCCTCCCCACGTTTTGCTGGGTACTTTCACATGGTGACCCCACTGTAGAAAATCTATACTGAATCCCAGTAAGGCGACACTACGATTGAAGTATGATAGGAGCGAAAATGAAAAATGCATACCAGCCGCATGTCGCCAAAGATAAAAAGATGCCCACCGGTAGTTTACGCACTAGGACTAACAATGATGACTGAAATAGTGCAAGTACTACAGATTTAGATAGCATCCCTGCCACAGATATAGGCCATGGTGAGCATGTTCGCGGATCCACTGTGGTAGGAGATAAACCACAGAAATTAACGAAAAGAGGATTAACTACAGTTAAGTGGACTTCTGCAGATAAAGAGGAGATAATATACTGCTACTTTTATGATACAAACCCTATATTTAAATCAAGAGGGTCTACACAGAGAGTCCGCCAAAAGCTGGAAGAAAGAGGAAAATTGCCACAAGAAAAACTGCAAAAAGCAACAGATGCAAGTTTAAGAGCTTTAATTTTGCAGATCAAAGCAAAGTAGTATGTGAATGATAACGCCTTGAAGCAACTAAGGGCTTCCCTGGGAGGAGGAGACTTGGGTAACAGTACCAGAAGAAAGGAATACAGAGTTGAGGGGGAGATGGAGCTTAGAGATCTGGAACTGCAGATGAATAAAGCACAGGTCAACCAGTCAACCGCAGAGGAGGAAGAAAGACCCAAAGATGGACGAATTCAAGATTGAACTCCTAGTCCACATGGAAAAAAGATGAATATGCTGGGTTCCAGGCAAGGGAAAGATTACCCAAGTTAAATGTAACACCTAGGGTTAAAAGTATGATTATAAAGATGAACAAGGTCATATACAGTATAAAGGGACCATTTATTGACATCACTAAATACACTGAATACAGTATTGTGCAGCTAAAATTATTAAATTTCAGGACCAGAAGCAAAAGAAAATAATAACAGTTCCTCCTTGCAAAAAGTGCATTGAGGGAAAAATAGTCATAGCGTGCAGAGGTATCCTTGATAGACGGGTATCTAAAAGGATTAAGATCAAAGATATTAAGGAAGAGCCAAGACATCAAGCTGAAGCATTAACAGAAGACCTGAAATTTTTGTTCTAACACAGTGGTTCTCAACCTTTTTTGCACCGTGACCCCTTTTACCATTGGTCAACTTGTGGTGACCCCTAATGATAAATTCAAATGCGTCTCTCTTCCTTTACCATTAACGCATTGTCGCCGTAATCATTTGTTGAATTATTAATATATTATAGGCCTTTGCAATATGTTTTTATTTATAAAATTTACTTATTTAAACTATAATTAATCACAATAACAAGTAACAATATTTGATTTCAAAATTATGATGATTTTGTAGTCAAATCACTAATATGAAATAAAATTATTTTTTCTACCTTTGTTGTCTGACCAATTTATTTTCTGATCATGCTGGTCCCGATCTGAGGCTTCTGCTTTCCTGTCTTCTCTTAGCTCTCTTTCTGTGGTCTGTGGTCCATCTGCCATTTCTTATCTCTTCTTTTGTTCTTTCCATCAGCCTATTTCCAGTCCCAGAAACCCTCCCCAGTATCAGCCCCTTTCCAGTCCTCACTCTCAGTACCTTCCAATGTCAACTTGCATTCCCATGACTGCTACTGGTGTCCATTCCCTTCTAGTCCCCCTCCTTCCCCACTGACCAGTCCCTTCTAGTACAAATACCATGGCAGCCCCTCTCAGATCCACTCCCTTCCAGTTCCATTCTCCCATCCCCTCATATCAGCCCATTTGTAGCCTTAGCCCCCAGTTTTCTTCCAGGGCCAGCAGCTCTATCCTCCCCTCCTCACAATCAGCCCATTCCCAGTCGAAGCCCCCCAATCAGCTCACTTCCAGTGCTAGTCCCCCCTCAACCCCATTACCAGTGCTAGGCTCCCCTAATCAGCCCAATACCAGTCCTACCCCCCCCATCAGCTCATTACCAGTCCTAGCCTCCCCTAATCAGCTCATTTCCAGTGCTAGTCCCTCCTCAACCCCATTACCAGTGCTAGCCTCCCCTAAACAGCTCATTTCCAGTGCTAGTCCCTCCTCAACCCCATTACCAGTGCTAGGCTCCCCTAATCAGCCCATTACCAGTCCTACCCCCCCCCCATCAGCCCATTACCAGTCCTAGCCTCCTCTAATCAACCCACTTCCAGTCCTAACCTCCCCAATCAGCTCATTTCCTATGTAGCCCCCATTAGTCCATTACCAGTCCTACCCCCTATTAGCACATTACCAGTCCAAACCCCCCTTGATCAATCCATTCCCAGTCCTAGCCTTCCCTAATCAACCCATTACCGGTCCTATCCCCCCATCTGCCCATTATAATCCTAACCCGCACTGTCTTTCCCCTCTGTCCAGCACGTCCCACTGTCTCTTCCCTTTGTCCATGTCAGCCCCCCTCCCTCCCTCCATGTCAGCCCCCCTCTGTCCATGTCAGCCCCCCGTCCATGTCAGTCCCCCGTCTGTCCATGTCAGCCCCCCTCCCTCCCTCCCTCTATCTATTCATCCATGTCAGCCCCCCTCCGTTCAAGTCAGCCCCCCCTCCATCCATCCATCCATATCAGCCCCCTCCCTCCCTTCATGTCAGCCCCCCTCCCTCCATGTCAGCCCCCCTCCCCATGTCAGCCCCGTTGCAGGTTCCCTGCTCCCCTCACCCCATGCCTGACTCCTTCTTCTGCAGCCACAGCTCCCTGTCTCTTAGGGAACCGCGGCTATGCCTGTAAAACCGTTGCGGAGCCTTTCTGTCTCTAAACGGGCTTCCTCCGTGCAGCATTGTCCCGCCTCCAAAGGAAGTGGTAAACAACCACAGATTGAGAACCGCTGTTCTAAGAATAAATAGAAAGTAGCAGCAGAAGTGCAAAAACTGCGAAGATATGAAGAAAACCGAAAAGAAAGATATTAAAATAAGCTACTTAGAGAGAACCCAAAACAATTTTTTCTGAGAATTAAGAAAGAGCACTAAGATAATAAAAGCCCCTTCAACCAAAGCCGAAACAGAAAGCTTCTGGAGAAAACTATACGAGGACCCTATAAAGCACAATCAAGAAACAGAATGTTACCCTGCATACAGGAGCATTTAGAAAAAACACACATTGCACCTATGGAACAGCCTGTAGCAACAACAAAAGAACTGGAAAGCAGGTTAAAGCGAGCCCCAAACTGGAAGACCCCTGGCCCAGATGGAGTAACCAACCTTTGGCTCAAAGGAGTTATCACCACAGCACCCAGACCTGGTGAACTGCAAAAATCAATGGTTTATGCAGCCAGACTTTACACCACAATGACTTACTACAGGAAGAACATTTCTCCTTCCAAAAGGAGACCAAAATAACACTCCCAACAATTATAGACCAATAACTTGTCTACCTACAATCTATATGCTATTCACTGCAGACACAGAAACCTAGAAATATGAAGACAGAAAAAGACCACATGGCCTATCTAGTCTGTCCTTCCATATCAGCGACTACAACAGTCCCCTTTTTTCCTTTAGAGACCCTCTCTGTTTGTCCCATGCTTTTTTGAATTCAGATACCTTCCTCATCTCTACCACCTCCACTGGGAGACTATTCCACGGATCCACTACTCTTTCCATAAAGAAATATTTCTGCATATCACTCCTGAATCTATCTCCCTTCACCCTCATCCCATGTCCCCTCGTAGAAGAACTTGCTTTCAATTGAAAGAGGCTCTCCCTCTGTGCATTTATGCTACGGAGGTATTTAAACATCTCAATCATATCACCTCTATCCCGCCTTTCCTCTAAGGTGTTAAGATCCTTACGTCTGTCCTCATATGCTTTATAATGAAGACCACTAATCATTTTAGTAGCCACCCTCTGTACTGACTCCATCCTGTTTATATCCTTTTGAAGGTGTGGTCTCCAGAATTGCACACTATACTCCAAATGAGGTCACACCAAAGACTTATACAGAGGCACTATCACCTCCTTTTTCTGCTAGCCATTCCTCTCCGTATGTACCCAAGAATTCTTCTAGCTTTTGCTGTCGACTTTTCTACCTGTTTAGCTACTTTGAGATCATCAGACACAACCAGGCCTAGGTCCCGCTCTTCTTTGGTGGACAAAAGTACTTCACCCCCTATACTATATTGCTCCCTTGGATTGCTGCAGCCCAAATGCATGACCTTACATTTTTTAACATTAAATCCCAGCTGCCAAATTCTAGCCCATTCTTCAAGCTTAGCTAGATCCCTCCTCATGTTATCTACACCTTCCTGAGTGTCTACTCTATTGCAGATTTTGGTATCATCCACAAAGAGGCAAACCTTACCCAACAGCCCTTCTGCTATATCACTAACAAAGATGTTAAAAAGAATCGGACCAAGGGCAGATCCCTGGGACACACAACTGGTAACATCCTTCTCCTCAGAGTGAGCTCCATATACCTGCACTCTTTGTCGCCTCTCACACAACCAATTTCTAACCCAAGCAGTATCTTTAGGGTCCATCCCTAGGGTGCTCAGTTTGTTTATAAGTTGCCTGTGAGGAACGGTGTCAAAGGCTTTACTGAAATCTAAATACACCACATCTAGGGCTCTCCCTTGTTCCAACTCCCTGGTCACCCAGTCAAAGAAATCAATCAAATTTGTCTGACAAGACCTGCCTCTGGTGAATCCATGCTGCCTCGGATCCTGTAATCTGCTGGACTCCAGAAACTTCACTATTTTCTCTTTCAGCAGCGTTTCCAATAATTTACTCACCACCGAAATTAAACTAACTGGCCTGTAGTTTTCAACTACATCCTTACTTCCACTTTTGTGTAGAGGCACCACATGAGCTTCTCTCCAGTCCTTTGGCACCACTCCTGATTCCAACAAGGCATTGAAAAGGTCAGTCAGTGGAGCTGCTAGAACATCCGCTAGTTCCCTCAGTATTCTAGGGTGTATCCCATCCGGTCCCATCGCTTTGCCTACTTTAAGTTGAGCTAGTTTCTCACGAACACAGTCTTGTGAAAATTGTTCAAGATGTCCCTCACTTCTGTTCCTGTTTGTGGGTGTTTTCTGAGGTCCTGTTCCTTGTTCTTCATCTGTGAACACAGAACAGAAATATTTGTTAAGCAATTCCGCTTTATCCTCATCAGCTTCAACATATTCCTCCCCTTCACCCTTGAGTCTGACAATACCACTTTTGCCCTTCCTCTTCTCACTAACATATCTGAAAAATGTCTTATCCCATCATTTTACTGCATTGGCTATTTCCTCCTCTTTTTGAATCTTTGCTTTCCTGACTACTTTTCTAGCTTCTCTAAGTTTTTCTAAATATAGATGCCTGTCTTCCTCTCTCTGTGATTTCTTGTATTTCATGAAGGCCTCCCTGTTTTTCTTCACCTATTCAGCTACTTCTTTTGAAAGCCATAGGGATCTCCTTTTCCTTTTACCTTTATTTACCATTTTAACAAAAAGGTTGGTTGCCCTTAAAATATCCCCTTTCAGTTTTGTCCATTGTCTTTCTACATCCCCCAGCTGTTCCCATCCCGCTAACGACTCCCTGAGGTATTGGCCCATCTTGACAAAGTTAGTCTTCCTAAAGTCTAAGACCCTCACCTTTGAATAGATTCTAACAGCCCTAGTCCTAATACTGAACCACAATATCTGGTGATAACTGGATGCAAAATGATCTCCCATTATAACATCAGAAACACTTTCACCATTGGTAAGCACCAAGTCCAGTATGGCCCCTTCACGTGTGGGGTCTGTTACTAATTGCCTGAATAGTTCTCCCTGTAGAGAATCCAGGATCTCTTTACTTCTAGATGATACGGCAGCAGGAATGTGCCAATCAACATCTGGCATATTGAAATCCCCTATCAGTAGCACTTCCCCTTTCCTAGCAATGCTGCGTATGTCTTCAATTAACTCTCCGTCCACCTCTTCCTCTTGTGAGGGAGGTCTGTATATCATGCCACTGCAAATAGATTTCTCTTTCCCTCTTTCTAGTTTAACCCACAATGCCTCCTCTCTCCCTTTTAAGTTCAGTAATTCCAAAGCTTTAATAGTATTTTTTACATATAGCGCCACTCCTCCTCCCCTTCTTCCTACCCTGTCCTTTCTGAATAAAGTATAGCCAGGTATAGTTACATCCCATTTATGGTTTTCTGTGAACCATGTTTCTGTAACTGTCACTAAATCCAAGTCGGCCACGCCCACCAAAGCTTCAACATCAGGGATCTTATTTCACATGCTACGGACATTTATACACACTGCTTTCCATATGTTAGGACTTTTACCCATTTCCATACAGGTATTTAATGTATCACTTACCTGGAGGCCTTCACTTACCTGGGGGCTTTCTTCACCTATCCCTAATGAATCTAGTTTAAAGCCCTCTTCAGTAGATTACCCAGTCTACTACCGAAGACGCGTCAACCTTTCTTGGACAGATGGATGCCATCTCTGCCCTGCAACCCTTGGAACAGCATCCCATGGTCCAGGAAACCAAAATGCTCTCAATGACACCATCCACGCAGCCATGCATTCATCTCCAGGATGCGAGCCTCTCTGCCTTGGCCTTTACCCTCAAAAGGGAGGATTGAAGAGAACACCACCTGTGCACCTAACTGCTTCACCCTCTGTCCCAGAGCCATGAAGTCACTTTTGATATGTTCAGAGGGGAACGTGGCAGTATCATTTGTTCAGACATGGATTAGCAACATTGGGTAATAGTCAGTGGGCTTGATGAGTGTCGGCAAACTCTCCTTAACATCTTGGATTTTGGCACCAGTCAGACAGCATACCTCTCTGGATATCAAGACTGGTCGGCAGATGGACGCCTCAGTACCCCTCAGAAGAGAGTCACCAACCACCACTACCCTTCGCTTCCTTGTAGTCACTGATTCTGCAACTTTGGGGTACTTGAGCTCTGGTTCTTCCCTTTCCAGGGAAGCTTTCACCTCCTCCACTTCCAGGGCTGCATAATGGTTCTTCAATTCAATGGCTATAGAAGTTGGATTGGTGATTATGCAGGCCCCGGTAACTTGTGTCCAACCTTCGTCATTCTGTAGGCACCCATCTTCTCCTCTGTTGGAGAGTTTGGTTGCTGAAAGAAGTATCTCATCAATGTACTTCTCACTGTCTTGAATGATCCTCAGCCTCGCCACCTCCTCTCTGAGTTCCTCCACTTGTTTCCTGAGAGCCTCAGCATGCAGGCACCCTGCACATGGAAGCAGTCCTTTAACTGGCATTGGCTCCTCTGTCTGGACAGAGGCAGAAGCTGTAATGGGGGCAACAGCTTTAGCGATATGATTTTTCCCAGCCATTGTTCAGTTTGTGGAGCTTAGGTATCTGGTAAAGCAAAAGAGAGAGATCTACCAAAGTACCAGCCAGTTTCCCTGCTGTCCTTTCAGAGAAAAAGCAGTTAAATCTCTTTAATTACATTCAAAATGTGCTGTTCCAAATCCCTGTAGTTTGTTAAATGGGGAGGTGCCCTATAAAGCAAAACTGCTCACTAGGGGTGGGTGGGAGTTGGGGGGTAGGGAGGGAATATATAATCATATTGAGTCCAGTAACATCATGGCAATAGAGCAAAAGGGCAACAAGAAAGGGGCATATGGCAGTCATCTCCTTAGGCTCTCTTGTTACTCTGCATACCTGCCTTGTGCTGCCTCCTGCCTCACAGCTCCACCCCCAGAGACTACGCAATCGCGTACAACGCGATTGCGCAACAGCCAGACCCGCCAATATTAAGACGCTGTATGCGGCGTTCCTGCATCTCCTTAGGCTCTCTTGTTACTCTGCATACCTGCCTTGTGCTGCCTCCTGCCTCACAGCTCCACCCCCAGAGACTACGCAATCGCGTACAACGCGATTGCGCAACAGCCAGACCCGCCAATATTAAGACGCTGTACGCGGCGTTCCTGCATCTCCTTAGGCTCTCTTGTTACTCTGCATACCTGCCTTGTGCTGCCTCCTGCCTCACAGCTCCACCCCCAGAGACTACGCAATCGCGTACAATGCGATTGCGCAACAGCCAGACCCGCCAATATTAAGACGCTGTACGCGGCGTTCCTGCATCTCCTTAGGCTCTCTTGTTACTCTGCATACCTGCCTGTAAGCCGTCCCCAGCTCTGCATTGTATTTGTTCATTTGCTTTAGGTTTTGCTTGTTCTGCCTTGTCTTCCGTTAGTTATCGGCTGTCCCCTTTGCTTTGTATTTGTCTACTTATATTTGTATTTCCCTTCTTTGACTTGTCTTTCTTCTTTCAGTGTGGTGCCTCCTGCCTCACAGCTCCACCCCCAGAGACTACGCAATTGCGTACAACGCGATTGCGCAACAGCCAGACCCGCCAATATTAAGACGCTGTACACGGCGTTCCGCGCCGTGGCGGCGCGCGCCCAAGGAGCAGGACGTGCTCCTTGGGCGAGCTCCTTGGGGCGACGACATGGGCGACGGAGCTTCCTTCTCGTGTGGTGCCTTTATCCCATCCTTTTCGGTCTTTGACGCAATCCCTTCCGCTACCTCTATGCTCTCATCCGCTGCACTCCGCTGTAAGTATTTATCTATTTGTCTCACTGCTTGTCTCTCGTTTCGGTATCTCTTACTGTTCTTGCTGGCCATGTCAGCCATTCCAGTACTTTGGGGTCGTCGCCCTGTGCCCTTATTTGCACCATTCAACCACTCACAGGTCCCCTCACGTGTCTATCTCCGCCCGGTCATGTCGGCCCCTCTCACTAGGTGTTCTCTTCAGTACCCCCAATTGCCGTCTTCCAGCTACACCTCACCAGCACCCCTTCGTCTAAGTCTGCTTAACTGTCGGTCCCTGCGGTCAAAATCTGCCTTGATCTATGATCTTATTGAGCGGGAACGCATTGATGCTCTTTTCTTGGTTGAGACCTGGCTTAGGGAGGGAGAAGAGTCTCTCCTTCACCGTTGTCTCCCTCCTGGTTTCAACGCCATATCTGTCCCGCGTATCTCTCGATCAGGGGGCGGGGTTGCGGTAATTTATCGCTCCTCGCTACCCCTCTCCAGGATTTCTTCTCCATCATTATCGTACCCCGAGTCTCTTTTGCTGCAGTTGGACAGCCTACCCGCCCTTCAATTTCTTCTTATCTATCTTCCTCCTTCCTCTTCCTCTGCTACCTGGGACTCCTTTCTAGCCTCTGTTTCTGACTTAGTTCTTCAATTCCCTCAACTTCACTTGCTGGGCGATTTCAATATCCACTTTGACTCCCCTACCTCAGCGAGGGACATCGCCTTTTCCTCTCTTCTCCGTGATCTCTCATTGGTACAGCATGTTTCTTTATCCACCCATGTTGCAGGTCATACCTTAGATCTAATCATTTCCCCAGAGTCTTCTCCATACATTGTATCAGTTTCTTCAGCCACCGCCATACCCTGGTCAGACCACTGCTACCTCCTGTTCACCTTTCAAGCCCCTCCTCTGGCTCCCCTCCCCCTCTCTCCACCTGCTGTTCTTTCTCGCCGCCTCAACTCGACTATCCTGCAGGCCTTCTCTGCAGCTCTTCCTCCCCTCCCTTCTGACTTTTCTTCCTCTTCTCCCTCCTCTCAGGTTACCGCCTGGAATGCTGAGCTGTCACATACCCTTGACCGAGTTGCTCCCACTAGACTTATCAAACCCCGACCCCGCACCCACCAGTCTTGGTACCATGCTGGGCTTTTTCTCCTTCGCTCTCATTTACGCAGAGCTGAGCGTCTCTGGCGCAAGGCTCCTTCTGCCCCTTCGTATCATAAATTTAAATCCTGTCACGCTCACTACCGCTCTGCGATCCACCAGGCAAAATGCTCTTTCTACTCATCCACAATCTTAGCAGCCCCTAATAGGTCTCATCAGCTCTTTGTCACCTTGAACACTCTTTCTCGCCTACAGTCCCCAACTGCTACGGGCCCCTCACATCCTGATACGGCCCCTAGTCCTACCACTCTGGCAACCTTCTTTTCCGACAAAATCCAGAAGCTTCGTTCCTCTCTCCCTCATTGTCCCCAAGCCTTGTCCTCTCCTCCTCCTGTTTCTCCCCCACTTTCCCCATGCCTTTCCCATACCTGGTCCACCTTCTCGCCTATTTCCTCGTCTGAATTGCTTCACTTGCTATCCACCATTCGGAAAACAACCTGTGACCTGGACCCTATTCCTTCTTCTTGGTTTTCTGAACCCTCCGCCTCATTACTTCAACCTCTTCTGATCATCATTAACTCTAGTTTGTCCTCAGGTTCCTTCCCCACTCCCTGGAAACACGCCACAGTTCGTCCTTCTCTTAAACAACCTGCCCTCGATCCTTCTGTCCCTGCCCATTATCGCCCTGTGTCTAATCTCTCCTTTACCTCTAAACTTTTGGAAAAGGTAGTCTTTTCTCAACTTTCTCATTATCTTGCCTCTACACTGTTTCTGCACCCCAGACAATCTGGTTTCAGACCTGGTTTCAGTGTCGAATCCACAATCACTGCTGTAGTAAATGAAATTCATACCTCTCACGATCAGGGCAACATCTCACTAGCAGTATCACTCGATCTCTCAGCAGCTTTTGACCTGGTGGACCACGCCCTTCTTCTTTCTCGTCTGCGGGATGCGGGTATTCGTGGATTAGTCTATCACTGGTTCCATTCTTTCCTTTGCCACCGGTCTTTTGCTGTCTCCTCCTCTCGCTCACTGTCCAATCATTTCCCACTCCCATGTGGTGTCCCTCAGGGCTCTATTCTGGCTCCTTTATTGTTCAACATCTTCCTTGCCCCTTTGGCGCTAATCATTCAACAAGCTGGGATCTCCAGTTATTTCTATGCGGACGACATCTTTCTACTGCACCACACCTCATCATCCCACCCTGATTTATCACCGCTAGAAAATTGTCTGTCAGCTATTTCCACTTGGCTTTCCTCTAACTGCTTAGTGCTCAATGTTTCTAAAACCGCCGCAATTTGGTTTCCTCACACCTCTCCTGTCCCGTCTCTTTCTCCATCCCTTGCAGGTTCCCCCATCACTGTGGCTTCCAAACTCCGCTACCTTGGGGTATTTCTTGACAGCAATCTCAGTTTTCAAGACCATATCTCTCATGTTTCCCGCTGTTCTTTTCTATGTCTTCGACAAATTCGTGCCGTACATCCCTTTCTGTCTACTCAGGCCCTCACTACTCTTCTGCTCGCGTTGGTTATCACTAGATTAGACTTCTGTAACACTATCTTTGCTGGTCTCCCTAAAGCTCAAAAACACCGTCTTCAACTGATCCAGAATACAGCTGCTCGCATGATCCTCCACGCTTCCCCACGTGACCATATCACCCCTCTGCTTTATCACCTCCACTGGTTGCCACTTGACTATCGAATAACATTTAAGGTTCTCACTTTAGCTCACAAAGCCATTTATCATTCAACTCCTGCCTACCTTTCTGATTTACTGACTTATCATAACCCCTCTCGCAGCCTCCGGTCCATTCACATTAACCGTCTGCACCTCCCTGCACCCTCCAAAGCCCATTTGCAATCCACCAGAAAATCTGCATTTTACTACCTAGGACCCTCTCTTTGGAATTCCCTCCCTACTAACCTCCGCACAGAAGAATCCTACCCCAAATTCCGCTCTCTTCTTAAAACCCATCTTTTCTCACTAGCTTTTCCCCTCTGAAGACTTCTCTCTGTTTTCTATTTGTATTGCTTCTGCCTTTACTCTCCTTTCTGCTTTTAATTATTGTAATTTCCTTTCTTTTTAACCTCTAATTTTTTTTTTAATTGTAAACCGCCTCGGTGTAATGAGAGGCGGTATAGTAAATGTAAAATAAACAATAATAAACAATAAACAATGTTGAATAAGGCCATCATGGCCAACACTAAGAAAAGCAGAAATCTCAGTATAGTATGGATTACTTATAAGAACATTTTTGACAGTATCCCATACTCATGGATAATAAATTACCTTTAAATGTACAAAATCCTGGTTTGATAGAGTACAATAAGTTCACCATGACAATGTGGCAAACCACACTCTTTTTGAAATATGAAGATGGTCAGTATATCATTCCTAACATCAGGATCCAGTGAGGGATATTTCAGGGGATTCCTTATTGCCCCCTTCTGTTTTCTGTGGTGCTTAATCCAATGAGTACTCTCATCAGCTCTTCGGGATATGGATTTAGCATGAATACTAAAGAAGTAACAATATCTCATTTATTATTTGTAGACGATCTGAAGCTGTACAGTTCCAACAACCAACAATTAGCAGAGCAACTCCGTGTGGTGAAAAGCTTTTCTGATGACATCAGGATGACCTTTGGCCTTGACAAATGTGCTAAAGCAACTTTCTTTTTTTAGAGGAAAATTGAGCAGAACAGAAAACATCTCCCTGGCTGAAGGTTATGACATCAAGGAGCTTGAACAGGAAGATGTATATAAGTATCTCAGAGTAGAAGAAGAAACACTGAAGCAGAAATTACTGACAGAAAAGATCAGTAAAGAATACTACAGGAGATTAAAATCATTATTAAAAAGTGCTTTAACATCATGGAATAAGATACAAGCCATCAATCAGCTGGCAATTCCTATTCTTTCATACAGCTTTGTGGTTGTGGACTGCCTCTTAAAGATCTTGAAAAACTGGATTTGCAAACATGAAAACTCCTCCATGCCCATGAAGTGATTTACAAGAATCAGTGTATGCCAAAACTGTACATCCCTGGAACTGAAGGAGGGCTAGGACTCAGAGATTGATTATACATACAGAGCTACTATCATAGGCCTCCAGGCCTAGTTAACTGCAACCTCTGATCCAAATATGCAAAAAGTGCTGAAATATGAGAGTAAATGTCCAGAATCTGTCTCCATCATCAAACTTAGACAAGCGTTCTGACAACTAGAAGGAATGAGTGAAAATCCACAAGCATACATAGGGAAGGAAGTAACAGAATTTGCAAAACAAGAGAAAGAACTCTTCAAAGAATTAGATCAACAAACAAGATAAAAACAAGCGGCAGATGAACAAATACAGTGGGAAATACAGAGTGTTACTCCAGGAGCCCTTTGTTGATCAAAAATGGACACATGAATGGTTAAGGATGGGTGAACTGAAACTGAAGGATGAGAGGTTGATAGTAGCAGCAGAGGACAGCAATTTATGGATTAAATGGTTTGCAGCAAGCATCGAAAAAACTGACAAACACAGACATATGTTGATTCTGTAAGAAAGACCTGGAAACGATGACTCATCTCATAGCTGGCTGTGAAATTATGATGGCAGAAAATTTCTATACAGAAAAAGACATAATAAAGTAGCATGCCTCATCCAGTGGAAACTCTGTAAGTACTACAACACTGTGCCCGAAAAGCACTGGGATCACGATCCTAAGAGAATAACAGAGAATGAGGAGATTATGATCAGATGGAATATTCCCATGCTGACCAATAAAAAGCTGGATGCGAGAAGCTGGATATAGTGCCTAAGGAGAAAACACCAGAACGGCATTGATAGTAGAGGTGTCAGTTCCAAGTGACTACTCTGTGAATCGCGTGGAGAGGCAGAAGATCCTAAAATACCAGGAAATGCAGTCAGAGACCAAGAAAATGTGGCAGAAAGATACAGAAATGTTCCCCATCTTGTTGGGTACCACAGGCTGATAAAGAAGAATTTCCAAGCACATCTTGACAAACTACCCATACATGTTACATCTTATGAACTCCAGCAGGAGGCTCTCTTTGGCACGATGCAAGTACTGTGCCGAGCCTTGGCAGTAAATTTGAGAGACTGAGATGCTACTCCCCATGCCCTGGCTTAGAAGTCATGTTCACGACTGTCATGGTATGCACAAAACTAACCTCTTTGGAGAAACTTCCCTGAGATCATCTTTGAGTGAGGTGTTAACCTATCCTCAAAAGTGGGTTCCATGGATCACAGGTCATAAAGGTGATTCAGTGAATCCCAGCGAGGAAATACTGTTTAAGGAGCGGCCAGACAGCAGCTCTCCAGGGAGCTGAGCTGTGCTATGGAGCTCCAATCCTGCTCCTGTCGTGTGCTAAGCAGTTAATGCAGGATTTATATTGAACTGGCTGGTTTTAACGGGAGATAGCTATTACCACAGACCTACACTAATGGTTTCCATGGGTTAAAACATGTGTTAACTGCTTAGCGCACTTGAGTAAAAGGACCCCATGTGCTTACATTTACACCTAATCTTTGCAGAGCACAATTTTCTTGGGCAAATTTATATGTGGCCACTCAAATTTTCAAAACAATGCACAATGCAATGTGTGCCTTTGAGTCAGTGCTGTCTCCTGGTGACCCAGCAGCCCCTGCGTTTTCTTGGCAGTGTGACCGGAAGTAGATTGCCAGGCCTTTCTTGCAAGGCAATGAATGGTTAAGTGACTTGCCCAAGGTCACAAGGAGTGCTAGTGGGAATAAAACCCTGGTCTCTTGGTTATGAAATCAGTGCTCTAACCCCTAGGCTACATACTGGAAGAAAGCAATAGTTTCATCCTTGATGGAGAAGAAATAGTAGACAACTTTAACCTGCTTGGATCAGTAATCAATAAAGAAAGAACAAGCAGTCAAGAAATCTGACAACCCATTGCTCTTGGCAGAATGGCTATGAAAGACCTAGACAAGATTCTCAAGTGCAGAGGCATATCTGTGCATACAAAGATTCAGCTTGTCCAAGCCATGGTATTTTCAGTAACGAAATATAGATGCAAACGTTGGGCAGTGAAGAAGAAAGACAGGAAGAAAATCGATGCCTTTGAGTTATGGTGCTGGCAAAGAATATTGGGGGGAGATTCAGCAGTGGCAGCTAGCGCTCCTCATATAAAACACATAGCCGCCACTGCGGAATATTAACCCTGGATATTCAAAGCCACGACCATATAATATAACGTCCCTGTTTAACGTACATTAGTTTAAGTTACAATGCAAACATAAGTTTACCATATATCAGGCAGACACGTTTGCAATTGGCCATTTCTATGTGAAAACTCGACTTTGGCTGAGAAAATGCCTTTGAAAATTACCCTCCATGTGTCCACTCAATGCATGCAACTCCCCATTCTTCAACACAGTTAACTCCCCCTCAGTATCTTGGTGCTTCTGCTATGAAACTACTCCCTCTCACAATTCAGACAGGCTTGAGCTGGGGCCACGCAGTGGTATTCATACATATTTCCATGGCAAGAGTTTTGCTGAGAAGGCACAATCATCCTAATGTCTTGCAAACCTTGCAAAGAAGGTTCTAGATTCAGAAGATCCTTATTCAAAGTCTTTGGATATCCATTAAACCTTCTGGATCATAACCAAGGACTCCAGCAATGAGCCAAAAGGGCAACTCCCTCAGCTGAGTGAGGAGATTATTTCCCTTGGCTTGGGGGGGTTTTACATGGACACATTTCAAAATGAGCTACCCAAAAGTGAAACACTGGCTTCTGCAGCTGTGTTTTCCAACAGAAATGCAATGCAAAAAATTTTGTTGAGTTTTTCAAGAAGGCTTCTCGGTTTGCAGTTCATACTGTTAGATTTGCATTTTGGTTGAGTCAAATGATTAGAGTAATCAGAGTAAGTGGAAACAGAATCTTTTAAGGGGTGCATTTTCAAAGAATAAAAATAGGGTTCACCCATCTAAGTCTTGCAGATCTGGGCATGCGTTTGTTTGGCTGCCTGCATCATGCAGTAAGTTTGGCTGTGTGAAATAAACCAGCATTCCAGGGGACATTTTAAAAGTATGTTTGTAATCTATTTTTGTAGATTTATGCATCAAAGAAGCACAGGTGTTGTAAGTATGACACTAATGGGCTCTTTTACTAATGGGCGCTCTGGTGTTGCACCTAACACGCTCAAACCCATAACATGCTAAGTGCAAACGCCTCAGAGTTAACTGTTGGGGGCGTAGAAAGCATGTTCCCACTAGTTAACTCAGTGCGCCCTGCCCTAATGCAGCCTAAAATAGCACGGAGGCACTTAACCCCACCAAAGTACACCCATGCTAATTGCATACCTTGTAGTTAGTGCAGGTCACGCTCACTCTGCCCACTCTCCAGCCTTGCCCACCCACTTACCACCCCAATGTGCAAAGCACAGTTAGCATAGGAATTGGACCATGCTAATTGTGTTGGCCTCGCGCTAACAGTTACGCTAACTGCTTAACACCCTTTAGTAACAGGGCCCCAGCGCCTAACTCACACTACCATAATGCTAAAATGTTTGAGAGCATGCACATATTATTAATCCTAGAGCAGCCCCATAGTCACACACAATGTGGGGATGTGCACTCCTTAGCACACCTTTGGTTCATTAAAGCACCTGAAAACTTTTAATGCATGCAAAACTGATTTAATATGCCTTAAAACCTATGAATTAATGCATGTACAATCAGTTTCAGTGTTTTGAAGCATTCTAGTTCGAGCTAAACATTTTTATTAACACAAAGGTATAAAATGAACCAAAACAATTAACAAAAATCAGGGAAAAATGCCAAATTTTCCAAACATCAAATGGAACTTTTTTGGCCAGTGCACATCCCTAGTGAACTGGCAGGGTTTCTGCTCATGCTTTTGCAATGAGGAGCTCTACTGAAAATTTACCCCAAAAAGACTTCATACATCAGTAATGAAGTAGTAACAGGAGAGTTCAAAGCAGTTTCAGAAATCTAGAAAGGATTATTAGACATTAGAGACTGGAAGAAATTAATGCTGGGTGTTAGACATTCTAAGAGCCCTTTCCACCCCTGTGGATTCTTTGCCCTTTCACTGCTATTCAGAATAAAGGATATGTGTATAGTTTCGCCTTGAAAATTGCCCCAGGAAATTACCTCCTCTTTCTTGAGGGCCGGATGGCTTTTTTCCTCTTGCACCTTTTCCTTTTTAGACGCCAGTTTTGCTTCTTTATCTTCACCCTTTCCATTTTTTTAAAAGGAGAATTGTAAATCTAGGCTTAGGGCCTTTAGGCACACAGGCTGCTAGAAAGTGGTGAGCTGGCAGTCCTTGTGGGTGGGCATGCCGGAGGGCATCTAGTGGCTAGCCGTCAGCAGCGCCGGGACCAGTGGGTGCCCCCAAACTGCCCATCACAAACTCCAGCTCCCAGCAGCCTGTCCTGTGTCTGATCAATAGGGCTGTATGTTTTGTTTCCATTGTCCAAAAAAACCAAACAGTGGTTAGGGCAACTTTTGTAGCGTCTTCCAATTTTCCTCTATTTTTCTCTTTATCCTCTGTTGGGACTCGCATGCTGCAGAACAGCTAACCTTCTGTTTTACGGAAGATTATTTCCTGTTTCAGACAGCTCTGCCTTTTTTTCCATTCCTTTAATTATTACTGGAAGATACATACTCATTTTTCAATTAGATTATCTAGATTTTTACCAGGGAGGTTTATTCCTAACAAATTTGCCATGACAAAATTACAGCCCTACTCATCTCTGTCAATGTCACTTGATTTTTTTGTGTGGTTACTTGCCCTCATGTGCTGCGGTGATGTTCACAATCAATCACTCAGGTGGTGCTGTGCTCTTCATTGATCACAGAAGTGCTTATCACTCAGGTGCTGCTGTGCTGCTCACCACTCCTGGATGCCACTGTGCTCACCAATCCTTCATGTACTGTGCGTTTAATTGATCATTCATGCACTGCTGCTCTGTTCACTAATCAGTGGTGTGCTGTTCTGCTGCAAGGTTAATTCCTTGCGTGCTGCTCATTTAACTCCTTGCGTACCAAGGTGCAGAAAACCCAATCCCTTGTGCCCTCTTGTAAATATTTTGGAACAGAAAACAAAGGCAAAAGACATAAGCAGGGTTTTAAACATGCAGGATTTTTATCTTTAAAGTCATGGTACCTAAAAGAGGTTACTCTGCAATGTCATGCCATTAGAACTTAGAAAGCAGAAGCCAGCGCTTTAGTAAAATGAGACATTCAAGTTTAGCAGCTTGACATGCAAGAAGAGATTTGTGAGTGAGCTTCAATCCAAAATTTGGATGCATTACATTTCCAGCAAAACACGGGTGACTCAAGACATGGTGCAGAAGGTTTGACCATACCTGTTTCCTTAGGAAGGCTGGCTGGGCTTTTTCTTCTTGTGCTTTCTTCTCTTTTACCTGTCTGTCTTCTACTTTCTTTTCTTTTCTTTCTTCTGTCTTTGCTTTTTCCTCTTTCTTTTTGGCTTCTAACTTAGCCTTTTCTTGTGTCGCTTTTTTCTCTTCTGCCTTTTTCCTTTCCCTTTCTTCTGCTGCCTTTTTTTCTTCTGCTTTTTTCCTTTCCTTCTCTTCTGCTGCTTTTTTCTCTTCTGCCTTTTTCCTTTCCTGTTCCCTCTCTTCTGCCGCTTTTTTCTCTTCTGCCTTTTTCCTTTCCCTCTCTTCTGCTGCTCTCTTCTCTGCCTCGATCCTTTCCTGTTCCCTCTCTTCAGCTTCTCTCCTCTCCTCTGCCTCGATCCTTTCCCGTTCCCTCTCCTCAGCTTCTCTCCTCTTCTCTGCCTTGATCCTTTCCCGTTCCCTCTCCTCAGCTTCTCTCCTCTCCTCTGCCTCGATCCTTTCCCGTTCCCTCTCTTCAGCTTCTCTCCTCTCCTCTGCCTCGATCCTTTCCCGTTCCCTCTTCTCAGCTTCTCTCCTCTCCTCTGCCTCGATCCTTTCCCGTTCCCTCTCCTCAGCTTCTCTCCTCTCCTCTGCCTCGATCCTTTCTCGTTCCCTCTCTTCTTCTGCTGCTTTCTTCTCCTCTGAATCATCATTTTGCTCTTTTATTATGTCAGTCATAATGTTCTGTTGCAAGCTGAGATTATTTATTTCTAGTGTCACTTCTACCTGATTTTCCTCACTGATGCCTGGTTCTGCCTTTTCCTCTTCCTTGGAATCATAAATTTCTTGTTTCTTCTCCTCTTCTTGTCTCCAATCATTTCTCTCAGATGACTTAGTTATAGTTTCAATCTCCTCAAATTCAAAGCCTCGGCGGGTTGTTGCCTTTTCATTTTTCACAGCAGTCTCGTTTTCTTCTACCTCGTTATTCTGGTTTCTTGTGGGTTGTGTTAAAGTTTCATCTGTTATTGTTGGGTCCAACTCCCTCTGACGTTCTAAGGCCTCCTGTAGGCGTCTTTGTCGTCTTTCTTCCCTTTTTGCCAGTCTCTCCAACAAGGCAGCTTCCTCATCCGTTGATACTTCAATAGTTTTAGTCATTGTCGTTTGGGTCACCTCTTCTGCCACACTGTAGAAATGTGAACAAAAAAACGACGAGTTAACCAAAGATCTTGAAAAAGTCAGAAAAGGCACCCAGAGGAGCACCACTAAGATAGTCCAATGAAGTTATTGTGGAGCTTAAGGGAAGGGGCAGGCTTCAGAGGCAAAGAGCAGAGCATGAGGGAAGAGAGGAGGAAAGAAAGGGGTAGAGTTAGAGGAGGGAAAGAGAAGAGTCCCCGACACACACACGCAAGCACATAGAGCCCCTTGATACATACCCAAGTGCATCAGATTCATTACTGCCCCCCCTCCCCAAGGCAGAGTGCCAACACAAAGACCACACTCATGATACACCTGCACACTCTGCTCACCCATCCAGACAGCCCCTATTACCCTGCTGAGACACACTTTACCATGGCTCTTTCAGTCAAATCACCCACACAGACATGCCCACTTTGTGACCACTTTGATTTTAGGATAAGGTGGTATACAAATCTGTCTAAATAAATAAAATTAAAAACTAAAAATGTCAGAGTCTGCAAATGGAGGAACGGAGAAATGTGCCATTATGTCAGCTCTAAGGCCTGGAAAGCAACTAAATGGAAAGGATAAACCTCTTGATCAAGACCTACCCCAGTCAAAGACCCCCCACCCCTCAATTAAGCCCCCTAGCCAATTGATCTGTCAATACCACCCATGGCCTGCTGTCTGGAGGATGGGTGGTGCTGACAAAGTGGGGGGGGGGAAGTTGATTGGGGGAAGGAGTTGAATCAATTGGGAGTTCTTTAATGGTGGGGGCTTGATTGGAGGGGTCCAAATCTTCCAGGAGGAGGGGGTGCTGGTGCAGCATGGCCATCCATTGTGCCATGGGCAATGGCCTTTCTACCAGCATGCAATGATAGTGGTGTTATGGGCAATGATGCTACTGGTAGTCATGACAGCTAGCATGCAGCAATATCACCGGCCAACATACCCGCTCTCCACCTTATCCCACCCCATCTTGCACTAATCAGATAGCATGGAAATAACCCTGAGCTGTCTGTTTAGCGCCAGCACTGATAGTGCGGGTCAGTGCATGCTGATGGCTTGCGCTCGAGACCACTCTGACAGCACTGCTTAATAAACATGCTCCTAGGGGGCACTTTCCAACTTGTTTATTTTTCATAGACCAAGTTTAGATGGAGTTTAGTGGAGGAGTAGCCTAGTAGTTAGAGCAGCAGCCTGGTGACCGGAGAGACCACAGTTTGAATCCCACTTGCACTCCTTGTGGCTTTGGGCAAGTCACTTAACCCTCCATTGCCTCAGGTGCAACCTTAGATTGTAAATCCTCTGGGGACAGAGAAATACCTGCAGTACCTGAATGTAACTCACCTTGAACTACCACTGGAAAGGCGCAAGCTAAATACTAATAAATAATTGCACAGTCAAAGTAATCACCAAGAAAATACTGAAACAAAATGTTAACTGTTCCTCAATTGTAAACGATTGATCCAAGATGGTGGCAGAGTAGGACGTTGAGGAGGGAGATCTGAGTTGGATCTCTGCCTGAACAATCTATTGATGGGGAGGAAGAGGGAACAACATTCACAAAGACCCTCTGGTGTTACCTTTCCTGCATCTGGTTTGGTGCAGACCTCCATTGCTCAGTTTTGTCTCCCCTCCGCATCATCCATGGTTTTGGCTGATCTGCAGGGCTCTTCAGCAGATCAGAGCAATGGGGTGGATTTGAGCCCCATCCAAACGCTGCTGCCGAAACCTGGAAGTGCTTTCTTCAGCAGTGGGGAGCGTCAGGTCGCGTATCAGAGCGGGGAGACTTCCGAACCAGGGCTGTGAAGCCAGGGCTGGTTGTATCAACTGCGGTGTCTGGAGCGATGGTTTCTTCCCCCGAATGTGCCTTGTGGGCAGTGCAAGTTCAGTCCAGTACTCCTGCTACTCTGGGTATTGGCTGTTTGGAAAAAACAATCGCTAGTAATGCTTGATAGCTTATTTGAGGCAATTTCTTTGCTTCAGCAAGCCTTTCTACCTATGGTGGGGACTTTTATGCAGGATTTAGCAGCTGTTAAAGTTCAGTGCTTGACAGTGGAGACGGACTTAGTGGGGCATGCCACACGGATGACTCGGCTGGAGACCAGGATGGAAGAACTACGTACACTCGGTGGAGTGTTCTCCAGGAGGCGTTTAACCCAAGCACAGAGGACTGAATTTCTGGACAATCAGTTGCGTTGAAATAATTTGAGATTCTTGAGCTTTCCTCAATCCCCCTTGTTACCATCTGTCGATCTTGTCCGTAAGTACTTTCTGGATGTCCTGTGAATGCCTGCTGAGTCATTGCCCCCTATAGTGAGGGCACAATATGTTGTGGTGTCTTCATCCATTTCAAGCATGGAGTCAGATTCTGGAGGTACTGCGGGGGTTCCCCAGTTGGACCTTTCGGGGTTCTTGGAGAGCTCCCTGGAGGTGGTGACCAGCCGAGCCACTCTGTTAGTTGGCTTTGCTTTTGAGTCCGATCGTAATTCAGTTTTACGCTTGTATTTCCAAAATATGTCTGTTTCTCAGTTTATGGGGTCAAAAGTTCTAATATTTCCTGATTTAGCTAGAGATACCCAAAAACAGTGGAAGGATTTTCTGGCCTTGCGCCAGAGAGTCACCGTGTTGGGGGCACCATTTAGGTTAAAACATCCATGTAACTGTATTGTAATTTTTCAGTCAAAGCAATTTCTTGTTTTTGAACCCCAGCAACTTGTGTAATTTCTACAAAGTAGGGAAAGTGGAGAGTGAAAATGTGTTTCATGTACTGGCTGCTATGCTTTTACATCTTATCCTCCTGGTGATATTTTTATTTTTTTTTGCTCCTTTAGGCTGAATGTGATTAGCCTTTTTGTATTTTTCTCTTTTAGATCCTTATAGTGGTTATTTGTATTTTGTGGTCTAACCTATGCTGTGTTATTTTTCTTTGTGGGAAAAAATTTCTTTTGTATGATTTCTGTTATTCGTATTCAGATGTGTATTCTCTGGATATATTGTTAAACTTTATAAAAATTTTAAAAAAAATTGTAAACGGTGGTTTTCCTAATCTTATAATTGACCAACGCTCACCATGTGATGGCAAATAAGGTGCTCCAGTTTAAATATATATTAGACTTTGCAGAGTCCAAAAGGAAGGGCTCTTTCTTAACCAGAGTGCTGTTGAGGCTAGCCTTTACAAAGGAGATAAGTCTTGGAGAAAGCCAACAGGTGTGCATGGTTCAGATAGGGTCTCTTCAAAAATGCTGAATTTAGACTAGCTGATAGAGAGGATATCATAAAGGCTCAATGAGCTCGGATGCATTTAGATTAAAACAGACAGAGAGAAAAACAGTTCCAAATTTCCCCCATCAACTGCTCGGCAGGTTGTGAATAAAGATAAAAACACACTTTAGGCTGTTGAACAAAAACTTCAGGGCCATAATCGACAGAAACACCCTCTTTGATGCACAACAACACAGATTCCTCTCCCTACATGGAGTAGAAACACTGAAGGTTTCCCTCAAAGCATCCTAATAAAAGGCATTCAAGACTCAACACAAGGATTCCTCCTGATCTTCCTAGATATCCCAGCCACATTTGATACTGTCAACCACAATGTCCTCCTCCGATGACTTCAATCCACCAGAATCCAAAACACAGTTCTCCAGTGGTTCCACTTCTATCTAACCAACAGACACCAAAGATAAAACTGGGAACAAACATCTCTACCTCTTACTGCCAAACACAAGGCATACCTCAAGGATCTACCCTATCAACACTCCAACATCTATCTCCCATCCTCTCTATCATCAAATCCCACAACATCAACTTCCACACTCGTATGCCGACAACATCACGTTCTACGGACCATTCATCACAAAATAACCCTCATACACAAATCACTAAGAATGCTTTGCTGATGTTTCTCACTGGTTAAGAACTAACAACCTAGCAATCAACTTCAAGAAAACTGAAGCATTATTTATTACAAAAGACAACGCATTCACACCCCCCCCATCCCCCCCAACTTCCATAACCTTAAACAACACTCAAATATGTAAACACAAAGTACTATTGGAATTGTGTATGTTCACTGTTTATTGTAAACCGCGCTGATGCTGAATAGCGCGGTATAAAAGAGACTTTAAATAAATAAATAAATAAATAAATAAATAAATAAATAAAAATGCAATCTGAAGAGAAATACCTTGGCATTACCCTCAACCCACGCCTCTCCTTCAAACTGCAAATGAATAAAATAGTCAAAGCAATATGCTACAAATCTAAAACTCTGCAATGCCTCCGCCCTCTCCTGAAACTATCAGACTTTTGCTCAGCACTCCAAGCCTTAATTCTATCACACCTCAACTACTGCAACTCCATCTACCGGGGCTTACCTCAATCCTCCCTTCTCCCCCTAAGCACTGCTTTCCACACAACAGCATGCATCCTCCAAGGAGCATCAAAACATGATAACACTACTCCCATCCTCAAGAAGCTCCACTGGCTACCACTACCCAGCCGGATCAAATACAAGACCCTTCTCCTGACCCACAAAGCCATCCACTGCCACCCCACTACTCACCTCCACACCCTACTCCAAACTCCACAGCCTAATAGAGCCAGAAGACTATCCACAAGTAACAAACTTACCATTCCCTACACCAAAACAAAATATAACCAACAAGCATGTGGATGAGCCTTTGAGTTATACGCTCTATCCCTCTGGAATACACTACCGGACTCAATAAGAAACATCACTGACCTCCACACCTTCTGCAAATACTTAAAGACTCACCCATTTTCTGAACATTTTAGCCCTACTACCTAAACCCACCTCTCTGTATAGTTTCCTACCTTGCACATCCTCTGATAACACCTACCAAACAGTATATAACTCAACCCAACTGTGCACTTTCCCTCCCCCATGAAACAAATGTCTCAGTGTCTCATTGTACATATGTTAATCCGTTCTTTAATCCATTCTCTGTATATAATTAATTGTTCTATATAACTGATGATCTTTGCCACTGAGATTCTCAGGCTCTGCTTCCTCCTTCTGTCTCGTCCACCTCCTTACTGGCATTACTCTATGACTAGAGTTGTGTGCTTTCAGCCTTCCATCTCCAAAACACAAACAACGTGCTTATGGTATTATTGGAGCAGAGCTCAAATCACAAATTTCTACCAAACTGGACCAAAATACAGTAAACTTGCAATCTGGCCAAAACTTGAACATGGCCAAAACTGAGCTTCATATTTTTCCCCCTAAAACCTCCTCTCCTCTTCCTCAACTCTGTGGATAACTCTCTACTCTTCCCTGTTTCCTCGGCTTGCAGCCTTGGAGTTGTCTTTGACTCCTCCTCTCTCCTTCTCCACACACATCCATCTGATAGCTAAAACTTGCTGTTTCTTTCTCTATAACATCAACAAAATTCACCCATTCCTTTCTGAACACACTACTAAGACACTTATCTACTCCTTAATCACCTTCCGTCTTGACTACTGTAACCTACTCCTTGCTGGTCTCCCTTTGAATCATCTCTCTCCCCTTCAATCTGTTAAACACTCTGCTGCGCGGCTAATCTTCCGCCAGCCTCATCATGCCCATACTGCAGGATTGTCTAACATCTCAACAAATAGGGGTGTCCTACATGGAGTGGTGGGTTCACCCCTAAACAAAGACATGGGGAGGGGTGGCCTGCACAGAGCGACAGGTGCACCTACTCTTGCCATCTTGCTGGGCAGACTAGATGGACCATGCTGGTCTTTATCTGCCATCACTTACTATGTTACTCCTCTTCTCAAGTCACTTCACTGGCTCCCTATCTATTTTCACATCCATTTCAAACTTTTCCTGCTGACCTATAAGTGCATTCACTCTGCAGCTCCTCACTACCTTTCTTCTCTTATCTCTCCCTAAACAGCCCCTCAGGAACTCTACTCTTCTGGCAAATTGCTTCTATGTGTGCCCTTCTCTTCTATTGCGAAGTCCAGACTTCGCTCCTTTCACCTTGCTGCACCTTACACCTGGAACAAACTACCTGTGTCTGTACGCCAGGCACCTTCTCTGACCGCTTTCAAATCCAGGCTGAAAATGCACCTCTTCGCTGCTGCTTTTGGATCTTGACTCACCTGATCTCCTTGTTTCTTTACCATTCCCTCTAGATGTATCCCTCTCTACACCTTCTGTGTTGTTTGTCTTGCCTAGATTGTAAGCTCTGAAGAGCAGGAACTGTCTCTTACATGTCTGTGCAGCGCTGCATATGTCTTGTAGTGGTATACAAATGCTCAGAAGTAACCAGCTCATCCAATCTGCTTAGTTTTACCTGTCCACACTTCTAGGATATATCCTCATAGCTAGCCATAGAGGTTTGACCACTGGCAAGCTGGTCAGCTTTGGTTTGTTTCTTCAGATTCATTGCTTCCATGATAGAGGACCATACAAGACTCAGTGCCCCTAGTACCAACCTCATCCCCCCAAACCGTGTCTTACCACTAAGCTCCATGATAATGTACAAAACTAAACACATGGCCTTCTAGATCTACATGGACTTGATGGACTGTAGCAGGCCACCATCAATCTGCCCTCCAACATTGTTGTTTCCTAAGGAGTTGTAGCTTGCTGATATCGGTGCCAGCGCTTGGCTGCAGTGCCTCCAATATTGAGCTAAGTCCTGCATTGTGTCCAGACAATATTGAGTTTAGCAACCCCAATTGTTTTGAAAAGGTCATGCTTCCTTTCTCTGTTCTTTGTTCCGTCCTTGCATCATGTCTCCACCCAAGTCTGCTCTTTAGAGAGTGAAGAATGTTATGACTTCAATACTGCAACCACTTAGCCTTCTTACTGCTAGGTCTATACAATCTGTCCAATTCACTGCTGGTGCTATTCCACAAAGTTCAGCCCATCTCTGGCTTTCCGGAACTCTTCACCACCAAAGTCTACTGTGCTTATCTTATAGTTTTTTTGAATTTCATTAGTATTTTTGTTACCATCACCCCTACTGCGAGTCCTTTCCATGCATCCACCACACTGAGTAAAGAAAATGTTTTGAAGTTACTTCTGAATCTACTTCCTGGAGCCCCATAGCACGACCTCTTCTTCCAGAGCAGTCCTTCTGAGAAAGATTTGTTCCTTGTGCCTGATTTTTACTTTTCCAACAATATCAATTAGTATAATTGTTTCAGGCAAGCCGAGTCCAGGATTCCAGGCTTAAATCATCATTGTTCCAAAATTTGGACCGATATATAATGTATACTGTGCTCCCCGATATAGAGATATTGTGAATTTTTAATGATTTGGTTTATACCTTTGACATATTTGAATGTTTTTATCATCTCTCCTTTGTCTCTCTTCTCCTCTAAAGGTAGACACATCTAGAACCTTAGTCATCAACTGCGAAAGGAGATGAGTCTTAACCCTAAAAACCATAGCATCCCTCTCACTCTAGCACCCATCTTAACACACTGTTCCACTATCTTCAAATAATCAGATGTTACCATCACAAGGTCTCTCTTTGGGTTGAAGCCATATCAGTTTCTCACCACTTCGCCCTTCTCTCTATAAAAACTACTGATTTTAGGAAGTTTACAAAAAAACATAAAAAAACAATCAATCAGCAAGAAACAGAAACATTATGGCAGAAAAAGACCGCATGACCTATCTAGTCTGCCCTTCCATATCTATTACTACACTAGTCCCCTTTTTACCTTTAGAGAGCCTCTGTGTTTGTCCTATGCCATTCTGGTTCAGACCAAAGGTCCATCAAACCCATCATCCTCTTTCCAACAGTAGCCAATCCAGGCCACAAGTACCTGGTAGGATCACAAAGGATAGATAGCTTCCAAGCTACCTACCCCAGGAATAAGCAATAGCTTTCCCCAGGTCTGCCTTAATAATGTTTTATGGACTTTTCCTCCAAGAATTTCTATAAACCTATTTTAAACTCAGCTACACTAATTGCTTTTAGCACATGCACTGACAAGGAGTTCCCAAAAGACTAATTATAAATTGAGAGAAAAAAATATTTTCTCCAATCTATTTTAAATATACTAGTTTGTGGCTTCATGTTGTGTCCCCTAGTCCTAGTACTTTCTGAAGGCATAAAGAATAAATTTGCATTTGCCCTTTCCAGTCCACTCAAGATTTTACAGACCTCTATCCTATCTCCTCCGAGAACAGCCCTAGCCTCTTTAGCTCCTCCTCATAGGAGAGTTGTTCCACCCCCTTTATCATTTTGGCTGCCCTTCTTTATTACCTTTTCTCATTCTGCTAAAAAATCATACATAAAAGAACAAGATATCAAAACAAATTAACATTCTTTAAAATCCTGAGTAAAATAATAAGTAATAATAATAATCCTTTCCTGCTCTCTCCAATTTCTGCACTTCAGATACAGAACTGCGCGTTTCTTCATTGAATCTGTACTGCCAAGCATTCAACCACTCCTCAAGCTTTGTTAGCACCTGGACAGAAGTCCACCAGCAGTTATTAACCAGGTAGACTTGGAGAAGGCACTGCTTAGCCCTGAGGGTTAATGGCCTGGGATATGTCTACTTTTTGGGATCCTGCCATGTATGTGTGACCAGGACTGGCCACTTCTGGAAAAAGGATACTGGCTATCAGAATCTATTGTTTAGCTTTAAACGCCTTGCTCTTTGCTGCCCCTTAAAAGCTGCTGCCCTAAGCAACTGCCTGGTTTGCCTAATGGTTGGGCGATCCCTGGACAGGGCCACTGCAAGGGTACTGGGTGTCCTAGGCAAACCTTCAGTCTTATGCTGCTTCCTGCTGAGATTTTCATAACTAAACTAAAAAGTCATGATCACGGAAACATCCCCTCTCACAAGAATCCTGTAAAAATGCATAACTGGACATCGAGGACCCAATATTCGAAGGGCTGTTACATGGTTTATGTGACCCAATGCTAACTGCTTAGAACCGGGGTGTGTTGGCGGTGCTCCGGAGGCTGAGACGATCAAGAACCAGGAAGCAGCAATACTGTATGCTGCCTGGTTAGCCACCTACGCCTAAAAGGTAGGTGAGGCACAGGAGCTAACCGGGCAGCAAACAATATCGCCGCTTAGCTCTTGTAGCTTCTGCTGTGTGCGTCGATCCCCGGATATTCAATGCCGAGGCCGCACAGGACCCCAGCATTGAATATCCAGGGTTAAGGGTCGGCAGGCAAGGCTATGCGCTGAGCAGCACATAGCCTGCCCAGGTGAATATCAGTCCCCATACTTCTCAATAGTAGTTAGGGCAGCAGCCTGGAACCAGAAAGACCAAGCTTCAAATCCCACTGGCACTCCTTGCGGACTTGGAAGTCACGTAACCCTCCATTGCCTCAGGTACAAACTTAGATTGTAAGTCCTTTGAGGACAGGGCAATGCCTCCAGCAGCTGAATGTGACCCACCTTGGACTGCTTCTGGAAAGGTGTTATGTGCTGTGGCTCTTAGAGAGTTTGTCTGGCTGTCAGGAGTTATTGTTTTGCTTTGACTGCTGCTGCTCTTTGCTGCCCCAGGCAACTATCTAGTCTTGCCTGATGGTTGAGCCAGCTCTGGATACTGGGCTTGATGGAGCTTTGGTTGGACCCAGTAGGGCAGTTCTTATTTATTTATTTAGACAGTTTTGTATACCGCCTTATCCTTCAATCAAAGCGGTCACAACACAATTGGGGGATACATTTAACACGTGGGGATATGAGACACATACACTAATACTTACAGGGAACATGAGCAATAGAGGGTTAAGTGGCTTGCCCAAGACCACAAGGAGCATCTGTGGGACTAGAAACCCCAGTCCTTCCGGCCCAAGGTTGCTGTCCTCTAGTGGGATTTGAACCCCCGACCTTCCAGCCTGAAGTACCTTGCCCCAACCACTAGGCTACTCCTCCCTGGAGTAGTATGTTGTATCCACTGCTGAAAATCCTAATGTCATCTGCAAAAATGGTCAACTTTTCCCTCTATGTCCTTTTCACTCACAAAGATATTGAAGAGAGTGGGCGTTAGGACTAATCCTCGGAGCATGAATAACCCCTTTTCCTTCCTTATACTGTCACTCTCTGCTCTTCACACGCTATGAGTGGAGTGTTGTTATAGTACATGTTGCCGTCTCGTTCTCATTGTCTTCCTCAGACACAGGCCACATTGTTTAGTTTGAGCTAAAAACAATGCTCTGTTTGATTCCAACCAACCTGATTACTTGAACACAGCGTAATTGATCCCTCTACACCACAGGTTCTGAACCTAATCCTTGGGACACACCTAGGCAGCCCTGTTTCCAGGATATCCACAATGAATATGCATGAGAGAGATCTGCATACAATGGATGCAGGGCATGCAAATCTCTCTCATGCATATTCATTATGGTTATCCTGAAAACCTCTCTGGCTAGGTTGGCTCTACAGTCTCCCCAACTTGTTTGACTGGTTGGGTTAGCTGCTTCTTTTTGAAAATTTACAATGAAAAAAACCCTCTGGCATCTATGGACCTTTACAGGGTTGAAGGCCTGAGGTTTGGTCTTGGGTGTTCAACACTTGTAGATAGCAAATGCCCCCAAACTCAGTCCTCAAGACTACCAACCGGATCTGGATTCAAGGTAACCACAACATCTAGTAATCCCTAAATGTGTCAAAATCACATTCCTGGATCTTCATTGCTACCATCACCTATGAAGGTGCCGGGAAGTGTGCCAGTGCTAATTGCTAAAAAGCAGGCAAGCTCAGGGTCTCTAGCATTGAGTCTTGAGTCATTTTAAAAGCCTTAGTTGTGATTTGAACATCTGAAACCATTCACGTGGACGTCCAAATCATGGAGATGTCCCCAGAGCCATTTTACAAATGGCTTTTAATGGCGTCTTCAGTGCAGGGATTTTCAGGTAGGCAGGGGGCATGTGTAATGGACTTAGACATTCCTGCTCGATTTCAGTGTTGGAGATGTCTGCGACCCCGTCCAAGTTTAGACCTTCACCAGGCATTGCAGATGTGCTTATTTTAGCCAAAAAACATCCAGAATGTTAGAGAAGATGAAGAGTTAAGTGACTAGCCCACAATCGCAAAGATCAGCAGTTGGATTTGAACTCTGGCTTTGCTGATCCTAGTCCACTACTCTAACCATTAGGTTATTAGTTATCCCTATTCTTAGATATCATTCCAGGGATGTCTTTAAAGATGTCTCCATAGACATCTATATCGGGCACATCCACGTTTGTGAAATCATGCTTGAACATGGATGTACCTGCTTTTTTTTCAAATGTTCTGGCTTGGATGTCCCAAATTGCACTTGGACATCATGTGAAAAATTGGTCATCATGTGCTCATTGCATATGGGTCAGTTGGCTAATCCCAGTTCTAAGGAACAAGATTATTGCCAACTGGGTTTATGCCCATTTCCCTTATGTCTTCACTGCCTCTAATATGGAATATGAGCTCCAGAATATCCAGTTTTATTAATCTGCTAAGAGATTACCTATTCTGCGCATTAACTTCTGTTTTTTCTGTAACAGGACTTTCTCCGTCGTCTTCCTTCTGTAAGCGCAGCCTCTCCTGCCTTGCCCGGCGGCGACGTTCTCTGGCGGCCTCTTCCTCGTCATCATCATTTCTCTCGTAGGATAGCCTGCAACACAGCCATTTAAAAGAAAACATCAGTCCTAGAACACAGCCCACAGCAGAAAAAAAGACGCTGTTTGAGGATGGACAACAGAAAGGCAGAACCTACAGCTCAGTATTGAAGGGGAGTTAAACATTTACCGGAGTGGAGGAGTGGCCTAGTGGTTGGGGCAAGGTACTTCAGGCTGGAGGGTCAGGAATTCAAATCCCACTACAGGATAGCAAACTTGGGCCGGAAGGACTGGGGTTTCTAATCCCACAGGTGCTCCTTGTGGTCTTGGGCAAGCCACCCAACCCTCCATTGCCCATGTTCCCTGTAAAATAGTTATCTCCAAGTTATAATGCCCTGTTCAATGTAATTTCAGTTTGTTCAATGTAAACCGCCTTGATATCATGAAAGGCGGTATATAAGAAATGTTAAATAAATTAGTAAACGTATAACTCCACTATCCAGAGATATTCAGAAGCAATAAAATACATTGAATTGCCCAGGCACTATCTGAATAGCAAAGGGGTGGAGGGAGGATGGAGCCAGGGTGGAAATCAAAAAATACATGCATAGTGGCGATATTTGGTCGCTCTATGGAGTCTTGATACATTGAGTTTAGGCCTGTTGAACAGCAGATCTAAAGGAAAGGGACAGAAGCAGTAGCGGTCAGGAGCCTATATGTATATTCAGTACCACTGACTATACACAAAGTCACATTAAATACACTATGGTGGTCATAGCAGGTGTTGGACATACAGCCTGAAGGTCCAAGCCGTGCTTAGCTCCTGAACGCAATCCTGCCCTCAGCGCTCCCCACATGTACAGATTGATTGTGCGGGCAGCGCTGGATGGGGCTAGAAGGAGGCACTGCCAGGAAGGAGCTGGGGTGGTGTGGGGGTAGTGTCTGTTGCCGGGACATACAGAGGCAATTCCGGTCATGCCTCTGTACGTTCCCTGGCTCCTAGTTCCACACCTGGCCTATTCCACCGAGGGTGGAATAAGTGCCATGTGCTATGTTGATCGCAGCCTGCAGCCCCTCCCACCCCATCGCAGCACTGCTGGAGTCTCCCCCGCCCCGGCCCCAATCCCAGTCTTGGGGGCCCCCGCTGAAGGTTGGTCGGCGGGGGGATGGGTCTGGTATGTGCTTTGCCTTTTGGTTGCTCCGGCTGGATCTGCCGATGCCATGTTGACGGGAAGTGGGCAAGCCTGTAGACACCCCCACACTGGAACGAGGTGCCCAGCTGGACATCTATGTATCCGATTCTGCCATCATGGGTACGTCCGGACTCTGCGGTGGCAGCATCGGGGACATCTCTGACACATCCAGGTTGTGGCCGGACGTGCAATGATCAGATGGGCCTCTATGCGTATTATTAAATGCCATAGCCGGCCTTTAAACTGAAACATTGATCTTCACCACTGAATATTACGCCCCAGGTTTATCTTGTAACCTCCAGCAGTTGGTCACTGAGCCCTTCTCAGTACTTTCAGGTGCTGTGGACCATGAATTGATTCACTTAACAGTACACTAAACAAACTGACATTAGCCTGGGACCAGACATTAAGAGGAACATTTTCAAAAGATTCTGGCTGCCTCACTTCAGGAGACCTGACTTCCTGAAAATTTAACCCTGCTAAGTCTCTAAATATACACACTCACGCTGATAGTTAAACACCACAGCAGTGGCATTAAAAAAAATCCAGAAATTCACCCGGACAGTGGCCAGCACTTGATGTCCAAATAGAGCAGTGCGTGCTGTATTCAGAATGCTATCCAAGCCATCCAGACAAAATTTAGGACAGCTCTCGGGATAACTGCCCTGGCACTATCTGCAATGCTATATATAGTGCTGCTAAATATCCCAGGATAGTGCCACCTTAAGCAAATTATCTGGATAGCAACTGCCACTATTTGGATATCTGCTTTTGAATATCAATCAGGCTGACTGTTTTTATTAGTAGGGTTATATTTAAACGCAGTGACTGGTTGTTTATAAAATTCAAGCTGGGGTGTTTATTTAAAAACATTTTTATACTGCTAATATGTAAAACATTCTAAGTGGTTTACAAACCATAAAATCAACATAAAACAACACAATAAAAATAAAATCCTAAAAACAAAAACCAATGTTCAGTGCTGGATCTAGATGGTGATCGGCACTGGCTGCCAGCGGTATCCGGGCAGTGTTTTGATTCTTCTAAGTGACTAGTTATCTGGATAGGGGATGCTATAAATTGCTGCTCTCTGGATAATTTTCTGCTCTGCTTCAACTCTGCCCTGGCGGTATCCAGATAATGCCAAGGCAGTCCATGGTGATACTCATCGGCACCATCCAGATCTTGGCAGTGAATATCCCCCATGGAGGGACCATTAACTGGCTAATATCCCCCCTTTTGAATATCAGGCCATGGGGGGATATTCAGCAGTGGCAGATGACACACTTTCAGCACTTAGCCGTCACTGCTAAAACTTGAAGCCAGATATTCAGTGCCAGGGTCATATCTGACCACCAGCATTAAATGTCAGGGTCAGCTGGATAGCAAAGAAACTAACCGGGTGACAGCGATATTCTGCTGCTGCCTGGTTAGCTTTGATGGCAAAAATTAGGTCACCCTTTCAGGTGTTTATCTTTCACCACTTTGCAATAACTGGGCAGTGGCTCAATCTCGCAGCTGCCTAGTTATCATTGGGTGCCAGCCCTGGAAAGCCCCAGGAATTTCCCAATGCCAGCCAGCCAGCGTCAGGCATGTAGCGGAAGCACCCATGATAGTGCCACTGAATGTCTCGGTCAGAGCAATTCATGTGGTTGGCAGGTTTGTTAACCGCTTTAATCACTTTGAAAATCCCCCCCCCAGGTGTTTTTTAGCCACTCAAAACGTAGGTGTTTCTGGGGGCAAAGTTTGATTGGGGAGGGGGACTACGAAGGGGGAACTTCGCTGGCTATTGCAAATTTTCAGTGCTAAGTCACTAAGTTGAGGTGGCTATGTCCATGTACACAGCTAGCAGGCTTAAACCTTGTCACTTATTTCAGAACCTGCTAGATTTAGCAGAAAACGTAGGAGGCTGTAGCATAACTGGCTTGCCACTGAGCGAATTGTCGAAGGCAGCGCATTTCCCTACGAATTCCAAGTGTGCGCATAACCCTGAAGGAGTGAAAGGGTTATGGGCAGAGTGACAAGTGAAGATGAAAAAAACATCAAAATAGTATAGGAAAAATGGAAAGTCTCTGTTTTCTGTGGCTTCCACTCTCCTGGGAAAGAGTCAGATGTTACAAATTCCAGGTAATTTTCTTGCCCTCTCACTGTTGGCTGTGGTAAAAGCTGAACAGCCCCATTATTTTGACATTGCAGAACAAAATACAGCCATATCCAAATGTAATCAATGAATCTGAAGTGTGCACGACTCACTTCTATGCACCTACAATTGATTCGTGTGCTTATAAAGTTATAGGGCCCGATATTCAGCAGCGGCAGCTAGCAAGATTACAGCACCTAGTCATCATCACTGAATGCTAAACCTGGGGTCATATCCAACCACCGGCATTAAATATATGGGTCAGCTGCACAGCCAGGAAGCTAACTGGTCAGCAACGATATTGAGCCGCTGCCCAGTTAGCTCCTGTGGGTAAAGATAGGCTAGCTTTTTTATCTACGGGTCGCTAATTGTGCAGTGGCTCAATATCGCTATTGCCCAGTTAGCGATGGGTATCGCCCCCAGAAAGCCCCGTTGTTAACCGTGTAGCATCAGAGCATATAGCCGTGGTATCTGGGAATATTCAGCAGCACTAACCACGCTTAGAAGCGGTAACACAGTTTACCATGTAACTTCCTTTGAATATCCAGCGCATAGTGCGCGTTACTTGTATATCTAAAGAATGAATATGTGAAATAAATGTGAAAAACGGCCAAAAATTAGGACAAACTTCTTTTAAGTGAACACGAATAGAACTTTTGTAGCTGCACCCCCCCCCCCATACTCCCCCCTTCTCTTAAGCCTGCTCAGGAAAGTGTGCTAGAAGGAGGAAGACCCCTGCACAAAGACTTATTCACAAGAAAAACCCTTGGGCGGCCACCTCCGAGCCACTGTACACAGCACTGCCATTCTACCATTTGAAATGAAAGAAAATAGCAAACAAGGTTATCCCATAATTAAGTAAGTTACTCAGCACCTGCTATTTCATTCAGTTAACCATTATATGAAACAGGATATAATGCACACGACTCACTCAACCAACCTGCTATCCATTTGCTATCGTTTGCATCTAGGACAGTCTCGGCTTCTCTACAGGTAACTCCATGGTCTTATATTAAGGATGTCAGCTCCAGCTCTGAGCGTGAAGCTGCTTCTCGTGAATAATATCGACACCTGATCCATTGCATTAAAGATTCAAATGGAAACGAGAAGACTGGAAGCAACATTGCTATAGGTCCTCGTGCTTTCCCTTAGAACCAGCCATGGACTGGCGTTACTAAGCAGCACCGGTAGTGAAGCAGAGCGAAGATTTCTTCTCTATAGCATATGGTACCCTTATACCATCACATAACCTCTAAGTGAGGAAAGCCAAGGCAGGGTGAACAATCGTGCTACTCGCACTGAGAAGACACTGGAAGCTTTTGCATCCCATCTACATCTGGTCCGCCACATTACACACCATTTCCTCTGATTCCTAGGCTTCAGCCTTTACCCTCGCCCTGGAAAGTGTGCCACCCTCCCCATCCAAAATCCCCCCTCCAGAAGCCAAAATCTCTATTTTTTTTAATAGGATATGTGCTTTCTGCTCCGCCCCCAGGAGGAAACGGAGGCCGTGATACTTCTCCCAGGTCCTTTCACCTCTCATCTCAATGATTAATAAAAGAAATCACACCTTACAGTCACGTCATGGAAAAAGAGAGGGCTGCACATTCATCAGCACACACTTGGTTCATTTGGGCACCTTAAACATCTTACTGTAGGAAGAAGTGATTGTCTGCACATGAACCTATGAATTAACATGCGCACAGTAGATTTACATGTGTTACAAAGTTCGAATGCGTGAACAAAAATGTTACTAAAATGAATGTATGAGATGAACCAAAAACCCCACATGAAAATCAGGAAAAGGCAAATAAATGACAAATAAATACAAAGGGGGATATTCAGTGGGGGCGGCTAATGCTTGTAACGCACATAGCTGTCGCTGCTGACTACTAACCCTGGATATTCAGTGCCGAAGCCACATCTGGCCACTGGCATTAAACATCCAGGTTGCTGAGGAAGCAGAAAACTAACTGGGCAGTGATACTATTGCCCTATTTGCCTCCATAAGTCAATTATGCCAGCCTTTGCCACACCTAACTTTACCCGCTTTTCGCTAATTGGGCACTGGTGATATTGAGCCACTGCCCGGTTGGCGATGGCTTCTGACTGTGCTCTGCCCTGGAACGCCCACGATATGCCCCGATGCTAAGCGCTTAGCATCAGGGCGTGTAACCATGGCACTCACAGATATCCAGTAGCACTAACCGTGTTAGCGTCACTGAATAGCCCATTTACACAGTTTGCAGGTCTTCAAACCTTCTAAATGCATTTGACTTTCCTCGCTAAAATTCTTTGCTTGAGCACTTCCCTACAAAATGGAAATCAGGACTAGTTTAGGCTCTCCCTACTACTACTGAACATTTGTATAGTACTACAAGATGTATGCAGCGCTGCACAGACACATGTAAAAGAAGGTCCCTTCTCATCAGAGCTTACAAGCTATCAAGACAGTAGCTGTACACATGGGATACATCTAGGAGGAGGTTAAAGAAATACAATGGCGATCAGGTGAGTCAAGATCTGAAAGCAGCAGCAAAGAGGTGAGTTATCAACCTGGATTTGATAACTGCCGGAGAAGGCGCCTGACATACAGACTCAGGTAGTTTGTTCCAGGCATAAGGAGCAGCAAGGTGAAAGGAGTGAAGTCTGGAGTTAGCAATAGAAGAGTAGGGCACAGATGGAAGTGATTTGCCAGAAGAGCGGAGTTCTCAAAGAGAGGTGTAGGGAGAGATAAGAAAGTTAAGGTAGTGAGGAGCTGCAGAGTGAATGCACTTATAGGTCAGCAGGAGAAGTTTGAATTATGCTGAAACGGATAGGGAGCCAATTAAGTGTCTTGAGGAGAGGGGTAATATGAGCATGATGAGACTGACAGAAGATTAGCCCTGCAGCAGAATGTTGAAGGGGAGAGAGATGATTCAGATGGAGACCAGCGAGGAGAAGGTTACAATAGTCTAGATGAGAGGTGACTAAGGAGTGGATAAGTGTCTTAGTAGTGTGTTCAGAAAGGAATGGGTGAATTTTGTTGAAGTTGCAGAGAAAGAAATGGCAGTTTTTAGCTATCAGTTGGATGTGTGTGGAGAAGGAGAGAGGAGTCAAAGACGACCCCAAGATTGTGAGCTGAGGAGACAAGGAGGAGTAGAGAGTTATCAACAAGAGACTGAGAAAGCAGGAAGGGGAAAGGAGTGTTTAGGGGGGAAAATAAGAAGCTCAGTTTTGGCCATTTTCAATTTCAAGCAGCGGCAAGACATCCAAGCAGTAATGTCAGAAATGCAGGCAGAGATTTCAGGTGTAGAGAGGTAGATCTGGGAATCATCAGCATAAAGATGGTACTGAAAGCCATGGGAAGAGATGAAAGTACCAGGGGACTGGGTATAGAGAGAGGAGGAGTGGACCCAAAACAGATCCTTGGGGTACACCACCAGAGTGGGATAGCAGCAGAGGAGGATCCATCAGAACAAACACTGAAAGAGTGATGAGAGATATAAGACGAGAACCAGGATAGCAGAGAGCCCTTAAAGTCAAGTGAGGACAAAGTATCAAGGAGGAGGTTATGGTCAACAGTGTCAAAAGCAGCAGACATGTCAAGAAGGATGAGGACTGAGTAAAGAACTTTGGATTTTGCCAGGAAGAGGTCACTGGAGGCTTTGACAAGAGCCATTTCAGTAGAATGTAAAGGATGAAAGCCAGATTGTAGAGGATGCAGAAGGGCTTGAGAGGAGAGAAAGTCTCCCTTATGACCTAGAGCTAATTGCTAACCTTATATGAACATTGGCCTTCTTGTTATTTTATTTACAAGCTGAAGCACTGATAATGAGTGAGAATGTGCCCAACGTATTCCTATAATCACACAAGAGAACTTCTAGTGAAAGAAGGAGCAACAAAAGAATATTTCCAAGAAAATCAGCAGAAAGGGCCAACGGAGCTGTAAACATCAAGCAAGGAATGAATGCAATGCAAACGAATAAAATGCTGTCTGTCTGAAAGATATATTGGATGAATATTAATGGGGCCCTAATGGAAACATTTCAAACTTGGACCGTGTAATTTGCCAAATCTGTGGAATCTCTAATGGTTTGCAGTTTTATTTAAATAAATTTTATGTAGTGAATGTTGCATTTGACACTAATTTCTACTGGAGCCATTTACTGAACCTGTCACTCAGAAGGCAGCTACACTTGGATCTCTGGCTTGTGACCATGTAAGGCTTATTGGAAGGACAGAGAGAGCTCACTGGGAAATGCTCAGGATTATCCATGGTCACAGACTTGTAGTTGTGGTACAGGATCTTCTTTGTCCATTGCATTATGTTCTGATCAACCATAGGCTAACACCAAAAGCTCCCTGTGTCTGCCCCTGATTGAGTGCACATGAAAAGTACGCTAGGTTATCACGTGTCCTGAGAAGACATGCACTCTACTATCAACATGCATTGGCATTTTGGTCGATTCCCAGGCATATGGAGTGGAGGAGTAGCCTAGTGGTTGGGGCAAGGTACTTCAGGCCGGAAGGTCGGGGGTTCAAATCCCACTAGAGGACAGCAACCTTGGGCCGGAAGGACTGGGGTTTCTAGTCCCCCAGGTGCTCCTTGTGGTCTTGGGCAAGCCACTTAACCCTCCATAGCCCATGTTCCCTGTAAAATAGTTATCTCCAAGTTATAATGCCCTGTTCAATGTAATTTCAGTTTGTTCAATGTAAACCGCACTGATGCAGAATAGCGCGGTATATAAGAGAATGTAATAAATAAAAATAAATATGCCAAATATGGCAAAAGACAGCATATTTGATCATGCTCTGTAGTGAACGGCTGTGGTTTCTTCTCTCTTTATAACAGATACAGGTTAACACAGAGATCTTTTCTCTGAAAGTAACTCTCTACAGTGTTATTGCAGATCGACTTTATTGCAAATAAAACTACCTGTCGTCAGCCTATTGGTCATCCGAGGCAGGGCAGTACCAAGGGGCACTGATGCCATTCCAGGAAGCCTGACAAGAGCTGGTTCCTGTGTGTGGCTGTGTGTGTGTGTGGGGGGGGGGGGGGACACCAGATTCACAAGTCACCCAGGGCTCATTTCCAGCTTGGTAAGATAACTGATCAGAGGGTCATTGAACCGTATGTCAGAGATGTGCTATAGCAAATAATTTATTTTATCTACTATAGAGACAACTGGTAAATAATTGTTAGTACTCTGATGCAATGTACCTGGCATTGGCTATAGGCATTTACCAAAGGAAACAGCAGGCATAAGCATGAAGAGAAACCCAAAAAACAATAGTGCCTAGCAAGCTAACTAGAACCATAAAAATAAAGTTAGGCACTTCAGGGCATCGTTGATGGAGATACAGAATTGTCAGATGCTTCAATGTCGCCTCTGCTGAGGCCTTTTAATTCCATAAGCTCTTTGTTCTTGAAAAGAAACTTTCACATGAGAATGGCGATAAGTACGTAGGCCCCGATATGTAGGGCATTAAGTATATAGCCGGTGGCTAGCAGTTGTCGCTGAACAGTAAACACGGATATTCAATGCCAGGGTCATATCTGGCCCCCTCATTGAATGTTCGGTTAACTGCTCTTGCCGATTGGTAACCAGGCAGTGGCGATATTGAGCCGTTGAACGGTTAACAATATGGCTTATTAAACTTGCTATACGCCCTTCGCAACAACAGAGTGGTGTACATTAAAAACAATTAAGAGAGAGGGAATCATAGTAAAGATGAAGACAAAATACCCAACAGGAGTACAAAGATAGGGGAGGGAGGAGAGAGAGCCATGAGCAGGGGAGAAAGAAAGTAGAAGTCTGAGCAGCCTTTGAGGGTAAGTTGAAAGCTAGCTGAAACAGATGGATCTTAAGATTTGAATTTGGGGAAGGATCGTTCCAAGTAGAGATCAGCAGGAAGTGAGTTCCAAAGGCTAGGCCTCGAAAAATAGAAAGTGGAGTGCTGGGTAGATTCATAGCGGGCATGTGAAAGGAAAGGGAGGTGGAAACAATTAGCATGCATGGATCGAAGAAGTAATGTTGGGGCTTGTGGGGGTGCCAGTGCGTAAGTTCATGTAAACTAAGATGAGAAGCTTGAATTGAATCCAGTACTGGGCAAAATGGCAGAAACCATTATAAAGAATAAAATTACTGAATATGTAGACAGTCATGGTTTAATGGGAGAAACCCAACATGGCTTTAGCCAGGGAAGATCTTGTCAAACTAATCTGTTATATTTTTTTTGAAGGTGTGAATAAACAGGTGGACAAAGGTGAGTCAGTTGATATAGTGTATCTGGATTTTCAGAAAGCCTTTGACAAGGGCCCTCTTGTGAGACTCTTGGTCAAATTAAAAAGTGATGGGATAGGAAGCAGTGTACTATCGTGGATCAGGAACTGGTTAAAAGTTAGAAAGCAGAGGGGATGGGATCCAAGATGGCCACCGTGTAAGGACGCGCTCCGGCGGTCGGCTGGTGATTCTGGACGCTGTCCTGTTAAACTTAAGTTTCTTGCTGTTTGAATTACCTGTCTAAGATGGGGAAAAGGAAGGGGAAGGTTACATACCCTGAAGCGGATCTTCCACCTAAGCAGCAGCCTATAACCAACTTTGTTACCGTCGGAGCAACGCAGGAGTCTGCTGGGGTTAGCGTCGGGGCTGACTTGAAGGTGGTCCTTTCGACATCGGACATGAGTCTGAGCCCCGAGCAGCGTGTTCCGCCCGATGAGCCTCTCTCGCTATCCGTTGCCCGACTTGCCAGCTGCAGCAGTACCTAAATGAGGTAGCTGTGGGTTTGCCATCTTCGGGGGCAACACCGAGCACGGGGTTGCCGTTAGATGTTGCTGGAGGCACCGAGGTTTCCACTCTGAGTGCTTCTGCCTATGGTGGAGGAGCCTTGATTCCCCCGGAATCCGGTGTGACGGGAGCTTTACTTTCGGGGGGAGGGGGGGGGTACAGTGGATCCTGGAGCGCCAGACATTCACAGTATCCTGGTGAAGCCAGCAGTAGTGACTTTGGATTCCATTTGGACTGCGATAACTTCATTGGAATGCTCTGTCACCAATCGTTTGAATATCGTGGAACAGATTTCTCAGGATTCACGGATGAGGCTAGATCGACAGGAACAAGCTAGTAAGCACTCAAACACTTGAAAATTTGTCTTCTCAAATGACTAATGTCCATATTCAGTGTTCTACCTTTGTTAAGGATAGCACTGTTCTTCATGCTAAATTGGAGAAGTTGGAGAATTTCTCCAAACGGTTAAATCTACGTATTGTTAATTTTCCTGTATCCTCTGGCGTTTCCCCTGTGGAGTTATTTAAAAAGTACTTGGAGGTTTTAGGGATGCCAGAAGCTGCCCTCCCACCTACTTCTAAGGTTTATTATTTGCCTATGAAGAAACGTTCTAGTTCTATTGATAATGCGGTGGGTGTTCAGAGGGATAGTTTTGACATCCTAAATCTTTCTTAGGTACTGGAATCCTCTGCTGAGGAAATTACGAGGAGAGCTACTCTTATGGTGGTGTTTGTTTTGGAACCTGACAAAGTTTGGACCTTAAAAATGTTTTTTAGAAATTCTGATAAACTCTTTTTTGGTCAAAAATTCTGGGTATTCCCGGATGTTTCTTATGTTACTCAAGAAAAAAGGAAGTTGTTTTTATCCATGCGCCCTAAAGTAATCTTATTGGGCTATTCCTTTGTCTTAAGGTTTCCATGCAAGTGTGTAATTAAGTCTGTTTCATCTAGATTTATTTTCTATGACCCAAAACATTTACGTACGTTTTGGGAAGCTAGAGCTGTTCCTGAATTAGTCCCGGTACCAGTGGAGCCTAATTAGATCGACTCATCTTGGACACTAGATTTGTTATGCGTCTCACGGTGGCTTTTTCCTAGGGAGTTATTTTCCTTTTATTTTTTGAAGTACCATTATAGCCTCTTTACTAGGATCCTTTCCTCCTTAATTTTTGGGCTGTAGTGTTAGATGAAATTTGGAATTTTGAACTGTTGTTAAAGTTTCTATTTGATATTATTTCTGTAATTTTTCATCTTTCCATTTCTTTCAAGTATGTAGAAATATTGCTTGATGTAATTGTAAAAATTTAGAAAAAAAAAAAGTTAGAAAGCAGAAAGTAGGGCTAAATGGTCAACTTTCTCAATGAAGAAAGGTGAATAGTGGCGTACCCCAAGGATCTGTGCTGGGTCCGCTGCTTTTTAACAAATTCAAAAATGACCTGGAAATGGGAATAACTAGTGAGGTGATCAAATTTGTAAACCACACAGAAATTATTCAAAACTGTTAAACTGCAAGAGGATTGTGAAAAATTGCAAGAAGACCTTGAGAAATTGGAAGACTGGATGTCCTAAATGGCAAATGAAATTTAATGTGGACAAGTGCAAAGTTATGCATCTAGGAAAGAACAACTGAAACTACGGTTACACGATGCAAGGTAGCACCTTAGAAGCCACCACCCAGGAAAAAGATTTATGCATCATTGTGGATAATACATTGAAACCCTCTGTCCAATGTGCAGCGGCAGCCAAGAAAGTAAATAGAACGCTAGGAATCATAAAGAAAGGAATGGAGAATAAAACCAAGGATATTATAATGTCTCTGTATCGTTCCACGGTGTGACCACAACATGAATATTGTGTGTTCAATTCCGGTCGCTGTATCTTAAAAAGGATATAGCGTTATTAGAAAAGGTACAGAGAAGAGTGACAAAAATGTTAAAGGGGATGGAAGGATACCCCTATGAAGAGAGGCTTAAAGTTATACTTCCTGTTAAATGTAACGACCAGACACGTGTAAACTGTCGGATGTTTTTCTGTTCAATGTAAACCGCGCTGATGTCTAATAGTGCGGTATATAAGAATTGTTAATAAATAAATAAAATAAATAAACTTGGATAGACTAGGGGACACACAATAAAGCTACAGTGCAACTTGCCTTTAAGACTAATAAGAGAAAATATTTTTTTTTACTCAAAGCATAATCAAACTCTGGAAATGTTTACCGGAGGATGTATTAAAAGCTGTTAGTGTAGCTGGGTTTAAAAAAGATTTGGACAAGTTCCCGGAGGAAAAGTCCATAAACTTATTTATTTATTTTTATTTATTTATCTAGGCTTATATACCACTTTACACCTGGTCAAAGCAGTGTATAAACTATTACTAAAGAGGACCCAGGAAATTCACTGCTTACCCTGGGACAAGCATTGTGGAACCTGTGTGTGTCTTTGGGAACCGGCCAGGTACTTGTGACCTGGATTGGCCACTATTGGAAATAGGATACTGGGCTTGATGGACCTTGGTCTGACCCAATATGGCATTTCTTATGTTCTGAGGTTGAACGGAAAGCTCACTTAAATTGCAGTCTAGATAGTGACACTTAGCCTTGTTCCTATCCACATAACTGCTGCAGAATTCCCAGAAATATTTAAGCGCTGTGGCTGGCTGCTGTGGTGTTTGAGTATTGGCCACACAGGCAGCCTTGAAGGTCAGTTTTATATAGGATATGGAATGAAGACATCCAGGTCCGGACATGGAAACTTCCCATTGTATTTCACAAAGGCTCTACCAAAGACACTTGCAAGTACCTGCATGACTGCACGTCAGTGTCTGATCATGTCCAGTGCGAGCAGTAATTTTAAAAAGCTGCATATGGGGAATAAAAGCATGTGCGTGGGAGCGACTTTTTAAAATCGCTATTCCCAATATCCATTCGCTCCCCGATCCCTTCCCACCAATAGCATGTTCCTCCTCCACTGATCACCTCCCTGGCACACATACCCACCAATCCCCCCCCCCCCCCATATCAACTAGCTGAACCAATATTCCTTGATATTCAGTCCTCCTCCCAACACCCCCTGATATCAGTTAATCCAACTGACACCCTCTGACACCCAGATCCCTCCCATTACAGACACCCAAAATCCAACCCCCATCCCAGCAGACCCCTCCAGGCCCCACCCTAATCCCCTACCCACAGCTCTTACCAGGGTCCTTGGTAATCGAGTAGGAGCAGAGGCGATCTTGCAAGTCTTGTGTTTGGAAGGGTATCTATGAACGCTAGTCACTGTTTTCTATGCTTTTTATCAAGAGATCTCTGAGGGAGAGAATGGTAATCTACAATTTAATAATGTTCATGGATGAGCAGATTGGATAGGTCTTATGTCTTTATCTGCTATTCTTTTCTCTGTTTCTAGCAGTAATTTCCCCCAAACCCTAATGGTTGTTCAGTCACAGCCACTATTTTGAACCCAGGACTTGCAAGACAAGGAGCAGCCTTGGATTGCTCTGCTCCCATTAGACTACCAAGGACCCTAGTAAGAGCCAGGGGTGGGGGATTGAGGGTGCGGAGTGGAAAGGGGAGATGGTGTGCTAAGAAGGGGGTCATGTTATAGAAAGATAGAAAATGACAGCAGGTAAAGACCATACGGCTTTTCCAGTCTGCTCATCCATGAGAATTATTACGTTCTACAATCCCTTCCTCTCTCTCTCAGAGATCCTCTGTACTTGCCACATGCTTTCTTGAATCGACATACAGTTCTCATCTCTACCACCTCCACTGGGAGGCGCTGTTCCATGCATCCACCACCACCCTTTCTATAAAGAAATCTTCCCTCTGATTGCTCCTGAGTCTATCACCTTTCACCTTCATTTATTTATTTATTTTTGTTGTTTTTTTTAATTTTCATCCTGCTTATTTTGGTAATCAAATTTCTTACATCAAAGTTTACAAACTATAGACAATATATAGTACAGTCTTCTTGCCATGGGGGATATCAGAGGACGAGGTGAGTAAATGCATTTACAGTTTGGGACTGTTTTCATGCCCCCTCATTCCAAAGCTTCCTTTCAACTGAAGCGGGACACGCCTCCTGTGTATTTATACTATGGAGGTATGTAAATGTCTCTATCCCACCTCTCCTCCAAAGTATACATATTGAGATCTTTTAAATATATACACACCTCCCAGTGTGGCTACCCTGCTGCAGATTTTCGTATCATCTACAAAGTGGTAAACCTTTCCCAACAGACCTTCTGCTATATAACTTAAAAATATGCTAAAAAGAATAGGACTGTGGCCTGATCTTTGAGACATACAACTGGTAACACCCCATTTTCACAGTGAACTTCATTTACTACTATCCTCTTTCACCTCCCACTCAACCAGTTGCTTATCCAGTCAGTCACTTTAGGATCCATCCTAAGGGCGCTCAGTTTATTTATAAGGCCTTGCACAAATCTAAGTGTACCACATCCCAAACCAATTCTCTGGTCACCCAGTCAAAGAAATCAGTCAGATTCATCTGACCAGACTGATCTCTAGTAAAACCATGCTTCTCAGATCCCGAAATCCTTTGGATTCCAGAAAATGCATCATCTTCTGCTTTCGTAGTGTTCTACTAATTTACTCACCACAGAGGTTAGACTAACTGATCTGTACTTCCCATCTCTACCTTACTTCCACTTTTGTGGAAAGGAACACATTCACTCAATTCCATTCCTCTGGGTTCACTCCAGACTCTAAAGGATCATTGAAAAGGTCAGCCAGCAAACCTGCCAGTCCTTCCCTAACTTCTTCCAGTACTCTTGGATGAATACTATCTGGCCCAATGTTTTGTCCACTTTTAGTTTAGCTAACTCCTCACGAACATAGACTTCTGATAATAGTTTGAGTTCTACCTCACTTCCATTCCCATTTGTATTTGTTTCTGGATGCCATTTTTGCTCAGCAGCCCTTGGAAAATCACGCCATGATCCAGGGAGCCAAGATGCTCTTGATGATACCATCCACACAGCCAAGCACTCATCTCCAGAATGTGAGTCTTTCATTCATGGCCCTGACCTTCGACGGGAAGGATTGAGGAGAACATCACCTACACACCTAACTGCTTCACCTTCTTTCCTAGAGCTACAAAGTCACTTTTGATATGCTCAGGTGGGAAGCTAGCAGTATCATTTGTGCCAACATGGATGAGTAGCATCAGATAATAGTCAATAGGCTTGAGGAATACTGGCAAACTCTCCATAACAACTTGGATTTTGGCATCAGGCAGACAGCACCCCTCCTAGGACATCATGTCTATATGGCAGATGAATGCCTTTGTACCCTTCAGAAGGGAGTCACCAACCATCACTTCCTAGAGGTTGCTGATTCTACAGTTTGGGGTTTTTTGGCTCTGATACCTCCTGTTCAGTCTTCCACTTCCAGGACTGCATACCGGTTCCTCGGTTGCCAGGAAGGTAGAGTGGGGGCTGTTGAGTCTGCAGGCTCTAGTGATCTGTATCCAGCTATTATCTTTTTTCACAGTGTCCTCTTCCCTTCTGCTAGAGATCTTCGATGCCTCTAGAAGAATTTCATCAATGTATCTCTTGTTGTCACAGATGCCACTAAGAAGAATCTCCTGAAGAAAGTGCGATACTGAAACGCTTTAGAGACGCTGCAGTAGAGCGTCGGGATTCATTTCTACTAGTGCCAAAAGAGTTTGATATGTGAAAAAATGTTTTACAAAAGAAAAGTCATTAAGAAGATGGTTGTGAAAGAAAAAATGTGTGATACATACGTTTAAATCAACAAAGAATTTTTAAAGAAAACATTTGATAAATAAAGAAGATTATTTTAGATGAAAACATTGTCCACTTGGTTTGAATAACACTAAGATCAGTTGTTTATTTAATCCAACTACTGGAAGTTAATATTGAACGTATGAATAACATTTAGAAACAGATGCCTGTTAGCCTCAACACCTCCTCTCTTTTCCTCACCTTGTTTCCTAAGGGATTCAACCTGCAGGCACCTTTCAGAATGCCCTGGATTTGAATGGATATAGAAGTGATAACGTAGGGTGACAGCTTTGGTGCCATGATGTTTCCCAACCGTATTTCTGCTGTTGGATCTTTGCTACCTGTTGGGTAAAAATGAGAAAAAAGACCAACCAAAGTTCCTACCCTGTCCTCAGCTACCCTGTCAGTAAAACCTAGTTATTTTAATATGAAAACTCATACCTTTGTGCAGAGTCCCTGTGTGTAATCCTCCTCGGTTGCTAACTTATTATTGGGGTCTGCAGTAGTGCACCTTGTTACTTCAGACTGTAAAATGTGTTTATTTATCTGGGGTGTGAGTACGGTGTGTTCCCTTTGTAAAATTACCTCAGGAAGTCTGCATCAGAGGCAGAAGTGGTGGGCCATAGAGAGGGGGGAGCAATGCAGCCCCAAAGAATTTGGGTAAGCACTACATTGCCATCTAAACATCACTGCTGCAGGTCCTGGAGAAGGGCGGCAGTGGCAGAAATGGGGGTAGGATGGAAGTGGGGTAGGGGAGGTAGGATTGAAGTCTGTGATAAGGAAGCTTATCAGGGCCCAGGAAACAAGGATAAAGAGGAGGAATTTACCCTTATCAAAGGACCTGTATTGCCAGGTCAGAGATACAAAACCTCAGTTGTACCTAGAAACCAGATTGTACCAGGCTGCAATAGGTTGCAGAGTGTCCCTAGTGGTGAGAAGGACGGGGAAAGCAAGCTCAGAGTAAGGAACCCTTACGTCACTGACTTTCCAAATTACTCAGCTGCCAAGAGGCAGACTGATTTGCAACACCTGAGAGGAGAAAGGGCAGGGTTAGAGCCTGGGAGGTTTAAAGCTAGGACAGAATATTCAGGAGGAGAGAGGAGAAAGAGTAGGAATGACTACTAGAGGAGAAGGAGTAGGAATGCCTACTGGAGGAGAAATGGAGCTGAAGCCCTGAGAACCAAGAGCCCATGCTGGAGGACTAGACAGGGAAGCTCAGATACATGCTGGCCAGAATATGAGGGAGGAACCAGTGAACCAAGTCTTGACCCAGGTATGAGTTTTGGAAGCCTGTCTGATGGGGAGCATTACAGATTTGCTGGAGACTGCACTTGTCCTGATGGGAGGCAGTCAGCTAAGCCCTCTGAGCCAGAAGTAGAATCCATGTAGCTAGGAGAACAGGAATTAGTTCTGGAAGAGGATGATTCTTACATGGACTGTTCTTTATGCCAAACTGCCAAGCACAAAGAAGTCCTGAGAGGTAATACATCATAAGGGAACCTTCCAGAGTCCAGTACCCTAGAGAGCCTGTATGTAGAAGTGAAAACGTTCTTTGAAAAGGAAAATACTTGTGCTGAGAATGTCTGCAGCTGCTTAATTGTTTGCTCATTGACCAGCTGAAGTCAGTGCAGTGCAGAGCTTATGCCGTACTCATGGTGGATTTAAGAAGTTTCTTTTGGAACAGAAAAAAGAGCTGTTTATGTGAAGCTGATATTTTTGGTTTTGTTTTAAACAGCACTGTTAGGCACGTTTGCTAGCAGTGGCTGTGGAAAGGACTTTCTCCTTTGCATTGAAAGACATTACAAGCTGTTTGTGCTTAAGTTCAGTTATATCCTGTTGTACTAAATATTATCCTGGAGAAAAAATCTAATAGATGACAATTTGTGAACCTTATTTGCGTTTACCTCATAAATAAATTCTGTCAATGCCTTAACTCTCGACCAACTACAAAAAGAGTGTTTTTCTGCCTAAACGTCAAGTGTAACCTGACTGGACTACCTTTCCCATGGTGCACTTCAAAGTCAGTCAGTCTGGCACATTGCTGAAGTGGTGGAATCTGCTATAACAAGCACGCCCCTCCACACTGCTGTAAGGGGCTATGGGCGTGACCTCATATCCTTGCACCGGCCCTGTCTAGATGTGGAAAGTTTCCAAAAGATTAGGATAGTTTTGCAAAATGTTTTGGGGGCCAAAGGGAAGGTTTATTAACCAGGTAATGGAAGACTTACAAATCTTCAGTGGGGAGAGGAGAGTTAAAGGTATTCAAAAGGATCAGGGTGCTAAGCAGAAGTACAGGAGTTTTCCCCCTCACTGTACACCTCTGGCCCTATGAGTTTGAGCTGGTCAGTGCAGGAGAAAAATGTGTCCACACTTTCAGAATTGGGCAGAACATCTGTAGTAACCTCACAACATAGTGAGTGGCAGCGACTCTACTATTTAATGACTTTTGCATGATAAAAAAGAGCTTGGATTCTATTAGGTCAGTGTTTCTTAGGCAGTTCCTGGAGTACCCCTGGTCAGTCTGGCTCTCAGGACAGTCACGATGAATATGCACAAGATTGATCTGTATGCACTACCTCCATTAGATGCACATTCCTTGCAGATAACCAGACTGGCCAAGGGGCACTACAGAAATGCTTAGTCTGTTTGGGGAGAGAGATGAAAAGGGTCTGTAGCCATGACGCAGACCAAGAGATCACTTGTCGACCCAGATCTCATCCTTCTTAAGCCGCAAAAGAATTAACCACTATCCAGTTTCTCATATCTCACCAAAATAAGGTTCATTTAATAACCTTGTTAGAAAACTCCCAGGGCACTAATGCTGAAAAGAGAACCTTAACGATTTATTCAGAGCACAAACAGCAGCAATACAGTCCAAGACAGTGTATTTGTTCTGTGAGAATGCTGAAACCTTTTCCTTTTCTATGCACCAAGCCAGTGGGCTGCTTTTACGTACTATATCTTCCAAAAACACTGCAGAAAAGTAAATTTCCCCAGCACAGAGTCAAATTCACCCCTAAGCACTCTCAGAAAGCTTTTCTATTGTTTGAGAAGCAGACTCCCAGGTATCTGTGGTTTATGAAGTGCAGGAGGTTTCCACATTCATGGCCTCCGTTTGCTTTCTGAATTATTTATTCTTTTAAAACAGCAGGAAGCCAGACTTCACCCACCGCTATCCAGTTTAAGTATAAATAATTGCATTAATGCATGACTGTATGTCTGGACTGCAGGATTGCAGTGGGGAATTACTTCCTACAAATGACAGCTTAACATTGTTAACTAAGAAAGAAGCCACAGTTGTACCCATTCACTAAGTACAGGGTTACCAGATGGCTCTGGGCCATCAAAAACAGGTTGACTCTGTCCTGCTTTTGCCCCGTTGCAGACATCCCTGCAATAGGGTCAGAGAAGATTGGGGGTGGGGGAATGGGAATGGGTGTCTGGCTGCATGACACTGTGGGTGAGTGAAGTCACTTTGGAATCAATTAGAGACACTTCTGATCCAGTGTGAGAAGGAAGTGAGTGGTCTGGGTTTCCAGAGCTACAGCAGACTCACCTATCACCAGATCAGTGCCAGCAGTAGGTCACCTGCCAAAGTCTGAAGCCGCCCAATGGCTCTTATTCTAGGTTTCTCACATAACCCCCTATGAGCTAGATTCCGACCTGCGTTTAGTGGGGCTGGACATCCAATCCTCATGTCCAGCCCCGCTAAACACTTGGGCACCTATTCAGGTTGCAGAGCTCGCCGGATGTAGATCCGAGATGTGTGGGGAGCTCTGTTCATGAGTGGGAGGGGGTGGGCTGGAGGTGGAGCAAGTGTGGGCAGTGGGCGGGAACCTGACCCTGGACATACAGGGCTGATTCCAGGGTAGGCCCTCTACATCCAGGGTCAGCAATTTGGACAGGGGTCTTATTCCACCTCAGAGGTGGAATAAGACCCCCTCAATGGAGGCATTTGCAGCAGCCAGACATGGAAAGCGAGGTGAGGGGGTTCCCCACAGCCCAACCCTGGCCACAGCAGGCCTGATCGGAGGTCAGGCGGCGGGGAAAGTCACATTTTGGGGTCTGCCGGGGATCACGGCTCCTGCATGGAGCCGCGGTGCCATGGCAACATGATGCCATAGCACCGTGGCTCCATGCAGGAGCCTGGCTGGACTAGCTGGGTGAGTGCTGGGACGACCGGGGTGTCTGAATCAGGGCACATCCCAGTCTTATGCTGCAATTCTGCTCCTGTGAAGCCATATAGCTCCCACGGAAGCAGAATCAGGTGCATCCCTGGGCTGTCCAGGTGTCTGGACGTCCAGGTGGCCCATGGATGCATATGACTGAATTGGCCTCCACATGAATAGGGGATGAATATTGACACTTATATGCAGAATTTATACATAGATCTGACTTCTGGAACACTCCAACCCCACTCTCTCCACTCTATGTATAGGTGTCAAACATCTAATTCCTTTTTAAATACTGACCATATAGGGCCCGATTCCGTCCTGGACGTAGATCCCCTCTGTATATCCAGTCTGAACCGGACGTTCAGAGGGGATCGCACATCTAGCCCCACAGGATCAGAATCGCGAACAGTCCTGCACGTGCAGGCTGAGACTGCGATTCAGTCCAGCCTGTACATGCAGGACTGTCCCCGGCTAACTCAGTCAAGGCTTTTCAATGGAGCCATGGCGTCATGTTGCCATGGCACCATGGCTCCACTGAAGAGCCGCGTTGCCGGCCGCCACAAACTAAAGAGTATTCCCTGCAGCACGACCCACAATCTGGCCTCCTAAGCCCAGAGTCAGGCTGCAGGGAATGTCCTCCAGCTCTCCCTGCCCCATTCGCGCTGCGGCTGTCCCAAAAACAAATGTCCAGGGAAGTTATTCCACCTCGGAGGTGGAATAACTTTCCTGCACATGTCGCCGGCCCTGGACGCAAAGGGCCAACATTAGAATTGGCCCTGTATGTCCAGGGCTGGTGACCGCCCAGACTCTGCCCCCATCCAACTTCCCCGCACAACCAGCAGAAAGTTAGTCGAGGCCGGGAGAAGGCACGAACAGCGGGGATGGACGTCCCATTGGGTCGTCCATCCCCGCTATTCGTGGCACAGAATAACCCCCATAATGTCTAGTTCTGAAGAGTTTCTGTAGCCAGAAGAAGCAGCGTCAACTCCTATGAAGATGAATTTTCCCAAGAAATCTTGGAGTAAGAAGAACCTCATAGGGAATCTGCCTTGAAACTAAACACCTTTTCAGAATATATCGACCATGAATATGTAGGAGATAGGCAGGGCTGGGCCATCCACTAGGTCAACGAGGAGTTGCCTAGGGCAGCAGACCCTGGTGGTTGGCTCAGCCCTAGACAGTCCTGATGTGCCGCCCCACTGCACCACATGCCATTGCTGTGCCACCCCCGACATCCAGCCTCTCACCGGAGATTGATGGGCAGCATGACAATTACCTCTTTGAAGCCACGGCAGTATTTAATGTGCACACATGGGCACTTCCATCCTGCCGCTCCTGCCCCCTCTGACAGGAAGTCAGAGAGGGCAGAATGGCAGACTATGAGTGCACGCATGTGCTTTAAGGCCTGCCGTGGTTTCAAAGAGGTGACTGCCGTGCTGTCCATCAACTCCCAATGAGAAGCTGTATGTCTGGGTGAGCGAGGCGGTGTGGTGAGGGCAGCACATCGGGCCTGCCTAGGGAGACAAGAACCTTTGGGCTGCCTCTAGAGATAACTATATATTGGAAACAAAACATATGCAAATTTATCTAATGCAGTCTTGACATCTGTGCAGTCTGTATTCTATATTTTATTTATGTATGTATAATGGTAACGCACTGTGGATGTAGGATTAGCAGGATATAAATGTTTCAAGAAATAAATAAATATTGTTTAGATCCTGAAAATGCAGTAAGCTGTGAAGTCTCCAAGACACGTCTGGGCAGCCCTGTTTTATGACCTTAAATCCTGAATTACTTCAGAAGAGTAAACTCAGGCTCAAGGAGGGCTGGGCTGTTAGGTACTGGAGCGTGTTGACAACAGGGCATGTCCGAAGCTGGTGCACTATCTTGAGGGAGATGACTTGCCAATTTCCTTTAGGATAATTTTTGGTCCCTAAATTTGGGATGCGTAGTAGCCCCTCCACACCGAAACCTCTGGAAACTGCATCCTGGAAAGGGGCCCTGGCTTCTTGGAGGCAGCTATCAGCTCGCTGATTCCGAAAGCTCTGAAGAAAGCCAGTGTGAACGCTTCCAAACAGGTAGGTTTCGTATTCAGATGAGCATGTGGTCAGCAGTGCCACCCACAGCCTATCCAGTATTCATGTATTGCCAGGCATCTCACATCGGGCTACTGGGGTAGGCTCCTTGCCCATCCTTTCTCCAGCCTGCCAGCATGGTGAAAAAGGAGAATCCAGACAGGTGGGACTGGACAGTATGGCAAGACAAGCCTTGGCTGCCAGTGCACAATACATATGCCACTAGCTGCCCAGGCTCAATAGCCCTTGTCTCCAGCCATGGGATGTCAGGAAGGATGAGACAGATGCATATCCTCGTAGGTACGCCGACCAGGTGTGAGGGATCACGGTCTGTTGGATGAGCTGCCAGTCTATGTTGATGTCAGGTCCCATATCGTGTCCAGCGATGCAGTGGGGTGTTCAGCTACTACTGGGGCCAATCTACAGAAGGAATCCCACTGAAAACAGGAGAGGGAGTCAGTAATGTTATTAGTCTGCCCAGGTACATGTCATGCACATGCCAAAACATTGAGCTACAAGCACTTCAGAACACATTTTCACAGGAGTCTGGCCACAATGACACATTTAGCTGACTGTTAACAATGGCAACAACTGCCTGATTGTCGCAGCACAAAAGGATTCTCTGGTCCTGCAGGTGGTGGCCCTCCCCTACACGTTGCCACATACAGGGGGAAAAAAAGTTAAAGGAGGGTGATATTTTTTGTGAAGCTCCCAGTCACCCAGTACTCGGGCCATGGATGGCAGTCCAGGTACCCCTGAAGAATATGCTAAAACCAGAGGCCTCTGCCGCATCTGTGAAGAAGTCCAATTCCACGCTGTTGCGCAGGACCTGCTGCCACATGTTCACATCATTGATCATGTGGAGGAAATGTAGACAAATGTCCAGATCTGCTCAGTCCCCGAGACAGGTGAAGACAGTGATGTCTCTTGAACAAACCAGCTGTGGCATGCACAAGGTGTCTCAGGAAAGGCTGTCCAGAGACAAGGGAAATATATAGTGTACCTGAATATACACCACTTTGACCCGGTGAAAAGCAGTATATAGGCATTGCTAAATAAATAAATCTTCCGTAGGCCTCACACAACAGCAGTTTTTTCCTTAAGGTCCTCCAGCTCATCATGAAGGAGTCGGGTGACGCTTTGCTTTGTGCTCTCTCAAGGCCTAGGAATGACTGTGTCTGGACTGGGCCCACTACCCTGTCCTGTGCCAGGGGGATGCTGAATTCTCCTGCTATAGCCTGAAAGGCATCCAAAAGCATTGCACAGGTGTTGGAATGCTCTGGTCCGATGAACAGAAAGGTAGTGCACCACGGATTGCAGCCTGGTCTGATGCTGCACCACCATGGGCATACAACTGTTGACGTAGTATATGTCCTTGAAGTGGAAGCCCAGCAGGAGAAACCAGGTGAGGTGGAGTGGGAGCAGTCTAAAGGTTGACTCTATGTCGACCTTGGACATGTACGAGCCCTTACCAGTAGCCCAGATGAAAGAGGCATACTGTACTGCACAAGCTTCACTGGATGTGGAATCATTCACTGAGACCCGCCATGGAAAGGAGAGGTTGTATATCAGCCTGTACTTCCCAGGGTCTTTTTGGGAACCACTGTCAGGGGAGATATGTGAAAATCAGGGAATGGCAGGTTGTTGAAGGGGCCGGCCATGCTTTGAAGGGGCGCTGAATGCGGACTGTGGAGTCAAGCTTCTCTTGTATGATAGGCCTAAGGTATCACAATGGTTGTATATGACGAGCCTGTGAAAAGGAATGATAAAACCAAAACGGAAGACAACTCTGAGATGCTTAGCATCGGTTATCTCCAGGAAGACATCTAGCCAGGGGTCCATAGCTGTTATGGAAACTGGTCTGGGGGCTCACTGAAAGGCGGCATCACTGCTTCTGTTATGGAACAGCTTTGAGCTGCAACCTCCTGGTGCACTGGGAGGCGGGGTGTGGGGCTGCACAATGGAGGCAAGTATGTTGATATTTGCAGTCTCGAAAGGAACATGTCCTTCTTGTAGCATCTGAAAATGTTGTCGCTTGTCTATGTTTATGCAATTTCTTGATATATCGCCTAGGCTGAAGGGCATCAGAGCAATTTACAATCACTACAAGCAGGTACTGGATATATTCCCTCGTCCCCAAAGGGCTCACAATCTACATGTGTACCTGAGGCAATGGAGGGTTAAGTGTCTTGTCCAAGGCCACAAGGAGTGCCTATAGGACTATAAACCCAGTCCCTTCAGACTGAGATTGCTTCCCCAGGTGGGAATTGAATCCCCAGCCCGAGGTGCCTTATACTAACCATTAGGCCACTCCTCCCTTGGTGTGGGATTTGCTCATACCAACCAACACTCTCCTTTGAAGATTTAGGCGTCATTGTGGATACCATGTTAAAACCCTCGGCCCAGTGTGCAGCAGCGGCCAAGAGAGCAAATAGAATGCTAGGTATGATAAGGAAAGGAATGGAAAATAAAACAAAAGATATAATGCCTCTATATCATTCCATGGTGAGACTGCACCTTGAATATTGTGTGCAATTCTGGTCGCCGTATCTTAAAAAGGATATAGCGATTTTAGAAAAGATTCAGAGAAGAGCCACCAAAATGGTAAAGGGGATGGAAGGATACTCCTATGAAGAAAGGCTAAAAAGGTTAGGGCTCTTTAACCTGGAAAAGAGACGGCTGAGGGGAGATATGATAGAAGTCTATATATTAATGAACGGAGTGGAACGGGTAAACGTAGATCGATTGTTTACCTTATCAGAATATAGAAAGACTAGGGGACATGCAATGAAGCTACAGGGTAAACTATTTAAGACTAATAAAAGAAAATATTTTTTCACTCAACGTGTAATCAAACTCTGGAATTTGTTACCAGAGGATGTAGTAAAGGCTGTTAGTGTAGCTGGGTTTAAAAAAGGTTTGGACAAGTTCCTGGAGGAAAGGTCCATAAACCATTATTAAGAAGGGACCCAGGATATCAATGCTTGAACCAATACAAGCATTGTGGAACCTGTGTCCCTTGGGGAAACTGCTAGGTACATATGACCTAGATTGGCCACTGTTGGAAACAGAATACTGGGCTTGATGGACCTTGGTCTGACCCAGTATAGCATATCTTATGATCTTATGTTATGTTCTGCCCGTACTTTGAGTTCATCCTCGGGGCCATATGCCAACATCATTGGCGCCCCATGACATGTTGGGCCACACCTCCATCTTCTCACAGAAATGCTTGTTGTATGACAGCCAAGCGTATTCCTCATATTACTTTGAGGCATTCATGATGATATCGAGGTATGTCAATATATGCCTGAACTGCGAGGGGTCCTTATGACAAGTGATGCTGATCATGCAAGCATATGCTAAGGTCCAGTTGGTGATGTTACGCAGGATATGGCACTCTCCTGGGTACAACAGATCATCCACTTTTGCCATTTTCTTGGCATTGTGTCCAGTCATCTTTCCAGGAGCTTGAAGATATGGAAGCATTCTCTCCTGATGACCTTCTTCCTGAGTGACTGGGGGAAAGTCTCCCACAATTCCATTACACCAGGACTTTCTCTTCTATTGCTAACTCCAGACTTCACTCTTTTCATCTTGCTGCTCCTTATGCCTGGAACAAACTACCTGAGTCTGTAATTCAGGCTCCTTCTCTGGCCCTTTTCAAATCCAGGCTGAAAACTCACCTCTTCGCTGCCGCTTTCGGATCTTGACTCACCTGATCTCCTTTGTGTTTCCTTACCATTGCCCCTAGATGTATCCCATGTCCACAGCTACTGTGTTGTCTGTCTTGACTAGATTGTAAGCTCTGATGATTAGGGACTGTCTTTTACATGTCTCTGTGCAGTGCTGTATACGTCTTGTCACGCTATACAAATGTTCAGTAGTAGCAGTAGTAGGCGGCAAGGGAGCATGGGCACTAGAGGTCTTGGCCCTCTGCCTCGAAGGAGGAAGAAGAAAATGATAAAGAAGAGGAGCTGGAGGAAGATGATGATTGTGACCACCTGCGTCTTTTCCTTCATTTGTGTGAGGGTTTGGGGTCTGGGGCTGCGAGAGCGTACTGAGCAGTGGAGGCACAATCCGGGGGGGGGGGGGGAGTGAATAGAGGGGATAGTAATGGAATGTTTCTCATCTGATGCCTCTGATTCCAGGTCCTTGTGACCTTGTAGCAGTTGTTGCAGGCATGTCACTCTGCAGTACAGATTGCTGTGGCTTTGTGGGCTGGAAGCTGATCGCAGGAGGCACTGTTGGAACATAGATGTGTGACCTTCTCCCAGATGTGGGCTGGTGTCGGACTGCATTGCGGGAGCATCCCTGCTTCCAGGACATGTGATGATGATGGCATCTTCAGCATCACAAGCTACTCAAGGCAGATCGACTTGAAAAATGGCTGGACAGGGAGTGCCAGCAATGCAAGTGGCATGCTCACATACGTGATGATCTGTGGCAGCACACAGTGCCGTGCTTGAAGATCTCCCACTAGTGTTGCTCACACTTGATGATGTAGAGCCGTGTCTGCTCTGCCTGGGAGGTGTCCAGGGTATACTGGTTTGTCAACAGTGCTTTCTAGATGCTCCAGGGGCATGCAGGTCAGGAGAATGGCAACGCATTCAGGGTGTGGTCAGCAAGTGCAGGTCCGGTGACTGGTGAACCGTGTCATGCTATTGTCCTGCTCCACTGGTGCTATGAGGAAGAAGGAGGGTCACTGGGGGGTCCTTGCTAGTGTCTGCATTCAAGCAGATTTGGGTGTTTGTTGGAAGTTCATCCAGGCCTTTGCCCTCCGAGCTTTGCCTGGGAGTCGAGGATGGTAGGGAGGTGGCCAGGACTATCTTTCTTGCAGTGACCACTCCCCTCCTGGTCACCGAGGTTTCGGGGGTGCTGGCATATCTTGCTGGGAGCTTCCTGGGTCTTAGCGGACAGCTAGGTGCTCCTTTCGAAGGCCCCAGATCCTCGAGGATTTGCGGGGCACCTCCTTTCCTGGAGTCCAGAGGGGTTTGTGAATTTAGTGGAATGCTTCCTACACTGGGGACGTCTTCCTAGCATGGTGCTGTCCTTCCCTCTTGATTCCGCTTCCCAGGATTGATCTGCTTCACATGGCTCAGGGATACATCACCTCCATGAGGATGCATTCCCCTTTTTTAAGGGGGGGGGGCAGGGCCCATAAGGTCCAGTCAGAGCAACCTCCCCTTACTCTCCTCGCAGTCTGGTCTCCTCTGCTGCGAATGGCCTGACTCTGTACTTTTTGTTGCGCTTCCCCTTTAAGGGGCAGGTCCTTCAGTCCATGGGCTGTGTTCTTCTCTGGAGGTTCCTCCACATGCCAGGTTTCTCCCCTGGATCCTGTATAGGCTGGAACAGGCCAGCGAGGAGGAGTTCCACGTGCAGCCCTCAGCAACCCCCATGGTGGAGAATCCTTCTGTTCACCAGGGAGGTGGGGGAGGGTTCACCATGGCCTCGTTTGTGCACAAAAACAAAGAGAATCGACCACTGCCAAGGTACCTTTGAGACCAGCAGCAGATAAACAGGATTGAGCAGTACCAGGAGAGAGCAGCTGCCTTTGCTTATTCAGTGGATTGTGCCTCAGGAGGGCTGAATGTAGTCACTGCCAGGCCGGGGCAGCAGACATCAGGACTCAGCAGCAACTGCTGGAGAAGAGTCTCATGCAACCACCAGAGTCAGTGGGCTCAGCACAGTGGGCCCAGCACCCGATCGGAGGCCTGATGTAGGAGAGAAGCTGCCAGCACTACAGGAAGAAGAGCCACGAAGAACAGTCAGCCAATCTGGATAAGGGAGCCGACCAGAAGAAGGTAACCATGACAAGAGAGGAATGGCTGATCCAAAGAAGGTGAGCAGGGCACACAGGCAATCCGAAAGAAGGATCACTCTGCCCTGCTCCCTTATATCGGGGGCTGTGATTTATTTACATTCTTTTATATTTATTTATTTACATTCTCTTATATACCGCGCTATTCTGCATCAGTGCGGTTTACATTGAACAAACTGAAATTACATTGAACAGGGCATTATAACTTGGAGATAACTATTTTACAGGGAACATGGGCTATGGAGGGTTAAGTGGCTTGCCCAAGACCACAAGGAGCACCTGTGGGACTAGAAACCCCAGTCCTTGCGGCCCAAGGTTGCTGTCCTCTAGTGGGATTTGAACCCCCGACCTTCCGGCCTGACGTACCTTGCCCCAACCACTAGGCCACTCCTCCACTCCAGGTGATCTTGCCCAGGTGACGTTAACACCGTGACAATTGTTGCAATGCTCAAACCACGGCGGGAAACTTTCCACCATAGCTCTGGAGAGATCTCAGCTTTTTATCAGCAGGGGGAGGGAGCAGATGGGCCCATCACTATGTTAAGCATCTGAAATTATATGTCAGGGCGTGATAACATATTGTAACCAGCGAGGGTGAATGATTCTAACCCTACATGTTTCTATGTTGCTTAGTTGCTGAAATTTGTTTAGGGATCAATGAAATTATTTCTTTGTTCCTTATAAATTCCTTGGAGACTCATAAGAGACTTTTTTTCTGGATTGGACATGAAGAACTGTCCGCACAATCAGTTGTTCATTTCTGCCGGTCACCTATTGACTGACCAAGACAATATTTATTTATTTATTTTATTTATTTGGTTTTATATACCGCACTATTTAGAAATCAGTGTGGTTTACAAGGAACAAAATCAGTAATTACAAAGAACAAGTTTGAACAACAACATCAGGGGTCATTAGGATAACAATTGGTAGGTTAGGCAGGGTAGTCAACGTGGGTCATAATTGGGTGAACTATATACACTGTGAGTACTGGAGAAAACTATATTCACTGTGCTTAATAGGATAAGCGGATGGGTCTGGCTGTGGGGTTTGGTTCAAGGCAGCTTAAGAGTCTAAGGGGGAACTAGTGCGGTGATCTGTGTTATTTGTTCGTAATATAATTGAAAAAGATGTGTCTTTAGAACTTTCCGTAAAATCGTCAGGTCAGTGATGGCACAGATTGGGGCAGGGAGGGAGTTCCAGAGAGGTGGTGCGTATAGTTTGAATGTACGGCTGTTCGCAAACGGGGAACTTTTTCTTATTATGGATGGGACTGAGAGATTGTTTGCCATGGTAGATCTTCTGACTCTATTGTCCAGTGTCCATTGTAAGAGCTCCTCGAGAGCAGTTGCGGAGAGGTTGTGCAGTATTTTGAATGTCATGATGAGGGCCTTATACTTGAGACGGCTAACAAAGGGAAGCCAGTGTAGATGTCTCAAGATAGGGGTTGCTTGTTCATATCTTGATGCTTCAACCAGGGTTCGTGCTGCCGTATTCATAGCCATTTGTAGGGGGCGAATTGCTTAGTCTGGTAGACCATGAAGAACGATATTTGCGTAATCAAAATGAGGGATGATCAGCGCTTAGAATACAGTGCAGAAGCTTCAAGCAAGGAACGCAGTTGACGAAGGGTCTGTAGTTTTAGGTATATTCTTCTAGTGATGTTATTTATGTGTAGCTCCATTGCTAGATGTTGGTCTAAGGTGATCCCCAGGTATTTGGGCCTCTTGCTTAGTGTTCAGCTCAGCATCCTTCACTTGTAAAGTGGGAGGGGTGTGTGAATGATGGGTCCTTAGTAATGAAGTGAACCTCAAATTTCCTGCAATTCACTTTTAGGTTATGTAGTTTCAGCCAGTCAGCTACTGCATTGAAGCAGTCTATGATTCCAGAGTAATTTGGATTGACCGTGGAGAAGGGAGTGTAGAGAAGCACATCATCAGCATAGATGTGATAAAGTATGTTGTATGATTTGATGATGGAGCAAATAAGCAGGATGTAAATATTAAAGAGCAGATAAGGAAGAGCCTTGCGGCACGCCCTGGGTTTGCGTATAAATGGATGATGTTTGCATACCTATGCATACTATTTGCCGTCGGTCTGACAAGTATGATTTGCACCAGTCTAAGGCTAAGTTTTGAATGCCTTTCAACTTTAGCCAGGTAAGGAGGAGTGGTGAGACACTGTGTCGAAGGCAGATGCAATGTCTAGAAAGAGTAGGATAAAGCCTTGTTTGGATTTGTTCATGCCTAAGACTAGATTGTTATCAGGGTGACAAGCAGAGTTTCGACCTCATGCTGTAGGCGAAATCCATGTTGGTTGTCACTAGTGGATAATGGGCATCAATATGATCTTGAATTTGCTGCTGTATGATATTCTCAGTTATCTTGGCCAGGAAGGGCAGGCTCGATATGGGTCTGTAGGAATTTAGGTCAGCAGGATCCAATTTGGGACTCTTAAGAAAGGGTCTGATGGTTGCAGTTTTTAGAGGGGCTGGAAACAGGCCTTTGGAAAGGAGAGCTTTATAAAGTGGTGGATGTAAGCACTTAGTTCAGAGCATGCTGATTTAATCCGAACGGAGGGACATGGATCTGCTTGATAGGTGGTAACGCTGAGCCCTCTTATTATGACCTTTATTTGTTCTGCTGAATAAGGATGGAAGGCCCTTAACACAGGGCTGGTGGAAATTTGTGTTATTTATTGAAGGGATGAGGCCAGGACTTCTGTAGTTCTTATCAGCTGAACTTTGTGACAGGATTTGGATCGATACTGCAGGGGATGTCAAACAGGAATCACATTCCAGGGAACAATTTCAGCTTAGCATTTCGTAAAAACAGGCAGGCTCCTGTGTCTTGTCTAAGGAGTCTTGAACTCTGGCCCTCACAGTTCTAAACAGATTTTGTTTAATTGACTGTCAGTACCAAATCATTATAGGAGAAAATATTTTCAAATTGTTCATATTGAGACAAATTTTGCATGTACTTTTCACTGCAAAATGTACCAGTTTTCAAAGAGAAAGCCTGCTTTGAAACATACAGCAAATCTTTAATCTCCTCCAGCTGAGCGAAAGGGGCAAACTTACTGGGGTAGTGTAGGTACTGATGCTAATAAAGCTACTGACAGACCGGAAGGCTTTTTTGTTTGCAGTCTCGGGACATTTTTAGGGTGGATTTATATGTTAGGTTCATACCTGTGAGCATGACTTCTCATTAATGGGCGTTTCAGGGCTCCCTTTTAATTCACTGTGGTTGTCCCATCTCCCAGCCCTGTTTGACCTTGCAATAAAGCTTTTGGACCAATGTGTTTGCAAGTCTGCTAATATTATCTTTCTTTCTGTTGAGGGAATGGAACATAAAATCTCCATCTACGCAGATGATGTCTCAGAGGTATGTTTGCTAAAGTTTGGTAAGCACTTTTGCAGCTACTGAGTGGCTGTGAGGTAGTTGCAAAACCTGGGTAGTATCTGCAAGAGGAGTGGCCAGCATCTGGCCTGCAGATACTGCATAGGGAAGATGATGGGTACTGCCACTCTGCCTACCGATGCAGGGAACGTGGGCTAAGACTAATAAATAAATAAAAGAAAATATTTTTTCACTCAACGTGTAATCAAACTCTGGAATTTGTTACCGGAGGATGTAGTAAAGGCTGTTAGTGTAGCTGGGTTTAAAAAAGGTTTGGTCAAGTTCCTGGAGGAAAGGTCCATAAACCATTATTAAGAAGGGACCCAGGATATCAATGCTTGACTCGGTACAAGCATTGTGGAACTTGTGTCTCTTGGGGAAACTGCTAGGTACATATGACCTAGATTGGCCACTGTTGGAAACAGGATACTGGGCTTGATGGACCTTGGTCTGACCCAGTATGGCATATCTTATGTTCTTATGTTCTTAAGAGGGAGCAAAGGGAGGACAGAGCAACATGCCGATCCCTCCGGACACCTCCTGCAAATGGGGCTGATCCATGGCATTAGGAAGAGCTAACACAAATCGTATCCCCTTTCAGCACTCAACCCCTATGGGATGCTATCTGAGGGTTGTTGGGGCAGCTCCCCTTCCCCCCCCCCCCCGAAACAGATTTCAGCTGCTCCCCCGAAACCCCCCCCCCTCTTGTAGGGATTAGCAAATAATAAACAGGAGTAGTACTAGGCAAAGCAGGGCTTCCCAAACCTGTGCTCAATGGTTCTCAACCCATTCCTCTGGGACCCCTAGGCCAGTCAGGTTTTCGGATATCCATAATGGAAGCAGTGCATGCAGATCAATCTCATGCACATTCATTGTGGATATCCTGAAAGCCTGACTGGCCTGGGGTCCCAGAGGACTGGGTTGAGAACCACTGCCTTAGCTGTTTGGGGTTTCAGAATATCCACAATGAATATGCATGAGATTAATTAGCAGGCATTGGACATTCAATATATGCATTCATTGTGGAAATCCTGAAAACCTAAATGGCTGTGATGTTTCCAAAACAGGTTTGGGCAGCCCTAAGGTAAAGCATCCCATATATTAGCTTGCGTGCTTCCTTACTGGGTATTATTCTTGAGTCCGCTTTCTTTTTTAAAATTAAAGGTTTGCATTCTGTATTGCTTTCCCTGAAGCCAGTTAGCCTATATTTGTACTATGCATAGGCTTTACGTATGTCTGGTGAGGTCAGCCTGGGTTAGTGATAAGAACAGCACAGCGGCATCCTTTATTTGCTCAAGTGCATAATAGGGAGAGTGGGTTAACAGGCAAACCTTGTCAGCATCTTCCAACCCATATACCCTCCTCAGAAATGAGCTAGGAAGCTTAGGGTTTGTCATAATTTTAACTACTAGCTGAATCATTGCATCTGTTTCCTTGGTAGCATAATTTCATAAGGTTGACCTTCAGCTCAAGTACATTGCACCCACTGGTGAAATGCAAAGAATTTGCTGGGGTCAAGCATGACAACAAGGTCCCTGTCAGAAGGGGCAGGTTGACCTAGTCCAGTTTTACCCTTTAGCTTGTGGAGGGGAATGCTATAAGCTCCTGCATTCATATATTAAGATCATAAGATATTTATTTATTTTATTTATTTATTTACATCTCTTATATACCGCACTCTTTGGCATCAGCGCGGTTTACATCGAACAAAAATTCAGCACCATAAGCAAGCGTCTGAGTTACAGTAAACAGGGGAATAAAACTTGGATAACAGGGTAAAATCAGTAAATGGGGTCATACAACCTGGTTAGCAATGTGATTAAGAATAACGGAAATATAACAGTGAACTATTAACATCTTAAAAGATAGCGCAGATGAAATAGAAGACAGGCACATAGAACCTTCTACCAAAGGTCTGTGGAACCTTTCTATGTGGGGAATTCTGGTTCAATAGGTGAATCGGTGTGTCCATGATTCACAGAGAGGGGTCGTGCCTCTGCACTCACTGAGAAGTATTTAAGGAATAGGTAGTGTTTGAGGGCTTTTCTAAATTGCAGTAGGCTGTTGATTGCTCTGATATCTGGCGGTAGTGCATTCCAGAGTTTAGGGGCACGAAGGCTGAAAGCCCGGTTTGCTGTTGCTGAGGTGCTTCTAGTAAGTTCGCGGGGAACCATTAGCGAATTTACTGCAGTAGATCTCCTTGATCTATTCGGGGCTATGGGTTTGATGAGTTCAGTTAATGATGTGGGGGAGAGACTATTTACTGCTTTGAATGTAAGTAGTAATGTTTTGAATATGATCCTGGCATGTATAGGAAGCCAGTGTAACTGCATTAGCAGGGGTGACACATGCTCACATCTAGATGCCCCATAGAGAATCCTCGCAGCGCTATTCATTGCGAGCTGTAGGGGGTTCAGGGTGGATTGAGGGAGGCCTAGTAAAATGACATTAGCATAGTCAAAGTGAGGCATGATCAGAGCCTGGTAGATGGTGCGAAAATCATCAGGTTCGAGCAGGGGGCGAAGATGTCTTAGTGACCGGATTTTGTAGTATATGATTTTTACAGTGTTGGCTATATGTGCTTTCATGTCAAGGTTCTGGTCGAGTGTAACGCCCAGATATCTTATGTTGGGTTTTGATTGTAGCTCAGCATCCTTCACCTTCAGGAACTGTGGGGGGCTGAAACTCGGGTTCCTTGACATGAAGAGCACCTCTGTCTTCTTGTGTTGAATCTTTAGGTTTTGTGACAAGAGCCATTGCGATATGGCATCAAAGCAGTTACTTAGTGGGGATAGGTCCAATTTGTCTATGTTGAAAGGCATATAAAGCAGGACATCGTCCGCATATATCATGCAACTCACATTGAAGGACCTGATGATCTTGCAAATAGGTTGCATATAAATATTGAACAATAAGGCAGAAAGGGAGGAACCTTGCGGGACTCCCTGTCCTTGGTGAAACGGATCAGACATCATTCCACCAGACCGAACGTGTTGCCATCTTTCAGACAAGTACGATCTGCACCATTCAAGGGCAGTTCTGCCAACACCTTTCTCTTTTAAACGTATTAGAAGGAGGTCATGGCTCACCGAGTCAAAGGCCGCGGCTATGTCCAGGAACACAAGTGCGAAACCTTGTCGGACGTTGTTGATACCGGAAATTATGTTGTTGAGGAGAGATGTAAGGAGCGTTTCTACTCCGTGTGACTCTCTGAAGCCATGTTGGCAAGGGTCCAGAGGAGCCGTGGTATCAATATGGTCTTGCAATTGGCATTGGACCTCCTTTTCTATTAATTTCGCAAGAAAAGGAATACTAGAAATGGGTCTGTAGGATTCTGCCTTTTGAGGATCTAACTTACAGTTTTTTAACAATGGTCTGATGGACGTTTGTTTGAGGGCAGAGGGGAACGTACCAGACTTGAAGGACAGGTTTATGATTTTATTTATTATTGGGCTGAATTCGCAACGAAGTTCCTTTATCCAAAAAGCTGGACAGGGGTCCGTCTGAGCAGTGGTGGAGTTGAGAGACATGATCAGATCTTCAATTCGCTTCTTATCCGGCGTAGTGAAAATGCTTAGAGCTGTTGGGCAGTTATGGACAGTGGGGGTAAATTCTGAGGGGGGTTTACTTGTTTGTGTAAGCTTGGACTGCAGGTAGACCGCAAAATCTTGGGGATGGATCTCACATTGCTTTTCAGGGGTTGGTTCCTTTGATAGAGTCTTGACTATGTTAAACAAATCGTGGGGCTTATTTAAGGCCCGCTTCAGGGTGTCCGTGTGGTACTGCTTCATTTTATCAGAGATGGCTTTGCGGTGGATGGATAGCTGGTTGAGGTAGGCTGCCCGGTCTACGGAGGAGTGTGACCGACGCCAGTGCTTCTCGAGGCTCCGTAATTGGGATAGTGATAGTCTCAGATCATCAGTGTACCATGGTGCAGAAGCTCTTTTCCTAGTCGGTCTATTGCGAGGTGGTCGCAGTGCAATTGTATTAAGACTGTTGTTCCAGCATGCGATTAGGTCTTCTATCTCTAGAGGGGCTTCGTTATGAAGTGAGCAGGTTGCAGCAAGGATGCGCTCTCTGTTGAATGGAAGAAAGCTCCTGGTCAGTGATTTAAAGTTGTTATTTGGAGCAATGTTGGTCTTTGAGTGTCTGAGATGAGTAGGGATCTGGAATGTAATGAGTCTATGATCTGACCACGGTACATCAGATATCGATATCACCGAATTGTGTGATTGGTCATGTAAAGTCTGTGGTGCGAATATAAGGTCAAGGGTGTTCCCCTGCACATGTGTAGGTTCACGTACTAATTGTTGATATCCAAGGGATTCGAGGGCTTCGAGGAATGCAGTTGAATGGCTATCTTGGAGGGCTGGCAAGTTGAAATCACCAACAATCCAAACTGGAGTATTAGGATTCTGTGTGTTGGAGGCTAGGTCTATAATGTCTGGAAGGGCATCTGGGGCGGCTGAGGGTGCTCGGTATAGGAGGCTTATAGCGCATATCTTGTTGGAGATAGAGATTAACTCTAGGTGGTCCGTGCTTGGGGCATTTATCAGTTGGAACTGAAGGTCTGATCTGGAGAGTATGAGCACACCTCCTCCGCGCTTGTTCTGTCTGTGACTAGTAAACACTGAAAAATTCGGTGGAAGGAGCTGGTTGAGTAGTACATTGTCTTCTGTGGACAACCATGTTTCAGTAATCATAAGGATGTCAAGGTTGTGGAGGGATATTATGTCTGCGATCACCGGCCATTTCTTACGAATTGAGCGGGCGTTGATAAGGGCGCATTTTAAACTATGTGCATGTGCATGGAGGCTTTCATCCAGTTTGGCTCTCATCGTATGTTGGAGTGGAATGTGAATTAGATGCTTGTGATGTGGATGTGAGTTCCAATTGTAACTGAATTTGGGTATATCTGACCATCTCTTCCCTTGACCATATAAAATAGGTATCCTGTTAGCTTCAAGGGATAGAGCTTGGGAGAATGAGAGGCAGACAGAGAGGAGTAGGTAGCAACCAGTTAAGGTGGTGGAGGGACCCATTTTACCCTCTCTGAAAGTAATCACAGAGATTGTAAGATGTTAACAGTGATTGAGGGAGATTTGTGAGAATTCGATCAGGTCTGGTTCCTACTGGCTTTGGGACTTGCAATTCCTATTAATCTAGGTATAGACAGGGTATGGGATGTAAATCTATTGTCCCTGATAAAGCATAGACAAGCAATTTATAAATTCACAGACTAGCAAGATAGTGGCAATAGTAAACTTCGTCAGAGTAACATACTACTAAGATTACTGGCAGTAGTGTAGTAACAATGTAGCAATGAAGTTGTGGGTTATACTTGCAAGGCAGCAGGAGGGAAAAGTCGTTTGGAGAACTCTGTTGCTTCAGGTCTTTGTGGCTTGGTGAGAGAGCTCGATCAAAGGGGAGCTCAGGCTGCTGGAAAGATGAGAGAGTTCAGGATTTTGTCCGCCGTAGGATTGTAGAGGCCATTGCCTAAGGGCCACGCCAAAGGGCCCTCTGGCGAGGCCCTCAGGCGCGGGCCCGACAGGCGCGGGTGCGCCTGGGCAGCGCTGCTTTAAGCGCTGGGTCGGATGGCCCGGATTGGTCAGCTCGGGCTGTGTGGGAGGTCCTGGAAGCTCCGGCGTGCTCGATCCTCGCGCCGGAGGAGAGCAGAGGGACGCCGGAGAGCTGGAAGGCAGAGAGAGAGTTCAGCGGTGCAGCGCTGCTTTAAGCGCTGGGTCCGATGGCCCGGATTGGTCAGCTCGGGCTGTGTGGGAGGTCCTGGAAGCTCCGGCGTGCTCGATCCTCGCGCCAGAGGAGAGCAGAGGGACGCCGGAGAGCTGGAAGGCAGAGAGAGAGTTCAGCGGTGCAGCGCTGCTTTAAGCGCTGGGTCCGATGGCCCGGATTGGTCAGCTCGGGCTGTGTGGGAGGTCCTGGAAGCTCCGGCGTGCTCGATCCTCGCACCGGAGGAGAGCAGAGGGACGCCGGAGAGCTGGAAGACATGGAGAGAGTTCAGCGGTGCAGCGCTGCTTTAAGCACTGGGTCCGATGGCCCGGATTGGTCAGCTCGGGCTGTGTGGGAGGTCCTGGAAGCTCCGGCGTGCTCGATCCTCGCGCCGGAGGAGAGCAGAGGGACGCCGGAGAGCTGGAAGGCAGAGAGAGAGTTCAGCGGTGCAGCGCTGCTTTAAGCGCTGGGTCCGATGGCCCGGATTGGTCAGCTCGGGCTGTGTGGGAGGTCCTGGAAGCTCCGGCGTGCTCGATCCTCGCACCGGAGGAGAGCAGAGGGACGCCGGAGAGCTGGAAGGCAGAGAGAGAGTTCAGCGGTGCAGCGCTGCTTTAAGCGCTGGGTCCGATGGCCCGGATTGGTCAGCTCGGGCTGTGTGGGAGGTCCTGGAAGCTCCGGCGTGCTCGATCCTCGCGCCGGAGGAGAGCAGAGGGACGCCGGAGAGCTGGAAGGCAGAGAGAGAGTTCAGCGGTGCAGTGCTGCTTTAAGCGCTGGGTCCGATGGCCCGGATTGGTCAGCTCGGGCTGTGTGGGAGGTCCTGGAAGCTCCGGCGTGCTCGATCCTCGCGCCGGAGGAGAGCAGAGGGACGCCGGAGAGCTGGAAGGCAGAGAGAGAGTTCAGCGGTGCAGCGCTGCTTTAAGCGCTGGGTCCGATGGCCCGGATTGGTCAGCTCGGGCTGTGTGGGAGGTCCTGGAAGCTCCGGCGTGCTCGATCCTCGCGCCGGAGGAGAGCAGAGGGACGCCGGAGAGCTGGAAGGCAGAGAGGCAGATATGTCATACTGGGTCAGACCTAGGTCCATCAAGCCCAGTATCCTATTTCCAACAGTGGCCAATCCAGGCCACAAGTACCTGGCAGGTTCCCAAAGAGGCACACAGGTTCCACAATACTTGTATTGGGGTAAACAGAGATCTTCCTTAATAATGGTTTATGGACCTTTCCACTAGGAACTTGTCCAAACCTTTTTCAAACCCAGTTACACTAAGCATTTACTACATCTTCTGGTAATGAATTCCAGAGTTTGATTATGGATTGTGAAAAACGTTTTTCTTTAATTAGTCTTAAATGAGTTACATTGTAGCTTCATTGCATGTCCCCTAGTCTTTTACAAGTTGAAGAGCCCTGACCTTTTAAACCTTTCCTCATAGAGGGTTTTTTCTATCCCCTTTACCATTTTGGTGGCTCTTCTCTGTATGTTTTCTAATTCAGCTATATCGTGACCAGAATTGCACACAATATTGAAGGTGCAGTCGCACCATGGAACGATACAGAGACTTTATAATATCCTTTGTTTTATTCTCCATTCCTTTCCTTATGATTCCTAGCATTCTAATTTGCTCTCTTGGCCGCTGATGCACACTGGGCGGAGGATTTCAATGTGTTATCCACGATGATGCCTAAATCTTTTTCCTGGGTAGTGGTTCCTAACGTGGAACCTTGCATTGTAGAACCATAGTTTGGGTTGCTGTTTCCTAAATGCATAACTTTGCACTTATCCACATTAATTTCATCTGCTATTTGAATGTCCAGTCTTCCAATTTACCAAAGTCCTCTTGCAATTTTTCACAATCCTCTTGCGTTTTAATAACTTTGAATAATATTGTGTCATCTGCAAATTTGATCACTTCAATCATTATGAATACGTTAAAAAGCAGAGGGCCCAGCACAGATCCTTGAGGTACGCCACTATTCACCTTTCTTCACTGAGAAAATTGGCCATTTAGTCCTACCCTCTGCTTTCTGTCTTTTAGCCAGTTCCTGATCCACAATAGTACACTGCCTCCTATCCCATGACTTTTTAGTTTTGGCAAGAATCTCTCATGAGAGACTTTGTCAAAGGCTTTCTGAAAGTCCAGATACACTATAATCATCCAGCTCACTTTTGTCTACCTGTTTATTCACACCTTCAAAAAAGTATAACAGATTAGTAACAGAAGACTTTCCTTGGCTTAATCCATGTTGTGTTTCTCCCATTAAATTATGTTCAGTAATTTTGTTCTTTATAATAGTTTCTCTCATTTTGCCCAATACTAATGTCAACCAAATCCTATTACCTTCTTGCTTCTCATAAATAATCCTCCTCTAAAAAGAGAAACAAACAAACATATAAAATTTTGTTTGTTGGAACGCACACCTTGAAGGGGGGGGGGGGGAAACCTCCCCTTCTTGTAGTGTATTGTTCCGTTTTTTCTTATTTTAAATTTGGGGACATCATCCCAATAACGGATCGAGGGAACATAAACCCTCAATACCAACCGGTAAACAAGGAAATATAGGAGCAGTACTTATCTTGAGCTTGTGCATATATTTCAAATCGTGCAGGCATGATTTGAAAGTTTCAAGCGTTAAAGCTTGTTGTCTGGACCGTGCCTGCATGATTTGAAATATATGCACAAGCTCAAGATAAGTACTGCTCCTATATTTCCTTGTTTACCGGTTGGTATTGATGGTTTATGTTCCCTCGATCCGTTATTGGGGTGATGTCCCCAAATTTAAAATAAGAAAAAACGGAACAACACACTACAAGAAGGGGAGGTTTTCCCCCCCTTCAAGGTGTGCGTTCCAACAAACAAATTTTATATGTTTGTTTGTTTCTCTTTTTAGAGGAGCAATACTAATGTCAGGCTTACCAGTCTGCAGTTTCCCGGATACCCCCTGGAACCCTTTTTAAAAACTGTCATTACATTGGCCATTTTCCAGTCTTCAGAAATTATAGATGATTTTAATGATAGTTCACAGAGTAGTAATAGTAAGTCTGCAATCTCATCTTTCAGTTCTTTTAACACTCTTGGATGTATACCATCCGGTCCAGGTGATTTACTACTCTTCAGTTTATCAAATACTTGTAATACATCTTCCCGGTTTATCAATATTTCTTTTCCATTCTTCTGATATATCACCTTTAAATACCATCTCAGGCATGGGTAACTTCCCTACATCTTCTTCAGTAAAGATTAATTGTGCCTGTTTTATAGCCAAATGCATATGGATTTGACTTAACAGAATACTAGCGTAAGTGGCTGTTAACACATTTAAATTTAATCCATGGTCACTAACACTAGTACTAGAGACACATGTGCCTGTATTTTATAAATTATGTATGTAAGTGCACATTCCACCCACACTCTGCCCAAAGACCGCCCTTGTGCACACCCGCAATGAAAGTCAGTGTAATAAACTCCGCAGTCAGACTTACAGAATTGTACCCACATAATTCACATGCATGTGTGATCATGAACCTCAATGACTAAAACATCACAATTTCCATGCATAAATGGTGCATAACTCCTTATAGAATTACCTTCGTGAAATAGAACCTTAGAAAGGACCTGTCGAGGGGAGTTCACACAGTCATTTCAGGATGTGGTGAATTAGGGCAGTATTTTACAAAAGGTTCTGCCAAACATAGAGTCCCTTGTAAAACAGCTGCAGGACTGCATGGGTATGCCCCTGCACATCTGGCAGTAGCAACGATTATAGGAAGCTACAGGTAGGGAAAAAAGTTATAGACAACTCCTCAAATCATTGCAGCCTCCTCAAATCATTGCATAGGCACAGAGGGTATACAGGTGCAGCACCTCAGATCTACAATCCCCTCCTCAACTCCAGAAACAACCAACATTCCCAATCCCTCTATCCGAGGTAAGTCTCTACCCAACATAGTTTCTGATCTGCACTTCTAGCCCCAATCCCTTACTCCTCCAATAACTATAGCTAGCCATACTTAATCTCAGAAGCATAAAGAACAGCCTCCTCTTCTCCCACTGAATAATACATTTAGGTATGTAATTAATGTACCTAACAAGGGCTCTACAGATCAACCAACAGTAAGGATTGGAGGGTTTATTTTATTGTATTGAATTGCTGGCTCTCTGACTGGGAGCTCTTAAAAGGGTTTTTTGTATATTTTTAAAGCAAGATTACTTTCTTTTTGGTGCTTTAGTGGAACTTTCCTTGAGCACAGTAGGTTGCTGAACTCTAGTAACCTCCTCAGTTTTGGAAACTGCTAATCAGGTGTTAGTTCCCTCCCTACCCACCCCGACTCTCACCCACCCCTAGTGAGCAGTCTTGCTTTATAGGGCACCTCCCCATTTAACAAATCACAGAGAATTGGACCAGCACATTTTGAATATAATTAAAGAGATTTAACTGCTTTTTCTCCGAAAGGACAGCTGGGAAACCGGCTGGTACTTGTAGATCTCTCTCTTTTGCTTTAACAGATACCTAAGCTCCACGAACAGAACAATGGCTGGGAAAAATCGTATCGCTAAAGCTGTTGCCCCGTTACAGCCTCTGTCTCGGTCCAGACAGAGGTCCTAATGCCAGTTGAAGGACCGGTTCCATGTGCAGGGTGCCTGCATGCTGAAGCTCTGAGGAAACAAGTGGAGGAACTCAGAGAGGAGGTGGCGAGGCTGAGGAGCATTCAAGACAGTGAGAAGTACATTGATGAGATGCTTCTTGCAGCAACCAAGCTCTCCAGCACAGGAGAAGATGGGTGCCAACAAAATGTCGATGGTTGGACACAAGTCACCAGGGCCTGCAAAATCACCAATCCAACTTCTCCAGCCCATGAATTCAAGAACCATTATGCAGCCCTGGAAGTGGAGGAGGTGAAAGCATCCCTGGAAAGGGAAGAACCAGAGCTCAAGTACCCAAAGTTGCAGAATCAGTGACCAGAAGGAAACGAAGGGTAGTGGTGGTCGGAGACTCTCTTCTGAGGGGTACTGAGGCGTCCATCTGCCGACCAGACTTGATGTCCAGAGAGGTATGCTGTCTGCCTGGTGCCAAAATCCAAGATGTTACAGAGAGTTTGCCGAGACTCATCAAGCCCACTGATTATTACCCAATGTTGCTAATCCATGTTGGAAAAAATGATACTGCCAGGTATACCTCGGAACGTATCAAAAGTGACTTCATGGCTCTGGGACAGAGGGTGAAGCAGTTAGGTGCACAGATGGTGTTCTCTTCAATCCTCCCTGTTGAGGGTAAAGGCCAAGGCAGAGGGGCTCGCATCCTGGAGATGAATGCATGGCTGCGTGGAAGGTGTCATCGAGAGCATTTTGGTTTCCTAGACCATGGGATGCTGTTGCAAGGGTTGCAGAGCAGAGATGGCATCCATCTGTCCAAGAAAGGTCAACGCGTCTTCGGTAGTAGACTGGCTAATCTACTGAAGAGGGCTTTAAACTAGATTCAATGGGGATGGGTGAAGAAAGCCCCCAGGTAAGTGAAAGCCCCCAGGTAGGTGATATATTAAATACCTTTATGGAAATGGGTAACAGGGGTAACATATGGAAAGCAGTGTGTATAAATGCCCGTAGCATGGGAAATAAGATCCCTGATGTTGAAGCTTTGGTGGGAGTGGCTGACTTGGATTTAGTGGCAGTTACAGAAACATGGTTCACAGAAAACCATGAATGGGATGTAACTATACCTGGCTATACTTTATTCAGAAAGGACAGGGTAGGAAGAAGGGGAGAAGGAGTGGCACTATATGTAAAAACTACTATTAAAGCTTTGGAATTACAGAGCTTAAAAGGGAGAGAGGAGGCATTGTGGGTTAAACTAGAAAGAGGGAAAGAGAAATCTATTTGCATTGGTGTGATATACAGACCTCCCTCACAAGAGGAAGAGGTGGACAGACAGTTAATTGAAGACATACGCAGCATTGCTAGGAAAGAGGAAGTGCTACTGTTGAGAGATTTCAATATGCCAGATGTTGAATGGCACATTCCTGCTGCAATATCATCTAGAAGTAAGGAGATCCTGGATTCTCTACAGGGAGAACTATTCAGGCAATTGGTAACAGACCCCACACGTGAAGGGGCCATACTGGACTTGGTGCTTACCAATGGTGAAAGTGTTTCTGATGTTGTAGTGGGAGATCATTTTGCATCCAGTGATCACCAAATGGTGTGGTTCAGTATTAGGACTAGGGCTGTTAGAATCCATTCAAAGGTGAGGATCTTAGACTTTAGGAAGACTAACTTTGCGAAGATGGGCCAATTCCTCAGGGAGTCGTAAGTGGGATGGTAACAGCTGGGGGATGTAGAAAAACAGTGCACAAAACTGAAAGGGGATATTTTAAGGGCAACCAACCTTTTTGTTAAAATGGTAAATAAAGGTAAAAGGAAAAGCAGACCGCTATGGTTTTCAAAAGAAGTAGCTGAAAAAGTGAAGAAAAAGAGGGAGGCCTTCATGAAATACAAGAGATCACAGAGAGAGGAAGACAGGCATCTGTATTTGGAAAAACTTAGAGAAGCTAGCAAAGTAGTCAAGAAGGCAAAGATTCAGAAGGAGGAGGAAATAGCCAATGCAATAAAATGGGGGGGATAAAACATTTTTCAGATATATTAGTGAGAAGAGGAAGGGCAAAAGTGGTATTGTCAGACTCAAGGGTGCAGGGGGGGGAATATGTAGAAGCTGATAAGGATAAAGCGGAATTGCTTAACAAATATTTTTGTTCTGTTTTCACAGATGAAGAACCAGGAGCAGGACCTCAGAAAACACCCACAAATAGGAACAGAAGCAAGGGACATCTTGAACAATTTTCAGAAGACTGTGTTCGTGAGAAACTAGCTCAACTTAAAGTAGACAAAGCGATGGGACCGGATGGGATACACCCTAGAATACTGAGGGAACTTGGGGACGTTCTAGCAACTCCACTGACTGACCTTTTCAATGCTTCGTTGGAGTTGGGAGTGGTGCCAAAGGACTGGAGAGAGGCTCATGTGGTGCCTTCACACAAAAGCGGAAGTAAGGATGTTGTTGAAAACTACAGGCCGGTTAGTTTAACTTCGGTGGTGAGTAAATTATTGGAAACGCTGCTGAAAGAGAAAATAGTGAGGTTTCTGGAGTCCAGCGGATTACAGGATCCGAGGCAGCATGGATTCACCAGAGGCAGGTCTTGTCAGACAAATCTGATTGATTTCTTTGACTGGGTGACCAGGGAGTTGGACCGAGGGAGAGCTCTAGAAGTGGTGTATTTAGATTTCAGTAAAGCCTTTGACACTGTTCCTCACAGGCGACTTATAAACAAACTGAGCACCCTAGGGATGGACCCTAAAGTTACTGCTTGGGTTAGAAATTGGTTGGGTGGGAGGCGACAAAGAGTACAAGTCAATGGAGCTCACTCTGAGGAGAAGGATGTTACCAGTGGTGTGCCCCAGGGATCTGTCCTTGGTCCGATTCTTTTTAACATCTTTGTTAGTGATATAGCGGAAGGGCTGTCGGGTAAGGTTTGCCTCTTTGCGGATGACACCAAAATCTGCAATAGAGTAGACACCCAGGAAGGTGTAGATAACATGAGGAAGGATCTAGCTAAGCTTGAAGAATGGTCTAGAATTTGGCAGCTAGGATTTAATGTTAAAAAATGTAAGGTCATGCATTTGGGCTGCAGCAATCCAAGGGAGCAATATAGTATAGGGGGTGAAGTATTTTTGTCCACTAAAGAAGAGCGGGACCTAGGTGTGGTTGTGTCTGATGATCTTAAAGTAGCTAAACAGGTAGAAAAGGCAACGGCAAAAGCTAGAAGGATGCTTGGGTGCATACGGAGAGGAATGGCTAGCAGAAAAAAGGAGGTGATAATGCCTCTGTATAAGTCTTTGGTGCAACCTCATTTGGAGTATAGTGTGCAAGTCTGGAGACCGCACCTTCAAAAGGATGTGAACAGGATGGAGTCAATGCAGAGGGTAGCTACTAAAATGATTAGTGGTCTTCATTATAAAGCATATGAGGACAGACTGAAGGATCTTAATATGTACACCTTAGAGGAAAGGCGGGATAGAGGTATTATGATTGAGATGTTTAAATACCTCCGTGGCATAAATGTTCAGGGAGAGAGCCTCTTTCAATTGAAAGCAAGTTCTTCTACGAGGGGACATGGGATGAGGGTGAAGGGAGATAGATTCAGGAGTGATATGCGGAAATATTTCTTTACAGAAAGAGTGGTGAATCCGTGGAATAGTCTCCCAGTGGAGGTGGTAGAGATGAGGACAGTAACTGAATTCAAAAAAGCATGGGACCAACACAGAGGATCTCTAAAGGTAAAAAGGGGACTGTTGTAGTTATTGATATGGAAGGACAGACTAGATAGGCCATGTGGTCTTTTTCTGTCATCATATTTCTATGTTTCTAATGTAAAATTGATCCTTGTAAATATGTTGATTGTAAACATGTTCCACTAATGTTTTTAAAATGTTTAATGTATTTGTTCTGTTCTTTGTAAACCACCCTTGATTAATGGAAGGGGCAATATAAAAAAAACACCTAAATAAAAATAAAAAAGTCTCTGATCCCCCCCCTCTAAAGCTGATCCCCCCTCGAAGCTATCAAAGGCACCCCTCTTTCCCTAAGGCATCTTCACAAAAAAAGACCTTGCCGCCTCCCAGAACACCCCCCCCCATGACCACCCGAAGCTTACCATGGTCATTGGCATATGTGAGAAGAGGAGCAAGACCCATTTGCTCCTGATCAGCACAAGTTGGCACTTTAAAATGGCATCTCTAACCCCTAGCTGTAAATGCAAGGTACCCAGTTCAGCTACTACATATCACTGTATATAGCAACCATTAAGAAGTTCAGTGACTAGATTTCACTACAATTTACAATGAAAATCAAATACCCATCTGAATCACTACAAGGAACCCCTACAGAGACAGGGTTATGGCAGCAAGGATGTATAAAGTGGAGAAAGCATGTGAAGGATGCCCATCAGACTAGATTGGACTAGAGGTTCCAGAGAAATAAAATCCTTCAATATATGGCCCAATGCATTTATATGGGACAGGGAGTTTCAGCAATTGCAGCATAGGAATGCTGATACACTGAAATAGTGGTTAGCGGATTGCTGTTTTCAAACTATTGATAATTGTGTAGTTTGTATCGGTATTTTCTCTGCTATTATTGTCTCCTTGTGTTCTCTCCTTGCAGAATCGCTGCATTACAGCTACCTCTCGCATAACAGCACTTCTGGTTTTGTCGGATATTCACCCCCCAACACATGTGATCTGGCTTCCCATATTTTTAACAGCTGACGCATCCTCCCTTGCCATGCCAAAGGTGCACGCCCAAGGAGCAAGTTCTGTCCTTGGACGAGCTCCTTGGGGCGACTCCAGCAACTCCAACTATCTCATGCATTCTGTACATTCTTTGGGTTCTGCTGCATTGCCTTCCAGTTCAGACTGGTTTCACCGACATCCCCACAGTAAGTTTGTATGCCTCACGGTTCTCTCTCTGTCGACCTTTTCTGCCATGTCACTCCTAATTCCTGTAAATTGGGGCAATCGTCTCCTGTCCATGCCTATAACACCTACACAGTTCAGACCTCGAATACTCTAACCTTGTGTGTTCACATCTGCATCATGTTCAGCCTCCCTATCTCAGCCCTTACCACTTTCAGCCTCCTGTGCCTTACTTAATTGTTGGTCCCTTCGCTTTAAAACCGTCCTAATCCAGGACTTCATTCTGTTTTACTCCCTTGATCTGCTCTCTCTCAGAAACATGGCTTAGGGAAGGCGAGGAACCAGTCTTATTTTGTTCCCCCCCCCCCCCCACCCTCGGCTTTTCTGTCTTCTCAACTTCTCGCTCCTCCAGGGGTGGCAGAGGTGTCACCGTGCTCTATCGTGACTCCCTAGGACTGGTGGAGCTTCTGTCTCACTTACATGACACAGAGGCCCAATTTCCTCAATGCCATGCACTCCATGTGTTGCTGCTTTATATTCCTCCTTCTCTCTCTTCCTACTTATGGAACTCTCTCATAACATCATTAGCCAACATTATTACATTTATCGATTTTATTTTAGGAGATTTTAATATTCATGTAGATTCGCCCAGCAGATCCGTTATGTTTCAGACCTGATTCTGCACCAACACGTCGCATTCTCTACCCTACCCTAGATCATCTTACTCCCTCCACCTCTCGTCTACATCTATCAGCTCTTAAGGGACTCTCCCTCCCTTGGACACATCACTATAGTGTCCACTTCCAGTTTTCGCTACCCTCTCCTTCCCCCCCCCCCCCTCACTGCTTCTATTTCTCCTATTCCACCTCTACATTTCAGGCATTTCCCCCCCTCTGACACCTTATTCCCATCAGACTTCAGCACTCTCTCAGTTGAATAACAGGCTCTTTCTTGGAATTACATTCTCACTGTATGCTTGATTCCTTAGCCCCTTTTCCACCCCTGACTCGGCTGCGTAACAAACACAGCCAGCGCTGGTCCATCTAGGACTTTTCCTTTTACACTGCCAGCTTTGTAGAGCCGCTACTGTACTGCATCTTCTCTGGCCAATTTTCAGCACTCCCACTCCACCTATCAGTCTGCTGTGTCGTCGGCTAGAAAGAGTCACTATAGTTTGCTCATCACTAATGCTTCTAATTGTCCTAAACAGCTCTTTTCAGTTGTCTCTTGTCTCCTGCATCCACAAGCACCCACTACGCTTCCTTCAGCCCCATCTGCTGAGCAGCTAGTTGCATTCTTTTTCAATAAAGTGACCCAATTACAACAAGACTTTCTTCCTCTTGACTTCCTGACATCTCCCCATTTCTGGCGTTGGGCCTTCTCTCACCTCAGGCCCCTCTCTCTCACACACTTGGTCCGGTTTTACCCCCATCTCCATGACATCTCTCTCTAAAGCCGTTATCTCTTCTCCTAAAACTACCTGTCCTAATGAGCCCATAGCATCAGCCTGGATCGCTGAGCCCCCATTAGCGTTTCTTCTTCTTGCTCTCTCTTTTGTTTGTCTAAAGGCTTTTTGCCCTGCTATTGGAAGACTGCTGTTGTTCATCCCCTCCTAAAGAATTCTTCTCTTGACCCTCTATCTCTGGTAACTACTGCCCAGTATCCAAACTTCCTTTTCTTTCTAAAATTCTAGAAAAACTAGTCTTTGCACAACTTTCTCAACATCTCAAGCACACTACATCCTAGACAGTCTGGTTTCCATGCTGCCATAGCACGGAAACCATTTTACTCTCTGTACTCAGTGAAACTCGGGAAACTTGGGATAAGGGTGACATTTCTCTTGCTGTCTCCTTGATCTCTCCTGCACTTTTGATCTCGTAAACCACTCTCCTCTCCTCTCACGTCTCCCTTCTGCTGGGTTGTGTGTGACGGTAATGCACTGGTTTGAATCTTTTCTTTTGTCACGCTCATTCTACGTATCCTTTCAAACCATGTCTTCTTCTTGTCTTCCCCTACCATATGGTGTTCCTCAGGATTCGGTCTTGGCCTTCCTTCTGTTTAATGTTTTTCTTGCCCCTCTGGCACCCTTGTCCAGCAGCGGGATGTCTCTGCATATTACTATGCGGATAACATCCTGCTGCTCTTCCACCTTTCTTCAACTTCTCCCGACTTGACCCCTGTTAACTTGTGTCTCTCTCTAGTAGCATCTTGGCTGTGTGACAATCATCTCAAGCTTAACCCCACTAAAACATCTGCTATCTGGGTTACAGGCCCCCTCACTCCCCCTTCTTTATCTCCTTCTCTAGATGTTTTTTCGATTCCAAGTGTCCCCTCTGTTAAATATCTCGGGGTTATCTTGGATTCTTCACTCGTTTTCAAGAACACATTGGCTCTGTTATTAAATGATCTTTCTTTGCACTCCGTCAAATTCACTCCATCCTTCTTTCTGATTCTTCAGTTGTCACTCTTCTGACTTTGGTTATTGCACAACTAGATTATTGTCATGTCATCCATTCAGGTTTACTTCATTGTCAACTAAAACGCCTCCAATCAGCTCAAAACACTGCTGTCCGCCTCCTTCACCACACCTCCAGGTATGACCATGTATCTCCCCTCCTTAACGAATCACAATGGCTCCCTCTCATTTACCGCACACACTTCAAACTCCTTACTCTCATATATAAGATCTTACATTCCAGTACCCCAGCTTATCTATGCTCTCATCTCATCTCTTATGTTCCCTCTTATGTCTTTCGGTCAATTCATGGAAATCATTTGTACCTTCTCCCACCGTCACAAGTCCGCCTTGAGTCCACCTGTCACACTGCGTTTTACATATTTAGGTCCAAGTCTTTGGAATTCCTTCCCCGCCAATCTTCATCTTGAGCACTCCTATCCCAAATTCAAATCTGCTTTAAAAACTCATCTTTTTCAGCTTGCATATGATCTCCCCATCTAGTCCGCATCAGATTCCCCCCCCCCTTACCTTGCTTTACTCCCTCTTGTCCCGCTTTCCTGTCTCTTCTTTTCTAATTTATATTTTTAATGTAATTTTAATTTTATTTTGTACACCACTCTGCTGTTATGAAGTGTGATATATCAAATACCAATAAACCATAAACTACCCTTCCCTTGTCTTCCCTCACTTGGTCACAGACACACACAGAGCTAAAATGATACACACAAACACACATACAAATGGCAGAGGAAGGCGGCACCTTATAGACTAAGCGATTTATAGAGGCAACAAGTCTTCAATGTATTCAGATGCAACACATGAAGAGAAACACACAGAAGCACAGAAACACATAGACAAGCACACACAGACAGACACACACAGATCCATGACAGACACACCATGCCCACCCCATACACAACCGCACACACACACAGATAGAAAATACACACAAGCACACATACGTACGCATCTATGCATGGACAGATGAACACATTGGCGCGCACAGACCTGAAGGCTAGTTGAGAAATTCCCTAACCACTATTTCAGTGTCAGGAAATCAGCGTTTCTACGCTGCAATTGCTAAAACTTCCTCTCCCATATAAATGCATTGGGCCATTTATTGAGAGATTTTATTTCTCTGGAACTCCAGTCCAATCTGGTCTATTTTCAAAATCAGTGTGTCTTTTCCATGTTTTTCACCATGCCAAAGGTCTGGTCCAAAGGTTTCTGCTGCCCTGCTGATTCTGGCTGCAGCTCGGCTTGGCAGCAGTGGCAGGCCATGTGCTTCAGCACACATGACCTGCTGTTTCTGACCCCCCTCCCCCCCCCGACACAACTTCGGGGAGGTCAGAAATGGCAGGCCATGTGTGTTGAAGCACATGGCCTGACGCTGGAATCAGCAGCAGCGATGTGGGGGGAGGGGTGACATCACGGTTCAGCACATGGGGGTGGGGCCATTGGCCATGTATGCCAAAGCACATGGCCTGCCGCACCGCCCACTGAGGTGTACTACCTTAGGTGGCCACCTAGCCTGCCTAGTGGACAAGCCGACCCTGCATGCCAAATATGACCCTGTTCTGTTAAATGCTTGGAGAATTACTTTGCCTCCAGACATTCTCAAACCCTTATCTAGGATTCCTTTACAACATTCTGTTGGTTAGAAAGACCAGAAAGTCCATGGACGCTTTCAGCATACCTGTGTTACACTTGCTAAGTTCCTGCCCAGGTAGGTTCTATTGCAATTAGCTGCAAAGTGGCAACTGCACAATTTGCAACTACATGGACTATTTAAAAATTTTCCCCTCTGCACATCTTCACTGTTGCACCCCATCCCACTCATTCAAAATACATACGCTTTCCATGTTCTTCTAAAGACTGAACAGAGGAGAGAAGTTTTTATCTCCATATAATCACTGGGTTGTTCTGGTGTGGCCGACTCTGTGGGCCACTCGATGTAGTGAGAGATGCATGAATGGCACATTACAAGAAAGAAATCAAATATGTACTATCCTGCACACAGACTGTAAAGTGTCCTTGGGGACTGTGTGATCAAATCAGAAGCACAGAAAGTAAGCATTAAAGAACTGAACGCTATGTGTGAAAAAGGCAGGGAAAGTACAGTGAAAGGTTAGCAGGAGGAAGGCTTCCTGCGACACGTGAAATCACAGGTGTTATGCTGGAACCGGCCATGCCTTTCCTATCCGCCCTTCCCAACTTAATCTCACGCTTTCATTTAAAGAAACGGTGCTCCTTTTCTAATTTCTATGTTTAATTTGATTCTTCCCTTAATGGCAGTACATCAAAATAAATAAACCATAAACTATGTTAATGATTAGTGAAAAGAGACAATATTTTCATAAATCAGAACTGCTTAATCTTTGTTAGAGTCACCTAAGCAGCATTGCTTACGGCATTTCAACCTGATCTGCATTAGAACACGTCCTTTAAAGGCTGAAATTCCATCATTCTCGGAGAATCAGAAGAGTGTCTGGGAAGCAGGAAATTGATGGGTCTTTAGCTTAAACAGCAGCACATAGGTTACAGGCAACATCTTTACTGGACTAACCTAAACCTTTTATGCTGACGCTGATGTCCCTTTCTACAGACTTTAAGTGGACTAACATAACAACCTAAACACCACCAAGAAAAATCCATAAATGCTGGAAATAATTCTGGGCATGAGAGAATCTCATCAGTTCTGATGATATTTTTTTTTAGTGTATAATGTACTTCAGTTGTATTAGACCCTCTCCCTGTCTGATAGTGTTGACCAACCGTAAGGACCTGAACTTTTTCTCTTTACACAATTTGCCGCTAAAATTGGCTATTTTTCTACTTTATGGTCCTTCTAAAAATTATTCTCCCATACACCATGGTATGAACAAATGTGGACATTTTTCTCCTCTGCCCAAAGGCTTTCTTGTACCCTTAAATAAGCCATAGAAAGATTTCCGGCTGTCTCTCATCACTCCCCCAAAGTGACCAGACTCACCTGGAAAGAGCAGACAGATTCTGCCTGCGGTGGGATCCACCGATCATGGCTGAATGTGATCCTGGCAACTCTGGGAGCAGCTACCAAACTCAATGAGCAGCTGGCCAAATGAACAAGCTGGAGAAAGCCACCACAAATGTCATTCTGCTGTCAGAAGGCTTGTCCCCACTTCATAGCTGTGCTAGATCTGTTTAGACCTCTGTGATGCTGGCTGCCTGAATTTGTCCTTTGCCAAGTCAAACCTCAGTGCACACACACATCATATGATCTCAGAATATTTGTTACTGTATTCTCTGTAATAGAGGCCCTTTGTCATCTTCCCCAGTACCTAAAAGGCTGAAATTCCCACAAGTACTTTGGCTTTCTATTAAAAAACAAGTGGCAGTAGTGCCCTGCGGTTTCTCACTGAGGAGTTCTTTTGTTTCAGACTGTTTATCTGTTCTTTGAAGGGTCTGAAGATTATGTTTACTCACCAGCTACCTGACTGCAGCAAAGTCTTTCTCATGAGCAGCCAAGCAAAGAGTAGTGAGGGAGAGAAAGCATTTTAAACATGCATTCTGCCTAGCAGGCTCCTGAACATCATAAATCAACATAAATACCAAAGGCAAAAAAGGGGAGTGTCTCTGCGTACTGTTTGGACCTTGCAGGAAAAGTTAGGGTCGTGTTACTGTAAAGGAAAAAAGGGACATAGTTTCCACACAACATTAACGTAATCTCTGTATAATCAGAGAGCTTTCTGATTTCCTTTTATTCCTAGGTGCCCTCTAAAATATATGCACAAGAAACGCACAGAGCAGCTAGGACTAAATCAGTTTCTGAGAGTTTGCCTGGGTGCAACTCTAAAACAAGGATTTAAAGGGAAGTTCTCACAGTAAACACCTTGGAACTTCCTACATTTTCCTGTTCTGTTTTGAGAATCTCTTAAATTCCAGTTGCCGTTATTTCAGGCAGACCACTTACATGTGTAAGTCTTGTTGCTCCCTCAGGACACTGACAGTAATTGGTTGCCTGGGGCAACATTATTAACATAAGAACATAAGATATGCCATACTGGGTCAGACCAAGGTCCATCAAGCCCAGTATCCTGTTTCCAACAGTGGCCAATCTAGGTCAGATGTACCTAGCAGTTTCCCAAAAAGACATAGGTTCCAAAATGCTTGTACTGGGTCAAGCATTGATATCCTGGGTCCCTTCTTAATAATGGTTTATGGACCTTTCCTCCAGGAACTTGTCCAAACCTTTTTTAAACCCAGCTACACTAACAGCCTTTACTACATCCTCCGGTAACAAATTCCAGAGTTTGATAACACGTTGAATGAAAAAATATTTTCTTTTATTAGTCTTAAATAGTTTACCCTGAAGCTTCATTGCATGTCCCCTAGTCTTTCTATATTCTGATAACGTAAACAATCGATCTACATTTAACCGTTCCACTCCGTTCATTAATTTATAGACTTCTATCATATCTCCCCTCAGCCGTCTCTTTTCCAGGTTAAAGAGCCCTAACCTTTTTAGCCTCTCTTCATAGGGGTATCCTTCCATCCCCTTTACCATTTTGGTGGCTCTTCTCTGAACCTTTTCTAAAATCGCTATATCCTTTTTAAGATACGGCGACCAGAACTGCACACAATATTCAAGGTGCAGTCTCACCATGGAACGATATAGAGGCATTATAATATCTTTTGTTTTATTTTCCATTCCTTTCCTTATGATACCTAGCATTCTATTTGCTCTCTTGGCCGCCGCTGCACACTGGGCCGAGGGTTTTAACATGGTATCCACAATGACACCTAAATCTTTTTCCTGGGTGGTGGTTCCTAATGTGGAACCTTGCATCGTGTAACCATAGTTTGGGTTGTTCTTCCCAGGAGCATAACTTTGCACTTGTCCACATTAAATTTCAACTGCCATTTTGATGGCCAGTCTTCCAATTTATCAAGATCCTCTTGCAATTTTCTACAATCCTCTTGGGTTTTAACAGCTTTAAATAGTTTTGTGTCATCTGCAAATCTGCAAAGTAAACCGCACTGATGTTGAATAGCACGGTATAAAAAATAATGTAAATAAACAAATAAATAAAATTTGATAACCTCACTCGTTATTCCACTTTCCAGGTCATTTATGAATATGTCAAAAAGCAGCGGACCCAGCACAGATCCCTGGGGTACACCACTATTCACCTTACTCCATTGGGAAAATTGGCCATTTAGCCCTACCCTCTGCTTTCTATCTTTTAACCAATTCCTGATCCACGGTAGTACTCTGCCCCCTATCACATGACTCTTTCGTTTTGCCAAAGGTCTCTGATGAGGGACCTTGTCAAAGGCTTTCTGAAAGTCCAGGTACACTATATCAACTGACTCACCTTTGTCCACCTGTTTATTCACACCTTCAAAAAAACATAACAGATTAGTAAGACAATACAGTATCTTCCTTGTCTAAAGCCATGTTGGCTGTCTCCCATTAGGCCATGACTATCTACATGCTGAGTAATTTTATTCTTTATGATGGTTTCTACCATTTTTCCCGGTACTGATGTCAGGCTCACCGGTCTGTAGTTTCCCAGGTCACCCCTGGAACCCTTTTTAAAAACTGGTGTTACATTGGCGATCCTCCAGTCTTCAGGTATTAGAGATGATTTTAATGATAGTTCAAAGATTACTAATAGCAGGTCTGCAATCTCATATTTCAGTTCTTTCAACACCCTTGGATGTATACCATCCGGCCCAGGTGATTTGCTACTCTTCAGTTTATCTAATAGTTGTAATACATCTTCCCAATGTATCGATATTTCCTTCAATTCTTCCGCACCTTTAAATACCACTTCAGTCATGGGTAACGTCTCTACATCTTCCTCAGTAAAGACCGAAGCAAAGAATTCATTCAGTCTCTCCGCTATCGCCTTGTCGCCTCTTAGTGCCCGTTTAACCCCTCTATCATCTAATGGACCAACTCTTTCACAGGTATTTTGCTACGAATGTACTTGAAAAAGTCTTTATTTCGCGGTTTTGCTTCCGCAGCAAGCTTCTTCTCAAATTCTCCCTTTGCCTGCCTTATCAATGCCTTGCATTTGACTTGACAGTGCTTGTGCTGTTTCCAGGTTTCGTCGTTTGGCTCTTTTTTCCATTTCCTAAAAGATGCTTTTTTGGCAACAACGGCCTCTCTGAGCTCACCTTGAAACCATGCTGGCAGTTTTTTGGACTTCCACTTTTCTTAAAGCGTGGACTACAGCTGGTCTGGGCTTCCAAGATAGTAGTTTTCAACAACACCCAAGCTTGATGTAAGTCTTTAACCTTTGCAACTGCTCCTTTTAGTTTTTTCTTAACTATTCCCCTCATTTTATCATAGTCTCCCTTTCGAAAGTTAAAAGGTAGTACTGTGGATTTCCTTACTATCCCTCCTTCACTAATTAAATCAAAGGCGATCATGCTATGATCACTATTGCCAAGTGGCCCCAACAGCCTTATCTCTTGCACTAGATCTGGTGTTCCACTAAGGACTAGGTCTAATATGGCTTCCCCTCTGGTCGGTTCATGAACCAGCTGCTCCAAGAAGCAGTCATTTATTTCATTTAGGAACTTTATCTCCCTAGCATGTCCTACCGTGACACTGACCCAGTCGATACCGGGGTAACTGAAATCACCCATTATTATTACTGCGCTGTAACTTTTGTTAGCTTCCTTGATTTCTTTGAGCATTTCATCATCCATTTGTCATTCTGGCCAGGCAGTCGAAAGTACACCCCCCCACTGCCATCGCCTTCCCCTTTTTACATGGAATTTCAATCCATAGAGATTCTACAGCAAATTTTGTTTCCTGCAAAACTTTAATCCTTTCTGAGTCAATGCCCTCTCTAACAGAGCGCAACCCCTCCACCAATTTGATCAGCTCTATTGTCGACCAGGAACATTGTTGCAGGGCAAACACACAGCACAGCAGAATCTTTTACAGGCACAGCAAATCATATATGCCGGTTTCTCCTCTGGGCCCTGACAGGGTCTTTCTCATCGGATCAGGAGACCCTGCGTGTCCGAGACAGAACTATCCTAGGAAATATAACTTTATTTAATGAAACTGAGCAAAAAATCTGCCAAACTCTAATATAATCATTGAAATGCAGCCAACCTAGATTTTCATCAGTTACAATTTTACTTTTGCTACAATGCAAATTATGAAAGCGTCTGTGCCAGAAAACGTTGGGACCTCAAAGAAGTGAAGTGAAGTGAAGGAAGAATGTAGCCTCCTTTGGGTCATAAAGCAAGGACAGAGATATATCACGGGGACCAACAGCTTCAAGCAAAGGCGGCACACTGTAGTGCACAGATCTCATTCCTGGCATGCCACTCCCTCTGCTATGCTGGTATGAGGTCCTGTTGTGGCCTCCAGGAATAGCTGTCAGCCCTCTCAGCTCTCAGTAAGGTTGTCAGCTGGCTTCAAATACGCGCAACAGGCTTGATCCAGTCCTGGGTTTACCTCATTGCAGGCGGAGACATGTACCCTGTACCCTGGTCCGACCATCACTTACTCCTATTTCACATACCCACCAACGATCTCAGCATTTCCAGCAACAAAGCACGTTCCCCTACTAGAATGGTAACACGCTTTCGACCCCTTGTTAAGGATAAGGCTCTTAAGAAGATCCTACCTCTACTTGCCAATGAATCCCTCGATCCAGATGAACTGGTATCCAATTGGGATGACACCCTTAGAGCGGCCGCCTGCCTACCATCCATCAGCTCGAACCGTGCAAAACGTGAACATGCACCATGGTACTCCCAGGATCTGCGAACATCGCTCCTCCACCTACGTAAGCTAGAGAGACAATGGCACCATACCCGGACTTCTGAGGCACTCGGTGCATACTCTACTCACCTGCAAGCCCACCGTCAAAAAAACCATGGAAAAAAGAAAACAGTATCACTCAGAATTACTAAGGCGATCATTGAACAAACCTCACGACTTATTCAACATTGTAAAGTCATTAACTGGTGATCCAGCACTAGCCCAACCAACCATGCCCCCGCCGCAAGACTATTCCAACTACCTTCAATCAAAGATGATACAGACTAAGTACAACATGAAGGCAACCATATTATCTACCTCCACCCCACACGGACCTCCCCAACCAACCCCTCTGCTGTCATTCTCCAAGGTATCCAACAAAGAAATTTTAGACATCATCTCATCTATTAACCTCACCACTGCCCCCAACGATCCTTGCCCCGCTAGCTGGATTAAAGAGCTGCGCCATGACCTCAGCCCAACTATATGTAGAATCTTAAATCAATCACTCAAAACAGGATCCTTCCCTCAAAGCTTAAAATACACATCAATCCGCCCCTGTTGAAGAATAGTAGGCTCGATCCATCTAAAGTTGAGTCCTTCCGACCAATTTCGAGCATCCCACTGCTTGCCAAAATTATGGAGAAGGTAGTCCAGCGGCAAATCCAACACCATGTTGATACTGTTGCACCATTGGACCCATCCCAACATGGCTTCAGGGAAGCACACCGCGGGGATACCATCCTCACAACCCTTTTCAACAACCTAATCACAGGAATTGACAATATCAACTACGGATTCGTCCTTATCTTCTTAGACATAGCAGCCACCTTCGATTCAGTGAATCACGAAACACTTCTATTTCGCCTCAAAGATAAAGGTCTACAAGGCTCAGCACTAGCCTGGTGTGAATCCTATTTGAGTAACAGATGGCAACAAGTCAAAGCAGGTTCCAAGACCTCTGAACCATTCTCACTGAAGCAAGGTGTACCTCAGGGATCTTCCCTCTCTGCATTAATGTTTAACATCTACATGCAGCCCATTTGCGCTTTAATCCGTTCCTCAACGTCCAATGCCTTGCTTATGCAGACGACATCCTCATGTACACACAGTTTAAAGTCGATCAACTGGACTTTTCTCCAATTACAAGATGTTTTCAAGCGGTAGCAGACTGGCTCCTCTCTCAAAATCTACGTATTAATCACAGCAAAACAGATGTACTATTCATCTCGCGAAACCAGAAATTCATGCCACCTTCCTCACTTCTAGTCAATAACATTGAACCGAAGTCCAAATCTACCATTCGCTACTTGGGCATCACCCACGACCAGCATCTTGACATGTCAGCACATGTCATGAATACAACTAAACCACGCTCACCACTAACCAAATGGGGTCTGTGATTCTTAACCTATCACTTCCCTTGTAAACAGAAGCCTCAGTCAAAAATTAGCACTTGATCCCGGGCATTGAACTGCTCCCCTGGGTGCTATTTTTACATCAATGACCTCGTATTTTATATATCAGTCTTTCATAAAAAGGAATTTATCTTCTTGTAACATTTATAGCCTTAATGCCGGAACTGTAATTATTTCTTAAGAAAGACACTTATCTGTAAACAGTTCCTGCCGCACTGGGCCACCGAAGTGTTCTTCTATATCTTCCTGCTTCACCATTCAGTTCTCAATAGACCAAAATCCCGACGCCCCTCAGCAGGCACCCATAGCGTTTCACCGCCAGATGTTTCATCAGGGGATTGGCTTCTTCTTGCACTCTATAGCGAACACAACAGAAAAAATCATGCTCGTCACTAACCCCCACTATTGTGACTATTCATCCCACCGTTGAATTGATGAAATGACACCGTTGATTTTAAAATTTTTTTGCTTAACATTATCAAAAACTTTACCTTATGCTGCCCGCGTACACATGAACGGAATTATAGATAGGAGCGTTCCCCTCTAGTTATCAGGAACAGCCCCCTCCTATTCTCAGAAAAACACCCCGCATGCGGGATAGAAAAATTGCCTTCACTTAAATATCCTCCATTCACCAAACCCGATTGGTTAATTATCTCACTCAGTGTTAGCGATCTATTCACTCACTGATTGATCACCCCAAGCACACAGACCAATCTATCTTCATATTCAGCCCTCTAGGGACTACTGTATCGAGCTCAAAAATCCATCGTTGTTCCCGCTGCAATAGACATTGTTCCACACTCTTTCCATTTGCAGCCGTTGAAACTTGATCTACACAAAAACATCGGAGTTGTTCAAAAATATGGTGATGGGTTAAACAGTGCTGAACTAAAGGAGCTTCCAACCTTTTACACTTCATTCGGCTACGATGTTCAGCCATCCTAATATAAAAAGACCGGATCGTTTGTCCAATACACAAAGATCGAGAAAATCCCCCCGGACGGCCTATAGTCTCCACAAGAGGGTCCTTGTTGGAACCCCTCCCCGTGTTTTTGGACTCGTATTTGCGCCCATTGATACCGTCAATTCCATCTTTTGTTAAAGATACAACACATTTTTTGAATATTTTAGACAGTTTGGCGCTTTTGTCAACAAAATCTGATATTATGTTTGTTACGTTGGACGTAGTATCATTATATATGAGTATTCCACAAAAAGCAGCAGAGGAAATAGTGGACTGTACTCTACGACAACGAGGAGACCTGGATGAAGTTCATATTGCCTTTTTAATACAGTTAGCACGATTAGCGATTTGTAAAAATTTTCTCATTTTTGAAGGTACCTTATACCAGCAAATTTCGGGGGCTAGCGATGGGGGCGACGTGTGCGCCCTCCATTGCAAACCTCTATATGGGGGATTTTGAACGGAAATGGATAGCTTTATCCCCATATAAAAGCCAGATTAAGACGTGGAGGCGTTATATTGATGACGTCTTCATGCTGTGGCAAGGCACGGAATTGGAATTTTTGGATTTTTGTCAGTGGCTGAACAACTGTGATTCTCATATCCAGTTTACTTATACAATGAGTCGTTCGAGTATTACCTATTTGGATTTGACAATAACGAAAGGGGTGACAGGATGGGAAACCTCAATCTACCGCAAGGCAACTGACAGAAACACGTTTTTGCATTTCACCAGTGCACATCCAAAGAGATTGAAAGAAGGATTGCCTTTTTCGCAATTTCTCCACTACCGACGTAATTGTTCTAGTTTGAAAGACTTTAAGATCAAGTCTCGGCAACTAGTGCGAAATTTTGAAACACGGGGGTATCCCACAGAAGTGGTTAAGTGAGCGTACACCAGAGCTACGTATAATGATCGACAATGGCTACTGAGCGAACGCCTGGATAAAAGTACAACCAGGGATGAGGAGAGGGTAAATTTGATCACTTTGTACTCTCCGCTGAGTAGTCATCTACAGGAAATTATACGGAGACATAGTAATGTTATCCGTACAATTCCAGGTTTGGAGGGCAAGTGACTCCGGTGTGTCTGGAGTAGGCACAAGAATTTAAAGGAACATCTTAGTCCTACAGTACTCCGACCGATTAGTTCAGTGGGACCTTTGGATAAAGTCGGAGGCCATAGCAAGTGCGGATCATGTAGCATCTGTGATATCACTATGGAACTCCAACAGTTTGAGCATCGAGGGGTTAAGTATGTTCTTAGAAAAAATACTACCTGCATTTCACAGGGTGTCGTATACGCCATTAAATGCCCTTGTGGTTTTTTGTACATTGGACAAACGATCCGGTCTTTTTATATTAGGATGGCTGAACATCGTAGCTGAATAAAGTGTAAAAGGTTGGAAGCTCCTTTAGTTCAGCACTGTTTAACCCATCACCATATTTTTGAATAACTCCGATGTTTTTGTGAAGATCAAGTTTCAACGGCTGCAAATGGAAAGAGTGTGGAACAATGTCTATTGCAGCGGGAACAACGATGGATTTTTGAGCTCGATACAGTAGTCCCTAGAGGGCTGAATATGAAGATAGATTGATCACCCCAAGCACACAGACCAATCAGTGAGTGAATAGATCGCTAACACTGAGTGAGATAATTAACCAATCGGGTTTGGTGAACGGAGGATATTTAAGTGAAGGCAATTTTTCTATCCTGCATGCGCGGCGTTTTTCTGAGAACAGGAGGGGGCTGTTCCTGATAACTAGAGGGGAATGCTCCTGTCTATAATTCCGTTCATGTGTACGCGGGCAGCATAAGGTAAAGTTTTTGATAATGTTAAGCAAAAATTTTTTAAAATCAACGGTGTCATTTCATCAATTCAACGGTGGAATGAATAGTCACAATAGTGGGGGTTAGTGACAAGCATGATTTTTTCTGTTGTGTTCGCTATAGAGTGCAAGAAGAAGCCAATCCCCTGATGAAACGTCTGGCGGTGAAACGCTATGGGTGCCTGCTGAGGGGCGTCGGGATTTTGGTCTATTGAGAACTGAATGGTGAAGCAGAGAACTGAATGGTGAAGCAGGAAGATATAGAAGAACACTTCGGTGGCCCAGTGCGGCAGGAACTGTTTACAGATAAGTGTCTTTCTTAAGAAATAATTACAGTTCCGGCATTAAGGCTATAAATGTTACAAGAAGATAAATTCCTTTTTATGAAAGACTGATATATAAAATACGAGGTCATTGATGTAAAAATAGCACCCAGGGGAGCAGTTCAATGCCCGGGATGAAGTGCTAATTTTTGACTGAGGCTTCTGTTTACAAGGGAAGTGATAGGTTAAGAATCACAGACCCCATTTGGTTAGTGGTGAGCGTGGTTTATTTGTTTGGTATCTACAGTAATTTCTGCTCGAGATTTGACCTTTTTGGATGAATACAACTAAAGCAATATATCACAAGATCTGTTCACTACGCCATCTCCGCCCACTTCTTGACTTCCCTGACTACCGTTCAGTTTTCCAAGCCTTAGTCATCCCACACCTTGACTTTGCTAACATTATCTTACTCGGACTTCCACAGTCGACTCTTAACCCGCTACGACTTGCCATGAACTCAGCTGCAAGAGTACTGGCAGGGCTCTCAAGATCAGACCACATAACGCCAGTTCTAAAGAACCTACACTGGCTTCCGCTGTGGGCCAGAATCCATTTCAAGGCTTTGGTCATGACATTCAAGGCCCTTAAGAACCATCCCCCCACGCCTATCAGTGACCTTCTCAACAGCACACCAGATAACAGAACCAGGAGATCCACATCGATGAATACACTTGAAGTCCCGAAATTATTGATAAAATGCAGGAAGTCAACAGTGAATACAGCTTTCTCCATTTTTGCACCTATGGCATGGAATGCCCTCCCTGCGGAGATCCGGGCCATCTCAAACCTGATGCTATTCCGAAAAGCCCTCAAGCACCACCTATTCGTACAACATTACCCTGATACCAATCCCGATATTCATACTGCCATCACCTTACTTCCCTACCTAGCTCGTCCCTTAGATCATCCTCATGTAGATAATGGTTAACCAACTTTTTTCCCCTATCTGCTTCTCTGACCCATGAACCCAGGCATCTAGGTAAAGTTTTCTTGATTGTCGCTGTAAGAGTATCTATAATTTGTATATAATTTGTATATAATCTGTACATAGTTACCCCCACTTCTTTCTCCATGTTACTTTCCCTGTTCATTGTAAAAACTCGATGTAACTTGTTACATTCTTGTATGTTCTGTTCAAATGTAAACCACACTGATTATAATAGCGCGGTATATAAGAAATAAAAATAAATAAAATAAATAAATAAATGTAGTCTTGCTTTTCTTATGGAAATTAGAACTACATGTCTCTGCCTGCAGAGGTAAACCCAGGAATCGATCAAGCCAGTTGGGTGCATCTGTAGCTAGCTGACAAACCTTGCTGTCAGGCCTACACTTCCTACTGGCGGTTACATTGTTTTCTCACCGATAAATATATTCCTGAGCCAGTTCTTGGCCTTGGGTTCATCCACTACCAACTGAACTTCTGGCGCAACACTCGCTTTCAAATTTGTCAATAATTCTCCTGCTACCAGGGATTAGCATGTTAACCTTTTCTGGAAAGACGTGCTGCATTACCTTTCAAGGACTATTGCCATATCCTATAGAAAGAGGTAGTGGAATGGTCATCTTACAGTCTAAGGGAAGGACAGTTATGGGGAGAGTTGAGAATACTGTGTGAGACAAATGCCTTTTGTTGAAATGCTCTTCTCTGGGAATGCCAGGAGTTAGCATTTATCATGAAAGGTGGTTTAACAGGCTTGGGAAAAGATAACCAACAATACAAATAAATAGATGGCCCAATGCCACAGTTGGATGCCAAAGAAAACTTTTACCATGCAAGAGACTTAACGGCAGGGCAGGTAGAATTAGCATAAAAGGATCCTGGGACTGGATGTGGGCCATCGGACCTACAGAGTTTGCCTCTTTTCTTAAACACCCTTGAACTGAGTTTCACAGTTATGACAGCATCATTCCAGCAGGTGTGAAGGCCAGTTCCAATCGGGGCATGTCCGGTTTGTCGGGACGTCCAAAATCTGGATGGCCCGGATATGCACCCGATTCTGCTCCCATGGGAGCTAGATGGCCTCGCGGGAGCAGAATCGGGGCATAAGGTCCTGACGTTCCCCTAATCCAGCATGCCAGACATCCAGATGGCTCACAGGTTAGCCCAGCCAGGCTCCTGCATGGAGCCTCAGGTGTCGTAGCAACCCGTCACCATGACACCACGGCTCCATGCAGGAGCCCCGATTGGCCGCAGTTTTTATATGTCCGGGGTAGGAGTCATGCCTCTGACCCGCCCCAGTCCTGAGTTCCCCGCACATCTTGGCTGTACGTGCAGGGAACTCAGGATAGGGAACCGGCCACCAAGGGCATTCCAAGCATCCACCACTCTAAGTGAAAAAATATTTTCTGATGTTGGTTTTAATTTTACCACCCTGCAGCTTCATCGTATGCCCTTTCATTGATACTCTTTTAAGTATTCAAAGATCTGTATCGTATCTCCCCTGTCCCTCCTCGCCTCTAGTGTACACATATTTAGGTCTTCAAGTCTCTTCTGATACGTCTTCTGGCAAAGGCTCCAAACCATTTTGGTTACCTTCATCTGAACCGTTTCAAGTCTTTTTACACCCTTTGTAAAATACGATCTCCAAAACTGAACACAATACTCCAACTGAGGTCTCATCAACGATTTGTACAGGGGCATTAATACCTCCTCTTTCTGCTGGTTATTCCTTTGTATGAAACCCAGCATCCTTCTGGCTTTGGCTACCGCCATGTCACATTGTTACACTACCTTGAGATCCTCAGAAACAATCACTCCGAAGTCCTTCTCCTGGTCCGTGCACACCAACTTCGCACCCCCTATTGCATATGATTCCTTTGGATTTCTGCATCCAAAGTGCATAACTCTGCACTTCTTCACATTAAATCTTAACTGCCAAACATTAGACCATTCTTCAAGTGTTTTTAGATCTTTCCTCATGATGTCCATTCCCTCAGAAATGTTCACTCTGTTGCAAATGTTCATGTCATCTGCAGATGTTTCCATTTAGTCCTTCTGCAATATCACTCACAAATACGTTAAACAGTACTGGTCCCAGGACCGTTCCCTAAGGCAAGTCACTATGCACTTTCCTTTCTTCTGAGTGAGTTCTGTTTACCACCACATTCTATCATTTGTTAGTCAACCAATTTCTGATCCAGTTCACCAACTTGAGACCTATCCCCAAGTTGCTCAGTTTATTGATAAGCTTCCTATGAGGAACAGTATCAAAGGCTTTGATGAAATCCAGGTCGATCACATCCATTGCATGCCCTTGATCTAGTTCTCTAGTCATCCAGTCAAAGAACTCAATCAAATTTGTTTGGCATGATCGTCTTCTTGTAAAACCATATTGTCTCTGATCCTGAAATCAATTGGATTCCAGAATTTCCACTATTCTTTCTTTCCAGAGTGCCTCCATTACTGTTCCCAACACAGTGATAAGGCTTACCAGCCTATAGTTTGTCACCTCTTCACTACTACCACTTTTGTGAAGAGGTACCACATCAGTCCTTCTCCAGTCCTGCAGAACCTCTCCCGTCTCAAAGGATCTATTAAAAACATCCTTTAATGGCCCTGCAAGAACCTCTCTGAGCTCCTTCAGTATCCTGCGATGCAACCAATCTGGTCCCATGGCCTTGTCCACTTTCAGTTTTGCAAACTGTTCAAAAACATCATCTTCTGTGAATGGTGTGGTATCTACTCCCTTTCCATTTATATGTTGGTCAATCTTACATGGTCCTTTTCCAGGATTTTCTTTCATGAATACAGAACAGAGGTATTTGTTTAGCATTTTTGCTTTTTCAAAGTCACTTTCCACAAATCCATTCCCAGCACTTTTGAGTCCTGCAATTCCACCTCTGATTTTCCTCCTCTCCCGAATATACCTGAAAAACGGTCTCAACACTTCACACCTTTAGCCATCTGCCTTTGCATTTGCTATCCTCATCTCTTTCTTTCTCTCATTTAGCTTTATCCTGTATTCTTTTTTGTGTTCCTCTTTTTATGATGTTCTGAATTTTGTGAAAGCTGAGGGGGTTTTTGTCTTTATTTGAGCAGCAACTTCTTTGGTGAACCATATAGGTTTTCTTTTCCTCTTATTTTTATTTATTTTCCTTACATATATATCCATTGCCCCTTTTATTGCCTCTAGGTTTAGCCCACTGTAATTCCATTTCCCTTAACTCCTACTCTGCCAACTTCTCCTTCAGGTACTTTCCCATTTTACTGAAGTCAGTGTATGTGAAGTCTAGGACTTTGAGTTTGCTGTGATTAGACTCTGCCTTGGCTTTTACCTCAAACCATACTGTGTGATGATCACTGCTGCTCAAGTGGGCTTCTACCCAGACATTTGACATGCTATCTTCATTGATGCGTACTAAAATCCAGCATAGAACCAACCAGGGAAAGTTCAATCACCAGTTGTCTGAGCTTTGCTTCTTGGAAGGCATCTACAATCGTTTTACTTCTTTCCAGATTTCCAGAAGGAATACTCCAATCCACATCTGGTAGGTTAAAAAGTCACCCAATATGATCACTTCTCCCTTCATAGCTACCTTTGCAATATCAATAATCAAGTCTATTTCCTCATTTTGAGTTGGAGGCCTGTAGACTACACCAATATGGATGACAGTGCCATCTCCTCTTTCCAACAGAATCCACAGTACTTCTTCTTTTCCCCACATCCCCTGCATTTCAGCAGCTTTCATATTGCTTTTCACATATAGGACTACTCCTCCTCATTTTCTGCCTCTCTTTCTTTTCTAAATAAATTATAGCCAGCTATGGCTATATCCCATTCATGGAACTTGTTAAACCATGTTTTTGTAATGGCCACAATGTCCAAGTCCATCTCCACCATCAGAGCTTTCAGGTCACGAGTTTTGTTGGCTAGACTATGAGCATGAGCACAAATTCCATTATGACTTATTAGGATTTTAATTTAGAATTTTCTTAAGATTTCAGGGTGTTTTTTTTTTTTTAGTAAAACAAATGTACGAGGTAAAAATGGCCCCTCTATTGTACCTAAGAAACAATTGCAGAACCTGAGCTGCAAAACTGGCGTCATTTTGGATTTGAAATTTGGTCTCCTTCAATGCTGATCAGTGCTAAGCATTTGCTGTCACAGGCCCTGACAGAGTTGGTAATAAAATAAAGACAACCATTTCTTTATTTTTATGTATGTCGCCTTTCTGAATGTGGCCCTTCCTCTTCAAAGTACTGTGCAGGTAGAAGTATCAAATATGAATACTGATTCCAGCTTTCAAATTTCTGTGTGCAACATTCAGTCAACACAGGAATCTGTAGTTCAAAAAAAATACGACCAATGATGATGCAGGGGGTCAGAGAATCTGCTGAAAATACGAGCACACTCACTGATATTTTAAGTATGGTTGGATTGACACGTTTACCATATGTGTTATTTTTAAATTCATTAATTTCATACCAGAGGATGAACCTCCCTGCATACAAATGTCTTCGGGGGGGGGGGGGGGGAGGAGGAAAATTTGCCTCTCTTACCCTCTTGATACAAATCAATGCTTGAATGAAGTACTGTAGGAAAGAAGAATTGTCTGTGAAGATGAAAGGGTTGGAGAACCTCTAGTTGTACCAGTAACAGACACTGTCTGCCCTGCCCGAGTGCTGAGAGACACTCCTCATGGCCAAAGCCAGCTACTTAATGTCCCTGAAATTCTCCACTAACTCCCATGCCTCCAGAACGTGTTGGCCAATCCTCCTGATTTGCAGTCCTATATTTTTTGTCACCAAAGTACAGTAGAATGGAAAATTCCAGAATGTAAAGGGGTTCCAACTGAGAAGCCAGGACTGGCCCAGAGTGCCCCTGAGAAGCCTCTTTGGAAGTATATTAGGAACATGGGGCCTGATTTTCAAAAAGGTGCCAAGGCCTGTCATACCCACAGAAAGATACCGGCTCAGGAAAAGTGCTTGAATCGCGAGTCAGGTGCCTCCAAAATGGCCAAGCATCGAAAATACAGCACAAACCGAGCATAGTGGCAGACAACCAGTGCGGCATTGATAGGTGCAGGGTCTAGAACCTGGGCTCGCTGCCTAAGGTTGGCCCCCGATACCCCACCTGCATGTTCATCAATGTGTATCCATGCCTGTTCCAGTACGCCCTCTGCTTCAGCCATGGTGCCTGCAGTGCAATGTGGGTGCAGTCTATACTTCCAAGCACCGATGGGACTCCAGCAACATTGTAGGATGCCTGATTGGTCTCCTGCCGCATCTGCTGCGTCTGGGGGAAGGCTATGAGGTGGCGCATCCTCGTGAAGCTACTTATGCAGTGACTGGCAGTGGACTGCGCGATTCTGACAGTTGTCCTTATCACATGCTGGAAGCTGCCAGTTGCCAGATATCCCAGGGCAGTGGTCACCATCATAGCCAATGGCAGGGCCTGACTTCCAGGTCCACACTGAGTATGCTGCACAACTCAGTTATCGCTGCCCCATCCAGTCTGTATCTCTGGTAGACCTCCTCCTCCAATTGCAGGTAGCTCACCCTGGGCCTGTGTACACGTGGGGCATGGTACCTGCTTCTCGGCTGCTGGGCTACAGCCTGCTGATGGATATGCACTGCCTGGCACATCCTCCACTGTGCCCAGGTACGGCGGGTGCATCTCCACCTCTGAAACACCATGTGCATGGCCCACATGGCTTCTCTACCGGTCCAGCAACGCTTTACCTCTGCACGATTTGGGTACAGGTCCGCACATGCTCCCCTCTCTCTACTATGCTCTGTACCGCCACTACACAGGTTTGCCGCTCACCATCAGTGGTCATATGCGCTGAGAAACGTCACTTAGGCTTACACAGTTAACGATGTCCTATGTCGGTGCACACTTTACGTGGGTTTCACGGTGACATGCCTCAGGATATCAATGCTTGACCCAATACAAGCATGGTGGAACCTGTGTCTTTTGGGGAAACTGCTAGGTACGTATGACCTAGACTGGCCACTGTTGGAAACAGGATACTGGGCTTGATGGACCTTAGTCTGACCCAGTATTTATTTATTTATTTAACAGTATTTCTAAACCGCCTTATCTTAATAATCAAGGTGGTATCACAGCAAGCAATCAGGTAAAGTGTGTGTGTTGTACATGCAGTGAGGATGAAACTTAGTTGTGTGAGGGCTGTGTTGGGTGCTTGATTTGTTTGAGCTATGTACAAGGTGGGCTATTTACAGTGGTGCTAAAAACACATTTTATATACATACAGTTGTTTAGGAGGATTGGAGTGCTGTTATCCATTCTCTTAGGCTATGTGATGTGACCATAGTGCTCTATGAACAGCATGGTTTTCAGTTGTTTTCTGAAGTCTTTGAGGTCTGGAGTTGCCCTTAGATCGTCCGGTAGATTGTTCCATATTGTTGGAGCAGCCATGGAGAGAGCTCTGTCTGTTGTGTCCTTGCATGTGTGCTTGTATTCATTTGGGGTGCTGACTCGGTTGCGTGTTTGACTTCTTCTAGGACGTGCGCTGGTTTCCGGTTGTATGAGCGTGTGTAGGCTGTTGGCTGATGTGTGCTCTTTTATCTTAAATAGGTTTATGATGGTCTTGTATCTGATGCGAGCACTGATTGGGAGCCAGTGTAAGTCCTTTAATGTAGGTGTGATGTGCTCCTGCCTAGCGGCTCCGGATATGGCATATCTTATGTTCCACCCCGGGCCTCTGTGCTTGGCGCTGTGCATAAGAACATAAGAACATAAGATATGCCATACTGGGTCAGACCAAGGTCCATCAAGCCCAGTATTCTGTTTCCAACAGTGGCCAATCTAGGTCATACGTACCTAGCAGTTTCCCCAAGGGACACAGGTTCCACAATGCTTGTATTGGTTCAAGCATTGATATCCTGGGTCCCTTCTTAATAATGGTTTATGGACCTTTCCTCCAGGAACTTGTCCAAACCTTTTTTAAACCCAGCTACACTAACAGCCTTTACTACATCCTCCGGTAACAAATTCCAGAGTTTGATTACACGTTGAGTGAAAAAATATTTTCTTTTATTAGTCTTAAATAGTTTACCCTGTAGCTTCATTGCATGTCCCCTAGTCTTTCTATATTCTGATAAGGTAAACAATCGATCTACGTTTACCCGTTCCACTCCGTTCATTAATTTATAGACTTCTATCATATCTCCCCTCAGCCGTCTCTTTTCCAGGTTAAAGAGCCCCAACCTTTTTAGCCTTTCTTCATAGGAGTAGCCTTCCATCCCCTTTACCATTTTGGTGGCTCTTCTCTGAACCTTTTCTAAAATCGCTATATCCTTTTTAAGATACGGCGACCAGAATTGCACACAATATTCAAGGTGCGGTCTCACCATGGAACGATATAGAGGCATTATAATATCTTTTGTTTTATTTTCCATTCCTTTCCTTATCATACCTAGCATTCTATTTGCTCTCTTGGCCGCCGCTGCACACTGGGCCGAGGGTTTTAACATGGTATCCACAATGACGCCTAAATCTTTTTCCTGGGTGGTGGTTCCTAATGTGGAACCTTGCATCGTGTAACCATAGTTTGGGTTGTTCTTCCCTAGGTGCATAACCTTGCACTTTTCTACATTAAATTTCATCTGCCATTTTGATGCCCAGTCTTCCAATTTATCAAGATCCTCTTGCAATTTTCCACAATCCTTCTGGGTTTTAACAACTTTAAATAGTTTTGTGTCATCTGCAAATTTGATAACCTCACTCGTTATTCCACTTTCCAGGTCATTTATGAATATGTCAAAAAGCAGCGGACCCAGCACAGATCCCTGGGGTACACCACTATTCACCTTTCTCCATTGGGAAAATTGGCCATTTAGCCCTACCCTCTGCTTTCTATCTTTTAACCAGTTCCTGATCCACAATAGTACACTGCCTCCTATCCCATGACTCTTTAGTTTTGCCAAAAGTCTCTCATGAGGGACCTTGTCAAAGGCTTTCTGAAAGTCCAGATACACAATATCAACCGACTCACCTTTGTCCACCTGTTTATTCACTCCTTCAAAAAAACATAACAGATTAGTAAGACAAGATCTTCCTTGTCTAAAGCCATGTTGGCTGTCTCCCATTAGGTCGTGACTATCTACATGCTGAGTAATTTTATTCTTTATGATGGTTTCTACCATTTTTCCCGGTACTGATGTCAGGCTCACCGGTCTGTAGTTTCCCGGATCACCCCTCAAACCCTTTTTAAAAATTGGTGTTACATTGGCGATCCTCCAATCCTCAGGTATTAGAGATGATTTTAATGATAGTTCACAGATTACTGATAGCAGGTCTGCAATCTCAAATTTCAGTTCTTTCAACACCCTTGGATGTATACCATCCAGCCCAGGTGATTTGCTACTCTTCAGTTTATCTAATAGTTGTAAGACATCTTCCAGATGTATCGATATTTCCTTCAATTCTTCCACACCTTTAAATACCACTTCAGTCATGGGTAACATCCCTACATCTTCCTCAGTAAAGACCGAAGCAAAGAATTCATTCAGTCTCTCCGCTATCGCCTTGTCGCCTCTTAGTGCTCCTTTAACCCCTTTATCATCTAATGGACCAACTGACTCTCTCACAGGTTTTTTGCTACGAATGTACTTGAAAAGGTCTTTATTTCGCGTTTTTGCTTCCGCAGCAAGCGTCTTCTCAAATTCTCTCTTTGCCTGCCTTATCAATGCCTTGCATTTGACTTGCCAGTGCTTGTGCTGTTTCCAGGTTTCAACGTTTGGCTCTTTTTTCCATTTCCTGAAAGATGATTTTTTGGCAACAACAGCCTCTCTGACCTCACCTTTAAACCATGCTGGCAGTTTTTTGGACTTCCTTCCACTTTTCTTAAAGCGTGGAATACAGCTGGTCTGGGCTTCCAAGATAGTATTTTTCAACAACACCCAAGCTTGATGTACGTCTTTAACCTTTGCAACTGCTCCTTTTAGTTTTTTCTTAACTGTTTTCCTCATTTTATCATAGTCTCCCTTTCGAAAGTTAAAGGGCAGTACTGTGGATTTCCTTACTATCCCTCCTCCACTAATTAAATCAAAGGTGATCATGCTATGATCACTATTGCCAAGTGGCCCCAACACCCTTATCTCTTGCACTACATCTGGTGTTCCACTAAGGACTAGGTCTAATATTGCTTCCCCTCTGGTCGGTTCATGATCCAGCTGCTCCAAGAAGCAGTCATTTATTTCATCTAGGAACTTTATCTCCCTAGCATGTCCTGTTGTGACACTGACCCAGTCGATGCCGGGGTAATTGAAATCACCCATTATTATTACTGCACTGTAACCTTTGCTAACTTCCTTGATTTCTTTGAGAATTTCATCATCCATTTGTTCATTCTGGCCAGGCGGACGATAGTACACCCCCACTGCCATCGCCTTCCCCTTTTTACATGGAATTTCAATCCATTGAGATTCTACAGCAAATTTTGTTTCTTGCAAACCTTTAATCCTTTCTGACTCAATGCCCTCTCTAACATAGAGCGCAACCCCTCCACCAATTTGATCAGCTCTATCATTACGATATAGTTTGTACCCAGGTATCACAGTGTCCCACTGGTTGTCCTCCTTCCACCATGTCTCTGATATTCCAATCATATCTAACCTCTCGTTTAGTGCTATATATTCTAACTCTCCCATCTTGTTTTGTAGACTTCTAGCATTTGCATACAAGCATTTTAGAGACTGTATTTTATTCATATTAATTTGGCTATTGGTAGACATGGGTAATTTGGGATCTTTAAGCTCTGTCTGCTCCATATTCGAGGGCATTTGGGCTACTTTACTCTTTTTTGGAACCTCTCTGCTTTTTGTAGTATCCTTCAAGGATACATTCTTCCGAACCATGCGCTCTTGGGCGACTGTCGGCTTTCCCCTATTATCTAGTTTAAAAGCTGCTCTATCTCCTTTTTAAAGGTTAATGCCAGCAGCCTGGTTCCATCCCGGTTAAGGTGAAGCCCATCCCTTCGGAAGAGCCCCTCCTTTCCCCAGAATGTTCCCTAGTTCCTAACAAATCCGAACCCCTCATCTCTGCACCATTGTCTCATCCACGCATTGAGACTCCGGAGCTCTGCCTGCCTTTTGGGTCCTGCGTGTGGAACGGGAATCATTTCGGAGAACGCTACCCTGGAAGTTCTGGATTTCAACTTCCTACCTAAAAGCCTAAATTTAGCTTCCAGAACCTCCCTACCACATTTTCCTATGTCATTGGTACCGACATGTACCAAGACAGCAGACTCCTCCCCAGCACTATCTAAGACCTTATCTAGGTGGCGTGTGAGGTCCGCTACCTTCGCACCAGGCAGGCATGTTACTAGGCGATCCTCACGTCCACCAGCCACCCAGCTATCTACATGCCTAATGATCGAATCACCAACTATAACTGCTGTCCTAACCCTTCCCTCATGGGCACTTGGCCCTGGAGAAACCTCCTCGGTGCGAGAGGGGTTTACATCACCTGGAGGACAGGTCCTAGTTACAGGATCACTTCCTGCCACACCAGGGTGATGCTCTCCTGTCACGTGACCTCTCTCCTCCATGGCAACAGGGATGCTGCCAGACTGGAGGTGGGACTTCAGGACTATATCCCTGTATGTCTCGTCTATGTACCTCTCTGTCTGTCTTATGTTTTCCAAGTCTGCTACTCTAGCCTCTAGAGAACGGACTCGTTCCCTGAGAGCAGAGAGCTCCTTGCACCTAGTGCACACGTAAAACCTCTCACCAGCTGGGAGAAAATCATACATGTGACACTCAATGCAAAAGACTGGAAAGCCCACATCCCGCTGCTGGACTGCTGTCTGCATCTTAGTTTTAATTGCTTCACCAATTCAAGCTGCCTAGTTGAATATCTGGTTTACGCAGTTTTACATGGGTAAGGCCACCTTTTATATGTGTAGCACGCGCCTAGGGCTTCGAAAATCGGGCCCATGAGTTTTAGTCATATTCCAGGATATTTCTCATGGCAATCTCTCTTATCACCACTTTGATGTTCGGTGGGCTTTTCAGACCAATGTTCAGATATCCCATAATGAACGGAGAAAAAAAAGCTAAAGGTTGCCATTGCACTTGACTTGTAAAGCCCTCCGAGATCCTTTTTTAAGAAAAGTAAATGACTTCTATTAGACTGAAGTAGAGAACTGTCTAAGTCCATTCATGCAGTAATATATCTAACAGTAAAAACTGTTTCTAATTTCTGCATAATGTTATACAGGTTAGTCAGATTTTTTTGTTGAAATGCCAAGCCTTAAATAAATCAGGTGGTGAACATTATGCAATTTGCATGGCTGGGCCTGTATAGTTAACGGCTTCCGTCCCTCCAAGCAGCACTTCATACTGTAACATACAGCCCCTGGGGATCTTGGAATGTGATTTCCACCTCTGCCAGGATAGCCTTCATCACAACTCATCGTAACACAATAACTCAGAATAAAGATCTACAGTCAGCTAAGCAATTTTCAGAATAAAGCTGCAAAATCTGTCTGAGGCTGGCTTAATCCTCTATAAATCCAGCAGGAGCCTGAGAAAGAAAACGCATGGGGAAAAGAAATAGTCCTTAGGTGCATAGAAGACCCTGGAACACATTAGAGGTATTTACCCTCATGAGGGGTGGAGGAGTAGCCTAATGGTTAAAGCATTGGCTTGGGAACCAAGAGACCAGGGTTCAATTCCCACTAGCACTCTGTCTGCCCTGGGCAAGTCACTTAACCCTTCATTGCTCTGGAAGAAAGGCCTAGGTGACCAATTCGAGCAGGGACTCCCTATTAGTGGGATGGTGCCCTGTTTTCTAATTGGTAGGTTTCCTCTATTTTAATGCTATTGGTAGTACGCCATGAACAAATGAGGAATCCTGGCCGCAATGACGGCGTCTTGCTGAAAAAAAGATTGAATTTTCACTGCACTTGATACAGGGTTTATCCTGAAACGTGCACATCGTGCGAACATCATTGATATTTGAGCAACTGCAGGATTTGGATATTTTTACCGTGGTAAAGACATACAGATAAGAGCCCTCTTTTGTAGGGATTTATGTTGTTTGGAAACCTTTCAGTTGATTAAAATGAAGTTTGCCGTCTGGAGGGGGTTGGATTTTTGATTCTGGCCCTCCCTCGGCATGCTCCGACAAAAAGACTAAACATATATTGAGTAGTTTATAAGTTTGTATACTTAAGGAGTTGGGGAAGTTTTTGAGGGGTTGGTTATCGAGAGGATTTCATTCTATTTTGATTGTAACTTTATCCTCTTAAGAAGGGTCTTTTTTGCACTGGAAGAAAGGCCTAGCAATCTACTGCCAAAAAACCCCCCAGGAGTAATCACTGACTCGTTGCATTTACCCTTATGAGAGATCTACAATAGCCCATGATCTCTCCATGGCAGATATTAAAGAGCAGCAGTTGCCAGTCCCATCATGCCTATAGTAGAAGACCACAGGGTCAATCCACAAAAGGATTTTCCATCTTCCAATATTTGCTATACCCAAAGAGGGACATTTTAAAAAGCCAGTTTTGAAAGTCATTTATGCCTATAAAAATGATTTAGGCACATAAAGTGTCCTTCTGGAAATTGTGCTTTATGTCATGACGGTCACACTGGCATCTGCATTTACAGGAAGGGCTCCCGGGGCATGCATTTGGGTCAGAAGAGGATAAAAATGCATGAAGTGGCAAGTTTCAACGTGAAAGAATGAATGCACTTTCTCTTGGAAATATGGTGCAGAATCCCTGGGTGGAATATACCCTGCACTTGTTCAAAAAATGCATACTTTGAAAATGAATAGATATAATTAAATCACTGTACGCAGCAGAGCTGACATGTGTCTTGTAAAACCAACAGAAAATGATCACATTTTCTAACCCATTTGCTCTGGCCTCCCTCCCCTCCCCCCTACATCTCTAGTCTATCTTTTTTTCTTTTGTTTTTAGTATTTTGCTATTTTTTTCTCTCGTTTATTTCTGCAGTTTTCTTTTCCTGGGGGGCAAGCAACCATTCTTTTGCTTTCCCCCTTTTCTCCCTCTTCTGTATTTACCTCCGCTCTTAGCACCCTCCTGCTTTACAGATTTTCTACTCCTTTAGTTGTGGGAGAGTGCAGCAAGGTGTAGGGAGTTTAGCACTCTCGTTGCACATTCTTCTCCTATAGCTCCATCTACTGGTAGGAAAACAGCAATGCCCTGAAATTTCAGCATTTCTAAGCAGTACAATTCCTCGGCCAGCAGTACAATACCACGGTGCAAAGCAACTTACGTCAAGAAAACCTGTCTGATTTTGCATCACACAAAATCTGAAAATTTTTCTCTCCTGTAACGTGATGTCGTGGAATTCCCTCTTTAAGAATCTGCAAGGAATACAGAGAAAGGAAACAAGCGCGTGCATAACAACTGTATGGGATTCATGTCATGTACGGTTAGCTGCTACTCCAGGTCCCAGAGAGGCGGACAGCAAGGGCAGCGAGCATCCTGGGAATGTCGGTGCGCTAGGAGACGGCTTAGTTCACCTGGTCATTGCGGATAACTTGCGAACGAGACTGGATAGAGAGGATTCCAGGAATGGCTTAAGATACAGCCTGATTCACTAAGGCTTTTTTGCAAAGCTTACTAAATCAGGCCCATCCTCCATTCACCTCACAATTATACTATACATTTAGGAGCTGATTTTATAAGGGCCCTATGGAAAGCTGCATACTATCTACATGCCTAAGTCCCTATTTTGAAGGTGCTACATGCGTGAATGGGCACGTCTGTGCATGCTTTTGGGGGCTTGCACGTAAGTGCCACTGTGCTTACTTTCAGTAGGGGTGTGCACAGGAGAAGAAGGCGGAGTCACAATGCACTTTATAGAATACTATGACCTGCTTGAGTATCTGCACCAATCTAGGTGCAGCGTAAAATATGCTGATGTTTTATCAAATAAAGCACAAGCTTGCTTCACTTTATAATATAGGCCCCACATACACACGCGGAAGTAAGTGTAGCCTACACAGGTCACATGATTATAAAATTACCCTCCACATGGGAAAGCTATTATATATTCTGTGTATAGCAAGTTTTGTTAGGGGAGGAACCGTCTGTCTGTCTGTCTGACCGTCTATCCGTTTGCCAGTCGACCACACACGTGTTTTGCTGCACTTGTGCAAATAGATGCTTGTGGCTTATACAAAGCAGGGGCGCAAAGAAATGGCTGAAGTCTCTGGATCCCACTGGTAAGAAAAGCGTGAAGCCCACATGCATGCTTACACACACACACAGGACATACACAGAGCTCCCTCACAGACACATACACACACAGCTCCCATACAAAAACCTTGTTCCCACCCCCACCCCATCCGATACACACACTGCCAACACACATAGCCCAATGACACATACTGCCAACACACACACACACACACACATTTTCTGACATCCTATCCTCCCATTTCCACAGATAAGCAGCTAAACTCTTCCCATGGATACACTGACTTATACATAAATACACACCTCACATACACCAGCAGTCACTATGCACACTGAGGCCACCCGCTCACACATGTTCTGCTACCCTAGTGAGACACACCTTACCATGGCTGTTTCAACCAAGTCCCCAACACAGATATGCCTGAATCTGTAAATGGCGGCAAGAGGAACACACCATTATGCCACACTCTATATAAAGCGTGCAGGACAGTACGTGCACAAAAGACACGCAAGTCCTGATTTTAAAGGACTTAAATGCACACTTAAGACGTTTGCTATTCTGTAAGCGCGTGCCTAAGTCCCATCATATGTACCTTCATTTAAGGTGTGCAAAGGGGCAGAACTTGGTCAGAAAGTAGCCTAAGTTCAGCTGCATCCATATGCCCCTATCCTAGGCTTTACTTCATAGAATAGGCCCCGACACGCATGCAGCAATGCATTTTGCCGCCACACAATATGATAAAATTACCCTTCCCGTGTGCACTTGTTAACTTGTTTTAAACAACATTAGCCTCATTTCTGAGGGGACTATATCAGGCAGTTTTGGTTTTAGAAGGACTGCCACTGTGACCTCAGACTATGGTGCACGTTTTATCTCTGACATCAGTCAGCTCTGATTAGAGAGCTGGGCTGCTCGTCACACTGTGTAACACTCTGGTTGCTCAGTTTCTTTGCACACAACGGAAAACAGATTTCACTATTTCCAGTGAGCAGCACTGCAAGAGTTCACTCCTTGAGGGCTGTAAGCATGTCAGGTTTTCAGCATGAGCTATTCTCGCATACCTGTGCGCCCCTGCCTTAGCATAACGTCGTCACCCTACCTATTCATCACCAAGAGGACATTAATATACTAGGCAACCATTCCGGCGGCATCATGTGGGGTCCGTCATAGGCGAAAGGCAGCTGGACAGTGAATTCAGAGCAGATAATATCTTCTCGAGGGGCTTTCAGGATATAATCCTGGATATATCCATGAAGCAATATTTTCTAAGCTTCATAGGTAGCCTACATTTACAATATCTGAGTTATGCAAAGAAATCTTTCCTTGGGCAAAGGCTTTATGAACCGGCTTGTGCATTAGAAAAGACAGCCAAGATGTTTCTATTGTCAAGTGCAACAGAGGAAGTACGTCCTACACCAAAGTCATTCCAATGTGGCCATTTGACAGCAGCAACCGAAATACAAAGGCGTAGATACACTCCAAGATAAAAGCGCTGTTCGAAAAATACAACAGGAAAGCCGCCATTGCTCATTCAAGTCCCATCACGGAAGCTTCCTCACGCTTGCAGAACAGGACCACTTCCTGCAGTGCAGATCTGTCTGAAGAGCTTTCTCCAGGAAACACATCTGCACTCTAATTAGCACTGTGCAAAATCTCACTGCACAGACAGGAGGTCTTTCCAATCTGCTCCCTATCTTAGTGCATACCAGAGGTCCCCAAATCCAGTCTGGGGGTGGGGGGAGTGGCACAAACAGCCTGGATCTGCAGGATTTACATTATGAATATGCATGAGGTCTATACTGTATGAATACTGTGCAGACACTGAATACAAATCTATCTCACGCATATTTACTGTGGATAGCCCCAAAAGCTGACTGATTTGTGACTCTCAACGACTGGGCTTGGAGACACCTAGTTTCGAATATTGCCATTTCAACATTGTTCAAAAGACTGTGAAATTAGAAACTGAAAAATGGTAGAAACCATTATAAAGAACAAAATTACTGAACATGTGGATAGTCATGGCTTAATGGCAGAAGGCAACATGGATTTAGCCAAGGAAAGTCTTGTCTCACTAATCTGTTATATTTTTTCGAAGATGTGAATAAACAGCTAGACAAAGGTAAGCCGGTCGATATAGTGTATCTGGATTTTCAGAAAGCCTTTGACAAGTTCGTTCATGAGATACTCTTGGCAAAATTAAAAAGTCATGGGATAGAATTGCCCAGTACTGACATCAGTGGTCTATAGTTTCCTGGATCACCCCTTGAACTTTTTTTAAATATTGGTGTTGCACTGGCTATTCCTTGATTTTCAGGTACTACAGATGATTTTAATGGTACTAATAGTAGGTCTGCAATTTCATATTTCAATTCCATTGGATACATATCATCCGGTCCAGGTGATTTGCTACTCTTCGGTTTATCAATTAGTTGTAATAAACTGGGAAAATGTATCAATATTTCTTTGAAATCTTCCACTGCATCACTTTTAAATACCATTTCAGGCATGGGTAACTTCCCTACATCTTCCTCAGCAAAGATCATAACAAAGAATTCATTCAATCTGTCCGCTATGGCCTTGTTCCCTCTTAGTGCCCCTTTTACACCTCTGTCATCAAATGGCCCAACTGACTCTCTCACAAGAGTTTTGCTATGAATGTACTTGAAAAAGTTTTTGTTATGTGTTTTTGCTTCCATGGAAAGCTTTTTTCCAAATACGTCTGGTCTGGGCTTCCAAGATAGTATTTTTAAAACAATGCCCATGTTTGATGAAAATCTTTAACTTTCTCAACTGCTCCTTTTAGCTTTTCTTAACTATTTTCCTTATTTTATCATAGTCTCCCTTTTGAAAGTTAAAAGGTGTTGGATTTCCTTGCTGTCTTTCTTCCATTTATTAAATCAAATGCAATCATGCTATGACACTATTGCCAATGGCCCCAACACCCTTATCTCTTGCATCAGATCCTGTATCCACTAAATATTAGTTCTAAAATAGCTTCCCCTCTTGTCAGTTCATGAACCAGCTGCTCCAAGAAGCAGTCTTTTATTTCATCTAGAAACTTTATTTCCGTAGTATGTCCTGTTGTGACACTGACCCAGTCAATACCAGGATAATTGAAATCATCCATTACTATTACTGTATTTTTAACTTTTGCTAGCTTCCCTGATTTCTTTAAGTATTTCATCACCCATCTGTTCATTCTGGCCAGGCAGTCGGTAGTACACCCCCACTGCCATCGCCTTCCCCTCTTTACATGGGATTTCTATCCATAGAGAATCTACGGTGTATTTTGTTTCCTGTAAAACTTTAATCCTGTGTGACTCAATGTCTTCTTTATCTCTTCCAGCACTTTTTTAGATGTGGAGAGACTTGGGAAGTTATTTCTATGCACACAGTCTCCTACTGACTGCCACATTATCTCACAAAGGAAGAGCAGCATTTTCCAAAAACTACTAAACTGTAGCATCACTGACGCTTCCCCCCTCTGCAGGTTGATATTCTTCTCAGTAAGAATAGTCAGTTTAACTAGAAACATATACGTAGGTCAGGGGTGCTCTTGGTAATAGTGGTGACCTAGGTTAAATCATCTTTCAAATAATAGGGATCAGGGAACATTTTTATGTAAAAGCATCTGCTCTGGAAATCAATGGGCAGGCTCTACATAATCCAATCCAATGCCATCTGAGTATGGATGCTAATATTTTCTGTAAGTTTGGTATTTTTTCACCTTTTATGTATATTGTGACGCTCGCGCCCCTACCAGGCGGTTGCCTAGTAGGGACGGCTGGCCATCTTATATCCCTTCTAGGATTTTTGTGTAGCTGTGTCCGAAAGGAAGAGCCAAGTGGTTAATAAAGCGCACAGGAAATTTTATTTGGTTTCCAGGCTGGTAAGTGGTGAACATAAAAATTCTTCAAGCATAACTTTTTTTCCAGACAAAAGAAAATACAGGATACTTCTCCAGAAATCAAAATGTCCAAAACATTGTAACTTGGAATAAACTCATAGCAGTTTCTGTTCCTCACTGCAATTGCTTAACATTCTAAAACAAAAGCATTTGTAAAACTCTTCACACAGTGAATGGGTTATCAGTTTCAAGCCTGCTGTTGCCACACACACACAAACAGTTTCAGCTGTTTGGGCCTTCACTGAGGTTCTGCAGTTTTAGCTTCTTAGGAGAGATTCTTAACCCTTTTCCTTCAGGCTTACTCCTCTCTTTCAGCTTCTGAAACTGTCTTTAAATTGCAACAGCCTCTTTTTATATTCCACTGTTTCTAGCTCACATTCTTAGTGTACCTTAGTGCACAGCTCACATTCCATCTCAGAGACCTCAGACTCAATAACACTTTCCTCAGGGCCTACCTCCATGCTCTCAATTGAGCTACAGCTGGGTGCTTCCTGAAAGTGCTCTGGTGTCTTTTCCTTAAGAGTCTTCACAAGATTAAACAGTCTCTCCCACTGCCTGGCCTTGCCTTCTCCAGGCCGGTCTCTTGGGGGTCTCTCCTGTTTAACCTCCCTGGTGAGATATTTCTTGCTGTGCTGAGCCTTCTGGGGTATGAAAGTCTCCTCTGAGTCAGAGCAAGAACTATCCTGCTGGCAATGCTTGTTCCCTGCGTACCTTCCTTGGCTGCCTTTATAATGGTTCCTCCTTTTGCTGCTCTCCTTGGCTGCAAAGGTTCTCCTCAGCTTGGCCCCAGATCTTTCCTGTCTGTGCCTCCTGGGAACTGGACTCGAACCTGGGCTAGGCCTTGAACTGCAGCTGCCACTTGTGCTTGCTCTTGCACTCCTCCTGGACCTTCTTCTCCAAGCCCCTTCCAAACTCAAACTGGCTCTCCCTCTTGTGTTTGTTTTCTCTCTGTTAACTGCTGAGCAGGGCAACTCCCTTCCTGGCTCCTCCCACTTGGACCTCCTACTCCTATGCAGGGTTGTCCTGTGGTCTGTGATTGGTTTACCCTTAGCTCTGCCCCCTAGGTTCCTTTCAGGGCTTCTAGTATGGAGTATGTGGTTTTGTGCACCCATCCCCCGCAAAGAAGAAAAATCCTTCTTTTTTTCAGTTTTCCCTAGCTGGGCTGCACCCTCCTTACCACAATATATATTTAATTTTTTATGTATATATATTTAGTTTTGATTTTTTATTACTTGTGTATTTTTGTATGCAATTTTTATTTTTATATTTATTGTAATTGGGGTGTTTGTAGACTCCTGAAGAAGGCTTTGCTGCTGAAACTTGGCTGAGTCGGGCTTCTCCAATAAAGGAATTTGTGCTATAAGGCCTGGTCATCCTCCGTCTTTGCAGAAGTTGGCTTTCCTTTGTGTATTTCCTCCAGGACTGGGAAGGCAGTTTCTAAATATTGGGAGAACTTGAGTTGGCCTGTTAGATTAAAGAAAGACCTGACATGCGGTTGTGGAAAGGAGTTGTATCATTGCTCTATCACAGCTCTTGTGAGGACTGTGGTGGAAGAGGAGACATTCCACCCGGGACACGCTTCCAGATAGGACCCTACAGTCAATGGCCTTGCCTGGAATGTTCAATCTGTAGCTGGGTGACTTTTTATAAAATGAGGCTTGTAGGTGTCATGAACAGATACACAGTGAACAGCACTTATTAGCATTGGTCTATAACCCCAGGTCCTGGAAATAATGTATCCTGTCATATGATGATAGACAGACAATCTCCTGTTTTAGTTGCTCTCTTAGGCTTCTGTGGCTACTATCATGAACTTTGCAGTTTTCTGGGTTGCGTCACGTCTAAGTAAGTGGAACTGACATTTTAGCCAGCAGCAATGCACTGGAATGTCTGATGCAGAAAGAAGCAAACTGGAAGCTTTTGGGATCTTAATGGCAAACATTTTTATTTATTTAACAGTTTTTTATACCACTTTATCTCAGAGATCAAAGCGGTTTACATTAAATACAACTTACTACGTTTAACAGTATAACAAACTCAAGAGGGTGGAAGAGTGGAAAGGGACAAGACACAGGGTGGGGAATAAAGAGAAATTACAGAGGTTAAATCAAGTTAAAATCACATGTTCTCTTCAAAAAGATAGTGGAGGAGTGGCCTAGTGGTTGGGGCAAGGTACTTCAGGCCAGAAGGTCAGAGGTTCAAATCCCACTAGAGGACAGCAACCTTGGGCCAGAAGGACTGGGGTTTCTAGTCCCACAGGTGCTCCTTGTGGTCTTGGGCAAGCCACTTAACCCTCCATAGCCCATGTTCCCTGTAAAATAGTTATCTCCAAGTTATAATGCCCTGTTCAATGTAATTTCAGTTTGTTCAATGTAAACCGCACTGATGCAGAATAGCGCAGTATATAAGAGAATGTAAATAAATAAATAGTAAGTCCTTTATAGCACGTAAGTTAGGTTGGATTGAATTCCAAAGTTTTGGAGCATAAAGTGAGAACGCTCGTCTTGATGGAGCAGTGTTAGATTTAATACAAAGTCCTGGGGTGCTTAGAGTATTCTGTGATCCTGAACGCCTTAACAGTTGTCTTTAGTTTCATGCAGTAATGAGCAAAGGTAGGTGGATGATAAACTGTTGAGCACCTTAAACGTTGTGAGTACGGCTTTAAATCTTGAGCTTTCAGCGACGGGTAACCAATGGAGTTGCTTTAATAAAGAAGTAAAGTACATGCTGCCATATTGACAGCCCAGTTGTAGGGGATGAACTGCTACCTTTGGTAGGCCTTGGAATATGATGTTGTAGAAATCCAGGTGGGGAAAAGCAAGGGCTTGTACAAATATCGTGCAGGTTTAAGAGAGGTTTAAGGTGCTGCACTGTCTTGATTTTGTAATAAATATTTTTGGTAATGTTTTTAATTTGTGTAGAGAATGTTAGGTGCTGATCTAGTATTACACCCAAGTAGCGTACTTCCTGTTTTATCTTAAGACCACTGTTCTGGCTGTGGAAGAAGACCAAGGGATATGTTTACTAAACTGCGTTAGTGCGATTCGCGTTAGGAGCCGCGGTAGAGACAGAAACCCCAAATAAGGACATGGGCGGTACATCATTTCCGAGAATGCGCCGAGAACGCGTGTTACAAGGCGCCATAAATGAACGAGCGCTACAGGGCACGTTACCGCGCGTTAATCTTAAGAAGGCGCGCAGGCATACAAGCACAGCAACAAAGCTGTAGCACAATGGTTACAACACTGACTGATGGTACAGGGGTCATGGGTTCGATTCCCCAGTGGGCCTAATGTATAAGGCTGGCTGAGGCAGCACCCTTTACATTGAAGTAGCGATTGTTGAGGCATTTGACGTGTATTTTAATTAGTGCTGCCAGCAAACACACCCTCACGGTGGCATAACCTAAGGTGCCGCATAAGGCACCCCATAACGCACTCCATAGGGCACATTATAAAGTGTACTGTCCGCCAAGGCACCCTATAATGTCCCCTATAGGACACCTTATAAGGATGCGAACAAAGCTCTGGCTGGTTGCAGGACTGCACGTCACTACACAAACTGTCTGCTGTGGGTACCAGGATAGGGGTAACCCACCCGTACCCATGATGCACTGCACAAGCAAATCAGCAGTCGAGAGATGGGCACAAGATCGGGTATGCACCCCCACAGCACCTCGGCCTTGTAGGGGGAACAGACCGTGTGTGGCACTGCCACAGAGTAGCCACAGACAGTCACATTGTGCGGGTACAGTGCCCACCCTGAGGTTGAGGTGGGGCGCCCAGCACCAGGTCCACAGCACCTTTCATGGCTGAAATACGCCATGCTGCAGGTCCCCAGCAGTGTGTGATAGGTAGTTCCGTTAGACACACCTAGGATACATCTGTGTCCTGCTGTATGTCTCGGTCATGTCTAGTCCCTATGGGCGATGCTGCACCCAGAATAGTGCATATCCTGTGTTGGTGCCATCATTACCTGCTGTAGGTGAAGGGGGGGAGGGTGTATGGACCCATAGGCAGATTATGTACCACCACACAACCCACCCTCTGGGGCTCAGGGTGGGAAACAGGATCACCCACCAATAGATCCGCAGTGGCAGCAGTAGAGGGGACCAGCAACCCCAGTCCTGCTGGGGAACAGACAGAGCGGTACACATCCATAATGCAATAGCAGACAGACGGCAGGCCTGGAAATGCTCAGCTGCCCCCCACCATTATCTGACATTCCCCAGCAGCAAGCCTCCAGCCGCTGCACCCTGCAAGGTGTTCCAGCAAGACACATACTAGCTGCAGACAGTCCGCCAGCTAGTCCATAGTGCATGGTCCTGGAGGAGATGCATGTACCCAGAACGGGGATGTCAGCATACACACCAAGCAGATAAGTCAGTGATTGGGCCCCATAAGGAAACCCATAAATATCACATAAGAGAAATGCTATATAGCACTATGGGGGAAGCTAGCCATGCCATGGTCACTGCTCAGTCAGGGTAAGAGTGACCTCCCAGCAGGACATGCTATGTCCACCCTGTCCATGCAGGTGGTGGCCAGGCACTACAATGTCCCAGCCATTGCCCTATGCTGTGTGCAGATGCATCCAGGCCAGGCAACCCTATGCAGGCTATTCCCACGGTACCTTGCTCCTCATTATGCACATTGGCAGGCCAATACTGGCAACGGTGCTAGCAGTGTGGGCTGTGGAGGGTGTTGGCAGCCACCACACACTGGATAGATAGACACACACTCCCCACACCTATGCCAGCATTGTGCAACTATAGAGGTGTTGGGCAGCCCAGGCCACCACACCAGTCCTGGGCACAGTGCAGGCATGGCTATGGTACGCAATACTGTAGGAGTCACTCCCCAGGTTGGTAAACACTGTCAGACACAAGACCTGCAAAATCAAAAGGAATACCGCTACTCCCCAACCACAATCATCACCAAATTTTTGTCGGGCATAAACCACAAGGTGAAGAGGAAACCCCTCTACATCTCGCGCAGTACATGCCCCTTTTTTATTTATTTTCCTTTGTTCTTTATCCAAAAAGTATTTACTCTTAAACTTAAACTTAAAATAAGTCCACACGTATCTGCTCAATCACGACGTGCACGTTTCGAAGCGAAAAACTTCTGCTTCAAGTGTCCACAATGAGAAAATAGTGTGTCCGTCCGTTCAAACCACCCAAAAAATGCCGAATCTTCGGCGGATGACGTCATCCACCGAAGATTCGGCGTTTTTTGGGTGGTTTGAACGGACGGACACACTACTTTCTCATTGTGGACACTTGAAGCAGAAGCTTGTCGCTTCGAAACGTGCATGTCGTGATTGGGCAGATAAGTGTGGACTTGTTTTAAGTTTAAGAGTAAATACTTTTTGGATAAAGAACAAAGGAAAATAAATAAAAAAGGGGCATGTACTGCGCGAGATGTAGAAGGGTTTCCTCTTCACCTTGTGGTTTATGCCCGACAAAAATTTGGTGATGATTGTGGTTGGGGAGTAGTGGTATTCCTTTTGATTTTGCATCTTTTGAATACTAGCGATATTGGGAATTTCTTGTTTGAGTAGACACAAGACCTGTAGCACACTCCACAGACATCAGAAAAGTTGCTATGATGCAGCTCACTCAGAAAAGTGTACTTAACCTAGGAATTGCTATCTGCCAGTACTCATAGCAACCTTTTGATAGATGTGTACCATATTCCCCGGTTTAGGGTGGCATTACTAAGGTATGCAAGTGCTAGTATTGGGAGATGCATGCAGAGCCCAAAGTCCTGCCTCTCCAGGAGGCTTTGGATAATGGGGCCTGTGGGTGCAGGTGTGTCTGCCCCTGTTGGCTGCTGCTTTATGGCAGAGGTTCCCAACTCCAGTCCTGCGGTGCCAAACACTGTTCGGGTTTTCATGCTGTCCCTCATGAATATGCATGAGATACATCTGCATACCATGGGGGTGGCACATAGAAATGCAGCACAGGCATCTTTACCAGAGGCAGCATGGAACTGGGATGGTGTTTGGCCCTCCAGGACTGCAGTTGGGAGGCTCTGCTCTAGGTAATGTGCATGTTTATGGTGTCTGTGCTCTGTAGGGTAAAATGTAGGTGTCTTGGGCATGTTTATGTCATCTGCAATAAAGGTGCTGTCTGTATTAGCACGTTGTAGTAGTGGGTAAAATATGGGGACTGGGTTGGCAGGAACCACAGCTGGGACTTGAACCTGTGACCCTCTGCTTCTGAATACACTGGTTTTGTGCACTGCACCACCTTGTTGTCACAGAGTCAGTACATTCCTTGGTGATACCATGACTGTTCGCCATACAGGGCCCGTCTGTTGCAGTACACGGCACCCACCTACACAGGGCTAGGCCACGGTCTGCTCTGGGCAGCTGCCACTGCCCCCTCCACCACCAGTATCCCTCAGCCACCATGCTGACATGCCCTTCTGCTGGTGGTGCTGGTGGTGTGCAGTCTCAGGCCATCCAGTGTGCAGGTAGGCGGCTGCCTATGGTGCGGATTCTGGGGTAGGGGTGCCTGCATAGGTGTCCACGCTTCCCCCCGGCACCGCCTGCCAATGTTCCGTGCCCTTGGGGGTAGCTGCTGGGTACTATCCCCTGTGACACTGTGAGAAACACAGTCGTGCCCATGTTGGGCCTTCAGCAGTTGCTGTCTGGCTGCTCTGCTGCTTCAGCATTCGTATGGGCCACCTAGGCATCGCCCTAGTCCGCACTGTGGCCCAGCTGCACCACAGCATGTGCCGCCTGCGGCCCTCTGTATCCCCTTCTCCGGCATCTGTCCAGCTGCCGTTCCAACATGCCCGCCATGATGTTGTGGGACATGTGCACGCCATACGAACCCTGTCCGATCGTGGGGAAAAACCTGAGCAGCGCTATATCACTGTGGGCTCATTCACCTTGTGTGGGGGCGGAGTATAGACCCTTCCACAATTTATATCTGTTCTATGGAGCTTACTCGGGGGGGAGGGGTTGATGTTTCTCATTGCTACCACTATTGGCCAGCTTGGTTGTGGTCTTTTTCCAGTTTGTTGGGGTCATTTTCAGTGTTTCTGTGCCCTTTTGTTCTGTGCACATATATCACACTTATCACTTTTTTTAGGTTTCCCTGCCTGGGCTGCACATTGCTGACACTGAAGTAGTTTCTCTCCCCTGTAATGTGCATTTAACAGCAGGTTTTCATTCGTGTTGGAATTGAGCTCTTCAGATCAGCGCGTTAGTGTGAAGGGAGCCTCTCCCCGCCCACTCTCCGCCCATTGACCCCTTCTCTCCGCCCTCTCTCCACCTTATGCGGTGTTTTACCGCGCCGCGGGAGTTTACGATCGTTAACTACGGTTAACGCGCGTTATGTAACGTTAACGATGGTAAGCGCATCATAATGCGCGTTATGATGCGCTTAAGATCGTTAATGTTACATAACGCGCGTTATTTACGATTACCGCAGTTTAGTAAACATACCCCCAAGACTGTGCACACTTCCTATGATGTGAAAGTACTTCGATAAAAACCAGAAAGTCCAACAAAAAGATATCCCTTTTTTTCCTAACATAATACACTTTTGGACTTGATTTTGAAGATTAAAACTGTCTTCTAACCTTTGAAAGCTATTCCAAAAATGTATTAAGTTAGTCCAATAAAAAGACACATAGTGGAGGAGTAGCCTAGCGGTTAGAGCAACTGCTTAGATCAAGGGTTTGATTCCCACTGGTGCTCCTTGTGACCTTGGTCAAGTCACTTTACCCTCCATTTCCTTGGAAGAAAAGACACGGCAATCTACTACTGGTGATACATTGCCAAGAAAACCCAGAGGCAGCTGGGTCACCAGGAGACAGCACTAAAAAAAATGAAAAGATATCACCTTATTTTCCTTTTTTTGTTTTTATTGAACTACCGAGTAGACAAACATGGCAACAACCAACAAAAGAAATTCCATAACTTAGTATGGTCATTTTACTAAATACCATGCACAAAAAAATCTGAACAAAAGCCTGTAGCCTTTGCTGCTTATGATTTAATCTATGGCAGTAAAATGATATATGTTGTGTTTATTTTCCATTTTCTCGCCTTTCTTCCTCCAAGGGTAATTATCCAGGTGGCACAGATCTGCTTCGTGGCCGAGGGTGGGTGAAGGGAATGCACAGGAATAGATACAGTGCAGGAATTAAAAGGAGGAGTTCTCCTTTAACACTCCTAAAGCCGGCTTGCTGCTGGCAAGATGGAACAGAGACGATAGCGTCAGAGCTTTGCAGGGGATTGTGAGAACGCTGACATATCTAAAATGCGAAACAGCTGTCTGCCGGCCACAGCGAATACTTACCAACTAAAATACTTACATTAACAGGTCACAGAAACAACAGGAAAAAAAGATGGTGTTAACTCGATGGTGAAACACTGCGGACATTCTGTATTTTCAAGGGCATTTTTAATGTGCACCTTCAAGCCATTGCACTTAGTAGATATAAAAGGTCGTAATCTGTCTAGCGTAACAAATAGCTAGGAAACCATCACCTCCCTGTCATCCTTAAAAGACTGTTGATAACTGAGCTGTCTTTACTAGAAATCAAGGGGGAAAACGTTGCCTTTTTCTCATCTCTTTTTCTATTTATTTGAAGGTTTTTTTTTTATTTTGTGTCGGTTGACTTGGCATTCACTGAAATGGTCTGGTGCACAGTAACATGATGGAGATAAAATGGCATTTTGCTGTCTTTTTGTGCCGGCAATATTTCTCTGTCATTTTAAAACCACGACCTTGTCCTTGTTGGACTAGGACCCTTCTAGATTTTTAGACATTATTAGAAAAGTGAGAAGAAGATTTCTCTGCACCCAGAACTCACAGCTTGTAGATGAAGGCTTCTGGCCCTATGAAGATGGCTGTGGCATTTTTTAGACTGAACGCCCCCCCCCCCAACAAAGAAAAAGAAATAAAGAGTCAAAATAAGAAGTTGTCAGTAAGATTGTTTTTGAGTAATTTAATACAAACATGTTCATATTAAATTAGGAGTCATGCACTGGAGTAGATGGGGGGTGGAGGGGAGGACAAGGGTAAGAATGTCATATTAGCAGCAGAAGAAAGGCCCGGCAATCTACTTCTGTATCTTGTCATGAAAACCCAATGGATAGTTACAACAAAACAAATTGTGCTATGGTGCTGGAAGATGAAACTCCCAGGTCGGAAGGCACTCAACTAGCTACTGGGGAAGAGCAGAAGACTTTTCAGAGTAAAGCCAGCATTTATGATGTGGTTGGATCAAAGCCCTCGGGACGTCTGACTGCTGATGTAGCTGCGCATGAAATGAGAGTCAGAAGTTGTAAAGATGTCTTACACATTGGAACATGGAACGTACGAAGCATGAACCAAGGGAAGTTGGAGGTGGTCAAGAATGAAATGGAACGTGTACAACTTGATCTGTTGGGTGTCAGCGAAACTGAAATGGACTGGCATGGGGCACTTTGCATCAGATGATCACATGGTCTACTATGCTGGAAATGAAAGACAAAGAAGAAATGGTGTTGCATTTATAATAAAGAAGAAACTTGCAAGAACTGTAATGAAATACAATGCAGTCAGCGAATGCTTAATCTCTATTCGTCTACGAGGATTGCCTATCAACACAACTATAATTCAAGTATATGCCCCAACAACAGCTGCAGAAGAGAATGAAATTGAAGAGTTCTATGAACAAGTACAAGCTGAAATTGACAGAACATGCAAACAGGATATCCTGATAGTCATGGGTGACTGGAACGCAAAAGTTGGCAACAAGGAAGAAGGCAAAGTAGTTGGAAAATATGGACTTGGCAACAGAAATGAAGCTGGAGAAAGACTGATAGAATTCTGCAGGACCAATAATCTATTCATCTCAAACACCTTCTTCCAGCAACACAAGCGGTGACTGTACAAATGGACTTCACCCAATGGATTGTGTAAAAATCAAATTGACTACATCTGTGGAAGTCAACGATGGAAAAGCTCTATAACATCAACAAAGACAAAACCTGGAGCTGACTGTGGTACAGATCATCAACTAATAGTATGCAAACTCAAGCTAAAATTGAAAAAGGGCAAACCACTCATGAATGCAACAAAATATGACCTTGAGAATAAACCACTAGAATTTAAAGACTGCCTGCAAAATCGATTTGCTGCTTTAAATACAAATGACAGAGCTCCGGAAGAGTTATGGAATGACATCAAGAAGGTTGTGTTGGAAGAAAGTGAGAAGTCTCTACAAAAGGTGAAAAAGCAAAAACGGCCAAAATGGATGACGGAAGAAACTCTGAAAATTGCCCAGAAACGCAGAGAAGCTAAAGCCAGAGGAGAAAGAAAGACAATAACAGAACTCAACGTGCAGCAAGACAGGACAAGGAAAAGTACTACAATGACACTTCCAAGGAAATAGAAGCAGAAACTATTAGAGGAAGAACAAGATCGGCTTTCCTAAAGCTATGAGAGTTAAAGAAAAAGTTCCAGCCTCGAATTGGAATGTTACAAGATGCTCAAGGTTCTATGTTGAATGATACTGAGAAGAGCAAGAAAAGGTGGAAGGAATATACAGAGTATTTATATGATAAAGATCAAGTGGACCAACAGCCGTTTCAACCTGTACCTTATGATCGGGAACCATTGGTGATGAAAGAGGAAATTGAAGCAGCACTGAAAGCCTTATCAAAGAACAAAGCACCAGGCATCGATAGCATTCCTATAGAGGTATTGCAGCAATCTGATGCAGCTGTTACCATACTTACAAGGCTCTGCCAAGAAATGCGGAAGAGAACATCATGGCCAAATGACTGGAAAAGATCTGTGTTTACACCAATACTAAAGAAAGGTAATCCAACTGACTGTGGAAATTATCGAACAATCGCTCTGATCCCACATGCCAGCAAGATACTACTGAAGATTATTCAAAAGAGACTACAACCATACCTGGAACAAGAACTACCTGAAGTGCAAGCAGGGTTCAGGAAAGGGCGAGGAACGAGAGACATCATTGCGGATGTGAGATGGATTCTTGAAAAGACTAAAGAATACCAAAAGGATATCTATTTGTGCTTTATCGACTATAGCAAGGCTTTTGACTGTGTAAACCATGAGAAACTCTGGGCCACATTAAGAAGCATGGGTATACCAGAACACCTGATCGTTCTCTTGTGCAATCTGTACATTGATCAAGAAGCAGCAGTTCGAACGGAACAAGGAGAAACAGAATGGTTTAAAATAAGTCAAAGTATAAGACAAGGCTGCATACTTTGCCCCTACCTGTTTAATTTATATGCAGAACAAATCATCAGAGAAGCAGGATTGTATGAAGACAACAGAGGTGTGAAGACTGGTGGAAGACTCATCAAGAACCTTCGCTATGCTGATGTTACTACATTACTGGCTGAAAGTGAAGATGATCTGAAACATTTGCTTCTCACAATCAAAGAACAGTCTCAAAATGGGCCTGCACCTTAATGTAAAGACAAAGATCATGACAACTGGCATAATCAACAGGTTCATCGTTGAAGGAGAAGAAATTGAAATTGTGAACAACTTTAACCTACTTGGATCAACTATCAATAAAGAAGCAACAAGCAGTCAAGAAATCAAATGACGCATTACTCTTGGCAGAATGGCTATGAAAGACCTAGATAAGATTCTCAAGAGCAGAGATGTCTCTCTCCATACAAAGATTCGACTTGTTCAAGCCATGGTATTTTCAATAACATCATATGGATGTGAAAGCTGGACAGTGAAAAAGACAGACAGGCAGAAAATTGATGCCTTTGAATTATGGTGTTGGCGGCGAATACTGTGTATACCATGGACTGCCTGAAGAACAAACGAGTCGGTACTAGAGGAGATCAAACCTAAGCTTTCTTTAGAAGCTCAGATGACAAGACTTCGACTTTCATACTTTGGACACATCATGCGAAGAGAGAGATCATTAGAGAAAGACATTATGCTTGGCAAGATAGAAGGTCAACGCAAAAGAGGAAGGCCAGCAATGAGATGGATCGATACAATAACAGCAGCTACGGGTACCAGTCTGTCAACAATGAGCCGCCTGACTGAAGACCGAACACAATTTAGGATAGCTATCCAGAGGGTCGCCATGAGTCGACTCCGACTTGACGGCACTTAACAACAACAACAACAGCAGTGGGGGCAAGGAAATCAGTTCACCATTAGTGCCTGCAACATTTGGGGGCACCACCCCTCACGTCCCCCCAAACTACACCTATGGGGTCATGTTTAGTAAGTGCGCACTCAATGCAGCTAACTCCCACAGAGTAACACTAACGGCTAGCAGACAGTGTGTGTGTGTGGGGGGGGGGGGCAGATATTCAAAGACATTTACATGGTTAAGTGCCGCTTAGCAGGTTAGTGTCGCTGAATATGCACTGCTGTTGCTGCTGCCGCTGCCCACCCTGATAAGCAGTCGGAGGCGTTCCCGGGCAGCACCCAGCAATAATATCACTGCTGCCCGATTAGCTTCCCGACAATCCAGCCAACCCAGATATTCAATTGAGGGCCTGGACACGGCTCCACTGCTGGCACAGAATATCCAGGTTTAGAGTTCAGAGGCGATGGCCAGTCACATTAGATCAGGCCTGATGCACTTGGGGAACGATCAGGGTGGGGGAACAGGTAGGATGGGGTGAACTCAGGAGTCACTCGATGCTGCAGTAAGCGCGGGGGCTCGATGCTGCAGTAAGCGCGGGGGCTCGATGCTGCAGTAAGCGCGGGGGCTCGATGCTGCAGTAAGCGCGGGTGCTCGATGCTGCAGTAAGCGTGGGTGCGTGTAATGCCACCTCAATTCATTGAGTGAATATCTGCTGATAAATGTTAGTGTACAAAACTGAGCAGTATCTGCTGAGGCCAGGTTGTACTTGCCCCCTACAGGTAACACAGAAACTTAACAGCAGAAAAAGACCACATGGCCCATCTAGTCTGTCCTTCCACATCAACCACTACAACAGTCCCCTTTTTCCCTTTAGAGATCCTCTGTGTTGGTCCCATGCTTTTTTGAATTCAGATGCTGTTCTCATCTAGACCACCTCCACTGGGAGACTATTCCACAGATCCACTACTCTTTCCGTAAAGAAATATTTCCGCATATCACTCCTGAATCTATCCCCTTTCACCCTCATCCATGCCCCCTTGTGGCAGATATTACTTTTAATTAAGCGAGGCTCTCCCCCTGTGCATTTATGCTATGGAAGTATTTAAACATCTCTATCATATCACCTCTATCCTGCCTTTCCTCTAAGGTGTACATATTAAGATCTTTAAGTCTGTCCTCATATGCTTCATAATGAAGATCACTAACCATTTTAGCAGCCACCGTCTGCGCCAACTCCAACCTGTTTATATCCTTTTGAAGGTGTGGTCTCCAAAATTGCAAACAATACTCCAAATGAGGTCGCACCAAAGACTTATACAGAGGCACTATCACTTCCTTTCTTCTGCTGACCATTCCTCTCCCTATGCACCCAAGCATCCTTCTAGCTTTCACCGTCGCCTTTTCTACCTGTTTAGCCACTTTAAGAAACAATCAGGCCCATGTCTTGCTCTTCTGTTGTGGACAGAAGCACTTCACCTCCTACACTGTACTGATCCCTTGGATTTTTGCAGCCCAAATGCATGACCCTGCATTTTTTAACACTAAATCTCAGCTGCCAAATTTTTGACTATTCTTCAAGCTTAGCTAGATCCCTCTTCATGCTATCTACTCCTTCCTGTGTATCTACTCTATTGCAGATTTTGCAATTATTTGCAAAGAGGCAAATCTTAACCGACAGCCCTTCTGCAATATCACTACAAAGATGTTAAAAAGAATCACACCAAGTACAGATCCCTGCGGCATACACTGGTAACATCCTTCTCCTCAGAGTGAGCTCCGTTTACCTGTACCCTTTGTTGCTTCCCATGCATCCAATTTCTAACCCAGTCAGTCATTTTAGGGACCATCCTTTGAGTGCTCAGTTTGTTTATAAGTCATCCGTGATGAATACTGTCATAAGAACATAAGAAATGTCATACTGGGTCAGACCAAGGTCCATCAAGCCCAGTATCCTGTTTCCAACAGTGGCCAATCTAGGTCATAAATACCTGGCAGTTTCCCAAAACGACACACAGGTTCCACAATGTTTGTATTGGGGCAAGCAGTGGATTTCCTGGGTCCTCTTTAATAATGGTTTATGGACCTTTCCTCCAGGAACTTGTCCAAACCTTTTTTAAACCCAGTTACACTAACAGCTTTTACTACAGTCTTCAGTAACAAATTCCAGAGTTTGATTATGCATCGAGTGAAAAAAATATTTTCTCTTATCTGTCTTAAATGGTTACAGTGTAGCTTCATTGCATGTCCCCTAGTCTTTCTATTTTTTGATGGCATAAACAACTGATCTACGTTTTCCCCTTTCACTTAATTAATTAATTTATGACATCTCCCCTCAGCTGTCTCTTTTCCAGCTTGAAGAGCCCTAGCCTTTTAAGCATCTCCTCATAGGGGTATCCTTCCATCCCATTTACCATTTTGGTAGATCTTCTCTGTACCTTTTCTAATTCCGCTATATCCTTTTTAAGATATGGCGAGCAGAATTGCATACAATATTCAAGGTATGGTCGCACCATCAAACGACACAGAGGCATTATAACATCTTTTGTCTTATTCTCCATTCCTTTCCTTATGATACCTAGCATTCTATTTGCTCTCTTGACCGCCACTGCACACTGGGCGGAGTGTTTTAACATGTTATCCACAATGACACCTAAATCCTTTTCCTTGGTGTTGGTTCTTAATGTGGAATCTTGCATCATGTAACCATAGTTTGGATTGTTCTTTCCTAGGTGCATAACTTTGCACTTGTCCACATTAAATTTCATCTGCCATTTGAACGTCCAGTCTTCCAATTTATCAAAGTCTTCTTGTAATTTTTAACAATCCTCTTGGGTTTTAACAACTTTGAATAATTTTGTGTCATCTGCAAATTTGATAACCTCACTCGTTATTCCCATTTTCAGGTCATTTACGAATATGTTAGAAAACAGTGGACCCAACACAGATCCACTAGTCACCTTTCTCCACTGGGAAAATTGGCAATTTAGCCCTACCCTCTGCTTTCTATCTTTTAACCAGTTCTTGATCCACAGTGGTACACTGCCTCCTATCCCATGACGTTCTAATTTTTGCATGAGTCTCTCATGAGGGACCTTGTCAAAGGTTTTCTGAAAATCCAGATACACAATATTGACTGGCTCACCTTTGTCTACCTGTTTAGTCACACCTTCAAAAAACATAACAGCTTAGTAAGACAACGGCTTTACTGAAATCTAAGTACAGCACATCTAGTTGTCTCCCTCGATCTAACTCCCTCGTCACCCAGTCAAAGAAATCAATCCGATTTGTCTGACAAGACCTGCCTCTGGCAAACCCATGCTGCCTTGGATCCTGCAATCCATTGGACTGCACATAGCACAGGACAGCTGCACATATTATGCATTGATCTTCACTCTGAATGCACAATACTTGTAAATGGCTAGCACAGCTTAGTAAACATCTCCCTCGGGGCCCGATTCACCAATGTCCCTTCTCGCAGACATGGAATGGGAGAAAAGTCCTTAGAAGACACTGTCTGCACCGTGACAGCCCTGAAAAAGATCTAAAGATTAATTTCACATGTGCTGTGACCCTTTAGCGCCATCCTTTGCCCAGCAGACATTTCAGGCGCTGCCCCAAAGCAAACCAGAATAGTTTCCTGCTGGGTTTTGGCACTTCGTTCCAGCTGATGCTTTGTGCTGGTAAGACTGATGCACATAAGTATTAGGAATTAATAATGTCTTCTCAGAAGAGTAATCCTATGTTACATCACTATTCAGTATGCTTGGAGCACTTACACTTTGTCCTTATGCTATTATGAAAAGGGGAAATATTCAAAGCATTTTCCCTGGTTCCTGACATTCAGCGGCGCTGTCTGGACAGTGTTACCCAATATCACCACAGACAGCGGATCGGGGACGGTGCTGCTCATTATCCACTCGCTAACCAGACAGCTTAACCAGTTCAAGTTAGGTCATCTCAATAGCTCTCTTAAACTTTAACCAGTTATCACTATCTGGTTAGTGGCTGAATATTACTATTAACCAGATAGTGATGCCATTGTCCAGCGAACCTGGATATTCAGCACCAGACACCAGATAAGTTACAGCACTGAATATCTGTTTTTTATTTTTAATGGGTGGCGGCTGAGCTGCTGCTGAGTATCAGCCCCAAAGTCTATATGCTATGCTGCCACCTGCTGTCTTTTCAGGAAACTGCATCAACTTCTTAACATTTGATTGGGGTCAAACTCTGAAGAGTCTACAGGCAGAAGCTGTTGCTTCGACCTAAAAATTTAGCAGACACGGTCCAATAATTCAGTAAATGTACTCTGAGGACTCATAGCAGCTTCTGTCAACGTGAGGATACTGAAACTTTTCTTCTTGATTCAATTTCATCATCCAGTTACTGATTCCTGTTGAAATGGAGTAGAGGAATGGCCTAGTGGTTGGGGCAAGGTACTTCAGGCCGGAAGGCCGGGGGTTCAAATCCCACTAGAGGACAGCAACCTTGGGCCGGAAGGACTGGGGTTTCTAGTCCCACAGGTGCTCCTTGTGGTCTTGGGCAAGCCACTTAACCCTCCATAGCCCATGTTCCCTGTAAAATAGTTATCTCCAAGTTATAATGCCCTGTTCAATGTAAGTTCAGTTGTTCAATGTAAACCGCACTGATGCTGAATAGCGCAGTATATAAGAGAATGTAAATAAATAAAGTTGTGGACGTTAAGAAGCGAGTTTGCCTTACATGCCAAACTGAATTCAGGTTTAACTCTCTGTTTACCTGCATATGCGGGAATGACAATGAGTGTGGACATTCTAAGAAGGCAAATGAATGAATAGTATTAAAAGAGCAAAATGGTATTGCAAAAAGACGTCTGCAGAGGCAGAATTGAGCAACTAAGATAGGCAGGCTCAGATTTAGGCACAGGCAAATAGACAACTAACTAGGCGAGATGAAAGAATTTGTATCACCGGTAAAGAAATGAGAGCTGAGGCTTATTTTCATTTTATAATCTCTAAAAACAGGCACTCAGAATCTGCACAGTGGGGGTGTGCATGCCACAAGCAGCCATCAGAAACCAGCGGATTATAGATGCGTTCATTTACTAAGAGGAACGGAAAAGCCAGTCACAAGTTTTTATCAAATTCCATTAAAGTATTTCATGGCCATGGTATCAGGATCAAGGCATCACAAGGAACAGATGAAACAGCTTTAGAAGATAGATCAAAACCATAACGTGTGTTTTTTGTGATGCTTCGATGCTGCTCTCATGGAATTAACACTTCTTTCATATTTGATCGTATTAGACAACACTCCATTTTACCCGCACCAAGCTCACATCATTGAAAACTTCCGATTCCTTTTTTCTGGGAAGTGGTGGTTTGCCTTTCCTCACCTTACTAAGAACATTTACAGAAAGAAAATGGGTTGTACAGGAGCCAGGGTTGAAGACTTGACAACTGGGGTTACTGCTCACTAATTTCAAACTTGCACCGATTCAGCCCCTCTGTGCCTTCTTTACAAGCTGTGTTCTTTAGAGATGTGAATTCATTAGAACATCTTTAAGAAATTGGCATTTTTTAATTGATTTCATGCAACTAAACCCTACGAATTAACATGTGTTAAGACAATATATTAAAACAAATGTGTGAAATGAACCAAAAAATCCAAATGCCACCCAAAGAGGAACAAAAAGTTCTGTTCACATCCCTATGTTTCTTTACTTATGGTTTTATTTCAGCTCATTAGTGGGGTAATTTTGAAACCCCAGGAGTGCTTGCAGGCCCACAGGTATTTTATGCCCAAAAGACTAGAAGACTGAAATCACAATTTGGAAGGAAAACTTTCCACCGTTCCCCTTAGAAAACGGAGGGTTAGTCATGAGTTTCCAAAGACTTCGTCCTCGCTGAACAGTAGGTGCAAAGCCACAGCTCAAACCACCTGCAAGTATTTCCAAATGAAGCCCCTCTTCATGTCATGAGGCAGTGTTCCCCCTCCCCTCAGGCCCCGGAGCCACCCTCTTCCATCACGGATAATAGCACCCATGGTGTAAAACAGCGCTGGTGCCTTTACCTACACAGGGAGAAGGTATGTTCAGAGAGGTTTTTACTCAGGTGTTTTCCCATGTTAAAAGTTTTGAATTCTGCTCTCTAGGCTTAAAAGGCAGAAAAATACAGCGTACATTTGAAAAGAGAGCAGCGTTGTTCATAATCTAGCACTTCCGAAACCCATTCCCTATGAAGAGAAAGAAAGAAAGCTGTTCCAAAGTGTGTGATCAGCCATGCTCCCAATTAATGGTCCTGACTCCTTGACCATGATGTCACTTAGTGAAGGCACACAGGGCAATGCCGTTTTTGATGTCTTTAAACATTACATGACAGAAGGAGCTACTCTTTCAGTGCCTATATCAAATCATTCCATCTGCTGCGTGGCTTGGGGAGCTTACGTGCTCTTTCATTCCTTACGCAACATCGGGAGAGAAACGAGGAAAACGGTTCTAGGAAATTTACAGAATTCATGAAGACGAGCAAAACCCAAAAGTTTGTTGTTTTCCCTTTATAAACCACTTTAAGTCTGTATTGGACGAGATCAGCTCTGGACACAGATCTAGCAGGAAAGATAAAGTGGCAGGCAATGGAAAAACGTGGGCACTACAAGAATGTCCTATCTTAAACAGCGCACACAGTTAAAAATACCTTCCCCTCTGACATATCCCAGCTGAAATACTTAGTGCTGCTATTTAAGGCCGCCCCGCCTTTGGCAGGCAAAAAAAATACTGTCAAAAACTACTGTTTCATTTAGGGATCATTTTATTAAAGTGCAGTAAGTTTTTCCACTTGCCATATTGTTATGAGCAAAACCCAATGCATGGGAAGTGCAAAAGCCCTGCGGTAACTGTCTAGGGTGTACCCGGTGTGTCCCCTGCACTTACCTCATGGGAAAGTCCCTTTACCATGCAACAACCTCATTCACAATTAGCACAGTGCACCTGTCGCCTCCTCTTGAGGAGGGGTTAAGTGCACCAACAGTAACTGCAAAATTGACAATCAGTGCACGGAAATTACCATGTGCTAATTGCAATCTGCGTACATGCCCAGTCTGCACCCTATTGCATGCTAAGCAGGGATTTTTTCACAGCGCTTCTGCTTTTAAATGTTCAGTTGCTGTTACCGTGGGTCTACGCTAATGGTTACTGTACATTGAAATGCACATTAACTGCTTAGCATAAGTGCAGCATCTTAATTAATTGTGGTAGTTCTAATTGTAACGTAAATTTCACTATGCCAGAGTCAGGTCTTAGAGTAAATTACAGAAAACTCCACATGTAGATAGCACCGTGGAATTCTAAAATATAATTACGGTAGTATTACAGTGTCTGGGAAAACACTACAGCTAAAAACCAGTTTTATTAAACATAAACAGGGCTTCTGATTTGAGGTTTCTAGGTGATAAACACTGACAGAACACCTCTAGTGCAAAATCAGTAAAATAGGTGTATATTGCATACCTGCTGAAAAGCCCCACTTGACTAGCTCTCTGTCACCCAGAGCCAGCTTAAGGGGCGAGCCAGTGGCTTAGGGTGCAGGAAGCCTGCCTCGCTCGTTCACTTTCAGCCTGCCGCTGCCTCTGGAGCAAAAGCAAATGGGAAAGGGCTAATACTAGGGCTGGGGGGACTGGCAGTGGGCTGAGGTGTCTGAGTCATACTGGAAATGGGCTGATATCGGGGCTGGGAGGGCTGGGACTGGAAATAGGCAGACATTGGGCCTGGAAGAGGGGACTGGGGGAATTGGAAATGGGCTAATATTGGGAATAGGGGAACAGGAATTGGGCTGATACTGAGACTGAAGGGACTAACTGATGCTGGAAATGGGCTGCTATTTGGGGTGGGGGGATTGGAAATGGGTTGATACTTAATGAGACAACTCTCAGCTGATATCAGAAGCTTTGCAGGGTTGGGCCTGGCTAGTACTTGGATAGCAGATCATCTTGGAATACCAGCTGTTGTAGACTTAGGGGTTATTTTAGAAGCCTTATTAATGCTTTGGATGTCTGAAAATGGGCATAAAGAAGTCCCCGGAGTCATTTTAGAAACCAGATGTTCACAGAGTGAGGACATTCAAGACAGAAAGGGGCTGGTGTAGGTATGTCCAGGGCGTATCCAGGAATCTGGATCTCCTGAGCTTCGACACAGCTTATAACTGCTCCAGGCATGAAAAGACATTGTAAAAGTGCTCGTTTCATCAGCCTAACATGCAGAAGATGTACAGAAAGGGGTACACTTATCTCCCCAATACTGTCTGTATTGACAATGAACAGTGTAGGGGAATGCAGGCTTATTTTTCCATTTGCCACACTGATGGATGTCCTCGTATGCAACTTTGCATTAGATAGACATTCTCGCTCCACGGTTTCATAGCAAGGATACCTATGTGGACACTGGTGCGGGCATCCATGTTGGGGGACATCTATGTTTTTAAAACTGGGCCAAAACAGATGTCCCCAGCATTTTTCTGTATGTTCTCCCCTGGACATCTCAGACGGCACTTGGAAGCCCTTTATCAAATGCCACGTTTACTGTGTGGAAGAGAAGAAAGGCCTGGCAATCTACTTCCAGTTGCAGCTTTCCAAGAAAACTCAGGGGCTGGGTCACCAGGACTCAGCATTCAAACACTTTCACTTTTTCAGGAAGACAAGCATGGGATACCTACATGTGTACCCTGGGCTCCACCTCTGCTCTTCCCCAGTGCATGCCCATCCCGCAGGTATGTGCAATGGTACATATGCATATATTGATGGATCAGCAATCAGCTGATGTATGTGTCCATCCACGTGTATAAGTCACCAGAATACCATGATTTATGCATCTGGATGGTGCATACCTTGGGTGCCCTCTTTATGGAATTTTCCCCATGTGTAGTTCCCATTTTACAGAAGGAAGACAGGTAGATGTCATGAAATTTCCCCATCAGCATTTACACCTCCTTTGACTGTTTGTTTGGGTCTCGGATTTTCAAGGATGAGCCAACTGTGCTTCTCTCTAGCCTTAAAAATCACTTCAAGAAGGCAAGATGGCGTCGGTGTGGAGAGACTGAGACACAGCGTGTGCTTGCTCAGTGAGGTTAGCAACCTACCCTTGTGCTGTTATGCCAAAGCGCAAAGGCAAGCAGGCAAGCTGGCCAGCGGGAGCAGCTGCAGGAGAAAGTGGTCAGCGGACCCTCGTTGAGCTCGGTGCCAGCCGCTGAAGGAGGTGACGTCCTTGGGCTGCCCTGTAGGTGATTCTGTGGGGCGGGGCACAGAGATGGCTTTGCTGAGCCCTGATGATCGATCCCTTCCCCGGCAACCTGGAAGTGCTCTGATTGGGGGGGGGGGGAAGACTGGATTCTCTGTCTTCTGGCAATGTGGTATACAGTTGGTGGAGGGTTTGCTGGGTTTCCCCCCTGCCCAGTCTTCTCCCTAAGACATGAACTCTGCACGAGTTGTAGGAGGAGTGTCTGTGAATCAATCAATCTGAGAGAAGATGTTGAGAGCTTTCCGGGGGGGGGGGGAGGGGAGGGGGATGGTGTGATCTTGGAGGTGCTATGGAACTCAATCAGGATTCTCGATGGATCTTTTAATGCTAATTTAACACAACTTTCTTCTAATATGGATTCTCTCACGGAGCTTGTTTCTGCTCAGAGGAATGAAGTTGTGCAACATGAGGTCAGATTGGAGCAACTGGGGGGCCAAGTGGCTGAGTTGGGAACTTTTAAGGACGCTCAAGTGAAGGAGAGTTTTGAGCTCTGAAGGAAGCTGGAGTTTTTGGAAAATCAGTCTCGGAGGAATAACTTGCATTTCCTGGGGTTTCCCCGATCCCCTTTGCTAGGCCCTATGAAGTTGGTCAAGAAATATTTGATTGAGATATTGGGCTGGGCATCGGACCATCTTCCTCCTGTGGCTAGAGTGTTCTATGTGCCGTTCTCTAGTGGAGGTTCTGTGAACCATGATCGATCACGGGAGCAACTGAATTTGACCAGGTTCCTGGAGGGATCAATGGAGTTGGTAACATCTCGCTGTACACTGTTGGTGACTTTTACCTTTCAGCAGCATAAAGTCTCTGTTTTACTTTTGTACTTCAGACATATGCAAGAGCAGTTTATGGGTTCTGTAGTTCGTATATTTCCTGATGTGTCTAAGCAAAGCCAGACTCGGCGGAAGGAGTTCTTGGCCTTGTGGCCTCGGGTTCTTCAGCTTGGGGGTACCTGGCTGCTGAAATGTCCTTCTTTGTTTTGTAAGTTTTGGGGGTCAGAATTATTTCTTTATGGAGCCTAAGCAGCTCTTAGAATTAATTGTTTCTAAGGAAGGAAGTCTGGGGGGTGCTGGGGAGGCGTCGTCGTCGTGTGGGTCCTGCTGGCAGCACTACTTCGCTTTTCTCTTTGTTAGTGATGTATTTCTTCATTTTCCTCGGACTTGCCTTCCCTACATGTTGTGGGCTGATGTATTGGCATGAGATGAGATACATTTCTTTATTAGGTTTTCCTTATTATTGCTTTATATGTATTGCCTGTATTGTTTATTGAAAAATTCAGAAATAAAAAAAAAATCATTTCAAAAAGTCAAAAAACAAGGCTTAGAACGCGGCTCCTTAACTGGTGCCTCTTGTATATCTAATTTTACAAAATCCAGTGCTCGCATGTGTAATTTTCACAGTTGGCATTCGTATCAGAACCAGCACTTATAAGTGGAACACCCTGCGTGAAGCCAACAAATTCCCCTGTGCTCCTTCACAGCCTTTTGTAAACTAGCTGGGAACTCCGGAACATTCCAGCTCGGATCTCCCTTTTCTGACCTAGATGGAAGACATCCTGTGCAAACTGGAGATTTCTGGTCTGCCTCCCATTAGTCTGGCGTTCACACTCTCCATCTTTTCTATAAGAAATAGACATTACAGGTGCCAAAATGCATCAAGGAAGGGGGCATTAAAAACTGGACTGTCAAAGGTCTCCAGAAACTGGCTCTTATTACAACTTCAAGCCTAGTCAGTCACTCTATGGACTGTGCCTGAGATGAGGACGGAGACCGGGAAGTGCTCTGCTGTAGGATGCACAATGATCAAACCCAAAAAGATCTTATTAAAGTTATATATAATTATACATGGATGACCAAAGTACCAGTGCAAGGCCAATCTTATATTATTATTATTGTTAAGCATTTATAAAGCACTACCAAGTGAACAGACACAAAGAAGACAGTCCCTGCTCAAAGAGCTTACAATCTAGAAGACAAACATACAGGACAAAAGAATACGATAGGAATAAGGGCAATAGGAGTTGAAACACAAGGGAGGAGATTAAGAATCAAAGGCGGTCTCAAAGAGGTAAGTCTTGAGCTTGGACTTGAAGAGGGCGAAGGAAGAGATATGACGCAGGGGTGGGGCAGGTTGTTCCAGACAAACGGAGCAGCAAAGTCAAAAGAATGAAGCCTGGAGTTAGCGGAAGAACAGAACGGCATAGAGAGGAGGAAGGTATAAGAGGAATGGAGATCACGGGGAGGGATGTAGGGGAGAGGAGAGAGGAAAGGTAACAAGAAGTAACAGAGTTACTTCTCCTTACCTTTAAGTGTCCAGATAAGTAGTTTGTACTGAATGCGGTAATGGGTAGGGAGCCAGTGAAGGGACTTTAGAAGCGAGTAATACGGCAGTAACATGGCTGGCGAAGAATTAACTGCGCAGCAGAGTAATGAATGGATTGTAGAGGGGAAAGATGAGATTGAGGGCGACCAGCAAGGAGGAGGTTGCAATAGTCAAAGTGGGAGATAATAAGGGAGTCTTAGTAGTAGAGGCAGAGAGGAAAGGACGAATCTTGTGAATGTTAAAGAGAAAAAAGCGACAGGATTTTGTTGGATATAAGATGAGAATGACAGGGAGGAGTCAAAGACGACCCCAAGGTTATGATTAGAGGAAACAGGAAAAATAGGAGCGTTATCAACAGTGATGGAGGAAGAACGGAGGATAGATTAGGGGAGAAAACCAGAAGCTCAATTTTGGCCATGTTCAATTTTAAACGGTGCTGAGACATCCAGGCAGGATAAGCAGGCGGAGATATGTGCCTGGAGAGAAGGAGAAAGGTCAGGTGAAGAGAGAGAAATTTGAGAATCATCCGCAAAGAAGTGATACTGAAAGCCAAGGGATGAGATACAGGAACCTAGCAATTGTGTGTAAAGGGAGAAAAGGAGAGGGAATATTATCCTTAAGAATGACTATTTTAGTCCATTTTCATTTAATTTAATCCCAGTTCTTATGTTTATCGTTATTAGGACTTCATATTAGGGGTGTGCAGGCCAAAAACATTTTTGTTTTGTTTTAATTTTTCATTATTTTTTCATCTCATCAACAGTGCTCATTTCTGGGCAACAGCGCGTACTATTATGCAATATTGTGCACTATTCACGCACTGTTAATGGTAACCAGGAAATTACAGACATGTCATTTCCTGTTTTGCCAAGATCACCACTTTCATTAGAAACAAAGGCATATCCCTATTTATTACAGCACCTTCAATTGGGGATATCCAAGGGGTTTACAAATGCTAATAAGAAAAGGAAAATATTCCACTACACACAAAAAATAGTTAAAGGCAGATTACTTACAATGAAATAACAAAAAAAATACTTAATAAGTACATCATAACAAAGCACAGAACATATGAAATCAGAAAAAGCATAAAAATACATACAACTTAAAATCAATAATAAACAAAAACAAAAGAAGGATAAAGCCCATAGCTATGTTCATTAATCCATTTTAGATGTTCACAAACTTCCGAAAGTGTAGCGAAAAGCAATATAAGGCCCTAAAATCTCGATTCTTAACCTGCTCAATATGAAAACAATCTAAGGTCCTCTTATAATGAAAATCTTTCATGGATGGATAAGATATCTGTGGGTATCTGAATATAGTAATCTCTTATTTTCAGGAAAAAATAACTAAATCAATCATGTATTCTGGGGTTAACCCATGTAAACATTTAAAAAAACAAACAGCAATATAAAAAGCATAGAATGACTTTGCTGCCCTGAATGCACCTGATCTTGGCTAAGCAGGGTTGGGCCTGGCTACTACCTGGATGGGAGACCACCTTCAAATACCAGGTGCTGTAGGTTTACAGCGTGGAAGAAAGGCCTGCCAATTTACTTCCAGTCGCACCTTGCCAAGAAAACCCAGGAACTAGGTCACCAGGAATTAGCATTGACTCAAGGATGCACACAAGATGTACAGGTAGGCAATGCAATTGGAAAAACATGACAGAAACTGTCTGTAGGATGAGCACAAAAAATCATCTGGGCAATAACATTCTCTAATGATTGGAATTTATTAGACTGCTTTGTAGTTAACCCTAAATAAATTTTGTTATACTGTAATAATCCAACTGAGATAAAATCAAAGCCTGGGCTAGAATTCTAAAGTGCTCCTCATAAAAACGTGATCAGATCTAAGACCTCAGTAATGGTACATGTTTGATGATTTTGTCCACCCCTAGGTTGGAATTTTGGAGTGTTGACTGCTGGTAAAACCTGGCAGGCAGACATGTTACATGCATGTGATGTTGGGTTCCACAGACCCCTCCTCTTGTCCCGCTCTCTATTTTCCCCTCTTGTTCCAATGATCTTGCGCAATGTTTCTAACCTTTCTTGAGGGGCTTTTCTCGGGATCCCTTTGTTCTCTTTCCTCACTGCAGGGATTCCTGTGTACTGTAGGTTCATATCCTAAGTTGTTTGTGTGGTATCACATATTTTTGTTGGGAATCTCACGCATGCAAAGCTGTATTCATTTTTTCTTTCGATATCCTGCTGCCAAGGAATTTCCTGAGACAAGTAGCTTCTCCTATGTGGTCTAAACAAGGGTCTGTAATATGCCGTCGAGCTAGAAAGCTGCAGTGAAGCATTTGGTTATCTTCACTGCTGACCTTCAATGGAATACCGAGCTTACGAGCCTCACCATATAAGGACCCATCGACAGCGAATGTTTAGAAACGGCAGTGTTACTTTTCAAGGCTATTATACCTTATTAAGATATTAAAGCAACAGGTCATGTCTGTTCACAGGGCTCAGGAGAAGCTCTCACACCCATTATGGTGCAGATGAATTTAAAACGATATAGCTGTGTATCACAGTCTGCTGACACTCAAGCAGTTACTTAATCAAAAACTCTTACGGTTCAGTAGCTTTATTGTTAAAGGTAACATTGTTTTCATGGATACAAATGTTCAAAAGTTGATTATACTTGTGTTCAACTGTCTGGTAGATTTAGCTACGTCTCAGATTCTCAGTTAATCCTCTCCCCCTTCCTCCACATTCTTGGGAAGGATCTTGCCTTAGCTTGGGGACTCAGGCCATGTGATGGAAATCAGGCCCTAACAGTCTTGACTATTAAACATACCGCAGCAGGTCACTGCCCATTCTATTTTCTTGCTATTCAGCAAAAATTAACTCTTTGGTGAGCAACAGCAAACAAGCACGATGGGCCCCATCATACTACTACTATTAATCATTTATATGGCATAATCTAAAGATATCTGCATGGTTCTGATGGCAGAGCAGGAAGCAGTAGGGCTGACCATCTCCTTCTGCCAACTTGAGGCTGTTGAAAGGAGGCAGAGAGAACAGACTGAGCTCTAGGGGAAGGGGTGGCTCAGACCCACCCTCTCCACTCTTCTATCTACCAGCACCTATGTCTTAACTCTGCCCTGTTGATACCAATGAAGCCATAAAGTCATCACGTTTCTTGAAGCCTTTCCTAACAAACCATGATTTGTTTCTTAAAATGCTGCTCTTATTCTGTAGCTTCTCATTTAGTTGCTGTCTTCAGTGAGTGTTAGGTCCCCAGAAGAGGTGTTGAACACAGCTTTAACGAACAGGCCTCTAAGTGACCATGCAACGTGTAGCCACCCTCTCAAATCTCCATTTTGCAGAGACCAGATATTTGTGAATGAAGTTCCAAAAGATGAGCATTCCACGTGGTTACTCAATTTGGTCTGCACTGGGCACAGAAAAGACAGAAACTGTACAGAGGAATTCGCTGCACTTTGACTAGTAAAAAAAGGAAATGTTATGCAGCCCAAGGGATAACGTCACGCAGAAAACTCCTCCATATCCTTCATGATTCAAATTCTCACACTTGGAAGAACAGGCTAAGTGAACAGTACGAAGAGCAGAAGCCTTGACGCGACCTTTCAGCTCACAATATTCACATTAGCGCTGTGTCTGATAAATGCTAATCATACTTCTTCAGATGCAGGGTTTCTACCTCTCTTCCCGAAACATTGTTTCTATCAGTTACATATGCTGGGCATCAACTTACCAATTGTTCCTACTGTTCTACGTATATTAGTTAAATTGTTCTAAAACTGTTCATTGTTATTTTCGTTACGTTACCTGTAAACCGCATCTGATCTCTGGAAGAAGCGGAATAAAAGAATGTACAAATAAATAAATAAAAATAAATAAACAAACAACTTTCACCCACATACGCTGCCAATTAGATAAATAACTAATTGGGTATGAAAGAGCTATCACTATGGGGTATGTTTACTAAACCATCTTAACGTAGCAGCGGCAATGTTATTGCGTGATAACGTCGGCAGCAGCGTTAAGGCACACTAACGCTGTGAAATCTGGGTCTGAACACTAACGCCAGTGAAATCCTCGCGTTAGAGGCACATTTGCAGGAGAGAGAAACCATTTCAGTCAGCAATGTACAGCAAAGGCAGGGAAACCCAGAAAAGTGATAGTAGTGATACATGTGCAAGAACCAAAAAGGCAAACAAACACATAAAATGACCAAAACCACATTTGAAATCCCAATAACCAAGCTGGCCAATAGTGATATTAATGATAAACATAAAGCAACACTACTGACAAAGCATAAAAAGGAAGATATCATGTTTGGAAGGGTCTATGCTCTGTCCCCCTACAAGGTGAATGATCCCACATTGAAATAGTGCTGATCAGGGTTTATTCACGTCTATATTGGGCAGGTTTTTTATGCAGTAACAGCAGAGTGGGCACATGTGTAGTAACAGCAGAGTGGGCACGTAGGAAAGGGCAACTGTACTGATGCTGTAAATGGAATATAGAGGGCTGCAGGCGGCACATGCTGTGGTCCAGCTGGGGCACAGTGCGTGTTAGGCAGATACCTAGGTGGCACATAGGAATGCCAAAACTGTAAAGCAGCAAGACAGCAACTGACAAGGGTCCAACATGGGCATGAGTGTGTGTCCCAGAGTGTCACAGGGGATATTACCCAGCAGGTACCCCCAAGGGCACATAACATTGGCAGGCGGTGCCGGGGGGAAGCGCGCATGTCCATGTAGGCACCCCTACCCGAGAACCCACACCATAGGCAGCTGTCTACCAGCACACTGGATGGCCTGGGACTGTGCACTACCAGCACCACCGGCATAAGGACATGTCAGCATGGTGGCAGAGGGGTGCTAGTGGTGGAGGGGGCAGTGACATCTGCGCACAGCAGACCACAGCCAAGCCCTGTTTAGGTGGGTGCCGTGCAATGCAACAGACAAGGTCTGTCTGATGAACAGTCATGGTACCCCCAGGGGATGATCTGCCCCTGTGGCAACAGTTTGGTGCAGTACACACAGCCAGTGTGTTCAGGGGCAGAACGTCACAAGATCAAGTCCCAGCTGTGGCTGCTGCCAACCTTGTCCCCATATTTTACCCAGTACTAAACCGTGGTAATAAAGACAGAACCTTTATTGCAGATAAAATAAACACGCCATAAATGCCTATATTTTACCCTACAGAGCACAGACACCATAAACATGTGCAATCCCTAGAGCAGAGTTTCCCCAACTGCAGTCCTGGAGGGCCAAACACCATTCAGGTTTCATGCTGTCCCTAATAAATATGCCTGTGCTGCATTTGCATGCATTGCCCCCATTGTATGCAAATGTATCTCATGCATATTCATTAGGGACAGCATGAAAACCTGAACAGTGTTTGGCCCACCAGGACCGGAGTTGGGAACCTCTGCCCTAGAGCAGCGGCCAACAGGGGCACAAACACCCACACCCACAGGCTCCACTATCCAAAGCTTCAAGGAGAGTCAGGCTGTTGGGCCCTGCGCGGAGCAGCATCTTACAATACTGGCACCTACATACCTTAGCAATGCCGTCCTAAACTTGGGAACACGTTCCACATATATCAAAAGGTTGCTATGAGTAATGTCAGCTAACAAATCCTAAGTTAAACATGATTTGTTGATAGAGATTCATCATAGCAACCTTTCTGATATCTGTGGAGTGTGTTTCAGTTATTGCTTCTGACAGTGTTTACCACCCGGGGGAGTGACCCCAACAGTATTGCGTACCATAGCAATGCCCGCACTGTGCCCAGGACTGGTGTGGCAGCCAGGACTGCCACAAACCTCCATATTTGCACAATGCTGGCATAGGTATGGGAGTGTGTGTATGTCTATCCAGCGCGTTGCGGCTGCCTACACCTTAATGAGCCCCCACTGCTTGCACTGTTTCCAGTGGTAGCCTGCCAATGTGCATAATGAAGAGCAAGGTACTGTGGGTATGGCCCGGACAGGGTGCCTGGGCAGGATGCATCTGCACAGGATATAGGGAAATGGCTGGGACATTGTAGTGCCCGACCACCACCTGCACAGACAGGGTGGCCACAGCATGTCATGCTGGGAGGTCACTCTCACCCTGACTGAGCAGTGACCACGGCATGGCTAGGTTCCCCCATAGTGCAATACAGCATTTCTCTCAAGTGATATTTATGGGTTCTTTTTTCGGGGGCCCAATCACTGACATACCTGCTTGGTGTGTGTGCTCACATCCCATTTTTGGGTGCACACAGTTCCTCCAGGAACATGCACTATGTACTAGCTAGCAGACTGTCTGCAGTTAGCACGTGTATGGCTGGAACACTTTGCAGAGTGCAGCAGGTGAAGACTGACTGTGCCCTCTGCTGGTGAATGTCAGATAGTGGTGGGGGGCAGCTGAGCTTCTCCAGCATTCTGCCTGTCTGCCATTGCCTTATGTGATACGTACAGATCTGCATCGACTGCCCTGTAGGGTGCCTGTTCCCCAGCAGGACCCGCACAGTTTCCCAGCAGGACCCCCGTTGATGGTCCTCTCTACTGTCACCATTGCAGAGATGTACAATGTGGATCTGTTGGTGGGAAATCCTGCCCCCCCTCACCCTGAGCCACAGAGGGCGGGTTGGGTGGTGCTACATAATCCGCTTTTGGGTCCAAACACCCCCCTTCACCTATGACATAAGAACATAAGAACATAAGATATGCCATACTGGGTCAGACCAAGGTCCATCAAGCCCAGTATTCTGTTTCCAACAGTGGCCAATCTAGGTCATACGTACCTAGCAGTTTCCCCAAGGGACACAGGTTCCACAATGCTTGTATTGGTTCAAGCATTGATATCCTGGGTCCCTTCTTAATAATGGTTTATGGACCTTTCCTCCAGGAACTTGTCCAAACCTTTTTTAAACCCAGCTACACTAACAGCCTTTACTACATCCTCCGGTAACAAATTCCAGAGTTTGATTACACGTTGAGTGAAAAAATATTTTCTTTTATTAGTCTTAAATAGTTTACCCTGTAGCTTCATTGCATGTCCCCTAGTCTTTCTATATTCTGATAAGGTAAACAATCGATCTACGTTTACCCGTTCCACTCCGTTCATTAATTTATAGACTTCTATCATATCTCCCCTCAGCCGTCTCTTTTCCAGGTTAAAGAGCCCCAACCTTTTTAGCCTTTCTTCATAGGAGTAGCCTTCCATCCCCTTTACCATTTTGGTGGCTCTTCTCTGAACCTTTTCTAAAATTGCTATATCCTTTTTAAGATATGGCGACCAGAATTGCACACAATATTCAAGGTGCGGTCTCACCATGGAACGATATAGAGGCATTATAATATCTTTTGTTTTATTTTCCATTCCTTTCCTTATCATACCTAGCATTCTATTTGCTCTCTTGGCCGCCGCTGCACACTGGGCCGAGGGTTTTAACATGGTATCCACAAGGACGCCTAAATCTTTTTCTTGGGTGGTGGTTCCTAATGTGGAACCTTGCATCGTGTAACCATAGTTTGGGTTGTTCTTCCCTAGGTGCATAACCTTGCACTTCTCCACATTAAATTTCATCTGCCATTTTGATGCCCAGTCTTCCAATTTATCAAGATCCTCTTGCAATTTTCCACAATCCTCCTGGGTTTTAACAACTTTAAATAGTTTTGTGTCATCAGCAAATTTGATAACCTCACTCGTTATTCCACTTTCCAGGTCATTTATGAATATGTCAAAAAGCAGCGGACCCAGCACAGATCCCTGGGGTACACCACTATTCACCTTTCTCCATTGGGAAAATTGGCCATTTAGCCCTACCCTCTGCTTTCTATCTTTTAACCAGTTCCTGATCCACAGTAGTACACTGCCTCCTATCCCATGACTCTTTAGTTTTGCCAAAAGTCTCTCATGAGGGACCTTGTCAAAGGCTTTCTGAAAGTCCAGGGAGGAGTAGCCTAGTGGTTGGGACAAGGTACTTCAGGCCGGAAGGTCGGCGGTTCAAATCCCACTAGAGGACAGCAACCTTGGGCCGGAAGGACTGGGGTTTCTAGTCCCACAGATGCTCCTTGTGGTCTTGGGCAAGCCACTTAACCCTCCATTGCCCATGTTCCCTGTAAGTATTAGTGTATGTGTCTCAAAATCCCCATGTGTTAAATGTATCCCCCACTTGTGTTGTGACCGCTTTGATTGAAGGATAAGGCGGTATATAAATACCATTAAATAAATAAATAAATAAATACACAATATCAACCGACTCACCTTTGTCCACCTGTTTATTCACTCCTTCAAAAAAACATAACAGATTAGTAAGACAAGATCTTCCTTGTCGAAAGCCATGTTGGCTGTCTCCCATTAGGTCATGACTATCTATATGCTGAGTAATTTTATTCTTTATGATGGTTTCTACCATTTTTCCCGGTAATGATGTCAGGCTCACCGGTCTGTAGTTTCCCGGATCACCCCTCGAACCCTTTTTAAAAATTGGTGTTACATTGGCGATCCTCCAATCCTCAGGTATTAGAGATGATTTTAATGATAGTTCACAGATTACTGATAGCAGGTCTGCAATCCCATGGCACTCACATAGGAAATGCACTATTCTGGGTGCATCATAGTCCACAAGGGCTAGACATGACTGGGAAAGACAGACGGACACAGGTGTATCCTAGGTGTGTCTGCAAGGACTACCTATCACACACTGGCACTGATGGGGACCTGCAGCATAGCCTATCTCAGCCAAGCCAGGTGCTGCGGACCTGGTGCTGGGTGCCCCACCTCACCCTCAGGGTGAGCACAGGACCCGCACAGTGTCATGGTCTGTAGCTACTCTGTGCCAGTAACACACACAGTCAGATCCCTCCCTATCAGACCTAGGTGCTGTGGGGGTGCATACCCCATTATGTGATCAGCTGTAGACTGCTGATCTGCATGTGCAGTGCATCATGGGTACGGGTGGGTTTACCCTATCCTGGTAACCACAGCAGACAGTTTGTGTGGTGACCTGCAGTCTTTCTGTAGCCAGCCAGCAGCGTGGTAGTAGCTATAGAGATGTAGCCTACTGGTTACTTCAATGACTGTGGAGGCAGAGGTCATGGGTTTGATCCCACACTGGTGTTATTTAATAAGGCTCTCTGAGGCTTTTCCTTTTAATTTAAATCAGTGCTGCCAGCAAAATGCACCCTCACAGTGCTGTAACCTTAAGGTGACTCATAAGGCGCCCTATAGGGCACATTAGAAGGACCTTGGTGGACAGGGCACTTTATAATGTGCCCTATGGAGTGCCTTATAGGGCGCCTTATGCGACACCTTATGTTACGGCACTGTGAGGGTGTTTTTGCTGGCAGCAATGGTTTAACTTAAAAAAGGAAATTCCTCAGACAGCACTGATTTAAATGAAATACGGAAACTGCCTCAGACAGCACTGATTTAAATTAGAAAAGGAAAATGCCTCAGACGGCCTTCTTACGTTATGGGATCGAACCCATGACCTTTGCCTCCACAGTCATTGCAGTAACCAGTGGGCAACATCTTTATAGCTTCTAACACTGCGCTGGCATGAACTTAGGGTTAATGCGCGTTAACGTGCCATGGTGCCCACTATCGCGCGATACAGATTCTTGCTACCTTGACGCCGGAATGCCCACTCCTTATATGGCATTCTTCACATTATCGCTGCAACTAGCGCCGGTAACATTAAGACGGTTTAGTAAACATACCCCTATGTTACTTAAGATTTGATGGAACAGCAGAGTATCTAAACTTGAGCATTTGTTTTCAGATGAACTTAAAATCCCACACTGAAAATTCACCTGCACTTAGGGTCCTAAAACATAGGCTCAAAAAAGAAGGAGTACAGTTCATTTTCCTAGATTTAGGAACCTATGGGGCCTATTTACTAAAATGTGGCAAAACGCACAACATGTTGTTTTATTGCAGGAAAATTACTGTGCAATATACTGAACTGTGATAGCTGAGTATCGCAATTTAATAAATCCCATAGTATACACTGTTGTGGCTGGGAATATTGCATATTCCCAACTGCAGCAACAAGGGATGGCGGACCCCCATCCCCAGCCTGCCATCTTTTAAAGAGATGGACAGTGTTAGAAAGCCCCCACTTGATTTCAAAAGTCCTTGGTTTGGAAGTAGATAAAGGTCTACCCTCCCCTTCTTGTAGCCCCACCCATTGAATGAAATACTACAAAATACATGGCCCCAAGCCCTGCCTCCTTCGTAATAAAAATAGTGCTACAGGCATCCCCACACCTCCATCTTAAACATCTACTTTCACATCTCTGGAGAACAGGAGCAATCTCCAGAGGCTCCTGCCCTGGTGAAGTCATTTTCCTAAATGTTGCTGCCTGACCTCTAGCTGTACATTGGACTATAGTGCTAGAGCTCATTCTGACAAAGGGATCAGGAAGCAGCATCTGGAAAGTGGTGCTGGCAGGGCAGAAGCAACTGAGGATTGGTCTTGCTCCCTCTAGTACCAGGGGCTATGGAAATGAGTATCAGGAGGGAGATAACGTTTGGGTAGGGCTGCTGCCAGGAGATGAGGTGTCCTAGGTAAACCTCGCTTCAGATCCCAGAAAGGGATGGTAGTGGTGGCAATGGGCTGCCTTTGGATCACTGGTGCTGTAGGCAACTGCCTAATTCACCTAGTGGTTGCACCAGCCCAGGTGGAAGTTCAAACTTTTTGTACTACTTAATTTAGCGTGGGTAGAGGTGGCAGGTGGGAGGAGAGAAGGGGGGCATTAAACCCTTAACCACTCCCATTATTTAGTGCTTAATTTCTGGGAGAACAGCAGGAACACAGTTATTCTGCTCTAGCCCCTCCCTTCCAGGCAGCCTGCAGGAAAGAGGAGGGGAGGGGGTGAGTCTGGAGCAGAGCAAAGAACATTCACTCTATTCCCTAATCTAATTTGGTTCTCCTGTTTCTCCTCCCTCTGGCCTGCTCAACCCCTCCCCTGGCTCCACAGTACCACCTTTCTTTTGTTTACAAATTAAGTCCTGACCCTACTGCCCCACCAGGGACTTTTAAAACTAAGGGGGGGGGGAGGGCGGGCACCTCTTTTTTCAACACTGCCAGCTCCTTTAAAACTTATCCTGGGAAACTTCAGTTCATGCATCCAGGGACGGCCCAAAGGCAACTAGGCAGTTGCCTAGGACAGTAACTCTGGGGGGGGGGGAGGGGGGCAATGAGCAGGGCATTCAAAGCTAAACAACAGATTGCGACAGCCGGGGGGGGGGGGGGGTGTAAAGCTTAAGATCTGTAGGGTGCCAACTCCTTGAGCCAACTCTAGGGCCAGCCTGGCATGCATTAGTCTGCTAATGCCACCAGGCAAAGTTAAGGAAACCTTGGGAGGTCTAGTCTACTTCCCTGAATAATGCGGCTTGCAGACACTGGCACAACCCATGTTATTCCTTTAGCATAATGATGAATCGCTTTGCATGTATTTGCATATGTATCCAAACACAAGAGATTAATAGGGGTCAACAAATCTATCCAATAATAATTCAAATGAATGAGCCCAGAATATTGCCAAAAGATACATATATATTATTGTATTCAAACTAATATGAATAAAATACTATTTTTGTCTGAATTGTTTTATGACCACTTTTGCATGTGACACAACTCATTATTTTTTTAAGCTTATGCTGCAACTGATTTTCCTGTCGTAAGGAACATACTGCGGAAAACCAATGACTAACACGTGAATAATGTGCACTTTCCGCCAATTTCCAGATGCTTTCGCCTTACTGTACTTTAGAAATAGGTGCCTAAGTTAGAGGCCTAGAGCTGAAACTCAGTGCTAAGCTTCTTTTTTCCCCACCCTAAATCTGCCCGTTTTTCAGTATCCTAAATGCAGGAGCCTTGCGAAATTAGGCTCATAAATGTTTCAGTTTTCAAAGGGGCCAGTTTAGGCTCAAAGGGCCGATATGCAGGATGGAGGTCAGTGCTTGTAGAATGCGGGCCATCTCTGCTTTAACTAACTTACGTCCACACTATAGTAACAATCCGTGTGCCGCCCCAGCAAGCCCCCCCCCCCCCACCACTACTGTACAAAGTTTTGTTATACCTGTAAAAGTGTATTTTATATGCATATAGTTTACAAGTTTTATGTACCCACAGCAGAACGACCAGACAAACCTCCAACAGCTCCATTGCAGTCCCCCACAAAAGGACCAAGGCAACACAACGGACCTGCAACAGAGCCTTTGAACTCTATGCCCCATCCCTCTGGAACTCTCTACCAAACCACATCAGGAACAACGGTGATCTCCCATCATTCAAAAAGCAGCTAAAAACCGTCCTATTCCAAGAACATCTCTAAATAGGAACCCCCCTATTTTTTCTCAAAAGCTCCAGACCAGTAACTATGCTACCCTGTCAGTCTCTATGTTCATCCCAAAATCATCAATGTTGAACCCCCGGTGCTGGGCCCCCCCCCACCATTGATTCCCCCCCCCTTGTTATATGTACCACCGCTTTGACCCGGTGAAAAGCGGGATATAAATACAGTTAAATAAATAAATAAATGAACTTGCATTTCCATGCATTTCATACCTTGTTCCTTGTACACCGCGCTTGATCTTTGGAAAGCACGGTATAAAAATGTTTATTAAATAAAACAAATAAATAAATAAATAAATAAGACCCACACACTCAATGCTGGGTTTATATCCAATCACTGGCATTCAATATCTGGGTTGACCAGATCACGGTTTAGCTAACTGGGCAGCGGCTGAATACTGGAACGCCCCAATGCTATGAGGTCGGCACTGGGGCTTTTAGCGGGGTTAGGAGGGAATATCCAATGACAAAAACTGGCTATGTGTTGCTGAATATCCTGCCCACCTCAATTAATGCGCTTAGCAGGTCTGCGATCCACGTTAATCGCTTTGAATATGCTCCCCTAACTCCTCAAGTTATACTCCTAAACTCTGAAAATCAGGCTATGAGGGCCTAGGGGGTAATTTTAGACACAGTTTCCTGCATACAAATCACAGTTTCTTGCAGGCAGCAACATCGCACATGCTTTCATGCAGACCATGCATGTCTGTTCCACTTTACATAATATGCTGCGGACCTTCCATCTGCTCTTTTAATCTGTCTATGTTGTTTTCCCAACTCCACTTTAAACACATCTCTGGGAACATCTCCTAAACACACAGCCCTTTGTAAAATACCTGTAAGGTCACAGGAAATAAGTATGTATTACACGGCATGAACAAAAAGCTGCATAACTCATTGTTCTGTGCATGTAAGTGGACATTCAGGAAGAACCAGCTCAGAAGCCAACTAAAACGCTCTCTCTTATGAAATACTGATGCGGTTTTAACAATCAGTGTTTTTAATCTGTAAATTGCTTGCCAGGTGTATACCTCCAAATCTACGTATGCACGATCTAAATGAGCATGCACAAGCAATTTGCATGAATGCCTAAGTTTTAGGCTTGCAAACAAATGCCCAAAGAAGCCTGAAAAGCACCAATCTAGTACAAACTCCAGGTCCAAACAGGCTGCTAAGTGACGCAGGTGCAAATAAAAACCGCATAAAGTTAGGCCTGGGGGGGTTTTGGCCTAATGTGGTTTGTTGTCTGGACTGAAGACCGTCACTAACCAGATGACTGCAAACTCCACCCGACTCGGTCTGTGGACTGCCCCAGCATTATCTAGAGAGTGCTGAGAAAAAATATTCAGTGGTTCTAGCTAGATGGAGTCACTGAATATCACGCTGGCCAGCACTGACCCGGTCAGCAGGTTTGGTTAAAAGGATAAATGCTTTTTGAATATCAGCCTGTATGTGTGCTGCTTTTATAAAATCAGAAATGCATACATACTTTGCTGGTGTGCTCAAGCGGGCTGCAGATCTAAACATGTAAACAACGGCTTTTAAAATCGCTGTTTACACATGTAAATACCATGCAAGCCGCCAGGGTGCTTGATTGTGCATTTTAAAGGCAGGGCTAGAGTAAGGGTATTGGACATCCTAGATGAACCTTCAGCATTATCCTCCCCCCTCGCCTCCCCACTCAGATTTTGATAATTAAACTCAACAATCATGGTCATCCCGGCAACACCCCTCCCACAAGAATGCTATAAAAATACATAATTGGATGCCACAGTCTGAACTACGAAACTGTGCTTTGTATGTACGGTATGCGTGTGCCTGCTCTCCTGTGGGGAACAGCATGTGCTAATGGCTCAGAGACTTTGTGCAACTCTCAGGATTTAGTGCTCTGCTCGGACTGGCACTGCTCTTTGATGCCCCCTCAAAGGCTGCCGCTCTAGGACACTGCCTAGTCTTGCCTAGTAGTTGGGCTGGCCCTAATGAAAGGATATTTCAAGAAGAAAGACATGCCCAAATCCACCACTTTGCTGCAGAGGAAATGGAAGAGGAAAATCGGGATAAACATTTAAAGAATAGATTCAATATCATCTCTGTAACAAGGAGGAGAACATTGCAGCCAAAGTGTCCCTATTCATAGTTTCTACTGCAGAAGACCAACGCACGAGCTGCGTTCATTTTCCAAAACATCTTAGCCACCTCCCACTGCCCCCCAAGTTCTTCCCATAGCTAAGTATATACTGTGCTCTTGAAATATTGATCCAGATATTGCAGGAACAGGGGAACAGATTAAATACCTGCAAAAAATAATTTCTAAGAAAAATTGTATCGTATAAACGAAAAATTAATAAAAAGGTAAATTATTTTGGCATAAGCTGCTTTTAAATATTCAGCTTTAAATTGTTATAACAGTGTTTCCTTTTAGCAAAGCCGCATTGTTGGTCTCTCATCTGGATAATCCGATGTCTTGTTCTACGATCTTTCCTGTCTTGAAATCCTGGAGCTTATATCAGCAGAAAATGTAAACAATTGCTAGAAACAGTTCAAAAATGACACCTTCATCCAAGCTGCTAGTTGCCATAGTCCCAGAGGGAGGGAAGATGTGAACCCATCTGCTCCACCCACCCATTCTTCCAAAAGTCGTCACCTTGTAAGACAATGATCACAGCTGATACTGACCTTGTGCCCTTGTCCAGAGAGCCCACTGGGGTTCTGCAGATGCGGCCACTGAGAGAGATATTTGGAGCACTATCCGGATAGTGCTGCTGAATGCTTTCATGGACTGCCCTGGTGTTATCAGGCAGGTTAACGCAGGGGCAATACATGGCTGGAGTTAGGGACTCAGAGAAAGACGGTATATAAATCCAGCTAAATAAATAAAAGTGCCAATTTTATCCAGGTAGTGGTATTTTTCAGCAGACCTTAACTGAAAAGCAGGCCTAAATTGCCGTCCAGATAGCGACTGAAATTCTCCACTATCTGGATCAAATTGACACTTAATCCGGATAGTGGCCCCTCAGTCCAGATATTCAGCAGCAGCCACTATCCGGATTCCATCGCTGAATATCCAGTTTACATTCAAACGCCACATCTGACCGCCATGGTGTTTGAATATCAGCTCTCCTGAATATCAGACAGTGTATTGATAAGGTAAATGCGCCTCCTAACTCAGAAAGAAAATCCTGTGCCCATTTAATGTATGGCTGGACAAGAAATAAATGTAACTGGTCATACTTATCCGAGTCATTCAATAGTGAAGTCTTTGAGACAGCGAGATTGAGAAAAATGAAAAGCAAATTCCTCCTAAGGAACCAGATCAAATCCCATGGCTCTACATTTATCTTTGGGCCTACTGGAAACTAAAGACTTTGATGCTTACCGAACTGGAATTAAAAGAACCAGAGCGTGCTCGTCACTGACTGGAAGGATTCCTAAGGCACGCATTTGGGAACAATCTATGGAGCTTAACAGCTCTGGAGAGCACATTTCTTCCTGAATTCTTAGGGGCGGGACGGGGGAGGGGGATATCCTGCGATGCTGGCTGTTTCAGCAGCTAACCGTTACCGCTGAAACTTAAACCGGGATATTCAATTCTGCAATCATCTCCAGCACGGAATATCTGGGTTGCCTGGATTGCCAAGAAGCTAGCCGGGCAGTGACAATTTTCAGCCTGACTTTCACTGTGGCTCAGTATCGCCACTGCCTGGTTAGGGTCGGGTGCTGCCCCAGAATGCTCCGATGTTAAGCACCCGGGGATATTCAGTGGCAGGAACCATGTGCTCACCGTGTTAATCCCGTTGAATATCGGGCCATAGTGTTTGTCTTGATTTTGGAGGTGAATTAAAAAATCTGTTTGATATTTCACCATGTACAAGACTGAATGTTCTTGACCCTTTGACGATGGTTTCCAGTATGCTGAAAGGCATAGCTGTGCTGATCCTTGGGGTAGGGGGTGGGTGGAGGGGGGGTGCGGGGTGCGGGGCTGGGGGATCATTCTGCTGGAAACATGAACGCTTCGACATTTCTCAGATCCTTATTAAATTTTATAGCGGGAAGGAATCCATGTAGTCATTTTTGGTCAAAAGAAAAGTAGGATTGGATGAAAGCTGTAACACATTTTGGTCCAACATAAACATTGGAAAGACTTATTTGGTTGACCAAGGGATCCAGTACATGTCACACTAGGCTAATATTCAGGAATTTCCACCCAAGTACAACAGTTATGCTGATTTAATAAATAGATATTACTAGGCTTGTAGAGAGGTTAATACTCATACAAAAAGGTAGAAGTGGAACAGGAATAAAACACAATTTGAGAGTAGAGATGTGTAAAAAAATCGAATTCAATTAAATTTTCATATTTACTTCCAAGTTGCTGAGCAGCAGATCCAGGGAAAATTTGAAAAAAACATGAGAAATGTGAAGTGGATTTGACAAATTTGCTTCTGATTTTTGAAGAATTCCAAAATCAGCCTGCAATCCGATGAAATCTACTTTTGGCTTTGGCCCTGCCCCTTCCTATGGAGGCCATCATGGGCTGTCTGTAAAAGATGGCTTTCACAGGCGCTGATTTGCCACCGAAGGGACAAAATGAAAGGGGTCACCCCTTGAGGAGTTCCTTAGGGAGCAAACAGAAGGAATGGGTTGTTATATCCAAAAGTGATTCCAGTGCCAGGACTAGATTCCTTTGATTGTGTTGGGGGAGTGTGATTAGTTTACCTCGTTATGTTGCAGGGCATTTTGCCATGCCCTTACTGAGATTGGGGAATAGGGTTGAATCATATATCAAGATTATTCTGTTATGATATTATTATCTTTTGATGATGACACGTCATTGTACTGTGCCAAAGTAAATCACTTTGGAGCATGTTTCACAAAAAGAGGTCTATGAATACAAAAGTGAATTGACGCCTTTTCAGGAATAGTTCAAAGCGAGTCACATTGAGATCCAGTAGGCGTTCACACACCTCCTTCTGGGAAATGTGCTCTAATACTTACAGTAATGAGGAATATTATAATCTCTCCTTTGCATCAGCAGTGGAAAACAAAACTCAGGGGCATCAAGAGGTTTCTGATGATGATGTAGTGTCAAATTAGTGGAAGTGCTGTTTCAGTAACAAAGTGGAGGAGTGGCCTAGTGGTTGGGGCAAGGTACTTCAGGCCGGAAGGTCGGGGGTTCAAATCCCACTAGAGGACAGCAACCTTGGGCCGCAAGGACTGGGGTTGCTAGTCCCACAGGTGCTCCTTGTGGTCTTGGGCAAGCCACTTAACCCTCCATAGCCCATGTTCCCTGTAAAATAGTTATCTCCAAGTTATAATGTTCAATGTAATTTCAGTTTGTTCAATGTAAACCACACTGATGCAGAATAGCGCGGTATATAAGAGAATATAAATAAACAAACATTGTCTCATGATTCAACTTAATTCATTTACTTACAAACTAGCATTCCACACTCATTTGGGATGACCAAGACAGCATGGAACCATCAAAAATACACTAACAGAATTCTTCAAATGAAATTGAAACATATTGGGGGTCATTCTGTGCCTTGTTTAGTAGGAATATACTTCTGGTTTGGACGTATATCCCCCACTTAAAGCCAATGGCCTATCCCCTATCCTAAGTTCCTCACACATATAGAGAAGATGTATGGGGAGCTCTGGATGGGGGTGGGAGGGAGAGGGCCAGAGGCATGACCCCAACCCCAGATGTACAGGGCCGACCGATTCCGGTCTCAGCACTGTGAGTCCAGAGCTGCTAAGTTAGACGGGGGACTTACTGCACCTCAGGAAGTGGAATAAATCCCCCCGATATTGCCAGACACGGGGAGGGGGGGGGACACCAGAACAGGAGAGCAGCATCATGGGGTTCCCTGCTGCCCAATCCCGGCTTTGGCAGGCCTCTTCGGGGATCGAACAGCGGGGAAAGGCACATTTGCTCCTTTGCAGCCGATCGGGGCTCCTGCATGGCATCCCGGTGCCAGGGCAATGGGATGCCATGGCACCAGGGCTCCATGCAGGAACATTGGGTGGTTTGGACAGGGAGGGAACAGGACATGCAATGGGCCAGAATCGTGGCACGTTCTTTCCATCCAGGGCAGTTGCACCCGATTCTGCTCCTGTGGGTGCAGAAACGGGTGCACAACTGGCCCATCCAGATGTTGGGCGTCCGTTCAGGCCGGACATGCCCCGTGTGGAACTGGCCTCCATGAGGGTCATTTTAATTGTGGTTTGGACGTCTGCAGACATGCATGTGGACATTGAAATCACAGACACGTCTCCGTAACCATTCCACAAATGCCTCCAGTAGGAGGATGTGCATATAGGCATGGGGGTGTTGCAGAGGTGTGTCTGGGGAGGGGCAATGGACTTACATGACCCCGTTCAATCCCAGAAGCAGCGGGACCGTCTGCAGGCACATGCATGTTTATTCTTGCTCCAGGCACAAATAGTATCAGGAAAGTGTTTGTTTTCACCTTAAAACATCCAGAGATCATAGAGAAGATAGAGAATTAAGTGACTAACTTTAGATCACACAGTCCCACACTGGGATCTGAACCCTGGCCACCCAGCTCTAACCATTATGCTATTAGACATTTTAGCTCTGAAATGTTCTCCTGGGGACATCTCTATAGACTTTTGATACATGCGCATATCAGGCATGTCCGCGTTTCTGGAATTGTGCCTGAACTTGCGTGTGCCGGCCTTTCTTTTCAGGCGTTCTGGCTTTGATGTCCCAGTTTGCACTTGGACGTCGCATCTGGAATGTGCCTCATTATGTTATAAGTGCTTAATGACTGCAGCTTCTGGAGTAAATTTAAATGATCTGCTAACACGTGAATTTTGACTAAGGCTTTCTTGCATGCCTGAGTTTCTGCAGTTCCCATGAAAAGTTACCCGAGAATTGGTGAGAGCGGTGCAAATTAACCCACTGCATTTTGGTTCGGAGCAGTCTTTAGAAAACCCAAACTGGAAACGTAGGGAAAGAACTGAGTAAAACAAGAACAAGCCGAGGCCCTCTTTGATGGCAATGAGCCAGCTGCTAATTCCAGAAAACAGCATTTTAAGGCATTTTTGACAAAGAAATAACACCACTATAAACTAATCACAATTCTCTCAGCCAACAATAAAACATGATTGTATAAGTCAGGAATGTTACGTCGCCACATGATGTTACTATACAAGGTTCTAAATGAATAAAAATAGTTTATCTAAAAAGATAACGCATGTAGTGTTGTGCTGTATGCAGTAACTGGTGCCTATAAAAGTCAGCATAGGACATGAGTGCTGAGCATCTCATTATGGGAATGTAACTATGAGCTGTCTTATATTCAAGTTAAAAAAATAATCAAAGCAATAGCCATTCTGTTTCCAAAGACAACATGATTATCAGTGACTCTAAAACACTCCAGAGGACAATAAATGCTCTGAACAACTAATCCAAGAAACTGGCAATCAACCAATGAATCCCGCAGGCCCGGAGACAACGTGACGATCAGGAAAGAAAGAAACGAAATTGCAAGATGCAGTGACTACCACAGTGCTCCTCAACCTGGTGCTCTGGATGCATTGGCTATTTATTTAGCTGTATTTATATCCCGCTTTTCACCGGGTCAAAGTGGTCAATTGGGGGATACATTTAACATGAGGGGATATGAGACACACACACTAATACATACAGGGAACTTGGGCAATGGAGGGTTAAGTGGCTTGCCCAAGACCACAAGGATAGCCTATAGGACTAGAAATCCCAGTCCCTCCGGCCTGAGATTGCTGTCCCCAGGTGGGACTTGAACCCCCGACCCTCCGGCCTGAAGTACCTTGTCCTAACCACTAGACCACTCCTCCCTCCTATTCTAGTGTTGAGGATGTCTGCGGTGACTATGCATGAGATAGATCTGCAGGCAACAGAGGTGGTGCAAGGCAATCATTTCCACACATATTCATTGTGGACAGCCAGAAAACTAAACTATTTGGGAAATTCTCAAGAAATGGTTTGAGGGCCAATGTGTTATTGTAGCCATGACCTATGGCCTGGATGGGAGCTTTGGATGTCACTCTGGGGGACAATGACGTTTGATTCCTGACTCATATTGAAATTTTGGACCATCTTAGCAATGGGCACTGCTGGGGGGTGGGTGGGAGGGAGAGCAAGTCCCATGGGAAAATGTTTGCCAATCTAATGCTATTCTGATGAAGATAAAAGAGACCATTCCTGACTGGTTAAGCTACATGCCAAGGCACACAAAATGAGTCTACTTATCTTGGCACCAGGTGCCAAACCAGAAACCAAACACTTCGACCCATGTGTGTGTTTGTGTAGAACTGTTTTATTTATACTGTCTGCTCAGTCCCTTGGTTGGAGAAGGAGGAGGTTTGCCATGCTTTCGTTTAAGAATTTATATACGCAGGTTGCTATTCAGACAGGGTAGAATAATGACAGCAGAGAAAGACCAACATGTCCAGGGCCAGTGCAAGGAATGAAGGTGCCCTGGGTGAGCCCTCCATCATACCGCTCCCCCCTGCCGTGGCTACATAGCACTTACCTAAAGTCTCCAGTGCTGCGTTACGGTTTCTGCTTCCTCCTCCCTCCTAGCCATTGCCACTGCTGCAAACCCTGGAGTGGGGAGGCAGTGGTGACAGAGAGCCCCCGATAATCGGCGCTCTAGGCAACCACTTAGTTTGCCTAATTTTGGCAGCTCTGGCCCTGAGCATGGCTCATTCAATCTGTTTTACTTTGGATAGTAATTGCTGCTTCATGCAGGTTACCCCAGTACTCAGCCTTTTTGAAGTGCAAAAGTCACTTAAGCTTTGCTTTGAGCAGAAATACTCCTCATGTGGCAGTTTCTCCAAATGGGCGAGTTTTGCGCATACCATGACAGTCGTGAATCTCACTTCTACACCAGGGTCCTCTTGCTATATATGGATCCCTGCGATGTAAATACTGCCCAAGCAGCCTCCGCAATCTGGGGGGCCAGGGCAGGAAGGGGGCCCACACGATGGCAGTAAAGGCAGAGTGTTAACTTTACTTTAAAATGTTTGCCATGCTACCTCCGCTCTTCTTTGGCAGCTCTCACCTCCCGGCTGCTGCCAGACCGAAATCTCGTGATAAGAGCTGCACCATACAACTTCAACTGGGCAGTGGCAAGGGCTCAAACCAGAAAAGAAGAACGAAGGCAGCATGGAAAACATTTGCCTGTGTGGGAGAAGAGGGGGGCTGCACGGTTGCCAATGAGGGGCCCTCAGCAAAATTGTGCTTGGAACTCCTCATTCAAACAACTCATACCACAGATGGATCCTCTGTGTTTGTCCCCCACCTTTTTGGATTCTGGCACTTTTTTGTCCCCATAACCTCCACTGGAAGGGCATTCCAGAAATCTACTACCTCCTTGTAGCTTTGTTTCATGTCCTCTAGTTTTATAGCTCCAATGTCTTTGAAAAAGGTTTGATTGTTCATTAATACTTTTCAAGTATTTAAAGGTCTATATCGTATCTCCCCTGCCCCTCCTTTCCTCTAGGGTCTACATATTCAGGACTTCAAATCTCTTCTCATATGGCTTTTGGTACAAACCCCGTATCATTATGGTCACTTTCCTATGAACCACTTCAAGACTTTTTATATCCTTAGTGAGATACGGCCATAAAAAAGTGAACACGGTACTCCAACTGGGGCCTTATCAACAACCTCTACATGGTGCATCATCAACTCCTCCTGTTGGATGGTTAAGCCCCTTTCTATGCAGCCTAGCATCCTTCTGGCTTTGGCCACTGCCTTTTCACATTGTTTTACCATTTTTAGATTCTTGGACACTATTGCCCCGAGGTCTCATCTCCTATTGCACACTGCTCCTTTGCATTTCTGCCCCCTAAATGCATCACTTTGCACATCTTCACATAAAATCGTAACTGCCAAGCATTAGATCATTCCAATTTTTGTAGATCATTCCTCAAGTTCTCAGCTCCCTCTGGGATATCTATCCTGTTACAAATTTATGTGCCATCTTCCTTCCACTCCTTCGATAATGTTACTCACAAAGAACAGAATTAGTACCAGAATTGATCCTTGAGGCACATCCCACTATCCACTTTTCTTTCTTCAGAGTGAATTCCATTTATCACTACATTTTATTGTTTGCCAGCAACCATTGGTGGGAACCAAACTAAGAACTGGTTTGTCCCAGCCCTCCCACGTACGTGACGGTGGGTTGTTGCACCTCCTGTGGCATATTGCAACACCCGCATGCTTGGGCTGCTGCCTCCACCGAGATGCAGCAACCCAGCCGTTGCCCTGCAGCCCAATCCCCTGCCGTCAAAGCATTGTCAGGCATCGGGGGCTTCTCCTGATGCCATGATCCCCTGATGCTGTCAAACATTGTCAAGGGGGGGGGGGAGGGGATTCCCGCCACTGTAGTGCTGGCATTTCCATGCCATGTTTGGGTTTGTTTGGTAGACGAGGGCTATGGCGCAAACCGGGCCAAATCCCACCACTGCCATCAACCAATTTCCAATCTAGTTAACCATTTTGAGCCCTAACTTCATATAACCATTTGGTAAAAGGAAAGAATCACTTTTGGTTTTATTTTAAATTACCTGGCTGCTCCTGTGTTTTTTTTGGGGAGGCTAAAATCATTAACAAAAAAAAAAAAAAAAAGACCATTTTAGTCTAGGCCGCCAGGGACTACAAAGTGAAAGGGCTTTAGAAACACAGAAATATGACGACAGAAAAAGACCACAAGGCCTATCTAGTCTGCCCTTCCATATCAACCACTACAACAGTCCCCTTTTTTCCTTTAGAGATCCTCTGTGTTCGTCCCATGCTTTTTTGAATTCAGATACTGTCCTCAACTCTACCACCTCCACTGGGAGACTATTCCACGCATCCACCACTCTTTCCGTAAAGAAATATTTCCACATATTACTCTTGAGTCTATCCCCTTTCACCCTCATCCTATGTCGCCTCGTAGCAGAGCTTGCTTTCAATCAAAAGAGGCTCTCCTCCTGTGCATTTATGCCACAGAGATATTTAAACGTCTCTTATCATATCACCTCTGTCCCGCCTTCCTCTAAAGTGTACATATTAAAGTCTTTAAGTCTATCCTCAATAGCATGCTCAGTGTACAAAACCTGTGTGGTCCCACAGAGTCCACAAGGTTGCAGGCCAAAGTCACTGAGGTCAGAGCAGGGATATGTAAATAGACCAATAAGAGGAAACACTTCTTTTATCACACCACTTGGATTTAAAAGCATGGAGAAGCCCTGCTTGGGAATAATGTTCTTTTTTCTTTGGGTGCTTCTACTGGCTGTGAAAGGAAAAACAAGTCTGAGGAGTGATATTAATGTATTAAACCTGAGTACTGCTGGAACTATTTTCGGGTGGAAGGGCACTAAGTCGTAGCAGAACCTGAGCAGGGACTGAGTTCTCTCTTTCTGACCTCAGAGTGCAGAGCAGCTGAGCTTGCAGGAGCAGGAAGCATGCTGGGCAGGTGTGTCTAGGAGCTGTGTGTGAGGGGAACCTGTGACTTTAAATTCACAGGTTCCCCTCACACATTGGTAGGCTCTGGATGGCAAGGGTTTTGTAGCGAGAAATACTATTTAACTGAGTTACTTACCTGTAACGTGAGTTCTCCAGGGACAGCAGGATAAGTCAGCCACAAGTGGTGACGTCATCCGACGGAGCCGTAGACGGAAGTACTCTCAGTAGCCCAGAAGGCTTTAGCCCTCTGGGCATGACCAGTAGCCCCGCCTCCCGATCCGCCCCTAGCTGGCCAGATTTCTCTCAGCTGAGGCACGCCAGGAGCTAGGCGGTGGATTGAAGAGGTCGTGCCCTACACACTCCCCCCCTAGCCAGGGAGGAGGGCGAGAAAGTGTGGCTGACTTATCCTGCTGTCCCTGGAGAACTCACGTTACAGGTAAGTAACTCAGTTTTCTCCCAGGACAAGCAGGATGAGTCAGCCACAAGTGGTGCCTCCCCAGCTGCACTTACCGCGGCATGGGGGGAGAGGGCAGAATAGACAAGGATAGCGTAGACGGGGCATTAAAGTGCAACAGATTAGGTTTAATGTGCAACACTGCAGGCAGTATAAACATGGCAACAATGTGCAAGTAACATGAGTGGCAAGGCAACTAGCCGGGAACAATCAACAGTGCAATAAATCATTAGAGTCAACAGTCAACAACAGTCAACTGTGCAAAGAAAACAGGGCAATAGTCAACAGGGACAGCGACCAAGTTGGGGCGCTGATGAGCAGCAATCAAACAGTGCAATAAGTCATTAGAGTCAACAGTCAACAACAGTGAACAGTGCAAAGAAACAGTGCAATAGTCAACAGGTGACCAAGTTGGGCGCTGATGAGCAGATAGCGGGCTCGTCGAGGCCTAGACTGGAAGAAGTCCCGCCTTATTGCTGCTCAGCTGCTGGTAGCCGTTTGGTGGCCGCAGACAGCACCGCAAGGCCGAAGGCGGAGCCAGTATGCTCTGTCATATCCAGGCAGTAGTGGCGTTGAAAGGTGTGGATGGAGGCCCAAGTGGCCGCTCTGCAGATCTCAGGAACTGGGATGGAGCGGAGATTGGCAATGGTGGAGGCAAAAGCCCATAAGTGGTGAGCTCGGACCCCTGAAGCGGGTGGTGCTCCCGCGAGCGAAAGGCATAATGAGATACAAGAGGAAATCCAGATGGACAGGGTGCGCTTGGACACAGGGCGGCCTGGTTTGTTGGGATCGTACGAGACGAAGAGCTGGGAGCCTTTTTGTAGAGTGGCAGTCCGCTCCAAGTAGCACCGAATGGCCCTGACGCAGTCCAGGGTGTGAAGCCGCTGCTGCTCCAAGTCCGAGTGCGGACCAGGCAGGAAGCAGGGCAGTTCAATGGTCTGAATGAGGTGGAAAGCGGTAGCCACCTTCAGGACAAATCTTGGATGCATACGTAGACATGCACGGTCCTGGTGGAGAATGGTATACGGTGGGTAGGCCACAAGGGCTTGAAGCTCGCTGATCCGTCTGGCCGAAGTTATGGCAATAAGGAACAGAGTCTTCCAGGAGACGAATTTCAGATTCGCTAGGTGCAGTGGTTCAAAGGGGGCCCCCGTGAGTTGATCAAGAATGATGTTAAGGTCCCAAGGGGGCACTGGTTCACGGACAGGGGGGCGTAGGTTGTGCAGTCCTTTCATGAAGCGGGTCACCAGAGGCAGAGCCGCAACTGAGGTGTCCCCGATGCGATGGTGAAAAGCTGCTATGGCAGACAGGAGGACCTTGACAGACTGAGTCTTTAGGCCAAGCGAGGAGAGGGAGGAGAGGTACTGTAGAAGAGAGGGGACCGGGCAAGAGAAGGGGTCCAGGCGCTCCGTCTCGCACCAGATGCTGAACCGGCGCCACTTGAGGCTATAGGACTTTCTGGTAGAAGGGCGCCGGATGACTTTCAGGTAGAAGGGCGAGCCAGGATGACTCGCTGCACTTCAGATGAAAGGTTTAGTGGTGCCAGAGCTAGCCTTTCAGCTTCCAAGCCGTTAGCGATAGTATCTGCAAGTTGGGATGGAGGATCGTACCGTTGTCCTGCAAGAGTAAGTCTGGCCTCAGGGGAAGGCGAATGGGAGGTTCCAGCGCCAGACGATGCAGGTATGGGAACCAGACTTGCCTGGGCCAGTAGGGGGCCACCAGAATGGCCACTGTCTTGTCCCTGATCAGGTGCTGGATAGTCCGTGCGATGAGGGGAATGGGTGGGAAGGCAAACACCAGTGGCCACTGGTCCCACGTCACGTCAAAGGCATCTGCAGCAATTCTGCACTGCGTGGGTCTCTTGGAGCGAACCAGGCGGCATTTGGCGTTCTCCTGAGACGCGAAGAGGTCGATATCTGGATGACCCCACTTCGTGAAGAGGGACAATGACACCTCCTCGTGGAGTGTCCACTCGTGAGGGTTCAGTTGCCTGCTGAGGCGATCGGCTATGATGTTCTCCTCTCCTGGCAGGTAGCACGCCTGGAGGCTGCATTGGTATGAACAGGCGAGGTGCCAGGTGCGGAGGGCCTCCTTGCATAGGGGTCTTGAGCCCGTGCCCCCCCTGCTTGTTTATGTAAAACATGGCCACCTGGTTGTCGGTTAGGATCCTGACAACTCTGCCCTTTTGGCGTTCCTGGAAGGCCATGAGTGCGAGGCAGACAGCTCTGAGCTCGAGGACGTTGATGTGCAGTTCTTTTTCTGGAGGCGACCACGAGCCTTGAGTGTGGGCGCCGGCACAATGCGCCCCCCAGCCCAGGGTCGATGCATCTGTGGTCACGGTGACTTGGTGCACAGGTAATCGTAGGTCTCTGCCCTGCGACAGGTTGTGTGGGCTGGTCCACCAGCATATTGCCTTGGCCACGAAGGGGTCAACGGGAATCATAGTGGACAAGGGTTGTGAGTGCTGGCACCAGTGGGAGCGGAGGTGCCATTGGAGGACACGCATGTGCAGCCTCGCAAGGGGAATGATATGGGTGGTGGCCGCCATGTGCCCCAGGAGACGCAGGAGGGTTCTCGCTGTGGACTGGGAAGAGTGGAGCACCTGGAGGGCTAGATGGATGATGGTGCCCATCCTGTTCTGTGGGAGAAAGGCCTTGGCCTGGGTGGTGTCTATGTAAGCTCCAATGAACTCCAGCTGTTGGACTGGAGAAAGATGAGACTTCCCATAGTTGATCAGAAAGCCCAAAGAGGTTAGCAGCGACGTGGCTCTTTTGACTGCTCTCCGAAGATCTGCGGGAGAGGTTGCGGTGAACAGCCAGTCGTCCAGGTAGAGAAAAACGCACACCCCGAGCTTGCGGAGGTGAGCGGCCGCTACTGCCACACACTTGGTAAAGACTCTGGGAGCAGGAGAAAGCCCGAAGGGGAGAACCCTGTATTGGTAGTGGTTCTCTGCTACCTTGAAGCGCAGGAATTTCCTGTGGTGCGGGTGTATGGGAACGTGAGTGTAGGCATCTTGAAGATCCAAGGAGGCTAGCCATTCCTTGGGTTGGATGAGGGGAAGAATGGATGAGAGAGAGTGCATCCTGAACTTCTCCTTGGTGATGCACTTGTTGAGTTTTCGCAGGTCGAGAATTGGTCTGACACCCCCCGATTTCTTGGGGACGAGGAAGTATCTTGAGTAGAAACCCGTATTGACCTCGCTGGGTGGAATGGGTTCGATGGCCCTGGATTGCATGAGGGCTGTGATCTCTGAGTTCATGGCTAGAAGGTGCTGGGGAGGGATGCTGCTCGCTGGTGGGGGCGCTGAGGCAGGAGCGAAGAGAATCTTATTCGATAGCCCTGCTTGAGGATGGTGAGCACCCACCGGTCCATCGTTATATTCTTCCAGGAGCGCTGGAAGGCAGACAAGCGACCCCCCGTCGGAAGATGCAGGCAGGGCGGAGAGTCAAAAACTGGGATTGCTCTTAGCTGGTCCAGATGTGGCCTTCTTTTGTGTGCGCTCTCGCTGTCGCGGTTTTTGCTTGTAAGGTTGCTGGTAGGGTTGCTGTTTGTACCGCGGTTGTTGCCATTTTCGGTAGGAATTGTAACACTTGTGGGTCGAGTAGCTCTGCGAGTTTCCCTTGCGGTAAGGGCGGGGGCGATCTGTACCCTTCTCGAGGGTTTGGAGAGTGGTACAGCGTTCGCGCATATCATTCATGGTGTCCTTGACTTTGTCGCCAAAGAGTGAGTCCCCAGTGCAAGGGGTATCCGCAATCTTGTCGTGAGAGTCCGTCCGCAAGCCTGAGGCAGGCCAGGCGACGGGCGGAAATGGCAGATCCTGCGATTCTTGCGGCTGTCTCGAAGGCGTCGTGGGCAGCCCGTCCCTGATGTTTGGTGCAGTCTTCGAGTTCTGCCAGGGTTGTAAGAAGAGCCGGCGGAGCTCGGCAAGCTGGGTGACGGAAGACTTAATGTTGGCCACCAGCAAATCCTGGTAAATGGCATGCTGGAATAGGTGAGCCGCTATCCTGGCGTTAAGCGTGGCCCCTTGGTAAACACACTTTGCCACGTCATCAAGAAGTTTGTTGTCCTTACCCGGTGGTGCATTGGTGGAGACGCGTGAAGTTTTGGAGCGTTTGAGAGCCGACTCGACCACAATAGACTGATGTGGGAGATGTGGCTTGTCAAAGCCCGGCAGGGGCTGAACTGCGTATTTAAGATCAAATTTGCGTGGGCAGGTCAGATTGGAAGCAGGGTTTTGCCACATCTTGGAGAGATTGTCTTGGAGGAGCTGGTACACAGGCAGTGCGGTGACGGTCTTGGGAGTGTCCACGAATTTGAGGGCGCTTTGGACTTCGTCGTGCTGGTCCGGGGCATCCAAAGGAACGATGAACAGTGCGGAGATAACCTTACAAACGAACTTGTAGTAGGTCAGGTCTTCCGGAGGGCTGGGAATTTCGACGGGGTTATCAGAGGCTTCCGTGGAGAGAGAGTGCCTGTGAGATGAAGCCTGTGCTGGGGGAGATAGCTCCATAACGCTTCCCTGGGGAGGCTCTGAGGCAGAAGCCTGCATGGGAGGCGCTGCTTCGGGAGTTGGTGCCGCAGACTGGGGCGATGTCAGCAATAGTTGACTGGAAGCCATGCTGGACAGTTTGGTAGCCCACTCCTGTAACATGCCTGTGAGGAGTTGAAGAGTCTCAGGGGGCTGATGCGGTGTAGCTGTAGACTTAGCAGCGGGAGTAGGGTTCTGTCCGTCATCCTCTGGAGAAGGCAAGCCTGCCATGACTGAGGAGGAGGAGGATGAAGATAGAGAGACAGCTCCATAGCTGGAGACTGAAGAGCCAGAAGAACGCCATGTTCTCTTCTGTAGTGTAGAGAAGGATTCTTCACTTGAAGCTCTGCTTCTGCTGTGTTTGTGTCCAGTACTGCTTCTGTCAAGGCTTGGCGAGCTATTACTGCGCCGAGAAGGAGATCGGCTGTCCCTTTGTGACTTTGTGTGCCTGTGCTTGCTGCTGCGCTGGTGAGAGTCACTGCTAGCACTGCGCTGATGGGCCCTGCTATGCCGTTTCGATGATCTGCGCTGACTCCATGAGCTGCGCCGGCTCCTTGATTCACGTCGGCTCTTTGACCCGCGCCTGCTTGATCTGTGCCGGCTCCATTTTGATCTGTGCCGGCTACTTGATCTGCGCCGGCTCCTTGATCTTCTCAGGCTCTGACTCTGGGACCGTCTGCCGCAGCTGTGGGAGGATCTGCGCTGTTGTCCATGGCGCAAGGAGGTAGCGCGAATTGATCCAGAGCTGCGCTGCTCCTCAGAGACCCTGTGGGAGCCAGAGTGCCTGTGCCGGAGCCTGTCAGCGCTGATGCGATCTTCAGGGTTGAAAGTCAGGAGGGCCGGAACCGGAAGAGAGGCAGGAAGCAGGGAGGAGTCACATCGATTAGAGATGGCGGCTTCCATAGGCAGACACGAGGCAGGCAGGGGACTCACTCTTGCGGCAGGGGACGGAGGCCGACGCAGGCTCGTCCCCGGCCGGAGTGGGAATGGAGGGAGGTCTCAGAGCCGCGGCGCTGGAGATCGAGGCAACAGCGGGATCCGCTGAATCGAGAAGGACATGCCTACGCGATTTTAGGGCCTGGGGAGACATGCAGGCACAGGAGAGGCAATCTTCGACGGGGTGCTCCTTACCCAGGCAGCGGACGCAAAATTGATGTGAATCGGCGTTGGCCATCTTCCTGGAGCACCCCGGACATTTCTTGAAGCCTGGTTTCTTCATAAGGTGGTTGAGGTTGGTGAGAGTAGTTGAAACACATCTTGCTGGCAAGGTGGAAGACAAATTCTGGCCAGCTAGGGGCGGATCGGGAGGCGGGGCTACTGGTCATGCCCAGAGGGCTTAAGCCTTCTGGGCTACTGAGAGTACTTCCATCTACGGCTCCATTGGATGACGTCACCACTTGTGGCTGACTCATCCTGCTTGTCCTGGGAGAAAAGCTTACTGAGTGACTGGTCAGAGCTGTGTGACTGAGGTGCTCTTCTCCTGTTTGGAATAAAGACTATTCTCAGTCCTTGCTGCTGAAGTGTTTTCTGAAAGAAATTCTGAAATATCAGAGGGAAGCTGATGTATCTGGGCTTCCTTGTGCACCCTGCTTGCAGTTTTATTTCAAAGGGCTAGCAGCAGGTTATTCTCCGATGCGGATCCATGATTTTAAGCCTGAGTAGAAAGGACTTCAGCTGCTGATTTGGGTTCTCTGCCAGAAGTCCTATGAAGGGATGAAAATTTTGTGTGATGTGGCTGAAAGGATGATTGCCTGCTTGCGCCAGCTGTGAGCGGTTGCTTGGACTATAGTGCTTCTTCCAGCTATTGTTGGAAGTTACTGGGTTTTTTTTGTTTTGTTTTGTTTGTTTTTTTTACAGTTGTAGGGTGTGAGTTCTGAGCTGGAACAGAGGATCTCTTACTGCTGTTTTCCAGTGATTATTTTTGAAGTTGTTTTTAGGAAGTCTCAGTGAAGCTGTGCTCTGAAGTCTGGAATTTTACTGTATAAAAGGTGTGTCTAAGAGTGAATAAGGACATTCTGGTTATCTTTTATTCTCTTAGACAGGGTACTGAATCTAACCACAGCCTCGGTTTTCCTTCAGAGGAGAGCCAGATCTCCTAAGATTAGAGGTCTCCTTTATTGTTTAATTAGGGAGTAGGATGTTCCTGACTCTGGAGAGCTCCTGTGAGACCACAACAGAGAAAGGAAGGACAACACAGGACAAGACCAAGAGGGATATTAAGGGCCCCTCACAAGACAGATGAAGACTTCAGGGGAGCTAAAAGTAAAAGCCAGAGATTCTCCTAAAACATCCGGGTGCATATTGTTGCTATTTGCGCTAAAATAGAGATTTATCATCCCAAACATTAGTTTCCTATTCTCCTAACTTGATCGGCGGAAAAGAACCCAGTTCATTTACATGCTTTGAGAAAAACCTCTGTGAAGAATGGTGTTCAACATTATTTACCAAACAGATTTGGTACCTATTGATAAAAGCAGAAGTATATTTCATATTGGAAGCTCAGAGTTAATTATTTCAAAGAAAAATTCATAGTTCCCTAATGCTTTTTGAAAAGGCAAATGTTTATGTTAAATGTGTTTAAATGTTGCATTTCAAATCTTCCTTGATATTAATTATTTACAAATCCCTTCTTAGCTTTAGCTGTTCCAATCCAACTTATTTATTCATCTAAACACGTGGAGGCCAATTCCACCTGGGGCATGTCCAGGCTGTCTGGACGTCCCGATTTTGGACAGCCCCAATTCTGCACCCGCAGGAGCTAGCAATTCCTGTGGGAGCAGAATTGGGGCACAGGGTCTGGACATGCCCCGATTCAGGCCCACTGCACATCTATCCACCTCCCCGGCTAGCCCAGCCAAGGCTCCTGCATGGAGCTGCACTACCATGGCATCCCGTCGCCATGGCACCAGGACGCCATGTAGGAGCCCCAACTGGCCGCACTATTTGTAAGGTCTTCCTCCCTGCCGCCCGACCCCCTGATCGGGCTGTCGGTGGCCGGGATTGAGCTGTGAGGAACGCCCCCTCCCGCCTTGCTCACTTCTTTGGGGGGGGGGGGCGTCTAGACTCAATGACCGCCGATGTCAGGGGGGGGGGACTTATTCCACTTCCAAGATGGAATAAGTCCCCCATCTAACTCCCCAAGCCCAAACATACAGGGCTGTCACCGGAATAAGCCCTGTATGTCTGGGGTCAAGGTCTTGCCTCCACTCCGCCCAGTCTCCTTCTCCAGCTCTCCCCCTGCCACCCCCATCCAGAGCTCCTTGCACATCTCTGCTATATGTGTAGGGAGCTTTGGATCTGGAATCCTGGAATCGGCCCGACACTTAGCGTGGGGTTATACATCCAAACCGAACATATATCTCCGCTAAACGAGGCACAGAATGACCCCTATAGGGAAATACTTGAAATTCCATCTCTCTGCTGTTAATCTCATTCTGTAACATCAAACTGATCTTCAATTCTAACTTAATTCTATTTAGTTTCCTTTTCCTCCCACTGATTGCTGGAATCATTTCTGTGGACTCAGTAGTTAGTCCACAGAAGTATCTAAATGCGAGAATCCAGTTTCCCAAAGGATTCCACTCCGCACCAGGACGACACTAGAAAGAGATGATAGTAGCACTGGAATTCCTTCCCTGGGTTCAGGGTTATACATTCAAGCTGCTCGGTTTGTTCATGGGTCATCTGTGGGGAATGTTTCAAAGGCTTTGCTGAAAAAAGTAAACCATGTCTAGCACACATCCCTATTCAGTTCTCTGGTCAATCAGTTTCATCTGACACGATATGCCTTTAGTAAACTCATGTTGGCTGAAACCTTGCAATTCCTTGGATTATAAAGTCCATGACCCTTATTTTCAGCAGCGTCTCCATGACTTTTTCAGCCACTGAGGTAAAGCTTAACAGCCTATAGTTTTCCACGTCTTCTCTGTTATAGTTTTTGTGAAGAGGGTACATCAGCTCTTCTCAATCCTGCAGAACCTCTCCCATCTCTAAACACATGCTTAAGAAGATCTCTCTGAGCTCCCTCATTATCCTGGGATGAATCTCATCTGGCCCCTTAGCTTTGTCCAGCTTCAGTTTTCCAAGCTATTCATAAACAGTTTCTTCTGTGAATAGTGTGGTATTGCTCCATTCACTGATGTACCTTTGTCAGTTAATTGTGATCCTTCTCCAAGATGTTCTTCCATGAAACAGAACAAAAGTATTTTTTAGCATTCCACTGTTTCATCATCAGTCTCTACACCGTGGTCTTTCGGTCTTACAATTCTGCTTCTAGTCTTTCACCTCTACCTGACATAAATAAGTAAGCCTTTTTTCAGACAATACCGCACTTTACATCTTTAGGTTCTCTCACCTTTTACTCCACATTTTTCTTCTTCCTGCATATTTGCCATCCTTATTTCCTTATTCGCCTCAGGCAATTTCTCAAAATGGGTTAGTTTTTCACATACCATGACAGTCATGAACCTCACTTCTAAGCCAGGGTATATGGATATGATCTCAGTCTCTCAAATTTATTGCTAATGCTCGGCATAGTATTTGCATCATGCCAAAGAGAGCTTCCTTCTGAAGTTTGTAAGATGTAACATGTATGGGTAGTTTTGTCAAGATGTGCTTAGAAATTCTTCTTTATCAAGCCTGTGGCTCCCAGTACAATGGGAAATATTTCAGTATCTTTCTGCCAGATTTTTTCTTGGTCTCCGACTGCATTTCCTGGTACTTCAGGATCTTCTGCTTCTCCATGTGATTCACAAAATAATCATTCAGAATAGACACCTCTATGCCGTTCTGGTGTTTTTGTCCTTTACCACTATGTCTGGTTTCCGCGAATCCAGTTTCTTATCTGTCAGAATGGGAATGTCCCAGGTGATAATAACCATTTTCTGCAATTCTCTTAGGGTCATGAATCCAGTGCTTTTCAGGGACAATGATGCTGTAGTGTTTATCGAGTTTCCAATGGATGAGGCATGCTACTTTGTTGTGCCTTTCAGTATAGAAACTTTCCGCCACTAGAACTTCAAAGCCAGCTATGAGGTGAGTCACCATTTCCTGGTCTTTCTTACAGAATCAAAATATATTTGTGTTGCCATTTTTTTCAATGCTTGCTGTAAACCATCTTATCCATAGTCCGCTGTCCGTGCCTCTTTGTGGTCTATTTGGTATTCTTTTTTTGTGTTCCACGTCTTACATTCTTCTTTATTTTGTGAATGCTATTTTTTTTAGCCAATTCCTTAGAGAACTATATTGGTTTCTTATTCCTTTTGCTTTTATGTATTTCCCTTACAGAAAGATCTGTTGCCATTTTTATATCTCCTTTCAGTTTGGCCCACTGCCTTTCCACTTCCCTTATCTCTTCCCATCCTGTCATCTCCTCCTTCACAAGCTTCCCCATTATACTGAAGTCACTATTTTTTTTTAAATCTAACACGTTTCAGTTTGCTGTGGCTGGACTCTGCCTTGGCTTTTATCTCAAACCACATCATATGTGATCACGACTCCTCAAGTGGGCACCCATCCAAACATTAGACACATTTTCTCCATTTATGAGTAGTAGATCTAATGTCACCCTTTCTCTCATGGTTTCCTTCACCATTTTTCTGAACAGAGCACCTTGGAAGGCATCCAAGATGTACCTACGTCTTTTTGATTCTGCAGAGGAGACATTACAATCCAAATCTGGCAGGTTGAAATCTCCCTGAAACAGCACCTTCCCTTTTATTTCCAATTTTTGAACATCTACAATCACATCTTTGTCAAGTTTCTCTGAAGGAGCTGGAGGTCTGTAAATGACACTTGTGTCGACAGAAGTTCTATCTATATTCTTCCTCATTTCCCCCAGCCCCTTGCATTTCAATCACTTTAATACTGGTTTTCACATTCAGGGTTAGTTCTTTATCTTTTTTAGCCATTTTTCTCTCTCCTAAAAGGTTTATGGCCCAGTATGGCAGTGCCCCATTAATGGGACTCATTAAACTATGTCTCTGTAATAGCAACAATGTCTAAGTCTGCTTCTACTATTATGGCTTCCAGATCTGGAACTGTGAGCACTTGTGCTCATTGCTTTCCAGCTATTGTTAGCTCTCTGTATAGCCATTTTTCTACAAATAGCCAACAAGAGCACCTAAAACCCGCAGAACAGTAAGGACCAAAAAAGAACAGGTGACACTGGACACCATGGGAAGTCGAAAAAAGACTTTATTGAAGGGTCTTAAAGGTCCGTCCCTACACGTGTTTCGGTACCTACTAGATCAGTAAAAAATCTACACATAAATAGATGATCATTCATAGTACTCAATACCATAAAACAAATAAGAACCACACTAATAATAACAATCATCCAAGAGACATCTTCCCCTACTGAGGACTACTTACTAAGAGTCAAGACACTCTGTATGGACACGTGGAGGCCAATTCTGCTTCCTGCACATCCGTGCCATCTGGAGATGCAGAAAGTGTACGGCCCTCGGCATATACTAGATTCTGCAAGCGCGGGAGCTATACGTTCCCACGATTGCAGATCAGGGCACTAAGGCAGGCCAGCATGAACAGCATTCCATGCCGGTCTACGTCCAAGTGCCCACACATCTACCCCACTCGGGTGCTCCTGCCTGTGTGCCGGTGCTGTGGTGTCCTGTTGCCATGGCACCGGGATGCCCAGCAGGAGCACGCAAGGCCTGCCAGCAACAACGAGCACTTTTCCCTGCCACCTGATCCTCAGTGGGGTTGGCCAGGGCTGGGATCAGGCGGCAAAGGACTACCTGCCGCTGCTCCGTATTCTGGGGGGGCTGCCTGCCCAGATCACTTCCTCGGATGGGACTTATTCCACCTCCAAGGACGTACAGGGCTATGACCTGAATAGGCCCTGTACATCCAGGTGCTGCAGCCTGTCCCTTCTCCGCCCACTTTCTGCCTCTGTCCTGCCCCTCCCATCCCCATCGAGTGATCACCGCACAGCAGCTCTGAGCGTGCGGGAAGCCATGTCGCCAGAATACAACCCCACTATTCACTGGTCAAAATCTACCCCCTAGTGTCTACGGAGAAGCCAAGAAGTCCCCAGTAGGGGCAGATGTCTCTTGGATGATTATGTATTTGCATTCACATTTATTAGTTACTATTGGTATACCAAGTGGAGGAGTAGCCTAGTGGTTAGAGCAACTGCCTAGTACCCAGAAGATCAAGGGTTCAATTCCCACTGGCACTCCTTGTGACTTTGGGCAAGTCACTTTACCCTCCATTGCCTCAGAAGAAAAGGCTGGCAATCTACTTCCGGTGATACATTGCCAAGAAAACCCAGAGGTAGCTGGGTCGCTATGAGTCAACATTGACTTGATGGCGCAAAAAAAAAAAAAAATTGGTATACCATGTTCATCACCCTGTATTGTTTGTTATTATTTATTTTTATTACTTTTTTAAATTATTGATTTGATCTTATTGTATTATCCTTTTGGTTATTGGTGCCTTTGCTACCCTTATATGATTAAGCTGTTTGATTTATCCTTTATACGCATTAGCCTTCATGGTTTTTACATGTTTTATATCTTTTGATATATATGTTACATCTTTTATACCTTTGATATATATGTGTATGTCTTTCACCATACTTCTATTTTTTTTTTTTTTAATGATTGTGGCTCATTTTTATTTTTTAACCAATGTCCAGTGCCCTTGAGAAAGGCCTAGGTGCCGAAACACGTGTAGGAACAGACCTCTAAGACACTCCAATAAAGTATTTTATGATTTCCCACAGTGTCCTGTGTCACCTGCTCTTTTTTAGTCCTAGCCATTTCCCTACTACCCTCCTTTAAGTTGTTGCTGAGAAGTGAGTAGCTAAGACAGTTTATCTTCCCCATTACTGTCTTGCTTTTGTTGGGGGTGACATCCCAGACCCATTTAATTCTATGTGCCATCCCCATCCTCTAGTTTACATGCCTAGTAATATATATCATTACAGTGTAGCCTTTTAATTTTCCATATATAGCCGCAGCCTCCAATGTGTCTTAACCCTTCTGGTTGACACCAAGTTTGGAGCCACTTATTGAATTTGTCTATGTGATGTAACCTTTCCTCTCACTTTCCATAGGCAGGTACTTCTGAAAAAGCTACAGTCCTTACCATGGACATCAAACCTTCATGAAGTTTTTGGAAATCCCTGTATGCTACAAGACTTCGGTTTCTGGTCAGGTCTTTTGTCCTCAGGTGGATTATAACATCAATTTTAGAATCCTTTCTTCTCTGATTGCACCCAGGATTTTGGTTTGTATTCCTGCTAGCTGATGATCCTAGAAAGTGTTTTGCCCTGTTGGACTCTTGGATTGTGTTCCCGAGTTAATGCCTCTGTTAATGGAGGCAATAACTGTATTTCTATAGCCAGCCAAGAGTTGGAAAAACATGTATATTGATGGATTATACATTTCCATAATCAAATAAATAAATGGACGTATAACAATGGGGGTAATTTTATAAGAGTCTTGTGCATATATAAGATTTTTAGGGTAATTTTAAAACAGGGCACCATGGGTAGATGCCTAAGTAGGCACTATTGTATAAAGGGAAGTGGGCACCTACTAACATGACTAAATACCTTACATATAGTCCCAATCAAGTAGTCACACCTGATTGCACATACTTTACACATGGATACGCACAGATTAATCTACGGGCATACACGCAACCTCTACCTATGCTTCACCCAGACCGCATCCCTGTGCTTACTGACAAAGCACACAGCTTCATGACAAAGCATGTACCTTTATGCCAGTCAGTCACATGTACATGACCATGTACACACAGGAATAACTTCATAACGTGCTCAGATAGGCTCTTCTAAAACTGCATGGGGTTATACATGTGTTAAAATTAGATGCACGGGAACATAGCAGCTACTTTTACATTTTACATGTCTATGCTTTCTAAGAGGTACAGAATAGGCATCACAGGGGTGGGGGACTGGTGCTTATGGCCTATTCTTACCATCACATATACGTATACAGTTGTCCTTCATAACAGAACATTCAGGTCAACAAGGTGCATAAGTGCATAGGTTATGTCTAATTTAGAAAGGCCACCAAAAGACTTAGCCCTTCATTATTCTATAAATTAAATAAAGGGACCTCAATACAGTAAGAGAGAGCTAATAAACTCACATGCTTTCAAAGTTCTCTCACTGTTCCACTGAAGAAAAGAATTCAAAAACAGTCCATGATAACCAAAATCACGTATCTGTGTCAGACACAATATTGCACAAACTTAGGGTTCCTTTTACTAAAGTGTGCTAGGTTGTGGCACCTACTGCACACGGTGTGTCAGGTACAACTGCTCCTCCGTAGTAAGTGCCAGGGACGTGGCCAGAATATACCCAACAGTTGCCAAACAGGCAGACCTTGTAGTGCACATTAATTCCTGTGGGTGCACTTGCCTCCTCCACCTATTGAGATGGTGTTAGGTGAACCTCTGCTAATGGCACTGTGTCTGCCCATGCTCACCCACCATTCACCACTCCCACGCACGATTGGCACTTAGCATACAAATCAGCATGCAGTAACTGCAGGCCCTTGCAAACTGTTACAATGCTCGAAAATGCAGCAAGAACATGCCTAAAAAAGTCCGTATTTTAATCATTCTACAATAGGGGTTCTCAACCCAGTCCCCAGGAGAAACCTAGCCAGACAAGTTAACCACAGTGAATATGTATGAGGGAGAGATTTGCATACAAAGGAGGCAGTGCATGCAAATTTCTCTCATGCATACTCACTGTGGTTATCCTGAAAACCTGACTGGCTAGGTGTGTTCTTCAGGAATGGGTTGAGAACTCCCGCTCTATGTAGTAATCTATGAAGAGCCTGGAACAATGAGAACATGTGATCACAATGACGAATATAGTAGATGAGGGGTGCAGTATTGTGTGTATATTGAAACTTAGAGAGAGGGAGCTCAATATTCAAAAAAATATAGGGTCATGTTTAATAAACTGCATTGACAGTCAATGTGCGGAAAATACAGCTAGCACTGCGATTTTCTGTGCTATGAGCATTTCATGCAGTAGATGAGGGATGCAGCAGGCTCAGTCAGGGACGATAGGAGGCAGCTAGCACACTACCAATCAGCACACACTGACTGCCCAAATTGCTGATAATGTGCTGGTCTCGCGGTGTTGACCCCTAGCAATCAGATGTCAAGCTGACATCAATCGTGAGTCCTGAGACATTTTCTTTATCTCTGGAGATGGAGTCAGAATAAGAGCTGGACTGCTCCTGCTCCCTTCCCACCGAACCACCAGGGAACTGTAAGAAGGGCTTGGGGGGGGAGTGAGGGGATGTCTGGGGGGGCACAATTGGCTAATTAGGATCTTTGTTGCCAGGGCAGGAGCCCAAAGACCACACCCAAACAGACGGGTTGGGTGCTGTCCCGGGAGGTTGGTGTTGAAAGGGGGGGGGGGGGGAATAGGACTTACCTGGTGTTGGTGCCAAGGATCAAAGGATCTGTAGCACGGTGCACTTTTGTTTGAAGTGGGGGGAGCCAGAGGGGAGGAACCAGCTGCCACAAGGGGGGAACCAACTGCCACTGTCCATTGAGCAGGACAGAATAACTGCTTGCTCTCTCCCTTTGGTCCATGTTCCCTGCAAAAGTGGGCAGCATGGAAATACCCACACTGTCTGCCAACGTACGTAATGTGTGCCTGTTTGGTAACTGCAGGACAGATACTTGCCACTTCCCCTGCCGATACCGCACAGGTTCTGCATCTACCACACAACATTTTTATATACATCATGCGGTAGGTGCACACTTTATTAAACATGCCACATAGTTATCCATATAAGAGTGGGAGGGGCAAGGGATATTAGAACATAAGAGAGGTCATACTGGGTCAGACCAAGGTCCATCAAGCCCAGTATCCTGTTTCCAACAGTGGCCAGGTACCTGGCAGGTTCCCAAAGAAGCACACAGGTTCCACAGTGCTGGTCCCAGGCCAAGCAGTGCATTTCCCGGGTCATCTTTAATAATGGCTTATGGACCTTTCCTCCAGGAACTTCTGGGGGGAGGGGGGGGGGGAGGTTAAATGTTAGCTGGGTGGAGGTGATATTCTGTCTCCACTAGGAAAACGTTATTCATTTATTAGGACCGTACAAATAGCTGCCTTAGCTTAAATGCATAAGTTCCTTGTTTTAAGTTTAGGACTGCCCATTCAGCAGCCCTACCTCAACAGAGAGGGCCACTGGGTATCAGGTAGAAAATGGCTTATGTGGCAGCTGAGTGGCTGAAAATTGCCCCCAGGAATTTTTGGCAAACCTACCAGCTGCATACACCTTGTACTGCTATACAAATTATCAGTAGTAGTAGTGGAAGAATTACATATCACAATCTACTGGCAATAATTGAAGAAAGGTTTCAGCGGTGACCGGTGTCTAAGAAGCAAATAGTAACGCGAGCAATTGAACGCCTCCCAATAGGTCCAGAAGGGTAATTTTATAATACAGTGATTAGTTTAAGGCAGAGAAAACACACCTATTTTATAAAGAATAGTTGGTGCCTATTTGTCTTTATAAAATACTAGTGTAAAGTGCCTTAATTCAAGGCACGATCATTAGAGCTGGGGTAAATGACCATGCCTACATTGCACAAATATGCACATAAATTATGCTTTCTCCTGGTTACCCAGCAGCTCCTGGGTTTCTTCGCAAGATATGACGGCAAGTAGTTTGCCAGGCTTTTTCTTCTGAGGCAATGGAGGGTAAAGTGACTTGCCTAAGGTCACAAGGAGTGCCAGTGGGAATTGAACTCTGATCTTTTGGGTGCTTGGCTGTTGCTGTAAGCACTAGTGAGCTCTACTTTCATGCCAACCAAGCTCCACCCTTGTGCCTGCCCACACTGAAAGTACACATGATGAAATTCACATGCATACTTTTACTCTGGACACTATAAAAGATCACTTGCGTGCAGAATGACTAAACACCTCTTAGAAAATGACCCTCAGAATACAGTATATCAGTGCTCCCAGAATTCCAATCACTTCTTTAGAACTAAGATCCTTCCTGTCAAGTTCTAGTAGGGGACTAGCTATTTGAGTAGACGGCTTCCTTTCTGATTTTATGCAATTTGACATGATTTATTTTTCGGCCAATCATGTGGAAAATTCTAGTTTTGTTAACTTTCCTTCCTTGTTGGAACCCAGCTCCAAATGAAATTGAATATCATCTGCATACAAAATCTATTTTGTTTGTATCAAACTTCCCAATGGGTGACTTAACATAAAAGTTAAAAGCGCAGAGATAACCTAAGATCCCCAAGGATGATTGAATCCAACAAATGTCTACCTACGCTACCTACTCTACTACTCCTGTATATAGTTGTTTACAATTAATAATATAGTTACTCACAATCATGTTGAATGTCAATAATTTAAAAACTGTTGATTTAAAAGTTGATTTGTAAATAATTTAAAAAATCTGTTCTATGTAAAACCTGTTCTTGTTACACTTGTTATATGTAAACCGCCTTTGATCTATGGAAGAGGCGGTATATAAGAAAGTTTTAAATAAATAAAATAAATAAATAAAATAAATCATGCCAGCTGCAGAAGACTAGAGTTTAAAATGCATTAGGTGAGAACTACAACATATGCCAGGGTGCCAAACTAAAGTCCCAAGATCATTTCAATCAACCAAGTCTTTTCAGTGTGGTTTGCTATTCTTCCTCTCTGTAGCCATAGACAAGAGAGTTTACACATGTCAAACAGCAAAAGCATTGTGCATCCTAGTAATCTCTATTTTCCAACTCCTGTCCTAATATACACTCCATACGGAGCTGTTCAGTGAAGAATGGCGTCTATTAAGCCAGGAACCATGAGCCCAATTACTGTACTGCCTTCATCATACCTCCTCTTGTGTCATGCATATGAACCTTATTTGGATTAATAGATGGTAGTCCACTGCAAACATTTTCTATATCCATTTTTGGAAACGGGTCTGAGAAGCTCACAGCAGTTCCTAATTTGTGGATTGCAGAAGACGTGCAGTGAACTGCAAGATGAATCAGTGCTAGAAAAATGAGTGCCACACGGACGGACAGGCCAGGTTACAGTCTGCTGGAATTTGCACAGTTACAGCAAATGAGATCAGACTATGTGCTTAAAGGCTCCGCACAGCAATTAACTGGGGAGGAGAGAGGAATTCTTTAAAAAGTCAGAATTTTGAGGGATCTGATCTCGTGATACACCCCCAGATTTTGTCAGGATTCTGCAAAGGGGTCTGAAACAGAAGAGGTTTGATAAAGGATAAGCATTGTGCTGAAACTGTTATTGCACAGATGTTGGGAACAGAAGGCCCCCCCCCCAACTACTGATGATCACAATTGCAGTTTGTTTTACCTCTCAGCCTCCTGACGCAGTTCTTCGCGCTTCTGTCTCCTAAGCTCTCTACGGCGTTCAAAGTCATCCATGATTCTTGTTTAAGTTTCCCAATGTCGCCGAGGGTTGATCCTGCAATGGAAACATAAAAACAGTGAGATGCCAGCAGTCCTTCCTTGTAGAGTGAAAGTTACTTTAGGAGGTGAAGGTTAAGGTTTTGCCTAAGCCAAACAACTTTGCACAGGCCCTGGGAAATTCCCCCTATGAAGCTGCTCCAGAATCCTCTGTCTACATTGCTGCAGACAGGGGGCGATGCTGCGATATCATGTTAGCCCTGGGGACTTTTGCTTGTGTTGGCCTACTTTAAATTTTTAATCCACATTCTGCAGCCGGGTTAATTTTTGCATATTTCAGGAAAATTGTACCCATCTTATTCAATATGTTCTAATAGTGATTTTTCTTCTGCTATGGTCATGTATTATATACCATTTGATAGGAATATTTAGTTGGAATTTTGGATCCCGAGAGTTTTGGGCTCGGCCTGGAAAGGGTTAAGGGCCCCTTTTACTAACACTTAGCTCGAGCTATCTGCCACAGAGCTAGGGTTGCCAACTTTTTCACCGAGAAAAACCAGACACCTGTGGCTCGCCATGCCCCACCCCTGCCCCGCCCCCAGCCCCGCCCCCAGCCCCACCCACAAAAATTACCAAGGATTCACTCACACCCCCCCTCAGTGCTGATTCACTCACACCCCCCTCCCCTCAGTGCTGGTTCACTCACTCACCCCCCCCCCCCTGCTGACTCACTCACACCACACCACACCACCCCTCCCCTCCGGTTCACTCACCCACCCCCCTGTCACTCACTCACCCCCTCCCCTGCTGGTTCACACCAACCCCCCTCCACTGCTGGTTCACTCACCCCCCCTCCACTTCTGGTTCACTCACCCCAACCCCCCCCCCCCCCCTCCACTGCTCTGGCCGCTCCCGATCTTGCGGCCAGAGCAAAAAACCGGCTTTTCAACGGCCGGTTTTATATCTGTGCCGGCAGCCGGCCTGGCCATGGAAAAACCGGCCGGTTGGCAACCCTACACAGAGCCCATAGGAATAAAATGGACCATGCAGTAAATAGCCTAGGGCTAAGTATCAGTAAAAGGGGCCCCACAGAGTGGAGGAGTACAGTGGTTACAGCACTAACTTGGTAGCTAAAAGATCAGGTTTGATTCCCACTAGCACTCCTTGTGGCCTTGGGCAAGCCACTTAACCCTCCATTGCCTCAGAAGAAAGGCTTGGCAATCTACTTCCGGTCACACTGCCAAGAAAACCGAGGTGCTGCTGGGTCACCAAGAATCAGCACTGACTCAAAGGCAGTAGGCACACATTGCACTTTACAATATTCTTAAGAAAGGACATCTGAAGAGAGAGATAAAGGGAGATGTTGCTGCTTCTCTCCTGGAAGATGAAGCATCTGTTGTCAAATCAGAGCGCCTGTCTCTTCTAAAGGGATGGGGTTAGGAAACGCATGTCAGCGTGCACCCAGCTTAGGCTTCTCTTCTGTTCTTCCCATGGTCTCTCGTAACCTTCCCCACCCCGCCCCTCCCAACTCATGACTGTGCAACAACGTTAAAGCTAAAACTTACTCCACATCGCTCTCTTATTTTCTCTCTTTCTTCCTCTACAGTAGACGTTCTGAGTTTCACAGAATTCCCTCAAATGACTGTGCTGAGATTTTAAAACAAAGACATGAGCAAAAGGTCTGAGGGCACTCCCCCTTATTGCTGTTGCTTGCACGCTGGCTTCTTGCGCTGCTGTGACAGGAGCAGACACCAAGTATCCAGACAGAATTCAGAGGAAGCCATCAAACGCCTATGACGTCGCTTTCCTTTGTCTCTGTCTGCCGCGGAACGAGCCGTCTGTACATATCAGACAGAGCAAAGGATCAAAAGGAGAGGAAGGGAAAGACAGACAGAGGGCGAGACCACCCAGAAGGAGTTTTACATTGCAAGGAATTCCGGGATAGGAAATCGAAATATTAACTCTTTTCTGCCGCTAAATCCAGCCTCACCTTTTGTATCTTCAGAGCTCAGCCACAAACTTTATCCCTGCAGCCTGTCAGCTTCCTGTTCTATGCCAGCCGTCTCTTGCAGCCCCTGAGCCTGAAGAATAAAGAGACGGCCAGAAAGGGAAAGTGACCTTCCCCTGGTCTCTGTCAGCGGTTAGTCAAGCTCTGCCTGGGACTCTGGCGTTTAAGGCCTGTGCTTAGTTCGCTTCCTGTGCAGAGCTGGAAGGCCTTCTGCTCCCTCTACTTGAATCCCAGCCTACAGACTGCAGCCTTTCTGTGCAGATGGCACCAGACACTGAGATTTAAAAAAAAAAAATCTGCTGATTCTGACATAAATGGAAAATCATTTTTATGACCTCTACCTCCAAGAGGATTTGAACAGCAGGAGTAGCTGGATTTCTCACTGCAGCAGGAGCAGGACTTTCCTAATCCCCCCTCCCCCGACAGTTTCCTCCTCCTCCTTGGAGCTTTTAGCTCATTCAGAACCAGTGCTGGGATCTGGCACCATGAGCCTTCACTCACAGCTACTCCAGGAATTGTTTCCCTGTTTTATATCCCTCCCGGTTTACTTGCATGTAGCCCCTGCAGTGACAGTCCTAAGCCAGGGGGCCACATATCTTGGTCTTCTTCCACGACCCTGCAATACCAGGCTCTAAATTCAGCCACAAGCATAGTAAATGGCATTAGATAAAGCCCAGTATGGTCCATCTGGTCTGCTTAGCTTGATGTCACTATTGCACAGTGACTGTGGCCCCCACCCCCTAGGGCTGTGAGTGCCACATCCGCAGCCCTGGTTTCCCCATGGAATAGAGACCTGAATGAGGAATTAAAACCAGGTCCCTCCACATGTGCATGCACAGTACTGCCGCTGAGCATTCGGACCAGTCCCATGCCCCTATTCTTAATATATATCTATTCTTTCGGTCTTTTTTGTAGGTCCCCTAGCTTGATTTTCCTAATATACAGGAGATATTTTTATACCCTGGAATCTTCTTATGCCAACAATCCCCATTCATCTTTGGTAAAGGAGCTAACAACCTTACCAGGATCCCCCTCCTATAATATCCCCTTTAGCCAGCCACTGTCATCATAATCCTTGGATGAGAGGGTCCTAGTAGCAATGCAGTCTGGGGGGAACTCTGACATGCAGAGGTTAGGATACCCTCTCCCTCTGGGGCTGTGAGTGCTACCTGTGCAGCAGCTGAAGGCACAGATGGCTAGATATCCACAGGCAGGGGCGGGCCAAGGCTGATGCGGGGCCTTATGCAGAGACTCATTGCGGGCCTCATTTGCATAAATTTAATTTATTTTATTTTAAAATGTATATGTTGCCTATCTACACTTTTAGGCAGCTTTCAAAAGAGCAATTCACAAGCCTCTTTTTTCCCCTGGGAATGACTTAGGGGCATGTTTACTAAATATTAATGTGCATTAAGTGCCACTGCACCAGTCGAAATAAATGGGTGTTGATGCACTTAACGCACATTAACAGTTGTGAATGTGCATTAACTTTTAGTAAACATGCCTCTTAATGAGTGAATACCATTTGCATGGGCAGTGAGGATAAAGAAATATTACCAGATTTCTACATTAACATACTCCAGTGGCAACTGCCAGGTACATTAGGAAGTGCTATAAACACTGACTATTTAGAACCCCTAGCAAACCCACCGTATCATAACAGCACTACCAGGACTCACAAAGCACCAAACCCTACCTATCAAAAGGCAACACTGCAAATATTAAACCAGTACATCTCAGAGAATACCAATACATCTCCTACTGGGGAAAGAGAAGAAGTAGAACTGTCACATATTTTATTTATTTATATTCTCTTATATACCGCGCTATTCTGCATCAGTGCGGTTTACATTGAACAAACTGAAATTACATTGAACAGGGCATTATAACTTGGAGATAACTATTTTACAGGGAACATAGAAACTACATGAACAGAATACCTCAGCTCAGTTACACATGCAGAACACAGACCGTCACCAAACATAGAAGAAAGGATCACAATTTAGAAATGTGAAGACAATAATTAAAATGGGAACCCCAAAAGCCAAACTTGGAATGTACAACAACACTGGAGAAATAAAACTATAAATTAATTTCCTCTTGTACTAAACAAAACGCAAAGACGTCAGTGATGCACATTTCCCAGAGCTGACATATTGCGGTTAATAAATTCAAAATAAAAAAGTATTTTTCTACCTTTTGTTGTTTGTGCATTTTATTTTTCAGTTGCAATTGCTCCAGTCACTTTCTTCTGGTTTCTTCGTGTCTTCTGCTAACTCTCCATTGTCTGCTGTCCTTCTGTCCTTCTAGGTTTTTTTTCCATTCTCTCTCTACATCTGCTCTAACATACTGATCTTTGCTCTTTCCTCAATTTCTTTCTTTATTCCTTTTTCATGCACTCAAATTTCACCTCTTCATTCTCATTCCCCACTTACTCTCCTAATACTCAGCCAATCATAGATTTTTCTTCGCTCCCACACAAAATATATTTTCCCTTCTCCATCCTCACTCCCCCAGCTTCTTTTTTTCTCTCACCAGCCCCATCCCCTATTAGTCCTTCCCCAACATCAGCTCCCTTCTAGTTCCAGCCCCTCTCAGCATCTGATCCGTTCCAGTCCCAATTTCCTATCCCCCCCCCCCCCCCGTATCAGCCCATTTGCAGTCCTGGCCCCGTCTTCTTCCAGGGCCAGCAGCTCTCCCCTCCCCCCCCCATCAGCCCATTTCCAGTCATATCCCCCATCAGCTCATTTTCAGTGCTAGTCCACCCATCAGCCATTACCAGTCCTAACTCCCTCATCAGTCCACTTCCAGTTCTCATCCCCAGTCTTCTTCTCCCCATCAGCCCATTTCCAGTCCTAACTCCCTCATTAGTCCACTTCCAGTTCTCATCCCCAGTCTTCTTCTCCCCATCAGCCCATTTCCAGTCCTAGCCCCCCAATCAGCCCAATTCCAGTGCTAACCCATTATCAGTCCTAAACTCCCCTGATCAGCCCATTTCCAGTTTCTAGTCCTAGCCCCCCTCACCTGATCAACCCATTCCAGTCTTAACCCCCCATCAGCCCATTACCAGTCTTAATCCCCCAATCAGCCCATTTCCAGTCCTAGCCCCCCAGATCAGCCCATTCCAGTCTTATCCCCGCATCAGTCCATTACCAGTCCTAACCCCCCCCCCCCCGATCAGCCCATTTCCAGTTCTAACTCCCCAACCCAATCAGTCCATTCCCAGGCCTAGCTCCCTCCCCTTGGAAGAGTCCCGCGCCTCCCTGACCAGCTTCAGAGGGAGCCAGGGAGGTCCAAAGCCCGGCGCCCGGTTGACCTGTGCAGAGCCATAAGAAAGAATGGCGTTTTTCTTCTTTCGTGCAGCTCTGTTAAAGTTGTGTCCGCCTCCACGCTGACTGTCGGGAGTATTTCCTGTCTCAGGCGAAACAGGAAATGCCCTCATTTAGCCTCCCAACACTCAGTGCGGCAGCGGGCTGAACTTTAACAGAGCTGCAGGAAAGAAGAAAAATGCTATTCTTTCTTGCGGCTCTGCAGAGGTGAGCTTGGGCACTGGGCTTCGGGCTTCTCTGGTTCCTTCTGAAGCTGGTCAGGGAGGTGCAGAGCCATGTGTGGGCAACATTCCTGCACAATGGATGTGCCGGCCCGTTGACAGGGACAAGCTGAGCACGCGCTGCCTTTGTCTTGTAGCACAGAGGCAGCAGCACCAGGGCTTGTCCTGTGTGACCCGGAACCATCTTGTTCTGACCAGGAAACAGGCAGGACTACAAGAATATGTTTATTTACTAAGACTTATTAGCCACAATAGAACATTTATAGAACGGAAATATGACCTTTATAACAAAGGTAATTTTATGACAGATCGCCTAGGTTTGGAGGTCAAGAGGGTTGTTTTTCGCTTGTTTTATAACGACACGTTGGCACCTGTGTATTTATAAAACGCTCTAGGGGTAAACTGGCAGAAATGAGAGCTAGACTGGCTCTGCGGACATTTATGCCTGCTTGAGCGCAGATCTACGTGCTCCCAAATAAACGGTAAGGCCATCCATGCTCCAGCCAAATGCCGCATCAGAGCATAGGTGTACCCTGGCCATGTGCACACCTTTGCACACAAAACCCTTTAGGTAAGTTTATAAAAGCCATTTTACATGCAAGAAAAGTTTATAAAATTATTCCTGATGCCATCACAATAGAAATTAAGCAGCGGAATAGGAGGCTGAGGGGACATGTGGAGTTGAGACATGTAGACAGGATGGGTAAGACAAAGGCACTGGGGATAATTGAAAGTTGGGGACTAGATTGAAAGTAAATTGTATGTACAGTCTTGTGCAATAGGGTGCACTATTAAAAGAAAATGAAAAGAAGACACAACAAACAATGAATATAGCAAATGAAACTTTTTGGCCTGCATATCCCTAGCAAAGAGCAAGTAACTGGCTAGTCAGTTACCACAACTAAAGAGTGGGCAAATCTAAACCTTTTGTCTTTTTACTTTGGGATTCAATATTTATAGTATCCTGCATATGAACTTGGTGTCAGTGATACAACTTGAGCAGAGACTTAGCCAATACAAGCTCTAACTTCAGCTGCTGCAGACCGAATAGCAGAGTAGCTTATAAATACTAGAATGAGCCTCAGAATTAAACCATTAAACAATTTACACTCAGTTACAGTACTGCAACAAATTCCAGAGTGCCCCGGAACCCACCTCTTTAAGGGGAAGACCCATCCAACCCCAGACCTCTGCTGGATGAAGCAGTTCTGTGATGGGATGCAGAGGGATCTAGCTTTCATTGGAGATGGCTATCCCCTGCAGCAAAGACATTAAGCAAAGCTCATGTATGGTTTCCCACACTGCAGAGGGAGAGGGGAAGGGGAAGGGGAAGGGGAAGGGGGAGGAGAAGGCTATCTGGTATTAGGACTCCACTGCTGCCTGTCAAAAATGGACACTCCCAGTTCACTTGCTTGAAGAACTCACCAACTAGCCAGAGATTACCTTCATTTTACTGAACAGTTTAAGACCCTGAATTTTGTGTATGAGAGACATCTTGTGCCTGAAAAAGCCGTCTGGAGCAATTTGGATTAAGCTAAATCTGACTCTGACCAAGTGGCCCTGACTTAGATCCAGGCTGGCACCAACTTATTTCCAGTTTCCCTTTTTGTCCCTTGTTGACTTTTCTGAGTTGGGCTCATAAGCTACCCAGCATCTTACTGCTATAAGAACGCTTGCAGACATGATGGGTGAGGTGGGTGAATTGCTCAGGTAATAAAAAAGCCATTCTGCCTACCTTCTACCAGGACAGGAAACAAATCCAGACTAGCTTGCATGAACAGCAGGTATGAACCCACCCAAAAACATTACAGCGTTTACCTGCTGAGTTCCAATCTTGTAAATCAAAAAACCTTTTTAGATCAAGATTCAAACACTGTGTTCAGAGGTGTTTTTTTTTTAAACGTTGGCCATGACATTTAAATCAGAATCACTATCCAGATGGAGATAGAGACCAGTGACAAACACTCCTAAAGGAAACCACAGACTATCCACTGAGTTCTGCCCAACACTATCCTGACTAAATATATTCAGAGGCACTATCCAAATAGTGCTGCTGAAAATAGGTGGATAGGACGCTTATCCGTGTACCAGTTATTGCTATACAAATTTGTGGTTTTGAATATCTAGTCCTTTGAGTCTAACCTCGTCACTGGATAAGATCCTATTCTCACGGGCACAGCGTGGGTGTCTGCCTGACTTCAGTCCCGAATGTACTCTTAATTTCTGCCAGATCAGGAAACCAGGACTATAGAAGAATTTTAATTGCAGGAAACAGCCATTATTTATACAGTTAAGATCATGCAAGCTCTACAGTAAACTGGTATAAGAATGTCACTATGTTCTCTACTGCAAATGTGAATAGGAGTGGTGAGGTTTTATAAAGAAACTTGGCAGGAGTGTGGTATTCCAGTCATAAGGGAAGGATTTCTCCCAGGATGACACAGCAATCATAATATATCCTGATAAAACTGGCACGCTTGCAAAGAGATCCAATGGTATCCTAAGGGGGGATTTAAATGGCCTTGCTTTTTTTACGCTGACCTGACAAAGGGAGCAGAGGTCTTGAAAGCCTGTCAAAAATCGATTTAGTTCATTATTTCCACGTCTGTTTTGGAAATTGGATGCTTCTGCATAAAATAGATGAGCCCTCAGAGTCATAGAGATCTCTTCGTACAGTGCAATGAGGGGACTTTATGACATCACAAGCAAGTATTCCTGGATAATTCTTACAATGATGCAACACAGGTTATTACAGCCTATGGGGAATCGTGTTTGCTCCAAGACCAGACCACCCATTAGAAAGCTTAAACTTGAAATCCTTCCCCACGCCAACCTGCAAAACTTGCATGAAAGAAGCAGATGTGGAATGGGGGATGGGCCAACAACAGGCGCACGTCTTTCATATCTAAAAGTGCACAGCTGTAATAAATGTAATATTTCCGGAGCAAGAGAGCAGAATGTGGTCAATTTACAGTAATGTTCTGACAAATTCAAGCAGTATTCATATTCCGATATGCTTTTAACATGTGTGAACCAATTTTTAAAGCCGTTTCTATGGGTAAAATAACATGTTCCTGGGGGCAGTAAAGAGCAGCAGTAGTGAAAGGAAAACACTAGATCCTGACAGCCAGACAAACTCCAAGAGCCACCAGCACATCCCTTTACCAGCAGGGGGAGCAGGCACATGGCACACAGATGTACAAAGCAAAGTTTAAGATTTATGATGTTTAGTTATGTAGTTTTTTACAGGGTTGCTGCTGTTGTTAAAGTGATGTTCGGATGATCATGATTGTTGAGTTTAATTTTCAAAATCTTGGGGTGGGGTGGGGGGCAGAAGGTTGAAGGTTCACCTAAGACGCCCAGAATCCTTTCACCAGCTCTGGAAACATGTCTGCAAAAACCAGAAATTTTTCTTTGACTATTGGTGCAAACCCCCTGAGTAAAATGCAGTCACGCTGATCTTACCAACATAGGAGTAATTTTATAGAGGATGTTTGTGATGCATAAAAGGACTTTACCCCAGCAGTAATGTGCATCAAAGTATGCAAGGTGCCAAGAGGACACACATTTTTACATGGCCCAGCTGTGGTGTATTCTGGGGCAGAGTGAAAGCAGAGTCGTAATCAATGTGCGTAACCCACGGATCTGCATAGTTTACATGCTAACATTTACCCCTGCCACTGAGCAGCTGTCAACATCTGCGGCGTCGATCTAGCCACAGTTTCTGCCAAATTGCCCCTAGTATTTTCTAAAACCACATAGGCACCGATGTAACATTATCAAATAGGCTAGAAGCACCCACATGACCTTCCACATAAGCTGACTGTTCTAAAATTATAATACTTGCACACTCCACCCAAACTCCAACCATATGCATGCCTGCTAGCAAAGTACACACCTTGATGCCCTAATACCTTTACACTGCTCAGGAACAGACATAAATGCTAGCACATAAAGAATGCAGGTATATGCGTATTTAGAAAATATGAGTGTAAATCATCCAGGGGCAGCCAAAGGGGGGTGCGGGGCCATGTGCAGAGACTCGGTGTGGGTCCTCATTTGCATAAATATTTGCATAATGTTACCATACACTAACATTTAGTAAACATGCCTCTTAATGAGCGTATGGATAAAGAAAGACTAAAAGATTTCTACATTACTATAATTCAGTGCCAACCACCAGGCACATTAGAAACTACTACAAACACTGCCCATTTAGAACCCATAGCAAACCCACCGTATCATAACAGCACTACCAGGACTCACAAAGCACCATACTCTACCTATGAAAAGGCAACAACTAGCAACCCCCTCAGCCCATTGCCAGTCCTAGCCCCCCATAGCCCATTACCAGTCCTAAGCCCCCATCACCCCATTTTCAGTCTTATCCCCCATAGCCCATTACCAGTCCTAACCCCCCATCAGCCCACCTCCAGTCCTAACCCCCCCATCAGCCCATTACCACTCTTAGCCCCCCATAGCCCATTACCAGTCCTAAACCCCATCACCCTATTTCCAGTCCTAGCCCCCCCTATAGCCCATTACCAGTGCTAACCCCCCCATCACCCCATTTCCAGTCCTAGCCCCCCCATAACCCATTTCCATTCCAAGCCCCTGTCCCCATCAGCTATTTGCAGTTCAAGTCCCCCCCTTCCACTCAGCCCATTTCCAGCACTAGCAACCCCCCAGCCCATTACCAGTCCTAAGCCCCCCATCAGCCGACCTCCAGTCCTAACCCCCCATCAGCCCATTACCAGTCTTAGCCCCCCAATCACCCTATTTCCAGTCCTAAACCCCCCCCATTTCTAGTCCTAGCCCCCCATAGCCAATTACCAGTCCTAACCCCCCATAGCCCATTACCAGTCCAGTCCTAATCCCCCCATAGCCCATTACCAGTCCTAACCCCCCTCCCCCCATCAGCCCAGGGAAACCTTAAAAGAAAAAAGAAACTTGCTGCTGCCGCTGCCGCCGTGTGAGTGTCCCTCTTGCGGCTCTGTTAAGCCTGCCGGGGCTGCTGGGAAAATTCCCATCAGCCCCGGCAAGCTTAACAGAGCCGCGAGGAGAGGGAAACTCTCCCTTCGCGGCTCTGAAATCCGCGCCGAGGAGAGTGATTGAGGCGGGCTCTGCCGGGCAGCCAGGGAGGGGGCCCCACGGGAGACACTTGATCGCGGGAGACACTTCATTCTGCCGCTGCTACGGTGGCAGCGGCAGCAGCAAGTTTCTTTTTTCTTTTAAAGTGACTGATGGGCAGAATGTTGTTTGCGTGGGGCCCCCTGAAATGCGGGGCCCTGTGGAAACAACATTCTTGCTCATTGGACGGGCCGGCCCTGAAATCATCACCTCAGAACATGCCTTACAAGTATGTGCAGGGCTGGTCTCAGGGCCAGTGCAAAGCATTGGACACCCTAGGAAAATCTTACGTCTCACCCCCCCCCCCAAGATTTTGACAAACTCAACAATCATTATCTGAACACCATCCTTGCAACAACAATCCTGTAAAAATGTATAACTGGACATTATGGACCAGATATTCAGCGGAAGTGGCTAGCGCGATTACAGCTTTTAGCTGTCGCCGCTGAACATTAAACGTGGATATTCAATGCCGTGACCATATGTGGCCACAGCACTGAAAATCCGGGTCAGCCATGGAAGCTGAAAGCTAACTGGGCAGCAGTGATATTACCCGCTGCCCGGCAGCTTCAGTGACAAAGGATAAGACTGCTTCTGCTGCGTCTAATGTTTCCACTGACCGATAACCGCACAGTAGCTGAATATCGCCGCTGAGCAGTCACCCCTAGGTACTGCTCATGGAATTGCCCCAGTGCTAACCTCGTAGCATTGGGGCATATAGCAGTGGTACCCATGGATATTCACGCTGATGGCACTAACCACTGAATATCCCACTTAGGGGCATTTCCATGGTTCACAGGTATATAAATTGTGTAAAGGCCTTTGAATATATCGGCACCTGTACTTTTAAATCTGAAACTTTGCTTTGTACATCTGTGTGCTGTGCGCCTGCTCTCCCTGCCCGTAAAGCGATGTGCTGGTGGCTCTTTGTCTGGCTGTCAGGATCTAGTATTTTGCTTTGACCGCTGCTTCCTTTTGCTGCCCCAACCCCCGCCTCCGAAGCTGCTCTCCTAGGCACCTGTCTAGTTTTGCCTAATCGTTGGGCTGGCCCTAAGTATGCACCTAAGCACGCTGTGTGTATGTTTATGCCTGAAATCATTTTATGAGGCTTTTTCTGTGAAGAAACCAGTGTTTTATGTGCAGATATAGAGCTCCTTTCCCTAATACTTAGCTCAAGCTATCTGCCCCACAGTCCATAGGAAAAAAATGGGCCAAGCAGCAGATAGCGCAAGCTAAGTGTTAGTAAAAGGGTCCTATAATTTACAAAATTACCTCCTAGATGTTTTCTGTAAATGGGAAATTGTGCTACAGTACTAACACACACACACACACACATTATATAGCTAATTAGTGGTTCCTGTTATATGGGGGCCCTATAGTGTGATGTTTAATGTTCTCATATTAATCTGAGAGAATCCAAACCCCCATCTGCATTTATACTACTCCCTCCTTATGATCTTCAGGAAGTCACATAACCCTCCACTGCCTCTGGTACAAAGCCCTCTGAGGATAGGAAAAGACCGAGTGTAGCCAAGTTTAACTCTCTTTAAACTACTCCTGGAAAAGGTGTGAGCTAAACCCAAATCCCTTCCTTTCCTTCCCTTCTTGTAGGAAATTATTATATCTACTTGTTTAAAATGACCTTAACAAAGACCTTGGGATTTAACCCTTAATGGCAAGCAAAGAAGCTGCCACTAATTCATTGCATTGGTGTGATATACAGACCTCCCTCACAAGAGGAAGAGGTGGACAGAGAGTTAATTGAAGACATACGCAGCATTGCTAGGAAAGGGGAAGTGCTACTGATAGGAGATTTCAATATGCCAGATGTTGATTGGCACATTCCTGCTGCAGTATCATCTAGAAGTAAGGAGATCCTGGATTCTCTACAGGGAGAACTATTCAGGCAATTGGTAACAGACCCCTCACGTGAAGGGGCCATACTGGACTTGGTGCTTACCAATGGTGAAAGTGTTTCAGATGTTGTAGTGGTAGATCATTTTGCATCCAGTGATCACCAGATGGTGTGGTTCAGTATTAGGACTAGGGCTGTTAGAATCCATTCCAAGGTGAGGATCTTAGACTTTAGGAACACTAACTTTGCGAAGATGGGCCAATACCTCAGGGAGTCGTTAGTGGGATGGGAACAGCTGGGGGATGTAGAAAAACAGTGGGCAAAACTGAAAGGGGATATTTTAAGGGCAACCAACCTTTTTGTTAAAATGGTAAATAAAGGCAAAAGGAAAAGGAGACCGCTATGGTTTTCTAAGGAAGTAGCTGAAAAAGTGAAGAAAAAAAGGGAGGCCTTCATGAAATACAAGAGATCACAGAGAGAGGAAGACAGGCATCTGTATTTGGAAAAACTTAGAGAAGCTAGCAAAGTAGTCAAGAAGGCAAAGATTCAAAAGGAGGAGGAAATAGCCAATGGAATAAAATGGGGGGATAAGACATTTTTCAGATATATTAGTGAGAAGAGGAAGGGCAGAAGTGGTATTGTCAGACTCAAGGGTGCAGGGGGGGAATATGTAGAAGCTGATAAGGATAAAGCGGAATTGCTTAACAAATAGTTTTGTTCTGTGTTCACAGATGAAGAACCAGGAGCAGGACCTCAGAAAACACCCACAAATAGGAACAGAAGCGAGGGACATCTTGAACAATTTTAAGAAGACTGTGTTCGTGAGAAACTAGCTCAACTTAAAGTAGACAAAGCGATGGGACCGGATGGGATACACCCTAGAATACTGAAGGAACTTGGGGACGTTCTAGCAACTCCACTGACTGACCTTTTCAATGCCTCGTTGGAGTCGGGAGTGGTGCCAAAGGACTGGAGAGAGGCTCATGTGGTGCCTTTACACAAAAGCGGAAGTAAGGATGTGGTTGAAAACTACAGGCCGGTTAGTTTAACTTCGGTGGTGAGTAAATTATTGGAAACGCTGCTGAAAGAGAAAATAGTGAGGTTTCTGGAGTCCAGCGGATTACAGGATCCGAGGCAGCATGGATTCACCAGAGGCAGGTCTTGTCAGACAAATCTGATTGATTTCTTTGACTGGGTGACCAGGGAGTTGGACCGAGGGAGAGCTCTAGATGTGGTGTATTTAGATTTCAGTAAAGCCTTTGACACTGTTCCTCACAGGCGACTTATAAACAAACTGAGCACCCTCGGGATGGACCCTAAAGTTACTGCTTGGGTTAGAAATTGGTTGGGTGGGAGGCGACAAAGAGTACAAGTAAATGGAGCTCACTCTGAGGAGAGGGATGTTACCAGTGGTGTGCCCCAGGGATCTGTCCTTGGTCCGATTCTTTTTAACATCTTTGTTAGTGATATAGGGGAAGGGCTGTCGGGTAAGGTTTGCCTCTTTGCAGATGATACCAAAATCTGCAATAGAGTAGACACCCAGGAAGGTGTAGATAACATGAGGAGGGATCTAGCTAAGTTTGAAGAATGGTCTAGAATTTGGCAGCTGGGATTTAATGTTAAAAAATGTAAGGTCATGCATTTGGGCTACAGCAATCCAAGGGAGCAATACAGTATAGGAGGTGAAGTACTTTTGTCCACTAAAGAAGAGCGGGACCTAGGCATGGTTGTGTCTGATGATCTTAAAGTAGTTAAACAGGTAGAAAAGGCGATGGCAAAAGCTAGAAGGATGCTTGGGTACATACAGAGAGGAATGGCTAGCAGAAAAAAGGAGGTGATAATGCCTCTGTATAAGTCTTTGGTGTGACCTCATTTGGAGTATAGTGTGCAATTCTGGAGACCGCACCTTCAAAAGGATGCGAACAGGATGGAGTGGGTGCAGAGGGTGGCTACTAAAATGATTAGTGGGCTTCATTATAAAGCATATGAGGACAGACTTAAGGATCTTAATATGTACACCTTAGAGGAAAGGCGGGATAGAGGTGATATGATTGAGATCTTTAAATACCTCCGTGGCATAAATGTCCAGGGAGAGAGCCTCTTTCAATTGAAAGCAAGTTCTGCTACGAGGGGACATGGGATGAGGGTGAAGGGAGATAGATTCAGGAGTGATATGCGGAAATATTTCTTTACGGAAAGAGTAGTGGATCCGTGGAATAGTCTCCCAGTGGAGGTGGTAGAGATGAGGACAGTAATTGAATTCAAAAAAGCATGGGACCAACACAGAGGAACTCTAAAGGTAAAAAGTGGACTGTTGTAGTTGTTGATATGGAAGGACAGACTAGATAGGCCATGTGGTCTTTTTCTGTCATCATGTTTCTATCTTTTTATGTTTCTATTCATTCCATGGTTTATACTAACTGAGATCCCGTACGTGAAGCACTAGGGAAGCTGCGTCGCTTAGCCGATTCTCCACAGACCAGTCTGCCAAGTTGCTTGACTCTCTTTCTATTCCTCCCAGTTGGCCTCATTTCTTGGCAATGTTTCTTTCTCTCTCCAAACATATTTTATTTCTTATCTATTTTCACATTAGTGGAGGATAAAATGTACAGACCTTCTTCTTGGGAAGCAGTTTGCCAGCTCTTTCTTCTCGGCTCATAATTTGTTTGATTTGGTTTATGTCTGCGGTCTTGTCCCCAGTATTTAAAGAACGGTAAGTACAGAAATGCCCAGGTAATGTAAGAACCAGCCTGCCAGATTTTTATAATCTTACAATACTTTCTTTGGAAAAGAAGGTTAAAGCTTTTATTTGCCATGAGGGTTGGCAGCATCACAGAATGAATGTTTCTGGAGGGAAAGTCATAAACTCCTGCACAGCTGACATGCATTACTGCACTTGTTTGTGGGGCCTGTTTTATAAAGTGAAGTACTTGTGTACTTTTCTTTAGGCATGACAGTTACATTTGCTTTAGAGCAGGTGTGAATGCCCACACCTAGATTTGGAGAAAACATACATAAGTTATCATATTCTGTAACTTACATGTGTAAATTTAGGTTCTGCCTGATCTCCGCCCCTGTGCAGACCTTAACTGAACGTACGTGCAATGGCACTTACACACACACTTACAGAATGGCGATCATCTAAAGTACACTGCCGCCATATCTTAAAAAGGATATAGCGTTATTAGAAAAGGTTCAGAGAAGAGCCACCAAAATGGTAAAGGGATGGAAGGATACCCCTATGAAGAGATGCTAAAAAGGTTAGGGCTCTTCAACCTGGAAAAGAGACGGCTGAGGGGAGATATGATAGAGGTCTATAAATTAATGAACGGAGTGGAATGGGTAAGTGTAGATTGATTGCTTACGTTATCAGAATATAGAAAGACTAGGGGGACATGCAATGAAGCTACAGGGTAAACTATTTAAGACTAATAAAAGAAAATATTTTTTCACTCAACGTGTAATCAAACTCTGGAATTTGTTACCGGAGGATGTAGTAAAGGCTGTTAGTGTAACTGGGTTTAAAAAAAGGTTTGGACAAGTTCCTGGAGGAAAGGTCCATAAGCCATTATTAAAAAGGGATCCAGGATATCAGTGCTTGACCCAATACAAGCATTGTGGAACCTGTGTCTTTTGGGGAAACTGCTAGGTACATATGACCTAGATTGGCTACTGTTGGAAACAGGATACTGGGCTTGATGGACCTTGGTCTGACCCAGTATGGCATTTCTTATGTTCTATAGGACTTACACACGTGTACATAAGAACATATCTATAGGACTTACACACGTGTACATAAAAACATAAGTCCCATAGAACATAAGAAATGCCATACTGGGTCAGATCAAGGTCCATCAAGCCCAGTATCCTGTTTCTAACAGTGGCCAATCCAGGTCACAAGTACCTGGCAGTTTCCCAAAAAGACACACAGATTCCACAATGTTTGTATTGGGGCAAGCAGTGGATTTTCCAGGTGCTCTTTAATAATGATTTATGGACCTTTCCTCCAGAAACTTGTCCAAAACTCTTTTAAACCTAGCTGTCGTGGAAGTAACCCAAAGAAACAGTTGATATGGGACATTCATTTCATGGCAGATAATGTGCAATGGAGTTAGCTGTGTCTCTTGAGCTTGTGTTAACTAATCTGTGCTATCTGTCATGTTTAGCAGTTACTGCACGGTAATGATCTTCACATTAAATGTAAGGCACAGTCTCCGCCTATTCCTCATGACTTCTGACATTTCTGAGATGAGGCAGGACATCCAGGTTCCTGAGAAAGCCGCAGCCACGCCTCTACCATTCCCCTGTTCAGACTTGGACGTCCACAGGCCCAGCTTCTAAAATGGCTCTGGACATGTCTCCGTGCCCATTTTCAGTCGTCCAAAGTATGAATAGGGCTTCCAAAGTGAGTAGGTCCCAAGAGGGCAATTTTCACACTGCTTGACTGTCGCAAAGTTCAGGGGTACTGTAATTTTTTACTAATCAACTTTGCACCAATTTTCATAGTTAAATTAAGGGCAGTCTTTCACGTACAACCACTTACATCCCCTTTTCATGCGGGCATTTTCTCAGACTAAAACAAAATGCATACTTTTGAAAATACAAACCTATTGTTACCATCACTGTCCTAACACAACCCCTGAAAACACCTCAGCTCAGTGCCGTCCCAGCCCCAAGCCCACCCCCGGAAATTCCTCGGCTCAGTGTCGTCCCTGCCCTAAGCCCACCCCCGGAAACTCCTCGGCTCAGTGCCGTCCCTGCCCTAAGCCCACCCCCGGAAGCTCCTTGGCTCAGGGTCGTTCCTGCCCTAAGCCCACCCCTGGAAACTCCTCAGCTCAGTGTCTTCCCTGCCTTAAGCCCACCCCCGGAAACTCCTCGGCTCAGTGTCGTCCCTGCCCTAAGCCCACCCCCGGAAACTCCTCGGCTCAGTGCTGTCCCTGCCCTAAGCCCACCCCTGGAAATTCCTCGGCTCAGTGCCATCCCTGCCCAAAGCCCACCCCTGGAAACTCCTCAGCTCAGTGTTGTCCCTGCCCTAAGCCCACCCCTGGAAACTCCTCAGCTCAGTGTCATCATCCCTGCCCTAAGCCCACCCCCGGAAGCTCCTCAGCTCAGTAACGTCCCTGCTCTAAGCCCACCCCCGGAAGCTCCTCAGCTCAGTGTCATCCCTGCTCTAAGCCCACCCCTGGAAACTCCACAACTCAATGCCGTCCCTGCCCTACGCCCACCCCTGGAAACTCCTCAGCTCAGTGTCGTCCCAGCCCAAAGCCCACCCCCGGAAGCTCCTCAGCTCAGTACCGTCCCTTCCCTAAGCCCACCCCCGGAAACTCCTCGGCTCAGTGTCGTCCCTGCTCTAAGCCCACCCCTGGAAACTCCTCAGCTCAGTACCATCCCAGGAGCATGCTTTGTGGACCAGTGTGTAAACAGGGTCCCGCACATGGGATGGGGAATTTTCAAGTGCAGACAACATATTTATCCAGAGAAATAGCTTTGCAAAGGCCCCTCCCCAGTTTGAAAAACATATAAGCATTGGGAACCCAAGTATCTTTTTCTCCTATTAGAAAGGAATTAAAGTGCCCATAAACCTAGGGCTTCTGATTTTAGGTTTTAACCGATAAACACTAATAGAATGCCCCCGATGTAAAAAAAAATTGAAATAGGTATTCACTGGATAAACACCAGAAAAGCACCACTTCCACAATATATTTTTACCCCTCTCATAGCTTGTTTTTTAATCACTGCTTTTTTTTTGGGGGGGGGGGGGGGTTCTGCATTGATGACTTCTAAGTGACAAAAACATACATATTTGATTTCCACCGGAAAAGGTAACCAACTATAGTAGCTGTAGTGCAAAAACACTGATATTTTTGTACCCTCAAAAACACTTCATTATCTGGAAAATAAACACCTACCTTTGCAATGCATAAACCCCTAGGAATAGAAGCCCTATATACTGTATACCTCTCTCGCATAGCCACAAGATCTTCCAACACGTACTGTGCAGGTAGATTGTGTTTGGGGATCAGGCCGGTTTATAGGGGCTGATCCCCAAACACAAGAGCTTTTGTTGTCAGGTGACTTATTTAAAATTCACTCCAAAATGTTTTCCAAGCACTCTCTTCTATCCCTAGCAAGCCTTCTCCTACCCTTGGGTTTCCACCCTCTACTTCACTGCCATTTTATGACGGAGAAAGGGTGAAGGAGGAGTTCAGAACCAAAGCTCAAGGAGACTTTTAGCCCAAGGGATTTTTCCCTGGTGAGAGACTTGGATTTCTAGTAGCAGAATGCCCCTATCCCCAATATCTGTGAGCATTACCTCTGCCACAGTCCTGGTCCAGGCACCCCAAGGAGCACTCCTGGGCTATCAGACTAGCCCTACGAATGCTGTTTTCAGAAATATCACTGAGAATTGGCATTGAGACTTCACTACTAAACGACTGAAAGCATTCCAGGCAGATGGTATTTTATAATTAGAGCAAAGATGCTTTCCAAATCCATTTCCTCAGATATATGTAATTCCTTATATTATCTTGAAAGAAAAACAAAGGCATCTTTGCATGGAAGGATCTGTGCGTACTAGCTTCAAGAGATGTTTTTCTTAATATTTTTCAATAATCCATCATGACGATTCTGGCTTTGCAGGAAACCATCACAGCTTTTATCAAGTCCTAGAACATTTTTTTCTGTTAGCTGTGTTGGCCCCCTAAATCTCATTCCTTAAACTACAGCCACTGTAACAAAAAGATAATGACAACAATAAAATAATAAAATGAGCATTCCCCATTCAGCTTGCTCCAGTTCTTATTTTCATAACGCCCGTCCCAACACATTCTGCAGAAAAATAAGATCTGGACTCATACTTGGCAGCTCTGCTTTTGGCTTGACTAAAAGCTTTATGAAATGAGACCCTGGAAGCCGTTTTAGAAGCATTTTCACATGGAAACAGTGGTGTTTGCACGCAGACAGGGTTGGCGTTATGGGGTGGCAAACAGAGCATTTCCCCTTGGCCCCCTTGCCAAAAGGGGCCCCAAGCCTCCCTCAAGTTGTCCCCAGAATAACATTTCAGAATGGGGATGTCTAATAGCCAAATGATTGAGTAGTGGGTTAGGATGAGAGTGGCCAGGGTTCAAACCCCAGAGCTGCTCCTTGTGATCTTAGGCTAGTCACTTTACTCTCTATCTTTTCTACACCTTCTGGATGTTTTACAGGCAAAACAAGCATTTTCCTGATGCCTGTTTCTGACTGTAGCACGTCTAGTGGTGAACGGGGCTGCAGTAGTCCCCAATGTTTCTGAAATCAAGCAGGGATGTCTAAGTGCATTGCCCCTCGGCAAACATGTCTCTGCCACACTCCTGCCTACTTTCACATCCCTGCACCAGAGATGTCTTTAAAAGCTATTTGTAAAATTTATCTGAAGACATCTCTGTGATTTGGACATCCATGTGCATGTCTTTGGATGCCCAACTCATGACTAAGGGGTATGTTTCCTAAGCGGCGATAGCGGCTACCGTGCGAAATGTGTGCCGTGGTAGCCACTATCACCACTTAGTAAACATACCCCCAAGGCTTTTAAAATACTATAGCCTGCAAGTGGGCTTTTAAACATCTCAATCATATCACCTCTGTCCCGCCTTTTCTCTAAAGTATACATGCAATGCAATGCAATGTGTGCCTTCGAGTCAGTCCTGACCCCTGGCGACCCAGAAGCTCCTGGGTTTTCTTGGCAGTGTCACCGGCATACTAAGGTCCTTAAGTCTGTCCTCATATGTTTTATAACAAAGACCATTAACCATTTTAGTAGCAACCCTCTGCACTGACTCCAATCTGTTTATATCCTTTTGAAGGTGCGGTCTCCAGAATTGCACACAATACTCCAAATGAGGTTGCACCAAAGGCTTATACAGAGGCACTATCACCTCCTTTTTTCTGCTGACCATTCCTCTCTGTATGCACCCAAGTATCCTTCTAGCTTTTGCCATCACCTTTTCTACCTGTTTAGCTACTTTGAGATCGTCAGACAAAATCACGTCCAGGCCCTGTTCTTCTTTCATGGACAAAAGTACTTCACCCCCTATACTGTACTGCTCCCTTGGACTGTTGTAGCTCAAATGCATGACCCTACATATTTTAGCATTAAATCTCAGCTGCCAAATTCTAGACCATTTTTCAAGCTTAGCTAGATCCCTCCTCATGTTATCTACACCTTCCTGGGTGTCTACTCTATTGCAGATTTTGGTATCATCCACAAAGAAGCAAACCTTACCTGACAGCCCTTCCGCAATATCACTAACAAAGATGTTAAAAAGAATTGGACCAAGGACAGATCCCTTCGGCACTCCACTGGTAACCTCCTTCTCCTCAGAGTGAACTCCATTTACCTGTACCTTTTGTCACCTCCCACTCAACCAATTTCTAACCCAAGCAGTAACTTTAGGGTCCATCCCTAGGGTGCTCAGTTTGTTTATAAGTCGCCTGTGAGGAACAGTGTCAAAGGCTTTACTGAAATCTAAATACACCACATCTAGAGCTCTCCCTCGGTCCAACTCCCTGGTCACCCAGTCAAAGAAATCTATCAGATTTGTCTGACAAGACCGGCCCCTGATGAATCCATGCTGCCTCGGATCCTGCAATCCTCTGGACTCCAGAAACCTCACTATTTTCTTTTTCAGCAGCGTTTCCAATAATTTACTCATCACCGAAGTTAAACTAAGTGGTCTGTAGTTTTCAACCACATCCTTACTTCCATTTTTGTAGCATTTACACCAGCTCTAAGCCATGCATATATTTTGCTAAAGTGTTCATTGTGGCCTGGGTTTGAAACGAGTTATATAGAGGGGGTAATTGTTCTTAACCTCCTGGGGTTTATTTTGGCATTGAAAATGTTAAAAATCTCCTTCTGAGGCTTTGCTCTTTGATTGATGCCTCCTCTATGTATATTTTTCTAAAATGGGGCCCCTATACATATAGTTTTCGGCAAATACATGTGGGAGTGTTGCAGATCGGCACTTCCACATGTAATCGTCGGCATCTATATATGGAAGATGCCAAGTGATGCTGCTCTTCTTGTGTGAAATCACAGCTACTGCTCTATATGCCGCTGACAGCTGCAAGCGTGCATATAGATATTGTGGTAAGGAGAGTGTAGCCCAGCCTGGGGAAACAAAGGGAAGAGAGACTTTTTCCTCTTTGCAGGGGATGGGCGCACCTGAAAACACATACCAAAGTAAAGGCAGTGAAAGAAACCACGTTTGTAGAGCTAGGCCAAAGCCCCGCCCAGACTCCATGGCAACCCTAGGTAAGGATAGGAGATACCTGGGGGTGGAGTCAGAGGGGGAGGTACACTGCCCAACATTTAAGTTTGAGCAAACAGAGAACAAGAGAGGCAGGAACAGCAGCAAGAGCAAGAACAAGGGCAGCCAGAGCAGCAGCCGGGAGAGCAGCGGACACTGTTCCCGGGAGAGGACCAAACACAGTGGCAGGAGAGGACGCAGACTTAGCAGCCTTGGAGGGCATGGACACCAAGGGAACAGCTTGGAAAGCAGCAGCTGGGGAAAGGCCCAAGTACAGACTAAGTACTTACCTTCCAGGAGAGAGAAGGACAGAAGGCTGGCTGTGGAGAAGCCAAGACAGGAAGGCTCAGATCCCTCTGAAGAAAAGCAAATCTTCAGGCAGAGGAAACCCAGGGAAGCTGAGAGAAAATCCTGCAGTGATTCCCTGAGTAGCTCTGAGGCAGAGATAGCTGCAGCCAACAGAAGCCACAGCTGTGAAACTCCCACAATAAAGTTCCAAGGTAGGAGAAAGAAAATAGAGAAAGCTGATGCTTATGACTCTTGCTCAGATAATGAGGAGGGAATTATACCTGGTAGAAACCAGAACAGGAAGAAGGATTTTATAAGGAAAGCTAAACAAGAAAAGCCTGCTAGTGTTTTTCCAAAGGAAGGGAAGGCAGTGCAATGGGATAGGCTGTTTAAGCTTTTAAACGACATAAACCTTAAAGTACCTGAACGTTTCCAAGTTTCCCCAGCAGGCAGCTCAGAAGAAAGCATGGAGGTGGATTGTAGGGAGGATGACCAGGGTTCCACCTGTTCTGAGATGGACTGTGCTGTATGCGTTGCTGCTAATTGAAGGAAGCAAAGTAAGAGGAAGAATTCAGGAAGCGGTTACCAGTTTGTCATAGCTGGAAGCTTGAAAGAAAGGAGAGAAGGAATCTTATGTTGAATTGCTAAGGTTCTCTGCTAAAGGAAAGTGGATAGTGCAATCAGGCTCTGTGCTAATCAGCTGAAGACTGTTTAAGTGGAAGCAGCTACAAGGGAGCTGGCAGAAGCTGTGAGCTCAGTTGTATGCTTGAGCAGCATGTACCACTGTTAATCCTGAAGTAAGAAATCTCGAAAAGGAAAGGAAGTTTGTTGTAAATAACCCCACTGAAACACACTGTTTGCATTTACTTTATTTTGGGAGAAAATATCCTTGTTTCTTTTGGTGAGTGTGAAATCTTCTTCAAAGACTGTTACTAAACTGACCTAGGGAAACCAAATAAAATTCCTGTGTGCTTTAACATCCACTTGGTCTACTTTATATACACAACTACACCTTTGAGATAAAAGGGATACAAGATGGACGCCCGTCCTCACTAGGCAACCGCCTAGTAGGGGCGCGCGCGCCACAATATGTTACAGAAGGATCCATGTTCAGCCCAAGAAACTGTGAAAATCCCAACATGGACATTCCAATTCCTATCCTGACATTCTCTGCAAAATGCAGCTTCACAGCGCCTAAATAGGAGCACCTCAGAGGAACCGAGAGATAGGGAATATAATAGATGGTACCAATAACACTCCTCACTTGGTTTGTAGCTTGTCCTGCTGTAAGGGCTTGTGTGCATCAGTGATGCTGAGGGCTAAGCTATTGGTAGCTTAACTACTGCCAGGGTCTCCCAAGATGGACGGGTCTCAGCTGAGGTGTCAGACCAAGACAAACTACTCATCTGGGCAGCAGCAGAATGGGATGGTGTTGACAGCAGAGGATCGCATTTCTGTGACAATGATAACAACACTAGAATTACCTGCATGGAAGAAAGGCTTGGCAAATCTACTTCCGTATCTTGCCACGACAACCCAGTGGATAGTCACAACATAACAAATTGCACTATAGTGCTGGAAGATGAACCCCCCAGGTCAGAAGGCGCTCAACTGGATGCTGAGGAGGAGCTGAAAACCTTTCAGAGTGAAGCCAGCATTTATGATGTAGTTGGATCAAAGCCCTCGGGACATCTGGCTGCTGATGCAGCTGCACATGAAATGAGAGTCAGAAGCTGAAAGATGTCTTACACATTGGGACATGGAATGCATGAAGCATGAACCAAGAGGTGGTTAAGAATGAAATGCAACGTATACAACTCAATCTGTCAGCGAACTGGAATAGACTGGACTCGGGCACTTTGCATCTGATGATCACAAAGGGGTATGTTTACTAAACAGCAGTAGCGGCTTCCGTACGATATCGGAGCCGTTGCCCCATTGAATCTCAATCGCATGGAAGCCGCTACCACTGTTTAGTAAACATACCCCATTGCCTTTCATTTCCAGCATAGTAGACTAAGACGAAATGGTGTTGCATTTATAATCAAGAAGAAACTTGCAAGAACTGTATTGAAATACAATGCAATCAGTGAAAGCTTAATTTCTATTAGTCTACGAAGATTGCCCATCAAAACTATAATTCAGATATATGCCCCAACAACAACTGCAGAAGAGGAAGAAGTGGATGAGATATATGAACAAGTACAAGCTAAACCTGACATAACATGCTAACAGGATATCCTGATAGTCATGGGTGAATGGAACACAAAAGTTGGCAACAAAAAAGAATGCGTGGAGCCCGATTCAGAGAGGGGAATGTTCGGGCTGTCCGGACATTCCCAAGGAAAATAGGCCAATTAGGACCCAATTCTGGACCGTGGGAACAAAATGTTCCCGTGGTGAACAGAATCAGGCTCATGAACAGCCCGGAGTGCCCCAACCGTATGCGGGGATGTCCTCCCTGCAGACGCCCCGAATGCCATGGCTTAGGCCCCCTCTAACCTGCCACCTGATCCACAGCTAGCTTGCTGGGGCTTGGATCGGGCAGTGGGGAGCCCCCCCCCCCCCCGCACCCAGCCCTGGAACTGGGGGTGAACCCCGGGCTCAATTGCCGGACTGTTGCTGCTTATTCCACCTTCTAGGTGGAATAAGCAGCACGTCCCCTTTGACCCGGCAGGACATACAGGGCCATGACCTGAATTGGCCCTGTACGTCCTGCCAGGCTGGCCTGCCTCCGCTCTCCCCAGATCCCACCTCCTCCTGCCTCCCGCCGGCTCTCCCCGTCCTGCTGCTCAGGACGTACGGGGAGAGCCAGAGAGGCAATCAGGCCCGGATGGCTTGCGGGTATGCATGTCCCACCGGGACATGCAACCCGCATCCCAGAATCAGGCCGAAAGTGTATGGAAAATATGGACTTGGCAATGAAAATTAAGCTGGAGACAGACTGATAGAATTCTGCAAGACCGACGATCTATTCATCTCAAACTCCTTCCAGCAATACAAGTGGCAACTGTGCACATGGACTTCAGCCAATGGATTGTACAAAAATCAAATTGACTACATCTGTGGAAGTCAACAATGGAAAAGCTCTATAAAATCAACAAAGACAAAACCTGGAGCTGACTGTGGTACAGATCCCCAACTACTAGTATGCAAACTCAAGCTAAAGTTGAAAAAGATTAAGCAACTCATGAATGTAAAAAAAATATTTTTATTTATATTTATATAGCAGATTTTTTATACTGCTTTATCATTTCAGTCAAAGCGGTTTATATTGTAACTTAAACTTGGCAATGTACATTAAACAGGGACATTGATAACTTGGAATTTTCTATGACCTTGAGAATATACCACTGGAATTTACAGACTGCCTGCAAAATCGATTTGCTGCTTTAGATACAAATGACTGAGTTCCAGAAGAGTTATGGGATGACATTAAGAAGAGTTATGGGATGACATCATGAAAGTCAGAAGTCTCTACAACTGGTGAAAAAGCAAAAACAGCCAAAATGAATGACCGAAGAAACTCTGAAAATTGTCCAGAAACACAGAGAAGCTAAAGCCAGAGGAGAAAGAGAGGCAATCGCAGAATTCAGAGATTTCCAATGTGCATCAAGACAAGGAGAAATACTACAATGATGCATACAAGGAAATAGAATCAGTAACTATTAGAGGAAGAACAAGATTGGCTTTCTTAAAGCTATGAGAGTTAAAGAAAAAATTCCAACCTCGAATTGGAATGCTACAAGATGCTCAAGGATCCATGTTGAGTGATGCTGAGAAGGTCAAGAAAAGGTGGAAAGAAAATACAGAGTAATTATATCAAAGATCAAGTGGACCAACAGCCGTTTCAACGTGTACCTTATGATCCGGAACCATTGGTGATGAAAGAAGAAGTCTAAGCGGCATTGAAAGCCTTATTTATTTATTTATTTATTTAAAGTTTCTTTTATACCACGCTATTCGACATCAGCGCGGTTTACAGTGAACAGAAATTACACTTCACAACATTGATCAGTGCTTACAATGAACAGGGCAATACATTAAACAGGTTTACATTACATTATACAAAGCATTAGGCATTGATGGTATTCCCATTGAATCTTTACAGCAATTGGATGCAGCCATCACCATACTTACAAGGCTCTGTCAGGAAATTTGGAAGACAACATCATGGCCAACTGACTGGAAAAGATCTATGTTTATACTAATACTAAAGAAAGGTGATCCAATTGACTGTGGAAATTATCACACAATTGCTCTGATCCCACATGCCAGCAAGATTCTACTCAAGATTATTCAGCAGAGACTATAACCATACCTGGAATGAGAACTGCCTGAAGTGCAAGAAGAGTTCAGGAAAGGGTGAGGAATGAGATTTATCATTGAGGATCTGAGATGGATCCTTGAACAGACAAAAATATACCAACAGGATATCAATATGTGTTTTATTGACTACAACAAGGCTTTTGACTGTGTAAACCATGACAAGCTCTGGACCACATTAAGAAGCATGGGTATACCAGAATGCTCGATATTTCTCTTGCACAACCTTTACTTTGATCAAAAAGCAACACTTCAAACGGAACAAGGAGAAACAGAATGGTTTAAAATCAGCAAAGGTGTACAATAAGGCTGCATTCTTTCCCCCTACTTGTTTAATTTATATGCAGAACAAATCATCAGAGAAGCAGGACTGTAAGAAGACAATTGAGATGTGAAGATTGGTGGAAGACTCATCAAGAACCTTCACTATGCTGATGATACCACATTACTGGCTGAAAGTGAAGACGATCCGAAACATTTGCTTCTTAAGTTCAAGGAACATAGTCTTAAAATAGGCCTGCACCTTAATGTAAAGAAGACAAAGATCCTGACAGTTGACAAAATTAATAAGTTCATCGTTGATGTAGAAGAAATTGAAATAGTTGACAACGTTAACCTACTTGGATCAACTATCAATAAAGAAACGACAAGCAGTCAAGAAATCCAATGACGCATTGCTCTTGGCAGAATGTCTATGAAGGACCTAGACAAGATTCTCAAGAGCAGAGATGTCTCTCTCCATATAAAGATTCGACTTGTTCAATCCATGGTATTTTCATGCCGCCTTCTTCTTTTCTAATTACTTACTTGTTATGTGAACTGCTTTGATGGAAGAAGAAAGCAGTATATAAAACCTAGTAAATAAATAAATAACATCATATGAATGTGAAAGTTGGACTGTGAAAAAGATGGACAGGAAGAAAATCGATGCCTCTGAATTATGGTTCTGGCAAAGAATACTGTGTATACCATGGACTGCCTGAAGAACAAACCAGTCAGTACCAGAGGAGATCAATCTAAGCTTTCTTTAGAAGCTCAGATGACAAGACTGACATTCATACTTTGGACACATCATGCAATGAGAGAGATTATTAGAAAAAGACATCATGCTTGGCCAGGTAGAAGAACATAAGAACATAAGATATGCCATACTGGGTCAGACCAAGATCCTTCAAGTCCAGTATCCTGTTTCCAACAGTGGCCAATCTAGGTCACAAGTGCCTAGCAATTTCCCCAAAAGACACACAGGTTCCAAAATGCTTTACTGTGGCAAGCAATTGGGCAAAAGAGAAAGGCCAGCAATGAGATGGATCGATACAATACCAGCAGCTATGGGTGTCACTCTATCAACAATGAGCCGCCTGACTGAAGACCGAACACAGTTTAGGACAACTATCCAGAGAGTCACCATGAGCTGACACCGAATCGACAGCACTTAACAACCACAACAACAACTAATAGCATATAGGAAGCAAACATTATCTAGGGGGAAAGAAGTTCTAGAAAAAGAAATCATAAGATGAGATTTAAAGGGGGCAGACTCAGGAGTAACATTAAGGAATATTTCTTCACAATTTAACCAGTTCTAGGAGGGAAATTTTAGGCCATTCGTGGATTTCAGACAACTCCATCTTGACACATTAGGGGACCCGTAGCACTGATTTCAATAAGTAAAATCAAGAAACTACAAATTCCACAATACACTGGGATGTAAATTCAAAACCAGGACTGGCCAAAACATCTCCCTCCTGATACGCCAACCTGGCAGCTGAGCAGCAGGGACGATGGATGCATGGAGGAGATGGTGGACAAAAATGAGAAAAGCCTGGGACATGCACAGAGGATCCCTGGTCACAAAGAAGTCAAGGTTAAACTAGAGATTGACATTTTTGTTTTTAGATTTTGTATTCAAATGAGATACAATCATTAAAGAAGACATTACTTCTTATGCAACTTTAACATACATAGAAACAGTGGTAACAAATCCTTCAATTACTATTACTGCCATAAGGGGATAGTCAATTTTTATTCTTACCTCTATAACATAGTAACACAGTAACATAGCAAATGACAGCAGATAAAGGCCAGTATAGTCCATCTAGTCTGCCCAGCAAGGTGGCAATAGTAGGTGCACCTGCCGCTCTGTGCAGGCCACCTCTCCCCAAAGCTTTGTTTAAGGGTGTACCCACCGCTCCGTGTAGGTCACCCCTATTTGTTGCGATATAAGAGAGTAATGTTTATTTTGATTTTATCTGTTAGGGAAATCAGAATCCTATATATATATGTCATTTGTAATAATAATGCTTAGTTTAAGTGCATATACAAGAGGCCTGCACAAGAGAAATTAGAATCTTATAGAAATCAGAATCCTATGTGTGTGCCCTTTGTACATTCTGGTGGGTTGGAAAAAGGAATGTGCTGTGTAAGCTAAACTGATTGTTCTACTCAAGGATGACTTGTTTCTGCATTAGTTACTGATAAACTATAGTGGGCCCCCAGAAGATGGGTGGATGACGTATGACTATGTTTCTAAGAATGTATAAAAGTACTGACAATCCCTCCACCCTTTGGAATAAACTTGCATACTGTCCTTCTGTGTGGTCTGTGTGTTTATTCCCCTGGATTCCAGCCAGCCGGAACAGCACACCGCAGATGAGGGTTTGGGATTTCCTGGCCTGGAGTGACCAACAAGGAGCAGACCCATTACATTTGGTGTCAGAAGTGGGATTCTCCCGCTGGCCAAGGATCCCTGTGCTTTGGTAGCACGGTTTGAATTAAAACTGGTATTCTCCCTTTGGTTGGGAGTGTCCCTATTGCTTTGGTAGCATGGTTAAATGGTAAATGGTAATTAAGACTTTCCTGTTCCCTGGGTGGAAATCGGGGGGAAAGCTAGATTTCTTCTCTTTCTCATCTGCGGCTGCTGTGAAGGCTGTGTGCTTGTGTGTCTGGCCAGCCGTGCATTTGTTGTGAATTAATTAGAGGATGGGGGGGTCCCAAGGTGAGGGGACCACTCCAGAATCCGCGTGAATGTATGTTCTGCTATATGTTGTGATAAGTTTTAAAACTGTAGCTAAATAACAGCCATTCTACATAAATTGTCAGTGTAAGTTACAGGATTCTGCTGAATCAGTCTGTTAGCAAGTTTACTGTGCTTAGTTTATCTCTGTGCCTATACGACACCCCTCTCCCCCCTCCCCCTCTCTAGCAAAGGTAAAACTGATGATTCAGAGTCCCTGGACTGTAAGTGACAAGTGGTGTTTGTTTATTCTTCCATTGTTCCGCTCTTCCCCTCCCTCCCCCTCCCTTTCTGTTCTTTGTGTTCAAAGGCTACGGACAGGCAGACAGAATAGAAACTTAAAGTTAACCGGCATACTAAAACGTAAATTATTATTTGTTTGCAGAGTGTCTATTTATTGCCATATTATAAGAAGATAAGCTAAATAGAAAGAAAATTACTTTTGTACTTAACAACGGTATAACTGTCACTGAAATATGTAAAAGGGTGTGTCTGTATTTAGACACCCATTGCTATAGCAATGTACTGAATAATGAAATATTAAAAGAGCTCTTAATCTGCTTCACAATATCCCTCCCCGAGTCTCATTGGCCAGCTTGGCTAAAGGTGAATTGGCCAGAGGTAAAGGTGTAAATAACAGCTGGGGCTCACTGGGATTTTCCAACAGTGGAGTGACTCCTGCTGAGTGGGGGTGCGAAGACGCGTCCTGTTGATTTCAACAGTCTCACCTCTTTCTCTGCAGAGAGGTCTCTTTACTAGCTGGTAATGATCCTAGGTGACTAGAGGTATTGTGAATCGGACAGACAGTGAATTAAAAGCAGGCACTGCAGTACATTCTGTGCACAGACTGAGGTAAGGAAAAGTGGGACTTTGGTATCTACCTTGGTGGTTTGTACATTCTCTTGGGAACTGAGACTGATTGTGTGCGCGTTAGATGTATAATGTGAATAGTGCAGAAATCCCAGGGTGGGGTGCGCTCCAAATACCCCGAGGGTCTAGTTCATTATGCAGGGCGAAATTTCTTAAGAAAGCACTTGTAAGCTTTGATTTGTCTCTTGTTTAAATACGAACTGAAACAGAAGTTTCCCAAATAAGTAACTCCTTAGTGTCCTTCCCAACAAGCTGAAAAAAAAATGTTTTGTTTACAGTAAATATTGTTTTTCTTTTATTGCTGGTTGGTGCAGGATTTAAGGAATTTGAATAAGATTGTCCAGACCTAGCAATGGATACTTTCCTTTGAAATCCTTATTTCAAAAAGAAACCCCCTGATTTGTATATTTATGCTTTTGGTTAAAAATATTAAGCTAAATTTTGTATGAACAAAAATGGTTTAGTATTGTAGCTTTGAGGTATATGTTTGAGGCTGCTCCCTAGGCACTATGTAGATGATCTTTAAAGTTGGGGCAGGAGAAACCAGTTGTGATAGAAGCCATTCATAATCTGCTGGATTTCTTGGGAATGAAAGGATTTAGGGTGTCCTGAAAAAAAAATTAGGTTGGGGCTATCTCTTCCCCCTACAACATAAGAAACAAAACCAGAAACTTAACAAAGAGAACAAAGAAGAGAGAGGGAAAGGGGGCAGCCCCTCCCGTGGGCTACAGAAGGCACAAATGGTTTTGGATTGTTTTTCTTTAACTTTCAAAGTGGGGGTTGGGAACACTGTCAGGACAATGGGGCATCCTGAGCCACTAATTAAAAGACTGCAACTTGAAACAATGAATTTTATATTTTGTGGCAAGCACCTCAGAGGTCATAATTATTGTTCATATATTACAAAACACATAGAGTTGTAACTATAGGAATTTAATAGCAATCACAATTAGTGACAATTCTCAAGCAACTTTTTCTTTTTAAACTCAGTATTTAGGACTTTTCTCTCTCTTGTTCAGCTATCTGCATTTGCCTGAAGGAATTTGGACTCAAGACCTGTTGTTTACTTTATTTGTCTTTGAGATAACATCAAGGTTGAACTGTTACTCTAAGCAAATTGCTTTAACATAATTTCATTGTTTCAGATCAGTTTGATACTAGTCTCCAGTATTATGTATAAGGTTTTAATTTAAATGTGAAAAGTACATTTTGGTTATTAACTGTAAAGATGTTCTGTCTGAGAGCAGTAATTAGTACCGACAAAATAAAAACATTGACAGTTGTCATAACTACTCAGTAAGGGTTTATTAGTGCCATGCTAGAGAGAGGCAGATAAAAGGAAGAGAATACCTGATTGCTTATACACTAACAAAACTGCTTCATTGAAGTCACTTGAATAGATGTTGTTTAATGTATTTTGGCTCATTCTTTTAAAATATTTAGTGTTTTCTGCACAAATGTTTTCTGTTTTGCAAACAAATCTTTTTCTGAACTTGCAAATACAAGTAATACTTCTGCATGATATGCCATCTTTTACATTTTAATCTGCAGACAGTATATGCTGTTTTGACATTAACTGCCTTGATCAACTGTATTCACTTTTCTGATACTACAATGATACCTTAAAATGATTTTAATAAGACTTGTCCATTCCATGTTACTGTATTACTTTAAACATAAAAAAAAGAGTATTTGCATTCCAGATATCCATCAACCTTTTTATGACAAAGTATCAGTTTCATGCTTGTTTTTGAACTGTAAGATTCAAGGTAATTACTTTACCTTGTTAAGCTCTGTGTTGATGACTGATGAACAGGACAGTAACATCACAGTTTTATTTGTTACAATATGGGATTTTAGGGTAAGATCACCTGTTTTTCTGTATTTTAATTTTACGTGTTAGTGTCCAGTGAAAAAGTGTACTTTGTTCTGAAAGTTTTATTTCAGTTTCAATACAGTTCCTGAGAAAATAGATATATGTTGCGGAGAAAACAGATATATGTTGCAGCACTGTGAGATATTAATTTTTCTTTAGTTTACACACTTGCACTTGTGTTGCCAAAATACTTGTTCTAGCAGTACATTATGTAGAGGTTCAGTACACATAGAAATTATAGAATTTTGGAAAGAGGCTGATCTGAAATTGCTCTGTTCCCAAGCATATAGATCTTATTTAGTGGAAAGATGGAGCTTAGTTACCAGGAAATATGAGAATATTCGTAAAGTTAGTAGACAAATAAAACAATAACATTAACTTGAGTTGATTGGATAAACAAAATTTTAATTGTTAGCAACGATCTAGGAGAGGTTTGAAAAAAAAAAAAAAAAAAAAAGATAAGAGAGAGAGAGAGACAGAAGGTGAGGCTACAGCCTTGGAAAAGGCAATAAACGTGCTGCTCCGAGTGTGATGATCTGGGCCACCGGAATTCTGATTGCTTTAAGACTCCTCGAGGACCCCACCCACAAGGCCTGAAGAACATGAACCTTGCATATTTATGCCTCTGAAGAGACATGACTAGGCAGGGGAGAATAGGCCAAGAAGAACCCGAGGAAACATCGCCCTGAGGCCCAACCACAAAGGCCCAACCACAAATGCCTTGAACCTTCTTAGGCCTCTCATCTCAAAAGGATCTCTTAAACACCATGATTAGTGAGTAACCTCCACGGATCCTTGTGGGCACTGCGATTATAAGATCAGTCCTCAAATATTTTTAAGTTTCCACAGTACTCTCACTGAGAACCAGGTATAAGATAGACTTTAGTCACACCTGAGAGATTATGTGGCTGTTCTGTTAGAAGCCATACTCTTTCCTATTGGGATTGATGTTATAAAATGCCGTGAAGCACTAGTCTATATTGTAAGGACTTTATCTATATTTTGTTTAGGCAGTTGCTAATTAGAATGAGCATTGTTTACTCATATTGTTATGCTTATTGAAAAGGATCTACATTTATATTTATATATACCTTTGTTTACAAAAATACTAAGTTTCTAACAATTGTTTGATGTTCTTAGCAGCCTTGCCAAATAAGGATACACTAGTATGGTATAAAAAAGACAGAAGGACCTAGCATGTAGTTTGATGGAATGATGTAAGTGGAAAAAAAGTGGTGTTGAGGAGAGGAGTGTGATGGAATATTCATGTCGGAAAAGAGAACTTAGATTAACATTATAAAATGGTGGGGGTAAATTGAAATGTGAAATGATGTATCCGATGTATCCACCTAGAAAGAAAACTGACAATGAACAATATTTGATTATGCCATCCGCATTAACTCCAATTTTGAAAGTCATCTAGCTCAGAGATATACCCAATAATTGGAAATAGATACTTGGAGATAGGCTGAGTGCACTTTTCATCCTAATGAGCTTTGGGGAGACCCACACTGGCCATGTGGTGCTTTTCAGATGCTTTTATCCCTTTTATCCCTTTTTGCCTCTATGTGCCCGACACATGAAGCTAAAGGAGGAAAGTTACTTACACAAATTTTTACAAATTGGTATAATTCTTTTTTTTTTTTTTTTTTTTTTGAATTTTAACAATCTTTATTATAAACAAAGATAGGAATTACAATCAAGTCCACGTCATGGAAGCGAGAGGATCACAAAAAACAAGCATAATAATACAACGACCATTTTAACAAAGCCAGATAGGAATAATAATATCTAACCCTAAGACTTAGAAAGGAAGTAAAGAAATAATCCTAAACACATTCTTTACTATCTAGAAAAGCTATCAATGAATCAGATTCCATAAAGACATATTTTGTCTGTTGAAAAATCAAAATACATTTGCAAGGGTATTTAAGAAAAAAGGAGGCCCCTATTGCCACAACGCGTGGTTTCAGTGCCAAAAAAGCTTTCCTTCGTTTCTGTGTGAGTCTACACACGTCTGGGAAAACCTGTATCTTTCCACCACAAAATAATTGTTTCTTTTTAGGAAAATACAACCGCAATATTAAATTTTTATCAGACAATGACACAAAGGAAACAATTAAGGTGGCGCGATTAGGAATCTCATCCGTGGAAGACTCAAGAAACGCGGAGACATCTAGTGAAGAGGATACTGGAACCTTACCCGCGTCGTTGGCAAGAGGGGAGGAGGTCTCCGCTAAAGTCGAAGGAATATAATAAACCGAGGAAAACTTTATTGAATTAACATCATCAATTGATAAGACCTCTTTAAAATATTTATGCGACAAAATAGTAGGAGAAAGGTAGTGAGTCTGGGGAAAATTAAGAAACCTTAAATTTTTTAAGCGCACAGCATTTTCAAGAGACTCAATCTGATGATGAATATTAATATTATCACGAGTAAATGAAGAAGCAACTGCCTGCATAGCAGAGACTTGACCCCCTAATTTATTTAAAGCAACATTATGTTTTACCAAAGATTCATCATGGGTTCCCAACTTCCGTACCACATCCTTGGAAAACTGTGAAACTTGAGAGAGAGAAACCCGCAAGGATGACTCCATGCGGGTGACTACCTCAAACACATCTCTTAAGGAAACATCTGTTGGAGAGACCACTGATGGGACGGTAGTGGGGAACTCCAATGGTGTAGGAAGAACAGACAATAATTCTTTATCCTCCTGAACAACCGAAATAGCAGCAACATTAGTATTATCTAATAAGGATCCCATCCCCAGACTAACTCTTCTGGGGGAGAACTCCTTTAAAGTCTCAACTTCCTGACTGGGTAGGGAAACACCCTGCACAATTAAAGAAGAGTCAGAAACAGTACTCATGGACCCTAGGGTCAAGTCCGGCAGCTCACGCTCTCCCTGAGCTTTTTGCAAATGCACATCCATCGGGCCCACGATCTTAGGGGCCTTTTGGGTGTTCGTCGCAGGGAACACCTTCTTCCGTCGTTTGCCCATGGACATGCAAGACCTTTCTGTAACTCCTCGTTGCTCCGAAGGGGCTCCAAAAGGGGCGTGTCCTGCCCCTTTGGTCACGCCCCTTCGGTCACGCGACCACGGGTGCGCGCCCGCGGGTCGCGTACCGCGGGGGACCAGGTTTTTAAAGGTCCTGGGGGGCGGGGCTACAACGCTCCTCCTGCCGCTAATTCCACCACCGGCTCCAGCTGTCCCCGCTCGCTCCGGTACTCCAGCGGGGGACCAGGTTTTTAAAGGTCCTGGGGGGCGGGGCTACAACGCTCCTCCTGCCGCTAATTCCACCACCGGCTCCAGCTGTCCCCGCTCGCTCCGGTACTCCAGCGGGGGACCAGGTTTTTAAAGGTCCTGGGGGGCGGGGCTACAACGCTCCTCCTGCCGCTAATTCCACCACCGGCTCCAGCTGTCCCCGCTCGCTCCGGTACTCCAGCGGGGGACCAGGTTTTTAAAGGTCCTGGGGGGCGGGGCTACAACGCTCCTCCTGCCACTAATTCCACCACCGGCTCCAGCTGTCCCCGCTCGCTCCGGTACTCCAGCGGGGGACCAGGTTTTTAAAGCTCCTGGGGGCGGGGCTACAACGCTCCTCCTGCCGCTAATTCCACCACCGGCTCCAGCTGTCCCCGCTCGCTCCGGTACTCCAGCGGGGGACCAGGTTTTTAAAGGTCCTGGGGGGCGGGGCTACAACGCTCCTCCTGCCGCTAATTCCACCACCGGCTCCAGCTGTCCCCGCTCGCTCCCACAAATTGGTATAATTCTAAAATTGTGAAAAAAAAATTTGAGGAAGTGTGGGCATCTTGTCAAAAATGTAGTAGCTAAATTGAGTTGCTTAGGATTGGCTGTTGTATGCAAGCAGCAACCTACGAAGGGGGGAACCTCCGAAATCTTAAAAAAAAAAAAAAACTACAGTGAGACACTAAACTGTCTTGCCTTTGACTCTGTTCAATAAACAAACAAACAACCAAACAAATTGCCCTAAGGGAGTAGACTGAATGATTTCTCCCTTTGAACTGTTATATGGAAGACTGCTTACCTTTTATACTCCTGAGCCTCACATTTGATCTCTTGTATTTCCTAGCAGCAGAGGCAACTCTCTTCCCTCCACAGGTATGCTCAGCAGGTCCAGTCCTTTCTGCTGGATGACTCAGCTCTTTTCTTTCAATCCGGAGACTGGATTTTGGTAAAGACATACCACCAGCACATGGTACAAGCCCCTTTTCCAGTATGGGACCGTTCCAAGTTCTTCTGATAACATCGATTACAGTGAAGGTGGCGGCTAAAAGATCCTGAAGCCATTACCCTCGCTGGAAACATTCCCCATATACAGATCAGGCTTCAGGACCAGGATGAGAAGTAGCTGGCGCCGGGGCAGCCAAGGCCCTAGCAACTGGAGAGGATAGGAGAAGACTCCTGAAGAAAAGCAGCTTTCGGCCTAGAGGTACCGAACCAATATATCCCTTCAAGGTTGGTGATAGGTCAAAGCACCTCATAAGCACGGTACCTTAGACCCGCTCTACGGACCTCCAAACTACAGTGATCGCTATCACATGGGCAGCCATCCTGTGTGACTCCTGGATCCATGCGTCAAGAATCAAGCATGTATCGTCTCCACTGACATCTTCGGTTCCAGCCTCCTGACCATCACGCACAAGACTGTGTTGACTTCTCCTACCACTCATGTGGTGCCTCCTTCAGTCCATTTCGGGAACTGTTAATACGGCAATACTACTTGCCCAGACTGCCTTACTTTTTTGTGTGCACAGCTCGCTACAAATTGAAGCTTTTCTCTCAACATGTTTCATTACTGTACCTTCTAATCTGTGTGAAATGCAGAAGTTTACTGTACTTGACAATTTAAACTGCACCCAGCCCCATGTTTCTTTTTCTACCTTTTTGTATATCATTGGTGTTACTCGCCCCTCTTTGGGATATGATTAGGTCCCTTGCTCATTGTAAACTGTCTCTAGTTTTAATGCTACAGATTGTTTTATTGTTTCTGCTTTTAGCCTGTCTAATACTGCTCTATACCGTTCTTCAACTACAGGGAAGTTTCTCATGATTACTTTCTGATGTATTTTCCTTTGGGGTGGTCTCAAAGGGCTGCTTATTGCCCTATTGAGCGGTTTTATAATTCTTGTTCTTTTTTGATGTATATTCATTTATTCTTGGCTGTTGTCGCAAGGCCCTACAAAGCTCTACCACTTTTATGTATTCCTATACTCCTGCTTTTATGGTGGCTGATGTACCTGAGCTGCCGCATTCAGATGTTCCATTAATAATGTCTGTTTAGTTATTTTGTAGTAAATTGTTAGGCTGTTCTTATAGTGGAAGAAAAACCCAGCACGGCAGAGAAACACCCAAATCTAAAAAATAGCCCCAGCTCCAAACCTCCGTATGTGACATGTAACCAATATGCTATAATTGTGAAAAATATACACTTTCTTTTTGTCGGAGTAACCAACCAGAGAAGGCAGGAAGTCTGGGGGAACACGCGTCCCGTTTACGGACCAAAACAGTATCAGCACCTATGGTTAGTCACTGTCTTCAGGAGGATCATCTGTTTCAACAGTTACGTTGGAGGGTGTTGGACTTTATACCACTGGATCCCCGTGGAGGGGACCGAGTTGCAAAGTTACAACGGACGGAGCAACAGTGGATATTCTGTTTGGATACAGTTTCCCCTCGGGGTTTGAATGCATCAGTAGAATGGTATACTTTACTGTGAGCTGGGAGTGTACATCATTGGGGTTCCCTAATTGTGGGTTTCCCCATTCCTTAATGCTTGTATTAGAGGCATCACTGATTGGCTATAAGATCTTCTCATGTGCGTTTGACGTCACACGCCATCTCTTTAAATCTGACCGTTGTGGTGAGTTTTGTAAAAGCCATCTTTATGGGATTCTATTTTTTCACCTGATGCAGAGCCATAGACTGCTGGATGGCTCGAAACGTGGCACGTTGTGTCCTGTGAATTCTATGTTGGCTGGATTTAAGCAAGATAAGTTAAAGATTATTTTCAAGCATTTAAATGATTAAAATGGAGTAACCACGGTGAGGGACGGGTTCCTGCCTCCTCTGGTTGGTTACTCCGACAAAAAGAAAGTGTATATTTTTCACAATTATAGCATATTGGTTACATGTCACATACGGAGGTTTGGAGCCGGGGCTATTTTTTAGATTTGTTCTTATAGTGGGCCTATGCAGGCCCAAAGGGGGGATTGTTAGGGAAATCAGAATCCTATATATATATGTCCTTTGTAATAATAATGCTTAGTTTAAGTGCATATACAAGAGGCCTGCACAAGAGAAATTAGAATCTTATAGAAATCAGAATCCTATGTGTGTGCCCTTTGTACATTCTGGTGGGTTGGAAAAAGGAATGTGCTGTGTAAGCTAAACTGATTGTTCTACTCAAGGATGACTTGTTTCTGCATTAGTTACTGATAAACTATAGTGGGCCCCCAGAAGATGGGTGGATGACGTATGACTATGTTTCTAAGAATGTATAAAAGTACTGACAATCCCTCCACCCTCTGGAATAAACTTGCATACTGTCCTTCTGTGTGGTCTGTGTGTTTATTCCCCTGGATTCCAGCCAGCCGGAACAGCACACCGCAGATGAGGGTTTGGGATTTCCTGGCCTGGAGTGACCAACAAGGAGCAGACCCATTACATTATCCAGTTGCTATAAAGTGATCCTCTGTATCTGTCACATGCCATTTTGAATTCTGTTACTGTATTTGCCCCCACCACTTCCATCGAGAGGGCATTCCAAGCATCCACCACCCTTTCAGTGAAAAAGTATTTTGCTGATGTTAACTTTAAGTTTACTCCCTTGCAGCTTCATATTATGCCCTCTAGTTTTACAGCTTCCCCGCCTTTGGAAGAGGTTTGTTTGTCCATTAATACTCTTTAAGTATTTAAAGGAGTGGAGGAGTAGCCTAGTGGTTAAAGCATTTGCTTGGGAACCAAAATACCAGGGTTCAATTCCCACTAGCACTCCTTGTGGCCTTGGGCAAGTCACTTAACCCTCCATTGCCTCAGAAGAATCCAAGTTATCAATGTCCCTGTTTAAGGTAAATTACCAAGTTTACGTTATAATGTAAAGGATATTATAATGCGTCTATATCGTTCCATGGTGAGACCACACCTTGAATATCGTGTGCAATTCTGGTCGCTGTATCTTAAAAAGGATATAATAATATTAGAAAAGGTTCAGAGAAGAGCCACCAAAATGGTAAAGGGGATGGAAGGATACCCCTATGAAGAAAGGTAAAAAGGTTAGGGCTCTTTAACCTGGAAAAGAGACAGCTGAGGGGAGATATGATAGAAGTCTATAAATTAATGAACGGAGTGGAACGGGTAAACGTAGATCGATTGTTTACGTTATCAGAATATAGAAAGACTAGGGGACATGCAATAAAGCTACAGGGTAAACTATTTAAGACTAATAAAAGAAAATATCTTTTCACGCAACGTGTAATCAAACTCTGGAATTTGTTACCGGAGGATATAGTAAAGGCTGTTAGAGTAGCTGGGTTTAAAAAAGGCTTGGACAAGTTCCTGGAGGAAAGGTCCATAAACCATTATTAAGAAGGGACCCAGGATATCAATGCTTGACCCAATACAAGCATTGTGGAACCTGTGTCTTTTGGGAAAACTGCTAGGTATGTATGTCCTAGATTGGCCACTGTTGGAAACAGGATACTGGGCTTGATGGACCTTGGTCTGACCCAGTATGGCATATCTTATGTTCTTACCAGTCTCTCGCCCCCTATCACATACAATTCCCTTGGATTTCTGCTTCCCAAGTGCATGACACTGCACTTCTTCACAATAAATTTTAACTGCCAAGCATTAGACCATTCTTCCATTCCATTCTTCACTCCCTCAGGGGAGTCCACTCTGTTGCAAATTTTGGTGTCATCTGCAAAAAGACAGACTTTTCCATTCAGCCCTTCAGCAATATCACTCACGAATATAGTGAACAGTACCGGTCCCAGGACCGAATCCTGGGGCACACAGCTAATCACCTTCCTTTCATCTGAGTGAGTTCCTTTTACCATCTTCTCTTGTCTGCCAATCAACCAATTTCTGATCCAGTTCACCATCTTGGGACCCATCCCCAAACTGTTCAGTTTATTGATAAGTCTCCTATGAGGAACAGTTTCAAAGGCTTTGCTGAAATCCAGGTAGATCACATCCATCGCATGCCCTTAATCCAGTTCTCTGGTCACCAAGTCAAAGAACTCAATCAGATTTATCTGGCAAGATCTTCCTTTGATAAAACCATGTTGCCTTGGATCATGCAACCTGTTGGTTTCGGGGAAGTCCACTATTCGCTCTTTCAGGAGCGCCTCCATTACTTTTCCCGCCACAGAGGTAAGGCTTACTGGCCTGTGGTTTGACACTTCTTTCCTATTACCACTTTTGTGGAGAGATTCCACATCAGCTCTTCTCCAGTCCTGTAGAACATCTGTCTCTAAGGATCTATTATAAACATCATTTAAAGGCCCTGCAAGAACCTCTCTGAGCTCTTTCAATATCCTGGGATGCATCCCATCTGGTCCCATAGACTTGTCCACTTCCAGTTTTGCAAGCTGTTCTAACACATCATCTTTTGTGAATGGTGTGATATTTACTCCATTCCCATTCATATATTTGTCAATCACAGCTGGTCCTTCTCCAGGATTTTCTCTAGTGAAAACAGGGCAGACGTATTTGTTTAGCATTTTTTCTTTTTCAATGTCACTTTTCATGAATCTGTTCCCAGCACTTTTGAGTCCTGCAATTCCACCTCTGACTTTCCTTATCTCCCGAATATACCTGAAAATGACTTTATTTTTTATTTTATTTAACAGTATTTCTAGACCGTCTTATCATAAAAATCAAGGCGGTGTCACAACAAAACAATCGGAAGATGTGGAGGGGGTTCATGCAGTGATGGGGGAGTGAGGTGCGGGGGGGGGGGGTTCATGCAGGGAATGCAGGGGGGTGGTGTGCGTGTGGGGGGAGTGTTCTAGATTAGGGGGGCTATGTACAGGGTGCGCTATGATACAGCATGTTCTATAATACTAGGTACTATTCAGATAGGTCATGAGATAAATCCTGTGCCGATATACAAACTCTCGTCAGGGGGGGGGTCTTTGTTGAACAGACCTTGTTGATTAAGTGACGTGTCCATAATGTTCTATGAACAGAGCTGTCTTCAGCTGTTTGCGGAAGTCCTTGAGGTCCGTTGTCGCCCTCAGCTCGTCTGGGAGGGAGTTCCAAATGGTTGGGGCTGCCAGGGAGAGGGCTCTCTCTGTGGTGTCTTTTCGTGTTTTTCTGAAGTCCCTCGGTGTGTTGACTCTGTTGGAGGTTCCTTGTCTTCTCGGGCGGGTGCTGCTGTCTGGCTGAATGAGGGTGTGCAGGCTGTTGGCTGAAATGTGGTGTTTGATTTTGAATATGTTTATTATTGTTTTGTATTTAATGCGTGAGCTGATTGGAAGCCAGTGTAGGTCTTTGAGAACCGGGGTAATGTGGTCCTGTCTTGTTGAGCCAGAAATGATGCGTGCTGCGGTATTTTGGGCTAGTTGGAGCGGTTTGAGAGTTTGCTTTGGTAGGCCAAGGTAGATGGGGTTGCAGAAATCCATTAATGGGGTGATGAGTGCTTGGCATACCGTGCGGAAGTGTTCTGCGTCGAGGAGGGGTTTAAGCCGTCTGATGATTCTCATTCTATGGTATGTATTCTTGACCGTTTTGTTAACGTGGGACTTGAGATTTAGTTCGTTGTCCAGGGTTACTCCAAGGTATTTTACTTCGGATTTTATTGGAATGGTTGTGTCTGCTATTTTGATGTCCGGTGGGTGGATGAAGTCATGGTTGCGAGTGATTATTAGAGCCTCAGTCTTGCTGTAGTTGATTGAGAGGTTGTTGTTCGTGCACCAGTTTGTCATTTGTGTTAGGCAGTCAGTTATTCTCTTGTAGTCTGGGTTGTCGGTAGAGATAGGTGTGTATATCATGATATCGTCTGCGTAGATGGTGTATTGAATGTTGTTCGCTTTCATGATGTCGCATATCGGTTGGATGTATATGTTGAACAGGAGTGCCGAGAGGGCGGATCCTTGAGGTACTCCTTGGCGGATTTTTATGGGTTGAGAGGTGTTGTGGCCTATCTTGACTTGCAGCTGCCTGTCGGTGAGGTAGGATTGGAACCATTTTAACGTGGTACCATGAAGTCCAATTTCCTTTAGTCTTTCCAGGAGGGTTAGGTGGTCAACCGTGTCGAAAGCGGAGGAGATGTCGACGAAGATCATTAGGATGCCTTTAGTGTTGTTGTCTATGACTCTGAGGATGTTGTCTATGAGGTAGATCAGCAGTGTTTCAACTCCATGTTGGGGGCGGAAGCCGTGCTGGTTGTCGTCTAGAGGAGCGTGGTCGTCGATATGTTCCTGTAGTTGTTGTTGCACTGCTTTTTCTATAATTTTTGCCAGAAAAGGTATGCTGGATATTGGTCTGTATGCTGCAGGGTCTTTCTTGTCAAGGGTGGTTTTCTTAGGTATTGGGCGTACTGTAGCCAGTTTAAGTTGAGCTGGCAGGAGACCCTGGGTGAGTGAGTTGAGGACAATGTCGTGTATGATGTGGATGAAGCTTGATTTGGTGGCCTTTATCCATGATACTGGGCAAGGGTCCGTGGGGGCGGTGCTTGTTCTGATTGCTGAGATGATGTGGGAGAGCTGTTCTGTTGAGGGCAGGTAGAAAGTGTCCCATGTCTTGGGGTGAGAATCAGGCTGGGTAGCAGAGCTGGTTGCAGTTGGTTCTGTGGAGTGAAATTTGTCTTTGATGTGATCAGCAAATTTTTGCGGGTCTATTTGTATTTCCTCTTCTGTTTTCTGTTCCTTTGTGAGGATATTCACTATGTCGAAGAGCTCTCTGGGTTTGTTTATGGAGGTGTTTATCATGTTTGTATGGTATTCTTTCTTGGATTGGTTGATGTGTTCGGTGTATAGTCTTTGGTTTGTTAGGTATATCTGCTGGTTTTCTGGTGTCTTGGATTTTCTCCATCTCCGTTCGATCTTTCTGAGTTCTCTTTCTCTTGTCTTATGGTCGAGGAGTACCAGGGCTTGTGATGTCTCTTGTTGTTGCAGTGTTCCTTTGGTCTGGTAGCAGTAGCTGTGGCGGCGTTGGATAGTGTGTTGTTCCAGTTGATTATTTGAGTCTCCAGGTTGTCTGCTTCTGTTGACAGTTGATTTACCGTGTCCAGTAGGAAGGTGTCTCTGTCGAATTTCTTGAATCGCCTTCGTATGTGGGAATTGTTGGTTTGTTCGTTGTGATTGTCTTTTTGAAGTTGCAGTGTGATCTTGATTGTGTGGTGATCAGACCAGGGGACTGGGGTGATGGAAGGTGTTGAGATTAGTCCTCTTGAAGTGAGGGAGTTGGTTGCGAATATGAGGTCAGGTGTAGAGCCGTGTCTGTGTGTGGGGGCGTTGATGATTTGGGTGTATTGAAGGGCTGTCATTGCTTGGAGGAAGGCATCTGCATCTTTGGTGTTGGTGGACTTGAGGTTGAAGTCACCTAGCAGGATGGTGGGTTTGTTAGTTGCTGTGAGGGCGCATGCTGTTTCGAGCGTTGCTGCCAGTTCATCAGGAGTGGCTCGGGGTGCTCTGTAGGTTAGGCAGAGTGCCATGTGTTTGTTCATGATGCTAAGCGTGTTGCTTTGTGGTGTGTCGGTGGAGCTGTGTGTTTTGAACTTCATGTTTTTCTTTGCTATTATGAGAACCCCTCCTCCGCGTTTGTGGGTGCGTGGGCAATTGTAAGCTGTGTAGATGTCTGGTACCAATTGATTGAGGAGAACTGAGTCGGTGGGATTGAGCCAGGTTTCTGTAATGCAGAGAATGTCTGGTTGGTGATATTCTATGTGGTCTGCTAGTGTGTGTATCTTGTTGCATATGGACCTCGCGTTTATGAGCTCTATGGCCATTTGCTCTGTAGTGTTGTGTGACTCCGTTGAAAAATGTGCGAGGGGGTATGATTTGTGTGCGTCTTTTCTTCTTGATGTTGATGTGCTGTGTGTGGCGGGGTGATTGTATTGTGGAACTGTGTAATGCCAGTTAGAGGGTGGGTGCCATTGTGGGTTATGGTGTAGGTGGTGGAGGTGGGGGTCTGGTGAAAGGATATGTGTGAGGAGGAGGCTGAATGGTGGGAACCATGTAGCGATCATGGTGGTAAGCTGTGGTGTTCTGTGTGATGTTTGCTTGCAGTTTCTGATGTCAGATGAGGTGTGCACAGATTTCATACAGTTCGCTGTCCTTGTTGAATGAGTTTGTGAGACTCACCTGGTCGGTTTTGTTGGTGTTGCTGTTGAGAGTTGGTGTGCTCTACCCAGCTTGTAGAGCTCGAGGAGCGTGGGGATCTTAGTTGGCGAGCTCAAACCCGTCCTGGGGAGCTCAAGCCGGGGCTGCCTTTCACGGTGTGTTAGGCGATGTGGGGGATCCGTTCCCGTGGTTGGCGGAAGCGACGCAGCTTTATCGGCGTGTTGGTGGTGAGGGACTCCTTTTTTTCACCGCCAATGGCCACCGCCTAAGGGCCACGCCAAAGGGCCCTCTGGCGAGGCCCTCAGGCGCGGGCCCGCCAGGCGCGGGCGCGCCCTGTAGGGACGCCGCTTTTGAGAAGGATTTCTGGGCGGGCTTTCTCCCGCTCCCACTGCCCGGATAGGGCAGGAGCACTCCCACTGCCCCGATAGGGCAGGAGTTCAGTGAGGGAGAAGCCTGGCTTGCGGGCAGCACAGCGGGTCCCTCTCGGTAGGGACGCCGCTTTTGAGAAGGATTTCTGGGCGGGCTTTCTCCCGCTCCCACTGCCCGGATAGGGCAGGAGCACTCCCACTGCCCCGATAGGGCAGGAGTTCAGTGAGGGAGAAGCCTGGCTTGCGGGCAGCACAGCGGGTCCCTCTCGGTAGGGACGCCGCTTTTGTGAAGGATTTCTGGGCGGGCTTTCTCCCGCTCCCACTGCCCGGATAGGGCAGGAGCACTCCCACTGCCCCGATAGGGCAGGAGTTCAGTGAGGGAGAAGCCTGGCTTGCGGGCAGCACAGCGGGTCCCTCTCGGTAGGGACGCCGCTTTTGAGAAGGATTTCTGGGCGGGCTTTCTCCCGCTCCCACTGCCCGGATAGGGCAGGAGCACTCCCACTGCCCCGATAGGGCAGGAGTTCAGTGAGGGAGAAGCCTGGCTTGCGGGCAGCACAGCGGGTCCCTCTCGGTAGGGACGCCGCTTTTGTGAAGGATTTCTGGGCGGGCTTTCTCCCGCTCCCACTGCCCGGATAGGGCAGGAGCACTCCCACTGCCCCGATAGGGCAGGAGTTCAGTGAGGGAGAAGCCTGGCTTGCGGGCAGCACAGCGGGTCCCTCTCGGTAGGGACGCCGCTTTTGTGAAGGATTTCTGGGCGGGCTTTCTCCCGCTCCCACTGCCCGGATAGGGCAGGAGCACTCCCACTGCCCCGATAGGGCAGGAGTTCAGTGAGGGAGAAGCCTGGCTTGCGGGCAGCACAGCGGGTCCCTCTCGGTAGGGACGCCGCTTTTGAGAAGGATTTCTGGGCGGGCTTTCTCCCGCTCCCACTGCCCGGATAGGGCAGGAGCACTCCCACTGCCCCGATAGGGCAGGAGTTCAGTGAGGGAGAAGCCTGGCTTGCGGGCAGCACAGCGGGTCCCTCTCGGTAGGGACGCCGCTTTTGTGAAGGATTTCTGGGCGGGCTTTCTCCCGCTCCCACTGCCCGGATAGGGCAGGAGCACTCCCACTGCCCCGATAGGGCAGGAGTTCAGTGAGGGAGAAGCCTGGCTTGCGGGCAGCACAGTCATGACTTGTCGCCACACTTCACATCTTTAGTCATTTTTTATTCTGTCTTTGATTTTGCTATCCTTATTTCTCTTTTTGTCTCTTTTAGTTTGATCTTGTAAACTTTTCTGTGTTCCTCTGTTTGCAAGCTTCTGAATTTTGTGAAAGCTGTTTTTTGCCTTTATTTGTGCAGCCACTTCTTTGGAGAACCAAATAGGTTTCCGTTTCCTCTTGTTTTTATTTGCTTTCCTTATGTATGTATTTGTTGCACCTTTTATTGCCTCCTTTAGCTTAGCCCATTGCAATTCCACTTCCCTTATCCCCTCCCAACCTACCAACTCCTCCTTCAGGTATTTGGCCATTTTACTGAAGTCAGTGTTTTTGAAATCTAGGACTGAGCTTGCTGTGATTGGATTCTACCTTGGCTTTTATCTCAAACTACACCGTGTATGATCGTTGCTGCTCATATGTACACCCACCGGATATATGACACACTATCTCTGTTGATGACCACTAAATTCAGCATGGAGCTCTCCCTGGTCGGTTCCAACACCATTTGTTTAAGTAATGCATCTTGGAAGTCATCCACAATTTTTTTACTTCTTTCCAGATTTGCATAAGGAACACTCCAATCCACATCGGGAAGATTAAAGTCACCCAGTATGCTCACTTCCCCCTTCATGGCTATCTTTGTAATATCAACAATCAATTCACAATCCATTTCTTTGGTTTGAGTTGGAGGCCTGTAGACCACACTGGTATGGATGACAGTGCCATCTCCTCTTTCCAACACAATCCTGAGCGCTTCTTCTTTTCCCCATGTCCCTTGCATTTCAGCAGCTTTAATGTTGCTTTTAACATACAAGGCTACTCCTCCTCCTTTTCTACCCTGTCTATCTCTTCTAAATAGATTATAGTCAGCTATGGCTATATCCCATTCATGCAACTCATTAAATGATGTTTCTGTAATGGCCACAATGTCCAAGTCCATTTCTACCATTAGGGCTTCTAGATCAGGAACTTTGTTGGCTAGGCTTCGAGCATTTGTACTCATTGCTTTCCAGCATTTGTTGAAAGGCTTGTTTGCCTTTTGCATGGATTTTGGTCTATATGTCCTTTCCCGCTTGCTATTGATCTATTGTTCAAAAGTGTGGCTGTTTCCAGTGCTGTTTTGCTTTTGCTGGAAGTAACGTACTGAACTTCTCCTTCTCCATCCATTACCCCCTTTCCCTAGTTTAAATGCTTGTCCACATACTGCCTTAATTTCTCACTTAGGATCCTTTTCCCTGCGGCAGAGAGATGTAGTCCATCTGTACAGTATATTCTCTTTTTGGTCCATATGTTTCCCCAGTTGCCTATATATCTAAATCCTTCTTGTTTGCACCAGGTTTGGAGTCATGTATTGAAGTTGTTTATGTAATGCAGCCTTTCTGACCCCCCTTACCATGAACAGGTAGAACTTCTGAGAATGCTATAGTGTTAGCAATGGACCTGAGTTTCTCTCCCAGAGTCTGGAAATCCCTTTGAACTGCAGAGGCACTGTTTCTAGCCAGATCATTTGTACCCAAGTGGATAATAATATCATTTTTGGAGTGCTCACTTTCTGCATGAACTACACCAACAATTTGGTTTGTATTCCTGCTGGCTGAAGAGCTTGGGAGGCATTTGACCATCTCCTCTTCTTTGAGTTGTGTTCCCAAGTTGGTGCCTCTGATAATGGAATCTCCAAGTAGAAGTAGTTTTCTGTTTTGTGATCGTTTCTTCCTATTTGGTACATTATCAGCAGATTTGGCATTAAGTCTATCATTTAAGGGCACTTCAGTTTCCATCGATAGGGCACCCTCATTATCCAAGGCAGAGAAGGCATTATGCAGGGATATCTGTTGATGTATAGGGTGTCTCTGTGTTACAGGTTGCAACCTACCAGAGCCCACTGTGATCCATTTGTTTCGGGTCTGTTTGATTCTTTGTGGGAGCGGTGGTGGATTTTGTTCAGTTTGTACCCTAGAGGAAGTGTGTTTAATTGCAGCTAATTCTTCCCTTAGTAGAATCAATTCTTTATGCATAGCAGCTAACTTGAGGAATATAGGGCAAGCTCTTAGGTTCCAAATGATTCGTCTCAGAATGAAAGCACCACATTTATTGCATTGAATACATGACATGCTGATTTAGCTGTCCTAGGAAAAGAAAAGGAGAAAAAGTGGGTGCAACACTTAATTAAAAGACAGATGTCAATGTATATGATGACTATATAGGCAATGCAACTCTGGGGTGGGTGGGGTGAGGGTTAAGGTGGGAGGGGAGTTAAGTGTCCTTGGCTAGTAGGCCTTTAATGAACCGAGGGCACACTCAGATATCTGATTTAAAGGCTATGCAAGGAATGTAGACAGGCTGAAAATTTCCTAAAAACCTATATTCAACAGGTAAAGTGTATCAAAAACAGGCAATGGAAACGTTTGAAAGCCTTAGCTGAGTGTGTAATCTCTTGAAGTTCTGATGAGCAGACTGGTTCAGGTATTGATAAGAAATCAATGTCAACACCTGGCTCTCCCCTCATACAAACTACCCATATCTCCCTCCAGGCGTTTTACCTCTTAGAGAAATGAAACTGATTAAGGTGCTTCTACTATTACTACTTATCATTTCTATGGCGCTACTAGACATACACAGTGCTGCACAATACACATAAAAGACAGTCCCTGCTCCACAGAGCTTACAATCTGCTAAGATAGACAAAGAGAACAACAGGGGAAACTCTCACACCAACATCATGTCAGCATTCATACCTCCCTTACCCCCTTCCACCCCACTGCAAGAAATGCCACAGATTTTGGGGTTCTGTTTGTATGGATGTAAGGCTAACAGGACTCATGCCATAAGGATTACCAACTGACTCCATGCCACCTAGTATAAACCAAGCCAGCCCTGGTTTTAATACTGTCACTTGGAGGTATAGATAATCCTGCTTGTTTTTATTTTTAGGAACCATCTCTCCAGGCATGCAACCAGGCAAAACCAAGAGTGGCTTGGCTCATCAGAGCTGAAAGGGCATCACTGGAACTTCTTCTATCCAATGGTTTTCGGTCTGAAAGTAGAATGTAAGAGAACGTCTTTGTAAAGTCATATGACAGTCCTCAAATGCAATTTTTAATGATTTTACTGAGGAAAAGGCAATGCAAACAAATAAAAGGTCTGCAGTGATTGTATCAGCTGCTATTTTTTCAAATGTTATTTTGGAAGTGCCTCTTTAGGTGCTTCGCTCACAACATGTTAGGAGCAGAAGTTGCTAAAGGAAAGGTCTCACAATGTTGCTGTTTCCAGTTTCCACCCCTTCCATGTGGCTTCATGTATTGTCTGAGGAATCTTCTATTTGACGGCTCTGTTTTAATTCTGCTCTAAATCAGTCTTCCAGGGCTTCCATTGCCACGACTGCTTTTAATGATGTCACTGTGAAGAGGGATCTGAGCCAACAAGCACTGTGATTTAATATCGGACAGAAGCCACCAATGTTGTCATCTGTAACAGTGCCAACATCTTCTACCAAATCAGAACTATCCTACGACGCTGAAACCAAGTAAATAATGGCAGATAAAGACCAATATGGCCCACTCAGTCCACCTTGAGTAGATGTGCATACAAATTCCCATGTGGAACCTAACAACTTATTCACCTTTTCTACCTTGCCCGTCATCCAACCTCTCAAAGTTGTAACATTGCTTTTTAGAGTTATAACTACCTCTCTGTGCAGGTTATCTAAATGCTTTCTTGTACACTCAATATAATCATGCATCTGCTGTTATATAGTTTAATCATCCTTCTGTGTAGGTAACCCAGACCTTTATAGAAGCACAAGGCAGCCAATTTGCTGCTGTTTTAGGCACTAATTACCACTCCATGCAAATTCCCCCAGTGCTTCTTTGTAGACTGGTGCATGAGTTTTGAGACTCCAGCAGCCTTTTTCAGCAGTCGCATCATGACAAAGTTGGGACCCAATGGTCTTGAAATCACTCTTACCACAAGTCATGTTTTGTTGCTGTGGTCGGTCCAAGGAAAGATTCTTGTTTTGTCCAGGCCCAGAACTCTGTACTCTGCAAAGCTATGAATGACTTTCTCAGCAGGCCATTAGCATCAACATTTGCAATAACAATTGTCAAAACCAACTGGAGCTCTCAGTGCGATCAGCCCTCACATGCTTCACTTCCACTGCTCTGCAAAGTGATATCACCACCTATGATGCATCAAGATAGTTCGAGGCTTTCCAAAATGCAGGAGGTCATCTTCTTGTTCTATAGCTCTTTACGAATTACCGTTCGTCAAAGAGATATCAGAAATGACTGAAATACCAACATGGCCTAAAACTGAGACTAGTTTTGTTTGCATAGAGCACAGTTAGTGAGACCTCTCCCTTAGGAATGAAGATACAAACATCATGCTCCAACATGCTCTGCGTTATGTGAAGTTCATCTCAAACACTATTTTCATATAACCACATCTGTCATTGTTACTGTAAACTTGGCAAACCTTCTCATGTTGACTAGAGATAGTGAACTTTTGTTCCATTTTTTTTTAAATCAAACGGCTTTGCTGTTTCCCCCAGAACAGAGCGGCTCCCTTGGGAGTTTAGGATAACATAAACACATGAAGTCATGTGAACATGTAGTTATGCTTCCATTAACCCACTCCTTGCCTCAGTGGACCTTCACTGCATATTTCTGCTGCAAATTCTTCACAGTCATATAAAGTAAGGGGGGAATAGTCAAAAGGGCTTCACCAATTAACAGGACCTGTTAACTGGCTAAAACATGGAGATCTTAATGTCCAGCAGCACTATCCAGACAGTTCCACTGAATTAACCTCATGGACCACAGAAAGACACTTGGTTAAAACCAGGGTGGTCTGTGGCAGAGTAGGGCAGTCCCGGTAGCAATCCGATTAGCGGCAAATAAGCACTTTAGAAATACTGACCGCTGCTGCTGAGTATTGCCCGCTAAATGTTTATGACTTGACAAACCAAAGCTTTTCAGGTTAGATGATGGCAGGTTTATGGTCATATTTAAAACTGACCTAGCAAACTGTATTAGCCAATATGCATAAAATATAATGCCCCAAGCCACCTAGTTGGCCCCCTTTTTCTTCTTTCTGTCGCACTACTGCCCTCTTTGATCTCTGATTTTACCCCACTTTTCTTCTGTGCTCCCCCTTCCCATCCAATTAATACTTTCCCAGAGATAAATGCAAAATTGTACTGGTAAATTCTTACTTTACTTACAGTTGTGTCAACATTATTGGCACCCTTGCACCTCAACTCCTTAATGTCCAATATCTCCTAAAAAAAGTGTCCAGTGAAATGGCTTTGGACTGTATATGAACACGCATTTGACACATAAAAGAATCAAATGAAACAAGACCAATTAAAAAAGGAAATAGTAAGAAATAGTATAAAAACTGGGACATTGCCAGGACATGATTATTCCATTAGAGAAGGTGCACATCAATAAGTCATTAAATTACCAACTTTAAAGTTCCGTAATATAATGGACAGAAACTACCTAATATTATATATTATCTTTTGTCGGATCGTCTGTCATGAGGATGCAAAAAACATACTCTTGCAACAGACCCTCCATTTTAATCAACTTTAAAAAGAGGCCAACCAGGCTGGCAACACGTGAGGCTATATGGTCCAGTGAACCAGCCACCACAAGTTTCTATTTCTTTAGAACATATTCATTCAAATTACGATTCAATCCGAACGCTGTTTCAAATGTACAAAAAATGGTACTGATATCGCCCAGTAAGGTATAAATACTCATATGATAAACTTCAGCCTGCTGAGGCAACATGTTTTTTTACCAAAGAATGAACTTGCCAAACAAATCTGATTGAGGTCTTTGACTGGATGACCAGAGAACTAGATCAGGGGCATGCGATAGATGTCATCTACCTGGATTTCAGCAAAGCCTTTGATACTGTTCCTCATAGGAGGCTTATCAATAAACTCAGTAGTTTGGGGATGGGTCCCAAGATGGTGAACTGGATCAGAAATTGGTTGACTGACAGACGACAGAAGGTGATGGTAAATGGAGCTCAATCGGATGAAAGAAGGGTGATTAGCGGGGTGCCCCAGGATTTGGTCCTGGGTCTGGCACTTTTCAATGTATTTGTGAGTGATATTGCTGAAGGACTGCATGGAAAAGTCTGTCTTTTTGCAGATGACACAAAAATTTGTAACAGAGTGGATTCCCCTGAGGGAGTGGATAACATGAGGAAAGATCTACAAAAGCTGGAAGAATGGTCTAATGCTTGCCAGTTGAGATTTAATGCAAAGAAGTGCAGTGTCATGCACTTGGGAAGCAGAAATCCAGGGGAAATGTATGCAATAGGGGGCGAGAGAGGTTGGTGTGCATGGACCAGGAGAAGGACCTTGGTTTGATTATTTCTGCAGATCTCAAGGTGGCAAAACAGTGCGACAAGGCAGTGGCAAAAGCCAGGAGGATGTTGGGTTGCATACAAAGAGGAATTACCAGCAGAAAGGAAGAGGTACTAATGTCACTGTTTAAGTCACTGGTGAGGGCTCACTTGGAATACTGTGTTCGGTTTTGGAGACCATATCTTGCAAAGGATATAAAAAGACTGGAAACTGTTCAGAGGAAGGCGACCAAAATGATTTGGAGCCTGCGTCAGAAGTCTTATGAGAAGAGACTTGAAGACCTAAATATGTACACTCTGGAGGAGAGGAGGAACAGGGGAGATATGATTCGGACCTTTAAATGCTTAAAGGGAAATAATGAACAAACAAACCTCTTCCAAAGACGAGGAAGCTGTAAAACTAGAGGGCATAACAGGAAGCTGCAAGGGGGTAAGTTGAAAGGCAATGTCAGGAAATACTTTTTCAGTGAAAGGGTGGTGGATGCTTGGAATGCCCTCCCGATGGAAGTGGTGGCAGCAAATACAGTGACAGAATTCAAAATGACATGGGACAGGCACAGAGGATCCCTTTACAGCAACAGGATAAAATCAAAATAAACTTAACTATCTAATTTCTCAACATACAGAGGTGTCCTACACGGAGCGGTGGGTTCACCCCTAAAACAAAGACATGGGGAGGGGTGGCCTGCATGAAGCAGCAGGTGCACCTACTCTTGCCATCTTACTGGGCAGACTAGATGGACCATACTGGTCTTTATCTGCCATCATTTACTATGTAATGTCTGAAAGCAAAGGTCATGGGTCCTCCAGCAGACCAATGACCCAAAATATACAACCAAAGTACAAAAGAATGGTTAAAATGGAACAAATGGACTGTTTTAAACTGACCAGCAATGAGTCTTGATCTCAATCCAGTCGAGAACCTTTGGAAAGAGCTGAAATCTGCCATTGGTAAAAGGAATTCTGGAAACATTGATGAGCTGGAATAAATCGCAGTAGAAGAGTGGGAGAAACTACCAGCAGACAGATGTAAGAAACTTATAGATGGCTACAAGAAACATTTGGAGGGTGTCATCAATGCCAAGGGTTGCACATCCAGGTCATATTTTGCTTTTTTTCTCAGAAATTACTACTTCTAAGTTGCACAGACATCTGTTTTTTGTTGTATACCTTTGAACATACTATGAAAATATAATGATCTTTATCTTTATTGCGGTGTTTGATATTCTGCCCAACACCAGAGCATCTAAGCAGTTTACAGAATTAAAGGGCTACAAAATGACATACAGCTGAAATATTTCCAGTTATTTTTCAAGATACTGTGCACAACATACCTAAAATGCAAGGGTGCCAATAATGATGATCAAAATTGTATTTTCAAAAACTTGCTTGACTAGGATTCATGCTGTAAAAACCCATCACGGCGGTTTACAATCTTTATGAATTATAAAACCACATAAATGCATTCTGAGATGTCCCTTTCTTTGGACGATGGACCCATGATAAAACTGATTGATATCTATAGCTTTCTAAAAGAAATTTGAGGGCCCTCTTGATTACATTCTTGGTATCTATTTGAGGGTTAAGGTTGTTTTGTATGATTTTGACCTTTATAAAATGGACATGAAGTAGCTGCTTTTTTTGGATTTTTCAATAAGGTGCCCTGTTATGAAATTACTCCCTACAAAGTAAACATAATGAAAGTACAGATGTATGTCTTGATGCATTTTGCACACTTCGTAAAAGAAAAGAAAAAAAAAAGAATGCTCTCATATTTGGACACTTGGAAACTGTTGATCTTCTTCAAAAATTAGAAAGGTTGTAGAATATGCATCAACACTGAACGTACAAGCAAGGATTTCCAAAATAAAGCAAGATATTAACGCAGCCTAGTTTAATCTAGGTCAAATGACTGGCCGGAATTGCTTAATAACTATATTGATTTAAACAATTTCATGAAGGCAGCAAAGACCTCATCTGCAGTTTGAAGATCTTTGTGTCTTTTCCTTTCCAGTTCTGCTGCAGTAATTGAAAACATCAGAGCTGCTTCTCACTGCTTTCTTACATTTTTAGGAGCGAATAATATGTTTTTACTCTCTGTTGGCTGACGGTCTAAAGCTGCTTTTCAAATTCTTGCTAAATCACACACTCTCATTGGGCCACCTCCCATTTCCAGCCAGAAAATATCAGATTAGCCAATCAGATCAACCAAGTTAGTCTTCTCTGGTGAATTTCTCCCCTGCTATACCAGGGATGTATCTAATCAAAAAAATCCCACAAACAGAGATGCTAATAAACCAATCAAAAAATCCCTGAGAATATCCCCACCATGTGAAATGTAAGTAATTTTTTTGTCGGACCACAGTGAGGGAGGTTAAGATAGTCTGCAAAACCACACCCGTCACTGGGAGTCCATTTTAATCAGTAAATACCGTTCTTTAGTAAGTTAAGTGAAACTTATCTTAAAACTCATCTTGAAACTCCAGGAGAAGAAACACGAATTAATTCATGAATGTCCAAACTCTTGTAAAGACGACGTGCACATTTCGGGAACTGTCCGTCCCTGTATCAAGTTCTCCTTATGCAGGTCACCAAACATCAGTTCCTCTCCCTTAGCGTACAAAAAATTAGCGTTTTTCTTAGTCGTTAAAAAGGCGCCGGCTGACACCGGAAACCAATCACTGCAGGGGATGAGATGTGCCATCATTGGTCAGCCAAGCCGTCAATCAGCAAGGGAACTTGAAACCTTGGACGGGGGAACCCCCATTCGTCCCCACATCCAATTGGATGAAGGCCAGATAGTGAAATGCAGAAACACCATATAAGCCCTATGACGTAGTTACTAAAGAACAGCCCCCGGACAAAGGGATTCCCACCAAAGCAGGGAAGCCTTTGATACGAGGGCATTAGTTAGAGAACACTCAGCCACTCTATTTCCCGATTTAAACCCCCAGGTTGTACACAATCCAAGATATACCAGGGATGTAGGCATGGGCCAAGCCCCCAAGCTGAGAATTCAGTCAATTAGTCAGAAGGTCTGATTTTACCCTTAGCAATCCTACATTCCTTGAGGTTGCAAAACAACAAGGACCTGTAAGTTCCCTCTTTTTGGAGGTTTTAGAAAAGGCCAAGCTGGAAGCAAGGCAGGACTATTACGGTATTGTCCTGGGTGCCAATGTCCATGCTCTGGGACAGGGAATGGAGATGCCTAGCTCTGGTGGGGAAAAGGAAGACTGAAGCTTTTCCATTCTAATATTATTTTGGATCAAAGGTCCTAAGTTTGTGGGCATGAGGAGAAGTAAACATTTCTTAGATGAGGAAGAAATCCTAGCCGGGAGTGAGAGAAGTCCAAAAGATCTATAATTTTCACCAAAAAGGTGCTGCATTGACACAAGAGTCCACGTGGTATTCAAGCAAGAGGAAACGAGAAGAAGCAATCTTGTTAAGGAGCACATCAGAGTCTTTAAATTTCAGTTACTACCAATGGCAAAAGTTCACATTTTTGGACCCCAAGTAACAAATTTGAAAGAGCCTCCAAGTTTTTGAAATTCACCTCAGAAGATCTAGGAGCAGCTAGACGTTTTCATTAGGGCTTCCTACACTGCAGGGATCCTTAAGTGGAATTTACATCATTGGCTACCAGGAGTGCCTTAAAAGGTATAGGACCCCCCACAATCTGCCCATTAGGAGACAATTCATTAGAGAAGAAAGGTGAGCCAGCTTTTATACTTGTAATTGTGCAAGATGGAACGGAGTTGGCAGTGGATAAGAAGGGCATAGATAAAAGCGATTTACCTGATGAGCGGCGTTCCCAAGAAGGGGTGCAGGGAGACATGAGAGATGAGATGTAATGAGGAGATAAAGAGTGAATGCACTTGTAAGTCAGGAGGAGAAGTTTCAGTTGAATGCAGACACAGTTAGGGAGCCAATGAAGTGACTTTAGAAGAGGGGTTATGTGGGCATAGCGAAACAGGTGAAAGATTAGCAGTACAACTGAGTTTTGAGTGGATTGAAGGGGAGAGAGATTGGTGATGTATTATCAGCAGTTAAGAATGAGGTTCTTTATTTAGAAACAGCTCTGGACCAGCACATAACCTTTTGACCCCATATAGATAGGGCAATAAAAGTGGCCTTTAACAAGATGAGAGTTGTGCGCTGTTTGAGGCCTTTGCATTTCAGGCATTAATCCCTGCCTGGATTATTGCAATATCATCTACAGGGCATTTTATTTTTCAGTTTCACTTTCTTCTGGTTTCTTCCAGGCTCATTCCAGGCTATTCGTGCCCCTTCCCGCCGGCAGCTAGCTTCCCCACTGGTTGTACGGGAAAGCTAGATGGGGGCGGGAAAGGGGAGGATAGGGGGCGGCATTAGGGCGGGCAGTGGGTGGTCGCTGGCCCCGGACATACAGGGTCAATTCTAATGTCGGCCCTGTACGTCCAGGGCTGGCGACTTCAACAGGGAATTTATTCCACCTCAGAGGTGGAATAACTTCCCTGGCTGTCAGGGATCAGCAGGCCTGGGGCCGGGAAAGGTCAGCAGGGGGCAGAGAGCATTCCCGCAGCCCGACCCTGGCCTGGGAGGCCAAATCGGGAGTCGGGCTGTGGGGATTAAACTATTTATTCTGGCGGCCGGGATCGCGGGTTTTAAATGGAACCGCGATGCCATGGCAACCAGACGCATGGCGCCATGGCTCCATTTAAAAGCTCTGCCTGAGCTAGTTGGGCAGTGCCTGTTCGTGCAGGCCAGGCTGAATTACAGTCCCGTCCTGCACCTATAGGCCTGATCACGATTCTGATCCTGCAGGGCTAGACGTGCCCAGCAGGATCAGAATCACGACGCCCTCTGTACATCCAGCTGAGACCGGCTTTACAGAGGGTTCTACGTCTGGGACAGAGTTGAGCTGTTCGTGTCTTCTGCTAACTCTGTCTTGTCTGCTGTCCATTTGTCCTTTCTTCACTCTTCTAGTTTTTTCCCATTCTCTCTCTACATCTGCTTTAACATACTGTTTCCAGGTTTCGTCGTTTGGCTCTTTTTTCCATTTCCTGAAAGATGCTTTTTTGGCAACAACAGCCTCTCTGACCTCACCTTTAAACCATGCTGGCAGTTTTTTGGACTTCCTTCCACTTTTCTTAAAGCGTGGAATACAGCTGGTCTGGGCTTCCAAGATAGTATTTTTCAACAACACCCAAGCTGGATGTACGTCTTTAACCTTCGCAACTGCTCCTTTTAGTTTTTTCTTAACTGTTTTCCTCATTTTATCATAGTATCCCTTTCGAAAGTTAAAAGGTAGTACTGTGGATTTCCTTACTATCCCTCCTCCACTAATTAAATCAAAGGCGATCATGCTATGATCACTATTGCCAAGTGGCCCCAACACCCTTATCTCTTGCACTAGATCTGGTGTTCCACTAAGGACTAGGTCTAATATGGCTTCCCCTCTGGTTGGTTCATGAACCAGCTGCTCCAAGAAGCAGTCATTTATTTCATCTAGGAACTTTATCTCCCTAGCATGTCCTGACGTGACACTGACCCAGTCGATACCGGGGTAATTGAAATCACCCATTATTATTACTGCGCTGTAACCTTTGTTAGCTTCCTTGATTTCTTTGAGCATTTCATCATCCATTTGGTCATTCTGGCCAGGTGCTCGATAGTACACCCCCACTGCCATCGCCTTCCCCCTTTTTATATGGAATTTCAATCCATATAGATTCTACAGCAGATTTTGTTTCCTGCAAAACTTTAATCCTTTCTGAGTCAATGCCCTCTCTAACATAGAGCGCAACCCCTCCACCAATTTGATCAGCTCTTTCATTACGATACAGTTTGTACCCAGGTATCACAGTGTCCCACTGGTTGTCCTCCTTCCACCATGTCTCTGATATTCCAATCATATCTAACCTTTCATTTAGTGCTATACATTCTAACTCTCCCATCTTATTCTTTAGACTTTTAGCATTTGCATACAAGCATTTTAGAGAATGTATTTTATTCATGTTAATTTGGCTATTGTTAGACAAGGGTAAATTGGGATCTTTAAGCTCTGTCTGCTCCATACTTGAGGGCATTTGGGCTGCTTTACTCTTTTATTTATTTATTTATTTATTTATTTACATTCTCTTATATACCGCACTATTCAGCATCAGCGCGGTTTACATGGAACAGAAACGCTCAGTACAGTTAACATGTATGAGTTTACAGATAACAGGGCAAGTAACTTAGATAACAGGGGTAAACTATTTACAAAAACTTGCTACATAAGCTTGTAAACTATTTACAAATATTGCTACATAAGGTTGTATGATCATGAATTCTATAGAAACAAATGCACCACTAAGGGTTAGAGAATCTTTCTTGGCATGTTGTTGGGAAACCATATATTTGCTTAGTGGGTTACATCTCTGTCTCGGTGGGTGAGGTTGGGTTCTATGAGGTACTTATTGAAAAGATGGTACTTGAGGGCTTTCCTAAACTGCGTAAGGCCCTTAATAGCCCGGATATCTGGAGGTAATGCGTTCCAGCATCTTGGTGCGCTGATACTAAACGCCCTGTTGGCTGTAGATGAAGTGCAAACTGTTAATGCTTTCGGGACTTTTAGGGTGTTTGTAGCTGTGGATCTCCTTGCTCTATTAGGAGATATGGTATGGATGAGGGCCATTATTGATTCAGGGGAGAGCTTGTTAATAGCTTTAAAAGTGAGTAACAGAGTCTTAAAAACGATTCTAGCCTGGATAGGTAGCCAATGTAATTGTATCAACAGAGGTGTCACGTGGTCGCTTCTGGGGGCTCCATGGATGACCCTTGCTGCAGCGTTCATGGCGAGCTGCAGCGGGTGTAGGGTGGATAGGGGCAGGCCTTGAAGGATGGCATTGGCGTAATCAAAATGAGGTATGATCAATGCCTGGTATATAGTCCTGAAGTCATTTGGTTCCAGCATAGATCGTAAATGCCGAAGTGAGCGGATCTTGTAGTATACTGCTCTGACTGTGTTCCCTATGTGGGCTTTCATGTCTAGGCGCTGATCCAAGGTGACTCCCAGGTAGCGTATTGATGGTTTAGTTTGTAGCTCTGCTTCTTTTACTTTAAGGAATTGTGGTGGTGTGAAGTTAGTGTTCCTAGTAATGAAGAGTACTTCCGTTTTCTTATGTTGTATTCGGAGGTTTTGGGAGAGAAGCCAGTCAGATATTGCGTTGAAGCAACTCGTCAGTGGAGAGAGGTCCGGATGTTCCGTAGAGAAGGGTATGTACAGCAGGACATCATCAGCGTATAACATGCAGTCGACATTGAAGGATCGGATGATCTTGCAAATTGGTTGCATGTAAATGTTAAACAAGAGGGCCGAAAGGGAAGAACCTTGTGGGACTCCCTGGCTTTGGTGGAAAGGTTCTGATGTCATCCCTCCAGAACGCACATGCTGCCATCTTCCAGACAGGTAAGATCTGCACCAATCAAGCGCTCTGCCAGTAATTCCTTTCTCAAATAGTCGACCTAAGAGAAGCTCATGACTTACTGAGTCAAAAGCTGCAGCGATGTCCAGAAAGATGAGAGCAAATCCTTGACGGATGTCATCAATGCCAGTAATTATCCTGCAGAAAAGGGTGGTAAGAAGGGTTTCCACTCCGTGGGATTCCCTAAAACCATGTTGGCAGGGGTGTAATGGTGAGGCAATGTCGACGTGATCTTGTAGTTGTCGTTGTACCTCTTTTTCGATGATCTTCGCAAGTAACGGAATACTGGATATAGGTCTATATGAATCCACTTTTTGGGGGTCGAGTTTGCAGTTTTTCAAAAGCGGTCTGATAGAGGTGTGCTTAAGAGCGGAGGGGAAGGAACCTGTTGTGAAGGAGAGGTTCATTATATTGGATAGTATTGGGCTGAAGTGGCTGCGGAGCTCCTTAATCCAGAAGGCTGGGCATGGGTCAGACTGAGATGTGGTGGTGTTGAGGGCCATAATCGTGTCTTCAATTCCTTTTTTGGTAGGGGTAGAGAATATGGTTAGAGCTGTGGGGCCATCTCGTTCAGGGGTGGTGGTTGTAGGCGAGATGTTGATAATCCGGCATATCTTGGATTGTGTGGATTTGTGGAACCTCTCTGCTTTTGGTAGTATCCTTCAAGGATACATTCTTCCGAACCATCCGCTCTTGGGCGACTGTCGGCTTTCCCCTAATATCTAGTTTAAAAGCTGCTCTATCTCCTTTTTAAATGTTAATGCCAGCAGCCTGGTTCCATCCTGGTTAAGGTGAAGCCCATCCCTTCGGAAGAGCCCCTCCTTTGCCCAGAATGTTCCCCAGTTCCTAACAAATCCAAAACCCTCATCTCTGCACCATTGTCTCATCCACGCATTGAGACTCCTGAGCTCTGCCTGCCTTTTGGGTCCTGCGCGTGGAACAGGAAGCATTTCGGAGAATGCTACCCTGGAAGTTCTGGATTTCAACTTCCTACCTAAAAGCCTAAATTTTGCCTCCAGAACCTCCCTACCACATTTTCCTATGTCATTGGTACCGACATGTACCAAGACAGCAGACTCCTCCCCAGCACTATCTAAGACCTTATCTAGGTAGCGCGTGAGGTCCGCTACCTTCGCACCAGGCAGGCATGTTACCAGGTGATCCTCATGTCCACCAGCCACCCAGCTATCTACATGCCTAATGATCGAATCACCAACTATAACGGCTGTCCTAACCCTTCCCTCATGGGCACATGGCCCTGGAGAAACTTCCTCAGTGCGAGAGGGTTTTACATCACCTGGAGGACAGGTCCTAGTTACAGGATCACTTCCTGCCACACCAGGGTGATGCTCTCCTGTCACGTGACCTCTCTCCTCCATGGCAACAGGGGTGCTGCCAGACTGGAGGTGGGACTTCAGGACTATATCCCTGTAGGTCTCGTCTATGTACCTCTCTGTCTGTCTTATGTTTTCCAAGTCTGCTACTTTAGCCTCTAGAGAACAGACTTGTTCCCTGAGAGAAAAGAGCTCCTTGCACCTAGTGCACACGTAAGACCTCTCACCAACTGGGAGAAAATCATACATGTGACACTCAATGCAAAAGACTGGAAAGCCCCCATTCCGCTGCTGGACTGCTGTCTGCATCTTAGTTTTAAGTTTGTGTCTAGATCTTTAAGTTCTTACTTACTAGGGGTTGCTATGGGTATTTATACCAATAAAACTGTACCTAATATGTTTAATATACCTTGTTCACCTGAAGCTTAATTAATCTCAGGTCCTTAGTGTATGACTGATTTGGGTAATGAGCTTCACCTGAAAGCACCTCCTGTCTTTTAAGATGTGTAAGTACCTATAAAGCTATGATTATCCCAGGGGAGGGAGGGAAATAACACTTATTAAAAGAGGGCTGCTACACAGTACCCTGTTTTGCCTTTTGTGCTAAGCTAAATTCTGATTTGATTTAAATTATAGCTCTTAGCTGCTGCTAGGCTCTAACTTCTTATGAAATTTAAACTACAAACTCTCTGCTGGGTATTAAATTTAACCAGAAAGCTCTCTTCTGTGTGTTAAATTTAAACTAAAAGTACTTTGCTGTTACTTGGCCCTGAGTGACTATTAAATTTAAACTACAAGCTCTCTGCTGGGTATGAAATGTAACCAGAAAGCTCTCCTCTGTGTTTAAAATTCAAACTTTAATTGCTGCTACTAGGCCCTAACTGATCCAACAAAAAACAGTGGGTTCACAGATTAAGTAGCTTTAATACAAAGAATTCTTTTTAGAAAATTACCAGAAGTATATACTCACAGTTGCAGATTTTTCTCCAGAAGTAACAGTCCCCCTTTCTAGTCCTTCAAGACTGAGGTTCACAGAGCTCTGGTTGAGCTATTTATGCCTCTGCTGCTGAGGTAATGCATTGATAAGGCAGGCAAAGAGAGAATTTGAGAAGAAGCTTGCTGCGGAAGCAAAAACGTGAAATAAAGACCTTTTCAAGTACATTCGTAGCAAAAAACCTGTGAGAGAGTCAGTTGGTCCATTAGATGATAAAGGGGTTAAAGGAGCACTAAGAGGCGACAAGGCGATAGCGGAGAGACTGAATGAATTCTTTGCTTTGGTCTTTACTGAGGAAGATGTACAGATGTTACCCATGACTGAAGTGGTATTTAAAGGTGCGGAAGAATTGAAGGAAATATCGATACATCGAGAAGATGTCTTACAACTATTAGATAAACTAAAGAGTAGCAAATCACCTGGGCCGGATGGTATACATCCAAGGGTGTTGAAAGAACTGAAATATGAGATTGCAGACCTGCTATCAGTAATCTGTGAACTATCATTAAAATCATCTCTAATACCTGAAGATTGGAGGATCACCAATGTAACGCCAATTTTTAAAAAGGGTTCCAGGGGTGATCCGGGAAACTACAGACCGGTGAGCCTGACGTCAGTACCGGGAAAAATGGTAGAAACCATCATAAAGAATAAAATTACTCAGCATGTAGATAGTCACAACCTAATGGGAGACAGCCAACATGGCTTTAGACAAGGAAGATCTTGTCTTACTAATCTGTTATGTTTTTTTGAAGGAGTGAATAAACAGGTGGACAAAGGTGAGTCGGTTGATATTGTGTATCTGGACTTTCAGAAAGCCTTTGACAAGGTCCCTCATCAGAGACTTTTGGCAAAACTAAAGAGTCATGGGATAGGAGGCAGTGTACTATTGTGGATCAGGAACTGGTTAAAAGATAGAAAGCAGAGAGTAGGGCTAAATGGCCAATTTTCCCAATGGAGAAAGGTGAATAGTGGTGTACCCCAGGGATCTGTGCTGGGTCCGCTGCTTTTTGACATATTCATAAATGACCTGGAAAATGGAATAACGAGTGAGGTGATCAAATTTGCAGATGACACAAAACTATTTAAAGTTGTTAAAACCCAAGAGGATTGTGAAAAATTGCAAGAGGATCTTGATAAATTGGAAGACTGGGCATCAAAATGGCAGATGAAATTTAATGTGGACAAGTGCAAGGTTATGCACCTAGGGAAGAACAACCCAAACTATGGTTACACGATGCAAGGTTCCACATTAGGAACCACCACCCAGGAAAAAGATTTAGGTGTCATTGTGGATAGCATGTTAAAACCCTCGGTCCAATGTGCAGCGGCGGCCAAGAGAGCAAATAGAATGCTAGGTATGATAAGGAAAGGAATGGAATGGAAAATAAAACAAAAGATATTATAATTCCTCTGTATCGTTCCATGGTGAGACTGCACCTTGAATATTGTGTGCAATTCTGGTTGCCGTATCTTAAAAAGGATATAGCGATTTTAGAAAAGGTACAGAGAAGAGCCACCAAAATGGTAAAGGGGATGGAAGGATACTCCTATGAAGAAAGGCTAAAAAGGTTAGGGCTCTTTAACCTGGAAAAGAGACGGCTGAGGGGAGATATGATAGAAGTCTATAAATTAATGAACGGAGTGGAACGGGTAAACGTAGACCGATTGTTTACTTTTTCAGAATATAGAAAGACTAGGGGACATGCAATGAAGCTACAGGGTAAACTATTTAAGACTAATAAAAGAAAATATTTTTCACTAAACGTGTAATCAAACTCTGGAATTTATTACCGGAGGATGTAGTAAAGGCTGTTAGTGTAGCTGGGTTTAAAAAAGGTTTGGACAAGTTCCTGGAGGAAAGGTCCATAAACCATTATTAAGAAGTGACCGAAGATATCAATGCTTGACCCAGTACAAGCATTGTGGAACTTGTGTCTCTTGGGGAAACTGCTAGGTACATATGACCTAGATTGGCCACTGTTGGAAACAGAATACTGGGCTTGATGGACCTTGGTCTGACCCAGTATGGCATATCTTATGTTCTTATATGTTATCTACTGATCTTTCCCCTTTTGTTTTTTCCTCCATTTATTTCTTTATTCCATTTTCACCACTCAAATTTCATCCTTCCATCCTCAATCCCCACTTACTCTCCCAATACCCGCCAATCTTAGATTTGTATACCCTTCCACACAAAATATCTTTTCCCCTCTTTGTACCCACTCCCCCAGCCACATCCCCTTCTAGTCCTCCCCCAGCATCAGCTCTCTTCAAGTTCCAGCCCCACCCAGCATCCGCTCCCTTCTAGACCCATTCTCCCAACCCCCCGCATCAGACCATTTCCAGCCCTAGCCCCCCACCAGCCATTTCCAGTCCTGTCCTAGCCCCTCCCATCAGCCCATTTCCAGTCCGGTCCTAGCCCCCCATCAGCCTATATCCAGTCTTATTCTAGCCCCCCCATCAGTCCATTTCCATTCCTAGCTCTCATATCAGCCCATGTCCAGTTCAAGCACCCCCCATCAGCCCATTTCCATTCCTAGCTTCCCCATCAGCCATACCCAGTCCTAGCCCCCCATCAGCCATACCCAGTCCTAGCCCCCCATCAGCCCATTTCCCGTCCTAGCCCCCCACCTTCCCCCCCCCCCCCCAAAGAGCCCTGTGCCTTTCTGATCTGCTTCAGAGGGAGCTCGGGAGGCCCAAAGCCCCGCCTCACCTCTGCACAGCCTCCAGAGTGAACAGCAGTGTATACCTTCACTCCGGCTGTGTTCTCATTTATTTATTTATTTATTTATTTTTATTTATTACAATCTCTTATATACCGCGCTATTTGGCATCAGCGCGGTTTACATTATAACACAACGACTATAACAACATGCTGTTTGGTTTTACATCGAACAGGTGATCAAACTTGGATAACAGGGGTAACTATATACATGAGATATTTACATGGTGAGGAGTAACTTGTATAACAGGGGTCAATTATGATATACATGAGATATTTACATGGTAATGAGTAAAATTATCATAGTCTGTTAGCATGAAGTCTGTTAGCATGCCGGAGGTTAAAGGGCATTTCCTGTTTCCCAGCACTCAGCACGCTTCATGATAACACAGCCACCAAGTGAAGGAACATGCCGCTCTGCACTTTGGTGGCTGTGCAGAGGTGAGCTGGGGCCTTGGGACTCCCCAGCTATCTCTGAAGCCGGCCCTGCAAACTGAACACCATGTGTGAAATGAAGTTGGCACAGGGCTCCCTGAAGCGCAGGACCCTGTGTGAACAACATTCCCACACAATGGCTGGCCGGCCCTGTCTGTACTGTCTTATTATGTTTCATCAAACTATGTATGTTTTCTGTTACTTGTCATGGACTGTAGTGTGAAATTGAGCAACAAATTTATGAAATGAATAAAGAATATGCATTTATGTGTCTTCACAGCCTGGATGCCCCTTTATTTGGCACAGGTAAGGCTCTGTTTCCCACTACCCTACTGTTCTTGCCTGTGCTGATGTGTTCAATATTGCTGAGGGCTGTCAGGTTGCCTACTCAATGTTCAGAATCAGCGAAAGATGCGCTTCGCCATCTGATCTGCCTGTTTAACACTTTTCTGAGCAGGATGTATGAAGCAGATATGGAAAAACAAATTTTTATGGATGAGTGTCTGGTACCCTTCAAGACAGCAGCTGTTTTTGCTTTGCATCTTGATATGCCATCGGCACGTGTGTCTTTTTCCACCCCTGCTTCCTACAGAACTGGCTCGTGTGTGTGTTAGAGAGGATATTTAAATAAGGCAGTGAGCAGATGTGTGGGCAAACATTTTTGGCTTCTTGCCCTGTATTCCTGCTGATGTCATCCCATGAGCATGCTTCTTGTACGTCCTGTTTCAGCCATCAGCCCAGCTTCTCTGCATGTCCGAAAGGGATATCGTGTGGATAATGCGTCATGCGCCACAGCAGAGCCATAATGCTGCAAGAAGGGGGGTTATTTGAGGATACTACATTGTGATGGGCCTCCCTCCTTGCAGCTTTTCTTTAACTCGGGAGATGATTACTATTATCATTTGGCCATAGCCATGAATACATGTATGCCAGAAATGTATTTTCTAGGTCCCTAATTTTGCTATTCTTCAAGCTACAACTGTTTGATTTCCAAACTAAAAAGATATCCAGCCAGAGAGAATTCTTGGATTAACATTAAAAGAAAAGCTTTAAGATGCGTAAGATGATCTGCAAGCAGCAGTGTAGATGAAACTTTGGGCTGAGGGTAACCCCAAGGGCGTGTATAGAGCAATATGTTTGGGGGTGTCTATGCTCATAGGTCACTCTTTTTTCCACCAATGTCTTTCCTCATCCACTGCACACTAATAAAGGGCCACTGGAACGGGCATAAGTAAAGGGCCACTGGCACCGGCATAAGTATTCTTCCATCAACTTCCTGGTAAGGAACAGTAACCCAAGCAGAAAAAACACACAACACAATACTGACACTTTGAGTAAAAATGCCCATTTGGGGATCATTTTGAAAGTCGGCGCCTAGTTTTAGGTGCTAAGAATGCATGTAAATGTAGGTATTTTAGTCATTTATGCATATAAATAAAATAGCATGTAAAATAGCATTTCCCTCTTATAAAATAGCAGCCAACATCAAACTATGTGCGTTAGTCTGATGGCAAGTGTTTTCACTGGGGGTGGGCACAGAGGTGGAGTTTGGGTGGTATGTGCATTGGTTATAAAATATAATTTTATGCATGTGCTTGCAAAACGTAGTCACATTCGTTTAAACTATCAGTAGGGCTGGTGTCAGTGATCAGACCTTAATTTAAGGCATGTTCTCTGCCGCATATGCTCTTTGCAGGTTTACAGAGGGGGAGATGACCCTATACCAGATCTTATACTGACAGCAAGAAGAGCCTCAGTTCCACGGCAGTGTCTTCTGTTTTCTCTCTTACTTATGCTTTGGCACTCTACCATGCAAACAAAACTCACATTTCAAATTGTGTTTTCTTATTATTTATTATTTATTTATTACAGTTTCTTATATACCGCGCTATTTAGAATCAGCGCGGTTTACATCATAACAAAACGACCATTACGACAAACTGTCAGGTTTTACATTGAACAGGAGTACAAACTTGGATAACTGGGTTAACTATATACATAATCTATCTACACTGCAGTGTGCGGGCATTTCTAGATTGGGTTATTTCTTGGAGGGGATATCTGGTTTAAAGATATCTGGTTTAAAGAAAGTACTAGTGGAATGTCTGGTTATCCCTTGGACACTATGGGGGTCATTCTGAGGCACAAATGGCAGCGATGTATGCCCTGCCTGGACATACATCCCCGCTATTCATCCCCTTGCCACCCCATGCAAGGCTCAGTGTACTTATAAAGGAGTTGCACAGGGAGCCTTAGACGGAGGCGGAGCGAGGGTGGTGCGTGGTTGGCCATCACCCTGGACATACAGGGCTGATTCTGAGCTTGGCCCTCTATGTCCTGGATCAGCCTTCTAGACAGGTGACTAAGGTGAATAAGTCCCCCTGGACATAGGGGACAGCGAAGGCCAGTGGCAGCAGGAAGGTGAGTGGTGCAGTGAGTTCCCCACAGCCCGATCCTGGCTATGGTAGGCCAGATTGTGGGTCGAGCTGCCAGGAAAGGAGGCTCTGTCTTGCGGCTGGCAATTATGGCTCCTGGATGGAGCCATGGTGCCATGGTGATGGAATGCCTTGGCATCATGGCTCCATTCAAGAGCCTGACTGAGTTAGCCGAAGATCTGTAGGGCAGATACAGGCCTGTAGACCCAATTCTGAGGGGCCATACAGGGGCTCGACATCCAGAAGGGAATTGGCCTCCACATCACAATCCTACCAATTAAACAATTCTGGGCTTAGCTCATTGTTCTATGTGTTATCACTGGTTTCTGAGAGCCCCTTTTACTAAGTGCCACTAACCAGTAAAGTGCATTAAAGCATGCATTAACTGACCATGCAGGCATGCTAGAAACTGGCCGCTGAACACATGTTAACAGGCATGCACATGCTAATGTGGAGAATGGGTGGGTTAGAGGCGGAGTGCAGGTGTGGGGAGCACATTAGCACACAAGCACCTTTACATGCGCCCACGCTAATTGCCACATTAATGATACCTCTATGGGTATCATTAGGTGCACCCGCGTTAAGTGCGCTGCACATTAACATACTCAGTCACATGGTAACTGCTGGGAACATGCTGGTCACGTCCCCAATAACATGTTACAAGTGCATGTTAATTGCACAGCTTTACCGGGCTCTAGTAAAAGGGTCATGGCTACCAAAATTCTCATCTAGATTGCGCTGCAGTTTTAAACTATTCTCTGTATTTCTACTGCTTCCATTTGGTGAGTTTGACAGTTTCTGGATTCGCGGCATCACCTTGATGTTTATGTACATTGTAGACATTTATGGCCACAAAACTTGGGTTGAGTAAGATATTACAGAGTTACCATCACATAATCACAGATTCTGTTTAAACTTTTCTCTTTGGTCGATAAGATTGTTTATGGGAATGCCTCCAAGTGTGTTCAGTTTTGCTTATTGCCCTTAATGGGCTTTATGAGCAATGAATAAGATACTTTCAGAGATTCCGTCTTCTAAGGATTATTGTTCGAAATCTATTATGACTAGATCTTTCTCTTATCGAATGGCTATGGACTAGATATCAGAAACAGTGTAGCATCTTAGGTGGCGATTAACTTACCCATTGTTAGACCGACAGCCGTTCCGAGCGTCCAAGACGGGCAGGGCTGTTTCTGTCCTCCTATCTTTGATGCAAGAGTGTTCACTTTCTACTCCCTACCGCATCAGTCACATTCTCGCATTGATTTTCTTCTCCTTTCCCACCCTCTAAGAAACAGTGTAGCAGGAGAGCAACTATCTATATTTTAGGAAAGGTTTAAAACAAACTTATTTCAGGCAACATTTGCTTTGGATTTGATCTTTTTTAACAGCTATAATGTTACTTTATGTATGTTTACTTATTAATTTTATAGTGCATGCTATCTGGCCCCGTTGACAGATAGCGCTATCTGCATAAAGCGTGTTATCTGCATGCGTTATCTGCATAAAGCGTGTTATATTCATGAGTGGGCGAGATTAGGGCAGAGTGGGCATGTCTGCAACACACGGTTACCATGGGCCTCAACCATCAGATTTGCTGAAAGTGCGGTGCAGCTAACTCCATCGCAATGGGTGGCGTTAGCTACATCCAGGCTGCTGTCCAACCACGCTCACTGTTTTTTTTTTTTTTGTGCATTATCTACTGGGGAAATGTTCTGCACACCCCCAACGGATAACACATGACTCTTGCAGCTAATAGCACGCTATCTGCTCGTATTTACTGCTCTATCTGCAAAGCCCAACATGCTTTAGGAAATAGACCCCCTATGCATTCTTTATCAATAAATTAAGTTACTCAGCTGCCTAGTGGACTCAGTTGCAGAAAGACCTTTCAGCTGAGACTTTTACGCTGTCCTGGTTGTATGAAATGCTTCCAGGAAATTTGCTTTGAACTGAAGTTCTGTTTCATGAATCTTCATTAAATGGAGCAAAATGTTCACATTTTCATACCTTAATGTAACATATCTTCAAAGAAAGATGTTATTAACAGAGCTGCTATGAATGTCTTGCCAAAATCTCAATCTCCTCAAGTGACCCTGGTGAGTAATAGATACTTTCCTGTGTCTTAAGGCTAGTGTTTTTAAAATTGTTTACCATTTACCAGAAATAACATTAAGCATTCATTAATCATACCAGTCCAACAGAAAAGTAATTTCCAATCATGTCATATACCCATGATACACTGGGGATAGATTAAACGAACCGGCTAACATACATTGCAAAGATAACGGAAGAATGAAAACTAGCTATTTCACCAATACAGTTCTGACTCAGAGTTCAATTAGCAGAACAGTTACCAAAATGAACTGGCCAATGAAGAGAAATCATCACCTTTCCATGAAAAGGTCAACTATGTCCATACGCAAACGATGATGTCATTCCCTGAATTTAGTCAAGTCTTAATCTAAACACAACCATTCAATGTGTCTCCAGCTCACTGTTCCAGAAACCTAACGTAATATAATATTGTATGAAATTTGCAAGCATAAGAAAGAGCTTGTATTTCAACAGTAATAACCCTGAGGCATGAAGAATTCAGCAACAGGGTATAAATCACGAAAATGTTTCAGATGACAATAGGATGTACAAATAACAGAGCACTTTTCTGTGAACCTGCGAGCTGAGGGAATCAGACTGAGCAATTTCAGGGGGCCAGGAAGCTCCACCCACTTAGCTCTGTCCACAGCTTGCAGTTGGCGAGGGGCATCAGTGTAAGGAGACGTCCGGGTTAGCATAAAGTTAAGACCAGTGTTGCCATGCCTGTGGTTTTCCTGCCCAATTGGACAAATGTTTTGGACAGATCACAGGGATAATTAATATGTAGTAGAGTTTTTGGGCTACTGCCTTCTGTCACTTTGGGTGAGAGAACCGCAGAAAATGGAGCACACAAAAATTTCAGAAAATGGTGGTCAGGTCCCATAACAAAACAACTGGAGCTGGCCAAGGAGATGTGGTACTATGGGAGTGACTGCCAGACTCCAGCCAATCAAGGAAGGGGAGGGCGTGGCATTTGGTGGTACAGGCATGGTCACATCTGATAGACTGCCAGATCAGCCAATCAGGAAAGGGGTGGATTTGGCCAAGGGAGGCTCATTGTTTTAGGCTGGTTTAGAAGCAGAATTGATCTGGATGCATCTGCAATATTTATACATTCCCTGCAGCATTAAGCACTTCCATCAGAGATTGAGCTGTTCCAGAGGGGCCAAAAGGCTCTACCCATTTAGCTACATCAGGGGTCTCTAACTCCAGCCCTGGAGGGCTGCAAACTAGTCAGGTTTTCAGGATGTCTTTAATGAATATGCATGAGATATATTTGCATGCACTGCCCCCATTGTAATCAAAAGTATCTCATGCATATTCATGAGGGATATACTGAGCATCTGACTGGTTTGCAGCCCTCCGGGACTGGAGTTGGAGATCCCTGAGCTACATGCACAACCTGCAGTCAGCATTTGATGTCAGTGGAAGGCATGGTTCTCAACTCAGTCCTTGGGACACACCTAGCCAGTCAAGCTTTCAGGAGAGCTACAATGAGTATGCATGAGAGAGATTAGCATATATTGGAGGCAGTGCATGCAAATCTCTCTCATGCATATTCATTGTGGGTATCCTGAAAAACTAAGTGGCCAAGTGTGTCCCAAGGACTGGTTTGAGGACACCTGATGTAAGGGGTGCCTGGATTACCATAAACTTAAGATGCTACTGCCATTAGGCAGCTCACTGCCAGCAGCCACCTAAGTTGAGTGCCCCTTAGTGAGCGCCTTTGTGAAGCCCCTTGTGGTGAAGTCTGTCTGTTTATTGTAAGGATGGGGATTAGGGGTTGGGATTAGAAGGTGAGTGATGTAGCTCGGTTGATTGTGTGGTGTGATTGGGATTTGGGGTACTGGATTTAGGAAGAGGTAGGGGGAAGGTTTAGGAATGGGGAAGATGGACAACAGGATAAAGGCATTGGGGAAAGAAGGGGGGAAGGGGAAATAGTAGAGATAGGCAGTTTTTATTTTTGACACCAGTACTTGAAGGGCAAGGAGGTAGGGAGGGGTTGTTTTGTTGAATATGGTGGTGATAAATGTCAGGGCTATGGGTGCTAAAGGGCCACTGCTGTATGACTGGATTCTTGAAGCAAGAATGGATATATTTTGTCTGGTAGAAACTTGGGTTAAAGAGGGAGATAATGAGTCTTGTGTAGACTTATCCTCCAGGTTGCTCCTTTTTTCCATAAAGCATGATTCAGTTATCGGAGTGGGAGATTAGAGGTTCTCTTTTGGGGCAATTTCTCCAGAAAGATTAGTTTTGCATTTACCATGATAGTCATGTGAAGTATGATCTCAGTCTGTCAAATTTACTGCTAACGCTCAGTGTAGTACTTGCATCATGCCAAAGAGAACCTCCTACTGGAATTTATAAGATGTGACATGTATGGGTAATTTGTCAAGGTCTGCTTGGAAATTCCTCTTAATCAAGACTGTGGCACCGAACATGATGGGAAATATCTTGGTATCTTTCTACCATATTTTCTTCGTCTCTGATTACATTTCTCAGTACTTTAAGATCTTCTCCCTCTCAACATGATTCACAGAATAGTCACTTGGGACTGCCACCTTTATAATACCAATCTGGTGTTCTTTCCTTAACCACTTAACCAGCTTCCTTATAACCAGATTTTTATCAGTTAGAATGGGAGTGTCCCAGGTGCTCATAGCCTCTCATTCTCCATTATTCTCTTAGGGTCATGATCCCAGTACTTTTCTGATACAGCAATGCTGTAGTGTTTACAGGGTCTCCAGTGAATGAAACATGCTACTTTATTGTGCCTTTCTGTATGGAAATTTTCTGCCATCAACACTTCACAACCAGCTATAAGGTGAGTCACTGTTTCCCGCTCTTTCTTGCAGAATATGTCTGTTTTGCCAGTTTTTTCTATGCTTGCTATAAACATCTTGTCCATAATTTGCTGTTTTGGGCTGCAACTATCAATCTCTCATCCTTTGGTTTCAGTTCGCCTATCAAGCCATTCATGTGTCTGGTGTTGATCGCCAAAAGGTTCCTGGAGTAACACTTTGTATTTCCCACTGTATTTGTGTATTTTCCATTTGTTTTTCTTTGCTTGCTTATCTAATTCTTTGACAAGTTTTTTTCTCTTGCTTTGCAAATTCTGTTGCTTCCCTGTGTGTGCTTGTGGAGTCTCCCTCATTCCTTCTAATCATCGGAATTCTCGTTCAAGTTTAATGACTGAGACAGATTCTGGATGTTTACTTTCAAATTTCTGCGCTTTTTGCATACTGGGATTTGATGATGCTGTTAAGTAGGCCTAGAGGCTTATGATAGTAGCTCTGTATGTATAATCTATGAGGCCTAGTCCTCCTTTGGCTCTGAAGATATACAGTCTTGGCATACTAGTTCTTATGAATTATCTTATGGACATGGAGGAGTTTTCTTGTTTGTACATCCTGTTTTTCAAGATCTTTAAGAGATCAGTCTTCAATCCCAAAGCTGTATGAGAGTACAGGAATTGCCAGCTGATTAATGGCTTGTATCTCATTCCATGATGTTAAAGCACTTTTCAATAATGCTTTTAATCTCCTGTAATATTCTTTATTGATCTTTTCTTTCAGTAATTTCTACTTGAGTTTCACTCCTTCCTCTACTCCTAGACATTTATATGTACCTTCAAGTTCCTCTCAGTCCAGGAGCTATTTTTCGTTTTGCTCAATTTTACTCTAAGAAAGGTGCTAGCACATTTGTCAAGCCAAAAGTTATCCTGATGTCATCTGAGAAGCTTTTCACTACAGAGTTATTCTGCTAATTCTTGGTTGCTGGAATTGTACATCTTCAGGTCATCTACAAATAGTAAGTATGATGTTACCTCTGGATGGTCCCTTCTTTAGGATTCAGGCTAAATGCATATTCCAACGAGTTGTTGAGAGTACTTATTGAATTAAGTGCCATACAAAACAGAAGTGGTGATAGGGAATCTCCCTGAAATATTCCTCTCTGGATCTTGGTGTTAGAAATGATGAACTGACCATCATCATACTTTAAAAGAGTTTGGTTTGCCACAGTTTACATTTTAAGGAACTTTATTACCTGCTTTTCATAGCACTGGCCATGATGGCCTTATTCAACATTAACTGGTCTTTGGTTCTCTATGCTCCCCTCTTATTACTCTTCTATATTGCCATGATGTTATTGGAATCAATATGATCATATATTCTGTCTGCATCTATTGCAGTGAACAGCTTGACTGTAGGTAGACAAGTTATTGGTCTGTAATTTTTAGGAATGTTACTTGGGTCCCCTTTGGAAGGAGAAATGTTCTTCCTGTTATAGGCCATTTTGGTATCAAGTCTAGCTGCTTGATCCATTGTTTGTTTTTTTTCAGTTTGCCAGGTCTTGGTAAAGTGAAGTTAACTTTTTGATTCAAAAGTTGGTCACTTCATCGGACCTGGCTCTTCCAGTTTGAGGCTCTTTTTAACCTGAATTCTAACTCTTGTTGCAGGAGGTCATTCCATTGGTTTGATGTTTGCCTTTACTAAATGCTCCCATATGCAAGGTAACCATTCTGCTTTTTGATTGTGCTCTATGGTGTCATTTTTTAAAGTTTTCTCCAGAAGGTTTCTGTTTTAGTTTGGTTGGTGGTGTTTTTACCATATTAATGCTCTTTCCCAGTTCCCTATAGAACTGTTTTGGTATCTCTCGAAATAGTGTATTTTGATATCTTTCTTTTCTATTCATATCTTTGCAGTTTTTATGCTTCTGCTGCCACTTTCAATTTATTGTTGGAGCATGTGAATTTCAGATCTTCTGTTAATGCAGCATGTTTCAATTTGAAGTTTTGGATTTTCCTCAATAACTTTGATGATCTCAGTCCTTTTAGATACTCGTCTATGAGGGATGCCTCCGCACGCAGTGATTTTATTTTTGCTTCAATGTGTTTTTTCCAAGGATGAGTTGTTCTCTTTTTCTTCTGGCCCTGTGTTCTTGTTGGTAGTATTCTTTCAGTAATCATTTTAGCTGCACAATATTTTATTCAGTCTATTTCTGTGATGTCAATAAATAGTCCCTCACCTGGAACCCAGCATATTCATCTTTTTCCACAAGGACTAGGAGCTCAACCTTTAATTTCTCCACCTCCAGGTATTCTCCTCCCTTTCTTTATCTTCTTCAGTTGATTTCATGTCCTGTCTCCATCTTTACCTCACTGTTCTTCCTAGTACTCTGTTCCAAGACTCCTTTTTCTCTCTCCTTATTAACCTTCTCTCTGGTGTTTCTTTCTGGATCCTTGATTTCTCTTACTACTTCAGTTCTTCTTATGCTTCTTTCTGGATCCTTGATTTCTTCTAGTCCTCTTCCTTCTTCTGCACCAACTTTTCTTCTGTTGTTCCATTATGAGGCTTCTCTTTCTTTTTCTGTGTATTCTTTTCTTTTGATGCTCCCATTTAGGTCTCCTCCTTTCTGTATTTCTTTTCCCACAGAAGACCTTAGTTGATTTGAAATGTTATTATTCACGTACTTCTTCACTTTTATTCTTTTCTTTTGATGCTCCCATTTAGGTCTCCTCCTTTCTGTATTTCTTTTCCCACAGAAGACCTTAGTTGATTTAAAATGTTATTATTCACGTACTTCTTCACTTTTATCTGCAAAATTAGAGCTCTTAAATTTGCATCACTTGCTTTTTGCAGTTTTCTTGTGGCAATATTCTTCTTTCTTCCAGCTTTTGATGGATTCTCTTTGTATACCCTCTCAATTTAAATATAGGGTTTGTAACATAAAGATTACATTACCTCCTCTTTATTTGCATGAGTTCACTTAATTGTAGTTAATCCTCTCAACTTTTTCATTAACTTTTATGGTTTATCTTCTGCCACAATGGGCCCATAGACAAGAACACCATGGTTTTTGTCTGTGGCAGGGGTGTTAAATTCATCTGTAGTACAAGCATTATTGCTACCAGTCTCTAGCCCTAGTATGTAAGCTATGGGTAGTGTAACACGGAAGATCTGCCCTCTGCCTCAGAAGCACAGAAATCTGCTATTTGCAGTCTAGATTCTGACAGGCAGGCAAGTCACAAGGTTCCCAGTTACCATAGGCAATGTAAACAAACTCAGACACGAGGTCTGCAGTCACGCCTAGCTAGTAAGCATTCCCCAGCTGCTGATGAAAATGGCTTTAACCTGTGCAAGGGAACGCCCAAGAAGCTGTATAAAAAATGCTCAGTGCAGTCAGAGTTAGACTGGCAGGACAGGAGAAGCTTGCAAGACTGGCAAGACCCGAGAGACTTGCAGGACTCAGAAGAAAGCTCAGAATATTCAGGAAATACAGACACAGAGTCAGAACTGCCTGAAACTTCTAGCAGGAAGTCACAAAGAAATTCACAGAAAGAAACGAGGAGAGTTTCACACAGAGAGGTCAGCTGTAAGAAGCACTTACCTCTGACGCAGCTTGAATTTCCTAAGCACCGGGCTGTGCTGAATGAATGGGAGGCAGCAAAAGGCAAACCGTATGTATCTGAAAAGCATGGCAGCTTAAAACAGTTACAAGCCCTAGAGAGGGAAAGAAATGCTATTGAAGATGTGTGTATGTCTGACCCTGAAGAGTGTGTGCCAGTGAAACCCTGCAAAAGATTTCCAAGGGAGAAATCTTCACATAATAGAAGAGAACAGTGTTATGGTTTGCAGCCAAATGTAAAAGGCAGGAAGTTTAAAAGTTTTAAGGATAAAGCTTACTCAGAGAAAGGTGTCTCTCCTTCCTGCTATTACAAGCTATATGACAGCTATTTGCCCTGCTGTGAAGAAGGCTGTTCAGAGAGCACTGATAGAGATACGGGACTAAGAAAGGTGCAAACTTTCTGTTCTAATGAAAATACTGTAAATGATAAAGCAAAGTGTGAGCCTATGATTACAGAGGCTGGTATTGAAAGCCCATGTGATGAAGCCATGGATTGTACGCTGTTGTTATCCGATATGGGTTCCTCCTTATGCTGAAGCCAGGATAAGAGTGCCTCGTGAGTGCTGAGAAAGCTAAGAAGAGACAGCTAGCATATCGGATAAGCTCTATACTGTGATTTATGATTTCTGTTGAAGCAAGATGCTATGTTTAAGTTTTCTTCAGTTTACCAGAAGTATGGTTGTATCCTGAGATTTTTGTATTATAACCTTTTTGAAAATCCAACCCCGGGAGGGGAATAAAAATCCTTTTGAAAAACCTGACCACTTGACTCACAACTACAACTTTCTACAAGAAAGGTCAGGCCCAGCAGTCTGGCTGTTAGCTTAGGCCACAGTCCAGCTCCTGCTGGTGACAGTAGGCACCTTTTTATCCTAAGCGAGATGCGGCCAGTATGAATTCTTCTTTTTCTGTCTTGTAGTGTCAACTTGCTAAGATTTGGTATAGATTTTATGCAACTGGGTCACCACATGAAGATACTCAGCAACACTTGAGAAAAAACTTGTTTCTCTTACCCACTTTTGATGATGTGTTCCACTTTGACTCCGACTCCACCCCCCCCCTCTAGTTAATTTAGTATTGTGGGAAGAGGATGTGAAAGGAATTAAATATATAGCTTTTAAGAATTGTGGGAGATGTAATTCAATTGTTTTGTTGGTCTATCACCCACCAAATGTTGTACAGTCAGCTTTGGAGGAATTATTGGGGTTAGTAGTGGATAATGACCACTGGGGGATTTTAATGTTCCTCAGGTGGATGGCTTCCTTGTGCAAGTAATGAGTTTTTTAAAGAAACCACCCATGGGGGGGGGGGTTGGAAGAATTAGTTAGAATTGCTGTTTGTTTTGCCATCAGTTCTAGCTATATGTAAAGATTCAGGTGCTTCCAGTTGCTCGATTTTCTCATAAGCTGATTCAGTTTAGCATTCAGGTTGCTGTAGAGTTGGCAAGTAGGAAAGGGAGGGTATATAAGATGAGAGATTTGGGGCAATAACACAAGAGGCTGTGGTGGAGGAGCTTCGGAAGATGTCTGTAGGTAATCAAGGGATGGAACTGGAGAATATAGTAAATAGGTGGAATATGATGACAGGGAAGGTTAGTGATATTGTAGTCCCTGAGAAGGAATGTTTTATGAAATCTTGGAAGATGCAGCCCTGGTATCATCCAGGTTTGTAATTGGAGAAACAGCAGCTCAGACAGCTGGAAAGGAAGTGAGTGAAGGGCACATGTGAGGGCGATAGATTACATTACAACTACTACTACTACTAATAATAATAATTAAGTTCAAGGGTAAAGATGGAATTAGGAAAGGGGCCGTTATCTAGTAGGGACATTAGAAACCTCATGATATCGTGTTATCCTTGGGAAAGCAGGTTCAGGTCAGAGAAGATGTGAAGGATGGTGGAGGACTGGAGACTGATGGTAGGAAGATAGAAGGACAGGGGTTGGAGGAATTTGCTTTAGTGACATGCTGTGAGATTCATAAGGTTTCGCAACAGATGAGATATACTTCCTGGGAGTTGGATCTTGGTTCACCAAAAATTGTTCAGCTGTTAGGGGGCTATGTAAAGAGGAGTTTTTGGATATTATGCATTGTTGTTCCAAATCTTGTGGGCACCTGGAGCGGGTGCCCTTCACCCTTGTGGCACAATTACCCCCGCTGGGCCCTCACAGTGGTGCCAGCACAGCAAACCTACCTTAATGTGATGGGTAGCTTGCTGCATTGGCCCAGTGGTTCTTCCTATGAAGGAAAGGCGGGGGAGGGGAGATCTGCTACAGACTTTTAAGTATCTCTGTGGTATAAATGCACAGGAGGAAAGCATGAGGGGGTATAGGATGAAGGTGAAAGGGGTAATCTGAAGAAATATTTCTTTATGGAGTGGGTGGCGGATGCTTGGAATAGCCTTCCAGCAGAGCTGGCAGACTGTATCTGAATTCAGGAAAGCATGCGAGAAGCATGGAGGATCTCTAAAGCAGAGGAAGGCATTGTAGCCTAGCAGACAGGATAGGTCAGTTATATGGTCTTTATTTGCTGATGCTTTCTGTTTCTCCATTTCCTGGTTCCATTCACAGACACTAGGAGCCCTTGTAATATCACGCCAATTCAACATATCACTGCAGTAACTTTCCATTATTTTTGTTACAAAAGGAAGCACTTGCTATCATTGACCTGGAAGACCCAGTGAGCAGTAGGAAGACATTAGGGCATCCCTGCTCTTTAGATCTTACAGCAGTTCTGCGGGTGAGTGCAGTGCAGGTAAGACCTTTGCCATGTTCAGCTGGGCAGTAAGCATGAAGAGCTTGCAGTGTGCCAAGAGCCGGTTCAGCCGCCTGCGAAGAATTGAAAAGTAATCTCTTTAATCATACTCACGTGAAGGCGATCAGCTGAAGGCTCACGCCCCGTCGATTGAACACACCAGCTATGTAGCAGTAAAAGATCAGTTTGGGTTGATGATTCCAGAAATCACTGTGAAAAATATAAAGCGGGAAAATAAGCAAAAAGGCATCACCGGTGTATTAGAGTCACTGCATATTTATGGTGTTCTTTGTTAAGTCCTGATGAAAATAAAAGACAATCTTGGGACAAAATCAGCAGTAAAATGTACATAGTAGCAAAGGACTCAGATTAGAGAGCACATGACATGGAGTCTGCCTCCCTGCTGGATTGTCTCATTTTTCAGTAGCCTTGGAATAAGGTAGAAGTACCTCTTACAGAAAAATCCTGCTGTAGTCAGGGAGAAGATCTAAGAGAACGGGAGCAAATGTTTCAAAACCGGCTCAATTTCAAGAAAAAGAACATGATTGAAAGTTTAATTTTATTCCAACAGAAAGCTACTAAAATGGTCAGTGGTCTTTGTCATAGAGCATATGGAGATATACTGAAAAATCTCACTTTGAGAAGAAAGACGGGGAAGGGGGATGTGTTAGACATTTAAATACTTCCATGGCATAAATTAAAGGAAGCTATGGAAAGAAGGGTCATGGGATGAAAATGAGAGAGAATAGACTCAGAGCAATCTAAAGATATATTTCTTTACGGCAAGGTTGGCGGATGCGTGGAACAGCCTCCCAGTGGAGGTGGTGGAGATGAGAACAGTATCTAAATTCAAGAAAGTATGGGATAGGTAGAGAGGATCTCTGTGGAAGAAGAAAGATTGTAGGGTTTATCCACTATCATTTTCTATGGGCCTTTTATTCAAAGCTACTAGCCCGCATAGGAGGTCCTACGACCCGGGTAAGTGCTCTTTGATTGGGGCCATTCCTTGATTCTCAACAGCATTACCCAGCTAAGGCTGCTGAAAATTATTGCAGACTAACCCTGTGCTATCTGGATGGCACTTGTGCAGTTCATATTTGGAGCAAGAGTGGTCCCCAGGTTATTAGCGAAATTCAGTCTGCAAACTGAATAACTCTCCGGATAAAGTTAGGATAGATAGGATGAATATAGTTGCTATCCAGAGAGCCTCAGTGGTCACTGCTGAATCTGTAAATTCACTATCCCCATACCGTCATAGAATATCCAGATTTACAGCAGTTAAAAAAACCACTGACCATCCCAGCTGAATACTGACCCCTATGCTTCTATGTAACCCTAGTCTGGGCAGGGCTTGATGGCTTTCTATCCCCAGTAGGATCAGATCTTACAGTGACAGGGCCTTTAGCTCCCCCCCCCTTCCAACATACACATGGAGACACATTTCACAAGTGCAATCTGGGTCATCAAAGCAAGAACATCTGGAAAACCGCAGGCAAGAGCAAGTTCAGGCCCGATTTCGGAAATGTGGATGTGCCCGATATCCACTTGTATCAAACCTCTATATAGACATCCCCAGGATAACATTTCAGAATGAAGATGTCTAATAGTATAATGGTTAGAGGAGTAGCTTACAAGCAGTGTGGCCCGGATTCAAATCCTGGTGTGGGCCTCAGTGATTTGAGGCTAGTCACTTAATTCTCTATACTCTCTGGATGTTTGAAGGTGAAAACAAGCCTTTTCCTGATGTCTATTTCTGCCTGGAGAAGGTATGGACATGCCTGTAGACCTTTCTGCGATGAAACGGGGACATGTAAGTACATTGCCCCTCCCTGGACATGCCTCCACCACACCCCCATGCCTACTTGGACATCCCTGCACTGGAGATGTCTGCAAACATCATTTGTGGAATGGCTATGGAGACGTATCCATGATTATAATGTACACGTGCACATCTTCAAATGTCCAAATCATCACTAAACCTTTTAAAATGACACATAGCCACAGGTAAAAGCAAGATTAAATATCTCTTTTCTCTACATGAGACTTTGATGATAAATAGAGAATTCAATATCAGAAATTACCCACGGTCTCTTGTACATTACTCTCTTTTATCCAAAGTCCATTTAGTTCTTGGGTCACCCTCTGGTGAGGAGGACACAGCGAAGAATGAATTCGGCTCAGAATTCGCAAATGAAGCACAGATTAAAATGTTTTTGGCACAAATTCCTGCTGGCAACTTTTCAAATGGTAGCCTCCTGGCAAAACAGCAAACATCACAAAAATGTTTTCTCAAGAGATGTATAGGTTTGATGTGTGATGGAAGAGACAAAAGGTTTTCATTTGTTTTGAGTGGCAGAGAGGTGGGGAAAAGAAGGGGGCTGTGGTGAAAAAAGCAACGGAGGTGAAATTCAGGAAAGCAGCACAGGAGGCGAGAGGCTGCAAGAATAAGGCAAGAGAAAAGCTTAAATGAAGAAAACGAGGGAAGGTATTAGAAAAAACTGGAAAGAAGCCTAAATATGCAGAATTTTTACTTTAATTGCTCAGATAATTTTCCAATGGCCCTAAACAGAGTCAACCTTTTGACCAGTTATGTTGAAATATTACTTTAATAGCAGCTGTTAGGCCTAAGCAGCCTCAGACAACAGAAATCTAAAATTACTTAAAATGGTAATTTTGCTCTGACTCAAAGTGCATGAGTCAGTAGAAATAAACAGTTATGGAAATCTCTTGGGACTGCAACATTTTCCCTTGATCATGGATGCATATTTTTCATTAAAGAGAAACTGATTTGGCCCACCCCAGGCTCTAACTTCGTATGCTGCTGAGGTGCAAGAGAGCTGGTTTCCTTCTGCTAGACACATTACAGGAGAGAAGATCTTGAGCCTCAAAGGAAAAAGGCACGAATGTTCGAGCTCTGGGAAGAGCCCTCGGAAGCCACTCCTTTTGCCAGCCCTTAACAAAAAAAGGGAATCCTAAAAGAGGGACAAGGAAAAAGATCATTGTATCACTGGGTCTGTTTTCTAAGCTGACTTAATTGCTTAACACAGAAATTACTGTGCTTACAGTTAGCGTAATTCCCATCTTGAAAGAGCCAAGGTGGAAAATGCCATTTTGGGGTGTGGAATGGGCAGGGGGCTCTGTACGCTTTCTCTACCTCCCACCCTCCTCCCACAGCCACACCCCATTCCTTGCTGGGCTGGTTTTTAGTGACTCAGATGAGTATTGCTAAGCTGAGCCAAGGGTTAGCACAGGCTATTTGTAACCGGGTCCCATGTTCTTCACTCCCCGTGCTCTGCTGCAGTATTGAAGCACACTCTACCGGGGCTGCTTCACCTGAAAGTCCTGCACAGACATACCTGAGTCTGTGAGTGGAGGAAAGGGGAAACGTTTCAGCTTGTTACTGCTTCAAAATTGTTTTTATCTTTAAAATTTATTTCTTCTGTTGATTTTGAACTGCCTAAAATGATAGATGAGCTGTTGATAAATCTTTTAAATAAATAAATATGAAATATTATCAGATACACACACACACAATGCAGATTCGCGTGCACACATCACACATATACAGGGTGGCCCAAAAAAGTGAGGATATCTTGGAAATTAAAAGCATAAACAGTTTACGTATTTAACCTTTTTAGCTATATAACGTCTTTATTTCAACAATTTCCGGTCGCTATCTTTGTTTTTTTAAATTTGTCAATTGTTTACATCTGTCTTTTTGAATTTTTAAATAACTTATATGCTACGAGATGTTCTCACTTTTTTTGGACCACCCTGTATACACAGAGACACAATGCAGATCTCACTACTATTACTACTACTGTTTTGGATCTGTCTTGGGTCCACTCCTTTTCTCTCTCTGTACCCAGTCCCTTGCTGCACTTATCTCTTCCCATGGCTTTCAGTACCATCTTTATGCCGATGACTCCCAGATTTACCACCTGAAATCTCTCCGGCAATCCAGACCCAGATCTCTGCCTGACTTTCTGCCATTGCTACTTGGATGTCTCACCGCCACTTGAAATTGAACATGGCAAAAATTGAGCTTCTTATTTTTTCCCCTAAAACTTCCTTTCCCCTTTCTCCTTGCTCAGTCTCTGTGGATAACTCTCTACTCCTCCCTAGATACACATACATACACAGAGACACACACACATACACACTTCTACTACTGAACATTTGTATAGCGTTACAAGACGTATGCAGCGCTGCAGAGACACATGTAAAAGAGACCGTCCCTGCTCTTCAGAACTTACAATCTAGTCAAGACAGACAACACAGTAGCTGTAGACACGGGCTACATCTAGGGGAATGGTAAGGAGACACAAAGGAGATCAGGTGAGTCAACATCCAAAAGCAGCAGCGAAAAGGTGCGTTTTCAGCCTGGATTTGAAAAGGGCCAGAGAAGGAGCCTGACGTATAGACTCAGGTAGTTTGTTCCAGTCATAAGGAGCAACAAGGTGAAAGGAGCGAAGTCTGGAGTTAGCAGTAGAAGAGAAGGGCACAGATACACAGTCACACACACACGGAAGAGTTCATAAAAGATTTTGTCCTAATTATTATAAACTTCAAAAAACTATTCAATCCTCAGTAACTCCTATATTATTGTGGGTGCTTTAATTTCTTAGCTATCCATTATAAAATGCACAAAAATAAAGATTAGTAAATAAAACAAAAAACATTTGAAGTGGCATCTTAGAAAGGGCGTCCAACTTCAGTCTGGGACATCCAGAACAGAATATAAAGAAAAATGATAGGGATGTCTATGCTTCAGCTTAATTTTAGAAACAAAGATGCCCTTGATGTAGACGCAATGGGCTGGCGTCCATGTAAGAACATAAGAATACCATACTGGCTCAGACCAAGGTCCAGCAAGCCCAGTATCCTGTTTCCAACAGTGGCCAATACAGGTCACAAGTACCTAGCAGTTTCTCCAAAGGGCACAGGTTCCACAATGCTTATATTGGGGCAAACAGTGGATTTCCCCGGTCTCCTTTAATAATAGTTTATGAACCTTTCCTCCAGGAACTTGTCCAAACCTTTTTTATAAGAACATAAGATATGCCATACTGGGTCAGACCAAGGTCCATCAAGCCCAGTATCCTGTTTCCAACAGTGGCCAATCTAGGTCATAAGTACTTAGCAGTCTCCCCAAAAGACACAGGGGTCAATGCTTGTATTGGGTCAAGCAGTGATATCCTGGGTCCCTTTTAATAATGATTTATGGACCTTTCCTCTAGGAACTTGTCCAAAAGTTTTTTAAATCCAGCTACACTAAAAGCTTTTACTGCATCCTCCGGTAACGAATTCCAGAGTTTGAGTAAAAAAATATTTTCTCTTATTAGTCTTAAAAGGATTGCATTGTAGCTTCATTGTTTGTCCCCTAGTCTTTCTACTTTTTGATGGTATAAATAACCGATCTACGTTTACCCGTTTCACTCCATTCAGTGATTTATAGACCTCTATCATATCCCCCCTCAGTCGTCTCTTATCCAAGTTGAAGAGCCTTAACCTCTCCTCATAGGGGTATCCTTCCATCTCTTTTACCATTTTTGTCGCTCTTCTCTAATTCTGTTATATCCTTTTTAAGACATGGCGACCAGAATTGCACACAATATTCAAGGTGCGGTCGCACCATGGAACGATACTGAGGCATTATAATTTCCTTGGTTTTATTCTCCATTCTTTTCTTTATGATTCCCAGCCTTCTATTTGCTTTCTTGGCAGCCACTGCACACTGGGCAGAGGGTTTCAATGTGTTATCCATGACAATGCCTAAATATTTTTCCTGGGTGGTGGTGGTTTCTAAGGTGGTATCTTGCATTGTGTAACCATAGTTTGGGTTGTTCTTTCCTAGGTACATAACTTTGTACTTGTCCACATTAAATTTCATCTGCCATTTGGACGTCCAGTCTTCCAGTCTATCAAGGTCCTCTTGCAATTTTTCATAATCCTCTTGCATTTTAATAACTTTGAATAATTCTGTGTCCTCTGCAAATTTGATCACCTCACTCATTATTCCAATTTCCAGGTCATTTATAAATATGTTAAAAAAACACTATTCACCTTTCTGCATTGATAAAACTGGCCATTTAGCCCTACTCTCTGCTTTCTATCTTTTAACACGTTCCTGATCCACAATACTACATTGCCTCCAATTCCATGATTGGTCATTCTCCGATCTAATGGTTCTACAGATGATTTTAATGATAGTTCACAGATTACTAATAGCAGGTCTGCAATCTCACACTTCAGTTCTTTCAACACTCTTGGATGTATACTATCTGGTTCAGGTTTTTTACTACTCTTTAGTTTATCAAATAGTTGTAATACATCTTTCTGGTTTATCAATATTTCTTTCAGTTTTTCCGATATATCACCTTTATATACCATTTCAGTCATGGGTAACTTCTCTACATCTTCTTCAGTAAAGACCGAAACAAAGAATTAATTCAGTCTCTCGACTATGGCCTTTTCCTCACTTAGCACCTCTTTTACCCATCTATCATCCATTGGTCCAACTGACTCTCTCACAGGTTTTTTGCTATAAATGTACTTGAAAAAGGTTTTATTATGCATTTTTGCTTCCATGGCATGCTTCTTTTCAAATATCTCTCGTATCTAACTTGCCACTGCTTATGTTGTTCCCTGTGTTTGTCATTTGGCTCCTTCTCCCATGTAGGCATACCCACTATGGAACTGTGGGGCAAGGACGTCCATCTAAGAAATGATGTCCATTGGCATGACATAATGAAAAAATGCACCACCATTTCTCAGCAGTGTTCATTGTTAAATTGTAAATTAAGGGGATATGAGTGTACCTCCTTCTCCAGATGTTTGGCCAACAAAAGCACTTTTCAGGTGTCTATTTTTGCCTGGAGCAGGTATAGCCTTTGATGTGGCTTGGGATGTCCAGGGACTTGTCGGAAATGGGGTGAGGATGTCTAGGTTTTTGGGAATGCCCCAGCCACATCTATACAACACCCACATTCCTACTTTGACGTCCTCATGCTAGGGGTGCCCAGTGACTTAGGGAGTCATTCTGAGGCACAAATAGCAGGATGGATGCCTGGTTGGGATGTCCATCCCCGTTATTCATGCCGTTTCACTTTCCCGTTTACCTTCCTTGCATCTTGTATGGGGAAGGTAGACAGGGGCCGGGAAAGGGGCGGATCGGGGATGGCATTAGGGTGGGCAGTGGGCGATCATCAGCCCCGGATGTACAGGGCCAATTCTAATGTTGGCCCTGTATATCTGGGGCCAGCGACTTGCACAGTGAACTTATTCTGCCTCTGAGGTGGAATAAGTTCCCCTAGTCAATAGAGATCGGTGGGCCCGGGGCAAGGAGGGGGTAGGGGGGCTGAGGACATTCCCCGCAGCCCAACCTCATTCTTAGGAAGCCAGATTGGGGATCGAGCTGTGGGGAATCAACTTAAGGAGCCAGTGACCGAGGATAGCGGCTCTTCAATGGAGCAGCAGTGCTATGGCAACCGGACACCATGGCACCGCTGCTCCATTGAAAAGCCCTGACTGAGTTAGCCAGGGAAGGCCTGTACATGCAGGCCAGACAGAATCAGTGACCCAGCCTGCACATACAGGCCTGTTTGCAATTCTGATCCTGCGGGGCTAGACGTGCCTCATGGGATCAGAATCACGACCCCCTCTGTGTGTCCGGTTCCGGCCGGATGCATTGAGAGCCCGGACATGCAGGATGGAATCGGGCCCTTAGCTTCTAAGATGGTTCCAGAAATGTCTCTGTGCTTTTGATGTCCCCGTGTCCATTTTAGACATTGAAAGCATGAATAGGGCTTCCAAAAGAACCCCCATAAGGTACTATCTTTTCATTAGACTAAATGCTTTTTTTGACAAGCTTTTGGGAGCTACTATTACTATTAGTAATCATTTGAATAGCACTACAAGGCATACACAGTGCTAAACATATAGATGTAAAATACAGTCTGTGCTCATCAGAGTTTACAATCTAATCAAGATTTTAAAAAATCACAAAACTGGGGACTAGAATATAGCAAGATACACATAAATAGTGGAGCATCAGGATTCAAAAGCAGCCTCAAAGAGGTGGGTCTTGAGCCTGGACTTGAATAGGGCCAGAGAAGAAGTCTGACATACCAACTCAGGTAGTTTGTTCCAGGCATATAGAGCAGCAAGGTGGAATGAATGAAGTCTGGAGTTAGCAGTGGCAGAGATGGGCACAGATAAAAGGGATCTGCCAGAGAAGCGGAGTTCCCGAGGAGGAGTGCAGAGTGAGATAAGAGAGGATAGGGAGTAGGGAGCTGCAGAATGAATGCCCTTGTACATAAGCAGAAGAAGTTTTAACTGGAGCCAGTGAAGTGACTTGAGAAGAGGAGTTACATGAGCACAGTGCCACTGGTGGAAGATAAGCTGTGCAGCTGAGTTTTGAAAAGATTAAAGGGGAGAAAGGTGATTCAGCGGGAGATCAGTGAGGAGAAGGTTACAATAGTCAAGATGGGAGGTGACTAGTGAATGAATGAGGGTCTTAGTAGTGTGTGTAGAAAGGAAGGGATGAATTTTGCCGGTGTTATAGAAAAAGAAGCGATAGTTTTAGCCATCTGTTTGATGTGTGCAGAGAAAGAGAGAGCAGAGTCAAAGAAGACCCCGAGGTTGGGAGCTGAGGAAACAGGGAGGAGTATAGTGTTATCCACAGAAATAGGGAGGGAAGGAAGGAAGGGGGGAAGTGGGTTTAGGGGGAAAGGTAAAGAGCTTAGTCTTGGCCATGTTCTATTTCAGATGGCTGTGAAACATCCAGGCAGCAATGTCAGATAAGCAGTCAGAGATCCGGGCCTGGATTCCTTGAGAGATTTCAGATGCAGAGAGGTAGATCTGAGAGTCATCTGCATAAAGATGATACTGAAAACCATGGGAGGAAATAAGTGCACCAAGGGACTGAGTGTAGAGAGATAAAAAGACAAGACAGAGCCCTGAGGCACACCAGCTAAAAGCGGGATGGCAGTAGAGGAGGGTCCACCAGAACATACACTAAAGGTGTGATGAGAGAGATAAGAAGAAAACCAGGACAGAGCAGAGCCCCGAAATCCAAGTGAGAACAGGGTATCGAGAAGAAGGTGGTGATCAACAGTGTCAAAGGCAGCAGAAAGGTCAAGAAGGAAGAGGATCAAGTAAAGGCCTTTGGATTTGGTGAAGAATAAAGCTGGAGACTTTGACTGTGGGATATAGAGGATGAAAGCCAGATTGCAGTGGATCCAGAAGGACTTGAGAGGAAAGAAAGTCAAGATAGTGGTGGTGACTGTTCGTTCAAGTAGTTTTGAAGCAAAGGGGAGGAGAGAGATAGTCCGATAACTAGAAGGACAAGTAGGATCTAGTGAAGGATTTTTGAGGAGAGGTGTAACCACAGTATGTTTGAAGGCCACAGGAACAGTTGCAGTGGAAAGCGATAGTTTAAGGATATGACAGATGGAAGGGATGACGGAAGAAGAGATAGAGCTTAGTAGATGGGTGGGAATAGAATCAGAGGAGCAAGGAGTCAGTTTGGAGAGAAGATTTGCAATTTTCTCCTCAGTGATTTCAGAAAAGGAAGAAAGGGTGACTGAAGATGAGGGAAAGATTTGGGATTGAAGAGGGTGAAGATGAGGTGGAGGTGACCCTGGGGAGAATTCAAGGCTAAAGAGAAAATGATGGCAGATAAAGACCACATGGACTATCCATTATGCTCATGGATAGGAACTATGAAGTTCTACAATCCCTTCCTCTCTCTCAGAGATCCTCTGTACTTGTCCCATGCTTTCTTGAATTCAGATATAGTTCTCGTTTCCACCACCTCCACCGGGGAGGCCATTCCACGCATCCACCCTTTCTGTACAGAAATATTTCCTCAGATTACTCCTGAGTCTATTCCCATTCAGCTTCATCTTATAACCCCTTGCTCCAGAGCTTCCTTTCAACTGGAAGAGGGCCACCTCCTGTGCATTTATACCATGGAGGATATTTAAGTGTCTCTATTATATCACCCCTCTCCCGACTTTCCTTCAGACTCTAAGTCAGTGGCAGAAGATTGCATGGCACTATCCCTGACTTACATCTCTCCTTCTGAGTCATCAGTAACAGCTGCCACTGTTCATAGCATTTACTTCCAGTGTGCAGGACCACTGAACTGTGCATCAGAAGTGAATGTTGTGGGAGAGGCCACAGAGGTTGGCAAGGAGATGATTGAGAGGATGATACTGAGTTCAGAGGGTGTAAATGTGGTACTGGGGTGTGGGTCAAAGATAAAAGGGAATAAGAGACTAGGGAAGGAGTGAGAGAAGGGACATGGGAGATCTGGGGTGATGTGCTGGTCTGGTGGTAAGAGGAGGAGATGGAAAGTTGATAGGTAGATGAAAAGTCAAAGGGGATTGAGGACTGGAGGGTAGAAGGTGACAGGGCTGGTCAAATTTGAGTAGATAGAGAGAGAGTAAAGAAAGACATGAGCAAAATAGAAAGATCAATACTTTATGCAAGAGACAGCTATAGGGGAAAAGAGAGGGGAGAAAAGAAATGAACAGACACTGGAAAGAGAGTTAGAGAGACTGTGGCCACTGTGATCAAAAAATAAAATGACCAAACGACAAAGGTAGAAAAAAGCATTTTTGAATTTATTAACTGGAACATGTTAGCTTTGAGATGTTCACTGCTGCTGTCTTTGTGTTTTGTTCAGTTCAAGAGGGAATGCATTTCAACTTTTATTTTCCAGTTTGTGGTCTATGCCAAGTTTGGCTTTTTGGGACTCCCAGTTCAATTATTGTCCCTTGTTCTGTATTTGGTGACAGCCTGTCTATGTTTTCCGTGTGTGACTGATGTGCTGGATTCTGTTAGAATGTGAGTCCTGTTAGTGCTGTTATAATATGGCTGGTTTACTATGGGTTCTAAATGAGCAGGGTTTAGTAGTACTTCCTAATGCACAAGGCAGTTGGTACTGGTTGGTAATTATGCCGAAATCTGGTATCCTTTCCTTATCCTTACTATTGCTTTTGCTGCCCTGAATGAGCCTGATCTTGGCTGATCTTAGCAGGGTCAGATCTGGCTAGTAGTTGGATGGTGACCATCTTGGAATACTGGATGCTGTAGACTACTGTATCTCCATGGAAGAAAGGCCTGGTAATCTATTTCCAAAAACCCGGTTGCTGGGTCACCAGCAGTTAGGATTGACTTGACAGCATACACATGCAACTTGCATTCATACACTCATTGTTGAGACTAGAGAGATGGCTTCTGAGGGGCTCCAATGGAACTGAGCTGGAGGGAGTGGAGGCACAACACATGCATAAGGTGGCAAAAACAGTGGTACCATTAATGGAAAAGCCTTACTGCAAATTAATAAATATGCTCTTTGGTTCAACCTTTGTTTTCTATCCCAGTAACAAAAGCGGCACATACAGTCACATCTAAGAGTCAACCACAGCTACAAAACTAGAAGAACCAGAACCAGAACTTTACTTGTGCAAGTGAAACAAACAAAAAACTCTCAAACTTCAGCTTCACAGACCCAGATCCAAATATCTTTCAAACTGCCCATGAAATCTCTGCATTACTGCAGACATGATAGTTCTTTCTGCTTCATTTCCAAGTTTATCATGCTTATGCAAGTTTGGGATATTTCTGTGCAGGTTTTGATTCACCATAAGTGTAAAGTCCTTTGCTTATGCAAGTACCCCAGTGTGCATACTTGTCTTTTAATTAGCACATACTATATTCTGAAATCTAGAGCAAAATGTTTGGTCCTTTCTCTTAAAAGCATTGTCTCTTTTTATGTTTTAACACCACTAACAAAACCCCAGAGATGCCAAGTCTCACTCGTTAGGGGTGTATCCCACTCATTTGGAGGCTTTTTCTCACTCTCCCCCTCTTTGAGTCCCCTGTGCCATCAGAGCCTCAGGGCCACTGCGCTGATCCTGGTCACTGCTTTCATGAGAGGAAAAAACAAGTGGCCCAGTCCTGCCCCCTTCCTTCCCCCTCTGCCTACAGGAACAGGTGCTGTGACGTCTGCGCCCATACTCTTAGCCACAGTGCCGAGAGCAATTTGCAGCCCGGGGAATTTACCCATATTGCCTTTGCTGTGCCTCTATCCTTTCAGAGGCTCCACAGAAAAGCAAATTATCATTTTATGCTGCTTTTTTTCATTTGCAAAGCAGGTACGACATTTAAGTATTCCTACTGTAGAGTTATACTTTGGATGCACCATCTGAAAAAATTTCTCTCTTTGGACTTCAAGCTCACTCTCCAGGGCAGTAAATCTCATTCTTTGGAATGATTCACCTTCTAAGGGCTCCAACATGTTACCTGTGAATTAATATCATCATGAGAGTAGCAATGTGGAACAAAGCCCAAATAAGCTTGCACATTTCCCTGCTTATTGTGTGGAGATTGGGTGTAGTGTAGCCATCTTGCTGATTAAAGTGGCAAGATCATCCACTGCTTTGGGACAACTACCTGCAGCTACCTCCATATTCATCAAAAGGCAAAACAAATCGGCATAGACCAGATGGGACAAGCTGGAATGACTCTATGTGCTCGGAGTTGTCCCTGACTCCCAGATAGTCCTTGCTTTATCCCATAGCAGCTGTGCATTTGTAACCTCTGGTTTTCCTGGAGAAAATGGCAGAATGGGGCCAAACCTGTCCTGAGAGCAGGGAGCCAGGTGATAACCTCTTCAAAAGAAAGATAAGGCCATTTTTGCCTTATAGGCACTGCCATTTTTCAAGATGGTGGCATGAGGCAAGAGCATGTATCGTTCCTGCCCCCCACTGGGGAAAAACAGGGGGGGGGGGAGGAGGTTGAATGAGAGGGGGAATCGGAGCTGCTGGGGTTCAGGATGGGGGATTGGGGCTACCAGGCCACCAGAGAAATGTTTTAGGGCATTTGGGGTACCAAGCCACTAATGCTTTTTCAGTGGTATCAAGGTGGGGAGTGTAAATGTTATGATCAGGGGTCTGCTACCATCTGAGGTAAAGTGTCAAAGTTCACCTCAAATGACCTTTCTTTTTCCCAAAAATCCAACACCTGTGCATAGCATCCAAACTGCTAATGCAGACCCCTGTGTGCATGTGTCTGGCTTGCATGTGTCTGGCGTGCATGTGTCTGGCTTGCTTGTCTTGTTTGCGTGCTCTTTCCGTATAGCATGAGGGAGCAAAACATCTGCATTAAACTTGCATTAGGAAATCCTGCACTAGAACTTTAGCCAGAGTTGCCAAGTTATGCAGTTCCAAGAAGGAGATTTTTTGCCAGTTCTGGTTTTAAATTTGCATTGCAATGCAGTATGGTATTTGTAGTCACTGATTTTACCTATTGGAATCAGTGCTGCAAGTCCCATCATACATCAGAATGAAATTGCCAGAAATCCAGGACTGGCTTAAAAACTCACTCCTGGAAATGGGTAATTTGGCAACTTTGAGTCACGACCATTAACTACATTATCTTCTACATCATCAGGTCGCTCCTGGTAATCAGCCAGCCGACTTCCGATTTGTATGTCAGGCCATAATAACACTGTTGCTCAGCTATGGCAACACAATATATCAAGGCATACCAAAGAGCTCACTATACCCACTGCAGCTAGCACAGAACACCACTGCAAGGATAATCCTGGGACAAGCATGTCATTCCCACATCACGCCACTCCTCAAGCAACTTCATTGGCTGCCCGTATCATAAAGAATCAAATATAAGGTCCTTATCACACACACAAAATTATTCACAGCGCCTCAGCTCTCACTCTGCATACAATATCAACCCGCAGCTGTAACAGACCCACAAGGCAGGGCATGTCTAACATGCTGGATATCCCAGCAGAAAAAAACAAAACACAGCCAAATGACCAATAACAGGGCCATCTCGTTATATGCCCCGGCACTATGAAACTCACTTCCACCACAAATAAGAGACATTCAACTTCTACAAGACTTCAGAAAATCCATGAAAATTCTCCTATCCACAGAATATTATGACCGAGCAACAATCAACAATTAACCAGCATAGCACCTCCATGCACAGAACATATACCTTGAACTCTAAGCAATTTACATTGTTACATCACAACATGTATAGTTCCGCTAATTGTCTGAGAGCTTGTTAATACCACTAGTTACAATGTATTCATTATGTTCAATGTACCATGCACTTCTATTTGAACGGTTTCATGTTACTACACTGAGTTACTTGTAGAAAGACGGTATAAAAAACTGTTAAATAAATAAATAAGGGACAGGTGAAGCCAGTTCTGGTTTTGCTCCCACTGCATCTATGGACTTTCGTTTATCTTCTAGAGAACCTGGAAGATAATAGATTCACTAGGGCAAAACCAGAACTGACTCAGCCTGTCCCTGAAGACCTGGATCCATACTGTAACCCAGCTACAGCATTAACACTCAATGAAATTTCTGGGATTGAGCCAGAAAGTTTGTATGAAATGTGTGAGCAAACCTAAGTGGAGCCACTTATCTTTTCTCACACTTTGGTCAGCGAAAATGCGAATTCCCAAAAGGCTGGTGTTACAGTATTTCATGAAATATGCATAACAGATGATGAAAGATGAACAGAGAAGATGTGAGGTGTCAGAGGAGTGGCTGGGAGATGTGAATCCAAACTATAAAAACTACAGGCTTAAGAGATCAGCCCTGACCCTCCCAGTAAATCTCTATTTTTTTTTCATTTACAAAAATGAAGTGAAGAAAATCTCTTTCAATCATACAAATGCCACTAGACATCAAGAGTAGCATCAAAATAAATGATCCCAACCCAACCAACCAAGGGCTAGATTTAGTTAAGTGTGCTACTGTCATAGCGTGCGCTGATGTCAGTAACACCATGACTATTAAATAGGTCCCAGTACATAAAATGGGACCAGAGGTAAATAACATTGAGATGTATTATCATGTAGTAATGAGGTAACGTCTTTTAGTAAATTTCACCATTTACTAATCCATTGTTAACAGGTGAATGTATATTCATTCAAGTTGAGCTAAAGAAAATATTCCAGCCTCAAATTGGAATGCTACAAGATGCTCAAGGATCCATGTTATTACCCGTATTACCTTACATTGTATCCTCCCATTGCTGTAACCATGGCTCTCTCTCTATTTGCATTAGTTAGCCTCTATCTGTTAACTAACACCACCCAAAATACAGCAGCATTCCCTACCACCTCACACAAGATCCCCATATTGCATGGACTAGGAAGAAGATATCATTCCTCCTATCATCACTCAGCTCCACAACCACACCATGTTAGGCACTCTCATCTACTATATATCTCCCTTAACACTGTTAGTAGTTCTAAACCCAATCCTGTTCCCTCACATGCTAACTTAAACTGTACACTCATCAACGCCCGCTCAGTACGTAAAAAGTGGCCAGCCATTACAGATCTCATCACAAAGCTGAAACTAGACATCCTCCTGGTCACAGAATCATGGCTAGCGGACACAGACAATGTCCTTATAAACCAACTCATTCCCCCAGAATACTCAATACACACATGTCACAGAGCAGACCGAAGAGGGGGTGGTGTCCTCATTCTTTCACGAACTAACCTTCAATTTAGTTTACTTTCCACCAGGAGTACCACACACATGGACCTAGTTACTATAGCTAACAAACATATCATCCTAAATCTCATATATAGAGCCCCATCCTCACCACCAGAAGATTTATCTAATATAATAGAGCTGGCCTGCAACCCAGAAAGCCCACGCAAATCCAACTGGTTAATGGGCGACTTTAACCTCTCCTCACTTCACCATAGCCATTCTACCACATTCCTTGATGCCATGGCTGACCTCAACTACTCGCAGCTAGTTAGCTCCCCTACACACCTCAAGGGTAACACCCTTGACCTCATTTTTGCGCCTCAGTCTACAGCGAACACCAACTTTAAGCTATCTCATACCCCTGTCCCATGGTCTGATCATGATTTATTATCCTTCCAAGTCCCATATCAGCAAAACAGTATCCCAGCAAGACAGACAAATTTGATCTCATCAGGATCAACAGCCCGTTTCAAAACGCTCAACAAGGATGACTTCATCAGCCAGACTCTTCCAACCCTTCGTCTACCAACCAATGACCTTGATGAACTGATCAACAATTGGTACAACACCCTGAACTCCTCTTCACATCTACCTTCCTCAGTAAGACCACCAGCATCCAGCACAGCACTAAAAAGTAGAAACCCAAAACCATGGTTCTCCACTGAACTATGACTATCCCTCCAGAATCTAAGAAAACAAGAGAGAAAATGGCGCAGATCACGTGCTCCAATTGACCAAATGGATTACGAAAATGCCCTAAAGAAACACCGGGAGAAAATAGCTGAAAAGATGAGGGAACACCATACAGAAACCCTCCTCCGATCACTGAACAAACCACGAGACCTCTTTAACATCACTAAATCCTTAACCAAGGCACCATCCTCCAACCAAACAATATCAATTCAACCTCAGGCTTTTGCCGACTATCTTCAATCTAAATCCATTAACACGAACTCCACACCAAGTTGTATACCTAACCCCGTCTCAATTACTCAACCTCTAAAAAATTTTGTCGCTCCCACAGTGAAATCCATCACTGACCTTATTGCCACCTTGAATACTACCACAGCCCCAAACGATCCATGCCCTGCCTACTGGATCAGAACAATGCGTGCTGAACTGAGCCCCATACTTGCCCTTATCATGCAACTTTCCTTCACAACCGGATCATTCCCATCATCTCTCAAGCAAACTTCAATACGCCTTCTCCTGAAGAACAATAAACTCGACCCAGTGAAAACTGATTCATATCGTCCAATTTCAAGTATACCCCTTCTAGCCAAAATCATCGAGAAGGTGGTACAAATCCAATTGCAACAGCATATAGATACTTCAGCTCCTCTCGATCCCTGCCAACACGGATTCCGTGAATCACATGGCATAGAGACCCTTCTCACACTACTCATCAACACCTTATCAAGAGGGATTGACAAAATTGAAAATGGGTTCATCCTCATCTTCCTTGACATCTCGGCAGCTTTCGACTCGGTTAACCATGTACAACTTCTTCACCGTCTTAAAGAAAAGGGAGTCCAGGGATCAGCTTGGGAATGGTGTAGATCCTACCTAAACAACCGCTGGCAACAGGTGCGGATAGGATCTTCAACCTCCGATCCTTTCCAGCAACAACAGGGTGTACCCCAGGGATCCTCTTTATCAGCTCTTCTATTTAACATATATATCCAACCAATCTGTGAAATCATCAAAACATTTAATGCCTCCAGCTTGATCTACGCAGATGACGTACTGATATTCACGCCAATAAAAATTAATGCCCCTGACTTCTCCCCAATTATCGCCTGCTTCAACGCGATTACAGATTGGCTCCTATCCCAGAACCTGCGAATAAACTTCAAGAAAACGGAAGTCCTATTCGTAACCAGGAATAAGAAATTCTCCCCCCCCCCCCCGCAACTTTGAAGGTGAGAGATGCGGAACTACCATGTAAATCATCAATTCGCTACCTGGGAGTAACCATCGACCAAGAACTGACCTTCAAAGATCACATAAAGCAGACCGTCAAATCCATTTACTACAAATTAAGAACGCTGAAACCCTTAAGACCACTACTCGCCTCCAATGACTTCCGAACAATCTTCCAAGCCCTTATAACACCTCATTTTGACTATGCTAATGTCATCCTGCATGGTCTACCCAAGAGCACCCTCAACCCACTCCAATTGGCGATGAACTCAGCAGCCCACATCCTCTGCGGTATCTCCAGTAGAGACCACATCACCCCCATACTAACAGAGCTTCACTGGTTACCCCTACAAGCCAGGATAACTTACAAAGCACTTCTGCTATCCTTTAAAGCAATTAATCAAATAGCCCCACCTTCCCTCTCATCACTTATTATCAACACCCCCACGAACAGACTGAGAAGATCCGCAGCCGCCAATACCCTTGTCGTACCAAAGGAGTACACTAAATGTAACCAAACAACCAGAGACAGGGCCTTCACCTTATTCGCTCCAACTTGCTGGACTAATCTCTCCCTCCTCATATCCGATCAATAAAAGACCTCTCTCAATTTAGAAAGGCCCTCAAACACTACCTATTCTGTCATCACCTTTTAGGCCCTAACCCTACACCTCCTCCCCCCATCTCACAAATCACTCACACAGCCTCTGACATTCCAACAACATAGTCATAACAGAACACGAACTAGACGCTCTGCACACCCAAATTTATGACCCAATTTAACTGTAAATTTCCAGAGGTAATATATCTTTCTGTATATAGCTTGTATATAGTTTACCATGTTGTCTCCAAGTTACTGACCCTGTTATAATGTAAGCAAAGGACCCTGTTATTATGTAAGCAAAGGACTGTTCTAATGCGAAATTTGTTATCTGTAAACCGCGCTGATACCAAAGAGCGCGGTATATAAAAACTGTAAAATAATAATAAATAATAAATAAATAATGTTGAATGATGCTGAGATCAAGAAAAGGTGGAAAGAATATACAGAGTCATTATACTATAAAGATCAAGTGGACCAACAGCTGTTTCAACCTGTACCTTATGATCAGGAACCATTGGAGATGAAAGAAGAAGTTGAAGCAGCATTGAAAGCCTTATCAAATAACAAAGCAACAGGCATTGATAGCATTCCCACTGAAGTATTACAGCAATCAGATGAAGCTGTTACCATACTTACAAGTCTCTGCCAGGAAATTTGGAAGATATAATCATGGCCAACTGACTGGAAAAGATCTGTGTTTATACCAGTACTTATGAAAGGTAACTCGACTATGTAAATTATCGTACAATTGCTCTTATCCCACATGCCAGCAAGATTCTACTCAAGCTCATTCAGCAGAGACTACAACCATACCTGGAACTAGAATTTCCTGAAGTGCAAGCGGGGTTCAGGAAAGGTTGAGGAACAAGAGACATTATCGTGGATGTGAGATGGATCCTTGAAATGACAAAAGAATACCAAAAGAATATCCATATGTGTTTTATTGACTATAGCAAGGCTTTTGACTGTGTAAACCATGAGAAACTCTGGGTCACATTAAGAAGCATGGGTATACCAGAATGCCTGATTCTTCTCTTGTACAACCTTTACATTGATCAAGAAGCAAACGTTCAACCGGAACAAGGAGAAACAGAATGGTTTAAAATCAGCAAAGGTGTACGACAAGGCTGCATACTTTCTCCCTACCTCTTTAAACAAAGACAACGAGGTGTGAAGATTGGTGGAAGACTTATCAACAACCTTCACTATGCTAATGATACCACATTACTGGTTGAAAGTGAAACATTTGCTTCTCAAGATCAAAGAATTTAGTCTTAAAATGGGTCTGCACCTTAACATTAAGAAGACAAAGATCCTGACAACTGGCAAAAATCAATAAGTTCATCATTGATGGAAAAGAAATTGAAATAGTTGACAACTTTAACTTACTTGGATCAACAATCAATAAAGAAAGGCTAGCAGTCAAGAAATCTGATGGCATATTGCTCTTGGTAGAATGGCTATGAAGGACCTAGACAAGATTCTCAAGAGCAGAGATGTCTCTTTCCATACAAAGATTCGACTTGTCCAAGCCATGGTATTTTCAATAATGTCATATAGATGCGAAAGCTGGACAGTGAAAAAGACAGACAGGAAGAAAATTGATTCCTTTCAATTGTGGTGCTGGCGACGAATACTGTGTATATCATGGACTGCCTGAACAACAAACCAGTAAGTACTAGAGGATATCAAATCTAAGTTTTCCTTAGAAGCTCAGATGACAAGACTTCGACTTTCATACTTTGGACATCATAATGCATGGCAAGGTAGAAGGTCACCGTAAAAGAGGAAGGCCAGCAATGAGATGGATCGATACAATAACAGCAGCTATGGATACCACTTTATCAACAAGGAGCCGCTTGGCTGAAGACCGAATAAAGTTTAGGTCAACTATCCAGAGAGTCGCCAGAAGTCAACACTTGACAGCACAACAACAACTACAACAACAAATAGCCCCCCATTGAGAACTGTGAGGATTGTGTTGCATCAAATCACATTAATGCTTGTTAACATGTATTAACATACGTGATCCAGTTAATACAAAGAATCCTAGGTTTTCATCTGAAAATTCACCTAAATTTAGGGGCTTAAAACTTAGGAATGCAGGGCCTGATAGTCAGTGATGGCCACTAGCACTGCTAAAGAGCATAGCCATTGCCGTTGAAGTTTAACCCTGGATATTCGATGACAGCATTGAATATTCAGGTCCTCTCACAGCCCAGAAGCTAACTAGGCAGCAGTGATGTTGAGCCGCTGCCCATGAGCTCCAGAGGTAAAGATAGGCCAGCCTTTGTTGTGCCTATCTTTACCCATGGGTCGCTAACTGGGCAGTGGCTCAATATTGCCACTGCGATGGGTACCATCTCTGCAACGCCCCAGAATTCCCACGACAGTCCCCGATGCAATTCGCATCACATTGACGTGTGTAGTGGCAGCAGCCCTGGATATCCAGTGGTAAAAACCATGTTAGTGCTGCTGAATATCCCACGAAGCAGCATTTATATGGTCTGCAGGTCTGCAAGCCGTGGAAATACCTTTGAATATCGGGCCCTTAACTTTTGGATGATATTCATTTCCTAAATTTAGGTATCTTAGTTAGATTCCTAATGCTGAAAATGAGTACCAACGATCTAATATTATTCCCTGACCACTCTCACAGCCACCTGCTTCCCTTTGCCACCCCTCTCAATTCCCTAGGCCCTACTCTCTCCTTTGCCCAGTTTCCCATTCAGTTCCTTAGCGTCCACTGGTTCTCCTTATCAACCAGTTCCTCTCTTCTACCCACCGTGGACCTCTCTTTCTATTCCACTCAATTTCTCAGTCCCTTTTGCCACCTGCAGACCGTGAGCTACAGAGTTGCCAAGTTACTGAGTTTCAGGAGTGAGATTTTAAGCCAGTCCTGGATTTCTGACAATCTCATCCGGATGCATTATGCGACCTGCAGCACTAATTCCAATGGGTAAAATACCACACTGTATTGCAATGCAGATTTAAAACCAGAACTGGCAAAAAATATCATTCTTGGAAATGGGTAACTTGGCAACTCTGGAGTTACCATTCTGCCATTCTCCACTCCCTACATCTCTCCCTCCACTCAGACTTACAGTCCACATTCTCCTCCTTCCCCCATCCCCAAATTCCCATTCTCTCCTCCATACCCAGGGTTTCTCCAATTCCAGAGTTCCCATTCTCCCCTCACCAGCTAGGGATGTGCATTTGTGAGCATGCCCGCCATCTGACTGGGTGCCTAAAGGTTTAGGGAGCTATTTTAAAAGCTCTATTCACAATTTATACCTATATAATCTGATAAAAACACATGTAAATTGCATCTACATGCAAATGAGTAATTTACACATGGGTGTCCTTGTATGTGGAAGCTTCAATGGACCAAGTTGGGGTGTGCTCGTGGTGGGGGGGAGGGAATCTGCACATGTAGGGAATGCACATGTAAGCCCAGAATTCTCTATGTCCAGATTTACACCTGCTTTCCGGCATTTCCGCCAGTCTTTTACAGAAAGGATCCAGAGTTATCCTCCTTAATCCCCATTAGTTTACTTCTCCTGAGTTCAAGATAGTGTCTTCTGCGCTCATATAGCAGCGGCTCCATGTCCAAGTTTGTGAAATAGCTCACGTGTGTGTTTTAAGTGTTGCCATTTACTTGTGCAGGCTGTGAAATGTCGGCGTTTACACATGTATGTTGCCAGGTTTTCCTCCTCTGATTTTTCCCACATGTAAATTCATAAAATGGTGTCTCTTGTTGCACATGGATGTCAGTCCATGTTTAGCAGAGCCATTTCTAACAAACCATCAGAACTGAGTATGTTCCGACCATTCTTCTGACCTCCATGTACTATCTAAAATGCACCTTCACAAGTCTGTACAAATTATTTTTTACACATCTGTACCTATGAATTAACAAACATATAATCAGTTTGCACACTCAAAAAAGTTCATCATGCCTAAAGAATAAATATGTGAAGTTAAATGAAAAAAAGCCTGAATATATTGGGAAATATCCGTCTTAAAGAAGCAGAAAATTGACCTTTTATGGCTGTGCACACTCCTAGGCTGTTTTCCCACCATCTCCTTCCTCTGCTGAGTGGTCCCAGTCCTTCTTTACCTTGTCGACTCAGCCTGCAGAAGAACAGCTGAGAGCTTGATTCTATTTCCTGGCACTGCCTGGCTCTCAGCTTGTGGGTCCCATGGTGCTTAGATTTGGGAGTTTGGGTACCATGCAGCTCATACTCTGAGAGTCGTGCAGTGCTGGGAACAGAAGAAATCAGACACTGTGAGGCAGAGGGGCCAGTGGTGACAGTAGAGCTACAAGGTTGGAAAGGATAATCTGGCTCCCACAAGAACAGAACCTGGGGCCCAAAGGCCCATGTCTAGAGACATACCTGGGGCAGAATGCTGTTGCACCCATGGCCTAGGACCTACTGTCATGTGAATTTATCAATTCTATATAAATGCCTCTAGTTGGCATTGCATTCAAATATTCCTAAAAATGTGTCTTCCAATTCTGCATTTGACGTTACCATTATAAGTAGATGGGAGCCTGGGTTGATTGGGAGGGGACAGTGGAAGATAGCACATCTAGAAAGAAACAAAAATGTCCATGGAAAGATAAACAACAAGACTTTGGTACTCAGAGACTGAAAATGCCCAGTACTGTGTACAAGTGAATCATTTAAGTCATAAATACTGCAAAAATGCTCACCCTAGCCAAAATAATTTTCTCACAGATTTGTATTCCCTCTCCAGACCCTGAGCTGTTTTCTGGTTGTTTCATGCAGTGGGATATGAGAGCGAGATTAGGGATGTGAATGCTAAAGTCTGAGGCCACATTCCAGCAAACTTCATTCAGGGAATCATTATCTGACAGTGTTGGTAAAAATAACGACCTCCTTAACTAAAGCCTGCTAAACATGTGCCATTAATGCACCGACTTCATGTGCGTTAAGAGCAAAGGCCGCATGTTGGTTGTTGGGGATGTCCAGTATGTCCCCGGCAGCTAGCTCGTGAAGGGCTTGTCTAACATTTGCTCCACTATGACGGGTTCACTTAGCGACTTCTTTAGAAGTGTCATTATGTGAAGTCACGCTAGGCGATGCAATGCTGCTGAATGTGTGGCGGCAATAGCCCGGACTCTTATGTTAATGTGCTTCCAACACCCACACGCCATCTATTTCCCACCTCACCTCGCAATTGCCAATTAATGTGTGTTTTAGTGCGCAGTGGTGGACACTGTCACGCTCTAGATTCCTGACTGGCAGCTGATGCGCATTAAAACACTGTGAACCAGCTAATGGGCTTCAGTAAAAGGAACCCTAAATCTCTCTAAAAATGATTACAGGTGAGTATGACTTGTGTAAAAGAGAAGGGACAAAGATCTGACTTTGTTCATCTAACACTTGAAACTGGGTTTTATTGTTATACAGTCTTTACCTCAGCAGTGTCCCAGCGGCAGCACACTCCCTTCATGTTATCTCTATACATCCAGGGTATCAAATTTATAAATAAGAATCAATGAGCCCCACGTCCATACAGTAATGAATGTATGTTTTTGCTGTCCTTAGGAATTATTAGTGCTGCTCTCCTGCCTAGGATAGGTGGCCGTGGTCCGGCATTGGTGCCCAGGGCAGTATCTGAGCAGACTGGCCCTTGTCTCACAGCCTCAGTCGCAATGTGAAAGCTGTAGAAGAAACAGAAGGATGTAGGCCACAAAGAACATCCCTGACCCCATAATGAGGACCAAGGTCATGGATCCTTTGCTTCCTTTAAAGGCGTGCATAACTCTGACGCGAGGCAGGATAGGTAATGAGTTCTGCCAGTCCTTCGAACTTTGGTGCCTCCAAACTTCTGGTGCCCTATGAAAAGACCTAGTCAAGCTGCAGAAAAATCAAGATAAGGAACTTTGTCTTTCTTTGCTAAACATTGCCCAAGGAAGGGACTTTTGTAGTCTAGAAAACTTGTATCCTAAAGAAACCATTAGTCTAATCAACTACTCTGCTGGGCTTCTTTCAACAGTGTTTATCTTTGGCTACCTTACATGTCGCTTCCCTTTCTACCATCTCTAAGAGTAACTTTTTAAAGCAAACAATTTCTCTTCCCATCCATATAGGGCTGGCATCACTCACACTCTCTTCCCTCATGTGTGGCAAGCATCGACTTACCCCATTTTATAGGTGCTTCCCACTCACATACTAGAGATTCCTAAAGGAGAAGGCCCACTGTCATGCATGAGCTGACAAGCCAAACGTCGCCTCTTAATGAGTCTTTCATGTACAGAGAGGTCAATTTTCAAAAGCACTTACATAGTGAGTGCAAAACACCCACTAAGCTGTGCTAGAATCATCTGCTCACATTGCTGCTGAACGGGGAATGATGCTGTGATATCGTGAAAAACAGTCATCATATTAATGACTGAAAATGCAGTATCACAGCCACACTCCTCACCAGCAGCAACGTGAGTGGATGTCACCCATCAGCTTAACGGCAACACTGAGTGAGTGTCAATTGCATAAGTGCTCTGTGATGAAAATACAGAAGAGATACATTTTGGTTGTTTTAACTGCTAAATGGCCAAACGTTCTGCATGTTGATGGAGCTGGGCATTTTGGCACTTGACAAAAAAATTACCAACTAAGGAGCAATGTTCAGCTGCTAACATTTAGGAAAAGGGTGGAAACAGCAGGTATAAAGTTAAATGGATATCTTATCGTTAAGTATCTGTGGAATTTCAGTGATGCTACCTGAATGGATGATGCCACTGAAAATCTGCAAAGACCTACACTAAAGGGATAAGATAATCTGTTTAACTTTATGCAGCTGTCGGCTGCTGAATATTGACCTCAGACTATTTTAAGCATCTTAGAATCAAAATAAGATGCTTCAAGAAGAAAAGATGGTCATTTATGAATGTGACTTTTTCACTCTTCCTGCATAAAGCTGGTCCCACCATAAAAAAAACAAACTCCAGCTGCTCAATCAAAACAGTATCAGCAACCCTGGTGCCATGAGGTTTCGCTTCCAGCCCATATGAACTTACAGAAACATTGGAACAGAACGCCCAAACATTCCTGATCAGATTCACATCTTTCTTCTCCATCCTACCATCGACCAAGAATGTATCTGCTCTTGACTTTCAACCATATGGGAAAAGAGGACGTGTGATTACTACCATCTTGGGACAGCTCTGTTGTTACTGCACTTTCCTTCACACTCTTCCCCTTTTGACTTTTTCCCATAGAAATCATTATTTTAGCTTTTGAAATGTTGCTGGATGTTCAATGGGTGTGACAGAGGAGCACAAATTCACAACACACTAAGAAAATAAAAAATTCCTAATAATTTAGCCTTGCTTTTCTTTATCAATGGATTTAATTTTGGAAATCTTGTTAGCATGAACAAAAACCTTTTTTCTTTTCAATATCAATGTCTTCCTTGCCTTTATGCTACATGAAAGGGCTTTTAATTGTAAACAATGCTGTTCATTTTCCTTGAATAAAGCAAACTTCTTTCCTCTAATTTGTACAGTAGACAGGTAGACAAAGGTGAACCAGTTCATATAGTGTATCTGGATTTTCAGAAAGCCTTTGAGAAGGTTCCTCATGAGAAACTCTTGGCGAAATTAAAAAGTCATGGAATAGGAGGCAGTGTACTATTATAGTAACATAGTAACATAGTAAATGACGGCAGATAAAGACCAGTATGGTCCATCTAGTCTGCCCAGTAAGATGGCAAGAGTAGCTGCACCTGCCGCTCTGTGCAGGCCACCCCACCCCATGTCTGTTTAGGGGTGAACCCACCGCTCCATGTAGGACACCCCTGTTTGTTGAGAAATTAGATAGTTTATTTTGATTTTATCCTGTTGCTGTAAAGCAGGGGTTCTCCACCCTGTCCTCGGGACCCACCTAGCCAGTCAGGTTTTCAGGATAACCACAATGAATATGTATGAGAGAGATTTGCATACACTGCCTCCATTATATGCAAATCTCTCCCATGCATATTCATTGTGGTTATCCTGAAAACCCGACTGGCTAGGTGGGTCCCGAGGACAGGGTTGAGAACCCCTGCTGTAAAGGGATCCACTGTGTCTGTCCCATGCCATTTTGAATTCTGTCACTGTATTTGCCCCCACCACTTCCATCGGGAGGGCATTCCAAGCATCCACCAACCTTTCAGTGAAAAAGTATTTCCTGACATTGCCTTTCAATCTACCCCCTTGCAGCTTCATGTTATGCCCTCTAGTTTTACAGCTTCCCCGTCTTTGGAAGAGGTTTGTTTGTTTTGCAGGAAACAAAATTTGCTGTAGAATCTCTATGGATTGAACTTCCATGTAAAAAGGGGAAGGCAATGGCAGTGGGGGGGGTACTATCGACCGCCTGGCCAGAATGAACAAATGGATGATAAAATGCTCAAAGAAATCAAGGAAGCTAACAAACGTTATATCACAGTAATAATAAAGGGGGATTTCAATTACCCCGGTATCGACTGGGTCAGTGTCATGGCAGGACATGCTAGGGAGATAAAGTTCCTAGATGAAATAAATGACTGCTTCTTGGAGCAGCTGGTTCATGAACCGACCAGAGGGGAAGCCATTTTGGACCTAGTCCTTAGTTGAACACCAGATCTGGTGCAAGAGATAAGGATGTTGGTGCCACTTGGCAATAGTGCTCATAGCATGATCACGTTTGATTTAATTATTGGAGGAGGGATGATACGGAAATCCACAGTTCTACCTTTTAACTTTTGAAAAGGAGACTATGATAAAATGAGGAAAATAGTTAAGAAAAAAATAAAAGGAGCAGTTGCAAAGGTTAAAGACTTACATCAAGCTTGGATGTTGTTGAAAAATACTATCTTGGAAGCCCAGACTAGCTGTATTCCATGCTTTAAGAAAAGTGGAAGGAAGTCTAAAAAACTGCCAGCATGGTTTAAAGGTGAGGTCAGAGAGGCTGTTGTTGCCAAAAAAGCATCTTTAAGGAAATGGAAAAGAGCCAAATGTCGAAAACTGGAAACAACACAAGCACTGACAAGTTAAATGCAAGGCATTGATAAGGCAGGTAAAGGGAGAATTTGAAAAGAAGCTTGCTGCGGAAGCAAAAACACGTAATAAAGACTTTTTCAAGTACATTCGTAGCAAAAAACCTGTGAGAGAGTCAGTTGGTCCATTAGATGACAGAGGGGTTAAAGGGGCACTAAGAGGCGACAAGGCGATAGCGGAGAGACTGAATGAATTCTTTGCTTCGGTCTTTACTGAAGAATATGTAGGGATGTTACCCATGACTGAAGTGGTATTTAAAGATGGGGAAGAATTGAAGTAAATATCGATACATCGGGAAGATGTATTACAACTATTTGATAAACTGAAGAGTAGCAAATCACCTGGACTGGATGATATACATCCAATGGTGTTGAAAGAACTGAAATATGAGATTGGAGACCTGCTATTAGTAATCTGTGAGCTATCATTAAAATCATCTGTAATACCTGAAGACTGGAGGATGGCCAACGTAATGCCAATTTTTAAAAAGGGTTCCAGGATTGATCTGGGAAACTACAGACCGGTGAGCCTGACGTCAGTACCAGGAAAAATGGTAGAAACCATCATAAAGAACAAAATTGCTGAACATGTAGATAGTCATAGCTTAATGGGAGACAGCCAACATGGCTTTAGACAAGGAAGATCTTGTCTTACCAATCTGTTATGTTTTTTTGAAGGTGTGAATAAACAGGTAGACAGAGGTGAGTCGGTTGATATAGTGTATTTGGATTTTCAAAAAGCCTTTGACAAGGTCTCTCATCAGAGACTTTTGGCAAAACTAAAGAGTCATAGGATAGGAGGCAGTGTACTATTGTGGATCAGGAAATGGTTAAAAGATAGAAAGCAGATGGTACAGCTAAATGGCCAATTTTCCCAATGGAGAAAGGTGAATAGTGGTGTACCCCAGGGATCTGTGCTGGGTCCGCTGCTTTTTGACAATGACCTGGAAAAGGGAATAATGAGTGAGGTTATCAAATTTGCAAACTATTTCAAGTTGTTAAAAGCCATGAGGATTGTGGAAAATTGCAAGAGGATCTTGATAAATTGGAAGACTGGGATCTTGATAAATTGGAAGACTGGAGGAGTGGCCTAGTGGTTGGGGCAAGGTACTTCAGGCCGGAAGGTCGGGGGTTCAAATCCCACTAGAGGACAGCAACCTTGGGCTGGAAGGACTGGGATTCCTAGTCCCACAGGTGCTCCTTGTGGTCTTGGGCAAGCCACTTAACCCTCCATAGCCCATGTTCCCTGTAAAATAGTAATCTCCAAGTTATAATGCCCTGTTCAATGTAATTTCAGTTTGTTCAATGTAAACCGCACTGATGCAGAATAGCGCGGTATATAAGAGAATGTAAATAAATAAATAAAATGGCAGATGAAATTTAATGTGGACAAGTGCAAAGTTAAACACCTAGGGAAGAACAACCTGCTCTCAAGCAGACATCCATTCGACCACTGCTAAAGAACATCCAGCTGGATCCAAGGAAGGAGGAGTCTTACCGGATGATCTCCAGTATCCCACTACTAGCTAAAATTCTCGAGAAGGTGACTCAGAGAAAGATCCAGCAACATATTGACACCTCATCCCCCCTAGACCCCAGCCAACATGGATTTAGGGAAGCTCACGGAGCTGAAACACTCCTGACCTCCCTAACCAACACACTTATCAGTGAGATAGCCAACATCAAAAGGGGCATTGCGCTAATCTTCCTTGACATTGCCGCCGCATTTGATTCAGTCAACCATGACCAATTCCTAACTCGACTCCATGATAAGGGAATACAGGATCTTGCATGGGATTGGTGTAAATCCTACTTAGAAGACCAATGGCAACAAGTTCGGATCGGCTCCAACACATCTGAACCTTTCCAGCAAAAGCAAGGGGTACCCCAAGGCTCCTCCCTATCTGCGCTGCTCTTTAACATATACATGCAGCCGATTTGTGAAATCATCCGCTCCTTCGGTATATCCTGCCTCCTCTATGCAGACGATGTGCTGATGTTCACACCTATCAATGTCACGCTTCCTGATTATACAGCCTTAGTCGATTGCTTCAACGCAATAACAGACTGGCTTCTCAATCAGAATCTTCTAATAAATTTAAAAAAAAAACAAGGTCCTAATCATCACAAAAAACAAAAGCTTTTCTCCCCCTTCGGCACTAAGAGTAAGACGCAGAGCTTCCAATCAAGCCTACCATATGCTACCTGGGGGTGACATTAGATCAGCAGCTAGATTTCACAACACACATAAGCTGCACTGTAAATACCATCTACTACAAGATCAAGACCCTACGGCACCTGAGACCCATGTTGGAGCCAGAGAACTTCCACACAATATTCCAAGCGCTGGTTATACCCCATTTTGACTATGCAAACATCATACTCCATGGCCTCCCGAAGAATACCCTAAACCCGCTACAATTAGCTATGAATGCCGCCGCTCGCGTCCTGTGCGGAGCTTCAAGGAGAGACCACATAACCCCCATCCTAAGAGAACTATACTGGCTTCCGATAAGTTGCAGGATCTCATACAAAGCCCTCCTCATTACTTTCAAATCCATTAATAAAATATCTCCCTCCTCAATTTCAGACCTACTCACTCACACCCCCAACAATAGATCTAGGAGATCATTAGCTGCCAATACGCTAATTATTCCGAGGGAAACTATAAAATGTGCACAATCAACTAATAATAGGGCATTCGCGTTCTATGCCCCCAGATGCTGGAACAACCTACCCCCCAGCATCAGATCGATCAGTGACCTCAGGCAATTCAGAAAAGCCCTCAAGCACCATTTGTTCCTGATGCACTTCTCACAACCAAACAATGCCTCAACTCCTCCCTCCTCACAACCCAATCCCTTAATATGAATTACAAATATGTAATTTACATAACATGTAATACAGACCAGACAGTATTTGTAATCAAGCAGTTGTACTGCTTCAGAGGTACATTATTGTAAATAGAATACCAACATACATCTTTCTCTGCTTAAAATGTACATAGTTTCCCCAGTTCAATCCCTTGTTACTTTCCTTGTTATATGTAAACTCAGGTCAGATCTGATCATGTCCTAAAGTCAAATTGTTAACTGTAAACCGCACTGATAATAAAGAGCACGGTATAGAAGAGCTGTAAAAGGGAATAACGAGTGAGGTTATCAAATTTGCAGATGACACAAAACTATTTAAAGTTGTTAAAACCCATGAGGATTGTGGAAAATTGCAAGAGGATCTTGATAAATTGGAAGACTGGGCATCAAAATGGCAGATGAAATTTAATGTGGACAAGTGCAAAGTTAAGCACCTAGAGAAGAACAACCCAAACTATGGTTACACGATGCAAGGTTCCACATTAGGAACCATCACCCAGGAAAAAGATTTAGACGTCATTGTGGACAACATGTTAAAACCCTCCGCCCAGTGTGCAGCAGCAGCCAAGAGAGCAAATAGAATGCTAGGTATCATAAGGAAAGAAATGGAAAATAAAACAAAGGATATTATAATGCCTCTGTATCGTTCCATGGTGCGACCACACCTTGAATATTGTGTGCAATTCTGGTCACCGTATCTTAAAAAGGATATAGTGTTATTAGAAAAGGTTTAGAGAAGAGCCACCAAAATGGTAAAGGAGATGGAAGGATACCCCTATGAACAAAGGCTAAAAAGGTTAGGGCTCTTTAACCTGGAAAAGAGACGGCTGAGGGGAGATATGATAGAAGTCTATAAATTAATGAATGGAGTGGAACGGGTAAACATAGATCGATTGTTTAAGTTATCAGAATATAGAAAGACTAGGGGACATACAGTGAAGCTACAGGGTAAACTATTTAAGGCAAATAAGAGAAAATATTTTTTCACTCAACGTGTAATCAAACCCTGGAATTTGTTACGGGAGGATGTAGTAAATTTGTAGTAAATGTGAATTTTCATTAAAATCATCTGTAATACCTGAAGATTGGAGGATCGCCAATGTAACGCCAATTTTTAAAAAGGGTTCCAGGGGTGATCCGGGAAACTACAGACCGGTGAGCCTCATGTCAGTACTGGGAAAAATGGTAGAAACCATCATAAAGAATAAAATTACTCAGCATGTAGATAGTCATGGCCTAATGGGAGACAGCCAACATGGTTTTAGACAAAGAAGATCTTGTCTTACTAATCTATTATGTTTTTTTGAAAGTGTGAATAAATAGGTGGACAAAGGTGAGTCGATTGATATAGTGTATCTGGACTTTCAGAAAGCCTTTGACAAGGTCCCTCATCAGAGACTTTTGGCAAAACTAAAGAGTCATGGGATAGGAGGCAGTGTACTACTGTAGATCAAGAACTAGTTAAAAGATAGAAAGCAGAGGGTTGGGCTAAATGGCTAATTTTTCCAATGGAGAAAAGTGAATAGTGGTGTACCCCAGGGATCTGTGCTGGGTCAGCTGCTTTTTCACATATTCATAAATGACCTGGAAAGTGGAATAACGAGTGAGGTTATCAAATTTGCAGATGACACAAAACTATTTAAAGTTGTTAAAACCTAAGAGGATTGTGGAAACTTGCAAGAGGATCTTGATAAATTGGAAGACTGGGCATCAAAATGGCAGATGAAATTTAATGTGGACAAGTGCAAAGTTATGCACCTAGGGAAGAACAATCCAAACTATGGTTACACGATGCAAGGTTCCACATTAGGAACCACCACCCAGGAAAAAGATTTAGGCGTCATTGTGGATAGCATGTTAAAATCCTCGGCCCAGAAAAGGTTCAGAGAAGAGCCACCAAAATGGTAAAGGGGATGGAAGGATACTCCTATGAAGAAAGGCTAAAAAGGTTAGGGCTCTTTAACCTGGAAAAGAGACGGCTGAGGGGGGATATGATACCGGTAGAAGTCTATAAATTAATGAACGGAGTGGAACGGGTAAACGTAGATCGATTGTGTTTACGTTATCAGAATATAGAAAGACTAGGGGACATGCAATGAAGCTACAGGGTAAACTATTTAAAACTAATAAAAGAAAATATTTTTTCACTCAACGTGTAATCAAACTCTGGAATTTGTTACCGGAGGATATAGTAAAGGCTGTTAGGGTAGCTGGGTTTAAAAAAGGTTTGGACAAGTTCCTGGAGGAAAGGTCCATAAACCATTATTAAGAAGGGACCCAGGATATCAATGCTTGACCCAATACAAGCATTGTGGAACCTGTGTCTTTTGGGGAAACTGCTAGGTACGTATGACCTAGATTGGCCACTGTTGGAAACAGGATACTGTGCTTGATGGACCTTGGTCTGACCCAGTATGGCATATCTTATAATCTTAAGTTCTTATGTTCATTAATACTCTTTAACTATTTTAAGGTCTGAATCATATCTCACCTGTCCCTCCTCTCCTCCAGAGTGTACATATTTAGGTCTTCAATTCTCTTCTCATAAGGCTTCTGATGCAGGCTCCAAATCATTTTGGTCACCTTCCTCTGAACAGTTTCCAATCTTTTTACATCCTTTGCAAGATATGGTCTCCAAAACTGAACACAGTATTCCAAGCAAGGCCTCACCAGTGACTTATACAGCGGCATTAGTACCTCTTCCTTTCTGCTGGTAATGCCTCTTTGTATCCAACTCAACATCCTCCTGGCTTTTGCCACTGCCTTGTCGCACCGTTTTGCTACCTTGAGATGCTCAGAGATAATATCACACCAAGGTCCTTCTCCTCGTCCGTGCACACCAACCTCTCGCCCTCTATTACATACATTTCCCTTGAATTTCTGCTTCCCAAGTGCATGACATTGCACTTCTTCGCATTAAATCTTAACTGCCAAGCATTATACCATTCTTCCAGCTTTTGTAGATCTTTACTCATGTTCTCCACTCCCTCTGGGGAGTCCACTCTGTTGCAAATTTTCATGTCATCTGCAAAAAGACAGACTTTTCCATTCAGTGCTTCAGCAATATCACTCACAAATACATTGAACAGTACCGAACCCTGGGGCACCCTGCTAATCACCCTCCTTTCATCCGAGTGAGCTCCATTTACCATCACCTTCTGTCATCTGTCAGTCAACCAATTTCTGATCCAGTTCATCACCTTGGGACCCATCCCCAAACTACTGAGTTTATTGATAAGCCTCCAATGAGGAACAGAATCAAAGGCTTTGCTGAAATCCAGGTAGATGACATCCATCGCATGCCCCTGATCTAGTTCTCTGGCCACCCAGTTAAAGAACTCAATCAGATTTGTTTGGCAAGATCGTCCTTTAGTAAAACCATGTTGCCTCGGATCATGGAAACTGTTGGTTTTGAGAAAGTCCACTATTCGCTCTTTCAGGAGCGCCTCCATTACTTTTCCCGCCACTGAGGTAAGGCTCACAGGCCTGTAGTTTGTCACTTCTTCCCTGTCACCACTTTTGTGAAGAGGTACTACATCAGTCTTTCTCCAGTCCTGAGGAACTTCTCCTGTTTCCAAGGATCTATTGAAAACATCCTTTAATGGCCCTGCAAGAACCTCTCTGAGCTCTTTCAGTATCTTGGGATGTATCCCATCCGGTCCCGTGGCCTTGTTCACTTTCAGTTTTGCAAGTTGTTCTAACACAGGGGTGGGCAATTCCAGTCCTGGAGGGCTGCAGACCAATCAGGTTTTCATGATGTCTCTAATGAATATTCATGGCCCTATTTCCATACAATGGAAGGCAGTGGATACAAATAGATCTCATGAATATTCATTAGGAACATCATGAAAACCTGACTGGTCTGCGGCCCTCCAGGACCGGAATTGCCCACCCCTGTTCTAACACATCACCTTTTGTAAATGGTGTGGTATCTACTTCATTCCCATTTTTATATTTGGGAGCCACAGGTGGTCCTTCTCCAGGATTTTCTTTAGTAAAAATAGAGCAGAAGTATTTGTTTAGCAATTTCGCTTTTTCAATGTCACATTCCATGAGTCCGTTCCCAGCACTTTTGAGTCCTGCAATTCCATCTCTGATTTTCCTCCTCTCCAGAATATACCTGAAGAAAGTTTTGACATCACACTTCACATCTTTAGCCGCCTTTTCCTCTGCCTTTGATTTTGCTTTCCTTATTTCTCTATTTGTCTCTTTTAGTTTGATCCTGTATTCCTTTCTGTGTTCCTCTGTTGGCAAGCTTTTGAATTTTGTGAAAGCTGTGTTTTTGCCTTTATTTGATCAGCCACGTCTTTGGAGAACCAAAGAGGTTTCCTTCTCCTCTTGTTTTTATTTACTTTCCTTATATATTTATCTGTTACCCCTTTTATTGCCACCTTTAGTTTAGCCCATTGTAATTCCACTTCCCTTATCCCCTCCCACCCTGCCAACTCCTCTTTCAGGTACTTGGCCATTTTACTGAAGTCGGTGTTTTTGAAGTTAATGACTTTAAGCTTGCTATGATTGGACTGCACCTTGGCTTTTATCTCAGACCACACCGTGTGATGATCACTGCTGCTCACAGGGGCACCCTCCCGCACATTATCACTGTTGGTGAGCACTAAATCCAGCATTGAGCTTTCCCTGGTTGGTTCCATCACCATTTGTCTAAGTAACGCATCCTGGAAAGCATCCACAATTTTTTTGCTTCTTTCCAGATTTGCAGAAGGAGTAATCCAATCCACATCGGGTAGATTAAAGTCACCCAATATGATCACTTCCTCCTTTGTGGCTATCTTGGCAATATCTATAATCAATTCGTTATCTATTTCTTCAATTTGAGTCGGAGGTCTGTAGATTACAGCAGTATGGATGACAGTTCTATCTCCTCTTTCCAACACAATCCAGAGCGCTTCTTCTTTTCCCCATGCCCCCTGCATTTCAGTAGCCTTAATATTGCTTTTTACATGCAAGGCTACTCCTCCTCCTTTTCCACTTTCTCTGTCTCTTCTGAATAGATTATAACCAGCTATGGCTATATCCCAATCATGCAATTCATTAAACCATGTTTCTGTAATGGCCACGATGTCCAAATCCATTTCCACCATTAGGGCTTCCAGGTCCGGAACTCTGTTGGCTAAGCTTCGAGCATTTGTGCTCATTGCTTTCCAGCATTTAACTGGCTTGCATGTATTTTGCATTGATTTTGTTCTGCCCACTTCTTCTCACTTGTCGTTGATGTGTGGTTTAAAAGTGTGGCTGCTTTTGTTGTTATTCTGCTTTTGCCGAGAGTGACGTCCTGAACTTGTCCTTCCCCATCTGTCACCCCCTTTTCCTAGTTTAAATGCATATCCACATACTGCCTGAATTTTTCACTTAGGATTCTTTTCCCTGTGACAGAGAGATGTAGTCCATCACCACAGTATAGTCTCTTGTTGGTCCATCTGTTTCCCCAGTTGCCTATGAATCTGAATGCACCAGGTCTGGAGCCATGCATTAAAGCTGTTTATGCGATGCAGCCTTTCTGCCCCCTTACCGAGAACAGGTAGAACTTCTGAGAAGGATCAGGAGCTGGTTAAAAGATAGAAGGCAGAGGGTAGGACTAAATGGCCAATTTTCCTGATAGAGAAAGGTGAATAGTGGAGTACCCCAGGGATCTGTGCTGGGTCCGCTGCTTTTTAAACTATTCGTAAATTACCTGGAATGGGAATAATGAGTGAGGTAATCAAATTTACTGATGACACAAAATTATTCAAAGTTGTTAAAACCCATGAGAATTGTGAAAAATTGCAAGAGGACCTTGATAAATTGGAATACTGGGCATCCAAATAGCAGATGAAATTTAATGTGGACAAGTGCAAAGTTATGCACCTAGGAAAGAACAACCCACACTATGGTTACACGATGCAAGGTTCCACATTGGGAGCCACCACCCAGGAAAAAGATTTAGGCGTCATTGTGGATAACATGTTAAAACCCTCGGCCCAGTGTGCAGCAGCAGCAGCCAAGAAAGCAAATAGAATGCTAGGTATGATAAGGAAAAAAATGGAGCATATAGCAAAAGATATTATAATGCCTCTGTATCGTTCCATGGTACCACCGCACCTTGAATATTGTGCGCAATTCTGGTTGCCGTATCTTAAAAAGGATATAGCGTTATTAGAAAAGGTACAGAGAAAAGCCACCAAAATGGAAAGGGGATGGAAGGATACTCCTATGAAGAGAGACTAAAAAGGTTAGGGCTCTTCAACCTGGAAAAGAGAAGGCTGAGGGGAGATATGATAGAGGTCTATAAATTAATGAACGGAGTGGAGCAGGTAAACGTAGATCGATTGTTTACGCCATCAAATTATAGAAAGACTGGGGGACATGTAATGAAGCTACAGTGTAACCTATTTAAGACTAATTAGAGAAAATATTTTTTTTCACTCAATGTGTAATCAAACTCTGGAATTTGTTACCAGAGGATGTAGTAAAAGCTATTAGTTTTTATAACATGTTAATTGTACATAGTTTTAAAGGTTAACTGTACATAGTTTCAAAGTTTAATGTAAAGATTGCCGTGAAGTTCCTTGTAAACCGCCCTTGATCTCTGGAAGGGGTGGTATTAAAAGCTTGTTAAATAAATAAATGGTGTAGCTGGGTTTGAAAAAGGTTTGGACAAGTTCCTGGAGGAAAGGTCCAAAAACCATTATTAAAGGAGACCCAGGAAATCCACTGCTTGCCCCAATGCAAGTACTGAGGAACCTGTGTCTTTTGGGGAGACTGCCAGGTACTTAAGACCTGGATTGGCTATTGTTGGAAACAGGATACTGGGCTTGATGGACCTTGGTCTGACGCAGTATGGCATATCTTATGTTCTTAACTCTCTTTTCTGTTCTTCTGCTCTAAATCAATGTACACATTATTTGAAAAAGGAGGTGTACATACCAATCATGGCTTTCTGAGAAGGGATGTGCCATGAACTCAGTAGACTACAAGGGTCCCTTTTTCAGCTGGGCTGTACCCTGAGCCTGTGAGGGAAGAGAGAGTGGAAGGGAAGGGAAGGGAGTGAGAGATAGCAAAGTTGGTTGGGAGAGGGCAGTGCATAGCTTGATGGAAGGGAGAGAGTTCAGGAGAGAGGGCACTGAAGGGTAGGGAGGGGAAATACTGCAAGAGGATAGGAGGGACAGGAAGTGGGTGCAGGAATTAAAGAGAAGGAGCAGGAGGAAAGGAAGCTACATACCACAGCCACGCATGCACAGAGTCCCTGATGCACACACATATACACGTAGTCCCCCGTGCAGCCCCCCATCACATACACACACACACATAGTAACATAGTATATGACGGCAGATAAAGAGCAGTATGGTCCATCTAGTCTGCCCAGCAAGGTGGCAAGAGTAGGTGCACCTGCCGCTCCGTGCAAGTCACCCCTCCCATGCCTTTGTTTAGGGGTGTACCCACTGCTCCATGTAAGTCACCCCTATTTGTTCAGATATAAGAGATAGTTATGCTTATTTTGATTTTATCCTGTTGCTATAAAGGGATCCATTATGTCTGTCCCATGCCATTTTGAATTCTATCACTGTGTTTGCCCCCACCACTTCCACCGGGAGGGCATTCCAAGCATCCACCACCCTTTCAGTGAAAAAGTATTTCCTGACATATATATAATATATATATACAGCTCTCCAATACATATACACACACATACACCGCCCCCTCAATCCCCTCTGACAAACATATTCCATCACTCATAGCCATTCCTAAACAAAGGCTGCTTTGGGGGGGGAGCGGGGTGACCTGCATTAAATAACCCTAAATAAAGAAGGGGGCAAACTGCAAGGAGCAGTAGATGAACCCCTAAACTAAGGCAAAGAGCAGGGTAACCTGCACAGAATGACAGTTACAACACTAACAACCTTACTGGGCAGCCCAGATGGGTCACGACATTGGTCTTTATCTGCTGTCATTTGCTATGTTACTCCATCGAAAGTCCCGTGATTCTCTCCAGAGGAGCAGGCCGCATCCTTCAGCAGCACGATGTGATCTTCTTCCTGCTTTCGACTCTGATGGGAACTTTGCCAAACAGGGTGATCAAGCAAGTTGATAAATCTGAAAAAAGGGGACTGTTGTAGTTGTTGATATGGAAGGACAGACTAGATAGGCCATGTGGTCTTTTTCTGTCGTCATGTTTCTATGTTTCTATGAAATAATAGTGATGTTCTGCCAGATCTCAATCACAGTCCTAAGTTTCTATAAGATCTCCCTCACTCCCTTCCTCCATGCACATAACAGTCCATTTGATTCAAAGATTTAATCATGACGTCTCAGATTGTATCAAGCACTTTTGACAATTTACTTTGAATTTCCTACACATTTTATATCTAGCTCAGCAGAATTGCTTGAAACGTCCGTCCAGGGATAAGGCATCTGTTTTGCACACAATGCTACAGTTTAACCAGAGAAGAAAATACTAAAGGAACCAGTCTGAGCTGCACAGCCTAGGAGAGCTGGTTCTGGGAAGGACAGCTGATCCTCCTCTGCTATGTAACATACCATACTGGGTCAGACCAAGGGGACATCAAGCCCAGTCACCTGTTTCCAACAGCAGCCAATCCAGGTCACAAGTAACTGTCAGGTTCCTAAAAGGTAGACCGATTCCATGTTGCTTATTCCAGGGGAAGTACTGGATTTCTCTATTCCACTTTAATAATAGTTTATGGATTATTCCTCCAGGAACTTGTCCAAACCTTTTTAAACCCAGCTACACTAATATCTTTTACTATATCCTCTGTTAATTAATTCCAGAGTCTGATTATGTGTTGAGTGAAATAATATTTTCTCCAATTAGTCTTAAATGTGCTATATTATAGCTTCATTGGCTCCCTATCCATTTCCGCATCCAGTTCAAACTTCTCCTGCTGACCTATAAGTGCCTTCACTCTGCAGCTCCTCACCACCTTTCCTCTCTTACCTCTCCCTACACCTCTCCTTGGGAACTCCGCTCTTCTGGCAAATCACTTCCATCTGTGCCCTTCTCTATTGCTAATTCCAGACTTCACTCCTTTCACCTTGCTGCACCTTACGCCTGGAACAAACTACCTGTGTCTGTACGCTGAAAACTCACCTCTTCGCTGCTGCTTTTGGATCTTGACTCACCTGATCTCCTTTTTCTTTCCCCTTGTTTTATCCCTGCCTACACCCTCTGTGTTGTCTGTCTTGACTAGATCGTAAGCTCCGATGAGCAGGGACTGTCTCTTACATGTCTGTGCAGCGCTGTGTACGACTTGTAGTGCTATACAAATGCTCAGTAGTAGTAGTATATCCCCTAGTCTTTCTACTTTTTGAAAGAGTAAACAACCGATCCTGCTTACGCCTTCCACTCCATTCATTATTTTATAGATCTCTATCATATTTCTCTTCAGCCAGCTTTTTACCAAGTTGAAGAGCCCTAACCTTTTAAGCTTTTCCTCATAGGGGTATCCTTCCATCCCCTTTATCATTTTGGTGGCTCTCCTCTGTACCTTTTCTAATTCCGCTATTTCCTTTTTAAGATACGTTGACCAGACTTGCACACAATAGTCAAGGTACGGTCGCACCATGGAACGATACAAAGCAGAGCAACCCAGCAGCACTACTGAGGTAGGGCAACGGCAGGACACAGCATCAGCATATCCTGTCCCATTTCCAGCTCTACATCTGAGCGCTACTGTTTTAAATGACAAGCCGCATGTGCCTTGAAAATAGCCATATTTGACTTTCCTGATTGAATGTTTGAAGTTACTACAGCAAACAATGCGTCTTGAGAGCATAGAAGGTGTCCACCCAGGGCAAGTCCAAGAAACGCAAAACCCAGCTGCTGGCCGATGGCCACATACCCTAATAAGGTTGGAAAATAGTTGCCTGGAAACAAGCACATAGTGCCAAACCTATTAACCTTGCCATAAGTACAGTGTCGCAGAGCACTCTGTTTATGCTCAGAAGAATTTCGTTCCTAGTGCAGTCATAATCCGTTTACATTATCTGAACTGCAATAGTGGTTCCCTGCTTCAACAAAGAACAGATGAGTTTTGTCAAGCTGCTTATCATCAGGGATATATCTGTGGTATCACTGAATCCTAATATGATAGCCAGTTCTCCAGATCTATTTTATGGGACATCTTGCTTGGGTTAAAAAGCAGAGACTTTATAAGTGCTGAATAAACTCAAAAATATATTGCGTGACTCTGATTTCCTGAAAATCATTTGGTGTTTGCAACAGAGGAGAAATCCTACTAACATTTGTTAAAATTTCAGCTCCTTGGTACTGCGCTGTCTGTAGCGGATGTCAACAGCTGAATCCTTTCCAAGGCACCGCCATTCCTTTTGAGTATAGAGCATTATTAGCAGTGGCTAAGTGCAGAGTGTTGAAAGGTTTCAGGCTTCCTCGGGGACACATACAGGAAACTCCAGTGCTCACCATGGAACCTGGCTGTCCACAGTTGCTGCCTTAGCAGAGTCCAAAGAGTTGAAATATCATCTTTCAGCTGCCTTGGGAGTGCTATGGAAGCAACGTGCACCGACCCTTGTGGGAGATGGGTGAGGGCAGGGAGTGTTGGGATTTTCAATCATCTACAGTGACAACGGGGTACCTGCGTACTCCTCGGAGAAGACTGTTACTGTGACGACTGGGCTTGATGTAAAAATGGGATAATAGCCTAGTAGAAGCAGCTTCCAACTGGACTGGAAACCTACAGGAACAAAGAGAAATGCTGGATAACAAGAAATGATGTTTTGGTCATGCACTTTTTCTCTGGTTATCCAATCTGTAACAGTGGTGCAGGTGTGGTGCTGTTTGCATATTGGGTGAATCTCTTCATAAAGGCAGTTAATAAATCCTAATAATTAAATACATATTGTCCTAACCATAAAACCACTTTTAACTGTAATTCCAGGCATGACTCAGGAGTTTCCTATTGGATTTCCTAGGGCCACTTGCAGTGGTCTGTTTGCCCTGCTGAGAAAATGTTGACTGCCTGCATCGCTCTGTATCCCATTGCAGGAGGAAGATGAGGTGGGGAAATAAATGCAGGCCAGAGAGGTTTGAGTGCATTTTTCGATCAATCAAAGTGCTTATTGGAGCTGAGCGCTTCCCTTCTTTCTCATCCTCTGACCTTGAACTTTCACCTATGAAATCAAAACAGTACACACCAGATGGGGCAATACTCAGAAATGCCGGATATAAGAATTTTCCCGAACGATACCATATGGAACAAATCAAATCGCCTTACACATGCTTATCCTTGGTTATTTATTAAAGTAGCCCAGCACACTGAGTACAAGAGAGACAGAGGTATTGTAGAGTGCATTTTCCATTCAGGATACGCTCTGCTCTGGACACCGGCTTAGTGGGAACAGTTCTCTGTGAGGCCGTCTATTAAACTGGCAATGACTTGCAGCCCCCATTTGAGGTCTACAATGAATGCAAACTCTTGATACAAAACTACATCTGATCTCAGGCTTTACCCTCACATCTGAGGATCCTCTGTGCTTATCTCACGCTTCCTTGATTTTTTCTCTCTTTATTGACAGAATATGAAAGGTTACATTGTTGCGGTTAGTCATTCACCCCATAAGCTAACAGTGTCTTACATGTGCAGGCTTTTTTAGAAGCCTTATTCCCAATTTACACGTCTACACAACGGCACTTACACATGCAAATGGCGATTTTAGAAAGTGCTGAATCTACATGTGGATGTCCTTACTATATGTAAATTGCTTGGGGGCGTGGTCATGGCATTGCCGCATGGATTTTACCTTTTTATATGGGGAATACAAGCGTATGACGAAAAATGTCCACATAGGGATGCATACCTGCTCCCTGGCACATTTATTTACCCACTCCCTCATACTGAAATTAGAAAAAATAGTGGCATCCATAGTTCACTGGCAGCATTTACACATGAGGCTCGCATGATGGCTTACATACATGTGTAAGTGCGTGGCACTACCCATGTAAGTCACAAATACTTACGCGCAGTTACATGTGTATGTAGCTGTATTTCCCTGCTGCTTTTGCACACCTGTAGGCTTGTAAAACGGCTTCACTGTATACAGACAGATGCCCTCATGCATCCTGCAGTTTCTTCTAGGTATTTTAGGAAGGGCTTCATGTTCAGCAAAGCCCTTTCTAAACTACCGATGGAACTGTAAACATCTCAATTCCACTCTCCGTGTCTTTTCTAAAATGTGCTTTAACATAAGAACATAGAGCCCGATTTTCGAAGGGGTTTACAAGGGTAACTGCTCTAGTTACCCATGTAAGTGCCTTTTCCGGGATTTTCGAAAGCTGCCTACACGGGTAGCGCCCTTTGAAAATCCCAGATATGTCCCTAATGTGCCCAGATGCTATGCAGTTAGCAACGGGATATGTTAGGGGCGTTCCAGGGTGGAACAGGGGCGGAGGAAAGAGCTAACCAGGTAGCACCGATTTTCGATGCTACCCACTTTGCCCTCTGCACCTTAAAGATAGGATAAGGTGCAGAGAGTCAAGCGGGTAGCATTGAAAATCAGTGATATCTGACTTGCTCCTGTGGCTTCCAGGTTGTGCAGCGAGACCCAGATTTTCAAAGCTGGGGCCGCATATGGCCTTGGCATTGAAAATCTGAGTTAGGCGGAAGGGGGCAGGCAATGAGCCAACATGGCACATAGCACCGCCCAAATGAAAGTTAGGCCTATAAGTACTACTACTATTACTAGTACTAATCATTTGTATAGAGCTACAAGGCATATGTAACACTATACATATAAATGTAAGTCATGCCGTTCACACATTACCCCCATACTAATGCATCTCCACTGGCTTCCCATCACAGTCAGGATGGTGTACAAAATCCTAATCACAACCTTCAAAACATTTCATAAAGAAACTGCCACATGCCTCCAAACTCTAATCTCAAACACAAAAAATAACAGACTGCGAAGAAACTCGACCATCAATCTACTCGCCATTCCACGACAAAAAACAAAAAGCAATCAGTCAACCTGCAATAGATCATTCACACTATTTGTTCCATCCATATGGAATAATCTACCACCAATGCTAAGGGGACTATCAGACCTATCAGAGTTCAGGAAGAAACTTGAAATGCACATCTTTAAGGAAGAACACACACTACCCACAAACCTGAAAATCCACCCACCATAAATCCATTTTGAAGACTCCTAAACCCAGTTAAGCAAACATTATAAATACAACAATGACTCAACAAGACACTCACAATCATACTTCACTGTAAATAGTTCATAGTTAGTATACCCAATGTTCATAGTTAATGTTCTACTGTTAATCCATTTCAGTTTCATGTAAAACATTGTACCATATGGTCATGTTAATGTGTTGTTCATCTGTAAACCACTTTGAATAGTAGAAAGGTGGTATAAAATATGTTTAAATAAATAAATAAGTCACAGTCCCTCTCATCGGAGCTTACAATCTAAGAACATAAGAAATGCCATACTGGGTCAGACCAAGGTCTATCAAGCCCAGTATCCTGTTTTCAACAGTGTCCAATCCAGGTCACAAGTACCTCTCAGGTTCCCAAAAAGGTACATAAGTTCCACAATGCTTTCCTGAGGAAAGCAGTGGATTTCCCGTGTCCGGAAACACTGACTCTGCTCAGACCTGACATGAACAAGCTCGAGGTCTTCAAATGCAATGCCTGAGACAGATTTTGGGTGTCTCTCTTCATGATCACCATTGAAATGAAACAATTAGGACAAGGTGCGACCATCAGCCTTCAGTGGAAGAACAAATCCAAAATCGCAGACTGCGATGGTTTGGCTATGTTTGCAGAATGAACACCAGTCTCCTACCATACAAACTCCTCTTGCAAGTGCGACCTGTCCACTGGTGGGTTCAACTAGCAGCACTGAAGAAAATGTGGCTCAAACACATTGAGGAAGGTCTAAGGAACAAGCAACTGACCATCGACGAGGCCAAAAATATCGCAACTGATTGTCAAGGTTGGAAGTGAACTGTGAACAACACACGGAATCCAGTGGCACCTACAACAGCGTATTGGTTGAGAGGACGACCTGCTCCCCAAATGCCAGCTAAGGATTAAAGAAGAAAGAAGAAGGATTTCCCGGGTCCTCTTTAATAATGGTTTATGGACCTATCATCCAGAAACTTGTCCAAACCTTTTTTAAACCCAGTTACACTGACAGCATTTACTATATCCTCTGGTAACGAATTCCAGAGTATGATTACGTGTTGAGTAAAAAAATATTTTCTCTTATCACTGTTAAATGGGTTACACTGTAGCTTCATTCCATGTCCCCTAGGTCTTTCTACTTTAATGATGAGTAAACAACCAATCTACGTTTACCCGTTCTACTCTATTCATTAATTTATATACCTCTATCATATCTCCCCTTATCTGTGTTTTTCCAAGTCAAAGAGCCCTAACCTTTTAAGCCTTTCCTTATAGGGGAATCCTTCTATCCCCTTTACCATTTTGGTAGCTTTTCTCTGTACCTTTTCGAATTCTGCTATGTCCTTTTTAAGCTATGGTGCACACACTAAGAGGCATTATAATATCCTTGGTTTTATTCTCCATTCTTTTCCTTATGATTCCTAGCATTCTATTTGCTTTCCAGGCCGTGACTGCATACTGGGCAGATGGTTTCAACGTATTATCCGTGATAACACCTAAATACTTTTTCCTGGGTGATGGTTCCTAATTTGGAACCTTGCATTGTGTAACTGTAGTTTGGGTTATGGAGCTTGGGTGTAAAGGGAGAGGAATGGCCAGCAGAAAAAAGGAGGTGATAATGCCTCTGTATAAGTCTCTGGTGCAACCTCATTTGAAGTATTGTGTGCAATTCTGGAGACCGCACCTTCAAAAGGATATAAGCAGGTTGGAGTCGGTGCAGAGGGTGGCTACTAAAACTGTTAATGGTCTTCGTTATGAAGCATATGAGGTCAGACTCAAAGATCTTAATATGTATACTTTAGAAGAAAGGCGGGAGAGCAGTGATATGATAGAGACATTTAAATATCTCTGTGGCATAAATGCATAGGAGGGTCTCTTTCAATTGAAGGCAAGCTCTGTTATGAGGGGACACAGCACACGGGTGAAAGGGGATAGACTTAGGAGTAATATGCAGAAATATTTATTTATGGAAAGAATGGTAGATGCGTGGAATAGTCTCCCAGTGGAGGTGGTGGACATGAAGACAGTATCAGGCTCATTCTGTCCCAGGCATAGATCCCCTCTGTACGTCCGGTGTAAGCCAGACGTACAGAGGGGATCACAATTCTGATCTGTGGGGCACGTCTAGCCCCGGGGAACAGAATCGCAAACAGTCTAGTATGTGCAGGCCGGGACTGCGATTCAGCCTGGCCTGCATGTACAGGACCTTCCCAGCTAACTCAGTCAAGGCTCTTCAATGGAGCCACAGCCCCATGGCATCATGTTGCCATTGCACCGCGGCTCCATTGAAGAGCCACGATGCTGGCCACCAGACTCCAATGCTGCATTCCCCACACCCCGGTCTGACCCCCTAAGGCCAGGATCAGGCTGCGGGGAATGTCTTTGGGCCCCCCTGCCCCATCTGCACCCTGGGCTGCTGATCCTGGACATATGGGGAAGTTATTCCACCTCAGAAGTAGAATAACTTCCCCATACAGGTTGCCAGCCCTGGGCGTACAGGGCCAACATTAAAATCGGCCCTGTACATCCAGGGCCAGTGACGGTCCCCCCAGCTCTGCCACCACGCCGCTCCTTCCCTGCCCCATCTAACTTCACCACACAACCGGCAGGAGTTAGACGCAGCAGGGGAAGGCACGAATAGAGGGGATGGACACATGGCACCGAATAACTCCCTACCTGAATTCTAAGAGGACTACTGTAGTTGATATGAAAGGGCAGACTAGACAGACCATGTAGTCTTTTTCTGCCTTCATGTTTCTATGTTTCTTTCCTAGGTGAATAACTTTGCACTTGTCCATGTTAAATTTCATCTGCCATTTGGATGTACCCTCTTCCAATTTATCAAGGTCCTCTTGCAATTTTTCACAATCTTCTTGTGTTTTAATAACTTTGAATAATGTTGTGTCATCTGCAAATTTGATCACCTCATTCGTTATTCCCATTTGCAGGTCATTTATAAATATGTTAAAATGCAATGGGTCCAGTATTGGATACTCCACTATTCACCTTTCTCGGGATCAGAATAGGGCCCTATGTGTTTTTGTTTTCACAGAAAACTTGTTTTCAAATTCTCTCTTTGCCTGCCTTAACAATGCCTTGCATCTAACTTGCCAGTGCTTATGTTCTTTCCAGTTCTCATTTGGCTTCTTTTTCCTCACCTTTAAACAATGCTGGCAGTTTTTTGGCCTTCCTTCCACTTTTCTTAAAGCGTGGAATACATCTGGTCTGCGCTTCCAAGATAGTATTTTTAAACAACTCCCAAGCTTGATGCAACTCTTTAACCTTGCAACTGCTCCTTTTAGTCTTTCCTTAACTATTTTCCTCATTTTGTCATAGTCTCCCTTTTGAACGTTAAAAGGTAGTACTGTGGATTTCCTTGTTGTTCTCCCTCCATTTATTAAATCAAATGCGATCATGGTATGATCACTATTGCCAAGTGGCCCCCAACACCCTTATCTTTTATACCAGATCCTGTGTTTCACCATGGACTAGGTCCAAAATAGCTTCCCCTCTTGTCGGTTCATGAACCAGTTGCTCCAAGAAGCAGTCATTTATTTCATTTAGTGGAGTGGAGGAGTAGCCTAATGGTTAAGAGCACTGGCTTGGGCACCCAGAGACCAGGGTTCAATTTCCACTAGCACTTCTTGTGGCCTTGGGCAAGTCACTTAACCCTCCATTGCCTCAGAAAAATCCAAGTTATCAATGTCCCTGTTTAATGCACATTACCAAGTTTAAGTTTCAATGTAAACCACTTTGATTGAAATGATAAAGCAGTATATAAGACCTGTTAAATTAAAACAAAATCTAGAAACGTTATCTCCCTAGCATGTGCTGCTGTGATACTGCTCATGATGTATAATAGCGCACTATGTAGATAAACCAAATCTAATCACATCCCCGCCAACACATACACACCACTCTGTACACTGCATGAAAGCATTTGCCCCCTTGATTATTTGCCATGGAAACCGCTTTGATTGAATGATAAGGCAGTATATAAATACCATTAAATAAATAAATATTGATGCAGTCAATACCAGCGTAATTGAAATCACCCATTATTATTACTTTGTTGTAACTTTTGTTAGCTTCCCTGATTTCTTTTAGCATTTCATCATCCAACTGTTCATTCTGGCTGGGCGGACAATAGTACGCACTCACTGACATCACCTTCCCCTTTTAACATGATATTTCTATCCATAGAGATTCTACAGTGTATTTTGTTTACTGCAAAACTTTAATACTGTGTGACTGAATATCCTCTCTAGCATATGAGAGCGCAACCCCTCCACCAATTTGATCTATACTATTATTGCAATATAGTTTGTACCCAGGTATCAAAGTGTCCTATTAGTTGTCCTCCTTCCACCAGGTCTCTGAGATGCCAATCATATCTGACCTTTCATTTAGTGCTATATATTATAGCTTTCCCATCTTATTTTTTAGACTTCTAGCATTTACATACAGGCATTTTAGAGGTTGTATTTTATTCATATATTCTTATAATTACCCAAGTTCTTTAATGATGGACAGATTATTATATCTGCTCCCGGTTGCTTTCCCAGGATCACAACTTACTTTACATCAGGAATATGAATTCAAAGCTCTCAGAAAGCTCACCTCCCCCGATATTCCTTTTTCTCCTTTTTTCCCCTCAATTCAACCACATATATTAATCCGATACACGCCTTCCAAATTTTATTACACATTATATGTCCTCTCACACAAACTTCACATCTTCCACCCTGAGACCCTTCTTGGTGATTTAAGGTCTCCATGTGTGTTAAAGGGAGGGTCATCCCTATCCATCCCAGTCTTACAGAAGTGGTAGCACATTTACTTATACAGTAACCACTCTAGTTGGTTCTTCAGTTTATTTGAATTTTGTTACTGTGGAAGCCTTCACCACCTTCCCATGGTAGTGAGCAAATAAAAATGTAAAAATGAAGAGAAATGGTAAAATGTCTTCTCCTGTGCTAGCCTGCTCCTGTAATATTTCCACAGTAAACAATGCTGTTTATTATTTAGAGGAAAATAATGCTTTTAGTCGGGTATCTGAAAATCATTTTCAGATGCAGTGAAAGAGAGCAGCTGGTGAGCAGTGGGGTTATCGACTAGACTCAGCAAGGGAAAGAAATACTCTTGTAAATACTCTTGTAAATACTCTTGTAAATAGTTGCAGAAATGACGTCCCATGTTTTATCCAAGTTCTCTGACCTTGTTCTCTGTAAAACCTAACAGTTTGTTGTTATGGTATGTTGTTATATTGTGAACCGCGCTGATTCTGAATAGAGCGGTATATAAGAGCCTGTAATAAATAAATAAATAAAATAAATAAATAAATAAATTACCTGCTTATGATTCCAAGAGTCCAACCAGCAGACATGGAGCTTTGTGTCTGTGCATCTCTGCACAGAAGCAAACAAGAAACCTTCTCTGTTTTCCTTTAAGGCCCTATCTAAGATGGGTCCAGGTATCTGTCTAATAAGTTGCAACTTTACCTACCCATTCCCTCAGGTCAGGAAGTGTTATTTGGCTCTCGAAACCTTTACTTAGAGGCTACAGGCTAGACCCTATTAGACTTTTTCCTGTAGTGCACCTTCTTCATGGAGTTACATTTAGATAAAACTATTTATGCTTCAGGAAGATCCTAAGGTCTCATTTGTTTGCTATGGTTTCTTTGTTATTACATTTCTGGTCTCTATTTTTAGAACTGTTTTCGTTGCTGTATGATTATTATTGGTTTTATTATGGTTTTTTAAAATTTGTTTTGTTGAAAGTTTTTATTATTTGATTGTTTTATGAACTTTTGTTTTGTGGGACGATGTTGTATTGAATCTGATTTTTAAAAAATTAAGCTTCTCTCTTATTTCCAGAGGGCTGGCTCTTTCTTGGGCTTCCTGCTCAATCAGAACTGTCTTCAGTACGTAACGGTTTCATGAGCCTTCCTTCACAACTGCCAAAGGCTAGCTTCTCATGTCTTAATTTAATTTGTAAATTTATAGACCATCATCCAGTTCATTCAGAAAAGTCTTCGGCTAGGGATTAGAGCCCTGCAAACATGGATCACCACGTCTGACCACTAGGTACGTCATGCAGTAGCTGAGATGCCCCCCTCCATCTAACCTCTGCAGCATCCATTACTCTAAACAGTGGGAGTGGAGAACCCAATTCAGGAAGTGAATCCAAGTCCTCCAGTGGAATCAACTCTAGATAATATGTAATTATTTCACTTTCATTTTATTAAAATTAAAAATCATGTTTCTAAATCTTAAAGTGATGCACAACAAAGATAGATACAACTGGGTCTAATATTAGATGCACTTTTTCTCAAGTTGTGGCCTCTATTCATACTTGGATTTTTCATATTTTATATTTTAAATAAGAGCAAATTTATTTTTACCTTTCTCTGGATTTCAACAAGGACAATTTAAAATTAAAATAAGTGAATATGTTATAGACCAGTGATTAAATCATGGATGTTTGATTGTGTACTATATTGCAAGAGATGCTTTTTGGATCTCCAGTGAGTAGGATATTTTATGGAGGTGATGTTCCCAGACTCTGGGAGGAATGTAGAAAGGCTCCGGCTTCATAAGGAATTCCTGGTGACCTAAGTTCAGTTCTAAGCGAACTTGGATTACAGAGAAATCATCTTAAAATGGGGGACTACATGGAACAGCTGTGGTGAGTCCTCTTTAAAAGAGTGCAGACATTTTTAGTAGGAAGAGCAGTAATGCTGTAGGCTTGTCCATTTCCAACTTTTTAACAATAACATGGACAATTTCTTAACTACCAAAAGTATTAATAGACAAAGAGGTGTAGGAGCAGCAGAATGGAGAAAAGCCGAATGTCAGCCAAAGTCTTTCCTTAGTGCCATCACTATGTTACCACGTTATGTAAGTTCTGCCCACAAATGACTCCTCCAGAACATGGTTTTCTTTGAAATAAAAAGCACATCCATGTTGGTGTAATATAACTGATTCATTCAGGGTCATCCCAAATGCATTGGTGGTTGCAACTAAGGATTAACAAGGAAGATTATAGCAGTTGGGAGCACAGTTATGACATTTTCAGATCCAAGAGTCTTCAAACTACAAGTCTTGTGATAAATATACCATATACAACATTAGGTGCTAACCTAATTATAACATACCCTTGTTTCAGCTTAGAGAGTGGATTCAGAGGCCTCTTTCACTTCGACTATGGGATCTCTGTGGTTAGCAGGATGACTGACAAGCAAAGAACTGTGGAATGTTGGATTATGAGCACTTGGTCTTGGGAACTTTTGGAATCATTTACACCGTGCATAGTATCTTTTTGCTCTTCCAAACTGCTGGTTGCTTAGATAAACATACAATTTCTGTTTTCCTTTTTTTCTTAGGCAAGTCTTCAGCATTTTCATCCAGCTGGAGCACAGACTTTTCTCAAGACATCCATTTGAGAGGGCAAACGGCCTGGGGTTTTGTTTTTCATTCACTTAATGTGAGCTTTTCTTTTTTAGAGTAATTGTAAAGGCTTCAGATGTTGCAAAGATTAGCATATCAGTGAGCACGTACACCTCAGCCTGGTTTGTGTGGTTTTTTGCACTGTCACTATGACAGTGTACCAGACTTTGGGCAGTGGATAAAAGGGACTTGCACGATCTACTGTACCCATCTCAGCTATTGCATGGAAGAACTCTTGACTACATCCAGGAACAGAGATTTTGCTCTACACAATTTTAGGAGAAACAAAAAGAGAGAATAGACCCGATAATATGCACAAGGCAAACAACAGGAACTCCGAATGAATAGGCATATACAATTAATTTGGACTTTATTCCAAAAAGACCATAAGCATGACATGGCTGTGTTTTGTCATGGAATCGCCTGTATCAGGGGCATCTAATTACATCAAACTGCAACATGTACATCAACATTCACATAAACATTATTTCTTCCTTTTCCCTTTGAGCCCCCCCCCTCCCCTTACCTTTTTCTATAGGTAGTTCAAACATAATTATAAGCATCTTGATGTGCTCTTCCTGTACACTAACTCTTGCTTTCCTTTTTGTACTTAACGTCATCCACTGAAGCGCAGTTAGGGTGCATCAAAAATGTCCACCTAACCACAATGTGCCATCAACACCCACAATGGTTAGCATGAGGCAAACCTTGCACTAATGGTTAGTGCAAATTAGTAAATATGCACCTTGGTGTATTTTTCATGTTTCTTTATATTTTCCTTATGCAATGTATGAATTCAAGTCATTGCTGGCTCCTTGCAACCCAGGAAATGCTAGTGGGAATCAAACCCTGGTCTCTTAGTCAGCAAACCATTGCTCTGGCCATTAAGCTACTCCTCCACTCCTATTGTTGCTTATATCTTTTATATATATTGTTTTATGTACTATTTTGTGTACATTTTGTAAAAGGGTTTTGTATTTTTTTTCTAACATTTATGTGCAGTTGCATGTTGATATATATATGTTGCATGTTGTATGAGAGATTTGCATGCCATGGAGGTAGTGAGCATGTAGATATCTCTTATGCATATTCTTTAGTGATATCCTGAAAATCTGGCCTTTTTTGCAACCCTCAAGGACTGAACTTGGAGAAGCCTGCTTTACAGTTTCCTCTTAATAGTCTGTAAAGTCCCTGTTTTAATAAAATGAAAGTGAAATAATTACACATTGTTTCCACTAGTCCACTGGTTTCAGGCTGTTCTAATGGTGCTTTCTGCGGCTTCTTGTACGGTAATGCAAAAATAAAGTTAATGTCAAAACCTCCATGACTCATGGGTGCAAGTATGCCGAACCCAGAGAGAGGGACGTTTCCAGCTTGACAACTAAATGTAAGTGAAGCTAGTCCCAGATTGTCACACAGCAGTAGCAGGATGCTATCGAAGTGCTTTTATTACAGGAAGAATGCAGAGAATGTAGCAAAACTGCCAATACCAATTCTAAAAGTCAAGTTCTAGCCCTCTCTCCTAAAGAATCCTTTCTGCTAACATGACCTCCATATTATCTTTTCAGCTTACATGGTAAAAGCATATAAACATGTTTCTTCCCAGGGTCACAAGACATCACCCACTTCTAAATCGTTGATGAATCTGTGTTCGGCTAAACTCTACTCATGTATAAGTCAGTTGAGCGCTAATCTAACATTTTAGCTTTCAAGACAATCAATCCTAAACCACAGATGGTTCAGGAGCATTAGACTGTGAGCCCTCTGGGGGCAAGGAAATGCTTAATGCACCCGAGTGTAACTGAGCTACCACTGAAAAGATAGAAACTAAATTAAAACAAAGCATTCTTACAGCTTTCTTGGGCCTCAACATACTCATGGCTGGTGCAAGGGTATTAGGCGCTCTACGCCTTGCGCCCACCATCCCCTCACCCAACCTACCTATTAGCAGCAGCTCCCTCCAGCGGTGGCGACTCTGGCACAACACTTCCTCTTTTGATAGCGATGATTCCAGCACAACCTGCACCATCTTTCTCCTTCACTTTCTGACAACATCCTGCCCTCTTTCTCCACCAGAGAAACCAGGTTCAAATCCCACAGCTACTTCTTATGATCTTGGGAAAGTCACTTAACCCTCCATTGCCTCAGGTGGAAACTTAATTAGAGAGGAATTAGGGGACAGGGCAATATCTGCTGTACCTGATTATAACTTATCTTGAACTTCTGAGAAAGGCATGCATATCCACCAACCATCTTCCCGAAATCTCTATCTCTGCATCCTCTGCCCAGACTAGCACCACTGTTGAGCACATACATTTTCCAAATAAGAAGAGGACTCTCCTTGCTTATTTTTGCCCCTTGTTGCCACCAGCTCTGTATTTTTTCTCTTCTCTAGCATTTGTCTTCCTGCCTCGTCTTCCAGGAATCTAGCTCTCTGTTTCCTTCCTCAGCATCTATTGGCTGCCTTCCCTAGAGCCTGCTTCTACCTCTCCTTCTCTCAAGATTTTCCCCCTGCCTATTGCAGTCCTTTACTTCCCCAACATCCTTTCTTCAATCTCTCTCATAACATAAAAGGAGTAGCCTAGTGGTGAGGGCAACAGCCTGGGCCCAGAGAAACCAGGGTTTAAATCCCACTGACACTCCCTGTGACCTTGGGCAAGTCACTTAACTTTCCATTACCTCTAGTATAAACTTAGATTATAAGCCCTCCAGGGATAGAGAAATGCATCCAGTACCTGATTGTAACTCACCTTGAACTACTACTGGACAGGTGTGAGCTAAATACTAATAAATAAATATCCATTGCTCTCTCTTGACCCTTCCCTAGAATTCCTCCATCACCTTGTTTCTTGCCAAGCATATAGTCCCTACCTCCTTCCCTCGGTAGCCGGTGTCATGGCTCCCCATTGCTCTACCTCATTCTCAGTGTCGATGCAGTGAGCATACTCAAAACATTTGGACTGTAACATTCTGTTGTTGATTTTCTGCATTACAGAACCAACATCTGGAAGAGCTGGCCCTCAACATGCTTATGACACTGGCATTGAGGAAGAGGTCAAAGTTCCTGCCATTCTGCTATTTACTTCGTTCTTTGCTTGTGGGATCTGGAGATGCCCATCCGCCACCTTCCTCTTCCTAACAGTCCCTCCTCTTCTTTTTTGGCCTGGTTTAGCATTTTTTGCCACCTCCCAAAATTTTGATGTTCTAGCTAACTGCCTAGTTTACATGTAATAAAGCCAGGCTGTGATATCTTTTCTGAGACAATATAAGAATTATTATACCAAGATGGTTCTGTGCTGGTGCTTTTTGGAACACTCAAGTCCTTTCTTCAGATATTCTATTACAGATGCAGTTGCTAAGTGTTATTACCATCTTTTTAACAATCCAGAGGTCACAGAAACAGAAAAATGATGGCAAATAAAGACTCTACAGCCTATCCAGTCTGCCCTTCCTTACCAACTAGAAATCTAGGAACCAGTGCACCCTAATTCAAACCCCAATATGCTAAAATAAAAATTGCTCAAACTTTCAAGGAGCTAAAATGAAGTGATCCCATCAAAACATAATACCAGCAATTAATTCTTAGTAATGACGACTGAAAGCAGCATGCAGCTCCATTCCCCTACCCTCCCATGTGTGCAAGCCACTTAATCACCCGAAGGCAAAGAGATTGTATTCATCTGAATGATTTCTCTCAGGGTTAATGTCTCCAAATGAATTAGTTTTGTGCATACCATGACAATAATGAATCACACTCCTAAGCCAGGGAATGTGGAATGACTGTGCGCCTGTTCTAGAACCTACAATATGACTGTCAGCAGTATTTTTGGACAGTAAAATCTTACCCTGCTTTTCATGTTCCATAAAGTGGTTATATTCCATTCAATCTAGTTTTTTACCTCCTGATGGCAGCTTATGATCGCCACTGTCCTGGCTGAGCATTCAGTTCAATTGTTGTGGCTATGCTAAAACACTGGCACCCTGGTCTGACTGGTGGTCGAGCTGGCACCATGACAGCTAAATTCTGAAATCGGATGTTTTATTCCTTGATTGATTTATGACATTTAATTATGTGCCTATGGTACATGAAAAATAATCCCCATAGCAATCAGAACCCCCCTTTCCATACTCTGTTTACAATCACATAATTTTACCCAGTTCTCATCCTCTCTTCCACATTCCCCCAGTACGCTCCCCCCTTCACCCCACCCAGATTCCTATGGCTGCCAACTCAAGGAAGAAACCTGAAAGCTTACTCAAACAGCCATGCTTTTACATTTTTACATAAGGAAACATAATCCTTTTCCTGCCAAAGTCCCAACATCAGGCTGTTTCATGGACTGGTGCCACTCAAGAAACACCCCCACCCCCCGGTGCATCGCTTGCAGCCATGGTACCCTCAGTACTTCTAATAGGACCAGTTGAGAGGACCATAGTGACCCCCTGGGCATATATGGGATCAAAAGATTCCTAAAATAATCTAGACAATCCATATATAACCCACTAAACACTAAACAGAAGGTCTTAAAATGTGCCAGAAAAATCACTGGTAACGAATGCCAGAGATTAAAAGCGGGGTCCCATGACTGAATTTCCTCTCACCCCAAAGAAGACATGCCACCGTGTTGTGGACTAACTGTAGCCTCTGAAACTGTTGCTTAGGGAGGCCACTATAAAGGGCATTATGGTAATCAATTTTAGTTGTCACAAAAGCATGAACCAAAAGCACCAGATCCTCCAGTGGCAAAAATGACCTCACCCTCCTCAGCAGATGTAATGATGCAAAGGAAGAGTGAACCACCACCAATGAATGACAAATCCTCATCCCAAGGTACCCAAGGTTCTCCACAGTAGAACTACTGATCAACTGGCATCTTCGTACTGAAGATTAAATCTATGAAAATAGTTTTGCTTAGCTTTTGCTTGAAAATGCAGTATAGTAAGCTCTCTAATTAATAAATAAAACATTCTTCCTATAACTATACCGTAATGTCTCTGTTTGTGATGCATTAAGGGTCAGACCCCAGGCATCTAACCAGGCTACAATGGCTTCTAAACAATCATTTAACTGTTCGAGAGCTACATGCTTATTCCAACCTACCTCTACCATGAGCTGTGTATGATCAGCATATACGTACATAACACTGAAAACTGTAACTGGAAATCACAGAGATAAAAAAGCTTAGATAACTGTTAAAAAGTAAAAGCGACAAAATTGATCCCTGAGGCAACCCACACCTCAGCGTCACAATAGTAGAAGATGGCACATTCCAAACTATCTTCTGGGTCCGCTGGTCTAGGAATGAATTCAGCCACTGCAAGGTGCACCCCTGAACACTCTCTGTGTATAATCTATGTAACAACACAGAGTGATTCACAAGGTCAAAGGCAGACGATAAATCTAATATAATCAACAGGAAATCTTTGCCTCATTCAGAACTAATTTGGAATGTGTCGAATACGGAAACCAACACCATCTCTGTAAACCCGCTGAAAACCTGACTAATCCTGTAACACTGCCCAACCCCCCTCCCCCAAAAGCTAGATAACATTGAGAATGACACCTTCTTGATAATTTTCCCTACGAAGGGCAAATATGACAAGGGACTGACGGATGCAGGATTATTATAATCCCGTTTCACTTTCTTTAATTCTCCAAGAAAAGAGCTTCCAGCAAAGAGAAATTAATAATCATAGTCAAAAGTAGAGCAATTTCTCTCAAACATCCCTTAGCACAAACCATAGGCAAAGGATGTAGTAAACATGTCTGGGATTTAAATGACTGTACAAACTCCTCTATTTTACACTCAGTAGCAGAGATAAAAGTGACAAGATATTCCCCATCAATTTCCTCCAAAACATCCCCCAAACCTATCACAGGATCACCTAAACCATACAGCAAACTCTGAGAAGGAGCAAGATAAGCCTGCAGCTTCTCAATTTTTCTCCATAAAAAATCATTAAAATCAACTGCTGATAGTTTAAATAATTCCTCTACCGCAAGTAAGTCAGTCATTTTCCTCACTACCCATACCACTTAGAAGAAGGCCTTAGCCCCAGCCAGGATCATCTACCTACTTCCTCACTCATCCTTACTTAGCCTTTATAATCTCTGAGCTGAAAAACAATAATACTTGTGTACTGCTCCGGTAACTCATGTCCGTCATGTCTACTCCAGTTGGCAGCCTTAACGTTTCAATAAATCCAAAAGAGCATGAAACCAACCCACACCTGGGCCCTGGGTTCACACTATCTTTATCCATTCTGGGGCCATCTCTCTGAAAACTTTACCAAATGTTGTATTCCAAACTTGAACTTGCTGAATCACTAGAATACCAGCCCAGTTCTCTGCTTTTATAGGAAACCAGGCTATGCTAACACACTTAACGGTTGACTGTTGCTTCACTACCCAATACTTTTCGATAGGAAGACCTTTCAATCAAAAACCTTCAAATGTTTTCACTGACAAATGCATGGTCCATCCATGAAAGAGAAGTACCTCCCAGGGTGAAACACAAATACCCCCTATCATCTTTTTGCAACCCTCAAACCAAAGTATTCCCCGCTGATGGGTTCAGAAATTGACCTTCTGCTCTAAACCTAAATCCTTTAAATGTTCCAGGAAGGATGCTTCATCCAAGAACAGCTGCCTAAAAGGCATATTAAAGTCATCGCCAATATTAAAGTCTCACCATTCAATCACCAACTCAAACACAGAAAAATTACAAGAAACCCCAGACACACATTTTCTGAACCTTGGACCTCAAATACTACAACCATGCCTAACGATGGAAAAAACAGGCTAGCGGCCAACAAGCTTCACAGCCTGTTACCCCCTACCCCCTACCCCCCCCAACCCGACTCACTTTCTAAAACAAATCCCTATTCTTGTTGAAAAATAAACCTAATCTCCTAATCTTCCCCCCCCCCTTTTCAACCTTCCATGAGACTCGCACACAATGATAACCCCAAGATAACCTTGACTCAAGGAAAGTGCAACCCCCCCTTTGACTCATGTTTCTGCTAAACAGACTGTCCATACCCTTCTCCTAAGTCAAATCTCTAACCAACATTCCTTTCACAACCACAGACCTACTAATATTCAACAATCTAGCTACAGCAAGACATTACCATCTCTGGAGTCTATGGAGAGATCTTCACAAGGACCCATTCCCTTCCTTGAGTACCATAATCAAACATCTTCCTACTCCTGTACTGTTATCTTATGCAGCTGGCCGATTGCTGTTTCTGAGCCCTGTTGGTAATTACTCAGCTCTTTGGTCCGCAGGGCTTGATTGGTTGGTTTCCCTGAGGATTGCTGGGGTGTGGATGTTGTTCCTGGGTGTTGGTAGTGCCTCAGCTCTTTGGTCCCTGCAGACCAAAGAGCTGAGTTATCACCAACAACCACACCCCAGCAACCCTCAGAGTGACCGACCAATCAATCCCTGTGAACCAAAGAGCTGAGTCACCACCAACCATCAAACTTTAAATAAGTACAAATGCACCTTAGGCGGACCAAAGAACTGAGGCACCACCAACACCCCAGGAACAACATCCACACCCCAGCAACCCTCAGGGAAACCAACCAATCAATCCCTGCTGATCAAAGAACTGAATCATCACAAACAAGGTTCAGAAACAGCAACCATACCCCAGCAACACTCAGGGAAACCAACCAACCAACCAATCCCTGTGGGCCAAAAAGCTGAGTCATCACCAACAGTGCTCAGAAACAGCAACAACACTCCAGCAACACGCAGGGAAACCAACCAACCAATCCCTGTGGATCAAAGAGCTGAGTTATCACCAACAAGACTCAGAAACAACAACCAAACCCCAGCAACCCTCAGGGAGACCAACCAATCAATCTCTGTGAATCAAAGAGCTAAGTCACCCCCAACCCCAATATAAATACAAATGCAAGTATTCAAGCACATTACCATCTGGAACCCCGCACTGATAATGTCCCCTCAAATGGTGACGAAACATCTGCAATCAAGCCATCAAGCTTCAGAGAACAATCCGACATCATGATCAGCAACCTGAGTCACCAGTATTCACAAATATCTCTAACAGTGCAAAGTGAGCAGGTGGACCCCTATGTGACACACAGGTGTCCTTAGCTCAGCAGTGAAGAAGCCTATCACTGATTCTGAGATGCCACTGACTGGCATAATTAGCCCTCACTGTAGAATTGTAGCTGTAAAAATGGTATTTTACAATACAAAAAATGCAAGATCCTGAACTTTGCAGAGAAATCATTTAAAAGTGAAGTAACATTGGCTGTATGCAGAAGCATGGAAGAGTGAGTCACTGGAGCACCCAGATATAAATAATCCCATTATTTCCTATCATATTCTATCTACACTACCTTCATATAATTCTGTAACCCTAACAGACTGTATATCCCTTGCAGTAGCTGGAATCGCTGCCAGACAATCCGAAGGCACAATATCCAGGAGCCAGACATACCCTTGCAGGTCTGACTTCTGCAGTTAGTAAAGGGTTCTTGAGGTGGGACCAGGATGTCCTGGGAGGTCTCACTTCTCTCTCTTCAAAAAGACTCAGTTCAGGCCAAAAAGCTGATTCTGATCCCAAGTGCAGTTTACTTGATAAAAAGCAAAGTCACTCACAGCATATCCAAACACAAGATGTCACTCTCCAACAGGTAATACAATAGCAAGTTCAATAGGTTAACATACAACCTCTACTCCAGTCCAAGCCCTTGGGCTCTCACCAGAGTCACAAACCCAAACTTGTTCCCTCTCCTTGTCGGAGCAGATAGCAAGGGTCCTTCTAGTTTAAAAAGAACTGCAGACAATGTTCCCCTTCAGTATGCAGCCTTTCTGTGGCTCAGAGTCTCTCGGAAATCCTCTTTCTCCTCAGTGGACACTGCCTCTAGGTGTTCCCTTCCAGTAGCTGCCGATGAGCAGGGTCGGTGCAAGGATAGGAGGTTCCCTAGGAGAAACTCATTCCTGGTACCCTCTGCTCCTGCTCCCGCCCCTGTTGCCACCCCTCTTCAGGACCTCGAGCGGCAGGGGCTGTTCCTGCTTCTACCCCTCCAATTTCACTTCCATTTGAATGGGGGCGGAAGCAACTGGTGCAGCCGCTTCTGCCCTCATGCAAAGAGGAAGTCTGTGTAAGAGGGAGCAGAAGCTCAAACAGCACCACAGTGCCAGAGGTTTTGGTAAGCACATGATGCTGTTTAAAGGCATTGCCACTGCTGCAGTTCCTGGACAGGGGCGTCAGCAGGCTACCCTGGAACCATTAGCACTGTAGGTGACCGCCTAATTTGCCTAATGGCTATGCCAGTTCTGCTGTTGGATGAGTTAGAGGGCAGAAAATTCCCTCCTGTTCTAGAAGCAGGCAGGTTACAGAAAGCTTAGACTGAACTTCTCTGATGCAGCCATCAGAGGTCCTGGTGAAATAAACCTGCAGAACTTTAGAGGTCTCTACAAGTCTTGAGAGACAATGCATTTCTAGATGAAATGCCCTTTAAATGCTCTTTTTTTCCTTATGTTCTAGCATCTTCATGTTATTAAAAGTCACTTTGTTAAAAACAGGTCTGCACTGACAGAATAACACAGCAGGCACCTTTCATAAAGATCCTCTCACTGGACAGATGTAGCTGGAATTTGGCAGGGGTGCTGGCACTTCAGTACCACACCCTTCTACCAGATTTAAGCTTAATCCATCTACAAAAATAACCCCTATGACATGTGTATGTACAGACAGACAGACTGAGCATCAACAATGGGTGCTCTCATTTTACTGAAAATATCCCAAAATAGTCTAAAAAAATGCATTACTTTGGGGGTTGTGATATCTTTCTTATACAAGCAAAAATATATTACGCAAGAAATTTCAGGGCCTTTTGGGTCCCTTCTCCAGGTTCAACAGATTGAGAAGATTCCACCACTACAGGGCAGAAACATATTTTTGTCATACCTAAAGGGGGACAGCCAATCATTTTTATGCTAATTATGAATACTATACTAACATTGATGAGGTACTGTTTGTTTATTCTATGATGATATCATGAGCTAACAAAACCAAGCTGAACAATCTATGTGATTCTATTCAAGACAGTGAACTGGTCTAACTCAGAAGTTACAAAGCACACACCACAAGGAATTCATGGCCTTCAATGCAATAACTGCTTTTGGAAGGGAAAAGACAATTTTCCTAAGTGTCCAAGAATCCTTCTGGCTTTTGCTGTCGCCTTTTCTATCTGATCACTTAATTGACCATTAAATTGGCCACATGCAGAGGGAAAAAAAAATTCAGGGTTTTTTTTGGAGTTTGGGACTTTTATTCCTGATTTTTGGATTTCTTTGGTTTATTTCATTTTTGTTAATAAAAATGTCTTAACCCACACTGGAACTTTTTAATACACAGGACTCACCATTAACAAATTAGTTCATAGGTTAGCATGTGCTCATATGTAGCTTAATGTGCACTATGCAGAACAAATCACCAGAAAAGCAGGATTGTATGAAGACAACCAGGTGTGAAGAGTGGTGGAAGACTCATCAACAACGTTTCCTATGGTCATGATATGACTTTATTGGCTGAAAGTGAAGATGATGTGAAACATCTGCTTAACGAGATCAAGGAACATAGTCTTAAAATGGGCCTGCATCTTAATATGAAGGAGACAAAGATCCTGACCACTGACAAAATCAATCATTTCATCCTTGATGGAGAAAAAATAGAAATACTAGACAACTTCATACTGTTTGGATTCATAATCAATAATGAAACGACAAGTAGTCAAGAAATCTGATGATGTATTGCTCTTGGCAGAATATATACTGTATGAAGGACTTAGACAAGATTTTCAAGTGCAGAGATGTATCTCTGCATACAAAGATTTGACTTGTCCAAGCCATGGTATTTTCAATAATGTCATATGGTCACAAAAGTTGGTTATTGAAGAAGCAAGACAAAAGAAAATTGATGCCTTTGAATTATGATGCTTATAAAGAATACTCCGTATATAATGGAATGCCCAAATAACAAATCAGTTGATACTGAAAGAGCTCAAACCTCAACTTTCTTTGGAGGCTGAAATGAGAAGACTTCAACTTTTCTACTTTGGACATATCATGTGAAGAGAAAGCTCATTAAAGAAAGACATCGTACTTGGCAAGATTGAAAGTCAATGCAACAAAGGAAGACTTGCAATGTGATGAATTGACACAACAAGAGCAGCTATGGATGCCACTCTATCACCAATTAGCCACTTGAATAAAGATCAAACACAGTTTAGGACAATCTACAGGGTCACTATGAGTTGACATCAACTTGACGGCACTTAACACAGCAACAATAACAATAGCTCTGGGAAAGAAAGCTTTCTCCAAAATGTCTGCGCATTTCCACTTCTTCTGTTATTATTAGAATAATTAAGAAAATTGCTGCTCCTGAAGATCCAGCCTCTCCTTTGTTTTTTGCAGTTGTTTGTAGCTCCTCTTGTAATACTATCTGGTATTAGTACAGCAGAAACAGGTGCCTCACATACATTCAGCAGAAACCATTTATTGTGAAGAAAGATAATCTTGCCAGCAGAAGTTTCAGTGATTTTTCCTTGCCCCTTCTGGAGGTCTGTCACCTGCAGTGTTTCCCATAGCGGTGCTGAAGCTTCACCCAAGAGGTTGGACTTTCCGCATACTCCCCACAGATGAGTTCAACTTGCATGCAGTAGTCGCCAATGAAAGACACTATATCATAGGTATATTCATAGCAGATAGCCTGAAAGCCAGCGGGGCCAGCTTAACCATTAGGCAGACTAGGCAGTCTAACAGTCACAGAAACTCAAAGAACCATCTTAAAATGGGCCTGCACCTTAACATAGTACCATAGTAAATGACAGCAGATAAAAACCAGTATGGTCCATCTAGTCTGCCCAGTATGATGGCAAGAGTAGGTGCATCTGCCGCTCTGTGCAGGCCACACCTCCCCATGTCTCTGCTCAGGGGGTGAACCCACTACTCCATGGAGGACACCCCTATTTGTTGAGAAATTAGATGGTTCAGTTTATTTAGATTTTATCCTGTTGCTGTAAAGGGATCCACTGTGTCTGTCCCATGCCATTTTGAATTCTGTCACCATGTTTGCCCCCACCACTTCCATTGGGAGGGCGTTCCAAGCATCCACCACCCTTTCTGTGAAAAAGTATTTCCTGACATTGCCTTTCAATTTACCACCTTGCAGTTTCCTGTTATGCCCTCTAGTTTTACAGCTTCCCCGTCTTTGGAAGAGGTTTGTTTGTTCATTATTTCTCTTTAAGTATTTAAAGGTCTGAATCATATCTCCCCCTGCCCCTCCTCTCCTCCAAAGTGTATATGTTTAGGTCTTCAAGTCTCTTCTCATAAGGCTTCTGATGCAGTCTCCAAATCATTTTGGTTGCTTTCCTCTGAACAGTTTCCAGTCTTTTTACATCCTTTGCAAGGTATGGTCTCCAAAACTGAACACAGTATTCCAAGTGAGGCCTCACCAGTGACTTGTACAGTGGCATTAGTACCTCTTCCTTTCTGCTGGTAATTCCTCTTTGTATGCAGCCCAACATCCTCCTGGCTTTTGCCACCGCCTTGTCGCACTGTTTTGCCACCTTGAGATCTTCATAAATAATCACACCAAGGTCTTTTTCCTGATCCGTGCACACCAACCTCTCACCCCCTATCGCGTACATTTCCTTTGGATTTCTGCTACCCAAATGCATAACTCTGCACTTCTTTGCATTAAATCTCAACTGCCAAGCATTAGACCATTCTTCCAGCTTTTGTAGATCTTTCCTCATGTTATCCACTCCCTCAGGGGAATCCACTCTGTTGCAAATTTTTGTGTCATCTGCAAAAAGACATACTTTTCCATGCAGTCCTTCAGCAATATCACTCACAAATACATTGAAAAGTGCCAGACCTAGGACCGAACCCTGGGGCACCCCGCTGATCACCCTCCTTTCATCCGAGTGAGCTCTATTTACCATCATCTTCTGTCGTATGTCAGTCAACCAATTTCTGATCCAATTTACCATCTTGGGATCCGTTCCCAAGCTACTGAGTTTATTGATATACCTCCTATGAGGAACAGTATCAAAGGCTTTGCTGAAATCCAGGTAGAAGACATCCATCGCATGCCCCTGATCTAGTTCCCTGGTCACCCAGTCAAAGAACTCAATCAGATTTGTCTGGCAAGATTGTCCTTCGGTAAAACCATGTTGCCTCGGGTCCTGCAACCTGTTGGTTTTGAGAAAGTTCACTATTCGCTCTTTCAGGAGCGCCTCCATTACTTTTCCTGCCTCCGAGGTAAGGCTCACATGAAGAAGGAGATAGAGGTAAGGGGAAGACTAAAAACAAATGTGGAATGATATCCTCTGGGAATGTTGTAGGTCCAATGGAAATGCATGTGGAGCCCATAGCTCTTTTCACTAGCAGCTATCATGTCAAGTTAAGGAATTTTCCTCTTCTCTCTCAGGAGCGTCTTTAACCCTATTCTGAGGACCCCTCCTCCTCCCCATTGACCCTGGGTCAGTTATCGGGAGAAAAGAGTTCAGTCTAGACTGTGGATTTAGACCTGAACTTCTCAATTACTTTGTTTATAGAGACGTCTCTCTCTGATGGTGTTGAGATCAGGAAGATGTGGTCCCTATACCTAAAGCAATTTTGTCCTCTGCTAAATTTGATTCTGCTGCAGGAGCATCTCAGGCTTCAGATAAGGATGTGCCCTTTAATTGTATTTGGAAGATGGTATCGGGCCACTAATACAGTGTTGCTAAATTTTACAAGCCAAATGCAACTTTTTCAAATGTTCTTAGCAACAGGTGGGACATCTCGAGGATCATTTGGATCATGTGGACAAACAGGTTTCTGGATTAATTAATGCTAAAGCCTCATAGGTTAAAGATAGTATCACTCTGCATAGACAGGATGAACTGCTGGAAAATATGTTGAGAGCAATGAACTTGGAGTTTTTAAATTATCCTCAAACTTGTTTATTAGCAACTATTATTTCACTTAAGAAATACATTCAGGAAGTTCTGGATATTTCAGTTGTTGAATCCATAGCTATATCTAAATTGTTTTGTTTCCTCTAACGTTACTCTTAGGGGTGAAGAGGAGGAGGGTGTTGACCTGGTGGTTAATGGGAGCTGGATTTAAAGGCATTCCTAGAGTCATTGCATGATGAGATTCCCACCAGGTCCACTCTCCTTGTCAGGTTTGTGAGAGAAAATGATAAATTAAAGGTACTAAAATTGTGTGGGGAGGGGGGTTTCATAAAAAAGGAGTCCCCCTTCTGTGGGCAAAAGATTAACATATTTCCTGATGTGTCCCAGCTAACTCAGACAAGTAGGAGGCAATTTCTTTTACGGAAAGCCAAGATGTTGCCTCTTGGTGCTTCATTCTTCCTCAGGTTTCCCTGTAAATGCCTGATTACCTATCAGGGTACTAAGTATGTTTTTTTTTAATCCACTTCAGCTGGAGGGTTTTTTGTAGGATAAATGAGATGTTTATTCCCATAAGGCTTGAAATGGGGTCATAAAGAATATTTGGACTCTACTTTTGCTTAGATGAATTTCTCTTTGTTTTTTTCTGTTATGGCTAGGCTCTCCTCTTCTGGTGATGTGGGCTAGTAACATAAATATGTAGCCCTGTGTTTATTCTTTTAGCTTTGTTCTCTTTTGTAATTTATTTGTACTACATTTAAAGATAGCTAAAAATAAATTTCAAACAAAAATCTCTAGCAGGGGAGGAGCGGACAGGCCTAAAAATTGGTTAAAGGGGCTCAAAGCTAAAATATTTACCTAGGGAGTCATTTCAAAAGGCGAATAGGACAGATAGATGCACGGGAAAGACATCCCCCCTTCCCCCCAAAATGTGCACCACTCTATTCTGTGGCTCCACAACCGTGCACGTTCATGCCACGAGTACGAGGATCATAGACAGTGAGCAAGGAGTGGCAGAGCAGGGGCGTGGCTAGCTGCTGACACGCACAAATTGTATTCCGGAACGTTCCCTGAATGTCCCCATCAATATGCAGCTTATTTCTGTTGAACCCTGGAATAAGATCAGGGCTTAGAGCTAAATCCGCTCTGTCCTGCAGTGGTTGCCATTGGGGGAATGGGGTATAGCAGGGCTGTGCTGAGGTGGTATGTGTCCTGCCATGGAGAGCACGAGAGGTCATGTTGCCTGACGGAGACCAGGGGTAAGGGATGTGTTTCCGTCGGCGAGCATGCAGGACCACCTCCAAGGCACATAATGCTGTGCCAGGGACACAATGCTGGCTATGCTGACAGCTGCTGATGGGCATCGGCCCAGCAGCTGCACGTATTGTGAGCAGAGGTGTGGCCCCAGGGGGATGGGAGGCTTTGCAATGTCTACCCTCTCTGTATACAGTGCACATGGGGATGTATATCTCCCTGATCCCAAAACAGGTTTCAGAATCAGGAAGATATCAGCCCCGTTTCAGTTTTGTATGCAGTCGCTGGCCAGATGTGGCTATTACTGAATCGGGCTCCACGAACACCTGAAAGCCAAACATGTTAGGTGAGGCTCCAAGACAACTGGGCAAATTGCCTTAAGGAGCTTGTGAGAGACGCAAGCAAAGGAACCGCTTGCTGGAATGAGGATCCTTGCAGCCCACAGCAACATTGACAAATCTTGAATTGGCTTTGTGAAACAGAAAGCAATACCAGTCGCTCACAGACTGGACAGGTCTAAGTGCAACTTATCAACAAATATAACTGTTAAGTGAGTATGCAATGCAATGTGTGCCTTCGAGTCAGTCCTGACTCCTGGTGACCCAGAAGCTCCTGGGTTTTCTTGGCAGTGTCACCGGAAGTAGATTGCCAGGCCTTTCTTCTGAGGCAATGGAGGGTTAAGTGACTTGTCCAAGGCCACAAGGAGTGCTAGTGGGAATTGAACCCTTGTTGCTTAGTGAGTATAGGACTACCTATATTTTATAAAATAAAATATTGATGTGGTAGATATGTTTCATAAGGGCTTTAATTTATCTATAATACCAATATGGCTTTTACACTGAACTTCTTAAATTTACAAAAAATTAAGTTTTTGGGATCTGTCGGGTACCTATGACCCAGATTGGCCACTTTTGGAGACAGGATTTGGGGTTCAATGGACCTTGGTCTGACTCAGCCTGAGGTTCGTATGTTCTTATGAGTCTAATTCCCCCTCTTTCCAGTGCAGTACACTGAGGAGAGAGGGAAACGCTCTTGCTGTCCATGTGTTTTTTAAAGTCTTTGTTCCATGTCTCCTGGTAGGGGATAGAATGGCAGAGATTCTGTACATTTTTGTGGGACAGCAGTGTTAGGCAGGCTGCCAATCTCTGAGCCTACATCAGTGGTAAATTTATAGTCTGCAGGAAAAAGACGGCGCTGGTGAGAGAAGCATTTCAAAAATCTGCCAGATGGTTCCTGACAAGTCTGTCAGCATTTTCCTAAATGTGGGACTTTCAGCAGAATGCCTGCAGCTCCTTGGCTCACCCTGATTTCAGTCAACGGTATACGTGGAAATCACAGAGGGACGATGACCGATCATTCCCCCTTCTGCAAATCACGGCATGCTGTCAGCCAAGAATTTTCATATAACTTTTTCTTCAGAAAGTACCATAAAAAAGCCAATCATACAACTTACGAGAGCAGCCACTGGAGAAACTCATATACTATCTCAGGAGTTAAGAGCTCAATGGACAAAAGTAACCCTGGTCCTCAAACGAGCATCTGATGGCCTCAACACTCCCTTCTGCTAACTCACTGCCATTCCGTTGTCAAAGCCAAGGGGAACACCAAATTAGAAAAATGTTTGCATTAACTGGGTCCTAATACAAGCAACTTTCAGCTCACAGACTTACCATGGAGAGCAGGACAGAAATATGTCACTCATTTCCCCTCTCTTGAAGGATCGCCTTGGCCGCATCTTTATATGGGGTAGAAAGAAGGGAATAGACAGCACTTGCAATCTATCTGTAGTTTCAGAAAAGGGCATCTAGGCAGGAAAGGCAAATAGGTGAATTCAACGTACCTATTTAATAAATATGAAATATGCCTTTATGACATATTCTCCCCGAATGCTCCCACGCAAAGTTACACCTGGGCAGTTTCTCCGAATGCGTTAGTTTTGCACCTGCCATGGAAAAATCCTGATGTTTCCTACCAACCTGCTTGTGAAATCACTTTCCAATTCCAGCTATATGAGTTGTTTCTGGATGAATTAAACCACACCAAAATTATCATTATTAAATTTTTGAAAATCTAAAATCATAACTCCTGTCTTTAAAAGATCACATATAAAGAAAACCAACAAGGCATTTGGTTAGTGACTAGATAGGTCCAATAAAGAAAAGATTTTCTTTCCTTCCAGATGCTGTGGATACCAAAAGCTCTGGGCGAAAGATGTGCTATTTGCAAATTGTTCAAGCAAATAGCCTTACGGCCTTTTGCCCTGGTTTTGCACTAGGCCATGTATCTTCACAAGGTGAACCAATGATTCAGTGAATATCATGCAAATGCCGTGAAGAGGGGGAAGTAGTGCTTCCCGTTCTTGCATTTTTTAAATATTCATTATTTATTTTAGGGGGTTGTTATAACTGTATGCAGAGTTGAATTTTAAGTAGGAGAGCCCATAAGCAAGAGGGAATGCCCTTCCCCCTCCTTATGGTTGATGGTTTATTTGCATTTCATATACACCTTTCATGATTCACATCAAAGTGGTTTACAATACACTAAGGGCAGGATTAGTAGAAAAGAACTCCATCAAAGGGATTGGGAAGTGTATTAGAGGTGTGACATTTCTCAGACAACCATTCACTAGTCTGGCATCAAAAGCCAATCACAGGCTTCCAAAAACTTTAGTAAAAAGGTATGTTTTTAAGAAGGCTTCAAAATTTTTAAAGGAGCATTCCAAACACAATGCTTGAGGGTCATTCCACAGAGAGGGTGTACTGAAATAAAAAGCAGACTTCCTGGTAGATTCCCCTTCAGCCTTGCTAATCTGGGGAAGACGTAATGGATTTGCATGAACAGAACGTAACAGATGAGGTGAAGTGTATAATTGTTAACATTTTTTTAGTGATATTGCAGAGGGGCTATCGGGCAAGATTGCCTCTTTGTGGATGATACCAAAATATGCAATACAGTAGAAGGTGTAGATAACATGAGGAGGGATCTAGCTAGGCTTGAAGAATGGTTGAGAATTCAGCAGCTGCAAAAATTTAAGGGAACGGTACATTATAAGGGATGAAGTACTTCTGTCCACAAAAGAAGAGCTGAACCTGGGCATGATTGTTTCTGATGATCTTAAAGTGGCTAAACAGGTAGAATAGGTGATGGCAAAAGCCAGAAGGATGCTTAGGTGCATAAGGAAAGGAATGACCTGCAGAAAAAAGGATGTGATAGTATCTCTGTTTAAGTCTTTGGTGAGACCTCATCTGGAGTATTGTGTGGAATTCTGGAGACCAAATCTTCAAAAGGATATAAACAGGATGGAGTCGGTGCAGAGGGTGGCTACCAAAATGGTCAGTGGTGTTTGTTACTTGTAACCTGACACACAACACTGCCACACTGAGGTAAACTCAATATCCAAACAAAACCTCAGCAACCTTTAACTATGCAGTTATTCTTTTCTCATTACTGCTACCTTAAATGATCTCTCTAAAGGGAGGCCAAAGCTCCCTCAGTACTCAACACCCACATGAGGAGAAAAGACCTCAGTAACTTATTTACTAAACTCTTGGCCCATTTTTCTGTTTAACTGCAGATTGTTGGAGCAAAACTGACATGCGTAGTCAGTAGCCGAAGTTGTGGTACCTTTGAAGGAATACTGAAATGCTGCTGATTGTGTGACTAACTTATTTCAAAAACTTTAGTAAATAAACCAAGAAATATAATATTATTCGATTAAATTTTAAAAGAGAGGAGTTTGTTAGACCTATAATGGTGGTGTAAGCAGTTCTCCTTGAGGCCGTGTAGTGGGACAGCTCAGGTTACTGAGGTTTTTTCTCCTTCTCGCATGGGTATTGAATACTGAGGGAGCTCTGGGCTGCCTTTAGAGAGATCATTTAAGGTAACAGTAATGAGAAAAGAATAATTGGATAGTTAAAGGTTGCTGAGGTTTCATTTGGATATATTGTTTGTTACTTGTAAACCATATGAGGACAGACTTAAAGGTCTCAGTATATATACTTTAGAGGAAAGGCGGGATAGGGGAGATATGATAGAGATGTTCAAATACCTCTGTGGCATAAATGCACAGGAGGAGAGCCTCATTCAATTGAAAGTAAACTCTGCAATGGGAGGTGATAGGATGAGGGTGAAAGGGTGAAATATTTCTTTATGGAAAGAGTAGTAGATGCATGGAATAGTCTCCCAATGGTGGTAGTAGAGACGAGGACAGTATCTGAATTCAAGAAAGCATGGGACAAACACAAAAGATATCTAAAAGGAGAAAAAGGAATTACTGTTGTAGTTGATATGGAAGGGCAGACTAGATAGGTCATCTGGTCTTTTTCTGCTGTCATGTTTCTAAGTTTGTGAAGACAGATCTGGAGAGCCTCTGCACAGGATTTTGTGGGTAAGAATCAGAATTTTATACTGTATTCTAAACTGAATGGGCAACCAGACTTTTTTGTATGGAGACAAGTGTAATGCGATCATATTTATGGATCTGATATAAGACCCATAAAGCAGTATTTTGTACCATTTGTAGTTGCTTTAACTATGAGGCCTACATAAATAGAATTACAGTAGTCAATATGAGAAATAATGAGAGCAAGAAGAATTGTCCTTTGTGTTGAGTTGCGAAGAAAACATTGAATGGAATGTAATTGTCGAAGCGCAAGAAATAAACAAATATAATCTGTGATAAAACGTTATTAAACATGAGTTCTGAATCTAAATGAATCCTCAATATCTGAAAGAGGATATGAGTTCAATGGCGGATCCATCTAACATAGGGGCTAGTGTTGGAGTAGCAGAGTTTCCTGTATGTCATGTAGCAGATGTCTCTTTCCAATTTAGCTTCAGCCTACTGTCAGTCAGCCAGGCGCTTACCCTGGACAAGCCAGCATTCATAGTAGTCAAATCGAGATGGATAGAATCCGAAAAGGCTACGAGCAGTATGTCATCAACATAATAATACCTGTGACTCCAAGATCTTGAACAAAAGCTGCCAAAGGACTAAGGAAAATATTAAATAACAAGGGTGCTAAAACTAATCCTGCAGGGCTCCATCTCACCTAGATTTTCTCCTCATGTCTACCTCTATAATTACAATTGGCTCCAAGCAAAAGTAGCAACTCTTAAACTGGAATTCAGCATGGGGATGCAAGCCCTACCAAGTTGATAGATGCCTGTTATTTATTTATTTGCTTGTTTTATATACCGCTTTATCCATGTAATCAAGACATTTACAGAGAACATAATGGCTCATACTGCTCTAGGCAGTTTATAAGGAACAAGAAACATACTGAACAAGAACAAAAAACAACATTATAACAGTATTTTACATCGTGTGCAGGCCTTTAGGGTGCAATGATGTTAGGTCAACTATTTACAGTAAATGATTTACATTAAGATGATGTGAGCTATCTTACAGTTAATTTGTGACACTCTGCCCCTTATGCTTGATTTATAATTTAGAAACTAATACCAATGCACAAAAAAGCCTATTTAAAACGCTAGATAAAGAAATGCTAATAAAATCAATATTTTCCCATGTAAACACAGAAACTTCAAACCTAGATGATTTAATCAAACAATGGAATACTGGAATAGAAACAGTATCTAAACAACCCCCCAAAATCACAAACAAAGAAAGTAACAAACTAAGAAGAAGAACTGAACCATGGTACACATCAGACATAGCCAAAGCAAAGAAGGATCTCAGAAGAATAGAAAAAAAATGGAGATCTAAGAAATCAATAGAGATCAAAGAACAATATATGACATTACTCAAATCCTATAATGAAACAATAAACTCAGCAAAAAAGAATTACCACACAAAAAAAATAAACAATGCATTAAATAGACCAAGAGAATTATTTGAGCTTGTAAAATCCCTTACTAAACCCCCAAGTGAAGCCAATACAAAATATCCGATAAATGCACAAATACTTGCAGACCACTACGCTAAAAAACTAAACCCTAATGAAGAAGTAACCACCCTCAAAACTGAAATCAACACAACTCAAAAGGTAATACAGAATATTAATTCCATAATATGGGAAGACTTCCACATAATAGATAGTAGACAATTACTGAACACAATTACAAACATAAACACCACGACTTCCCCACTAGACCCCTGCCCAGTTACCTGGATCAAGTCTACAAAAACAGAAATTGCACCCATAATACTAAACATAGTAAATCAATCACTACTACAAGGAACCATGCCAGCAGAACTAAAACGATCCCTTATACGCCCTATACTAAAAAACAAATCACTAAACAAAGCAGACCCTTCTGCCTACAGACCAATATCAAGTATACCTTTTATAGCCAAAATCATTGAAAAAACCGTACAATACCAATTGCAAGATCATATAGATATCACTAACGCACTTGATGCTCATCAATATGGTTTTCGACAATCACACGGAGTAGAAACACTCCTACTCGTACTATTCGATAAACTTTATAGAGGCATAGAAAACTGCAAGAAAATGTTCGTCTTAATATTCATTGACATAACTGCAGCCTTTGATTCAGTGAATCATAAGACTCTTTTAACAAGATTGGAAACAATATGAATAAAGGGAACTCCCTTAAAATGGTTCTCTTCCTATATATCTAATAGGTTACAACAAGTACACTTTGACCAAAATCTATCCAATACCTTCCCACAGACACAAGGTATTCCTCAGGGCTCGGCACTATCTGCCATGCTATTTAACCTATATCTAAGGCCTATCTGCACAATATTCCAAAAACACAAAATTGACTATCATCTATATGCAGATGATATAATGCTGTATACCCAACTCGATATAGGCAACCCAGATTACAGCCACATTGAAGCTTGTCTCAAAGAAGCACAACAATGGCTCCAAAGTAACAGCATGAATATCAATCATAAAAAAACAGAGGTAATGTTTATATCTAAAAACCCAGAATTTATACACCCTCCAACAATCACCCTAAATAACACAGCCTACAACATTAAAAAAGAGCTAAAATACCTAGGTGTCACCCTTGATACAGCACTTAACATGGAAACCCATCTGAGACTATTAAATAGAACGATCTTTTACAAACTAAGAACCTTACAGCCTTTACGCACTACTATAGAACTTCCAGACTTTAGATCAATAATACAGGCTCTCATCACTCCACATTTGGACTATTGTAATGGCATCTTACAAGGTCTCCCTAAAAAAACAACCAACATACTCCAGTTGGCCCAAAATGTAACAGCGCGAATCCTAATGAATGTACCACTCTCGGATCACATCACACCCATACTATGAGAACTTCACTGGCTACCCATACAAGTGCGCATAAGATACAAAATAATAATTACAACATTCAAATTAATACACAATATTGCCCCATCCTACCTTACCACACTTATTAAAACTCAACCTCCCGACAGAAAAAGACGGACACACAATTTAAATACACTACAAATTCCACCTTCTATCTGCAAAGTAAAAATGAACACCAGCAATAGAGCATTCACATACTTATCGCCCACACAATGGAACAAACTACCCGACACACTAAGAGCTAACAAGGACCTCTTATCATTCCGGAAAAACCTTAAAACACACCTTTTTCAAGAATACTACAATCAGTCCGAAATAGCATAGAGCAAAATTTACACACGAAACAAATTTGATGAAGTGTAACACATCCATTATCATATAAAATTACAAACTACCACTGAACTAACTGTAAATCCTACATGTATGTAATTCATATACTGTATCAATTCAAATACATTGTATATAGTTTTTAACCATATGTATCACCATATGTGTTCCCTTATTATGTAAATAGTTTGAGTTATGAAGTTAATGTTACCTTTTTTACATGTTCAATGCTCCCCACTACTGTTTTATGTAAACTGCTAATTTTTGTTTTATGTAAACTGCTAACTTTGCAGAGTTAAATGTTTAATGTGAACCGCTGCTGATCACTGGAAGGAGCGGTATAGAAATGAGTTCAAATAAATAAATAAAAATAAATAAATAAAGACATATAGGTGCCTATGAGCAGGGCCATACCAAGGGCTGACATCCTCCCAACCTCCCCTGACCACTCAGTACCCCTCGCCCCAGTTACTTTTATATTAAATTAGCTTAACATTTCTTTGTAATTGTGTCAGTTACCTACTTAACATGTTCCTCGTATAGCTTGTTATGTTGCTCTTATGTTCCATGTAAAGCCCTGTTGAGCTATGTTATTTATCATGTAAACCACTCTGACTCATAGATATAATGGTATAGAAAAATAGCAAAATCAATCAATAAATACAATTTTAAAACATATGCAAATAAATGCAGCAGGAGAACTTATGCATAAACATGCTGTATGTATGTAAGTTTATCGCATATCCTCAGGTGGGCAATATTGTGAACGGCCATTTCTATGCATAAAAACCTGCTTTACTTATGGAAATGCTTTTGAAAATCACCCTCACTAAAAATTGTCAAAAGGAATTAGCCAGGTAATTAGGCAGGTAAAACTTCTGCCTTCAAGGGGTGAAGGTATGAGTATGCTTTATCCAATGCACCTTTCAACTAGATAAAAAGAAGTGATCCTAGATGCTTTCTTAGGCTGGAGGACTCAGCGTGCATATTTGGATTTTAACAATGTGTGTTGAAACTGAAATTTCAGTTCCAAACGTGTTTTGTCCCCATTCCACTTCCCAAAGAAGCAGCAAGTGGGAAGTATGTAAAGCACTTTGTACCCACACATCTTGTAGACAGTTTCCTGAGGAAACGACACAGATGGGAGCATGTTCACTAAAGTGCGTGAATGGCTAGCGCAGGGTTTACTGCACATCTGGTAACTGCACATCTGCACTAAAAATTAGGCAGCCCTAAAAATCCTTCTTTAACCACCTAGCGGGTAGATACTGGCTGCTTTAGGGGTGGAGTATAGACATTAAGTGTGCATTGCAGTTAACAAAGGCATCAATAGTGTGCGCTTACCATCAACATCAAAGTTAGCACGCGTGCACTTACTGCTTCCTCAAAGGGTGGCGGTAACTGCACCCATGGTACTCACGGCAATTGGATTACTGCAGCAGTGACACTGGAGCCATGTTAACTGCATGGGGACAAACCGTGCATGCCCCCAATCATTAGCGCAGCTCTGTGGCATTGTCATGCTACGTTTTAGGGTGGATGCGCAGTCAACTACTATGTTTTTGTAAATATACACCATAGTTTCTTATTGAAAATTAGATATAAAGTCCATAGTTTCAAAAGTTCCCATGTATTATGTAGCAATGCAGACTTCAATCTTGCCTCCTAAGGCCTTATTTCTACTGAACTGCATTGTGAATGTTCTAATAGTTCATTTTATTTCTGCCAGGCTATCCAGGAGCTTCTTTTTATTACTGCTATACTTACATTTTGCTATTCTATTGGCAATAAATTGCGAGATCATTGCTAATGAGTTTAATATGAGACATCAACTCATTTGATTTTAAGATTCTTCCCGTTCATTGGCTGAAAAGTTCTGTGAATTTTGTTTGGAACTGGTTGACCACCATGCCGTAGGTCTTTTGTGTCAGGATTCTTGTGTATTTTAACAGTCCTGTTCTGTAAAGCTACTGAGGAAAGATGAACTGAGTAACACTAATCCTGAGATCTTAATCGTTTTACACCAGCAACACAATCTCCAGCGTTTGCAGCTGAAGACATGTTTGAGATTCCATGGGTCTACTGTTACATCACCAGCAGCTCATAATAAAATTCCAGGCGGTAGCGAAGAATGATTTAATGATAACCCTGCCAGAGATACGAAGATGGGGCCCCTACTGATGATTTACTGATAGCAATGTTGCATGTTCTTCAAACAAAACAGTTGGAACGTCTACCTTCCTATTGCTCGAGTAAATTATTTGCCTTCATTTAAAAAGAAATAAATAAAAGAAAACTTAACTGTATCTGCAGTTTCATCTGATTCTTTGCATGTTGGAGAGAGAATTGCTACTTTGCTGGTGGACTTTGTTTTGCATCCAGATAGAGACTAGGTATTAAAATTATTTTTCTGGAAACAGGAGCAACTTTTCACGAATACAAAAATTTGGGGGTTTCCGGATGTGGCAAAGTCAATCCGAAGAAGAGGAAACAGCTTCTGCTTATGAGGTTCTGTATCTGAGTGCACAGTTTTGGCTTTGCTTGTGTATAAAATATATGGGAATGATATACGTTAACTTCATTTCTGGCAGACAAGATCCCCGCTGACCCCTCTCCAGTTTTGCCATCAATCCCTCCTTAATATTTGAGTCTGCTTTTGGATGTTATAATTGGCAGAGTTTGTCTTATTCTTAAGGGGTCCTTTTTTTCTAAAGGCCGCTAACTGGGGAATGTGCATTTTATTGTCTGGTAACTGGCAGCTGAGACATGCTAAAACGCATGCATGCCAGCTGCTGTCCACTAAAATGCATGATACGTGGCCATTGCATGCTAGAGCAGAGAGTGGATGGATTGGGACACAGCTTGGGCGTGGAAAGCACATTGCTGATAGTGTGAGAGCAATTCCTGCGCACTCAGTGGCAATTAGCATGAGTGCACATAGCAATGCCTATATGGGTGTTAGGTGCAACTGTGCTAATCATGTCACACATTTGGGGATGCGATCATGAACTCACTGCTAGGAATTTTCTGGGAATGCTCCCAACAGCGAAGGCCAACGTCACCATTAGGCAAACTAGGCGACTGTCTAGAGAACCAATGGGGGCATCCCATTGTTTTTGCTGCCACCCCTCTCCGAGACCTTCAGCAGCAGCAATGGTCACAAACACCCCCGCCATGCTAACCTTCAACCCCTGGCATTGTGAGGCTGTTTCTGCTCCACCCCCTCCAAGACCTACTGCCAACTTCCTGTTTGCAAACAATCAAACTGATTTGATGGTTGCTTTCTGTTTTGGGAGAGGTAGCCTCTCTTTTTCTCCATTATTTAAATATGACCCTTTGTCTCATTCCTGATGTTATATTCATGAACTAGCAAGAAAAAGCAGAGAGTGGGGGATCAAACATATCAGTGTGGATACAGAGCTCTTGAGTCAGCAGTCTCATGTTTTATATTTATTTTAACGCTTTGATTGTCAATATGATTTTGTCCCTGACGCAGGCATACCACGCTGAAACACGGCTGTGTCGGGCTCAATAAAGTCTGTCGCTGATATTTATGTTCCCCTGCTCCTTGTTTTTTTTTGCTTGTTTTTGCTGCAGGGGTGTCCCTTCTTGTTTGGTTTATATTATTGAACTATACAGTAGGCAGGCTGCCTTCTTTTTCCTTAAATAGAAAAATGCCATGAAAAACACATTTTAGAAATAATATAATATATATTTTGCCTGTGCAAATAGCAGTGTCTCTTTATTGGATAAGCATCAGGTAAATATTTAGCTGGATATCGACCATTTAACATTGCCTCAGGTACAAACTCAGAATGTAACCTTCCAGGGACAGGAAAAATACCTATTGTACCTGAATATAAGCACATAAAACATAACCCTTCGTTACCTGGGCGTTACCCTAGACCAGTGATGGCTAACCTTTTTGAGCCCGAGTGCCCAAACTGCCGCACAAAACCAAAGAATTTCCTCAAAGTGCCAGCACGTCATTTGCATAAGTGGTCTTATTTGCATAAATATTTGCATAATGTTACCATACACTAACTTTTAGTAAACATGTCTCTTAATGAGTGTATGGATAAAGAAAGACTAAAAGATTTCTACATTACTATAATCCAGTGCCAACCGCCAGGCACATTAGGAACTACTACAAACGCTGCCCATTTAGAACCCATAGCAAACCCGCCGTATCCTGACAGCATTACCAAGACTCACAAAGCACCATACCCTACCTATCAAAAGGCAACACTGCAAATATTAAACCAATACATTTCAGAGAATACTGGGGAAAGAGAACAAGTGGCAACGTCAAATAGGAATTTCCTCTTGTACCAAACAAAGCGCAGATGTTAATGATGCACATTTCCCAGAGCTGACATATTCCAGTTAATAAATTCAAAATAAAGAGATATCTTTCTACCTTTTGTGCATTTTTTTTTCAGTTGCAATTGGTCCAGCCATTTTCTTCTGGTTTCTTCATGTTTTCTGCTAACTCTCCATCGTCTGCTGTCCATTTGTCCTTTCTTCTCTCTTCTAGTTTTTTTTCCATTCTCTCTCTCTCTACATCTGCTTTAACATACTAATCTTTCTCCTTTTGCTCTTTCCTCATTCCTATTTCATCCACACAAATTTTACCCCTCCATCCTCAATCCCCAATTACTCTCCCAATACCTGGCCAATTGTAGATTTTTCATCCCTCCTACACAAAATATTTTTCCCCTCTCTATTTTACTCTCCCAGCCCCATCCCATTCTAATCCTCCCCCAACATCAGCTCCCTTCTAGTTCCAGTCTCACCCAGCATCCATTCCCTTCTTCAAGCCCCCCACTTCCCCTCAGCCCATTTCCATTCCAAGCCCCGTCCCCATCAGCTATTTACAGTTCAAGCCACCCACTTCCCCTCAGCCCATTTCCATTCCAAGCCCCATCCCCAACAGCTATTTGCAGTTCAAGCCCCCTTCCACTCAGCCCATTTCCAGTCCTAGCAACCCCCCCAACCCATTACCAGTCCTAGCCCCCCATAGCCCACTCCCAGTCCTAATCCCACCAGCCCATTTCCAGTCCTAACCTCCCCATCAGCCCACTCCCAGTCCTAATCCCCCATCACTCAATTTTTAGTTTAAGCCCCCCCAGCGCCCATCACCACTCCTAACCCCCCCAGCCCAGCGCCCATCACCACTCCTAACCCCCCCAGCCAGCCCAGTGCCCATCACCACTCATAACCCCCCCCACCAGCACAGTGTCACTCAACACTACTAAATCCCCCAGCCCAGTGGCCATCACCACTCCTAAACCCCCCCACCCCAGCCCATCACTACTCCTAATACCCCCACAGCCCAGCCCAGCCCATCACCACTCCTAACCCCCCCCAGCCCAGCCCAGCCCATCACCACTCCTAACCCCCCCTCCAGCCCATCACCACTCCTAACCCCCCCAGCCCAGCCCAGCCCAGCCCATCACCACTCCTAACCCCCCCCCCAGCCCAGCCCAGCCCAGCCCATCACCACTCCTAACCCCCCCCCAGCCCAGCCCAGCCCATCACCACTCCTAACCCCCCCCAGCCCATCACCACTCCTAACCCCCACCCCCCCCAGCCCAGCCCAGCCCAGGGAAAATTTAAAAAAAAGAAAACCTGTCTGCTGCCGCTGTCGGGGCCGCCGCGGCAGAATCGAGCGTGCCGCGGGGCCCCCCTGTACCCACCCGGCAGAGCCTGCCCTCCCCGTAGCAGCTCTCTCTTTGGAGCTGCAGTCAGACGCGCCGGCTTGCAGAGCGCGAGGGAAGAGTTTCTCCCTCGCTGCTCTGTTAAGCCCGCGGGGGCTGATGGGAAGTTCCCATCAGCCCCCGCGGGCTTAACAGAGTCGCGAAAGGGAAACTCTTCCCTTCGCGCTCTGCAAGCCGGCGCGTCCGACTGCAGCTCCCAAGAGACAGCTGCTACGGGGAGAGAGCAGGCTGTTCCGGGTACAGGGGGGCCCCGCGGCACGCTCGATTCTGCCGCGGCGGCCCCGACAGCGGCAGCAGACAGGTTTTTTGTTTTTTTTTCAATTGCGGACCTTCAGGCGTGCCAGCTGCAAGGCCTTCGCGTGCCACAGCTGGCACGCGTGCCATAGGTTCGCCATCGCTGCCCTAGACCCTTCCCTTTCTTTTCACGAACATATTTCCTCTGTTATTCGTACTTCCTTTTTCCATCTACGTCATATCAAGGCCGTTCGATCAATTCTTCCCCTCCCTTCTGTTGCTACTTTCGTCTTGTCCTTAGTAATCTCCTGTCTGGACTATTGTAATGTTATCTATGCAGGTCTCCCGTCTTCTCAGCTCCGCCGTCTCCAACTTATCCAGAACGCCGCCGCTCGTCTTGTCACCTCATCCCCCGCTCGTTCTCATGTGTCCCCATGTCTCCTCACTCTGCACTGGCTCCCGGTCAAGTTCAGGTTCGTCTTCAAATTGCTCATCATCGCTCACAAGGTTCTTCACACCGACACCCCCCAGTACCTGGCTAACATTATTCATCTCCAGCCCTCTCCCCGCCTTCTTCATTCATCCCACGGTAATCGTCTCTTCCTCCCTTCTCCTACCCAGGCCCGCCTGGAATCTACCCGCCGTTCTGCTTTCTTCTTCTTAGGACCCGCCCTTTGGAACTCCCTTCCCCTTTTTCTCCGCACTGAACTGTCCTACACTCGCTTCAAAGCCCTCCTCAAAACTCACCTTTTCTGTCAGGCTTTTGACCTCCCTCCTCCTGCCGATGGCGCCCCATCCCCCAGTCATGCCCTCCATCCTCCATGATTCTTCCCTCTTTCCCTCTCCTCCCTTCTCCTCTCTCCCTCTTCCCCTCCTCCTATCCCTCTTTGGGGCTTTTCTGTCCTCCACCTTTTTTAGTGTCTCTCTCTGTCCTATCGTTTGCTAGCGTTCCTCTCTATCTTTTGTTTCCAGCAGCTGACATTTTTTTGTTATTGTACACCACCCTGATGCTCCGGCCTGGGCGGTCTATCAAGTGCTTGAATAAAGATAAAGATAAAGATAAGGACTGCCATACTGGGCCAGACCAAAGGTTCATCGAGCCCAGTGTCCTGTTTTCAACAGTGGCCAGTTCAGGTCACAAGTATCTGACAGATCTCAAACATAGCCATTTCCATGCTTCTTGTACTACTTTAATAACCGTTTATGGACTTTTCCTCCAGGAATCTGTTCAAACCTTTTTTAAACCCAGCTACACTACCTGCTTTTACTACATTTACTTGGCAATGAGTTCCAAACACTAATTACACATTGAGAGAAAAAAATATATTTTCTTCTATCTGTTTGATATATACTTCTTTGCAGCTTCATGGCATGTCACCTAGTCCTTGTATTTTTTGCAAGAATAAACAATCCATTTGTGTGTACCCATTCCACTCCACTCCGGATTTTATAGACCTCCATCATACCTCCCTTCAGCCGTCTCTTCTAACCCCGTTAGCCTTTTGTCATAGCAGACGAATCCCCTTTATCATTTAGTCACCTTTTTATGCACCTTTTCTAATGCTGTTGTATGTTTTTTGAGATGCAGAAACCAGAACTGCGTGCATACTCAAGCTGCGGTTGCACCGTAGAATGATACCAAGGAATTACGATATCCTGTTTTATTTCTTTTTTTCTATTTCTTTCCTAACTCGCCCCTTCACTGTGCAGCTCTCTTCCTCTGAACATCAGGTCTGAAAGCTCTTACAAGAAATTCAAAACGCAGCTCAGAACATGTAGTCAGTGTCTTGAATAATGTTTGTTTTTCTGTTTCCTTTACCTAATGTGTCCCATAAACTGTATAGTCCCTGGTTGGAATTGTTGTGCTTTTCATCCCGCTCCCTTTGTTATCACCAATGTTTTTATTTGTTGTTCATTTTAGCAACCTCAGTTGTTCTTATGTGCTCTGTAAACTGCGATCAACATCAGGTTCTGCTTATGTTGGTATATCAAATACCACAAACACAAATAAAATAATAACATTGCCCATTAGCATGTAATAACGTAGGGGTATGTTTACTAGAGCATAGTAGGCTTTTGCAGTTAATGCTGGGCATTAGTGGCAAAAGCACTGCAGTAACTACAAAAGTCATGCGTTAGCTGCTGGGGGCGGGTCGAGCATTTCCCCAGCAAATAACGTGGTAAAAATGCAGGGATTGCGATGTGACAGCATCACTGATGCAGCTAACGCCACTTATAGAGGTTGCATTAGCTGGATCTGTGATGTATGCAAAACGTGTGGCTACAGTAACTGCATGATGCAGGCATACCTACTCTCCACCCACACCCCATCCACTTGCGCTGCTAACATGTGGAATGCAGCTATTGTGGAAAATTTCCTGCAATGGCTGCATTTGTCCCCCATTAGCTGTCACCGTAGCACAATTTTCCTGTGTTAGTGCCGCAATGACTGCTAATGCCCCTTTGTAGACGTACCCCATAGTGTCGGACAAGCATATTAACAATCAGTGTTAATGAAGTGCACACATAAAACTATGCACAATAAGGCAGACGGTGTTGTTTAAAGTTCTACTTTACTGCCTCTGTGTTAAATTTTGCACACTCTAATGTGTTATTTTTCTCTGCACTGATAAGCAATGTGTTAGTTAGCATATTAGCATATCTCACTACACAGATTCTGCATTAACACGAAAGCAAACTTCTATATGTATATTACCCTTGCATTATCATCAACACAATTTAGTGTATTAGCCTCCAAATGACTGCATGCATAAAAAGCTATGCTCTACAACTGACATTTCGTTTACATATCAATCCTTTCTTTTCCAGTTTCTTAATGGTGTCCTGTGACAGCAGAAATTTAGCCTTTCATGTTCCTGTAGGCAGGAAACTCCTGCAGTGACATCACTGCCATCCCATATATGTAAGAATGTACATAGTTTCCCCCAGTTACTTCCAAGTTGATCTCCCTGTTTATTGTAAATACAACTCAAAGTTCCTTGTGTTGTATAGTTGATGTTAAATGTAAACCGCTCTGATCTAAAATAGAGCGGTATAGAAGAACTGTTAAATAAATAAATAAATAAATAAATAAATATATGGTGCTCCCTTCTTGCAGTTGTACTTCTATATATGGAGCTCCATTTGCTAAAGTTCCATATATGGATCCACATTCCTCCAATGACCTTTACTAACCAGCTCCAAGTGTCACATTATCACAAGAATAAATTACAAGCAGAAGATTTCAAAAAGTATCATATCTGTGAAACAAAATGTTGCATTGTTCATGTAGGCAGAAAATGGGATGTCCAGGTTTGGATGTTGACAAGTTGCAGAGTATTTTACAAAAGGCTCGCTGACCATGAGGTCTTTTAAAAATATTTCTATGCCATGGAACAAATACATGCAGCAGATCCAGCAGGAATAGCTATTTTGAAAGGGAACATGTCCAAAGAAGAGCGGTATCACTCAGGCCTTTGAATTTGTTTGTGTCACTACCTGCATGTGCTAGTGCTACAAAGGTACAAACCCTAATTACAATTGCCCTCCCCCAGTTACTCCCCCAAACTTCACGTCCAAATGAGTATTTTACTAACTCTTACTCATGCCTTGGAGCACATATAAATGCCGATGTCTAGATTTTATGAAGTAGAAGCTTATCCCACTAGAGGACAGCAACCTTGGGCCGGAAGGACTGGGGTTTCTAGTCCCACAGGTGCTCCTTGTGGTCTTGGGCAAGCCACTTAACCCTCCATAGCCCATGTTCCCTGTAAAATAGTTATCTCCAAGTTATAATGCCCTGTTCAATGTAATTTCAGTTTGTTCAATGTAAACCGCCTTGATATCATGAAAGGCGGTATATAAGAAATGTTAAATAAATAAATAAATAAATAAATTTCCTTCGCAAAACAAGAAATATGCTCCTTGGTCCCAGGCATGTCCAGAGCAAACACACATGTGCAAGAAGTGTTTTTTCTGAAATCACTATGTAGACACATTGTGCCATTGACAGATGCATTAAACCTGTAATTTACATATGCAAATGATATGCAAGCCTTCTAAAATAACCTCAAAGAAATGGAAGGGCTGATTTTAAAGAAATTGCAATTTCCAAAATTCCATCCTCCTATAATAAAGCACGGATACAGCTGATATACAGTCTTAATTTAATAATACACAACAGTTCTTTAATAAGAACAATGGGCCCAATATTCAATGGATTTAGGCTCCTATCTTTTATACTCCTAGATCAACCTCTTTGAAAATTTACTAGGAATGAGTGCCTCGACTCCTAAATTTAGCAGCATGAAAAGCGGGTGGCAAAAGGAGTGGATTTATGAGAGGGGAGGGTAGTTAGGAGCTTAGCGCTGATTTTCTGCTAATGAATCTAGGCTAATGACGACAGGCCTAAATTTATAAGCAAAGGGGGTCTTTCTGAACAGCAAATAGCGGGGATGGAGGTACAATCCCTTCTATCTGCTATGTGCCTATTCTGCCTGAAAGCTCCCCGCACATACAGTACAGGGCCTTTGTGCAGGGCGCTCTGGACAAGGGCGGGAGGGGGCGATGATAGGACAGAGAGTGGGCGGATGAAGGGCAGGGCACACAACCTGGATGTACAGGGCCTATTCCTGTCACAGCCCTGTATATCCAGCTGGCGCAGAGGGACATGGGAGTTATTCTACCTTGGAGGTGGAATAAGTCCCATACTCTGCAGCGATCCAGCCAGGAAGGACCACCCAAAGCAAGGAGCAGCATGAAGTGAGACCCCTCTGCCTGATCCCGACCCTGACAGACCCCACCGAGGGTCAGGTGGTGAGGAAGGGACACTGTCATACACGTCGGGTCTTTCAGCACTCCTGCATGGCGAGACGTCACGGCACCGGGGAGGGCTAAACGGGGAGATTGATGGACATTCGGCACAGCAGAATTGGGGCCCATCTGGCTTGTCTAAGTGCCCGATTCTGCACCTATGTGCACTTTTGGGCCATCCATTTTTTGGACATCCGGATGGCCTGGACGTGCCCTGATCATAATCAGCCTCATAACTTTTAAACTTCTAAATTAAGATGAATTTTCAGCTGAAATAAATAAGCTAAAGACAGGGCTCAGATTTAGGAGTCCAAGTTAGGAACCTAAGTTTTGGAGCTAATATTTTATGGAAAATCGGACCCAGTGGGGTATGTTTACTAAACTGGGCTAATGGTTAACCCAGGCTATCTGCAAATCGGTCCCATGTTATTCAATGGAACCTAGTTGCAGATAGCCTGGGTTAACCATTAGCCCAGTTTAGTAAACATAACCCAATGTGTTTATTTTTTTTTTATGTGATTTTGAAAATGTACAAAAGAAAAAAACAAAATGAGACAGAACAAGCCGTCCCAAATATAAAGATCAAAAAAGTACAAACATTATTTACTAGCACATCATTAGAGGAGGACCAAAACCTTATCAAAAGAAAACTTTCAAGGAAATCAGGCACACAACCGGTGCTGATTTACTGCATAATTGGTCATGTTGTTCTTCACTTAAGGAGCAGACCTCGGTGATTATGATGAGAAACTGATGGTGACTGTGATGAGATACTGACACTTTTACTAACAACAAACTAGGTCAAATTACTAGGGCTGAAAAAGGTATAGCTAACCCCTTGCAAGTTAATCAGGCATTTACAAGGGTACCTCAAAAAGAAGAACTTCCACCTCATCCAACTGTAAGACTTTAGGTCGTAAAGAAGAAACTGTATCCTGCATTTTTGAGTCATCTTTGACACATTGGGAAACATCCGGACTCCACACCCATAAACAAATCATCTTTAGACTTAAAATATAATTTAAACAAACCAATCCTAAACAAGTTCCAGAGCAACTGTAAGCAGGAGAGTTGCCCGCCAGTGTGACTCAGGAACAGCACTCTCCAAGAACCCAGTCAGATCTAAGGAATCAAAGGAAAGCTGCTGCATTGGAGATGAAGTTCCAGGTTCCTCACGCTTAGCCACCGGCAAACAGAAAATTCTAGCTGGGGTGGGGGGGGGGGGGAGGGATAATGATTCTACCAGGATTTTCAAGATAGAAGTGGCATACAAATGGAACAGCTCTTTTGGAGAAATTGTAGGCATATATGGAAAATTTAGTAAGCACAAATTTCTTTTCCTAATGAAATTCTCCAGAGACTCAATCTTGGCATGAACACTGGATAAATCTTTAACCACAGTACCTTTAAGATTATTTGTCCACAGATTTAGCTTCCAACTGGATCACTTGGGAAGATAGTTGAGATACCTCCTGCTTTTGCTGTTCAAGTACCTGCACAACTCCTGAAAAAGTAGCTTGCAAGGAGGAGAATTGTTGGAAAAAGGAAGATTCCAGTGCCGACAGACAGTCCCAAAAAGTCAAAGTTACATTTTGAAGGTCTTACCAGGGAGAGCTTACATTGCAAAGATCCAGCAGGCGATTGTCACAGGGAGGCAGCAGGCTCTTTCAGCACCAGCAGAGAAGAGTTAATTTCCACAGCCAATTCTGCAAGCACCAGAGCTCCAACCATTGTCGTTTCATCCGTGTCTCAGGAGGCACAGACTTGGTGTGTTCCTCCTCCGCGGTCACCCCAGGCAAAACTGCCCGAATTTCTGGAGTGTCTGCCTTGAATAATTAATGCCATGGGCTGAGGGCTGAGCTGTAGCAGATCGCACCTCCAGGCTGAGTGTGACATCCAGCTCTGAGAGACATGAAGAGCCTCCTTCCATTCCAGCAGTCTCTAGTAAACTCACCGGGGGTATCACTTTTCCAGTACTGGTGGGCTGCATGAAAGAATAGGGTGGCCCCTTATGCTCTTTGCCAACTCCAAGAGCTTGGCTTTATGTTTGCGAGGCATTATGAAGAGGAAAGAAGTAAAAGGAACAGCAAACACTGGAGTGGCTGGGAGCATGGCTAGTGCATGTCTGCTATCTTGGCTCCCCCTCTCCAGTGTGTTTCTTTAATGATAAAATCTGCCTCTTCTGTAAAGGAAAACCAAGCATATTATAGTACCTATAGGCATCTATATTTGGAAAAACTTAGAGAAGCTAGCAAAGAAGTCAGGAAAGCAAAAATTCAAAAAGAGGAGGAAATAGCCAATGCAGATATGTTAGTGAGAAGAGGAAGGGCAAAAGTGGTATTATCAGACTTAAAGGTGAAGGGGAGGAATATGTAGAAGCTGATGAGGATAAAGCGGAATTGCTTAACAAATATTTCTGTTCTGTGTTCACAGATGAAGAACCAGGAGCAGGACCTGAGAAAACACCCACAAACAGGAACAGAAGTGAGGGGCATCTTGAACAATTTTCAGAAGACTGTGTTCATGAGAAACTAGCTCAACTTAAAGTAGACAAAGCGATGGGACTCGATGGGATACACCCTAGAATACTGAGGGAACTAGGGGACGTTCTAGCAACTCCACTGACTGACCTTTTCAATGCCTCGTTGGAGTCGGGAGTGGTGCCAAAGGACTGGAGAGAGGCTCATGTGGTGCCTTTACACAAAAGCGGAAGTAAGGATGTGGTTGAAAACTACAGGCCGGTTAGTTTAACTTCGGTGGTGAGTAAATTATTGGAAACGCTGCTGAAAGAGAAAATAGTGAGATTTCTGGAGTCCAGCGGATTACAAGATCTGAGGCAGCATGGATTCACCAGAAGCAGGTCTTGTCAGACAAATCTGATTGATTTCTATGACTAGGCGATCAGGGAGTTGGACCGAAGGAGATCCCTAGATGTGGTGTATTTAGATTTCGGTAAAGCCTTTGACACTGTTCCTCACAGGCGACTTATAAACAAACTGAGCAACCTTAGGGATGGACCCTAAAGTTACTGCTTGGGTTAGAAACTGGTTGGGTGGGATGTGACAAAGAGTACAGGTAAATGGAGCTCACTCTGAGGAGAAGGATGTTACCAGTGGTGTGCCCCAGGGATCTGTCCTTGGTCCGATTCTTTTTAACATTTTTGTTAGTGACACAGCGGGAGAACTGTTGGGTAAAGTTTGACTCTTTGCGGATGATACCAAAATCTGCAATAGAGTAGATACCCAGGAAGGTGTAGATAACATGAGGAGGGATCTAGCTAAGCTTGAAGAATGGTCTAGAATTTGGCAGATGGGATTTAATGTTAAAAAATGTAAGGTCATGCATTTGGGCTGCAGAAATCCAAGGGAGCAATATAGTATAGGGGGTGAAGTACTTTTGTCCACTAAAGAAGAGTGGGACCTAGGCATGGTTGTGTCTGATGATCTTAAAGGAGCTAAACAGGTAGAAAATGCGAAGGCAAAAACTAGAAGGATGCTTAGGTGCATACGGAGAGGAATGACTAGCAGAAAAAAGGAGGTGATAGTGCCTCTGTATAAGTCTTTGGTACAAACTCATTTGGAGTATAGTGTGCAATTCTGGAGACAGCACCTTCAAAAGGATATAAACAGGATGGAGTCAGTACAGAGGGTGGCTACTGAAATGGTTAGTGGTCTTCTTTATAAAGCATATGAGGACAGACTTAAGGATGTTAATATGTACACCTTAGAGGAAAGGCGGGATAGAGGTGATATGATTGAGATGTTTAAATACCTCCATGGCATAAATGTACAGGGGGAGAGCCTCTTTCAACTGAAAGCAAGTTCTGCTATGAGGGGACATGGGATGAGGGTGAAGGGGATAGATTCAGGAGTGATATGTGGAAATATTTCTTTACGGAAAGAGTGGTGGATCCATGGAATAGTCTCCCAGTTGAGGTGGTAGAGATGAGGACAGTAACTGAATTCAAAAAAGCATGGGACAAACATAGAGGATCTGTAAAGGAAAAAAGGGGACTGTTGTAGTTGTTGATATGGAAGGACAGACTAGATAGGCCATGTGGTCTTTTTCTGTCGTCATATTTCTGTTTCTATGTTTCTACCTCTGTAATGCTCCATGGTGCAACCGCACCTTGAACATTGTGTGCAATTCTGGTCACCATATCTTTAAAAGGTTATAACAGAATATAAAGGAGGAGTGGCCTAGTGGTTGGGGCAAGGTACTTCAGGCCAGAAGGTTGGGGGTTCAAATCCCACTAGAGGACAGAAACCTTGAGCCAGAAGGACTGGGGTTTCTAGTCCCACAGGTGCTCCTTGTGGTCTTGGGCAAGCCACTTAACCCTCCATTGCCCATGTTCCCTGTAAAATAGTTATCTCCAAGTTATAATGCCCTGTTCAATGTAATTTCAGTTTGTTCAATGTAAACCACCTTGATATCATGAAAGGCAGTATATAAGAAATAATAAATAAATAAAAGGTACAGAGAAGAGCCACCAAAATACTAAAGAGGATGGAAGGGTACCCCAATGAGGAAAGGTTTAAAAGGTTAGAGCTCTTTGACTTGGAATAAAGACAGCTGAGGAGAGATATGATAGAGGTCTATAAAGTAATGAATGGAGTAGAACAGATAAACATTGATAGCTTGCTTATTACATCAAAAAGTAGAATGACTAGGGGACACGCAATGAAGCTGAAATGTAACCCATTTAAGAGTAATAAGAGAAAATATTTTTTCACTCAACGCATAATCAAACTCTGGAATTTGTTACTGGATGATGTAGTAAAAGCTGTTAGTATAGCTGGGTTTAAAAAAGGTTTGTACAAGTTCCTGGAGGCCAGTTCCAAAACCGTTATTAAAGAGGACCCAGGAAATCCACTACTTACCCCGGCACAAGCATTGTGGAACCTGTGTTCCTCTTTGGGAAACTGCTAGGTACTTGCAACCTGGATTAGCTGCTGTTGGAAACAGGATACTGGGCTTGATGGACCTTGGTCTGACCTAGTATTTATTTATTTATTTTAGTTAATGGGGGGGGGGATTATATTGCTTTATCATTTCAGTCAAAGCAGTTTACAGTGTAACTTAAACTTAATGTAATGGTATGTACATTAAACAGGGATATTGATAACTTGGATTTTTCTGAAGCAATGGAGGGTTAACCGTGACATTTCTTATGTTCTTATGCTCCAGAGAAACCAGAAGAAGATATCATTGAGGCCACAAAGGTTCTTGTAAATAATGTCTACATATTATTTTTTTTAATTGGTTCAATAAAAGACATCACAAACTTAATTTCATCATTAGTTAGCCCTGTGCAATTACATTTTTGGAATGAGGAGTGTGTATTACTGACCATAACAGAGCAGGTGCAATGGAGGAATCTTATTTTGGCCCTAAAAGCTATGGTACACTACTTAGCTCCTGTCCCAGGCTGAATTATTTCTTTCTCCATTGGCCACTGCTACAACTTATGGCCTACCACATTTCTGACTCTAAACACATATCCTACTCCCTGGGCTATGCTATAATGGATCATGGGTGGAAAGTATTTGTATTTGGTTTATAGGGTGCCTTACACATGGAGCCTTACAAGCAAATAATAGTATAACATCAAATGAACAATGAACTGAGGGCTTAGGTCTGCAGACATGCTAGTCGTTAGTTTTCAGAAAAAGATAGGTATGGATGTGGCTTCTTGGATTCAGATGTTAAGTTCAAGGAATGCAGCTAGTAACAATTAACAAGCTTTCTCAGGAATCTCCCTTAGATACCTCAAGGGATTTTTGACATGAGCCCCCAGCAGGCATAATTTATTTATTTGTGTGTTTTATATACCGCCTTATCAATGAATCAAAGAGGTTTACAGATTAACAAAACAAAACAGTTTACATAAAACATTAGGTGCATCAGAACCATTAGACATGTACATTAAATACAATCTCGTTAGATATGATATCATTGCTTAGTTATATACAATACAACTATTTACAATATGATATTGTAACACGGTTTTGTCTAGGGCGCTATTTACAACAGTTATAGTGTTAGTTGATGTATCCCATCTTTTTAATTTATGTTGGATTAGCATTAGTTCCTTCATTCGTAGTTACAAAGTATTCCGTGAACAGAAACCTCTTTAGCTGCGTTCTAAATATGTGTATGTCATCTACGCTTCCTAAATTGTCTGGGATTGAGTTCCAGAGAATTAGCGCAAAGGACTCAAATGCCCTGTTGCTTCTACTACTATTAGTTTTTCTGACTTATGGGGGAACAGATAGTGTTTTTCACATATTCCCTCCTTTGCCTGCTTCTAGTTGAGATGCTTATTAGAGAGCTGAGGTGCCCGGAGGATAAGTTATATAATACTTTGAATATTTTATCGATTTATTTAAACAGATTTATATACGGCTTTATCCTAAAATCAAAGCGGATTACACAGCAAACAAATCAAGAGGCAGGGTGTGTGGGTGTGGGCATGCAGGGATACATTGAGGTATGTGTGCGTGACTGGTGTGGGGTTGATTGCGTAGTGTACTATATACAGTAGGAGCTCTGTACAGGAACAATATACATGTTTTCATTTTCTTGCTGCAGGCTATCTACAGCTGTAGGCTATATACAGTATGAGCTATGTACAGGAGCTATTTACATTTTTACAGTTTATTGGCAGCGAGGGAGTTTGTTTGAACAGTTCATGTGATGTCCTTGTAATGTTCTGTGAAGTGGTAGGGATTTATATTTCACTCTGCTCTCCACAGGGAGCCAGTGCAATTGTTGCAGTGTGGGGGTAATATGTTCAGTTTTTGGTAATCTGAGTAATAACTGTGTTACAGTATTTTGAGCTATTTGTAGTTGATGAATTGATTGTTTTGTAAGCCCATGTAGAATGCTGTTCCAAAAATCTAAGTGTGGTGCGATCATTGCTTGCAGTACTGCTCTGAAGTCACTGCTTGGGAATAGTGGTCTTAGTTGTTGTATGATTTTTAGTTTGTTGTAGATTGCTCGGGTCATTCTATTGATGTGGTGTGAATGTTAGGTTTTGATCAAGGGTTATTCCTAGATATTTTACTTCTTGTTTTCACTTCTATGGGGGCTTGTTTGGTTTTCAACTCTGATGGAGGATTGAAATTTTTGTCTTTTGTAACAATGGTTGGGTTCTACAAGTTCCCAGTATAAACTTTTAAGACTGGTTTCAGCTCCAAACGTCATGTGTCACTCATTTGAACAATCAATGGACTTTCAGGTAAAGATTCAAATTGTGTCAAAAACACATGAAGGCAGTTCCTTTATTGAATGTTTGTCAAAGTGTGATTTCCATGCAGAAAAGGTCTCTCCTCCAGAAGGATGTACTGTAGAAACTGAACAAAAGACACATTATGGTCTAAGATTTGAAGATCCTGTATTCCATAAGCACCCAGTTCAGAATGCTATGGGGCCTGTTCGGTCTGCTGCCCTGTACCTCTATAAAGATTTAAAGAAGTCTTTAATTTTCAGTACTGTGTAAACTATGTACAGAAGAGTAAAAGATTTATCACAGAAACACAACATCAGAATTTATTATCAGTTAATCTTAAGGTGTGAAAGATCACTCTGTCAAGCAGAACAAGTTCTGCAAAGACTGATTATTTCTTCTTGTCGGAAAGGGCAGCAGAATGAAGAATTATCTAGTAACAACATTACCTAGTAATAAAAAAGACAAATTGAAATAAATGGGATTGTCATATTCAGTGGCAAGAATCTACATTCTAAGACAGGCAGAGAAAATGAAAATACGAATAGAAACTCTGAAACTTAAGTAGAGCAGAGATGCCCCAAGCCTGACCTGCTGTCTTGTAACTGTGGGAAAGAGTGAGATGTCTTGCTATCTGGTCCTCTTCTACTGCAGCGGAGATTCCTCAAGCCTGACCTGCTGTCTTGTAACTGTGGGAAAGAGTGAGATGTCTTGCTATCTGGTCCTCTTCTACTGCAGCGGAGATTCCTCAAGCCTGACCTGCTGTCTTGTAACTGTGGGAAAGAGTGAGATGTCTTGCTATCTTGTCCTCTTCTACTGCAGCAGAGGTGCCCCAAGGTCTGATCTTCTGCCTCCTGTAGGAGAAGGCTCAAACCCCTCTAATGAAATAATTTGTGGCGGACCATAAGAACTGGTCTGCTGCTAGAGGTAGGATGCCCCTGTGGAATGCCTCTAAAAGGGGAACTCAAAAGGGGTGTCTGCTTAGGGAGTGAATGGGTGGTGGGTGGCTTATCCATGGACTGGGATTTAATCAGCATATTTGATGGGTTTTGGATGTTACTGTCTTCTCTGCTTAGGGCCTTTCTTAATTATTAAGAAAAGGTTGTGCAAAATTGTATTTTTAGGTTTACTTTTATTATTTTGTATGAGCTTGGGAGGGAAGAGATGTAATTGATATGTGATTTCTCTAACGAAGGTGGGGGGATGATCTTTAATTGATGTTCTGCATATTATTATTTTTCAATGATGCTCTACTTGATAAATTATTCTTCTATGTGCTTGTTATTAGACCTATTGTAATGTAGAAAGGTGTGAAAGTGAAAGTAGTAGTAGTAGTAGGAGGAGGAGGAGGAGGAAGGTGTGAGTAAACAGACTACAACGCATTACACTTTAGGGGGCAATTCTGAGCTGTGATTACCCGGATGAGCCAGGGTCAGCTGAACAGAGTAGGCAGACTAGTGGCCTAGTGGTTAGAGGACTAGTGAGCTGAGGCCAGGGTTCAAATCTCATTGATGCTTCTGGTGGTCTTGGGCAAGTCACTTAGTCCTCCATTGTCTCCGGTACAATTAGGTGAGTCCTCTGAGACAGGGACATGGCTACTGTACCTGAATGTAACTTGTCTTGAAGTATTGCTGAAAGGTGTGAGCTAAACACAAATATAAACACACAGCTGTAGTCAAAGCAAAACCTGACTGTTGTACAAAGTCAAAGAATCGCCAATGCATACGTTTACCCAATGGGGGGGGGGGGCATTCTGTGTATGTATAGATATAGATATATATATATGGGGGGGTAGAAGGGTATATTATTTCTTTCTTTCAGGGCTTTTTTTTTGAGGGGGTACGGCACTGGTATGGGGTACCGGCACTTTTTTCCCTTGCCTGCTAAGATTGACCCATGGTCCTCATGGATTAAGAAAGGAGTCCTGAATGTGAGTACCAGCATCTTTTTTTCTAGGAAAAATGCACTGATTTCTTTTACGACATGTATGTGTATATATCTATAAATATACATATGAGACAAAAAAGCAAGCATGTTTACTAAGCTGGACTAATGGTTAGCACGCGCTATTTGTAACTAGGTCCCATCTTACTCTATGGGACCTAACCATTAACCCAGCTTAGTAAACATGCCCCCAAGTTTAATACGTATATGCTGCTGGGGATGCAGTGTGGCTACGTAATAACCATATTTCAAAAAGCCATGCTCTAGTCAGTTGATGATGGCTAACTGTTTGATGCTAAGATTTGGCTGTGTTAATTGTGAATGTGAACTGCCTTGGACTGTGCATTGGAGTGGTATATAAATGTTTTAAATTAAATTAAAATATTTAAAAAGTAGGATGCCCCCAATTATGCATTTTTACAGGATCGTTCTGGGTGGGGTGATAGTGGGGTGATCATGGTTGTTGAGTTCAGTTAGCAAAGCCTTTTGAGGGAGTACCTGAAGTTGGGGGGGGGGGTGGGGGGGCTCACGGCGGAATGTTCACCTAGGGTGCCTAGTACATTTGCACCAGTCTGGGGGGTTGGGACACAAGAATCTTTTATTCACTTTCTAGGGCACAAGAGGAGATTTGAGGGGATATGAGTACAATAAAGATGATTTATCATGGAAGAGAATATGAGGGTCTTGTACTAATGGGCTCTAGCTGACAGCGCGTATTCTGTGTACTGGGATGTGCATTGCCAGGTAGCATTGGGCCATAACAGTGCAGGTTGTTTCCCACCCACATTAGAGGTGTGAATGGGCGGGTAGAGGCGGAGACTGGGTGTGGTGAGCTTGGTATAGTTAGGGCTCTGTTCACACCACGCACTAACTGCATTAGTGTGGGTTCACCTAATGCCAACTCAATAGGTAGCATTTGGTGTGCCGACTCTAATGCAGAACGCAGTATGAGACAGGGCTACTACTACTATTCATCATTTACTGTATATAGCGCTACAAGGCATACGCAGCGCTGTACAGATACATATAAGAGACAGTCCCTAATCAAGACAGACAGTGCAATACACGGGAACAAGAGTACAAATAGCGAAAGGTAAGGAGACACAAGGAAAACAAGGGATCAAGATCCAAAAGCAGTCCCAAAGAGATGAGCTTTCAGCATGGACTTGGAAAGGGCCAGAGATGAAGCCTGACATACAGATTCAGGGAGTTTGTTCCAGGCATAAGGAGCAGCAAGGTGAAAGGAGCGAAGTCTGGAGTTGGTAGTGCAAAAAAAGGCATAGAGAGAAGTCAGAGAGACGAAGAGCACAGTTGCCAAGGAGGGATGTAGAGAGAGGAAAGAGGAAAGGAAAGGAAAGGGCTCTGCGTAAAATGCCAGGGTAATGTTTTCCACATCCACGACAGTTAATGCGGGGCAGTTGCGTGTAACACACCATGGTTTTGGTGTAACTCATTCATTAGACGCAACACCTTAGTGCCCATTAGTAAAAGGGCCCCTATGTCTTTATTACAGATAAAAAACAGTTTAATTCAAAGCAGGAGGATGGAAGCACTCACTCCCACAAGCTAGCCAAATAAAAAGCTACTTTATCATTAAAAAAGAGCAATAATGAGACAACCTAAACCTTTTATACAATACTAGGGAGTCCCACGAGGCTCAGCCCTCTCGGCACCAGGGCCGGATTTACGTATACGCCATGTACGCCATGGCGTAGGGCCCACAACCGGCAGGGGCCCACAAAAAATAGAACCAGGTTGTTTTTTTTTCAATTCGATTAAAAAAAAAACCTGGTGGCTGCCGCCGCGGGGCCCCCTCTGCTGCCGCGGGGGCCCCGTCTACAAGATGGTATGGTATGGTCTGGTCGGGTCGGGTCGGGTCGGGTCTCGTCTCCCTCCCTCCCTCCCTCCCGGCTGCGAGAGACGCGAAGATAGAGCGTCTCCTCGCGTCTGTGTTAAGCCCTGCGGGCTTAACACAGACGCGAGGAGACGCTCTCCCTTCGCGTCTCTCGCAGCCTGCAGCGAGGGAGGGAGAGAGACCCGACCCGACCCGACCGGACCGGACCCGACCCGACCAGCTTGTAGACGGGGCCCCCGCGGCAGCAGAGGGGGCCCCGCGGCGGCAGCCACCAGGTTTTGTTTTAATTAAATTTTACTTTAGGCCGGGGGGGGGGGGGTAGGAGTCCTACCCCCCCCGGCCTAAAGTTAAATTTAATTTAAAAAAAAAACCGGGTGGCTGCCGCCGCGGGGCCCCCCAGGCTGCCCCGGGGGCCCCGTCTACAAGCTGGTCGGGTCGGGTCGGGTCCGGTCGGGTCTCTCTCCCTCCCTCCCTCGCTGCAGGCTGCGAGAGACGCGAAGATGCGTCTCTCGCAGCCTGCAGCCTGCAGCGAGGGAGGGAGAGAGAGACCCGACCGGACCCGACCAGCTTGTAGACGGGGCCCCCGCGGCAGCCACCAGGTTTTTTTTTAAATTAAATTTTACTTTAGGCCGGGGGGGGTAGGACTGGTAATGGGCTATGGGGGGGGGGGGTAGGAGTGGTAATGGGCTATGGCTATGTGGGGGGGGGGGTAGGACTGGTAATGGGCTATGTGGGGGGGTAGGACTGGTAATGGGCTATGGGGGGGGGTAGGACTGGTAATGGGCTATGGGGGGGGGTAGGACTGGTAATGGGCTATGGGGGGGTAGGACTGGTAATGGGCTATGGGGGGTGCTGGGGCTTGAAATGTACTTGGGGCGTAGGGCTGGAAATGGGCTAGTGGGGGGCTGGGGATGGAAATGGGCTGGGCTGGGGGGGGTTAAGGCTAGAGGTGGGCTGATGGGGTTAGGACTGGTAATGGACTGTGGGCTGTTGGGGGGGGGCTTAGAACTGGCAATGGGCTTTGGGGGGGGTTAAGACTGGTAATGGGCTGTGGGCTGATGGGGGCTGTCTGGTAATGGGCTATGGGGGGGGCTAGGACTGGAAATGGGCTGGGGGGTTAAGACTGGAGGTGGGCTGATGGGGTTAGGACTGGTAATGGGCTGTTGGGGGGGGATTAGAACTGGTAATGGGCTTTGGGGGGGTTAAGACTGGTAATGGGCTGTGGGCTGATGGGGGTTGTCTGGTAATGGGCTATAGGGGGCTAGGACTGGAAATGGGCTGGGGGGTTAAAACTGGAGGTGGGATGATGGGGTTAGGACTGGTAATGGGCTGTGGGCTGATGGGGGGGGGGGTAGGACTGGCAATGGGCTATGGGGGGCTGACTGGAAATGGGTTGATGGGGTTAGGACTGGAAGTGGGCTGATGGGGGGTTAGGACTGGTAATGGGTTATAGGGGGGGCTTAAACTGAAAATGGGGTGATGGGGGGTTAAGGACTGAAAATGGGGTGATGGGTTAAGGACTGTAAGTGGGGTGATGGGGGGGCTAGGACTGGAAATGGGCTGATGGATGGCTAGGGCTGGAAATGGGCTGATGCAGGGACTAGAAGGGAATGGATGCTGGGTGAGGCTGGAACTAGAAGGGAGCTGATGTTGGGGGAGGATTAGAATGGGATGGGGCTGGAAGAGTAAAATGGAGAAGGGAAAAATATTTTGTGTGGGAGGGATAAAAAATCTACAATTGGCCGGGTATTGGGAGAGTAAGTGGGGATTGAGGATGGAGGGGTAATATTTGAGTGGATGAAATAGGAATGAGGAAAGAGCAAAAGGAGAAAGATTAGTATGTTAAAGCAGATGTAGAGAGAGAATGGAAAAAAATCTAGAAGAGAGAAGAAAGGACAAATGGACAGCAGACGATGGAGAGTTAGCAGAAGACACGAAGAAACCAGAAGAAAGTGGCTGGAGCAATTGCAGCTGAAAAAAATGCACAAAAGGTAGAAAAATATCTCTTTATTTTGAATTTATTAATTGGAATATGTCAGCTCTGGTAAATGTGCATCATTAACATCTGTGCTTTGTTTAGTACAAGAGCAAATTAATGTATTGTTTTATTTCTACAGTGTTGTACATTCCAAGTTTGGCTTTTGGGATTCCCAGTTTAATTATTGTCTTCCTATTTCTAAATTGTGATTACTTGTTTGGTGATGGTCTATGTTCTGCATGTGTAACTGAGCTGAGGTGTTCTGTTTATATAATTCCTATTTGACATTGCCACTTGTTCTCTTTCCCCAGTAGGTCATGTATTGTTGTTCTCTGAAATGTATTGGTTTAATATTTGCAGTGTTGCCTTTTGATTGGTAGAGTATGGTGCTTTGTGAGTCCTGGTAGTGCTGTTAGGATACGGCGGGTTTACTATGGGCAGTGTTTGTAGTAGTTCCTAATGTGTCTGGCAGTTGGCACTGGATTATAGTAATGTAGAAATCTTTTAGTCTTTCTTTATCCATACACTCATTAAGAGGCACGTTTACTAAAAGTTAGTATATGGTAACATTATGCAAATATTTATGCAAATGAGGCCCCTTATGCAAATGAGGTCCGCACCCCCCTTGGGCCGCCCCTGCTGGGGGCCCACAATTTTTGTTGGTGTAGGGCCTCACTCAAGGTAAATCCGGCCCTGCTCGGCACTGTTATTTAACATTTATATCCAACCATTATGTGCCTTTATAAAGCAGCACAACATCCACTACAGAATATATGCTGATGATATTATGATTTTCACCCACATAAACATCAACCACCCAGATTACTCGCAAATTACAGCATGCCTGGACTCAATATCAAAGTGGCTAAAAGAACAGAATCTCTCCATTAACTTTAAGAAAACTGAACTGATGCATATAACCAGAAACACTGTATTCTCCCCCCCCCCCGACTCACTCAAGATCTTAGACTACACACTAACCAACAAGCAAGAAGTAAAATATTTTGAAGTAATCTTCGACAACCACCTCACCTAACAAACCCAAATAAAAAAGACAACAAGATCAGCGTACCACAAGTTGAGAACTTTACACAAACTTAAACCTCTTCTCACCGACAGCGACTTCAGAACTGCATGCCAAACTATAATAATCCATCTGATAGATTATTGCAACGTAATCTATCATGGCCTACCTAGGAAAACACTCCCACTACAACTGGTACAAAACACTGCTGCAAGAATCATTACAGGAACAGCAAAATACAGCCATATAACCCCAAAACTCTACCAATTACACTGGCTTCTCGTCACAGTCCACACTAAATACAAGAACATTATTTTAATCTAACCGGGTAAGGCGGACACGTCGCCTCACACCCCTCCCCCCCCCCCACTTCACATTTCATTGACAACTTAATTCAGAACAAAACACATGACAACCATTTGGGACTTAAACTGGTCGCAGCTTTAATAACCTTTTAAACAACACACAATACAAATCAACACATTTTAACTCCCCCCCAAGCAGAGCGAGCCCTCACCCGCCATGTTAGTAGCAAGGTGACGCCACATCCGCTTCCCCCGGGCACAGGCCCGACATTTTCCACGCCCTCCCTCTTCCGGCTTCGCCATGCTATTAGCAAAAGCCTGAGGGATTAACCGGGTCGGGGGTACCCCACCCCGCCCTCATGCTTGCCACCGGCTCCGGACCCCGGAAACCTCCGGGATCCCGCCACCGGCTCAGGTCAGCCACGACCAGAGCCGCCCCCCAAAGGTAAGCTGCGACCAGCCCTCGCCCCCCCAATGGAATACCGTCCAAGGCCTCCCGCCAATCGTTAAGCAATAAATCTAGCCCTACTGGGGACAAATGTACCCCATCAGACCTGTAGAGGCCCGGGCAGTCCATGTCCACCCAAGGATGGAGAATTTGACAACCCCCCTGCTGACCCACCCACCGGCCAATTTGACGGTTAATTTTCTGTCACACCCCGTGACCACCGTCGCTGAGCCCTACAGGAAGGCCTTGGAATGATATCCGACCATAACAATAACACATCTGGAAACATCCCCCAACACCACCCCAAAGTCCTTGATAGCTGCTCGGATCAACTGCCGGCATGACCAAGCAGCAAGATCGTTGCCACCTATGTGGAGCAGCAAGACGTCCGGTGCGCCTCTGGTACGGTGGAGGTGCCCAAGCAAAGGCAAGAGTTGGATCCATCGAAGTCCGCGCTCACCCAGCCATATGACAGTCACCGCCTGCTCGGAAATTCCCAAGTTCAGCCCCATCGGGCACGTCGCTGCTCGCCGACCAGCCCAGAAGACACAGGAGTGGCCAAGAATCCAACAGCATCGCCGCCCCGTATCTGCAACAAAAGAATAGAACCGTTATTTCCCCCCCCCCACCCCCCCACTCCCCTACAAACGCACGTGGCCGTGGAAGGCTCTCGACCGCCCACGGCCGATGCGCTGTATCTCCTGATCGGGCAGCCCAGCCACCGCTGCACTGGTCGCCGCCCCAATCCGGAAGGAGTGAGGGGCAAAACGCACCAGGGTCCTCACCTATCAGCCTTAAGGACAGCCGTAGCACTGCCAGAAATTGGAAACGCGTAAAAAACCCACGCGTCCTGATGGATAAGGAGGCTACCGCCGACCTCTGGGCGAACGCGTAAGCACACTTGCAGTAATGCGACAGGACACGTGGGAGAACCTTGCACCGCTGCCAATTCCAGCCACATACCTTTTCCACCTGATCCGTCTGAGAACGGGCAAGGCGGATACGAACCCCACCCCCGAGAAAGTGCACTTGATGCACTTGCACCTCCCTCCCCTTGCGAATCCGACCCGACTCCGCAACCAGCCTACCCACCCGGTTATTGATCACAGACACTACAGCTTCATTGTCGCACTACCAACGCACCCTGCGAGTGCGGAGTCTATCCGGCCACAGCAACATGACCACCCAAATGGCTAACAACTCGAGGAAGGTAATATTCTTCGTCAGCCCCACATCCAGCCAGGAGTGAGGCCAGCCTTCCGCGCCACCTGAGCCCCCAAAATAAAGCCCCCAACCCAAACCCCCCGCCGTGTCAGTATACAACTGCAGATCCGCAGGAGTCACCTCCGGGTCTCGCAGCACCGAGGTACCAGTAAAGTCACGAAGGACTCGTCGTGCAGGAGACCAGCGTAAGTTTCTCTTCCGGCGGGCGGGCTAACAACGCAACGGAATCCAACTCCGCGCCCAAAAGGTAAGAGTAGTCGCCGGACCCGCCGTCTTCTCAGAAGCCAATGGAACACCCCACACCTAGGCCAACTGTACAAACTCATCCAACAAAGCCTTGCACTGCCCAGTATGCGCCGGTCCTACGAAGAGGAAGTCATTTAAGTAATGCACCACCGAGCCGCAGTCCACTCAGTCCACGAATGCCCAATGTAAAAATGAGCTAAACTGCTCGAAATACGCACAGGAAATCGAACCGCCCCTGGGCATGCATTTATCGAAGTAAAAGTGACCTTCGAAGCAAAAACCCCAACAAATGGAAAGCGGAAGGGTGCACTGGCCATAAACGGAAAGCGGATTCGATATCCAGTTTCGCCAGCAAGCATCCCGGACCACAGGCACGTACCAGCTCAATGGTCTCGTCAAAGGATGCGTACCGTACAGCACCCAAAACCTTAGGAATGTGATCATTAACCGAAGAACCAACGGGAAAGAAAGATTACGTATTAGGCGATACTTCCCCGGCTCCTTCTTCGGAATGATCCCCAACGAGATACCACCAAATCTGCAAATGGTTGTGCTCTAAAAGGACCAGCCACCCTACTTAACGCTAGCTCATCTGCCAACCTAACTCGAACCAGCTGCGCCAAAAGCCACACCGAAGGTGAATTCCCCGCCTTGTTGACCTCTACACTGCCTATCACCGGTATGGGAAATCCGTCCTTAAACCCACATTCACATAGACAGCTGACCTGTCGCTTCGGATACTTCCTAAGCCACGGACCTAGCGCATCAATCGCAACCGGGGTGGGGGACAAACTCCACCAGTCCCGATTACTTGTGGCTGGGGGCTGACACGCCCTCGCCACTCTTTTCAACACACTTGAGTGCTGAGTGACCCCCACTACAGATGGAGCAGGCGTGCCGGGATTTGCAATCCGGAAAGGGGCAGGAAGACTTGTTGAAGCGCCAGCACAAGTCACCAGCTCCCCCCCTCCCCCCCGGAGTGCTCTGCAAAACAGGGGGGGACGCCCGATCGAAAGGACCGATCCGCCAGCACGGGTGCGGCGACCCCACCTCTTTGCCCACCTACGCTACCCCCGCCATGTCTGATCGCCATCTGTGTCAGCCAAAGATTAATGTCCCGCGTTCCCCACGACAACATGCGATTCTCCTCCATCTTATCACGGAATTTCTCATCGTAGTTGAGCCAAGCCCAACCCTCATGAGTCTGTGAGGCCTCTAGTATGGAATCCGTGTAAGCCAAAAGCATACCGTACTGCTCCGGGTGCGAATGACCCCATACACTAGCCAAGCGCAGGAAAGACCGAGTCCAATTAACCACATTCCGGGCCACTCTCTTGACCCTACCCGCCTTCTCGTCCTCCTTACGTTTTCGTCGACTATCCCCCGACCGTTTACGACCATCAAGTAAGCGGAAAATATCTAAATAGCGACGCTTGACAATCTTTTTCCGCAGTGTCTTTGTCACCCCCTCCCATAACTCAGAGAAAAACGCCACTGAGGGCACCGAACCCGCCTGTCCCGCGCCGACCTCCCCACCAGTTGTCCGGAGACTCCGGGACAAGTTGTCGGAAACCGAGCCGGACGAAGACTCAGAGGTTGATGAAGAGGAGGACCGCGAACGCCGCCGCCGGGGACATGAACGCCGCCCGCGCTTGGTCACTCGCGTCTTTCCCCCCTCTCCAGCCCCCACGCTAGCAGCCGACTCACCTGCCGCTGGTGCTGCTACCTCGGGAGACACGCCCGTCTCCCATGGCGTCGACGCTGACGCTGCCGCTCCTCCCCCGTTTTCGACAGACACGGGGCCACCACTTGTGCTCCCCCGCTCGCTGTCCGTCTGCCAGCCGGTCGAAACCTGTGGAGAAAAAACAGGGAAAGGCGAAGGAACACCCGCCACTGGCCAAGGCGGCTGCCACGCCCCTAGCCAGTCGGCATGTGAAGAGCCTTGGCCCCCGCCTTGCCAATGCGCCCACATGGGCGAGTAAGCTGCCCCAGCAGGAGCTGAGCCACCCCCAGGACTTGCAGCATCCACCACCACACTGCTCGCCTGAGGAGCGACCCCGTCAATCCCCCCCACTGGACTTGAGGCCCGCCCCAAGCCACCCATAGGACCGGGGGCCTCTCCCAGCCCCAAAGCACCTCGTGCTGGGCCTTTTGACCTACCCCGCCGGCCCCCAGCTAAAGGGCCAGCCGAAACCCCCCTGGCCCTGGCCCTGGCCCCGGCCCCGGCCCCCCCCCTCCCAAAATGAGCTGGGCGGCCCCCAGGAGCGGGCCCCCCTCCCCGAGAACCGCCCGGCTTAGCCTTGCCATACCCTTCGCGCTGTTGGGCACCCTTTTTCCCTCCGCCGGCCATGGGAAAATTAAAAAAGGCTGGAGGAACCCTGGAAATGAATTAATAGCGGGTTGAACTCTTTTTTTTTTTTTTTTTTGGAGATTTAAGCACCCTAAAGAGCCCCACTGCTTTGGCCACCAATGTAATTGTGGGGGGGGGGGGGGAACATTAGCACACTGCCTTATGCCACTCAGTATTTCTGTGCCTCATAAATTAACACCTCAGCCAGCCTTGTTCATTGGGCACTTTGGGGGATTGAAACTCTGATCCCTGCACCATTGGTCAGGCTGTGGCTCTGGATGGAATCGAGGCACTACCCCACGAAAGACCCACTTGCCTGCAGCAGATCCTCTGGCCTCAGCTACAGCCACCGCGAGCCTCCGACTCCCCCGTCGCTGCACAAAAGCTGCCCAGCGCACGTTGCAGCCTCTCGTGTTGCTTCCTGCTGCTGGCCCAAGGCCCACGCCGTATCCTGCTCCGCAGTCTGTCCGGCGCCTCCAGCCTCGACCCAGCAACTGCCGGAGCAGTGCTGGGTCCCCGCACTACCCACCCCCCCCCCCCCCGTTGCCGACTCCCAGCCCTCTCATTGGCTCCCGGGCGTTTAAAACGCCGAGGGGAGCCAATGAGGGCGCCAGGCCGCGCGGGGCACCGCCGAGCCGCGCGCCGCCGAAACTCCGGGGGGGGGGGGGTGATCGGCGCGCCGCCCCCCCGGTTAGGAGCGGCCACGCGGACGGGGCCCGCGGCCTTACTATTGAAGATACTGAACAATTTATCCCCAATGACCCTTCAACCACTGATCAGGAAGGCAAGTCCAACTAGAACGAAAAGAGATGCAGATCCCAACTTCCTGGAAACACCACCAAACTTCAAAACAGTAAAACAATCCACTTGTAACCGAGCCTTCTCTTTTTACGCCCCCCCCCCCCAAATATGGAATGAACTACCTGCATCAAGAGCAATCAAAAACCTTCTAGACTTTAGGAAAGCCATAAAGACTCTTCTATTTATTGAATACAATGGCCGCATATAGAACATAATACCTAAGTGCCATGTTACAACTACAAAACAGACAACTGCTGACTGTCTCAATAGACCACCAAGCCGTAATTACAACTATGTATATACCACAATTGTTTAATGTATTATTGACCCTTTTAATCATCCAGATTAATTTCCCTGTTCTATGTAAAAGCTTGTTGCTATATTTTGTTCAATGTAAACCGCTTTGAATTTATGATAAAGCTGTATAGAAAACCTGTTAAATAAATAAATAAATAAAAGCAAAAAGCAGCATAGAGATGCAGGACTTGAACCCATGCTTTCATGGGTCATAGCCTAGGCTACACCTCCGTTTCCATAGCCCAGCCTCCACATTGAAATATTTCTGTTTCCACAGTGAGCTTTCCCACTTGGTACTCCCTGTGATCTACCCCAAAAATAGAATAAAACTTTCATATATTACCATTTTAGATTTCATGTGATCTACCCCACAATGAAGCTTCCCCAAAGTTAACAAATAAAACAAACCCCCCCAACCTTACGACATCTATTGTTTGATGGAAAGCAATGTTAATCTTCTCCCACGGCACTGATCTGGAACCCTTTGGAACTTGTTTCCTTTTCCCTACTGCAGCTGGACTGGCCCCATCTCAGCGCCTTTCTAAGCACATTACCAGTAAAGATAAGGTTCTGATGTTTTTCACTACACGACAGCACAGCAAGGTCGTTCTTTACTATGGCAGTTCCATTGACGCAATACCACAATCTTGCTTCCCATATCCCTCTTTTAAACATATCTAGAATATATTACGAATCTAAAATGGCGTCTCACATGATTCTCTTACCCAGATAATACTGCTCCAATGCAACTCTGAGCTGATGATTAAAAAACGACCAGCTCAAAGCAGTGCAGGGAGACCACTTTCACGAAATGAGCATATAGTACGCCCCTGAACTTTGAAGCAGAGACTTGGCAGGCCTTTGCCAAAATACAGAATTTTGTACTGTTTATTCACTCTGTATTCAAGTAAGAACATCACAAGGACAGATAAAAGCAATCTGGGTTTTATTTGTGGCTCATTCGGGACAGGAGGATGCATGATATAGTTCACAATGTCCATCACTATCTAGGTCAGGCTCAAAAATCTGAAATCTCTAGGGATGAAACGTATCAAACAGAACAAAAATTTGATTCTGCTAGTTCTTCCCTAATGCCTTCTTACACTGAGGAGGCTTTCATGAGAAGTGTGCTGAAGGGACCTGTTGGATCTCCTTTGTGTTTCCTTACCATCCCCCTAGATGTATCCCATGTCCACAGCTACTGTGTTGTTGTCTGTCTTGACTACATTGTAAGCTCTGATGAGCAGGGACAGTCCTTTCTATGTGTCTGTGCAGTGCTGCATACATCTTGTTGCACTACACAAATGTTCAGTAGTAGTAGTAGATGGATCACTGACACCTAATATGTGTTTGATCAGGAATGTCGGAAAATGATCCCATCTTCTGGTTATCAAGTGTGAATTTATTGGACTTTAGATATTGACTTTTCAGTGGCAAGTCAAGGTGAGTTACATTCAAGTCAAGGAGCTATTTCCCTGTCCCCAAAGGGCTCACAGCCTAAGTATGTACCTGAGGCAATGGAGGTGAAGTGACTTGGCCAAGGTCACAAGGAGCTGCAGTGGGATTTGAATCCTGGCATCTCTGCTCTTAGCCCATTGCTCTAGCCACTAAATAGAAGAAGCACGTTCAGTTTCGCAAGAAAGACACTCAACTTACTCAATAATAAACCATCACAGAGTATATCAAAAGAACTTATTTTCCCAAATTTCAAATGCAATAGAACTCAGTTAATTTGAGTGAGCTATGACTTAAAAGCTTTAAGAGCTGGAAACCATCACTCCATAAAGCACTAGAAATTTAAAGTAACCTAAAAGCAGTTTCTGACTACAAAAACACAGATCTAATTAAGTATCTCTTTTCTGTACCAAGTTGCTAAAGTAAGAGCTTAAGCATTCCTTTCTAGCTTGTCATACATTCCTCAATGTCTTTGACGACTAAGAAGTTACAGGTCTGCTTGTGATTAGATAATGCAATCAAGTCTACAGTAAATAAATAAAGTTTCCTTAAAATAGAAGATGTCAGGAGCCCATGAACTCTGCAAAATGGGTTCATTATTCCAGTTGAAAGGAATTTGAGGCAACCACTTATCATGGAAACATGATGTTATCAATCTATCAGACACCAGGGAACAAAATAGACAACCAGGTTTCAATCTGAACTATAGCTTGAGTTCAGCTGAATGATACATTAATTTCAGCACCAACTGAACCTATAAATATATGACTTTCCTCGTTCATTGTGTCACCCTAGCAATACAGCAGTCACGAACCACAGCATGTTGGTAATGTGCAAATCCTGACTGTCACTAGCTGAAGAAACAGCACTAGCTCACACTGACAAGGGATATCATTTTCATAGGCACAAACATAACACCAGGGGCCCCTTTTACTAAAGATATTAATGCACATTAATGAAGTTAACGCATATTAAGTGCTCATAGCCCTTTTAGTTCTATGGATGCAATGGCACTTAACGCATGTTAACCTTTAGTAAAAGGGTCCCTAGATGAGGCTAAAACAAACACAAAAGCCACTCACTCAACCAGCATTACTTACTGTTTAGTGGAACAGCCATCCTTTCATGGAAGTCATTACTGGTGCTTTCACCAGACCAACAACACAAGCAATTTCGGAGAATTTAATAACTGCAAGCAAGGGTAAATAACACGCGTCTACTCTTCTCTGTATGGATTTTCAAAGCAAACGTTTGTGTGCACTTCAGCTTTGAAAATGACCCCTGAAAAACTACATGCCTGCATTTACGCCTGCTTTCTGGCATGCACAGTTTAATATGTTTAATTTTTCAGAAGCACCAGTCCCTCCCTACCGTCTATCCTGGGGAATGCTCCCCAAAAGCAGTTAAACTTAGATATTGCACGCGTATAAATTTACTTGCATATCATATAGCACAGTAACAGTAAATGATGGCACATAAAGAGCAGCATACCCATCCAAGTAAGATACGTTTACTTTGGGTTGTAACTGCTGCTTCATGTAGGTTATCCCTACTCTGCTTTTACTTTGGGTTGTAACTGCTGCTTAATGTAGGTTATCCCTACTCTGCTTTTACTTTGGGTTGTAACTGCTGCTTCTGGTAGGTTATCCCTACTCTGCTTTTACTTTGGGTTGTAACTGCTGCTTCGTGTAGGTTATCAGTACACTGCTTTTACTTTGGGTTGTAACTGCTGCTTCATGTAGGTTATCCCTACTCTGCTTTTACTTTGGGTTGTAACTGCTGCTTCGTGTAGGTTATCAGTACACTGCTTTTACTTTGGGTTGTAACTGCTGCTTCATGTAGGTTACCCCTACTCTGCTTTTACTTTGGGTTGAAACTGCTGCTTTGTGTAGGTTATCAGTACACTGCTTTTACTTTGGGTTGTAACTGCTGCTTCATGTAGGTTACCCCTACTCTGCTTTTACTTTGGGTTGTAACTGCTGCTTCGTGTAGGTTATCCCTACTCTGCTTTTACTTTGGGTTATAACTGCTGCTTCTGGTAGGTTATCCCTACTTTGCTTTTACTTTGGGTTATAACTGCTGCTTTGTGTAGGTTATTCCTACTCTGCTTTTACTTGAGGTAGAATAAACAGCATGTTCCCACGGGCCCAGAAGCACGTTCGGGGCCGTGACCTGTCCTGCCCCCGCTCCACCCTGATCCTGTCCCCCCCCCCCACCGACTCTCCTCATCCTGATGCACACAGTCCTGCAACCTGCGTTTTGTAACGGGGCCCATAGTAACCTACATAATGAGGGCTGAGGAAGACTGAAAAGGCCCTTCTAGGCCATTAGGTAATTAGGGTGTCCCCATATCTCCTTAGAAATGTGAAAAAAATCATTTCACCGCTGTCTTGAACTGAAGCACTCATAGATGTGAATAACAACTACAAACTTCAAAGGGGCACTGCAGGAACAGAGATCCCCCTCCTGTCGGTGCGAGTTCACTTTGAGCCCTCTCCTTTACCTCCTCCAATTCCCAGCAGTAGCAGAGCAGCACAGGTAGCCGGAAACTCAAACAATGACTATCAAGGCATCCCTCACAGATCAGCAAATGAAAACCTGATGGAAAACCGTATCCCAACCTCTTCAACAGGCTTTACTAGTTTATGCTTTCATTAGAATTCCCCAATTTATTTTGATGAGGGCTAAAATTTATACTTCTAAAAAAGAGGGAAAGTCCGTTATAATCCCCCAAAAAGCTGCAGCAGGTTTATATATTTGAAGCAATTTTTCTGTGATTCCCAAAACTTGCAATTACTCATATGAATTTTTCCAAGCTCTACTTAGTTCCGCAGTGGTAGCATTTTTCCTTGCCAGATCTGCTAAGTGCTCCGTTTCCATTTTCATGGAAACCAGATGTTCACTTGCAAAGCTCTCTTAGCAGGAACAGGAGTCAGTTTTAAAGCGCTGCACATGAAGACGCTGAAGATCTGGCGTTGTGCACGTTCAGTGACATCACTGGACGAGTGTCTTGCAAGCCTTCTGCACTTTCATGACAATGTTCCTGCGAAGCTGCGCTGGGGCCTCCACCCGTGCTGCAGCCAGTAGGGGGAGATGCTGCGATACTGGGTTTTTAGTCATGGGAAACAAGCGGTGCTTGTGACTATAAATGCGGTATTACAGCACCTCCTCCTACTGACAGCAGAGTGGGCGGAGGACTCCGATGTAGCATCACAGCAGCACTGTTTCATGACTCAGGTCTGCATGAGGACTGAACAAATGCTAAGCACTGTTCAGACCAGCAGATGCTGAGTAAACTACACAGCTGTAGGTAGCTACCCAACAAAATCAACACAATTGATAACTTTGATGGTGCAGAGAATTAAGAGAAGCTGAAAAGTTGCTGCACCGAAAAGCTTATGGTCTTGATCAAGAAAGGTCAAGCGAAGAGAGATTAGCACAAAGAAGCCATATAGCTTATTTTGTACCAGATTAATATTATTGAAACCAGGCAACCCAGTCAGATCTCAAGATTCATAACACTGCCTAATCCTCCAGGACTGCAATACATTATTAATGTGAAGATATTCTATGGCTTTACTGCTTGAATTAATTTTAGGAACTTTTATTAAAGTGGTAGTATTAGTATGCATGGCATAGTATTATAAAAGGAATATCAGACAACCTTTTCCCCAAAAGCTTTATGGTCTAAATAGGAACCCAAATAAGATAAGTGGTTTGCTGAAGGTCACATACGAACGATGAAGGTAGGAGTGGAATCAGAGACAGAATTCTTTGCTCCAACAACTAGAATCTAGAGGCCGTCAACACAGTCCCAAGGGATTAACCAGCTGATCTGCTTTTCAGCATATTCACATTGAATGTGTATGGGATATAGTTACATACAATGGAGACAGTGTGTGCAAATATTTCTCTTGCATATTCACTATGGATATCCTGAAAACTAGACTGGCAGTCAGGCCACAAGGACCAGGTTAAGTACCACTGCACTAGGCCAGGGCTTCCACATTTATTGTGGGGACTCCATAGCCAGTTAGTTTTCAGCACATTCCATGATGAAAATGGATGATATAAATTTGCATGCACTGAAATCCAGGAATATGCATATTTACCTCTGTGTATATGCATTGGAAATATCTTGGAAACCCAGCTGGTGGGGGAGTTTTCAGAACAGATTTGGAAAGTCCCTCATTAGACTATATTGCCTGGGACAGATTTACTTTGCGTCACTAAACTGTGGGGTGGAAGGGTCCTACAGAGATTGAAGAGTAAGAGAGGGGAATTCCTCCAGGAGGTTGAAAGCGGCACTGCCTGCAATTTCAGGCAGTTCAGTCTCTTAATCAACACTCAGCAAGAACAGTCATGTCCCATCATCAGACCTTCCCACTAAAGGTTCTGGAATGGGTCAAAAGTAATTCTACAGTACTCCAATGCAGTCATCCCACTCCTGTGCCTTTAAGAATGAGGGTCCAGCATGGGCCTATACAGCCTAATGGAACGTCCAGGTCAATCCACAGGGGCCCAAATGCCTTGTTTTGAGAAACAATTAATCCAAAACAGCACAAAGCAGAAAGAATTGCTGAATGCAAAGGAAAAGAATCCTGCTGCAATCTAAAGAATTTTATTTCCATGTACTGATTAGCAATCAGACTGCTCACACTGTGACTCGCTATGGTACTGGTATCTCACTGTTCACAATATTGTCAACTCAACAATTCTTACTATTGAGAATTATTTTTGTAGTTTGTGGTGACGAGGCTGCAGCAGGACCTGGGAAAATAACCAGAAATAAAACTTTTTCAACTGAATGGAGGAATAGCTCAGCCAGGCCTACGTATAAAACTGCAGGCAGAGAAAAAAACCACACTAGCAGAACTACTGAGTTCAGACCACACCCAGGCTCCATGGCAACACAGGGTGGAGATAGGAAGCACCAGTGGGTGGAGCCAGAAAGGGGAAGAAGCTTACACACATTTAAGCTCTCAAAAACAGAGAGGGATAGGGCAAGAGCAAGGCACAGAGCAAGTGCGAGAACAGCAGCAGCAAAGCACGGTCCAGGTGCAAAGAACAGTGCAAGGCATGGGAACAGAGCCAGCCACAGCAGCAGTCACGAGCCGTCCAAGAGAGAGGGACTAAGGAAGCTGACTACAGGCCAGCTGGAAAGAAAGCTCACAAACCAGGCTGAAGAGAACAGAATCTTCAGGAGTGAAAGGCAGAGAGTGTCCAGGGACAGACACAGGAGAAACTCTCAAAGCAGCCGGTATACAGGAGACTGCTCTTCAGAGTGGAGCCCCTACTGTGAAGACACTGCAGCACGGTTTGAAGGTAGGAGGGATAGCCTTGGGAGAGCGGTGGATTCTAGCTCAGACACAGAGGCAGCCCTAGAAGACTCTGAAAGAGAAATTACACTTTTTAAAAGGCCTGTGAGAAAGACTGTTCCCAGAAGCAAGGTGAGACAGATAGAACCTTTGAAAGTTTTACTCAGAGGTAAAAAGCCTTGCAGCCATTTTAGAAACTCAGAGGAGAGAAAGAAATCTCATTGGGAAAAGTTGTTCACACTTTTAAAGAAAGTTAAGCCACAATTCTCAGAAGCAGATACAAACCCAGAAAGTTATGAGCCTGATTATGAAGATATGGAAACGGAGCCCAGTATAGTGGAGCAGGACTCTGCTGATTCTTTAATGGATTGCTCTTTGTGTCTAAAGTCAGAGTGAAAGGGGGCCAACAGTTTTTAAGCCAGGGAAAAACCAGGAGCCAAAGTAATTAATGGTCCTGATTCTCTGAGGCCTTGAAACCCGGGAGGTAAAGAGAATTGCTAATGAGAAAGCTAAGAGGAATGTTCAAGTGTGAAGTGAATGTGTTGAAGAAATAGCTGTGCTGTTTGTAATACAGACAAGCAGGAAAAAGGCTGTTTTAAAATCCTGAACAGTTGAAGGGAACTGAAGTGTGCTAGACGGTAATAGGAAGCAATAAGCACTGGTTTCAACTGTGGCAGGTGAAGAAAGAAAATACTTTTCTGTTCTATGAAAAGCTGATTGAAGCAAGTTTATTTTGTCACTGCAATGTTTGTATGATACCTTTTTGGGTGAAGAAATACCCTTCCTTTGTGTTGTCCTGTTCAAACTTCCCAAGAAGAATTGTTTGCAAAGTTTAAACCACAAAAAGAATACATTTCCTGTGTTCGCTTCTAAAACCACTCGGACTGCTTTATTTGCCCACAACTACAATTCCAGAAGCCTTAGCTCTGGGGCTAGAGCATAAAAAGAGACATTAGATGGCACGCTGCCTCCTATAGGCAACCGCCTAGACGGGGTGCAGCGCCACAAGTTTCATGTGGAACACGAGTCTCATATCACTGGAAATACTTTGATCAATTTACCTAATGTTCCAAGTTTAGGCAATAGCATTAATTGTGGAGACTTCAACCATGTTTGTTGCATAAATAAACAATAAACAGAGAAACCCAGGCCACCATTCTGGCAAAAGCCGCGGTGACTGCTAGTGGCAATCCCACCCTCCCACTGATGGGAAGAATGACCCAAGGCTGCTGCTGTGGCCAGCAGGAAGACGGAAGCCGTGGCCTTGAAATGCTGGAAGGAGTCCTGCTGGCATATTAAAGCCAGATAAAAGCAGGTTGCTGCAAAGAAGAGAGAAGCACAGCATCAAGGGAAGGGGTGGGATTAGAGGGGTGGGGTCAGATCTTAATGAAAGGGGTGGGGCTAGAGCAGTGGAAAGAGTGGAAGGGGCCGACATGGATGAGGACAGGAGAAGTGGTGGAGCATGTGAGGGGAGGGAATGAGAGGGTGAAAGGCAGGGAAGAGACAGAGTTGGGGGTGGGGGGAGAGTGCACGCCTGGATGGAAGAGAGGAACAGTACACGAGAGAGGGTTCTGAAGGTAGGGAGGGGGAAAAGTGCAAGAGAGGGGGAGAGAAAGGGAATGGGTGCAGGAGGAGAGGAGAAAGTGCATCCATAGAGTCACTCAATGCGTACACACGCACACGCACACACACACTCATACCCCTCCCTAACACATGCACACATGAGGCCCCCAAAACACACACACATGCAATCCCTTGACACACACACACTCCCCTCGATTCCCCCTTACCCCAGTACTCACACCCACTCTTAACCCTATTTTTATCTTTATTTCATCACATGATTGACCGCCCAATCAATAGCGTCAGAGCAGTTTACAACAAATAGGCTGCAGTTAGAACTTAGAAAGGAATGCCAATTTTTACAGGAAAGCAGAGAGGATAGAATACCCAAGTAAGGAGAGAGAGACACTTATAGGATGAAAAGTTCTAATAATTGGGAGAGGCAGGTAACCGGATCACAGGGAGGGATACGCAATCAGGTCAGAGGGAGCGAGGTCAAATGCAAAGTGGAAAAGATGGGTTTTAAGCATGGTTTTGAATTTTGAGAAGGAATGCTCAGAGCGGAGTGGGGCTGGAAGTGAATTCCAGAGTGCTGGTCCAAGGAAAAAGAATGTAGAGTGATGGGTTTGTTCGAGATGTGCGTGTGCAGGTGATGGAAGGGTCAGGAGATCATTGTGGATCGTAAGTAGGACACGGGAGGGGTGTGCATGTGAATGAGGTCAGCGAGATACTGTGGAGTGCTAGTGTGAATTACTCTATGTACAATGATAAGTATCTTGTAAGTGTATCAGAATTTGAGCAGAAGCCAATGTAAGCGAATAAGAAGATAAGTCACATGATCTCTGCAAGAAGAATGGGTAAGGAGTTGAGCTGCTGTATTTTCGATTAGTTATAATCAATGGAGCTGATATTGTGGTAGGCCTGCTAGGACAACATTGCAATAATCAAGACAGGACAGGAGAAGTGACACCATGAGTGAAGCCAGCAAGGATAGGAGGAGAAATGGACAGACTGCACATAACTGACGGAGAGTGACAAAAGAGCGGCACACAAATGAAGTGATATGCTGATGGAAAGAGAGGGCAGAGTCAAGAGTGACACCGAGGTTCCGAAGGGATGAGGTGAGAGGTATGCTTGTTCTAGACAAAATGGGGGCTGCTGTAGGGCAGGGGGCACCAAATTTGAGCCATATGGCCACGGATTTAGAAGGGTTTAGATGTAACTAGTTAGCGGACAAACATGAAGAGATGCGGGTGAGGCAGGAATTAAGGGGACTGAGATCAAGAAGAAGGGGGCGGTATGATAAAATAGAATAATGTTATCGGCATAATAATATGCCAATATCCCAGACTGCTGAATAACCAATGTGAGGGGGGCAAGTAAAAGGTTAAAGAGGAGAGGAGCCAATACAGAACCCTGGGGATCCCACACGGATGACAAGTAGGGGAGGAGGTGGAGGAACCTGCTTGAACAGAGAAGGAGCGTGAAGAGAGAAATGACCTGAACCAGTGGTGAACTGTCCAGCGTACCCAGTAATCGTGTAGACGGGAAAGGAGTGTGGGATGATCGACAAGGTCGAAAGCAGATGATAGGTTTAAAGATACTGCAAGGAAAAGGTTGCCATGTTCATGAGCCACTTGGATCTCATTTAAAAAAGAAAGGAGAATAATTTCTGTGTTATGACCAGCTCTGAATCCAGATTGGCAGGGTGGAAGTAGAATCAAGGTGTGTAGATAACTGTGTGAAGACCAATTTCTCCAGAATCTTGGATAGGAAAGGAAAGTTAGACATGGGGAGCCAGTAGGCAAGGACAGAAGGATCTAGGGATGGTTTCTTAAGAATGGGATGGAGAAATATGGACAAGTATCTGAAATACACTCACCTTCACCTCCCTGAACTCACACACCACACATCCCCACAGATAAACAGCTAAACTCTCCCTGTGGAAATACATCATAACGTTGTTTCACACACACATATACACCTCATGTGCACCATAAGGCCACTTTGCCTCCCAGGCAAATATACCCTGCTGCCCTATTGAAACATGCTCTACCATGACATGGAGGAGTAGCAAAGTGGTTAGTGCAGCAGCCCAGTGACTAAATAAGCCAACTGTTCAAATCCCACTGGCAATCCTTGTGGCCTTGTGAAAGTCACTTAACCCTCCATTGCCGTTGGTATAAGTTTAGATTGTTAGCCCTCCAGGGACAGGGCAATTTATTTATTTTTATATTATTTGGACAGTTTTCTATGCTGTCCCTTCCAGAGATCACGGGCGGTTTACATACTTAATGTAAGTTGTCTTGAGTCACTACTAGAAAGGCATGAGCTAAATACTAAATAAATAAATGGTGCTTAATCAACATGTTATGTATTCAGTGCAATAACTGCGGTACTTTCATTCAAAGACGAATCATTTGTAGCCTAAGAGCTTGTCCTATATGCTTAAAGTCAGCTGCCATGCATGAAGAACTGACTCTACTAAGGAAAGATCTAGCTGCCATGCATAAAGAAGTATCTCTACTGAGGGAGGAACTGGCTGCAATGAAGCGCACCTCTTCTAGGATACAAACTGAACGAAGTCCACCCCACTCCCACAAAGAATCAAACACCCCAGGAACAAATGGATCACAGTGGGTTCTGGTAGATTGCGACCTGTAATGCAGAGACATGCTATACATCAAGAGATATCCCTGCACAATGCCTTCTCTGCCTTGGCTAATGAGGATGCCCAATCCAAAGAAACTGAAGGGCCCTTAAATGAGTCAGACAATGCCCAATCTCCTGCTAAAGCACCAAATATGAAGAAAACATCACCAAACAGAAAACTACTACTACTTGGAGATTCCATCATCAGAGGCACCAACTTGGGAACACAATTCAAAGGAGAAAAGATAGTCATGTGCCTTCCAGGCTCTTCACCCAGCAGGAATACAAACCAAGTTGTTGAAATACTTAGCGCAAAAAGTGAACACTCCAAACTTGATGTTATTATCCACTTGGGCACAAATGACCTGGCTAGAAACAGTGCCTCTACAGTCCAAAAAGGACTTCCAATCTCTGGGAGAGAAACTCAAGCCAATTGTTAACGTTGCATTCTCAGAGGTTCTACCTGTTCTTGGTAAGGGAACAAAAAAGCTGCATCGCATTAACAGCTTTAATACATGGCTCCAGACCTGGTGCAAACAAGAAGGATTCAGATTTATTGGCGACTGGGGAAACAGATGGACCAACAAGAGACTATACTGTGCTGATTGACTACATCTCTCTGTCGCACGGAAACGAATCCTAAGTGAAAAATCCAGGCAGTATGTGGATATGCATTTAAACTAGGAAAAGGGGGTGACGGATGTGGAAGGTCAACATCTGCATGCCACCCCCAGCAAAAGCAGAATAACATCAGAAACAGCCACACTTTTAAACCACACATCAAAAACAAGTGGGAAGAAGTGGGCAGTACAAATTCAATGCAAAATACACACAAGCCAGGTAAATGATGGAAAGCAATGAGCACAAATGCTCGAAACTTAGCCAACAAAATACCAGACCTGGAAGCCCTAATGGTGGAAATGGATTTGGACATTGTGGCCATTACAGAAACATGGTTTAATGAATCACATGATTGGGATATAGCCATGAGAAAATGGAAGAGGAGGAGGAGTAGCCTTATATGTTCAAAGCAATATTAAAGCCACTGAAATGCAGGGGACATGGGGAAAAGAAGAAGCGCTCTGGATTGCGTTGGAAAGAGGAGATGGCACTGTCATCCATATTGCTGTAGTCTACAGACCTCCGACTCAAATTGAAGAGAGAAATAATGAATTGATTATAGATATTGCCAAGATAGCAACAAAGGGGGAAGCGATCATATTGGGTGACTTAAATCTACCTGATGTGGATTGGATTACTCCTTCTGCACATCTGGAAAGAAGCAAAAAAATTGTGAATGCTCTCCAAGATGCATTACTTAGACAAATGGTGATGGAACCAACCAGGGAAAGCTCAACGCTGGATGTAGTGATAGCGTGTCGAATGTCTGCGTGAGTGCCCCTGTGAGCAACAGCGACCATCACACGGTGTGGTTTGAGATAAAAGCCATGGTACAGGCCAATCATAGCAAGCTCAAAGTCCTAAACTTCAAAAACACTGACTTCAATAAAATGGCTGAGTACTTAAAGGAGGAGATGACGGGGTGGAAGGAGATAAGGGAAGTGGAATTGCAATGGGCTAAACTAAAGGTGGCAATAAAAGAGGCAACAGATAAATATGTAAGAAAAGTAAATAAAAACAAAAGGAGAAGGAAACCTATTTGGTTTTCCAAAGAGGTGGCTGCTCAAATAAAGGCAAAAAACACAGCTTTCGCAAAATTCAAAAGCTTGCAAACAGAAGAACCCAGAAATGAATACAGGATCAAGCTCAAAGAGTCTAAAAGAGAAATAAGGATAGCAAAATCAAAGGCAGAGGAAAAGATGGCTAAAGATGTTAAGGGTGGCGACAAACTTTCTTCAGGTATATTTGGGAAAGGAAGAAGATCAGAGTTGGAATTGCAGGACTCAGAAGTGCTGGGAAAAGACTCGTGGAAAGTGACACTGAAAAAGTGAAATTGCTAAACAAATACTTCTGCTCTGTTTTTACTAAAGAAGATCCTGGAGATGGACCAGCTGTGACTCCCAAATATAAAAATGGGAATGAAGTAGATACCACACCATTCACAGAAGATGAGGTGTTAGAACAACTTGCTAAACTGAAAGTGGACAAAGCCATGGGACCGGATGGGATACATCCCAGGATACTGAAAGAGCTCAGAGAGGTTCTTGCAGGACCGTTAAAGGATGTCTTCAACAAATCCTTGGAAACAGGAGAGGTTCCTCAGGACTGGAGAATGTCTGATGTTGTACCTCTACACAAAAGTGGTGACGGGGAAGAAGTGTCAAACTACAGGCCCGTGAGCCTTAACTCAGCAGTGGGAAAAGTAATGGAGGCTCTCCTGAAAGAGCGTATAGTGAATTTTCTCAAAACCAACAGGTTGCAATATCTGAGGCAACATGGTTTTACCGAAGGACGGTCTTGCCAAACAAATCTGATTGAGTTCTTTGACTGGGTGACCAAGGAACTAGATCAGGGGCATGCAATGGATGTCATCTACCTGGATTTCAGCAAAGCCATTGAAACTGTTCCTCATAGGAGGCTTGTCAATAAACTCAGTAGCTTGGGGATGGGTCCCAAGATGGTAAACTGGATTAGAAATTGGTTGACTGACAGGCAACAGAAGGTGATGGTAAATGGAGCTCACTCGGATGAGAGGAAGGTGATTAGCGGGGTGCCCCAGGGTTCGGTCCTGGGCCCGGCACTGCTCAATGTATTTGTGAGTGATATTGCTGAAGGACTGAATGGAAAAGTCTGTCTTTTTGCAGATGACACAAAATTTTTCAACAGAGTGGACTCCCCCGAGGAAGTGGTTAACATAAGGCAAGATCTACAGAAGCTGGAAGACTGTTCTAATGCTTGGCAACTACGATTTAATGCGAAAAAGTGCAGTGTCATGCACTTGGGTAGCAGAAATCCAAGGGAAATATACATGATAGGGGGCGAGAGGTTGGTAAGAGTAGTTACTCACCTGTAACAGGTGTTCTCCAGGAGCAGCAGGAATCAGTCCTCACATATGGGTGTCATTGGCGCCGATGAAGCCCCAGCGGAGCATTTCCCCAGCTTTCTGTGAAAGCCTTTGGGAATGCAGGCACGCATGCGTGGTTCCCTTCTCGCCTAAAGGTGCCATCTTACCTCAGTCAAATGACATAGCTAAGAACAACACACAAAAATGAAAAATAAACTATGTACAACTGCAACTCCCAGGGGAGGAGGGAGGGTTGTGAGGACTGATTCCTGCTGCTCCTGGAGAACACCTGTTACAGGTGAGTAACTACTCTTTCTCCAGGACCAAGCAGGAAGTCAGTCCTCACATATGGGTGACTCCCTAGCTCTGGGCTACCGAGAAACCCAGGCTGAACAAGAGAACTCCCTCTAGTCTCAGCAGCAAAGAAAGGCATTTCAAGGACACAACCTCCACCGGTAGCCCAACAGAGGGCAGGAGTTGCCTAAACCTCAAAGAGATTCCGGAGTACTGCTTGGCCAAAAGCACTGTCCCTACGGGACTCCCTCTCCAGGCAGTAATGGGCCGCAAAAGTCTGGCTTGAAGACCAAGTTGCAGCCCTGCAGATGTCTACCAAGGGCACAGAGTGGAGATGAGCCACTGAGGCAGCCATTGCCCTGACTCGGTGGGCCGTAACCCGACCCTGCAAAGGAAGGTCAGCCGCCTTATAAGCCCAGGTGATACAGTCAGCCACCCAGATGGACAAGGTATGCTTGGACACAGCCAACCCCAATTTATTGGGGTCAAAGGAGACAAAGAGCTGAGTAGCCCTTCTATTTTAGAAAAGGTTCAGAGAAGAGCCAACAAAATGGTAAAGGGGATGGAAGGATACTCCTATGAAGAAAGGCTAAAAAGGTTAGGGCTCTTTAACCTGGAAAAGAGACGGCTGAGGGGAGATATGATAGAAGTCTATGGGGTATGTTTACTAAACTGCGTTAGTGCAAATCACGTTAGGAGTCGCGTTAGTGAAAGGAAAGCCAAAAAAGGACATGGGCGGGACATCATAACCACTAACACGCGTTCCCAAAACTAACGAGCATTACAGGGCGCCGTGGCGTGTTACTGCGCATTAATCGTATGAAGGCGTACAGACACAAAACACTGAAACAGAGCTGTAGCACAATGGTTAGTGTACTGACCGCTGTTACAGGTAGCATGGGTTTGAGTCCCCAGTGTGCCCAACGCAGAAGGCTGGCCCACGCATCACCCTGTACATTACATAGGGAATGAGGAGGCATGTTTTTCTTTACGTTGAGTAGTGGTTACAGAAACACACGCTCGCAGTGTGCGTAGCCATGTACGTTGGTGCGTGCGTGGCTGCGTGCGTTGGTACGGGCGTAGCCCCGTGCGTAGCTAGGTGCGTTGGTGCGTGCGTACAAACGTGCGTGGGTACGTGTGTTTTTACCAGCGTGGGTACCTTATATTACAGACTCTTTAGGGTATCTTGCACCTATGCATTATGCTAACAGATGTACGCGTGATGGCCTATGGTGTCTCTGAGCCTGTGAGCAGGTGCTGGATTTACCCAGGGTTGGATTGTGCCAGTCACACCCATGATGCACTGCACATGCAAATCAGCCATCCACAGATACACACCATGGGGAATGCACCCCCACAGCACCTCGGCCTGGTAGGGGGAAGTGACCATGTGCACCCCCACAGCACCTCGGCCTGGTAGGGGGTACTGACCATGTGTTGTACTGGCACAGAGTAGCTACACACCGTCACATTGTGCGGGTACTGTGCTCACCCTGAGGGTGCAGTGAGGCGCCCAGCACCAGGTCCACAGCACCGTCCATGGCTGAAAGAGGCCATGGCGCAGGTCCAAAGCAGTGTTAATGTGTGAGATAGGTAGTTTCTGCACAAACACCTTGGATTTCTCTGTCTGTTTCAGTCAGGTGTTGCCCCCATGCACCACCACCCCCCCTCCCCCAGGGCCGAGGGTGGCAAACAGGTTCCCCAAACAATAGATCCACATTCTACCTCCCTGCAAAGGTGGCAGTAGAGGGGAACAGCAACCCCAGTCCTGCTGAGGAACAGACACACCACAGGGCAATCAATGCAGCTCTGTACACATCCATAACACAATAGCAGACAGACATCAGGCCTGGATATGGAAGCTGCACCCCACCACTATCTGATATTCACCTGCTGCAAGCCACTCCATCACAACACATACCAGCTGCAAACAGTCTGCTAGTTAGTCAATAGTGCTTGTGCCCAGTGGAGATGCATGCACCCAGAACTGGGATGTCAGCATACACAGCAAGCAGATAACTCAGTGACTGGGCCCCAACAGGAAAACCATATCTATCACATGAGAGAAATACTATATAGCACTATGGAGGTGCCTAGCCATGCTGTGGTCACTGCACAGTCAGGGTGAGAGTGATCTCTCAGCAGGACATACTGAGGTCACCCTGTCTGTGTAGGTGGTGGCCGGGCACTAAAATGTGCCTGTCACTGCCGTATGCCCTGTGCAGATGCACCCTGGCCAGTCCACCCTGTCTGGCCTATACCCATGGTACCTTGCTCCACATTATGCACATTGGCAGCCCAATACTGGCAACATTGCTGGCAGTGTGGGCTGTGGAAGGTGTTTGCAGCCACCACACACTGGATAGGCAGACAGCCACCCCCACACCTATGCCAGCATTGTGCTACTATAGAGGAGTCCAGCAGCCATACCCACCACACCAGTCCTGGGCATAGTACAGGCATGGATATGGTACGCAAGACTGTTGGGGGTCACTCCCCAGGGTGGTAAACACTGTCAGAGACCAGACCTGCAGCACACACCACAGACATCAGGATGATTGTTATGGTGGAGCTCACTGAGCAAAATGTGCTTAACGTAGGAATTGATATCTGCCAGTTATCATAGGAAACGTTTGATAGCTGTGTACCATGTACCCAGGTGTAGGGTGGCATTGCTAAGGTATGCAACTGCTAGTATTGGGAGATACAGGCAGGGCCCAATGTCCTGCCTCTCCAGGAGGCATTGGCCAATGGGGCCTGTGGGTATGTGTGTGGGTGTGTCTGGCCCTGTTGGCTGCTGCTTTACGGCAGAGTTCCCCAACTCCAGTCCTGGTGTTCCAAACACTGTTCGGGTTTTTATGCTGTCCCTCATAACTATGCATGAGCTACATCTGCATACCATGGGGGTGGTGCATAGATATGCAGCACAGGCATCTTTATTAGAGGCAGCATGGAACCTGAAAGGTGTGGGGCCCTTCAGTACTGCATTTGCGAGACTCTGCTCTAGGTAATGCACCTGTTTCTGGTGTCTGTGTTTGGTGTGGTAAAATATAGGCGTCTTAACCATGCGTATGTTCTCTGCAATAAAGGTGTGTCTTTACTATCACTGTTTAGTGGTGGGTAAAACTATGGGGACTGGGTTGGCAGGAGCCCCAGCTGGGATTTGAACCTGTGACCCTCTGGTCTTACAGGCACTGGCTGTGTCCGTTGCACCACACTATGGCCACAGAGACAGTGCAGTCCCTGGAGATAGGAAAACCGGCCTGTCGAGTCGGAAACCCTGCTCTGCACAGGTTTACTGTGGGCTCATTTACCTTGTATGGAGACAGAGGTGCAAATAAACCTCAGAACAGACCTTAAAAAAAGGGGCAAACACCCATAACCAAGCTGGGCAACAATGCTATCATTGGGCAACATTACAAAACACTCCCAGGACAGCTCCATTACAATGAAATGATCTTTGAAAATGACCACAAGCTCCATTACAATGAAATGATCTTTGAAAATGACCACAAGAAACATTGTACAAATTATAATCCAGCTGGGCAACAGTGATAGCAATGGGCAACAATGAAAAACACTCCCAGGAAAGCACAAAAAAAAGAAATGATGTTTGGTAGGGTCTACGCTCCGTAGACCCTTCCAAACATCATTTCTTTTTTTTGTGCTTTCCTGGGAGTGTTTTTCATTGTTGCCCATTGCTATCACTGTTGCCCAGCTGGATTATAATTTCTACAATGTTTCTTGTGGTCATTTTTAACGTTTTAGGTGAAATTTTGTTCTGTGCACATGTATCACACTGCTCACATATTGTAGGTTTCCCCGGTTTCGCTGTACATTGCTGACGGAAATGGTTTCTCTTCCCTTTAATATGCCTTTAACGACAGGTTTTCATTCGCGTTGGAATTGAGCTCAGAAATTCAGCGCGTTAGTGTGAGGGGAGCCTCTCCCCGCCCACTCTCCGCCCATTGACCACTTCTCTCCGCCCACTCTCCACCTTCTGCGCTGTTTTAACACGCCACGGGGATTTACGATCGTTAACTACGGTTAACGCGCGTAGTATGACGTTAACAGTCGTTGGCACGTGATTACGCGCGTTATACTGCACTTACGATCGTTAACGTCGTACAACGCGCGTTATTCACATTTACCGCACTTTAGTAAACATACCCCTATAAATTAATGAACGGAGTGGAACGGGTAAACGTAGATCGATTGTTTACCTTATCAGAATATAGAAAGACTAGGGGACATGCAATGAAGCTACAGGGTAAACTATTTAAGACTAATAAAAGAAAATATTTTTTCACTCAACGTGTAATCAAACTCTGGAATTTGTTACCGGAGGATGTAGTAAAGGCTGTTAGTGTAGCTGGGTTTAAAAAAGGTTTGGACAAGTTCCTGGAGGAAAGTTCCATAAACCATTATTAAGAAGGGACCCAGGATATCAATGCTTGAAGCAATACAAGCATTGTGGAACCTGTGTCCCTTGGGGAAACTGCTAGGTACATATGACCTAGATTGGCCACTGTTGGAAACAGAATACTGGGCTTGATGGACCTTGGTCTGACCCAGTATGGCATATCTTATGTTCTTATGTTCTATGCCCCTGCGTACGGTCAAGGTAGAAGGATAAGGCCCTTCTACAATCCAGGGTATGCAGGACTGCTTCAGCCTGGCTAGCATGAGGCCTAGGGAAGAATGTTGGAAGAACCACCTCCTGGTTGAGGTGGAAAGAGGAGACAACCTTTGGGAGGAACTTTGGATGAGTCCGAAGGACTACCCTGTTCCCATAAAAGCGAGTGTAAGGCCTATCACAGACCACGGCCTGAAGCTCACTCACTCGCCTAGCCGAGGTAAGGGCTACCAAGAAGAGTGTCTTCCAGGACAGGAAGCGTAGAGGGCAAGTAGCCATCGGCTCAAAGGGTGGGCGAGTCAGCTGCTGCAAGACCACATTCAGCTCCCACTCAGGGGCAAGAGGACGGATGGGAGGCTTGAGCAAAAGCAAGCCCCTAAGAAAGTGGGACACCAAGGAGTGACCAGACAGAGAATGGCCCTCCACCAAAGAGTGGTGAGCTGCTAGAGCTGAGAGGTGGACCCGAACAGAATTGGATTTAAGGCCTTGATGTGACAAGTGCAGTAAGTACTGAAGGACTACTGGCACAGTACAGGAGAAAGGATCAACTGTACGTAGCTGACACCACACAGAAAACCTTTTCCATTTGAGAGCATAGGTTTTTCTAGTGGATTGTTTCCTAGAGGCTAGGACAACCTCCTCAACATCCTGAGGCAGGCCCCAGGGAGCCAAGACTACCCTTGCAGCCTCCAGGCCATCAAATTGAGAGCTTTGAGATTGGGGTGCAGAAGGGAACCCTGCTCCTGTGAGAGAAGGTCAGGTTGCTACCCCAGAGACAGTGGAGGATCCACCGCCAGTTGAAGCAGAAGAGGAAACCAAGCCGGCCTCGGCCACCGGGGAGCCACCAGCAGGACCGAGGCCTTGTCCTGAAGAATCTTGAAGAGAGTTTGGGCCACCAAGGGTGTGGGAGGAAACGCATACAGGAGGCCCTGAGACCAGGATATCAGAAAAGCATCCGCTGCTATCCGCAGAGGATGCGGTTGCCTGGAGCAGAACTTTGGCAGCTGCTTGTTCATGGGGCTGGCAAAGAGATCCATCAAAGGGAGACCCCATTTCAGGAAGATCTTCTGAGCTACTCGTGGGGCTGCAGTATTCTGCTTAATCTGTCTGCCAGGCAGTTGTCCTGGCCTGGAAGGTACACAGCCCTGAGGAGCATGCTGTGCTTGAGGGCAAAAGAACAAAGGTCCTGAGCTTCCCGACAAAGGATCCTGGACCCAGTTCCGCCCTGTTTGTTCACATAAAACATGGCAACTTGGTTGTCTGTCTGAATCAGGACAGACTGGTGAGCCAGGGTAGGAGTGAAAGCTTTGAGTGCTAACCGAATAGCTCGGAGTTCGAAAAGATTGATCTGCTTTGCAGCTTCCCAGGGAGACCACAGGCCCTGGGTGCACTTGCCCAGACAATGAGCTCCCCAGCCTTGCAGGGAGGCGTCCGTGGTCAGCACTACTGTGTACCCTGGAATTTGAAAAGGCACCCCCTGCAGGAGATTGGGTGGGTGCAGCCACCAGTTGGGGGAGTTCAGAAATTGTCTGGACACCCTTATCCTGTCTTTGAGGCTGCCGGCGGCCTGTGACCACTGAAACCGAAGGCACCACTGTGCAGGCCTCATATGGAGCCTGGCATTGGGGGTCACATGTACTGTCGAAGCCATGTGGCCTAGAAGTCTCAGGCAGAGTCTGGCGGAGACCAGGGACCTGCTGAGAAACTGATTTGCCAAGGCCATCAACCTTTGGGCCCCGTCTACTGGCAAGAAAGCCTTTGCCAGCAGAGAGTCCAGCCTTGCCCCTATGAACTCCAAGTTTTGGGAGGGGAGCAAAGTGGACTTTGCGAAGTTTATGCCAAACCCCAGACTTTGTAGAAGAGCAATAGTCCTGAGGGTGGCTTGTTTGGCCTCCTGGCACGTCTGACCCCTGATGAGCCAGTCGTCCAGATAGGGGAAGACAAAGATTCCCTGAGTTCTCAGGTAGGCCACCACCACTGCTAGACACTTTGTAAAGACTCTGGGGGCGGAGGTGAGGCCGAAAGGCAGCACTCTGTACTGATAATGGTTTCCTCCCACCATGAACCTGAGGTACTTTCTGTGGTCTGGATGAATGAGGATGTGAGTGTACGCATCCTTTAGATCTAAGGAGCATAGCCAATCTCCCTGCTGGAGGTAGGGCAGAAGTGTCCCAAGAGTAAGCATCTTGAACTTCTCCTTCACTAGGAACTTGTTGAGGTTCCTGAGGTCCAGAATGGGTCGAAGGCCACCGGTTCTTTTGGGCACCAGGAAATACCTGGAGTAGAAACCGTGACCTTGCAAGTGGGGAGGCACAGGCTCCACCGCCCTGTCCACCAACAGACCATGAAGCTCTTGTAGAAGAAGGTCTGTGTGCAGGGGAGGCCTTGGAGGCTCCCCTGGAAAATATGGTGGAGGCAGCTGGTGAAAGTGCAGGTCATAGCCCTTGTGGACTATCTCCAGCACCCAACTGTCCCTGGTGATAAGGGGCCACTGGTGGGCAAAGAGGGCGAGGCGACCTCCTGTGCAGGGTTGGGAGAGCAGTGGAGGAGAGGCTACGCTCAAGGAGTCAAAAACCCCCACCCTGCTGAGTGGTAGCAGGGGCCTGAGGCTTGGGGGTCCTCTGCCTACAGGGCCCATTACCCTGGCCCTTGGCTTGCTGACCCTGGGGGGCCGCTTCGGCAGCCTGATATTGCGGGTACTGTTTGTAGGCAGTGCCCTTCCTCGGGTAAAAGGGCTTTTTACCCGAGCCCTTCTTTTTATGAGAAGGGGCAGAGGTCTTCCTCGACAGCCTTGTCCGTGTAAGGTGCTCAGTTTCGAGCTGAGCGGCTTTCTCGGTCATGGGCTTGCCAAAAAGGGTTTCACCTCGGCAAGGGACATTGACCAACTTGTCCTGAAGCCATGGCTCGAGGTCCGATGACTGCAGCCATGCCTAGCGTCGAGCCACGATGCCGGCTGCTGCAACTCGGGCCGAAGCCTCAAAGCCATCGTAGGCAGCGTGGGACATGAACTTCGAGCAGTCCCGAATCCCCGAGGACAAGGACTTAAATCTCTGCAAGGCTTCCCCGGAGAGATCAGCAGAGAACCCGGCCAATTCCTTGGCCAGATCCCGCAAGTACATGCCCATGTACAGCTGGTAGGACTGGACATGGCAAGCAAGCATCGAGCCCTGGAAGCACTTTCTACCGACGCCATCGAGGTTCCGGGCCTCCCTGCCAGGGGGCACCGCGGAGTGCATCTTCTGGCTCTTCAGACGATGCATGGCCGATTCCACAACCATAGAATGGTGTGGTAGCTGTGCCTTTTGAAAACCAGGGCTCATCCGGAGTCGATAGATCGAATCGACTCGCTTGCTTAGAACCGGCGCTGAGGCCGGTGCCTCCCACATACGGAAGAGGAGCCGTTCCAGCATCGGAGGAACCTGAACAGTAAAGGCCTCCTTCGGAGGAGAGTCATACTGTAGGGCCTCGAGCTCTTCAGCTCGAGGCTCCTCTTCGGGGTCCGCCGGAATAGCCAAGGCAGTGGCCATATCCCAGACGAACTCCGAGAACCGAGTGTCCTCCGGGGGGGACCTACTCCGGGGCTCAGACTGCGGTGAGTCCGAAGGGACGCACCGAGTCTTGAAGGTATCAGGAGACTCCTCGTCCTCCGTCTCCCAAGCTGACTCGTCCGAGGAGGAGTCAGGGTCCGACCCCGCGGGGCTCTGGAGCACCCGCCCCGATGCCGGAGGCACCGGCGTCGACGCCCTCAGTCCCGAACGGGAGGTCGAGGGAGACCGCGACTGAGGTTGACTCCGAGCCACGATGGACTCGAGTATCGGCTCGGTCTCCGGGGTCGACTTCGAAGTCGATGTCCCGGTGGTCAGGGCAGGTGCGCCAGACAGGCTGGCCATCAGTGCCCGCTGCTGCTCCATGAAGGCAGACAATCTGCTCTCCAAGGCTGTCATCCTGAGACTCAGCTCAGGAGACGCAGCAGCCACCAACTCGGGCCCCGGCGGTGCCGGTCCTGATGTTGGCTCCCTTGGAGGAGAGTCCTTGAGGACTACGGGGCTTACGTGTCCAGCAGACTCCGGCTCCACGCGAGGAACTTTTGCAGGCTTCTCGTGTTCCACGGACCCGGGGCAACGGTCGGGGGTCTTAGACCTGGCCCTCGAGAAGCCAGGGACCTCCTCTGACGCCCTCGCGAGCCGCTTCTTCCTCTTGTGTTCCCGGTCAGGGGATCCCCTGTCCGAGGAGCTTCGACGGCACTCGGGATCGGAATCCCGAGATGTCGAGGCCTCAGACGAGGTCCGGGCCCAGCCGGAGGCTGAGTCCGAGAAAAGCCTTTCTTTTTGCTGCTGGCGACTTCGGAGTGCCTTGGAAGACATCTTCCCACATGGCCCGCACGACTTAGGGTCGTGGTCGGAGCCGAGGCACTGAAGGCAGCAGTCGTGTGTGTCGGTGAGAGACATCAGTTTCTTACACCGATCACACTTTTTAAAACCACTGGAAGCCATCGGGGAAAAAAGAGTCCCTGTGAGGTCAAAGGACCGGCCTTCCAGGGAAAAATGGAAAAAAGGGCGCGAACGCCAGCCACGAAGGGCAAAAACCGAAAAAGAAGAATCGGGCTCGATACCGGTGTACCGAACCCGGCGGGAGGGGAACCGGTGTCGAACTGGGAGAAAAAATAGTGAAAATCGCCGAAAAAATCTAATTTTAACCGGGAGAACAGGACACACGTCCAGTGGGCTTCACGGAAAAAAAAAGAGACTGAGGTAAGATGGCACCTTTAGGCGGGAAGGGAACCGCGCATGCGTGCCTGCATTCCCAAAGGCTTTCATAGAAAGCTGGGGAAATGCTCCGCTGGGGCTTCATCGGCGCCGATGACACCCATATGTGAGGACTGATTCCTGCTTGGTCCTGGAGAATGCATGATTCAGGAGAAAGACCTTGGTGTGATTATATCTGATGATCTCAAAGTGGCAAAACAGTGCGACAAGGCGGTGGCAAAAGCCAGGAGGATGTTGGGCTGCATACAAAGAGGGATTACCAGCAGAAAGGAAGAGGTACTTATGCCACTGTACAAGTCACTGGTGAAGCCTCACTTGGAATACTGTGTTCAGTTTTGGAGACCATATCTTGCAAAAGATGTAAAAATACTGGAAACTGTTCAGAGGAAGGCAACCAAAATGATTTGGAGCCTGCGTCAGAAGCCTTAGGAGAAGAGACTTGAAGACCTAGATATGTACACTTTGGAGGAGAGGAGGGACAGGGGAGATATGATTCAGACCTTTAAATACTTAAAGAGAAATAATGAACAAACAAATCTCTTCCAAAGACGGGGAAGCTGTAAAACTAGAGGGCATAACATGAAGCTGCAAGGTGGTAAATTGAAAGGCAATGTCAGGAAATATTTATTTTATTTGCAAAAAAAAATAAATTATTTATTTAGCTGCATTTATATCCTGCTTTTCACCAGGTCAAAGTGGTTGGGGGATACATTTAACATGAGGGGATATGAAACACATACACTAATACTTACAGGCAACATGGGCAATGGAGGGTTAAGTGGCTTGCCCAAGACCACAAGGAGCACCTGTGGGACTAGAACCCCAGTCCTTCTGGCCCAAGGTTGCTGTCCTCTAGTGGGATTTGAACCACTGACCTTCTGGCCTGTGGTACCTTGCCCCAACCACTAGGCCACTCCTCCCTCCAAATATTTTGTCACTGAAAGGGTGGTGGATGCTTGGAATGCCCTCCCGATGGAAGTGGTGGGGGCAAACATGGTGACAGAATTTAAAACGGCATGGGACAAACACAGTGGATCCCCTTACAGCAACAGGATAAAAACAAAATAAACGGTACCATCTAATTTCTGAACCATCTAACGTCTCAAATAGGGGTGCCCTACATGGAGTGGTGGGTTCACCCCTAAACAAAGACATGGGGAGGGGTGGCCTGCACAGAGCGACAGGTGCACCTACTCTTGCCGTCTTGCTGGGCAGACTGGATGGACTGTGCTGGTCTTTATCTGCAGTCGTTTACTATGTTACTATGTAAATCTTCCACATGCACAATCCTGAGTCTGCAAAGGGAACATGTGCCATTCTCTCATACTATACATGTACACTTTCCAACCAGTGCAGCAATGCTATGTGCATTCAGCACTAAGACTGAACAAAGTCAAAGTGGTTTCCAAAAGGCTCCCATCCCGTAGTCCCAAGGCAGAAACAGCTGCCTGTCAAGTTATAAGGGATTTAGACATGCATTTATTATATGAGTGCTATAGAGGTAATATATTCATTCATGTTTGTTCCACAGTGAAGCATTATGTTTCAGATTACAGCTAAAATTCCATCCCATTGTCTCTGCTGGTCTGAGAATTGTGACATGCATTTGTGAAGATCGTGTTGCTTTTGTCCTATGTTCTATCGAGAAACATAACTCAATGCTACAGGAGTTTCTGTGATCAGGATAGTCAGGGAAAAGAAAAATGACACATCCAAAATTCCAGCCGCCCCTGCTCATGAGCCATTTTAGGTTCCTCTGTGATGACCAGACAGTGAGAAATCACAAGGCACTGGTTGGGCAAGGCTTTTGACTGTGTAAACCTTGAGAAACTCTGGGCCACATTAAGAAGCATGGTACTACCAGAACACCTGATTGTTCTCTTGCACAATCTGTACATTGATCAAGAAGCAACAGTTCGGAACGGAACAAGGAGAAACAGAATGGTTTAAAATCAGCAAAGGTGTACGACAAAGCTGCATACTTTCCCCCTACTTGTTTAATTTATATGCAGGACCAATCATCAGAGAAGCAGGATTGTATGAAGACAACAGAGGTGTTAAAATTGGTGGAAGACTCATCAACAACCTTCGCTATGCTGATGATACCATATTACTAGCTGAAAGTGAAGATGATCTGAAACATTTGCTTCTCACGATCAAAGAACATAGTCTTAAAATGGGTCTGCAATGTAAAGAAGACAGAGATCATGATAACTGGCAAAATCAATACATTCATTGTTGATGGAGAAGAAATTGAAATCTTGGACAATTTTAACCTACTTGGATCACTATCAATAAAGAATCAACAAGCAGTCAAGAAATCCGACGACGCATTGCTCTTGGCAGAATGGTTATGAAGGACCTAGACAAGATTCTCAAGAGCAGAGATGTGTTTCTCCATACAAAGATTCAACTCGTTCAGGCCATGGTATTTTCAATAACGTCATATGGATGCGAAAGTTGGACAGTGAAAAAGATAGACAGGAAGAAAATTCATGCCTTTGAATTATGGTGCTGGTGGCGAAACTGCGTATACCATGGACTGCCTGAAGAACAAACCAGTCAGTACTAGAGGAGATCAAACTTAAGCTTTCCTTAGAAGCTCAGATGACAAGACTTTGACTTTCATACTTTGGACACATCATGCAAAAAGAGAGATCATTAGAGAAAGACATCATGCTTGGCAAGATAGAAAGTCAACGCAAAAGAGGAAGGTCAGCAATGAGATGGATCGATACAATAACAGCAGCTATGGGTGCCACTCTGTCAACAATGAGCCTCCTGACTGAAGACCAAATACAGTTTAGGATAACTATCCAGAGACACAGACTCGATGGCACTTAACAACAACAACAACAGTGAACAGCAACCAAAATGGTAAAGGGGTAGAATGGCTCCTATAAAGGAAACCTAAATAGGTTAGTGCTCTTCAACTTAAACAGGTCCGTTAACTTATTAGCTAGGCAGGCATGGCAATTGGCACCTTTATCATTTAAGAATGAGCAATGGGGAATGGAACTTCCAGTTTTATTTAATTATTTAAAAATGCAGATATTGTTTTCATGAAACTCTGAATGTCCAAAGCAGTTCACAAATTAAGAACATATAAAGCAGCATTTCAGAATGGACATCTAGTTTGAATCTGGGACGTCCAGAGAAGAACGTTCAAAAATCCGGGAGAGTGGCAGCAGTGAAGGGAGACACATATAAGTGCCTTCTGAAATTGCTACATCTCTACCCTGAAAAATGAACATCCCTGTAAGCAGTTATGGAGGTGGGCGCCATGCAGATTACAAGGCCAAGTGTGTGCACAAGTATAGGCCATTTCAGTAATATAGACGCGTCCTACTTGCACAACCTCAGAACCGTATCTCAGAAGGAGGATGTCTATGGTATGGGACTTACATGTCCCAGTCTGCCACTTTACATACTCAGAAATGTGGCAGTGGGCCAATAAAATGTTTAGAGTATCTATTGATGTTTAGGTTTCTTCAGGCAGAAAATAATAATTGTGGCAAAGTAAGCAGATTATGTGCTTCCCCCTGGAAACGTTACATCCATGAAATGAGCACTTTTTTTGACCTTCTTTGTGGTCAGGAGTAGGGAGAGGCCTGGATGTCTCACCAACCAGAGTCAGATGTGCTTCACCTAGGCCACGCCTCCATCATACCCCCAGGCTACATGGATTTTCTCGTACCTCTCGCTGCCCGGCTGAAGTCTCACAATAACAGCCATGTAATTTCATGGCTGCTATTGCGAGACTTCAGCCAGCAAGAGGGAGATGCCGGCTGCTAGGCAAGAAAAGTTTTATTAGAAAACAGGAGCGGGAGGCAGTGTGGCAAACTTAATTTAATGTAATTCATGTTTGCAGTGCCCTGCCTCGCGCACTGGGATGTCATTGGAGCCCTGAGAAAGGTGCCATTTTTGGGGGGTTCAGTTATAACCGAAAACCCCAAATTCCCCTTTGGGGCTGTTTTATTGGGGTTGTTTTGTTATAACCAAAAACTGGAAGACCTATGTATAACATGGAGACATGGAGGGCGGAAGGTTAACCTCCTGCTACCACTCACCATTGGAGACATGAAACTGTTGGAGCCTAACCAAACTGGGGTGATTTAAACTTCCCAGAACTAACCACTTCCCCCCAGGCATGGCCAAGTCCAATGCAGGAAGTGGGTGACTATTTTCTAAGGTATGACCTGGAAAGCGTATTGACAACACTGAACAGCTTTTCTCTAACATGTTTCTTTTCTGTTTAACCTTAAAATCAATGAGGCTGGATCGGCCTCTTGTCACAATCACTGAGTACTGCAGTGCGAGGCTCTTCTGCCCACACTTAACCAGTTAGCAGAAACAGGTTGAAGCTGGCCAGCTGCAATGCATTTCCTCAAGCAATTACATTTCATTTCTGCAGGTTACATGTGCTTAGGTTTCATCTAACTGCTGCATTGAGGATTCAGATTTCCATTTTTCAGATCAACCTCAGCGCTCTGTTCTGAGCAAGTACAGTGGCCAAAGGCTTAGAACTGCTCCACATCTGCACACCAGGAATGCAAGGGTACACCACATTAGGTAGAACAAAGCTGATGTATTACCCCGGCGTTAGCTTGGCATCCACATACTGAACTACAAAATGAGGAAAAAGAAACCAGAACACCTAGGCTGCTTCCCACAACCAGTGTTCACTGGGGGACTCTGAACAAGATGCCTCATTTTTCTTCTTCATCTATATAAAATGATAAGCACTTCATACTAGGGACCTTGCTATGATGTATTCTATCCCGCAGCACTATAAGGCCTATTTATTTATTCATTCATTCATTCTTATATACCGCGTTTCAAGGATCTGTGCAGTTTACAGAGAACATAATTTAACATTACATGGAACAGTTTTGTATGGCTCGGTAAACAACATAGAATAGATATCCAAGATTATTTATAACACAGAACATCTGAAAGTATCTTAAGGGGGAATGGCAGGAGTAAAAGGGGTAAACTTGAAGAATGGTCTAGAACAGAGGTTCCCAAATCCAGTCCTGGAGGGCCAAACACCATTCAGGTTTTCAGGCTGTCCCTAATGAATATGCATAAGATACATTTGAATACAATGGGGCAGTGCAAATGCATCTCATGCATATTTATTAGGGACAGCCTGAAAACCTGAATGGTGTCTGGTCCTCCAGGACTGGAGTTGGGAACCTCTGGTCTAGAATATGGCAGCTGAAATTTAATGCTAAAAAATGCAGGGTCATGCATTTAGGCTGCAAAAATCCAAAGGAGCTCTACAGTGTAGGGGGTGAGGTACTTCTGTCCACAAAAGAAGAGTGGGCCTGGGCGTAATTGTGTCTGATGATCTTAAAATAACTAAACAGGTAGAAAAGGCGACTGTGAAAGCCAGAAAGATGCTTGGGTGTACAGGGAGAGGAATGGCCAGCAGAAAAAAGGAGGTGATAATGCCTCTGTATAAGTCTCTGGTGCAACGTCATTGGAGTATTGTGTGCAATTCTGGAGATCGCACCTTCAGAAGGATATAGGCAGGTTGGAGTCGGTGCAGAGGGTGGATACTAAAATGTTTAGTGGTCTTTGTTATGAAGCATATGAGGACAGACTTAAAGATCTTAATATGTATACTTTAGAGGAAAGGCGGGATAGGAGCAATATGATAGAGACATTTTAAATGCCTCCATCGCATAAATACATAGGAGTGCCTCTTTCAATTGAAGGCAAGACCTGCTATGAAGGAATATAGGATGAGAGTGAAAGAGGATAGACTCAGGAGTGATATGCAGAAATATTTCTTTACGGAAAGAGTGATAGATGCGTGGAATAGTCTCGCAGTGGAGGTGGTGGACACAGGAACAGTATCTGAATTCAAAAAAGTATGAGACAAAACCAGAGGATCTCTAAAGGTAAAAAGGGGACTATTGTAGTTTATATGGAAGGGCAGACTAGATAGACTATGTGTTCTTTTTCTGCCGTCATGTTTCTATGTTTAAATAGATGAGAGGCAGGTCATGTAATCTCGTCGAAATATTCCTTAAATCGGGGTGTCTCTGATGTGGTGTGGTAAAGCATGCCATAGGATGACTGATTGCTCTTGATTAATGCTGGAGGAAGGATTAGAAAGTTTGATTTATTGGTCTTATCTATTTGGTGCAGGGTTGTTTTTTTTGCTTTATAAATTCTTTATTGAGAATTTATAAAGCAAAAAACCCAACAACCCTGCACAAATAATAATACATAAACATGAATATGAATTGTCCTCCCTTGATTTGCGGCATGTCATGCATCGGTGATACTGACAGCAATGCTATTTGGTAGCTTAACTACTGGCAGGGTCTTCCAAAATGAGCAGGTCTCAGCTGAGCTGCCAGACTAAGACAAACCATCCATCTGGGCAGCAGCAATATGGAACAGTGTTGGTGGTAGAGGATCACATTTCTGTGACAATGTCAACACTGGCATTACTTGTGCAGAAGAAAGACCTAGTAATCTACTTCCATATCGTGTCATAAAAACCCAGTGGATAGTTAACATAAAACAAATTGTGACATAGTGATGGAAGACAAGCCCTCCAGGTCAAAAAAAAAAACCTCAGTGGGCTACTGGAGAAGAGCTGAAGACTCTTCAGAGTAAAGCCAGCATTTATGATGTAGTTGGAAGAAAGCCCTCGGGACACCTGACTGTGAATGTAGCTGCGCATGAAATGAGATTCAGACGCTGCAAATATAGTTTAAATATTGGGATATGGAATGGATGAAGCATGTACCAAGCTGGAGGTGGTCAAGAATGAAATGGAATATGCACAACTCAATCTTTTGAGAGTCAATAAACTGCAATGGATTGGCATTGAGCACTTTGAATCTGATGATCGCATGGCATACTACACTGAAAATGAAAGAAGAAATGGTGTTGCATTCAAAATTACGTAAAAACTTGTAATGAAGTACTATGTTGTTAGCAAATGCTTAATTTATATTCATCTACGAGGATGCCCGGCAACACAACTATTATTTGGCTATATGTGTCAACGAAAGATGCAGAAAAGGACGAAGTTGAACAGTTCCATGAATAAGTACAAGCTGGAAATCTACAGAACATGCAAACAAAATATTTTGATAGTCATAGGTGGCTGGAATGTAAAAGTTGGGAACAAAGAAGAAGGCAAGTGGTTGAAAATATGGGCTTGGCAACAGAACTGAAGCCAGAGACAGAGTGATAGAATTCTGCAAGCCCAACAATCTATTCATCTCAAATACCTTCTTCCAGCAATACAAGCGGTGACCGTACACAAACGTTGCCTATTGGATTGCACAAAAAACATTGACTACATCTGTGAATGTCAGTGATGGAAAAACTCAATAACACTGACAAAGACAAAACCTGGAACTGATTGTGGAACAGATCATCAGCTACTAGTATGCAAACTCAAGCTAAAACTGAAAAAAAGCAAAACATTCATGAATAAGCAAAGTGTGATCTTGAAAATATACCTCCAGAATTTAAAGACTACAGTACCTGCAAATTTGATTCACCACTTTGGATAGAAATAACAGGGCACCAGAAAAATTATGGGATGACATCAAGAAAGTTGTGCTCAAAGAGTACAGGTAAATGGAGCTGGATACAGGTAAATAGAGCTCTCTCTAAGGAAAAGGATGTTACCAGGGGTGTGCCACAGGGATCTCTCCTTGGACTGATTCTTTTTAACATTTTTGTTAGTGATATTGCTGACTGGCTGTTGGGTAAAGTTTGCCTTTTTGCAGATGATACCAAAATCTGCAATAGACACCCAGGAAAGAGTAGATAATATGAAGAGGGATCTAGCGAAGCTTGAAGAATGGTCAAGAATTTGGAAGCAGAGATTTAATGCTAAAAAATGCAGGGTCAAGCACTTGGACTGCAAAGCTCCAAGGGAGAGGTACAGTATAAGGGGTGAAGTACCTCTGCCCACTATAGAACAGCGGGACCTGGGTGTAATTGTTTCTGATGATCTTAAGGTGGCTAAACAGGTAGAAAAGGGTGACGGTGAAAGCCAGAAGGATGTTTGGGTGCGGGCTTCATCGTAAGGCAGGCCTTGACAAATTTATTTAGGAGCCAGGCCAAAATCTTAGGAGCCTGTGCTCATGACTCCTTGTACCCCCCTCCCCCCCCCCCGAGTTCTCTTACACCGGTCTCAAGTCTCGTGAGCCAGCACCAAAGTTCCTACATGTTGGGCCATCTTTAGATAGCAGCTACAGCTTCAGATTGCAAGTGTCTGTGTGGGTGGTGTGCCAGTCTGTGCTTGGGATGTGGTGATGGGTGCCTTTGTGTGGGTGGGGTGCAGGGCTGCAGTGCATCGGTACGAGTGCTGCAGAGCTTCTGTGTATATGGTGCAGGTGAGGTTCCTGTGTGTGTGTGTGTGTGTGTAAGGTAGAGTAGGGGCATGTGTCTATCTTATGGAGATGGAGTGTGTGAGTGCGTGGTATGGGGTGCTTGTATATGTGTGTTCTTGGGGAATACACCTTTCGGTAAATAGACATTGTGCCCTTTTGTCCTCATGAATTCATCCCTTTAACTTTTAACCTTGCATTTTCCCTTTCCCCTCCACACTCTTTGTTCCCCTTCCAGACTTTCTTCCCTCCCCCCTAGCACTTCCACCCGCCCCCCCCCCCCCCCCCGCACTCAATTCCCCTAACCTCGTTCCTTTTTTTTTTTAGCCTCCCACCCTTCTGTCTTTTTTTTTTTAATTGCAAGCCCTAACCGGCTCTCCTCTTTTGCCCGCAGGAGATGGGATCCCGGCGGGCAGCCTTCTGTCTTCCAGGCTGCGATCACAACCTTCCCTCCTGTTCTGCCACAGGGATCCAATCTCCTATGGGCAGAAGAGAAGGGGAAGGCTGCAATTGCAGCCCAGATGCAAGCTGTCTGCTCATGAGGATCGCATCTCCCGCGGACAGACAGCTTGTACGTGTGCCGCAATCATGGTCTTTGGCAGCACTTCTGCCTGCAGGGGATGGGACCCCCCCGACAGCCAGAGCCGGTCCCGGCCACAATCGTAGCCTTTGTTAACTTCATGCTGCTGCACACGTGTTCTCAGCACCAGGTGCCAGGTCTGACTTTTTAATTGCCATGGTGACCTAGTGCCTGGGGTTTGTTGAACCCTGTCATAAGGCATATGGGGACAGACTTAAAGATCTCATATATATACTTTGGATGAAAGACAGAAGAGAGGAGATACGATAGAGACATTTAAATACCTCTGTCCATAAATGAACCGGGGGAGAGCATCTTTCAATTGAAAGAGAACTCTGCAACAAGGGGGCATAAGATGAAGGCAAAAGGAGTAATATGTGGAACTATTTCTTTACAAAAAGAATGGTAGATGCGTGGAATAGTCTCCCAGTGGAGGTAGTAGAGATAAGGACAGTACCAGAATTCTCTATGGAACTCAATCCTTGACAACCTATGTGCCAGAAAAGACTTACCAACCTTCAGAAAGAGCTTCAAGAATCACCTGGCTATAAACTGCTTCTTTGAGGACATAACATAATCACCTAACATGCAATATCTACGGCCTCCCTCACCTCTCACCCTCATGTTCAACCCCCATGTTATGAACACTCCAAGTTGATTTCCTGCGGTAATGTATCAACATGTTGTTCTCTTCCCTTACAAACATGATGTTCAACCTCTCATATTATGCATACTCCACATTTATTATGCTGTTATAATGTATCACCATTTTGTAATAATGAAAACACTTTGAAGATAGGATAAAGCGATATATAAAAAAATGCTAAAAAAAATCATAAAAGCATGGGACAAACACAGAAGATATCTAAAAGAGAAAAAGGGATTGTAGTATTTGGTATGGAAAGGCAGATTGGGATAGGCCATGTGGTCTTTATCTCCATCATGTTTCTCTGTTGCAAAATGTGAAAAAGCTAAATGACCAAAGAAACTCTGAAAATTTATTTTAGGCTTATATACCACTTTTTTCTACAAGTCAAAGTGGTGTACATTTCCCTTGCCCCCAAAGGGTTCACTATCTATGTTTTTTGTACCTGAGGCAATTGAGGGTTAAGTGGCTTGCCCAAGGCCACAAGGAGCACCTGTGGGACTAGAAACCCCAGGCCTTCTGGTGCAAGGTTGCTGTTCTCTAGCAGGATTTGAACTCCTGGCTCTCTGGCCTGAAGTAACTTGCCCCAACCACTAAGCCACTCCTCCCTCAGAATCACAAAGAAGCTAAAGCCAGAGGAGACAAGAAATCACGGAACTCAGCAGAAATTTCCAACATGCAGCAAGAAGAGACAAAGTGAAGTACTACAATGACACATGCAAAGAAATAGAATAAAAGATGATTAGAGAAAGAACAAAATCAGCTTTCCTAAAGCTACAAGAGTTAAAGAAAAAATTCCAGTCTCGAATTGGAATGCTAAAAGACACTAAAAAAATCCATGTTGAATGATGCTGACCAGAAAAAATATGGAAAAAATACAGTTATTATACTATGAACATCAAGTGGATCAATAGCCATTTCAACATGTACTTTAAGATCAGGAACCACTGGTGATGAAAGCAGAAGTCGAAACAGCATCAAAAGTATTATCAAAGAACAAAGCACTGAGCACTGATGGCATTCTCACTGAAGTATTACAGCAATTAGATGCAGCTGGTATGATGCTAACAAGGCTCTGCCAGGAAATTTGGAAGACAATGTCATCCTCAACTGACTGGGAAAGATTAAAGAAAGGTAATCCAACTGACTGTGGAAATTATTGCACAAATGCTCTGATCCCACACATAAGCAAGAGTCTACTCAAGATCATTCAGAGGAGATTACCATTATACCTGGAACAAGAACTGCCCGAAGTGCAAGCAGAGTCAGGAAGGCAAGGAACAAGAGACTTGAAAAGATAAAAGAATACCAAAAAGATATCTACATGTATTCACTGACTACAGCAAGGCTTTTGATTATGCAAATTATGAAATCCTCTGGGCCATATTAAGAAGCACAGATTTGATAGTTCTTCTGCACAGTCTTTACAATGACCAAGGAGCAACAGTTTGAATGGAACAAGGAGAAACAGAATGGTTTAAAATCAGTAAAGGTATATGACAAAGCTGTATACTTTCTCCTACCTGTTTAATTGATAGGGAGAACAAACCATTAGAGAAGCAGAACTGTATGAAGACAATTGAGGTGTGAAGATTTGTGGAAGACTCATCAACAACCTTCATTATGCTAGCAATACCACATTACTGGCTGAAAGTGAAGGCGATGTAAAGTATCTACTTATCAATATCAAGGAACAGTCTTAAAATGGTCCTGCACCTTAACGTGAGGAAGATAAACATCCTGACAATTGGCAAAATCAATAATTTCATCCTTAATGGGGAAGAAATAGTAACAGTAGATAACTTTACCCTGCTTGGATTAACAATCAATATGAAACGAGAAAAAGTTAAGAAATGCAGAACGGCTATGAACGATCTACTTTGAAAAAATTAGAGTGTTCAAAGCAGGCCGGTTGCCTGAATACTTACTTTGAAAATCTAGACAAGATTTTCAAGTGCAGAGATATATCTCTACATACAAAGATTCAAATTGTCCAAGCTATTTTCAATAACATCATATGGATGTGAAATTTGAACAGTAAAGAAGAAAGACAGGAAGAAAATTGATGCCTTTGAATTATATAGTGTTAGCAAAGAATATTGTGTATTCCATGGACTGTCTAAGGAGCAAATCAATTCATACTAGAAGAGATCAAACCTACGTTTTCCTTGGAAACTCAAATGAGACGACTTCAACTTTCCTATTTTGGACACATCATATGAAGAGAAAGATATCATGCTTGACAAGATTGAAGGTTATTTCAAAAGAGGAAGATCAGCAATGCAATGGATTGATACAATAACAACAGCTATGGATCACTCCATGGACAATAAGTTGCTTGACTTTAGACTGAACATAGTAAATGATAACTATTCACAGGATTGCCATGAGTTGACATTGATTCAATGGCACCAAACAGCAACAAAGAATTGCATTGACTGACCTACCATGTCCTTTGAATTTATTGTCAGTGGCAACCGGATGATCCAATTCAAGGTTTCATTAGTCATAGTCTGTTGTAGGGAAAATGTTAACATCCTGGGGCAGGTTTTGCCTCAGAGCACTTAATTTAAAAAAATCCATACTCTCATGAGGAATTTCAGAGATATTCATAAGCTGGATTACTCAAGGAGATTTGCCATGCTGGAAAACTAGTACCACGAGATTAGTCCATCATCCTCAGAATAAAACTGGCTCATGAATACATCAGCCCCAGTGTTAGAAGCACATTTTGCAACAAGAAAAGATTTCTGTGGATCATACACTCTGTTCTTCGGCAATTTGTATTTATTTAATATTTTTTATATATCGTTTTTCTGCAATTCAAAACGGCTTACAATGAACGATTTGTAACAGTGTATTTACAGCTGTTTTACATAGAACAACAACAGTTTGAACCATGGTTGAACATTTACAACATAACTATTTACATTAATTGGGGGGTAAGGGGAGGATAGGGAGGTGAAAAGGGGAGGGGGTAGGGAGGTGGGATTTTTGATTAGCTTGAATGGGGTTTAATTTTGATTAGGATTGGAGTTCTGGGGTTTAGGGGGGCAGGGAAAAGTATTCAGTAAAGAGGAAAGTTTTTAGCATTTTACGGAATTCTGAATGGTCGTTGCAGCCTCGTAGGCCAGGGGGGAGGCATTCCATATAGAGGGGGCATAGAGGGAGAAGGCTCGATTACATGTGGATTGTGTGCACTTTTTCTTTTGTGATGGAATGTTTAGGATGTTTGCTGTGTTTGATCTACGTGGTCTGGTGGAGTTTAGTTTTGAAAGGAGCGAGAGTAAGCAGGAGGCAGATTAATTGTGTAGAACTTTGTGAATTAAGGTAATGGCTTTAAATTTTATCCTAGCTTGTATAGGGAGCCAGTGAAGGTCCTTTAGAATGGGGGTGATGTGTGCTTGTTGTGGTGAGCTTGTTATTAGGCTCGCAAGTGTATTTTGCGCCATCTGGAGGGGTGAAGGGAGTGTTTTGGGAGACCATGGTATATAAGGTTACAGTAGTCAAGGGTCGAGGTTGTCAAGGCCTGGCAGACAGTTCGGAAGGAGTCTACGTTTAGTAATGGATGGAGGTTCCTTAGAGTTCATATTTTGAAGTAAATGGAATTAGTTGTTCTTTTTATCTGTTCATGAAAAGTGAGGGTTAGGCATAGGTATTTAACTTGAGTCTTTACTGTGATTGTGTAGTCTCCAAGGAGAATAGAGGATGGTGGAACAAAGGATGGGTTGGAGGAGATGTGGATGGCTTCTATTTTGGCTTGGTTAATTATAAGGCTGTGTTGGTGGAGCCAATGTCTTATCTTAGAGAAGCAATTGCTGATGTTGGTGAGGTTTGGCTTGGAGATGTTAAAGGGGGTAACGAACATTATATCATCGACATATAGTTGATAATTGTATGTGGTATTCTTGGAATATTTTGCATATAGGTTGAACAAAGATGTTAAAGAGGAGTGCTGAGAAGCTGGAGCCTTGGGGGACTCCTTGAGGGAGAGTGAATGGTTGAGAGATTTTATTGCTAATTCGTACTTGTTGTGTTCTATTTTCAAGGTATGACGTGAACCAGTTTAGTGTTGTGTCTCTAAGGCCTATGTCATAGAGTCTGTTAAGGAGCTGTCTGTGGGTGAGGGAATCAAAAGCTGGAGATGTCAAGGAAGATTAGTATGCATCCTTGGTTGGGAGATTGGGTGTATTTTATTACCAAGTCATCAATGTAGTTCTGTAGCTGGTTTTGTACAAATTTCTCGGTTATTTTTGCTAGTAGGGGGATACTTGAGATTGGTCTGTAAGATGCTGGTGACATGGGGTCGAGTTTGTTCCCTTTCAGGATGGGACGGATGGAGCTGTTTTTCAGTGGGGCAGTCATGAGTCCAGTTTTAAGGAAGGTTGTAACCATGGATTGAATGAAGGGGCCGAGTGTTTCCTTTGTACTTTTAATCCATGTGACTGGGCATGGATCGAGAGCAGAGGTGGTGATGTTAAGGTTTTTTATGATATTTATTATGTTTTCAAGAGATGGAGGGTCAAACTGGTTCCAAGTTGTTGTGGGGGTTATCTTGGAGGTTTGGGCATATGTATGGGTACTGGTTTTGGATGAGGGTGAAGCGTAATTATAACAGAGATAGTCTGCTATGGTTTGTGGGGACATTTTATCTCTCAGCTCTTGGTTTGGTGTATCTTTTAGTAGGGCTTTGGCAATGGAGAATAGTTCCCTAGGTTTATTTATGGATCGTAGGATTATGTTCTTGTTGAATTCTCTTTTCCGTTCTAGTGTTTCATGGCAGTAGGTGCGGAGCTTTTCAGAGTAGGAGGTGAGGCTAGATGTGTCGCGTAGACAACACCAGCAGCGTTCAAGCCGTCGGAGTTCTCTTTTTAGATTATGTAGTTTTTTAAATTTAAAAACCTATTGAGAGTTTTGTGACAGTAATTAAGAGCATCATCTTTATCCCTTGTCCCCTTGCTAAGGAACAGAAAGTGATTACAAGCAGAACTACTGGCATGGTTGAGTTGTCTCATTATACAGTAAATATCTGAGAGGGTTCTGGAGTTCCTCTGAAATGTCTTCGTGTACTCTAAAAGAATATTTCTAGGAACCAGTTTCAGCTCAGGTCAGCAATCCAGTTATTGGTTTTTCATCTGCACATCCCTCTAGGTAGCACTTCATGGAGCTGGGGAAGCAGATTAGAAATATTTTAAAATACATTTATCAAACAATGCGTGCTTCAATTTGTCCATTTTGCATTTTCTACCTCTAATGTTTCTTCTGTAGGCTTTTTTCCTAAAATATTTTTCCATACTCTTATGGATCTCTTTAGAACGAAAGCAGGAACCTTTATGGACCCATCTTCTTTAAAAAAAAATCCAGTTTTTAACTATTCAGGCTACACCTTGTGTTCATTAGAGAAATACCTGCAGCGGGTTTCTCAAGGGTCGGCAACATGGGGGAGCAGGAGTGCCCCAGTTTCATCACGGGAAATGATGTTATTAGGTGAAACTTTCCAAAGGTGTAAAACAAGTGTCATAAAACCCATAAGGAGAACAGAGAAATCCTGATGGATGATGACCCCTCCAGTCTGTCCAGTCCTAATGATTTTGCATAACTGGCCACTGAATTTTGTGACTGGTTGGTACTCCTGTTTTCAACTTCATAACTATATAAGAAAGTCTACAAGGAGCGTAGCCAAGCACATCCTGATCTATCGAGATAGGTAGAGGGGAGATTTTAGGAAATGGGAAGAACATTTTGGGGCCAGTGAAGGACTTCTAAACCACCAGAAAAGACACAAGTATGAATTCCGACATTATTCCAATGTTGTTCAGAAGATCAGTGCAGCTTAGTCTCTGAAAATACTCTGAGAATGCAATTTTATCAGATAGAGGAACTCACAAGAAAGCCAGGCTGTGGTTTATAAATCTACCAGTCAAGCTGGGATTTTTTTCTCTCTTTATTCTGTGATCTTTTACAATAGAATGTACCCAGGGCACACATCAGATCACCCAGAGGCTGCATTACATTTCATCCAAATGGCTTGATTTTCAGACAATTGGAAGGTTTTCTAGTGAACTTCTTTGCTTATGAAAGGCCTTTTGTTGACAGCACTACCACCAAAACTCTTCCTTTATCCAAATGCTAAGAAGCTTTAGCTCTCTGTGGGAGTGACTCTAGGAAAAGTCACTACATGCAGGAATCTTCAGCTATTTACCTAGTCATACTGCAGCCTTAGCATAGGCAGTGGAGATACAAAAGCTTCCTCACTCTCTCCCACCAATGTATCTCAGTCTTGCTCTTGAGAAAGGACATACGAGGGCAATAAAGGTTGCATGTAGATTCAGTCCGTGGTCTCTCTGTGAGACTGGATACATGATAGGGTTGAGTCAGAGTGGTGTGGGCAGAGAGCAGGCATGCCTGCAACGTGCAGTTACTGCGATCGTCAACAGTGTACAATAGCCGCACGTTTTGGCAGACATTGTGGATGCAGCTAGCGCCACCTCAATGGTTGATGTTAACTGCATCCACGAGGCTGCCTTGCCATGTTCTATGCTTTTTCTGGTACATTATCTGCGGGGGAAATGCTGTGTACACCCCCCAACAAATAATATGCAACTTTTGCAGCTAACACAGTGCCATATGCAGTAACACACCATGTTAGATGCAAAAGCCTATTGCAGATTAATAGACAGAACTCTTAGGGCCCCTTTTACTAAAGGTTAACATGCATTAATGCACATTAAGTGCCATTGTGCCCATAGACATAAATTAAACTTACGTTAAAACCTTTAGTAAAAGGGCCCCTTAGTAAATCTCTTATCTGGGATACCAGCATTGGGGTTTTATCTCAGGTGTTGCCCTTTTTCTCTTATTTCACAGCATATGGAAATGGTCTTGACAACAGAACCTATGAAAGTGAAGTAGCGGGATGTAGGCAGAGAGCGCGTGTTCCAAGTTCGAGCATCTGCCACAGATGTTCACATCGTGCAGTAACTGCTCTTTCTGCAGGCTTTGCGGATGCAGCTGTTGCCGCCTCTGTGGTGTTGATAGCTGCATCTGCGAAGCCTGTATCCACAGGTCTCAGCATTTCCTCTCAGTATCTGCAGAGGTGATGCCGGGAACACTCCCTACACCTACTGCACTACTTTTGCAGCTAATGATAGTTTTTTGAAGCCTTCGCCTGGTGTTAGCTGCAAAAGCCTAATGCAGTTTAGTAAACATACCCCTGACTGCCAATTTTTTTCTCGAGCCAGATAGAGATCGGATCTTGACATATTTTTCTGTAATCATGCAACCCTTTTCGTAGAATATATGATTAAGGCTTTCCTGATATGGCTCATGCCACCCAAAGGCGCAAGAAGGAGTTTCTCCTGAGTGTTACAGTTGGGGAGGGGGACTCTTCTGGTTGAATTTTACCTATAAATATATGATTAAATTACACTCAGTTTATTATGGTGCTCATTTTAGAAGCCCTATTCACACTTTGGATGTCCAAAAACAGTCATAGAGATCTCCAAAGCACAGAAATATCTCCAGAGCCATTTCAGAAGCCGGTTCTGCAGGACCAGCCCAAGGGTTGCTGCCCCCCCCCCCCCCACACTCCCCTGCTGCCACCAATTCCATCAGGAGGGTCAATGGGACGGTGGCAGGTCATGCACTTCAGGACACATACCCATTTTGTTAACTCCATTAGTTATATGTAACTTCAAATTATTTGTGTTTGTTGTTCCATGTAAACTGCCTTGGCATAAAGGTGGTATAAAAAATATGTTAAATAAAAAACATGCCTGCCACTTCTGATCCCCTTCCAACACAACTTCCACGTGTGCAGGGCTACCCACAGAGGTCTGCTGCCCAGCCCGCCTAGTGGACAGATCAGCCCTGTGGCCCTGGGGACATCCAAGTCTAAAGAGGGCCATGGTGTTCCCAGGAATCTGGACTTCTCCACCTGATTTCAGAAATGTCATGGATGTCCAGCACTGCATCTAAGTTTAGACCTTCTACAGGCACCTGAAAAGTGCTAGTTCTGGCTTAAAAACATCTAAACTAAGGGTGTATAAGAAGAAAGCACTCCACCATCCCCAGTGCTCAGCACAATGTCTCATGATAGCAGCAGTGGGGCTGGAACCCTGGTTGCCCTGTTCTTAGCCCACTACTCTAGCCATAAGACTATCCTCAACATCCAGGTTCTGAAATACGGTTCTGGGGTGTCTATGTAGATACCCCCACAGACGTCCATGTCAGACATGTCCAATGTCCATGTATGTGAAATCATGTCCGCACCTGACGTTCTGGCTTAGACATCCCAGAATGCACTTGGACGCTCCTTTTAAAATTCCCCTCCACATATTTTACAAACCCAATCATTTGGTGTTTTTCAGAGCTCAACAGCTGAGGTATGTAAATCAACTCCATCTAGGGGGACCTTAACATCGATACAGCCCTGTGTGATCCTTTTACCTCGATTATAAGTGTTATGCCTAGATTTGCCTGATATAGCATCCTTGCTTCCTCTCATTTTGGTGGACTGTAATAGAAGAGATAACTTAAAAGAATTTTTCCTTTTGTTTTGATTATGTCACCTAATATATATGACTCTTATACTTTCCCATCTTTTCTTTCTTTTTTTGTATCAAGGGTTTTCTTGGAATATATGTTAAATTTTCAATAAATATAAAATTTAAAAAAAAAACAAATAAATGTAATTAATATATTGATTAATTTCAAGACTAATTTCTAGACCAATTCCAGTGTTAACAAGAGCGATTCCTGCCACCTGGAGAGCCATAAAGTGAGGGGATTACCTTGCGATCAATGTGATTTAGATGGTTTGCTATTTATAGTAGGAGCATCTCTGTAAAAAGCATCAGGGTTTTATGGCAATCGGAGAGAGAAGGAGAACACTCTATCAGCGAAATTGCCTCGCCTTTTCCTGAACCACACGAATTTATGCCAGCAACGCCAGATGACAACATTTATGCTCCTCTGCAGTCTCTGAACTAACTGCAAAATAGTTTTGTATATGAAGGGATTATTCTTCGATCTAGTCTTCCTTACTAGATTGCCTTCTAAGGAGCTAAGGACAACCTGGCAAACTCTACAGAACTTTTACAGACTTCCCTGTTTAGCACTGTTCTTTTACACAAGCACATTCTTCTGTTTGTCTAAGTACAGAAAAAAGTAAAAGCAAAGTTCAATGTGGCTACAGGACAAGGTTCTAATAATGCTAGCCTTACCACTAATTGTAGATTTTTTAAAAAATTAAACAAAAACATGTAAATATATGCAGTGACTTTATGCATGTGGAATGCTGAAGATCTCTGGTGCTTATGAGCTCCATCGGTCTAAAGCCACGTATACACGAGGTGCAATGCAACAGGCAATGCAACCTAGTCTGCAACATATTTGTCTAATTGGTACCTGTTTGTGAATGGCTCATGAGCAGCCTGCATGCACACTACATTCATTTGTTTCATGCTCGTTCAGGTCCAAACTCTGTTGATTTTTGACGTGAACACAAAGGGGTGCGCAGTGCCAGTTGGGACGCTGTTCGGAGCACTTTCCTGGTTAATGCGTGCTTGTGAATGAAACAGATCACACTGCGCGCAGCTTGTTTCAGAGAATGCAGACTTGATGCGCGCTCCGTGTCCCAATTAGCTAGAGTTCTGTTGCAGGTTGCACTACATGCTTGGATCGTCCAGTGTATGCGCAGCGTAAGAGTCCACAGTACTCTATGGGGCTACTTTTATAAGGAGGTGCCTACTTGAAGCAGGAAAATAGGCTCTTAAAAGGGGCTCTGTTAGTTATTTCCACATGTATGTGACCATGCAAATGCAACGTGTGCCTCTGAGTCAATGCTGAGCAGAACTAGATTGCCAGGCCTTTCTTTGGAGACAACAGAGGGTTAAATGACTTGCCCAAGGCCACAAGGAGTGCAAGTGGGAATCAAACCCTGGTCTCTTGGTTACTAAGCCAGTGCTCTGGCCACTGGGCTACCTCTCCACACCTGCACATATGCATGCAAATGGCCTTTTAGAAACTAGTGCCCAGTATAATTTGATGGCATATATTCTGACGGCGGGCTTGTGCATGGGCAGAGTTTGGGCAGAGCACACACATAGATTATAAAATATTATAATTTACAGATACTTGTAAAATGTAAGCCTGGGTATTTACACTAGCTCTAGCGTTGCTGTAGACGTCTGCACCCTACAATAAAATTTCTGCCAGTTATGCTAATATTTTATAAAGATAAGTAGGTGCCTACTTGTCTTTATAACAAAGCATTTCCATAAGTGCCTATGTTCATGCTTAAAACAGGCGCTTTCTTTATACGTCGGTTGTGCACCCATCTTCCTTTCTAGAACTCATGGAAGCCCAGCTGCATAGTACACGTTGCTTTATGCTACACGCGTCAAAGCAATGGGGAGAGTTTAATTTACATAATGAAGAATTTTATCACCATCTCGAATATTCTGCCGGTTGCAGACAGGATGGAAAGCAACGTCTGGTTCAAGCATCTGCATTCTCTCATCCTCTAGAGGGATTCATTTATAGCCATTGTAAACTGCGACCCGTGGGGAACAGGACCGACCAGCTTAGTAGGTGGATTTCCAAAACCCTTCCCTGCCCCTCTCCTTTTGGAGTATTCTGACATGATCACTGCCAAAGGATGAAGACATCATTTGAAGGTAGTGATATTATCTAATCATCAGACCATGATACCCACAGCCAAGAATGTCCCTAATTCTCTGTAAGAAAATGAGCCCTTTTACCTTCCTGAGTCTTAATTTACCTAACCAGAGGTGAACAATGTTAAAGTTCCTGTTCCTTGCTCATGTTGGTTCGCAGCACCCCAAAGCTGAAAACTTGATCTATGTGTACTTCAGGTTGATGCAATGTTCTCTGTAACCCCATATCAGTGAATTCTTCCGGAAGTCTTGTATGCAAGACCCTGCAGGGGATTTCAGTGAACCATAGCGAGGACTGTGTGGGTAGTGAAAGCTTTCAAGCTCTTCATCTGTTTCACAGCCTAGTTATAAATTCTCTAGAATACTGAAACCCAACACACTTACCCCTTATTATAATACTGAGCAGTGGTCTTTTTGATTTTTATGAAAATGTATTTATTTGTTCTCATTTGAGGACTCGCCTTGATAAACTAACGCTGGAAGTGCTTTACCATTCAGCTTACACATACAATAAAATTACTTTCAACCCCATCTTAACCCTTCCCACTCCTCCTCACTTCATATGCAATAATATCATATTTACAAATTACAATTAGTTGGGCATAACCAATAACAAAAAATCTCCACTGCATTTTTTCAGTATAAAGTTTGGTCTCTCCTTGCACGTTTATCCCACATAAAAATCATCATACTCATATAGCTATAGTGTTATTGATTAACTAGTCCTTTTTTGGAGCAAAATTCTCTTCAGAGGCAAGCTCAGTGGAATAGAGTTTCAACAATTTGTGTCCAGCAAAAAGCACACTGACGCATGCACTGTAAGTAGACGCAGTCTGGAAAACACAGCAACCCGTGCTGTGAAGACTGAAGGAGACATTCTGAAACATATGGGGATCAACACACCCCGCAAATATTTCAGTCCATTATGTTACAATATTCTACAGATGAAACATAATCTTTACAATGCACTGAATGTATTATATTGACACTGACTACAGTGCTAAGGTTGGAAAATATTGCCTGAGAGGTAGGAGGTTAAATCAGGACCAATTGTTATAATACTCTGCCCCAAAGATATAGGGATATATGGTATTCATTCAGAGTTTAAGGCCCTGTGATTCTTTAAGTGAGAAGAGTAGAAGAGAAGTCCAATGGTTAGAACAACATTTGGTTTGAATCGTCCTCATGACTTATTTTATTTATTTATTTATTAACATTTCTAATATACCACACTATTCGACATCAGCGCGGTTTACATGGAACAGAAACATCCGACAAGTTGCATATGTCTGGTCATTACAATTAACAGGATATGGAACTTGGATAACAGGGTAAACTATATACATAAGAAGCGTAGCGAGAAAAGGATACTGTTTGGTGTTTTACATTGTTGGGGACACATGTTGCGAGGGCTTGCCTGGTTGACTACTACTATTGCTGAAGTTCTCGCTATTCAAGTGGGACTGAGGTTCGGTGTTGTCAGTGAGATATTTGATGAAGAGGAAATGTTTAAGGGCCTTCCTGAACTGGCTCAAGTTGGGGATTGCCCTGATATGTGCCGGTAAGGTATTCCATAGTCTTGGGGCACAGAGTCGGAAAGCTCTGTTAGCTGTTGTTTTGGTGCATCTTGTCATTTCTTTTGGGATTGTTAGCATGTTTGACTTTGGGCAAGTCTCTTAACTCTCCATTGCCTCAGGTACAAATTTAGATTGTAAGCCCTTTGGGAACAGGAAAATACCTACTGTTCCTGAAGATAATTCACCTTAAAACTTCTAAGAAAGGTATGAACTAAATCCAATTCTTCTGTCTCACAGATACAAATTGTCTTTTTCTCCCTCCTGCGCAATGCATGAATCTACTAGAAAACCATCATTTTGTTTCTGCACCCCTAGTCTTTAGATCAATCTCCTTGCTGACCTCCATCAAGAACTTTCCTTGAATAAATTCAAGGCCAAATGCAATACTCATCTCTTTCAGAAAGCATACACTAACACTATTTAATACATCAAGAGCTCTCTGGGTTAGCCTGCTTCCCTTTTCCCCCTCCCCATATGTCGAGGGCTTGATTTTTTAAAATTTTCTCAGCACTATTCTTGATGGAGTTCTTTTCTAACACCTTTTAATTGATTTTATGTAAATCTCTTGACTGATCTCAAAGGGCAGTATAGAAAATGCTAATAAGCCATAAACCATCTGCCATTAATATGTTGTTGTTAAGTGTCATCGAGTCGGTGTCAACTCTGGATAGTTGTCCTAAATTGTGTTCAGTCTTCAATCAGACAGCTCATTGTTGACAGACCAGTACCTGCAGCTGCTGTTATTGTATCGATCCATCTCATTGCTGGCCTTCCTCTTTTGCGTTGACCTTCTATCTTGTCAAGCATGATGTCTTTCTCTAATGATCTCTCTCTTCGCATGATGTGTCCAAAGTATGAAAGTCGAAGTCTTGTCATCTGAATTTCTAAAGAAATCTTAGGTTTGATCTCCTCTAGTACTGACTGGTTTCTTCTTCGGGCAGTCCATGGTATACACAGTATTTGCCGCCAGCACCATAATTCAAAGGCATCAATTTTCTTTCTGTCTATCTTTTTCACTCTCCAGCATTTGCATCCATATGATGTTATTGAAAATACCATGGCTTGAACAAATCAAATCTTTGTATAGAGAGAGACATCTCTGCTCTTGAGAATCTTGTCTAGGTCTTTCATAGCCATTCTGCCAAAAGCAATGTATCGTCAGATTTCTTGACTGCTTGTTGTTTCTTTATTGATAGCTGATCCAAGTAAGTTAAAGTTGTCCACGATTTCAATTTCTTCTCCTTCAACGATGAACTTATTGATTTTGCCAGTTGTCACGATCTTTGTCTTGTTTACATTAAGATGCAGGCCCATTTAAGACTATGCTCCTTGATCGTGAGAAGCAAATCACTTTCAGCTAGTAATGTGGTATCATCAACATAGCAAAGGTTGTTGATGAGTCTTCCACCAATCTTCACACCTCTGTTATCTTCATACAATCCTACTTCTCTGATGATTTGTTCTGCATATAAATTAAACAGGTAGGGGGAAAGTATGCAGCCTTGTCTTACACCTTTGCATATTTAACATTCTGTTTCTCCTTTTTCCTTTTGAACTGTTGCTTCTTGATCAATGTACAGATTGTGCAAGAAAACGATCAGGTCTTCTGGCATACCCATGCTTCTTAATGTGGCCCAGAGTTTCTCATGGTTTACACAGTCAAAGCCTTGTTGTAGTTGATAAAGCACAAATAGATATCCTTTTGTATTCTTTAGTCTTTTCAAGGATCCATCTCACATCCACAATGATGTCTCTTGTTCCTCGCCCTTTCCTGAACTCTGCTTGCACTTCAGGTAGTTCTTGTTCCAGGAATGGTTGTAGTCTCTGTTGAATAATCTTCAGTAGAATTTTGCTGGCATGTTCGATCAGAACTATTGTGCGATAATTTCCACAGTAAGTTAGATCACCTTTCTTTAGTATTGGTATAAACACAGATCTTTTCCAGTCAGTTGACCATGATGTTGTCTTTCAAATTTCCTGGCAGAGCCTTGTAAGTATGGTAACAGCTGCATCAGTTTGCTGTAGTACTTCTATGGGAATGCCATCAATGCCTAGTGCTTTGTTCTTTGATAAGGCTTTCAATGCTGCTTCGACTTCTTCTTTCATCACCAATGGTTCCAGATCATAAGGTACAGGTTGAAAAGGCTGTTAATCCACTTGATCTTTATCATATAAAAACTCTATATATTCCTTCCACCTTTTCTTGATCTTCTCAGCATCATTCAACATAAAAACCTGAGCATCTTGTAACATTCTAATTTGAGGTTGGAATTTTTTCTTTAACTCTCGTAGCTTTAGGAAAGCCAATCTTGTTCTTCCTCTAATAGTTTCTGCTTCTATTTCCTTGCATGTGTCATTGTAATACTTTCCTTGTCCTGTCTTGCTGCACATTGGAAATCTCTGAGTTATATGATTGTCTTTCTTACTTCTCTGGCTTTAGCTTCTCTTTGTTTCTAGGCAATTTTCAGAGTTTCTTCCGTCATCTATTTTGGCCGTTTTTGCTTTTTCACCTTTGGAGAGACTTCTCGCTTTCTTCCAACACAGTCTTCTTAATGACATTCCATAACTCTTCTGGAGCTCTGTCATTTGTATCTAAAGCAGCAAATCAATTTTGCAGGCAATCTTTAAATTCCGGTGGTATATTCTCAAGGTCATATTTTGCTACATTCATGAGTGGCTTGCACTTTTTCAACTTTTGCTTGAGTTTGCATATTGGTAGTCAGTGATCTGTACCACAGTGTTGGGAAATTTGATTTAACAACAGTCAGCTCCAGGTTTTGTCTTTGTTGATGTTATAGAGCTTTTCCATCATTGACTTCCACAGATGTAGTCAATTTGATTTTTGTACAATCCATTGGGTGAAGTCCATGTGTACAGTCGCCGCTTGTGTTGCTAGAAGAAGATGTTTGAGATGAACAGATTGTTTGTCTTGCAGAATTCTATCAGTCTTTCTCCAGTTTCATTTCTGTTGCCAAGTCCATATTTTCCAACCACTTTGCCTTTTTCCTTGTTGCCAACCTTTGCGTTCCAATCACCCATGACTATCAGGATATCCTCTTTGCATGTTCTGTCAATTTCAGCTTGTACTTGTTCATAGAACTCATCAACTTCATCCTCTTCTGCAGCTGTTGTTGGGGCATATACTTGAATTATAGTTGTGTTGATAGGCATTCCTCGTAGACGAATAGAGATTAAGCGTTCATTGACTGCATTGTGTTTCATTACAGTTCTTGCAAGTTTTTTCTTTATTATAAATACAACACCATTTCTTCTTTGTCTTTCATTTCCAGCATAGTAGACCATGTTATCATCTGATGCAAAGTGCCCGATGCCAGCCCATTTCAGTTTGCTGACTCCCAACAGATCAAATTGTACGCGTTCCATTTCATTCTTGACCACCTCCAACTTCCCTTGGTTCATGCTTCGTATGTTCCATGTCCCAATATGTAAGACATCTTTACAGCTTCTGACTCTCATTTCATGCACAGCTGAATCAGCAGTCAGATATCCCGAGGGCTTTGATCCAACCACATCATAAATGCTAGCTTTACTCTGAAAAGTCTTCAGCTCCTCCCAAGTAGCTAGTGCCTTCCGACCTGGGGGTCTCATCTTCCAGGACTATAGTGCAATTTGTTTTGTTGTGACTATCCATTGGGTTTTCATGGCAAGACAGAGAAGTAGATTGCCAGGCCTTTCCTCCGTGGAGTTTAAGTTTAGTGTTGTTGCTGTTATCACAGAAATGTGATCTTCCACCGCCAACACTGTCCCATTCTGCTTCTGCCCAGATGGGTGGCTTGACTTGGTCTGGCACCTCAGCTGAGACCTATCCATCTTGGGAGACCCTGCCAGTAGTTAAACTACCGATAACTTAGCCCTCAGCATCACTGATACACACAAGCCCTCATAGCACGACAAGCTGTAAAGCAAGTGAGGGCCATTAATATATTACTACCATTAATATATTACTCAGTTCTTGGGACCCTCAAACAGGCCTGTATTTTGAGGATGTCTACAATGAATATTCATGAAAATGTTTACATCTAGGGGACTAATTTGCATTCCTTGTATAGCCTAATTGCCAGACCCATTCAACAGTTCTGAAAATTGTGTCCTGGAAACCCTGTATGAAGAAATGTTGTTTTGTCGGGACTGGGAAATGTTTCTGCAAGGGATGCAAATCCATATGTATCAAGTCTGATGCTTTTTTGGCTGTCCACTTGGATAGAACATCTCTCTCTCTCTCTCTCTCTCTCTCCTTATTTTTAAAAACTGGACAAATCTCCAATAGGAAATAGAAGCAAAACATTTTTAGCAGAGAAATATGCTGACTATAATTCAATGCATCATGGGGGAAAATTAGGCAAAGCTGGAAGGACCACTCATCATTTCCAACAAAGAGACAGCTATCAGTTTGCTCTTGCTGCTGGTACTATCCTGAAATATATCTTGAGATCTGCTTTGATGGCTGCCAGGATTATCACTGATAACCCATCACTTTCTTACAAACCTTCTTTTGGTAGTAACAAGAGGGCTTTCACTTAACAAAGGCCTGCAGAACCTACTGAGAAAAAGGTGAAATATGTTGGAAGATGCAAATGTATGTGTTTATAGGTTTCTTTTGGGCCGATGTTTTGTGGAGATTAACCGACCATTCTGAGTCTTACTTCTTAAGTGGATATGTGGACAGAAGTATGGATTGAGTATTGGGCAATCATATTATAAATACTATTTTTGTAAAGAAGTTTGTTTAATTTAATCCCTGTGTTCTTCTTCCCTGTTTATTGTAAGATTTTGAACTTCATTGTGAACCACTTCGATTTTAGGAAAAAGCGGTATATAAGTCCTGTTAAATACATAAATATTTGCATAATATACTTCCTTCCTATCATAACTTTTATGTTGGACTTTGGAGGACTGGGGGATTATTATTATTATGTATATTGCTATACTGCATGATTTTAGAGCCGTTTTATTTTTATGTAACTTTATGAATTGGGATGTTAAATTGACACGATGTGTTTTTATTTTATCGTTTTATTTGATGATTGTACACTACTTTGTACAGGGGGTGTGTGCGTGCGTGTTAAAGTAAAGACTGATTTTGCAAAAATTGTCTAAGTAGGAAAATAGACAACCAGGTCTGCATGTGCCCAGTTTCCTGAATATTTTCTGAAAGGCTCACTAAACATGGAGGGCCCGATATTCATTAATGGTTCATTCATTCATGGTTTACAGACCTGTAGACGGTGTAAATGCCCTTAAGCAGGATATTCAGCGGTACTAACACAGTCCAATTATCCCTCGGCGGTGCAAGTTAGGCACAGAAAAAGCTGTCCTAACCTTTGTGGCAGAAGCTATCCGGGCAGTGGCTGAACTGGTAGCGGAATACGGCCCCAGCATTGATTATCTGGGTTTAGTGTTGAATTGGCACAGCTAGGCGCTGTAATTGTGCTAGCCGCCTCCGCTGAATATCGGGTCCAGAGTCTTTTCTAAAATACGCATATGGACACAGGAAATACACATGTAGTCAGGATCAGTGTAAGGACTGGAGGCGCCCTAGGTGGACTCTCTATCCTGCTGCCCCTCTCCCGATCCCATTGCCGCTGCTGTCGTCCCACTCCAGCGACAGCAGCAGTTGCAATGGCTTGGAAACCCAGGTGCAGCACTTACCTGAACACATCAGCACTGCATTGTGCTTTCTGCCTTCTACTATCTGTCGCAGATTTCCAGTTTATGCAAAGAAGACGTCTGCGTCAGAGGGGGGCGGAAATGTCAGATAGTAGAAGGCAGGAACCGCAACACAGCACTGGAGCATTCGGGTAAGTGCTACATCACGGTTTCCAAGCCATTGCCACTGCTGCAGGCCCCAGAGGGGGGCAATAGTAGTGGCAATGGTGCCCCTGGAGGTCCAGTGCTCTAGGCAACTGCCTAATTCACCTAATGGTAGCATCGGCCCACACATAGTTTGCAATATGGGCAGCAGAAGAAGCCATTTTGCAAAGGAATATGTTCAAAAAACGCAGGGCATCTCTTGGGGTTTGGAACATGTAAGTTGTGGTCCTTACATGTATAAGTGGCAATTTTGTAACCTATACGCACGTCAGCACTTGGGGGCCCTGTTACTAAACTGCGGTAGGATTTTGCTCTTGCAGGGGTTCAGCACTAAAACTAACACGTGGTAAATGCAAAGCCTTCAAGGTATCTGTTGGGGGGTGTGGCCAGCACATTCCTGGCACTTACCACATGGACAGGTCGTCTAACGCGCAGCATGACATGGTTACCATGGGAATTAGTGTGCAGTAACAGTTATTGCAGTCATGTGCTGACACTTTGCACATGCTAAAACATGTGTTACCTGCACAGTGCACTATAGTAAAATGGCCCTTAGATGCCCCTAAATGGTCTAAGGGGAGTCAATTAAGAAGTGAAGTTATAAACTAATGGCATAGCTTGCACTGAATGGGTCTGGATACAATAATTAACATGTGCCCCTATAGCACTAGGTTTTCCAAGGTAGTGGGGGCTGAGAAGGCCGGATCCCATTCAGAGCTCCAGTTAGGGCATGAGGAGAGGGAGAATGTGTGGTATAGAAAAACGTTAAATAAATAAAATAAATGTGTGGAAATTCAGGGATATCTGGGATATGATTTATGGTTATGATGTATTAAGATTTTTGATATGCCTTGCAAAACAAGCAAAATCAATATTCAGGGATAGGGATGAAAGAAGGAGAGGTGTTGAAATAGAGCTACAATCAAAATTGCAATAATCATTCAAATTTTAAATTAAACAGGTAAAAAAGTGTGTGTAGGTGCATACTGGAGGTAGGAATGTACATGGATGCGGGGTTTTGGTATGTAAGGCAGGGGATACTTGTGAAGTGTGTAGAGGGGTACTAAGACAGTAGGGATATGTAGGGAGTGTTTCCTGTGGGTGAAATGCCTCAGGTGTGGGAGTAGGGGCTTGTATTTGGGTATGTTGGGGATGCAGTGGGGTGTGATATGAAGGAGTGTGTGTATGTGAAGCTTGTCAGTGAGGTATCTCAGGATGTGGGGTAGTGGGGGAGGTACAAGCGTATGCATGCATGTGGGGAGGTATCCGAGGTCTGCAGAAAGTATATGTGTGGGGAGTGCAGTGGAGAGTAGGTGTCCGAAGTCTGCAGGGAGAGTGCATTAGGGAGCTGCCCGAGGTCTGCATTCAGGGTATAGGGGATGCAGTACAGGGAACACTCCCCACCTTTTCCTCTTTTCCCTTTCCCTTAGGGCTTATAAAACAGGAGGCGAGTGCAATACACACTGCAATTACCTCTAGCACGGCTGGTGCTCTTGCACTGCCTCTCAATCCAGCCGTCAAATGTTCCCATATGGCTAGAAGCAAAGCCTCGTGATAAGATCTGTGAGATCTCAAGGTTCATACTGTGAGAATCCAGCTCCCACAACAGCTCAAGATAAGGCTGTGTGAAAATGTCAAGAATTCAGGTACAAACTAAAAGTGTAAGAGAAAAACTGGCTAGCTGCAGCAACAGAGGAGACAAAAGCCAATGCCTACTGTGCTCACAACCCCATTTGTGCTAAGCTGCTACACACCAGCTCATTAATTGCCTGTCTAAAGTGAACACAGAGCTGCCAAGTTACTTTATGCCCAATCCTGGTTCTCAAATGACATTCTCAAAGTGGCGTGGTTTATGTCGTCCCTGATTCTGATCACTAAAATCTGTGCTGCAATGCCATAATGCACCAGGAAGAGGCTCTCAGAAATCCAGGGCTGGCCCATAACGTCCATCCTGAAATGGGGCAACTTAGCAGCTCTGTCAATTGCATTTAACCACTAGGGGGGAGATGAACAATGGCTATAACTCTCCTTTCCCACTTGAAATAATTAATTGTTTTCAATTTGGTCAACACATAGCCTTTTTTTAAATTTTTTATTTATGAACTTTTATTGTTACAACTAACTCCCCTTGACATTATGAACAAGGCTTACCATGTTCTACAAATACCCCCTCCCCTCCCTTCCCCTGTACCACCATGCACTGTGTACAAATGATTCTGCAGACACAAAAGTAACATCTTCCCCCTCCAACCCCCACCTTATTGTTCATCAGTTGTGTCTGCGGTCCCACGGTTGACCTCTCTAGCCATTTGCCTGTGTTCACATAGCTCCCATTTCTCCTGGAATTGATGCAACTGTGCTCCATGTGGCGCTATTGCCTCTGACACACAGTATATCCATTCCCACCTGGAAATCACTTCATTCATTTCTGGCATAAGCTTGCTCCTCCAACACTTTGCCATACTCATTCTTGATGCCACTACATACATTCAAACTGGTATCCGAGCCCCTCTAATAGGACCCCTCAAAGGTAAATTCAACAAGAAACTCTGAGGCTCTGGGGCTGCCTGATCACCTCCCATGCTAGCAATGAAATCTGCCGCTTGTCCCCAATATTTTACCGCTTCTGGGCAACCCCACCACATATGGAAAAAGTCTCCAAGTTGTCTGCAGCTCCTCCATCCCTCGGCACCCCATCTTATGGAGGCGATAGGGGTCCCAGTACATCCAATATAATACTTTATAAGCAGGTTCTAGCAAGGAGACCACTAATGAAAGTCCCCTGGTCTGTTCAAATATCTTGGACCATGCTTGATCACTCAGCCCCTCTCTGATGTCCTCCTCCCATTTCCTCCGAAAGAGCAGCTTGTCTGAGTCCAATTGGAACAATATTTTGTGCACCTTTGGCAACAAACCCTTGGAACCTTCTCACATAACACACACCTTTTCAAACTCCAACCGCAGGCCCGCACTGGCCCCCATCCCCCACCCCACACCGACTGCACATAGTAGACCACTTGGTTATAATCAAATTCTTGCCCCGCCTCTAAGTTAAATTGTTGCTGTAGCTCACCAAATCCTATCACCCTTCCTTTGGATTCTACCAGCTGCCCCACCCTCACTAGGTCCACCTCTCCCTAGCCCCTATATGCACCGTACATCCATCTGGGGGGGAAATGCTCACTAAACTGTACTGGGGGTGTTTTAATAAATTGAGTTTTTCCCGCACAAACTCTCACGGTACTCATCCCAGACTCTCAGAGAATGTTGCACAAAAGGGGAACTCCCTTCCTCCCTTCTCTCCTGTCTCTGTTACCAGAGCAAGTGGCCCAGGGACATTGTTCCACTTAATTCCTGTTCAATCTCAACCCATTGCTTCCCCTTTTCTATATGTCCCCACTCGATCAGCCCGCTAAATATCACTCCCAAATAATACTCTCTGATATCTGGTATCCCCAGCCCTCCCCCCTTCCTATCCCTCATGAGCACATGCCTAGCTACATCAGATAAAGTCAATAATTCACCACTGCCATGCCTGCAAATCTCATCCATGATTGGCACCGAGAGAGCAGTGAACAAAAATAGCAATCAAGGTAAGATATTCATCTTAATGGTGGCTATCCTGCCCATCCAAGACATAGTGACCCGCTCTCAGCATTCCAGGTCCCCATAATTTCTTATGGTTGAGCATATACAGTTCCTCCCACTTCACCCCATCTGAATCCCCAAGTATCTAATGGAGTTCTTGGCCCAATTAAAGGCAAAGGCTGTCCGCAAGTAGTTCTCAAGCCTCACTCCAAATGGATCTTCAAGATTTCTGTTTTGGACATATTCATTTTATATCCTTATAGTGTACTATATAAGAAGATCTCCTTTGCCAGGTTCTGGAGTGAAGTCAATAGGTGTGTCACTATGTAGATAATATCAACCGCAAAAAGGCCTCTCTTATATCACTTTGGTCCCACTGCTATGCCCCTAATATTAACATTTGATCTCACCCTCTCTGCCAATTGCTCTATCACCAGGGCAAAAAGTAGATGGGAAAGTGGGCATCCCTGCTGCGTTCCCCTGCCCAAAGCAAACTCAGAGTAAGCCCCATTCACTCGTACCTGTGCCTCTACTCAATAAACCGGCTTCCACGACCCACCCTCTCCAACACTTGCATCATAAACCTCCACTCTAGCCTGTCAAAAGTTTTTTCAGTGTTGACTGCCACCAGCACCGCATTCTCCACTCCTGTCCTTGTTGTCCATATCAAATTCAGTAGTTTCCTGACACTATCTTGGCCTGCCTTCCTGGGAAGAATCCTACCTAATCCTCCATAACCACCTTCCCAATCATGCCCTGCAGGCAATTGGCCAGAATTTTTGCTAATACTTTGACATCTAAATTAATCAGAAAGATTAGTCTAAATGACTCACACATAGTTGAATCCTTTCCATGTTTAAAGAGGACTGTTATCCCAGCAACATACATCAACTCTGGGACCATACCCTTCTCTAATACCTCACTGAACACCTCCACTAATTGCACTGCCAGTAAATCCTGATATTTTTTATAAAACCTAGCGGTGTAGCCATCCAGTCCTTGGGCTTTCCCTTCTTCATACTGGCAATTGCCTCCTGCATCTCCCCTTCTGTAATCTCTGCATCCAGCTTGGCCCCCTCTTGGTAGTCAGGCAATGCATGTTTCAATCCCTCAAAAGGTTGCAATATCCCCCTCCAAAGCCCGTTGCTCAATTTGATACAACATTTGGTAATAATGGCAAAATACTCCTCTCATGTACGCCTCTGCAAAATGGAGCACTCCTGAGTCATCCCAGATCTTCAGATTTGTTGCCGCTTTACCTGTGCCTTCAATTTAGCCACCAATAACTGGCCCACTTTGTTACCCCACTCAAAATAGTGTTGCTTTGTCTGTTCCAGTTTAAAGCCAATATCTCTCTGCATGAGCCTTAACAATTGGGCTCTCTCCTCTTTAACCTGTGTTGCTGTAGCCTTGCTCCCCTGGCATGCCCACTCCTCCTCTAGTTTCTGTAACTCTTCCAGAAGACTCCTCTCCTCCTTCTGTCTCTCCCATTTTTGATAGGACCCTTTGGAAACCAACACACCTCTCACCATCACTTTCAAGCAATCCCATTGTTTCCCTACCCCTACCTCTCTCCCCTCCATTACTTGCATAATAGGCCACGATGGCATCCCCCACCTTTTGAACTGCTGCAGCATTTGTCAATACGGATTCATTCATTCATCTGCCAAAACTTTAAGCCATTTTCCCTCTTCCCCACATCAGCTTCATCCCTATGGGTACATGTTCTAACCACGTCACCTCCCCAATTTCTGCACCAATCAATAGTGTTCCCATGTGCAGTCAACCCATAGCATAACTATTCTGCTGTAATTCTGATGGGGGTGTGAAAAAAAAAGGTGTACACCTTCTTCCCCTTCACATAGTCTCCAACTGTCCTTCAAAATGACAACCTCTACCAGTTTAGCCAGCCTTTTTCTGTGACTCTGGCCTCCAATGCTCTGGCCTCTGGAATTATCCACCCTGGGGTCTCTTGTCAAGTTAATCCCCCCCAAGTACTAGAGGAGCTGCAGAAAAGTTCTGTAGCCTTCTCAACATCTCATCAAAGAAGGCTCCTTGTGCTGTGTTTGATGCATAGATATTAGCAAGTGCCAGCACCACACCATCCAATTGTTACCACCATCTTGTGTCCCTCCACTATCAAGATAGCCACAACACCTTTCTTATGGTTTTCCCCCTTAGATGCCAGGTATACAATTGGGTATTTCTTACATTGCAGCAATCCCACTTGCCCCCTCTTTAAATGGGTCTCGTGAAGGAAGGCCACAGTGGCCTTCATCCGGGTTGCCTCCCACCACATGAGGTTCAGCTTCTGCCAGGATCCCAAGCCCTTCACATTCATAGAAACAAACTGACAAGACAATTTTCATTCATCCACACCTATCCTTACCATACATCATGTCCAATTCACCCATGTGGCTCCCACTACACAATCCACCCTGCCTCTTTCCCTCCCCTCCCTTCCCACCCTCCCAACCCCTCCCCCTTTCATCCTTTTCCATCGTCCCCTTACCTAGAATGTGGAGTAGTGACCCACCAAGCCGACCCCTCTCATCCACCCCTAAATCTATACCCCTCTCTATTATATTCAGTCTAGTCTCCTTTTTCTATTCCCCTTCATGCATAGCCCCCTCAACATACATCCCCCTCCTCCTCCCCATCTCTCATATCCTTTTGCCCCATCCCCAAATCTCTTATCAACCACACTTCTACCCTCCCATTATCACAACATCTGTCCAACCCACTTATACAACATTTTAAATAACATTCACAGCTTAATATCCCACCGGTAAGCATTTGAAGCCCCCACCCACTCCTCTCCCCCCAAAGACATCATTTGTCCATTTCATCTCCACTTCTACTAGTCCAAACAAACCCCTCATCTTAACAGTCCAACGTTATTTGGCCAGTGCTGTCTCTTTCCTCAGCTCCCTTCAAATCAGAGGTGTCCAAATAACACAGTTCAAGTGACTATCTTACTCTTCCCCACTTGTCCCGCTAGTACTGTGAGTCTACAACTGTGAAATGATTGTATCTTACACATAGGGAGTGGTTTTCTTTGCTTTATAATGCTCCCTTTATGTAAAGACAGGGTAGTCACTAGAAAAAACTGTTCCCTGGGCAAGTGTTGTTTTTGGTGCCCCCCCCCCCTTCCCTTTTGGGGTCGGCTGGCATAATGCCTACCCCATGCAATGGCCCTGTGTCAAGGTAACTCAGAACATCTTTGCAGCAAAGCACTTGGACTGCTTGCTCTATGTATCATCTTGCAAACGAATTTGAAGTTTACAAGCTCTTTGCTTTCGATGGGAAAAGACCACCTCTGACAGGCCAGGGGCTGACTTTGTGGGAACCTGCCTTTTGCAAGCCAAACACACAATTCTGCAGCTATTTCTTCAAAACAAAATCCTGTGTTCTTTCAAAAAAGAACAAGCAATGCGAGAGAAAAATGATGCTTACGGGGAATGATGGGGAGAGATGGGGCAAGCGGTGGGGGAGCTGTTTCTTTGTTGTACAAATGTGACATCATTGGTTTGTTTTTTAACTGCAATGTTCAAATGCAAAACATTGTTTTAAAAGAATGTCAACATCTTGTTTTAGTTTAAAAGCAAGAAAAGCAATCTGTGAAGAATGAGTTTAAGAAGAAAAGATTAAAACGTTTTTATATGGAAACAGCATCCTACAGCAGATAAAGAGCTTAAGCCCCAGCTATTCTCCCAATTTTGCTCCTTTAGCAATATCTCAGATCCTCTCAGATCCCAGCTGAATCATGACTTTGCCAAGGGGGAGAGAGAGAGAGCAGAGGTGGGATAGGTGGGGTAGGGGGAGCAGAAGGTGAAAACCAGATAACAGACCTCTACCCCCGTCTCATCCACTTCCTCCTCCCCTACATGCACGAAGAGAGCAGCACAGGCCTTGTGTGTCACAGGTTTCTAGTCTAACAGGAAGCCCACACAAGAGAAGGGGGCAGTACCTATGAACATTCACTGACTCACATGTCCACTACTAGGCATAAGTCACAGTGGCGATCCACGGTTTCTATTATCCCCATCTACAGATGATGGGATCCCATTTGGGGTCCCAACCCACAATATGGGAAGCAATAGTATAAAGAATCCTATCTAAGACTGGCTGGCCCAAGGACTCAGCGGCAGTGCTGTGGCCCTCTGTGCAGAACTAAGGTTCCATCCCTGGCTCGCGCTTCTGTTCTATGAGCAGGCCCAATGTGGGGGTGCAGCAGAGACTATGTTCACAACCCCTGGTCACTGTTCAACAGTAATGCCTAGTGGTGACATTCAGGCTCTATGTTAAGCTGGGTTCTAGAAGGAGCCAGGGGTGTGGGCACTGGATAAGAACAGTCGCCAAAATGGCGCAGCTGAGCTGGGAGGGAACATAAAATGGGGGGGGGGGGAGGGGGGGGAGAAACCTAGGCAGCTGAAAATGAAGGGCTCATGGTGTCATAGCCCAAGAGATGCTGATTCTGGATCATCTAGAGGAAACTGCCAGATCCCTTCCCAAAAGAGGCTGCTGATCACTTTGCTCTGCACAGTTTGCAAATTCTACACATTTTGCCCAAGAATTTAATTTCCTGTGACTCCCAGAAGAGAAAAAAAAATCCATAGAAAGATGAAATTGTGAAAAAAACACATCTAATGCTCTGATGTGGGGGACTTTGCACAAAAGTCCCACCGCACTTTTTGTAAACGTTTATTTTGCTTGCACATATGATTTTTTTTTCCAGAATTTTTTTTTATTTTTAGAAGCTGCAAGAAAATACAGCTGTGGTCCGACCATACAACAGTTTAAAAACTAAAAAGTTTGACCTTAATTAATTTGCTCTTTCTATGTGGATTCTTAACTCTTGCCTACATCATAAAGGCAGTTTTTCAAGGTTTGACCAAGCTTGAATATAAATAAAAGAGCAACCACATGCATGTGGGAATCCTGATCTTGAAATCCGCCCTGCTATCTGAGGCCTTCAGTCCTCCCCTTCTTCCTTATATTGAAGCTCCAGCTTTACTATAACATTTCCCTACTCGTTCCAGAAACATGCATGTGTTTGCATGGCCACCCGCTGACAGCGCACCTGCTTCCCTATGGTAGATTCTTGCTACCTGCACACTCTCGGCTCTGATCGCCTTGTGCATGGGGAAGCAGGAGAAAGACTGCAGGAAGATGCAGGGGGCGTAGGTGGCCTTGTCTCATCTGCAGCCTGGAGATCTGGGAGAATAAAAAAAGGGCCATATTGCAATGAAATGCACTGTGCTGAGGAGGACAAAATTTTAGAATAAAGGAAGCCCCATGGATAAAGAAGGAATGTTTTTTTGGCTGAAATAGGAGCGCTTCACTATGTTACAGAGAGACACACAGACAGGCACGCTGCGTCAATTAGGATAACTGATTGCTTCATGTTCACCAGGATACTTCTATGCAATATTCTTCCTTATTGACCATTTGAAAGCACTCTGGCCTAGGTAACCCTTCCTTTCTTATAAGTTTAACAGGGTTGCATCAAAACCCAAACATGAGATCTGGCAAAAACCTCCTGCCACACACAGTCATCAGGTTACCTTAATAAATTCTGTAAATTCCATCCAAGCAGTCCAACATCTCCCTGCAGTAAGAAAATATCCTCTTTTTTTTTTTACCTATTAATGGATCTAGCATCATAAGTCTTCATTTGCAATGACCCAAGGATTTTCCCCTCCCAATGTACCTGGTTTAGTCATTACAGTGATTGTCTTGGGCTGACGACTGTGCATTGAGGCTCCTTCTGGAGTCCCATAATCATGGGCCTTGAATCTGTCCACAAGGTGTCACTCTTAAGCAATGAGCACAACTCCCTTCCATGGGGGACTGTGAATACTGTCTCCACATCATCCCCACCCCCAGCTGGGAAGAAGACGACCTGGCTTTGAGATCAAACCACACACCTTCCGCATGGCGGTGCATAACATTATCACCAAGTTACTGGGGCTGGGCTTTATTACACTGGAAGAATTTATAATAAATACAGATGTCAGCTTGGAGGACAATCTATACTATTTATTTATTTATATTCTCTTATATACCGTGCTATTCTGCATCAGTGCAGTTTACATTGAACAAACTGAACTTACATTGAACAGGGCATTATAACTTGGAGATAACTATTTTACAGGGAACATGGGCTATGGAGGGTTAAATGGCTTGCCCAAGACCACAAGGAGCACCTGTGGGACTAGAAACCCCAGTCCTTCCAGCCCAAGGTTGCTGTTCTCTAGTGGGATTTGAACCTCCGACCTTCCAGCCTGAAGTACCTTGCCCCAACCACTAGGCCACTCCTCCACTCAGCTAGTTTCCAAGTGTATACTTGCATTTCATAGTATCTATTGACAACTTTAGGTTTGTATCTATTACCCTTCTCGCGTTCCTTTCATATCAGAAATGTGCAATCCCTTACACAGAATTTCCCAGACTAAGAAGACACAATAAGACTACACGAACATCCCAAACGATCCAATATTTCAAAATTTCCATTGAAAATAGATTTTGGAAAAGCATGAGCACAGATATGCAGTTGCTAGTTATGTGGGTGTATTTTCTGTGAAAACTAACACGCATACTTTTGGAAATCCAAATATATGCATAAAAGTGAACTCTCCACCCCAACCCGCCCCCCTCACTAATAAATGGATGCATGTGCTGGGCAATTTTGAGAAGTTCTCTCTGTGTACAAACTGCATTTAACATGTGAAAATCCCTTTGTAAACTTCCTATGTAAGTCCATCCCATTACTGCTTGATCACTGTTCTGCATTACAAGATAGCTGTGATTCCTTTCTGTGTGTTCTGGTCTTTCACCAAAAACAAATTCCATGCTCAGAGTGGGGAAGAGAGAACCTGGACATGTTTTATTTTCATTGTTGGAAGGGGGGGGGGGGTGAAACCTCTAGAACTGTTTGAAATGTTCTAGATGTTCTGTGGGACATTCCAGATTACCCACATAAACACCTCTGAGCTTTCAAGGATGCTTTTCAAAAGTGTTTGCAAAAATAATTGCATTTGTGAGCCAAATAACCATTGCCTTGGCCTTCTCCTAGAAGTGATCTCAGCCACGGGAGACCATCCTGTATCCCAGTGTCTGGAGCTAACATAGGATATTGTGGGAGCATTTTCAGAGTCTGAAGCTGTGGAAATGAGCCTGGGAGACTGGGAGTGCTCTTCTGTGCTTCCAACATATATCTGTGTTTGCCAGTGTTCGTTACCCAATTAAAGTCAGCGAAACTCAAACATCTAAGCCATTTCTAAGTTTTAAGAGGGTTCCATTCTTGTTCTTGGCAATATAAGTTCTTCTGTCCTGAGTTCAGAATAAGCCCATGCAGAAAGTTTTAGCCATATGATAAAAGGGAAAGCAGGAAATGGTGAACAGACAGAGGCAATGAAGAGAGTCTGCCAAAGCATATCCTGAAGTCAGAATATTTCAGGGCAGCACCTGTAAACGGCTTTGGTTTACACACACCATGACAGCAATGCACAGCATTTGCAAGCCAGTTAAGAGGAAATACCGAACAGGGTTTAAGAGCACAAAATGTTTCCTGTCACCTATAAAGCAAGGTTGTACGGCTAGCTGTGTCAGATGGCTACCAGAGGCATCACTCTCCTAACTTTCCTCTCACTTTAAACTTGCAAGGACTGGTTGGATCTCGTTCACTGTTCCTGTTTCCAAGGGTTATGGCTTCTGCTGGAGTGTTTCTTTCAATGAAAAGGATAGCCGAGGAGTCGACCCAGACTTTCCCTTGAGGTCTGGCAGCTGTGCGCCCTACAATTCTGTCAACCTCCAATGAAGGGAAAACAAGAAATGGAAAGAACTTCTCTTTATCCCATCCGCTCACAGTTAGGAGGATAATTAAACAACAAAAGGTTTGTGCATGCTTGGCTGGTAAGACAGACAGACAGACAGGGATTCATTTTGGGCGGGTCGGATGGTACCTGAAGGGCAATGATTCAGCTGTCAGGTTTACACCAAGGTGGTATCAGTAAATCGTTTGTTATGGGCACCGATAGGAAATGCAATATGCAGTTCTTGCTGGAAAGCTTTCACGCCCATTCCTTCCACTATCTGCTAGCAGGATCTGTGCAAGGATGGTGGGAGTTCATTAGGCTTTAGGAATATTGCCTGTCTCTTCTCGGTGAGAAGTATAAGCTAAATATCTGCCACAGAAATCAATAGAACAACTATAGGCAATTTCTGCAGATAATGAAAGCGGAGGTGGATTCCTTCCTCTTTAGAAGAGAAATCATTTGTGAAGTTCCGTTCGTGCTCCCAGACTGAGGGCAGAGATTATGGGATCTATTTTTTGGGAGGGCTCTTCTGCAGCCATGTTCCTCCATGCACTCCCGCATACCTTCTCTCTGGGCAGAGCATCCTATCCTGCTTGCACAACACTCCTCACTGTCTCAGCATGTCTGCATAGTTTGCAACTAAAAGTCTGTATTTTCTCTTCCTGAAATATCCATCTTGCAACCACAGAGAATGTTTGATAGGACGAGGTTCTTATCCCACCCAGGCATTTTACCTTCTAAACGGGCAGATCAGCCAGAAAAATGCTGGAGTATAAAAAACCAACACCACAGACAGACAGAATAAAGAGCGAACTTGAGAGCTCTATAGAGGGTGCACGCCTTCTTTAACTTCTGTTCAAAAAGTCTGAAGTACATTCCATTTAGTTCCTAAACACACTCGCTTAATGTGTTTAAAAGCCATTCCTAAGTCATTCAAGGCAAAGTTACATGAAGGGCGGGGTGGGATTGTAACTCAAATGTGTGGAGAAGAATCCTTCCCATCTCAGCCCCCTTGCATTCATCAACCCCAAGTGGCGTGGTCCAGAGACAGGGTCCACATTCCCCTCTAGCTGGATTTGTCCAGAGATCACTTGAGTCATTCAGGAAAATAAATTATTTACAAACCTTGGAGGTTTCTTTTGTAATGTGGTTTACTTTTTCGAGGCATGAAGTTCCAATACCTTCACTGCCCTTCCCGAAAAAATAAAAAGAATTACACTTGCTTTACCTCTGCATCTTTTCTGCAAACCCTTGAAATGTTCTTTCTAGGAAAACAAGAGTAGGTTCCGGAACACATCAATTCTCAGAATTCCTTCTAGGCTATTGTTATAGAATCTAACAGGTCAGCGTGATACAGCATCAATGCTCAGCAAACTTTCTCTGCAAACAGTGCTCCTACCTCAAAGTATTCTGTACAGAACACTGTAGACATTTTAGCTCTCTCCCCCCAAAAATGCATGGCTCCATACCCTTAAATGTGCTTTAAATCTCACTGTCTGCAGAATGCAAATCCACTAAACAAAGCCCTGGATGGCTGAAAGGTATTGGAGTTCCTTACCTCAGAAGCTGTAACAATTTCAACCAGTAGGGAGGAAATGTCTAACTAGCTGCCGCCCTAGACAGAAGAGCAGAGCAAGAGAGGCAGGCAAGGCGCCCTAGTCACTAAAGCTGCAAGCGAGCCCTAGTCCCTCCCAAAAGTCAATGCTAAGTGAAGACATAGCCCTTCTGTTTACAAGTGGCAGCCAGTGAGAGGCATCAGCCTCCCATTACTGGGCCAGGCAGCCAATGAGTGGGCTCTGGCCAAGGTGGGTTCAGTCTGCCTCCAGAGATGCCTGTCATTCCCGGGCCCGCTCAGGAAGCCACTCATCAGAAAAGCAAGCCCTAAAAAGCTCCGAAAATTCATGCAGGCTGCCAAAACTCGCTTGCTACATGTCCTTTTATGGTTATCCTTTGCAGGGCCTCTGAAAGTAAATCCAGAGTCAGGGACAAGCAGAAGAAATGTTCATCTTGGAGCTGAGGCTAATCGAGCTTTCTTTCTATGTAGACATGTATGTGTCTGTATGTACGTATGTGAATAGAGAGAGGGCTAGCATAGGTATAACAAGGACAGACTGTAGTAAGCATATGGACTTTGAGTGAAATACAAATTATTTTCTTTGTCCTTCCTCAATATTGTTTATCAGTTTCTTTTTTTTTTTGCAAATTGAATCCATATGCATACTGAATTAGAGGGGTGGAGGAGGGGAGAAGGAAAGTATTGCTTTAGCCATTTTATTTTGCTAGCAAGCAGAAAGAGAGAAGCGAGAAGGATGAAGTGGGAGACACAGTTTTACCCAGCAAGCAAAGCACTAAAACTGCCTGCTGACTGTTCACTTTCCTACAAAAGGGAAATGTACCACGAAGATGACAGATGGTTGATATTGATCCCAAAAGTCTGACGTGCTCCAACAGACTTTTCTAGGTTCAGATTTCCAGGTAGCAGGAGGATTTTTCATGTCCTTTTTATTTCTCTTTAACAAGTTACCTTTTTTTTTTGATCCAGCGGGCTGCTGTCATTACCTAGAGCTAGTTACAGATTTTAGAATGTTGATGTGGCAGAGGAAGCCCAAGAAAGTTCAAGCCCACTCTGTTTGCCAGACATAAAGCTGGAGGTTTGTCTTAACTGAGCTGGGAGTCTGGTCTATGCCTGTAATAGGTACGTATTTGATGGCCAGTCCTTTGACAGTTGCAACATACTTGTGAGCTAGGGCTGGGGATACAGAAAAATGGAAAATGACGGCAGATAAAGACCATACTGCCTCTTCATACCAACTTCTAAGCTGCATGAGTCTGCGTTCATGGGCTGTGTCAGGATTGTCATAGGAATTATTTCAAAGGGTTTTGCTAGAAGCCCCATGGGGCTAAGAGCACTCATCATGCTATTTAACAGCACTATCCGGATCATGCTGCAGACTATCTTCACAGACCGCCCTGGCACTACTACAAGCACTCCGTGAGTGGGGCAGGGTCAACACTAACTGTGTTGACTTTATCCAGTTAGTCCGATATTCAGCTGACACTAATCCACTGAACTTAGGCTACTAGACAAGCAGGCCTTAGATACGGGCTGAATATCGACACTAACTGGAGAAAGTCACCATACGCCACCCAGCTCAAATCTTCAGTGGCAGCTCCTATCCTGAAACTCCTCTGAATATCCCACTGATAGTCGTTAGAATATTGGACCCTATGATTTTAGATGGGCAAAATAAAAATGCCAGAAACTCCAGCAACCCCTTCAGGCTTACTTACTGAGCAACATTAATATGAGTTTTCTGGAAATTAGCACAACTTAATTGCAACTAATACATGTTAAAACAAATTGATACACCTTTTAAGACCAAATAAATCAGTTAGATAATGCATTACGTTGCATACAACTGCATACAAAATAGCTTATTATTATGTCAAAGGGAAGCATGACTGGCATTAACCTTTTTACTGCAGGTTACTCCTGGAAAGTTAACTACACCTGTGAAGGTGTCGTTACCTTTCTCCTGAGAGTATTAGCTCCCTAATGTAGTGGACACTGGCTCCTTTACATGATGGCAAGCCGCAGATGGAGTCTACTGTCCCACACTCTGTGTAATGTTCCTGGATGCAGTTTCACATGTTACTACTGTGGTGTCAGTGTTGGATACCGTATGTTAGGAAGGCTTACCCAGTGCTTAAATGGTGGGTTTTACTATGCTTTAGTATACAGCCGCACAGAAATCAGTTATTTAAAATATTGAATAGTCCAGCAATATTTGAGAGACTTAAATGGTATCTACCATCTCTACAGCAGTCCCTGGAAAATTCTCAAGTGATGCCCACTAGCCAGTCTCTGGGAAACTTGATTTTCTCTGTTACTTGCTATCAAGGGAATGCTAAGTAGTAATAGGCATTAGTAAGGGAAAGGGTGGTCTTGGAGGCTAATACATAAAAGGTTTGGAAAAGTCCATTAAAAATCATTAGCCAGGTAGACTTGGGCGAGCTATCATCCATCTTTGGTTCAGAAACAGTTCTTTCAGAAAAATATCTGTTGGCTTTAAAAAAAACAACAACAATACATCTTAGTGGGGTTGGATTCATCTCAGTATACTACTGCTGCTTTCAAAGGCACTTAAATAAATCATCCATTTTATCATTTCCTTTCCTCTTAGTTCCCAGGAACACAGCTTCTTTCAGCATATTGGGATATCATGCAAGATGGCATAAGGAGCAATGGCCTTAGAAGGCATCACCTGCTTGTGAGTGCAGAATATGCCCAGTTTCATGGGCTAGAGACAGTGTTCCATTCCAGGAATAAGAAAGACACAACTTTTCCTTGTGTGGCTTAAACTGACTTTTGAGTGGATAAGCTTGAGATAGGGGGCAACCTGTAGTTTAGGCACAATCAGCTTTTCCAGTCTATTGAGTGGTGCCAGAGTTTAAATTAATATGTATGGTCAGCATCACCTTATATATGCAGTAATGGCCAGACTAGACCATAGCAACATAGTATATGATGGCAGATAAAGACCAGTATGGTCCATCTAGTCTGCCCAGCAAGGCGGCAAGAGCAGGTGCACCTGCCGCTCCGTGCAGGTCACCCCTCCCCATGCCTTTGTTTAGGGGTGTACCCACTGTTCCGTGTAGGTCACCCCTATTTGTTGAGATATAAGGGATGGCTATGTTTATTTTGATTTTATCCTATTGCTATAAAGGGATCCACTGTGTGTGTCCCATGCCATTTTGAATTCTGTCACTGTATTTGCCCCAATCACTTCCTTCAGGAGAGCATTCCAAGAATCCACCACCCTTTCAGTGAAAAATTATTTCCTGACATTGCCTTTCAGTTTACCCCCTTGCAGCTTAATGTTATGCTATCTAGTTTTACAGCTTTCCTGTTTTTGGTGTATTTAAAATATTTAAAGGTCTAAATCATATCTCCCCTGTCCCTCCTCTCCTCCAGTGTACATATTTAGGTCTTCATTTATCTCTTCTCATAAGTCTTCTGATGCAGGCTCCAAATCATTTTGGTCGCCTTCCTCTGAACCAAGAACCAGATATTTAACTGGACTTACCCACAGAGCAGCAGCACAAAACTGAGAAGTCCCTTGTCCATGAATTTGCAGCAGCATTGTACTTAAGGGTAGTGGTGGTTGGTGACTCTCTTCTGACAATGTTGCTAATCCATGTCAGCACAAATGATACTGCCAGGTATCCCTCTGAGTGTATCAAAAGTGACTTCATGACTCTGGGACAGAGGGTGAAGCAGATAGGGGTGCAGGTGGTGGTCTCGTCAATCCTGTCTGTTGAGGGTAAAGGCCAAGGCAGAGAAGCTCGCAACCTGGAGATGAATGCATGGCTGCATAGATGGTGTCATCGAGAGTGTTTTGATTTCCTGGACCATGGGATGCTGTTCCAAGGGTTGCAGAGCAGAGATGGTGTCCATCTGTCCAAGAAAGGTTGACATGTCTTCAGTACCAGACTGGCTAATCTACTGAAGAGGGCTTTAAACTAGATTCGTTGGGGATGGGTGAAGAAAGCCCCCAGGTAAGTGAAACATGAAATGCCTTTATGGAAATGGGTAAAAGGAACAACATATGGAAAGCGGTGTGCATAAAAGCCTGTAGCATGGGAAATAAGATCCCAGATGTTGAAGCTTTAATGGGAGAGGCTGACTTAGATTTAGTAGCAGTTACAGAAACATGGTTCACAGAAAACCATGACTGGGATGTAACTATACCAGGCTATACTTTATTCAGAAATGAAAGGGTAGGAAGAAGGGGAGGAGGAGTGGTACTATATATAAAAAATAATAGAAGCCCCAAAAAGGAATTTTACCTAATAAATCCCAAAGTGTGTCAATTGACGCATTATCATGATGACTGCGTTGAGCATGAAATGCAGATGTGAATTAATTTGAAGATACTTATTTGTTTACTACGTGCAGTATGTGATATCATTACCTAACTAATATTTATTTATTTTATTTATTTAACAATTATTTCTATACCGCTCTTTCACAAGTATCAAGTGCGGTTTACAATGAACATTATGTTATATGGTATGGGTAGTATCATACCAAGTCATTTTACATAGAACATAGAACAGGTGAACTAGGTACAGGTAACAGTATAATATTTAAACAGTAAATTATTAGAACGTTAAACTATTAGAACATATGTATATAGTAGATATTTACAATTATCTTATGGTTCTAGCAGTGGCGTTGGTATAAACCTTCAAAGATGCATTTGCGTCAATTGACACACTTTGGGGCTTCTAGCGTTAAAGCTTTGGAACTACAGTGCTTAAAAGGGAGAGAGGAAGCACTGTGGATTAAACTAGAAAGAGGGAAAGAGAAATCTATTTGCATTGGTGTGATATACAGACCTCCCTCACAAGAGAAAGAGATGGATGGAGAGTTAATTGAAGACATACTCAGCATTGCTAGGAAAGGGGAAATGCTACTGATAGGGGATTTCAATATGCCAGATGTTGATTGGCATATTCCTGCTGCAGTATCATCTAGAAGTAATGAGATCCTGGACTCTCTACAGGGAGAACTATTCAGGCAACTGGTAACATAACCCACACTTGAAGGGACCATACTGGACTTGGTGCTTACCAATGGTGAAAGTGTTTCTAATGTTATAGTGGGAGATCATTTTGCATCCGGTGATCATCAGATGGTGTGGTTCAGTTTTAGGACTAGGGCTGTTAAATTCCATTCAAAAGCAAGAGTCTTATATTTTAGGAAAACTAACTTTGCCAAGATGGGCCAATACCTCAGGGAGTTATTGACAGGATAGGAACAGCAGGGGGATGTAGAAAAACAGTGGACAAAACTGAAAGGGGATATTTTAAGGGCAACCAACCTTTTTGTTAAAATGGTAAATAAAGGTAAAAGGAAAAGGAGACAGGTATGGTTTTCGAAAGAAGTAGCTGAAAAAGTGAAGAAAAAGAAGGAGGCCATCATAAAATACAAGAGATCACAGAGAGAGGAAGACAGGCATCTATATTTGGAAAAACCTAGAGAAACTACCAAAGAGCATCTTGAACAATTTTCAGAAGACTGTGTTCATGAGAAACAAGCTAAACTTAAAGTAGATAAAGCGATGAGACTGGATGGGATACACCCTAGAATACTGAGGGAACTTGGGGACATTCTAGCAGCTCCACTGACTGACCTTTTCAAAGCCTCGTTGGAGTTGGGAGTAGTGCCAAAGGCCTGGAGAGAGGCACATGTGGCCCCTTTACACAAAAGTGAAAGTAAGGATGTGGTTGAAAACTACAGGCCGGTTAGTTTAACTTTAGTGGTAAGTAAATTATTGAAAGCACTTCTGAAAGAGAAAATAGGGAGGTTTCTGGAGTCCAGCGGATTACAGGATCAGAGGCAGCATGGATTCACCAGAAGCAGGTCTTGTCAGACAAACTGATTGATTTCTTTGACTGGGTGGCCGGGGAGCTGGACCGAGGGAGAGCCCTAAATGTGGTGTATTTAGATTTCAGTAAAGCCTTTGACACCATTCGTCACAGGTGACTTAGAAACAAACTGAGCACCCTAGGGATGGACCCTAAAGTTACTGCTTGGGTTAGAAATTGGTTGAGTGGAAGGCGACAAAGGGTACAAGTAAATGTAGCTCACTCTGAGGAGAAGGAGGTTACCAGTGGTGTGTCCCAGGGATCTGTCTTTGGTCCAATTCTTTTTAACATCTTTGTTAAGACTAATAAAAGAAAATATTTTTTCACTCAACGTGTAATCAAACTCTGGAATTTGTTACCGGAGGATGTAGTAAAGGCTGTTAGTGTAGCTGGGTTTTAAAAAGGTTTGGACAAGTTCCTGGAGGAAAGGTCCATAAACCATTATTAAGAAGTGACCGAAGATATCAATGCTTGACCCAGTACAAGCATTATGGAACTTGTGTCTCTTGGAGAAACTGCTAGGTACATATGACCTAGATTGGCCACTGTTGGAAACAGAATACTGGGCTTGATGGACCTTGGTCTGACCCAGTATAGCATATCTTATGTTCTTATGTTCTTATGTAGTGATATAGCGGAAGGGCTGTTGAGTAAGGTTTGCCTTTTTGCGGATGATACCAAAATCTACAATACAGTAGACACCCAGGAAGGTATAGATAACATGAGGAGGGATCTAGCTATGCTTGAAGAATGGTCTAGAATTTGGCAACTGAGATTTAATGTTAAAAAATGCAAGGTCATGCATTTGCAATACAGCAATCCAAGGGAGCGATATAGTATAGGGGGTAAAGTACTTTTGTCCACTAAAGAAAAGCAGGACCTAAACGTGATTGTGTCTGATGATCTTAAAGTAGCTAATCAGGTAGAAAAGGTGACGGCAAAAGCTAGAAGAATGTTTGGGTGCATAGGGAGAGGAATGGCCAGCAGAAGAAAGGAGGTGATAGTGCCTCTGTATAAGTCTTTGGTGCGACATCATTTGGAGTATTGTGTGCAATTCTGGAGACCGCACCTTCAAAAGGATATAAACAGGCTGGAATTCATACAGAGGATGGCTACTAAAATGGTTAGTGGTCTTCATTATAAAGCATATGAAGACAGACTTAAGGATCTTAATATATACACCTTAGAAGAAAAGCGGGATAGAGATGATATGACTGAGATGTTTAAATACCTCCGTGGCATAAATGCACAGAGGGAGAGCCTCTTTCAATTGAAAGCAAGTTCTGCTACGAGGGGACATGGGATGAGGGTGAAGGGAGATAGATTCAGGAGTGATATGCGGAAATATTTATTTACGGAAAGAGTGGTGGATCCATGGAATAGTCTCCCAGTGGAGGTGGTAGAGATGAGGACAGTATCTGAATTCAAAGAAGCATGGGACAAACCCAGAGGATCTCTAAAGGAAAAAAAGGGGACTGTTGTAGAGGTTGTTATGGAAGGACAGTCTAGATAGGCCATGTGGTCTTTTTCTGTTGTCTTGTTTCTATGTTATAATGTCACTGAAAGGTGTTATAGACTACTCTGGCATTATCTGGATGGTGCTGACATGGAACAAGGGTGGAGTGTGGACTGTCTTAAATTAAACTACATAGAGGTAGAGATAGAAGCACGGAATAAACATGTGAAGGCACATTTTAGAAAGGCTCTTTATGTGGTTGCTGCAATGTCCAAGTGAAAACATTTGCAAATCTAGATAAGTCTTAGAAGAGAGTGTGAGTATGTTGTGATAAGGAAGCTTATCAAGACCCAGGAGACAGGGATAAAGAGAAGGAATTCAACCTTATCAAAGGACCTATTTTACAAGGTCAGAGACACAAAACTCCATTTACACCAAGAAAGCAGGTTTTTCCTAGCTGCAATAGGTTGCAGAATGCCCCTAGTGGAGAAAATGAGAGGGAATACAGGCCCAGGGTAAGGAACCCTTGCGTCACTGACTTCCCCAATTGCTCAGCTGCCACGAGGCAGTTTGATCAACACCTGAGAGGAGAAGGGGTGGGGCTGGAGCCTGAGAGGTTTAAGTCTAGGTCAGAGAGAGAGAGAGGAGTAGGAATGCTTACTGGAAGAGGAATGGAGCTGGAATAGTAAGAACAGCAGGAACCAGGAACACAAGTTGGAGGACAGGACGAGGAAGCTCAGGTGAATGGTGGACAGAGCATGAGAGAGGAGAAGCTGATACAAGCCTTGACCCAGGTAGGAGCATTAGAAGCTTGTCTAATTTGGACCACTACAGAGTTGCAAGAGACAGCTTTTGCCCTAACGGGAGGCAGTCAGCCAAGCCCTCTGAGCCAGACCTAAAGGTAGAGCCTATGCAACTGGGTGAACAAGACCTAGCTGTAGAAGAAGACGACTCATACATGGATTTCTCTTTATGCCAGTCTTCAAATACAGAGGGTTTAAAAGGGAGTCAACCATAAGGAAAACCTCCAGAGTCCAGTAACCCTGAGAGCCTATAGATAACTTGTGAAAGTCCTGTATTAAAGGAGAAATACCTTTGCTGAGCAAACTGCAGCTGTCTAATTACAACTTGTTAAACAGCTGCTAGCCAGTGCAGTGCACAGCCTGAAACCGTGCTGACGGTGAAAGTAAGAAAAGCTTTGATTTGGTTTTCACTATTCCTAAAAACCTTGCATAGAGAATTGTTTGCCTATGAAGAGTTTGACTTCTTGTTGAAAGTTTTTACTGTGCTTAAGGAGACAAACAGCCGGGAAGTGTTCTGGACTGAGAGAAAAGAAACTTGCTTTAGGAAAAGCTGTTTCTGTTGTTTTGAACAGCACTGCTAGCCGTGTCTGGTAGCATTAGCTGTTGAAAGGACTTTTCTTTATGCTAAAGAACATTATAAGCTGTTTTGTTTTGAGTTCAGTTATATCTCCTATGACAAGCACGCCCCTCCATACTGTCTGTAAGGGACTAAGGGCATGACAGTGGCGTAGTTCTTGGATTTTTTTACACTTAAGGATACCAGGAATTTCACTAAGGATATACAGCTGTGAGATTTTCAAGCCGAAGCAGGTGGAAGCAGAATTTCCCTGACGGACTTAATGAGCAGAAGAGGTGATCCAGGAGCAGTTCCTGAGGAAAAGACCCTGTATAAGAGAGAGTCAATGCCTGAATAAGGTAAAAGATACCTGGGCGTAACCAGTTTTGGATTGAGGAAAAAGGTCTATGCTGAGGCATTTAAAAGGTGCATATAGAAAAAAAAAAGAAAAAGCTGTTGTGTGGTGCCTCCCTTGGTGGGGTTTTTTTTCTCTTTTTTCTTGCAGGTAACAAGTTATGGATCCTAAGGAGCTTGTGAACTGGATGGCGACCCAGTTCGCACCTCAGCAGGAGCTGGTGCAACTGGCGCAGGACAGTGCAATCGCTGCCATGAGGGAACAGCAAAAACCAGTTCTTGACTTGGTTGAAGCTTTGATTGCGCTCCGGAGCCAGGGAGGCAGAGGAGTGCCAGCGCCAGCAGGACCAGCTACACCTCGTGTGGCCAGTATGGGTGACTTTCAGGGTACTGGGGCATTTAGTTTTGGCAAACTTACCCCAGAGGACAATATAGACGATTTTTTTGAATCTTTTGAAAGAGTAGCTCAGGCTCTAGGTTGGCCGGAGACCCAGTGGGCAGTGCGTCTGGCTACATCTTTAACTGGAGAGGCGCTTGCCGCCTATAGAGCCATGCCGGCAGCCCAAGCTTTAGATTATAAGGCTGTAAAAAGTGCCATTAAGGACCACTTAGGGTTAACTGCCACAGTATACCGATGCATGTTTAGAGCCATAGTCCTGAGAGTTGGCGAGACGCCAAAAGCCTTAAGCCAGAGGATTCATGGATTAGCACTGAAATGGCTGGCTCCTGAAGGGAAAAATGTAGAAATGATTATGGATATGATAATGTTAGAACAATTTATGGCAGCAGTGCCAAAAGACTTACAGTCCTTTCTCATCCAGCAGAATTGCCAACGCATGGGAGAGGCAACCTTTTTGTCTGAACGTTTTATGGAAGCTGAATTAGCTTATCAGCAAAAGGGTAGCACTCTGAAAATAGGTGCTGAGGTGGATTTTGCTGCATCAGAAAAGAAGAATGGAAAGGGTACTGAATTTGGAAGTGTTTGTATGCCTACCCAAGATGGGAAGTGGGCTAGGAAAAAATGTTTCCAGTGTGGAAAATGGGGTCACTTGCAGAAGGGTTGCAAAGCCCGCACTAACCTAATGGGTACCATTATAAAATGGCCTGAAGAAGGTTTTCTTTTAACGGTTGACATACAAGGGATTACTACAAATGCTCTTTTGGACTCTGGTGCGGACCAAAGCATGTTATCTAAAAGGCTTTGGCGAGCAATAGAGGCCCGAAGTCAGAGCATAAAAAGCCCGAAAGTAATGTACAAATTAGATGCATTCATGGGGCTGCTTCATTTTATCCTACGTATAAGTTAATGGTCAAGGGTTTAGGGGTGAAGAAAGAGATCCCAGTGGCAGTGGTTCCCAAACTCCCATATGATTTAATATTAGGAAGAGACTGGCCCCAATTTAAGCAGGGAATAAAAAAGGGTCTTAGCCAGAAGGGGGATGGAATGGTGATGGTGGTCCCCGGGCCCCTTTTTGGGAATCCCCGAGAGCCAGTTGAGAACGCAGTAAAAAAACCTCTGGGAAACAAGCCTCCCAGTAAACAGATTTTTACATTAAAATTCTGTAAGGTATCAGAGAAGGTCCAGGCTCCCAAGCGGGCGTCCCCGCAAGCTGCAGGGTTTGACTTGTGTAGTGCGGAAGATGCGACAATACCTAGCCGAGGAAGAGCCCTCGTGGACACTGGTTTGCAAATGGAGATACCCATCGGCTGTTACAGGCGAATAGCCCCTTGATCAGGGCTGGACCTAAAGCATTTCTTGGATGTTGGAGCGGGTGTTATTGATCCGGACTATAGGGGAAATGTAAAAGTGTTATTGTTTAACTTTGGACACAAAGATTTTCCGGTAAAGGTAGGAGATCGGATCGCCCAGCTAATCTGTGAAAGGGTGGGTTTATCCCCATTGGAGGAGGTCCCAACATTGTCCACTACCGAGCATAGAGCCAGAGGATTTGGTTCAACCGGAGGGGTGAAGATGAAAAGCCTCGCTGCCACCTGCAAGGAAAGAATAGAAGTGCCCGACGAGGAAGACCTCGGACCTCAAGTGACAGAGTGCAAGGAAAGCCCAGAGCCACAGATAGGCGAAGACTTGTCGCTGGTACAGCGTGGGGAATTAACAAAACTATTGGCAAAATTCCCGGATGTGCTGACTCCGGTTCCCGGAGAAACCCACCTGGTGGCGCACAAAATCATAACTCCGCCGGGGAAGATAGTCAGGCAGAGGTCCTATCGTTTTATTAGGTCCCGAGCACTATTGTTCCAACTTTTATATTTATTATTATCATTGTTTTTACCTTCATTTTTATATTAATTTAGTATAGCTTTATATATTTATTGTCGTATGACTTTTAATATTAGTGTATGTAATGTCTTAATTACATGCTTGGCTTGATGTTCTATTATCATTTTTAATGCTAAATATGTTTATGTTTTTAGTTTCTTGCCTGGCTAGCCCCTGACGAAGGGTACGAAACACGGCCTGTGTCGGGCGGCCGTTGATTTAATAAAGGACTCTGTCTTTCTGTTTGCTCACGCCTGTGACTGTTGGTTGCTATAAAATGGGCCATAGAAGCACTGCGTTTTTACCTTACGGTAAGGAAATTCCTATTAATTACAGACCATGCCCCGCTAAAATGGCTTCAACAAATGAAAAATCAAAAACGCACGGTTGACCCACTGGTATATGGCTCTGCAAGCCTTTGATTTTAAAGTGGAACATCGGGCAGGAAGACTGCATCAAAACGCCAATGCTCTCTCGAGAATTACGGACTGTTTGGAAGGACACTTGCAACCTCCGCCAGCCCGTAATAACTTGAGCAGGGGGGTATGTGATAAGGAAGCTTATCAGGACCTAGGAAACAGGGATAAAGAGAAGGAATTCACCTTTATCAAAGGACCTATTTTACAAGGTCAGAGACACAAAACTCCATTTACACCTAGAAAGCAGGTTTTTCCTAGCTGCAATAGGTTGCAGAATGCCCCTAGTGGAGAAAAGGAGAGGGAATACAGGCCCAGGGTAAGGAACCCTTACGTCACTGAATTCCCCAATTGCTCAGCTGCCACGAGGCAGTTTGATCTCCAACACCTGAGAGGAGAAGGGGTGGGGCTGGAGCCTGAGAGGTTTAAGTCTAGGTCAGATTATCCAGAGAGAGAGAGGAGTAGGAATGCTTACTGGAAGAGGAATGGAGCTGGAATAGTAAGAACAGCAGGAACACAAGTTGGAGGATAGGATGAGGAAGTTCAGGAGAATGGTGGACAGAGCATGAGAGAGGAGAAGCTGATACAAGCCTTGACCCAGGTAGGAGCATTAGAAGCTTGTCTAATTTGGAGCACTACAGAGTTGCAAGAGACAGCTTTTGCCCTAATGGGAGGCAGTCAGCCAAACCCTCTGAGCCAGACCTGAAGGTAGAGCCTATGCAACTGGGTGAACAAGACCTAGCTGTAGAAGAAGAAGACTCATACGTGGATTGCTCTTTATGCCAGTCTTCAAATACAGAGGGTTGAAAAGGGAGTCAACAGTAAGGAAAACCTCCAGAGTCCAGTAACCCTGAGAGCCTATAGATAACTTGTGAAAGTCCTGTATTAAAGGAGAAATACCTTTGCTGAGCAAACTGCAGCTGTCTAATTACAACTTGTTAAACAGCTGCTAGCCAGTGCAGTGCACAGCCTGAAGCCGTGCTGACGGTGAAAGTAAGAAAAGCTTTGATTTGGTTTTCACTATTCCTAAAAACCTTGCATAGAGAATTGTTTGCCTATGAAGAGTGACTTCTTGTTGAAAGGTTTTACTGTGCTTAAGGAGACAAACAGCCGGGAAGTGTTCTGGACTGAGAGAAAAGAAACTTGCTTTAGGAAAAGCTGTTTCTGTTTGTTTTGAACAGCACTGCTAGCCATGTCTGGTAGCATTAGCTGTTGAAAGGACTTTTCTTTATGCTAAAGAACATTATAAGCTGTTTTGTTTTGAGTTCAGTTATATCCTGATGTATTTTTGAAAGAATCCTGGAGAAACAATCCGGTGTTAATTTATGACCCTAGCGTTTACCCCATCAATAAATTTCTGTCAAAAGCCTTACCACTCAAAGCCAACTACAAATGTGTTTTTTTTACCTGAAGCCAAGTACCTTCTGACTGGACTACATTTCCCATGAGGCATTACAAGGCAGCCAGTCAGGTAAAGGCTAAATGGTGAATCTCTCCTATGACAAGCACGCCCATCCATACTGTCTGTAAGGGGCTAAGGGCGTGACAATGTATAAGTCCGATGTCAACTCGATATATCTCCATCCCTCACCATGGATGTGTGTGTGTTACATCAAAGAAGAAAGTACAGAAACACGTGCGGATGGACATCCTGATGTAGCAGAAGACATCAGTTCAGAAACCTACACATGGGAAAAATCAGAGTGGAAACCCCAGCAATTTCCATGTTCAAGTACTTCAATTTCAGAATGGCACGTAAAGGCCAGCACTTATGTGTGTACCTTATCCTGGCCATTTTGCAAACCAGCCATTAGACTACTCTTAATGAATCACAAAAAACACGTGTTTACCTCTTTCATCTTGGAGGGGAAAATAAAGGGCTGGCCGCCACCGACTCCAGCAACTTGCTCCCACGATTGGGGTAGAGCAGGGGAGTGAGAAGCAGGACTCATCCCCGTACCCAGTACTCCCCTGCCAATTGCACAGCTCAGCACAGCTTTAAAAGAGGAAGCGCCATTCGGCGCAGTGATCGCCGCTGCCGACTCCAGCAACGTGCTCCCATGATCAGGGTAGAGCAGGGGAGTGAGAAGCAGGACTCCTCCCCGTACCCAGTGCTCCCTCGCCAATCGCACAGCTCAGCCCAGTTTCAAAAGAGGAAGCACCATCGGGCGCAGTGATCACCGCCACTGACTCCAGCAACGTATTCCCACGATTGGGGTAGAGCAGGGGAGTGAGAAGCAGGACTCCTCCCCATACCCGGTGCTCCCCCGCCAATCACACAGCTCAGCCCAGCTTTAAAAGAGGAAGCACCATCGGGCGTGCCCATGCCTGAGGCATCGACAACGCAAGCATACAGCATCAAAGCAACCAAAAAGAAACAACAACCCCACCCAAAGAGGACGTTAAAGGTACTACTGACTCTAGCCTTATCATTCCTCAATTCAAATCATTCTCTCTACCTAGCCCACAGTACTATTATAGCCAACTGTTACAACTTGTAAGCTATACACTTCATTAATGATGAAATTTATACCCAACAATTGAAACGACAGCTTCCACTAATTTTGATCAGCTTTATTCATCTGAGCCCTTTGTATACAAATCCGCTGCACCTCTATCCTACCCTTCCCTTCCTTTACCCACCAACAAAAAACCAGTTGCTCCAAAACATACTAACATTAACAAATTTGCTAATCATCCAGATCTCGTATTCATGTGACACACTCATAAAACTCCCTTCAAGACACAATATATCCCAGGTTTCCCAAGTAAATACATAGTCAACACTAATGTCTTCTCCCTAAGCACAAAACCTAAAGATTCCAAAGCATATCAACTACTACCAGAAAAAAATAAAAATAAAAATGGCTGCCCACAAGGCAAATACACTCCTCTTATGCTACTTAATAATTACCACGTTAGTCACCATCCACTGCCTAACCAACCTTCAAATTTTCAATATACCAGTAATCTATAACACAAACCGTTATATATACACACCATCATTCTACAATACCAACCACAACTATAAAGTAAACTTTAACCGACTGACCAGCATAAAAACTAACAAAACCCTTCATTTACCCCCAGAAGCCAGCCTGTTAGAACTAAAACACATTACATGCTACTACACCAATGCTAGGTCCATAAGAAAGAAACTTCCGATCTTCCAGGATCTGCTCACAAACCATACCCTGACATTTTATGTATCACTGAGACATGGCTGAGTGAAACAGACTCAGTCATAATCAACTAACTAATGAGACCGGGATATGAAATATTTCATACCCATAGATCATCTAAAAAAGGAGGAGGGGTTCTTATTGTTGCAAAAGACTCACTTAAAGCCTCCCTAACAACTTCTGAAAATATTGACAACATGGATATCCTAAACATCAACACAAAAAATCAACACATAGCATTAATCTATAGACCACCAGACCCAAAACCCAACAATCTAGACAAAATAATCAAACTCCTTGGTAACACAAACGAATCTAAAACCTTAATACTCCTTGGAGATTTTAATTTATCCTCCCTTTCCCAGAACCATGCAGAGACCTTTATCAACACCACAATCCAAATGGACTACACCCAAATCATCAACAACAGTATTCACCATAAAGGGAATTCCCTAGACCAGTGATGGCTAACCTTTTTGAGCCCGAGTGCCCAAACTGCCGCACAAAACCAAAGAATTTCCTCAAAGTGCCAGCACGTCATTTGCATAAGTGGTCTTATTTGCATAAATATTTGCATAATGTTACCATACACTAACTTTTAGTAACATGTCTCTTAATGAGTGTATGGATAAAGAAAGACTAAAAGATTTCTACATTACTATAATCCAGTGCCAACCGCCAGGCACATTAGGAACTACTACAAACGCTGCCCATTTAGAAACCCATAGCAAACCCGCCGTATCCTGACAGCATTACCAGGACTCACAAAGCACCATACCCTACCTATCAAAAGGCAACACTGCACATATTAAACCAATACATTTCAGTGAATACTGGGGAAAGAGAACAAGTGGCAACGTCAAATAGGAATTTCCTCTTGTACCAAACAAAGCGCAGATGTTAATGATGCACATTTCCCAGAGCTGACATATTCCAGTTAATAAATTCAAAATAAAGAGATATCGTTCTAACCTTTTGTCATTTTTTTTTTTTCAGTTGCAATTGGTCCAGCCATTTTCTTCTGGTTTCTTCATGTTTTCTGCTAACTCCCATCGTCTGCTGTCCATTTGTCCTTTCTTCTCTCTTCTAGTTTTTTTTTTCCATTCTCTCTCTCTCTACATCTGCTTTAAACATACTAATCTTTCTCCTTTTTGCTCTTTCCTCATTCCTATTTCATCCACACAAATTTTACCCCTCCATCCTCAATCCCCAATTACTCCTCGCCAATACCTGGCCAATTGTAGATTTTTCATCCCTCCTACACAAAATATTTTTTCCCCTCTCCATTTTACTCTCCCAGCCCCATCCATTCTAATCCTCCCTCAACATCAGCTCCCGTCTATGTCCAGTATCACCCAGGTGCCATTCAAGTCGTCCAGCCCCCACCGTCCCCTCAGCCCAGTTCCATTTAAAGCCCCGGACCCATCAGCTTTTTGCAGTTCCAGCCCCCCACTTCCCCTCAGCCCATTTCCATTCCAAGCCCCATCCCCAACAGCTATTTTGGCAGTTCAAGCCCCCTTCCACTCGCCCATTTCCAGTCCTAGCAACCCCCCCAACCCATTACCAGTCCTAGCCCCCCATAGCCCACTCCCCGTCCTAATCCCACCAGCCCATTTCCAGTCCTAACCTCCCCATCAGCCCACTCCCAGTCCTCATCCCCCATCACTCAAATTTTTTAGTTTAGTTAAGCCCCCCCAGCGCCTATCACCACTCCCTAACCCCCCCAGCGCCCATCAACCACTCCTACCCCCCCAGCCCAGCGCCCTCACCACCACTCCTAACCCCCCCAGCCAGCCCAGTGCCCATCACCACACCTAACCCCCCCACCCAGCCCAGTGCCCATCACCACTCCTAACCCCCCCAGCCCAGTGCCTATCACCACTCCTAACCCCCCCCACCCCAGCCCATCCACTACTCCTAACACCACCCCCCAGCCCAGCCCTGCCCAGCCCAGCCCATCACTACTCCTAACCCCCCCCCAGCCCAGCCCAGCCAATCACACCACTCCTAACCCCCCAGCCCAGCCCAGCCCAGCCCTCACCACTCCTAACCCCCACCCCAGCCCATCACCACTCCTAACCCCACCACCCCCCCCAGCCCAGCCCAGCCCAGCCCAGGAAAATTAAAAAAAAAAAAGAAAACCTGTCTGCTGCCGCTGTCGGGGCCGCCGCGGCAGAATCGAGCGTGCCGCGGGGCCCCCCTGTACCCACCCGCAGAGCCTAGCCTGTCCTCGCCCGTAGCAGCTCTCTCTTTGGAGCTGCAGTCAGACGCGCCGGCTTGCAGAGCGCGAGGGAAGAGTCCTCTCGCTGCTCTGTTAAGCCCGCGGTGGCTGATGGGAAGTTCCCATCAAGCCCCCGCGGGCTAACAGAGTCGCGAAAGGGAAACTCTTCCCTTCGCGCTCTGCAAGCCGGTGCGTCTGACTGCAGCTCCAAAGATGAGAGCTGCTACGGGGAGGACAGGCTCTGCCGGGTCCCGGGGGGCCCCGCGGCACGCTCGATTCTGCCGCGGCGGCCCCGACAACGGCAGCAGACAGGGTTGGGTTTTTTTTTTCGATTGCGGACCTTCCCGCGTGCCAGCTGCAAGGCCTTCGCGTGCCACAGCTGGCACGCGTGCCATAGGTTCGCCATCGCTGCCCTAGACCCAGTCTTCCTACCAAATCACCTTATCACCTCACATGACACCCCTATGATCGAAATCCAACCTACTCCCTGGTCCGACCATCACCTGATAAAAATCATTCTCCCTCCCATGACACTACACACCCTAGACCTCCTACCCAGAAACACTAACAGATTTTAAAAATTCAATAAAGATGAATTTCTGAACCAAATAACCCAGAATCTAATTCAAAACCCTTCAAACCTTGATGACACAATTTTAAATTGGAATTCCACAATCTGAAATGATGCTATATCAAAGCACCACCTCCCAACACACTCACAAAACAAACACGACAGAACGAACCATGGTTCCAACCTGAAATTAAACAAATAAGATCAGACCTGCGTAAAGCCGAGCGCAAAAGGAGAAAGTCTTAATCCAAAGACCTCCAATCAATATACCTAAATAATCTCAAAAGATACAGAGAAAGCATTACCACAGCAAAGATAAACGACTACTCCAACATATTAAATAAATCTCTGAACTGCCCAAGAGAGCTCTTTTGAATAGTACAATCCTTAACAAAAATAATTCAAACAAAATAACAAATGATTTCAAAATAACACTCCAGACTCTAGCTTGCCACTATAGTGACAAACTCAAACAAAAAACACTCCCTGCTAGTGATCACACCACTAAGTATCCTCCCCACACAATGCCCTGGGCCACCTTTTACCACCCATCCAAAGATGTATTCAAGAACATCATTTTTAAATTAAACACCACTATATCACAGCAAGACCCATGCCCAGTAGGCTGGATAAAAGCCTCCTTTACCGAACTAGCCTCATTCATCATCCCTATCATCAACCTCTCACTTACAAATGGACACATACCAAGTTCACTGAAACACTCTCAAATTCGACGAATCCTAAAAAACAAAACATCTGACATAAAAGCCCCTACTTCATATAGGCCCATCTCAAGCCTCCCCCTTTTAGAAAAACTATTAGAGAAAACTGTCCAAATACAATTATAAGACCATATTGACACCTCTGTCCAACTAGATGAACAGCAATAAGGCTTCCGCCCATTCCATGGGTTGGAAACACTCCTTACTGTCCTAATCGACACCCTTGCAAGAGGCATAGATAATACAAAACACACATTTCTGCTCATGTTTCTCAACATCACAGCAGCTTTTGATAGTGTTAACTACCATAGGATGCTAAACAGACTCAAACAAATAGGAATCAAAGATACCATATTAAAATGGTTCACCTCCTACTTAACCAATAGAACACAAACAGTTAGAACAGACCACCAATCCTCAGACACCTATCGACAAGAACAAGGCCTCCCTCAAGGCTCTGCTTTTTCTGCTCTTCTTTTTAACATTTACATCCAATCCATATGTTCCATTTTCAAAAGATTCCGTATAAATTATCACATTTACGTGGATGACCTAATGCTATATTTACCATGGGACAGCTCAAACCCACCAACCCAGCTACTTGCTGACTGTCTTTCGAAAGCTATAAAATGCCTAGAGAATCACAACCTACTGTATATATCAATTTTTCAAAAACGGATGCCCTGTTTATTACAAGAAACCAGAACCTATCCCTTCTCTCTATGGTTAAAATCAAAGATTTTAACATCCCTGTCAAAAATGAAGTTAAATACTTAGGGGTGATCATTGATAGGTCCCTTAATTTCACATCCCATATAAAACAAACCACCAAAAAGATATACTACAAACTCAAACTACTAAAACAACTCCGTCCCTTTCTTCACCCCCATGATCTCCGATCAGTAATACAAGCCATGATCACACCACACCTAGACTTTGCTAACTCTATCCTACATGGCTGTACAAAACAAGACCTAAAATGCCTTCAACTAGCTGAAAATGTCACAGCTAGAATTGTCATAAATTCCAATACAACTGAAAACATCACACCATCCCTCAAAGCACTCCACTGGCTACCGATACAAAGTCACATTATATACAAAATCCTCATTACTACCTTCAAATTATTAAACCAGCTTTCCCCATCTGACCTTTCAACCCTTATCACCAAAGAAAATAACCATCGTAACCAGAACAAAGGAAACAAAAACAAGCTTTTGATGCCATGAGACTATAGGAAAGCTAGACATCTAACTAGCAACAAAGCCTTTTCCCACATTGCCCCCATCTTTGGAATACCCTTCCTTGCTATCTCAGAGAACAAACTGACTTAATAACATTCAGAAAAAAACTCAAAACACATCTATTCACCCTACACTTCGACAATCATGACCAACACGATACCCCTACAACATCCCCCTCCCATACCTGCTCCCAATGCTAACCTAATACATCCCTATCCACAGATGAACTGTAAATAGTTATACTGTACTTGTTTTATGTTTAAGTTGCTGTCACTTAAGCACGTAACACATGTAAGCCTATACATAGTTCCCTGTTCCATGTAGCTGAAGAATGCAAACATTCATGCACTCTTCATAAATGTTGTTTACTGTAAACCGCATTTGATCCTCGGAAACTGCGGTATAGAAATAGCTTCAAAATAAATAAATAAATAAAACAAGCACTTTTCAAAAACCTATTCATGCCTGATATAAATCATGAAGAGGACATTTTTCATCTTGTAAATCAGTAGTTCTCAACCCAGTTCTCTGGAATCCCCAGGCCAGTAAAACTTTCAGGATATCCACAATAAATATGCATGAGATAGATCTGCATGCACTGCTTCCATTGTATGTAAATCTATCTCATGCATATTCACTGTGGATACCCTGAAAACCCAACTGGACCTAGGGGTCCCAGAGGACTGGGTTGACAACCACTGTTCTAAATGAAGTGGGGGATACACTGTATATTTTTGTTCCTTCAAGACCACTCCCCTGATATGCCCATGGTATACCACTGTGTAACTTAGACAAGGTCAGGGCAGATATTTTTAGACTTGGCTGGGGTTTGCATGTTTTTCTACTGCCACATGCATAACACAAATAAGACTTCTAAAAAACCCCTCAAAATAATTAAATGTTACCCAAAAATGTATAACATATGCAGACAGCGGCTGAATATCATTACTCTTTCCCTTTACTATGCAGATAGTATCATGCCATTCAGATGGATTTTCAACCCAATAATATCTGTACGGGAACAAAATCCACCGATAGGGAAGTTATCTCTTCAATGGCCACTGATGAATATATGATTTCCTTTGAATATCAGCCTGCTATTTCCTATTAATCATCATGTTGGCTACAATATCATTATTATAATGCAATCACAAGCATTTTAAAGTTCAAGGCTATTGCTCCTAGTCTGTAAGGCATCACAGTATATTGATTACTGGAATTTTTTAATGCGATGAATCAGAGATTTTGACATGTTAGCTAAACAGTAGCTAAACAGGTAGAAAAGGCGACGGCAAAAGCTAAAAGGATGCTTGGGTGCATACGGAGAGGAATGGCTAGCAGAAAAAAGGAGGTGATAATGCCTCTGTATAAGTCTTTGGTGCCACCTCATTTGGAGTATATAGTGTGCAATTCTGGAGACCGCACCTTCAAAAGGATGTGAACAGGATAGAGTCGGTGCAGAGGGTGGCTACTAAAATGATTAGTGATCTTCATTATAAAGCATATGAGGACAGACTGAAGGATCTTAATATGTATACCTTAGAGGAAAGGCGGAATAGAGGTGATATGATTGAGATGTTTAAATACCTCCGTGGCATAAATGTTCAGGGAGAGAGCCTCTTTCAATGAAGGGAGATAGATTCAGGAGTGATATGCGGAAATATTTCTTTACAGAAAGAGTAGTGGATCCGTGGAATAGTCTCCCAGTGGAGGTGGCAGAGATGAGGACAGTAACTGAATTCAAAAAAGCATGGGACAAACACAGAGGATCTCTAAAGGTAAAAAGGGGACTGTTGTAGTTGTTGATATGGAAGGACAGACTAGATAGGCCATGTGGTCTTTTTCTGTCATCATATTTCTATGTTTCTATGTTTCTACGTTCTTTCTTGTGTTTGCCTTAAGTTTTGTCTTTTTTCCTAATCTGATTTTTTTTAAGTTGTTTCTTTGATTGTTAGCGATGGAACTGTACATCCAATTTCTGGCTATTGAGTAAAGTAAAACCACTAAAACAAAGATCTGCTTGCATACACATCAAGAGGATATGGCCGGAAGATACAGAAGTATTTCTTGTCACGCTAGGTGCCACAGGCCTGTTAAATGCAATTTCAAAGCACACCTTGATTTTTATTTTTTTACATTCTCTTATATACCACGCTATTCTGCATCAGTGCGGTTTACATTGAACAAACTGAAATTACATTGAACAGGGTATTATAACTTGGAGATAACTATTTTTTTTACAGGGAACATGGGCTATGGAAGGTTAAGTGGCTTGCCCAAGACCACAAGGAGCACCTGTGGAACTAGAAACCCCAGTCCTTCCAGCCCAAGGTTGCTGTCCTCTAGTGGGATTTGAACCCCCGACCTTCCGGCCTGAAGTACCTTGCCCCAACCACTAGGCTACTCCTCCACTCCATAAATTACCAACAGACGTTGCATCCTAGGAGCTCCAGAAAGAAGCTCTCTTTGTCGCAATGCAAGTACTACGGCACGCGTAAGCAGTAAGCTTGAAAATTTGAGATCATACTCCACAGACCTGGGCTTTGCAGTGAGGTTCATTACTGTCATGGTATGCGCAAAAATAACCCATTTGGAGACATTACTCCCAGGAAAAAAAAAAAACTGTTTACCCAAAGGCAGCTCTGCATTAAATCTCGTGTCAGAGAGAGGCAGAAGGAAAGGAGCTAGCCGTCCTCAATAAGTTTCCCGAAGGAACACGCATCTTCAGAGTTAAAACATTACTTGCTTTTGGTGGGTTTACATGAGCATCCAAATTAACTTTACTGAAACAAACCAATAAAGGACAAAGACAAAGGAATCACTATTTCAAGATAAACATTACTACAAATATAGAATGATTAAAAAAACAATGATTACATAATACAGTTTAAATGAGATCAACAGTTATTCCCTATCCCTGTGGTTGTAAAGAGGCAAATCTTTTAATGAGAACATAAGAATGCCTTACTCGGTCAGACCAAGGTCCATCAAGTCCAGTATCCTGTTTCTAACAGTGGTCAATCCAGGCCACAACTACCTGCAAGTTCCAAAAGGGGCACACAGGATCCATAATGCTTGTCCCGGGGCAAGCAGTGGATTTCACAGGCCCTCTTTAATAATGGTTTATTGACTTTCCTCCAGGAACTTGTCCAAACCTTTCTTAAACCCAGCTAAACTAACAGCTTTTACTACATTCTCCAGTAACAAATTCCAAAATTTGATTAGGGGTTGAGTAAAGCGTAGTTACTCACCTGTAACAGGTGATCTCCGGGAACAGCAGGAATTTAGTCTTCACATATGGATATCGTCGGTACCGACGGAGCCTGCGTGGGAACGCTCCCCAGCATCCAATAGGAACACTTTTGGGAGCATCCCTCAGCACATGCGTGCTGCCTTCCCGCCTTTCCAACTGTCCCTCTTCAGTTAAGTTTGTAGCTGAGTGAAAGGAAAGAGGGAGAGAGGAAAAAGACAAAGAGATAGAGAGATAACTCCTAGGAGAGGTGGATGGGTTGTGAAGACTAAATTCCTGCTGTTCCCGGAGATCACCTGTTACAGGTGAGTAACTACATTATCTCCAGGAACAAGCAGGAATGTAGTCTTCACATATGGGGACTCCCTAGCTGAAGATTCCAGGGAGATAGCCCCAGGAAGGTGCCACCCTAGAAAGGTATAAACCAACCAAACCCCTTAAGATCTCCCACATAAATATCCAAACAAACAAGGGAAACACATATACACAAACAATTTTTGTAGGAACACACACCTTGAAGGAATCTCCTTCTCGTAGTGTATTGTTCCAATTTTATCTTAAATTCAAAATAGGGACACAACCCTAACAAGGATTGAGGGAACGTCAACCCCCCAGTACCAGCTGGTAAACTTTAATTAACCCAACGTTGTAATTGTTTCGAGCCTCCGATCATCCCGGCCCTTCTTCAAACACTGTTGCTCATTCTTCCACCTCAAATGTGTGTGATTTAAATATGTTAACGCAAACATGTGACCAGCTAGAAACCAATAGGTCCCCAGCCTGCTCAGAACTTATCTCTCCTATACCAGAGTCCATCATTCAACAGCTGAATTTAATTCATGGGGGTCGAGAGAATTCAAGGTGAAAATCCAGAATTGTTCTCTCTAACTCAAACGAGAATGTCTATCGCCCCCTCTATTTTTGAAGGGAATATGGTCAATCACTCTCCATTGTAAATCAGTGAATGTGTGTTGATATTCCTGGCAATGTAATGCCAACGGAGCCGTCAAAACTGCACCATTTATCCGGGATCGATGTTCCTGAAGTCTTTTCTTTATAATTCGTGAGGTCTTGCCCACATAAATTAAATTACACGGGCAGATCAAGATATATACCATGAAAGACGTCAGACATGTAGTTGCAAACTTACTGTAGATCCGCCGATGAGTAAAAGGGTGCTCCCAATCTGCTCCTTCCAGTGTGATAGCACAAAAGTCACACTCCGTACATTGGAAATGTCCCACAACATCCCCCTTCCCCACCACCTGGGTTTGGTTATAATGGTGCACTATCCAGTCCACTATATTCTTGCCCCTCTGCAGAGCAAACATCAGCAGCTTCGCAAAAATGGAGTGTAAAGATAACAGAGACCAATGAGATTTTATAATCTGTATCACGTTTGTCGTGCCTTGGCATATACGGAAGAACCCCCACAAACGGAGCCGGCTCCTCAACCGTAGATGTGGGGTTCACCACATCCCACCATTCCCCATAATTAAACCGGGCTCGTCGATACTCTCGGTTTATTATAGCTAGAGGATACCCCCGATCCAACAACCGGATTTTCAAATGGGAGGCCTGAATTTTAAAATCTTCCAATGTAGAGCATAAATGACGCAATCTTATAAATTGACCCACCGGCAAACCCCGTCGCAAGGGGTCCGGATGAAAACTTTGATAATGTAACAACGTATTACATTGGACCTCCTTGCGATATAAGGTAGAACTAACTTCAGAGCCCTCCTTAAATAAACGAATATCTAAAAAATCAATCTGCTCCTTATGGAAAGTAGTGTAAACTGAAGATCCGAAGACAATGTATTGATCCAGATGAAAAAAATCACATAATGTCTCTTCCGTGCCAACCCAAAAAAAGAAAATATCGTCCAGAAATCTAGACCACATCCGCATCTGTTGGAACCACAAAGAGGGATATATAAATCGATTTTCAAAATCTGCCATGTAAAACGTGGCTACCGATGGCGCCACCGTCGTGCCCATTGCGATCCCATGTACCTGTTGATAATAATGATCTTCAAACAAGAAGAAATTTTTTGTTAACACTAACCGCAGCAAGTTTATCACAAAGGGCTTAGGTAATCGAGTTGGAAGATTAAAGGGAACCTGCTCCGCCATACTCAAAGCTGCTTCCTGATTAATGTTTGTATATAAAGCTTTTATGTCCATAGTTGCCATATACCAATCAGACTTATCTCCCGGTAACTCTCTTAATGCTGATAAAAAATGAAAAGAATCCCTATGTAAGATCTAATAGTTGGTAACAACGGGCGAAAAAAGACATCACAAAATTGGGAAAGCGGCTCTAAAAGTGAGCCTCGGCACGACACTATTGGCCGACCCGGAGGATTCTGGAGGTCCTTATGAATCTCAGGGACCATGTAAAGAATCGGGGTAACCAGATGTATTTTATTTAAAAATTGATGTTCTTTATACGTGATCCAATTATGTGACAAAGCTACCGCTGTAAGTTCCTGAATTTCTACCCGAATCAAGGCTGTAGGGTCAGAAAAGACTTCAGGAACATCGATCCCGGATTAATTGTGCAGTTTTGATGGCTCCATTGGCATTACATTGCCAGGAATATCAACACATGTTCACTGATTTATGATGAAGAGTGATTGACCATATTCCCTTCAACAATAGAGGGGGCAATAGACATTCTTGTTTGAGTTATAGAGAACAATTCTGGATTTTCACCTTGAATTCTCTCGACCCCCATGGATTAAATTCATCTGTTGAATGGTGGACTCTGGTATAGGAGAGATAAGTTCTGAGCAGGCTGGGGACCTATTGGTTTCTAGCTGGTCACATGTTTGCGTTAGCATATTTAAATCACACACGTTTGAGGTGGAAAAATGAGCAACAGTGTTTGAAGAAGGGCCGGGATGATCGGAGGTTCGAAACAATTACAACATTGGGTTAATTAAAGTTTACCAGCTGGTATTGGGGGGTTGAAGTTCCCTCAATCCTTGTTAGGGTTGTGTCCCTATTTTGAATTTAAGATAAAATTGGAACAATACACTATGAGAAGGAGATTCCTTCAAGGTGTGTGTTCCTCCAAAAATTGTTTGTGTATATGTGTTACTCTAGAAAGGTAGGCATCCTTCCTCCCATGGATCTCTGGCATTCCACCAGGGTTGGTCGGTAGGAGTTGAATTAGGTCTGAAAGAGATTTTGAAGAACAGCTTGGCCAAAGAAGGCATCCCGACGGGAGGCTTTATCCAGGCCTGGTGGGTTGTGAAGGTGTGTACGGAAGCCCAGGTGGCTGCTCGACAATGTCATTGATAGACACAGAGTGGAGATTAGACATGGAAGTTGCCATGGCACTCATGTTATGAGCTGTAACATGGCCTAGAAGAGGAAGACCCTTACTCTCATAAGCAAAGGATATGCATTAGGCAATCCATTTAGATAAAGTTCTTTTGGAGACTGGAAGTCCCAAATGACTAGAGTCAAAAGCTATAAAAAGTTGCGAGGACTTTCTATGTTGCTGTGTTCTCTGTAGGTAAAAGGCTAAGGCTCTTTTACAATCCAAAATATGAAGGTTTCTTTCTGCATTAGAGGTGTAAGGCCTAGGAAAAAATACAGGAAGATAAATTGATTGATTTAAATGAAAAGGCGAAACCACCTTTGGCATAAAGTGTGGATGAGTTCTAAGAACAACCTTATCATGGTGAAGCCTAGTATAAGGAGGATCAGCCACTAAAGCTTGCAGTTCACTAATGTGACGTGCAGAGGTGATTGCAATTAGGAAGATGACCTTCCAGGTCAAAAACGTAAGGGTTGTAGTGGCTAAAGGCTCAAAAGGTGGCTTCATGAGCTGCCCGAGAACTAGATTTAGATCTCATGCCACCGGTGGTGGCTTAATGGGAGGTTTGGTTAATAGAGGACCTCTCATAAATCTGGATATGAATGGATGAGAGGAAATTGGTTGTCCATTCAGAGGCTTATAAGAAGCTGCAATTGCACTAAGATGGACTCTTACCGAATTGGTCTTTAGACCAGAATTCGATAAGTGAAGGAGATACTCTAGTATTGATTCTAAAGGTATGACAAGGGAGTTTAATCCCTTCTTGGAGCACCATATAGTAAAACGTTTCCACTTGAAGGCATAAGACCTTCTTGTGGAAAGTTTTCTAAAAGCCTGAAGGATATCCTTTACCTGTTTGGACAGGTTGAAATCCTGGAGGTCTAAGCCTTCAGCAACTAGGCCGTGAGATGCAGGGACTGGGGGCTCGGGTGCCATAGCATCCCATCCTCTTGGGAAAGGAGATCTGGAGCATGCCCTAACTCCAGAGGTGTAGCTTGAGAGAGATGTAGAAGCAGGGGATACCACGCTTGGCGTGGCCATCGTGGCGCTATGAGAATCATACGACCCCCTATCTCTCTGAAGCTTGAAGAGTATTTTGGGGATGAGGGGAATGGGTGGGCATGCATAAAGGAAGTCCTGACCCCAATGAAGGAGGGAGGCATCCCTTGCCTGACAATTGTGAGCCGGAATCCTGAAACAGAACCGGGGAAGTCTGGCATTCAGTGGACTTGCAAAGAGGTCTATGTTTGGAGTGCCCCAGAGATGAAATATCTTTGCCACCTGGTCTAGGTGGAGCGACCACTCGTGAGGCGGCAGTACTCGACTGAGTTTGTCTGCCCAAAGGTTTTGAATGCCTGGAAGATATACCACTAGAAGGTGAATTTGATACTCTCTGGCTAGGGCCCACAGTCGTAAAGCTTCATTGCATAACGAGAGAGAGCCTGTTCCGCCTTGCTTGTTCACATAGAACATGGCTACTTGATCGTCCGTCTGGACTAGGACTGTCTTGTAGCTGAGCTGGGCATGGAATACTTGAAGAGCTAAATAGATTGCTCTTAATTCCAGGAGGTTTATGTGTAGACAAGCCTCCTGTGGCGACCAGGTGCCCTGTGTAGAGAGATGATTCAGGTGTGCTCCCCAACCCACCTGTGATGCATCTGTTGTTAGGGTGGCCTGATAGAGAGGTTGATGAAAAGGAGACTCCACTGTCAGATTTCCTAGTGATTGCCACCATTGGAGGGACAAAATTAGTCATTGAGAGTTTATTATTTTGTCTGATAAGTGGCCTGTGGCCTGTGTCCACTGTGTGGATAGGGTCCACTGAGCTGCTCGCATGTGGAGGTGAGTATATGGGACTACATGAACTGTGGATGCCATATATCTCAGCAACTGTAGTAGCTCCCGAGCAGTTAGGGAGGATTTCCCTGCTGCTTGAGAAGCTAGTTGCATTATGCAAAGGCACCGGGCCTGTGGAAGGAAAGCCTTTGCCTGTCTGGTATCTAGACAGGCTCCTATGAATTCCAGGTATTGGGAAGGAACAAGTTGGGATTTTGGGAAGTTTATTACCAACCCCAAGTATTGGAGGATTCGCATTGTGCGAGACAGTGCAGTGCTGGCCTCTGCAACTGTAGGGGCTCGAATGAGCCAGTTGTCTAAGTAAGGAAAGACGAATATCCCCAGGGTCTGCAGAAATGTGGCTAGTACTGCCATGCATTTCGTGAATACTCTTGGTGCTGAAGCCAGACCAAAGGGGAGAACCCTGTACTGGAAATGTTTTCCTTTGAAAAGGAATCGTGCTCGCCCCAGAGGACTTCCATACAATATTCCAAGCGATTGTAACACCCCACTTTGACTAAGCAAACATTATTCTCCACGGTCTCCCCAAGAGCATCCTAAATCCTCTACAGTTAGCGATGAATGCTGCCGCCCGAGTCCTCTGCAGAGTGTCCAGAAAAGACCACATAACCCCTTTCTTAAGAGACCTACACTGGCTACCTATAAACTGTAGGATCTCATACAAGGCCCTCCTCATCACATTCAAAGCCATTAACAAAATCTCCCCACCTTCAATTTCTGCCCTGCTCACACACACACCAAACAACAGATTACGGAGGACACTAGACGCCAATACACTGATTATCCCATCTGAAACTACAAAATATTCACGAACAACTAGTAATAGAGCCTTCGCTCTTTACGCCCCTAGATGTTGAAATAACCTCCCTCCCTCCCAACATCAGAGCAATCAGAGACCTCAATCAATTTAGGAAGGCCATCAAGCATCACTTATTCCTACTGCACTTTTCCCCACATTACAGCATCATCCACCCCAACCCAACCCAGCACTGCCTCACACACCACAGACAAAACCAAACCGGACAGATCTAGTAAACTAGTAAAGATTTATATACTAAATCATGAAAGTCATCTTACAAAATTTAAGCAGTCATAATGTTTGCACAAGATAATAACTTGAATATGTATATTGATCTCAAACCTAGCATGTAGAATCGCCTCATTGTAAATAACCTCACTGTAACTTCACCTGTCTGTATTTAATTGTATATAGTTCTCCCAGTTACATTTCCATGTTACTATCCCTGTTTTATGTAAACACAGGGCAGATCTACCCCTGCCCTGTAGTCAAGTTGTTGAATGTAAACCGCACTGATAACAAATAGCGCGGTATAGAAAAGCTATAAATAAATAAGAATTTCCTGTGATCTGGATGGATCAGAATGTGAGTGTATGCATCCTTTAAGTCTAGAGAGCAAAGCCAATCCTAGCAGAAGAGTTCCTAGAGAAATCATTTTGAACTTCTCTCGGAACAGGTATTTGTTCAATTCTCTGAGGTCTAGAATGGGTCTGTGTCCTCCTGGTTTTTTTTGGAATAAGAAAATAGGGGGAGTAGAACCCTGCACCCCATTGAAGAATGGGTACCTCTTCTATTGCCCCTTGGGCAAGAAGTGTTGAGACCTTGTGATCTAGCAGATTGTCTGCGGAGGTTTGAGAATTGAATTGCCTTAGAATTGTAGGAGGGGGCATGCTGTGAAAATGAAGCTTGTACTCCTTTCCTACAATGGACAGAGTCCAATCTTCTGCTGTTATCTGATGCCATCTGCTGGCAAAGTGGCATAACCTGCCTGGGATATTGGGGGGTTGGGGACCCCTGAGAGGCAGGAAGGCTAAGCTCTCTAGGAAGGAGTCAAAGCCCTTGAGGGAGTGAACCTGCAGAGCTGGTTGAGCTCTCAGGCCTTTTGGCTCTTTTGCTGTCTAGTTTGTCCCTTTTGGGCAACCTGACCCTGAGTTTGACTCTGTTGGGTATAGGAAGGATAAAATTTCCTCTTTTTGCTGAAAGAGGGTTTTTTATAAGGCTTCTTTTTGGCTGGAGTGGCTGTAGATTTTGACAATCTATCTAGAGTGGCATTGTCAGCACCTAACTCGTTAGCCTTTTCCTGCCAGTTCTTGCCAAAGAGATTCTCTCCCGTGCAAGGAATGTTGCCTAACTTGTCCTGTACCCAAGTCTCCAAGTCTGATGTCTGAAGCCAGGCAATCCATCGTGCCCCTATGGCAATAGCAGAGGTTCTGCTGATGCATTCAAAGCAGTCAAAGGCTGCACGATTAACAAACTTGGAGACATCTTGAGTATGCTTAACTAGAGCAAGAAAGTCTTGTCTCTTGTCATCTGGGAGAAATGGGCTCATAAGCTCCAAGTCTCCTGTAACTTCTTTAAGGAACATTCCCATATGTAGTATATATGAACTGATCCTAGCTGAAAGCATGGAAGCCTGAAAAGTTCGGCGTCCAAAAGCGTCCAGAGACCTGCATTCACGACCTGGGGGATTGGTTGCATGCCTCTTTGCACTTTTCATCCTACGCATGGCTGACTCCACCACCATTGAATGGTGTGGTAGCTGAGTCTTTTGAAATCCAGGACATGGTGGAACTCGATACATAGTATCAAGTCTCCTAGAATGAGGAGATGTAGTCAGAGGCATCTCTCACATTCTGAGCATCACGTTATGCAGAATTTCATGGATGGGCAGAGTAGCTGCTTCCTTTGGAGCTTTAGGATATTGGAGAATTTCCAATTCCTTTGCTCTGGGTTCCTCTTCAGGAGCTACCGTGATTGAAAGGCCCTCGGCCATATCACAAATAAAATCCTGAAAAGACATGTCCTCTGGAGGTGACATTCTGTGTTGGGGAGAAGAGGGATCTTCCAGGAGAAACCCTCTGGTACCAGCAGAATTGTCAGAGTCTTCGGAATTGGAGGATTTGAAGTATTCCTGACCACGATGCTCATGGAAAGCACTGTCCCGGTATCGATCGAAGTCGGTACCAAGTTGATCCGGTACCGATCTGTCAATTCCAGCCAAAGATGGCGTGGGAGGAGTTCCCACTGGGGCTGGTACCATCGGTACCGGTACCAGTGTCTGTACCGGTGTATGTACCGGCATCGGTATCGATGTCGGTACCGGTGCCTGTTGAACCATAGGTGTCAACGGTACCGCAGCTGTGAGCAAAGCTGCAATGCTGCGTTCGATAGCGAGGAACCTCTGGTCTATCGATGCTGCCGATGCCTGGGTATCGGTACCGGTGAAAACGGCTGGGACCCCTGAGCATGGCACAGGTAGTTCTTGCGAGGACGAGGCCTCGAGAACATCCTGAAGCCCCATCGATGCTTTGGAAGCCGAAGCCTCCCGCCGGGGCTGTTTTGCCGGTGTAGTTCCCTCAAGGGCAATGCCAATGGCCTCTTGATGCTTAGCAGGAGAGCTACCCTTTGAGGACCGACTTTTATGTTTAGTTACCTGAGATCCATGGGAGGAAGAGGAGGCCCTTGAAGATGTCGATGCAATGGATCTGGCATCCGAAGAAAAGAGGGTACCGAGCTTTGCAGCCCAGTTCTGTCTTCCCCTTTTAGTCATCCCCATACAGGAGAGACATTCAGATGGAGAATGTTCAGGCACTAAACATTTAAGACACCAATCATGGGTGTCAGTGACGGAAATGGTACCGCCACACTTAGTACATTTTTTGAAACCACTATTTGGTTTTTCCATGTTTCAGGAATATGGGGCCTAATGCCCAAAATGGCGCCTAGCACCAAAAAAGAAAAGTTTCTGAAGAGAAACAGTTCAAGTTGTTTTTTTTTTTTTTTAAAGAAAAGAAAATTACCGGTGGTACCGGTAGGCATCGTGCAGAGGCAAACGCGACCACAAGAAAACAATTTTAAAGACGGAATTTTCTGCGGTGACAGGGTATGGGTCCTGTCGGCTCCACGGAAAACGAAGAACTGAAGAGGGACAGTTGGAAAGGCGGGAAGGCAGCGTGCATGTGCTGAGGGATGCTCCCACAAGCGTTCCTATTGGACGCTGGGGAGCGTTCCCGCGCAGGCTCTGTCGGTACCGACGATACCCATATGTGAAGACTACATTCCTGCTTGTTCCTGGAGATAAAAATATTTTCTCTTGCTAGTCGTAAAGGGATTGTACTGTAGCTTGTCAGACGGCTGCCTGGGTGAGAATGTTCACAGTCTTGGCAAGTGCATATATCAATATGGTTTGCAAGGGATTGTGGGCAATGCAGTCCATTCACACCAGACACAGCCGCTCACAATAATTAGTTGTGCTTGAGGGTAAAGCCAATAAGATATTTATTTATGGGGTTATTTCTCCCAACACAGATATGCTTGGTAGCACATAAATCAGGTTACTTGCTTTCAGTGTTAAACTTGGAAAAACAAAATCAGGAAAACAACATTTGAACTTGTCAGGCAATCAAAGCAAAAGAAATAAGACCTGGTTGGTAACAAACTGGTCTTTTCTGTAGGCTTTAGCTAATATTTTCTTAGCAGTGTATCAAACAACAAACAAAAATCCACAAAGAAGAGAAAAACTGTTCTTTTCAGGTTAACTTCTTATATCTTCCCACATAGATTCAGAAGTGATTCCCTCAGAGCTCACAAGCAATTAGGTAAGGCTCAATTGCTAGCAGTTACCCAGCTGAAACCCCTTAGCTGGCTTGCTTTCTACTGCGTGGCTAGAAATCCTACTCAGGAGCTTTTCTGAGTAGATTAAAGAACAAGTTTGTATTTCTTTGTGATGGTTGTTGTATTTTATAACAGAAAATCACCAAAGGAGTTTAGACAGAGAGCAGTCCATGTAAACACATCCTTTATTTATTTTATTTATTTATTTATTTAACTGCATTTATATCCCGCTTTTCACCGGGTCAAAGCGGTGTAACATATAACATAGAGGGGGGCAATTTTTCAGGGTGGGGCCATCACCAAGGGGCAACAATTAATGATTTGGGTAGACATGGACATGTATACTTCTGCTGAATCTAAGTATTAGGTCATGCGGATAGGGCGGTATTTCTGTTCAGAGATGTTCACGGAATAGGATTGTCTTCAGCTGTTTCTTAAATGATGTGATGTCAGCGTTGTTCCTGATGTGGTTTGGTAGAGAGTTCCAGAGGGATGGAGCATAAAGTTCGAAAGCTCTGTTGCAGGTCCGTTGTGTGGATTTGGTTCTTTTGTCCTTCATCTGCAATCACTCCCCCTTCTTCAACAATCATGGGTTCAATATCCTGGATTGGCACCGATGAATTTCTCAATGGAGCACTTTCAGGAGAATACTTGTTTCCCTGCTGTCTTTCAAGGTTATAGCTAGGGCATAGATCAGTGTTCATACCTGAGCTTCCATTGCTGTTAGAGTTCCTCTCTATATAGCCTGGCCAGTATGTAGTCCAGTTCTTATGTCCAGCCTTCCAATCCAGATCCCTGGACACTGGATCTCTCTTCACATACCTTCTGGCACGGGTCTTAGGGTCCCTTCCACGTGCAGCCGTCTCCCTCACAGGTACCGTCTGGAGATTCCTAGCTCTGCAGCACCATTCCTCTGGCTTTCCACAGTCCAATGGTGTATGCTGGCCCTTGGAATGCCTCCCAGTATACATACTGCTCCGGACTCCTCTAGATCTCCCAAAGGCTTTTCTCTTCTTTCTTCCAAAGGGTTTCTTACCCTCTCTGTCCGTCCGTTCTGGCTTCTGCTTCTGATGATCCTCCAGATGAAACTGAGGATGAGGATCAAGATGAGGATAATTCTCTGCAGAATAAACTCTACCTTTATTCTGCTTAGATGAGTGCTCCTCCCTAACACAGCGCAGCTGTGCTGAATCAGGCCCTGCCCTTTGAGATGAGTGCTTAGGGATTACCTCATAGCCCTCCTGATTGAACACACGTTTCCCCACTTCAGCTCCTCTAATGGCTGTTGGAAACCTGGTACATTCTGGGACTGGTAGTCTTTTATGGAAAAATTCTGTTTTCTTATTTCTACCAGAACTGACAGGTTGCTTGTTCAGAGTCACTTCACCTTTCCTATAGCTCCTTCCTGAGCTATGATAAGCTTCCTTATCACAAGCTTCATTGTGTGTCCTCTAGTCTTTCTACTTTTTGATGGCATAAACAACATGGAACGTACGAAGCATGAACCAAGGGAAGTTGGAGGTGGTCAAGAATGAAATGGAACGTGTACAACTTGATCTGTTGGGTGTCAGCGAACTGAAATGGACTGGCATCGGGCACTTTGCATCAGATGATCACATGGTCTACTATGCTGGAAATGAAAGACAAAGAAAAAATGGTGTTGCATTTATAATAAAGAAGAAACTTGCAAGAACTGTAATGAAATACAATGCAGTCAGCGAACGCTTAATCTCTATTCGTCTACGAGGATTGCCTATCAACACAACTATAATTCAAGTATATGCCCCAACAACAGCTGCAGAAGAGAATGAAATTGAAGAGTTCTATGAACAAGTACAAGCTGAAATTGACAGAACATGCAAACAGGATATCCTGATAGTCATGGGTGACTGGAACGCAAAGGTTGGCAACAAAGAAGAAGGCAAAGTAGTTGGAAAATATGGACTTGGCAACAGAAATGAAGCTGGAGAAAGATTGATAGAATTCTGCAAGACCAATGATCTATTCATCTCAAACACCTTCTTCCAGCAACACAAGCGGCGACTGTACACATGGACTTCACCCAATGGATTGTATAAAAATCAAATTGACTACATCTGTGGAAGTCAACGATGGAAAAGCTCTGTAACATCAACAAAGACAAAACCTGGAGCTGACTGTGGTACAGATCATCAACTACTAATATGCAAACTCAAGCTAAAGTTGAAAAAGAGCAAACCACTCATGAATGCAGCAAAATATGACCTTGAGAATATACCACTGGAATTTAAAGACTGCCTGCAAAATCGATTTGCTGCTTTAGATACAAATGACAGAACTCCGGAAGAGTTATGGAATGACATCAAGAAGGTTGTGCTGGAAGAAAGCGAGAAGTCTCTACAAAAGGTGAAAAAGCAAAAACGGCCAAAATGGATGACGGAAGAAACTCTGAAAATTGCCCAGAAACGCAGAGAAGCTAAAGCCAAAGGAGAAAGAAAGACAATCGCAGAACTCAACAGAGATTTCCAACGTGCAGCAAGACAGGACAAGGAAAAGTACTACAATGACACTTGTAAGGAAATAGAAGCAGAAACTATTAGAGGAAGAACAAGATCGGCTTTACTAAAGCTGCGAGAGTTAAAGAAAAAGTTCCAGCCTCGAATTGGAATGTTACAAGATGCTCAAGGTTCTATGTTGAATGATGCTGAGAAGATCAAGAAAAGGTGGAAGGAATATACAGAGTTTTTATATGATAAAGATCAAGTGGACCAACAGCCGTTTCAACCTATACCTTATGATCAGGAACCATTGGTGATGAAAGAAGAAGTTGAAGCAGCATTGAAAGCCTTATCAAAGAACAAAGCACCAGGCATTGATAGCATTCCCATAGAAGTATTGCAGCAATCTGATGCAGCTGTTACTGTACTTACAAGGCTCTGCCAAGAAATATGGACGACAACATCATGGCCAACTGACTGGAAAAGATCTGTGTTTATACCAATACTAAAGAAAGGTGATCCAACTGACTGTGGAAATTATCGCACAATCGCTCTGATCCCACATGCCAGCAAGATTCTACTGAAGATTATTCAAAAGAGACTACAGCCATACCTAGAACAAGAACTACCTGAAGTGCAAGCAGGGTTCAGGAAAGGGCGAGGAACGAGAGACATCATTGCGGATGTGAGATGGATCCTTGAAAAGACTAAAGAATACCAAAAGGATATCTATTTGTGCTTTATCGACTATAGCAAGGCTTTTGACTGTGTAAACCATGAGAAACTCTGGGCCACATTAAGAAGCATGGGTATACCAGAACACCTAATCGTTCTCTTGCGCAATCTGTACATTGATCAAGAAGCAATAGTTCGAACGGAACAAGGAGAAACAGAATGGTTTAAAATAAGCAAAGGGGTAAGACAAGGCTGCATACTTTCCCCCTACCTGTTTAATTTATATGCAGAACAAATCATCAGAGAAGCAGGATTGTATGAAGACAACAGAGGTGTGAAGATTGGTGGAAGACTCATCAACAACCTTCGCTATGCTGATGATACCACATTACTGGCAGAAAGTGAAGATGATCTGAAACATTTGCTTCTCACAATCAAAGAACATAGTCTCAAAATGGGCCTGCACCTTAATGTAAAGAAGACAAAGATCATGACAACTGGCATAATCAACAGGTTCATCGTTGAAGGAGAAGAAATTGAAATCGTGAACAACTTTAACCTACTTGGATCAACTATCAATAAAGAAGCAACAAGCAGTCAAGAAATCAGACGACGCATTGCTCTTGGCAGAATGGCTATGAAAGACCTAGATAAGATTCTCAAGAGCAGAGATGTCTCTCTCCATACAAAGATTCGACTTGTTCAAGCCATGGTATTTTCCATAACATCATATGGATGTGAAAGCTGGACAGTGAAAAAGACAGACAGGAAGAAAATTGATGCCTTTGAATTATGGTGCTGGCGGCGAATACTCTGTATACCATGGACTGCCCGAAGAACAAACCAGTCGGTACTAGAGGAGATCAAACCTAAGCTTTCTTTAGAAGCTCAGATGACAAGACTTCGACTTTCATACTTCGGACACATCATGCGAAGAGAGAGATCATTAGAGAAAGACATCATGCTTGGAAAGATAGAAGGTCAACGCAAAAGAGGAAGGCCAGCAATGAGATGGATCGCTACAATAACAGCAGCTACGGGTACCAGTCTGTCAACAATGAGCCGCCTGACTGAAGACCGAACACAATTTAGGATAGCTATCCAGAGGGTCGCCATGAGTCGACTCCGACTCGACGGCACTTAACAACAACAACATCATATCCCCCCTCAACCATTTCTTTTCCAAGTTGAAGAGCTCTAACCTTTTAAGCTTCTCCTCATAGGAGTATCCTTCCATTCCCTTTACCATTTTTGTCACTCTTCTTTGTACCTTTTCTAATTCAGCTATATCCTTTTTAAGAAATGGCAACCAGAATTGCACACAATATTCAAGGTGCGGTTGGACCATGGAACACAGAAAGCCTTCACTGCCCCCCCCCCCTCACCAGTTCTCTCTCCCTCTAACTTCTAACAAGATCCCTACTGCTGTTTATCCCTAAGGTCTACGCTCATGCACATACCCTCCACCTCACCTCCTTTCCACAGGCATCTACCCTTATCTCTCCCTTACCCTTCCTTCTTTCTTCCCCGAGACATACCTCCACCTTTCTTTCTCCCCATGCCCCAGGCATACACCTGTCTCCAGCTCCCATCCCTCCCCCTAGACTCACCATCAATTCATCTCCAGCTTCAGTCACCCCCCCCCCCCAATTTATCATCAGCCCATCTCAAGCCACAAGCCCCCCGACTCACCGTCAGCCCATCTCCAGCCACAGCCACTCATCTCCTCTGCCCAATCACAGCAGCATTATTTTAACACAACTGTAGGAGCAATGTTTTAATAAGGTAAACAGAAGAACTTCCTGTCTATAACAGGAAACAGGAAGTGCTTCTGTTTACCTTATTAAAACCTTGCAGTGCCGGCTTCTGAAATGTACATCCAAAAAGAAAAATCCCCCAAGCCAAAAAAATCCACCAAGCCCAGAAAAACTCAAAACCTAAGAAACAGTGAATTCAGCAAAGAATGCTTCCTAAAAAGAAAAGATGTTTTTTGTCGGACTATCATCCACCTAACCAAGAGCCAAGCAAAAGCTCCAGTAGGAACCAGACCTGTCCATTTTATTCAAAGGTAAAAGCAGTTAAGCATAAAGGCACCTCTTTAAGCTCAAAACTTTAACTATCATATTTGAAATATTTTTAAAGTCCAGTACTTAACTGCTGAAAGTAGCAATATCACATCCAGCAAGGGTAATTGACACAGTCCTGTGTTTCGGGTCAATTTCGGATTTTTTTGGCTCAGGGGGATTTTTCTTTTTGGATGTATATTATATTTCCCTTTTGTCTTTTACAACATGGCTGACTCTATGTCTGATATTTTTACCTTTTCAGATGAACAACGGGACCGCATTCTGAAACATGTGGTGTTGTTTGAGGATGATTCTCTCCCTAAATTGGATTCAAATTCTTTTGAGGAATTGCAGTGAGCTAGGAAGCGTTTTATTCGTGCATAGTTGCACGGTGCACATCTTAAACAATATCTTCGTACTCGGACCATCCCGCAGGGGTTGAGGATTAATAAACCCCCTAAATTGTTTTCGGATGAGTCGGACTTTCTGACTAAATGGAATGGGATCTTGAATAAGTGTGCTTTTGATATCATGACTCTTTTAGTAGAGCGAACTACCACGGAGGAAAACATCATCTCTCTTCAATTGACGGAACTACAAAATAAATATAAATCTTCTTGTGACACAGATATAGATAAATATAAAACTTCCTTGGAAGAGATGGGAACTAAGTTATCATTATTTAGGGATAATCTGAGGAAGTATAAAATCAAGAAATTTAAATGAGATCAGATGGATTATCAGAATGACCAGGTGTATTCCTGGATGTCAAAGGCTGAAATACCAGCAATTTAAAAAGTATCTTTTGAAGAGGTGTCGGGTAACATAGTAACATAGTAAATGACGGCAGATAAAGACCAGCATGATCCATCTAGTCTGCCCAGCAAGATGGCAAGAGTAGGTGCAGGCCACGCCTTCCCATGTCTTTGTTTAGGGGTGAACCCACCACTCCATGTAGGACACCCCTATTTGTTGAAACGTTAGATGGTTCAGAAGTTATATGTTTCAGTTTATTTTCTTTTTATCCTGTTGCTGTAAAGGGATCCACTGTGTTTGTCCCATGCCATTTTGAATTCCGTCACCGTGTTTGCCCCCACCACTTCCATCGGGAGGGCATTCCAATCATCTACCACCCTTTCAGTGAAAAAATATTTCCTGACATTGCCTTTCAATTTACCACCTTGCAGCTTCATGTTATGCCCTCTAGTTTTACAGCTTCCCCGTCTTTGGAAGAGGTTTGTTTGTTCATCATTTCTCTTTAAGTATTTAAAGGTCTGAATCATATCTCCCCTTCCCTCCTCTCCTACAAAGTGTACATATTTAGGTCTTCAAGTCTCTTCTCATAAAGCTTCTGACGTAGGCTCCAAATCATTTTGGTCGCCTTCCTCTGAACAGTTTCCAAGGAAGGTGACCAAAATGATTTGGAGCCTATGTCAGAAGCCTTATGAGAAGAGACTTGAAGACCTAAATATGTACACTTTGGACACTAGGGTACATCTACTGAGTCAGAGAGTGAGAAACAACATGATAAAAAAAGTTCCTCTAAATCTAAATTAAAACCTCCCCCTTTCCAACAAGAGGATTGGGATGCATGACACGAGATGACAGTTCAACAGGATTTTCACAAGGGCCGGTACCGGGGTTCGACTCGACCCCGTTACCAACAGGGCCCTTGAAGGGGTCCTGTCACCAGACGACGACGCAAACATCAATTTTCAACCTCAGTGGAAAGTCCCTAACGTGAACAATTAAAAGTCCTATCCCTGGGATTGTCTTTCGTACTGACAGTGCGTTATGATTCTTTTTCAGTACAAGTGGCTTTATATAGGTTCTTCAGAAAATTATAGATAAACCTCTTTTTTCAGATAAAACAATTAGTGATGATTCAGTTCTCTATAGATCTTCAAATTGGATCCTTCTGGGCCCAATGGACTCAGTTATTTCCACCTTTCAACGCCTAGTTATGGCGGATTTGGACAAGATGGAACAGTCTTTATCACCACCAACACATAATATGTCTTTGATACATAAAAAGGCATTGCAAGAAATGGCTGAGGATTTGGATGTGATTATTAGAGCGGCAGATAAAGGAGGAGCTATTGTTCTTCAGTCTTCTCTGGATTATCATTCTGAGATTATGATGCAGCTTTCCGATAGACATTATTACCAACCTTTGGATGGGGATCCTACTCCATCTTTGTTATCTGACATCACAAAATTGTATCATCAGGCATTGGAAGATGGATGGATAACACAACAGAAATGTTGTTTTTTGATACAGGATAATCCTAGGATTCCAGTATTCTATAGTGTACCTAAGATTCATAAATTGTTGCATCAAACCCCCCCCACCCCCCCGGGCCGTCCTATAGTGTCTTGTTGTGGTTCTGTTCTTGAGCCTTTATCTAAATTTTCTGATTTATTTTTACAGCCTTTGGCAAGTCAAGTACAGTCGTTTGTTCGTGATACATCACATTTTTTGTCTATCTTGTCTAATTGAGTTACCCATTACTCCGGTGTTCTTAGTAACGTTAGATGTTACTGCTCTTTATTCAAATATTTCTCAAATGCAGGCCTTTGAGGTGATTTCTCATTTAACTCTTAGTTTACTATCAAGATTGCCACAACAGTTCATTTTGTCTTTATTATGACTGGTATTGGAAAGAAACTATTTCCTTTATGATAATTCTTTATATTTACAAGTCTTTGGGATGGCTATGGGGGCTACAGTAGCCCCTTCCATAGCCACCCTGTTTATGGCTGATTTTGAGGATCGTTTTGTTTATCCATTTGCCTCTTTTTCTGAGGAGTTGTTGTGGAAAAGGTTCCTTGATGACATTTTTCTTTTATGGAAAGGAAATGCCACTGCCTTGGAACAATTTGTTCAATATTTAAATTAAGTTGATCCCCATATTAAATTTATCTTAAAGTATGATTATCATAAGATTGAATATTTGGATGTTCTAGTCACAATATCTGATAATATCTTGACTACATCCTTCTTTAGAAAATCAGTGCAACGCAATACGCTCCTCCAGTATTCCAGTTTTCATCCACCTTCTTTAAAACGTGGACTCCCTTTTGGGCAATTTTTGAGTTTGTGAAGGATTTGTTCATCACATTCAAATTCAACCTATTCACCAGATACTACCCCATATAAAGATAACATTTAGTCCCACTACATATTCAATTACAGTTTTTCCCTTGCTCCCAACACTCTTGTTAATTCATGTACATAGTTCGAGCATGTGATCTAGTTAACAGATTGCATATTCCATGTAGATAGTTCTCCCCTGTTATCCAATTTCATAATCCTGTTATATGTAACTCCGAACAGCCTGTTGTTCTGGTTTTGTTATGTTCTCTGTAAACCGCGCTGATGTCAAAGAGTGCGGTATATAAGAAATTAAAATAAATAAATAAAATAAAATCACATGAAGATTTCAAGCAACATGCATGGGAGTTAAGCCACAGATTAGCAGCTCGTGGATATCCTAAATATATTATACCTCAAGCCTATAAACGAGCTTTATCTAATCATAGGGAGTGGTTACTGACCTCTTCTTTACATCATGATAGGTCGGAGGATAAGATTGTGGGAGTTTTTCCTTTTAATACTCAAACTCAAGCAATACAATCAATTTTACATAAACATTGGCATGCATAGTTCATAAACGGGAAAAAATCTTAAGGAATGGTTGGTTCAGACGGGTCCCAAAAAAATCCAGGAAAAGCCTGATCAGGTTGGTCATTTCCCATGTGGACGATGTTCCTACTGTTCAGGTTCCCTGGTGGGGGACACCTGGACTGACCCTTCAACCCAAAGAATTTGGTTATTGAAATTTCAGACATCCTGTGATACCTCATTTGTGGTGTATCTGTTGGTTTGCCCCTGTAGCCTCAAATATGTTGGTCGTATCATTCGCCCATTTAGGGTGCGTCTATTGGAACATGCTTCACGCATTCGGAAAAAGGTTTAATCAGCTCCTTTGATACAGCATGTGATTGCTTTTGATCATGCCTTTGAACATTTTACTTGGATGATTATTGAGTGGATCCCCCCTTCCATCATGGGGTGCAACAGAACAGTTCAGTTACAATATGCTGAACAACGTTGGATTCACCGGTTGGATACAGTCACACCAAAAGGTTTAAACTTGGAATTGGACTGGCACAGTTTGCTGTGATTTTCATTTTGGAGGCGTTAGCAAATCTTGCTCTCAGCCCCTATTGGATAAGCAGTGAGCAGTTGACTGGCCCTTTACGTCAGATGCCGGTTTTGAAGTGGCTTCCTTGCGTTTTGGATAGAGGCGTTCTGTTGTTTAGCAGGGACAAGTGTTTTGCCTGAAGCAGGGTCTTTATAAATTTTGACCCGAAACACAGGACTGTGTCGACTATCCTTGCTGGATGTGATATTGCTATTTTCAGCAGTTAAGTACTGGACTTTAAAAATATTTCAAATATGATAGTTAAAGTTTTGAGCTTAAAGAGGTGCCTTTATGCTTAACTGCTTTTACCTTTGAATAAAATGGACAGGTCTGGTTCCTACCGGAACTTTTGCTTGGCTCTTGGTTAGGTGGATGATAGTCCGACATAAAAACATCCATTCTTTTTAGGAAGCATTCTTTGCTGAATTCACTGTTTCTTAGGTTTTGAGGCTTCTGAAATGTAGCAGAGCCACAGACATGAAGAGAAATGCTCCTGCATTTTTGAAGAAGCCAACAGTTTGGCAGGCTTGAACACCCTTAATGCTTATGCACTCTTATTTATTTAACAGGTTTTATATACCGCTTTATCATTTCAATCAAAGTGGTTTACATTGAAACTTAAACTTGGTAATGTACATTAAACAGGGACATTGATAACTTGGATTTTTCTGAGGCAATGGAGGGTTAAGTGACTTGCCCAAGGCCACAAGGAGTGCTAGTGGGAATTGAACCCTGGTCTCTGGGTTCTCAAGCCATTGTTTTTAACCATTAGGCTACTCCTCCACTCTCAGCCTGTCTCACTGGCTCACTGATGCTGGTGGCGGTGCCTGCGCAGAATTTTGCAGGTTTCTGTGCAGGTGGGGAATTCTATGCAAATTCTTCATTGTTCAGTTGCATAGAATTCCACCAGGAATAATCTCCTCCATCTGTGCATTTGATCCTTTTCCACTGTTTGTTAGTCCTTTTGGGTTAGTGATTCCCCAAGTATTGGGTAAGCCTTTTCCCTTCAACTGAACAGTTCAAAGATTTTTCTCTATGAGATTGTCTTCCATACAGACTCTTTCCACCAAGGAATTGCATCCCCATAATACCTTCTCCTGTTAGTTAAGCTCTCTCTCCTCCTTTGGCTTGTAACTCAAGCTTCTGAATTCACCCCTCTCTTCTGCAGTCAGGTAGAGGGGTGTGTAAAATCTCTGACTTTCACACACACTTCACAAAATGTAGTTATAATGCATATTGCAGTGCACTACTAAACAGTAAACTAAACCAGTTCAACATCCAAAGGGAAGACACAATCTCCTAATTTCCAAGTTTATTACAAATAAGCAAATAAGGAACATACTGTAGATCATTGAAACCATGAGTACTGCAGATTCTGGTTCAATATGAGCCTGTCTAACTGCTTCAGTTGAACAATTGCAGACCAGATAGATAGTTGAATTAAGTTGCTGAAGGAATGGAAGTAGAGCAGTGATTGCAGAGATGGATAGTTGAGTGTGGCTGACGAGATGGATGTTGATCATGAGGTAAAAAGTATGATGTGAATTCCAGGGGTGGAGAAGGAGAGAAGCCATGAAGCAACTTCCTTTCTGAGCCCAAGATGTAGATTTTTGCACTAACAGGAGGGAGGAAGAATAACTATAAGGAGTAGGGTCTCTGGAGACGACCAGTAGAGTCAAAGATTATACCTTGGGCTGAAGCATGAAGCCAGGTAGGCCTCAAGGAAACTGGAGGAAATGGGTCACAGGCAATATTTACCCTATAAAAAAAGGATCATACGAACCTAGCAGGAAGCTGCTTGTTTTATCTTAAGGGCTGTTAGTTCAATAACAATTACAATGTAAACATGCAAAGTTTTAAGGGCAAAACACAAAAAGACAGTAAATTAAAGCTCATGGGAGACTTCACACTGGATGTAAAGAAAATAAGGCGAAAGACGGATTACTAAGGAATTCATCGCTATCTTTCCCAAAAACTACATGAATATCCATACCATTTCCTAGGGGTCTCTGGCTTTTATAAGCTTAGGCAGAACCATTGCAGCCATCCCAGCAGGGGATGCTCGGTAACAAAATGATATGCACCTCCTCAGATGATATAGTCCTGGGGTCTGGTGCCTGCTGGACTAATGAGGCTCCTGAAAGAAATCCTTGCATTATCTAGTTCACCAGCACAGTGCTTTTCTTTCAGCAATGGTACTTTTAGCCTGACTATGGCCACAACATCATGAGTGCCACCTGATAAGTTCTGTTCTTGGAAGCTAAGTCAGGACTATTTAGAACTTGGATGGCAAACAACCTTGGAATACCAGATTCTCTAGAGGTACTGTGTAGAAGAATGGTATGGCAATCTACTTCTGGTCATACCTTGCCAAGAAAGCCTAGGGAATAGTCACAACATGGACAATTATCTACAGGGTCACCAGGAGTTGACGTCAACTCAATGACACTTAACAACAACAACAACGCTTCAACTGAGGATGGCATTCTTCCCAATTTGGTTGGGTTGAAAGATGACCAGAGATCCATTTAAGTCCAATATAAACAGAGGCATCACTAGATACTTAAAAGATTCAGGGCTCAGGTCTAGAGATATGAGAATGGGGGAAGAAGGAGTCTCTCATCAAAGATGAAAGCTCTTTTTGATTCTCTAGTTAAACTCCTGTTCCAGTCAATGGCCCTCGCCACGATGCAAAAGTCAGCTGCAGATTCTGCTTAGCAGTAGCATTGCATCAGACTCACCCCTAGGAGATACAGGGTCTCATTGGCTAGAGTGAGGACAGGGGCATTGGAAGCATGGACAAATAGAGATGTGGCAGTTGTGCAAGAAATGAGCAGTAGTAATAGAAAACCAATAAAATGTAATAATTTGAACAGGGGTTATGCTAAAATATCAGTATTTCTTAAAAAGTAAAAAGATGATATCAGATATGAACAGTAATTAGAAGCTGTAAAATTCAGACATGGGCATGTTTCAGCCAATAAGCTTTTATTTACACTTAGTTCACACCTTATCGTTGGACATTCAAGGTAGGTTAGGGACATTAGGTAGTTGCTTGTCCTCAGAGGGCTTACAGTCTAAAGGCCTCCTTCACTAACATGCCTACTTACTAACTATGCATTTAGGAATATGATTACTATAATGCACTATTGTCGAGTGTGTTAGGGTCCATACCCACTCTAACTGTTGAATAAGTGCCTAGCATGACCCCAAGCAGTCACGCTAAGCTCTCACCCACAACATGAGTGTACTTACTGCCACCCATTGAGGTAGCGGTAAGTGAACCTGCACTAATTGCAGCATTGATGGTGAGCAAACATTAATGACACCAGCACTAACCACAATGTTCAGTCAATGACCACACTTCACCCCAACCTGCATTAAGCGGTTAGCATGAGATTGTTACTATGGCTTCATTTTCAGCATGCAGTAAGGGTTACCACAGCACCCTAGTAAGTCCTGCTCTAACCATTATTGCACGTTAGTACGCATGCCCCTTAAGTTGCATTAACATATGCTAACGTGGAGAAGCTCATAGCCATAAGCTTGCATCTAAGGCAGTGGAGACTGAAGTGAGTAAGCCAAGGTGTGTCAGCGGAAAAGTGGGATTTGACCCTGGGTTTCCATGGCTCTTAACCTGTTGCTCTGACCACTAAGCTACTCTTCCACTTACGTTTTATGATTTACAGTGTTCATATTCGATATGTTTATTTCACCCTTTATTAAATATTTTTATACCATTAGAGCCCAATATTCATTGAATATCCGGGCTGCCCAGATTGCCATGAAAGTAACGGACAAAGAAACTAGTCAGCCACTGCCCGGTTAGCTTTGGTGGCAAAAGATAGGCCAGCGTTAAAAGCGCCTCATCTCATTGCAATAACCCTGAGGTAGTAGCTCAGTTATCATTGGGTGCTGCCCCCAAACTGCTCCAATGCATTGGGGCTGCAGCGGTGGCACCTGCGAATATTCAGAGGCACTAACCGTGCTACTGCTGGGGACTGACATAGTGAGCAGGTCTGCAAATCACATCAATCCCTTTCAGTATCGAGCTCTTAGTCTTTATTTATCCTCGTCATATTCTTACATCTTATTTATTTAAATTATAACCCTCTTTTCCAGTGTACTAGGCACAATACAGGGTAAATTGCTACTACTACTACTATTCAGCATTTATAAAGCGCCACGCACGCAGCGCTGCACAGCTAACCTACAAGAGGTAGCCAATATACAAGAGACAGTCCCTGCCCATCAGAGTCATGCTCATCGGAGCTTACAATCTAAGGTAGAACAGTACAGAGCATTAGTCAGTTCAGCGCAAGGTACGGTGTGGTACAGTTTAGTTTATAGTTTGGTCATAAACGTTGACGAGGGTTAGGGTAAGATGAGGATGGAAGTCAGGATCTGAATGCAATGGTGAAGAGGTGGGTCTTCAATCTGGATTTGAATAGGGCTAAGGAGAATGCCTGGCGCACAGACGCAGGTAGGCTGTTCCAGGCATATGGTGCAGCAAGGTGAAAAGAGCGCAGTCGGGAGTTTGCGATGTGGGTGAAAGGCATTCATAGTAGTAATTTGTTAGCGGAGCGCAAATTTCGAGAGGGGACGTAGGGAGAGATAAGAGATAAGAGGTATTGAGGGGCCATAGAGTGAATGCATTTATAGGTCAATAGGAGAAGCTTGAACTGGATGCGGAATTGGACAGGGAGCCAGTGAAGCAACCTGAGGAGTAATGTGGGCATGGCGAGGCTGGCAAAAGATTAATCGAGCACCGTGATTTTGTATATATTGAAGGGGAAGGAGGTGGCTCATGGGGAGACCAGCGAGGAGTAGGTTGCAGTAATCGAGACGAGAGGAGATTAAGGAGTGGATAAGCGTTTTAGTAGTGTGTTCAGAGAGGAAGGGGCGGATTTTGCTGATGTTGTACAGAAAGAAGCGGCAGGTCTTAGCTACAAGCTGGATATGAGCGGAGAAGGAGAGGGAGGTGTCAAAGATAACCCCTAGGTTGCGGGCCAAGGGAACAGGAAGGATAGTAGATCTATCCACATGGACTGAGAGAGGGGGAAGTGGGGGGGAGGAGTTGGGTGGAAAGACAAGGAGTTCAGTCTTGGCCATGTTCAGTTTCAATCGGCGATGAGACATCCAGGCAGCGATGTCTGAAAGACAGGCAGAGATTTTGGACTGGGTTGCTGGAGAAATATTAGGTGTAGAGAGGTAGATTTGGGAGTCATCGGCATAGAGATGGTACTGAAAGCCATGGGAGGAGATAAGCGCGCCAAGGCCTTGGGTGTAGAGAGAGAAGAGGAGGGGGCCCAAGACAGATCCCTGGGGTACACCTACTTTGAGTGGGGTAGGGGAGGAGGAGAAGCCACCGGAGCATACACTGAATGAGCGATGGGAGAGGTAGGAGGAGAACCAGGATAGTATGGAGTACTTGAAGCCAAGCGAGGAGAGTGTGGTGAGGAGAAGGTTGTGGTCAATGGTGTCAAAGGCCGTAGAAAGGTCAAGAAGGATGGGGATAGAATAGAGACCCTTAGATTTAGCCAGGAACAGATCGTTGGTGACTTTTGTGAGTGCCGTTTCAGTGGAGTGTAGGGGACGGAAGCCGGATTGTAGTGGGTCCAGGAGGGCCTGGGAGGTGAGGAAGTCGAAGCAGCGACGGTAGACTGCCCATTCTAATAGTTTGGATATGAAGGGAAGGAGGGAGATGGGTCGATAGTTAGAAGGGCATGTGGGATCAAGTGAGGGTTTCTTGAGGAGGGGTGTGACAACAGCATGTTTGAAGTCAACGGGGATAGTTGCAGTGGAGAGTGAAAGGTTGAGGATATGGGTGATGGAGGGGACAATGGTTATTCTTATTTAATCTATAAAGAGGATTGACAACAGTCCCCCTTAATGTCTAGAGGACGTAGTGAGCTTAGGTGCTGGGCTCACTAGGGAGACAGTTAAGAAGCAAGATCTTTAGCTAACCTTTTCATTTTTATTTGATTGTCATGCTTTATTTCCTTTCTCTCTGATTTAGGTATTTGGGCAGGTTCGTTTGTACTGTTCCTTTAAAAAAAAAAAAAGAAAGGAACATACAAAGGTGTTTTGTCCCCTGTTGCTCCGGGGACTCCTGTAGAGAGTTCTCCCTCCTGCCTTGCCTATTTTCTGCCTATTTTCTCCTGCTTAAGGATCTCTGACCCCTAGGCTGTTCGGGGCAGAGCGCCTTCATCGGTCTGCCGGCGGCGCACTTTCTCCGGGGTGAGAGCCCGCGGCTTGGGGGACAGCGCATTTCGGCTCTTTGCGACTCGGCACGCAGAACCAGTTGGCCGTTCTAGTCCTCGAGGCTATTTCTCGCTCTGCTCCTTGGTTTTGTGGGGCAACGGGGTTATAGCTCGGAGCATCCTGTCATCTAAATTTCCAGGCGGTTCGGCTCAGGAGAGCGGGCAGGAGCAGCGTGCCAAAATGCTGTGAGGCGCCGCGGCCATTTTGAGCACGCAGCTCCCACAGTTTTTCGATCCCAAGCGGCCTCAGCGCAGTTACCCGGAGCTGCGATTTCCTCTGGACCGCGATCTGTGCAGCTCTTTTGTTCAACATATACATCCAGCCAATTTGCAACATCCCAAAGAAGAACGACATTAAATATACAATATATGCAGATGATATTATGATATATACACCAATCTCAATTGACAACCCTGATTATTCTAAAATTATAAATTGTCTCACACAAATGTCCACATGGTGTAAAAACAACAACCTGGAAATTAATTTCAGCAAAACTGAGGCTCTATTCATCACTCGTAACACTGACTTCGCACATCCACCTGACATCATGATAAAAAAACTCAATTATACCAATAAAATCAGAAGTAAAATATCTTGGTGTGACCCTGGACAATGAGCTGAATCTCAAAGCACATATAAATAAGACAATCAGAAATGCATACTACAGGATGAGAATTATTAGAAGACTAAAACCCCTCCTCGAAACCGATCATTTCCGGAGTGTATGTCAAGCGCTAATTTAATTTAATTTAATTTAATTAACAGATTTTTTATATACCGCTCCTTCCATTGATCAGATGCGGTTCCCATAGAACAACAATAAACAGAGCTAGCTGTTTTTACATATAACAATTTGTAACTTGGAAATTACACTTAACAATTAACAATTAGTGAACTATGTACAAATGAAAAGAATTAAACTATATACAGAGTTATTTGTTGTTCAATTGTCTTCTTTTTTTTTTTTTTAAACTTTTATTTTCATTTTGCAACAAACAAAAGAAACAACACACCAAAGGAGACAAAACAAGTATACAATAACGAAAAGTAAACCCAATTACCCCCCACCCCCACGCTTCTTCTCTAGCTGATTATGTCAGCATGTGAGCGCTTCCAAACAACAGTGATTATACATCAAAACAATCAAAAGAGTATCTGCGATACAGAATAATCATGGGACAAAGATATATACAAATTTAGACAGTCAGATGAGAGCATTGAGCAGAATGTACATAGTCATTGAGCATCTTCCATTTAGACCGATGATGAGGAGTCTGAATGGGGGAAGCAAACATACGAGGTATTTGTTCATATTTACTGTAGAGACAGACATGATTCCACCATTCATTGGGGCTCAGCTGGGAGCTATTTTTCCAGTATTTCGTAATTAGGGAAATAGCAATGCCAAGCATAAAGTCCAAAAGGAAGTAAGCCGTTTTTGGAAGAGAGGGGATCCCCGCAGCTGAGCGAAGTCCCACTATCCTCCAAGAAAGGGGCTCTTGAAAGTGCAAAATGGACTGGATACGACCCCAGACCCGACGCCAGTAATACTGTAGTGCGGGACATTCATACATAACATGAGGTAGTGAACCAATGGCCGCATGACATGTCCAACAATTATTGCCCTGAGTAGTGTTCCATTTGGCTAATCTGTCAGGAGTGTAAAAACACCGGTGGGCTAGAAAGAAGAGTGTCTGAGTGAGTGAGGCGGATCGGGAGACCCGTGTCACTCTACTCCAGACAAGGCTCCATTGCTCCGGGGTCAAAGTCACATGCAATTCTCTCTCCCATGCTTTCTGCGCTATAGGGGGATCCCTAGTTATAGCATTACATAAGGTTTTGTAAAAATTGGATGCTACGCCCGGTGAACTACCGATAGATCGGATAGTCTCCAACCAACCTTGTGTAGGGGAGGCCGATGGCGGGAGCACCTTAGCACTCCGAAGGCAATGCTGAAGTTGCACCAACTGAAAGTAGTGTTTCGCTGGGAGACCAAATTCAATTTGCAATTCACTAAAAGTTTTCCAGCGACCTTCATGGAACAACTGACTAGGAATCCAAATGCCCCTAGTGTACCAGGGGCTCCACGCCATCGGCTTATTTTGTATTCGAAATCGAGTGTTGTACCAAAGTGGGAGCTTGTCTAACGGACAGAGTCGGGAGTCTAAAGATTGCATGAGATTATTAAAGGCACCTAAGGTGTCTAAAAGCATTGGTGGAAAGTGGGAGTCTGATGGGAGAGTCATACCAGGGAGAAAAGTAAGAGGAATCGGTTTGCAAAGGTCCTCTTCTATGTCTAGCCACACAGGTCTACTCGGTACTGGATCTTCCAGCCAACGAGCGCCTTGTTTGAGAAGAAAAGATTGATGATACTTCAGGAAATCAGGGAATCTGACACCCCCATTTTCCTTATCTGCTTGCAGCTTATGTTTCGCTATCCTAGGTGTCTTGTTTTGCCACAAGTATCTAGTCAGAAGGCCCTCTATATCTTTATATATACGTCGAGGGAAGAGACAGGGCAACATTTCTAAGTTATAATTCACTTTCGGAACAATCATCATTTTTATGGTTTCTAATCGACCCCACCAGGTAAGTGTTAAAGGAGTCCAGCGGTGAGTAAGCGCCCGGACTTTAGAGGTTAAGTCTTTGGCATTGAAGGAGATAGTGTCTTCCAAAGGAGAACAATAGTGAACCCCAAGGTATTTGACCATGCGAGGTTGCCATAAAAAGGGGAAGGGTTGCATATCTGCCTGATGAAGCAAAGGATTTAATGGAAAGGCTACCGACTTGGTCCAATTTATCTTATAACCGGACAGTTGTGAGTATTTACCAATTTGATCTAGGACAGCCGGTACTGAGTCTATAGAGACAAAAAGCATAAGATCATCAGCATACGCTGAAATTTTGATTTCCCTATGGGTGAAGGGGACTCCATGAATCTCCTCCGATTGCCGGATTAGTAAAGCCAAGGGTTCGAGTGCAAGATCGAAGAGAAGTGGAGACAGTGGGCATCCCTGGCGAGTGCCGCGTTGAAGGGGAAAAGGCTGAGACTTTAAAGCATTGGCACATATACTGGCTGTAGGCTGTGCATACATGGTGCGAAGACAACGGAGAAAACCTTCCCCGAATCCGTACCAACGGAGGACTGCAAACAGGAAGGGCCACTCTAAGCGATCAAAGGCCTTCTCAGCATCAAGTGAGAGGCCAACAAATGGGCGATCAAGATTAACTGCGGTAGTCAGTACATGGCATAGAGTCCGAGCATTGTCAGCAGTGGATCTACCAGGAATGAAACCGCATTGATCTGGGTGTATTAAGGTAGGCATCCTATCCGAGAGCCGGGGGTAGAGAGAATGGTGGCAAATATTTTATAATCCGCGTTTAGGAGGGAAATTGGACGATAATTAGCTGTTAGTTGCGGGTCTCTCCCCTCTTTCTCAAAAACTACTACATTTGCCATTGAAAAGGACCCAGAAGGAGAACCCTCCTCGGCCAGAGCAGAAAAATAAATTTTCAAAACTGGAGCTAAGTCAGCGTGAAAGGTTTTGTAGAATTCAGCAGGGAGACCGTCTGGGCCTGCGGCTCGACCTGAGGCACATTTCTTGATAGCAGAATGAATTTCTGAGACAGTAAATGGTGTGTCCAAGGCCGCTCTATCTTCGTCAGATAGGGTCGGTCTTTGTACCCCTGAAAGTAAGCGTTCAAATACATCTGGCTCAAAATCACATTCAGATTGATAAAGCCGAGTATAAAAATCACGAAAGAGTTCTAAGATTTCGGTATCTTTAGTGACCAAGCCCCCCCCGACGGATTACGGAGGGCGGTAACACGCTTGGCTTCTTTTTGACCTTTTAGGGCATTTGCTAATAATTTGCCAGCACGATTATTTTCCCGATAATATAGCCCTTGTTGTGATTCAATATTTTTAACAGCAGCAGTGTACAAAAGCTGATTGTATTGAAAACGCAAGCGTTGTAAACGGAGTAAAATACATGGGTCAGTACGAGACGTGAGGAGACGCTCCCCAGCTTGTATCTGCTGCTGTAGAATCAATAAATGTTGCTTTCTTTGTTTCCCCTGCCGAATTTGATAGCTAGTTATAGTGGCGCGGATAGATGCTTTAAAACCCTCCCACCAAGCCCAGCTCGCTGTGTCATGGGGTGAGTTAAAATGAAAATAATCTTGGATAGCGGCCTTTATATCAACCTGAAAATCTTTTTGACCCAGTAGGGATCTATCAAAAAACCAAGCTCGGGGAGAATCGTCTCGCGCAGTGACACGTAAGGATAAAGATATGGCAGCATGATCTGAAATATGGAGAGGATGAGTCCTAGTCGTGTCTACTTGAGAAATCAGTGCTTTGGAAATGAGAAAGAAATCTATTCTAGATTGGGAGTGATGGGGGGCAGAAAAGAAAGTGAACTCTAAGTCGGAGGGGTGAAGCAGCCTCCATACATCTACCAGCGCAAGATCTTGCATCAGAGCTGTAAGGGTAGCAAGACTCTTGGGTGGACTACTCGTTCTAGGCGGCTGTCTATCTATCAGAGGGTCTAACACTTGATTAAAGTCACCACCAAGTAGTAATGGAGTATTGGCAGAGGCCTGTGCCAACTGCGCAATACTTGCATAGTAAGCAGGGTTGTCCACATTCGGGGCATAGATGCAAATACATGTAAATTCACTATCTCCAACCTTAAGATGTACTCGGGCCCATCTACCCTCCTTGTCAGCGCTAGTATCAATTACAGTAGCTTGCAAAGATTTCTTAACCAGAATGGCTACCCCGCACCGTTTGGAAACGGCGGGAGAATAGGCAGCCACCATGTAGGGCTTAACATTGAGTTTCAGTGTTTCAGCAGAGTTTAAGTGCGTTTCCTGAAGAAACGCTAAATCAGCATGCTCATGGCTAAGATAGCTAAGGATTTTCTTTCTTTTGATTGGACTATTAATGCCCTTTACGTTGAGTGATAAGATTTTACATAAAGCCATTCAGACAAGTTAAAAATTCTGAGCATGATAGCGCACATAATTTCACAATGTCCCCCATATTGACTGTATCTGGCTGTACGTATGGCATAAAAGAAAATAAGCTTAGATAATACAATGAAGCGCCCCACATTAAAAAAGAAAAACCGCAGCGCGGTAGAGAAGAAGCAGAACCCCAAAAATTACTGGCGACCATGTGTCTGCGGGGAGAAGCCCCAGAGAAGGCCGAAATTGAAAAAACACATAACCTGTAGGACTGTGCGTGCTCCGAATCCGACCGAGGCACACATCATGGAGGGATAGGAGACCACAGAACAAAAGGTCAGAGAAAGAAAGAAAGAAAGTCCAGGTAGTCTCTGTGCTTGACTATGACCGCCGCTTCGGGCCCTTCAAATTGGCGGACAGAGCCGGCGAATAAAAGTCCAAGTCGTTGGATTAGCGCATCTGCTCTGCTTCTTTGGAGTCTAAAAATGTTGATAGTAGATCAGGATCTTCGAATGTCCTGGTTTGGTTGTGGAGAGTCACTCGGAGCTTCGCGGGATACAACAGGCCAAAGCGAGCCTGTAGCTGTTGAAGTCGAGGGCGAAAAGCAAGGAGTTTCTTCCGTCGGTCAACGGTAGGCTTTGCCAAATCAGGGAAGAAGGAGACTTTGTGACCTTCAAATTCCAAGTGATGGTTCGCCCGGGCAGCATTTAAAATTTGTTCCACTTGTTGATATCGTAGCAAGCGAAAGATAATAGGCCGGGGGGTCGTTCGGTTGAGCGCCATGTGGGTAGGAACACGGTGTGCACGATCGATTTCCAGTTCTTTATGAAAGGTGATCTTCAGCAAGGAGGGAAGAGTTTTGAGCAGGAATTCTCTCATATCTCCCGCTTCCACCCCCTCCGGTATTCCAATGAGCCTCACATTGTTGCGCCGGGCTCGATTATTGCTATCTTCTAACTCCTTTTGAAGATTCTGTATCTGGCGCTCAGCCTTGTCCAGTGTGCCCAAGCGCACCGCGTGCGAGTCGAGGACCCCCGCCATATTGTCCTGCCGTAATGAGAGACTTTCAAGTCGGTCCTGGAGCACTCCAAAGTCTTCTCGCATGGCTCTAAGCGCTTCTCCATTGGACTGCACCAATTCCTTCACGCCGCGTATTTCCTCCAAAATCTCCAGGTGCATTTCGGGGTTTTCCCGAAATGGAACCATCTTCTGTGGGGAGGACACCTCTGTTTTGGAGCGTTTTCCGTGAGAAGAAGAAGGAGACCCGAAGTCCAAGCGCGCTGGTTTATGGGCCGCCATCCCCCCCGAGGTACCCCGGTCAGCCCGGAGCGAAATAGTAAGTTTGTATAGGTATTAAGTCAGGATTCTAAGTAGGCCTCTCGGGAGCTTCAGCGCGAAGCGTCTTACCCGCTGGACATCAGGCTCCGCCCCTCTCAATTGTCTTCAATACATTGTTTTAGGGCTTCAGTACTTCATTCCTTTTTTGAAAAATGTATTATCTAGAGTGGGATTATCCTTTATCTAGCTGAGAGGTGAGAGGTGAGTTCGTCACGGTTCCATAGTGCATTGTAAATAAGTGTATTTTAAGTTTTTTCCTAAACTCCATGATTTCAGGTAATCGTCTTAATTCTATTGGGATTGTGTTCCACAAGATGGGGGCTGCATGGGAGAAGGCTTTCTTGTTTGTGGATTTTTTGGCTCTAATGAATTCTTTTGATGTAGTTAGTTTATTTAACTGGTCTCTCCTTTGGAGATTATGGGTGGGTTCTGTTTTGATGAGATTATTTATGGTCAGTGGTGCTGTTTTAGTTATGGCTTTGTAGGTGGTTAAGAGAGTTTTGCGTTCTATTCGGCTTTGAATCGGGAGCCAGTGTAAATATTCTAAAATCGGGGTTATATGTTGGAAAGGTGGGGCCTTCGTAATGGTCCTTGCTGCCGCGTTTTGTGCTAATTGAAGATTTTTCAAGGCTTGCTTTGTTACACCAAGTAGGATTTGATTTGCAAAGTCAAAATGGGGGGGTTATAATTGCTTGTATGACTCGTTGAAAATCCTGTAAGTGCATTAGGGGGCAGAGTTGCTTTAATATTTTCAGTTTAAAGTAAACTTTTTTTGTTATATTTCTTACTTGTGTGTCCATGCTGAGGTGTTTGTCCAGTATAACGCCTAAGTAACGTATTTCAGATTTTAGATTGATATCGTTATTCTGCAATGTAATATGTGAGGGGGGAATGAACGTTGTGCTTTTGGTTACTATTAGAGCTTCTGTTTTTGAGTGATTGATGTACAGATTGTTTTCATTTAGCCAGGTGTTTATTTCATTGAGGCATTCGTTAATGAGTTGTATAGGGATATTTGGTATTTTGAAAGGGACATACATCATAATGTCGTCCGCATATAGGTGATAGTGGACATTGAATTTTTTTAAGATTTTACAGATGTGTTTTAAGTATATGTTAAATAGTAACGCTGACAGTGCTGAACCTTGTGGGAGGCCTAGTTCTTGCTTGTATGTTTTTGAGGTGAGATTACCGATTTGTACCGTTTGAGTTCGGTCAGTTAGATAAGAGGTAAACCATTTTAGAACAGTGGATTTTATACCTATTTGCCTAAGTTTATTAATCATTGTTGAATGGTGAACACTGTCAAAGGCTGCGGAGACATCAATGAATATGAGTAAGAATGCTTGTTTTGAGTTGTCTATTCCCCTTACAAGTGTATCGATTAGAACTGTTAGGAGGGACTCTACTCCGTGTCTGGGGCGAAACCCATACTGCTGGTCATCAAGTGGGGCTGAGCTATCAATGTACTCTTGTGTTTGAATTTGTACGGCTTTTTCAATTAATTTAGCCATAAACGGAATAATCGATATGGGTCTGTAGGATTTAGGTGATGATTTGTCAAGGGTAGTGTTTTTTAGGATTGGGCGGATCTGTGCGTGTTTTAGTGTAGGGGGTAGGTATCCGTTTTTTAGGGAAAGATTTATTATTGGGAGGATGAATTGAGAGAGTATAGGTAGAGAGTTCTTTATCCAGGTTACTGGACAAGGGTCAAGTAGTGAGGTTGTTGTATTAATGTTTGTGATAATGTTCTTGAGCTCAACCTTGGTTAAGGGTTGGAATACAGACCATTCGTCTGTGTGAAGTATTTGAGAAGTGTTTACTGGTTTAGGTAGTGGGGGATGAGACGTCACCCCCTTACTTACTTCTGCAACCCTATATACCTTGGTCTAACAAAACAGTCACTCAAGCCTCTACAGCTTGCTCAAAACACGGCTGCACGCATAATTTTCGGTTTGTCAAGTCAGATGCATATAACACCCATTTTGAAAGAGCTACACTGGTTACCAATATCTTCTCGCATCAAATATAAAACTATAATATACATATTTAAGATCAAGCAACACACATCGGCAAACAGCTTGATCTCTCTCATTCAGACTGATACCAGCACACGGCCAAGAAGAAAAGGAACATCTAATAGAGTCAGCACCTCTTATGACTTTAGAAAAGCACGCAAGGACACTACGGAAAGAGCGCTCTCTCTCGCTGCGCCAAAAATTTGGAACACCCTCCCAAATGATCTGAGAGCAGCACTGGACCTCAAGGACTTTTGAAAATTTATTTTATTTATTTATTTTACATTTCTTATATACCGCACTATTTGCGATCAGCGCGGTTTACATAAAACAAACAGTATCCGACAATAAACAAGAGTCAGGTCATTACAATGAACAGGAGCAAGCAACTTGGATAACGGGGGAAACTATGTACATGTTTGGAACATTGAAATAGGTAACTGTATATATGTGAGATGGAGTTATTGTGTGTTGTTCATACCTGGTGGCTGGGGTTCGGGGGAGGCTGTGAGGTATTTAATAAAGAGGAGGTGTTTTAAGACCTTCCTGAACTGGCTCAAGTTGGGGATAGCTCTGATGTGTGGTGGTAGGGAGTTCCAGAGGCTTGGGGCGCTCAGGCTGTAGGCTCTATTTGAAGTTGATATGGCGCATCTTGTCATAGCTTTTGGTATTGCTAGCATGTTGGCTGCAGCGGTTCTTCTTATCCTGTTGGGCATGGGTGGTTGTATGAGGTCACATATTGAAGAAGCGGATAACCCATTGATGGCCTTGAATGTCATCACTAAGATCTTAAAGCTAATCCTGGCTTGAATGGGGAGCCAGTGTAGCTGCATCAGGAGGGGTGTGATGTGTTCTCTCCTTGGTGCTCCTAAGAGGATTCGCGCAGCGCTGTTCATGGCGAGTTGTAAGGGATGTAAGGTTGCCTGAGGGAGACCTTGTAGGATGGCGTTTGCATAATCAAAATGAGGGATGATGAGGGCTTGGTAGATGGTACGGAAGTCGCTCAGCTCGAGTAGAGGGCGTATGTGTCTGAGGGATCTGATCTTGAAGTAGATCGCTCTTACTGTTTTTGCTATGTGCTGCTTCATGTTGAGGTTCTGATCCAATGTGACTCCGAGATACCGTATGGCTGATTTTACTTGCAGCTTGGCGTTGTCTACTTCCAAGTGGTTAGGTGGAATAAACTCAAGATTTCTAGAGATGAATAGGACCTCTGTTTTCTTATGTTGGATGCGCAGATTTTGGGAGAGGAGCCATTCGGATATTGCGTTGAAACACTTAGTTAGTGGGGTGAGGTCCGGGCAATCCAGGGATATTGGCAGGTACAGTAGGACATCGTCAGCGTAAATCATGCAACTCACATTAAAGGATCTAATGATGTTACAAATGGGTTGGATATAAATGTTAAACATAAGTGACGATAGGGAGGATCCTTGAGGGACTCCTTGACTTTGTAGGAATGGCTCGGATGTGGTTCCATTTGCTTGTACGTGTTGCCATCTTCCAGACAGGTAAGACCTGCACCACTCCAGCGCTGTTTCGGTGATGCCTTTCTCTCTTAGCCGAATCAGGAGAATCTCGTGGCAGACTGAGTCGAAGGCTGCCGCAATATCTAAAAAGATAAGTGCGAAACCTGTACGTGAGTTGTCAATGCCTGAGATTATGGTGTTGAAAAGAGTAGTGAGTAGTGTTTCCACTCCATGTGACTCTCTGAACCCGTGTTGTGATGGATCTAGAGGTGCATTGGTGTCCACATGATCTTGTAGCTGCCTGTAGACTATTTTTTCAACGATTTTAGAGAGCATCAGGATACTGGATATGGGTCAGTAAGACTCGACCTTTAGAGGGTCTAATTTGGTGTCCTTAAGCAGCGGTCTAACGGAGGTCTGTTTGAGCATGGATGGGAACGACCCGGTGCTAAATGATAGTCCTATCATTTTAGCTAAGATTGGGGCAAGGTCAGATCGCAGATCTTTTATCCAGAATGCCGGACATGGATCTGAGTATGAAGTGGAGGTATTTAGGGTAGCAATGGTGTCTTCAATAGTTCTCTTAGATGGAGTGGTAAAGGTGGTTAGATACGTTGCGCATGCTTGAGCATCAGGGGGGTCCGGTATCACCATCTTGTCGGTTTTGCATAGTTTTGATTGCATAAAGATGGCATAATCCTGTGGGTGTATAGATCCTGTGCGCTCCGGGGTCGGTTCTCTGGCAAGAGATTTGACCAGGTTGAAGAGGTCGTGCGGCTTGTTTAATGAACGTTTCAGAGTGTTGGTGTGATGTTGTTTCATCTTGTCTGTGACAGCCCTGCGATGAGTGTGTAGGAGTTGGATGTATGCTGTTTGGTCACTGCTGGTACGTGATTTCCTCCAGCGTTTTTCCGATCTTCGTAGGAGGGTTAATGACGCCCTTAAGTCAGGTGTGAACCATGGTGCGGATGGTCTTTTCTTTGGGGCTTTAGTCGTGGGAGGGAGGATTGCGATCGCGCTGAGTTTGCTGTTCCACGTGGAAATTAGGACATCTAGGTCTTGTGAGGTATTGTCAAGGAGAGAGTTTGTTTCATCCAGGATGCGTTCTTTGTTAAACTTCTGGCATTTGAGGTTGTGTTTGTTTGTGCGTTCGTAATGGGCCTTTGTGACCTGATGGGGGTCGGAATTTGGAATGAAATAAGCTTATGATCCGACCATGGAACTGCTGTTAGTGATAACGTGATGTTTTGTGCTTGTTGAAGCACCATTTGTGGGGCGAATATCAGGTCGAGAATGTTGCCCTTTGTGTGTGTAGGTTCATGAACCAATTGGGTGTATCCCAAGATATCTAGGGCTTCTGTGAAGGCGGCTGCCTGATTGTCCTGTAGGGATGGCAGGTTAAAATCACCTAGTATCCAGTTTGGTCTATGTGGAACATGGGTATTTGTTGCTATGTTTATGATATTGGAGAGGTTGTCTGGATCAGTAGAGGGCGCTCTATAAATAAGGTTTATGGAGCAAAAGTGATTAGAAATAGATAATGTTTCAAGGGTATTGGTGTTGCTGGCTTCTACCATTTCGAATTGAAGGTCAGATCTGGTGATGATGGCAACTCCTCCACCCCTTTTGTTTTGCCTGTGGCTGGTGAAAGTGACGAAGTTGGGTGGGAGAAGTTGATTGAGGATGGTGTTATCGTCCGGTGAGAGCCAGGTCTCAGTTAACATAATGATATCTAAATTAAGATGAATTATTGTTTCAGTGATTGCTGGCCATTTTTTGCGAAGTGATCGAGCGTTAATGAGTGCGCACTTCAGGCTGTTAGTATGTGGGCGTTTATTTTGCTTTGGTTTAGAGTTATTTTGTAGAGGGATATAAACTAGACGGGGGCGGCGTGGATAGCTCGCTCCATGATAAAGGTTGTTGACGTCATCGGGACATTTTCTTCCACTAGTAGAGAGCGTTGGGATGTGGTTTTGTGCTGTCATTAGTGCCAGTGAGCTGGATGGCAAAATAGTGAGTAGAAGGTAAAGACTCATTAGAGTGAGGATTATGTGCTTCATTTTGGGTCTATCTGTGCCAGTACAAGGGTGGCAGAGGAAAATATAAGACAATTGGTGTGGTTTCAGGTTGTTAACGTGTGGGAGAGAAAAGCCTCTTATAACTACCTTTTTGGAGTGGTATAAAACTGTAGGCAGCTGGTAAATAAGTAGACACAATGTTTCAGTTTTCAATTTGGAGCATTGGACATGTAGTAGAAACAATGTAACAAATTTTTAAGTTGTAGCAATGAACATGCAGCAGACACAATGTAACAATGTATAAGATTGAGCAATGGAAACAATGTAACAAATGCTGTTAGACGTCCCTACCCACAAGCACTCATTAGTTAGCTAGTGCAGTAAGCAAACAAACTTGTGTGACAATATTATTCAGGAAATTAATTCTAGGTGGTGTGAGATAGTCATATCTTTGTGTAAGAACAGAAAACAACTGAAGACAACGCTGTTTATAAAACACTTTGGTCAAGTTACATAATTAATGCATTTAATAGGAATGACCAATTTATTACCCTCAGACACACGGACATATAATGTATTTTGCCTTGTGTTGTTCCTTATCACCAATCATTTAGAAGACTGTATTATAGCTCATGTTGTATAATAGCGCACAATGTACATAGATCAATTTTTTCTAACACACAACACATTAGCATCTCAATCTACAAATTTACCCTCACTGCTTGATTACACCTTCACCTCTTTTGTATGTTTTGTTGTTAAACCGCTTTGATTGTAAGATAAGGCGGTATAGAAATACTGTTAAATAAATAAATAAATAAATAAATGGTGAGGGAGATGGAATGTAGGAGATGGGTGGGGATAGGGTCTGATGAACAGGTGGTGGGTTTGGAGGAGGAAAGAAGGAGTGAGGTTTCTTCTTCAGAGATTGGGGGGAAGGAGGAGAGGGTGGCAGGGGGAGTATGGATGGGGGAAGAGAATTGGGGAAGAGGGGAGGTAGATGAGGGGGTAGGGAATTGGAGGGTAATCTTGTGGATTTTGTCATGGAAATAGTCGGCTAGGGTTTGGGCAGAAAGGGAGGGTGGGATAGGGGGCGGGGGGACTTGAGGAGAGAATTGAGGGTATTAAAGAGACGGCGAGGATCAGAGGCAAGGGAGTTGGTCAGATGGATGCAGTAATCTTGTTTGGCAAGTGCTAGGGCTGACTGGAATGAGCCAAGCATGAATTTGAAGTGTAGGTGGTCTTCCGGGGAGCGGGATTTGGACCAAGCTCGTTCCGCAGAATGGGCGCAGATGCATAGGTAATGTATTGTGGGTGAAAGCCAGAGTTGGGGATTAGATCATTTGACAGGACGTGGGGTGGGAGGGGCAAGAGTGTCAAGGGCTGAGGATAGTGTAGCATTGCATGAAGATAAAGCCTCATCGACGGACTTGGAGGATAAAATGGAGGAGAGATGGAGAAATGGTGGAGGAGAGAGTCAGGGGATCAATATTATGAAGGTTTCTAAATAGGTCGGAGGAGACAGGACGAGGTTGGGACGGCGGAAGCTGAAGAGTAAATGTTAAGAGGTGATGGTCAGATGAGGGAAGGATTGTTTGCGGAAATTTGAGGGAGAAGAATTGGAGAAGAGTATTAGGTCAAGACAGTGGCCATGTAGGTGTGGGGGCAGTGGAGCAAAGTTGGAGGTCGAACGAGGAGGTGAGAGTGAGGAACTTTGAGGCATGGGGGTCGGAAGGGTTGTCGATGTGAATGTTGAAATCGCCAAGAATAAGAGTGGGGGAGGAGGGATCCATAAAGGCAGAAAGCCAGGAGTCGAAGCCGGTGAGGAAGGTTGATTTGGATTTGTCAGGTGGGCGATAAATAACGGCTACTCGGAGGGGAAGTGGTGTGATGAAGCGAATGGAGTGGACTTCGAAGGAGAGGGGGAGTGTGATCGGGGTGGCAGGAGGGGTTGGAATTGGCAGGAGGGAGAGAGTAGGAGGCCAACGCCACCACCGCGACCAGTAGATTGAGGTGTATGGGAGAACTGGTAGCTCCCATAGCAGAGAAGGGCAATGGATGCGGTGTCGTCTGGGGGGGAGCCAGGTCTCGGTCAAGGCAAGAAGGTGTAGGGCATTAGAGATAAAAAGATCGTGAATAAAAGGGTTTTTTTAAATGACTGAACATGTGTTCCATAGGGCGCAAGAAAACGGGAGAGTGGAGGGGGGGGGGAAGAGAGGGATATGGATAAGGTTGGCTAAGTTACATGTGGATTTATTGTTAGAGTAGCGTGGGGGTCTACTTCTAGGGTAATACCGGGATTTAGAGGGAGCAGGGTGCGGGTGGGTATGTCTGTGTGTGTGTGCTCTCCAAGAGGGACATGAGAGAGGGGAAGTGAGGGGTAGATTGATGGTATCAGGTAGGTTATGTGAGGAATTATTTTTGAGGGTAGGGTTGGAGTTGATATCTATGGATGAGTGAGTGTGGGATGAATGAGGGAGGGCGGGAGGGAGGGTGGAGCGGGATGTGGATGAGATTAGATAGGGTACATGAGGAACTTTTTTTAGTGTGAGAAAGAAATCGAGGGAGGGGGCAGGGTTGGGGTTGATATTACCTGATGAGAGAAGGAGAAGGAGTATTAGAGAGCAAGGTAGAGTGGAGATAGTACGGCGGAAGCGAGGGTGGGGTTGCCTCAAAGAGAGGGGGGCTGGTTGAATGCGGGGGATGGTATGAAGAAGCTCAAGAGCAGATGCTAGGCTAGGGGGCAGAATGGAGGGAGAAGTGAGGAAGGTAGGGGAAGAGGAGGGAGGGTGTTGGTAGGAGGGGAGGCAGTTGGGGAGGATGAGGAAGAGAAGGAAAATGAGATGTGGGGACATGGTAGTGGGCAGCAAGGTCTGAGCAAGCAATGGGTAGCAGGTTCTAAGCACACAATGGGTAGTAAGTTCTATGCAGGCAATGAGTAGTAAGTACTAGACAAAGAATGGGTAGCAAGTAATAGGCAAACAAGCAGACAGTAGATTGCATTTCTAAGCAAACAATGGATAATAGGCTCTATGCAAATAAGTTCTCAGCAGGTTCTATGCAAGCTAGCGCTGTGCCCGTTCTGTGCAAGTAAGTTCTATGGAGCAATGGGAAGCAGGTTCAAAGCAGAGTTACTTGCAGGATGCGAGGTCATGGGAGACACTAGGCTGTGGGTAGGGGTGGTAGGTGCTTACTTCATGTGGGATCTGAGTGGCCAGGTGTGTAGGAGCGGTCGTTTTTGCTCGGCTCATTGGCATTTCTCCTGTGATCGTTTTGGGTTGGGGTGACGGCTTGCGCGAGGGCACCTTTGGTCCCCGCCTAAGGGCCACGCCAAAGGGCCCTCTGGCGAGGCCCTCAGGTGTGGGCCCACCAGCGTGGGCGTGCCGAGAGCGCTCCTGCCCTTAAGCTGCTGCTGGTGTTGGCCCATTGGCCTCGGCGTGTGGAGGGGGAGGAGCCGCTTCTCCTGCTCCACTCCCCGATGCCGATCAGGTGGAGGAGCTGGCAGGGGGCTTCCTTCTGGCGCCGAGAGCCAATCATTAACACAAATTAAAAACACTCACATACATTATTCCTCAATATACATAACAATGAAAAGAAATCAAACAAAGTAGTGGCACAACCAGATCATCGAGAACCAAATGCTTGTTGAGAAAAGGAAGCATTTGCCCTCTTCCTAAATGAAGGCAAATTCTTTTCTAAACAGAGGTCCAAAGGAAGAGCATTCCAGATTGTCGGACCAGTAACAGAAAAAGCTCTGGCTTGAGCATCAAAATAATGTACAGATTGGACAGTCAAGTAGACATCGGCCATTAGCACTAAGATCCTCATGAGAAGGAGCAGCCTAGTGGTTAGAGCACTGGGCTGTGAAGTCAGGGTTCAAAGTCCACTGCTGCTCCTTGTAACCTTGAGCAACTCACTTAACTTCCATTGCCTCATGTACAAAATTAGATTGTAAATCCGATGAGGACAAGGAAATACTTAACACAGCAAAATGTTAGTTGCCTTGAGCTATGACTGAACAAGAGTGAGAGTGAGTAATCACAAAAACATAATGTCCAATTTAAAATAGCCAGGCATGGTATCCCTAACAGTCTTGAATATCACCATTGCAATTTAGCCCCATCAAATGACAGGGAGCCAGTCAGGGCCAGTGCAAGGACTGGAAGTGTCCTAGGCAGGCCCTCCATCCTGTCAGGTCCCTCCCCCTCACTGTCCCCCCCCCTGCGGACGCTGCTGCCCCTCTCTGGCAATGGCTTGAAAACTGCCTGAATATTCTAACACTGCATCACAGTTTCTGCCTTGTAATATCTGCCGCTTCCACCTCCCTCCAATGTACTCAAAGCGTTAGGTGCAGCCGTGGGCTGGTTAGCTCAATGCCGTGTGGTTGTAACATGCTTATGACAGGAGGACAGAAGCACATGGTCCCTGAGGTTAGCTTGGGCCTCCACACTAGGATCATGGCCTAATCACACGCTAACTTAGCTCACTTTAATAACCTTAGTGACCAGGGGGTCACCATATAATTCATCCTGCTGAAATTTCCCTTGGAGAATGCCTATAGCAAAAGGCACTCAAATGAGATTTTCATGCTCTCTTACTGCCAAAAAATTGCTTCTTATTTTCAGTTCTATAGTGTTGATATTGGGTTTTCACATTAGAAGGGATAGTGGAATGTCTGCCTGGGTCTTCCCCCAAACAATTTTGATTACTCGCTCTCTTCCTCTCCGGGGGGAATAGATGGGTTTCCAAGGAAGACTTGTCATCACTTATCCTCCTAAAGAATTTTTATAGACATGTGAGAGAAGGGGGTGTGAGAGAGTAATGTGAGGTTGAAGGGAAGAGACGGACTCCTAATGTGCTGTCTGCTATAGAAATCTAGTGTAAGTTAATCATTTGCTGTCAACAGCTTCAGGTAAACGGAGAATGTTTTTAACCATCTCTGGAAACCTAAAGCTAAGTTTATTTTCCATTCATTTTTCTTAAACACCAGGGAAGTAAATGTCTTTCATTGAAAGGCACCTAAATGTGTTCCGTTGCTATCCAGTTACAAGAGACCAATGAAAGCAGAAGTGTCAGTGTCCAGATTGGGAAGAGAATCTAGTCCACCCACACAGTGACAGTCTCCAAATAATCATCAACATAAATTTCTGATCATACTGAAGGAACTTACAGGGCTATTCACCAAAGTGCAGTAGCCCATGCCAACTTTAGCATGGATTAACACACAGCTCGTATTATTTGGGGGCAGTTCAGCAACTCGCAGTTGCAAAGAAAGGGGTAGTAATCCTAATCTGCCTTGGAAACAGAATGGATCAGAACCAAGTCACAAATGTTATTTAGCTATTCCAATTTTAAACCAACCAACTGCACTAAAATAACCAACTAACTAAAGTAACACCCAGTTAGGTGCGTACTTGACGCTTAAAAGGAGGTGCGTACTTTTAAGCGTCAAGTGCGTGCCTAAATGGGGGTCATTTTTGTGACATGTGTGTTAACAACCTCTTATAAAATACTGACCAACTTCAAAGTCCACGCATTGCATGATGACATGCTCTTTGTTGGCTGGTATGAGTGAAGTTTGGGTGGAGCGTCTGCAAGGCACACATGTAGACACAGAGATCATAAAATGCTATAATTTATGTGCATTCTTGCTAAATCTAGGCACAGGCATTTACACAAGCTCTGATTTAACTTAAGGTGTGATTTCTGCCACTTAGGCTGGTGCTTTATAAGGATAAGCCACTTAACCCTCCATAGCCCATGTTCCCTGTAAAATAGTTATCTCCAAGTTATAATGCCCTGTTCAATGTAATTTCACTTTGTTCAATGTAAACCGCACTGATGCAGAATAGCGTGGTATATAAGAGAATGTAAATAAATAAATAAGTAGGCGCTCACTGCCTACTTGTTTAATGAAAGAGGCTTAACATAGGCACTTTAAATAGTGCTTTAACTAGGCATTCCTTATAAAATTACCCTCCATATGACAAATGATTTTAAAAATATTTTAGGAACCTGAAATTATTTTTTGTATAATTAAAACACAAGACATCTTATTAAATTATTTCATAAGGATTGATCCTTGCTTTTACATTTTCATTTGGCAGTTGTGAGGTCTTTTCCTTTTTTGATGCTCATACTTTAGAGTTTCATGGTGATCATAGGTCAACTAAGCTCAGCATCGTGTTTCCAAGAGCAGCCAATCCAGGTCACAAGTACCAGTCAGATTCTCAAAAGGAAGATAGATTCCATAATGCTTATCCCAGGGGTAAGTGGTGGATTTCCCCAGTCCACTTTAATAAAGGTTTATGGAATTTTCCTCCAGGAGCTTGTCCAAACCTCTTGTAATGCTTTCTACACTAAAAGCTTTTACTACATCTTTCAGCAAGGAATTTCAGAGTCTGACTACACATTGAGTAGAAAAATATTTTCTCCTATTCATCTTAACTATTTCTTTTTTTTTTTTTTATTCTTTATTTAAGCATTTTCCAAATACATTAACCATACAGGAAAATGATAACCATACCAACATATTTGAAATCCAAGGTAAATAAGAATTCCACAATACCACATCAAGGAAGAGAAGAACTATATAATACATATAAATGCTAGCATTCATCTTAACTATTTCTACTACTACTGAACATTTATATAGCACTACAAGATGTACCACAGCACTGCACATTCATATGTTATTATTATTATTATTATTATTTAGCTGTATTTAAATCCTGCTTTTCACCGGGTCAAAGTGATTAATTGGGGGATACATTTAACATGAGGGGATATGAGACACATACGCTAATACTTACAGAGAACATGGGCAATGGAGGGTTAAGTGGCTTGCCCAAGACCACAAGGAGTGCCTATAGGACTAGAAATCCCAGTCCCACCGGCCTGAGATTGCTGTCCCCAGGTGGGACTTGAACCTCTGGCCCTCCGGCCTGAAGTACCTTGTCCTAACCACTAGACCACTCCTCCCCTTATAGATATGTATATGTAAAAGATGGTCCACCAAAGGAGCACCACACCACGTTGCTCAAAAGATACCCAGTCAATACTACGTGGTTTAAAATTGGAAGGCTACTTTTATTAATCAATAATTCAACAACCCGATAGCCCGACACAGGCCGTGTTTCGTTTTCACTTCCTCAGGGGATTCAGGCGTGCTGCATGCATACAAACATAAATATCACAGCAGATACAAATAAAAATAAACATGCATATAAAAATATTCTAAAATTGTCTTAATATGGAGTGAGTGTGTTACAACAATATGTCTTAACGTTATAAATTCCTATGTTCACGAGTAATCAAAATTAGCATATGATGAAATAATATGCATTAATCGCTAAAATTTGTAACACACTCACTCCTGCTCCCATTGCTCACCACAAATGTGGCAATTTAACATTTACATGGTGTTTTACACATAGCGTAATAAGTTAAAGTATAGATATTAGCAACATGTAGTTTACACACCCTTTTGAAATTTAACTTATGTCAAGATGTAGTTATTCGTTTATGCATTTCTAAGTTATGTTCTTAATTTTTATCAGTTTCTGAGGAAGTGAAAACGAAACATGGCCTGTGTCGGGCTATCAGGTTGTTGAATTATTGATTAATAAAAGTACCCTTCCAATTTTAAACCACGTAGTATTGACTGGGTATATGTAAAAGATGGTTCTTGCTCATCAGAGCTTACAATCTAGTCAAGACAGACAACCCAGTAGCTGTAAATATGGGATACATCTAGGGGGAATGGTAAGGAAACACAAAGGAGACCATGTGAGTCAAGATCCGAAAGCAGCAGCAAAGAGGTGAGTTTTCAACCTGGATTTGAAAAGGGTCATAGAAGGCGCCTGACTCAAGTAGTTTGTTCCAGGCATAAGGAGCAGCAAGGTGAAAGGAACGGTCTGGAGTTAGCAATAGAAGAGAAGGGCACAGATAGAAGCGATTTGCCAAAAGAGTGGAGTTCGAGAAGAGGTGTAGGGAGAGATAAGGTAATGAAGAGCTGACGAGTGCACTTATAGGTCAGCAGCAGACATTTCAAATGGATGCGGAAATGGACAGGGAACCAAAGTGACTTGAGAAGAGGGATAATATGAGTATACCGAGGCTGGCGGAAGATTAGCCACGCAGCAGAGTGTTGAACAGATGGAAGGGGAGAGAGATGATTCAAAGGGAGACCAGCAAGTAGTAGGTTACAATACTTTAGACGGGAAGTGACTAAGGAGTGGATAAGTGTCTTAGAAGTATGTTCAGAAAGGAATAGGTGAATTTTGTTGATGATATAGTGATAGAAACGTCAGATTTTAGCTATCAGTTGGATGTGAGTGGAGAAGGAGAGAGTCAAAGACAATCCCAAGGTTGCGAGCCGAGGAAACAGGGAGGAATAGAGAGTTATCCACAGAGACTGAGAAAAGAGGAAGGGGAGAGGAGGTTTTAGGGGGAAAAATAAGAAGCTCAGTTTTGGCCATGTTCAATTTCAAGCGGCGGTGAGACATTATAACTATTATTATAGCAATGTCAGAAAGTCAGGCAGAGATCCTGGCCTGCATTGCTGGAGAGATTTCAGGTATAGAGAGGTAGATCTTGGAGTCATCAGCATAAAGATGTTACTGAAAGCCATGGGAAGAGATGAGCGCACCAAGGGACTGGGTAAAGAGAGAGAAAAGGAGTGAACCCAAGGTAGATACTTGGGGTACAGCAACTGAGAGTGGGGTAGCAGTAGAGGAGGATCTACCAGAACAAACACTGAAAGAGCAATGGGAGAGATAAGAAGAGAACCAGGATAGCACAGAGCCCTTAAAACGAAGCAAAGACAAGGTATCGAGGAGAAGGTTGTTGTCAACAGTGTCAAAAGCAGCAGAAAGGTCAAGAAGGATGAGGACCGAGTAAAGGCCCTTGGATTTAGCCAGGAACAGGTCACTGGAAACTTTGGCAAGAGCTATTTTAGCAGAATGTAAAGAACAAAAACCAGATGCTAAAGGATCCAGGAAGGCTTGAGAGGAGAAAAAGTCGAGGCAACGGTGGTGAACCAGATGTTCAAGAAGTTTAGAAACGAAGGGGAAGAGGGCAATGGGTCGATAGAAGGACAGGTAGGGTCTAGTGAGGGTTTCTTGAGGAGAGGTGCGACCACAGCATGCTTGAAGGCTGCAGGGACAGTTACAGTGGAGAGTGATAGGTTGAGAATATGAAAGATGGAAGAGCAACAGCAGGGGCGGCTCAAGGCAATCTCCTGCCTGAGGCAAGGAATGAGATGGTGCCCCCCACCCCATGGAGCAGGGGGAGGGTGCCTTCTCAAAACTCCAGTCAGGGACTGAACCAAACCAAAAAGCTGATTAGATAATGTGAATGAAATGCAAGATGTTCGCACACCAAGGAACTAAAAGAGCGAGAACCACAGTGCAGTTTATAACACCAAATTATAATTCATTTTTATTTTGTTGTTACAAACTGCATTATGGTTCTTGCTTTTTCTTTTTAAACATATATTTTGCATGCACAGAACCCCATCCCTCAACAATGGGAGCAGAACAGAACTAGGACATTCACCCACAGAACTCAATATCTAAAAAAATAACAAAACAAATGTCTGATTCTGATCATCTCACTAAAGAAAATTGTCCAGTACCAGGCATATTATAAACTAATACAAAACCCTACAAGAAAGCCACTGAGGATCTATATAGCAAACCTACCATACCATTCCATATCAGCACCAACTTCCAAAACTCACATAAGGAGCCTACCCCCAAAAAATATCAATGTAAATACTGCAGTACAGATCCCTGCATACAAACTCCATATTAACAGAACACCTGGCCTTGGTCACACATTCAGAACAGAGAATGCACAGAAGTACAGAGTAAGTGACCATAACCTAAAAATAAACATATGCAGATAAAAATTAAACTGCAACCCCAAGAAGCTAGATTCTGCATACAATGCAACACCAGAGAAATAGAAAGAGATGTACTGTACAAAATATAAAGATAGCACCAACTCCAATCATTAAATTGAAAATAAAATTATCTTCTACCTTTGTTGCCTGACCATTTTATTCTCTGATCATGCTGGCACCAATCTGAGGTTTCTACTTTCCTCCACCTCCCAGTGCACCCCTCCATCTATTCCCCCCAGGCGGGAGTATGAGGGTGTTGCAAGGCCATGTGTGGAGATTCACTGTGGCATCATTTGCATAAATTTAGCATACTTTATTTTAAAATATATGTAAGAACTTAAGACATGCCATACTGGGTCAGACCAAGGTCCATCAAGCCCAGTATCCTGTTTCCAACAGTGGCCAATCTAGGTCACAAGTACCTGGCAGTTTCCCCAAAAGACACAGATTCCACAATGCTTGTATTGGGGTAAGCAGTGGATTTCCTGGGTCCCCTTTAATAATGGTTTATGGATCTTTCCTCCAGGAACTTGTCCAAACCTTTTTTAAACCCAGCTACACTAACAGCATTTACTACATCCTCCGGTAGCAAATTCCAGAGTTTCATTACGTGTTGAGTGAAAAAATATTTTCTCTTATTAGTATTAATAGGTTACCCTGTAGCTTCATTGCATGTCCCCTAGTCTTTCTATATTTTGATGGCATAAACAATCAATCTACATTTACTCTTTCCACTCCATTCATTAATTTATAGACATCTGTTATATTTCCCCTCAGCCATCCCAGGTTGAAGAGCCCTAAACCTTTAAGCCTTTCCTCATAGGGGTATCCTTCAATCTACTTTACTATTTTGGAGGCTCTTCTCTGTACCTTTTCTAATAATGCTATATCCTTTTTAAGATACGGTGACCAGAACTGCATACAATTTTCGAGGTATGCTTGCACCATGGAACGATGCAGAGGCATTATAATATCCTTTGTTTTATTCTTCATTCCTTTCCTTATGATTGCTAGCATTCTATTTGCTTTCTTAGCCACCACTGCACACTGGGCAGAGGGTTTCAATATGTTTATTTATTTATTTATTTATTTATTTATTTATTTATCTAATTCTTCTATACCGCCCCTTCCAGAGATCAGGGGCGGTTTACATGGAACAAAGTAAACAAATTTGTACACTAATGTATACATTACATGGAACATAGTTTTTTAACTTTATACAGATAATATTTAGTAACTTTATACAGATAATATTTAGTAACTTTATAACTTTCTAACTTTATACAGATAACTGTGCATTAATTGTTGTAACTATTTACATTTTGTATATAATTATAAATTTCTGTATCGTAGTGTCAATCAGAGTATTCTACCTTGTTTACCGGTAGTCAGGGTCATATATGTGTGCGGAGGAATTTATTTCCTTTTTCTCTTGAGAGTGTTTTGGGGTGTCTGTGATGGGTGTAAGTGGTGGGTGTATGTGTGGGTAGTTGAGTGTAATTTTAGGGCTTTGTGTTTGAGTGTCTTGGGATGGTATGTGGTTGGACTTGGGGGTAAGGGATTTCAAAGTGTTCGGAGAAAAGGTATGTCTTGAGTTCCTTTCTAAATTGGGTGAGGTCTTTTATGATCCGAAGGTTTATTGGGAGATCATTCCAGAGCATGGGGGCAGTGAATGTGAAGGCTCTGGTGCTGGTGGATTTTTTAGTTCTTTTGAATGATTTTGGTATTTCAAGTGAGTGTGTTGCGTTTAGTCTGCGGGTTCTTGATTCAGATGGGGCATGTAATAGTGTGGTTAGATATGAAGGGGCGATGTTGTTCAGGAGCTTGAATGTGGTTAGGAGGATTTTATATCTGATTCTGCTATTTATAGGGAGCCAATGAAGTTCTAGCATTATTGGGGTTACATGATCTGCTAGGCTGGCTTTAGTGACTACTTTCGCACAGATGTTCTGAGCTCTTTGAAGCAGGTATGTACTTTTTTGTGGTAGGCCAATTAAGAGACTATTACAATAGTCAAAGTGTGGGTAGATGAGTTAGTTAACAACATATATAAAGTCTTGGCAGTCTAGAACGGGCCATAGATGTTGTATGGTTTTGAGTTTGTAGAATATAGTTTTTACTGTCTGTTTATATGCGGTATCATGGTAAGTGTGTGATCTATTATTACACCTAGGTATTTTACCTCTTTTTTGACTGGAATTGTAGTATTTATGATTGAGATTGATGTTGGATAGGTGTCTTCAGTCATAGGTGGTCTTGTTACAAACATTGCTTCTGTTTTTTTGAGATTGATGCTAAATCTTTTTCCTGGGTGGAAGTTCCTAATATGGAATGTTGCATCGTGTAACCATAGTTTTGGTTGTTCTCTTTTAGGTGCTTAACTTTGCACTTGTTCACATTAAATTTCATCTGCCATTACAACATCCAGTCTTCCAATTTATCAAGGTTCTCTACAATTTTTCACAATCCTCTTGGGTTTTAATAACTTTGAATAATTTTGTGTCATTTGCAAATCTGATAACCTCACTCGTTATTCCCATTTCCAGGTCATTTAAGAATATGTTAAAAAGCAGCGGACCCAGCACAGATCTCTGGGATACTCCATTATTCACCTTTCTCCATTGGGAAAATTGGCAATTTAGCCCTACCCTCTGTTTTCTATCTTTTAACCAGTTCCTGATCCACAATAGTACACTGCCTCCTATCCCATGACGTTTTAATTTCGCCAAGAGTGTCTCATGAGGGATCTTGTCAAAGACTTTCTGAAAATCCAGATACCCTATATCAACTGACTCACCTTTGTCAACCTGTTTATTCACACCTTCAAAAAGACATAAGAGATTAGTAAGACAAGACCTTCCCTAGCTAAAGTCATGTTGGCTATCTCCCATTAAACCATGACTATCTACATGTTCAGTAAGTTTGTTCTTTATAATGGTTTCCATCATTTTTCCCGGTACTGACATCAGGCTCACTAGTCTGTAGTTTCCTGGATCACCTCTGGAACCTTTTTAAAAATTGGTGTTACATTGGCCATCCTCCAATCTTCAGGTATTACAGATGATTATAATGATAGTTCACAGATTACTAATAGTAGGTCTGAATTCTCATATTTCAGTTCTTTCAACACTCTTGGATGTATACCATCCAGTACAGGTGATTTCTACTCTTCAGTTTATCAAATAGTTGTAATACATCTTCCCGGTGTATCGATATTTCTTTCAATTCTTCTGTGTCATTACCTTTAGCCACCATTTCAGTCATGGGCAACATCCCTACATCTTCCTCAGTAGAGACCAAAGTAAATTCATTCAGTCTCTCCGCTATGGCCTTGTCCCCTCTTAGTACCCCCTTTTACCCCTCTATCATCTAATGGTCCAACTGACCCTCTCACAGATTTTTTTGCTATTAATTTACTTGAAAAAGTCTTTATTATGCGTTTTTGCCTCCACATCAAGCTTCTTCTCAAATTCTCTGTTTGCCTGTCTTATCTGTGCCTTGCATTGAATTTGCCAGTGCTTATGTTGTTTCCAGTTTTCATCATTAGGCTCCTTTTTTCATTTGCTAGTATCATTCAAGGATACATTGTTCTGAACCATGTGCTCTTGGGCGACTGTTGGCTTTCTCTATTATCTAGTTTAAAAACTGCTCTATCTCCTTTTACATAAGAACATAAGATATGCCATACTAGGTCAGACCAAGGTCCATCAAGCCCAGTATCCTGTTTCCAACAGTGGCCAATCTAGGTCATACGTACCTAGCAGTTTCCCCAAAAGACACAGGTTCTGCAATGCTTGTACTAGGTCAAGCATTGATATCCTGGGTCCCTTCTTAGTAATGGTTTATGGACCTTTCCTCCAGGAACTTGTCCAAACCTTTTTTAAACCCAGCTACACTAACAGCCTTTACTACATCCTCCGGTAACAAATTCCAGAGTTTGATTACACGTTGAGTGAAAAAATATTTTCTTTTAGAAGTCTTAATTAGTTTACCCTGTAGCTTCATTGCATGTCCCCTAGTCTTCCTATATTCTGATAAAGTAAACAGTCGATCTACGTTTACCCGTTCCACTCCGTTCATTAATTTATAGACTTCTATCATATCTCTCCTCAGCCGTCTCTTTTTTTAAAGGTTAATGCCAGCAGCCTGGTTCCATCCCGGCTAAGGTGGAGCCCATCCCTTCGGAAAAGCCACTCCTTTCCCCAGAATGTTGCCAAGTTCCTAGAAAAATCCCAAACCTTCTTCCTTGTACCATCCTCTCATCCATGCATTGAGACTACGGAGCTATGCCTACCTTTTGGGTCCTGCGCATTGAATGGGAAGCATTTAGGAGAATGCTACCCTGGAAGTTCCGGATTTCAACTTCCTACCTAAAAGTCTAAATTTGACTTCCAGAACCTCCCTACCACAGTTTTCTATGTCATTGATACCAAAATGTACCAAGACAGCAGACTCCTCCCCAGCATTACCTAAGACCTTGTCTAGGTGGCGCATGATGTCCATTACCTTCACACCAGGCAGACATGTTACCAGGCGATCCTCATATCCACCAGCCTCTGAGCTATCTACATGCCTAATGATTGAATCTCCAACTATAACGGCTGTCCTAATCCTTCCCTCATGGGCATTTGGTCCTGGAGAGACCTCCTCGGTGCAAGAGGGTTTTACATCACCTGGAGGACAGGTCCTATCTACAGGATCATTTCCTGCCACATCAGGGTGATGAACTCCTGTCATGTGACCTCTTTCCTCCATGGCAACAGGGAAGCTGCTAGACTGGAGGTGGGACTTCAGTACTACATCCCTGTAGATCTTGTCTATGTACCTCTCTGTCTTCCTTATGTCCTCCAAGTCTGCTACTCTAGCTTCCAGAGATCAGATTCGTTCCCTGAGAGCACAGATCTTCTTGCACATAACGCACACGTAAGACCCCTCATCAACTGAGAGAAAATCATACATGTGACACTCAATGCAAAAGACTGGAAAGTCCCCATCTCACTGCTGGACTGCCATCTGCATCTTAGTTTTAAGTTTGTGTTTAGATATTTAAGTTGCTTACTTACTTAGGTTTGCTGGGATACTTATACTAATAAAACTATACCTAAAACATTTAATGGACTTTCTTCACCTCAAGATTAATTAATCTCAGGTCCTTAATTTGTGCCTTTTGAGGATAAATAGCTACACCTGAGAGTGAATATGGGTACCTCCTTCCCTTTAAGATGTTGAAGCACCTATAAAGCTACAATTATCCCATGGGTAGGTGGGAGTTGGGGAGGAGGGAGGGAAAGAAGACTTATTAAAAGTTGGCTGCTATACAGTGCCCTGTCCTGTGCTTCTAAGGTAAAGTCTTACCAATTTCCTGGGTGATTCACACAGTCCTTGGTTTGATAGAAGGGGCCTGTCACTTGCCTTTAACACCTATTTAAGGCAACTTCACAAATCTTTTGCCTCCTAAATTGAAGGGCTCTTTGTAAAGGTCACTAAGAACCAGTTTATTTTTCTTTCTACTCAGAGACTCTTCTATTTGTTTGCTAAACTATATTCTGATTTGATTTAAGTAGAAAAGATCTCTAGAAACAAATTTATTTCAGTAACTACTCTGTTTTACTTTCTAGGTTAAGCTATACTCGGATTTGATTTAAATGAAAAGCTCTCTAGAAACAAATCTATTTCATAGTCTATTTACTCTTATTTTATGTTCTATGCTAAGCTATACTCTGCTTTGATTTAAATACAAATCTCACTGGCGGTACTAAGAATTGACTGACTCAGCAAAAACAATGAATTCTAAAATACACAGATTTATCAGCTTTAACCTCAAGAAGTCCCTTTTAACCTAATATTTATTTTTCCCCAAAGATTATGCTCACAAGTGTAGATATACTTCCAGTTGTAACAGTCCGTTTTGGTAGTCCTTCAAGACTACCACCTATCTAAAATCCTAGGTGGCTTCCAAACATACAAATGCAATGTAGTATAACAGATGTTACAATAAAACAAACACAATAATAAACATTAAATCTGATTAATGAAAAGCCACTTATACAGCCTCTCCTCCCATCAAACCATTATAAGAATCTGCACATCAGGTTTATTTTGCTATGACCAGATTATTGTTGAAGCAGGAAGATATAAAATGAGAAAAACTAATTCTAGTACAGTAGCTATGAATTCAAAGGCTGAATTGGATTGTGTTAGAGGTGGGAAAGTCCCGAACCAAGCAGTGGTGAAGCTATCAGGCTACTAAACAAAATTAAACTGATACATCCCCTTAAATTTTGAAATTTCCTTGAATTAATCTACAGCCTCATGTAATCAAACTCTGGAATTAGTTACCAGAGGATGTAATAAAAACTGTTAGTATAGCTGGGTTTAAAAAACATTTAAGCAAATTCCTGGAGGAAAGGTCCATAAATGTATTAAAGAGGACCTGAGAAATCTACTGCTTGCCCCAGGTCAAGCATTGTTGAACCTACGTGACGTTTTGGGAACCTGCCCTCATGAAGTTTTAAAGCAGAAGTGAATGCACTCTTTCACTTCCAAAACTGGTACAAAGCCTGTAGGCAGTTTGAAAATTATCCCTTCTGAATTTTCACTTAACTGCACAGCATACGTCATGCGATCAGGCCGTTGAGCACGCATCATACACAGGCGCTGCAGAGCTGTTCTGTTCTTCCATTCTCGAGGGACTTTCTTTTTTTTCTGGACATTCGGATTCTACAAATTTCTTCTACCATTTTGCAGAGCCCTCAATATCTCAATTCAGGTTTCTGAATTCTTCCATGGAAGAGAGCCCCTGGGAAATGGCAAGAGGAGCCTGGAGGAACCAATAATGGACAAGCCTGAGTGGGAAAAAAAAGCAGGTTGGAAGGGGGGACTCCGGCAGCCACACCTACGTTTATTTCTGGCCTGCTACTGTCTTCCCACTGCTTTTTTACAAGTTCAAAGTCGTCCGCTATTGGTTCCTCCAATGAATCATCCTGATTTAGACTGATTCCTTGGAGGAACCTATAGTGGATGAGCTTGAGCAGGAAAAAAAGCGGCGGGAATCAATGGCAAGCCAGAGGTGGCAAAATCAGAAATAAACCCAGCAGCGGCTGCCGGAGTGCCACCCCCCCTTAAAACTGTTACCTGAGATGACTGCCTCAGGTGGCCTAATGATAGAGCCACCCCTGGACAACAGTTGAGAGATGGAACTTAGGAGACGGATAGGAATAGGATCAGAGGAGCAGGTAATGAGTTTGGAGGAGGAAAGAAGGTGTGTGATTTCCTCCTCAGAGATCATAGAAAAGGAAAAGAGGGTAGCCGAGGAGGGGGAGGAGCGGAAGGAACTGACATCGTAGGAAATTGGAGTCTGACTTTTTGGATTTTGTCATGGAAATAGCCAGGATTTGGGCAGAAAAGGAAGGAAGGGTCGGAGGCAGAGGCACCTTGAGGAGAAACTTGAGAGTTGTAAAGAGATGGCGAGGATCAGAGGCAAGAGAGTTAGTCAGATGGACATAAGTCTTGTTTAGTGAGTGCTATGGCTGACTGGAAAGAGACATGCATTAATTTGAAGTAGAAAGTCCACAAGGGTGCGGAATTTAATCCAAGCACACTCAGCTGAACAGGCACAGGAATGTAGATGTAGTGGAAGACAGCCAGGGCTGGGGAGTATGCCTCACAGGATATGGCATGGGTGGAGCAAGAGCATCCAGAGCAGAAGACAGTGCAGCATTATAGGAAGCTACTGCCTCATCAACAGACTCAGATGACATAGTGAGTGATGAAGAATGAAGCTTAGCAGGTGATGGTCGGATAAGGGAAGAACTGAGGTACGGAATTTTAAGGGTAAACAATTAGAGAACGATACATGGTCGAGGCAGTGGCCGTGCTGGTGAGTGGGGGCAGTAGAGCAAAGCTGAAGGTTGAATGAGGAAGTAAGGGAAAGAAGCTTTAAAGAATAAGGGTCATAGGGGTTATCAACATGAATGTTAAATTCCCTGAGAATAAGGGAGGGGGAAGATGAATCCAGAAAGAAGGAAAGCCATGAGTCAAAGTCAGAGAGAAAGGTAGAGGTGAACTTGTCAGGAGGTCAATAAATAACAGCTAACTGGAGAGGTAGTGGAGTAAAAAGGTGGATGGAATGGACTTCAAAGGAGGGAAAGGAGTGAGACTGAGGCAGCAAGAGGGGTTGAAATTGGCAGGAAGGAGAAAGTAGAAGCCCAACATCACCACCACCACCACGGCCAGTGAAATGAGGCATGTGGGAGAACTGATAGCCACTGTGACAGAGAGCAGCTAGTGATACTGAGTCGTCTGAGAGAAGCCAGGTCTTAGTTACAGTAAGAAGATGGAGAACATTAGAGATAAATAGATCATGAGCAAAGGCAAGTTTATTTGAGATGGAATGTGTGTTCCACAAGGCACATGAGAAAGGGAGAGAAAAAGGATAAAAGAGAGGGATATGAATAAGATTTGAGCTGTTGCATGAAGATCTGTACTGGGAGTGTGACAAAAGCCTAGGGGAACCAGGGTTGGGGTTGATATCTCCGTAAGAGAGAAAGAGAAAGAGTAGGTTGTTTTAGAGAGAGAGGAGATGGCTGAATGAGAGGGAGAACGTGGTAAAGCTCAAGAACTGGTAGAGAACAAGATGGTGGGGAAAGTGAGAATGGTAAAGGGGAGATAAAGGGTGTTGGTAGGAGGGGAGACAATTAGGAAGTATGAGGAGTAGGAAGAGAAAGTAATGAGGAGCCATAAAAGAGAGAGATGGAGAGGAGAACAGAAGTGAGAAGAAATAAAGATAAATGAGAGAGAGAGATCACAGGGGATTAGGTGCACCTGTGAATAATCGTGGTAATGAGCACAAGGTGGCTATAAGAGACTGAATGCCATGGGGTGAGTGGATAGAGGGGTGGGAGGGAGGGATAAAAGTTATGAGGATATGCAGAGACGGAGAAGAAATAGGTAATGGATGAAATGTTAGCTTAGCCTCAACAGAGAGATACTAGAAAGTTGCAAAAAGTTATGATGATATTCAGAGACAGGTACAAACGGAAACAACTGAACAAACATACAGATAAATAAATAGTACACTAACAATGATAAAATAAATATATCAGTAGACACACAGGACTCACAGGCTGGCAGGTAATTGTACCCAAACTGACAGCAAAACAGGTAAGCAGCTTCTCAGTGCTGAGGCAGAGAGAAAAATGTGCTTAAATGTCTTAAATGTGTTAGATTGTAGCTTCATTGGATGTCCCCTAGTCTTTCTAATATTTGAAGGAGTAAACAACTGATTTCCATTTACCTGTTCCACTCCACTTCACTCATTATTTTATAGACCTCTATCATACCTCCCCTCAGCTGTCTCGTTTCCAAGCTGAAGAGCCCTAACCTTTTAAGCCTTTCCTCATAGGGGTGTCCTTCCAACCCCTTTATCATTTTAATTACTCTTCTCCATAGCTTTTCTAATTCTGCTATATCCTTTTTTTAGAAATAGCAACAAGAACTGCACACAATATTCAAGATACGGTCGCACAATGGAGTGCTACAGAGACATTATAATATCCTTGGTTTTATTGTCTATTCCTTTCCTTATGATTTCTAGGATTCAGTTTGCTTTCTTAGCTGCCGCTGCAAACTGGATGGAGGGTTTCAAAGTATTATCCACAATGACAACTAGATCCTTTTCCTGGGTGGTGATTCCTAATGTGGAACCTTGTATCGTGTAACCATAGTTTGGGCTTTTCTTTCCTAGGTGCATATCTTTGCACTTGTCCACATTAAATTTCATCTGCCATTTCGAATCCCAATCTCTCAATTTTTCAAGGTCCTCTTGCAATTTTTCACAATCCTCTTGTGATTTAACAACTTTAAATAATTTTATGTCATCTACAAATTTGATCACTTCATTCATTGTTCCCCTTTTCAGGTCATTTATAAATATGTTCATGGAGTTTGAATGAATTCAGCTTCCAGAATATATTGAATTCCAGAGCCCTTTTAGCTGCAAAACATATTTGGAGGTCTGACATAGCTGTATTGTAGGTTACCATAGTCATCATTTTAAATTCATCTTTAACAATCATAATTTTTCACATCCATTTGTTCTTCCTGTGGTACTAGATGGTGGAATATGTGATGATCAGGCTGATACAGAAAGCCAGCACTGAAGTTGCGCGCTATCAACTTTTTATGCCTATTTGCAGCGCACCGATAGCAGGCGACTTGGCACCAGCATGCAGAAAGTGGCTCATATGCAAATTAGTCATGCGTTAGCCACGTGTTAAACTGTGTGTGAACGGCAGCATTAAACTGGAAGAGCAAGCCAAACACATGCGCACAGAAGTTGGCACTAGGTTGGCATGCTCTCCCAGAGAAACAGGAGCACTGTGTGGCTAATTTCCTCCTAGGGCGGGTCTCGTCTAGGAGGGGTTGGGGGGGGACCAGGAGTGGGGGGGGGGGACATGGGTATTGGGCATGGTGCACTGTATTTGTGGTTTTATGTATACCCCATTGATTGATTTCGCTCAGAACAAGGTTTAAGCTACAAATACATAAATCAATATATTTGCATATGAGCTCCGACAGTATTTTGATGACATCAGGGGCTTTCTCTGATGATCCAGGCATTGGGGTAAGTCCCTGATGCCATCAAAATATTGTCAGGGGATTGGTGCCCCCAACAGAAAGCAAATCCTTGGTGGCCCAGGGGTCCCGATCCCCCCACCTACCCAAGTAAAAATAACCCTGTTGGCCCAGCAGCCCCAAACCCCCCACCCCTTTCCTGGAACTTTTACAAATGAGTGGGAGCACTGCCCTCGCGCTCCCGCGCCACCATCTTGAAAAATGGCAGCACCTAGCCCTGCACGGTGCATCCTGGGATGCACCAGGTTGGGTCAGATTGCCATATAAGGCATTTTCTACCTTATATGGCAGTCTGACCTTGCCTGGTGCATCCCAGGATATACCGCACAGGGCCAGGCACTGCCATTTTTCAACATAGCGGTACAAGAGCGAGTGCTTGGGCAGCACTCTCGTTCATTGTAAAGGTACCAGGAGGAGGTGGAGGGTTCGGGGCTGCTGGACCACCAGAGTTATTTTTTGTTTTGCGGGTGGGGGTTTCAGGGTCACTGGGCCACCAGAATTATTTTTGGTTAGGCGAGTAGGGGGGATCGGGGCTGCTGGGCCATCAGGGATTTGCTTTCTGTTGGGGGCACTGGCCCCTCAACAGTATTTTGATGGCATCGGGGGCTTTCCCCATTGCCTGGATCATCTTTGACATTTCCCCTCAGATGGTCCAGGCATCGGGGAAAGCACCCAATGCCATCAAAATACTGTCGGTGGGCATGCACTAGATGTTTTAACCACCTCAAGACCAGGCATAGAGGTACTGGCACTAAGGCTGGTTGTGAACAGGGCCGGCCCGTCCATTGAGCGAGAATGTTTTTTGCACAGGGCCCCGCGTTTCAGGGGGCCCCGCGCAAAAAACATTCTGATCCTAAAGTCAAATTTAAAAAAAAAAAAAAAAGCTGTCTTCTCCCGCTGCCGGGGCCGCCGCGGCAGAATCGAGTGTGCCGCGGGACCCCCCTGCCCAGCAGAGCCTGCCCTCCCCTGTATCCGATCTCTCGTACAGCTGCCTGCAGTCTCACGCGCCGACTTTCAGAGCGCGAGGGGAGAGTTTCTCCCTCGCTGCTCTGTTAAGCCCGCGGGGGCTTTCCCATCAGCCCCCGCGGGCTTAACAGAGCCGCGAAAGGGAAACTAGTCCCTTCGTGCTCTGAAAGCCGGCACGTGAGACTGCAGGCAGCTGTACGAGAGAGCGGATACAGGGGAGGGCAGGCTCTGCTGGGCAGGGGGGGCCCCGCAGCACACTCGATTCTGCCGCGGTGGCCCCGGCAGCGGGAGAAGACAGCTTTTAAAAAAAAAAAATTTGGGCTGGGCTGGGCTGGGGGGGGGGGGGGGGGTTAGGAGTGCGGATGGGCTGGGGGGGTTAGGAGTGCTGATGGGCTATGGGGGGCTATGGGGGGCTGGGGGGGTTAGGAGTGCTGATGGGCTATGGGGGGCTGGGGGGGGTTAGGAGTGCTGATGGGCTATGGGGGGCTATGGGGGCTGGGGGGTTAGGAGTGCTGATGGGCTATGGGGGGGGCTGGGGGGGTTAGGAGTGGTGATGGGCTATGGGGGGCTATGGGGGGTTAGGAGTGGTGATGGGCTATGGGAGGCTGGGGGGTTAGGAGTGGTGATGGGCTATGGGGAGCTAAGTCTTTATATGGGCTGATGGGATTCGGACTGGAAGTGGGTTGATGGGGGGTGAGGACTGCTAATGGGCTATGGGGGGTTTTAAACTAAAAATTGGGTGATGGGGGATTAGGATTGGAAATGGGCTGGTGGGATTAGGACTGGGAGGGGGCTGATGGGGAGGTTAGGACTGGTAATGGTGTATGGGGGGGCTTAAACTGAAAATTGGGTGATGGGGATTAGGACGAAATGGGCTGATGGGGGGGTTAACACTGGAGGTGGGCTGATGGGGTTAGGACTGGTAATGGGCTGTGGGCTGATGGGGGTTAGGGCTGGTAATGGGCTATGGGGGGGGGGTTAGGACTGATCATGGGCTATGGGGGGGCTAGGACAGGAAATGGGCTGCTGGGGAGGGGTTAGGACTTGAGGTGGGCTGATGGGGTTAGGACTGGTAATGGGCTGTGGGCTGTTGGGGGGGTTAGAACTGGTAATGGGCTATGGGGGGGTTAAGACTGGTAATGGGCTGTTGGCTGATGGGGGCTGTCTGGTAATGGGCTATGGGGGGGGTTAGGACTGATAATGGGCTATGGGGGGGCTAGGACAGGAAATGGGCTGATGGGGAGGGGTTAGGACTTGAGGTGGGCTGATGGGGTTAGGACTGGTAATGGGCTGTGGGCTGATGGGGGGGTTAGGACTGGCAATGGGCAATGGGGGGCTGATTGGAAATGGGTTGATGGGGTTAGGACTGGAAGTGGGTTGATGGGGGGGCTAGGACTGGTATTGGGTTGGGGGGTTGCTAGGGCTGGAAATGGGCTGATGCAGGGACTAGAAGGGAATGGATGCTGGGTGAGGCTGGAACTAGAAGGGAGCTGATGTTGGGGGAGGATTAGAATGGGATGGGGCTGGGAGAGTAAAATGGAGAGGGGAAAAATATTTTGTGTGGGAGGGATAAAAAAATCTACAATTGGCCGGGTATTGGGAGAGTAAGTGGGGATTGAGGATGGAGGGGTAAAATTTGAGTGGATGAAATAGGAATGAGGAAAGAGCAAAAGGAGAAAGATTAGTATGTTAAAGCAGATGTAGAGAGAGAGAATGGAAAAAAAACTAGAAGAGAGAAGAAAGGACAAATGGACAGCAGATGATGGAGAGTTAGCAGAAAACATGAAGAAACCAGAAGAAAGTGGCTGGAGCAATTGCAACTGAAAAAAAAATGCACAAAAGGTAGAAAGATATCTCTTTATTTTGAATTTATTAACTGGAATATGAAAGCTCTGGGAAATGTGCATCATTAACGTCTGCGCTTTGTTTGGTACAAGAGGAAATTAATTTATAGTTTTATTTCTACAGTGTTGTTGTACATTCCAAGTTTGGCTTTTGGGGTTCCCAGTTTAATTATTGCCTTCCTGTTTCTAAATTGTGATTCCTTGTTTGGTGATGGTCTATGTTCTGCATGTGTAACTGAGCTGAGGTATTCTGTTTATGTAATTCCTATTTGACATTGCCACTTGTTTTCTTTCCCCAGTAGGTCATGTATTGTTGTTCTCTGAAATGTATTGGTTTAATATTTGCAGTGTTGCCTTTTGATAGGTAGGGTATGGTGCTTTGTGAGTCCTAGTAGTGCTGTTAGGATATGGCGGGTTTGCTATTGGTTCTAAATGGGCAGTGTTTGTAGTAGTTCCTAATGTGCCTGGCGGTTGGCACTGGATTATAGTAATGTAGAAATCTTTTAGTCTGTCTTTATCCATACACTCATTAAGAGACATGTTTACTAAAAGTTAGTGTATGTTAACATTATGCAAATATTTATGCAAATAAGGCCACTTATGCAAATGAGGCCCCGCACCGAGTCTCCGCACATGGCCCCGCACCCCCCTTGGGCCGCCCCTGGTTGTGAAATCATCTACGAGTTTCTCTGCATTGGTTGCAGGCAAATTTAGCATACCATTTTATTATGTGCAGCTCATTTTCCTATCATTTAAATACATTTAAATACTTGGCGTTAATTGTGATCTAGTTTTTCCTTTGCTGTTTATATGCTTTTCTGCATTTGGCAGTGGTGGTAATTGTGTTTAAGTGGCATTATCTGTGCTTAAAGGCCGCACTAGTTTTCTGCATCGGCCCGGATATTCGCCCCACAGAATTTCTTTTTATGCTACAGAAACTCTCTTTGGCCTAAGTTGGAAGATGTTCACCTCTGTTTCAGGGAGATTCACTTATGTGTGCAACATTTTGTTTTATGGTGCTTGACATGAGAAGGGAGAATTGTTCCTAATTCCTCTGGAATCTGTCATACTGAATGAGACAATGAAATGGCTAGGCATATTTTCTAATAAGAGGACGGTTGCACATAGTTTTAGGGTGTTATTTTTTTGGCCCAGCAGGTTTTTCTTGCTCTTTTAAGCCTCCAGCTCAATTCACGCCAGCCTCCACTGGGCATCAATGACATGAGCCTTCACTTGCAACTATCTGGAGATCTCCCCCCTGATTTATATCCCATTCAACTCACAGAACCCAGTCATTGCAGAGACAATCCTTGACTGTGCCATGCACTAGTGTTCCCTCTAGAACACTGTAATCATGGGGCCTATGTCTGTCCACTAGGTGTCGCCATTCAGCAATAGCTGGAATTTTCTCTTCCTAGGGGCTGTGAACACTATGGTTGCCCTGGGGATCAGAGGCCTGACACTGGAATTAAACCCATGGTATCATGCTGTGCTACATATTTTTCAGCTGTTGGGGCCTTGTTTGGAAGAAAGACTCAAATTAAATGCAAATTCTCTTTATTAGCATTACTGTTGAAGTCATAACCTTTGAGAACAGAGACAGAAAACTCCAGAAACACATTCAAGAAAAACATTCCATCTGTGATTCAGCCTCTAAAGGATGGGAATTGTCCTGCAGTTATGTCTCTTATCTGTTTGAAGTTACTTGGCTTTTAGCCTGCTGCTTCCTTATTGTATTGTGGGCCTAGGGTTGCCAACTGGCCGGTTTTCAGCCGGCCTGGACGGTTTTTCCATGGCCAGGCCGGCTGCCGGCGCAGAGGTAAAACCGGCCATTGAAAAGCCGTTTTTTTGCTCTGGCCGCTCCCGATCTTGCGGCCAGAGCAAAAAACCGGCTTTTCTCCCAACCCGTCCAAAAAAAAAAACCTTCCCCGGGGCGGCCCACACACCGGAGGGCTTCAGAGGGAGCCGGGGAAGCCCGCGCGAGGCCCCGGCTCCCTCTGTACAGCCGCCAGCGTGAAGATCCTTTTCCTTCATGCTGGCGGCTGTTTCTGTAAAGCCGCGATTGCTGGGAAAGGTTAAAGGCAATGTCCTTTAACCTTTCCCAGCATTCGCGGCTTCACAGAAACAGCCGCCAGCGTGAAGGAAAAGGCTCTTCACGCTGGCGGCTGTACAGAGGGGGCCGGGGCCTCGCGCGGGCGTCCCCAGCTCCCTCTAAAGCCTCAGACAGCCGCGGTTTTGGTGGGGGGTGGGGGGGAGGCCAAGGACTGCATGGGCTGTGATGGGGGGAGGGGACCTGGACTGGAAAAGGGCGGGGGGGGGGGGGGGACTGGGAATGAAAAAAAATGGGCTTTGTTGGGGGGGGGACCTGGACTGGAAACGAGCTATGGGGGGGGGACTTGGCCTGGAAAGAAATGGGTTGTGTGGGGGTGGGGGACCTGGACTAGAAAAGGGCTATGGGGGGGGGAACTTGGACTGGAAATAGGCTGTGATTAGGGGGACTTGGACTGGAAATGGGTTGTGAAGGGGGGGGGACCTGGACTGGAAAAGGGCTATGGGGGGGGGGGCATTGGACTGGAAATAAATGGGCTGTGATGGGGAGGGGGTCCTGGACTGTAAAAGGGCTATGTGGGGGGGGGGGGCGGGGGGAACATGGACTGGAAATGGGTTGTGAAGGGGGAGGGGGACCTGGACTGGAAAAGGGCTGGGGGGGGGGAACTTGGACTGGAAATGGGGTATGGTGGAGGGAGGGGGAACTTGGACTGGAAATAGGCTGTGATTAGGGGGGCTAGGACTGCAAATGGACTGTGATGGTGGGGGGGGGGGCTAGGACTGCAAATGGACTGTGATGGTGCGGGGGGACTCGGACTGCAAATGTGATGTGAGGGTGGGGGACTTGGACTGGAAATGGGCTGTGATTTTGGGGGGGGGGCTAGGACTTGAAATGGTCTGTGATGTGAGGGCTAGCACTGGAAATGGGCTGATGAAGAGCTGGAATAGGACTGGAAATGGGCTGATGTGGGGCATGGGAGAATGGGACTAGAAGGGAGTGGATGCTGGGTGGGTCTAGAACTATAAGGGAACTGATTTTGGGGGAGGACTAGAATAGATGGGGAATGAGAATGGAGAGGGGAAAAAATATTTTGTGTGGAAGAAAAGTCTATGATGGGCTGGGTATTGGGAGAGTAAGAGGGGCTTGAGAATGGAAGGGTGAAATTTAAATGGATGATAAAGGAATAAGGAAAGAATTGGGGGAAAGAGCAAAAGGGAAACAATCAGTATGTTAAAGCAGAAATAGAGAGAATGGAAAAAAGAAGGAAGGACAAATGGATAGCTCGCAGAGGACACAAAGAAACCAGAAGAAAGTGACTGGAGCAATTGCAACTGAAAAATAAAATGCCCAAACAGAAGGTAGAAAAATACTTTTTATTTTGAATTTATTAACTGGACTATGTCTGGTCTGGGAAGTGTGTATTGCTAACATCTTTGCGTTTTTGTTTAGTGCAAGAGGAAATGACTTTATAGTTTTATTTCTCCAGTGTTGTACATTTCATGTTTGGATTTTGGGGTTCCCAGTTTAATTATTATCTGACCAAGGAAGTTAGCCTACACGCATCCTCGGTAATTTTTGTGGGTGGGGCTGGGGGCGGGGCAGAGGTGGGCCTAGGGGAGGAGAATGGGTGGAGCATGGCGAGCCACAGGTGTCGGGTTTTTCTCGGTGAAAAGGTTGGTAACCCTATGTGGGCCAGAGAGAATGAAGAATGGCGGAAGGTAATATCGCAGGTTTATTAAGGCCTGTTAGTAAAGGATAGCTTAGAGAGACAGAACCCTGTGGCTGGATATACATATAATCTTCTGTCGGTGTCGTGATGTTCACGTAACTTCTCTTCTTAAGTCATTTCATTGGCTCCCTACCCGTTTCCACATACAATTCAAATTTTTCCTTCTGACCTACAAATGCATTCATGATGCAGCCCCTCACTCCCTCTCCTTTTTTATCTCTCCCTGGCAGCTCCACTCATCAAGCAAATCACATATATCTATGCCTTTCTCTTGTATTTCTAACACCAGATTCCATTCCTTCCAACTTGCTGCACCATGTGCCTGGTATAGACTGAGTCAGTACATCAGGCTCCATCCCTGGTCCTACTCAAATCTGGGCTAAAAACTCATCTCTTTGGGGCTGCCTTTGGATCCTGACCCCCTTATTCTCCTGTTTACACCTCTATGTATTTTTAATCATTTCCCTTTAGAATTGCCTAGTCCCTTGTTCGATTTGTCTGTCTTAGCAGATAGTAAGCTCTATAGAGCAGGGACTGTCTTTTACATGTATGTGCACAGTGCTGCATATGCCTAATAGTGCTATGGAAATGATATTTATTAGTAGTAAGTTCAGTAGTATATAGAGGAGGGAGGAGTGGCTCAGTGGTTGGGACAGGCCGGGGGTTCAATTCCCACATGGGGACAAGCAACTTCAGGCCAGAGGGACCGGGGTCTCTAGTCCCATGGCCACTCCTTGTGGCCTTGGGCAAGCCACTTAACCCTCTATTGCCTCAGGTACACTTAGATTGTGAGCCCTTCAGGGACAAGGGAATAAAAAGTACCTGTTAGTATACATGTAAACCACACTGATTCTAAAGAGCGCAGTATAAAAAAAAATAATAATAAATAAAATAGATCGGCTGTAATGTGCTCTCGGGCAGAATACACTTTGCAGACATCTAGTACCTAGAGCTAATATCCATCTGTCCTCAGCATTCATCTATAAGGTCCACTAAGCATGGATAGTCTCTTTGTTTTTAATCTGCTTATTAATGTTCAGTAACACCAAACAGTGATAAAAATACAGAAAGATACAGCAATGCATGAAGGGGGCGGTTAACTCCACTCCCCCTCGCCACACTGCAAGAACAGAACCAAGAACTATGCTTATCATTATATACTGAGCATCTTAAGCAAGTCGTGTATATAAAGGAACAGTATGAGGGCAGTCCTTTCGCCTTTCCATATTCTAGTACCCACGTGTGGTGCGGCTGGACTTTCATTATTCCCCCCCCCCCTTCCCCACCCTCCCTTCCCCTCATTCCCCAATGTGAGATAGTGTTGCTCCTTGGTCTTGTCTGGCCAGGTCCTAACTCAAATTGGGTTCTTGCTAAAATGTTCCCAGAGCTGCCAGTAGGGTTTTTGGTTTTGCGATCCTTCTGCAGCCATCTCCTTCATTATATATTTGCCCATTGGGCTCCTCTAGGGGATGCTTCGTCTATCCATGTAGCCAAAAGAACTTTTCTGGCTAACATCAGTTCCACTTGTGTGTATTTTTGCTCCATTGGCCCGGATAGTCTCTTTTATTTGTCCGTAAGTGCTGTACAGAGCTCATAGCATAGTATAAATGCTTATAGTAATAGTGGTGAACTGAATACATAAAATCCACACCACACCAAGGGAGTGTTTCCACACCTGATGTATGACATTAGAAAGCAAGTGAGTACTCCTTTGTCATCAACCACAAGAATGGGCTCCTAGCCCCATGCTGACATCTCCTTATGCCATGATCAGAAGTCCAAGGTCGTCTAGAGTCCAAGGGGACTGTAGGCAAAGTGTGCGCTGATGAGACAAGTGACTCAGGGGAGCTGTAGCTAGTCATCATAAGGTGAGATGCCCTGCCCCACTACATCCCTCCTGAGAGGTTCTGGATCAACTCTTCGAAACAGGAAACTCACTAAACCTTAATAACCACTAATGCCACTGATGTATGAGAACCCAAGCAATGTCCTTGTAGAAATGTCTACAGAAGAAATGCAGACTATCCTAGTTAGCAACATATGCCATGACTTAACCACGCTCCTAAGAACATAAGAACCTAAGGAATGCCATACTGGGTCAGACCAAGTTCCATCAAGCCCAATATCTTGTTTCCAAAAGTGGCCAATCCAGTTTACAAATACCTGGTAGGCTCCCAAAAAGGCACATAGGTTCCACAATGCTTGTCCCGGGGTAAGCAGTGGATTTCCCAGGTCCTCTTTAATAAAGGTTTATGGCCTTTTCCTCCAGGAACTTGTCCAAACCTTTTTCAAACACAGCTACACTAACAGCATTTACTACATCTTCCGGTAACAAATTCCAGAGTTTGATTGCGCATTGAGTGAAAAAATATTTTCTCTTATTAGTCTTAAATGGGTTACATTGTAGCTTCCTGCTCATGGGAACGGATGAAGCTTTGCTCTATCCTATCTACTTAAGCTCAGAACTGATTTGGGGAACCTTGGTGTGCACGTATTCTGCGCTTTAAAGAGAGCAGACCAGCAACCCCCCCCCCCCCCCCCCTCCCCATCTCTGAAGCCCTGTCTCCGTGCCAGGCAGGAAATGAAAACAGAGAAGCAGTACTCTGATCTACTTCAGCTACATGTGCTTGGCACGGAGTTACCCCTGTGCTGCCCATAGGGCTTTTGAAACGTAATATGAAATTTAAATGCATTTTTCTTGAAGAAATGACTGCAACCTGATAATTAATATCAGAAGCCTTGGACTAGTGAAATAGGAATTAAGACATTTCAAAGATAAAGTTGCATCATTGTGATGTCTCTTATATTAAAATGGATGTTTTTGTGAGTATTCAGACCCTTGATAATAGTGAGCTAGTTTCAATGTTCCTGGGGACATTTTTTTCTACTTTTCAACCGGAAAAATAAAATGTCCTTGTTATATTCTCTAATCCCACTTTTCACAAACAATGAAGTGTTAATTCATCCCCAGTGGGTTTCGCGTGGCGTGTCTCCCCCCCTCCCCCCCCCCTTGGCATGCTGCCGGCATTATTGCAGGTGAGCTTCAGGAGGACCTGAGTTCCCAGCTCTGGTTCACGCCTTTTTTACCATCCAGAGAAAGAAAGATCAACAAATAAGCTGTAGGTAATATGTTTTTATTGGAGTAGCTTCAGACATCTGCAACTAACTTTCAGGAGCTGTGCTCCCTCCATCAGGCCACTGCAAACTGCATGTGCCTAACTAAGCATATTAGATTCATTCCGAAATGATTACAGAATGCGGTAACTGGAAGTTCAGGAATAAAAACTGGAACAGTCACCCCCCTGGTGAAATATTTGTGCAACTCAAAGAAGCTACTGCGGAAGGAAAAATCTGGACCAATTAACCCAGTACTTTTCAAAGAAAGACACCAGCCCCCCACCCCCTTCCCCCCTCAATTCCAACTGGCTGTGACTGGGATGCCCACTACCCTGCACAAAAGAAAGGTTGGATTATTGGCTTAAGACATGAGACAGCGGTGAGTTGACTGATGAGACAGCGGAAATGATTTCTGTGAAAGAAGTCCATCTTTCCTCTATCCTCCCTTCCAAAATAAAGAATCATTAATAAACATAAAACAGCCATTCAATGTAATTTATATATTGAGAAACAGAATGGGTTTTTTGCTCTTTTCCCTTTGAGATATGACATATGACATAAAGCAGATAAGGAGGCCAGACTGTAATACATGCTGGTTTTTGGATGCAGTTACCACAGCACAGTGATGGGCATTGTGAACAGCTTGTAGTTCAGCTTTATGAAACATTTGCTCTATTTTTAACCTATTTTTAAATGCCAGCTAATGTTTCCCATGCAAAAGTTGCTTTAAAGGCTCAGTATCACTTTTCCCAGTGACAAATGGCCAGGAGCTGACATTTCTAAAAGAACAGCTACTCTAGGAAGACCAGAGGGTGTGAATTAATGCCCTACCCCGTTGATCTAAACCGTACTATAAGACCCTTGGTAAGAATGTTCTCCCGTGTTATGTCTATTGAAGGATAATTAGCATATTGTTGTTCCTAAGAACAATACTTTTTTTTAAAAGAATAAGGGGCCCTTTTACTGCACTTACCATATATTTAGCGCAAATCTTAATGCGCTAAATGCAAAGCCTCCACGGTAACTGTCAGGCATGGTCAGCATCTTTCTGGCTGTTACTACAGGGACATGTCCCATAATGTGTGCCGGAGCCATGCGCAGTTACCACGGGTACACTTCTCACCATGCATTGAGAATGCAGTAAGGGCACCTGCGGTCATTGTAACATTGAAAGTACCATGAGGCGGCTATCCTGCCAGCGTGGGAAGAGTTACTGTGGACCTGCGCTGACAGATACTGTCCGCTACAGCATTTTAATAAAAGGGCCCCCAAGAGTCCATTTTTAAGAAAAGCAATTAAGATTTTTTTTTCTTGTAATGACATATCTTATTACACACCATAAGCACAACTTAAAATACATGAGCCTAATATATTATTTAGAAATTTAGGTTGTATGAATCTCTTATGATTTTTCACTGTATAGCCCAGGCATCTGTAGTCATTTTTTGGCAAACGGGAAAGAATTTTGATCCAGTCCATCACGCAGAATAAATAGAAATATTTTATTTTAGTTCAGACGACAAACATAAAGGACACATTTCTAAAAGTTTTCTCTGGTGCAATAATCACTCCAGAATTATCAAAAAACAAATCTCTCATATTTCCAAAGAAGAAAGCACTGGTACAAAACTGGAACTGATGTTTGATAAATCTGTCCAAAAAGAGAAGAAACAAGCCTAATCCCACAGATGATGGCTGACTACTTCCAGACCCTGACCTCACCCCACAGCCCTCACTGATCCAACAAACCAACAATGGACAAAGTCTAAGAATATCTGGAACTCTTTTGCAATAATTACAGCCAAACACCTAGAAAGAGTAATTACAAGCATCAACACAACCAGCTCCACACTCAACCCATGCCCAGTCAGCTGGATCAAGGCTGCCAGATAAGAATTAACACCAACAATACTCAAAATCACCCAGCTATCACTGCATCAAGGATACTTGCCAGCCTCGCATTCATGGCTAAGGTTCTAGAAAAAGTTATACAACAGCTCCTGGATCACACACTATCCACTCAATCCCCAGCAATATGGATTTAAACCTCACCATGGAGTCGACACCACAAAATCAGCACCATACATACAATGTCAAGGAATCCCTCAAGGCTCCATCCTGTCCTCCCTATTATTGAACTTCTTCCTCCAGCCAATCTGCACAATCATACAGGCACACATCATATACTAAATATAAGCAGATGATGTTATGATATACGCTCCCATTAACACAACTAACCCAGCACTCACTCACATAACAAAATGCTTCGCCTCCATCAATCAATGGCTCACAAAGCACAACATGACTATAAACCTCAAAAAAACAGAAGTGTTATACATTACCAGGGACAGCAGCTTCATCCTACCTGCCACCATTACCATCAATGGAACCTAATTACGAGTAAAGCATGAAGTGCGTTATTTAGAAATCATCCTGGATCAGCATCTATCCTTCTCAAATCACCTCAGGAACATCACCAAATGCATCTACTACAACCTCAAAACAATCTAGTACCTCAAGCCTCTCCTAACCCACCATGACCTTCTCAGTTCTCCAAGCACTCGTCTTCCCACACCTTGACTACTACAATCTCATCTTCCAAGGCTTACCAAAGTCAGCAATCCACCCATTGCAATTTGCTCCCAACACTGCAGCCCACACACTCTGCAACACCCAAAGAGCTGAACACATAAGCCCCTTATTCATACATCTACACTGGCTACTCTGCAGAACATATAAAATACAAATCCATCCTCACAATCTTTAAGAACATAAGTACATAAGATATGCCATACTCGGTCAGATCAAGGTCCATCAAGCTCAGAATCCTGTTTCCAACAGTGGCCAATCTAGGTCACAAGTAGCTAGCAGTTTCCCCAAAAGATACAGGTTCCACAATGTTTGTATTGGGTCAAGCAGTGAATACTCTGTGTCCACTTTAATAATGGTTTATGGACCTTTCCTCCAGGAACTTGTCCAAACCTTTTTGAAACCCAGCTACACTAACAGCTTTTAATTACATCCTCTGGTAGCAAATTCAAGAATTTGATAACACATTGAGTGAAAAAATATTTTCTCTTATTAGTCTTACATAGGCTACCCTGTAGCTTCATTGCATGCCCTCTAGTCTTTCTATATTTTGATGGCGTAAACAATCGATGTACATTTAACTGTTCCACTCCATTCATTAATTTATAGATCTCTATTATATCTCCCCTCAGCCATCTCTTTTCCAGGTTGAAGAGCCCTGACCTTTTTGGCCCCTCTTCATAGGGGTATCCGTCCATCCCCTTTACCATTTTGGTGGCTCTTCTCTGTACCTTTTCTAATAACGCTACATCCTTTTCAAGATATGGCGACCAGAATTGCACACAATATTCAAGGTGCTGTAGCACCATGGAACGATACAGAGGCATTATAATATCCTTTGTATTATTCTCCTTTCCTTTCCTTATGATTCCTAGCATTCTATTTGCTCTCTTGGCCGCCGCTGCACACTGGGCGGAGGGTTTTAACATGTTATCCACGATGATGCCTAAATCTCTTTCCTGGGTGGTGGTTCCTAATGTGGAACCTTGCATTGTGTTACCATAGTTTGGATTGTTCTTTCCTAGGTACATAACTTTGCACTTGTCCACATTAAATTTAATCTGCCATTTTGATGCCCAGTCTTCCAATTTATCAAGGTCCTCTTGCAATTTTTCACAATTCTCATGGGTTGTAACAACTTTGAATAATTTTGTGTCATCTGCAGATTTTATAACCTCACTCGTTATTCCCTTTTCCAGGTCATTTATGAATATGTTAAAAAGCAGCGGACCCAACACAGATCCCTGGAGGACTCCGCTATTCACTTTTCTCCATTCAGAAAATTGGCCATTTAGCCCTACCCTCTGCTTTCTATCTTTTAACCAGTTCCTGATCCACAATAGTACACTGCCTCCTATCCGATGACTTATTAATTTTACCAAAAGTATCTCATGAGGGAACTTGTCAAGGCTTTATGAAAATCCAGATACACTATATCAACTGACTCACCTTTGTCTACCTGTTTATTCACACCTTCAAAAAAACATAGCAGATTAGTAAGACAAGACCTTCCTTGGCTAAAGCCATATTGACTGTCTCCCATTAAGCCATGACTATGTACAATGTTCAGTAATTTTGTTCTTTATAATGGTTCGTACCATTTTTCCCAGTACTGACATCAGGCTCACTGGTCTGTAGTTTCCTGGATCACCTCTGGAAACCTTTTAAAAAATTGGCGTTAAATTGGCCATCCTCCAGTCTGCAGGTATTGCAGATGATTTTAATGATATTTCACAGATTACTAATAGTAGGTCTGCAATCTCATATTTCAGTTCTTTCAACACCCTTGGATGTATACCATCCGGTCCAGGTGATTTGCTACTGTTCAGTTTAACAAATAGTTGTAATACATCTTTCTGGTGTATCGATATTTCTTTCAATTCTTCTGTGGCATCACCTTTAAATACCATTTCAGTCATGTGTAACATCAGTAAAAACTGAAGAAAATAATTAATTTAGTCTCTCCGCTATGGCCTTGTCCCCTCTTAGTGCCCCTTATACCGATCCATCATCTAATGGTACAACTGACTCTCTCACAGGTTTTTTGCTACAAATGTACTTGAAAAAGTCTTTATTACGTGTTTTTGCTTCCACAGCAAGCTTCTTCTCAAATTCTCTTTTTGCCTGCCTTATCAATGCCTTGCATTTAACTTGCCAGTGCTTATGTTGTTTCCAGTTTTCATCATTTGACTCTTTATTCCATTTCCTGAAAGATGCTTTTTGGCAACAACAGCCTCTCTAACCTAACCTTTAAACCATGCTGTTAGTTTTTTACTTCCTTCCACTTTTCTTAAAGCATGGAATACAACTGGCCTGGGCTTCCAAGATAGTATTTTTAAACAACACCCGAGCTTGATGTAAGTCTTTAACCTGTGCAACTGCTCCTTTTAGTTTATTCTTCCTAATTTTATCATAGTCTCCATTTTGAAAGTTAAAAGGTACTACTGTGGATTTCCTTATTATCCCTCCTCCATTAATTAAATCAAATGCGATCATGCTATGATCACTATTGCCAAGTGGCCCCAACACCCTTATCTCTTGCACCAGAGCTTGTGTTCCACTAAGAACTAGGTCCAAAATGGCTTCCCCTCTTGTCGGTTCATGAACCAGCTGCTCCAAGAAGCAGTCATTTATTTCATCTAGAAACTTTATCTCCCTAGCATGTCCTGCCATGACACTGACCAAGTCGATACCGAGGTAACTGAAATCACCCATTATTATTACTGTACTGTAACTTTGGTTAGCCTCTCTGATTTCTGTTAGCATTTCATCATCCATTTGTTTACTCTGGCCAGGCGGTTGATAGTACACCCCTACTACCATCGCCTTCCCCTTCCCCTTTTTACATGGAATTTCAATCCATAGAGACTCTACAGTGAATTTTGTTTCCTGCAAAACTTTAATCATTTGTGACTCAATGCTCTCTCTAACATAGAGTACAATCCCATCACCAATTTGATCTGCTCTATCATTATGATATAGTTTGCACCCAGGTATCACAGTATCCCACTGGTTGTCCTCCTTCCACCATGTCTCTGAGATACCAATCATATCTAACTTCTCATTTAGTGCTATATATTCTAATTCTCCTATCTTATTTTTTAGACTTCTGGCATTTGCATATAAGCATTTTAGATGACGTATTTTATTCATATTAATCTGGCTATCGGTAGGTAGGGGTAATTTGGAATCTTTAAACTGTGTCTGCTCTGTATTCAAGGGCATTTGGCCTACTTTTGTCTTTATTGGAACCTCTCTGCTGACATTACCTAACTTCAATCTTTTGCTAGTATTCCTCAAGGATACATTGTTCTGAACCATGCACTCTTGGGTGACTGTTGGCTTTCCCCTATTATCTAGTTAAAAAACTGCTCTATCTCCTTTTTAAAGGTTAATGCCAGCAGCCTGGTTCCATCCCGGTTAAGGTGGAGCCCATCCCTTTGGAAAAGCCCCTCCTTTCCTCAGAATTATCCCCAGTTCCTAACAAATCCAAAACCCTCATCCTTGCACCATCCTCTCATCCACGCACTGAGATTCTGGAGCTCTGCCTGCCTTTTGGGTCCTGCACGTGGAACGGGAAGCATTTTGGAGAATGCTACCCTGGAAGTTCTGGATTTCAACTTCCTATATAAAAGCCTAAATTTAGCCTCCAGAACCTCCCTACCACACTTTCCTATGTCATTGGTACCGACATGTACAAAACAGCAGACTCCTCCCCAGCACTATCTAAGACAGTGATGGCTAACCTTTTTGAGCCCGAGTGCCCAAACTGCCGCACAAAACCAAAGAATTTCCTCAAAGTGCCAGCACGTCAATTAAAGCCTCATTTGCATAAGGTGCCTCATTTGCATAAATATTTGCATAATGTTACCATACACTAACTTTTAGTAAACATGCCTCTTAATGAGTATATGGATAAAGAAAGACTAAAAGGTTTCTACATTACTATAATCCAGTACCAACCGCCAGGCACATTAGGAACTACTACAAACGCTGCCCATTTAGAACCCATAGCAAACCCGCCGTATCCTAACAGCACTACCAGGACTCACAAAGCACCAAACCCTAACTATCAAAAGGCAACACTGCAGATATTAAACCAATACATTTCAGAGAACAACAATACATGACCTACTGGGGAAAGAACAAGTGGCAATGTCAAATAGGAATTATATAAACAGAATACCTCAGCTCAGTTACACATGCAGAACAGACCATCACCAAACAAGGAATCACAATTTAGAAACAGGAAGACAATAATTAAACTGGGAACCCCAAAAGCCAAACTTGGAATATACAACAACACTGTAGAAATAAAACTATAAATTAATTTCCTCTTGTACTAAACAAAGCGTAAAAATTAATGATGCACATTTCCCAGAGCTGACATATTCCAGTTAATAAATTCAAAATAAAGAGATATTTTTCTACCTTTTGTGCATTTTTTTTCAGTTGCAATTGTTCCAGCCACTTTCTTCTGGTTTCTTCGTGTCTTCTGCTAACTCTCCATCTGCTGTCCATTTGTCCTTTCTTCTGTCTTCTTGGTTTTTTTTTTCCATTCTCTCTCTACATCTGCTTTAACATACTAATCTTTCTCCTTTTGCTCTTTCCTCATTCCTATTTCATCTACTCAAAATTTACCCCTCCATCCCCACTTATTCTCCCAATACCCGGCCAATTGTAGATTTTTTATCCCTCCCACACAAAATATTTTTCCCCTCTCCATTTTACTCTCCCAGCCCCATCCCATTCTAATCCTCCCCCAACACCAGCTCCCTTCTAGTTCCAGCCTCACCCAGCATCCATTCCCTTCTAGTCCCTGCATCAGCCCATTTCCAGTCCTAGCAGCCCCCCAACCCATTTCCAGTCCTAGAAACCCCCCAACCCAATACCAGTCCTAGCCCCCCCTCATCAACCCACTTCCAGTCCTAACTCCCCATCACCCCATTTTCAGTTTAAGCCCCCCCTATAACCCATTACCAGTCCTAACCCCCATCAGCCCACTTCCAGTCCTAACCCCCCCATCAGCCCACTTCCAGTCCTAACCCCCATCAACCCATTTCCAGTCAGCCCCCCATAGCCCATTGCCAGTCCTAACCCCCCCATCAGCCCACAGTCCATTACCAGTCCTAACCCCATCAGCCCACCTCAAGTCCTAACCCCTCCCCATCAGCACATTTACTTTCCTAGCCCCCACATAGTACATTATCAGTTCTAAGCCCCCATAGCCCATTACCAGACTTCCCCCATCATCCAACAGCCCATTACCAGTCTTAACCCCCCCATAGCCCATTGCCAGTCCTAACCCCCCATCAGCCCACAGCCCATTACCAGTCCTAACCCATCAGCCCACCTCAAGTCCTAACCCCTCCCCATCAGCCCATTTCTTGTCCCAGCCCCCCCATAGCCCATTATCAGTCCTAAACCCCCCCATAGCCCATTACCAGTCCTAACCCCATCAGACCACCTCCAGTGTTAACCCCCCATCAGCCCATTTCCAGTCCTAACCCCACCCAAAAGCCCACCTCAAGTCCTAACCCCTCCCCATCAGCCCATTTCCTATCCTAGCCCCCCATAGCCCATTACCAGTCCTAACCCCACCCAACAGCCCACCTCAAGTCCTAACCCCTCCCCATCAGCCCATTTCCTGTCCTAGCCCCCCATAGCCCATTAGCAGTCCTGCCCCCATCAACCCACTTCCAGTCCTAATCCCATAAGCCCATATAGACTTAGCTCCCCAATAGACCATAGCCCCCCCATAGCCCATCACCACTCCTAACCTCCCCCAGCCCATCACCACTCCTAACCCCCCCATCAGCCCATTTCCTGTCCTAGCCCCCCATAGCCCAGTACCAGTCCTAGCCCCCCAAGAGCCCACAGCCATTACCACTCCTAACCCCCCCAGCCCATCACCAGTCCTAACCCCCCAACAGCCCACAGCCATTACCACTCCTAACCCGCCCCCAGCCCATTACCACTCCTATCCCCCCCAGCCCATCACCCATCCTAACCCCCCATCAGCCCATTTCCTGTCCTAGCCCCCCCCAGCCCATCACCAGTCCTAACCCCCCAACAGCCCACAGCCATTACCACTCCTAATCCCCCAGCCCATCACCAGTCCTAACCCCCCCCCAGCCATTACCACTCCTAACCCCCATCAGCCCATTTCCTGTCCTAGCCCCCCCAGCCCATCACCAGTCCTAACCCCCCAACAGCCCACAGCCATTACCACTCCTAACCCCCCCCCCAGCCCATCACCAGTCCTAACCCCCCCCCCCAGCCATTACCACTCCTAACCCCCCACCCAGCGAATTTTTTTTACAAAGAAAGCTGTCGCTGCTGGGGCCGGGGCCGCCGCAGCAGAATCGAGTGTGCCGCGGGGCCCCCCCGCCCAGCACAGCCTGCCCTCCATCCCCGGTATCACCTCTCTGAGCTGCCTCCAGTCACACGCGCCGGCTTTCAGAGCGCGAGGGAAGTTTCTCCCTCGCTGCTCTGTTAAGCCCGCGGGGGCTGATGGGAACTTCCCATCAGCGCCCGCGGGCATAACAGAGCAGCGAGGAAGAAACTCCACTCGCGCTCTGAAAGCAGGCGCGTTTGACTAGAGGCAGCTGAGAGAAGGTGATACCGGGGACGGAGGGCAGGCTCTGCTGGGTGGGGGGGCCCCGCGGCACACTCGATTCTGCCGCGGCGGCCCCGGCCCCGGCAGCGGCAGCTTTTTATTTTTTTTTATTTTTTAATGCCGCATATTTTGATTGCGGACCTTCCCACGTGCCAGCTGCAAGGCCTTCACGTGCCACAGCTGGCACGCGTGCCATAGGTTCGCCATCGCTGATCTAAGACCTTGTCTAGGTGGCGCGTGAGGTCTGCTACCTTTGTACCAGGCGATCCTCATAGCCACCAGCCACCCAGCTATCTACATGCCTAATAATCAAATCACTAACTATAATGGCTATCCTAACCCTTTCCCCATGGGCACAGGGCCCTGGAGAAACCTCATCGGTGCAAGAGGGTTTTACATCACCTGGAGGACAGGTCCTAGGTACAGGATCACTTCCTGCAACACCAGAGTGATTCTCTCCTGTCATATGACCTCTCTTCTCCATGGCAACAGGTATGCTACCAGACTGGAGGTTGGACTGCATCCATGTAGGTCTCATCTATGTACCTCTCTGTCTTCCTTATGTCCTCCAAGTCGTTTACTCTAGCCTCCAGAGATTGGACTTGTTCCCTGAAAGCAAAGAGCTCCTTGCACCTAGTGCACACGTATGACCTCTCACCAACTGGGAAAGAAACTATATATGTGACACTCAATGCAAAAGACTGGAAATCCCCCATCTTGTTGCTGGACTGCTGTCTGCATCTAAGTTTTAGGGTTGAGTTTAGATATATAAAGCATACATTAAGGACCTGAGATTAATTAATCTTGAGGTGAACAAAGTCCATTAAATGTATTAGGTATAGGGTTTTTTTTTATAAGATTTCAAAAAAATGAGACATGAGCAAATGATAACAAAATAAGTAATATACATGCATAAAGTTATTTTAAACCCAGTCTTACTAGTCCTCACACTAAAGAGACCCAAAACAAATAAGGAAAATACAAACAAATGTAAACTCATAGGAATAGCAGAACCCAGAAAAGATCCAGTATACATATATCCTACAAATAAACCCGCTCACCTAAGGACTGGCAGATAAACGAGCAATAATAAAGGAGACTAACTTAGTAGATTAATAAAAGTACAGGATACAGATTGCAGTTTAACCAAACATTTACACAGAAACTTAAGGAAAAATAAACCACCCATCTGAATCACCCCAGATTTAAGCAACAAAAACTCTCTCCTCCTTTTTTGCATATCTCGAGATAAATCAGGAAACATTCGGATAGTCAACCCTTTGAACAGGACAGTATGCTTCTTGAAATACATTCTTAATAACCACTCACGGTCGGACACTAAAGGCAATGGAATCAACAAAGTCGCAGGGACCACACTATCAGATATAGAGGTATCTAAGATCTCTGAAAGATTTACAACATCTAATACTTCTTCTTCAACCGGAGGAACCTCAGTTGGTCCTATCATTTTTTTCCCAGTAGGAAGATAATAAATTTTTGAGATCGGAGGATGTGATTCCTCAGGAACATTCAAAACCTCTATCAAATATGCCTTAAACATATCACGAGGCGTAACCATTGAAGATTGAGTAAAATTCAATAGCCTAATATTCATTGCCCTATTCTTGTTTTCCAACATTTCCATTTTAAATTTAACTCCAAGCATATCCTTACATACATCATTAAACGTATCCTCCAACTGTGTAACTTTATTGTCCATCAGCGAAGCTTGGGACTGTAAGAGAGTCACAGAGTCCTGGCAATTCTGCACTTTCACTGCGTTTTCTTTGTCAATGCCATCCAAATAGAGCCTAAGGTAATATGTTCAGGGTGCTCCAAGGAGAAGGGCACCAAAAAGGGTAATTCAGATGAGACCTCAGAAAACACCTGCCTGACTTCTCCTCTCCCCTGGGGAAGATTTTAAATCCCAGGGGGTTTGTTGCTCAACTGCCACGTCCATTCCAACTCCCTCAGACGATGACCCCAGAACCACCGAGTCTGGAACCAAAGCCTTCCCTCCCACTGAAGAATCAGCGCTGACCTCCTCGGATCACACCACTTCAGAAGCGCTGAGGCTCAGAAAATCTGCAGGGAGTGTGGGTGTTTTTTTGCAGATCTGGAGTAAGGTCACACCCAGAGGAGGACATCGAACTCTCTGGTCTCGGCTTCGACACAAGTGGGGTTATTCTGGAAACAGACCGGGTCTCTCCGTGTTGCTGCACAAAGGTATCCATTGGTCCAACCTTAGAAACAGTTGCAGAAGAGGGCTGCTTAGGCTGGGGAGGGTCCCCCCCGTAGCTTCCCCTTTTGCTGCGGCATAGGAAAGCAGCTCACAGCCGTGCGAGTCCAGCAGCCATCTTGGATCTCCAGGTATAGTTTTAATAGTATAAGTATCCCCAGGAAACCTTAGTAAGCAAACAACTTACATACCTAAACATAACCCTAAAAACTTAGATGCAGGATAAACAGCTGCATATGAGAGTGAATATGGCAGCTCCTTTCCTTTAAGAGGGTTAAGCACCTCTAAAACTATGATTATCCCATGGGTGAGTGGGAGTCAGGGAGGGAGGGAGAGAAAGAAGACTTTTTAAAAGCTGGCTGCTACACAGTACCCTGTCCTGTGACAGTACCCTAAGGTAATCTGTGACCAATTTCCTGGGTGATTCACACAGCCCTTGATTTGATAGAGAGAGTCTTTCAAAATGCCCCTTTTGATTTGTTCCTTGGCTTTAACGCCTATTTAAAACAATTTCACAGGTCTGTTGCCCCCTATCTAGAAGGCCTCTTTGTAAAGGTCTCTAGAAACAATTTATTGCTCAAAGAATACTGACCCTGTTTTTCCTTTTATGCTAAGTTATACTCTAAGTTTATTTAAATTAAAGTTATTTGCTGATACTAGGCCCTGACTGAGTACTAAATTTAAACTAAAAGCTCTCTGCTGGATTTTAAATTTAACCAGAAAGCTCTCTGCTGTGTTCTGATTTTAAACTGAAAGCCCTCTGCTGGGTTTTAAACTTAAACTGAAAGCTACTTGTTGAGTTTTCAATTTAACTACAAGCTCTTTGCTGATACTAAGCCCTGACTGATTTAACAAATACACTGGATTCTAATTTACACTGATCAATCAGCTTTAATCTAAAGAATTCCCTTTTCCCCAAGATTTAGAAAAAATTCCCATTAGTAAATACTTACAATAGCAGATCTCTCTCCAGAAATAGCAGTCCCTTTTTATAGTCCTTCAAGTCATCAATCACCTATCATCCATCCACCTCCAAACACTAATACAAAAGACACCCAAAAATAAAAAAAGACTTAATGGCTCCCTCAACACTCTATACACACCAGCGCCATACACCAGAACCAGCTCCACCACTTCGAAGACGGCCTTCTCCCTATTCACACTGTCCCTCTGGAACTCAATCTCTGACAACCTATATGTTACAAAGGACTTAACAGCCTTCAGAAAGAGCCTCAGAATCTGTTTATAGACTGCTCCTCCAAGGACATAACATAGCCACCTAACATGCAATATCCACAGCCACCCTCATCTCTCCTCCCTCCCCCTCCCCCTTTCATTTCCAACCCCTATGTTATGAATACTCCAAGTTGATTTCCCTGTTGTGAAGTAACACCTTCTTGTTCTCTTCCCCTGTTAACATGATGTTCAAACCCCTTATGTTACGAATACTCCAAGTTGATTACCCTGTTATAATGTATCACCATTTTGCTATAATGTAAACCACTTTGACCACAGGATAAAGCGGCATGAAAAAAACCTGTTAAATAAATAAATATGTTTTCAGGATTTCATGATTAATTCTGCTCAAAATAAGATGTTAATACCCTTCACAATGTTCTTACCCCATTCAAACTGCTATTCTGCACGAACCTTTGTTTGCAGAGATTTTGCGAGGTACTCTGAAACTGAAAGCAGTTTTGGAGGGATAAAGCAAAGAAAGAACAAGACTGAATTTGAGGTTCACTATAGGTTTCTAGCAGGAGTGCGTTAGGCTAAGGGTGAGGGAGATGTAAGATACACGTCCCATATCCTCCTTCTCCCATTTTACCTCTTTTGATCTTGGCAGATCCCCACAGGGTGACACAAGACATGAAAGGTTGGATGGAAATTGTACTTGGCCACACATCTGATGCACTATTACCCTTCATGAGGGGATGTGAATCCCTCCAAAGTTAGGTCATTGCCTTCACTGAACTTTCACAGTATATTTATAGCATGTTCGTTGGAGGTGGGGTGGTCTTTAAGTTATCCACTGGCACTCATACCATTCAAAATAATTAATATGCAGGGCATGAGGAATGCTGCATGCTATATTTGTGCTCCTACAAGAGGAGCAATTGGACTGTATCACCAAGCATTCAGAAACCACCTTTGGAAATTACTTGGAAGCACACTAGTAGCCTGCTCCAGAGAAGCTTCACCTCCCCTAATCTTTCTTTGCTACATCCATTCAAATTAAAGTGGGTCTAAACATTAATTTTATTTATTTAGTAGCTGAAGGCAATAGGAAATGCAGGGAAAAGATTTTGTTTCATTTCGCTGGGAGTTTTCATTTCTTTTCATCTTTGTATCGAAGACTGAAGACTGAACACAGTTTAGAATAACTCCCATAGGGTCTCTATGAGTCGGCACAAACGTGACGTCACATAACAACATTGGATTTTTTAATAGTGCACCTTATTGAGCAATTAGATGCAGTATTGCACAATAGTCTGCATTGTTAATGCATAGAAACATAGAAACATGACGGCAGGAAAAAAACATATGGCCGACCCAGTCTGCCCTTCCATATCAACTACTATAAGTCCTTTTTTTTTCATTTAGAGATCTTCTGTGTCCCATGTCTTCTTGAATTCAGAAACTGTCCTGGGCTCTACTTCCTGCACTGGGAGACTATTCTACGCATCTACCATTCTTTTCATAAAGAAATATTTCTGTGTATCACTCCTGAGTCTATCCCCTTTCAGAGCCTGAGTCTATCCCTTGTTGTAGAGCTTTCTTTCAATTGAAAGAGGCTCTCTTCCTGTGCATTTTTGCCATGGACGTATTTAAACATCTCTATCATAACTCCTGTCTCCTGCCTTTCCTCCAAAGTATACATATTGAGATCTTTAAGTCTGTCTTCATATGCCTTATGACAAAGTCCACTGGCCATTTTAGTAGCCACCCTCTGTACTGACTGCATCCTGTTTATATCCTTCTGAAGGCGCGGTCTCCAGAATTGCACACAATACTCCAAATGAGATCTCACCAGAGACTTATACAGAGGCACTATCACCTCCTTTCTTCTGCTGGCCATTACTCTCCCTATGCAACCAAGCATCCTTCTGGCTTTTGCCATCACCTTTTCTACCTACCTTAAGATCATCAGAAACAATCACGCCTAGGTCCCGCTCTTCTTTTGTGGACAGAAGTACTACTCCCCTGTACTGTACTGCTCCCTTGGATTGCTGCAGCCCAAATGCATGACCCTGCATTTTTTAGCATTAAAACTTAGCTGCCAAATTCTCAACCATTCTTCAAGCTTAGCTAGATCCCTCCTCATGTTATCTACTCCTTCCTGGGTGTCATGTACTGTGTATTTGTGATCTATTTCTTGTTTTCCCTCTCTGATGATTTCCAGGATTGATGTGTGTTCTCTCACTGTTGTCTTTAAAGTTCAACATACTCAGCTAGTAGAAACTTCCCTGGGGCTTCACTCTTTGCTGCTCTCTTTCCATTCTCCCTGCTCTTTCCCTTTCCTCCTCTCTTAGTCGGTGTACCTGCCCCTTCTGTATGCCAGCAGCAGAAACTAGCTCCTGGTTCTTTTCTCCCACCTCCACTGTCTGATTGGTTCTCCTGAGCGGAATGAAGCCAATCAGCTGCAAGATACAGGAGAAAAGCAGAAGCTGTTCCGCCTCCTGATGGATTCTTACAAGTGCAGGGTTGCAGTGTCACTCCTCCTCCCACTAGTTCTAGTGGCCTCCTGTGCACATTCCCTCAGTACTATGGCGTTACACCGTCTCCATGAACTGTGCCCTCTCTCCTCCACTCTCTACTACCACCCATACTGACAACATATTGATCTGATTATAGGTAATGAGTAACACACCGCCACCACATAAACAATGCTGCAGAAACAGTTTATTTCAGGGACTTGTCTGTGTGCATTAATTGATACAAAAAGCAGTGCTGGGTCTACGTTGATTTGGGCATGGAATCTTTTCCTTGGGAAACTCTTTTCCATTTGCACAAGATCCTAGAAGGTTCTACAGTTAAGAATAAATACCAAATGTGCTTACCATTGGCTAGTTAGGAACTGGAAATATAACTGTTTTTCTTACTTAGAAATGCAATTGCATAGCTTGCACACTGCACTCGGTAGTCTGTTTGCTGGAAGTGTGGTATAAAAGCAATAAATGACATGAAAATGCAATAATATAGCCTGGGCTAATCAAATTAATTTGCTATTACAATGCCGCAATATCTTTCGCTCAACTGCTCCAAAAGAATTCAGGCACAGGCCTAAAGGGTTTTGATTAGAAGAGCCAAAATCTGAGAAAAACTGGCAGAAAATTGAATGCTGCTTCCAAGAATCTCCTGATCAAGTCCTTGGGCGTCTCAAAGAAGCTTAGTTGTCAGGATAATAAATAATAAATATCTATAAGCAACTCTGCACATGCAGCGGATCCCGAGGTTCCAATCAGAGGTACATGTGTTAAAAGAGGAAGAGCAGAAGGGTGAGGTCCTATAGGCGCCCCCCAGCAGGCAGTACTTTGGAAGGTGAAGAGTAACAAAAGCAATCATTGAGAGTCTTCTATTAGACAGTACAAGGAAAGGCCTATGAATCAGAGCACAGGACAGAGGCAAGAGCACCGTCTGTCGTGTGCTGGCCTGGGCTGTGTATTATTCTGCCAGGAGGACACTAAGCAACATTTCTCCTGTGTGAGCTGTTGGGAGGAGGTCTGTGAGACCAAGAAAAAGAGTCAGCTGAGATCTTTTTCTCATGTGCTGCTGTGGAAAAGAGAAAGAAGGATTAAGTATCTTGCCCAAGGTATTCTTGGGACAATGTCTCCAAATGGGTTTGTTTTGGCAAGGTTATCAGATGTCCCCAGTTTTGGGGGACTGTCCCTGGTTTTAGAGCTGTGTCCTGACTCCCACCTGTTTGGTAGCCTCCTGTCCCTGATTCCAGCAATGAGGACAGAAAGGATAGAAGAAAACATTTTATTTTCAATTCAGTGCTTGGAATATGTCAGTTTTTAGAATTTACATCCATTATCTTTATAATTTGCACAGTACAAGGGAAATGCATCACTGTTTCTAGTTCTTGGTCAATTTGCCTGCTTGGAAGTGATATTGCTGCCGTCATGGGATGGATGGGGGCTGCAGGGTAATGACTCCTCTTCCCTCCTCCATACCTTGTACCTCAAACCTGGAACTAAGGTGTCTCTTCCGTCCCCCCGTCCCCCCCAATTTGGATAACAAGTATTCTAGAAATCGCCTGCAAAATACCTGGTATCTTTGTTTTGTGCATACGATGTCCATGACTCATAAGTGTCACACCCTCATCGGGCCCCTCCGGTGGAGACTGGTATTATGGCTTAATACCTTTTCTTGGCTTTCTATATGCTATAGATAGCCCTGCCTGGCCCTCTGTGGGTGGTAGTTGTACCGTCTTCTTGTAATCACTCAAACACACAGTTCACACTTTAAATCAAGGGCTTTATTCCCCGTCCAATGAGGTATTCTTTTTCTTGAAGAACAAAATAATCAAAAGCCACTCTGGCAAATAACAGAAGCAAACATTGAACAAAAAGTGCTTTCCTCAGCTTTAACTTTTTAACAAAAGAAAAACAGTTCTCTTCATGAGCACTTAATCCTTTTCTTTTGCTGTTATAAATCAATCAGGGTTCACTTTAAACCAAGCAACTTCTGCCAGTTACTGTGTTGCTGTTTAAACCCTCCTTGTACATGTATTTTCTTATCTCAATGAAAACTCTTCCTCTTCAGTTGTCACTAACGAGCATTCCATGGGTTCAGTGTTATCTGGTACATTAGAAATATCATATGGCATTAAAGGATAACCATTTGTACCTACGTTTTCTGTAGCAGCTGTCCTGCCGAGCTCACTCTGGTTAATCACGTCAGCTACGTGACTGCTTCCTGGCTTTAGGCTAAAACACTGCTGGGTATTACCGTATACTCTGGATAATGGCTTGTAAGAGCACTCCTCCTGTGTAAAGCTATGAGGTAACTGCCCATAAACACTGGTATTAGAGTCAAACAGCTTGTGTCCTGCCTTGAATGGGTTAAAGGCTAATTCCTCTGATACAGCTGTGGGACTTTTCAGTGCTGACAACGGCACTCGAGAGAAGTCTGAGCATTTAAAGTTGCTAGCAGAATTATAAGGTAAGAGACCTTCCTTTCTCTTGTAACTGCCCGTACAAGGAAAGAAGTTGTTTCCTTTTCCCTTTATCTCTGCTCTAGGCTGGCTTCTTCTATTAATCCTGGACTTAGCCCATTCGGGTGTAAAACAGTCCTGTTCCACTTTGAATGCCTTGCTTCCTGCAACAGGATTCCTCCCTCTTCTCTTCTGGCTTTCACACACACACTCTGTGTTCAACAGCTGATCTCCACACGTACTCACATAGTCCTGAGACTCATTCAAGCTGTCCTCTGGTATATGTTGCTGACACTCTCTCTCATTTCCTTCCTTCCACCAACTTTGGTCCTGGAGATGAGATTGGCTTATAGTGTTTCTTTCTCTTTCCCTCCGTTCCCACGACTGAGGTTGTTGCTTCCACCTCTGTCCGTGCTCACTCTCCCTCACTGCTTGTGAGTGTGCCTTATGTATCTGTCCCCGGGTTCCACCCCTTCTCAGCTGATCCCTATCAGGTAAATCAACCTCCATTCTCATGCTGGCTGGGTGTGTCTTTTTACCCTTTTCCCACGTGTGCTGTGGTTGCTCATAGCAACTATTTGACATGTTTTTGTTTACCTCATCAGGTTCTGCCTGATTTTCTCCACTAATCTCCATTTCCTCTGGGTCCCCTGGGTTTACCTTGTGACACATTCCCCCCCTTAAAACATTACTTGCTGCCGCCATTTCAGGTGGACAGCATGTAATTCGTGAGAGCGCGTCCGCGTTACCATGCAGTTTTCCCGCTCGATGTTGAACCTTGAAATGAAAAGCCTGCAGAGCCAAATGCCACCGGGTTAGTCTGGCATTGTTATTTTTCATCTGATGTAGCCATTTTAATGGGGCATGATCAGTTATTAATATGAATTGCCTCCCAGTGAGATAAAAACGAAAAGCTTCAATAGCCCACTTAATAGCCAGGCATTCTCTCTCTATTGTAGCATAGTTCCTTTCCGCGGGAGAGAGCTTCCTACTGAGATAGGCCACAGGATGCTCGCTGCCCTCGAATATCTGGGACATCACCGCCCCTAACCCCGTGTCTGATGCGTCAGTTTGTAGTATAAAGGGCAGGTTAAAATCAATGCCTCGTAAGATCGGGGCTTTACACAATTTCTCTTTAAGGATCCTAAATGCTATCTCTGCCTCGGGAGTCCACCTAACCTTATTTGGCGCATTTTTCTTTAACATCTCTGTAAAGAGAAAGCTTTCTTCCGCAAAGTGAGGTATGAAGCGGCGATAATAACCTAATAATCCTAGAAAACTCCTCACTTGTTTTTTGGTACTGGGCCTAGGGAATTCCTGCACACTTTTTATTTTACTGGCCAATGGCTTTACCACGCCTCGTCCGATCATGTGGCCTAGATATTTAGCCTCCTCTGTGGCGAACATACATTTGTCCGGATTAAGTGTGAGGCCTGCCCTTCTGAAAGCTCTGAGAACCGCCTCAACCCTAGTAAGGTGTTGTGGCCATGTTGTGCTGTAGATTACTACGTCGTCCATGTACGCAAGAGCGTATTCATGGTGTGGACGTAGAACCTGGTCTACCAGCCGTTGGCACGTGGCCGCGGCTCCCTGTAACCCAAACGGCATTCGCCGAAATTGGTACAGTCCAATAGGTGTAGAAAATGCCGTTTTGGGTTTCGAATCCCTGGTCAATGGGATTTGCCAGTACCCTTTACTCATGTCTAATGTGGTTAAGTATTTCGCCTGCCCCAAACGATCTAGTAGGTCGTCTATCCGGGGCATGGGATACGCATCAAACTGCGATATGTCATTGAGCTGTCGGAAGTCTATACAGAACCTTAAAGTTCCGTTGGGTTTGGGTACCAGTACTATCGGACTGGACCATGGGCTCCTGGACTCCTCTATTATGCCTGTAGCGAGCATTTCCTTTACTTGGGCAATTACTTCTTGGGTTCTAGACTCGGCCATTCTATATGGTCGTTGCCTTATAACCCGTCCAGGAGTCGTGATGATTTCGTGGGCTACAAGATGTGTTTCTCCGGGTAGGGTAGTTAATACGTCAGAGAATTTTACTAGTAACCGCATTAACTCCTGTTGTTGTTGAGGGGTTAAGTCCGTGCCCACCTTAGGAGAGGGTCTTTTAGCCCAATCCGCTAGTTGGGGTCCTAAATCTTCTTCCAGCCTTTCCTCCCCTAAGGCCGTTAAGCTCTTTACCTCCCGCATCCCCGTGGAGCCAAATCCATTCTTCCCTCTTTCTGTGGATGATAAGGAGGGTACTTCCTCAACAATTGGGAACCCTACGCGCTCACAAATTAGCTGTGCCACTCTATCACCTGTATGTATTTTGAAATCTTTGTCCCCAAAATTAAATAGTAGGACCTTTACCGGGCCTCGATAATCCGGGTCAATAACTCCCGCACCCACATCTATCGAGTACCGTACCGCTAGACCCGATCTCGGAGCTATGCGGCCGTAACACCCTTCCGGCACCTTAACCTGAATGCCCGTGTCTATTAATGCCTTCCCACCTTTAACCACTACCGCGTTCTCTGCACTAAAGAGATCGTATCCCGCAGCTACTGCGGATGCTCTCTTTGGGCCCTTAGCATGTTCAGTAATTTTACAAAATTGTAGAGTAAACTTTGGCTTTACTAGCTTAGGCGATTCCCGGGCCTGTGACTCCCTTTTGTGTGGTTTTCCAAAATGTGGGCTGGGAATACTAGCTATTATAGCTTCTGCCTGTACTTCCTTAGCTGCTGAGGGACATGGTGTGGCTGCAGGGACCAATATTTCTTGTAAATCCTTCTCCATTTCTCGGCAGAAGGGAAGCCAGTCCCGCCCAAGGACAACCGCATATGGTAAGTTGGGTACCACTGCTATCAGCATTTTGTGGATGGCCCCTAAACCCTGTATGCCTACCTCATACAATGGATAGTGGGACGCTTCTCCATGAAGGCATCGTATGCGCACTTGACCCTCTACTTGATTCGAGGGGAATGACCGATGCTTCTCTATGATACCCCAAAAATCTTGCGAGATCATACTTTGATCCGCCCCGGAATCAAGTAGAGCTAAGACCAGTACTCCCTCCACCCGAACCATTTGAACAAATCCCTCAGGTATTGGTTCCTCCTTTTCTATTACAAGGGCCGTCTTAACCTTACATTCTCCTCGAATGTGTCCAGGCTTTCCACACTGGTAACATTTTTTAATGTTTGTGGAGGAAACCTCTTTGGCCATATTACCACTAGGTGCCTTAATTCTTTCATACCTCTTCCATTCATCTGATTCATCCATACCTGCTACTTTTAAAAGGTTTACCCTGGATGTATCAGTTCTCTTAGCTTCCCTGAATACTTCAGCCATCCCAGTTGCTTCCTCCATATTGGAGCAATTCTGTAACGTAAGAAACGTTTTCATCTCTGGGGTTACTGCCAACAAGAACTGTTCTAGAATAATTTCGTCTAGAATTGATTCTACTGGTTTTCCCTCTGGATCTAACCATTTATAGGCAAGATTCCTAAGCCTTTGATACAATGCTTTCGGGGTTTCAGTTAAAACCTGAGAGCTGCCTCCTGCCCATCACTCACCGAAAAGAGAATTCGAAAACGTGAACATACTCCATGGTTCTCCACAGACCTTCGCACATCCCTCCACCATCTACGCAAACTTGAGCGAAAGTGGCGACGAACTCATTCTCCTGAGGCGCTGGTATCATATAGCTCATACCTAACTACCCACCGAGCAAAGATAGCACAGAGCAGGAAAACTTACCACACAGACTTAATAAAACGCTCCTTCAACAAACCACATGCATTGTTCAGCATAGTAAAGTCCATAACAGGTGAACCGGTCTCAGCACAACCCCCTATGCCTCAGCCGCAGGACTACGCAAACTACCTGCAATCAAAGATGATTAAAACCAACACAGACACAAATGTCAATAACGCCACCACTTCACCCAAGGCATCCCAGGCAATGCCACTACACAACTTCTCCACTGTATCAAATAGTGAGGTTGTGAACATTATTGCCTCAATCAATCCCAGTACAGCTCCTAACGACCCATGTCCAGCCAGCTGGATCAAGGACATGCGACATGACCTCAGTCAAATATTGAGCAAAATACTGAACCAGTCCTTCTCAACAGGTTCCTTCCCGCAGAATCTAAAACGCACTTCCATCAAGCCCCTACTGAAAAATAATAAACTGGACCCATCCAAAGTTGATTCCTTCAGGCCTATTTCGAGCATCCCACAGCTTGCAAAAATCATTGAGAAGGCTGCCCAACAACAAATCCAACATCATATTGACACTGAAGCACCACTAGATCCATCTCAGCATGGCTTCAGGGAAGCGCATGGAGTCGACACAGTCCTTACAACCCTGTTCAATGTTCTGGTATCAGGAATAAATAACATACAACAGGGTTTCGTCCTCATTTTCCTGGACATCTCCGCCGCTTTCGACTCTGTGAGTCATGACATACTCCTACAACGCTTGAAAGATAAGGGGATTCAAAGCACAGCACTCGAGTGGTGTAAATCCTACTTATCTAACAGGTGGCAACAAGTAAAAACAGGCCACGAATCCTCAGAACCATTCCTGCAATCACAGGGAGTACCCCAAGGATCGTCCCTATCGGCACTAATGTTTAATATCTACATGCAGCCGATATGTGACTTGATCAGATCCTTTAATGTACAATGTCTCGCATACGCAGACGACATCCTCCTATATATGCCGTTCACAATTGAACACCCAGTATTCTCCCCAATAATCAACTGTTTTGAAGCTGCAGCCGAATGGTTACTATCCCAAAACCTTCGGATTAACCACAACAAAACTGACGTTCTTTTTGTCACAAGGAACCGTAAGTTCATACCTCCTCCATCTCTACTCGTCAACAACATAGAGTTGAAATCAAAAGCCACCATCCGTTACCTCGGCATCACATTGGATCAGCACTTGGATATGACAACGCATGTCAAGAACATCACAAAAACTATATTACAAGATCAAATCGCTACGTCACCTCCGCTCCCTACTTGATCCCACAGACTTCCGAACAACCTTCCAGGCATTAATCCTCCCACACCTGGATTTTGCCAACATCATCCTTCATGGCCTCCCTCAATCAACTTTGAACCCGCTCCGCCTAGCCATGAATACAGCCGCCAGAGTCCTTTCTGGCTCATCAAGATCTGACCATATAACACCCATCATGAAAGAACTGCATTGGTTGCCATTACATGCCAGAATCCAGTATAAATCCTTAGTCCTTACTTTCAAGGCACTAAATAACTGCCCCCCTACGCCAATCAGCAAGCTCATCCATGTCACCCTGGAAAACAGAAAAAGGAGAACCACATCAATGAACACCTTAATAGTCCCAAAAATAATAACGAAGTGCACTAAGGCCACCTCCAACAGGGCCTTCTCCTTATTTGCACCTCTAAACTGGAATGCGCTACCTCACGAAATCCGTGCTATCAAAAACCTAATCCTATTTAGAAAGGCATTGAAATACCACTTGTTTACAAAATGCTACCCAGAAGTCAACCTAGACATTATCAAAACTAGCTCCGCAATACAACCTGAAAAGGGCTAGCTGGTCAACCTTCTCTCTAGTCCTATTAGTGAACCACATTACAACATCCAAACGAGTTTCATATTACTGTATATATAACATTAAGTTAATCTGTACATAGTACATTAAGTTAATCTGTACATAGTTCCCCCGGTTGTCCTATTGTTGAAGTTCCCTGTTTAATGTAAAACTCAATGTTACTTGTATGCATTGTAGTATGTTCTTGTTCATTGTACACCGCACTGATTGTAATAGCGCGGTATAAAAGAATTGTTAAATAAAATAAATAAATAAATAAATAAATAAATATGCATGTGTGCCTCTCTAAACAATCGCCTATAATGCCTAGGTGAAAGGCCTAGTCTGTCTTTTACAGCCTTTTTAATTTCTACATAATTATTAGCCAGGCTGGCCGGCATAGCTTTAAATGCAGACAAAGCTTCACCGCTTAGGGTCATTGCAAACCGCATTGCCCATTGCTCAGATGGCCATTGAAGATTACTAGCAATCCTCTCAAAAGCTTCTATAAAATCATCCGGATTGTCCTCCGGTTTTAACTGTCCCAAAGACAAAGCAAAGTTAGTGTTCATCTCTACTTGCGGTATTGATGTAGTACGTGCTACTTCTTCACCAGTTTTTTTCAGCAGAGCGTCCACAGCTTCTAATAGCAGCCTTTGCTGCTCCCTCGCAGAAGCTATGTATTGCTCCTGTAAATGCTGCACCATTCGGGCTTGCTTGTCCCACTGTTCAGCTATCCACGACATCACGTCCTGTGGTTCCATCTTCTCCAGACGCTGTTCCTGTAAGAAAAAGAAAAGAGAAAGGCCCACCAAGTGCGGTATCTTTTATACAGGACTTTACTCTAGACTAGAGCGCCCCCTCTTTCCTCACAGGATATCCTATCCCAGTCCACACAGGCTACTATTACCTTAGTCTCCTTGCAGACTCAAGCATGTGAGAAAAGGGTCTTTTCCAGTCCTCTGGCCGACCTGCCAGCGAATATTCCACTGCACTTGTCTTGTGATGCCAATATTCTCCTTCCTTTAGGCAATGTCTTTTTTGTTTCTTCTGTTCCAAAAATATTTTGCCCCCCCAAAAAAAAAATATCCTCACTCCTACGCCATTTTTATGTCACACCCTCATCGGGCCCCTCCGGTGGAGACTGGTATTATGGCTTAATACCTTTTCTTGGCTTTCTATATGCTATAGATAGCCCTGCCTGGCCCTCTGTGGGTGGTAGTTGTACCGTCTTCTTGTAATCACTCAAACACACAGTTCACACTTTAAATCAAGGGCTTTATTCCCCGTCCAATGAGGTATTCTTTTTCTTGAAGAACAAAATAATCAAAAGCCACTCTGGCAAATAACAGAAGCAAACATTGAACAAAAAGTGCTTTCCTCAGCTTTAACTTTTTAACAAAAGAAAAACAGTTCTCTTCATGAGCACTTAATCCTTTTCTTTTGCTGTTATAAATCAATCAGGGTTCACTTTAAACCAAGCAACTTCTGCCAGTTACTGTGTTGCTGTTTAAACCCTCCTTGTACATGTATTTTCTTATCTCAATGAAAACTCTTCCTCTTCAGTTGTCACTAACGAGCATTCCATGGGTTCAGTGTTATCTGGTACATTAGAAATATCATATGGCATTAAAGGATAACCATTTGTACCTACGTTTTCTGTAGCAGCTGTCCTGCCGAGCTCACTCTGGTTAATCACGTCAGCTACGTGACTGCTTCCTGGCTTTAGGCTAAAACACTGCTGGGTATTACCGTATACTCTGGATAATGGCTTGTAAGAGCACTCCTCCTGTGTAAAGCTATGAGGTAACTGCCCATAAACACTGGTATTAGAGTCAAACAGCTTGTGTCCTGTCTTGAATGGGTTAAAGGCTAATTCCTCTGATACAGCTGTGGGAGTTTTCAGTGCTGACAACGGCACTCGAGAGAAGTCTGAGCATTTAAAGTTGCTAGCAGAATTATAAGGTAAGAGACCTTCCTTTCTCTTGTAACTGCCCGTACAAGGAAAGAAGTTGTTTCCTTTTCCCTTTATCTCTGCTCTAGGCTGGCTTCTTCTATTAATCCTGGACTTAGCCCATTCGGGTGTAAAACAGTCCTGTTCCACTTTGAATGCCTTGCTTCCTGCAACAGGATTCCTCCCTCTTCTCTTCTGGCTTTCACACACACACTCTGTGTTCAACAGCTGATCTCCACACGTACTCACATAGTCCTGAGACTCATTCAAGCTGTCCTCTGGTATATGTTGCTGACACTCTCTCTCATTTCCTTCCTTCCACCAACTTTGGTCCTGGAGATGAGATTGGCTTATAGTGTTTCTTTCTCTTTCCCTCCGTTCCCACGACTGAGGTTGTTGCTTCCACCTCTGTCCGTGCTCACTCTCCCTCACTGCTTGTGAGTGTGCCTTATGTATCTGTCCCCGGGTTCCACCCCTTCTCAGCTGATCCCTATCAGGTAAATCAACCTCCATTCTCATGCTGGCTGGGTGTGTCTTTTTACCCTTTTCCCACGTGTGCTGTGGTTGCTCATAGCAACTATTTGACATGTTTTTGTTTACCTCATCAGGTTCTGCCTGATTTTCTCCACTAATCTCCATTTCCTCTGGGTCCCCTGGGTTTACCTTGTGACATAAGCCAGAGTATGTAGAATATGATCTAGGTCTCTCAGATTTACTGCTAACAACCAGCTTAGACTTTGCATCATGTCAAAAAGAGCTTCCTTCTGAAGTTCATAGGATATAGCATGTAGAGGCAATTTTTTAAGGGGCTCTTGGAAGTTGCTTTAATCAGGCCTGTGGTTCCCTAATACAAAGGGAAATGTTTCTGTATCTTTTTGTCACATTTTCTTGGTCTCTGACTACATTTCTTGGTACTTAAGGCTCTTCTCCCTTTCAACATAATTCACAAAGAGAATTATTCTTTGCCATGAATAGCGGGGATGGATGGCCCAATGGGACGTCCATCCACGCTTTTCATGCCTTCATCCGGCCGCAACTAACTTCCTTGCCGGTTGTGCAGGGAAGTTAGACAGGGGCGGGGAAGGGGCATCTCAGGGGTGGAGTCTGGGCGGAATCTATGGAGTCGCTGGCCCTGGATGTACAGGGCCAATTCTAATGTCAGCCCTGTATGTCCAGGACCGGAGACATGTGCGGATAGTTATTCCACCTTCGAGGTGGAATAACTTCCCTGGATGTGCCAATTTTTAAATGCTGGGGCGCGGATGCAGCTGGGGGACTGGAGGACATTCCCCGCAGTCTGACCCTGGCCGTAGGAGGCTGGATCGGGGGTCGGGCTGCAGGGCATTTTGCTTTATTTTGTGGCGTCCGGCATTGCCTCTCTTCAGTGGACTGCATCACAGTCCTGGCCTCCACGTGCAGGACTGTTCAGGATTCTGATCCCACGGGGCGATCCCCTCTGTACATCCAGATGTACAGAGGGGATCTACGTCTGAGACAGAATCAGAATCATAATGTTCACATGGTGCTGACACATCTATTAACAAACTGTTCTTGTGTTTTCTCCATTACTACTATGTCCAGTTTTCTTGCATCAATCTTTTTTGTCAGCTGGAATGTCCCAGAAGATCATAACCTTTTTATTCTCCATAATTCTCTTAGGATCATAATCCCAGTGTTTTTCTGGTATAGTGATGTCATAGTGTTTACAAAGTTTCCAGTTCTAAAATACTTGGGAACAGGACCATACCTAGCCCTGTGCGAGCAGTGCGGCCGCGCAGGGTGCAAAGGCTTAAGGAGCGCATTTTAGCTGTCTGCTGTTGCCTGCTGCCGCTGCCACTTTTTCTTCTCTCAGCGGCGGCAGGCAGCAATAGACAGCTAAAATGCGCCCTTTAAGCCTTCTCGCTGGCATGCTAAGCAGATCTGTCCCTCCCTGCAGATCTGCTTAGCATGCCAGTGACTTGCACATTGGGTGCACCTCTTCTCTCCTGCTGCGGGGGGGGGGGGGGCACACGCCCGATGTGCAAGTCGCACAGGGCGCAATTTACACTCGGTACAGCCCTGCTTGGGAAATTGTGCACATTCAGGCTTGCATATCCCTTTTCTTTATTTTATTTTATTTTATTTCAGTGCTTTTTTATACCGCCCCTTCCAGAGATCAGGGGCGGTTTACAAGGAACTTAAACAACAATATAGCAGAACATTGCAATATTGAATTACATTAAACATTAGTTGAGCAAAAACAAGGAACTTAAACAACAATATAGCAGAACAGTGCAATATTGAATTACATTAAATATTAGGTGAACATAAACTAGGTTGCATAATAACTAGGTTAAATGGAAAACAATGTAAGGGTTATTAACATAAAGGGAAGTATAAAACTATGTTACAAGGAGTCATAAAACTATGTTACAAGGAACCAGAGGGGTAGATTTACATGGTTAGTAAGAGACTATAATAGTTATTTGTGATCATAAATAAAGTATTGGGAGTAGACTAACTTGAGTGGATGAGAAATGAAGTCCGGCATTAGGTGGGGTAGACCTGTGTTTGGTTTGTTGCATGTTTTTGTGTAGTAAATTTGGTTCCAGGTTGTAGGTTGCTATAGTGTTGACTAAATAGGTAGGTTTTAAGTTCCTTCCTGAAAGATGTAAGGTCTTTAATCTCTCTGAGGTATAGTGGGAGTTTATTCCATTGGCTGGGAGCATAATATGAAAAAGCAGTGTTGGTGGTTATTTGCTTTGATTTTGTCACTGCAATGGGAATTAATAGCATGTTGAGGTTAGTTTTTCTTCTGGTTCTGTTTTCTTGTGGGGTTTGGAGTAGAGTGGCCAACTGTGATGGGGCTAGGTCATTAATGAGTTTAAAAGTGGTGACAAGTGTTTTATATTGAATCCTACTATAGATAGGAAGCCAGTGGAGAGAGTATAGGATAGGAGAGATGTGATCGAATATTTTAGCTTTCATAATTATTCGAGCAGTGACATTCTGAGCTCTTTGAAGGATGTGTAAATTCTTTTTGGATGTTCCTTGGAGTATGCCATTGCAGAAGTCTAAATGTGGCATAATAAGAGCCTGGACAACTGTTCTGAAGTCATTGATGTCGATGAGGGGTCTGAGTTGCTGTATAGTTCTCAGTTTGAAAAATATAGTTTTGGCAGTCTGTTTTATGTGGTTAGTCATGCTTAGGGTCTTGTCTAGTGTAACTCCAAGGTATTTAATTTCAGACTTGACTGGGAGAGTAATGTTCATAAGGTTGATGGAAGTTGGAGGAGTGAAGGTGGTATTTCTGGTTACGAAGAGTGCTTCGGTCTTTTTGAAATTGATATCCATATGGATTGAGTGAAGCCATTTTTCAGCTTCAAGGAGGCAGGTGGCGATTTTGTTGAAATTAAGGTTAGCTATGTCTAACGGGGCGAATAGCATGATGTCATCTGCATAGATGAAATATTTTAGATTGTGGCGTTGAAAGATTGTGCAAATAGGTTGTATGTAAAGGTTAAAGAGTAGTGCAGAGAGTGAGGATCCTTGAGGGATACCACGCTCTTGTGGGAATGGTAGTGAGGGGGAATGGTCTAAATGGACATATTGGAAGCGATTAGAAATGTAGGACTTAAACCAGTTAAGAGTGGTATCTTTTAAACCTAGTTGGGATAGTCTAGATGACCTCTGAAAAACTGATTTCACATCTTTTAGGGCACAATACGGACATCATACAGAGAGCAGACATAGAGTTGAACTAAGCAATCAGAGATTGTGAGGACTGGAGATACTCTGTCCCTGCATTACATACAGGGCCAGTGCAAGGAAATTAAGCAGCCTAGGGAAACCTCAGCCTTGCACCTCCTTGCAATTAGCTTTTGAGCTCCTAGCACACCTCCAAGATATTGATTATTAAACTCAATTGTAATCATCTCAACACCAAGAAATCTATAAAAATACATATTTGGACATCACACTTTTAAATATTAATCTTTATTTTGTAAATATATAATAATGAGGGAGATTTCAAAAAGCCACTTACAAGGGTAAATGGACTATTTATTTAACATTTCTTATATACTGCCTTTCATGATATCAAGGTGGTTTACATTAAACAAGGCATTATAACTTGGAGATAACTATTTTACAGGGAACGTGGGCAATGAAGTGGCTTGCTCAAGACCACAAGGAGCACCTGTGGGTCTAGAAACCCCAGTCCTTCTGGTCCAAGGTTGCTGTCCTCTAGTGGGATTTGAACCCCTGACCTTTTGGCCTGAGGTACCTTGCCCCAACCACTAGGCCACTCCTCCTTCCACTTGTTGCATAGTGCCCATTCTGCCTGCTGGTACAGTAGACACTGATGACTGTGTTTATGTGCCTGCCAGGACCAATTGCTTTGATTTGACTGTAGCTGCTCTTTGCTGCCCCCCAGAAGCTCCTGCCCTAGGTGGCTGCCTAATCTGCCTAGTGGTTGGACTGGCCCTGATTATATAGGAGATATTTCATAAAGAAGCACTATTTTATAGAAGTGTAATCCCTCTGCCATGCATAACTCATGCATGCAGAGCTAATATCGCACAGGCAAGCTCTGCTTCTGATTGAGACCAAAGCTTTTAACTTCATTGCCTGCCGGCAAACTAAACCCATATACCTTCAATGTCTGCTGTTTTATTTTCCAGAATGAAAGATTAGACCCTTCCCAATTGTAAGGTCTTACTAGATACAGAGTGGATAGAAAGGAAGGATGAAGAACGATAGTGTGGCCTGGGTTAAACATTCTGAGGACCAGGGCTGAACTAAAGGTGTGCATTCCCAGAAAAGCTGAAATGCCTATTGTTAGCAGTCTGGCAGTAGAGGGCACAGCGCACACCTAATCCTGCATGGGAAAAAGGGACTTGCTTTTTCATAATCGTTCCTCAAGATGCTTTCAGTACATTAGCATGTTTGCCAATGGCACGGCCTCTCGTAAACCTACATACCAGCTTTGAAGAAAGCGCCTCTGATTCGGAACTACCGTGGGTTACACTGAGATTAGCTCCAGATTCATTTAGCTACAGGCGGCTATTTAACATTACAAATGAAAAGTCATGTGCTTGTTACTGCTTTTCTCCCTCTTCACCTTGTTCATTGAGTGTAAGAGGACACACATGCTGAGACTGTGTGCAAGACCAGTGAAATACACAGGCATCAGCAGGGTTGAGATGCCTAAGTCAGGGAGGTGGGAGCCAAAGGGGTTTTCAGGCATTTTATCATATCTTGGTTTACTGTGGGAGTCACTAACTTGTGGCATCCAACCATTGTTGTTTTTCTCTGCCCTAAGTTCCCTTGAACTGTGTGGACTATTGTGTTTCTTTTGTTCGTTGCTTTTTATACATGTAAATGCTACAAAAAGGTCTTCTTAGTGCATCATTGCATTAACTGTCCTTGGCTAGATGAGGAGATATAAATTCTGCCTAGCAGCTCTGTAGTGAAGAGGGACCCAAGGAAGAATGAACCCATTTGCAGGGATTCCCAGATCCTCTAAGGCAGATTCCCCACTCTGGTGATCCTACCTGAAATTGTTTGTTTGGGGGCCTTTATTTTGAATTTATACAACTGGGCTTATTTTGGAAACATACCATCATGGGCCTGACAACATGGGAACTAGTTGCAAATATCCTAGGTTAACTGTTAGCCCACCTTAGTAGACATAGCCCTGGGTGTCACTCTAAAACATGACCCATCCCTTCCTCCCCCATCTACATGCCATTCTACGATCTTCAGATACTATAGACAATTGTAATTATAGTGTGCAAAATTACTAATAATAGGGCTGCAATCTCATATTTTAATTCTTTTAGCATCCTGGAATATATGCCATCCAGTCCAGGTGGTTTGCTACTCTTTATTTTGTCAAATTGCACTATTACAATATGCAGATTCAACAAGATTTCTGTAAATTCCTCTGATCCATTACCTATAAATATCATTCCTGGCATGGATATCTTCCCTATATCTTCTTCAGTGAAGACTGAAGCAAAGAATTTGATTCTGCTATGGTCTTTCCCTATTAGTGTCCCTTTTAGTCCTCTATCATTTAATGGTTCAACTGACTCCCTCATAGACTTTCTACTTCAAGTGTACCTAAAAAAGGTTTTATTATGAGCTTTTGCTTCCATGGCAAGTTTATTTTCAAATTCTCTCTTTGCCTGTCTTATCAGTGCTTCGTATTTAACTTACCAAAGCTTATGCCGTTTCCTGTTTTCTTCATTCTGATCCTTTTTCCATTTTTTGAAAGATACAGTAGCCTCTCTCACCTCACCTTTAAACCATGTTGGCAGTTGTTTGGCCTTTCTTCCATCTTTTTTAAAATATGGAAAAGATTTGGTCTGGACTTCCAAGATGGTATTTTTAAACTATGTCCAGACCTGATGTAAACTCTTAACTCTTAACCTTTGCAGCTGTTTCTTTTAGGTTTTTTAACCATTTTCCTCATTTTTTCATAGTCTTCCTTTTGAAATTAAATACTAGTGCAGTAGATTTCCTTGTTGTTCTCCCTCCATTTATTATATGAACTCTGAGAAAGCAGTGATGAGTTCAGTCACAGATATAAAGGGGTATGTTTACTAAACTGTCTTAATGTTACCGGCGCTAGTTGCAGCGTTAATGTGAAGAATACCATATAAGGTAGTGGGCGTTCCGGCAGCAAGGTAGCAAGAATCTGTATCGCGCGATAGTGAGCGCCGTGGCACGTTAACGCGTGTTAACCCTAAGTTCATGCCAGCGCAGTGTTAGAAGCTATAAAGATGTAGCCCACTGATTGCAATGACTGTGGAGGCAGAGGTCATGGGTTCGATCCCGTAGTGGTGTTATGTAAGAAGGCTGTCTGAGGCGTTTCCTTTTAATTTAAATCAGTGCTGCCAACCCTCCATAGGGCACATTATAAAGTTCCCTGTCCGCCAAGGCACCTTATAATGTGCCCTTTAGGGCGCCTTATGAGGCACCTTAGGTTACGGCACTGTGAGGGTATTTCTGCTGGCAGCACTGATATAAATTAAAAGGAAAAGCTTCAGACAGCCTTATTAAATAAGGCCACTGTGGGATCAAACCCATGACCTCTGCCTTCACAGTCACTGAAATAACCAGTGGGCTACATCTCTATAGCATCTAACACACCACTGGCTGGCTACGGAAAGACTGCAGGTCACCACACAAACTGTCTGCTGTGGTTACCAGGATAGGGTAAACCCACCCGTACCCATGATGCACTGCACATGCAGATCAGCAGCCTACATCTGATCACAAGATGGGGTATGCGCCTCTATAGCACCTTGGCCTGGTAGGGGGAACTGACCGTGTGTGTTACTGGCACAGAGTAGCTACAGACTGTGACATTCTGCAGTTCCTATGCTCACCCTGAGGGTGAGGTGGGGCACCCAGCACTAGGTCTGCAGCACCTGGCTTGGCAGAGATAGGCTGTGCTGCAGGTCCCATCAGTGCCAGTGTGTGATAGGTAGTCCTTGCAGTCACACCTAGGATACACCTGTGTCCATCTGTATTTCCCAGTCACGTCTAGCCCTTGTGGACTATGATGCACCCAGAATAGTGTATATCCTGTGTGGTTGCCATGGTCACATGTTATAAGAGACGCTGTGACGTTAGCGCTGTTTAGTAAACATACCCCAAAGTCCTCCCTGGTTACCTTCCTCCTCTCCCTAGTTATGAGCCGGATCGACTATTGCAACTTTGCCCTCACTGGCCTCCCTCAATATCAGTTATGTAGACTTCAATTATTACAGAACACTGCAGCCTGAATTGTCACTCATGCCTCTCACACTGACCATGTAACGTCTCTCCTTATCCATCTCCATTGGCTCCCCGATCTCAGATCCAGTTCAAGGTTTTAATCCTCATTCACAAAGCTATTCACACCGGCTCTCCTCAATACTTCTCTTACCTGGTAGATCTCCACACTCTCCAACATATGATCCGGCATATTCATGTTAACCGTATGTCTCTTCTCCCCCCCTCCTTCGCATATCTGGAATTCACCTGAAACTCTGCCTTCTTCTTCCTCGGGCCCAACTCCAAAATTCCCCCCCCCCCCCGACCTTCAGCTGGAACTCTCCTTTAACAGGTTTAAATCTCTATTAAAGACCTACCTCTTTTGCAGTGCTTTTGACCTCCCTGTCCCCTCTGCCCCCAGCTGAGTTATCTCTTCCCAAATTTTTCTCTGTTGTGTCCTCTCTCCTCTCTGCTAGCCTCTTCTTCTGTCTCTTTCCTGTTGTGATTATGGTGTTCTTTTCCTTCTTCTGGCAGTCTATTTTGAATTATTGTAAACCGCTCTGCTGTATTTTTTGAAGGGCGGTATATCAAGAATCTAAATAAACATAAACAATAAACATAACCCTCTACATAGATAGATAGAGAGAGTTAGAACTGAAGTGCCAGTGGGCTGAAAGGGTTTCCAAGTTTGAAGAGCACAAGAAGGCATGGCCCCATTTACCATTTTTCCTCCAGATATGCTCACTTGCTGCAAGGATAACCTTGACACTGAAATTATTTGTAAGGAAGTCTGTAAATTCTAGAGCTACAGAACTTCATAGTCTCGGGCAGTAATGTATTTGTATATTCTGATGACACTCTCCAAGGGGAGGTATCAAGGGATAACTATGACTAATAACATCCAGCTGTTGGGTGTGGTCTCTCGCCTTTACTCTCTCTCCTTCCTGCAGTGCGGTGGGGCCCAAGGGAGCTCTAGAATATTGGGGAGTGGGTCCCACAGGCTATGGAAGCCTAGAGTTTAGGGAGAGGAGGAGTTCATTTGAAGGAAGTACAGCATATCCAAGGTTTGAAGTTGTCTCTCAGCAATTCCAGTGTGTGTGAGTCCTTACAGCAGCTTTACACGTTGTTTGGCAGACAGCGGCAACAAGTTCAAAGAGCAATGCTGTCTTTCAGTCTCAGGGATAATTTAGGGTTCCTGAAATGGGACCAGTATACACTGGGAAGTCTTTGGCACAAACTCCACTCACTCCTCTAGCAGAGACAATATATGACTATATTACAAGCAGTGAACTCCTTTCTCCTTACTCCAAACTACATTACGTGTAGTTACACGCCTTTCCTCCTCACTCTGTAAGTTGGAAATGTTGTCTTAGAATTGTTCCACTTCCTTCCTGATTTTATTACTTCTGATTGGGATCCCTGATGGGGAACCTTTCCACCTACACTGTATACTTTCCATGTACCTTGAGCTGGTGTCGCTGTAGTTGCAGGTCTGATGTCACTGGATTGCCGATGTTTTATTCTGGTTCCTTTCTCCTTCCCCCTTGGAGTAGTTGGCTTCCCAATATAGATTCCTTGACTCTTTCTCCTTTCCATAGGTGATGAAGTACTGTCTTCCTGAACTTGTGGGGTGTGCTGGTAAGTTTGCACAGTCACAATGGAATTTGGGGGTAGGCTTGATCTTGAAACACTCTCCTACTCTTCTGCTCACTCCTCCTGTGACTTCACATCCTGTGACTCCCTCCTGATGGTATGAAGGCTAGAGGATTGCCACAACCAGGAGAGGATCAGGGAGTGATAGTCTTGAAGGACTACCAAAATGGACTGCTTCTGCTAGAAAGAAATCTGCACTTGTAAGTATTTACTTCAGCAAAGTTCTCTAAATCTTGGGAAAAAGGGAATTCTTTGGGTTAAAACTGATAAATCGGTGTATTTTAGAATCCAATGTATTTGTTAACTCAGTCAGGGCCTAGTATCAACAGAGAACTATTAATTTAAATTTAAAACTCAGTCAAGGCGTAGTATCAGCAGATAGCTTTTAGGTTAAATTTAAAACCCAGGAGAGAGCTTTTCGGTTAAACTTAAAACCCAGCAGAAAGCTTTTAGTTTACTTTTAAAACCAGCAGAGAGCTTTTAGTTTAAATTTAAAACTCAGTCAGGGTCTAGTATCAGCAGAGAGATTTCTGTTTAAATTTAAAAGCAGCAGAGAGCTTTTAATTTAAAATTTAAATCTGTCAGGGTCTAGTGTCAGCAAAGAACTTTTAATTTAAATCAAATCAGAGTGTAGCTTAGCATAGAAGGAAGAATAGGGTAAAATATTCTTTGAGTTGAAAGAAATAAACTATTTCTAGATACCTTTTGAAGAGGCCTCCACTTAGGAGGCAAGAGATCTGGAAATTTGTTTTAAATAGGTGTTAAAGCCAAGTGAAAGGTCAAAGAGGCAATTTGAAAGGCTCCTTCTATCAATCCAAGGGCTATGTGAATCACCCAGGAAGTTGTTAACAGATTACCTTAGAAGCACAGGTCTGGGACCTGTGTTGCAAGCCAGCCTTTACTAAGTGTTAGTACCCTCCCACCTACCCCAGGTTCAGCTGGTTATCATCACCAGGAACAGATTAAAGTCCTGAAGTTAATTAATCTTGAAGTGAACAAAGTCCCTTAAAGGTAATTGGTATAGCTGTATCAGTACAAGTATCCCTAGCAACTTTAAGTAAATAACTTAAATAGCTAAACAAAACCTTAAAACTAAGATGCAGACAGCAGGTCAGCAAAGAGATGGGCGCTATCCAGTCTTTTGCATTGAATGTCACATGTACAATTTTCACTCAGTTGGTGAGGTGTCTTACGTGTGAACTAGGTACGAGGAACTCTTTGCCCTCAAGGAACAAGTCGAATCTCTGGAGGCTAGAGTAGCAGATTTGGAGGACATAAGGAAGACAGAGAGGTACATAGATGAAACCTACAGGGATGTAGTACTAAAGTCCCACCTCCAATCTGGCATCCTCTCAGTTGCCATGGAGGAGAGAGACCTCGTGAAAGGAGATCATCACTTTGGTGTGGCAGGAAATGATCCTGTAGCTAATACCTGTCGGCCAGGAGATATAAAACCCTCTCACACTGAAGAGTTTTCTCCAGGGCCATGTGCCCATGAGGGAAGGGTTAGGAAAGTTGTTATAGTTGACAATTCGATCATTAGGAATGTAGATAGCTGGGTGGCTGGTGGATGTGAGGACCACCTGGTAACATGCCTGCCTAGTGCGAAGATAGCGGACCTCACGCACCATCTAGACAAGGTTTTAGATAGCACTGGGGAGGAATCTGCTGTCTTAGTACATGTTGGTACCAATGACAGAGAAAAGTGTGGGAGGGAGGCCAAATTTAGTCATTTAGGTAGTAAGCTGAAATCTAGAACTTCCAGGGTAGCATTCTCTGAAATGCTTCCTGTTCCACACACAGACCCCAAAGGGCAGACAGAACTCCTGAGTCTCATTGTGTGGGTGAGAGGATGGTGCAAGGAAGAGGGTTTTGGATTTATTAGGAACTGGGCAAAATTCTGGGGAAAGGAGGGGCTTTTCCGTAGGGATGGTTTCCACCTTAACTGGGATGGAACCAGGCAGCTGGCATTAACCTTTAAAAAGAAGATAGAGTAGCTTTTAAACTAGATAGTAGTGGAAAGATGACAGTCGCCCAGAAGTACATTTATTTATTTATTTTTATTTATTTGCAGTCTCTTTTATACCGCGCTATTCGACGTCAGTGCGGTTTACAATGAACATAAGAGTTGCACATCTCAATTTCGTGATTTTGCTTACAATGAAACAGGTATAATAACTTGGGTATACATTAAACAGGAAAATTAAACTTGGGTATGCATTGTTGCATGCATACATGGTTCAGAAGGATGTATTCTTGAAGGAAACTAGCAAAAGAGGGAAGTTAGGGTATCCTGACTGAGAGGTTCCAACAAAAGATAAAAGTAACCCAGATGTCCTTCAGTAGAGTCGAAAGATTCCAAATTACACCTATCAACATTATTTTTTTAACTTTATATTTATTGATTTTAAATCCAGGAAAATAATATGCTTACAGAAATGAGCCAAAGAAAATTAAGTGCAAAGCACTAACAAAGAAATATTCAGAACTTAAAGGCTCGTTAGTCCACAATAAACCGGGGAACATGAGATACATTTTGGAGATACTTCTACATAAAATTTCAGGAAAAACAGACAGCAGCGAGCAGGCCCACCCTAGCCCTATACTCATATCTGATGGAGGGGAAGGAGTAACTATGGTCCTAGCAGAAACAAATGCAGTTAAGTGCATAGGGTCAAAAAGAATAAATCTATTGCCCTGAAAGATGACTAAGCATTTATAAGGGCAACGTAGTTGAAAACTAGCCCCCAGCTGTAAAACCTGGGGTCAGCAATAAGAATTGCTTCCTACGCCGCTGGGTATTTCTGGCAACATCCGGAAATATTTGTATCTTACAATTCAGAAAACGAAACATCTCTATATTTAAAGAACATTTTTAGCAACCAATCTCGATCAGCATCCAGGGCCAATTGTACCATCAAAGTTGCTTTCTGCATCCCTTCCTCCACAGAGCGCTCAAGTATATCTGTGATGTTCAGAAGATCCATACCAGAAGCCTGAGCCCTAACAGAGGAAACGTTGCCTGACAGAATATAGTATACATGAGCTATATGTGGCACAGACTGCTTGGGAACCTTAAGAACTTCAGTCAGATACCTTTTGAACATCTCAGAGGGGAAATTAGTAGCAGATTTAGGAAAATTCAAAAAATGAAGATTCCTTCGATGATCAGCATTCTCCAAGTCTTCCATTTTTAACTGCATTGCTAAACTGTCCTTCACAAGGACCGCATTCTGTGATTCCAAAGCCTTAGTTTTTAACTACAAACTCTGAGTGGCAATGCATAAAGTCTGCAGAAAACGGCATTATATGTTGCCCCAAATCTGAGATAGCAAAATTGACCGAAGCCAGGAGACCTTAAATGACTTCCCAAACAGTAGTTAAGCTAATTTCTACCTGTTGCACAGCAGATACCCTAGCGATGGTAGAAGGCCCCAACAGATCCAAAGAAGCAGTCACTGTTACTGAAGAAATGCCCGCAGAGTTCTCCTCTCCTCCTAAATGCTGTCCCAAGGTGTCATAGGAAGCCGGGTTCACTGCCATAGCTCCACTGCCCTGTTTGTTCACTGCTCTCCCAAAACCTTCCGGAGTCGCAGCATCAGAGCTGACGTTTCCAAAGTCATGCACCACAGCCATCATGGAACTCACTGCCGACATCCCAGCTAACACACTCCCTCTGGGAGATAACGATATAGGCTCTGAGGAGCCTGGGAAGATCTCCAATGCAAACACTGGCTCCAGCAAGATATGTCTGGAGGTAACTGTCTAGGGAGTCTTCTGACCAAAGAAGGAGGTGATAGGAGGCTGGGTTGGCATCAGTGTTCCACCGGATCCCAAGCCAATGGCTTTGGCTGGGGCTACCCAGGTTTTTGCCTTTCGCTTGCCCATATTCACCACTTGGCCCCAACTACCCATACCCATTTGGACTTATAAGCACATAGTATTTACGTTTGTGAGTCGTATCTCCTCCTGTTAAATGTATACCTCCTATTCTGTTGTGACCACTTTGATTGAAGGATAAGGTGGTATGCAAAACTGTCTAAATAAAATAAATAAATAAATAAATATTCAGAGCAGCGATCCTCCATCACACCTGCATGCTGCCGCCATCTTGCCACACCCCCCAACCAGATTAATATGAATAAAATACAACCTCTAAAATGCCTGTATGCAAATGCTAGAAGTCTAAAAATATAAGATGGATGAGCTAAACTATATAGCACTAAATGAAAGGTTAGATATGATTGGCATCTCAGAGACCTGGTGTAAGGACGACAACCAATGGGACACTGTCATACCTTGGTAGAAATTATATTGCAATGATGGAGTAGATCAAATTAGTGGAGGGCATTGAGTCACATAGGATTAAAGTTTTGCATGAAACAAAATACACTGTAGAATCTCTATGGATAGAAGTTCCATGTAAAAAGCAAAAGGTGACGCCAGTAGGGGTGTACTACCGGCTGCCTGGCCAGAGTGAACAAATGGATGATGAAATGCTAAAAGAAATCAAGGAAGCTCACAAAAGTTACAACACAGTAATAATGGGTGATTTCAATATCTCCAGTATCGACTGGATCAATGTCACAGCAGGACATGCTAGAGCAGAGGTGGCCAACTCCAGCCCTGGTGCAGCACGATCCAGCCTGGTTTTCAGGATGCCCCTAATGAATATTCATGAGATATATTTGCATACAATGGGGCAATGTATGCAAATATATCTCATGAATATTCATTAGGGACATCCTGAAAACCGGGCTGGATCATGGTGCACTAGGACTGGAGTTGGCTACCCCTGTGCTAGAGATATGAAGTTTCTAGATGAAATAAATGACTACTTCTTGGAGCAGCTGGTTCATGAAGTGACAAGAGGGGAAGCTATTCTGGACCTAGTCCTTAGTAGAACACAGGATCTGGTGCAAGAGATAAGGGTTTTGGAGCCACTTGGCAATAGTGATCATAGCATGATCACATTTCATTTAATAAATGGAAAAAAGGATAGCAAGGAAAACCTCAGTACTACCTTTTAATTTCAAAAGTGAGACTATGATAAAATGAGGAAAATAGCTAAAAAACACCTAAAAAGAGCAGCTGCAAAGATTAATGATTTACATCAAGCATGAGCGTTGTTTAAAAGACTATCTTAGAAGCCCAGACCAGATGTATTCCACTCTTTAAGAAAAGTGGAAGAAGTCCGAAAAACTGCCAGCATGATTTAAAGGCAAGGTCAGAGAAGCTGGTTTTGCTAAAAAAAGCATCCTTCAAGAAATGGAAAAAGGAACCTAATGGCGAACGCCGGAAACAACATAAGAATTGGCAAGTTAGATGCAAATGAGGGAGGAGTGGCCTAGTGGTTGGGGCAAGTTACCTCAGGCCAGAAGGTCAGGGGTTCAAATCCCACTAGAGGACATCAACCTTGGGCCAGAAGGACTGGGGTTTCTAGTCCCACAGGTGCTCCTTGTGGTCTTGGGCAAGCCACTTAACCCTCCATTGCCCATGTTCCCTGTAAGTATTAGTGTATGTGTCTCATATCCCCTCATGTTAAATGTATCCCCCAATTGTGTTGTGACCACTTTGATTGAAGGATAAGGTGGTATACAAAACTGTCTAAATAAATAAAACAGGGAGTCCACGTGACGCATGAGCGGGTGAAGACGTGTCTTCGCTCGCTCCGGGGCCGCCTCGAGAAAATCTGCTAAAATACTAACTGTCTGCCCCCGGAGAATGGTCTATCGGAGGAGGGAGAACCGCTTCAAGCCCCGGACTCAAATAAACAGGTTGCGGAGTGTAGAATAATGCCGCCTCTGACCCGCAAAGAGAAGGAGAAAGAGAAAGGGCTCAGGCCTGGCGCCCCGGCTATGCCGAGCACGCAGCCCTCTTCGCCGGGCAAAGACAGTGTAGAATCGGTTACTGAGGATCTGGCGAGAGAGGTAGTATGGCAGCTGGATCCCAAGTTCAACCAGATTTTATCCAAGCTGGAGGTTATGGGCACGTCAATGGCAGAGATGAGCCAGCGGATGGGGGAGTTGGAGAATAGAGTGGCGGCCATCGAGGAGGACGAGGGGCGGCAGTCACGAGGGCTTGAGAGCACGCGGGCAAAGCTAGAGGCCTTGCAAGCTAAAATCGACGACCTTGAAAATCGATCCCGCCGCAACAACATCCGACTGGTGGGAATATCGGAGACCACTACAGATCAGCAGCTAATACCTCTGATAGAGCAGTGGCTCCCAAAGACTCTGGGACTTGACGAGCTGGTGGGTGAAATTAAAGTGGAGAGAGCACACCGTGTCGGCAGGAAGGTGGCGTCCAGGCCTAGGCCCAGGGTGGTGATTGCCCGGATCCTCAACTTCGCGCATAAAGAGCGACTGCTACAGGCTTTTCGCCAGCACCGGCAGCTCACCCTAGACAATAATCAGCTCCTTTTGTTTCAAGACTACTCGGCCTTGGTCACCGCGAGGAGAAGGGAGTTTACGCCGGTGTGTGCATCACTGTTCCAAAAGAAAGTCCGCTTCACCTTAGCGTTCCCAGCTGTTCTACGAGTGCACAGCATGGGTAAGACTCTTGTTTTTGATTCGGTGAAGGCGGCTCAGACATTCTTGAAGGACTTGGAGAAAAATCTGCCGACACAGGGCGAGGAGGGAAGCCAGGCCTCTGAACTGTGAGGGGCTGTGGACTCTGATGACTTTGCTGTCTACTCTGGCTCTTCGGGTAGCAGGGAAAGGGCGCTGCAATACTGGCCGCCTTTTGGCACACCTCACTCTGTGGCTGTTCGAGCGGGTAATTACCTGCCTACTGTTCCTGTATGCCTATAATGTTACTGTTCTTGTAAGCTTTTACGTTGTTGTTACATGCTAAGTCTGCTGGCTGTTTCTATTCCTCTGACCCCCTTTTCTGTGTTGCCTTTCCCTCTCTTATGGCTGCAGTTGTGATATGTGCGGTGCCGGGTGAGAGACTGATGGTACGCAGAAGGGAGAGGGCAATCTGCACCGTCTAGATTGTGTGTGTGCTTGTCTAGCAAAGGTTCCTGCAGCCATTTAGAGGCCGGGTGGAAGGGGGCAGTATATCCTTGCCAGCCCCACTAGAGGGGACTCGAGGCGGCCCCGCAGTGCACGGTAGGGATTTTCAGATCAGCCATGATGGCTGATGGTGGGATAGGTAAATTTTACCTGGGGGTAGGAGGGGGGGAGGAGGGGGGGCGGGGAGGGGGAAGGGGAGGTGGGGTTGGGATGGGGGAGGGGGGAGCAGGGGAGGGGGGAGGGGCAGGGGGGAGAGGGGGCGGGCAGAGCAGGGGTGCCTTACTGGGTGGGGAGAGCCACCGTATACCACAGTTCAGTATTATACCCACATCCTGATAACTTCTAGGCCGGTGGTTGAGGCTGGGCAACCCCGGGCTGTGCAAAGGGAGAGAAACTTGCTGTTGCCATCTCCACATGCGAGTCAATGAGGAATCACATGAGATTTATCTCTTGGAATGTGGGCGGGATCAATTCTCCCGTTAAGAGAACGAAAGTGCTCCAGGCTCTGCGGAAGAGTAAAGCCCAAGTAGCGTTATTGCAGGAAACGCACCTTACTGCGAAAGAGCATGCTAAATTGCAGAGAGGCTGGGTGGGCCAGGTGCTGGCTGCCTCCTCGGGGGGTCGGAAGCGGGGAGTAGCAATTTTAATAAGTAAGGAGATTCAAGTAGAGCTGTTGAGAGAAGACCTGGATCCCTCCGGTAGATATATGTTTGCACACTTAAAGTTAAACGGAGAGGAATTTTTTCTAGGAAATGTTTATGCCCCAAATGTTTATGATCACTCTTTTTTTCAGCGGTTGAGTTTTAAAGTGAATGCCGCCCCGAGGATCCCGCTGATTGTGGCGGGTGACTTCAACTGTCCTCATGATCCTGTGTTAGATAAGTCTGGCGGGCAGGTGCAAGGGGATTGGAGCAGAAAGGGGGTAGGCTATCTGTGTTTGACAGGAGGGTTGGTAGACACTTGGAGACCCTTGCACGGGGGGGAGAAAGATTTCACCAATCTGTCTAGGGTGCACCACACCTGGTCTAGGCTTGATTATATTCTGGTGGCGGAGAGGGAATTTGACAGAGTGCTTAGCTCTGAGATCGAGCTGATTTTTGTGTCGGATCATGCCATGGTGCGGATGGATTGGAGAGGGCGAAAACGAGGGGAGTCTCGCTGGGCCTTCCCTAGACAGATGTGGAAGAATGCTAGCTTTCAAAACTATTTAGTGCACAAGTGGGAAGAATATCTGCATTTCAATGAATCTAGTGCTAGCTCTGCCACCTTATGCTGGGAGGCCGGGAAGGCTGTAATGAGGGGGCATATCATTGCATATATGGCGCAGGAAAAGCGTAGAATCAATGGGGAGGTGTTGCTCTTAGCGCGGGAAATGCGGAGGTTGAAAGGGTTGGCTGTAGCTGGTCGGGGAAAAGAACATATCCCGGCTTATATGGAGGTTCAGCGGAGGCTTAATAACGTTTTGGAGGAACGTGCAGTATATAGCATGCATTACTACCGTCACCAGTTCTTCCGTTATGGCAATAAGACGGGTACTCTTCTGGCTCGTTTGGTGAGGGAAGGGGGAGGGTCTAAGGTAGAGGCCGCGATAAGAAATAGCACCGGGGCCAGACTCTCCGACCCTCGAAGTATAGTGGAGCTCTTCCGGCAGTTCTATGAACAGTTGTATACACCTGAACCGGTAGATAGGGGTGGGGAGAAGGCATTTTTGGATGAGACGCCACTACCGCAGCTCTCGGAGACTGAGCGTGCGGAGTTAAATAGGCCAATTGAAGGAGTGGAAATCCAGAGAGTGATTAGAAGAGGGAAACCGCATAAGGCTCCTGGACCGGATGGATATGGCGCTGAATTTTACAAAATGTTGGAGCGGCAGGTGACCCCCATTCTAGCCGCAGTATATAGCGACGTCTTAGAGGGGGGAGGTTTTCCCCGGGACATGCGAACAGCCGCGATTACAGTGATCTACAAGGCTGGGAAAGACGTGGAGGATCCAGCTTCCTATAGGCCGATCTCTCTAATCAATTATGATCTGAAAGTGCTGGCTGGGGTGTTAGTGCAGCGACTGCAGGGGATTCTGCCGCGGTTGATTAGTCCCTGTCAGACAGGATTTGTCAAAGGGCGGGAGGCCTTTTCTAATATTAGTAAGGTATTCCTGGGGGCGGAATGGAGTGTGCTACAGGGGGACCCCTTATTGTTGGTGAGCCTGGATGCGGAAAAGGCCTTTGACAGAGTGTCTTGGGCCTACATGTTTGAAGTGCTCGGGAGGTTTGGCTTTGAGGGAGCTTTCTTGACTTGGCTGCAGGCCTTATATACGGCACCTTTGGCTTTTGTAGTGGTGGGGGGGCTTCATTCGGAATCCTTTGAGCTGCGCAGAGGGACGAGACAGGGGTGCCTGCTATCCCCTCTGTTATTTATCTTACAGATGGAGCCCCTGTTGCGATTGCTAGGGTGGACGGAGGAGATTCGTGGGATTGAATGGCCGGGAGGAGGAATAAAGATTAGTGCGTTTGCAGACGATCTGTTATTGTGTTTGACTAATCCACAGCGGTCGTTGGAATGTGCCTTGTCTTATATCGAGCAGTTTGGTGCTTTTTCAGGCATGCGGATTAACAGGGCGAAGTCGATGGGTTTAGATGTTGGCGGGAGAGCCCGGGGGCACTGGCAGGGTGAATTTCCGTTAGTCTGGGCGGAGGAATCGATCCGCTACCTTGGTATCCAGATTCCACGTGAGCTCCGGCATCTCTATGCAGCTAATGTGCAGCCTCTGTTGGATAAAACACTCCAACGGCTGCAGAAATGGCAGGAGCTGCCGCTCTCCTTGAAGGGGCGCATAGCTCTTTTCAAAATGGTCGAATTGCCACGATGGATATATCTTCTAAGGCATGCCCCGCTTTGGCTCCTGAGGAAAGATCTAAAATCCTTGGAGAGCCACTTGTCTAAATTCTTTTGGAAGGGGAAGAGGGCGCGCATTGCGTTTGCAACTTTGCTGAAACCGGAGAGAGAGGGGGGGGGCTGGCCTTACTTCGCTGCGAGAGTACAATCTGCTTAGTTTGCTGCGGCCGCTCCGTGATTTAGTGGCAGGGACTGCTGAGATTGTTCCCATTGAGTTGGTTGACAGTGTTTCGGCGCCGTGCCACCGGATTTATTGGCTGCACCGTTCGGGTAAAGAGGTGCCCGAGTTTTGGAAACATTCCAATTATCTTGGAGCAGTTCGCCAGGCATGGAGGCAGCTGTGCCGCTACAGGGGGTGTGAATGGAATTGTTCGGATTGTCTCCCACTAGGAGGCAACGGGGATTTTATCCCGGGGAGTCAGGGTGAGGTGGCCAAGCGCTGGGCGCAGTGCGGAGTGGAATATGTAGGCCATTTGAGGATGGAGCATGTTGCGCAGATGGATTCTTATCTGTCCCTGCGAGGACGCTATCAGTTGCCAGCACAGGATTTTTACTTTTATTTGCAAGTGCAGCATTACATGCACAGTCTAGGTCGTGAGAGAGTGACGAACTTATGGAGAGGGGAGCGGGGAATGGTAGCTCTATTTCATGCCCTGGAGGGAAAAATCACGGTTCGGAGATTGCGTGAGGAACTTCTTGTGGGGGAAGATTTGACTGGGTTGGCGAGACTAGCACGCAGATGGCAGGCTGATGGAATCTTGGAGGGAACGCCGGAGCACTTACTTCATGCTTTTCAAGGCATAGCCAGTGTTTCGGAATCGGTGCAGATGCAGGAAGTGCAGTACAAATTTTTGTGCCGTGCCTATGTGCATGATGTTTGGGCAATGCGGGTGGGTATCACTGACTCGGAGAGCTGCCGCTGGTGTGGGGTGGAGAGGGGTACTCTGGCGCATAGGTTTTGGCTGTGTATTGACATCCAGCAATTCTGGGAGGGTGTAGGGGCGAAGCTTGGTGGCTGGATTGGCCAGCCGGTAAGCCCTGCGCCTGCATGGTGTCTGTTTAACTCTTATGAGGCTGCGACTTACATGGGTGGCAGGCATCGCCAATTGTGCGAGAAGGGCTTTCTGGTGGCCAAGCAAACAATTCTGCGGCATTGGGTAGCGCCAACGGCACCTAGTGTGCAGGACTGGGAGGGGCGGATGTGGGTTTTGTTAAGTATGGAGAGCTGTACGGCAAAGCAAATTGGCCGGCAGCGGCTGGATCAGTTCATGGAAATTTGGGCCCCGGTGATGGCCAATGGGACATCAGTGGGAGAGAATATTCCTTGAGTGCTGATGATTAGAAGGGATTATGCTGTGAGAGGTTGATCTATCTTCTGTGCGTGATTCGGTGAGAATGCTGCTCTGCTCGGGTGGGGGGTGGGGTGAGGGGAGGTTGGGATGGGGGGGGACATAGAGGAAGGGATGGGTAATTCTGGGTTGTGTATTGATTTTGTCTTACTGTCCTCATGCATCTGTAAGCTAAGGTCTATGTAGCTGTGATAATACTTGATCCTGGATCCTCTGTTCCACGCTCGCTCTATACTTTCTGTTCCCTCTGTTTCCTGGCCCCATTTACATGTGCAGTGATACTGCGGCCTGCGGTTCTGCTGGTCCGGCGGTACACGGGTGGCCACCCGTTGATGGGTGACCGTGCTATTTGTTCTTTGGGGGCTGGTGGAGGACCTGGATTACAGTGAATTTGTCTAATTTATGAAAGGCTGCTGTGACTTTATATCACTGTTCTTTGACTGTTATTGTACTCAGGTTGCTGTGAGCTTGTCTCACTCATGTTGGACCTCTATTGTTTGTTTGCCTGTTATGTTTACGCAGATGTATTTTGGGTTGTTATTATCTGTTTATCTGGAAATGCCTAATAAAAATGATTTTCACTAAATAAATAAAACATTGATAAGGTAGGCACAGTGAGAATTTGAAAAGAATCTTGCCGTGAAAGTAAAAACACATGATAAAATCTTTTTCAAGTACATCTGAAGCAAAAAACCTGTGAGAGATTGAGTTGGACTATTCAATGATAGAAGGGTAAAAGGGGTGCTAAGGGAGGACAAAGCCATAGTGGAGAGACTGAATGAATTCTTTGCTCGGTCTTTACTGAAGAAGATATAGGGAAGTTACCAGTGCCTGAAATTGTACATAAAAGTGATGTAGGAGAAGAATTGGAAGAAATATCGATAAAGCGGGAGGATGTATTACAATTGTTAATAAACTGAAGAGTAGCAAATAACCTGGATGCACATCCAAGGGTATTGAAAGAAATGAAATTGCAGACCTATTCTGTGAACTATTATTAAAGCCTTCTGTAGTACCGGAGGATTGGAGGGTGGCCAATGTAACTCCAATTTTTAAGAGGGTTCCAGGGGTGATCTGGGAAACTACAGAATGGCAAGCCTGATGTCTGAACCAGGAAAAATTGTTGAAAACATTATAAACATAAAGAATAAAATTACTGAACATGTAGATAGTCATGATTTAATGGGAGAAAGCCAACATGGATTTAGCCAAGGAAAGTTTTATCTTACTAATCTGTTATATTTTTTTGAAGGTGTGAATAAATTGGTAGACAAAGGTGAGCCAGTTGATATAGTATATCTGGATTTTCAGAAAGCCTTTGACAAGGTCCCTCATGAGAGACTTTTACCGAAATTAAAATGTCATGGGATAGGAGGCAGTGTACTATTGTGGATCTGGAACTGGTTAAAAGATAGAAAGCAGAGAGTAGGGCTAAAAGGCAAATTTTCTTAATGGAGAAAAGTGAATAGTGGAGTACCCCAGTGATCTGTTCTGGGCCCACTGCTTTTTAACATATTCATAAATGACCTGGAAATAGGAATAATGAGTGAGGAAATCAAATTTACAGATGACACAAAATTATTCAAAGTTGTTGAAATGCAAGAGGATTATGAAAAATTGCAAGAAGACCTTGAAAAATTGGAAGGGTGGATGAAATTTAATGCGGACAAGTGCAAAGTTATGCACCTAGGAAAGAACAACCCAAAGTTGGTTGCATGATGCAAGGTACCACCTTAGAACCACCACCCAGAAAAAGATTTAGGTGTCATCGTGGATAATACATTGAAACCCTCCACCCAGTGTGCAGCGGCGGTCAAGAAAGCAAATAGAATGCTAGGAATCATAAGGAAAGGAATGGAGAATAAAACAAAGGATATTATAATGCCTCTGTATCGTTCCATGGTGTGACCACACCTTGAATATTGTGTGCAGTTCTGGTCACCGTATCTTAAAAAGGATATTGCTGAATTAGAAAAGGTACAAAGAAGAGCAACAAAAATGGCAAAGGGAATGGAAGGATACCCCTATGAGGAGAAGTTTAAAAGGTTGAGGCTCTTCAATTTGGAAAAGAGACAGCTGAGGTGGGATATGATAGAGGTTTATATATTAATGAATGGAGTGGAACAAGTAAACGTAGATCAGTTGTTTGCGCCATCAAAAAGCAGAAAGACTAGAGGACACGCAATGAAATAGAATGCAACACATTTAAGACGAATTAAGACTAACCAACTGAAAGCCTGCCTAAGAATGTACATACTGTAGATACATATTGTAGTTATTTCTCTTAATATTGTATATAGCTCCCCTGTTCAAGTCCAAGTTTCATTCCCCTGTTCCATTGTGTCGACCGGCACAGAATTCGCTTTATGTAAACCGCGCTGATTTTTAAGAGTGCAGTATATAAGAACAATAAAATAAATAAAATAAATAAATTAGGGAAATTTGTTTTTACTCAATGCGTAATCAAACTCTGGAATCCATTAAAGCTGTCAGTGTAGCTGTAGTATAAAATCTGTTAGTATAGCTGGGTTTAGAAAAGGTTTGGGCAAGTTCCTGGAGAAAAGGTCCATAAACCATTATTAGAGAGGACATGGGAAATGCACAGCTTGCCTTGGGACACGCATTGTGGAACCTGTATGCCTCTTTGGGAATCTGCCAGATACTTGTGGCTAGATTGGTCACTGTTGGAAACAGGTTACTGGGCTTGATGGACCTTGGTCTGACCCAGTAAGGCATTTCTTACATTCTTATTAGAATCTCAAGGTGGCTAACGCCAGAAGGATGTTAGGCTGCATAGCCAGAGGAATAACCAGCAGAAGGAGGGAGACATTAGTGGCTCTGTACAAGTCATTGCTGAGGCCTCACTTAGAACATTGTGTTCATTTTTGGAGACCATATCTTGCAAAGAATATAAAAAGACTTGAAATGGTTCAGAGGAAGGTGACCAAAATGCTATGGACCCTGCGTCAGAAGACATATAAGACCTAAACAAGCATACTCAAGGAGAGCAAGGACAGGGGAGATATCATACAGACATTTTAACACTTAAAAGGTATTAATGAACAAATAAAACTGTTTCAAAGATGAGGAAGCTGTAGAAGTAGAGGGCATGAAATGAAGCTGCAAGTAGGTAAACTTAAAAGGAACATCAAGAAATACTTTTTCATGGAAAGGGCGGTGGATGCTGGAATGCCCTCCTGATGGAGGTGGTGGAGCAACAATAGTGATGGAATTGAAAAGGGTATTGGGAAGACAATGTATTAAGTGCTATCAGGCTTGACAGCACTTAACAACAACTTGGGGCAGATACAGAGGATCCCTTTATAGCAAGATGATGGAATCAAAGCAAACTTAAATAACTTTTACACTTCAAAAAATAGAGAAGGTTACCTGTATGGAGTAACCGATATAACCCTAAACAAAGGTATAGAGGGGGTAACTTGCACAAAGCAGCAGGTAGAACTCTATAACTCTTGCCACCTTTCTGGGTAGAACATGCTGGTCTTTATCTGCTATCATTTACTATGTCGTTATGTAACCACCTGCCCCCTTGAGGCAGATGGCTTACTCCATCCTTCTTGGTGCAGTGACGTTGAGCCAAAGACAGAGTTCTGCCTTTGGGTATGATTTATATATATTAGTTGAATTTTCCCTCCCAGAGGAGTCTCCTCCCATGTTTAAATCACTGGTTAGAAATACCTCCCCGATTCAGGAAAATTACTAAAACATTTACAGGTCAGATTGTAGTAATTTATTAGGACCACTGGAGGTCTCTGCTGCTCAAAATAGCATAGCCCAAGGAATCTCTACACCAGTATTGGATGAAAAACTGTGGAGCGTTCATGGAGGGGATGTGTAACTCGGCTGCTTCTGGAAATTACTACTAGTGAGCTGCTCAGAGGGTGGGCCTTAGAAGACATCTTTCTCCCCACTTAAACTAGTCCCAGTGGTATTGGATATAGATGGCTGTTTCTGCTTCTACACTGACCCTGTGTCAAGAAGTGGAACCCCAGGATCACACTTTATATTCTTCTCCTGAAGAAATCCATCCAGTTCAAATTTGCATTTTGTTTTGCTTTCTACCATGTCCTTAGACAACATGTGCAAACCAGAACTTCTTAATAGGCTGCCTGTTCTTCTTATTCTCAGCTTCAGGGTAAGCCCCTAGGGCATGAGGCTAACTGGAAGCAGGGCTTTTAAGCATCACACATGAAACAGAATAAACTAACCACGACTGTAAAGCTATAAGGGCATATGACAAAGAGGGAAAGGGAGGTAAGATAAAACTTTGCTGTAGTAAAAAACGTAAAAGGACTCACATACTGTTAGAAGTTTCTAGTTGCATGCACATGGCTAAAGTCCTGGTAGGCCTCATCAGACTGAAGGGTGCTAAAACCTGCTATTATTCCTCCCTCCCCACCCCAAAATGATAACTTGAATGATCACTGTAGAATTTTCTATATCTGCCAATTTTAAACATGAACCTTCTACTTCATTGACTCTTGACATCCACCAGAAGACCGACGAGCAATACAAACATTCCAAGAAGACAGTCGGATTTTTATCTTTAAAATGTATTTCAGACAAGAGCTGAATGAGAAAATACAATTCAATTGGAATTATTAACATTTACCCTTTGGTTCATTTATAAATAAAAATGATAGAGAATGCCTTAAAACAATGGAGACTTCCTGCAGAGCACTGGGTCTACTATCAAAGCAAACACTACTCTGCTATTATCAGCAAATTATGGGGGAACGCACAGCATCTCCACACACGCTGCTGCCAATAGGGGCAATTCTGCGACTGTCACGGGAGGCAAGAAACAATCCATAAGAAATGAGAGAGCAGAGAACAGAGGATTTAGCCATCAGGATAAGCTGATCCGAAGAGGAGGACAGAAGAAACTTCTAGTGGTTATAATCTTCATCTAGTGCTGCTTATCAAATATCTTTTCGTTTTTAAACAGGGCAAGAAGGAAATGTCCCTACTTACATGTTCCCAGCGTTCCTGGCAAAAGCAGCACACAGTGGTGGGAGTAAGGAATCGTGCCCTCACTGCTGTGAAAGGGTTACCAATGATGCAGGCTTTCAGTGCCTTTAAGCTTAGTGTCTCAGGGATAGGAAAGGACTGCTGGCGGCAGTACTAGCAGAAGCCGTGCATAGCAGTGGGAATGAAGAATCACACTCTCCCCACTTTGTAAAAGATTATTCCTGGGCAGAGGGGGTCAAGATCGGCCCCAACAAATCTCTGCCCATAAAAGTCAAGCAAGGAGTACCACAAGGCTCCGCCTTATCTGCACTATTATTTAACATCTACATTCAACCAATATGCAACATCATGAAAGAAAATAACATACAGTATACAATCTATGCCGATGACATCATGATTTATACACCCATCTCTATCGACAACCCGGACTACTCCAAAATAACATAGTCTCATGCAAATGAACGACTGGTTCCAGACCAACAACCTATCCATAAACTACAGCTAGACAGAGGCACTAATCATCACCCGAAACACCGACTTCATCTCCCCACCTAACATCATGATGAAGAACACAAGCATACCCATAAAAACCAAAGTAAAATACCTGGGAGTAACCCTGGACAGCGAACTGAATCTACAATCTCACATAAGCAAGACCACCAAGAATGCATACCACAGGATGAGCCTAATCCGACGTCTCAAACCCCTCCTCGCCCCAGAACACTTACGCACTGTCTGCCAGGCCCTAATAACACCACTCCTAGACTTCTGCAACCCGATCTATCTTGGCCTCCCAAAACAGACCCTCAGACCACTACAACTGGCACAGAACACGGCAGCACGAATAATAGCCGGCACTTCAAGACAAGACTACATCACACCTATCCTGAAAGACCTACACTGGCTTCCAATCACCGCACGCATCAAATATAAGACAATCATAAACATTTTCAAAATTAAACAACAATCATCAGCCCTTAGCTTACAGACACTCATACAACCTGACAACAGCACTCAACCAAGGAGAAAGGGCACATCCAACCGCGTCAACACACCAAAGGAGATAACCAAGGTACGGAAGGACACCTCAGAACGAGCCCTTTCCCTGGCTGCACCAACAATTTGGAATAAGCTACCAGACGAACTTTGACTAAATACAGACATCAAAGATTTCCGGAAGCAACTAAAGACAACACTCTTCATTGAATACTATGGGGACGTTACATGATTCAAATCTACACAGACGACCAATCCCCCGCCCCCACTACTTGTATAATAGCGCATACTTGTATAATAGCGCATAATGTAAATAATGCATCACGAATCTAATATACCCTAACACACTCGCACACATGGAACACTGCATGACCCCCCCCCCCCCCAAAACACATTTGTGATTGTTTGCTGTGAAAACCGCCTTGATTCAATGGCTGGTACTGATGATAGGGGAGGGGCTGGGTCTGACAGATGGTTGATTCTGAGGGTGGAAGGGTGATAACTTGGAGAGGACTGGAAATAGGCAGATCCTGGAGGGGGGCTCGGGTTGATTTGAGGGGGCCTGGGGGTAGGACTGGAAATAGGCTGAGTTTGAGGGGTTGGGACTGGAAGTGGGTTGATGCTTATGATGGGGCTGGGCCTGGGGGGCTAATACTGGAATGGGGCTGATGAGGTAATGAGAGGCAGAAGAGGGGCCAGTGAGAGGTTTTCCATAATTGATTTTGGGGAAAAGATGTCAGCCTCAGGGCTACAGGTTCTAGAGCAGCCTGATGGACCAACATGTGCATCTCTTACCTTTTAATGGGATGCAACAGTGACACAGAGGAAATATGAATGAGAAAATTGGAGAAAAGAATCCCTAGAGCAAGTCAAGTCACCGTTTGAGTGATGTGAGGGAGGCTCATGTATTTCTATACCCAGAAGAGATTTCAGACATCCAAGCCCTGAAACTGCTACTATGCAATTTGCTCACTTCTAGATGATGAAGTTAATCAGTTCATTGTTACCAACAATACGGTTTTGGAGAACTATCTACTGCAAAATAAACAGAAGCACAGAAGATACGATGATGGAATAATTAACAGTCTCTAGGGGAGGAATAAGCACATGGCAAAGTCTAGACCATCATTTAGAGATGGGTGGAGACTCTACTGTAGTATCATAAAGTTCACTTATAACAACTCCTATTTGTTTGTCCTAGCACTCAGGCTCGGCGGCAATGTTCCCTCTAATTTTCTGTAGGCTGTGTGCGCATAAAATATCAGCTGTGCAGCTTTTGAAGGAAGGTTAAATTTTTGTGCACCATATAAAGACACTCTGAGTTCTATACTTTAAAATTTGACTACACGTCAGAATACAGTATGTACACCACATTGATTGCACTAGAAAATATTGTAGAACTTGTGAAAACTGTAAATACACAATAACTTTTAAATTTTAAGACATCTGTGTTGTTTTCTTTCAGAATCAGAACCGTAATTTTTGTGCGCTCTGTTGTAAAGTATGTGCGCTCGCTCGGCGAGGTGTGTGTGCGCGCACATGCGCACAGCTTAGAGGGAACAGTGCTCGGCGGAGACAGTTTTTGCTTCTTAAACCTCGTGTAGTGGCATTGGGGGCTGTATTTTTTTTAAAGTTCCCTTGCCGCTGCATTATTACCCTGGAGGGACGCACCTATGTGTATATACGGATGTGAAATCCTTGCAACAGTTCTTAGATGGGAAAGAGGCTAACCAGAATTTGGTGGAGGAATTGACATAGTTTATTTTGCTCCCTATTATGGAGGTAATACTCCTTTTTTCTCATTGTTTGCTTTCTTTTTTTATATTACTGTATTTGTCTCCCTTGATGTGGTTGTGAATTTGATTCCTTGTTGATTTCGGATTGTATATTGACTGTTTTGGATTATTATTTTGTTTCTGTAATTTCATGAAATTTGAAAAATGCTTAAATAAATAATTATTTTTAAAAAAAAACAGTCTCTAGGGGAGGAATAAGCACATGGCAAAGTCTAGACCATAATTTAGAGATGGGTGGAGACTCTACTGTAGTATCATAAAGTTCACTTATAACAACTCCTATTCTAAGAATACCTTATATAGACTTTCTTTCAAGTCTTGAGTCCTGTATGACACTAATTACGAATATAAGAATATTCCATTTATGAAAACATGTGGGTCCAAGTGTGTTCTTATAAAAGGAACGTGTTGTACTAGAAAAGTAACAAACCAGAATCGATTGGACAGGTAAAGGTAAAATTAAGAGAAGGACCAGCCTCATTTAGATAATCCTCCATCTGCAAGAATTCCAAGAGGTCTGTGTGGCTCTTTGTTTGAACAGCTGATGTATTGTTTGAGAGAACAAGAACAGACAGGACTTCGAGATCCTTATCAATGCTGAGTCTGTGCTGTGGTCTGACAAACATATTGTAAATAATTAAGAAGATTGCTTACAGAACATTATTTGAAAGTCTTGGCTAGCTGCATGTTAGCAAGAAAGGAGAGCTGGAAATAGAAGCTCTGCTGGTTCTGAGGATTTCTCCTGACTGGGAGCAGCAGGGATTGACTAGAATGACCGAGAAAGAAGCAAATTCATACTTCTAAAGTTACAGTAATGAGGTTAGGCATAAGCTGATGACTGGACGTTAATGGGCGATGCTTGTGCTCCAAGCCAGTGGACAAGAAAACATAAAAGGAAAACTGCCCTTGTTTAACTTTTCCTCCAAATATGTTTGAACTGCATTCTCTATCTGTGAAGGTATTTGAGTGAGTTCAGCCATTGTAGTGCTTAAGCCTGGGGACAAGGGCCGTTCACCAAGGCTTCAGTTGTAAGTCTTAGATCAGCCACTAGGTGTTACCACTGCACAGTGACTATGACACGCTTCCTCTTCCTCCAGGGGATTTGAATGCTAGCTTTGCAGATTTCTGAGCTCTAGCCAAGCCCTGGGAACGTCAGGCCTGAGCTAGGATTTGAACCCAGGTCCCTTCACCTGCCAGCATGACTGCCACTCGGCCAGCAGGCTTCTCTTGCACCAGCAGGTGGTAATAAAAGCAGCTTCAACAAAACTGAAAAAGTTAGATAAAAATCTATGAAATTCATTTATTAGTCACTATGACAAGACCACCTTTGAGGAAAAGACGTCTTTGTAATTGAAAAGTTTGGGGTATATACAGTATATCTTTAAAGGAAGGAAAGACGCCTGTCAGGAGGACAGTGACTTCTGCCCTCCAGTAGCCATTAGGGTCTGTGGTATGGGTGAGGTATTCATGTCATTGCTTGGGAACGTTTGCTTCCATGTAACCTGCTTGGTTATTGGGATCCTACTGTATGTCCCTGATGTGATTCTACTGAGACTTGTCAAAGTAAGAAATAAGGGGTTTTGGTTGCTATACTTGAAACATTTGTGCATGTTAGTGTTGGAGACCAGCGTTTACATCCTTCAGTCTATCTCAGATATGATTGAACCAAATAATCAAATTGTCCTCCCAGCTGAGATCCAGTGAGACCGCCATATGATCATAGTGGCAGGAAGAAGACAGCCTCAAGTTATTTTATGCCTCAGTAAAATGAACATGATCAGCATGCCACACAGTAGGAGAAGCTTCCATATACAAAAAGGCTAAAGCATGTGCAAATATATATTCACAGAATTTTAATATTCAAGTCTTTTTTGTATATTAATAAAAATATATTTGTTCAAAATATACTTCCTCCATCCTGGGATAACAGCTTGGCATGGGTCATGTTTCACGAACCAGTCTCCGCACCTCGGCTAAAAACAGCACCACTAATCCTTCCTCGGCATTCTGGAATGCTTGACAAAAATTGCATTTCAGCTAGGGTTAGCAGATTTTTGGACATCAAATCTAGGACATCTAGGCAGGACTGAGCTGGGCTGGAGGGCTAGAGGTCCTCTCTCATTGGCTACTTTTGCCCATATATTTCCAAATGACCAGTCTAAGCAGTATTCGGTAATTTTGCATGTTGCAAAAGGACAGCAGTAGCCCTTCTATGGTTGTAAGTGTACATCCATACATGCTTAAACCATACGTTATACATCTAGATAAATATTCTATATATTTCTAAAATCCCTTCTCTTTTTTTCAGGAAAGACGTTAATATTTACATCTTCTCCTAGTGGGATCGTGATGACTGCATCAGAGGGCTGTGCAGGAGAAGCAATGTCCTTTGCATCTGACCCCCACTGAAATTGGGGACAGGAGGTGCTTATAGTCCATGAAGTCAGAGACACTACCTCAAAATTGGGGACATCTGGTAACCTTATTTTAAGTGCCTTTGCTTTCTAAACCAGGTGGTACCCTTGGTCCTCCCAACTTTGCTATATTTTTGAAACAAATGGAGCTATCTGAAATCCCTAGTTGGAATACATCAAGATCACGCAGCAAAATCCTTCCATTGCACCTACAGTAGTTCTGCTTAAAAACTGATCTCCAAACAGATCAGAGTCCAAAGAAGGTGCATGAAAACCTCTAGGAAGAGATCAAACCTCAGGCAGGAGATGAGAAATTTGAGCATTACTGTTTATCCAGCCATTTAAGGGGTGATGTTATAAAAAGTCATTTTAACATGCACGGGGTGATGTATGGAATAAAATATCTCTTTTAGCATTATCCAAGCATAAAAATACATGCAGTGGCCTAACTGTAGGCAGTGCCGGGGGCATGGTCTGCATGGAGATCAAGTGGAGTCATGAAATATGTGAGTTGATTATAAAAAATACTAGTCTGTGTGTGTCCTTGTGTACTCGAGCAGGCGTACTGTAGGCCCAGTGGTTGCTGGAATTACATTAGCATTTTATGAAGACACATGGGGGCCATTCTGTGCCACGAATAGCAGGGATGTACGTCATGAATGGATGTACACCCTCGCTATTTGTCCCCCTGCTGCTTCCGATGCAAAGGCTCCCCATACAAACGGTGCTGTTGTACAGGGAGCCTTAGATGGGGGCGGGACAGGGCAGTCTGGAGGCAGAGCAAGGGCAGGGCATGGGCGGGTCGTGACCCCGGACGTACAGGGACGATTCTGAGGTAGACCCTGTACATCCAGGGTCGGACACATAGATAAAGAACTTATTCCACCTCGGAGGTGGAATAAGTCCCTCTAGACGTTGGGGGATGCCAGAGCCGGGGGGGGGGGGGGAGGTGGTGATGACAAGGTGAGGGGGTGCAGGGGGATCTATGAAGCCTGACCCTGGCCAAGGAAGACCGGACTGGGAGTCAGGCTGTGGGGAAAGGACGTTGGGTCTTGCGGTCGATGATCGTGGCTCCTGAATGGGAGCCATGGTGACGGGATGGCATGACACTGCGACTGTATTCAGGAGCCTGGCTGAGTTAGCTGGGGATCTATGGGTGTGCGGCTCATCAGAATCAGGGCCCAGCCTACACGTCGAGGCCGGTAGTCCCGGTTCTGATCCTGCGGGCATGTCTAGCCCCCGTGGAATCAGAATCAGGTGTTAACACTGTACACCCCGATTCTGAGGGGCCGCACAGGGGCTGGATGGCCAGAATAGAATTGACCTCAGTGGCACTATGGGGCATGTTTACTAAAAGGTGCACTGTTAGCATGTGTTTGAGCTGCAAAACTCTAATGAAGGCCCACCGGCACCCAGCCCTGTGCTGTTAGCACATTGATAATGCACCATACCATGCAAAATGGCACATGAGTGCATTACTGCCACCCCTTGAGGTGGAGTTGTGCAAGATTCACAGTCAGCATGCCAACTGCGATAACTCAGTCAGTCCCCGCTCAATCATGCGCTAACCCATTAGCAAGGGATTTTTACCATGGGGCCCCATGCTAACAGTCAGCGTGGCACACTTACCCGGTGGCAAAGGCCATGCTAATGATTAGCACAGTTTAGTAAAAATGCTTCTATATGCCTTCATCAAACTGAGTGAAAATAGATGTCAGTCTTAGCCCTCTAAACCTAGGTGCCCTTTTATAACATTACTCTCTACGAGGGTAAATGACATTCTATCTGCAGTAAGGGGCTATTTGATTATTACATGAGTTATAGCAGCAAAACCTTTACGTTTGCTTGTACGGTTTGAAGGCATTCCAAAGGGAGGAGCTGAAGAGGCTACAATCGGCCTATTTTTAGATTTTCAAAATGACACAAGTTGTTTTGCTTAAAAAGCTACCTGCATAAAAAACAGTTGCAAATTCGTGTGGGTACCTTTGAGGGCTAATAGTGAGAACTAAACTGCTTACATGTTTTTGCTTTCGCTATTGCCGAAAAGCCCAGTGGTTGAAAGCTATCCACTGGGTCTGCAAGATCTTTGGTAATTTGATTATCTACCCCAAAATAACTTGCTCGCTTGCCGAAGTGCGTTGTCCAGTCCTAAGAATCAGAAATGTTTTGAAATATATAGTTAAGAAAAAGAAATTAAAGACAGCAAGTTTAAGGCTAGCAAAAGGGTAAAAGAATAATATATAACAAGCATTCTCTGGTTCTCTATCCATATAAAAGACTAGCTTCATTCTGCAGCCCCAGTTTGTTAGGTCTGGAAAATATTAGAGGTCACGGATTGACAAGCCAATTCTTGACTTAATCAGAGTCTGGATGAAAATTAGAATACGTTGAATAAAATATACTGATCCTCTGTTACGAGCTCTACTTTCATCTGATTTGGGTATACAAATCATTGGTCCAACAGTAACATTTACTGCACAGAAACAAAGGGAAGCCCAAGCCAAGATACAGGTCTCAGCTTATCACTTTACAATAAACACTCAAAGACAGCCAAAATTCTGACAGTCGAACATTTATTCAAATCAAATTAGTCGCTAACACACTGGCTCCTGTCTTCTTCTATTAGTCGTTGTCTTAACTACTGAAATCTTAAATTAGAAAAAGTACTATACTGCCAGTCTCATTTTTGTCAACAGTGAGAAATAGGCTTCCATTTCAAAAGTTGAGAGGTGGACTGACAATTTTCCTTCTGTTCCCTTGGGCTGTGAGTTCAAGTGGAACCAGCCTCTAGTGGGCTGCGGTACCATGGACCTCTGTATGTGACTACCTCGGGAGGGGGAGTTTTCCATTTTTAACCCTTTCCTTGCATCTGGTCTATTCACTGTGGAGACAGTCCATGGCCAGGTCTAAAGAGTGCAACTGCTCCTCTGCCTTTTTATCATTTGTACAACTACAAGAAATCAAGTTTGGTCTTCGTGGAGTGTGATAAGATCATATAAAAATAACAGATTACTCCATGCAAACATACATCAATGTCCAAAATACTCGGTGATATGCTAGAATTACTTTTGAAACTATTAGCAATCCCAATTGTAGTCTCAGACCTCAGTGGCGCTGCAAACCATTAACTTGGTAGAAAATCAGCACTTTGGTAGCATCAATGACTACTGAGGGAAAACTCTTTTTCTTTTTTTATGTATAAATATCACCGATTCTCCACCACCTTCATGTGTATAGCTATTGAAAAGCTTATCTTTGTTGAAGTTTTATCATTGGGTCTCCTTTGTTTAAATTTTCTCATTGAATCTCTACACCTCCCTCGGCACCTTTTGAGCGTTTCACTCCTCGCCGGAGTTTCTTCAGGAGGGTCTGAAAGTAACATAATGCCATAACAATAGCTCTGTGCTAACCATAAAAATGTTTTTACACATTGACAGTGACTGTGATTAGGAAAACTTAAAAAGCGCTGATTTTCTACCAAGTTAATGGTTTGAAGCGCCACTGAGGTCTGAGACTACAATTGGGATTGCTAATAGTTTCAAAAGTAATTCTAGCATATCACCGAGTATTTTGGACATTGATGTATGTTTGCATGGAGTAATCTGTTATTTTTATATGATGTTTTTATCATTTGAACAGTGCTAGTAGGCGTACACAGCACCGTACACATATGTGTAAGAAAGAGTCCCTGCTCCACAGAGCTTACAATCTCTTCAGGACAAACAAACAGAACAAGGGACTAGGGTATTTCTTTAAGGCAGGGGTGGGCAATTCCAGTCCTGGAGGGCCGCAGACCAGTCAAGTTTCATGATGTCCCTTATGAATATTCATGAGATCTATTTGCATCCACTGCCTTCCACTGTATGGAAATAGGCCTATGAATATTCATTAGGGACATCATGAAAACCTGACTGGTCTGCGGCCCTCCAGGACCAGAATTACCCACCCCTGCTTTAAGGGAAAGAGTTGGGTGACATTTGATTAAAAAGGTGCTGTGATATTTAGATGTTGTTGTCAAATTCTAAGTTACCATTTAAGGCTGAAATAAATATGGTGGCTTGGGATGGGTTTTTTTAGAATGTGCAGTATTGTTCAGTTGTGTTTTTACTTACAGCATAACCTTTTTAGACATGTAATGATTTTATCCTTTTTTGGATTATTGTAATTTAATTTATGTTGGTTTGCCAAATAAGTACCTGAACTCTTTTCAATAGGTACAAAACACAGCTGTGTGATTCATTTGTGGTTTAAAGAAATGTGATCACATTTCAGATTATTTTACGAGATTGGACTGGCTCCCCAATACGAGAACATATTCACTTTGGAGCTGATTTTTTTAAGGAGCTGCGTAAAGATATGCGCCATATATGCACATAGGTCACTTATTTTCAAGAACTTATACAGGTGAATGGGAACATACATGTAATATATTAGGCTGTCTTTATTCTGTAAGCACATAAGCAAGTCCTTTCATATGTACATTCAGTGTGGGTGTACGCAGGGACAGAGTTTACGCACTGCAGAAATTTACATGCGTAAGTTATAAAATGCTATGACTTTTGCACATTTCTGAAAAATCTAGAGCAGGTTTAAGTTCCGCGACTGGTTTTGCGTGCATTCTTATGCCCCTATTTCATAAACTGCGTGGCAATGAAATGCACGTTAACCCCGTAGGAGTTTATAAAACACCCTATTAAAGGGGATCTTTTACTAATGGGCGCTATGGTGTTGCACCTAATGTGCTAATAGTGCCAAAACTATGGCCTGTTAGTTGCAACACCTCTGCGTTAATTGTGGGGGGCGTGGAAAGCATTTCCTTGGCAGTTACGTGGAGCAAGACCCATAGTGCGTGCTGCATTAGTGCAGGTGCACCTAACATCACCTACTGAAGTGGCATTACATGAGCCCATGCTGTTCCTAGCTCACCACGCCCACTCTCTGCCCATACCCCGCTCACCCACCCCTCTAACGCAGGTTGCACAGTTAGTGTAGGAATCATCCTGCGCTGTTGAGCAATGCACATTCCAGCGCAAGTCAGAACACGTGCTGCCAGATAGCGCCTGTTAGTAAAAGACCCCCTACGTGCGTATATCTAGTCTGCAATATTTTATGGCAGGAACTTGAAGATGAGTTGGCAGGTTCTTTACTAAGGTAAGTTTCTCCTCCCCTGTAATTTGCATTCCGGTCATCGGGATTTCTTACATGTTCCCCAGTGGAGGAGGGATGGAACGTATGCACTTGATATGTAGCCCTAGAATATGGAATTTGTTCCTATTGGCGCGACAAAAAGAAGATATTCTCTCTGTTACTTAAAGGCATGAGCTGAGCCATTATGAGATTAAGCTTTTAGAAAATATTTTTGTTTGTGAATATTGGGCTTGATTTTCGAAGGCCTTTACATGGGTAACTTCCCTAGTTACCCGCGTAAAGGCCTTATCTGGGATTTTCGAAGGGCACCTACACGTAGTGCCCTTCGAAAATCCCGTATATGCCCCTAAAGCATAGCATCGGGGCATGTTGGAGGCGTTCCGGGGCAGAGTGGAGGGGAGCCATGGCGCTACCCGTTTAGCACCAATTTTTGATGCTACATGGTGGGAAAACCTCGCCTATCTTTAAGGCACTGGAGCTAACTGTGTAGAATCGATATAGCTCCTGTGGCTACCTAGCTGTGTGGCGACACCCAGATTTTCAATGCCAGGGCTGTATATCACCCCTGCATGGCAAATCTGGGTTAGGCGGGAGGCGGCGTGGGCAGGTTATATGCCGTTCGGGCCCATTATGTCTTATGTTTGCCTATGGATGTAATATTATAAACCACATAAGAATATTTGGTTTTGTGGTATATAAATGTAATAAAATTTAATGATTAAATAACACATGGGTCTTAAGCGGGAGAATACCAAAGGCACCCTCAAAAAGGTGGCGTTTTAGCCTGGATTTGAATAGACCAGAGAAGCAACCTGACTTACCAACTCAGGAAGTCTGTTTCCATCATACAATGCAACACAGGTACAGCGGAGGGCAATCAACCACGGCCAACAAAAATTGGTTGATAAAAACACCTTTATTGAAGACCCAACTTTACAAGTTTCGGCCAAAGGCCTTCATCAGGGGTCTGAAAAACAGACATATAATTAAAAAACAAAATGAATATTACATAATTAAGAACATTAAAAAAACAAATACATGAAAGACAGAAATGATGGATAATTCAAAACATTATGTTTATGTTTATTGACTTAATATACCGCTAAACGAAAAACATCATAGCGGTTTACATAATTCAAATCATAGAAATACCATAAGGCAAAGGAAGAAGGAAAAGAAGTTACAATGGCGGATAGGAAAGCAAACCAAGCACATTCATATGACAGGACAGTAGGGAGGAAAGAGAGAGAAGGGAAAGGGGAAGACAAGGTCATGTGAAGGGATCAGGAAGGTCGAAGGCAAGGGCAAAGAAATGGGTTTTGAAGCTGTTCTTAAAAGTAGTATGTTCCTGCTCAAGCCGGACAGAAGAGGGCAGAGAGTTCCATAGGGCGGGGGCAAGGAAGAAGAATGCAGAGGAGCGGGTGGATTGGAGGCGAGTGCAGGTGGGTGAGGGAAGATGTAAGCAGTTTAGATGGAGGGATCGCAAGGAGCGAGCTGGGGTATGAAAATGGACAAGGTCTGCTAGATACTGAGGGGAGTGGGTGTGAAGAGCACGGTGGAGGAGCACCAGGATTTTAAAGTGAATGCGGAATTTAATGGGGAGCCAGTGAAGACGGATGAGAAGAGGAGTGATGTGATCGCGCGTAGAAGAATGAAAGATGAGTCGGGCAGCAGTATTTTGGATGTGTTGGAGACGGTGCAGTTGTGTGGCGGGGAGACCATGGTTACCAAATAACCACGTAGAAAGTGTGTAAGACACGTCTATGGGGTGGAGCAACCACTCTTCCCAATCTAAAACATAATAAAAATACAAAAAATGAGTGTTAGTACCTTTAAAATTACGAAGATTACAACAGGAAGGGAGGGGGAAACAGATAAGAGAAAAACTACATTTAAGAGACGATTTACTCACATTGATGGTGCGTATCTTTAAGCAGATCCCCTTCCCTCCATTTGCAGACTCTGGCATGTCTGTACGGGGAACTTGGTAAACTGTGCCTCAGTAGAGCAGCAGGGGATGTGTGGGTATAAGGACCGATGGTGCTTTTAAGGTATGTATGTGTGTGTGTGTCCATCAGCGGTGTGATGTGCATATCTCTTTCTATGAGGAGAGTTTAGCTGTTTATCCGTGGAGATGCGAAGGTGGGATATTAGAGGGTGAGGGGGTGTGTCGGGGTGGGGTGCATGTGTCTGTGTGCAGTGAGTCGGCAGGATGGAGGGGTGTGTGTCAGGGAGTTCCGTGTGTCTGTGGCTGAGATGTAGGTTTCTCTTTGGCTTGCACGTTCCCCTGTCTCTCTCACTCTCTTGCACTATTTCCTCTTCCTGCTCTTTAATATCTTTTCTCTTGCACTTCCTTCTTTCCCTTCCATCCAGCTAGGCACTCTTCCACTGTCCTCCTTCCCCCACTACCCAACCTTGCACCTTTTTCTCCGTTTCCTGTCTTTCACTGCTTCTGTTCTGTCTCTCTCTTCTCTGTTCCTCCAATAACCTTGCCTCCTCCCCTCAGGTTCCAACTTCTTCTCTTTTCCTCCTATAGCTCCATCCTTTCCTTTATGCTCTAGGAACCCTCATTATGGTCTTCAGTGCCAAGTTCTGATGTGGGGGGAGGGGCAGCAGAAATAGGATCCCCATCTTCTTCAGCATCTTAGCTTCACCACCTTTGTCCCAGGATGCAGTGATGGATAAACCACGGTCAGTTGACATAGTAGGTCTTGCTGCTGCTGCTTTCAAACTGGGGTGTTCTAGGCAGTTCCCTATTTCTCCTAGTGCGTCCAACAACCCTTAAGCTATAGACCCTCTGTATCAAGAGAGTGTGCCAAGAGTTCTTGAAGTCAGAAAGATCATCCAATTGAAGGCTATATCAGCATTTCAGTGGATGTGTTGAATGTGGGCAAGAAGAACAATCAACACTATGATGAAAATGAAGCTCCATAAAACCGTTGTCCTGCCAGCTGCGATCTATCCCTGTGAAACATGGAAAATCACTATAAAGAGAGTGCAAAAAGTGAATGTATAAATGAGGAGGTCCGGCAAAGAAGTGACTCATGGAGGTCCGGCAAAGAAGTGACTCATGGAGGCTCCAATATATTGTAATCCAGAAAAGGGTCCAGCTGACTGGATACATTCTAAGGCTGCATAATCACCAAAATCCCAAAGTCGTAATATGATGGACACCAGTAGATGGGAAGAGAAAAAAAAGAGAAAGACCAAAGAAGGCCTTCAAAGAAGGTCTTCAGTTCCTTGGTACCAACTGGGAAAAATGGAAATTGTTGCAGCTAATCGAATACACTAGAGATCACGCTGGAAAACATTTGCTGCCCGATGTGCCCATGTCCAAAGTCAGAGCTAAGTCAAAATAAGTAATTCTTTTCAAAAGAAAAAGATCATCCCACTGGGTCTTTCTGACTTCTCCCACCAGTGCTATACATTAGATTATCAAAAGAATAGGGTTTACGGAAGTCCTTGATCGCGACAGTCAGGGAAACGAAAATTGATACAGAAGGTAGGTGGGTAAGAGCTACCTTGGAAATTGCACATCAAGTCTATACATTAATGAACATATATGCCCCAACTACCGATGAGCCCTCCTTCTTCCGGACCATAGCTAAGGCACTGGTGGACGCGTCTCACACTGAAATAGTGTTAGGCGGGGACTTCAATTTGATCCTGGATCCCCTGATGGATAGGAATCCATACCGTTCGATATATAAAGTAAAGTCCCATGCAATCATACAGAGCATGATGAAGGAGTTGCAACTCAACGACGCCTGGCGTCTCCTAAATCCCACTGCCAGAGAATACACTTTTTATTCCCTGCCACATGCTACCCAGACGAGAATTGACTACTTTCTGGTGACAAGTGGGCTGGTAAAACAAATAGTCACTTCCGAAATCAAAGCGGGAACAGTCTCAGACCATTCAGCTGTCACCCTAGTCCTAAACCCCGGACAGACACGTCCGACAACTCATCGATGGACCTTTAATAAGGCCTTGTTATCTGATGCTGATTTTGTGGCCTACATGAATAAAGAAATTGAAGCATACGATAAGGTTAACAACCCTTCCGAGACATCGTCATGGGCCTGGTGGGAGGGTTTCAAGGTGACCATCAGGGAACATATCACCACATACTCCATTCAAAAGAACAGAGCCCAAAAAAAGGAACAACAAGACTTAGAAGACCAGATAAAAGCGGGCGAACGCCTATTAACGAAGAGGAAAGACTCCATGATTTTGATACGGCTTCAGAAACTTCGGAGCAAATACAATAATATTCTTTCCGCACGAGCCCAAACTTGTATTGGACTGCAACAGAGCACCTATTATCATGAAAATAACCGAGCTGGATCACTCCTGGCGAAAATGCTAAAAGCAAAGAGAAACATGACCCACATTGCAGCACTGCACAGTGAAGATGGCACCCTCCTATTGCAGAATGATCAAATATTAGGACGTTGCAAAGAATTCTATGCAAAGCTGTACAGCTCTGAGGTGGCCTGTGATGCAACGAGATTCCAAGAATTTGTGGCGGGCATTACAGGACCCAAACTATCAGATGCTCAAGCACGCATGTTGGACGAAGATCTCACCATCCGTGAAATACAGCAAGCGATTAGTCAGCTGGCTAAAGGGAAGGCCTCCGATCCTGATGGCCTTCCACTCGAGTTTTATCAAATATGCCAATAGCGTCTAGCACCCATGTTGTACACATACTACAGTGGGCTGGCCTCAGAATCTCCCGAAGTCGGAGCCTTTGCTGAGGCGACAATAGTTATACACCCAAAGCCGGGACGAGACATACAGAAAGTTGAGAACTACAGGCCAATCTCACTGCTCAATGCAGATTACAAAATATATGCAAAGATACTCGCCAATCGACTAAACAAAGTTCTCAGTTGGCTCATACATATAGATCAATGTGGCTTCATGGCCGGCCGGTCCACCGCTGACAATGGACGGCTACTCGCTCACGTGTTACTCGAAGCAGAAACGACTTCGGAACCATTGATAGGATTATCACTCGATGCCGAAAAGGCCTTCGACAGGTTGGAATGGTCCTTCCTATTCCAGGCTCTTAAATGGTTCGGGATTGAAAAAGCTTTTCTCAGGAGGATTGCGCTACTGTATGCCAACCCCACTGCTCGGATAGCAGCAAATTCTGACACCTCGGGTGTTTTCATACTCCAAAGAGGCACCAGACAGGGATGCCCACTATCCCCGCTGCTTTTCAACCTCGCCTTAGAACCACTTCTGATATCAGTTCGACAGTCCGATCAGATTAAAGGAATTACACTGGCGGATGGTCCCTGCAAGTTATCTGCATACGCCGACGACCTTATACTGTTCATGCAGCCCGCCTCCTTGCCTGATGCCTTGACCCTGATTGACACCTACTCGTCGGTATCCGGTTACAAGATTAACCGGACCAAAACGACTGTTGTCCCCCTAAATTCTAAGGTGCGAGCTGACATGTTTACTGATTACTCCTTTCAGTTTGCACAAACATCTTTCAAATACCTGGGTGTGGAATATGGGCGCACAATGTCTGAGACAGTCACTCGGGCTGTAGAAAAATGTAAAGAGATAATCAGTTCCTGTGCCAATGCCTGGTCCCCCCTGAATTTGACCTGGTGGGGCAGATTGGAGACGATTAAGATGGTACTGGTTCCGAAACTCAGCTACATACTTGGCATGGTCCCAATAATTTTCCCTCCTGGTTTCTATAAAAAAGTAAACAGCATGTTAATAACTTTTCTATGGAACAAGAAAGTCCCCAGAATAGCAGCATGGAAACTTAAGCTACCCAAAGAGAAAGGAGGGGTACAATTTCCCGACGCCGAATGGTTGCATCTATCAGCCCTGTTAAAACAGAGCGTGCAATGGGTAACAACAGGAGACTACAATGAATCCCCTCGATGGTGGCTAGTTGAGGAAGCTCTAAACATTCTACCGGAAATGAATATGATGATTGGTACTGTCAACCCGCGACAAAATGCAGTCATCATGGCAACCCAACAAGCATGCCGGATTGTGGCGCCGTGTATTGAAGGAGGTGTAGACTTTGCCTTGGAAACGCCACTCTGGCTGAATCGCGATATCGTCATAGACGGGAAACCCTTTTTATGGAAAAAATGGTCGAGCTGTGGTATTACTGTCCTAGGTCACCTGATACAGGGCCACTCTTTCAAAACTTTTGAAAGGCTGGTTAGCGAGTTTGGCCTATCTCACACCTGTTATTTCCAATGGTGCCAGCTTCGGTATTGTCTGAGCAAAGCGGGAGTCTCACCGCTACTCCTGAAGCCTGGATGGCCCCTATTTCAGAAATTCTGCGAAATACAGCTCGAATCCCGAGTCATCTCGAAATTCCTGGTCCTATTTAGGACCGGCTCCACTAAATCCAGTATAAGGGTGCAATCAGTCTGGTCGAAAGAAGCAGGGAACCATATACAACCTGACAATTGGGACACCTTCTGGGCCCTCACGCGAGTGACCAGAGCAGCGTCTCTTACACAATCAATGTTTTTCCTCTCGCATCGGGCATACCTGACTCCAGTTAAGATAATGAAATGGGCACCACAAGCTGGAAATAGATGCTGGTCCTGTAAGACGGAGATAGGGACGCTACCTCATATGTTATACTATTGTATATATCTCCAGGGCTACTGGAAAGGCGTGCTGCAACGAATATCCGAGATTTTTGGTTTTATAATTCCCACTTCCTATCACATAATCATATACAAGTCCGCGGCAGAAGAGCTTGTATTTGGAAAGTCAGATAGTCGACTCCTAGATGTCCTGCTCAGTATCGCCATCAAAGTTATTCTTCTCAACTGGAAGAATTTCGAGAAGGTACACAAAGATCACTGGTGGAACCTAGTGTGTCAGCACAAAGTATATGAGGAACTATATGTGATTAAAACTCCTGGCCTGACTAAGATGCTTGATAAATGGGAACTTATCAATAAGTACTTGAAATTGAAACGTCCCTAACCCCTCTCCCTCCCTCCGCTATAATAACGGATACTCCATAATGACCACGTAAGGATAAATAAGAGTATTCGCAACGACAAAGATAGCCTGGTGCTCGTTAAGATTGGATTGCCCTCTTCGTTCTTAGTTCTAGAAGGTTTTGTATCCATGACATGTATCCTACTTCAGTTACATATGAATCCTACGGTATGTTGCTGTCATTGAATGTACGAAGTAATCAGTATTATGTATTGTAAAATGTTTAAACATAATTAAAAAATAAAAAAAAAAAAAGAATAGGGTTCAAAGCTAAATATTCTTCTAGCTATTAGAAATATAAGAGCTTAATATAGGGGGGGATTTGTAGTTCTGCTCGATTTGGGAAATCAGAACTACAGATCCATTCATTGAACAATGTAAAAACAGGACTAGATCAGGTTTTTCATTTGACCTGAGGTTAGGAGGTAACCCCACCAGAGAGGCAGGACAACATCTACATTTCATGCCTATTATGTCTACTGCACGTTTCACTCCTTGCTTTAACCAAAGGTAAACAGATTAAAGGAAGGAAACCCCATTTCTGGGCTGGGTACTGGCCTACTCCCTGATTTCTCTGCCAAAAAGGCAGAGAAATGAGAGTTCTGCTCCACAGACCCACAAATCTTACTTTCTTTTCCTGGAATTTGAAAGGCCTTTCATTGTATCCCCCATGTTATAGAACATTGCCAAGTATTCACTGCCATACACGCCAGGGACCTTGACCTCAGGCACTTCACCACTGATTCCTCATAGATATTCTAGAAAACAGTAAGAATGGAAGCTCAAAAAACATTATGAAAGCCTGCAGATTGGTACAAAATATGGACTCCATTCTGGCAGATGATAGCAGATAAGGACAACTGGGTCCACCCTTATCTGTTTCTGATTCTAGTCCTGCAGAGAGGTCATCTTTTGATCATCATGGGCCAGGAGAGATGAATTTTCTTCCCAAAACAATCAGTCCCGGTCCTGCACTGAATGACTGGAAGCTAAAATTCTCTTTCCCAGTCAACAACTGAGTTCCAGTTGCCTTGATGGTACTGCTGAATGAGCCTCATGTGCAGGGCCGGATTTACCTTGAGTGAGGCCCTATGCCAACAAAAATTGTGGGCCCCAGCAGGGGCGGCCCAAGGGGGGTGTGGGCCTCATTTGCATAAGGGGCCTCATTTGCATAAATATTTGCATAATGTTACCATATACTAACTTTTAGTAAACGTGCCTCTTAATGAGTGTATGGATAAAGAAAGACTAAAAGATTTCTACATTACTATAATCCAGTGCCAACTGCCAGACACATTAGGAACTACTACAAACACTGCCCATTTAGAACCCATAGCAAACCCGCCGTATCCTAACAGCACTACCAGGACTCACAAAGCACCATACTCTACCAATCAAAAGGCAACACTGCAAATATTAAACCAATACATTTCAGAGAACAACAATACATGACCTACTGGGGAAAGAGAACAAGTGGCAATGTCAAATAGGAATTATATAAACAGAACACCTCAGCTCAGTTACACATGCAGAACATAGACCATCACCAAACAAGTAATCACATTTTAGAAACAGGAAGACAATAATTAAACTGGGAATCCCAAAAGCCAAACTTGGAATGTACAACACTGTAGAAATAAAACTATACATTAATTTGCTCTTGTACTAAACAAAGCGCAGACGTCAATGATGCACATTTACCAGAGCTGACATATTCCAATTAATAAATTCAAAATAAAGAGATATTTTTCTACCTTTTGTGCATTTTTTTCAGCTGCAATTGCTCCAGCCACTTTCTTCTGGTTTCTTCATGTCTTCTGCTAACTCTCCATCGTCTGCTGTCCATTTGTCCTTTCTTCTCTCTTCTAGTTTTTTTCCATTCTCTCTCTACATCTGCTTTAACATACTAATCTTTCTCCTTTTGCTCTTTCCTCATTCCTATTTCATCCAGTCAAATTTTACCCCTCCATCCTCAATCCCCACTTACTCTCCCAATACCCGGCCAATTGTAGATTTTTTTATCCCTCCCACACAAAATATTTTTCCCTTCTCCATTTTACTCTTCCAGCCCCATCCCATTCTAATCCTCCCCCAACATCAGCTCCCTTCTAGTTCCAGCCTCACCCAGCATCCATTCCCTTCTAGTCCCTGCATCAGCCCATTTCCAGTCCTAGCCACCCATCAGCCCATTTCCAGTCCTAGCAACCCCCCAACCCAATACCAGTCCTAACCCCCCATCACCCCATTTTCAGTTTAAGCCCCCCCTATAACCCATTACCAGTCCTAACCCCCCATCAGCCCACTTCCAGTCCTAACCCCATCAACCCATTTCCAGTCAGCCCCCCATAGCCCATTGCCAGTCCTAACCCCCCCATCAGCCCATCAGCCCACAGCCCATTACCAGTCCTAACCCCATCAGCCCACCTCCAGTCTTAACCCCCCCCCAGCCCATTTCCAGTCCTAACCCCCCCCCATAGCCCATTACCAGACAGCCCCCATCAGCCCACAGCCCATTACCAGTCTTAACCCCCCCCAAAGCCCATTACCAGTTCTAAACCCCCCCAACAGCCCATTATCAGTCCTAACCCCATCAGCCCACCTCCAGTCTTAACCCCCCAGCCCATTTCCAGTCCTAGCCCCCCCATAGCCCATTACCAGACAGCCCCCATCAGCCCACAGCCCATTACCAGTCTAAACCCCCCCAAAAACCCATTACCAGTTCTAAACCCCCCCCCAACAGCCCATTACCAGTCCTAACCCCATCAGCCCACCTCCAGTCTTAACCCCCCCAGCCCATTTCCAGTCCTAGCCCCCCCCATAGCCCATTACCAGACAGCCCCCATCAGCCCACAGCCCATTACCAGTCTAAACCCCCCAAAACCCATTACCACTTCTATCAACCCCCCAACATCCTATTACCATTACTAAACCCATCATCCCACCTCCAGTCTTAAACCCCCCAGCCCATTTCCAGTCCTAGCCCCCCCCCATAGCCCATTACCAGACATGCCCCATCAGCCCACAGCCCATTACCAGTCTTAACCCCCCCAAAGCCCATTACCAGTTCTAACCCCCCCCCAACAGCCCACAGCCCATTACCAGTCCTCCTCATCAGCCCACCTCCAGCCTTAATCCCCCCAACCCATTTCCAGTCCCAGTCCCAGCCCCAACCCATTTCCAGCCCCAGTCCCAGCCCCCCCAATTACCAGTCCTACCCCCTCCCCCTCCCCCTCCCCCGGCCTAAAGTAAAATTTATTTTTAAAAAAAAAACCTGCTGGCTGCCGCCGCGGGGCCCCCTCTGCTGCCGCGGCAGCATGGACTGACCCACGGGGGCCCCCTCTGTAAGCTCGGTCCCTCCCTCCGTGCCTCCGTGTCTCCCTCCGTGCAGGCTGTTAGAGACGCGAAGGCAGACTGTCTCCTTCGCGTCTCTGTTAAGCCCGCAGGGGCTGATGGGAAATTTCCCATCAGCCCTGCGGGCTTAACAGAGACAGGAAGGCAGAAGGAGACAGTCTGCCTTCGCGTCTCTAACAGCCTGCACGGAGGGAGACACGGAGGCACGGAGGGAGGGACCGAGCTTACAGAGGGGGCCCCCGCGGGTCAGTCCATGCTGCCGCGGCAGCAGAGGGGGCCCCGCGGCGGCAGCCAGCAGGTTTTTTTTTATTTTATTAAAAAAAAAAGCCTAACTACTTCAATTTTTGTGGGCCCTTTGCAGCTGTGGGCCCTACGCCATGGCGTACATGGCGTATAGCTAAATCCGGCCCTGCTCATGTGTAACCTCACTTTTGAAACATGGGAAATTAGCCAACACGTTCTATCCTAGTCTTAGCAATACTCCCTGAAGAAATAACATTTTTATGTCATCTAGAATTTAAACTTCTGGAAATGTTGTATTTCATTTTAAAGGACATGTCCAATTATCACTGCAAACATACTGTTTCTTGTTTAATACAAACATGACAGCACTAACCTCTGTAAATGGCCCTCATTGTGGCTAAAGACGCTTATGTATCAACCAAATCAACTGCAAACTTACTATTCACACAAATGTCTTTCAAGCACATTACCATGAACTAGCAAATCCATTTGAAGTATCGGTGCTGGCAAGATTCTTTGAAGGATCAGGTTGCCATCTATCCTTTGTGACATTCTCGCTGAGTCTTATTCCTAAGATTTCTTTCTTTTTTTCAGGTGCATTTTGCTGAAGCAATAGCGCCTATTGGGAAGGGCTAGTCTGTCTCTCCTTCCATCTTTTTGCATCTGGTTGCACATCTGTACAGACCCAGGATGAATTGCAGGAAAAAACAATGAGTGGCAGATGCAGGACAGCAGACCCAGCCATCCAGATAGGAGTAATGGCGTCAACTTGTAGGATGAGGAACCACGAAGAGAGAAGAATGCCGATGGAGGGAGGTCACATGGTGCATGGCAACGAGGAGGACATGGCAGACCACAGCTCCTGATTAAGGCCTCAAATTCAGCTACAAAACCTGCTCATTGCCACTCCAAAATTCACAAAAGCTTGCTAGTCACACTGGAGCCAAGCAGATTGTGTACAGCCTGCAGGTTATGCCCAAAAAATCGCTAAAGGTCCAGCCAGTGAAACCCCTAAGTCTGGCATGAAAAATAGCCACGAGTCCCTCCGAGTCAGCTCAACGAACACCGGAAACCTGATGGCAGAGATCTCTAAAGGGATCTCCGCTGCACTGGAGGACCACTTAAATTTATTTTATTTATTTATTTATTTATTATATACCGCGCTCTTTGTCATCAGTGCGGTTTACATTGAAATAACATAACACTTGAGTATGACTTTCGTTTACATATAACAGGGATTTTAACATGGAGGTAAACTGGGGAAACTATTTACATTTCTAGCAATATACATGTTGGTATATTTTGGTAATAAATTACAATCAATGGTGGATGACTTCAAGGAGCAGTTTGAGGCCCAACTCCATCGGCTGATGGAGGTAGAGTGGAGAGTGGCAGCACAGGAGTCCACTATAGAGCATCTTGCAGAGTAGGTCAAGGGTGGCAGCAGGACATCAGCAGAATCTTGACCAACTGGATGAGCAAGAGAACAGACTCCGCATTGCTGGGCTGAGTGAAACCCTGTCAGAAGCCAAGCTCTATGATGTTTTTGAGCAATGGCTCCCGACTGCCCTGGGGCTGCCGGGAGAATAATCGGCCTGGAGATGCGAAAGGGCCCATCGTGTGGGGCCTCAGAGGGAGGACGGCTCTGAGCCATGACCAGCCATAGCCCGCTATCTTGTCTGGATTGAAGAGGAGACAATCTTAAGGGCCTACCAACAGTGCAAATCCCTGGAGTACGAGAACAGAATAATACTGCTTTTCAATGACTATTTGGCTAGGGTGGCCTTGAAGAGGTGGGAATTTGCACCTATCTGCACAGTGCTGCACCAGTGGGATATCAGGTTCACTCTTATGTTTCCCTACAAACTAAGAGTCACACACAGTGGGTGACTCTATATCTAGGTAGTGTGGAAGAAGGCTGGAAGTTGTTAGAATGCTGCGGCAGCCGGGTGTGGGAAGACGAGCGCTGAGGCCATCGGGGTTTGAACTTACAACCTTTCAGCTTTTAGCTCCAGGCAGCCGCGCACCCAGCATAAGCCCACACTAACATGGGACACCATGAGACTGAGGCTATATTGTTGACTCTGGCTGTGGCCATGCGGCCTTTGGAGAGCTGCAGTGACTTTAGCCTGGCTGGTTACTTGGCGGTCTGGTAGGGGTGGTCCTGGATGGGGCATCGGCTGCCCACTTCCCCAAGAGCCAGGTGTGTGGAGGCCTTGCGGTGGGACAGGACCTCAAGGGAGGGTGGGGGACGAGCCCCACATCTGGTGCTGGTCAGTGTTTGTTGGACTGTTAGTTATTGTTGATATTGAAATTGTTGAGGGGCACAGGATGCAGGGAGGGAAGAGCAGCTTGTGGGTGCAAGGACATAGGACAATGGAGCGGTGAGCAGTGAGACATTAGTGGGGGGAGGGCCCTAGGGTGCAGGAGGAAGGTAGAGTGGAAGTGGGAAACTGCAGGGGGGTGTGGGGAGTGCGAATGGACAGATGATGGTGTTGGTTTGGATTGCATGGGCGTATGGCTGTGGGTAGACAGTGGGAGGAAGAGGGGGTGGGGAGGGGAGGGTGGCAGGAGCCTGGGAAAGAGTGGTGTGGGCTATATGAGGGATGGAGGGTTGGGGGAGGGAACTGCTGCATGCATGTTGGATCAGGAAAGGGATCTGTATCTCTCACTTGTAACCACTGGCTGGGAGGTTCCGAGGGGCAATCACATGTACATGTCCAATGGTGCATAGCTCATTGGCTGAGGTCAAAATAATCACCCTGAATGTTGGCGGCTTTAACTCCCCAGTTAAACAGGTGAAAAAGACTATCCTGCAGAACTAGGTGGGAGATCGGCTGCCAGTATTCTCGCAGTGGGTGAACATAATACCCAACCTGATCTCTGGAAGAAGCGGTATAATAGAACGTACAAATAAATAAATAATAAATAAATAAACCCTGCACAAGCAGAGGGATATGTCTATAGAACTTACAAGATGCCCCAATGGTCTAGATACAATGGCTTTGGAATCAGTTTCAGCTGAAAGACCCAATGGGGGTGGGTGGGTTAAGGGGGAAGGTTATCTGATGTTCGAATGTTGTGGGTCAGGAATGGTTGTGTATGCTGTAAATGCCTGCAGTAATATATCTGAGGCCACTGTTAGTTTTTACTTTTGAGCTGTGGCCAGCTACTTATTGAAGATGTTGCAGAAATTGTTGATGTTGATCACTGAGTTGGATGTATGTTATGAAAGTGGAAATAAAGTAATTTTCAAACTCAAAAAAAATAGAATGCCAATGGAGACCCATCCCCTGCCAACACAGGAAGAAACTAAAGCCATCGCCATGATGAAGAAAGAGGAAGCGTGCTGATGTGGATCCAATATCTCCTGACACAGGAAGAGGACAACAACTGCAGCTAAGGGAAAGAATAAAGCAATGGGAGATGGAATATTTGTGAGGAGGGAAGAGTGTCAGGAAAGTAGGGAACAGAGCGGGAGAAAGGACAATGGGGAGAGATGGAAAGATTTCAAGGAGGGAGGCAGCAAGGAAGAAAGGTGGAAGAATATGTATCCTAGTCCCTAGTTGTTGTGTTGTCTGTCTTAACTGGACCTTAAGTTCTAATGAGCAGGGACTGTCTTTTACATGTACACCTTGTAATGCTATACAAATGATTAGTAGTAGTGCTAAGAAAACAAGGATGGTAAAGGATGGGAAGACAAGGAGTGCCAGGACACTGAAGGGCTACAAGGTGGGATGAGCTTTGGGTTTAAGGCTTTATCCTTGCCTGTGACTTTGGAAGATGGGTTAAAGGGAGTCAACCTGTCGTGGAGCTAGATCTAGGTATTTATTAAAGGCAATAGCTATTTCAGAAGCGGCCAGGGGAGGAAGCATGGCTGGGGGAATGTGTGTGTTTGTGCGTGTTGAAGAATAGGAGCTCAGGGTTCAGTCTGAAAGTGACAGACAGACTAGGAACCAGCTAGTGGAGTGAGTGTGGCTAGGGAACGTGTATGTACTGGGAACGGAAGCTCCAGTGATCAGCCAGATTAAGAGAGATAGACTGGGGTGTGTTTGGGACTCTTGAGTGTTGGAAGCACACAACAGAGAGAGCCTGGATGACAGTTTTGCTTCAAGTTGTTAGAGGGGTATAGAAGTAGAACACTGTAAGATTACTTAGAGCAATGGAAGAGCCAAGGGGTGTGGGACTTATGTGCTGGTGCCTAATATGGAAAAAAGCTGTAAGAATAATGTAAAGAGCACTTGGAACCAGGTTGGGACCTTTGAAAGCTTGATAAGAACATTGATGAGGTGATTCTTAAAGAGACTGTGTTCTTTTCATTACAGGCTGCATGCCTATTATACTGTACATTCTTTGGAATAATGTATCCTTCATAGGAAGTCCACCCTATTTTCTGTTTGTGTGATCTTCTTGAAAGTCTGGAATAAAGGTTGTGCTTAATTTGAGTGTGGTGTGAAACTGAAACTTGGTTTCATACACGAAGTGCCCAGCAGCCAGAAGAATAAGGGTCATCAGACACTGGTTACTGCTATCCAATGGGCCCAGAACCTAATCAAAGTGCTCCCTAGCTGTGACAACACACACACACACACACACACCCTCACCTCTCTCTTTGTATAACACATACATTCCCATTTCTTTGATAACCCACCCCCACGTAAATTGCTAAATTCTTCCCATACAGATAAATATATGGATGTGGATTTGAGATTTAATTTCTTGCCTTTCCAAATCTAAGATGAGTTACAAATAGGCACACAGGTTATTTCTCTGTGCAAGTGGACTTACAGTCTAGGTTATACCTGAGGCAATGGAGGGTTATTTGACTTGCTCAAGCCACAAGGAGAGTCAGGAATTGAACATGGGTTTCTCTGGTTCTCAGCTTGGTGCTCTAACCACTAGTTTACTCCACACTATGCCACACAGATACAAAACACACATGTAACATCATTCACTACTCATACTCCATTGTTGTTCTCTCCACCCAACCATTCATCTCCTGCTACCCAGTTGAGATATACATCACCATGGGAGTTCCAAGCGAGTATCCCACAGAGATATGCCCGAGTCTGAATGTAGAAAAGGGAAACCCACCAGTGAGTCACACTGTAAATCGGCATTTTCAATTTCTTTCTTCCTAATATATTTTCTTCCCTATTTACTAATGTAGGGGTCTCCAACTCCAGTCCTGGAGGGCACCAAACCATTCAAGTTTTCAGGCTATCCCTAATGAATATGCATGAGATAAATGTGAATACAATGGGGGCAGTGCATGCCAATATCTCTCATGCATATTCATTAGGGACAGCCTGAAAACCTGAATGGTTTTGTGCCCTCCAGGACTGGAGGTGGAGTTCCCTGTACTAACGTTTAGCACATGATGTTATTATCAGGAACTGTCTGCCACAAAGCTCACTTTTTATGTTTTTATAGTTTATTTTAGCATAAACAGAACAATCCTTTTGCTATAGCCATAACTTTTGGTTTTTAAACATCTGTACCCCTCCACTTTTTTTTCAGCTGTCAGTGCTATAACCCTGTTTTTCATGTGTTAGTATAATCCAGGGGTTCTCAACCTAGTCCACAGGAGACACCTAGCCATCAGGTTTTCAGGATAACCACAATGACTATGCATGAGAGAGATCTACCTGCATTGCCTCCATTCAGGGGCAGCTCTATAATGAGGCAGAGTGAGGCAGTGGCCTCAGGCGGCACACTTTTGGGGGAGGCAAAAATGCCCGCAAAACAGCCGCCTCACTCTGCCTTCAGTTTTAAAAACAAAACAAAAAAAAAGACAAGCTGCTGTGATAGCAGTAATTTAAAATGAAAAGGAAACTGGAATGGAGCCTTCCAGCCCTATGGGAACCCCTGCTGCATCCCACCCCCAAAAGGAAGTGACGCTAGAGTGGGATGCAGCATTAGGGGTTCCACAGGGCCGGAAGGCTCTGCACCGGTTTCTTTTTCATTTTAAATTACTGCTATCGCAACTGCTGAGAAAGGGGAAGGAGCAGAACGGAGACAACATGGGTGGCAGGAGAGGGGGCAGAATGGAGCTACATGGGGAGAAGGAGAGGGAACTGAGCTGATACGGGTGGCAGGAGGGGGAGAGGAATGCAGATACATGGGGGAAGGAGAGGGAGCAGAACAGAGCTACAAGGGAGGGAGAGGGAGTGTAACGTAGCTACATGGAGGGAAGGAGAGGGGGCAGAACGGAGATACATAAGGGAGGAGAGAGGGAGCAGAAGGGAGCTACATGGGGGAAAGAAATGGTTGGAAGGGAGATAACAGAGGGAGAAAGAGAGGACTGGAAGGGAGCTGACAGAAGGGGAAAAAGATGGCTGGAAGGGAGCTGACAGAGGGGGAAAGAGAGGGCTGGAAGGGAATTGACATGGGGGAAAGAGGGGGCTAGAAGGGAGCTGATACCTGAGGATGGTACTGAGAGGGAATGGAAGGGTAATGACACCTGGGGTTGGGACTGGAGGGAGCTGACACCTGGGGGTGGGACTGGTAGGTGACTGGGTAATGCGGAGGAGGCTTGCAGGGAGGGGGCACTGGGACTGGAAGGGAGCTGACACGTGGGGAGGGTTACTGGGACTGGAAATAGACTGATGGAAGGAAGTGAAGAAAGCAAAAGAAGAGACAAAAAATGCCAGATAGAGTGCTAAGAGAAGGCAGGAAAGCAGAAGCCTCAGATCAAGACCAACATGACCAGAGAATAAAATGGTCAGACAACAAAAGTAGAAAAAATAATTTTATTTTCAATTTAGTGAATGGACTTTGCGCTATCTTTATATTTTACACAGTATGGGGAACTGCATCTCTTATCTGGTGTTGCACTGCATGCAGAGTCTAAATATTTTATTTTTACTTTAAGTTGTGATCACTTATTCTGTACTTGGTGAGAGTCTCTGTTCTGAGTGTGTGACCGAGGCCATGTGTTTTGATAACATGAAATTTGTATACAGGGATCTGTACTGTAGTAATTTGCCTTGTTCAGCTTTTCAAATAGGTGTTAAATATTCTAGGGCCTGCTGAAGTATTTGTAGTGCTGCTTTTTTCTGGGTAAGCACCTCATATGAGTTTTGGAAGTTTATGCTGGTAATGGTATGGTAGATTTGGCCTTGTAGATCTTTGGTGACTTTTGTAGGGTTTTATATTAGTTCCTAATATGCCTGATACTGGAGAATGTTTTGTTAGTGAGATGACCAGAATCAGATTTTTTTATAGATATTGAGTTCTATGGGTGAACGTCCTAGTTCTGCTCTGCACCCACTGTTGAGGGAGGGCGTTCTGTGGATGCAAAATATATGTTCAAAAAGAAAAAGCAAGAACCATAACTCGGTTTATAACAAAATAAAAATTTGTATAATTTAGTTTTATAAAGTATGTGGTGGTTCTCGTTCATTCTTTTAGTTCCTTGGTGTGCAAACATCTTGCATTTCCTCCATATAATCAAATTGGCTTTTTGGTTTGGTTCAATCCCTGACTGAAGTTTTGAGAAAGCCCCCCCCCCACTACAGGAGGGGGGGCACCATCTCATCCCTTGCCTCAGGCAACAGATAGTCTTGAGCAGCCCCTGCCTCCATTATATGCAAATTTCTCTCATGCATAGTCATTATAGTTATCCTGAAAACCTGACTGACTAGGTATGTCCCAAGGACTTGGTCGAGAACCCCTGATATAATCGATGCATGGGGGTTCTGTTAAGAGAACACCAGCAGGGAGGTGCCCCCGTTTCTAATGGTAGAAGTGACTGTGTGACTTCATAAAGGCTAATGTTTCCTGCGCATGAAATGAGAGTCAGAAGCTGTAAAGATGTCTTACACATTGGAACATGGAACGTACGAAGCCTGAACCAAGGAAAGTTGGAGGTGGTCAAGAATGAAATGGAACGTGTACAACTTGATCTGTTGGGTGTCAGCGAGCTGAAATGGACTGGCATCAGGCACTTTGCATCAGATGATCACATGGTCTACTATGCTGGAAATGAAAGACAAAGAAGAAATGGTGTTGCATTTATAATAAAGAAGAAACTTGCAAGAACTGTAATGAAATACAATGCAGTCAGCGAACGCTTAATCTCTATTCGTCTACGAAGATTGCCTATCAACACAACTATAATTCAAGTATATGCCCCAACAACAGCTGCAGAAGAGAATGAAATTGAAGAGTTCTATGAACAAGTACAAGCTGAAATTGACAGAACATGCAAACAGGATATCCTGATAGTCATGGGTGACTGGAACGCAAAAGTTGGCAACAAAGAAGAAGGCAAAGTAGTTGGAAAATATGGACTTGGCAACAGAAATGAAGCTGGAGAAAGACTGATAGAATTCTGCAAGACCAATGATCTATTCATCTCAAACACATTCTTCCAGCAACACAAGCGGCGACTGTACACATGGACCTCACCCAACGGATTGTATAAAAATCAAATTGACTACATCTGTGGAAGTCAACGATGGAAAAGCTCTGTAACATCAACAAAGACAAAACCTGGAGCTGACTGTGGTACAGATCATCAACTACTAGTATGCAAACTCAAGCTAAAGTTGAAAAAGAGCAAACCACTCATGAATGCAGCAAAATATGACCTTGAGAATATACCACTGGAATTTAAAGACTGTCTGCAAAATCGATTTGCTGCTTTAGATACAAATGACAGAGCTCCGGAAGAGTTATGGAATGATATCAAGAAGGTTGTGTTGGAAGAAAGCGAGAAGTCTCTACAAAAGGTGAAAAAGCAAAAACGGCCAAAATAGATGACGGAAGAAACTCTGAAAATTGCCCAGAAATGCAGAGAAGCTAAAGCCAGAGGAGAAAGAAAGACAATCGCAGAACTCAACAGAGATTTCCAACGTGCAGCAAGACAGGACAAGGAAAAGTACTACAATGACACTTGCAAGGAAATAGAAGCAGAAACTATTAGAGGAAGAACAAGATCAGCTTTCCTAAAGCTACGAGAGTTAAAGAAAAAGTTCCAGCCTCGAATTGGAATGTTACAAGATGCTCAAGGTTCTATGTTGAATGATGCTGAGAAGATCAAGAAAAGGTGGAAGGAATATACAGAGTTTTTATATGATAAAGATCAAGTGGACCAACAGCCGTTTCAACCTGTACCTTATGATCGGGAACCATTGGTGATGAAAGAAGAAGTTGAAGCAGCATTGAAAGCCTTATCAAAGAACAAAGCACCAGGCATTGATAGCATTCCCATAGAAGTATTGCAGCAATCTGATGCAGCTGTTACCATACTTACAAGGCTCTGCCAAGAAATATGGAAGACAACATCATGGCCAACTGACTGGAAAAGATCTGTGTTTATACCAATACTAAAGAAAGGTGATCCAACTGACTGTGGAAATTATCGCACAATCGCTCTGATCCCACATGCCAGCAAGATTCTACTGAAGATTATTCAAAAGAGACTACAACCATACCTGGAACAAGAACTACCTGACGTGCAAGCAGGGTTCAGGAAAGGGCGAGGAACGAGAGACATCATTGCGGATGTGAGATGGATCCTTGAAAAGACTAAAGAATACCAAAAGGATATCTATTTGTGCTTTATCGACTATAGCAAGGCTTTTGACTGTTGTCAGACGGCTGCCTAGGGTGAGAACTTACACAATCTTGATGATGCATATATTCATATGATTCTTGCAAGGTATTGTGGGTAATGTAGTTCTTTCACTCCAAACACAGCTGAAGACAATAATTGAGTTGTGAAACCAGTGATAAGGCCAATAAAATACTTCTTTTATTGATGGGGTTTAATTCACCCAGCACAAGTATGCTTGTTAGCAATATAAATGCGGTTACTTGCTTGCAGTGTTTAAATGGATAACATAAAGTCACAAAGCAAATCAGAAAACAACCTTCAGCTTGTCAGGCAATTAGCTAATGTTTTCTTAGCAAATAATTACCAAATAAAAAGGCACAAAGAAATGAATAAACTTTGCTTGTTAGGTTAACTTCTGCTTATTTTCCACGCAGATCCCAGCAGTGATTCTCCCTTGCTCACACACACAATCAGGTGCAGCTTTAATTACTATCAATTGACCAGCTGAAACCCTTTAGCTGGCTGGCTGCTACTGTGTGAACCCAAATCCTGCTTTAAGAGCTGTTTGCAGTGGAAATAAAGAACAAAGTTAGGTTTCTTTGTGATGGCTGAGGTGTTTGCTCACAGAAAGCTAGCAATAGCATTTAGATAGAGAACAGTCCATGTAATGAATAGTTTCATCTGCTGTATCTCCCCCTTCATCAATCAGCATAGGGTCACTATCATACATTGGCACAGACGAGTCTTTCCATAAGGCACTATCATGAGAATGCTTATTCCCTTGCTGCCATTCACTATTATAGATAGGGTCTGGATCAGTGTTCATATCTGAGCCTCTCCTGCTATCATAATTCCTCTCTGTATATCCTGGCCAGTATGTAATCCAGTTCTGATGTCCAGCCTTCCAATCTTGATCCCTGGACACTGGATCTTCCCTCACATACCTTTTGGCATAGGTCTGAAAGTCCTTTCCACGTGCAGTCTTCTCTCTTCTAGGTAGCCACTGGTGATTCCTATCTCTGCCCTTCCATTCCTCTGGCTGACTCCAGTCCAATGGACCCTGCTGGCACTTGGAATACCTCCCAGTATGGGTACTGCCTTGGATTCTCCCAGACCTTCCAATGGCCTTCCTTCTCTTCCTTCCAGAGAGTTTCCTTCTCTCTATCCGCTTGGCTTGGCTTCTGCTTCTCGAGATGATGTTGGTGCTTGAGCTTGAAGCTGTTGCTGTCTCCTTTCCTGAAGCTGTTATCTGAAGAATCAGCTCTATTCTTATTCTGTCTTAATGTGTGCTCCTCCCTAACACAGCGCAGCTGTGTTGAATCAGGCCCTGCCCTTTGAGATGAGTGCTTAGGGATTACCTCATAGCTCTCTTGATTGCACAAACATTTTCTCACTTCAGCCTCCCTCATGGCTGCTGGAAACCTGGTGCATTCTGGGACTGGTAGTCTTTTATGTGAAAACTCTGTTTTCTTACTTCTACCAGAACTGACAGGTTGCTTGTTCAGAGTCACATCATCTTTTCTATAGCTCCTACCTGAGCTATGATAAGCTTCCTTATCACACTGTGTAAACCATGAGAAACTCTGGGCCACATTAAGAGGCATGGGTATACCTGAACACCGTTCTCTTGCGAAATCTGTACATTGACCAAGAAGCAACAGTTTGAACGGAACAAGGAGAAACAGAATGGTTTAAAACAAGCAAAGGTGTAAGACAAGGCTGCATACTTTCCCCCTACCTGTTTAATTTATATGCAGAACAAATCAACAGAGAAGCAGGATTGTATGAAGATAACAGAGGTGTGAAGATTGGTGGAAGACTCATCAACAACCTTCGCTATGCTGATGATACCACATTACTGGCTGAAAGTGTAGATGATCTGAAACATTTGCTTCTCACAATCAAAGAACATAGTCTCAAAATGGGCCTGTACCTTAATGTAAAGAAGACAAAGATCATGACAACTGGCATAATCAACAGGTTCATCGTTCAAGGAGAAGAAATTGAAATTGTGAACAACTTTAACCTACTTGGATCAACTATCAATAAAGAAGCAACAAGCAGTCAAGAAATCAGACGACGCATTGCTCTTGGCAGAATGGCTATGAAAGACCTAGATAAGATTCTCAAGAGCAGAGATGTCTCTCTCCATACAAAGATTCGACTTGTTCAAGCCATGGTATTTTCAATAACATCATATGGATGTGAAAGCTGGACAGTGAAAAAGATAGACAGGAAGAAAATTGATGCCTTTGAATTATGGTGCTGGCGGCGAATACTGTGTATACCATGGACTGCCCGAAGAACAAACCAGTCAGTACTAGAGGAGATAAAACCTAAGCTTTCTTTAGAAGCTCAGATGACAAGACTTCGACTTTCATACTTTGGACACATCATGCGAAGAGAGAGATCATTAGAGAGAGACATCATGCTTGGCAAGATAAGATCAACGCAAAAGAGGAAGGCCAGCAATGAGATGGATCGATACAATAACAGCAGCTATGGGTACCAGTCTGTCAACAATGAGCCGCCTGACTGAAGACCGAACACAATTTAGGATAGCTATACAGAGGGTCGCCATGAGTCGACTCCAACTCGACGGCACTTAACAACAACAATGTTTCCTCAAGGGACCTCAGATAAGCAACTGGAGACAAGAGCAGGAGTGAAAACATTTTTTGACCTAATTGAATTATAGAAAATATTTTTGACGTTTCATGCATTCCTTACAAAATTCCTAAACTGCAATACATTGAATGGTGCAATGATTCAAAATAAAAAAATATATGAGTTTTACACAGGAGAGTTATGATTTTTCTAGAAAAGCGTTTTGTCTTTGCAGACTAATGAGTCTAGAAGGATTGAGTATCTGGGACTGCTCCCTTCTGCTAATGCAGTCTGATCTGATTGTCAGCTAGCAGAGATGTGTGCTGGGTGGTTTTGAATACCAGTGGGTTTGGCATTTTATGAACAATATGGAAAGATCAAATCATGTCTGTTTCTTTCTTTTCAGATGCTTTCAATCCTTGGGGAAGGAGTGCAGCCAGCTCTGTAGAATATTTTTTTTTCTTTACAGCTGAATTAGAAGTCAGTCATGTTAGTTCATAAAAGGACCAGATGTACTCAGCACTTTTTTCCATTGATACAAAAAGGAAAAACAATGGGGAAAACCCTCCAGTATATCTGCCCTAAAATGACTTTTCCGTATGTGCCAAAACCTTTAAATACCAAAAGAACATAAGAAATTGCCATGCTGGGTCAGAATGAAGGCCCATCAAGCCCAGTATCTTGTTTCCAACGGTGGCCAATCTGGGTCACAACCACCTGGCATAACCCCAGAAAAAAACAGATCCCATGATATTTATCCCCAGGGATAAGAAGGAGCTTTCCCCTAAATCTACCTTAATAATAGTTTATGGATTTTTCCTTCACAAATTTGTCTAAACCTTTTTTAAACCTGCTTTTACCATATCATCTGGCAAAGACGTCCTGCCATTTCTTTCTGTACAACATCAACAAAATCTGTCTATTCCTTTCTGAAGACACTACTAAGACAATTATCCACTCCTTAGTCACCTCCCGTCTAGACTATTGTTACCTACTCCTTGCTGGTCTCCCTCTGAATCATCTCTCTCCCCTTTAATCAGTTCAACACTCTGTTGTGGGCTAATTTTCTGCCAGCCTCCTCATGCTCATATTACCCCACTTCTCAAGTCACTTCATTGACTCCCAATCCATTTCCACATCCAGTTCAAACTTCTCCTGCAGCTCCTCACTACCTTTCTTCTCTTATCTTTCCCTACACCCCTCCTCGGAAACTCCACTCTTCTGATAAATCGCTTCTATCTGTGCCCTTCTCTTCAATTGCTAACTCCAGACTTTGCTCCTTTCGCCTTGCTGCTCCTTATGCCTGGAACAAACTGCCTGAGTCTGTACTTCAGGTTCCTTCTCTGGCCCTTTTCAAATCCATGCTGAAAACTCATCTCTTCGCTGCCGCTTTCGGATCTTGGCTCACCTGATCTCCTTTGTGTTTCCTTACCATTCCCCCTAGATGTATCCCATACCTACAGCTACTGTGTTGTCTGTCTTTAGTCAAAAAATGGTCCCTGCTTATCAGAGCTTACAGTCTAGTTCTCTGATAAGCAGGGACCATTTTTTATATGTGTCTGTGCAGCTCTGTGTACGTCTTGTAGTGCTATACAAATGTTCGGTAGTAGTAATGAATTATACATTGAGCAAAAGAAATATTTTCTCCTATCAGTTTTAAATATACTACTTTGTAATTCATGGTATGTCCCCTACCCTTGCATCTTTTGAGAGAGTAAATAATTGATTCACATTTACTCATTCCACTCCACTCAGGAATTTATAGACGTCTATCATGCTTGGCAAGATAGAAGGTCAACGCAGAAGAGTAAGGCCAGCAATGAGATGGATCGATACAATAACAGTAGCTATGGGTACCAGTCTGTCAACAATGAGCCGCCAGACTGAAGACCGAACCCAATTTAGGACAACTATCCAGAGGGTCGCCATGAGTCGACACCGACTCAAGGGCACTTAACAACAACAACATCATATCTCCTCTTAGGTATCTCTTCTCCAAGCTGAAGAGCCCTAACCTCTTTAGCTTTTCCTAATAAGAGAGTTGCTCCATCCTCTTTATCATTGTGTTTGCCCTTCTCTGTATCTTTTCTCATGCTGCTCTATCTTCTTTGAGTTGTAGCGAATTGCGGTTGCACCATGGAACGATACAGAGATATTATGATATTCTTTGTTTTATTCTCTATTTCTTTCCTAATAATTCCTAACTTTATTTTTGTTTTTTTGTTGTTTTTTTTGCTGCTGCCATACACTGGGCAGATTTCAACATATTGACCATGATGATGCCTAGACCCTCTTCCAGGATGGTGACTCAATGCGAAACCCTGCATCATGTAGCTGTAATTTGGATTACTCTTCCCTGTGTGCATCAGTTTTCTCTTGTCCACATTAAATTTCATCTGCCATTTGGATGCCCAGTCTCCCAGTCTTGCAAGTCCTTCTGCAATTTCTCATAATCCTCATGCAGTTTAACAACTTTGAATAATTTGTTGTCATCTGCAAATTTAATGATCTCACTCATGGTTCTCACTTCCAGATCATTTATAAATATGTTAAAAAGCACTGGTCCTGGTACAGATCCCTGGAGTATTTCACTGTTTACCTTCTTCCAATTAGAAAATGAACAATTTAACCTTATTCTCTTTTAGTCAATTCTCTGTCCACAATAGGACACTGTCTCCTATCCGATGCTTTTTAATTTCCTGAGGCCTTACCAGCTTACCTCTAACCACATGTTTATTCATGCCTTGGAAAAATGTAGCAGGTTCATGAGGCAAGACTTCCCTTAACTGAATTCATGTTGACTTTGTCCATGTCTGTCTATAAAGGTCTTTTACTAAAGGGCAGTAAGATACTGCACCTAATGTGCCAATAGCACTGTAACTATGGTGAATTAGGTGCAATACCACCATTTTAATTGTCAGAAACGTGGAAAGCATTTCTGGGGCCGTTAATTTTCCCTAATGTGGGCTGCATTAGCACGGATGCACCTAACTGCATTAGCATGGATGCACCTAACTGCATTAGCACGGATGCACCTAACTGCATTAGCACGGATGCACCTAACTGCATTAGCACGGATGCACCTAACTGCATTAGCACGGATGCACCTAACTGCATTAGCACGGATGCACCTAACTGCATTAGCACGGATGCACCTAACTGCATTAGCACGGATGCACCTAACTGCATTAGCACGGATGCACCTAACTGCATTAGCACGGATGCACCTAACTGCATTAGCACGGATGCACCTAACTGCATTAGCACGGATGCACCTAACTGCATTAGCACGGATGCACCTAACTGCATTAGCACGGATGCACATATTGAGGTGGTGTTAGGTGAACCCACGCTAATACAGTTAACGCACACTGTGAACCCAGTACTAAGTGCACTGAGCTCATCATGCCCATTCTCCACCCCAACCGCCCATTCATGACTCTAACATGACTCTAACATGGGCTGCACAGTTAGTGCGGGAATCATCCCTTGCTATCATGACCCCACACTAGCTGCAGCGCATGTCCAGAACACGAGCTGCCAGCTAGCACGCTTTAGTAAAAGACCCTCTACATGTTCAGAAACTTCATCTTTTATAAAGCGTAGTTACTCATTTGTAACAGGTGTTCTCCAGGGACAGCAGGAATCAGTCCCCACATATGGATGATGTTGGCACTGATGGAGCCCACACTGAGCATTTCCCCAGCTTTCAAAGAAAATCTTTGGGACATGCTATCATGCATGCGAGGTCCCCTTCTCGCCCAAGGGTGCTATCTTGCTCAGTCAGATGACATAGCTAGGACGGCAGTAAAAAAACAATGTAGAGAGGCAACTCCTAGGGGAGGAGGGAAGGTTGTGAGGACTGATTCCTGCTGTCCCTGGAGAACACCTTTTACAGGTGAGTAACTATGCTTTCTCCAGGAACAAACAGGAAGTCAGTCCTCACATATGGGACTCCCTAGCTCCAGGCTGCCAAAGACCAAACCACGACAGCACCAATGGTGACCAATCAGGCAGCCATGAGTTGCAGAAGGTGAGTCCCCACTGAGAGACTCTGCAAGACCCTAGCGTCCAATGACACTATCACTCCACTCAGGGCCGGATTTACCTTGAGTGAGGCCCTACGCCAACAAAAATTGTGGGCCCCCAGCAGGGGCGGCCCAAGGGGGGTGCGGGGCCTCATTTGCATAAGGGGCCTCATTTGCATAAATATTTGCATAATGTTACCATATACTAACTTTTAGTAAACGTGCCTCTTAATGAGTGTATGGATAAAGAAAGACTAAAAGATTTCTACATTACTATAATCCAGTGCCAACTGCCAGACACATTAGGAACTACTACAAACACTGCCCATTTAGAACCCATAGTAAACCCGCCGTATCCTAACAGCACTACCAGGACTCACAAAGCACCATACTCTACCAATCAAAAGGCAACACTGCAAATATTAAACCAGTACATTTCAGAGAACAACAATACATGACCTACTGGGGAAAGAGAACAAGTGGCAATGTCAAATAGGAATTATATAAACAGAACACCTCAGCTCAGTTACACATGCAGAACATAGACCATCACCAAACAAGTAATCACAATTTAGAAACAGGAAGACAATAATTAAACTGGGAATCCCAAAAGCCAAACTTGGAATGTACAACACTGTAGAAATAAAACTATACATTAATTTGCTCTTGTACTAAACAAAGCGCAGACGTTAATGATGCACATTTACCAGAGCTGACATATTCCAATTAATAAATTCAAAATAAAGAGATATTTTTCTACCTTTTGTGCATTTTTTTCAGCTGCAATTGCTCCAGCCACTTTCTTCTGGTTTCTTCGTGTCTTCTGCTAACTCTCCATCGTTTGCTGTCCATTTGTCCTTTCTTCTCTCTTCTAGATTTTTTTCCATTCTCTCTCTACATCTGCTTTAACATACTAATCTTTCTCCTTTTGCTCTTTCCTCATTCCTATTTCATCCACTCAAATTTTACCCCTCCATCCTCAATCCCCACTTACTCTCCCAATACCCGGCCAATTCTAGATTTTTTATCCCTCCCACACAAAATATTTTTCCCTTCTCCATTTTACTCTTCCAGCCCCATCCCATTCTAATCCTCCCCCAACATCAGCTCCCTTCTAGTTCCAGCCTCACCCAGCATCCATTCCCTTCTAGTCCCTGCATCAGCCCATTTCCAGTCCTAGCCATCCATCAGCCAATTTCCAGTCCTAGCAACCCCCCAACCCAATACCAGTCCTAGCCCCCCATCAACCCACTTACAGTCCTTAACCCATCACCCCATTTTCAGTTTAAGCCCCCCCTATAACCCATTACCAGTCCTAACCCCCATCAGCCCACTTCCAGTCCTAACCCCATCAACCCATTTCCAGTCAGCCCCCCATAGCCCATTGCCAGTCCTACCCCCCCATCAGCCCACAGCCCATTACCAGTCCTAACCCCATCATCCCACCTCCAGTTTTAACCCCCCAGCCCATTTCCAGTCCTAGCCCCCCCATAGCCCATTACCAGACAGCCCCCATCAGCCCACAGCCCATTACCAGTCTTATCCCCCCAAAGCCCATTACCAGTTCTAAACCCCCCCAACAGCCCAGTACCAGTCCTAACCCCATAAGCCCACCTCCAGTCTTAACCCCCCAGCCCATTTCCAGTTCTAGCCCCCCCATAGCCCATTACCATACAGCCCACATCAGCCCACAGCCCATTACCAGTCTTAACCCCCCCCCAAAGCCCATTGCCAGTTCTAAGCCCCCCCAACAGCCCACAGTCCATTACCAGTCCTAACCCCATCAGCCCACCTCTAGCCTTAACCCCCCCAGCCCATTTCCAGCCCCAGCCCCCCCAATAGCCCATTACCAGTCCTACCCCCCCATAGCCCATTACCAGCCCTACCCCCCCAGCCCATTTCCATCCCCAGCCCCCCCCATAGCGCATTACAAGTCCTCCCCCCCCCCCATAGCCCATTACCAGCCCTACCCCCCCAGCCCATTTCCAGCCCCAGCCCCCCCAATCGCCAATTACCCGTCCTACCCCCCCCATAGCCCATTACCAGTCCTACCCCCCCCCCCGTCGGCCTAAAGTAAAATTTAATTTTAAAAAAAAACCTGGTGGCTGCCGCCGCGGGGCCCCCTCTGCTGCCGCGGCAGCACCGATTGACCCGCGGGGGCCCCGTCTACAAGCTGAAGCCGTCGGGTCGGGTCGGGTCGGGTCGTTCCTCCCTCCCTTCGTCCGTGCAGGCTGCAGGCTGTGAGAGACGCGAAAGGAGAGTGTCTCCTCGCGTCTCTGTTAAGCCCGCAGGGGCTGATGGGAAATTTCCCATCAGCCCCTGCGGGCTTTACAGAGACGCGAGGAGACGCTCTCTCTTCGCGTCTCTCACAGCCTGCAGCCTGCACGGAGGGAGGGAGGGAGGGAGGAACGACCCGACCCGACCCGACGGCTTCAGCTTGTAGACGGGGCCCCCGCGGGTCAATCGATGCTGCCGCGGCAGCAGAGGGGGCCCCGCGGCGGCAGCCACCAGGGTTTTTTTTTAAATTGTATTTAAAGAGATCACGTGAGCACATGAGCGAGTGAGGACGTGTCCTCAGTGCGCTCCCGGACCGTTTCCCTAAAAACGGCAAGAAAGCGGCAATCTTGAGAGCGGGTGCGAGCGGTAATCGTGGGAGTACTAACCCGGAGACTCTTCGTGAGTAAAGAGCCTTGAAGGTGAGCGCGAGGTGCGGCGCATCCATGCGGTCTGCAGCAAAACGGGAGAAGGACAAAGTACCTGGGCCCCGAGACCATAAGATGGCGGCGACCACGCGGTCTGGAACGAGCCTGAGTTCCCCCGGGTCGTCTCCGGGCTCAGGAGCCGGCGAATCGGGAGCGGAAGACCTTGCCCAAGAAGTCGCTAAGTTGTTAGCACCCCAGCTAGATTCCATTCTGCACAAATTAGATGCAATGGCAGAGACATATGGCGAGCTTACCCGGAGAGTAGAGGAAGCTGAGCATCGCATCACAGCACTAGAAGAGGGTGAGGGGAAACATGATACCCTCTTAGCTCGGCACCAGAAGGAAATTGCAACGCTCCTTGAAAAAACGGACGATCTTGAAAATAGATCACGCCGCAATAATTTGCGGCTGGTGGGAGTACCAGAGGCCTGGTCTGATCAACAACTTGCTGGGCTTTTTGAATCTTGGCTACCCAAAGAGTTGGGGCTCGAGGATTTGATTGGCCGGGTCATAGTGGAGCGAGCGCACCGCCTGGGACCGAAGAGGGGCCCTGATGAGAGACCGCGACCGGTGTTAGCCCGGTTAATGAACTTCCAGCACAAAATGGCCCTACTTCAGGCATATCGCAAGAGGCGCTCCCTACAACTGGACAATAAAGTGGTTCTAATGTTCCAGGACTACTCTGCCGCCTTAGCGGCTAAGCGAAAGGAGTTCTCCCCACTTTGTGGCCAACTGGTGAAAGCGGGCATTCGCTTTGCCCTTGTGTATCCTGCTATATTGCGTGTATACCATGAGGGGAAGACCCATAATTTTGATCGAACTTCGGCGGCAAAGACCTTCCTGGCTGCGATGCTGCGCACTGGGTCGGAGACTGGCGTGGACACTGCGCCTTGATCGGGAATATGGACCTGCTTGACTGTAACCTGGATGGGCAGGCCTCGCGTCTCCTAGACTGGATGAGAGTGTCTAGTGTGATGGGGGCTGCCAATAGGACATTATTGTGGGGGTGACATGGCTGCTACACTGGTGGTGGATGTGTAGCTACAGGTTGATGATCTCTGTACCCTGCTGGTTTAACCATGTTGTGTTATTAGCACTAAGCATGTTGGCTTTTTCTTTGCTGGGGTGCTTGGTTGAGCTGTGATTCACCCAGACTCTCTGTAGGGAACTGCAGGGGGACGGTCCGGAAGTGCGGGCTGTGATTCTCTCTTTTTGAGGGTTATGGTGGAGTTTTTTAAGGTAAAGGTAGAGGGAGGGAGGGGGAGGGGGGGAGTAGTACTGGTTCGGGGGAGGGAGGGGGGACGGGACCGAGAGGAGTTGGAGTGGTGGGCGGAAGGGAACGAGGTGGAGGTTGAAGAGAGGCTTGTAGAGAGGATTAGAGGGGTGTGGGTAGGGGAGGGCGGAGGATGGCACGCGGTGAAGACTTGGGAGGGAGAACAGGGGAGGGTTTTAAATGGGAGGGGGGCTAAAGTGTGGGTATTGGGAACGCAGCATGGTAGGCGGAGCATTGGGGGCCTTGAGATAACGCACCTGGAGATGAGGCTGGGCATCTCTGGGTGGCTTTATGGATGTTTGATTTGCTGGTTTGAATGGAGTGGGGACTATGCCTGAGATAAAGATAGTGTCTTGGAATGTTGGAGGCATAGGCTCCCAGATAAAACGAACTAAGATCCTGCAGGGGTTGAAGCGAAAGGGAACGCATATTGCCCTGTTGCAAGAGACCCATTTAAGTGCCAGGGAACATCAGAAATTGAGGCGCGATTGGGTAGAGGTTTCTTATGGTGCTGATTCCGGCACAAAGAAAGCGGGAGTAGCGGTGTTAGTACGGAGGGGGGTGCCCTTTGAAGTTCACACAGCGCAGGCAGATCCACATGGCAGATATCTCTTGTTGCAGGGCAAGCTCTTTGCTGAACCACTGTGGATATTGAATGTGTATGCTCCAAATGTTTATGAACACGCTTTCTTTACACATTTATTGGGCTTGCTGAAAGGTGCGGGGCGGGCAAACGTCATTGTGGCAGGGGACTTTAATTGTCCACATGATCCGCGATTTGATAAGTCCCATCATCGGGAGGAGGGTGCCTGGTCACGAAGGGGAGTTAGCTATCTTTGTAGGCAGGGTGAGTTAGTGGATGTGTGGCGCATGCTACACCCGGGTGACCGCACATACACTCACCAGTCCAGAGCGCATCTAACCTGGTCCCGCATAGACTCTATTCTGGTTAATGCGAAGGGAGTTTCGTGTGTCCTGCAGGCTGAGATAGAACCGATTATGATCTCGGACCATGGGATGGTTTGGATAACTTGGGATTGTGCAGGGCCGCCTAGAGCAGGATGGCGCTTTCCTGTCTACCTATGGGAAGACGAGGACTTTCGGGAATATTTGCAAAAACAGTGGGAAGAGTATGTCTCATTCAATGATACCCCGCAGTGTTCACCGATATTGTTTTGGGAGGCTAGTAAGGCCGTGCTGCGTGGAGCGATTATTTCGTATACTGCCCGTCGACGTAGGCACATAGACCGTAGTGTGCTGCAATTGGAACGTGACTTACGAATACTGCAGGGGAAGTTGGGTGGGCATAGGGATAGTGCCGTCCAGCGGGAATACACTCGAACGCAGGCAGTTCTGAATGCATTGCTCCAGAGTAGAGCGACGCTTTCGATACAACACTATAAACATCGTCTACATGTATTTGGTAACCGTTCTGGGAGCTTATTAGCAAAGCTTATTCGGACGTCCGGGGGTACTCGCTTTATCCCAGTCCTGCGAGATGAGACTGGTAAGATACAACATAGATCGGAGGACATAGCTAAGATTTTCCGTACCTTTTATGAGCGCCTCTATAGTGAAGAGGAGAGGGACTATGCCCAAGCGGTGGCTTTCCTGCAGAACTTAGAGCTGCCGCGTCTTTCGGCGGGAATATTAGCACAATTGAATGCCCCACTGTCGGTAGCAGAGGTCTTGGAGGGTATTAAGCGGGGTAAGTCTCATAAGGCTCCAGGCCCAGATGGTTTTAGCATGGAGTATTATAAAATTTTGGCTCCGAATTTGGCTCCTTCTATGGTGGTGATGTTTGAAGCGGCGCGGGATGCTGGGATATTTCCGCGAGATATGAGGTGTGCGGACATTACGGTGATCCCCAAACCGGGGAAAGATCCGATGGATCCTGCCTCATATCGACCGATCTCTCTTATAAATTGTGACTTAAAGCTTCTGGCCTCCGTACTGGCAAATCGGCTCACCCCCGTCTTACCGTCTCTTATTAATGAGCGACAAGTCGGATTTGTGCGGGGTCGGGAGGCATCGTGGAATATTACTAGACTTCTTTTAGGTATGGATCATTGTTTGCAGCATAATGAGGAGCTCCTGCTAGTTAGTCTGGATGCAGAGAAGGCCTTTGATAGAGTGGCCTGGCGCTATCTCTGGGTCGCTTTAGAGGCCTTTGGTTTTCATGGGGATTTCATGCGCTGGGTTCGGGCACTGTATGCGCAACCTATGGCACGAGTGGGTTCTAATGGAGTTTTCTCGGACCCCTTTGAATTGGCGAGAGGAACTCGACAGGGATGCCCTCTCTCCCCATTATTATTTGTGTTGGCCTTGGAGCCGCTGCTACAGGCTCTGCAGACCGACCCCGGAATTATGGGGATTCAAATGGGTGGAGACGTGCTGAAAGTTTGTGCCTTTGCTGATGACATGTTGCTCTGCCTTACTACTCCGCTCATGTCATTGCCTCATGCACTAACTCTGATACGGGCATACGGACGATTTTCGGGTCTAAAAATTAACACTACGAAGTCGGTGGTTTTAGATGTGGGGGGGAGAGTGCGACCTCGTTGGGTAGGGGAGTTTCCATTGGTGTGGGCGGACGGGCAGATTACGTATTTGGGTGTGCAGTTGCCGGAGCGACCAGATGATTTATATCGTGTTAATGTGCCCAGATTACTTGCTAGAAGTCAAAAGACCTTACTGAGCTGGCAGGGTCTTCCACTGTCACTGAGAGGGCGGATCGCGCTGTTTACAATGGGAGAATTTCCTAGGTGGATTTATGTTCTTCGTCTGCTACCGGTTTGGATTCTTGATGGGGATTGGAGGCGCCTGGAACAATATCTTCGAGCGTTTTTATGGGGAGGTCGACGGGCGCGTATATCTTTACGGGCCTTGCAGACTAGACGGGAGGAAGGCGGTTTAGAGATGCCATCGCTGCGCAATTATAATCTTCGGTATTTGGCCCGCCACATATGGGCGATCCTGGAAGGACTCGAGGGGGGGGCTCTGGCCCGACAGGTGACAACGGCCTTCACCCCGTATCATCTCCTTTATCTCCTACATGTTGAGCACTTACCCCCGGTGTCTCGGGTGGGGGTGGGGAGGAAATATTTGGAGGCCCTGCGCGCTGGCTGGAGGGTACTCTGTCAGAGATTTGACTGGGATCGCCGACTGTCTCCACTGATGCCCCTGGTGGGTAACCCGGACTTTCGACCAGGTTTTTCTCAGCGTACTATCTTTTGCACATGGGCAGACAAGGGATTGGTGTGTCTTGGAGATTTGTATACGGGAGCGGCGGGTGTACTCGATAGTTTTCAGCAGATACGACAGCGATATGACATTCGCGCCCAAGATTTCTTTGGTTATCTGCAGGTGCGGCATTATTTAACCTCAACGATTGTGAGAGCTGAGGGGTGGTTGCTCTCTAGTTCTCCCCGTTTTGTGCTGGGAAAGTTGGTGGACCGCTTGCCGGGGGAGGAGATTAGTCGGCAGTTGCTCCGACCCTCCGGAGGGGATATGCTTTTGGTGGACCTTGCAGGTAGGTGGCGAGGGGATGGCGTAGAAGAGATGACGGCGGATATATTGCGCGTAGCATTTGAGGGGATTCTGAAAGGATCGAAGTGGGTCTATCTCCAGGAAATGCAGTATAAGTTTTTGTGGAGAGCATATACTAGCGACCAATGGGCTGCACAGGCTGGAGTTCGGCCTAATGCCTTATGCGGATGGTGTGATCGGGAAGTTGGAACCCTGCTCCATAAGTTTTGGGGTTGCCCGAAGGTGCATGATTTATGGGTGCGAGTTTGCGCTCAGCTACAACGGTGGACGGGGTCAGAGTGCAACATACAGAGGGAAGTGTGTCTCTTCCATAATTGGACTTTAGGCTTTACTTACCTGCCGTACAGGCGTAGAGTGTTATTTGAGCGGGGCTTTCTGTTGGTCAAGCGGGCGTTACTCCGTCGCTGGATCTCTTCCTCACCCCCCTTTTTGGGGATGTGGGAACAGTCTATGTTTGATTTGATGATCATGGAAAGGATGACTGCTCAACAGAAGGGAGGTAGGGTTTGGGAGGAGTTTTGGGAAGTGTGGTCCCCTGTGATTTCTCAACTGTCCGCAAAGGAGCGAGGGGTGGTGCTTAACGTTGGTGGATGAGGCCCTAGGAGTGGGATGCCCGACTTGACGTGGGAGGCTTCCTGCCGCAGTGACGTAGCCATTCCTGCAGGGCTGTCCCGATGCTGTCTCGGGGCTGACCCAGTGTTGTCCCGGTGTTGCCCGGATGTGCTCTGCACCAGATATATGTAGTTTCCCTTTCACTGAGACTTTGGCCCCTTTTCTGTCTTGTGTAGGGCGCTGGGGAGAGGGGGACTAGCCAGTGGCTGTCTGTTGGGCCTTTTCTAGCTCTGATATGTGCGATGAATCCTACATGCTGTGAGGGGAGGGGAGGGTAGGGCAAACGGGGGGGGGGGGGGTTAAGGGGTGGCTGTGTTGGGGGGTTATTAGTATCAATGTTATTAGTATCAATGTTCATTGGATATATCGGTTGTTGTTCTCTAATGCTGTATTGTTTGCTCTTTTGGAAAAATTTTCAATAAAAATGATGTGAACTAAATTGTATTTAAAAAAAATTTACTTCTTCTTTTTTTGTGGGCCCCTGCCGGCTGTGGGCCCTACGCCATGGCGTATAGGTAAATCCGGCCCTGACTCCACTAACCCGAACAGTTAGAGGGCAGGAGTTGCCTACACCCTGAGAATATTATGGAGCACTGTCCGGCCAAAGGTACTGTCCCTGTGGGACTCGCTTTCCAGGCAGTAGTGAACTGCGAATGTATGAACTGAAGACCATGTGGCAGCCTTGCAGATCTTTGTCACTAGCACTGAGTGGAGGATGGCCTCAGATGTGGCCATCACCCTCACGTGATGCGCTGTGATCCGGTGCTCAAGGAAGAGGCCAGCTCACTCATAGGCGAGGGCAATATAGTCTGCTACTCAAATGACAGAGTTTGCTTAGTCATGGGGAGCCCAGTCAACTGGGGTCATAAGACACGAAAAGCTGAGGAGCTTTGCAATGGGCCCAAGTCCGCTGTAAGTAGAAGGACAGGGCCTGTTTGCAATCTAGTGTATAAAGTACTAGTTCCTCCCTGCTGGCCTGAGGCCATGGAAAGAAGGTGGGGAGGACCACCTTTTGATTGAGGTGGAAAGGAGATACCACCTTCGGGAGGAAATTTGGGGTGTGTGCGGAGAACTACACTGTTCTTATAGAACCTTGTATATGGTGGATCTGTTACCAGGGCCTGAAGTTCACTTACTCTTCAAGTAGATGTGAGGGCCACTAGAAAGGCCACTTTCCAAGACAGGTACCACAGGTGGCAAGTGGCTAGAGGCTCGAATGGCAGTTTGGTGAGTTGGGAGAGCACCACATTGAGATCCCACTCCACCGCTGGAGGGCAGAGGGGGCTTGGATAACAGGAGGCCTTGGAGGAACCTGGAGACCAGGGGCTGACCTGAGAGGGGTTTTCCCTCGATACAGTGGTGGTGAGCAGCTATGGCGCTCAGATGCACCCTCACCGTGTGTACGACAGATGTGGTAGCTGCTGAAGTACTAGTTACACGTGGCAGGTGACGGGATTCTCCTCTTTTTCCACACACCAGGCAGAGAACCTTCTCCACTTAACGGCATAAATCCGTCTGGTGAAGGGTTTTTAGGAGGCCAGTAGGATCTCCTCGACTTCACCTGGAAGAATGAAAGGGTCCAACGCTACCCTTTCATCAGCCATGCTGTCAGCATTAGCAACCCCAGATTGGGATGCAGGAGGGTGCCCGCCTTCTGTGACAAGAGGTCCGGGGCCTGACCCAGTGGGACTGGGAGTGCCACCGAAAGGGAAGACAACAGAGGGAACCAAGGTCGCCTGGGCCACCTGGGGGCGATCAGTATAACTGATGCCCTCTCGCTCTGGACCTGAAGAGGGTGCTGGCAAACAGGGCGGTTGATGGGAATGCATAGAGTAGGCCTTCGGACCATGAGATCAGGAAGGCATCTGCTGCCACTTTCCCCTGGTGCAGCTGACACAAGCAAAAGCGAGACAGCTGCATACTGTCCAGGAAGGCGAATAGGTCCACTATGGGTCTGCCCCAGAGGTAGAAAAATTGCTCCATTACCCTGGGGTTTAAGCGCCACTCGTATGGACAAAGAACTCTGCTCAATCTTCCAATAGGCAGTTGTACTGGCCTGGGAGGCACACGCTCACCGAAGCATGCTGTTGCATGTTGAAGGAGAGGAGGGCCACTGCCTCCTAGTAGAGGGAGTATGAGCCCTTTCCCTCTTGCTTGTTGATATAAACCATGGCAACCTGGTTGTCCATCTGGATCAGCACAGGCCAGTGTCACAGGCAGTGATGGAACGCTCTTAGGGCCAAGAAGATTGCCCTGAGCTCTAGGAGATTGATCTGTAAGAGTGACTCCTCCTGAGACCAACTGCCCTGTGTGCGGTGGTTCCCACAATGCACCCCCCACCCCAGGAGGGAGGCATCTGTAGTCAGGGTCCTCTGCAGTGCGGGTGTCTGAAAGGGCATTCCCGCCTTGAGTGGCGCAAATATTTCCACCAGTTGAGGGACTCTGCCAGTTGGTGGGTAACCCTAACCCTGTCCATAGCCTGTCTGTGGATTCAGTCCACTGAGAGCAAAGGCACCATTGGGCTGTCCAAATATGTAAGTAGGCTAAGGGCATGACTTGGACTGTCGAAGCCATATGGCCAGCAGGCGGAGGAGGAGGTGAGTGTTGTACCTCTCCTGCCAGTTGCCTGAAGCATTCTGACCTTTCTCTTGGGAGGACGGCCTTGCCTGTAACGTGTCCAACTGGGTATCAATGAACTCCAGACTTTGGGCTGGAGAGAGATGGGATTTGGAATAGTTGATAATGAACCCCAAGTGCTGCAACAGGAGGGTTGCATGCTCTGCGGCCTGACTGACCTCTGAGGCCATACCATCCCTCATTAGCAAGTTGTCTAGGTAGGGGAAGACAAAAGCCTCTTTTAGGCGCAGATGGACGGCTACCACCACTATGCATTTGGTAGACCCTTGGCAAGGAGACCAGGCCGAAGGGTAGCACCCTGTACTGGTAGTCCTCCTTTCACCACAAACTATAGGTACTGCCTGTGGGAGGGGTGGATTAGGATGTGAGTGTACGCATCCTTTAGGTCCAAGGAGCACAGCCATTCTCCCTGATGGAGGTAAGACAGCAGTGTTCCAAGGAAGAGCATCTTGAACTTCTCCCTCACCAGAAACGTATTTAAGTTTCTCAAGTCTAGTATGGGCCTGAGGCCCGCAGTTCTCTTTGGGACAAGGAAGTACCTCGAGTAGAAGCCTTTTCCCCATAGATATTTGGGTACAGGCTCTACTGCATTGCCCCTGAACAGACCTGCAAGCTCTGAGAGCAGAAGGATCTGGTGAAGGAGAGGTTGCACCAGCTCTCCTGAGAAGAATCTGGGTGGTACCTGCTGTAGATGGAGGAGGTATCTCTCTCTTACCACTTGCAGTACCCACTGGTCCAAGGTGGCCTTGGCCCACCTGTGGGTGAAGAACGCCAGGTTGCTCCCTGTGGGCTGGTGAAGGTCTCCTGGGGGAGGGGAGACCCTGCCATGGGAGTCAAAAGCTCCCCCCTGGGTTGGGCTGGAGCCAGGTCCTGGGTCTTCTGAGTCTTGGGCTTCTGAGCTCTTAGGGTAAGAACCCTGTTGCTGGCCCAAGAAGGACTGGTAGTGGTGACTCTGTTATAAGAGCCCCTTTTTCCTCGGGAACAGGGGTCTTTTCCCTGAGAGTCTCTTATGGGGAAAGGAAGAGGTCTTTTTTGAGAGCCACTGGCAGGTCACCACATTGGCCTCTATCTCAGCCGCCTTGTTGGCCATAGGTTTGTCGAACAGGTACTCTCCAGTGCAGGGGATGTCAAGCAGCTTATCTTGGACCAATTGCTTGAGGTCCAAAGACTATAGCCAAACTTGGCACTGGGCACTGATGCCAGCCGCTGCTACTTGAGCTGTTGACTCGAAGCTGTCATAGGCTGCCTGGGAGAAGAACCTAGAGCAGTCCTTGATCCTGGAGGTCAGAGCTTGGAACCATTGGAGGGGTTCCCCGGCAAGCTCCGCTGAAAACCCGGACAACTCCTGGGTTACGGCCTTCAGACACATGCCTATGTATAGCTCTTAGGCCTGGATTTGACACCCCGGCATCGAGCCCTGATAGCACTTGCACCCAAGGGCATCGAGGGCCCTAGCCTCCCTTCCAGGGGGAACAGAAGAGTGGATCTTCTGGCTCTTAAGTTTTTACATGGTTGATTCGACAACCATGGAGTCATGTGGGAGTTGGGATTTGTGGAACCCCGGCCCTTTCCTGATGCGGTACATGGTGTCGAGGCATCAGCTGACTACCGGTACTGACACCAGGGTTTCCCACATTCTCAACAGCAGCTGCTCGAGGATTGGCTGCACTGGCAGTGTGAGAGTTTCCTTGGGTGAAGACTCATACTGGAGAATCATCAGTTCTTTGGTGCGCGGATCCTCCTCCGCCTTGGTTTGCACTGAGAGGGTTCTGGCCATATCTTTGACAAAGTTGTGGAAGGCCACGTCCTCCGGAGGAGAATGGCATCAGGGTGCCGGGCTAGATGGGTCCAAGGGAATATCTTGATGCCATCTAGTTTCTGGGGATGCCTCATCATCGGTCTCCCACTCGGAGTCAAGGGGTGATGACGAATCCAAGGCCCTACGACTCCTTGTCTCCAGGCAAGCGCCGAGGGGCCGGAGACCTTCAGAGGACCTGTGGTCCGAGTCACGGAAACAGGCTGAGGAAGATCAGATGCTCAAGGAATGGGAACGGGAACAGGACCAGGACCTCGACTGGTGCCACTCAGAACTCGGTTTGATGACCAGGGACTCCTCTGCAGTCGGGGGCCTGGTCGTCAGGGCAGATGATGTGGATGAACTAGTCAACATTGCCTGCTGCAGGGACAGGACAGCAGTGATGTTCTGCTCCAGGGCCACCATTCTAGTTTCCAAGCCAGAAGGCTCCACAGTTTTCAACGCGGGCACTGAGGATCTCGGGCCCAGAGCTGGCACTTTCGCGAGTGCATCCTCGACAAGAACTACAGTCTTGAGGAACCTCGCACGATCTCCACCAGCCGAGGAATCCTTTTTGAGGACCTTGGTAGGATGCTTCTTGGAGCCGCCTGAGTCCCTTCGAGCAGTTTTACCGGGTTTCTCCGATGGAACCAAAACGGACTTCTAGGATTTTTTCTTCTTTCTCTTGAGGTCCAGGGTCTTCTCGGAGGAGACACCGCCATGGGACTCCGAGGATGCTCGGGCCTCACAGGAAGTGCTGGACTTGGAGCTCGGCGTCAGGGAAGCTGGTGCTAAGTCAGACCTTGGGAACAGTTTCTCCTGCAACTCTGACCTCTTTTTATTGGTCTTAGATGTCATGGCCTGGCACAGGGCACAGGAGGTGCTGTAATGGTCTGGTACCAGGCAGCATAAGCAGCAGTCATGGGTGTCGGTGACTGACATGATTTGACTGCAGCGGTCACATTTTTTTAACCCACTGGGAGACATGGTGGGAAACACCCAGCCGGGGTCGACAGCCCCCAGGTGAAAAAAGGCACGAATGCAGATCGAGGCAAGCCTCAATCAAAAAAAGGGGGGAAAATCCAAAAACAGCACTGGGTCCGGCATTGGCTCAAGGGTGGAAGAGGAACCAGTATACCTGGGAAAGCTAACTTTTAAGGATATAGCAAGGATTTTTTCCAGGGAAACGGGACAGACGTCCATTGGGATCTGAGGAAAAAAGGAGACTGAGCAAGATGGCACCCTTGGGCGGGTAGGGGACCACGCATGCGTGGTAGCATGTACCAAAGGCTTTCTTTGAAAGTTGGGGAAATGCTCCGTAAGGACTCCATCAGCGCTGACGTCACCTGTATGTGAGGACTGACTTCTTGCTTGTTCCTGGAGAATAGTTTTGACAATTTTGCCTGGCACTGACATCAGGCTCAGTGGTCTATAGTTTCCTAGATCACCTCTGAATCCCTTTTTAAAAACTAGTGTTACGTTGGCCACCCTTCAATCCTCAGGTACCATAAATGAGGTCAGTGAAAGGTCACAGATTACTAATAGTATAACTGCAATTTCGAGTTCTTTAGCAACACTGAGTGATTCCTTTAGATAAAACTAAACAAAGGTTTTTCACATAAATTTTGGGTTGTTTTGTATGAGGTGCATTGTTTTGTTTTTTCATATAACTTTAACATGGGTTCACTGTTCACAATTCAGTAAATCTCTATTTGAGTAAAACGGAAGAGTGGTCATGAGAGGGGTTTTCTCCTCAAGACAAACCTTCAAACAAATAAAAAAAACAATTATTTTTACATTATAGTGCTCAGCCAATACTGCTTTTTTGTTGCTTTATATTTTCAGAGCAGAGGTTGGTTGTTTTTGACATGTCTATTCCTAGCCTGGGCACTAATAGACATTTGAAAGGTGCTCATTTTAGTCAGCTAACAACAATATAGAGAAGAGGAGAATGCCCTCTCATTCCCTAAACTCACAAAACTGTGCAGGTCGCTATTGAGGCCTTATTGTCTATGGCTGTGCCGCTATACAACTCTGTTCCCAAAATGGCAGACTGGGACATGCATGTGGTATCATACACATGCACGTTTTGAAATACTGGTGCCAGCACATGTAAGTGGCTGATTCCACACACATCCAGATCGCCCACATCCATGTTTCCATAATTGGCCCATTTTCTGCATGTGTCCTGGGTCCTTATTCTGCAAGTCACCTTCTCTTTATATTGCAATGGACATATTTATCTTTTTGGGGTGGAAACATAAGAACATAAGATAAGAAAAACATAAGATATGCCATACTGGGTCAGACCAAGGTCCATCAAGCCCAGTATCCTGTTTCCAACAGTGGCCAATCTAGGTCATACATACCTAGCAGTTTCCCCAAAAGACACAGGTTCCGCAATGCTTGTACTGGGCCAAGCATTGATATCCTAAGAACATATAAGAACATAAGATATGCCATACTGGGTCAGACCAAGGTCCATCAAGACCAGTATTCTGTTTCCAACAGTGGCCAATCTAGGTCATACGTACCTAGCAGTTTCCCCAAGGGACACAGGTTCCACAATGCTTGTATTGGTTCAAGCATTGATATCCTGGGTCCCTTCTTAATAATGGTTTATGGACCTTTCCTCCAGGAACTTGTCCAAACCTTTTTTAAACCCAGCTACACTAACAGCCTTTACTACATCCTCCGGTAACAAATTCCAGAGTTTGATTACACGTTGAGTGAAAAAATATTTTCTTTTATTAGTCTTAAATAGTTTACCCTGTAGCTTCATTGCATGTCCCCTAGTCTTTCTATATTCTGATAAGGTAAACAATCGATCTACGTTTACCCGTTCCACTCCGTTCATTAATTTATAGACTTCTATCATATCTCCCCTCAGCCGTCTCTTTTCCAGGTTAAAGAGCCCCAACCTTTTTAGCCTTTCTTCATAGGAGTAGCCTTCCATCCCCTTTACCATTTTGGTGGCTCTTCTCTGAACCTTTTCTAAAATCGCTATATCCTTTTTAAGATACGGCGACCAGAATTGAACACAATATTCAAGGTGCGGTCTCACCATGGAATGATATAGAGGCATTATAATATCTTTTGTTTTATTTTCCATTCCTTTCCTTATCATACCTAGCATTCTATTTGCTCTCTTGGCCACCGCTGCACACTGGGCCGAGGGTTTTAACATGGTATCCACAATGACGCCTAAATCTTTTTCCTGGGTGGTGGTTCCTAATGTGGAACCTTGCATCGTGTAACCATAGTTTGGGTTGTTCTTCCCTAGGTGCATAACCTTGCACTTCTCCACATTAAATTTCATCTGCCATTTTGATGCCCAGTCTTCCAATTTATCAAGATCCTCTTGCAATTTTCCACAATCCTCCTGGGTTTTAACAACTTTAAATAGTTTTGTGTCATCTGCAAATTTGATAACCTCACTCGTTATTCCACTTTCCAGGTCATTTATGAATATGTCAAAAAGCAGCGGACCTAGCACAGATCCCTGGGGTACACCACTATTCACCTTTCTCCATTGGGAAAATTGGCCATTTAGCCCTACCCTCTGCTTTCTATCTTTTAACCAGTTCCTGATCCACAATAGTACACTGCCTCCTATCCCATGACTCTTTAGTTTTGCCAAAAGTCTCTCATGAGGGACCTTGTCAAAGGCTTTCTGAAAGTCCAGATACACAATATCAACTGACTCACCTTTGTCCACCTGTTTATTCACTCCTTCAAAAAACATAACAGATTAGTAAGACAAGATCTTCCTTGTCTAAAGCCATGTTGGCTGTCTCCCATTAGGTCGTGACTATCTACATGCTGAGTAATTTTATTCTTTATGATGGTTTCTACCATTTTTCCTGGTACTGAAGTCAGGCTCACCGGTCTGTAGTTTCCCGGATCACCCCTCGAACCCTTTTTAAAAATTGGTGTTACATTGGCGATCCTCCAATCCTCAGGTATTAGAGATGATTTTAATGATAGTTCACAGATTACTGATAGCAGGTCTGCAATCTCAAATTTCAGTTCTTTCAACACCCTTGGATGTATACCATCTGGCCCAGGTGATTTGCTACTCTTCAGTTTATCTAATAGTTGTAAGACATCTTCCCGATGTATCGATATTTCCTTCAATTCTTCCACACCTTTAAATACCACTTCAGTCATGGGTAACATCCCTACATCTTCCTCAGTAAAGACCGAAGCAAAGAATTCATTCAGTCTCTCCGCTATCGCCTTGTCGCCTCTTAGTGCTCCTTTAACCCCTTTATCATCTAATGGACCAACTGACTCTCTCACAGGTTTTTTGCTACGAATGTACTTGAAAAGGTCTTTATTTCGCGTTTTTGCTTCCGCAGCAAGCTTCTTCTCAAATTCTCTCTTTGCCTGCCTTATCAATGCCTTGCATTTGACTTGCCAGTGCTTGTGCTGTTTCCAGGTTTCAACGTTTGGCTCTTTTTTCCATTTCCTGAAAGATGCTTTTTTGGCAACAACAGCCTCTCTGACCTCACCTTTAAACCATGCTGGCAGTTTTTTGGACTTCCTTCCACTTTTCTTAAAGCGTGGACTACAGCTGGTCTGGGCTTCCAAGATAGTATTTTTCAACAACACCCAAGCTTGATGTACGTCTTTAACCTTTGCAACTGCTCCTTTTAGTTTTTTCTTAACTGTTTTCCTCATTTTATCATAGTCTCCCTTTCGAAAGTTAAAGGGTAGTACTGTGGATTTCCTTACTATCCCTCCTCCACTAATTAAATCAAAGGTGATCATGCTATGATCACTATTTCCAAGTGGCCCCAACACCCTTATCTCTTGCACTACATCTGGTGTTCCACTAAGGACTAGGTCTAATATTGCTTCCCCTGGGTCCCTTCTTAATAATGGTTTATGGACCTTTCCTCCAGGAACTTGTCCAAAGCTTTTTTAAACCCAGCTACACTAACAGCCTTTACTACATCCTCCGGTAACAAATTCCAGAGTTTGATTACACGTTGAGTGAAAAAATATTTTCTTTTATTAGTCTTAAATACTTTACCCTGTAGCTTCATTGCATGTCCCCTAGTCTTTCTATATTCTGATAAGGTAAACAATCGATCTACATTTACCCGTTCCACTCCGTTCATTAATTTATAGACTTCTATCATATCTCCCCTCAGCCGTCTCTTTTCCAAGTTAAAGAGCCCTAACCTTTTTAGCCTTTCTTCATAGGAGTATCCTTCCATCCCCTTTACCATTTTGGTGGCTCTTCTCTGAATCCTTTCTAATAACGCTATATCCTTTTTATGATACGGCAACCAGAATTGCACACAATATTCAAGGTGCGGTCTCACCATAGAATGATATAGAGGCATTATAATATCTTTTGTTTTATTTTCCATTCCTTTCCTTATGATACCTAGCATTCTATTTGCTCTCTTGGCCGCTGCTGCACACTGGGCCGAGGGTTTTAACATGTTATCCACAATGACGTCTAAATCTTTTTCCTGGGTGGCGGTTCCTAATGTGGAACCTTGCATCGTGTAACCATAGTTTGGGTTGTTCTTCCCTAGGTGCATAACTTTGCACTTGTCCACATTAAATTTCATCTGCCATTTTGATGTCCAGTCTTCCAATTTATCAAGATCCTCTTGCAATTTTCCACAATCCTCTTGGGTTTTATCAACTTTAAATAGTTTTGTGTCATCTGCAAATTTGATAACCTCACTCTTTATTCCACTTTCCAGGTCATTTATGACTATGTCAAAAAGCACAGATCCCTGGGGTACACCACTATTTACCTTTCTCCATTGGGAAAATTGGCCATTTAGCCCTTCCCTCTGCTTTCTATCTTTTAACCAGTTCCTGATCCACAATAGGACACTGCCTCCTATCCCATGACTCTTTAGTTTTGCCAAAAGTCTCTGATGAGGGACCTTGTCAAAGGCTTTCTGAAAGTCCAGATACACTGTATCAACCGACTCACCTTTGTCCACCTGTTTATTCACACCTTCAAAAAAACAGTAAAGTAGCCCAAATGCCCTCGAGTATGGAGCAGACAGAGCTTAAAGATCCCAAATTACCCATGTCTATTCAACAAAGCATTTATACGTATCCACTTTCACTGCTGTTCCTCCCACAGCATTTCAGATGTTTTTGAAATGGACATCTCAGATTTCACCTATAAAACCTTTCTAAACTGTACCGTTCAGTGTCTCTGTTGTGGCCTTGTCATCCCTGAGTGCTCCTTTTGCCCCATGATCATTTACTGATCCAATTTATGCTTCAAATGTACCTGAAAAATCTTTTTTATATGATTTTGCCTCTACAGCAAGTTTCTTTTCAAAATCTCTTTTTGCCGTCTTTGTCAATGCTTTGCATGGAACTTGCTAATGCTTATGGTGTTTTATGATTTCTGCATTTTTCCCATTTGTTGAAAGATATTCTTTTGGCTAAAATAGCCCTTTTTACCTCATTTTTGACCATACTGGTTGTCATTCGGTCTAACATTCCCCTTTTTTAATATATGGAATACATGTGGTCTGGACTTCCGAGATGGGAATTTTGGATAACGTCCACATCTGATGTAAACTCTTAACCTTTCCAGCTGCTCCTGGTGGGTAAAAAAAATCCCCATTTTCCTCATTTTATCAGTCAAGGCATGACATCTGCCACTTATACTGCTGTTATTGTTAAGTGCTATTGAGTCAATGTCGACTCAGAGACCCTGTGGATAGTTGTTCTAAACTGTGTTCGGTCTTCAGTCAGGCAACTAATTGTTGATAGAGTGTCATCCATAGCTGCTGTTATTGCATCAATCCATCACATTGCCGGCCTTCCTCTTTTGCACTGACCTTCAACCTTGCCAAGCATGATGTCTTTCTCTAATGATCTTTCTCTTCACATGATGAGTCCAAGGTATGAAAGTTGAAGTCTTGCTATTTGAGCTTTTAAGGAAACTGTAGCTTTGATCTCCTGTAGTACAGATTGATTTGCTCGTCAGGCAGTCCATTGTATACACAGTATTCTTTGCCAGCACTATAATTCAAAGGCATCGATTTTCTTCCTGTCTTTCTTGGTGCTACAACTATTTATCATTTGTATAGTGCTCAAGGTGTATGTCGCACAGTATGTGTACAAGTAAGAGATAGTCCCTGTTCATCAGAGCTTACAATCTAATCAAGATAGGCTACACAACAAATGGGGACTAGGGTAATTCAAGGGGAATGAGAAGATACAGATAGGTGATAAGCAGGAGAATAAGGTGATTAGGATCCAAACACAACCTCGAAGAGGTGGGTTTTTATCCTGAATTTGAACTTTCATATCCATATGACGTTATCGAAAATGCCATGACTTGGCAAGTCTAATCTTTATATGTAGAGAGACATCTCTGCACTTGAAAATCTTACCTAGGTTCTTTACAGCCAAGAGCAATGCGTCATCAGATTTCTTGATTGTTTCTTGTTTCTCTATTTGATCCAAGCAGGTTAACATGGTGATCTTGTTCTTCTTCTAATAAGTACTGATAATATTTCCTTGCATGCACTATTGTAGTCCTTGTCTTTATTTATTAGTATTAAGCTCTTGCCTTTATAGTAGCAGTTCAAGGTGACATTATCTGTGTTTAAAGGCTGTGCTAATTTTCTGCATTGGCCCATAGATTTGAACTCGAGAAACTGGAGGGTTAAGTGGCTTGCTCAAGGCCACAAGGAGCATCAATGGGATTTGAACTCTGGTCTTTTTAGTTCCAGGCTATTGCACCTAACCACTAGGCTACTCCTCCACTGCACTTACTACCACTTGGAAATCCATGTTCAGTTCCGTGATTATCTCTCTTTCTCCTCGGACTTTAGTTTATCTGCATTTCTAAGCAGTTTTCAGAGATTCTTTGGTCATCTACTTAGGCTGTTTTTGCTTCTTCCCACCAAAGACCCAGGAAGTAAATTCAGTCCCACCAAATATCGGTCTCATGATGTCTGAGGAATTACAATGTTTGTTTCATATTAACGATGGTAAAAGAGGGTTTGACATGTACTACGTTAGTTCTAATGGCTGCATCTGCATTTTATGTTTTAGTTGTTTACACAGCTTTTTTGTTTTTTTGCAGCACATAATCTACTTCAGGTGACATATGTGTAAGTTAAAGCTCGCAATGTAATGCTGGTCATGATGGCAAAGAGAACATTTACGAAGATGTATAGAGGAGAAAGATATTCCCCTCCCATTCCCAGTCTGGGGTTTAGATTAGCCATAGGGAACAGGCTTGAGATAAATTTGCACGCATTCGGTCTCCTATGTATGCAGATCTAGCTCATGAATATACATTATAGAGAGCCTGAAAACCAGACAGGACTGGGCTGGGAATCACAGATCTGTCCACATTATTTGAAATTGTACTTATTTAAAAACAGATTGATTTAGCACAGATAATATGAAACGGGAAAGAAATACGTTAGTAAGTTCTAGCCATAATGTATTGCTATTGGCTTTTGCACTGCTATTTCATCTGGCTTAAATATGCCGAGAAGTGCAGACCAGGCTGGCTTAAATCCACAGACCACATGCATCCTGAGACATATCAGGCTGCTCCCATATAGGGCTGCAAGATCAGGCTGCCACCGTGGGGGAGGTGGGCAGCAAAACCTACAGGAAAGCCCAGAATATTCCAGAAACTACATTTCTCATAGCAGCAGACACTCTGGAATGGTTTGCACCCACTAGCAGAGACAGGAGTCAGTGTCGTAATGGATATGTTACTTTTTAAAGTCATGAAGAGACAGGAAGGGAATCATGAGTAGGATGGAAAGAAGAAACTTGTTAAATCTACTAGGAAAGAGATGGACAATATTGACCATAGGTAGTGACTGATGGATTGATTCTGAAGATGATGCCAAATACTCATCTAGCCTTAGCTTATAATATAAAATCTCCATTCTGCCTTCTGGACAGAGCATTCAATAACAAATAGTACCCCAGTGGAAAGATTCAAGGGGCTGTAAGCCAGGCATTATCATTAACTTAGCATTCAATATAAATGGTTTTTATATCTATATCTATATATAGGTATATTGTAATGCACTTAGACGGGATAATGTCTGTCGGCAAGTAGTGGAGTGCACACTCGTATGCCTGAGTGTCTGTGCACCCCTTCGTGAAGACTTGGCAAAGTGGTACAAAGTAGAGCTACGAGGCTGGAGGCTGGTGCAGAGCCATGAGAGCTAGAGAGGGGCAGTGAGAGGAAGAGAGTTGGGTAGCAGAATGAAAATGGGAGGTTGCTTGAGCCAGCTTAGGTAGAGAAGGGGAAGAGTGTGAGAGCTGGGTGAGTCCAGAGCTTGGAAAACAGGTGGGGATGCCCGAGACAAATCCTTCAGAATCAGGCTTGGAGTCTGGAGGGGATAGAAAACCTGTGCAGCCACCAGGGAATTTCCACAGGTGTCATAAATCACATAAAACGTACCAGTCGTCCAGGGTACAGTATTTGGATGCATTTCAATACCCCTTATCTTGACAAGAAACATTGCCCAGCCCTTAGGCATAAAACATTCTCTCCACTATCTGAACGCTGAACATGCAGATTACTCCACTATTAAACAGAAAAAATAGTAAAAATAATCATTTAAATGTCAATCTTTTTCATGTGCTGCCGTATTTTTTGTGATTTATAATGAGCTGATGAAGCTTCCTGACACAATTATACCATGACTGACTCCTGACTCCCCATGCTCTCGGGAGGGAAGGCGTGCTTCACAAACTGAACTTCATGTCTGTCTGGTGGCTGCTTGCTGTCTCTGCTAGTTTCTTTTTTTCTTATTAAACCTGCCAGTTCCTTGAACGTCTGTATCATATCTCCTCTCTTTCCTCTAGAAAGTGCCTTTTGTATTCCTCTGTGCATAAGGTTTGTGTTGCAGTTGTCTGTGGCAATCATACTCTGCGTCCAAGATGCAGGGAACTAAAATGAATTCCCATCTTCCCTTTGGCCAGTGATTTGGTTGCCTGCCATTCCTCTTATGGTATTTCTACTGTATTCTCTTCACAATATTTCAGGTAGGGGGTAAGAGCTAGAAGAAAGGAGGGAGGGGACATGTATGTTTGCACAATCTGGAACTTTAGAGGACCAAAGAAGTGTAGATATAAGACAATGGGTGTGACTGTACTGACCTTCAAGAAGGTTTGGGTGATCTGCATGTGAGATTTTCATGCAAGAATGTATCAGTCATGGTTATAACCCTATCATCAATGAGGATGACATGTTGGATGTTTTGAACAATAGCCTTGATAGTTTTGGTGTCTGACTGGAGCATTAGAAAATTTGATGGCATAAGGAAGGAGTCTTGAATCAAGTGTATGCACTTGTAAGAACCAAGGAGGAAGACAAGAAGGCCTGGAATGAGCAGCTAGCAGTAGTGATGAAGGCCAACATTGGAACCAAAGTTAATTATGGTTCAGATAAATATTTATTTAACATTTTTTATATATCGCATTTCCAAGGATCAATGCAGTTTACATGTAACAACTTTAAATTGCAATGAACAAATGACATGCAATCAAAATATAGCCAGGGAGGGTATAACATTGTGTACATTAAGGATTTCACTTCTATACATAATAATAATTTAGTGAGGAAGTACATAGTCATAAAATATGTTTGTATAACAGCAGAACTGTTTAAGTGGTAGGCCAGAAGATTTCTTAAGCTCAATGGAGATCGTGCAGTATTATTATGAGTGTGAAGGGGCTGGGGGAGACTATAAGAATGGAATAATGGAATAAGGAATATTAATAACGCTATGTCTTTTTATCAAAATAAATGGTCTTTAAAGAGAAGAGTCTTTATTTCCTTTCGGAAGTGTGTGAGGTCAACTATGCTTCTAAGTTTAGTAGGAAGACTGTTCCAGAGACCTGAGTACAGAGAGAAAGAGCAATGGCAGGAACAGGGCTGAGAGCTTGGGCTTAATTAGGGTAATTAAATGCCCAAAGTAATAGTGAACAACAGAGAAAGGCAACTGGAAAGGCTGAGTGGACCACTTGCTCCTTATTTGCCATCATCTATGTTAGTGTGTTGTGGTCTAAATCCAGTCTGTATAGAAATCTCCACTGCACAAGAGCAGATATTGGACATTGTCCATTAAAGATGCATAGCAGGAGAAAGTTAAAGGAAAAGGTGCCCCTTACAAATGACAACGCATGCTGTTGGATTTTACTATTATACTTCTTTTTTGACTGTGTAGTGGATAAATAATCTAGTGGTTAGAGCAGCAGGCTGAAAACTGGGAAATCAGAACAGAAGGGAAACAGAGCTAGATCCGGCCACAACTGAGAAAGTATAATATAGTTATGCTTATTAGGAGACCTGACTCAGCTGAGTTTCGGCACTTCAGCCTGCATCAGGGGTCTGAAAATAAAAACATAAATAAAATAATTTTTTTCAACATAAATAAAACCATAAGAACATATAAAAACATACAGATACATATGTCAAAAGGGCTAATAAATCAATTTAACATGAACATAAGCAATAAATATACATACATATACGCATTAATTAAAAGGCTCAAATCAAAACAATAAAAATGACAATATCAAATACATGCATAAAAATTAAAACACAGAACAATACAATAAATAGAGATATATAATAAAAGTATAAAACTGCTTAAAGAATGGACCTAGGGGAAGAAAAAATAAGAACATAAGCAATTAAAAAGATAATGAATGAAAACATCTCAAAACATCAAAATATATCTAGATAAGAAATATTCAGGAATTGAAAGGTTAGTATAACCTCTTTTAAAAACCCTTTAAAAAAACCTTTAAAAAGGGGTACAAAAGGAAGGGGCCATAACTTTAAATAGTACCCAATTATAATCATCAGACACGTAAGAACATAAGTACTTCAATCTGTGCCTAGACATTCAGTCATAATATACATAAAAAGAGGGTAAAATATACAAATAAAATATAAAAACAGCACCATATTAAAAGGACAACATTATTCAAAAGTTCTATCAATGGTCTAACTAAAATACGAGTACTCCCATGAATAATACTGAGCCATAAAAAACACTGTGATAAAAGTACGACATTCTAATCTGCTACCGTCAAAAGATAAAATTTGAAAATTGGGAAAGCCAAGATTCAAATCCCACTGCTACTCCTTCTGGTCTTGGGCAAGTCACTTAAGCCCCCATTGCCTCAGGTACTAACTTAAATTGTAAACTCACTGTGTGCCCCCTGAATAGAAAAAATAACAGAAATGAAGCTGGAGAAAGACTGATAGAATTCTGCAAGACCAACGATCTATTCATCTCAAACACCTTCTTCCAGCAACACAAGTGCCCACTGTATATGTGGACTTCACCCAATGGATTGTACAAAAATCAAATTTACTACATCTGTAGAAGACAACGATGGAAAAGCTGAATAACATCAATAAAGACAAAACCTGGAGCTGACTGTGGTACAGATCAACTACTAGTATGGAAACTCAAGCTAAAGTTGAAAAAGAAAAAGCCATTCATGTAGCAAAATATGACCTTGAGAACATACCACCGGAATTTAAAGACTGCCTGCAAAATCAATTAGCTGCTTTAGATACAAATTTATTTATTTACATTCTCTTATATACCGCGCTATTCTGCATCAGTGCAGTTTACATTGAACAAACTGAAATTACATTGAATAGGGCATTATAACTTGGAGATAACTATTTTAGAGGGAACATGGGCTGTGGAGGGTTAAGTGGCTTGCCCAAGACCACAAGGAGCACCTGTGGAATTAGAAATCCCAGTCCTTCCGGCCCAAGGTTGCTGTCCTCTAGTGGGATTTGAACCCCCGACCTTCCGGCCTGAAGTACCTTGCCCCAACCACTAGGCCACTCCTCCACTCCAAATGACAATGTTCCAGAAGAGTTATTGGATGACATCAAAAAGGTTGTGTTGGAAGAAAGCGAGAAGTCTCTGCAAAAGGTGAAAAAACAAAAACAGCTAAAATGGATGTCTGAAGAAACTCTAAAAATTGTCCAGAAATGCAGAGAAGCTAAAACAAGAGGAGAAAGAGATGCAATTGCAGAACTCAGAGATTTCCAACGTGCAGAAAGACAAGACAATGAGAAGTACTACAATGACACAGGCAAGGAAATAGAATCAGAAACTATTAGAACAAGATTTAAATCAAAATGGCAGATGAAATTTAATGTGGACAAGTGCAAGGTTATGCACCTAGGGAAGAACAACCCAAACTATGGTTACACGATGCAAGGTTCCACATTAGGAACCACCACCCAGGAAAAAGATTTAGGCGTCATTGTGGAAACCATGTTAAAACCCTCGGCCCAGTGTGCAGCGGCGGCCAAGAGAGCAAATAGAATGCTAGGTATGAAAAGGAAAGGAATGGAAAATAAAACAAAAGATATTATAATGCCTCTATATCGTTCCATGGTGAGACCGCACCTTGAATATTGTGTGCAATTCTGGTCGCCGTATCTTAAAAAGGATACAGCGATTTTAGAAAAGGTACAGAGAAGAGCCACCAAAATGGTAAAGGGGATGGAAGGATACTCCTATGAAGAAAGGCTAAAAAGGTTAGGGCTCTTTAACCTGGAAAAGAGACGGCTGAGGGGAGATATGATAGAAGTCTATAAATGAATGAACGGAGTGGAACGGGTAAACGTAGATCGATTGTTTACCTTATCAGAATATAGAAAGACTAGGGGACATGCAATGAAGCTGCAGGGTAAACTATTTAAGACTAATAAAAGAAAATATTTTTTCACTCAACGTGTAATCAAACTCTGGAATTTATTACCGGAGGATGTAGTAAAGGCTGTTAGTGTAGCTGGATTTAAAAAAGGTTTGGACAAGTTCCTGGAGGAAAGGTCCATAAACCATTATTAAGAAGTGACCGAAGATATCAATGCTTGACCCAGTACAAGCATTGTGGCACTTGTGTCTCTTGGGGAAACTGCTAGGTACATGTGACCTAGACTGGCCACTGTTGGAAACAGAATACTGGGCTTGATGGACCTTGGTCTGACCCAGTATGGCATATCTTATGTTCTTATGTAAGATTGGCTTTCCTAAAGTTACAAGAGTTAAAGAAAAAAATTCCAGCCTCAAATTGGAATGCTACAAGATGCTCAAGGATCCATGTTGAATGATGCTGAGAAGATCAAGAAAAGGTAGAAAGAATATACAGAGTCATTATATCATAAAGATCAAGTGGACCAACAGCCGTTTTCAATCTGTACTTTATGATCAGGACCCATTGGTGATGCAAGAAGTCGTCGAAGCGGCATTGAAAGCCTTATCAAAGAACAAAGCACTGGGCATTGATGGCATTCCCACTGAAGTATTACAGCAATCAGATGAAGTTGTTGCCATACTTACAAAGCTCTGCCAGGAAATTTGGAAAACATTAATCTACAGATGTAGTAAATTTGGAGACCGATGACTTCCGCACAATATTCCAAGCATTAGTCAAACCCCATTTCGACTACGCGAATATCATACTACATGGCCTCCCCAGGAATACCCTAATTCCACTTCAATTAGCTATGAATGCTGCGGCCTGCATCTTGTGTGGAGCATCAAGAAGAGACCACATAACACCAATCCTAAGGGATCTACACTGGCTTCCGATAAGTTGCAGGATTTCATATAAAGCCCTCCTCATTACTTTTAAAGCCATTAATAAAATATCGCCCTCCTCAATCTCAGCTCTTCTCTCCCACACCCCGAACAATAGATCCAGGAGATCATTAGCTGAAAATACGCTAGTTATCCCTACTGAATCCACAAAATGGGCTCAAATAACTAATAATAGAGCATTTGCGTCCTATGCCCCCAAATGCTGGAACAAACTCCCTCCCAGCATCAGATCAATCAGAGACCTTATGCAATTCAGAAAAGCCCTCAAGTACCATCTATTCCTTATGCACTTCTCTCAACTTAACAACCCCTCTCCTCCTCCCCCAACAACTCAATCCCTTATTATGATTAACCAAATATGCCTCTTACAGAATATGTAACACAGACCATATAGAATTGTACTGCTGCATGATGTACTTTACTGTAACTAGAACACCATCACGATATCTGTTCAAATGTAAATAGTTTCCCCCAGTTCATATCCATGTTACGTTCCCTGTTATCTGTAAACTTAGGTCAGGTCTTAACTGTCTGCGTAACATATTGTTGAATGTAAACTGCACTGATAACAAAGAGCGCGGTATATAAGAGCTGTTAAATAAAATAAATAAATAAATTCATGGCCAACTGACTGGAAAAGATCTGTGTTTATATCAATACTAAAGAAAGGTGATCCGACTGACTGTGGAAATTATCGTACAATTCGTCTGATCCCACATGCCAGCAAGATTCTACTCAAGATCATTCAGCAGAGACTACAACCATACCTAGAATGAGAACTACCTGAAGTGCAAGCAGGGTTCAGAAAGGGTGAGGAACAAGAGACATCATCGTGAATATGAGATGGATCCTTGAAAAGACAAAAGAATACCAAAAGGATATCCATCTGTGTTTTATTGACTACAGCAAGGCTTTTGTCTATGTAAACCATAAGAAACTCTGGGTCACATTAAGAAGCATGGGTATACCAGAACACCTGATAGTTCTGTTGCATAAACTTTACATTAATCAAGAAGCTACAGTTTGAAAAGAACTAGGAGAATCAGAATGGTTTAAAATCAGCAAAGGTGAACAATAAGGCTGCATTCTTTCCCCCTACCTCTTTAATTTATATGCAGAACAAATCATCAGAAAAGCAGGACTGTATGAAGACAACCGAGGTGTGAAGACTGGTGGAAGACTCATCAACAACTTTCACTATGCTGATGATACCACACTACTGACTGAAAGTGAAGATGATCTGAAACATTTGCTTCTCAAGATGAAGGAACATAGTCTTAAAATGAGCCTGCACCTTAACGTTAAGAAGACAAAGAGCCTGACAAATGGCAACGTCAATAAGTTCATCATTGATGGAGAAGAAATTGGAATAGTTGACAACTTTAACCTACTTGTACTAACAATCAATAAAGAAAGGACAAGCAGTCAAGAAATCAGATGACGTATTGCTCTTGGCAGAATGGCTAAGAAGGACCTAGACAAGATTCTCAAGAGCAGAGATGTCTCTCTCCATATAAAGATTTGACTTCTCCAAGCCATGGTATTTTCAATAATATCATATGGATGCAAAAGTTGGACAGTGAAAAAGAGAAACAGGAAGAAAATCGAAGTCTTTGAATTATGGTGCTGGCGATGAATAGTGTTATATCATGGTCTGCCTGAAGAACAAACCAGTCAGTACTAGAGGAGATCAAACCTCAGCTTTCCTTAGAAGCTCAGATGACAAGACTTTAGCTTTCATACTTTGGAAACATCATGCGAAGAGAAAGAACATTAGAGAAAGACATAATGCTTGGCAAGGTAGAAGGTCAGCGCAAAAGAGGAAGGTTGGCAATGAGATGGATCAATACAATAACAGCAGCTATGGGTGCCACTCTATCAACAATGAGGTCAACTATCCAGAGGGTCACCATGAGTCAATACTGACTCGATGGTACTTAACAACAACAAATGAATATAACTTACTTTGAGCTACTCCTGAAAAAGGCATGAGCTAAATCCAAAATCTATTTTATAAACTAACAGGGTCATTTTGGAAGCCCTATTCATGCTTTGGACATCTGAAAATGGGCACAGAGACATCTAAAGCACAGAAATGTCTCCAGAGCCATTTTAGGAGCCAGCTTTGGGGACACCCTCACACCGGAGTCAGGGGTTTGGTGGAGGCATGGTCACAGGCATGGTTGTTCAGGCTGAAAAACATCCAGAGGGTGTAAAGAAGAAGGCACTCCATCATCCCCAGTACTCAGCACAATGTCATCAAAGCAGCAGTGGGATTTGAACCCTGGTTCCTAGTCCACTGCTCTAACCATTAGGCAATCCTAGATGTCCTCGTTCTGAAATGTGGTTCTAGGGCTGCAGATGTCTATATTGGGCACGCCCATGCTTGTGAGACTGTGTCTGCACCTGGACATGCCTACTTTTTTTTCAGATGTTCTAGCTGAGACGTTCCAGATTGCACTTGGATATCCCTTCTAAAGCTCCTCTCCAAGCCTCTTTGGAACTCAAAACCTATGAGGATTTTTGTTATGGTGGAGCCACAGCAAACTTGTGTTTGCTTGTCACTTCAAGGCCAGTCTGATTTATCATCTGCAACACTATCATTTTGTGCTATTCTTGAGTTTACTTCTGGAGCTACTACTTCCACTCAAATTTAAAGTCGGCCCTTAAGCCAAGGAAATTTATGTAAAATGAAGTTAAAATAGTGGAGAGAATATTTTCCCTAGAAATTTGTGCAGTGTTATTTAGCAGCAAGGTCACCGACTAAGAAATGGATTACTAGAGTTCTAGACTTCTGAGAAATACTCGTAAGTGCCACATTTGCTGACATTCGTTGTCATCTGGCAATATTCTTTGAAGAAAGTCCTTCAAGTCCTAGTTCGTTTCCAGGCTTTTCATATTCCGGCATAAATACTATCCCCTGCTTGCACTCTGCACCCATTGCAAAGAGCCTTCCTTTAAGTAAAACCTAAGCATCTGAGATTTGCCAGCTTTAATCGTGTAGAAGAAAACACTTTGAAATAAGATAAAAGGCGCTGCTGCTGTTGACACAGAATTATCTCTGTCACAAAGAGTTCTTCAACTCCCAGAACTAAACTTTCAATGCAAGAGGTCTACAGGACTCCGGAGCTGCGCCAGATGTTGTCACTCACTGCATTTGTATGTCTCGGATTTTTTATTTAAACCTCTCACTGAGCATAGATGTGATAATGGCTGCTGAGCTTACGGTAGCATGAGTGAGTGAGAGCAGGTTAGTTCTGGGGGCTGGAGGCGAGAGCATTCACACATGAAATCATGAAATCATGGAATTGAGAGATTGTGTTGAATGAAATAAGAAGAAAGGTGGTGGAGGGGGAAGGGAGGACTACTACTACTGAACATTTGTATGGCGCTACAAGGCGTACGCAGCGCTGCACAGACACATGTAAAATACAGTCTCTGCTCATCGGAGCTTACAATCTAGTTGAGGATCACCAGAACACAAGTCTACCTGTCCCATGGTGTGCTTGATCTTTAGATTGTCTTGTATCCCAAGCATTTGCCGTCTACAGACTAGTTTACTTTAACCATTTGTTTTTCTGTAATCGTAAACCTGTCCATTTTGCAAAAACATCTAAGTAATGTCCAGGAAGATGTAAAACCTGACCTTTACTTCCCAGGGATTGGTACAAAGCTCCTAGGTGAACCTTCAGCCTTGTGCACCCCCACCCCTGCCGGTACGTATACACATTCACACTTACTCACATGCACATACATGTGTACACACACACACACATCTCACATATACATAGATGCATGCACATGCACATACAAATACATGCAAACACACACATACATGCATACTTATGCACATATACACCCATGTGCACATACACACACACACAGACACATAATAAAGGCAATTTCTAACAGCTATTTCCATGTGTAAATAGGCTATGGGAACTAACCACCGTCCCTGTGGGTAAAGCTACATGCTTACGGCTCTTTGCATTTGTGCAGTAGTCAGGACTCCTTGTTTTGCTTTGACTGCATCTGCTTTTTGCCATCCCCCGAAAGCTGCAGCTCTAGGCAATTGCCTTCTTTGACCCTGATACAGTCAAGTTAGTGCCAGAGTGATTTCAGCCCTTTGTATAAATAAGTAAGATTAATTATTCCACATGTAAAAATGAAAATGCTAAATTGTTATAAATGCAGGTTGACATTATCACAGCCTTTTATTGACAAATCTCTTTACTCTCAATACAATAGTTTTTGATGTCAAGGTAGCAGGGGCATAGCACGAGTGCATTCTTTGGATGAGCCCAGGGTTAACAGGGGAGGGAGAAGAATACTCGTAGGCATACAGTCTGCCTCATCAGCTTAGCACTTACGCATTCAACAGTAGCGCTCTTTTCCTTCCCATGATTTGCAGCCAATATAGGGAAACTGGTGAGAATTAGAGGGACGTGGGGTGAGATTGGAGGGGCCTGGTTCTCTCCAGGCCTATCTATGGCTACACCCCTCCATGGCGGTGAGTGTTTCTGCTTCACTTTCATGGAATGTTTATGAATACTTAACCCTCCATTGCCTCGGAAGAAAGGCCTGGCAATCTACTTCCGGTGACACTGCCAAGAAAACCCAGGAGCTTCTGGATCGCCAGGAGTCAGGACTGACTCAAAGGCACACATTGCATTTATTCATGGAATGTTTATGAATACTGCATCAGATGTGCAAATGTGATGAAAGATGTCTAATTTGCTGTGAGGATCTAGGTCACCTTCTCTGGGGAGGCACACAGGCTCGTATGTTATGCCTTTGCACCTTTATAAACCAGCATCCCGTGCTCAGAGGCAGCTGTAACTTTTGCACAGATGCTTGAGCACTTACGTCTGTATTATCTCAGATACATGCATAAGTGCCGCTCCCGTCTCCAATTCCACCCATGAGATCACCCGTGCAGCAAGCACACAACATTGCATTCTATTAGTATGCAGCTTATATGCAGGTTACTCACAGGCAATTTTACAAATATGACTTTTATTCCTAGGTTTTTATAAATTGTGTGTTGGGGAGGAGGGGGGGGGGATGTCCAGCAGCGGCAACTAGCACTGTTAAAATGGCTAGCCATCACTGCTGAATACTGAATTTGGATATTCAACGCCGTAGTCATATCTAGCCAGTAGCAGTGAATATCCAGGTTGGCCACTAATGGCTGAATATCACCGTTAGCTGGTTATCTCTGGGTGTTGCCTCCACTCCCCCTCCAGAACACCCTGATGCTAGCCAGCAAGTGTCGGGGCACTTAGAGGCCGAAACCAGGGATATTCACTGGCAGAAACTGTGTTGGTAGCGCTGAACATCCCACTGAGCGCCATTTAGGAGATTTGCAGACTGCCTAAATGGCTTTGCATATCCCCCCCACCCATCCCATAAACGAAGGTGTTTATTTTATAGCTAATTAGATGTTTTTGAGGGTATTAAAAAATCAGTGGTTATAGCCCACTTTATAAAGGCAACATGGGGAACCTATGTAGCTTTATCGCATAGACATCCAGAACCATCCGCCATAGCGCAAATGCCGACGTATTTACACCTGCTCTGTGATCTATTTTACCTCTTTTATATTCCTCCTATCTCCACATTCTAGGAAGATTGCAATCACACAGACATAAACAGAGAAAACTAGTTAAAACCAAACAGAAATCCCACCCCGTGACAGTAATATCTAATAACAAGCTCCCAGTCATCAATGTGATCAGCAGGGTCCAAGTCCCTTTTCAATAAAATAAATAACTCTCAGCCAATCAGATCCTTCATTCTCTGCCCAACTTCATCTCTTCACTAGCAATACAGTGGACACATCAGCCTCTGCTGGGGTAAATGTGGGCGTATACTCCAGACACACGCATGGGTATTTTATGAAATATATGCATTCACTGCAGTGCCTCACGGAAGGGGCGCCTGCGCACTTTCTGCAGGCATACGTTTTATGCACACATGCAATGGTGCAATTTTATCAAAGCCCTTTTCTGCATGCAAAACAAGCTTTACGTGCAGGAATACTGGTATAAAATCACCCCTCAAAGATTATTTTCTTCTAGCACCCCCTAGTGTCTGCAACTTCTGATATCCAAGATAAAAGAAGAATTCAGACCCTCTAGAGCAGTGGTTCTCAACATTTTTTGCACCGTGACCCCTTTTACCGTTGGTCAACTTGTGGTGACCCCCAATGATAAAATCAAATGCGTCTCTCTTCCTTTACCGTTAACGCATTGTTGCTGTAATCATTTGCTGAATTATTAATATATTATAGGCCTTTGCAATATGTTTTTATTTATAAAATTTACTTATTTAAATCACAATAATTAATCACAATAACAAGTAACAATATTTGATTTCAAAATTATGATGATTTTGTAGTCAAATCACTAATATGAAATATAATTACTTTTCTACCTTTGTTGTCTGACCAATTTATTCTCTGATCATGCTGGTCCCGATCTGAGGCTTCTGCTTTCCTGTCTTCTCTTAGCTCTCTTTCTGTGGTCTATGGTCCATCTGCCATTTCTTATCTCTTCTTTCGTTTTCTTCACTTCTTTCCATCAGCCTATTTCCAGTCCCAGTAACCCTCCCCAGTATCGGCCCCTTTCCAGTCCTCACTCTCAGTACCTTCTAATGTCAACTTGCATTCCCATGACTGCCACTGGTGTCCATTCCCTTCCAGTCCTCCTCCTTTCCCACTGACCAGTCCCTTCTAGTACAAATACCATGGCAGCCCCTCTCAGATCCACTCCCTTCCAGTTCCATTCTCCCATCCCATCGTATCAGCCCATTTGTAGCCTTAGCCCCCCAGTTTTCTTCCAGGGCAAGCAGCTCTATCCGCCCCTCTCCACAATCAGCCCATTCCCAGCCGAAGCCCCCAAATCAGCTCGCTTCCAGTGCTAGTCCCCCCTCAACCCCATTACCAGTGCTAGGCTCCCCTAATCAGCCCATTACAAGTCCTACCCCCCCCCATCAGCCCATTACCAGTCCTAGCCGCCTCTAATCAGCCCATTTCAAGTCCTAAGCTCCCCAATCAACTCATTTCCAATGCTAGCCCCCCATCAGTCCATTACCAGTCCTAGCCTTCCCTAATCAACCCATTACCAGTCCTAGCCCCCCCATCTGCCCATTATAAGCCTAACCCGCACTGTCTTTCCCCTCTGTCCCCCTGTCTCTTCCCTTTGTCCATGTCAGCCCCCCTCCCTCCCTCCCTCCATCCACCCCTCCATGTCAGTCCCCCCTCTGTCCATGTCAGCCCCCCTCTGTCCATCCATCCATGTCAGCCCACCTCCCCCCTTTCCCTCCATGTCAGCCCTCCCTCCCTCCATCCATCCATGTCAGCCCCCCTCTGTCCATGTCAGCCCCGTTGCAGGTTCCCTGCTCCCCTCTCCCCATGTCTGCCTCCTTCTTCTGCAGCTGCTGCTCCCTGCCTCTTAGGGAACCGCGGCTATGCCTGTAAAACCATTGCGGAGCCTTTCTGTCTCTAAACGGGCTCCGTGCAGCCCGTCGAGAGGCAGGAAGGCTCCGCAACGGTTTTACAGCATAGCCGCGGTTCCCTAAGAGACAGGGAGCTGTGGCTGCAATAGGAGGGAAGCGGTGAGTTTGCTGCTGCTGAGAAGCGGACTCGGCAGTGGCAGCAACTTGTGCGCTTTTTTTTTTTTTTTTTAAATGGCGGGGTGAGGCGACCTCTGCTAAATCCTGTGGCGACCCCCACAGGTTGAGAACCGCTGCTCTAGAGTCTAGACACACTTGTCCTGAGTTCTCAATTAAAAGTAGAAATGGACAATGATTTTCCATAATTGTCTTGCCCAGAAACACGGCCCTGGTCATCAGAACATTTCAGTGAAAGAAATTCAAGCGCCCACTGAGACACGCTTCCAACAATGCCTGGTCTCCTATAAGCCACACCTTCTAGAAACATGGATGGCAGTAACGGATTTCCAACAAGGGGAATTAATTCAGATTTCCTTATTCTTCTCTTCATCAGCTGAAGATTTATATCTAACATCCAATGTGAACCACTACCCGCACTGAGCATCGCAGGAGGTAACAGGACTCTTGTCCATTAGCGTTCAGTTATCGGTATTCTTCCGGTAAAATTCATTTTGAATTATTGGAATATAAGGGAGAAAACTAGTTCCATTAGTAAGGAGAAGAGTGCAATGAATGAGCTACTTCTCTTTCTGTGCCTCTGGCCTGCTGGGATTTTAAAGTAAGGTGTGAAAGGTGTTTGGAATATGGATGTCCAGCTTCCCCCTCTCTATCAGCCCTTGTGCTTCAGTCACCTCTCTCTGCTCCTCTCTTTCCCCTGGACTGGTTCTCCTAAACTCTCTGCCTCCTACCAAGACACAAAATTTAAAAAGTCAACAGGATGAGTCCACTACTTTTATTTCAAATGGTCCAAATTATTTCTGGCATTTGGTGACAGAAGTCAGCGTTGAAGGTTGGGGTAGAGGTGGCGTCGTCTACTGTAATGGGCCCAAGGCTTCAGACAATCAGTAGAAGGCCACTAGAGCAACTACGATGGATCACAGCACAGCACTGAGTGACAGTCCGTACTTGAAATTCAGAGGAAGGGAAGGTGCAGCCTTGCAGCAGTCAGCCCCGAACCTGGCTTTTTCATGGCATGGTAGGCACGCTGCAGTACTGTGAAGACAGCATGGCATTGCACAGCAGCACAAGGAGAGAAGGCATGAAATAGCTCCCCCTAGCCTGCGGGTGCCCCTTGTAGCTTCTGCGTCTGCTCCACTAAAGCCAGTCTGCTGCAGCTGTGCTCCAGGTAAAACAACGCAAACAGTAGTAGAGCTGGGGATCATAGAATTCCCCAAAGGCCATGACGGCCCACCATGGATGGAGCAGTATCCTGGCCGATCTGTACGGTCTTTATATACACTAAAATAGCAGCAAGAAGTGGGCCACCAGTCAAAAGAACTTATACGTGCACCAGCAGCTGATGGACATGTGTATCCCTTTTTTTGTCTTTCGTTTTTTCCTATTTAATAATGTTGTTCTTGTTGTTGTTAAGTGCCGTCGAGTCAGAGTCGACTCATGGCGACCCTCTGGACAGCTATCCTAAATTGTGTTCGGTCTTCAGTCAGGCGGCTTATTGTTGACAGACTGGTACCTGTAGCTGCTGTTATTGTATCGATCCATCTCATTGCTGGCCTTCCTCTTTTGCGTTGACCTTCTATCTTGCCGAGCATGATGTCTTTCTCTAATGATCTCTCTCTCCGCATGATGTGTCCAAAGTATGAAAGTCGAAGTCTTGTCATCTGAGCTTGTAAAGAAAGCTTAGGTTTGATCTCCTCTAGTACTGACTGGTTTGTTCTTCGGGCAGTCCATGGTATACACAGTATTCGTCGCCAGCACCATAATTCAAAGGCATCAATTTTCTTCCTGTCTATCTTTTTCACTGTCCAGCTTTCACATCCATATGATGTTATTGAAAATACCATGGCTTGAACAAGTCGAATCTTTGTATGGAGAGAGACATCTCTGCTCTTGAGAATCTTATCTAGGTCTTTCATAGCCATTCTGCCAAGAGCAATGCGTCATCTGATTTCTTGACTGCTTGTTGCTTCTTTATTGATAGTTGATCCAAGTAGGTTAAAGTTATTCACGATTTCAATTTCTTCTCCTTCGACAATGAACCTGTTGATTATGCCAGTTGTCATGATCTTTGTCTTCTTTACATTAAGGTGCAGGCCCATTTTGAGACTATGTTCTTTGATTGTGAGAAGCAAATGTTTCAGATCATCTTCACTTTCCGCCAGTAATGTGGTATCATCAGCATAGCGAAGGTTGTTGATGAGTCTTCCACCAATCTTCACACCTCTGTTGTCTTCATACAATCCTGCTTCTCTGATGATTTGTTCTGCATATAAATTAAACAGGTAGGGGGAAAGTATGCAGCCTTGTCTTACACCTTTGCTTATTTTAAACCATTCTGTTTCTCCTTGTTCTGTTCGAACTGTTGCTTCTTGATCAATGTACAGATTGTGCAAGAGAACGATCAGGTGTTCTGGTATACCCATGCTTCTTAATGTGGCCCAGAGTTTCTCATGGTTTACACAGTCAAAAGCTTTGCTATAGTCGATAAAGCACAAATAGATATCCTTTTGGTATTCTTTAGTCTTTTCAAGGATCCATCTCACATCCGCAATGATGTCTCTCGTTCCTCGCCCTTTTCTGAACCCTGCTTGCACTTCAGGTAGTTCTTGTTCCAGGTATGATTGTAGTCTCTTTTGAATAATCTTCAGTAGAATCTTGCTGGCATGTGGGATCAGAGCGATTGTGCGATAATTTCCACAGTCAGTTGGATCACCTTTCTTTAGTATTGGTATAAACACAGATCTTTTCCAGTCAGTTGGCCATGATGCTGTCTTCCATATTTCTTGGCAGAGCCTTGTAAGTATGGTAACAGCTGCATCAGATTGCTGTAATACATCTATGGGAATGCAATCAATGCCTGGTGCTTTGTTCTTTGATAAGGCTTTCAATGCTGCTTCAACTTCTTTCATCACCAATGGTTCCAGATCATAAGGTACAGGTTGAAACGGCTGTTGGTCCACTTGATCTTTATCATATAAAAACTCTGTATATTCCTTCCATCTTTTCTTGATCTTCTCAGCATCATTCAACATAGAACCTTGAGCATCTTGTAACATTCCAATTCGAGGCTGGAACTTTTTCTTTAACTCTCGTAGCTTTAGGAAAGCTGATCTTGTTCTTCCTCTAATAGTTTCTGCTTCTATTTCCTTGCATGCGTCATTGTAGTACTTTTCCTTGTCCTGTCTTGCTGCACGTTGGAAATCTCTGTTGAGTTCTGTGATTGTCTTTCTTTCTCCTCTGGCTTTAGCTTCTCTGCATTTCTGGGCAATTTTCAGAGTTTCTTCCGTCATCCATTTTGGCTGTTTTTTCTTTTTTACCTTTTGTAGAGACTTCTCGCTTTCTTCCAACACAACCTTCTTGATGTCATTCCATAACTCTTCTGGAACTCTATCATTTGTATCTAAAGCAGCAAATCAATTTTGCAGGCAGTCTTTAAATTCCAGTGGTATATTCTCAAGGTCATATTTTGCTGCATTCATGAGTGGTTTGCTCTTTTTCAGCTTTAGCTTGAGTTTGCATACTAGTAGTTGATGATCTGTACCACAGTCAGCTCCAGGTTTTGTCTTTGTTGATGTTATAGAGCTTTTCCATCGTTGACTTCCACAGATGTAGTCAATTTGATTTTTATACAATCCATTGGGTGAAGTCCATGTGTAGAGTCGCCTCTTGTGTTGCTGGAAGAAGGTGTTTGAGATGAATAGATCGTTGGTCTTGCAGAATTCTATCAGTCTTTCTCCAACTTCATTTCTGTTGCCAAGTCCATATTTTCCAACTACTTTGTCTTCTTCTTTGTTGCCAACCTTTGCGTTCCAATCACCCATGACTATCAGGATATCCTGTTTGCATGTTCTGTCATTTTCAGCTTGTACTTGTTCATAGAACTCTTCAATTTCATTCTCTTCTGCAGCTGTTGTTGGGTCATATACTTGAATTATAGTTGTGTTGACAGGCATTCCTCGTAGACGAATAGAGATTAAGCGTTCGCTGACTGCATTGTATTTCATTACAGTTCTTGCAAGTTTCTTCTTTATTATAAATGCAACACCATTTCTTCTTTGTCTTTCATTTCCAGCATAGTAGACCATGTGATCATCTGATGCAAAGTGCCCGATTCCAGTCCATTTCAGTTCGCTGACACCCAACAGATCAAGTTGTACACGTTCCATTTCATTCTTGACCACCTCCAACTTCCCTTGGTTCATGCTTCGTACGTTCCATGTTCCAATGTGTAAGACATCTTTACAGCTTCTGACTCATTTCATGCACAGCTACATCAGCAGTCAGACGTCCCGAGGGCTTTGATCCAACCACATCATAAATGCTGGCTTTACTCTGAAAAGTCTTCAGCTCTTCCCCAGTAGCTAGTTGAGTGCCTTCCAACCTGGGGGTCTCATCTTCCAGCACTACAGCACAATTTGTTTTGTTGTAACTATCCATTGGGTTTTCATGGCAAGATACAGAAGTAGATTGCTGGGCCTTTCTTCCGCGCAGTTTAAGTTTGGTGTTGTTGCCGTTGTCACAGAAATGTGATCCTCCGCCGTCAACACTATCCCATTCTGCTGCTGCCCAGATGGGTGGTTTGTCTTGGTCTGGCATCTCAGCTGAGACCTGTCCATCTTGGGAGACCCTGCCAGTAGTTAAACTACCGACAGTTTAGCTCTCAGCATCACTGATGCACACAAGCCCTCACAGCACGACAAGCTGCAAACCAAGTGAGGGATTTAATAATATATTTCTGATTTTCTGATTTTTACTTTTTATTATCATTGTATGCTGCTTTGCAATATTAAAAGGCAGTTATGCAAGTAAAATAAACATAAGCATAGCCGTGGATTTTCATCCCTTATACAGATAGAAAGATTTTTGGCCTACTACTGAATAGCCCAAGCCCATCCGTACAGGAAAGGAACAGAGGGAGGGAGGGCGTGCTGTAAAATTATGAGGATGACAGCAATGTTTAGAACTATGCAGATACCGTAAGTCCTGCCAAATAGGTACAATAAGTGCACTGCTGCTGATACATATAAAACATGCACATGTGGTGGTTTACGTGTGTTAATGACTGTCAGATACGTTCGCACCTTGGCATGAAGAGGTGTTATTTTGCTGATAGGTCTTGCCAGGGTACAGTCTGGTCAGAGCATGTTGCTCATAAAATACCTTAACTTACATGCACACTTGCGTACCTAACATGCATTCATTTGCACCCCCTGTAGAGCAGGTATGAATGCCTGCGCCTGAATTTAAGGCATGATCTGTGCCACTTATACTAGTATTTTGTACAGACAAGCAAGCTCAAAATAGGTGCCTTTTGGCTGCCTTGACTTAAGCAACCTGTCATAAAGGGGGCGCCTAGCTTAAGAGGGCAAGTAGGCTTCTACTTAGTTGATATTTTATAGTGACACAGAGGCGCCTATGTGTCTTTAGATAATACTAGCATAAAGTGGCAGAAATTACGCCTTGAATGCAGCTGTATGTTTTCATGAGTAAGCTTTGCAACTATGCACATGGATTCAAGTTTTTATCATCAATGCACGCACTTGCAAATTCTGCCCAGACTCTCCCCAGACCACACCTGCAGCGACGCCTACTAGCAAAGTAGGCTCCATCATGTCATTGTGTATACTGGTACACCATTTGGAAATTTATAGCAGCCCAGTTACACACATATGGAACTGCATAGGTGCAATAAAGACTATTACACTGCCATTTAACTTATTCTGGATAGGACCCAGGCCCAAGATTACCAATACTAATATGCACTGACCCCACAAACAGCTCCAGCCAAATTTCATTTAAAAGTTTTCCAAAGGACAAGAACCTTCAGGCTGTGCAAACCCACTGAAAACATCATTCCCCAAGAAGAACATGTGAATCCCATGTGCGGACTCCACAGCAGTGCAAAAGCCCTGCTCCAGTGTCTTTTTGACTGCTAAATTAGCAGAAGGAATGTTCTGCTGGCTGCGTCCCAGAAGCAGAAACAGGGCCTGGAATGGATAGACTCATGTCTAATTCAGTTTTTTAATCATTTCTTATCCCCTTCTCATCCTGTGCAATTCACTTGGCACAAATATTAAATCCACCCACTAAATATAAACCAGAAAAGACTTCCGTGGGAAAGTTCATTAGAAATGTCTCACTGTCTAACTAAAAACAAAAAAACGATATAGAGATAGATGGATAAATAGACAGATGCACAGAGAGAACAGCTGCAGGTCTGGAGTGCTGTCTGCTCTTTCATGACAGCATCTAAATTAACATTTTCATTGGTATGCTCATGTTTGCAGAAGTCATAATCATTCATTTCTGTGCGTTTTTTTTAGTTGTTCTTCAATCCAAACCCTGGATGGAAAGACAGGGAGTAATTTAATTTCTGAAACTGAATGGAAAAAGGCACAGCATTGCAAAATCCTGTTTCTTATGATGAATCTACAATAGGACCCTGCTCTTCAGTGTAGTCCTCATCTGACTTTCCTTCAGATAAGATTGAACTTACAAAATGCCCAGCACTGTCTTGGGAGTTGACCCATTTACTGGAGTAAAACATTCCCAGAATAGATGAACGCAAATCCATTGTTCTTCCGCCAAACCTCTGGCGAGCCTTGAAATGTTGGCATATAAATCAGGATATATAATATGTTTCCTTTTGCCCCTCCCATCCTGGGCCAAAGAGGACCATCTGGAATGGAAGTTGCTGATAGATCATTTGGTCAATATCTCACACTCTTGCATGACAGTAACCAATATTTCTTCCAGCCTTCAATTGAATGGTGGAATTAAGATGGCCAGAGATGGAAACTGTTCGGCCGTGGAATCAGTTTATAAAAATGCTACCTCACTAGGATTATTGTATCTTTCCCTCGCAGAAAGTTTGCTAATGTAAAATGTAAAGACCTTTAGAGCTGTGCTGGTCCTCTAATGAGCATAAAATATGATCATACAACACACTTCATTATTTGGGGGGTAAAGGACCTCGGCACTTGTGCTTTTTTTCATATAAGGTAAATTATATTTGCTTTATTCATCTCCTCAAAAAATAGTCTCTTAAAAATACAGCTGTTCAACATAGTCACTTATCTGCTGCTTGATCAGTACCTGTGACAGACTCTTGACATAGCCACTTATCCGTTGCATGGTCTGTACCTGTGACAGACTCAACATGCATCAGCAGCTCACCACAGCTACAGACCATGCAGGAGATAAGTGGACATGTTAAGCAACTGTATTTTTCAAAAACTATTTTTGAGGAGATAAATTAAGTAAATGTAATACAAATAGAAAAAAACCACAGGTTTTTAGACCTGTGCATAAATATCTTAAATGAGAAAAGCATGCGTTCCGAGGTCCTTTATCCCCTTAAATAGTGCAGTTAAACTGCACGATCATATCTTGTGCTCTATTTGACTACGCCAGCACAGCTCTTAAGGCTGTTACTGTTATCTGAGATCCTTTTCTTGGGAGCACCCATTTTTCTGTGAATGCAATAGCCAGAGGCACGTTTCAGCAAAAGTATTTCTCTGAACAAGAGAACCAAACTGTATACAGGATCTGTCATCCCAGAGCTATAGTCATCTCCAATTGAAAGTGCAGAAAATCACAACGTAAGATGTATCATCACTACTGCATGAAAAATTAAGGACCCTATGTACTAACCTGCACATTTTTTGTGGGTTAGTACCTGTTTCCATGAAGTTTGTCTCAGAGATGCAAATGAGCTCTTAGCTCATTTATATCCTAAGCTAAATTTTGCAAAGAATTCCTCATGCATTCTGGGCTGTGGCAATGACATTTTAAAAATAAAGTGCCCCTTTGTGTAGCAGCCATTCAAAAATTAAGTGGCCCACTGACCCAAATTGGAGGCCCCTCCCAAACCTCTTCCTCTGGGAGGACCTCAACTCCCTGGTAGTCCAATAGACCATTGCTCCCCTTCCCAGATCTGATGCAGAGCTAAAATATTTTCGGTACTCTCCTCCCCAAACTTCAGCCTCTTAACTGTGGAGGGTTGAGGTGGATCTGCTCACTCTCTGTTCTTCCCCTCTCCCATTTCTCCACCCCATGCCCCCAACATGCCAATTTACTCCAAGGATCCAGGGGACAATGTAAGCTGGGGCAATCCCCACTTTCTCCTGCCTCGTAGGCGGCTGGCTTTACCCCAAACTATAGCACCATGAGATTACCACTAGAAGTCAGCAGTACTATGTTGACCTCCAAGGAGAAGCCCTTGGGTGAGTCAGGGGGCCAAGTGGTAAAGGCAAGTAGACCTCACCCAACCCTGTCCACAGTAAGGGGTAGGGAATGTTTTAGCCCTATGTCATGGTTGGGGAGAGGGCATTGGGCCACCAAGGAATTGAGGGTGGTAGTCGGGGGGGGGGCCTCCAAGTTGGGCTGGTGGGCCATTTAATTTTCTATTGCTGTTGCTGTCATTTTATTTTCTCTGGTAGCTCACAAAATAAAAAACACAGCTCTTGAGAGTTGAATAGTTTTTCTTGAAAAATGGGTCTATGAAACCTTTTTTTCGTTTTTCTTTTTACATTAATTAGATGCTTTTCATGATATTTTGCAACACAGCAATTCATAACGTAAAATTTTACATAAACATTTGCACAAAATAGACTTTGTATGAAAGGTTAGTATGGTGAAGTGTACTTTTGCGAACTGATTTCGCCATAGTGCATTTTGCAAACAAAATAGCACAAAACACCTGAACTTTGACGTTTTCTGCTGTTTTTCACATGAGGTGCACTTTTGCAAAGTCACTTTGCACTTTAGTACTAATTAAGAAAGTGGCAAAAGTGAAACTCATAAGAATAGGCAGCAAAATCTTTTCAGATTCAATTATTATAATCATTGATTTTTCTCTAGCACCTTTCTCCAAAGAAAGTTTTTAAAAACATTTGATCGCATTTCAAAGCACTACATACTCAAATTAGAAAAATGTTTTGCTTCCCTGAGCATGCAAAGCCCGAAAAATATCTATTTTCTGAAAAGTGTTTCAGGAGCAAAACTTGATCAAATAGAGAAAGCTGTTGTGCTTACAAGGATGCCATGGCCTCTCCTTGATCCTAAAAATGGAGACAAACATGGCAAGAATTTCAACTGAGTAAAAACAACCACAAATCACTGGAAATAACATGACGTTAAATAAAGATATGGGCTACAGGCACACCTTCCAGTCTATTTCTGAATTAAATCTATTAGGAATCATTGCTCCTAAATGAAAATCCATTTTTGTTTCATGTATTGCAATAACGTCTGCCAGTCACCACCTCAAGAATCTAGACAATGCTTGATCCAAGAGTAGCCACAGTAGATCTTCAAATCAGTGCAGTTTCCTGAGACAAAGATCAACAACTGGAGCTTCTGCCGTACCAGTATGTAAAATGCCTCTGTGTTCATTTAAGAGTGCGTCTGCATCATCCTCTTGGTGTTGCCAATGTAACACAGACCACAAGAACATTAATCAAATATATAACAAATGTAGATCTGAAGTTGGTTAAACCGTTTAAAGGAAATCATTTCCCACTGTTCAAATGTACATAAGTCTTGGTCTCCATAGCAATAGTACACATGAAGACACAGTTTACTGTATATAGGACGTGGAGAGGGGAATTCCCATGTCCAGATCAGGGTGTGGACAGTTCCAAAAGTATTTTACAAGAGGTTCTGCCAAGTGTAGAGCCTCTTTTAAAATAAGCAATGGGAGCAGCTGTCTTAAAAAGCAGCATGTGGAGAAAAAAATGTAAAAACACCCATCATATATGCATGGGAGCAGCTTCTTAAAATTTCCACGCCCGATTTTTACATTTACCCGGTGCAACACTGATAACCCTGAGTGGTAATCTCATGTAACTGTGTCAGTACTGTGAGTTTAGCCCTAGGGGTCATTAGTGCCAATTTGGAACCCGGCATAAAATGAACAGGAGTGAGTGGGTGGAGGTTCTGGGGTGGACCTCGGTGGGGGGGGGGAATGGGAGGACAGTGTTGCTGGGACAGTTGGAGGACTGGTTTAGTGCCAGTGGTGGTCTTTGCTTCAATAGAGTATCAGATGACTTGGGGAGGGGTACTAGGGGGATTGGATGGCTTGGGGGGTAGTGGGAATTGGATGGGGCAGGAGGCTGCAGGAGAGAGATTGAGGTATTGGGGGCAGATCATGGGGGGAGTGGTTTCCCCTTTCAGCAGGTATTCTATATGTCTCAGGGATGCTGTAAATACTGATGTCTATAGGTTTTGGTATAGACATGGATTCCCTGTGTGTAATGGGGAAACCCTATCTACTGTATACTGTAGGTGCAGCCAAACCGCCCTGTCTCCCCACCCTCACCTTCCCTCAAAGGATTCTACATGTAGTGAGCATCCCCCATTCTGAAATGGCATTTACATATGTAAATCCTGCAGATTAGACCCAGATAATGTTACAATCTCTCAGACATACCACAAATATTCAGAAGCATTGCTTGAGTTTCTTTATCTTTAATATGTTTACTTTATGAAAAAGCAATAAATAGGTGGTACTTGTCCAAGTCTGCATACACAGACAAAGCTGTCCAGTGTTCTCCTATGATGTTATCAGAGGACATCATGAGAGTAAAATACAGTTCAGCTGACCTTGTATGTCCTTTGCCTGGTCTTATCTATGTAGATCTTTATATATGCAATAAACATAAAAATGACTAATGGAAGACTGTGCTGTAAGAGGGCAATTTTCTCTCTACAATCACTGAAGAGATATTACAAATGATTAGTAGTAGTAGATTCCCACTCAGGTCTTGCACTCCAGTAGCCAAGAATTGTTAACAAGCCCTGATGTGGGCTCTTTCCACATGTTTAACACCCATGACAGGATTTTTACAGCTATGGATCCAAATTTACAGCATACAGAGGGTGGCTACTAAAATGGTTAGTGGTCTTCATTATAAAGAATATGAGGACAGACTTTGGATCTTAATATGTACACCTTAGAGGAAAGGCAGGATAGAGGTGGTATGATTGAGATGTTTAAATACCTCCGTGGCATAAATGTTCAGGGAGAGAGCCTCTTTCAACTGAAAGCAAGTTCTGCTGTGAGGGGACATGGGATGAGGGTGAAGGGGGATAGATTCAGGAGTGATATGCAGAAATATTTCTTTACGGAAAGAGTGGTGGATCCATGGAATAGTCTCCCATTGGAGGTGGTAGAGGAGGACAGTATCTGAATTCAAAAAAAGCATGGGACAAACAGAGGATCGCTAAAGGAAAAAAGGGGACTGTTGTAGTGGTTGATATGGAAGGGCAGACTAGAGAAGCCATGTGGTCTTTCTGCCGCAATGTTTCTATGTTTCTAAATTTATGGAATCTGCTAGTGCTGATGTTATCAGACAAGCAGTAATGTTTTAAGAAGACTGTTTTATGTAAACTCTGATTGCCTTCGCTGTCATTGAGTCACTTTGTTCTCTGTAAACCGCACTGATGGAAAATAGCGCGGTATAAAAGAAATGTTAAATAAATAAATAAATAAGACTAAAACAGCTTAGGAGGACTGGATGCAGGTTCTAAAGGTTGGTTATTTTTTTTTTTACTTATCTAATTTTCCTTGATTTTTGTATGTTTATTGTATAACTTGCCTAGCAGTGGAACTATAGGCAGGAGATAAATGGTTTATTAGGTTAATAGGGCAAGGAGGTTTCTATTTTAGCCAATTTTCTAAAGACACATGAGGCATGCATACTGGTGTCCAAAGTAATGAGCCATTGGTCTGGTGGGATATCAGCAACTTCTCAAACAAGGTGAAGCATGCTGCAAGAATCCTTCATATATGATTTAGCCAAGGTTACAAAGGATTTTAGCAATTAATATACAAAATAAAAACAGGCTCCACTAGTAAGCAAACACAGTGGGATGACCAGGAGTATCTAGTACTGATTTTATGTATTTTCTATAAAAACACATACTCTTACTTCAGATGTTCTAGGATGATTTACAGCCAAAAATTCTTCTTCTTTGGAGCTCAGCAAACCAGCCTCTGATCTTAATTGAATAGGTGCTTAATAGCCAGCTCCGGTCATTGCATGCTAACCGCTTGTTTCTTCCCCCCCTTCTCGAGCTCACCTTGAGCAGACACGTCATGCCGCTTTTTTCTTCTTGGGCCCCTCACTCTGGAATTCTCTACCTTCCTCTCTTCGTCTTGAATCTTCCTACCAACATTTCAAAAGTCTACTCAAAACTCATTTGTTTCAGCAGGCATTTGATCTCCCCTCCCAGTAGTCCTGTCCAATCGTTTTTGTCTGCTCTTGTTTACGTACGGTTTGTCTGGTTTGTTTAGTGTTTGTCCTGTGTTGTGACCTCTTTGGTCCATCTTTTCCTTATTTTAATGGATTTCCTTTCTTTTAATGCTTTTATTTATTATTTTATTGTAAACCGCCCTCACGTTTCGACAAGGGCGGTATATTAAATGTAAATAAAGATAAAGATAAAGATAGTGACCTATTAGCGGGCTCACCTATCTATTTATTACAACATGACATCACCAACTTGTCTCTTAACCTCCACCTTTGTCAGTTGGTTTTGTTACTTGATTCTTATATGCAGTCAGCTTTCTGCTCTTGAAAGGTTGACATAATTCACCTGATGAGTAGTCACTCTAATTTCAGCATCTTTCAGTACTAAGGGGCGTATTTACTAAAGTGAGAGTTTTACTGCACAGATCTGGGTGGGATTAGGGGAGGTTTGGCATGGACAGGGGCATGGTGGCAGCGACAGCTAGCACACAGGATGACACCATGCTGATAACATGGCTGTCAAGGGGGGGGGGGGGAGGTGGGAAGTGCAGCCATCCCACTGGCCGGGGGGGATGGGGACATTAGTGGCTGTGGCCTCTGCAGCAGTGGTGCAACACCCAGATCCCCCCCATCCAAGCAGAACCCCCCCCCCCCCCCGGGACCATTTCTGAACCCAAGCCCCACACCCTAGGAAAGAAGCCCCCTGAACTAAATCCCCCCCACCTGAACAAAGGCAGCTAAACCAAGAAGAACCCTTCCTCTCTATACCTCTACGACTTACCTGGAAGGATCCCTAGTATCTAGTGGGGTCAGGGCAGGGTTAGGCTCCCTTCACTCCTGCCTTGGAGCTACCAGGTTTCATCCCTAGCAGCAATACTGTGAGGTTTCTGCTAGGAGTGAAAGCCACAGTAGAGAGGAAAGGGAAGAGGGGGAACACTCCTGTACCCTGCACTGAAACCACTGAGGATAGTCAGGGGGTAGGAGTCTCGGTCTTTTGAGGGAGCTGCTGTTTAGGGGGCAGTGCTTCATGGTGGGATTGTGGGGTTAGGTCTTGGGGCTTCTCAGTGGGTTGGGGAACAGCTTTGGATGACTGATTTTCCTGTTCAGGAAGAGCGGTGCTGAAGGGGGGGAATTGGATCGGGGGGGGGGGGGGGGGAATGAACAGAGCGGGATCCGGGATCATTATGGACACAGTCATGGCTTTTTAAAGACATTTTTGGCACCCGGGTTCCGTTCCCTGTTTCAGCAGGTAATGTGATGGCTCCCACCCAACCTGCAGATGCAGGCAACATGGACCCATGTGGTAAGTGTCTGCTCTGGGGGCCAAACACAGTACAGATGCTGGGAACACTCCCTGAATTTGTTAGTCCATGTGCAAAAACCTTACCACACTAATTGTTTGAAAATCAAAATATGGAAATCCACGGAATCGGAAAGCACACAAGTGGGAGGTTCTCATAATATAAATATTAATTTCAAATCAGTTGAATACTTAGAAAAATGTCATCTTGATATCAATTCTTAATAAATCAAAAATCAGTATGAAACTGTAGTAGGTTATGTGCACACATGGGTGCAAAAAAATAAAAATTTTCAGCATAGGTTCTTGCAAGGAAATAAGTTAGAAGATGGACTTATAACTAGGACTTCAGATTCTAGGTTTTAACTGATAAACACCATTAAAACTGCTAACATTTTGAATATCACCCTACTGCTTTTCTGTACCCTCATACAAATCATATTTAGCCAAGAAATAAATACCTAAATTTACAAATACCTTAGAACAGAAGTCCTATTTCTGATGATGATGACTCCATTGCATCTGAGAATGCATTCACGGTCTAATCCATCATTCTTTTTTATGTTTCATCTATTTGTACATGACTTATTTTGAAGAAAAGGTTCTGTATACCAATGCATGCTTTCAACATAGAAAAGTATGGAAGGGAGGTATCAGCAAAGTCTTTTATGATCTGGACTCACGCTCAAGCTACAAATAATGGAATTTTTTGAATGGTTGACTTTGTAGGATATGCATCTGAAATTTATTATACACCTTTCACAAGAGAGGATTATATTTGCTAGACATCTTAATTTGCATTGCAAATGGGGAATGGAAAAAACACCATTTACCACAAGCCAATAGATTGAAATGATTTATTGAGATTTTGCAGTTTCATCCTCTGCATTTAACGTGCAGTCTTCCAGTTAGTCGGCTTTTAGACAGTAGAGACAAAAGTGCTGCTGCCATTCTAGATGCCATGGGGCAAGCACAGAAGATCCATCATGTTAGAAAAGTGAAAGTATAGCTCAGGATTGCAGTCGAGCCTAGAAGAGCCTGGAGACCCTCATATACCATTGATTTATATATTTCCTTTTGGACCTTGAATTGTCCATTATCTTCATCCAAGACAAAAGGGAAGTAAAGACCAGAATTCAAAATATCAGGACATCTTCTACATCAAGGAAGATCAGTATGTACTGTAAAGCCTCTACTCCTTCATCTTTGTGCGCTCTTCCTTCTTACTTAGGCTTAGCCAAAAGGAATTAAACCATCCCACAATTTAATAGAGACAGGAAGTCATGGTGAACTCTATAAATCTTTCTTTCCATCACTGGCTTATTGTTTTCTTCACTATTACAGTATGTTATTCATTAGAAGGCATTTAAGTCACATAGTGGACACATATGCTTTTTGTAATTTATTTTGAACAATTTAATATACCACTCATCCAGACGAAGCCTTTTCTCAGTGGCTTACAATAAAAACAAAATTACTGAATATGTAGATTAATCATGGTTTAATGGCAGAAAGCCAACATGGATTTAGCTGAGGAAAGTTTTGTCTCACTAATCTCTTATATTTTTTTGATGGTGTGAACAAACAGGTAGATAAAAGTGAGCCAGTTGAATAGTTTCTCTGTGGCCAGCAGGATAAGTTGGCCACACCTAGTGATGTCATCTGACGGTGCCAAGACAGAAGTACTCTCCATAGCGGAGAAGGGCTTTGTCCTTCTGAGCATGACCTAACAGCCTCCACCCATCGGCCCGCCCCTAGCCAGCCAGTTCTTATTCTTCCGCCTTGCCAGTGAAATGGACATCTCCACCTTTCCTTACAAGAATATATTTTCTACTACTCTGCACTAACAGAAGAAAAACCATCTCCAACAGAAGAATGTGCTATAGCACAATCAGGTACGATGCCTCGGAGCTTCCCATAAAGTGGAGGAGTGCGCTCATTGAATGAGGATGTCTCTCTGTGCAAGAAATCAAGGATGCACACCCTGCAGGAACTCTATCCCGGGACCCCCCTAATCTCAGCTGCTGCCCACGCGGTCCTCCCCTGTTACAGGTAAGTAACCTCGCTGTATCTAGATTTTCAGAACGCCTTTGACAAGGTCCCTCATGAAAGACTCTTGGGGAAATTAAAAAGTCATGGGATAGGAGGCAGTGTACTGTTGTGAATTAGGAACTGGTTAAAAGATAGAAAACAGAGTATTTATTTATTTAACAGGTCTTCTAAACCGCCTTATCATTTACATTCAAAGCGGTTTACAATGAAACAGTTATAGCAACAAACTTTACATTGAACAGGGTTATTCAACTTGGATGGTTACATTGGGGTCAAACAAGCAATTGTCAGTTGCTAACTATATACAAGAACTCTAGCTGTGTTTCATAGTCCATTTGCTGTTACTGTTAAACATCATCAGCCGGGGTAGATCCAAAGTATTCCAGGAATAGGAATAGGGTAAATGGCCAATTTTCTCAACGGAGAAAGGTGAATAGTGGAGTAACTTAGGGATCTGTGCTGGGCCCACTGTTTAACATATTTATAAATGACATGGAAATGGGAATAACAACAAGTGAGGAAATCAAATTTTCAGATGACACAAAATTTTCAAAGTTGTTAAAACACAAGAAGATTGTGAAACGTTACAAGAGGACCTTGAAGAATTGGGAGACTAAGGGGTCTGTTTACTAAAGGCCGGTGTTGTGCGGTCCGCGGTACCGAGCGGGTGCCGTATAAGGAGTGGGCGTTCCGTCGTGAAGAACAGAAGCTGTGATTGACAGATGCGCTAAGGTGCGCGGCGCCCGTGTGGTTAGTGCCCTGTGACATTACGGCGTTTGATCTGTGCACATAGATCACACTGCTCACGGTTTTTGGGCTTCCACTATTGTGCTGCACATTGCTGACGGAAACGGTTTCTTTTCCCTGCACAGCACCTCTAACGCGAGTGTTTCACTGGCGGTAAATTTCTTTGCAGATTCGGGCACGCTCCTGTGCGGTGAGTCTCTCCCCTCCCACATTCCGCCCACTGACCCCGTCTCTCCGCCCCTAGGGGGCCTTCCTCCGCCCTCATTTCGCCTTGGCACGCCTCTTTCGCACATTACCGCCCGCCCCGCAAATGTGCGCGTTGTCGGCGCACGCTTGCGGGACCCGTTAATGTGCCGCGCACTCGTACGGGGCGCTTAAGAGCACTTAAATACATCTTTTAGAGCGCTCATGTGCGCCCCGTACAAATGCGCCGTTTAGTAAACAGACCCCTAAGCGTCCAAATGGAAGATGAAATTCAGTGTGGACAAGTGCAAAGTTATGCACTTAGGAAAGAAGAACCCAAACTACAGTTACATTAGGGTTCCACATTAGGAACCACCACGCAGGAAAAGGATCTGGGAATCATTGTGGATAATACGTTGAAACCCTCTGCCCAGTGTGCAGCCACGGTCAAGAAAGCAAACAGAATGCTAGGAATCATAAGGAAAGGCATGGAGAATAAAACAAAGGATGACATCATAATGCCTCTTTATCGATCCATGGTGCGACCGCAGCTTGATTATTGTGTGCAATTCTGATCGTCATATCTTAAAAAGGATATAGCAGAATTGGAAAAGGAACACAGAAGAGCCACTAAAATGGTAAAGGGAATGGAAGGATACCCCTGTGAGGAGAGGCTTAAAGGTTTAGCGCTCTTCAACCTGGAAAAGAGATGGCTGAGGGAAAATATGATAGAGGTCTATAAATTAATGAATACTTCAAAGAGCGAGAGGGGGAGGGGAAAGGTCATCCTTTCTGTTCTGTAGGGGAGAAACAGGCAAGCCAGGACTGAGACAGTATACTGGAAAACCTGGACTGGATCAGTTTTTTGCTGTAAGTTTGAGAGGCTGTTAGGACTTTATTTGATTGCTTCTCTTTTATATTGGGCCTGCATCTCCTTCTGATATCCTAATATATGTATGGATGATGGGACTAAGGGAACTATAAAGAACTTTTAAAGTCTGCAAGTGATCTGTGAGAACACAGGATTACCAGGACTGGTATTTGATTCTGTTTTAATTTTGTTTGAAGATGAAAAGGATGTGGAAGCTTGTCAAGAATGGACAGTAGGTTTGTACTGTAGTTTTTTGTATGTCCCGAGATGAACTGACACACAGTCTTTACAGGCACAATCTCTCCCGCTCCTGTTATTTGTTTTCTTTCTTATGAAGTAAAGTATGCCAGTGGTTGGATTATAAGATGTTTTATTAGAACAGAGATCTCCAACTCCAGTCCTGGAGGCCCGCAAACCAGTCAGATTTTCAAGATGTTCCTAATAAATATGCATTACCAATAAATCAAACTCCCAGGACACCAACTAATTAGATAAATAGATACCAATTCAATAAAAAGCTTCCCATTAAAATTTTTAATACCTTATATCTTCCGAAACCTACTTAAACTTGAAACCCTCCAAATAGCATAGACCAGCTAAACAGACATACCACCAATAGAAATAAATATTTGATCAATTATTCTAAATACTTGTTTTCATTATACTGATGGGGGGGGGGGAGCCTAAAGGAATAACTTGTCCCACTATGCGGCAACACAGAGGCCCCAGGGGAACCAGTGAGCTTCACATCATAGACTTGAAAAAACTCCCTCTATACTTAAATACTATAACTGAGGGCCATTGTTAAAGCACTTAAACACCCCCCTCTCACTCAATTTTACTACTTCACTAATCTTATCCTATTTTTATTCAGAAGCTCAATCACAATCACAAATTCATTGGTAGCAAAGACCTGCAAATTTATTTAACAGTTTTTATATACCGTCCTTCAATTCAGGATGGTTTACAGAAAATATAGCGTGACAGTGTGCTTCAACTGTTTACATGGAACTGAACTTAACATGAGTACATATGGTTAGACAAGTAACTTCTGAACATGAGTATAATTGTCTCAAACAAGAACTATTTACATATTTACAGGGTAATAAAATAAAGTGCAAATAATAAACAGAGACCCATAGCCTGATTTAACAAAGCCCAACCATTCACTTATCTGAAAATGGCAGACAGCAGACCACAGGAAAACTCCAAAAACAGACTACCAGCTGAAGTCTATGTGCCAAAGATTCAGAGTCCATTAGCCAATCAAAGAAGTTGCCCTTGCCCAACAAAGAACTTTGCTTCGCCTAATGGCTTCTTCAAAGGCAAACTGGACAGCCAGATAAACAGTCTGTCTGACGACATCAGCATTTAATCAGTGAACCCACCAATAAGAGAACAGCTAACATCTAATAGGAAGGACCGGTCAAACACTGGGAAATTCAAATACAGAAGGGAAATAGCAAGGAACTGCACAGCACAACCCAACAGAGCTAAAGGTTATGAGGAGTCAACATACATTTTGGAAAAAAGACTCAATCTTATTTTTCAATCCTTCTGACTCCATGGTATTAAGATTAAAAATCCATCATTGCTCTTGTATCAAATGTTTACCGCGCTCTCACACCATTCACAGAAGATGATGTGTTAGAACAGCTTGCAAAACTGAAAGTGGACTAGTCTATGGGACCAGATGGGATACATCCCAGGATACTGAAAGAGTTCATAGAGATTCTTGCAGGGCTGTTAAAGGATGTTTTTAATAGATCCTTGGAGACAGGAACAGTTCCACAGGACTGGAGAAGGGCTGATGTGGAGTGGAGGAGTGGCCTAGTGGTTGGGGCAAGGTACTTCAGGCCGGAAGGTCGGGGGTTCAAATCCCACTAGAGGACAGCAACCTTGGGCCGGAAGGACTGGGGTTTCTAGTCCCACAGGTGCTCCTTGTGGTCTTGGGCAAGCCACTTAACCCTCCATAGCCCATGTTCCCTGTAAAATAGTTATCTCCAAGTTATAATGCCCTGTTCAATGTAATTTCAGTTTGTTCAATGTAAACCGCACTGATGCAGAATAGCGTGGTATATAAGAGAATGTAAATAAATAAATAAAATAAAAATACCTCTTCACAAAAGTGGTAACAGGGAAGAAGTGACAAACCACAGGTCAGTAAGCCTTATCTCGGTAGCGGGAAAAGTAATGGAGACGCTCCTTCAAGACAGAATAGTGGACTTTCTTGAAACCAACAGGATGCGTGATCTGAGGCAACATGGTTTACCAAAGGACGATCTTGCCAAACAAATCTTATTGAGTTCTTTGACTGGGTGAACAGAGAACTAGATCAAGAGCATGCGATGGATGTCATCTACCTCGATTTCAGCAAAACCTTTGATACTGTTCCTCATAGAAGGTTTAATCAATAAACTCAACAGCTTGGGGATGGATCCCAAGGTGGTAAACTGGATCAGAAATTGGTTGACCAACAGATGACAGAAAGTGATGGTAAACGGAACTCACTCGAATGAAAGGAAGGTGATTAGCGGTCTTCCAAGGATTCGGTCCTGGGACCGGTAATGTTCAATGTATTTGTGAGTGATATTGCTGAAGGACTGAATGGAAAGTCTGTCTTTTTGCAGAAGGCACAAAATTTCGCAACAGAGTGGACTCCCCTGAGGGAGTGGAGAACATGAGGAAAGATCTACAAAAGCTGGATGAATGGTCTAATGCTTGGCGGTTACGATTTAATGTGAAGAAGTGCAGTGTCATGCACTTGGGAAGCAGATATCCAAGGGAATTGTACGCGATAGGGGACAAGAGGTTGATGTGCATGGATCAGGAGAAGGACCTCAGAGTAACTGTTTCTGAGGATCTCAAGGTGGCGAAACAGTGTGATAAGGCAGTGGCAAAAGCCAGAAGGATGCTGGATTGCATACAAAGAGGAATTACCAGCAGAAAGGAAGAGGTACTAATGCCACTGTACAAGTCATTGGTAAGGCCTCACTTGGAATATTGTGTTCAGTTTTGGAGACCATATTTCACAAAGTATATAAAAAGACTGGAAACTGTTCAGAGGAAGGTGACCAAAATGATTTGGAGCTTGTGTCAGAAGACTTATGAGAAGAGACTTGAAGACCTAAATATGTACACTCTGGAGGAGAGGAGGAACAGGGGAGATATGATTCAGACCTTTAAATACTTAGGGGCATGTTTACTAAAGTGCGTTAGTGCAATTCGCGTTAGGAGCCGCGGTAGTGAAAGAAACCCCAAATAAGGACATGGGCGGTACACCATCACCACTACCGCGCGTTAGAAAACGTAACGAGCGTTACCGGGCGCCGTGGCGCGTTACTGCGCGTTAATCATAAGAAGACGTACAGACACAAAGCACTGAAACAGAGCTGTAGCACAATGGTTACGGTACTGACCACTGTTACAGGCAGCATGGGTTCGAGTCCCCAGTGTGCCTAACGCAGAAGGCTGTCCCAGGCATCACCCTGCACATTACAGAGGGAAAAAGGAGGCATGTTTTTCGTTACGCTGAGTATTGGTGTCAGAAAAACACCCTCGGAGTGTGCTTAGCCACGTACGTTGATACGTGCGAGGTTGCGTGCATTGGTATGTGCGTAGGTACGTGCGTAGCTGCGCGCGTACAATTGTGCGTGGGTACGTGTGTTTTTACCAGTGTGGGCATCTGATATTACAGACTTTGTAGGGTGTCCTGCACCTATGCATTATGCTAACAGATGTACGTGTGATGGCCTATGGTTTATCAGAGCCTGTGAGCAGCTGCTGGAGTTTCACAGGGTTGGATTGGGCCAGTCACACCCATGATGCACTGCACATGCAAATCAGCTGTCCACAGATACACACCATGGGGAATGCACCCCCACAGCACCTCGGCCTGGTAGGGAGAACTGACCATGTGCACCCCCCCAGCACCTCGGCCTGATAGGGGGTACTGACCGTGTGTTGTACTGGCACAGAGTAGCTACACACTGTCACATTGTGCGGGTACTGTGCTCACCCTGAGGGTGCAGTGAGGTGCCCAGCACCAGGTCCACAGCACCGGCCATGGCGCAGGTCCAAAGCTGTGTTACTGTGTGAGATAGGTAGGTTCTGCAGGACCACCTTGGACATCTTTGTCTGTTTCAGTCAGGTGTAGCCCCCATGCACCACCACCCCCCTCCCCCAGGGCTGAGGGTGGCAAACAGGGTCTTCCATCAAAAGACCCACAGTCTACCTCCCTGCAAAGGTGGCAGTAGAGGGGAACATTAACCCTAGTCCTGCTGAGGAACAGACACCCCACAGGGCAGTCAATGCAGCTCTGTACACAGCCATAACACAACAGCAGACAGACATTAGGCCTGGATATGGTATGCTGCACCCCACCACTATCTGATATTCCCCTGGTGCAAGCCATCAGCCACTGCACCCTGCAAGCCACTCCATCACAACACCTACCAGCTGCAAACAGTCTGCTAGTGCCCAGTGGAGATGCCTGCACCCAGAACTGGGATGTCAGCATACACAGCAAGCAGATACATCAGTGACTGGGCCCCAAAAGGTAACCCATATTTATCACATGAGAGAAATACTAGATAGCACTATAGGAGTGCCTAGCCATGCTGTGGTCACTGCACAGTCAGGGTGATAGTGATCTCTCAGCAGGATATACTGAGGTCACCCTGTCTGTGTAGGTGGTGGCCGGGCACTACAATGTGCCTGTCACTGCCCTATGCCCTGTGCAGATGCACCCTGGCCAGGCCACCCTGGCCGGCCTATACCCATGGTACCTTGCACCTCATTATGCACATTGGCAGCCCAATACTGTCAACATTGCTGGATAGACAGACAGCCACCCCCACACCTATGCCAGCATTGTGCTACTATAGAGGTGGTCAGCAGCCATACCCACTACACCAGTCATGGGCATAGTACAGGCATGGATATGGTACACACGGCTGTTGGGGGGTCACTCCCCAGGGTGGTGAACACTGTCAGAGACCAGACCTGCAGCAAACACCGCAGACATCAGAATGATTGTTATGGTGGAGCGCAATGAGCAAACTGTGCTTAACGTAGGAATTGATATCTGCCAGTTATCATAGGGAACGTTTGATAGCTCTGTACCATATACCCAGGTGTAGGGTGGCATTGCTAAGGTATGCAACTGCTAGTATTGGGTGATACAGGCAGGGCCCAATGTCTTGCCTCTCCAGGAGGCATTGGCCAATGGGGCCTGTGGGTGGGTGTGTGGCCCTGTTGGCTGCTGCTTTACGGCAGAGTTCCCCAACTCCAGTCCTGGTGTTCCAAACACTGTTCGGGTTTTCATGCTGTCCCTCATAAATATGCATGAGCTACATCTGCATACCATGGGGGTGGTGCATAGCTATGCAGCACAGGCATCTTTATTGGAGGCAGCATGAAGCCGGAATGGTGTGGGGCCCTCCAGGACTGCATTTGCGGGACTCTGCTTTAGGTAATGTGCCTGTTTCTGGTGTCTGTGTTTGGTGTGGTAAACTATAGGCCATGTGTATGTTCTCTGCAATAAAGGAGTGTCTTTACTATCACTGTTTAGTGGTGGGTAAAACTATGGGGACTGGGTTGGCAAGAGCCCCAGCTGGGATTTGAACCTGTGACCCTCTGGTCTTACAGGCACTGGCTGTGTCTGTTGCACCACACTGTGGCCACAGAGACAGTGCACTCCCTGGAGTTAGTTAAACCGGCCTGACGAGCCAGAAACCCTGCTCTGCAACAGGTTTACTGTGGCCTCATTTACCTTATGCAGACAAAGGTGTACATAAACCTCAGAAAAGACCTCAGAAAAGGGGCACACACCCATAACCAAGCTGGGCAACAATGATATCATTGGAAAACATTGCACCACACGCCCAGGACAGCTCCATTACAATGTAATGCTCTTTGAAAGGGTCTGCGGAGCGTAGACCCTTCCACACATCATTTCTTTTTATTTTTGTGCTTTCCAGGGAGTGTTGTTCCTTGTTGCCCATTGCTATCACTGTTGCCCAGCTGAATTATGCTTTTTAAAATGTTTCTTGTGGTCATTTTTAACGTTTTATGTGAAATATTGTTCTGTGCACATGTATTACACTGCTCACGTTTTGTGGGTTTCCCCGGTTTTTCTGTACATTGCTGACGGAAATGGTTTCTCTTCCCTTTAAATGCCTTTTAACGACAGGTTTTCATTCGCGTTGGAATTGAGCTCTGAAATTCAGCGCGTTAGTATGAGGGGTGCCTCTCCCCGCCCACTCTGCGCCCATTGACCCCTTCTCTCCGCCCACTCTCCACCTTCTGCGCTGTTTTAACACGCCGCGGAGGTTTACGATCGTTAACTACGGTTAACGCGCGTAGTATGACGTTAACGGTCGTTAGCGCATCGGTACGTGCGTTATACGGCACTTACGGTCGTTAACATCGTATAACGCGCGATAGTCACGTTTAACGCACTTTAGTAAACATGCCCCTTAGAGTATTAATGAACAAACAAACCTCTTCCAAAGTCAGGGAAACTGCAAAGATAGAGGGCATAACATGAAGCTGCAAGGGGGTAAACTGAAAGGCAATGTCAGGAAATACTTTTTCACTGAAAGGGTGGTGGATGCATGGAATGCCCTCCCGATGGAAGTAGTGGGGGCAAATACAGTGACAGAATTCAAAATGGCATGGGACAGACACAGTGGATCCCTTTATAGCAACAGGATAAAATAAAAATAAGCTTAACTATCTCTTATATCTCAGTAAATAGGGGTGACCTACATGGAGAGGTGGGTACACCCCTAAACAAAGGCATAGGGAAGGGTGACCTGCATGGAGTGGCTGATGCACCTTCTCTTGCCGCCTTGCTGGGCAGACTAGATGGACCATACTGGTCTTTATCTGCCATTATCTACTATGCTACTATATGTTATCTCACAGATTTAATGGGGCATAATCTATGGCCATATACTGAAGATCCTGAAACAAGTGATGATTAGATACACAATGGGAAACTATATGCGCCTCATCCCAAAATTTTAACAAATTGTTTTTATGCTGGGACAAGCGAACCTGCAATTGCCGCGTAGTCCTGCCAACATAGTATTTATTGCAATGTCAATACAAGAGATACACTACATGTGTAGACATACAAGAAGTCCTCCAACATGAAAAAAATGACAATTACCCACTTGGAAACTTGAGCCCTCATCCATTTGCGTAAAAAATACAGTGGCCACATTTAAAATGTCCAGTAATATGGCTACTGGGAGGCTCATGGGGAAGTACTGGACACAGTAAATCATGCAAGTTATGACCCCGGCTATACGCCACCTGTGGGTGTGACCCTTGAAAACATGGAAGGGCCGAGAGAACAGTCCAACGTTGAGTAATTGAGGAAGCAAACATCCAAGATACTGCTGAGTAGGGTAAAACACGACACACATTCTCTGTCTTCCACTTTCTTTACCAATAATGATGAAGACCCCAAGAGCCACTCACGATGATTAGAATAGACTCACTTATAGGCCTTGCACAACACCGAAGCAGGATATCCCCGATCTTTAAACTTGGTGAGCATAATAACTGCTTGATCTTTAAACTCTGACTCAATAGAACAGATATAGCGACATCGCAGTAGTTGAGGAAATGGTAAGCTCTTTTTTAAGGGATAAGGATGAAAACTCTGATATTGCAAAAGAGTGCTCCTATCTGTAGATTTTGTGAACAATGTTGTCTCAAATACATCTACGTATTTTATCACCAGAACATCTAAAAATGGTTGGGCTTTGTTAAATCAGAATGTGGGTCTCTGCTGATTATTTGCACTTTATTTGCAGGTCTTTGCTACCAATGAATTTGGGATTGAGCTTCTGAATAACTATAGGATAAGATTAGTGAAATAGTAAAACTGAGTGAGAGGGGGGTGTTTAAGCGCTTTAACAATGACCCTCAGTTATAGTATTTAAATGCAGAGGGAGTTTTTTAAGCCTGTGATGTGAAGTTCACTAGTTCCCCTGGGGCCTCCGTGTTGCCACATAGTGGGATAAGTTATTCCCTAAGGCTTTTTCTCCCCCTAATCAGTATTCTATAAACTAGTATAATGAAAACAAATATTTAGAACAATTGATCAAATATTTATTTCTATTGGTGGCATGTCTGTTTAGTTGGTCTACACTGTTTGGAGGGTTTCAAGTTTAAGTAGGTTTCGGAAGCTATAAGGTATTAAAAAATTTAATGGGAAACTTTTTATTGAATTGATATCTATTTAGCTAATTAGTTGGTGTCCTGGGAGTTTGCTTTATTGGTAGTGTATTACTCTAAGTGTATGTGGTATTTTGTATTTGTGGTTATTTAATAAATATGCATGAGATAAATTTGAATACAATGGGGGCAGTGCAAGCAAATATATCTGATACATATTTATTAGGGGCATCCAGAAAACCTGACGGGTTTGCGGCCCTCCAGGACTGGAGTTGGAGACCCCTGTATTAGAAGATCGTCAAGGAAAGATCTGAGGTCTGTAGGGCTGGTACCCCTGCAATTCTACATGCAAATCTCCGGCCTGCTCAGCAACTCAGGCCTGAACCAAACTGCAGATGGATTCTTCACTACACTTTTGCTGTGTTCAGCTACAAACGACCTCCAAGCAACTGCTGGCGCAGCGTTTCTAAGCATACATACAGAAGCTATTGTCCGTGGCTGGCCTTGGACACTTGTACATGCCCAGAAGGTACATACTGTTGCCTCGGCCTGGCTTCTTACTATGGCTTCTTTGTTTGCAAGAAGCTGCTCATCGTCTACCTCCTGATTCGCTGAGAACACCTCAGACTGCCTGGTGCCAACCAATCATCAGACCTATGACGGAGGATTCTTACACAGAATAATGCAATCTGCACTGGAACTTTAGTAAGAGAGTTGGGGGCTTTTCCCACCTGTTCATACAGACTTCTGCACCAGTTCCTCTCTGCTGTGCACTGCGTACCTGACTCCTGCGACCTGAGCTTTCCGCCAGACGGCCACTACGTGTGGGCTAGGCCGTCCTCCGTAGGTCTGAGATAAGACTTTCACAGATACCTCCGGTTCGGACTTACTGCGGCTCGCCTGTGACGAGGCTGGAGCCTGCAGTAGCTAACAGCTGCCTCCTTGGACGAAGCTGTTCCTGAGTGCCCGACGGAACTAAGGTACTGACTTATCTCTCCTCCTCCGGATGGGCAAGGGGTTAGCAATATATATTTCTTACTTTTCCTCAGTGCAGAGCGAATCAGTGACGTCTGGTTACTAATCAGTGATTTATTACGTTGTCCAAGTGTACATCTGTACTATAACAAATTTCTACCTCATGTTTCCAATTAGCTATATGTGTGTGTGTAAATTTTTCTACCTGGTTGCCTATAATAAAGTCTAATATATATCTGCAGACCAGACTTCTTTCGTGGCTCATTGCCAGAATGACTCACCGAACTTTGGGCTGGGTAATAGTAGCCATCCCCCCCGGACAACAGAGAGTCTAACTTATTTTTATGCTACTAATATACCCTACAGGTCCATGCAGTGCCCCAAGGACCTCCAACCCATAAACAGCTTACATGCAGAGCCCTGCACGTGACAAGGTATTTACATGTCATGATCATTCTCCCCTTTCCTGCCTTTCTTTCAAAAGTGTATATATTTAGATACTGTGTCCCCATATGCTTTATGACAGTGGTTCCCAACCCAGTCCTCTGGGACCCCCAGGCCAGTCAGGTTTTCAGGATAACCATAATGAATATGCATGAGATAGGTCTGCATACAATCGAAGCAGTGCATGCAGATCTCTCATACATATTCATTGTGGATGCCCTGAAAACCTGACTGGCCTGGGGGTACCAGTGTACTGTGTTGAGAACCACTGCTCTAGACAGATCCATCTTGCTTATAGCCTTTTAAAGTGCAGTCTTAAAAACTGTACACACGAGGTCTCAGAGACCAGGGCAAGCCCTAAAACTAGGCAGACTAGACATCTGCCCTGGGTGACGGGCTTTGAGGTCAACAGTTTGGCACCATTGTAGCCAATAGGCAACACCAGGGAAGCACGCTGAAGCCACTATCAGTGAGCATGTCTGCATACTCATACACACATGCTCATGGTCTTCCATGTCAGAGTGGGTAGGAAGCAGCAGATTTTGAGCACGTGCATGCAGATACTAAAGACCCGCTGCAGACCATGACCAGTCGGCTATACTGGCACCATGCTGCTACCCTCTCACCAAAGCCAGATTTATTATTTTCTTTTGCCTCCCATGGAGGTAGGTTGGGGTGGGTGGCAGCAGCGGCAGTAGAGGGAAGGGAAGGGGAGGGGGATAGTGGAAGAGAGGGGACATTCTAGAGACATGAAAGGAGGGGAGAGAAGGAAGGGGAAAGATGCTGAATACCTAGAAGGGGGAAATAGAGATAATGGAGGACTGGGGGGGGGAGTAAGGAAGGAGAGATTCTGAAAACCTGTGGGGGGGGGGAGGAAGTAGGAAAGGAGAGATACTGGAGACTTAGGAGGGGGAAGAGTAGGGAGGGAGAGATGCTGGAGACCTGGAGGGCAACAGACAAGGGGAGATTCTGGACACCTGTGGGGGGCTAGGGAAGGGGAAATGCTGCAGACCTGTGCAGCTGGGGAGAGAAAGAGAGATGCAGGACTATGGGTAGGAAGGGGGGTGGCGGTAGGTAAGGGGCACATGGCTGATGATTTGTCTACAGCACCAGATACCCTTGGGCTGGCCCTGCAAGAGACTGATACAAAAGGCACTATCACCTCCTATTTCCTGCTGGTCATTCCTCTCCTTATGCACCCAAGCATTCTTCTGGCTTTTGTCCTCACCTTTTCTACCTTTCCAGTCACCCCAAGATCCTGCTCTTCCTTCAGAAGCACTTATACTTCTGATACTGTACCATTCCCTTGGGTTTTCACAGCCCAGCTGCATGGCCCTGCATAATTTAACATTACATTTTAGCTGACAAATTCTAGACCATTCTTCAAACTTCACTAGATCCTTCTTTGTTATTCACACCTTCCATGATGTCTACCCTATTAATTTTGATACCATGTGGAAAGAGGCAAATCTTACCCTATAACACTTGCATAATATCATTTACAAAAATGTTAAAAAGAACTAGACAAGGGCCGATCCTTGCAACACACTGCTAATAACTCCTTTATTCTCAGAGTGAGCTCCATTTACCACTACCCCTTTGTCACGCCACCCTTTCAACCTGATTCTAACCCAGTTAGTTACTTTAGGGCCCATAGCAACTAGTTTACAAACAGATTTCCATATTGATTCTAAAGTTAGTTTAGCAGGAGTATCAATAACACATTGCCATTTATCTCTCCCGCCAATTACCAACAGGTGCAGCTACAGTTATTAAGACCCTGAACAATCAGCTCCCTCCATCACAGAAGTAGCCAAAACAAAAGCACCACAAAGGAGACCTGGAATCGCTGCGCTGACAAGCTAGTCTTGTTCTTGATGGGATACGATGTTACTTGAGTGTTCTAATGTGCTACCTGTTCAGGTATATCATTTGTATTCTGCTACATTACATCCGATTTGAATGTTCTACTGTGCTGTTTTATGGTGTACGTTACTGACACTGAAGTACTCTTTCGGGACGCAGCATGACACAGATCTCCCTAGATTGCTATCACAGTCTCCTCATCCCCTTTATCTGAAGCGGGGGTAAGGCCAAGCAGAAGAGGCGGGGCAACAGGAGACAGTTGCAGAGAGCGGTTCTTAGAGTCAAACCAAGCTCAGTCTGGGAATATGTTCTAAGCCTCCCGGCTGATACTTCGGGTCTCAGATGCACCCAGCAGGAATCCAGCAACAACGGTAAAAATGGTAAAAAACCCTAAACAAACAGTGGAGCAAACACTTCTGAGGACACAGGACTGAGTGAAATCTAAACCAGAACAGCCTCGTTGGATACTTTCAAGAGTGGCAGGTCTGCCGCCGCCTCCTCCAGGATCTGTGCAGAACTGCATAAACCAGTATAACGGGGCAGCAATCTGTGGTTGCAGTGTCTGTGTTAATATGTCTCTCTCCTCTCCACTAACATCCTCCTGTATGCACAGCACTGTAATAAAGGGTCACCAGGGCATACAAACCTCCTCCACTCTCCTCCTCGGGAGCAGCAACCCAAGCAGGAAACATAACATGGGAGTCTACTGGTAGTTTAAGCAAAAATACCTGTTTATTTTCATTGCCCCTGTATATATTTTTGTTCATCTTGGGAGAACGCATTAATCAAGCAGACAGTCCACAGGAACAAAGTTAAATAACGGGAAAAAAGTCTCACTATTGTTCCCAGTCCTTAGTTGCTCCCTTGCTCTCTCTAGCTTTTCTTTCACGCAAAATTCAGTAAAGGTGATGAACTCCTTTTGGTTAGCAGATCTATTTTAGTGCCTGTGATGGTCCCTCTCAGTTTCCTCCTTCTCATCTTTCTCACACTCTTTTGGATTTACTCCTGTCTTTCTTTATGACCCTCTAAGTTCAAAGTCAGCAGGATGCACCCAAGACTTGGAGAAGTGGAGCCGAGGAGTACTGGAATATAAGTGGAGGACCCATGTCCCTTCCTTTTCCCCGTCAGGGCTGGACTGAGTGGTGAAAGGGAAGAGGAACTGTGAAAAGGACTTCTGGGGAACCTCTATGACTGGAAGCTGGGATGGCTCTCAACGGGATCTCTTCTCCTCTGATCCTGTCTCCAAGCACTCTCTGCTCCTCCACAGGGCAGGTCCCTTCTCCTTTCTCCAGTAGAGTACAGGGGACAGTCCCTCTAACAAGCTTCCACCGCTCACTCCTGAGGAAGACCAGTTTTCCTCCTCCTATATTTTTCTGGTCTTTTGTGGGGAAGGCACTGTGTCATGCCCTACGTCCTCTTTTATGCTTCCCTTCAAAATTTAGGAACTCCCACTGCTCAGACCCTCGCCTCTCCTTCATTATTTTTGAGCAGGGACCAGAATGTTCCTCATGTTATCCAGCACAAGGGACATTTTGGCTTCTTCTTACACCAGTATCCAATTTTTACCTTTAGCTGACATTCTAGACTGTAATACCGGGGCAGTAAAGGCACTAGAACACCTCTTACAAATTACACAAGTTTACATCCACAGAACAGTATCCACAACCTGATTCCAGGGTTACCAACTGGCTCCCAATGCACCTGACAGGCTTGATCTAATCCTGGGTTTACCCCATTGCATGCAGGGACTTGCAGTCTTGCTTTTTTATGAAATGCATTAGGAAATCAGAACTACATGTCAGGCGCATCTGGAGCCAATCGGTAACCCTGCCTGATTTCATGCAACCCATTCACATTTCCCTAATCTCAGGCTTTCCTGTTGATAGCAGAAGGTCTGTGGTCTCCTCTGAGATCTATGTAGGACTGGGGAAATCCAATACTCTCTTGCAGGCCATATGCAACTATTCTATTGCAATTTTTTTGACTCCTGGGCATGTGCACTGGCCTTGCACAGGGCTACCGTAAAGCAGCAGTATTCAACTGAGCGCACTTCATGCCCTTCTCGTTCTCAAGTCTTTTTAAAGAAATACTCACAATGGAAATAGCAGCTATGGGGTTACATATGCAGTCAAGGCTGGGGCGACCATTAAGCAAACTAGGCAGTCAGCTAAGGTGGCAACTTCTGGGAGGGCACCAGAGAGCCAGCCATTCAAAGCTAGATTTTGACAGCCAGTGGGGGTGAAAGGCTTACGATCTGCCTAAGGCGCCAACGCCTTGAGCCAACTCTGACACCAGCCCTGTATACAGTTTAAGGCTACATTTTGTAAGCAGAAAGAAAATGTTGGAAGTGGAAAATATTTCAATTAAATGTTAATGTTTAATGTACCTAACAAGGCCAGACTAGATGGGTCCTGCAGTCCTTATCTGGTGATATTCTGCACTTCTACTTCTATTTATAGCTTATCAAAGTTTGGGGTAAAAGTGACACATACATAACAAAGCAATCATAGCCCAGTGAACTTTGACAAAATTAGGACCTATAACAACTAATTATCTTACATTTACTGGACATTTTGTTTTCCAATGAAAATATTCTGTCTTTAACTTGTCAGTGGAGGAGTAACCTGGTGATTAGAGCAGTGGCCTGTGACCAGGGTTCGAATCACTTAACTTTTCATTGCCTCAGGTACAAATTCAGATTGTAAGCCCTCCTGGGATAGGGAGCTATTTATTGTTACTCATCTTGAACTACTAGGAGAAAGATGCAAGCTAATAGAAACGGAATACTTTTCTTCAAGTGTGTCTACGCAACGTCTCTAAACAGTGAATGTACTGCTGACATGCATGCAGAGACCTCTAGTGGCTCTACTAGGTAAAGGAGTTGTATTGTCTAAAACGGGAACTTTCCAGGTCTGGGAGGGTTTTAGTAATGAGGAAGCCTACCAAAAAAGGAGAGGGAGTTATGAACTTATAAACGGTCCAGTCCAAAAACACAATTTTGTCTTTGGTTGGCTAAGCCATTGGACTAACAGTATCTTGCCCTTAGCTAAGCCAATATACCACCCATATATGGGAGTAGGGAGTCAAATTTGAGGCAATAGTTGATCTCATGAAGGCAAAGAGAAAGGAACGCTTCTGATCCACCAATAAAAGTGTCAGGAGTCATAAGCAACTCCCTGAAGCTGAATCCATGAGGGAAGGGAGCCAAGGGATGTCAGCCTGGTCTTGAAACTTAGAGTTGCCAAGTTGCCAAGTTACCCAGTTCCAGGAGTGAGATTTTTTGCCAATTCTGTTTTTAAATTTGCATTGCAATGCAGTATGGTATATGTAGTCCCTGATTTTGCCCATTGAAATTGGTGCTGCAGGTACCATAATGCATCAGATGAGATTGTCAGAAATCTAGGACTTGCTTAATCTCACACCTGGAACAGGGTAACTTGACAACTGTGGATTTATACCACCAGGAGGATTTTGGGGTCTTTGAAAGACGGAAAGACACAGATGATGGGGAAGCCTCAGTAAGCACAAAGTTTCCATTGACAGTGTTTTGGAGTTAAGGGTTTTGTTGAAGCTTGGAGTTTACAACTACTCAGAAAAGTAGCCCTCAGATTGCGAAAAAAAAAAACCTAAACCACAAAACCAACACCACTTACCTTTCAATGAAATCAATATTTGAAAAGGTTCAATGGTTTACAATAATGCCGTGGTGGTTATTTACAGTCATTACCCCATGTATTAACCTTACCAATGTTCATACATAAAATCCAGTCAGAGGCCCCAAAAAAACTCAAAAATCATTCAGTATTCAGTACTCCAACACATCATATTTTATTTATTTATTTTTTTTATTTATTTATGCTTTTCTTCTATACCGCTTTTTCCCAAGATCAAAGGCGGTTTACAAGTAACACAATGAACAGTTTACAATTAACATAATGAACATGGTTTTACATGGAACATCTTGTTTTTTTCAAACTACGTACAATTAACTTTTCGTAAACAACAACAAGTAACATGGAATATATAATTATGCAAATGTTGTAACTATTTACATTAGTTAAATATTTACATTATTCAATTGTTAATCATGGTTTTTAATACACTAGGGATTTCTAGGGATTTTAATACACTGAGGATTCTAGGTTGATTTTTCCTAAATGTGTTGTGGTTTGTGGCTTTTTGATCTGAGGTTATGGAGGATTTTTTTGGAGGTGAGGTGAGGGTGCTGGAGGGGGTTCATTAAGATTTATAAAGTATTCTTTAAACAGATATAGCACAATAATAATGCTACTTAAATGTCTTAGGCGCTAAACTGTAATAAGTACAGCTCTTTGTGATTCAGTATCTGAAAAACAGCACAGCTGGTTCATAAATACAAAATTCAGTACCTAGTAGCTCGGTCAGGGGCCAGTAGGACTTGCCATCCCTAATGCCATTAAAAGCAACTGCTGTTATATCACAAGCACTTTGCCAATGGCAGTGAATTAAATGGGCAGCATTTTCAGCAGAGCCAACAGACAGCATTCTTTCAGCGCCTCAGGAAGACATCAGCCCCTGACACAGGGGCGCAAAATCACGGTACAGTCAGGCAAAAGTGATGGAAAATCCTGCTGGCCCCTGAACGAGCTGCTAAATAGTGAATTCTGTGTTTGTCATACACTGAACAAGGAGTGATTTGTGAGTTAAGAACATAAGAAATGTCTTACTGGATCAGACCAAGGTCCATCAAGCCCAGGATCCTGTTTCCAACAGTAGACAATCTAGGTCACAAGTACCTGGCAGGTTACCAAAAACATACACAGGTTCCACAATGCTGGTCCTGGGGTAAGCAGTGGATTTTCTGGGTCCTCCTTAATAATGGTTTATGGACCTTTTCTCCAGGAACTTGTCCAAACCTTTTTTAAACCCAGCTACACTAACAGCTTTTACCACATCCTCTGGTAACGAATTCCAGAGTTTGATTACACGTTGAGTGAAAAAATATGTTTTTTTATTAGTCTTAAATGGGTTGCATTGTAGCGTAATTGTATGCCCCTTAGTCTTTCTACAAATTTTTTGATGGCGTAAACAACTGATCTACGTTAACCCATTCCACTCCATTCATTAATTTATAGACCTCTATCATATCTCCCCTCAGCCGTCTCTTTTCCAAGTTGAAGAGCCCTAACCTTTTAAGCCTCTCCTCATAGGGGTATCCTTCCATCTCCTTTACCATTCTGATGGCTCTTCTCTGTACCTTTTCTAATTCCGCTATATCCTTTTTAAGATATGGTGACCAGAATTACACACAATATTCAAGTTACATTCACAAAATGGAATGATACAGAGGCATTATAACATCCTTGGTTTTATTCTCCATTCCTTTCCTTATGATTTCTAGTATTCTATTTGCTTTCTTGGCCGCCGCTGCAAATTGGACATAGGGGATGATGCCAAAATCTTTTTTCTAAATGGTGGTTTCTGATGTGGAACCAACAAGAGGGGAAGCCATTTTGGACCTAGTCCTTAGTGGAACACAGGATCTGGTTTTAAGAGCTAAGGGTTTTAGGATCACTTAGCAATAGTGATCATAGCATGATTGCATTTAATTTAATAAATGGAAGGACAGCAAGGAAATACACAGTACTACCTTTTAACTTTCAAAAGGGAGACTATGATAAAATGAGGAAAATAGTTAAGAAAAAAATAAATAGAAGCAGCTGCAAAAGTTAAATATTTACATCAAGCATGGGCGTTGTTTAAAAGTACTAGCTTGGAAGCCCAGACCAGATGTATTCCATGCTTTAAGAAAAGTGGAAGGAAGGCCAAACAACTGCCAACATGGTTTAAAGACGAGGTCAGAGTGGCTGTTGTTGCTAAAAAAGCATCATCTTTCAGGAAATGGAAAAAAGACCAAATGACAAAAATACAATAGAACATAAGCATTGGCAAGTTAGATGCAAGGTATTGATAAGGCAGCCAAAGAGAGAATATGAAAAGAAGCTTGCCATGGAAGCAAAAATGCATAATACAAGCTTTTTCAAGTACATTTGTAGCAAAAAACCTATGAGAGAGTCAGTTGGACTATTGGATGATAGAGTGATAAAAGGGGTGCTAAGTGAGGACAAAGCCATAGCGGAGAGACTGTATGAATCCTTTGCTTTGATCTTTACTGAAGATGATGTAGGGAAGTTACCCGTGCCTGAAATGGTATATAAAGGAGATGTATCAGAAGGACTGAAAGGAATATCGAGAAACTGGGAAGATGTATTACAACTATTTGATAAACTGAAGAGTAGCAAATCACCTGGACCAGATGGTAGATGTCCAAAAGTATTGAAAGAACTGAAATATAAGATTGAAAACTTACTATTAGTAATCTGTGAACTATCATTAAAATCATCTGTAGTTCCAGAAGATTGGAGAATAGCCAATGTAACGTCAATTTTTTAATGTATTTATTTAGCAACTTTTTTATACCACTACAGCTACAAGTCATAGCAGTTTACAATTAATGCCACTGTTAAACAGTTTACATAGAACTGTAGATTAACAAAAACAGGGCGTGGGTAGAGTAAGTGGGAGGTAATAAAACAATATTAGGGGAGGAATGGCCTAATGGTTAGGACAAGGTACCTCAGGCCAGGGGTTCAATTCCCACCTGGGGACAGCAATCTCAGGCCAGAGGGACTGGGGTTTCTAGTCCTATAGGCACTCCTTGTGGCCTTGGGCACATCACTTAACCCTCCGTTGACTCAACTACACATAGATTGTGAGCCCTCTGGGGACAAGGGAATGTATCCAATACCTGCTTGTAGTGATTACATAATGTAAGCAGCTTTCATTGAAGGATAAGGTGGTATAGAAAACTGGTTAAATAAATAAATATTATATAAACTATATCATGGTATGCACAGGCATTGTGATAGGTGATAATGGTACAACAGGTGAAGTTTATGTGCAAGAACTGTAGGGCTCTGTAAATAGGAGGGTCTTTAGTCTGTGTCGCTATCTGGATGCACATATGTTGACAGATAAGAACATAAGATATGCCATATTGGGTCAGACCAAGGTCCATCAAACCCAGTACCTAGCAGTTTCCCCAAAAGACACAGGTTCCACAATGCTTGTACTGGGTCAAGCATTGATATCCTGGGTCCCTTCTTAATAATGGTTTATGGACCTTTCCTCCAGGAACTTGTCCAAAGCTTTTTTAAACCCATCTACACTAAAAGCCTTTACTACATCCTCCGGTAACAAATTCCAGAGTTTGATTACACGTTGAGTGAAAAAATATTTTCTTTTATTAGTCTTAAATAGTTTACCCTGTAGCTTCATTGCATGTCCCCTAGTCTTTCTATATTCTGATAACGTAAACAATCGATCTACGTTTACCCGTTCCACTCCGTTCATTAATTTATAGACTTCTATCATATCTCCCCTCAGCCGTCTCTTTTCCAGGTTAAAGAGCCCTAACCTTTTTAGCCTTTCTTCGTAGGAGTATCCTTCCATCCCCTTTACCATTTTGGTGGCTCTTCTCTGAACCTTTTCTAATAACGCTATATCCTTTTTAAGATATGGCGACCAGAATTGCACACAATATTCAAGGTGCGGTCTCACCATGGAACGGTACAGAGGCATTATAATATCTTTTATTTTATTTTCCATTCCTTTCCTTATGATACCTAGCATTCTATTTGCTCTCTTGGCTGCCGAGGGTTTTAACATGTTATCCACAATGACGCCTAAATCTTTTTCCTGGGTGGTGGTTCCTAATGTGGTGGTTCCACTCAGCAGGTAGAAATAAAAAGGCCCTTTTTGATGTTGATTGGTTGCATTTGAGCTGAAGGTGCAGTATGGTTAGGAAGTCCTGAGAAGTCTTCTTTCTTATTCTGTTGTCCAGTGGTTTGAATTAGGGTTTGCAGAGGTGTTGTGGAGGATCTTGAATGTGCTTAGTAGGACTTTGTATCTTTTCTGGGAAAGTATTAGGAGCCAGTGTAGCTTGGCTAGGATGGGGATGATGTGGTGCATTTGATATGAGTCTAGCAGGAGAGTTCTATGCTATTTGTGGTGGGTAAATGGTGACTTATGGGAGTCCATGGTATAGCATAGTTACTCACCTGTAACAGGTGATCTCCGGGAACAGCAGGAAAAAGTCTTCACATATGGGTATCGTCAGTACCGACGCAGCCCACGCCGAAATGCTCCCCAGCGTCCAATAGGAACGCTTTTGGGAGCCTGCATCCACGCATGCGCGCTGCCTTCCTGCCTATCTACCTCCCTCTCTTCAGTTGAGTTTAAAGCTGAGACCGAAGGAGAGAAGTAGATAAAAATAGAGAGAGAGAGAAAGGCAACTCCTAGGGGAGATGGGTGGGTTGTGAAGACTTATTCCTGCTGTTCCCGGAGATCACCTGTTACAGGTGAGTAACTACACTATCTCCAGGAACAAGCAGGAATGAGTCTTCACATATAGGCACTCCCCAGCTGAAAGATGCCTAGGGAAGACCCAGCATGTAGCAAATCTATGTAGATGGGCCATGCTTCCCCCAGGGACCTCAGGCATCCAAGTGGATGGAGGGTAGGAGTTGAACTATGAATGGAAAAGGCGGGAGTCCTTGTCCAGACAATAATGGGCAGTGACAGTATGTACTGAGGCCCAAGTTGCTGCTTTGCAGATTTCATCAATAGCCACTGAGCGAAGGTTAGCTGTTGAGGCTGCCATGGCTCTGACATTATGAGCTGTGACATGGCCTTCAAGAGGTATTCCTTTACTTTGATACGTATAGGAAATACAATCTGCAAGCCATTTAGAGAGGGTTCTTTTAGTAACAGGAAGTCCTAAATGGCTAGTCAAAAGCCACAAAAAGTTGAGAAGAGACTTTCTGTGAGGCTGGGTCCTTTGGAGATAAAAAGCTAGAGCTCTTTTACAACCCAAAGTATGAAGTTTCCTTTCCGCAGAGGAGGAATGAGGCCTAGGAAAGAAAACAGGAAGATAAACTGACTGGTTTAGATGAAAAGGTGAAACCGCCTTTGGGAGAAAATGAGGATGGGTCCTAAGAACCAACTTATCATGATGAAACCTTGTATAAGGCGGATCAGCCATTAAAGCCTGAAGTTCACTAATGCATCTAGCCGAAGTGATGGCAATCAGGAAAACAACTTTCCATGAAAGAAACTTTAGATCTGAAGTAGCCACAGGCGCAAAAGGTGGCTCCATGAGCACATCTAGAACAAGGTTAAGATCCCATGCCACTGGAGGTGGTTTAATGGGAGGTTTTGTTAGAAGAAGTCCTCTCATAAATCTAGAAATAAGTGGATGAGAGGAAATTGGTTGTCCATCTAAGAGCTTATGAGATGCAGCAATAGCACTAAGATGGACTCTAACAGAATTGGTCTGAAGACCAGAAGCCGACAAATGAAGGAGATACTCTAGAAGAGAGTCTACTGATACCAAAAAGGGATTAAGTCCCCTCTGATTACACCAGGAAGAAAACCTTTTCCACTTAAAAGCGTAAGAACATCTTGTGGAAGGTTTCCTGGAGGCCAGAAGAATGTCCTTCACTTGTTGAGACAGGTCTAGATCCTGAAAGTCTAGCCCTTGAGTAACCAGGCCTTGAGATGTAGGGACTGGGGACTGGGGTGCAGTAGAGATCCGTTGTCCTGGGATAGAAGATCTGGGGCATTCCCTAACTCCAGAGGGGTGGCTTGAGAGAGATGCAAGAGAAGAGGATACCATGTTTGCCTCGGCCAGGAAGGCGCTATGAGTATCATGCGTCCCTTGTCCCTCTGGAGTTTGAATAAGGAGTTGTGGATTAGAGGGACTGGTGGAAATGCATATAGGAAATCCTGACCCCAGTGAAGCAGGAATGCATCCCTGGTTTGACAGTTCTGTGCTGGAAGTCTGGAACAAAACCGGGGAAGTTTGGCATTCTGTGGACTTGCAAAGAGGTCTATGTCTGGTGCTCCCCAGACACAAAAAACTCAAGCAAGATGATAAGAGTGGAGTGACCACTCGTGTAGCAGGAGTACTTGACTGAGTCTGTCTGCCCAAACGTTTTGAACGCCTGGAAGATAGACTGCTCGCAGATTAATGTGATGCCCTCTGGCAAAGGCCCATAGTTGCAGAGCTTCGTTGCATAGATGCAGAGAGCCTGTTCCACCTTGTTTGTTGAGGTAAAACATGGCTACTTGATTGTCTGCTTGCACCAGAACGGTTTTGTTTATGAGCTGGGTGCAAAAGACTCAAATAGCATTGGAGATGGCTTTGAGTTCTAGGAGGTTTATATGAAGAAGAGCCTCCTGTGAAGATCAAAGGCCCTGCATTGATAGACTGTCCAAGTGGGCTCCCCAACCCATCTTGGAGGCATCTGTTGTGAGGATAGCCTGAGGTTGTGGCTGCTGGAAAGGAGAGCCTATTAAAAGGTTTTCCAGAGATTGCCACCAACGGAGAGACAGAATCAGGCGTGTGGTAACCCTGATTTTGTCTGAAAGGCTTCCTGAGGCCTGGGACCACTGGGAAGCTAAGGTCCACTGGGCCGCTCTCATGTGAAGATGAGCATAAGGTATTACATGGACGGTAGATGCCATGTGACCTAGTAGACGAAGCATCTGTCGAGCAGCGCGGAAGGTCTGCAGCGCTGCTTGAGATGCTAGCTCGATGATTTGCAGACAGCGTGGTTGGGGCAGGAAAGCCCTTGCAAGCTGTGTGTCCAAGCGAGCACCTATAAACTCAAGAGTTTGAGATGGGGCGAGCTGGGACTTTGGAAGATTTATGACCAGTCCCAAATACTGGAGTATTTGTTTTGCTCGTAACAGGGCCTGATGAGCTTCTTGAGATGACTGTGCTCGGATGGTCCAACTAAGGGAAGACAAAAATCCCCAGGGTCCTCATGAATGCTGCTATTACTGACATGCATTTTGTGAAGACCCTTGGAGCCGAGGCCACCCAAAGGGAAGGACTCTGTACTGGAAATGTCTTCCCTGGACTAGGAACCGAAGGAATTTCCTGTGATCTACATGAATAAGGATATGCATGTAGGCGTCTTTTAAATCTAGAGAACATAGCCAATCTTGCCTGTGAAGGTATGGTAGAAGAGAGCAGAGGGAAAGCATTTTGAACTTCTCTCGGACTAGATATTTGTTCAGCTCTCTGAGATCTAGGATTGGCCTTAAACCCCCTGTTTTTTTTGGAATGAGAAAATAGGGGAGTAAAACCCTGTGCCTTGTTGGTATAGAGGAACCTCTTCTATAGCTCCTTGTAGCAAGAGGTCTATGCCTAGAGGTTGAGAGCTGAACTGTTTTACTAGTGTGGGTGGTGGCAAGCTGAGGAAACAAAGCTTGTACCCCAGACTCACTATGGACAAAGTCTAGGCCTCTGATGTGACTTGTTGCCATCTGTTGGCAAAGTGGCAGATACGGCCCAGAATGTTTAGAGGTTCCGGCCCCAACACAGGAAGAATGAGTAAGTTCTCTAGACAGGAGTCAAAAGCCCTGAGGGGGCTGCGTCTGCTGAGCCGGCTGAGGTTTGGGTTTTCTTTGTCTTGTCTGTTGCCCTTTTTGGGGAACATATGTCTGTTGGGTGGAAGATGGATAGAACTTTTTCTTCTTAGAGAAGAAAGGTTTCTTAAAGGACTTTTTCTTAGCTGGGTTAGTAGAAATTTTTGACAATCTATTCAAAGTGGCATTATCAGTGTCAAGCTGATTAGCCATAGATTGCCAATCCTTGCCAAAAAGATTTTCTCTAGTGCAAGGAATATTCCCCAGCTTTTCCTGCACCCATTCCTCCAAGTCAGAAGCTTGGAGCCAGGCAATCCGTCGTGCTCCTATAGCTATAGCAGAAGTCCTGCTAATACATTCAAAACAGTCAAAGGTAGCACGATTCATGAACTTAGAGACATTCTGAGCATGTTTGACTAGTGATAAATGTTCTGCTCTTTTATCCTCTTGAAGAAAGGGGTTCAAAAGCTCTAGGTTTTTTGTAACCTACTCAAGAAACATTCCCATGTATAAAATATAGGAACTAATCCTTGCTGAAAGCATGGATGCCTGAAAGCATCTACGCCCAAAAGCATCCAGGGTTCTAGATTCACGACCTGGTGGATTAGAAGAGTGTCTCTTTGTACTCTTAATCCATCTCATGGCAGACTCCACCACCATAGAGTGGTGTGGTAGTTGAGTCTTTTGAAAACCTGGACAAGGTGGTACTCTATACATAGTGTCAAGACGTTTAGAATGTGGGGTTACTGTTAAAGGAGTTTCCCACATTTGTAACATTATATCATGCAAGATCTGATGTATAGGGAGCATAGCTGCTTCCTTTGGAGCCAAGGGGTATTGTAGAATTCTTAATTCTTCTGCCCTAGGCTCTTTTTCAGGCACCACTGCAATGGCAAGAGCCCTTGCCATCACGCACAAAATCGTGAAAAGACATGTCCTCAGGAGGAGACATCCTACGTTGAGGAGAAAGAGTTGAATCTTGTAGAAGTTCAGCTCCGGTACCGGTGGAGTCATCTGAGTCATCGGAATCGGAAGACTCAAAGGGAGGAAGCACTGGGTTCTCCTTCAAAAGCTGTCTTTGGTACCGCTCGAGGTCGGTACCGAAGCGAGTCTGTACCTGATCCCCCATGCTTGAGAGTGATTCCAAACTCGGCATCGGGGGAAGAAAGCTTGCCGAAGCAGGTACCGAGGGTACCGGTGCCTGTGGAACGGTCTGCAGCGACTTTAACGGTACTGAAATAGCCAAAAGATTCACTAGACTACGTTCAATGGCAAGGAGTCTTATCCATTACCATTTCCGATGCCAGGGTGTCGGTACCGATGGAAGCGGCCACAACCCCCGAGCATGGAACAGGAACATCCATCGAGGCTGACGTCTTGAGAACATCCTGGAGCCCCGATAATGCTTTGGAGCCCGAAGACTCCCGCTGGGGCTGTTTTGCTGGTGCAGGATCCTCGAGGGCAATGCCAGAGGCATCTCGATACTTAGAGGGAGATCTACCTCTCGAGGACCACCTTGACTTAGATTTATGTTTAGTTACTTGAGATCCCTGGGAAGAAGTAGAGGCCCTGGAGGACACTGATGCTACCGACATTGTGTCCAATGCAAACAGGGCACCGAGTTGATTTGCTCAATTCCGAAGACTTCTTTTAGTCAGCTTCCTGCAGGAGAGACACTCCGCTGGGCAATGGTCAGGACCTAAACATTTAAGACACCAGTCATGGGTGTCTGTGACAGAAATGGTGCTGGCAGACTTTGAACATTTCTTGAAACCAGTAGCTGGTTTCTCCATGTTGAAAGGAAGAGGCCTAGTGGCCAAAATGGTGCCAAGCACCAAGCAGGGGAAAAACCCCTGACTGAAAAACAAGTTTTGTGTCTTTTTTTTTTTTTTTTTTTTTTAAGAAAGAAAGAAAGAAAAAAGACCGGTGGTACCGGTGGGCGTCGAAGTAAGGCAGGTGCGACCACAAAAAACAAAAAAATAAAGTAGAATTTTCTGCGGTGACAAGGTGCACATCCCATCGGCTTCGCGGAAAACAAAGAACTGAAGAGAAGGAGGTAGATAGGCGGGAAGGCAGCACGCATGCGTGGATGCACTCTCCCAAAAGCATTCCTATTGGATGCTGGGGAGCGTTCCCGCACGGGCTCCATCGGTACCGACGATACCCATATGTGAAGACTCATTCCTGCTTGTTCCTGGAGATATTATATTACAGTAGTCCCATATTGGAGTTAGCAGGGCCAGATATATATCCCTGAAATCTGATTGGTGAAGGAGGGGGCACAGTCAGTGAATGGTTCTATCCTGTGGTATGCTGTTTTACTACTTTTTAAATTTGGGGCTGGAAAGATAATTTCTGATCGAGTGTTATTCACAAATATTTGACTTCCTCCTTGACTGTGAGTACTGTATCATGTAGTCTTATAATGGGTGGAGGGTTCCTGGGATGATCCGGGAAACTACAAACCGGTGAGCTGGACAGCAGCACTACAGAAAATAGTAGAAACCATTATAATGAATAAAATTACTGTAGCTAGTCATGGTTTAATGGGAGAAAGCCAACATAAATTTAGCCAAGGAAAGATGTCTTGCTAATCTGTTATATATGCTTGAATGTGTAAATAAACAGGTAGACAAAGGTGAGGTAGTCGATATAGTGTATCTGGATTTTCAGAAAGCCTTTGACAAGGTCCCTCATGAGAGACTCTTGGAAAAATTAAAAAGTCATGGAATTGGAGGCAGTGTAGTATTGTGAATCAGAACCTGGTTAAAAGATAGAAAGCAGAATGTAGAGCTAAATGACCAATTTTCTCAATAGAGAAAGGTGAATAGTGGAGGACCTCAGGGATCTGTGCTGGGTCCACTGCTTTTTTTTTTTTATTTGCATTTAATCAGTATTACAACCAATCACATAAAGTAAAGGACAATCAAGAACAAGCAAGGCAAACAAAATACATAATTTAACAAATGATAAAGTCCACATTACTGAGACCCGGATATGAAAATTTAGAACAAAGAAAAAAGAAAGGAAAAACAAGGTTCCAGAAAAAAACCCCACAGATGTTGGTCATTCGTAAAAATTCCTTTTGGAGCGGCAAGGGGTAGCAGAGGTCAGTCGGGGGGAGTAATTGATGATAGCCTCCTAATCTGGGTCCACTGCTTTTTAACATATTCATAAATGACCTGGAAATGGGACTAATGAGTAAGGTTATCAAATTTGCAGATGACACAAAATTATTCAAAGTTGTTAAAAAAAAACCCGATTGTGAAAATTGCAAGAGGACCTTGATAAACTGGAAGACTGGACGTCCAAATGTCAGATTAAATGTAATGTGGACAAATGCAAGGTTATGTACCTAGAAAACTTAGGTAACATGATGCAAGGTATCACCTTAGAAACCAACTACCCAGGAAAAAGATTTAGGCATCATCGTGGATAACACATTGAAACCCTCCACCCAGTGTGCAGCGGCGGCCAAGAAAGCAAATAGAATGCTAGGAATCATAAGGAAAAGAATGGAGAATAAAACCAAGGATATTATAATGCCTCTGTATTGTTCCATGGTGCGACCGCACCTTGAATATTGTGTGCAATTCTGGTTGCCATATCTTAAAAAGGATATAGCAAAATTAAAAAAAGGTACAGAGAAAAGCGACAAAAATAGTAAAGGGGATGAAAGGATATACCTATGAGGAGAGGCTTAAAAGGTTGGGGCTCTTCAACTTGGAAAAGAGATGGCTGAGGGGGGATATGATAGAGGTCTATAAATTAATAAACAGAGTGGAACGGGTAAACGTAGATCAATTGTTTACGCCATCAAAATGTAGAGACGAGAGGACACACAATAAAGCTACAATGCAACCCATTTAAGACTTATAAGAGAAAATACTGGAATTTGTTACCGAAGGATGTAGTAAAAGCAGTTAGTGTAGCTGGGTTTAAAAAAGGTTTGGACAAGTTCCTGGAGAAAAGGTCCATAAACCGTTATTAAAGAAGGCCCAGGAAATCCACTACTTACCCCAGGACAAGCACTGTGGATTCTGTATGCCTTCGACCTGGATTTGCTAGTGTTGGAAACAGCATATTGGGCTTGATGGACCTTGGTCTGATGCAGTATGGCATTTCTTATGTCCCTATGTTCTTGCATTGTATAACTGTAGTTTGGATTTTTCTTTCCTAGGTGCATAACTTTGCACTTGTCCACATTAAATTTCATCTACTACTACTATTGAACATTTATATAGCACTACAAGGTGTATGCAGTGCTGTAGAGATACATGTAAAAGATGGTCCCTGCTCATCAGAGCTTACAATCCAGTTAAGACAGACAACACAACAGCTGAAGACAAGGATACAACTAGGGAAAGGTAAGGAGACCCACAGGAGACTAAGTGGATCAGGATCCAAAAGCAGCCTCAAAAAGGTGAGCCTTTAGCCTGGATTTGAAAAGGGGCAGAGATAAAGCCTGACATACAGACTCAGGTAGTTTGTTCCAGGCATAAGGAGCAGTAAGCTGAGAGGATCGGAGTCTGGAGTTGGCAGTGGAAGAAAAGGGGACAGAGATGTGATCCACCAGAAGAACAGAGTTCATGTGGAGGGGTCTAGGGAGATGAGAGAGAGAAAAGGTAGTGAGGAGCAGCAGAATGAATGCATTTAAAGGTCAGAAGGAGAAGTCTGAACTGGATATGGAAATGGATGGGGAGTCAATGAACTGACCTGAGAAGAGGGGTTATATGAGCATATTGGGGCTGGCGGAAGATTAGCCACGCAGCTGAGTTCTGAACAGATTGAAGGAGAGAGAGGATTCAGGGGAAGACCAGAAAGAGGAAGTTGCAATAGTCAAAATGGAAAGTGACCAAGAGTGGATAAGTGTTAGTAGTGTGTTCAGAAAGGAACGAGCGAATTTTGCTGATGTTGTAGAGACAGAAATGACAGGTTTTAACGATCAGTTGGATGTGTGTGGAGAAGGAGAAGGAGGAGTCAAACACAACCCCGAGGTTGTGGGCTGAGGAAACAGGGAGTAGAAGAGCGTTATCCACAGAGATTGAGAAAGGAGGAAGGGGGGAAAGTGGGTTTAGGGGTAAAAATAAGCAGCTCAGTTTTGGCCATGTTCAGTTTCAAATGACAGTGAGACACCCAAGTAGCGATATCAGAAAGGCAGGCAGAGATCTGGGCCTGGATTGCCAGAGAGGTATCAGGTGTAGAGAGATAGATTTGAGAGTCATCGGTGTAAAAGTGTTACTGAAGGAGACAAATTCAGAGTAGTTACTCACCTGTAACAGGTGTTCTCCAGGAGCAGCAGGAATCAGTCCTCACATATGGGTGACGTCGGCACAGACGGAGCCCCCGTGCGGAGCATTTCCCCAGCTTTCAAAGAAAGCCTTTGGGAATTGCAGCGCGCATGCGCGGTCCCCTTCCCGCCCAAGGGTGCCATCTTGCTCAGTCTGATGACATAGCTAAAAGACAGCAAAAAAATTAGCAAAAATAAAAGCATATGACTGCAACTCCAAGGGGAGGAGGGAGGGTTGTGAGGACTGATTCCTGCTGCTCCTGGAGAACACCTGTTACAGGTGAGTAACTACTCTTTCTCCAGGACCAAGCAGGAAGTCAGTCCTCACATATGGGACTCCCCAGCTTAAGGCTACCGGAGGCCCCAAGCCGAAAAAATGAGCTCCCTCTAGAGCGTCAGAACGTAAGGAAGGAATCTTCTCTGAGAACGCCCCCGACCGGTAGCCCAACATCAGGGCCGGAGGGAAGGAGTTGCCTGGACCCCAAAAAGATTATGGAGTACTGCCTGTCCGAAAGCACTGTCCCTGCGGGACTCCCTCTCAAGGCAGTAATGGGCTGCAAAAGTCTGGCTTGAAGACCAAGTAGCGGCCCGGCAGATGTCTGCCAACGGAACAGAGCGGAGATGAGCCACTGACGCAGCCTTTGCCCTGACACAATGAGCCGTGACTCGACCCTCCAACGAGAGGCCGGCTGCCCCATAAGCCCAGGCGATACAGTCAGCGACCCATATGGACAAAGTACGCTTGGAGACAGGTAACCCCAACTTATTGGGGTCAAAAGAAACGAAGAGCTGAGGTAGAAGGACAACGCCCTCCTACAGTCCAGGGTATGCAGAACCATCTCAGCCCGGTTGACATGCGGCCTGGGAAAGGTCGGAAGTACCACCTCCTGATTGAGGTGGAAAGAGGAGACAACCTTAGGGAGAAACTTGGGGTGAGTCCGTAAGACTACCCTATTCCTGTAGAACCTAGTGTAAGGGGGATCAGACACTAGCGCCTGAAGTTCACTTACTCGCCTAGCAGAGGTAAGAGCTACCAGAAACAAAGTTTTCCAGGACAGAAAACGGAGAGGACAGGTAGCCATAAGTTCAAATGGCGGACAAGTAATCCGCTGTAAGACCACATTTAAATCCCACTCAGGGGCCGGTGGACGTAAAGGAGGCTTAAGCAGGAGGAGGCCTTTGAGGAAATGAGCCACTAAAGGGTGGTTGGAAAGAGGCCACCCGTCCACCAACAAGTGGTGCACTGAGAGAGCACTGAGGTGAACTCTGACAGAATTGGACTTAAGGCCTAGATTGGAGAGGTGAAGCAAATATTGCAATACCACCGCTACCAAGCACGAGAAGGGATTCTCGCTGTGCTGAGTATACCATGTGGAGAATCTACGCCACTTAAGAGCGTAGGATTTCCAGGTGGACTGCCTTCTAGAGGCTAAGACTACGTCCTCCACCTCTCTAGGCAGTAGTAGGGGAGCCAGAACTACCCTTTCAGCAGCCAGGCCATCAGATGAAGGGACTGGAGGTTGGAGTGTAAGAGAGATCCCTGTTCTTGAGAAAGGAGATCGTGTTGAATCCCCAGAGGAATAGGAGTGTCCACCGCCAGTTGCAGCAGAAGCGGGAACCACGGTTGCCTCGGCCACCTGGGGGCTATCAGAATCATCGAGGCCCCGTCCTTGAGGACTTTGAACAGTGTTCTGGACACTAGTGGCGTGGGAGGAAACGCATACAGTAGGCCTTTGGACCACGGGATCAGAAACGCATCTGCTGCCACTTGGAGAGGATGCGGTTATCTGGAACAGAATCTCGGGAGTTGCCGGTTCAGAGGACTGGCGAAAAGATCCATGGTGGGGAGGCCCCACCTGAGAAAGATCTGTTGAATCACCAATGGATTCAACTGCCATTCGTGTGGTTGCAGGATTCTGCTCAATCTGTCCGCCAGGTAATTCTCTTGACCTGGGAGGTAGACGGCCTTGAGAAGAATTCCGTGATTGATGGCCCAGGAGCACAGCCGTTGTGCTTCCTGACAGAGAAGGAAGGAGCCTGTGCCTCCTTGCTTGTTCACGTAAAACATGGCAACTTGATTGTCCGTCTGGACCAGTACAGACTGGTGAGACGTGAGATGGGAGAAAGCCCTCAGAGCTAGGCGTATCGCCCGTAGCTCCAGGAAATTGATCTGCTGAGCAGCCTCCCGAGGGGTCCAGAGACCCTGAGTACATGCCCCTTGGCAATGTGCTCCCCAACCTTGAAGAGAAGCATCTGTCGTCAGCACCTGAGAATGCGGAGGGGATTGAAAAACTACGAGTACCAGATTCGGAAGATGAAGCCACCATTGCAGAGGGGAGACAAGCAGGGCGGATATTCTTACTGAGTCTGCAAGGCTCCCTGTGGCCTGATGCCACTGAGTTCGAAGGCTCCACTGAGCAGGCCGCATATGCAGGCGGGCATTGGGGGTTATATGAACCGTGGAAGCCATATGGCCGAGAAGCCGCAGGAATTGCCTGGCAGAGACCAGGGAATTGCTGTGAAACTGCCTGGCGAGATCCATCAATCTGTGGGCTCTGTCCACAGGCAGAAAAGCCTTCGCCTGAAGAGTGTCCAGTCTTGCTCCTATGAATTCCAAGTTCTGGGACGGGAGCAAAGTGGACTTTGCGAAGTTTATGACAACCCCCAAGTGCTGAAGCAGAGCCACAGTGCAAAGGGTGGCTTGACTGGCCTCCTGGGGAGACTGGCCCCTTATGAGCCAGTCGTCCAGGTATGGGAACACAAAAAGACCTTGAAGCCTCAGGTAGGCCGCCACCACCGCCAGGCACTTGGTGAATACCCTGGGGGCGGAGGTTAGGCCAAAGGGTAGTACTCTGTACTGGTAGTGGTTTCCTCCCACAACAAATCTGAGATATTGTCTATGGTCTGGATGAATAAGGATGTGAGTATAAGCATCCTTTAGATCCAAGGAGCATAGCCAATCTCCCTGCTGGAGGTAGGGCAGCAGGATTCCAAGGGTAAGCATCTTGAACTTTTCCCTCTCCAGGAACTTGAGGTTGCGCAAGTCTAGGATGGGTCTGAGGCCTCCTGTTCTTTTCGGTACCAGAAAGTACCTGGAATAAAAGCCGTGACCTCTCAGGTGGTGGGGCACCGGTTCCACAGCCTGGTCCTTTAGCAGACTTGTATTATGATTTGGTATTAGTGTGCAGTGCCTCTGTCCTACTTTGTTCCCCTCTTTCCTGTCTATTTTTTGGCGTTCTTTTTCTTGGTTTGCAGTGTTTAACCGGTCTTTTATTGTACACCGCTTTAATGTTCCTACAACAGCGGTCTATCAAATACTGAATAAAGATAAAGACTTGCTAACTCCTGAAGGAGTAGGTCCCTGTGCAGAGGGAGTCTTGGAGGCTCCCCTGGAAAATAGGAGGGAGGTACCTGGTGAAAATGGAGAAGATAGCCCCTTCTGGACTACATGGAGCGCCCAGGTATCTGATGTGACGGCTGACCACCTGTGGGCAAAGTGGGCCAGCCGGCCTCCTGTGCTGATATGAGCCAGCTGAGGAGAAGAGGCTATGCTTTTTGAGTCAAAAACCCCCACCCTGCTGAGCAGGGGCCGGTGGTGGCTTGGGGGCCTTCTGCCTATGGGGCCCATGACCCTGCCCCTTGGCCTGCTGACCCTGTTGTGGAGCTACAGAGGCCTGATAATGAGGGTATTATTTATAGGCAGATGACTTCCTCGGGTAAAAGGTCTTTTTTCCCGAGCCCTTTTTTCTGAGAAGGGGCAGAGGTTTTCCTGGACAGCCTAGTCCTGGTGAGAGTCTGTCTCGAGTTCAGCAGCCTTTTCAGCCATGGGTTTGCCGAAAAGGTTTTCACCTCAGCAGGGGACATCGACCAACTTGTCCTGTACCCATGGCTCGAGGTCGGATGACTGTAGCCAAGCCTGTCGGCGGGCACCGATGCCGGCCCCGGCTACTCGGGCCGAAGACTCGAAGCCATCGTAGGCTGTCCGAGAGATAAACTTCGAGCACTCTCGAATACCAGTGGACAAGGCCTGGAACCTCTGCAAAAGGTTCCTCGGAGAGACCAGCAGAGAACCCGGCAATCTCCTTTGCCAGATCTCTAGCTGGTATGTCTGGACACGGCAAGCAAGCATAGAGCCCTGGAAGCACTTCTTACCGAGGGCATCCAGGTTCCGGGCCTCCCGGCCGGGAGGCACCGAAGAGTGCATCTTCTGACTTTTCAGTCGATGCATGGCCGATTCCACAACCATGGAGTGGTGCGGTAATTGTGCCTTTTGGAACCCGGGGCTCTTGCGGACTCGATAGATGGAATCGACCCGCTTGCTTAACACCGGCGTTGAGGCTGGGGTCTCCCACATGCGGAAGAGCAGCCGCTCCAGCATCGGAGGAACCGGAACAGTAAAGGCCTCCTTCGGGGGAGAGTCATACTGGAGGGCCTCGAGCTCCTCGGCTCGAATCTCCTCCTCGGGATCCACAGGGAATGCAAAGGCCTTGGCCATATCCTGCACGAAGTCCGAGAACCGGGTATCCTCCAGCGGGGATCGTCTCCGAGGTTCGGACTCCGGTGAGTCCGATGGGACACATCGAGTCCGATAGGTGTCAGGTGACTCTTCGTTCTCCGACTCCCAGCCCGACTCCTCGGAGGAGGAATCGAGCAGCTCCGGTCGGGCGGGCATCGATGCCCTCCGCCCCGACGCCGAGGGTACCGGCGTTGACGACCTCGGTCCCGAACGGGAGGCCAAGGGAGACCGTGGCCGAGGATTGACTCGAGCCCGCATGGACTCGAGGATCGGCTCGGCCTCCGGGGTCGACTTGGACGTCGATGTCCCGGTGGTCGGGGCAGATGCACCGGTGAGACCGGCGATCAATGCCCGCTGCTGTTCCATGAAGGCAGCGACGCTGCTCTCCAAGGCCGTCAACCTGAGTCTGAGCTCAGGAGACCCAGCAGCCCCCGACGTCGGCTCCCCTGGAGGAGAGTCCACGAGGACTACAGTACTCATGTGCCCAGGAGACTCCATCTCGAGATGAGGTTGTTTGGCAGGCCTCTCCGACTCCGAAGACCTGGGACGGCTATCGGGGCTATGCGACCTGGCCCTCGAGGAATCAGGAGCGTCCACTGACGATGCCCTCGTGGGTTTTTTCTTTCTGCGCTACTCCCGCAAAGGAGACCCCCGTTCAGAGGAACCTCGACGCTGCTCGGGGCTGGAGTCCCGAGACGTCAAAGCCTCTGACGAGGTCCGGGCCCATTCGGACGCGGAGTCAGAGAAGATTCTATCCTTTTGGTGCTGAAGACTCCTCAACGCCTTCGAGGACATTTTGCCACATGGACCACAGATCATCGGGTCATGATCGGGTCCGAGGCAGCAGTCATGTGTGTCGGTAAGAGACATAAGTTTCTTACAGCGATCACACTTTTTAAACCCACTGGCAGCCATCGGGGGAAAAAGGGCCCCTGTGAGGTCAAAAGACAGGGCTGCCAGTGAAAAGAGAAAAATGGCGCGAACGCTAGTCTCGAAGGACAAAAACTGAAAAATAGAGTGTGGGCTCGATACCGGCGTATCGGGCCCAGGCGGGAAAAGGATCCGGCGTCGAACCGAAGAACAAAAAACAGGGAAATCAACTTTTTCCTCGGTGAAAAACGAACTACGTCCATCGGGCTCCGCGGAAAAAAGACGACTGAGCAAGATGGCACCCTTGGGTGGGAAGGGGACCGCGCATGCGCGCTGCAATTCTCAAAGGCTTTCTTTGAAAGCTGGGGAAATGCTCTGCACAAGGGCTCCGTCGGCACCGACGTCACCCATATGTGAGGACTGACTTCCTGCTTGGTCCTGGAGAAATCAAGGGACTGGGTATAGAGAGGGAAAAGGAATGGGCCTAAGACAGACCCTTGGGGTACACCAACTGAGAGTGGGATAGCAATAGAGGAGAATCCACCAAACACTGAAAGAATGGTGGGAGAGGTAAGAAGAGAATCAGGATAGTAGAGAGTCCTTAAAATCAAGTGAGGACAAGTTGTCAAGGAGAAGGTGGTTGGCAACAGTGTCAAAAGCAGCAGAAATGTCAAGAAGGATGAGGACTGAGTAAAGGCCCTTGGATTTTGCTAGGAACAGGTTGCTGGAGACTTTGGCAAGAATATAAAGGATAAAAGCTAGATTGCAATGGACCTAGAAGGGTTTGAGACGAGAGAAGGTCAAGGCAATGGTGGTGAACTGCACATTCAATGAGTTTAGAAATGAAGGGGAGGAGGGAGATGGGTCAATAAGGACAGGTAAGGTCTAGTGAAGGTTTCTTGAGGAGAGGTGTGAGAGCAGTGCTTGAAGGCTATTGAGATGGTTGCAGAAGAGAGGGATAGGTTGATAATAAGCAAGATGGCAGGGATGACAGTGGAGGAATGGAATTAAGGAGATGGGTGGAGATAGATCAGAGGAGCAGGTAGTGAGTTTAGAAGAGGAGTGAAGATGAGAGGTTTCCTCATCAAAGATTTTAGAGAAGGAAGAGAGGGTAACATAGGTTGAAGGGAAGAGTTAGGAGTGAAAAAGGGGATGGATCAGAACTCATGGAGAAATGGAGTGTAGTGTAATCTTGTGGACTTTGTCATGGAAGTAGTCGTCCAAGGTTTGGGCAGAAAAAGGGAAGGAGGGGTCAGAGGCGAAAGTGCCTTGAGAAGAGAATTGAAAGGAGACAGTGAGGGTCAGAGGCAAGAGAATTAGCCAGATGGACATAATAGTTTTGCTTGGCGAGTGCTAAGGCTGACTGAAAAGAGGCAAGCACGAATCTGAAATGAAGAAAGTCGGATTTGAGTCAAAATGCACTCAGTTGAGTGGGCACAGGAACGAAGATAACAGGTAGTCAAAGATAGTCAGGGCTGAGGTATAGTGCACCTTACAGTACACACTTACCATGTACAGTGCCAACTGCCTCACAAACGTTTTATAGTATTCAGATGTCAACTCATCCAAATCCTAATGCCTTACCCCCAGACAAATATTGAATTACCCCAATTACCTCCTGTCAGGTGATCTCAGCTTCCAACTGCTCAGTTCTTATTGTAGGCAGGTCTATAGCTGTTAAAAACGGCCCAATCTGCTCTGGAAATCCTTTTCATATAATTGGCCTAAGTAATTTAGCAAACCTAATCAGAGGATCCTCCAGTAGCAACATTTGGACGTCCAGTCTTCCAATTTATTAAGGTTCTCTTGCATTTTAACAACTTTGAATAATATTGTATCATTTGCAAATTTGATTACATCACTCGTTATTCCCATTTTCAAGTTATTTATGAATATGTTAAAAAGCAGCGGGCCCAGCACAGATACCTGGGGCACTCCACTATTCACCTTTCTCCACTGAGAAAAACTGTCATTTAGCCCTACCCTCGGTTTTCTATTTTTTAACCAGTTCCTGATCCACAAAAGTACAATGGAGGGCCTCTGCAAAATAAATTAACTTAAAAATGATTGCTTATTTAGTGAGGAAACCCAGAATGAGTGAAAAGTCCCATGTCATAGATACATGAACATTGTTAGGTTTAATACATGGGACTGATGACTGAAAGCAGCCATTATGGCGTTATCATAAACCATTGCTGAGATTCATTTCTGATGTCTCCTTTTTCAAATATTGATTTCATTGGATAGAGGAGTGTTGGTTTTCTGGAATTTACAACTGTCAGAAGTGAAAGCACTGTGAGAAATCTTTTAAACTGTACATCTTTTATTAATTTTACCCTGTCCAGTATTCACAGACTTTCAGTAAATGGTTCAGAACAGCCATCTGGACTGGACTACTTACTTGTTGGAGTGGAGAGTGGAGAGTGAAGAGTAAGCAATTCCTGTGCCTTGGTTCCATCCCAAAGCACTTGTCCACATGCTGCGGTAACATATAATTGCTGCAACCGCTGAAAGTGGACCCCCTTACCTTAACCTCTACTGGGAAGTGCCTTACCATGAGGGACAAGGGGGAGGGGGAGTTACATGCACAAGAACATGTAAATTGCTAGAATTCGTATGAGTTGTCTGTAATGAAACAAGGTGTCTGCCCTCATTCATGAACAAAATGGCTCTCTACATTAAAAATCCAAATATGACATCTTGAGATTCATTTTAGAGTATTGTTTTTGTTTACATGACAGTAGACAGAGTAAGAAGCAGATCCCCCGCCCCCCATCAAAACAGAGGTCTAAGCAAAACTAAGAATCAGCAAGAACAGGTTGATACTCTGAGATCTGATTGGGAATATTCGGCAGTGGTGCTTTAAGGCTCAGGCCGTTAAATACATAAGATTATTGTGTGCCAGGCTTTGTCTGCAGAAGTCATTCTTCTACACTGTTATGACAGGTTAGAGCAATTTCATGGACAAAACTTTATAGCAGTAATAGAAACAAAACAAGGAAATCAAAGTGACTGCAGAGGAAGGAGGGAAAAGGGCACGGAATCAATGTTTAGTCTGACATACTTTTCCAGGAAATGTCTGTGGAAAGATTGGAAGAAGTTTAGGCTGAGTGCTTAGTCTAGGGTGAGTGTGTAAACCTGGACTCAAAAACAGCTCGCACAATATTGGTTTTACACACTGATATACACAAACATGATACATGATGTTGTCCCATGCCAGGAAACAGACGGTAGGGGTAAAGCCCTATGAAATACTTATGGGGGCAATTAACTTAGCATTGCCAGCTTTGGAGTTGGACCTTTGAGCTGCCAGTATTGTTTCATGCGCAAGCTTTGTGACTTTGGTCTTAAGAGGGGCAACCTTTTCTATTATTTTTACTATTATTTATTAGTACAATGTTGACTAGGTCTTTCAAGCTCAAAAATAAACACTTCCACTGAAATGATAAACTGGTTTACAGCCCAGTCAGGAGGAAGTGCCAGCCTGGCTGGCTCACAGATGTTAGAAGGAGACTGCAGGGCTGGTTCAACCATTAAAAAGACTAGGGGGTCACCTAGGGTGGCAGCTTCTAAGGAGCAGTAGAGAGCAGCAGCAGTAGATCCTGACAGCCAGGTAAACTCAAAGAGCCATCAGCACATTCTTCTACCAGCAGGAGACCAGGCACACAACTACATACAAAGTAAAGTTTACTCTTTAAAACAGGACGATAGCATGATGTGCGGGGCAGGAGAGACACACTGCTCTAGCTCCACGACCCTCAGCCTAATTGAGTGAACGTCCAACTTCTGCAGGCGATATTAAACTACATCTTCTATTTGGCCATCTGACAATGGAACTATATGAACAGATATTGTATTTGGAGAGCCTTTCTGAGATATGTCAGCGAGAAGTGGCATAAAGAAGAGTGTGCAAAACCCAGAGAACAAAAAATGGCAGACTTGCCAGCGGCCAGCCCTCTTATTACAGAGGCCGTAATCTCGCAGCTCACAGCAGCAGTCGTAACTGCTCTCTGGGTTGGTGCCTGCGGTACCACAAACCTTGATGGAGTATGTGGCCAGGGAGGCTGTGGTGGAGCAATGAGGATCGCATGGGAGGCCTGGAAGGGCAAGTGCACCAAATGCAGCAAACCCTGGAGTCAGTTACAAATAAACTGAATGATTTGGAGAATCGATCTTGACGAAGCAATTTGAGGAGTGTTGGTCTCTCAGAATCACTTAAGGATGGGGAACTAGTAGGCTTTTTGGAACAATGGCTGCCAGAAGACTTGGAACTAGGCCACCACCACAATATGCTCCAGGTGGTGTCCGACATCACCACCTGGATGTCTCACTGCTGTTTGAAATTAAACATGGCCAAAACTGAACTTCTTATTTTTCTCCCTAAACCTTCCTCCCCCCCCCCCCCCACCTTCCTCCATCACTATCTTTGTGGATAACACTCTTCTACTTCCTGTCTCTTCAGCATGCAATCTTCAGGTCATCTTTGACTCCTCCCTTTCCTTCTCCTCACATATCCAACAGATGGCTAAAACCTGTCGTTTCTCTATAACATTAACAAAATTTGCCCCTTCCTTTCTGAACATATTACTAAAACACTTGTTCACTCTCTAATTACTTCCTGTCTCGACTATTGCAACCTCCTTCTTGCTGGACTCCTCTTAGCCACCTTTCTCTCCTTCAATCTCTTCAAAACTCTGCTGCACAACTAATTTTTCGCCAGCCTCGATATTCTCATTGGCTTCCCTTCTGTATCCAATTGAAGCTTCTCCTTCTGATCTTTAAATGCATTCACTCTTCTGCTTCTTTCTATCTTTCCTCTCTTCTCCCTCCCTATTCTCCTCCTCATGGACGTCGCTCTTCTTCTGGCTTTGTGCCCTTTTCTTCCACTGCCAACTCCAGACTTCGGTCCTTTCACCTTGCTGCTCCTTATGCCTGGAACAGACTCCCTGAGTGTACATCAGGCTTCATCCCAGTCCCTTTTCAAATCCATGTTAAAGGCACACCTCTTTAAAGCTGCTTTTGGATCCTGACCTCCTTGTCTTGTCTTAGATTGGAAGCTCTCACGAGCAGGAACCGTTTGTTTGTACAGCGCTGTGTACGCCTCGTAGCACTTTATAAGTGATTAGTAGTAGTAGTAATAGTAGTAGTGGAAAGGATGCATCAGTTGGGTCTGCCACTAGAGGAAGTCACGCAGCCTAAAGTGGTGATAGCAAAGTTTCTTATTTGCTGATAAGGAACTGAGGCTGCGGCCTATAGAAGGCTGAAGGAGCTCCATTTTGCAGTGTCAGGATTATTTCTCTAGGGTGGTAGTTCAGAGGAAGAACTATTCTGCTGTACTGTGTATACTGCCGTGGTGAATAAGCAGATCATGTTTGCTTATGCTGCAGTATCCCACATACCTCCAGATTATCCATAATGGCGTAGTAAAGCAGTTTGCTTTGCCAGAGGCCCGGCCGTGGCTGCAAGGACTGAGCCGTTCATGGATTGCGGAGTCTATAGAATCTAGTGATTGCAAACCCTGCTGCATATTGTGGTGAAACGAAGCAGCTCATTGAGACGGCCTTCCATGACACGTGCAGGAGGCGGCTTGGCATCCTAAAAGCACTTTCAGCTTCCGTAATTTTATTTAATAGTAGTAGCAGCTCAGGCCTTTCCAGTAGTAGCTCGAGGCGAGTTACATTCAGGTACTGTGGGAAGTGGAGGGTTAAGTGACATCCCCAAGGCCATGAGGAGTAGCAGTAGAATTTGAGCCCTGGCCTTTCTGGCATGTACTGCCTTCATTGTATGCAAATCTGTCTCATGCATATTCATTGTGGGACTCATGAAAACCTGACTGGCCTAGGTGTGCCCTAAGGACTGGGTTGGGAACCTCTGGATTATAGGGATAATTCAGGGTTGTCAAGTTACCAGTTTCAGGAGTGAGATTTTTTTTCCCAGTTCTGGTTTTAAATTTACATTGCAGTGCAGTATTTATGGTCCCTGATTTTGCCCATTGAAATCAGTGCTAAGGTACCATAATGCATCTAAATGAGATTGTCAGAAATCCAGAACTGGCTTAAAATCTCACTCCTAGAACTGGGTAACTTGACAACTCTATACTTTTCAGTAGCTCACTTAATGCTATCGTGGCAAATATGTTGTCTTATGTGCCCAGAGCAGGGGTTCTCAAACCAGTCCTCAGGACCCACCAAGCCAGTCAGGTTTTCCGAATAGCCACAATGGATATTCAGGAGAGAGATTTGCATAGAACAGAGGCACTGCACGCTTTTTGTTCAGTTTACTCTTTTGTTATTTAATCCTCCCCCTTCCCATGTTTTTTAAATCTTCATCCCTCATGATTCTAAAATATCAGTAAGCAGAGCTGTAACAAGGCATTTTAAATGCCCTGGACCAGACAAGCCTTTTTATGTCCTCCCATGATACCTCTTAGGTCCCTGCTTGCTTTTATGTTTATTTTCTGAATTCTGAGCCCCGGTCCTCTTTCCCTCTCTCCCCTTCACAACCTGGATGGTAGGAGGAGAACGGCACTGCAGTTTTTCATTCATTCATTCACAATTGCCAATCCAATCCCCCCGACCTAGGTTTGATACTGCATCACTCAGCTCGCTGTCTTGTATTCTTCCTTACTTCAACCAATGTGATGCCTGTCTAGGACTCTGATAGCTGAACAATGGCTTTCTATCGCTGCTGTACTCACTCTTTAGCTGTTATTAGTGCAACACCACCACCAGCCGTTGATAAAGATCTGCTGTTCAGTATCCTGTGCGCTATTTTATGTATACCAGTATGATGCTTGCTTTGGCTGTCTGTTGTATTCATGAGTGACATGTATCAGAGTTATGTGCGTACAAGAAAGTAAAGTCAAAACCAGGAATTGTCATCATTGGAGGACTAAGGAGCAGCATTAAAACTCAGCCTGTAAGCAGGCCACAGCTTGGTGGGTCCTCCCTTAAGGGCCAAGGCAAAGGGGCCCAGGTGTAAGCCATGGGGAGTCTTGTTTGGAATGTTTTTAATTTTTCATGGGTTACAGTATAGGAGTGAATTGGTTATGTACATGTGATGGTGATTGGGAGGGTCTCTTGTAGGGGGATATGTGGGGAGTGTTTTGTGTTAGTTTTGAGTGGATGTAGAAGGGGGTGAGGGGTGAAATGGGATTTATATTGAGGTGAATGTGAACAGGGAGGGGGAATTACTAGAAGCGATAGGGGAGACTGCTAAACAATGGATAGATTTGCAGTTGGAGGACTTTCAGATGTGGAACATGGGATTGCATGAACTATATGATGCACCAGACTATGCATGCATGCTTCAAAGAAATGTTAATTTGGGGCCCTAGTTTAATGAAAAGCTGAGTATTAAAACATCAAGTGACAGAGCTAGGCAATGATGCAAGTCATGGAAACAACAAGACCACAAGCAGTGTTTGGAGAAGATGAGGGAATATAACAGGAAGATTTGGCAGGCAAAGCATATGCATATTGGTAGAAAATTGGAAATGGCAGGTAATCGCACAAGCGGTATCTTCTTTGGCAGAGCCAGGAATGAGGATGATTGAGGAAGAGTTGTCTAGGCTGACAGGTGATAACTGGTTTTTTCAGGTTTGCAGGGGGAGGAGAAAATAGGGGAGGAATTGAATAATGGAGTTAAGGGAGACCCTTAGATTTTAGAGAAGTATAACTATTCAATGTGGTAGATATACAGCAATTGCCATCTCAAATGTGTCCAGTAACATGAGGTAATGGTCCACTTCCTTCAAGGTATGTTAAACACTGGCTGGATGTTTGTAGTACAGTTTTGCCTTGGCTAAAGTATTTTCTAAAAGGGCCATACTCAAAGGGTATCATGGAAGGGTCAGGATGCGGATAAATTATAGGTAATAAGCAAATACCTCAAGGGTTGGGTTTGTTTAATATTTACTTAGCGCCTTTGGGGAATTTAATACAACAGTTGGGGATGTTGTGTCGTCTGTATGCGGATAGTATAACATCAGTTATGCCGATGGATGTTGCCAGAAATTGAATGCCGAGTGTCATCATTGAATAATGGGCTGCAGCAAACAGCTTGTTGGATGTGGACGCATCAGTTAAAGATGAATCTAAATAAATGTGAAGTGTGAGGCAGCAGGGAAGGTCATGAACTGAGTGTGAAAGCAGAGGTGGAGGATGTGATAGTGGAGCCTCAGGAAATGGTCTGAGTTCTGGATGAGCAGTTAGATAATCAATTTCAATTGAATATTTAGATTGTAGGAATGATGAAGGCTGCCTTTGGATCTCGGATCTACTTCTCTGCACCCGAAATTGCTCAGAGAAACAAAACAGCACAAAGTCCATATGGCCCATCCATGCCTGCTCTTCCACACCAACTACTGTAGTCCCTTTTTCACCTTTGGAGATCTTCTGTGTTAGTCCCATGCTTTTTTGGATTTGAATACTGTTCTGGTCTCTACTACCTCCACTAGGAGACTATTCCACGACTCTATCACTCTTTCTGTAAATAAATATTTCCACATATTACATTTAAGTCTGTCCTCTTTCACCTTCATCCTATGCCCCCTTGTTGTAGAGCAGGGGTCCTCAAACTTTTTAAACAGGGGGGCCAGTTCACTGTCCCTCAAACCGTTGGAGGGCCGGACTATAGTTTAAAAAAAAAAACTATGAACAAATTCCTATGCACACTACACATCTTACTTTGGTGATCTGTACCATAGTTGGCTCCAGGTTTTATCTTTGTTAATGTTATTGAGCTTTTCCAACATTGACTTCCACAGATGTAGTCAGTTTGATATTTATGCAATCCATTGGGGAAAGTCTATGTGTACAGTTGCCACTTGTGTTACTGGAAGAAGGTATTTGAGATGAATAGATCTTTGGTCTTGCAGAATTCTATCAGTCCTTCTCTAGCTTCATTTCTGTTACCAAGTCCAAATTTTCCAACCACTTTTCCTTCTTCTTTGTTGCCCACGTTTGCTCTCCAGTCAACTAATAAATTCTATAGGAAAGAGGAAGCTAGAGTCCTTCTTTAGGGAGAAGTATGGCCTAATTGTATTTTTACTTCTGAAATAAACTTAAATGAGATGTTTTGAATCAAGATGATAAATATCAGGGGGGGGGGGGAGTATTTTAGGAACACTATTCTTGCTTTGAAAATGGACATACAGATGTTCAAAGCATAGAGGCATTCCTGGAGCCATTTTATAAAGCAGTTCTAAGGATGTCACCAGCGCGAAAACATCCAAGGCTGAATAGAGGCATGTTTGGGGCTTTCCCAAGACCTTGGATGTCCACACCCAATTTCAGCAATGCCCTTCACATATTGAATCCAAGTTTATACAGTACCTCCTCCAGGACATGAATACGCATCCGAAAAATTCTCATTCTGCCATAGACAAGAAGGTATTTTAATACCCCCTACCTTTTTTATGGTCGGCATCGGGGAGGTGAGCGGGAAGTGGAATCTCTCCCCGATCACCCTCGCAAGACCAATTGGGCCACCGGAACACCAAAGAAAGTCAAAGTACCTTTAGGCACGAAGGGAAATCCTGCCACACAACCAGCAACTGCAGCAGTCCCGATCGGCATCGGGGAGGTGAGCAGGAAACGAAGCCCCTCCCTGATCACCCTCACAAGACCAATCAGGCCACCGGAACACCAAAGAAAGGCAAAGCGCCTCTAGGCATGAAGGGAAAGCCTGCCACACAACCAGCAACTGCAGCCGCCTCACTTCGCCTCATGGTAGAGCCGCCCCTGAGGACAGACAGCGGCAGAAAAAACACCCGGCAGACCGGATTAATGTCCTCGGCGGGCAGCATGTGGCCCACGGGCCGTAGTTTGAGGACCCCTGTTGCAGAGCTTTCTTTCAAAGAAAAAGAGGCTCTCCTCCTGTGCATTTATGCCAAGGAGATTTTTAAATGTCTCTATCATATCTCCTCTCTTGCCTTGCCTCCACATTGAGATTTTTAAGTCTGTCTCCCTATGGTTTATAACAAAGACCACTGACCATTTTGGGAGCCACCCTCTGCACTGATTCCATCCTGTTTATGTCCTTTTGAAGGTGCTGTCTCCAGAATTGCACACAATACTCCAAATGAGGTCACACCAGAGACTTATACAGAGGCACTGTCACCACCTTCTTCCTGCTGGCAATTCCTCTCCCTCTGCACCCAAGCATCCTTCAGGCTTTTGCCCTTTCTACCCATTAGCCACCTTAAGATCATCAGAAACAATCACACCCAGGTCCTGCTCGTCTTTCATGGACAAAAGTACTTCACTCTCCCCATACTGTACCATTACTTTGAACAATTGTGGAGATGCCAAGTATTGAACCAAGTCCTCATACAAGAAAATGTGTTCTACTACTGAGCTCCATCCCATTGGTACCAGACCTGTGTCTCAGCCTGCTTATCTGACTTAGTTGCCTAGATGTCCCAGCACCATCTGAAATTGAACATGGCCTAAACCCACCTTCTCCCTTCCCTATTTCTGTGGATAACACTTTACTCCTCCCCGTTTCCTTGACTCACAAACTTGAGGTCATATTTGACTCTTCTTTCTCTGTACACATTCAGCAGATAGAAACACCAGGTATAGCTTTCTCTGTAACATAGCGTAGTTACTCACGTGTAATAGGTGTTCTCTGGGGACAGCAGAAATCAGTCCTCACATATGGATGACATCAGTACCGACAGAGCCCGCATGGATCCAATCCCCAGATTTCAAAGAAAGCCTTTGGAAGCTACATCACGCATGCACGGTCACCTTCCTGCCTAAAGATGCCATCTTACCTCAGTATGATAACATAGCTCAATCTGGGGGAAGTAAGATGGCAGCAGGAAGGAGCACTGCTGATTAGCTGCTCCTGATCACGAGTTTGTGCCAGGAGTTGGTTTCATGATCGAACAATGGGTTGCCGTAAATGCAAGCAGGGGAACCTACCCTCGGGTCCTGCTGTGCCGTTCCCTCCTAGGCAGAGGACTCTCAATGTTTGAGACTTCTCTTATGGTGCTGGAACGGCATCTTCAGCAAGGTCAGTAAGAGATCTGTCAGCTCTGTGCGCTTCAGGAGTGCAGCTTTCGCTGGAACTGTGAACCCCTCCCCCGAGACCCAGAAGTACATGGTCTGTTGGAGCTGTTTCCACCCCCCCTCCCCCCCGCTTGCCGATGAGCACATCATTGAAGGGGGGGGGGGTGAAGACGGCACTACATTGGTGGGAGAAGGACCTCCTGAGGCTGTGATACAGCATGGAGGGGCAGCTGAGTCAGTCTCTCCTGTTGTAGAGTGTTCAAATAGAGCAGTCTGGTGAGTCTCTAGCTTCTAGAATTCAAAGCTTGGTAAAACCAAAAGGTTATTACAATGGATGCGCTGTGCAATGCTATTGCAAGGGTGAACTCTTCCCTAAATCTTTTAGTGGGTCCTGTAAGTACTGAATTACTTGAAGTTAAAATTAATTTTTTGAGTATCACCAATAGCCAGAAGCAGCAAGCTGGGAAAATCCTCCTATTGGAACAAGAATTGGGTCAGCTGCAGGATTTGGTTGTGGCCCAGATTAAAGGCAAGTCTGTATGTGCAAGGAAAGTTAAATATTTAGAGAACCAAGTCTGTTGGAATAACAGACTGTTGAATTTTCCTCAATCTCCAGTTTTGTCACCAGTGGAGATACTGAGGAAATATTTTGGAAAGACAAGTCGTGGCTGCTCCACCACCACAACGCACCCACACTCACTGTACTCAGTGTGAGGTAGTTCTTGGCCAACAAACAGATCACAGCTCTCGATCACCCTTCTTATTCCCTAGATCTCGCACTGTGCAACTTCTGGCTCTTCCCCAGGGTGAAGCCTGGGCTCAAAGGAACTCATTCCACCTCTGTGGAAGAGATCAAGGCCACTTTGACAAGGGAGCTGAGGGATCTCAAAGAGAACGATTTCACAGAGTGCCTCCATACGTGGCAGAAGCGAATTGCAGAAATGCATTAACTCGGGGGGGGGGGGATTACTTTGAAGGGGACAATGCATAATTTCTCTGTAGATTCTGTAATAAAACATTTATGGGACAGTCTTGTTTCTTTTTTTGGCACACCTTGTATATACTAACTCTCCCACCTTATTTTTTAGACTTCTAGTATTTGCATAGAAGCATTTTAGAGGCTGTATTTTATTCATATTAATCTGGTTACCAGTAGGTAGTGGCATTTGGGTTACTTTTGCCTTTATTGGAACCTCTCCATCAATATGCTTTAACTTCAATCTTTTGCTGGTATCTTTCAAGGATACATCCTTCCAAATCATGTGCTCTTGGGCAACTATCAGCTTTCCCTTATAATGCCAGTAGCCTGGTTCCATCCCAGTTAAGGTGGAGCCCATCCCTTCAGAAAAGCCCCTACTTTCCCCCAGAATGTTACCCAGTTCCTAACAAATCCAAAACTCATATCCTTGCACTATTGTCTCATCCATGCCAAGACTCCAGAGCTCTGACTGCCTTTTGGGTCCTGCGTGTGGAACAGGAAGCATTTCAGAGAATGCCACTCTGGAAGTTCTGGATTTCAACTTCCTACCTAAAAGCCTACCTTTGGCCGGCAGAACCTCCCTTCCACACTGTCCTATGTCATGGGTACCAACATGTATCAAGACAGCAGACTCCTTCCCAGCACTATCTAAGACATTATCGAGGTGGCATGTGAGGTCCACTACCTTTGCACAGGCAGGCATGTTATCGGTGATCCTCACCAGTCACCCAGCTATCTACATGCCTAATGACACAAGGAAGACAGACATACGTAGAGATTAGATCTACAAAGACATAGTACTGAAGTCCCAACTCCAGTCTGGCAGCATTACTGTTACCATGGAGGGGAGAGAGCATGTGATTGGACAGCACCACCCTCGTGTGGCAGGAAGCAATCCTATAGCTAGGACCTTTCCTCCAGGTGGCACCGAGGTTTCTCCAAGGTCATGTGCCCATGAGAGAAGGGTTAGGACAGCTGTTACAGTTGTTGATATAATTTTCCAAGTCTGCTACTCCAGCCTCCAGCAATCAGACTCACTCTCTGAAAGCAAAGAGCTCCTTGCACTTAGCGCATACAAGACACCTCACCCACTGGGAGAAAAATCATACATGTGACACTCGATGCAAAAGACTGGAAAGTCCCCATCGCGCAGCTGGACTGCTACATCTTAGTTTTAAGATTGTGTTTATTTAAGTTGTTTACTTACATATATTTACTGAGGATACCTATACTGATAAAACTGTATCTAATACTTTTAATGGACTTTGTTTACCTTAAGATTAATCTCTCAGGTCCTTAAAATGTATGCTCAATGAGCATAAACAGCTGCAACTGACAGTGAATATGGGCATGTCCTTCCCCTTAAGAGTCTATAAAGCTACGATTAGGCTAGAGGTGGGTGGGAGTGGGGAGGTGGGAGGGAATGAAGGCCTATTAAAAGTTGGCTTGCTTATAAAGGTAAAAGCTTACCAATTTCCAGGGTGACTCAAAGTTATGGGATGACATCAAGTACATTGTGTTGGAAGAAAGCAAGAGTAATCTGCATAAGAAGAAAAAGCAAAAACAGCCAAAATGGATGAGTGAAGAAACTTTGAAAATTGTCCAGAAAAGTAGAGAAGCTAAAGTCTGTGGAGAAAGAGGAAATCCAAGTTCTGTGATTGCCAACGTGCAGCAAGACAAGGCAAAGAGAAGTACTACAATGACATGCAAGAAAATAGAAGAAGCAGCTATTAGAGGAAGAACAAGATTGGCTTTTCTAAAGCTACGAGTTAAAGAAAAAAATTCCAGCCTCGAATTGGAATGCTACAAGATGATCAAGGATCCATATTAAATAATGCTGAGAAGATCAAGAAAAGGTGGAGAGAATATACAGAGTTATATGATAAAGGTCAAGTAGATGAATAGCTGTTTCAACCTGTACCTTATGATCTGGAACCATTGGTGATGAAAAAAGAAGTTGAAGCAACATTGAAAGCCTTATCAAATCACTGGGCATTGATGGCATTCCCACTGAAGTATTATAACAAATCAGATGAAGCCGTTACCATACTTACAAAGCTCTGCCAGGAAATTTAGGAGACATCATGGCCAACTGACTGGAAAAGATATCCGATTTTACCAATACTGAAGAAAGATGACCTGACTAACTCTGAAAATTATTGCACAATCACTCTGATCCCACATGCCAGCAAGATTCTATTCAAGCTCATTCAGCAAAGACTACAACCATAACTGAAACGAAGTGCAAGCAGGGTTCAGGAATGGGCGAGGAACAAGACATTATCGCGGATGTGAGATGGATCCTTGAAAAGAAAAGAATACTAAAAGGATATCCATATATGTTTTATTGACTACAACAAGGCTTTTGACTGTAAACCATGAGAAATTCGGGGCCACATTAAGAAGCATGGGTATACCAGAACACCTGATCGTTCTCTTGCACAACCTTTACAATGATCAAGCAGCAACTGTTTGAATGTAACTAGGAGAAACAGAATGGTTTAAAATCAACAAAGGTGTACGACAAGGCTGCATACGTTCCCCATATCTCTAATTTATAGACAGAACAAATCAGAGAAGCAGGACTGTATGAAGACAACCGAGGTATGAAGATTGGTGGAAGACTCATCAACAACCTTCACTATGCAGAAGACACCACATTACTGGCTGAAAGTGAAGACAATTTGAAACATTTGCTTCTCAAGATCAAGGAATATAGTCTTAAAATGAGCCTGCACCTTAACATTAAGACAAAGATCCTGACAACTAGCAAAATCAATAAGTTCATCATTGATGGAGAAGAAATTGAAATAGTTGACAGCTTTAAAACTTACTTTGACTCAAAGGCACACATTGTATTTTTTTGCAATTCCACACTACCAGCATTTGTAATTCTTCATATTCCATGTTTCTCCAGACCGCTCTCGTAACTAAGTGCTGCAGAAGTTGTAGGACGTTGGTAGATTTACATAGCCACCAGCTGCCTAATATGACAGGGTTTGCTATCGCAGCAATGAATGAGGAGAGATGAACTGGCTGCTGCTGCAGAGCATCACAGTAGAAGCCCCTGAATTCAGTGAGAGCAGAGCCTCTGTCTCTCTCCTCCTCCCAAAACCACTCCTGCCTCTCTCTCAATTCAATAAAGGACTAGCAGTCAAGAAATGAGACGATGAATTGCTCTATGTAGAATTGCTATGAAGGACCTAGACAAAATCTTCAAGAGCAGAGATGTCTCTCCATACAAAGATACCATGCCATGGTATTTTCATCATATGGATGCGAACGTTGGATAGTGAAAAAGACAGGAAGAAAATTGATGCCTTTGCATTATGGTGCTGGTGACGAACACTGTGTATACCATGGACTGCTCAAAGAACAAACCAGACAGTACTAGAGATCAAACCTAAGCTTTCCTTAGAAGCTCAGCTGACTTACATACTTTGGACATATCATGCAAAGAAAGAGATCACTGGAGAAAGACATAATGCTTGGCAAGGAAGAAAGTCACCATAAAAGGCAGCGGCCAGCAATGAGTTGGATTGATACCATAACAGCAACTATGGATACCACTCTATCAACAATGAGCCGCTTGGCTGAAGACCGAACAAAGTTTAGGTAAACTATCCAGAGGGTCGCCAGGAGTCTACATCGACTCGATGGCAAGAACAATTTAAGAACATAAGATATGCCATACTGGGTCAGACCAAGGTCCATCAAGCCCAGTATCCTGTTTCCAACAGTGGCCAATCTAGGTCATACGTACCTAGCAGTATCCCCAAAAGACACAGGTTCCACAATGCTTGTACTGGGTCAAGCATTGATATCCTGGGTCCCTTCTTAATAATGATTTATGGACCTTTCCTCTAGGAACTTGTTCAAACCTTTTTTAAACCCAGCTACACTAACAGCCACTACATCCTCCGGTAACAAACTCCAGAGTTTGATTACACGTTGAGTGAAAAAATATTTTATTAGTCTTAAATAGTTTACCCTGTAGTTTCATTGCATGTCCCCTAGTCTGTCTATATTCTGATAATGTAAACAAGCGATCTATGTTTACCCGTTCCACTCCATTCATTAATTTATAGACTTCTATCATATCTCCCCTCAGCCGTCTCTTTTCCAGGTTAAAAAGCCCTAACCTTTTTAGCTTTTCTTCATAGGGGTATCCTTCCATCCCCTTTACCATTTTGGTGGCTCTTCTCTGAACCTCTTCTAATAATGCTATATCCTTTTTAAGATAAGGTGGCCAGAATTGCACACAATATTCAAGGTGCGGTCTCACCATGGAACAATATAGAGGCATAATATCCTTTGTTTTATTTTCCATTCCTTTCCTTATGATACCTAGCATTCTATTTGCTCTCTTGGCCGCCACTGCACACTGGGCCGATGGTTTTAACATGTTATCCACAATGACGCCTAAATCTTTTTCCTGGGTAGTGGTTCCTAATGTGGAACCTTGCATCGTGTAACCATATTTTGGATTGTTCTTCCCTAGGTGCATAACTTTGCACTTGTCCACATTAAATTTCATCTGCCATTTTGATGCCCAGTCTTCCAATTTATCAAGATCCTCTTGCAATTTTCCCCACAATCCTCTTGGGTTTTAACAACTTTAGTTTTGTGTCATCTGCAAATTTGGTAACCTCACTCGTTATTCCCTTTTCCAGGTCATTTATGAATGTCAAAAAGCAGCAGACATAGGACAGATCCCTGGGGTACACCACTATAAACCTTTCTCCATTGAGAAAATTGGCCATTTAGCCCTACCCTCTGCTTTCTATCTTTTAACCAGTTCCTGATCCACAATTGTACACTGCCTCTTATCCCATGACTCTTTACTTTTGCCAAAAGTCTCTGATGAGGGACCTTGTCAAAGGCTTTCTGAAAGTCCAAATACACTATATCAGACTCACCTTTATCTACCTGTTTATTCACACCTTCAAAAAACATAACAGATTAGTAAGACAAGATCTTCCTTGTCTAAAGCCATGTTGGCTGTCTCCCATTAAGCCATGACTATCTACATGTTCAGCAATTTTGTTCTTTATGATGGTTTCTACCATTTTTCCCCAGTACTGACGTCAGGCTCACCGGTCTGTAGTTTCCCAGATCACCCCTGGAACCCTTTTTAAAGATTGGTGTTACGTTCGCCATCCTCCAGTCTTCAGGTATTACAGATGATTTTAATGATAGTTCACAGATTGCTAATAGCAGGTCTGCAATCTCATATTTCAGTTCTTTCAACACCCTTGGATGTATATCATCCGGTCCAGGTGATTTGCTACTCTTCAGTTTATCTAATAGTTGTAATACATCTTCCCAATATATCGATATTTCCTTCAATTCTTCCGCACCTTTAAATACCACTTCAGTCATGGGTAACATCCCTACATCTTCCTCAGTAAAGACCGAAGCAAAGGATTCATTCAGTCTCTCCGCAGTCGCCTTGTCACCTCTTAGTGCCCCTTTAACCCCTCTATCAACTAATGGACCAACAGACTCACAGGTTTTCTGCTACAGATGTACTTGAAAAAGTCTTTATTACATGTTTTTGCTTCTGCAGCAAGCTTCTTCCCTTTGCCTGCCTTATCAATGCCTTGCATTTAACTTGCCAGTGCTTGTGCTGTTTCCAGGTTGTCTCGTTTGGCTCTTTTTTCCATTTCCTGAAAGATGCTTTTTTGGCAACAGCCAGCCTCTCTAACCTCACCTTTAAACCATGCTGGCAGTTTTTTGGACTTCCTTCCACTTTTCTTAAAGCGTGGAATACAGCTGGTCTGGGCTTCAAGACAGTAGTTTTCAACACCACCTAAGCTTGATGTAAGTAACATTTGCAACTGCTCCTTTTAGTTTGTTTTTTTTTTAAACTATTTTCCTCATTTTATCATCCCTTTCGAAAGTTAAGTGGTAGTACTGTGGATTTCCTTACTATCCATCCTCCACTAATTAAATCAAACGCGATCATGCTATGATCACTATTGCTAAGTGGCCCCAACACCCTTATCTCTTGCACCAGATCTGGTGTTCCACTAAGTCCAATATGGCTTCCCCTCTGGTCGGTTCATGAACCAGCTGCTCCAAGAAGCAGTCATTTATTTCATCTAGGAACTTTATCTCCCTAGCATGTCCTGCCATGACATTGACCCAGTCGATACTGGGGTAATTGAAATCATCCATTGTTATTACTGTGCTGTAACATTTGTTAGCTTCCTTGATTTCTTTGATCATTTCATTATCCATTTGTTCATTCTGGCCAGGCGGTCAATAATACACCACCATTGCCATCGCCTTCCCCTTTTTACATGGAATTTCAATTTCAATCCAAAGAGATTCTACAGCAAATTTTGTTTCCTGCAAAAATAGTAATTACACTTACCTGGTAATTGTAGTTCCTTGAGTGACGACAGCTTAGTCCTCTACGTATGGGTAGTGCACCTCCTCCTGCAGCATGAAGACTGGACCAATCAAATTTCAGCATCACTGGAACCAGCATCCTGGCTATCCCTTGTACTCCAGTGAACTACTGTCAAAGCAAACTCAAACAGATAGCTAACCTTTAAGACAAAAAGTCAATACTTTAATATGCTGTGCAAGATGCGGAACATCCGTATTCGGTTTTTTTTTTTTTTTTTAGTAGAGTGAAAACTACAGCAATCACAGTAGACTGCTTCCAGTCCTATAAGAGGGAAAGGAAAAAACAAAAAACAGCCAACCAAGGGTCCCTCTCCTGCCGCACCAGAAGGAGTCAGCGAGAGCAAAGACGACAAATAAGAAACACTTGACTCACCTGTAAATACCAGTCCTGTACCAAATGCGTGCCGAGGCGAAAAAATAGTATACCAAGGGAGGGAAGGAGGACTAAGCTGTCGTCACTCAAGGAACTACAATTACCAGGTAAGTGTAATTACTATTTCCTTATCGTTCCTCCAGCTTAGTCCTCTACGTATGGGATGTAACAGAGCAGCCTTAACGGGAGGGATTCCGCCAACTGGCACGCAAGACCACGGAACCAAAACAGGCTTCCCGTGCCGCCAAGACATCAAGACGATAGTGCTTACTGAAAGTGTGTAGGGACGACCACGTCGCCGCTTTACAAATTTCCTCCGGCGAAACCCAGCTATATTCCGCCCAGGATGCCGCTTGAGCTCTGGTAGAATGAGCCCTCAAGCCCATCGGCGCAACACGCCCCTGTAACAGATAGGCAGAGGCAATTGCCTCCTTAATCCACCGAGAAATGGAGGCTTTCGCTGCCGCCTCACCTTTCCTGGAACCGCCGAACAGGACAAATAAACGATCGGACTTGCGGAAAGTTTCGGTGACCGTTAAATACCGACGCAACACTCTTTTAAGATCCAAACGACTAAGACCGCGATCAGAGGCCTGCCCGCCCGACGCGTGCAACACCGGGAGCGAGATCACCTGATTCAAGTGAAAAAGGGGAAGACATTTTAGGCAAAAAGGAAGGCACCGGCCTCAGCACCACCTTCTGATCCGAGAAAGATAGGAAAGGCTCCCTGCAAGAGCGTGAAGCTCGGAAATGCGGCGCGCCGAACAAATCGCTACAAGAAACACCGTCTTAAGGGTCAAATCCTTTACCGAAATTTGAGAGAGAGGTTCAAACGGGGCGACCGTAAGCACCCGCAAGACCAAGTTGAGGTCCCACGCCGGAACGGAAATACGGCACGGAGGGCGCAGTCTAGAAACCGCCTTCAGGTAACGAACCACATCGGCATGGGAGCCCAGCACGATCCCTTGCACCTTACCCCTGTAACAGGAAAGAGCCGCTAACTGCACCCGCAAGGAACTGGCGGCCAAACCCTTATCAAAACTGTCCTGTAAATATTCCAACACCACCGGGAGAGAGGCCGTAGCTGCCCGAACTTGACGCCTGGAACACCAATCCTCAAAGATACGCCAAACCCGGACATAAGCTAGCGAAGTGGACCTTCTACGCGCCTGAAGCAACGTCGCCACAACGGACTTCGAATAACCTTTCTTCCTTAACTTAGCCCGTTCAATAGCCAGGCCGTAAGAGAGAATCTCTCCACTTGCGGCATGCAAAGAGGACCCTGACACAACAGATCCAGATTAAGAGGAAGACGCCACGGAGAATCGATCAGCAGGCGAACAAGAGCGGCATACCAGGGACGACGGGGCCAATCCGGTGCTATCAACAATACCTGCCCCCTGTGAGAGACTCGATCTGCTGAATCACCCGACCCAGAAGAGGCCACGGGGGAAACACATAAAGAAGGCCTGCGGCGGGCCAGGTCTGCAACAGAGCATCGATGCCCTCGGACATGGGTTCTCGCCGTCGACTGTAGAAGCGAGAAGCTTTTGCAGACCGAAAGGTGGCCATAAGATCCATGACAGGCTGACCCCAACAATGCACCAACTGTTGGAATATGGCGGGATTCAACTCCCATTCGCCGGCATCTATCTGAACGCGACTGAGAAAATCCGCTGTGACATCGTCTTTCCCTGCAATCGAGAATGTCAGCAACCGAGGCTCTATCCACGCAAAGAGCAACTGGGCCTCCGCTTCCAAGGCCACACTGCCGGTACCGCCCTGTCGATTTATGTAAGCTAAGGTCGCGGCATTGTTGGAGAGAACTCGCACCGCCCGGCGCGTTACCTGGACCTCGAAACTTTGCAGCGCCAACCGAACGGCTCTCAGTTCCAAACGATTGATCGACCAGCCGCTCTCCTGCTGGGACCAGAGACCCTGCGTCACTTGCTCCCCACAGTGCGCGCCCCAGCCCGTTAGACAGGCATCCGTCAACAGCGGAACCCAGTCGGGCTGTTCCAAGGGCATCCCCGCACGAAGCGAGGATGGACGCAGCCACCATTTCAGATCGTTGCGAACCATCCTCGGACAGGGAAGTCGCTTGTTCAATGAATCGACCTGATTGGACCAGCGGCGGAGTAAGGCCCTCTGTAGGGATCGCATGTGGAAGCGAGCCCAGGGCACCACTTCCAGGGATGCCGCCATTGTTCCTAACAGCTGCAGATAGTGCCAAGCTGACGGGGCTGAGGTCCTTCAAAAGCGGCGCACTAGAGCCTGGAGAGAGAACACCCTCCGTTCCGGAAGAAACACGGTCCCTCTGCAAGTATCGAATAGTACCCCCAGGTACTCGAGCAACTGAGTCGGATCCAAGCGACTCTTGCCAGGGTTGACAACCCAGCCGAGGGACTGCAGAAGCCTGACGACCCTCGCCGTGGCTGATTCGCACTCCGAGCGATCTTTCCGCGTATCAACCAATCATCCAGATAAGGATGAACCAACACACCCTCCTGACGCAAGGCCGCCGCTACCACCACCATGATTTTGGTGAACACCCGAGGAGCGGTGGCCAGTCCGAAAGGCAAGGCTTGGAACTGGAAGTGACCCCACGGAAGAGCAAATCGGAGATACTGTTGATGGGACTGCCGTATAGGAATATGGAGATAGGCCTCGGTCAGGTCGAGAGAGGTAAGAAATTCGCCTTTGCGGACGGCGACAATTACGGACCGCAGGGTTTCCATCCGAAAATGTGACACTCGCAGACAACGATTCACGCCCTTGAGATCTAAAATAGGACGAAGAGCACCATCCTTCTTTGGCACCACGAAATAAATGGAGTATCTGCCGAGACCGTACTCTGCTGGCGGAACGGGAACCACTGCTCCTAGCCGGAGTAAGCGATCGAGAGTCTGCCGGATCTGAGCGGTCTTGAGAGGGCCCCGGCAGGGGGATGCCACAAAAGAATCGAGAACGGGCCGGGCTAGATCCAAAGCGTACCCGTCCCGAATAATCTCCAAAACCCAGCGATCTGACGTGATACGGGCCCAAGCCAAGTGAAACTGCTGAAGACGACCCCCAATCACAGTAACCTCTGCCTGGACCCGCATCCCTTCATTGGGGCTTGCGAGCGGTAGTAGAGGTCGCGGCAGCGAATCCTCTAGAGGTCCCTCGAAAACCTCGAAAGCTTGGAGACTCGAGATATACCTACCACGCTGCGTTCCCACAAAGCGGGGCGATCGAAACCTACGAAAGTCCCGAAACTGCCCCCGAGGGGAAGGAAGGGATCTTCCTCGCCTTGGGCGATCCTCGGGAAGGCGACCGCCCTTAGATTCACCCAGCTCCTTGACCAACTTATCAAGATCTTCAAAGAGGAGCTTGCCTTTAAAGGGTAACTTTCCCAGGCGAGATTTAGAAGAAGCATCCGCCGCCCAACTCTTCAACCAAAGGGCTCTGCGAGCCGCCACCAAGGAACCCATGCTATTAGAAAGCGCCCGGATAAGGTCGTAATGGACATCCACTAAATACGCCGACCCAGACTCCAAGCGCTGAAGCTCGTTCAAGTCCTCGGCCTCCGCCTGACGAAGACGCTGTACCCAGCGAAGACAGGCTCGAGCAACCCAAGCTCCACAAATGGAGGCCTGCAACGCCACGGCATCCGCCTCAAACGATTGTTTCAACAACCCATCCATTTTCCGGTCCTGAGGCTCTTTCAAGGCCGCACTACCTTCAACAGGGATCGTGGTCTTCTTAGTTACAGCCGAGACCGTCGCATCCACCTTAGGCAAAACGGAACCGGTCGAGGTCCTTGTCCGCCAACGGATAAAGCTTATGCATGACTTTCATCCCCCTGAGCCCCGATTCCGGGGTATCCCACTCTGCTTGTATCATTTGATCAATGACTCTGTGCATGGGGAAGACCACCTGTGTCTGACGTACCGCCTGAATGATAGGATCCGCACCATCTTCCTCCTCAGCCGGCGGTGGCGGGGCCAGGCCAAGAGTCTGAAGCGCCTCAGAAAGGAGCGTGGGTAATTCCTCTCTGCGAAAGACTCGAATGATTTTCGCCTGATCTTCGGGCTCAGGGAGCTCGCCTTCCTCTAATGCCTCCTCCTCTACGTCTAACTCCGGTTCCTCACCCTCTATCCAATCCGAATCGGACAACAAGGGCTCCTGCAGGCGCTGCCGCTTGGCCGCTCGCACACCAGATAAAACACTGCCTGAAGCAGTAGGCTGCGCGTTCGCCCCCTGACCAGGAGGGGAGCCGACAGCAAAGCCTTGTCGCCTACGACATAAAGCTTGATGCATTAATAGAATAAAGTCGGGAGAAAAATCCTCCAAGAATGAATCACCCCGGAGATCAGCCTGCGTCCCCCCGACAGGAAGAGAGGGGGCCGCTCCCGAAGGGCCTTCCAAGGGTGAGTCCGTCGCCATTGTCACGGGAGGGGACTCAGAAGAAACCGCCAAGGAAGTCTCCAGCCGCTGCTCCATACTGAGGGATACAGAGACGCAGCGCTGACAGACACCCGTCTCTAAAGAAGCGCCCCTCCGAGAGCCACAAATAACACACAGGGACCCCGATGGCATGAAGCCAAAAAACACACGGTCACTCACGGACGAAGAAATACAGTACCTGACCCCAGATATGACGGGAGGCAACACGGAGTCCCAGGAGCAGCGGGCCACTAACACAAGGCTGGGAGCCTGCCCGGAAGGACAAAACCGCAGACTCTGCCTTCTATTTTATTTTAGAAATTGCCTTCTTTATTTTTTTTTTAATTTTTTTTTTTTTTTTTTTTTTTTTAAAAGAAGCTGAGAAAAAATAAACACGCTCTCCAGCACGTGAAGAAGCAATCCCCGGCAGTCCAAACACTCCCTCAACAGGGGAGATCCCAGAGATTGCACAAAGAAGAAATCAAAGAAATAAAGAAACAAAAGAAAGAAAAGCACAACCGATGCGCAGTTAAGAGGTCCGCCGCAGCGGATGCCTAAGACTCCGGGAAAGCCGAACCCGGCAACGTGGACTGCCCAGCGAAGATAACCGCGACGGACAAAATGGCCACAGCTTCTCCCTTAGTTCAGGCGCGCTGCAGAATTTTGGCGCCAAAAATGCCCGGCAGCGCTAAACAAGGATGCCCCTTCACGGAGAGTCCAGATCCGGGCAAAAGAAAACAGCGCACAAAATAAGTAAAAGAAATAAAAGAAATCAAAGGTAAAACACGCGAGAGGGGCCAAGATAGTGAGAGTGGCACAAACGGTGTCTGCCTCCGCGAAGCCCGTCGGCACTGCCAAGCGCACAGGTTCCTACCTGACCGAAACTGAAGCGCTGGCCAGCCGCGAAGGAGCTCTGCCCCGAACAGTCAAGGGAACAGAGATCCAAGCCCAAAGGAAATTAGAAGGCAATGATACAGCAAGCGGCCTGTGGCTGAACAGGAGAGAGACCTCGGCTGAGCCCCCCCTCCTCCGGAGTGCCGTTTAGTACAGAAATTTTAAAGAGACAGGTACTCCTCTCTTAACAAAGAAAAGGAATCCCCAATAGGGACAAAGGAAACAAAAAATAAAAGGTTAGCTAAACTAAGCCCTAAACTAACTGACTGACTTGTGAGCCCAGCCAGGCTCACACACATCTTCCTGCTGCATGAAGACTGGACACACTGGAGTACAAGGGATAGCCAGGATGCTGGTTCCAGTGATGCTGAAATTTGATTGGTCCAGTCTTCATGCTGCAGGAGGAGGTGCACTACCCATACGTAGAGGACTAAGCTGGAGGAACGATAAGGAACTAATCTTTTCTGACTCAATGCCCTTTCTAACAGAGCGCAACCCCTCCACCAAGTTGACCAGCTCTATCATTACAATATAGTTTGTACCCAGGTATCACAGTGTCCCACTGATTGTCCTCCTTCCACCATGTCTCCGAGATTCCAATCATATCTAACCTCTCATTTAGTGCTATATATTCTAACTCTACCATGTTATTTTTTAGACTTCTAGCATTTGCATACAAGCATTTTAGAGACTATTTTATTCATATTAATTTGGCTATTGGTAAGCATGGGTAATTTGGGATCTTTAAGCTCTGTCTGCTCCATACTCGAGGGCATTTGGGCTACTTTTTCCAGAGTCTATTTACTCTTAATTTACTTTCTATGCTAAGTTAGACTGTTTTGACTTAAATACAGAGCTCTCTGGTGGTACTGAATGATTCAGCAAAAACAGTGAATTCTAAAATACACAGATCAGTTTTAACCCAAGAATTCTCTATTTCCCCAAGATTTGGAGTTTATTTCAGAAGATTAATACTCACAGGTATCTATTTCTTTGTAGCAGTCTCCAGGATTGTGAAATCATGTGGGCACTTGGACATGCCTACGTTTTTTTTCCAGACATTCTGGCTTAGACGTTCCAGACTGTACTTTGACAGATCTTCTAAAAGTCCCCTCCATACTTTTAAATATTAAGCTTTGAGTTATATATGCACCCACACTCCCTGCAGATAAAGACATGCTGATGGCTCATCTGAGTTTGTGAGACTGTCAGGACCTATTGCAGTGATTTCCAAACTATGGGTTGGACCCCAAATAGAGTCAATATCAGAAGATGGGGTGACAAAGCAAGCTGCTCCCTGTCTCTCTGAACCTCCCGTTGTAACCTATGCTCAGTAATGGTAGCAAGCATGGGGGTCTAATTTCATGGATGTTCACAAGTTTCTTCCTCCTCCTGTGTAGGCTTTTTTGTTAGAAAAGTGAAAGGGTTTGTGAACACACATTGGCACAGAGGGCCCTAAGCTCACTACATTTATGCTTTGGATAAGCAGGGTAAGGAGGAAGAAGTAGTAGTTAAGGGAGGGGAGAGGAATAGATGGGAAGTTTGATATTTTGATTTTATCTTCATCGGGGGTCACATGAATTTTTAAGTGTTAAAATGGGGCGATATTGGATAAATGGAAAGCATTGATCTATTGTTTTGCTTCAGCTTCTTCAGTTCATTGCCACCCATCAGAAGCTGTTACCTTGGCAACTGCCTAATCTTGCCTAATCGTTGGGCCAGCCCTGGCTTGAACTCCATACCAGTAGTAATAATGCCTTCAAGGGGGAAGATGCAATACTAGCATCATACCCACAGAAGGGCAAAGCAAAGTTTTCCTGTCAGATGCATGGGTGGCTTACAAAATCAAGTGGATAGGTTCAGAAGGCTGAAGAGAGGGTGTAGTCTTAGGGGTAACACTCAAATGAGAAAGTAGGATGAATGCAAAGGCAACTGGTGTCAGACTGTGAAGTCTTGCTTACATATGCTTGTAAGGGACACCAAAATTTCAAAAGAATTTTTGCTTTTTAAACCAAAGTATGAGTCTTGTGGAAGAAGCAGATGGACAGCAGGTTGTGGACTCCAGCTCTGTTCCCTTATTGTATAGGATAACAACATTTATGCAATTCAGACCATGCAGTACTCAAAGTAAATCCAAATAAAGGGTTGCAGCGGTCCTTTAACCTACATGCTACATTAAGGAAGACTAAGTATGTCTCTGCTTCCGTAGAGGGCACACAACCTAAGTTTGGATCTGGGCAATGAAGAATGAAATGGATTTGCCCTAGCTCACAAGCAAGTGTATAGTTCAATCCTAGCTTTTTTGAATTTTCCATCTTGTCAACTGTCTTACCAAGTTCTTTCATGTAAACACATCTGCTAGAATATCCGCAGGCGCTTATGGCCACCTCAACTGTTCTGGAAGATGAGACACAGAACTTGAAAGCAGCTGAGGAAGAGATGGAAGGCCTGGTACAGAACTTGTAAGAGATACCCAAGCCTCACTGTGTTTCAGCCAGCAGAAAAGTAGTTCTGGCTTCTCGGGGGGGGGGGGGGGGGGGGGGGGGAAGAATAGAGGAGAGGATTGCAGTGTGGTTACCTCTTTTAGGATATGCTTTAAGCTCCTTTTTAAAAAACACACTAACTGTTCCATCAAAGGATCCCCAATTTCCTAGCAGCTGTCTTACATACTCAGATCATCCCACCATAACAATCCACTTGTACAAAAGGCTCCAAGCTCATCTTCAGCGATGTTAGGAGTAGGGGTAGGGGAGGAGGTATACAACTGCATACCAGCTTTGTGGCAATTTCTTAGTATAAGATGAATCTTGATATTTATGAAATAAGTTCAAGACTGAGTCCATTCACTAAAACGTTATGGAGCCTTTTCCTTAAGTCCAGTGTTTTCTTCTAATAATTAGAGGAATAAAATGCATGACTACATAGCCAGGCAGATGAAGTAGACTGAAGAAAGATACAGCCAAGATGAAACTGACCAAAGAAAGAGGAGGATGTGGGCTAGTATCTCTCAGACACAGTCTGGATGATAATCACACATATCCGGCCAACTCTATCCTATTTGTCCATAGAGAATTCCAAATGTAAAATCAATTCAGCTTGTTAAATTTCTTTCCAGCTCTGCTCCGTTCTATGCATCTTCAAGGTCAAATATAAGTACATTTGTTCCTCCCAAGGTGCCTTCCTAAGCCTACCCTTGCTCAAAGGAATTATGAGCACAATACCCCCCTCCCCCAGCAAGCCTTCATAGGAACAGTCCCCACACTCTGGCACTCACACCCAGAAAGGTTTCACCTACCATAAAACCATCTCTACTCCAGGAAACAGTGAAAGCCTAGCTCTTCTCCAAGCCCTTAATGGGTGATATGATTACAAAGCTAGACACCCCCCTCCCTACTCTAATCAACCACAGGAACACACCTTGCTACCTGTACTGAGATTTGCATGCAATTTTTGCTTTAAGCCATCCTCTTATCTGTCTAAAACTCCAACCAACTTTGATGGACAGCAAAAGAACAGTCCTATATTCATTATGCTGACATTTTATCATGGCTATCATTATAAAGTGCGCCATCGAGTCAACACTGATCAAAATAGATTGCTAAGCCTTTCCTCCACGTCGTAACTCTACAGCACCTGGTATTCGAAGGTAGTCACTCAGCAAGGTGCAAGCCAGGCCCAATGCTAAGATTCCGAGATCAGCCCAGATCAAGTTCATTCAGGAAACAATGCTGTAGCACTACAGAATGTTTTGCAAAAGGTGACCGCATATTGTTACAGGTACAGGGGGGTTTTTTGGGTTTGTTTTTTTGCCATCATTAGCACTGGCATAAAAACATTACTTATTTTCAAGTTTGCCTTGCTTTTCTGTGGCCATGCTGATTTTTAAATACTCACTAAGTATTTAAATAAGTATTTAACAAACTTTAAATTGCTCATTTCCAGTTATGGTCGATGTATAGAAGACTGAGTGAATTTAATAAGTCTTAAAAAATAAAATTCAGACACTAAAGCCAACTGGAGCACTAATAGGAAAGGTTGGCTTTTTTAATCATTTTTTTAAATTGCTACTCCTGCAGTTTATTTACTTTTATTTAAAGCATTTTCTATATATATAGTATTATAATGCATTCAAAGCAGTTTACATTGTAACTTTCATAACCAACATACATTATTATAACAGGGGTTGTAAGCTTGGCTAAGAACTTAGCTGGTGATACTTAGTTGCCTAAGAGCAATTGCAACCCAGGGCTCAATGACACATTGAACAATGGCAGGGTGCAGCTGGAGAGGGAGGCACATGGTTCCAGGGGAGTAAGCCCCTCTTAGTAAGCTATTTTCTCCTCCCAAGCGTTTATTAAATCCATCCTACAGGGAGCAGGTTGAACCTTTTCTGTTTGTTACTGGAATACTGAAATAAATAATGAAAAGGTGGAAGTAGACTGATCATTGTGGGCTGCAAAGCAGCTCAGGATGTCAGTGGCCAAAAAATGTTAATTTACATGGTTATACAGAAGCCATAAAAAAAACCCCACATACACCCCCCCCCCCCCCCAACATTGCCTGCCCAGCTGAAGGTAGCCCAGAACCTAGACTCTTCTATATCTTTTGAAGGGTGAAGTCAGCTAGACTATACTGAAGGGATTTTGAAACATTGGGTATACTTTTGATAGTAGGCCACTAAAAAAGTAAAGCCATCCTTAAAAGTGCAGCCCATTTCCAGCTAAACAGTAGCAGAATACAGACAGCTGAGTTATCTGGGAAACCAGCATTATGGTCTTTGAATGAGATGCCAACAGACCATCTTCCACGCAGATGCACAGGCTGATAGAGAAATGATGTGTCAGAGCCCTACAGTGAAGTTCAGCACAGGGTTTCCTAACACAAGTCTGAAGGTAAACAGCACATAAATAAGATATGTGCAAAACATCTACCCTCAACAAGGAGAGCTAACCAGGCACATGTGTACAAAGGTCTGTTAAGCAGCACCCATGCCCCTGGCCCTTTGGCTGTGCAGGTTGGTGAGGCTGACCCCGATAAGGCTGGTAATGACTAGACGAGGGGTAACCCTTTTTCCTTGAGAAAAATGCCTTCTTTCCCAAGGGCTTCTTCCTGGGGAGAGCAGAGATCTTTTTGGAAAGCCTTTGCTGGGTTACTACCTCAGTCTCAATCTCAACAGCCTTATCGGACATAGGCTTTCCAAAACGATTTTCCCCGTTGCCAGGCAAATCCAGGAGCTTCTCTTGCACCCACTGCTCCAGGTCAGAGGTCTGCAGCCATGCCTTGCACCAGGCACTGATGCCTGTGGTTGCCACAGAGGTCGAGGCCTCAAACCCATCGTAGCCAGCTCTAGAGAGAGAAAAAAAACAAACAAAAACCCCCCAACTTAGAGCAGTCTCAGACAGCCCCAGTCAAGGACAGGAAGCACTGGAGGGGTTATCTGGCAAGGCCCACCAAAAGCCCCAAGAGCTCCTGGACCAGGTTCTTCAAATACATCCCCCATATACAGCTCGCAGGCTTGTATACGGCACCCTAGCATGGTGACCTGGTAGCATTTATGGCCCAGGATGTTGAGGGCCCAGGGGCATGGACGAATAGGTCTTTTGACTCTTCAGCCTCTGCATCGACGACTCTACCACCATTGAGTAGTGGGGGAGTTGGGGCTTATGGAACCCCAGACCCTTCCAGACACTGTAAAATGGCATTGAGGTGCAGCTGACCACTGGCACCAAAGCCACTGTCTCCCATATCAAGAGCAGGAGCCTCTCAAGGCTGGGCGGGATCAGGACTGTGAGAGTCTCCTTGGGTGGGGACTCATACTGCAAGATTTCCAGCTCCTCAGTGCATGGGTCCTCTTCAGACTCAGTCTGCACCGAGAGCGCTTGGGCCATGTCCCAAACAAAATCATAGAATGCCACATCCTCAGGTGAGGAGTTGCGTCAAGGCTGCAGGGGTGAGGGCTCCAAGGGATCATCTCAATGCTAGGTGATTTTGGGAGAAGCCTTGTCCTGTCTCCCATTCAGATCCCAAGGTAGTCGAGGACTCAGCCTCAGGGGGTAGCCCCAAAGAACCAGGGACCATCAGAGGACCAGGGGTCATACCCCTGTAGGCTCACCAGAGAGGGCTGGAGCCCCAAGGATCGGGACCTCAACCAAGGTCTTATCCGAGGCTGACAGCTCTCAGTGCCTGGCTCAACACCCCAGGGATCCCCCAAGGCCACGGGGCTGGGTGTTAAGGGCTGATGATGGGAGTACAGTCATTAACACCTGCTGCAAGGCCAGTATGGAGGAGACTGCTCCATGGTTGCCATATGGGCCTCGAGACCCAATGGCCAGCAGCCTTCAGCGTGGACACTGAGGGCCTTGGGTCTGACACGGGCACTCTGGAGAGTGCACCCTCCAGGACAATGACTATAGGCTCTCAAACCCTGGCACTGTCACCACCAGCAGAGGGCTCCTGCCTCAAGACTTTTAGGAGGGCACTGCACCAAGTCACCCGAGTCCTGCCATGGGACCTTCCCAAGGTTTTATTGCCAACTCAGGAGGCTGCACCTTTTTTCCTTCTTAGGAGGGATCAGCGACTTACTGGAGGAGTTGCCGCCACAGGGCTCTGAGGATGCCCAGACCTCCCACAAGGAACCCTCCTTCAGACAGAGGGGGAGATGGCAGAGTGGAGTCTGGTTTCGGGAACAGTTTCCCCTGCAACTCTGACCTCTTCCTGTTGATCTTGGGCATCATGGCCTGGCACCGGGCACAGGTGGAACCATCATGGTCTGGGCCCAGACAGAGGCAGCAGTCATGAGGATCGGTAAGCAATATAGTCTGGCCACATCAGTCACACTTTTTAAATCCACCGGGAGTCATGGTGGAAGAACACCCAGCTGGGATCGAAGACCCCCAGGCGAAAAAAAGGAAGAACCTCAACAAAAAGGGACCACAACGAGGCTGAGAACAGCACAGAGGTGCCAACTCAAGGAAGAGGATGGTACAAGACTGAAGCAAACAATTTAGAAGGGGAAAAGAATCACTTTCACCAGGAGAGATGACGACTATGTCAGTTGGGCTCCACAGGAAAAAAAAGGAGACTGAACAAGATGGTCCCCTTCCTGCCCAAGGGTGCCAGACATGTGGTAGCATTCCTGAAGGCTTTCTTTGAAGCTGGGGAAATGCTCCACGCAAGCTCTGTCCATGCCGACATCACCCATATGTGAGGACGGACTTCCTGCTTGTTCCTGGAGAAACACTGTGTCAGAGTCCTACGCTGAAACTCAGCACAGGGTTCCTAACACAAATCCGTAAGTCAACAGCACATAAGATATGTGCAGAACATCTACGTTCAACAAGTAGAGCTAACCAGGCACATGTGTATAAGGGTCTGTGTTAGCAGCACCAATAACCTTGCATCCAAAACAGTTTGTGTACATGTGCTGGAATGCAGGCAAAGAACCAAACGGCAATATTCTGCTCAGATTATTATTGCCGTTCATGCACCAGATTGTTCCAGCATACCAGTCCTGCCCATTTTCTTCACAGCCAGAAAAGGATTGTGGGTGCTGTACCCTCAAGATAAAGACAACAGGCACAAAGTTCCTTACCAGCACTGACTGCAGAAATATGAACTAACCCTTTACACCTCCTCCGCTCTTGCGTTAATACCCCAAGATTGAGCTCAGCCTTCTTCACACTTCTTTGCATTTGCATGAAGAGTTAATTGCTTCATTACCATGTGTTTAAATGTGATGTGTGCTGCTGTCTGCTTGAGGCTTTACACACATTTAGCTTGTGCATAAAACTCCTGCACAGGTAATGAACAAAATGGTGTACAAAGCCTAGTATGCAGCCCCCACCAGCAGCAAAAAACCATACCCAACTCAGGCCTCATTTCCTCACCACGTTCTCCACTTCCTAACACTACGCTGCATTGTAAACCCTTCTTTCAGCACCCTCTGTCGAGTATACCAGAGTAGACAGTGCCTGCTTTCCCCATGTTAAATCTCATATATAAAGAGTTACTTCATTCTCAAATCATTGAAACGCTTAATGTTCATACTCCTGTTGGAAATACTGACAGCCAATGGTACATTTTCAAACCACAAATCATAGAGCACTGGCCAACCGCTGAACTGTAACATCTGATCTTTGTAAAACCAACAGTATACTGCATGAGAGTTATCGTCTCTTTCAGATCATGCAGCAGTCTTGAGTTTTACCCAAACTGACAGACACAATGACTGGCTCCCTCCCTGCTCAATTAAAACAATCTGTAAATCTAAACATCTCAAAGTTGAATAAATCTTAACTGGGCAGTGTTCTGCTAGATCAGATGCTTTATTCCACCCCTTTCCACACAGTGGAAGAGACAGGACTATGCTCCCACATGGAATTAGCCTATACATGCCACAGCATTCACTGGCAACAGGTACTAGGACCCAGAAGACTGACTTGTCACAATATCACAGCACAGGACAGGACCTAAGCAATCAAAACACAGGAAAAACAGGCTGACCCAGCTCTACCAATGGTAAAAGCAAAGCTATATTTCTGGGTACTTGATATCCATTTTCCTATCACTGACAAAGTGGTTTACAATTCTAATTAAAAAACAAAAACAAAAACAAAAAAAAAAACACAAAGGAATGAGAGGTTAAACAGAGGAGGTAACACTAGCAAAGGGAAAGAGAAAAGTACAGGGGTTGGAACATTTACCTGTTGGAAGCAAATAGTGGTAAGAAAGAGGTAATAAGGTGAGAGGAAAACTAGTATAAAAAAGGTCTTGTGTGCAGGGCCACTAGTGTGCTAGGCAGGCAGGTAGCAGCATCCCCCACCCCAGCTGCCATAGATTCAGTTTGAGTGGGGGGGAGAGGGGAGGAGGCAGGCAGCAACAGCAAAAAGCTATTTCTTTTGGAAATGCTGCCTGCCTCCCCCACCTGAGATTTATTTATTTATTTATTTATTTAGACAGTTTTGTATACCGCCTTATCCTTCAATCAAAGCGGTCACAAGTGGGGGATACATTTAACACATGGGGATATGAGACACACACACTAATACTTACAGGGAACATGGGCAATGGAGGGTTAAGTGGCTTGCCCAAGACCACAAGGAGCACCTGTGGGACTAGAAACCCCAGTCCTTCCGGCCCAAGATTGCTGTCCTCTAGTGGGATTTGAACCCCCGACCTTCCGGCCTGAAGTACCTTGCCCCAACCACTAGGCTACTCCTCCCCTGGAATCAATGGGAGCTGTAGGGGGAGGGGCAGCAGAGAGCCAGGGTTTCTGCCTAGGGCAGCCGAAACCCTTGGGCCAGCCCTGCTTGTGTGCAACAAGTAAAGTTTTAAAAATAAATTAATCCAATAAATCACAGGGAGTCAGTGTTGGTGGATGAACACTGGAGTGAGATAGTCATTTCAGGGATCCATGAATAAATTTTATTAGCATATTTTGAAGATATTTTAACAAAAAGACAGGAAGCCAAAGATAACCAGAACTACCCTTATGACAATGTTGTTTAAGACTGGATTTTTAGAGAGCAGAATTAGCAGAGGAAAAAGTAGCAGGATTTAACAGAAGAAATTAGCGAATTGAATGAAGGAGGCTCAAATAGACAGCCTAGAACTTAAAGAAAAATCCTGCCGCAGAAGCCGTGGCACAATTGAGGGACAAGAATCTCTGCTAGAAATGCATATGGCCTGCAATTCAGCCATGTTGAGTTTACATTTATGAGTGATCCAATAGGCAATGGCATCAAGACATTTACTCAAAGGGGAAAGATTAGGAGAGGAAAGACTAGTGGGACAGTGGATATCATCAGCACAGAAATACAAGTTAATGCCCTGAGAATGAACGAGAGTAGCCAAGGGGCTCAAGAAGAGATTAAAGAGGGGGGGGGGGGGTGGGGTGAAAGGACTGCACCTTAGGGGGGGTCCTGCAGTTGAAAGTGTAGCTTGATGTTAGAGTAGAAGAGAACTGAAGCTTCTGTTAGTATGGAAGGGTTTGAACCATGCCAAATGCAAAGATCTATTAAAAACAGGCTAGTAACAGTGAATGGTTGATAATGTCAAAACGTTGCAGTGAAATTGAGGGAGACAAGGACAGTATTGCCTTGGTCAAGAGCAGAATAAATATAACTGATCACAGAAGCAAATGCAATGTTAGTGCTAATGACCAATGCGAAAACTTGATTGTTTTGAGTTCAGTCAGGGACAGACCAACCATTAGGCAAACTAGAAGGCCACCTAAGGTGGCAGCGTCTGAAGAGAGCAGGACATTCAAAGTTAAACATTACATGCTGACAACCAGAGAGGGGGGTATGGGGTGTGGAATAGGACTGGAGGTTTGTCCAGGACACCAACCCCTTGAATCAAACTCTGGAGCTGGCCCTAGGTGCAGTGCATTTTAGTACCTCAAATATGCTCCATCAACTGTTACACTCAAGTTAATTTTAAGAGGAAGGGAAGGTTGGAGTTCAGATAACTGGAGGGATCTGAAGGGTCTAAGTTGAGACACAAACTAGGGCATGATGGCAACATGCTTCTAAAGGGAAGGCATGACACTCACTGTCAAAGAGATGTCAACCCTAAAGCATACTGTAGAGGAAAGATTGAAAGAAGGGTTTTTGAATAACCAAGAGGGTAAGGGATCTAAAGGGGGAAGTCAAAGGGCACAGTGTCTTACTAATAAGTTATGGATTGGGTCTGGTGAAAGAGGAACACGAGGCAGGGGAAGACAGACAGCTAGTAAATTCCAGAGAGCTGGGCTTGTGGGACAAGGGGGTCAGGTAGAAACAGAAGTCAACTAGCAGAACAAAATCTGATTAAAACACTTAGTGGGACCAACGTAAAAAGAATACAAGTTAAAAAAAATGCATACAAACTTAGCAGCTACCACCTAATATAGTAAACAACTGAATAGGGAACATGAAGTACATAAAGACTGTACACTAAGCTTAAAAACACACACCTTTTAACGTCTATGTAACCACCTATGTGACAATTTCAACATAACTTTAAAAAAAAAATAAGGCTCTGTGGTCTAGGCTGTAACTGGAGAGCTGCCTACCATCCTCCTCCCCCCACTGTCCCCCTACTTTTCCTGGTTCCATGCTGACATTAGAAGGGGGTTCAGCTAAGCTACCTATTAAGAATAGGGGACAGGAAATGTAGGTATAGCAAGGCCTGTAGGCTGGAGTGGCTTAACAAGTAGGTAATGAGATAAAGCGTTTGAGACCGTGCAGCACAGCACCATAGAGACTAACACCAACCTCAACCCCAGAAATAAATTTTACTCATGCTGACTCAGAAGTTACATTTCCAGTGGTAGAAAACAGCCCTAAACACTTCAGGCTTTAACACCTGTCCCTGCATTTGGGAGTAAAACTGAATCCCTTCATTTAAATGATATTTGTATGGAGATAATGCTATTTTTAGTGCACATTTTCGCTGTTTTAGACGCTCCTCCATTGAGTGAAAAACCTTCATCCCAGTATTCAGCTGTGGCACTATGGCTTCTTTACAAATATATTTAGCAGCACCATCCATTTAATTAGTGCCACTGAACACAGATATCAGTGCAGCAGCTCCACCTTAATCCCTCCAAAGCTGGCTCTAAAATCCCAGCTATTTAATGCATTAAACTATACAACATTCACAATTTATCCACACAAAAGGTTGAAAATACAGCAAGGTATATTCACCGCCTGCCAGAAAAATGGATAACTTGCTTTGACTATAAGGTTCTTTATTAAAATTGTAAGTGAAGATTAATTCGCAAATGGATGTGCTAAGCTTAGCACACCTAAAATTTACATCAGTCCCATACTGTGACCAAACTAAGTCACCTTTAGCATGAGAGAGGAGTGGCCAGGTGGTTACAGCAGCAGGCTGGGAGTCAGAAAGACCACAGCTCACAGCTCACATCTCACTAAACTCTTTGTGGCCTTAGGCAAGTCACTTAACCATTTGTTGCCACAGGAACACATTTAGATTGTAAACTCTCTGGGAACATGGAAAGTTGTGAGCTAAATACAGATGAGAGAAAGCATAGTTACTCACCTATAACAGGTGTTCTCCGGGGACACCAGGAATCAGACCTCACATATAGGTGACACCAGCACCAACAGAGCCCACGCGGAAGCATCTCCCCAGCTTTCAAAGAAAGCCTTTGGGAGATGCCACCATGAATGCATGGTCCCCTTCCTGCCCAAGGGTGCCATCTTGCTCAGTCAGATGACATAGCTAGGAAGGCATAAAAAGAAGATAAGGTAAAGGAGGCAACTGCAAATGGAGAGAGGGAGGGTTGCAAAGACCGATTCCTGTTGTTCCCCAGAGAACACCTGCTACAGGTGAGTAACTACGCTTTCTCCAGGAACAAGCAGAAGTCAGTCCTCACATACAGGACTCCCTAGCTCCAGGCTGCTGGGAACCAAACCATGACAGCACCAGTGGCGACCATGGCAGGGTAGCCATGAGCTACAGAAGATGAGTCCCCGATTGAGAGACTCTCGAGACCCTAGTATCCAGAGGGGCCATCACTCTGGTAGCCTGAACACAGAAGGGTCAGAGGGCCGGATTTGCCTACACCCCGAATAGATTGCAGAATATCACCTGGCCAAAGGCACTGTCCCAACAGGATTTGCTCTCCAGGCAGTAGTGAGCTATGAACTTGTGAATTGAAGACCATGTGGCAGCCTTGCAGATCTTTGTCACCGGCACAGAGTGCAGGTTCACCACTGAAGAGGCCATCACTCTCAAGCGATGTGCTGTGATCCAGTGCTTCAGGGAGAGACCAGCACACTCAAAGGCGAGGACAATACAGTCCACCACCCAAATGGACAGAGTTTACTTAGTCACTGGGAGCCCCAGCCTCCTGGGGTCATATGAAAACAGTTGAGAAGCTTTGCAGTGGGTAGAAGAACAGGGCTTTTTCACAATCCAAAGTATGGAGTATGGTCTCCTCCAGACCTGCATAGGGCCAGAGGAAGAAGGTGGGGGGGGGGGGACCACCTCCTGATTGAGGTGGAAAGGGGATATCACCTGCGGGAGAAATTTGGGGTATCTGCGGAGCACCACTCTGTTCTTGTAGAACCTTGTATAAGGCGGCTCTGCCACCAGAGCTTGGAGCTCGCTTACTCTGCAAGTGGATGTAAGTCACCAGGAAGATACTGCAGGTGGCATTGTGTGCAATTCTGGAGACCGCACCTTCAAAAGGATATAAACAGGATGGAGTCGGTACAGAGGGTGGCTACTAAAATGGTTAGTGGTCTTCATTATAAAGCATATGAGGACAGACTTAAGGATCTTGATATGTACACCTTAGAGGAAAGGCGGGATAGAGGTGATATGATTAAGACATTTAAATACCTCCATGGCATAAATGCACAGGGGTACAGCCTCTTTCAATTGAAAACAAGTTCTGCTATGAGGGGACATGGGATGAGGGTGAAGGGGGATAGATTCAGGAATGATACACGGAAATATTTCTTTACGGAAAGAGTGGTGGATCCGTGGAATAGTCTCCCAGTGGAGGTGGTAGAGATGAGAACAGTATCTGAATTCAAAAAAGCATGGGACAAACACAGAGGATCTCTAAAGGACAAAAGGGGGCTGCTGTAGTTGATATGGAAGGACAGACTAGATAGGCCATATGGTCTCGGTCATCATTCTTCTATGAATGGCGGTCTAGTGAGCTAAGAGCACCACATTGGAGGTTCCACTCTGCCACGGGAAGACAGATTGGGGGGGGGGGGGATGTTTAGATAGCAAGAGGCCCTGGAGGAATCAAGAGATCAGGGGCTGAACCGAGGGGGGCTTTCCCTCAATGGGGTGGTGTGCCGCAATTGTGCTTAAGTGCACTCTGAGTTGGACTTCAGTCCGGCCTGTGAGAAATGGAGCAGGAGCAGGAGAAGGAAAAAAGGGTACTCCATCTCTGCGCACCACCTGAGAACCAGTACCACTTAAAAGGTGTACACTCATCTTGCAGAGGGCTTGCAGGAGGCCAACAAGACCTCCTCTACCTCTTGCGGGAGGTTAAAGAGCCAGAGCTACTCTTTCAGCAGCCACGTTGATAATGTCATAGACCCCAAGTTGGGGTGTAGGAGGGAGCCGCCCTCCTGAGACAGGAGGTCCAGTGAACAGCCCAGCGGAACTGGAAGTGCCACCAAAATTTGAGTAGTAGTAGGAACCAGGGCTGCCTGGGCCATCTGGGGGCAATTAGTACCAGTGATGCTCCCTCCTGCTGGACAATGAAGGTGGTCCTGGCAACTAGCAGAGTCGGCAGGAAGGCATAGAGGAGGCCATAGGATTAGGAATGCATCCGCTGCTACTCTCAACGGGTGCAGCTGTCGTGAGCATAGGTGGAATAGCTGTGTTTGCCTGAGCTGGCAAAGAGGTCTATCAGGGACAGCCCGCAGAGACGGACGAGCCGAGAGACTACTCTCGGGTTCAGATGCCACTAGTACAACTAGGACTCTGCTCTGGAGGAGCATGCCGTTGCGAGTCACATAGGAGCAGAGAGCTACCGCCTACTGGCAGAAGAACTACAACCCCGTGCTCCCTTGCCTGTTGACAAAGAACATTGCGACCTGGTTGTCCGTCTGGATCAGTACTGTCTGATAGTACAAACAAAAGCAACAAAGTATCTGTAAGAAACACAGGACCAAAGGAACAGATACAAGGACTGGCAGTGATTCAGGTTTTAAAAACCCCTTTCATTGATGACCCCTACGCGTTTCGGCCAGCAGCCTTCTTCAGGGGGATATCATATGAGGGAACAAACCTCAAAAAAAGTAAAATTAAAACATTAACAAACAATAAAAAAGAACATTAAAATTGAAATTAAACAAAATCAATAGAACAAGGTTAAAACACTGTCAAAAGATCAAACTATAAATAGATTATTAAAAACCAAAAATCAAACATGCAAAGTGTACCGAACACCAACATGCAAGTTATTACCATAAATAGCACTAAAATGATAAAAAAACTTTAAAAAAACTTTCAATAAAAAACAATGAATAGTTAATATGTACAATAAAAGCATGTGTACTGAACAATACAATTATGTATCAATTTCATCATATATAAAAGAAAAGGGGTGAGGAGGATACAATGTGAACGTATTATACAGATACAAATACCTTCAGAAAACCTTTTCATATAAATAAGGACATTGACCACTGAAATAAAAAATAAGCAAGTGTAAAAAAATGATCAGAACATATGTAGTCTGTCTTAAAAAGTACATTCAAATAAAAACCACCACAGGACAAATCATGAATGTAAAAACTAAAACGGATAAAGGAGCTCAATTATAAAAATTGTTGGGAAAGTGAGAACCGAGTAAGAGTGATTTTTTAAAATCAATTGAAATCATGACATAAGAACATAAAACCATAAAAACGTGAACTCTAAGACCATCGGCAAAGTTGGAAAATGGAAAATTTGAAAAATTGATAGAGAATACACTTATTCTAAAAAGACTTCTATTACAAACGGACAGTGCTAACTACAAATCTTTAAAAAAGTTTCCATTGCATTATCAATGTGGCTAAACAAAAATAATTAAAATTATTTTAATTATTTTTGTTTAGCCACATTGACAGTGTTTTAACCTTGTTCTATTGATTTAATTTCAATTTTAATTTCTTTTTTATTGTTTATTAATATGTTTTAATTTTACTTTTTTGAGGTTTGTTCCCTCGTATGATATCCCCCTGAAGAAGGCCGCTGGCCAAAACACTTAGGGGTCATCAATGAAAGGGGTTTTTAAAAACCTGAATCACTGCCAGTCCTTGTATCTGTTCCTTTGGTCCTTCAGTACTGTCTGATGCCACAACCAATGGCGGAACACCCAAAAGGCCAGGGAAGTTACCCTGTGTTCCAGGAGATTGATCTGTAGCAGAGATTCTGCCTGGGACCAGCGGCCCTGTGTGTGAAGATCCTCGCAATGGGTTCCACAACCAAGGAATGTGGTGTCCAAGGTCAGGACTCGGGGAGGGGGGGGGGGTTGTGTCTGGAAGGGCATCCCAGCCTGGAGGTGGCAGGAGCTCTGCCACCAATAAAGGGGACTCTGCTAGCTGGCAGGTTACTCTGACCCTGTCCTGTAGTCTGCCAGTAGCTTGTGTCCACTGAGAGCATAGGCACCACCAAGCTGCCTGCATATGTCAGCGAGCTAGTGGGGTCACGTGGACTGTAGAAGCCATATAGACCAGCAAGCAGAGGAGGCAACAGGACAGATTGCCAGCGCTGCTAGCTCCTTGAGGCATTCTTCTCTCTCGGGGAAGAAAAGATCTTGGCCTGCAGTGTGTTTAGCTGAGCCCCTATGAACTCCAGGCTTTGGGCTGGGGTCAGGTGAGACTTGGGGGTGGTTGATGACAAACCCCAGGTGCTGCAGTAAGAGGGTAGCGCACCCTGTAGTCTGGTGTGCCTCTATAGCAGTGTTGCCTCTTATGAGTCAGTCATCCAGGTAGGGGAAGACAAGGCCTCTTATAGATGAAAGTGGGCTACGACCACTGCTAGGCATTTGGTGAACATCCTTGGTGAGGCAGCCATTCCAAGGACAGCACCCTGTATTGCTAATGCCCTCCTCCCACCACAAACCTTAGGTACTGCCTGTGGGAGGGATGGATGGATTAGGATGTGTATGTAAGTATCCTTTAGGTCTAAGGAGTAAAGTCAGTCTCCCTGTGGAGGTAAGACAGCAGTGTTCCAAGGGAAAGCATCTTTAACTTCTCCCTCACCAGAAATTTGTTCAGGTTTTGCAGGTCTAGAATGAGCCTGAGGCCTCCAGTCCTTTTGGGACAACAAAATAACTGGAATAGAAGCCCTTGCCCCTTAAGACTTGTGAGCTCTGTGAGGAACAAGGTCTGGTGGAGAAACCTGTGATTCTCCTGGGAAGAAGTCTAGGGCTGCCTGCTGCAGATGGAGGTGGTAACCCCCTGACCATCTGCAGTACCCAAAAGGTCTGTGGTGACTGAGGCCCACCTATGGGCAGAGAGTGCCAGGCACCCTGCTGCAGGCTGAAGAAAGCCTCCTGGAGAAAGGGGGCCATGCCCCCTGGGAGTCAAAAGCTCCCCCTGGACTGGGCTGGAGTTGGAGTCTGGGGCTTAGGGGTTTTGGCCTTATGGGTCCCGTGCCCTTGTCTTTTGGGCTGGGTACTCTGCAGAGGCCCTGAGTAGCCTTGGTATTGTTGGGTACGAGAGAAGGGTCCCTTCTTTCTGGGGAAAAAAGGCTTTTCCCCCAGTGGTTTTCTGCAGGGAGGCCCCAAAGTATTTGTGGAGAGTCTTTGTTGAGTCAAACTCTTTCGATCTTGGCAGCTTTGTCAGACATAGGTTTGTTGAAAAGATTCTCCCTGGTAAAGGGGACACTTAGTAGTTTGTCCTGGACCCACTGTTGAGGTTGGACGATTGCAAACCAGGCTTGGCATTAGGCTCTGATGCTGGCAGCCACGATGCAAGCTGATGACTCAAAGCCATAAGCAGCCACTCAAGAGGGGAACTTTGAGCAGTGCTGTACTGCCAAGGTCAGGGTCTGGAACCACTGGAGCAGTTCCCTGTCAAGTCCTGCTGAGAACCCAGCAAGCTCCTTGACTAGTGCCTTGAGGTACATGCTAATGTAGAGCTCATAGGCCTGGACTCTGCACCCTAGCATCGAGCCCTGGAAACATTTGCGCCTGAGGGAGCTGAGGGTTTAAGCCTCCCTACCCAGGGGATGGAGGAGTTGGTCCTCTGGCTCTAGTTTGTGCATGGTCGACTTGATGACCATGGAGTTATGCAATAACTGGGTTTTGTGAAACCCTGGGCTCTTGCAGAAATGGTACATTGCGTTGTGCCGGCAGCTGACATTGGGCACCAGCGCCAGTCTTTCCCACATCCAGAGGAGCAGTCGTTCAAGGCTCAGCTGCACTGGCACCATGAGGGTCTCCCAGGGAGGGGCCTCCAGTTTCTCAGTGCATGGTTCCTTCTCTGTTTTGGTCTGGACCGAGAGCGCCATATCCCATATGAAGTCATGGAAGGCCACAGCCTCAGGTAGAGACTGGCGTCTCCAGGTGTCCAGGGATGCCTTATCCTCTCACTCAGAGTCTAGTGGTGACAGATTCAGAGGCCCCGCGACTCTGCTGGGCGATGTCTGTGCCTGGGGGCCAGAGGCTTGTTGAGGACCTGATGTCAGAGTCAGACGCTAGCTGGTGAGGACCAGATACCTGAGGAACGGGACCAGGACCTTGAGTTTGACTGGCACAGAAGGGTTGAGGCTGGTGGCACTATTCTCAGCTCGACTGGTGACTCCCTTCGCAGTCGAGGGGCCGGTAGTCGGGGTGGATGAGCTGGGTGAACTGGCTATCATCGCCTGTTGCAGGGCCAGGATAGCAGGGATGTTTTGCTCCAAGGCTGCCATTCTGGTCTTTATGCCAGAAACTCCACAGCTTTCAGCACGGGCACCAAAGGCTTTGGGCCTGATGCTGACACTCTGGAGAGTGTCTCCTTGATCACCACCACAGCCTTGAGCGCCCTTGGCTGGTCTCTGCCTGACAAAGGGTCTCTTTTGGAAAGCTTGGCCTGGAGTCTCTCCGGTGAGATTTACTGTGTTTCTCCAGACCGACTACTGGGATCATAGAGGAATTTCTTCCACTCCTGCTCTGGGGTACCCTGAGGATCTGCAGCCGTGGAACTCCCGAGGATGCTCAGGTGTCACATGTTGTGTTTGCCTTGGAGCTGGGTGCCAGGGAAGGGGGTGTGGCATCAGAACAACTTTTCCTGTAATCCCAACTTTTTTGTTGGTTTTTGCTGACATGGCCTGGCAAAGGTCACAATGGAACTGTTGAGGTCCTGTCCCAGGCAATGCAGACAGCAGTCATGGGTGTCTGATGGACATGGTGGGATGCACCTGGATGGGATCAATGACCCCCAGGCAAAAAAAAGGGCATAAAGCACCAGTCGAGGGAACCTCAAGGAAAAGAGTGGTAAAAGGAGAGGCCCAAGGACGGTGTCGAAGATGCAGACTCAGGGCAGGAAGAGGAACCGATACACTTACCGAATAGCTAAACTGAATTACTAAGTTTTAAAGAACTTTTTCCAGGGACACTAGACATCCGCCCATTGGGCTCTGCGGAACAAAGGAGACAAAGCAAGATGACACCCTTGGGCAGGAAGGGGACCACGCATGCATGGTGGCATCTCCCAAAGGCTTTCTTTGAAAGCTGGGGAGATGCTTCCATGCGGGCTCAGTCAGCACGTCACCCATATGTGAGGATCGACTTCCTGCTTGTTCTTGGAGAATTGAAGCATTACCAACACATCCTTACAGCCAATTTAGCCCTGCCCTCACTTAATACACGTGGCAGAGCAGACACAGGTTCCTGGCTTACACATCTTGTGATCCTGCTAGCTCCTACTAAGGTATTTTAATATGCAGTCGATTAGAAGGGAGTATAATTGATCCACATTGTTCCCTGTAAAATAGTTATCTCCAAGTTATAATGCCCTGTTCAATGTAAACTGCACTGATGCAGAATAGCACGGTATATAAGAGAATGTAAATAAAATACACAGGCTCCTGTAAAAAGAACAGAAAGCAACACATTCCATCGTGGCCACCAGCAACATTGCTCCCATGACTTAAGAAAAACTCATACCTGCACATCAAATTTGTTTACCAAAAGCAATAATGTCCCTTTTTAATTTTTGTTTTAAATGAGTAAAGGAACAAGAGGATGGTGAGATGAAGTTTGCAGAAAGTTAATTATGTTCACATGCCTTTTGATGAGAGTAAAGCACACCACACAATCTTCCCGCTCTTCAGTATTTTAATAACAGCCAGAAAAAAAACCCCACACACAAGTTTAAGACTGGTGCAACAATACAGGAAATGTCATTCACTGCAGACCCTACAGCAGTGACGTTCTCTTCAAGGGACCCCCTACTGCATAGGTATGAGACTGTATGCAAAGCCCCAGGCACATTCATTAAGGGTGTCTCCAAGATATAGTACATTTGTTATATCTGTTTGCAGCCTGCGAGGACTATGCTGACCCACAGTTTTATTGTTTTACTGTCCTTCATGAAAGAATCTCCCACCTACAAGACACTTTGCAGACTTGTTTCAGTAGCCACACAATATCCACTCTTAAATAAATAACTCTCAAATATAGTTACGTGTTCAACCACCATCCTTTCCTTTTGGAAAAAGATGCACAAGTGCTAAAAGAAAACCCCCCCACACCCCTCAGCCTTTATGGCCAATGCCCAAGTTCTAGAACTTGCCAAATACCTGGAGACGTTTGGCTTGCGATTCTTCTCTCATATGCTACCTGAAGGAAGTTCAGGTGGGCTCAGGGCATATTTGGCTCTCTCCCCTACGAATTCTTGTTCATGTCCATCCCAACTGCTCTCATGCTATCGAAAGCATTCGTGAGGGGTCAAGCCATCTATTTTTACTATAGTGCTACTCTTATTCCCAGGCCCCTCCATTTTATTCTCATGCTACGTGTATGTGCATCCTTTGTTGGGACAAGGACAGCATTCACTTTATTACAGATACAGCACACTCTCTCCTCCTCAGGGGCCATTCCATGTCCACCTATGTGAAGGCTGCATGGGATGCCGAGGAGCGTCTGATCACTTACAGGAGCAGCTAGTCAGATCTTAAGCCATCAATGTCACCTGCACCGTAGAATACAAAAGCAGAACAGGAAAGGGACAATTGCTCAGTGTCCATTAGAAGAGTCAGTGCACAGGAGAGATTCCTCCTTTTGTAGGACCTGGTTCCACGGTTCCACTTGGGGGTACAGGGCTCGAAGTGGCTCCTCGGCACCTCAGCAGTATATATTTATTTATCACTTTACAAAGCCAGTAAGGAAGACACAGCCTGACCTTGGGGTGAGGAACAGAGAAGTTAATTGCTAAACTTTGTTCCAATAACTCATCTTTCCCCTCAAGGGCTCAGGTGAATGAAGGTTAAATGAGACTAGTCTGGAGGGATCACTACAAAGAAACCTAACACGTGCTTCTGCTACCAAAGCAAAGAAACTACTTGGTAAGTGACATGCATGAGTGCACACAGAGCACTGCAGCATAGCATGCACAAAGCATCAGACAGGCTTCCACACAAGAAAGAAGGGGCGCAAAGCGCCAGAAATGGCTAATGGTTCTCAGTAGATCTAACTTTGCCTTGGTCTTCCACTTTCTTGATTGCAGCCTGGATTGCTTCCTGATCACCCAGGAACACATGAGGTTTCACAGCATGAAGATTTTCATCAAGTTCAAGGAACACTGGGATGCCAGTGGGCAAAGTAATGTTGACTATGTCTGCGTCAGAGATGCCTGTTCAAGGGAACCAAAAGAGGAAACACAGTGAAAGGCCAGCCTTTGACAAAATGCATCTATCCACTAAAGAGGTTCCTTAGATGCCTTGTATGCACATTAAACACAGCTGTGGCAGTGGCAAAAGCAGAACATGGAAGCTGCATCCATGAGCCATGTGATTTTGGAAGAGCCATGCATTTAATTTTTTTTTTTTGCTTTGGGTATGTCTATAAACATTTGTCCAGGAGGCGTTCTGAGGTGTGGCCTGTGCAAAAATCTGCACGGGCTTCTCCCATTCACGTCAGGGAGTTAAACCTATTCCCCGACGTGAATAGTTCTTTCTAAAGGGCTCCTTTATAGGAGGGATTGAGAGGGATATCCCCTTATGCCCACCACTGTTTATTTCCCCCTCAAAACTAAAACAAGTTTGACATACCTGTAAATGCCACTACTGCTCCAATTCAAATCCAGGCTAACACCACACGAGGCAGCTTTCGGATCCTGCTCCCCTTATGCCCCCGTCTACACACATATGCCTTGTGATCATTTCCCTGTTTGTTCAGGTTATCTCAGATTATAAGCTCTGTGGGGCATGGACTACCTCGTCTCTAGTGCTGCGTTTGCTAGTAGTGCTATGGAAATAAGTAGTAGTATTAAGAGCTACAGAATTCTAGGTTTCCAAAATGGCTGGAGTCGCATGTATGTTCTGACATTTACATGTGCGCACTGTGAAATTTTTATTTAACTGTGCTTATATACCACTGATCTACGAGTCTAAGCGGTTTACAGATAACTCGGCTGAGTGGGCTTACATGGAACAAAGATAACAATGTGGTACGTAGAAGTAGTTTATATGTAATGTCAGAACTTGTATGTAAGTTGTAATGCCAGAACTTGTGTAAGTTGCCAGGATTCCTCCCTCCTTTTTCCCCTCATGCAGGCTCCTCCCAAAGCACGTGGACATGTATTTTAGGAACTGTGCCACCTTTAACAAAGTTGTTTCTAAAATAGCATCCGAATTTTAAACATGGTGGCCTCCATGTCTCAGTTTCAATTTCCACACACATGCAGTGATATCCATCCCCGCTATTCGTCCCCCTGCTGCCCTGTTAATACCCTACCCGTACATACAGCAGGATTGTACGGGGAGGCCTAGACAGGGCAGGAGGGGGCATTCTTGAGGCAGAGCGAGGGCAGAGTATGGGCAGGCCGTGACCCTGGATATACAGGGCCGATTCAGAGGTCGGCCCTGCACGTCTGGGGCCTCGACTCTAGATGGGGGGGGGGGGACTTATTCCATCTTGCAGGTGAGGGGCTTTGTGGCATGGGGCTCCCCACAGCCCAACCCAGGCCTTGGAAGGCAGGATTGGGGATCAGGCTGCAGGGAACAGGCATCTGGGTTCAGTGGGCCAGGATCGTGGCTCATGAATGGAGCCGTGGCACCATGGTTCCATTCTTGGGACCGGCTGAGTTAGCTAGATCATTGCTGGGACATATGGCCAGACAGAATTGGGTGCAGGCGCTAGACCAGATTCTGATCTCACAAGGGCTGCAGGATCACAATCGGGTCTAACTTTGCACGCCCAATTCTGCCTGGCCGTACAGGGTGGCTGGACGTGCATGAATGGAAATGGCCTCACTGCAAATAAATATTTTAGGATACATTTTTTAGATCTGCAAAGACATGACACTTTAAAACTGAAATCTAGAAAAAAGAAGTCACTCCCACCCAATCACAAAGCAACATATGTCATGTAAACATAAAAACTATAATTGAAAGGCTTGAATGTAAGCCTGATGATTTTAGAATTGCGGAATAAATTAATCACAGTTTCCATGGGAAGAGCACTCCCTAAGGCAGGAAACATCTATATAAAAGCTAGCAAACCGCCCCTTACTACAGGAGGTGATGCAAGAGCATTGCAACGTATTCTAATTGGCCTAGTCGATGTATATGACAGATTTAAAATGTCATCTTGATAAAGAGCACTGAATTTTGAAGACTTATTAAAAAGTGCATTGCAACATTTGATAAATCTGGAGCCAAAGCAGCTCCTGCAGCCCAGGGTTAATATCAAATTTTGACTTCAATATAATACAAATAAAAGCTGCTACTGTCGGCACAGCTTGCCATGCCTAAAGAGATGATTTTGGTAGTCCGTTATAAATTATACTACAATAATCGTAGCATGGAAATAAGGTTGGAAAACAGTTCTAAATCATTTGATCGGAAAAAAAACCCCAAACACCCCGTGCCCTTAAGAAACTCCTCAGAGAGAGGAGACTTAATTTCATTTTAAATTCAAAGAGCAAAACACAGGCTACAAAAGAAAGGGGGAAAAGCCCTTGGCCCAGTGCTTAAGTCAGCCCGAGTACACCACCCAAGTCTTGAAGGCACACTGGCATTCCCAGAGATATCCAATTACTCTGGCCAATGTAACAGGAACTGGATGACCTTTCTTGCAGAAAACGTCTCTTCAATGGACTGTCCTAGTTCCCCTCCATGCTGTAGAATTTCTTCAGGAGGCCGTGTGTTAGCCTCATACATCAGGAGGCAACCCACCTTCCCACACAAAAGGGAGGGGGGGAGAGTTCAAAGAGAAAGTGTGCTGCCTGCTATGGTAGCAGGGGCTGTAGGAAGATCTTTAGATAGTGAGTGAGTGAGTTCTAGGGAGGGAAGGGGATATGGGAATGCACCTTTCAGCATACCACATTGCACCCTTTTGTCCATGTGTTCATTCCTTTAAATTTAGAACACCCTGCACACTCTCCTCCACTGCTGGCCCCCCACTCTGTTCCCCCTTCCAGACTACCCCCCCCCATTTAAAAAAGAAGAAAAAATAAAAAAGAGCCCCTTTAAATTTTCCCCTACCTCACTCCCCTCCCTACCCTTTTTGTTGCTGCAGGCTAGCTGTTCTCTTTTGCCCATGGGAAATGGGGTCCCCATGGGCAGACTGTTATAGTCCGGAGGGTAAGTCTAGGTAAGCTTGTTTGCGCATGCTTAAGACAAACGTTCTGCTGGTTTGACCCTCAACAGGTGCTACGCTGAAGTGAAACCCGTCTGAAAACGTAAGCCACCTCGTCTTACAATACTGCAAGAGTAGCAGACTGCCTTCCAGTCCAGCCTTTGCTTGAATCTACTTCTGGTACTGCACCTCTTCTCTAGAGAGATTCTGCTAAACCAGCACCTTTATTGTTATAGGAATCGCCAGCTACCACTGCTTTGCGTTTCTGAACTCAGACAACATGCGTCTGTACATGAAAAAGAGCTTTCAAAGGAAGCAAGAGCCAGCGCCTGTATGCTGCTTATTGATTTCTGTAATTTCAAAGAGACAAGAAATCTTCCCATGATTTAGATGTGCTGCTTGTTAAAATGCATTGAAATCCATTTCAGCATCAAAATTGCCCATCTGCTATTTTCAAAACATGTTTAGCGTGTTCACACCACTCGTGTCACTTTGCATCATATGAAGATGAAGCATCAGGCTAGGAATGGGGGGGGGGGGGGGGGGGGGGGCGCTGCATGGAAGACCACGGAACTTGTAAGGCAGATACCAAAAATACAGATATCATTTTCTTCTATTAACTGAATTAATAGAAATCTATATTTTTTTTGTTTTTTTACAAGTAGTCAAACAAAAAAAACCTGTTTGGCCACTACAGACCTGTGCGAGCACAAGTACAGCCCAGCCCTTACCACCCCAATATGCTAAAGTCTCAGAACTAAAAATATAATAGCCACAAGGGGACAAAAGCAGAAAGCAGCAGCTATAGAATACTTAAGTGGATTTTGACATGCTTGTGGTATGTCTGCTAATCTCCGAGAACAACCGGCACATCTCCCAGGAAATAACTTTTAACACTCAAGTCCCTAAAGTTGTCTTGGGTTCTGTATAAAAAAAATTCTTAAATCTCTATTCTGTTCCTTCATAGTTTGTTTCTGTGCATCTGTTGCTTTTAGGGGAGGGGGGGGTGTCACTTTAAGAGCTTTACTTGTTATTTGGACATCTGAAAACACCCATACACATGTCCAAACCACGCAGCCATTTCACAAATGGTTTTAAAAAGATGTCTGGTGCAGGGATAGCCAAGTAAGTTTCATTCAACAATCCCAGTGTCCTTAATATCCTAAAAGTCACAGAAAACTTCATAAAATCTTTGAATTCTTAAATTTTTGTCAGACTTATTAAATGTGGAAGCTGCTATAAATCAGCAGCTGCCATTATCACAGTCCTTTTTATTATAAGGCAATAAAAACTGGAGTTTGTGTTATGTTCTTTATCTCAAACTTATAAATCACTTCTGATCCAACCATCCCTCACCAGCATCAATAACTTTATGGCCCACACTACTGTATTTCAAAGGTATACATAATTCCCTAAAATTCATAAAAACGTGCATCACCCTCTAGGGTGGCCTATAGTGGCAGGCAATAACTCAGTTTCAGAGCCAGTGTATTTTTCTTGACAAATTGTTCAGCCCTTCAGTGAAAAAGGCAAGATCTTATTTAAGGATATCAACCATACGTTAAACTCTTTTGGCGGAGACGACAGATGCTATTCCAGCAGATATGTTCAACTGTAAACACAAAGTACCATCGGAAATGTGTATTTTATTGTTCATTGTTAACCGCACTGATGCTGAATAGCACGGTATAAAAGAGACTAATAAATATGGTGACCAGACAAACTTCCTTAGATACCAAATGTGGATCAGAAGGAAGCGGTGGAAGTATTAGCACAACTGGACTGAGAAGACTTACCAGCACAGCTTCCAAAACATTATGTGCTGGATCTTTTGAGAATAGTTTTAGGAGAAGACTGTTTCAATAAAAAGTATTTTTCAGCAAAAATATGGAACAGCCATGGGAGCTACTATAGCACCAACAATAGCATTATAGGTGGCAGCATTCAAAGGACATATCTTTACCGTTCTGAACAGATACAATATATAAAGATATGGAGGAGGTTTTTACATGATTGTGCGCTTATGGAGGGGGGCCTCATGTAAATTGGATGAATTTTTGCAATGGATTAATACATGTAAAAGTAATTTGCAATTTGAAGGCAAGAGTAGCCTTCAAGCCATAACTGTCCTTTTTAATGTCAAGAAAAGGCAGAAATGACAGTATAGCAGCAGAAATAATTGTCGATGATGAATATTCAGAGAAGAAAATATGGGACGGCTTCTGTTGAGAGAATGAATGGAGATGCATTTGAGATAAGTATTTGCTCAATTTGAATGTTTTTTGATGTTGATCACGACCAAACTGCCCTGATGCAGAAGGAATTATGTATACCTTCAAAACACAGTAGTGTGGTCCATATAATTATTGATGCTGGCGAGAGATAGCTAATGAGAAGCGATTAAAATTTATAAGTGCATACGTTTGAGAAAAAGAACAGAACAAACACTCTCCAGTTTATCACTTTATAATAAAAAGGAATGTGCTTAATGGCAGCAGCTGTTCATAGAGGCTTTCACATTTAATAAGTTGGACATAAAAATTTAAGAATTCAAAGATAAGTTTATGAAGAGATAGCATCCTAAAATTCACAGCAAACTAAGGACACTGGGATTGATGAGCAACCCTAACATGGAATTTTGAAATTTTCTGGCGAGGATCCATATTGAGAATGCTAGGACATCAAAGCAGGTAGGGGGTGCGGTAGAGCCATGTCTGGGGCGGTGCAAGGAACGAACATCCCCATTGGAGTTCAGAAACTGAGATAACTGCGACCATCATGATTAAATCCTCTCCAGGTACCAGAAGGGTTCATTTTGGCTGCATGACATCCAGAGGGTGTAGAAAAAAATGAATGGTCAAGTGACTTGCTCAAGATCACGCTTGTGAAATCGTTCCTGAACTTTGATGTGCCTACCTTCCTTCTCTTTTATTACATAAAGATATACATGCAAAAATATAAATGTATCAATTTTATCATAGATAAACATTTATGATGGGAAAAGGTATCTAGATATCATGGACACATTTCACCAGTTATTCACTATTATCCCCCCTCCCCTTTTTATGGTTCTATTAAATTTGTGTTTTATGATCAGTCTTGCACTTTTAGCTCTCATTCTGTACTTTTAATTTTCTTCTACCTCCCCCTGGGTAGTTTCTACTCTGTATTGGTTGATATATCCATTATTTATAATTTTATTCTCCTTTGAATCTTTTATGATTCTATTAACATTATGTGTTATGATTGGGAACTTTAGGTCCTTCCCCCCACTGTTTTAGTTATTTTAGTTTGGTTGAGGCTTTCTATAATTTTCCAGCTCAGAGGGTTTTCTTTCCTATTTGGCTATTACCACTCATTCCCTTTATTAATTTTATTTTTCCTCCTTCCTTATGAATCCGAGATGGTAACTTGCTCATGTGAAATCACGCTGATGTTGGGTAGAGAAAAACAAAATGCTTGTGGTGAATGCTTGTTTTGTGGTCCAAAACATCTGTAACCATGTTAAGTTCTGACCATTTTTAAAACAATATCAGTGTTTAAATGTGCCAGACTCAAGACTGTTCTTTAGGCACAATGTTTATAATCACACAATATATCTTGACAATAGAATTTACTCTTATGCTGAACACACTAGGCATTGATAATCAGCATTTTGTGATCAATTAAAAACCTTTGGCTCATTTGTATTGAAAAGCCACTTTATTCTTAAGTTATTCCCCACTATTCTGGTCCTTTTTGATCCATTTTTCAGACAGGAAGATTTTGGTAAGCTAAAGCATTTAGTTTGACACGATTCCCATATCAATAATGGGGCCCAACTGATAGTGCTTAATAGCGCCCTGGTTTCTATAGTTACCTACATCGGTGCTGCGTCCTCTGCTTTCCAAACTTGTCTGGCCTTGCTGCTACTAGCGCACATACCGATAAAGAATCGCTGCAAAATAGTCCCTTAAGGTAACATACATTTCACGATTACCTTTTGGTCTGCATTAGAGGTGGCACTTATACACAGGGCCAACTAGTCTTATTTCTATATCTTTGCACAGTTATAAGTCTGGCTGGTTTATTTATTAAACACATTCCTGTCTAAAGCTTCCCTAGTTATACAGTCCAGGGTGGCACCATATCGATTAATTTTAGCACTTGTAGGCAAGAGGAGCCAATGTTACATACCATGAGAACATAGAATTATGTTTAATACATTCAATCTTGCTTTTTGCAGCTGTTTAGCAGTGCTAATCAAGAATCCATATCACTTAGCATATCATTCAATACCGTTGGCAAGTGCATTATATCTTTCTAAGCACAAGAGTGGGACCTTGGGGTAATTATGTCTGATGATCTTAAAAGTAGCTAAACAGGTAGAAAAGGTGACAGCGAAAGCCAGGAGGATGCTTGGATGTATAGGGAGTGAAACAGCCAACAGAAGAGAGGTAATAATTCCTCGGTGTAAGACTCTGGTGCGACCTCATTTGCAGTATTGCGGGCAAGTCTGGAGACTGCACCTTCAAAAAGATATAAGCAGGTTGGAGTCAGTGCAGAGGGTGACTACTAAAATGGTTAATGGTCTTCATTATAAAGCATATGAGGACGGACTTAAAGATCTTAATACGTATTCTTTAGAAGAAAGGTGGGATGGGGCGATATGATAGACATTTAAATACTTCCGTGCACAGGAGGGTCTCTTTCAACTGAAGGCAAGCTCTGCTACGAGGTAATATAGCATGAGAGAAAGGGGATAAACTCAGGAGTAATGTGAATATAGTTCTTTATTCCACTCATCTACCACCGCTTCCATAATCTCCCAGTGGAGGTGGTGGACATGAGGACAGTATCTGAATAAAAAAAAAAAAAGAGCATGGGACAAACAGAGGATCTCTAAAAGGTAAAGAGAAGACTATTGGAGTTGACATGGAAGGAGACTAGATAAGCCATGTGGTCTCTTTCTGCCTTCATGTTTCTATGCATGTCCCCCTATCCCTAGTCTGATTAGTATGACATGTCATCATCATCATTCATCTGTCATTTAGTCCTAGGTTATGTCCCCTTGGGGCCATTTTCTCCAGGTGGTTCTGTTCACACTCATGGGTAGTCTGTAGTTTTTCTTAGTTTTCTTGATAAGCACAGAAACTGTATTTAACAGAGTGCACTTGTGAAGCTCTATACTCCACAGTTTTATGCACAAAAAATGTTTTTAAAGGATATTGCTCACACTTCTTGTAGGCATTCCTCATCACATGATATTTTATGTCTTATAATCATGCTTTTAAATCTTTATTTTGTTTTTATGTATTTTTTTATTTAACTTTTGCTACTTAGATTTCATATGGTCATTGTATTGTCCTTGTATGTTTTAATTATGTTTTATATATTACATTTTTATGTATTTCAATTAAACATATAAAAATCATTAGATTTGGCCTTAGTCTTAACCCCTGAGGAAGGCCATGCCGAAACACGGCTGTGTCAGGTTAAGTGTTTTGATATTCCTGTGGTTCGTAGACCCACACCGTCTTCAATAAAACTTGTTTGGCAAGATCACAGGCTCCCAAAAGGTGCCGATTCCAGGCTGCCTATCCAATGCGTAAGCAGTGGATTTCCTCAATAAGGGTTTAAAGACTTTTCCTCCAGAAACTTGTCCAGACCTCCATTAAAGCCAGCTACATTAGAAGCTTTTACTGCATCCTCTGGTAATGAACTCCAGAGTTTGATTATGCGTTGCATGAAAAAAAGATTTCTACAATTAGTCTTTATTTTATAAACATGAAATTCTACACTAAGTCCAAGTTCACAACTACTCTTGTACAGAAAAAGCAAAGCTAGAAAAACTAACATTCTCCAAGTAACCACTGAAAACTGATTATACACATCTGCTCACCCTAGCCCAAAACATAAGAGAAGAAAGGCGGTTAGCTAAACCTGGGTTACTACACCTACTCATGAGGTTACAAGTGAAGAATCTACAGAGGACTCCAGACGCCTGGCATTAATAAAAAAAGTCAATTAAGAGGGCTCATAAAAAATATCACACAGAATTATATTTCACTAAGAATTTACAAGGATGCTTCAAGAAAAAGCTCTCCGAGTTGCACAATCCCAGGGCACAGCAGGAGAAACTCCCTGTGTCACCTCTGGGTGTTCTTAGCCAAATCAGGGTAAATACGTATAAGTAGCCCTCGGAACAGAAGATTTTATGAAAAATAATTCGAGCAACCATTCTTTATCAGACAGCAGTGCAACCGTTATTAGCAAAGTAGATGGCACCTGAGATTCTTGACCTGTATTTTCCAACCAGTTACATTTAAAGTATTTGCTTGTACCTCTATCTTCACTAAAGCTGTAGATGATTTAGCTTTAGGTAAATAGTAAAACTTGACAAGAGGGGGAATTAAATCAGGGGAAGCCACAATACATCAACAAAATATTCCTTATATCCCTCGCTGATATGGTATGTACACAAGGAAAATTACTCTCAAATTGGCTTGAGACAAGTTATCCAAAAGCTGAGAAGCAAAGTCCTTTCTATAAGCTTCAGATTGCTCTTCAGGTGTAGCAGCTCTAGTCTGTCTCTCTTCTACATTTGCTTGAATCTCAGCAATCTTGCCTTCCAACTGCTCAACTTCAGCCTTGCTTTTATTCACTTTCCATGCCAAAGAAGCTTCCTTCAGAGACAATAGCATGCCAAATGGCTTCCAGTGTAAAATTTGCTGGATGTTGCAAGGAAAAAGTCACTGTAGACCCCATTTGAGGGAGAACAGCTTCCATCTTTGCCGGCGTCACACTCCCTCGCTCACCAGACACTCTCCCTGCCAAAGTTTCACTTACCAGCACCACTGCTTCTGCTAAACAATGCTCAGGAGCCACACGTTCCTCTGACTCTGGTGAAACTGCAGCTTGGCTTGCCTTCCCCACAAACACCGGATCCCAAGTCACACGAAGAAATTAAGAATCCAAGGAGCCGACAACCCCAGAGGCAACCGACAGAGATTAAGGGGGGGGGGGAGAGAAATGAGAGGGCAACAAATCACCTCTACCCTTACGCTTCTTCCCCAAAAGAAGAACACGCGTGCTCAGCTCAAGCCAACCGCTATCTTGAAACTCCCCTGAGCCCAATTAGTCTTAATGTGCTATATTGTAATTTCACAGCGTGCCCCCGTGTCTATTTTTTGAAGGGGTCAACAGATCTCCCCTCAGCCATCTCCTTTCCAAGTTAAAGAGCAATAACCTATTAAGCCTTTCCTCATAGGAATATCCTTCCATCCCCTTTACCATTTTTGTTGCTCTGTCAGTCGGTCATTCTCAACCCAGTCCTCTGGGACCAATATGTCCAGTCAGGTTTTCAGGATATCCTGAAAGAATACGCACGTGATAGATCTGCATATAATGGAAGCAGTGCAGATCTCTCTCATGCATATACAGTGTAACATAAGATATGCCATACTGGGTCAGACCAAGGTCCATCAAGCCCAGTACCTAGCAGTTTCCCCAAGAGACACAGGTTCCGCAATGCTTGTACTGAGTCAAGCATTGATATCCTGGGTCCCTTCTTAATAATGGTTTATGGACCTTTCCTTCAGGAACTTGTCCAAACCTTTTTTAAACCCAGCTACACTAACAGCCTTTACTACATCCTCCGGCAACAAATTCCAGAGTTTGATTACACGTTGAGTGAAAAAATATTTTATTAGCCTTAAATAGTTTACCCTGTATTTATTATTTATTTACTGTTTTTCTATACCACACTATCAGCGTGGTTCACAGGCAACAAAAAATTGTGCAATGCAGAACAGTCTAACATTGGACTTACATTAAACAGGGAGTTTAAAACATGGTGAACAGGTGAACATATACAAATTAGTAACAAGATTTTACATGTGATTTGTCATTATTTACAAATTAAAAACAGTAGCTTCATTGCATGTCCCCTAGTCTTTCTATATTCTGATAACGTAAACAAATCAATCTACATTTTCCTGTTCCACTCCGTTCATTAATTTACAGGACTATCATATCTCCCCTCAGCCGTCTCTTTTCCAGGTTAAACAGCCCTAACCTTTTTAGCCTCTCTTCATAGGGGTATCCTTCCATTTCCTTAAGCATTTTGGTGGCTCTTCTCTGAACCTTTTCTAATAACGCTATATCCTTTTTAAGATACGGAGACCAGAATTGCACACAATATTCAAGGTGCGGTCTCACCATGGAACGGTATAGAGGCATTATAATATCTTTTGTTTTATTTTCCATTCCTTTCCTTATGATACCTAGCATTCTATTTGCTCTCTTGGCTGCCGCTGCACACTGGGCCAAGGGTTTTAACATGTTATCCACAATGACACCTAAATCTTTTTCCTGGGTGGTGGTTCCTAATGTGGAACCTTGCATCGTGTAACCATAGTTTGGATTGTTCTTCCCTAGGTGCATAACTTTGCACTTGTCCACATGAAATTTCATCTGCCATTTGGATGCCCAGTCTTCCAATTTATCAAGATCCTCTTGCAATTTTCCACAATCCTCTTGGGTTTTAACAACTTTAAATAGTTTTGTGTCATCTGCAAATTTGATAACCTCACTCGTTATTCCCTTTTCCAGGTCATTTATGAATGTCAAAAAGCAACGGACCCAGCACAGATCCCTGGGGTACACTACTATTTACCTTTCTCCATTGGGAAAATTGGCCATTTAGCCCTACCCTCTGCTTTCTATCTTTTAAGCAGTTCTTAATCCACAATAGTACACTGCCTCCTATCCCATGACTCTTTAGTTTTGCCAAACGTCTCCGATGAGGGACCTTGTCAAAGGCTTTCTGAAAGTCCAAATACACTATATCCACCGACTCACCTGGTCTACCTGTTCATTCACACCTTCAAAAAAACATAACAGATTAGTAAGACAAGATCTTCCATGTCTAAAGCCATGTTAGCTGTCTCCCATTAAGCCATGACTATCTACATGTTCAGCAATTTTGTTCTTTATGATGGTTTCTACCATTTTTCCTAGTACTGATGTCAGGCTCACCGGTCTGTAGTTTCCCGGATCACTCCTGGAACCCTTTTTAAAAATTGGTGTTACGTTCTCCATCTTCCAATCTTCAGGTATTACAGATTTCAATGAGTTCACAGATAACTAATAGGTCTGCAATTTCAGTTCTTTCAACACCCTTGGATGTATATCATCCAGCCCAGGTGATTTGCTACTCTTTAGTTTATCTAATAGTTGTAATACAGCTTCTTGATGTATCAATATTTCCTTCAATTCTTCCACACCTTTAAATACCACTTCAGTCATGGGTAACATCCCTACACTTCCTCAGTAAAGACCGAAGCAAAGAATTCATTCAGTCTCTCCGCTATTGCCTTGTCGCCTTAGTGCCCCTTTAACCCCTCTATCATCAAATGGACCAACCGACTCACAGGTTTTTTGCTACAAATGTACTTAAGTCTATTACATGTTTTTGCTTCTGCAGCAAGCTTCTTCTCAAATTCTCCCTTTGCCTGTCTTATCAATGCCTTGCATTTAACTTGCGAGTGCTTGTGCTGTTTCCAGGTTTCGTAATTTGGCTCTTTTTTCCATTTCCTGAAAGATGCTTTTTTGGCAACAGCCTCTGACCTCACCTTTAACCATGCTGGCAGTTTTTTGGACTTCCTTCCACTTTTCTTAAAGCGTGGAATATAGCTGGTCTGGGCTTCCAAAATAGTACTTCAACAATGCCCAAGCTTGATGAAAGTTTTTAACCTTTGCAACTGCTCCTTTTAGATTTTCTTAACTATTTTCCTCATTTTATCATAGTCTCCCTTTCGAAAGTTAAAAGGTAGTACTGTGGATTTCTTTACTAACCCTCTTCCACTAATTAAATCAAACGCGATCATGCTATGATCACTATTGCCAAGTGGCCCCAACACCCTTATCTCTTGCACCAGATCTGGTGTTCCACTAAGGACTAGGTCCAATATGGATTCCCCTCTAGTCGGTTCATGAACCAGCTGCTCCAAGAAGCAGTCATTTATTTCATCTAGGAACTTTATCTCCCTAGCATGTCCTGCCGTGACATTGACTCAGTCGATACAGGGGTAATTGAAATCACCCATTATTATTACTGTGCTGTAACGTTAGCTTCCTTGATTTCTTTGAGCATTTCATCATCCATTTGTTCATTCTGGCCAGGCAGTCGATAGTACACCCCAACTGCCATCACCTTTCCCTTTTTACATGGAATTTCAATCCATAAAGATTCTACAGCAAATTTCCTGCAAAACCTTAATCCTTGCTGACTCAATGCCCTCTCTAACAGAGTGCAACTCCTCCACCAATTTGATCAGCTCTATCATTACGATATAGTTTGTACCCAGGTATCAGTGTCCCACTGGTTGTCCTCCTTCCATCATGTCTGAGATTCCAATCATATCTAACCTCTCATTTAGTGCTATACATTCTAACGCTCCCATCTTTATTTTATTCATATTAATTTGCCTATTGGTAGGCATGGGTAATTTGGGATCTTTAAGCTCTATCTGCTCCATACTCGAGGGCATTTGGGCTACTTTACTCTTTTTTGGAACATCTCTGCTTTTGGTAGCATCAATCAAAGATATATGCTTCTGAACCATGCGCTCTTGTGCGACTGTCAGCTTTCCCCTATTATCTAGTTTAAAAGCCGCTCTCTCCTTTTTAAAGGTTAATGCCAGCAGCCTCGTTCCATCCCGGTTAAGGTGAAACCAATCTCTTCGGAAGAGCCCCTCCTTTCCCCAGAATGTTCACCAGTTCCTAACAAAGCCAAAACCCTCATCTCTCTGCACCATTGTCTCATCCACGCATTGAGACTCCGGAGCTCTGCCTGCCTTTTGGGTCCTACGCGTGGAACGGGAAGCATTTCAGAGAAAGCTACCCTGGAAGTTCTGGATTTCAACTTCCTAACGAAAAGTCTAAATTTAGCCTCCAGGACCTCCCTACCACATTTTTCTATGTCATTGGTACTGACATGTACCAAGACAGCAGATTCCTCCCCAGCACTATCTAAGACTTTATCTAGGTGGCGTGTGAGGTCTGCTACCTTCGCACCAGGCAGGCATGTTACCAGGCGATCCTCACATCCACCAGCCACCCAGCTATCTACATGCCTAATGATCGAATCACCAACTATAACGGCTGTCCTAACCAATGTTCCCTCTAATTTTCTGTAGGCTGTGCGCGCATAAAATATCAGCTGTGCAGCTTTTGAAGGAAGGAAGGTTAAATTTGTGCGCTACATGACACTTATATACTTTAAAATTTGACTACACGTCAGAATACAGTATGTACACTACATTGATTTTAATCAAATTAAATGAAAATAGACTTACTAAATGAAGAAGAAAATTTCTAGTAATTACAATCAACTTTTAAATTAAGACATCTGTGTTGCTTTCTATCAGAATCAGAACTGTAATTTTTGTGCGCGCTCGCTCGGCGAGGTGTGCGTACACACGCACAGCTTAGAGGGAACAGTGGTCCTAACCCTTCCCTCATGGGCACATGGCCCTGGAGAAACTTCCTTGGTGTGAGAGGGTTTTACATCACCTGGAGGACAGGACCTAGTTACAGGATCAATTTCTGCCACACCAAGGTGATTATCTCCTGTCACTTGACCTCTCTCCTCCATGGCAACAGGGATGCTGCCAGACTGGAGGTGGGACTTCAGGACTATATCCCTGTAGGTCTCGTCTATGTACCTCTCTGTCTTATGTCTTCCAAGTCTGCTACTCTAGCCTCTAGAGAACGGACTCGTTCCCCGAGAGCATCGAGCTCCTTGCACCTAGTGTACATGTAAGACCTCTCACCAACTGGGAGAAAATCATACATGCGACACTCAATGCAATAGACTGGAAATCCCACATCCCGCTGCTGGACTGCTGTCTGCATCTTAGTTTTAAGCTTGTGTTTAGATCTTTAAGTTCTTTACTTACTAAGGGTTGCTATGGATACTTATACTAATAAAATTGTACCTAATACATTTAATATACCTTGTTCACCTGAAGCTTAATCTCAGGTCCTTAGTGTATGACTGATTTTGATAACGCGCTGCACTTAAGAGCACCTCCTTTTCTTTAAGATGTGTTACGTACTTATAAAGTTATGATTATCCTAGTGGTGGGTGGGTGTTGGGGAGGGAGAGAGGGAAATAACACTTATTAAAAGAGGGTTGCTACACAGTACCCTGTCCTGTGCTTCTGAGGTAAGCTGTGACCAACTTCCTGGGTGATTAACAGTCCTTGCTTGGATAGGAGTCTTTCAAAATGGCCTTTTGACCTGCCACCTGGCTTTAACACATAGTGAAAAGGTTTCACAGGTCTCTTGCCCCCTAGGTAGAAGGCCTCTTTGTAAAGGTCTCTAGAAGACTATTTGTTGCTCAAAGAATACGGATCCTGTTTTGCCTTTTATGCCAAGTTATATTCTGATTTGATTTAAATTAAAGCTCTTTGCTGCTGTTAGGCTCTGACTTATTTATTTATTACATTCTCTTATATACCGCGCTATTCTGCATCAGTGCGGTTTACATTGAACAAACTGAAATTACATTGAACAGGGCATTATAACTTGGAGATAACTATTTTACAGGGAACATGGGCTGTGGAGGGTTAAGTGGCTTGCCCAAGACCACAAGGAGCACCTGTGGGACTAGAAACCCCAGTCCTTCCGGCCCAAGGTTGCTGTCCTCTAGTGGGATTTGAACCCCCGACCTTCCGGCCTGAAGTACCTTGCCCCAACCACTAGGCCACTCCTCCACTCCATTATGAAATTTAAACTACAAGCTCTCTGCTGGGTATGAAATCTAACCAGAAAGCTCTCTATGTTTTAAAATTTTAAACTTAAACTGTTGCTACTAGGCCCTGACTGATTTAACAAATACACTGGGTTCACAGATTAAAAAGCTTTAATCCAAAGTCGTCCCTTCAGAAAAATTCCCAGAAGTATATACTCACAATTGCAGATCTCTCTCCAGAAGTAGCAGTCCCCTTTTCTAGTCCTTCAAGACTGTGGATATCCTGAAAACCTGACTGGCCTGGGAGTCCCAGAGGGCTGGGTTGAGAACCACTTCTCTATGTAGTGATTTTCTCTCTCTCTCTTCAGGACTTGTTTGTAGGATTCTTCTCAGTAATGGATTTTGTTACACAATATTGTACCTGATTGAATCATGGGTGTAGTTTGGGGGGGTGGAGGTATGGGGGCAGTAATCCCCACAAATGTTGTAGGCACTAATGGTGATCTAGTAACCCTGCCCCCACTAATGTGGCTTCCTTACCCTCCCCCCCCCCCAAAAAAAAATAAGGTGGAAAACTGCACTGATGGTTATCAATAGATGGTTCACACGCAGATTATGGCCTTGTTGATTTTACTTACCAACATTTATAAAAAAAGTAGTTTATCAATATGGGTAACAATCCTTCCCCTTCAGCATACTCATTCATGTCCATGTTGGCCAGGAGATTAGAGGAAAGGCAGGTCAGGAGATGGCATCTGGTCTTGCCCTCTTTCGTTGCTTTATCAGTAACTAGTTTGCCCCGTCTTTCTTCCTTTTGCGCCCCATCTTATCCTACCTTGCTCTTTTCCTCCTACCTTATGCTGTTATCATGGTCTCTCATCCATCATCTCTCAATTCTTCTAGCTGTTCTGGCATCTTTCCTTGGCTGTTGGTGGCACATCTTGTGTTCTCTGCATATCCTCTCCTCTCGTTCAGCATCACGCAACTTAACAGTTCAGTACTTTCCTTTAAAAATTTCCCTAGAAATCTTTGTTCACATCAGCTGACTTTTGCTGCTTCCTTATTTTATTCCATTTGGATTGCATGCCTATCCCAACATGTAGTTTGGAACACGGTACATACATCACAAGATTACAGAATCTCATTTCTCATCCTCACCCTATGCCCTCCAATCTAAACCACATTCTCCCTGGGGTAGAGGAAAGGGCTGGTCAAACAGCTCGAAGCAGAGAGACATCAGAAGCCTCTGTAGAGGGTGCCTGTGTACCCTGGCCCAAGGGACCAGCTCCAAGGTTGATGCAATGGATCCTAGGAGTTGAAGGTAGTCCCAGGCCAGGAGGATCAGGCTGCAACAACATTCAGTTGGTTCTGCAGCTTTAGTGACCTCTCTGGTGTGAGGAATACCTGACCCAGGAATGTGCTGAATCTAGCACAGATACTTCAAAATCTGAGAGGGACTCAAGCAGCTCTTGGGATAACTGGCCACCAATCCCTGCCATTGTAGCCACCAAATCACCATGGCTGTGTTCTCTGGACGTCTCCAGGGAGTCTGACCAAGACAGGTACAGGTGAACCTGGATTCCTTGCATGTGCAAAAAACATTGCCACTATCATGACTTTCAAGGTGGTGAAAGATACTTCAATTCTGGACTCTGCCCTCAGGCCTGAATGTAACAGCCCAGAGGGCACAGAAGACGAGAAAACTAACTAGTGTTGCTCCCGACTGGGAATGTGGAAATATATCTCAGTGAGTTATGGAGGTAACAACCCTTGCCAAACAGGGCTATGACCAATCTGATAGTCTCCATAGAGAAAGGGGGGTGGGGGGGCTCAGTTTGATATTAACTGAAACTTCCCTTCTTTCGCACCAAAAGTATATGGGAGTTATGCCCTGACCCTTTTCTGTGAAAGGTATGGATAGAATGGTCTGGAATTGCAGGAGGCACTGTAGAGTGACTGCCAACTGCTTAGGCAAGGCATCTTAGATGCTCTGCAAACTCCAGTGTGCATTCCTGACTCGGAACCTCTACGAACCACTGGTCTGATGTGGTATGGATCCACTTCCAGAAAAACAGCAGGAGACAACCTCAACTGGCTATACCTTGGATGAGAACCAGTAGATCTCATTGCAAGGGTTTACTGGCTTCAGGAGGAAGCTACCGTCAAGTCTCAAGATCACCAAGTGCTCCAAAAGGACTTCCCCTTCTTGGGCCTAGATCCATAGGAGGAATAGGCCCTACCTAGGCCCCAGACAGTCTAAAGGAGTTTACAAATTCAACAAGAGGTAGACCAAGAACCCCTGTCCCACGTGTCTTCCAGAAGGCCTTTGACAGCACGACTAAGGCCTTTCACTGTCTTCAATATCCTCCCCAAAGAGCAACCTGCTCTTGAAGGGGAATTTGCTCAGTCACAACTTGGAGGCCGCATCATCGGACAAGCTGTGAAGCCAGAGATGCTGCCTAGCCACAACAATTGCTGTCATGGATTAGCAGAATATCCTGATCAAATCACAGAAAGCATCTATCATGTATGCACCTCCATACTCACATCTGGTAGTCTCTGGGCTGTTCTGCAGCTACTGAATCCAGCCCAATAGTGCTCTGGCCACTAAGCCTGCATATACACAAGGTTGCCTGAGAGCCCAAGGCCAAGGACACAAAGGCATTCTTATGGAGCATCTCTACCCTCCTATCTTAAGGCTCCTTGAGCACTGTGCCCCCTTCTTCGGGAACAGTTGTGCACTGTATCACTACTGTGATAAGGCATCCACCCTAGGGAACCCAAAAAACTGATTTCACCCTGAGCATGGAATATAAGAGGACCTTAGAACCTTTAAGGCCCAGCTCTGGATTCTCCCAGTGAGACCAAGAGCAGTTGCATGGGCTTAAGCAAAGGAAAATAAGCCAGGACATCCGATACCTTCCAAGATAAGGTCCACCCTCGATGCCGTCACTGGGGCAGGATCTACCTGCAACGTTGTCACTGGGGCAGGGTTCACAATGTGTATGACCACCATAGCATCCCTCAATCAGCACAGAGATCTCCTCTCTGAAAAAAAAGCCAGTCAAAGAAGGACCCTAGCCCTCCATAAGGAGAAGCTCCCCTTCACAGGGGAAGGGTCCTTCTCAGTGTCCTAACCAACTTCTGTAGGGGAGAAGGCTGGGCTTCTGGAAAAATGCATGAGTGAAGGAACAGAGCAGGGGTACTTAAGCCCCTTGCCAGTCATGGCACTGCCATCCAAGAACCAGGGTCCCCTATAGGAGATGCCTGGATTTCTGGTAATAGAAAGGGCGCCCTGGGGTCCCAGAGGGATTGCTTAACAGTCAGAGACCTCGTCACCCGTCTGTGGGCACCTTGTGGGCAGTAAGGTTATGGATGGCTCAGAAGCGACACTGGAATCTAGAATCAAGCCCCAGGCCCCCCATGGACGGTCCCAACAATACCAAAAATGGACTACCACAGAGGCGATGACAAAAAGCTACAAGAGCACAGAGCATGCTTGCAAGATGTCATGTGGTAAAGAAAGAACTGGCAGGGAAAAAACACCCCCACAAATAGTATAGGCTGCAAAAAACACAACACAAAAAACCCAGAAACCTCCCCCCCCCTCAAAGAAATCTCAGTATCTAACAGGCCGGTCAGAGAAACCCAACAGTTAGGAGGCAATGCTGCTGGGAAAAAACCAAAGTCTGACTCTTTAAAATTTGAAGATGCTTTATTAAAGAGCAGCAGAGAGCCAAATACAGCCCAATAGAAATGAATGGCCCAAAGAATTTAGAAAATAGCTCAGCAAGCAGATATAGAACAAGGAGGAAAGGGGGCTTGAGGCCAACTTACCACCCCCCCCCCTCCCAGCAGCCCCATGGGGACTTCTTGACCGTTCTCTGGTCCACCTGCACTGAAACCTGAGGAGAACCAGACCGATACAGGGCAGCTGCCAGCTGTAGGAGAGAGGGGTGTACCTGAGCTTCGAGCAATGCCAAGTCTACAGGTCACAGGGAAACAGGCACATCTGCATCAGTCTAAATTCCTTGCCACCTGCTGGAGGCAAATACTGGCTTCTCTCCATGCTGCACTGGACGTTGCTCACGTGTCTCCATCTGGTGGTTGGGGAGCATAACTCACTCATTTGGACAAGTTTTAGCAGGATAAGGAAGAGAAATCCTTTAAATACTTCCAAAAGGTATAAATGTGCATGAGTAAGGTGGGGCTACATATATGGTGCAACCTAATAAAAGGTGGTATTCTGGATTCCACTTACACTTTTAATAGTGGTGCAAGGCAAGTTATACATGTATAAGTTATTTTTCCAGTCCCCAATGGGCTTTCAGTCTAAGTGTGCACCTGAGGCAGTGGAGGGTTAAAAGTGACTTGCCCGGTATCGGAAGAGTGTCCGTGTGATTTGAACCCTGCCTTTTTCAAGTCTCAATAAACAAACATACTCTAACCATTAGACTATTCCTCCACTCCAGGTAGTAGAGACTAGGACACTATGTGAATTCAAGAAAACATGGGCTAAGCAGAGATACGAGGGGAGAGGGGGCATCCAGTTCAGCAGACTGGATAACTGCACGGTCTTTCTGCTCTCATGACAGATACACAAGTTAAGCATGGGAGATGCTCAGTAATAGACAGTTACTTCCAAACCCATCCTCTTGACCACACAATCAACCAGGTTTACAGGATATTCCTAGGCTGTCTCCAGTTGCACCAAATAACGGATTCTAGCCCTTGTAAGCTTATGCCTCAGATCTGTTGTCTATAAAAGTACCATCAGCTTCCGTCTTGGAATCTGTGTACACAAGACATACACATTGTTAACATCCTGAAAACTCAAAATGGCAGTGGATGGACAGGGCAGGATTGTGAAACACACTATTAGAACAGATGAATCCTGCCTTATGGAGCAATACCCAGGAGTTTCTTCTTAATTGGGGGTTCTCTCTGCATCTCAGTGACCCACTGCCCATTCTTTTATGGCAGACCTGGATGAACGTCAAATGCATGTAATGAATTGTAAATCTATACCAGCCTCAGATGGATTGTGGAGGACTGAACATGTCCGATGCTAAGCAGGCATGTCCAAAAATAGCCAGTCCAGGAACAGTAGGGCAGTCAACCTCCTTTAGCAGCTGAGGACTGAACTCTTCAAAAACTTGCTGTTAGACTACCCAGCTCCCCCTGGGGCTAGAGAGCCAGTCAACCTATGTCAAAGCAGCTTCCGAACCAGATTATTAACCATAAACGAAAACAACCACCAGGAACTGCACCAACTGCTATGTGCAAATAAGGGATCACCCTCTCCGTAACCAGCTATTTAGTTATCCCTGTATATAGATATCCAGATTTTCCGGTTTTCTTTAGTTTGTGTACATGAGCGACCCCCAATGAAGTGCCAACTCTCTTCCCCCCGAGCCCCTGAAGAGAGCCCCTTAGCCAGTTGCTCTCCGGAAGAGTCTGCACCCCCTCGAGGTCTCAAACCGATCCACTATCTTCTGAATACCAACGCTGAGCACTAAAAGTGATGCATAAAGTAACCAGACGGCTGCTACATCTTGGGTGGGTCCTGGACTGGCCCGGAGAATACTCAAGGAAAGACAATTAGCAGGTAAGACCTAATTTCTTCTTCCTTTGCCTCTCCGGGCCAGTCCAGGAACAGTAGGGCAGTACCAAAGCAGTAGCTACCCTCGGGAGGGCCCTAGCAGCCCCGCCAACACGACTGAAGCCCCAACTTTAGCATCTCCCGCTGCCTAAACATCCAAGCGATGTTTCGTGAACATATGCAAGGACGACCAAGTGGCCGCCCGACAAATATCCACAGGCGGAATCAAGGCCAACTCTGCCCAGGAAGCCGCCTGCCCCCGCGTAGAATGGGCTCAAAGACCTTCCGGCGGGAGTTTACCACTTGCCACATACGTCGCCGCTATCGCCTGCTTCACCCATCTTGCAATGGAGGCTTTAGAAGCGGCCTCCCCTTTACGCGGACCACCAAACAGAACAAATAGCCTATCCGATTTCTGAAAGGACTTTGTCTTTCGCAGGTATCTGTGCAGCACTCTGCCCATATCTAAACTCCGCAGAGATTCGCTAGCCCCTGCCGAGTCTTCCAACCGAAAAGTAGGCAGCGAAATGGCTTGGTTCACATGAAAAGACGACACTACCTTAGGCAGAAAAGACGGCACCGTGCGCAAGACCACCTTCTCTTCAGAAAACCGAATATATGGCTCCCGACAGGAAAGCGCCTGAAGATCTGCAATTCTCCTAGCCGAACACAAGGCTACTAAGAAAGCGGTTTTCCAAGAGTTCCTTCAGAGAGACCGCTGTCCCGGGCTCAAACAGACTCCGAGTTAATGCCTCCAGAACTAAATTTAAATCCCAGGACGGTACTACCGGACGAACCGGAGGTCTAATATTCTTAACTGCACGTAGAAAACACAAGACATCGGGATGCAGGGACAAACTACAACCCCGTATCTTGCCCCTATAACAAGCTAGCGCCGCCCAAGTGAACCCGTAGCGTGCTAGCCGCCAGCCCCTTGTCCAAGCCACACTGTAGAAACGCCAACACGTCTGATACAGCCGCTGAAAAAGGCAGAACCTTGCGACTCGCACACCAATGCTCAAAGACTCGCCAAACACAGATGTATGCCAACGAAGTGGATCTCCTCTTTGCCTGCAACATAGTAGAGACTACCGCCTCCGAATAACCTCGCCGCTTCAGCCGCTGCCTTTCAAGAGCCAAGCCGTAAGCAAGAAGCGGTCCACTTGCGGCATAAGAACAGGGCCCTGATGCAGGAGATTGCACTGATTCGGCAGCCTCCAAGGACTGTCCACCATGAGCCGGACCAGATCGGCATACCACGGCCGCCTTGGCCAATCCGGCGCTATGAGAATCACCGTCCTGTGGTGAGCTGCTATCCTGCTTAGAACCCGACCGACCATGGGCCACAGAGGAAACACAGAGAAGGCCCTGGGCTGGCCACGGCTGCACCAGACCGTCCAAGCCCTCCGACATGTGTTCTCTGCGTCTGCTGAAAAAACGAGACGCTTTGGCATTGCGGTAAGTAGCCATAAGATCCATCACCGGCTGGCCCCAGCGCAGCAATCTCGTGAAACATGGCGAGGTTTAATTCCCACTCTCCGGGATCCACATGTCGGCTGAGAAAATCCGCTTGTACATTGTCCTTTCCCGCTACATGCGCCGCTGATAAAGCTACGAGATGGATTTCCGCCCACGACAGCAACTGTTGGCTCTCCACTAACAAAATTGCACTGCCCGTGCCTCCCTGTCGATTGATATAAGACACTGTCACCGCATTGTCGGAGAAAACTCGCACCGCCTTGTTCTCTAGTAACGACTGGAACTCTTGCAACGCCAGCCGCACCGCCCTCATCTCGAGCTGATTGAGCACGCGGTCATTTCTACGGGCCAGCGGCCCTGCGCTATGTGAGCCATACAATGCACCCCCCAGCTGGAGAGACTGGCATCCGTGGTAAGCAACACCCACTCCGTCTCCAGTGGCATGCCTGCTCAAAGATGCTTGGGATCCAGCCACCACTGAAGACTGTCGCAGACCTGTCGGGCAAACCAACCTTCGGTTTAACGGATGTTCCTGATGAGACCAACGGGATAGGAGGGAGCTCTGAAGCGGTCACATGTGAGCTCTGGCCCACGGCACCAAGTCTAAGGCCGCCGCCATGGACCCCAGAAGCTGTAAGTACCTCCAGGCTATCGGAGCCTTGAAGCGCAAGAAGGCGGATACCTGACTCAAGATCTTCTGCACCCTGGACTCCAGAAGAAAAACTGCTCCAATCGCAGTGTCGAACAGGGCCCCTAAGTACAGCAAGCGCTGTACTGGTTCCAATTGACTTTTGGCTCGATTTACTATCCAACCTAGACTCTCTAGAAATTCAACCACCCGCGAGGTGGCCGCTTTCGACTGCTCCACCAAGCGAGCCCAAATTAGCCAATCGTCCAAATAGGGATGCACCAAAATGCCTTTGCGACGCAACGCTGCCACCACCACCACCACCACCTTCGTGAAGATGCGCAGCGCCTTTGCCATGCCGAACGGCAATGCTCGGAACTGGAAGTGCCCCATTGGCACCGCAAACACCGCTGATGTTCTGGCCAGATGGGGATGTGTAGATATGCTTCCGTTAAATCTATAGACGTCAACACCTGCAGGGTCTCCATCCGGAAATGAGGCACTCGCAAACAGCGATTCACATGCTTGAGATCCAAAATCGGCCAAAGAGACCCTTCCTTTTTGGGCACCATGAAATAAATCGAGTATCCACCTAATCCGCACTGCTCTGCCGGCATCAGAACGACCACCTGAAGATGAAGCGCGCGCTGAAGCGTGTCGTTTATTGCTTTTGCCTTTACTGATGAACCCCCTGGAGACACCACGAAGGCCCCCGGCAGAGGCTGTGCGAATTCCAAGGCGTAACCTCTTTGGATGATCTCCAGCACCCACCGGTCCGTCGTTATAGTGGTCCAAGCGGAGTGGAATTGTTGTAAACGTCCTCCCAGGGGAACCTTCGTCTGGACCACCCTCGCTTCATTGGGGCTTTTTAGAGGAGCTCGGCTGAGGACTCCCATATCCCCTTCCGAACCCTCGCGCCCCCCGAAAGGACTGCCCCCGTGCTACAAACCGGCCTCTTTGATAAGGAGTAAACAGACTTCCTCTAAACCTCCAAAAGTCTCAGCCCTGACCCTTCTGGGAGGACCCCGGCTTTGGACCTTGTGGATGGTCCTCTGGCAGCCGACCGCCCTTAGAGTCTCCCAGGTCCTTCACAATCTTTTCCAATGCCTCCCCAAAGAGCAGCTTGCCCTTATAAGGCAGCTTGCTAAGTCGAGCCTTAGAAGATGCGTCTGCCGCCCAACTTCTCAGCCAGAGAAACCTGCGAGCAGCGATCAACGAAGCCATGGATTTAGCCGACATCCTGACTAAGTCATAAAAGGCGTCTGCAAGGTACGCCGACACCGACTCCAACTTTGCTCCCTCCGGAGCCACCTGAATATCTGACTCCGGAGCGACCTCCGTCTGGAGCCACCTAATCGAAGCTCGGGACACATAGGCGCACTAGTGTCAAAAGCTTGTTTGATGAGCACCTCCAGCTTTCTATCCTGCAGATCTTTAAGAGCCGCTCCACCTTCCACCGGGATGGTTGTCTTTTTTGTTACTGCGGATACCAAGGCATCCACCTTCGGCATCCGCAGTAAATCTCTCTCCTCCTGAGGGATAGGGTACAGACGCCCTAATGCCCGTCCCCCCCCTCAAGGAGGCTTCAGGGCATTCCCATTCCGATTCCATCTGTTTAATTACTCTGTGCACCGGAAAACACCTCTCCTCTGCCCGAAAACCCTGGAGCAGTGGATCCTCTAGGGGTTCCACTGGGACTGAGGGCAAGGACAAATTGAGAGCTGTAAGAGCCTGAGAAATGAAAGCCCCTAGCTCTTCCTTTCGAAACACCCTGAAAACATTAGGGTCATCTCCTGCTCCCAGCTCGCCCTCTTCTAAACCTTCTGGCCACAGGTCCACCTCCGGCTCAGAAGGGAGCTCCCCCTCCTCCGGTTCCTGAATACCCAGGCTCTGGGAGCCACTAACTTCTGGCTCTACCCCCATGGCCAAACACTTCTTAGAGGACCCGTCTCCCGGGTCCCTGTCTGCTCTGCCTTTGGGAGCCCCGTCAGTGAGGCCAAACAAATCCTCTGGGACCTGCCCTTGCTGCTGCTTCAGGCAATATGCTTTATGCAGTGCCAGAATAAACTCTGGCGAAAATAGCGATTGAAACGTCTCCGGAGACTCTATTTTAGGGACTGGGTCCACCCCTAATGGTGGAGGAGCCTTTTTTGTCTTAACTTTCTTCTTTACCCGCTTTTCATGAAGAGCGGGAGAAATGGACGCGCCACCTAAAACGGCCGCCATTCCTGCCTTCTCTGAAGAGGTTTGCTTTTTTAACACCGGATCTTGGGCCGCCGAGCTATCCTCCATCTCACTAAGAAACCACAGCCACTGAAAACCCCGAACACAAAAGCGGCAGAAACCGTGCTCCGCTAATCCCCGCCGGCTCCCGCAGTGTGCGCAAGCTGCCGATGCCGGCAGCATGCAATCTGACTCACTCACACGCGCCGCTTTCCCCGGCGTCCCGACGGTCGGAGCCCTGAGACTTACCGCACTAGCTTCGCGCTACGCCTACCTGCCCTGACTGGTACCGCTGCTAGCGGAAGGGGGAAGCAGATCTTCCGGAGAGCGAAGGCTAGACTCTGGGGCTCCCAGGCTGCACCTAGATTCTCCCCCACGGATCCAGCCAGCGAGGCAGGCTCTGCCTCTGCTGCCTTAGCCCAGACGCTATCCGGCAGCCGGCCCCGTGGTCCAGGTTCTTTTTTTTTTTTTTTTTTTTTTTTTTTATTACTCCTCGTACAAGAAATAGGGCAATTCAATCCCCAACCCTGCTAGGGCCAGAGAGAGAAAGTAATGCTAGTGCAGATCCAGATCGCCACTCCGAAGAGTCAGTCAGGAACACATCCTTCACGCTGTTGAGGACTGAAAGACTGGCTCTCCAGCCCCAGGAGGAGCGGGGTAGTCTAGCAGCAAGTTTTTGAAGAGTTCAGTCCTCAGCTGCTAAAGGAGGTTGACTACCCTACTGTTCCTGGACTGACCCGGAGAGACGAAAAGGAACAAAACCCCTCCACACAATTACACAGAAGCTATAAAGCTTTAAATTCTCCACGGCAGTCCAGTCATCAGGGATAGAAGTTTTAAATAGCTGTAAAGGTATATTTGAACAGTACTTGATATGAAGAGATAAAGTGGCCTGTCACAAATAGGCTGACATGGTCGAAAGACTGCTTAAAAGGTAGCTCCCCCTTCAATTACCTCTGGTTAATCATGACCCTCCCCCCAGCCACCCTGATTACAACACTTGGCACTGCTGCGCCTTCAGATTGCAGGGACATCTGCCCTACTGACCCCATAGTGGCAGGGTCTAGGCTATCCACCAGTAACTCCCTGGTGCTCTCTCACTGATAGACTATGTGCAGTGCCAAGTGCTGTCCACCAATACACAAACAAAACCCAAACTCACGCACTGCCTTTTATTTACTGTGAGATTGATCTAAGATGTCCTTAAATGGGAACACAAGTGGGCTAAAGTAAGATCTATGTTTATGTTTATGTTTATTTAAAACTTGGTATACCGCCCAACACCATGGGCACCTGAGCGGTTTACAATAAAATCAAAATAAATTTAAAAATATTCGAAAATATTTAAAAATAAGGGCTGCAGGAAAAAGAAAAGGAACGCCAATTAAAATAATAGAAAAGAGAGGAAAGGAAAGAGAGAAAAGCAGAAATCAATAACAGTTACAAATACAAATACAAATAATATCTTGAGGGAGAAAGGGAGGGGGGGGGGTTAGGGAGGGAGATTGAACGCTACTTGAAAAAGGTGGGTCTTGAGTTGGGTCTTGAAGGATTGATAGGGAATCTGAGATAGTGACACCATGTGGCTCCCAAGAACTTGGGTCCTAAATGAAAAGGGATACTTATGACATGTCAGAGAGAGTTTTAAGTACTGTTTAAAAGGGTCAGAGGCTTGCTAGACTAGAACTTTCACAATATACACTATGCAAGAAGATCACTACTGTTTATGGGAAAGCATGAGTGATTCCTAAGTTAATGCACATGTAACCCCAATACACAATTACTGCCATAAGCTTCCCAGGCTAGTAGTTTCTCTAAGAAGACATAAATACCTTCCAGATGTTTCAGTAGAGCCCGGGCACTGTTTCCATGTGCCGATATAAGAATCATTTTACCTTTCCTCACTTCAGGAGCAATCACCTCATTCCAGTAGGGCAGAAGTCTCTCCAGTACCTCCTTCAAACTCTCTGCCTTTGGCAGCTTCTCCTGTAACACGTCACAACATGTGTACCTGCGGTCCATGTAAATTTCATGGTAATAGGGATGGGACTCATCAATTGGAGGAGGGGTAACATCATAGCTCCTCCTCCAGATTTTCACCTGATCTTCCCCATGGTTCAAGGCCATTTCAGCTCTGTTCAGACCTATCAGTGCCCCATAGTGGCGCTCATTCAGTCGCCATGAGCTTTGGGTGGGGACCCACTCTTGCCCCATCTCCTCCATCACCATCCATGCAGTCTGAATCGAGCGGCTGAGATTTGACGTAAATACCAAATCAAACTCAAAGCCAAGCGACTTAAGATGTCGCCCACAGGCACGAGCCTCTTCCACACCATCACTGCTCAGCTTCTGATCCACCCAACTGCAGAAGCGGTTCTCCTTGTTCCAGGCTCCTTCCCCATGCCTCAGCATTACAAGTTTGTATTTCACCATGATGGCTGTGATTGTATATCAGGTCTTGGAAGGGAGATCAGTGTTCAGTCTTCAAGGAGATGTTGCCTAAGCAAAAAGACATGAGACAAGCACTGTCAACAAAGTCTGCTCTAAGGATCACACAGTTGAGAAACATTTCTAGGAATTATTGTAGCTAAACTAGATGATCAAAAGCCCAAAAAAGGTTAGTCAAGTTCAGAAATGTATATAGGAAGAGGATAGAACTGTGACAATGCAGAATTCTTCCTATGGTTTATTTTGTGTTGATAAAAATCAGTCCCCAAATCTGGTACCTGTCTACTGACAACATAAAATAGACATACACTCCCCATCGCAATATGTGCTTTTCCCTTAATCCTTCACCCCTCCCTGACAGTCAATGAGCCATTCGATGACCTATATAAGTGAAAAATGAGATAAGAGCCTGCAGCAGGACATGCGAGTTAGAAGTAAAACAAGAGTTACACACCTTCCCAGTGGTAGCTCAAGGAGAGTTAGATATGTACTGCGCCTGGACATGTAATGTTTAAAGCATTTTTCTCTCATGTTCTAGGCATTCATACCTTTAACCTCCAAACCTTCCACTGTGCCTTCTCCCCTTCAACCTCTCCCGACTCCATCCTAGCACGCCCACATCCTGCCCTCCATTTTCACTCACCCTTCTTTGAAGCAGCATCAGCTACTGCCCCTTTAACCTTTTGCTGCCTCACTCCCCCACCCCTCCTTTCTAACCTTTTTTCTACAGGCCCCAATCCGACTGTCCTCCTCGGTGGGGGGTGGGATCCCCAAAGGCAGACTGCGGCTTTCACCCTGTTGAAGATCGGATGCCCAGACAGACAGAAGGGGTCTCTGCAGTGATCATAGCTGTCTTCTGCCCACCACTGAATTTCTTTTTTTTAAAGGGGGGGGGGGCAGAGGGCAAGAAAATCCCAGGGGGCACCAGGTGCAAATTTCTGGTCACAATGGCGACCTGGCACCTGGGATTGGTGAGCCCTGCTCTAGGCACAATTTACAGAAAAAACAAACTGAGCAAGACATGCAGCCCACATCTGTCCAGCATCTCTCCTTCCTTAGGTGTCTAGCATTGTCTCACCCCTCCAGCATCTCCACTTCTCTCCACTCCCCCCCCACCATTTTTCCTCGTGCCATCCACCACTGCTGCTCTCAATATTGCTCCCCACCTTACTTCCCCAGGAACAGACTCAGCCACTCCCAAAAGCATCATAGCCGGCTTCTGAGACCCGCATGCATGTGCTTGAGGCTTACACAGCCCTCCCCTTCCAACAATAAACAGAGAAGGTAGACATAGTAGGCTGTAAGCATGTATGCAGGTATTTAAAGACCAGTCACCAGTTTGCACTGCTTTTAGGAACAGCAGAGTCCATTCCAAGGGGAGGTAGGCTAGGTAGAAGCATGAGAATGCCCAAAGCCTCACTGTGCAGAAACATATCAGTGGTCCATAGTGCCCAGTTCTCATGTCTCTATGGTTAGTCTGGGTCACCTGAAGGCCCCAACAGATCCTATTGTTCATTCCCAAAAGTATGATATGCAAACAGCCAAGTCTCTGTGGCTAGTATTTCATGGACCTGTCCTCTAGAAAACTTGTCCAAACCTTTAAGTTCAGCTACACTACCAGCTCTGACCACATTCTCACAAGAAATTTCACAGCTTGTTTGTTGCATGAAAGTACACGTGCACATTTTCAAGATTGCCACAATTACGATGCATGAGATGTTCGCTGCTGTGTATGCAAACATCTCTCAAGCCCCATCAGCAGAAGAGCCAGAAGCAGCATGCTCCTGCAGCTGGTGGGCAGGCCAGGCCTTATCAGTGGATCCACAAGACAGGTGTGGTGGTGTCAGGGAAAACCTGCTAGTACTGGGCATCCCAGAGAGAAGCAGAAGAGGAACATGAAAAGTGGTCTATGCAGGAATACTGACAGTATACGGCAAAATAAAGGCCCAGAGCAAAAAGTGTCACTTGCTGGGGCTGAAGGCACTAAACAGAAAATGAGAGAAGCAGAGCAGGTACAAAGGTATGGCAGAGAAGGAGGTAGTGGTGGACCAGCACATTGGGCCAAGCTAAAGGAAGGACACAGCTTCACTGCATATGAGACAAGATGAGATGTTACCCTCTCTCTAGGGTGTGGCTGTTTCCTGCAGTTGGGGAGGGGCTACAGCATCATTTGCTCTCTTTCCTTCCCCATCCACCCACGCCTCAGTCCATTCCGTTCTCCCTTCCTTTAGTTAGCTGCAGCCACACTGTGGCATCTTCCTTAGTGGCCAAGCAGCAAAAGCAGAGTAAAAGGTTTTAGGGAAGGAAAGGACATGAGGCTGAGAATGAGAGAAGGGAGTGTGTACCCCCCCCCCTCTTTTTACATTAGAGGGCACTGCTGCTGACTTCTGAGAAATACTGACACTATCTGCTACACCCCTAGGAACCCTAACTTCTGCTCCCCCCTTCCACCATTTCTAATCAGGCTGGCTAGAGAGACCCCTCGTTCAAACTAAGGGGAACCTGACTTCAGCAACTCCCAGCTCTCTAATTTGAAAGGTTCAGCATGGTCTTTGTTCCAAAGTGTTTGGGGGGGGGGGGCCGGGGGGCCTCTTAAGTGCTATCTCCTAAGGGAGCCCACAGCATTACACCTATAATTTAACTTTTAGGTAGAGAAAATATCAGAAATACAAACTGATGCACAGAGAAAAATTCTAATTTGCCCAGTCCTCCAAGGCTGCAACTGTTCAATGCTAAAAACAGGAGAGAACTGTAAGGAATTGTCTCTCACCCAACATCAAAATAAATGATCTGGAAAAGGTGGGTTACAAGTTAAGAAAATGTTAACAGCACCTGTCCCAGAGGTAGTTCTGTTATTTACTTTTCTCCACCAGGAAAACAAACTGACAGCTTAAAAATGGCAGGAAACAAAGCTGGACTAAATGAGGTACCAAACCAACCCAGGACATTGTCTTCTATCCCATTAAAAAGATGTGCACAGGCCATACCAGCTACACAGTACTTTACTATAGTCTATGCAGTGGAACGGGCTGGGCCACTAGGGCCTGTCCCAACCAATAGCTTGCCTAACACAGCATCAGCAACCACAGCGCTTGGGGGAGGGGGAGGAGCCAGAAGGTGTTCCACTGCTGCTGCACTGTACAGAGCAATGTACAAAACAGTCCCTCTTTGAAGCTCATAACAGAATACACCCAAGCAGCAAGAGGCTTTCAAAACGTATGAGCTAAAAAGAAATCTCCCAAATAAAGCTTCAAGAACGTAGCATACAGATATGGGCAGGTAGGGCAGGGGAAGTCGGAAGGTCAAATAAGCTATTCCTTGGAAAGGCCCATTATGATGAACGGAGCACATTCAAAGTTCTGCTCCTGCCCCGGTACAGAAAGCAAATGAGACACTGACCAATTCCTGCCACCCCCCCCCCATCAGCTCTTAACAATAACTTTTGAAGTGTCATCGAGTCTGTCAACCCTCTGGATAGTTCTAAAAATGTTTGAATCTTCAGTCAAGCAGCTAATTGTTGCCTCTATAGCTGTTAATGTATCAGTCCTCCTCTTTTGTGTTGACCATCAACCTTGCCAAGTATCTCTGGACACATTATGCAAAAAGATTAAAGTTAAGATCTTGTCATTTAAGCTTCTAAAGGAAAGCTTAGGTTTGTTCTCCTCTAGCCCAATCGATATGTTCTTCAGGCAGTCGATGGTATACATAGGATTCTTTGCCAGCACCATAGTTCACAGGCATTGATTTTCTTCACTGCACAACTTTCAGATCCATTTAACATTGAAAATACCATGGCTTAAACAAGTCAAGTCAAATCTTCGTGCACAGAGACGCATCTCGACATTTGCACGTCTTATCCAGATCCTTCATGGCATTTTGCCAATAGCAATGTGACCCTAAACCTATTCTTTTTTGGTCGGAGTCAGTCGTCAAAGTGAGTGGAAATTGACCACACACCACCGCGACATCTCCCTTTTATTAAATATATGAGTAAAACTTCACACTTAGCTCAAATGATGATCTCCCGAAAGATAACATGCCAGAATATCAAAAGCGACGTGCCACACGTTTCGGGTTGTCTTCAGAAACCATTCAACCCTGCTTCAGGCCATCTGAAGCTGGCAAATCCTTGATCAAAGTAATAGAGCTTGTACTTGAATGAACCGAGGTAAGGGCTCATATAGCTGCTGCTCACTCGGCGTCTGACGTCACTTACACCATGTGACTTCGAGCTGTCAATCACGATGAACTATGGAACATTGCAACTGCTAAGGGGGAACCCACTACAGGAGAGCACCCTGCAAGTAAGCAATGAAATAAAAATCACTATAAAAAAAGATAGATAGATGATACTACACTGGCCAGTCTGTTATAAAATAGTGTGCCAATCAATTTGCATATTGAGGCCATTAGGAACAACCGTGTTCAGCCGATAAATCCATTCCTAGCTACAAACAGAAGTTGATCAAAACACTCCCAGCCCAGCTTTAAAAACAGCCTGAGGGCTACTTCCCACCGAGACTGCTGTAAACCAAATGGCAGTCCTGGAGACCAGCTTCCTTTTCCTCAAAGCAAGAAAACGCAAACAAGTCGAACAATGGCAGATGTTATCTCAGCCCAAACACAAGAGGGCACTAGACCCAAGTGAAAAACACTAAAAGCAAGGACAAGATGGAAAATATCAGAAAAAAAAATTGTAGAAAGCATGGATTAGAACATAAATGCTGCAAATACAGGAAGTATCAATAACTCAAACCCAGCTACAGCTGTTACCATCTCCTTGCAGAAAAATATCAGACAACTCAGAAGTGCACAAGAACATGAGGACCAGAGCGAGGAACTTAAGGAAAAGTGCTTCAAAAGCATGCCGACTTTTCTACACATCTTCTAGGTCAGTGAAGTCCGCAAGTTTGAACCTGTCTCTGGTGAACAAGACTCCAGACTTTCCTCCTTTCACCTTGCTGCACGTTATGCCTGGAACAAATGAGATTTATAGGAGACACCATTGCAAACATGAATCTTACTGCAAAAGAAAGATCAATCTTCAAAAATTTGTGATGAGACTAAAAGCAGGGGACAGCCATAAGAACATAAGATATGCCGTACTGGGTCAGACCAAGGTCCATCAAGCCCAGTATTCTGTTTCTAACAGTGGCCAATCTAGGTCATATGTACCTAGCAGTTTCCCCAAGGGCTTTGGGATAGCCATAAAAAGCTTTGAAGCTACCATAATGTTGTTAAAGCCATCAAGCATGAGCTGTTTAAGAGGACCGAAAACTTCCCAAAAACCTCACATCTCAAGCTGCAAGAATTTGTAAACCCACTGATTGATTTATTTAGACAGTTTTGTATACCACCTTATCCTTCAATCAAAGTGGTCAACAAGACTGATGGAACGGGAGGCCACCAAGATTGATCATTCATTTCCAAGCGCCCAGCTACTTAGACACTGCTCATGGTATGAAGCCAGTCTGAAGAAGCTACCATACAACCTGCAGGAGAAGTGTTATCTCATGGTTCAAAATACAAAATGGGTTATGTTGCCTTCCTTCCTTTTGTAGTCTTCTCAGTTTCACATGCAGAGGTGAACTAGGGGCACACTCTTGGCCACATCTTCAACTGGGAAAGCCTTCAGTGTAGAGCATCTCATACACACTACACTCTCATCAGATGCCAGACAAAATACATCTGTATGAACGTCTGACCAAAGAGCCATCCTGGGGACTCCTGCTAGTTCAATAGGGCTGAAGCTCTGCACTACTGAATCCCTAACCCATCTACTGGCACATGTACAGATGCATATGGACAAGGACAGAAACTCTTCCCAAAAAGTGCTATCACAAACTAAACATGCCTTAAAGAAATGAAGAACAAGGTGATCAAGTCAACAAATCACAGCTTATGTTACTGCTTCTACGTCACTTTAAATATTCAATTTATCATCTCCCATTGAATGCATTCTGCCTTTTTCTTTGATTAACACTAAGACCATCTTGTGAGACCGTGGTCTCTCTGCTCCTTCCTTTGGCATTGTTTGCAGAGGTCGCTTTCTTGCCTGGTTCTTAGCCTGTTGCACTACCCATTAGGCTACAACCTCCACGCCAACATGCAGTACCTTCTAACCCTGCAGATTCACTAAGTGACTGTCCAGCAAACCCAGTATCTACTTGGTTATCCTTAACTAGGACAAGATTACTTATGTTCACAGCAACAGTTGGCTGATAGAGCACATCAAAAACTTTCTGTAATAGGAGAAGAGTGTGTACTAAAGTCAGAATAAAAACCAATGGACAATTAAATTCTAAATTAGATCCACTGAGGCAGTGCCTCAGGAAAATATATAATAGCTATGAACTTTATGTCTTAATTCATTTGGATTTCTTATAAAGCAAGTAACCCAGCACACATCCACACTTTTGGACCCAGACAGCATCAGAACAAGGGCTTTGTAGCACAGTATTCCACCTCCAATAGTGACAAGCAGCAGATGCTTCGAGAAGTGGGCACTAGACATTGACAAGGGATGGATCAAACTTGCCGTCTTCCAAGCAGTCATGGTCCAGGGATGCACTGAACTACCTAAGGAGCAAAGAAAGCAGGACTCATGACACACCGTGGAGGGGGCAAAAGGCTTTGAGTATCCTAAGAGGTCAGAACCCTGCATGTGTTTTGGCAGCTGCCCTCTTGAGGCATTTGAGACCTTATAAACCAAAAATAAAAAGAAATGATAAAATCATAAATACAGAAAAATACAATAGAAAAGGGAGACATAAAACTATGAAAGGGCGATATATGGATATACAGCATGTAACATAAGGATGGTCTATACCAGGGATGGGCAAACTACGGCCCGGCGGACCTTTTAATCCGGCCCCCTCTGCCCGGCTGAACTCTCCCGGCGCAGCTGAAGCCCTCTGCTCTGGCTCGCAGATATGCGAAGGGAGAGTGTCTCCCTCGCGTCTGTTAAGCCCGCAGGGGTTGATGGGAAGCAGGGGCTGATGGGAAATTTCCCATCTGCCCCTGCGGGCTTAACAGAGACGCGAGGGAGACACTCTCCCTTCGCGTATCTGCAAGCCGGAGCAGAGGGCTTCAGCCGCGCCGGGAGAGTTCAGCCGGGCAGAGGGGGCCCCGCGGGACACTCCATGCTGCCGTGGCGGCAGCGGACAGCTTTTTTTTTTATTTTAATTTCCATGAGCCGATGGGGGGGGGGTTTAGGACTGGCAGTGGGCTGTGAGCCGATGGGGGGGAGGATTAGGACTGGCAATGGGCTGATGATGGGGGGGGGGTAGGACTGGTAATGGGCTATGGGGGGGGGTTAAGACTGGCAATGGGCTGTGGGCTGATGGGGGCTGTCTGGAAATGGGGTGAGGGGGGGTTAGGACTGGCAATGGGCAGTGGGCTGATGGGGGGGTTAGGACTGGTAATGGGCTATGGGGGGGTTAAGACTGGTAATGGGCTGTGGGCTGATGGGGGGGTTAGGACTGCTAATGGGCTATGGGGGGGTTAAGACTGGTAATGGGCTGTGGGCTGATGGGGGGGTTAGGACAGGTAATGGGCTATGGGGGGGTTAAGACTGGCAATTGGCTGTGGGCTGATGGGGGCTGTCTGGAAATGGGGTGATGGGGGTGAGGACTGATAATGGGCTATGGGGGGGTTAAGACTGGCAATGGGCTGTGGGCTGATGGGGGGGTTAGGACTGGTAATGGGCTATGGGGGGGTTAAGACTGGCAATGGGCTGTGGGCTGATGGGGGCTGTCTGGAAATGGGGCTATGGGGGGGGGGGTTAGGACTGATAATGGGCTATGGGGGGGCTAGGACAGGAAATGGGCTGGTCACTTGGGAGGATCTGGATATCCCACTTCCTGACGCTTCGGCACGCAATAACTGCAGATTCATGTGAGGTGATTCAGAATCTTAAATCTCGCTCATATCTTGCCCACCCCATCTTTTCGGATGAAGCGGGTGGGACAGCCCCCACTTTGGCTACCACGCTTCAGAAACCAAAAGACCCACCCACAGAAGGAAGTAGGGGAGGCATGGTCTAGTGCAGGGATGGGCAAACTACGGCCACTAAAATTGAAGGTACTATTTTATGAAAGAAATACATTGCATAAAAGTTTTGTAAAAACTCTTTTTATGCTTTTCTACCTTAAATTAATCTAAACATTTAATGTTACAAATTTAAATTGAATTTATATTAATTCACACATACACACCGTCCATCTACTCTTGGTCCGGCCCCCGGGTCCAATATATGAACCCATTGCGGCCCTCAAGTCAAAAAGTTTGCCCACCCCTGGTCTATACTCTAAAATGGCAGATACATGCAATCAAAAATTGATCCAACCCTGAGAAGGCGGAGGAGGTTTTTTTTAAGATGGCCGCAGTGTTTGTTTCGTGACTTAATGCCTAAACGTAAGGGAAAGTTGCGGGCTGTTCCTTCTGAGCCCCAATCACCCAGTTCTGGTCCATCTAACCTCGGATAAGAAGCAGGAGATTCGAGTCGGCTTGAAATCGGTGAGTGGGGAGACTTTGCCGCTTTCGCTGATGTGGAAACATCTCTCTCTCCGGAAGTGAGGACTCCGCCGCCGTGCCCAGCTGCTTCAGAGCCTGCATCGGCGGTTTCAACGCAGCTGTCTCCCGAAGTGGAGACGTTGGGCGTTACAGGGGGAGCTTCTGCCGAGGTACGGGCTCTGCTGTCCCCTGAGCAATTAAGGGAGGATCTGAGTGGGAGTTCATCTGCGGCAGATTTGGAGGTGATATTGGAGGAAGGAGGATTACCCCCTTTGTCTGTCTCAACTCCATTAGCGGGTTCCTTTTTCTTGGCTCGACCTAAGGTGTTTACCTTAGAATCAATTTGGGAGGCTATTGCCGTGCTGTTTCTATCAACAGACCTCTTCATTGTCCTCCCGGATCCAGGTAAATGCAGCCACTATTCAGAAGAATCTTGATAGTTTGGATGTGGTTTCTTCTGCTTGTACACAGATGAAGATTCAGGTTACTGATCTAGGCTCTCAGCTGGAGCAAGTGTCCGCACTTTCTGCGGCTATATCTAAGGAAAATGGGTCCATTCGTTATAAATTGGAGTCACTGGAGAATGCTTCCAGGGCATCTAATCTTCGTCTCCTTAAATTTTCCACGGGTCACTGGAATAACAGCATTGGATATGTTTAAGAAATATTTGCATGAGGTTCTAATGGTCCCACGTGATTTGCTTCCACCTTTAAGTAAGGTTTATTATCTACCTTCTGGGAAGAAGAATGCTGAAAGATCGGAGAATATATCTGAAGTGGACTTTAATATTCTGAATGTGACTGCTTTGCTCGAGGATTCTGGGGGTGGGAGGGGATCTTGTATTCCTTCAACATTGCTAGTTCAGTGTGCATTAGTTTCCGATAAAGATTGGCTCTTGAAATTGTTTTTTAAAAAGCGTTTGGAAACTTTTCATGGCCTTACAATTTCTATGTTCCCAGATTTAACCAAAGAAACCCAAAAGAGGAAACAATTTTTGTTGTATAAATCTGGTGTTTCTCAGATAGGGGGTACTTTCTTTCTTAGGTTCCCGAGTAGATGTATTGTGATTATCAAGGCAGTTAGATATGTATTTTCTGAGCCACAGGATTTGTCCACGTTTATTAACTCTAGACTTCTACCCGTGTCTCCTCCAGAATGAAGTTCTAACTCCTCCTTAGGATTGGTTATATCCGGGGTAGCCCAACGCTGTCTGATTTCTTATGTTTTTCTTCCTTTTCTCATAGGGCACTCCTACCCAGGGGAGTTCTTTCTTAAAAACTCCTCCTACATGTGGATTACATAGAGCCATATTTGATTGCAAATTTCTTTTTGTGATTTCATTGTTAATGTTCTTTTATGTACTCTATTTTCTAATTGCAAGATTTTTCTTGTGGTTTTTGTTAAAACATTGCATAAATAAATATTTAAAAAAAAAATTGATCCAAAACCCAGAAGAGAAACATGAACTAAACATTAGACACAATGAACATTAAAAAGTGAATACTGATAAAAAGTGAATAGTTAAGATGGAGAATGCAGAGCAAGAACGTAAATAGGACAAGCTATATAGAAGAAAATTGTTGTAGATGTAAACCCACCTGCAGGAGGCAGCTACTGTTTCTTATAACTCACGCCAGGAATTACATCTAAGCAAAGCACCAGAGAATAAATGCATTATAGTCGCCAACCAATAAAGGCTTGCTGAAGGTGCCAAAGTGTATGAACTATGCAGGCAATAGAGAACATGCACTAATAAATTTGAAAAAACAGAAGGAATATGCATTTTGTTTTTAAATGCAGAAAAACAAAATTTTGTTTTATGAGGTCTCAAGCCCCTGAAGAAGGCAACTGCCGAAACATGTAGCGTTCTGACCTCTCACCCCTCCACAGTGTGTCATAGGTCCTGCTTTCTTTGCTGCTTGGACACTGCGGCATGTTCTTGTTTTCTGAACTACCTAAGGGGATGCAGCACATCTCATCCTGTCTGAAAATTATTCTAGTTCCTTCACAACCTCCTGTGGCATTTCACAGGCTGTTTTGCCTGAAGTACTATTTAAAAAAAAAAAAAAAAAAAAGGGTCTTTTGTTACTTCCAGCTACAGTCCACCAAAAGCTGTGTGCGCTTGTAAATGGATTTTAACAACTCAAATTCAGAAGGCATCAATATATATCTAAATGCAATGCATCAGAACAGAATGCACTGAAGGTATAATGTTTTAGGGAGAAAAAGGTAAAATGCTGGCAATTAAAGTACACAAAGCATGAGAGAACTAGCCCACGTGCAAGTCACACAGGGTGTTTAAGCCCATGTATACAGCTGTGGACACCTCTTGCTAGATAAAAGGGAGGACTGTCCACATTTGGTAAGAAAATGTTATCAGCTTCCCCTCACTGCCTCACGTTAGCCCTAATCATGACTTGCGAGATGGAGGCGCTCGCTGCAGCTGTAAACAACATACCCAGAGTTGTCACATAACACAGCTCCTAGGACTTTTGACAGCCTCGTCTTCATGTAATAAGAACCAGATTTCACTAGGTAGAATCATGGACTACAAATATGCAGCTTTGGAATATAAGTTCAAAATCAGGACTAGCCAATAATTCTTCCTGGACCTGGGTGACTGGATATTATCCTGCAAGATGACCGATACCTAAGCAGAGGTGCCAACAGGGAAATAAAACTTTTCCCCAGCTACTTTTAAGTTGAATCTACAAGGGTGACCAGAACATTATTTAACGTCAAACCTCACAGACATCACTCCTGATTCTCTTAACAGAGGCACCACAGACTACAAATACATGAAGAATGAATTATTCTGTCACTCTCAAATCAGCAAACAGGCTCACTGGGGAAGGACACACTGCAATGGTCTCTGCTATACCTGTTTGAGATGAAAGGAGAACAATGGGAACAGGAAAATACCTAGCGTACTTAAGTGTGACTCACCTTGAGTTACCACATAAAAAAAAGGTGTGAGTAATTCCAAATTCCTTCACCCTCCTTCTGAAGTTAAGCTATATCCACATCTCAAACCATGTCAAGGATGGCTTCCCTACCACAGAGTCATATCATACTGAAGTATTTACCGCACGACTTTCCAGTAGTAACTCAAGGTACGTTATTCAGGTATAGTAGATCCCTCCCTAACCCATTGGGCTTATAAGTCCGTTTGTACCCAAGATAATAGAATGTGAAATATTTGTTAAAAGGTCACAATGAAGTGACCAATTTCAAGTCTGGATGCTCTCTATCCACCATGCAACAGAGTAGGCACCCAGAAAGGAGTAAACATGAGGGGGGAGAGGGGGGGATCTTGCTAAACTCAAAAAACGGTCAAGAATTTAGCAACTGAGATTTAATACAAAAAAACTATGCAGTCATGCATCTGGGCTTGAAAAATCCAAGAGAGTGGTACAGTATAGGGGGTGAAGTACTTCAGTCCACAAAAGAGTGGGACTTGGGCGAGATCATTTCCAATGATCTTTAAAAAGTGGCGGCGAAAGCCAGAAGGATGCTCGGGGGTATAGGAAGAGGACTTGCCAGCAGAGAAAAGGGAGGAGATAACGCCTCTATATAAGTCTCTGGGGTGACCTCATTTGGAGTATTGTGTGCAGTTCTGGAGACCGCACCGTCAAAAGGACAAAACAGGATGGCATCTGTGTAGAGGGTGGCTACCAAAATGGTCAGTGGACTTCACAATAAGGCGTAGGGGGACAGACAAAGATATCAATATGCATACTTCGGAGGAAAGGCAAGAGAGAGGAGATATGATAGAGACGTTTAAATACCTCCATGGCATAAATGCACAAGAGGAGAGTCACTTTCAATTGAAAGAAAGCTCTGCAACGAAGGGGGCATAGGATGAAGGTGAAGGACAAACTTAGGAGTAACAGACATATTTCTTACAGAAAGAATGGTAGATGCATGGAACAGTCTCCCAGTGGAGGTAGTAGAGACCAGGACAATAACTGAATTCAAGAAAGCACGGAGACAATACAGAACACTAAAAAACAAAAAGGGAAAATAATTGCTATGAAAGGACAGACTGGATAGGCTATATGGCCATTTTCTGCCATGTATGTACGTTTCCGAGCTACACCCCTATATTTTAACCTAACATAAGAAATGCCTTACTGGGGCAAGCAGTGGATTTCCTGAGTCCTCTTTAATAATGATGGTTTAAGTTTTTTTTATACCGCTTTATCATTTCAATCAAAGCGGTTTACATTGTAACAAACTTGGTAAATGTACATTAAACAGGGACATTGATAACTTGGATTTTTCTGAGCAATGGAGTGTTAAGTGACTTGCCCAAGGCCACGAGTACTAATGTGAATCGAACCCTGGCCTCTTGGTTCCCAAGCCAGTGCTCTAACCACTAGGCTACTCCTCCAGGAACTTATCCAAACCCTTTTTTTCTTAAACCCAGCTACATAAACAGCTTTAACTACATCCTCCGGTAACAAATTCCAGAGTTTAATTACATATTAAGACTACTAATATATGTTTTTGGACTCAACTACTACTACCGAGTATTTGTATAGCGCTACAAGATACACACAGTGCTGCACAGACATGTAAAAGACGGTCCCTGCTCATCAGAGCTTACAATCTGGTCAAGAAAGACAACACAGTAGCTGTAGACAACGGGATACATCTAAGGGGAATGGTAAGGAAACAAAAAGGAGACCAGGAGTCAGGATCCAAAAGCGGCATGGGCTGCATTGTAGCTTCATCAAGTGCCCTCTAGTCTCTGCTTTTTAATAGCATAAACTACTGATTTGCGTTTACTCATTACACACCATTTGTTAATTCATGGACCTCTATCATATTAAGCCTCTCCTCATATTAAGCCTCTTGTACCTTTTCTAATTCAGCTATATCCTTTTTAAAATATAGCGACCAGAATTGCACACACTATGCAAGGTGTGGTCGCACCATGGAACGATACACAGGCATTATATCATCCTTGGTTTTATTTTCTATTCCTTTCCTTATGATTCCCAGCATTCTATTTGCTTTATTGGCGCCGCACTGCCACAAATCTTTTTCCTGGGGTGGTTCCTAATGTAGAATCTTGCATTGTGTAACCATAGTTTGGGTTGTTCTTTCCTAGGTGCATAACTTTGCACTTGTCCACATTAAATTTCATCTGCCATTTGGATGCCCAGTCTTCCAATTTATCAAGGGCCTCATGAAATTTTCACAATCCTCTTGTGCTTTAACTACTAAGGCACTAAGCCTTGCTATAAGGCAAAGCCACAAGCTGGCAATATACAGTACATGTCTAGTAGGTTAGTTCTGACATTGGTCAAGGCACTAGTTTGGACAGGGCCTTAAGTACTTTTTAGAGCGGGGCGTACCATACATTTTTAAAATATATTACTACATGTCCCATCCTTCAAAAACATTGAAGTACATCATAACACAGAATACACATGCAATTACTAGTTATTAAGTCAACCACATCATTTTGAAGTATCAAACCACCTTTTTTTCCTTCAAATTCCAAAGCAATTTAGAAAACCTATGAAACTACAGCGCTTTATAAATGTCCATAAATAATAGAAATAGCGGACAGGAATGTATAAGCTAATTAAGATCTGCCACAGAAACGCAAGTTACCGCTAGCAAAGAGCGAGTGAGGTGAAGGGGCTGATACGGCTCCTCGCGCTCAGGGCAGACCAGACGCCCGCCGGCTCTCGTGCAACTCTTCGTTCTCCGAACAGGGAGTCGCTCCCTCGCTCTCGCTGCAGGTTACACTACACAGACCGTTATGACGTCACAAACCGACATCGGAGCCTACGCAGCTCCGCTTACACGCCCGGGGACGCCGCGAGCGGCGTTGGGAATTATAGTTTTCCGCCGCGAAGGTTTCGCTTCCCGCGGGCGAAGCTTCCGCTTCCTGAAGACTTCATTTCCCACAATCCTGAGGTGGGTGGCATGGCGGAGAGCAGCGGTTGTGGTCTTGGTGCTGGTAGCATGTTGGTTAATTTACCGTATTGTGCGCTTGACTGTACGATCCACATGGTTCCTGCTAGAAGAGATGTGATATAAATGTTTGGTTTTTGTTTTCTGGGCAGGGAAGAGTAGTACATGGCTTCAAATCCTCTGAGGCTGTAAGTACATTTGGAAACGTTCATTTTTACAGCATGCTAGAGAGATCTACCCGAGGCTAGGATTTGTGACCAAATAATACATGTCCTGAAAATGCACAGTATATAAAAGTTTATTTGCATAGTTTATATTTCTGAGACTTGCCAAAAGATGTTAGCAGCCTGTCCTAAAACCAGTGGCTATTGGAAATACGAGTTGAGTGGAGGAGTAGCCTAATGATTACTGATACAGCCTACAACCCAACAGATCTGGGTCCTTGTGGCCTTGGGCAAGTCACTTTACCTTTCATTTGCCTCAGAAAAAAAGGCCTAGCAATCTATTTCCTGTTCTATATCTATCTATCTATATATATATTTATATCTATCTATCTATATATATAGATATAGATATAGATATATATAAGGTTCCAAGTTTAACTGTTCTATGTAAAATCTTTCAAGTTATAATGTAAATCGCTTTGAGTGAAGGACAAGGCAGTATAGAAAAAAATGTTTAAATAAATAAATTTCCTGCCATTCCTTGCCAAGAAAGCCCAGGAGTCAGCATTGACTTTTAAAACCCCTGAAAATAGTAACTTGAGTACCAATTTTCACCTATGTACAGTTATGTGAACAATCTGTATGAAACAAATCTCTCAAGAAACTGGTGATCATCTTTTTTTGTTTTCTTTGCAGTTTGTAGGCACCTTTCAAATGTTGCCATGTCAATTTGGAGTGTGCTAACAATGATTTTGGTATACTTAAGTATCTTTGCCATGGTTCGCAGGATAATATTGAATTTTAACACTTGTATTGCATAACAGTCCATTTGTTCTTTCTCGTTTTCAGCATATGATAAACTGAACTGAAATATGCACAGCTCCTGCTGTTGTTAAGTGCCATCTAGTCTGTGTCGACTCATGACAACCCTCTGCATAGTTGTCCTAAACTGTGTTCGGTCTTCTATCAGGTGGCTCATTGTTGACAGAGTGGCACATATAGCTGCTGTTATTATATTTATCCATCTCATTGCTGGCCTTCCCCTTTTTATGTTGACCTCCTACCTTGTCAAGTATGGTGTCTTTCTCTAACGATTTCTCTCTTCGCTTGATGTGTCCAAAGTATGAAAGCTGAAGTCTTGTCATCTGAGCTTCTAAAGAAAGCTTGGGTTTGATCTTCGGGCAGTCCATGGTATACACAGAATTCTTCACCAGCAGCATAATTCAGTGACATAAATTTTCTTCATGTCTATCTTTTTTACTATTCAACTTTAGCATCCATATGATGTTATTGAAAATACCATGGCTTGAATGAGTCAAATCTTTGTATGGAGAGAGATATCTCAGCTCTTGAGGATCTTGTCTAGATCCTTCATAGCCATTCTGCCAAGTGCAGTGCATTGTCAGATTTCTTGACTACTTGTTGATCCAAGTAGGTTAAAGTTGTCCATTATTTCGATTTCTTCTCCATCAACGGTGAACTTATTGATTTTACCAATTGTCTGGATCTTTGTCTTCTTTACATTAAGGTGCCAGGCCCATTTTAAGACTATGGTCCTTGATCTTGAAAAGCAAATGTTTCAGATTGTCTTCACTTTGCGTCAGTAATGTGGCATCATTAGCATAGCAAACGCTGTTGAGTCTTCCACCAATCTTCACACCTCTGTTGTCTTCATACAGTCCTGCTTCTCTGATGATTTGTTTTGCATATAAATTAAACAGGTAGGGAGAAAGTATGCAGCCTTGTCGTACACCTTTACTCATTTTAAACCATTCTATTTCTCCTTTTATTATTATTTTTTTATTTATTACAAATTCTTATATACCGCGCTATTTAGTATCAGTGCGGTTTACATAATAACAACATTTTGCATTAGAAACAAATCTTTTGCTTACATTGTAACAGGGCTTGTAACTTGGAAGTAACAGGGTAACTATATACAGTTCAAAACGTGTTCCTTGTTCCGCTCGAACTGTTGCTTCTTGATTTAATTTAAAGATTGTGCAAGAGAATGATCAGGTGTTCTGGTATACCCATGCTTCTTAATGTGGCTTAGAGTTTCTCATGGTTTACATAGTCAAAAGCCTTGCTGTAGTCAATAAAGCACATAGATATATCCTTTTGGTATTCTTTAGACTTTTTGTCTCACATCTCCAATGATGTCTCTCGTTCCTTGTCCTCGTCCTTTCCTGAGCCCTGCTTGCATTTCAGGCTGTTCTCGTTCCAGGTATGGCTGTAGTCTCTGCTGAATAATCCTTGAGTAGAATCTTGCTGGCATGTGGGATCAGAGCGATTGTGCGATAACTTTCACAGTCGGTTGGATCACCTTTCTTTAGTATTGGTTTAAACACAGATCTGTTCCAGTCAGTTGGCCATGATGATGTCTTCCAAATTTCCTGGCAGAGCCTTGTAAGTATGGTAACCGCTTCATCAGATTGCTCTAATACTTCTATGGGAATGCCATCAATGCCCGGTGCTTTGTTCTTTGATAAAGCTTTCAAAGCTGCTTCGACTTCTTCTTTCATCACCAATGGTTCCTGATCATAAGGTACAGGTTGAAATGGCTCTTGGTGCACTTGATCTTTATCATATAATGACTCTGTATATTCTTTCCACCTTTTCTTGATCTTTTCAGCATGGATCCTTGAGCATCTTGTAACATTCCACTTCGAGGCTGGAATTTTTTCTTTAACTCTCATAGCTTTAGGAAAGCCGATCTTGTTCTTCCTCTAATAGTTTCTGCTTCTATTGCCTTGTATGCATCATTGTAGTACTTCTCCTTGTCTTGCTGCACATTGGCAATCTCAGAGTTCTATGATTGTCTCTCTTTCTCCTCTAGATTTAGCTTCTCTGTGTTTCTGTGCAATTTTCAGAATTTCTTCAGTCATCCATTTTGACTATTTTTGGCTTTTTTTCACCTTTTGTAGAGATTCCTCACTTTCTTCCAACACAAACCTCTTGATGTCATCCCATAACTCGCCTAGAGTTCTGTCATTTGTATCTAAAGCAGCAAATCAATTTTGCGGGCAGGTTTAAATTCCGGTGGTATATTCTCAAGATCATATTTTGCTATATTCATGAGTTGCTTGCTCTTTTTCAACTTTAGCTTGAGTTTGCATACTAGTAGTTGGTGATCTATACCAGAGTTTGCTCCAGATTTTGTCTTTGTTGATGTTATAGAACTTTTCCATCGTCGACTTCCACAGATGTAGTCAGTTTGATTTTTGTACAATCCATTGGGTGAAGTCCATGTGTACAGTTGCCGTTTTTTGTTGCTAGAAGAAGGTGTTTGAGATGAATAGATCGTTGGTCTTGCAGAATTCTATCAGTCTTTTTCCAGCTTCATTTCTCTTGCCAAGTCCATATTTTCCAACCACTTTGCTTTCTTCTTTGTTGCCAACTTTTACATTCCAGTCACCCATGACTATCAGGATATCCTGTTTGCATGTTCTGTCAATTTCAACTTGTACTTGTTCATATAACTCATCAACTTCATCCTCTTCTGCAGCTGTTGTTTGGGGCATATACTTGAATTATAGTTGTGTTGATGGGCATTCCTCATAGACAAATATAAGCGTTCGCTGATTGCAGTGTATTTCATTACAGTTCGTGCAAGTTTCTTCTTAATTATAAATGCAATATTTTTTCTTTGTTGTTCATTTGCAGCATAGTAGACCATGTGATCATTAGATGCAAAGTGCCCAATGCCAGTCCATTTCATTTTGCTGACACCCAACAGATCGAGTTGTACACGTTCCATTTGATCCTTGACCACCTCCAGCTTCCCTTGGTTCATGCTTTGTATGTTCCATGTCCCAATAAGTAAAACATCTTTGCAGCTTCAGACTCTCATTTCATATGCAGCTACATCAGCAGTCAGATGTCCCGAGTGCTTTGATCCAATCACATCATAAATGCTGGCTTTACTCTGAAAAGTCTTCAGCTCCTCCCCAGTAGCCAGTTGAGTGCCTTCCGACCTGGGGGTCTCATCTTCCAGCGCTATAGTGCAATTTGTTTTGTTGTGACTATCCATTGGGTTTTCATAGCAAGATATGGAAGTAGATTGCCTCCGCTGCCAACACAGCCCCATTCTGCTACTGCCCCGATGGGTGGTTTGTCTTGTTCTGGCACCTCAGCTAAGACCTGTCCATCTTGGGAAACCCTGCCAGTAGTTAAAACTACCGATAACTAACTTAGCCCTCAGCATCACTGATGCACACAAACCCTCACAGCACGACAAGCTGCAAACCAAGTGAGGGGCTCCTACTGTACCATGTCAAAATGGCACACATTCTCCATTTAGGGTTTGCCCCAAAAACTGATCTGTTACCGAGCATAAAGTTGAAAAAGTGGAGGGTTATTTTGTAACGGGGCTTATTTTTCACCTATTTTATAAAGTCTCATAGCTTGTCTTTGTCAAATAGTAGCGCAAGTGTTGCAGAAATTGTAGCTAGATTGGAGGCTTTGACATTACGCCTGCTTGAGAGCATGTACTATATGTATACACGCACACATTTTGTAAAATACATGTATAACTCCACCCAAGCTCCACTCTAATGCCTCGCTTGAGCATGCCTACTCTACATGCATGACCTAGTTTATAAAAGCCCTCTTATGTGCCTAAAACTGTATGTTAGGTGCAAAAATGTTTATAAATTTGCCTCCTCTATGTCCTCCAGCTTTCTCTGTTGGGGGGGGGGGGGGCGGGAGGGAGCATGTTAGAGTTTCTTCTGGTCCCTTTTGGGGTCCAGCACCTTGAGCTTTCATTTAAAATTGCTCAATAAGTTTTCTTCTTATTATCTCCAGGAACAAGCAGGAATAAGTCCTCACATATGGGTAAGTCGGAACCGACGGAGCCCGCGCGGGAAAGCTCCCCAGCTTTTCAGATGAAAAGCTTTTGGGGCTTCCCACAGCGCATGCGCGCTGCCTTCCCGCCTTCCTTACCAGCTCTCTTCATTTCTTTATTTCCGGGGAGCCAGCAGGTGGTGTTCCTGTCACCGCTGAATAAATTTTTATTTTAATTTGTTTCTTTTGACCGCGTACCTGCCTTCCCCATACCAAAACCGGTACTGCCGGTCTCTCTCTTTCTTTCTTTAAAAAAAAAAAAAAATCTTTTTTTATTTTCTCAGCACAGCTTGGTAACTTTTGTTAGGCCTTCAGGCCTACACAAATTCTCCTCATGGAGAAACCAGCTCCTGGTTTTAAAAAGTGTACCAAGTGCAATGCTGTTATTTCTCTCACAGACACCCATGAATGGTGTCTTAAATGTTTAGGACCTGACCACTCCATACCAGACTGCCCATTCTGCTCCCAGATGTCTAAACGTGGTATGCAGAACCGGGCCAACAAGTTCCATGTGCTGTTTGCTTCAGATAATCCAGCATCACAGTCATCCAGGTCTTCCTCTCCGGATGGATCTCAGGTAACCAAACTTTCTGTGGGCAAATCCTCTAAAAGCAAATCTCTTTCAAAAGATCGAGAGGCTCTCAATCTTGAGTTCGAGGATTCTGCCCAGACCAAAAAACCCCGGCGGGAGGCTCCGGCCTCCAAAGCATCACCTATGGGGTTACAGGTTGACATCGATGGCACGGCCTCGACTGATCACCTGTTAGACTGCTCTGGGGTACCGGTCGATACCGGTACCGACATCCAGGCAGCAGTGGCGTCCATGGGCAATACTGTCCAGACCATGCAGCAGGCCGTTTTGGCTTTCATTAAGGCTGCGACGCCCTCGGTACCGATTCCATCGGTACCGACCCCGGTTCCGGTATCCACACCGGAACCGAGACCATCGACTTCCAAGCATCGATCGGTTCCGCTTGCTGGATTCAGGCTTTTGCCCGATACCAATCCCATGCCCGATACGCCCGATGTCGATATCGATCGGTACGCGTATCGTGCATTGCAAGCACAGAGAGAATACTCAGATTCTTCTGATGAGTTCAATTCCTCTGATGACTCTGCTGAGTTTGATCTTCCTGAGGAGCCCTCTTCTCTAAAGAGGAGGATGTCTCCTCCAGAGGATTTATCCTTTCAGGATTTCATTGTTGATGTAGCTAAAGCACTTTCTATTGCTACATCTGCTGAAAAGGAACCCAGATCAAAAAAATTGGATATTTTAGGATACGCTAAACCTCCTAAAGAGGCAGTTACTCTGCCTATCCATGAAATCCTTCAAGAACACTTGATGGATTTGTGGGAGACTCCTCTAACCCTGTCTCCTCATTCCCGTAGGTTGGACACCATGTACCGGGTCCCTCCTTCTCCTGGGTTTCAAAAGACTCAGCTGCCTCACCACTCCATTGTGGTGAAGTCTGCTATGAAGAAGATAAAGAGTCCTAAAAGGCATTCCTCTACCCCTCCAGGGCGAGAATGTAAGACCCTCGACTCTTTTGGTAGAAAGATCTTTCAGGCTAGTATGCTTATAGCCAGGATCAATTCTTACAGCCTTTATATGGGCATGTTTCTCAGAGAACTTGCCCTAAAGGTACGGCATTTAGCCTCCTTTATCCCTGAGGATAAAAAGGAGGACTTCACTACTCTGGTGACACAACTTTCAGAGGTCTCCAAGTTTTCCAACAGGGCAGCCTTTGATTCCTTTGAGGTTGCTGGCAGGGCTTCGGGAATCGCTATTGCAGCCCGACGTCTTGCTTGGCTCCAGGCTTCTGACCTAGAACCCTGGGTCATGGATGGCTTAAGGAATCTGCCCTGTACAGGAGAGAACTTATTTGGTGAGGACTGGCAAATTAAAGCTGCTCAAATGGACGCAGAAAATGCCACTCTAGATAGACTTTCTAAGTCTACTTCTACTCCTACCAAAAAGAAACCTTTTAAAAGGCCGTACTACAAGAAGGCCAGATTTTCCACAAATACTGGCCAACAATCTTCTCAGCCTCGCTTTGCTGCTAAACGTCAGCAATCTAAGCAAGTAAAGTCAAAGTCTGCAGTGTCTGCTACACCCCAGCAGGCTCAACCCCCTCAGGGGTTTTGACTTGCCCCTAGAGAACTCACCATTTCTGGCTCTGGAACAACCAGAGCCTCTCACCATACCGGGAAGGTTAGCTCACTTTGCTCCCAGATGGGAGCAAATAACATCAGAGCAATGGACCCTCTCTATCATCAGAGAGTGCTACAAACTTCATTTCTCCAGCCTTCCTCCCCATACCATGGTGAGGCAATTCAGTTCTCCCCCATCTCTTCTGACCCTGTTGGGTCAGGAAGTCTCCTCTCTCCTTGCCCAAGGGGCAATAGAGGAGGTTCCTCTTCCTCAACAGGGGTTAGGGTTCTACTCCCCTTATTTTCTCATAACAAAGAAGACAGGGGGCTTCAGACCTATCCTAGATCTGAGAGAATTGAACAAGTTTCTATTCAAGGAGAAATTCAAAATGCTCTCTCTGGGCATTCTCCTTCCATACCTTCAGAGTCAGGATTGGCTTTGTTCTCTAGATCTCAAGGATGCGTACACTCATATACTCATCCATCCATCCCACAGAAAATATCTTCGATTTCTGTTCCAGGGAAAACATTTCCAATACAGAGTACTTCCCTTCGGTCTCGCCTCTGCTCCAAGAGTATTCACAAAATGCATGGCAGTCGTAGCCGCATTTCTAAGAGGCATGGGAATCTTCGTGTTCCCATATCTGGACGACTGGCTCATCCGAGCTCCATCTCAGTCAGAAGTCCAGATTTCCTTGGACCGCACAAGGCGTATTCTTCAATATCTGGGACTTGTGGTAAACATTCCCAAGTCCCAACTCATCCCTACTCAGTCCCTGGAATTCATAGGGGCTTATCTGGATTCCACCACTGCAAGGGCCTACCTTCCTCTGGTCCGAGGCCAACGGCTAATAAGCTTGGCCTCCCAGGCTCAGTCCAGAAGTCACTTGTCAGCCAGAGAAATGCTGCAACGTCTGGGCCACATGGCCTCCACGGTTCATGTGGTGCCCTATGCTCGTCTCCATATGAGAGCAGCTCAATGGACATTGGCCACCCAGTGGTCTCAAGCATCGGGACTGCTGTCAGACCAGGTACTCACCTCAAAACGTCTGTTTTGGTCTCTCCAGTGGTGGACATCCTCCAAAAATCTGTTGTTGGGGACCCCCTTCCAACCTTCGTTGCCCCAAGCAACCCTCACAACAGATGCCTCCCAAACAGGGTGGGGAGCTCATCTTCAACATCTCTCCACTCAGGGAACCTGGTCTCCCCAAGAGACCACCCTTCATATCAGCCTTCTGGAACTGCGAGCAATCTTCCTTGCCCTCACAGTCTTCCATACCCTCCTTGCCAACCTGACTGTCCTAGTTCAGACAGACAATCAGGTGGCCATGTTCTATGTCAACAAGCAAGGAGGGACGGGCTCTCTGTCGCTTTGCAACGAAGCTCTCAGATTATGGGCTTTCGCCAGAGAGCATCAAATTCATCTTCTGGCAGTGTATCTTCCAGGAGTTCAAAACTCTCGGGCAGACAGACTCAGTCGAGTTCTGCTTCCACACGAGTGGTCCCTGCATATGGACCAGATACACAGAATCTTCCAGGAATGGGGGACCCCGGACATAGACCTCTTTGCAAGTCCGTGGAATGCCAAACTTCCCCGGTTCTGTTCCAGGACTCCGTGTCAGGGAGCTCAGGCCAACGACGCCTTTCTCCTGCATTGGGGTCAGGAATTCCTGTATGCTTTTCCACCCATTCCTTTGATTCCCAAGACTCTGTTCAAACTTCAGAGGGATCACGGGTCGATGATCCTTATAGCTCCACGCTGGCCACGCCAAGTGTGGTTCCCTCTACTTCTACAGCTCTCCCAGAGCTCCTCCCTGGACCTGGGAGCTGCGCCAGACCTTCTGTCTCAGGAGAAAGGGACTTTGTGGCACCCAAACCCCAAGTCCCTACATCTCCGAGCTTGGTTACTGAAGGCTTAAGCCTTCATGAGTTTAATCTTTCTCAGCCAGTGAAAGATATCCTTCATGCCTCTAGGAAACCCTCTACCAGGCGTTCCTATGCTTTCAAATGGAAACGTTTTTCCATTTGGTGTGCTCAACAGGGTCTTGACCCTCTGGCACTTCCTTTGAATTCTCTACTAGACTATCTCCTGCATCTTTCCAATGCAGGCCTCAAGACGAATTCAGTACGAGTCCATTTAAGTGCTATTGCAGCATCCTTAAAACCTATAAATGGACAACCTGTCTCCTCTCATCCTCTCGTTGCAAGGTTCATGAGAGGCCTGACCCTAACTAAACCTCCCATCCGACCTCCGCCGGTAGCATGGGATTTGAACCTAGTTCTAGGTCAGCTTATGAAACCACCTTTTGAGCCTTTGGACTCTACCTCCTTGAAATTTCTTTCCTGGAAGGTTCTTTTCCTTATTGCAGTCACTTCGGCTCGCCGCATCAGTGAACTGCAGGCTTTGGTGGCTAATCCACCTTATACCAGATTTCATCATGATAAGGTGGTCCTTAGGACGAATCCCCACTTTATTCCCAAAGTGGTCTCGCCTTTTCATCTTAATCAAGAGGTATATCTACCTGTTTTTTTCCCGGTTCCTCATGCATCCAGTGCAGAGAGGAACCTTCATACTCTTGACTGTAAAAGAGCTCTCGCCTTTTACCTCAACAGGACTCAGCCACATCGAAAGTCTTCCCAACTTTTTGTGGCTTTTGATCCTTCTCATTTGGGACTTCCAGTCTCCAAACGTACACTTTCCAATTGGATTGCTCAGTGTATTTCTTTTGCTTACCAGAGTAAGAACATTTCTCTGGAAGGCCATGTCACAGCTCACAATGTGAGAGCCATGGCTACTTCTATGGCTCATCTTCACTCTGTATCCATAGATCAGATCTGTCGAGCAGCCACTTGGGCCTCGGTTCATACCTTCACAGCCCATTACTGTTTGGACAAGGACTCCCGCCGGGATGCCTTGTTTGGTCAGGCTGTCCTCAAACACCTGTTCCATACTTAAGCAACTCCTGCCCACCTTCCCTGAATGGATGCCTGAGATCCATACGAAGATGGTTTACCCTTGGAGGGGGATCTCCCAGGCATCTTAGCTAGGGAGTCCCCATATGTGAGGACTTATTCCTGCTTGTTCCTGGAGATAGCACAGTTACTTACCTGTAACAGGTGATCTCTGGGAACAGCAGGAATTAGTCCTCACAGCCCACCCACCTCCCCTAGGAGTTGTATCTTCTATCTATCTACCTTCCTTTCCTCTCTATTGTCTCAGCTATAAACTCGAACTGAAGAGAGCTGGTAAGGAAGGCGGGAAGGCAGCGCGCATGCGCTGTGGGAAGCCCCAAAAGCTTTTCATCTGAAAAGCTGGGGAGCTTTCCCGCGCGGGCTCCGTCGGTTCCGACTTACCCATATGTGAGGAGTAATTCCTGCTGTTCCCAGAGATCACCTGTTACAGGTAAGTAACTGTGCTTTATTTGCAGTCATCACAGTGACAGTCTTTGTCTGGGGGGCCATGCACCTGCTCTCTTTCCAGAATCTTTTAATTTTGGACCCTAGGCGTGACAGTTATAAGCCTAACCACTTTACTGGGTAGACTGAGTGGGTCATTTTGGTCTTTATCTGCTGCTGTGTTACTATGTAAATCCACAACAGCAGCACCTATAGTTGGAACTCCCTTGGCCTGGGCAGTGGTAGATCTGGGCAAGGAATTGAACTAGTGTCCAGTGCATGGTTTCTGAATCACTGTGCCAACCCCGTTTCCTCTGTTCTATTTACAAAGCAGCTGTACCCCATGCAAGAGATCTGCATTTACTTTGTACCAATTTAAAACAGGAAAAACGTGCAGTTGAAATAGCACCTGAAGAGCTTGCAGGAATAAATATGTCTTTTGTTTTTTTTTTTGCTTGCCTGGTTCTTACATTTCCTCTTGGTTTTAGGTTGGCCTGTGGTGATGTGGAAGGGAAGTTTGACATATTGTTCAACCGAGTACGAACTATTCAAAAGAAAAGTGGACAATTTGATGTAAGCTGCTCCCTTTTTTAATGGCAGGAAGGGAATCCTATAGAAATATCTCATCATCTCACTGCATTTACCTTTTACAGACAAGGCGAGTCAGGGGATACAGTTAGGTTGCCATCTTTAGCCAGATAGAATGCCTACAATTCTTTTCCATCCCCAGGGAATGTGAGTGCTATGGCCAGATATCTTCAGCCAACTTGTGAAGTGGGCTCAGAATTTGAACATGGAACTGTTAAAACTGTTTTTCTGTGTGTTAACTCTGGCTTGGTTTATGTTCTTTCAGCTGTTGCTTTGCACGGGAAATTTCTTTGGCTCTTCAGCAGAGGCAGAGAGTGAATGGGAGGAATACAGAAAAGGAATCAAGAAAGGTAGGGAGCCGAAGAGGCAGAGGAATCAGTTTCTCCTAATGCAGCGGCCTCCCTCCGGGGTTGCCAACTCTTGACAGTGTGTTTTACTGTTGAAAATATAATAACGTTTTGTTTTCTTCTTTTTTTTCTGACGTACATTTTATTCTTGTCTTTTGTTTAAAGCTGGACTTACCATGCCAAAATTGGCCATTTATTGACAACACATAGCTCAATATCGGGGCCGGCCCTTCCACCTAGGGGGCACAATTTTAGGGGCAGTAGCAGAAGGCAGCCAACTTAGCGGCTGCCACTGCCACCTCTCCCCCCAAACATTCCAGGAGTGGCTCCCTTTCTGCTGTTTCTGAATATTGGCACTGAAGAGGTAAATGAAGCTGCTGTAGAGCCTCAGGTTTAAAGTGTGCTGAAAGCCTCTGTCAGCAGGAGGTGTGTGGGATTGACGAGGGTTTCCAGAGCGCTTGAACTTGAGGCTCTGCAGTGCCGACATTAAGACATAACAGAAAGAAGAAAGTAGCTCCTGGAAGGTTTGGGTGGCAGGAGCGTCAGGTGGCGGCAATGGCTAAAGGTTAGCACAGGATAACTGATACCCTTGTGCCAGCCTTGCTCACAGCTCCCAAGACAAAAGAAAATGTCCTTCAGGATTAAATAAGTTAAAAGTACCTTACAGGAGCAGGTCTACTTCCCAAGCTGGTTGAGCAGTAGAATAACTTGAGATCAGCTGTTATAGAATGAGCCATGTACCCACCAGTGTTATGTCTGGCTACGGGTAGTGCCTCATTTTGGAGTTTTGTAGGGTAAACAGAAACCAAAAATCCAGTCGCTCTAGTGGAGAACTTTTATGTTAAAAAAAAGATATACAATAGAATATGGAATTTTGTGAGATTTTCATTTTACATGGTTCCAATGACCCTAATATTAAAAAAGCAACAGATATGCAGCGAGGTAGCAGGGCCCTGTGCTTGTGTTTTGGACTGTTTCTAATAATAATCCATTTGCTGAAAATCAAGGCAGTTGTACTGTAGACAATGTGATTTTTCATTAATACCTCTTGACATTCTTTAATATCTTGATTTTCTTTTAAAGCTCCTATTCAGACTTGCGTCTTGGGTGCCAATAACCAGGAAACTATCAAATACTTTCAGAATGCTGATGGCTGTGAGCTGGCTGAAAATATTATGTACTTGGGTATGTAGCCAAAGAGTGCAGCCCCGATTTCTCTTGTGGTGCTACACTGAATTCACCATTCCACTGAATACCCACTTCTGCTGTTTTGCCGAATACTGAATCTTTATTTTTATTGTAACCCTGTGAAACCAAATGACAAGCTGAAATATTTTTCAGACGACTTGTATGTGAGATTTATAACAGTGCTTCCAGTCCAGTCCAGACGAATGGGGTTATGTTCATCTACTAGTAGGTGGAGACTGAGAACACAGGCTATAAGTAGCCTGGACTAACTGACAATAGCCAGTATTGCTCAGTCTCCAGCAGGTGGTGAGCATAACTTGTGCAGTCTAGTGCTGGATTTGGGTCGATGGCAGTGTTTGCAGGCCCAGGATGCAGAATCTGGTGGTGCCAGGTCACTCCCCCAGCCGCTCCACTTCAGTGTACTCATTCTGTCTGTCCTCCTTTTCAACTTTATGGGAGGGGCCAGGGCTTGAGTGGGCTCTTGCACCTTTAAGACAGGAACAGGCAGCATGGTAGACCAGCTGCTGAGACAGAGTGTGTTCTTTGAGGGGGGGGGGAGCAGCCAACCGGGTAAGTCCAGAGGTGGTGCTGGGGGGGGGGGGGGGTACAGGTCGGCATGGGGGAAAGGCTGCGGGGCCATGGATCATGACCGGTGCGTTGCGTGCGGCAGCCGCAGGGCACAGATTTCTGAAGTTGGGCTGTGGCGTGGCTGCCTCCAGGAGAATGCAGCTGCCGCAGCTGCCTCGGGGGGGGTGGGGGGGTGGGGCTGGAAACCTGCAGGGCAGAGGTTAGGGAGCTAGACAGTGCTCCCGGGGCTGGCAGTGGTCCCATCGTTTTGGAAGGAATTGTTGCCATTTTGAATACATCGGGTGCTGCAGATTTGGAGGGAACAGAACCCCCTAGGCTGCAGCCCATGGCTGAATTTTCTCCTGGGACATCGGCTGAGTTATAGAGGCAGAGTGTGGGGGTCAGGAGTTCCCCCTTTTCCACCAGGCCATTGTCATGAAGCAGGGCCTGGGTGAGGGGTCCATGGCCTCCGCCAAGTCTCCCTTGGGTAGGGGGCTAGGGTCTTTAGCAGTGGCTAAGCACCCATGAAGAAAGAGGTTGGAGGAGGATGTGGAGCTAGACTCGGTGGTTTGGTTCGAATTCATGAACTCTTTGGAGGGGATGATGGACCTCCCGTAAGAGCACACTCGGGAGGCGGGAGAGCTCCCAGTGGGAGAGGATCAGACAGCGGTGTGGATTTTTCACGGGGTGAGCTACCCTCTCTTATTTCGGAGTCCCTGGCACTTTCGTGAATTGCAGAAGAGGTTAGGTCTGAGTCCTCAGAGGATCCACTGATGGAGGGCATCCATAAGCCCCCGAGGTCCTTTCTGGTCCATAGGTCTCTGAAGGCGATGATTACAAAGGAATGGAATGCTCCTGATGCAGACTTGTGCGTTTGGAGTATGGTGCAGCTGTACCCGATTCCCTCTGAGGAGAGGGAGATGCACTTGCCTCAAGTGGATGCGCTCGTGATGGCGGTTATTCGTAAGACCACCATCCAGGTGGAGGGTGGTGTGGCCTAAAGGACCCACAGGACAGCCTATGGAAGCTCTGCTTAAGCAGGCTTTCACGGTGTTAGCGCTGACCTTGCAGGGAGCTATATAGGGAGCTTACATGGCTAGGGCCTATCTCCGGTGGTCTCAAAGGATTCTGGAGGAGACAGTGGCAGATTTCACTAGCTGGGCGGAAGCTGCTAGGCTGGAGTCTGGGTTGGACATTTTGGTATATCTGCTCTATGAATTCATTTGAGTGTCGGTCAGGAGTATGGCTACCTTGGTCTTGGCGCGCCAGCTGTTATGGTTACGCAATTGGTCGGTGGAAGTGGCCTTTAAGGCACGGCTTAGCAAGCTGCCCTCTGCAGGGAAGTTGCTATTTGGAGAGGATTTGGAAAAACTGGTCAAGGATTTAGGAGACTCCAAGCTGCCTATGCTACCGGAGGATAAGCTCAAAGGGGCTGGCAGATTTGTCCTCTTGAGGGGCTGTGGTTGGGATACTCACAGGTTTTGGCCTGCTTGGGCGGTGAATCTGCAGAGATCCCATTTCCTACAGCGAGGCCTGTCCTTTCGTGGGGGCTCCCAAGTCTTCCCAGTGAAGGTGTGGGGGCCCTAGTGATGATCCAGCAGTGGGCAGTCACCTGCTACAGTTCTTTTCCGCTTGGACCCAGATTATGTCAGACGCCTGCATGCTGGAGATGATCAGAGACAGTTACGCTCTCAAGTTAGCCGGGCCCCTTATGGCAAGGCTCGGGCTGTGGAGGAGATGCCCGAGCACTTGTTGCAGCTAGAGGTGGTCATACCGGTCCCTCGAGGCGAATAGGGCTCATCTCAGTATTCCTTCTATTTTGTGGTGCCCAAGAAGGAGGAGTTCTTGCATCCTATTCTCGATTTGAAAGGGGTTAACAGGGCCCTGAAAGACCATGAAGGTACCGTGCTTCTACATGGAAACCATACACTTAGTAATAGTGGTGGTGCAACAGGGAAAGTTTCTGACCTCTCTGGATTTGACTGAAGCTTGCTTACATATTCCCACCTGCCCCAATCACCAGCGATTTCTGTGATTTGCGGTGCCGTGGGGGAATTTTCCGTTTCAGTTCTTACCCTTCAATCCAGCCACTGTACCTTGGGTGTTTACCAAGGTCATGGTGGTAGTGGCAGTGGACATATGCAAGCAAGAGGTCCTCCTCCATCCGTACCTAGATGATTGGCTGATTTGGGTCGTCATTCTAGGAGAGTTTTGAGGCAATTACCCTGGTGATCAGGTGCCTGCAGAATTTGGACTGGTAATCAACTTGACCTAGAGCAGACTGGAGCCTTCTCAGTTCTTGGAGTATCTGGGGGCTTGGTTCAACACCCACTAGGGAATGTTTTTTCTCCCAGAGAGCGGGATTGCAATGTTGCAGGCCCAGGTGCAGGAGTTGAGGAGGGTTCCCCACCCATCTGTTGCTTTCAGATCTTGACCTCTGTGTTTGTCATGACTAGATTGTAAGTGCTGTGTTTTTGTCTCTAGATTGTCGGCTCTTTGTTTGTCTTAACTAGATTGTAAGCTCTGACGAGCAGGGACTGTCTCTTACATGTCTGTACAGCGCTGCATACGACTGGTAGCGCTATATAAATGCTCAATAGTAGTAGTAGGTGCTGGACTCTATGGCAGCCGTTTTGGACTTGGTGCCTTGGGCAAGGTTACTCATGTGGGCCGTTCAGGTGGAGTTGCTGTCGAAGTGGTCTCCCCAGTTGCAGTCCATGGAGGTTTGCCTTCCATTTTGGGCAGAAGCCCGAACGAGTTTGAAGTGGTGGCTGAATTCAGAGAGACTCTCAGCGGGGGATGCCTCTTGAATCTCAGAACTGGGTGGTGGTTACCACGGATGCTAGCCTGTTCGGATGGGGTGGACGTTGTCTGTCTGTCTGTCTGTCTGTCACAGGTGGCTCAGGGCAGATGGAACCAAGAGAAGAGTCGTTGGTTGATCAGTCACTTGGAGATGAGGGCAGCACATCTGGCCTTAGAGGTGATCCTTCCGCTGCTGAGTCACAGGGTGGTGCAAGCACCATTGGACAGTACCATGACAGTGGCATGGTAAAGTAGCCCAAATGCCCTCAAGTATGGAGCAGACAGAGCTTAAAGATCCCAATTTACCCATGTCTAACAATAGCCAAATTAACATGAATAAAATACATTCTCTAAAATGCTTGTATGCAAATACTAGAAGTCTAAAGAATAAGATGGGAGAGTTAGAATATATAGCACTAAATGAAAGGTTAGATATGATTGGAATATCAGAGACATGGTGGAAGGAGGACAACCAGTGGGACACTGTGATACCTGGGTACAAACTATATCGTAATGATAGAGCTGATCAAATTGGTGGAGGGGTTGCGCTCAATGTTAGAGAGGGCATTGACTCAGAAAGGATTAAAGTTTTGCAGGAAACAAAATCTGCTGTAGAATCTATATGGATTGAAATTCCATATAAAAGGGGGAAGGCGATGGCAGTGGGGGTGTACTATCGAGCACCTGGCCAGAATGACCAAATGGATGATGAAATGCTCAAAGAAATCAAGGAAGCTAACAAAAGTTACAGTGCAGTAATAATAATGGGTGATTTCAACTACCCCGGTATCGACTGGGTCAGTGTCACGTCAGGACATGCTAGGGAGATAAAGTTCCTAGATGAAATAAATGACTGCTTCTTGGAGCAGCTGGTTCATGAACCGACCAGAGGGGAAGCCAAATTAGACCTAGTCCTTAGTGGAACACCAGATCTAGTGCAAGAGATAAGGGTGTTGGGGCCACTTGGCAATAGTGATCATAGCATGATCGCCTTTGATTTGATTAGTGGAGGAGGGATAGTAAGGAAAGGATCTGCAGATGTCAATATTCCAGGTGGTTGTTTGCGAGGCCTATGTTTCTCAAGCGTGCTTCCGCTGGGCTCAGGCGATACCAGTGGCTGCAGGGGCGGCAGGCTCCTTGGAGGTGACTCACCTGAAGTCCGGTGCAGCATTCGTGGCAGATGCCTTTTACGATCTGATTTGCACCACAGCTAAGGGCGGAACTGGGCAGCTGATATTTCATTGAAAACTCTCCTGAGCTGGCTTCCCTTCTAGGGGAAGTTGCTGTTTGAGGAGGCCCTAGAGAAGTTGGTTAAGGAGCTGGGTGAATCCAAGGGAGGCAAGCTTACCAAAGTGGCAACACCGGCGAGAGGTCAGCCGAGAGATGTCTGGCGTTTTCAAGTGGCCCGTTTTTGCTCCTTTTCAGCGAGCACGCTATCCAAGCAAAGGGATTCCCTTTCAGGGAGACTGGAGGTGGGCAGAGGATATTACTCAGCCGCCTCCTTGGCTCTAAAGAAGATGCAATGAAGTGAGGAGGGCCTAGGGTCGGGCAGAGCCAGTGGGAGGTTGGATTGGTTGTTTGTCCTTTTTGGAGGGTCTTTGCCAAGTGTATGTGGCCTCGAAAGCTTTGTGGCATGTTGGATCAAGGAGACGATTGCGTCGGCATATCTGCTGCGGAGAAAGCAGCCACCTCCAGGCCTAAGGGTGCATTCCAAGAGAGCGCAAGCCACTTCTTGGGTGGAGTGTACGCTCATGCCTTTGATACTTGCTGGGCAGTGATGTGGTCGTCGCTGCATACCTTTTGTCTGTCATTACCGTCTGGATGTGCAGATGGCCAGAGATGCATTATTTGGAGCTTCGGTAGTGCAAGCTGAGTTGTGTGACCTGCCCAGACTTAGTTCAGCTTTGGTACATCCTGCTTATCAGGACTGGACTGAAAGGATGATCAGGAAGGTGAAATTAGACTTACCTGCTAATTTGCTTTCCTTGAATGCCTCCAATCCAGTCCCGGACCCGCCCGAGTTTGTTCACGGTTTCAGAGAAGCGAGCCCTGGGTTGTGTAGTGGTTGTAGTCCTCTGTCTTTGTTGAGAGTAGTAATGGGCCCAGGGTGTACATTCATTCCGTCAGGTGTGGCTCGGGTGGTTCCAGGTGTGTGCTCAGTACAGTGGATTTGCACGAGCATTTCTTTGTCCCGTGCCAAACCATACAAACAGAAGAAGAAATGGAAAAAGAAAGTTCATTTTTTATGAGAGATGTTGCGAGAGGAGTCTGGTAGAAGGGTTGTCCCTTTGGGTATGCAGTGCTTCTGGGGGATCCTTTTCTGTTTCAGAAGAATGGCTGTTTGGCTTGTTAGTAGTTGGGCTGTAGCTTTGGCAATAGGATACCGACCTTGGTGGTTGGTACTGGTACCTTATATGGGATGGCATCACCAAGGTTTTGAGCATGCTCAGCCTCCAGCTGCTGGTAGAGGGAGACAACCCGCCTGTTGGGACTGGACTGGAGGCATTCAAGGAAAGCAAATTAGCAGATAATCTTCCATTTTGGTTTGCTTTTGTTGGACTATTTTTGTTATTTTTTTTCACACTGTTATTGCATTGATGATGATGAAATTTTTACTTGATTGAATGTTTCGAACCATGAGGTTGAGGATTCTCCAAAGAGAACAGACTGAAATCTGTAGCCTTTCACTGGGAATGTTCGCTCTTTTAAAAGCAACACTAAAGCACAATCTGTGTGGGTTATTTAGGTTGAGATGCCAATTTTGGGACATTTGCAATATGCAGCATATTTTGCATAAAGGTCTTGCTGAACGTGGAACCTTTTTTAACATGTACAAAGCCATGGGGGGGAAATACTTGTATTATGGCTTACTGCTTTGTCACCTTCTGATCGCCTATCCATCTCTCCCTACTTTGCCCTCCCCCTGAGTCTGATTCACTTAAATATTCTTGTATTGTCATCTTTTGCTCATACTGTCCTGACCTGATGAAGGAAGTTTACATTTTCTGACTAACTTTCAGAAATGAATTTAGTTGGCTAAATAAAAAAGATATTAACTTGATTTATTTTTGTTTTATGCAAATAAGTTTTATTTATTTTATTTGTATTTAGCTGACACCTTTCCAGTAGTAGTTCGAGGCAATTTGCATTCAGGTACAGATATTTCTCCCTGTCCCCAGAGAACTTCAGCTGTTTTTGTTCCTGAGCAATGGAGGGTTGTGTTATTTGCCAAAGGCCTCAAGGAGTGTCGGTGGCATCTGATCCCTTTAAAGTGGATTAACATGGTGACCACACTACATTTTCCTTTATGTTTTTAAATGTGCTACCTGTTAGTCCCAGACTATTTGAAAGGGAAATAACTGTTTGCTATTTACCTATTCCACCCCAGTTATTCCAGTTTATACTGCTAATCTAAGGCTAAATCCACTAGAGTGCATTATCGCTGATGCCATTAATGCACATTATTAATAATGGGTCCCATTGTATAAATTGGGCCTGTTAGTGCACACTGAATGTAGCAGCGCACTTCAGTATATCTAGCCTTAAGATCGTACCTGAGGCAGGGTAACATGACTTGCCCAGAATCCTAGAGTGTCGGTGACAGAAGTGGAATTTGAATGCTTGTTTCCGTGGTTTGCAGTCCATTGCCCTAACCATCATGCTACTTCTCTTGGAGCTTCCCTCTTATCCACTCACTAGTCACCTCCCATCTTGACTATTGTAACCTGCTCCTCACTGGTCTCTTTCTGAATAACTTCAGCAGTGTTGTGATGCACATGTAACCCCTCTTCTCAAGTCACCTCACTGACTCCCTATCCGTTTCCACATCCAGTTAAAACTTCTCCCACTTACCTACAAGTGCGGCCCCTCACTACCTTTCCTCTCATCTCGCTCTACGCTCCTCCTTGGGAGCTCTGCTCCTCTGTGCCCTTCTTTGCCACTGCCAGCTGCAGACTTTATTCTTTCCACTTGCTGCTCTATGTGCCTGGTACAAACTACCTGAGTTGGTGTGTCGGGCTGCTTCTCTGGCCATATTCAAGTTCAGGCTGAAGACCCACCTCTTTGAGGCTGCTTTTGGATGCTGACGCTCCTCATTCTCTTGTCCGCTACTTATGTGTATCTCGCCCTATTCTAGTCCCCAGTTTTGTGATGTTTTTTCATCTTGATTAGATTATACGCTGTAATGAGCAGGGACTCTGCCACATCTATATGTATAGTGCTGCATATGCCTTGTAGTGCTATACAAATGATTAGTAGTAGTAGTTATCATTGACTGTAACCTTGATCAAGTCATTTTATCTTCTTTTGCCTCTGGAGTCTGTTTGGGAAGATGCTTATGCTACTCTGGATTTTCTGGGCAGCAAATACAACAAAGGACCAAAAAAATGCTGTCTGAGTTTTCTTTACAGAGAGTCTGTAACTTTTACAGTAGGGGGCTTGAGCCAAGATCTTGCAGGTTTGCAAAGTTGTACACCAGTATTTTCCTGTTGCTTCAGCCCATCTGGTATTCTTGTCTCTAATGGTGCTTTTTTTGCCAATGCAGGCCGTAAAGGTTTATTCATGGGCGCATCTGGACTACAGATTGCCTATCTGAGTGGCATCGAATCCCGGATCGAGCCGGCCACTGCATATGGCTTCACTTCCAAGGACACCACATCTCTGAAAACAGCTTTGATTTCTGGTTCCAACTTCAAAGGTGTCGATATCTTGATGACATCTCCCTGGCCAAAAGAGGTTTGGAACTATGGGAATAATCCTGTACGTATTCCTACATTTGATTTTTACGTTTATCATTGCTATTGGTCCAGAAAGATATTCTTTATAATTGATTTGATATTTAGGTTTTATTGGGATTTTAAAGGAAAACTAGCAGTTATTTTCCCTCATGTTATTTTTGTGGACTTGACTTCTTATGCATGGTTTTTAGTCATGTTAACTCAGAGAACACATGGACAGTAGTTTATATAACAGGCCACCTATGTGCAAAGGCCAAGTAAGTACCTCTTTTGAGGCTGTTTTATAAAGATGCCTACACACACATTGTTTATTTTATTTAAAAAAAAGAAGCTAGGGGCAAACTGGCAGAAATTGTAGCCGTTTACACTTATTCAGGAACAGGTGTAAATGTTAGCGCAAAAATATGCAGATAAGTGACGTGCATTCTTGCTCCTTCCCCAGGTCATGTAAAAGCCCATGCACAGGTCACCTGGGCTAATATTCTAAAAGCTCTTTTACATACTTGTGCATGAAAGATATGCAGATAAGTGACGTGCATTCTTGCTCCTTCCCCAGGTCATGTAAAAGCCCATGCACAGATCACCTGGGCTAATATTCTAAAAGCTCTTTTACATACTTGTGCATGAAAGATATGCAGATAAGTGACGTGCATTCTTGCTCCTTCACCCAGGTCATGTAAAAGCCCATGCACAGATCACCTGGGCTAATATTCTAAAAGCTCTTTTACATACTTGTGCATGAAAGATATGCAGATAAGTGACGTGCATTCTTGCTCCTTCCCCAGGTCATGTAAAAGCCCATGCACAGATCACCTGGGCTAATATTCTAAAAGCTCTTTTACATACTTGTGCATGAAAGATCCTTGATAAAGTTATCCCGGACCAGGCAAGGCACCATGTCTGCTTTTAATAAAGGAAAGAGATGCATGCGTTGTGTGACTTCCTTTTATACAGTTCCTAAGAGGAAGTAGATACACCCATTTATGCCTTTTCTGATTTGGATGTCATTCAGTGCATGTATGTGCGGGCAAGAATCGGCACATGGACGTTGTAGGGAGTATCAGCAGGCAAACAAAAAAATGTTGTCTGAGTTATGCGAAGGGGAAGTATGCTGTTTCCCTTCCCAGAGGCTTGGTGAGACTTTCTGACAATGAGCCACGAGAGAGGCAAGTCTGTGTAGATATATATTAGATTTATTATGGGTGGAAAAACAGAGAACTTAAGACTGAGGTAATAAGCTGTAGCAGCGATAATCACTCTCTGGCAACCAAAGGTCAAAAGCTCACTCTGAACTCTTTCCTGTACATTTCCTAAGTTATCTGATTAATTCCCGCATCTGGTTGAAGACGTACAGTAAGACTCGGACCCCAGCTGCATTCGTCATTTGGCAGAGCTAAGGTACCAAGCAGTCTCCAGAACAGCATGAGGTCCAAAGAAGCAGATAAGCAAGCCACACTGGCTCTAGCTATGGGATGCAAGCTTTATGGAGAAACAAAACACAGGAGGTGTCTGCGGGAGTCTCAGTTTGTCTCACAGGGTTAGTGGAGTAGCCTTGGGATGACGCAGAGTGTCTTTGTGCTTATACAAGCAACAAGAAAGGCAAAATGGCCCCCCGAGTTCTTTTATGCGTACAGTATTATTCTTTGTGATGAGTCCTTATCACATTTTGGTGTTTGGTTGACATGAGACACTGCGAGGTGTCTTGGTGAATCAGGAGGCAGTCATTGTGTGGTCATCTTGTGCACAGTAGATTTATTATGGGTGAGAGACAAAATGCATTAGAAGAAGGTGTGCGGTCTTCTACATTGTTGCTAGTTCCCAAGGCCAGTAGAACAGTCTGTGGATGAGAGAGGCCTAAGAAGCAGGTTCTCTTGCTCGTAAGTATGGTAGGAAACAATAGTCTGTATACAGACACACAAAGACTTGGCAGGCAATTGCTTGGAGGCCTGCAGGTCTGAGGCTTGAAGTTTCTGAAGCACGAATCCATTTTGTTTGGTTCAGGCTTTGGTTCAGAGTAGGTTGCAGGGTACCTGTCCTACATCCTGCCCCCTTTTTTTCTTAAGATGAAATAGCTGCAAGGGAGCACATTCCCTTTTAAAAACCTAACTAACATTACTACTGTGCAGATCAGAACCAAATGACTTATGGTTGATTAAAGTATGATAATCGGATAATTGTTCTAGCACAGGAGATGCATTAAAGCAGAGGTTCCCAACTCCAGTCCTTGCATGAGATGCATTTGCATGCACTGCCCCCATTGTATTCAATGTATCTCATGCATATTCATTAGGGACAGCCTGAAAACCTGAATGGTGTTTGGCCCTCCAGGACTGGAGTTGGGAACCTCTGCATTAAAGGAATACTGCATGATAATACTGTGAATACATACAGTTAGTAAAGAAAGTTAATATTAAAATGATATGGATAAAATCAAATCAACTCAATCAATGTAATGAGTATAACTTCAAACGTAGTAGTATATAGTGTACTTAAACCTAAACTTGGCATATTGGTGTTAGTGTAGATTCAAACTTCCAGGTTGTCCAGCTAGATCAGTCCAGACAAGTGGGCTATGTCCCTCTGCTAGCAGATGTCGAGACAGAGAAAGTCAAAGAGCCAAACTAAGCTGTGACCTCACCTGGCATAACCCCAGGCACAGCTAGAGGGCTCCTCAGTACTTTCTCTGTCTCAGCAGATGTTGGACCCGTTTTCTTCTCTAGTGGCCTGCAGCTTACTTGGTTCTGTACTTTTTTGGCTGGGCCACTTGGATCCCACGGTGGTACGAGTCTCCCTGGCCATCGGATCCATTGGGCTAGCTCCTGGCTACGTGAACCAGTACAGCTTGGTGGTGGGCATTCGATCAGGAGAACCCTTGGAGAGGCACTAGGCCTATTTTGTGCCCTTTCTTTTGTTTCTTCCCCTATACCTTTTCTTTCTTTTTAGAAACAACAACAAAAAAGGATAGAATAACAAAGGTGAACTACAGATTTCACTTAGCAGCTGCCTGAGTACTTCTCCTTCAGGCGCTCTCCCCCCCCCCCCCCACCTCTGCTGCCCCACCTTTGCCCGCGCTCTCCGGGAACACAAGAGTGCAGCAACTGACCTGCTTCCAGCTTGAACGCTGCCTTCTCCATGGACTCGGTGGCAGGGGAGCCGCTGCACCACATTGTGAGTCATGGCCGCGGCCTGCTTACCGAAGCCACATTTTTCCTTTCTTTTCTTGTCTGTGCCATTTTCTACGGGTCTCCTGATGTTGCGCTGGTGCGTTTGGCGTCATTTTGAAGGGCTACGCTCACACGCTCTCTGTCAGCATGTTGGCGTCCCTTCCTAAGTGCCTGGTGTGTGCTAAGAAGCACTGAGTGCTCATCAGCGGCCTCTGCTCCCTCTGTGATAGTCATCCAGGGGAGTCTTCAGCAGCCTCGGCCCCTCCCTCTACAGCCGATCAGCCTGTCTTGTGGTCAGTGGAGCCCAGGATCCCCCTACTACCAGCTCCTGCTCCTGCGTTGGCCTCCACAGCACTGGATACTTTATTTCCTCCCCTCCTTCTTCCACAGCATCAGGGTGGAGACCCTCCTGCCACTGAATTTTCTATTTTATTCCAGTATGTCTAGAATCTCTTGAAAGGGGGCCAAGCACTGATATCCTGCAGCCTTGTCCTCTGCCATCCGCAAGGACCTGTAAACGCCCCGATGCTTCCTCGCCTTGACCCTCCAAGGGCTCAGCATGGGAAGACGAGGATTCAGTGGATGGCAGGGACCTGGGGAATGCCTCCCCTGTCTTTTCCTCAAATCCAGCATCGGAAGCTGAGGAGGGAGAACTTTCTCCTCTGGAGCACGATTCAGATTCCATGGCAGTCTGTCTCCGTCGCCGTGATGAGATTCTGGCTTTGATTGCCCAGATTATAAAGGAGCTGCACATTTCTGAGGGGGCCCCCTCTACCCAACCTCCTTCCACCACTGATCCCATTGTGGCGGGCATTAAAAAGCACGCTCGTGCCTTTTCCTTTCCAGCAGAGCTGCAGCAAATGGTGGTGGTGGAGTGGGATGCCCCAGATGCACCTTTGAGACAGGCTCGCCGTCTTGGGCGTATCTACGCGTGATCTACATCTGATTTGGATCAGTGGCTGTGATTCCTGAGGCTAGATGCTCTCATCGCCGCGGTCACTAAGTACACTACCATCCTAGTGGAGGGTGGTTCAGCTCTCCAAGACATTCAAGATCATAAAGCGGAGGGTCTACTTAAGATGGCCTTTTTGGCATCTTCCTTGGCTCTCCAGGCTTCCTCCTGCAGTGGCCTGGGCGCCCGGGCGCTGCTTTGCTGGATTCAGCTTTTGCCCGAGGATGAGAACTTGGCATGCCTCAAGTCCTTCGCAGCTTTCCTGGCGGATTCCTTCTATGATCTCCTCCGCCTCTTGACTCACAGTATAGCTGCAGTCACAGTGGCCCGCCGGTGGCTTTGGCTCCGCAATTGGTTGGTGGATATGGCATCCAAGGGATGCCTTGCTAGGTTTCCCTTCAATGGCCGCTTGCTGTTCGGCTCAGATCTCGAGCAATTGGTAAAGGACCTTGGAGAGGCTAAGCTGCAACACCTGCCCGAAGATCATCCTAAGAACTCCTCCAAGTGGATCTCGTCTGTGCCCTCTTCGCAATCCAGGTTTTGTGATTCCAGGAAATACCGATCGAATAAGCCGACTGATGCTCCTTTGGCTCCGGCACCACACTGCACTTCCTTTTGTGGCATGCAGTATTCCTATGGCTGGTCGGTGGCAGGGAGCAAGTCCGCCTCCCACACCGCACACTGACAGGTTGGAGGCCGTTTGCGGCATTTTACGATGAATGGGTACAAATTACCATGGACTGCTGGGTTCTCAGTGTTATTTGACAGGGCTATGTTCTCGATTGCACACGATCCATCCAGGATTCCCTTGTCTCCTCTCCCTGCAGGGACCCTCCAAAGAGAGCTGCCGTTCTCGGCACCCTGCACAGTCTCCTGCAGTTGCAGTCCATTGTACCTGTATCCCTGGAGGAGAGAGGTCAGGGACCCTACTCCATCTACTTAGTTGTCCCAAAAAAGGACGGTTCATTCCACCCTATTCTTGATCTGCAGGGCATCAACCGCAACCTCATTGTCCCCACCTTTTGCATGGAGACCTTTTGTCCGTCATTCAGGCTGTCAGGTCAGGAGAGTTCCTAGCCTCTCTGGACCTTGCTGAGGCTTACTTTCACATCCCCATTCGGCTGGAGCAGCAGCAGTAGCTCTGCTTCACTGTCCTGGGCTCTCATTTTCAGTTTGACACTATGTCCTTCGGTCTCACGACGGCACCGTGCACATTTTCCAAGGTCATGGTGGTGGTCACGGCACCGCTCTGGCAAGAAGGAATCTGCATCCATCCCTATCTGGATGAACGGCTGATCCACGGCAAATCCTATGGTGAGACCTTTGCGGCTGTACAGCTTGTGGTTCAGTTCCTCGAACAGCTCATATGGGACATCAACCACACCAAGAGCTGCCTCACACTGTCGCAAACTCTCGAGTTCCTCGGCGCCCGGTTTGACACCTGTGTCAGCCAGGTCTTTCTCACCCCAGACCGCTGGCTGAAAGTCTGCCTGCAGTTGCGCCGTTTTCTGTTGCTCTCTCTGCCCACCACTTGGGATTATCTGCAGTTACTCGGAATCATGACAGCAACGTTGAAGCTGGTCCCTGGGCAAGAACTCACACGTGACCGCTTCAGGCTGCCCTTCTGCCTCACTGGTCACCCGTCTTGCAGGAGTTCCAGGTCCCGCGTCTACTCCCGCTGCTGGTCTGCCTCAGTCTCCACTGGTGGATGTCCAGGTGCAGCGTCATGCAGAGGATGCCTCTCGAATCCCCATCTTGGACCCTCCTCACGACCGATGCCAACTTGTCAGGATGGGAGGCGCACTGCTTGGGTCGCACGGCGCAAGGCCTGTGGACGCTGAGAGAGGTGCAATGGACAGTCATCTGTAGAAGCCCGGGCCATCTGCCTGGCCTTGCTCCACTTCTGGAGCCTCTTGCATGGACAGTCTGTATGAGTCCTTTCCAACAATGCGACGGCCATGGCTTATATCAATCACCAGGGGAGGGCACCAAATGCAGCACAGTGGCCAGAGAAATGTATCTCCTGTTCCCCTGGGCTGAAAGGCATCTGCAAGCCCTTTCAGCGCAGCACATCACTGGGGAGGACATTGTTGAGGCAGACTTCCTCAGTCGTCACCTTCTCAATCCTGGCAAGTGGGAACTGGCCCCAAGGGCATTCATTCACATAGTTTGATGCTGGGGCCCACTGGACTTGGATCTCATGGCCACGAGCGGCAACTCCAAGGCTCCTCATTTTTTCAGTCATCGCGAGGAGCCAGCCTCTAGCAGACTGGATGTGTTGGTCCACCGTTGCCCACCATCCTCCTGCTGTATGCCTTCCCTCTGTGGGCAATGATTCTCTGGCTGCTCCAGTGGATCGAACAGCATCCCCATCTCCTCATTCTGGTGGCACCCGATTTGGCCTTGTCACCCCTGGTACACAGACATGCAGCACCTGTTGACCGGGGCACCACTCTGCCTTGGAACTCGGCGGGGCTTTCTGCAGCAGGAGCCGTTCCATATGGAGGATCCTGCTCCCTTCTTGCTTATAGCATGGCCCTTGAGAGGAGGCACCTAAAAAAGCATGGCTATTCGGCACCAGTGATTGCTACCTTGCTGAAGGCCCATAGGGCTTTCACTTCCTTGGCATACACCTGCATCTGCCTCCCGTTCATCATGTGGTGTCGACAGTGCACCATTTTCCCATGGCAGGCCCGGGTGTTTTCCATACTCGTTTTCCTTCAAGCTGGCCTTGACAAGGGCCTCGCATGGAATTCCCTCTACGTTCAGGTGGTGGCGCTTTCAGCTTTTCGGGGGTCCATAGCACGGCAGTCCCTGGCCACCCATTGTGATGTCCGGCGGTTCCTTCATGGGGCTTGGATCCTTCAGCCTCCTGTCTGACCATTGGTACTGCCCTGGGACCTCGGTCTCATCCTTCGCGCCCCTTTTGAGCCCCTCTGGCGGACTACGTTGAAAGAAGTTACTCTTAAGACCATGTTTCCCATTGCCTCCACTAGGCACAGCTCTGAGTTGCAAGCCCTGTCCTGTCGTGACCCCTACTTCTCCTCCTTGTACCTTCCTTTTTGTCAAAGGAGCTTTCTGCCTTCCATGTCAAGCAGGCTTTCTCCCTCCCGGCCTTTTCTCTCAAGTAGTGTATGGGAGTGGATGCAGTGCTTCAGTACATGGATGTCCGGCGCGTTCTACTGCGCTACCTTAAGGTCACAAATTCATTCTGCCTTACCAACCATCTCTTTGTCCTCTTTTTGGGACTTCGCAAAGGCTATGTGGCATCCAAAACTATGTTTGGCCAGTGGATCCAGTACACTGTTGTCTCGGCCTATCTACTTATGCAGTGGCCTATTCCCCTGGTTCTGAAAACCCATTTGACCCGCTCACAAGCTACATCCTGGGCAGAGTCGGCCTGTGTGACTCCCCTGGACATTTGTCGGGCGGTGACCTGGTCATCCCGGCCTACCTTTGTTTGGCACTGCCGCCTCCAGGCACGAGCAACATCTCAATTTGGGTCACGGGTGCTAGCTACAATGCTCTTGTTCCATCCAGAGGGGGAGTAGCTTTGGTACATCCCACTTGTCTGGACTGGTCTAGCTGGGCGACCCGGAAGGTGAAATTTTCCTTATCATTAATTTCCTTTCCTGGAGTCTGGCTAGACCAGTCCAGTGCCCACCTCCACAGTCTGTGTATATAGTGCTCACAGCAGCTCGGGGCATCGGCCATGCTCACCATGTGCCGTGGTCCTTGTACATAGTTCGATTGTGTATAGTTCAATGGCTAGTTTCTTGAGCCGTGGTTTCTATAGGGGTTCTCTGGCTCCATTGCTTGTTATGAGCAGTACCGAGGAGTCCTCTAGCTGTGCCTGGGATTTATGCCAGGCGAGGTCAAGCTTGGTTTGGCTCTTTGACTTTCTCTGTCTCAACATCCGCTGGCAGGGTGACTTAACCCACTTGTTTGGACTGGTCTTGCCGGATTCCAGAAAAGGAAATTAACAGTAAGGAAAATGTCTCCTTAAAACTTAAATGTAAAAAGAGTAAAATGCATGGTGTTTTTATTTTACTAACAATCATTGATAAACGAAGCAGCTCAATTAAGAGTAATGGATAACTGAAAAAAAAAATTGGAGTCATTACTCAATAATGTGACCGTTCACAAAATCCTGCAAACGCATGGTAAGAGGAGTAGGTCTATGGCGTATAATGCAATGCAGAGTAAGACTCTGTCTTTGCCCTTCTTTTGGCTATTCACTTCCTGATCTCCTTGTACCAGCAAAGATGTGAGCAACAGCATAAGAAATAAAATCAGTTTGTAAAAGGTTCACATCACATGACTCAAAGTTGTAATTGGCAATTTCGAGGCTCTCTTGGTTAATAGCTCAACAGTGTGAGAGTCCTTATAGTCCAACAAGTAGTTCAGGGCTTCAGTGAAGTTAACCTCATGATCTTAAAACAAATCCAGCATCTGGATCTTGGTAGAAACAGGATCTGAATCGAGATAAAACAGCGATACTCCACCAGGGCCAGCCCATCCATTAGGCAAACTAAGCAGTTGCCCAGTGCAGCAACTTCTTGCGGTGGGGGCCGCAAAGAGCAGGATATTCTATTGTTTAGCTTTGATTTTGAAGCCAGAGGGTAGGTGTAAAGCTTAATGTCTGCATAGGGTGCCAATACCTTGAGCCAATTGTGGAGCTGGTCCTGCACCCCATCGGCATTAATAATGGAGTTCTTAGGAACCTCAATCAAGCAAATAGCAAGTAGAGGAACTGTTTGTGGTGTCGTGTTTATTCATGGTAACCATAAGCTCACTCAGAGGGGTACTGACTAACCAAGCATTATTTACAAAAGCAACCCTAGTTTCAGAAAAATCATCATATTTAGTCATGGTAATTTTGCATTTCTCCTTACCATTTTTTGTAGACAAATTACAAAGAGCTTTAGTAGGGTCCTTGGTGTGTTGACACGTGTCTAAATTAGGTATGTTGTTGTGAATCATCATAGTGGTAATCTAAATATCAATGATGTCGACATGCAGGAAAAGGTTCTCAGACCAGGTGCCAACATTAATTACTTGTTTCAGCTGGTAAACATCATACAAAAATGAAATGCAAATTCAACAAATAAGCAATTTCCATATTTTGTATATCTGCATATAGTGGGAGAAGGCAATCTGGATCTGAAGTGGCTCAATGCTATTTCTGGTTATCTTAGCAAACGCTTCTGTAATAGGGTCTGTGGGTAACAGGTACCAGGACTGGAGGAATCTGACCTTGCATCAAGTTACTGATACTGTTATCTAGTTCCCTAAACCAATCATAAGTAAGTTCATGCACTGATGCCTGCTAGTACATTCATCGTTAAAGAGACCTTTAAGCATGGTCAATTCTCTTTTGTTCTGGGCAATCTGCTTAGAATGCAGATTAACCATAGTGACAGTATCATGTATGGTCTTGCCATGGGCAATTAATTTACCTTGTTGTGAATGGATCTGGGTTCTGATATATTCATATCGGGTTTTAACTCCTGGATATTACTCTGGAGTTTGCTTAGAGATACAACATTAGCAATAGACATTGTGGAAGCACATAAGGAACTTAAGGCGGTAAATAAGGCACCAACAGCAAATCCTATAAATCTTCTGTCTAGTATGTTCTTGAAGTATGGGTTGGATCAGAACCTTCTCCAGGGCCGGCCCATCCATTGAGCAAGAATGTTGTTTGCACAGGGCCCCGCGTTTCAAGGGACCCCGCGCCAACAACATCCTGCATTGAAGACCGGCAGGCAGGGCGGCTTTAGAGGGAGCCGGAGAGGCCCCGGCTCCCTCTAACAGCTGCCGAAGTGAAGCGCGTCTTTTCCCTTCACCTCGGCAGCTGTACTGAAGTTTAGAATACCGCTACACTGAGCGCTGGGAAACAGGAAGTCCCCTTTGACCTCAGCACAGCAGCGTTCTAAACTTCAGTACAGCTGCCGAGGTGAAGGGAAAAGATGCGCTTCACTTTGGCAGCTGTTAGAGGGAGCCGGGGCCTCTCCGGCTCCCTCTAAAGCCACCCTGCCTGACGGTCTTCAATGCAGGATGTTGTTGGTGCGGGGCCCCCTGTTATCATGCTGCAGGATACACCTGGATTCCTGATCATCCAGTCCCAGATCATCACACAGAAAGTCTGTGGGTATGTTTACTAAATGGTGGTAGCAGCGTCCGTGCAATATCGGAGCCACGGCCCCATTGATTTCAATAGGGCCACGGCTCCGATATCACACAGAAGCTGCTACTGCCATTTAGTGAACATACCCACAGACTTTCTGTGTGACAATCTGGGACTGGGTGATCAAGAATCCATGTGTATCCTGCATCATGACAGCAGAAGGGGGGTCAGGCTTAATTTAGTTTGGCAACTTCAGATCCTGCTAGCAGCAAAATCATAAATAGGACTTTCAAGGTTCTGTTCTCCATCTGTAAAACAAAACAAACAGGCTATCCTATTCTGGGTTAGTATTAGTCATTCCGAACAGTAAAATTATGGGAAAATTCCTTCACCATATGTACGATGGAATTCATTTAGCAAATTTGGATCTCTTTGCAATTTCTGCATCTATAAAGGTTCAAAAATTTCTCTTTTCTCTTCTCTAAATGTATTTCACTTATCTCTTCACAAGCATCGATCTTAATGGGGGCAAGAATCAGTCTGTGGACTGTTTTGACAAAACCCATGAAGTTTGCAGCATAATTGGAAGCAAAGCTATGCATATACCTCTTCTACTCTCATTATTACCTAATGAAAAATTACCTGCAATGAGTTGCACCTGCTTTCTGCGTGGGTAATTTTTATAGGCAAAACCAGATGTGTAGTTTTGAATATTCATTCGTTCTTTGGAGCTGTAAAACCACAAAGCGGTGAATAATACCAATAATAAACAAATTACCTTAAAATTACTTTAGCTGTGATTTATGCAGCTAAAAATCCCAAGCAAGCAATACAATATATTTATTTAACATGTTTTGTATCCCGCCTTTTCCTTCAATCAAAGCGGTTAATACAGCACAGAGTTAAACAAAGGTGAGGGAAACATACATTGCATTATCATTACATCACAACAAAACACTAGGAGTACAAACAGGGAACACAGTACATAACTTACATTACATTACCTTACATTAACTACAAACAGCATACCGCTGAACAGAATGAGCATATAGAATAAGCATATAGCAGCAGATAGTGGGTCCCGCACGGTCCATCGCCTGAGGGCCACGCCAAATATATTGTATTCTGTTATGATTTTATAGCAGTTGACTAATTCTAAAACGGATGAATAGCTAATTAGGGAATGCTTGAAGAAAAAACAAGGTCTTAAATGTTTCTGCGCATACTGTATGCAGGCAGAGCGTGCCACAAAGCTGCTTTAAGCTGCCACTTTCCTTACCGTTCACCAGACCAGTCCAGACACATGAGTTTTACCCCTCTACCGGCAGGTTTTCTTTTAAACTGATGCACTGCTGACCATCTTTAACTGGTTTGTACTGCAGATTAATTCCATTGACTCTAGTAATACTTAACATTAATGTCCTATCCTCTCACAGTGCAATATTTTAGCTTTAAAGCATATCCCGTGTATCTTACTGTAGCAGCGCAGAGACACTTTTAGGCTGAGTTGTTCTGTAAATGCCCCTCTATACTTCAAGGCGGTTTACATGGAACTATTAAATGTACATGGAACATGGGTGTAGATAACATTTAACTATTATATAAAATTAACATAAGAACTAAACATTTATTATTAAGGAACGTATTTATATGATTTGCACAATTAAATAGCCTATAGTGTCCATGGGATCTGCCCTTGTCTGTGATGTGGGAGTGATTCCATGAGGGGAAATCGGGTAATTATATTTTATTTATTTATTTTTTATACCGCGCTCTTTAGAATCAGTGCGGTTTACATGTATATACTAACAGGCACTTTTTATTCCCTTCTCCCCGAAGGACTCACAATCTAAGTACCTGAGGCAATGGAGGGTTAAGTGGCTTGCCCAAGGCCACAAGGAGTGGCCATGGGACTAGAGACCCCAGTCCCTCCGGCCTGAAGTTGCTTTTCCCCATGCGGGAATTGAACTTCCGGCCTGAGGTAACCTGTCCCAACCACTGAGCCACTCCTCCCTTTGATTATGTAGGGTATATATTAGGTCCCGGTTTCTTATTCTGGTAATATTCTGTGAACAGGTGGTTTTAATTTGTTTTGCGAAAGTAGATAGGTCATTTATACATCTTAGATTTGATGGGAGAGAATTCCAAAGGACCGGAGCGTAGAAAGTAAAAGTTCTATTACTCGTTGCTTGGTTGTTTTTTCTGAAGTCTTTACAAATTGACAACGTGTTTCCATATCGTCCCTCCAGTCCAGTCCTGCACCTCAGGGTAGTCAACCCCCACCAGCAGCTTGGAGACTGAGCATGTCATGTTTTGATGACATCAGGATACTTAGGCAGCTGGTATCACCCACCAGCCCCAGTAAGCTCAGTCTCCAAGCAGCTGGAGCGGGTGATCCCAGAGATCTGGACTCCCTGAAGGGACAACTAGGAAGCTTTCTCTTTAATTTTCATTCATTTTCTTAGTTTCTTCTGTGGTTTGGACCCTCTCTTCCTTCCCCTCCTCCACACCGGCCCGGTGTCCTGCAGAGGGGAGCGGCTCCTGCGGCCCTCTTCTTGGGGCTAAGCTGATTACTCAAAAAAAAAGAAAAAAAAGCATGGGTGAGAGCTACGGAGTCACTGGGGATAAATTGAGTGATGTAGTCGCAGATCCCAAACCCATGCAGCGGGTGAGGAGCTGCAGAGAAGGAAGGGGACAGGCAAGCCGGGAGAACAGCGCAGGAACAGGCAAGTCGGCTCCTTTCATCTCCTGCTCAGTGCCAAAGCTGCTGATTGGCTGAGCACCAGGGGAACAGCGATTTCAGCTGCACACGGCCAGGCACAGCGGGGGACAGAAGCCTGTGGGGGTGTGTGTGTGCTGGCAGGGAGGCCCTGTCCTCTAGTTGCAGGTTGCTGAGAAACCGCATGGCAGAGGCCCGTGTGCAGCAGGGCTGACAGATGCGCCATTTTAGCGGGAAGCTTGCAGACGCGTTTTACCCCATCATGCTTTCTTTTTAGTTTCATTTTGTTTTTTCTTTAGTTTTATTTTAGTTTCATGTAATTTTGTTGCTTTTTGGTTTCCTTTTCAGCAGTCATGTGATTTTTGCCTCGGGTTGCAAAAATAAAAGAAGCCGCCAAAGGAAACAGAGAGCAGAGGGACAAGGAACCTGACAGCTTGTCTGGCAGTGAGGCAGATTCTCCCTATTGTACCAGGGGGTGCGTAGGAGCATACTTTCCATGGAGGGGATTTGCTGGGGGTGTATCGCAGAGGCACGCAGGGCTGAAAGATTATGCAAGACAAAGCGGGAACCTCCAAGGAGGCCGTCCCACAGACTCCGGGTTCCCTGCCTCAGAAGGATGGAGGGCCTGGGCTGTCTCCACCATTGCTGCAACCTTTTCAGCAGGGCTTGGCCTCTCTGGGCCCCTCTTCCTCCCAGAGGGAGGGGGTCCCAGGATATTTTTCTCCTGAGTTTGTGTTATTGCTTTATAGGGCGTTTTGCCAAGAGACCCGCAGGGGTGTAAGCAGGGTGATGCACAGCCTCCTGCTAAGAGCTGCCTCGAATGCAAGGCAGCTGACGAGACTGGATCCCTTCCCTCAGATGGTGAGCCTGTGGAAGGGTTGGAACCACAGGAACTGGAAGAGGGGGAGATCCTGCAGGAGGAGGAATCTCACATAGTCAGGGTCTTCCGTAGGGAGGAGCTGGCAGTCTTTATTGGCGAGTCCTTCAAGAGACTCAATATGCCCATGGGAAGGGTGACTGGAGGACCCGATCCTCCAGGCTGTGCGCAAACCTCAGCGAGTGTTCCCCCTGCATAGGGTCATTAAGCAGATGATCCTAGAGGAATGGGACCTTCCGGAGGCCGGGCTCAGAGGATCTTGAACCATGACCCGGTTATATCCATTGTCGGAACAAGAAAAAGAAATGTTCCGTTCCCTGAATGTTGATGCCATGGAGTTGGCAGTAACTAAGAAGACCATGATTCCTGTAGAGAGCAGTACGGCGCGCAAGGACATCCAAGATAGAAAGCTGAATACCCTGTTGAAGCAAGCCTTTGATGTGATGCTCTATCCTTACAGGCCTTGGTTTGTGGGGCGTTGGTAGTGTGCACCTGTCTGCATTGGGCCCAAGGCATCCCCGAGGCAGCAGGAGAGTCCCAGGAACAAGGGGCCGCAGTGAGACCTGAGTCTGGAGCAGTTTATTTGGCAGACACCTTCTATGATCTTGTGAGGGGACTTTCCAGCAGCATGGCATCCGTGGTGGCGGCCCGTCGCTACCTCTGGCTCCACAACTTGTCGGCAGATGTTTCTTCGAAAGCCCGTCTGAGTAAGCTGCCTTTCAAGGGTAAGCTTTTGTTGGGGGAGAACTCAAAGTTTGTAAAGGACTTGGGGAGTCCAAAGGGGGATGCCTTCCCAAGGAGAAGCAGAAATAGTGGTGTAGCTCTGGCTCGGGCAGGGGGCAGCCCTGTGAGTTTAAACGTTTTAAGACAGTGCGCTTTATGCCATACCAGAGAGGATGGCACTGTTTCGTGGGTTTCGAGGGGCAGATAGGAGCTATTACTCATCCTCTGCTTCCTCCTCTTCCCAAAAGAAGATGCAGTGAAGCGAGGGGAGGCCCGGTGCAGGTGCAGCCCGTGGGAGGTCAGTTGCAGGACTTCTACCCTGCAACCGACCTTCCATGCAGCTGCATGTTGTATTTGTAGCTGATTTATGGCTTGTTTCTGAAGACCTTGTAGGATACTGTTGCAGTAATTGGAAACATTGCTTCAAGAGCGGAAGTCTTGAATTGATAAGAGGGGTGTTAAGTTTTTTGTTTCATTCTTAATTTGTTGTAAGTTGTTCACATTATTGAGCTTAAATGCTTAGTTAAACTTAGATTCTGATCTAGGATAACCCCTAGATATCTCACTTCCTTCTTTATTTCGTCAGTCTTTGACTTGTATCTTTGGTGGTGGTATAAAGTCCTTGTCCTTGGTGATTAAATAAGACTTGTTGTTTTTTGTAATTTATCAATAGGTTGCAAGAGGTGAGCCATTGTGCATCTTCATTATAACACTCTATAATCTTTGCAAGATCGTGTTTTTCTGTCGAGAATAGGGTAAATAACATTATATCATCAGCATAGATTCTGTAATTTATCTTATGTGTTTTGAAATGCTGGAGGCAAAGGTTAAACAATAGAGCAGATAAGGCTGAACCTTGCGGTATTCCTTGATTCTGGCTGTATATTTCTAAGAGTGAATGACCTATTTTTAATCTGTTGTGTACGGTCAGATAGGTATGATTAGAACCATTGGAGTATGGTACCATTAATATCAATTTGTAGAAGTCTCATTAGTAGCATCTCGTGGTCGATAGAATCAAAAGCAGATGCTATGTCTAAGAAGATGATGTAGGCCTGTCTGGGTCTGTTTATTCATAGTAACATAGTAAATGACGGCAGATAAAGACCAGCATGGTCCATCCAGTCTGCCCAGCCATACGGCAAGAGTAGGTGCACATGTCGCTCTGTGCAGGCCACCCCTCCCCATGTCTTTGTTTAGGGTGGACCCACCACTCCATGTAGGACACCCATGTTGAGAAGTTAGTTGGTTCAGTTTATTTTGTTTTTATCCTGTTGTTGTAAAGGGATCCGCTGTGCTTGTCCCATGCTGTTTTGAATTCCGTCACCGTGTTTGCCCGCACCACTTCCATCGGGAGAGCATTCCAAGCATCCACCACCCTTTCAGTGAAAAAATATTTCCTGACATTGCCTTTCAGTTTACCACCTTGCAGCTTCATGTTATGCCCTCTAGTTTTGCAGCATCTCCAGGAACAAGCAGGAATGAGTCTTCACATATGGGTACGTCGGTACCGACGGAGCCTGCGTGGGAACGCTCCCCAGCGTCCAATCAAAAAGCTTTTGGGAGCATCCCACAGCGCCTGCATGCTGCCTTCCTGCCTTTCCAACTCTCTCCTCAGTTGTTCTTTTTCCGCGGAGCCAGCAGGTCGTGTTCCTATCACCCCAGAAGAACTTCCTTATTTTTTTCTTTATTCTTTTCTGTCGCGTCTGCCTTCTTCGACACTGTACCGGTACCGCCGGTCCTTGTTCTTTTCTTCTTAAAAAAAAAAAAAAAAAGACCTTTTTTCCACTTCAGGTGCACTTCAGTTTTGGGCCTTAGGCCCAGAACCTTTTTCCTTAACTATGGAAAAGCCTGCCTCAGGTTTTAAGAAGTGCACAAAATGTGGCGGTACTATCTCCGTCACCGACACCCATGACTGGTGTCTAAAATGTTTAGGTCCTGACCATTCCATAACAGGTTGTGTGTCCTGTTCCATGATGTCTAAGAGGGGTCGTCAGAACCGAGCTGCCAAGCTCAGTACCCTGTTTCCCTCTGATGCGGCTTCGGTGGCATCGACGTCTTCCAGGGCTTTTTCTTCCTCACATGGATTTCAGGTAACTAAACATAAATTCAGCTGGTCCTCGAAGGGTAGATCTCCTTCTAAGCATCGAGATGCCTCTGGCCTTGCCCTCGAGGATTCTACACTGGCAAAATTACCCCGGCGGGAGGCTTCGGCTTCTAAAGCATCATCATCGGTGTTCCAAGATGATCTCGATGGCGTGGCCTCGACAGATCTCTTGGTGCCATGCTCTGGGGTACCGGTGGCTTCCACCGGTACCGACTTCCAGGCATTGGCGGCGTCGATGGATCAGAGAATTCTGTCCATGGAACGCAGTCTGGCGGCTTTCCTTGTGGCATCGACACCCGTGGTACCGCAACAGACTACTCTGCCGGTACCGGCACTAGCATCGCCATCGGTACCAATTCCGGTACCGGTGGCATCGGCATCGGTGTCCGCTGTGCCGGTACTTTGTCCTCTGAAGCCTTCCGGTACCGATACCCCAGTACTGGTGATTCCCGATACCGATCCCGGTCGGTACGGGTATCGGGCGTTGCAAGAGCATCCAGACAGATGATACTTCGATTCCTCTGACGACTCTGAGGATTCTGAGGAGTCTGTCGATGCAGTGATGCTTCTTCCACAGGAGGAGTCCTCTCCTAAACGAAGGATGTCTCCTCCAGAGGACTTGTCTTTTCAAGACTTTATCAGAGAGGTGGCTCGGGGCCTCTCTATTACAGTGGCCCCAGAGTCAGAACCTAGAGCCAAGGAGTTAGATATTTTGCAATATCCTAAAACTCCTAAGGAGGCAGCTACCTTACCTATTCATGAGATTCTGTATGATCTCATGTTAAGGATGTGGGAAGCACCTCTATCCTCCTCTCCTCATTCTCGCAGGTTGGACACCATGTATCGTGTCCCTCCTTGTCCTGGTTTCCATAAAACTCAACTTCCTCACCACTCTATTGTGGTTGAGTCTGCAATGAGAAAGATTAAGAGTGCTAAAAGACATGCTTCTAATCCTCCAGGACGTGAATGTAAAACCCTGGATACTTTTGGAAGAAGAGTCTTCCAAGCTTCCATGCTTGCTGTGAGAATTAATTCTTATAGTCTCTACATAGGCATGTTCTTAAAAGAAGTCACTGACCATTTGCAGACTTTGAGTCCAGAATTTCTCACTGGGCTCAAACATGCCCAGGATATCTCCAAATTCTCCAACCGTGCAGCTTTCGACTCCTTTGAATGTGTAAGCAGAGCCTTAGCTATTGCCATTGGTGCACGTAGGATTGCTTGGCTTCAAGCATCAGATCTGGAGACATGGGTTCAAGATGAATTGGGTAATATCCCTTGTACAGGTGAGAACCTGTTTGGTAAAGATTGGCAAGCAAAGGCCAGTCAGATGGATGCTGAAAATTCTGCTTTGGATAGACTATCCAAATCCACAGCTGCTCCTGCTAAGAAAAGGTGGTTCAAGAAGACACCTTTTTCTACAAAGGGAAGATTCTATCCTGCTTATGGTCAGCGGGCATCTTCTGCAGCTTCCCAATGTCAGCAATCCTCCAAACAGAGCAAAGCAAAGGCTGCGAGGCCTGCTCCAGCCCAGCAGCCTCAGCCCCCTCAGGGCCTTTGACTTTCTGCTAGAGAACTTAGCCTTCCTGGCTCTAGAAGGACCAGAGCCCTCCACCATTCCAGGAAGGTTATGTCACTTTGCTCCCAGGTGGGAGGAAATTACAGCAGAGCATTGGACACTCTCCATCATAAGAGAGGGGTACAAACTTCATTTCTCAAGCTTACCCCCTCTCACCAGAGTGCACCAGTTCAATTCTCCAACCTCCCTCCTCAACCTGTTGGAACAGGAGGTTGCCACTCTTCTTGCCCAGGGGGCAATAGAGGAAGTGCCTCTTCAACAACAGGGCACAGGGTTCTACTCCCCCTATTTTCTTATTCCAAAGAAAACAGGGGGCTTCAGACCCATCTTAGATCTCAGAGAATTGAACAGATTCCTAGTCAAGGAAAAATTCAAGATGGTTTCTCTAGGAACTCTGCTGCCATACCTTCAGAGTCAGGATTGGCTTTGTTCTCTAGATCTCAAGGATGTGTACACACATGTTCTCATCCATCCAACTCACAGAAGGTTCCTTCGGTTCCTTTTTCAGGAGAAGCACTATCAATACAGAGTGCTCCCTTTTGATCTGGCCTCTGCACCAAGGGTGTTCACGAAATGCATGGCAGTAGTAGCTGCTTTTCTGCGCACCCTGGGAATATTCGTCTTCTCTTACTTGGACGACTGGCTCATTCGAGCTCCCACTCAATCAGAGGCCAAGACTTCTCTAATCTGCACAATGCGTATCCTTCAGTATTTAGGGCTGGTAATAAACATCCCAAAATCCAATCTGATCCCTACTCAGTCCCTGGAGTTTATAGGGGCGTTGCTGGATACCACAAGGGCAAGGGCCTATCTTCCCCAGGCCCGTTGCCTTCGCTTGGTGCAGTTAGCTTCTCAAGCAGAGTTAAAGCCCCTGCTAACTGCTCGAGAGATGTTACAGTTGCTAGGCCACATGGCATCCACAGTACATATGGTACCATATGCTCGCCTTCACATGAGGGCAGCTCAGTGGACCTTATCCACCCAATGGACCCAGGCATCAGGCTGCCTGTCAGACAAAATAGCAAACACAAGTCGCCTCATTTTGTCCCTCCAGTGGTGGAAGTCCCCTCAAAACCTGTTGCTGGGGTCCCCTTTTCAACAGCCTCTGCCCCAGGCAACTCTTACAACAGATGTTTCTCCAATGGGGTGGGGAGCTCATCTTCAAGACCTCTCCACCCAGGGCATCTGGACCCCACAACAGACTTGTCTACATATCAATCTCTTGGAACTCAGAGCAATCTTCCTTGCTCTGCGAGTTTTCCACACCCTGCTCAGCCACAAGACAGTCCTTATCCACACGGACAATCAGGTGGCCATGTTCTATGTAAACAAGCAGGGAGGAACTGGCTCTCTGTCGCTTTGCAACGAAGCTTTGCGACTGTGGGCCCTCGCCAGAGAGCATCACATTCATCTTCTGGCAGTTTATCTTCCAGGGGTTCAAAACTCTTGGGCGGACAGACTCAGTTGAGTTCTGCTTCCACACGAGTGGTCCCTACATATGGACCAGGTATCCAAGATTTTTCAAAATTGGGGAACCCCGGACATAGGCCTCTTTGCAAGTCCGTGGAATGCCAAACTTCCCCGGTTCTGTTCCAGAACTCCATCTCAGGGGCTCAGGCAAGGGATGCTTTCCTCCTTCACTGGGGTCAAGACTTCCTGTATGCCTTTCCACCCATTCCCCTGATTCCAAAAACCCTGTTCAAGCTTCAGAGAGACAGAGGCCACATGATTCTCATAGCTCCACATTGGCCACGGCAAGTGTGGTACCCTCTGCTTCTACATCTCTCTCAAGCTCCCTCCCTAAAGTTAGGGTCTGCTCCAGACCTCCTCTCTCAGGAGGACGGAAGGTTATGGCATCCCAATCCCCAGTCTCTGCATCTCAGGGCTTGGTTGCTGAAGGCCTAGATCTCCAGGATCTTCATCTTTCTCAACAAGTGAAAGATGTTCTCTATGCTTCCAGAAAACCTTCCACTAGACGTTCATACGCTTTCAAGTGGAGGAGGTTTACCATCTGGTGTTCTGAGAAGGGTCCTAACCCCGTGTCATACCTCTGGAATCGTTGCTGGAGTATTTCCTTCATCTGTCTAATGCAGGCCTTAAGACAAATTCAGTAAGAGACCATTTGAGTGCTATTGCAGCTTCCCTTAAGCCTCTAAATGGACAACCTATTTCCTCTCATCCTCTTGTAACAAGATTCATGAGAGGCCTCCTTTTAACAAAGCTTCCCATTAGACCACCCCCGGTGGCATGGGACTTAAATTTGGTTCTTGGTCAGCTTATGAAGCTGCCTTTCGAACCTTTAGCTACCACCTCCTTGAAATACCTTTCTTGGAAAGTTATCTTTCTCATTGCTATCACATCTGCACGCCGCATCAGTGAATTGCAAGCACTAGTAGCTAATCCACCTTATACAAGGTTCCATCATGACAAGGTGGTCCTCAGGACTAATCCACACTTTATGCCTAAAGTGGTCTCGCCTTTTCACCTCAACCAGGAGGTCTATTTTTTCCAGGACCTCATGCATCAAGTGCAGGGAGGAATCTTCATACCCTGGACTGTAAAAGAGCTCTGGCATTTTACTTACAGAGGACTCTGCAACATAGAAAGTCTTCCCAACTCTTTGTTGCCTTTGATCCTTCTCATTTGGGACAACCAGTCTCCAAGAGAACACTTTCTGACTGGATTGCCCAGTGTATTTCTTTCGCTTATCAGAGCAAGAACCTTTCTCTGGAGGGCCATGTCACAGCTCACAATGTGAGAGCCATGGCAACCTCAATGGCTCATCTGAACTCTGTATCTATCGATGATATCTGTCGAGCAGCCACTTGGGCCTCGGTTCATACCTTCACAGCCCATTACTGCTTAGACAAGGACTCCCGCCGGGATGCCTTGTTTGGTCAGGCTGTTATTAAACACCTGTTCCATACTTAATCAACTCCTACCCACCATCCCTCATAGGATGCCAGAGATCCAGGTGGGGAAGTGCAGCCCTGTTCCAGGGACATACAACTTATGGGCTCTCTCCCTGGCATCTAAAGCTAGGGAGTCCCCATATGTGAAGACTCATTCCTGCTTGTTCCTGGAGATAGCACAGTTACTTACCTGTAACAGGTGATCTCTGGGAACAGCAGAAATAAGTCTTCACAACTCACCCACCTCCTCTAGGAGTTGTCTCTCTCTCTCTCTCTCTCTCTCTCTCCTTTCCTCTCTCTCTCCCTCTTTGTCTCAGCTATAAAACTCAACTGAGGAGAGACAGTTGGAAAGGCGGGAAGGCAGCACGCAGGCGCTGTGGGCTGCTCCCAAAAGCTTTCTGATTGGACGCTGGGGAGCGTTCCCGCGCAGGCTCCGTCGGTACCGACGTACCCATATGTGAAGACTTATTCCTGCTGTTCCCAGAGATCACCTGTTACAGGTAAGTAACTGTGCTTTCCCCGTCTTTGGAAGAGGTTTGTTTGTTCATCGTTCCTCTCTAAGTATTTAAAGGTCTGAATCATATCTCCCCTATCCCTCCTCTCCTCCAAAATGTACATATTTAGGACTTCAAGTCTCTTCTCATAAGGTTTCTTACGCAGGCTCCAAATCATTTTGGTCGCCGTCCTCTTAACAGTTTCCAGTCTTTTTACATCTTTTGCAAGATATGGTCTCCAAAACTGAACACAGTATTCCAGGTGAGGCCTCACCAGCGACCTGTACAGTGTCATTAGTACCTCTTCCTTTCTGTTGGTAATCCCTCTTTTATCACACCAAGGTCTTTCTCCTGAACCATGCACACCAACCTCTCGCCCCCTATTGTATACATTTCCCTTGGATTTCTGCTACCTAAGTGCATGATACTGCACGTTTTCGCATTAAATCGTAATTGCCAAGCATTAGACCATTCTTCCAGCTTTTATTTATTTATTTATTTTATTTAGCTGTATTTATATTCCGCTTTTCACCGGGTCAAAGCGGTCAATTGGGGGATACATTTAACACGAGGGGATATGACAGACATACGTTAATACTTACAGGGAACATGGGCAATGGAGGGTTAAGTGGCTTGCCCAAGACCACAAGGAGTGCCTATAGGACTAGAAATCCCAGTTCCTCTGGCCTGAGATTGCTGTCCCCAGGTGGGACTTGAACCCCCGGCCCTCCGGCCTGAAGTACCTTGTCCTAACCACTAGACCTCCCCTCCCTTTTGTAGATCTTTCCTCATGTTATCCACTCCCTCGGGGGGAGTCCACTCTTTTTTGCAAATTTTGTGTCATCTGCAAAAAGACAGACTTTTCCATTCAGTCCTTCAGCAATATCACTCACCAATACCTTCAACAGTGCCGGGCCCAGGACCGAACCCTGGGGCACCCCGCTAATCACCTTCCTTTCATCCAAGTGAGCTCCATGTACCATCACCTTCTGTCGTCTGTCAGTCAACCAATTTCTAATCCAGTTTACCATCTTGGTACCCATCCCCAAGCTACTGAGTTTGTTGACAAGCCTCCTATGAGGAACAGTATCAAAGGCTTTGCTGATATCCAGGTAGATGACATCCATCGCATGCCCCTGATCTAGTTCCTTGATCACCCAGTCAAAGAACTCGGTCAGATTTGTTTGGAAAGACCGTCCTTTAGTAAAACCATGTTGCCTCGGATCTTGCAACCTGTTGGTTTTGAGAAAGTTCACTATTCGCTCTTTCAGGAGCGCCTCCATTACTTTTCCCGCCACCGAGGTAAGGCTCACAGGTCTTCCCTGTCACCACTTTTGTGTAGAGGTACGACATCAGCCATTCTCCAGTCCTGAGGAACCTCTCCTGTTTCCAAGGATCTGTTGAATACATCCTTTAACGGCCCTGCAATAACCTCTCTGAGCTCTTTCAGTATCCTGGGATGTATCCCATCCGGTCCCATGGCTTTGTCCACTTTCAGTTTAGCAAGTTGTTCCAACACCTCATCTTCTGTGAATGGTGTGGTATTTACTACATTCCCATTTTTATATTTGGGAGTCACAGCTGGTCCATCTCCAGGATTTTCTTTAGTAAAAACAGAGCAGAAGTATTTGTTTAGGAATTTTGCTTTTTCTACGTCACTTTCTACAAGTCCTTTCCCAGCACTTCTGAGTCCTGCAATTCCAACTCTGATCGTCTTCCTTTCCCAAATATAAGATAAGAAAGTTTTGTCGCCACCCTTAACATCTTTAGCCATCTTTTCCTTTGCCTTTGATTTTGCTATCCTTATTTCTCTTTTTGACTCTTTGAGTTTGATCCTGTATTCATTTCTGTGTTCTTCTGTTTGCAAGCTTTTGAATTTTGCGAAAGCTGTGTTTTTTGCCTTTATTTGAGCAGTCACTTCTTTGGAAAAGCAAATAGGTTTCCTTCTCTTGTTTTTGTTTACTTTTTTTACATATTTGTCTGTTGCCCCTTTTATTGCCACCTTTAGTTTAGCCCATTGCAATTCCACTTCCCTTATCTCCTTCCACCCCGTCATCTCCTGCTTTAGGTACTCAGCCATTTTCTTGAAGTCGGTGTTTTTGAAGTTTAGGACTTTGAGCTTGCTATGTTTTACCTGTACCTTGGTTTTATCTCAAACCACACCGTGTGATGATTGCTGTTGCTCACAGGGGCACTCCCGCAGACATTTGACACGCTATCACCGTTGGTGAACACTAAATCCAGCGTTGAGTTTTCCCTGGTTGGTTCCATGACCATTTGTCTAAGTGATGCATCTTGGAGAGCATCTACAATTTTTTTGCTTCTTTCCAGATGTGCAGAAGGAGTAATCCAATCCACATCAGGTAGATTAAAGTCACCCAAAATAATCGCTTCCCCCTTTGTGGCTATCTTGGCAATATCTATAATCAAATCGTTATCTATCTCTTCAGTTTGAGTCGGAGGTCTGTAGACTTACAGCAGTATGGATGACAGTGCCATCTCCTCTTTCCAGCACAATCCAGAGTGCTTCTTCTTTTCCCCATGCCCTCTGCATTTCAGTAGCTTTAAGATTGCTTTTGACATACAAGGCTACTCCTCCTCCTTTTCCATTTTCTCTGTCTCTTCTGAATAGATTATAGCCAGCTATGGCTATATCCCAATATGCGATTCATTAAACCATGTTTCTGTAATGGCCACAATGTCCAAATCCATTTCCACCATTAGGGCTTCCAGGTCCGGAACTTTGTTGGCTAAGCTTCCAGCATTTGTGCTCATTGCTTTCCAGCATTTAACTGGCTTGTGTGTATTTTGCATTGATTTTGTTCTGCCCACATCTTCCCACTTGTTTTTGATGTGTGGTTTACAAGTGTGGCTGTTTCTGATATTATTCTGCTTTTGCAGGGGGGTGACATGCCGGTCTTGACCTTCCACATCCGTCACCCCCTTTTCCTAGTTTAAAATCATATCCACATACTGCCTGAAATTTTCACTTAAGATTCTTTTCCCTGCGACAGAGAGATGTAGTCCATCAGCACAGTATAGTCTCTTGTTGGTACATCTGTTTCCCCAGTCACCAATAAATCTGAATCCTTCTTGTTCGCACCAGGTCTGGAGCCATGTATTACACTGTTAATGCGATGCAGCCTTTTTGTCCCCTTACCAAGAACAGGCAGAACCTCTGAGAATGCAACAGTGTTAACAATGGGCTTGAGTTTCTCTCCCAGAGATTGGAAGTCCTTTTGGACTGTAGAGGCACTGTTTCTTGCCAGGTCCTTTGTGCCCAAGTGGATAACAACATCAAGTTTGGAGTGTTCACTTTTTGCACTAAGTACTTCAACAATTTGGTTTGTATTCCTGCTGGCTGTCGAGCCAGGTAGGCACGTGACTGTCTTCTCTCCTTTGAACTGTGTTCCCAAGTTGGTGCCTCTGATGATGGAATCTCCAAGTAGTAGTAGTTTTCTGTTTGGTGAGGTTTTCTTCATATTTGGTCCTTTAGCAGGAGATTGGGCATTGTCTGACTCATTTAAGGGCCCTTCAGTTTCATTGGATTGAGCATCCTCATTAGCCAAGGCAGAGAAGGCATTATGCAGGGATATCTCTTAATGTATAGGACAGCGATGGCGAACCTATGGCACGTGTGCCAGCTGTGGCACGCGAAGGCCTTGCAGCTGGCACGCGGGAAGGTCGCACATTAAAAAAAAAAAAAAGCTGCCCGCTGCCGCCGCGGCGGCATGGAGTGTCCCGCGGGGCTCCCTCTGCCCGGCGGGACTCTCCCGGCGCTGCTCAGCCCCTCTCTGCCGGCTTGCAGAGACGCGAAGGGAGAGTCTCCCTCGAGTCTCTGTTAAGCCCGCAGGGGCTGATGGGAAATTTCCCATCTGCCCCTGCGGGCTTAAGAGAGACGCGAGGGAGACTCTCTCTCCCTTCGCGTCTCTGCAAGCCGGCAGAGAGGGGCTGAGCAGCGCCGGGAGAGTCCTGCCGGGCAGAGGGAGCCCCGCGGGAAACTCCATGCCGCGGCGGCGGCCGCGGGCCGCTTTTTTTTTTTTTTTCGTGCCATGCGCCGAGGGAGGGGGGTTAAGACTGGCAAGGGGCTAGGGAGGGAGAGAGGGGGGTTAAGACTGGCAATGGGCTAGGGAGGGAGGGAGGGGGGTTAAGACTGGCAATGGGCTAGGGAGGGAGGGAGGGGGTTAAGACTGGCAATGGGCTAGGGAGGGAGGGAGGGAGGTTAAGACTGGCAATGGGCTAGGGAGGGAGGGGGGTTGAGACTGGCAATGGGCTAGGGAGGGAGGGAGGGAGGGAGGGGGTTGAGACTGGCAATGGGCTAGGGAGGGAGGGAGGGAGGGGGTTGAGACTGGCAATGGGCTAGGGAGGGAGGGAGGGAGGGAGGTTAAGACTGGCAATGGGCTAGGGAGGGAGGGAGGTTAAGACTGGCAATGGGCTAGGGAGGGGGGTTGAGACTGGCAATGGGCTCGGGAGGGAGGGAGCGGGGTTGAGACTGGCAATGGGCTAGGGAGGGGGGTTAAGACTGGCAATGGGCTAGGGAGGGAGAGAGGGGGGTTAAGACTGGCAATGGGCTAGGGAGGGAGGGGGGTTAAGACTGGCAATGGGCGAGGGAGGGAGGGAGGGAGGGGGTTGAGACTGGCAATGGGCTAGGGAGGGAGGGGGGTTGAGACTGGCAATGGGCTAGGGAGGGAGGGAGGGAGGGGGTTGAGACTGGCAATGGGCTAGGGAGGGAGGGAGGGAGGTTAAGACTGGCAATGGGCTAGGGAGGGAGGGAGGTTAAGACTGGCAATGGGCTAGGGAGGGGGGAGGGGGGTTGAGACTGGCAATGGGCTAGGGAGGGAGGGGGGTTGAGACTGGCAATGGGCTAGGGAGGGAGGGAGGGAGGGGGGTTGAGACTGGCAATGGGCTAGGGAGGGGGGTTAAGACTGGCAGTGGGCTAGGGTGGGAGGGGGTTGAGACTGGCAATGGGCTAGGGAGGGAGGGGGTTGAGACTGGCAATGGGCTAGGGAGGGAGGGGGGTTGAGACTGGCAATGGGCTAGGGAGGGAGGGAGGGAGGGGGGGTTGAGACTGGCAATGGGCTAGGGAGGGAGGGAGGGAGGTTAAGACTGGCAATGGGCTAGGGAGGGAGGGAGGTTAAGACTGGCAATGGGCTAGGGAGGGAGGGAGGTTAAGACTGGCAATGGGCTAGGGAGGGGGGAGGGGGGTTGAGAGACTGGCAATGGGCTAGGGAGGGAGGGGGGTTGAGACTGGCAATGGGCTAGGGAGGGAGGGGGGTTGAGACTGGCAATGGGCTAGGGAGGGGGGGTTAAGACTGGCAGTGGGCTAGGGAGGGAGGGGGGTTGAGACTGGCAATGGGCTAGGGAGGGAGGGAGGGGGTTGAGACTGGCAATGGGCTAGGGAGGGAGGGAGGGAGGGGGTTGAGACTGGCAATGGGCTAGGGAGGGAGGGAGGGAGGTTAAGACTGGCAATGGGCTAGGGAGGGAGGCAGGGGGGTTGAGACTGGCAATGGGCTAGGGAGGGAGGGGGGTTGAGACTGGCAATGGGCTAGGGAGGGAGGGAGGGGGGTTGAGACTGGCAATGGGCTAGGGAGGGGGGGTTAAGACTGGCAGTGGGCTGGGGAGGGGGGTTAAGACGCAGTGGGCTATGGGGGGGAGTTAAGACTAGCAATGGGCTGTGGGCTGATGAGGGCTGGCAATGGGCTATGAGCTGATGTGGGCTGTCTGGAAATGGGTGATGGGGGGGTTAGGACTAGTAATGGGCTATGGGGGGGGGTTAAGACTGGTAGTGGGCTGATGGGGGGGGTTAGGACTGGTAATGGGCTATGGGGGGGGTTAAGACTGGTAGTGGGCTGATGGGGGTGTAGGACTGATAATGGGTTATGGGGGGGGGCTAGGACAGGAAATGGGCTGATGGGGAGGGGTTAGGACTTGAGGTGGGCTGATGTGGTTAGGACTGGTAATGGGCTGTGGGCTGATGGGGGGGTTTAGGACTGGCAATGGGCTATGGGGGGCTGACTGGAAATGGGCTGATGGGGGGTTAGGACTGGTAAAGGGTTATAGGGGGGGGCTTAAACTGAAAATGGGGTGATGGGGGTTAGGACTGGAAGTTGATTGACGGGGGGCTAGGACTGGTAATGGGTTGGGGTGTTGCTAGGCCTCGAAATGGGCTGAGTGGAAGGGGAGGCCAGACCTGCAAATAGCTGATGGGGAGGGGGCTTGGAATGGAAATGGGCTGTGAGGGAAGGGAGCTAGGACTGAAAATGGGCTGATGGAACAGCTAGGATAGGACTGGAAATGGGCTGTTGGGGGGAGCTAAGATTGGAAATGGGCTGTGGTGGGGGCTTGAATTGAAATGGACTCATGGAGGGGCTAGAACTGGAAGTAGGCTCATGGGGGGGCTTGGACTGGAATTGGGCTGAGTGGAGGGGAGCTATGATTTGACATGGGCTGATGGTGGGGCTAGGATTGAAAATGAGCTAATGAAGGGACTTGGACTGGAAATGGGCTGATGCAGGGACTAGAAGGGAATGGATGCTGGGTGAGACTGGAACTAGAAGGGAGCTGATGTTGGGGGAGGATTAGAATGGGATGGGGCTGGGAGAGTAAAATGGAGAGGGGAAAAATATTTTGTGTAGGAGGGATGAAAAATCTACAATTGGCCAGGTATTGGGAGAGTAATTGGGGATTGAGGATGGAGGGGTAAAATTTGTGTGGATGAAATAGGAATGAGGAAAGAGCAAAAGGAGAAAGATTAGTATGTTAAAGCAGATGTAGAGAGAGAGAGAGAATGGAAAAAAAACTAGAAGAGAGAAGAAAGGACAAATGGACAGCAGACGATGGAGAGTTAGCAGAAAACATGAAGAAACCAGAAGAAGGTGGCTGGACCAATTGCAACTGAAAAAAAAATGCACAAAAGGTAGAAAGATATCTCTTTATTTTGAATTTATTAACTGGAATATGTCAGCTCTGGGAAATGTGCATCATTAACATCTGCGCTTTGTTTGGTACAAGAGGAAATTCCTATTTGACGTTGCCACTTGTTCTCTTTCCCCAGTATTCTCTGAAATGTATTGGTTTAATATTTGCAGTGTTGCCTTTTGATAGGTAGGGTATGGTGCTTTGTGAGTCCTGGTAATGCTGTCAGGATACGGCGGGTTTGCTATGGGTTCTAAATGGGCAGCGTTTGTAGTAGTTCCTAATGTGCCTGGCGGTTGGCACTGGATTATAGTAATGTAGAAATCTTTTAGTCTTTCTTTATCCATACACTCATTAAGAGACATGTTTACTAAAAGTTAGTGTATGGTAACATTATGCAAATATTTATGCAAATAAGACCACTTATGCAAATGACGTGCTGGCACTTTGAGGAAATTCTTTGGTTTTGTGCGGCAGTTTGGGCACTCGGGCTCAAAAAGGTTAGCCATCACTGGTATAGGATGTCTCTGCGTTACAGGTCGCAATCTTCCAGAACCCACTGTGATCCAATTGTTCCTGGGGTGTTTGATTCTTTGTATGGTTGTATCAAATAAGATTATAAGCAGTGTTTCAACACCGTGAAAGAGTTTAAACCCATACTGTTGTGTATCTAGCGGGATATGCATATCTAAGTGATCTTGGAGTTGCCTTTTGGACGTTTTTCTCAGTTTAGCTATAAATGGTAGATTTGATAGTGATTTGTAGGAATTAGGGCAACTTTGGTCTAGTGAGATGTTTTTTTTTAAGATGGGGCTTTTTTAATATTTCTTGGCGTGTGATCTAGGGGGAGAGAGAGAGAGGTTAAATAATTTCGAGGATAGTGGGTGCCACTGTTCCCTCTAAGCTGTGCGCGTGTGTGCGCGCGCACACCTCGCCGAGCGAGCGCACATACTTTACAACAGAGCGCACAAAAATTACAACTCTGATTCTGATAGAAAACAACATAGACATCTTAAAATTTAAAGTTATGATTGTAATTACTAGAAATTTCCCACTTCATTTAGTAATCGTCTATTTTCATTTAATTTGATAAAAATCAATGTGGTGTACATACTGTATTCTGACGTGTAGTCAAATTTTAAAGTATATAACTCCGAGTGTCGTTATGTGGCACACAAAAATTTAACCTTCCTTCAAAAGCTGCACACAGCTGATACTTTATGCGCACACAGCCTACAGAAAATTAGAGGGAACATTGGTGGGTGCCATTTCTGATCTCGTCATTTTGACCCAGCTTACTGAAGATGGGTCTAGATGAGACGTTTTTGTATTGATGGGCATTATGATTTGTAGCAGCTGATCGGTATTTATTTTTGAGAATGTTTGCCATAAGGTGATGTTATCATTATATGTGGGTGCAGTCGGCATAGAGATTGTAGTTTTAGTTTATTCTTATAATGGTCAACTATCCTTTGCAGTCCAGAGTGAGATTATGATCTCCTTGGTTGGGAGCTTGAACTAAGGATTTAACAATATCAAAGAGCTCCCTTGGATGATTGAGAGAGTTCTTCAGTATCTTTGTGTAATATTCCTTCTTATGGTCATTCATTTTAACTCTGTAAACATGGAGTATGTCCTTTTATAGAATTCTGTCCTCCTGGGATTTAGTAATTCTCTATTTTCTTTCCAGTTTTCTTAATTGCCTCTTCAATAACCTTAGCTCTTGAGAGTGCCATGTCTTCTGTGTTCCTCTTTATCGATCAGATTTATCATTTCCGATCTTTCTTGTTCTATATGGTATTACACGCAGTGAGCCATTTCAATTTATTATAACCAGATTTGGTATAAGATGCTTTCTACTTTCAGATGGTAAGGATTCTTACTGAAATCCTTTAGAGTTTTCATGCTAAGCTGTTGCTTTTAGATTTCTTTGAAATATTCTCTGGCAGTTGGAGAGCAGCTATGTTAGTAGTGAAGTGTTATATTATCTTACACCTTAGTTCACTTAGTGGATATAATATCATTTGTGGGCTTTTGAGACCCAGCTGGGCCTTGTTGTATATGTTTTCCCAGATGAGGGCTGAGGGATTTCTCCTATTGCCTCATATGGGGACAGATGAACTGCTGTAGGTTCCACATGACTAGGACAGAGTAACTCTTCTGACCTTTACAGGAGGAGGTGGACACGAAAAAATGTGGCTCTGTCCTGGTGGCTGGTTTAGCCCTCGCTCTGAAGCCAAGATATCACTTTGCTGCATTGGAGGGGGTATCCTACGAACGACTTCCATACAGGTGATTGGCACTATTGCTTTTTATTTATTTATTTATTTATGTTCTCTTATATACCGTGCTATTCTGCATCAGTGCGGTTTACAGTGAACAAACTGAAATTACATTGAACAGGGCATTATAACTTGGAGATAACTATTTTACAGGGAACATGGGCAATGGAGGGTTAAGTGGCTTGTCCAAGACCACAAGGAGCACCTGTGGGACTAGAAACCCCAGTTCTTCTGGCCCAAGGTTGCTGTCCTCTAGTGGGATTTGAACCCCCGACCTTCCGGCCTGAAGTACCTTGCCCCAACCACTAGGCCACTTCTCCACTCCTCCGCTTTTTCTTTTTTTTAAATGCTAGATCTGGTCAGTTATGTAAAATTTTGCTAAAATTCCTAGAAATGTGAAATTGATGATAGCATTTGAAATGTATAATATTGCTTGATAGCCTCTTTTTTTGGGATTGTGATGCGTTACATGATCTTTTGCAGCTCATCCTGCACCCCAATGCTGCTGTTTCCCTACATTTTTGTCAAGTGATCTGTGGCTTATGGGAAAGAGTGTCCCTCATGCGACCTCGCATGCGTTCTCTAGCGCTATTAAGAGTGCTGAATGGGACTGTGAGTAGTGGTACATTTCAGGAGCTCTTCCAACCTCAGTGTGGCTTGGAAATGTTACTTCGTGTGGCTATGCAGGAAACCAGAGTTCAAGTACCAGATCCTTTTCTGAAACAGAACATTTCTGACACTGTTTTATGTCCTTGGACAGAATTGTGCCAGTTCCATTCTAAACGCCTATTTCTGATGTCACACAGAAACCACACAGTGCTTCAGGAAACTGCACAACATGCGAGCAGATTCATAGCTCTGTCAAGCGTGGGGAATGCAAGCAAGAAAAAGGTAACCGCAGGTTAGGATTTTGTTTTCTTTGGTATTAATATAATCTAACAAAATTGCCAAACATGAAATACTGTGATCACGAAAACTAGGCATGGATGTAGCATGTATGCTGCAGAAACTTATCTTGCATTGATGTAGGCACCCATATCATGCTATCTGAATGAATCAATCTAGAAAATGAAAACAGAGACCAGGGTAAAAACGTCTTCCTCACCTGACACACTGAGATGCAAGGTTGGAGTTGGTGTGCATTGATATGAGATCTATAACGGGTTCAGATTCCAATTGTTGGTTTATTCAGCAGTTGAAAGGTTGAATTCATGTGGAGCTTTGCTATCGGACCCAAGCAGTTCACTCAGTAAATACAAATGAGCAAAAATGTAATATAGAGGCTGATGTGCATCAGTTCTGTGCTGGGATTGAGCAAAAGAGAACGGGACACTTAACCTTTATTGTAGCATCACTTGAGAATGGAGTATGATTTTTTGTCTTAGTTTTTGTATTTTTCCTCTTAAAATTCATTGTTCTGTGAGACCAATACATTACTGCTGGTCTCCAAGTTTCTGTTCTGCATGTTGTGAGGTCACACAATTGGCTGATTTCCCTGCTGTGCAGAATCGGTAATGTTAAGGGGGTTATTTTAGACGCTGTATTTGTGAGTTGCATACAGATGTCCCTGTACCTATTTTAGAAAGCCGGGAATATAGACCTCCCTAGCACATGCAAATCCATGTAGCATGGGGGTGTGATAGAGGCGTGCCCAAGGTGGAGCAAGGAAGAGGCACGTAACTCTGCAATTTCAGAAAGGCAAAAGCACATCTGGCCCTGGTTGCTGAGGGGTCCATGCGTAATACCTATTGCTATCCAGGAATGAGGTGCAAAAGAGTGTTTTGTTTTATGGCTGCAGTGCTTCCAGGGGGAAGAGCAAAATGTGCTCTCATCACCAGTTAATATTTCCTAGCCAAAGAACCCTGCTTCCTTATCATCCCTCCAGGCCAGTCCAGGTGCATGGGTTATGCCCTATCAGCAGGTGGAGACTGAAAACCACTGGTTTTGATGATGTCACTCTATAAGGGATCTGTGATACCAGTATTTGTCAGTTTAAGATGGTGATGGGCTTCTGTGCAGTCTGGACGCCACTGTAGGCCGGATTAAAAAAATAAAAAATAAATAAATTTGATTGGAGAAATGGAAAGGTACTGCTCCCTTTTGAGGACCCTTGCTGTTTTCAGCCGTTGTGGGCCATGGAGTGCAGAACCAGGTGATCCGGCCCCCCTCCCAAGTCCTCCACCTCAATCCTTGGGCAATCCTGTCCTGATCCTTCTCGCCAACTCTTAGGAGAGGGCCTGGGGCACAGTACCGAGACGAAGCCTGAACCTTTAAATTTCTAAGAGGGAAAAAAATCCCCAAGTCGGGCAGGCTCCTTTGCTTTCCGTGGTGGCGAGGGAGCACTGGCTGTGGTCTTGGCAACATCGGCCATTGCTGTCACTCCCGCCGGATTTTTGGGCATTCTGCTCTAGACTTCCCAGATGTCCCTTCTAAACTTTCATTTTTAAATCACTATGAATGGCTTGGAATCAGGAAAGTGGTTATAAATTTTTATAAATAAACTAAAATATAAGACCTGTATTATATGGATTTATTCTAACATTGGAAGGATGATATTTGTTGTGGTGTACTAGTCAGACTTTGAAACAAATTTACAGTAGAAACCTCTGGTGAAAGTGTTACATGAGACAACCACTGAGGATGACCAGATTAGACGCAAAGTGGTGCAGCCTGGCTTAGCTAAGCCACCTATGAGCCTTGTGAAAAGCAAGCTGAAGTACTGGAGCTTCACTAATGAAGAAGGTGTTTGTTTTTCAGAGTAATGCAATGGTTTTCGTTTACTGTTAAGATTTTTGCCACCTTAATACATCTCTTATGATCTCCACAGTATCTGTATGCATTTAACATCGTGCCACTTACCTTGATGGACCCTGCAGAGCTAGTGAAACAACCACTAGATGTCACCGAAAATCCATACAGAAAATCTGGGAACGAACCAAACAAGAGAAAGCAGGCCAGAAGCATAGAAGAGGTATATTTGTGCATCAAGCCATGCCCCTTCCCAAGTGCACAAGGGTGTTTTTTGAGAATTAGGGCCTCCTTAATTGAAGCGTTGTCCTCCGTATGGATCTGTAAGCAGCTCAGAGAATCAGGCCTTTAATGCCCTAGTCTGGAGTATAAGTCTGGAAGGTGCTTTAATTGATAATAAATACCCAGTTTGCACACTCTAAAATTTGTGGGGCTGATATTCAAAGGCACTTACTTATCTGGTTAGCAACACCTGCTAACTGGATAGAAGCAACGATATAGCAATAGTGCTGCTGAATATTTCCTCTAAGCTGCCGTGGCACTATCTGGATAGTCCTGGAGCAGACACAGAAGTTCTCCAGATAACAGTGATAGCTAACTGGATAGTTGGTTTTTTTGGTGTGTTTTTTTAAAGTGCCGTCAAATCAATGCTGACTCATGGCCATCCAGCAGCTCCTGGGTTTTCTTGGCAAGATATGACCGGAAGTAGATTGCCAGGCCTTTTCTTTAGAGGCAGTGGAGGGTAAAGGGACTTGCCAAAGATCACAAGGAGTGCCAGTGGGAATCGAACCCTAATCTCTTGGGTTGTTGCTCTAATCATTAGGCTACTTCTCCATTCCCATAACCGGATAGTTAGGACAGCAGAAAGACTTTTCTGACTTTATCTGGTTAGATATCTGGCTAGCAGGTAGTGCCAACGGCCAACGCTAAATCCAGAGATTCAGCTTTGGCCACTATCCAGATGCCGGCACTAAATATCTGGATTTTATTTAACCATGTGACTGACGTTTAAAATAAATAAAAAATAACCGCCATGGTGAAATATTAACCCCTGTGCATGTGGATTGTAATATTATAGAGGTTGCCTAGTTTACTGCACGCTCCAACATGTGCAAATCATGCCTAGCTTTATAAAGAAAAGTGGGTGTCTACTTTTCTTTATAAAATTGTGCATAAGTCGTAGGATACATGCGCCAGTCCTAAGCATGAGCACTTACACCAGTGCCTAGATTTGTAGAGGACATGTTAGTTATAGTATTTTATAACTTATGGGTGTAAATTTGTGCTCCACCTATACTTTGCCCAAATTCTACCCATGCACACCAAAAGTACACGCTATTGGCCTGCTGCACATACTTACAGAAGAGAGACTGTCTGAAGTCCACACATAAATCACTGAAAATACCTGACTTAAATGCGTTGATGATGCCTAACTTTACCAGTCTCATTATAAAATTACTTGTAAATGTAATAGTGTTTTAAAGAAGCAGAAAATGCAGATTTAATATGAAGACTATCTGTCTGTTGTCCTACTCAGATTGCTTAGACGAGTGGTTGCCGCAATGGATTTTTTTGGTAGCCTCAAGGGTGCAGACATCAAATCTTGCTAGTGGCTGCACTGACAATTTTCCCAGCATATTCCAGTAACATTAAGTGACTCCTTCACCCACACTGGCTGCAAAATCTCCATTGTTGGTCATATTTGAGAGACGCTGACTTAATTGCACATGGCATAGGTAGAGGGACTAATCATGCAGGTTGACCAATTCCTATTTCATCCCATGACTGTCAGCCCATATCTTCCCGTGTAGGGAAAGTGAGACCCATTTGCTCTCACTTAGACTTATGCCCTGGAATCAATCACAGTATTGACTTCTTTTGATTTCCACCCCTTTGTTTTTTTTCTTTCCAGGAAGAACCAGCTACTCAGTTTTTCTTTGATCTGAGCAAGCAGCAGGGAAAGAAGCGGTCCTCCGCAGGACGGGGGGATGGGCAGCATTCCTCCCCAAAGCAGCCTAGAAAACCACGTGAGTATCCAGTATTAGCTTTTGTCTTTTTTAAAGCTGTGTTCCTTATTGTCCTCAAGAGCAGTCTAGAGGTGTGAGTTCTTATGCTCTCCTACCGCCAGAAAGACACTGAGAACCACTGGTTCAATGATGTCACCCTATATGTAGGGTTCTGTGCAGCTCATAGCCAATCAGTATTTCTCATTCTCCAGCAGATATGATAGGTGAGAGAGGTCCGTGCAGCCTGGTTTGGCCTGAGGTGTTTAAAAAGAAAAACACACACAAAAATAAGTGAATGGAGCTCAAATTGCTAGAGATTAAGGAGAACCTTTCTCTTGGCTTAGATAGTATCTGGCATAGCCTTCAGCTGTGATTCCCACTCAGACAGGAAGATTAGGGCCATCTGGTTCTGGTTTCAGGTGCCCGGGGGTATTGAACCTGGTGGAGTCCACTATTACTACTACTATTTATCATTTATATAGCACTACCAGGCGTACGCAGCGCTGTACAGAGACATGTAAGAGACAGCCCCTGCTCATCAGGGCTTACAGTCTAGTCGAGATCGACAACGCAACTGGAGATTAGGATATATCTAGGGGAATGGAAGGAAGCTAGAGGGATCAGGATTGAAAAGCAGTCTCAAAGAAGGGAGTTTTTAGCCTGGATTTGAACAGGGCCAGAAATGGAGCCTGATGCACTGATTTGGGTAGTTTGTTTCTGGCATAAGGAGCAAAGTCTGCAATTGGCAGAAGAAGAGAGAGGCATAGATGGAAGGAATGTGCTAGAAAAGTGGAGTTCCCAAGGAGGGATGTAGGGCGAGAAAAGAGAGGAAAGGTAGGGAAAAGTCCCTCTCCCCCCTTTTTTCCCTTCCCCCCTGCCCACTTTGGTGAGAGCTAGCCTGCAGCACCTTGGGAGAGTGCTAGAGGTACTTTGCTGAGTTTTGCCCGGGGAGTAAAGCTAAAACAGAGGACGGAGATTGTTGATTCTCTGCTATAAAAAGAGCAAAAGACTAGCTTAGGCTCCCCACAACAAGCAGTGCAAGAACTGGCACTTGTGAGTCCTTTCTGCAGGCAGCATTTCAGTGTGGGAAGGGGATCAGGCTGCATGCCGTGGTAGCACTCAGGCAGAGAGCAGGAAGCAGCGTATATCCTGAGGTTTAGGGGAAAAATGGGGCTGTTATAATGGATGATATGGAAGGGCAGACTGGATGGGGCCATGTGGTCTTTTTCTGCCATAGTGTTTCTGTGTTCCTGCTGCGCTAATTTTATCGCCAATTATGCGAGGAGGGGCACCAGCTATAGAAAACCACCGCCCCGGGGGAAGTTAAAACTTCTAGCAGCAGTGCCTTGGAACTAGATTCCAATAGCAGCCCAAACAAGTTTCAGCCTATAGAGGTTGATCTCTGTGTTTGGCAGGAACAGCTGCCATTTTAGGAGCACAGTTGAGTTCACTGCACCCTAGAAACTACTGCAGGGAGTGCCTCAGAGGGGATTTTCTCTCAAATTTGTACTACTTCTAAGTCAGGCCTTTTGTCTGGAGAAGGGCCTGGAGTCTACACCTGTGGTCAGGGGTCTGCTCTCTGGGAAGCAGAGGAGAAGCCCCGTACTGTTAAAAAAGAGTGAGCTTGACGTTCAAGAATGAGCTCGGTGTCTTAGGTTTCGAGGTCTTGTTGGGATCACTGTGAGATGTGGAGGAACTCCATCTACCAGGTGACTTGGAAAGTCCTGTGGAGAAGTACGAGGTCTCCCAGGGGAGGATACCACGGTGGTAAGACTCTTTAGGAAGCATGAGTTAAGCTCCCTTATTTCACAAGTCTCACGGGTTTTAGGATTTCAGCGGAGAAACCGGCGGCAGCATCAGCAGCTGATAACTCTCTTCTGGAAGACATTAGGAAACTTCTCCAAGCCTTTATGGTTCACCAACAATTAAAGAAATGATGGCAGCCAAGTAGGACACCCCAGATGCTGGCTTAAAGTAGCCAGATCTCTATGGCCAGGCTCTATTCTATGGTGATGGAAGAGAAGGAAAGATTGTGCTTGCCCAAGGTAGATGCATTGGTATCAGCAGTGACCATGACAATTGCAGTTCTGATAGAGGGAGCTCAGCCCTGAAGGATCCACAAGATCCATCGCTTGGAGACTCTGCTGAATCAGTCTTTTGAATTGTCAGTGTTGGCCTTGCAAATGGCAATTTGTGGAGGGGCATGCAGCTAGAGCCTTTTTGCCTGCTTCAATTGCCAGAGGCTGCGGCATCTTTGCCTGCAGGTTAATCTATTTGTCCAATATCTTCTATGGTTTGAAATGAGTGGTAGCAAAGAATATGGCCATGGGGTGACCACTTATCGACTGCTATGGCTTAGGAATTGGTCAGCAGATGTGGCCTTGAAGACACCTCAGCAAATTACCCTTTAAAAAGAAGCTTATTTTTGGAGAGGATCTGGAGAAGCTGAGTGAGAGAAAAATGCTCCTGGAAGATAGGCCCAAAGGATCTAAGAACATAAGATATGCTATACTGGGTCAGACCAAGGCCCATCAAGCCCAGTATCCTGTTTCCAACAGTGGCCAATCTAGGTCACATGTACCTAGCTGTTTCCCCAAAAGACACACAGGTTCCACAATGCTTGTACTGGGTCAAGCATTGATATCCTGGGTCCCTTCTTAATAATGGTTTATGGACTTTTCCTCCAGGAACTTGTCCAAACCTTTTTTAAACCCAGCTACACTAACAGCCTTTACTACATCCTCCGGTAACAAATTCCAGAGTTTGATTACACATTGAGTGAAAAAATATTTTCTTTTATTAGTCTTAATAGTTTACCCTGTAGCTTCATTGCATGTCCCCTAGTCTTTCTATATTCTGATAACGTAAACAGTCGATCTACGTTTACCCGTTCCACTCCGTTCATTAATTTATAGACTTCTATAATATCTCCCCTCAGCCGTCTCTTTTCCAGGTTAAAGAGCCCTAACCTTTTTAGCCTGTCTTCATAGGAGTATCCTTCCATCCCCTTTACCATTTTGGTGGCTCTTCTCTGAACCTTTTCTAATAACGCTATATCTTTTTTAAGATACGGCGACCAGAATTGCGCACACTATTCAAGGTGCGGTCTCACCATGGAACGATATAGAGGCATTATAATATCTTTTGTTTTATTTTCCATTCCTTTCCTTATGATACCTAGCATTCTATTTGCTCTCTTGGCCGCCGCTGCACATTGGGCCGAGGGTTTTAACATGTTATCCACAATGACGCCTAAATCTTTTTCCTCGGTGGTGGTTCCTAAAGTGGAACCTTGCATCGTGTAATCATAGTTTGGGTTGTTCTTCCCTAGGTGCATAACTTTGCACTTGTCCACATTAAATTTCATCTACCATTTTGATGCCCAGTCTTCCAATTCATCAAGATCCTCTTGCAATTTTCCACAATCCTCATGGGTTTTAACAACTTTAAATAGTTTTGTGTCATCTGCAAATTTGATAACCTCACTCGTTATTTCACTTTCCAGGTCATTTATGAATATGTCAAAAAGCAGCGGACCCAGCACAGATCCCTGGGGTACACCACTATTCACCTTTCTCCATTGGGAAAATTGGCCATTCAGCCCAACCCCCTCTGCTTTCTATCTTTTAACCAGTTCCTGATCCACAGTAGTACACTGCCTCCTATCCCATGACTCATTAGTTTTGCCAAAAGTCTCTGATGAGGGACCTTGTCAAAGGCTTTCTGAAAGTCCAGATACACTATATCAACAGACTCGCCTTTGTCCACCTGTTTATTCACACCTTCAAAAAAACATAACAGATTAGTAAGACAAGATCTTCCTTGTCTAAAGCCATGTTGGCTGTCTCCCATTAGGCCATGACTATCTAAATGCTGAGTAATTTTATTCTTTATGTTGGTTTCTACCATTTTTCCCGGTACTGACGTCAGGCTCACCGGTCTGTAGTTTCCCGGATCACCCCTAGAACCCTTTTTAAAAATTGGTGTTACATTGGCGATCCTCCAGTCTTCAGGTATTAGAGATGATTTTAATGATAGTTCACAGATTACTAATAGCAGGTCTGCAGTCTCATATTTCAGTTCTTTCAACACCCTTGGATGTATACCATCCGGCCCAAGTGATTTGCTACTCTTCAGTTTATCTAATAGTTGTAATACATCTTCCCAATGTATCGATATTTCCTTCAATTCTTCCGCACCTTTAAATACCACTTCAGTCAGGGTAACATCCCTATATCTTCCTCAGTAAAGACCGAAGCAAAGAATTCATTCAGTCTCTCCGCTATCGCCTTGTCGCCTCTTAGTGCCCCTTTAACTCCTCTATCATCTAATGGACCAACTGACTCTCTCACAGGTTTTTTGCTGCGAATGTACTTGAAAAAAATCTTTATTTTGCGTTTTTGCTTCCGCAGCAAGCTTCTTCTCAAATTCTCCCTTTGCCTGCTTTATCAATGCCTTGCATTTGACTTGCCAGTGCTTGTGCTGTTTCCAGGTTTCGTCGTTTGGCTCTTTTTTTCCATTTCCTGAAAGATGCTTTTTTGTCACCTTGCATGTTTTGTGTTTCCAGATGGAGACCCTCAGGTCTGTCATGGTGGCCATGTGAACCAATGAGTTTTTGACATCCCTAGATTTAATAGAGGGGTATCTGCACATTTCCATTTGGAAGACACATTGGAGATATCTGTGTTTTGCTGTTCTGGGGCAACACTTTCAGGTCCAGGCTTTGCTATTCACATTGTCTTCTACTCTTCAGGCCTTCTTGAAGGTCATGGTGGTAGTGTGGAAGCAGCGGAAGTGTTAGTGCCATCCCTGCCTGGACAGCTAGCTAATCTAGGCATCATATCAGGAGAACAAAAGCACTGGTGTCTGTACAGGTTTCTAGAGGGCCTGGGCTGGGCGATCATCATTCTCAAGAGCAAATTGATCCTTTCCCAGATGTTGGGGTCCCGATTGATATCAGGTTGGGGAAAGGTTTTTCTTTACCAAAGAGAAGATCAAGAAGCTGCATTTGCAGGTCCAGGAGTTGCTTCAATTAACTACAAGTCCTGGGATTGATGATGTCAGCCTTGGATCTGGTTCCATGGGCCAGGGCACCCATGAGACTACTCCAGAGGTCTCTTCTGACCAGCTGGTCACCTCTGTCCCAGGAGAGGATGCTGGTCTTGCCCCTGCAAGCAGCTGCAAGGAACAATCTGAGCTGGTCGTTGAGTCAGAACAATCTGTGAAGCATAAAAGATATGGAGTTGCCCAAGTGGACTTCAGTGGCTAAGGATGCACATCTGAATGGCATGGGAGCCCATTGTCTGGGTGCAGTGGTCCAAGAGGAAGCCAGGTAGGCCATCAACTGCCTGGAGGCAAGAGCCATCATGCTAGCTCTACAGGCCTGGATTTGCCCCTCCCTTATGGCCCCTCATGTGTCCTCTCCAGTACAACTAGTTGAGATTTTGTGCTATATAATCCCCAGTCCTATTGGTTTTTTTTTAAATCTCCCTTTTATTGTAATTTCTTTTTCTCTTTTTGTTTTCTTATAGTTTTTTATTGTTTTCAATTTTTGAATGTCTGACTTTTTTGGTCTTTTATCGCCTTGCTGTTTATTTGAATGGTGGTTTATCATATTTATTTATTTATTTTATTTATTTAAAGTCTTTTTTATACCGCGCTATTCAGCATCAGCGCGGTTTACAATAAACAACATACACATTTCCAATAGTACTTTGTGTTTACATATGAACAGGATATTCAACTTGGCTAACAGGGTAACTATGTACAACAACAATATATACAATATATACAATTTATAGACTGGTCATGTGTTCGTATGGTTTTAGACATTGGAGATTTGGGTGGTTTCGGCAAATGGTGCTGAGTTTCTATTGGTTTCCGGGTAGTGTAGGAGGAAGAGGTAGTGTTTCACGGCCTTCCTGAATTGTCATAGGTCCGGGATTGATCGGATGTTGTGAGGGAGGTTATTCCAGATCATTGGTGCATAAAGTTTGAAGGTCCTGCTGGATGTTGACTTGGTGCATTGAGTTATTGATCTTGGGACTATCAAGGTGTTTTGAGCTACTGACCTTCTGTCCCTATTGTGGGGTGTCATCTGGATTAGCTCTGTTAGTGATGTTGACGAGAGACCTTTGGTGACTTTGAAGGTGAGCAGCAAGGTCTTGAATGTAATTCTACCTTGAATCGGGAGCCAGTGGAGTTGTTTCATTATGGGTGTGACATGGTCTTTCCTGGATGCTCCGTGTAGTACTCTTGCTGCGGTGTTCATTGCCATTTGCAGTGGGTTTAGGGTGGTTTGGGGGAGTCCTTGCAGTATTGCATTTGCATAATCGAAATGTGGGATAATTAGTGCCTGATAGATAGTCCTGAAATCATCTGGCTCCAGCAGAGATCGCAGGTACCTAAGGGATCTAATTTTATGATATACTGCCCTTACAGTGTTACTTTTATGAGCCTGCATATTTAGGTTCTGGTCTAGTGTGACGCCGAGGTATCTGATCGCGGATTTGGTCTGGAGGTCTGCGTCCTTCACTTTTAGTACTGCCGGCGCAGTGAAGTTACGGTTCCTTGTAATGAACATCACCTCCGTCTTCTTGTGTTGAATCCGGAGGTTTTGGGATTGTAGCCAATTGGATATTTCATTTATGCAGCATGTTATTGGTGAGAGGTCTGGGTTTTCTGTTGCAAAAGGCGTGTATAATAGCACATATGCCAATAAATACAGTATATACAGATGTTTCTGCTTTGACTGCAGGGCAGAGTGGTGGAGGTTCTATTGGGCACTGCAGCTACAGTAGCGTACGTGAATTTGCAAGGCGGCACCAGAAGTTGTCAGATGGCAGCTGAGGTAGCACCATTGCTGGCCTGGACTGAGCAGAAATGGCAAGTTTATTAGCAACTCATTTGGCAAGGTGGGCGATGTTCAGGTGGATTTCCTGAGGAAGCACACCCTGGATTCCAGAAACTGTTCTCTGTCAGGCATGGCTTTCAAACAGATAGTGGGTTGCTTGGCATGGACCTGATGGTGACCATGGAGAAATGAAGGTGGCAAGATCTTCAGCCACAGGAGAGAGCGGCGGTCTTCATGGATAGAAGCCTTCGTGCAAATGTGGCCCAGCGATGGGCTACTGCATGTCTTTCCCTCATGGCTTCTTGTAGGTAGAGTCCTTTAACAGATAGAGTTGCATCTGGGATTGTTGGTATTGGTAGTTCCCAGTTGAGCCCGGAGGATGTGGTATGATGATCTGATGAGGCTGCTGGTGGGGTGCTCTTGTTTCCCCTGACAATAAACAAACTCCTGGTGTTGGTGCTAATCCACATGGCAGAATGTTGATTCTCCCTTATTGCTTAGGCCCTGGAGAGAGTGAGACATCTGCAGAGAGATCACTCTGATGGAGTAATTTCCTTTCTTGCAGTTGTGGAAGAGGTCAACCTCCCTAGCCTATGTCAGAATTTGGAGAATTTTTTAGGCATGGTGTCAGGATATTTATTTATTTATTTATTTATTTACATTCTCTTATATACCGTGCTATTCTGCATCAGTGCGGTTTACATTGAACAAACTGAAATTACATTGAACAGGGTATTATAACTTGGAGATAACTATTTTACAGGGAACATGGGCAATGGAGGGTTAAGGGGCTTGCCCAAGACCACAAGGAGCACCTGTGGGACTAGAAACCCCAGTCCTTCCGGCCCAAGGTTGCTGTCCTCTAGTGGGATTTGAACCCCCGACCTTCCGGCCTGAAGTACCTTGCCCCAACCACTAGGCTACTCCTCCACTCAACGCACCAAGATCATCTTGACGGAAAATTTGGTCTTCCTTCAGGTTAGGAGGGGTGGGGGGGGGGAGTTGAATTCCTTGAAAGTGCAGGTGGCGGTGGCGTTGGCGCGGGGGTGGTTGCCTGTTAAAGGGGGTCAGTGCAGGGTCACTCCTTAGTGACTCATCTTAACATACGTTGTTTCCTGCACGGTGTAAAACATATAAAACTCTTCGCACAGCAGTCATTCCTCCTTGGGATTTGAATCTGGTGCTTTCTGCACTGATTAAAGTACCTAGTTAAAGAAGGGAGGTAGTGAGAGTAATAGGAGAACCAGCAATACATGGGGAGAGCTGTAGGGAGTATTAGCAGCAAAACAAAATAAGGTATGCTCTTTTAAGTCTAGGAGAATCTGCTGCTTCCTGCCCACGGTTCTGTGAGACTTTCTGGCAAATGAACCATGAAAAAGAGCCACGTCTGTATACATATTAGGTTTTATTTGGATAGAAAAATAAGAGATATACAGACTGTATGTTAGAGATGTGAAGTAGCAAGTTGTAGGAATGCTATCATTACAATTATGCAAAAGTAATAAAGCACTGATTTAGCAACCAGGGGTCATAGGCATGCTCTGCACTTAGCTGTTTTCTGTACTTTTCCTATCTGACTAATAACCACCCTCCAGGGGAGACATAAGACCCAGTACCTTAGCTTTGCCAGGTGGATGGTTACAGCTGGTGTCCAAGACAGTCTCTGGAACAGCACAAAGTCTACAGAGCATAAGGCAGGTAGATCTACCTGATATCCAGAGGGCTTGAGATTTAGAAGGATTCATTGTGAGATGATGGGCAGAAAACCAGGATGAGATAGCATCCAAACATTGGGTGCAGAGAAATCGGTATAAGCCATTAACAACCTATCAATGTAAGTGCATAGCAGGCTCTTCCTACTCTGCACAAAATGTTGTCTGTAAACCGCACTGATTTTAAAAAGCACGGTATATAAAAGCATTAAATAAATAAATAAATACATCATCATCAGCTTAGTAATAGACACTGATACCTAAATGCTGAATAATATGGCAAGGGTTGCGAGGAAAATATGAAAGAGCAAAGGTGATAATATTGAGCCTTTGGGCACACTAATGGATAATGGAAACCAGGATGAGTAAGGATCATGTCCTAGGTAAAATCGCACATCCTGAATTTTAAGAAAGGAAGAAAACCATTGGATGATTGCCACCAAGATTAATGCTGGATAGATGGTGTAAGAGGAGATCATGGTTGACTGCATCAAAAACCAATGTAACATAGTAACATAGTATGTGATGTCAGATAAAGAACAGTATGGTCCATCTAGTCTGCCCAGTAAGGTGACTAGAGTGGTTGTAACTACCGCTCCATGCAAATCACCCCCTCCCCCCACCTCTCTGCCTTTGTTTAGGGTTGTACCTGCCACTCCATGCAGTGGTGCCCTGCATCCGCAGCCGAGGCAGGAAAGCCAGCTGCTTTGGACAGGGCGACTAATCCTCCACTGTCGCTATTGGAGAGGCGAGACAGGGATGGTAGTCTCCCAGGCCCTCCACTTCCAAGGATTTGGCTTTTGAGGTCACCCAAAGGCTTTCTCTCCCGAGTTTATCCTCCTGATGTATAAAGCATTTTGCTTGCAACAGTGGGGGGATAACAGCTCTCTGGGCTGTTCCGGGAGCACGAAGAAGAGGGGGTTTTCAGAGGTCCTGTTGGGTAAGAGGATGGACAATGAGCCCCTTCTTAGCCGGAGACGGTTGGATGGTGATCTCTTGGAAAGCACGGGGTCCATCCACTCTGAGGAGGAGGGGGACCCGGAAGGAGTGGCGGATCTGGGAGAAGAACCCACCGAGCTGGAAGAGGGGGAGATCTTGCAAGGGGATGAGGGCAGGATTGTGTGCGTCTTCCATCGGGAGGAATTGGCGGCATTGAGAGCCCATTCACTGAGAGCCCTCAAGGATCCTCTATTCCAGGCTGTCAGGAAGCTGCAGACTGTGTTTCCCCTCCAGCATGTGATCAAGCAAATGATACAGAATGAATGGGATGTTCTGGAGGCGCACTTAGGGGCACACACGCCATGGCGAGGCTGTACCCATTGCCGGATCTGGAGAAGGAGCTCCTCTGCTCACCCAAAGTAGATGCGGTGGTTTTGGCAGTCACCAAGAAGACCACGATCCCCGTAGAGGGCAGTATGGCCCTGAAGGATGTGCAAGACCGGAAGCTAGAAATTTTTCTCAAGCAGGCATTAGATATCAATATCCTCTCCTTGCAGGCATTCATCTGCAGGGTCTTTGTTGCTTGTGCTTGTTTATGTTGGGCGCAGGGCATCTTGGAGGCGGCAAGAGAGTCTAATTCACCACCACCGAAGGCGGCTAAGTTGGAGTCTGGGGCAGCATACTTGGTGGATGCCTTTTATGGTCTGATTAGGGGCTTGTCCAAGAGCAGCCTCGGTTGTGGCAGCACGGTGTTACTTGTGGCTGCATAATTGGTTAGCAGATGTCTCCTCCAAGATCCGCCTGAGCAAGCTTTTGTTCAAGGGTAAGCTTTTGTTTGGGGATGCTCTGGATAAGTTGGTAAAGGACTTGAAGGAATCTAAGAGTGGTCGACTCCCCAAAGATAAACAGAAACCGGTTCACTCTGCCCCCTCCCCAGCACGGGGTCAGTCACGAGATTTTTGCCGCTTTCGATCAGTTTGCTTTGCACTGTACCAGTGGGGGACAGGCCTTTTGCGATTTCAGAAGATCCAATAGGGAATTTTACGCCTCTTCCTCAGCCCCACCTAAGAAAGCACAGTGAAGTGAGGGGGGCCCCAGAAGCTGTAGTGCCCATAGGAAGACCACTGCGGGATTTTTATCCTCCCTGGGCCCAAATCACTACTGACCAGTGGGTGCTGGAAATCATCTGGGAGGGTTACGCTCTAGAGTTTGCACGGCCTCTCCTGAGTGCCTTCGTCCAGTCTCCCTGCAAGGTCTGAGCCATATGAGACACTCTCTGACGTCTTCAGGCCTTAAAGGCTGTGGAGGAAATGCCCCCGACCAGTGCAGTTGTGGTTGATACTCTGTAAACTTTGTAGTCCCTGAAAAAGAAGGTGCTTTCCATCCCATCTTGGATATCAAGTACATTAATTGTTGTCTAAAGGTCCCACACTTCTACATAGAAACCCTCCGATTGGTTATTGTGGCCGCCAGGGAGGGGCAAGTTCCTGACGTCACTTGATCTCACGGAAACCTATTTTCATATTCCCATTCAGCCTGAACATCAGAGGTTTTTGAGGTTCGTGGTGCCGGTGGGACACTTCCAGTTTTGGGCATTGCCCTTCAGGCTGGTGACTACTCCCCCGCACCTTCACAAAGATTATGGTAGTGGTCATGGCCACATTGCGTCAGGAGGACATTCTGGTGCATCCCTACCTAGATGACTGGCTGATCAGAAAGAAATCCTTGGCAAATGGGCCACAGAAAGAGTCATCACCTGTCTACAGAGTCTCGGTTGGGTAGTCAACTTTGCCAAGAACTGCCTGCAGCCATCTCAGGATTTGGTATAATTGGGTACCCGGTTCCAAACAGACAAGGGACAGGTATCGTTGCCAGAGGACAGGATGAATATTCTGCGGCTGCAGGTCAGCCATTTTCTCTGCATGAGGACTCCGATGGCATGGCACAACCTTCAATTGTTGGGCTCGATGATGGCATCCATTGAGCTGGTGCCTTGGGCCCGGGTTCACATGCAACCATTGCAGAGAGCTCTATTATGGAGATGGTTGGCACAGCACCCACTCCCCTGCCCAAGAACCACCAAAGTAGCCCTTGGTGGGGATGCCCCTAGCAGCCCCTTGATGGGTGCCGTTGACGACGAATGGAGTATTTGCTCATTTGATACAACGGTGGGGCGAGCTGATCATGGACCTCGTGGCAGTGTTAGAGTCCACAAAGGTGGCAACATTCTTCAGCAGGAGAAGAGCTCATGGCAGAAGGTCTCAATGTGTTGGTGCAGTGCTGGCCCACGAAGGGGTTGCTCTATGTGTTTCCCCTGTGGGCGTTAGTCGGTTGACAAAGGATAGAGATGCATTGGGGCTTGATGGTCCTCGTGGCTCCTGACTGGCTGAGAAGGCCATGGTATGCAGATCTGGTCCAGCTGACCAGTGAATTGGCCTTGGCATCTGCCGGCCTGAGCCAACCTCCTGTCACAGTGGCTGGTCCTGATGCCTCAAGTGGATCGATTCTTGCTTACTTCCTGGCTCTTGAGAGGATGTGACTGAGGAAGCGGGGTTACTCCGCCTCGGTGATCTCCATTTTTTTGAAGGCCCGGAAGTGCTCCACTAATCTCTCGTATGTCTGCATGTTAAGGGTCTTCGAGCACTGGTGTGAGGGATGGGAATGTCGGAATCTGTTCCAGAAGTTCTGGCATTCTTGCAGGATGGTTTTGATAAGGGCCTGGCCTGTAGTTCCTATAGGTATAGGTGGCTGCTCTAACCTGTTATCGTGGAAAAGTCCAGGGGCTGTTCTTGGCTGCTCACCCGGATGTGGTCTGTTTTTCTCTGGGCGGTGAAGCAGGTACGGCCCCCAGTGAGGATGATCGTCTCTCCATGGGATCTCAGTTTGATTTTGATAGCATTGGTAGAGGCGCCTTTCAAGCTGCTGAGCGGGTGCTCTTTGAAGGATCTGACATTGAAGACCATCTTTTTGTTGGTGATCTGTTCAGCTAGGAGAATTTCAGAGCTGCCGACACTGTCGTGTCATGAGCCTTTCCTTTCTATTTCCAAGGAGAAGGTGGTGTTGAGGCCGGTGCCTTCGTTTCTGCCCAAGGTAGTCTCGGCCTTCCGCCTGAACCAGTCACTGACTCTCCCGGTGTTTTCGGGAGCAGGGGGGGGCAGCAGCAGGGAATGTGCTTCGTCATCTAGATGTGCGCCGGGTGCCCAAATGTTATTTGCGGCACACATCTCCATTTTGGAAATCAGACCGACTGTTCATACTGTTAGGGGGGCTGCGCAAGGGGGAGGTGGCTTCCAAGGCTTCTATCTCCCGGTGAGTGAAGGAAGCCATCTCCTCGTCCTGTCTGAAATGGCGGGTTTTGCCCAAGGGGTTGAGGGTGCATTCGACCTGGGTACAGGCCGTGTCATGGGTGGAGGCTAGTCTGGTTGGATATTTGCAAGGCAGCCACTTGGTTGTCCCTACATACCTTCATTCAACATTGTCACCTGGACTTTCAGGTGGTGGGGGATGCGAGGTTTGGTGTCGCAGTAGTTCAGGCCGGGCTCGCATGTCCCTCTTGAGGTTAGTACTGCTTTGGTACATCCCACAGGTCGGGACTGGATTGGAGGTACAATAAGGAAGGTGCAATTAGGACTTACCTGCTAATTACCTTTCCTTGAGTACCTCCAGTCCACTACTAGACCCTCCCTATTGTATGCAGCATATTGTGGAATGGCAATCCTGGCCTAGAAGGTCATCAGCTTGAGGTGACTGGGTTTTTTTGGTGGACGTGCCTTCCGCAGGGTGGGCCTCCTTTTGAGGGGTACCCTCTGTGGCCAAGGTGTGGCTCGGGTTAAAAAAAAAGTGTGCGGTGGAGAGGAGACCGCTAGCTGCTTTTCTGGGACTGCACAGTTGTAATGTTAAGTACACTATGGTTATTCCTTCATTGGGCAAGTAGTTTTCTGCCTGGTTTCTTTTTTGGGGGAATGCATTGTTCAGTCTTCTGACAAGGTTTTCTTCTTATTTGTTGCTCCTCTGGGTCTGCTTTGTCAATAGAATACTGGGGTTGGTAGGAGATGACAACTGCCTATGAGGAATAATGTCATCAGCAAGCTGCTAGTGAGGTGTGACAACCCACAGGTTGGGATTGACTGGAGGTACTCAAGGAAAGGCAATTAGCAGGCAAGTCCTAATTTCATCTTTTCATTGGTTCTTTGTCTCTACCAATCTGCTGGTAGGGGAATATAACCCACTTGTCTGGACTGGTCTATCAGGACTCAAGGAAAGGACATTAACTGGTAAGTAAAATGTCACCTTACTGTCTCATGGAGTTTCTTAATGCAGGACTGTCTCTGTTCAGACCTCACAGAGGGGCAAGTACATAAACAAAAAGCAAGTACTGAAATGGGCTGTATTCCACACTGCAGGATATTGCATAGCTTTACTTATTAAAAGAAGGCTGGTACTAATTTATAAAGCACGGTACACAGTTGTGGGACAAGTTGTTCTTGTAGCATAACATTACTAATGGTATCATCCTGATTGGTTGTGTGACGACTTAGGTTGCCTGATGGGATAGTGTCTCCAAATTAGTTAGTTTTGTGCTTACAATGACTTAAATGAACCTCACTTCTGTGTCCAGGGTATTTTAGAGATGATCTAAGTCTCTCAGATTTTACTGCTGAAGCTCAGGTCAGTGCTTGCATTGTTCCAAAGAATGCCTCCTGTAATAAACAAGAGGCTCTTAGCATGGTATCTTTGGAGGACAAAGACTACAGATGAGTGGTGGTCCTTTTTCATAAGTGGGCAGCTTTTCAGCAGTCCCTGCTTTGCACAGAAGAGTGACGGAAATGGGCATGTCCCCATGGGAGATACCACCTGAAGAAGTGCAAATTCCCTTTACTTAGTAGGAATGCTGGGGAACTGCCTACATTTAAAATCTAGAGTCTGGCCAGTAACTAAATTCTGTATTTTATTTTATCTCAACAGTACCTTAAGGTGTAGAAAATGAATTGACTGGGATTTGATTTAAATGTTCCAAATGCTTGACATAGTAACATAGTATATGACAGCAGATAAAGAGTAGCATGGTCCATCTAGTCTGTGTTTTATCTCAGCTCTCTACCAGAGATACCCAGTTACATTAACATCTGTTTATTTCTTCAAATAAAGCGCAGCCCACGGGCCCTTGTTGGTTCTGTCTCGCTAGCCCTGAAGTAGAAAAGCATCTGGTTGTCAGCATTGGAACACATGTGAGTACTGTAGAAAGTTTTGTGCAAATGCACATATTACGTAAAGAGAAATGTCTGCAGTTCTGTAGATCTGCAAACTGGTCTGGCTTTCAGGACATTTCTGCTGAATATGCTTGAGAGATATTGGCATAGATGGGGGGGGGGCGGTGCATGCAGATATCTCTTTCATGAATGTTTATTAGGGATAGCCTGACAATCTGACTGGTTTGCAGCCCTGTTTGAAATACTATTCTTGGTGGAAATACTATCCTTAAGTCTATTGTTTGCGTTTAAGCACTAGGAGATTCAAAAGCCCATGTTGCATAGGGGGCTGTACTTGAGAAATGGATAGTCCGGGTTGGGATCTTCATATGAACGCTTAGCCTTTAGTAAAATGTGATTTGCTGGCACAGCTCACAATCCATTCTAAAAAGCCGCAGCTGAAGAAAGAGCAGCATTACTCCAGACTTCACATGTTTAATTGTTGGCATCTATGCATGCCGGGGACAATCTCTCAACATATTCTTGACTACATGTATATGTGATGGATTTTGCAAAGCTACAGGTTCAAGAGGGCCGAGTAAAGTAACTCTTTTTCATGAATTTTTGAATTGGTGTTAGGTACCACAAAGGTTTGTGCAGTTGCCCTCTGGTGGAGACCTTGGTGTTCCTTAGAGCAGATGCAAAAGCCATCACAGAATTTTAAAACATATGTTTTCCGATTAGTAAAATGGGAAGTACACATGTGAAGGCTTGTTTTAGATAGGACATGGAGATCAAAATGTCAGAAGGGATATTATAGAAAGAGTGCTGCTAAAGGCAGCATCATTTCTAAAATTTACACAGAAGGACGTGCAGGCATTGAAGGAAACCTGGCAAGTTACACGTGTGAGCGCCGGCATGTCACAATGTGCATGTGTAAGTATTTATTTATTTGTAAGCTTTTCTATACCGCCCTTTCACAAGATCAAGGGCGCTTTACAATGAACAAAGAGGATATATAGAACTTAGAACCAAAATGAAACATCTAACTATACAAATTATTTTCATATGAATTATTTACAGTATTTTATATACAGCATATTTACAAATGCAACTAGTCTAAAATAGATTCACAAAGTAAATTCAAAGGATTGCTTAATGAAACACCGGGTATCTGTGTTGGAGGTGGGAATCTATATGTGTGTTTTTAGGTTGGATAAATTCCAATCTCCAGGAACAAGCAGGAATGAGTTTTCACATATGGGTATCGTCGGTACCGACGGAGCCTGCGCGGGAACGCTCCCCAGCGTCCTGAAAGAAAGCTTTTGGAAGCATCCCACAGCGCCTGCGCGCTGCCTTCCCGCCTTTCCTAACTGCCTCTCTCCAGTTCTTTTCCGCGGAGCCAGCAGGTTGTGTTTCCTGTCACCGCTGAAGTTTTTCTTATTTTCTTTTATTTTTCTTTAGTCGCGTGTCTGCCTTCTCGATTCCGCACCGGTACCACCGGTCCTTTTTCTTTCTTTTTAAAAAAAAAAACTTAGAAACTTTTCAGTGCATTTTTCTTCTGGGGCCTTAGGCCTACAGATATATTTTTCCTCATGGAAAAACCCGCCTCCGGGTTTAAAAAGTGCACGAAGTGCAGCAGCACTATTTCTGTCACTGACACCCATAACTGGTGTCTAAAATGTTTAGGTCCTGACCACTCCATTGCGGATTGTGAGTCCTGTTCCATGATGTCTAAAAGAGGGTTACAGAATCGGGCAGCTAAGCTCAGTACCCTGTTTCCCTCCGATGCAGCTTCCGTGGCATCGACGTCTTCCAGGGCTTCTTCTTCATCCCATGGATCTCAGGTAACCAAACTTAAATCTGGCCGGTCCTCAAAGAGTTCATCTCCCTTTAAGTATCGAGATGCCCCCGGGCTTACTCTTGAGGATACCACACCGGCAAAATTACCCCGGCGGGAGGCTCCGGCTTCCAAAGCACTACCTACGGGGTCACAGGTTGACATCGATGGCTCGGCCTCGACCGATCACCTGTTACAATGTTCTGGGGTACCGGCAGTTTCTACCGGTACTGATATTCAGACATTGGTGGCGTCAATGGATCAGAATATTCTGACCATGCAGCGTGCCATCACGGCATTCATTCAAGCTGCAACGCCTACGGTATCGCAACAAACCCCCGTTGTCGGTACCTGTACTGATTCCGGTACCGGACCCAATATCGGTTCCGATACCAGTACCGCTTGCATCGACATCAACATAGACCGCAGCGGTACGCTATCCAGTGATGCCCATCAGTACCGGACCGGTACCGATTACTCCCGATGTCGATACCTCCCGGTACGCGTATCGGGCTCTAGGAGAGCATCCAGATAGTCGATACTTCGATTCCTCTGAAGACTCTGATTCTTCAGAGGCCTCAATTGAAGCATCGGGCATCCTTCCTCAGGAACCCTCTTCTCCAAAAAGGAGAATGTCTCCTCCTGAAGACTTGTCTTTTCAGGACTTCATTAGGGAGGTGGCCAAAGGCCTGTCCATCTCAGTGACTTCTGAGACTGAACCTAGAGCCAAAAAATTGGATATCCTACAATATCCTAAGGCTCCTAAAGAGGCAGCTACCTTACCAATACATAAGATTCTTTTTGAACACATGTTGGGCATATGGGAGACTCCTCTTTCCACCTCCCCTCATTCCAGAAGGTTGGACACCATGTATCGTGTTCCTCATTGTCCTGGGTTTCATAAGACTCAGCTTCCTCACCACTCCATTGTGGTAGAGTCTGCTATGAAAAAGATCAAGAGTACAAAAAGGCACTCCTCTGCTCCTCCAGGAAGAGAATGCAGAACTCTAGATGCCTTTTTGGCAGGAAAATCTTCCAGGCCAGTATGCTTGTAGCCAGAATCAACTCCTAAAGTCTCTATATAGGGATGTTTCTGAAAGAAGTTACAGATCATCTGCAAACCTTATCTCCCTTTATGTCAGAAGATAAAAGAGAAGAATACATCACCTGGCTTAAACATGCATAGGATGTATCCAAGTTTTCCAACCGTGCAGCCTTTGACTCTTTTGAGGGGGCCAGTAGAGCCTCGGCTATTGCCATAGGTGCACACAGAGTTGCTTGGTTGCAAGCCTCTGATTTGGAATCCTGGGTACAGGATGGTCTAGGTAACCTTCCCTGTACAGGCGAAAACCTGTTTGGCAAAGATTGGCAGGCAAAGGCCGACCAAATGGATGCTGAAAACTCTGCTTTAGATAGACTTTCAAAGTCTATTACTGCTCCTTTTAAAAAGAGGTTGTTCAAAAAGGGATCTTTCCCAAAGAAAGGGAAATTTTCTTCTTATGGTCAGGCCTCTTCTCAAGGTCGTTTTGCTACAAAGAGACAGCAACAACCAAAACAGGCCAAAACCCAGGCTGCGAGAACTGCTACGGCCCTACAGCCTCAGCCTCCTCAGGGCTTTTGACTTTCTACTAGAGAACTTAGCCTTTCTGGCTCTAGAACATCCAGAGCCTTTCACCATCCCAGGAAGGCTAGCTCACTTTGCTCCCAGATGGGAACAAATCACAGCAGAGCAGTGGACCCTCTCCATCATAAAGGAAGGGTACAAACTTCATTTCTTAAACCTTCCTCCTCACACCATGGTGAAACAGTTCAATTCTCCAACATCTCTCCTCAACCTTCTAGGTCAAGAGATTTCTACCCTTCTTGCCCAAGGGGCAATAGAAGAAGTACCCCTTCTTCAACAGGGCTCAGGGTTCTACTCCCTCTATTTCCTCATTCCAAAGAAAACGGGGGGCTACAGACCCATGTTAGATCTCAGAGAATTGAACAAGTTTCTATGCAAGGAGAAATTCAAGATGACTTCTCTCGGAACTCTCCTTCCATACCTCCAAAGTCAGGACTGGCTTTGTTCTCTAGATCTCAAGGATGCGTACACCCATGTTCTCATCCATCCAACACACATAAGATTCCTTCGGTTCCTTTACCAGGGAAAGCACTACCAATACAAAGTGCTTCCTTTTGGTCTGGCCTCTGCTCCAAGAGTGTTCACAAAATGCATGGCAGTAGTAGCTGCATTCCTGCGCACTCTAGGGATATTCGTATTCCCATATCTGGACGACTGGCTCATCCGAGCTCCAACCCAGTCAGAGGCCCAGACTTCTTTGGCCTGCACAAGGCGTGTTCTTCAGTATCTGGGACTGGTAATCAACATTCCAAAATCCCATCTCACCCCTACTCAGTCTCTAGAGTTCATAGGGGCCTTACTGGATACCACAACTGCAAGGGCCTATCTTCCCCAGGCCCCGTTGCCTACGCTTGGTGCAGTTAGCCTCCCAGATTCAGTTAAAATCCCATTTAACTGCTCGAGAAATGTTGCAACTCTTAGGCCACATGGCATCCACGGTGCATGTGGTTCCCTATGCTCGCCTTCACATGAGAGCAGCTCAGTGGACCCTTTCCTCCCAATGGACCCAGGCATCAGGTTACCTGTCAGACAAAATAGCAATCTCCAGTCGCCTTTTTTGGTCCCTCCACTGGTGGAAGTCCACTCAGAATCTGTTGCTGGGGTCCCCCTTTCAACAGGTGTTACCCCAAGCAACCCTTACAACAGATGCCTCTCCAAAGGGTTGGGGGGGCTCATCTACAAGATCTCTCGACCCAGGGCATCTGGTCTCCACAGGAGACATCTCTTCATATCAACCTCTTAGAGCTCAGAGCAATCTTTTTGGCTCTCAGAGTCTTCCACACCCTGCTGAGCTACAAGACAGTCCTCATCCACACGGACAACCAGGTAGCCATGTTCTACGTGAACAAGCAGGGAGGGACTGGCTCTCTGTCGCTTTGCAATGAAGCTCTGAGATTGTGGGCCTTCGCCAGAGAGCATCAAATCCATCTCATGGCAGTGTATCTTCCAGGGGTTCAAAACTCTTGGGCAGACAGACTCAGTCGAGTTCTGCTTCCACACGAATGGTCCCTCCATGGGGACCAGATAGCCAGAATCTTTCGGATTTGGGGTACCCCAGACATAGACCTGTTTGCAAGTCCGTGGAATGCCAAACCTCCCCGATTCTGTTCCAGGATTCCTTATCAGGGAGCTCAGGCCAGGGATGCCTTCCTCCTTCATTGGGGGCAAGACTTCCTCTATGCCTTTCCACCTATTCCCCTAATCCCCAAGACTCTGTTCAAGCTTCAGAGAGACAAGGGGACTATGATCCCTAGACCTGGGGTTTGCTCCAGATCTCCTCTCCCAGGAGGAGGGAACCTTGTGGCACCCAAATCCTCAGTCTCTTCATCTCAGGGCCTGGTTGCTGAAGGCCTAGACCTTCAAGATTTACACCTTTCTCAGCAGGTGAAGGATATCCTTCATGCTTCCAGAAAGCCTTCCACCAGACGTTCATATGCTTTTAAATGGAAAAGGTTTTCCATTTGGTGTGCAGAGAAGGGTCTCAACCCTCTTGCAATACCTTTGAATTCTTTACTAGACTATTTGCTGCATTTATCCCATGCAGGCCTTAATACAAATTCAATCAGAGTCTATTTGAGTGCTATTGCAGCATCCCTTAAACCTCTCAATGGACAACCTATTTCCTCTCATCCTCTTATAGCAAGATTCATGAGAGGCCTTCTTTTGACTAAACCTCCCATTAGATCACCTCCAGTGGCATGGGACTTGAATCTGGTTCTTGGCCAGCTTATGAAGCCACCCTTTGAACCCTTAGCCACTACCTCCTTGAAATTCCTTTCCTGGAAGGTTATTTTTCTTATTGCAGTCACCTCAGCTCGCCATATCAGTGAGTTGCAAGCTTTAGTGACTAATCCTCCTTATACAAGGTTCCATCATGACAAGGTAGTCCTCAGAACTAATCCTCACTTTATTCCTAAAGTGGTCTCGCCTTTTCATCTGAACCAGGAGGTGTATTTACCTGTCTTTTTTCCAGGACCTCATGCATCAAGTGCAGAGAGGAATCTTTATACCCTGGATTGTAAAAGAGCACTTGCTTTCTACTTACAAAGGACACAGCAACATAGAAAGTCCTCTCAACTTTTTGTTGCTTTTGATCCTTCTCATTTAGGACTTCCAGTCTCTAAGAGAACTCTGTCCAATTGGATTGCTCAGTGTATTTCCTTTGCCTACCAAAGTAAGAACCTTTCTCTGGAGGGCCATGTCACAGCTCACAATGTGAGGGTCATGGCAACCTCTATGGCTCATCTAAATTCTGTGTCCATCGACCAAATCTGTCGAGCGGCCACCTGGGCATCGGTTCATACCTTCACAGCCCATTACTGCTTGGACAAGGACTCCCGCCGGGATGCCTTGTTTGGTCAGGCTGTTCTCAAACACCTGTTCCATACCTAATCAACTCCTACCCTCCATCCCTGAACTGGATGCCTGAGATTCATGGGTAAAGGTAGAGCCCTTCCCAGGGACTCACAATCTGGGTGATCTCCCAGGCATCTCTAGCTGGGGAGTCCCCATATGTGAAGACTCATTCCTGCTTGTTCCTGGAGATAGCACAGTTACTTACCTGTAACAGGTGATCTCTGGGAACAGCAGGAATAAGTCTTCACAACCCTCCCACTTCCCCTAGGAGTTGTATCTCTCTATCTTTCCTTTCCTCTCTCTCTCTCTTTGTCTCAGCTTTAAAACTCGAACTGGAGAGAGGCAGTTAGGAAAGGTGGGATGGCAGCGCGCAGGCGCTGTGGGATGCTCCCAAAAGCTTTCTTTCAGGACGCTGGGGAGTGTTCCCGCACAGGCTCCGTCGGTACCGACAATACCCATATGTGAAGACTTATTCCTGCTGTTCCCAGAGATCACCTGTTACAGGTAAGTAACTGTGCTTTCTTGTCATGACTGCTACTGTAGTGTTCAATGAATAAAAATGTTTTAATTTCCATAGAAGTGTAAATGTTGCCACTTCTGTATATGTGAATCTGAGCCATTGCAAACCTAGAGGCTACTGATTAACTACAGAGGACTCTCTCTTTGCCTCAGTTCCATTTGTAGGGGTAAAAAATCATTGGGGGAATGGGGGGATATCCCCCTTAATGTCTTCTGTAAAGGGTAGGCCAAGAGAAGAACTTTTTAGATATCTTTACATGTCAGGGAGTAGGTGCAGTCCAGACATGGACATTTTGGGCTTCCACATACATTCCCTATATGACATGAGAAATGTACATGTAGATTTTAATCCTGCTCAGACTGTGCCTCTGACATGCCCTTTTGCACATACACATTTATTTAACTATTTACATATACTGCTTTATCTCCACGTCAAAGCGGTTTACAATAAACTGATCTAGAAATCGATACATGGAACCTGGGGCCTGAACTTGGAAGACTATAAGATTATCCTATACACCAAACTTTAACCTTCTTACAACGGAGGGGCAAAGGAATAAGTGCATTATGGGAGTGAGAAGTGAGGGCAGGAGAGGGGGAAGATGATGGCTCATCTTTCGCTATCGAAGTATACCTTGAAGAGATGGTTTTTAAGATCCTTATGGAGCTTCTTAAGGTCTGCTGTTGCACGTAGAGGTTGTTAGGGAGATTGTAAATCAGTGCATCTACACGTGGACATGTGGCATTCTGTGGGCTGGTGAATACTGAATAAAATAAGAAGTCCATGCTTGTGCTATGTTGATTTTTTTACCTCACCATGTATTTGCTGCATATTTGTATACAGTAATTTTTCAGCTAAGGGCGCAAACTTGTTTGTAGCGTGCTTTGAGCTCTAGTTGGGAAAGGGTTTAATAAATAAAGGATGGTGATGGTGGTGCTTCCAGTGAGACCCAGTTCTAATGAGTAAGGCAAGAGAATGTGCCTGCAAGTTATTCCCTGTATGTTTTATTCTAGTGCTACCTTGCCCTTGCCAAGGGTGGCTTAAGCTCGGATCACATCCTGATCTTGCCCATAGGGCATTATCAGTCAGTAGTGGAGCTTTCATCTGAAGTGCTGGAGGAGGTCGCACACTACAAAACGGCACTCAAGAAGTTTTTCAAAGCCCAGGGAAAGAGATGTGTTCTATTTGAAAGAAATTACAGGAGTCAGCACCTTCAGTTACAGGTAGGACGACTGATGTGCAGCATGCGTGGCTAGTGTGCTGGTAGTCCTCATGGCTGGTTTGCTGAAGTTACAAATGAGCCTGACACCTGCACATAGAGTACAGAGTGGATGCGAGCCTTACAGATGCTGAAATCTTTCACAGAACTTTGGTTTCAGTTCTACTTGCAGCTCGCACAACACATGACAAGTATCTCATTAGTTTAAGTCTGCACAGATAAGGAGAAGTCCTGTCTGACCTGATGAGAAAAGCAATACTGAGGGATGCATCTGTCCCGATGATGAGGCTTCCTTACCATCAAACTTACTTTCCTGCTTAATATCTTTCTTTCTCTTTTTTTTGTGCACAATCTCAGCATATCAAAGAATGTTTGATTTGATTCCTTTCAGAGTGTTTCATTGTTTCAAATAATAGATTACGATTTGCTACCAAGAAAATGCGTTCTTCAATTCTAGCACAGCAACAAATTAAATGTTAAATTAAGGGTGACTTGGTCATTACTCCAAGTCACTTAGTCCCCTGCCTTCTGCTGAAGAACTGAGTTGTATATTGTCAAAACGGGCATGGAGAGAGTATAGGAAACTTTTGAGCAAATATCCTCCTCTAGAACTGAGCACATGCAAACGTTTGGAGAAATCTGCAGGTAGTTACAACATTTAGGGAATGTAAAACAAGACACTTGGATTTTGTTCCGTTTTCTATCATCTTTCTTTATTTTTGGGCACTAGAAATGTTTTCTCACTCTCTCCACACAAGTTAACCCGGCTTTTGGACATTTCTTCTATTAGATGTGTGGGAACTGGTCTTTCTTTTTATTTATGATTCTCCTTTGGAAGTTCACCGTGTCTGAAAATCTCTCACATGCCGGTTCTTTGTATAGGTGGTTCCTGTCCCACTCAGCTGTTGCACCACCGATCACATTAAAGAAACTTTTATCATACAGGCCGAGGAACAACAGATCGAACTGTTAGAAATCCCAGAGCATTCGGACATCAAGCAAGTAAGATGACAGGTTTTCACTTTTCAGTTCTTGGGCTCAGATCTTTAGGAATTGGCAGGTCTTTCTAAGGACAAGCTATGCTAATTTTGGCTTCCATAATTAGAGGCTCCTAAGGAAAGGGTCTTAAACTGGGGATGGGAAGGGCGGTGGCTTTATTTTTAATGACAAAGCTGAAAAGAAACCCCATTCAGAGTGGAATAGAAATACAAAAAATTGAACTCTGAAAACAAAATTTGTGTCTGAAAAAAACCTTTGACCCTGCATCAGGTACATGAAAACTTGTAGTCGAGAGCTGAAATCTTCAAAGGGCAGAAGCATCAGTGTTACAACAGAGCCGATTCGTTGGGCTTTACATAAAGTCCGCGTCTGACATAAGCAAAGAGCAAGAGCAAGCCATCATGCTTCTGCCCTTTGAAGATTTCAGCTCTCGACTACAAGTTTTCGTGTACCTGATGCAGGGTCAAAACGTGTCACGTCGTATGTTTTGGATACTGTGGTAAGCGGAGCTTTGGCAGACTTTGCTACACGCCGTGGTTCCGGTGGTTTAAAAGGGAACCTCATCTCCATCGCAAGCTAAGTGATATGGTTTACCTTTCTAATGATTAAAAAGGAGAGATAACAGCGAGAGTGTGGTTGTTACATTTCCCTCTCTTGGGTTTGTTTTGCTCCAACAAAAAACAAAAAAATGAGGGTTCCTTTTTTTCTAATTTTGTTTTCAGAGTTCAATTTTTTGTATTTATTTTTAATGAGGCTTGCAAAGATAGATTGAAGGAAATTTACTGCTATGTGAAAATACACAGCTCTGTAAACATTTGCATTCATGAGGGCGCAGGCCTCACAATCTGGGGTTTTAAAAGAATCTGTAGTGGAAAGGTCTTTTCCATCTCGATTAAATAAGGAGACACGGCTCGGAACTCCTGCAGAAAGAAGGTTTTCACAAGGTACTAGAGTAGGCCACGCTAGAAGCCAGAAAAGTATTTTCTTTCTTTATATCATAATTATCGGTGTTCAGACAACTCCTTACCTTACCCTTTGAGATGTTGCCTTGGGTATTACCAGTTCTGACATACACACACACAACCGAGATTGAACTTAATCCAGCCCTATGTCAACTGGAAACTCAACCTGAGATTTCTTTAGCGGCATGTTTGATTTAAACTGTCTAATCCCAGCACTAAGTTTTTTTTTTTTTCTTTCTTTGATAAAGTCAATGGTGTGTAGGGGATGAGCCGGTAATTCTGTCTTGAAAATTGAAATGTTACTATTACTATTTCTCTTGTTTAACAATAATCCTAAACTTTAGGGGAAATTTAGTCTTTGCCATTTGTTCTCTTGTTCTTCTTCAAACTTTTCTAAAGTTTAACAGACTGTTTACATGTAAGGGATGTGAAAAGTCAGTAATTGTTTTTTCCGTTTTATTTTATTTTAAAAAATCTCCCTTAATGGTTTTGCAGCCATTACATTCCTCACAGAACTTGCTTATTCTAGTAACGTAGGGGGTAATTTTATAAAAGGGCACCTATAAAAACGGTTCTCAGAGATGTGCCTATTTTATACTTGTTTCATAAAAGTAATATGGGCACCTATGTGCCCTTACGACATAGGCTTCTACACTAATGCCCAGTGGCACACATATGCTCTTGAATAGAGTTGCTTCTTCTCCGAGGCAGGTATACATATGTGCATGTACGCTGTGGGGGTAATTTTAGAAAGGTTTACTGCATTAAGGCCTCTTCCTTACACATGCAAAAGGCCCTTTATAAAATTGTGCAGTACTATATTGCTCCAAGATAGTGTGTGCATATGTTTGTTTATTTATTTAGTCAGATTTAATATACCGCTTTATCATTAAATCAAAACGGTTATCACAGCAAACAATCGATGGGGGGGGGGAGACTGTGTGACATGCAGTGTGAAACATCTTAGAGAGTGTGGTCGAGGGGTGTGAGTGATTTGATTGCTTTAGGTGCAAATGATCTATGTACAGCTATTCGAGACAAGAGGGCTATATACAATTGAGCTATCTACAGCTATTTGTATGCTATTAGCACTTGTTCAGGGTGCCTATTACAAAAGCACATAGGCGCCTATGTTGCCTGTATTAAAAAGGCTTAAAATAGGACCTTTTTGGACTTTTGATATAGATGACCTTTTATAGAATCAGGTGCTAAGGTGGTCAGTTTAGAAGCTGTGTTCGTGATATGGATGTCTGAAACTGGATTCAGACTTGAAAATCACAAAGATGTACTCAGAGCCATATGGATGTCTCTGGATCAGCCATGTCCATACTGCATGGGGCGTGGTAAACTCAAACTCAGCTACTTCCCCTCCTCCCCCTCTCCACTCCCAACTCTCCCCCCCCCCCCCCCCCACCTCTGCTACCCTCTCTTCTTTTCCTGTGATCTCTGAAGAGGAAACTGCACACCTTCTTTCTTCCTCCAAACTCACCACCTGCTCCTCTGATGCTATCCCCCACCTGTCTCCTAAGCCCCATCTCCTCCACCATTGTCCCTTCTAGCTCTCATATTTTCAACCTTTCACTCTCCACTGCAACAGTCCCTGCAGACTTCAAGCATGCTGTGATCACACCTCTCCTCAAGAAACCCCCACTTGATCCCACCTGTCCTTCTAATTATCGACCCATCTCTCTCCTTCCCTTCATTTCTAAACTACTTGAACATGCAGTTCACCGCCGCTGCCTCGACTTTCTCTCCTCTCATGCCCTCCTGGATCCCTTACAGTCTGGCTTTCGTCCTCTACACTCTACTGAAACAGCTCTTGCCAAAGTCTCCAGTGAAAAATCCAAGGGCCTGTACTCTGTTCCCATCCTTCTTGACCTCTCTGCTGCTTTTGACACTGTTGACCACAACCTTCTCCTCGATACCCTGTCCTCGCTTGGTTTTAGTGGCTCTGTACTATCCTGGTTCTCCTCCTATCTCTCCCATCGCTTGTTCAGTGTGTGTTCTGGTGGTTCCTCCTCCTCCGCTACCCCATCCCAGTTGGTGTACTCCAAGGATCTGTCTTGGGTCTGCTCCTTTTTCTCTCTATACCCAGTCCCTTGGTGCGCTTATCTCTTCCCATGGCTTCCAGTACCATCTGTATGCTGATGACTCCCAGATCTACCGCTCTACGCCTGAAATCTCTCCGGCAGTCCAGACCCGGTTCTCCAGGACCAAGCAGGAAGTCAGTCCTCACATATGGGTGACGTCGGCGCCGACGGAGCCCTCGCGGAGTAATTTCCCCAGCTTTCGAAGAAAGCCTTTGGGAATTGCAGCGCGCATGCGCGGTCCCCTTCCCGCCCAAGGGTGCCATCTTGCTCAGTCTTCTTTTTTCCGCGGAGCCCTACAGACGTTGTTTGTGATCGCTGCTGAAAAAGTTGATTTTTTCGTTCTGGTTTTCTCGGTTCGACGCCGTGTCCTTTTCCCTGCCCGGCCTCGATACTCCGGTGTCGAGTCCGTTCACTATTTTTCGGTTTTTGTCCTTAGTGACTGGCGTTCCCGCCACTTTTTTCTTTTTCTCTGGCAGCAAGGTCTTTTGACCTCATAGGGGCCCTTTTTCCCCCAATGGCTGCCAGCGGGTTTAAAAAGTGTGATCGGTGTACGAGACTTATGTCTCTTACCGACACACACGACTGCTGCCTCCGTTGCCTCGGACCCAATCATGACCCGATGATTTGTGGTCCGTGTAACAAAATGTCCTCGAAGGCGTTGAGGAGTTGGCAGTCTCAAAAGGAGCGAATCTTCTCTGACTCCGTGTCCGGTCGGGCCTGGACCTTGTCAGAGGCTTCGACGTCCCGGGACTCCGGTCCTGAGCATCGTCGGAGTTCCTCTGAGCGGGGGTCTCCTGCCCGGGAACATCGTCGGAAGAAGAAACCCGCGATAGCGGCTTCAGAGGATGCTCCTGGTCCCTCGAGGGCCAGGTCGCATAGCCCCGTCAGCCGCCCCGGGTCCTCGGAGGCGGAGAGGCCTTCGAAGCATCCTCGTCTCGAAGTGGAGTCTCCTGGACACGTGAGTACTGTAGTCCTCGTGGACTCGCCTCCGAAGGAGCCGAAGTCGGGCCCGACGCCGTCGGAGCCCGAGTCGGGAGCTGCTGGGTCTCCTGAGTTGGGACTCAGGTTGACAGCCTTGAAGAGCAGTTTCGCTGCCTTCATGGACCAGCAGCGGGCATTGATCGCTGGCCTCGCCGGTGCATCTGCCCCGACCACCGGGACGTCAATGTCCAAGTCGACCCCGGAGGCCGAGCCGATCCTCGAGTCCATGCGAGCTCGAGTCGATCCTCGGCCACGGTCTCCCTCGGCCTCCCGTTTGGGACCGAGGTCCTCGGCTCCCGCCCGCACGGAGCCGCTCGATTCTTCCACGGAGGAGTCGGGCTGAGACACGGAGGAGGACGAGTCACCTGGTTCTTTTCAGACTCGGTGCGTCCCCTCCGACTCGCCCGAGTCTGAGCCTCGGAGACGATCCCCCCCGGAGGATACCCGGTTCTCCGACTTCGTGAGGGATATGGCCAAGGCTTTGGCCTTCCTCGTGGATCCGGAGAAGGAGCCTCGAGCCGAAGAGCTCGAGGCCCTCCAGTATGACTCTCCCCTGAAGGAGGCCTTTACTGTACCGGTTCCTCTGATGCTGGAAAGACTTCTCTTCCGCATGTGGGAGAGCCCAGCATCGACGCTGGTGTTAAGCAAGCGGATCGATTCCATGTATCGAGTCCGCAAGAGCCCCGGGTTCCAGAAGGCACAACTACCGCACCATTCCATGGTGGTGGAATCGGCCATGCATCGACTCAAGAGTCAAAAGATGCACTCCTCGGTGCCTCCGGGTAAGGAGGCACGGAACCTGGATGCCCTCGGTAGGAAGTGCTTCCAGGGCTCTATGCTTGCTTGTCGAGTCCAGACATACCAGCTCTATATGGGCATGTATCTCCGGGACCTGGCAAAGGAAATTGCCGGGTTCTCTGCTGGTCTCTCCGAGGAACCTTTGCAGAGGTTCCAGGCCTTGTCCACGGGTATTCGAGAGTGCTCGAAGTTTATTTCTCGAGCAGCCTACGATGGCTTCGAAGCATCGGCTTGAGTAGCCGGGGCTGGCATCGGTGCCCGCCGACAGGCTTGGCTTCAGTCATCCGACCTCGAGGCATGGGTGCAGGACAATTTGATCGATGTCCCCTGCAGAGGTGAAAACCTCTTTGGCAAGCCCATGGCTGAAAAGGCTGTAGAACTCGAGTCCGAGACTCTAACCAGGACTCGCCTGTCCAGGAAGACCTCTGCTCCTTCACAAAAAAGGAAGGGCTCGGGAAAAAAGCCCTTTTACCCGAGGAAGGTGTCTGCCTATAAACAACACCACCCACCATATCACGCCTCAGCAGCTCCCCATCAGGGTCAGCAGGCTAAGGGACAGGGTAATGGGTCCCGTAGGCAGAAGGCCCCCAAGCCCACTACACCGGCCCCTGCTCAGCAGGGTGGGGGTTTTTGACTCCGTAAGCATAGCCTCTTCCACCCCGCTGGCTTCTCTCAGCACGGGAGGCCGGCTGGCCCACTTTGCCCACAGGTGGTCAGCCATAACATCAGATACCTGGGTGCTTCAGGTAGTTCAAGAGGGCTACCTTTTGCATTTTCACCAGGTACCTCCCTCCTACTTTCCAGGGGAGCCTCCAAGACCCCCTCTGCACAGGGACTTACTCCTTCAGGAGTTGGCAAGTCTTCTTCAGGAACAGGCTGTGGAACCGGTGCCCCACCACCTGAGAGGTCACGGCTTTTATTCCAGGTACTTTCTGATACCAAAAAGAACAGGAGGCCTCAGACCCATCCTGGACTTGCGCAACCTCAACAAGTTCCTGCAAAGGGAAACGTTCAAGATGCTTACCCTTGTAATCCTGCTGCCCTACCTCCAGCAGGGAGATTGGCTATGCTCCTTGGATCTAAAGGATGCTTATACTCACATCCTTATCCATCCGGACCACCGGCAATATCTAAGATTTGTTGTGGCAGGGAATCATTATCAGTACAGGGTACTGCCCTTTGGCCTATCCTCCACTCCCAGGGTGTTCACCAAATGCCTGGCAGTGGTGGCAGCCTTCCTGAGGCTTCAAGGCCTCTTTGTCTTTCCCTACCTAGACGACTGGCTCATCTGGGCACAGTCTTCCCTAGAGGTCACTTAGGCCACTCAGCGCACAGTGGCTCTGCTTCAGCACTTGGGGTTTGTCATAAACTTCGCAAAGTCCACTTTGCTCCCCTCTCAAGATCTCGAATTCATAGGAGCACGGTTGGACACTCTGCAGGCTCTTGCCTCTGGAACGGGCCAACCGGCTCAGAGCTCTGGCCAGCAAGTTTCACAGCACTTCCCTGGTCTCTGCCAGGCAATTCCTGCAACTGTTCGGCCATATGGCTTCCACGGTCCATGTCACTCCGAATGCCCGTCTACATATGAGGCCTGCTCAGTGGAGCCTTTGCACTCAATGGCATCAAGCCACAGGGAGCCTTGCGGACTTAGTACAGATCTCCGACCGCCTGGTCTCCTCTCTGCAATGGTGGCTTCATCTGCCCAATTTGGTACTTGGCATGACCTTTCAGTCTCCTCCGCCTTCCCAAGTGCTAACAACAGATGCCTCTCTTCTGGGATGGGGAGCACATTGCCAAGGGACATGTACTCAGGGCCTTTGGACCCCTTGGGAGGCTGCTCAGCAGATAAACTTCCTGGAGCTCAGGGCGATCCGCCTAACTCTACGGACCTTCTCTCACCTCACTTCTCATCAGTCTGTACTGGTCCAGACGGACAATCAGGTTGCCATGTTCTATGTGAACAAACAGGGGGGCACCGGCTCCCTCCTTCTATGTCAAGAGGCTCGGAGACTGTGCTCTTTGGCAGTCGACCATGGCATCCTCCTCAAAGCTGTTTACCTGCCAGGACAGGAAAATTACCTGGCCGACAAACTGAGCAGGATTCTGCAGCCACACGAGTGGAGGTTAGACCCGTTGGTGGTTCAGCGGATCTTCCTCCGGTGGGGCCTCCCTACCATGGATCTTTTTGCCAGTCCTCTAAACCGGCAACTTCCCAGGTTCTGCTCCAGGCACCCGCATCCTCTCCGAGTAGCGGCGGATGCTTTCCTCATCCCGTGGTCCACGGGCCTACTGTATGCCTTTCCTCCCACGCCACTTGTGTCCCGGACGCTTTTCAAAGTTCTCCGGGACAGGGCCTCGGTAATCCTGGTAGCGCCCAGGTGGCCGAGACAGCCCTGGTTCCCGCTCCTGCTACAACTGACGGTGGACACCCCTCTTCCTCTGGGGTTTCAGCCCGATCTCCTGACTCAGGATCAAGGCACTCTCCTGCACCCCAACATCCGGGCCCTTCAACTGATGGCCTGGCTGCTGAAAGGGTAGTCCTAGCTCCGTTCCTACTACCTCCGGAGGTGGAAGCTATCGTCCTGGCATCTCGGCGACCATCCACCTGGAAGTCTTACGCCCTTAAATGGCGTCGCTTCTCCGTCTGGTGTTCTCAGCAGTCTGAGAACCCCTTCTCCTGTTTGGTATCGGTGGTACTACAATACTTGCTTCACCTTTCCAATCTAGGCCTCAAGTCCAACTCTGTCAGGGTCCACCTCGGTGCTCTCTCTGCACATCACTCGCCGGTGGACAGCAGACCTCTTGCCGCACACCCCTTGGTGGCGCGTTTTCTCAGAGGCCTCCTTCTGCTTAAGCCTCCTTTGCGCCCACCAGCCCCTGACTGGGATCTCAGTGTGGTCTTGCAGCGGATTACCTGTCCGCCTTTTGAACCTATGGCTACCTGCCCTCTTCGTTTCCTTTCCTGGAAAACTCTCTTCTTGGTAGCCCTTACCTCCGCTAGGCGCGTTAGTGAACTGCAGGCCCTAGTGTCTGAGCCCCCTTACACTAGGTTCTACTCGAATAGGGTGGTCTTGCGGACTCACCCTAAGTTTCTTCCAAAGGTGGTTTCCCCTTATCATCTCAACCAAGAGGTGGTTCTTCCAACCTTCTTTCCCAGGCCGCATACCAGCCGGGCTGAAACAGTTCTGCATACCCTGGACTGTAGGAGGGCCTTATCCTTCTACCTTTACAGTACGCGGGAGCATAGAAAGGCTGTCCAGCTTTTCGTTTCTTTTGACCCCAATCGGTTGGGGGTACCTGTCTCCAAGCGTACTTTGTCCATCTGGGTAGCTGACTGTATCGCCTGGGCTTATGGGGCAGCCGGCCTCTCCTTAGAGAGTCGAGTCATGGCTCACCGTGTCAGGGCGAAGGCTGCGTCAGTGGCTCATCTCCGCTCTGTTCCGTTGGCAGACATCTGCCGGGCCGCTACTTGGTCTTCAAGCCAGATTTTTGCGGCTCATTACTGCCTGGAGAGGGAGTCCCGCAGGGACAGTGCTTTCGGACAGGCAGTCCTCCACAATCTCTTTGAGGTTTAGGCAACTCCTACCCTCCGGCCCTGGTGTTGGGCTACCGGCCGGATTCGTATTCAGAGAAGATTCCTTCCTTCTGTTCTGCAGAGCTAGAGGGAGCTCATTTTTCGGCTTGAGGTCTCCGGTAGCCTTAAGCTTGGGAGTCCCATATGTGAGGACTGACTTCTTGCTTGGTCCTGGAGAAAGAGTAGTTACTCACCTGTAACAGGTGTTCTCCAGGAGCAGCAGGAATCAGTCCTCACAACCCTCCCTCCTTGCCTTGGAGTTGCAGTCATTCTTATCCATTGTTTTTGCTAACGTTTTGCTGTCTTTTCGCTATGTCATCAGACTGAGCAAGATGGCACCCTTGGGTGGGAAGGGGACCGCGCATGCGCACTGCAATTCCCAAAGGCTTTCTTCGAAAGCTGGGGAAATTGCTCCACGAGGGCTCCGTCGGCGCCGACGTCACCCATATGTGAGGACTGATTCCTGCTGCTCCTGGAGAACACCTGTTACAGGTGAGTAACTACTCTATCTCTGCCTGCCTTTCTGACATTGCTGTCTGGATGTCTCACCGCCGCTTGAAACTGAACATGGCCAAGACTGAACTTATCTTTCCCCCTAAAACCTCCCCCTCTTCCTCCTTTCTCAGTATCTGTAGATAACTCTGTACTCCTTCCTGTTTCCTCTGTCCGCAATCTGGGGGTTTCTTTGACTCTTCTCTCTCTTTCTCTGCACATATCCATCTCGTAGCTAAGACCTGCCGCTTCTTTCTCTTTAACGTTAGCAAAATCTTCCCTTTGCTTTCTGAACACTACTACTAAAATGCTTATCCACTCCTTAATCACCTTCCATCTTGACTACTGTAACCTGCTTCTTGCTGGTCTCCCTTTGAATCATCTCTCTCCCCTTCAATCTGTTCAACACTCTGCTGCGCGACTTATCTTCCACCAACCTCCTCATGCCCATATTACCCCTCTTCTCATGTCACTTCACTGGCTCCCTATCCGTTTCCGCATCCAGTTCAAACTTCTCCTGCTGACCTATAAATGCATTCACTCTGCGGCTCCTCAGTACCTTTCTTCTCTTATCTCTCTTTACAACCCCCCTCGGGAACTCCGCTCTTCTAGCAAACTGCTTCTATCTGAGCCCTTCTCTTCTACTGCTAACTCCAGACTTCGCTCCTTTCACCTTGCTGCACCTTACGCCTGGAACAAACTACCTGTGTCTGTACGCCAGGCACCTTCTGTAACCCTCTTCAAATCCAGGCTGAAAACTCACCTCTTCGCTGCTGCTTTTGGATCTTGACTCACCTGATCTCCCTTTCTTTCCCCTAGTTTTATCCCTTCCTACACCTTCTGTGTTTTGTCTTGACTAGATTGTAAGCTCTGATGAGCAGGGACTGTCTCTCACATGTCTGTACAGCGCTGCATACGACTGGTAGCGCTATATAAATGTTCAGTAGTAGTAAAAGACACAGGTTCCACAATGCTTGTATTGAGGCAAGTAGTGGATATTGAGGGCCCCCTTTAATAATGGTTTATGGACCTTTCCTCCAGAAACTTGTCCAAAACTTTTTTAAACCTAATAGCTTTTACTACATCCTCTGGTAATAAATTCCAGAGTTTGATTACAAGTTAAGTGAAAAAATATTTTCTCTTATTAGTCTTAAATAGGTTACCCTGTAGCTTCATTGCATGTCCCCTAATAGTCTGTCTATATTTTGATGGTGTAAACTATCGATCTGCATTTACCCGTTCCACTCCATTCATTAATTTATAGACTTCTATCATATCTCCCCTCGGCTGTCTCTTTTCCAGGTTGAAAAGCCCTAACCTTTTTAGCCTCTCTGCATAGGGGTATCCTTCCATCCCTTTTACCATTTTGGTGGCTCTTCTCTGTACCTTTTCTAATAATGCTATATCCTTTTTAAGATACGGCAACCAGAATTGCGCACAATATTCAAGGTGCGGTGGTACCATGGAGCGATACAGAGGCATTATAATATCCTTTGTTTTATTCTCCATTCCTTTCCTTCTGATACCTAGCATTCTATTTGCTATCTTGGCTGCTGCTGCACACTGGGTGGAGGGTTTCAACATGTTATCCACGATGATGCCTAAATCTTTTTTCTGGACAGTGGTTCCTAATGTGGAACCTTACAGCCAGTGTTCCCTCTAAAGAGATCATTGCAAGGGTGCTGAGGTGTGTGTTAGACCCTGTGTCTAACACACGCCGCAGCACCCTCGCAATGTTTTCTTTAATCTGTGCCGGGTCCTCCACCGGCATTCCTGCCGGTGGGGGGAGGGGCAGACCATCGATCGCTCTACCCTCCCCCCCCCTTCCGCCTGTAGGAATGTTGGCGGCGGATCCAGCGCAGGTTAGTGGGAACATTGGTTAGGTTTGCAGGGCCCTCTCAGGGTTAGTATTGCTATGGTACATCTCATAGATACGGGACTAAACTGGAGGGACAATAAAGAAGGTGAAATTAGGACTTACCTGCTAATTGGCTTTCCTTGAGTATCTCCAATCCAGTCCCAGAACCCTCCCAGAATAATTTGTCAATGTGGTGATCTCGGCCGTTTAAGAAGGACATTGGTTGTGGATCGAGAGGATGGGCCTTGAATGGAGTACTCCTTGCTTGGTTACTGTTGGACTCTGTTCTCTCCCAATTCTTGTTCACAGGGTAAATGAAGTTAAAATCTGAACCAAACGGAAGCATTCTAGGGACGCTTATCAGTAGCAGAGGGTGTTCGTGGTCACTTGACCCGACTCTTTCAGACGGTTCTCTTGTGCTCCACAAGGCGGGAAGTTTGTTTGCCTGCCTTAGTTGGGGTGGTTCTTCAGTAATCTGGCATATTTTTTCTTTCTTTTCTTGGTTATTGCTCAGGTGAGTCTGCTTTATCAATAATATACTGGAGGTTGGTAAGATGGCAACTGCCTATGAGAAGTGATGTCATCAGCATTGGCATGCTCAGTCTCCAAGCTTCTGGTGAAGTATGACTACCCACAGGTTCGGGACTGGACTGGAGGTTCTCAAGGAAAGCCAATTAGCAGGTAAGTCCTAATTTCACTGTGATCGGCCTTTTTACATACATTTTTATCTGGACATCCGAGATTGCACCTAGATGTCATTTTTTAAAATGTGCCTTCAAGTGTCCACACATACTTCATAAAGTACGCGCGCACATTGCAGCGACACTTCTAGGGACACATACATAGAAGCCACATCGAAGTACCTGTACTGGCATCATAACATAGTAACATAGTATATGATGGCAGATAAAGATCAGTATGATCCATCTAGTCTGCCCAGTAAGGTAGCTAGAGTGGTTGTACCCGCCGCTCCGTGCAGGCTACCCCCCTCCCTCTATTTATTGAAGTTAAAAGATATTTAAGTTTACTTTGATTTCATCCTTTTGCTATAAAGGGATGCAACTGTGTTTGTGCCATGATATTTTGAATTCTGTCACTGCTTTTGCCTCCGCCACCTCCATCAGGAGGGCATTCCAAGCATCCATAGTAGTAACATAGTAAATGACGGCAGATGAAGACCAGTATGGTCCATCTAGTCTGCCCAGTAAGATGGCAGGAGTAGGTGCACCTGCCACTATGTGCAGGCCACCCCTCCCCATGTCTTTGTTTAGGAGTGAACCTGCCGCTCCGTGTAGGACACCCCTATTTGTTGAGAAATTAGATGGTTCAGTTTATTTTGATTTTATCCTGTTGCTGTAAAGGGACCCACTGTGTCTGTCCCATGCCACTTTGAACTCCATCACTGTGTTTGCCCCCACCACTTCCATCGGGAGGGCATTCCAAGCATCCACCACCCTTTCAGTGAAAAAGTATTTCCTGACATGCTCCAGGACCAAGCAGGAAGTCAGTCCTCACATATGGGTGACGTCGGCGCCGACGGAGCCCCCGTGCGGAGCATTTCCCCAGCTTTCAAGGAAAGCCTTTGGGAATGCAGCACGCATGCGTGGTCCCCTTCCCGCCCAAAGGTGCCATCTTGCTCAGTCTTCTTTTTTCCGCGGAGCCCGATGGACGTGAGTTTGTGTCACCCGGTAAAAAAGTGATTTTCAACGTTTTTTTTCATGGTACACCGGTATCGAGCCCGGAGTTAGTTTTTTGTTTTTTGTCCTTCGAGACTAGCGTTCGCGCTTTTTTTGTGTGTTTCACTGGCAGCCCGGTCTTTTGACCTCGCAGGGGCCCTTTTTCCCCTGATGGCTGCCAGGGGGTTCAAAAAGTGTGATCTGTGTAAGAAACATATGTCTCTCACCGACACACATGACTGCTGCCTTCGATGCCTCGGGCCTGACCATGACCCACTGACCTGTGGTCCATGCGGCAAGATGTTGTCAAAGGCGCTGAGGAGCTGTCAACATCAGTGTGAAAGAATCTTTTCTGACTCCGCATCTGGCCGGGCCCGGACTTCGTCAGAGGCCTCGACATCTCGGGAGTCCGACCCCGAGCACTGTCGAGGCTCCTCTGAGTGGGAGTCTACTTCTTGGGAACACAGAAGGAAGAAAAAGCTCGCGAGGGCGACGTCGGTGGACGCTCCTGGCTCCTCGAGGGCCAGGTCGCATAGCCCTGACCGATGCCCCCGGCTCTCGGAGTCAGAGAGGCCTTCGAAGTTACCTCGTGTGGAGCCGGAGTCCTCGAGTCATGTGGGGCTGCTGAGTCTCCTGAGCTCGGACTCAGGTTGACGGCCTTGGAGAGCAGCTTGGCTACCTTCATGGAACAGCAGCGGGTGCCAATCGCCGGTCTGACCAGTGCATCTGCCCCGACCACCGGGACCTCGACGTCCAAGTCGACCCCGGAGACCGAGCCGATCCTCGAGTCGATGAAGTCTCGAGTCGATCCTCAGTCAAGGTCCCCTTCGACCTCCCATGTGGGGCCGAGGTCATCGACGCCGATTGCCTCAGCGTCGGGGCGGGTGGCATCGAAGCCCACATAGCCGGAGCCGCTCGATTCCTCCTCGGAGGAGTCGGACTGGGAGACAGTGGACGAGGAGTCCCCGGACACCTTCCGGACCCGGTGCGCCCCTTCGGACTCACAGGAGTCCGAGCCTCGGAGAAGGTCCCCCCCCCCCCCGGAGGATACCCGGTTCTCGGACCGTGAGGGACATGGCCAAAGCTTTGGCCTTCCCCGCGGATGCCAAGGAGGAGCCTCGAGCCGAAGAGCTCGATGCACTCCAGTATGACTCTCCGCCTAAGGAGGCCTTTGCTGGAACGGCTGCTTTTCCGCATGTGGGAGGCACCGGCCTTGGCGCCGGTTCTTAGCAAACGGGTCGATTCCATTTATCGAGTCCGTAAGAACCCTGGGTTCAAGAAGGCACAGCAACCGCACCACTCCATGGTTGTGGAATCGGCCATGCATCGTCTGAAGAGTCAGAAGATGCACTTCTTGGTGCCCCCCAGCCAGGAGGCCCGGAACCTGGATGCCCTCGGTAGAAAGTGCTTCCAGGGCTCTATGCTGTCTTGCCGTGTCCTGACTTACCAGCTGTACATGGGCATGTACCTCCGAGACCTGGCAAAGGAAATTGCTGGGTTCTCAGCTGGCCTCTCCGAGGAACCTTTGCAGAGGTTCAAAGCTTTGTCCTTGGGGATTCGAGAGTGCTCAAAGTTTATCTCTCGAGCAGCCTATGATGGCTTTGAGGCTTCGGCCCGAGTAGCCGCGGCTGGCATCGGTGCACGCTGTCAGGCCTGGCTACAGTCATCAGATCTGGAGCCATGGGTACAGGACAAGTTGGTCGATGTCCCTTGCCGAGGTGAGAACCTTTTTGGCAAACCCATGACTGAAAAGGCTGCAGAAATCGAGACTCAGACTCTCACCAGGACAAGGCTGTCCAGAAAGACTTCTGCCCCTTCTCAGAGAAAGAAAGGCTCGGGGAAGAAGCCCTTTTTCCTGAGGAAGAGTACTGCCTACAAATGCTACCCTCAATTCCAGGCCTCTACAGCTCCCCAGCAGGGTCAGCAGGCCAAGGGGCAGGGACATGGGCTCCGTAGGCAGAAAACCCCAAAGCCTCCAGCTCCTGCACAGCAGGGAGCGGCGTTTTGACTGCCATTGCATAGCCTCTCTTCCACAGCTGGCTCCACTCAGCACAGGAGGCCGGCTGACTCTACGCCCACAGGTGGTCAGCCATAACAGGGGATGCCTGGGTGCTGAGCATAGTCCAGAAGGGCTACTTGCTCCACTTCAACCAGGTACCCCCCTCCTATTTTCCAGGGGAGCCTCCAAGACTTCCTCTTCACAGGAACCTCCTCCTTCAGGAGTTGGCAAGTCTTCTAAAGGAGCAGGTGGTGGAACCGGTGCTTCACCGCCTGAAAGGGAACGGCTTCTATTCCAGGTACTTTCTGGTACCAAAAAGGACAGGAGGCCTCAGGCCCATCCTAGACTTGCGAAATCTCAACAAGTTCCTGGAGAGGGAAAAGTTCAAGATGCTTACTGTTGGGATACTGCTGCCCTACCTCCAGCAGGGAGATTGGTTATGCTCCCTAGACCTAAAGGATGCTTATACTCTCATCCTCTTTCATCCTGACCACAGACAATATCTCAGATTTGTAGTGGGAGGAAATCATTTTCAGTACAGGGTACTTCCCTTTGGCCTAACCTCCGCTCCCAGGGTTTTCACCAAGTGTCTGGCGGTGGTGACGGCCTATCTCAGAAACCAGGGCATCTTTGTCTTCCCATACCTGGACGACTGGCTCATCCGGGGTCAGTCTCCACAGGAGACCAGACAAGCCACCCTTCGCACTGTATCTCTTCTCCAGCATCTAGGCTTTGTCATAAACTTCGCAAAGTCCACTTTGCTTCCCTCACAGAACATAGAGTTCATAGACTAGATACCCTTCAGGCAAAGGCTTATTTGCCCGAGGGCAGGGCCCACAGGCTGATGGGCTTGGCCAAGCAGTTCCAGAGTGGTTCTCTGGTCTCCGCCAGACACTTCCTGAGGCTCTTAGGTCACATGGCATCCACGGTTCATGTAACTCCTAATGCCCGTCTGCACATGCGGCCTGCTCAGTGGTGCCTCAGAGCTCAGTGGGTGCAAGCCACAGGAGACTTAAGAGACAGAGTAAGGGTGTCCAAACTACTAGTGGACTCCCTGCGGTGGTGGCTGCATCTCCCAAACCTTGTCAGGGGAGTGCCTTTCCAAGTGCTGCCACACACACAATTGCTGACAACCGATGCTTCCTTACAGGGTTGGGGATAGCATTGCCAGGGTGCCTGCACTCAGGGCCTCTGGTCTCCTTGGGAGGCAACACAGCAGATCAGTCTGTTGGAGTTGCGAGCTATCCGCTTGGCTCTACAGACTTTCTCTCATGTTCTCTCTCACCAGTCTTTCTTAGTTCAGACAGACAATCAAGTGGCCATGTTCTATGTGAACAAGCAGGGAGGCACAGGATCTAGGCTTCTGTGTCAGGAAGCACAAGCTCTTTGCTCCCTGGCAGTCCAACAAGGCATATTTCTCAAAGCAGTTTATCTACCTGGCCAGGAGAATTACCTAGCAGACAGGTTAAGCAGGATTCTACAGCCTCACGAATGGCACTTGAATCCACTAGTGGTCAAACAGATCTTTCTCAGATGGGTCTTCCAACTATCCATCTCTTTGCGAGTCCACTGAACCGGCGGCTGCCCAGGTTCTGTTCTAGACAACCGCATCCTCTGAGAATAGCAGCGGATGCGTTTCTAATTTCTTGGTCTACGGGCCTACTGTATGCGTTTCCTCCCACGCCTCTAGTGGCCCATACCTTGTTCAAGGTTCTTCGGGACAAGGCCTCGGTGATTCTGGTAGCCCCCAGATGGCCGAGGCAACTGTGGTCCCCACTCCTTCTGCAGTTGGCGGTGGACACTCCACTCCCTGTGGGGGTGCAACCCGATCTCCTGTCTCAGGACCAGGGATCTCTCCTGCACCCCAACCTCAAATCCCTCAATCTGATGGCCTGGCTGCTGAAATGATAGTTCTAGCTCCGTTACTCCTACCTAAGGAAGTGGAAGAGGTGGTGTTGGCTTCTAGGAGGCAATCCACCTGGAAGTCTTATGCCTTCAAGTGGCATAGGTTCTCCACCTGGTGTGCTCAGCGCCAGGAGGATCCTTTTTCATGCCTGGTGCCAGTGGTGCTGCAGTATCTGCTTCACCTGTCGGACCTCGGCCTTAAATCCAACTCTGTTCGGATCCACCTCAGTGCTCTATCGGCGCACCACTCACCGGTGGAGGGACAATCTCTGTCGGCCCACCCCTTGGTGTCCCGCTTCCTCAGAGGCCTGCTTTTGCTCAAGCCTCCGGTTCGTCCCCCAGCCACTGAGTGGGATTTGAAAGTGGTCTTGCAGAAACTTACTCTCCCACCGTTTGAGCTGATGGCTACCTGTCATTTACGATTCCTTTCTTGGAAGGCGTTGTTCTTGGTAGCTCTTACCTCGGCCAGGCGTGTGAGTGAACTCCAAGCTCTGGTTTCTGATAGACCGTACACATGGTTCTATAGGAACAGAGTGGTCTTACGGACTCATCCTAAGTTCCTTCCAAAGGTTGTCTCCTCCTTGCACCTCAATCAGGAGGTGGTTCTTCCAACATTCTTTTCCAGGCCGCACGCCAACCGGGCTGAAACAGTCTTGCATACCCTGAACTGTAGAAGGGTGTTGTCCTTTTACATAGACCTTACGCAGGGGCATCGAAGGGCTGCTCAGCTCTTCGTATCTTTTGACCCTAATAAACTGGGGTTACCTGTTTCCAAGCGTACGTTGTCCATTTGGGTGGCAGATTGTATCACCTGGGCGTACAGGGCAGCCGGCCTCTCCTTGCAGGGTCGAGTCACGGCCCACCATGTCAGGGCAAAAGCCACGTCAGTAGCTCATCTCCACTCTGTTCCGTTGGCAGACATCTGCCAGGCCGCTACTTGGTCTTCAAGCCAGACTTTGCAGCCCATTACTGCCTCGAGAGGGAGTCCCGAAGGAACAGTGTTTCCGGACAGGCGGTACTCCATAATCTCTTTGAGGTTTAGGCAACTCCTAGCTTCCGGCCCTTGTAAGGGGGCGTTCTCAGAGAAGATTCTTATCATGGATGCTGAGGCTCTAGAGGGAACTAATTTTTTCAGCTTTGGGTTTCCGGTAGCCTAGAGCTGAGAAGTCCCATATGTGAGGACTGACTTCCTGCTTGGTCTTGGAGAAAGAGTAGTTACTCACCTGTAACAGGTGTTCTCCAGGAGCAGCAGGAATCAGTCCTCACGACCCTCCCTCCTTCCCTGGGAATTACAGTCATATACTTCATTTTTTGTTTTTGCTGTCTTTTAGCTATGTCATCAGACTGAGCAAGATGGCACCTTTGGGCAGGAAGGGGACCGCGCATGCGCACTGCATTCCCAAATGCTTTCCTTGAAAACTAGGGAAATGCTCCACACGGGGGCTCCGTCGGTGCCAAAGTCACCCATATGTGAGGACTGATTCCTGCTGCTCCTGGAGAACACCTGTTACAGGTGAGTAACTACTCTTTACCTTTCAATTTACCACCTTGCAGCTTCATGTTATGCCCTCTAGTTTTACAGCTTCCCTGTCTTTGGAAGAGGTTTGTTCATTATTTCTCTTTAAGTATTTAAAGGTCTGAATCATATCTCCCCCTATCTTTCCTCTCCTCCAAAGTGTACATATTTAGGTCTTCAAGTCTCTTCTCATAAGGCTTCTGATGCAGGCTCCAAATCATTTTGGTCACCTTCCTCTGAACAGTTTCCAGTCTTTTTACATCCTTTGCAAGATATGGTCTCCAAAACTGAACAGAGTATTCCAAGTGAGGCCTCACCAATGACTTTATACAGTGGCATTAGTACCTCTTCCTTTCTGCTAGTAATTCCTCTTTGTATGCAGCCCAACATCCTCCTGGCTTTTGCCACTGCCTTGTCGCACTGTTTTGCCACCTTGAGATCTACAGAAATAATCACACCAAGGTCTTTCTCCTGATCCGTGCACACCAACCTCTCACCCCCTATTGCGTACATTTCCCTTGAATTTCTGCTACCCAAGTGCATGACACTGCACTTCTTTGCATTAAATCGTAATTGCCAAGCATTAGACCCTGTCAGTGAAAAAGTATTGCCTGATGTTGCCGTTAAGTTTACCGCCTTGCAGCTTCATCGTATGCTCTCTAGTTCTGCAGTTTCCCCTTCTTTTAAAAAGGTTTGCTTGTTTATTAAAACCCTTTATGTATTTAAAGGTCTATATCATATCTCCCCTGTCCTTCCTCTCTTCTAGCATATACATATTTAGGTCTTCAAGTCTCTTCTAATACATCTTTGTTTGCAGGCTCCAAATCATTTTGGTAACCTTCCTCTGAACAGTTTCAAGTCTTTTTAAATTCTTAGTGAGATATGGTCTCCAAAACGGAATAATAATACTCCAAGTGAGGACTTACCAGTGACTTGTTCAGGAGCATTATACCGCGTCCTTTCTGCTGGTTATTCCTCTCTGTATGCAGCCCAGCATCCTTCTGGCTTTGGCTACCATCTTGTCGCATTGTTTCGCCACCTTGAGATCCTCCAACACTATCAGTTCGAGGTCCCTCTCCTGGTCTGTGCACATCAACCTCTCACCCCCTATCGCATACAATTCTTTTTTTTAAATTCTTTATTTTCGTTTTATAACAACAAAGGAAAGGAAGACATACAGCTAAAAGACAAATACATAACGTGTAATACATACACCAAAGTAAACCCCTACCACCCCCCTCCCCCCTGCTTCTTCTCTAGAAACTAAGCATTCCCGAAGCGGGCGTGTACTTACATTATTATATTACAAAACCTAACGGTGATCTAAAACATGATGAGTGCACATTATACAGGCATATTGGAGCAATGAGCAGATTGTACATAATCATTAAGCATCTGCCATTTAGACAAGCAAGAGTGAGTTTGGACATGGGGAATAGCCCTCCGAGGTATCTGCTCATATTTACTATATAAGCAGACGAGATTCCACCATTCATTGACAGTAAGTCGAGAGCTATCCTTCCAATTCCTCGTGATTAAGCATATGGCTATACCTAGCATGAAATCAAGGAGAAAGCGACCCTTCTTAGGAAGAGAGGGGACCTCCGCCGCAGAGCGGAGTCCCACGACCTTCCAAGAGAGAGGTTCATGAAAGTGTAAGATAGATTGAATACGACCCCAGACCCGCCCCCAATAGACCTGCAGTTGAGGACATTCATAAATAACATGAGCGAAGGATCCCACAGCAGTATGGCAAGACCAACACAGGTCCCTAGCATTTGGGTTCCATTTGGCTATTTTTTCTGGGGTATAAAAGCATCTGTGTGCAAAGAAGAAGAGAGTTTGGGTGACAGAGGCAGACCGGGAAACCCGCACTACTTTGCTCCAAAAAACGCTCCATTGCACAGGGGTTATAGTGGTGTGCAGTTCGCGCTCCCAGGCTTGTTGGGCTCTAAAAGTGTCCGTATCTGTACCCTGACAAAGTAGTTTATAGAAATTAGAGGCTACCCCATGTGTACTACTAATGGAGTGAACTATCTCTAATAGCCCATCCTCAGTAGGGGCAGAGGGCGGCATGATTCGAGCACTTTTGAGGCAGTGTTGAAGCTGCATCAATTGAAAGTAGTGTTTCGCTGGTAACGCAAATTCCTTTTGTAAATCCGAAAAGGTTTTCCAACGAGCTGCGGAAAAGAGCTGTTGGGGTGTCCAGATCCCCCTGGAGTACCAGGGTTTCCAGGCTATTGTTCTATCTAGGACTTGAATTCTGGGGTTATTCCATAGCGGGAGTCCGTCCTGAGGACATACATTCGGGCCCAGTGATAGAATGAGAGTATTAAAGGCCGCAAGAGTATCGACAATCATTGGTGGATGGCGGGTGCCTACTTGATAGGACATACCGGGGAGATGGGTCAGCGGAATTGGGCTACTAAGCTCCTCTTCTATGTCAAGCCAAACTGGTCGGCGGTCTGTTGAGGTATCTAGCCATCGGGCACCTTGCTTAAGTAGAAAGGCTTGATGATATCTAAGAAAATCAGGAAATCTGGTACCCCCTCGTTCCTTTGCAGACTGCAGTTTATGTTTAGCTATCCTTGGTGGCTTGCCCTGCCAGAGATAACGGACGAGAAGGCCCTCAATATCTTTATAAGTATGTAGCGGAAGTAAGCATGGTAGCATTTCTAAAATGTAGTTCACTTTGGGGACTATCATCATTTTCACAGTGTCTAAGCGGCCCCACCATGTGAGAGATAAGGGAGACCAACGATTTGTGAGTTCACGGACTTTGGAGACTATCTCTTTGGCATTAAAACTGATAGTGTCTTCTAAAGGAGAACAGTAATGGACCCCGAGATACTTCACCATACGGGATTGCCAGAGGAAGGGAAAGGCCTGCATGTCAGCCTCATGTACCCAGCGGTTCAGTGGGAATGCTACAGATTTGGTCCAGTTAATTTTATAGCCCGATAATTGTGAGTATCCGTCAATCAGATCCAAGACAGCTGGAACCGAATCGAGGGAAACAAAGAGCATAAGGTCATCTGCATATGCAGAGAGTTTGATCTCCCTATGACTAAAGGGGACACCTCGAATACGTGCAGACTGTCTAACAAGGAGGGCTAGGGGTTCAAGAGCAAGATCAAAAAGCATTGGTGATAGGGGGCAACCTTGACGCGTGCCTCTTTGGAGGTTAAATGGCTGAGATTTGATGCCGTTTACACAAATACTGGCGACAGGTTGAGTGTACATGACTTGGAGATATCGGAGGAAGCCCTCTCCAAAGCCATACCATCGGAGAACTGCAAATAAGAAGGGCCATTCTAGACGATCAAAGGCTTTTTCGGCATCCAGGGAAAGACCCACCCATGGTTGGTCGAGATTGGCAGCACTAGATAACACATGGCACAAGGTCCGAGCATTGTCAGCAGTGGATCTGCCGGGTATAAAACCGCATTGATCGGGGTGAATTAGGGCAGCCATCATGTCAGATAGCCGGGTGGCCAAGATCGTTGCGAAGATCTTATAGTCGGCGTTAAGTAGGGAGATTGGACGGTAGTTGGCGGTCAGTAGCGGGTCCCTGCCTTCTTTCTCAAATACAACCACATTAGCTGCAGAAAAGGATCCCAAAGAGGATGTATCTACCGCAAGGGCAGTAAAATAGAGTTTTAAATAGGGAACTAAATCTGCACTGAACGTTCTGTAGAATTCGGACGGGAGACCATCGAGCCCGGCGGCACGGCCCGAGGCTGTTCGTTTTAGGGCAGATTGGATCTCTGAAGTAGAGAAGGGTTCATCCATTGCATCTCTATCAACTTCAGAGAGGGTCGGCCGCTGAATGCCAGAGAGCAATCGCTCGAATGTCTCTGACGAGAACTCACATTCAGATTGATATAGGCGGGTATAGAAATCCCGAAAGAGCTCTACAATATCGGAGTCTGTGGTCACTATGCCCCCTCCCTGTGGAGCTCGAAGGGCCGCAACGCGTTTGGCTTCTTTTTGACCTTTCAAGGCATTGGCTAAGAGTCGACCGGCTCGGTTATTTTCACGATAATATGTCCCTCGCTGAAGCTCAATACTCTTAGAAGCTGCAGTTGAGAGGATTGAATTATATTGAAAACGGAGACGCTGTAATCGAATTAATACACATGGGTCAGTGCGTGAAGTTAGAACTCGTTCGCCTGCTTTTATTTGTTGGTCTAGTATGAGCAGCTGCTGTTTACGTTGTTTTCGCAGGCGAATTTGATAGCTAGTGATCGTTGCCCGAATGGCCGCTTTGAAGCCCTCCCACCAAGCCCAATTCGCAGTATCTTGGGGTAGGTTAAAATGGAAGTAATTCTGTATGGCTACTCGAATTTCTGACTGGAACTCAGGCTGAGTTAACAGGGCTCTATCAAAGAACCAGGCTCCCGAGTTTCCCTGGGGTGCAGTAGTGTGTAATTGGAAGGAAATGGCAGCATGATCTGAAATATGTTGGGAGTGAATCTTTGCAGTGTCCACCTGGGGAACTAACAGTTTTGAGAGTAGGAAGAAGTCTATGCGAGACTGAGAGTTATGAGGGGAGGAGAAGAAGGTGAAGTCAAGCTCATTGGGGTGTAGTAATCTCCATAGATCAACTAAAGCAAGATCCTTGATCAGGGAGGTAAGCGTAGCGTGACTCTTGGGGGGACCACTCGTCCTAGGCGGCTGTTTGTCAATCAGGGGGTCAAGGACTAGATTGAAATCCCCCCCAATGATCAATGAAGTATTAGCAGAAGCCTGCGCAACCTGAGCAATGGTAGCAAAAAAGGCAGGATCATCAACATTAGGAGCGTAAAGGCATATACATGTAACTTCCAGGCTACCTATCTTAAGGTGAACTCTAGCCCATCTACCTGCTGTATCTGAGCTAGTCGCAATAACAGTAGCATGCAAAGATTTCCTAACCAGTATGGCAACCCCACATTTCTTAGAGACGGCTGGGGAATAAGTGGCCACCATGTAAGGTTTAATATTGAGTTTAAGAGTTTCCTTCGAATTTAAATGCGTTTCTTGGAGAAAAATCAGATCCGCAGCTTCCTGACTGAGGTAGCTTAGGATTTTCTTCCGTTTTATCGGATTATTGATGCCTTTTACGTTCAATGAAAAAATCTTACATGGTGCCATCAATCGGTAGTAGACATTTTAAGTAAGGGCGCTTGATAACATAAAACATAAGCAGAATCTGTACAACAATGTCATAATCACCGAATATGCTGGTTAATACACCCCATATTGAAAAGTATGTACCAACGTATCTTAGAGAAGAAGCAAAACCCCCAAAGAATATGGCGACCATATGTCTGCGGGAGGAGGCCCTAGAGAGGAATAGAAGACAGGTAAAAAAAGAACAGAAACACCAGAGTCCATAATAACACTGTCTCTGATACTCATCGAGGCTACTGTGGGTAGATGGAATTGGGTCACAGATACCATCAAGAGTAAGGTAACAGACTGCCAACGCCAGACTCTTTGCTAGGCTGCGGCAGATCCAATATGGCAGGTATAGCGGATAGAAGGAGACTTGCAGGAACAGTCTGGAAGTCAGCGCATCAAGTCGGCTTCTTTGGAATCCAAAAACTCCGCTAGTAGAGCAGGGTCCTCGAATGTTCTTGTCTGATTGTGAAGCGTGACTCGGAGCTTGGCCGGGTACATCAGGCCATAGCGTGCTTGTAGTTGTTGAAGCCTCGGCCGGAACTCCAGAAAGCGCTTTCGGCGGTCGACTGTGGGTTTAGACAAGTCGGGATAGAAGGAGATCTTGTGGCTCTCAAACTCCATATGGCCCTTTGCCCGAGAGGCACTCAGAATTTGCTCCACGTGCTGATATCTCAGTAGTCGAAAAATGATAGGCCGCGGGGTCTTCCTGTTGAGCGTTATGCTGGTGGGTACACGATGAGCGCGATCAATCTCCAAATCTTTGGTAAAGGTGATTTGGAGCAAGGAAGGGAGGATTTTGCATAAGAACTCTTTCATGTCTCCCGATTCCGCTCCCTCCGGTATGCCCACGAGTCGTATGTTGTTACGGCGCGCTCTATTATTGCCATCTTCCACCTCTTTCTGCAAGGCCCGCACCTGTCGTTCAACTTTGTCGAGTTTGGACAACCGGGCCGCATGGGAGTCCAATATGCCCTCCATTTTGTCCTGACGCGAGGAAAGCCCTTCTAGCTTGCTTTGCAGCACACCAAAATCGTCCCGCAGCGCTCGGAGTGCTTCACCGTTTGCCTGCACAAGGTTCTTGACCCCTCTAATCTCTACGAGGATTTCCTGCTGCATTTCGGGGCCCTCGCACAAGGCCGGCCCCTTCTGCGGGGACGGAGGTTCAGTTTTGGAACGTTTGCCGTGAGAAGCCGCTGGAGACCCAAATTCCAGGCGCGTTGGTTTGGTCCCCGCCATCTCACCAATGTGCCCCGGTAAGATCAGAGTAGAAGTTCCAAAATGTGAGGTGTTAAATCAGGATTCTTCGTAGGCCTCTCGGGAGCCTCAGCGTTATGCGACCATCCCGCTGGACATCAGGCTCCGCCCCCCCCTATCGCATACAATTCTTTTGGATTTCTGCATCCCAAGTGCACTTCTTTGCATTCAATTTTAACTGCCAAGCATTAGATCATTCTTCCACTGTTTTGTAGATCTTTCTTTATGTTGTCCAGCAAATTTTTGTGTCATCTGCAAAAAGGCAAACTTTCCCTTTAATCCTTCTGCAATATCACTCACAGTATTGAACTGTATTGGTCCCAGGACTGATCCCTGAGGCACACCACTATGCACCTTCCTTTCTTCTGAATGAGTTCCATTTACCACCACGTTCTGTCTGTCTGGTCCAGTTCACCAACTTGGGACCTATCCCCAGGCTGCTCAGTTTATTGATAAGCCTTCTATGAGGAGCAGTATCAAAGGCATATCACATCCATCACATGCCCTTGAGCAAAGAACTCAATCAAGTTTGTTTGGCATGATTTTCCTTTGATAAAACCATGTTGCCTCTGATCATGCAATCCATTGGTTTCTAGAAAGTCCACTATTCTTTCTTTCAAGAGCACCTCCATTACTTTTCACACCACAGTGGTAAGGCTTACTGGCCTGTAGTTTGTCACTTCTTCCCTATTACCACATTTGTGAAGAGGTACCACATCAGCCCTTCTCCAGTCCTGTGGAACCTTTCCTGTCTCCAAGGATCTATTCAAAATATCCTTTAAAGGCCTTGCAGAACCTCTCTGAGCTCTTTCAGTATCCTGGGATGTATCCCATCTGGTCCCATAGCCTTGTCCACTTTCAGTTTTGCAAGTTATTCATCTTTTGTGAATGGTGTGGTATCTACTCGATTCCCATTTGTATATTTGTGAATCATACGTGGTACTTCTCCAGGATTTTCTTTTATGAATAAAGAACAGACATATTTATTTAGCATTTTCATTTTTTCAGTATCACTCCACAAATCTGTCCTCTGCACTTTTGAATCTTGCAATTCCACCTGTGATCTTCTTTAGCCATCTTTCTTCTGTCTTTGCTTTTGCTATCCTTATTTCTCTTTGTCTCTTTTAGCTTTATCCTGTATTCTTTTCTGTGTTCCTCTTTTTGCGGCAATCTGAATTTTGTGAAAGCTGTTTTTTGCTTTTATTTGTGCAGCCCCTTTTTTGATGAACCATATAGGTTTCCTTTTCCTTTTGTTTTTATTTACTTTCCTTACATATATATTCGTTCCTCCTTTTATTGCCTCTTTTAGTTTAGCCCACTGCAATTCCACTTTCCTTATCTCCTCCCACTCTGCCAACTTCTCCTTCAGCTACTTCCCCATTTTACTTAAGTTAGCATTTTTGAAGTCTAGGACTTTGAGTTTGCTGTGAATGGACTCTGCCTTGGCTTTTACCTCAAACCACACTGTGTGATGATCACTGCTACTCAAATGGGTACCCACCTGGACATTTAACACATTATCTTCATTGGTGAGTACTAAATCCAGAATCAAACTTTCCCTAGTTGGTTCCATCACCTGTTGTCTGAGCAGTGTTTCTTGGAAGGCATCCACAGTCTTTTCCTTCTTTGCAGATTTGCAGAAGGAATACTCCAATTCATGTCTGGTAGATTAATCACCTAATATGATATTTTCTCTCTTCATAGCTCCCTTTGCCATATCAATCATCATCCATTTCTTCAATTTGCGTTGGAGGCCTGTAGACTACACCAGTGTGGATGATGGTCCCATCTCCTCTTTCTAACACAGTTCACAGTGCTGCTTCTTTTCCCCACCTTCTCTGCATTCTCAGCAGTTTTAATATTGCTTTTGTTCTTGTCGTCATATGTACCTTTACCTGTGAGTGAATAGAGCGGTGTAGTCTCGTAAGAGCAATATTGCACTTATAAAACATGTTTTACATGTGGACAGTGCACTATAAAATTACCGCCATGCAGTCTAAGAATCACTTGGAGAACAGTTCAGCTTGGTAGATTCAATGCTCTTTTAAAAAGAATTTCTGTTTTTGTATTTTTCTCTTTCAGATTGTGCAGCCGGGAATTCCATATTTTTATGTTGAATTAGACACAGGAGAGAAGCTTTTCCATAAAATTAAGAAGAATTTTCCTTTACAGTTTGGAAGGTAACATAAAATTAATTTGTCAGATGTACGTGTTTTCTCCTTTCTGATTACTTGCGCATATTAATGTGTTGCACACAAAAATTCATTTACTTATGACAGGTTGCGTATATGTGAAACAACGTAGGCACCTATGTGACTTCATAAAATACTATAAAATTGGTAGAAATAGCAGCTAGGTTGAAACTGTGGATGTTTGCCAGGCATAAATGTTAGCACATATAGTATGCGTGTATTTTACAAAATCCATGCATAAATTATGACTCCACCCACATTCTGTTCAAACTCTTACCTCCTGAGATATGTTTTCAGGATATCCATAATGAATATGCATGAGATAGATCTGCATGCACTGCTTCCATTGTATGCAGATCTATCTCATCATATTCATTGTGGATATCCTGAAAACCTGATTGGCCTGGGGGTCCCAGAGGACTGGGTTGAGAACCATTGAGTTAAATTAAAGACAGGATTTAGTACTACAAGCCATCTTTCACTTAAATTAAAGTCAATTAGGGTATATCTTAACAGAGAGAGTAGAATGGGCTAAATATTCTTGAGTATATAGAGTAAAATTGTTTCTAGAGACCTTTAACAAAGAGGCCTTCTAGTTAGGCGGCAAAGAGAACTGTGAAATTGTTTTACATATGTGTTTAAGCCAAGTGACAGGTCAAAGGGGCAACTTGAAAGGCTCCCTCTATCAAACCAAGGGCAGTGTTAATCACCCAGGAAATTAAGAGATTACTTTAGAAGCACAGATAGATGCTCCCACCCATCTCAGGTATAATTTGTGTTCCAGATCTTCCTGCTAGACCAGTCCAGACTAGTGGGTTATTTCCCCTGCCATCAGATGGGAGACAGAGAAGACAAAGCAAAGCTATGCCGTGACATCACTATTGGCATAAAACCTAGCACAGCTAGAGAGAGCACTCAGTATTTTCTCTATCTCAGCAGATGATGATTGTTTTCTTTTGTTCTGAATTCTTACAGAGGCCTCCAGAGGCATATAGCTCCTGCCCAGTCTGCGTCTGAGTGCAATGTTGCTTAACCACTTTAGATTCCAGGGGGTGCATGAGATACTCTTTTCTGGTTGATCTGTTACTTTGGGGCTAGCTCCTGGCTAGGACCCTTAACTGTCTTTTGGCCTTTTTCTTTTCTTCCTTTACTTTTGTTTCTTTAAAAAAAAAAAAAAGTATAAAAGGTCTGACAGTCTAATGCACAGCCGTGAGTGTTTGCTGCGATCCCGCCTTTCCCGCCTGACATCCCCAGCCTGTGTACACTTGCACCAGTGGCAAAAGGGGGTCTCTGCACCTAACTGTGAGTGTTTGCTGGGATCTTGCCTTTCCCGCCTGACGTCCCCGGCCTGTGCAGGCCGCGCACTATTTTTTTCTTCCTTAAGGCCTACAGTCCCTGGTCAGTTTGAAACTGGTTTCAGTGCAGCTTGGCCAGCCGAGACACCAGTGAGTATATGGGATATACTCACGGGAGGATGTGGCCTAGTGGTTAGGACAAGGTACTTCAGACCGGAGGGCCGGGGGTTCAAGTCCCACCTGGGGACAGCAATCTCAGGCCAGAGGGACTGGGATTTCTAGTCCTATAGGCACTCCTTGTGGTCTTGGGCAAGCCACTTAAACCTCCATTGCCCATGTTCCCTGTACATATTAGCGTATGTGTGTCATATCCCCTCGTGTTAAATGTATCTCCCAATTGACCGCTTTGACCCGGTGAAAAGCGGGATATAAATACAGCTAAATAAATAAATAAATAAATATCCCTCTGGTGGTCCTCTCTCTTCCTTCTGGGGCGAGCTCCTGGCTACGAGAGCCAGTGTAACCCAGTGGTGGGTTAGGATCCGTTCCCACCTCGTTGCCCTGATGCCTCAGCTGCAGTAAGTGGTGACGGTTCCCTTGATGATCATATCTGCGCCACTTGCCCAGTTGATCCGGGGGAGACTTCTGCCAATTCAATGTCCTTGTTAGCGATTCCAGCTCCCGATGCAGTTGAGGCTTCAGTGCCGCCTTCCACATCAGAAATCATCAGTGCTCTTCTCCAGGTGGACCTGTTGTTCCTGCGATGTCAAAAGGCACCACGGGAGTGGTTTCTGTGACCGACAGGGAGTCTGCTCTCCTTCTTTTTCCACAGTCGCAGCACGCCCAGCCACAGCAGCTGTCGGACCCCGCAGCAGCAGATTTTTCACCCATCTTCCAACATGCTTGGGGGCTATGAAAGGGGGTCAAGACCTTGTTCCCCCTCAGCCGGACCCATTTTCCACTGCTCCTATGATAGTCCTTGCGGGCGGTTCCCGCACATGATTGAGAGGGCAGGACTCTGTCAGGAATGTCCACGATCCCCTCCAAAGTCCCTTTTGGAGCAAGGCAGAATATTTTGGCAATGAAGTACTCTGAGGATGTTTCCCACGATGACTCTGGTTCGGCTGCCTGCAATGTGGAGGAAGGGAAACTCTTTCAGGGGGAGGACCATAGTGACTCTCGTGTGATGCATCTCTATTGCAGAGGGGAGATTCCCTCCCTCCCCTTGATTGTCCAGATTGCCACTGAATTGCGCATTCCGGATCTCTCTGGACCAGCCCCAACTCCCTCTACTTCTGATCCTGCAATCAGGGTGCCTTCCAGAGCCTTTCCTTTCCTGCCAGAGCTTCTCCTGATTCGCCCCTCAAGAACGCCCAGTAATTGGGTAACGTTTACACCTGGTCACCGACAGTCTTGGAAAGTGGTTGCAGTTTCCCAGGGTCGACATCTTGATTACGGCATTCCCCAAGCATATTCCTATTCCCATAGAAGTGGAGCTGCCGTTCAGAACCTTCAGGGCTGGAAGGTGGAAGGACTCCTTCAGACAGCCTTCTCTTCCTCCTCCCTAGCCTTTCAGGTGACTACATGGGGCAGCCTCGGTGCATGTGTCCTCCTCCACTGGGTTCAGCTCCTTCCTGAGCGCATGAGCAGTCAGCTCGTCTTAAATATCTGGAGGCCTTCTTGGTGGATGCCTTTTAAGATCTCTTATGCTTTTCTGTGTGGGGAGTCGCGGCTGCAATAGTGGCTCACCGAGGGCTATGGCTCAGAAATTGTTGAGCAGATGTCGCATCTAAGGGACGCTTAGCCAAATTGTTCTTTAGGGACAGGCACCTGTTTGGTGAGCACTTGGAAAAGTTAGTCAAGGACCTCGGAGAGGTCATGCTCCAGTAGCTGCTGGAGGATAAACCAAAAGGTTCCTCAAAGCACTCTTCGTCGTCGTCATCGGGGGCATCATCTTCACTGCCGAAGTTCCACAATTCTCGTCGGTATCAACAGAATAAGCAGTCCTCCTCCTCTTCTGGAACCAGATCCAAGTCCCAGTTCTTTCAAGGAGAATGCTGGGCCTATTCACAGTCTTCCATGGCAAGAAAGCCCTCTTTCTCTCGCCTCTCCTGCTTGACTATTCAGGAGCCCATTCCTACCTCCTGCAAGTGGGAGGGAAGACAAGGATATGTTTTAGAGTGCGTTCAAAAAGGGTCAACTGCAGTTTGAGAGTTCCACATGGAAACACTGCAGTCTGTTATCCAGAGGATCCAGAAGGATGAGTCCTTGCCACCTTGAATTTGGCAGAGGCCTATGTTCACATCTGGGAGGACGAGCGATTTTGGTCTCTCACTGCCAGTTTTGTGCAATGCCCTTCAGCCTGGCCACCAGCCCTTGGACGTTCTCCAAGGTGATGGTGGTAGTGTAAGACTCAGGTATGAGGGCATCTGCATACACCCCTACCTGTATGATTGGCTTATCTGGGCCAAGTCTCAGCCAGAAGCCATTTGGTGCTGCATCGAGTGATCCAACTCCTCAAGCAGCTCAGCTGGGTCATCAACAGCAGTGAAAGCTGCTGTCTCAGAACCTGAATCTTCTTGAGGCTTGCTTCGAAACCCACGTAGGCAAAATCTTTCTTACGGGGAGCGCTGAGCCAAGTTCCAAACCAACATCGGGCTTTTTTAGGAACTTCACTCCCACTACTTGGGGCTATGTTCAGCTTTTGGGAGCTATGTCTGCAACCCTGAAATTAGTGCCTTGGGCATAAGCACACATGCGTCCTCTACAGCGGACCTTGCTGACTTGCTGGTTCCTGTGCTTGCAGGACTATCGAATCCACTTTCTGCATCCTCTCTCATATTGACACAGCCACCTCTGGTGGGCCTCCTCCGACAACATGTTGAGGGTCTCCAGCCCGTGTTTTCCTCACCACCAATGTCAATCTCTCCAGTTGGGGAGTTCACTGTCTTGGCCAGACCGCACAGGGCAGTGGTCTCCGCACAGGGCAGTGGTCTCCATCATCTAGAGGCCAGGACCATCCATCTGGCATTGCTGCACTTGAGCAAGCTGCTTTACAGAGTCTTCTCAGGCAAAGCAACTGTGGTGGGTTATGTTAATAGCCAGGGTGGAACGAAGTGCTTGGGATTAGCTTGGGAAATATCTCTACTGTTCCCCTGTGCAGAACTGCACCTCAGTCACTTAAGTAGTAGTAGTAGAGCCCAATACATCGCAGGCAAGGACAATCAGGAAGTGGATTTCCTCAGTCATCGCCTCCTCATTCCCAGAAATTGGGAACTTGCCCCCATGAGCATTCAACTGGACAGTGGATTGGTGGGGCCTCCTGGGGGTGGTGGACTGGATGGCAACAGCAGCCAATGCCAATGTTCAGAGCCAAAGTCCAAGAGGGTGGACGTACTGGTCCAGCCCTGGCCTCCGGATCACCTGCTGTGTGTGTCCCGCCCCATGGGCCATGATACTCATAGTCCTTTGGAGGATCGAGGGTCACCTGAGTCTGGTGATCTTGTTGGCCCCAGACTGGCCTCATTGACCGTGGTACATGGACATCGTCTGTCTTTTCGCCTCCCAGCCCTTGTGCCTCAGGGACAAGAGGGGCTTACTATAGCAGGGTCGCCTAAGGCATAAGGGCTATTCCCTATTGAAGACTAGATGGTGCTCCACCTCATTGTCTTGTGTCTGGGTCTGTTATCTCTTTGAGAACTGGTGTTGCTGATGTCACCTTTTCCCATGGGGGGTCTTGATCCCCTCAATTCTAGCTTTCCTTCAAGAGGGAGTTGAGAAGGGTTTGTCGAGCTCGATCAGGGTGCAGGTAGTGGCACTTTCCTGTTTTCACGGTCCAGTGGCAGGCCATGTGCTGGCGGCGCACCGGAATGTGAACCGCTTTCTCCAGGAGGTTGAGACCCTTCGCCCACTTGTACACCCCATAGTCCCACCGTGGGACTTGACAAGCGTTCTCCAAGCGCTCATGTGTCTGCACATCGAGCCATTCAGGCAGGCTAACATTAAGGGTCTGTTCCTGAAAATGGTGTTCTTGGTAGCTACCACTTCTACACAATGAATTTTGTAAAATATGAATTCTAACTGTTTTAAACTTGCCACGACGTTCACTTTTATTTTTAAACATTATTTTTAAACACTATTTTTTAGATAGGGTTTCATCATTTATGGGGTTAAGAATATATTACTTCGATTAATAGTATAGATACTCTAATGTAGTATGAGTTTTTCCCTTGTAGATGCTAATGGTTGAAATGTGCCTTAAGCTTGTTCATGTGCTATTTATAATTATTATAATAAATAGTTTCCTCACCCTGTTTTTCCTTATTCGCTCCTGCTACGTTTTCCTCCTTTTGGTTAAGATGATGATAAAAGTTTGTATAAGTGTTTTTTCTTTATAGTTTAACGTTTCAAACATCTTTATTCATATGTTTAGTTTATTTACATTCTCATCGTTTATTATATTTTTTAGTTGTACAGGTATTTTACATACAGTGTCACAAGTCGTTGTGTCCTCACTATCTTGCACAGAGGTATTTATATACGGTTTATATGTTATCTGTCACATATTAAATAAATATTATAAAAAGGATGTATGTTCACATGATACGTGTAATTTTATGTAAAATATGTTTTTATGGTTAATTTTATGTCCATTCTTATTTTCATTTTAATTACTTTTATAACATATATATGTATTTATAGTTTGGATTTATATTATCTTTTTAGCCATCTGTTCTTTTTACGACTTTGTTTTAAAATGTATGTTTATGTTTTTAGTTCTTTTACCAGATCAACCCCTGACGAAGGGTAGCAAAACACAGCCTGTGTCGGGTTGTCAATGCTTCAATAAAATTAAGCTGTCTTTTCCACATTAATCACGTTTTGGACTGGGTGCTTTAATCCATGTGATTACTTGCTGTGTTGTGGTGCACTCCTTGTACAGGGTCCAGAGGGGTCCGGAGTTTCGGAAGGCACAACTTCCCCACACCTCCATGGTCGTCGAGCCGGCCACGCGCAAGCAGAAGAATCCGAAGATTCGCTCTTCAATCCCTCCGGGCAGGGAGTCTCGCGCAGATGTTACCAGGGCTCATTGCTAGCATGCCGCATCCAGGTCTACCAACTTTAAATTGGTATATTCCTCCGAGACCTCACTAAAGAACTCGGGGGATTTGCGGCCGGTTTCAAAGGGGATCACCTCCGGCGCTTACAGGCGCTCTCAAAATCAATCGATGTGTGCTCCAAATATCTCTCGCAAGCCGCCTACATCGGCTTTGTGTCCTTTGCGTGAGTGGTGGTTGCTGGTATTGGCGCCTGCCGGCAGGCTTTGCTCCAATCCTCAGACTTTGGAGCAGTGGGTCTAGGAGAAGCTCCTCGATGTCTCTTGCCTTGGGGAGCAGCTTTTTGGTAAGCCTATGGAGGACAAAGCAGCTGAAATTGAGACAGAGTACGTCACCTGTATTCGGCTGTCCAGGAAGACCTCCACTCTTCCTAGGAAAAAGCCACAAGGGAAGAATCCCTTCTTCCTCAGGAAAGACCAGCCCTACAGGGCGGTCAGGATAAGGGCTCCAGCCAGGTGCCTCGCAAGTCTGAAGGACCAAGACCCAGCCACCGGCTCCAGCACAGCTGGGCTCGGGGTTTCGACGCCAGCATAGCCTCTTGACCGCTAGACAACCAGCTGCCGATGGGGTGGGGGGAGGTTGGTCCACTTTGCCCACAGTGGGACTCCATTGCCACCAACACAAGGGTTCTTCGGGTCGTCCGGGAGGGCTATCTCCTCCATCTGGACCAGCAGCTTCCCCTGCTCCAGGTCTTACTAACTCAAGAATTCGCAGGCTCCTCAAAGACGGGGTGGTGGAGCCCATACCATCTCGCCTAAGGGGAAGATACTTCCTCGTCCCGAAAAGAACTGGAAGTCTCAGCCCCATCCTCGACCTGAGGAACCTTGAAACACTGCTGCCCTACCCTCCACCAGGGCAATTGGCTATACTTCTTGGATTTAAAGGATGCTTACACCCACATCCTCATCCACCCCAACCACAGACAGTACCTGTGGTTTGTGTTAGGAGGCAATCATTACCAGTACAGGGTGCTCCCCTTTGGCCTTGTCTTTGCTCCATGGGTCTTCACCATATGTCTCGCAGTGTTGGCAGCCCACCTCTGTCTCCAAGCCGCCTTCGCTAGCCTTACCTAGACGACTGGCTCATAAAGGGGGACACAGCCTCGGAGGTCCTGCAGGCCACAGGCCGCACCATCCGGCTTCTACAGCACTTGGGCTTTGTGGTCAACCACCCAAAATCCCACCTTACTCCAGTGCAATCCCTGGAGTTCATAGGGGCTCACCTGCATACTTTCCAGGCCAAGACCTTCCTCTCCCAGGACAGGGCAGACCCTCTTGCATCCCTGGTGTCCGATGTGCAGAGTCGCAGCACAGTCTCAGCTCGGTCAATGCTTTGCTTCCTCGGCCAAATGGCCTCCATGATCCATGTCATGCTCAACGCCCGCCTCAACATATGGGCAGCGCAGTGGTGCATCCGCGCACAGTGGACCCAGGTGACGGGCTGACTCTAGAACCCCCATCTTGGTCTCACCTCGGTTGGCGGAGTCCTTGGTCTGGTGACAGGCTGCACCACACCTGCTCCAGAGCATGCCCTTCCAGACCCCGACACCCCCCAGACAGTCCTACATAGTAACATAGTAAATGACGGCAGATAAAGACCAGCATGGTCCATCTAGTCTGCCCAGCAAGATGGCAAGAGTAGGTGCACCTGTCGCTCTGTGCAGGCCACCCCTCCCCATGTCTTTGTTTAGGGGTAAACCCACCACTCCATGTAGGATACCCCTATTTGTTGAGACGTTATATGGTTCAGAGGTTAGATGGTACCGTTTATCTTGTTTTTATCCTATTGCTGTAAAGGGATCCACTGTGTCTGTCCCATGCCTTTTTGAATTCCGTCACCGTGTTTGCCCCCACCACTTCCATTGGGAGGGCATTCCAAGCATCCACCACCCTTTCAGTGAAGAAATATTTCCTGACATTGCCTTTCAATTTACCACCTTGCAGCTTTGTTATGCCCTCTAGTTTTACAGCTTCCCCGTCTTTGGAAGAGGTTTGTTTGTTCATCATTTCTCTTTAAGTATTTAAAGGTCTGAATCATATCTCCCCTGTCCCTCCTCTCCTCCAAAGTGTACATGTTTAGGTCTTCAAGTCTCTTCTCATAAGGCTTCTGACGCAGGCTCCAAATCATTTTGGTCGCTTTCCTCTGAACAGTTTCCAGTCTTTTTACATCTTTTGCAAGATACAGTCTCCAAAACTGAACAGAGTATTCCAAGTGAGGCCTCACCAGTGACTTATACAGTGGCATATGTACCTCTTCCTTTCTGCTGGTAATCCCTCTTTGTATGCAGCCCAACATCCTCCTGGCTTTTGCCACTGCCTTGTTGCACTGTTTTGCCACCTTGAGATCATCAGAGATAATCACACCAAGGTCTTTCTCCTGAACCGTGCATACCAATCTCTTGCCCCCTATTGCATACATTTCCCTTGGATTTTTGCTACCCAAGTGCATGACACTGCACTTTTTCGCATTAAATCGTAGTTGCCAAGCATTAGACCAGTCTTCCAGCTTTTGTAGATCTTTCCTCATGTTAACCACTCCCTCGGGGGAGTCCACTCTGTTGCAAATTTTTGTGTCATCTGCAAAAAGACACTTTTCCATTCAGTCCTTCAGCAATATCACTCACAAATACAGTGAACAGTGCCGGGCCCAGGACCGAACCCTGGGGCACCCCGCTAATCACCTTCCTCTTATCCGAGTGAGCTCCATGTAAAATCACCTTCTGTCGTCTGTCAGTCAACCAATTTCTAATCCAGTTTACCATCTTGGGACCCATCCCCAAGCTACTGAGTTTGTTGACAAGCCTCCTATGAGGAACAGTTTCAAAGGCTTTGCTGAAATCCAGGTAGATGTCATCCATCGCATGCCCCTGATCTAGTTCCTTGGTCACCCAGTCAAAGAACTCAATCAGATTTGTTTGGCAAGACCGTCCTTCAGTCCTGATGACTGATGCCTCCCTCTCTGGTTGCAGAGGGGGGCCCATTTTGATGAGCTGCGCACCCAGAGAGCCTGGTCCCCTGAGGAGAGTCGGCAGCAGATCAACCTGCTGGAGCTCCAAGCCGTCCTCGCACTGAAGGCATTCTGACATCAGCTGTGGCGCCAGGTGGTCCTCGTGCAGACGGTCAATCAAGTCACTACATTCTATCTGAACAGATAAGGGTGCACTGCCTCCTACAGCCTCTGCCAAGAGGCAGCGACCCTTGCTCGTATGCGGTGAGCCAGGACATTACCCTCAGAGCCATATATCTCCCGGGCCAAGACAATGCCTTGGTGGACTGACTAAGCAGAGTCCTCCAGCCGCATGAATGGCACCTGAGCCACGCGACATCATAGCGGCTATTCTAGCTCTGGGACATCCCAGACCTGGACCTCTTTTTCAGTCCAGCCAACGCTCAGCTTCCCCGGTTTTGCGATCCCTATCCGCACCCAGGCTGGGTGGCTCTGGATGCCTTCCTCCTCTCTTAGGCAATGGGCCTGCTATACACCTTCCCTCCCACACCGCTGATAGCATGGACCTTTCTCAAGGTCCAGCTGGACAGGGCCTCGATGCTCTCGTGGCCCTGACAGCCATGGTTCCCCCTGCTGCTCCGTCTCTCAACGCAATCCTCTGTCCTTCTCAGGAGGTCATCGGAGCTCCTAATGCAGGAGGGAGGCTAGCTTCTCCACCACAGTCTGGGGTCCCTGTCCCTAAAGGCTTGGCTGCTGAACAGTCACCTTAGCTCCCCTTCATCTCCCCAGGGAGGTCGAGGACATTTTCCTGGCCTCTCATAAGGACCCAACGAGACTGGCTTATGCCTTCAAATGGGGCAGGTTTTCGGTGTAGTGTTTGGAGAAGCACGTAAATCCATTCTCCTGCCCAATACACTCAGTCCTGCAATACTTGCTCAATTTCTTGCAGTCTGAGCTAAAATCTAAGTCAGGGTTCACCTGAGTGCGATCTCGGTGAACCATCATCCCATCGAGGGCAAGCCTCTCTCGTTTCATGCAGGACTTGTGCCTCTCCAAGCCCCTATCTGCCCGCCCCTGGTGGAATGGGGCCTCTATGTGGTCCTCACACAGCTGATCAAGCCGCCTTTTGAGCCCCTGGCTCCTTGCTCCTTGCGGTACTTATCCTGGAAATTGGTCTTCCTAGTGGTGTTTACTTCCACCCGTAGAGTCAGTGAGCAGCAAGCCCTAATGGCCGAGGCGCCATACACCAGGTTCTATAAGAAAGGGATGGTTCTTCGCACCCACCCCAAATTCCTCCCGGATTGTCTTGGACTTCCATCTTAACCAGGATGTGGTGTTGCTCACTTTCTTTCCAAAGCCTCACGCCGACCCGGCATCGGCCATTATACCCTGGACTGCAAGAGGGCCCTGTCCTTCTACTTGCAGCAGACTCACATCCAGCGCAAAGCTGGGCAACATTTTGTCTCCTATGATGCCAGCCATCTGGGACAGGCGGTCATCAAGCGGTCACCAAGCAGATCTTGTCCATTTGGGCAGCAGACTACATCGCCTTCACCCAGGCCTAGGCTGGGCTGCCACTGAGAGCACATCCTAAGAAAATCTAATAATGGGTGTGATGCATAGGAGCAGCTTTCAAAAAAAAAAATTAACACTAATGTCCTAGGTAGGACATGGGAAACAGAATCAAAGAGCATTCATGATTTAGTTTTAACTTTCCAATAAATTTGGTAGAAACACAGATCTCCTAGTAGTGACAGTCTTTCAAACTTGGCAGCATGCTGAGGGTTGTGTACCAGTGGGCTGATGTTTGTCTCTGTTCTGAATTGCAGGGAAGTTTTGGCAAGTGAAGCTATTCTGAATATACCTACCAGAGCCGACTGGAGGGAATGCAAATACAGCCGAGAAGAGGAAGAGACGCTGGCCAAAGCCTTCCGGCAGAACTTTGAGCCCTTTGACTTTTCTTTGATAGATTAATGTTTCCCGCCAGCAAGAAACGAGAACAGAGCTATGGCATTAGTTTCAATCCTCACTGCAGAGAACGGAAGATGTACAGATTACAGAACTACGTGGGTTTTCTTAATTTCCAGCTTGCTGTTCTGCGGTTTTGGACTCCGTACAGTAAGGAGCCAGCGATTATTAAGTCTCTAAATAATAGATGGAAAAGTTCTAGTCAGAAAGTTGACTTTCTAGCGAGGAGTTCTGACGACAGTGGTGACCGAAAGAGTGAAATGAGAGAAGAAACCCCACTGATTGCTTAGAGTGTCAAGAGAGGCCATAACATAACAGTCCAGGTAAACGATGGGTTTTCTATCCCGTCCAGTTTAACAGTATTGTTATTAATGGGACAAAGCCTGTGACGGCCTCTTAGCAATTAGGCACTTCTGTGGCACATTTCAGGGTCAGGGATGTCCTCACTGTTAAAACAGCCAGGTTGGCTGGATAATGAAATCTAAGTTGGATTTTGAAATCATCAATCAATTTCTTTTTCTTTTCAGTTTTGTTTTTATTGAATTATATATATGACATATGTATAACATTAAGTCATCAGGCACAATTAAGAAAACAAAAGAAAATGAAAAGATATACAACAAATGTTCTTTGCCCAGATTGCGGGGAGAATAGAATATATATTAGGCAGCACACATACTAAGGCAGAGAGCAAAGAAACACTCTTAATAAGCACCCTGCCTTCAATGCAATCCAAACCACACCTCATTCGTAAACCCATTTCAGAGCAGTTGAATAGGTATGTTCTGCCACCACTGCAGTTTGGCTGTGGCTTGCGTAGGAAACCATTCTCTTCTAAGCTGCATCGTAAGCAAATTGTCATCCAGCCCCACGAGAGAGGGAAGGTCCAGCAGATCCGCCCATGTGCACAAGGCTCAGAAAACGGCCTAAAGTGACAAATAGTGTATAGCTTGAGCTCAGCAGATCGGCCATTTCACTCATGTGTCGCGGGTTCTCATAAGAGGTGTTTCTCAATAGTGGGCGGGTTTGTTTGTTTTGGGGGGGGGGGTTTGGAGGGATGTAGTGTTTACCAAAGATCACCAAACATAATTTCAACATAATGAGAAAAAATGTCTAGAAAGCAAAGAGGATAAATTTAATAAATAGAAGAGAAAGAAAAAGAAAATGTTTCCTCGGGGGGCAGGGTATACCATAAAGACATCCTTTTAAATAAGAGCAGTAATGCTTGTGGCTTTTCAGGATTTTATTTGCAGCCAGAAACGGAATGTTTGGGTCTGAATCATTTGCATTTCTGATGGACTTTTACATTTTTAACCTTTTTATCAGCGTTAAGGCATTTGCCGCTTTCTGTCTGTTTTGTGTTTGGCTGTGTGTTTGTCTTACTGCCTGTTAAAGTGCTGGGTGGTTCCCGTGCTTGACTTGGCGCTGCTTTGAATGAGGAATACTAGGGGGTTGAACAGGCCTGGGACGACTGGAGCACAGAGAGCAAAGGTGAGCAAAAGAAACTCCGGCCTTTTAGTGGGGGGTTTTTTGTTTGTTTTTAAATAGGAATCTACAATAGCAATAACAACGTGTGCCTTTGAGCCAGTTCTGACTCCTGGCAACCAAGCAGCTAAGTGAGCTATAATTTAAAGATCAGATGTTTTCGACTAAAAAGGAACAGATTCAGATTTTCAGAAAGCAGCCAGCAGCTGGTGGCCTTTCAGATTATAGACTAAAGCTCAGAGAATGCAGACGCTGGGCCGACTAAAGACGGAAGATTACGGCTCCTTGCGGGGCTCTAGTTTGAACTTGCTCTCAGTTTGCCATCTGTGTGGGCGCTGTGTAAGTGAGCAGGGTTGCCACATCGCCCACAGGAATCCAGAAGGTCTGCTTTTGCCCTGGCAGATGCAGGGAGGAGTTCTGGTTAATGCAGACAGTGACCCCAGCCTTTTGAGAACCGATCACTTCTAAGATCATTTTTGTTTAACAAACCGTAAATCTTTTAATTGAGCTCCGCTGCAGAATGTTTTTACTTTTATCAGGGAAAAGGAATTGCAATTGGGTTTAGCTCCTGGTTTTTCTCAGAAGTTCAAGGCAGGTTACATTCAGGTACAGTAGGTATTTTCCTGTTCCCAGAGGGCTTGTAATCTAAGGCAATGGAAGGTTAAGTGACCTACCCAGGTCACAAGGAGCAGCAGTGGGATTCGAACCAGGCGTCCTCAGGTCTCGGCCCACTGCTCTAACCTTCAGGCTACTCCTCCTCTCCACCAGCTTCTATTTTCTGTAAGTTGTCTGTTGTTGTACAGTTTTCCAGTGAACGAAAAATGTATTGTGAAATAAACACTTTTATTTTACAAGTTGTTGGTGATTTTGTGGCTTGATAAAACAAAGATAATTTTCTTTCATTTTCTAGTGCTCATCTCTTTTCCAAGGTTTTCATTATCATATGTGAAATGTGAGTCTCCTTTGTGACATGGAGCTGTGTTAATGTATCTGGAACTTTAGCCCTTCTTGAGGTTCCTGGCTATCCACCCTGTTAAAGGCAGGCTGCTGATTGGGCTTGTGAGCAATGTTCCCGCCAAGTTGTGCAGGAATCCACTGGCCCCACTGCTATCAGTAGGGGGAGGTGCTGCAATATTGCCTTTTTAGTCACGAGGAGCAGGCTGTACCTGCGGCCAAAGGACTCCCACACTGTGTGGCAGGAACGCTGCTTGTGAAGTGTGAATATTTACTGGATAAGTGACGAAAACAGAGTATCCTGGCAGTGGTACTCTGACTTCTCAGGGGTGTTAGAACTCTCTCTGCCAGGCGATGGATAACATGCATTTTATTTTAAAGAATTTCAGAACCACCTTCCTTGTGCTCAAGGCAGCAATATATATATCATGGGAAGCTGGACTATCCCCTCCCAAAGGCAACATGGGTGGTCACATGCATATTTATTCTAGAATAGCCCAACCCTTGCTTGAAAAGGTACATTTATGCAAACATGGTTAGGAACTGGGGACGTGCAGATTAAAGGCCCAAACATGTGCGGGGGACACGGGAAATTTTAGAAACGTGCATGTGTGAAACATAGATGTTGCTGGAATCAGGAACATAGATGTGTCTGTGATGATATTTCGGAGTGCACACATGTATGTCACCACATACATGCCCTGGCCTGCCATTTTAGAAACAGAGACATGCAGCGCAGAGGCAGTATGGAAAGAGGTTGTGATTTTCACCTGCTATCCTTCTATACAAGGGACAAAATTATTTTGCAAGAAGAGGGAATGCTCCTGTTATCTTTAGTGTTGCTGATGGTGCTTAAACATGCCATGCCATTCTGAAGTCAAAGATGCCCAATGGATCTTTTTATTGCTACCCCGGAGATGCCCCTGTCACACGCTGTTCAGTTGGACCATTAGACGATAGAGGGGTAAAAGAGGCACTAAGAGGGGACAAGGCCAAAGTGGAGAGACTGAATGAATGAATTCTTTGTTTCAGTCTTTACTGAGGAAGATGTATGGATGTTACCCATGACTGAAATAGTATATAAAGGTGATGCCGCAGAAGAATTGAAAGAAATATCGATACAGCAGGAAGATGTATTGCAACTATTTGATAAACTGAAGAGTAGCAAATCACCTGGACTGGATGGTATACTTCCAAGGGTGTTGAAAGAACTGAAATATGAGATTGCAGACCTACTATTAGTAATCTGTGAACTATCATTAAAATCATCTGTAATGCCTGAATATTGGAGGATGGCCAATGTAACGACAATTTTTAAAAAGGGTGAACCTGATGTCAGTATTAGGAAAAATGGAAGAAACTATTATAAAGAACAGAGTTACTGAACATGTAGATAGTCATGGCTTAATGGGAGACAGCCAACGTGGCTTTAGCCAAAAAAAGGTTTTGTCTTACTAATCTGTTATGTTTTTTTGAAGGTGTGAATAAACAGGTAGACAAAGGTGAGTTGGTTGATAAAGTGTATCTGGATTTTCAAAAAGCCTTTGACAAGATCCCTCATGAGAGACTCTTGGCAAAATTAAAAAGTCATGGGATAGGAAGAAGTGTACTATTGTGGATCAGGAACTGGTTAAAAGACAGAAAGCAGAGGGTAGAGCTAAATAGCCAATTTTCCCAGTGGAGAAAGGAGAATAGTGGAGTACCCCAGAGATCTGTGCTGGGTCTGCTGCTTTTTAACATATTTGTAAATGACCTGGAAATGGGAATGAGTGAGATAATCAGATTTGCAGATGACACAAAATTATTCAAAGTTGTTAAAATCCAAGAGGATTGTGAAAAATTGCAAGAAGACCTTGATAAATTGGAAGGCTGGATGTTCAAATGGCAGATGAAATTTAATGTGGACAAGTGCAAAGTTATGCATCTATGGTTACAGGAAGCAAGTTTCCATATTAGGAACCACTACCCAGGAAAAAGATTTGGGCGTCATTGTGGATAACATGTTGAAACCCTTCACCCAGTGTGCAGCATTAGCCAAGAAAGCAAATAGAATGCTAGGAATCATAAGGTAAGGAATGGAGCATAAAACAAAAGATATTATAATGCCTCTGTATCGTTCCGTGGTGTTGCCACACATTGAATATTGTGTGCAATTCTGGTTGCCATATCTTAAAAATGATATAGCGTTATTAGAAAAGGTTCAGAGAAGAGCCACCAAAATGGTAAAGGGGATGGAAGGATACCCCTATGAGGAGAGGCTAAAAATGTTAGGGCTCTTCAACCTGGAAAATAGACGGCTGAAGGGAGATACGTAGATCGATTGTTTACGTTATCAGAATATAGAAAGACTAGGGGACATGCAATGAAGCTACAGTGTAATCTATTTAAGACTAATAAGAGAAAATATTTTTTCCCTTAATGTGTAATCAAACTCTGGAATTTGTTACCGGAAGATGTAGTAAAAGCTTGTAGTGTAGCTGGATTTAAAAAAGGGTTGGACAAGTTCCTGGAGGAAAGGTCCATGAACCATTATTAAAGGGGACCCGGGAAATCCACTGCTTGACCCAATACAAGGATTGTGGAACCTGTGTCCCACTGGTGAAGCTGCTAGGTACTTATAACCTGGATTGGCCACTGTGGGAAACAGAATACTGAGCTTAATGGACCTTGGTCTGATCCAGTATGGCATAGCTTATGTTCTTAATATAGACATGATGGTGCCAGACACATGAAAGTTGAGACCTTTTTAAAATGAATGGGACATGGGTGTGATTTGCACATGTGAATGGGCGATTTTAGACGTACAAATCAGAAATAAAGCTTCTAAAATGAGCCCCTTTGTGTACTATAGAAATAGGATCTTGATGTGCACGCCAAGAGCACTTCAAGATCCTATGGGCCCAGTTACTGAAAAGGATTAATATGATTAGAAGACTGCTAACTGTGTTAATCCCCTTGGCCGGGATATTCAGCGGCACTAATGCATGTGTCATGAACAACTGATGACAGAATAGACTTTTTGCTTATGTTGTTAAATTGAAACATGATGAACATAAGATAGGCCATGTGCTTTGACCCAGTATGGCCTCTCTAGTCTGCCCTTCCATCTCCACTACAATAGTCCCCTTTTATCCTTTAGAGATCTTCTTTGCTTGTCCCATGCTTTCTTGAATTCGGATACTGTCCTCATCTCCACTACCTCCACTGGGAGTCTATTCCACGACTCTACCACTTTCTGTAAAAAACATATTTCCACATATTACTCCTGAGTCTCTCCCCCTTCACTCTCATCCTATGTCCCCTCCAGAGCTTGCTTTTAATTGAAAGAGACTTTCCTCCCGTGCATTTATGCCACGGAGGTATTTAAACGTCTCAATCATATCACCTCTAACCCGCCTTTCCTCTAATGTATGCATATTAAGATCTTTTAAGTTCTCATATGTTTTATGAGGAAGGCCACTAACCATTTGAGTAGCTACCCTCTGCACCCTCCAACTTATTTATGTCCTTTTGAAGGTGCGGTCTCCAGAAGTGCACACAATACCCCAAATGAGGTCTCACCAGAGACTTGTACAAAAGCACTATCTCCTCCTTTTTTCTGCTGGCCATTCCTCTCCCCATGCACCCAAGCATCCTTCTAGCTTTCACCGTCATCTTTTCTACCTGTTGTTGCTTTGAAATTAGATTAAATGTCTTAGTTTGTACCTTTTAAACATTGTCCTCTTCCATTTTCCTATTGCCCAATACAAATGCATTGTTTTACTTATCTGAATATTGATCTGGTGAGTGTATGTACAAGCAGAAAACCATTTCACTTTGTGATCTCGCTCACTCTGAGGGAGCAGTTCAGGCTGGCTCTAAGTAAACATGTGGTCCCGTGATTAACGTAGTGACTGTTCTTTTCACTTCTTTTTGGCTCTGCTCTATATTCCTCTTAACAGAAAGGAATTTAAAATGGTTTTCCATACTCCATGTGGCCTTTTACCAGAGCCTAGCACAGATGTTTGTATTTTGTAACACCATGTAAAAACTTTTCCTTTTGAAAATGTGGCTCATAGAGGGGCAACTAGTCCAGTGTACCCATGAAAAATCTGCACTAGGCTCCCTTCCCCTACTTTGCTGTGCCCTGGATACCACCATTTTATTTGTGGAGGAGGTGAGCAGTTTTCAGTTGGGCTTTTGCCATATGTAAATTGGTTACAGCAAAGCTTTGAAAATTGTCCGCCACATGTACTAGATTTCTTAATTTCATCACTGGAACCAATTAATATACATCGTGGCTCCTGCTTTTTCCAGAGGTTGGAGGAAACCAATTTGGAAACAGTTTCCAGGGTCATTTCCAGTAGAAGAAAACTGAAATGAGAGAGGCAGTCTTGGAATGACATCAGATTCTGACTGTGGTTTGCTTTTCTGTCCATCGTTGGAAGAGAAGCAGAAAAAAAGAGAAACTGGAGCAAAAATTCCATTGTCAGAGCCCTTGATGTAGCTAAAGTTGGATTTTAAGGTACTTGTAGCAGGTTCACGTAACCGGAAGGTTCTAATGACACCTCCAGGAGTAATCCTGGAGTAAGGAATTGCCAGTTGGGTGTTGCTATAATTACTAAAATGAAAACTGCAATTCCACTGGAAGGGAATCTGCACTGAGTGCAGTACGACTGTTGTCAATCAGATAAGAACTGCAATAGCAAAATGTTTGCTGTAGCTCAGGCTTCTGACTCCTGCAGACATGCCAGAGGTCTTAGCTGAATGTTCTCCATTTTGTGGATCATCCTACTGTAGAAGGCCCTCAAGACCCCCTTTCTTGCCTCCTCTCAGAAGCAGAATAACCAGTAAGGTTTATCACAAGCCTTCAGGGAACAGGTACAATGTCAAATTGAAGCTCCCATTAGCAAAAGTGATAAATCCAAACCCTTTAATGGTGTGCCTGAAATACTACCAGCCCATGCATTTTGCATTAGCACTAACAGCTTTCACATTGACTCAAGAGTTAACTGCTGCACGGTTGGCTTCATTTTGTGGCAGATAAATATTTTCATGCCTCTAATGGGTTATAATAAAACTTTGGCATGCCTTTCTAACTTGGTTCTGCTTATGACACTTAGTATTATGAGAGCTATAAGGTGCAGTAGTGAAAGTTAGCCAGAAGTAGCTTTGCTTCTTATTCATGGTAAGTAATGTTCCATCCTATGAGATTGATTTCTTCATAGTTGATGCTTGTGCTTTGCTGTATATCTTTAAGCACATCCCCAGGCAACTGTTAGGTGCAGTGGTTCTGCTGTCTTTGGCTTGTTCAGATCAGACTATGCATTGCTAATGACCATTAAAACACTTTCTAGTCTCCTTGATTAATGAAGCTGGGAATCAGATGACAATTTATTGAGTCCACTGAGATCTGAAAGTTTGTATTCAGCTTGAGGACTTGAGTGTTTATTTCTCACTGTGTGTAAGGCACCACTAGTTAGGGTTTTGTTTGGGCATGTTGATGTACAGTACTAGGCAAAGTTCTGTTGGGCCAGTAGGTTTTCAGCCTGTCAGAGTTACAGACATATGGCTTGATAGCAAGATCTGTATAGGCAAGAAAGAAGCAATCCAATGGGGGCATTGATTGATTGTTCCTACAGGTAATCCGGAGTGGAGGACTAGCCTAGTGGTTAGAGCACTGGCTCGCTAACCAAGAGACCAGGGTTTCCACTGGTACTCCTTGTGGCCTTGGGCAAGTCACTTAACCCTCCATTGCCTCGGAAGAAAGGCCTGGTATTCTGCTCAGGAAATGCTGGTTCGCCAGGAGTCAGCATTTCTGTCCAAGAAAGGTCAACGCATCTTTGGTAGTAGACTGGCTAATCTACTGAAGAGGGCTTTAAACTAGATTCGTTGGGGATGGGTGAAGAAAGCCCCCAGGTAAGTGAAAGCCCCCAGGTAGGTGATACATTAAATACCTTTATGGAAATGGGTAACAGGGGTAACATATGGAAAGCAGTGTGTATTAATGCCCGTAGCATGGGAAATAAGATCCCTGAAGTTGAAGCTTTGGTGGGAGTGGCTGACTTGGATTTAGTGGCAGTTACAGAAACATGGTTCACAGAAAACCATGACTGGGATGTAACTATACCTGGCTATACTTTATTCAGAAAGGACAGGGTAGGAAGAAGGGGAGGAGGAGTGGCACTATATGTAAAAACTACTATTAAAGCTTTGGAATTACAGAGCTTAAAAGGGAGAGAGGAGACATTGTGGGTTAAACTAGAAAGAGGGAAAGAGAAATCTATTTGCATTGGTGTGATATACAGACCTCCCTCACAAGAGGAAGAGGTGGACAGAGAGTTAATTGAAGACATACGCAGCATTGCTAGGAAAGGGGAAGTGCTACTGCTAGGAGATTTCAATATGCCAGATGTTGATTGGCACATTCCTGCTGCAGTATCATCTAGAAGTAAGGAGATCCTGGATTCTCTACAGGGAGAACTATTCAGGCAATTGGTAACAGACCCCACACTTGAAGGGGCCATACTGGACTTGGTGCTTACCAATGGTGAAAGTGTTTCTGATGTTGTAGTGGGAGATCATTTTGCATCCAGTGATCACCAGATGGTGTGGTTCAGTATTAGGACTAGGGCTGTTAGAATCCATTCCAAGGTGAAGATCTTAGACTTTAGGAAGACTAACTTTGCGAAGATGGGCCAATACCTCAGGGAGTCGTTAGTGGGATGGGAACAGCTGGGGGATGTAGAAAAACAGTGGGCAAAACTGAAAGGGGGTATTTTAAAGGCAACCAACCTTTTTGTTAAAATGGTAAATAAAGGCAAAAGGAACAGGAGACCGCTATGGTTTTCGAAGGAAGTAGCTGAAAAAGTGAAGAAAAAGAGGGAGGCCTTCATGAAATACAAGAGATCACAGAGAGAGGAAGACAGGCATCTGTATTTGGAAAAACTTAGAAAAGCTAGCAAAGTAGTCAAGAAGGCAAAGATTCAAAAGGAGGAGGAAAAAGCCAATGCAATAAAATGGGGGGATAAGACATTTTTCAGATATATTAGTGAGAAGAGGAAGGGCAAAAGTGGTATTGTCAGACTCAAGGGTGCAGGGGGGGAATATGTAGAAGCTGATAAGGATAAGGTGGAATTGCTTAACAAATATTTTTGTTCTGTGTTCACAGATGAAGAACCAGGAGCAGGACCTCAGAAAACACTCACAAATAAGAACAGAAGCGAGGGACATCTTGAACAATTTTCAGAAGACTGTGTTCGTGAGAAACTAGCTCAACTTAAAGTAGACAAAGCGATGGGACCGGATGGGATACACCCTAGAATACTGAGGGAACTTGGGGACGTTCTAACAACTCCACTGACTGACCTTTTCAATGCCTCGTTGGAGTCGGGAGTGGTGCCAAAGGACTGGAGAGAGGCACATGTGGTGCCTTTACACAAAAGCGGAAGTAAGGATGTGGTTGAAAACTACAGGCCGGTTAGTTTAACTTCGGTGGTGAGTAAATTATTGGAAACGCTGCTGAAAGAGAAAATAGTGAGGTTTCTGGAGTCCGCCGGATTACAGGATCCGAGGCAGCATGGATTCACCAGAGGCAGGTCCTGTCAGACAAATCTGATTGATTTCTTTGACTGGGTGACCAGGGAGTTGGACCGAGGGAGAGCTCTAGATGTGGTGTATTTAGATTTCAGTAAAGCCTTTGACACTGTTCCTCACAGACGACTTATAAACAAACAGCACCCTAGGGATGGACCCTAAAATTACTGCTTGGGTTAGAAATTGGTTGGGTGGGAGGCGACAAAGAATACAAGTAAATGGAGCTCACTCTGAGGAGAAGGATGTTACCAGTGGTGTGCCCCAGGGATCTGTCCTTGGTCCGATTCTTTTTAACATCTTTGTTAGTGATATAGCGGAAGGGCTGTCGGGTAAGGTTTGCCTCTTTGCGGATGATACCAAAATCTGCAATAGAGTAGACACCCAGGAAGGTGTAGATAACATGAGGAGGGATCTAGCTAAGCTTGAAGAATGGTCTAGAATTTGGCAGCTGGGATTTAATGTTAAAAAATGTAAGGTCATGCATTTGGGCTGCAGCAATCCAAGGGAGCAATACAGTATAGGAGGTGAAGTACTTTTGTTCACTAAAGAAGAGCAGGACCTAGGCATGGTTGTGTCTGATGATCTTAAAGTAGCTAAACAGGTGGAAAAGGCGACGGCAAAAGCTAGAAGGATGCTTGGGTGCATACGGAGAGGAATGGCTAGCAGAAAAAAGGAGGTGATAATGCCTCTGTATAAGTCTTTAGTGTGACCTCATTTGGAGTATGGTGTGCAATTCTGGAGACCGCACCTTCAAAAGGATGTGAACAGGATGGAGTCGGTGCAGAGGGTTGCTACTAAAATGATTGATGGGCTTCATTATAAAGCATATGAGTACAGACTTAAGGATCTTAATATGTACACCTTAGAGGAAAGGCGGGATAGAGGTGATATGATTGAGATGTTTAAATACCTCCGTGGCATAAATGTTCAGGGAGAGAGCCTCTTTCAATTGAAAGCAAGTTCTGCTACGAGGGGACATGGGATGAGGGTGAAGGGAGATAGATTCAGGAGTGATATGCGGATATATTTCTTTATGGAAAGAGTAGTGGATCCGTGGAATAGTCTCCCAGTGGAGGTGGTAGAGATGAGGACAGTAACTGAATTCAAAAAAGCATGGGACCAACACAGAGGAGCTCTAAAGGTAAAAAGTGGACTGTTGTAGTTGTTGTTATGGAAGGACAGACTAGATAGGCCTTGTGGTCTTTTTCTGTCATCATGTTTCTATGTTTCTATTACATTGATTAAAATGCAATGAGGGTAAATAGTGAAGAACCAAACCTGTCAAAAAAAATACTGCAGCATCCTGCCTTGTATCTAGCCAGCCTTCTGCAGACCTGTGTCCCAATGTGCGTTTCCTTTACAGTATTTCAAAAGACTTGCAAGCTCTATCCCAAGTCTGTTCAAAGAAATGGTGCTTCTCTGTATTAATTCACCTTCCACTAAGCATAGTTTTTGTCCCCTGGGAAAATGATTCCATCATAACTTGTGCTTTCTACAGCTTTGTTGCCAGCTGGTGATGGAAGACACCAGCTGTGTGAGTGTAAATGGGAAGGTCAAAGTGTGGATTAAGGTATATATGTGTGATCCAGGTATAACTAACTGGCCTAATCAGAGTTTGATATTTTTTCTGTGCTGATCATTGAGGGGTAGTACGAGCATTGGTAGCAGAGATTAACATGTGCCCAGGAAGTTTCTACCTGGATTTTCTGAAAAAAGAAACCAAGGGAGGAGCTAGGCGGTCCTAGAGGTCATATGTTAGAGTTTTGGAAGGAAAGGAGTTTTTTGTTTCTTTTCTGCCACCTGGAAACAAGCATAAAGCAGCAACCCACTATTTCAAGCCTTGTGAGGGACTCTGAAATACCACCCTATTCTTACAGCCAAGGAAGGAGAGGGGATACATAAAAAGAAAAGAGGATCACCCAGATATGAAGTTGGACTTTTGTGCCCAGCTGATAACTGCCTGAGCAAGCTCCAGTATCATTGGGGAGCGTACAACACTGAACAAGGCCTATACCATTGGGCAAATGAAGGGTATCAAGGAGAAGGCTCCTGCTGAGTTAAGATGTCACCCAGAGAGGAACCAGATTGAGGTTGTGTGCGAGTCATGAGCAGTGCGAGGAGACCGGATAGCCCATATTGGATTTAAGAGAGTGGAAATGAATTTGGCAAATATGATGCAAGAAGCTGCATCTTTGGAAGAGTAGTGGTGCAGGAGGCAATAGAGAAGAGGTGTAGTAGCTGGGTTAATGTCAAGGTCTTAGATCCCAATCCATTAGGAAGCGAGAGGAGAGGAATTTACCCCAAAACTGAGTGGGAGTGAAAGAGTGGAAAGGAACGTATCCCTTCCAGATTCCAAGAGGATTGGGAGCCATCAAGTAACAAGAAGAGACATTAAAAAAATAAAGATCTATAAACAATGAATGGAGTGGACCGGGTAAATGTATATTGGTTGTTTACCCCTTCAAAAAGTAGAAAAACTAGGGGACACACAATAAAGCTATAATGTAGCACATTTAAGACTAATTGTAGAAAATATTTTTTCACTCAGTGTGTAATTAAACTCTGGTATCATTCCTGGAGGATGTAGTAAAAGCTCTTAGTATGCTGGGTTGCATGTTTTTTTCATAATCTTTCTGAACCCTCTCAAAATTATTGTCACATCCCTTAAGTTCAATATGTTTCTCATCTAACTCAATCTACAAGCATTCTGTTTTCTTATTGGATGTATTAATCAAGAGAATCATTAAGTCTAATGAGCATTTGTTTAAGATAGCGTTCCAACATTTAACAAAATTATCATCAAAATAAAGACCAGGCGCCTTATTTACACGAAGACCCCTTGGTATAATTTTAGATCTGCAGCATTCCAAGAAGTATACAGAATGCATCTCTTCCTTAACAAGTTTTTGTGTGAGGTGGACAACTTCCTCCCATCGTCTAGTGGTGTCTTCTATCACATCCTCTGTATGTGTAAGGAGGGATTCTTGTGGTAGCAACTTGTCCAAAGCATCATCCCCAAAACTTAAAACATCCTTCCACGGAGAGAATATGCCGAACTGCTAGAGTCCAACCAAAGGAGTATCTACCATGTAACCAATCAAGAAACCAGTCTGGGCATGGTAAGAAATGTTCTTTATTAGAAGGTTTATAACCCAGGGATACAAGGGAGAATCAGTGACCGAAAACACAACACAGACTGTGTTTCGGCAATGCCTTCTTCAAGGGTTTTCTCGGCGTGATCAAACTACAATCAATAACAAAAAATGAATCTTAAACAAGATAAATGCATAAGTAAATAATTTAAACATATTAAAATCAAAATAAAACAATACTTGAAATCATATATAAAAGGGAAGTCATCTAGAACAACATAAGATATGTAAAAGCTTAAAACATCTCCATGTAAACACATCAGTAGATAAATAATTAAACCATAAGCAATAAAAAATGCAACATGACAGTGAATGCATACTTGAAAGGGATGTGTAAGTGCAACAAAAATGATTAGAAAAACGTTACACCAACCGTGAAGAATATCGCCCTTGAATAAATATCCTCCTGTAGTATCTAATAAAACTGAAGGGAGAGGAAAAATATCATGATGATCTAAAGAAAAACAATATAAAACCTCATGGGTTATGTAAGGAAGTGCAAAAAAAAGGAAAGAAAGAAGCAGGACTATAACTGTAAAAAATGGGGAAAAACCTATGATCTTGGCCAAATTAAACCAATACAAAAAAACTAAAGAGGAGGGCCAACATAAGAAATGCAGGTTAAATTCAGTGACTTTCTTGTTCGCGTAACTAAAACAGGAATGTAGTTAAACGGGGTGAGAACCACTGTCTAAAACACTCTAAACATTTGAATATGATAACCTATATTATCCGAAACATAGTAAATCCATAGTTTCCTAAAAGATTTCTGGTTACCTTTGTGCCGTGAAGTATAGTCTATCTCCTGATCATCAAAAAAACTCCTGCAACTGCGCGCTGCAGTTATCTTTTGGTGCAAAATATATCACATGATGTAGTACCATCACATACACGAACTGCCTCTAACCCCGATAAAACATTTGCATATTATTAAAATGCTATTGAAATAGCATAATTATTCAAAATGAACCAAACCATATAATCAGTATTAATTCAAATAAACATGTCAAAATAAACCAGAGTTGCCCCGAAGAAAAAACACACAACTCAATTGGAACAATTGACTAGAATACAAATGTTTTCAGCCATTGGTCCCATTGAGCCCATAATACTACTTTAAAAGGAGTAGCCACGTTCATAAAATACTGCCTCCGCTGGAGAAATTAAAAAGGGAGAAGGTGAACACACTATGAGGTATGTTTACTAAACCGTCTTAACGTAGCAGTGGCGACGTTATCGCGCGATACGTAATGTTATCGCGTGATAATGTAACATTATCGTGCGATAACATTGGCAGAGGCGTTAAGGCACACTAACACTGTGAAATCCAGGTCTGAAGGGTGGAGTAAGGCCTCCCAGAGGGCGGAGATAGGGGGTCAGTGGGCGGGGAGAGGCTCCAGGCACACTAACGCTGTGAAATCTGGGTCTGAACACTAATGCCTGTGAAACCCTCGCGTTAGAGGCACATTTGCAAGAGAGAGAAACCATTTCAGTCAGCAATGTACAGCAAAGGTAGGGAAACCCAGAAAAGTGATAGTAGTGATACGTGTGCAGGAATCAAAAAGGCAAATAAACATATAAAATGACCAAAACCACATTTGAAATCCCAATAACCAAGCTGGCCAATAGTGATATTAATGATAAACATAAAGCATCACTACTGACAAAGTGTAAAAAGGAAGATATCATGTTTGGAAGGGTCTATGCTCTGTCCCCCTACAAAGTGAATGATCCCACATTGAAATAGCGGTGATCAGGGTTTTTGTCGTTTATATTGGGCAGGTTTGTTATGGCATGCACATGTGCAGCAACAGCAGAGTGGGCACGTAGGAAAGGGCAACTGTACTGATGCTGTAAATGGGATACCGGGGGCTGCAGGCGGCACATGCTGTGGTCCAGCTGGGGCACAATGCGGACTGGGCAGATGCCTAGGTGGCACATAGGAATGCTGAAACTGTAAAGCAGCAAGACAGCAACTGCCGAGGGTCCAACATGGGCACGCGTGTGTGCCTCACAGTGGATATTACCCAGCAGGTACCCCCAAGGGCACATAACATTGGCATGCGGTGCCGGGAGGAAGCATGCATGTCCATGTAGGCACCCCTACCTGAGAACCCACACCATAGGCAGCTGCCTACAGGCACAATGGATGGCCTTGGACCACGCATCACCAGCACCACTGACATAAGGGCATGTCAGCATGGTGGGGGAGGGGTGCTTGTGGCGGAGGGGGCAGTGGCATCTGCCCACAGCAGACCACAGCCAAGCCCCGTTTAGGTGGGTGCCGTGCACTGCCACAGACAAGGTCTGTCTGACAAACAGTCATGGTATCCCCAGGGAATGATCTGCCCCTGTGGCAACAGTTTGGTGCAGTACACACAGCCAGTGTGTTCAGGGGCAGAAGGTCACAAGTTCAAGTCCCAGCTGTGGCTCCTGCCAATCCCCATATTTTACCCAGAACTAAACCGTAGTAATAAAGATGGAACCTTTATTGCAGATAAAATAAACATGCCTAAAACGCCTATATTTTACCCTACAGAGCACAGACACCATAAACATGTGCAATCCCTAGAGCAGATTTTCCCAACTGCAGTCGTGGAGGGCCAAACACCATTCAGGTTTCATGCTGTCCCTAATAAATATACCTGTGCTGCATTTGTATGCATCGCCCCCATTGTATGCAAATGTATCTCATGCATATTCATTAGGGACGGCATGAAAACCTGAACAGTGTTTGGCCCACCAGGACCGGAGTTGGGAACCTCTGCCCTAGAGCAGCAGCCAACAGGGGCACCCACACCCACAGGCTCCACTCTCCAAAGCCTCATGGAGAGTCAGGCTGTTGGGCCCTGCGCGGAGCAGCATCTCTCAATACTGGCACCTGCATACCTTAGCAATGCCGTCCTAAACTTGGGAACACGTTCCGCATATATCAAAAGGTTGCTATGATTACTGTCAGCTAACAGATCCTAAGCTAAACACGATTTGTTGATAGAGATTCATCATAGCAACCTTTCTGATATCTGTGGAGTGTGTTTCAGTTATTGCTTCTGACAGTGTTTACCACCCCGGGGAGTGACCCCAACAGTATTGCGTACCATAGCAGTGCCCACACTGTGCCCAGGACTGGTGTGGCGGCCAGGGCTGCCACAAACCTCCATATTTGCACAATGCTGGCATAGGTGTGGGAGTGTGTGTCTGTCTATCCAGTGTGTTGTGGCTGCCTACACCTTACTGAGCCCATACTGCTTGCACTGTTTCCAGTGTTAGCCTGCCAATGTGCATAATGAGGAGCAAGGTACTGTGGGTATGGCCTGGGCAGGATGCATCTGCACAAGGTTTATGGCAATGGCTGGGACATTGTAGTGCCCAACCACCACCTGCACGGACAGGGTGGCCACAGCATGTCATGCTGAGAGGTCACTCTCACCCTGACTGAGCAGTGACCACGGCATGGCTAGGTTCCCCCATAGTGCTATGCAGCATTTCTCTCAAGTGATATTTATGGGTTCTCTTTTCTGGGGCCCAATCACTGACATACCTGTTTGGTGTGTGTGCTCACATCCCATTTTTGGGTGCACACAGTTCCTCAAGGAACATGCACTATGTACTAGCTAGCAGACTGTCTGCAGTTAGCATGTGTATGGCTGGAACACCTTGCAGGGTGCAGCGGGTGGAGACTGACTGTGCCCTCTGCTGGTGAATGTCAGATAGTGGTGAGGGGCAGCTGAGCTTCTCCAGCATTCTGCCTGTCTGCCATTGCCTTATGTGATGCATACAGATCTGCATCGACTGCCCTGTAGGGTGCCTGTTCCCCAGTAGGACTGGGGTTGATGGTCCTCTCTACTGCCACCATTGCAGAGATGTACAATGTGGATCTGTTGGTGGGAGAACTTGTCCCCCCACCCTGAGCCACAGAGGGCGGGTTGGGTGGTGCTACATAATCCGCTTTTGGGTCAAAACACCTCCCTTCACCTATGACATGTGCCCATGGCACCCACACAGGATATGCACTATTCTGGGTGCATCATAGTCCACAAGAGTTAGACATGACTGGGAAATACAGATGGACACAGGTGTATCCTAGGTGTGTCTGCAAGGACTACCTATCACACATTAGCACTGATGGGGACCTGCAGCATAGCCTATCTCAGCCAAGCCAGGTGCTGTGGACCTGGTGATGGGCTCCCCACCTCACCCTCAGGGTGAGCAGAGGACCCGCACAATGTCATGGTCTGTAGCTACTCTGTGCCAGTAACACACATGGTCAGATCCCCCCCTACCAGGCCTAGGTGCTGTGGGGGTGCATACCCCATTATGTGATCAGCTGTAGACTGCTGATCTGCATGTGCAGTGCATCATGGGTATGGGTGGGTTTACCCTATCCTGGTAACCACAGCAGACAGTTTGTGTGGTGACCTGCAGTCTTTCTGTAGCCAGCCAGCAGTGTGGTAGTAGCTATAGAGATGTAGCCTACTGGTTACTTCATTGACTGTGGAGGCAGAGGTCATGGGTTTGATCCCACAGTGGTGTTATTTAATAAGGCTGTCTGAGGCTTTTCCTTTTAATTTAAATCAGTGCTGTCAGCAAAATGCACCCTCACAGTGCTGTAACCTTAAGGTGCCTTATAAGGCGTCCTGTAGGGCACATTAGAAGGCGCCTTGGCGGACAGGGCACTTTATAATGTGCCCTATGGAGTGCCTTATAGGGCGCCTTATGCAACACCTTATGTTAGGGCACTGTGAGGGTGTTTTTGCTGGCAGCACTGATTCAACTTAAAAAAGGAAATGCCTCAGACAGCACTGATTTAAATTAGAAAAGGGAAATGCCTCAGAGGGCCTTCTTACATTACACCACTGTGGGATCGAAACCATGACATTTGCCTCCACAGTCATTGCAGTAACCAGTGGGCTACATCTTTATAGCTTCTAACACGGCGCTGGCATGAACTTAGGGTTAACGTGCCACGGCGCCCAATATCACGCTATACAGATTCTTGCTATCTTGATGCCAGAACGCCCACTCCTTATATGGCATTCTTCACATTATCACTGCAACTAGCGCCGGTAACATTAAGACGGTTTAGTAAACATACCCTTATATCTCAATCTCAAAACAAACCATTCTTAAAAAATACGAAGACAAGGTAAATAAATAAAAATGAAAACCCTGACTCCAGAATGAAAATCATATGTTAAAAATTAAAATGCTGACATTCCAGACTCCTCCTATACACTGAGGACAAGGGGAATAAACCAAAATCAAATCCCAAACTCCAGCATAAAAATATGTATATTAAAAATGCTGACAACCCCTTCCAGTCACTGTGAAGCTCACTTCATTACGCGGCACCACTAAGAGACTGTCCCATTTGGTATTCCAAAGGACTTCTCTGGTTTGCAGGAACTGCTAATTGGATGAGTCCCACTCAGAGGAAAATTCAGCGGCACTGTTTGGATAGTGCCAAGGAATATTTCTTCCAACCACGTAGTAAATCCGCATAGTGCCGGGGTGCAGCCGGCACTTATCCGGATAGTGGCAATTTTCAGCTCCGCAATCCAGCTAACGTGGGATAGCAAAAAAGCTGTCCTAAGTGTTATGCGGATTTACTGTCTGGAGAGCAGCCGAATAACTATCAGAAAAGTGCTGGTGCTGCCTGCCTGTATCCGTATACCAGCATTGAATATCTAGATTTGTTTTAAAAAAACCAAAACAAAACAAACCTCTGAGTATCATGCACTGAACAATGGCCTTTAAAGAATTAAGAAAGCTCAGCCAGTGACTTATGCATGCTGTTTGATTCTGTAAATGGGGAGAAGACTAAGAGAAATAAACTGAAGGCGATGGCATAGTGTTGTGCATCAGTTTGATCACTATAAAACTGATGCTATAGAGAATAAGGAAGACAGAGTCCTGACACGGTATCTTTCTCTCAGGGCCGGCCCAGCCATTTTGCGGGAATGTTGCCTGCACCTCGGGAGGCCCAATCCTGCCTGACCGGTTTCAGAGGGAGCCGGGGAGCCTCGAAGCCCTGCGCCCCGGCTCACCTCTGCACAACTGCGGGAGTGAAAAGTGGCATTTTTCTTCACGCCCATGGCTGTTAACTTGCAGCCCACTGGCACACTGAGTGCCAGGAGGTTAAACGGGAGCATTTCCTGTTTTGCACAAGACAGAAAATGCCCACATTTATCCTCCCAGCACTCGGTGCTCTGGCGGGCTGCAAGTTAACAGCTGCAGGAGTGAAGGAAAATGCCACTCTTCACGCCCACGGTTGTGCAGAGATAAGTCAGTCTTTCGGCTTCCCCGGCTCCCTCTGAAGCCGGTCAGGCATGCGTGAGGCTCTTGTGTGGGGCCATATTGGGGGGATGGGGGGGCAGGACAGAGCTGCTGGCCCTGGAAGAAGACTGCTAGGACTGGAAATGGGCTGATGCAGAGGGATGGGAAAGTGGGACTGGAAGAGAGCAGATGCTGGGGAAGGACTAGAAGAGGATGGGGCTGGGGCTGACAAGAGAAAAAAAGAAGCTGGGGGGGGAGCGAGGATGGAGAGAGGGACAGATATTTTGTGTGGGGGATATGATTGCCTGGGTATTTGGAGAGTAAGTGGGGACTGAGGATAGAGGGGTGAAATTTGAGTGGATGAAAAAGGAATAAAAAGCAAATAGAGGAAAGAGCAAAAGGGGAAAGATCAGTATATTAGAGGCAGATGTAGAGAGAGAATGGAAAAAACTAGAAGAGAGAAGAAAGGACAAATGGACAGCAGACAATGGAGAGTTAGCAGAAGACACGAAGAAACCAGAAGAAAGCAACTGGAGTAATTGCGACTGAAAAATAAAATGCCCAGACGACAAAAAGTGGAAAAATAGTATTTTATTTTTAATGTATTAACTGGAATATATCAGCTTTGGGAAATGTGCATCGCTTACATCTTTGTGTTTTGTTTAGTACAAGAGGAAGTTAATTTTATAGTTTTATTTCTCCAGTGCTGTTGTACACTTCAAGTTTGTCTTTTGGGGTTCCCAGTTTAATTATTGTCTTCATATTTCTAAATTGTGATCCCTTGTTCTTTGGTGACGGTCTATGTTCTGCATGTGTAACTGAGCTGAGGTATTCTGTTCATGTAGTTTCTATGTGACAGTGCCACTTGTTCTCGTTCCCCAGTAGGAGATGTATTGGTATTCTCTGAGATGTATTGGTTCAGTATTTGCACTGTTGCCTTTTGATAGGTAGGTTTTGATGCTTTGTGAGTCCTGGTAGTGCTATTATGATACGGTGGGTTTGCTATGGTTTCTAAATGAGCAGGGTTTATAGCACTTCCTAATGTGCCTGGCGGTTGGCACTGGATTATGGTAATGTAGAAATCTGGTAATATTTCTTTATCCTCACTGCCCATGCAAACGATATTCAGACACTCATTAAGAGGCATGTTTACTAAAAGTTAATGCACATTCACAAATGTTAATGTGTGCTAAGTGCAGGAACACCCATTTATTTCTACTGGCGCAGTGGCACTTAACGCACATTAATATTGAGTAAACATGCCCCTAATTCATTCCCAGGGGAAAAGAGAGGCTTGTGAAGGGCTCCTTTGAAAGTCGTTAAAAATGTTAGATGGGGAATATATACATTTTAAAATAAAATAAATTAAATGTATGCAAATGAGGTCCAGTGGATATGCAAATGAGTCTGCACATGGCCCCGCATCACCCTTGGGCTGCACTGCTTGCTGCAACCAAGAGCCCTCCAAGACTGTCCACCCTCCCCCCTCCAGGACCGTAAAGAAATAAAATTGTTGTGTAGCGCCTGAAACCACCATTAAACAGAGAGACCAACTGCATCTGCTTAGTAATGCACTTTCACTTTTCTGTATTGTTAATATATTTTAAAATATATTTCATTATTTATAATAAGACATCAATATTCAAAGGGAAATTGAACCAAACACAATCTTTTCTGTACTTCAGGCAACCAGCCCGTTACTGATTCAGTTTTGTGATTCCAGTGTAAGACCCACAGCCCTGTCTGACTCTGGTCTGCGAGTAGCAGGTCGGTGCCCCTGGCTATCTGCATACGTTCCGCCTTCAGTTCCTTGCCAGTTCTTTGTACTAACAAGTTTCAGATGTGGGCCTCTGGCTGCCAAGTGCAGCTCCTACGTCCTGGGCGTTCCTCAGTCTTTCATGGCTGGGGCTTGGTCGTGATCTGAGCCCTGTCAATACCTTTAAGGGCAATAATCTGACTATCTCTTATCCTTTTCTCCAGTATGCATTGCACTGAAAGAGCCCTTAAGGCTTTCCTCTTTTGGGATAAATCTGAAGTCTTAAGGCTTACAGGTAACTATGAAGTTCTCACTTGAAGAAAATGTTTTGTAGTGCTATCAACAGATGATTTGACAACCTGCATCTTGATATGGAGGTTCTGCTTTAGCCTCCTGACGTTCTATGCGCTCATGCCTCTTGCACAAGATCCACTGTAATTGAATTTGTTTTTTAGGTGCTGATTCCTGGCAACCCAGCAGCATCTGGGTTTTCTTGACAATGTGTAATAGGAAGTAGATTGCCAGGCTTTTTCTTCCTAGGCAGTGGAGGGTTAAGTGACTTGCCCAAGGTCACAAGAAGGACCAATGGGAATCAAACCCTTGATTTTTTGGGTACTAGGCAGTTGCTCTAACCACTAGGTTACTCCTCCATTCCATAATGGATTTAGTTAGCAGAATATCTAAGCAACCCATCTGCATCCTTGACCAGGAACAAATGGAGAAGAAACATGGGTAAGATAAATTACATGAAGGATCCATAGCAGGGGAGGATTTCAGCCATTTCCGGATTGTCAGTCCTGTTTTATAATTACTGCAATATGAGCCCAGATTCTGCTCATTCATGAAAGAAAGGCTGTTTGGGGTGGCAGGCATTCTTTGGTCAAACAGGACCAATTTATTTTATAGCATGCCTTTCATCAATTCTGGATTACAAAGCACTTTACAGTTATGCTTTAGAAACCTGTATGCAACTGCCTCTGGATTGGGGAGTCTAAGTGGCTGTTTTGGTGTCCATCTTCCATGACAGCTTACAAAGGGGGCAGGAAAAGAAAGAGTCTTGTTATTCCCACTCAGTGTTAGGTAAACTGAGAACCAAGTGAGTGGCCCACAAGGCAGAATCTTACCTCATAAGACGCATCATAGAAACAAAGACAGTGATGGCAGATAAAGACCCTACGGCCTATCCAGTCTGCCCATCCATAAGAATTCTTAAGTTCTACAATCCCTTCCTCTCTCTTGGAGATCTTCTGTGCTTGTCCCAAGCTTTCTTGAATTCAGATACCGCATCCAACACACTTTCCATAAAGAAATATACTCCTGAGTCTGTCCCCTTTCATCTTCATCTTATGACCCTTCGTTCCAGAGTTTCCTTTCAACTTAAAGAGGAGCCATTTCCTGTGCATTTATAGCATGGAGGTATTTGAACCTTTCTATTATATCACCCCTCTCTTGACTCTCTTCCAAAGTATTCATATTGAGATCTTTAAGTCTATACCCATATGCTTTAAGACAAAGGGGCTTGTTGAAATCAATGGGGCCGCGGCTCAAATAACGATCAGAAACCGCTACCATGGCTTTGTAAACAAGCCCCAAAGACTTTTAAACATTTTGGTAGACCCTGTGCCCCGACTCCATCCTGTTCATATTCTTTTGAAGGTGTGGTCCCTAAAATTGCACAGAATACTCCAAATGGGGTCTCGCCAAAGACTTATAGAAAGGCACTATCACCTCCTCCTTCCTGCTGGTCTTTCCTCTATGCACCCAAACATCCTTCTGATTTTCAATGTCACCCTTTCAGCTTCTTGGCTTTTAATTTGTCACACTAAGTCGTAGACTATTGATTCTTAACAGAGTCCACAGGGTACACTCCAACCAGTAGGGCTTTCAGGATATCCATAATCAATATGCACGAGAAAGATCTGCATACCAAGAAGGCAGTGCATGCAAATTGCTGTGATGTATATTCATTCTGAATAATCCTGAAAACTCAACCTGTAGGCTGTGCCCCAAGGACTGGTGTGAGAACCCATGTCTTAGACCATCTTTACCAGGGCCGGTCCGTCCATTGTGTGAGAATGATGTTCGCACAGGACCCTGCGTGAACTTTATTTGCACACAATGGGCGGCTTCAGAGGTGAGCTGGGGAAGCCCGTGCGAGGCCCTGGCTCACCTCTGCACAGCCGCCAGCGTGAAGAGAGGTGTTTTTCCTCACGCTGGCGGCTGTGTTACTGTGAAGTGTGCGAGTGCCGGGAAATGCCCTTTAACCTTCTTTGCCTCAAACTACACTAACATCAATTGCAGATAGTTGTATTCCCAAGCCTTCAGTCCTACTATCCGAAGATTTGTAGCTCTTCATTTCCATCCAGTAGATGGCATCAAATTATGATTGCAAAGAGTTTTTGTAATCAAACTTCAAATAGTAAAATAAAAATAAAAATCTTCCCTGCCTCCTCCAAGATGGACTGCACTGTTTAGGTTCATGTTGAACAGGGAGCCTGAAAACATAAAGTCGTCATTTATAGAATCGCTCCTATTCCTGCTCAGGTAAATGGATTATAAATCATGAGTTGCTTTCTCTATTCTCACGATGGTATCAGACAATTGACTGGACTTTGTACGATTATATTATGAATGTCAAGAACAGAACTCAAGTTTCCTAACTCATATTCAGTGAAGAACTATTGAGAGAGCAACAAAATGATTCCAGACACAAAATTGTTCAGAATTGGATCTGTAATTTATCAAGGAAGCGTTTATTTTAAGACACATTTTAGTTTGTGGTTGCAACGACGTCCAAGTGGAAACCTCTACAAATCTATGTCGATTTTAGAGGAGAGGGTGTGCATGTACAAGTCTGATGTAAAATCGACATATGTCCGCCCCTCACCATGGAAGTGTGTTTCATAACAGCAGGAATGAACGGAGGTGCAAGGCATCCTTGTGCAGAAGTAGGAACTATTTTACAGAGAGACATGTGGGAAAAATTGACATTGAAAACTGGTAACTTACAGTACGTGTGTAGGGGCTGGCATTTTAAAACTGGCAGTTATACGTGCATCTTTGCCATTTTGCAAATCTAAATGTGTAGATGCTTCTAAATTAACTACAGAGTCCTCTCTATTTCCCTTGTTGCAGTTTAAGAGAGGGACATAAATATTGAATTGCTTTCGTTTATGGCCAGTTTTGGAAAAAGTAGTTTTGATCCAGTTGAATGAATTCCTGACCACTAAGCAGATTTTGGATTCTTTTCCGTTTAGGTTTCAACCCAAGCATTGTACAGAGTTTTTGTTGACATCTTGTCTAGCTATTGTTTGAGGGGTTTTGATCATGGAGCTCACTTCTTTTTAATTCTGCTTGATATGACAGTAGCTTTTGATACATTAGATCGTTATATTTTATTACAGCAGTTGGCTACTGTTTTAGTTTTGGGAAGGCATTTGCTTGGTTTTGGCCCTTTTTGTGGAATAAATAGCAGCAAGTAATGCATAAAGGTGACTGCTCTCCCTGGTATGTCATCAAAACAGATGTCCCAAAGGGATCCATCCTCTCTGCTGTATTATTTAATTTATATCTACACCCTATGTCTAAAATCTTAGCAGGATTGAGTTTGCATTACTTTGTTTATGCTGATGATTTATTTAACTGTATTTATATACCACTTTTCACCGGGTCAAAGTGGTTTAACAAGGAAGGGGGGGGGGGGTTGGACAGTAATCAGTGTAGAGGGGGAGGAGAGCCGTCACCGGGGGACCAACATTGATGGTTCGAACAGGTAGTAAAGACTTAGGCAATAGACATAGGTCTCTTCTAGGGTATTTTGGGGATTTGGCTGAGGGACTGTGCGATGCCAGTGGAGGTTGTCTGCTTCTGGTCCAAGGTATTCCTGAAAGAGGATGGTTTTTAGTTGTTTCTGGAACTCGGGTAGATCGGCAGTGTTTCTGATTTGGCTCAGTAATAAGTTCCAGAGGGAGGGTGCGTATAGTTCAAAGGCTCTGTTGCAGGTTCGTTGATTATATTTTGTTCGTTCATAGGGGATGGTAAGGACGTTGCTGGTGGTTTGTTGGGTTGGTCGGTTGTGGGTGGGCTGGGGTAGTAGGGAGCGGAGGTGGGAAGTCTGTGTTTGATGGAGGGCTTTGTGTATAAGCAGGGCAGCTTTGTATTTGATCCTTGCTTCGAGTGGAAGTATGTGTAGATCCCTCAGGACTGGGGTGATGTGGTCGTGTTTTTTTGCTTTCCGGATGATCCTTGCGGTGGTATTCAGGGCAGTCCGTAGTGGGTTGGTGTGGGTTGCAGGAAGTCTGTGATAGATTATGTTGCAGTAGTCCAGGTGGGGGAGCGTCATAGCCTGCATGACAGTTCTGAAGTCCTGTGGATTAATGAGTGGTCTGAGCCGTTGTATTGTTTTTGCTTTGTGGAATATTGTCTTTGCAGTCTTTTTTTATCTGTGGAGTAAATGTGAGTGCTTGGTCTATAATGATTCCCAGATATTTTATTTGGGGTTGAATCTTTATTTGGGTGGTTCCTAATATGAGGTGTGGTGGTGGGGTGAAGTTTGGATCCTTTATTTATTTATTTTATTTATTTATCAGTTTCTTCTATACCGCCCCTTCCATAGATCAAAGGCGGTTTACATTGAACAAGTAACAATTATGTATACATGGGTATACTTTACATGGAATGGTATTTGAACTATGTACAGCACAACTACATGGTACAGTAATACATCTATTTGCAACTATTTACAAAAACTATACACAAAAGGTCATCAGTAACAGTTTGTTTAAGGCGTTTGCATTAAAAATAAATGGGGTTATTAGTAAGAGGTATGGCGGTGTTAATCATTCGTTATATCTTGTGTCATGCAGGTGGGTTTTTGTGATTGCTGGGGAGGGGTGCTCTGCTGGGGGGGATCTCAAAGTGATTCGTGAAGAGGTAGGTTTTGAGATCTCTTCTGAATTGATGAAGGTCTTTCCTTAAGCGGAGTGCTAGTGGGAGTTCGTTCCACAGTGTGGGGGCGGCAAAGGAAAAGACCCTGGCGCTTGTTATTGACTTCATCTTTCTGATAGATGTTTCTATGGTGAGGGAGTGCGTAGCGTTTTGTCTGCGCGTTCTTGTAACTAATGGGGTATGTAGTAGAGTAGATAGTTGTGAAGATGAGATGTCATTGAGGAGTTTGAAGGTTGTTAGTAGGATCTTATACTGTATTCAGCTGTTAATAGGGAGCCAATGCAGTTCTAACAGTATTGGGGTTACGTGGTCTGTTAAATTGGCTTTCATGATTAATTTAGCACATATGTTTTGGGCTCTTTGCAGTAAGTTGGTATTTTTTAGTGGGAGACCAATTAGGAGACTATTGCAGTAGTCGAAATGAGGGGTGATGAGTGTACTGACTAATGATCTGAAGTCGTGTGTGTCAAGGAGGGGTCTTAGGTGTTGTATTGTTTTGAGTTTGTAGAATATTGTTTTTACTGTCTGTTTTATGTGGGGGATCATGGTAAGTGTGTGGTCAATTATTATTCCTAGATATTTTACCTCTTTCTTGATAGGTATGGTTGTTTTGTTTATTGTGATTGATGTTGGGTATGTATTGTCAGGGATGGGTTTTCTCGTTATAAACATTGCTTCTGTTTTTTTGAAGTTGATGCTGAGGTGGTTGGCTTCAAACCAAGAGGTGGTCTCATTCATGCATTCAGATAGATTGTTATATTTGGGGTTGCTAGTGTTTATGGGAATGGCGAGCATGATGTCGTCAGCATAAATGAAGTGGTTGATTTTGTGTTTTTTAAATATATTTGTGATGGGTTGTAGGTATAAATTGAAAAGGAGGGCGGAAAGAGATGAGCTTTGTGGGATGCCCTGACCTTGAGGGAAGGTTTCTGATGTATCTTGGCCTATTTGAACACGTATTAATCTGTGTGATATGTATGATTTGAACCATTCGATAACTGTCCCTCCTATTCCTAGGTTTATTAATCTGCTGATTAGTATGTTGTGATTGATGCTGTCAAATGCAGCGGATATGTCTATAAAGAGGAGTAGGAAACCTTGGTTGATATCATTTGTACCCCTGATAAGGAGATCCCTCAGTACAATAAGAAGAGTTTCAACTCCATGGAAGGGGCGGAAACCGAATTGGTGTGAGTCTAGTGGGGCGTGTTCATCAATGTAATCCTGTAGTTGGAGTTGTATGTTTTTTTTTCTATTATCTTGGCGAATGGTATACTAGCTATGGGCCTGTATGAGTTTGGATCTTTTGGGTCCATTTTATTGTTTTTTATGATGGGACGGATCGAAGTTAGTTTTAAGGCATTAGGCATGATGCCTTGAGCAAGGGATTGGTTAACTATGTGTTGAATATTTTCAGCGAGGAGGTTTTTTGTGGATTTAATCCATGACACTGGGCATGGGTCGAGTGGAGAGGTTGTGGTATTGATCATAGTTATGATTCTGAGGAGGTGTTTTTGCTCAATGGTGTGGAATCTTTATTTGGGTGGTTCCTAATATGAGGTGTGGTGGTGGGGTGAAGTTTGGATCCTTTGTTACTATGAGGGCTTCAGTTTTTTTGATGTTGATGGTTAGATTGTTTCTTTGCAGCCAGTTGGAGATCTCAATGAAGCAGTCTGATAGTTGGTTATTTGTTGGGTTGGTGGTTGTGATTGGTCCATAGAGCATTATGTCGTCTACGTATATATGGTAGTTGATGTTATGCTTTCGTATGATTGAGCAGAGTGGTTGTAGATAGATATTGAAGAGCATGGCGGATAGTGTGGAACACTGTGGTACTCCTTGATGTTGTTGGAAGGTGGGGGGAGGTTGTTGTGTTTGTGCGGATCAGTTGTTGTCTGTTTGTCAGGTAGGAGCGGAACCATTGTAGTACGGTGTCCTTAATTCCTATTTCCTGGAGTCTGTGTAGGAGAATGCTGTGGGAGATGGTGTCGAAGGCTGCGGATATGTCTAGGAAAAGCGTGGCGTATCCAGAGTGTTTGGCCTGCGTGCCTTTGGTGAGGGTGTTCAGTAGCGTCGTCATGAGGGTTTCAACTCCATGGTATGGGCGAAATCCGTGTTGTTGCGGGTCCAGTATTATTTAATTTATATCTACACCCTATGTGTAAAATCTTAGCAGGATTGAGTTTGCATTACTTTGTTTATGCTGATGATATTCAAGTTCTTATACCCATTGATCAGAGTCTTTCTACAGTTGTTCAATTAGTTCAGACTACATTTACGGTAATGAAGGATTAGATGTTTATTGCTAGGATGATAATAACAAAATCTTGGTTTTACCAACATTTATCTTGTTCTTCTGTAAAGTCAAGGCTAGAGAGTATTGTCTTGGATGGCATGTCAATTCCAGTAACTGAAACTGATCGTGTTTGCGATTTAGGTCTTTTGTTAGATTCAAGACTAACATGAAGCTGCAAGATGGTAAATTGAAAGGCAATGTCAGGAAATATATCTTCACTGAAAGGGTGGTGGATGCTTGGAATGCCCTCCCGATGGAAGTGGTGGGGGCAAACACGGTGACAGAATTCAAAACGGCATGGGACAAACACAGTGGATCCCTTTACAGCAACAGGATAAAAACAAAATAAACGGTACCATCTAACTTCTGAACCATCTAACGTCTCAACAAATAGGGGTGTCCTACATGGAGTGGTGGGTTCACCCCTAAACAAAGACATGGGGAGGGGTGGCCTGCACAGAGCGACAGGTGCACCTACTCTTGCCATCTTGCTGGGCAGACTAGATGGGCCATGCTGGTCTTTATCTGCCGTCACTTACTATGTTACTAAGATTAACCTTAAAGTCACAGATAAATTCTATAGTTAGATTGGCTTTTTTAGACTTCAAGGATTTTCATTCAGTTTTGCAGTCTTTGGTGTTGACCCATCTTGATAACTCTAAATAAAGGCTATTACAGTTATCTGCACATTCTATTTAAGCTTTACAGATTGCTCAAAATGCGGCAGTCCATTTGTTGACAAGGATAGATTGTTACGAGCATATAACTCTCATTTTGTCATCTTTGCACTGGCTTCCAGTTTTGTGGAGAGTAAGATTTAAATTTTTGGTAATGGCCTATCTCCAGGAACAAGCAGGAATGAGTCTTCACATATGGGTACGTCGGTACCGACGGAGCCTGCGCGGGAATGCTCCCCAGCTTCCCAAAAAGGAAAGCTTTTGGGAGCATCCCACAGCGCCTGCGCGCTGCCTTCCCGCCTTTCCTAACCGCCTCTCCTCAGTTCTTCTTTGCCATGGAGCCAGCAGGTCGAGCCCTGTCACCGCTGAAGAAGTTCTTTGTTTTATTTTATTTCTTTGGTCGCGTGTCTGCCTCCCCCGACTCCGGACCGGTACCGCCGGTCTTTTCTTTCTTTTCTTTAAAAAAAAAAAAAAAAAAACTATATATTTTTCCCTCACTTAGTGTATTTTTTCTCTTTGGGCCTTAGGCCTCACAAGAAATTTTTCCTCATGGAAAAACCAGCCTCCGGGTTTAAGAAATGCACTAAGTGCAGCGGTACTATTTCTGTTACAGACACCCATGAATGGTGTCTTAAATGTTTGGGTCCTGAACACTCCATTTCGGATTGTCCGTCCTGCTCTCTGATGTCTAAACGGGGTTTACAGAACTGAGCAGCTAAGCTCCATGTGCTGTTTCCCGCTGATGCAGCTTCGCTGGCATCGACGTCTTCCAGGGCTTCTTCTTCCCCCAATGGATCTCAAGTAACCAAACAAATCCAGCCGGTCCTCGAAGGGTAGATCTCCCTCTAAGCATAGAGATGCCTCCGGGCTTGCCCTCGAGGATCCTGCACCGGCAAAACAACCCCGGCGGGAAGCTCCAGCTTCCAAAGCTCCACCTATGGGGTTACAGGTTGACATCGATGGCACGGCCTCGACCGATCACCTGTTAGAATGCTCTGGGGTACCGGCACAACCTTCCGGTACCGAGTTCCAGGCATTCATGGCGTCGATGGATCAGAATGTTCTGTCCATGCAGCAGGCTATCAGTGCCTTCATTCAAGCTGCGACGCCGTTGATACCACAACAAACTCCGTTGTCGGTATCGACTCGGGTACCGGCGCCAGCGCCGATACCGGTACCAACTGCATCGGCATCGACCAGGATACCGACTGCAGCGGTTCCTTGTCCAGGGCTGCTCATCGGTACCGATCCGGTACCGATGACGCCCGATGTCGATACTGCTCGATACGCGTACCAAGCGTTAGAAGAGCACCCTGACAGACAGTACTTTGATTCCTCTGGTGATTCTGATACATCAGAGGAGTCTGCTGAAGTATCCATAGCCCTTCCTGAAGAGCCTTCTTCTCCAAAAAGAAGAATGTCTCCTCCAGAGGACTCGTCCTTTCAAGACTTCATAAGAGAAGTAGCTAAAGGACTTTCTATTTCAGTAACCTCTGAATCAGAGCCTAGAGCAAAAAAATTAGATATTTTGGGATCTCCAGGAACAAGCAGGAATAAGTCCTCACATATGGGTACGTCGGTACCGACGGAGCCTGCGCGGGAAAGCTCCCCAGCTTCCCAGAAGGAAGCTTTTGGGGCCTCCCACTGCACATGCGCGCTGCCTTCCCGCCTTCCTGACCAGCTCTCCTCAGTTTCTCTTTTTCCGCGGAGCCAGCAGGTCGTGTTCCTGTCACCGCTGAAGAAATTATTGTTTTAGTTTGTTTCTTTAGACCGCGTACCTGCCTTCCCCATACCGAAACGGGTACCGCCGGTCTCTCTTTTCTTTTCTTTAAAAAAAAAAAAAAAAAAATCTTTATTCTGCACAACTTGGTGACTTCGGTTAGGCCTCAGGCCTACACAAATTCTCCTCATGGAGAAACCAGCCCCTGGTTTTAAGAAGTGTACCAAGTGTAGTGCTGTTATTTCTGTCACAGACACCCATGAATGGTGTCTTAAGTGTTTGGGACCTGACCACTCCATTCCGGACTGTCCATCCTGCTCCCAGATGTCTAAGCGTGGGTTGCAGAACCGGGCCAACAAATTCCATGTGCTGTTTGCTTCAGATAATCCAGCATCACAGTCATCCAGGTCTTCCTCTCCGGATGGATCTCAGGTAACCAAACCCTCTGCGGGCAGGTCCTCAAAGAGCAAATCTCCTTCAAAGCATCGAGAGGCTCTCACTTTTGAGTCTGAGGATCCTGCCCCAGCCAAACAACCCCGGCGGGAAGCTCTGGCTTCCAAAGCACCATCTATGGGGTTACAGGTTGACATCGATGGCACGGCCTCGACTGATCACCTGTTAGACTGCTCTGGGGTACCGGCCCATACCGGTATTGACATCCAGGCAGCAGTGGCGTCTATGAGCAGTACTGTTCAGACCATGCAGCAGGCCATGCTGGCTTTTATTAATGCTGCGACGCCCTCGGTACCGCGTTCAGCGGTACCGGGTCCGGTTCCGGTATCGTCTCCCATACCGGAACTGAGACCATCGACTTCCAAACGCAGATCGGTTCCGCATGCCGGATCTGGGTTTTCACCCGATACCGATCCCATACCCGGTACGCCCGATGTCGATACCGATCGGTATGCGTATCGTGCGTTGGAAGCAAATAGAGAATACTCTGATTCTTCTGAGGATTTTGACTCCTCTGAGGACTCTGATGAGCTGTCTCTAGTTCTTCATGAAGACCCCTCTTCCCCAAAGAGGAGAATGTCTCCACCAGAGGATTTGTCCTTTCAAGACTTCATTATTGAACTAGCTAAAGGAATTTCTATTACCACATCCTCTGAAAAAGAACCTAGGTCAAAGAAATTGGATATTTTAGGATACCCTAAGGTTCCTAAAGAGGCAGTCACCCTGCCTATCCATGAGATCCTTCAAGAACACTTGATGGACTTATGGGAGGCTCCTCTAACGTTGTCTCCTTATTCTCGTAGGTTGGACACCATGTACCGGGTCCCTCCTTCTCCTGGTTTTCAAAAGACTCAGTTGCCACACCATTCCATTGTGGTGAAGTCTGCATTGAAAAAGATTAAGAGTACCAAAAGGCACTCTTCTACCCCTCCAGGACGAGAATGTAAGACCCTAGACTCTTTTGGCAAGAAAATTTTCCAGGCTACTATGCTTATAGCCAGGATTAATTCTTACAGTCTGTATATGGGCATGTTTCTCAGGGAACTTGCCCTAAAGATACGACATTTTGCCTCCTTTATCCCTGAGGATAGAAAAGAGGAGTTCATTTCTCTGGTGAAACAGCTTCTAGATGTTTCTAAGTTCTCCAACAGAGCAGCTTTTGATTCCTTTGAGGGTGCCGGTAGAGCTTCGGGCATTGCTATTGCAGCCCGACGACTTGCTTGGCTCCAGGCCTCTGACCTAGAACCCTGGGTCCTGGATGGCTTACGGAATCTGCCCTGTACAGGTGAGAACTTATTTGGTAAGGACTGGCAAATTAAAGCCACTCAAATGGACGCAGAAAATGCTACATTAGATAGACTTTCTAAGTCTACCTCTACTCCTGCCAAGAAAAAGTCTTTCAAGAGGCCTTACTACAAGAAGGCCAGATTTTCCACAAATACTGGCCTACAATCTTCTCAGCCTCGCTTTGCTGCTAAACGTCAGCAACCTAAACAGGCAAAGTCAAAGCCTGCAGCGTCTACCACTCCTCAGCAGGCTCAACCCCCTCAGGGGTTTTGACTTGCCCCTAGAGAACTTAACATTTCTGGCTCTAGAACAACCAGAGCCTCTCACCATTCCCGGAAGGTTAGCTCACTTTGCTCCCAAATGGGAGCAAATCACATCAGAGCAATGGACCCTCTCTATCATCAGAGAGGGCTACAAACTTCATTTTTCCAACCTTCCTCCATATACCATGGTGAGGCACTTCAATTCTCCCCCATTTCTCCTGGACCTGTTGGATCAGGAAGTCTCTTCTCTCCTTGCCCAAGGGGCAATAGAAGAGGTTCCTCTTCTTCAACAAGGTACAGGATTCTACTCCCCTTATTTTCTCATAACAAAGAAGACAGGGGGATTCAGACCTATCCTAGATCTGAGAGAATTGAACAAATTTCTGTACAAGGAGAAATTCAAAATGCTTTCTCTAGGCATTCTCCTTCCATACCTTCAGAGTCAGGATTGGCTTTGTTCTCTAGATCTCAAGGATGCGTACACACATATACTCATCCACCCATCCCACAGAAAATATCTAAGATTTCTGTTTCAGGGAAAACATTTCCAGTACAGAGTACTTCCCTTCGGTCTAGCCTCTGCTCCAAGAGTGTTCACCAAATGCATGGCAGTTGTTGCCGCATTTCTAAGAGGTCTGGGAATTTTTGTATTCCCATATCTGGACGACTGGCTCATCCGAGCTCCATCTCAGTCAGAGGCCCAGATTTCCCTGGACCGCACAAGGCACCTTCTGCAGTATCTGGGACTGGTGGTAAACCTTCCCAAGTCTCAACTTACCCCTACTCAGTCTCTAGAATTCATAGGGGCCCAGTTGGACACCACCACTGCAAGGGCCTACCTACCTCAAGTCCGGGGCCAACGTCTGCTGTGCTTGGCCTCCCAAGCTCAGTCCAGCAGTCACTTGACAGCCAGAGAAATGCTGCGACTTCTGGGCCACATGGCCTCCACGGTACACGTGGTGCCCTACGCTCGTCTTCATATGAGAGCAGCTCAATGGACCTTGGCCACCCAGTGGACTCAAGCATCAGGAGCGCTCTCCGACCAAATACTCACCTCAAAGCGTCTGTTTTGGTCCCTCCAATGGTGGATGTCCACCAAGAATCTGTTGTTGGGGGCCCCCTTCCAACCTTTGTTGCCCCAAGCAACCCTCACAACAGATGCCTCCCAAACAGGGTGGGGAGCCCATCTACAATCCCTCTCCACTCAGGGTACTTGGTCTCCGCAGGAGACCACCCTTCACATCAACCTCCTGGAACTGCGAGCAATCTTCTTTGCCCTCAAAGTCTTCCATACCCTCCTTGTCAACCTGACCGTCCTAGTTCAGACAGACAATCAGGTGGCCATGTTCTACGTAAACAAACAAGGAGGGACAGGCTCTCTGTCGCTTTGCAACGAAGCTCTCAGATTATGGGCCTTCGCCAGAGAGCATCAAATTCATCTTCTGGCAGTATATCTTCCAGGGGTTCAAAACTCTCGGGCAGACAGACTCAGTCGAGTTCTGCTTCCACACGAATGGTCCCTACATATGGACCAGATAGGCAGAATCTTTCAGGAATGGGGAACCCCGGACATAGACCTCTTTGCAAGTCCGTGGAATGCCAAACTTCCCCGGTTCTGTTCCAGGACTCCGTGTCAGGGAGCTCAGGCCAACGACGCCTTTCTCCTGCATTGGGGTCAGGAATTCCTATATGCCTTTCCACCCATTCCTTTGATTCCCAAGACTCTGTTCAAACTCCAGAGGGATCACGGATCGATGATCCTCATAGCTCCACGCTGGCCACGCCAAGTGTGGTTCCCTCTACTTTTGCATCTCTCCCAGGGACCCTCCCTGGACCTGGGAGCTGCGCCAGACCTTCTCTCTCAGGAGAACGGGACTTTGTGGCACCCAAACCCCAAGTCCCTACACCTCAGAGCTTGGTTACTGAAGGCCTAAGCCTTCATGACTTCAATCTTTCTCAACCAGTGAAAGATATCCTTCATGCCTCTAGGAAACCCTCCACGAGGCGTTGCTATGCTTTCAAATGGAAACGTTTTTCCATTTGGTGTGCTCAACAGGGTCTTGACCCTCTAGCACTTCCTTTGAATTCTCTACTAGACTATCTCCTGCATCTTTCTAATGCAGGCCTTTAGACGAATTCAGTAAGAGTCCATTTGAGTGCTATTGCAGCATCCTTAAAACCTATGAATGGACAACCTGTCTCCTCTCATCCGCTTGTTGCAAGGTTCATGAGAGGCCTGACTCTAACTAAGCCTCCCATCCGACCTCCTCCGGTAGCATGGGACTTGAACCTAGTTCTGGGTCAGCTTATGAAGCCACCTTTTGAACCGTTGGTTTCTACCTCCTTGAAATTTCTTTCCTGGAAAGTCCTTTTCCTTATTGCAGTCACTTTGGCTCGCCGCATCAGTGAACTACAGGCCTTAGTGGCTCATCCACCTTATACCAGGTTTCATCATGATAAGGTGGTCCTAAGGACGAATCCCCACTTTATGCCCAAAGTGGTCTCGCCTTTTCATCTTAATCAAGAGGTATATCTACCTGTCTTTTTTCCAGCTCCTCATGCATCCACTGCAGAGAGGAACCTTCATACTTTAGATTGTAAAAGAGCTCTTGCCTTTTACCTCAACAGGACTCAGCCACATCGAAAGTCTTCCCAGCTTTTCGTGGCTTTTGATCCTTCTCATTTGGGACGTCCAGTCTCCAAACGTACACTTTCCAATTGGATTGCTCAGTGTATTTCCTTTACTTACCAGAGCACAAATATTTCTCTGGAAGGCCATGTCACAGCTCACAATGTGAGAGCCATGGCCACTTCTATGGCTCATCTTCACTCTGTCTCCATAGATCAGATCTGTCGAGCCGCCACATGGGCCTCGGTTCATACCTTCACAGCCCATTACTGCTTGGACAAGGACTCCCGCCGGGATGCCTTGTTTGGTCAGGCTGTCCTCAAACACCTGTTCCATACTTGAACAACTCCTGCCCACCTTCCCAGGATGGATGCCTGAGATCCATACGAAGATGGCGAACCCTTGGAACGGGATCTCCCAGGCATCTTAGCTAGGGAGTCCCCATATGTGAGGACTTATTCCTGCTTGTTCCTGGAGATAGCACAGTTACTTACCTGTAACAGGTGATCTCTGAGAACAGCAGGAATTAGTCCTCACAACCCACCCACCTCCCCTAGGAGTTGTATCTTCTATCTATCTTCCTTTCCTCTCTCTATTGTCTCAGCTATAAACTCGAACTGAGGAGAGCTGGTCAGGAAGGCGGGAAGGCAGCGCGCATGTGCAATGGGAGGCCCCAAAAGCTTCCTTCTGGGAAGCTGGGGAGCTTTCCCGCGCAGGCTCCGTCGGTACCGACGTACCCATATGTGAGGACTAATTCCTGCTGTTCCCAGAGATCACCTGTTACAGGTAAGTAACTGTGCTTTATTCTAAGGCTCCTAAAGAGGCAGTCACCTTACCAATTCATGAGATTCTTTATGAGGATATGATTGATTTATGGGAGACTCCTCTCACTATCTCTCATAATTCTCGCAGATTGGACACTATGTATCGTGTCCCTCCCTGTCCTGGTTTTCATAAAACACAGCTTCCTCACCATTCCATTGTGGTGCAGTCAGCTATGAAGAGGATAAAGAGTACAAAGAGACACTCTTCTACTCCTCCAGGAAGAGAATGCAGGACCTTGGATGCTTTTGGTAGAAAAATCTTCCAAGCCAGTATGCTCATTGCCAGAATCAACTCCTATAGTCTTTACATGGGTATGTTTCTAAAGGAGGTTGCAGATAAACTGCAAACTTTCCTCCCTTTTCTGCCAGAGGATAAAAGGGATGAATTCCTCATTTGGCTTAAGCATACTCAAGACATTTCAAAGTTTTCCAACCGGGCAGCCTTTGACTCCTTTGAAGGTGCCAGCAGAGCTTCTGGCATTGCCATAGCTGCTCGCAGATTTGCTTGGCTCCAAGCTTCTGATTTAGAACCCTGGGTCCAAGATGGCTTAGGAAATCTTCCCTTGTACAGGTGAAAACCTGTTTGGCAAAGAATGGCAAATAAAAGCCACCCAAATGGATGCAGAAAATTCTGCTCTGGATAGACTTTCAAAGTCAACCTCCATTCCTGCCAAGAAAAAACCCTTCAAGAAGTCTTTTTTTCAAAAAGAGCAGATTTCCTTCTACTTCTGGCCAACATTCTACTACAGGTCGCTTTGCCACTAAGCGTCAGCAACCTAAACAGGCCAGGCCTAAGACTACAGGGGCTGCTGCAACTCAGCAGACCCAACCTCCTCAGGGTTTTTGACTTGATGCTAGAGAACTTAGCCTTTCTGGCTTTAAAACAGCCAGAACCTCTCACCATTCCAGGAAGGTTAGCTCATTTTGCTCCCAGATGGGAGCAGATTACATCAGAGCAGTGGACCCTCTCCATCATAAGAGAGGGCTACAAACTTCATTTCTCAGACCTTCCTCCCCACACCATGGTGAGACACTTCAATTCTCCCACATCTCTTCTCGACCTTCTAGGTCAAGAGGTGGCTACCCTTCTTGCCCAAGGGGCAATAGAAGAAGTTCCCCTTCTTCAACAAGGGTCAGGGTTTTACTCCCCCTATTTTCTCATTCCAAAGAAGACAGGGGGATACAGACCCATATTAGATCTCAGGGAATTGAACAAATTTCTATGCAAGGAGAAGTTCAAGATGCTTTCTCTGGGCACTCTTCTTCCATACCTTCAAAGTCAGGATTGGCTTTGTTCTCTAGATCTCAAGAATGCGTACACACATGTCCTCATCCATCCATCTCACAGAAGATTCCTCCGTTTTCTTTTCCAAGGAAAACATTATCAATACAGGGTGCTTCCTTTTGGTCTGGCCTCTGCCCCAAGAGTGTTCACCAAATGCATGGCAACAGTAGCTGCATTTCTACGCACTCTGGGAATATTTGTATTCCCATACCTGGACGACTGGCTCATCCGAGCTCCATCTCATTCAGAGGCCCAGATTTCCCTGGACCGCACAAGACGCATTCTGCAGTATCTAGGACTTGTGGTAAACCTCCCAAAGTCTCAGCTCACCCCTACTCAGTCCCTAGAATTCATAGGGGCCTGGTTGGATACTACCACTGCAAGGGCCTACCTTCCTCAGGCCCGTTGCCAACGTCTAGTGCAGTTAGCCTCCCAGATTCAGTCAAAGAGCCACTTAACTGCCCGGGAGATGCTACAACTGCTAGGCCACATGGCTTCCACAGTACATGTAACATAGTAACATAGTAAGTGACGGCAGATAAAGACCAGCATGGTCCATCTAGTCTGCCCAGCAAGATGGCAAGAGTAGGTGCACCTGTCACTCTGTGCAGGCCACCCCTCCCCATGTTTTTGTTTCTGTTTAGGGGTGAACCCACCACTCCATGTAGGACACCCTTATTTGTTCAGATGCTAGATAGTTCAGAAGTTAGATGGTACCGTTTATTTTGCTTTTATCCTGTTGCTGTAAAGGGATCCACTGTGTTTGTCCCATGCCGTTTTGAATTCCATCACCGTGTTTGCCCTCACCACTTCCATTGGGAGGGCATTCCAAGCATCCACCACCCTTTCAGTGAAGAAATATTTCCTGACATTGCCTTTCAATTTACCACCTTGCAGCTTCATGTTATGCCCTCTAGTTTTACAGCTTCCCCGTCTTTGGAAGAGGTTTGTTTGTTCATCATTTCTTTTTAAGTATTTAAAGGTCTGAATCATATCTCCCCTGTCCCTCCTCTCCTCCAAAGTGTACATATTTAGGTCTTCAAGTCTCTTCTCATAAGGCTTCTGACGCAGGCTCCAAATCATTTTGGTCGCCTTTCTCTGAACAGTTTCCAGTCTTTTTACATCTTTTGCAAGATATGGCCTCCAAAACGGAACACAGTATTCCAAGTGAGGCCTTACCAGTGACTTGTACAGTGGCATAAGTACCTCTTCCTTTCTGCTGGTAATCCCTCTTTGTATGCAGCCCAACATCCTCCTGGCTTTTGCCACCGCCTTGTCGCACTGTTTTGCCACCTTGAGATCATCAGAGATAATCACACCAAGGTCTTTCTCCTGAACCGTGCATACCAACCTCTCACCCCCTATGGTGTACTTTTCCCTTGGATTTCTGCTACCCAAGTGCATGACACTGCACTTTTTCACATTAAATCGTAGTTGCCAAGCATTAGACCAGTCTTCCAGCTTTTGTAGATCTTTCCTCATGTTATCCACTCCCTCGGGGGAGTCCACTCTGTTGCAAATTTTTGTGTCATCTGCAAAAAGACAGACTTTTCCATTCAGTCCTTCAGCAATATCACTCACAAATATATTGAACAGTGCCGGGCCCAGGACCGAACCCTGAGGCACCCCGCTAATCACCTTCCTCTCATCCGAGTGAGCTCCATGTACCATCACCCTCTGTTGTCTGTCAGTCAACCAATTTCTAATCCAGTTTACTATCTTGGGACCCATCCCCAAGCTACTGAGTTTATTGACAAGCCTCCTATGAGGAACAGTATCAAAGGCTTTGCTGAAATCCAGATAGATGACATCCATTGCATGCCCCAGATCTAGTTACTTGGTCACCCAATCAAAGAACTCAATCAGATTTGTTTGGCAAGACCGTCCTTCGGTAAAACCATGTTGCCTGGGATCTTGCAACCTTTTGGTTTTGAGAAAGTTCACTATTCGCTCTTTCAGGAGCGCCTCCATTACTTTTCCTGCCACCGAGGTAAGGCTCACGGGCCTGTAATTTGACACTTCTTCCCTGTCACCACTTTTGTGTAGAGGTACAACATTAGCCATTCTCCAGTCCTGAGGAACCACTCCTGTTTCCAAGGATCTGTTGAAGACATCCTTTAATGGTCCTGCAAGAACCTCTCTGAGCTCTTTCAGTATCCTGGGATGTATCCCATCCGGTCCCATGGCTTTGTCCACTTTCAGTTTAGCAAGTTGTTTTAACACCTCATCTTCTGTGAATGGTGTGGTATCTACTTCAGTCCTATTTTTATATTTGGGAGTCACAGCTGGTCCATCTCCAGGATCTTCTTTAGTAAAAACAGAGCAGAAGTATTTGTTTAGCAATTTCGCTTTTTCAGTGTCACTTTCCACGAGTCCTTTCCCAGCACTTCTGAGTCCTGCAATTCCAACTCTGATCTTCTTCCTTTCCTGAATATACCTGAAGAAAGTTTTGTTGCCACCCTTAACATCTTTAGCCATCTTTTCTTCTGCCTTTGATTTTGCTATCCTTATTACTCTTTTAGACTCTTTGAGTTGGATCCTGTATTCATTTCTGTGTTCTTCTGTTTGCAAGCTTTTGAATTTTGAAAAAGCTGTGTTTTTTGCCTTTATTTGCGCAGCCACCTCTTTGGAAAACCAAATAGGTTTCCTTCTCCTCTTGTTTTTATTTATTTTTCTTACATATTTATCTGTTGCCCCTTTTATTGCCGCCTTTAGTTTAGTCCATTGCAATTCCACTTCCCTTATCTTCTTCCACCCCGTCATCTCCTCCTTTAAGTACTCGGCCATTTTATTGAAGTCAGTGTTTTTGAAGTTTAGGACTTTGAGCTTGCTATGATTGGCCTGTACCATGACTTTTATCTCAAACCACACCGTGTGATGGTCGCTGTTGCTCACAGGGGCACTCACGCAGACATTCGACACGTTATCACTGTTGGTAAGCACTACATCCAGCGTTGAGCTTTCCCTGGTTGGTTCCATCACCATTTGTCTAAGTAATGCATCTTGGAGAGCATCCACAATGTGGTACCCTATGCTCGCCTACACATGAGAGCAGCCCAATGGACTTTGTCCACCCAGTGGACTCAAGCATCAGGAGCTCTCTCAGACCAAATAGCAACCTCCAAACATCTCTTTTGGTCTCTCCAATGGTGGATGTCCACTCAAAATCTGTTGCTGGGGTCCCCCTTCCAACAGTTGTTGCCCCAAGCAACCCTCACAACAGATGCCTCCCAAACAGGGTGGGGAGCTCATCTACAAGACCTCTCCACTCAAGGCACTTGGTCCCCACAGGAGACCTTTCTTCATATCAACCACTTGGAGCTTCGAGCAGTCTTTCTAGCTCTCAAGGTCTTTCATACCCTGCTCAGCTACAAGACAGTCTTCATTCATACGGACAATCAAGTAGCCATGTTTTACATAAACAAGCAAGGAGGAACTGGCTCTCTGTTGCTTTGCAACGAAGCTTTAAGATTGTGGGCCTTCGCCAGAGAGCATCAAATCCATCTCCTGGCAGTATACCTCCCAGGAATCCAAAACTCTTGGGCAGACAGACTCAGTCGAGTTCTGCTCCCACACGAATGGTCCCTGCACTTGGATCAGGTACTCAGAATCTTCCAAGAATGGGGAACCCTGGACATAGACCTCTTTGCAAGTCCGTGGAATGCCAAACTTCCCCAGTTCTGTTCCAGAATTCCGTGTCAGGGAGTTCAGGCCAAGGATGCCTTCCTCCTTCACTGGGGTCAGGGCTTCCTGTATGCCTTTCCACCCATTCCCTTGATTCCCAAGACTCTGTTCAAACTCCAGAGGGATCAAGGATCTATGATCCTCATAGCTCCACGCTGGCCACGCCAAGTGTGGTACCCTCTACTTCTGCATCTCTCCCAAGCCCCCTCCATGGACTTGGGAGCTGCTCCAGACCTTCTGTCCCAGGAGGAGGGGACTTTGTGGCACCCAAACCCCAAGTCCCTTCACCTCAGAGCTTGGTTACTGAAGGCCTAGACCTTCAAGGCTGGAATCTCTCTCAACAAGTGAAGGATATCCTCCATGCTTCCAGAAAACCTTCCACAAGGCGTTCCTATGCTTTTAAATGGAAAAGATTTTCCATTTGGTGTGCTGAAATGGGTCTCGACCCTATAGCACTACCTTTGAATTTTCTATTGGAATACCTCCTGCATCTTTCCAATGCAGGCCTTAAGACAAATTCAGTAAGGGTCCATTTGAGTGCTATTGCAGCATCCCTTAAGCCTATCAATGGACAACCTATTTCCTCTCATCCTCTTATTGCAAGATTCATGAGAGGCCTAACTTTAACTAAACCTCCCATTAGGCCTCCTCCGGTGGCATGGGATTTAAATCTGGTTCTTGGTCAGCTTATAAAGCCTCCTTTTGAACCCTTAGCCACCACCTCCTTGAAATTTCTTTCCTGGAAGGTTATTTTCCTCATTGCAGTCACCTCAGCTCGCCGCATCAGTGAGCTGCAGGCCTTAGTGGCTAATCCACCTTATACAAGGTTCCATCATGATAAGGTAGTCCTTAGGACCAATCCACACTTTATGCCTAAAGTGGTCTCACCTTTTCATCTTAATCAAGAGGTATATTTACCTGTCTTTTTTCCAGCTCCTCATGCATCAAGTGCAGAGAAGAATCTTCATACTCTGGATTGTAAAAGAGCTCTTGCCTTTTACTTACAAAGGACACAGCAACATAGGAAGTCTTCCCAGCTCTTTGTTGCTTTTGATCCCTCTCATTTGGGACTTCCAGTCTCTAAGAGGACACTGTCCAATTGGATTGCTCAGTGTATTTCTTTCGCCTACCAGAGTAAGAACCTTTCTCTGGAGAGCCATGTCACAGCTCATAATGTGAGGGCCATGGCCGCCTCTATGGCTCATCTAAATTCTGTGTCCATCGACCAGATCTGTCGAGCAGCCACCTGGGCCTCGGTTCATACCTTCACAGCCCATTACTGCTTGGACAAGGACTCCCACTGGGATGCCTTGTTTGGTCAGGCTGTTCTCAAACACCTGTTCCATTCTTAATCAGCTCCTACCCTCCATCCCTGGATAGATGCCTGAGATCCATAGGAGGAGGTAGAACCCTTCCCAGGGTCTCATATCCTTGGGGATCTCCCAGGCATCTTAGCTAGGGAGTCCCCATATGTGAAGACTCATTCCTGCTTGTTCCTGGAGATAGCACAGTTACTTACCTGTAACAGGTGATTTCTGGGAACAGCAGGAATAAGTCTTCACAACCCTCCCACCTTCCCTAGGAGTTGTATCTCTCTATCTGTCTTTCCTTTCCTCTCTCTCTCTTTTGTCTCAGCTTTAAAACTTGAACTGAGGAGAGGCGGTTAGGAAAGGCAGCGCGCAGGCGCTGTGGGATGCTCCCAAAAGCTTTCCTTTTTGGGAAGCTGGGGAGCGTTCCCGCACAGGCTCCGTCGGTACCGACGTACCCATATGTGAAGACTTATTCCTGCTGTTTCCAGAGATCACCTGTTTACAGGTAAGTAACTGTGCTTTCAAGGTTTAGGAGGAGAAGCTGCACATTACATTGCTTTTGAGTTACAATGATTTGTCCCTGGAAGTGTCCTGCAGTCAGCCAGTCAGTCTTTTCTGAGGAGAGGTTTTCTCAAATGAAGTGTGTGCTCATGCAATTTCTATTGCTGTCCCTCAATTATGGAATTCTTTACCATCTAAATTAAGAAATCGTGCTCGTACTTGCATTCAGGAAGAAATTAAAAGCTTAGTTTTTTTTACTATGGCCTTTGCGATGTGATGTGGTATTTAGTTAGCAGATATGCTAGGTAGCCTACTGTTCATGTCAGGGAGCAGATGTAAATCCAGACATGGACAATTTTATAAGAACATAAGCAATGCCATACTAAGTCAGACCAAGGTCTATCGAGCCCAGTATCCTTTCCAGCAGTGGCCAATCTAGGTCACAAGTACCTAGCAATTTCCCCAAAAGACATAGGTTCCACAGTGCTTGTATTGGGGCAAGCAGTGGATATCCCGGGTGCCCTTTAATAATGGTTTATGGACCTTTCCTCCGGGAACTTGTCCAAACCTTTTTTTAAACCCAGCTACACTAACACCTTTTACTACCTCCTCCGGTAATGAATTCCAGAGTTTGATTACATGTTGAGTGAAAAAATATTTTCTCATAATAGTCTTAAATAGGTTACCCTGATTACATGTTCCCTAGTCTTTCTATATTTTGATGGCGTAAACAATCTATCTACGTGTATCTGTTCCACTCCATTCATTATGACCTCTATCATATTTCCCTTCAGCCATCTCTTTTCAGGTTGTAGAGCCCTAACCTTTTTATCCTTTCTTCATAGGGGTATCCTTCCATCCCCTTTACAATTTTGGTGGCTCTTCTCTGTACCTTTTCTAATAACGGTATATCCTTTTTAAGATACGGTAACCAGAATTGCATACAATTTTCGAGGTATGCTTGCACCATGGAACGATGCAGAGGCATTATAATATCCTTTGTTTTATTCTCCATTCCTTTCCTTATGATACCTAGCATTCTATTTGCTCTCTTGGCTGCTGCTGCACACTGGGCAGTGGGTTTCAACATGTTATCCATGATGATGCCTAAATCTTTTTCCTGGCTGGTGGTTCCTAATGTGTGGAACCTTGCATCATGTAACCGTAGTTTGGGTTGTTCTTTCCTAGGTGCATAACTTTGCACTTGTCCACATTAAATTTCATCTGCCATTTGAAGATCCTCTTGCAATTTTTCACAATCCTCATGGGTTTTAACAACTTTAGTTCTACACATGGAGAAAGAGTTGAAAAATGCAGATTATCCATGTCAACTGTTATGAAGGTTGTAAATTCAAACAAACATACTCTGAAATGTCTTTATACAAATGCTTGAAACCTAAAATAAGATGGAAGAGTTAGAATATATAGCCCTAAATGAAGAATTAGATGTAAAGTAGTATTTTACAAGTGATATCCAAGTGCAATCTAGGATGTCCAAGCAGAACATCTGAAATTAAAGCAGGCATGTACAAGTTCAGGCATGATTTCACAAACGTGGACCTGCTCAGTATGGACATCTGTGGGAGCGTCTGTCTGCATAGATGTCACTGGACTAGTATTCCAGACCGTGGATATGTAGATTAGAGTAGTGGACTAGGACCAGGGTTCAAATCCCACCGCTGCTAGTATTGTGATTGTGCAGAGTACTAGGGCTGATGGAGCGCCGTCTTCTCTACACCCTCTGGATGTTTTATGGCCAAAGCAAGCACTTCCCAATGCCTACTTGTGCCTGGAGCAGGTCTAACCTTAGACGTGACTCTGGACATTTCTGAGATCAGGCAGTGATGTCCAGGTTCTTGGAAACACCTCAGCCATGCCTCCACCATGCCCCTGTTCAGACTTGGATGTCCTCATGCAAGGGATGTCCATAGGACCCGGCTTCTAAAATGCCTCTGGACATGTCTCCGTGCCCATTTTCAGACATCCAAAGTATTAATAGGGCTTCTAAAATAACTCTCACAATAAGCATCTCAGAGACTAAGGTGAAAGGAGGATAACCAATGAGACACTGTGATACCACGGTATACTTTATATCGCAATGATAGGATGAATCAAATTGGTGGAAAAGTGGCACATTGAGTCAAATAGAATAAACATTCTACAGAAAACAAAATGCACTTTTGCATCTTTATGGATTGAAATTCCATGTGTGAAGGGGAAGAAAATGGTGGTAAGTGTTTACTACCGTCCACCTGGACAGAATAAACCAACAGATGAAGAAATGTTATCAGAAATTAGGGTGCTAATAAAATTGGCAACACAATTACAATGGGTGATTTCAATTACCTCGATATTGATTGAATAGCTGGAAACTGGTGGAGAGACAGAAAACAGAGAGTAGAGATAAATGGTCACTTTTTTCAAAGGAAGAAGGTGAATACTGGTGTACCCCAGGGATCTGTATTAGGACTGGTGCTTTTTAACATAATCATAAATGTTCTGGAATTGGGAAGAACAGGCATGGTGATTAAATTTGGAGATGATACCAAATTATTTGAGGTTGTTAAATCTCGTGAAAAACTGCAGGAGGACCTTGGAAGACTGGGCATCCCAATGGCAGATGACATTTAATGTGGACAAGTGCAAAAGTGATGCATGTAAGGAAGAATAACCCAAACTTTAGATACACAATGTTGTGTTCTGTCCACATTAGGCATCGGCACCCAAGAAAACTATTTGGGTGTGATCGTAGATAAAACATTGAAATCTTCTGTTCAGTGTGTGGTAGCAGCCAAAAAAGCAAACAGAATATTAGGAATCATTAGGAAAGGAACAGAGAATAAAGCAAAGGATGACATCATAATGCCTCTGTATCATTCCTGATGCCTCTCACTCTATTGTTCACCACTTATGTGTATCATACCATACTCCATTCCATTGCTTTTCAAACTTTTATCCTGCATGACCCTATTTTAACAACTGAAAAATCATGTGACTCAACATGATGAGGAAATCAAAATAGCAGGTCTCCAGCCTGCAATCTGTATACCTGTAACCTGGATGGCCACTGTTGGAAATAGGATACTGAGCTTGTTGGACCCTAGGTCTGACCCAATATAGCAAATCTTATGTTCCCCTCTCTCCACTCATTTAAAGCAGGAAGACACAGCAATAGTAGTAGCAACAGCAGCTGCAGTCAGCAAAGGATTCCTTTTGTTAATGTGCAATGTGTGCTTACACTGGAAACCCATGCTGAATACTGAGCTCAGTAACAGGATGGGACAAGGGTTTTTGAATGTTCACTGGCTCACAGGCCTCATGCTGACTGGTGGCTGCCACTGCTTGGCATAAGTTTTATAGTGAAAGTCCAGAAAGAAGAGGATATGGCCATGTTTCTGTGACCCCCATTTGGGGTCCTGACCCCCAAGTTTGGGAACCACTGCTCTAGTACCCAGTTTTGTGATGTTCTTCGTCTTGATTAGATTGTAAACTCTGATGAGCAGTTACTGCGTACACCTTCTAGCACTATACAAATGATAAGAAATATTCTCCGGGAACAAGCAGGAGGTCAATGGGTAACATCGATGCCGACGGAGCCCGCACAGAAGCATCTCCTCAGCTTTCAAAGAAAGCATTTGGGAATGCACCATGCATGCGTGATCCACTTCCCGCTCAAGGGTGCCATCTTGCCTCAGTCTCCTTTTATCCACGAAGCACTTCGGACGCTCTCTTCTTTTCCCTGGAAAAAGTCTGATTTTTTTAAATAGTTATATTTTGTCCGGTTTGTGTACTGGTTCCTTACTGTCTCCAAACCAGTTTGCCTTGGCATCGCTCCTCGGGTTCATCTATCCATTTTTCACTTTTTTCATTGAAGCCCACCTCGACCAGACGTCCCCGGAGGTGAAGCATAAGAAGAAGAAATCCTTGAAAACAGTCTTGGAGGACGGATCCGGGAAAAAGGTGGAATCCCAGGTGGAACCAGTGCCAGTACACCTATGGGACACCAGCTTCTACTCCAGGTACTTCCTTGTCCCCAAGAGGACTGGGGGACTCAGACCCATCCTGGACCTGTGAGCACTCAACAGGTTTCTGGTCAGGGAGAAGTTCAAGATGCTCTCCCTTGGAACACTGCTATCATTCCTCCAGGAGGGAGACTGACTGTGCTCCTGGGACCTAAAGAATGCTTACATGCACATCGTAATCCACCCCAGCCACAGAAAATACCTCCGGTTCGTGGTGGGAGGGCAGCACTACCAATACAGGGTACTGCCTTTTGGGCTGGCCTCATCACCAAAGGTCTTCACAAAATGCCTTGTGGTGGTCATAGCCCATCTCAGGCTGCAAGGGGCCTTGGTCTCCTACATGTGGATGACTGGCTCATAAAGGGGGACACGGCTATAGTTGCAATGCGCCACTAGACACACCATAAATACCCTGCAGCACCTGGGGTTCATCATAAACTACCCCAAGTCCCACCTCACTCCGGCACAGTGCCTAGAGTTCATAGAGGCGCAGCTGGATACCCTCCAGGCAAGAGCCTTCCTCCCTCAGGAGAGGTCAGAGGCCTCAGGGAATTAACCACAGAGGTGCAGTGGTTCAGGACGCTACCCTCCCGGCTTCTCTACCTCCTAGGGCACATGGCCTCCACAGTCCATGTGACCCCACATGCCCGCCTGCACATAAGAGCAGACCAGTGGTATCTCTGCTTTCAGTGGACCCAAGCCACAGGCAGATTGAGGGACAGAGTGCAGGTGACCCGCCAGCTGGCATGCTCCCTCAGATGGTGGCAGAACCCAGATCACCTTCAGGCTGGGATGCCCTTCCAAGCACCCACCTCCCAGAAGGTCCTCACCACCGATGCCTCACTGAAGGGCTGGGGGGAGTGCATTGCGAGAGCCTCCAGACCCAAGGCTGCTGGTCCCAGAAGAAGTCAGAGATGCAGATCAACCTGCTGGAACTCAGGGCCGTGTTTCAGCTATGCCTTCTTCAGGGATTATCAACAATGTATGCCAAGGAACCCCTGAGGAAGGCTTAGCTGCGTCTGGTTTGGCTGCGAGTTACCCCTGGTGGGGTTGACCATTATTACCCCTGTTGAAGATATCCTAATAAAGTGTGTTTGGCTTACCATGTTCAGACTGGCAGACAAACTGAGCATTCTCCAGCCACACGAGTGGCACCTGGACCCAGCGATAGCTTCGCGGCTGTTCCAGCTCTGAGGCATCCTCGTGATGGACCTGTTTGCCAGCCCGGACAACACACAGTTGCTCCATTTCTGCTCCCGCAGACCACATCTTTCGTGGAAAGCGGCAGATGCATTCCTCAGCCTGTGGACAGAAGGCCTCCTGTATGCCCTCCCCCCCCCCCCAACACCACTGTTAGCCAAGATCTTATTCAAGACTCAGTGTGACAGAGCGTCGCTGGTGCTGATAGCCCTTTGGTGGCCCAGACATCCCTGGTTCCCACTGCTCCTTTTTCTATCGACAGTACTGCTGATTCCCCTGGGCCAGCCCCAGGGCTACTCTCACAGGAGCTTGGCTCTCTCCTACACCCTAACCTGGGGTCCCTCTCGCTCATGGCTTGGCTGCTGAAAGGGCAGCTCTAGCCCCCTTCAATCTCCCTCGATACTTGGAGGAGATTCTTCTGACCTCTCATAAGTCCTTCACAAGAAGGGCATATGCCTTCAAGCGGTGCTGGTTCTCGGTGTGGTGCACAGGAAAGCGGCCAAACCTCTTCTCCTGCTCTGTACAGGTTGTACTCCAATATCTGCTTCACCTAAAGCAGGTGAGACCAAAGTCAACTCAGTCAGAGTACATCTGAGCGCCATCACAGCGCATCACCACTCCGTCAAGGGAAAATCTTTCTTGCCTCAGCCCCTTGTCTTGGTTCCTGCAGGATCTCATGTTGTCAAAACTCCTGTCTGCCCCCCGGAGGCGGACTGGGATCTTAATGTGGTGCTCTTGCAGCTCACTAAGCCTCTGTTCAAGCATTTGACAACTTACCACCTGTGGTACCTTTCATGGAAGTTCGCCATTCTGGTAGCACTCACATCGGCTCACAGAGTCAGCGAACTCCAGGCTCTGATGGCAGAATCTCCCTACGCGAGGTTCTACAAAAACAGCGTGGTGTTCCACACACACCCCAAGTTTCTGACAAAAATGGTGTCCCCTTTCCACCTCAACCAGGAAGTGGTGTTCCCGACCTTCTTTCCGAGGCTTCATGCTGGTAGAGCGGAGACTGTTTTTCATACTCTGGATTGCAAGAGAGCTCTGTCTTCCTACCTGCAACAGACTTGGGGCCATCGCAAAGCGCAACAGCTTTTCATATCCTACGCCCCATCTGACTGGAACTCTCAGTAACTAAATGAACTTAGTCCAGTTGGGTGGCAGACTGCATTATCCTTCCTTATGAGCAAGCAGGATTCTCACTGGACCAGAGAGTCACAACACACCGCGTCAGGGCCATGACTACTTCTGTGGCCAATCTGCAATCCGTCCCTATGATGTTTGTAACAGTCAGAAACATTCCAACAATCTGTGCTGCCAGCTAAAAATACCCGCACCCCAGTGCCATAACCTAATGCACCTTTTAGGGCGTACCAGAAGGCACATCATAAACCGCCACGTCAGCCAAGGTGGGTCATAATGTGCTCCAGATGGCATGACGAAAGGTTGGCAACCCCAAGGCACCATATTAGGTGCACCATAAGCTGGCTGAATCTAAGGTGTGGCTAAAGATGCCCCAAGGATGTATAGATGACTCCAGAAATGGTGCCCAAGGGCAGTAAGGTCCCCCAAGTTGAAAAGCAAGAAAGGCATGGGCCATACACAGATGTACCCTAACACTGCACAGAGCAGCAAGGAAAGACAATGTGCAAGTGATGGAAGGAAGTAGATCAGAGCTGATGGACCAGACAAATCTGTGTCCAGCCCATGTGGCAGCTGGAAAAATGGACAAACATATCGTGGGCAGCTGACGGTAATGTACCATACAACAATGACAGTGTGTGGCAGAGGATGGGAAGACGTGTCCAGCAGAGGATGTAGATGTGGCAGGATAGGTGCAATGACAGGAGGACAGAGGAGTAGCAGTGCCATACAGAGCACACACAGGAGAGGCAACCAGGAAGAGCTGCAACGCAGAAACATGTATCAGTGCAGGACATGGGGTAGCAGCTTGCACATCAGGGCAGGACGGCACACAGCTGGCAGATACACATAGATGGACAGTAGGATGGTTGACAACTGTGATAAGGGTACAATGTGCTAACAGCACAGATCTGCACAGATATGACTGTTACAGGAATGAAAAGTAGCTGTGCAGGACAGGCATAAAAATCAAAGAGAAAAGAGAGGAATCAAATCTATGACCATTAGCACAAATGTCGATGCACAAACCCGTAGGCCACAACACCAACGTGAGGTCATTAGCAAAGGCTGCATACAAGAATAGTGCAGGGCATCACAAAAGAAGCCTACTGTCTGCCAGGATAGGCAAACCTCCAATAGTAACCATGATGGAATGCACATGCAGATCTGGTGTGTACAGATCAGATCACAGTCTGTAATTAGGACCAGAGCCACATATAACTACATGCACACACACAATGAAATGTTATGCAGTGGATATAGCATGCAAAAGAGGAAAGAACCTAAACCTAAAGGGCGGCAGGGGATGCTCTGTGGACCAGGGCAAAAATATGGAACAGAACAGGAGCATGTGAGAATTGAACCTGCAAACAGGTGTGCCACAGACCAGCTGAACCACAGCAATGCCAATCCCTCAAGCGGACTGCCATGTAACCACTACAAAGAAAGAGACATATGTAACAGCTAATATGTGATGGATAGGCAGCACAGAGGGCACACTTTGGTGTACAGTGAAGAGATGGAAGGGTGTGTGCATAGGTGATGAACCTGAAGGTAGCTCATGGTCAGGTTAGCACAACAGAAAAAAATAAGTAAACCCCATGTGGGGATCAAACCTGCAACCTATGGTGTTACAACACATGTCCATAACCACTATCCCAAACAACCACAGCAAGCACAATGCAAAAATATTACCTCAAAGGGAATGTGTGTATGGGAACCTGTAACACCCAGTGATGTGGCAAACGGCTGGCAGATAGACAGCTGGCACCGTACAAGGATGTGAGCATAGGTGGGCCATGATGTACATGACCAGGAAATCACTAAAAACGTGTGTCAGTGTGATCAAGCAGCAGCAGCGAGACAAATGTACGTCCAACACACATTTTTATTTTGGTTAATCATCACAGATAATGTAGATACCGCCTATCGCAATATCAAGGTGAGTGGATAACAGGGGAAAAGTTGAAAACACATTTTGCAGGGCAGCAACCCACATGTTACAGAAAAGTCACTGGCCCGTCTACAGATGATGGGCAGGAGAGATGATGTGCATTAGGTGCATGGTGTGCAGTATGCATTAGCCCCCCACATCCCACATGCTGCTGCACGCCCCAAATGCGTTAGTTACATATGTGTGCATATAGACAGTAGGCGGTGCATGATGAGGGCCCAACACACATCAATCATGATCTGTTCATAAAAACATATCTGTCTGCCAACACAGGAGGCACACAAATGAAACAGCATATGTTGTTAAAAGTAAGAAAGTGTAAACACAGATATCTAAATATATGTTACAGCTGTCACATAATGCCTGATATAGGAATCAAAGCAGCAACAATATAAACCAAAACAATTGTCAAATGCACAATGAGGATATGCTAACAGGTAGCAGAGTCACATGAACACAAAGAATTCAAATGAAACAAACCGCAGAAACATGCAGAGATAACACTATGCAGTAGGTTCCCCTGCACTGGTTGGTGTGGATACAGTGTCTGTACACATATATCACGGTACATGGAATGCACAAATGAAGGAAGAAAATGGACACTCACACTGCCACAGTCCAAATATAATGGGGCAATGTGAGTGTTGTTACCTCAGGGGATAAATAGGACTGTGCAGACATGCAATGCTAGGTTTGTAAATCAATGCAGAGTGTACAGTAAACAAACACAATAACCTGTATATAGAGATGGAAAGAAAGGTCAAACGTTACAGTAACCCACACAGAAGTCATATTGCCACATGCTGTGTTGCACCAACATAGTCACATGCACTGTGTACGTTGAAACATGATACAGTGATGCCACACATGCACTGTAACACCCTTGGTGTGTGCAAACATCAATCCAAGATGTTGGTGTGTGGTAAAGTGGTGTGGTGGCAAATACTGTGTCATGTCCAAGTGGAGGGTAGGTGGACATGGACAAGAGGACCTCTCCATTGTTCCCCCTGTGCCACACGCATGGCTGTATGCTCGTGTTGAACCAAACAGATGTGCATATCCTGTGTTCCATGTCACACACATGGGAAAAACACAAGAACACAATGTCAGAAGGATGTACAACTTACAGTGACAATGTCAGTCCCTGCTGCACACGTGGGGACCAGTACACAGTGTCCACAGTGCAAAGGGTGTCTGCAATCCAACAAGTCACGTTAAGACTGTCCTTGAAACCCTGGGCAGGCATAGTCAAGTGTGACATCCCAATATGCCACAGTACTGGAAAGGTCATGTGTGTCTCCTGCGAGGAACATGACACCCAGCCAAAGTAGCAGTCGAACAATAATACTGTCCATCCTAGGCAGGTGTTGCACTCGCAGAGGTCAGACATCCTATGGCACCATGATGTTGTGTCCTCCAACAGGTGGGTGATGGTGACGCCGGATGTACTGTAGTAGATGTGCTTTGTGTGTCCTCTGCCCAAATTGCAGAGAGTCAAACATCAATATGTATGTAATGAAATGTCACACAACCAAACATAACATGATCACAACACAGAACACAGTGCATGTTGTGGACATTTGGAATTGGAACCGCAGACGAGGGTGTCACATGGATATGGTCATGCCCATGTTACACAGGCGTTTCACAACTCCACCCCATGTGAATCAGCGTTCGTGTACAGAGACCCAATATGAAATGTCCATGAAACAAACAGTAAATCATTAACATGTAAAGGCTGATGTCATTCCCAAAAGACCAAAGGTGCAACCTACTGTGTGTTTGCATCAAGTGTCTGTTTGGGATCCCCTGAGGCTCTCAAAGGCCACAACACGTCACAGTGAAGGGAGAAGATGTCATTGAAATGTGTCAAATCACCGTGTCCCCATTTCCAGCCACTGTTGATGCATGTCCACATTATGGCGCTGTCTGTGATACAAAAATGCTGTCGCGCAGTGGTCTGTCAGCGCACAAGAGATAGGTCAGCTCACAACACACAACACATGTCCACAGTGTTCACAAGGTAAACAGCAGTAAGGTAGAGATAGCACAGTCACCACCGCTCCCCAGGTGTATAGACCTCTTACACCACATGATAATGCAAAATTCCTGCACGCTGTATCATCACACAGCCAACCCAAAAACACACACCCACACAGTATGCTAAGGTGAGCGTGCCAGCAGTAGCATACGGCCTGTATGTGCACAATTGGAGAATAGTAGAGATATTTCAAGCCCTAGTTATCCCACACTTGGACTTCGCCAACATCATCCTCCATGGGCTTCCACAGTCAACCCTAAATCCACTCTTGACTTGCCATGAACTCGGCCGCTAGAGTACTTGTAGGCGCGTCAAGGTCAGAACACATTACGCCTGTGATGAAGGAGCTCCACTGGCTACCCCTACAAGCTCGAATCCACTACAAGGCACTTGTCATGACATTCAAAGCACTGAGGAACCAGCCCCCCTCACCCATCAGTAAATTAATCAACAGCATGCCTGACAACAGGAACAGAAGATCTGCAATGCGGAATGCATTAGAAATCCCTAAGATAATGACAAAATGCCTAAAAGTAACAGCCAATAGGGCCTTTTCGGTTTATGCACCCACAGCCTGGAATGCCCTTCCCTCCGAAATTCGATCTATCACGAGCCTTACCCCATTCAGAAAAGCGATAAAATACCACCTATTCCAATAACACTACCCAGAAGGCAACCCAGAGAAACATTTAATAGGCCCCTCGACCCCCTTCCATATCTGCCCCAATACTTTAAATCAACGAGAGAATGGATAATCAGCGCTTCCTTTGGCCTAAACCAGTCCCATCAATCCTACTCAATGGTGAATATTCTGTAGCTTTGTAAAATGTGCTGTAAATAGTTCTCACCCAAGTTCTCACTAAGTTATTTACCCTGTTCATTGTTCATTGTAAGCACAATGTGTTTTTGTTACATTGTACTATTGTTCTGTTTGCTGTAAACTGCACTGATCTTAATAGCGCGGTATATAAGAAAGCTAAATAAATAAAATAAATAAAGGCTTGTCAAATGCAATGATACACTGCTGTTGGCTGATGCTACAATGTCAGGGAAGGGTGTACGTGCAGCCCACCACCCGAACACCTAGGACCTGCACACACATGCAGCTCTGTTGGACGTGTCCCAGAGACAGTGTTGGAGAAGACGAACTGGCCAGGAACACATGTGGATATGTGTGCCAACAGCAACAAACCAAGGGACCACATTCAGAATATGCATATTGTCATGAGGCTGGAGCTAGAGAAGAAACAGTGTTGAAAAAAACTCCTGATTTTCATGGAACTCAGAAAAGGCAGAGAGCGCAGTTCCAGCGCAGCTCAGCCAGAGGGCGCATGAACAATTACACAGTACCTGAAGCAACGTGCTCTAGGACTGATCACATTAGTAACAAGCAGTTTTACCTGTCCTCAAACTCAGAACGGGCAAACCAGAAATCCCTTTATAAAGGAAACCAGATGATCAGTGAGGAGTGCGAGAGGAAGAGCAGGAGCAGGGGCGGAAGAGAGGAAGGCAGAGACGAAGGCAAGAGAGGAGAGGAAGGCAGAGGCAAGAGCCGGAACAGTGAGAGAAGCCTGGAACAGAAAAGCTTCCATGTGCAGCCATCTCAAGGAGACATAGTCCAAAAGAGGTATACTCAAAGGGATAAAGTCCAGAGAGGCCAAAAGTATTGGAACGGAGTCCAAAGCCAAGCAAACCAAAGAAGCAGCTTGCCTGATGAAAACAACTCTCCTAGCCCAAGTAAGTCTCCTATGCTAAACCGGAAAGGAACAAGGAAAGGAGATTCCTTCTACAGTAATACTTTTGCCAAGAAACATAGAGAGTGGAAATCCTCGTCAGGTTTTCCTGGTAACCCTGATTGTAGAGTAGTGCACAGAACAGCTTGTCAGCCTGAGAAGCTACGTCACAAGCTGAATCCTGGCTGTGGCAGCCTACAGAAGTCAAGGTATGAAAAGCCTTTCATTATAAGGGAAAGTTTAAGTGATGAAAACCTTATGCAAATAGATAAGCCTCAGAAAGTTAGAAGAAGTAGAGCTAACCTTTTAAAAGTACTTCCCAACAGTGTGATAAGGAAGTTGTATGAGAAACAGAAGAACCCCTGTGAGGAGTTAGCAGATACTGAAGACAGTCATAGCATTGAAGAAGGGAGTGACCCAGAATCAATGGACTTTGGTTGTGAAACCAGTGTTCCCATTCCTCAGAGTGAACCAATGGAATGTAACTTCTGTTCAAGAACTAGCTTGATTGCCTTGCTAGATGTATAGATAAAGGAGAACTTTGCATATGGTGAAGTTGATAACCATTTGTTTCCTGATGTTAATTTCCATTGAGTTGAAAGAAGCCTTAACCCAGATAAACAGTTAATTGTGAAGCCTACAACCCTTAACTGTTTATATAACGGTGGAACCTTTTTGTTAGAAGAAAGAATTACCTTCATTTTCTTTTGTGTCTTATTGAACCTAAACGTTGACCGGGGAAATAAAGCCTTATTACCCTACACTTTGGCGTAGATTGTTCTTTATAAGGAGTTATGCACTACAAAGACCAGAATCCTCTTGGTCCTTCAGCTCAACCACTCCTTAATATAAATTAAATGTCACCGGACGCCCTTATTTCCTACGCCAGTAGGGGCGCCTGGGGACAATATTTGCATCACATACAACCTGAACATTCAGGGAATGGTAGTGTTAGCGGTTGCGGAACACTACCTCCCTGTCTCTGGGCGGGACCAGGGCAACTTGTGTGCAATCAATAGCTCCCATCACATGTGGGATCCCGGAAAATGCCTCAAAGGCCTGGTTCAGGGTCCCCCACTGTTGCCTAGTGTTGGGAATGGCAATGTAATTCCCCACCCAGCTGATCATGGCACGCAGTACCTGGTGGAGACAGCGTGAGAAGGTGGGGCGGCTCATGCCACCCACTGTGGCCCAGATGACTGGAAACAGCCAGAGGCAAAGAAATATAGGGCACCAAGGAGCTTGACCAAACCCGGTATGGCATGTGACCGACCAGTCTGGGGCTTGAGGTCAGGTCTTAGATCCTCATAGAGCTCCCTAATAGCCCCCATGCTCAGGCAGTAGAGGGAGATGACCTGGTCCTCACGCATGCCCTGGTCCTGGGCCTGTAGAGGCGAGCCTGCAACTCTGCACACCTCCTGCGCCATGCCGGCACAGCCCCTGCCTGGCCTGCCCCCACAGCTGCAGGTCTGTGTTGCAGCGGGACTACACCCATGCCTTGTGCCTCAGCCCCATGGACACCATCTCCCCCGTCAGGCAACCGCAGCCCCTGCTCACCTCTCACTGCACATGCAGCAACCACAAAGCCCGCCATAAACTCCACCCCCCTCAACTCCTCTAACTCACCTCACCAACCTAGCCACACATCTCCCCCACCACCCACCAACCTAGCCACACAATCCCACCACCACTCACGAACCCAGCCACTCCTTACGACACACCTGCCTCTGACACTCTCCTTGCTTCACCAACAACCAACAGCGCACGCCTTCTCTCCCTCGCCTACACAAACCCCTCAACGTGTACCAGGAGTGCATGTGTATTTATGTTTTTTTTTTTTTACATTGCGCGCGTTGCACATGCGCAGTGTCATGGGCACATCGGGTGTGCGCATGCGCTGCGGAGATGCGGAAGGTGTGTGCATGGGACACCATGTTACACATGCACTGCATGCGAGCGTGAGACATGCGCATGTGCTGCGTGACGTGACGCACATGCGCCAAGCCTCACGCTCACGCACAGCACATGTGTAACATGGTGTCCCGCCCATGTACCTTCCCTGTCTCTGGGGCACATGCGCAATGCACGCAGCCAACGTGCTTGTGCTACTGCGCATGCGCAACGCGCACAACGTAAAAAAACCTATAAATACACATGGCACACCTGGTACACGAGGGGCTTGTGTAAGCAAGGGAAAGAAGGCGTGCGCTGTTGGTTGTTGGTGAAGCAAGGAGAGTGTCAGAGGCAGGTGTGTCGTGGAGAGTGGCTGGGTTGGTGAGTGGTGGTGGAGAGTGTCAGAGGCAGGTTTGGTGTGGAGAGGTGTGTGGCAAAGCAGGCGAGAGAGAGAGAGAGGAGGGGAGGCGAGGAGCAGGCAAGAGAGACAGGAGCTGAGTTGAGGAGCAGGCAGCAGGGAGAGGAGGTGGGGTGAGGAGCAGGTATGAGGTATAGCCGAGGAGCAGGGATGTGTGACAGGGAGGGAGAGGGCACAGAGGGCAGGAAGATGGAGCGACAGGACAGGGGAGGAGGGGGGGGCCACCTGTTCAGCAAGACCCAGAGCCGGCAGGGAGTGTTGGGCCTGTTGTGGTGGCTGCAGGCCCATCGGGTGTATCGCAGCCCACACGGGCCACCCAGTGCCAAACGAAGGCGTATACCGGTACCAGCTGAGGAACGGAGGAGGGCTGTGAGATTCAGTCAGCAAGAAAACTACATCCTGCTGGCCAGTGTGTTGGAGTGGTATGAGGTGCTCTATGGCCAGCTGAGCAACAGCATCACTGTGGCAACACGTACACATGTGTGGGAGGAGGTGCAGGAGGCCGTAGCCCAGGCAGGGGGACCAACCAGGGACCTGGACAGCCTGAGAAAGATTTAATGACATTAAGCGTGGTGTCCGTGCACACATGGTGGCGGAGAGGCAACATGCCATGGGCACCGGTGGGGGTGCCCCCTTTGCCCCAACTCTCACACCCCTGGAGCAGGAGCTAGCAGATCGTCTTGGGCCCATCTACCTGCGTAGACTGCCAGAAGCACTGGATACCGCCCATCCACAGGCAGGTAGGTATGCACCTTACACCTTGCTGCTCCTTACGCTTGGAATAAATGTCCTTTGTCCATGTGTCAGGCATCTTCTTTGCCCCTCCTCACACTTGAGTTCAAAGCTCATATTTTTGCCTCTGCCTTTGGCTCATGAGTGTGCTGTTCTCCATTCCTCCCCTTTTTAATTTCACCTTTCTGTCTTCCTCTCACACTTGTTCCTACCTCCTTCCTTTGTCCTGTCTCCCCTGCTCTTGTCTCTTTGGTCCTGTTCCAAACCCGTTTCCACACCTGTTAGTGCTCTGTCTTTTTAGATTATAAGTTCCGTTGAGCAAAGCTTGTCATTTTTGTGTTTCCACTTTTACAGTGCTGCGTGCGTTTGGTAGCGCCCTATAAATGCTTCGTAGTAGTAGTGGAGTAGTAGTAGTAGATATGCAGGACACGTACAGGGCATGCCCAAGCACATGTGGCACATGGAGGGGATTGGTGGTGGACCATGTCCTGCGAGCATGTGTGCCCTAACAACTGTGGGGTGATGACACAGCAGCACATGGCAGGGTAGGTACAGGGTGTATGTGACAGGTACCTGGGCCTGTGTGCATGATAGACACAGTCCTGAATGTAGTCAAGGACCGCAACGCAGTGGAGAAGCAGGGGGCGTGGCAGACAAGGCCCATATCTGATTGAACACCGAGTACATCAATGGTCCAGAAAACAGACATGCAAAGCCCAGAGGGTTAAGCTGCATAGCAACATCTCACAGCACTACAGATCAGCAATGTAACAGTGATGTAAAGGACCTATCTGAGGAGTGGCTAATGATATCCCACTGTAATCAACGAGCATCACAGCATACATGAGCAGCAATGTAACAGTAAAGAGCCACATTAGGATATCATTTGAATGGAGTGGAACGGGTAAACGTAGATCGATTGTTTACGTTATCAGAATATAGAAAGACTAGGGGACATGCAATGAAGCTACAGGGTAAACTATTAAGACTAATAAAAGAAAATATTTTTTCACTCAACGTGTAATCAAACTCTGGAATTTGTTACCGGAGGATGTAGTAAAGGCTGTTAGTGTAGCTGGGTTTTAAAAAAGGTTTGGACAAGTTCCTGGAGGAAAGGTCCATAAACCATTATTAAGAAGGGACCCAGGATATCAATGCTTGACCCAGTACAAGCATTGTGGAACCTGTGTCTTTTGGAGAAACTGCTAGGTACGTATGACCTAGATTGGCCACTGTTGGAAACAGTATACTGGGCTTGATGGACCTTGGTCTGACCCAGTATGGCATATCTTATGTTCTTAGGTGTTGCTTTCCACCTTCTTTCTCAGGCCTCACGCAGGCATGGCAGAGACCGTTCTCCATACTTTGGATTGTAAAAGGGCCATGTCCTCCTAATTACATCAGACTCGGGGCCACCACAAAGTACCTCAGCTTTTCTTTTCCTATGACCTCAGCCAACTGGGGCTCCCAGTGACTAAGCGAACACTGTCCACTTGGGTAGTGGACTGCATTGCCCTTGCCTATGAGCAGGCGTGGATCTCGCTAAACCAGCGGGTCACGGCTCACTGAGTCAGAGTTATGGCTACTTCTGTGGCCAATCTGCATTCCGTTCCTGTGACTGAAATATGCCGGGCCGCCACTTGGTCTTCAGTCCATACCTTCGCAGCTCACTACTGCCTGGAGAGGGAGTCCCAACAAAACAGTGCCTTCATCCAGGCCGTACTTCATAATCTGTTCGGCGTGTAGGCAACTCCTGCCCTCCGACCCTTCTGTGTTCAGGCTACCAGAGTGCTGGTTCCCCGCCAGACACTTGGGTCTTGCGAGAGTCTCTCAGTAGGGATTCAACTGCTGTTGCTCATGGCTCACCCTTTGCAGGCATTTTTACAGGTTCTCAGTAGCCTGTAGCTGGGGAGTCCCAGATATGAGGGTTGACTTCCTGCTTGTTCCCAGAGAAAGCGTAGTTACTCACCTGTAACATGCATTCTCTGGGGACAGCATGAATCAGTCCTTACAACCCTCCCTCCTCCCCTTGGAGTTGCTTCTGTACTGAATTTTAAATTTTGCCGTCTTAGCTATGTCATTAGACTGAGGCAAGATGGCACCCTTGGGCAGGAAGGGAACCACGCATGCATGGTGCATCTCCCAAAGGCTTTCTTTGAAAGCTGGGGAGATGGTTCTGCAGGGGCTCCGTTGGCGCTGACTTCACCCATATGTGAGGACTGAGTCCGGTGTCCCTGGAGAACACCTGTTACAGGTGAGTAGCTATGCTTTCTGTAACTCCATTACTGGGAGCACCCCATTCAAAGTGACTAGTAGGCTTAAGTCAAAAATCGTAAGCAATGGTTTCATGACAACATTTTTCCAAAGCTACAGAACAGCAACTTGTTACTGAGATCCTCTGTGCCAGCAACATTCCTCAGTTGTCAGGCTTAAAGAAGGATTACAACTTCAGATCATTTGGTTACATACTAAGGATGTACTTTTCTGAGCTTGCATTCAGTTCATTTGGGTGCCTAAAAATCGAAACTGCACGCATATCACTTGTATGCATATATATCTATGAATTAATGTGCATACAATTGATTTGCATGCTTAAAAGATTTCTAGCACAAATACAGCATTCACCCAAAGAACGAATGGATAAAACAAATACAAAAAAATCCCTGAAAATCGGGAAAAATTTGTTTTAAACTAGCATTTCTTTTTGGCTGTGCACACTCCTCCTATTACATAGTGTGTGAAGGATCCAAGCTACAGCCAAGAAACAATGGATATAGGAAAATCAAGCAGAGCGCACTGCAGCTTTTCTGGACTACCTTTGAGATTCTGTTTTCCCTCTTGCTTGACAACTACTCAGAAGGTCGCACCATATCATTCCTCTCTGCTTGCAGCAATAAGTCGTGCCCTGCTTTTTTCTGTAATTACTCATTTTGTCAGTTCATTTGCGTTGGGTGGTATTAGGGATGTCCCCTTAAATTCGAAATGACATAAAGTTAACATTTTGTATATCATTTTCAAAATAAAATTACAGAAAAATGAATGGAATTCTGTTCTTTTTTTCTGTTTAATTTAGAACTCCATCCTCCCCCTCTAAATTAAACTCTTGTTTCAAACATTAAATAAAAGCCCCCCCCCCCCCTCCTCTTTTATCTTGCCTGGAGCCCAGGATTCAAATGGGGCAAAGATGACTGAGAATCTGCCAATAGTAACATAGTATATGAAGGTAGATAAAGACCAGCATGGTCCATCTAGTCTGCCCAATAGGTAGCAAAAGTAGGTGCACCCATCGCTCCATGCAGGTCACCCTTCTCTATTTCTTGAGGTATAAGAAATAATTGTTTGTTTTTATTTTATCCTCTTGCTATAAAGGGATCCGCTGTGTCTGTCTCGTGCCATTTTGAATTCCGTCACTGTATTTGCCCCCACCACTTCCAATGAGAGGGCATTCCAAGCATCCACCACTCTTTCGGTGACAAGGTATTTCTTGGCATTGCTTTTAAGTTTACTGCCTTGCAGCTTCATGTTATGCCCTTTAGTTTCCCAGCTTCCCCTTCTTTGAAAAAGGTTTGTTTGTATCATATCTCCCCTGTCCCTCCTCTCTTCTAGGGTATACATATTTAGGTCAAGTCTCTTCTCATACGTCTTCTGGTTCAGGCTCCAAATCATTTTGGTCACCTTCCTCTGAACCAAGTCTTTTTATATATTCGTGAGATATGGTTTCCAAACTGAACACAATACTCCAAGTGAGGCCTCTCCAATGACTTGTACAGGGGCATTAATATCTCCTCCTTTCTGCTGGTTATTCCTAAGATGTTTTAATACACACTGTTGGCAAATAACATTCCCCCCCCCCCCTCCCCAATAAAGACCAATGTGGAAATGCAAAGAAAACAAAATAAAAATATTTTCCCGGCTTTCACAAAGAGATTTTGTCTTAAACTTAGAACTTTTCTACGTGGCACACTAGCTCAACCTTATCCAAGTCAACACCTGCTGTACAGTATGTTTCCTCTATGGCCTGTGGTGGGGAATGTGATTCAACTTATGGAGCACCACTCGGGAAGAATTATTCTGATATCACCAGGTTGGCCTAGGAGAGCATCATTCAGAGATCTGATTCAGCTCCTGCGAGCGTCACCTCTTCGTTTACCTCCATCTCGAGGCCTATTGTATTAGGGGCCACTTGTTCTGGAGGACTTTGCTCCCTTCTTGCTTATGGCTTGGCTCCTGAAAGGAGATAGCACATACAGGCTTATCGATGGTGGTTTTCCACTCTGCTCAGAGCCCGGAGGAGGTCTATCAGCTTGGCATACATTTGGGTCTGGTGCCTTGAGTGTTGGTGCGGTGCACAGCAGCTGGCTTTTGAGGCAGCCAAAGTGCCATCTCTGTTGATCTTTTCTGCAGGATGGTCTCTTAGCTCCTTGAAGGTTCAGGTGGCAGCTTTGGCCTGTTTCAGAGTGCCATTGGTAAGTCTCTAGCCTTACACCTTGAAGTTTTGCACTTTCTTCAGGGGGTTTGTCGTTTGCATCCTTCCCTCTGGTCTGTGGTCTCTTCCTGGGATCCATTTCTGCTGCTCAGGGCCCTGATATCTGATCTCTTTGAGCTCTTGAAGCATGCTACTTGACACTCAAGACAGTCTTGATTGTGATTTGTTCCACAAGGAGGATTCTGAGCTTCTGGCTCTGTCTTGCCAAGATCCTTACCTATCTTTTTCTGAGGAGGCTGTTTCCATTTGGCCTGTATCTTCCTTCTTTCCTGAGCTGATGTTTCTCTTCATGTGAACCAGGTGGTTTGTCTACCCTCCTTCTCTAAGGAGCAGTGTCAGGGGAAGGATAAGGATATTCGCCTTGTGGATGGCTGGAGGATGCTTCTCTGGTTCTTGGTTTTTATAAATTCTTTTCATAAGTCAAACCATCTTTTTGTGCGGTTTGCTGGCCTGCGCAAAGTGACGCGGCGGCTAAGTCTGCATTGGGGCACTAGATTAAGGAGGCCATTGCCTCAGCAGATCTGTTGTGGAACCAGCCAGTTCCAGAAGGTTTACTTGCCCATTCTATCTGAGTGCACTGTTCTTATAGGCAGATCAGAGCTCAGTAGCCCCTGCAGACATTTGTCATGTGGCAACGTGGGCATCACTTTCCACTTTTGTCAAGCATTTCCGCTTGGATTTCCATGCTTGGGCAGACACAGCCTTTAGGTCTAAGGTTTTGCAAGCTGCTGTGTCTTCTTCCTGTCCAGTGGAGGCCTAGCTTTGTTTGGACTGGTCTAGCAGGACAATATGGAAGGTGTTATACATTTTACTTATCAGATGATGTCATTTCCATGAGTCCTACTAGACTAGTCCAGGGCCCACCCCCTGGAACTGTTTGCTCTGTTCTTCTGCAGCAGTACCCTTGGGTCTGCTATAATTTATATACTTGGCTCTGCAGGTCCATCTTCTACGGCCAACTTTCTGTTTGTTTTCTTGTAGAGTTCTCTGCTTACTCATTGTTGCCCACGTTGAGGTTGTGTGAGACTTGCCCTGTTCTCCCGTTTGCCTTGGGTCGAATACTGAAGAGACCTCTGGTGGCTGAGGTGGATAGAGGCATGGGAGTGATGTCATTGAAAGTTGGGCTTTTCATTCATTCTTTGTCTCCACTAATCTTGCTGGTAGGGGGAAAACAACCCACTTGTCTGGACTGGCCTATCAGGACTCAAGGAAAGGACATGTAAGTAAAATGTCACCATTTTAGACCAGTAATACATATACATACCTTGGAAACTGTCCTTGTTGTCCTTTTTACTTGCTGCAAGTCAAGCATAACTCTGATAAAGTATGGTTTTCAGATTGGGGGCTTGGAGGATTGCTTGATGGTAATGATTTGTACAGTATTCTGACAAACAAATCCACCGCTTCCAGGAAAAAGAGGTACTTTTAGAGAAGATTTCATAATTGCTGTCCACTGTGGAGGTAGGTTTATAAACTTCATCTCATATATATATATATATATATTGTGATGCAGCAAGGGGTACACAGCCTATGCAAATTCAGGTAAAAGAAAGACTTACCTCAGAGTCAGCTTTAGAAAGCAGCACTAGGCACTCTGAGTCACCGGAGCAAGGGAAATTCTTGCTACGTAGCAAACAAAAATCCCATCAGGAACACCTGAGTGAAAATCCCCAGGTCACGTGCAGAGCTAGGGATTACTTAAGGCAAGGTTCCAGTCAGTGGAGTAGATTGGGAGTGGCAAGAGGAGGAGCAAGAACACGAACACCAAAGGGAACTGCAGAGAGTAGGACGGCAGGTCGGGTTGCAGAGAATAGCAGGAGGTGTGGCTCTCATCAGCTGAGCAGAAACCCCAGGGGATTGCTGGGAGGAAACTCTTCTCACGGAGAACCAGGAAGTGAGTCTGACTCCAGCTCTCGAGAAGAGAGGTTCAAGGCAAGCTGTTCCAAGAGTAAACCTGCTACCAGAAATAACCTGAAAGAGAAGCTAGGAAGATCCCACTACACTAGAGACCGGTATGTGCCAGTTCAGGGCAGAGGTCACTGTGAGAGGAAAGTGTTGGGGGATGGGAACTCCAAGCACGTCTGCAGCCTAAGAAGTAGGTGTAAAACTAAGTCTCATTATACTCCTGCACAACCAGCCTGGAAGGCAAAAGCCATAAGGTATAGGGAGCCAAGTATTAAGGCAGTCCCTGCAGAGAGAAGGAATCCTCTATATGATTATAGGGAGAAGTTTAAAACCCCTAAATGCCAAGGGCGTGGTCCTGAATATAACTACAAGCAGCAAGGTGGTTCAGAACTGTTATTCTGGGAGGAGAGCCCAGGCAGAAGATACCACAGGCCAGAGAGGTATAGCCCTGAAGGGAGAAGAGCCTCTTTTGATTATTACAGTGATTTATCACAGGACACTGTGTCTGAGCGCCATTTGTATGAGGAGTCTGACACAGGGAGTTTGGGCACTGCTGAGGAGAATATGATATGGGAAGACGCTAGCAATCTTCCGGAGCCCATTCCCATGGAATGCAGCATGTGTTACAAACGCAGCCTTGCTATGTGAATGAATGCAAAGAGAACTTTGTACAGGAAATAAGGATTATTTGTTTGCCATTAATTTGTTGCTCTGTTCATCTTTGAGTTTCTGTTTTCTTGACAAGTCCGAGCGGGACGGGGAATAAAACCCACTTTAAGTTTCATTCAAAAATTGCTCTGAAAGACTCTTTTGTTTATCAAGCCAGAGCAATTACTTGTTTATAGGCCCTAGGCAACCGCCTATACAGGGCAATAAGGGCTCTAACCACGGGCCCCATCACAATATATATATATATATATCTTCCGGTACATGTAGCGGCTGTCTATAAAGTCACTGCATATGCCACTGTGTGGGAGTGTATATTCATACTATGACCCCACTCTATTTTGGGGCTTTTATGTTTATACACTAGCCCAGTCTCTTGAGCATTGTGCCAAAGTTCATGTATGTTCAGCAGTGCTCTACATATTCTATAAAAAGCTCAGTGCTCAGCAAACCTTTTATATAATACTAGTATAATTTTAGATAGTACTTTCCCCCCCTATTTGGCCTAAAGTGATCCTCCATATCTTTTAGGGGTGTTAACTGTGGAGCACACATTCAGTTCATTTGGACACATAAAGCTTTAAAGTACACACAAATCATTTGTATGCACTCATACCTAAAGTTAATATGCATACAACCAATTGCATGCTTAAAGTTCTTATGTATATACAGTGTTCACGTAAAAAAAAACAACATGAAAATTAGGAGAAAAATCATTTAAAACAATCTAAACTGATCGATTTTGACTATGTACACCAACCTTAGCTAAAAAATCATGTTATAAATAGTGCTGGAGAATGACAGCCAAGTAAAGCGCTCACATTTTAGGAATGCAGTGTAGATGATCTATAGAATAAACAGCTTTTTCATGGTTTCATGGCTACTTTCCCGTCCAGTAAACAAAGAGTGTGCAGGCCCGGGACAAAGGAAGGGGAATATAAGCTTTGAACTGAAGGATGCCTCCCAATGTGTCATAGCTAACTTAAGGGTGGGACTTTCATGTTGTTTGCCAGGAATGTTCTCTGAAATTCTTTATCTACTCATTCAGGATACACATTCTGATGCTCCCAGAAAAAAATTCCCACACTTCAAAGAGGGTTGCTGAGAAGTTACTGTCTGGCTCATTTGACTAATTGTTTGGAGGGGCAGGAGGGGGAATGAATTGCAAGACAAAGGCTTTCATACCCATAGAATCTAAAGGAAAATCTTTTTTTTGAAGTAGATTAATGTAATGTTATAATACATCCATGTTCTCTTAGGCCCCAGATCTGCAAATTTAAAAGTGTGAACAAAACTACAGTCTGGGCAACTCATTTTAGAGTTTACAAAGCACATGATTTATGTGAAATTTAGATGTAACTTTTTCAAATGTGATGCTGAACAGGATACAATGCTTACAACATATGGCTGGTAAACAAATGGTACCTCTAGTCCTTCCTGGTTTCATCTTTTGATTGTATAAGCCCCCCATCTCCCAGCCCCCTCTTATAGCTTCAAAAAATCCAATGAGTTACCAAAGTTAGTGATGTCTAGACACGATCTTGATGAATCAGATCCTTATAGCATGAGAACTGTTTCACAAGATGTGACCTGCTTTGTTAGCAATGCCTGCTAAGCTTTCACCCCTGTACAAAAGCATTTTGGAAACAGTTTCTGAAAAAGAGGTACATCAGGTAATCTCCCCCCCTCCCCAAATGAACCAAAGTAGTATGCTGAAGTACCATGACTAGCACAACGGCAACTTGAGCTGTCAAATCGTGGTTCCAGGACAGCACATAAAATTCTAATATCCCACAAAGAATGCTGGGGGCACTGGAAAGCGCGGCTGACTCCTAAGTTGTGTACAGTGGCTGCAGTCTGCAGGCCTCCCATCCCAGAACTCTGTCGATCCAATGGTGCACCGATTGCCCTGCCATGGACTGCAATGCGTATAAGGGCCTAGCTGCTCAGTGTCCAATTGAGGCTGTGAGGTGATGAGACACTCTACCCAGGGGAAGGCCAGTGAGGCATAATGAAAGTGGCGAGGCGCAGAAGCAGAAAGAGCCCAGTGGTGAAGGGCTCGCTCTCTAACCGTGCATTGCAGCCTTGCAGTTCTTCAGAAAGCCTGACTGAGAGGAGATTGGGGTAAGGATCAGGACCATCCTTCCCATGATAGCAACTTTATCACTTCCAAGCAGACAAATTGACAATGGATCAAAATTCTAAAAACTGACATATTAGATGCTCCTGCCACAGAGGGTCTGGTGAGAGAGCGGAATACTCCAGGGGACTGTCTAGACTAGAGGATAGGGGAAAAGGAATACCCCTGGAGTCTTGTGGGGCAGGGCGCACCTGGCTGAAGATTCACTCAGGACATCAAATACCCTTGCAGAGACAAGACAAGTGAAACAGCAATGAAATGCAACAAAGTGAAAAGCAGCCCAAACAAGGCAATGGTTTCTAACTCTATCTGAATAGCATCAGAATGCATATGCACTGGAATTCTCCTTTTGAAGGCTTTTGTACTGTCGAGCATTTTTTATACCACTGCTACCGAGCAGCTCCTGGTGCGATTCACGCACAGTTTATACTACAACTTGAGCCTTTGAAAAGAAACCCTTTTGTGTAGTAATTTACTACAGTTCAGCTAGTCTAGAATAACCTGTTTGTGGAGATGCAGGTTTACAATCTGAAGGGGAACTGAGAACCCTAGGGGAGGGGGTAGAGTAATCAGCACAGAACGGTGGGCACAACTCTCCAACTCTAGACACTTGACTGGATTGATCATGTTGGTCTTTATCTTCCGTCATTTGCTATATTGCTATATTTAAATTACTCACTTAAGCAATTTAACGCTAACATTCAAGATGCTTCTCAAATATGGAAAACAAATCATAATACTAAACTGTAATATCCATTGCAGCACTGGAACATAAAATCTAATAGTTACGACCAGGGCTGGCACAAGGAGATGAGGTATCCTAGGTGAACCTCATCCCTTTGCGCCCCCTGCGGCACACAGGACGTCAACATTGGAGAGCAGCGCCAAAGCTTGAAGGTAAGTGCCACGGGGCTGTTTCAAGCCATTGTTGTGTCTGTCTGTCTGTCCTGGAGATGGGTGACATCGGTGGCCAGAGGTACCCCTGAAGGTGCCGGAGCTCTAGGTGACCGCTTAATGGTAGCACCGACCCTGGTTAAGGCAAAAATTACAGGAGATTGTTTCATTATGCAAAAATGCAATGTGTGCCTTTGAGTCAGTCCTGACTCCTGGCGACCCAGAAGCTCCTGTTTCATTATATTTGACCTGAAAAGAAAAAATGGATATATCCAAGATGATAAATGAAGCGGATGCTATTTATAATCATAATGAAGAATAAAAACTAATGAAAGAGCAGGTTATATCAGAAGTGCAAACTTAAGTTGAACTTCAACTAATCTCCTGGGTTTAGTCTCATCCAAGATCCATTTTGGCTACCACTATCCCCAGCTCAGCTATGGCATCAAGAAAATTGACCAGGTTCAGAGAGTATATTTATTTAAACGTAGTTTAGCTTTACTTTTCCAATAGTAGCTCAAGGTAACTTACCCGTCCCTAGTCTACCCTTATTGTTATCTTCTGTCTTGTCTGTCTTAATTAGATTGTAAGCTCTGATGAGCAGGGACCATCTTTATATGTGTCTGTACAGTGCTTCATATGTCTTGTAGAGCTATAGAAATGATTAATAATAATAGTAGTAGTACGTTACATTCAGGTACTATAGGTATTTTCCTGTCCTCAGAGGGCACACAAGTTTGTACCTGAAGCAATGGAGGGTTAAGTGACTTGCCCAAAACATCTTTCTATCACCTCCGCACTATTAGAGCTCTTACCTTGAGCAACCTGCACTTACCATCTCGGTGTTGGCCTAAATGGTTAGTCGACTGGATTATGCAAACTCTCTTTATCATCATCTTCCTCTCACTTAATCATTTGTAGAGGATCCAAAATGTGGCCGTCAAACTTGTTACCCATTCTCGTTTTTCAGACCATGTTACACCCTTATTGCACTGCCATCATTGGCTTGCTCTTTCATTTCATTTTAAATTTAAGATTCTTTTGTTAGCTTTTAGGGCTTTTTTATTATGGAATACCTTCTTATCTTTCTGATCTTCTAATTGCTACTAGGGTTTTACCCTCACAATCTCATAATTGTTTGGTGGTGCCTTCCGCACATTCTGCTCAACTTCAGTCCACTTGACGTTCAGCATTTTATGTTTTGGCTGTGGAATTCATTGCTACTCTATATTCGGCAAGATAGTTCTTTGAAGCCCTTTAAGAAGAGTCTTAAGAATTATTTTTTTGAACAAGCCTTTGGCGGTTTGTAGGGTGTTGGTCTTTTAGAGCAGTTGTGGGAACTTGAATTTTATTTTATTTTGATCATTTGCACTCTTTTTGTTTTTGTATTTTATTTACTGTTTTGCATCGTACACTGCTTTGATGCATGTGTTAAAAGTGGTATATCAAATTTGAAATAAAGGAGTGGGATTCAAACACATTTCTCTGACTCTCAAATTGCTGTTCTTACTACTAAGTTATTCCTCTACTATTATCCTCATATTTTTCCATGCACTTAAGGGGTAAACAGAGCAGAAAGTGGCTCCCAATGAGCTGTGACAACTAGATTAGGGAATAGAGTGCCTTTTTTTCCTCTTTCCACTCCATTCCCTCCCTTCCTGTCCCCTGCACACTGCCAGGGAAGGGAGGGGCTGGAGTAGAAAGCAGAGGGTTGTCCTCTGTTGCCTGAAATTCACTAGCCAATAGAATCAGCGGGCAAAGCCTTTTTTACATGCCTACTGAGAAACATGGTGCCTCAGCACTCAAATCCCCAAAGCCTGCCTAATATAAGAACTGGTCCGCAAAGATCTGGAAAAGCTCATATTCTGGGGCCTTGAAAACAGTTTCAGTGCCCAAACTAACAAGATTCCAAACTGATTTAAAAACCTTCTTTTACACTCAAGCCTTTGGGGGGATACATTGGGAGGGGCAGTGGAGTGAACCATTGTTTGTCGGTCTTATGCCTTCATGTATTTGCGCTTTCTCTCTTTTTTTAAAGACTGCTGTAAACTGCCTTGTTGGCTTGAGAAATGGTATATCAGACCACTGAATAAACGAAACAATTGTGACCATGCTTTAGAGCAGGGGCTCTCAATTCAATTCTCGGAACACATCTACTGTAGCCAGTCAGAACAACTGCAGCGAATCTGCATGATAGAGCAGACATTGTGGGCGGCCGCCTAGTAGGGGCGGCGGGCCATATTACTTGTGTCTTGCTTCAGCCTGGTAGCTGAGGCCCTTAATTGTAATTAATTAATAGAAAGTGTGCCTTTGCCCTGTTTGCCCCTTCATGCTGGAATTCCCTCCCAACAGAAATCCGGTCCATAAACAACCTCCCCCATTTCAGAAAAGCCCTCAAACAGCACCTATTTATACAACACTTTGGTAATTCCGACAGCATCACCTAGACAGTATCACATGACCCTATAGCCTATCAATCCAACGCTGCCTAACCAATCCCCAATGATAACTCTCCACCTCACCCAACTATCCCCTTTAGGGCCTGTATCATAAACTCAGATATGATGCAATCCCCTTTTGTATATAATGTACAAAGTTCTCCTGTTATCCTTGTTTAAGTCTCCCTATTGTATAATATGTATAAAGTTCACCTGTTATCCATGTTTAAATTCCCTGTTCTATGTAAGTTCAATGTACGGCTGTTCCTCATTGTACAAACCTGTTCCTTGTAGACCGCACTGATGCCAAATAGTGCGGTATAGAAAAGCGTTAAATAAATAAATAAATAAATAGTTGTGGGGCAGTTAAAGCAGTCCAAGTGGAAATAGGCCAACACAGGAAAATTTATTTCTAAATTTTATTTTAATCATCAAGTTTGCAAATTGGACCTTGGCAGAAGGTTCCAAACCATTAACAGAAAGTGAGGATATTTTCTCCAACAGAAAGCTTCTTTGTAAAGGTACTTCAGCAGTGCTATAACAAATCAGTTTCCTTCAGTCTTTGGAACAAAACAAGTTTCCTTTTTCATCCAAACCAAACACAGTTGAAAAATCACTGTTGCAAGTAAAGTCCAGCTAACCTTGTTTATTTATTTATTTACATTCTCTTATATACCGCGCTATTCTGCATCAGTGCGGTTTACATTGAACAAACAAATTGTTGGCTTCTCCCAGCTGTTTCAGGTAAGCTTGAAAACAGGCTCTACTGTTTCAGCATAGGAACTAAACTGCTGTTGGAACAGTTTCATAGCACAAGTACTATTTCAGCTTTAAAATGAGACTTCTCTCTTTCCAGCACTTCACAGTATCAACTGCTCAGCATAACTACTTCTTGGCTTTCTTTATAATATCTAATAAATGCTTTCTAAGCACTTCTCATGCATAATGAACATTCCATTGAGACTTCTGTAGAATCTGAATCCCCTTTATAGAATTCCACCTCCATTTCTTCCTCAGTGCTACAAGGCTCAGGGACTGGGATACGTTCAGGGATTTCTAGTTTCACTTTCCTTAAAAGCTTAAAAGGTTTTCCCCAATGAACATTCCTTCTTCCCCCTGGAATAATGTCAGTGCTCCTAGACTTCCTTCCCTTTAGTGAATCACTTAAAGGTATTGTCTGGTTTACCTTGCTTGTAGAAACCTTCCTTTTGTCAGGCTTTCTAAAAGGCTCCGTTTCTGGCTCAGAGTCTGAGCTGCTTGCTTCTGAGTTAGAACTATAGTCCTGGAACTCTCTCAAGCTTCTTCCCGCTCTTCTCTGGCCCTGCCACTCGCTTTGGCAGTTCTGTCTGCTTCTCCTGGTTTCCCCAGTTCTCTCAGCTCTGCTGTGCTCTCTCTCTTCACTTGCTGACTGACCACGTTTAAATGTTTGCCAGCGTGCTTCCCTTTCTGGCCCCACCCTCTCTCTCCCTGCTGTTGCCCTGGAGACTGGGTGTGGCTTCAGGCTAGCCTTGCAAGTGTGTGTTTCAGTATTACTTTCATTTTGGGACCTGTGCTTAGGTGAGCCCATCCCCCTCTTAGGAGAAAAACCTTCTTTTTTTCTCTTTCCCAGGTCTGTGCTGCACCTGCCTCACCACAACATATATCTCTCGGGCATATTCATTGTGGTTATCCTCAAAATCCAACTGGCTGGGTTGAGAAACCCTGCTTTTATGCAAAGTAGGCGGTTTCATTAGTGTACATTTTCAAAAGGCTCTAGATCAAGAAATTAAATTTCTCAAAGGTATTCTCATGTTGCTGGACCTGAATGTTCAATTCTTTAGTAAAACGAAACATTGGGCTTGATGCAGAAACCCTCTGCTAGAGTCCAGTACTAAAGCTCTAGTGCAGGGTTTCCCAGTGCCAAGTTAGCATAGACATTTTGCTCAGTAATGTCGTCAGCAAACATCATGCAAATGAACTGTGTGAAAAAGGGTTTGCGCTAAACAAGGAGAGCAAGCCAGGCATACATGCACAAGGGTCTGTGTTAGCAACACCTAGATCCTGCACACAAAAATGCTTTTAGGACACTTGTGCACATGTAGTTGATTATTATCTGATGCATAAACAACAATATTATTCTGAGTAGAACTTCTACTCTGAATAATATTGCTATTTGTGTGCCAGATCACAATCCAGCACCCTTCCCCTGCCGTTTTTTTTATCACTCTCTACAGCAAAGCCAGAAAAAAGTTCTGGGACTGCAATGCTGAAGCAAGAGGCTGACTGCAGACCTATGAACTAATCCTCAGCGCCTCATCAGACCTTGCATTAAAATCCCAACACTGAACCCAGCCTTCTGGTCATCTGCGCTGCATAGCTAATTGCTTCATTACTATCTATTTAAACAGAGTTGAATGCACTGGGTGCTGCTTTTAGTGCAGGCATTTGCGCATTACTTATGCTAGTGTTAGATTCCTTCCTGCGTTCTGCATCCATGTTAGTGCAGAAAATTCTCTGCAAATACAGCACTATTGCCTGTGCTAATGGTAGTGCATGTTACTGTGTGAAACTATATGCCGACTCTAGAGGAATAGCGGTGCTGTTAGAGTGTGCCATTTTTTCTTGCCTCCAAGTCTGCCATGGGGGCTGATTGCATTACCTCCATTCCTCCAACTTACTGCTCCCTCCCAAAATCCAAACTAGCTGTCCAAAGCCCCAGGAGTCTTCCTTCCACCAGCTTTCTCTGCCTCTGTGATCTGAGAGGAAACTCTCTGGACAGCTCCCCCTGAAGGCATAGACAGCTGTGTTCTCAATGTTGCTGCTAAGGCAACTAGTTCTTCCTCTGGTGTGGTTCCTTCTCAGGGCCTGCCCCAGAGTTGATTTAAGGTGCTGATGCCTTAGGAAAACCTTAAGCTTTACATCCCCCATGGCTGTCAAAATCTATTGTTTAATTTTGAATATCGTGCTCTTTGCTCCCCTGAAATTGCCACCCAAGGCAACTGCCTAGTTTGCTTAATGGTTGGTCCGGCCCTACTCCTTCTTGACTTGCTTTACTACAATCTCAAGGCTCAGTAAGGCTTCCACTTCAAAACAGCAGATACGCCCATGTTAAGCTGTGCATCTGAAATGGACCATAGAAATACTCCCAAGATTGCTTGGGACAAGGGCTGGTTTGTTGGAATGGGCTTCACTTTAACCTTCCTCTTAGGCCTATGAGCAAATAAAGAACATGACCAAGAGCTCATTCAAGTCTTGTTTCCCACTTGCTTCCAACTTGGACTTCCCCTTTCTCATTCCCATTTATTTAAGCATCAGCAATGTCTTCAAGTTCTTTAAAATAGATACTCCAGAGCCTAAAAAAGTGAATTTTATAAACAGCTACTGAAATGATGGCTCCTTGCTTTAACCCAAGGAATACTTCTGTGTTAAACTATGACGATTTTCAACATGATTGGACAGTAACACAAAGGGACATATTTACTAAATCATGCTGCCCGGTAGTATGGGGTTTAGTGTCATGCTAAAAAATAGCACAGGTCCTCATGCCAAAAATCCCTTGCTACTCTGGTAGCACATATCAGGGCTGGGACTGAGCGCGATGGAACGGAATGTAAGCTTGTTTCAGATAGTGTGGGCATTAGTGGCTCACGCTAACTGTGCTTGATGCCCTTTGTGTGGGTGCACATGATGCCACCTCAATGGCAAATGGGGGAAAGATGCCACATTGCGAGTTTGCATTTTTCAACTTATTTACTCTAATGTATCAGTAGCATAGCTCCTAAGCCAGGATTTGGTTCAAATTGTTTTACTTAAGTTCTGATTTTAGTGTGTTTGTCAATATTCAAAGCAGTGTAGATTTATCTGCAAATATTTAATTTTTAGTGAGTTTCTCATATGCTGCAGTTCCAAAAATTCTCACCAGACTTATCCAAGACAGAATAACTTTCAAGCTCTTTTGAGTTTTCTCGTTCCCTACCTGGCCTCGATGCTCATTTTCTCTTGATTTGATGTTTCCCCAGAATCCAATTACAGAAATAAATCAAGCAAACGTTGGCGGCGCAATATGTGGAAAGTGACTTTTAAAAGTGCAGAAATTCATAAAATGATACACTTTTATGTTGAAATTATTTTTTAAAAAAACACTGCAACAGATATTGTGCCCTTTGATGAATGAGCAAATAGCAGCTGCTATTGGTTTGCTTAAAGAAAACAAGCTAAAAGCCTCGCAGGCTTCACCCAATTTGGTTCTTTTTTGGGCCTTTTTACTATGATCTGGCAAGTTCTGAAAGGCTAGTTTTGAATCGGCATTTTTCTTCTTTAATCTTTAAAGCCCCTTGCACCAAGTCACTGCCAAATTGTGAAGAAAATATGTTCAGACTGCCCTTAGTCCTTCTCCATTATATATTTGGAAAGTATCTGCCAAGACAGTTATAAAATTACATACACAAAAACCAAATAAACAAAAAGACAAACCAAGCAATATCATTTTTAAGTTCACTCCTCCCAAAATGCTTCCCAAAAGTGCGGCTTTTAGCCTGTTCCTAAAATACAATCATTGTTTTCTAATGCATCTGGGCTTCAAGTATGTTCCATGAAAAGAGACCTGCTGCCGTGAGCACGCATTCATTTTATTTCCGAATCACTTGTACACAGATATATCTATGAATTAACACGCGTACAATTGATTTGCATGCTTAGAAAAGTTCTGCTTACATACGTTGTAGACCTAAAGAACGGCTATTTGAAACAAACACAAAAAAAATTCATGAACATTGATACAAATGAATTTTAAATGACTACAAAACATATGTTTCCTTATTGTTCCTCCAGTTTAGTCCTCCACCTCTGGGTTGTGTACCTCCTCCTGCAGCTTGGAGACTGGGCATGTCAGAATCGTGACATCACAGAATCGTGACATCACTGGATATATCCTGCTGGTCTCTTCCATCAGCCCCAGTGTATCCAGTCTCCATGCAGCAGGAGGACGTAGTGAGCCTAGGTCTGGGGTCACTTGAGGAACATATAAGGAGCTGTTAGGTAGCTTAGCGGTACTTGTAGGTTGATTGGCTTTAATTTCATCATTTCCCATGCTAAAGTTTTAAATCTGGCGCTGTACCTTTAAAAAAAAACAAACATAAAGGAAGAGAGAAGCGTCGCACCGGCCCGGGCTGCCTTTCTCTTGTGGTTGTGAGCTATTTTGTTGAGGTTCACTAACAGATCTCTCCTCCTTGACTGTATGGAGGAGAGCTCTGTAGAAGGCACCCTCACTCCCTTCTTTCCCGCGGAGCAGCGCTGCGATTGAGACTGTGAAGGCAGTGCAAGTTTCACTGGCGGCTTCCCGCTCGATCCCGAGCCGAGCGGGACCGCGCGAGCTGCATTCCCTGCGTCGGAGGATCAAGAGAGAGTCTTCTAAGAGGGGTAAGGCTAGTTTGGCATACCTGGGCAGGAGCTTCAGATTGGCAGCCGGTGCGGCGGTCAGAGCTCTGGTGTTTATTGAAATTTGGCGCCATTTTATGTTCCCTTTAGCCGGCGGCCATTTTCTCACTGTGTGTTCGCCGCATGCTGCTTAGCGGCTCGGGGAGCGGGGCTGCAAGTGGTACTGGGGTCCCATGGCAGTAGTTTGCCTTATTGGGGCTTTACTTTAGTTTAGTTGATTTCTTTGCAGCCTAGTCTTTAGAGCTGGATAGCTGAATCAATTTATTTTCATTTGTTTGCTTTCGTTCTTAGGGGGAGATTTCTCTTCACACTTGGGACAGAACATCCCTGTCTCTTTGCTCTGCAGGAGTTTAGCATACTTTATTTCATTAATTTCTTTCATTAATTTAATTTAATTTATTTACTAAGGTGCTTTGGTTAGTGGTAAAAAAAAGTTTTTTACTGGGGTTGGACTTATGGCAGCACGCCCTCAGTGTGTCGTTTGCGGTACCCGCAGGGGTGTGGTGGCTGACTACGGCGTTTGCCGGGGCTGTGCGTCAGTGTCCACTAGTGTGGAACAATAAATGGACGTTAAGCAGCCTCAGTAATCCCAGGATCCTTCGGCAGGACACGAAGGTGAGACCGAGCGGTCAGCATTGCAAGGGTCCTCCCAGGAGGTATCTGCTGGCCCATCAGGGGCGGTGCCGGTCTTGGGGGCGGGACTGCTCCCCGGGGATTTTTGCCCTGATTTGTGTTACTTATGCATCAGGCATTTTGTAAATTCCGGCAGGGCAAGGTACCGGAGTCTTTGCCTTTGCCTAGTCCAGGGCGGGAGTCCACGGTAGGTGATGGGGGTAACCTTTCCCTGAAGCCTCTAAAGCGGGCACGACCTCATGACTTGTCCACTGGTTGCGAGTGGCCTGAGACGGAAGAGGCTGAGGGGGAACTCGAAGCAATCATGGAGGACCTAGAAGAAGGAGAGATACAGGAGCCGGAGGATCAGGCAAAGATAATTAGGGTGTTCAGAAGGGACGAGTTGATGGCACTTATCACGGAATCCCTTCAGACACTAAACCTCGCTATGACCCTGATAGCAGAAGAGGAAGAGATAGAGGACCCGATAATCCAAGCGGTAAGGCAAACCCAAATAGTATTTCCCATTCACCAGGTGGTTGATCCAAGAAGAGTGGGATCAGCCGGAAGCAAGTCTCAGAGGGATTAGAACGATGAACAGGCTCTATCCCTTCATGGAGAAGGACAAGGAGAAATTCTGCTCTCCGCGAATTGATGCGGCAGCATCTGCGGTTATGAAGAAGACCACTATACCGGTGGAGGGTAGTGCAGCCTTAAAGGATGCACAGGATAGGAAGGTAGACAGTTTGTTGAAGCAATCATTTGAGGCTAATGCTCTGTCCTTGCAAGCTTCCATTTGTGGGACTTGGGTGGCACGAGCATGTCTCCGATGGTCTCAGCACTTGAGACAGTCACCTCGCCTAGAGCAGGAGGACGTCAGGGAGCTGGATTGTCTAGAGTCTGAGTCGGCCTATTCAGCTGATGAGCATTACGACTTGATTCGAGCTCTCGCTAATAGTATGGCTTCCTTAGTGGCTGCCAGGAGGTCCCTGTGGTTGAAGAACTGGGTGGCCGATGGGTCGTCCAAGGCTTGTCTAAGTAAGCTTCCGTTTAAAGGGAAGTTATTGTTTGGAGAGGACCTGGACAAGTTGGTGAAGGATCTCGGGGAGTCCAAGGGTGGAAGACTCCCGGAGGATAAGCCAAAGCAAGGCAAGTCCTTACCGGCCTTTCGGGGCCACTTTCGGGATTTCAGGAGATTTCATACTTCTCGTTTGGGGGGTTTCCAAAGGGGAAGATTTGCTGCTTGAGCCCAAGGGTTTCGTGGAGCAGGTAGAGGTTTCGCGGCAGCTTCAGCTGCGGCGACTCGGCGACTCGAAAACCACAATGAAAGGAGGCTGATCCCGGTGGGAGAACACCCGATTGGCGGGCGACTTTGGGAGTTTCTTCCTGCCTGGGCCCAAATAACGTCCGACCAGTGGGTCTTAGAGGAAATTCGCGAGGGTTGCGCACTGGAGTTAGCGAGACCGGTGCGGGAGTCGTTCGTAATGTCTCCCTGCAGAGGTCCGCAGAAAACCTTGGCAGTATGCAGTACGTTAGATCGGCTTTTACAATTGCGAGCAGTCATGCCAGTGCCAATTGCAGAGTACGGTATGGGTCGATACTCAATTTATTTCGTGGTGCCAAAGAAAGATGGCGCTGTTCAGCCTATATTAGATCTGAAAGGGGTGAATCAGTGCCTTCGGGTACCGCACTTCCGAATGGAAATGTTGAGGTCGGTCATTGTGGCGGTAAGGCAAGGAGAGTTCTTGACTTCCCTCGACCTTACGGAGGCATACTTACACATTCCGATCAGAGCAGCTCATCAAAGGTTTCTGCGATTTGCGCTCCTTTGGGGGCAATATCAATTCCAAGCATTGCCCTTCAGTCTGGCGCCGGCGCCACGGACGTTCACCAAGATCATGGTGGTGGTAGCGGCAGGGGCGTTGCAGAAGGAAGGAATTCTGGTCCATCCTTATCTCGACGATTGGTTGATTCGGGCAAAGTCCCAGGCAGAGAGTGTTCAGGTAACAAAGTAGTGAGGTTTTTTCAGAGTCTCGGTTGGGTGATCAATCCGACCAAAAGCCACCTAGTACCTACCCAGGATCTCGAATATCTGGGGGTGCAATTCAACACTCAGCAGGGAGCGGTGTTTCTGCCAGACCGGCGGGTTCAAGCTCTGCGGCTTCTGGTGCACAAGTTCAGAGCCACCCCTGCTCCCTTGCAATGTTCCCTCTAATTTTCTGTAGGCTGTGTGCGCATAAAATATCAGCTGTGTGCAGCTTTTGAAGGAAGGTTACATTTTTGTGCGCCACATAACGACACTCGGAGTTATATACTTTAAAATTTGACTATACGTCAGAATACAGTATGTACACCACATTGATTTTAATCATTTAGTAATCGTCTATTTTCTTTTAATTTGAAGTGGGAAATTTCTAGTAATTACATTCACAACTTTTACATTTTAAGATGTCTGTGTTGTTTTCTATCAGAATCAGAGCTGTAATTTTTGTGCTCTCTATTGTAAAGTACGTGCGCTCGCTCGGCGAGGTGTGTGCGCGCGCACAGCTTAGAGGGAACAGTGCTCCCTTGGCTTGGACTTATCTACAACTGCTAGGAACAATGGCGGCAACCCTGGAAGCGGTGCCTTGGGCCAGGTTTCATATGCGACGGTTGCAGAGCGTGCTGCTTTGATGGTGGTCGCATCAGTCCGATTCGTTGAACAAGCGGCTTCCCTGTCCTCTCTAGGTCCGACAGTCTCTTTGGTGGTGGCTGCTTCCGGGCTCATTGAAAGCCAGAATGCCTCTGGAGCAGCTGCACTGGATCCCGTTGTTGATGGATGCGAGTCTTGGGGGATGGGGAGCTCATTGTGGGGAGCAGTTCGCACAAGGCACATGGTCCGTTCAAGAAAGCGAGTGGTCGATCAACCGCCTAGAACTGAGCGCAGTCTATCTGGCGCTTCAAAGGTTCGACGTCAGGTGAAAGGTCGAGCGGTGCGAGTCCTGTTGGACAACTCGGCGACGGTGGCCTATATCAATCGACAGGGCGGTACAAGAAGTGAGGGCATGGAAGAGGAGGCAGAGATGCTGTTTGCTTGGGTGGAGCAGCGACTGCAGGCAATATCGGCGGCGCACATTGCAGGGAAGGACAATGTGATGGCGGATTTTCTCAGCAGGGTTCGCTTGGATGCAGGAGAGTGGGAGTTGCATCCAGACGTGTTTGCACACATCGTTCGCAGATGGGGGCCACCTCTCATGGACCTCATGGCGACCTTTCACTCGGCGAAGGCCAGTCGTTTCTTCAGCCGGCGTTGGGAACGGATGTCGGACGGAATTGATGCCCTGATGCAACATTGGCCGACGGGCGGTCTCCTATATGTCTTCCTACCATGGGCGCTCATAGGTCGAGTAATTCAGCATATAGAGGCTTATCAGGGAAGAGTGCTTTTGGTGGCTCCAGATTGGGCGAGACGTCCTTGGTATGCCGATCTCATTCGTCTGCTCGACAGACGTCCCTGGAGATTACCAGTGTTGGAAGATCTCTTGCTACAGGGGCTGCTGAGAATGCCACAGGTGGATCGGTTCTCGCTTACAGTTTGGCAATTGAAAGGGCAAGGCTGAAGAAGAAAGGTTATTCTGGAGTGGTAATCGCCACTTTGCTGAGAGCCAGGAAGAGGTCCCACCTCTCTGGCATATGTTCGTATTTGGCGTATTTTCGAGGACTAGTATTCTCGGAGGCAGGTTTGGGCGGCTACAGTATCCGTTCCCTTGGTCTTAGCTTTTCTGCAAGATGGATTTGATAAAGGGCTAGCAGCCAGTTCCTTGAAAGTCCAGTTGGCAGCTATTTCATGCTATAGAGGAAAGGTGCAGGGAATTGCACTGGGTGCACATTCAGATGTTTTACGTTTCCTTAAAGCAGTTTCCAAGCTGCGGCCCTTGAAGAGGGTCATAGTTCCGCCGTGGGATCTCAATTTGTTCCTAGGAGCATTGACGAAAGAACCGTTTGAGCCTTTACACCAGGCATTGGTAAAGGATGTGACTTTGAAGACGGTGTTTTTGGTAGCCATCTGTTCGGCGAGGCGAGTTTCAGAGTTACAGGCATTGTCCTGTAGGGAACCATTTTTGTCCTTTTCTAGGGAAGAGGTGGTATTGCGCCCAGTGCTGTCCTTTTTGCCTAAGGTGGTGTCTGACTTTCACCTGAATCAAACAGTTTCTCTTCCAGTTCTAGGTTCGCTGGAAGGGGCGGCTTCTGATCGGAGTTTGCGCCTTTTGGACATAAGGCGAGTGTTACGGCATTACTTAAAGGTTTCTGAAACCTTTCGCAAATCGGACCATCTGTTCGTGTTATTTGGAGGTCCCCGCAAAGAGGAAGTGGCGGTGAAGGCGTCCATTTCAAGATGGATTAGAGAGGCGATTGAGTCGGCATATCTGTTGCAGAGTCGTGCAGTTCCACCGGGCTTGAGGACTCACTCTACCAGAGTGCAAGCAACTTCCTGGGTGGAGCACAGTCTGGTTCCGCCGGGGGATATCTGTAGAGCGGCCACCTAGTCGTCTCTTCATACTTTCAGTAAGTACTACCGCCTGAATGTTCTGGCGGCGAATGATACTTGTTTCAGATCAGCGGTGTTGCGAGTTGGCTGGAAGGGTCCCTCCCAATGATTACTGCTCTGTTACATCCCAGAGGTGGAGGACTAAACTGGAGGAATGATAAGGAAAGGTAAATTACACTTACCTGGTAATTGTAGTTCCTTTAGTGACTCCAGTTTAGTCCTTGTACCCGCCCGGGGTTGTATGGCAGTGGAGGTTCAGTTGGGAGAGGTGCAAGATTACCAGTAGGTGTCATTCATAAGGGCTTTTGGTCACGGCTCTGATCTTGTCTATCTGTTTCTGCATATTCTTACTCTGTGGTTTCCTTATTCTGTATGGGGCGGAAGGATAAGGTGCAAGGCCGTTTCCTCCTTCCTACAGAAGGGTCATGTTATACAGTTCATAGTTACAGGTTAAAGTTCAGCGTAGTGTTCAAATGTTTTATATGATAGCTACTTATTTGTTGCTCCTTTGAGTGTGCTTTGTTAATAGTTCACTGGGGCTGATGGGAGAGACCAGCAGGATATATCCAGTGATGTCATGATTCTGACATGCCCAGTCTCCAAGCTGCAGGAGGAGGTACACAACCCAGAGGTGGAGGACTAAACTGGAGTCACTAAAGGAACTACAATTACCAGGTAAGTGTCATTTACCTTTTTTGGCCATGCACACCCCTAAGAAATAGCCCATGTTTCCACCAATCAGGCATTCCTTGATGTTGGAAGCTAAAGAAACTACCTACCAGAAGAACAGTGAAGACATATTGGGGCATAAAATTCCCATAATGACTGCAGAACATATGGCCTTTGCCCTAAAGTGGCTGATCAGTTAAGCAGAGCACTTTAAATTTAATACAGTACTTTACTGGCAACCAGTGTAAAAATCTCAATACTGGGGCGATATGATCGCTATGTTTACCCCCTCCTCCATGATCAATCTGGCTGCCACATTCTGCACTAATTACAAAGGACCAATATAAAACTGAGGCAGCCCCAATCGCATTATTCATTATTCATTTTAGACAAGCAACAACGTCAGAGGAAGATGACCAAAATGATTTGGAGCCTGTGTCAGAAGACGTATGAGGAAGACCCTAGAGGAGAAGAGGGACAGGAGAGATATGATACAGATCTTTAAATACTTAAAGGGTATTAATGAACAAACACACCTTTTTCAAAGAAGAGGAAGCTGTAAAACTAGAGAGCATAAAATGAAGCTGCAAGGAGGTAAACTTAAAAGCAGCATCAGGAAATACTTTTTTACTGAAAGGGTACTGGATGCTTAGAATTTTTATTTTATTTTATTTTCTTAAAATAGTTTTTCTATACCGCCCCTTCCAGAGATCAGGGGCGGTTTACATTTAAACAAACCAGATACATGGAACAGTATCTCTCCCGATGGAGGTGGTGGGAATAAATACAGTGACAGAATTCAAAATGTCATAGGACAGACACAGTGGATCCATTTATAGCAAGAGGATGAAATCAAAATAAACTTTCAGTAATTATTTCTTATACCTCAACAAGATAGGTATCTTCAGCTCGAAGCATCTCTTCCTAGGTTTAAGTTGGGCCTTAAAACATACTTTTTTGAGATCGTGTTTAATTAAGACAGTATGAATTTCTGGGTGGTATCTGCTGCAGGATTCTCTGGTTTCTTCACTTCCAGTGCTGCATGCATCTCGTAGCACTATATAAATGATTAGTAGTAGTAGTAGTGATTCTGTTCTTTTGCTGTTTGTGCTTTTTAGCCGTGTACTTTTTATGTGAGCCACTGTGATATGCTATTGAATGGTGGTATATGAATCTCTGCAAAAAGCAGAAGCATCCTCAGTTTGTTAAAAGCCACCCAAACCACATTCCTAACTTGGTTCTGTAAACACAAAAGTAAATGTAAGCTCACCCTCAAATATTTCACCTCCTGAGCTAAGAGAAGTACATCTTTAACCATCAAGGAAACAAGGAGCTCCATCAACTTCCTATTAGACATTCAGCACAAGACCATTTGAGGGTAATCAATCATTAACCGTCCTAATAACTGAAGACACCCTCTCGGTAGATCCAAAACTAGAACAATATGAGACCCACAACTGAATGTCATCAGCACAGAATACACACTCAGATCATTCATTAACTAGATGGTGATGGTGTTTCTATCTATAATGAATGGTCAATACTATGCCTCTATCGATAATGTTTGTCCTAATGTTTAGTCTTGGCAATGGCAGTGACAGATTTAAAGACAACAGTACAGAATAAAGTTATTAACGAGGGGCCAACAGGAGCCCAAGTCTGAGATGCCTTTGACTGTTCCCCTTCAAACTATTTGACCATAGGAATGCAATTATGGAATACAGATATGCACACGAATAGTTTCAAAGTTAGGCATCTGGATTCCACTTGCAAGTTAATAACAAATAAATGAATATACAGTAATAAAATAACAACTTTTATGTGATGATCTTTGATCATAAATTATTACAGAAATGCACATTTAGAAATGTTCCGTCTCCCTTCTGACAAACATAAATGTTGCTCTAACAAAAGATGACTGTGCATGAACTCTAAGGGGGTCAATTTAGAATCTCTGTTTGTGCTTTGGACGTCTGAAAACAGGCGTAGAAATGCTCAAAGCAAGGAACTGTCTCCAGAGCTATTTTGGAAGCCAGCTGTGGGGATGTTCCCAGTGTGAACAGAGTCTCGTGGAGGAAGCATGGCTGGGGAGTCCCCAGGAACCGAGAGGTGTGCTTAAGGCATTTCCAGGGAGCAGGATGTACCCACCTGGCCACAGAAATGTCAGACGTCCAGTGTCATGTCTAACTTTTTACCTGCTCCATGTTTTAGCTGAAAAACACAGAAGGTGTAACGAAGAAAGCACTCTGTCATCCGCAGTACTCGGCACAATTTCAACTATAGCAGCAGTGGGATTGGAACCCTGACTGCTCTCTTTCTAAGCCACTATACCATTATGCTGGGTTCTGAAATACGTTTCTAGGGATGTCTAAGTAGATTGATTTGATTATTTATTTATGTGATTTTTTTTTATACTGTCATATCATGAATTGTAGCAGTTTGAATAAACCAACTGAATAACATTGATCAAGGTAGTGATGACACATAACTAACAAACAATCAGAGATATATACATGATTCGAATACCAGAAAACTATTTACAATTAGTCTGTTCTTGATGACTCTTGTGCTTTCAGCATTATGCATTTTTGAAGAGGTAATCAGAGCAATGTAATGTATTGTGGGGTTGAAAGTAAGTAGAGAAATTGTGGAGTGTTGATTCTTCTCAAGTTTATGTCAGGTCAGTTAGTTGGAGTGATCTCTCTTTGTCCAAAATGTTCTATAAATAAGAAAGCTTTGAGATGTGTGTGGAAGGTGGAAAGGTCGTTATATTTCTAAGTCCCTGTGGTAATGAGTTCCAGAGCATTGGGGAGAGATACTCGAATGCCCTGTTACTTGTGTATTGTTTTGTCATTCTGTAATCCGGGGGGGGGGGGGGGGATTAGATGTTCCTTCAGCCGTCCCTTTTGGGCATGTCGAGGTTTGTGAAATCACTTCTACATTTTTTTCAGATATTTTGGCTTAGACATCCCAGATTACACTTGGATGGATCTTCTAAAATTCCCCTCTATGAGCCTGATTCAGGAAGGGGCAAGTCTGGGCCGTCCAGACGTCCCAGAACATGACGAGCTCCATTGTACCTGATTCTGCACTGCGGGATCCTCTCTATTTTTTAAAATATGCATATACATTGCAACTTTGCCTCCATTCTACCCAAATTATGCCCCTACAAGTAGATCATTTAAAAACAGAGACACTAATTCCACGTGGCTGCACAATTTTATAAAAGCTCTTTTTGGTTTTTAAAAATGGTTTTTGCTGTGTCAGTGCTGGACAAGTCATTTTATTTATCTGTTTCTTTATTTAACGGGATTTTTTTGTAGCAGGTTTGTTTGGGTGCTGGGTGAATTGCATTTCCAGCATCTAAGGTCATCCTTTGGTTTGAGTGGCACTGTTCAGAATCTGGAAGTGATGTGTTCAGTTTCTTGTCTCTAACGAAGGTGTTGTATTCACTGAAACATGTTGAGCTGCTCCTGAAAAGGTGAATACAACAGACCCAGGACTCATCTTCTCTGTCGTTGGATTGACTGTGATGACTTAATTTTATGTGTATTTTATGTTTAGTGAGTTTAAACATCTTTCAGCTTTGAACTGACTATTCTTGCATGTTCATTTTCTGTCTGTTTAATTTAGCTGCTCTTTGGTGATTTTACATGTGGAAAAACGTAACATTACTCACATATTGTTTAGGTTACTATCAGTGATTGTACTCGGATAAGGGTTGACATAATTTTATAGATTTTGCTATCTTTACCAACAGCAATAACTATAAGAAAAGAACAAATGTTCATAGTATAAGAGTAAACTCTAAAATAATATTAATACATATTTCTTTGTATATAAGTGAATACATGGTATGGACTTTCAGCAGAAGTGGTATACAAAATTGTACAAACAATGAAATGAATGATCAACTGGTTCTTAGAACATGACTGTATAATTCAGATAAATTGAATCATTCCATATTAATTAGAAATCCTTTAGCATCACAATCTGTGAATTACTGGGAAGGGCCACAAAAAGCAGCCCTAGCTGCTAGAGCAACAAACCAGCTGACATTTAAGAAATCTCTTTACAGTTCTCGCTTAACGGAGCCCTCCCCAGGATACAAACATTTAATTCCAGAGAAGGGCTCAGTACGTCAGCAGAACTTTCTATGTTTTGGAGTCTTCTCTAGGTTTATAAACCAAAGAGATCAGAATAAAAGTAGCAATGAGGGAAGCTGAGTATTTGGCCATTTATGTAGAAAACCAGTTGATTCTCAATTGACTAGCTGCAGTTATGAAAAGAGCCAGCTTCCAAGAAACGAACAATCATTTTTTCTAAATCCATGAGCATTATCGTCTCTCTTCAATAGCTCTTTCCTCTAGTAGGGTTCAGCTCAGCAAAACTGAATTAGATGGTTTTTCAAGGAGAATCTGAATAAACAGTTTTGCATAACAGCAGGATGTAACATCATTTTGCTGTAGTAGAGAAGCCCACGATGGAACAACAAGAGGCTGTACTGTGTTGATGGACTGCATCTTTCTATGGTAGGCAAAAGGATCCTAAGTGAAAAATTCAGGCAATATGTGGATAAGCATTTAAACTAGGGAAAGGGGATGACAGATGGGAAAAAAACAAGTTCAGGAGGTCACTCTCAGCAAGAACATAATATTGGTAATAGTCATCATATCAGTCCACACATCAATGACAAGAGAGAAGAGGAGTCTGCAACACAATCCGTCCAAAATACAAGCAAGCCAACCAACAATTGCTGGATGGCAATGAGCACAAATGCTCATAATCTAGCCAACAAAGCTCCTGACCTAGAAGCCTTGATGGTGGAAATGGATTTGGACATTGTGGCCATTACAGAAACATAGTTTAATGAGAGCATGAATGGGATATAGCCATAGCTGGCTATAATTTATTTAGGAGAGATAGGCAAGGCAGAAAAGGAGGAGGAGTAGCCCTATATGTCAAAAGCAATATTAAAGTTGCTGAAATGCAGGGGACATGGGGAAAAGAAGAAGCGCTGTGGATTGTGTTGGAAAGAGGAGATGGCACTGTCATCCACACTGTTGTAGTCTACAGGCCTCGAACTCAAAATGAGGAAATGGACAGAGACTTGATCATTGATATTGCAAAGGTAGCTATGAAGGGAGAAGTGATTACACTGGGTGACTTTAACCTACCAGATGTGGACTGGAGTATTCCTTTTGGAAATTTGGAAAGAAGTAAAAGATTGTACATGACTTCCAAGAAGCATCGCATAGACAACTGGTGATAGAACTGGCCAGGGAAAGATTGATGCTGGTTTTAGTGCTCACCAATGGAGAAAGCGCGTTGAATGTCCAGATGGGAGCCCATTTGAACAGCAGTGATCATCACACAGTATGGTTTGAAGTAAAAGCCAAGGCAGACTCCAATCACAGCAAACTCAAATTCCTAAATTTCAAATACGCTGACTTAAATAAAATGGGAAAGTACCCGAAGGAGAAGTTGGCAGGATAGGAGGAGTTAAGGGAAGTGGAATTGCAGTGGGCTAAACTTAAAGAGGCAAGGGGCAATGGATATATATGAAAGGAAAGTAAATAAAATAAGAGGAAAATAAAACCTATATGGTTCACCAAAGAAGTGGCTGCACAAATAAAGGCAAAAAGCTCAGCTTTCACAAAATTCAGAACATCATAAAAAGAGGAACACAGAACAGGATACAGGAAAAAGCTAAAAGAGACAAAGAGAAATAAGGATAGCAAAAGCAAAGGCGGAAGAAAAGATAGCTAAAGATGTGAAGTGTGGAGACAAAACTTTTTTCAGGTATATTCGGGAGAAGAGTAAGATCAGAGGTGGAATTGCAGGACTCAAAAGTACTGAGGACGGATTGGTGGAAAGTGACAAAGAAAAAGCAAAAATGCTAAACAAATACTTCTGTATTCACGAAAGAAAATTCTGGAAAAGGGACCATGAAAAACTGAAAAACATACAAATGGGAAGGGAGTAGATACCACATCATTCACAGAAGATAATGTTTTTGAACAGCTTGCAAAACTGAAAGTGGACAAGGCTATGGAACAGGATGGGATACATCCCAGGGTACTGAAGGAGCTCGGAGAGGTTCTGGCAGGGCCTTTAAAGGATGTTTTCAATTGATCCTTGGAGACTGGAGAAGTTCTGCAGAAGGGCTGATGTGGTACCCCTTCACAAAAGTAGTAGTAGAGTAGAGGGGACAAACTATAGACCGGTAAGCATTACACTGTGGTGGGAAAAGTAATGGAGGAACTCTTGAAAGAAAGAATATTGGACTTTCTGGAAACCAATGGATTGCGGGCTCTGAGACAACACAGTTTTACCAGAGGAAGATCATGCTAAACAAATCTGATTGAGTTCTTTGACTGGGTGACCAGAGAACTACATCAAGGGCTTGCGATGGATGTGACCTACCTGACTTTCAGCAAATCCTTTGATACTGTTCCAAATAGGAGGCTTATTAATTGAACAACTTGGGGATAGGTCCCAAGGTGATGAACTGGATCAGAAATTGGTTGACTAACAAACAACAGAAGGTGGTGGTAAATGGAACTCATTCAGAAAAAAGGAAAGTGCATAGTGGCGTGCCTCAGGGATCTGTCCTGGGGCCAGTACTGTTTAACGTATTTGTGAGTGATATTGCAGAAGGACTGAATGGAAGAGTCTGCCTTTTTGCAGATGACCTGAAAATTTGCAATCGAGTGTACACTTCTGAGGGAGTGGACAACATGATGAAAGATCTAAAAAGACTGGAAGAATGGTCTAATGCTTTGCAGTTAAGATTTAAATGTGAAGATGTGCTGAGTTGTGCACTTGGGATGCAGAAATCCAAAAGAATCGTACGTGATAGGGGGAGAGAGGTTGGTGTGCACGGACCAGGAGAGGGACCTCTGAGTACTAGTGTATGAGGATCTCAAGGTGATGAAACAATGCGACAAGGTGGTAGCCAAAGCCAGAAGGATGCTGGGCTGCATACAGAGGAATAACCAGCAGAAAGGAGGATATATTAATGCCTCTGTACAAGTCATTGATGAGGCCTCACTTGGAGTATTGTGTTCAGTTTTGGATACCGTACCTCACAAAGGATGTAAAAAGACTTGAATTGATTCAGAGGAAGGTGACCAAAATGATTTGAAGCCTGCACCAGAAGATGTAAGAGAAGAGACTTGAAGATCTAAATATGTATACCCTAGAAGAAAGGAGGGACAGAGGTGATATGATATAGACCTTTAAATACTTAAAGGGTATCAATAAACAAGCAAACCTTTTTCAAAGAAGGGAAACTAGAGGGCATACGATAAAGCTGCAAGGCGGTAAACTTTAAAGCAACCTGAAAGGGTGGTAGATGCTTGGAAAGCCCTCCCAATGGAGGTGGTGGGGGTAAATACAGTGACAGAATTCAAAATATCATGGGACAGATACAGTGGATCCCTTTATAGCAAGAGGATAAAATCATAGCAAACTTCAATAACTTTTAATAGCCGGAGCTGCAGTTACAACCACTCTAGCCACTTTACTGGGCAGACTAGATGGACCATAGTTGTCTTTATCTGCCGTCATATACTATGTTGCTATATATTGTGTTCATCAATGCTGCACTGTTAGATAAAGTCAAAGACACCTTCATAGTATCCTGCTGTGCTGTCTGTATACACCTATATACAAACTTTTCTGTCTTGGTATTTGATTTGTGCGTATAAATTTTGTTGTGGTTGATGGCATGAGATGAACAATGTTTCAAGGCAGTGTTCCTGTATTTATCACATGGCCAGACAAAAGGTTGACCAATAAGTTGGTAACATAGATGGTTCCTTTTTGATTGGACCAACTGAATACAATTAAAGTCAATGCAAACTGATCCAGACATGAAGCTACAGTACATAATATATTCACTGACCTGCCAAAGGGAACATAGTTCTTAAAAGCCAGCCAAAAATGTATTAAGTTAATCCAATGAAAACCCACCTACAGCTTGTTTGTTGACCTTTACTTTCATACATCAAAATCGGCTAATGTAGCAACTGTAACCAGAAACACTGTTGGGATATATTTCTTCTGAGATAACAGATTCCTCTTGCTTCACACCCCACCATCTTGTAACGAAAGCTCTATAAAAAGTAATTGACAGCAGTATAATGCCCATGGGGTCACCAGAGGACACATCTTGCTGTGCACTTCTGAGGGGAAGAGAATAAATTGCTCTTGCCAAGTCTTGATAAGTACCTTCATGTAGTGACCCTGTTGTATAAAATCTATATCAAATATTAATAAGGTGACCACTAAGATTCAAATATAACAGGAAGAAAAAAAAGAAATATTCTTAATGGTCACATATGTGTGTGTGTCTGTGATTGATAGGGTGTGTATATTTAACTCTGAGGAGAGTTTAGCTACTTACCTCTGAGGAGAGTTTAGCTATTTACCCTGATCCGTCTCTCTGCTTCCAAATCCTAATCCATCATTCTTCCTAAAATAAAACATCTGGACGTTTACAGCCACACTCCTAAACACTTGAACCCTCCATCTAGATTTTCTCACTTTCTTAACATTTGGAACAACTAAAACGTTCCCTTGCTGTGAATGAGGACTTGTGCCTACTATGTAGTGCTGTAATTGATCCATCAAGTATAATAGCATTTAATTATGTAAAATTTTCAATATCTTTAACATCAATGATGCAGAGCTGGATTTAAGATTTTAGTGCACATAGGCAAGACCAATCAGTAGATCCAAGAGAGCAGGGGTCTAGGGGATGATGTCAGAGATTTGGAGAAGAGCACAAGAAGGCCCGAATACCATAGGGCAGGGGTGGCCAACTCCAGTCTTGGTGCACCAGCCTGGTTTTCAGGATGTCCCTAATGAATATTCATGAGAGATATTTGCATACCGTGGGAGGCAGTGAATGCAAATATACCTCAAGAATATTCAGTAGGGACATCCAGAAAATCAGGTTGAATTGTGGTGCACCAAGACTAGAGTTCGCCACCCCTGCCATAGGGCATCCTATTTAAAGCCTGCATTGATAGGGAGCCAATGTAACCTTGCTAATAATGGATGAGTGTTTGCCTGTCTACCCAGGCAGCAGTATTTTTAATTACCTGGGAGCTTTCTCCCATATTTAGCTGGTAAACCAACACATTATTTGATTGTGAAGCAACATTCTGAGCTTGACTTGGTTAAAAATTAATAGGCAGAAGCTAGGGAACTTTTGGGTTTCATTAAGGGGGTGGAGAAGGAGGAAGGAAGGGTTGACTTGTGAGGTGGGTGCCTTCCCTTGAAATTCAGTTCCATAAAACATGAAACCAGTACAGTCCTGAGTAAAACTGCTCTCCTGTTTGTGGATTTTTGTTGACTTTTCTCTCTGTGTAGGTCTTCTCATGGTCTTCTAAGGCTGGTATAGACCATGAGCATTATTGCAAGAAAACACTTGAAATAGATTTACCGAAAGCTTGCAAAGAGAGAAGTTTAAAGCAAAAGTACTATCAAAGTACATCTTAAACAATTCTGCAGTTAACATACACAAAATCATTTGCAGTTCTTTTCATTAGGCGGCAGGAGCAGTAAGAGGGTAATTCTATAATTTAACATGCGTTAGAAAGTGCATATGTGGGGTCTGTTTTATAAAGTGAAGTATGTGTGTACTTCATTTTCCCCAGGAACAAGCAGGAAGTCAGTCACTGCCCTCAGTACCAGGCCTTCCAAGCTCTCCAACAGGGACAGCAGGCCAAGGGACAAGAGCATGGCCGTCATAAGTCTAAGGCTCCCAGAGCCCAGGCACTGGCTCCTGCCAAGCCTGGCGGGAGTTTTTGACTCCTTGGGCATAGCCTCTCTTCCCATAGGAGGTCCAGCCCAGCAGCCCACAGGCAGGCATCTGGTTCTCTATGCTCACCGGTGGCCATCCATTACCACCGACTCCTGGGTACTGCAGGTGGTGAGGGAGGGTTATCTCCTCCACCTTCATTCTTTCCTGGAGAGCCCTCCAGGATTCCCCTTCAATAGACCTTGTATTGCAGGAGCTTGTAGGTCTTCTCAAGGACAAGGTGGTGGAACCAGTGCCCTCACACCTCAGGGGCAGAGGGTTCTACTCCCGATACTTCCTCGTACCCAAGAAGACCGAAGGCTTTCAGCCCATTTTGGACCTGCTGGATCTAAACAGTTTCCTGGTGAAGGAGAAGATCAAAATGCTCTCACCTGGAACACTGCTGCCATACCTCCATCCGGGAGATTGGCTATGTTCCTTGGACCTAAAGGATGCTTACACACACATCCTAATCTTACTCTTGCTGGGCAGACTAGATGGACCATACTGGTCTTTATCTGCCATCATATACTATGTTACTAACCATCCCAGCCACAGGCAATATCTCAGGTTCATGGTGGGAGAAGGCCACTACCAGTACAGGGTGCTACCCTTCAGACTGACCTCCGCACCAAGGGTATTTACCAAGTGCCTGACAGTAGTCACGGCCTATCTTTGTCTCCAGGGGGCCTTTGTTTTCCCCTAGCTGGAAGACTGGCTCATAAGAGGGCGCACAGCTGCCGAGGTGCAGCATGCAACGGCATGCACCATCCTCATCCTGCAGCACTTGGGGTTTGTGATAAACCACCCAAAGTCCCATCTCCTCCCGACACAGTGTCTGGAGTTTATAGGGGCAAGGCTGGACACTGTTCAGGCCAGAGCCTTCCTCCGTTGGGAAAGGGCTGATCACCTCTGGGCACTAGCTGCTGCTGTGCAGAGTCGACAGTCTGTGTCCACCTGCCTTCTGCTTCGCCTGTTGGGTCACATGGTGTCCACATTATCCTGGATGCCCGTCTTCACATGAGGGAGACCCAGTGGGGCCTCCGCTCTCAGTGGACCCAAGCCACGGGTCAGCTACAGGACAGGGTGGTGGTTACCCGCCAACTGGCTGACTCCCTTGCCTGGTGGCAAATCCCCAAGCACCTTCAGGCCAGGATGCCCTTCCAGGCCCCTGCCACTGGGAAGGTCCTCACCACAGATACTGCCCTGTTAGGCTGGGGAGCCCATTGCGATGACCTCTGCCCTCAGGGCAGTTGGTTGCAGATGGACAGTCTGCAGCAGATCAATCTCTTGGAGCTTTGGGCCATATTCCTGGCCTTTCGAGCCTTCCATCACCATCTGCAACATCAATCAGTGCTGGTCCAGACGGACAATCAAGTGGCGATGATCTTCGTCAACAAGCAGGGTGCCATGTGGCTCTCTGCTCGTATGCGAACCACCACGGGATGCTCCAACGGGGGGTATATCTGCCGGGTCAGGACAACGCCCTGGCAGACAGACTAAGCAGGGTCCTCCAGCTGCATGAATGGCAACTAGACCCAAGGGTGGCCTATTGACTTTTCCAGCTCTGGGGGACTCCACAGATGGACCTCTTTTCTAGTCCAGCCAATATCCAGCTGGCCTGCTTCTGCTCCAGGCAGCCGCACCCATCCTGGGTGGCAGCGGATGCATTCCTCATCCCATTGCTGTTACTAGTAGCCCCTCGGTGGCCCAGGCAACTGTGATTCCTCTGCTCCTTCGCTTTTCCCCGGCACCCCCTGTCCCTCTGGGAAGTGCTCCCGGGCTACTGTCGCAGGAGGAGGGCTCTGTCCTGCACCCCAATTTGGGGTCTCTGATGATAATGGCTTGGCTGCTGAAAGGTTAACCTTGGCCCCTTTCAACCTTTCAAGGGAGGTGGAGGAGGTCCTGGCCTCCCGTAGGACCTCCACAAGATGGGCTTATGCCTTCAAATGGTGCAGATTCTCAGTGTGGTGCATGGAGTGATGGGTCAACCCATTCTTGTGCTCTGTGCAGCTTGTGCTGCAATATTTGCTGCTTCTATCTCAGGCAGGACTGAAGTCCATTTCTGTCAGAGTCCACCTTATCAAGGGCACCCAACCTTATCAAGGGCAAGTCCCTCTCTGTACAACCTCTCATGACCTGCTTCCTACAGGGGCTCTTGTCCAAGCCTCCCATCTGCTTGCAGGTGGTGGAGTGGGACCTCAACATGATGCTATCGCATCTCATTGGCCCACCGTTTGAGCCCCTGGCTACCTGCCACCTATGATACCTTTCCTGGAAGGTTGTGTTTTTTGCAGCACTCATGTTGGCTCGCAGGGTCAGTGAGCCCCAAGCGTTGGTGGCAGATCCACCCTACATGAGGTTTTATAAGAACAGGGTCATGCTTCGCACATGCCCCAAGTTCTTTCCCGAGGTGGTGTCCCCTTTCCACCTCAATCAAGAGGCAGTGCTCCCCACCTTCTTTCCACGGCCTCACGCCAGCAGGGCAGAGACCATCCTTCATACTCGGGACTTAAGAGGGCCCTGTCGTTCTACCTCCAATGTACCCAGGGCCACTGCAAAGCCTCACAGCTTTTCATCTCCTATGACCTCAGTCGACTGAGGGCAGTGGTGACCAAACGTATGCTATCCACCTAGTGGTGGACTGCATTGCTCTTGCCTGCGAGCAGGCTGGGCTCTCGCTGGAGTGTCAGGTCACGGCACACAGTGTCAGGGCCATCGCTGCTTCCGTAGCAAATCTGCATTCTGTACCTCTGTTGGAAATCTGCCATGCTGCCGCCGCCACCTGGTCCCCAGTCCATACCTTCGCAGCTTACTACTGCCTGGAGAGGGAGTCCTGTAGGGACAGTGTCTTTGGCCAGGCAGTAATTTATTTATTTATTTATTTATGTATGCTTTTCTTCTATACCGCTTTTTCCCAAGATCAAAGGCGGTTTACAATTAACATAATGAACTGTTTACAATTAACATAATGAACATGGTTTTACATGGAACATCGTATTTTCTTCAAACTATGTACAATTAACTTTTCATGAACAATAACATGGAACATGTAATTATACAACTGCTTTAACTATTTACATCAGTCAAATATTTACATTAGTCAATTATTAATTGTGGTTTTAAGGGTTGTTTTTTTTCCTAAGTGTGTTGAGGTTTGAGGCGTGTTTATATGTGGTTATGGATGCTTTGTATGGATGTGTGGTGAGGGGATGAGGGGGTTTCATTAGGATTTATAAAGTGTTCTTTAAACAGATATGTTTTTAGTTCTTTCCGGAATGTCTGGAGATCCTTTATTTTGCGGAGGCTTAGTGGGAGTTTATTCCATAGGGTGGGGGCTGCATATGAGAATGCTCTTGAGCTTGTGGTTTTTTTTTGTTTTTCGAATTGATTTTTTTATGTCTAGTGAGTGGGTTGCGTTTTGTCTGCGGGTTCTATGTTCTTTTGGAGCATGTAGTAGAGTGGTTAGATGTGAGGGTGATATGCCGTTGATAAGTTTAAATGTGGTTAAGAGTATTTTGTATGATATTCTACTATTTATGGGAAGCCAGTGTAGTTCGGCGAGGATGGGAGTTATGTGGTCAGTGAGGCGGGCTTTTGCTGTTACTCGAGCACAGATGTTTTGAGCTCGTTGGAGTAAGTTGGTATTTGTGAGAGGGAGGCCGATAAGTAGACTATTACAATAGTCAAAGTGTGGAGTGATGAGTGAGCTGATAACAGATCTGAAGTCATGTGTGTCTAGTATTGGTCGTAGGTGTTGAATGGTCTTAAGTTTATAGAATATAGTTTTCACGGTTTGTTTTATGTGAGGGAGCATACTAAGTGTGTGGTCTATTATGATGCCTAGGTATTTTACTTCCTTTTTGATTGGGATTATTGTGTCGTTAATTGTTATTGTTTCAGGGAGAGTAGAATCTGGTTTTCTTGTTACGAACATTGCTTCAGTTTTTTTTAGGTTGATGCTGAGGTTATTATTTTCTAGCCAAGTATTTGCTTCGCTGATGCAGTCTAGTAAGTTCTGGTAGGTGGGATTGTTCGTGTTTATTGGTTGAGTGAGCATGATATCATCTGCGTATATGTAGTGGTTGACTTTATGTTTTTTAAATATATTTGTGATGGGTTGAAGATACAAGTTGAAAAGGAGGGCTGAAAGTGCCGAGCCCTGTGGAATACCTTGTCCTTGTACGAATGGCTCAGAGGTGTCTTGGCCTAATTTAACGTGTATCGATCGGTTTGTGATGTATGATATAAACCATTGTAGAATTGTTCCTCCTATTCCTAGGCTTAGGAGTCTGTTAATGAGTGTGTTGTGGTGGACATTGTCAAAGGCACCAGCTATATCAATGAATATGAGGATGTAACCTTGGTTGCATGTGTCAGTGCCTTTTATGAGGTCATCCATGAGTGTTATTAGCAAAGTTTCGACCCCGTGTGATGGGCGGAAGCCGAATTGATGTGAGTCAAGTGGTGCATGTGTGTCGATAAAATCTTGTAGTTGGAGCTGTATGATTTTTTCTATTACTTTGGCAATAAACGGTATGTTGGCTATGGGCCTGTAGGAGTTTGGGTCTGTAGGATTGAGTTTATTATTTTTTTATTATAGGGCGTAAGGATGTGAGTTTTAGGGCATCTGGCATGATGCCCTGGGATAGTGATTGGTTTACTATATTTTGTATATGGATAGCTAATTCATTTTTGGTGTTTTTTATCCATGATACTGGACATGGATCTAGGGGGGAGGTAGTGGTGTTGATCATTGATATGATATTGAGGAGGTGTTTTTGTTCAATGTCTTGAAAGGTTATCCATTTATTGGTTGGTTTTAAGTCCGTGGGTATAGTTATGATTGTGTTAGATGATTTGTTTTTTAATTTGTTAGCAAAATGAGTTGCAAGGGTTTGTGCGCTTATCGTTGATTGTTCAGGCTCTGGAGTTTGGGTTTTTGTTAGTGTTTTTATAATTGCAAATAATTCTCTCGGTCGATTGAGTGCCATATTTATGACTTTTGTGTGGTATTCCCTTTTCGATCTGTTAATAGTGTCTTTGTATTTGTTGAGAAGACTCAGGTATTGTGCTTTATTATCGCTTGTTTTAGATTTCCTCCACCGTTTTTTCTTGTTTTCTTAGTTGCTTTTTTATATTAGAGAGGTCTCTATTGAACCATTTTTCCGACTTTCTTTTTGTGAATTGTTTTTGGGGACCTTGAGTGGGAGTTGCTGCTTCTTTTATTGTTGAGTTCCATTGGTCTATTATAGTGTTGACTTCCGTTGTGTTATTTATAAGGTTAGGTAATACGGTGTCTAGGAAGGTGTCTTTGTTGAAGTGCGTAAAGCGAGATTTATAAGGTGTTGGAGTAGTTTCAGTGTTGGTGTGTGATAGTGAGAGTAAATTGAAGGTTATTAGGTGGTGATCTGACCATGGTACTTCCGTAATAAGAGGTGGGGATTGTAGTTGGTGTTTATTAAATGGGGTGGGGATGAATACAAGGTCTAGAGCGTTACCTTTTGTATGTGTAGATGTTTGTATGATTTGGTTGTAACCCATTTCTTTCATGGAATCCATAAAGTTGATTGTGTGTTGTGGGTTGAGTGATGGAAGGTTCAGATCACCTAATATAACAAGTGGTTTTCTCTGTGTAGCTGTACATGCAAGTTCTAGGATGGGGGTGAGATTTTTGTGGTCCGCTGAGGGGGGCCTGTAGATGAGGGACAGTGCAAGGGTTTTGTTTTCTATATTTATGATGTCCATACCGTCTATGTTATTCACATTTTTTAGTGAGTATTTGAGCTCTTTTTTGGTGATGATAAGGGCCCCGCCTCCCCTTTTTGCTTCTCGGTGGCAGTTGAAAAGGTCATATTGATGTGTGTTGAGTTGGTTTAGGAGGATTGTGTCTGTGGGTGCGAGCCAGGTCTCTGTGATGAGAAGTATATCAGGTTTTTCATCAGTGATTATGTCATTAATTATTGGTATTTTATTTCGTATGGATCTTGCATTTATGAGGATGAATTTTCTGATGGTGTTTGTTTCAGAAGATCTGCTTATAGGTTTGACTTGTACGAGATTTATTTGTATTAGTCTTGAGTGTCTGGGAGTGTTGGGACGGTGTGTCTGGTTAAGTGTGTGTGAGTATGGTTGTGGTGTGGTTTTGTATGGGTTGTGAATGATGGGGATGGTGTTGTATGCTGTAGGATTTGGTTTGAGAGCGTAGATGTTTTGGGTTAGGTGAATGGTTAGTATGGTGATAATAAGGTAGGATTGGTACTTTGTGAGATCCATGTTTGTAAGAAATGTGTTGTATTAAATGATTATAGTAAAGGATCATACAATGACTATGGATGAAATTACTTGTCAGCAGCGTTAATAAAGTGTAGTACAGAGAAGTCAGTTCAGGGTAACTTTGCTACTACAAGCAGAATATATAACTGTGAAGAAAAAGAGCAAGTTGACAGCTGTGCAGGAGGATATTGAACAACAGTAACTGGGATAATTTAAGTGTAACAGTACAGTGATTACAAGTTGGACAATAATTAACTGCATGAAGACAGTACTATGGTTGTGAGGTATCAGTTACTGACAACAGTATAATAACAGAGAGGTATGGCTACTGACAACAGTATAATAGGAGAGATAGGTAGTGGCTACTGACAACAGTATAATGGGAGAGATAGGTAGTGGCTACTGACAACAGTATAATAGGAGAGATAGGTAGTGGCTATTGACAATCATTTGTTCAGGTGTAGTCAATTCCTTCCCTCCAGCCCTTGGTGTATTCAGGCTACAGAGTACTGGTTCCTTGCTGGACACCTGGGCCACTCGTGGGTGTGTTACCAAGGACTCTTTCTGCTGCTCATGGCTCCCCTCTTCTGGTCACCCATGGCTTTTTACAGGTTTTTGGTATCATGTCCTCACAACTCTCCCTCCTCCCTGTGGAGTTGCTTTTTTGTGTCATTTTTGCCTTTAAGCTATGTCATCCTACTGAGGCAAGATGGCTCTCTTGGGTGGGCAGGGGACCATGCATGCGTGGAGCATCTCCCAAAGGCTTTCTTTGAAAGCTGGGGAGAAGCTACCACGTGGGCTCCGTCGGCACCGATGTCACCCATATGTGAGGACTGATTACTGCTGCCCCTGAGAACACCTATTACAGGTGAGTAACTATGCTTTATAAAGTAAGGTGGTACTGATGCACCTTAACCTAGGTGTGGCAGATCCTTGGTGGTCATCACTAATTGGTCAAACAGGATCTAAATTGGGTTTGGCAAATGTCTCTGAAGGCATACTTAGACATAGGGGTATGTTTTTACTAAATGGTGGTAGCGACTTCCGTGTGATATCAGAGCCCCGGCCCCATTATTGCACGGAAGCCGCTACCACCATTTAGTAAACATACCCCATAATTTCACAGAATTTCTGGCACAAGAACATGGCAAACCTCCTTCCCCCACCTCATTTTTGGAGTAATGTCTACAGGAGGAATTGTGTTTTCACAAGGCAAAAAAAAAATCCATTTAGAATTTTCCATAAAGCTGATATGCAGACCACACAAAACTTTGGACCAGTCAAAAAACAGGAACGAAGGTCAGCATCAGAGTGGCATGTTTCGGATTAAAACAATATGAAATGAAATAGATTATTTATTTATTTATTTATCTAACAAATTTTTATACACTGCAACCTTCCAGTGATCAGGTGCGGTTTACATATAACAGTTAAGGGGACAGAAAGACATTTCTGTTTTTACATTGAACATTGCATGAATTGTGTACATTAACAATTAAACTTTTAAACTTTGGAGAACTATGTACAATGAACATTGCATGAATTATGTACATTAACAATTAAACTTTTAAACTTTGGAGAACTATGTACATTTAACTATGTACAGTTAGCAAAAATGAGTTCAACAGTGAAGGTAGATATATAAAACATCATAGACAGTGTCAAAGGTCATAATGTCATTGCTATTTCCCATTTCATTTCAAACAAGTGCAGTCTCTACTTTATTCCCAGTCATCAACACACCATATTCTACACCTTTCAGGGAAGAAAATGTCTTACTGAGAGACAATGCATATACTCAAAACCCAAAAGTTAAATGCAGCAACTGGATAAGTATCCACCATTCTCCCTTCCCCCCCCCCCCCCCCCGTCTTCCTGAGTCAATAGTTGGTGAGAGTATCTGAGTATCTTTGGCAGTATTCAGCAGCACTAATGGCCACTGAATATCCGCAGAGACCGCCAAAAAAATGCTTGGTTAAAATTGGGGTGTACTGTGGGTGGAATGGAGACAGTGATAGCCACGATATTCAGAAGGAGAACTGCTTTAGCACTATCTGGGTAGCAACTGATATTCAGCAGGAGAACGGCTGTAGTGCTATCTGGTTAGCAGGAGAACTGCTATAGCACTATCTGGTTAGCAGCTGATATTCAACAGGAGAACTGATTTAGTGCTATCTGGTTAGCAGCTGATATTCAGCAGGAGAACGGCTTCAGAGCTATTTGGTTAGCAGCTGATATTCAGCAGGAGAACGGCTTCAGCGCTATCCGGTTAGCAGCTGATATTCAGCAGATGAACGGCTTTAGCGCTGTCCGGTTAGTAGCTGAATATTTCTGCTAACTGGATATTTAGCAATAGAAATCAGTTATGTTCCATCACAGAATATCCAGTTTTAATTAAAGTGGAGTTGACTAAGGGGTATGTTTACTAAACTGTCTTAATGTTACCGGCGTTAGTTGCAGTCTTACTGTGACGAATGCCATATAAGCTAGTGGGCGTTCCGGTCTTAAGGTAGCATTTCAGGTTATCGCGTGATAAAGTCCGTTATCACACGATAGAGGGAGCCATGGCACGTTAACGCACTTTAGCCTTAATTAGGCACGCAGACCTGCAAACACAGCAGCAGAGGCGTAGCACAATGGTTAATACATTGACTGCTGATACAGTGGTCATGAGTTTGATCCCTCAGTGGGCTCAGTTAAAAGACTGTCTGAGGCAATCCCTTTTCCTGCTTGTAACAATCAGACACATCCCAACAATTTGCACTGCCAGCCAAAAAAAGCCTCACCCCAGTGCCGCAACCTAATGCACCTTTTAGGGTGCACCATAAGGCACATCATAAAGCTCCACGTCATCCAAGGCAGGTCATAATGTGCCCCATAGGGCAGCAGGAAAGGTTGGCACCCTCCAAGGCAGCATATTAGGTGCCCCATATGCTGGCCAAACCTAAGGTGCCGTGAAAGATGCCCCAGGGATGCCAAGGTGACACAGGAGATGGTGCCCAGGGGCACAAAGGTGCCCCAAAGTCACAAGCATGAAATGTATGGCTCAAACACAGATGTAACCATAACCCTGCACAGAGCACCAAGGAAAGGCAATGAACAAGTGATAGAAGGAAGTAGATGACGGAGCTCATGGACCAGCCAAATCTGCGTGCAGCCCATGTGGCAGCAGGTAAAGTGGACAAACACATCGGGGGCAGCTGTATCGATCTACAGGGTGATGGTAATGTACAGTGCAACAATGACAGTGTGTGGCAGAGGATAGGGATACGTGTCCCCCAGAGGAGGTAGAGGTGGCAGGATAAGTGCAATGACAGGAGGATAGAGGAGAGCAGTGCCATGCAGAGCAGACACAGGAGAGGCAAGCATGAAGAGCCGCAATGCAGAAATGTGTGCCAGTGCAGGACATGGGGTAGCAGCCTGCACATTAGGGCAGGACGCCACACAGCTGGCACACACACATAGATGGACAGAAGGATGGATGGCAACAGTGATGAGGGTATAATGTAGCGGCTTCACAGATATGACTGTTACACAAATGAAATGTAGTTGTGTAGGACAGCCATAAAAATAAAGGGGAACAGAGAGGAATTAAACCCATGACCTCTGCTACTGAAGTCATTGCATTAACCATTGTGCTACATCACTATGGGAGTTATCATACCAATGGCTGGCTACAGAAAGAGTGCACATCCCCATAAAAATGTCTGCTGTGGCTACCAGGATAGGATAGAATCAACAGTACCCATAATGCAATTCACATGCAGAACAGCCGTCTACATCTGCTCACCAGATGAGGTATGCACCTCTACAGCACGTCAGCTTGGTAGGGGGGAATAACCGTGCGTGTTACTGGCACAGAGTACCCACAGGCCATGCCAATGTGTGTGTTCTGTGCTCACCCTGAGAGTGAGGTGGAGTGGCCAGCACCAGGTCTGCAGTACCCAGGTTGGTTGAGGTGGGCTGTGCTGCTGGTCTCCATCAGTGCGAGTGTGTGACAGGTAATTGTTGCAGACACCTTTAGGAGGTCTCTGTGTCCATTTGTAATTGCCAGTCATGTTTGACCCTTGTAGACCATGATGCACACAACATAGTGCATATCCACTGTGCTTGCTATGGTCAACTATTTAGGGAGCAGGGGTGTGTCAGGGCTCACATGGCGACAATGTACTTAGCAAACCACCCTCTCTGGGTCAGGGTGGGGGACATGATCTGCCCCTAACAGACCCGCACTCTCACCCTTTGCAAGGTGGGCAGTGGAGGTACATGAGGACAGGCTGTGGGACCAGCAACCCCAGTCCTGGTGGCAAATGGACAGCTGCTGAGGATCTGCACTTGGGACAGGGCCACTGGCAGATAGTTAGTGGGCCCAGTCAGCTCAGCTGCCCCCACTACAATCTGACATTCACCAGCAGAGGGAAGTCAGTGCACACCTGCTGCACCCTGCAAGGTGGTGCGGCCATACAGATGCTAACTGTAGACAGTCTGCTAGCTAGTACATAGTGCATGTTCCTGGAGGAACTGTGTGCACCCAAAACTGGGATGTCAGCACACACACCACACAGGCATGTCAGTGATTGAACCCCAGAAAAGAGAACCCATAAATATCACTTGAGAGAAATACTATATAGCACTATGGGGGAACCTAGCCATGCAGTGGTCACTGCTCAGTCAGGGTGAGAGCAACCTCCCAGCATGACATGCTGTGGCCACCCTGTCTGTGCAGGTGGTGGTCGGGCACTACAATGTCCCAGTCATAGCCCTATACCCTGTGCAAATGCATCCTGCCCATGACACCCTGTCCGGGCCATTCCCACAGTACCTTGCTCCTCATTATGCACATTGGCAGGTTAACAATGCAAGCAATGTGGGCTCAGTAAAGTGTAGGCAGCCACAACACACTGGATAGACAGACACACACTCCCACACCTATGCCAGCATTGTGAAAATATAGAGGTTTGTGGCAGCCCTGGCCGCCACATTAGTCCTGGGCACAGTGCAGGCATTGCTATGGTACTCAATACTGTTAGGGTCACTCCCCGGGGTGGTAAACACTGTCAGAATCAATAACTGAAACACACTCCACAGATATCAGAAAGATTGCTATGATGAATCTCTATCAACAAATTGTGTTTAACTTAGGATTTGTTAGCTGACATTAATCATAGCAATCTTTTGATATATGTGGAATGTGTTCCCAAGTTTAGGACGGCATTGCTAAGGTATGCAGGTGCCAGTATTGGGAGATGCTGCTCCGTGCAGGGCCCAACAGCCTGACTCTCCATGAGGCTTTGGATAGTGGAGCCTGTGGGTGTGGGTGTTTCTGCCCCTGTTGGCCGCTGCTCTAGGGCAGAGGTTCCCAACTCCGGTCCTGGTGGGCCAAACACTGTTTAGGTTTTCATGCTGTCCCTAATGAATATGCATGAGATACATTTGCATACAATGGGGGCGGCGCATACAAATGCAGCACAGGCATATTTATTAAGGACAGCATGAAACCTCAATGGTGTTTGGCCCTTCAGGACTGCAGTTGGGAAACTCTGCTCTAGGGATTGCACATGTTTTTGGTGTCTGCTCTGTAGGGTAAAATATAGGCATTTCAGGCATGTTTATTTTATCTGCAATAAAGGTTCCGTCTTTATTACCATGGTTTAGTACTGGGTAAAATATGGGGACAAGATTGGCAGGAGCCACAGCTGGGACTTGAACTTGTGACCACCTGCCTCTGAACACACTGGCTGTGTGTACTGCATCAAACTGTTGCCACAGGGGCATATCATTCCCTGGGGATACCATGACTGTTTGTCAGACTGACCTTGTCTGTTGCAGTGCATGGCACCCACCTAAATGGGGCTTGGCCATGGTCTGCTGTGGGCAGATGCCACTGCTCCTTCCGCTGCCAGAACGCCTCCCCCACCATGCTGACATGCCCTTATGCCAGTGGTGCTGGTGATGCGTGGTCCCAGGCCATCCAGTGTGCTGGTAGGCAGCTGCCTATGGTGTGGGTTCTCGGGTAGGGGTGCCTACATGTACATGCGCGCTTACTCCTGGCACCGCATGCCAATGTTATGTGCCCTTGGGGGTACCTGCTGGGTAATATCCCCTGTTTTATTTATTTATTTATCTTATATACCGTGCTATTCTGCATCAGTGCGGTTTACATTGAACAAACTGAAATTACATTGAACAGGGCATTATAACTTGGAGATAACTTTTTTACAGGGAACATGGGCTATGGAGGTTTATGTGGCTTGACCAAGACCACAAGGAGCACCTGTGGGACTAGAAACCCCAGTCCTTCCGGCCCAAAGTTGCTGTCCTCTAGTGGGATTTGAACCCCCGACCTTCCGGCCTGAAGTACCTTGCCCCAACCACTAGGCCACTCCACTCCTGTGACACTGTGGGACACACACTCGTTCCCATGTTGGACCCTCGTCAGTTACTGTCTTGCTGCTTTACAGTTTCAGCATTCCTATGTGCCACCTAGGCATCTGCCCAGTCCGCCATGTGCCCCAGCTGGACCACAGCATGTGCTGCCTGCAGCCCCCGGTATCCCATTTACAGCATCAGTACATAAGAACAGTGATATCCTGGGTCCCTTTTTAATAATGGTTTATGGACCTTTCCTCTAGGAACATAAGATATGCCATACTGGGTCAGACCAAGGTCCATCAAGCCCAGTATTCTGTTTCCAACAGTGGCCAATCTAGGTCATATGTACCTAGCAGTTTCCCCAAGAGACACAAGTTCCACAATGCTTGAACTTATCCAAACCTTCTTTAAACCCAGCTACACTAACAACTTTTACTACATCCTCCGGTAACATATTCCAGAGTTTGATTATACGTTGAGTGAAAAAATTGCTTGCAGCACAGTGCTGTTCTGTAGCCCCAAGGGTTGCTTAGTTTTTGCATAGTTTTTCCATAGTTTTTGGCATAGTTTGCTTTCTTAATTGTGTCTCCGGTGAGTCTGCTTTGTCAGTAGGTTACTGATGGCAAGAGGCGGATCCCAAGTGGATATACCGGTGACATCAGAAAAAAGGAGGAGTTTTCTCAGTCTCCAGCTGCTGGATTGGATTGGGAACCCAGAGGTCCAGGACTAGACTGGCTACACTCCAGGAACTACAATTAGCAGGTAAGTCTAATTTCATCTTTTGTTTTTTCTAAACTGCTGTCTGGCCTGTGTTGTAAAAAAAACCTCTTCCCATTACACAGCACATTACCACAGTGCTATTTACATCTGAAGGGAGTTTTCATGTGTAAACATCCCTATTTGTATATGTACATAAATGCCATCCAAGCCTTCTAAAAGCCTCCATAGTTCTCTGGGCTGTGCACTTGATAAAAATAATGACAGACTCTCATATCATCAGTTTTTATAATTATTGCTCCATATTGGTACAGGGGGGTGGAAAAGATTGGAGATATTCATTCTAACCAACAAATCAAAGAGACCATTGCTGAGATCCTGCAGGAGCTGAAAAACAGATGGTGATGTCTCAGCAGTAGGACACTACAGTATTAGATAAGAGGTGTAAGAGCACATAGTTGACTGTTTACTAAGCAGCACTAGTGGCTTCCTTGTGAAATCAGGGCCATGGCTCTGATTTTGCACAGAAGCCACTAGCGCCACTTAGTAAAGAGACCCCATAGACTTCCTGTGTTCAGGTGAGTAGCCTGGGGATGCTGGGAGCAGGGCCGGATTTACCTATACGCCATGGCGTAGGGCCCACAGCCGGCAGGGGCCCACAAAAAAAGAACAAGTAAATTTTTTTTAAATACAATTTTAAAAAAAACCCTGGTGGCTGCCGCCGCGGGGCCCCCTCTGCTGCCGCGGCAGCACCGATTGACCCGCGGGGGCCCCGTCTACAAGCTGAAGCCGTCGGGTCGGGTCGTTCCTCCCTCCCTCCCTCCGTGCAGGCTGCAGGCTGTGAGAGACGCGAAGAGAAAATTTCCCATCAGCCCCTGCGGGCTTAACAGAGACGCGAGGAGACACTCTCCTTTCGCGTCTCTCACAGCCTGCAGCCTGCACGGACGGAGGGAGGGAGGAACGACCCGACCCGACGGCTTCAGCTTGTAGACGGGGCCCCCGCGGGTCAATCGGTGCTGCCGCGGCAGCAGAGGGGGCCCCGCGGCGGCAGCCACCAGTTTTTTTTTTTTAAATTAAATTTTACTTTAGGCCGACGGGGGGGGGGGGGTTGGACGGGTAAGGGGCGATGGGGGGGGGTGGGAGGGGTAATGGGCTATTGGGGGGGCTGGGGCTGGAAATGGGCTGGGGGGGTAGGGCTGGTAATGGGCTATTTGGGGGTAGGACTGGTAATGGGCTATTGGGGGGGCTGGGGCTGGAAATGGGATGGGGGGTAGGGCTGGTAATGGGCTATGGGGGGGGGGTAGGACTGGTAATGGGCTATTGGGGGGGCTGGGGCTGTAAATGGGCTGGGGGGGTTAAGGCTAGAGGTGGGCTGATGGGGTTAGGACTGGTAATGGACTGTGGGCTGTTGGGGGGGCTTAGAACTGGCAATGGGCTTTGGGGGGGGGTTAAGACTGGTAATGGGCTGTGGGCTGATGGGGCTGTCTGGTAATGGGCTATGGGGGGCTAGGACTAGAAATGGGCTGGGGGGTTAAGACTGGAGGTGGGCTGATGGGGTTAGGACTGGTAATGGGCTGTTGGGGGTGGTTTAGAACTGGTAATGGGCTTTGGGGGGGGTTAAGACTGTTAATGGGCTGTGGGCTGATGGGGGCTGTCTGGTAATGGGCTATGGGGGGGCTAGGACTGGAAATGGGCTGGGGGGTTAAAACTGGAGGTGGGATGATGGGGTTAGGACTGGTAATGGGCTGTGGGCTGATGGGGGGTAGGACTGGCAATGGGCTATGGGGGGCTGACTGGAAATGGGTTGATGGGGTTAGGACTGGAAGTGGGCTGATGGGGGGGTTAGGACTGGTAATGGGTTATAGGGGGGGCTTAAACTGAAAATGGGGTGATGGGTTAAGGACTGTAAGTGGGTTGATGGGGGGCTAGGACTGGTATTGGGTTGGGGGGTTGCTAGGACTGGAAATGGGCTGATGGATGGCTAGGACTGGAAATGGGCTGATGCAGGGACTAGAAGGGAATGGATGCTGGGTGAGGCTGGAACTAGAAGGGAGCTGATGTTGGGGGAGGATTAGAATGGGATGGGGCTGGAAGAGTAAAATGGAGAAGGGAAAAATATTTTGTGTGGGAGGGATAAAAAATCTACAATTGGCCGGGTATTGGGAGAGTAAGTGGGGATTGAGGATGGAGGGGTAAAATTTGAGTGGATGAAATAGGAATGAGGAAAGAGCAAAAGGAGAAAGATTAGTATGTTAAAGCAGATGTAGAGAGAGAATGGGAAAAAATCTAGAAGAGAGAAGAAAGGACAAATGGACAGCAGACGATGGAGAGTTAGCAGAAGACACGAAGAAACCAGAAGAAAGTGGCTGGAGCAATTGCAGCTGAAAAAAATGCACAAAAGGTAGAAAAATATCTCTTTATTTTGAATTTATTAATTGGAATATGTCAGCTCTGGTAAATGTGCATCATTAACGTCTGCGCTTTGTTTAGTACAAGAGCAAATTAATGTATAGTTTTATTTCTACAGTGCTGTACATTCCAAGTTTGGCTTTTGGGATTCCCAGTTTAATTATTGTCTTCCTGTTTCTAAATTGTGATTACTTGTTTGGTGATGGTCTATGTTCTGCATGTGTAACTGAGCTGAGGTGTTCTGTTTATATAATTCCTATTTGACATTGCCACTTGTTCTCTTTCCCCAGTAGGTCATGTATTGTTGTTCTCTGAAATGTACTGGTTTAATATTTGCAGTGTTGCCTTTTGATTGGTAGAGTATGGTGCTTTGTGAGTCCTGGTAGTGCTGTTAGGATACGGCGGGTTTACTATGGGTTCTAAATGGGCAGTGTTTGTAGTAGTTCCTAATGTGTCTGGCAGTTGGCACTGGATTATAGTAATGTAGAAATCTTTTAGTCTTTCTTTATCCATACACTCATTAAGAGGCACGTTTACTAAAAGTTAGTATATGGTAACATTATGCAAATATTTATGCAAATGAGGCCCCTTATGCAAATAAGGCCCCGCACCCCCCTTGGGCCGCCCCTGCTGGGGGCCCACAATTTTTGTTGGCGTAGGGCCTCACTCAAGGTAAATCCGGCCCTGGCTGGGAGTATCTGGTGTAAAGGATTTGGATTCTCTTTTTGTCAGTTGTCAGGATCTTTGTCTTCTTGACGTTAAGGTGCAGACCCATTTTAAGGCTATATTCCTTGATCTTGAGAAGCAAATGTTTCAAATCATCTTCACTTTCAGCCAGTAATGCTGTATCTTCAGCATAGCGAAGGTTGTTGATGAGTCTTCCACCAATCTTCACACCTTGGTTGTCTTCATACAATCCCACTTCTTTGATGATTTGTTCTGCATATAAATTAAAGAGGTAAGGGGAAAGTATGCAGCCTTTTCGTACACCTGTGCTGATTTTAAATCATTCTGTTTCTCCTAGTTTCATTCAAACTGTTGCTTCTTGATCATTGTAAAGGCTGTGCAAGAGAATGATCAGATATTCTGGTGTACCCATGCTTCTTAATGTGGCCTAGAGTTTCTCATGGTTTACACAGTCAAAAGCCTTGCTGTAGTCAATAAAACACATATGGATATCCTTTTGGTACTCTTGTCTTTTCAAGGATCCATCTCACATCTGCGATAATGTCTTTTGTTCCTTGCCTTTTCCTGAATCCTTCTTGCACTTCAGGCAGTTCTCATTCCAAGTATGCTTGTAGTCTTTGCTGAATGATCTTCAGTAGAATTGCTGGCATGTGGGATCAGAGCGATTGTGCGATAATTTCCAGAGTCAGTCGGGTCACCTTTCTTCACTATTGGTATAAACACAGATCTTTTCCAGTCAGTTGGCTATGAATTTGTCTTCCAAATTTCCTGGCAGAGCCTTGTAAGTATGCTAAGAGCTTCATCAGATTGCTGTAATACTTCTAATGGAATGCCATTAATGCCCGGTGCTTTGTTCGTTGATAAGGCTTTCAATGTTTATTTATATAAATAAATAAATATGTTATTTATAGAAATATATGAGCATCCAGGCAACATCCCCTACTCAAACTGAAATACCACCTACCTCGCCAACTAAACACGCACCCATCCTATCCACACACACAAGTTTTTCATAGCACGTTATTAAATACCCTCATACTAAATGTTACCTTTAATTGTACTGTCTAAATGCTGTTATGTAACTGTACTGTCTAAATGTTTACATGTACCCTAATGTTAATTGTAACCCTCCAATTGTGATGTGACATGACCATCTTGATTGAAGGATAAGGTGGTATACAAGTCTGTCTAATTAAATAAATAAATATTGCCTCAACTTCTTCTTTCATCACCAATGGTTCCTGATTATAAGGAATAGGTTGAAATGGCTGTTGGCCCACTTGATTTTATGGCATAATGACTGTATATTCTTTCCACCTTTTCTTGATTTTCTCAGCATCATTCAACATGGATCCTTGAGCATCTTGTAACATTCCAATTTGAGACTGGAATTTTTTCTTTAACTCTCGTAGCTTTAGAAAAGCCAATCTTGTTCTTCCTCTAATAGCTTCTGATTTTATTTCCTTGCATGTGTCATTGTAGTACTTTTCCTTCTCTTGTCTTGCTGCACTTTGGAAATCTCGAGTTCTGCAACTACCTCTCTTTCTTCTCTGGCTTTAGCTTCTCTGCATTTCTGGACAATTTTCAGAGTTTCTTCCATCATCCATTTTCGTCGATTTTGCTTTTTTACCTTATGTAGAGACTTATTGCTTTCTTCCAACACACCTTGATGTCATCCCATAACTCTTTTGGAACTCTGTCATTTGTATCCAAAGCAGCAAATCGATTGCTTAGGCAGTCCTTAAATTCCAGTGGTATATTCTCAAGGTCATATTTCATTACATTCACAAATGGCTTGCTCTTTTTCAACTTTAGCTTGAGTTTGCATACTAGTAGTTGGTGATCTGTACCACAGTCAGCTCCAGGTTTTGTCTTTGTTGATGTTATCGAGCTTTTCCATCATTGTCTTCCACAGATGTAATCAATTTGATTTCTGTACAATCCATTGGGTGAAGTCCACATGTACAGTCGGCGCTTGTGTTGCCGGAAGAAGGTGTTTGAGATGAATAGATCATTTGTCTTGCAGAATTCTATCAGTCTTTCTCCAGCTTCATTTCTGTTGCCAAGTCCATATTTTCCAACCACTTTACCTTCTTCTTTGTTGCCAACCTTTGTGTTCTAGTCACCCATGACTATCAGGATATCCTGTTTGCATGTTCTGTCAAGTTCAGCTTGTACTTGTTCATAGAACTCATCAACGTCTTCCTCTTCTGCAGCTGCTGTTGGGGCATATACTTGAATTATAGTTGTGTTGATGGGCATTCCTCGTAGACAAACAGAAATTAAGCATTCACTGACAGCATTGTATTTCATTACAGTTCTTTCAAGTTTCTTCTTAACTCATTGTTCTTTGTCTTTCATTTCCAGTGTAGTAAACCATATGATCATCAGATGCAAAGTGCCCGATGCCAGTCTATTTCAGTTCATTGACACCCAACAGATCAAGCTGTACACGTTCCATTTCATTCTTGACTACCTCCAACTTCCCTTGGTTCATGCTTCATATGTTCCATGTCCCAATATGTAAGACATCTTTGCAACCTCTGACTCTCTTTTCATGGCAGCTACATCAGCAGATCCAACCACATCATAAATTCTGGCTTTACTCTGAGAAGTCTTCAGCTCATCCCCAGTAGCCATTTGACTGCCTTCCAACCTGGGGGTCTCATCTTTAAGCACTATAGTGCAATTTGTTTTGTGCCTATCCATTGGGTTTTCGAGGCAAGATACAGAAGTACATTTGCCAAGCCTTTCTTCCGCGCAGTTAATTCCAGTCACAGAAATATGATCCTCCGCTTACAACACCGCAGATACATTAAGAGCCATCAAAGATCTACAACGTTTTAGAAAACAAATCAAAATACACCTATTCATTATACATTATGGCACAGACAGTAACACCCCCTCACCCACACAAAACATTCACACTCCTGACTCTCCACATCGCTCACAATGAACAACCAGCCTGCCAAAATTCTATGTAAAGCTCAGCTCCTTTGTATATAGTTAATTAGATACACAGTTGCCAATTGTATTTAATCCACCACAGTTCGCCAACCTTACCTGTTCCCTATTTCCCTTAATATGTTCAATGTAAAATGGTTCAGATCTGTGTAAAGCACCCCTAATCTTTGGCAAGGACGGTATATAAAAACTTTTGAAATAAATAAATAATAAATCTGCCTGAGAGGTTGCTCTGCTATTTATTGCTTGAAAAGAGAAGTCTGATTGTTTTCTTGGATTCTAAAATAAATTTAATCACTGGATTCCGTTTTAGGCCACTGACTTGACAAAGTAGTGGGAGCCCTCCTTCCAAAACACACACACACACACACACACACACACACATACATATCCTGTCGTTTTTCCTCTTTGTATAGCCCTTGTAAATTCTTATATAACCTTCTGACATGCTCCCCTGCACTCTCTGTCTAGCCACTGGCAGTGATAAGAAATGATGAAGTAGGCTATATTGTTCCCATTGTATCGACCATGGCTTCCACACTTCTCCATCAGCGCTTACATGAGAAAAATCAGATAGGAAATAACATGTTATTCTCTTTGGGCCAAAGTTTTACTTTGTAGCCAATTAAGGAAGGAAAAAGCAAGAGCAAAAGAGACTGTTTTTGAGATGAGTTGTCGTCACCCCCAGGTTTTGCACTTAGGCAGCCTGAGCTAGTTCTTCAAAGATCGTGGCAAGACTTAAAAAGTGTTTGTAGCTATTCTGAGATGAAAGACAAAGCATAACTGCATCCTGGAATAGTTAAAGTCTATTTGAATCCTATTTGCACTAATTTATATAAAATGCTTGAGCAGAATGAAATTAATTTTCAATCTCGAAACTGCTTCCTTCTCTCTCCATCTCCACCCCTTCTCTTTGCTTCTCACCTCCTTCCCCTCCCATTCTCCTGCCTTCCAGTCACCACCTAAACTGAAAAGATTTTACAAGAGGTAAGCTCCAAACAGAATCCCACATAGAAGAGCACATGGAGATCCAGAAAATTCTCAAGTACCAAGAAATGCAAACCGAGACTAAGAAAACATGTCAGAAAGATGCAGAATTTCCCCAGTTCTTTTGGCCTGATCAAAATGAACTTCTGAGCATATCTTGACAAGTTGCTTATATATATACAGTATATATATAATCTATTACATCCTACATACACCAGAAGGAAGTGTTCTTTGGCAAATTACAAGTATTAAAGCATAGGACACCACGATACAAGTTTTTGCTGGTTGATATTACAGGACCTTACAGTTACCATATGAAAAGACATTCAAAATAAAAAATTCACATTCATGCTTTTCTATGAAAATAGTGTACATCGAGGTGACCAACTCCGGTCCTGGTGCACCACAATCCAGCCTGGTTTTCATGATATCCCTAATGAATATTCATGAGATATATTTGCATCCACTGCCTCCCCTTGTATGCAAATATATTCTATTAATATTCATTAGGGATCCAAAAACAATACTCAGTCACTTCCAAGAGTATAAAAATCAAACTATTCAAAAAACACTCCAATATAATCACAACAACCGCTTCTTCCCCCACTTCCACCGGTAAAGAGGGCAGGGGATATAACATCGAGGGACTTAAGTGGTTAAGTCCCTCGATGTTACGTCCCCTGCCCTCTTTACCTGTGGAAGTGGGGGAAACAACGCGGGGCCATGGTATATGTGGTCATTGCTCAGTGTGTGGGGTCTCCCAGTCAGTAACATATTTTGAATATCGTGGGGTACGTTATGATTTGCGGAAATGAACTACCTGTGATTCCACCTTTGTTGTTTATGGTATTATGTGCCCTTGTCAATTGCTGTACATAGGGAGCACCACTAGATCTTTTTGCACGCATTTGATTGAACATAAAAGCAGACTTAGATGTTTGGTGCGGGAAGCTCCCCTGGTCCCACATTGTATTGAGTTTGGTCATGTGTTTGACAAGTTAGGGTGCTTTTGCATAGATCATGTGCCTACTGGGAGGGAGGGTAAGTCTAGAGAGCAATCGCTGCTGATTTGTGAGCAGCGCTGGATCTTTCGGGTTTGTACGGTGGTGCCTGAAGGGTTAAATCTTCTGGTGGATTGGGGAATGTGTATCTAGTAGTTGGGAGATTGGATGGTGTTTTAGTATTTATAGCCAGCCGGTTAGGTCGGGAGAGCATGCGCGGCGTTTTTGTTTCGGATGCAGCAGTGTTTAAGAAAAACTCCGGTCTGATTTGTTTCGTGCTGGTTGGAGTCATAAAGTGAGTTCATTAGTTGAGGTGTTGGGCTGGGTCAGATTGCTTTGAAAAAAGAACATTGTTTAGTTTTAATGTTTGTTGATTGTTTTAGGACATCCCCTGATGAAGCGAGGATTGTCGCAAAACGCTTGATGGGCTCGGTTCTGAAGCGTCGGGGAATGAGAAGTGGGATGGCCACCTAAGGATGTTTGGTACAGTTGCTTTCAGTTAAGTACTTGACATGGTGGCTAATCCTAACGTTGCGTGGATGTTACAACAGTTTGTGTGTGGTAGCAGGTAATTTGCACCATTCCGTTTAAAAGCTGATGGTTGCTGAGTCCTTCCATGCATTCTTTGTCTATCTGAATGAGACTACAATGAACATTGATGTTTTTGAAGAAGCGGTTGTTGTGATTATATTCATTAGGGATATCATGAAAACCAAGCTGGATTGTGGTACACCAGGACTGGAGTTGGCCACCCCTGGTGTACATAATCCAATCCAAACATGTGACAAAGAATGCTACATTTTTGAAATAAGACAAAAATGAAGGTGATGTTAGATTTTGCATTGCTTCCTATACTCCAAACTGGGACAGTGAACCCAGTCTTTTGATTATAACCAAGACCAGCCCATCCACTAGACAGACTGAGCGGCAGACTTCTGTGGGCGATATGGCACTGTTCCCGCGGCAGCCATGTGCTTTGGCAAACATAGCCTACTGCTTCTGACCCCTATCCGACAGAAAGTTGTGTTGGAGGGGGATTAGCACATGGCCTGCCACAGGCCACTGCCACGCCAAGTTGAGATGTCTCCCCCCCCCCCCCCATGACCCTGCTGATAGAATCGGTAGCAGTGGAGGACAGCGTCATGACTCAGAAGAAGGGGGAGGGGGCGGCACAGACAGAGCTTCTGCCTGGGGTGGCAGAAAAACCCTTGGGCTGGTCCTGGTTATACATTATTATAACTCTGCCCACTGGACCTTTTAAAATCGAGCCAGCTGGGGTGACTATGTCGCAGATGTGCCATCATAGGCATGCCTTTGAAAGAGGTGCATCTAAGGGGCAAGCCCCTTAGTTTGCTTCTTCATTTGCATCTATGTTTGTATTATTGTTATTTTGATTGTTTTATTTTTTGTAGTATGATTTTGTTTTGTTTATTAATAGTTTAACTTGGTGGTTGATATGGTGGCCGCTAAGCAAGTTTGTTATTAGTGGTGGCCACTAAGCAAGTTTGTTATTAGTGGGAAGGGTGTTTATGGACCTTTCAACTTCTTTTCAAAAATCATTTTGTGGAATGGACCTTTCTGTTTTAACTTATCAGAGATGCAAACACAAGTACATTTATACTATCTGTAGGGTTGATCAATGCTATCTCTCTTAAAGTGAAGACGTGATTTTTCGTTTTTTAATAGTAAGAAGATTTGATTTATTGTGCATGGCAGTGTAAACGTGGTGTGATGCTTCTTAATGCTCTTTGTCCACCTTGTTATGTTATTGAAACTCAATCAAGTGCTTATGGTAGGGGAGGGAGTGTTTTAATAATAATAAGGAAGCCTTTGAAATATCAACTCATGCAGGAAGTAGCTTTTGCAAGTTGTGCAATTCTTGTCTTGTGTTTTGATGGCTGAAATGTTTGTTATATTATCCACCAGGGGCCACTCATTCTAGTACATTAAATTGATATAATTCTTTTCTGTATTTGCAGAGGATCTTAGTTATTTAATCATCTTGGGAGATTTCAATTTACCAATTAACCCAGATTTACAGTCTCCTTTCACTGCATTTTTTGGAGCTAAAGCGCTCCTTAGGGCTGATTCGGGTAGTTTGTTCTGTTACACACAATAATGGGCATATCCTTGATCTCATTTTTCCCCCTGAATCTTTGGTTTGTAAGCTGGAAAGTGAACATCCGAAGGTCAAAAAAGTCTTGTGGTCAGACCATTTTTGGTTATGCGTTAAGTGGGAGGTGGCCAGACCTAGAAATAGAAATTTTGTGCAGGGTTCTTTGGTTGTTAAAAGTTGGCATTTTCTGATGAACTCTGACCATTTTAAAACTGCATGTGGCACACTGGAAATCGAGACTAAACAGCAAGTTAGTGTGGAGAATGTAGTGGCACTATGGAGTTCTTCCCTTTGAGATATGGTGACAACATTGACACTGGTACAGACTGTTAAATCTGGTAGGTGTTAAGGGCCCTCTGGTTTAACAGGGATGTTTTGGTAGAGAAACGTAAGGTACAGTCAGCAGAGAAGAAAGACTGATGAAGCCAAGGAGAGGTGTTAGGCTTCGTTGTCAAGCTTTTCTAGGTTGCTACTCTACAAAGAATTATACCAAAGAATTTCTAACATGGTGCTGGCACTGTGGCCTGTGCAGAGTTTTTATCTTTTGTAGGGAGTAACAGTCGAGCTCAGATCTTATCCTTACTATGAGTTTAACTCTGTCCTCTTGGTTGGTGAGTGGGGGAGTTCACTTCAGTAAGCACTGATAAAACTACAGTATGTAGCTGGTACAAAATGTTTCTTCTATTCCAAGTTATAATGACCCTTATTTTGTGTGTCTGCTAAAGAGTATATTACAGCTGATCTTATAGAACCGTTAACAGCTATAATTAATACCTCACTAAGCAGGCTGTTGTGCAGCCAGTTTTAGACTGTTTTCATCCACGATTAACCAGGGCAAATCTGTAGGTGTGATGCCTAAGCATCCTTTGGGATGGCAGACTGATTTTGAAAGCTCATTTAAAAGATCTTATTAACATTTCTTGAGGAGGTTATGTCAGTATATTTCTTATGACAATTTTTAAGTAGTACTGCACCACTTAGTGCTTTCGCCTTTAAATTACTGCAATGCACTTTTGGTGGGGTTTACTGGAGTGACCATTGGTGCCCCAAAATGCAGCGGCTCGTTTTGTTGCTGCGATAAAAACTAGAGAACGTATCATGCCAACTTTGAAAGATCTGCAGTGGTTATCTAATGTTCTTTTGCTGTTCAAAATTATGAGTTGTAATGACCCTTCTTTATTGCATCACTGTACGCCTTGCAGCGCTATATAAATGATTAATAGTAGTAAGAGTGTTGAGATTGACTAGCACATTAGATTCTCAGGACTCACATCTAATGGTTATTCCTTCCCTTCAGCTAGTGAAGAATTCCAGCACAGGAAAATCAGGCATGTTCTGTAATGGGCTTGCAATTGTGGAACTTGTTAGCATTACATTAAGACTGTTGACAGACGTGAAGGAGTTCTACAAATCTTTGAAGACCCGGCTAGATCTGAATGCATATCTGGAGGTACGACTCCATCTGTGGGTTGAGTATTCCAGCTCTGTTCTGTTTCCTATTTTTCCCACAGATCTTTGTACATGAAATCTTTGTCATGGTTGATTTTATTGTATTGTATTGTTATTATGGACTTTCAGTATGCATATTTTTTAGTTAAAGTATTATTTATTATTGTTTCTGTTTTTATTTAATACTTTTACCTGTGTAAACCGCTGAGGAGCAAGAAATCAGTAATATATAAAAGACGTTTAAAGAAATAAAGGAATCTTCACAGACAACAAAATATTAGAGAGAAAACCAGAATAACAGCTCAGTGGGGGAACACTTCTCAAAGGAAGAGCACTCCCTCAGTGACCTTACAAGGGAGTATTTAAGGTACTTCAGGAGTACAGGAGTACAGAAGTACAGAAAACATTTGAAATTAGGATGATCAAACACTTTGAAACAAACACTAAAGGACTTCATAAGGGACATAACTTTAATAATGGACGAGAAAGCCAAACTCTTTCAGCTGTAAAATTGAATTCCTTGGCCACCTCTGTCAAATCCTCCCCCAACCCTTCTGGAATCTATTTTTCATTAGACTAATATTTATTTATTTATCTATTCACTTAACATTTCTTCTATAACACTTTTCATGATATCAAAGCGGTTTACATTGAACTCAACTTTGATAGAGTGAACAAGGTGTAACGATTACATGTAACATTGGGAAAGTTATGAGGTTCCAGGGTCACAAGAGTGAGGGACAGGGAGGTTTATAACTTGTGTACAAGCAGATAAAGAACAATAGGCTTTATATGAGTACTGTCTTTGGCAGAGAGTTTATGTGACTGACTAAAGGATTCTTCGAAGAGGTGAATTTTTAGTTTTTGTCGGAAGTCAGGTCCTTGATGGCTCTTAGAGTGGTTGGGAGTGAGTTCCATAGTGTAGGACCATAAATTGAGACTGTTCTTTGGCATGCTGTTTGGGAACTCTTTGTTTTTTGAGCTGGGATATTGAGGTGGTTTAGGTGCTGTTGTCTTCGCAGTCTTGTGTCCAGGATCTTCCGTATGAGCGAGTGCAGGCTGTCTGTAGCAAGGTTGTGTATCGTCTTGAAGGTGATCATGATTGCTTTGTATTTTATCCTTGCTTTTATTGGGAGCCAGTGTAGGGTTGTGAGCACTGGAGTAATGTGATCATGGTGTGACACTCTAGTAATAAGTCGGGCTGCAGTGTTTTGAGCTGCTTGTAAGGATAACATGGAGTAGGATTTGTCGATAATGGCACAAACACCATTTTAAGACATTTTTCTTCCAGGATAGAAATCAACAAAAAGTGAACATTTTGGAAGGGGATATAGACTTTCTATATACACTGTAGATCTATTTATTTATTTATTTATTTATTTAACATTTTTATATACCGCACTATTTATTATCAGCGCGGTTTACATAGAACTACAAAACATCAGATAAGATACATATATCTGTTTTTACATGGAACAGGAAGAAAAACTTGGAAAACCGGGGTAATTGTAACAAAGGATAATAGACATTGAACTATATACATATGATAGTAATATTACATGAAAAGGTATCTTGTTAGATAGGAACGGGATTAGAGCTGTTTGGATGAACTTGTGTTATTGTGTTCTCTGGAAAGTATTTGATGAAAAGGTGATGCTTCAAGGCCTTTTTGAACTGGGGGATATCAGAGATGGCCCTAATGTGTGGTGGGAGGGTGTTCCACAGTTTTGGAGCACATAAGCTGAATGATCGGTTCACAGTTGCAGAGATGTATTTTAAGGATTCTTTTGGAACTTTAAGCATGTTTAGTTCCGAGGTTCTTCTAAGCCTGTTGGAGGGGATAGGTTGTATCAACTCTGATAGAGAGGAGGGAGCAGGTCCTTTGTGAGCTTTGAAGACTAGTAGCAGGGTCTTGAAGGTGATTCTCGCTTGGATAGGGAGCCAGTGTAATTGTTTCAGGAGAGGTGTTATATGTTGTCTTTTTGGTACCCCGAAGAGCACTCTTGCAGCACTGTTTAATGCTAGTTGAAGAGGGTTGAGGGTTGATTGGGGGAGCCCCTGTAGTATACAATTTGTGAAGTCAAAGTGTGGGATAATTAAAGCCTGGTAGACAGTACGGAAATCATCTGGATCAATTAGTTGGCGAAGGTGTCTAAGGGAGCGAATCTTGAAATAAATTGCCTTTACAGTGTTGGCTATGTGGGTCTTCATGTCTAGATTCTGATCCAGGGTAACACCAAGATAACGGATGTGGGGTTTTACTTGCAACTTAGCATCATGGACTTCAAGGAATGTAGGTGGTGTGAACTTAGGGTTTCTTGAGATGAAAAGTACCTCTGTTTTCTTGTTCTGGATTCTGAGATTTTGAGTCAGTAGCCAGTCTGAGATGGCGTTAAAACAGTTGGATATGGTGGTGAGATTCATCTTATCAATGCAGAATGGCATATATAATAAGACATCATCAGCATAGATCATATAATTGACTTTGAAGGACCTGATAATGTTGCATAAGGGTTGCATGTAGATGTTGAATAATAATGATGACAAAGAGGAACCTTGTGGGACTCCTTGACCTTGGTGAAATGGATCTGATGTTTCACCATTTGAGCGAACTTGCTGCCATCTTTCTGAGAGGTAAGAGTTGCACCATTCAAGAGCATTTCCACAGAGGCCCTTCTCTCTTAGGCGGACAATAAGAATGTCGTGACAGACCGAGTCAAAAGCAGCCGCAATATCTAAAAAGATGAGGACAAAGCCCTGTTTGATGTTGTCGATGCCAGAGTTTAAGCTGTTGAGAAGTGAGGTGAGGAGCGTTTCGACCCCGTAAGATTCCCGGAATCCATGTTGACAGGTATCCAGAGGCGCTTCAGTGTCGATATGGTCTTGCAATTGTCTGTAGACTATCTTTTCGATTATTTTCGCAAGGGTGGGTATGCTGGAGATGGGTCGGTAAGAGTCTGTTTTTTGCGGATCTAATTTGAGGTTTTTTAGTAGAGGTCGGATGGAGGTCTGTTTGAGGGCAGAAGGGAATGAGCCAGTGTCAAATGATAGACTTATGATTTTGGATATTGTTGGAGCAAGTTCTTTGCGGAGGTCCTTTATCCAAAAAGCTGGACACGGATCGGTGTGTGCTGTGGATAAGTTGAGAGATGAGATAATATCTTCAATTAGCTTCAAGGAAGGGGTGGAGAAAGAAGCTAAAGGAGCTGGGAGTGCATGAGCATTCAAGATAGTGGGTATTGTAATTTTATTTGTGCAGCATATCTTAGATTGTATGTAAAGGGCATAAGCTTGTGGGTTGATTTCACATTGGTGCTCCTGTGAGGGTTCTTTGGCTAATTTCTTAACGAGGGTAAATAGGTCGTGAGGTTTGTTTATAGCACGTTTAAGGATGTCTGTATGATATAGTCTCATTTTTTCAGAAATAGCTTCGCGGTGGGTTTCAAGATGTTGCATGTATGCAGACTGATTAGTATCATTGCGTGATCTCCTCCATTTCTTCTCAAGTTTTCGCAAATGTTTTAGGGATTCTTTCAGATCTGATGTAAACCAAGGTGCCGTAGCTTTTCTTCTTAATGACTTATTTCTGGTCAGACGAGATGAGATGCGGTTGAGTCTGTTGTTCCAGGAAGTGATAATCTCTTCCAAGTTTAGGGTAGAATCATTAAATAGAGCATCAGTTTCCTTGAGGATTTGTTCTCTGTTAAAAGGTTGGAAGCTTCTGGAAGTGGTATTTGCATATTTGTTTAGGTTCTTGTCATCGGAATATTGCTGCTTTTGAATGGGAATCTGGAATATAATGAGGTTATGATCTGACCAAGGAACCTCTATAATTGCTAGAATAATATTCTGAAGTTGGTTGAGAGCGGATAGTGGGGCAAATATGAGATCAAGGATGTTGCCTTTTATATGTGTGGATTGTTGTATGACTTGCTTGTAGCCTAGTGTTTCTAGGGCATCTATGAAGGCGTCAGATTGGTTGTCTTGTAGAGATGGTAGGTTAATGTCTCCTAAGATCCAATTGGGTCTGTTTGGATTCTGTGAATTGGAGGCAAGATTTATAATGGTTGAGAGATCATCTGGGGAAGGTGATGGCGCTCTGTAGACTAAGTTTATAGAGTAGAGGTTGTTAGAGATAGAGACTGTTTCGAGTAGATTGTTGCTAGAAGAGTCAACCATTTTAAGTTGGAGTCCGTTCTTAGCGATGATAAGAACTCCTCCACCTCTTTTTCCTTGTCTGCAGCTGGTGAAAACCTCATAGTTATTGGGAAGGAGCTGGTTGAGAATTATATTGTCTTCTGGAGAAAGCCATGTTTCGGTGACCATAAGTAAGTCGAGGTTATTGGATGTTATTGTATCTGTGACAGCTGGCCATTTTTTACGAAGGGAGCGAGCATTAATGAGGGCACATTTGAGGGGGCATGGTTGATTGTAGTTTTCTGAGTTTGACTTTGTAGTGTGTTGAAGAGGTATGTATAATAAATAATGGTGATGAGAACGTTGGTCCCAGTTTACATTGTGGTAATTGGTGCGTGACCATTTTTGCCAGTTGTTATGTAAGATAGGTATGGAATTGCCTGAGGAAATTAGAGCCAGTATCTCTGGTATCAGACCTATGAGGAGGAGGTATAGGCCTAGAGTAATTTTGCAGTGGAGGGCCATTGTGAGGCTGAGATGAATATCGTTTGAGAGGGAGAATTAAAGGATAGGGTTTGTACTTTATGTGGTGAAGTGTTTAGTCTTTGGATAGGGGAAAAGAGATTTGCTGGGAATTAGTTGGATACAGGAAAATTGTTACAAAGCTTACCAAGTGAAAGTTGCGATTTGATTAGGCAATGATCTTTACTGGAATTTAGAGAGGGAGAGATAATTGCTTACCAAATGTGCAAGTACTGAGAAGAGTGTCTACAGATTGATACAATGTAACAATATGTGAAATGTATTAGTCATACTTGAGACAAACTGATACTTGAGAGGATGCTAGCCACAATGAGTGGTGAGGTATTAGCAGACACAGTGGTGAGAAAGCAACATTGCAATATTGGAAACATTGTGCACAAGATGTGAAACATAGATATGTGCTTAGCCGTAAGAAAAAGCAAAACCTCCAGGTAAATTTACTATGTAGAGCATATGGTGGTTTAAATATTAAAACCTTTTATGACTTAAATTTCAAGTTTCTTAAGAAAGTATAGTGCAATAACATTTGGTAGTATACATTACAGATTATTTAGTAGAGAACTGTTCATGGTAGTGGCGGTTACTTTTCATTAGGTAAGATTTTTCATCGAGGATTGTGCTCAGCTCCAACCGGGGGGATTGTAATGAAGGTTGTAATCGAGGAGAAGGGCTGTATCAGTTAGCGGCGGTTCTTTATGGGAGTCTTTGTGTCTTCCCGCGAAGTTGCTTCAAGCCCTGTGCTCAGGCCCAACCAGTGCCCCGCCTAAGGGCCACGCCAAAGGGCCCTCTGGCGAGGCCCTCAGGCGCGGGCCCGACCAGGCGCGGGCCCGCCTGGCGGCGGCTCCTTTTTGTAGCGGCCTGCTGTTCCTCCCCTCCCACAGCCCCGAATGGGCTGGAGTAGCTGCTTGGAGGGCAGGCTGGCCGTGCAGTGCGGTCAGTCCCGATCAGGGACGAAGATGGTGCCCGCAATGTGTTTCCCGCCGGCGGCGGCTCCTTTTTGTAGCGGCCTGCTGCTCCTCCCCTCCCACAGCCCCGAATGGGCTGGAGTAGCTGCTTGGAGGGCAGGCTGGCCGTGCAGTGCGGTCAGTCCCGATCAGGGACGAAGATGGTGCCCGCAATGTGTTTCCCGCCGGCGGCGGCTCCTTTTTGTAGCGGCCTGCTGCTCCTCCCCTCCCACAGCCCCGAATGGGCTGGAGTAGCTGCTTGGAGGGCAGGCTGGCCATGCAGTGCGGTCAGTCCCGATCAGGGATGAAGATGGTGCCCGCAATGTGTTTCCCGCCGGCGGCGGCTCCTTTTTGTAGCGGCCTGCTGCTCCTCCCCTCCCACAGCCCCGAATGGGCTGGAGTAGCTGCTTGGAGGGCAGGCTGGCCGTGCAGTGCGGTCAGTCCCGATCAGGGACGAAGATGGTGCCCGCAATGTGTTTCCCGCCGGCGGCGGCTCCTTTTTGTAGCGGCCTGCTGCTCCTCCCCTCCCACAGCCCCGAATGGGCTGGAGTAGCTGCTTGGAGGGCAGGCTGGCCGTGCAGTGCGGTCAGTCCCGATCAGGGACGAAGATGGTGCCCGCAATGTGTTTCCCGCCGGCGGCGGCTCCTTTTTGTAGCGGCCTGCTGCTCCTCCCCTCCCACAGCCCCGAATGGGCTGGAGTAGCTGCTTGGAGGGCAGGCTGGCCGTGCAGTGCGGTCAGTCCCGATCAGGGACGAAGATGGTGCCCGCAATGTGTTTCCCGCCGGCGGCGGCTCCTTTTTGTAGCGGCCTGCTGCTCCTCCCCTCCCACAGCCCCGAATGGGCTGGAGTAGCTGCTTGGAGGGCAGGCTGGCCGTGCAGTGCGGTCAGTCCCGATCAGGGACGAAGATGGTGCCCGCAATGTGTTTCCCGCCGGCGGCGGCTCCTTTTTGTAGCGGCCTGCTGCTCCTCCCCTCCCACAGCCCCGAATGGGCTGGAGTAGCTGCTTGGAGGGCAGGCTGGCCGTGCAGTGCGGTCAGTCCCGATCAGGGACGAAGATGGTGCCCGCAACTATTAGTCCAGTAAGAAGAGTTCACCTGCAACTTGGTTGTTGACCCTTAATTTTACATATTCATGTGGACTAACATGGCAAACACAATTCTTTGCATAGGAAGAAATAAACTTACAACAGTAATAAAGGTTCATTTAAAGGCTGATGCTATTTATTTAGACATTATGGGGTTATTTTAGAAGCTCTATTCATGTTTTGGATGTTTGAATGAGGGCATTCAGACATCCAAATCACAAGGATGTCTCCTTAATCATTTTAGAAAGCAGGTATATGGCCGTTCCTAGCATGACGACATCCAAGTAAAACAGGGAGATGCCGGAGGAGTGGTCTGGGCAGAGCAAAGAAGATGCATGTTGTGGTGCAATTTCAGAACAGCACAAGCTCTAGTGGAGGAGGCATCTATGCCTATACCTGCTGCCAGGGGGACGAGCAGAATGCACATTTCCTCACCGAAAAAACAAGCATCGTGTTACGCTGTAAGTCTGCACTTTCTAACTTGTATTTTTTGTTTCTATTTATTAACCTTTATCAAATGGACCAATGTGGCAAGTGCAATGCTTTATCCAAGGAAAACAAAAATGTTCACACTGCTTCTTGGGGGCGGGGAGACACCTTCATCCCTGAAGACCTGCAAGCAAGGACACTGCTGGTTGAAATCTTCCTCATGCTATCTAACTTTAAAGAACTGACCAAAAGCATTTTATTAAAAAAGATACTGTTTGAAGGGAGAGAAAGCATGACCGACCATGTCCTCAAGAGGGAAGCTGGCATTGCTCTCCTTAGCTTCTTCAATAGCTGCTGGGTAAGCAAATCTCACTGCAGAGTGTTAATGTCCCACAGCTTGTACTGGTGCTTCCAAGACTGCCATGGGCAGCCAGGCCTGTCCCGTCCACTAGGCAAAACAGGCGGTTGCCTAGGGGACGGGACCCTGGTAGGTGGCATCAGTACCCCAACCACCTGGGAAGCGGCAGCTGAACTGCTACTTCAGTGCCGTGGCGGGCTTTAAAATGCCCATGCACATACACAGTTCCAACCTGTCCTCCAAGAAAGTTGCATCAGAGGGGGGGCAGGAGTGGCAGGCCATGAGTGCACATGCGCGCAGGCACTTTAAGGTCTGACACAGTACTGAAGTGGCGATTCAGTCTCTGCTGCTTCAGCACAAGGGAGGGGGCGACCTGACATGCGGGATGGAGGCGCAGTCTCTTCAGGTGTCGGTGGCGACACAGAGTGTCTGCCTAGGGTGGCAGAAACCCTCGTACCACCACTGTGGGCAACCCTGAAAACTACACCAAAAAAGCATGCATGTCCTGCTTTAGAGAGCATCTGTGGCCTGCAAAGACCACAGGCATCCCTGAAAGCAGCAACCGAAAGACATGCTTGTTCCTGGTTAGGTGGCATTGCTGCCAGAGCTGTTCTGGAGCCCTTTGGATGGGATGGCAGCACACCAGGACCTCTGGCCCTCTCTCAGAATGTGATGAGGTCATGCCTGGGCACATGATCCTGTCTCTAGGTGAGGTGAGGACATACCACAGCTTAATGTCCTTTTTTATGTATTTATTGTCAATCATCAAAGCTACCCAGTGCTATTCTTCATTGGGATGTAAGAAACTGCACTATAATGTAGCGTCTTTTGCTGTTGCAGAGTTAATCTTGTGTAGCTCATTTACATGCATTTCTGCGCTCACTGTGCTAGTGACTTACTTCCTGCTTAGTGCTCTAAAGCCCATCAGAAGTTATATTAGTGCACAAAAACTCTGCACTAAACAAATAAAGATCACAATAAGGCCAGTTTTAGAAAGGACGGAGATGGAAATTGAGATATCCAGGTCAGGACATGCAGAGTTCCACCGATATTATACATAGGCTTTGCCAAACATGGAGCCTTTTGTAAATATGTATAAAGACGTGTGGGGGTTCATGCAGACTTGCAGCTGCGCACAGCTGGAGGAGCCATGTTAGAAATATACCAACTCGGACTTCCGGTGACGTCAGGAAGCAGGATGGCGGCTTTCTGAGCGAGCTCCGCGGCGTTTGAAGTGAGAGCTAGTAAAGAGCGACCCTACCCCGGTACAGTGAAGCGGGAAGAGCGGGCTGATGTCCAAAGCGCTTGAGCGCAAGTCGGTAAAGGAGCGCCTAGCCGAATACCGGTCCCCCTACGAGATGTTGGAGGAGCCGGAGCGTGCGGAGCATCATGCAAAGATGGCGGCGGGAGGCGGAGAGAGCCCCGACTCGGGGGGCGAGCAGCATTCGGATCCCGAGACCCCCGGAGGCCTGAAGGCCTGGCTGAATGCCTTTAAGATGGAGCTGAAGGCCGAAATGAGCCGGCACCAGCAGGAGCTGAAGGAGACGTTGGGCTCCGTGCGACGGGAGGTGCAGGAGCTGGGAGCTCGTGTAGAGGGGGCGGAGGAGACGCTGGAACACCACGCGGCCACGCTGGGAGACCTGCGCGCGGGATGGGCAGAACTGGCCCAAGCGCAGGAGCTCCTGAAAGCAAAGGCTGAGGATTTGGAGGACAGATCACGCCGAAACAACGTGCGTGTGAGAGGGGTGCCAGAGGAGCAGCGTTTTAAGGACTGTGAGGAGACTTTACAGCAGATTTTTGGCGCTCTCATGCAGGCGGTAGATCCGGTGGGAGAGGGAGAGCTCCATCAGTTCAGCATAGAGCGGGCGCATCGCAGCCTTGGCCCCGCTCGGGATAATAAGCCTAGAGACATTATTGCGTGTCTGGGATCCTTTAAGAGCAAGGAGAAGATAATGGCGGCAGCGCGGAAGGCCGGGCCCTTGAAGTGGGAGGGCGCCATGATTGAGCTTTACCAAGATTTGTTATCCGGCACGCTGCAGCGGCGCTGGGAGCTGCGAGGGGTAACCGCGCTGCTTCGCAGAGAAGGCTGGAGGTATAAATGGTTATACCCCTTCGGACTATTGGTTACAGTTAATGGCACCTCCCGTAAAATCCTGAAGGCCAAGGGGGCCTGGCAGATCTTGAAGGAGTTGGGAGTGCAGAACATCACAGAGAATCAGCTGAGAGGGCAGCCTCGGGAGCAGCGAGCCCAGCATCGAAGTGAGGGAACCAAGTGGCAACGAGTGGAGAGCAAAAGCAGGAGGCTCACAAGACTGTCTAGAGAGAAACATTCGGTGGGAGCGGCTGCAGAGGATTGAGGAGAAGAGGAGCCTTGTGGAAGGCACTGGCAGTACTTGTTTGGACCTATTCGGAGCCCATGGGCCCTAAGAACTGGTTTGCTGGCACAGTTGTTGATTATTGTCGAGAGCTAAGTGGGGGATGTTTTTAGGCTGATTTTCTTGGGGGTTGGGGGGAGGGGGGAGAGAGGGGGGGTCCCTGGGGAAGGGGGAAGGTATCGGGATTTAGCCCTGGGAGGCGGGGGGAAGGGTTTGGGGAGGATGTAAAGTATTTGTTTGATGAGGTAAGGGGGCTGCAGGGAGAGGGGGTGATGGGTGAGAGAGAGAGTGTGAAAGGGAGGGGGGGGAGCAGAGCGAACGCCAGGGGGGGGAGTCACCGGAAGTACTGGGGAAAGCTCCGGAGGGAGAAGGGAAGGTGAGGAGGGGTGGGGGGAGGAGGGGAGGGGGGGACAATTTCACAGCAGATAGGGTGGGGGGTATCGGAGGCTCCCATGGGGGGTAGGGGCATCGTAGGGTCAATCAACGCCAAAGGTTTGAATGAGCCCCTTAAGCGGCATCAGCTGTTTCGGGAGGTAACGAGATTGGGATGGGAGATAGTGATGATACAGGAGACCCACCTGCGAAGGAAAAATGAGGAGTTGCTGCGCCAAGCACTGTACCCACAACAGTTTTTCGGGGGTATAAGGGGGGCGGCGGAGAGCAAGAGAGGGGGGGTTGCCATACTGGTGCGCCGGGGCAGCTCTTTTAGGGTGAAGGTGGAAGCAAGAGATAAGGAGGGTAGGGTGTTGTTACTGGGGGGAGAATGGGAGGGGGAACTGGTCAATATTTATGCCCCCCAGGTGGGGCAGGCCCAATTTTGGAAGGGGGTAGCTGTTCTGCTGGCCCAGCATGCACAGGGGAGAATTCTCCTCGGGGGAGACTTTAACTTAGCACTGGACTCGCAGTGGGATCGCCAGGCCCAGGGGGGGGGATGGTAGGAACCCGGCCCGCGGAGTATTGCGCCGCCTTATGTAGCGATACCACTTGATTGATGTCTGGAGGCAGCACCACATGGGATGTCGGGAATATACTTTCTATTCCGCTCCCCATGATAGCTTTAGCAGAATTGATTATCTCCTGATGGATGAGCGGTGGGGCTCCCTGGTCCAGGAGGCAGAGATTGGGAATATCACCTGGTCGGACCAAGCGCCACTGTGGGTAACTGTAGGGCATGGACGGGGGGAGGGTGGACTGCGCTTTTGGCGGCTTAATGAAAGCCTCCTGAAGAAGGAGGAGGTGGTGAAGGATGTTAAGCATTGCCTCCAGGAGTATTGGGAAATCAACGACAATGGCAAAGTGGATGGCGTGGGGCTTTGGGGTGGTATGAAGGCAGTGGTGAGGGGGAGGCTGGTGATGTGGGCGGCCCGTTACAAAAAGCAGCGCCAGGCTCGTGAGGAGGAACTGCAGAGAGCGCTTAAATTGGCTGTAGAGCGTTATCAATCCAGGGTAGTCGTCAGGACCTCCGCCTGTTGCAACAGATTAGGTTGGAACTCCATAAGTTGCAGGTTGAAGAGATAGGGTTTAAACTGGAGCGGGTGAAGCAGCGATACTATGAATGGGGGGATCGAGCCGGCCGCATGCTGGCCAATAAACTGCGGAAGCGGGAAATGCAGGCGACTATTACTGGGATCCGGGATGACACGGGGGAGATCGTACGGACTGAAAAGGCCATGGGGGAGCAGTTTTGCAATTTCTATCGGAAACTGTATCAGAGGGAAGGAGGCGGGACGGAGCGGGGGGAAGACTATTTGGATAAGATTGCCCTGGCCCGGTTGGGGGAGGAGGAAACCCAGGCCCTGGAGGGGGACATTACTAGGGCTGAGGTGGAGCAAGTCTTGAAGAAACTTCCACAAGGGAAGGCCCCAGGGCTCGATGGCCTGACGGGAGCATTCTACAAAACGTTCCGGGAAGAGGTTCTAGATGGACTGGTGCAGGTGGCCAATGAGATACAGCAGGAGGGGGGGGGGCGCCTGTCCTCTGAATTGCTGACAGCCGGGATCACTGTTATTCTGAAGGGGGGACGGGACCCGCTGCAGTGTGGGTCGTATCGCCCAATCTCCCTACTAAATGTGGATGTGAAGATTATAGCTAAGGTGTTGGCCCGGAGATTGGCGGGTCTGCTTCCGGGGCTGATTGGCTTGGACCAAACTGGCTTTATCATGGGGCGGCAAGCCTCTGACAACATTAAGAGGGTCTTAGAGACCATCTGGGGAGCGCGAGCGCGGCGGGACCCGGCCTTGCTGCTGGCCATCGACGCTGAGAAAGCGTTCGATAGGGTGGATTGGGAGTTTTTGTTCGGGGTAATGAGGAGAATGGGGGTGGGACCCCGGTTTTTGAAATGGGTCCAGGCCCTCTACCAGGAACCCAGAGCGCGGGTGAGGATAAATGGGCGCTATACGGCAGCCTTCGAGTTGGGGAGGGGAACCCGACAGGGGTGCCCCCTCTCGCCGCTATTATTTGCTATGGCTATCGAGCCTTTAGCCCAGGCCATTCGGAGCGATGCGGCGATCTGGGGACTGCGGAGGGGGGACACGCATCATAAGATTTCACTTTTTGCGGATGATGTCCTGTTGGTGGTGACAAAGCCGGAGGACTCCTTACCGGCACTTATGGGGCAACTGGAGCGCTACGGGGCAGTCTCGGGGTTTAAAATGAACTCTGACAAGACAGAAGCCTTAGCAATTAACCTACCCCAACCGGTAGCGCAGAGGCTGCGGGTTCGTTACCCTTTTAAATGGGCAGCGAAATCTCTTCGGTATCTGGGAGTTAATGTTACGGCCTCGCCACAGGGGCTGTACGCGGCCAACTATAGTGCTCTATGGCAGGAGGTAAAACGGGATTTGCACCGTTGGGAGCGCATGGAGATCTCATGGTTGGGTAGAATAGCGTCAGTTAAAATGAATGTGCTTCCGCGGTTGCTGTATTACTTTCAGGCGCTGCCTGTGCCCATACCAGGGGCCCATCTGCGAGGGATGCGGCGGGAGATTAATCAGTATATTTGGCGGAAGAGGCCGCCACGGGTAGCTCGAGCAGTGATGTATAGGCGCAGGGAGGAAGGGGGTCTGGGGGTGCCGGATTTACAAGGGTACTATTGGGCGGCGCAGGCTCGGCACGGGATGGATTGGAGGGAAGGGGGGGAAAGGAAGAACTTCGTGGAAATGGAAAAGGAGAGCGGTCCAGGGCGGCGGCTGGCCTGCCTCCCTTGGATGGAGCGGGGGGAGCGGGGACTTACGGTGGGTGACAGTCCCTTTGTAATGCATGTGCTACGGGAATGGGACAAACTTCGGGGCCGAGAGCGACAGGGAGGAGGGCCCGGTTCTCGCTGCTGCGCGCGCTGTGCCATACCGCGGAATTCCGTCCGGGGCAGGAAGGGGGGGGATATCAGAGGTGGGCCCGTGGGGGCTTGCGGTATTTTTATCAGTTTGTGGATGGGGGAGAGTGGGTCCCGTTTGCGGATTTGCGGGAGGCGTATGGCTTGCGAGAGGCAGATCGGTTCTATTATGGACAGGTGGTGCACTTCCTCCGGAAGAAGCTGGGGCGGGATGGGATGGACCGTGATTATACGCCTCTGGAGGTGGTGTGGTACGGGAAGAAGCTTTCGGCGGGACTCACCTTGGCGCTATATCAGGCGATACAAGGCCCAGGGACGGGTAAGCACAGATACATGCGTGAGTGGGAGCAGGACATCGGGAGGGAGTTGGCGGAGGGGGAGTGGAAAAGCCTCCTGGACCAGGTGCGCTACCTGCCCCTGTCGGTAGCGATTAGGGAAAACTGGTATAAGGTGGTGCTGCGGTGGTATTATACTCCTGCCCGGCTACATAAGATGTACCCCGGCGTACCCAAAGGATGTTGGAGGGACTTTGGGGGGGAGGGGACCTATTTCCACATCTGATGGGAGTGCCCGAAGATACAGAGTTTTTGGGGGGAGATTCAGAAATGGGCCCAGGAGGTGGTGGGGGGGGGGAGGTGGCTCTTGACCCTGGGGGTTTCCTGCTGGAGTGGTGGAGTGTGGGGGGGCCGGTGAGGGGGAAGAGGCAGGTAGCGGCTTGTCTCAGCGCGGCCCGCTGCGAAGTGGCCTATCGCTGGAAGCAGCGGGAGGCCCCGCAAGTGGCCCATTGTGTGGAGCGGTTAAGACAGGTCTACCTAATGGAAAAGATCACAGCAGCAAGGAGGCAAAAGATTGACCGATTTGAGCAGCAATGGAGTAAGGTGCTGGAATACCTACGAGCCGATTCCGGGCAGTCATGAGGATAGGGGAGGGGGCAGGGGGGGCGCTTCCAGGAAGGGTATGGGGGGGGGAGGGAGGGGAGGTGGGAAGGGTGGGATATGACTGGGCGATGGGGTGATGGGGTTAAGGAAGGGGATTAAAGGAAAAACTGTTCTTGTAGCAAAGGGAAGGACACTTGGGAATGTTGTTGCGCTGTTGATATGGGGGTTTGACTGATGTATACTGTTCAGCATTGAATGTTGTGCTGTTTGAGCTTGTTTTATAAATTCTAAATTAAAAAAAAAAAAAAGAAATCTACCAACTCCACAGCTTCCACATGCAGCTGGGCCATTTTGCAAAACCCACATATAGACATGCTGCCAAAGAAGTGCTGAAGCTGCAATTTTTTTATTTCTTCCAATTGAAGGAGGAAATACAGCAGTAGAAGATTAAGGAGAATTACTCCCCTAGCCCTCATGTAAAGCCTGACTGAAATGAACATTTTTAAAAAATCCATTCGTACCAGAGAGCAGATATAAAACCCCATATGGAAATATTTGTACATATACTTGTTTCATACATTTTTGGTCCAGCCAGGTCACGCGAAAACCACGCTCTACCACGCCTCTTTGCAATTTCTACATGATACGGATCTATATGTGTAAAGTGCAGCTTTCTAAAATCATCATTTAAATGTGTGCGTGATCTCCACATGGAAATAGCACATGGAACAAGTGCATAAGGCTTAGGGAAGGATTATTCCTCGTCCATTCAGTTCCGCACATCCTACTTTCTCCTCTCTGGATTTAGCTCAGACTTTCTAGTAAAAGCTCAAGGTGAATTACAAATCAGGTAGACTAGGCGTTTCCCTGCATCTGAAGCAACGAAGGGTTAAGGGATTTGCCAGAGGATTCATGGACTGGCAGGGAGATTGGTGCTTCTCAGGCCTGTCCTAGAGGCACACCTAGCAAGCCAGGTTTTCAGGATTACTATAATGAATTTATAGGAGATAAAGCTGCATACATTGGAGAGCCAAGGTATGCAAATCTATTTCATGCATATTTATTGTGGTAATCCTGAAACCCCGTCTGACTTGGTGCACCTCTAGGAAAGGGTTAAGAAGCGCTGCACCAGGCTACCCCTCTACTCCATACTACTAGGACTTTTCTTATTGGTACAGGAATAAATATTAATAAATAGAAAACAAAAAACATAAGCTCATAACTAACATAAGAACTGCCATATTGGGTCAGACCAAGGTCCATCAAGCCCAGTATCCTGTTTCCACCACTGGCCAATCCAGGTCACAAGTACCTAGCAGTTTCCCAAAAAAGACACACAGGTTCCATAATTCTTCTATTGGGGCAAGCATTGGATTTCTCTGGTTATCTTTAATAATGGTTTATGGACCTTTCCTCCAGGAACTTGCCCAAACCTTTTCTAAACCCAGACATACTAACAGCTTTTACTACTTTTTGATGGAGTAAACAACCGATCTACGTTTACCCGTTCCACTACATTCTTCCTTCCCTGCTGGCCCCTGGGAGCATTGGTTCTGGAGGTATTGGCTTTCCTGCAGTCCGGGTTTGAAAAGGGACTCACCTGTAGCTCCCTGCAAATTCAGGTTGCAGCCCTAATGGGTTACTGTGGAAAGGACCAGGGCATCTCCTTGGCCACTCATCCAGACATGGTGAGTTTCCTTCAGGCAGTAAAGTAGCTCCGGCCACTACTTAGGCAAGAGGTACCCTCCTTGGGATCTCAAACTGGTTTTGGCTGCGTTAGTGGAGGCACCATTTGAACCAATCAGCAGTTTCTCCTTGAAAGATCTGACTTTCAAGATGGTCTTCTTGGTGGTGATCTATTCGGCTCGCAGAATTTCGGAGTTGCAGACACTTTCGTGCCGCGAGCATTTCCTTAAAATATCCAAATAAAGGTCATTTGAAGTCCAGTACCGCCTTTTCTGCCTGAGGTAATTTCCGCCTTCCACCTCGATCAACCGGTCACGCTTCCGATATTTTCCGAGTCCAGAGCAGATGCGGAAAATGCCCATGTATGCCTGCTGGATGTCCGCTGATTGCACAACTGCTATCTCAAATGCACAGCTCCGTTTTGAAAGTCAAACCATTTGTTTGTGCCGTTTAGAACATAAGAACATAAGATATGCCATACTGGGTCAGACCAAGGTCCATAAAGCCCAGTATCCTGTTTTCAACAGTGGCCAATCTAAGTCACAAGTACCTAGCAGTTTCCCCAAAAGACACAGGTTCCACAATGCTTGTAATGGGGCAGGTAGTGGATATCCAGGGTCCCTTTTAATAATGGTTTATGGACCTTTCCTCCAGGAACTTGCCCAAACCTTTTCTAAACCCAGACACACTAACAGCTTTTACTAATCCTCCGGTAATGAATTCCAGTTTGATTACGCGTTGAGTGAAAACATATTTTCTCTTATTAGTCTTAAAAGGGTTACACTGTAGCTTCATTGCATGTTCCCCTAGTCTTTCTACTTTTTGATGGAGTAAAGAACCGATCCACGTATACCCGTTCCACTCCATTCATCAATTTATAGACCTCTATAATATCTCCCTTCAGCCATCTCTTTTCCAGGTTGAAGAGCCCTAACCTTTTTAGCCTCTCCTCATAGGGGTATCCTTCCATCCTCTTTACCATTTTGGTGGCTCTTCTCTGTACCTTTTCTAATTCCACTATATCCTTTTTAAGATAAGGTGATCAGAACCGCACAAAATATTCAAGGTGCAGTTGCACCATGGAACGAAACAGAGGCATTATAATATCCTTTATTTTATTCTCCATTCCTTTCCTTATGATTCCTAGCATTTTATTTGCTTCTTGGCCACCGATGCACACTGGGCGGACGGTTTCAACATGTTATCCACGATAATGCCTAAATCTTTTTCCTGGGTGGTGGTTCCTAATGTGGAACCTTGCATCGTGTAACCATAGTTTGGGTTTTTCTTTTCTAGATGCATAACTTTGCGCTTGTCCACATTAAATTTCATCTGCCATTTGAACGTCTAGTCTTCCAATTTATCAAGGTCCTCATGTAATTTTTCACAATCCTCATGGGTTTTAACAACTTTGAATAATTTGGTGTCATCTGAAAATTTGATTACTTCACTTGTTATTTCCATTTCCAGGTCATTAACGAATATGTTAAAAAGCAGCAGACCCAGCACAGATCTCTGGGGTACTCCACTATTCACCTTTCTTCATTAGGAAAATTGGCCATTCGTCCCTACCTTCTGCTTTCTATCTTTTAACCAGTTCCTGATCCACAGTAGTACACTGCCTCCTATCCCATGACGTTTTAAACTTCACCGAGTCTCTCATGAGGGACCCTGTCAAAGGCTTTCTGAAAATCCAGATACACTATATTTATTTATTTATTTAGCAAGCATTTGTATACCGCTTCTTCCAGCAATCAGAAGTGGGTATGATTACATAGAATAAGCTGTCAAATCAAGACAGAAAATTTGTGGTGTATACATATTGATTCATAAGGTAAGCACAGCACACAGAAAATTATCTACTTCTTATATATGGGGAAAAGAATTTACATATGTACATATCAACCGACTCACCTTTGTCTGTTTATTCACACCTTCAAAAAATATAACAGATTAGTAAGACAAGACCTTCCTTAGTTACTTAGTTGACTTTCTCCTATTAAACCATGGCTATCTACATGTTCAGTAATTTTGTTTTTTAGAATGGTTTCTACCATTTTGCCTGGCATTGATGTTAGGTTCACTGGCCTGTAGTTTCCCGGATCACCCCTGGAACCCTTTTTAAAAAATTGAGGTTACATTGGCCGTTCGCCAATCTTCAGGTACTACAGATGATTTTAATGATAGTTCACAGATTACTAATAGTAGGTCTGCAATCTCATATTTCAGTTCTTTCAACAATCTTGGGTGTATACCATCCAGTCCAGGTGATTTGCTACTGTTTAGTTTATCAAATAATTGTAATATATCTTCCCAGTTTATTGATATTTCTTTCAATTCTTCCGATGCATCACCTTTAAATGTCATTTCAATCATGGGTAACTCCCCTACATCTTCTTCAGTAATGGCTGAAGCAAAGAATTCATTCAGTCTCTCCACTATGGCCTTGTCCCCTCTTAGTGCCCCTTTTACTCCGCTATCATCTAATCTTCCAACTGACTCTGTCACAGGTTTTTTGCTACGAATGTACTTGAAAAAGTCTTTATTGTGCGTTTTTGCTTCCACAGCAAGCTTCTTCTCAAATTCTGTCTTTGCCTGCCTTATCAATGCCTTGCATCTAACTTGCCAGTGCTTGTGTTGTTTCCAGTTTTCATCATTTGACTCCTTTTTCCATTTCCTGAAAGATGCTTTTTTGGCTACAACAGCCTCTTTGACCTCATGTTTAAACCATGCTGGCAGTTTTTTGGACTTCCTTCCACCTTTCTTAAAGGTGGAATGCAGCTGATCTGGGCTTCCAAGATAGTATTTTTAAACAATACCCATGCTTGATATAAATCTTTTACCTTTGTAGCTGCTCCTTTTAGTTTTTTTCTTAACTGTTTTCCTCATTTTATCATAGTCTCCCTTTTGAAAGTTAAAAGGCAGTACTGTGGATTTCCTTGCCGTTCTTTCTTCATTTATGAAATCAAACGCGATCATGCTATGATCACTATTGCCAAGTGGGCCCAACACCCTTATCTCTTGCACCAGATCTTGTGTTCCACTAAGGACTAAGTCCAAAATGGATTCCCTTCTTGTCAGTTCATGAACTAGCTGCTCCAGGAAGCACTCATTTATTTCATCTAGAAACTTTATCTCCCTGGCATGTCCTGCCGTGACACTAACCTAGTTGATACCGGGGTAATTGAGATCACCCATTATTAATACTGTATTGTAACTTTTGTTAGCTTCCCTGATTTCTTTGAGCTTCTCTTCATCCATTTGTTCATTTTGCCTAGGAGGTCGGTAGTATACCCCCATTGCAATCACCTTCCCCTTTTTACATGGAATTTCAATCCATAGAGATTCTACCATGTATTTTGTTTCCTGCAACACTTTAATCCTGTGAAACTCAATGCCCTCTCTAACATAGAGCGCAACCCCTCCACCAATTTGATCCACTCTATCATTGTGATACAATTTGTACCCAGGTATCACAGTGTCCCACTGGTTGTCCTCCTTCCACAAGGTCTCTGAGATACCAATCATATCTAACCTCTCATTAAGTGCTATATATTCTAACTCTCCCATCTTATTTTTTTAGACTTATAGCATTTGCATGCATTTTAAAGGTTGTATTTTATTTGTATTAATCTGGTTATTGAAGATACTTTTCGACTAGCTGTGGGAGCTAACACCCTGTCCTTTAGGTCAGAAAGCAAAAGTCTGACCCTCTATAATTCTTATAAGAGATGTTACAGGATAACTGGACTAGGTGTTGCTCTAGGGAAAGGCTCATGCTTGTCGTGGGTGGACAGGATAGAACATTACTATCTCTTCCTCCTCTCTGTAACACACACAGGCTTTTAGTCAGACACACAAACAAGTGAAGGGAAACATAAGCCATCATCACTCTTTATAGTCATGACCTTCAATTTGCTGTGGCAACTCAAGGGTAAATTCTGTGGCATATTTCCATAAATTAGCATATATTTGCATATTAATGCTATTTTACTAGAACAAAATAAATGTGTGTTTATTTTGTTATTTTCTTTAGTAGAGAAGGAATTTTAGTGATTGGAATTGAGAAGGGAGCAGGGGAATAGAGATAATGGGAGGAATAGAGGATCTGAGAAATGGGACAGGAAAAGGAGGGATGGAGGAGAGAGGATCTTAGAGGAGGGAGATGAAGAAGGTTCTCAAAAGGAAGAGAACGAGTGGATAAGTGCAAAGAATGAGAGAAGAGAGGGATGGTGAGAACAATAATCAATGAAGATCTGGAATCAGGAAGGGTGATCTACTTTCTTGCGTCAGTTTTCCTGATATCAGTCTCGTTATTTACACATAGCCCGACCTCAAGCCAATAACTCTTCTGACCCCTTTATAACTCCACTTGCATTCCTTCTTTTTAACATTTTTGTTGGTGATATTACTGAAGGACTGTTGAGTAAGGTTTGCCTCTTTGCAGATGATACCAAAATCTGGACTAGAGTAGACACCCAGGAAGGAGTAGATAACATGAGGAGGGATCTTGCTAAGCTTGAAGAATGGTCAAGAATTTGGCAGCTGAGATTTAACGCTAAAAAATGCAAGGTCATTCATTTGGGCTGCAAAAATCCAAGGGAGCGGTACAGTATTGGGGGTGAAGTACTTCTGTGCATGAAAGAAGAGCGAGACTTGGGCATGATGGTTTCTGATGATCTAAAGGTGGCTACAGAGGTAGAAAAGGTGACAGCAAAAGCCAGAAGGATGCTTGAGTGCATAGGAATAGGATTGGCCAGCAGGAAAAAGGAGGTGAGAGTGCCTCTGTGAGACCTCATTTGGAGTATTTTGTGCTAGTCTGGTGGTCTTTGTTATAAAGCAGGGGTCACCAACCTCCAGAGGGCCGCGGGCCGCACAGCCGACTACCGGCAGACTCGCGGGCCGCACCCCCCTCCCCCCGCCGCGCGAAAAAAAAACTGCTCATACCTGACCTTGAATAATCCATGTCAGCTCCCTCCCTTCTTCTGCAGCCGCGGCTCCCTGCCTCTTAGGGAACCGCGGCTGTGCTTGTAAAATCATCGCGGAGCCCTTCCTGTCTTGACGCGCTCCGTGCAGCATTGTCCCGCCTCTAAAGGAAATTGTTTACCACTTCCTTTGGAGGCGGGACAATGCTGCACGGAGCCCGTCAAGACAGGAAGGGCTCCGCGATGATTTTACAAGCACAGCCGCGGTTCCCTAAGAGGCAGGGAGCCGCGGCTGCAGAAGAAGGAGTCGGTAAGTTTGCCTTGGCGGGCCGCACCGGGGTAGAGTCTCACGGGCCGCACGGAGGGACCTCGCGGGCCGCAGGTTGGTGACCCCTGTTATAAAGCATATGGGGACAGACTTAAAGATTTCAATATGTATACTATAAGTGCTATAATCTTCCCCGCAACCTTAAGTGTGCCCTAGTAAATGCATGCTCTATTCAACAAAAATGGCCAGCAATTGTCGACATGTTAGCCAACCTCAACATCCTATGCATCACTGAGACCTGGCTGTCAGACTCGGACACCGTCCTCCTTCACCAGTTTGTCCCACCCAATTTCTCTGTCCACTCATGTCACAGGACAGATAGAAAAGGAGGAGGAGTAATTATCTTAACCCAGATGGACCTACATTTTCAGCTGATTGCCTCCAGCAGTACCCCATCCCTTGACTCCATCACCATAGCGAATAAATATAGCACCATTAACCTGCTCTACCGGGCACCATCCACATCACCAGATGACCTAGCTACAATTATTGACCTCGCTTGCAACCCCATAAACCCATGCACAGCAAACTGGATCTTAGGTGATTTCAACCTCCCCACCCTCCAGGACACTCACACCAAGGCCTTCCTCGATGCCCTAGAAGTGTTAGGATACACCCAACTGGTTAACGCGCCAACTCACACCAAGGGAAACACGCTTGACTTGATATTTGCACCGATAGCAGCTCTCAGCTCCACCCACAACACCAACCTTACCATAAGTCCGGTACCCTGGTCTGATCACAGCTTGATTAGATTCTCGATGCCAGGATGCCCTAATCCTACCACCACCCAGCCCTCAGACAAGTCTTACACCTCAGCACCTAAGCGCTTCCGCACATTTAATAAGGAAGAGATCCTGGAAAGAGCGCACCCCCTTCTTGTCCCACCTGAACAGAGCCTCGATGAAATGGTTGCAGCGTGGAACTTGAATCTAGACGCCAGAATTGACTCACCTTCTATCACCAGAGTACCCCGCAGGAGGACAAAATCACCCTGGTACTCACTGGAGCTAAGAAAGTCCCTCCAACAGCTCAGATGTCTCGAAAGGCATTGGCGGCGCTCAAGATCAACTGAGAGTCATGAAGCCTACACCACTCACCTAGCCGAACATCGTTCAGCAGTCTCAGCCAGAATGAAACAATACTACGCTAAAAGGCTACTCCAATCCTTAAACAAACCACATGAACTCTTCAGCATGGTCAGATCATTAGCAAGAGAACCTTCTCCTGACCAACATAACCACCCAGACCCCCAGGAATATGCAGAATACCTCCAAGCCAAAGCCAGTCAGGCCAACATATCTCCTGACACCCGCGCTCCAGATGCCACACCAGAGTTGCTTCCCTCCTCTACCTTAACCGATGTCCAACAGACTATCACCTCATTCACAACTCCATCCGATAGGGAACTCCAAGACATAATCAAAAACATAAACACCACCACAGCACCGAATGACCCATGTCCAGCACAATGGATAAAAACACTACGGGTCGAACTCAGCCCATTCCTTACCAACCTTATAAAGGTATCCTTCCTTACCGGAACTTTTCCAAACAGCCTGAAACAAACATCAATCAGACCATTGCTCAAAAACAACAAGCTGGACCCTGCTAGAATTGACTCCTACCGACCCATCTCGAGCATCCCGTTCCTAGCCAAAATCATGGAAAAAATAGTGCAGCAACAACTAGACCACCATATCAAGAACAATGCACCCCTTGACCCCTGCCAACATGGGTTCCAGGAATCACATGGTGTCGAAACCCTTCTGACCACATTACTCAGTTCCCTAACCATAGGTATTGACAATATCAGACAGGCCTTTGCCCTCATTTTTCTAGACATCGCAGCTGCCTTCGATTCTGTCAGTCATGACCTACTTCTTTCCCGCCTCGCTGAGAAGGGAGTATGCGACACTGCGCTATCATGGTGCACATCATACCTGAATGAAAGATGGCAACATGTCCGCTCTGGCCCCTCCAGTTCAGCACCCTTCCTGCAAGCGAAGGGCGTACCACAAGGATCATCACTTTCAGCCCTCCTTTTCAATGTCTACATGCAACCCATCTGCACCCTCATCAGATCCTTTAACATCAATTGTCTAATATACGCTGATGATGTTCTGATGTATACACCGATATCAACTGAACATCCTGACCTCTCCCGCCTGTCTTCATGCTTTAATGCGATCACGGACTGGCTACACACTCAGAAGCTTAAAATAAATTTCAAAAAGACAGAAGTCCTATTCATCTGCAGAAACCAAGCATTCACCCCACCATCATCCTTGAAGGTACACGATGCCGAACTCCTCATCAAGCCCACGATACGATACCTCGATATCACGCTCGATCAACATCTCAACATGAATGCCCAGATATCCAACATGGTAAAGGCAGTATATCATAAAATTTGAACGCTGCGCCACATGAGACAGCTGCTCGACCCAAAAGACTTTAGAACAGTCTTTCAAGCACTAGTAATGCCTCACTTTGACCACACTAATTCCATACTACATGGACTTCCGAAGAGCACCTTGCACCCCCTGCAACTGGCAATGAATGCTGCAGCTAGAACTCTTTACGGAGCCTCTAGAAAGGACCATATTACCCCAATACTAAAACAACTACATTGGTTCCCCATTCATTGCAGGATTTCCTTCAAGATATTAACAATGACATTCAAGGCTATCAATAAATGCACGGCCACCTCCCTCTCGGACCATGTCCAGATCACTCCCCCCAACAGGTTAAGAAGATCCGCTGCTACTAACACTCTTATCCTTCCCAAAGTGATCACTAAATGCTCCAAAGCTACGAGAAACCGTGCCTTTGCCCTCTACGCATCCTCCTGCTGGAATGCTCTGCCACCCGACATCCGAGCCATCAACAACCTCCTCCAATTTAGGAAAGCACTGAAACGTCACCTGTTTAGCCAGTATTTCACCTACCCAAATGACATCTCGCTGCCACCACCTCACATATCCAACCCACACCGTCCGAATCCCCTACCTACTACACCACTCTGATCATCACCTCTGACCCTGGCCCAGTTAACAACCTACCAGCCACAATATCTTTGCTGTATGAACTGTACATATTGATGAGATGTATGTAGAATCTCGCCTTCCTACTTGTAAATAGTTATTGTTATGTTATTTACTGTTGCCCCTGTTCAAGCACCCTGTTTTATTGTAAGTGCACTGCAGTTCCACTTTGCACAACCATGTTTCCTACAAATAGCGCGGTATAGAAAAATAAATAAATAAATAAATAAATAAAAATACTGTGGAGGAAAGGCAGGAGAGAGGAGATATGATAGAGACTTTTACATACCTCTGTGGCATAAATGCACAGGAGAGATCCTCTTTCAACTGAAAGAAAGCTCTGCAACGAGGGAGCATAGGATGAAGGGGAAAGGGGATAGACTCAGTAATAATATGTAGAAATATTTCTTCACAAAAAGAGTGGTAGATGCATTGAAGTCTCCCAATGGAGGTAGCAGAGACGGGACAGTAACTGGATTCAAGAAAGCATGAGACCAACACAGAAGATCTCTAAAGTAAAAATGGGGACTATTGTAGTTGATATGGAAGGACAGACTAGATAGGCCATATAGTCTCTTTCTGCCATCATGTTTCCAATCCCCTCTTTCCCTTTGATCCTCTTACTCTTGCAATATCCTCTCCAATCCCCTCAGACACATAACCCACTCCCCCACCATTCCTTTCCTTCACTCTCACGCTCTTCTGATCCTCTCCTTCAAACACCACATCCCCTGCAATCCTCTTACTCATAGCGTCCACCCCTTCTTTTCACATTATTCGTACTGTCCAAACATGATCCCCTCACTCACTCACAAACTGCTTCACTGCCCCCTTCTAGTCTTGTTCCAGATAGCCTCTTCCTTTCCCCCATACACATCTTCAGCAGTAATAGTGTCTCATGTAGCTTTCTTTTCCCTGAAGCCCGGCTCAGAGCATTGCACTAACATGCCTTGCATTGCACAGTTTACTGCGCAGGGGAAGAGATGCATTGCCTCAGCTCTGGCAGTTAAGCAGCAAGAACCTAACTTACAGCTGGGGCAAAATCACAGGAAATTGGGTTGGAAGATGGTGGAGCTTTCATTTTGACCTCACTAACTTGTGTGTATGTGCGATGATGCAATGAGCAAAGCCCAGACACAAACAGATAATGGAGAAAAATAACTGCAGGGGTGAGAGAGGAAAAGGGAAACGGGGAGCTGGTGGTGATGAAGTTGGGGGGGGGGGGGCGGGGACAACGGCATTTATGCCTATTGCATCACCTTTTTTCCTTTGCCAGCTGCTACTGTCATCATCATGAAATTTTAAAGAAGCAAAACCCAGGGAAGCTGTTTGGATTAATTTCAAGCATTCAAAGCAGAGCAATTGCACAGGAAATAATTCATGAATAGCGATTTTAATCAACTGCAGCAACCATTCAATGTGGTTCTGTATGAAACTTTGATCAAAGTGGGGAAATGAAAAATCAGAATCTGTGCTGGAAAAAATATAAGAGGGATGGAATCCAAGAGACGAGAGGCCTTGGGCACTGGGAAAGACTTACATCATCCTCTGCGCAGACACAGAACAGAAGAAAAGGACATCACTAAAATCGCACCAAGAAACTGACGATCACAAAAGGCTCAATTCAGAAAAAGGATTCAGGATGTCTATCAGTCCAGCTAGCAGATTTATGGGTCAGAAATACCCAAACTGCCTAATCAAGTTACAGATTCATGGCTCTTCTAGCTTGGTTTGGCAGCTGATTTTGGACAAGTCAGTCTTAGATTTACTTTATTGCAATCGGGGGCTGATGATTCTGATTTCTCTGTTGCATTTCCTAATAAAAGCGAGTCTACAAGTCCCTACATGCAGTGGAGTAACCTCAAGAATGGATCAACCTCTTGCACAAATCTGGAACCAGTCAATAACACTTTTTCAAGGCCACCAGCCCACAGTTAAGACTGACATGATTTAAAAAAAACAAAAATCTTAACCTTCAGTTTAAGGACGATGAAATTGACATGACCAGGATAGATTCAACAAAAACATGAAGCAAAGACTATTTCTTTAATTTCAGGTCTTGTTCTAGTACTCACCAATGGAGATAGTGTGTCTAATATCTGTGTGGCTGACCATCTGAGTAGCAGTGATCAACACATAGGGGTATGTTTACTAAACCATCTTAACGTAGCAGCGGCGACATTATCGCGCGATACGTAATGTTATCACACGATAATGTAACATTATCACGCGATAACATCAGTATCTTGCAATAACGTCGGCAGTGGCGTTAAGGCACACTTACGCTGTGAAATCTGGGTCTGAAGGGTGGAGTAAGGCCTCCCAGAGGGCGGAGATAGGGGTCAATGGGCGGAGAGTGGGAGGGGAGAGGCTCCAGGCACACTAATGCTGTGAAAGCCGGGTCTGATCACTAATGCCAGTGAAACCCTCGCGTCAGAGGCCCATTTGCAGGAGAGAGAAACCATTGCAGTCAACAATGTACAGCAAAGGCAGGGAAACCCACAAAAGTGATAGTTGTGATACATGTGCAGGAACCAAAAAGGCAAATAAACGTAAAATGACCAGAACCACATTTGAAATCCCAATAACCAAGCTGGCCAATAGTGATATTAATGATAAGCATAAAGCAACACTACTGACAAAGCGTAAAAAGGAAGATATCATGTTTGGAAGGGTCTATGCTCTGTCCCCCTACAAAGTGAATGACCCCACATTGAAATAGCGGTGATCAGGGTTTTTGTCGTTTATATTGGGCAGGTTTGTTATGGCATGCACATGTGCAGCAACAGCAGAGTGGGCATGTAGAAAAGGGCAACTGTACTGATGCTGTAAATGGGATATAGGGGGCTGCAGGCGGCACATACTTACAAGGCTCTGCCAAGAAACTTGGAAGATAACGTCGTGGCCAACTGACTGGAAAAGATGTGTGTTTATACCAATACTAATGAAAGGTGATCCAACTGACTGTGGAAATGATCACACAATTGCTCTGATCCCACATGCCAGCAAGATTCTACTGAAGATCATTCAACAGAGACTACAACCATACCTGGAACGAGAACTACCTGAAGTGCAAGCAGGGTTCATGAAAGAGCAAGGAACGAGAGACATCATCACTGATGTGAGATGGATCCTTGAAAAGACTAAAGAATACCAAAAGGATATCTATTTGTGCTTTATCGTCTATAGCAAAGCTTTTGACTGTGTAAACCATGAGAAACTCTGGGCCACTTTAAGAAGCATGGGTATACCAGAACATCTGATTGTTCTCTTGCACAATCTGTACATTGATCAAGAAGCAACAGTTCGAATGGAACAAGGAAGCACAGAATGGTTTAAAATAAGCAAAGGTGTAAGACATGACTGCATGCTTTCCCCCTACCTGTTTAATTTATATGCAGAACAAATCATCAGAGAAGCAGGATTGCATGAAGACAGCAGAGGTTTGAAGATTGGTGGAAGACTCAACAACCTTCACTATGCTGATGATACCACATTACTGGCTGAAAGTGAAGATGATCTGAAGCATTTGTTTCTCACGATCTAAGAACATGGTCTCAAAATGGGCCTGCGCCTTAATGTAAAGAAGACAAAGATCTTGACAACTGGCAAAATCAACCAGTTCATCGTTGAAGGAGACGAAATTGAAATCATGGACAACTTTAACCTACTTGGATCAACTATCAATAAAGAAGCAACAAGCAGTCAAGAAATCAGATGACGCATTGCTTTTGGCAGAATGGCTATGAAAGACCTAGATAAGATTCTCAAGAGCAGAGATGTCTCTTTCCATACAAAGATTTGACTTCTTCAAGCCATGGTATTTTCAATAACATCATATGGATGTGAAAGCTGGACAGTGAAAAAGATAGACAGGAAGAAAATTGATGTCTTTGAATTATGGTGCTGGTGGTAAATACTGCATATACCATGGACTGCCCAAAGAACAAACCAGTCAGTACCAGAGGAGATCAAACCTAAGCTTTCTTTAGAAGCTCAGATGGCAAGACTTCCACTTTCATACTTTGGACACATCATGTGAAGAGAGAGATCAATAGAGAAAGACATCATGCTTGGCAAGATAGGAGGTCAACGCAAAAGCGGAAGGCCACCAATGAGATGGATCGATACAATAACAGCAGCTATGGGTACCAGTTTGTCAACAATGAGCCGCCTGACTGAAGACCAAACACAATTTAGGACAACTATTAAGAGGGTTGCCATGAGTTGACACTGACTCGATGGCACTTAGCAACAACAACACCACCTATACGTTGGTATTTAAGTGCCTTGGGTGGGTATTGCGAAAATGAGTCATGCATTGGTCTTTCCTTAGACTCGTAGGGCCCAATATTCAGCAGCAGTAGCTAGTACAATTACAGCAGCTAACTGTCGCCGCTGAATGCGAAACCTGAATATTCAATGTCGGGGTCATATCCAGCCACTAGCACACACAGCCCAGAAGATAGGGCGATTATTCTGTGCCACAAATAGCAGGGATGGATGGCCCTACGGGATGTCCATCCCCACTATTCGTGCCTTCACCCGGCCTTGACTAACTTCCCTGCCGGTTGTGTGGGGAAGTTAGATAAGGGCGGCTCGGGGGCAGAGTTTGGGCGGTCGCCGGCCCTAGACATACAGGGCCGATTCTAATGTCGGCCCTGTACGTTCAGGGCCAGCAACATGTGCCGGGACGTTATTCCATCTCTGAGGTGTAATAACTTCCCTGGATGTTACTTTATTGTACTGCCAGGGCGTGGATGAGGTAGGGGAGCCGGAAGACATTCCCCACGGCCCAACCCAGGCCTTAGGAGGCCAGATTGGGGGTTGTGCTGTGAGGAATTCACTTTATTTTGTAGCAGCCGGCATTGTGGCTGTTCAATGGAGCCATGGTGCATGGCAACATGACGCCATGGCGCCGCAACTCCATAGAAGAGCTTTGACTGAGATAGCCAAGGACAGTCCTGCACATGAAGGCTGGACTGAATCGCATTCCCGGCCTGCACATGCAGAACTGTTTGCGATTCTGATCCCATGGGGCTAGACATGCCCCATGGGATCAGAATCATGATCCCCTCTGTACATTCGGTTCAAACCGGACGTACAGAGGGGATCTATGTCCGGGATGGAATCAGGCCCTAACCGGGCAGCAGGAATATTGAGCCACTGCCCGGTTAGCTCCCATGGGTAAAGATAGGCACAGTAAAAGCTGGCCTATTTTTACCCGTGAGTCACTAACCAGGCAGCAGCTTAATATCACTGCTGCCTGGTTAGCGTGTGAAACCGACCCTGGAACACCCCGATGCTAAGTGGTTAGTATCGGGGCATATAGCGGCGGTACCAGGTGATATTCAGCGGCATAACTGTGTTAGAGCCATTAAATATCCCACTTAGAAGCATCTATACGGTTTACAGGCCTGTGAACTGTGTAAATGCCTTTGAATATCGGTCCCTTAGTCTTTCAGGAAATGTCGCCTCAGATTAGAAGTGAGAAAATCTGAACACAGAAATTATATAAGATATGTGGGTCTTTTCCAAGAGCTTTGAATGTAATATTGCACAAAGATAAGAAGGAACTCCAAGCATAGCTGGTTTCCTCAGTCAGAGGCCAACAGACAAACAGGAAATTTGGGGTTTTCTGCTGATTAATGTATCCTGGAATGAAGATGTAAATCACTCACAAACTACTTTGGACCTTCAAAATGTGAGTCAAGTCAGGGCGGTTTACCAGACATGAAGAAAGAACTACAATTCTGATACAAACATTTCAATTCTTTCTTTCTTTATAGAATTTGCTTAACTGCTTTTCGTACCTCCAGCTGCACCAAGGTGACATACATCAGTAAAAGCATAATTTAGATGAGATGGAGGAACTGCAATCCCCTATCACATAGATTGAAAGCTTGCTGGGAAGCCTTGAGGTCAGTCTCCAATTAGCAGCACCTGCTAACCAGATAAGGGCCACTGAGAGCAAAATTCAGCAGCACTATACACATGGTGCCACCGAATATTCTCTCGGACCACTTCAGCACTGTTCAGATAGCTAAGGGCAGCAAACTGTTGCTCTGAATGACTATTCAGCTATCTATTCATACAGTGGCAGTGAAAACTGCCACTATATGACCAACAGTAATATTACGGAAGGGCCGTTGTGTAAGGATTGCTTCTTTGAGGATGATACCAAAATCTGCAATAGAGTAGACACCCAGGAAGGAGTACAGAACATGAGGAGGGATCTAGCTAATTTTGAGGAATGGTCGAAGATTTGATAGCTAAGATTTAATGCTAAAAAATGCAGGGTTATGCATTTGGGCTACAAAAATCCAAGGGAGTGGTACAGTGTTGGGGACAAAGTACTTCTGTCCACGAAAGAAGAGCAGGTCACTCGAAGTCAAGAGGTTCTACAGGATTCTTCTGCTTCTGCCTCTGCTTTTCCTGGTGTTTTCCTGCCTGCGTTTATCCCGGTAAGGCCAGTTAAGTTTTCCATGAGACTTTGTGGGACGCGATTACTAATTTGACTACGGTGGTCTCTTTGCAAACACAGCAATTGCAGCAGCAGATTCAAGATCAAGTTGTTATAATGACCCAGCAGCAAACCATAATGGATAACTTAAAAGTCACTATTTTGGAACGTGCAATTGAGTTAGATTCGGTCTATGACTCTAATGCTGCTATTATGAAGGATTTAACTGCTACGAAAGTTAAGTTGGAGACCCTTGAAAATGCGTCTAGGGTCTCTAACTTACGATTTATCAACTTCCCTAAGTCATCAATAGTTTCTGCACGAGAATTGTTTCATAAATACCACATGGAAGTTTTGCAGGTGACCAAGGAAGCGATCTCCCTGGTATCACGCATCTACTATCTACCTTCTGGGAAGAAACAGCCCTCGGGCGAATCGGCACCTATGGACACTTTAGATGTTTTCGTTTTGCTTGAAGATTCCCGGGATGAATCAATAGTTTCTGCTACGTTATTATTTTCCTGTGCTTTATTGGTAGATACAGACTGGATTCTTAAACTATTTTTTAAGAAAAGAGCCGTCCCTTTCCTAGGTTTTCATGTTAGGGTCTTCCCGGACCTTGCTAGGGATACTCAGAAATGCCATAGGGAGTTCCTATTGTTAAAAAAGAGTGTCTTGCAGTTGGGTGCCTTATTTTTTTTAAAATACCCATGCAAATGTCTAGTAAAACATAACTCTATTATTTATATATTCTATCAGCCTTCTGAACTTACAGCTTTTATAAATGCTAGACAGGTTACTACTTCTTCTCTTAGTTTGTCCTAGATATATGACGCCGTAAATATAATACGCTGCTGTATTCAGGATTAGCTATATATTCGTGGTGATTCTACCTTGGTAGATAATTTCCTTTGCATAGTGTAAGTTTACCCTCCCCCCCCCCCATATATATATATAAGTATATATATTGATGGTTTGTGAGATTTAGGGATATGATTACTAAAGAGCAGTAGTGGCTTCCATGCGATATCGGAGCCGTGGCCCCATTGAATTCAATGGGACCGTGGCTCTGATATTGCACGGAGGCCACTACCACTGTTTAGTAAATATACCCCTTAGTCTTAATTTATTACCTGTTTTTTATATTTATATTACTGTGACTTTATCTCTATCAAAGTTTAAATATCCAATAAATATTAAATTTAAAAAAATCTGCAATAGAGTAGACACCCAGGAAGAAGTAGATAACATGAGGAGGGATCTAGCTAAGCTTGAAGAATGGTCAAGAATTTGGCAGCTGAGATTTAATGCTAAAAAATGTAGGGTCATGCATTTGGGCTGCAAAAATCCAAGGGAGCGGTACAGTGTAGGGTGAAGTACCTCTGTCCACGAAAGAAGAGCAGGACCTGGGCATGATTGTTTCTGATGATCTTAAGGTGGCTAAACAGGAAGACTGATAGAATTCTGCAAGACCAACGACCTATTCATCTCAAACACCTTCTTCCATCAACACAAGCGGCGACTGTACACATGGACTTCACCCAATGGATTGTATAAAAATCAAATTGACTACATCTGTAGAAGTCAACGATGGAAACGTTCTGTAACATCAACAAAGACAAAACCTGGAGCTGACTGTTTTACAGATCATCAACTACTAGTATGCAAACTCAAGCTAAAGTTGAAAAAGAGCAAACCACTCATGAATGCAGCAAAATATGACCTTGAGAATATACCACTGGAATTTAAAGACTGCCTGCAAAATCGATTTGCTGCTTTAGATACAAATGACAGAGCTCCAGAAAACTTATGGAATGACCTCAAGAAGGTTGTGTTGGAAGAAAGCGAGAAGTCTCTACAAAAGGTGAAAAAGCAAAAACGGCCAAAATGGATGACGGAAGAAACTCTGAAAATTGCCCAGAAACGCAGAGAATCTAAAGCCAGAGGAGAAAGAAAGACAATAACAGAACTCAACAGAGATTTCCAACGTACAGCAAGACAGGACAAGGAAAAGTACTACAACGACACATGCAAGGAAATAGAAACAGAAACTATTAGAGGAAGAACAAGATCGGCTTTCCTAAAGCTACAAGAGTTAAAGAAAAAGTTCAAGCCTCGAATTGGAATGTTGCAAGATGCTCAAGGTTCTATGTTGAATGATGCTGAGAAGATCAAGAAAAGGTGGGAGGAATATACAGAGTTTTTATACGATAAAGATCAAGTGGACCAACAGCCGTTTCAACCTGTACCTTATGATCGGGAACCATTGGTGATGAAAGAAGAAGTTGAAGCAGCATTGAAAGCCTTATCAAAGAACAAAGCACCAGGCATTGATAGCATTCCCATAGAAGTATTACAGCAATCTGATGCAGCTGTTACCGTACTTACAAGGCTCTGCCAAGAAATATGGAAGACAACATCATGGCCAACTGACTGGAAAAGATCTGTGTTTATACCAATACTAAAGAAAGGTGATCCAACTGACTGTGGAAATTATCGCACAATCGCTCTGATCCCACATGCCAGCAAGATTCTACTGAAGATTATTCAAAAGAGACAACCATACCTGGAACAAGAACTACCTGAAGTGCAAGCAGGGTTCAGGAAAGGGCGAGGAACAAGAGACATCATTGCGGATGTGAGCTGGATCCTTGAAAAGACTAAAGAATACCAAAAGGATATCTATTTATGCTTTATCGACTATAGAAAGGCTTTTGACTGTGTAAACCATGAGAAACTCTGGGCCACATTAAGAAGCATGGGTATACCAGAACACCTGATTGTACTCTTGCACAATCTGTACATTGATCAAGAAGCAACAGTTCGAACGGAACAAGGAGAAACAGAATGGTTTAAAATAAGCAAAGGTGTAAGACAAGGCTGTATACTTTCCCCCTACCTGTTTAATTTATATGCAGAACAAATCATCAGAGAAGCAGGATTGTATGAAGACAACAGAGGTGTGAAGATTGGTGGAAGACTCATCAACAACCTTCGCTATGCTGATGATACCACATTACTGGCTGAAAGTGAAGATGATCTGAAACATTTGCTTCTCACAATCAAAGAACATAGTCTCAAAATGGGCCTGCACCTTAATGTAAAGAAGACAAAGATCATGACAACTGGCATAATCAACAGGTTCATCGTTGAAGGAGAAGAAATTGAAATCGTGAACAACTTTAACCTACTTGGATCAACTATCAATAAAGAAGCAACAAGCAGTCAAGAAATCAGACGACGCATTGCTCTTGGCAGAATGGCTATGAAAGACCTAGATAAGATTCTCAAGAGTAGAGATGTCTCTCTCTCCATACAAAGATTTGACTTGTTCAAGCCATGGTATTTTCAATAACATCATATGGATGTGAAAGCTGGACAGTGAAAAAGATAGGAAGAAAATTGATGCCTTTGAATTATGGTGCTGGCGGCGAATACTGTGTATACCATGGACTGCCCGAAGAACAAACCAGTCGGTACTAGAGGCGATCAAACCTAAGCTTTCTTTAGAAGCTCAGATGACAAGACTTCGCCTTTCATACTTTGGACACATCATGCGAAGAGAGAGATTATTAGAGATGGACATCATGCTTGGCAAGATAGAAGGTCAACGCAAAAGAGGAAGGCCAGCAATGAGATGGATCGAGACAATAACAGCAGTTACGGGTACCAGTCTGTCAACAATGAGCCGCCTGACTCAAGACCGAACACAATTTAGGATAGTTATCCAGAGGGTCGCCATGAGTCGACTCCGACTCGACGGCACTTAACAACAACAACAAACAGGTAGAAAAGGCAATGGTGAAAGCCAGGAGGATGTTTTGGTGCAACGGGAGAGGAATGGCCAGCAGGACGAAGGAGGTGATCGTGCCTCTGTTTAAATCTTTGGTGAGACCTCATTTGGAGTATTGTGTACAATTCTGGAAAGCACACCTTCAAAAGGATATAAACAGGTTGGTGTCTGTGCAGAGGGTGGCTACCAAAATGGTCAGCGGTCTTCATTATTAACCATGTGGGGACAGATTTAAAGATCTTAATATATATTGTCACAGGGTGGACATAGGGCAGCCTGAGAAGGTGCAGAGCAGTGTGAATGATCACGGTGAAAGTGACAGAATAAACAGGAGAATGTTTGATGGTTGCCAGCGACAACCTAAGCACACGTGCACAGAGCCCAGAAAGACACACCCAGAGAGCAAAGCGAGGGAGTCTGCTTTACCTAATAGAGTGCACCTGAGGGAAGGTGGAGTCAGGAAATACACAGATAAAACAGACTACCAAACATTTGGAGATAGGGAACCTTTGAGAGAGAGGGAATCCTGGAGAGAGGAGCCAAGGAGGGAATCCTGGAGAGAGGAATTAAAGCAGCAGAGGTCACAAGCTGAAAGGCAACAGGGGAGCCGGTGTGAATGTTGGAAAGAGTCCAGAGACCTGTGTGGTTCTGGGAGAAGGCAACACCCTGACAGCGTGAATGTGTTTGGAAAGCAAGAAGAATACAGGAAGACTGCAACAGCAGAAGTGTTAAAAGAAGAGGGCTTCACTTACCTAGAAAAGCTGAAGAAATCCCTTCTCACGGTGAGTTCCCAGCTTCTAGGGAAACACCGTTACACCGGCTGCAATCAGGCACAGTTGGGCCTGGAAAGCTAGGGCAGACCCGGCAGGGACCCTATCAAAATTACACAGCTAGCAGGTCAAACCAGGACCTGAGCTATGCATTGAGGCACCAGCGGGGGCAGGGCTCTGAAAGACATCACTCAGAGTTTGGTGATTCTCCCCAGAGAGGCAGTGCAGTGCACAGGAAGAGAAACTTCTTGACTGACGAGGCAAGCCTTCCATATTTTTATTCCACGTTGGAAGTGGATAGTGGAGATACCAATGAGCAAGAAATAATGGAATATGAGAATTCTGAAGTATTAACAAATACAGAATTGATGGACTGTTCTTTCTCTGTGATAGAGCCAGAGATATCATTAAGGTAAATGTGATTTGTGTAACCTTAAATTCCAGTATACAAGTGGCAGAGCTGCAACTCTCTCCCTCTCTCCAAGCCAAGCAGTCAGTTAGGCTGTTTATTATTTACTTTTGGTTTAAAGTTATCAGCTGAAGGAAGCTACTTTTGTTACATAGTTATCTTTTGTTTGAAGCCAAGTGAGCTGTTAATTTCTGTTGTTTGAAAAGAAGAAACATCAAGGGACGGGGAATAAAACCCTAAAAGAAAAGAAAGTTCTTTTGTGTGATTTATATATAGAAGCAAGGCACAACTACCACCCTCATAATAGCCCAACAATACCAGCAGTCACGGCTGGGGCGGATGAGGTGTGACAATATACTTTAGAGGAAAGGCAGGATAGAGGAGATATGATACAGACGTTTAAATACCTCTGTGGCATAAATGCATAGGAGGAGACCCTCTTTCGATTGAAGGCAAGCTCTGCTATGAGGGGACATAGGATGAAGGTGAAAGGGGATAGACTCAGGAGTAATATGCAGAAATATTTCTTTACGGAAAGAGTGGTAGATATGTGGAATAGTCTCCTAGTGGACAGTATCTGAATTCCAAAAAGCATATGAGGACAAACTTAAAGATCTTAATATGTATATGTTACAGGAAAGGTGGGATAGAGGATATATGATAGAGACATTTAGATACCTCTGTGGCATAAATGTACAGGAGGGTCTCTTTCAATTGAAGACAAGCACTGCTATGAGGGGACATAGTATAAGGGTGAACGGGAATAGGCTCAGGAATAATATGCAGAAATATTTCTTTACGGAAAGAGTGGTAGATGAGTGGAATAGTCTCCCAGTGGAGGTAGCAGAGACGAGGACAGTATCTGAATTCAAGAAAGCATGGGAGAAACACAGAAGATCTCTAAAGGAAAAGAGGGGACTTCTGTAGTTGATATAGAAGGGCAGACTAGATAGGCCATGTGGTATTCTATAAGGACAGTGCTGATGCTGACTGCAGCGCTGGTCATCGTCCGGATAACAACGCTGAATATCAAGTTTTTATTTCGCTATGGCAGACAGCATTTAAAAAATACCGACCACCACAGATAAATATTGACTCACTTGTTTTTAATCCACTCAAGTTTTGTAGAGGAGTGTGTAGAACATTTGGTCCATATACTTAATTTCCCAGAACATCATCTCCTTTGGAGTAGGTTCTAGAGGCTCATGCATTTCCTTTCTTATGAATGTTCTTGAACAGATTGACTCACCACAGCTCAGCTTTCATTCGGAGAAGAATGCTGGAAGCCATTATTAAAAGCGTCAAAGTGGTAGGACTAGATTACAGATAATCCAGAGGTGGATTACCAAAATTGCTACAAAACCCTCTGGAATGAGAGTCAAGGATCTGAACATGTGGAGAGGAGGAGAGAGACAAGGACTCTCATCAAAATAAATCTCTCTATGGCATAAGCAATGTAAAAAAGGCAAATATTTCCAAGTGAAAAAAATAGTCTAGAGAAAAATGTCATGATATGAGATTCAAAGGAGAATGGACAGAGAAGCAACACTAGAAAATATATCTTTGGGCTGGCCACATAGGTCAATGGTAGCGATGTTTATTGTCATGTAGAGGATGTTGGTTCATTTCCTAGATCAGGTCTTACATCCCCCTGGTTGGCTGGAGCCAGGGATAAGCAGAGACAATACTCACAGACCCTGGAGACATAACTCAAAAGTGACACGTGTTGGCCAAATTTTGGATGTATCTGTACGGCATTATGGGGGTAGCAACAGTCTGTGAACCTTGGCCAAGGAGTGCCACTACAATGGACTGTGCTAAGTGAGAATTATAAAAATGAAAAAGGAAAATCCATGAGAAACTGTGAATGAAGGTTTGTGGCTCTATAGTCTAAGAGAGGACAGTTCCAATTAAACTGGATACCCAAAGGAGCAGGTGAAAACTGCAGGACCAAAAAGCCAGTTTTAAAACAGCAAATATTTCTTCTCAGAAAAGAGCAGTGGAGGCAAATTACAGAATTCAGGAAATCGGGAAAAGGGAATCTGAGCAGAAGGGTGGAGGAATAGCCTAGTGGTTAGAGCAGTGAACTGAGATAGGACCTGCCACTGCTGGTAAGAATCAGCATTTGTGACTATTTACCTGCTCGGAAATGGTGTCTTAAAATGTGGGAGAAAAGGGAGCTTGCAGGTTAAACTGATGAACTGTGTAATTAAAAAGTAAACCAAGCAGTATGGTATGTAAAAGCTTTCTGTGTTTAATAAAAGAAAGTTAAGATGTAGGGTAGATAAAAGCTCATTCTTTGTGTTTAATAAGCTAAGTTATAGGGTAGGTTAAGTAAAAGGGTTCTGTTTGGGTTCACAAGAAGTTTGGACAAATTCCTGGAGGAAAAGTCCATAAAAAATGATTAGACAGGTAGACATGAGAGAACCATTGCTCTTCCCTGTGGGCTTTCAGAAATAGATCTACCTTTTGGGATCCATTGTGCACTTGTGAGCCAGAGTGGCTAGTGTCAGAAACAGGATACTGGGCTGATAGCATAGTTTTTCTTTTGTTCTTATGTTCAGGGAAGCCAGATTTAGATCCTGCTTTTCTCGTTGATGCTCCTTGTAATGCTGGGCAAGTCACTCCATCCTCCACTGCCTTGGGTAGAAGTTAGATTGCTTGTGTAGCCCTCTTGTAGCTTGTCTTGAGCTTGGATTTAGAAAAGACAAATAAAAAGCAGACTGGCACAAAGGATCCTTAGTAGCAAATAAATCAAAGAAAAATCAGAGATGAAATGGTGTTTACAATGGTACTGTAGCAGGATGCAAAGGCCCATCTAATCTCTGGTCAACCACAATCCCTCTCTGCCCTCATAGCCTATGTTTCTTCAGGAAGAGGAACGTGGTTGGGCTTTCCAGTCAGTCTCTTCACCCTGAGCTGATTGCTGAGGAAATCCTGCCCTGTTTAGTCAGCAAGACATTGCTCACATATAGTCTTCCCCATTCTCAAACTTGAAACATTTTTGTAAGCAAGACCCAGTTTTTCACTACAGCAATGAATATAATCATATGGCTGTTGTGTTATGTCACTATGTAAGTGAATGAACAGATAGACAAATGTGAGCTGGTCGATATAGTGTATCTAGAATTTCAGAAAGCCTTTGACAAGGTCCTTCATAAGAGACTCTTGGTGAAGTTAAAAAGTCATGGGATAGGAGGCAATGTACTATTGTGGATCAGGAACTGGTTAAACGATAGAAAGCAGAGGGTAGAGCTTATTGGCCAATTTTCCCAATGGAGAAAGGTGAATAGTGGAGTACCCCAGGGATCCGTGCTGGGTCCGCTGTTTTTTAACATATTCTTAAATGACCTGGAACGAGTGAGGTAGTCAAATTTGCAGATGACACAAAATTATTCAAAGTTGTTAAAACCCAAGAGGATTGTGAAAAATTGCAAAAGGACCTTGATAAATTGGCAGATGAAATTTAATGTGGACAAGTGCAAAGTTATGCACCTGATGAAATTTAATATGGACAAGTTTAAAGTTATGCACCTAGGAAAGAACAACCCAAACTATGATTACACGATGCAAGGTTCCACGGTAGGAACAACCATCCATGAAAAACATTTAGACGTCATCGTGGATAGCATGTTGAAACCCTCTGCCCAGTGTGTAGTGGTGGCCAAGAAGACAAATAGGAAAGGAATGGAGAATAAAACCAAGGATATTATAATGCCTCTGTATCGTTCCTTAGTGCGACTGCACCTTGAATATGGTGTGCAGTTCTGGTCGATGTATCTTAAAAAGAATATAGCAGAATTAGAAAAGGTACAGAGAAGAGTCACCAAAATGGTAAAGGGGATGGAAGGATATCCCTATGAGGAGAGGCTTAAAAGATTACAGCTCTTCAACCTAGCCCACCTGATAACCATCTACCTGCACCATCCACACGAAATCACTTTCAATATCCAAACGAGTTTAGAGTATTGTATATAGTATCAAGTTAACCTGTACATAGTTCCCCCTGTTATCCCATGTGTTATTTTCCCTGTTCATTGTAAACTCAATGTTGCATGTACGCATTGCAGTATGTTTTGTTCGATGTACACCGCGCTGATCATAATAGCGCGGTATAGAAGAAATGTTAAATAAATAAATAAATAATAAATAACCTGGAAAAGAGATGGCTGAGGGGAGATATGATAGAAGTCTATAAATTAATGAATAGAGTAGAACGGGTAAGTGTAGATTGATTCTTTATGCCCTCAAAAAGTATAAAGACTAGGGGAAATGTAATGAAGCTACAGTGTAACCTGTTTAAGACTAATAAGTGAAAATATTTTTTCACTCAATGAGTAATCAAACTCTGGAATTCATTACTGGAGGATGTAGTAAAAGCTGTTAGTGTAGCTGGGTTTAAAAAAGGTTTGGACAAGTTCCTGGATGGAAAAGTCCATAAACCATTATTAAAGAGAATGTGGGTAATCCACTGCTTGCCCCAAAACAAGCATTGTGAAACCTGTGTGTCTTTTTGGGAAACTGCCAGGTATTTGTGACCTGGATTGGCCACTGTTGGAAACAGGATTCTGGGCTTGGTGGACCTTGGTCTGACCCAATATGGCATTTCTTATGTTCTTAACATAGTAAATCATGACAGATAAAGACCAACATGGTCCATTTAATCTACCTAGCAAGGTGTTCAGGGTTATAAACGATGCTCTGTGCAGGTTATCCCTGCTCTATGCTTTTTACTTTGGGTTATAACTGCTGCTCTGTGTCAGCTGCCCCTGCTCTGAAGTGTGAAAATCATTTGTGTTTTGTTTTAGGAAGGTGTACATCCATAGAAATAAAAATCAAACAAGCAAGCCTTTGAGAGTAGTGCTCCTTTCTTCAGCTCTGTGCAAAGCCCCAGATCTTGACACGTATTGAGTATGTAAACTGGATTTTTAATATAAATTCTTTTGATGCCCTTGTGGGAGGCATGTGATTCAGTTCAATACAGCAAATTAGATCAAATGAGTAGAAAGGTCTCACCTACAACTTACCCACTAAGTCTGATTTCTACATATGATAACAAAAAAACTTAGTTTTGACTTTAACAGCCCTTAAAACAAAGGCTTGAGGAATGTAGCTTGGGCACCGTGCACCTTACTGTGTAGGCTTGATGGGCCGTCTTGGTCTTTATCTGCCACTTGCCAAACAGCATAAGTTTCCCATTGTTTTTTCTGGCCTAACAACGTTCTATAAAGGACTATATCATAGAGACATTTTTGTAGGGTGAGGATGGGGGACTTTACTGTTGTCATTTCCCAGCTATTGCTTTGAAATGCACTTTCCTGTTAGATTTGAGCAGCGCCTGTTCATATAACCCTGTTGATAAGAGATGAATACAGAGAGACCGCTTCGAACTGAGGCTCATGAAGGCCCCAGTGAGTGAGTCATGAAGGAAAACAATCTACTGTATTTTAAGGCATGTTTCTTTCCAGAATGACTCATTCGCTTCACAGCTTGCACACAAAGAGGCCTTTATGGGAATACCGCTGGATGCTGACCAACCTGCTCATTGAACAGAGATCTTTTACAGAGGATTTGCAGAAGCAGCCACACCCTCCAGTGTTCAGAAGAGTTTAGGATGTCCTGCTTGCTGTACATTATCTTATGGATATGCGTGTAGAGCAGGGAACGGAAGGAATGTGGTTTACGATTTAGCTTTTTGACAACTGTTGAACCATGTCAGGCAGCCTGAGTGTGCCTGCCAGGGGGTCAGACTGGCAGAGAGCCAGCCTGATCTGCTCTGTCCCTGTGAACGTGCTGGTGGTAGGGATGTGCAGTCATGTATACAGCCCTGAAAACGCCAGCATTTATTGTTGCTTTTATTGGGAGTGAAGGAGTAGCCTAATAGTTAAAACAGTGAGCCGAACACCAGGGTTCAGATTTCCCTGCTGCAGTCACTTAACCCGTCATGCCTCAAGTACATGTGCTATAATAATGTGATTTTGCATTGTAAAAAATACATTGCATGAACGACAACAGACCCCTATTCTAATTACATTTCTACACTATAGTCAGTACTGAAGCAAAAGACACTATAATATGCTCTACCTGGCTGCCATTTTATAAATCATATCAAACGCCTTCTCCATGCCTCAAAGCTGTTTGGACTAGGGCTGTGCAGTCATTGGAGCATCAAGGAATGACCACATTACACCCATATTAAAGGAGCTTCATTGGCTACCGATAAGATGCAGAATCCTATATAAGACCTTCATCATTACATTCAAAGCATTCAATAAGACAGCACCCTCATCTATTGTTGATCTACTCACTCACACCCCCAAAAACAGGGCCAGAAGAACATTTACAGAAAATACTCTAGTGATACCTAGGGAATCCATAAAACTTAAACAATCAACCATTAATAAGAGCATTTATGAGCTACGTACCAAGGTGTTGGAACAATCTCCCTTCTAACATAAGAGCAATCAGGGAGCTCAAGCAGTTTAGAAAAGCCCTTAAACACTACTTGTTCCTCTTGTACTTTACACAGCATGAGGATTCACCTCATTACCCACACACTCACCCAGTCATGTCACTTGATAACACATGTTTTACTTAGCTGCAGCCCGACTGCTGATCAGTATTATAATACAATTCATTAACGCATCATCACCTTGTTGAATTCAAACATGCGGTAAACTAACTCTGACAGTAAAACATGTTATATGTATGTATATAGTTTCCCCAGTTAACCCAAGTTTAAAACTCCTGTTTTATGTAACGTAGGACGAATGTTGTCCAAATATTCTGTTCATTGTAAACCGCACTGATGAGAAATAGCACGGTATATAAGAAATGTTAAATAAATAAATAAATTGGAAATGACAAAGGAAATGTCAATGACATTCCTATATTGTGTCTTGTCTTTTTTTTTTTTTTAATAAAGATGCATGAACCCTCCCCCCCTGAAATGTCTTCCCATCTGTCCTTCATAGCGCACACTTTCACAGTCATGCATGCTATTGCGCAATAGGGTGCGTTGTTCAGTGATGGTATTCACTATTCACACATGCCCAGATAGTGAGCTCTATGGCTCAATAGTGAGTGGTATTAACAATATTTCTTTGAAACAAAATTTAAAAAGTAAAAACCAAAACAAAATGAAATATCCCTCAAACAACATGGGAAACTAAACAAAATGAAAACTTTGACCTGCACAGGCCTAGACTGGACATGCTTCACTAGCTATGCAGATCTGCCAGAAGACTGGATTCTTTGTTGTTTATGATGATATCTGAAGAAATCTGTGCAGTCTCCCGTCTCTGGATACATGTTTACTTGATCCCGTAAAAGAAATACACTAACAGTCCAGAAAGGATCTAGTCTGAGTTAGAGCTGGGCTTCTAAAACCTGTCCTGGGGGACCCCACAGCCATTGGGGTTTCTTGATATCCATAATGAATGTCCATGAGATAAAGTTGAATAAATCAGAGATCCAGTGGCTGCAGGTTTATCTTCATCCTGAAATCCTAACTGGCGGTGAGCTTCCCAGGACAGGTTTGGGAAACTCTGAGTTAGAGCACAGATTAGGTTTTTGTGGTTCCTCTTTCTGTCATTCACTATATAATTCTGAGACATTCAGATGCCCTCTCTGCATTCATGTTAAGACTGGAAGCTTACAGAGAAAGGAACCGGGCTGTTTAATCACGAAGCTGAAAAAGTGGATAGGTAAGTCCTGTTCCATTAGCAGTCACTCTGTGTGTGACATATGAGCAAATTAATCTAACAGCCCCTTATTTAGTCTACGATCCTTGGAGTGGACACATGACAGTCCTGTGAATTTTCAAAGATACTAGCTGAAAAGGCCCATTAGAAATGGCAGGCAGAGATGGCCCAACAGCCCCCCGGCCCCCATCTTCATGCTTGTCTGCCATTCTGCTGGGGCAGCTTCCTCGGTCAGTGTTGTTTTGGAGTAATTTCTCCAAATGGATTAATTTTGCACATACGACGACATTTATGAACCTCACTCCTAAGCCAGGGTATGTGGAGGGGTGCCAGGGTGTTGATCAATGAAAATCAAAGTGTTTTACATAGTAACATAGTCAATGACGGCAGATAAAGACCAGCATGGTCCATCCAGTCTTCCTAGCAATACGGCAAGAGTAGGTGCACCTGTCGCTCTGTGCAGGCCACCCACCCCAGGTCTTTGTTTAGGGGTGGACCCACCACTCCATGTACGACACCCCTATTTGTTGAGAGGTTAAATGATTCAGTTTATTTTGTTTTTATCCTGTTGCTATAAAGGGATCCAATGTGCTTGTCCCATGCTGTTTTGAATTCCGTCACCGTGTTTGCCCCCACCACTTCCATCGGGAGAGCATTCCAAGCATCTACCACCCTTTCAGTGAAAAAATATTTCCTGACATTGCCTTTCAATTTTCCACCTTGCAGCTTCATGTTATGCCCTCAGGTTTTGCAGCTTTCCCGTCTTTGGAAGAGGTTTGTTTGTTCATCGTTCCTCAAGGCTTCTTACACAGGCTCCAAATCATTTTGGTCACCTTCCTCTGAACAGTTTCCAGTCTTTTTACATCTTTTGCAAGATATGGTCTCCAAAACTGAACACAGTATTCCAAGTGAGGCCTCACCAGCGACCTGTACAGTGGCATAAGTACCTCTTCCTTTCTGCTGGTAATCCCTCTTTGTATGCAGCCCAACATCCTCCTGGCTTTTGCCACCGCCTTGTCGCACTGTTTTGCCACCTTGAGATCATCAGAGATAGCCCATGTTCCCTGTAAAATAGTTATCTCCAAGTTATAATACCCTGTTCAATGTAATTTCAGTTTGTTCAATGTAAACCGCACTGATGCAGAATAGCGCGGTATATAAGAGAAAATTAATAAATAAATAAAATAAATAAATCACACCAAGGTCTTTCTCCTGAACCATGCACACCAACCTCTCGCCCCCTATTGCGTACATTTCCCTTGGATTTCTGCTACCTAAGTGCATGACACTGCACTTTTTCACGTTAAATCGTAATTGCCACGCATTAGACCAGTCTTCCAGCTTTTGTAGATCTTTCCTCATGTTATCCACTCCCTCGGGGGAGTCCACTCTGTTGCAAATTTTTGTGTCATCTGCAAAAAAACAGACTTTTCCATTTAGTCCTTCAGCAATATCACTCACAAATACATTGAACATTGCCGGACCCAGGACCGAACCCTGGGGCACCCCGCTAATCACCTTCCTTCCATCCGAGTGAGCTCCATGTACCATCATCTTCTGTCGTCTGTCAGTCAACCAGTTTCTAATCCAGTTTACCATCTTGAGACCCATCCCCAAGCTACTGAGTTTATTGACAAGCCTCCTATGAGGAACAGTATCAAAGGCTTTGCTGAAATCCAGGTAGATGACATCCATCGCATGCCCCTGATCTAGTTCCTTAGTCACCCAGTCAAAGAACTCAATCAGATTTGTTTGGCAAGATCGTCCTTCAGTAAAACCATGTTGCCTCAGATCTTGCAACCTGTTGGTTTTGAGAAAGTTCACTATTCGCTCTTTCAGGAGCGCCTCCATTACTTTTCCCGCCACCGAGTAGGGCTCATGGGTCTGTAGTTTGACACTTCTTCCCTGTCACAACTTTTGTGTAGAGGTACGACATCAACCATTCTCCAGTCCTGAGGAACCTCTCCTGTTTCCAAGGATCTATTGAATACATCCTTTAACGGCCCTGCAAGAACCTCTCTGAGCTCTTTCAGTATCCTGGGATGTATCCCATCCGGTCCCATGGCCTTGTCCACTTTCAGTTTTGCAAGTTGTTCTAAAACCTCATCCTCTCTGAATGGTGTGGATCTACCTCATTTCCATTTTTATATTTGGGAGTCACAGGTGGTCCTTCTCCAGGATTTTCTTTAGTAAAAACAGAGCAGAAGTATTTGTTTAGCAATTTCGCTTTTTCTATATCACTTTCCACGAGTCCTTTCTCAGCACTTCTGAGTCCTGCAATTCCAACTCTTATCTTCTTCCTTTCCCGAATGTACCTGAAGAAAGTTTTGTTGCCACCCTTAACATCTTTATTCATCTTTTCCTCTGCCTTTGATTTTGCTATCCTTATTTCTCTTTTTGACTCTTTGAGTTTGATCCTGTATTCACTTCTGTGTTCTTCTGTTTGCAAGCTTTTGTGCTCATTGCTTTCCAGAATTTACCTGGCTTGTGTGTATTTTGCATTGATTTTGGTCTGTCCACATCTTCCCACTTGTTTTTGATGTGTGGTTTAAAAGTGTGGCTGTTTCTGATGTTATTCTGCTTTTGCAGGGGGTGGCGTGCAGGTCTTGACCTTCCACATCCGTCACCCCCTTTTCCTAGTTTAAATGCATATCCACATACTGCCTGAAATTTTCACTTAAGATTCTTTTCCCTGCGACAGAGAGATGTAGTCCATCAGCACAGTATAGTCTCTTGTTGGTCCATCTGTTTCCCCAGTCACCAATAAATCTGAATCCTTCATGTTTGCACCAGGTCTGGAGCCATGTATTAAAGATGTTAATGCGATGCAGCCTTTTTGTCCCCTTACCATGAACAGGCAGAACCTCTGAGAATGCAAGAATGTTAACAATGGGCTTGAGTTTCTCTCCCAGAGATTGGAAGTCCTTTTGGGCTGTAGAGACACTGTTCTGTAGCATCCAGAGTCTCAGCAGGGACCTAGGGATGCCAATGCATGTCATCTGTCAGTCCACCTCTTAGCTTCCCACCTCTGTGTTCCAGAATCATATGTGGCCTGTAGGTAGTGCGGGGCAGTGAGTGCGGATTACACATGCACAGAGGCCCTCCCCGACAGACAAACTGCCACTTCTCTGAACTTGGAAAGGGTTAGGAGGAATTGCAGAGTGATCTTCTCTTAGGGAAAAGATTTTCTGGCACCCCTTATGAGCTCTGCGGATTCTGAAATGTTTATTATGCCACTTTCCCTGCCTGGAAAATGTTACATTTATGTAACCTCATCTCATATACAATCAGAGGACAAATGATACAAAGGATTTGCCTTCAAGGTACAAGGCATTAAAATGTGTAATTTTATTTATTTATTTATTTATTTTATTTATTGGCATTTCTTATATACCGCGCTATTACAATCAGTGTGGTTTACATTTGAACAAAATATACAACAATGTAACAAGTTACATTGAGTTTACAATAAACAAGGGATACACACTTGGATGAACAGGGGAGGAAAACTATGTACAGTGTGTGATGTAGCAGACTCTTATGAGGCAATGGAAACTGATAGTGATCCAGTGGAGAGAGCTGGTACTGCAGGGGAATGCAGGATTTTCTCTGAGAGGAAAAAAGAATGCAGAGCTAATCAGGAACCACTCCTCACTTCAAGGCAGGTGAAAAGCCAAGTCCCTGATTGGGCATGCCCAAGCAGGAAGCGGACAGTGCAGCACTCAGCCAGCTTGTTAAAAACCCAGAAACAGCTAGGGAAGCAAAGAGAGGACCACCTGGACAAGGACAGGTCAGATGACCAGGAACAGGAACCGTGGGAGAGAGAACCACTAAGCAGCTGTGATCCAAGAAGGAGCAGACAGGAGCTGGGAGACTCAGGGGCAGAGAAAGATTTCTGGAAGCAGAAGAATTCTAAGGCACTGAGAGACCCAAGGCTGCAGCTCAGGAGTGTAAAGGACCCAGAAGAACCTTGGAATAGGAGGCAAAGGGATAAGGAATTACCCTGGAAGAAGCACAAGGTATCTGGTGGGTGTGGCACGGCTAGCAAGCTTAACAGTGGAAAGCCAGAAAGAGTGAATTTTAATTGTGAAAGACAGGATAAAGGCAGAAAGTTTGATACTAACTGGTTAAGCCAAGAAAAGCCTGACTGTTTGTTTTCCTTTTAACACTCTGAGAGATTCTCTAAACACAGTTGAAGCGTTTTACCCTGCACTGCCATGTGGAGATAGGTGGGGGAAGGGAAATGCTTACACACTGAAATGTTGTCCAAGTAAAAGCACTGATAATTGCCTAGAGATAAGAAATATAAACAAGCATTTACCTGAAGGAGGATTTGCTCAGCCTAGCTCAGAAAATACACAGGCTGAATTACTTCTCACTGAATTCAGAGAGTTCCTTAAAAGCAGAGCTGTTTCTACTCAGAACGTAGCAAAGCCACTGATCAGCTGGGAAGAAGAAATGCCTTTAATTTCTTTGCCATCTACAGAACAGGAAGTCCCGATGGATTGCTCTACTTGTATGATTCCAAAGGACATTTAAGTGATTTGATTGCCAGTGTTGTACGTAAGAAAATAGCAAAGTTACCTCACTGTTTGCTGTGATAAAAGAGCTTATGTGAAGAGAATAAGTGGAAGCATATTCTGTGCAATTCAGGAGCAGTGCTGGTATCAGAGCTTTCTGTTACCTTAATGAAAAAGAGATCACATGACAGGTGAATGTGATCAGTAATGGACATTCAGTCAAGCAGTGAAAAGCCTTGTTTAAGTTCAGTTTCTTAACCTTGTTTTGTACCACATTATTTCATTTACGTCTGCTGCATTTGAACTGCGAAAGCGGGAAATAAACCTCACCAAAAAGAAATATTCTTTGCCTTGCCTTATCACTTGAGCACCAACACAACTACAACATTAACCCTTAAGGGCATTCAAGGCCAGCCCCTCCCTTAACCCTCCAGGTCCAGGGAGTGGGTGGGTGGCAAGTGTTATGTAGGTAAAAGATTAGAACATCATATGAAGTGAATGGTTAGGCATTGTAGTGTGAAAAATGGATAAGTAACAGGAGTGTCAGGCTAACGCATTTTCTAGTTGGGGTTGTGTTACTACACAGATTTTCCATACACACGTAGTATTCCCAGATAAGTTTTTACTGTAAAATGTGTTGAACACTAATAATTTGGGACATTGTATTCTGGACTCCTCAAGGAGGTACAGCACTGCACATCCTCTTGGGATCTCCCCTTCCCTCCTTGGAATCTAGTGTTGCAATCCTGAGTCCACAAGGGCATTTTGGTACTTTTTCTCCAACGCTTGATCTTTTCTCCACTCTCTTCTGTACCCTCTAAATGAGCGCAGGATTATTGCTCTCTCCTCCAACAGTTTGGTATCTGGTGTATCAGTTAAATTAGCTTATCTTCTTCTCCAGCTGAACTACTGTATTACTTCTCTCACTTCTTGTGCACTACATACATCATCAACCCTAGGTAGAATTTTACCCAGATACAGTAGTGTGGTTCCATGTTAGCCTACAAAAAAGAATATAAGATGCTATCTTCTTATTGGACTAACTCCCCCCCCCCCCATGCTTTTTTCCTTTGAGACTAACTATATCACTGGAATACTGTTGTGATTCATTTCTATAATCTCCAGGAACAAGCAGGAATGTAGTCCTCACATACGGGTATCGTTGGTACCGAAGGAGCCTGCGTGGGAACGCTCCCCAGCATCCAATAGGAACGCTTTTGGGAGCATCCCTCAGCACACACGCGCTGTCTTCATTTTCCACGGAGCCGACAGGATCTATTCCCTGTCACCACAGAAAATTCCGTCTTTAAATTTATTTTCTTGTGGTCGCGCTTGCCTACCACACGAACCTACTGGTACCACCGGTTCTTTTCTTTTCTTTTCATAAAAAAAACAAACAAACAAAAAACTTAGGCTTTAGACTGTTTCTTTTCAGAAACTTTTCTCTTTGGTGCTAGGCCCCATTTTGGGCACTAGGCCCCATATTCCTAAAACATGGAAAAGCCAACTAGTGGTTTTAAAACATGTACTAAGTGTGACAGTACCATTTCCGTCACTGACACCCATGATTGGTGTCTGAAATGTTTAGGACCTGAATGTCTCTCCTGTATGGGGATGACTAAAAGAGGAAGAAAGAACCAGACTGCAAAGCTCAGTACCCTCTTTTCTTCAGATGCCAGATCCATTGCATCGACATCGTCAAGGGCCTCTTCTTCCTCCCATGGATCTCAGGTAACTAAACATAAGCGCCGGTCCTCAAAGGGTAGCTCTCCTGCTAAGCATCGAGAGGCCATTGGCGTTGCCCTTGAAGGAACCATACCGGTAAAACAGCCCCAGTGGGAGGCTTTGGCTTCCAAAGCATCGATGGGGCTTCAGGATGTTCTTGAGGCCTCAACCTCACAAGAACTACCTGTGCCATGCTCAGGGGTTCTGGCTGTCCTTACTGGTACCGACACCCAAGCATCGGCAGCATCGATAGACCAGAGGTTCCTCGCTATCGAGCGCAGCATCACAGCTCTTCTTTCAGCTGCGGTACCGGTGGTCCCACTGGCACCGGTACCGACACCGATGGTACCGGCCTCAGTGGGAACTCTTCCCATGCCATCTCTGGCTGGAATTGTCAAAGCAGTACCGGGTCAACTTGGTACCGATTTCGATCGGTACCAGGATAGTGCTTTGCAGGAGCATTGGGGCCAGTAGTACTTTGATTCCTCTGATTCCGAAGACTCTGACAATTCTGCTGGCACTAGAGGGTTTCTCCTAGAAGATACCTCTTCTCCCCAATGCAGAATGTCACCTCCAGAGGACATGTCATTTCAGGATTTCATCCGTGATATGGCCAAAGGTCTTTCAATCACAGTAGCTCCTGAGGAGGAACCCAGATCTAAGGAATTGGAAATTCTCCAATATCCTAAAGCTCTTAAGGAGGCTGCCACTCTGCCTATCCTTGAAATTCTGCATAGTTTGATGCTCAGAATGTGGGAGACACCTCTGACTACTTCTCCTCACTCTAGGAGACTTGATACTATGTATCGAGTTCCACCATGTTCTGGATTTCAGAAAACTCAGCTGCCACACCATTCAATGGTAGTGGAATCAGCCATGCGTAGGATGAAAAGTGCAAAGAGGCATACATCCAATCCTCCAGGTCGTGAATGCAGGACTCTAGATGCTTTTGGGTGCAGAACTTTTCAAGTTTCCATGCTTTCAGCTAGGATCAGTTCATATATCCTATATATGGGAATGTTTCTCAAGGAAGTCACAGGAGACTTGGAACTTACAAGCCCATTTCTCCCAGATGACAAGAGACAAGATTTTCTTGCTCTAGTTAAGCATGCTCAAGATGTCTCCGAGTTTGTTAATCGTGCAGCCTTTGACTGCTTTGAATGCATCAGCAGAACCTCTGCTATTGCCATTGCCACACGACAGATTGCCTGGCTACAGGCATCAGACTTGGAGACTTGGGTACAGGACAAGTTAGGCAACATTCCTTGCATGGGAGAGAATCTCTTTGGCAAGAACTGGCAGGAGAAGGATAACGAGTTAGATGCTGACAATTCTACCTTAGATAGATTGTCAAAGTCTACAGCCACTCCAGCCAAAAGAAAGCCTTATAAAAAACCCTTTTTTAGCAAAAAGAGGAAGTTTTATCCTTCCTATACCCAGCAGAGTCAAACTCCAGGTCAGGTTGCCCAAAAGGGACAAACTAGACAGCCAAAGAAGCCAAAAGGCCTGAGAGCCCAACCAGCTCTCCAGGTTCAGCCCCCTCAAGTTCTTTGACTCCTTCCTAGAGAGCTTTGCCTCCCTGCCTCTGAGGGGTCCCCATCCCCCCAATATTCCGGGCAGGTTATACCACTTTGCCAACAGATGGCATCAGATAACAGCAGAACATTGGACTTTGTCCATTGTAGGAGAGGGGTACAAGCTTCATTTTCACAGCATGCCCCCTCCTACAATTCTAAAGCAATTCAATTCACAAACCTCTGCAGACAATCTGCTAGATCATGAGGTCTCCACACTTCTTGCCCATGGGGCAATAGAAGAAGTACCCATTCTTCAACGGAGTGCAGGGCTCTACTCCCCCTATTTTCTTATTCCAAAGAAAACAGGAGGACACAGACCCATTCTAGACCTCAGAGAATTGAACAAATTTCTGTTGCGAGAGAAATTCAAAATGATTTCTCTAGGAACTCTTCTGCCATACCTTCAAAGCCAGGATTGGCTTTGCTCTCTAGACTTAAAGGATGCATACACTCACATTCTCATCCATCCAGATCACAGGAAATTCTTACGTTTCCTTTTCAGGGGAAAACATTTCCAGTACCTTTGGTCTGCTTCAGCACCAAGGGTATTCACGAAATGCATGGCAGTAGTAGCTGCATTTCTATGAACCCTAGGGATTTTCGTCTTCCCTCACTTAGACGACTGGCTCATTCGAGCCCCTACAGTTGCAGAGGCCAGCACTGCACTGTCCCATACAATGCGAATCCTCCAATACTTGGGATTGGTAATAAACTTCCCAAAATCTCAACTAATTCCTTCCCAATGCCTAGAATTCATAGGAGCCTGTCTGGATACCAGACAGGCAAGGGCTTTCCTTCCACAAGCCCGGTGTCTTCACATAATGCAACTTGCTTCTCAAGCAGCAGGCAAATCCTCCCTCACTGCTCAAGTGCTACTGCAGTTACTGGGTCATATGGCATCCACAGTTCATGTAGTCCCATATGCTCGCCTACACATGCGAGCAGCTCAGTGGACCCTCTCCACACAGTGGACACAGGCCACGGGTCATTTGTCGGACAAAATAATAATCTCTCAATGACTAATTTTGTCCCTCCAATGGTGGCAATCACTAGAAAATCTGACAGTGGGGTCTCCTTTCCATTAACCCCTCTTCCAGGCCACTCTAACAACAGATGCATCACAGGTGGGTTGGGGAGCACACCTGAATCATCTCTCTACCCAGGACACCTGGACTCCACAGGTGGTTGGTTTACACATTAACCTCCTGGAATTAAGAGCAATCTATTTAGCTCTTCAAGTATTCCATGCCCAGCTCAGCTACAAGACAGTACTGGTCCAGACAGACAATCAAGTAGCCATGTTCTATGTGAACAAGCAGCAGAACAGGCTCTCTGTCATTATGCAACAAAGCTTTACGACTGTGGCCCCGCACCAGAGAGCATAAAATTCACCTTCTAGTGGTATATCTTCCAGGCATTCAAAACCTTTGGGCAGACAAACTCAGTTGAGTACTGCTGCCTCACGAGTGGTCCCTGCACCTAGACCAGGTGGCAAAGATATTTCATCTCTGGGGCACTCCAGACATAGACCTCTTTGCAAGTCCACTGAATGCCAAACTTCCCCGGTTCTGTTCCAGGATTCCGGCTCACAATAGTCAGGCAAGGGATGCCTTCCTCCTTCACTGGGGTCAGGACTTCCTTCATGCCTTCCCACCCATTCCCCTCATCCCCAAAACACTCTTCAAGCTTCAGAGAGACAGGGGTCGCATGATTCTCATAGCACCACGATGGCCACGCCAAACGTGGTATTCCTTGCTTCTACATCTCTCTCAAGTGGCACCTCTGGAGTTAGAGCATGCTCCAGATCTCCTTTCCCAGGAGAACGGGACACTATGGCACCCGAACCCCTAGTCCCTGCACCTCACAGCCTGGTTGCTGAAGGCTTAGACCTCCAAGATTTCAACCTGTCCCAACAGGTAAAAGATATCCTTCAGGCTTCTAGGAAACTTTCCACAAGAACATCTTATGCCTTCAAGTGGAAACATTTTACTATATGGTGCTCCAAGAAGGGATTAAACCCCCTTGTCATACCCTTAGAATCAATACTAGACTATCTCCTTCACTTATCGGATTCTGGTCTAAAGACTAATTCGGTGAGTCCATCTTAGTGCAATTGCAGCTTCTTATAAGCCTCTGAATGGACAATCAATTTCCTCTCATCCACTCCTATCAAGATTTATGAGAGGCCTTTTATTAACTAAACCTCCCATCAAGCCACCACCAGTGGCATGGGATCTAAATCTAGTTCTCGGGCAGCTCATGAAGCTGCCTTTTGAACCTTTGGCCACTACAGCCCTTAAGTTTTTGACCTGGAAGGTCATCTTCCTAATTGCAATCACCTCTGCCCGTTGCATTAGTGAATTGCAAGCTTTAGTGGCTGATCCTCCTTATACTAGGTTCCATCATGATAAGGTTGTTCTTTGGACTCACCCACACTTTATGCCAAAAGTGGTTTCGCCTTTTCATTTAAATCAATCAATTTATCTTCCTGTATTTTTTCCAAGGCCTCACGCCTCTCATGCAGAAAGAAACCTTCATACTTTGGATTGTAAAAGGGCTTTAGCCTTTTACATACCAAGAACACAGCAACATAGAAAGTCCTTGCAACTTTTTATAGCTTTTGACCCTAGTCATTTGGGACTTCCAGTCTCCAAAAGAACTTTATCTAAATGGATTGCCCAAGGCATATCCTTTGCTTATGAGAGTAAGGGTCTTCCTCTTCAGGACCATGTCACAGCTCATAATGTGAGAGCCATGGCAGCTTCTATGGCTAATCTCCACTCTGTGTCTATTGATGACATTTGTCGAGCAGCCACCTGGGCTTTGGTACACACCTTCACAGCCCACTACTGCCTTGATAAAGCCTCCCGTCGGGATGCCTTTTTTGGCCAAGCTGTTCTTCAAAATCTCTTTCAGACCTAAATCAACTCCTACCCACCAACCCTGGTGGGATGCCAGAGATCCATGGGAGGAAGGATTCCCACCCTCTAGGGTGGCACTTTCCTGGGGCTATCTCCCTGGCATCTTCAGCTAGGGAGTCCCCATATGTGAGGACTACATTCCTGCTTGTTCCTGGAGATAGCGTAGTTACTCACCTGTAACAGGTGATCTCTGGGAACAGCAGGAATTTAGTCCTCACAACCCATCCACCTCCCCTAGGAGTCGTCTCTCTATCTCTTTGTCTCTTTCCTCTCTCCCTCTATCTTGAGTGCTCTCTTCAAATAGAGACAGGCGAACAGCTCCAGGCTCCTTTGAGGTACAAACTCTGAAGAAAAGTGCCATCTTGTCAGTCCTTTCCTTAGCTCCAGCTAGATGTCCACTGCTTGACACAAATCCTGGTAATCTCTCATGGTAGATGAGATGTGTAGACTAACTCCCCTCTTCAACTGAGATCACCTGATTTTTCTCAGTCTTGGCAATCCTCATCGGGCCCCAGCAATTTTTTCAATTCCAAAAGCTTTGGAACCCAGTTACCTTCCCAGACAGAAGATGAACAAGGATTAGGAGCACAAGGGTCACGAGTTTTGTTTACACCACAGATTTTAAAGACCCTGAGGATCACTAACTTCCCACTCTTTTCCACCTCATCACTCAGTTAGAAATAGAATCCGATTCTTCTAGTAGTGGACACATTTGAGATATCTCTACACAGGATATGTAGGCAAGGAACTCAGGGTGTTAGATGCCTGGAAAATCCAACAAAGCAGTGACAAAATTTAAGAACACAAGAGATAGAGATATGGCAGTGATAAGTCTAAGAGAAAGAGCTGCCCAGAGATCAAAACAGAGTCTGTGACGACACAAGGGAAAACAGGGCTTTCTCCATAAAGGAGCAAATGCCCAGTTACCTTGTAGCTGAGTTTAAAGGTACAAGACAGAATTAACCTTTTGGTGGATCCAGGCAAACAGGCACATTGGGCCCCCATCATAATATAAATAACATTTTAAAATAATTTGCACAAGTGGGTCCCCACATGGTTCTGACTGCAGAGAAAAAACAGCAGAGGTAAAGCTGCAGGATAGTGCACAGTGGATGGGGAGAATGGACAGATCACTGCAGCTCTTGTACCCCACCCACGGAGAATGGACAGATCACTGCAGCTCTTGTACCCCACCCACGGAGAATGGACAGATCACTGCAGCTCTTGTACCCCACCCACTCTTCAGTTTGCCTGAAGCTAACTTACCACCTTTGGAGCCATTCAATTACAACTGAGGGGATCCCTCAAACATTTGGGCCCTAGGCACGTGCCAATTTGACTCTGCCTTAGTCCTGCCCTGCAAAGATATCTATTATTTATTTATTGATGGTATCCGAGGAATTTGTATTTGAAATGTGAACAGCTGAATTTCCAAAGTATTTTGAGAGCAAATTCTATCTTGTTGTGCTCTACTTGCCAGTCCTGCACTGACATGGATTACATTTAGAAGTGTTCTAGTTTTCCACCTTGGAAGTCTCTTGCTGGGCCCGCTTTGTTGTTGAGTTGTAGGTTAAGTGCTTCTAGTTGAGGGCTCTGTATTATTGATGTGGGCTTTGTTTCCATGGTGATAAACGTTATTCATTCTTGCAGAGTTTATGGTGTGGATTACTACAGAGGGGTCATGGCCCTGCCCTTGCCTTTGTCCTTCATCAGCCTGTGATATATTTCTCTCCTCTCTGACCTTGTTCTTTTCTTGTCCATGGAAAAGCAGGGTTGGACTCATGTGGCTCACACATCCTGCTGTCTACGGAGAGCCCCTGTTACAGATAAGTAACCTCACTTTTCTGCTGTCTCCTGCTGTTTATAAAGTGACTCGGACTCAGGAAGTAAGGCTGCATCTCAGGGCCCAAGATTGATTTGTGATGGCTATGCGCCTCTAAGGCACTGAACTTAAACCCCAGATGTTCAGTCTGGGGCCATATCTGGGTTTGCCCACAGCCACACTCGGTACAGAAGCTAACTGTGCCAAGCAATATTCAGCCAGTGCCCGGTTAGCTTTGGCAGCAAATGTTAGGACGCTTTTCCTGCACCTAACTTTCGTCATTGAGAGATAACCGGACAGCGGCTCGATATCAGCACTGCACCGTTATCACCTGGTAGTGCCCCTGACTCGCCCCGCTGCTGAGCGGTTAGCATCAGGGCGTATAGCAGCATTATGCTGGGATATTCATGGCACTGACTGTGTTAGTGCCACTGAATATCCTGCTTAGGGGCACTTACACAGTTACGGGTTTTTACACAGTTTTTTTAATGCTGGATCTACACGCCAGCTTCAGGCAGGCGTTAAAATACAGCCAGGAGCAAAAGTATCAACCGAGTTGAAGTTTGACACTTCACCTCAGATGATCCAGGCATTAGGGAAAGCTCCCAATGCCACTGGCATACTGTTGGGGTGGGGCCAGTGCCCCCCGGACATCAACCCCCTGATAAACCAAATCCCTGGTGGCCCAGCAGCCCCGATCCCCTTCACCCAAACAAAAAATAGCCCCAGTGGCCTAGCGGCCCTGATCGCCTCATCCACCCAATAAAATAATCGCAGGTGGCCCCCCCCCCCAAAAAAAAAAGAATCCTTGGTGACCCAGCAGTCCCGACCCCCCCCCCCAACAAAAAAAAATCCCTGGTAGCATGGTGATCCCTGAACCCCTTCCACCCCCTCACAGTACTTTTGATCCGATGCGGGAGCATTGCTCACACACTCCCGCCCCTGCGCCACTATCCTGAAAAATGCAGCGCCTGGCCCCAGCTAGTACATTCTGGAATTACACCAGGTGGGGTCAGACTGCCATATAAGGCAAAACATACCTTATATAGCAGAGTGACCCTCCCATATTGTATCCTGGGATGCCATTCTTCAAGATGGTGGCACCCTTAACGTGAGCTAGACTGCGCGGAAATCATCATACGCTAATTGTCATGGCCCTTTGCTAGCTGGCAACGTGCATTCAGCATACACTGGAACACACATTGTCAGCTGCCGTCCTTCAGTAAAATGATCCCTTCAATTTTTTCCTTATTGTGAATAGTGTACCTTATTGGCAAAATTGCCCCCAAAGCAAGGAGTAAGGAGATCAGCCGCCGCCAATACTCTGAAACGCCCAAAGGCGATCACAAAATGCTCTCAGGCAACTAGAAACAGAGCCTTTGCACTGTATGCACCCACCTGCTGGAACGCCCTGCCATCCGTGCCATCAATGACCTCGTCCAGTTTAGGAAGGCACTGAAGCACTTTCTGTTTCTCCAGCACTATACCGAACCAGATGACAACCTGCAGCCAGTCACACTCAGGACCCAGGGCGACACCCCCAACGCAGCCACTCCACAGGTTTACAGCTCAGCCCTCTAGATCCCTATCCCCTCGATAGGTGGAGGTAAATTGTCACCCTGTATATAGTTGAGCCAGTCTGTAAATAATGTCGAGCTGTCCACATAGCCTGTGACAGCCAGTTAAAGTGTACATAGTTACCCTGTTAGCCCTGTATAAAACCCCTGTTTATTGTGGTAGGTCATACCTGCACTGTACAAATTTGTTACCTGTAAACTGCACTGATTATAAAGAGTGCGGTATAAAAGAGACTTTAAATAAATAAATAAAATTAAATAAATAAAAAGCTAAAAAAAAAATTAAAAGTCCCAAATAAAATAAAAAATCCCATATCATGACATGGGAGACTGAAGAACACTTTTGGCCTGTGCAGCTCTAGTCTATATGTATGTTGAGTAGTAAAGGGGAGTATCCTACTTCTGCATTGCACTCTTTGTTGGGGGGGGGGGGCGAGGTGGGGAGGTTATGAACAGAGAATTGCAGGGTTTCCATAATTCTGTACAGTTTGGGTTAATGATGGATTTATTTTTTTCCATGCTGCTTAGATACTGTTTGACACGTGACTGCTACTAGAGGGAGAGGCTCTCTTCATGGTTCAGGGAAGATAAGGAAAACAGAGTACTGGTCTCAGAAACATGTGCTAACAGTATGCCAAGTGAGAGCAGGAAAAGACCAGGTAGGCAGACAGGGAATGAACAGTTGTGGCAAATCCAAAAAGATCACTTCCATAACAGAAAACACCAGACTGCTCAGCTAGACTGGCCATTTACCTTAGTAGATAAGAGAGAGTTTATCCCTGCTCCCAAGGGCTTTTGTACAACCTCTCACCCCTCTTCCTGTTCTTTCTAAGAACCGGGGATCTAAGGAATGTGCACAACCAAAAAGAAGTTTGGTTCATGTTCACTTTAAACAAAATTTCCACTGTTTTGGGGTATTTTTCATGTTCCTTTCGCCTTTGTGCACACATTGTATGCATGCTACAACATATGGAGGGTAATTTTATAAAGACCCACATAGTTAATGTGCATTTTTCTGCACACCGTTCATGCCTAGTTTATAAAGTCAAGTATGGGTGAAAGTGCACATTAATTTAAGGCAAAATCACTTACACCAGCCCTAGGGCTGCTGTAAAAGCCTGTGCCCAGATTTGTAAAGAATGTACATAAATTATAGCACTTTTTAATTTATGCATGTCCTGGTGTACTTGTCCTCCACCCATAGGGGCTTACATATGTACTTAGGAACTTGCAACTGGTTTATGTGCATGTTAAATACTCATTAAAATGCATCTATCACTAAATACCGTGACATGCACGCAGATGGTGTGCAGCTTTACACAGCTCCTTACAAAATTAACCCTTCAGTGCATAAATTGTTTGCAGAGGAGTAGCCTAGTGGTTAAAGCAGTGCCCTGGTGACCAAACAACCAGGCTTTGATTCCCACTGGCACTCCTTGTGACCTTGGACAAGTCACTTTACCCTCCATTGCCTTGGAAGAAAAGGCCTGGCAATCTGCTTCTGCTCACACCTTTTCAAGAAAATCCAGGAGCTGTTGGGTTGCCAGGAGTCAGTATTGACTTTGCAGCACACACACACAAATTCAAAAGTATAAGCTTGTACAAGCAACTTTCAGGGGGTTATTTTAGAAGCCCTGTTTGTACATCTGAAAACAGTAATGGAGACGTCCCCAGAGCCATTTTAGAAGGTGGAGCTGTGGACATCCCTGGGAAAGGATGTCCAAAGCTGAATGGCAACATGAGGTAAGCATATTAGAGTGTTCCCAGTACTTCAACGTTCATGCCCGATTCCAGAAACACCCCAGATATCCCCAGCTGTGCAAGCTTATACCTGCTCAAGGCATAAGCAGGCATCAGAAAAGTACTCGTCTGATCAGACAGACATCTGGAGGGTGTGGAGTAGGAGGTCCACTTATGTCCCCTATATTTTCAGTGCCGATAACGAACACCGATGGGGAATGAGGGAGCATGTTTTTGTTTTGCTATGTCGCTGGACATCCCCTTATGCTAACTTGCATGAGATGGATGTACCCACTCCAACTTTCCTGAGGGGGGCGTCCACATTGGGGGCATCTATATTACTAAATTCAGGCACAGACATAGATGATCCTGGCATTTCTCAGCATGTTGTGCCCTGGATAGCATCAATTTGACTAAGACGTCCTTCCTAAAATGCCACTTTAAATTTTTACCCAAAAGCCTGACCATTCACAGAGCGAATAACTGATATAATCATCCACAAAAATATCTCACTCCACTCTTATTTTTAATGAGGAGAAAAGGATCTCAGAGCACCAGTCATAGGCATGAATTATCTTAGCCCTTGACCCACTGCCCAGTTGCATCAACGATCCACATTGTGCTCTGTGGGGTGGAAGGTCTATAATGAAATTGTTATGGATTAATAATTAAATTGATTTGGAAGAGAATAAATACATATATATTCAGATAAGGAATTTTTCTGAATCGTCGATGCAACTGAGCAGTGGGTCAAGGGCTAAGATAATTCATGACTATGACTGGTGCTCTGAGATCCTTTTCTTCTTATTAAAAATGTTCCACTTGATGTCTTTATTAAGAGTGGAGTGAGACTTTATATTTTTAGGTACCAAAACAAATTGAACGTGTGCTCAGAAATGCACAACACAAATGGAAGGTACCGTTAAAAACCCTGCTTCTCCCTCTAATGCAGCTTATGACCTTGGGCAACTGACTCCACCCATCATTGCTTGAGATACAAACTTACAGGCCGATGCAGAAAGCCGGTGCTAGACCCACTGGATCGAGTTTTTACATTCCCCAACACCACACATATGTCCAGATTTCAAGGGTGTGTAGTTAGGACATGGAGAGGGAGTGGTTTGGGCAGGCCTACACTATTAACATATATACCCCATTTTGAAGGAGAATCCATGTCGATATAAACAATAATTTAGAGGCCAGTATTTACAGCTACTCTGAGTAGGGCTAGCGGGAGGGAAAACAGGTCAGCTGCCCTGGGCCCCACAGCTACAAGGGGCCCCAGAGGAGTGGAAGCAGGGACAGCTTGATTGTAGCAATGGCCACATCTCATTGAAAATGTAGCACGTGCCAGATATGGAAATAAAGAAACTACATGCTGGGGCTTGAGCACAATTACGCTTCAAAGGCACTGTTGGTTCTGCCCCCCTGACACTTCCTTTTCACATCAGAGGGAGCAGAACCAGCAGGGTCTTTGAGGCACATACTGTATGTACTCAAAGGCTCCATATTTGTTTCTTTAGTTTGTGCTGGTACTCACAAATTCTCTGAGATCTGCAGTGATGGCAGCCACTGCTGCAGGAGGAAAGAGAGATTGATAGACCCATATGGCAGGGGAGGAAAGCAAGATATGAAATGTTGGATATGGGGGAGGGGGCAAGAGTGAGAGAGGGTGGAGATGCCATACAGGAGGGGAGAATTAGACTGGGAAATGAGAAGCTAGGAAGATGGGGAATGGGATGACCCGTGTGAGGATTGAAAAGCTGAAGATAGATGCAGTAAAAAAGAGAGATTGAGGGCTAGATGCTATGGAGGAAGAATGAAATCTGAGTGGATAGAGAGAGGAAAAAATAAATGGAAGAAAGTTGAAAAGAAAAGCTCATTGTCACTGATAGATTGAGGGGAAAAAGTGAAGACAACAAGAGGAGAGAGGAGACATGGCAAATGGACAGAAGATGCTGGAAAGAGAGTTAAGAGAAGACAGAGGAAAGCAGAAACCAGAGACAGGGAACAACATGATTATAAAAATAAAATGGCCAGAAAACATAGGTTGAACAAATAATTTTATTTTCAATTTAGTGATGGGGATGTGTCAGTTTTTGGAATTTACACATCTGACTTCTTAGGGTTTCACTTTAATTTTTGCCCACACGTGTCTATTTGTATTTGTGATCACGTCATCTGTACTTGGTGAGGGTCTGCTTGTGTTCTGCACGTGTAACTGATGGCAGGAATTCTGTTAGCATGGAGTAGTTTGTTCAGTTTTCCCAAAAGGCATATGGATGGTTTGGGCCCACTGCAATATTTATGTCACATAGACAAGAGATCTTGGAAGAGTTAAGGCATATTGAATATTGGAGCTTAAAATAAGTTTAGACAAGCTCCTGAAGGAAAAGTCTTATAAAAATTAGCAAGGGACTTGGGGAAAACAGAGGGAAAGAGGCAGGGAGAGGAGAGGGGATTGGGGGGCACCTTCCTTAGTCATGCAGGAACCCATGGCAGAAATGAACACTGACCCTGTCCCAGAGGCACAAATAAGTTCTTACATGAAGGGGCAGATGTAAAGGCCACAGGTAGCCCCCTTCAATGATCCTCTACCTCAAATCCTCTGACATCTGATTCTCCCCCACCAGCCCCTGGCAGATTCCTCCAACTCCTAATCCCATCCCCAGCTCTTATTGGGGTTCCCTGGTGTGTATGAGGATCACTTCTGCTCCCATGTCACTCTTGCTCATGCTATCACCTGGTTTTAAAATGGCAACCTGATCTCTAGTGGTAGTACAGTAGGATTACCACGAAGGGTCATGGGCACCGTTTTAGAACTCAGAGCCAGCATGGGCAGGATCAACTGGGGATCGATTCTGCTTGCACTAGATACCAGCATGTATTATTGTGTAATAGTGCAAACTAATAATGGCATGGGAAAAATCCTGAGATTTAAAATTTTTTCCTGCCATGTCAGGTTTAAAGCAACATGAAATGACAATTCTCCATGCCATTCAAAACCAATGCACACCCTAGGCTAATCCAGACAGTAGGCACAGAAAACCTGAAGCAACCAGAATCAACCTTTCTATTTTCTAGCTCCTGGGAACACACACAGCACATGAAAAGAGAGGCCTTGTTGCAAGCAGCCATCAATCATGACTAGGTTACAGCATCCAGAACACAACAGACCCTTAAACCTGGACATTGCCCCTATCAGCTTATTCCTTCTCAGGACAGGATGGAGCCAATTTTATTCACTGAGGTTGCTTGTTTAGAAATAACTCTTTGCATTCTGTATGTTATGCTAGTGCTTCTGATCAACTCTGCTGAACCATATGGGCATCTGTTTCATTGGGTGAAGCAAAACAGAATTACTGCGCATCAAAATAAAAATCCTTGAAAATCTTTGCCCAGGTCTCTCAGACTTTCAGCGATTTAATAACTGTCCACAGTTTAGCTCCCAAAAGCAGGGCAAATGTTTGGGCACCTGTTAAACTGTCCTGTACAGTCTGACTCCAGAATATTTCCCTGATCAAGGGGCAGCATCCTTCACACCTGTACTCAAACACACTGTAGGCTAAAGGCTCGGGGGTCAATTCCAGCATGTTATTCACTGACTCAAAACGAGCTCCTCTACTGCACATTTTTTTTTTATATCTCAGAAGCAACTTCTTATCTCCGCAATACATGTTTGTTTGTTTGTTGTTGTTTTTTTTTGCTGCCGTTGTTACTTATAGAACAGAGATAAGCACATTTGAGCAACAACCTGTAACCCACTACTCAGGCCTTGCTGCATTGTGCTGCGCCTGTAAGGATGCTGATGCCAAGGTCTGCAGCAGTGCGAGACCAATTTGTTTTTGCAGCCAGGGCTGTTATTCAGAATTGCATCCTCCCCCCACCCTTACTCAGCATGCCAGTAACTACACCAGCATAACAATCATTCCTTTACCAGAAGAGATAGCCATGCCAGCACGATTCTCCTCTTTTTGCCCTTTATCCACATTGCTCTGCCTCCATTACTTGTTCAGCAATATCCCTTCTCTCCCACCCACCCCACTCCACCCAACTGCTTTTCCCTTCCTTCCCCTACCCTCTGCCTGGATTTTAGTTATGAGTGAAAATGTGATAGCACAACACCTCCCCCTACTGGCAACAGCAGAGATGCAGGACTCCCACACCGCTTGGTGGGAACGTTGCTATCTGTGGCTTGCAGCAGAAGTCCTAATGAGAACCTCAGTTCTTCCTTTTCCTTCCTTGCTGTTGGACCTCTAGAGATCCCTCTCCTACTTACTGAGTTGGTTGATGGCTTTGCTTTATTTTTTATGTTTACTATATAAACCATTTTAATATTTGTACTTGAAGAGCAGAAAGTAAATTTTTAATGAAACCGAAAATTCTAGGTCAGGAATGGTTTAAAAATATTTTTTTAAAAAGCAGAAGATGTTCCAGATTTTTGGCAAGAGCATTCATGAAATATTTTACAAGTCCCTCACAAAAGTATAAATAGTTTCATATTGTACACTACAGCAATGCTGTGCTGTGCTGTGCTGTGGTAGAGGATAAACAAGTGAAAATAGACATTTATATGTTTAGTCATTTCACCATGCCACTTTTAGAATTGTGTGTGTCACTTGCTTTAGGACAGCTGACCCCATTAAATACCTTCCTTTGGCAATGACGCACCTGAGGTGTAACCATATACAGTTACGTAAATTAAGCACAATGACACCTTTGTCTGGCCAAAACCTATCAAGTCTCAGGCTTTTGGAGCTATTGGAATCCCTTCTGTAAGCAGAGACCTGCAAATGAAGTTAAAATTCTGTATACAGGGCAGAGGGGGAGCATACAGGTTCATCACATTTTGTTTAGAAACTTTTAAAGGGTTGAGAGCTCACACTATGGATATCAGATACTAGATGCAATCCACATTCCAGTGCTCTAAATCATCATCACCCATGACCATTTGTGGACACAAGTCCCAGGGCAGAATTAAGGCATAGGTAAAATAGGCAGGTGCCTAGAACTCAAATATTTAGGAGGGGCCCTTTCATCTGTTTTCATTCAATGGCTCCCAAGGTGGCTTGTGGCTTTGCAAAGTCAGCTGCTGGTAAAGAGTGGGGTGCACCAAAACCACCACTGTCAGCAGAGATTTAGCTATGGTCCTAGCCCTTGGCAATTCTAGGCAACAGGCAGAGCTTTTTAACTTCAGGTTTAGGCTGCAGTCAGGATGATGCAGCACCCCGTTAGTGGGAATTTCATATTATGAGGACCCCAATGCTCTGACTTGACTAGGGGCCCACTAAAGAATTAATCCTGTCCTGAGCTGACAAGCCCTTACGTAGTCACCCTCCATGCTTAAACATGTTACTTGGGCACTTCTCTTTTAAGGGCAAACACTGGCACAAGTGAAGCACTGTCAGCCCTTAAGGGCAAAGGCAGCTTGTTTCCTAGGGCTGGTTGAGGCAAGCCTGCTTTGAACGGGTCACTTCACAGCAGCTGAGGCCTGTATGGAGGCAAGGTAAGTAGTCAGATAGGAGCAGAAGAACTGGGGCCAAACTCTCCTCCTCCCTATTGAAAGAGTGTGCACTCTGCTCTACAATATTTTCATATATAATTTCATTTAAAACATTGCTTACAATTACAAACTAGGATCATATTCTTCATGGTACAGGGCAATGAGTCATAAATCTTTCTCCTGCTAAGACCTTTTGATTAGGGAGCAGCCAGGCCTGAGCAACAATTGGCAAGATACTTCAAGCTAAAAAGTGCAAAACAGATTAGCTACAATAAATCCTCTAGGAGTAATGGGTTACAACATTATCATCCTATGCTGCCTCTGGTACTGCCAAGTACTAATGAGTACTGAAGAGCAAGCTGTAAGTAAGTACCTGTAATTAGATGGCAGGCTTGGTATATCTACAGTATTATGTCCGAATAAACCCTGTAGCTGTCTGAAAAAGATAAACCTCTTTCCCAATCAGCATACTCAAGAAAGAGCAGCCCCAGATGAGCTCCTCCTGCTCCCTCCTCATCAGGCCAATCAAAGCTGCAGTGCTACACCGGAGGAACTTTAAAATCAGCAGCGTGTCGAGGTGGCACCTTGCCAGAGGGCCCTTTGGTGTAGCCCTGAACATACCACATACCCCTGACATCCCTTCAGCCGCTACCAAATAGGTATTAACACAATATCATTCATGCCTGTATTATAACCATAATGCACATAGTTGCAAAATCTAGCAAGTTATAACAATGTAATGAACTTTACAGAACGTTGAGCATCCAGTGTATAAAATAACTTCCAATACATTCTGTATAAACTTCCAAAGTGCTATCCCCCAATACAATATATCAATTGTTAGGATATCAATGAGTAATGTTGTTATCTCATCTACTGTCATGGTATAAACTACCACATCAAAAGGGAAACTAGATTACTAAAAACCACCACTTTTCTTAGACTTTGTGACAGCTCATATCTGTACACATGAACAAAAGTATACCAACTAGACCTTTTAATTGCATTAGCTGCCATCTACCTGCACATAAACTAACCCAACCTCAGCATAAAATGGAGAACAACTCTATATTCTTATGACCTTGCTGTCCTTAATACCCCACACTCAGGCACATCCATCATGCCCTCCTCAACAATTCTATATACCTATTCTATCTTAGGGTGGTTGTGTATAACATATAGCTTTAATTTACAAAACAGACTTAAACAATCCAGCCACAAATTAATTAACATCCCCACTTTACATAACAAACCACAGGACCAAGCCAAACCAATCAATTGCTACCTTATAAATACTAGAGCTATTAGACATACAACGTCCTGCCATAATAGACATCAAGGATAATAACCCTGATAAATTTGGTATCACAAACATGGCTATCCGACTCTGATGCCATATTAGCTAATCACTTAGTTCTACCTGGGTACAACCTGTACCACTGCACAAGTACAACAAACAAAGGAGGTGGGAGTACTCACATTAGCAAAAACAATAACTTAATACCTCATTATCCACATCCATCAACATTGATGGAATGGATGTTCTACAAATAGAAAACAAAAACCAAATCATTCAACTTGATATACAGACTGCCAAACTCCCCCCCCCCCCCCCCCGAGAGTTTAACATCCATACTGGAAATGGGTAGGGCTAAATGGCCAATTTTCCCAATGGAGAAAGGTGAATAGTGGTGTACCCCAGGGATCTGTGCTTTTTGACATATTCATAAATGACCTGGAAAGTGGAACAACGAGTGAGGTTATCAAATTTGCAGATGACACAAAACTATTTAAAGTTGTTAAAACCCAAGAGGATTGTGAAAAATTGCAAGAGGATCTTGATAAATTGGAAGACTGGGCATCAAAATGGCAGATGAAATTTAAGGTGGACAAGTGCAAGGTTATGCACCTAGGGAAGAACAACCCAAACTATGGTTACACGATGCAAGGTTCCACATTAGGAACCACCACCCAGGAAAAAGATTTAGGCGTCATTGTGGATACCATGTTAAAACCCTCGGCCCAGTGTGCAGCGGCGGCCAAGAGAGCAAATAGAATGCTAGGTATCATAAGGAAAGGAATGGAAAATAAGACAAAAGATATTATAATGCCTCTATATCGTTCCATGGCGAGACCGCACCTTGAATATTGTGTGCAATTCTGGTCGCCGTATCTTAAAAAGGATATAGCAATTTTAGAAAAGGTACAGAGAAGAGCCACCAAAATGGTAAAGGGGATGGAAGGATACTCCTATGAAGAAAGGCTAAAAAGGTTAGGGCTCTTTAACCTGGAAAAGAGACGGCTGAGGGGAGATATGATAGAAGTCTATAAATTAATGAACGGAGTGGAACGGGTAAATGTAGATCGATTGTTTACCTTATCAGAATATAGAAAGACTAGGGGACATGCAATGAAACTACAAGGTAAACTATTTAAGACTAATAAAAGAAAATATTTTTTCACTCAACGTGTAATCAAACTCTGGAATTTGTTACCAGAGGATGTAGTAAAGGCTGTTAGTGTAGCTGGGTTTAAAAAAGGTTTGGACAAGTTCCTGGAGGAAAGGTCCATAAACCATTATTAAGAAGTGACTGAAGATATCAATGCTTGACCCAGTACAAGCATTGTGGAACTTGTGTCTCTTGGGGAAACTGCTAGGTACATATGACCTAGATTGGCCACTGTTGGAAACAGAATACTGGGCTTGATGGACCTTGGTCTGACCCAGTATGGCATATCTTATGTTCTTATAAGTCCTATGGTCGGACCACTATCTCAAGTTCATACTGTCACATATACCATCCACTTCATCACAAGCCCAAAATTCACAACCAAAACAATTCAGATCTTTCAATAAAGAAAACGTCCTCAATGAAATCATCCCTCAGCTTAATTTCCCCATAACAGAAGTTAATGACAATTGTACATTGTGACACCGCTCTAAAAAAGGCCGCTGTGATGCCTAAAGCACAACACAGGACTATCCAAAATCACTCTAACAAGTGGTACACCCATGAACTGAGGAAATTAAAACAAAAATTAAGAAAAATGGAAAAACACAAAAATATGAGAAGTCATTCTATATAAAACACACTGCAATCATACAAATTAGATATAGACAATGCCAAAAAAGCATACTACACAAATACCCTCAGAAAATCCATCAACCACCTGAGAGAGCTGTTATAGATCTGACAATATCAAACTCTAGTTGCCTCAACTGAAATAAATAACATACCCATTGATCCACAAAAATTGGCAACCTTTTATATGAAAAAGCTGAAAACAACCTGATACCACACAAGATGAACCTAACAATGACTGTTCATACCTAGTAAAATTGCATAAATTTCATACACCGCTCTAATGCTTTGGCCTGAGCGGTATATCAAATGTAATAAACCATAACCATACAGTTGACCTAAGACACATCAAGAAAATTAAAACGAAACTCAATAAAATGACATCAAGCATAGACCCTTGTCCAGTCAACTGGCTAAACGTTTCACACTCTGAATTGGCACCTTTCTTACTCAACATTGTCAATCAAGCCCTACAATTAGGAATAATGCTATCCACCCTAAAACTCGAATCCATTAAAACAATATTAAAAAATAAAACATCAGGTACACAAAACCCGAACTCTTACAGACCCATATCCAGCCTCCCCTTCATGGCTAAATGAATAAAAAAAAACCATCCAAATCCAACTCCAAGACTTTAATCAATCAAAATGCCCTTCTAGGTGAACACTAGTATGGCTTTAGACCACATCACAGTGTAGAAACCCTATTGTTGGCCTTTTTCAATAATCTCATCCAAGGCCTGGACAACCCAAAGCAAGCATTTATAATTATATTTTTGGACATTGCATCAGCCTTCGATATCATCAACCACAAAATTCTCCTCAAAAGACTCCAACATATAGGTATAGATGACATTACACTCAAATGGTTCCAATCCTACTTCACAGAACGTATGCAACAAGTTCAAATAGGGCAACACACATCTAATCCATATAAGCAAGAGAAGGGTATCCTGCAACCAGCAATAGAACATTCACATATTTCGCTCCAATCCTTTGGAACGTCCTTCCAGACAAAATAAGAACCATTAATGATCTTAAAGATTTCCAGAAGGCAATAAAAACACTTATTCACATAATACTTTGGTCAATCAGAACATATAAACAGAACATTACCAACATATCACATATGGACCATACTTAGAACATGCTTTACATCTCCCCGTGTAAATGGTGATATGTAAATAAGTTAATGTAATATAGTTTCTGTAAATAAGTATAATCAACTGTACATATGCTATGACTTAGTTCAATGTAATCTAGTTCTTACCACAAGTTTAATGTGATAGTTTTTGTTCTTGTTATTTGTAAATTGCCCTTGATCTCTGGAAAGGGTGGTATATAAAAGCATACAAATAAATAAACCTGTGGCACACATCTGTGCTGCTGCAATCGCAGGTTGCATTTACTAAAGTCTGCAAAGTCTTCAAGTTAGGTGTTAGTTCATGGCCTATAGAGATGCCATGAGGTGAACCCGCACCAAGTGCTATGTTTACTGCACACATGCTGTGTTTGCGATACCCACACTCCGCCTCTAACCCACCCACTGTCCACATTAGTTTACGTGTGCCAGTTAAGGTGCATTTCAGCAGTCTGTAGCTAGCATGCCCCACATATTAGGATTCACTGTGGCCAGTTACCAGGGCTGGCGCTACCCTTAGGCAGACACCTTGAATGCCAGCCCTTCAGGGGTGCCCACTGCCATTGCTGCCACCCCTCTTGGAACCTGAAGCAGTGGCAATCGCCACAGCGCTTACCATACAACTTAGGCACTGTGGGGCTGTTGCAAACAATAAATCGGTACATTAGCAAGCAGGAAGTCAGCATCAGAGGGGGCAGAAGCAAGCAGCCCCACAGCTTCAAAGTTATAAGGTAAGCTCCACAGAGCTCTTTGTAGCCATTGGCAGCAGCAGCAGCAAAGAGCACTGCAAGGGAGGTGGGGCACAAGGGAAAAGGCTCACCTAAAATACCTCATCTCCTTGCGCCGGCCCTGCCAGTTATCACTAAAATGCACATTAACTGGTTCAGGGTGATTTAATAAAAGGGCCCTTTCTATCATTTCCACGTTTTACAAAATTATTGAAAAAAGTTTCTATCCCTAAATCCAGCTTGCAAAGCTCATGATCTGGTTTCCAGATTTTGTTTCTAAATGTATACATGGAGACATGAAGGCATATTTACAGAGGACATCCAAGTGCAATCTGGGATGGCAAAGCCAGAACACCTGAAAAAAAGCCGGCACATGCATAGATGTCCCAGAGCATGTCCCAGAGCACGGAGACCTAATAGCATAATGGTTAAAGTAGTGGGTTAGGAGCAGGTTGGCCAGGGTTCATATCACAGTGTAGGCCTTTGTGACCTTAGGCTTGTCAGTTCATTCTCTATCTTCTTTACATCTTTTGGATTTTTTAAGGCCACAATGTCTGTTCATTCCTGGAGCAGGTCTAAATGTAGACTTCCCTGATGTTTCTGAAATCAAAGGGGAGATGTGTAAAGTTCATTGTGCCTCCACCATCCCACCCATCTACTTGGATGTCCCCATACTGGAGACATCTCTAAATGGAATTTGTGAAATGGCTCCAGAGACAGTTCCATATCATCATCTTTAGATGTCCAAATCATGACTAAGGGGTATGTTTACTAAAACCCCGTTAGGGTGCGCGCCACGCTAGTGTGCGGATGCCATATAAGGAGTGGGCGTTTCAGTCAGAAAAAAGCAAAACCGGGATTAATCATGCGCTAATGTGCGCTGCGCTCATGTGCGCCCCGCACATTAGCGCATGAGAAAGTTGCACGGGAAGCATAAGTGGCGCGCTGATGTGCAAGCACAGGAACAGAGCCACAGTACAATGGTTAAGACACTGACCAATAGTGCAGGGATCATGGGTTCAATCCCCCACTGTGCCCAATGAAGAAGGCTGGCTGAGGCATTACCTATTATGGGGAAGATTGCTTTAGGAGGCATTTTATCTTTATTTTAATTATCTCTACTAGCAAACACACTCTCAAAGCGTGTTAACATAAGGCACATTTTAAAGTGCACTGTCCGCCAAGGCACCCTAGAATGTTGCTTATAGGGCGCTTTATAGGGTGCCGTATGAGGTACCGCAAGATCACAGCACTGTTTTTGATGGCAGTACTGTGCAGTTTAAGGAATGAAAATCATAAGTAGGTGCGCTGACATGCAAGGAGGAGCAGCAGTGTAGCACAATGGTTAAGACACTGACCAATGATGCAGGTTCAATCCCCTACTGTGCCTAATGAAGAAGGCTGGCTGAGGCATTACCTGTTATAGGTAATATTGCTGTAGGGGGCATTTTATTTTTATTTTAATTAGTGCTGCCAGCAAACACACCCGCAAAGTATTGTAACATAAGGTGCTGCATAAGGCGCCTCATAGGGTACCCCAGAGGGCACATTTTAAAGTGCACTGTCCGCCACGGCACCCTACAATGTTGCTGAAAGGGTGGCCTATAGGGCGCCATATAGGGTGCCCTATGAGGCACAGCAAGGTCATAGCACTGTGTTTGATGGCAGCACTGTGCATTTAAACGCATGGAAATCATAAGTAGGTGCGCTGACATGCAAGGAGGAACAGCAGTGTAGCACAATGGTTAAGGCACTAACTGCTGATACAGGGGTCATGAGTTTGCTCCCCAGTGTGCCTAATACGTAAGGCTGGCTGAGGCATCAGCTTTGCAATGTACGTATTGTTTCCTGCAGCACTTCATTTGTATTTTATTAATTGCTGCCAGCAAACACGCCCTCACGTGCCGTAACTGAAGGTGCCGCATAAGGCACCCTATAAGGCACTCCATAGGGCACATTATAAAGTGCACTGTCTGCCATGGCACCCTAAAATGTCCCCTATAGGGCACCCTATAAGTCGCTCCACATGATAACGTATAGTGCACCTTATATGGACGGTAATCATAAGGTGCCCTATAGGGCGCCCTATAAAGCGCCCTCTGAGACACCTTATGGGTACAGTATGCAGCGAGTGTTTTTGCTGGCAGCAGTAATGTACATTAAAAAGAGATAATGCTTTGGGCAGCCCTATCAAATAACCCCCACTGTGGGTTTGAACCCATGACCTCTGTTTCCACAGGCAGTGAAGTAACCAGTGGGCTACAGCTCTATAGCTGCTAGCAAGCCCCTGGCTGGCTGTAGAGGGACTGCACGTCACCACACAGACAGTCTGCTGTGGTCACCAGGATAGGGTTAGGCCACCCATACCCATGATGCACTGCACATGCAAATCAGCTGTCCACAGATGAACACAAGATGGGGTATGCACCCCCACAGCAACTCGGTCTGGTAGGGGGAACTGACCATGTCCACCCCCACAGCACCTTGGCCTGGTAGGGGGTACTGACCGTGTGTGTTACTGGCACAGAGTAGCTATACACCGTCACATTGTGCGGGTAATGTGCTCACCCTGAGTGTGCGGTCGGGCACCCAGCACCAGGTCCACAGCACCTTCCATGGCAGAAATAGGCCATGCTGCAGGTTCCCAGCAGTGCTAATGTGTGAGATAGGTAGTTTCTGCAGAAGCACCTTGGATATATCTGTCTGTCTCAGTCAGGTGCAGCCCCTATGGACCCCTAGGAGGATTATGTACCACCACCACCCTCCTCCTCCAGGGTTGAGGGTGGTAAACGGTCTCCCATCAACAGATGCACATTCTACCTCCCTGCAATGGTGGCAGTAGAGGGGACCATCAACCCCGGTCCTGCTGGGGAACAGACACCCTACAGGGCATTCAATGCAGCTCTGTACATATCCATAACGCAATAGCAGAGAGACATTAGGCCTGGATATGCTAAGCTGCACCCCACCACTATCTGATATTCTCCTGCAGCAAGCTTTCAGCCGCTGCACCCTGCAAGGCAATCCATCAAGACACATACCAGCTGCAGTCTGCTAGCTAGTCCATATTGCATGTTCCTGGTGGAAATGCATGCACCCAGAACTGGGATGTCAGCATACACAACAAGCAGATAAGTCAGTGACTGAGCTCCAAAAGGAAAACCATAGATATCACATGAAAGAAATACTATATAGCACTATGGGGGTGCCTAGCCATGCTGTGGTCACTGCACAGTCAGGGTGAGAGTGATCTTCCAGAAGGACATGCTGAGGCCACCCTGTCTGTGTAGGTGGTGGCCGGGCGCTAAAATGTCCCAGCCAGTGCCCTATGCCCTGTGCAGATGCATCCTGGCCAGGCCACCCTGTACGTGCTATACCCATGGTACCTTGCTCCTCATTATGCACATTGGCAGGCCAATACTGGCAACAGTGCTGACAGTGTGGGTTGTGGAGGGTGTTTGCAGCCACCACACACTGGATGGATAGACAGACACCCCCACACCTATGCCAGCATTGTGCTACTATAGAGGAGTTTAGCAGCCCTGGCCACCACACCAGTCCTGGGCACAGTACAGGCACGGATATGGTACGCAATACTGTTGGGGGTCACTCCCCAGGGTGGTAAACACTGTCAGAGACCAGACCTGAAGCACACACCACAGACATCAGAAAGGTTGTTATGATGGAGCTCAATCAGCAAACTGTGCTTAACATAAGAATTGCTATCTGCCAGTAATCATAGCAAATGTTTGATAGCTGTGTACCGTATACCCAGGTGTAGGGTGGCATTGCTAAGGTATGCAAGTGCTAGTATTGGGAGATGCACGCAGGGCCCAATGTCCTGCCTCTCCAGGAGGCATTGGCCGATGGGGCCTGTGGGTGTGGGTGTGGGTGTGTCTGCCCCTGTTGGCTGCTGCTTTACGGCAGAGGTTCCCAACTCCAGTCCTGGTGTGCAAAACACTGTTCGGGTTTTCATGCTGTCCCTCATGAATATGCATGAGATACATCTGCATACCATGGGGGTGGTGCATAGATATGCAGCACAGGCATCTTTATTAGAGGCAGCATGGAACCTGAATGGTGTTTGGCCCTCCAGGACTGCATTTGGGAGACTCTGCTCTAGGTAATGTGCCTGTTTATGGTGTCTGTCCTCGGTGGGGTAAAATATAGGCGTATTAACCATGTGTATGTTCTCTGCAATAAAGGTTTGTCCTTACTATCATGGTTTAGTTGTGGGAAAAATATGTGGACTGGATTGGCAGTAGCCCCAGCTGGGCTTTGAACCTGTGACCTTCTGTTCTTGCACACACTGTCTGTGTGCACTGCACCACCGTGTTGCCACAGATATGCTGCATTCCCTGCGGAGTCCATGACTGTACATCCGACAGGGCATGTTTGTTGCAGTGCACGGCACCCACCTGGACAGGGCTAGGCCATGGTCTGCTGTTGCCACCAGCTGCTGCCACCTCCACCACCAGTACCGCTCCATCCTTAGATTGGAGACAGCATAAACCCTGAAGGATTTGTGGCCCTCCAGGACTGCATTTGGGTGAATCTGCTCTAGGTAATGTGCATGTTTCTGGTGTCTGTGCTCTGTAGGGTAAAATAGAGGTGTTTGAGCCATGCTTATGTTCTCTGCAATAAAGGTTCGTCTTTACTATCACGATATAGTTGTGGGTAAAATATGGGGACTGGATTGGCAGGAGCCCCAGCTGGGGCTTGAACCTGTGACCTTCTGTCTCCAAACACACTGGTTATGTGCACTGCACCATCATGTTGCCACAGAGACAATGCATTCCCTGATGATACCATGACTGTCCAGCAGGGCCTGTCTGTTGCAGTGCATTGCACCCACCTACACAGGGCTAGGCCATGGTCTGCTCTGGGCAGCTGCCACTGCCCCCCTTCACCTCCAGTACCCCTGTGCCACCATGCTGACATGCCCTTCTGCTGGTGGTACGCAGTCTCAGGCCATCCTGTGTGCGGGTAGGCAGCTGCCTATGGTGCAGGTTCTGGGGTAGGGGTGCCTGCATATCTGTCCGCACGTCCCCCAATCACTGCCTGCCAATTTCTGTGCCCTTGGGGGAACCTGCTGGGTACTGTCCCCTGTGACACTGTGCTAAACACTCTCGTGCCCATGTTGGGCCCTCATCAGTTGCTGTCTGGCTGCTGTTCAGTTTCAGCATTCCTAAGTGCCATCTAGGCATCTGCCTAGTCCGCACTGTGCCCCAGCTGCACCACAGCATGTGCCGCCTGCAGCCCTCTGAATCCCCTTTCCCAGCATCTGTCCAGTTGCCCATTCCGACCTGCCCACCCTGCTGTTGTGGAACATGTGCATGCCATAGGTAACCTGTCCAATGGAGAGGGAAACCCTGATCAGTGTTATTTCACTGCAGGATCATTCACCTTGTATGGGGACGGAGCATAGACCCTTCTAAAATTCATATTTATTTTTTGGGGCTTTGTTGGGAGTGCTTTTTTATGTTTCCTATTACTCTCAGTATTGCCCAGCTTGCTTATGATTTTTTTAATATTTTGTTGGGGTCATTTTTAATGTTTATTTGCCCTTTTGTTCCATGCACATGTATCACACTGCTCACTTTTTGTAGGTTTCCCTGGTTTTGCTGTACATTGCTGACATAAATGGTTTCTCTTCCCTTTAAATCGGCTCTACCGCGAGGTTTTCACTCGCGGTATTTTTTTGCTTGAATTTCAGCCGTGCTCGTGTGCGGGGAGCCTCTCCCCTCCCACTCTCCACCCATTGACCCCATCTCTCCACCCCTGGGGAGCCTTCCTCCGCCCTCCGAGAGCCTTTCCACGCCTTTATCACACATGAGCGGGCACTTTAGTGCAGCGCGCACGTGTGCGGGGCACAAAAACGCATCATTAGCGTGCACTAAGGTACCTTAGCGCACGCTATTGTGCGCCGCGCACTTGAGCGCAGTTTAGTAAACATACCCCTAAGACTTTCAAATGACTCCAGTTGGCAGCAGGTGGTCTCTTTAAAAGGTCATGGACACAATATCCAATTACTGGGGGTGCAGGAACATATGTTGATGCATTGCCCCATAGAGTCAATAGTCCTGCATTTAATTGTGCATGGGGACATTTCTTCCTCTGTTGTACTTTGGAACTATGGTCCAAGCTAGCCTTGATGCCACACTGGTATTGGATTTGTGGAAAGAGTGGTGGGGGAGGGGGCAAAATAGAAATAAACATTTTCCATTTCATATCTGGAAGGTACGATTTCATGTAGGATATGGTTGCATTTGGCTATTTTGTTAATAAAACTAGTATGAAAGCAAGCTGCTGTCTCTCTCTTCACCCCAACACTGCCGTTGTACAGGATGAGCAGGTGTGTGAACCTGCACAGTGAAGGCACCACAGAGAAACAGTGGCAACTTAAAAGCAATGAGAAAAACAGTCTGCTCTCAAGTAATTGCCATCAAGGAGCAGCTCTGGACATCTCCCCCCTCCCCTAAACTTACATAGGGGAAACCCCTCCCTTAGCTCAGTAAGCGCCAAGGCCAACCCAGCTTTCTTGTTAATTTGAAGTAGAGGAGGTGGCCTGCCACATGAGAAGTCTGGAGACCTCACTTCTAGGGCTTTGCACTAGCTCTTAATATAGTCCATTGCAGTCCTCCAGAACTTTATGTCTTGATCAAGCCTGTATGACTTATGCCACATAGGAGGGGGGGGGGGGGGGGGGAAAGAGACTCACTTTTTTAGTATTGAAAGGGTGACTTAAGCAGGAGCCATTTAAAAAGGCCTCAGTTCAGCATGTAGGCTACTTTTGGGCCATATTCACCTGTTTTGCCCAGGATCTAATAAAAAAAATTGTGTGGCAAGGGAGGAGGGGGAGAGAACAGACCCTATTAAAATAATGTAAATTGAATACTGGGTCTTACAGTTTGAGACTGTCTCTGTTTGGGATCAAGAAAGAATTGGTCTTTGTCATGCTGCAACATGTTTACTATAATACAGTGCCAAGGCTGTTGCTTTGGCGGCTCATTCAGAGGCATCACTGTTGCCTCAGCAAGGAAGCTATAAAGCACTCTGCAGTAAGTCACACTGCCCCCTCCCCCACTAAAAAAAAATCTTCATCCTCCTTTCGACACACGTTCTTTTAGACTCTATGAATCTAACAGGCCTCCCCTTGCATAGTACATATATGAAACCAGTCCACTGCTCTTTCACACACTTAACCTACTTACGACAAGAGGTCCAGCTCTTTACAGGGCAGCAGGAGAAGTGAAGCTGAGCCCAGCCAGAGCATCTAATCTCTATACAGAAAAGAGCCTCAAAAAGACTGATAAGAGGAGGAACAGCAGAACAATTCAAAAAATGGCAACACACAAGAAGATTTGTCTGCAGTTGAAATGTTCACTTTTATTTATTTATTAAATCCACCCATAAAAGGCTCCAGTATTCATGTTACATTATTTTGACAGGGGATGTTCTCTCTCCCTACCCCCCCCCCCAAAAAAGTGTCTTATTAAAAGTCAGAGGCAATTGTTTTTCCACCATAGTCCAGCATCTCAGGATCATAGGCATGTTTTAGGAGGCAGTGATGAAGGTATTTTCCATGACAGTTTTGCCATAGGTAAACAAGTTCAGCCTTTAGCTTTCATTATAAATACATTTATTCAGGTTACTGTACTCTTTACCACCTCCCCCCAGCCAATAAATCCCTAGTTGAAGCTAGGTTCCATGTAGAGCACAATTCCCCTGCTTCTCATTAGAGGCCAAAGAGGGCTTGGAACAAGAGAACTAAATAAAGTGAAGCCACAAAGGAACCATTCTCTTTCTACTGCAGCAACTACCACTTCAGCTTTCTGCAGAAAATAAAAACCCTTTTTGCACTAGGAAATCCAGTCAAGAAGTAGTAGAAGAGCAGCCTTCATTCTGCTGATCATCATCTCGGGTTTGAGGCTGTCCAATGTAAGCTCTAAGCAGCATGATAAATCAACAGCTTGAGGATCGAGCATGCACATAGCACAAATACAAGCATAAAGTCTACAGAATGTTAAAGATGTCCAACGATTTTTTTTTTTACATTGAATATGAGAATTTTCACTAATTACTATTTGGGATGAAGATATTACAGAGGGGAGGTGAGCACAGTTGGAGGCTGAGATGACCTGGAACAGGATGGCAAAAATCAGGCCTAAGAAACTAGGGCTCTTCTTTACCCCAGAGGAAGGGAAGATAAAAGACTAATATCAAAGTCGCAAGCAGGTAGGGAAGGGGGGGGGGGGGGAGACGACAAACTTCATGTTTATTTTAACTCCCTTATTCTCCCCAGTGCCAGAAGACATCCAGTTCAATCTGCTCCCTAGGTTACTCAGCAGACAGGGCTCACACCCAGGGGGAGGAGTAGGGGTAAGAGCAGGCTATGGTTATTGCTTAAGACTGAGTCAGGTCTCACCCATATTGGGCTCCCTCCAGCATTTCTATGGTAGTAGAAAACAGCTGCTTACCTGTACCAGGTGAACAGCAGGAAAAGGTCTTCACTTATGGGTATCATTGATACAGACAGAGCCCATGTGGGAATCCCCCCCCCCCCCCCCCGTGTCCAGTAGGAAAGCCTTTAGGGGTATTCCACTGCGCATCTGCCTTCCCAAGTCCTCGCCTCAGTTGAATTTGTAGCTGAACAATAGAATGAAAAAAACAATACCCTACAACTCCTAGGGGAGGAGATCAGATTATGAAGACTGATTCCTGCTGATCCCAGAGAGCACATGATATAGGTCAGTGATGGCTAACCTTTTTGAGCCCGAGTGCCCAAACTGCCACACAAAACCAAAGAATTTCCTCAAAGTGCCAGCACGTCAATTTGCATAAATATTTGCATAATGCTAACATACACTAACTTTTAGTAAACATGTCTCTTAATGAGTGTATGGATAAAGACAGACTAAAAGATTTCTACATTACTATAATCCAGTGCCAACCGCCAGGCACATTAGGAACTACTACAAACACTGCCCATTTAGAACCAATAGCAAACCCGCCGTATCCTAACAGCACTACCAGGACTCACAAAGCACCACACCATACCTATCAAAAGGCAACACTGCAAATATTAAACCAATACATTTCAGACAATAACAATACATGACCTACTGGGGAAAGAGAACAAGTGGCAATGTCAAAAAGTAATTACATAAACAGAATACCTCAGCTCAGTTGCAATTGCTCCAGCCACTTTCTTCTGGTTTCTTCATGTTTTCTGCTAACTCTCTATCATCTGCTGTCCATTTGTCCTTTCTTCTCTCTTCTAGTTTTTTTTTCCATTCTCTCTCTCTACATCCGCTTTAACATACTAATCTTTCTCCTTTTGCTCTTTCCTCATTCCTATTTCATCCACTCAAATTTTACCCCTCCATCCTCAATCCCCACTTACTCTCCCAATACCCGGCCAATTGTAGATTTTTTATCCCTCCCACACAAAATATTTTTCCCCTCTCCATTTTACTCTCCCAGCCCCATCCCATTCTAATCCTCCCCCAACATCAGCTCCCTTCTAGTTCCAGCCTCACCCAGCATCCATTCCCTTCTAGTCCCTGCATCAGCCCATTTCCAGTCCTAGCAACCCCCCAACCCAATACCAGTCCTAGCCCCCCATCAACTCACTTCCAGCCCTAAACCCCCAACACCCCATTTCCAGACAGCCCCCATCAGCCCACAGCCCATTAGCAGTCCTACCCCCCCAGCCCATTAGCAGTCCTAACACCCCCCCTCCTGCCCATTAGCAGTCCTAACCCCCCCCCCCTCCTCCTGCACATTAGCAGTCCTAACCCCCCCCCCTCCTGCCCATTAGCAGTCCTAACCCCCCCCTCCTCCTGCCCATTAGCAGTCCTAACCCCCCCCCCTCCTCCTGCCCATTAGCAGTCCTAACCCCCCCTCCTCCTGCCCATTAGCAGTCCTAACCCCCCCCGGCAAATTTTTAAAAAAAAAAAAGCAGGCTCTGGCTGCTGCCGCGGCAGATTGCAATGTCCCGCGGGGCCCCCTCCGCCCGCTAAGCCCCTCTGCAAGGGCTTTCAGATTCGCGAGGGAGAGCGTCTCCCTCGCGTCTGTTAAGCCCGCAGGGGCTAATGGGAAATTTCCCATCAGTCCCTCGCGTCTAAAGGGGCTGATGGGAAATTTCCCATTAGCCCCTGCGGGCTTAACAGAGACGCGAGGGAGACGCTCTCCCTCGCGAATCTGAAAGCTCTTGCAGAGGGGCTTAGCGGGCGGAGGGGGCCCCGCAGGACGCTGCATTCTGCCCTTGCCGCGTCCGCAGTCAGAGACAGCTTTTTCTTTTTTTTGCGGACCTATGGCCCGCGTGCCAGCTGCAAGGCCTTCGCGTGCCACAGCTGGCACGCGTGCCATAGGTTCGCCATCGCTGATATAGGTGAATAATTACACTATCTCCAGGAACAAGCAGGAATGCAGTCTTCACTTAATGGACTCACTAGGTACTAAACTAGGTTTGCAGCAGCATACCCAAGGCTAAAGGATGGAACCAGAGGATGTGGATACAAAGTGGACCTGTTGGACTATGACAGGTGGCAAGAACTGGAGCCAGAAAAATGTCCAGAACAGAGTTGCAGTTAAGTCCCAAAAAGGTGCTGGAGAACAGCCTGGCCAAAGACAGCATTCCAACAGGAATCCCTGACTAGGCAATGGTGAGCAGCAAAAAAGTGTGAATAGAGGACCTGGTAGCTGCTCGACAGATCTCACCCATAGAGACAGAATGAAGGTTGGCAACTGAGGTTGCCATAGCCCGCACGTTATGAGCAGTGATGTGATCCTCAAGGGAGGGAGCCACTTGAGCATAGACAAAGGAAATGCAATCCACAATCCAGTTGGAAAGAGTACATTTTGGAAGATAAGGTTGGGCACATGTCCCAGAATGAGGGGTGGAGTCTGTGCTAATCAAAGCAGAAGAGGAAACCATGGCTGTCAGGGCCAGTAAGGGGCTATTAGAATCATGGAACCTCTGTCAGCTTGAACAGTGGTTTGGGTAAGAAGTGGGTGGGAGGGAATGGATAAAGCAGACCCATCCCCCAATGGAGAGGGAATGTGTCCAGTGCCTGTTGGGAAACCTTTAGGAAAACAGCAGTGATACATGCTCCTGGGTGGCAAACAGAGCTATTGAGAGGGTCTCCCACAGGTGGAAGAACCAAGACGCAGTTTCCTAATTCAGAGCCCACTCATATGGGCATAGGATGCAACTAAGCCTGTCTGCTAGGCGACTGAGTTCCCCTAGGAAATACAATGGTCCGAGATGGATGCAGTGTGCAATGGAGAAGAACCAGAGGCAAAGGGCTTCCTGGAAAAGGGGATAAGAATCTGTTTGCACCTGCTTGTTCACATAGAACATGAGCACCTGGTTGTCCATCTAGACTAAGACCCATTCACCCAAAGGTTGTGGTTGAAAAACCTGAAGGGCATTTGTGAGAGCATGTAGTTCCAGAAGGTTGATCTGCAACCGAGACTCCTGTTGTGTCCACTGGCCCCTGTGTAGAGAGACTGTTCATATGTGACCCCCACCCTAGTTTGTGAGCATCCATTGTCAGGGTGCATTGAGATGGAGGCATCGGAAAGGTGACCCTACAAGTAGGTTTTGAGGGGAGCACCACCAGCGAAGTGAGTTGACAAGAGGAGTAGTAACAGATCTTGTCCAAGAGATACCCGGTTGCCTGGTCTATTGAGACAACAGCATCCACTGCGCTTGTCACGTGTGCATGCATGCAGGTAAGCATAAGAGACATGGGCTGTGGAGGGTATGGGTCCCAGAAGACATAGCATTTCTTAAGCTGTCACAACACTGACTCTCTATAGTGCAAGCAAGCTCAATGAGTCAGGCAGAGTGATCCTGTGTAAGGAAAGCTTGGGCCTGACAAGTGTCTAGAAGCACTCCAGTGAATTTGAGTTACTCGGATAGGACCAGATGAGTCTTGGGAAGGTTTAAGATGAATGCCGGGTTTTATAGCACCATAATGGTCTGATGAGAAAGTTTTCCCGCTTCTGGGGATTCTCACCTAATTAGCCAATCAATCATCTAAGCAGATGACAAAAGATCCCACATAAAGTAGGCAGCCATGACTGCCATGCATTTTGTGAACACACAGGGTGCAGAAGCTAACCTGAAGGGGGAGCACCAAATATTAGTAATGGTTTTGCTGGCACCAGAAGCACAGATATTGTCTCTGTTGAGGGTGGATCAGCAAATGTGTGTAGACCTCCTTGAGGTCTAGAGAACACAGTCATTTCTCTGAAGGTATAGTAAAAGTATACCAAAGGAAATCATTTTGAATTTTTCTCAAATGAATGAGGAATTGGTCGAGATACTTTAGATCCAGAATGGCCTAAACCCTCCTGGCTTCTTGGGGATAAGGAAGTAAGGAGAGTAGAAGCCCCTGCCCTCGTGGGTGGGAGGAACTATGGACCCCTGAGCTAACAGGGTGGCCACCTCGATTGACAGATTAACCTGCAAGGAATTTGCAAGGTAATCTCCAGTCAATCTGTTGTGGAGTTGATGGGGAGTAAGCTTTGGAAATGAAGCAAATGGCCCCTTTAGAGGACGTTGCGAGTCCAATGCTCTGAAGTGATGAGGTGGCACCTGTAGGCATAGAAAAACTGTTTGCCTGTGATGTGGAGGGGCTGTTGACCCTACAGAGGCAGAGTAGCTATGCTTTCTAAGAAAGTGCTGGCTGTGGCTTGGGGGAGGGGGGGGGTGTCAGACTTCTTAGCCAGACAAGGACCCCGTTATCTCTTCTTGTTGCTGATAAGCCACTGCAGGTGAATGAGGATAATATTTCTTCTTAGAATAGAAAGCCATTGGATTGGTCTCACAGAGGGCCTGACATCTTCCTGGAAAGACAGTTGAGGATGAGATCATCTGTCTCACTCTCCAGCCTTTTCCCTCCATCATTTACCAAAAGAGGTTCTCTCCAGAGCAAGGGATATTGGCCAAATTTATCTTGGACCCACTGTTCAAGGTCTGAAGCTTAGAGTCAGGCCATTCTGTGAGCACCAATGTAGACTGCTGCAGCAGTGCTGGATGACTCTGAAGCATCAAAAGATGCTCTGGTAATGAATTAATGTATTCTGGTTTTGTATAATTAAGGCCAGGAATGCATTACATTTGTCATCAGGAATGATGGGAGAAAGGTCTAGATCTCTGGCAATATCCTCAAGATACATGCTCTACATGGACATGTAAGAGGTAATTCTTGAAGTGAGCATACATGCCTGAAAGCAATGACATCCAAGGGCATGGAGAGTTCTGGAATCCTTGCCCGGAGGCATGGAAAAATGATTCTTAGAACACGATGTGATGCATTGCCAATTCCACAACCATGGAATGGTGTAGTAATTGAGGCTTTTGAAAGCTAGAGCATGGTAGGACTCTGTACAAGCCTATAGTCATTTGCTGATAGGTGGAACAGTTAACAGGGCCTCCCACATACACAGCATTAGATCCTGCAGGATGTGGATGCACCAGTAACATAGCAGCTTCCTTGAGCACTGAGGGCTTATTAGATGATTTCTAATTCCTCTGCCCTCTGTTCTTTCTCCGGTGTCACAGTAATCTGCAAACCTGCTACCATGTCCCAAAATGACATCTTGGAAAGACATACTCTGGCAGGGACAAACACCACTCCTGAGGAGGATAGTTATTGGAAGGGAGATCTTGGGTTCTCATTGAGTCCTCAGATACCGCATCAGAATCTTGAGGAGGAAGAGTCTGATTCAGATAGGAAATCAAAGTATTGATAGTCTTATGTCGATGTTGATGCTCGATGCCACTATTGAGGCAACACAGCATAGGGAGCCTGGTTGGGTACCAGCAATGCCCATCGGTCCCAAAGCAGGCATCAGAGGAAGAGTCATCATCAATACAGGCTCAAGGGCAGGAATCAGCCCAGGAGGTACTGGCATCAAGCTGGAGGTCGCTACATCCACTCCTACTGCTATTGATACCCTCTGTACAGAGGCCAACAGAGGTTCTGGCAAACTCCTCTCAATAACCAGGATGTGCTGGTCGAGGGAGGAGGCCAATGCCTGGGTGGATTCCCATATGTGGCTTTTGAGCCACCATGCCAGTGCATGGAACCAATAGCTCTCCAGAGGTTGATGCCTTGGGACTGTCCTAGAGCCCCTGTGGTGCTTTGGAGGACTGGTCCTCCTGCTGTGGTTGGTTGGTTGGCAGGCCAATCTGCATTTGATGCAGCTTTCAGTGAAGCCCAATGACAATGAAGGGACTTACCTTGAGAATTGGCATCAATCTTCAATACCAATGACTTAGACTTAGTTTTATGCTTGATATTTGAGGAGACCTGAGAACCAAGAGAGGTGGCAGAGGTCCTCGCTGATGCCAAAGCCCCTGAAATAGACTCCAAGGCAAACAGAGACTCATACTGTCTGGCTGTTCTTTAGCCCTCTTTTTGTCATTTGTTGCAACAAAAGGACAATCAGTTGGTAAATGGTCTGGGCCCAGGCATTTTAAACACCACTCATATTTGTTAGTAACAGAAAAATTGTATCAAAACACTTGGTACATTTCTTAAAGCCACTGATATGTTTTTCCATCGTAATGATGGGGGGGGGGGGGGGATAGGCAGAGTCCTAATTTGGGAGTGAAAGCACCATATTGGGGGGGGGGGGGGGAGAAATATACTAAAAGAAAAATATCAGGGCCACTATCAAAGAGGTACCGGTGTCAAAAACAAACACGTTTTCCAGCAGGGACAGGAAGGAAACCACCTGCTGGCTCTGCAGAAAATAAAGAATTGAGGAGACTATTTGGGAAAGCAGATGCTCAGGCATAGTAGTGCTCTCCCAAAAGGTTTCCCTATTGGACACTGGGGAGCATTCCCACACAAACTCCATCAGTACACACAATACCCATATGTAAAGACTGCATTCCTGCCTGATCTGCGAGATAGAACCTCACCCTTAATGGACATGAGGTATCCCAATTCTTGAACTGTGTATCCAAGGTCATTGGGGCATATTAGATAGTGGCTGGGAGGGCAGAAGAGGAGAAGGAAAGAGGCTAGCCGTAAGGAAAATGCCTCGCTAGCTGTGGTTGAAGGCTCATAGGGCCAGATACCAACACTCATTCCAGCACCTCTGAAAACAGGGTGCTGGATCACACAAGTCCTATCCTAGTTTTCTGACTTTTCAACGGCTGAATGGTATTCATGTTTGGTTAAAATAATTTATCATCGTGCTCAGATCACAGGCTTCCAAGGTTACAGACATAACATCAGCAAGTGAGGTCCTGACTCAAAACCTTGTTTACTTTAAAACACTAAGACCACTAGTGTCAAAAGGAATAGATTAGGAATACAGTCTTACCTGTGGTTAGAAACATGTATCACACTGACTGCTGTTCAGTCAGCACTTCCAAAAACCAATTCACAGTAGCTCTAATAGAGAGCAGATACATAGGAACTTGTCCTCCCCCCCCCCCCCCCAATAGAAATTCTGGCACATCAGCTAATAGTAAGTTCTGTAAATAATTCATTTTAATGCTCACACAGAGGATTCAAAGCACTAAAATAGAGTCATCATTTTGTCTATTGAACACAGCACCCTATGGTAAAATCGCCAAAATGGCTAGCTGCAAGGAGAGAATACAAGCAATGGGAAATGCTTCAAGGTGGAGTGATGTTGAACAAACCCATGCTCCTATCACACTGGTAGGTATAGTGAATTTTCTCCTTTATGGCCAGAGTAAAAGCTATTTCCTTTATTCAGGAGGGTCAAACCTTTATTTAAAACACTGGCCCAAAACAGCAAAATAGTGTACAGTATGTAAAAGGGAAAATAAACACAAGCCTAAATATGACAAGAGGAAGAAAATTACTTTGTTATGTGAAACATGCTTGAAAAGTAACACAAATAGTGATTGTGGGTTACAGAGTGGTTTTGAAATCACCAAGCTAGTCCCCATCCTAAAAGAAAGGATTAAGAAAAGCCAGGTTGCAACAGCCTTCTTAAAATTTAGCCAATGATGTTTCGTGCCTAACTTTAGGGGGAAAGGGGATTCCACATGTGAAAAATTTAACACATGAGAAATAAAATGGCAAAAAGTGAAAGAAACATATCAGAAACAGCATGGGGGGCAGCAGCACAGGTCGCCACCTGAGAAGAAAGGCAGGCACAGATGTGTGTTGCAAGATTTTCAAGAAACCAGCCCCAGCCCTGGTCCAGTTCCACTTCGTCTACAAATTAAGCCCCAATAAATAGAGTAGGGGTTATGAAGTATAAAATCATTTAAAGTTTTACTTTGAGCAGAATACCCCCTTTTGTTACATATGGATCCTTTGCCTTCATCCCTTTTTTTTTTTTTTTTTTTAATTCCATGAGATTTTGTTCACACAGTATCCAGCAAGAGGCTATTCCAGGTATATCCACCATCCTTTCTAGAACAAAGCGGTTCTTGATGGCACTTTTAAAAATTCCTCTGTTCCTTTTCAGATGGGGCAGCAATAAAACTAGAGAACAAATGAAGCTGGTTTGTTTGCTCATTAATACATTTCAAGTATTTAAGTCTGTATATCATCTCCCCCCTTTCTCCTAAAGCAGGGAACTCCAAATCCAGTCCTGGAAGGCCACAAACCAGCTAGATTTTCAGGATATCCCTAATGAATATGAATTCACATCACATGAAACACCCAGATCAAAAATCCTTAAAGATCAATCAAAATTGGACCGTTCAAAATTACTAAAAATAAAGAGATCAAAACAAATCTTGTACAGGAAACCACATTCAAACATGAAGAAAAGCCTCAGGACAATGTCTCATCCAGAATGAAGTCAAATAAAGCCCTACAAAAGGCAGAGAGCTCAACAGCATTGGCTTAAAAAAAAACCAAACAAAAAAAACCACCCCACACACACACACACACACAAACTCCAATAATCTTATTCCTTTTCGTCTCTCCAGGCCAGTCCAGGAACAGTATGGGGGTAGTCAACCTCCTTCAGCAACTGAGGACTGAAATCTTCAAAACTTTGCTAACAGCCTACCTAACGCCCCCTGGTGTCAGAGAGCCAGTCTTTTCAGTCCTCAGCAGCTGAAGGATGTGTTGCCGACAGGCTCCAAGAGATGAAAAGAGAAATTAATAGCAAGCTGTTCTCCTTACTAGCCCTAGCTGGGTTGGTTTTAGGGGTACAGGGTCCAAATTAAAGTTGTTTAAAAAAAACAAAACAAAAAAAAAAAACAGTGGTCATCAGACTACTGAGGCAGCAGAGGCAGAGCCTGCCTCAGGGACCTGAGCCATTCAGGAGAGCAGAGCACAGTCCTGGGCACTGTTCCCTCTAAGCTGTGCGCTTGTGTGCGCACACACACACACCTCACCGAGCAAGCGCACATAAATTAGGGTTCTGATTCTGATAGAAAACAGACGTCTTAAAATTTAAAAGTTATGTATTTACGGTTTTCACAAGTTCTACAATGTTTTCTAGTGCAATCAATGTGGTGTACATACTGTATTCTGATGTGTAGTCAAATTTTAAAGTATATAACTCCGAGTGTCATTATGTGGCACACAAAAATTTAACCTTCCTTCAAAAGCTGCACAGCTGATATTTTATGCGCACACAGCCTACAGAAAATTAGAGGGAACATCGGTCCTGGGAGCCCCAGAGTACAACCCTCTGTCTCCAGAGATCCAGCCTTCTCTGCCGCGAGCAGCAGTGATTGAAGCTTGGGTGAGAAACAGCTGATAAAGGTACGTTTTCTTTTGTTTGTGCTTGTGGGCCGTGATCGTCTGGGTGCCAGGGGGAGCAGTGCTGATATAGGGAGCACGCTGCTGGTCTTAGCAGGCAGTGCACGGTGCAGGAGCTGCCGCATTTGGCCCGGTTCGCGGTGTTTTTTGTTGTGGTTTTTTTCACATCAGGGAGGCAGCACGTTGCAATCCTTGGTCAGCAGTGTTATGGAGTCGTCACCGGTTCTTCAGGCCACAGCGGAAAAGGTGGGAACGGTGGCCATTTTGAAGGCCACTGCCATTTCTCCCACACTGCAGCAAAAGGCTCTGAAGAAGAAAACTAAATCAAAGAAGTCGGCCCCAGCAGTAATGGTGGACCCCGCACCAGTTTGAGGTTCCTGAAGGCTTCCATTCCCTATTTTCTTTGGATTTTATTCTGTCCCTTCATAGAGCTTACTACTTAAAGTTGGAGCAGGGACAGAGCAAGGAGACATTGTCTAGCCTGCCTGATTTGCCTCCAGTTCCGGGCACAGCAGGAGACCCGGGAGAAGTGTCTTCCAAAGCAGGTTTGGCGGCAGGGGGGGGGGGGGACTGCTGAGGGTCCGGGACAACAGATTTTGGATTTTCAGGCACCAGAGGGGGGAGAAATCCCTTCGGAGTCTGGTGTGGATCTATGGCCAGAGGACCTCGAGGAAGGGGAGCTGGGGCCTGGTGATGATCCCAGTCTTTTCAGAGTGTTTCAGAAGGAAGAGTTGGGAGCACTGATACCCATGAGCTAGCAGCCTTGAATATTGCCTTGCCAGCAGTACAGGCTGAGCCATTAGAGGACCCTTTGCTGCAAGGTTTTAGAGCAGAACAGAAGTGTTTCCCGGTTCATAGGGTGATTAAGCAGATGGTTAAGTCTGAATGGGAATGCCCAGAGGCCACCTTGAGGAGTGGACGGGCATTAGGACACTTATATCCAGTTCAAGAACAGAGGGAATTGATGCATATGCCAAAAGTCAATGCATTAGTAGCGGTGGTGACAAAGACAACTACTATCCCAGTAGAGGGCAGAGGAGCCCTTAAGGATTTGCAGAATAGAAAGCTGGAGTCCATACTCAAACAGGCGTTTGATACCAGTGCGCTAGAATTGCAGGCTTCCATCTGTAGAGCATGTGTCCAGGGCTTCAATTAGGTGGCTGCAGGCAGAGTCTTCTCCAGGTTTGGAGGGAGCTTTGGCACCGGAAGGGGCAAAATTAGAATCCGCAGCCGCCTATCTTGCTGACACATTCTATGATTTGGTGAGAATGTCAGCTAAATCCATGGCATCAGTCATAGCCGCTAAGAGATTCCTCTGGCTAAGGAATTGGGCGGCAGATAAGTCTAAGGCATGCCTTAACAGGCTGCTTTATAAGGGCAAGCTACTTTTTGGAGAAGCTTTGGAAAAAGATTGTGAAGGATTTGGGTGACTCCAAAGGCGGACGGCTACCTGAGGACTGTCCGAAGCAGGGATCTGCACCAAGGGGCCAAAGCAGAGATTTTCAAAAATTCAGAGGGACTCAGTTTACCCCCTTATCAGAGAGGCCATTTTGTACCCAGGGGGCAGTCCTTTCAGGGCACTCGAGGGTTCGGACAGGGGTTTGGCAGACCTCAGCCAGGCTCCTCTAAGAAGCCGCAATGCAATGAGGGAGGTCCAGGCAGAGAGTCTAATAGGACGTCGGTTGCAGCTTTTCCACGCCATCTGGACCAACATAACTACAGACTGCTGGGTTTTGGAGGTAATTCGAGAAGGTTATTCGTTGGAGTTCGAGCAACCACTTTCAGGAGCATTCATATCACATCACCGTGCAGGACCCCCACAAAGGCAAGGGCAGGGAATGAGATGCTTCAACAGTTGCTACAGATTCAGGTGGTGGTTCAGGTGCCTCCAAGACCAGTGCAGCTTAAGTCTATACTCGATTTATTTTGTGGTCCCCAAAAAGGGGGGCTTGTTTTGGCCAATTCTCAATCTAAAGCATGTAAACTGCTGTTTACAGGTGCCTCATTTTCAGATGGAAACTCTTCAGTCTGTGATCCGGTCCATGAGGCCAGGCAAGGTGCTTTCATCCATAGATTTAACAGAAGCGTATCTACACATACCCATTAAACCTCAGAGGTTCTTGCGCTTTGCGGTCCCCATGGGGCATTTTCAGTTCCGGGTGTTGCCATTCAGACTGGCCACAGCACCCCTCACATTCACGAAGGTGATGGTAGTGGTGGCGGCAGCGTTGCGAAAAGAGGGTATTCTAGTACATCCCTATCTGGATGATTGGCTCCTTTGAGCTCTGTCAGTACCAGAATCAAAAGAAGCCACTTCAAGGGTAGTAGACTCTCGAGAGTTTAGGTTGGGTGGTCAATCGGACCAAGAGTCAGTTGACTCCCATGCAGTCCCTAGTATATTTGGGGGTCTTAGAACATAACATAAGAACATAAGATATGCCATACTGGGTCAGATCAAGGTCCATCAAGCCCAGTATCCTGTTTCCAACAGTGGCCAATCTAGGTCATACGTACCTAGCAGTTTCCCCAAAAGACACAGGTTCCGCAATGCTTGTACTGGGTCAAGCATTGATATCCTGGGTCCCTTCTTAATAATGGTTTATGGACCTTTCCTCCAGGAACTTGTCCAAACCTTTTTTAAACCCAGCTACACTAACAGCCTTTACTACATCCTCCGGTAACAAATTCCAGAGTTTGGTTACACGTTGAGTGAAAAAAAATATATTTTTTTATTAGTCTTAAATAGTTTACCCTGTAGCTTCATTGTATCATACTTGTTTTAACATTTTTATATTGAAAAATTATCAATATGGTATTGCGTTTTTCCATGGTGACATTGTCACTACCAGTTCAGGAACATGAACTGGCAACCCCATCGCCAGAGGTCACACCCAATAGCTGTGCAATACCAGCCACGGGATGATGCAGGGAAGTTACCCATGACTGAAATGGCATTCAAGAGGTGATGCATCAGAAGAACTGAAAGAAAGAAATATCGACAAACCAGGAAGATATCCTACAACCACTTGACAAATCACCTGGACCGGATGGCACACACCCGATGATGTTGAAAGACCTGAAACATGAAATTGCAGACCTACCATCAATCTGTAAACTATCATCAAAATCATCTGCAGCACCTGAAGACTGGCAAATGGCCAATGCAACACCAATTTTCAAAAAGATTCCAGGGGTGATCCAGGAAGCAACAGGCCAGCAAGCCCGACATCAGCACAGGGCAAAATGGTAGAAACTATCACAAAGAACAGTCATGGTTTAATGGGAGAAAGCCAACATGGCCCCAGCCAAGGAAGGTCCCGTTTCAGCAATCTGCCATGTTTTTCCGAAGGTGCGAACAAACAGGTAGACAAAGGTGAGACGGTCAAAGGTGTATCTGGACTTTCAGAAAGCCCCCGACAAGGTCCCCCATGAGAGACTCCCGGCAAAACCAAAAAGTCATGGGATAGGAGTCAGTGCACCACCGTGGACCACAAACTGGTCAAAAGACAGAAAGCAGAGGGCAGGGCCGAGCAGCCACTTTCCCCCAGTGGAGAAAGGTGAATAGAGGAGCACTCCAGGGATCTGCGCTGGTTCCACCGCTCCCTTGTTCGACATGATACTCAGGGCGGTGTTTTTTCCAGAGGACAGGATTCAAAAGATCTTACGGCAGGTGGCAGCTTTTTTGCACATCAAGGCTCCGATGGTGTGGAGATACTTACAGCTCCTAGGTTCCATGGCAGCAATCTTGAACTTGGTGCCGTGGGCCAGGGCGCATATGCAACTGCTCCAACATTCGTTGCTATCCCGTTGGTCTCCACAGAAGCATCCACTCAGTCAACGGTTGGTTTGTCCCGCCCAGGTTTCCGAAAGTCTATTGTGGTGGCACAATCCCACACTTCTTCAGGCAGGAATACCGCTGGAACCCTCCAGATTGGGTATTGGTCAGCACAGATGCCAGTCTCTCCGGATGGGGAGCTCATTGTATGGCTCCAGTGGCTCAGGGCCAATGGACAGTGGAGATGTCCAACTGCTCCATCAATCAGCTGGAAATGACAGCAGTACATCTGGCGTTCCTGGAGTTCGAGTCTCTTCTGAACAGAGCGGTGCAAGTGTTTTCAAACAATGCAGTGACAGTGTCCTATATCAATCAGCAGGGAGATACAGGCAGTGCAGTCTTATTAGAGAGTCAGGCACTGTTGCAGTGGGCAGAGGAGCATCTCTTAGCCCTATCGGCAGTGCATGTAGTGGGAAACAACGTGCAGGCTGATTTTCTCAGTCGACATGTATTGGATCCAGGAGAATGGCAGTTGAATGACACTGTCTTTCACGACATAACAAGGCATTGGGGGCAGCCAGTCTTGGATCTGATGGCCACGTTCAACAATGCCAAGGCATTCCATTTTTTCAACAGGGGCAGGGAACGCATGTCAGAGGGCCTCAATGGCTTAGTGCAGCCTTGGCCGGCGGGGGAGCTTCTGTATGTCTTTCCTCCGTGGCCGATGATCAGTCGGGTCATTCACAGAATCGCTTGTCACCAGAGGAAGGTGATTCTCATTGCCCCAGACTGGCTGAGGAGAGCATGGTATGCGGATCTCATGCGCTTGTTGGTCGACTGTCCTTGGAGGTTACCAAGTCGAGTAAATCTGTTGTACCAGGGGCCTATTCTCATGCTGCAGGTGGATCACTTCTGGCTTGGCTCTTGAAAGGGAGCGTTTGAGGCATAGAGGCTATTCCTTGGCGGTGGTAAATGCCATACTGCAGGCAAAACAAAGGTCGACATCATTGGCTTATATCCATATTTGGCAAATTTTTGAAGGCTGATGCGCAAGACGCAGGGTTCAGCCACAGACAAGAGTATCGGAGGTTTTGTCGTTCCTACAAGACAGGCTGGATAAAGGCCTGGTGTTAAGCACTTTAAAGGTACACCTGGCTGCTATAGCTTGCTATCGGGGCAAACTGCAGGGCCATAGTTTTGCCTTACATCAGGATGTGCTACGATTTTTCCAAGCGGTCAAGAACCTGAGGCCACCTAGAAGACCGATAGTACCGCCTTGGGACTTAAATTTGGTCCTGCAAGCTTTGACGCACGCTCCATTGGAGCCAGGGAAAACGATAGCACTGAGGGAACTCTTAGAAGACCGCCTTTTTGGTAGCCTTGTGTTCAGCTAGAAGGATTTCTGATTTACAGGTGCTTTCCTGCAGGGAACTGTTTATTCAATTTTCAGAGGAAAAGGTGATCTTGCATCCAGTTCCTTCTTTTCTACTGAAGGTAGTGTCCGTGTTTCATGTGAATCAGCCCATTTCACTGCCTACTTTTCGGTCTGGAGAGGCGACTAGGAGGGACATGTCACTTCATAGATTGGATCTTGGTAGAGTGCTGCACAGATATATCAGAAGGACAGTCTTTTCAGAAGTCTGATAGGTTGTTTGTTCAATTTGGAGGAGCACGGAAAGGGGAAGCAGCCTCCAAGGCCTCCGTTGCACACTGGGTGAAGCAGGTGATAGCAGCCTCCTATCAGGCGAGCGGGAAGGTTGCTACCTGAGGGGGCTGCAAGCTCATTCGACTAGGGGACAGGCATCATCCTGGGCCAAGAAAGCTTTGATTCCGCCAGTGGATATTTGTTGGGCAGCAACCTGGTGATCTTTGCACACATTTGTGAAGCATTATTGTTTAGATGTTCAGGCAGCGGAAGACAAAGGTCAGAGCATCTGCCATTCTAGCGGGGCTTCTAGGACCCTCCCAAGAGTAGGTACTGCTTTGGTACTACACTACTGTTCCTAGACTGGCCCAGAGAGATGAAAAGGAAGAGTAAATTAGACCTTACCTGCTAATTGTCTTTCCTTGAGTATTCTCCAGGCCAGTCCAGAACATAGCAGTGTGTTAATGCATTTCTGTATTTTTGCTAATATTCAGGGGGAGCTCATACAGCTGGAGCTGTAAGAGGGGCTCTTTGCGGTAGCAGAAAATAGGTTTGGGGCCTCAAGTGGGCTCAGGTTCTTACAGAGTAGAACTGGCTAGGAGGGCACCCATAAGGTTCAGTGCCAGAAAAAAAAGGTGTATGTATTATATATAAATATACAGGTTGTAGCAGTGGGAGTACTAGTTATTGCCTTAGATATAAGAGGGCATGATTTTTTTAGGTTATGTTGAGATTAAGACATAGCATGTGTGTGTTTTGTTACTGCTTGGACATTGGGAGACTGGCTCTCTGACACCAGGGGGCACTAGGTAGGCTGTCAAAGTTTTGAAGATTTCAGTCCTCAGTTACTGAAGGAAGTTGACTACACCCTACTGTTCCTGGACTGGCCCAGAGAATACTCAAGGAAAGACAATTAGCAGGTAAGGTCTAATTTACTCTAAATTATAATTAGTAAAAGTTAAATTATAAATCTACCTTAATCACCATTAGGCATTGAAAGGATCCTTTAGGAAAACCCCATGTTCAAACATTAACCACATCAAACAAATAAGAGCTCTTGCAGGACACTAACTCCTCTCCAATGAAGCCAAGCACCTACAAATAAAACATCCAGAATAAGCATGACACCTAAATGCTTCTTCCACCACCCCAAAAACAGTTTATTTATCTAAAAGCTGCCGTTAGTCTGCTATCAGCTTAGGAGCATTATCACCTTCTGCTTTCAGCTGAGGGAGGTGGGCCTGGCTAATTTTCAACTGTCAAGGTAATCAAGAGTTGCCCAACAATTTCTGGACTTCTAGTACACATTCTCACATGCAGTTGTAGGTGGCTAAAGAGGTAGAAAAGGCAACAGCAAAAGCCAGAAAGATGCTTGGGAGCATAGGGAGAGAAATGACCAGGGAGGAGCAGCAGCAGCCGCCACTAATACTGTCTCTGTGTAAATCTTCAGCAAGACTGCATTTGGAGTATCGTGTGCAAATTTGAAGACCATGCCTTTAAAAGGATATAAACAGGATGGAGTCTGTGCAAAGGGCAGCTCCTAAATCTTCATAAGTCCTATAGGGACACAGATCTCAATATATACTGTGAAAAAGAAAAGAGGGATATGATAGAGATGTTTAAATACATCCACAGCATAAACACACAAGGGAGCCTCTTAATTGAAAGAAACCTCTAACAAGGGGGTGTAGGGTGAAAGGGGATAGGCTCAGAAGTAAAATCGGATCAAATATTTCTTTATTGAAAGAGGTGTATGAAATAGCCTGCAAGTGGCAGTGGTAAAGATGAAGACTACATCTGAATTGAAGAAAGCATGAGACACAGAATCTTTAAAGGAAAAAAGGACCTTGAAGCCTACTATTTATAAATACAGACTGAAGAGGCCATATGGTCATCACCTACATAAGATATACCATATTCAGTTTTCAAGAATGGTCAATCCAGGTCACAAGAGTATCAGGTTCCCAAAAGGTATACACATTCCATGCTACTTGTCCCAGAGTAAGCACTAGATTCCCCAGGGCCTTTTTAATAACGGTTTACAGTCTTTTCCTCCAGAACACATCCAAACCTCTTTTAAACCCAGCTACGCTTAAAAGCATACTCACCTGTAACAGGTGCTCTCCAACGACAGCAGGAATCAGTCCACATATGGGTGACATCAGCACTGACAGAGCCCAGAAAGCCTTTGAGAATTCCACCACACATGCATCCCTTCCTGCCAAGGGTGCCATCTTGATCAGATGACATAGCTCAGGCAAAAGAAAAAATACCAAGAACTGTGGGGAAACTCCAAGGAGAGGTGGGAGGGTTGTGAGGACCGATTCCTGCTGTCCCTGGAGAACACCTATTACTCACCTGTAACTGCACTTTCTCCAGAAACAAGTAGGAAGTCAGTCCTCATACATGGGAATCTCCAGATAGAGGCTACTAAGGACCTGTAGAAAACCACCAGTGAACTGGTGAGCAGTTGCTGGTAACCAACAGCCCAAGGAGCCCAGGTCCCCAGAAGATTGCAGTCCCAGTAACTGCAGAAGGGTCAGTGGGCAGGAGTTGCTTAAACCCTGAAAAAGTTACAGAGTACAGCCTGGCTGAAGGTGCTGTCCTGACAGGACTCCCTCTCCAGACAGTAGTGTGTGTGTTGCAAAAATGTTAGCCAAGAACTAGGTGGTGGCTCAGCAGATGTCTGCCAGCAGTACAGAGTGCAGGTGGGCCACTGATGCCACCTTTACATGAACGCCATGCGCTGTGACTCTGTAGTTCAGGAGTAGCCCAGCCTAAGTCTGGGCAAAGGAGATGCAGTCCACCGACAAAATGGAAAGGGTTCACTTAGTGACTGCAAGCCCCATGTGGGCAGGCTCAGACAAAAAGATGCTCAGATCTGCAGTGAATCTGTGTACATTGCAGATAGGAGAGAGCATTCCTGCAGTCAAGGGTATGGAGGACCGCTGACAGATAGTCGGCAGCACGAGCTCCTGATTGAGGTAGAAATCCAAGACAACCTTCAGGGGAAACCTGGTGTGGGTTCGGAGAACCACCTAGTTTCCACAGAATCTCATGTAGGGGGCATTGGCCAACAGGGCCTGAAGCTCACTGACCCTCTGGGCAGAAGTGACAGCCACCAGAAAAACCACCTTCCAGAAAAGGTGTTGAAGTGAGCAGAACACCATCGGCTCAAAGGGCAGCCAAGTTAGCTGCATGAGGACATTGAGGTCCCACTCTGCCAGAGGTAGCCGGATGGGGGCTTGAAAAGCAGCAGCCCCTGCATGAAGTAGGAAACTAGCAATTGACCCAAGACGGGTCTGCCCCCCAACAGGGTGATGGTTAGCCAAGATAGCACACAGGTGGACCCTGCCAGAGTTGGACTTCAAGCCCACCTGCAAGAGATGGAGAAAGTACTGCAGGACCAAGTGGGTGGGGCCAGTGAGTAGATCAGCTTGTATCTGAGCACCACACTGAGAACTGACACTACTTAAAGGCGTAAGCCCTCCTAGTTGAGTCCTTGCACAAGGCCAGCAGTATGTCCTTGACCTCCACCAGGAGATGAAGGGGGGCTAGAGCGACCCATTCAGGCACCAGTCTGAGTGATAAGGACCTCAAGTGTGGGTGAAGTAGCAAACCCCCCTCCTGAGTCAAGAAGACTGGTGTGTTGCCAAGGGGAACCAGAGGCTCCACTGAGAGGCAGGGCGGCGGCGGCAGCAGCAGCAGGAACCAGGGCTGCTGAGGCCACCATGGGGCCATGAAGATTACTGAGGCCCAGTCCTGCTGTATCTTAGTTTGTGCTAGGCGCGGAGGGGGAGGGGGGAGAATGCATACAGAAGGCTGTGTGTCCACAACAGAAGGAAAGCATCGGGGGCTACCCTGTTCAGGTGGGGAAATGGGCTACAGAACTGTGGGAGCTGTGAATTTGCTAGACTGGAAAAAAGGTCTAGGACCGGAGTCCTCCAACACTGGAACAGCTACTGAGCCATCTGCAGAGGTGCCACTTGTGCAGCTGGCTTAGCCTGTCTGCCAGGACATTGTCCTGGCCCAGGAGATAGGTAGCCTGTAGGGCTATGCCCTGGTGAACTTTAAAGGAACATGGAGGCAGTGGCCCTAAGTGTGCCCCCTTGCTTGTTCATATAGAACATTGCTACTCTGTTTTCCATATGGACAAGCACTGCCTGATAATGAATGCAGTGCCCGGAATGCCCAGAGGGTGAGGAGGACTGCCCAGAGTTTGATCAGCTACCAGACCTCCTGTGGGGACCAAGTCGCAATGGGCTCCCCAGCCCAAAAGGGAGGCAGCAGTGGTCAGAAGCATGTTATGTTGTGGAGCTTGGAACAGCATGCCTTGAAGCAGATTTTGGTTGTTCCACCACCAGTCAAGGGACCCAGCTAGCTGAGGAGGGACCGAGATGGCATCTGAGACTACCCATTACCCAAAACCCATTGAGCTTGAAGGCACCACTGCACCACTCGCATGTGCAGTCGGACACTGGGGATGACATGAACTGTCAAGGCCATATGGCTGAGGAGACGGAGCATTGCTTGAACCGATACCATCAAAGCAAAGCATTGGACCGTGGATGCCAGAGCAATGAGGCAGTCTGTCCTGTCCTGGGGAAGGAAGACTGTCACCCACCGAGTGTCTAGGTGTGTGCTAATGAACTCCAGGGATTGGACTGGAGTGATGAGACTTTTGGTATTTGACCACAAAGCTGAGGTGCTCGAGGGAAGTGGACAGTGCATGTCATGGCCCACTGTGCTTTGGCTATTCCTCTGGTAATGAGCCAGTTGTCTAGATAAGGATAAACAAAGGTGCCCTGCAGTTGAAGGTGGGCCACAGTTACCATGAGGCATTTGGTGAACACGCGAAATGGAAGCAAGGCTGATGGGAAGTACTCTGGATTGGTATTAGTTCTCTTGTACCCTGAAACGCAGATATTTCCTGTGTTTGGGATGGACGAGAATGTGAGCATATGCATCTTGGAGGTCCAAGGAGCACAACCAGTCACCCTGCTGGAGGAAGGGCAGCAAGGCACCAAGAGAGCATTTTAGATCTCTCCTGCACCAGGAGGTTGAGAATCCTTAAATTGAGGATGGATTGGAAACCGCCTGTCTGTTTTGGCACAAGGAAGTAACAGGAGTAGAACCCATGATCTTTAAGATGCGATGGAACCACTTCCACTGCTCGTTCCGAGGGTGGCAAGTTCCTGCGCCAAGGCGGCCTGGTGTGCAGGGAGTCAAGGGGGCTCCCCAGGGAAGAAAGGTGAAGTAAGCTAGTCCAGGTGGAGGAGGTAGCTCTCCCAGATGACATGGAGAACCCATGTGTCTGAGGTGACTCCCATCTGGGAGCAAAGTGGACCAGGCACCCTCCTACCGGTAGCTGGGTCATCGGGGGTGAGCAGCTATGCAGCTGGTGTCAAAAACCCAGGGTCAACTGGGCTGGTGCTGGGGTTTGGGTCTCAGGTCTCACTCTTGCTCAACACTCTGGGATGGAGCAGATGCTAGAGGGTAAGGTGAGTAGACAGGTGTGGATGACATACTCTATCTCAATCTCCGCTGCGTTGTCCTCCATCGGCTTGGCAAACAATTGCTCACCCAGGCACAGAACAGAGTTTACCCTGGACCCAGTGCTCGAGATCCAAGGATTGAGCCAGGCCTGTTGCCTGGCCCCAATGCCAGCAGTCACTACCCGGTCAGAGGACTCTAAGCTGTTGTATGCAGCATGAGTAGGTACCGCACCGACTTCAGGAGAGACTGGAAACAGCAGAGATAATCACCATCAAGAACTGCCTGAAAACCCCCAAGTTCCTTCATGAGGTTGCAGAAGAATATCCTTATGCATAACTGGTAAGCCTGAATGTAGCACGCTAGCATGGAGCCTTGATGGGCATAGAGGGCATGAGATTCCCTACCCGGTGGGACCAAAGAGTGGGTCTTTGGACTCTTGCCTCCATACGGTGGATTTTACCACTATCAAGGTATGGGGAAGCTGGCCCTCGTTGGACCTTGTACATGGTGCCTAGGCACTTGCTGACAATGGGGATAGATGCAGGCATCTCCCAGATACAGAGCAGCAGCTGGGCTAGGATGGGAGGAACCGGGACCAAGAAGGATTCACTCGGTGGGGCCTCATTGTAAAATATTGAGTTCCTCCCCGAGCCATGTCCTGCACACACTTAATATATTAAGCACTTCAGGTGTATAGGTGTGTGTAGGTGTCTTCAGATTCTCCAGGACCAAGCAGGAAGTCAGTCCTCACATATGGGCGACATTGACATCGATGGAGCCCCTGCGGAGCATTCCCCCAGCTTTCTATGAAAGCCTTTGGGAATACTGCATGCATGCGCAGTCCCCTTCCCGCCTAAAGGTGCCATCTTGCTCAGTCTTTTTCTGTGGAGCCCTTCGGACGTGTGTCCTTGTTCACCCAGAAAAGAGATTTTTTTCATCTTTACCTCGCAATTTTCTTCACGGTTTTTGTCTGGTTCGACACTGGTTCCCCTTCTTGCTAGGTATGGTACACTGGTATCGAGCCCGATCTTCTTTTTTCGGTTTTTGCCCTTCGTGGCTGGCGTTCACGCCCTTTTTTCCCTTTTCCCTGGAAGGCCGGTCCTTTGACCTCGCGGGGACTCTTTTTTCCCCCGATGGCTTCCAGTGGTTTTAAGAAGTGTGATCGGTGCAAGAAACTAATGTCTCTCACCAACACACACGACTGCTGCCTTCGGTGCCTCGGTCCTGATCATGATCCTAAGATCTGTGAACCGTGTGGAAAAATGTCCACTAAGGCACTTCGAAGTCATCAGCACCAGAAGGAAAGGCTTTTCTCAGACTTGGCCTCCGGCCGGGCCTGGACCTCGTCTGAGGCCTTGATGTCTCAGGAGTCTGACCCCGAGCATAGTCGGGGCTCCTCAGATAGGGAGGGGGACCCTGAGCAGGAGCGAAAGAGAAATAAGTGGCTTGCGAGGGCGGCGTTGGAGGAGGTCCCTGGCTCAGAGGGCTAGGTCTCGGACTCCCGACTGCTGTGGAACAGGAGAAGCCGTCAAAAGTACCTCAGGTGGAGCCAGAGTCTGCTGGACACTCAAGTCCTGTTGTCTGAGGACTCTCCTCCCAGGGAGCCGACGTTGGGCCCAGCGCCGCCAGGGCCCGAGTCGGTAGCTGCTGAGTCTCCTGAGCTGGGTCTCAGGCTGACAGCCTTGGAGTGCAGACTATCTGCCTTCAAGGATCATCAGCAGGTGCTGAAGGCCAGCCTTGCTGGCGCATCTGCCCCGACCACTGGGACATCGACGTCAAAGTTGACCGGAGACCAAGCCGATACTCAAGACCATGAAGGCTCGAGGTCGTCCTCGGTCACGGTCCCCCTCGACCTCCCAATCAGGACCGAGGGCGTCGATGCCGGTGTCTTTGGCGTTGGGGCAGGTGCTGCTGGGCCCTGTTGGACTCACCGCAGTCTGAGACCCGGAGTAGATCCTCTCCGGAGGATACCTGGTTCTCAGAGTTCGTGCGGGATATGGCCACTGCTTTGGTGATCCCAGCGGATCCTGAGGAGCGAGGCCCTCCAGTATGACTCTTCTCCGAAGGAGGCCTTTACTGTGCCAGTTCCTCCAATGCTGGAACGGCTCCTCTTCCGGATGTGGGAGGCACCGGTCTTGGCGCCGGTTCTGAGTAAGCGGGTCAATTCCATTTATCAACTCCGTAAGAGCCCTGCGTTTCAAAAGGCGCAGCTACCGCACCATTCCATGGTGGTGGAATCTGCCATGCATCATCTCAAAAGTCAGAAGATGCACTCCGTGGTGCCCCCTGGTAGGGAGGCCCGGAACCTGGATGCGTTCGGTAGAAAGTGCTTCCAGGGCTCGATGCATGCTTGCTTGCTTGCCGTGTCCAGTCTTACCAGCTGTACATGGGCATGTACTTGCGGGACCTGGCAAAGCAGCTTGCCGGGTTCTCTGCTGGTCTCTCCGGGGAACCTTTGCAGAGGTTCAAGTCCTTGTCTTCGGGGATTCGGGAATGCTCTAAATTTATGTCCTGAGCAGCCTACAATGGCGTTGAGGCCTTGGCCCAGGTTGCGGCTGCCAGCATTGCGGCTCGACACCAGGCATGGCTGCAGTCATCAGACCTCGAGCCATGGGTTCAAGACAAGTTGGTCAATGTCCCTTGCCGAGGTGAAAACCTTTTTTGGCAAGCCCATGGCCCAGAAGGCTGCTGAGCTCGAAACAGAGCACCTCACGAGGACAAGGCTGTCTCGAAAGACTTCTGCCTCTTCACACAAGAAGGGCTCGGGTAAAAAGCCCTTTTACCCGAGGAAGGCGACTGCCTACAAACAGTACCCAACTTACCAGGCCTCCCCCGCTCCCCCACAGGGTCAGCAGGCCAAGGGGCAGGGGCAGGGACATGGGACCCGTAGGCAGAAAGCCCCCAAGCCTCCGGCTCCTGCTCCTACTCAGCAGGGTGGGGGTTTGACTCCCAAGGCATAGCCTCTCCGTCTCTGCTGCCCCATCCCTGCACAGGAGGTTGCCTAGCCCTGTTTACCCACCAGTAGCCACCCATTACAGGGGACAACTGGGTCTTAAGCATAGTCCAAAAGGGCTACATGCTTCGTTTTCATCAGTTGCCTCCTCCCTATTTTCCAGGAGAGCCTCCAAGACCTCCTCTCCATACAGCCCTCCTCCTGCAGGAGCTTCAGGGTCTGTTATGAGACCAGGCGGTGGAGCCTGTGCCTCCCCACCTCCAAGGTCACGGGTTTTACTCCAGGTACTTCCTAGTACCAAAGAGAACAGGGGATCTCAGGCCTATTCTCGACCTCAGAAATCTCAACAAGTTCTTACAGAAGGAAAAGTTCAAGATGCTTACTCTTGGAACACTTCTGCCCTACCTCCAGCAGGGAGATTGGCTATGATCTTTAGATCTAAAAGGATGTGTACACTCACATCCTCATTCATCCAGACCAGACAGTACCCTCAGGTTCATTGTGGGAGGAAACCATTATCAGTACAGAGTGCTGCCCTTTGGCCTCACCTCTGCCCCGAGTCTTTACCAAATGCCTGGCAGTGGTGGCAGCCTACTTGAGAAATCAGGGTCTCTTTGTCTTCTCCTATCTGGACGACTGGCTCATCAGGGGTCAGACCTGCCAGGCGGCCAGGCAAGCCACCCTCCGAATGATTTCTCTACTACAGCACCTAGGGTTTGTCATTAACTTCAAAGTCCACTTTGCTCCCCTCCCAAAACTTAGAGTTCATAGGGGCAAGACTGGACTCTCTGCAGACAAAAGCTTTCTTGCCAGAGGACAGAGCCCAAAGACTGATGACCTTGGCAAACCAGTTTCTCAGCAGGTCACTGGTCTCCACCAGGCTCTGCCTGAGGCTTCTGGGCTACATGGCTTTGACAGTGCATGTCACACCCCATGCCAGGCTTCATATGAGGCCTGCACAATGGTGCCTCAGGACTCTGTCACAGGCCACAGGGCGCCTCAGAGAGAGTAGGGGTGTCCAGACCATTCTTGCACTCCCTACATTGGTGGCTGCATCCCCCCAACCAGCTGGAGGGGATGCCTTTTCAGCCACCGGGTTTCACAGTGGTATTGACCACCAATGCCTCTCTACAGGGCTGGGGGGCACACTGTCTGGGCAAGTGCACCCAGGGCCTGTGGTCTCCCTGGGAGGCCCAGCAGCAGATCTACTGGCGCTTTGGGCTATTCGCTTAGCCCTCAAGACTTTCTCTCAGACCCTGGCTCACCAATCTGTTTTAGTGCAGACAATCAGGTAGCCATGTTTTATGTGAACAAGCAGGGAGGCACTGGGTCCAGACTCCTTTGTCAGGAGGTGCAGGACCTTTGCTTGTTTGCGCTCAAGCACATGTTGCTCAAGGCGGTTTATCTCCCTGGCCAGGAAAATTACCTAGCAGACGTGGGGCTGCAGAATTCTGCTCAACCTGAGTGGCAGTTCCATCCCTTGGTAGTTCAGAAGATCTTCCTGAGATGGGGACTATCATCCATAGATCTCTTTGCCAGTCCCCTGAACAGACAGCTGCCCAAGTTCTGCTCCAGGCAACCGCATCCTCTCAGACTAGCAGCAGATGCTTTTCTGATTTCCTGGTCCCAGGGCCTCCTAAATGCGTTTCCCTCCCATGCCTCTGGTGGCCCGAACTCTGTTCAAGATTCTAAAGGACCAGGCCTCGGTCCTTCTGGTAGCCCCCAGGTGGCCAAGGCAACCTTGGTTCCCACTCCTGCTTCAGCTAGCAGTGGACACTCCACTACCTCTAGGTTTGCAGCCCGACCTTCTCTCAAGACCAGGGGTCTCTTCTGCACCCCAATCTCAAATCTCTCAATTTGATGGCCTGGAAGCTGCAAGGGTAGTTTTGGCTCCTTGGGGCCTACCTCCTGAAGTTGAAGAAGTCGTCCTGGCCTCTAGGAAGCAGTCCACTAGGAAAACCTATGCCCTGAAGTGGAAGAGGTTTTGTGTGTGGTGTCAGCTGCATACAGAGGATCCTTTCTCCTGTACTGTACCAGTGGTGCTTCAGTACCTGCTACACTTATCCAATCAGGGCCTTAAGTCCAATTCTGTTCGGGTCCACCTCTCAGCTCTAGCAGCTCACCACTCACCGGTGGAAGGACACTATCGGTTCACCCCTTGGTGTCTCGGTTTCTCAGAGGTTTGCTCTTGCTCAAACCTCCTATCCGTCCTCCAGCCCGAGTGGGAGTTGAATGTGGTCTTGTAGCAACTGACTCGCCCACCTTTTGAGCCGATGGCTACTTGTCCTCTCCACTTCCTCTCCTGGAAGACACTCTTCCTTGTAGCCTTAACCTTGGACAGATGGGTGAGTGAGCTTCAGGCCCTAGTCTGTGACAGGCCTTACACCCGCTTTTGTAGGAACAGGGTAGTCCTTAGGACTCATCCCAAGTTCCTCCCTAAAATTGTCTCTTTCCACCTCAACCAGGAGGTGGTTCTTCCAACATTCTTCCCTAGGCCTCATGCAAGCCAGGCTGAGGCAGTCCTGCATACCCTGGACTGTAGGAGGGCCTTATCCTTCTACCTTGATCGTACGCAAGGACATAGAAGGGCTACTCAGCTTTTCATCTCTTTTGACACTAATAATTTGGGGTTAGCTGTGTCCAAGCGTACCTTGTCCATATGGGTGGCTGACTATCACCTGGGCTTACAGGGCAGCTGACCTTCCCTTGCAGGGTCAGGTCATGGCCCATCATGTCAGGGCAATGGCTGCCTCAGTAGCTCATCTCCGCTCTGTACCATTGGCAAATATCTGCAGGGCTGCAACTTGGTCCTCAAGCCAGACTTTTGCAGCTCATTACTGCCTAGAGAGGGAGTCCTGTAGGGACAGTGCTTTTGGCCAGGCAGTACTCCAGAATCTTTGAGGTTTAGGCAACTCCTGCCCTCCAGCGAGCTACCGGTGGAGGTTCTTTCAGTGAAAAGCCTTTCTTTGATGCTGGGACTAGAGGGAGTTCTCTTGTTCAGCCCGAGTTCCTTGCAACGTTCCCTCTAATTTTCTGTAGGCTGTGTGCACATAAAATATCAGCTGTGCAGCTTTTGAAGGAAGGTTAAATCTTTGTGCGCCACATAACGACACTGAGTTATATACTTTAAAATTTGACTACACGTCAGAATACAGTATGTACACCACATTGATTGCACTAGAAAATATTGTGAAAACCATAAATATACAACTTTTCAATTTTAAGAACGTCTGTTTTCTATCAGAATCAGAACCGTAATTTTTGTGCGCTCTGTTGTAAAGTATGTGCGCTCACTCAGCAAGGTGTGTGCGCACACGCACAGCTTAGAGGGAACAGTGGTTCCTTGGTAGCCCAGAGCTTGGGAGTCACCCATATGTGAGGGCTGACTTCCTGCTTGGTCCTGGAGAAAGTAGTTACTCACCTGTAACAGGTGTTCTCCAGAAACAGCAGGAATCAGTCCTCACAACCCTCCCTCCTCCCCTGGGAGTTGCAGTTGTACATAGTTTATTTTACATTTTTGTGTGCTGTTTTTTAGCTATGTCATTTGACTGAGCAAGATGGCACCTTTAGGCGGGAAGGGGACCGCGCATGCGTGCAGTATTCCCAAAGGCTTTCATAGAAAGCTGGGGAAATACTCCACAGGTGCTCCATCGACGTCACCCATATGTGAGGACCGATTCCTGCTGTTCCTGGAGAACACCTGTTACAGGTGAGTATGTACTCTAACTTTTTCTTTTTGGTGCTAGGTGCCATTTAAGCGTAGATCTAAGCATCAAAGCCATTGGCATTGCCCTTGAAACTACACCAGCAAAACCAGCCCCAGCGGGAGGCTTCGGCCTCCAAAGCACTAATGGGGCTCCAGGACTACATTAAATATTTCTTTTGTCAGACATTAGAAAGAGGTTACTATGTAGTATCTTCTCACAACTCCTTTTATTCTTTTTGAAGTTAATCAAAGTGTATCCAAAACAAAACCCATTCCATCTAATAACCAATGTGTTTCAAACTTCACATTGCAGTTCTGCTTCAGGGTAAAAGTTAGAGGTCAAATCATCCATGTCTTCATGACAAACAGGAGTCCACAGATCATACTCGAGCTCAAATAAGGTATAAGATGGCCATGGTCATCTTTTTAACCACCTCAGACTCCTCCCATAGAAAAACTTAAAAGGGAGAGTCACCAACACAACATATGCCAGTCACTTTGTGCAGTGAGGCCCTTGGGCTATTGGGTCTGGAGAGAAGATCCAAAATTGTTCTTTGTAACTGAGAAGCATCTCGATCACCTCCCCACTCATGGAAAAGAACATGCTGAAAAATCCACCAGTGAAGCGGATCAAAAGTATGTTTCTGTTGTAAACAATGTTCCACCATCGGAGCAGTTAAATCTTGATTACACACACTATGTCCACATAATTGAGCCCTCATAGTTCCATACTACTTTGAAAATGGGCATATCAAATACATCACATCATTCCTAGAATAAAGTTGGACATTGGATCCCTTTATAGCAACAGGATAAAATCAAAATAACCTTAACTGTCTCTGCTACTCAACTAATAGGGATTACCTGCGTGGAACGGTGGGTACACCCTTAAAGGCAAGGGGAGAAGTGACCTGCACAGAGTAGCAGGTATACCTACTCTTGCCACCTTGCTGGGCAGACTAGATGGACCACGTTTGTCTTTATCTGCCATCATATACTATGTTACTAATTCCAAGTTATGATTTATGCATTTGCATTTTGGCCCATACCCTGTAGACAGCTGTAGTTTGTTTTTCCACAAAAAAAACAGGACTTAAGTTACAGGCACATGAACAAGCCAGTCACACTAAGTCTTTGAACAGGGAGCTTTATTGGTATTTAAGGTGGTCACTCTACATGTGTTTCAGCAGGTGCCTTCTTCAGGGGTTACTGACCTCAAAAGCATAGGAATGTAATTGTTAGCTCTCCTGATTGTCAGTTTTTGTCGCATGTTGCATTCAAACAGTAGTTAAGACAGACAGAAATAGGGCAAAACTAGACATGATCAAGCCTGCTAATTTGTCCTCTTAGACCCACTATCAATGGTGCTACCAGCAGCCCCTCCCCCTCTCCCCCATAAAAGGGATTGCAGAGTCAAAGGACAATTCACTATTGTATATCATTGTTGCCAGTGAAGCATATTAGAGTAACAGTCACTTTCTCTACTTGTTTCAAAAAAATAAAATCAAAACTATATCATTGGAAGCAGCCTTCCTGTATTTACACCAGTTACCGGAATGCATGTCACCTCACATTACTACTGGGAACGGTGCAAGCTAGGCAATGAGAGAGCTCTCATATGCACCTCTGGGGTACATATTACATAATAAAAAAATGTTACATGGTACACAAAGACCCATTTTTCATGTTCTGGATTGAAGCGCTTACTAACACAAGCCATCAGTTAAGACCTTAAAAATGGGAGTTCAGTACAAGCACCCAATCAGTTCAGTCTCCTGGATAGCTCCTCTGTTCATAAAATAAGAGAATGCTTATTGTACGAATCACTAAAAAGGGACAGCTGAAAGCATCGCTCACAACTTGGGAGTTAGTGTAACATAGAAACACAGAAATATGACGACAGAAAAAGACATGGCCTATCTAGTCTGTCCTTCCATAACTACAACAGTCCCTTTTTTACCTTTAGAGATCCTGGGTTTGTCCCATGCTTTTTTAAATTCAGATACTATCACCTCCACTGGGAGACTTCCACGGATCCACTACTCTTTCCATAAAGAAATATTTCCGCATATCACTCCTGAATCTATCCCCCTTCACCCTCATCCCATGTCCCCTCATAGCAGAACTTGCTTTCAATTGAAAGAGGCTCTCCCTGAACATTTATGCCACGGAGGTATTTAAACATCACCTCTATCCCGCCTTTCCTCTAAGGTGTACATATTAAGATCCTTAAGTCTGTCCTCATATGCTTTATAATGAAGACCACTAATCATTTTAGTAGCCACCCTCTGCACCGACTCCATCCTTTTCACATCCTTTAGAAGGTGCGGTCTCCAGAATTGCACACTATACTCCAAATGAGGTCGCACCAAAGACTTAGAGGCATTATCACCTTTTTTCTGCTAGCCATTCCTCTCCATATGCACCCAAGCATCCTTCTAGCTTTTGCTGTTGCCTTTTCTACCTGTTTAGCTACTTTAAGATCAGACAACCACCCCTAGGTCCCACTCGCCTTTAGTGGACAAAAGTACTTCACCCCTATACTATATTGCTCCCTTGGATTGCTGCAGCTCAAATGCATGACCTTACACTTTTTAAAAAAAATTTTTTATTTATGCAATTTCAAAATAACCGCAAGATACACACTTGTTACAGTAAAGAATGTACAAAAAAGAAAACCAACCTTACAACTAAGATAATCCCTTATCCCATTCAGTTAAGAAATAACATTCACTAGACCACAAACATTAGGGGACAAGCAAGACAAATCCAAAGAAAGGTTATAGGAAATAAGACAATGGTGCATTATAGTATTTCCCAAACCAAAGCTAAGATGGACAAGCACTCCTACCGGCTATGAACTGGATTAGATGCAAGGGATCAAAAAAAGTAACACACCCCGATATTTGACTAAACATCGACACGGATACCTAAGAGGCCACCAAGCTGTAAAACCTGGGGGCAAAGTAACAAACTGCTGTCGACGTTTCTGGGTGACTTTAGAAACATCAGGAAACATCCTTACTACTCCCCCCATAAATAACTCATTTCTAACCTTGAAATATAATTTCAAAAGTCACGATCTGAGTCAAAAGCAACAGTCAGAAGCAGAGTTGCTCTCGGAACATAACCAGGATCAGTGGTTTCCAAAAACCCAGTTAGATCAAGTGAATCCATTGGAGGAGAATGTGCAGGTGAGGAAACACCATGGGACTTGCGCTTGGCTGCTGGCAAATAAAAGATCCTAGCCAACGGAGAGAGAGTAGTTACCCACCTGTAACAGGTGTTCTCCAGGAGCAGCAGGAATCAGTCCTCACTTCTGGATGACGTCGGCACCGACGGAGCCCTCGGAGCAGTTTTCCCCAGCTTTCGAAGAAAGCTTTTGGGAATTGCAGCGCGCATGCGCGGTCCCCTTCCCGCCCAGGGGTGCCATCTTACTCAGTCTGATGACATAGCAGAAAGACAGCAAAAAAAAAAAAAATCAGCAAAACATACAATAAGAATGACTGCAACTCCAAGGGGAGGAGGGAGGGTAGTGAGGGCTGATTCCTGCTGCTCCTGGAGAACACCTGTTACAGGTGAGTAACTACTTTTTCTCCAGGACCAAGCAGGAAGTCAGTCCTCACTTATGGGACTCCCAAGCTTAAGGCTACCGGAGACCTCAAGCTGAAAAAAAAGAGCTCCCTCAAGCTCAACAGTACAGAAAAAAGGAATCTTCTCTGAAAACGAATCCGGCCGGTAGCCCAACACCAGGGCCGGAGGGTAGGAGTTGCCTAGATCCCAAAGGGATTGTGGAGGACTGCCTGTCCGAAAGCACTGTCCCTGCGGGACTCCCTCTCCAGGCAGTAATGAGCCGCAAAAGTCTGGCTTGAAGACCAAGTAGCGGCCCGGCAGATGTCTGCCAACGGAACAGAGCGGAGATGAGCCACTGACGCAGCCTTCGCCCTGACACGGTGAGCCGTGACTCGACTCTCTAAGGAGAGGCCGGCTGCTCCATAAGCCCAGGCGATACAGTCAGCTACCCAGATGGACAAAGTACGCTTAGAGACAGGTACCCCCAACCGATTGGGGTCAAAAGATATGAAAAGCTGGACAGCCTTTCTATGCTCTCGCGTACGGTCAAGGTAGAAGGATAAGGCTCTTCTACAGTCCAGGTTATGCAGAACAGTCTCAGCTCGGCTGGTATGCAGCCTGGGAAAGAAGGTCGGAAGAACCACCTCTTGATTGATGTGAAAAGGGGAGACCACCTTTGGAAGAAACTTAGGGTGAGTGCGTAAGACAACCCTATTCTTGCAGAACCTAGTGTATGGAGGCTCAGACACTAGGGCCTGTAGTTCACTAACGCGCCTAGCGGAGGTAAGGGCTACAAAACGAAGAGGGCAGGTAGCCATGGGTTCAAAAGGCGGACAGGTAAGCCTTTCAAAGACCACGTTGAGGTCCCAGTCAGGAGCTGGAGGGCGCAACGGAGGCTTAAGCAGAAGGCGGCCTCTGAGAAAACGCACCACCAAGGGGTGCGAGGAAAGAGGCTGGCCCTCCACCGGCAAATGATGTGCAGAGAGCACTGAGGTGGACTCTGACAGAGTTGGATTTGAGGCCTAGATCGGAGAGGTGAAGCAAGTATTGCAGCACCACCGGTACTAAGCAGGCGAAGGGGTCCTCAGAGCGCTGAGAACACCAGACCGAGAAGCGATGCCATTTAAGGGCTTAAGATTTCCGGGTGGAAGGTCGCCGAGACGCCAGGACGATCGCTTCCACCTCCGGAGGAAGTAAGAGCGGAGCTAGGACTACCCTTTCAGCAGCCAGGCCATCAGATGAAGGGCCCGGAGATTGGGGTGCAGGAGAGTCCCCTGATCCTGGGTCAGGAGATCGGGCGGAAACCCCAGAGGAAGAGGGATGTCCGCTAGCTGTAGGAGTAGAGGGAACCAGGGTTGTCTCGGCCACCTGGGTGCTACCAGGATCACGGAGGCCCTGTCCTGGACAATTTTGAACAGCGTCCGGGACACAAGCAGTGTGGGAGGAAAGGCATACAGCAGGCCCGTGGACCACGAGATGAGGAAAGCATCCAGCGCTATTCTGAGAGGATGCGGGTGCTGTGAGCAGAACCTGGGGAGTTGCCGATTTAGAGGACTGGCAAAGAGATCCACGTCAGGGGAGCCCCACTGGCAGAAGATCTGCTGGACAACTATGGGGTTCAACCTCCATTTGTGTGGCTGCAGAAGCCAGCTCAGTTTGTCAGCCAGGCAATTTTCCTGCCCGGGCAGGTAAACAGCCTTGAGGAGGACATCGTGGTCGACTGCCCAAGAGCACAGTCTCCGAGCCTCTTGACATAGGAGGGAGCCCGTGCCCCCTTGTTTGTTCACGTAGAACATAGCAACCTGATTGTCCGTCTGCACCAGTACAGACTGACAAGAAGTGAAGTGAGAGAAGGTCCGCAAAGCCAGGCGGATCGCCCGCAGCTCCAGGAATTTTATCTGCTGAGCAGCCTCCCAAGGTGTCCAAAGGCCTTGAGTGCATGTGCCCTGACAGTGCGCTCCCCATCCCAGTAAAGAGGCATCTGTCGTTAGCACTTGGGCAGGTGGGGGAGACAAAGGTCATGCCGAGTACCAGGTTGGGCAGGTGAAGCAACCATTGCAGAGATGAGACCAGGCGGCCGGAGATCTGTATTAAGTCAGTCAGTCTTCCTGTGGCCTGATGCCATTGAGTGCGAAGGCTCCACTGAGCAGGTCTCATATTTTATTTATTTAGTATACATTTGTATACTGCTACTTCCAGCGATCAGCAGCGGTTTGATTACAGATTGGAAATTGTCAAATCATGACAGGAAACTTTTGAGGTATAAACACATTGATTAGACAGGAAAGCACAGCACACAGAGAACTATTTTACATATGTAGACAGGCATTCGGAGTGACATGGACCGTGGAGGCCATGTGCCTGAGCAGCTGCAGGAACTGTCTGGCAGAGACCGGTGACGCGCTGTGGAACCTGCCGGCCAGAGCTATGAGCCTGTTGGCCCGTTCTAGAGGCAAGAAGGCACGAGCCTGACGAGTGTCCAGCCGTGCTCCTATGAATTTGAGATCCTGAGAGGGGATCAAAGTGGACTTTTCGAAGTTTATGACGAAGCCTAAGTGCTGAAGCAGAGACACTGTGCGTTGAGTGGCCTGAGTGACCTCTAGGGCAGACTGTGCCTGGATGAGCCAATCGTCCAGGTAGGGGAAGACGAAGAGGCCTTGAAGCCTCAGGAAGGCTGCCACCACTGCCAGGCATTTTGTGAACACTCTGGGAGCGGAGGATAGGCCAAAGGGCAGTACGCGGTACTGATAGTGGTTCCCTGCCACCACAAATCTTAGATATTGTCGGTGGTCCAGATGAATAAGGATGTGAGTATAAGCATCCTTTAGATCCAAGGAGCATAGCCAATCTCCCTGCTGGAGGTAGGGCAGTTGGATTCCAAGGGTAAGCATCTTGAACTTCTCCCGCCGCAGGAACTTGAGGTTGCGTAGGTCCAGGATGGGTCTGAGGCCTCCTGTTCTTTGGCACCAGAAAGGACCTCAAATAAAACCCATGCCCCCACAGGTGTCGGGGCACTGGCTCTACAGCCTGCTCCCGAAGCAGACTTTGTAGCTCCTGGAGGAGTAAGTCCCTGTGCAGAGGGGGTCTTGGAAGCTCCCCTGGGAAGTAGGGGGGCACCTGGTGAAAATGTAGGAGGTAGCCCTTTTGAACCACCTGCAGCACCCAGGAATCGGATGTTATGGCTGACCACCTGTGGGCAAAGTGGATCAGCCGGCCCCCTGTGCTGAGCGAAGGCCACGGAGAGGGAGAGGCTATGCTGGCATAGTCAAAATCCCCCACCCTGCTGAGCAGGGGCCTGTGTAGTGGGCTTGGGGGCCTTCTGCCTACGGGACCCATTACCCTGTCCCTTAGCCTGCTGTCCCTGGTGGGGAGCAGCAGATGCTTGATATTGTGGGTGGTGCTGTTTATAGGCAGACACCTTCCTCGGGTAAAAGGGCTTTTTCCCCGAGCCCTTCCTCTTCTGCAAAGGGGCAGAGGTTTTCCTGGATAGGCGAGTTCTCGTGTCTCGGACTCAAGCTCTGCCGCCTTCTCAGCCATGGGCTCATGGGACATCGAGCAACTTGTCCTGCACCCATGGCTCGAGGTCGGATGACTGAAGCCAAGCCTGACGGCGAGCCCCGATGCCGGCTGTGGCTACTCGAGCCGAAGCTTCGAAGCCATCGTAGGCTGCTCGAGAAATGAACTTCGAGCACTCTCAGATCCCCGTGGACAAGGCCTGGAACCTCTGCAAAGGTTCCTCGGAGAGTCCAGCAGAGAACCCGGCAATTTCTTTAGCCAGGTCTCGAAGATACATGCCCATATACAGCTAGTATGTCTGGACTCGGCAAGCAAGCATAGAGCCCTGGAAGAACTTCCTACCGAGAGCATCCAGGTTCCGGGCCTCCTTACCCAGAGGCACCGAGGAGTGCATCTTTTGACTCTTAAGTCGATGCATGGCCGATTCCACCACCATGGAATGGTGCGGTAGCTGCACCTTCTAGAACCCGGGGCTCTTGCGGACCCGATACATGGAATCGACCTGCTTGCTTAACACCGGCGTCGAGGCCAGGTTCTCCCACATGTGGAAGAGCAGCCGCTCCAGCATCGGAGGAACTGGTACAGTAAAGGCTTCCTTCGAGGGAGAGTCATACTGGAGGGCCTCAAGCTCTTCGGCTCAAGGCTCCTCCTCCGGATCCGCAGGGAAGGCCAAAGCCTTGGACATGTCCCTCACGAAATCTGAGAACCGGGTATCCTCCGGGGGGGGGGGGGGGGACCAAGTGGGGCTCCGACGCGGGCGAGTCGGAGGGGACGCACCGAGTCTGAAAAGAACCGGGTGACTCGTCCTCCTCCGTGTCCCAGCCCAATTCCTCCATGGAGGAATCGAGCGGCTCTGTGCAGGTGACTGCTGAGGACCTCCGCCCGGACGCCGAGGCTGGCATTGACGACCTCGGTCCCGAACGGGAGGCCGAGGGAGACCTCGGCCGAGGATCGACTCGAGCTCGTATGGACTCGAGGATCGACTCGGCCTCCGGGGTCGACTTGGACGTTGATGTCCCTGTGGTCGGGGCAGATGCACTGGTGAGGCCGGCCATCAATGCCCGCTGCTGGACCATGAAGGCAGTGATACTGCTCTCCAAGGCCGTCAATCTGAGACCAAACTCAGAAGACCCAGCAGTCCCTGACTCGGGCCCCGATGGCGTCGGGCCCGACGTCGGCTCCCTCGGAGGTGAGTCCAGGAGGACTACAGTACTCACGTGGCACACAAGTTACTTATTCTGTTCTAGGACAGTTAAGACAAAATATGAATGACTTGAGCCTTAGAACTCAAAATTGTTTTATTGTATGTGCCATTTGCTTTGAGCCCAGATTTGGTACAATCCAGTCCACAGCAGATTCAAAGCAGTGGGTCCAGTTAGGGCCAGGTATGCTGAGGTTCTGACATTCAGGTTCACTTAAGGGCCTCTTGTGGCATCAATACTCTGGCCAGCTATTCTGCTGGGCAACCATGACCCAACCCAACCCTACCACTACTCCACTGTGAATGGTGACAAAGGGGCATTTTTAGAGTTAACTAGTCTGACAGGCAGAGAACCATGGGGCGCTGTGGAACAAATTTCCTTGTACATGAAGGAAATGGAAGCTGTAATATAAATGAACATTAAAATTTTCTTAAGACATCAGTTTCAAATAGTTATGAAAAGTGTGTAAGTTAACCAAAACTAGAAAGCACACTGGTATAATTTTTATTTACAACAACCAGATGTTTTGTGCAATCTAAATATGGTCCAAGTGTATTCTTTTACAACAGAGTTTACACTCTGTACGAGGTAGCAGCAAATAGGAAAAATCCCTCAGTGGTCAACTTCAGTTGCTTAAGCTTGCAGGCAGCTACTCAAGTCTACCTGCCAGTCATACAGACACTAATGAGCCCAAACCAACTAAAATTCAAGAGTCCTGCCAGCAGAGTGTAGTTAGCAGGTCTGCTATCCCTATTGTTCATGAAGAATATCCCTCAGAAATGGTTTGGTTCTTTGGGCATATACATCAAAATAGGTTTGAAAAAAAAAAGTAGTATCGGCACAAAATGCACCACTAACCCAGGATGTGACTGGGTTGTATCCCCCAACCGCTTTGATCCAGTGAAAAACAGGATATAAATGCAGCTAAATAAAATATAAAATAAAACCTTAACTACAAATTCAGTTCACAGCCTCCGATTGCCACGTGAAGAAAAAACAGAACAGTCCCTGGACAGCAGCCACAAGACTGAAAACTGGTTCAAGTACAAAGGCTGGGGTTATCACACTGATTATGGAGGTCTAATTTCAAACTGGTTAGGAAAAAAACTAAACCACACAACCTCAATGTACTGGGAGTAGGCAGTTTTAAAATACTAACAATCCAGTTGTAAAAAAAGTTCTGCTAGCTGAATATTCACAATTTTACAATAAGTTATGGTTAGTGGTCAGTTCCTGAAGACCCAGCACCAGGGTTCAGACTTTAATAATTTGATTAAAATCCTTTGAATTCAATGAAATTGAAGTACTACATCTAGTTTTAATGCAATAAACTGGCTTCTAGAAGAAAAAAAAGCTACATCCAGTTGGAAAGCTGTATTCACACTGCAGTTAAAGTGATAGCTAATAAAAACAAATCAGTCTTTGTTCCCCATACTCCATGCTCATCTGGCATCCTGCATACAAGCCAGTTTGCTTCCTTAGAAAAGGAAGACAAGCAGGCTGATGCAGAAAGCTGGTACTGAAGTTGCATACTATCTGTGTATGCTCTTTCATAGTATGCTGATAGCATGACTTCAGCACCGGTATGCAGCAGAGGGGCATGTATGCAAACAAGCTGCAAGCAAAATTTCAGAATAAAGTTGCAAGAGGGGAGCCAAGGCATGCAGACACTACAAGTGGCAGTATATGCATGTGTGTAAAATGTCAAATGCTCATGTTATACATGTGCAGATTCTTTTGGTGCTCACTCCAGAAATTTTTCACCAAAAACATTTATGAAATCACAAGAGACTTAAAAACATAAGAAGACTCAAACCCCCCCCCCCCAAAAAAAACCAAAACACCCCACAAACATTCTTAAATGCCAAACTTTCACTTATACATTGAAGAGAACATGCAGAAAAATTAATATCAAAGACAATTGTTCATCAACACATACCTGGAAAACCTTTCCCTTTATGCACGAGATGTTTTACTTACCTCAGATTAAATGTAGATAGATCTTGGCAGTCCTGCTGGTTATGTAATCCTGAGTTTCTCTGCATCAGGTGCAGACATTATCTGCATGCCATTTTAAATATGTACAGTTCATTTCAGTATCTAAACACTTAGTTTTAGTATGCACACACTTCCTTTTCTGTTTACATATGTCACTTTCCTACATTTGGTGTGGCAGAACTTGTGCATGTAAGTTGTTATCCCCATGTAAAGGGCACGTTAAACATTTGGGCTGATACAGAAAGACAAACTTGACAAAAATTTAGATTTTGAAAAATTAGCAAAAACAGACTGCCTAGGACATAGTCTGCCCATTTTGCATCCCCATGCTGCCTCAAAGGCCTGTGTCCACCAAGTATTAGGGCAGACCTATATTATATTGGCACAACAAGGCTCATAAATAGTATTAAGTTGTACACTAGGTCAAGGAAACAGCAGATCTATACCCCAAGCTGCATCTATGCATATAGTGTCAACTGTCCCCCCCCCCCTGCAAAAAAAAAAAAAAACCACGACCAGCACCGCTGCTGCGATAGCATACTCACCTGTAGCAGGTATTCTGTGAATAGCAAGAATAAGTCCTCACGTATAGGTGACATCACTAATTGAGCTCTGCATGGAATGCACCCCAGCATCCAAAGGAACCTTTTGGGAGGTATACTGTGCATATGTGCCTGCCTTCCCACCCACCCACCCATCATATTCTCCAGTATGATGAAATAGCATAGTGGTAATCAACTCAGTACTCTAGTACCCCCAAGGCCAGTCAGATTTCCAGGATATCCAGTGTGAATATGCAAGAGAGATCTGCATACAATGCAAGCAGACTGCTTTCATGCATAATCATTGTAGATATCCTGGAAGCCTGACTGGCCTGAGTGTACCAGAGGACTGGGTTGAGAGTCAAGGAGGCAACTCTAGGGAACAGGGTGGGTTGTAAGGACTTATTCCTGCTATTCAGAGAACATATGCTACAGATAACTATGCTTTCTCTTTGAACAAGCAGGAAAAATGTCCTCACATATCACGCTTCGGATTACTGAAACCCAAAGAAAAAATAGCCCAACCAGGTATCAAGAACTAGAGAAGCCAGGAAGACCAGAGGTAGTCTCATTGAGGGACTCATCCGATGCAGTCTCTTGTCAACATTGACCAGGAGACTCTGAGGTGGTCATCAACTGCCCCATCAGCCCAAAACCCAGAGATGCCAGAGCACATCTTGGCCAAAATTGCTGTTTCAGCAGGAATTCCCATCCAGACAGTAATGGGCTGTGAAGGTATGGACCTAAGACCATGTTGCACTCCTGCATACCTCCTCTGTGGAGAAAGGACAGAGAATGACTACTGTTGTAGCCATTGCACAGACATTGTGAGCCATGACATGACCCTCAAGACTTAGACCAGTCAAGGAATATGCATGGGCAATGCAAATCAGCAAGCCAGAGGGATAGTGCATGCTTCAAACACAGCAACACAACCAACTGGGATCAAAGGAGATGCGCTCCAGGTAGGCAGCCAATGCATGCTTGCAATCCAGCATATGCATTGCTGCTTCACCACAATTGAATGCATAGGCCTTATGCACAACACCAGCAGGATCTCAGTGATGCCCTTGAGGGCTACCTGCTCAGCATCCATACTATGAGCACCAGGAAATGGATGCTGAGATGCAACAAGGAGCCACTCTCCTGTGCAATGTCTGGATTGGAGCCTAGCTGAAAAGGTTCCCTCAGAGCCGCAGCAGTAGCAGGAGCCATGGTTGTGTAGGCCAGTAAGGCGTGATGAGAATTATGTATCCCCTCTCAACCTGGAGCTTCAGGAGCATTTTTGGAAAGAGCAGAATTTGGGGGGGGGGGGGAAGAAAGGGGTAGGCACAGAGCAGGCCTCCCTCCCTCCCTCCTTCCCCACCCCATGGAAAGGAAGATGTCTGGAGCCAGCTAGGCTGTTGCTCTTGACAGGCATGTACGTTACCCTGAGGTCCTTGCTGTGGAGCATGGCAAATGTCCAGAGGTGAACAGCCTCCCAACACAGGAGGTATGAGCCAGTGGCATCATAAGCATCCTGTAGCATAAATTTCAAGCAATCCTTGCCATGAGCTACAGGAGGGAAGCAAAGTTCTTTATATCCAGCATGACATCCTTGAGGAACATGGTCATTTAAGTCTATCATCCTGGCAGCACCTCCACCTGAAGGAGCCGAGGGTCCTCTCCTATTTAAATTGCACATAGGCATGCATTTTAGCACTCTATGCACTTCAGGGCAGACTACCACAATAGAATTGTGGGACAGTTGAGGCTACTTGAACCCTGGGCCTTCTGGACTCTGTACAGTCAGTGGTTCATGACTAGCAATGTAAGCTGTGCCTCCCACAGCAGCAATAACAGCCTCTGCAGGACATGGTGGACAGGAACAGTCACCACTTCACAGGGGGCTGAGGGGTAGTGGTGTTTACAGTTCCTCTGCCTTTTGTTCCTCTTCCAATTCCAGAGAAAAAAAAAAAAAAAAAGGGGGATCGCCTTGGCCAGGTCCCAAACAAAATCCTGGAAGGACATGTCCTCCAGGGGTGGCTTCTGCCAATCTGGAGTGGGCAATGGGTCCGACAGGAGATCTTGGGCCTGAAAGTCAGACACCATAGATTCTGCCTCTGTTTCCCATTCCAATTTGGACTAAGAGGAAGTCAACATAAGCAGTCTTCTCTGAATGTAGGCTGCACAGCTCAGGAGAAGGTGGATGCCTATGGTCCCCCTTGTGCCCGGCATGCTGATGGCAATACCCCAGGGCCTGACTACAACACACTGGATAAGGAGATGGTTCTGGCCACTGGAGTTGATACCAATCTTCCATAAATTCTCCCAGCCATGACAGGTAAGGCATGGATCTCCAGGATAGGCATTTGACCATCTTCTCTCCTTTGAGCTGTGTTCTCAAGTTGGTGTCTCTGATAGAATCTCCAAGTAGTAGTTTCCTGTTTTGTGATTTTTTTCCTTCATATTTGGTATATTCAGTAGATTTGGCATTAAGTCTTTCATTTAAGGGCACTTCAGTTTCCACAAATTGGGCACCCTCATTATCCAAGGCAGAGAAGACATTATGCAAGGATATCCATTAAATGTAGACGGTGTCTCAGGGTTGCAATCTATCAGAGCCCACTGTGATCCATTTGTTCCTGGGCTGTTTCTTTGTGGAAGCATTGGTGGATTTTGTACAGTTTGTGCCCTTGAGAAGGTGTGTGTGTTTAAGTGCAGCTAATTCTTCCCTTAGTAGAGTCAGTTCTTTATGCATAGCAGTTAACGTGCGACATATAGGGCAAGCTCTTAAGTGCCAAATGATTCTTCTGAGAATCAAAGCACCACATTTATTGCACTGAATATACAACATGCTGAATAAGACTGTTATAAAGTTGCCTTGTAAAATCTGAAAGCTTAGCTTTATGTAGTCCTCAGTGCTGTGTTGAGCAGAACTGGATCAGTCAACTTGGTCAAGAAGCAGAGTTGAATTCAATTATTTCCTGCTTGTTCATGGAGAAACATGTTAAACATGCTAAATTTTCCCTGACCTTGTACCATGCAAAAAGACTTAAAATCTAAATTCACACAAGTAATTAGTGTCATTCTGAGCAATGTTTCTTATACAAAAATTTAAATCCAAGCCAACTTATCTGGAGAAGTCCAACTTAAAATCTGTATTTAGCACACCTTATTCCAATAATAGTTATCCAAAATGTTTACTGAGCATGTAAAATTCCTTCTGCAAAAGCTTAACAGTGAGAACATGTAATTATACAGGCAAGTTAATCTAGTAGCTAAACCAGTACAGCATGAAGAAACTCAAAAGGCCAATACTTCTGATCAGCTCAGGAATACAGACCTCATGCATTAAGTCAATTTATTAAGTCCAGCTCATGCCAGCTTGCATTACTGTCCGAAAGCTTTAGCCTTTGCTTTGGCTCTCTGTACAAGATTTGAAGGAACAGTATGGTACATGTATCAAAGCAGAGTGAAGGGGTGTATAATAGAGTCTGTGATGGCTATTAAACATGAAACCGGGTTTCATAAGTGAAAAAGACAGCTTAGCATCAGCTTTCTTACCTTAAAACAAAGGTCTAGTGTTACGCACCATCTGACAGCATGCAAAACATGCCTTACAACCAAGCTGGTGTTTAGTTCCTTGAATTTAGGGAGGCACACATTCCATTGCTTTCAGACAACTTGGTACATGGAATTCAAAGAACTTGCCAAGAATGCTAAGTACATAGAACAAACCATGGCAATCCTCAATGGCTGTTGTGCAGACAACTTCATGGTGGAGATGGGATGTGTGTTACTCAAATAGTTTGGACATGAACACCCTGTACTACTGTGTTAAGGCTAGAGAGCACTTATGAGGTGCTAAGCATGTTTGTGCATGTATTAAGGGATTTTTATAATATTCCTGTCTTTCTATATCCCAAGTCCAGTACTCTCAAGAGCAGGAACAGACACTGAAATCAAGCGTTGATACCTTACTAAATTTTGGAAGTCATACTACTTGTTGCAGCAATACTAGATGGAACCACAGCAGTGTGATGTGTGCATGTTCAGTTACCGTATGACCCCCAATGAACTTAGAGCCCACTTTTCAAAACTGCTGCTATTCAAACACCATGATGGCCAGCAGAAGTGCTTAATTCTGGTGAGAGATTCAGCAGCAGGATCCAGACAGGAAATGCTGCTGAATATCCAGGCTGAGTGGTACGTAACCTATTAGTTTTCAGCTAGCACTTGCTCAGATTGCAACTTAAGTTGCTTTTCATGCAGCCTAAGGGCTGCCAAAAATCACACTAACCAGGTAGTGTTGCATTTACCCAATTTGCACTGGTACCACCCCCTGCATTAACTAGATAGGGGCAGGGCAGTCTGGATATATTCAGGCCAACTAAGCTTTGAATATTAGCCCATTCCAATCTAAGTACTTGCAGCAGTGGGAGAACTTGCTCAGTGGACCAGGAGTGGCTACTTCCCCTGGGTCTCAACACATCTCCCCCATCCTCATCACTAGGCCACTTCTCCCTTATCGTTTGGTACATGCTTGAGCTGGCAGATGGCATAGTACTTACCTGTAGCAGGTGTTCTCCATGAACAGCACAATTAAGTCCTCACACACATGATGTTACTGACTGAGCCCAGCACAGAACACATCCCAGCTTCTAAAGGAAGTTTCAGGGAGGTACACCATGCAAGCAAACAGAGGAACCAAAAGGGCAACTCCACAGGGAGGTGGGAGAACTTATTCATGCTGTTCACAGAGAACACCTACTACAGATTAACTATGCTTTCTCCATGAACAAGCAGCAAATAAGTCCTCATGTATGGGACTCCCAAGCTACTGGAACCAGAGACGAAACAGCCCAATCATATAGACCTGGAGAAGCTAGAAGACCAGAGGTAGTCAAGGGACCCAACTGATGGGGTATCCACAGTAGACAATGACCAGAGGGAATTTTGAGCAGATGTCTGGGCAGACAGAAGAGCCGAGGGTAGGCGTTAACTCAAGACCCAAAATGTCATCAGAGCATGGCCTGGCCAAAAAATGTATCCTGTTGGGAACCCCCATCCAGACAGTAATGGGCTGCAAAAGGTACAGACCAAAGACCGTATCACAGCCCTGCAGATTTCCTCAGTTAAAATAGAACAGAGATTGGCTACCGACTTATCTATTGCACAAACATTGTGAGCTGTAACATAACCCTCAAGGCTCAAACCAGCCAAAGAATATTTAGTAATGCTTATATACCGCTTTTCACCAGTACATTCAGATATGGTATATGTTCCCTTTGTCCCTAAAGGGCTCAATCTACATTTTGTACCTGAGGCAACAGAGGGTTAAAGTGACTTGCCCAAGACCACAAGCACCATCTATGGTACTAGAAACCCCCGTCCCTCTGGCCCAAGGTTGCTGTCCTCCAGTGGAATTTGAACCCCCAGCCCTCTGGCCTGAGGCAACTTACCCCAACCACTAGGCCACTCCTCCCTCAAGCATGAGGGATACAGTTTACTAGCCAGAGGGATAGCATATGGTTGAAGGAGATGAATAGCTGGATGGATGGATTGATTGCACCTTTGTGCACTGCAGGTAGAAAGCCAACATGTTTGTAATTCAGCATGTGCAAGGCCACCTTATTTGAGATGGAAAGCTGAGACCACCTTCAGCAGAAAGTGGGGGTGCATTCAGACCCCCACCCAGTTCTGGTGAAACCTGGTATACAGAGAGTGACTTGAGTTGTGTTCACTAACATTGAGCTGAACTGATGGCCACCAGGAAGAGGCCCTTCCAGGTCAAGAACTTCAGAGGGCACATATCCAGTGGCCTAAAAGGGAGCCCACATAAGCTGGCCGAAGACTATGGTAATGTCCCAAGCAACCATAGGGGGCTTGATAGGAAGCTTTGAGAGAAGCATATCTCATATAAAAGCAGCCCACTAGAAACAGAGTTGAAATGGGCTGCCCTCACAGCCCTGGTGGTACACCCTTATCACAATGGAGGTGAATCCACACAAAATTGGACAAGCCTAGAGTTCAAGGTGCAAGAGGTACTCCAACAGCTGGTCCATGGGGCAGGCAAAGCAGTCCAGCACCCTATCTGTGCACCAGGCAGCAAACCACTGCCACTTGAGCATGCCTTGGGGAGGGTGAGCTCTGCAAGGGCTACCTGTTCTGCATCCATGCCATGAGCACCAAGGAGCAAATGTTGGGATACAAAGCCATTCTCCTGCAAGATGAGATCTGGGTTGGAGTCCACAGACTGCCTCAGTGAGAGCTGCAGCAGAAGCAGGAACCACAACTGTCAAGGCCAGTAGGGAGCAATGAGGATCATGGTTCCCTCCTGCTCCCCCCCCCCCCACCCCACCTTGGCTTGGAGCTTTAGGAGAGTCCTCATGACAAGCAGTATTGGGGAAAGGAATACAGCAGCACCCCCCCCCCTCCCCCATGGAGAAGGACAGCAGGCATCTGGGGCCAGATGACTGCTGGCTAGCCTCCAAGAGCAGAACCAAACTACCTGTGCATTCTGCAGTGAACATCCACCTTGGGGTGCCTCACTCCCAGAAAGAGTAGTTACTCACCTGTAACAGGTGTTCTCCAGGAGCAGCAGGAATCAGTCCTCACTTATGGGTGACGTCAGCCGACGGAGCCCTCGCAGAGCAATTTTCCCCAGCTTTCACAGAAAGCCTTTGGGAAATGCAGCACGCATGCGCTGTCCCCTTCCCGCCCAGGGATGCCATCTTGCTCAGTCTGATGACATAGCGGAAAGACAGCAAAAGTTAGCAAATATGCAATAAGAATGACTGCAACTCCAGGGGAGGAGGGAGGGTAGTGAGGACTGATTCCTGCTGCTCCTGGAGAACACCTGTTACAGGTGAGTAACTACTCTTTCTCCAGGACCAAGCAGGAAGTCAGTCCTCACTTATGGGACTCCCAAGCTTAAGGCTACCGGAGACCTCGTCTCAAAGAGCTCCCTCAAGCTCAACAGTACAGAGGGAAAGAGTCTTCTCTGAATACGAATCCGGCCGGTAGCCCAACACCAGGGCCTGAGGGAGGAGTTGCCTAAACCTCAAAGAGATTGTGGAGAACTGCCTGGCCGAAAGCGCTGTCCCTGCGGGACTCCCTTTCAAAGCAGTAATGAGCCGCAAAGGTCTGGCCTGAAGACCAAGTAGCGGCCCGGCAGATGTCTGCCAATGGAACAGAGCGGAGATGAGCCACCGACACGGGCTTCGCCCTGACCCGATGAGCCGTGACACGACTCTCCAAGGAGAGACCGGCTGCCCCGTAAGACCAGGCGATAAAGTCGGCTATCCAGGACGACAGAGTACACTTAGAGACAGGTACCCCCAACAGATTGGGGTCAAAAGATATGAAAAGCTGGACGGCTTTCCTATGCTCTCGCGTACGGTCAAGGTAGAAGGATAAGGCTCTTCTACAGTCTAGGGTGTGCAGCACAGTTTCCGCTCGGCTGGCGTGCAGCCTGGGAAAAAAGGTCAGAAGAACCACCTCCTGGTTGATGTGGAAGTGGGAGACCACCTTCAGAAGGAACTTAGGGTGGGTCTGCAGTACAACCCTATTCTTGTAGAACCTAGTGTACGGAGGCTCCGACACTAGGGCTTGTAGCTCACTCATGCGCCTCGCGGAAGTGAGGGCCACCAAGAAGAGAGTTTTCCAGGAGAGAAAACGGGGAGGGCAGGTAGCCATGGGCTCAAAAGGTGGACAGGTAAGCCTTTGCAGAACCACGTTGAGGTCCCAGTCGGGGGCTGGGGGACGCAACAGAGGTTTAAGCAGAAGGAGGCCTCTGAGAAAGCACGCCACCAAAGGGTGCGAGGAGAGAGGCCTGCCCGGTGAATGATGCGCAGAGAGAGCACTGAGGCAGACTGACAGAGTTGGATTTGAGACCTAGGTCGGAGAGGTGAAGCAAGTATTGCAGCACCACCGATACTAAACAGGCGAAGGGGTCCTCAGACTGCTGAGAACACCAGACCAAGAAGTGACGCCATTTGAGGGCGTATGACTTCCAGGTGGAAGGACACCGAGAAGCTAGGACGATGGCTTCCACCTCCAGGGCTAGCCGTAGCAGAGCTAGGATTACCCTTTCAACAGCCAGGCCATCAGGTGTAGGGCCTGGAGGTTGGGGTGCAGAAGAGTGCCCCAATCCTGGGTTAGGAGATCGGGGTGGAATCCCAGAGGAAGAGGTGTGTCCACCGCTAGATGTAGTAGTAGGGGGAACCACGGCTGTCTCGGCCACCGAGGCACCACCAGGATCATGGAGGAACTGTCCTGGACAACTTTGAACAATGTCCGGGCCACCAGTAGCGTAGGAGGGAATGCATACAGCAGACCCGTGGACCACGGGATGAGGAAAGCATCCGGCGCCTCCTGAGAAGGATGGGGGTGCCGGGAGCAGAATCTGGGGAGCTGCCTGTTCAGGGGACTGGCAAAAAGATCCACAGTGGGAGAGACCCACCGGCAGAAGATCTGCTGGACCACCTCGGGGTTCAGTTCCACTCGTGCGGTAGCAGCATCCGGCTCAGCTTGTCCGCCAGGCAGTTGTCCTGCCCTGGCAGGTAAACCGCTTTGAGGAGGATGTCGTGATCGACAGCCCAAGAGCACAGCCTCCAGGCTTCCCGACAGGAGGGAGCCCGTGCCCCCCCCGTTTGTTCACGTAGAACATTGCAACCTGATCGTACTGGTGCAGACGGACAGACTGGCCGAACGTCAGGTGAGAGAGAAGGCCCGCAGAGCTAGGCGGATCGCCCGGAGCTCCAGGAAGTTTATCTGCTGGGCAGCCTCCCAAGGCGTCCAAAGGCCCTGAGTGCATGTCCCTCAACAATGCGCCACCCATCCCAGGAGAGAGGCATCTGTCGTGAGCACCCGGGACGGTGGGTGAGACTGAAAAGGCATGCTGAGCACTAGGTTGGGCAAGTGAAGCCACCATTGCAGGGAGGAGACCAGGCGGTTGGAAATTTGTATCAGGTCCGACAGTCTCCCTGTGGCCTGACGCCACTGAGTGCGAAGGCTCCATTGCGCAGGCCGCATATGTAGACGGGCGTTCAGAGTGACATGGACCGTGGAGGCCACGTGTCTGAGTAGCTGCAGGAACTGTCTGGCCGAGGCCAGTGACCTGCCGCTGAACCTGCCGGCTAGAGCTGTGAGCCGGTTGGCCCTTTCCGGAGGCAAGAAGGCACGCGCCTGCTGAGTGTCCAGCCACGCCCCTATGAACTCGAGGTCCTGAGAGGGGAGCAAAGCGGACTTTTCGAAGTTTATGACGAAGCCCAAGTGCTGAAGCAGGGCCACCGTACGTTGGGTGGCCTGGGCGACCTCCGGAGCAGACGATGCCCAGATGAGCCAGTCGTCCAGGTACAGGAAGACGAAGAGGCCTTGAAGCCTTAGGAAGGTGGCCACCACTGCCAGGCACTTCGTGAACACCCTGGGAGCGGAGGACAGGCCAAAGGGCAGTACTCGGTACTGATAATGCTTCCCCGCCACCACAAAGCTTAGGTACTGCCGGTGGTTCAGATGAATAAGGATGTGGGTATAAGCATCCTTTAGATCCAAGGAGCATAGCCAATCTCCCCACTGGAGGTAAGGCAGCAGGGTTCCAAGGGTAAGCATCTTGAACCTTTCCCGCTGCAGGAACTTGAGGTTGCGTAGGTCTAGAATGGGCCTGAGGCCTCCTGTTCTCTTTGGAATCAGGAAGTACCTTGAGTAAAACCCGTGACCCCAGCAGTGTTGGGGCACGGGCTCCACCGCCCGTTTTTGAAGCAGACTTCGCAGCAGGGGGTCTGGGAGGCTCCCCTGGGAAGTAGGGGGGAGGCACCTGGTGAAAATGGAGAAGGTAGCCTTCTTGAACCACCTGCAATACCCAGGCCTTGGATGTTATGGCGGACCACCTGTGAGCGAAGTGGGTCAGCCGACCCCCCGTGCCGGCCGAAAGCCCCTGAGGGGGAGGGGCTATGCTGGCATAGTCAAAAAACCCCGCCCTGCTGGGCTGGGGCCTGCATGGTGGGTTTGGGGGCTTTCTGCTTCCGGGATCTGTTACCCTGTCCCCTAGGCCGCTGCCCTTGAAGGGGGGTTGTGGCCGGTATTGTGTTTGGTGATGCATATAAGCAAACACTTTCCTCGGGTAAAAAGGCCTTTTCCCCAAGCCCTTCTTCTGTGAAGGGGCAGAGGACTTTCTAGAAAGGCGAGTCCTGGTGAGAGTCTCCGACTCGAGCTCCGCCGCCTTTTCGGCCATGGGTTTGCCGAATAGGTTTTCCCCTCTGCAAGGGACATTGACCAACTTGACCTGCACCCAGGGCTCGAGGTCAGATGACTGAAGCCAAGCCTGGCGGCGAGCCCCGATGCTGGCTCCAGCTACTCGGGCTGAGGCCTCGAAGCCATCATAGGCCGCTCGAGAAATTAACTTCGAACACTCTCGGATCCCGGAGGACAAGGCTTGGAACCGCTGCAAGGGTTCCTCGGAGAGACCGGCCGAGAAACCCTGAAGTTCTTTCGCCAGGTCTTTGAGGTACATACCCATGTACAGCTGGATATGTCTGGACCCGACAAGCAAGCATAGAGCCTTGGAAGAACTTCCTACCGAGGGCATCCAGGCTCCGGGCCTCCTTCCCCGGGGGCACCGAGGAGTGCATCTTTTGACTCTTAAATCGATGCATGGCCGACTCCACCACCATGGAGTGGAGCGGAAGTTGCGCCTTCTGGAACCCGGGGCTCTTGCGGACTCGATATATGGAATCGATCCGCTTGCTCAAAACTGGCGTCGAGGCGGGGCTCTCCCACATGCGGAGGAGAAGCCGCTCCAGCATCGGGGGAACTGGTACAGTGAAGGCCTCCCTTGGGGGGGAGGGGGAGTCGTATTGAAGGGCCTCGAGCTCTTCGGCTCGGGGTTCCTCCTCCGGATCCGCGAGGAAGGCCAACGCTTTGGCCATATCCCTCATGAAATCAGAGAACCGGGTATCCTCCGGAGGGGACCGCCTCCGAGGCTCTGACTTGGGCGAATCGGAGGGGACGCACCGAGTCTGAAAAGAACCGGGTGACTCGTCCTCCTCCGTGTCCCAGCCCGACTCCTCCGAGGAGGAATCGAGAGGTTCCGTGGGGGCAGGACCCGGGGACCTCCGCCCCGACGCTGGCGTTGAGGACCTCAGTCCCGAACGGGAAGCCGAGGGAGACCTAGGCCGAGGATCGAATCGAGCACATATGGACGAGGATCGGCTCGGCCTCCGGGGTCGACATGAGCGTCGACGTCCCGGTGGTCGGGGCAGATGCACTGGCGAGGCCGGTGATCCATGCCCACTGCTGGTCCATGAAGGCAGATATACTGCGCTCCAAGGTCGTCAATCTGAGATCAAGCTCAGAAGACCCAGCAGCCGTCGACTCGGCCCGACGTCGGCTCATCCGTGGGGGGAGTCCAGGAGGACTATATCACTCACGTGCCTAGGCGACTCCACTTCGAGACGAGGGATCTTCGAAGGCTTCTCCTCTGAGGGCCTGGGGAGCTGGACCAGGCTAAGCGACCTGGCCCTCGAAGGACCAGTTTCGCCACCCGGATCCACCCTTGCGGGCCGCTTCTCCCGCCGGGGGAGCCCCGTTCAGAAGAACTCCTCCGAATCGGAGCCGCGAGGCGTAGAGGCCTGACGAGGTCCGCGTGGAGTCAGAGAAGATCCGGTCCCTCTGCGACTGCTGACTCCTCAGTGCCTTCGAGGACATCTTGCTGCACGGGCCGCAGCTTATAGGGTCATGCTTGGCCCCAAGGCAGCAGTCATGCGTGTCAGTAAGAGACATGAGCCTGACACAGTGATCACACTTTTTAAAACCGCTAGCAGCCATCGGGGGAAAAAGGGCCCCTGCAAGGTCGAACGACCGCGCTGCCAGGAATGAAGAGAAAAGTGGCGGGACTGCCAGTTGGAAAAAATTAAAACGTAAACGGGCCCGATAGGGGATATCGAGACCCGGCAGGAAGAGGAACACACGAACCGAGAAAAAAAAAAAAAAAAAAATTACCGAAAAGAAATCAAAGAAATCAACTTTTCAGCGGCATTAAGACACGTCTGTAGGGCTCCGTGGAAAAAAGAAGACTGAGCAAGATGGCATCCCTGGGCGGGAAGGGGGCCGCGCATGCGTGCTGCAATTCCCAAAGGCTTTCTGCGAAAGCTGGGGAAAATTGCTCCGCGAGGGCTCCGTCGGCTGACGTCACCCATAAGTGAGGACTGACTTCCTGCTTGGTCCTGGAGAATATCCAGTCCATCTCCCTTGAGGGTCCATTTGTGTAGTTCAAGCACCCAGCTGAGGCAATGCACCAGGCTGTTTGCACCAGTAACTATGTGCTGTGGAGCAGGGTGAACTTCCAGATGCGAACAGCCTCCCAAAGGATGTCCCCTGCTTATTCACAGAACATGGCCACCTGGTTGTTTGAAATCAGGAGCACTTTATTAGCCAGGTGCACCCAAACGACAGGGCATTTGCAATAGGCCAGAGCTCAAGGAAGTTGATCTGATGGAGACTCCTACTCAGGCCATACTCTGGATGTGCAGGGTGTCGAGTACACCCCAGCCAAGCTTGGCTACATCTGTCATGAGCAGCCTGTGGGGAAACTGCTGGCCAGAATGGAAGGCTCTGCAGCAGGTTGTCTAGCTTGAGCCACCATGCCAGAACATAAGATATACCATAACGGGTCAGACCAAGGTCCATCAAGCCCAGTATTCTGTTTCCAACAGTGGCCAATCTAGGTCATATGTACCTAGCAGTTTCCCCAAGAGACACAAGTTCCACAATGCTTGTACTGGGTCAAGCATTGATATCTTCGGTCCCTTCTTAATAATGGTTTATGGACCTTTCCTCCAGGAACTTGTCCAAACCTTTTTTAAACCCAGCTACACTAACAGCCTTTACTACATCCTCCGGTAACAAATTCCAGAGTTTGATTACACGTTGAGTGAAAAAAATTCTTCTTTTATTAGTCTTAAATAGTTTACCCTGTAGCTTCATTGCATGTCCTAGTCTTTCTATATTCTGATAACAATTGATCTACGTTTACCCGTTCCACTCCGTTCATTAATTTATAGACTTCTATCATATCTCCCCTCAGCCATCTCTTTTCCAGGTTAAAGAGCCCTAACCTTTTTAGCCTTTCATAGGAGTATCCTTCCATCCCCTTTACCATTTTGGTGGCTCTTCTCTGAACCTTTTCTAAAATCGCTATATCCTTTTTAAGATACGGCGACCAGAATTGCACACAATATTCAAGGTGCGGTCTCACCATGGAACGATACAGAGGCATTATAATATCTTTCGTTTTATTTTCCATTCCTTTCCTTATCATACCTAGCATTCTATTTGCTCTCTTGGCCGCTGCTGCACACTGGGCCGAGGATTTTAACATGGTATCCACAATGACACCTAAATCTTTTTCCTGGGTGGTGGTTCCTAATGTGGAACCTTGCATCGTGTAACCTTAGTTTGGGTTGTTCTTCCCTAGGTGCATAACCTTGCACTTGTCCACATTAAATTTCATCTGCCATTTTGATGCCCAGTCTTCCAATTTATCAAGATCCTCTTGCAATTTTTCACAATCCTCTTGGGTTTTAACAACTTTAAATAGTTTTGTCTCATCTGCAAATTTGATAACCTCACTCGTTATTCCACTTTCCAGGTCATTTATGAATATGTCAAAAAGCAGCAGACCCAGCACAGATCCCTGGGGTACACCACTATTCACCTTTCTCCATTGGGAAAATTGACCATTTAGCCCTACCCTCTGCTTTCTATCTTTTAACCAGTTCCTGATCCACAGTAGTACACTGCCTCCTATCCCATGACTCTCTAGTTTTGCCAAAAGTCTCTGATGAGGGACCTTGTCAAAGGCTTTCTGAAAGTCCAGATACACAATATCAACCGACTCACCTTTGTCTACCTGTTTATTCACTCCTTCAAAAAAAACATAACAAATTAGTAAGACAAGATCTTCCTTGTCTAAAGCCATGTTGGCTGTCTCCCATTAGGTTGTGACTATCTACATGCGGAGTAATTTTATTCTTTATGATGGTTTCTACCATTTTTCCCGGTACTGACGTCAGGCTCACTGGTCTGTAGTTTTCCCGATCACCCCTGGAACCCTTTTTAAAAATTGGTGTTACATTGGCGATCCTCCAATCTTCAGGTATTAGAGATGATTTTAATGATAGTTCAGATTACTGATAGCAGGTCTGCAATCTCATATTTCAGTTCTTTCAACACCCTTGGATGTATACCATCCGGCCCAGGTGATTTGCTACTCTTCAGTTTATCTAATAGTTGTAAGACATCTTCCCGATGTATCGATATTTCCTTCAATTCTTCCGCACCTTTAAATACCACTTCAGTCATGGGTAACATCCCTACATCTTCCTCAGTAAAGACTGAAGCAAAGAATTCAGTCTCTCCGCTATCGCCTTGTCACCTCTTAGTGCTCCTTTAACCCCTTTATCAACTAATGGACCAACTGACTCACAGGTTTTTTGCTACGAATGTACTTGAAAAGGTCTTTATTTCATGTTTTTGCTTCCACAGCAAGCTTCTTCTCAAATTCTCTTTGTCTGCCTTATCAATGCCTTGCATTTGACTTGCCAGTGCTTGTGCTGTTTCCAGGTTTCGTCGTTTGGCTCTTTTTTCCATTTCCTGAAAGATGCTTTTTTGGCAACAGCCTCTCTGACCTCACCTTTAAACCATGCTGGCAGTTTTTTGGACTTCCTTCCACTTTTCTTAAAGCGTGGAATACAGCTGGTCTGGGCTTCCAAGATAGTATTTTTCAACACCACCCAAGCTTGATGTACGTCTTTAACCTTTGCAACTGCTCCTTTTAGTTTTTTCTTAACTGTTTTCCTCATTTTATCATAGTCTCCCTTTCGAAAGTTAAAAGGTAGTACTGTGGATTTCCTTACTATCCCTCCTCCACTAATTAAATCAAAGGCGATCATGCTATGATCACTATTGCCAAGTGGCCCCAACACCCTTATCTTTTGCACTAGATCTGGTGTTCCACTAAGGACTAGGTCTAATATGGCTTCCCTTCTGGTCGGTTCATGAACCAGCTGATCCAAGAAGCAGTCATTTCATCTAGGAACTTTATCTCCCTAGCATGTCCTGACGTGACACTGACCCAGTCGATACCGGGGTAATTGAAATCACCCATTATTATTACTGCGCTTTAACTTGTTAGCTTCCTTGATTTCTTTGAGCATTTCATCATCCATTTGGTCATTCTGGCCAGGCACTCGATAGTACACTCCCACTGCCATTGCCTTCCCCCTTTTATATGGAATTTCAATCCATATAGATTCTACAGCAGATTGTTTCCTGCAAAAAACTTTAATCCTTTCTGAGTCAATGCTCTCTAACAGAGCGCAACCCCTCCATCAATTTGATCAGCTCTATCATTACGATATAGTTTGTACCCAGGTATCAGTGTCCCACTGGTTGTCCTCCTTCCACCATGTCTGATATTCCAATCATATCTAACCTTTCATTTAGTGCTATATATTTTAACTCTCCCATCTTATTCTTTAGACTTATAGCATTTGCATACAAGCATTTTAGAGAATGTATTTTATTCATGTTAATTTGGCTATTGTTAGACATGGGTAAATTGGGATCTTTTAAGCTCTGTCTGCTCCATACTTGAGGGCATTTGGGCTACTTTACTCTTTTGTGGAACCTCTGCTTTTGGTAGTATCCTTCAAGGATACATTCTTCCGAACCATCCGCTCTTGGGCGACTGTCGGCTTTCCCCTAATATCTAGTTTAAAAGCTGCTCTCTCTCCTTTTTAAAGGTTAATGCCAGCAGCCTGGTTCCATCCCGGTTAAGGTGAAGCCCATCCCTTCGGAAGAGCCCCTCCTTTCCCCAGAATGTTCCCCAGTTCCTAACAAATCCAAAACCCTCATCTCTGCACCATTGTCTCACCCACGCATTGAGACTCTGGAGCTCTGCCTGCCTTTTGGGTCCTGCGTGTGGAACAGGAAGCATTTTGGAGAATGCTACCCTGGAAGTTCTGGATTTCAACTTCCTACCTAAAAGCCTAAATTTTGCCTCCAGAACCTCCCTACCACATTTTCCTATGTCATTGGTACCGACATGTACCAAGACAGCAGACTCCTCCCCAGCACTATCTAAGACCTTATCTAGGTGGTGCGTGAGGTCCGCTACCTTTGCACCCAGCCGGCATGTTACCAGGCGATCCTCACATCCACCAGCCACCCAGCTATCTACATGTCTGTTGATCGAATCACCAACTATAACGGCTGTCCTAACCCTTCCCTCATGGGCACATGGCCCTGGAGAAACTTCCTCGGTGCGAGAGGGTTTTACGTCACCTGGAGGACAGGTCCTAGTTACAGGATCACTTCCTGCCACACCAGGGTGATGCTCTTGTCACGTGACCTCTCTCCTCCATGGCAACAGGGGTGCTGCCAGACTGGAGGTGGGACTTCAGGACTATATCCCTGTAGGTCTCGTCTATGTACCTCTGTCTGTCTTATGTTTTCCAAGTCTGCTACTTTAGCCTCTAGAGAATGGACTTGTTCCCTGAGAGCAAAGAGCTCCTTGCACCTAGTGCACACGTAAGACCTCTCACCAACTGGGAGAAAATCATACATGTGACACTCAATGCAAAAGACTGGAAAGCCCCCATCCCGCTGCTGGACTGCTGTCTGCATCTTAGTTTTAAGTTTGTGTCTAGATCTTTAAATTCTTACTTATTAGGGGTTGCTATGGGTATTTATACCAATAAACTGTACCTAATACGTTTAATATACCTTGTTCACCTGAAGCTTAATTAATCTCAGGTCCTTAGTGTATGACTGATTTGGGTAATGAGCTTCACCTGAAAGCACCTCCTGTCTTAAGATGTGTAAGTACCTATAAAGCTACGATTATCCCAGGGGGAGTGGGGGGGGGGGGAAATAACACCCACCAAAAGAGGGCTGCTACACAGTACCCTGTCCTGCGCTGCCGAGGTAAGCTAAATTCTGATTTGATTCAAACTATAGCTTAGCTGCTGCTAGGCTCTAACTCCTTATGAAATCCAAACTACAAGCTCTCCGCTGGATTCCAAATCCAACCAGAAAGCTCCCCTCCGTGTGTCAAATTCAAACTAAAAGTACTTTGCCGTGACTTGGCCCTGAGTGACCACCAAACCTGAACTACAAGCTCTCCTCCGTGTTCCAAATTCAAACCTTAATTGCTGCCACTAGGCCCTAACCGATCCAACAAAAAACAGTGGGTTCACAGATTAAGTAGCCCCAATACAAAAAATTCTTTAGAAAATTACCAGAAGTATACTCACAGTTGCAGACCTCTCTCCAGAAGCAACAGTCCCCCCTTCCAGTCCCCCAAGACCAGCGGCTGCATGAGAGGTATTATCCATTATCCTGTCCCAGATGGCCCAACACCTGCTTCCATTGCATGCACAGGATCCACTAGGCCTGCTGCATGGAGACGTGGGGCTGAGGGGTGGCATGCACTATGGCAGCCATGCGCATCCAAGGGCTCACAGCAACCTACAAGCTATGGTGTATTGCTGATGCTGCAACATGCCCACTACCTGAGTTACTGCAGGCAGTTTTCCAACAGCATGCCATCACCCAAGTGATGAGGGCCCTAATGAACTCCAGCTGCTGCACTGGTTGGATGTGGGACTTCTGATAGTTAACCATGAAGCCTAACCCCTCAACACCTGGATGGCAAGCACAGCAGACTACTGTATGCTGGCCAGCATGGAGCCCTTTATGAGCCAGTCATCCAGGAACAGGAAGATAGACTCCCCCCCCCCCTGGGTATGGAGGACGGTGGCCACAACCAGACACTTTTAAAGACCTTGGGGGTGACTGCCAGCCTGAAGGAAATCACCCAGTAATGATAGTGCTGACCACCTAGCATATACTGAAGGTATTGTCTGATGCAGGTGACTCAATGTGTGCATGCATCCTTCAGATCCAAGGAGCCTAGCCAGTCATCCTGGAGTAGGAATAGCAGTAATGTTCCCAATAAGAACCTTTTGCACACCAGGAACCAGTTGAGCGTGTAGATCCAGAATAGGGTGGAAACCGCTGATTTTTTTTGTAACCAGGAAGTACCTGTAGTAAAAGCTCTGCCTGATCTGAGCCAGAGGCACCAGCGTGATGTCCAACAGGGCTCTGGTGTGCAGGGTCCATGGGGTACTCCCAGGATTATAGGGAGGCAGCAACTGGGTTAAATGCAACCAACAGCTGTTTTGGATGATCTATAGCATGCAGGTGTCTGAAGTGATGAAGGACCACTAGTGGGCAAAATGGACAAGCTGCCCCCCACCTGTTGGGGGAGGGGGATCTCTCGACAATGGTCAGCTGGCTATGCTCCTGAGGAACCCAGCTTGGGCTGTGGGGCAGACTGCACTTTAAGTCTCCCTCTGCTGTGGGCAGGGAGTCTGGACCTTAGGCTGCACCTGTGGCTGGGACAGAAAGGCTTTCTATCCATGGCCATGATGCACTTTCTGACTTTGTTTCTTGTGTGGGGATCAGCAGTCTGTAGATCTTTGTGAACATCTGCTTCTTCTCCAGTTCATTGGCCTTCTCCATGGGTTTGCTGAATTTGTTTTCACCTCAACAGCAGATGTTAGCAATCTTGTCCTGGACCTGCTGCTCTAGGTCAGGACTGCAACCACACCATTTACAAAGCAGTGATATCCATGGCCTCCACCTTATTGGAGGATTTGAAGGAATCTTAGTTGTCCTGTACCATGAACTTTGGTCTGTCATCAGCCAAAAGGCCCCAAAGGAATTCTCAGCAGTCCCCTGGAATGAGGGCAGCAGAGTCCTCCAGGTCCAGCATAACTTGAGGAACATGCTCATGTATGTCTGGTAGGCCAAGATCCAGGTGATCAACATTGAGCCCTGGAACCACTTCCTCCCAAAAGGAGTCCAGGTCCTTGCCTCAAGCAGGCGACACTGAGGAGTGCATCTTAGTACTCTTCACATGCTTCAAAAGCAGACTCCATCATAGTGAAATTGTGGGGCAACTGAGGCTTCTCAAACTGGTACAAGGAATTGAGCTGAAGGCTAAGCGTAAGCAGCTCCTCAGTTGCAGCAGCCTCTGCAGGACATGGTGGACAGGGACAAATCAACTTGTGGGGGGGGGGGGCCCTGGGGTACTGAAGGTGGTCAAGCTCCACCACCCTCTTCTTCCTCTGATTCCAGAGAAAAGGGGATGGCCTTGGCCATGTCCCAAATGAAGTCCTGGAAGGACATGTCCTCCAGGGGTGACTTGTCTTTTAGATGAGTGCAACAGGTCAGATTGGAGGACCAAGGACAGAATGTCCAATACATTTTATTCCACTTTTGTCTCTCCCTCTATTTCCCATGCTGATTTGGATTTGGAGAGGAAGTTGAAGTAGTCTCCTCTGAATGCCAGCTGTGTGGCTTAGAGGGTGGATGCTGATGGCCCTCATTCCACCCAGCATGCCAATGGCAATAGCCCTGGGTCTTGGACTCAGACTGGAAAGGGAGATGGCTCTAGCTGCAGGGGTTGATACCAATCTCCCACCCAAAGTCCCAGCCAAACAGGGCATGGGTCTCCAGGATAGGCCAACAATGCACTCCACACCTTGAAGCCTGCATTCCCCACAAAGCTTCTGCTGCCAAGTGAGCTGCCAAGGCTCATAGGCTTTCCTCCAGAATCACCACTGATGAGGGTGGTTATGCCACAGCCATTGCCAGTGACCCACTGGGTGGTAACTCCACTATGGTGGAACATTAGAAGACATCCAGCTTCCCTCCAGGGCACTGGACTGCCATCTGGATAAGGTCCTGCTGGGAGAAGCTTGGCTGGCCACTCCTGGCCCTTGCTGTTCACCTTGTGTCAAGGGCTGCAGTGGCACTACATGGATTTTTTCCTTGTGATCACTTAGATGCTGATGGGAGTCTCCTGCAGAGGGTCTCCCCATGCCAATCCAGCCTTTCTGCTCTGAGCTCTTTTTCCTCCTGGCCACCTCAGGCATGGATGAGGGAGTCAGGGCTGACGATACTGAATCAGATGAGCCAGAGGGGGACAACTTCTTTTCCTGACCCTTCAACCCTTGATGTCAACTACAAGCAGAGTTTGCAGGACACCAGCCAGTAGGGAGCCCCACACAGAATGCTCCATCAGATGTCACCCATACATGAGTTATTTCCTCCTTATTCAGAGATTATCTATCCCCACAAGGAGAGCAAAAAAAAAAGAAATGAAAAATTGTTCCTCAGAACTCACATGCCAAATGAATCCTCCTAGAAAAGGGACACTGTCCACACATGAGTTCATGAAGTTTTACTAAGATGCTCTTACCATAGTTCATTCCTGCCCAGGCTCCAACTTGTAATGAACAAACTGACTGCAACCAGCATGGCTGATAGAATGGGAAGAGACAGGTAGGCTTAAATTTTTATTAAGAAAGAAATTGTCTCAAACATAAGTTATATCCCAATTATGGTGGGTTTCAAAAAGCAAGTTTATACACACGCGCAAGTGCATACTTTAACCTATCCACAATCTGGTACCTTGTATCATTGGTTTGTCTCTTTAAATTTTGCTTTAACATAAAAGCAAACTAAAAACAATGCATTAAAAAGTAACAATATAGAACAACTTTTTAGAAAAGCTCTAAGTTAGTGATAACTGATAATGCCTATGGCTGCCACATTTGTTTTGTGAATCCTTTACACCATTTCCCGGTTGTTACGAATTGCACTACAGAGGACCATACTGAAGATCATGCCAAAGATCTGAAAAACAAAAAGCACAAGAATGTGACCATTGGAGGGAAGGACAACAAGTGGCATAACAGTCTCCATTCCATTTTCCAGCACCAAGGCTAAATTATTCTGCAGCCCAGAGTCTATAAGCAGCATCCAAGCTGAGGCCTTTTAGATTAGATCCAACTAAGTGAATTCACAAACCTCCACCCAGACCTCTTCTCAAGCACATATGCTGTATTTACATAGTCCCTGGTTTAGTCTACTTTCCCCAATAAATACTATTAAATGACACTATTTTTGGTGCCATTGCTACAGCGGCATGGAAAGCAATATTGCCTGAGAATACAGCAGGAAGCAGTCTTCAATTAGTCTGTCAAAAAAATGTACTTTAGAATAAGCCACCTTCAGCATGCGAGGACTGTCTTGAAACAAGGGGATCCTGTTTTTCTCTTTTGAGTTAAAAGCCTTTCCTTTCTTCTAAACATTTAATAGAAGTTTAAGTGTTTATGGCAAGATTTGAGCATACTTTAAAGCAAAACCACTCCTAAGGAATACAACGTAGCAGCACCACATTACTACACCCTACTCCTCAAAGGCCAGGCTTCTGGCAAAAATGGTACAGAAGATAGACGACAAGTCTCAAAGGGAGAACTAGGAGTTTCAGCAGATCGTTTTAAGTATTCCCTTTTTAAGAGAAGCAAAGGTGGTTGGTTGAACTTTGAACTAGTTTCCCAGCTATTTTAACTACCACTGTGCTTCAAGAGCACTAACCATGTTATCAACCTGCTAGTTATCTGACCTGGAACCCAGGAAGGTTAGCTTGAAGCACTTAACACTTTCTCTATAGTGTTCTGTTAAGTTATGCTCCTTTCCTGTTCTAGAGCTACAACATACTTGTCAAAACTGCTACCACAAAGAGGCAACCATTCAATATTTTGAAGTCAAAATCCAAGACCAATTCCTTATCAGAGGGTGTGATGCAATGCAATACCAACCATTATAACAGCAAGGCCAATCCCAATGGCTCCAATGATGTAAGGCTTTGACTTAAACAGTTCCTCAATAGCTGCTGGACAAGACTAGAAAGGATGAAAGGAGATGTTAGATCAATCTCATGGGCACCAAAATATTAGCATCCATTTCTCAATGTACAGTAATTCATGTTTCCCCATTGATCATTGTAAAGACTGATTTTGTACAGAGACAGACACTACCCCACCACATCCCAGATATATCTTAAAAATGTCCACTACCCCCACAAAGTAAGAGTGCATATTCTTAGCAGCTTAAAGAAGAACTTCTAACAGTGTACTGCAGAGAGGTTGTACAGTATATTACTCTGTTTTGTTCTCTGCTGAGTGTCACATTGTCTCATTATCCGCTGACGGACACAGTGCTTCATTGCTTGCTCGATGCTGTACTATTCCTGTCTTATACGCTGCCACATTGTTCCAAATACCTACTCATCGCCAGACAGTAAGTTTATACTCTGCGGATAGCTAGCACAATAGTCAATACCGGTCCCACTAATTACCCAGCAACAAACATCTCACATACTAGTTCACAAAAACATCACAAAATGCACCCATTTCTAGCCTTGGCATGTCTACACCTAGCCTCCTGGATCCCCCTTACAGCCCAAGCTTTTCACACATACACTAACCACATCCCGATACTCCACAGTGACGGGAAAAGATGGATGGAGAATCACCAACACCTCCCAAGAGAACCCAACGACATGCCTTACTCACATTTATTACACATCCCACTTCAACATCTCAAGAAGTCACATTTGGACCGTCAGCAACACCATCAAGCCCTGAAGTGTGCACTCATCAACGCAAGGTCAATACGTACAAAATGGCCAATAATTACCGATCTGGTCACAACCCATAATCTTGATATCATCATGATCACAGAAACTTGGCTATCAGAATCTGACAACGCAATCAACCAGATGTTACCCACAGGTTTTTCAGTCCACACATGCCATAGAACCAATCAGAGAGGAGGAGGAACACTCATTCTTGTCAAAACCTGCCTAGGCTTCCAGATGTGCAACTCAACCAGCACAGCCCACCTGGCCTCCCTCACCATAACAAATAACACCTGCACGATCAACCTACTGTACCGAGCACCAACACCATCCTCAGAGGATCTTGCAACGATAATGGGCCTCGCCTGCAACTCAAACAGACCACGATCCCAGAACTGGATCCTAGGTGATTTCAACCTGCCTACGCTACATGAATCTCAAGCCTCTGCTTTCCTAGAAGCGTTACAAGATCTAGGATATGAGCAACTAGTCATTAATCCCACCCACGTCAAGGGAAACAAACTTGACCTGATCTTTGCCCCGCAGACGGATAAGGATACCACCCCACTAATACCACCTACCATAACTCCTGTGCCATGGTCCGACCACAGCCTGATCCAATTCCAGATACCTATTAACACACACAATAAAAACTCCAACAAAACCAACACTGCCCACGAACCCTCCTTGAAGCGCTTCCGCCCCTTTAATAAAGAAGAGCTTAGAGAGAAGATCCTCCCACTCCTCAACAACATACCACACGACCTAGATGCATTGGTGTCCACCTGGGACGAGAGCCTCAAGACCATTGCATGCATACCAGCCACAAATAAAACAACAACAAAGAAACGAGAGCATGCACCATGGTATACCAAAGACCTCCGAGACTCACTCAAGTGCCTGCGCAGGCTAGAGAGAAGATGGCGTCGGTCTCACTCTACGGTTGCACAAGATACTTACATCGCTCATCTAAGAGTACACCGTGATGAATTAACAAAAAAGCGGAAATAATATCATTCCGACATCTTGAAGCGGTCACTAAACAAGCCCCACGACCTCTTCAATATAGTGAAATCTCTCATAAGAGAACCTCCTGCAGACCAGTCACAGATGCCACACCCCCAGGCATACTCCAACTATTTACAGTCAAAAATGGTCCAGACTACTACATCTGCAACCAACTACCTTCAACCTGAAGTGACCCAGGCTGGTACAACCTCGAACTCCGTGGAAAACAGCTCTCAGCATACCTTGCCCCAACCATCACCACTATACAAATTTGAAAAAATATCACGCAGAGAGATTGAAGACACTATCGCTGCAATCAACCCTACTACCGCACCCAATGACCCATGCCCTGCATTATGGATAAAGGAGTTACGATGTGACTTAAGCCAATATCTGAGTGAATTAATAAACCAATCTCTTACAACCGGATCGTTTCCACCAAGTCTGAAACAAACATCCATCAGACCACTGCTAAAAAATAACAAGCTGGACCCATCGAAAGTGGAATCATACAGACCAATTTCAAGTATCCCCATGCTTGCCAAAATAATCGAAAAGTTAGTACAGCGCCAAATCCAACAGCATATTGATACTGAAGCCCCACTGGATCCCTCCCAGCATGGGTTCAGAGAAGCACATGGGGTTGAAACCCTCCTCACCAACCTATTTGACCATCTAGTCTCTGGAACCGACAAAATTCATCAAGGATTCGCCCTCATATTCCTCGACATTGCGGCGGCTTTCGACTCGGTGAGTCACAAGATACTCATACAACGCCTCAGCGAGAAAGGAATTCAGGGAACAGCCCTAAAGTGGTGCAAGTCATACCTGACTAATAGATGGCAACATGTAAGGTCAGGCTCCACAACCTCCGAACCATTTTTACAAAACCAAGGTGTGCCACAGGGCTCGTCACTATCTGCATTGATGTTTAACATCTACATGCAGCCCATATGTGCCCTAGCACGTTCATTCAAGGTCAACTGTTTAGCCTACGCAGATGACATCCTCCTATACATCCCATTCAGGACTAACCAACCGGACCTCTCCCCTCTAACAAGATGTTTTGAGGCAGTAGCAGAATGGTTCAGCACACAAAACATGAGAATCAACTACAGTAAAACAGATGTCCTTTTCATCTCAAGGAACCAGGACTTCACCCCTCCACTCTCTTTAAAAATCGGCAACACAGAACTGAAAACCAAACCCACAATCCGCTACCTTGGCGTTACACTGGATCAACACCTGGATCTGAAAACTCACAAAAAACACAGTAAAAACAGTATACATGAAAATAAAGACCTTAAAACATCTCCGACCGCTACTCGACTTCAGCGACTACCGATCGATCTATCAGGCATTAATATTACCTCATTTCGACTATGCCAACGTAATTCTACACGGTCTCCCTCAAGCAACGCTAGCTCCTCTCCAGCTTGCAATGAACACTGCTGCAAGAGTACTAACAGGGGCCTCACGGAGAGAGTACATAACGCCAGTACTGATGAACCTCCATTGGTTACCTGTTCAAGCAAGAACCCTCCACAAAGTTCTAACCTTAACTTTCAAAGCCTCAAACACTCTGACCCCCACAGCCCTCAGCAAGATGATACATAAAGTACCACAGAACAGAAATAGAAGACCCATGATGCAAAACACCCTAGAGGTCCCAAAAGTAATGACAAAATGCACAAGAACAACAACAAATAGGGCCTTTACGATTTACGCTCCCAGAGCATGGAATGCTCTCCCTACCTCTATTCGAAATATCACTTACCTAACCCACTTCAGGTAGGCAATAAAGCAGCACCTGTTCACTACATACTACCCTGAATCTAGCCTTAGTAACCATACATATGGCCCCCCAGACAATCTCTCATTACAAGTAAACAATCAGACTCAGCATGAAAAAGGATAATCAACTGATCGCTCAGAATGTACCCCAGTGTAAATAAGATGTAGATATGTTCTGCCTGAAATCAGGTACCAGTGTGATACAATGTATAGAGTTAAGAATTGTACATAGTTTCCCCCAGTTACTTCCAAGTTGATCTCCCTGTTTATTGTAAATACAACTCAAAGTTCCTTGTGTTGTATAGTTGATGTTAAATGTAAACCGCTCTGATCTAAAATAGAGCGGTATAGAAGAACTGTTAAATAAATAAATACTGTGTGCAAGAATGGTGGAAGCCATGTTTGACAAAATGCTTGCCAAGTGAGCTTGGTTAGCAATGTACATTAGAGATAGGTGCTAGGAGACCCATACCAACTGACAGGTTTCATATCTGTTATTAGGCGATACAATGCTGAGAAGAGGAAAAGATCCTTGGAAGTTCACAAAACCTATTTTAATGCAATTTATATTCACATGATTAGGCCCTAACCTAAACCTTAAGAACCCTATTAACTAACTCATACAGATATTTGATGTATAAAAAACAAAAATTTGAGTGCAAAATATGCAATTTCCTCATTCAGTGACTAGTGGCACCTCCTTAAGCAGTTAATTTCATGTAACCATTTGATCAGGTACAAAAAATTCCTCAAAGGCAATGTGAAGTCTTTTTAGAGGACATTACCATTTGATATTATACAGCTAGAAAAATTTGTGCTTCTAAGTTGGAATAAAGCAATTTTCATTAGACAGTGATGAAAGCCTATTTTCATCCTATCCAGGTGTATATAGCAAAGCCCTTACAGTTTGTTTTCCATAAGGATGCCACATTGCATTTCATTTCCTGAAGGATCTGTCATTGATAACATTCCCATAGAAGTATTGCAGCAATCTGATGCAGCTGTTACCGTACTAACAAGGCTCTGCCAAGAAATATGGAAGACAACATCATGGCCAACTGACTGGAAAAGATCTGTGTTTATACCAATACTAAAGAAAGGTGATCCAACTGTCTGTGGAAATTATCACACAATCACTTTGATCCCACATGCCAGCAAGATTCTACTGAAGACTATTCAAAAGAGACTACAACCATACCTGGAAGAACTACCTGAAGTGCAAGCAGGGTTCAGGAAAGGGCGAGGAACGAGAGACATCATTGCGGATGTGAGATGGATCCTTGAAAAGACTAAAGAATACCAAAAGGATATCTATTTGTGCTTTATCGACTATAGCAAGGCTTTTGACTGTGTAAACCATGAGAAACTCTGGGCCACATTAAGAAGCATGGGTATACCAGAACACCTGATTGTTCTCTTGCGCAATCTGTACATTGATCAAGAAGCAACAGTTCGAACGGAACAAGGAGAAACAGAATGGTTTAAAATAAGCAAAGGTGTAAGACAAGACTGCATACTTTCCCCCTACCTGTTTAATTTATATGCAGAACAAATCAGAGAAGCAGAATTGTATGAAGACAACAGAGGTGTGAAGATTGGTGGAAGACTCAACCTTCGCTATGCTGATACCACATTACTGGCTGAAAGTGAAGATGATCTGAAGCATTTGCTTCTCACAATCAAAGAACAGTCTCAAAATGGGCCTGCACCTTAATGTAAAGACAAAGATCATGACAACTGGCATAATCAACAGGTTCATCGTTGAAGGAGAAGAAATTTAAATTGTGAACAACTTTAACCTACTTGGATCAACTATTAATAAAGAAGCAACAAGCATTCAAGAAATCAGACGCATTGCTCTTGGCAGAATGGCTATGAAAGACCTAGATACAATTCTCAAGAGCAGAGATATCTCTCTCCATACAAAGATTCGACTTGTTCAAGCCATGGTATTTTCAACAACATCATATGGATGTGAAAGCTGGACAGTGAAAAAGATACAGGAAGAAAATTGATGCCTTTGAATTATGGTGCTGGTGGTGAATACTGTGTATACCATGGACTGCCCGAAGAACAAACCAGTCGGTACTAGAGGAGTTCAAACCTAAGCTTTCTTTAGAAGCTCAGATGACAAGACTTCGACTTTCATACTTTGGACACATCATGCGAAGAGAGAGAACATTAGAGAAAGACATTATGCTTGGCAAGATAGAAGGTCAACGCAAAAGAGGAAGGCTAGCAATGAGATGGATCGATACAACAACAGCAGCTACGGGTACCAGTCTATCAACAATGAGCCGCCTGACTGAAGACCGAACACAATTTAGGATAGCTATCCAGAGGGTCGCCATGAGTCGACTCAGACTCGACGGCATTTAACAGGATCTGTCTGATCCATCCTAGGTTAAGGATGATTCAATTGCTTGAGGGGTGGTGCCGCTATCTCCTTCAGACAGCTGGGATGGTAAGCTCTGCACTGAACCAACTGACATTGAGGGACAAGACTTGAGCTCAAGCTAGCAATAGCAGCATCTACATACAAAGCCTGACCTGTACAGAACAATCCTTTGTAACATTGCATGCCCCAATCTTTGGACTTTGAGGGTATAAACCTATTCAAGTTTACTTGTTCCATGTCACTTATTAATTTTACAGACCTCTATTATGTCTCCCCTCAGTTGTCTTCTCCAAGCTGAAGAGCCCTAAACCTTAATGATTCTTATGGGGTATCCTGCCATCTATTTTTTGGTTGTCCTGCTCTATACCATCTATTTTTTCTAGATGCAGTGACCAAAAATGCACACATTCTCCATGCCTTTCCTGATAATTCCTAGAATTCTACTAGCTTTCTTGGCAGCCGCTGCAGTGTCTCAATGACTTATCATAACAAATGCCTTACTGGGTCAGACCAAGGTCCATCGTCCAGTATCCTGACAGTGGCCAATCCAGGCCACAAGTACCTGGCAAGTTCTTAAAGAGGAATAAAGGTTCCACAATGCTTGAGCTGGGGCAAGCCATGGATTTCAGTCCTCTAATGGTTTATGGAGCTTTCTTCCAGAAACTTGGCCAAACCTTTAAGCCCAGCTACATTAACTGCTTTAACACCACCCTCTGGTAACTAATTCCAAAGTTTGATTACATGTTGAGTTATATAAAAAGCAGCTTATTGGCCTTAAGAGTTGCATTGTAGCTTCACTGTGTCTCCTCTAGGCTACTTCTTGATGGCATAAACAACTGATCTACATTTACCTGTTCCACTCCATTTGTTAATTTATAGACTTATCACCCATCTCAGCCAAGTTGAAGAGACCCAACCTTTTATGCCTCTCCTCATAGGGATATACTTCCATTCTCTTTACCAGATGTTGCTCTTTGTACCTTTTCTAATTCAGCTATATCCTTTATTATGGTGACCAGAATTGCATACAATATGCAAGGTGTGGCTGCACTTCAGAATGATAGAGGCATTGGTACATCCTTGGTTTTATTCTCCATTCTTTTCCTTGTGATTCCTAGCATTTTATTTGCTAGGACTGCCACTGCACACCAGGCAGAGGGTTTCAACATAGCCATGTCTAAACCTTTTTCCTGGGTGATTGTTTCTAAGGTGGTACCTTGCATCATGTAGCCATAGTTTGGGTTTTTTTCCTAGGTGCAAACCTCCAACACATACAAACAGGAAATTGGCCTCCCCCAAGGTTCTGCCCTCTCTGCACTCCTATTTAATATATATATATATATATATATATATATATATATATATATACACACAACCAATCTTTAACATCTTTAAAAAATTCAAAATCCACTATCACATATACGCCGACGACATCATGTTATACATTCCTTTCACAATCCCAACGCTTCCACTTCAGCTATTAACTGACTGTTTCAAGGAACTAACAACTTGGCTAGAAGACCACAACCTGTTTATCAACCATTCAAAAACTGACATACTGATTGTAACAAAAAACAAATCCTACACCCCCCCTACCCACATTACACTCCAGAAACATGACATCCACATAAAAAATGAAATAAAATACCTAGGGGTGATACTTGATACACACCTTAGTATGAACACCCACATAAGAAATACAACCAAGAAAATATACTTTAAACTCAAAGTATTAAAACAATTACGCCCCCTAGTACACCTGCAAGACTTCCTAAACATCATTCAAGCCATTGTTACACCACATTTTGACTTCGCCAACCTCTCTACTAGGCACCACTAACCAAAACATCAAAAGGCTCCAATTAGCTCAAAACGCTGCAGCCAGAACTATAATGAAGGTACACCCTTTTGAACACATATCACCTTACCTAGCCAAACTACACTGGCTCCCGATTCAATGTAGATTAGACTATAAATTAATAATTACCACATTCAAGGCATTAAACAACACTGCTCCAGCCACCCTTAATAAGCTACTCACTAAAGACACAGTCCACTCTGCACATAGAAGAGGCAACGCTAACAAATTAAAGATTCCAAAAGAATTCACTAAGACCAAAAAAACGACCAATAAAAAAGCATTCTCCCATGCTGCTCCTATACTCTGGAACTCGCTACCAGAAGAAATTAGAGCCTCAACTGACCTTAAAACCCTACGTAAAACTTTAACCCACCTCTTTATCTCTCACTACGGCCCACTGGCAAACTCAATACCAAAATGAAAAGGGGTAACCTATATACACATAGAAACCAACTTCGTAACTGCCTTATGATATGACCTTTGACACTGTCTTTGATATAACTACCTACACTGTTGACCTCATCTCTACTACCTGTATATAGTTAAATGTACATAGTTCTCCAAAGTTAAAAGTTTTAAGTTTTAATTGTTAATGTATATAGTTCACGCTATGTTCATTGTAAAAACAGAACTGTCTTCTGTTACCCTAATCTGTTATATGTAAACCGCACCTGATCACTGGAAGGTCGCGGTATATAAAAGTTTGTTAAATAAATAAATAACTTTGTTTGACCACATTAAATTTCATCTGCCATTTGGATGTCCAGTCTTCCAAGTTTAAGGTCCTCTTGCAATTTTTCACAATCCTCATTTCAACTTAGGAACACGTGAGGTGATAAATAATTGCCATCTGCAGATTTTAATTTCCAGGAAATCTATGAATAGGTTAAAAAAGCAGCAGGCCCAGCACGGATCCCTGGGGTACTCCACTATTCACCTTTTTCCATTTAAAAAAAAAATGCCCATTTAGCCCTACTCTGCTTTCCATCTTTTAACCAGTTTGATCTACGACAACACTGCCTCCAATCCCATGACTTAAATTTCACCAAGAGTCTTGAGGGACCTTGTCAAGGGCTTTCTGAAAATCCAGATATAGTATGATTATATCTGGCTCACCTTTGTCTACCTGTTTAACATAAAAAAAAAACACACCACAACAAAAAAACCCACCAAATACCACAGATTAGTAAGACAAGACTTTTTGGCTAAATCCATGTTGGCTTTCTCCCATTAAAAGCATGACTACCTACATGTTCAGTAATGCCAAGACCCTTTTCTTGAGTGGTAGCTCCTTACGTGGAACTCAGCATTGTATAGCTATAGTCTGTTCTTCCCCAAGTGCACAACTTTGAATTTGTCCACATTAAAGTACTTGCCTTCTGTGCTCAGTCTTCCAATTTCTCAAGGTACTCTTACAATTCACAATCTTAACAGTGTGAATAACTATCTGCAAAACTGATCTCACTTGTTTACCATTTCCAAGTCATTTATAAAGGTCAAAAAGCAGTGGGCCCAGTTCACATCCTTGGGGCACTCCAATGTTGCTTCTTCCATTGAGAGTTTGGGCCATTAAGTTCTACTCTTAACCACAATACATGATAAAACTGACAAGATGACTCTTGAAGACATTAAATTATGAAAGGAAAAGGCTTTCTGAAAATCCTCATAACAGTGAGCTGGTTGATGTAGTTTTACACCTTCAAAAAAATGAAGCAGATTGGTGAGGCAGGACTTCCCTTTGCTAAATCCATGTTGACTGACCATTAAACTATGGCTTATCTATATGCTCAGCAATTTTGTTCTTTATTAAATTTCTACCATTTTACAGAGCATCAACATCAGTAGTTTCCCAGATGACCTTGGAAACCTTTAAAAACTGGAATTATATTGGCCATGCTCCAGCCACACCATTCTTAAAGTTCTATACTCTTAATGATGGTATAGACAAACTTATATTAGGTCTGCAATTTTGTTTGAATTTTCAGCACCGTGGAATATATAATCATCCAGTCCAGGTAGTTTGCTACTCTGGTTTGACAAATTGCCCTATTACATCTTCCAGGTTCACCTAAATTTGTTTGTTCCTCTAATTCAATATTTCTGGCATGGGTATCACCTCTATCTTCAGTAAAAAAAAACGAATCAGACAATTTCTCTATAGCCTTGTCCTCCCTTTTACCCCTCTCATAATGGTCACTCTCAAAGGCTGCTTTAAGTATACCTGAAAAGTTTATTATGAATGTTTCCATGGGAAATCTTTCAAATTCTTGCCTGCCTTATCAATGCTTTGCATCTAACTTGCCAGTGCTTATGGCTTTCCTATTTGATAATAGACCATTTCAAAAATGGAACTTACCTCACCTTTAAACTATGCTGGAAGTAATTTGGCGGTGCACCTTTAAAGCATAGGATGCATCTGGTCTGTGCTTTCAACATGGTATTTTTAAATAATGTCAAGGCATGAAGTTAACTCAACATTTTCTTCTGCTCCTTTTATTTTCCTAACATTGACATGCCTCCCTTTTGCAAGTTAAATGCTAGTGCAGTAGACTATCTTTCCACCATTTGTTAAATCAAAATTACATCATTTACTATTGGCAAGTGGTCCCAACTGTCACCCCTTGCACCAGATCTTGCATGCCATTTAAGACTAGAGGGAGTTATTTTGGACCTGATGTGTGTAAACCAGCTACTCCATAAATCAGTCTTCTCATCTAGAAACTCCCTACCATATCCTGATACAACTGACCCAGTTGATACTGGAGTAATTGAAATCATCTGTGATGCAGATTGTGTTAGCTTCTCTGATTTGTCAACATTTCATCTGGCTAGGCAGACTTAGTATACCCCTTCTACTATTCCATTCTCACATGGAATTTCTATCCACAGCAGTTCTAGTGCATCATTTCCTTCTGAATGTTTATCCTGTTTGACATGATGCCTTCTAACAGCATTATAGCTCCATAAATTGTATCTACCTTATTGTGATATATATTATCTTCCTTTCACCAGATCTGATATGCCAATTAGAATAAATAGTAAATGTAGAGGTAGATATAGCTACCTTTCTTTTAAGATTCTGAATTGCCAAAGTATAGTTTTGTTTATATTGATAACTTGTTTATTCAATATAGCATAGTTACTCACCTGTAACAGGTGGTCTCTGGGAACAGCAGGAACTTAGTCTTCACATATGGTATTGTCGGTACCGACAGAGCCTGCACGGGAACGCTCCCCAGCGTCCAATAATAATGCTCTTGGGAGCATCCCTCAGCACATGCGCCTTGCCTTCCCGCCTTTCCAACTGTCCCCTCTTCAGTTAAGTTTGTAGCTGAGTGAAAAGGATAGAGGGAGAGAGGAAAGAGAAAGAGACAACTCCTAGGGGAGGTGGGTGGGTTGTGAAGACTAAATTCCTGCTGTTCCCGGTGATCACCTGTTACAGGTGAGTAACTATGCTATCTCCAGGAACAAGCAGGAATATAGTCTTCACATATGGGGACTCCCTAGCTGAAGATACCAGGGAGATAGCCCCAGGAAGGTGCCACCCTAGAAGGTGGGAATCCTTCCTCCCATGGATCTCTGGCATCCCACCAGGGTTGGTGGGTAGGAGTTGATTTAGGTCTGAAAGATTTTGAAGGACAGCTTGGCCAAAGAAGGCATCCCAACGGGAGGCTTTATCCAGGCAGTAGTGGGCTGTGAAGGTGTGTACCAAAGCCCAGGTGGCTGCTCGACAAATGTTATCGATAGACAGAGTGGAGATTAGCCATAGAGGTTGCCATGGCTCTCACATTATGAGCTGTGACATGATCTTGAAGAGGAAGACCCTTACTCTCATAAGCAAAGGATATGCATTGGGGAATCCATTTAGCTAAAGTTCTTTTGGAGACTGGAAGTCCAAAATGACTAGGGTCAAAAGCTATAAAAAGTTGTGAGGACTTTCTATGTTGCTGTGTTTTTTGTATGTAAAAGGCTAAAGCCCTTTTACAATCCAAAGTATTAGAATTTCAACAAACTTACAAAGCAAGCATAAAGAAACTATAGATGTTTCATACAAGCAAATAGAAAAAATTATTAACCAAAACACACAGCAAATAGCAATACATCATAGCCCACAATATGGGGAGATATATAGGAAAAAGAAAATTTAAACACAATAGAGCGAACTCTAAATTATCTGGCAGCTTACAAAATTAACCCACCCGCCTCCAGTTACTGATTACCATGTCGTTCCTTATCAGAAAGAAATACCTCAAGCTGAGAAGGATCAAGAAAAAAAACTTTGAACCCTGAAACGAAACCAAGCATTTACATGGGTATCTAAGAAAAAAAGTAGCAGAAAGAGCGAGCAACCTAAGTTTAAGAGCCAAAAAGGCCTGTCTCCTAGTTTGAGTCGCTTTACTAATATCTGGGAACATTTGAACCCTAGCACCACAAAACAGAACTGACATATTCTTAAAGTAATTACGAAAAACAAGCATTCTATCCTGGTCAGAAAGAAAAGAGACCACCAAGGTAGCTCTAGAGGGATTATTATCTCAAGAGTCCTCTAGGAATTTGGTGAGGTCCAGGGCATCCGGGCCCTGAACCTCATCAAACCCACCCAGAGAGCCCGTAGCCAACCTCTTACTAGTTAGGTAATAAAGCTTAGAGAGAACAATGGAATCAGCCGAAGCCAATCCCAAAACCTCTTTAAAATACTCAGTAAAATTTCAGCTGAAAGCAAATGAGAAAAAGGGAAATTCAATAATCTAACATTTTTTGCACGAAACATTGTCATACTGTTCCATCTTATTGTGCACATACAAACTTTCCTTTATATGAGAAGAATTAACAGCTGTAAGGGCCTGACACTGGCTTTCACACTTAGCAACCTGAGTGGAAATACTCTCAACCTTATTATCCACTTCAGACAACCTAGTGGTAATCTCAGAAGAGAAACCACAAAGCTGTATTACGGTGGGCACCAAGGTGTTTTCAATACGGGTCACCACTCGACAGTTTGCTGAAAGGTTTTGAATGCCTGGAAGATATACCACTAGAAGGTGAATTTGATACTCTGGCAAGGGCCCAGTCAAAGCTTCGTTGCATAACGACAGCCTGTTCTGCCCTGCTTGTTCACATAGAACATGGCTACTTGATTGTCAGTCTGGACTAGGACTATCTTGTAGCTGAGCTGGGCGTGGAATACTCAAAGAGCTAAATAGATTGCTCTTAATTCCAGGAGGTTTATGTGTAAGCCAACCTCCTGTGGAGTCCAGGTGCCCTGGGTAGAGAGATGATTCAGGTGTGCTCCCCAACCCACCTGTGCTGCATTTGTTAGGGTGGCCTGAAAGAGAGGTTGATGGAAAGGAGACCCCACTGTCAGATTTTCTAGTGATTGCCACCATTGGAGGGACAAAATAAGTCATTGAGAGATTATTTTGTCCAACAAATGACCTGTGGCCTGTCTCCACTGTTTGGAGAGGGTCCACTGAGCTGCTTGCATGTGGAGGTGAGCATATGGGACTACATGAACTGTGGATGCCATATGTCCCAGTAACTGCAGTAGCTCTCGAGCAGTAAGGGAGGATTTGTCTGCTGCTTGAGAAGCTAGTTGTATTATGCGAAGACACCGGGCTTGTGGAAGGAAAGCCCTTGCCTGTCTGGTATCTAGACAGGCTCCTATGAATTCTAGGCATTGGGAAGGAACTAGTTGAGATTTTGGGAAGTTTTATTACCAATCCTACGTATTGGAGGATTTGCATTGTATGGGACAGTGCAGTGCTGGCCTCTGCAACTGTAGGGGCTTGAATGAGCCAGTTGTTTAACTAAGGGAAGACGAAAATCCCCAGGGTTCGTAGAAATGCAGCTATTGCTGCCATGCATTTCGTGAATACTCTTGGTGCTGAAGCCAGACCAAAGGTTAGAACCCTGTACTGGAAATGCTTTCCCCTGAAAAGGAATCGTAAGAATTTCCTGTGATCTGGATGGATGAGAATGTGAGTGCATGCATCCTTTAAGCCTAGAGAGCAAAGCCAATCCTTGCTTTGAAGGTATGGCAGAAGAGTTCCTAGAGAAATCATTTTGAATTTCTCTTGAAACAGATTTGTTCAATTCTGAGGTCTAGAATGGGTCTCTGTCCTATTTTCTTTGGAATAAGAAAATAGGGGGAGTAGAACCCTGCACCCTGTTGAAGCATGGGTACTTCTATTGCCCCTTGGGCAAGAAGGGTGGAGACCTCATGATCTAGCAGATTTGTCTGCAGAGGTTTGTGAATTGAATTGCTTTAGAATTGTAGGAGGGGCATGCTGTGAAAATGAGGCTTGCACCCCTCTCCTACAATGGACAAAGTCCAATCTTCTGCTGTTATCTGATGCCATCTGTTGACAAAGTGGCATAAACTGCCCGGAATATTGGGGGGGTTGGGGACCCCTCAAACAGGGAGGCAAAGCCCTTGAGGGGGCTGAACCTGGAGAGCTGGTTGGACTCTCAGGCCTTTTGGCTTCTTTGGCTGTCTAGTTTGTCCCTTTTGGGCAACCTGACCTAGAGTTTGACTCTGCTGGGTATAGGAAGGATAAAACGTCCTTTGCTAGAAGGGTTTTTTTATAAGGCTTCCTTTTGGCTGGAGTGGCTGTAGACTGACAATCTAAGGTAGAATTGTCAGCATCTAACTTGTTAGCCTTTTCCTGCCAGTTCTTGCTGAAGAGATTCTCCCCTGTGCAAGGAATGTTGCCTAACTTGTCCTGTACCCAAGTCTCCAAGTCTGATGCCTGTAGACAGGCAATCTGTCGTGCACCAATGGCAATAGCAGAGGTTCTGCTGATGCATTCGAAGCAAATCAAAGGTTGCATGATTAACAAACTTGGAGACATCTTGAGTATGCTTAACTAGAGCAAGAAAATCTTGTCTCTTGTCATCTGGCAAGAAATGGGCTCATAAGTTCCAGGTCTCCTGTGACTTTGAGGAACATTCCCATATATAGGATATATGAACTGATCCTAGCTGAAAGCATGAAAGCTTGAAAAGTTCTGCACCCAAAAGCATCCAGAGTCCTGCATTCACGACCTGGAGGATTGGATGTATGCCTCTTTGCACTTTTCATCCTACGCATGGCTGATTCCAATACCATTGAATGGTGTAGCAGCCGAGTTTTCTGAAATCCAGGACATGGTGGAACTCGATACATAGTATCAAGTCTCCTAGAGTGAGGAGAAGTAGTCAGGTGTCTACCACATTCTGAGCATCAAACTATGCAGAATTTCATGGATAGGCAGAGTGGATGCCTCCTTAGGAGCTTTAGGATATTGGAAAATTTCAAATTCCTTTGCTCTGGGTTCCTCCTCCTGAGCTACTGTGATTGAAAGACCTTTGGCCATATCACAGATGAAATCCTGAAATGACATGTCCTCTGGAGGCGACATTCTGCAATGGGGAGAAGAGGGATCTTCTGGGAGAAGAGGGATCTTCTAGGAGAAACCCTCTAGTGCCAGCAGAATTATCAGAGTCTTCAGAATTGGAGGAATCTAAGTACTCCTGACCCTGATGCTCCTGCAAAGCACAATCCCAGTACCGATCGAAGTCGGTACCGAGTTGACCCGGTACCGCTTTGTCAATTCCAGCCAGAGATGGCATGGGAAGAGTTCCCACCAGGGCCAGAACCGTCGGTACCATATCGGTGTCTGTACCAGTATCTGTGTCTGTTGGTACTGGTGCCCATGGGACCACTTGTACCGCAGCTGAAAGAGCTGCGATGCTGTGCTCGATAGCAAGGAACCTCTGGTCTATCGACACTTGGATGTCGGTACTGGTAAGGACGGCCAGAACCCCTGAGCATGGCAAAGGTAGTTCTTGCGAGGTTGATGCCTTGATAACATCCTGAAGCCTCATCGATGCTTTGGAAGCCGAAGCCTCCCACTGGGGCTGTTTTGCCAGTATGGTTCCCTGAAGGGCAACACCAATGGCCTCTCGATGCTTAGCAGGAGAGCTACCCTTTGAGGACCGGCTTTTATGTTTAGTTACCTGAGATCCATGGGAGGAAGAGGCCCTTGACGATGTTGATGCAATTAATCTGGCATCTGAAGAAGAGAGGGTACCAAGCTTTGCAGCCCAGTTATGTCTTCCTCTTTTAGTCATCCCCATACAGGAGACACATTCAGTTGGAGAATGTTCAGGTCCTAAACATTTCAGACACCAATCATGGGTGTCAGTGACAGAAATGGTACCGCCACACTTAGTACATGTTTTAAAACCACTAGTTGGCTTTTCCATGTTTTAGGAATATGGGGCCTAGTGCCCAAAATGGTGCCTAGCACCAAGAGAAAAGTTTCTGAAAAGAAACAAACAGTCTAAAGCCTAAGGTTTTTTTTTTTATGAAAAGAAAAGAACTTGCAGTACCAGTAGGCATCATGCGGTAGGCAAACGCGACCACAAGAAATTTAAAGACGGAATTTTCTGCGGTGACAGGGAATAGATCCCATCGGCTCTGTGGAAAATGAAGAACTGAAGAGGGGACAGTTGGAAAGATGGGAAGGCAGTGTGCATGTGCTGAGGGATGCTCCAAAAAGCGTTCCTATTGGACGCTGGGGAGCGTTCCCACACAGGCTCTGTCGGTACCGACGATACCCATATGTGAAGACTACATTCCTGCTTGTTCCTGGAGATTACCCCTATTAACTGATATTTCAGCTGTTGGTTTTAAAGGTACACTAATTGCTTTTACCTTTATTGAAACCTTAGTGGAGCACTGAAGGCAACAACTGTGGCAGTCTGTGATGGATATGGTGTGGGAGCATTTGCCAGTGCTTGAATCCACTGACTGCAGACATAGCAGAAACAGCACCTGCTAGGTCAAACTCACATCTTGGTCAAGGAGGGTGTGAGGAACTCCTGTGCCCACAAAAAAAAAAAAAATACCCCTGAGAAACGAGATGCCAAGGCAAGGGCATACTCTGGTGTGAGAAGATCAAGGAACCAAACCGGCAAAAAGCACAAGCTAGAAGAAAATGAACTTCTACTGGGGAAAGACAGGACATATGCAGGGCTCCACTAGAGGGGAGGGGGCCCACAAACAAAAACAAAATGGTAAGATGGCACCCTTGGGCAGGAAGGTAACCACACATGTGCAGTCTAACACCTAAAGTTGAAAAGGATCACCATCAAGAGTAATCCTTAAATACTTTAAGGGGATGAGAGTGAGGGGCAAGTTTACCATTGACAGGGCCAGAGAAGCCAGTTGTCCATGTAGCAGTTTTTGTTGGTTACATCTGAATCTGGCTACCTTAGACAGCCGTCTAATTCTGTAAGGTCTGGGGAGAGACTGTTGAGTTGTGCCAAGAGAAGAATATTGTCTGCATATAACAAGAAAAGCTAAAGGACTGAATAAGTGTGGCCAAAGGTGCAAGGAAGTGTTAGACAGGAAAGCACAGTTACTTCCCTGTAACAGTTGATCTCTGGGAACAGCAGGAATAAGTTTTCACATATGGGTACGTCGGTACTGACGGAGTCTGCACGGGAACACTTCCCAGCATCCAAAGAGCTTTTGGAAGCATCCCACCACACCTGCGTGCTGCCTTCCCACCTTTCCCAACTGCCTCTCCTCAGTTAAGTTTTAAAGCTGAGACAGAGAGGAAAGGAAAGAGATACAACTCCTGGGGAGGTGGGTGGTTTGTATCTTAGCTTGGGAGTCCCCATATGTGAAGACTTATTCCTGCTGTTCCCAGAGATCACCTCTTACAGGTAAGTAACTGCTATCTCCAGGAACAAGCAGGAATGAGTCTTCACATATGGGGACTCCCAAGCTAAGATGCCTGGAGTCCCAGCATGTTATAGGTTGGAACATGCTATCCCCCACAACACCAGGCATCCTGAGGAAGGAGGGTAGGAGTTGAAGAAAGAAAGGTGCCGTGGAACAGCTAACCTAGCATAGGACTGCAGACAAGGAGTCCATGTGTGGATGATAATCATCATCAATGATATTGAAGAAATATTGCAATATGGACCTCCCCTAACAGGAATACACAGCAGTAAGGAGGTTCATGGGATCTACTGGGGAACCCAGTAGAGGAACCTCAAGGAGGACCTCACTGTGAAGTGGAGGTAATAAACCTGTAGGAAAAAAAAAAAGAGTGGAGGTCAGACTCCTGAAAGGTAAGAGGGGACCCCGGTGAGAACTGGGGTAGTACCAAAAACGGTGGGCCTTCAGCAGAAGGCTTTATGATAAAAGCCAAACTCTTGGTGACAGAGTGGCTCACCCTTGGGAGCAAAAAAAGAGAAGGCCGACCGGATTGTACAAACAGGCACAGTCCTTGTGGGAGGAAAAAGGTATGGAAACCCCTTGTATCCCAAAAGAAAGGACAAACGCCTGAGGCGTTAGAGCCTGTGATTAGCTGAAGATCTGCAATGTCTCTCCTAACTGGGGTCAGCTAGGAGAGATACTGGAACATGGAGAGCTTCAGAGGTACCTAAACCTTAAGGTTATGGTGGAAGTTAACTACCACAAAAGTGGTTGTGAGTGTGGAACCCCAAACATGCTGGATAGCATAGGTATGGGTAAAGCACAGTTACTTACCTGTAACAGGTGATCTCTGGGAACAGCAGGAATTAGTCCTCACATATGGGTACGTCGGTACCGACGGAGCCCGTGCGGGAAAGCTCCCCAGCTTCTTAGAATAGAAGCTTTTGGGACCTCCCACTGCACATGCGCACTGCCTTCCCGCCTTCCTGAACAGCTCTCCTCAGTTTCGAGTTTATAGCTGAGTCAACAGAGAGAGGACAGGAAGATAGATAGATAAAAGATACAACTCCTAGGGGAGGTGGGTGGGTTGTGAGGACTAATTCCTGCTGTTCCCAGAGATCACCTGTTACAGGTAAGTAACTGTGCTATCTCCAGGAACAAGCAGGAATAAGTCCTCACATATGGGGACTCCCTAGCTTAGATGCATGGGATCCCCTGTAAAGGTTCGCCATCTTCGTATGGATCTCAGGCATCCATTCTGGGAAGGTGGGCAGGAGTTGTTTAGGAATGGAACAGGTGCTTGAGGACAGCCTGGCCAAACAAGGCATCCCGGCGGGAGTCCTTGTCCAAACAGTAATGGGCTGTGAAGGTATGAACCGAGGCCCAGGTAGCGGCTCGACAGATCTGATCTATGGAAACAGAGTGCAGATGAGCCATAGAAGTTGCCATGGCCCTCACATTGTGAGCAGTGACATGGCCTTCCAGAGAAATGTTTTTGCTCTGGTAAGCAAAAGAAATACACTGAGCAATCCAATTGGAAAGTGTACGCTTGGAGACTGGAAGTCCCAAATGGGAAGGATCAAAGGCCACAAAAAGTTGAGAAGACTTTCGATGTGGCTGAGTCCTATTAAGGTAAAAAGCGAGAGCTCTTTTACAATCCAGAGTATGAAGGTTCCTCTCTGCATTGGATGCATGAGGAGCTGGAAAAAAGACAGGTAGATATACCTCTTGATTAAGATGAAAAGGCGAGACCACTTTAGGCATAAAGTGGGGATTCGTCCTAAGGACCACCTTATCATGATGAAATCTTGTGTAAGGTGGATTAGCCACTAAAGCCTGCAGCTCACTGATGCGGCGAGCCGAAGTGACTGCAATGAGGAAGATGACCTTCCAGGAAAGAAATTTCAAGGAGGTGGAAAACATTGGCTCAAAAGGTGGCTTCATAAGTTGACCGAGCACTAGATTCAAATCCCATGCGACCGGGGGTGGTCTGATGGGAGGTTTAGTGAGAGTCAGGCCTCTCATGAATCTTGCAACAAGAGGATGAGAGGAGATAGGTTGTCCATTTATATGTTTCAAGGATGCTGCAATAGCACTTAAATGGACTCTTACCGAATTCGTCTTGAGGCCTGCATTGGATAGATGCAGGAGATAATCAAGAAGAGAATTCAAAGGAAGTGCCAGAGGGTCAAGACCCTGCTGAGCACACCAAATGGAAAAACGTTTCCATTTGAAAGCATAGGAACGCCTGGTAGAGGGTTTCCTAGAGGCAGAAAGGATATCTTTCACTGGTTGGGAAAGATGAAAGTCTTGAAGGCTTAAGCCTTCAGTAACCAAGCACTGAGGTGAAGGGATTTGGGGTTTGGGTGCCACAAAGTCCCCTCCTCCTGAGACAGGAGGTCTGGCGCAGCTCCCAGATCCAAGTAGGATCCCTGGGAGAGCTGTAGAAGTAGAGGGAACCACACTTGGCGTGGCCAGCGTGGAGCTATGAGGATCATAGTTCCATGATCCCTCTGGAGTTTGAACAGAGTCTTGGGAATCAAAGGAATGGGTGGAAAGGCATATAGGAATGCCTGATTCCAATTCAGGAGAAAGGCGTCCGTAGCCTGAGCTCCCTGACACGGAGTTCTGGAACAGAACCGGGGAAGTTTGGCATTCCACGGACTTGCAAAGAGGTCTATGTCCGGGGTCCCCCATTCCTGAAAGATTCGGTTTATTTGGTCCAAATGTAGGGACCATTCGTGTGGCAGCAGAACTCGACTGAGCCTGTCTGCCCGAGAGTTTTGAACTCCTGGGAGATACACTGCTAGCAGGTGAATCTGATGCTCTCTGGCGAAGGCCCATAGTCTTAGAGCTTCGTTGCAAAGCGACAGAGAGCCCGTCCCTCCTTGTTTGTTTATGGAAAACATGGCCACCTGATTGTCCGTCTGAACTAGGACAGTGAGGTTGGCTAGGAGGGAGTGGAAGACCTTGAGGGCAAGGTAAATTGCTCGCAGTTCCAGAAGATTGATATGAAGGGTGGTCTCCTGTAGAGACCAAGTGCCCTGAGTGGAGAGAGTTTGCAGATGGGCTCCCCACCCTGTTTGGGAGGCATCTGTTGTGAGGGTTGCTTGGGGTAGCAATGGTTGAAATGGAGCCCCCAACAACAGATTCTTGGTGGAAGTCCACCAGTGGAGGGACCAAAACAGACGATCGGAGGTTTGTATTTGGTCTGAGAGCGCTCCTGACGCCTGAGTCCACTGAGTGGCCAGGGTCCATTGAGCTGCTCTCATATGAAGACGAGCATAGGGCACCACATGCACTGTGGAGGCCATATGACCCAGTAGGCGTAGCATTTCCCTGGCTGTCAAGTGAGTGCTGGACTGAGCTTGGGAGGCCAAACTCAGGAGGCGCTGGCCTCGAACATGTGGAAGGTAGGCCCTTGCAGTGATGGTGTCCAACTGGGCCCCTATGAATTCTAGAGATTGAGTAGGGATGAGTTGGGACTTGGGAAGGTTTACTACCAGTCCCAGATACTGCAAAAGGCTCCTTGTGTGGTCCAGGGAAATTTGGGCCTGTGACTGAGTTGGAGCTCGGATGAGCCAGTCGTCCAGATATGGGAAGACAAAGATTCCCATGCCTCTTAGAAATGCGGCTACGACTGCCATGCATTTTGTGAATACTCTTGGAGCAGAGGCTAGACCGAAGGGGAGTACTCTGTATTGGAAATGTTTTCCCTGAAACAGAAAGCGAAGATACTTTCTGTGGGATGGATGGATGAGTATATGTGTATACGCATCCTGTAGGTCTAGAGAACAAAGCCAGTCCTGACCCTGGAGGTAAGGAAGGAGAATGCCGAGAGACAGCATTTTGAATTTCTCCTTGAAGAGAAATTTGTTCAATTCTCTCAGATCTAGGATTGGTCTGAATCCCCCTGTCTTCTTTGGAATGAGAAAATAAGGGGAGTAGAAACCGGACCCTTGTTGAGGAAGAGGAACCTCTTCTATGGCCCCTTGGGCAAGAAGAGAGGAAACCTCTTGACCCAACAGGGTTAGGAGAGATGGGGGAGAATTGAATGGTCTCACCATATGATGGGGAGGAAGGCTGGAGAAATGAAGTTTGTAACCCTCTCGAATGATAGAGAGGGTCCATTGTTCTGTTGTGATTTGTTCCCATCTGGGAGCAAAGTGAACCAACCTTCCGGGTATGGTGAGAGGTTCTGGTTGTGTTAGAACCAGAAGTGGCAAGTTCCCTAGGAGCAAGTCAAAACCCCTGAGGGGTTGGAGCCTGCTGAGCTACAGTAGCTGCTGCAGGCTTAGCTCGTGCTTGTTTGGATTGCTGACGCTTAGCAGTATAGCGAGGTTGAGAAGACTGCTGGCCAGTATTTGAAGCAACTCTGGCCTTCTTATAGTAAGGCCTTTTAAAAGACTTTTTCTTAGTAGGAATTGAAGTGGACTTTGAAAGTCTTTCCAAGGTGGCATTTTCAGCATCCATCTGGGTGGCTTTGATTTGCCACTCTTCCCCAAATAAGTTCTCACCTGTACAGGGCAGATTCCGTAAGCCATCTAGAACCCAAGGTTCCAGATCAGAGGCCTGGAGCCAAGCAAGACGTCGGGCTGCAATAGCAATGCCCGAAGCCCTACTGGCTCCCTCAAAGGAATCATATGCTGCCCTATTAGAGAACTTAGAAACCTCTAAGAGTTGTTTCACTAGGGAAAGGAATCCCTGCTTTTTATCCTCAGGGATAAAGGGGGCAAAATGCCGCACCTTTTTGGCAAGTTCCTCCAGGAACATGCCCATATAGAGACTGTAGGAATTAATCCTGGCTATAAGCATACTAGCCTGGAAAATTTTCCTACCAAAAGAGTCCAAAGTCTTGCATTCCCGTCCTGGAGGGGTGGAAGAGTGCCTTTTGGTACTCCTAATCTTCTTCATTGCAGACTTCACCACAATAGAGTGGTGGGGCAATTGAGTCTTTTGGAAACCAGGAGAAGGAGGGACCCTATACATGGTGTCCAACCTACGGGAATAAGGAGACAAAGTCAAAGGATTTTCCCAGAAATCCATCAGTTGTTCTTGAAGGATTTCATGGATAGGCAGGGTAACTGCCTCCTTAGGGGCCTTTGAGTATCCCAAAATATCCAGTTTTTTGGATCTGGGTTCCTTTTCAGAGGATGTGGTAATAGAAAGGGCTGTAGCCATATCTAAAACAAAGTCCTGGAAGGACAAATCCTCTGGAGGGGACATTCTCCTTTTAGGAGAAGAGGGCTCCTCAGGTAAGTTGAGTGAAAACTCAGCAGAATCATCAGAGGAGTGAAAATCCTCAGAGGAATCGGTGCTTTCCTCTAACGCACGATACGCGTACCGATCGGTATCGATATCGGGCGTATCGGGTATGGAACCGGTATGGAGCGAAAGCCCATACGGTACCGACTTGCGTTTAGAGGTGGACGGCCTCGATACCGGCATGGCGGACGATACCGGTATCGGGCCCGGAACCGCTGAAAGCGGAACCGATGGCGTTGCAGCTTTAATGAAAGCCATGACGGCCTGCTGCATGGACTGTACAGTATCGCCCATGGACGCCATAGCTGCCTGGATGTCGGTACCGGAGTGACCCGGTACCCCAGAGCAGGCTAACAGGTGATCTGTCGAGGCCGTAGCATCGATATCAACCTGAGACCCCTGAATTGGCGTTTTTGGAAGTTGGACTTCCCGCCGGGGTTGTTTGGCTGGGGCAGGGTCCTCAAGTTCTAAGCTAAGAGCCTCTCGATGCTTTGAAGGAGATTTGCTCTTTGAGGACTTGCCCACAGAAGGTTTGGTTACCTGAGATCCATCCGGAGAAGAAGACCTGGATGACTGTGATGCTGTATTCTCTGAAGCAAACAGCACATGGAATTTGTTGGCCCGGTTCTGCAGCCCACGTTTAGACATGTGGGAGCAAGATGGGCAGTCCGGTATGGAATGGTCAGGCCCCAAACATTTCAGACACCAGTCATGGGTGTCTGTGACTGAAATAACAGCATTACATTTGGTACACTTCTTAAATCCAGGGGCTGGCTTCTCCATGAGGAGAAATTGAGTAGGCCGAGAGGCCTCTCTGAAGTGACCAAAAAGCTAAAAAATAAGAAAAAAGAATTATAATTTTTTAAAGAAAGAAAGAAAAGACCGGCGATACCGGTATCGGTATGGGGAAGGCAGGTACGCGGTCTAAAGAAACAAATAAAATAACAATTTCTTCAGCGGTGACAGGAACACGACCTGCTGGCTCCGCGGAAAAAGAGAAACTGAGGAGAGCTGTTCAGGAAGGCGGGAAGGCAGTGCGCATGTGCAGTGGGAGGTCCCAAAAGCTTCTATTCTAAGAAGCTGGGGAGCTTTCCCGCACGGGCTCCGTCGGTACCGACGTACCCATATGTGAGGACTTATTCCTGCTTGTTCCTGGAGATAGCCCATCTGTCAGAATCATAGCTATATGAGCCTCGACAGTCAGGTAGATAAATGCAGGATACCTATCTACCGATAGTAAATCTCTCAACACACACACACACACACATATATATAATAGATATATGAGAATCTATCTAGTGAGATATGAAGGGCATAAAATACACACAAAGATAGACATCTGTAAGATGTATACTACAGATATGAATATATAGGCCTCTATATGGGTGTCTGCAATGAAGCAGACAGATCTGCCTACAGAACAGTATTCACATAGGAAAACGTAGAGTGGAAAGATTCATCTAACAAGAAGGTGGAACCTACTTGAGAAGATATATAGAGAATCTGTTCCCACTGGTTTTGAGCTACAGGGATGCTAGGTAGTGAAATAACCAGGAAGGTTACGAGAAAAGCAGAGGCTATCAGTCTGCAGCCAGCAAGTCCCGAGTATTCTAGAACTCTTAGCAAGGTAAGTGAACAGAAGACGAATAAAAATGAGATACCATGCTGACCTGCTTAAGGGCAAAAATGGTATCATGTGTTCTTACCATGAGGACGAGCTGGAAGGAGAAGGCCTATGTCCTTTATCTAAAAAAGGAGAACCTTTCTAGTCATGGGAGACATGACTGAAAAAGCCTTTTCCAACCATCTAATATAGCTATTGGAGAAAAAAAACCCATGCTCTCTAGCAAGGGCCCATAGTGGAGAGCTTCTCTGTATAATTGCAGAGAGCATGATGCAGGAGATTGAGATAGGTACTGGCTCTCCAGCAGCCAGTTCTATGTCAACTATGCTGCCAAACCCAGGGGAATGGAGATGGCAGAAAGAAGACAATCCAAGTCTGTAGTGAAATGATTTCCAAGACAGATAACAGCACTGACTTGGAATCACTACTAAAACTAGACAGAAAGTTAGTGGAGGACAAATCTGGTTGCTGGTGGACAAGAACCAGTGGTCCAAACATTAAGGCTCCTGCATAGGCAGCTGCTTGCTAGACAGCAGAAAGAATCTTACTGTTTAAAAACAGAAAGAACAGACAGGAGTAGAAAACTCTGGACATGTCTGATGAACTGCCTCAAAGCAAGATTGAAAAAGAGGCAGCAACTCAGAGGAAAACTCTGCACTGGAAAAGTAACAAAACTAGAGAGGCTGAAGAAAAAGCCCTCCAGTGAAGCAATACCGCTCTTACAGAGGAAAAGCTTGGTAAGAAGGTAAAGAGAATGGAGCTGAAGACTTACAAAGTAGTGAGTCTATAGAAAGGAAAAAAAAAGACATGCTGGCACAGGAACTATCGTTTGATAGTGGTTAGACCTCTTTCCCTAGCAGGAAGGAGAACCCTGTGCCCTATAGGCATGAACATCCTGACAGCTCATAAAACATAGAAAAAATGGATGTCTTTTGGGAAGAGATCCATGTCTAGGGTTTAGAATGAGGGCAGTGGATTGCCTCTATTGAGAAGAAGCAACTGTGGATTCTAACCCCCAGAGTCACAAGCATCTGATGAAGACTGATCAGAAACCCTGCAGTTGCTGGGTTTGCTGAGCCTGGTGAGAGGTTGAATTCTGCAGACCAGGACGATGCTTCCCCTGTTTGGGAACATCTGCATGATGGGCAGATGATGCATAAAGCCTTCTCCTATGGGAAGAAGGTTTGGCAGGACATTTCCTACCTACTGGGACAGAAGGTGCAGAACAGCCCTTAGGAACAGGTAAGTCAGTGGACAACTGAGTAACCTGACGTAAAGACTCCTTGTTGAAAAGATTGTCTCCAGTACAAGGAGTATGTCCCAGTCTTTGCTGTGCCCATCTGTCTAAGTCTGAAGCCTGGAGCCAGGCTCTACGTCGTGCCCCTATACATATAGCAGAAATCCTGCTAGCAGACTCAAAGGAAAGAGTCTAGGGAAGCACGAGTAAGAAAGCAAGAGATACTCTGGAGATGCTTAAGCAGTGAATAGCCTGCACTCTTGGACTCTGGAAGGAGTCAAAATATGTAATTGCTTTGTGACCTCCTCAAGAGATAGACTCAAAAAATATGAGAGAATTCTTGCAGAAAGCATAGATGTCTGGAAGGTTTGACGTCCAAAGGCATCTAGTGTCGTAGACTCACGACCTGGCGGATAAGAAGAGTGCTTTTTCTTGCTCTTTACCTGCCTCATTGCTGATTCCACTACTATGGAATGATGAGGAAGTTGAGTCTTTTGAAACCCTGGAGAGGGGGGCACCTGATATAAGAGATCAGTTGCTCTGGAAGGTGGGGGTACCTTTAATGGTGCTTCCCACATTCCTAGGAGAGCCTGCAAGGAATGATGCAAAGGAAGCATTATGTTCTCCTTTGCTTTGGTAGAAACAGAGCCTTGTGCAGGATCATGTCCAAGGACAGGAATGGCAAGGGATCTTGCTATATCCAGGAGGAAACTCTGAAAAGAGGGATCCCCAACAGGAATCTCCCTTGGACAGGTTAGATCTGAAGAACTAGCCTGAGCACCGAAAGAGCTATCCAAATATATAGGAATAGAAGATCCCACACAGTGCAGTGTGGAATGCTTAAGGGATGGTCGCCGGTACTGGCTGTCAGGAGCAGCGACCGTCATTACCACATTGTCCATGCCAGGTATAGACTCCAAGCTTGGTATAGAAGGGAGCAATCCTGTTGTAAGAAGCATGGCAGGAGTTGGCCACGATGCTACTGTGGATGCCGGTACTGATGCTAATACCGGTACCGATGTCAGAGCCGAGCCCGACACAGACACTGGAGCAGCCTTTGGCAGTTCAATCGGTACTGAGGTATTTGAAAACCTCCGGTCGCTATACTCAGTACCGAGTCTCCAGTATCGATCGGTGTCTGTACCAACATGTGTTGGTACCCAGTCCTCCCGACTAGAGATCAATTCCAGACTCGGCATCAAGGGCAAAGAGCCTGATGAGCGAAGCATGGAAGGCACCAACTGCATGGGTAATGTGGACATCGGTACCGACTTCGGTACCGTGTCTGATACCGGTGGAAGAAGGCCAACTGGCGGCAACTCAAACAGCCTCAGGGGAACCGAGAGTTGTGGATCTGAAGTATTGGAACCGAGCCTTGGGTACCGCCCGGAGCAGGTACCAAGGCGAGTCGGTACCCAGTCCTCCAGACTGGAGATCTATTCGAGACTCGGCATCGAGGGTAGTGAGGCTATCGATGCATGTCTGGAGGGTACCGACATCGGTGGTAGAATCAGCACTGGTACTGATAAAGGAAAGTCAGTCTAGAGGGTATCCACCGGTCCTAAAAGGTACAGAGGATGCCAGATGACCATCCCTGGTGAGGGGTGTATCATCCAACACCAGTGCCGATGCTGGGGTATTGGTACCGCTCGAAGCAGATGCCACTACCAGACACGGCTCAGGTATGTTCTGTGAGGGGTGAACCCCAGGAACAACCTGAAACCCCTCAAAGGCTTTGGAGACCAAAGACTCCCGCTGGGGTTTTGAAGCCAGTGGGCCCTCGAGGGCAAGGCCGGAGCCGTCTACATGCTGTGCATGAGACCTACCACTCGAGGGCTGGCTAGTCTTAACAGACTGTTTGAGGGTTACCTGATCCTGTGTAGAAGAAAGGGACGGTGCTCTGACGTCTGAGGGAAACTGTATTGAGGGAACCTCGATGTTGAAAACCTCTTCTCACAAAACTGTTGCCTGACGGCTCGAGAAAAAAGGTCAGGGCCCAAGCAGGTTAGAAACCGATATTGAGGGTCTAAAAATAAAGTTATACCGCCACAGTCTGAACATCTCCATATTTTTTGGCGTTCCTTTCTGACTTTGTTTCCGGTAGCCTGTGATTGTATTGTACACCGCCCTGACGCTTCGGCCTGGGCGGTTAATCAAATGTTGTGAATAAAGATAAAGATCTTGGAGGAAGTGGCTGGCGGTTCCATGAAGGAAAAAGGAGGCCTGAAAGGCCTGAGAAACCGTGAAACACTATGAAGAAAAAATATCCCTTGAAAAAGGAGATTTCACAGGAAAAGAAAAGAAAACACCGGTGATACCGGTGACGTCGGGGAGACAGCTGCGATCACAAGAAAACTAAAGAAATAAAACAAGAATTTTCTGTGGTGACAGGACGACATCCTGCCGGCTCCGCGGAAAAACACAAACTGAGGAGAGGAAGTTGGGAAAGGCGGGAAGGCAGCACGCAGGCGTGGTGGGATGCTTCCAAAAGCTCTTTGATTGGATGCTGGGAAGCATTCCCACGCAGACTCTGTCAGTACCAACATACCCATATGTGAAGACTCATTCCTGCTTGTTCCTGGAGATAGCACTGACCCTTGAACTCTGCAGGTAGGGTGTTGGGGCACAGAGTATGGTTAACTGATGTGGAAATATCTAGCTGACTGTGCTCACTTGGTATGTCTCAAAAGACCAATGTCAGAGTCTGTTAAGGCTGTGGTCTACAAGGTCGAATGCTGTGAGGTCAAGGGAGATGGCCATAAGGAACTGCCCTTGATCTAGTGCTGAATGGGCTTTGAGAACTGAGGTGAGGCTCGTTTCTGTGCTATGATCATGGCAAAACAGACTGGCAAGGCTGCAGAGTATGCATGTGTGTTCTACACGACCCTTCAGTTGGGAAGAAGACAAAACAGTTTGGATAAGAAAGGGGAGATTTGAGATGGGATGGTAGCTGATTTGAGGGATCTAATTTAGGTCCCTTTAGGATGGTCAGAATTAAAGCCTCTTTCCACATGTGTGGAAGAGAGACTGATGTAATGTGTTGATAGTGATCTGGATAATTGGGATTAGACCCAGTGCAATCTCCAAGAACCAGTTGGAAGGGATAGGGTCAAGGGCTCAATTGGTCTCATCTTGCTGAGCTTTCTGGAGTGACTGTTCAGTAATGAGGCAAAGTTAGAGCTGATGTGGCAGGTTTGGAGATTACCCATCCTGTGGAGGTAGTGGGCAGAAGCAAGGGACAGCAGTTACCTTTGCAAGGGAGTGTTGCACTAATGTCAAGTGGGAGGAAGCAGGTAGAATTGGGACCTGAGGAAGGCTTAAGGATAGATAGCTGGGAGACTATAGTGAAGATGATTTTAGACAAATGGGATGATTTATTCATGTGGAAAGCCCTGTTCAGCTAATAAGACTTGGGATCTGTAGTAGTGGTGGCGGTGCCTAAAATAAGGCTGGAGGGAAGCGTGTTTTTCTTCAAGCTCTCAGCAGCCTGTAGCTGCCATGCCAGCAGCAGAAGGCTCTGATGGTACCAAGGAGATTTCTTCTGGAGGGGTCGGGGGGGGGGGGGGAGGGGAAGGGTGAATTGTGGGGCCAAGGCATCCAAGTGCTGAGCCAGGGTTCCAAGTGTCAGGCCCTTTGAAAAATATCTTACAGCATAATGTGATCACGATAACTTATGGTGATCAAATTGGATCTTTTGGACCTTTACAAAGGACAGAAAGTCCAAACTGTCACATGGATTTACTAGGCAGGGTGGTTAGTCACCTATTTAAGCACATGATTCTAGTTAGCCAGTTAACTGCATTATGGAAATTAAGGGCTGGTTAATTGCTTTACAGTTCCCAAGTTAGTCTTATTGATAGCACAGTTACTTACCTGTATCAGACGATCTCTGGGAACAGCAGGAATAAGTCTTCACATATGGGTATCGTCGGTACTGACGGAGCCTGCATGGGAATGGCTCCCCAGCATCCAAAAGGAAAGCTTTTGGGAGCATCCCACAGCACCTGCACGCTGCCTTCCTGCCTTTCCCAACCGCCTCTCTCCAGTTTGAGTTTTAAGCTGAGACAAAGAGAGAGAGGAAAAGAAAGATAGAGAGATACAACTCCTAGGGGAGGTGGGTGGGTTGTGAAGACTTATTCCTGCTGTTCCCAGAGATCACCTGTTACAGGTAAGTAACTGTGCTATCTCCAGGAACAAGCAGGAATGAGTCTTCACATATGGGGACTCCCCAGCTAGAGATGCCAGGGAGATCCACAAGGTTGTGAGTCCCTGAGAAGGGCTCTACCTCCCTCCATGGATCTCGGGCATCCAACCAGGGATGGGGGTAGGAGTTTAAGCATGGAACAGGTGTTTAAGAACAGCCTGACCAAACAAGGCATCCCGGCGGGAGTCCTTGTCCAAGCAGTAATGGGCTGTAACGGTATGAACCGAGGCCCAGGTGGACGCTCAGATTTGGTCGATGGACACAGTTTAGATGAGCCATAGAGGCTGCCATGGCCCTCACATTGTGAGCTGTGACATGGCCCTCCAGAGAAAGGTTCTTACTCTGGTAGGCGAAAGAAATACAATAAGCAATCTAATTGGACAGAGTTCTCTTAGAGACTGGAAGTCCTAAATGAGAGGGATCAAAAGCAACAAAGTTGAGAGGACTTTCTATGTTGCTGTGTCCTTTGTAAGTAAAAAGCGAGTGCTCTTTTACAATCCAGGGTATGGAGATTCCTCTCTGCACTTGATGCATGAGGTCCTGGAAAAAAAAGACAGGTAAATATACCTCCTGATTTAGATGAAAAGGTGAAACCACTTTAGGCATAGTGTGGATTGGTCCTGAGGACTACCTTGTCATGATGGAACCTTGTATAAGGAGGATTAGCCACCAAGGCTTGCAGCTCACTGATGCGGCGAGCTGAAGTGACTGCAATGAGAAAAATAACCTTCCAGGAAAGAAATTTCAAGGAGGTAGTGGCTAAAGGTTCAAAAGATGGCTTCATAAGCTGGCCAAGAACCAGATTCAAGTCCCATGCCACTGGAGGTGGTCTAATGGGAGGTTTAGTCAAAAGAAGGCCTCTCATGAATCTTGCTATAAGAGGATGAGAGGAAATAGGCTGTCCATTGAGGGGCTTAAGGGATGCTGCAATAGCACTCAAATGGACTCTTACTGAATTTGTTTTAAGGCCTGCATGGGTTAAATGCAGCAAATACTCTAGTAAAGAATTCAGAGGTATTGCAAGAGGGTTAAGATCCTTCTCTGCACACCAAATGGTAAACCTCTTCCATTTAAAAGCATAGGAACGTCTGGTGGAAGGCTTTCTGGAAGCATGAAGGATATCCTTCACTTGCTGAGAAAGATGCAAATCTTGAAGGTCTAGGCCTTCAGCAACCAGGCCCTGAGATGGAGACTGGGGATTTGGGTGCCACAACGTTCCCTCCTCCTGGGATAGGAGGTCTGGAGCAGATCCTAAGTCCAGGGAGGGAGCTTGAGAGAGATGCAGAAGTAGCGGGTACCACACTTGGCATGGCCAACGTGGTGCTATGAGGATCATAGACCCCCTGTCTCTCTGAAGCTTGAACAGTGTCTTGGGAATTAGAGGAATGGGAGGAAAGGCATAGAGGAAGTCTTGCCCCCAATGGAGGAAGGCATCCCTGGCCTGAACTCCCTGACATGGAATCCTGGAACAGAACCAGGGAAGTTTGGCATTCCACAGACTTGCAAACAGGTCTGTCTGGGGTTCCCCAAATTTGAAAGATCCTGGTTATCTGGTCCCCATGGAGGGACCATTCATGTGGAAGCAGAACTCGACCGAGTCTGTCTGCCCAAGAGTTTTGAACCCCTGGAAGATATTCATCTCATGGCAGCCTATGATGCTCTCTGGTGAAGGCCCACAATCTCAGAGCTTTGTTGCAAAGCGACAGAGCCAGTCCCCCCCTGCTTGTTCACGTAGAACATGGCTACTTGTTTGTCTGAATGAGCAGGGTGTGGAGGACTCAGAGCTAGAAAAATTGCTCTGAGCTCTAAGAGGTTGATATGTAGAGATGTCTCCTGTGGAGACCAGATGCCCTGGGTGGAGAGATCTTGTAGATGAGCCCCCCAACCCTTTGGGGAGGCATCTGTTGTGAGGGTTGCTTGGGGTAACACCTGTTGAAAGGGGGACCCCAGCAACAGATTTTGGGTGGACTTCCACCACTGGAGAAAGCAAAAAAGGCGACTGGAAGTTGCTATTTTGTCTGACAGGCACCCTGATGCCTGGGTCCATTTGGGTGGACAAAGTCCATTGAGCTGCCCTCATGTGAAGGCGAGCATAAGGGACCACATGCACAATGGATGCCATGTGGCCTAACAGTTGTAACATCTCTCGAGCAGTTAAGTGGGACTTTAACTGAATCTGGGAGGCTAACTGCACCAAGCGTAGGCAACGGGCCTGGGGAAGATAGGCTCTTGCAGTGGTGGTATCCAGTAAGGCCCCTATGAACTCCAGAGATTGAGTAGGGGTGAGATGGGATTTTGGGATGTTTATTACAAGTCCCAGATATTGAAGGATATGGCTTGTGCAGGCCAGGGAAGCCTGGGCCTCTGACTGGGATGGAGCTTGGATGAGCCAGTCGTCCGATATGGGAATACAAATATTCCTAGAGTGCGTAGAAATGCAGCTACTACTGCCATGCATTTTGTGAACACCCTTGGGGCAGAGGCCAGACCGAAGGGAAGCACTCTGTATTGATAGTGCTTTCCTTGGAAAAGGAACCTAAGGAACCTTCTGTGTGTTGGATGGATGAGGACATGGGTGTACGCATCCTTGAGATCTAGAGAACAAAGCCAGTCCTGACTCTGGAGGTATGGAAGGAGAGTACCGAGAGAAGTCATCTTTAATTTCTCCTTGCACAGAAACTTGTTCAATTCTCAGATCTAAAATGGGTCTGTAGCCCCCTGTTTTCTTTGGGATGAGAAAGTAGGGGGAATAGAACCTTGAGCCCTGTTGAAGGGGTACTTCTTCTATTGCCCCTTGGGCAAGAAGGGTAGCAATCTCCTGACCCAGAAGGTCAAGGAGAGATGTTGGAGAATTGAACTGTCTCACCATGGTGTGAGGGGGAAGGTTTAAGAAATGAAGCTTGTACCCTTCCCTTATGATGGAGAGGGTCCATTGCTCTGCTATGATTTGTTCCCATCTGGGAGCAAAGTGAGCTAACCTTCCTGGAATGGTGAGAGGCTCTGGATGTTCTAGAGCCAGAAAGGCTAAGTTCTCTAGTTGTAAGTCAAAGGCCCTGAGGTGGCTGAGGTTGTTGGGCCGTAGCAGTCCTAGCAGCCTTAGGCATGGCCTGTTTCAGTTGTTGCCGTCTCTTTGTAGCAAAACGACCTGCAGAAGATGCCTGCTGGACCATAAGCAGAATAATATTTCCTTTTTTGGGGAAAAATCCCTTTTTGAACCACCTTTTCTTAAAAGGAGCAGAAGTAGACTTTGAAAGTCTATCTAAAGCAGAATTTTCAGCATCCATCTGGGTGGCCTTTGCTTGCCAATCTTTGTCAAAAAGGTTTCCTAGTCCATCCTGAATCCAGGGTTCCAAATCAGAAGCTTGTAACCAAGCAACTCTGCGTGCACCTATAGCAATAGCCGAGGCTCTGCTGGCACCTTCAAAAGAGTCAAAGGCTGCACGGTTGGAAAACTTGGAAATATCCTGGGCATGTTTAAGCCAGGTGAGAAACTCTTCCCTTTTATCTTCTGAAATAAAAGGAGACAAAGTTTGCAGATGATCTAACTTTTTAGAATCATCCCCATATAGACTATAGGAGTTGATTCTGGCAACAAGCATATTGGCCTGGAAAATTCTCCTGCCAAAAAGGCATCTAAGGTTCTGCATTCTCTTCCTGAAGAGTGCCTTTTTGTACTCTTGATCTTTTTCATAGCAGACTCCACCACAATGGAGTGGTGAGGAAGCCGAGTCTTATGAAAGCCAGAACAAGGAGGAACACGATACATGGTGTCCAACCTACGAGAATGAGGGGAGGTGGTGAGAGGAGTCTTCCATATGCCCAACATGTGATCATAAAGAATCTCATGTATTGGTAAAGTGGCTGCCTCTTTAGGAGCCTTAGGATATTGTAAAATATCTAATTTTTTGGCTCTAGGCTGTCTCAGGGGCCACTGAGATGGAAAGGCCCCTGGCCACTTCACTAATGAAGTCTTGAAAAGACAAGTCTTCTGGAGGAGACATTCTCCTTTTTGGAGAAGAGGGCTCCTGAGGAAGGATCACTGATGCTTCGATAGAGGCCTCTGATCCATCAGAGTCTTCAGAGGAATCGAAGTATCGCCTGTCTGGATGCTCCTGCAGAGCCCGATACACGTACCGGGTGGTATCAACATCGGGAGTGATCAGTACTGATTCGGTAACGATGGGCATCACAGAACAGTGTACCGCTGCAGTCGACACCAAAGCCGATGTCGATGCAATCTGTACTGGCACTGGAACCGATATTGGTGCCGGAATCGGTACCGACAACAGAGTTTGTTGCAGTACCGAAGGCGTCGCAGCTTGGATGAATGCTGTGATGGCCCGCTGCATGGTCAGAATATTCTGATCCATCGATGCCACCAATGTCTGGATGTCGGTACCAGTGGGAACCACCGGTACCCCAGAACATGGCAACAGGTGATCGGTCGAGGCTGAGCCATCAATGTCAACCTGTGACCCCATAGATAAAGCTTTGGAAGCCGGAGCCTCCTGCTGGGGTAATTTTGCCGGTGCAGATTCCTTGAGAGCAAGCCCGGAGGCATCTTGATACTTAGAGGGAGATCTACTCTTCGAGGACCGGCTGGACTTAAGTTTGGTTACCTGAGATCCATGGGAGGAAGAAGCCCTGGAAGACGTCGATGCCACCGAAGCTGCAGAGGGAAACAGGGTACTGAGCTTGGCTGCTTGATTCTGTAGACCTTTTAGACATCATGGAACAGGACTCACAATCCGTAATGGAATGGTCAGGACCTAAACATTTTAGACACCAGTCATGGGTGTCGGTGACAGAAATAGTGCCGCTGCACTTCGTGCACTTTTTAAACCCGGAGGCGGGCTTTTCCATGAGGAAAATTTTCATAGGCCTAAGGCCACAAAGAAAAAATGCACTGAAGTGAAAAACACAGGTTTTTTTTTTTTTAGAATAAAGAAAGAAAAGACTGGCGGTACCGGTCCGGCGTCGAGAAGGCAGACACACGACCAAAGAAATAAAAGAAAATAAGAAATTCTTCAGCGGTGACAGGAACACGACCTGCTGGCTCTGTGGAAAAGAAGAACTGGAGAGAGGTGGTTGGGAAAGGCGGGAAGGCAGCGTGCAGGCCCTGTGGGATGCTCCCAAAAGCTTTCCTTTTGGACGCTGGGGAGCGTTCCCGCGCAGGCTGTCGGTACCGACGATACCCATATGTGAAGACTCATTCCTGCTTGTTCCTGGAGATCTTACTTTATACATTGGCTTTATTTAACTTTATATACTGCTTAGTCAAGAAATCCAAGCAGTTTACATAAACTTTTTTACATAGAATTTCAAAACAGAATAACTTCAGATATAAGTTTACGACTGAACATATCCCATTTAAGAACCTATATACATTGATATGGTGATAGTTTACTTACCAGTTAATGTCCTCTCTTCAAGTCCTGTTAGACCAGTCCAGACAAGTCGTTTGTGTTCCCCTACCAGTAGATTTCATTGGTTCAGACAGCCAATGAAAAGCCCAGGTTTCAATGAGTTCATTATGCCTCTATATACCTCAACCAGGTCTCTTGATTATTCATCCCAAAGCTTATGGGAGAAACATGGCAAGCCTCATGAAACCTCAATTTGGGTAACAGTCAAGAACTATGTGCAGGAACACACAGAAGGCTGTCAGTAGAAGATTAACCTGCACAGCCAAGTACAAAAATCATAGCAGACCTAAGATACTGCAGCAGGACAGAGCAATACATTGAGCAGGCGGTCCTGAATTGGTCTAGCAGGACTCAAGGAAAGGACATTAACTGGTAAGGGAATGTCACCTTCCATATCATTCTGCTAGACCAGCCAGTCAAGTGTGATATAGCAGTTACTTACCCGTAACAGGTGATCTCTGGGAACAGCAGGAATAAGTCTTCACATATGGGTATGTCTGTACCGACAGTCTGCGCGGGAACGCTTCCCAGTGTCCAATCAAGAGCTTTTGGAAGCATCCCACCACACCTGTGTACTGCCGTCCCGCCTTTCCCAACTGCCTCTCCTCAGTTACGTTTTAAAGCTGAGACAAAGAGAGAGAGAGAGGAAAGTAAGATAGAGATCCACCTACCTCCCCAGGAGTTGTATCTCTATCTTACTTTCCCCTCTCTCTCTCTTTGTCTCAGCTTTAAAACGTAACTGAGGAGAGGCAGTTGGGAAAGGCGGGACGGCAGTACACAGGTGTGGTGGGATGCTTCCAAAAGCTCTTGGACACTGGGAAGCGTTCCCGCGCAGACTGTCGGTACAGACATACCCATATGTGAAGACTTATTCCTACTGTTCCCAGAGATCACCTGTTACAGGTAAGTAACTGCTATCTCCAGGAACAAGCAGGAATGAGTCTTCACATATGGGGACTCCCAAGCTGAGATGCCTGGAGTCCTAGCATGTCATAGGGTGGAACATGCTATCCCCCACAACACCAGGCATCCTGAGGATGGAGGGTAGGAGTTGAAGAAAGATGCTGTGGAACAGCTAACCTAGCATAGGACTGCTGACAGGGAGTCCATATGTGGATGATAATTGTTAATGATACTGCAAAGAATATTGCAATATGGAACTCCCTTAACAGGATTTCACAGAAGTATGGAGGTTCATGGAATCTACTGGGAAACCCAGTAGAGGAACCTCAAAGAGGACCTCACTGTAAAGTGGAGGTAATAAACCTGTAGGAAAAACAGAGGTCAGAATCCTGAAAGTTAACAGGTAACCCCAGTAGGAAAAACTGGGGTAGTACAAAAACGGTGTGCCTTCAGCAGAAGGCTTTATGACAAAAACCCAACTCTTTTGGAGGCAGAGTGGCTCACTCTTAACAAAAGAGAAAGGTTAACCGATTTGGACAAACAGGCCCAGTCCTTGTGGGGAGAAAGGGTATGGGAACCCCTTGTATCCCAAAAGAAAGGATACATGCCAGAGGCGTTAGAGCCTGTGATTAGCTGAAGACCCGCAATGTCTCCTACTGAAGTCAGCTGGGAGAGATATTGGAACATGGAGAGCTTCAGAGGTACCTAACCTTAAGGTTAAGGTAGGTGTTAACTACCAAAGTGGTTGTGAGTGTAGGACCCCAAAACATGCTGGATAGCATAAGTATGGGTAAAGCCCATCTGTCAGAATCATATAGCTATATGAGCCTCGACAGTTAGGTAGATAATGCAGAATACATATCTACCGATAGTAAAAAACACACACACACATATAGATATATGAGAATATATCTATAGTGAGATATGAAGGGCATAAAATACACACAAATGATAGACAGACATCTGTAAGATGTGTGCTATAAGTATGAATATATAGGCCTCTATATGGAAGTCTGCAAGAAGCAGACAGAGATGTGTCTACAAAAAGGTACTCACATGGGAAAATGTGGAGGGGAAATATTCATTTAACAAGGTGGAACCTACTTGAGAAGATATATAGAGAATCAATTCCCACTAGTTATGGCTACAGGGATGCTAGGTAGTAGAATAACCAGGAAGGTTACATGAAAAGCAGAGGATGATATCAGTCTGCAGCCAGCAAGTCCCGAGTATTCTACAACTCTAGCATGGTAAGTGAACAGAAGACGCATAGGAATGAGATACCATGCTGACCTGCTTAAGGGCAAAAATGGTATCATGCGTTCTTACCATGAGGACAAGCTGGAAGGAGAAAAGATATTCCCTATTGGAACTACTATGGACCAAAGCAGGGAATTAGCAACTCCTTAATCTTTCACATAAAAGGAGGCCTATGTCCTTTATATTAAAAAGGAGAACTTTTCTAGTCATGGGAGACATGATTGAAAAAGCCTTTCAACCATCTAGTATAGCTGTTGGAGAAAAATACCCCCCTCATGCTCTCTAGCAAGGGCCCATAGTGGAGAGTTTCTCTGTAGAATTGCAGAGAGCATGATGCAGGAGAATGAGGAGATAGGTACTGGCTCTCCTGCAGCCAGTTCTATGTCAACTATGCTGCCAAACCCAGGGGAACGGAGATGGCAGAAAAAGATGACAATCCAACAAGCTTGTAGTGAAAAATTTTCCCCAAGACAGATGACAGCACTGACTTGGAGCCACTACTAGGACCAGACAGAATGTTAGTGGAGGACAAATCTGGTTGCTGGTGGACAAGAACCAGTGGTCCAAACAGTAAGGCTCCTGCATTGGCAGTTGCTGGCCAGACAGCAGAAGAATGGTACTGTTTAAAACAGAAAGGACAGACAAGAGTGGAAAACTCTTGACGTGTCTGATGAACTGCTTGAAAGCAAGATTGAAAAGAGGAGTCAACTCAGGGAAGAGAACTCCTCAATGGAAAAGAAAGAAAACTAGAGGCTGAAGAAAAAGCCCTCCAGTGAAGCAATACCGCTCTTAGAGGAAAAACCTGGTAAAAGGGTAAAGAGAATGGAGCTGAAGAAAACTTACAAAGTAGTAAGTTTATAGAAAGGAAAAAAAAAAAAAAAAAAAAAAAAAAAAAGACATGCTGGCACAGGAAACTATCGTTTGATAGTGGATAGACCTTTCCCTAGCAGGAAAAAAGAGGAGAACCCTGTGACCTAGAAGCATGAACATCCTGACAGCTCAGAACATAGAAAGAATGGATGCCTTTCGAGAAGAGATCCATGTTTAGGATTTAGAATGACAGCAGTGGAAATGTCTCTATTGAGAAGCAGCAACTGCAGATTGTAATCCCAAGAGTCACAAGCATCTGATGGATTGATCAGAAACCCTGTGGTTACTGGGTTTGCTGAGCCTGGTGAGAGGTTGAACTCTGCAGACCAGGACAATGCTTCCCCTGTTTGGGAACATCTGTATGATGGGCAGATGATGCATAAAACCTTCTCCTCTGGGAAGAACGTTTGGTAGGACATTTCCTGTCCCAGTAGGTAGAAGGTGGTGCAGAACAGCCCCTAGGAACAGGTAAGTCAGTGGAGAACTGAGTAACCCGACGTAAAGACTCCTTGTTGAAAAGATTGTCTCCAGTGCAAGGAGTATGTCCCAGTCTGTGCTGTGCCCATTTGTCCAAGTCTGAAGCTTGTAGCCAGGCTCTACGTCATGCCCCTATAGTTATAGCAGAAGTCCTGCTAACAGACTTCAAAGTGTCTAGGGAAGCACGAATAAGAAACCAAGAGATATTCTGAAGATGCTTGAGCAGTGAAGAATAGTCTGCACTCTTGGACTCTGGAAGGGAAGGAGTCAAAAGATGTAATTGATTTGTGACCTCCTCAAGAGATACTCATAGAAAATATATGAGAGAATTCTTGCAGAAAGCATAGGTGACTGGAAGGTTTGACGTCCAAAGGCATCAAGTGTCTTAGACTCACGACCTGGCGGATAAGAGTGCTTTTTCTTGCTCTTTACCCGCCTCATTGCCGATTCCACAACTATGGAATGAGGAGGAAGTTGAGTCTTTTGAAACCCTGGAGAGAGGGGCACCTGATATAAGAGATCAGTTGCTCTGGAAGGTGGGGGTACCCTTAAAGGTGCTTCCCACATTCCTAGAAGGAGATCCTGCAAGGAATGATGCAAAGGAAGCATTATGTTCTCCTTTCCTTTGGTGGAAAGAGTCCTGTGCAAGATCATGTCCTGGGATAGGAATAGCAAGAGATCTTGCTATATCCAGGAGGAAACTCTGAAAAGAGGGTTCCCCAACAGGAATTTCCCTTGGACAGGTTAGATCTGAAGAACTAGCCTGAGCACCGACAGAGGTATCTAGATATATAGGAATAGGAGATCCTGCAGTGCAGTGTGGAATGCTTAAAGGATGGTCGCCGGTACTGGCTATCAGGAGCTGCGACTCATTACCACACTGTCCATGCCAGGTATTGACTCCAAGCTTGGCATAGAAGGGAGCGATCCTGTTGAAAAAAAGTATGGTAGGAGTTGGCCACGATGCTACTGTGGATACTGGTACCGATGCCAATACTGGCACCGATGTCGGAGTGGGGCCTGACAGACATCGGAGCAGTCATCCGTGACAGATCAATTGGTACCGAGGTAACCGAAAACCTCTGGGTGCTATCCTCGGTACCGATCCACTGGTATCGATCGGTGTCGGTACCAAAGTGTATTGGTACCAAGTCTTCCAGACTAGAGAGCGATTCCAAACCTGGCATCGATAAGCGAAGCATGGAAGGCACCGACCGTAAGGGTAATAAGGACATCGGTACCAACTTTGGTACCGCGTCTAATACCGGTGAATGAAGGTCAACCAGTGGCAACTCAATGGGCCGAGGGAACCGAGAGTTGTGGATCCAAGTCATCGGAACTGAGCCTTCAGTACTGACTGGAGCCGGTAACCAAGGCGAGTCAATACCCAGTCCTCCAGACTTGAGATAGATTCCAAACTCGGCATCGAAGGAAGCGAGGCTATCGATGCACGTCTGGAGGGTACCGACATCGGTGGTAGTATCGGTGCTGGTACCGATAATGGAAGGTCAGTCTGGAGTGCATCCACCGGTCCTGAAGGCACCGAGGATGCCAGATGACCATCCCTGGTGAGGAGTGTTTCATCCAACACCAGCACCGATGTCGGGGTATCTGTACCACTTGAAGCGGATGCCACCATCGGACACAGCTCAGGTATGTTCTGTGAGGGGTGAACCCCAGGAACAACCTGAAACCCCTGAAAGGCTTTTGAGCCCAAAGACTCCCGCCAGGGTTTTGAAGCCAGTAGGCCCTCGAGGGCAAGGCCAGAGCCGTCTACATGCTCTGCATGAGACCTACCACTCGAGGGCTGGCTAGTCTTAACAGACTGTTTGAGGGTTACCTGATCCTGTGTAGAAGAAAGGGACGGTGCCCCTGAGCTGGAAGGAAACCGTGTATCGAGGGAACCTTGATATTGATAACCTCTTCTCACTAAAGTGTTGTCAGGACCCAAGCAGATTAGACACAGACTTCGAGGGTCTAAAAATAAAGTTGTGCCGCCACAGTCTGAACATTTCTTGGAGAAAGTGGCTGACAGTTCCATGAAGGAAAAAGAGGCCTAAAAGGCCTAAAACCGTGGGACACTATGGAGAAAAAATATCCCGTGAAAAAGGGACTTTTACAAGAAAAGAAAAAAAGAAAACACTGGCGGTACCGGTGGTGTCAGGAAGACAGCCGTGACCACAAGAAAACTAAAGAAATAAAAGAAGAATTTTCTGCAGTGACAGGACATCCTGCCAGCTCCGCAGAAAAACGAAAACTGAGGAGAGGCAGTTGGGAAAGGCAGGAAGGCAGCACGCAGGCATGGTGGGATGCTTCCAAAAGCTCTTGATTGGACGCTGGGAAGCGTTCCCGCACAGACTCAGTCGGTACCAACGTACCCATATGTGAAGACTCATTCCTGCTTGTTCCTGGAGATACCAAAGCTACACTGTCTCTGTGCAGGAAGACAGCAGCTGACAAAACCCTTGAGCCAAAGACTGTCTGCCCACACATGGACATCCAAACAGTAATGCTTGTCAGAAGTGGAAAGTGATACCCATGTTGCTGCCTTACACATCTGCAGGGGCTATTAAGCTGTGCATTGCCCATGAGGATGCCAGCATTTGGGCAGAATGGGTATACAAATAGTCTGGAATCAACTGGTTCTGCAGCCGATAAGCCAAGGCAATGGCCTCCTTAATACAGTGCTCCAAATTAGCCACTGTCACTCTTGCACAGGCCTAAACAAAAAAACCCCCAAAAAGATACTTACGAAAGGAATGGAGACTCCAAGTACCAGAGAAGCACCCTCTGGACCTCAAGGTGAAGATCCTTATCCTTGAAACTATTCCTTAGAGAAGGGCAGGCAGACCACCTGGTTCATGTAAGAGGGAGAAAGAACCTTAGACAAGGCAGCACAGGCCAAATGGAAAATAGCCCCCTTTGAAAAGGAAAGATAAGATCTCAGCAAGACAGTCAGTAGCTTGAAAATCTGCTTTCCAGAACAAGAGAGTCTTGAGTATCAAATCCTTTAAGGAAGCATACTTCAATGGCTTGAAGGGCACTGCCATCAGGGCCCTGAGTAGATAGATCAGACTGGAAGGGAGGACACAGATGCTGAACCTCCAGAGAAAGCATGAGACATGCAGGTGCAAAGCTAGGAGACTTACCAGTCACTGGACCTTGAAAACAGGCAAGAGCTGCCACCTGAACTTTCAGGGGGCTTAGGGAAAGTCCCTTCTCTAGGCCATCCTGTAAAAAGGCCAACTGAGATGCACCTTGGCTGCTGCAGGAGCTATGCAGCTGTCCTGTCCTGGGGAGGTACAGTGCTTGCAAGAGCATGCTGCAAAAGAGGGCCACTGCCTCTTGGCAGAGGGAGTATGATCTGAGATCAGATCTGGTGAGGATGTCATTGGCTTTCCTGGAAATAACCTGGGTGCTACCTGCTATAGGTGGAGGTGGTATCCCTCCCTTACCACCTGCAGTACCCACTAGTCTGATGCACCAGGCAGCCCCCTGTGGGCTGGTCTCTTGGGGGAGGAGAGGAGAGGCCCTGCCCTATGAGTCAGCAGCTCTCCCCAGGTTGAGTGGGACCCGGGGCCTAGTGCTGCTGTGCTTTTGGCTTCTGAGCTCCATGGCCTTGTCTTTTAGGGCAAGAACCTTACTGCTGGCCCAAGAAGGGCTGGTAGTGGTGACTGTTGAAAGGGCCACTTTTTACCCCCTCAGGAACAGGATTTTTTTCCAATAGTTTTATGGGTAAAGGATGAGGTTTTTAGAGAGCCTCTGACAAGTCACCACATTGGCCTCAATCTCTGCTGCCTTGTCAGTCATAGGCTTGCTGAACCGATTCTCCTGGTGCAGGGGATGTCAAGCAGTTTGTCTTGGACACATTGCTTGAGGTCAGAAGACTGTAGCCAGGCTTGGCACCAGATACCAATGGCAGTCACTGCTACTTGAGCTGCTGACTTGATGCAGTCATAGGCTGCCCAGGAGACCTCTGTAGTCCTTGATCCCAGAGATCAGAACCACTGGAGGGGTTCCCTAGCAAGCCCTGCTGAAGATCTGGGCAACTCCTGGGTTAGGGCCTTCAGGTACATGCCTACATACAATTCATTCATAGGCTTGGATCTGACAACCCAGCATAGAGCCCTGGTAACACTTGCACCCGAGGGTGTCTAAAGCTCTAGCATCCCTTCCATGGGGAACAGAAGAGTGGGCCTTCTGACTTAAGTTTTGGCAGAGTTGACTCGGCCATGGAGTTATGGGAGCTGGGGGAGCTGGTGTTTGTGAAACCCTGGACCCTTCCACTGTCAAGGTGCCAGCTCACCACCAGCACCAACGCCAGCATCTCCCACATTCCGAGCAGAAGCTGCTCAAGGATCAGCTGCATGGGCACAGTTTCCTTGGGTGGAGACTCATACTGGAGAATCTCCAGTTCTTTGGTGGGTGGATCTTCCTCTGCTTTGGTTTGCACTGAGGGGGCTCTGGCCATATCCTTGACAAAGTCATAGGCTGCCATGTCCTCTGGAGGATGGCACCAGGGGAGACAGGTCTGAGGGAATCTGCTGTTTGGTTCTGGGGGTGCCTCACTGTCCATCTCCCACATGGAGTCTAGAGGTGACAACTAGTCAAAGGTCCTGCAACTCATTACATCAAGGCTGATGCTGAGGGGCTGGTGGCCTCCAGAGGACCTGGGTTCATGTTGTAGAAACTGGCCATGGAGGATTGGAAGCCTGAGGTATGGGACAGAGACCTCCACTGGTGCTGAGGGCTTACCCAAGGCCGATGATGCTCTGAGCTTGGCTGACAAGGGACTCCCTCAGTCAGGGCCTAGATTGTCTGCATCTGCCCTGACAAGCCAGACATCACTGCTTACTGCAGGGCCAGGTTAGCAGCGATGTTCTGCTCTAGAGCTGCCATTCTGGTTTCCAAACCTAAAGGCTCTGCAGTTTTCAGTGTTGGAACTAAGGATCTTGGGTCTGGCACCAGCAATCTGGCGAGTGCATCCTTGACAAGGACTATGGCCTCTAGGAAACTTGCAGTCTTTGCCAGCCAAGGAATCCTTTGAGGATATTGATGGGTGGCTCTTGGAGCCACCCGAGTCCCTCTGGTGCCACCTTGGCAAGCTAAGCATTTTTTCTTCAGGGTCTGGTGTCTTCTTGGAGGAGCTGCTACTGCAGGACTATGATACTTTGGCCTCATTGGAAGTGCTGGACTTTGAGCTCAGCATCAGGGAGGCTGGTGCCAAGTCAGACCTGGGGAGCAGTCTTTTCTGCAACTGACCTCTATTGGTCTTAGGCATCATGGCCTGGCACAGGTTGCAGGTGGTGCTGTCATGGTCTGGGTCCAGGAAGTGCAGACGGTCATGGGTGTTGGGTAACAGACATGATTTGACTGAAGTGGTTACATTTTTTAAACCTGAGGGGATGTTGTGGGGAAACACCTGGATGGTGTTGACCACTGGGTGAAGAATGGCATGAACACCAGTTGAGGTGAGCTTAGATTAAAAAGACAAGGGAGCCGACTCAAGGCAGGGAGGAGGAATTGGTACACAAACCAGTAAACTAAGGATAAAGATTTTTTTCTGGGGAAACAGACATCTGTTGGGCTCTGTGGGAAAAAAAAAAAAAAAAAAAAAAGAGACTGAGCAAGATGGCATTCTTGGGAAGGAAGGGGTCCATGCATGCATAGTAGCATGTCCCAAAGGCTTTCTTTGAAAGCTGGGGAAATGCTCCACTCAGGCTCTGTTGATGCTATCACCCATATGTGAGGACTGACTTCCTGCTTATTCCTGGAGAAAGAGGCACCAGCCTGCTTCATAGGCCCCTTGGACCCATCTTCCAGAAGGTGGTAAGATTCTCACCCAAATTCATCAGCTTCTCCAAAATTTGCTCCAAAAAGAAGCTTCTCCAAAAAAGCCAGTTGGGCCAACCAAACATTGGAAGATGTCTGCTGCCCAGTGGCAGAACCAAATCCAACACCATGACACCAACAGGGCACCTTCCCTGGCTACCAAACGCAGGTCATACATGGCATCAGAAAGGAAGGCCATAGCAGACTCCAAAAAGGAGTTTTATCTAGTGTAAATCTACTAGAGCAGGGCTCGACAGACTGGCACATACCACCAGCTGCAAAGGTGAACTGGCTCTTCACTGAATCCATCTTGAAATACAGAAAATTCTTTCACAGGAATGGTGGTCTAGCAAATGCAATAATCTGTGCATCCACAATATCAAGCCACTCCTCTGGGAGAGCACACATTTTACACACCCTTATTCCAAGAGTTGGGAGAGTCCCATTCCAACCAGATCATATCCTTGATCACATCTGGGAATAAAAGACAGCAGTGGATTTCTGCATTCCTTGGAGTGGGTGTAACTTCAGCTCCTGCTCTGTGCTGGAAGCATTTATCAAGTTCAAAGTGGATGAGACCCTGGCAAGCAATGCTGCCAGCTCCTCCTCCTGGAAAGCATAGTTACTCACCTGTAACAGATGTTCTCCAGGGACATAGGAATCAGTTCTCACATATGGGTGACATTGGCACAGACAGCCTGCAGAAAATTTCCCTAGCTTTCGAAGAAAGCCTTTGGAAATGCCACCATGCATATATGTCCCCTCCCTGTCCAAAAGTGCCATCTTGCTCAGTCTGGTGCCATAGCTAGAGTCCCACCAAGAAGATGGAAAAAAATGGACAGCAACTCCAAGGAGAGGAGGGAGGGTTGTTAGGACCGATTCCTGCTGTTCTGGTGAACACCTATTACAGATGAGTAACTAGGCTTTCTCCAGGAACAAGCAGGAAGTTAGTCCTCACATATAGGACTCCCTAGCTACAGGCTACTGAGGACCTGTAGGAAAAGGCATGGTGCAGCTGTGAGCAGTCTTAAGTGAATCTGAAGACAGACCTGCTGACAGAGTCCATGGAGAGCCACGTCTCTGGTAGCCTGAGCAAGGGTTGGAGGGCAGGAGTTACTTAAACCCTGAACAGATTATGGAGTACTGCCTGACTGAAGGCACCGCCCTGGTATTATTCCCTTTCCAAGCAGTAATGGGTCGTGAAGGTATGAGCAGAGGACCAGGTGGCAGCCTGGCTGATGTCTGCTGGGTGCAGAGTGGAGGCTCACAACAGATGTTGCCATTGCATGCCATGATCTGGCAGTCCAGTGGCAGCCCAGTCTGGGCCTGGGCAAAGGCAATGCAGTCTGCCACTCAATGGACAAGGTCGGCTTGGTGACCACCTGTCCCAGATGACAGATTGTAGAAGACAAAATTGCCTAGTCTGCTGCAAATAGGACAGGACCCTCTTGCAGTCCAGGGTATGGAGAATGGCTGATGCCAGGTTGGCCTGGGGCCTCAGGACGAAAGCGGGCAACACCACATCCTGGCTGAGATGGAAATCAGAGACAACCTTCAGGAGGAACTTGGAGTTGGTGTGAAGAATCACCCTGTTCTTGTAGAACTTGGTGTATGGTGCCTTGGCCATCAGGGCTTGGAGCTTGCTGACACTGGGCAGAAGTGAGCACCACTAGGAAGGCCAACTTCCGGGATAAGTGTCGAAAGGAACAAGTAGCCAGGGGCACAAAAGGCAGCTGGTCAGCTGCATGAGGACCACATTGAGGTCCTATTCTGCCAGGGATGGATGGATAGGGGGCTTGGAGAGTAGCAAGCCCTGCATGAAATGAGACAAGAGGTTGCCCCAAGAGGGGTTTTCCCTCGATGGGATGGCTTGCTGAGATTGCACTCAGGTAAACCCTGACAGATTTTAGCCCAGACTGCAAGAGATGAAGTACTGCAGGACCGAGTGTATTGGACAGGAGAACAGGTTTATGCATGTCTCCCAACACCAGCAAAACGCACTGTTCTACAAATTTTCAAAAATTGTTTGCTTCAGAAATTAAACATGCTATTTCTTAATGAATTTGATACGCTGAATTCAAATATGATAGTGAAATTGGTCAATTAGCTCCTGTTTCTATGATATGAAGAATTTACATTTTACCACTACGTATGGTGAAAATCGAGCCTAAATCCTTAGATGTAAATCAAAATATTATAAATGAAACTGCACAAACATGTTTTTATAAAATAAAGTTCATAAACATACTTAGAAAAAAGAAAAATAAATAAAAAAAAAAAAAAAAAAAAAGTGTAATTATGTCTGCAATTTAACCTCATTAAGAACATTTGTAAGTACATTCTAGCAAGTTTTGTTCTCATTCAGTGGCTTCACGACTCTTCCTAATCTGTTTATTGTACAGAAGCAATGGAATATTCCTTGTCACCGTCTAGCAGTAGTCTGCAAGCATTGATGGACTCCATTTACCCTGATACCTCTTTTCCATGGCTGCAATGTCTTGGTGAAATTGTTCTCCATGTTCATTCACTTACTGCTCTGCAATTTTGTGGGAAAAAAAAAATCTAGGAGTGTAGAAAATGAATCTTTAAGGACATGTTGCAACTAAGGTTTTTGTATGCCTTGAGAAGATCTTGAACAATCTCTTGGTAATCTGCTTTGTTTCCAAGAAAATTTTGTGTCACTGATTCAAATGCTATCCATGCAGCCTTTTCCTTTCTATGCAATAAACGAAGAAATTTGTCATCTTGAAGTGCATGAATCTGAGGGACAACAAGAACTCCTTCCTTAACTATGGCATCACTCAGTCTAGGAAATTTATCACTAAGATACCTGAAAGCAGGTTTAGTTTTATCCATCGCCTTGACAAAGTTTTTCATTAGTCCCAACTTGATGTGCAAGGAAGGCATCAAAATCTTGTTGCTGTCTACAAGTGCTGGAAATAACATTTTTGCTTCCAGGATCCAGTGACTGACGGAGTGGCCGGTCCCTTTTGATGAAATGACAATCTCTAGCATGACTATGCCATTCACACAGGAAGCAGCAGTACTTTGTGTATCCACCCTGAAGACCAAGCAAGAGGGTGACCACTTTGAAGTCACCACAGATTGGCCATAGATGTTGATCATAGTTTATACATTTCAAAAGTTGTTTCATATTGTCATAAGTCTTTCATAAAAGCTGCATGGCCAATAGGAATTGATGGTAGCAAGTTGCCATTATGCAGCAATACAGCTTGAAGACTTGCTTTGGATGAATCAATGAAGAGCCTCCAATCATCTGCATTGTAATTGATATTGAGAGCTGCCATTAAACCTTTTACATTGTTGCATGCAGCAAGATCACCTTCTTTGAAAAAGAACACCAAGTCTTTGACAGTCCCAGAAAAAAGAAATTCGAACATCACCAGCCAGAAGATTCTACTGCTGTAGTCTGGAACCCAAAAGCTCCGCTTTATTCTTCAGGAGATCCAAATCCCTGACAAGGTTGTTCAATTCACCTTGCATTATGAGGTGTGGCTCATTAGCAGTGGCCAGAAGAAACTCTGGGTCACGAGAGGCTGACGGTTCATGACTACAAACATCTTCCTCTTCCTCACTTGATTCTAATAATGATTGACATTTTGGGAATCAGCAACCCTTCTCCATGAGGCACTGGGCGTATTGCAGATGGAATGTTTGGATATTGCAGGTCCACTTACTCTTTCTGGATATGTCTTTCTGAATTGCAGGAACCATGCAGAAGTAGCAATTACTGATGTGATCCGTGGGCTCTCTCCAGATCATTGGAACTGCAAAAAGCATTGATTGCCTTTTCCCATTCATCCATTGCCTGAGATTTGTTGCACATGTATTGCAGCATGTGTGTGGTGCCCAGCTCTTATCCTGATCTCCTATTCTGCAGCCAAAATACAAGTTGTAGGCTTTCTTAACTGCCAGTCATTCTGTTTTTGTGATGTAAAAGTCATTTCACCACAAATATAGCAGAAATTATCTGCATTATTAAACACAAGTATGATGCATCACCAAATACGCTGTGATTGACCTATTGGCATAAAATAATGCAAAATTATTAATTTAATTTTTCTGTGACTAATACACCTTGAGATTTATACTGTCAAGTGATGCAAATTTAAATAATGATTGCATAATCTGGTTTTGGACAGATATTTCTATTGGTTGCAAATGTTGCTTAATACAGTTAATAGCCCCTAATGGCTAATAGCATATCTCTTAGCAACGAGACCTAATCAGCCATTTTCATTATGATTTCTGTGTTCAGTAGCCTTAAATTAGTTTAGAACAGATGCTTTTGTGGCCAAAGCATTTTGGCTTTTGAACAGTGAAACTTGCACCACTTGAAAGCATAAGCCCATCTCATCAAGCCCTTATGAGAGGCCAGTAGGATGTCCTCAACCTCCCTGGGGAGATGAAGGGGTGCTAAGGCGACCTGTTCAGCAGTCAAGCTATAAAGGGACAGGGACCCTAGAATGGGGTGGAGCAGCAAGCCTCCCTCCTGTGTTAGGAGCCCTGGTGACCTCCTGAGAGGGACCAAGGGTTGTGTTGAGAGAATGAGCAGCAGGGGGAACTGACTGCCTGGACCACCTCAGGACCATGAGGATCAGAGGCCATGTCCTGCTGGACCTTAAGGGTCTGTGCTATCAGAGGCATGGGAGGGAAGGTGTATAGCAGGCCCATTGCCCACAAGAGGGGAAGGCATCCAGAGCCACCACAAATCCAGGGAAGCTGAGCATTGGCTGGACTGGCAAAAGGTCCAGGTCTGGGGTGCCCCAGAGCTGGAATAGCCACTGTGCTGTTGCAGGGCTCAAGCACCACTCATGTGGTCCGAGAAGACTGCTCAGTTGGTGCACCAAAGTATTGTCTTGGCCCGGGAGATAGACGGCTGAGGGTAATGTCCTGGCTCACTGCATGCGAGCACAGGGTCACTGCTTCCTGGCAGAGGCTGAAGGATCTGGTGGCCCCTTGTTTGTCTGCATGAGCACCACCTGGTGCTACAGCAGATGCCAGAATGCCTTCAGTGTGAGGAAGGCAGCTCAGTGCTCCAGCAGGTTGATCTGACTGTCCTTGGAGGACCATGCCTCCTGGGTGCACAGCTCTTTGCAATGATTGGCACCTCCCTCTCAGGTTGGGGGGGGGGCCTGTCAGGACTATTGGGGGGGGGGGGTTGGGGTCTGGAAGGGCATGCCCCAGAGCAGGTGCTGTGACCTGTCACCAGACCAAGGACTCAGTCAACTGAAGCGAGACTAAAATGGGGTCCTGGAGTTGGCCTGTCACCTGGATCCACTGTGCAGAGGCACCACTGCACTGCCCACTTATTGAGGTGGGCGTTGTGCACAATGTGGACTGTGGAGGTTATGTGGCCAGGGAGGCCAAGCACCAACTGAGCCAAGAATATGCTGTGACTCTGCACATCAGGTGCCAGGGACATGAGGCAGTCTGCCTAGTCCTGGGGGAGAAGGCCTTGGCCTGGAGAATATCCAGGCAAACCCCTATGAACTCCAGGGATTGCACTGAAGGTGGAGTTTTGGGTGATTGTAGTTTATTTATATTCTCTTATATACCGCGCTATTCTGCATCAGTGTGGTTTACATTGAACAGGGCATTATAACTTGGAGATAACTATTTTACAGGGAACATGGGCTATGGAGGGTTAAGTGGCTTGCCCAAGACCACAAGGAGCACCTGTGGGACTAGAAACCCCAGTCCTTCCAGCCCAAGGTTGCTGTCCTCTAGTGGGATTTGAACCCCTGACCTTCTGGCCTGAAGTACCTTGCCCCAACCACTAGGCCACTCCTCCACTCCATAGTTGATATGAAAGGACAGACCAGATAGAAAAATGACAGAAAAAGACCACATGGCCTATGTTGCTATGACCATGAAGCCCAAGTGCTATAGGAGCCGGATAGTGTGGCCTGTAGGGCCTCTGAGGTAGTGTCCCTTTATGAGACAGTTTAGGTAAGGGTAGACTAAGGTGCCTTGGAGGTAGGCCACCACGAGACACTTGAAGACCCATGGAGTGGAGGCAAGGCCAAAGGGGAGCACCCTGTACTGGTAGTGACTGCCTCCTACCACAAACTGCAGGTACTGTATGGTTGGGGTGGATGAGGATGTGGTATAAGCATTCTTTAAATCCAAGGAGCATAGCCAATCGCCTTGCTGGAAGTAAGGCAGCAGTGTTCCAAGGGAGAACATTTTGAACTTCTCCTGCACCAGGAATCTGTTCAGGTTCTTCAGGTTGAGGATGGGCCTGAGACCTTCTGTTCTTTTCAGGACAAGTAGTATCTAGAGTAGCACCCCCTTCCCCTTAGGTGAGATGGTATGAGCTCCACCACCCCGTTTGAAGAGGCCTGCCAGGTCCTGCGTTAGTAAGGCCTGGTGCAAGGGAAACTGCTGGGGCTCCGTGGGGAAGCAGAGGGGAGGCAGCTGGTCCAGATGAAGATAGCTCTCCTGGATGACCTGAAGCAGCCATATGTTGGTGGTGATGGAGTCCCACCTGTGGGCAAAGTAGACCAGCCTCCCTGTGTCAGCAGCTGATTGTCCAGCAGTCAAAAGGCTATACTGGGGGCATCAAAACTATGAGCCTGGCTGTGCTGGAGCCAGTGGATGGGTCTTTGGTCCTTTAGGCTTGTGAGCCACTGGCCAGAACCCTTACCCTGACCCCCCCTGCAGTGGGGTTGGTGTGGACAGGTATGGGGTATCCTCTGTAGGGTTGGGCAGGAAGGGGGATCGTGTGTGGTGGCATTCCCAAAGGCTTTGACAGCTGGGGGAATGCTGTGCAGGCTCTGTTGGTGCAGTCACCAATATGTGAAGGCTGACTTCCTGCTTGTTCCTGGAGAATAGGTGGCTCACTCCAGCCTCTTCACAATCTTGTGTACTTCATGTCAGAGCCCAGTACTGAGCTACAATCCAAATCTTGGGCAGCTCCCAGCTGTTCTCCATATCCAGAGCACCTCTCACTGGGGATGTTTAGCTGAAGGCAAATCTAACAGGGCTTCCACTCTCAGCCTGCCCCATATAATATTGCACCCAGGGCACCCAGAGGCCCCAGGTTCTGAATTGCTGCACCAGAAGACCTTTCCTGCTGCAAAACAAATTCCGGAGGGGACCATTTGGAGTCTGGAAGCTCTCCTCCCAGAAATGACCCCCACCCCCCAACACAAGGACAACCACTGCAGACCCCCTAGAGGATGAGGAGCAGCTCACAGTAGTCACCAAGCTACCAGCCAGCAAGATATCCTTACCCATAGTACCATCCATCACCTCCTGCCCCGAGGCAGGCAGGCAAGGCTGGACTAATTGCATCCCCTGGCTGAGAGGGGGAGCAGGCCCTTCAAGGAGGGTTCAGAAGCTGCCATGCAAGAGCAGCAAAATCCAGAGAAGAGGCACCTTGCTTGCCACAGCTCAAACATTTCCTGGAAGACAGTTAAAGTATCACAACAGTTCATGCTAAGGCTGTGGCAGCCCAATGGTGCATGTTAACTACACTTTTACTGTGGCAGACATCTGTTTTTTGCAGTACAGGTAGTAGGGAAGGAATGCACATTGGAGCTGTTTGGCCAGTCTGTACAGACTGCATGGTGCACAATAGGAGAAAGTGCTACTAACATGTGCAGAAAACAGCAGGAAACCTTCACACTACACCAATAGTCACCAGCAGTCCACCCTGAATTGTGTCCCAGGAAGACTGAATAGGGAGCCCCCAACAAGGATAATGACAAGGTCAAGCCTTGGTACTCACCCCTTGAGAGCCCCAGGCAGAGAATCTGTGCTGGGATCAGCTCTATTCCCCTGAAACTGTTTTACTGGTCTTTGCAGCACTGTGTTTAAGGTGGAAGGCAGGTCCCTCAGTCTTCTTCAATCTTCAGGAGAGGGCAGGGAGAACAGAGGAAGCCGAGGTTGTGCAAGATTGCTGCACTCTTCCAGATCCTTCTAATTTCTGGCTGTTCAAGCTCTTAAGCATTTGGAGCTGAACCAATTTTCCCTCCTATAGCTACCAGAAAGATCAGTCTAGTGCAGCCTTCCACATCTCACTCAAGTGAATCACCCTCAAGTGCTTGAGTGTTTAATCTTTTCTTCTCAGAGGAGAAAATCCATCCAGCATCGGCTAGCAACAAAAATACCGAAGAGACCTCTGGTGGCTGAGGTGTATAGAGACATAGGAGTGATGTCATTGAAACCTAGGCTTTTCATTGGTTCTGTCTTCACCAATCTACTTGTAGGGGAACACAACCCACTTGTCTGGACTAGTCTAGCAGGACTATATGAAGTCATATTTCCCTTTTTATTGCATAACAGACTGGCCTCAAACACATCCAAACACCTAAATGAGACTTCATGCTGAAGCATGACAAGTCACTAAAAACCCATATAAACCCACATTTAAAAACGCAAACTTCAACAGAAGCTGCCCCATTTATATCAGCAGTCCCATTAACACTTGTCCACCATCTCATGCAACCATCTAAAAAAATTTAAAGCTTCTAAATATCAAATCTGTAAAAAAATTTAGACTGAATATAATGCAACACAGAAGTCAAGCCTTAATTTTAAATTAGGAAAGCTAGTCATCTAGACTTTCAGGCTAACATAGTAACATAGTAAATGACAGCAAAGACCAGTATGGTCCATTTAGTCTGCCCAGTAAGATAGCAAGAGTAGGTGCACCTGCTGCTCTGTGCAGGCCACCCCTCCCCATGTCTTTGTTTTAGGGGTGAACCCACCACTCCTTGTAGGAAACCCCTGTATGTTGAGAAATTAGTTAAGTTTATTTTGATTTTATCCTGTTGCTGTAAAGGGATCCACTGTCTGTCCCATGCCAATTTGAATTCTGACACTGTATTTGCCCTCACCACTTCCATCAGGAGGGCATTCCAAGCATCCACCACCCTTTCAGTGAAAAAATATTTCCTGACATTGCTTTTCAGTTTACCCCCTTGCAGCTTCATGTTATGCCCTCTAGTTTTACAGCTTCCCCATCTTTAGAAAAGGTTTGTTTATTATTTCTCTAAGTATTTAAAAGGTCTGAATCATCTCCTGTCCCTCCTCTTACATATTTAGGTATTCAAGTCTTCTCATAAGGCTTCTGACGCAGGCTCCAAATCATTTTGGTTGCCTTCCTCTGAACAGTTTCCAGTCGTTTTATATCCTTTGCAAGATATGGTCTCCAAAACTGAACACAGTATTCCAAGTGAGGCCTCACCAGTGACTTATACAGTTGCATTAGTACCTCTTCCTTTCTGCTGGTAATTCCTTTGTATGCAACCCAACATCCTCCTGGCCTTTGCCACCGCCTTGTCACACTGTTTTGCCACCTTGAGATCTGCAGAAATAATCACACCATTCTCTCTCCCCCTATCGCGTACATGTCACCTGGATTTCTGCTTCCCAAGTGCATGACACTGTACTTCTTCGCATTAAATTGTAACTGCCAAGCATTAGACCATTCTTCCAGCTTTTGTAGATCTTTGCTCATGCTATCCACTCCCTCAGGGAATCCACTCTGTTGCAAATTTGTGTCATCTGCAAAAAGACTTTTCCATGCAGTCCTTCAGCTATATTTACAGACTTTTTTTATACCGTGCTATTCGACATCAGTGCGGTTTACATGAAACAAACTTATACAGTGCAGGTTGACTGTTCCGTATTTACAACAAACAGGTGCTTAAAACTTGAATAAACTGGGGTAACTATTTACATATAAGCTTCATATCAGGTCCTATCGTAGATTAATGATGGTCTGTTGGTGTATGTGAGATGGTTGCTGGTACACCTACATCTAGGTAGTGTGAGGAATAGGTGGTGTTTTAAAGCCTTCAGAATTGTATTAGGCCAGGGATTGCCTGGATTTCAAGTGGTAGGGCATTCCAGCATCTGGGAGCACAGAATCTAAACGCCCTGTTTACTGTTGTCTGGGTGCACTGAGTTACTGTTTTAGGGATTAACAGTGTGTTTATCACAATATCACTCACAAATACATTGAAAAGTGCCGGGCACAGGACTGAACCCTGGGGCACCCTGCTAATCACCCTCCTTTCATCCGCGTGATCTCCATTTACCATCACCTTCTGTCGTCAGTCAACCAATTTCTGATCCAGTTCACCACCTTGGGACCCATCTCCAAACTACTGAGTTTATTGATAAGCCTCCTATGAGGAACAGTATCAAAGGCTTTGCTGAAATCCAGGTAGATGACATCCATCGTATGCCCCGATCTAGTTCTCTGGTCACCCAGTCAAAGAACTCAGATTTGTTTGTCAAGATCGTCCTTTGGTAAAACCATGTTGCCTTGGATCATGCAACCTGTTGATTTTGAGAAAGTCCACTATTTGTTCTTTCAGAAGCACCTCCATTACTTTTCCCATCACAGAGGTAAGGCTCACAGGCCTGTAGTTTGTCACTCCCTTTTGTGAAGTACCACATCTGCCCTTCTCCAGTCCTGAGGAACTACTCTTGTTTCCAAGGATCTGTTGAAAACATCCTTTAACGGCCCTGCAAGAACCTCTGAGCTCTTTCAGTATCCTGCGATTATCCCATCCAGTCCCATGGCCTTGTTCACTTTCAGTTTTGCAAGTTGTTCTAACACATCGTCAGTGAATGGTGTGGTATATACTTCATTCCCATTTTTATATTTGGGAGTCAGATGGTCCTTTTCCAGGATTTTCTTTAGTAAAAAGAACAGAAGTATTTGTTTAGCAATTTTGCTTTTTCAATGTCACTTTCCACAAATCCATTCCCAGCACTTCTGAGTCCTGCAATTCCATCTGATTTTCCTCCTCTCCCGAATATACCTGAAGATAGATTTGTCACCACATCTTTAGCCTTTTTTCCTCTGCCTTTGATTTTGCTTTCCCTATTTTTCTTTGTATTTTAGTTTGCTCCTGTATTCCTTCCTATGTTCCTCTGCAACTTTTTGAATTTTGTGAAAGCTGTGTTTGTTGCCTTTGAGCAGCCACTTCTTTGGAGAACCAAATAAATATTGTAAGTAAAGTAAATAACAAGAGAAGGAAACTTATCTGTTGCCCCTTTTATTGCCACCTTTAGTTTAGCCCATTGCAACTTCACTTCCCTTATCCCCTCCCACCCTGCCAACTCTTCCTTCAGGTACTTGGTCATTCTACTGAAGTCAGTGTATTTGAAGTTTAGGACTTTGATCTTGCTATGATTGGACTGCACCTTTGCTTTTATCTCAAACCACACCGTGTGATGATTGCTGCTGCTCATAGGGGCACCCACCCAGACATATGACTCGCCCTCACCGTTGAGCACTAAATCCAGCATTGAGCTTTCCCTGGTTGGTTCCATCACCATTTGTTTAAGTGACGCATCTTGGAAAGCATCCACAATTGTTTTGCTTCTTGACAGATTTGCAGAAGGAGTACTCCAATCCACATCAGGTAGATTAAAGTCACCCAATATGTTCACTTTCCCCTTTGTGGCTATCTTGGCAATATCTATCATGAATTCATTTATTTCTTCGATATGAGTCGGAGGTCTGTAGACTACAGCGGTATGGATGACAGTTTCTTGCAGGAATGCAGCACTGACGGTCTAGCTTAGTAGCTTAATGCCAGTGTTAACATTTGGTGAATCCTTGCTAGCTTCCTTGGTTAGATCTTCTATTCCCTATTCTGACTGAGAATGCTGCCAAGGCCTTCATATCAACTAGGGAGTCAGTGCTCAATAGTGATACTTCAGGGTCACTTAAGGTGCATGCATGTCAGGCTCCAAATGAAACCAGTTTGTAGTCCCAGGTCAGAAACCATTGCTGCAATGGCTGGTTTGGTTGGGGGTGGCAAGGACCTCTAAATATAAGGGAAAATACCAGGTAGCGGGAAAAATGGAATCAGGGCTGGTATTTGGCCTTCATGATACCTGAAGGGAGAAGGAAATGTAAGATCCAACATTATTTAAATACTGCCCCATACTTTAGATTTTAGGCTTAGTGGAAACCTAAACAGTATGATATCTGACAGCTATTAGCAAGAAAATCCATCATTAAACATGAGTGGGAGCAGCTCCACACTAAAAATCATGTTACTCTTGTAGTATGCATCTCTGTAGGATCTTTATTTGCAAAACTTTATATACTGCCCTTGCCGAAGCGTACAATACAACAAACTGTGGGCTACAAGAGAGGAAGGAAAAGGAACGCCGTTAAAAGACAGGAAAGACGAAACAAAGAGCAGGTTGAAGAAGAGCACAAGAGAAAACAGATATGGAGCGACTAGAGAGCTGTGGGCAGATTAAACAGGACACAACTAAACCGGATGTGGGGCGGGGGGACAGGACGAGGGGAGGTCCGAGCCATTGGCAGGGGTAGGGAGGTCGTAGGCCTGAAGAGGTGGGTTTTAAGGAGTGATTTGAATTGAGGGAAGGAGGATTCGGTGCGAAGGGAGTGCAGGAGAGAATTCCAGAGGGCGACACTGAGGAAAAAGAAAGCAGAGTGACGGGTGAGTTGTTAGCTGCCCCTATGTTCTATTTACCTCAGGGACATGATGTGTAAGGGATGATGTACCTGGTAACGTCCCCCCCATTAACTTGCAGCCCTGCACTAATAATGCAACCCATATGGGTGTAAGCAGCACAGGAGTTAAGGAGTATATTTTGCTAACTTAGCATGTGGCAAGTATTGAAAAATCAATAACCAAGTGCCCATCTGCCTTTCCCCACAAAATGTATACAGAATCCTAAATAAACACACAACACACCCCCTAAGATGCTAGTTATGGGAATGTGCAGTATTACAATACCTTCACAATGAAATTTAATCCTTCCTGTTTGGGACAAGTGTCTGTCAGAAGCTGGTCCAGTGTACCCGTCATACCACAGCAGTTCAACTGCAAAAGAGAAGGACACATCAACGTTCAAGGCATTAGATGCTGGTTAATTTCTGATATCTTGAAACCATATTAGTTTTGTAACATTTGTTACCAAGTATCACATTAAGTAAATATGGACTCCTAGTGAGATCCTATACCAAATAAAAACTTGTAGGTTGAAAAAACCTACACCTTAGAGCAAGTGTTCAACCCAGTCCTCAGTTCAGGATAACCCTAATGAAAATGCATGAGAGATTTGCATACATTGAAGTAGTACATGCAGGTGTCTCTGGACCCGGGGGGGGGGGGGGGTCTGCAATACAAAAGGCTGGTGGAGCTTTGTGGTGTGGGGGGGGGGGGGGTGGGGGGTGGGTGAAGGGTGAACTGGCTGGCTAGAGAGATGTGTGGACAGGTAAGGAGAAAAAGGGATGGGCTTAGGCTCTTAGCATCTAAGGAAGACTGAACCAGGATCCCTGAACTTTTCAAATGTTAATGAAGAGTCCATGCAGCCAAATGGCACAGCATTTTAATACAGGTTGGGATATGGCTGAAGTCACATGCCATTGCCTTACATATGGGAAGGGGGGGGGGGGTTCTGAAGGCCAGAAGGATTTACTGGCATGTAATACAGAGTCTTCCATATGTGCATCCAACAGCTCACCTATGACCAAGATCAATATGGAAATCATGTATCTGGCTTTTCAAAAGCTTTACATTAGAAATATCAAATTCTGCATGACTTTGGCATCCTCAAAACAGTTTGCTCATAGCCAATTTCATTTTTTGGGAGCCATGAAAAAATACAATTTTATCCAACTTTAATGTGTTCTGCTTTGATCAGTGGATTTTATGGAAAGCAACTTGAAAAATGTTCTGGCAGGTAGACAATTGGAGAGATCTTCATATTTTAGCTGGAACTGCCCCACCATCATGACCTACAGGGTCTGAAGCCTAGAACCCTGTCCTAGAGTAGCAAGTCAAAACAGGTATTGAAGCAGATCCAAGAGTAAATCAAAGTTAACAACTCATTTCAAAGGGATAAGCTATGAGTCTCCCCAAATTTGCTCAGTCAATTTATGGACTCTCCATGAGCTTTTCCTAGCCTTGAACCACACCCTCCAGCAGATTCTAAAGTTTGTGTTGTGTGAAAGATTATATATTCTCAATCTGCCGGTTTGAGTTTTTTGTAATTTTTAGTTTGAAATGTTAAACATCCCATCCACTACTTTATACAAATGGTCATCTCCCTTCAGTTGCCTAATTTCTGAAACAGTGCCATGACAACTGGTGATATCGCTTATTAGATTGAGGGACAGAACAGGACTTTATTCTATTATTTGCATGATACAGGGCTGATGATTGACCTGTCAGACACTTTCACAAAGTGCTACAGGGCTTCGGACTTCCATCTAAAAGGAAGAGTGTTAAAAAATGTCATGTCAGTTAAAGGCTGTTAAGTACTGCAAGAGTAGAACATTTTACAGACAGATATCAGGAAGCTGTGGTATCCATTAGACTGAAAATGAAAAAGAATCAACTTACAGCAAATTGTAATCCCTTTAGGGTTTCCTTTACAGATTCCTCCCTGTTCGTTTGGTATTGCTTGTATGTATCTGTGTAAATATTTGTCAGTTCCTGAACCACCTAGAAAAATACAAGAAAAAAAAATCATGGCACCATTGCACTGTTTTCCCAGAATCCCATTCTGGACAGAAGTTGAAGGTCAACTGAGCAAAGCAACCATTATGAAATGTGACTGGTTCAGGTCATTTCCAACAGGCATAGATATTTACAGTAATGCCCACCTCCCTTCATGGAAGGTGCCAGCTTCCCAACCCACAGGACAGTTGAGAAGGTAGATAAGAGGGTGTCAGTTATGCAAGACAGCCACATTCTTGGTACACTGGAGGATTTTTTTTTTTGTGAAGAGACTCTGCTTTTCAGTCTCAAAAATTGAGGTCTAGAGAAATGAAGGGAGCAGAGGATCCACCTGGATGTACAAGCAAATGAAAGACTGGCTTGGCTCGCAGCTGCCAGTAGTTGAGAGCTTCACATGCCCAGAAGAGGCTTCCTCACACCTTCCTCCCTTTGGTAAAGAGTCTTCCTTAGTCTCCTCAGCTTGCAATCTCCCTAAGCCAGAAAGGTTGAAACCTGTGTTTACATCAGTAAAATGTCTCTTGCATTACCTTTTATCTAGGACTACTGCAACTTGCTCCTCACCAAGCTCACCTTCAATCTGTTCAAAACTCAGCTGCATGGCTAATTTTCCAGTGTCGCTATACTCTTGTAAACTTTAAGTCACTTTTTGGCTCCCTGTCTGTTTCTGCATATAATTCAAACTTCTCCCACAAACACATTCATTCTGCAGCTCATTAACTTATCTCTCTACTCAGCAACTGTGCTCAAGCAAATCACTTATCCATGCCCTTTTCTCCTACTGCTAACTGCAGCCTATTTGTTCCACCTTCTTGCACCATATGCCTGAACAGACTACTTCAGTTGGTACATCAGTGATCAAATCTGGGCTCAGATCAAATCTGGGCTCAAAACTCATCTTTGAGGCTGCTTTTGGATCCTGACTCTTATTCTCCTGTCCACAACCTTATTCCTTTTAAGTTTCCTTTACTTACCCCAATCCATTAACTCAGTCTTGGAACTGCAAGCTTTGTTGGGCCATCTCATGGGTGCAGCACTGCATGTACAGTAGCACTATAGATGTTAGCAGTAGATCCTACGAGATGCTATTTCAGATGATGAAATCACCCGTGTGGCTGCCTTATCTAAGCTTTCCCATGGAGCAAGCAGAGTTGCTTACCTGTACCATAGACAGTGGGGGTATGCAGCCATACTTCATGGTGCTATCTGACAGCACTTGAGTGCCAGGCTCTCCCCCAGCTTAAAGTCATCCTTCAGACTTCACCAAGCATGCATGGTAGCTACCTGCCTGAGATACCTGCCAAAAGAATTCCGCTATGAGCTCTCCTCTAACATATGTACGATACGATTGGACTTGTGCAGATCCTGAAAAATAAGTTCTTGTTTGAAAGATGTGTCTTTCCCTATTTTTTTTTTATTATTATTTTTATATATTTTAAACACACCTCATTACAACACCGATACTGAACACATACTTGTAAGCAGAATAGACACTTCCCCATCCCCCCCACCTTCTAATTCCCCAAACCCCCCCCTCAAACCCCCCCACCCCCCGTCTCCTTGTGCGCTCAACATTACAACTCAATACACGTCTTACCCTAAGCAGCCCCCCTTAAGGAAATCAGAACTCAGTACAACACATCAGAAAGAAAGAAAAAGCAATCAGCAAGGCAGCACTCTGGCCTTAGCGGCATAATCATCTAAATATTGCCATTTTGAGTTTAAGATGACCAGATCCCATTTCTGACCAGCCCTCAAATTGGCGACAAGGACCCCTTTCTGACAAGTTTTTCTGTACTGTTCTCTCATAGCCTGCATATACACACATTAAATTCCACCAGTACATAACATCGAGCTTTGTTGAGTCCTTCCAACAGTTTACAATCAGCTTGATGGCTACGGCCATCATGAAATCAAACAAGAATACTGTATCCTTAATTAGGGATATGCCATCATCCTTAGAACGAAGGATTACAGTCTTCCAGGATAACTGTCCTTGAACACCCAAAATCTCTTGCATATTGCACCAAATACTCCTCCAAAATACCTGAGCATGCGGGCATGCAAACATCATATGTTCCAAAGTGCCAGGGGAAAGACCGCAGGACCAACATTTCCTGTGGACGAATCCCACTTTGTGAGTTTAACCGGGGTTATATAAGCTCTATGCATGAAAACAACGCCCGAGTTATTGATGCCCCCCTGGAAACCCGATTAACTCGCCCCCAGATTTTCCCCCAGTGCTCCTGCGGAATACTAACCCCCAGCTCAGATTCCCAGACCTTGCCAGGACCTGACCCATTCTCAAGGGGCCTATCCCTTAATATCCCATAAAATTTGGAGGATGCACCCTTCAGCCCTGCATGCTGCTCGGCCACCTCCTTTAACTTCCACTCCTCCCTCAGCTCCTCCGCCCAGATATTAGCTTTTAGCAGGCAATGGGTTAATTGTAACCACTGGAAATATTGCTTTGCGGGTAGAGCGAACTCTTGAGCCAGCTCTTCGAAGGACTTCCACTTCTGACCCCGAACTAGCTGCCCAATTTGCCAAATACCTTTATTTGCCCAGTCCTTCCACAATGTCAATTTGTGCCCAATCTTGAGCCTGACATTATACCACAGTGGTTGAGGACCAGCAGGGGGATCCTCCAAAACCTGCTCCAATTCATGATAGGATTGCCGAGTGGCACGTATTACTCTGCCTGCCACAAAGGACTTCGGGAGCCTCATACCAATTAGCAATGCTAATGGAATAGGAGCAACTAGGCGCTCCTCTATACTCAACCACACAGGTTTCTCTCCCCTCGAGTCCGGGCCTACCCAACACGCACCTTGCTTAAGTCTGAACGCATGATGATACTTTCGAAAATCGGGAAATTGGACTCCCCCCTCACTTGTTTTAGCCTTCAGTTTTCTGAGGGCAATTCTGGGTGACTTACCTTGCCATAAAAAATTTGCTAACAACCTCTATCTCACCATAGAAGTGTGGGGGAAGCTCAATTGGAAGCATTTCTAAGACATAATTAACCTTAGGCATCAAAACCATTTTAATCGACTCGACTCTGCCCCACCAAGACAGATGAAGTGGCGACCACTGAACAGTAAAAGATCTTATAGTTTCCGTCATGGCCTTAACATTTAAAGCAATGACTTCATCTACAGTAGAACAAAATTTAACTCCCAGAAATTTAAAATCACCCAGGGCCCAAACAAAAGGGTAATCCTCAACCAAATGCTTTCGCCATTCATCGGTTCATAGGGAACACCCCAGATTTCTCCCAATTTATTTTATACCCCGACAATCGCGAGTACTTCGATACCATGCAACACTGCCCCAATCGAAGGAGGCTGAACAAACAATAGGAGATCATCCACATAGGCAGAGACCTTTATTTCCAAATCTAGAATCTTTATGTCCCTTACATCCGGGTCCTGACGGATCAGCAACAAGAGAGGCTCCAAAGCAATGTTGAACAGCAGTGGAGAGAGAGGGCAACCCTGCCTAGTGCCCCAGTGAAGGGAGAAAGAGGCAGAGAGCATCCCATTGGCTAAAATTCTCACCGACGGATGAGAGTATAACATCTGAACATATTGGATAAATTGCTCCCCAAATCCAAACCAACGCAACACCGGGAAAAGAAAGCCCCACTCCAACCTGTCAAAGGCTTTCTCGGCATCCAGAGAGAGGCCTGCAACTGGATCCTGCAAGTTCTCAGAGACCGACAAAAGATTCAACAGCAAGCACGCGTTATCCGACGTCGCTCTCCCTTTGACAAACCCACACTGATCCGGGTGAATCAAGTCAAGCATAGCCAGCTCTATTCTCCACGCCAGGATAGATAACACCTTATAATCCGCGTTCAACAATGAGATCGGCCTGTAATTTTTTGACCTTCACCGGATCTCTCCCAGGCTTACTCAAGACAACTACCGTAGCCTCATTAAAGGCTCCTACAGCCGGCAGTTGAGCCTCCAGGCGCTTGAAATATTCCCTCATATAGGGGATCACTTCACTACTAAAAACCTGATAAAAACTCCATAGGAATCCCATCGGGGCTTGCCGCCTTCCCCCTAGCAGCCGTTCGAACCACCTCCCCAATCTCCCCAACCGTAATTCATTTATCGATCTCAGCAGCCTGCCTGTTAGAGAGGGATGTGGCAGATGCACCAACGAGAGAAACTCCTCTCCTTCCACCTCCCCCTCTGAGGAATATAGCTGCTTGTAGAAGACCTTGAAGGCCTCTGCTATGTCTACATCCTTGACTAAAAGCTCCTGCTGACCAGTCCTTATGGCCTCAATTTTGGCCTTTCCTTCATGTGGTTTCAAAGTGCGCGCCAGGAGGCTGCCCGCTTTGTTCCTCTCAAAGTAGTACCCAGATTGCTGCTGAGATAAATTTTGGACAACTTCAGCGCTGAGAAGTTGATTATACTGATATCTTAAGCGCTGCAGTCGTAACAAAATGCAGGGCTCTGACCCCCTCACTAGTAACCTCTCACCCGCCTTAATTTGGAGATCCAAGGCCGCCAACTTAGCTGCCTTTGCCCTACGCTCCCAAATTGTATAACTCATTATATGCACTCTACAGAAGGCCTTGAACCCCTCCCACCAGGCCCATCCCGCAGTAGCATCCGGGTGATTCATGTGAAAGTACTCCGATACCCTATTTTTATTTTTATTTTTTTTTTTTAATATGTGGGGTGGAAGGAAGGTAAGTGTGGCTGCATACCCCTGCTGTCTAAGGAGAATCCCCATTACAGGTAAGCAGCTTTGCTTTCTCTGTGCCAAGCAGGGGGACAACCACACTCCATGGTGAGTCCAGAGCTGAGGGCTGCATATATGTTTACAGATAGCTTGGCCTGCGCTACAACCTGTGGTGGCAGGTGGTGAAGTATGCACTCAAGAGGTAAACCAGTTTCAGAGGACTTCTTATCTGAAGGCTAGGTCTCTTGCTCAAGCTATAGGGTCTTGCAAAAGTATGTATGAAAGTAGCTGCTCTGCAGATATCCTGGGTGGAGAACTGCAGACAAATGTGCTACAGTGGTCAGTTGCACATAAATGGGGCACCAACATGACTTGGGACTGGTATGTGAGCTTTCGCATAACAAACTATGCTGCAGTCAAACCCAGGATGAAATTCTTTAAAGCTGGGCATCTGGGGTGGTTCAGATTCAAAGTGAAGCGTTGCAAGGAGGATCTCCAATCTTTGGTTGTGTGCAGGTAACAGAAGTGCTTGTTTGCAATCCAATGTGTGGTGGGATTATTCAGGCAGGAAGTACAATAAATTGATTCAAGCATAACAGAATTTTTGGAAGAATTTGGGATGTGTTCTTAAGAGCACTGTTATGGAGAAACTGTATGGTGAGTAGCAAAATCTGTGCAATAATCTCTGTACAGAGTATCAGTGAGTTTCAGGCACTCAAGAAAAACAACTTTCCAGGTAAGGTGTGTTAGCAAAGCTGATCCAAGGGGTTCAAAGGGAGCTTTCATGAGCTCTGCTAAGACCACATTCAGCTCCCAGGCCAGGAGTGATGGTTTGATTGAAAGTCTGGTATTCACGAGGCCTTTCAAAACTCTTAAGTGGGTGAACTGAGAGGTTCACTATCCACCACGGTATGGGAAGCCACTATGGCCAAGAGGTAATAACTGACAGATGTTTCCAAGCCAGAGTTGGAGAGATGCAGCAGGTAGGTAAGAACAGTGAATGGGATCCTGATGTTCTTTAGCCCAGTGCACAAATCGGGACATTTGTGTTGGTAGGATAGCAAAGTAGTTTCCTGAAGGCAGTAATCGCTTCTAGCACCTCTGTGGGGAAGAAGGTAGCTATTGCTGAAGTATTTGATTTTCCAAGCTGCTAGTGAGGCTGTGAAGTGAGGTGCAGCAACATGCCTTTATCTTTATCAGAAAGGGTTCATGCCTAGAGGTTGATGTCCCTGTATAGTCAGGACAAGGTGTGGAAACCAGGCCTACTGAGGCCATTGAGGAGCAATAATGATGACCGACACTGTCCTGGCACACCTCTAGGAGAACTCAACTGATGAGTGGAAATGGAAGGAAGGTGTAAGAACCAATGAATCCAAGAGTTAGCAAAAGGCATCATGTGCCAGAGAGGACTTGTTGGATGGACAGAGCAAGAAAGCCTACATTTGGCATTGTCTGTAGTAGCAAAGATTTATGGAATGCCCCACTGTGCAAAGTGTGGACTACTGAAGAGTTAAGGGACCATTTGTGAGGGTCCAGGTGTCAGTTTAGCACATCCTCTAACTGGTTTTGTTCTCCCAGCAGGTAGACTGCTCTAAGTATGAGAGCACAAAGAGCCAGAGGCATCTGGCTTCATGACAGTCAAAGGGAACCTTCTCCACCTTGTTAATGTAGAACATGGATACCTGATTGTATCAAGAGATTGTTGCTGGCCCAGCATCTGAAGACTTGAGCATAAATGACTGCCCGAAGCTCCAATACACTGATGTGAAGGGAGCATTCTGTGACCAGGAGTCCTTGTGTGGACAGGTGAAGTAGGTGCACTCCCCACCCCCTCCATCCATAGGTGGGGACACCTGTTAAGAGTGAGTTGAGGTTGAAGTGACTAAACACGTAACCCATCAATAGCTGCAATGTGACAGTCCACCAGCATAAACTGTTTAAGGTCTAGATTGGTACTGAAGGACAATGGGATTTGTCCATAGGGGTTTGTGTTTATTCCAGTGAGACTTGTTTACTACACTGCAGATGGCCTGCAACCACCGCAGGGCCAAAAGGGAGTATCCTGAATTGGTAAATGTTGACTTAACCTGAAGCAAAAGTACCTGCAATGTAAGGGGTGAATGGGAGTGTAGGCATCTTTCAGGTCCAGAGAGGCCAGCTAGTCATTTTGACTAAGCAAGGGAAAGATTGTACTGAGAGGTCTAAGATGGGATGTAATCCTCTATTCTTATTTGGAATCACGAAGAACCACAATTAGAAACCCTGGTCACATTTGTGGGGAAGTATTTTGATGGCTTGATTGCATAGGAGCTCAGCAACTTCCTGGTCCAAGATCTGTAAGTGTTGAGCTGAGACGGCATGAGCATGTTGCAGTAGGGACAAGGGGGTGAAAAGTCGATCTTGCGACCCTTTGACAATGTTGAGCACCCACCGATCCATAGTTATGGAATACCAGGCCTCTTAAGTGCTGAATTCTGCCCACTACCAGTAATGGTCAAAAATGGAGTAAGTTTGGGGGCGAGAGTTGGGTTGTTTCCTGTCGTGCTGCCTGGAGTGTTGAGTAAGCTGATGCAGAGTGCTGTGATAGCTGCTCTATTCCAGGCAGACAATTCCAGCAGGGGTACAATTGCTGACAATACTGACTGGGTTGTGATGCAGGCTCTACTGGCTTGGCAGCCAACTCCCTGACAGTAGACAAATGGTCATTAACCTCCGAGACAGCTTCTTGTACTTTAGATCCTAAAAGGCTATCTTCTTGACAGGGTACATCTGCAGACTGTTGTGAAGGTCCTTGTGGAGTCCACATTCCTGGAGCCAGATTGCGTCTGGCTGAAATAGCCATGACAGCACACCACAAACCAAAAGTGTCATAGGCGAGACAAGCAATATAGAGGCTCACGTAAATTAGTGAGAAGTTGAGCTTGCTGTTCTATTAAGGTTTTGAGTATCATACATCATGGTAGCAATGCAGGATCTGGAGCTGGTGTGCTAGAACCCTCATGGCAAGGTGGCTTCTCCGATAGGTCTTACAACTCACAGTATCAAGTGTTTTTTGCTCTTTGCTGGGTGGTGCCTGGAAAGTCAATTTAGTGGTCTGACTTTAATGCCAGCTTTGGAGACCACCAATTGAGTTGCTGGTGATCAAACCCAGGCACTGGAGCTTCCTTATATCTGATGTCAAGTTGTTGGGAGGTAGCATGTACTGAAGCAGGATTCTTCCAGATAGAGGACTGTGGATCTTTAAGGATATGATGAACTGGTAGGGCTAAAATCTGCTTATGTGCACTGCAAGCTTGAAGTACAGAATGAAAGTTGCACTTATTGGGAGTTGTGTCATTTACAGCTAAGGCTCTAGAAACTAAGTATTTTGGATAGGACAGATCTTCCTGAACATCCTCCAAGGATGGAGTGAGAGGGCTCCAGGAAGTCTTCACTGCTTACTGTCCCTTAGGCTGATGCTATCTGTGGGATAAATGAACATGTGTCATTCTCTAGTGATGTGGGTGTCTATCATACTAATCACAGGGGGCAATCATGGGTGTCCATGATGCCTAGGATCTGTGGGTGTCCCCACTAGCATGCTGAATGCAGGCACCCTAGGATTTGCAAGGGCAGCACTAAGGATGAGTGCACTGTCCTAAACAAATTTCTGAGGTAGCGACAGGAGGAAAGTTAGGGCTTGCACTCCCTACTGGCTATAGTTCAGATAGAAGTGGAAAAGGTCTGTTTTCCAAGAGGGTTAGTCCAACTCTGTGCTGTCAGGCAGGTGAAGGTGCTTAGGTGCCTTACCTGCTGAGCTGTATCAGTAACAGGTTATTGAAGATGTTTAGTCAGATTTCACCTTATCTCCCAATGTCATCACTTTCAGAAGCTGATGAGGTGAAGGAGTGGAGCCCCCAGCCTGGGTATGCAGGCATTGGGGTTGGCCAAGAAGATTATGGTGCCAATAGGAGTTTGCCTCCAGACACATGGCTGCCCTAGGAAGCCCCAATGGGACAGGGTTCACTGAAGTCTTGTGCTGACATCAAGCAGCTTGTCTCCTTCAATGTGCAATGAAAGAATTAGACTTACCTGCTAATTGTTGTTCCTTAAGGAACTCTAGTCCAGTCCCGGAACCATAGAGTTTAGAATCTCCTCCAGCAGCCTTGGAGACTGAATGACATCACAGCTCTTCTCTCTGGTATAAATAGGCAAGGACCGCCCCCTTCCACCAGTACCTATTGACAAAGCAACTCAGCAAAGCAACAAATAAGTAGATAAAGAACAAGATAAACTAAATAAACTTTGGCTAGAATCTAAAAACCTGTGCATATTCTAACCTTCTCTTCGACGAAGGACCTTGTAGAAATGCCAAAAACGTAGAAACAAAACCACGCTTCTGCGGGGTTCCCATTGTGGCTCCACTCCGCGTCCTCCGGAACCTCACTCCACTTCCGGAGACATCCTCTCCAATTTGAGCCCTTTTACTAAGATAGAACAGACAACAGCTTCAGGCTGCATACCCTGGGAGGGGTCCGGGACTGGACTAGAGTTCCTTAAGGAACAACAATTAGCAGGTAAGTCTAATTCTTCCTTTTCGTCCCTCTAGTCCAGTCCCGGAACCATAGAGGATGTAACAGCAGTGCACATCAACAGGAGGGACCAGAAAACCCAGCCTGAAGCACCGCTGTGCCAAAACGAACATCCTCCACCACCTGCACATCTAACCGATAGTGCTTCGAGAATGAATGCAACGATGAAGTTGCCACTCTACAAATATCCATGACCGAAACCAAACTTTACTCTGCCCACGAAGCCACTTGCGCCCTGGTCGAGTGCACTCAGACCTTCTGGAACAATGCTACCTTTCAAAAGGTAAGCCAACGCAATAGCCGCCTTTAACCATCTAGAAATGGACGCTTTTGCTGCCGCTTTCCGCGGCCCCCCGAAAGCCAGAAACAATCTGTCAGTCTTCCGAAACGGCTGCGTCCGCCGAAGATACTTCCGAAAAATCCGACGAACATCTAGGGATGTAACCTGCCTTCCAATTTCTCCTTTTGCTGCTTAGAGAATACTGGAAGCGACACCACGTGATTGACATGAAAGGCCAAGACCACCTTCGGCTGAAAGTCCGGCACTGAGCGTAGCACGACCTTATCATGGAAAACAGACAAAGGTGCCCTACAGGAAAAAGCCTGCAACTCCGAAATCCTCCTTGCGGAACAAATAGCTACCAGAAATACCTTCTTTAACGTGAGATCCTTCAGGGTGGCGATGCTTAGCGGCTCAAACGGTAGCTCAAGCAAAGCCTCCAATACCAGATTCAGCTTCCATGTCGGCACCGAACAGCGCACCAACGGACGAAGCAGCAAGACAGCTCTCAGAAAAAGCCTAATGTCACTGAGATCCTACCGGCTGACCGAGCACTTTCCCCCTATAACAGGAAATCGCTGCCCACTGCACTCGCAAGTAACTGGCCGCCAATCCCTTCCGCACTCCATCCTGCAAAAAGGAAAGGACCTGCGAAATCGAAGCCCACAACAGCTGAATATTACGCTCCACACACCAAGCTGCAAAGATCCTCCAGACCCGGACATACGCCAGCAAGGTGGAACGCCTGCGTGCCTTTAGCAAGGTAGAAATGACTGCTGCCAAATAACCCTTAGCTGTCATCCTAGCCCGTTCAAGAGCCAAGCCGTAAGCGAGAACCGACTCACCTAGGGCATGCGCAACGGACCCTGCCAAAGGAGCTCCTCCCGCTGCGGTAACTACCATGGATCGTCCACTAACAGCTGTACCAAATCTGCATACCACAGCCTTCAGGGCCAATCGGGCACGATCAGAATCACCTGACCGCGATGTCTCCCAACGCGGAAAAAACATAAAGGAGAACTCCCTCTGGCCACCTTTTCACTAATGCATCTAGCCCCTCTGACATCCGTTCCCAGTGCCTGCTGAAAAACCTTGCTACTTGCGCTGACTCGAAGCTCGCCATGAGAGCCATTACCGGAACTCCCCAGCGCCTCACCAGAAGACAAACACCCCCGGATGTAGCACCCACTCCTTGGGGTCTACTCTGCGACGACTGAGGAAATCCGCTTCGAGATTGTCTATGCTGACCACAAGTTGAGCCGCGAGAGCATGGAGATTGTGTGCGGCCCACACCCACAGCTGACCCGCTTCGGCTTCCAGTGTAGCACTTCCTGTGCCCCCCTGCTGATTGATGTAGGCCACCGTTGTCGCATTGTCTGACAAGACTCGGACCGCCTCCCGACCGAGAGTGTCCTGAAACTCTGGTAGCGCCAGAAACACCGCTCATCTCCAACCTGTTGATGGACCGAGACTTCTCCTCCCGAGACCAACGACCCTGGGCAAACCTGCCTTCGCAATGAGCCCCCCCAACCCAGGAGGCTCGCTTCTGTCGTGAGCAGTCCCCAGGACGGCGGTCCAGTAGCATGCCGTCTTTCATATTCTCCGTTCTCAACCACCATCGCAGCTCGTGACGCACATTCTGAGGGCAAACTAACCTCTGCGATAGGACATCCGACTGATGCGACCAACGACGGAGAAGCGCTGCCTGTAACGGCCGCATGTGCACTCAGGCCCACGGAACCACTTCTATCGTGGCTGCCATTGTTCAACAACTGCAGGTGCTGCCATGCTGTTGGAGCCGGACTCGAAAAGAAACGCCTGACGAGTTGTCGCAGACCTAGAGCCCAGGCCCTGGGCAGGAACACCTTCCCCTGCTTTGTTTCGAAGCGCGCCGCAAGGTACTGCAGGGATTGCAATGGTACCAACCTGCTCTTTGCAAAGTTGACTACCCAGCCCAGGCCTTCAAACATCTGGACCACCCGGGCCATCGCTGCCGAGCTGTCCTCTCTCAACTTCGCTCGGATCAACCAATTGTCCAAATATGGGTGCACCAGTACTCCCTCTTTGCGGAGCGCTGCCGCCGCCACCACCACCATCATGACCTTGGGAAACGTCCGTGGCGCCGTTGCCAGCCCAAAGGGCAGTGCTTGAAATTGGAAATGTCCCATGGGTACCGCAAATCTCAGCCACTTCTGATGCTCTTGCCGAATCGGGATGTGCAGGTAAGCATCCGTGAGATCTAACGACGTCAGGAACTCCTCGGTCCGGACCGCTGCCAGCACGGAATGCAAGGTCTCCATCCAAAAATGGGTAATCCGGAGATAACGGGTCACCCTTGTCAGAGCCAGGATTGGGCGAAATGTGCCCTACTTCTTTGGCACTACGAAATAGATGGAGTAGCGACCGGAATCGCACTGCTCCGCGGGCACCGGCAGCACCGCCTCAAGCTGCAGCAGCCGCTGTAGCGTGTCCTGGACTGCCTGCCTGTGCCCAGGGCTGAGCAGGGAGAACAGACAAAATAACCTACGAAGGGTCGATGGAGTTCTAATACGTACCCCTCTCGCATGACCTCCAGGACCTACTAATCTGACTTAATTCGGACCCAGGCAGGGTAAAACTCCCGCAACCAACCTCCCCTGGGAACTACCCTCTCCTGAGCCCGCCTTATCTCATTGTGTCTGTTTTGTGGCTGAGGACTGGAAAGGAGCGAACCCCCGGCCTGCTCCCCTGAATCCTCGAAACCCCTGACCCCTAAGCGGTAACTTCCCCTGCTGGGACTGTCCATAACAGGGAGAACGAAAAACTACGAAAGTCTCTCAGGACCTCCCTGAATCCTGCAGAACTGCGGCCCTGCTTCAGCTTGTCCTCTGGGAGACGTCCTCCCTGGGCCTCTCCAGGTCCTGGACCAACTTATCTAAATCCTCCCCAAATAAAAGCATACCCCCAAAGGGTAACTTGCTAAGCCGAGCCTTAGACGAACTGTCCTCCGACCAGGTTCTCAACCAGAGATACCTCCAAGCTGCTACTACGGAAACCATCCCCTTAGCCAAGCCGCGGAGGAGATCAGAATGAAAATCCGCCAAGAACGTGGTTCCCGACTCCAGTCGTGTGCAATCTTCAAGCTGCCCTTCCAGATGGTCTCCTGCAACCTCTGGGACCACCTCAACCATGTGCCACTGAAGCCGGTCTGCATGGACAGCGCGCAAACATCGAACACCTGCTTCAACAGAGTGTCTAACCACCTGTCCTGAACATCCTTCAGCACTGCGGTCCCCCTCCACGGGAATTGTGGTTTTCTGAGTAACCACCGATACCGCCGCAACTACCTTTGGAGAACAAAACAGCTCCCTATTGTGGTTCGCAAGCGGATAAAGGCGAGTCAACGCTCTAGCCCCCTTCAGGGCCACCTCTGGCAAATCCCATTCTTCCTGTATCATATTCCGAAATACCCTATGGAGGGGAAACTCTCTGGGATGTCCGCTCTGCCTGCAACAGTGGATCTTCTAATGTCTCTTCCGCTGCTTCCTCGCTGGAAGGCAGATTTAGTGTCTATAGCGTCTCCGAAACCAAGGCTGGAAGCCCTTCACACCGAAAGACTGACTACCCAGCACTGCTGCTCCGAGTCAGGCAACTCTCCGTCTTCCAGCTCATCTTCCGAGAACTCTTCCCTCTTTGGCGTTCCCCTCGCTCAGGTCATCAGCGAGGTAAGGCGCGGGACCCTCCGAAGTGGCCCTACACCTTTTAGCCACCGGAGCACCGTTCCCCGAACCGACCAGAGAGGCTGAGTGCTTCTGACTCTGGGGTCCGTGAGGAAGAGCAGACATCACAGGCTGAAGGAAGGCAAAAGCCTGCTGCCTCAAGGCAACGAAGTTCGGCGGAATCCCGGTCGCCTCACCCCCCTGCTCCTGTGACCCGGCGGAGCTGCCGCAGGAGGGCGGCCCCAGCACTGGCTCCTCAGGATCTAGATACGGAGATAAGTGCCTCAGCGCCTGTATGAATAGCCTTCCGGCCTGCTAGGGGCTGTCCCGGCTCTCCGTCCATATGCTGCGCCTCTAGGGAGCAAAGGACACAGACTCCTGATCCAGCACTGAACTTTTCCTCCTGCCGCACACTAGACAGCGTGGAATTGCAGGCATAGCAGCCGCCTCAAAGAACTGCTCTAAACCACCCCGGGAACTCCCCCTCCCCCCGCTGGCCCTGAACGCCAGCCCCGGAAGGAAGGGCTCTCTCCGGGTTGGAGCCCTGCAAAAAACAGCCTAGATACACCTGCTCAATATTTCAATAAGGGAAAAAGTACAGCAGTACAGCATAGCTCGTTTCCCTTTGAACTTTTTTTTTTTCCCCCAACAGGCCAACGCTCTGTAAGCGCCTGATGAGCCTATAGCAGGTCTGCAGCAAACGAGGCTTAAAACGCTTCCAAAAAGCCACTATAAAAAAACGCGGTTTTCAAAATGGCCACCGGGACTTTTCCCGTGCAGCAAAAAAAAAGGGTCCAGAGGGCAAAGAACTCCTTTATGAGATCCCCCGCTGAGGCAGGGACTTCCCTCTCAACTCCCCTCCAAGAAACAAGTAAAAGAAAATTCAAAAAGAAAGAAAAAACACCGTTAAAGTCTGCAAGACCTACTTAGTTCCCTGCTTCAACCTGAGGTGCTGCAATGAGGCAGACACGTGCCGGAGCTCAGCCTGCTCGTGGCTTCGGCTCCGACGGTGCTCCCACCACCAATCTCACTGTCCCTTAGAGATGGCTGGGGCTAAGCCTTCCACCTGCTCCTCACCCTTGCTTGCGGGTTCGGGAGCAGGGAGGCTGCTACTGCTGCTCTGTAAAGCTGCTCCTTCTCACCAAGGGGCATACCCCCCCCCCCCCCCCCCCCCCCCCCGAGAGGGAAAATTGAGGGAGAAAGGATGAAGCAGGACTGGAGCCAGAGGGAAGAAAAAAGTGGCTATTTTAGAAAGGCAACCAAACAAAAAGCATCAAGAATTAGAAAAGGAAAAGAATTCCTAGCTCTGCCTATTTGTGCTGGGCCTATCCCTAGGCCTAGAATCTCCTCAGCTGCTTGGAGACTGAAGTACTGGTGGAAGGGGGCGGTCCTTGCCTATTTATACCAGAGAGAAGAGCTGTGATGTCATTGTCTCCAAGGCTGCTGGAGGAGATTCTAAACTCTATGGTTCTGGGATTGGACTAGAGGGACGAAAAGGAAGAGGCAGCTTAGGTGGTCTGCCGTGTGCCAAGTCAGTGCCTTTCCTCAGTGGGGCGTTTTTTTTTGTTTTTTTTTAAAGTTCTATGTTAAAAGGAAATCACAGCAGAGCCACAAGCCGCAGTACTGGTGTTTAAAAGAAAACCAGAAATAGCCTGCAGGGGGCCTAGATGAAATTGATAAAAATAAAAGCAAAAGTAGTCAAATGAAAAATATTGTATGCCAATACATTTAAAGAACAGAGGTAATGGAGAGGGAGAGCGATAGCCACCAGGTCCATAATAAGAAAGAAAACTGTTTCGGCAGGCACTCAGGTGGGTGGCTACCACACATGCTTGAAGTCCAAAGAATTTCTAAGTTGGGGGGAAAGCCTGGTTCACAGGCACCATCAGGGACAGCAGCATGGAGTGCCTCTGCTTGTCTGTGTAGAATAAATGTGTCCATGTATGATGCATACCATACTCAGCCAAAAATATCTGGACAACTCATAAGTTACATCAAATCCTTAGCGCATAAGCCAACACCTTACCTGGTCTTTTTGCACAAAGCCCCAGATGCCAGCTGCTGCTACGATGGCAAAAATGACAAGGAGGAACGCAAAGAACTAGGGAGAAAAGCACAGAATTAGCTTATATGCCCACAGGACTTACAAAAATGCTCTTTTTACAAACTCAGTCTTTCAGAACCACCACTGCAAGAGTAACTCCAGACAGGTTTACAGAATTCCTGCACTGCCCATGAGATACACGTGTGTGTATGAAATGTCTCTCATGCCTACAGTGTGGATATACTGAAAACCTGATGAGGTAGCTTTGCACTGAAAGCTATTCTATTCCTATAGACCATGTGACTCATCATTCTAACACATGTATTAAATTTAAGTTGGGATTGAGGTAGTAGGGAGATCAGGGTTAGTTAACACTGGCGTATTTGTGTTGTATCTTGCTTGGGTCTTAAACAAAAAAAAACCCCACAAACCACACAAGCAAAATACTTGGATGATATAGCATGAGGGCTGAGTTACCTACCCCCACATCTCACTTAAACGCCCCCTTACATTCTAAGTGTAGGCAAATCAGCAGCATTTGTCTAAGCAGTATGTCTAATTCCTCACAGCAGATCACCTATTACAGTGCTGTTCCCTTCCATGCCAATAGCTGTACTGTCAAGATATCCCTAAAGGATTATGCACAAGTATGACTGCATCTCATGTGTATTAAAGATCCTGAAAGCCTGACCTGTCTGCATCCCTTTAGAATGGGGAGTATAGTACTGCAGTAAGTGATCTGCTGCCCTCAAGGATGGTCTGAATACCACTGGCTTACTCCAAAACCCCAATCCATCTGATATTTAGAAGGGAAGGAGAAAAATTCATCAGAAATCAAAAGTCTCCAAAAGCAAACAACCACAAATACTCCAACAAAAAACGCAAGTAACAGACCAAGTTAAACAGACAGATCTGTTGGTATGTCACATTTTGCCATTTATCTCTGTTCATTTTAAAGCTCAACTCCCAAGAGCTAAAGAGCAAAGAAAAAAAATCAGTTAATTCATTTCCAAACCAGATTTGATGCATGCCTAGGACCTCAGACACTTCGCTCAAGTCTATCTTCCCCGTAACACTAGAGGAAAGCCATAAGCACTCATTTTCTGCTATTTCAGACAAAGGAAAAATGTATTTCTAGACAGCATTACCAGTTACAACAGATGCAGATAAACTAAACCAAGTTCCACACAAAGCACTTGGCCCATTTCACAGCACTGCATGAACACTGTTTAGCTCACCTGTTTTGCTTTGCTAACATGAGAGCAGATTTTAGGCAAGAAAAACTATGTTGCTTGTAAACTAAGTATTATGAACAGCAGTATAACAGTTTTACCGGCACAAAGAGGGTCATTTTATAAGGGTTGCCTAGCTTAATGTGTATTGTCATGCATGCATTTTGCACCTATTTTATAAAGCAAAGTATGTGCATGTTTTATAAAATAAGGTGCGATGTAAATGAACACAAAACTAAGCACAATCAAATGAGGTGTGAGGAAAAAGAAACGATATTGGCAGCCACGCCCATGACTCAATGCCAATTGGCCAACTACTTATATCACTGTGTTGTGCAACATATCGCCACCATTCTGCTATAGTATTTTTCATCTGTTTTTCAGGGTTTTTTGGTAGCACACTGCTCCATTGCTGTCACACCACTGGAGGTGGCAGAAATATGGAGCAAAGAATCAACTTGAATTTTCTGGTTAAGTTGGAGAAGGGCCCAAATGAGTGTCTCCAACTTCTCCAAAAGGCTTATGGAAAAGATGCAGTGTCAAGGCCGCGAGTCTTCAACTGGCACAAACGTTTCAAGACTGGCCGTGAGGAGGTGGAGATGATCTCAAGTCAGGATGGCCTTCCACAACAAAGACAGCTGAGAACATTGACAGTGAACCAGCTGGTGTGGAGCGATTGCAGATTGACGGTGCAGATGATAGCCGAGGAGCTCAGCCTGAACAGGGAGTCAGTGGGGACAATCTTGGTGCAGGAGTTGGGAATGCAGACGGTGTGCACCAAGATGGTGCCCAAGCTTTTATCAGAAAACCAGGAGCACCAGGTCAATGTTTGTCAAGACTTGCTAGAGAATATCAGAGAAGATCCAGAGTTCATTGGCCAAGTCATTACAGGAGACTAGACTTGGGTCTTCCAGTATGACCCAGAAAGCAAGAGAGCCTGCAGTGGAAGACTTGACTGTCACCCAGACCCAAGAAAGCACATGTGTCCAAATCAAGAATCAAGGTCATGCTGATCGTATTCGTCAACCAGAAGAGTGGTCCATCATGAGTTTGTGCTTGAGGGTCAGTCAACCAGCACTTCTACCAGCAGGTCCTCAAATGCCTCCATGACTGGGTTTGGTGCAGCAAGCAGGCTCTGTGGAGAGACAAGTTGTGGCTTCTCCACCATGACAATGTGCCTGCACACCCCGCACTCAATGTGAGGCAGTTCTTGGCCAACAAAGATCACAGCTTTGACCACCCTCCTTATTCTGCAGATCTTGCACTGTGTGACTTCTGGCTCTTCCCCAGGCTGAAGACTGCTCAAAAGAACTCATTTTGCCTCTGTAGAAGAGATCAAGGCCACTGTGATGAGGGAGCTGAGGGACCTCAAGGAGGAGGACTAACTAGTGCTTCTGTATGTGGAAGAAGAAAATGCAGAAGTGCATTAACTCGGGGGGGGGAGGGGGATTACTTTGAAGGGGACAATGCATAATTTCTCTGCAGATTTTGTACCACCACATTTATGGGACAATCTTTTTTCATCACACCTCATATGCTTGCCCTATAGCAGGCACATCTAGGTTTTACAGAACAAATGCAAGTTATAGTATTTTATAACAGATTTGCACTTCTGTGCTCTGCACAACTCTACCTCCTGTGCATACCCACAATGAAAGTGCATGTGCTCTAACCTACACATGTACTCCTGGACTAGCAACTGTCCAAAGTATGTATGTTAAGTGCCATCTGTGCATACAAGTCATGAAAAATACATAAAAAAAAAAACTTACATCTATTGATGGCACCACCTTACAAAGTTCCTTATAACTACAGTGTGTTTCACTGGATAGTAACATCTGTAAAAACTAGTGCTGCAGATGAAAAATCTGCGTTCTATAGGGTCTGCAGCAAATACTCTATGTACAATATGGAAAACTATGTTTAACTAGGGAAATTGTAACAGGATTTATCATCCTTGCATGTGCACACAATATAAAATTGGACAAAAAATGTTTTGCTGCAATACTTCTCTATAAATTGGAATAAACTGTAGTCCTTATTCTACCAGGACAGTTCTCATGCATTTGTGTAAACTTCAAATATTTCCATCAAAAAGCCAGGGAGGGGGAGAGGAAGCATAAATCTGGATTTAGTGGGGCCATTGCTTTATGATGAAAAAAAGTCTGGCATGCTAATGGTTCGTTAGTAGTTTCCTTAGTGCACTATTAAGCGTGCAAAACATTTTAAATCTGTGAAAGAATTTAAGCCCTTTAACACAAGTCTACTTAAGGGAAGACCCTCACACAAGAGCAAAAATTCCAGTACCTACCAATCCCAGCATGCACTGCGACTCCTGAATAGCACCACAGCATCCCAAGAAACCAACCACCATTATAAGTGCTCCAGCACCTATTAACATGTACACACCTAGAAATAAAAAAAGTTAAATTCAGAAATAGATTCAATTCTCCTTGTACAAGAATATTCTAGTAGTTCAGAACCACAATTTTCAACTTAAGTGAGAAGCTCCTGACCTATTTCCCCATCATGGGAGCTGTTTTGGGAACCTGTGTAAGTCACAGTAATAGGTTTTTAATTTACACATTATGAAATGAATGCAGATCCCTGTATGGAGAGTGTTAGGGCTCATCAATTCTCCCCAGCTACCTATGTTAATGTTTCTAGATAAGATTCTATAAGAGGTACTGTGAATGCCTTTTGGTGCAATTTACTATTACGATATCTCTTAATTGATGTAAAGACCTTGAGTCCTTTTTCTATGGATGGAATAGTGAAAATAGTATTTTGCTGTGCAGGTCCATGAATCACTGTGGGAAGACAGACACTAAAGTTGGAGGGTAAAAGTGTTAAGATGTATTAGGCTAGTTATTACAAGCTTCAGCAACTGGCAAACATGTTCTTCGGCAATCCTCAACCCCATCAGGTTCTCACTATCTTTACCATACACTTGCACATCTACTGCAGTCATCTTTCCAAACTGGCAGAGAACTGCTTAGATACCTGCAAAAAGGGAAAGAACTGTCTAACCACTTTTCTTTAAATCTTCCAAACTCACTTGTTATACTATATTCATACTTGTGAATCTGATGTCTAAGTTTAAGACTGATATAAGGCAAAGAGCTTTCAAAGTAGTCCATGAAAGAATGAGCGATCTTCATCTGAATTAATTCTGTCAATGATCAAATTTTAGCAATTCTGTTGCTTTAGAGTTGAGAACATCCCATATTTCTGCTGTATGGTTCATGAATATGAAATTTAGTCCAATTAAAAAGCTTCCTTCAAATGCATTTTCAATTAAGTTACTTTATCAGAACTAGATGCTTCGTTTCAAACTTACTTGGCAAAGTGCTTACATCAAACTAGTGCATGGGTATGAATCTGATTTTTCTCCAGTTTTACCTTATAAAAATGACTTTTGAACATACTGAGGTTATTTTCAATTAGTGAAGTTTCAGCACCATGTGACCTTCACAAGCAGCTGGATTCAGATTAATTCACTGAGGGGTATGAGCTTTCCTCAGGTACTACACAAGCACTTTTCCAAAAGGAAAGTGCAGTGGACAGGCTTGCTGCTTACCAATGTAGAACGATGAACTGTTGGGATCCACTTCAAATAGGGACTTTGTTTTAGTATCGAACCGAAGCCATAATCCAATTGCAAGGATTGCCGTTCCTGCAAGCTGAACAAAATTCTCCAGTTAGAACAAAAACCTTAGGAAGAAAGAATAATTGTTGGTATTAACTTCTGCCTCTATTATGAAACTAAATCCAGATCCGGTAGTTCAAATGTTTAAAGACAAATACAAAATGCTGGAAAGTGAAGTCAGAGCTAAACAAAGTACAACTATGAGATGTCATCTAGTAAAAAAGACCACCCACACACCTGTTGAAAGCTCCCCTCTAGTCAAAAAAGCAGCCTAGTGCAAGGGTAGGGAATTCCCTAAAAAATGTGCACTTGACTCAGGAGAGATGCATCTATCACCCCCTGGAAAGACTAGAAGTTGCAAGACAGAATGGGTAAGGATGCTGACAAAAATGGTAGTTACTCACCTGTTATAGGTGTTGTGGACAGCAGGAATGTCCTCACTTATGACTGAAGTCACTGAGTCCCATGTGGGAACACTCCTCAGCTTCAACTGGGAATTTGGGAAGCTCCACCATATCTGTCTTCCTGCTGTCTTCTCCAGTAAGAAAGTAGTAACAGAAGACAACTCTGGGAGATGGGAGAGAGTTGTAAGGACTCATTCCTGTTGCCCATGGAGAACATCTGTTATAGGTAACTACGTTTTCTCTGTGGACAAGCAGGAAAGTTGTCCCTGTGTACGAGACTCCCAAAACTATAGGCTACTGAAAACCAGAGGCTGAAAAGCCCAACAGGGGCATATTGAACAAACCGGAGAATCAAATATTTACAGCAATGAGTCCCCAAAGGGGAACGCATCTGATTCAGTTTCACTAATTTCAATCATTCATGCTCTTTGGTAGCCTGGACAGTAGGGCCTGGAAGGAGGGAGGGGAGAATGGAGATGGATTCTAATTGCCAAATGTCAGAGTACTGATTGGCTTATGTTGCTGTCACATCAGGAATCCCCAGTGAGATGAGAATGTATAGACAAACGATCCACATTGCAGGCCTGCAGATCTATATGGGAAACCAAGTGCAAGTTGGCCATGGCTACTACTATTAATGGTTTATATGTTTTGAGCTGTGACATGATCAAGGCTATGCAGTCTGCCAGCCAAATAGAAAGTGTTTGGAGATGGCAGCCCCTAGCTTGCTGGAGTCAGAAACAGCTGAATGGACTTTATGAGCCATCACCCACTTTAAGTAGAAGGCAGAGGCTCGCTTGCAGTCCAGCATGTGCAGCACCACTTCCCCTTTAAAGGAGCAAGGCCTCAGAAAGAAAGTGGGCACAGCTGACTGAAAGATGGAAAGCTGATGCCACCTTTGGGATAATTATGGAGTGTGTAGTACCACTTATGATGAACATGATATATGGTGGGTGAGCCACCAGAACCTGGAGCTCACTAAGAAAAAGACCTTCCAGGCCAAGAACATCAAAGGGCAGGAATCAAGCAGCTCAAAGGGTGCCAACATGAGCTGTGGCAGAACCAGTGAGGTCCCAAGCCACTGCAGGATGGTTTAAGGGAGGTTGAGATGAACAAGCCTTACATGAAGCAAACTACTAAAGGTAGAGTCCAATATAGACTCCCCCCCCCCCCCCAACCATGCTGCTAAGTTCCAATCATGTTGAGTTGAACCATGATAAACTTGGGCTTGAGACCCAACTCCAAGACTGCAGGAAGTACTTGGAGTAGTCTTTTGAAACAATTAAGGAGATCCAGTGCTCATTCTGCACACCAGGAAGCAAATCTTTTCCCCTTTTGAAATAGCATAAGATCTTAGCTTTGAGGTCCTTCTAAAGGCTAACAGAACCTTCATCACTGTCAGGCAGGTTGAGCTCTGACAGGACTAGCCTTAACATGCACGCAGTGAGTATCAAGGATCTGACACTGGAGTGGGGCAGCCTCCTATCCTGTGAGATAAGGTCTGGGGCAGAGCCCAACCATTGAAGCTCCCACAACAAGAGCTGAAGCAGAAGGGAAAACCATGGCTGTCTGGGCCAATATGGTGTGATAAGGATCATTGTACCTTGTCTGACTGGAGTGTCAGCAGGGTGTTTGCTATGAGAGGAAATGCATATAAGCAGGCCCTTCCTCCAGTGCAGGAGGAATCTAGAGCCAGCTGGCTGTATCAGGTGACCCTGGAGCAAACTCACTCACTTGGGTGTTGTGCTCAGTGATGAACATATCAACTGGTACCCCACTTCTGAAAAATCTGGACTTCAACATCCCTGTTCAGAGTCCAATTGTGCAGATTGAGGACATGGCACAGCTGGCCAACCAGGATATTCTGCTCCTTGGGCAAAACCAGTACCCTCCTGCTTGTTTGTTCTGATTCAGACTGACAATGTAGTGAGCTAGGTGATCTCAAAGCCCCGAGAGCATTCGCTATGGCTTGCAATGCCAAGCAACTGATCTGGTACAGGCTGTCCTGTTCAGAGCAGATATCTTGCGTGTTGACGCCATCCAGATGTACTCCCCAAACTAGCATGAATGTGTCAGTCTTCGGGGTGGTGTTTTCTGGAACAGGAGACCCCTGAGCAGGTTCTGATGATCCAACCATCAGTGAAGGGACATTACCAGAGGTATGGTGATTACCACCTGGTCCCAAAGGCAGCCAGTGGCCTGTCCCACTGAATATGCAGTGTCCATTGAGCTTCTCATTGACAGACAAGCCATGGGAGTGATGTGCACTTAGAGGCCACATGGCTGAGCATGGTCAACATCCTGTGAGCTGTCTGACACTTCTGCCGAGTATTGTGAACCAAAGCAGTCAATCTCTGGAGTCTGTCCAGTGGGAGAAAAGCCTTTGCTAGAGTCATGTTGAGGACAGCCACTGTGAACCCAAGTTGGGTAGGCTGAAGGTGGGACTCTAGTCAATTACCCAGAACTAGACAAGCTCTAGCAGCTGGATGGTCAGCCATGCTGATTGCAGGACTCCTGGAGTGGTGCTTTTTATGAGCCAGTTGTCCAGATAAGAGTCAGACCACTAGTGTTCTGAGACAGGTCACTACCACTGCAAGGCACTTTGTGAAGACTCAGGGTGCTGAGGCCAGTTCAAAGGGTAACACTGTATTGAAAGCGCTGCTCTCCCAGGATGAGTTGGGAGATTTCCTGTGAGCAGGATGGATCAGTATGTGGGTGTATACATGTCCTTTAGATTCAGGGGAGCATAGCCAATAATATTTTTGAAGAAAAGGAAGCAAGGTCCCTAGAGATATTTTGAATTTCTTGCACCAGGAAGGTATTGCTGTTTGAGATCCAGGATGGGCTGAAGCCCCCTCCCCCTCCAAATCTTCTTGGGGATCACAAACTGGAGTAGAACCCCTGCCCAACCTGCTCCTGAGGCACAGGAGGTATTGTTCTTCTCCCTCCTTCAGTTCTAACTAATTGCCTCCAATAATATGGAGTGCTTCTTTAGGTGTCTCAAATTGATGAGCCATTTCATGTATTAAGGTTTTCAGCACAGTCACCATCAGTAATGTAGTGCTTCTACCACTTTTACATAATTAAAAAATTATAGTTTACTATTTAATGCAAGTTTGGTCCATAAATACAGTATATCTATGCACTGCTTAACATTAACAATGCATTCTGTGAAATAAGGTGCTATGTGATTTGGCCCTTGTGTGAACACCATATATACAGTACATGTGTTGCACATGGGAAGCTGTTGCTTTTGCTACATGTGGTTACATCCTGTTCTCAGAATGGGATTTCTGAACTATTTTAATCTTATGGGACCATGGATATATGCAGCCTAACGCTGCCTGAATGGATGTAATACAGCACATACCTGTAGACAGCATTTCCTTTTTCTGTTGGTTCATAGTTAAATCACAATAAAAAGCATTAAATAGTGTTATGTTTGATTATGCTTTGTATACAAATTTGAGGTCACTGTCCCCTAAAGGCAGCCACTGGCCAAAACACATCAGGCTGACCTGAGACAGAGCTCCAGTCCTCCAGTAGCATAGTTTTCCTGCTTTCTCTGTGGCTTGGAGGGGGAATGAGGCAGCAGTTTGGTGAAGTGAAACATGTAGCTGCTTTGGTTTGTAGCACCTATGAGTGAAGTTATGAAGTGAGCTGTGGTCACTGGCAGATTGGCTATGATCTGGAGGAACCAGTCAAAACCCCACCCTTAGCTCAGGTCACAGGGCAGGCTGAGCCTTTTGAGGCTTCTCCTGACACTGCAGGCAAGGAACCTGTGCCTTTTGCTGGTAGTTTGACTAGGAAAGTACCTGCGCTTATGTGGGTAGTAAGCTGCCTTCTGCCCCCCCAACCCCACCTTGATACTGCCTATGAGCAGTGACAAACATGCATCTCAAAAGCCTGGTGAGGGTAATGTGCTGCTTCTCTATGATGCCAGCTGTTTCCTCCACCTGATCTCTAAAGAGGTTCTTGCTCCAGCATGGCATGTCCAGAAGCTTATTTTGCATTGACTGTTCCAGGTTTGATAATTGAAGCCAGGTGAGCTGGCAGGCTCTTATGCCCATTGCTGCTGCTCTGCAGACTCTCTCAAAAGGTGTTGTACATTGCCCTGCCTAGGAATTTCAAGTCCTTGTTGTGAACCACCAGGGTACAGATACTCACTTCAATTTCTCTGGGAGAGGGGAACAAGCTGGAGATCACACATCCTTCAGGAACATGCTCATGTACGACTGTTAAGAGTGTACTCTAGCTGAGAGCATAGAAACCTGGACGTACCTACTTCTGGAGTCCAACAGCTGACCTTCCCTACCTAGTGGCATCTAGGAATGAATCTTTGTTCTTAATCCTTTAGGGCAGACTCCATCACTAAGGAGTGGTGCAGAAGCTGAGGCGTCTAAGCCTGGGGCCTTTAGAGCCCAGTGCATCGAGTCCAGCCTCCTACTGACGAGGGGCACAGTGAGGGGGTTCTCCCACATTCTCATTTGCCTTTGTAGGATTCAGTTCACTGGGCATCACTGCTTCCTTAGGAGCTGAGGAGTACTGGAGGATCTCCAACTCCTCCACCCTGAGCTCATCCTGTCAAGTGAAAATGGGATGTCTTGGACATATCACTCATGAAGTAGGTGTCGCTGTGGACATGTTGAAATCTTCCAGCCAGTGTATAGCAGCAGCCAGAAAAGCAAATAGAATTTTAGGAATAAGGAAAAGGAAAGAAGAATAAAACCAAGGATATTATGGCTCTATTGTTCCATAGTGCAATCACACCTTTAATATTGTGCGCAAATTTGGTCACTGTATTTTAAGGATATAGCAGACAGAAGGTACAGAGAAGATCCACCAAAATGGTGGAGGGAAAGGAAGGATGCCCCTATGATGAGAGGCTTAAAAGGTTAGGGCTCTTCAACCTGAAAAAGAGACAGCTGATGGGAGATACAATAGAAGTCTATAAATTAATGAATTAAGTGGAATGGGTAAATGTAGAATGTTTACACCATCACGATGTAGAAAGACTAGGGGACATGCAATGAGGCTACAGTGTAACCTGTTTAAGACTAATAAGGAAATACTTTTCCACTCAAATGTGTATCAAACTCTGGAATTCATTACTGGAGGATGTAGTAAGAGTTTAGAATAGCTGTGTTTAAAAAAAGTTTGGAGAAGTTCTTGGAGGAAACACCCATAAACCATTATTAAAGAGGACCTAGGAAATCCATTGTTTGTTCCAATACAAGCATTGTGGAATTTGTATTTTTGGGAAACTGCTAGGTACTTGTGACCTGGACTAGCCACTGTTGGAAACAGGATACTGAGCTTGATGGTCTGACCCAGTATGGCCTCAAGTATTGGAAGGACATGTCCTCCACAGGAGGCTTCCACCATTCATGTAGAGGGGAGGGGTATGATGGAAGCTTGGGAGATCTGCAGTCCAACAGGACCTCAGATTCTACATTGGTCACCCACTCAGTCAGAATCTGAAAGGAAGTTTAAGTACCTCAGACTCTGCCTCCCTCTGGCCTTGAGGAGAGTGGGAGCATAAATAGGATCTATGATGCATTGAGTGCTCGGAGGTTGTCAGGACATCTGAACCAGATACACTCAAGAGATGGTCCTGCCAGGAACCAGCATTGTACATTGTCAATGCCTCCATAGGCAAAGCATGCATTTTGAGAAATCTGCTGAACAATGTGCAATATCATGGGTACTGAAGCACCAGCCAGCTGTTTAGCAATGTAATGCATACCTCAAGTGCTGAAGCTATTTCGCCATGGCTGCTGATTCCAAAGGCTTTGGGAACAGAGCAACTTCAAAACATCTGACATCCCTGCAGAGGTATCTGAATGGCCTCGGTTGTTGGGAGGTGGTCTGTGCCTCACTCTGTAGGTAGATTCCTCTGGGGCACCTTGGTGGGCTGTTTGCAGCCACCACGCTCAGCACTGGGTCAGCTCTGATGCCCATGCACATGGGACTTAGCTCAATACTTAGAAAGGTCCCCCCCTTCTATGCTGGAGTCTAGGTTGAGTCCTTTGATTCCAGGTAGATGCCAGATGGCTGATGCTATGGGACACTAAGGGCCCTCTGCTCCAAATGAGCCCAGAAACCTGTCAGTACACCTTTGGCAGATCCTAGGGGAGCTATTGAGATGGATGCTGGTGCCAAAAAAAAATGCTGAATCAGATCTGACCAAAGGAATTCTCTACTTCTCATCTGCAAACAAATTGCAAGAGGGCTGGTGATTAGGACCCAGACACTGGAGGCACCATTTGTGCTTGTCTGACCAAGATGGTCCTGGTATATTTGATGCATTTCTTGGAACCTGCTGGCTGGTTTCTGGGAAGACAGCCATGACTAGATGGGCCATGTGGTCTTTCTGCCATTATGCTTCTATGTTTCTAAATGGCTGTATAGTGCCAGCCAGGTGACAGGAAACTAATTTAAGTTACTGAAAAGCAACAGAACCAAGATTGCAATGGACTGATTTGGCGCTACTGACAGCAGGCAGAAATGGAAAGGAAAACAAAACACAAAGACCCCTGAAAGGGTGGGGGCAGGGGGAATATTTACTAGTAGACAATCAATTCACAACTGTGGGGCTCCATGAAGGAAAAGAAAAAAATCCACACACACACACACACAACTGGAGAAGTTGGTAACAGGCATGCAGGCACAATGGAGCCTCCCAAAAGTTGCCAATGGAAGTTGGAGAATGCTCCTGTGTGGGGCTCAGTTGGTGATGTCACCCATACATGAAGGCTTCATTCTTGCTTGTCCACCAAGAGGAGCAGTAGGGGAGCCTGGAAGGGGAATAAGTTAAATGAAATAAAAGCAAGGGCTAGGAGAAATTAGTAAAAGCAAAAGGTTTGGCAGGGCTTTCACTTGGTTGAAATTCTGACTGGCACACAAGTTTGGGGAAAAATTCCCCACCTCTGGCCTAGTGTATGCTAACACTTTACTGTAAGTTAACACCTCAAGTTCTGATTGCTGCAGTTTGTGCTCCTAGCCAAACAAATTGTTTTACTAGAATTCTGTACCAGACTCCAGCCAAATAGTATTCCTCATCTCCAGTTAATTCTATCAAGACAATGCTTTGATAAAGCCACTTGCTCCAGCCTTTCAGGAGCAGAGTAGTTTCCACATTTCAGTTAAGAGCAGTTTCCATGAAACATGCTTATAGTCATTCATTAAAGTCTACTGAAATTCCAAATTAGAAAAAAGTCTTATGGGGGAGGGGGAGTAAGGTGGCAGCATAATCATCTCTTCTTGTGGCTTACAGCCTTTTTTGTATTTTCTCCCTTATCTTAATATGCCTGCCAAAAAGGTGACCGATCTGTCTGTACCCTTCTGGAATTTAAGCAGGGCAAAGAGCATTGCCATTTGCAACTGCAAGGGCTCAGTGGCTAGTGTGTTCCTGTTACTGACAGAATTGAGGGAGATCTTGTTTAACTGGGAAATGTTTTGCTTAACCCTCTAGGGCTGTTGCTGAGAAATAAACACCCTGACTTCTCATGGGATTCCAGTGCTGCTTGATGAGATCACCAATTCCAGAGTTAGGAGTGTAGTGGGAGTGACTAGTGGCAAGCACACCTAGAGTGTAGTGTCTAGGAGGTGCAGAGATGTCATCTCAGGGACCAGACCTGAAAGGGGACTGGGTCAGTAAGTGGATCCCAGTGAACAGACATGCAGCAGTAGTCATTTTGCAAGCAGTTTGGGCAGCATCATTCTTAGTATGTTTCCCTGTGTTTAATTTTCTTGTAAAATAGGTGAACTCTGGAACCAGGAGCAGCATCAGTTTGGATGAATAAGCTGTGGAGAAAGATCTTGCATAAATTAAATTCTGTTTGTGTGCAAGTTTGAGAACAGGCTTTTCAATAAGCAGAGATTCAATTTCACACACCATAAATGTGCCTGGTGTCTTGTTTAAGAGGTACCTAGATGAAGTTCTTAAGACTCCTGAATTTTTTTTTTTAATTTTTTAATTTTTTTTAAATTCTCTCTCCTAGGCAACCCAAAGTCTACTACAGAAATGGAAGAGCACCAAGGGATTTCACTGGGACTAAAGTGATTTGTTTTGGGAGAACTCTGGTTCCCTTGTAATACACTCCTGGTATCCTTGGTCTTTCTATGTCAATATTTTTACCACATGCAACATACATTTCTGGGAGAACCTAGATTTTTCCAGATTTAGCACGTCCTAAACAGCTTCTATTTTTAACATGATGCAAAACAATTGCTGGCAATGCAGCTGATGGGAGTATGAGTGGTTCCATTTATATTGCCGAGTCCCTCCCATGTCAGTTCTGCCTTCATCATTTCAGCTGGTTCTGGCCTGCTAGCCTCTCCTATATTTAAGAGGCTAATTATGTTGTAATTTGTTATATTGTTTAATTTAAATTTTGCTTACCTCTTTAGTAGTTCAACTGAGTTAGTCAGGTAGGCTTATTTCCCTGCCCCAGAGCACTTATCAAAATGTTGTGCCCAAGACCAAGGGTAACTTGTCCAAGGTCAAAAAGGAGGCTTTGTGACCGACTATTTCCTTTGCAAGTTTGTCTAGTTATGTTAAAATCTATAGCAGAAACAAAGTGAATCTTATTTTTGGCTCCCAACCAAAAATGCTCTGGTGGAATTGAAGAGTGGCATAACACATAAGTAGCCTAAATCTAACGAAGTAGAGCATTTAAGAGATCTACCCCTCCTCTCCCCCAAATGTGCTCATAATTTAGAGAAATAAAAATATCTAAGAATGTTCACCTTATTCAGTTTTTGGTATAGGCTATAGGGGGGGGGGGGGAGGGAGGTGGGGAAGATGGTAGTGCAAATATCCAGCACAGTTGTATCCAACAGCCTAAATGGCAGGTCTAGTTTCCTAGTACTGCAAACAGGTCATCGCGTTGATCAAGCCATGATTTAATACTAGAAGACTGATCCATAACTAGGGATAATCCAACTTACTTGTTATAATGTGCTTCTACTGAACCCCACCAGAACAGTCCAAATCACAGAACTTTATATAGCACCTTATCAGTCAATATCTGCATCATTCTGAGTTGATCATAGTATTTAAGAAAATCTCACCAAGTTGACTTCTGCAGAGCCTGGTTCTGCCTTCCCCTTGCCTTCAAGTGTCTAGCATTTGCATCCTCTATATTCCCTCCCCCAGCATCTACCTTCTTGCTTCTGACTCTTACTTCCCTTCTGCTAACCCATTTGGCAGTTAAAGTGGCCAGATCTCATTACACTGCTGCAGTGGGGCTGCCACACTGATTGTCTCCAGCACTGCAACATTCGGAGTTCATGGCCCACACTGCCCTCTGATCTTATGAAATCAGTAGCACCCAAGTGGCAGTGTAAAGTTGAGTATGGTGCTTCTGTTGCCCCCATGGTGTCTGGGCAAAGAGGAAGCAGTGCTCCATTTTCCCTGAGTGGGAGAGGGTGCTCTGATGCAGCTATGAGCCTCATGCTGCATTGCTGCTCACTCCCCCCCCCGGCAAAATGCTGCTGCCCCCTTGGAGCCACCACCCCATGCAACCATTTGTACAATAGTTTGTGTCAGCCCTGGGGGAAGACTGTATAACCACAGTGCAGATGGAAAGGGGTTGCCAGTCTCTGGGAAACCATGTAAGCACCTGCTGTTGCAGAAAGCAGCATCCCACCTGACCCCAGCCTATCATACACAATGGGAAGTTTTTGTGAATGGTTATGCTTGAATCCCAGTAGGGCAATACAGCCCTGATGCTAATATAGAAAACATCTTTTCATGGTGAAAAAGATCTTGTAGCATTAAAGGTCATTCCTACATACTCTAAAGGTGTAGCAGCAGGCTGAGAACCAGGTAAGCCAGGTTCAGATCTCACTACCACTCTGAACTTGGGGGAAGTCACTTAAGACTCCAGTGCCCCATCTACAGACTATAAGCCCTCCAGAGAAAAAAAGACCCAATATACCTGAATGTAAGTCAGCTTGAACTTTTGAGAAATGCATGAGCCAAATCCGTTCCCTTTCCCTTCCCTCTTGAGGCAGTTCCTGATGTGTACAGTACAGGAGGCTATGCTGCTGCAATCTAAACCTTTCAAGGGCCAGGCTGCAAGTTGGTCAGTTCTCCATATATGCAAAAGCCAAAAGATTCCTCAGTGATCGAAACTATCACTGTATGAATCCAATGAAAAATAATTAGTATTTGTCAGGCAGAGTTGAGGGAGGATGATACTTCAAACCATCCCCAGTCAACATATGTCCTTTTATTCACCACTTGTGTCTAAGAGAATAAACTGTATTTGAAAAATGCATACAGAATTGTAATGTACTTATCTGAATGCCAAGTACTCATATCTGCACACGTGCATGTTTCGGGGTGCCTCAACCCCTGTATCGAGTGCTCCGTAGTTGCTTGTAACTGCTAAAAAAACACACTGGTACACCTGACCAAATAAGGGACTCTACTCTCAGTATTGGCTAACATAATGCCTATCATCTTAGCACACCCCAATCACAGAGGGAATTCCCACAATCCAGGGAAGCCTACATATGAATGTTATTACGTCAGAACAAAATTTTCCAATCAAATGAGGTTCATACCAATCGGATTGACAGACTAATCTAAAAATCCAGCGCTGTTCAAGCCGTCTTAACCAAAGTGTACGATCACCGCCCCGAGGATCCTGAGTATGATCAATGACAGTCAAAATAATTTGGTCAAAAGTATGGTATTCCAAACAATGCTGAACCACAGGCACAGAAAGTTCTCCATATATAGCAGCCCTTGGCACAACAACCCTCTGCACTAGAGAAGGCAAAGCAGCGATCTCACCTTTGAGACATCACTCTGCACACTATGGCCTCCAGAGCCAATCTGTTGCTACTCGAGTAGCAAGAGATGGGTAGTCCTATCAATACCTAACCTAGATGCACTATACTGTGGGCATCTTATGTTGACTTTGTACATCAGTCCTTCCTTTCAGGAAGCATTTGAGGCTTCAACTGTTAGGTCCTTGACCACTTCCACCAGTTCAAGAAAAGGTAATTTCCCTTTAAAAAGGGAGATTGGTAATTAAGTTTAGAAGTGTGTGCTGACCAGTGCTATAGCTACAACAGCCTCCTTGCTATCATTGCCATAGGTTTTCTAGAAAGAGCAGGTCTTAAATTGTCATTTTGAATTCCATAATACCCTAGCCAGCAACAAAGGATCATCTCATGCAAAACTAGTCTTCACTTCATTATGTGCTTAAACTAGAGATTCAGTACTTTGGATCCAAGCACCCGGTCTATGGGATGCTGTCAAATGTACATATAGAAGCTCATACAAGAGATTTAAAAAAAGAATTTTTAAAGACAATGTCGTAAGGACTGGTACTTTAATATAAATGTACAAATAAACTATACATGCTAAAGTGCTCTCTCCCTCCATTTTGTATGCTGTAAGATGTGTTTTTGGTTATGTTATGCCATGCATTTTAATGTAGTTACTCGCCTATAGCAGGTGTTCTCCAGGAACAGCAGGAATCAGTCTTCACATATACAGTGACATTTGCACCAAAGAAAGCCTTTGGGAGATCCACCATGCAGTCACCTGCCTACTCAAGGCTGCCATCTTGCCTCAGTATGATAATAGCTCAAGACTGCAAAAAAAGAAAAAGCAACTCCATAGGGAGAAGGGGGAGATGTGAGGACTGATTCCTGCTGTTCCTGGAGAACACCTGCTACAGATGAACCACCATGGTTTCTCTGGGAACAAGCAGAAAGCCAGCCCTCACATATGGGCTCCTCAGCTACAGACTACTTAAAAAAAAAATTAAACCCTATAAAGCCACAGGCAACCCAAAAAGCAAACTATGAAGAACAGCAGAGAGCACAGTGCTTTCACAAGACCTCAGCAGCAACCATGGCATTGACCAGGGAAGCCAGCTCTGGTAGCCTGGACACAGAAGGACTGGAGGGCAGGAGTTGCTTTAAACACCAAGCAGATGGTCAAGTATGAACTGGCTGAAGGCACGGCCCTATCAGAACTCCTCCAGGCAGTAATGCATTGTAAAGGTGTGGACTGAGGACCAGGTGGAGGCCTGGCAGATCTCCAGCAAGGAGACTGTAGGTTCACCACATGTTGCCATGGCCCAGATAGTGTTTGCCATGACATGGTGCTCCAGCAAAAGACCAACCTGCTTGTAGGTGAAGGCAATGAGATCCACCCAGGTGAACAGAGAATGTTTGGAGACTGCTATGCACGGGCAGTTAGGGTCATAGGAAATGAAGCACTGAGGAGCAGCGATGAGGCTTTGTTTGCTCCAGATAGTAGGCCAAGGCCTGCTTACAGTCCAAGGTGGAGAGTGGCCTCTGCCCTGTTAGCATGATGCTCTGGAAGAGATGGGAAGCACTGCCTGGTTGAAATGGACTGGAGAAATTGCCATAGGGAGACTTAGGTTGTGTCTGGACCACCCCCCTATTCCTGTGGAACCTGGTGTAGGGGGCACGAACCACCAGAGCCTGGGGCTCACTGACTGCATGCAGATGCATAAGCCACAAGAAAGGCCACCTTCCAGGACAGATGCTTGAAGTGTCAAGAAGCCAGCAGCTCAGAAGTCAGTGATAAGCCTTGAGAAAACCAGAGATCCCATGCTGCTGCCGGCATGTACTGGGCAGTACATACAGATGTTGTATGCATATTCATTGTGAATATCCTGAAAACCTGACTGGCCTGCAGGTAACCTGAGGACTGAGCTGGGAACCACTGAGCTAGAGCAAAGAGTTATCCTTAAAGCAGTATAAAAAAACCTGTTTAATGCTCAATCATTCCAATCAAAACAGTTTACATTGTAACTTAAACTTGGTAAACGTCCATTAACGACAATAACGTGGATTTTTCTGAGCGACTTGCCCAAGGCCACAAGGAGTGCTCATGGGAATCGAACCCTGGTCTCTGGGTTCCCAAACCAGTGCTCTAACCACTAGGCTACTCCTCCACTCCACTCATTTTAAATCGATATTATATAAAATCTTAACTAGGTGCATTAGTTTACCTACTAATTCTAACCTCCAAAAAGGTAACCAGTGTAAGAGATATAACTATTTTGGATCTTACAGTATGTTATTTTCAGTTAAATTTTGAACTAATTTTCTGATCTGTTTTAGAAAGATCCAAATGGATCTCATTACAGTAGTCCATTTGATTTAGAGAATTGGCAACTGGACAGTTTGGAAAAAAAAAAAAGTTGTGCTCTTAAAAAGCCTTAGTTGATTTGCAAACAAATCAAATACAAGGCTGTGTCTTCCATTTGTAATTCCAAGGTTAACAGGATAAGTCAGTTTTACCTCAATTGTTACAGGTCTGACAGAAGGGGCAAGTCTTCAGTTTATAAATGCCTTGCCACATCTCATTCCTAGACATCTCTAAACACTGACAAATGCTCTGCCAGTGAAATTCAAAATTCCAGTCTCTCACCCTAGCCTGAAAGATTATGGACTATCCATTTGGAAGATCAAGGAATTCTATCAAAGCAGTGGTGGGGGGGAAGTCTTCTAGATCCCACCTCCTCCTCCCATCCTGTGTCTTCCCCCTCACATGGCAGCTGCAGCTCAGTAGTTGGGACAGATTACCTTAGGCTGGAGGGACTGGGGTCTCTAGTCCCATGGCCACTTCTTGTGGCCTTGGGCAAGCCACTTAACCCTCCAATGCCTCGGGTATGCTTAGATTAAGCGCCCTTCAAGGACGAGAGAATAAAACATGTCTCCGAGTATCTGTAAACTGCTCTGATACAAAGGGCAGTATATCAAGTGCCTAAAACCATAAAGGAAGGGCCTGCGCCTCTTCCCTAAAGCAGAAGCATGGCCAACATACATCCCATGGCAGTCAGAGCTGCACCAATAAGCTCAGGCTTGCTCCCTGCCTCTTGTATGGACTGATGCCAAAGACAGACATGCAAGGGACAAGCCATAGTCAGGTTTATAGGTACTATAGTTATTCCTGCAGTTGAAAAGTCAAAGTGAAACACTGGTCTTACTTCAGCAGCCCTGGAGCATGGACAGTATTTGGGCCTCTACATTGGCCTAAATTCTGCCAAAACTGCCCGTGCAATGTGCCCTGTAGATTGTACAAAACTGTAGAAACAACTTAAATCACAGTATAACCAAATCTGGAAAAAGGTTCTATGCATTTGACATTTTCTGCTCCTTTAGACTTTTCAGTTCAACCGGAACCAAGCCCTGCTAAGGCTGGAGATAAAGAGTTTTTACTGAAAAGACAAGCTTTAGAACTGATGTATACACCATGGTAACATTGTAAATGGCAGCAGATAAAGACCAGTATGATCCATCTAGCCTGCCCATTAGATAGGTTTATTTTGATTTTATCCTGTTGCTGTAACAGAAGCCACTGTGTCCCATGCCACCAACAGAACAAAGAGGAGCACCAGAGAAGGAAAGAGAATGGTGGTGGGAGACTCCTACTGGCTTATGCGGCATCAGCTCCTGTGCTACTGCCTTGCACAGGGTGCCAACATGGTCCTAGACACCAGAGCAAGTACCAGAGTTTAGGCACCTGAAGCTTCAGCCTTCAACCCCATCAGGATCTCTTGTGGGCAGACGAGAGTCTTTGCTGCAACAGTGGCCTTTCACCCTTCACAGCAGACTCCTGTCTGCCTGCTGGATCACAGCATCTGTGGAGGTGGGGCCTCTGGACTACACCCCATTTCAACACCTGATTGTGACAAGCTGTAGTACATCTTACATTTAAGCACAGGTTAGCTTTCATTGATTTTTCCTAGCTGACCTGAAAGGATAATTCTGAAAAGCTCATATGTATTAGTCACAATTCTAGGACTAATTTTAGATTGAAAAATCTCAATTCTGCAGTGTTGAGGCTTATTTACTTTGAAACAGATAGAAAAGGGTCTAAAGGCTTAAGTTAAGTAGCCTTTCAATAAGTCACCCAATCTGCTGTAAAAAAGTGGTTGTCAGTCTAAATCAGTGGTTCCCAACCCAGTCCTTGGATACCCCCAATGAATATGCACGCGAGAGACTGGCAGACAATGGAAGCGGTGTATGCAGATCTCATGCATATTCATTCTTATTTAATTTATTTATAGACAACCTATGGGAATGTGCGGAATATAAGCAAACACGGTTTACATATAAAAATTTTACGAATGGCGTAATAGGGATATCTATTCGTATTTCATAGAACATTTGTAAGTATTTACAGAGAACAGAGTTAACTATATACATAAAATGGGAACATGTCCCTCGCACTAACCATGTGCAACTATATACAGTGTAACTTATTAGGTAAAGATGTGAATGGGTCTATTGCTCTGACAGTGTATCGCTATGTACACATGAGGTTTTGCTAGTTAAAAAACTTTTCTTGTCTAAGGTAAACTGGGTTAGGCTCAAATTGCACTTTGGATTGAGTTATGAGTGTGCAGTAGGTTGTCGTCTTGTGTGTCAGTGGTTGTTGAAGGGCCAAAGTGGCTACTGAAGAGGTAGCGAAATAGTTGATGTCATTTATCTAATATCGTCCGGTAGGTTGTTCCAGAGAGAGTTGGAGTGATGTGAGAAAATGCTTTGTTATTTGTGAATTTTTTGGCTTTAGCAAAGTTTGATGGTTCTATTCTGTTTCTATTCTTACTTTGATTATGATGATTTGGGGTTTCCCTGGAGATAAGAGTATTGAGGAACGATGGTGCTAGGTTGATTAGTTTAAACGTCATTAGACTTTTGTAGTTTATACAGTGATGTATTGGTAGCCAGTGTAGTTGGAAGAGAATAGGGGTGATATGTTGGATGGATCGTGCGTTCAGGATAGTTCTGGCTGCTATATTTTGCACAAGTTGGAGCCTGAGGTTTTGTTTAGAGGCACCATAGAGAATGGTGTTTTCAAAATCAAAGTGGGGTGTGATGATGGCTTGAATTACAGATATGAAGTCTTGCAGGTGTATCAGGGGACAGAGTTGTTTTAGCAGCTTGATTTTATAATGCCTTTTGTAGTGTTTTTATGTAGGGTTCTATACTGAGGTGCTGATCTAGCATCACTCCTAGGTATTTTACTTTTTTGGTATGATCTCATGGTTCAGTAACAATGGATGTAGGTGGAGAATAGATTTGATTTCTTGTCACATTAACTTCTCAAAAGCGGAAGTACTATGTGCAAGTTGTGGTTACTGAGCCAGTGTGAGTTTGTTGAAGCATTATAATATCAGTTGCATATGGGGGGGGGGGGGGGGTTAGGTATCCTAAATGGGAGGTATACCATTATATTGTCTGCATATAGGTGGTAGTGGACACGGAACAGTTTGAGGATAGCGCAAAGCGGTTGGAGGTAAATATTAAATAGGAGTGCTGATAGGGCAGAGCCCTGTGGGAGCCCTTGTTCCATTGTGAAGGTAGATGTTTGGTTGTTAATTTGGACTGTTTGGGATCGGTTGTGCAAGTATGAGGTAAACCAGTTGTGTACTGTGCTTTTTATACCTCTGCTTAGCATTGACAGATGGTTTACACTATCAAATGCTGCTATGTTGAGGAACAGGAGCATAAAAGCTTGCTTTGTCTCATCTATTCCTCTTGCCAATTTGTCAAGAAGGACTGAGGAGGGATTCGACCCCATGGTGTGGATGAAAACCATGTTCATCAAGGGGGCAGAGTCATCTATGAAGTCTTGCAGTTGGATCTGGATGACCTTTTCCAATTAGTTTGGCCATGAAAGGTATGCTTGATATGGGTCGATATAATGTGGGGGAGCTTTTGTCTAGACTGCTGTTTGAGTATCAGATGTATTTGAGCATGTTTGAGAGTAGGTGGAGGTGTCCCTGTTCAAGGGAGAGGTTGATCATAGGGAGGATGAATGATGAGAGTTCAGGTGGAGTGCCTTTTATCCAGTCTACTGGGCATGGGTCAAGATAGGATGTGGTAGTGTTTAGGTTGTGAATTATATTCATTGTGGATATCCTAAAAACTGACTGGCTTGGGGGTACCCAAGGACTGGGTTGGGAGCCACTGGTCTAAATACTGTCAGTGGCATTACATAACATGATCCACCATGACTATACATAACTAGAAAAGATTGGACAACAGGTACCTAGATGTGGCACCTGTGCCTGGAGCCATTGTGAAGGGCCAGAGCACTGCAGAGTTGCACTATAAGACAGTATCTAATGGCAGGCTAAAAAAGGGATGTTTTGGTGACTGAGCAGCAGAAGATAAGTACCAAGCAAAGAGAGTTCTTAAGGAAAAACAGAATTTTTCCTTGGCTCACAGGAAAGTTTCCACTTCATTTGATGACTCATGTTTTCCAGATTCCCCTTTACAGCTGTATTCAAAATGAGGAACTACTATTCTGCATCTCACATCTTTATACTGGAACCATAAAATGTTTACGAGTTTCAGATGTTTCTCTAAGAAAAGAAAGTACAGCAATGGCTGTCTGTTACTGATTAAACACCTGCATTAAAGAGACAAACACTGCAGGAATCTTGAACTAGAGCAACCGAGACTACAAGAAGCCATGATTAACACGAGGATTTTGTATTTGAATCTGGCTTTGCATTTCTTTATAACAGAAAGCCCTAGTTTGGTTCTGAGCTGTGGTGGACAGTAGGACCAGACAGACAAAACACAAACAGCAGAACTGCATGGGCATTTAGATAATACAGCATTAACCCATGCAACTTAACAGGATTCTGGCCCTGTATTGCAAGCTCCCCCCTCCCCAAAAAAGCAGGGAAGGACTAAAGCCAATCTAGTCTGCCCACTGCTCATGAAATGCCTCAGTTCACCCAAATTCCAATTTTACCCCAAAAAGACATTCAGAGATCTTACTCCCACATCCTCAGGTGGTGAGAATCCTGCAAGTCTAAAACCACCACAATACAGGCAAGTCCAGGCAGCATTTCAACTATACATACAAACATGTCCAAGAAAAAAAATTGTATTTAATGTTTTCAATCTTATTCAATTATAGCTGTATATTACAATCATTTCAAAAGACAGACCTCAGAAGTGTCCCAACAATTTATAAGCACCAATTAGGCTCTGTGTTCATTTTAAGATGACGGGACAACAAAATAACCAACTTGATGTATCTTACTGCATTCAGTGGAGGGAAGCTTAAAGTTAAGAGGTAACCTATTTGTTCAACTGTGTTGGTATTTGGGCAGTGTTAAAGATTTCAATGCCTGTCTGGTACGATGGTCTTATGTGCACTTATATACCACCTTTCTGGAATTAAAACTATTTACAATGAGCTTAACAGAATTACATCCAACAAAACTTACATGGAACTTTGCTAACAGTGCCTGAGAATTAGGTGAAGATAATGACTAACAAAGTTTAACAAAGAATTTAATAAAGTTATTTACATGTATCATATGTGGATATGGATAGTTCTGACCTTATTAAATTGTCCTTCAGCTTAAGAATAGTTTTGTAACTATGTGCACAGGGTAATACCATTATGTACAAAGTTAGCAGTGCAGCACTGATCAACTCTAGGTTTACAGTGAACACTGAAAGCTGATGGGTGACCTTGTGTAACTTGCATCAAGTAACTCACTCTGAAATGATCCCTGAACAGAAATGTTTTTATGAGATTGCAAAAAGCAGTTGGTTCCTTAGTATCCCTTATGTTGGGGAGCAAATTCCATAAAGTTGATGCATATAGGAAGAATGCTCTGATGTCGATGCATTATTATTCCTGAAGTCTGACAGAACTACCAATAAGTTTTGACTGCCACTTTGTATTCTGATTTCCGGAGTGGTTGTTTGATCGATCTCAAACTTTATGTTGATTCACCTTGTAGACTTGATTACTGTGTGAATTGCTTTGAACTTTACTCTAACTACTGGTAATCGATGTAGCAGATTTAATATCTGGGTAATGCGTTTCCTGATTAGCACTTGTGAAATGATTCTAACTACTGTATTTTGGCCCAACTGAAGATGGCAGACAGATTGTTTAGGGAGACCTATTAGTATATTGTTACAGAAATCTAAATGCAGGAAGATTATTGCTTGGACTGTTCTGAAGACACTTCCTGAGAGGAGGGGTCTTACATGTTGAAGCATCTTCAACTTTGAATAAATGACCATGGTTATGTTGCTTATGTGTTTGGAGAAGTTGAGATGCTCATCTAGAGTGATGCCCAAGTAACTCACTTCTTTTTACCTGAAGGATTACTTCATTTTTATAACTTCTGGTGGGGTGAAGGAGTTAACAACTTCTGTTTTCTTATAGTTAAATTTGTAGGTTATGTCGACTAGCCATGTGACAGTGTCGAAGCATTCTATTTTTCGTGAGAATTGTTTAGTATTGATTTGCATATACATAACATACATTATATCATCCACATACAGATGGTAATGACCCTGCATTTTGCATATAGGTTGGCCATATATGAGGGTTGCTCAGAAAGTAATGCCCCACATTTTTCTCAGATAGTTTTCATTCAAAATGTATAAGTCACTCATAGTATAAATTAGTGTCCATAATGCATATTTTTCTACAAATCTCCATCAACATCTATGGCCTTATGCCAGCAAGAAACGAGGGCATTAGTTCCTCCTCTGTACCATCTTGTTTCCTGTTCATGCAGCCATTTTTTTACAGCACGAATCACGCTCACGTCATCTTCAAACCTTGTTCCACACAGGCCATCCTTTAGTGGTCCAAACAGATGAAAATCTGATGTGCCAGATCAGGACTGTAGGGTGGATGGGGGGGGGGGGGGGGAACACTGTCCAACCAAATTTGGCAATTGCCTCTTGGGTTGAGGCTTGTGTGAGGGCTAGTATTATCATGTTGAAGCAACATGTCTCCTGGATTACTGTTAGGCTGCACTCGCAAGTAACGCCGTTTTCAGTTTTGGAAGGTTTTGATGTACCTGTCTGAATGGTCTCACCTCTCAAGCACATCCACCAGAATTACGCCATCAATGTCCCAAGATGGTAATCACCACTTTTCCAGCGAAAGCAGTGGTCTTGAACTTTTTTTTTCTTGGTGAGCGAGCATGCCGCCATTCCATGGACTGCTTTTTAGTCTCTGGTTCATAGTGGTGAGCCCAGGTTGTGTCACCTGTGACGATCCGGGACAAAAAGGCCTCCCCCTCAGCTTTGAAACACTCCAACAAATCAGAGCAGATGTCTTTCCTTTGGTGTTTGGTTGTGAGATTTCACAGAACCCATCTTGCACACACCTTTGAATATACCACCCAGTCAATTGCCATTACACTACCTATGACGGAAAAGCTGTATGGACAATTCCCGACTTGTGATGTGCCGATCTGCACGAATAATGTCAGTATGCTGCAATTTGTCTGGACTGGTGGCTAAGGCAGGATGCCCAGACCACGGCTGATCTTCCAGTTCCATTTTACCACTTCCTGAAGCCTTTACTCTTCACCCATCGTCCAACGGTGCTCCTATCTACTTCAGAACTTCTACACACAGCACACAACTGTTTGTGAATGAATTCTTGGTGGAGAAAGTGAGAAACAATTACAGCTTGTCGTTTGTACCGTGTGTCACTCAGACACCATTTGAAGGATCACTACTGCCTCCCTATTTGTCAGATGACTAAAATTACGTGTCCTTTGAAGTTCCAAGTTACTACCCTTTCAATTTCACACCTCTATCTTCATTCTGGACTGAGAAAAAAAACCAAACATATGGGGGCATTACTTTGAGCAACCCTCATAAAATAGGAATTCCTAGCCTTTGGCTGAATGGGGTAGGTTGTGTTACCCCATTTTCACTTGTTGGGTTCAACTGGATAAATAAGAGTTGAACCACATTAACGTTTTATCTATAAGACCAATTTCTTGCAGTCTGATTAGAAGATTGTGAATTATGGAGTCATAAACTACTGTTAAGATTATTAGAATGAATTCCGATCTGTTTTTCTGTTTTTTAATAGCCTGTCAGTCCGTTAGTGTTAACAGAAGAGTTTCCACTCCATGTCTTAATAGCTGTTCTCTGAAGAACATATCCATTCATTGATAGTGATACTCTTATGGTATATTCCTTGTTTATGTAAGAACACTGGTAAGCCACTTTGACCTTCAGAAAAGTGGTATAGAAAGATTGGAAAAAAAGGTCAGGATATATTTTGACTATTGGGAAGTAATGAAGTGGCAATTGCAGTCTAAGACTACACAGCTTATTGGCAACTTATGCAACTCACTTGTAAAACGTGGCCACACCAAGTGTAAGAACATTGGCCGGAAGACATTTCCTAATTCATAAATGTCTTCAACTTTTCAGAGAGTTTCAAATAAATAAAAAGTTGAGTCTATAAAGGGGTTTTTTATGACCCGAGGAAGAGCGTCCAAGGCCTAATTAAGTCAGCTTACATACAAGCAACACGACATTTGAGTCCCATTCCATCCCCTTCCTCCTGTTTTTTAAATGGATGAAAGAAGTTAAAGTATAGTTGCATATTCCAATCTTATTCAATATTTTCTTAATCTTGTATGTGCCATCACAGGCTTGAACCTCACTTATGTGCTTAACCTTGTATTTATTCTAAGTTTCCTTGAAGTTTGTTACCATTTTGAACTCCCCCATACCCTGAAGTGCTGTGCCATCTACCACTTTGAATTATTGCACTATTATTCCTGAATCAACCCCCTTTGAGTAACACTTCATCCACTGCATTTGCTGAGCAAACACTCTTCAGTGGTTACAAATCTCTAGTCACATGAAAATGTAAAAAAAATATGCAGAAAAGAATCATACAAAAAAAGAGATTCAGAATCACAACCTAACCAACAAAAAGGCTTACATATTAAGACCATTCCAGAAGGGTAACCAAGCACACATGTCCTGTAAAGGCAGTCAAAGAATTCCACAGCAGAGCAGGAGTCCTCATAATGAGACACCATACTTGGGCAACCACTGGGATTTACAACAAATTTTAGGAAGCACAGCATGTCTGGGAGTGATGATAGTTTAGGTTTTTTTGGTGGATGGTGTCCTAAGACATTTAAAATGTACTAGAGTAACCAACAGTGAAGGTTGCCTCTATCGTTCCATGGTGAGACCGCACCTTGAATATTGTGTGCCATTCTGGTCGCCGTATCTTAAAAAAAGGATAGCGATTTTAGAAAAGGTTCAGAGAAGAGCCACCAAAATGGTAAAGGGGATGGAAGGATACTCCTATGAAGGCAGGCTAAAAAGGTTGGGGCTCTTTAACCTGGAAAAGAGACGGCTGAGGGGAGATATGATAGAAGTCTATAAATTAATGAACGGAGTGGAACGGGTAAACATAGATTGTTTAACTTATCAGAATATAGAAAGACTAGGGGACATGCAATGAAGCTACAGGGTAAACTATTTAAGACTAATAAAAGAAAATATTTCTTCACTTAACGTGTAATCAAACTCTGGAATTTGTTACCGGAGGATGTAGTAAAGGCTATTAGTGTAGCTGGGTTTAAAAAAGGTTTGGACAAGTTCCTGGAGGAAAGGTCCATAAAGCATTATTAAGAAGGGACCCAGGATATCAATGCTTGACCCAATACAAGCATTGTGGAACCTGTGTCCCTTGGGGAAACTGCTAGGTACGTATGACCTAGATTGGCCACTGTTGGAAACAGAATACTGGGCTTGATGGACCTTAGTCTGACCCAGTATGGCATCTCTTATGTTCTTATAAGGTTTATCAAAACAGGAAAAACATGTTCAAATTTTTGCAAACCCCATAACCCTAGCAGTGGCATTCTGGGTAATCTAGAGGTTTTCACACAATTTTGCTGCCCTAAATAAAACATATTGCAATATTATGCACTACTAATATTTGAACTGCCACTTTGAAGTCAGAAGATTCTAAGACAAACTTCAGACAATGTACTGTGTCTAGTTGAAAAGAAAATACCCTTAACACTTGCTAACCCTGTTCTGGACTCTGTCCCCAGGCTGCATTGCACATTTCCCATGGTGGGTTTTTTTTTGTTTTTTTAAAGGAGGTACTTGGTGGTAGAAGTACCGGCACCTATTTTCATTGCCTGCTAAGACTGACCCATGGTCCTCATGTATTATTGAAAGAGCTCTGCATGTTAGTACCAGCACCTTTTCTGCTAGGAAAAATGCACCAACTAAAACTGATGACCAAAACCATGTCTCCATTCAAGAGCAAAATTCTGTCAAAATATTTTAACTGCTCAAATAGCAAATGTTGTCTACATATAAGATGACCTGAAGTCTCAAATCTCACAGTGGCTTAAACAGGATCACAAGATGCCTCAGGGTTAGGGTTTGGCTTTATCAGTGCTGTACCAGAAGGAAGTCTGACACTTTCTGCTGCCAGTTTGTCAGGAAGGAGGCAAACCACTCCTTTAATTCTTAAACAGCATAACCTCAAAACTTCCTAGCACATTTAAATATTTTATTCCCCATCCCTACATTTGTCTCAACATCTACCATTTAGATGTCTAGTCCCAGCCCACAATAGGACACTGCCTCCTATCCTATGACTTTAGTTTTGATATATGTGAATTTTCAAGAGCATTTTGGCAAAGTCCCTGATACACCAACTCATGCTTATTAATCCATTAAAAGAATGCTAAAAGCACGATTCCATGATTTCTATCCAGAGTCATTCCATAGTGTTTTTCCTGTAGAACATTTCACTATACCATCAACATATGCCAGTTCTCTAGTTTGATCCACCCCATTTCATACCCTCTTATTTTATTTAGACAGTTTTGTATACCACCTTATCCTTCAAAGTGGTCAACAAGACAGCACTCTACTGGTCACCCTCCTTCCACCAGGCCAGAGATGCTTTCTGTATTTATCTTCTGTTAATGCCATGCATTCTGATTTTACAGATTTCTAGCATTTGTATACAGGACAATTCAAAGTAGTTAATTCAAACTGTCTAGCTGTAGATAAAAGTAATCTAGCATCTGTTTTTACATTCATCTTGGCTATTGTAGTACATGGATGATTAAGTAGTATCTAAATCAGATTTAGCCTAACAGTATTAGAAGAACCTTGGAGCACCTAAAAAAAAAAAGGGTAGTATGCACACACGGGGGAATGGAGAAGAGCAAGGAACGTGTAGCACATGATCAAAGGCACAGCTTTGCATGTTATCACCTTCCATTATGGAAACCCTATAAAAAGCCTAAGACCAGATGGTGATGTTTATCTTTGGCATATGTATTCCACTACATCTTTTCTTCCTTTGTCCAAGTGGTTGCAACCTTTAACTTGCAAGACGAATGTGTTCACTGAAACCAAAGAACCCCTCCACAGTCACTTCCCTTAAAGCCTGAGGGCAAGCAGGTAGACAGATGCCTTGCTAATTTATGTTTATACGCTGCCCTGGATGCATTTGCATGCAGCGGTATAGACGAATTCTTTAAGCAAGATTCATTCAAACAGCTTCCAGAATATGGAAGCTCACTGTTGATGAATCCAAATTTTATGGACTCGATTCAGCACTGGTGCCAGTGCAGACATATTACTATCACTAGGCAGCTGTATTAAACACCTCCTCTCCCAAACACAAGCAAGATATATTGAGGCCAGTCACATTAGCACTTGTGTAACATCCAGCATTAATACCAATGAGGGTTCATGCAGGAAAGCCAACTACAAGGTGTGATTTAGTATTGAGATTTGTGTAGCTATATAATACATTGCACCGTGATGCTATTAAGCATGCCGTGACCTAATTATGTGATCTGCATGTGCAGAGCATAGCATAGCTGCAGCACACCTGTAATTTTTTTAATCATGTGATGTTTGTATGTAAGCACAGCTCAGATTTACGATTAGTGAAAAAGTTGAACAGTGAATTTGGTGATTCATGCAAAGAGACTGACAGGTTACAGTGAGTATGGCGATGAATGCATAAGCTGTGCTCGAGTTATGATTGGCAGCCCTCTTGGAAGCATTTGTACCAAAGTGTTGACAGTGACAAAATGTTCTGGAAGACCATCCATGAGCAGGAAAGAAGACAAAGTTGAAGTAGTGCATGCCACAATACACAAGTTGCTGATTGACTACCAAGGAGCTTGCTGAGGATGTGGCCATCAGTTTTGTGTTGGCACAGCCCATTCTTACTATTTGGGGGGAGGTCTGCAAAATTTGTGCTGAAATGCCTGTCCCCATGACCAAAAAGATACTGTCTGCAGCCCAGGTAGTTGAAATGAGTTGAAAACTCCTCAAATTTCAAATATATTACCACCGGTGATGAATCATGGTTTTATGTTATGACCAGAAAACAGACTCAATCCTATCAAAGGCTTCAAACTCTCCCAGATCCAAGAAAGTCTATCTGGTGACTAACAATGTCAAGGTCATGCTCAGTTCTTTGATTACCAGAGTACTGCATCATGAGTATGATCCAAAAAAAGGCCAAACCATCAACAAGTACTACGACCAAGGTCTTGACTCATTTGAGAGATGCAGTTTGCCATAAGAGGCCAAAGTTGCACGGGAATGGTGAATGGTTGCTTCAGCAAGATAATGCCCCAGCTCATACATAACATCTTGTCCAGCAGTTCTTGGCCAAATACCAAATCAAAGAAGTCTTGTCAGCCTCTGTACTAACCTGACCTCACATCCTGTGACCATGTCCAAAACTGAAATTACCACTGAAAGGAAGGAGATTCGGTGACTTGGAGAACATTAAGCAAAATGATAGCAGTTCACAGCATAAGAGGCTTTTCAAAATGGTTTCCAGCAGTGGAAGGAATCCTGAAGTAGTGTGTTTTATTGGAAGCAGACTACTATGAAGGAGACAGACAGCAATAACTGTCAGTTATAGTTTTTGTGTTACTGTACAAGTTGATACTTTTGATTGCACCTCACACAGTGATGCATGTGGCAGGCAATATTCCATGCCATTAGCTCTCCCAGGGCGATTATATCAGCTACCTCCCACTAGCCTGGCCTCATCTGTTGACCATGTGCAGCTTTGCTGGGTAGAACACTATTGCTGGTGGGCAAATAAGCCAATTCTAATTTCAGTTGGGGGAGGGAAGCATTCCCCTGTTCTAATCAGCCCTTTGATGTCTTGCTAATTAGCAGTTTGAAGGGGAATCCAAAGGATAAGCCAAACACACACTATAAAGGACCTTAGCACATCTGTACCTAAAGTTTGTAATTTTAGACCTGCTCTAGGCAGTTCCCCCACCCCCACTATCAAAAAGGGGGGGGGGGGCTATATGGAAGGGTATTAATTTCCAAACAAGTCCTCAATCTCAGCCAAAATAGCTAAGGACCTGCTCTTGGATCCTAGCCAAAGATAGCAGGCAAGCAGATACATGTCAGAAGTGTTCAGCTACCATCATGGTGTAAATGCACTGCAGGGGGAACCTTAATTGAAAGCAGACAGAATGAGGGGACATAGGATGAAAGTCAAAGGGGAGAGACTCTTGCCATCTAGGGAAGTATTTCTTTATGCAAAGGGTGGCATGTGTGTGGAACAGCCTTCTAACAGGAGTTAGAGTGAAGATAGTACCTTAATTCAAGAAAGAAATGGTCAGGCAGAATTGTAGAATCATTTGGTGTAGTGAGCCAGACTGGAAAAGCCATATGGTCTTTATCAGCTGTCATCTTCTGTTTCTATGAAATAAACCGACAGTACTTTGCATGGCCAAGAAAAGGCTCAGCAGCCTTTTTGGGTCAGTAGCGATAGATAAAAACTTGCAGTTGCAGAAGAAAATATCCTGGCAATTTTCACACAAATTCCATAGTTAATTCTGTTGAAATAACTTTCTATGATTTTCTGCAAGTCTGTTTCCTTGCAGTGTAATCTAATGAAGCAAAATGCATTAGAGATTGAAGATCTTGTTACGGCAATGAGTTTCCATGCTGCACAGCTTTGTCTGGGTATATCAGCCTATCTTCAACTGATATACTACTATTGAGCATTAGCTGTGCAGCACAGCCTTGTGCAAAAGGTACCAAACAGGCCAATGCAGAATCTAAGTCGTATCTGTTTCAGAAAAAAAAAAAAGTGGCGCTTTAAAGCACCATGCATGAATTCCCACTGAATTTCTGGATTTTCTGAAATTTGACTTGCACATTTTTTCTACTCTCCTACCCAATTTAATTGTTCAATTTTTAACACAGGAAAAGGATTTGATACAGCTAAGCTACTGTCTATTTGGACAAATTTCATAACAGACCCAATAAATAGCAGAAGCTTTAAAGTGTGGTCACCATATCTGCTTGAATGTATGAAACAAAGCTGATCTAAAATTTGACTAGTTTTCAACTTCTGATGTCTCTCCTAGTCTGACCTGAGCAATAGAGTATGTATTCCTGAAAGTTAGTCAAACTGTTCAAACAGGCACTGCCTTATGTTCTGCAGCCTTTTATTTTCAGATTCAGCTCAACCGTCCAACTCCAAACAGAACAAGCCGCTCTGAGCGGTTTAGCAAGCCGAGGAATATTCGAGTAGCTTCCTTAAACTTTGTGGTCCTGGCTCTGACTTCAGAGCCATGCTATTTCAACTGTAAGTGAATATGTACTTACAAGCATTAAATTACCAGAATCCTGTTGACTGAAAATTACTAGTTTAGTGTATATAAGTGACTAAAATTTAATGTTATTTTTTAATAATGTCCAGCATGTGGCTCTTAGTAGATTTCCACATAAAGTAGAAATTTTCAAAAGTAACAGAATTAGAGAATACCTTTAAAATCTGTTGTCTAGCTTTCGGAAGCCAAAGCCCCCTTACAGGTCTGAGACTGGCACAGCATAAGACACCAGGTGTCCATTAAACGAACGAGGGGGAGATTCCTGTACATCAGCAGCAGTGAAAACACTAAACTGGCTACACCACTTCCTCTACTACAGGGCTAGCTGCCTAGTCTTAGGAAAGAGTTGGATTAGAAATGAAAATAAAATGAAATGGACTAGTGTAACATCCTAATTAGCATCTCTTCATGAGCACAGAGCACTAGGAAAGTTGAGAGATCTTTTGGTGGTTGCCCAAAGCAGCCAGTATGAGACTTTTTGAAAGTTGTACCAGTTCTAGCACTTCCAAATGTTTGCAGGCCATAGCTATGAGTCCTACAGCTTGACACTCAGCCTACGTCATAAGGGCTGTGAAAACTAGCCAACAGTACTAGTGGGAAGGAATACTTTCAGCAGGAGATCCCTCAGAGGATGAGCTACCAAGCTCTGATGAGCTTTAAGAATTCTGATCATTCTCCACAAGGTGCAAGTCAGTCTGAGGGAGAAGAGCTATGTTTCTCCCAGGGCAAGCAGGATGAGTCAGCCACAGGTGGGTGACGTCATCCGACGGAGCCAGAGACGGAGTGCTCTCACTAGCCCAGAGGGCTTTAGCTCCCTGGGCATGACCACTAGCCCCACCTCCAGATCCGCCCCTAGCCGACCAGTCTTCGTCTTCTGCCTTGCCAGTAAGACTTTTTTTTATTTTGCTCTCATACCTTGTTCAAACATGAAGAAACCAGGATTCAAAAAAATGCCCAGCCTGTTCCAGGAAAATGGCGAACTCTTGACTCCCACCATCTCTGCCTTCATTGCCTGGGTAGCGACCACGCTGTTGAGAACTGCTCTGCCTGTGGCTGCATGTCCCACTGGACTCTGAAGTCTCGCCAGCATGCTCAGGGATTTTTTGGCTCCCTCGTTGATGTGAGTACTCCCGCTGCTGCTGAGCGCTCTCCTGTTGCTGCTTCTGGTGCCGCTGTGGTTACTCCGGCCGGGGATGCACTGTTTTTGGCCTCCGTTCCCCGCCGTGATGCGCTCTCCCCTCCGGACACGTGTGTCCCTATGGAGGCTTCCATCTTGCCTGCAGCTTCCTCCTCCCTGCTTCCTGCCTTGAGGATGACTTCCTGTCCTCCTGGGCCTGCCTCCTCTTGGCGCAGCCTCCTCAGGCTCCCCGGAGCAGAGGTTCACGGCGCTGACTACCTGCCCGGCACGAAAGTCATCAGTGCAGAGCCAACAAATGGCGCAGACATTCTCCCGATCACTGGAGCTGCTTGAGGAGGCAGAGCTGCTCCCAGAGACAGCACCGACAACGCAGAGCAGACAAGAAAAGCAGCCGGCGCAGACGCACACCCTCTGAGAGCCATCAGCAGGGCAGACCCAGACACAGACTGCAGGCGGTGCAGGGACCGCAGCTCCAGTTCTGAGTCACCACACTATCGCGGCAAGAGACTCACAGCAGCCACAGTTCCTCGCTCTCCCAAGGCTCTCTTCTCCAGCACACCCCCTCATCTGATAACTGTCTACGCAGCCTCCTGCAGCTCCGAGGACTCTGACCTCTACCTCCCCGCATCCCCTGTGCTACCAGTCTCTCATGAAGAGGCCAGCCAACCTCTCCAAGGCATCGCACAGGCTCCTGTGCCTCTAGCCTCCCAAGGAGCCCCAGACACCCTGCTGCTCCTTAAAGACATGCTTCAACAGGGGACGTCAGCGCTCTCCAACCTGTCCTCCCAGATGCAGCCACTAGCGCCACCAGCAGCAACTACTGCACATCTGGACCCCATTGCCATGGCCTCAACCAACTCACAACAGGTACCACTACTGCTAGAGCGGGACCCCGCACCGGCCAGCCTGGGGCAGTCTCAGCTTCAAGACCGCCCTGATGACCCCTCGCTATCAGGGACCTCTTCCCATGCTGATCAGGACAACCCCTCAGGGCCACCCGATCCTCCTGAGGACTTAACCTACGCAAAATTCGTCCGAAAGGTCCTTGCAGCTTTATCCATCACTCCTGCTGATGCCATAGATCAACGTGATGAGGTTCAAAGCGCGCTCAAGTTCGTGGATTCTCCCAAGGCCATTTCGGCCCTACCGGTTCACCAGCTCCTCTGCGAGAACCTTACAAGATTATGGCAGACCCCTGCGTCCAACCACTCATGCCCCCAGAAATTGGACTCTATGTGGTCCAGCCTGTCCTGGGATTTGACAAGCAACACCTACCCCACCAATCCATCGTGGTGGAATCCGCCCTCAAGCGGTCTAAATCCTCACGCACCTCTACCAATGTGCCTCCCGGGAAGGACAACAAACTTCTAGACGATGTTGCAAAGCGGATCTATCAAGGATCTATGCTGAACGCCAGGATCTCTGCACATCTCTTCCAACACGCCATCTACCTGGACACCTTGCTGGCCAACATAAGAGCCGCCGCCAAGGGCACAGAACTTCCACCGGCACTCTTGTCCGCTCTTGCTGACCTTGAGGAATGCACCAAGCATCAAGGTCAAGCTGCCCATGACGCTTTTGAGACAGCCTCCAGAGTGGCTGGAACTGCCATCTCTGCACGCCGGCTTGCTTGGCTCAGGGCCTCAGGCCTGCAGGCTGACACATGACAAGCTCGGACACAACCTGCACAGGCAACTCACTCTTTGGTGACAAGGTCAAGGAGACAGTGATCGACATGCGTGAGCGCTGCACCATGTTCAAGACACTGGAGGAGGGTTCTGAGTGCCCAAAACCCTACTGCAAAGGAAACTTCCACGGCCCATCTGGTCCTAAGCGCTGTAACTCCTACCACAGGAGGCACCAGCAGCCATGCTACAAACAGCATTACCAATCCTCGTATAGGCAAAAACCACGCCAACGAGAGCGCACTTCAAAGAAAGCACCCTCCGCACCTGCCAAAAGCAATCCTAGCTTTTGACTCACCGCCCTGCCAGCACCTTCCGACAGGGGGACGCTTATCTGCCTTCTTTCACTCCTGGGAGCGGATAACTACAGACCAATGGGTCCTCTCTATCATCAAACAAGGCTATCGCATAAACTTCTCCTTGAAGCCACCTGCACGTCCACCCTCGGTGAGCACCATTCCCTCCCAGCATCTAGAGGCCATGGATTCGGAGATCCACACATTGCTTGCCTCCAGGGCCATCGAACCTGTTCCCCCCGGCGAGACCAGCAAGGGGTTTCACTCCAGATACTTCCTTGTTCCCAAGAGGTCTGGGGGCATGCGACCCATTCTTGATCTACAGAAGCTCAGCAAGTGCATAGCCAAGGAGAAGTTCAGGATGCACTCCCTGTCCACCATCCTGCCCCTCATTCAACCTATGGAGTGGCTTGCCTCTCTGGACCTTCAGGACGCATACACTCACATTCCCATGCACCCTTATCACAAGACGTTCCTGCGATTCAGGGTAGCGGAGAAGCACTACCAATACAGGGTGCTACCTTTTGGACTGTCATCTGCACCAAGAGTATTCACCAAGTGTGTAGCAGTGGCTGCCGCCCATCTCCGCAAACAAGGGGTATGTGTCTTCCCCTACCTGGACTGGCTGTTCTCAGCCCCCTCTCCTGCAGAACTGCGGATGGCTGTCAAGAAAGCCACCGCCCTCCTCTCCTCTGGGATTCCTTGTCAACTACCCAAAGTCTCATCTCTCTCCCACGCAGCGTCTGGAGTTCATTGGCGCTCAAATCGACACCACACAATCCAAGGCCTTCCTGCCAGAACAGGAAACAGGCCATCAGTGCACTCGCTCTGCGAGCCCTCAACTCCACGCACTCCTCCGCTCGAGCGATACTACGCCTTCTGGGACACATGGCAGCTGCCACACATGTCCTTCCAATGGCGAGACTACAGATGCATGTCCTCCAGTGGCACCTCTGCACTCATTGGTGCCAACACACCCATCCCTTGTCCTCCCTGATCCCCAGGGACCCCCGGGCAACCAAGGCAATCTGCTGGTGGACACACTCCTCCAATCTATCTCAGGGCAAGCGCCTGCAGGCCCCGACCCCTCAGATCACCGTGACCACGGATGCTTCAGCTCTAGGATGCGGAGCCCACTGTGCAGGCGCGCAGACCCAAGGATCATGGTCCACCGCCGAGAGGGACCTCCATATCAACGTCCTCGAGCTCAGAGCTGTCTGCCTTGCCCTCCTGGCCTTCCAGGACCTGGTCAGGGGGAAAACAATCAAGATACAGACAGACAACCAAGTCACCATATTTTACATAAACAAGCAGGGAGGCACGGGTTCTTGAACTCTGTGCAGGGAAGCCCTCCTCACCTGGCACCTAGCCCTCTCGCTCCATTGCAGCCTCCAGGCCTGCTACCTACCGGGAGAGGAGAATGTGCTAGCAAATCGCCTCAGCAGACAGCTAAGCCCACACGAATGGACACTCCATGAAGACGTGTCATCCTTCCCTCTTCAGGGAGTGGGGCCTCCCTCAGATCGATCTTTGCCTCCCAGGAGAATGCCAAATGCCACCTCTTTTGCTCCAAAAGGCAGTCCCCACTCAGACTCGCGGCGGACGCCTTCGATGTGACCTGGAACCAATGGCACCTGGCCTATGCGTTCCCACCAACTCCTCTAATCGCACAGACACTCCAGAGGATCATCAGGGACCGGGCCCAGGTCATCTTGGTGGCCCCTTTCTGGCCCAGGCAAATATGGTTCCCATACCTCCAACGCCTAGCAGTGGTCCCTCCCATACAGCTCCCCCAGCGACCAGACCTCTCGCAGGACGGCGGAATGATGCTCCACCCCAACCTGCGGACGCTATCACTGTCGGCCTGGAAGCTGAAAGGCTTGCTCTGGCCCCCTTCAACCTGACGACCGAGGTCCAGCAGATCATACTGGCGGCCCGACGCCCTTCCACCAGGAAGTCATACAGCCTCAAGTGGTGGCGCTTCTCCATCTGGTGCGCTACCCACCACCTTGACCCCCTCTCTTGCCCGGCGCCGCAGCTCCTACGATACCTTGTGTCACTCTCTGCGCTCGGCCTCAAGACTCAGTCCATCAAGGTCCATTTGTCCACCATTGCGGCCTTTCATCACCGTGTTGGGGACACCTCCATAGCAGCATTGCCCATCGTGGCCCGCTTTATGAAAGGACTATCCAATCTACGCCCTCCGCTGAGGGAGCCCGTGCCTGCCTGGGACCTTAACGTCGTCCTCAATCAGCTCATGGAGGAACCCTTCGAGCCTCTACAAATCAGCGGACTTGAAGTTTGTTTCCTGGAAAACATTGTTCGTCGCTATCACTTCAGCCAGGCGGATCAGTGAAATGCATGCCCTCGTGGCTTACCCGCCCTACACCAACCTTCACCTCGACCGCATCTGCCTTCGGACACACCCCAAGTTCATCCCCAAGGTGGTATCCGCTTTCCACATCAGACCATTGAGCTGCCCTGCTTCCTCCCCGAGCCACAGTCCAGCCCAGATCAACAACGCCTGCACACACTGGACTGTCAGGGCTCTACGGTGCTACCTCAACAGAACCTCACCACTACGCAAGGGGTCTCAGCTTTTCATCTCATACGACCCTAACAAGCCAGGCCTACCCGTATCCAAGCGCACACTCTCTGGCTGGATTTCCGCCTGCATCGCCTTCTGCCTCATGTGCTGAAGCGAGCCCCACCGCAGGTATTACATCACCTGCGGGCGTTAGCTGCCACCATCGCCAACCTTTAGTCTGTTCCTATACCTGACATCTGCAAAGCCGCAACGTGGTCCTCTGTACAGACTTTCCAGAGGCACTACTGCCTCGACAGAGCCAATCACGGTGGCTCTGCATTCGGACTAGCAGTGCTGTCTGCTGCCTCTTCCCCTGGCCGGGGCAGGAACACGTGACTTCTGCTGATCTGATTTTTGTTGTCACGCCCTACAGCTACGGCTATCAGTGTTGGTTGTTATTGATTGCCATGATCCAGTATTGATGTCTTATTGTCATTGCACCTTGTTGCTCTTGTGATTGATGTCACTGCACTTTATTGCCTGTTGATTATTGTTATGGTTACTGCACTTTGTGCCTCATTGTTTGCTGGTTGTTGCTGTGCACTATTCTTGCTGTTACTGCACTTCGTGCCTTATTCTCGCTTGTTACTTGCACTGTTTTTGCTAAGAGCACTGTTGCTCATTTGCACATCCTGTTGTAAGTTGTTGACTTGAGTGAACGCGCCAGGGGGCATAGTTCATTAAAACGTATTGCACCTCACGGTCATGCGTGTCTCCGTTTCTTCAGACCTTCCCTGCCGCTGCATGTGTAGATGGGGAGACACCACTTGTGGCTGACTCATCCTGCTTGCCCTGGGAGAAAACCGAGTTACTTACCTGTAACGTGAGTTCTCCAGGGACAGCAGGATAAGTCAGCCACACCTTCCACCCTCCTCCCTGGAGGGGACCTCCTGTCTCTCGCTATCCGCCTCCTAGCCTGAATACCGTGTCAGCTTAGAAAACCTGGCCAGCTAGGGGCGGATCTGGAGGTGGGGCTAGTGGTCATGCCCAGGGGGCTAAAGCCCTCTGGGCTAGTGAGAGCACTCTGTCTCTGGTGCCGTCGGATGACGTCACCCACTTGTGGCTGACTTATCCTGCTGTCCCTGGAGAACTCACGTTACAGGTAAGTAACTCTGTTTAACATCTGCTTTCCTTATCTCTTCTGCAAAATGTGCCATCTCAAACGTGATCAGCATCACTGACATTTATAAAGGGAAGTGTGTTTGACCAATGGAACTAGCTTTGTTTATATTTAAAAACAAAAAAACAGACCTTACCATCCTTAGACAGTTAACTTATGTTCCATCTGCAAGACTTTAATATTATGTTTTCATTTTTGAATTTTCCAAATGAAATGCAGAAAAGAATTATGCAACTAGGATTGAAGCCCATGTCTGTAGGAGTGCAGACTTGGCCTAGTGGTTAGAGGAGTGGGCTGAAAAATCAGAAGCCATTATTCAATCCCCATGCTTTGTGAGCTTGGGCAGGACAATCTTCCCTTGCACTAGCTACATGTTTACTCGCATTCATTAGTCACTTCAATCAGCCTTGACGTGATTAACAGCATTAACACAAAACCCAATAAGATCCTTCAGTCAGTGAAGCAGACCAGACCATTCTTAAATCACTCCTTTAACTATATCCCTTGCTTCCACGACACGGCTTTCAGTGCTTTGCAACCGCAAAGAGTTGCTACCAAAGTAAGCGTCATCCCTGAAAAACACCCTGTCAGGCACTGAACTTCTTTGCATTCAAGAAACAGCGCCCCCCCCCCCCGCCCCAAAAACACCAAACTTAGAAGCCAGCAACTCTGAGGGGGGAGGGAGAGTCTACTGCAGGCTTTGACCAGTTTTCTTGGTAATCTAGGAGCCAGCCACCCAACACCTAGGTCAGTGTGCCCTCCCCTTCCTCAAAAGCTGTATTACAATTTCTTTCAGGTTTGAAGGCCTCATTTACTAATATGTTCTATGGGAAAAAGCTTAAGCAGGCCCTTAATGTGCCCCTCCCTTCTGACCCTTCATAGGCTTTTTTGTTTTACATTTCACAAGGTCAGTGATTTGCAAAGCAAACAAAAAAAACCCCCAAACAGCCTCATACCTTGGCACCTTGCCTTCTCAGTTTCTTTGTTATGACACCCCCCCCCCCTCACCCAGGCTTCAGCTAGCAATCACTCACCAATGCTTCTGCAAAACCACCTTTCAGACTTCCTCAACAGCATGGCTGAAGCATGGAGAGCCAATCACGGTAGGGGAAGTCCAGGCTCATCTCATAGTATGTTGTCAAATATTATGAGACTTAAAACTATCAGCATAAACATCCTGCACTGCACAGCCACGCAATGCAAAAAGTCAAATCCCATGTTTTGATAGCTGCAACTAAATCAGGAGCATGAAAATTTCAGGTACGAGTGAAAGTTCTAGGTGTCAGGCTAACTGGCACTTGGTATTTGCCAAAGCCCCTGGTCTACTGCAACCAAAGGGACAATTTGTCACCTTGATAACCTGGTGCTTGGTATTTTCCAAAGCCCTGCCCTACACATCAAGAAAATTGGATACCCAACTCACTCCAGGGAACTGCAAATGCTCTTGAGCTAACTACAACCTATAGCTTGGCTTGTAGCCGAGGTTCTCAGACACCTTGCCAATCAGGTTTTCAGGATTCACTGCCTCCATGATATGCAACGGTACCCTGCATACTTATGGTTATCATAAATACTTGACCAGCAGAGTATATCCAAGAACTGGGTTGAGAACCCTTGGTCTATACAATAGAGCCAGTTCCAGAAGGGCCATTCACTGGAGGACCTACAACAGCAACACATACAACACTCCCCCCACCCCCCCCCCCCCCCCAAAACTGGACACATCTCTGCTCCACTGGAAACCAATGCAACTTTTGCAAAATTGGAGTCATATGATCTTACCTTAAAGAACAGCTACAAAACTGATGGGAGTGTAAACATCTGGATCCTTCAAAAAGACTGAATTATGGGGGATGAAGTTTATGCTGGGCTCAATCTAGTCAACACTAAGGCACACATTATCTATGAGCACTCAAGAAAAGATCTAATGTGTAACCAAATGTCTCTTCTAGGCCTTAACTGAAGAACTTGTCCCTCAACGTGACCAAATATTCATCCTCCAGTGGCTTTCCCTATACAAAGCACCTCAGACCGTCACTACATAGTTACCTCTGATAAATAAAAAATAAGTTCAACAGTGGTTTATTTAGACTGATTTATATACCACCTTATCCTACAAAGTGGTCACATCACAATTGGAGGGTTACATTCAACAAAGGAACTTAACATCTAGACAGTACAATTTCAGGGTTACATTTAACATGAGGGTACTTAGAGATAGACATACAAAGTTCATTGTATATACTACACCTGGGGGGGGGGGGATGCCGATGGCAGTATTTTTAAATATTCTGCATGCTTAATTAGTAACTGCACAGAATTCTCCCATCATAAAGCTTAAGTCCTCAACCTGAGACTTCCCCTGCCTTTCATCCTTAGCTCTTGCTCCAATCAGTTCTGTACCCAACCCATCCTTGTCCCTCCTCCTCTCCCCTCCAACTTCTTACCCCCAGTAATCCCCCTCCTCCAAGTCACCAGCAACCTGATTGCTGCACACAACCACTGAGCACTTCTGTTTGCTCTTGCAGCTCTGTTAGAGTCAGACACCAGCAGGTTTTCAAAGGTACACAGCCCCCAGCAAACCCCCCCTCCCTGCTCACCAGCAACCCCCCCTCCCCATTTGTCAGAAGCACTTCTACTATCAGACTCTAGCACAGGCATGGGAGCAAGTGGCATGGCTCCTGCCTCACTTTTAAACACAGCTGTGGGATCAGATGCCTTTAATGCTTATGGACCCCTCCTGCTTCACTGCCTTGCTGGTGCCTGCACAGCTAATGTTGTACAGGTGGGGGGGGGGGGGGAGTAATATACCACACCAATATTTTGCAAATCTGTAAGAAGAGCTGAATATGTAAATATGAAACTGAAAACAACTTTTGCAACAATGAATAAAATGGCCATAAAAGCAGATTAAACAAAATAAGGGAAAGCAGAAAGTATTGGGAACTCTTCAGCTCAATAAGCTGCCCACCTGGAAGACTGCCATTTTGCTTATTGATGGATCAAAGAAACCTAGTCAAAACAGTTCCATAAATCCAAACTGTTCAAGCCCATCAAGAAATCATGCTGCACAATAGCAACTGGCCTGTAAATCCCCCCAAAAATAAGCCAAATCCACCTCAAACAAAATGTTAAACAGCATATAACATGCCAAACTTTGTAAGGAAAACCAGAGTGAAGTCTAAAACCTCATGGGTCTCAATCAACTCATTGAAAACAGGAGGGCAGTCTATATCTACTTTGTGCCCACGTCTAAAAATCAGCTTCTCCAATTGTTATCCTTTTAAGGGAATCTGAAATTCAGAGACAGCAGTGCGCACATCAACTTAATTCCCTGTCACTGGAGGGCTACCAGCATATCTGCTGTACTCCAATATATATCTCACATTAAGCTACTACTGAACGAGCTAAATCCAAAAACAACAGATACAGTTACTACAATAAGGATGGGAGGGGGGGGGGGAGAGGTAGAAAAAAAAATCACCCAATTTGCAATGTTAGAAAACAAATTACTATTTCAGAAAAAGCTGAAAACCAAATGCTGGCTCAGGATTTTCAGAGAACCAGGCCTCAGTCAAGGAAGTTATAATGTGACCGACTTTCCATTCCAGAAACTCCCTCAGGCAGCACATGCAGATAAACAAGGAAAAATAACTGAGCCGACTGCCAAAAAGCATCTCCAAAGCTCTCCCTCCCTTCCCACAGGCCCACCATTAGGAAAGACTAGGCAGACACCTAGGCAGCAGCTTGTGAGCTATGACAGGAATATCGGTAGTCAAAGCCACACAAACATTAAAGAACCATTAGGACAGTCTGTTGGGAAAGCTGGCCAATTCATACAAAGCCAAATTTCATATGGAGTAGGCTAGCCAGTCCTACATTTTTACAAGGTCATTGTGGGAAAGCAGGGGAGGGGCACCCAATATCCTTTTACCAGCCCTACCCACACAGTAGCTATAACTTCCCTCCCACAACTCGTTTAAAGCTCAACATATACTCACAGGATTAACTCCAACCACACCCCCTCAACTACCCCAATTTGTATAACTATACTACACACCTTAACAAAATACATCACTTATTAAGAGAACCCGCCTCCTACACATAGTCCCCTCCATACATTACTGACCACCCCACATACAGTCAAATCCTCAAACACACCCTCTGATCCACATCCATGCCTCACACGGACACCACCTCTCTACACTTTCCCCACTTGTTCTATTACTGAGAGGAATCCCAACAGCTGATGAGAACACAGCAACGGTTCCTGTACCCTTTTTTTGCCCTGTTCAGTTTGAGGCATCTAGCACATTTGACGATCCCATTGCACACCTCAGATATGTCTATCACTGCTGTAACCCTCAACCATCTGTCCCAATTTCAAAGTACTTACATAATTTGACTTAAATTCCAATACACTAAGGATGTTTGAAGTGTGGATTAGTTTCTTACAGCTCCAATATGCAGCTATATTACACAACACTAGGAAAAACAAATTCAGGAAGGTTTATAAGGGGGGGGGGGGGGAAGAGGACGTCTGAAGTTCACAGCTACAAAAGGTAAGAGCTGAAACCTGCTAATACAACCAGCTCAGCAGGGTGGGAATCCTATAGCTTTACCGGAGGTACATTACGCAAAACACGATAATTAGTAACAAGTAAAACCCAGAGGCTCAAGTAGAGACAAGCAGCTCCACCCTTCCCCTACATTTTATAGAATTCTAATACTAAGCATTTAGGGTGCCAGTCAGCACAGCTAAAGCTGATCCTCACATGTTTGTTTGGGCATATCCCACTGCATTTTAAACAGGGTCACATGTTTTCAAGAAATGACACCTCGGTTTACAGTATGGCCACACCTCCTTTAAGAGTCTCCCGAGTCCATTCTGCATCTTTACAGGTGACAGACATGGGGCTTTAATGCACTTTGTAAGATTCCCAGCAGTCAACTTTGATAGAAAAAAACCCCACAATCTGAAATTCAAACCAACATCCTTAAACAGGATATAAAAGTTAAAAAAAAAAGCATACCACAGCATTAATGTAAGTAAATGAGTTGAATATGCTTTCAATACACGTATCCAAACACATTTAACCCTATTTGGCATCTTCCTGGACCCTTTGATTTGTACTGAAGTTTTGGTATAGGCAGGACACCGAACTTTAAACTCATGACAGCTGCCTGTGTTCCATTCTAAGCCTTTCTTCCCTTCAGAAGTGGGCTAAAAAAAGAAACTGCAGTTACTTGTTCACTTTTTTCAGGTTACTGCTGCTTTAATATGTAGAAGTTTAAAGAGAAGTCGCAAACATTTTCCATTGAGGAGAAAGGCAGAATACAAGAGGGTGTGGATGTTTACCCTTGCATAAATACCAACTCATGACTCACAGCCGCCTCTACTCCAGTCCTTTGGTCCTCAACACAATCGAGGCTACTTCTGTACGAGTGGGTTGTTCGGGCCCTGGGCAAATGCAGACAGGCAGCTAGAGCCCAATGTGCGCAGGAAAACAACTGCGCGTCAGCAGTCAGCTAAACCGGTTCAGTCACTCCAGCGTGACTGGCGGCTTAGGACCACACTAGGGCCACGCTGCCGAGGATTAGTCTAGGGTCCAGCGCGTTTGCTCGTGTTATGAGAAGCTCTTCGAAGCCGCGCTATACTCGCTCGGGGTTCAGGCCACTTAACCACCGTGTGCGCACCAGTGGCTGTGTAGTACAGACTATAAGAAACGGATGCAGTGCTTGTTCCAGCAAGTCCTTATTTTAAACAAGATTACAAAACCTACATTCCCCGATGTCGCAGATAAAGCACCGACTTAAGCGTCGTGAGGTTTTTACGGTTGATCTTAACTTCCTACCGTTTAGCAACCGAGTTTCCGTTTATACCAGGTGCAAATGCAAAAGCCACGAGAAGGAAGCCCCAAAACACCAGCCACGAACTCGGAATAAGTTTCTAGACGGGTCAGACTAGAGACCTAAAGCCACAGATTGTCGCTTAATCCAATTAAACGGATAACACACCGTCTAGTACAGGGCCGAAGTGACGACACCTCGCGGTCTTTCGGCCCGTGTCCTGCGTCCCCCGTGGGCAGCAGCAGCTCCTCCGGCAACAGGTTACAGAGCAGCCTCGCCCCCCTTTGAAACGCTCGCCACCGGCCGCAGAAGTTCGGAGCCCCCATCACACGGCGCTTCCTCAGGTGCGCTGCAAAACACCGCGGGGGGGGGGGGGGGGGGCTCGACTTTTACCTCCTTGTACGAAGCCCGTCGCGCTACCTCACTGCGCCCCCGGACTAACGCGAAGTCTCGGGCCCAAAACGAGACGGCGCGTGTGTCTCTCTGCCGTCCCGCTGTCTCTGCCTTCCCTGGAGCACGCGCCTTACAGCGGGGGAGCGCACACCTGAGGCCCTTCCCCGCCCCGCACTCACCCAGAAGATGAAGTTAAAGATGAAGAGCAGGTACTTGATGCACTTGGTCCCTCCCTTTACAGCCATGGTGTTTCAAAGATAACGCGCTCTGAGTCCTGCTCCGAGAAAAAGCGACGCTGCACTCCCGCGCACTCTTATAGCGGCCACTCCCTGCCGCCAGGGCGCCTGCGCGGGGAGTGACCGGCCCACAGGGAGCGCGCCATGAAGGGGAACTTTCTGCCAGAGAGAGAGAGGGGGAGGGAGCGACAGTCCCACAGAGAGATACGAGGAAGGAAGGACAGAGAGAGAGAGAGAGAGACTGCTTCCCACACTGAGAGAGCATGAGGAAGGGAGTGACCGGCCCACAGGGAGCGCGCCGTGAAGGGGAACTTTCTGCCAGAGAGAGAGAGGGGGAGGGAGCGACAGTCCCACAGAGAGATACGAGGAAGGAAGGAGAGAGAGAGAGAGACTGCTTCCCACACTGAGAGAGCATGAGGAAGGGAGTGACCGGCCCACAGGGAGCGCGCCGTGAAGGGGAACTTTCTGCCAGAGAGGGGGAGGGAGCGACAGTCCCACCGAGAGATACGAGGAAGGAAGGACAGAGAGAGAGAGAGGATGCTTCCCACAGTGAGAGAGCATGAGGAAGGGAGTGACCGGCCCACAGGGAGCGCGCCATGAAGGGGAACTTTCTGCCAGAGAGAGAGGGGGAGGGAGCGACAGTCCCACAGAGAGATACGAGGAAGGAAGGACAGAGAGAGAGAGAGAGAGAGAGAGAGAGACTGCTTCCCACACTGAGAGAGCATGAGGGAAGGGAGTGACCGGCCCACAGGGAGCGCGCCGTGAAGGGGAACTTTCTGCCAGAGAGAGAGGGGGAGGGAGCGACAGTCCCACAGAGAGATACGAGGAAGGAAGGACAGAGAGAGAGAGACTGCTTCCCACACTGAGAGAGCATGAGGAAGGGAGTGACCGGCCCACAGGGAGCGCGCCATGAAGGGGAACTTTCTGCCAGAGAGAGAGAGGGGGAGGGAGCGACAGTCCCACAGAGAGATACGAGGAAGGAAAGGACAGAGAGAGAGAGAGAGAGATGCTTCCCACACTGAGAGAGCATGAGGAAGGGAGTGACCGGCCCACAGGGAGCGCGCCATGAAGGGGAACTTTCTGCCAGAGAGGGGGAGGGAGCGACAGTCCCACAGAGAGATACGAGGAAGGAAGGAGAGAGAGAGAGAGAGACTGATTCCCACACTGAGAGAGCATGAGGACGGGAGTGACCGCCCCAGAGGGAGCGCGCCATGCAGGGCAACTTTCTGCCCTAGAGAGAGAGAGAGAGAGTGGGGGAGGGAGCGACAGTCCCACAGAGAGATACGAGGAAGGAAGGACAGAGAGAGAGAGACTGCTTCCCACACACACAGAGAATGAGGAAGGGAGTGACCGGCCACAGGGAGCGCGCCATGAAGGGGAACTTTCTGCCAGAGAGAGAAGGGGAGGGAGCGACAGTCCCACAGAGAGATACGAGGAAGGAAGGACAGAGAGAGAGAGAGAGAGACTGCTTCCCACACTGAGAGAGCATGAGGAAGGGAGTGACCGGCCCACAGGGAGCGCGCCGTGAAGGGGAACTTTCTGCCAGAGAGGGGGAGGGAGCAACAGTCCCACAGAGAGATACGAGGAAGGAAGGAGAGAGAGAGAGAGAGACTGCTTCCCACAGTGAGAGAGCAAGAGGAAGGGAGTGACCGGCCCACAGGGAGCGCGCCATGAAGGGGACTTTCTGCCAGAGAGAGAGGGGGAGGGAGCGACAGTCCCACAGAGAGATACGAGGAAGGAAGGATTGAGAGAGAGAGAGACTGCTTCCCACACTGAGAGAGCATGAGGAAGGGAGTGACCGGCCCACAGGGAGCGCGCCATGAAGGGGAACTTTCTGCCAGAGAGAGAGAGGGGGAGGGAGCGACAGTCCCACAGAGAGATACGAGGAAGGAAGGAGAGAGAGAGAGAGACTGCTTCCCACAGTGAGAGAGCATGAGGAAGGGAGTGACCGGCCCACAGGGAGCGCGCCGTGAAGGGGAACTTTCTGCCAGAGAGAGAGGGGGAGGGAGCGACAGTCCCACAGAGAGATACGAGGAAGGAAGGAGAGAGAGAGAGACTGATTCCCACACTGAGAGAGCATGAGGAAGGGAGTGACCTTCCCACAGGGAGCGCGCCATGAAGGGGAACTTTCTGCCAGAGAGGGGGAGGGAGCGACAGTCCCACAGAGAGATACGAGGAAGGAAGGAGAGAGAGAGAGAGAGAGACTGATTCCCACAGTGAGAGAGCATGAGGAAGGGAGTGACCTTCCCACAGGGAGCGCGCCATGAAGGGGAACTTTCTGCCAGAGAGGGGGAGGGAGCGACAGTCCCACAGAGAGATACGAGGAAGGAAGGACAGAGAGAGAGAGAGAGACTGATTCCCACAGTGAGAGAGCATGAGGAAGGGAGTGACGGCCCACAGGGAGCGCGCCATGAAGGGGAACTTTCTGCCAGAGAGAGAGGGGGAGGGAGCGACAGTCCCACAGAGAGATACGAGGAAGGAAGGACAGAGAGAGAGAGACTGCTTCCCACACTGAGAGAGCATGAGGAAGGGAGTGACCTTCCCACAGGGAGCGCGCCATGAAGGGGAACTTTCTGCCAGAGAGGGGGAGGGAGCGACAGTCCCACAGAGAGATACGAGGAAGGAAGGAGAGAGAGAGAGAGACTGATTCCCACAGTGAGAGAGCATGAGGAAGGGAGTGACCGGCCCACAGGGAGCGCGCCATGAAGGGGAACTTTCTGCCAGAGAGAGAGGGGGAGGGAGCGACAGTCCCACAGAGAGATACGAGGAAGGAAGGACAGAGAGAGAGAGAGAGCATACCACACTGAGAGAGACTGAGTAAGGGAGTGACAGGCCCACAGGGAGCGCGCCATGAAGGGGAACTTCTGCCAGAGAGAGAGGGGGAGGGAGCGACAGTCCCACAGAGAGAGATACAAGGAAGGAAGGACAGAGAGAGAGAGAGAGAGACTGCTTCCCACACTGAGAGAGCATGAGGAAGGGAGTGACCGGCCCACAGGGAGCGCGCCGTGAAGGGGAACTTTCTGCCAGAGAGGGGGAGGGAGCAACAGTCCCACAGAGAGATACGAGGAAGGAAGGAGAGAGAGAGAGAGACTGCTTCCCACAGTGAGAGAGCACGAGGAAGGGAGTGACCGGCCCACAGGGAGCGCGCCATGAAGGGGAACTTTCTGCCAGAGAGAGAGGGGGAGGGAGCGACAGTCCCACAGAGAGATACGAGGAAGGAAGGACAGAGAGAGAGAGACTGCTTCCCACACTGAGAGAGCATGAGGAAGGGAGTGACCGGCCCACAGGGAGCGCACCATGAAGGGGAACTTTCTGCCAGAGAGGGGGAGGGAGCGACAGTCCCACAGAGAGATACGAGGAAGGAAGGAGAGAGAGAGAGAGACTGCTTCCCACAGTGAGAGAGCACGAGGAAGGGAGTGACCGGCCCACAGGGAGCGCGCCATGAAGGGGAACTTTCTGCCAGAGAGAGAGGGGGAGGGAGCGACAGTCCCACAGAGAGATACGAGGAAGGAAGGACAGAGAGAGAGAGACTGCTTCCCACACTGAGAGAGCATGAGGAAGGGAGTGACCGGCCCACAGGGAGCGCGCCATGAAGGGGAACTTTCTGCCAGAGAGAGAGAGAGAGAGAGAGAGAGAGGGGGGGAGGGAGCGACAGACCCACAGAGAGATACGATGAAGGAAGGAGAGAGAGAGAGACAGATACACACACAGAGAGAGCAAGAGGAAGGGAGTGACCGGCCCACAGGGAGCGCGCCATGAAGGGGAACTTTCTGCCAGAGAGGGTGAGGGAGCGACAGTCACACACAGAGATACAAGCGAGGAAGGAAGGACAGAGAGAGAGAGAGAGACTGCGTCCCACACTGAGAGAGCATGAGGATGGGCGTGTCCGGCCCACCGGGAGCGCGCCATGACGGGGAACTTTCTGCCAGAGAGAGAGAGGGGGAGGGAGCGACAGTCCCACAGAGAGATACGAGGAAGGAAGGAGAGAGAGAGAGAGACTGCTTCCCACAGTGAGAGAGCATGAGGAAGGGAGTGACCGGCCCACAGGGAGCGCGCCATGAAGGGGAACTTTCTGCCAGAGAGAGAGAGGGGGAGGGAGCGACAGTCCCACAGAGAGATACGAGGAAGGAAGGAGAGAGAGAGAGAGACTGCTTCCCACAGTGAGAGAGCATGAGGAAGGGAGTGACCGGCCCACAGGGAGCGCGCCATGAAGGGGAACTTTCTGCCAGAGAGAGAGAGGGGGAGGGAGCGACAGTCCCACAGAGAGATACGAGGAAGGAAGGAGAGAGAGAGAGAGACTGCTTCCCACAGTGAGAGAGCATGAGGAAGGGAGTGACCGGCCCACAGGGAGCGCGCCATGAAGGGGAACTTTCTGCCAGAGAGAGAGAGGGGGAGGGAGCGACAGTCCCACAGAGAGATACGAGGAAGGAAGGAGAGAGAGAGAGACTGATTCCCACACTGAGAGAGCATGAGGAAGGGAGTGACCGGCCCACAGGGAGCGCGCCGTGAAGGGGAACTTTCTGCCAGAGAGGGGGAGGGAGCGACAGTCCCACAGAGAGATACGAGGAAGGAAGGAGAGAGAGAGAGAGAGACTGATTCCCACAGTGAGAGAGCATGAGGAAGGGAGTGACCGGCCCACAGGGAGCGCGCCATGAAGGGGAACTTTCTGCCAGAGAGAGAGGGGGAGGGAGCGACAGTCCCACAGAGAGATACGAGGAAGGAAGGACAGAGAGAGAGAGACTGCTTCCCACACTGAGAGAGCATGAGGAAGGGAGTGACCGGCCCACAGGGAGCGCGCCATGAAGGGGAACTTTCTGCCAGAGAGAGAGGGGGAGGGAGCGACAGTCCCACAGAGAGATACAAGGAAGGAAGGACAGAGAGAGAGAGAGAGAGACTGCTTCCCACACTGAGAGAGCATGAGGAAGGGAGTGACCGGCCCACAGGGAGCGCGCCGTGAAGGGGAACTTTCTGACAGAGAGAGGGAGGGAGCAACAGACACTCCCAAAGATAGTTACGAGGAAGGAGAGACAGAGAGAGAGTGACTGCTTCCCACAGTGAGAGAGCACGAGGAAGGGAGTGACCGGCCCACAGGGAGCGCGCCATGAAGGGGAACTTTCTGCCAGAGAGAGAGGGGGAGGGAGCGACAGTCCCACAGAGAGATACGAGGAAGGAAGGACAGAGAGAGAGAGACTGCTTCCCACACTGAGAGAGCATGAGGAAGGGAGTGACCGGCCCACAGGGAGCGCGCCATGAAGGGGAACTTTCTGCCAGAGAGGGGGAGGGAGCGACAGTCCCACAGAGAGATACGAGGAAGGAAGGAGAGAGAGAGAGAGACTGCTTCCCACAGTGAGAGAGCACGAGGAAGGGAGTGACCGGCCCACAGGGAGCGCGCCATGAAGGGGAACTTTCTGCCAGAGAGAGAGGGGGAGGGAGCGACAGTCCCACAGAGAGATACTAGGAAGGGAAGGACAGAGAGAGAGAGACTGCTTCCCACAATGAGAGAGCAAGAGGAAGGGAGTGACCGGCCCACAGGGAGCGCGCCATGAAGGGGAACTTTCTGCCAGAGAGAGAGAGAGAGGGGGGGGAGGGAGCGACAGTCCACAGAGAGATACGAGGAAGGAAGGAGAGAGAGAGAGACTGCTTCCCACACTGAGAGAGCATGAGGAAGGGAGTGACCGGCCCACAGGGAGCGCGCCATGAAGGGGAACTTTCTGCCAGAGAGAGAGGGGGAGGGAGCGACAGTCCCACAGAGAGATACGAGGAAGGAAGGACAGAGAGAGAGAGACTGCTTCCCACACTGAGAGAGCATGAGGAAGGGAGTGACCGGCCCACAGGGAGCGCGCCATGAAGGGGAACTTTCTGCCAGAGAGAGAGGGGGAGGGAGCGACAGTCCCACAGAGAGATACAAGGAAGGAAGGAAGGAGAGAGAGAGAGAGAGACTGATTCCCACACTGAGAGAGCATGAGGAAGGGAGTGACCGGCCCACAGGGAGCGCGCCATGAAGGGGAACTTTCTGCCAGAGAGAGAGAGGGGGAGGGAGCGACAGTCCCACAGAGAGATACGAGGAAGGAAGGAGAGAGAGAGAGAGAGACTGCTTCCCACAGTGAGAGAGCATGAGGAAGGGAGTGACCGGCCCACAGGGAGCGCGCCCATGAAGGGGAACTTTCTGCCAGAGAGAGAGAGGGGGGAGGGAGCGACAGTCCCACAGAGAGATACGAGGAAGGAAGGAGAGAGAGAGAGAGACTGCTTCCCACAGTGAGAGAGCATGAGGAAGGGAGTGACCGGCCCACAGGGAGCGCGCCAGGGAGGGAAACTTTCTGCCAGAGAGAGAGAGGGGGGGAGGGAAGCGACAGTCCCACAGAGAGATACGAGGAAGGAAGGAGAGAGAGAGAGAGAGAGACTGCTTCCCACAGTGAGAGAGCATGAGGAAGGGAGTGACCGGCCCACAGGGAGCGCGCCATGAAGGGGAACTTTCTGCCAGAGAGAGAGAGGGGGAGGGAGCGACAGTCCCACAGAGAGATACGAGGAAGGAAGGAGAGAGAGAGAGAGACTGCTTCCCACAGTGAGAGAGCATGAGGAAGGGAGTGACCGGCCCACAGGGAGCGCGCCATGAAGGGGAACTTTCTGCCAGAGAGAGAGGGGGGGAGGGAGCGACAGTCCCACAGAGAGATACGAGGAAGGAAGGAGAGAGAGAGAGAGGACTGCTTCCCACAGTGAGAGAGCATGAGGAAGGGAGTGTGACCGGCCCACAGGGAGCGCGCCATGAAGGGGAAACTTTCTGCCGAGAGAGAAGAGGGGGAGGGAGCGACAGTCACCACAGAGAGATACGAGGCAGGAAGGAGAGAGAGAGAGAGAGAGAGACTGCTTCCCACACAGAGATCGAGAGCATGAGGAAAGGGATTGACGGGACGGCCCACAGGGATGCGCGCCATGAAGGGAAATTTCTGCCAGATGGAGAGGGGGGGGAGGGAGCGACAGTCCCACAGAGAGATACGAGGAAGGAAGGAGAGAGAGAGAGAGACTGCTTCCCACAGTGAGAGAGCATGAGGAAGGGAGTGACCGGCCCACAGGGAGCGCGCCATGAAGGGAAACTTTCTGCCAGAGAGAGAGGGGGAGGGAGCGACAGTCCCACAGAGAGATACGAGGAAGGAAGGAGAGAGAGAGAGAGACTGCTTCCCACAGTGAGAGAGCATGAGGAAGGGAGTGACCGGCCCACAGGGAGCGCGCCATGAAGGGGAACTTTCTGCCAGAGAGAGAGAGGGGGAGGGAGCGACAGTCCCACAGAGAGATACGAGGAAGGAAGGAGAGAGAGAGAGAGAGAGAGACTGCTTCCCACACTGAGAGAGCATGAGGAAGGGATGACCGGCCCACAGGGAGCGCGCCATGAAGGGTAACTTTCTGCCAGAGAGAGAGTGGGGGAGGGAGCGACAGTCCCACAGAGAGATACGAGGAAGGAAGGAGAGAGAGAGAGAGAGAGACTGCTTCCCACACTGAGAGAGCATGAGGAAGGGAGTGACCGGCCCACAGGGAGCGCGCCATGAAGGGAAACTTTCTGCCAGAGAGGGGGAGGGAGCGACAGTCCCACAGAGAGATACGAGGAAGGAAGGAGAGAGAGAGAGAGACTGATTCCCACAGTGAGAGAGCACGAGGAAGGGAGTGACCGGCCCACAGGGAGCGAGCCATGAAGGGAAACTTTCTGCCAGAGAGAGAGAGGGGGAGGGAGCGACAGTCCCACAGAGAGATACGAGGAAGGAAGGAGAGAGAGAGAGAGACTGATTCCCACAGTGAGAGAGTATGAGGAAGGGAGTGACCGGCCCACAGGGAGCGCGCCATGAAGGGGAACTTTCTGCCAGAGAGAGAGAGAGAGAGAGGGGGGGAGGGAGCGACAGTCCCACAGAGAGATACGAGGAAGGAAGGAGAGAGAGAGAGAGAGAGAGACTGATTCCCACAGTGAGAGAGCATGAGGAAGGGAGTGACCGGCCCACAGGGAACGCGCCATGAAGGGGAACTTTCTGCCAGAGAGAGAGGGGGAGGGAGCGACAGTCCCACAGAGAGATACGAGGAAGGAGGAAGGAGAGAGAGAGAGACTGCTTCCCACACTGAGAGAGCATGAGGAAGGGAGTGACCGGCCCACAGGGAGCGCGCCATGAAGGGGAACTTTCTGCCAGAGAGAGAGGGGGAGGGAGCGACAGTCCCACAGAGAGATACGAGGAAGGAAGGAGAGAGAGAGAGAGAGACTGCTTCCCACAGTGAGAGAGCATGAGGAAGGGAGTGACCGGCCCACAGGGAGCGCGCCATGAAGGGAAACTTTCTGCCAGAGAGAGAGAGGGGGAGGGAGCGACAGTCCCACAGAGAGATACGAGGAAGGAAGGAGAGAGAGAGAGAGACTGCTTCCCACACTGAGAGAGCATGAGGAAGGGAGTGACGGCCACAGGGAGCACGCCATGAATGGGAACTTTCTGCCAGAGAGAGAGGGGGAGGGAGCGACAGTCCCACAGAGAGATACGAGGAAGGAAGGAGAGAGAGAGAGAGAGACTGCTGCCCACAGTGAGAGAGCACCAGGGAGGGAGTGACCGGCCCACAGGGAGCGCGCCATGAAGGGAAACTTTCTGCCAGAGAGAGAGTGGGGGAGGAGCGACAGTCCCACAGAGAGATACGAGGAAGGAAGGAGAGAGAGAGAGAGGACTGCTTCCCACAGTGAGAGAGCATGAGGAAGGGAGTGTGACCGGCCCACAGGGAGCGCGCCATGAAGGGGAAACTTTCTGCCAGAGAGAGAGAGGGGGAGGGAGCGACAGTCCCACAGAGAGATACGAGGAAGGAAGGAGAGAGAGAGAGAGGACTGCTTCCCACAGTGAGAGAGCATGAGGAAGGGAGTGGACCGGCCCCCAGGGAGCGCGCCATGAAGGGGAACTTTCTGCCAGAGAGAGAGAGGGGGAGGGAGCGACAGTCCCACAGAGAGATACGAGGAAGGAAGGAGAGAGAGAGAGAGACTGCTTCCCACAGTGAGAGAGCATGAGGAAGGGAGTGACCGGCCCACAGGGAGCGCGCCATGAAGGGAAACTTTCTGCCAGAGAGAGAGAGAGGGGGAGGGAGCGACAGTCCCACAGAGAGATACGAGGAAGGAAGGAGAGAGAGAGAGAGAGAGAGACTGCTTCCCACACTGAGAGAGCATGAGGAAGGGAGTGACCGGCCCACAGGGAGCGCGCCATGAAGGGGAACTTTCTGCCAGAGAGAGAGGGGGAGGGAGCGACAGTCCCAGAGAGATACGAGGAAGGAAGGAGAGAGAGAGAGAGACTGCTTCCCACAGTGAGAGAGCAGGAGGAAGGGAGTGACCGGCCACAGGGAGCGCGCCATGAAGGGGAACTTTCTGCCAGAGAGAGAGAGGGGGAGGGAGCGACAGTCCACAGAGAGATACGAGGAAGGAAGGAGAGAGAGAGAGAGAGACTGCTTCCCACAGTGAGAGAGCATGAGGAAGGGAGTGACAGGCCCACAGGGAGCGCGTCATGAAGGGGAACTTTCTGCCAGAGAGAGAGAGGGGGAGGGAGCGACAGTCCCACAGAGAGATACGAGGAAGGAAGGAGGAGAGAGAGAGAGAGGACTGCTTCCCACAGTGAGAGAGCATGAGGAAGGGAGTGACCGGCCCACAGGGAGGCGCCATGAAGGGGAACTTTCTGCCAGAGAGAGAGAGGGGGAGGGAGCGACAGTCCCACAGAGAGATACGAGGAAGGAAGGAGAGAGGAGAGAGAGAGAGGACTGATTCCCACAGTGAGAGAGCATGAGGAAGGGAGTGACCGGCCCACAGGGAGCGCGCCATGAAGGGGAACTTTCTGCCAGAGAGAGAGGGGGAGGGAGCGACAGTCCCACAGAGAGATACGAGGAAGGAAGGAGAGAGAGAGAGAGACTGCTTCCCACAGTGAGAGAGCATGAGGAAGGGAGTGACCGGCCCACAGGGAGCGCGCCATGAAGGGGAACTTTCTGCCAGAGAGAGAGAGGGGGAGGGAGCGACAGTCCCACAGAGAGATACGAGGAAGGAAGGAGAGAGAGAGAGAGACTGCTTCCTCAGTGAGAGAGCATGAGGAAGGGAGTGACCGGCCCACAGGGAGCGCGCCATGAAGGGGAACTTTCTGCCAGAGAGAGAGAGGGGGAGGGAGCGACAGTCCCACAGAGAGATACGAGGAAGGAAGGAGTGAGAGAGAGAGAGAGACTGCTTCCCACAGTGAGAGAGCATGAGGAAGGGAGTGACCGGCCCACAGGGAGCGCGCCATGAAGGGGAACTTTCTGCCAGAGAGAGAGAGGGGGAGGGAGCGGACAGTCCCACAGAGAGATACGAGGAAGGAAGGAGAGAGAGAGAGAGACTGCTTCCCACAGTGAGAGAGCATGAGGAAGGGAGTGACCGGCCCACAGGGAGCGCGCCATGAAGGGGAACTTTCTGCCAGAGAGAGAGGGGGAGGGAGCGACAGTCCCACAGAGAGATACGAGGAAGGAAGGAGAGAGAGAGAGAGACTGATTCCCACAGTGAGAGAGCATGAGGAAGGGAGTGACCGGCCCACAGGGAGCGCGCCATGAAGGGGAACTTTCTGCCAGAGAGAGAGAGGGGGAGGGAGCGACAGTCCCACAGAGAGATACGAGGAAGGAAGGAGAGAGAGAGACTGCTTCCCACAGTGAGAGAGCATGAGGAAGGGAGTGACCGGCCCACAGGGAGCGCGCCATGAAGGGGAACTTTCTGCCAGAGAGAGAGAGAGAGGGGGGGAGGGAGCGACAGTCCCACAGAGAGATACGAGGAAGGAAGGAGAGAGAGAGAGACTGCTTCCCACAGTGAGAGAGCATGAGGAAGGGAGTGACCGGCCCACAGGGAGCGCGCCATGAAGGGGAACTTTCTGCCAGAGAGAGAGAGGGGGAGGGAGCGACAGTCCCACAGAGAGATACGAGGAAGGAAGGAGAGAGAGAGAGAGACTGCTTCCCACAGTGAGAGAGCATGAGGAAGGGAGTGACCGGCCCACAGGGAGCGCGCCATGAAGGGGAACTTTCTGCGAGAGAGAGAGAGAGGGGGAGGGAGCGACAGTCCCACAGAGAGATACGAGGAAGGAAGGAGAGAGAGAGAGAGACTGCTTCCCACAGTGAGAGAGCATGAGGAAGGGAGTGACCGGCCCACAGGGAGCGCGCCATGAAGGGGAACTTTCTGCCAGAGAGAGAGAGGGGGAGGGAGCGACAGTCCCACAGAGAGATACGAGGAAGGAAGGAGAGAGAGAGAGAGACTGATTCCCACAGTGAGAGAGCATGAGGAAGGGAGTGACCGGCCCACAGGGAGCGCGCCATGAAGGGGAACTTTCTGCCAGAGAGAGAAAGGGGGAGGGAGCGACAGTCCCACAGAGAGATACGAGGAAGGAAGGAGAGAGAGAGAGAGACTGCTTCCCACAGTGAGAGAGCATGAGGAAGGGAGTGACCGGCCCACAGGGAGCGCGCCATGAAGGGGAACTTTCTGCCAGAGAGAGAGAGGGGGAGGGAGCGACAGTCCCACAGAGAGATACGAGGAAGGAAGGAGAGAGAGAGAGAGAGACTGCTTCCCTCAGTGAGAGAGCATGAGGAAGGGAGTGACCGGCCCACAGGGAGCGCGCCATGAAGGGGAACTTTCTGCCAGAGAGAGAGAGGGGGAGGGAGCGACAGTCCCACAGAGAGATACGAGGAAGGAAGGAGAGAGAGAGAGAGACTGCTTCCCACAGTGAGAGAGCATGAGGAAGGGAGTGACCGGCCCACAGGGAGCGCGCCATGAAGGGGAACTTTCTGCCAGAGAGAGAGAGGGGGAGGGAGCGACAGTCCCACAGAGAGATACGAGGAAGGAAGGAGAGAGAGAGAGAGAGACTGCTTCCCACAGTGAGAGAGCATGAGGAAGGGAGTGACCGGCCCACAGGGAGCGCGCCATGAAGGGGAACTTTCTGCCAGAGAGAGAGAGGGGGCGGGAGCGACAGTCCCACAGAGAGATACGAGGAAGGAAGGAGAGAGAGAGAGAGAGACTGATTCCCACACTGAGAGAGCATGAGGAAGGGAGTGACCGGCCCACAGGGAGCGCGCCATGAAGGGGAACTTTCTGCCAGAGAGAGAGAGGGGGAGGGAGCGACAGTCCCACAGAGAGATACGAGGAAGGAAGGAGAGAGAGAGACTGCTTCCCACAGTGAGAGAGCATGAGGAAGGGAGTGACCGGCCCACAGGGAGCGCGCCATGAAGGGGAACTTTCTGCCAGAGAGAGAGAGAGGGGGGGGGTGGGAGCGACAGTCCCACAGAGAGATACGAGGAAGGAAGGAGAGAGAGAGACTGCTTCCCCCCAGTGAGAGAGCATGAGGAAGGGAGTGACCGGCCCACAGGGAGCGCGCCATGAAGGGGAACTTTCTGCCAGAGAGAGAGAGGGGGAGGGAGCGACAGTCCCACAGAGAGATACGAGGAAGGAAGGAGAGAGAGAGAGAGACTGCTTCCCACAGTGAGAGAGCATGAGGAAGGGAGTGACCGGCCCACAGGGAGCGCGCCATGAAGGGGAACTTTCTGCCAGAGAGAGAGAGGGGGAGGGAGCGACAGTCCCACAGAGAGATACGAGGAAGGAAGGACAGAGAGAGAGAGAGAGAGACTGCTTCCCACACTGAGAGAGCATGAGGAAGGGAGTGACCGGCCCACAGGGAGCGCGCCATGAAGGGAAACTTTCTGCCAGAGAGGGGGAGGGAGCGACAGTCCCACAGAGAGATACGAGGAAGGAAGGAGAGAGAGAGAGAGAGAGAGACTGCTTCCCACAGTGAGAGAGCACGAGGAAGGGAGTGACCGGCCCACAGGGAGCGCGCCATGAAGGGAAACTTTCTGCCAGAGAGAGAGAGAGAGGGGGAGGGAGCGACAGTCCCACAGAGAGATACGAGGAAGGAAGGAGAGAGAGAGAGACTGATTCCCACAGTGAGAGAGCATGAGGAAGGGAGTGACCGTCCCACAGGGAGCGCGCCATGAAGGGGAACTTTCTGCCAGAGAGAGAGGGGGAGGGAGCGACAGTCCCACAGAGAGATACGAGGAAGGAAGGAGAGAGAGAGAGAGACTGATTCCCACAGTGAGAGAGCATGAGGAAGGGAGTGACCTTCCCACAGGGAGCACGCCATGAATGGGAACTTTCTGCCAGAGAGAGAGGGGGAGGGAGCGACAGTCCCACAGAGAGATACGAGGAAGGAAGGAGAGAGAGAGAGAGAGACTGCTTCCCACAGTGAGAGAGCACAAGGAAGGGAGTGACCGGCCCACAGGGAGCGCGCCATGAAGGGAAACTTTCTGCCAGAGAGAGAGAGAGAGGGGGAGGGAGCGACAGTCCCACAGAGAGATACGAGGAAGGAAGGAGAGAGAGACTGATTCCCACAGTGAGAGAGCATGAGGAAGGGAGTGACCGTCCCACAGGGAGCGCGCCATGAAGGGGAACTTTCTGCCAGAGAGAGAGGGGGAGGGAGCGACAGTCCCACAGAGAGATACGAGGAAGGAAGGAGAGAGAGAGAGAGACTGATTCCCACAGTGAGAGAGCATGAGGAAGGGAGTGACCTTCCCACAGGGAGCGCGCCATGAAGGGGAACTTTCTGCCAGAGAGAGAGGGGGAGGGAGCGACAGTCCCACAGAGAGATACGAGGAAGGAAGGAGAGAGAGAGAGAGACTGCTTCCCACAGTGAGAGAGCACAAGGAAGGGAGTGACCGGCCCACAGGGAGCGCGCCATGAAGGGGAACTTTCTGCCAGAGAGAGAAGGGGAGGGAGCGACAGTCCCACAGAGAGATACAAGGAAGGAAGGAGAGAGAGAGAGAGACTACTTCCCACACTGAGAGAGCATGAGGAAGGGAGTGACCGTCCCACAGAGAGCGCGCCATGAAGGGAAACTTTCAGAGAGAGAGAAAGAGGGGGAGGGAGCGACAGTCCCACAGAGAGGTACAAGGAAGGAAGGAAGGACAGAGAGAGAGACTGTTTCCCACACTGAGAGAGCATGAGGAAGGGAGTGACCGGCCCACAGGGAGCGCGCCATGAAGGGAAACTTTCTGCCAGAGAGAGAGGGGAAGGGAGCGACAGTCCCACAGAGAGATACAAGGAAGGAAGGAGAGAGAGAGACTGATTCCCACAGTGAGAGAGCATGAGGAAGGGAGTGACCGGCCCACAGGGAGCGCGCCATGAAGGGAAACTTTCTGCCAGAGAGAGAGGGGGAGGGAGCGACAGTCCCACAGAGAGATACAAGGAAGGAAGGAGAGAGAGAGAGAGAGAGAGACTGATTCCCACAGTGAGAGAGCATGAGGAAGGGATTGACCGGCCCACAGGGAGCGCGCCATGAAGGGAAACTTTCTGCCAGATAGAGAGCGGGAGGGAGCGACAGTCCCACAGAGAGATACAAGGAAGGAAGGACAGAGAGAGAGACTGCTTCCCACACTGAGAGAGCACGAGGAAGGGAGTGACCGTCCCACAGGGAGCGCGCCATGAAGGGAAACTTTCTGCCAGAGAGAGAGAGGGGGAGGGAGCGACAGTCCCACAGAGAGATACGAGGAAGGAAGGAGAGAGAGAGAGATTCCCAAACTGAGAGAGCATGAGGAAGGGAGTGACCGGCCCACAGGGAGCGCGCCATGAAGAGAAACTTTCTGCCAGAGAGAGAGAGGGGGAGGGAGCGACAGTCCCACAGAGAGATACGAGGAAGGAAGGAAGGACAGAGAGAGAGACTGTTTCCCACACTGAGAGAGCATGAGGAAGGGAGTGACCGGCCCACAGGGAGCGCGCCATGAAGGGAAACTTTCTGCCAGAGAGAGAGGGGGAGGGAGCGACAGTCCCACAGAGAGATACAAGGAAGGAAGGACAGAGACTGCTTCCCACACTGAGAGAGCATGCGGAAGGGAGTGACCGTCCCACAGGGAGCGCGCCATGAAGGGGAATTTTCTGCCAGAGAGAGAGGGGGAGGGAGCGACAGTCCCACAGAGAGATACAAGGAAGGAAGGACAGAGAGAGAGACTGCTTCCCACACTGAGAGAGCATGCGGAAGGGAGTGACCGTCCCACAGGGAGCGCGCCATGAATGGGAACTTTCTGCCAGAGAGAGAGGGGGAGGGAGCGACAGTCCCACAGAGAGATACGAGGAAGGAAGGAGAGAGAGAGACTGCTTCCCACAGTGAGAGAGCACGAGGAAGGGAGTGACCGGCCCACAGGGAGCGCGCCATGAAGGGAAACTTTCTGCCAGAGAGAGAGAGGGAGGGAGCGACAGTCCCACAGAGAGATACGAGGAAGGAAGGAGAGAGAGAGAGAGACTGATTCCCACAGTGAGAGAGCATGAGGAAGGGAGTGACCGTCCCACAGGGAGCGCGCCATGAAGGGAAACTTTCAGAGAGAGAGAAAGAGGGGGAGGGAGCGACAGTCCCATAGAGAGATACAAGGAAGGAAGGACAGAGAGAGAGACTGCTTCCCACACTGAGAGAGCATGCGGAAGGGAGTGACCGTCCCACAGGGAGCGCGCCATGAAGGGAAACTTTCTGCCAGAGAGAGAGGGGGAGGGAGCGACAGTCCCACAGAGAGATACGAGGAAGGAAGGAGAGAGAGAGACTGCTTCCCACACTGAGAGAGCATGAGGAAGGGAGTGACCGGCCCACAGGGAGCGCGCCGTGAAGGGGAACTTTCTGCCAGAGAGAGATGGGGAGGGGGCGACAGTCCCACAGAGAGATACAAGGAAGGAAGGAGAGAGAGAGAGAGAGAGAGACTGCTTCCCACACTGAGAGAGCATGAGGAAGGAAGTGACCGTCCCACAGGGAGCGTGCCATGAAGGGAAACTTTCAGAGAGAGAGAGAGAGGGGGGGGGGGGAGGGAGCGACAGTCCCACAGAGAGATATAAGGAAGGAGGGTGAGAGAGAGACTGCTTCCCACAGTGAGAGAGCATGAGGAAGGCAAACTTTCTGACAAAGAAACGATGGTCTCACAGAGAGATAGGAGGGAGAGAGTGATTGAAACAGAGAGAGAGAGAGACTGCTTCCCACACTGAGAGAGCATGAGGAAGGGAGTGACCGTCCCACAGGGAGCGCGCCATGAAGGGAAACTTTCAGAGAGAGAGAGGGGGGAGGGAGCGACAATCCCACAGAGAGATAGGAGGGAGAGAGTGATTGAGACAGAGAGACTGCTTCCCACAGTGAGAGAGCATGAGGAAGGCAAACTTTCTGACAGAGAAACAATGGTCCCACAGAGAGATAGGAGGGAGAGAGTGATTGAAAGACAGAGAGAGAGAGAGACTGCTTCCCACACTGAGAGAGCATGAGGAAGGAAATGACCATCCCACAGGGAGCGCGCCATGAAGGGAAACTTTCTGCCAGAGAGAGGGGGGGAGGGAGCGACAGTCCCACAGAGAGATACAAGGAAGGAAGGATTGAGAGAGAGACTGCTTCCCACAGTGAGAGAGCATGAGGAAGGCAAACTTTCTGACAGAGAAACAATGGTCCCACAGAGAGATAGGAGGAAGAGAGTGATTGAAACAGAGAGAGAGAGAGACGGCTTCCCACACTGAGAGAGCATGAGGAAGGGAGTGACCGTCCCACAGGGAGCGCGCCATGAAGGGAAACTTTCAGAGAGAGAGAGAGGGGGGGGGGGGAGGGAGCGACAGTCCCACAGAGAGATATAAGGAAGGAGGGTGAGAGAGAGACTGCTTACCACACTGAGAGAGTATGAGGAAGGAGTGACACAGGGAGAGCATGCGGAAGGCAAACTTTCTGACAGAGAAACGATGGTCCCACAGAGAGATAGGAGGGAGAGAGTGATTGAGAGAGAGACTGCTTCCCACACTGAGAGAGTATGACCAAGGCAGTGAAAATCCTACAAGGAGAGAGTGAGGAAGCCAGACTTTCTGACAGAGAGATGGGGCAGGAACAACAGTCCCACATAGAGATAGAAGTAAGGAGAGAGAAAGAGAGTGATTGACAGAGGGAGATAGACTGCTTGCCACACTGAGAGAGCATAAGCGGGGGAGTGACCGTACCACAGGTAGAGTGAGGAAGGAAAACTTTCTGAAAGAGAGAGGGAAGGGAGCAAAAGTTTCACCAACAGATATTAGGAAGGAGGGAGAAAGAGAGTGATTAACGGAGAGATTGAGAGAGACTGCTTCCTACACTGAGCGTGAGCGGGGGAGTGATTGTCTCACAGGCAGAGAGTGAGGAAGGGAAACTTTGACAGAGAAACAGGGGTGGGAGCGATGCTCCCACAGAGAGATAGGAGGAAGGAGGGAGAAAGAGAGTGATAGAGAGAGAGAGACTGCTTCCCGCACTGAGAGAGAGTGAGCAAGCGATTGAACATCCCACAGGGAGAGGGTGAGGAAGTGAGACTTTCTGACAGAGATATGGGGCAGGAAAAACATTCCCACAGAGAGAATGAAGGAAAGAGGGAGAAAGGGAGTGACTGACACAGAGAGAGACTGCTTTCCACACAGAGAGCATGAGGAAGGGAGTGACCATCCCACAGGGAGAGAGTGAGGAAGGAAAATTTTCTGACAGAGAAGGGGGTGGGAGCGACAGTCCCAAAGAGAGATAGAAGGAAGGAGCGAGAAAGAGAGTGATTGACAAAGAGAGAGCCTGCTTCACTGAGAGAGCGTGAGTGGGGGAGTGGCCATCCCACAGGGAGAGAGTGAGGTAGGGGCACCTTCTGACAGACAGATGGGGAAGGGAGCGACAGTTCTCCTCACCAGCATCTACATCTCCCTCTTCTGTCCCTGATCCCACCGATCTAGCCACCTTTTTTTCCAAGAAAATCCGTTCTTTGCATCTCAACCTTTCCTCTTGTCTTCCCCCCCTTTTCCCATACCCCCCTTCATAACCCCTTCCCCCCCTATTTCCCTTTCCTGTTCGCAACTCTCCCCAGGCCCTTTCCTGATGTGTACTTGGAGCTCCTTTTGTCCTGTCATAGCCACCGAACTTTCCAAGGCCCTCAGCTCATCCCATAGGACTACTTGCCCACTGGACCCAATCCTCTCCCACAGGCTGTCAGAACCCTCTCCTGCTCTTCTTTCATTCTTGCTCTGCTTGATCAATTCAAGTCTCTCCAGGTTCTTTCCCAACTGTCTGGAAGCATGCGATCATTCATCCTATTCTCAAGAAACCTTCCCTAGATCCTTCTGTCTCTGCTCAATGGCGCCCTGTATCACACCTTCCCTTCCTATTCAAGATTCTGGAATCAGCTGTCCGCCCATCTTGATCTGACTTCTGCTCTTCACCCATGTCAGTCGGGATTCAGAACTGGACATAACACAGAAACCATTCTCCTCTTTTTGAATGACGCAGGGCAGTGTGAAGTCGCAACCAACGTGGATATCGATCAGGAAAGACTTGAATTAATTGTTCTAATGTTAGGCTGTATAAGTAAGTAGGATTTAGTACTTATACAGCCTAACATTAGAACAATTAATTCAAGTCTTTCCTGATCGATATCCACATTGGTTGCGACTTCACACTGCCCTGCGTCTATTTAAGCTAAACAGAATGTTACCATAAAATTACATATTAAATATGCATGGCATTATTATTTATTCATTACTTGTTATTTGCTTTGAGCGTTATCAATTGTACACTGATTTTTAGTTTCTGAGTGTTTTAGTTGTTCTTCTAACTTATATATTTTAATGTGATGCCCCTTTTGTTTTAATTATGTCTTTTAATTATGTTTCTCTATTATGGTTTTTAACAATGTTTTTAATATGTTTATTTATTTATCTATTTTCTTGTTGTAAGCTGCAATCCCCCCTGAAGAAGGCGTTTGCCGAAACGCGTTGTGGTATTTTATTAAAGCACCTGTGTTCAGCATTCGCTCTTGCTCCCTGTGTATCCTTGGTTGATTTTGCAAGAGCGACTTGCTCTTTCTTGTGCCTGACCTGATATCATCCTAGCAGGCCTGCCCCAATATCAGCTCTATCGATTACAACTACTTCAAAATGCAGCAGCTCAGCTCCTTACCCACTCTTCTCATACAGACCATGTGACTCCTTTGCTTATCTGTTTACAACTGGCTCCCTCTCAAATTCTGGTTTGCCTACAAGATATTCATCACCGTGCACAGTGTAATTCACACCAGCGTACCTTATTCATATGCATACCCCCGCCCCCTTCTTGTGCCCTCTGTTTGGTTCACAGTGACCGTCTAGCCCTTCCATCTTCTGGATGTGCAGTCCTTGAATTAACCTGCCACTCCGCGTTCTTCTTCCTAGGACCAGCACTCCGGAACTCACTACCAGCCACACTCCTCTCTCAACACTTTGGGGGAGAGGAGGGACAGGGGAGATATGATTCAGACCTTTAAATACTTAAAGAGAAGTGATGAACAAACAAACCTCTTCCAAAGAGGGCAAAACATGAAGCTGCAAGGTGGTAAATTGAAAGGCAAAGTCAGGAAATATTTTTTCACTGAAAGGATGGTGGATGCTTGGAATGCCCTCCCGATGGAAGTGGTGGGGGCAAATATGGTGACGGAATTCAAAACAGCATGGGACAAACACAGTGGATCCCTTTACAGCGACAGGATAAAAACAAAATAAACGGTACCATCTAACTTCTGAACCATCTAACGTCTCAACAAATAGGGGTGTCCTATATGGAGTGGAGGGTTCACCCCTAAACAAAGACATGGGGAGGGGTGGCCTGTACAGAGCGACAGGTGCATCTACTCTGGCCATCTTGCTGGGCAGACTAGATGGACCATGCTGGTCTTTATCTGCCGTCATTTACTATGTTACTATGTAACACTCCTTACAGAAATTCAAGAACATGTTAAAGGCCCATTTTTTCCATCTTGCTTTTCACCTTTCCCCCCACCCCCCAGATGACTGCATATCCCTCCTAATAATTATGTCTCTCTTCTTGTGCATGTTTCTCTGTTCTTTCCTGTGTGCCCTGTCTTCTTCGCTTTCCTGTCCGTAAATGGCATTCCTTTCTAACTTAACTGCAGCCTTTTTATTGTAAATTCTCTGACGCTAGCACTTAGGTGGTTAATCAAGTGACAGAATAAAGATAAAGTCCCACAGAGAGATAGAAGGAGGAAGAAAGAGAGAGAGAGGGAGAGACTGCTTCTCACACAAAGAGAGCATGAGTGAGGGAGTGACTGTCCCACAGGGAGAAAGTGAGGAAGGGAAACTTTCTGACAGACGGGGGAGGGAGCAACAGTCCCACAGAGAAGGAGGAAGAAAGAGAGTCATTGACAGAAAAAAACTGCTTCCTACACTGAAGGAACATGAGTGGGGGAGTGCCCGTCCCACAGGGAGAAAGGGAGGAAGGGAAACTTTCTGAGACAGAGATGGGGGCAGGAGCCATAGTCCCACAGAGGGATAGGAAGAAGAAAGAGATTGATTGACAGAGAAAGATACTGCTTCCCACACTGAGAGTGTGAGCGGGGGAGTGACCATCCCACAGGCAGAGAATGAGGTAGAGAAATGTTCTCACAGAGAGACAGGGGCAGACGTCCCACAGAGAGATAGAAGGATGGAGAAAGAGACTGTTTCAGAGAGAGAGGCTGCTTCCCACACAGAGTGTGAGTGAAGGAGTGACCATCCCACAGGGAGAGAGTGTGGAAAGGAAGCTTTCTGACAGAGAGATGGGAAGGGAGCAACCACCCCATGGAGAGATAGAAGGAAGAAAAGAGAAAAGAGTAATAGACTGCTTCCCACACTTTGAGAGGGTGAGTGACAGAGTGACCATTTCATAGGGAGAGAGTGAGGAAGCAAAACTTTCTGATAGATGGGGGAGGGACCATCCCATGGAGAGGAGGGAGGGAGAGAGAGAGAGAGAAGACTGCTTCCCATGCTGAGAGAGCATGAAAGAGGAAGCGATCATCCCATAGGGAGAGATTGAGGAAGGGAAATGTTCTGACCGAGAGACAGGGGAGTGACTGTCCCACAGAGAGAGGGAGAGCAGGAGAGGAGGAGAGCGAGAGAGACTGCTTCCCTTGATGAGAGAGCATGAAAGGACTGGAAGTACTACCAAAAGCTTCTGCTACAACTGGAAGTAGATCTACACTTATAAGTATTAATCTTCTGGAATAAACTCTAAATCTTGGGGGAAAAGGGACTTCTTGGAGTTAAAGCAGATAAATCTGTGTAATTTAGAATTCAGCGTTTTTGCTGAGACAGTCGGGTCTTAGTACCACCAGAGAGCTTTGTTTTTAAGTCAAAGCAGAATATAGTTTAGCATAGACCATAAAATAAGAGTGAATAGGCTTTGAAACATTTTTGTTTCTGGAGAGCTTTTCATTTAAATCAAATCAGAATATAGCTTAACCTAGAAAGTAAAATAGAGCAAATAGTTACTGAAATAAATTTGTTTCTAGAGAACCTATTTTATTTAAATCAAATCATAGTATAACTTAGCAGCATACAAATAGAATAGTCTCTGAGTAGAAAGAAAAATAAACTTGTTTCTCGTGACATTTGCAAAGAGGCCTTCAAGTTAAGAAGCAAAAGATCTGTGAAGTTGTTTACATAAGCGTTAAAGGCAAGTGACAAATCAAAGGGGCAATTTAAAAGGCCCCTTGTATCAAACCAAGGGTTGTGTGAATCACCCAGGAAATTGATAAGCCTTTACCTTAGAAGCACAAGTATAGATAGGTCAGCAAGAGCTCTGAGAAGCTCAGTCTTGAATGACTACCAAAAGGAACTGCTACAACTAGAAGTAGATCCACACTTGTGAGTATTAATCTTCTGGAATAAACTCTAAATCTTGGGGAAAAAGGGACTTCTTGAAGTTAAAGCTGATAAATCTGTATTTTAGAATTCAGTGTTTTTGCTGAGTCAGTCAAGTCTTAGTACCACCAGAGAGCTTTGCATTTAAGTCAAAGCAGAGTATAGTTTAGCATAGAACATAAAATAAGAGTGAATAGACTTTGAAACATATTTGTTTCTAGAGAGCTTTTCATTTAAATGAAATCAGAGTATAGCTTGACCTAGAAAGTAAAATAGACTAAATAACTACTGAAATAAATTTGTTTTTAGAGAACCATTTTATTTAAATCAAATCATAGTATAGCTTAGCATACAAATAGAATAGTCTCTGAGTAGAAAGAAAAATAAATGTGTTTTTAGTGACCTTTGTAAAGAGGCCTTCCAGTTAGGAGGCAAAAGATCTGTGACGTTGTCTTAAATTGTTGTTAAAGGCAAGTAACAGATCAAAGGGGCAATTGAAAGGCCCCCTCTATCAAAACTAGGACTGTGTGAATCACACAGGAAATTGGTAAGACTTTACCTTGGCAGCACAGGTCAGGGCACTGTGTAGCAAGCCAGCTTTTTAAAAATCTTCTTTCCCTCCCATCCACCCCAGGGATAATCTTAGCTTTATAAAATCTATTAAAGGGAAGGAGGTGCCCATATTCACTTTCAGGAGCGACTGGTTTTCCTCATCAGGAATACATTAATTAAGGACCTGAGATTAATTAATCTTGATGTGAACAGTCCATTAAAAGTATTAGTACACGTATCCCCAGCAAACCTAAGTAAGTAAAGAATTTAAATACCTAAACAAAACCTTAAAACTAAGATGCAGACAGCAGTCCTGCAGCAAGATTGGGGCTTTCCAGTCTTTTGCAGTCAGTGTCACATTTATGATTTTACCCTAGTTGGTGAGGGGTCTTACGTGTGCAGTAGGTGCAAGGAGCTCTTTGCTCTCAAGGAACGAGTCTGATCTCTGGATGCTAGAGTAGCAGACTTTAAGGACATAAGGAAGACAGAGAGGTATATACGTAGACGAGACCTACAGAGATATAGTACCTACAGAGATATAGTCCCTCCTCCAATCTGGCAGCCTTCCTGTTGCCATGGAGGAGAGAGGTCATGTGACAGGAGAGCATCACCCTGGTGTGGTAGGAAGTGATCCTGTAGCTAGGACCTGTCCTTCAGGTTATGAAAAACCGTCTTGCACGGAGGAGGTTTCTCCAGGGTGATGTGCCCATGAGGGAAGGGTTAGGACAGTGGTTATAGTTGGTGATTCGATCATTAGGCATGCAGATGGCTGGGCAGCTGTAGGGGTGACCCAAGGGTGATTCAGGGCCATGTATGGAGACTCATTATGGGGCCTCATTTGCATATCCACTGGACCTCATTTGCATAAATCAAATGTATTTTGTTTAAAATGTATATGTTTCCCATCTGAAATTTTAGGCGGCTTTCAAAGGAGCCCTTCATAAGCCTCTTTTCTCCTGGCAATGACTTAGGGGCATGTTTACTAAATATTAATGTGCGTTAAGTGCAACTGTGCCAATAGAAATAAATGGTGTTCCTGCACTTAACACACATTAACATTTGTGACTGTGGATTAAACTTTAGTAAACACACCTCCACTGCACCTATCCGGGTCTCTGCTTCTTCCAGTCGCACCCTGAGCACGCCAAACTTCTCATCTATTTTGCAGAGCACCATGTCCATAATCTCAGTGCTGTGTCCTGTTCAGAACCACTTTCTTCTTGCTCACTCACCACCAACGAGCCTGGTGAGGGTGCTTTGGGGAGTCAATCTGTTGCTGCCACCCCTGCTTTGGGTTTCATCCTATAGATCTCCTGGAGCATCTTGGTTGCTTTCAGCTTCACAGTTCTGGGCATTGTCCAATCAAATAGAGATCCACCTCAAGCAGAAAGAGGAAAATCGGCAGTAATTGCAGAGAGGAGGAAGAGCAGTGCTCATATGCGTCTGTTCACCTTGCCTGCCAAACTGGAAGCCCCAACCAGTTCTTTTTAATGTAATGAGACTGTCTAGTACGAGAGTCCCATTTGCAAATGAAACAACAGTACTTGATATACCTGAGCTGCATTCCTAGTAGCAGTGTCACTATGTTTTCATAGGTTTCTCTGGAACAAGCAGGAAGTCGGTCCTCAAATATGGGTGAAGTCGGCACCGATGGAGCCTGTGTGGATCCGTTCCCTAGCTTTCAAAGAAAGCTTTTGAGAGATACACTGTGCATGCATGGTCACCTTCCCACTCAAAGTTGCTGTCTTGCCTCAGTCTGCTTTTTCCGCGGAGCCCTGCAGACATTTGTCTGTGCACCTTGGTAAAAAGTAGGATTTTTGACCCTTGTATCGGTAATTTTATTTTCTGTTTGAATGCTCAATTCAATCACCTTCCCTGCCCGAGTCTTTGCTCAGTGTCCAGATTTTTGCTTGGGTATTTTTTTCTTTTTCCACTTTTGGCATGCGGGATTTTTTTCTCGCGGCCTAGCTGGTCGAGACATCTGAGTTTGACCTCGCGGGCCTCGTTTTCTCCGCTATGGCCTCAACCAGTGATTTTAAGCAGTGTGCTAAGTAGAATCACACTATGTCCCACACAGACCACCACAGCACCTGCATTAAATGCCTTGGGGCAGACCATGACGGTCCTCCTGTCCGCTTTGCCTATTCATGTCGGCCAAAACCTTAAGGGAGTGTGAAAGGTGGCAGGGGGAGCTGTTTGGCAAAGCTGGCTCTGGTTGGGCACTGGGTGTGGAATCCCTTCTGTTGACACCAGCACTGGCAACGTGTCTCTGCTTGCCCGGCTCAGTCGGATCCCAGGGGGCATCGGACATCGGAGTCTTCCTCAGAGGACCTCCCACCGTCAACTGCACCCTCAAAACCAATGCCGAGGACGGACCCGATGTCGGGGGGGGGGGGGGGGTTAAATCCTCCTTGATTCAGCCTTGGAACTCTCGGTGCGACTCCCCGGAGATACAGGTCCCCTGCGGCCTCGAAGGAGCAGCAGCCTAACTCCATTACCATCAGGGAGTCGAATCTGGGCCTGACACCGTCGAGGCCCGATCCAGCTGCAGAACCCTCTGGGATAGAGGCCCGCATGGCTGCACTTGAACATAGCTTCACTGCATTCCTTGAATCGCAGTGGGGCCCGACTCCCGATTCCTCTGGGTCATCGTTGCCCCACACGGGGACATCCTCACTGAGGACTTCCATGGAAGAGATTCCTCCTATCCTGGAGCACCTCGCTCGATTGGTGTCAAGGCCCTCAATGACCGATATGACTCTGTCGGATCGGCATCAGGAGTCGCCAGCGCCAAGTCAGGCCAGAGGTGCAATGAAAAATAGATTGCCAGGCCTTTCTTCCACCCAGTAAATCAACATTACCTGATTTTACAAGGTGGTCTCCTGTCCAAGTACTAACCAGGCCCAACTCTGCTTCACGTCTGAGATCAGATGAGATCATGTTCATTCAGGGTGGCATGGCCATAGGTTTTATAAAATAGTTCCTGCACAGTGTTACCTCTGCTCTGAGGAATAAGGTTGTACTGGTAGGAATTGACACATGTGTGTTTATTTATAAAATGCCTGCATAAGCATTGACCTGCCCATTCTCCGCGCCTGGGCACAGCTACACATGCGTTGCAGAAAAGCAGAGGATATGGGGTTTTCTGAATGCTTGTTTCTAAACATGTATACACTAGGGCTTTTTTATAAGTGCTTACTTGAGCACGTGACATGCTGTTCTACATACTCAAGTTGTTTCTAAATTACCACCTTGGTGTCTTTATCATGAGTTGTAGACAGGGCCGGCCCGTCCATTGAGCAAGAATGTTTTTTGCACAGGGCCCCGCGTTTCAGGGGGCCCCGCGCAAAGAACATTCTACTTTTTTAAAAAATGAAATTAAAAAAAAAAAACGGGCCGCTGCCGCCGCGGCAGCATGGAGTGTCCCGCGGGGCCCCCTCTGCCCGGCTGAACTCTCCCGGCGCGGCTGAAGCCCTCTGCTCCGGCTTGCAGATACGCGAAGGGAGAGTGTCTGTCTCCCTCGCATCTCTGTTAAGCCCGCAGGGGCAGATGGGAAATTTCCCATCAGCCCCTGCTTCCGATCAGCCCCTGCGGGCTTAACAGAGACGCGAGGGAGACAGACACTCTCCCTTCGCGTATCTGTAAGCCGGAGCAGAGGGCTTCAGCCACGCCGGGAGAGTTAAGCCGGGCAGAGGGTGCCCCGCGGGACATTCCATGCTGCCGCGGCGGCAGCGGCCAGCTTTTTTTAAATTTTTAATTTCCATGAGCCGATGGGGGGGGGGGGGGGTTAGGACTGGCAATGGGCTGTGGGCTGATGGGGGGGGTTTAGGACTGGTAATGGGCTATGGGGGGGTAAGACTGGCAATGGGCTGTGGGCTGATTGGGGGGTTAGGACTGGTAATGGGCTATGGGGGGTGTTTAATACTGGCAATGGGCTGTGGGCTGATGGGGGCTGTCTGTAAATGGGGTGATGGGGGTTAGGACTGGTAATGGGCTATGGGGGGGGTTAAGACTGGCAATGGGCTGTGGGCTAATGGGGTCTGTGGAAATGGGGTGATGGGGGGTTAGGACTGATAATGGGCTATGGGGGGGTTAAGGCTGGTAATGGGCTGTGGGCTGATGGGGGGGTTAGGACGTAATGGGCTATGGGGGGGTTAAGACTGGTAATGGGCTGTGGGCTGATGGGGGGGTTAGGACTGGTAATGGGCTGATGGGGGGGTTAAGACTGGCAATCTGATGGGGGCTGTCTGGAAATGGGGTGATGGGGGGTTAGGACTGGTAATGGGCTATGGGGGGTTAGGACTGATAATGGGCTATGGGGGGGGGGCTAGGACAGGAAATGGGCTGATGGGGAGGGGTTAGGACATGAGGTGGGCTGATGTGGTTAGGACTGGTAATGGACTGTGGGCTGATGGGGGTTTAGGACTGGCAATGGGCTATGGGGGGCTGACTGGAAATGGGTTGATGGGGTTAGGACTGGAAGTGGGCTGATGGGGGGTTAGGACTGGTAATGGGTTATGGGGGGGGCTTAAACTGAAAATGGGGTGATGGGGGGTTAGGACTGGAAGTTGGTTGACGGGGGGCTAGGACTGGTAATGGGTTGGGGGGTTGCTAGGACTGGAAATGGGCTGAGCGGAAGGGGAGGCTTGAACTGCAAATAGCTGATGGGGAGGGGGCTTGAAATGGAAATGGGCTGTGAGGGAAGGGAGCTAGGACTGAAAATGGGCTGATGGAGCAGCTAGGATAGGACTGGAAATGGGCTGTTGGGGGGAGCTAAGATTGGAAATGGGCTGTGGTGGGGGCTTGAATTGAAATGGACTCATGGAGGGGCTAGAACTGGAAGTAGGCTCATGGGGGGGCTTGGACTGGAATTGGGCTGAGTGGAGGGGAGCTATGATTTGACATGGGCTGATGATGGGGCTAGGAAATGACTAGAAATGGGCTGATGGGGGGGCTAGGATTGGAAATGAGCTGATGAAGGGACTCAGACTGGAAATGGATGGGGGAGCTAGGACTGGAAATGGGCTGATGGGGGGCTAGGACTGGAAATGGGCTGATGCAGGGACTAGAAGGGAATGGATGCTGGGTGAGACTGGAACTAGAAGGGAGCTGATGTTGGGGGAGGATTAGAATGGGATGGGGCTGGGAGAGTAAAATGGAGAGGGGAAAAATATTTTTTGTGGGAGGGATGAAAAATCTATAATTGGCCGGGTATTGGGAGAGTAAGTGGGGATTGAGGATGGAGGGGTAAAATTTGTGAGGATGAAATAGGAATGAGGAAAGAGCAAAAGGAGAAAGATTAGTATGTGAAAGCAGATGTAGAGAGAGAGAATGGAAAAAAAACTAGAAGAGAGAAGAAAGGACAAATGGACAGCAGATGATGGAGAGTTAGCAGAAAACATGAAGAAACCAGAAGAAAGTGGCTGGACCAATTGCAACTGAAAAAAAAAATGCACAAAAGGTAGAAAGATATCTCTTTATTTTGAATTTATTAACTGGAATATGAAAGCTCTGGGAAATGTGCATCATTAACGTCTGTGCTTTGTTTGGTACAAGAGGAAATTAATTTATAGTTTTATTTCTACAGTGTTGTTATACATTCCAAGTTTGGCTTTTGGGGTTCCCAGTTTAATTATTGCCTTCCTGTTTCTAAATTGTGATTCCTTGTTTGGTGATGGTCTATGTTCTGCATGTGTAACTGAGCTGAGGTATTTTGTTTATGTAATTCCTATTTGACATTGCCACTTGTTCTCTTTCCCCAGTATTCTCTGAAATGTATTGGTTTAATATTTGCAGTGTTGCCTTTTGATAGGTAGGGTATGGTGCTTTGTGAGTCCTGGTAATGCTGTCAGGATACGGCGGGTTTGCTATGGGTTCTAAATGGGCAGCGTTTGTAGTAGTTCCTAATGTGCCTGGCGGTTGGCACTGGATTATAGTAATGTAGAAATCTTTTAGTCTTTCTTTATCCATACACTCATTAAGAGACATGTTTACTAAAAGTTAGTGTATGGTAACATTATGCAAATATTTATGCAAATAAGGTCACTTATGCAAATGAGGCCCCGCACCGAGTCTCCGCACATGGCCCCGCACCCCCCTTGGGCCGCCCCTGGTTGTAGATGCTGAAATTTGACTCAGTGTGATGAAACTTAGCACAGCTTAGATATGGCAAGTTCCAAGTATGATGAAGTATGAGCCTAGGCAAGAAAGTTAAGGAGCAATACTGAAAAGGGTTCAACGCCAATTTTCTGTTCAGTCTTCCACATCATTAGGAAAGGAATAGAAAATAAAACAAAGGATATCATAATGCCTCTGCATCTCTCCATGATGTCACCACACCTTCAGTATTTTGTGCAATTCTGGTTGCTGCATCTCAAAAAAGAAATAGCGACATTAGAAAAGATACAGACAAGGTGTGACTAAAATGATAAAGGGGATGCAGTGACTCCCCTATGAGGAAAGGCTAAAGAGAGCTATAAATCCTGACTGGATTGGAACGAGTAGACATGAATTGATCATTTACTCTTTCAAAATAGTACAAGGACTAGGGAACGCACCACGAGGCTACAAAGTAGTATATTTCAAACAGATAGGAGAAAATATTTTTTCTCTTAACATATAATTAGTCTTTGGAACTCATTGGTAAAAGCAGGTAGCATAGCTGGGTTTAAAAAAATGTTTGGACAAATTCCTGTAGGAAGAGTTCATAAACTATTATTGAAGTAGTCCAAGGGGCTTGTTTACAAAGCTGCGGTAACGGTTCGCGATCGTTATCGGAGCCGCGACCCCATTGATTTCAATGGGGCCGCGGCTCCGATAACGACCGCGAACCGCTACCGCGGCTTTGTAAACAAGCCCCCAAGAGAAAACTGCTGTTTATCCCTGGTGATAAGTAGCATGGAACTGGCTGCTTCTGAAATATGTCAGGTACTCGTGACCTGGCTTGGTCACTGTTGGAAACAGGACACTGGGCTTGGTGGAGCTTTGATCTAACCCTGTATAGTAGTTTATTTATTTATTTAGAACGTTTTTCAGTATCACCCCTTCTAGAGATCAGAGGCGGTTTACATTGTCATTGAGCGTAATATTTGAGTTTATAACAAATAACTATTTACAATACAACTATAAACAATAGCACATCATTACAAGTAATAGGGAGAGTACATGGTAGCTGTAGCATATTTACAGTAGTTTGAATATTGGTAAATAACGAGTTCTAGAATAGGTTGGGGGAGGGAAGGAGGTTAACTCGGGGTGGGGGAGTAATGGTGCTGCGTGGTAGGGGTGCATTTGGAGCTTTGATTGCAGGTGGGATTGTTGTAATACTCAGTGAATATGAATGTTTTTAATTCTTTTCGGAAAGTTTGGAGGTCTTTAATTGTTTGCAGTGTTTCAGGGAGGGTGTTCCATTGGGTGGGGGCTACAAATGAGAAAGCCCTGTTACTCATTATTTGTTTATTTATTTAGCTGCACTTATATACTGCTTTTCACCGAGTCAAAGCAGTTTACAATAACAAAGGGGGATACATTAAATAGATCAGCTCACAATTAAGGGGGGGGGGGGAACCATCACCAGGGGGCCGATATTTACGATCCTGACATGGTAGGCATCAGTACTTATCGTTGACTATTTGCAGGTTTGGTTTTACATTCAGATTCAGTCTGTTCTGTGACCATCATGGAGAGGATATTAGTGGGTAGTGTCCAGTTCCGATCCAAGTTGCTCCCGAAATAAATGGGTTTTTAACTGTTTTCAGAATGAAGAGAGGTCTTTGTTGTTTCGGATTTGGTTAAGAAGGGAGTTCCAAAGCGAAGGAGCGTATAGTTCAAATGCTCAGTTACAGGCCTGTTGATTGAACTTTGTTCTTTCATGTGGCACGTTGAGTGCATTGCTTGTGGCCTGGCGTGATGGTCTTCTAGAGTTTGGCTGGGGGAGTAGTGTTTGGAGCTGGGAAGTTTGTAGTTGGTGGAGCGCTTTATGGATAAGTACCAGTGTTTTATATTTGATCCGTGCTTCTAGTGGTAGAATGTGAAGATCTCTCAAGACCGGGGTGATGTGATCATATTCCTTCACACTTTGGATGATTCTTGCTGTTGTGTTGAGGGCTGTCCGTAGGGGGCTGGTGGAGGTTACCGGAAGTCCTTGGTATATTGCATTACAATAATCCAGGTGAGGGAGCATCATTGCCTGCATGACCATTCTGAAATCCTGAGGATTAATGAGTGTTCTGAGACGTTGTACCATCTTTGTTTTGAGGAATATTATTTTTGCTGTTTTTGCGATGCTGCTGAGAGCTAAGTATCGGTAGTGAAACTACTGGCAGGGTCTCCCAAGATGAGCAGGTCTCAGCTGAGCTGCCAGGCTAAGACAAACCACTCATCTGGGCAGCAGCAGAATGGGATGGTGTTGGTGGTGGAAGATCACATTTCTGTGACAACGGCAAAAACACTAGCATTACTTGTATGGAAGAAAGGCCTGGCAAGCTACACTTCCATATTTTTCCACAAAAACCCAATGGTTAGGCACAACTAAACAAATTGCACTTTAATGCTGCAAGATGAGATCTTCAGATTGGAAGGCACTCAACTGGCTATTGGGGATGAGCAGAAGACTTTTCAGAGTAAAGCCAGCATTTATGATGTTATTGGATAAAAACCCTCCGGACGTCTGACTGCTGATGTAGCTGTGCATGAAATGAGTCAGAAGCTGCAAAGATGTCTTACATACTGGGGACATGGAATGTACAAAGCATGAACCAAGGGAAGTTGGAGGTGGTCAAGAATGAAATGGAACACGAACAATTTGATCTATGAGTGTCAGCCAACTGAAATGGACTTGTAAACACTGTGCCACTTCTATATTGGGGATAGAATGGTGTCATTCAAAAACTAATCGACTTTATAAGCGAGCTTGGGACACAACATGTCAATCAGCATATGTTGTATATATGTTGAAGTGCCCTTGTTCCTTATTATACATAGGTCGAACGATTCGCCCTGTGAAGATTCGCCTTTCGGAACATGCTTCACGGATGCGCCAACAAGTACTCACTGCTCCGTTGGTATCACACTGTCTTGCTCGCAATCATAGTTTTGAAGATCTACAATGGACTGTTATAGACCATGTTCCAGATGACCCAAGAGGAGGGGATCGTTTAAAGAAATTACAAGGATTGGAGCAGAAGTGGATATTCCAGTTAGAAACGGTAGAACCTGATGGACTAAATCGGGAAATAGAATGGCAGAGTGTTCTGTGACCTCATTTTTGTTTCAACCAATCAGAATAGGGATTCCCCTATCAGTGGGGTCTGCACTCTTCTCATTGGGTGGTTCCTCTTTAAATATGCAGGTTTGATTGCTGCAGCCAGCTATGAGAAAATTTCACCTCAGCCGCGTTGACGGCGTTTTTTGGTTTTCGTTGTCTTGATTAAGGAAGTTTTGGAAGCACTTGATACAGGGCACCGGCCCGAAACGTGCACGTCGTGCTGGAAGATTTCTTTACGAGCGACGAACTTAACATCAACAGAGGAATAGAGATAAGTGTTAAGCATTTATGTTTTAAACTGGGTGAAGGACCTAAATATATAATAAAAGGCAGCTAGCAGTCCGGTGGGGGATTTGTTTTTCCATCTTATCCCTCCTACGGCTTAGATTCGACAAAAAGAAAAGAAAAGTTAAAAAGAGGTTTTCACTGGCGGTGATTCCTATTATATAGATATTCTTTTTGTTTCACTGCGGGGGGTTGTGAGTTCTTTGGATTACCTGAGTACCCATAATGGCGGCAGATACCTTTGCATATTCTGAGGAACACTTAGAGAAGTTGCGCCAACGTCCGTGTCTTTTCGATACAAATCAAAAGGATGATACAGCAGGAGCTTCAGTGGCAGCTTACAAGGCGCTTCGCAAGCGCTTGGTGCGAGCACAACTACATGGTGCAGGCATGACACAATATCTTAAGACCCGTATAATTCCTAGAGGACTCCGTATGACGAGGGCCCCAAAAATGTTCAAATGGGATGTGGATTTTGTAGCTAAATGGAATAAGATCTTTAATAAATGTAGCTTTGATCTTATCGCTTTGATTTTGGAACGCACAATGCAGGAAGAGGACGTTATTCAAAAACAAATTGAAGAGGCTCAAGCATCTTTAAAAGCTGCTTTAGGAGAAGAAAATTATACGGTGAGACTTGAGGACATCAACCGTCAGATTAAGAGCTTTTTTGATTATTTGAAATCATTGAAGACTAGGAAATTTGCACGAGATAAAACCGACTATGACTCTGGAAAAGTATATTATTGGATGTACGAAAATACTGAGAAAGTTGAGGGAATTCGGAAGACGGTGACCTTTGATAGGTCTTCAGAGGACACTGATGATAGCACGACAGAGTCTACAGCCAGTTCATCTCATAGAGGTCGACAGGATTTTCGGTCCCATCGGGGACGATGACCCCGAGGAGCGTATCAAGACGACGCTTGGGAACCTCCCAACACGCGGCAACGCTCCCGGCAAAATCCTCAATAGTGGTGAATTTAACTGGAAGACCCCTATCACTAGCTCAAGAACAAGTACTCAGTTATGGTCTCTCTTTTGTACCCACGGTGCGATATGATGCGTTTTCTATGAGAATACATTTACAGCGGGTTTTTTCGGAAACTTCAAATAATTCAATTTTTTTCTGACAAGCCTCATCGTCCAGAGGACTCAATAGTCCGACCAGTATCTCAATGGTCTCCACCAGGAATGTTGGACCCAGTATTATCTACATATCAGTCTTTGGTATTACGAGATTTAAAGCTGTTAGAGGGGAGTACGTTTTTCCATCATTCAAATTTGGACAAAAATAGTTGGAAAACCCTGACTGATTTAACCCTAGATTCGTCCTTAGTTGTCCGAAGGGCAGATAAGGGAGGTGCATTAGTGTTGCAAACCCTGGGGGATTATCAAGAATCATTATGTCAACATTTGAATGACCCTCACACTTATCAAATTTTGAAGACCGATCCAACAGTTGCTCTTCTAGCCGAAATAAAGTTGTTAGTCGGTGAAGCGTTACATCGAGGTTGGATCACTTTAAAAGAACATCGGTTCCTTATTAATCAACATCCAATAGTTCCAATTCTATATCTAGTACCCAAAATACATAAATCTGTAACATCCCCTCCTGGTCGACCAATAGTGTCATGCAGAGATTCACTGCTAGAACCCTTATCGATTTTTTGTGATATTTTCTTAAAACAAGAAGCTTGTCAAGTATCCTCTTTTATAAGAGATACTACACATTTTTTACAGATGTTATCAACAGTGAAGATATCTTCAGAAGTTTTTTTAGTGACCCTTGATGTAGTGTCACTATACACTAAGATTAATCAACAGGAGGCATTGAATTTGCTGAAAGGATGCTTTCAGTTTGCTCCATCTCGTATACCGAAGTCATTTTTACTCAAATTAATTGAATTGGTATTGACAAGGAATTATTTTCTATCCGGTGGGGTTTACTACCAGCAAATATCGGGGATCGCAATGGGGGCCACAAGTGCCCCCTCTATAGCGACCTTATACATGGATAAAATGGAAACTACACAAATCCAAGTGTCGCCAGAGTTTTCAAAAGTTTTGATCTGGAAAAGATTTCTGGATGATGTGTTTTTTATTTGGACTTCTGATTTAACATCCCTGAATCAATTTTTGACATGGCTTAACACTCTTCGGTCTAATATACAATTTACAGCCCATATAGATTCTACTACTATTGATTTTTTGGATCTCCAAATATCTTTATCAGAGGGTCACCTTTGCACTACTCTTTTTCGAAAATCAGTCCAACGAAATAGTCTTTTGCACTATCACAGTTACCACCCAGGCCCTTCACGTAGAGGATTACCATTTGGGCAGTTTTTGAGACTTCGTAGAATCTGTCAAACTATTGAAGATTTCAATATACATGCTCAGGAACTTCGACAACGTTTGTTAGACCGGGGTTACCCTGTGCAGGTGATCCATAGAGCCATGAGAAGAGCTCGCTATGTTCATCGGGAATGGTTGCTGGATCTACAATATACCGGCAAACATACTGATCCAGAGGATTCAATTGTAGGCATTCTCCCATTTATGGAACGTAGTTCAAGTTGCGTCCCCGAGAGAATGCAATATGTAAAGGTTTTTTAAAACAATCAAATAAATGTAATATTGACCAATGATTTTGCAAAATAGTTTTACATATTTTGCAAAATCATTGGTCAATATTACATTTATTTGATTGTTTTAAAAAACCTTTACGTATTGCATTCTCTCGGGGACGCAACTTGAGCGACTGGTTGATGAAGACTTCTCTAGCACCGGATCGGATTAATCGAATACCGGTAACCACTGGTCATTCTACCTGCGGTTCTTGTAAACACTGTGCCACTTCTATATTGGGGAGAGAATGGTGTCATTCAAAAACTAATCGACTTTATAAGCGAGCTTGGGACACAACATGTCAATCAGCATATGTTGTATATATGTTGAAGTGCCCTTGTTCCTTATTATACATAGGTCGAACGATTCGCCCTGTGAAGATTCGCCTTTCGGAACATGCTTCACGGATGCACCAACAAGTACTCACTGCTCCGTTGGTATCACACTGTCTTGCTTGCAATCATAGTTTTGAAGATCTACAATGGACTGTTATAGACCATGTTCCAGATGACCCAAGAGGAGGGGATCGTTTAAAAAAATTACAACGATTGGAGCAGAAGTGGATATTCCAGTTAGAAACGGTAGAACCTGATGGACTAAATCGGGAAATAGAATGGCAGAGTGTTCTGTGACCTCATTTTTGTTTCAACCAATCAGAATAGGGATTACCCTATCAGTGGGGTTTGCCCTCTTCTCATTGGGTGGTTCCTCTTTAAATATGCAGGTTTGATTGCTGCAGCCAGCTATGAGAAAATTTCACCTCAGCCACGTTGACGGCGTTTTTTGGTTTTCGTTGTCTTGATTAAGGAAGTTTTGGAAGCACTTGATACAGGGCACCGGCCCGAAACGTGCACGTCGTGCTGGAAGATTTCTTTACGAGCGACGAACTTAACATCAACAGAGGAATAGAGATAAGTGTTAAGCATTTATGTTTTAAACTGGGTGAAGGACCTAAATATATAATAAAAGGCAGCTAGCAGTCCGGTGGGGGATTTGTTTTTCCATCTTATCCCTCCTACTGCTTAGCTTCGACAAAAAGAAAAGAAAAGTTAAAAAGAGGTTTTCACTGGCGGTGATTCCTATTATATAGATATTCTTTTTGTTTCACTGCGGGGGGTTGTGAGTTCTTTGGATTAACTGAAATGGACTGGCATCAGTCACTTGTATTTGATGATCACATGGTATACTATACTGGAAATGAAAGATAAAGAAGAAATAGTATTGCTTTTATAATTAAGAAGAAGCTTGCAAGAACTGTAATGAAATACAGTGCAGTCAGTGAATGCTTAATTTCTATTCATCTATGAGGTATACCCATCAACACAACTATTATTCAGGTATATGTGCCAACAACGGCTGCAGAAGAGGAAGAAGTTGATCAGTTCTATGAACAAGTACAAGCTGAAATTGACAGAACATGCAAACAGGGTATCCTAATAGTCATAGGTGACTGGAACGCAAAAGTTGGCAACAAAGAAGAAGGCAAAATGGTTGGAAAGTATGGACTTGGCAACAGAAATAAAGCTGGAAAAAGACTGATAGAATTCTGCAAGATCAACAATCTCAAGCACTTTCTTCCAGCAGTGATTATACACATGGACTTCACCCAAACACCTAAGATTACTAAATAGAACAATTTTCCATAAACTAAGGATATTACAACCATTGCATAATATCATTGATCAATCTGATTTCAGAACGGTAGTAGAGGCTCTCATAACTCCCCACCTGGATTACTGCAATGGCATACTTCAAGGATTACCTAAAAAAAATGCTCAACATACTCCAAATGGCACAAAACGTCACAGCAGGAATCTTAATGAAGGTACGGATCTCAGACCACATCACACCGATTTGAAGGGAACTCCACTGGCTTCCTATTGAAGCCCACATTAGGTATAAGATAATAATGACCACATTTAAATTAATTCACAACACTGCTCCATCTTACCTCTCCAAGCTCATCAATCTACAACCCCCGAACAGGAATAGAAGAACTTTCAATCAAAACAAACTACTTGTCCCAACCACGACCTCCAATCCTTCCATAAAAACCTAAAGACACATTTCTTCCAAGAATACTATAACTCTACCTAACTCAATTTCATTTTCCTCACATCCTGGGCCCAAGAGCTTACAAGCAGGAAACAGCCTTATGTTGTCCACTTTTGAATAAAGCTTCCCTTGTTGTCACCAGTGGTATTCTGGTACTTGTAGTTAGTTTATTCTTTAAGGACAAATTGTAGTTGTGAGTCGGTGGTTCAAGGCAGCAAGAAAATTTATTTTGTGGGGATTTCCAGGGCATTTAAGCTCAATACACAAACAAGGTAAAAAGGATGCTTCTCCAACATAAAGGATAAATCAGGTAACAGAGAGTGACGTAACCAAAACCTCTTTTCACTGTTCAGCTGTTCCTATTCCCACAAGCTTACACCGAGGACTGCCTCGTGTGGTCATTCAACAGAAATACTGATAAACTTGCAACAGCTGTGATTTTCTTTTCTCAAAGCAAACTTCTTCTAAGCACTGCTTCTTAGCTTCAGAAGGCAATTAAGCTTAGTAAAACACAGTATTAGCTTTCCTTAATTCTAAGCAGGTATTGCACTTATTCTCTATATTGTTTCACAGTCTCTCAGCTCAGGTCAATAATGCAGATTCTTCTTTTAAACACAATGAGCAATCCATTGGTACAGGTTCACACTCAGAGCTTGGCAAACAGGAATCTATTTGCATTCCTTCTATGGCATCAGGATATATGGTATCTCTATCAAAGTTGCAAACTCTCCCAGACTTTCTCTCCTTTAGAAATTCCTGGAACTGATTCCACAGCAATTCAGCTTGTAAAGGCACAGTTGTATTAGGGGTGTGAACTTTTCCCTCAGCAAACAACTCTCTCAGTGCTTCTAGCTTTGAAGACTCAGCTGTTCTGCTTTTATCAGGGCTATGACTTTTCCCATATGTAAAACTTCCCACCCACCTCTTAGCAGTAGATGGTGAGGGATCTGCTTCCTGGACCTTAGCAATAGCAAACTGTTTCTCTGTTGATTTCTCAGCTCTGAAACTGCTGGCTTTACCTTGGGGATGGTTCCTCAGACAAGCGCTGATTTCTCTCTTTCTGGGATCCTCCAGGCTCTGAAATTCAGCCTCCTTATGTCCTTCTCCAGTCCCTCTTGGGTAACTGCTTTCCTGGGAGTTTTCTTCTTTCTTTCTTCTCCAGCTATGCTCAGCCTTGCTCTCTCTGTTGTCCTTTGCCTTCCTCCTTCCCTCCCCTTTCTGCTCTGCTCACGATTTTAAGAACTGTTGGCTGCTAGGCACTCCCTGTTCTCTGCACCTGTGTGACCAATCAACAGGCAAGCTTGTCTCCACCCCTGAGCTAGGGCGTGGCCTGACCTTAGCAGGGAGCTGGGTTTTTTTCCGATCTGGCTTGCAAGTCTTATGCACAAGTGAACTGTTATTCATTTCAAAGGGGAAACTAGGATTTTCTTCCACTTCCATGTCTTCCTGGGAACTTTCATCACTACAGTAACTGTTCTGGTTGAGTTTACTGTTATAGTGTAAACCGCTTCTGATCACTGGAAGTAGCGGTATAAAAATATAACCAAATAAAATAAATAAATAGATTGTACAAAAATCAAATTGACTGCATCTGCGGAAGTCAATGATGGAAAAACTCAGTAACATCAACAAAGACAAAACCAGGAGCTGATTGTGGTACAGATCACCAAGTGCTGTTGTTAAGTGCCGTTGAGTCGGAGTCGACTCATGTTGACCCTCCGGATAGCTATGCTAAATTGTGTTCGGTCTTGAGTCAGGCGGCTCATTGTTGACAGACTGGTACCCGTAGCTGCTGTTATTGTATCAATCCATCTCATTGCTGACCTTCCTCTTTTGCGTTGACCTTCTATCTTGCCAAGCATGATGTCTTTCTCTAATGATCTCTCTCTTCGCATGATGTGTCCAAAGTATGAAAGTCGAAGTCTTGTCATCTGAGCTTCTAAAGAAAGCTTAGGTTTGATTTCCTCTAGTACCGACTGGTTTGTTCTTCGGGAAGTCCATGGTATACACAGTATTCGCCACCAGCACTATAATTCAAAGGCATCAATTTTCTTCCTGTCTATCTTTTTCACTGTCCAGCTTTCACATCCATATGATGTTATTGAAAATACCATGGCTTGAACAAGTCGAATCTTTGTATGGAGAGAGACATCTCTTCTCTTGAGAATCTTATCTAGGTCTTTCATAGCCATTCTGCCAAGAGCAATGCGTAGTCTGATTTCTTGACTGCTTGTTGCTTCTTTATTGATAGTTGATCCAAGTAGGTTAAAGTTCTTCACGATTTCAATTTCTTCTCCTTCAACGATGAACCTGTTGATTATGCCAGTTGTCGTGATCTTTGTCTTCTTTACATTAAGGTGCAGGCCCATTTTGAGACTATGTTCTTTGATTGTGAGAAGCAAATGTTTCAGATCATCTTCACTTTCAGCCAGTAATGTGGTATCATCAGCATAGCGAAGGTTGTTGATGAGTCTTCCACCAATCTTCACACCTCTTGTCTTCATACAATCCTGCTTCTCTGATGATTTGTTCTGCATATAAATTAAACAGGTAGGGGGAAAGTATGCAGCCTTGTCTTACACCTTGGCTTATTTTAAACCATTCTGTTTCTCCTTGTTCCATTCAAACTGTTGCTTCTTGATCAATGTACAGATTGTGCAAGAGTACGATCAGGTGTTCTGGTATACCCATGCTTCTTAATGTGGCCCAGAGTTTCTCATGGTTTACACAGTCAAAAGCCTTGCTATAGTCAATAAAGCACAAATAGATATCCTTTTGATATTTTTTAGTCTTTTCAAGGATCCATCTTACATCCACAATGATGTCTCTCGTTCCTTGCCCTTTCCTGAACCCTGCTTGCACTTCAGGTAGTTCTTGTTCCAGGTATGGTTGTAGTCTCTTTTGAATAATCTTCATTAGAATCTTGCTGGCATGTGGGATCAGAGTGATTGTGCGATAATTTCCACAGTCAGTTGGATCACCTTTCTTTAGTATTGGTATAAACACAGATCTTTTCCAGTCAGTTGGCCATGATGTTGTCTTCCATATTTCTTGGCAGAGCCTTGTAAGTACGGTAACAGCTGCATCAAATTGCTGTAATACTTCTATGGGAATGCTATCAATGCCTGGTGCTTTTTTCTTTGATAAGGCTTTCAATGATGCTTCAACTTCTTCTTTCATCACCAATGGTTCCCGATCATAAGGTACAGGTTGAAATGGCTGTTGGTCCACTTGATCTTTATCATATAAAAACTCTGTATATTCCTTCCACCTTTTCTTGATCTTCTCAACATCATTCAACATAGAACCTTGAGCATCTTGTAACATTACAATTCGAGGCTGGAACTTTTTCTTTAACTCTCGTAGCTTTAGGAAAGCCGATCTTGTTCTTCCTATAATAGTTTCTGCTTTTATTTCCTTGCATGCGTCGTTGTAGTACTTTTCCTTGTCCTGTCTTGCTGCATGTTGGAAATCTGTTATTGTCTTTCTTTCTCCTCTGGCTTTAGCTTCTCTTATTTATTTATTTATTTATTTAGCTGTATTTATATCCCGTTTTTCACTGGGTCAAAGCAGTCAATTGGGAGATACATTTAACACAAGGGGATATGACACACATACGCTAATACTTACAGGGAACATGGGCAATGGAGAGTTAAGTGGCTTGCCCAAGACCACAAGAAGTACCTATAGGACTAGAAATCCCAGTCCCTCCGGCCTGAGATTGCTGTCCCCAGGTAGGACTTGAACCCCCAGCCCTCCGGCCTGAAGTACCTTGTCCTAACCACTAGGCCACTCCTCCCTCTGCGTTTCTGGGCAATTTTCAGAGTTTCTTCCGTCATCCATTTTGGCCATTTTTGCTTTTTCACCTTTTGTAGAGACTTCTCACTTTCTTCCAACACAACCTTCTTGATATCATTCCATAACTCTTCTGGAGCTCTGTCATTTGTATCTAAAGCAGCAAATCGATTTTGCAGGCAGTCTTTAAATTCCAGTGGTATATTCTCAAGGTCATATTTTGCTGCATTCATGAATGGTTTGCTCTTTTTCAACTTTAGCTTGAGTTTGCATACTAGTAGTTGATGATCTGTACCACAGTCAGCTCCAGGTTTTGTCTTTGTTGATGTTATAGAACTTTTCCATCATTGACTTCCACAGATGTAGTCAGTTTGATTTTTATACAATCCATTGGGTGACGTCCATGTGTACAGTCGCCGCTTGTGTTGATGGAAGAAGGTGTTTGAGATGAATAGATCGTTGGTCTTGCAGACTTCTATCAGTCTTTCTCCAGCTTCATTTCTGTTGCCAAGTCCATATTTTCCAACTACTTTGCCTTCTTCTTTGTTGCCAACTTTTGCGTTCCAGTCACCCATGACTATCAGGATATCCTGTTTGCATGTTCTGTCAATTTCAGCTTGTACTTGTTCATTGAACTCTTCAATTTCATTCTCTTCTGCAGCTGTTGTTGGGGCATATACTTGAATTATAGTTGTGTTGATAGGCATTCCTCGTAGACGAATAGAGATTAAGCGTTCGCTGACTGCATTGTATTTCATTACAGTTTTTGCAGGTTTCTTCTTTATTATAAATGCAACACCATTTCTTCTTTGTCTTTCATTTCCAGCATAGTAGACCATGTGATCATCTGATGCAAAGTGCCCGATGCCAGTCCATTTCAGTTCACTGACACCCAACAGATCAAGTTGTACACGTTCCATTTCATTCTTAACCACCTCCAACTTCCCTTGGTTCATGCTTCATACGTTCCATGTTCCAATGCGTAAGACATCTTTACAGCTTCTGACTCTCATTTCATGCACAGACGTCCCGAGGGCTTTGATCCAACCACATCATAAATGCTGGCTTTACTCTGAAAAGTCTTCAGCTCTTCCCCAGTAGCTAGCTGAGTGCCTTCCGACTTGGGGGTCTCATCTTCCAGCACTATAGCACAATTTGTTTTGTTGTAACTATCCATTGGGTTTTCATGGCAAGATACAGAAGTAGATTGCCAGGCCTTTCTTCTGCGCAGTTTAAGTTTGGTGTTGTTGCTGTTGTCATGGAAATGTGATCCTCCGCCGTCAACACTATCCCATGCTGCTGCTGCCCAGATGGGTGGTTTGTCTTGGTCTGGCACCTCAGCTGAGACCTGTCCATCTTGGGAGACTCTGCCAGTAGTTAAACTACCGATAGTTTAGCTCTCAGCATCACTGATGCACACAAGCCCTCACAGCACGACAAGCTGCAAACCAAGTGAGGGACAGATCACCAAGTACTAGAATGCAAACTTAAACTAAAGCTGAAAAAGATCAAGCCACTCATGAATGTAGCAAAATATGACCTTAAGAATATACAACTGGAATTTGAAGACAGCCTGCAAAATTGATTTGCTGCTTTGGATACAAATAAGATAGCACCAGAAAAGCTATGGAATGACATCAAGAAAGTTGTTCTTTAAGACAGTGAGAAGTCTCTACAAAAGTTGAAAAAGCAAAAATGGCCAAAACGGATGACGGAAGATTCTATGAAAGTTTATTTAGCAATTCTTACATACTGCTTTTCACTGGGTCAAAGTGGTGTACATTCAGGTATGGTATACATATTTCCCTTGTCCCTGAAGGGCTCACAATCTATGTTATGCACTTGCCCAAGGCCACAAGGAGCACCTGTGGGACTAGAAACCCCAGTCCCTCCAGCCTGAGGTTGCTGTCCTCCAGTAGGATTCAAGCCTCCGGCCTTCTGGCCCAAGGCAACTTGCCCCAACCACTAGGCTACTCCTCCCTCTGCCCAGAAACACAGAGCAGCTAAAACCAGAGGAGAAAAAAAGGCAATCACAGGACTCAACAGAGATTTCCAACGTGCAACAAGACGAGACAAGGAGAAGTACTACAATCAGGGCTAGCCCATCCGCTAGGCAGCCATCTAGGGTGGCATGGCACACATGACCTGCTGCCCCCTCCCCACGCTGTGCTGAGCCATGCAATGCACTGCTGCCGCTGATTCTGGTGGTGGGTTTGATGGCTCGGTGGCAGCAGCCTGTGGCAGGCCATGTGCTTTGGCACACATGACCTGCTGCTTATGACCCCCCAAAGTTATGTCAGAGGGGTCAGAATCAGCAGGCTAGGGTGGATAGCAGGCCAAGACCTCTGCCTAGTGCAGCAAAATCCCTTGGGACAGCCCTGACTACAATGACGCTTATAGGGGAATAGAATCAGAAACTACTGTATTAGAGGAAGAACAAGATCGGCTTTCCTAAAGCTATGAGAGTTAAAGAGAAAATTCCATCCTCAAATTGGAATGTTACAAGATGCTCACAGATCCATGTTGAATGATGCTAAGAAGATCAAGAAAAGATGGAAAGAATATACAGAGCCATTATACCATAAAGAGCAAGTGGAGCAATAGCTGTTTCAACCTGTACTTTATGATCAGGAACCATTGGTAATGAAAGAAGAAGTCAAAGCAGCATTGAAAGCATTATCATAGAACAAAGTACTGGGCATTGATGACATTCCTATTGAAGTATTACAGTAATTGGACGCAGCTGTTACCATACTCACAAAACTCTGCCAGGAAATTTGGAAGGCAACATCATGGCCAAAGATCTGTGTTTATACCAATATTGAAGAAATGTGATCGGACTGACTGTGCAGATTATCGCACAATCGCTCTGATCCCACATGCCAGCAAGATTCTACTCAAGATCATTCAGCAGAGACTACAACCATACTTGGAACGAGAACTGCCTGAAGTGCAAACAAGGTTCAGGAAAGGGCGAGGAACAAAAGACATCATTGCAGATGTGAGATGGATCCTTGAAAAGACAAAAGAACACCAAAAGGATATCTATATGTGTTTTATTGACTATGGCAAGGCCTTTGACTGTGTAGACCATGAGAAACTCTGGCCCACATTAAGAAGCATGGGTATACAAGAATATCTGATAGTACTTTTGCACAATCTTTACATTGATCAAGAAACAACAGTTCAGACAGAATAAGAAGAAACAGAATGGTTTAAAATCAGTAAAGGTGTATGACAAGCTGCATACTTTCTCCTTACCTGTTCAATTTATATGAAGAACAAATCAGAAAAGCAGGACTGTATGAAGACAACTGAAGTATGAAGATTAGTGAAAGACTCATCAACAAACTTCTTTATACTGATGATACCAAAATACTGGCTGAAAGTGAAGATGATCTGAAACATTTGCTTCACAAGATCAAGAAACATATTCTTAAAATGGGCTTGCACCTTGTGGTGGCGAGATTATAGTGGAGCCCAGGGAAATGGATAGAAAACAGACATTTACCCCTAAGCAGAAGAATAGTTCAGGGAGTTTTGACTTTGAAACTCCAGCCAAGGAAAAAAAACCCACACATAGAGTTGCTGAGTGCAAGCCACGCCCTAGCTCCAAGGCAACCAGGGTAGGTAATGGGGAACACCCGGGGGGGGGGGGGGGGTGGAATTTGAAGCCATAGGGCAGCCCCAGTCATTTAAGCCTGAGGAAACAGGAAGAGAGGAGACAACCGGGGAACCAGGAAGAGAAGGGACAACCGAGGAACCAGGAGGAGAAGGGGAAGGTTCTTGCAAGAAAGCTGAGAGAATGAGGTGGTCTAGAAGCAGCCTCAGGAAAGGTTCTCGTTGCAGCCAGCACACAGGAAACTACAGCTCTGAAGGAAGCCCATGTTGTAGGAGCATTACAGCAGGCCCTGAAGACAGGAGGGTTTATCCTGAGGAAAGTGCTGTCTTTGAGCAGGGCATGGGCGTGGTCCTGCCAGAACCTGAGGGAAGAGCTTCACCTCGAGGAAGGTCTGTAAAGAGCTCTGTTACTAGAAGTAAGGTGAGCCCATTTGAAACCTTGCATAGTTTATTGAAGGATAAGAATTCCCTCAGCCCTTCCAACATTCCTCAACATAGAAAGAGGACTCATTGGGAGAAGGTTTTAAAGTTATTAGAAGAAATAAAACCTGAAATCCCACAAGCTGATTCCAGCCAGTTACTAACTAACCCCGAGTATGAGAGCATGCAGGTAGATAACTATGATTCTGATAATAGTTCTGCCGACTCTCAAATGGACTGTTCTTTGTGTGTAAAGCAAAGGTGAAGAAACTGTAAGGTTTAAAACTGAGAAAACCCAGAAGCTTTGTACTTGCCTGTTCTGCTAGAAATGTTTTGAATGAAGTGCTAACATTTTAAAGCTGGCAGAGAAGGTTCAGAAGTGCTGATTTGAATGCTTAAGAAGTCACTACCTAAACGTATAAACAGCCAGAAGTAAAGTGGGTTGTGCTGTGCATAGTGCTCAGTTTGGAAGAGCAGTTATTTGGGCTGAACTGAGCAAGGAACCCTTAAGCTGTATTCTTGAACTCTGGAAAAGATATACTACTGGTATAACAAGCTGAGTGAAGCAGTTGCTACCGGTGTTACTGTGAAAGTTCCTTTTTCTTTATTTGGAGAAGTATCCTACTTTTGTTGCTGTATGTTTGAAAGGGCAAAAGAAGAAAAGAATAAATTTTTCCTGTATTTGCCTTCCACCCTCGGCTACTCATTTTTTTCACAACTACAATCCCCAGAAGCCTTGGCTCTGGGAACCCACACTACCAAGGGACAATAGGAGGTACGTCCACTGCCTATAGGCACCCGCCTAGCCAGCAGAGGGGGCGTGACAACCTTAACATAAAGAAGACAAAGATCCTGACAACTGGCAAAATGAGTAAGGGGTATCTTTAATAAACCAGGCTAATGGTTAACCTAGGCTATCTGCCACTAGGTCCCATATTATTCAATGGGACCTAGTGGCAGATAGCCCGGGTTAACCGTTAGCCCGGTTTAGTAAACATGCCCCTAAGTTCATCATTGATGGAGGTGAAATTGAAATAGTAGACAACTTTAACCTGCTTAGATCAATAATCAATAAAGAAATGACAAGCAGTCAAGAAATCCAATGACACATTGCTCTTGGCAGAATGTCTTTGAAGGACCTAGACAAGATTCTTAAAAGCAGAGATGTCTCTCTTCATACAAAGATTTGACTTGTCCAAGCCATGATATTTTCAATAACATCATTTGGATGCCAAAGTTGGTCAGTAAAAAACATAGACAGGAAGAAAATTGATGCCTTTGAATTATGGTGCTGGCAAAGATTACTGTTTATACCATAGACTGCCCAAAGAACAAACTAGTCAGTACTAGAGGAGATCAAACCTAAGCTTTCTTTAGAAGCTCAGATGACAAGACTTTGACTTTCATACTTTGGACACATCATGCAAAGAGAGAGATCATTAGAGAAAGACATCATGCTTGGCAAGTAGAAGTTCATCACAAAAGAGGAAAGTCAGCAATGAGATGATCAATACAATAACAGCAGCTACGGAGCCACTCTATCAACAATAAGCCACCTGACTGAAGATCAAACACAGTTTAGGACAGCTATCCAGAGGGTCGCCATGAGTCAACACTGACTCGACGGCACTTAACAACATTAACACTTGTGCTGGGTTGCACACCTGCACCATGATATTGTAATTGGTGGTGGTGGGGGGGTGGATTTAACTCATGCCTTTTTCAGTGGAGTTCAAGGCAAGTTACGTTCAAGTGCAATATTTTCCTTTCCCAGGCGGGCTTACATTCTAAATTTGTATCCAAGGCAGTGGAGGGTTAATTGACTTGCCAAAGATCACAAGGAGCGGCGGTGAGACTTGAACTATCTTCTCAACCTGCTACTGTAACCATTAGGCTACTCCTCCACTCTGGTTGCCACCTGATCCAGTTTTCAGATCTGGTTAGCAATTAAAGTTCAGTGCATTTTGGTACTTGTTTCAGGCCATCTTTATGTCCTATCAAATCAGCTGCAAAGGTATCATAGAGTATTGGTAGAAACCAGATCTGGTCTGTGGTTTTCCTCCAATAGCTGAGAAAGTTGGCCATTCTTGGAAGGGTTAATGGACTGTTTGATGTTCATCTACGTCTAGGTACGCTCAAAGTGAAAGCACGTATAGGGCCAAATGTTTCTCAGCTGCAGCTATTTTGTGTTTTGTTCTCCCACTTTCGGGTTTGTAACATAGTAACATAGTAACATAGTAAATGACGGCAGATAAAGACCACACTTCCATCGGGAGAGCATTCCAAGCATCCACCACCCTGTCAGCGAAAAAGTATTTCCTGACATTGCCTTTCAATTTACCCCCTTGCAGCTTCATGTTATGCCCTCTAGTTTTACAGCTTCCCCGTCTTTGGAAGAGGTTTGTTTGTTCATTATTTCTCTTTAAGTCAGAATCATATCTCCCCTGTCCCTCCTCTCCTCCAGGTATACATATTTAGGTCTTCAAGTCTCTTTTCATAAAGCTTCTGACACAGGCTCCAAATCATTTTGGTCGCCTTCCTCTGAACAGTTTCCAGCCTTTTTATATCCTTTGCAAGATATGGTCTCCAAAACTGAACACAGTATTCCAAGTGAGGCCTCACCAGTGTTTCTGATGTTATAGTGGGAGATCATTTTGCATCCAGTGATCACCAGATGGTGTAGTTCAGTACTAGGACTAGAGCTGTTAGAATCCATTCAAAAGCAAGGGTCTTAGACTTTAGGAAAACTAACTTTGCTAAGATGGGCCAAAATCTCAGGGAGTCATCAGCGGGATGGGAACAGCTGGGCGATATAGAAAAACAGTAGAGAAAACTGAAAGGGGATATTTTAAGTACAACTGACCTTTTTGTTAAATGGTAAATAAAGGTAAAAGGAAAAGGAGACTGCTATGGTTTTTGAAAGAAGTAGCTGAAAATGTGTAAAGAAAGAGGGAGGTCTTCATGAAATACAAGAGATCAAAGAGAGAGGAAGACAGGCATCTATATTTGGAAAAACTTAGAGAAGCAGGCAAAGTAGTCAGGAAACCAAAGATTCAAAAAGAGGAGGAAATAGCCAATGCAGTAAAATGGGGGGATAAGACATTTTCAGATATGTTAGTGAGAAGAGGAAGGGCAAAAGTGGTATTGTCAGACTCAAGGGTGAAGGGGAGGAATATGTAGAAGCTGATGAGGATAAAGCGGAATTGCTTAACAAATATTTCTGTTCTGTGTTCACAGATGAAGAACCAGGAGCAGGACCATAGAAAACACCCACAAACAGGAACAGAAGCGAGGGGCATCTTGAACAATTTTCAGAAGATTGTGTTCATGAGAAACTATCTAAAATTAAAGTAAACAAAGCAATGGGACCATATGGGATACACCCTAGAATACTGAGGAAACTTGGATGTTCTAGCAGCTCCACTGACTGACTTTTTCAATGCCTCATTGGAGTCGGGAGTGGTGCCAAAGGACTGGAGAGAGGCACATGTGGTCTCTTTACACAAAAGTGGAAGTAAGGATGTGGTTGAAATCTACAGGACAGTTAGTTTAACTTCGGTGGTGAGTAAATTATTGGAAGCGCTACTGAAAGAGAAAATAGTGAGTTTCTGGAGTCCAGCGGATTATAGGATCTGAGGCAGCATGGATTCACCAGAGGCAGGTCTTGTCAGACAAATCTGATTGATTTCTTTGAGTGGGTGACCAGGGAGTTGGACTGAGGGAGAGCCCTAGATGTGGTTTATTTAGATTTCAGAAAAGTCTTTGACACCGTTCCTCACAGGTGACTTATAAACAAACTGAGCACCCTAGGGATGGACCTGAAAGTTATTGCTTGGGTTAGAAATTGGTTGAGTGGGAGGCAACAAAGTATACAGGTAAATGGAGCTCACACTGAGGAGAAGGTAATTACCAGTGGTGTGCCCCAGAGATCTGTCCTTGGTCTGATTCTTTTTAACATCTTTGTTAGTGATATAGCAGAAGGGCTGTTGGGTAAGATTTACCTCTTTGCGGATGATACCAAAATCTGCAATAGAGTAGACACTCAAGAAGGTGTAGATAACATGAGGATGGACCTAGCTAAACTTGAAGATTGATCTAGAATTTGGCAGCTGAGATTTAATGCTAAAAAATGCAAGATCATGCATTTGGGCTGCAGCAATCTAAGGGAGCAATATAGTATAGGGGATGAAGTACTTTTGTCCACTAAAGAGCAGTGGGACTTAGACGTGATTGTGTCTGATGATCTTAAAGTAGTTCAACAATAGAAAAGGTGATGGCAAAAGTTAGAAGGATGCTTGGGTACATAGGGAGAGGAATGGCCAGCAGAAGAAGGAGGTGATAGTGCCTCTGTATAATTCTTTGGTGTGACCTCATTTGGAGTATTGTGTGCAATTCTGGAGACCGCACCTTCAAAAGGATATAAAGGGACTTGTTTACAAAGCCACAGTAGCGGCTTCCGCTCGATATCGGAGCCGCGGACCCATTATCGAGCAGAAGCTGCTACCGCGGCTTTGTAAACAAGCCCCAAACAGGCTGGAGTCAGTAAAGAGGGTTGCTACTAAAATGGTTAGTGGTCTTCATCATAAAGGATATGAGGACAGGCTTAAGGACACCTTAGAGGAAAGGCAGGATAGAGGTGATATGATTGAGACGTTTAAATACCTCCGTGGCATAAATGCACAGGAGGAGAGCCTCTTTCAGTTGAAAGCAAGCTCTGCTATGAGGGGACATGGGATGAGGGTGAAAGGGGATAGATTCAGGAGTGATATGCAGAAATATTTCTTTATGGAAAGAGTGGTGGATCCGTGGAATAGTCTCCCAGTGGAGGTGGTGGAGATGAGGACAGTAACTGAATTCAAAGAAGTATGGGACAAACACAGAGGATCTCTAAAGGAAAAAAGGGGACTGTTGTAGTGTTTGATATGGAAGGACAGACTAGATAAGCCATGTGGTCTTTTTCTGTCTTCATGTTTCTATGTTTCTATCTTTTCCCCAATCCCTGGCATTCTCCCTTTTCCCCATGATGTCCCAAAATCAGGACTTTTCATCAGCATAAAAAGTCACCAGAAGATAATAAACACTATTTTGTTAAAAGCAGGAGTATTCTGTATGTAACAAATCATCATAATAAAATCAGCATGCCCTCTGTACACCATTCACAGATACCAGCTGTTTCTTCTAAGTCTGATCAGGGGCTGGCAAAAGCTCTCAGTATTAACTGAAGCCCCATTCTGGTCTGGTAATCAGAAGATTGTCTGATTTCTGTGATTCTATCTTGAATGCTTTCAAGTTTATAATGTAACTATAAAATACATAGGGATTCACTATTTGTTTTTAATCAATATTTTGATAGTAACTGAATAACTGATCTCATCTACAAGCTCATCTTAGAATAACAAATACACTAACGTCAATAGCAGATGCAAATAACATGCAAAGTGAGCTTTGAAGAGCTTTGTAAAATGAATCTGTTAAGCACAGAGAGCTTTCCTCTTTAGTGCAAGCCCAATTCAGCTCCTTTAGGTGAATAGACACCAGGGTTTTACCTTTGTCAATAACTGCTGTGTTTACTAGTTGCCATTCCAGTGGTTTGTTAGAGCATCAGGAACAAATGCCTCCATTGAACCAGACTCCCAGGAATAGCAGGGCTCTCTGCGTTGCTGCTAAACTCTCCTGGAGTTCACATTACAGTCTCTTGTAGGGCTATGGTAGATAAAGTACTCAACCACTCTGAATTGTTTGCATTTGAAAGCAGGGTGAGTGGCTGTTTTTCAGTTTAATTGGAAGTTAAGCAAATTAATGAAGCACTTACTAAAATAATACTTGAAAGCAAATGACAATAACATTCTTAAATTACCTCTTGGATAAGTGCTATTGTATTGTTTAGTTCTACTTTTAGTAATTTTTCTCTCTCTATATCTCTTTCCGTCCTTTTCTTTTGCCTTATGGCATTCCTTTCCTGCTTTTATTTGAATTTTTTAAAATTGTAAACTGCTTTGCTGCTAGTCTGGTGGTAGCCTAGCCCAAATCTACAGGAGTTAAGATTAAATGATAAGAGAATATGTCTAGAAGAGCTTCTACCAATGCATAAACCATTTGACCTTAGTGGTTAACAACACATAACTAAAATACGCATAAAGAGGGTAATTTTATAAGACACACCTAGGTTAATGCGCTTTTCTAGGCTTGTCAATTGTGCCTATTTTATAAGGTCAAGTATGTGCATCTGTTTTCTTTATAAAATTGGAATGTAAGTAGCAGGAAACGTGCATTGAATCTAGACATGATCACCCTATGGCTGGTGTAAATGGCTATGTGTATCCTATGTGTGTACACTGGTATTTTATAAAGTACTTGAGTAAATGTACGCTCCTCCCAAGCTCCAATTATGGGAATGCCCACTGTGAAATTACGCACCGTTGGCCAAACGTACACACTTATAGAATAACAACTGGCTAAAGTACGCATGAAAAGACTCGTCGGCACCTGTATCTTTACGTGGCTTTTTATAAAAGTACCCCTCCCTACGGGAGTGAAGACCTTGAGTGCAGCAACTCTTCCCTACCTGTACCATCTTTGGCGTGTGAACTGACATCTCTACTGTGCTATAAAGATCTGGCCCCCACTGCTGGACATGGTCACGGGTACGTCACTGCTGGGGCGTGTCCGAAGAGGCGTGACCAAAGGGGGCAGGACACTCCCCTTTGGTGCCCTTTCGGCACACCAAGAAGGAAGAGGAGGCTTTTTTGTTGCCAAGGATGGGAAAATGGAAGAAGAGATTTTCTTCTATGCTTACGGTGGATAAGCATATGATGCGTCCAACTGGGGGAGAAAATGTACTTTCTTCAGCAACTATAAGTTCTGACTCCCTTTTGACTCTGTCTCCTGTAGGGGGATTAACCTGTCCTCTCCATCTGGCCCTTTGATTTCTGCAGGGGGGGGGGACGGTTTCTTTTGAATTGGTTTTTCCAGCCTCCTTGTCTCCTGTTGCTCCTCAATCATCTTCCGTCCTGCCTGCCATAGTCCCACCTAAGGTTCTGTTTCCTAAGGCGTTTATTTATTTAACATTTCTTATATACCGCACTATTTGTCATCAGTGCGGTTTACATTGTAACAATAAAACACATAGGCCAGATAATTTGGCCTTTGTTTACAGATAACAGGGAATTAACATGGAGGTAAACCAGGGGAACTATATACAATCTTTGGAACTACCTGTTGGTACATATGTCGGTTCTATGCATTCATATAGGATGGGTGTGGGGTTGTGAGGGTAAGGGTGGGAGAGGGGGAGGTGTATCCAGAAGCTTAAAGTGAGTGGTAAAAAGGTGGTGCTTGAGGGCTTTTCTAAAATGTCTCAGGTCCCTGATTGCGTTGCAGTTATTATCGCCAGGTGCTGGGAGTTGGGTAGAGGATCTGGCTGATAGGTAGTGTGATAAGGAAGCTTATCATAGCTCAGGAAGGAGCTATAGTAAAGGTGAAGTGACTCTGAACAAGCAACCTGTCAGTTCTGGTAGAAATAAGAAAACAGAATTTTTCTATAAAAGACTACCAGTCCTAGAATGCACCAGGTTTCCAACAGCCATTAGAGGAGCTGAAGTGGGGAAACGTGTGTTCAATCAGGAGGGCTATGAGGTAATCCCCAAGCACTCATCTCAAAGGGCAGGGCCTGATTCAGCACAGCTGCGCTGTGCTAGGGTGGAGCACTCATCTAAGCAGAATAAAGGTAGAGTTTATTCTACAGAGAATCATCATCAGCTTGGAGATCCTCGTCTTGGAGATCCTCAATATCTTGGACAGCTTCATCATCTGGAGGATCATCAGAAGCAGAAGCCAGAGCGGATGGACAGAGAGGGCAAGAAACCCTTTGGAAGAAAGAAGAGAAAAGCATTTGGGAGGTCTAAAGGAGTCCAGAGCAGTACGTATACTGGGAGACATTCAAAAGGCCAGCGTACACCATTGGACTGGGGAAAACCAGAGGAGTGGTGCTGCAGAGCTAGGCATCTCCAGACGGTACCTGTGAGGGAGACGGCTGCACTTAGAAGGGACCCTAGGACCCGTGCCAGAAGGTATGTGAAGAGGGATCCAGTGTCCAGGGATCTGGATTGGAAAGCTGGACATAAGAACTGGACTACATACTGGCCAGGCTATTTAGAGAGGAACTCTAAAAGCAATGGAAGCTCAGGTATGAACACTGATCTATTCCCTAGCTATACCCTTGAAAGACAGCAGGGAAACAAGTATTCTCCGGAGAGTGCTCCATTGAGAAATTCCTCTGTGCCAATCCATGATATTGAACCCATGATTGTTGAAGAAGGGGTTATAGATACAGGCTGTGAATACATGGATTGCTCTCTGTCTAAACTCCTTTGGTAATTTACTGTTACAAAGTACAACAACCATCACAAAGAAATACAAACTTGTTCTTTAATCTACTCAGAAAAGCTCCTGAGTAGGATTTGAGCCACGCAGTAGAAAGCAAGCCAGCTAAGGGGTTTCAGCTGGGTAACTGCTAGCAATTGAGCCTTACCTAATTGCTTGTGAGCTCTGAGGAAATCACTTCTGAGTCTGTGTGTGAAGATATAAGAAGTTAACCTGAAAAGAACAGTTTTTCCCTACTTTGTGGGTTTTGTTTGTTGATTAAAGCACTGCTAAGAAAATATTAGCTAGAGCCTACAGAAAAGACCAGTTTGTTACCAACCAGGTCTTTATTCTTTTGATTTGATTGCTTGACAAGTTCAACTGTTGTTTTCCTGATTTTGTTTTTCTAAGTTTAACACTGAAAGCAAGTATCCTGTTTTATGTGCTACCAAGCATATCTGTGTTGGGAGAAATAACCCCATAAATAAATATCTTATTGGCTTTACACTCAAGCACAACTAATTATTGTGAGCGACTGTGTCTGGTGTGAATGGACTGCATTTCCCACAATCCCTTGCAAATCATATTGATATATGCCTTTGCCAAGACTGTGAACATTCTCACCCAGGCACCCGTCTGAGAAATGGCGTAGTTTTTCGGATTGCTTTTGCGCAAAGGGATTTACTTGATAAGGATTACAACTCAAGTCTGAAGAAAAAGGAAAGTTCAAGCTTAAAAGCTGAAAGAAAAGATTTTCCCTCAATTGCACTTTGGAGGAGAGGTGGCTGTTCCAGGAAGAAAAGACCCTGTGCAGAGCTGGATTCATCACTGGCATAAGGTAACAAGTACCTGGGCATGTCTAGTGGTGGATGGGAGTAAGGCACAGGGGTAATTGGAAAAAAAAAGTAGAAAAAAAACACCTGTTTGGAAGGTGGTGCACTGTTGGGGTTTTTTTTGTGTTTTCTTGCAGGGATCAAGATGGATCCAAGGGAACTACCTCAGTGGATGGCAGCCCAGTTTAGCAGGCAACAGGAGCTAGCACAGCAGGCTCAGGACACTGCTATGAAAGCCTTAATGGACCAACAGAAGCCAGTGCTTGATCTGGTGCAAGCCCTAGTTAAACTGCAGAACCAAAGTGGACCAGATGCAAGACCAGCAGTAAATACTGGTACACCACATGTGGACAGTGTGGGACTCAATCAGGGAATTGGGGCATTTAGTTTTGGGAAGCTAACTCCAGATGATAATGTTGATGATTTTCTAGAGTCTTTTGAAAGAGTGGCACAAGCATTAGCATGGCCAGAGACCCAGTGGGCAGTAAGGCTGGCAGCCTCATTAACTGGAGAGGCGCTTGCAGCTTATAGAGCAATGCCAGCAACCCAGGCTTTGAATTATAAGGATGTAAAAGCTGCTATTAGAGATCACCTAGGGTTGTCTATTTCAGAGTATAGGCGAATGTTTAGAGCTACTACATTAAGTATGGGTGAGACACCCAGGGCTCTGAGTCAGAGAATCAGAGGATTAGCTGTAAAATGGTTGGAGCCTGAGCAAAAGACGGTAGAAATGTTATTAGACATTATTATGCTTGAACAATTTATGTCTGCTGTGCCTTAAGATTTGCACACTTTCCTTATACAGCAAAATTGCCAAAATCTTGGAGAGGCAACCATGCTAGCAGAGAGATTCTTGGAAGCCACGCAGGCTTGCCATAGAATGGGTGGCCCTCTGAAGATGGGTGCTGAGGCAAGCTGTGCTGTATCAGAAAAGAAAATAGTTAAAAATGTTTCTGAAAATAAATGTACTGTGCCAAACCAGATGACACAGTGGAGTGGAAAGAAATTTTTCAAGTGTGGAAAATGGGGACATTTAAAAAAGGGATGCCAGACACACACTAGCTTAATGGGTGTGGATTTAAAACAGCCCAAAGAAGGATTTCTTTTGATGGTTGATGTGCAAGGAATTACCACAAATGCTTTGTTAGACTCTGGGGCAGACCAGAGTATGATGTCAAAAAGGCTTTGGAAGAGGATAGAGGCCCAAGAAGGATTTGTGCCTAGAACCCCTAAAAGCCAAGTTCACATCAGATGCATTCATGGTGCTGCAACATCATATCCCACCTATAGGCTAAAGGTTAAGTGCCTGGGGAAACAAGAGGAAGTCCTGTTAGCAGTGGTGCCATGCTACCCTTTGATTTGGTTCTAGGAAGAGACTGGCCAAGATTTAAGCAGGGTCTAGTGGAAGGACTAGGAAAGAAGGAGGGAGAAGGATTAATGGTAATAGCTCCCGGGCCTTTATTTGGAAGTCCTCAGACCCCAGCTAAAAAGATGGTTACGCGTCCAGAAGACCAAGCTACCCCAAAGCAGACATTCGTCTTAAAGTACCATAGGGTCACAGAGAAGGCCCAAGCTCCTAAGCGGGCAACCCCTCAAGCTGCTGGGTTTGACCTGTGCAGTATAGAAAATGTGACTGTACTTAGCCAAGGGAGAGCCCTGGTTGACACCGGTCTCCAAGTGGAAATACCTATTGGATGCTATGGGAGAGTAGCCCCAAGGTCCAGATTAGCCCTTAAATATTTCATCGATGTGGGTGCGGGAGTAATTGATCCCGATTACAGGGGCAATATTAAAGTTCTGTTATTTAATTTTGGACAGAATGATTATCACGTGAAGACAGGAGACAGAATTGCCCAATTGATCTGTGAGAGACTGGGTTTTCCACCTGTGGAGGAGGTCACATCCCTGGAAAATTCTGAGCGTGGAACCAAAGGCTTTGGTTCTACTGACGTCAAAGGGGTTAAAAGCCTAGCTGCCACCTGTGCCCGAGAGAGGGAGGTGAATGAAGAGGAAGATTTGGGACCCCAGGTATCTGATTGTAAAGAAAAATCAGAGCCCCAAATAGGTGAGGACCTGACAGTGGTACAACAGGAAGAAATTAGGAAATTGCTTAAAGAATTCCCAGATGTGTTGACACCCATACCTGGGGAGACACATTTGGTTGCCCATGAAATAATAACTCCACCTGGGAAATTAATTCGTCAAAGGCCATATCGCTTGCCTGAAGCCAAGAGACAGGAAGTAGTGGCACAAGTCCAGGAGATGTTGGGCATGGGAGTAATAGAGGAGTCAAAGAGTCCCTGGAATAGCCAGAAGGTATGTGAAGAGAGATCCAGTGTCCAGGGATCTGGATTGGAAAGCTGGACATAAGAACTGGACTACATACTGGCCAGGCTATTTAGAGAGGAACTCTAACAGCAATGGAAGCTCAGGTATGAACACTGATCTATGCCCTAGCTATACCCTTGAAAGACAGCAGGGAAACAAGTATTCTCCGGAGAGTGCTCCATTGAGAAGTTCCTCTGTGCCAATCCATGATATTGAACCCATGATTGTTGAAGAAGGGGTTATAGATACAGGCTGTGAATACATGGATTGCTCTCTGTCTAAACTCCTTTGGTAATTTACTGTTACAAAGTACAACAACCATCACAAAGAAATACAAACTTGTTCTTTAATCTACTCAGAAAAGCTCCTGAGTAGGATTTGAGCCACGCAGTAGAAAGCAAGCCAGCTAAGGAGTTTCAGCTGGGTAACTGCTAGCAATTGAGCCTTATCTAATTGCTTGTGAGCTCTGAGGAAATCACTTCTGAGTCTGTGTGTGAAGATATAAGAAGTTAACCTGAAAAGAACAGTTCTTTCCTACTTTGTGGGTTTTGTTTGTTGATTAAAGCACTGCTAAGAAAATATTAGCTAGAGCCTACAGAAAAGACCAGTTTGTTACCAACCAGGTCTTTATTCTTTTGATTTGATTGCTTGACAAGTTCAACTGTTGTTTTCCTGATTTTGTTTTTCTAAGTTTAACACTGAAAGCAAGTATCCTGTTTTATGTGCTACCAAGCATATCTGTGTTGGGAGAAATAACCCCATAAATAAATATCTTATTGGCTTTACACTCAAGCACAACTAATTATTGTGAGCGGCTGTGTCTGGTGTGGATGGACTGCATTTCCCACAATCCCTTGCAAATCATATTGATATATGCCTTTGCCAAGACTGTGAACATTCTCACCCAGGCACCCGTCTGACAGTAGATATCTCAATAGTATTTCGGACAGAGGAGGTACTGAAGGGTACTTTGCTTCAAATACAGGACTTCACAACTGATTCTGTTGCTAAATTTGTTGAATTGGAATCTAGAATTGATGGCACTGAGATCCGGTTAAGTAAGCTCGAACCCCAGCTGGCTGCCGTGCAGTCTGCTTCCAATACTTTTATAAATTATAGTTTGTGTTCCCATCATCAGATGGAAGTTTTAGAAAATATTGTGAGGGCCCGGAATTTAAAGTGTCTTAATTTTCCAGTGACCCATTACTTGTCTCCATTGATTATGTTTCAAAAATATTTGAAGGAGGTGCTGCAGTTTACTAATCCGGAGGCTATCCTGATTAGTAATGTTTTCTATTTACCTCGGGGCAAACAGACTGAGGCAGCAGCTGAGGGGAAGATGCAGAAAGTTTCAAAAGTAGATAGTTTAGATCTATCCATTTCTTTGGAATCGTCCTCTGACTTACCCGGTAATTAGTTCTTGTGCAACGTTGGTAGTTTCCTTTGTATTAGAGTCTGATAAGTATAAATGTTTAATCTTTTTTCTCAAAAAAGGATTTATTATTTTGCGGACAAAAAATCAATATGTTTCCAGATGTCGCCAGACCTACTTGGGTTCAGCATAAGGCCTTTCTTGCATTGAAACCTCAAGTCTTAGCGCTTGGGGCGACTTTTTATCTTAAGTTTCCTTGTGAGTGCCAAATTAACTTCCCTGGTAAAAGATACAGCTTCTTTGATCAGATGCAGTTAGAAGAATTTTTGCAGGTGAATTGCTCTTCAGTGGGTTGGATGGTTTGATAATATTAAGAGTTTGATGAGATTTGGGTCAGCTACTGCCTGTTATATGGAATATATTGTTTATTTGTTTGATTTCAATTTATGGCCTTTATTCTCAGTAATGTGGACTTGATGATAAATGATGTGATTTTTATTTTCCATTTTGGCAAGATGGTGCCTATTTTCCTTTCATTCTGTAACTTGTTTCTTTGTTACTATGTATAAATCTTTAAAAAAAAAAGTACCCCCAAAGAGTGTGAGGCAGCTGAGAAACGGGCTGAATGATGCTTGGATTTAGGGCATTTAATGAATTGTAATTTCAGATTTTTGACACCTTCCAGATATGAATGGGTGGAAGTCATCGACGCACAAAATATCCTGTGCTCAGTCAAAACTTTCTCTCGGATATTCAGCCTGTGGTGGTAAACACCTGCCACTGCAGGCAAAATGAAACCAGTTATTCAACAAACGTGTCTGGTAGTGGTTTCCACTGAATATCTCATTTCAGCTGTGATCATATGTGGCTGTTTGGACAGTGGCGATATTCAGCTGTTATCCAGAAACCCAAACCGCATCAAGTTAGATCTGCTTTTTTTGGCCTAACTTTATGCGATTTCTTATCCAGTTAGTGGACTGAAAATCACCACTAACTGGACAGGGTATTGCACCACTCCACCCACAGTCTGCCCTGGCACTATCCAGAGAGTGCTACGGTGGTTAGAGGAAATATTCAGTGGCACTATCCACATAGTGCTACAGTGGTTAGAGGAAATATTTAGTGGCACTATCCACATAGTGCTACGGTGGTTGTTAGTGTGGGTTATTCCTTTCCCAGCACTATATACCACTTACCCTCGGGATGTCCATTAATCCTCTGGGCTGAGGAATCACCTTACCTTCTCTGTCTGGAATTCCAGGGGAACAAACACACACACTCACACATAAGTAGTATGTAAGTTTATTCCACAGGTTAGAGGGGCTGTCTGTCTTTTATGCATTAACAGAAACATATACATACGTCATCAACTCATCCCCTGAGGCCCACCACAGCTTATCAGTAACTTCACAGATATTAGCCATCTCCGTGTAGAACAATCAATTTGTCTTAGCACAGCACATTCCTTTCCATATATAGATATATACAGGATTCTTATTTTCCCTTGCGGGCCTCTTAGTCCTGCTACACACTTGAAGTCTTATTTTCCCCTATCAGTGGTTAGAGGAAATATTCAGTGGCACTATCCACATAGCGCTACGGTGATTATAGGAAATATTCAGCGGCACTATCCACATAGTGCTACCATGGTTAGAGGAAATATTCAGCAGCACTATCCACATAGTGCTACCATGGTTAGAGGAAATATTCAGTGACACTATCCACATAGTGCTACAGTGGTTAGAGGAAATATTCAGCGGCACTATCCACATAGTGTAATGGTGGTTAGAGGAAATATTCAGTGGCACTATCCACATAGTGCTACGATGGTTAGAGGAAATATTCAGCACAGTGTCCAGATAGTGCCACTGAATATTGGATTCAGCCGGGTTTATTGGTTAGTAGGACCTGCTAAATGGATAAACCCTTCTGAATATTGGGGCCTAAGGATTTATTAATTAAAATTCCAAGAGTACAAGAAAGCATCAAAATATTTTAGTTTTCTCTAAATGTCGATGAGCTCTGTGAGACAAAATCATGCAAAGTAGCCCATATCCTTGTCCCACCTTCATACTTTGCTACTCCCTTGGACAGATCATCATAGTGACTTTTTTGACCTTGCTCATCCAGCTTCCTCTTCTCCTCCTGCTCCCCTGGAGCCTTCCCCCCTTCCTTCGCGTCACCATTTTCCAAGGAGTCTGCTATCATCCCTGCCATCATCTGATTCTCTCTTTCCATCACATTTTAGCACTCTTACAACAGATGACCAGGCTTCTACTTGGGACCAAGTTTTGAAGGCTGCCATTGACTCCTTGGCACCTCGATCAATCTCCACTCGCTCCTGTTCTTCTCCACGCCATTCTTGGTTTCATTCAGGACTTTACTTTCTTAAAAGACAGCTGCGAAGAGCTGAATGCCTATGGCGACGATCTCACTCATTGACATCTTTATCTCTGTATCAGCTGGCTCGCTTTTCCTACTACAAGGCCATATTACAAGCTAAACAAAACCTTTATGTCCATCACATTTCTACATCTCAAAATAAGCCAAAACAACTCTATTCTTCAGTTTCTGATCTTATCTGTCCCCTACCCTCTACCACTATTAGAGACGCACCCTCTGCTGAACGCTTGGCAGATAAAGTCCAATTACTCCAGCAGGGCTCTACTTCCACAAGTGCCTTACCCCTCCCCTTCAGTACTGATTCTCATTTATCTTCTGAGTCTCTTGATGGCCCGTTGAACCTGGGCATTACACATTCCCACACATGGTTTTGTTTCAACCCTTCTAAAAACTATAACCTCTTCTTCCAAAACGTTGTCTGACCTAGACCCTATCCCTCCCACCTGGGTTTCAGAACCGTTGTTGGCTCTCTTACCTCTTGTTCTATCTATGTTTAATAATAGTTTAGCTTCCAGCATATTTTTATCACCTTGGAAGACTGCCATCATATGTCCTATTTTGAAGAACTCCACACTTGACCCTACAAACCCAGCCAGTTTTCGTCCCATTTCCATCCTGTCCTTTTTCTCTAAAGTTCTGGGAAAACCTTTCTTTTCACAGCTTCTTGAACATCTTGAACACACAAACTCACTTCACCCACATCAATCAGGCTTCAGACTGGGACAAAGTACAGAAACCATACTACTCTCAGTTTTTAGTGAGACACGGGTCTCCTGGGAGAAGGGTGATATCTCCCTAGCAGTTTCCTTAGACTTATCTTCTTCTTTTGACTTGGTGAATCACTCTCTTCTCTCATGCCTTGCTTCAGTAGGTCTTTGTTCCACTGTCTTGCATTGATTCCATTCTTACCTTTTCGCATGATCATACTTTGTTTCTTTACAAGCTTCCACCTCTTCTCTTTTTCCTCTTTCATGTGGTGTTGTTCTGGCACTTATGCTCTTTAATGTTTTCCTTTCCCCCTTGCCAGCCTCATACAACAGCAGGGTTTCTCTGCATATCTTTATGCAGAAGACATTCTGCTGCTTTTCTGCATAAATTCTATCACTCCTGATATCTCTCCCATCAACTCCTGTCTTACTCTAGTTGTTTCTTGGTTGAAACCAACCATCTACAGCTTAATCCATCTAAGACTTCTGCCTTATGGATTTCTGGTTCTGTGACATCTCCATCTGCATCTCTTTCAATAAATGGCTTTCCCATCTCAGTAGTTCAGATTTTAAAATACCTCAGAGTCATTCTCAGTTCTTCTCTCTCTTTCCATATGCATATGAGCCAGCGTGTTCGTTGTTGTTTCTAATCCTTAAAACAAATCCGCTCCATCTTTTCTTTTCTTCCTGAGTCAGCAATCATTATACTTCTTTTGTCTCTTGTTATTTCTAAAATGGATTACTGCAACAGCATTTTCTCATGATTATCTCAATATCAACTCAAATGCCTGTAAGTCATTCAAAATACTGAAATTTGTCTCCATCACTCATCCTGCTACAATCATGTGACACCATTTTACATTAAATCCCATGGGCTAACGTTTCCATACCACATACAATACATACCATAGACCATTATTAAAAGGGACCCAGGATATCACTGCTTGACCCAATACAAGCATTGAGGAACCTGTGTCTTTTGGGGATACTGCTAGGTACTTATGACCTAGATTGGCCACTGTTGGAAACAGGATACTGGGCTTGATGGACCTTGGTCTGATCTAGTATGGCATATCTTAAGTTCTTATGTTCTTAAACTTTTGGTTATCATTCATAAAATACTTGATTCTGGTACACCAGCATATCTTTCCTCTCATTTCATAACACATGCGTATACCCATTCCTTACATTCCATTCACACAAACCAACTTTATCTTCTATCTCCATCACAACTTACCTTGAAGGTACTCACAATTCAGCATTTTTCTTCTTGGCCCCTTCCCTTCGGAATTCTCTACCTACTGACATTCGTCTGGAAGCTTCTCTCCCCAAGTTGAAAACTGCATTAAAATCCCAACTATTCCAATTTGCATTTAACATCACTGTTTGGATTCTATCTATTCCCTGAATCACATATCTCTCAAATGTTGGGTCCCTATTTTAATAATGCTGTGCTTTTTTCTTTTTCTTATCTGTATGTATAATTTTATTGTAAACCGCTTTGACACATGTGAAAGGCGGTATATCAAATATTTTAATAAACCATAAACTATTAATTGTTAGCATAGTACTGGCTTTGTGAATCTATTTTTCCAACAAATAAAAAATACACCTCTGTGAGGTGCAGTTACCTATTTGGTGACATTTATTATAGCAAAATTGTGTACATAGTTTTTCTATTGGGTTTATTTGCATAGACATCCTGGCATAGAAATTGCCCAGGCTAACTGACATAGAATGCATGCAATTCTTCATGCAAATGTATATGAGCATCCTTGCTTATGTACCAGAAGCAAAGGGAACTTGCTTGAAATAGTGCAGCCATGGCTTGCCCATCTATTAGGCGAGCTGGGTGGTCGGCCCGGGTGGGTGGCAGTGGCACACATGATCGACCGTGCTGCCCCCCTAGCTGTCGCCAATTCCATCACGGGTGGGGGGAGGCAATAGCAGTATTTAAAAAAGCGGTGGCTTTTTGCCGCCACTTTCTTGCCCGTAGCAGGGCATGTCCTTCAGCACACATGGCCTTTTAAAATATTGCTGCTGCCGCTGCCCTCCTCTCCCCCCAAGATGGAATCGGTGGCAGCTGGGTGGTGGTGACTTGGCTTGGCGGGGGTGGCACGGCTGGGATTTCTGCCTAAGGCAGCAGAAACCCTTGGGCCAGCCCTGAGTGCAGTCTTTACAAATTTCTGTTTTATATAGTGGGTTCAGTGTTTCCCCCTAGGAATTTATGTCAGCTAGGTGGCAGGAAAGAATAGCTGGGTAGGTCACAGCATAAGCCAGCTGGCAGCAGACAATGTAACTAGTCGCTTTCAGGACATTCCATATTTGATGTGTTGATTTGTTAATGTTTCAAATTCATTTTTAAGTGTCTAATTCGTTCCTATTGTATTTTCATATACTGTTACATTTTTTAAGTATAAATTACAAAATCACTTAAATCATTTTTCTATTCCTGCTCATTATTTTGTCATGTTGGTTCATCAGATTAAGTTAGCTGAGCAGTCAGTAAAACCAGCCGGGCAGTGCGCCCATTCAAATGGTCCTGAGCAGAACACTGTGATTAGGTTTTCTTGTTTTCAGGATGTTTCTCATAGCATGATGTAAGAAAGAGGAAATTCAAAAACTAGATAATGTTCCTTTGAATGTGCAATTTTCAGGTGGTGCAATGTCTCTTCTTCATTACAAATATCAATTCAGTCACTTTTTTTCTAGTAATTACTTCAAGTAATGCTAATAAAAAAGAAACTCACTCAACATTCACCAAAGGAAACCTTGAACCTTCAATATAGTTATATTCAAACTCTATTATATAATAAGAAGGCCTCAGACAATCAGCAGCACTTTATTATGGACTAGATTTCAGTCCTAATTTTGTGCCTCATAAGCATCAACTACCTTCAAAAAGTAGATTTGTCCATTTTTTTTAAGTTTCTTCGAGTGAGAGAATACCATACGATTATGAAGCCGAGCATTACATAACGTCAGAATTCCACTCTTCCCACTCAGGCTAAAAAACGCCGCGCATGCGGTCTACAAAATCATACCTTATTTAAAGATCACCTTCACTCCTGACGTTTACAAACATCCGCCCCCATGATGTCATACGTCATCATCCATTTCATCAATCAAAAAGTTTTATTAAGCTGTTCTCTATAATCTTCATCTTTTCACCTCAAATACACGAGGACCACTCAAGCGTCGCATTCAGTCCCCAAGGTGATATTGAGTTTTTAAAGTGAAAATCCATCTTTGTTCCCGGATAACAGAGCCTGTTCCAACGATCTTCCCCTTGTACTAACATCCACTCTATCAATACAAAAACTCCTTAACTTTTCAAAAATATGTCCTTTGGTCAGGCAATGTTGTACCAATGGTGCCTCCTGCATTTTACATTTCAACCGACTCCGATGCTCTCTTATCCTCGTTTTAAACGATCGGATGGTCTTGCCTACATAAATCATTTCGCATGGGCACTTTATTACATATACAACATTTGATGAATCACAAGTTGTATATTTTTTAAATTTATCGGGATACTAAATAAGGCGTTGGGATCTACGTGAAAGCGTGAGAGTGTAACCCAGCGAAGTGTGAGAAGAACGAAGCTAAGTATTTTTTTTAAGTATTTTTTTGAAGCTATAATCGTATGGTATTCTCTCACCGGAAGAAGCTTAAAAAAATAAAAAAAAAATGGACAAATCTACTTTTTGAAGGTCGTTGATGCTAAGAGGCACAAAATTAGGACTGAAATCTAGTCTATAATAAAGTGCTGCTGATTGTCTGAGGCCTTCTTATTATATAATAGAGTTTGAATGTAACTATATTGAAGGTTCAAGGTTTCCTTTGGTGAATGTTGAGTGAGTCTCCTTCATTACAGACATAGTAATATACTATATAGTAACATTTATTTTATTTATTTGGTTTCATTTGTATACCGCTACTTCCAGCGATCAGAAGCGGTTTACTCTACACATCAAACATTGGTTACATATGGTAAGAATCAACAATTTACATTTTCATTGAGGTGTACTTGACTGTACATTTATACATATTTACATTTTATATTGTTTTGCTTGCTGTTTTACAGATTTGAATATTGAAATTTTGTTTTCATTTATACAGTGTAAGGCATCTATATAGTATTTAAACAGTATGGGCCATGTACAGTTTTGTTTCAGTGGTTGCAATATATACATTTTGGTTACAACAAATCGGTTCTTAATACTTTTCTTCGTTTGGGTTGCGAGGTTATGTTCATTCTGGATTGTTTATGTTAAGTTGTAATGATCCTGGAAGAGGTGGGTCTTTAGTTTTCTCCTAAAGTCCTGTAGGTCGCTATTCGATCTTAGTTCGTTTGGTAACTGATTCCATAATGTGGGTGCTAAGTAGGTAAATGCTCTGTTGCTTGTGCAAGCTTTTACAGTTCGGATGTTGGTTGAGACGTGAAGGGTGTTTAAGTTGTGAGTCCTTCTGCTTCTGTTAGGGGGTTGTGTGGTGATGAGATTGGAGAGGTAGGATGGTGCTATGTTATGTATCAGCTTGAATACAGTTACTAATAGTTTGTATTTTATGCAGGCTGTAATGGGAAGCCAGTGTAGCTCAATTAGTATAGGTGTAATATGTTCGGTGAGTTTTCTGTTGAGGATAATCCTGGCTGTGACGTTTTGCGCCATTTGCAGTATGTTAAGGGTTTTTTTTTGGTTCACATAGTATATGAAGGCAGATAAAGACCACTATGGTCCATCTAGTTCACATGGTATATGACGTCTGATAAAGACCACTATGGTCCATCTAGTCTGTACAGCAAGGTGGCAAGAGTAGGTGCACCTGCCGCTCGTGCAGGTCACCCCTCCCCATGCCTTTTTTTAGGAGTGTACCCACCTCTCCATGTAGGTCACCCCTATTTATTGAGATATAAGAGATAGCTATGTTTATTTTGATTTTATCCTGTTGCTATAAAGGTATCCACTGTCTCTGTCCTATACCGTTTTGAATTCTGTCACTGTATTTGCCCCACCACTTCCATTGGGAGGGCATTCCAAGCACCCACCACCCTTTCAGTGAAAAAGTACATCCTGACATTGCCTTTCATTTTACCCTCTTGCAGCCTCATGTTATGCCCAGGGCCGGCCCGTCCATTGAGCAAGAATGTTCTTTGCACAGGGCCCCGCGTTTCAGGGGGCCCCGCGCAAAGAACATTCTGCTTTTTTTTTAAAAATTATATTAAAAAAAAAAAAGCTGGCTCTGGCTGCTGCTGCGGCCTCCGCGGCAAAATGGAGTGTCCCGCGGGGCCCCCTCTCCTCGCTGAGCCTCTCTGCAAGGGCTTTCAGATTCGCGAAGGCAGAGTGTCTCCCTCGCGTCTCTGTTAAGCCCGCAGGGGCTAATGGGAAATTTCCTATCTGCCCCTTTAGACGCGAGGGGCTGATGGGAAATTTCCCATTAGCCCCTGCGGGTTTAACAGAGACGCGAGGGAGACACTCTACCTTCGCGAATCTGAAAGCCCTTGCAGAGAGGCTCAGCGAGGAGAGGGGGCCCCGCGGGACACTCAATTCTGCTGCTGCCGCGGCGGCAGCAGCAGCAGCCAGAGCCAGGTTTTTTTTTAAATTTTAAAGTTGCCATAAGCCGATATGATGGGGGGGGTGTTAAGACTGGGGCGGGGCGGGCCTGGGCTGGGGGGGCTGTTAAGACTGGGGCTGGGCTGGGGTGGGCTGGGGGGTGTTAAGACTGGTGCTGGGCTGGGCTGGGCTGGGCTGGTGGGGGTGTTGACTGGTGCTGGGCTGGGCTGGGCTGGGCTGTGCTGGGCGGGGCTGGGGGGGTGTTAAGACTGGTGCTGGGCTGGGTTGGGGGGTGTTAAGACTGGTAATGGGCTGGGCTGGGCTGGGGGGGTGTTAAGACTGGTAATGGGCTGGGGGGGTTAAGACTGGTCATGGGCTGTGGGCTGATGGGGCTGTCTGGCAAGGGGGTGCTGGGGGGTTAGGACTGGTAATGGGCTGTGGGGGGGCTAGGACAGATAATGGGCTAGGGGGGCTAGGACTGGTAATGGGCTGTGAGCTGTTGGGGGGGTTAGGACTGGTAATGGGCTATGGGGGGGTTAAGACTGGTAATGGGCTGTGGGCTGATGGGGGCTGTCTGGAAATGGGGTGGTGATGGGGGGTTAGGACTGGTAATGGGCTAGGGGGGGACAAGACGGGTAATGGGCTGTGGGCTGCTGGGGGCTGTCTGGAAATGGGGTGATGGTGGGTTAGGACTGGTAATGGGCTAGGAGGGGTTAAGACTGGTAATGGGCTGTGGGCTGATGGGGGCTGTCTGGAAATGGGGTGATGGGGGGTTAGGACTGGTAATGGGCTGGGGGGGTTAAGACTGGTAATGGGCTGTGTGCTGATGGGGGCTGTCTGGAAATGGGGTGATGGGGGGTTAGGACTGGTAATGGGCTAGGGGGGGTTAAGACTGGTAATGGGCTCTGGGCTGATGGGGGCTGTCTGGAAATGGGGTGATGGGGGGTTAGGACCACTGTTCCCTCTAAGCTGTGCGCATGTGCGCGCGCACACACTTTGCCGAGTGAGCGCACATACTTTACAACAGAGCGCACAAAAATTACGGTTCTGATTCTGATAGAAAACAACACAGACATCTTAAAATTTAAAAGTTGTTGAGTATTTACAGTTTTCACAAGTTCTACAATATTTTATAGTGCAATCAATGTGGTGTACATACTGTATTCTGACGTGTAGTCAAATTTTAAAATATATAACTCCGAGTGTCGTTATGTTGCGCACAAAAATTTAACCTTCCTTCAAAAGCTGCACAGCTGATATTTTATGCGCACGCAGCCTACAGAAAATTAGAGGGAACATTGGTTAGGACTGGTAATGGGCCGTGGGGGGGTTAAGACTGGTAATGGGCTATGGGGGGGTTAAGACTGATAATGGGCTATGGGGGGGCTAGGACAGGAAATGGGCAGTTGGGGAGGGGTTAGGACTGGTAATGGGCTGTGAGCTGTTGGGGGGTTAGGACTGGTAATGGGCTATGGGGGGGTTAAGACTGGTAATGGGCTGTGGGCTGATGGGGGCTGTCTGGAAATGGGGTGATGGGGGGTTAAGACTGGTAATGGGCTATGGGGGGATTAGGACTGATAATGGGCTATGGGGGGGCTAGGACAGGACATGGGCTGATGGGGAGGGGTTAGGACTTGAGGTGGGCTGATGTGGTTAGGACTGGTAATGGGCTGTGGGCTGATGGGGGGGGTAGGACTGGCAGTGGGCTATGGGGGGCTGACTGGAAATGGGCTGATGGGGTTAAGACTGGAAGTGGGCTGATGGGGGGTTAGGACTGGTAATGGGTTATAGGGGGGGCTTAAACTGAAAATGGGGTGATGGGGGGTTAGGACTGGAAGTGGGTTGATGGGGGGCTAGGACTGGTACTGGAAATGGGCTGTTGGGGGGAGCTAAGATTGGAAATGGGCTGTGGTGGGGGCTTGAATTGAAATGGACTCATGGAGGGGCTAGAACTGGAAGTAGGCTCATGGGGGGCTTGGACTGGAATTGGGCTGAGTGGAGGGGAGCTAGGATTTGACATGGGCTGATGGTGGGGCTAGGAAATGACTAGAAATGGGCTGATGGGGGGCTAGGATTGGAAATGAGCTGATGAAGGGACTCAGACTGAAAATGGATGGGGGAGCTAGGACTGGAAATGGGCTGATGCAGGGACTAGAAGGGAATGGATGCTGGGTGAGACTGGAACTAGAAGGGAGCTGATGTTGGGGGAGGATTAGAATGGGATGGGGCTGGGAGAGTAAAATGGAGAGGGGAAAAAATATTTTGTGTGGGAGGGATGAAAAATCTACAATTGGCCGGTTATTGGGAGAGTAAGTGGGGATTGAGGATGGAGGGGTAAAATTTGTGTGGATGAAATAGGAATGAGGAAAGAGCAAAAGGAGAAAGATTAGTATGTTAAAGCAGATGTAGAGAGAGAGAGAATGGAAAAAAAAACTAGAAGAGAGAAGAAAGAACAAATGGACAGCAGACGATGGAGAGTTAGCAGAAAACATGAAGAAACCAGAAGAAAGTGGCTGGAGCAATTGCAACTGAAAAAAAATGCACAAAAGGTAGAAAGATATCTCTTTATTTTGAATTTATTAACTGGAATATGAAAGCTCTGGGAAATGTGCATCATTAACGTCTGCGCTTTGTTTGGTACAAGAGGAAATTAATTTATAGTTTTATTTCTACAGTGTTGTTGTACATTCCAAGTTTGGCTTTTGGGGTTCCCAGTTTAATTATTGCCTTCCTGTTTCTAAATTGTGATTCCTTGTTTGATGATGGTCTATGTTCTGCATGTGTAACTGAGCTGAGGTATTCTGTTTATGTAATTCCTATTTGACATTGCCACTTGTTCTCTTTCCCCAGTATTCTCTGAAATGTATTGGTTTAATATTTGCAGTGTTGCCTTTTTATAGGTAGGGTATGGTGCTTTGTGAGTCCTGGTAATGCTGTCAGGATATGGCGGGTTTGCTATGGGTTCTAAATGGGCAGCGTTTGTAGTAAATCCTAATGTACCTGGCGGTTGGCACTGGATTATAGTAATGTAGAAATCTTTTAGTCTTTCTTTATCCATACCCTCATTAAGAGACATGTTTACTGAAAGTTAGTGTATGGTAACATTATGCAAATAGTTATGCAAATAAGGCCACTTATGCAAATGAGGCCCCGCACCGAGTCTCCGCACATGGCCCCGCACCCCCCTTGGGCCGCCCCTGGTTATGCCCTCTAGTTTTACAGCTTCCCTGTCTTTGGAAGAGGTTTGTTTGTTCATTAATATTCTTTAAGCATTTAAAGGTCTAAATCATATCTCCCCTGTCCCTCCTCTTCTCCAGAGTGTACATATTTAGGTCTTCAAGTCTCTTCTCATAAGTCTTCTGACACAGGCTCCAAATCATTTTGGTCATCTTCTTCTGAAGAGTTTCCAGTCTTTTTATATCATTTGCGAAATAACGGTCTCAAAAACTGAACACAATATTCCAAGTGAGGCCTCACTAATGACTTGTACAGTGGCATTAGTACCTCTTCCTTTCGGCTGGTAATTCCTCTTTGTATGTAACACAGCATCCTTTTGGCTTTTGCCACCGCCTTGTCACACTGTTTCACCACCTTGAGATCCTCAGAAACAATCACTCTGAGGTCCTTCTCCTGGGCCATGCACACCAACCTCTCACCCCTTATTGCATACAATTCCCTTGGATTTCTGCTTCCCAAGTGCATGACACTGCACTTCTTCACATTAAATCTTAACTGCCAAGCATTAGACCATTCTTCCAGCTTTTGTAGATCTTTCCTCATGTTCTCCACTCCCTCAGGGAAGTCCACTCTGTTGCAAATTTTCGTATCATCTGCAAAAAGACAGACTTTTCCATTCAGTCCTTCAGCAATATTACTCACAAGTACACATTACTAGGTTGACTAGAATAATCTGGGTATTGCTTTACTCTCTGAGCCATAAGGTATTTCCCAAGTCTCCCGTCTAGATGTTATAGCATGTTGTGACAGCAGGCTGCACAGAATCAGGAAACCAGTGTAAGAAAGAGAACATGCAGCAGCCTTAACTGAGCAAATTGTGTGGAAATGTATTCTCTAAATGAGTCATTTTATAGCATGTTTTATGTTTTATAACAGATTTTTACATGCTCTAGTAAGCATTTTCTCTGGTAATATGTGCCTCAAAGCAGGCACTCAGAAAATGTGGTGCCTATTTTATTTAATATGGAAGTAATTTTATAAAATAATTTTCACAAGTATGTGACAGCTTATGCACATTAATGGCCTCTTATAAAATACCAACCTGTACAAACCTATGTGCATTGAAAGAAATGTGGTAGGCATCACCAGGGACATGGTCTAGGCAGAGTTCACATGTATGCACGTTGATTATAAAATACCTTAATTTATGCACATACAACACTTCCATATTTCATGTATGTTCATTGTATCTATTTATTTATTTATTTATTTATTTATTTAGACAGTTTTGTATACCGCCTTATCCTTCAATCAAAGCGGTCACAACACAATTGGGGGATACATTTAACACGTGGGGATATGAGACACATACACTAATACTTACAATACTTACTTATCTACTATAGAGGTGCTGCCCACACTAATGGAGTTAAACCAGTCAACAGTGGCTGTGATATGCCACACATGAAAAATAGTGGGGTGGATGGTTAGACATGGAGTTTGGTGTTTTTAAAGCACCTGGCCACCACTGCTGAAATTAAAAAAGGATATTCAGCCTATCCGGCGTCTGGCACGGAATATGTGGTTTTGCCAGCTATCTGGCTACTGGTGATATTTATCCGCTAACCAGATAGTAAACAGCATAAAGTTATGACAGCCATTGACCTTATGATTTAGCTATACAATTTGCAGCTGTATATCACTGCTGACTGAATAGGTTCTGGGACATCCCCTGCTCTGCCCACAGTCCACCCCAGATTAACTGGGCATCTTTCCTGTGATCTTTGAGGATATTCGGTGACCCTATCTGGATACTGACGCTGGATATCAGGATTTCTGGGGTTTAGCTGGAGGTAATTTCTCCAAATGGGTTAGTTTTGTCCATACATGAAAATAAACTGCCCTAAGACTAAACTAAACAATCCAAACAGATCAACTCTTAGTTGTTATCTTACCGATGATAACCTAACATTATAACACACTTTCCAAGTACCTAAAAACAACAGTGGCTAAAATATCATCATTCAAAATTCCAAAAAAATTTATTTATAAGGGTAGAGACCTCAGGATGGCTAAAAACCCTTCATATGTCAAAATTAATCGCCATAGGGAATAGCAAGATACTCACATCACTGGACGTCAGACGCTGAAGTTACTTCCCGAGCTGGTCTCGAGTGGTGATTGTAAGCCCCTGAAGAAGCCTTTTTTTCAGGAGAAACAAAGATCTTTGTTGGGTTGACCGACGACATATTGAACTAAGGAAGTCTGAAGTCTTTAGTGATTGTTTACTTATAGTTGTGACTGTATGGCTGTTGTTTGTTCGCAGGGCTTGCGAAGGAAGATTTTTGGCTCCGTTGTGAGCCCTTACTTGTGTATTCAATAGTGTGTGTCCTTTGTGGGCCACTGTTAAAGTGGATAGAGATACTTTTAAATGAAAAATATAAGGTGGGAACTGGTAGTTTGGATTGACAATTTGAATTTGATAAAAGACAAATAGTTATTAGATTAAAATTCAGAAAAGTACTTTTTTGAGATGTTGCTTTAATATTAATATGGGGGAGGTTGGAGACAGTGATGTGAGTATCTCGTTATTCCCTATGGAGATTAATTTTGTCTTATGAAGGGTTTTTAGCCATCCTGAGGTCTCTACCCTTATAAATAAATTTCTTTGGAAGTTTGAATGATGATATGTTTAGCCACTGTTGGTTTTAAGTACTTGGAAAGTGTGGTATAATGTTGGGTTATCATTGGTAAGATAACAACTAAGAGTTGATCTGTTTGGATTGTTTAGTTTTGCCCATACCATGGTAGTCATGAACCTCACTCCTAAGCCAGGGGATGTGGAGTTCGATCTCAGTCTGTCGGATTCACTGCTAACGCTCAGCATAGTACTTACATCATTAGTCAGTTAGCAGATGCTGATAATCAGCTAAACACTTTTGACTATCAACCCCAATGTTAATAACAACAGATCAATTTATTATTAAATACAGAGCTAGTGTATATTATTGACACATGCTATGTAAGGAGATAATACACAAACTAAAGGGCTATAACTTAGTGGAAGAGCATCTTCTCTGAACGCGGGATGCAGGGTCAGTACCTGGCAGCAACTCCAAATAAGGCAAGGAAAGAACAGTAGACCATGAGGAAATGTTGGCCCATATTTGGAGTGGAGGAGGAATCTAATGTGTAGAGAGAGATGCCTGGGAAGCCAGGGTTCAAATCCCACTGCTGCTTCTTGTGATCTTGGGCAAGTCACTTAACTCTTAGGAACAAACTTAGGAGTCTTTTTACTGAGGCATGTGAAGCAGTTAGCATACATTTTGGCATGCAGTAATGCATGTTCGGGCCCATGGTAAATTCGTTACCAGAGGATATAGTGAAATCTATTAGTATAGCTGGGTTTAAAAGAGGTTTGGATGAGTTCCTGGAGGAAAAGTCCATAAACCATTATTGAAAAGGCCCAGGGAAATCCACTGCTTACCCCTGGGACAAGCAGCATGGAATCTATGTACCTTTTGGGAACCTGACAGGTACTTGTGACCTGGATGGACCATACTGGTCTTTATCTGCTGTCATATATTATGTTGCTATGACTTTTGGTTGGTACACATAACACCTTCTTATGAATCAGCAAGTGTAATGCTGCATTCTGTAGAACTACAAGAATGTTATGCCACCCAACTTAAGATCCAACCAAGCAAAAAGGACCCAAGATTGGGTATCAGTCTTGGATTTGCAGTCTGGCAGTACAGCTTAAAACCACAGATGCAGAACCTGGTTTAATCATATTAAATAAATACATGCATTGGGTTGGAAGCTAACCCTGACAATCATGGCTCATTGATTGTACTATATTTTTATTTCTTTTCCCATAATTTAACAGTTTGTATCATTGTTGACCTCACTTGTGTAATTATCTGTGTAGTGACTAGAAGCATAGTTCTGGGTAGATGTGCTGTTTATTTCTTTTAATTAGAAGGTTTATGTGGGTTGGGTAATCATTTCCCATTGCAATGGAAAATCTGTAAATCACTGTCCTAGAAAACACTGTAATCTAGTCTCTTTGCCTTATATGTATACAAAATAAAATACTTATATGAGCTCATTTGATCCCATTATAACAGTTGATACATGTATTATGCATAGTAGACAGTGACGTTGATATACTAAACAGAAGGGGTATTGAGGGGCTGCACAGAGTGGCTGATACAACCCTAAACAAAGGAACAGAAGGCGATAACATAAGAACATAAGAAATGCTTTATGAGGTCAGACCAAGACCCATCAAGCCCAGTATCCTGTTTCCTATAGTGGCCAAGCCAGGCCACAAGTACCAGGCAGGGTCCCAAAGAGGCACACAGGTTCCATAGGTTGTCCCGGGGCAAGCAGTGGATATCCTGGATCCTCTTTAATAATGGTAAACAAAAATCAAAAACTTTTCTGTCACAGAAATGAAAATGGCTGATTCTAGTACTGTTTTTGGTTACGAACTCGGATATGTACTTAAAAATTCTCCATCATGTAACATTTTTGAGTGACATGTAGTTTAAATTTAGACTATGTTGCTCATATTGGTATCCTACTGGTTACTGAAACATGGTTGTCAGACGCTGACAATGCTCTACTAAATCAAATCACTCCAACCAACTTCTTAATCTACACATGCAACAGAGAAAGCAGAAGAGGAGGTGGTGTATCAACCTAGCAAAAACTGCACTTCAATACCGGATTAACTTCACTAAGAGCACGCAACACCTAAATATGTTAACAGTCACCAACAAACTTAACACTATAAACCTCATCTACAGGGCACCTGGCGCTTCGTCAGATGCCCTCACACTGCAGTGTAGATAGTTTATGTATATAGTTAACCCAGTTATCCAAGTTTGTACTCCTGTTCAATGTAAAACCTGACAGTTTGTCGTTATGGTCGTTTTGTTATGATGTAAACCGCGCTGATTCTAAATAGCGCGGTATATAAGAAACTGTAATAAACTGTAATAAAATAAACTCTCCGATGTGATCGACCTAGCCTGTAATCCTCAAAATACATACAAAGCAAACTGGTTGATGGGAGACTTTAATCTTGCCTCCATTCAGCAAGTAACCGAGGTATCCGGATGCCCAACCCGTCTTTAACCCCCCCAACCCCTCTTTAACCCCCCCAACCCCTCTCTCCTCCCACAACCCCTTAACCCTTCTGACAAAACAAGCCGACATCAGGTAGTGGTGCAAATAGCTTGGTCGCAGCTTTTATTTAAAGGTATTAAAACACCGGCCCAACATGGGCCCAACTCAGCATTTATAACAATAACAAAAACACCCCCCCCCCACCCGTCCTCCGGATGACGCTCCCACCAGCCGTTTCTAGCAAAGTGGTGCATCATCCACCCTCCCCTTTTCCCCCTACCGCCCGCCTCGCCATGTTATTAGCAAAGGCCGGCTCAAGGGTTGCCAATTTCCCGGGCAGAGACCCCAGCCGGGACGTCTCCCCCAACATAAAGAGTAGTGCCGCTCCCGTGGAAAGCGGCATCAAGCTGAAATGCCCCGCCGGGTCAGCGAGCACCTGCTCGCCACCCCGCCCACCCGGCCCTAGACGATGAGTCCCCCACCAGCTGCAATGCCCTCCTCCCCTCCAGCCTAAGACAAAGGGAGGGAGGGAGGGAAACCTTCAGGCAACGCGAGCAAACAGGAAGAGGGAGAACGCCAGCCGGCGCTCCCTCCTTTCTCGCGCTGCCCCGCCCACCTGACCGCCTGCGCGGTCCAATCGCCGGGCTCCACATTCAAGCGTGGAGCCCAGGCACGGATGCCCCGCCTGCTGCCGAGCCTGAGCCGCCCCCCCCCCAAGGAGCAAGGCCTGCTGCGTGGTCGGGCCCTGGGAACCCGGTTACTGGGCCGGCCGCGGGACCGGGGCCCGGTGGCACAGCCCATACTAACCGAGGTATCCGGATGCCCAACCCGTCTTTAACCCCCCCCCACCCCTCTCTCCTCCCACAACCCCTTAACCCTACTGACAAAACAAGCCGACATCAGGTAGTGGTGCAAATAGCTTGGTCGCAGCTTTTATTTAAAGGTATTAAAACACCGGCCCAACATGGGCCCAACTCAGCATTTATAACAATAACAAAAACACCCCCCCCCCCCACCCGTCCTCCGGATGACGCTCCCACCAGCCGTTTCTAGCAAAGTGGTGAATCATCCACCCCCCCCTTTCCCCCCTACCGCCTGCCTCGCCATGTTATTAGCAAAGGCCGGCTCAAGGGTTGCCAATTTCCCGGGCAGAGACCCCAGCCGGGACGTCTCCCCCAACGTAAAGAGTAGTGCCGCTCCCGTGGAAAGTGGCATCAAGCTGAAATGCCCCGCCGGGTCAGCGAGCACCTGCTCGCCACCCCGCCACCGGCGCAAAGGTAGACTCTATCCTTGCGCCGCCCCCACCAACGAAAGCTGCGACCAGCACCACGACTCCAATGCCTCCTGCCAGTCATTTAAAAGTAAGTCCTGCCCCACCGGGGCAAGATGAACCCCATTGAGTCGATATAGACCGGCACAAGTAACATCCACCCAAGGGTGCAGGACCTGAAGCCCCCCCGTCTGCTGGACCCAGCATCCGATCTGCCAGTTGATCTTAACCAGGCCCCTCGACCAATGCCGCTGGGTCCAGCAAGCAGGACGGGGAACTATGTCCGACCACATAATGGCCACCCCCGGGAGGACCTCCCGCAAATGAGCAATGTCTCTCTGCACAGTCCGGATGAGTTGCCAGCAAGACCAAGCCGCCAGGTCATTGCCACCCAGGTGGAGCAGCAGCCCAACCGGCCGCCGCCGCAGTCCGATCTCCGCCTGCACACGAGCCAAGAGCTGCCCCTAATGCATGCCACATTGACCCATCCAGCACAGCCGTACTCCAGACAAGGCGAGACCGAGGTGGGCACCCAACAGCCGGACCGCCGCCCGACGCTCCGCCCAGTAGACGAAGGAGTGCCCAATGATCCACCGGTCGCCGGAGCACACACCATCTGAAAGCAGAAAAAGCGGACTGCCACCAGCAGGCAACTCTGAAATAGGAAGAGACGACATTAGTATCCCAAGCCCCCCCCCCCACCCCTCACAAGGGGAGCACAGCCAGGACGCCCGCCGGCTCTAGACAGCACCACCGGGGGCCAACGGGTGAACATACCCGGCATAGGCCCCCGAACGCCACCTGCCAATGCGCTGAATAACCCACCCATCCAGGCCCGCGGCCGCCGCACTAGTAGCCGCCCCAATCCAGAACGAATGTGAAGCATACCGTCGATCAGCACAACCCAAGGCACGCAGCACCAGACGCAGCACAGCCGTAAACTGGAACTGAGTCACCGGCTTGCCATCAGTGTGAATGAAAAAATAGCTACGTGCCGCCGACCGCCGCTGCACATAGGTGCACAGTGCACGAACCGGGCAGGATAACAAGGGAGAGATGGGGCTTAAGAGGACCCAGCTCCCTTTTCCAGACTGATCCGTCTTTGACCGCGGTAGAAAGATCCGCGCCTGTACCGAATCCACCTGAACATGCGCGACAACGAGCCCACCAAAAGCCCCCGTCTGGCGGACCGGGGAACGAGCTCGGATACCCGGAACGCACCAAAGAAGGCCATAGTAAACAGCGCATGAAACAGGACGGCCTCAAAACCAGAGGTCACCAGCCGCGGTAAAACCTCACAGATTCGCAGCAACAGCTCGTGCAAAACCGGGAGCCTCCAATCCCGTGACCCTGGATGGACCCGAGCCCAGCCAGCGAGCAACCGCTGGACCAAGAAGGACACGCGAGGGTTACCCCATTCGGCAGCCTTACAAAAGAAGGAAAACCCCGCCAACGCTCCTATGACCGCCGACCAAGCCCAGCCCTCCTTTTTAGCCGACAACACAAACCGGCCGACCAGTCCATCAGGTACCACCCCCCCAGACCAGCCCAGCGCGCTAAGAAATGCACTCACCTGTGAGTAGCCCCGCCGGTAAGTCGCCCAGGTACTGCGTGCCACTGACGCGGCCAGCAAGGACATCACTTCAGGGTCCCAACCGTCCAGAGATGCTCCGGGACCCATGAGGCCAGCTCGTCCGCCCCCGGAGCCAGTCGCCGGAACAGTGCCCACTGAAAACGGGATAAAGCGTCAGCAATGGAATTCTGGGCACCCGGCACATGCCGTGCTCGAGCGGTGACATTCAGGCGCAAGCAAGCCAACACGAACACCCTCATCAATGCAGCTACCCTCGGACAGCGAGGCGCGTGCCGATTGATGACCTCGACCACTGCGGCATTATCACACCAGAACACCACCCGCCGGCCACGCAGCCGGTCCGGCCATACCCAAAAAACCGCCACTATCGGGAAGAGCTCCAAGAAGGTGATGTTCCGGGTCAAACCAGAACGAACCCAATCCGCCGGCCAAGGCTCCGCACACCAGGCGCCGTGACAGAAGGCACCGAAGCCGGAACTGCCAGCCGCATCAGTAAACAACTGCAGATTGATATTCGATAGCTCAAGCAACTGAAGCACGGAGCAACCATCAAAACCAGCTAGGAACGCATCCCAGATCCGCAAATCCTCCCGCATCCCCGCAGAGACCTGGATCCGATGATGAGGGAGACGCAGGCCCGCCATAGCCAAAGATAAGCGCCGCGCAAAGGGGCACCCCATGGGAAGAACACGGCAAGTGAAGTTGAGATGCCCAACCAACGACTGAAGGACCCGGAGGGAAACCTTAGTGGCGGAGCCGACCGAAGCCACCAACTCGCGAAGCTGCTGGACCTTCGGCGCCGGCAAGCATACGAGCATCGCAACCGTATCGATCTCGATGCCTAAGAAGGTGAGGCGAGTGACCAGCCCCACCGTTTTATTGGCCGCAATAAGGATGCCAAAGTCAACGGCCGAGCCCAGGAAAGTCCGTAAGAGAGTGGAACATGTAGAAGTCTGCTCCGGCCCGACAAACAGGAAATCGTCGAGGTAGTGCACAATGCTGGAGACCCCCGACTGTCGCTCCACAACCCAATGCAAGAAGGTGCTGAAAGCCTCAAAATAGGCGCAGGAAATCGAACAGCCCATAGGCATGCACTTATCGAAGTAGAACTGCGCCTCGAAACGAAAGCCAAGCAAAGGGAAAGCCAAAGGATGCACCGGCAACAAACAAAAAGCCGATTCGATGTCCACCTTGGCGAGCAGCGCACCGGGCCCACATTGGCACACCAGGGAAACGGCCGCATCGAAAGAAGCATAATGTACCGTACAGAGCTCGCGTGGTATGCGGTCATTGACAGAATCGCCCGGAGGGCAAGAGAGGTTGTGGATTAACCTGAACTTGCCCGGCTCCTTCTTGGGAACCACTCCCAATGGCGAGACCGTGAACGGGGAAAAGGGGGGCACCGAAAAGGGGCCCGCAACCCTACCCAGTGCACACTCCTCCGAAATCTTCCTACGCACAAAATCCCCGTGTTCTTGCACAGAAGCAGCGTTACGGAGCCCACCCCGTGCGGACGCACCCTGAACAGGGATGCAAAAACCCCCCGAGAACCCCTCTAAGAGCAAACCGGCCGCCTTCCCGCGACAGGACCGCCCGTACTCCACCAATCACGGGCGCATCGCCTCGACCCGCACGGGAGTAGGGGCCAGCGCCCCACCCCCGACCTCACTTACCTCCAGGGGGGGGCTCCCGCGACCCCCTTTCTGCTACACTTTGTGGCCACGTGCGCGCCCCCACACAAGGAGCAGGTATGCTTAAATTTGCAGTCGGGGAACTGGCAGGCCGCCTTGTTGAAGCGCCAGCAGACGTCCCCCCCCAACGGTTCCCCCTCTGGACTGAGGCGGGGCTGAGACTGGGGCTCGAAAGGAACGCACCCCCGACGGAACCGGAGCTGACCCCCCCTGCCGACCGCAGCACCCGATCCCCCGACCCGACCCTTCACGGACATCTGGGTCAACCAAAGATTGATGTCCTTCGTCCCACACAACAAGTGACAATTCTCCTCTATCTGATCCCGAAACTCCTCGTCATAATTCAACCAGGCCCACCCCTCGTGTGCCTGGGATGCCGCCAAAATGTTATCGGTATAAGCCAACAAAGCTCTGTACTGATCCGGGAAATAGTGACCCCAGACACTCGCTAAACGCAAGAAGGCGCGGGTCCAATTAAGGGTATTACGAGAGACCTTATGGACCCTACCCGCCTTCTCATCCTCCCTGCGCTTCTTCCTGCTCTCGCCAGAACGCTTCCGACCCTCGAGCAGCCGGAAGATATTGATGTACTTGCGACGCTTGATCCGCCGGCGCAACTTACACGGTACGCCCTCCCACAACTCTGCGCAACGGACGACGGAGGTCCCCACACCCGCCCCGGCGTCAGCCGTCGCAGGTGCCGAACCACGCGAGGAGGCCGAGGACGACGTCGAGGAAGAGGAAGATGAAGACACCCGCCGACAACGACGCCCCCGCCTACGCTTTGCTTTTTTCGCCACAGGCAAACCTGGAACGGAAGCAAGGGCCCCTCCCACAGCCCCACCGGAGACCCCTACATACTCACCAGCCCCACCAGAGGAGTCCACTGGAGCACTCCCAGGAGACAGCCCAGGCGCCTCAGCTGTCAGCACATTCACGGAACTCGAAGGACCTGGACCGGCCAGCCCGGCAGAAGCAGCCATGGACGTCGAAGGTGTCGAATTCCGCGGGACCTGCGAAGAGAAAGAAGAAAACCCAGCAGCCAGAGCCGCAGGAGTACTAGGCGCTGCACTCGGCCCGGCTCCCAAGCCTTGCGCCGAAGACCCCAGACCACCGGCATCCCACGCAGCAGCACTCCCAGCTGCCCCACGCCCATCACCAAACCAGCCCCCCCCCAGTGCCCCAAACCCCCCCATGGGACAGCCCCATAAGCCCACGGGCCCGGGGGACCAAGGAAACCGGGAGGGGGAGGGGAACCCAGAGGGACAGGGGAACGGCACCCAGCGACCGGGGTAGGCGACAGGCCAGAAGGCCCGCCAACCGCATCGTCCGGGGACGAGCCAGTGGCCAAGATCCCCGGGGACCCCGCCCCGCCAACAACCATGCGGCCAGGATCCTCAACACCCCCTATTACCGCCGACGCGCCAGCACCACCCACCACCCCTGGGTGAGGGGACGGCACCCCCAGCAGCGCACCCTTGGCCGCATGCAGGGGCACAGGAGGCACCCGAGCGGTCCCCCGACCCCGTACCCCTCGGGCCGCGCTGTGCCCGCACCCCTGCCTGGCCCCCCGCAGGATACTAGGAACCGGGGAGGCGATGCGCACTGCCCTACCACGGCCCGGGGGTGGACCCACGCCATGCAGTTCCCTGCCCCCGAGCAGTCCCCCGCGGCCCTTTAGCCGCACCTCGCCCAAGAATGCGCCGGGCCATGCCCCAAAACCTGGCACTGCAAAGGCTAAAAGGAGGGGTAGGAAAGCTAAGTGAAGTTTTTTTTTTTTTAAATGGTGACTATGAGGTCCGTTGACCTGACTAACTTTTGTGTTTTTTTTTTTTTGTTTTTTTTTTGTGCTGTTGGTGGAAGCACAGAGCCCTCCCAGCCCAAAATTCGCCCCCCCCCCCACCAGAACCTCCCCCTCCAGCCAAAAGCACACAGACAACAGAGGGGAAAGGCAGAATCACCGTTGGGCTTCTTCTTTTTTTTTTTTTTTTTTTAGTTTATGGGAGGTATCACGGCTCTCCCGACAGCCCTGAAAACCAAACACAAGGGAACCCCCCGCCGCCCGGAATGCAAAGGCCTAACTACTCCGCGCCCAACAACGGAGCCTCGACGGACAAACCTTCAGGCAACGCGAGCAAACAGGAAGAGGGAGAACGCCAGCCGGCGCTCCCTCCTTGCTCGCGCTGCCCCGCCCACCTGACTACCTGCGCGGTCCAATCGCCGGGCTCCACATTCAAGCGTGGAGCCCAGGCGCGGATGCCCCGCCTGCTGCCGAGCCTGAGCCACCCCCCCCCCCCAAGGAGCAAGGCCTGCTGCGTGGTCGGGCCCCGGGAACCCGGTTACTGGGCCGGCAGTGGGACCGGGGCCCGGCGGCACAGCCCGTACAATTAGCTATCACCTTCCTAGAGGCAATGTCCAATCTAGGCTACAAACACGCCGTGAAAGATCCTACTCACCAACAAGGCAACCTCCTGGATCTAGTCTTCGTCCCACATAGTGACACCAGCAGACTAAGCCAAATCGAATTATCTGTCACCCCCGTCCTCTGGTCCGACCATAACCTAATAACATTTTAGATACCAACGCCACCAACAGCAGACTGCCACCCAATCACATGTAAACCAGAGAAACCAACCCGATTCAAACAGCTAGACAGAGAGCTGATCACTCAGCATGTAATCCCAAAGCTATCTAAACCATCCTCCAACCTCAATGAAATGCTCACAAACTGGAATAATGCCCTCACTCAATTTGCCCAACAGCCAAGCAATGACAAGAAACATACAGCTAATAATCGAGTCCCTAGCAAGCAGAATGCTCCATGGTTCTCCTCCAAACTACAATCCTCCTTACTACATTTGAGAAAACTTGAGAGAAAGTGGCGACGGACCTGCAGCTCAGCAGATCAAAGTACATATTTAGAACACCTGAAAAACCATAGGGACTCAATGTGGGCAGAAAGGAAATGATTCCATTCTGAGCTCCTCAATTGCTCATTAAATAAGCCTTGTGACCTTTTCAATTTAGTAAAATCACTGACCAACCAACCACCCCAACCACAACAGGAGTGTATCCAACCTCAGGCATATGTTAACTACATCCAATCCAAAGCAATAAAAGTAATTACTAGTACACCTTGCGAATCCTATCAGAACCCCAACATACAACCTCCACTTACTAAGCTCTCACCCCCATCAGTGAAAACCATCAAGGAAACAATTGCCAACATCAACACCACGACAGCTCCAAATGACCCTTGCCCAGCCCATTGGATAAAAACAATGCAATCAGAACTAAGTCCATTCATAGCTGATATCGCAAAGCAACCTTTTATGACTGGAATCTTCCCGGATGACCTTAAGAAAACATCCATACGACCATTACTGAAGAACAACCAGCTTGATCCAAATAAAGAAGACTCCTACCGTCCAATTTCCAGTATCCCTTTCCTAGCCAAAATACTTGAGAAGACAACTCAGAGACAGATTCAACAGCATATAGACACAACCTCTCCGTTAGACCCGTGCCAACATGATTCAGAGAGGCGCACGGCATAGAAACCCTGTTGACCTCATTAACAAACACACTCACCAAAGGGATAGACAACATCAAGAAAGGCTTTGCATTGATCTTCCTAGATATCTCTGCAGCGTTCGACTCAGTAGATCATGAACAACTCCTGATGAGACTCCATGCAAAGGGAATCCATGACCATGCATGGGATTGGTGCAAGTCCTACCTTCAAGGCAGATGGCAGCAAGTTCGGATCACCAACAAAACATCAGAACCCTTCCAGCAAAGACAGGGAGTACCACAAGGATCGTCACTATCTGCACTATTTTTCAACATTTATATGCAGCCAATCTGCGACATAACTCGCTCCTTCAGCATATCCTGCCTCATGTATGCGGACGATGTTCTGTTATTCTCACCTATAACGGTCGCATGCCCAGATCTCACACCATTAATTAAATGCTTCGATGCAATAACAGATTGGCTCTTCAGTCAGAATCTACGTATAAATTTCAAAAAGACAGAAGTGCTATTTGTCACACGGAACAAATACTTCTCCCCGCCATTAACACTAAAAGTTAGAGACGTAGAACTTCCGGCCAAATCCAACATACGCTATCTAGGAGTAATATTAGACCAACACTTGGACTTCAAAGATCACATCAAACGAACTGTAAAATCTATGTACTTCAAAATCAAAACCCTCCGCCATCTGAGACCCATGATGGAAACTGACAACTTTCGAACAGTTTTCCAAGCCCTAGTAACACCTCATTTTGACTACGCTAATATAATACTACATGGCCTCCCAAAAAATACCCTCAACCTGCTGCAGTTAGCCATGAATGCAGCGGCTCGTGTTCTGTGCGGAGCATCCAGGAAGGACCACATCTCACCTATATTAAAAGAGCTTCACTGGCTCCCAATAAGCTGCAGAATCCTATACAATACCCTCCTCATTACCTTTAAAGCATTCAACAAGACATCACCCTCTTCAATTGTAGATCTACTCACTCATACCCCCAACAACAGATCCAGAAGAGCACTTGCGGAAAATACTCTAGTCATACCAAGTGAATCTATAAAACTTAACAAATCAACCATCAATAGGGCATTTACAAGCTATGCCCCCAGATGTTGGAACAAACTCCCTTCTAATATAAGAGCAATCAAGGACCTCATGCAGTTTAGAAGAGCCCTCAAACATCACCTATTCCTCATGCACTTTATACAGCCTGGTGATCCCCCCCCCTACACGCACACCCACTCATATATGTCAATTGAAAATGCATTCACAATAAAACTACAATCTGATTCTACCCTGTATGATACTACAGCACTCTAACTCTTCTTGACCAACAGAGTACAAACAAGCCGTAAGCTAAACTTGAACTGTAAAACCTTGTTATGAGACCAACTTGTTAATCACCTGTATCTATACCTCAAATGTATATAGTTTCCCCAGTTAATCCATGTTAAAATCCCTGTTTTCTGTAAACGTAGGACTAATTTGTATGTCCAAGTGTTTGTTGTTCGATGTAAACCGCACTGATGAGAAATAGCGCGGTATATAAGAATTGTTAAATAAATAAAATAAATATTTACATTAGATGTATATTGTAACGTAATGTCTCCTAAAAGGTAGTTGTATATGATTTTCTGCTGTATTGCGCCTCAAGAACATCCCTCTTAAGGGTCCAACAATAGTCTGCAAGCATACTGGAGCTCCACTTGCCCTGGTACCTATTTTCCATTACCGAAATGTCCTGATGAAACCTTTCCCCATGTTCATCGCTGACTGCTCTTAGATTTGCAGGAAAAAATCCAGGTGTGAATGCAAGACGTGCATTTTCAAAGAAATGTTACATCCCAGTTTCTGGAAAGATTTCAGTAGAGTATCCACTGATTCTGCGTTGTTGTCTGTCTGCCTTGTTATTTCCTAAAAAGTCGTGGCAAACAGTCTTAAAGCACTCCCATGCAGCTCTTTCAGTTTCATTCAACTGACCATTAAAGTTTTCATCTTTCACCAGTTTTCTAATATCAGGTCCTACAAAGATCCCTTCTTTGATCTTCGCCTCACTGATTCGTGGAAATGTCTTTCTTAGATATGCAAATCCAAGTCCACTTCTATCCATGGCTTTTACAAAGTTCTTCATAAGACCCAACTTTATATGGAGTGGAGGTAGATATACTTTATTCGGCTCCACAAGTGGGTCATGTGCAACATTTTTCTGACCTGGGACTTGTGATGTTCTCTTTGGCCACTGTTTACGGATGTAATGATTTTTCCTGTCCCTGCTGTCCCACTCACACAAAAAGCAACAATACTTTGTCCAACCAAGCTGTTGTCCAAGCAAGAGGGCAATTACTTTTAAATCACCACAAATATTCCACTTGTGTTCTTCATACTTGATATTTGTTAGCAGGAGATGCATACTGCTGTAAGGTATATGCAGTGCTGTACAGAGACATGTAAAAGACAGTCTCTGCTCATCAGGGCTTACACACTAGTCAAGACAGACAACATGACAACTGGGGACTAGGATATGTCTAGCGAATGGTAAGGAAACACATAGTTGGAGAGCAGAAGACTAACCGGGTCAGGATCCAAAAGCAGTCTCAAAGAAGTGAGTTTATAGTCAGAATTTGAAAAGGGCCAGAGATGGAGCCTGATGTACATATTCAAATAGTTTGTTCCAAGCATAAGGAACAGCAAGTTGGAAAGATTGAAGCCTGGAGTTGACTGTGGAAGAGAAGGGCACAGATAAAAGTGATCTGCCAGAAGAGCGGAGTTCCCAAGAAGAGGTATATGGAGAGATGTGAGAGGAAAGGTAGGGAGGAGCAGCAGAATGAATGCATTGGGAATGTTCATATATATAACCAAATAAAAGGAGGTGCTAAGTTTTCCAAGTGCCTACTGTTCTTCTTCCCCTTCCCTTATTCCTGGTGACTTCAACATTCATGTTGATAACCTTTCTGACCCCAGTGCTTCCAAACTCCTTTCCAGGGATGGCCCAAGGGGGGTGCAGGGCCATGTGTGGAGACTCATTGCAGGGCCTCTTTGCATAATGTTAACATGCACCAATTTTTAGTAAATATGCCTCTTAATGAGTGTATGGATAAAGAAAGATAAAAGATTTCTACATTACTATAATCCAGTGCCAACCACCAGGCACATTAGGAACTACTACAAACACTGCCCATTTAGAACCCATAGCAAACCCGCCGTATCATAACAGAACTACTAGGACTCACAAAGCACCATACCCTACCTATCAAAAGGCAACACTGCAAATATTAAACCAATACATCTCCTACTGGGGAAAGAGAACAAGTGGCACTGTCATATAGAAACTACTTGAATAGAATACCTCAGCTCGTTTACACATGCAGAACATAGACTGTCACCGAACAAAGTACAAGGGATCACAATTTAGAAATAGGAAGACAATAAATAAACTGGGAACCCCAAAAGCCAAACTTGGAATGTACAACACTGCAGAAATAAAACTATAAATTAATTTCCTCTTGTACTAAACAAAATGCAGATGTTAACGATGCACATTTCCCAGAGCACTGAATAAAATTTAGTACCAAGTCTGAGTACACTGCGTTATATCATTCTATCGTTATAATAGTCTCCTCAATCATTTTTATATATCTTTTTCATGCATATATATTTTTTAAATAATATAACATATATATTTTTCACATATATATAATTTTTCAAATTACACAAAAATTTCTTTAATAGTTTATATAGATGAATTTTCCAATATGTTTATTTTTACAGTGTTTTTGCAGATGATATAGACACACAATAGAAGGTTTATATGTAAGTAAGAAGTGAATCTTCTTTATTTTCTTAGCAAAAATTTATTGTCACTTTGCTTTTAAGTACAATCCATTATCTAGTATTATTATAAAGCCATTTTCTGACCTATCACACTTTACAACAGATCATCTCATTTTTAAGGCTCACAGATTGTTTGGCTAAAGTGCACACACAAGTCCCCTTCCCCCTCACCCTGCCCCCCCTTCCCCTCCCCTGTCCCCTCCTCTCCCTCCCCCTCCCCCCTCCCCTCCTCTATCCATCAAACCATACTCATAATATATGTTATTTGTATCTTAGTTGTTTGGTGAATATAATTTACGGTTTGCAGATTTCATCGATCATACACATGTAAGTCATTTAATCAAGTATCTTTCTCTCCTCCTCCACATCCCCCTCCCCTTCCCCCCTTTCTCCCTTTCCCTCTCTTCTCTCTTTCTACACTTACCCCACTCCCCTCCCCCTTCCCCCCCTTCTCCCTTCCCTCCCCCCTCCCCCTCCCCCCCTTTCCCCCCTTCCCCCCCTCTCCCCCTCTCCCCCCCTTCTCCCTCCTTCTCCCCCTCCCCCCCTTCCCCATCCATTTCCTCTCTCCCCTTACCTCCTCCTTCCCCCCTTTCCCTCCCCCCCTTCCCCCCTTCCCCCCCCTTTCTTCCCCCTCCCTCCTTTCCCCCCTCCCCTCCCCTCTCTCCTTTTTTCCTTTCCCCCCTTCCCTTCCCCCTCCTTCCCCTCCTCCCTTCTCCTCTTTCCATCCTCCTCCCCTCCCTTCCTCCTTCCCCCCTCCTTCTCCCCCCCCATTCCCTCCCCTTCTCCCTGTCCTCACCTTTCCCTCCCTTCCTTCCTCCTCCCTTTGTCCCATATCATATAACAAGTTTGTTATCATATATTTTTGAATATACATTATTTTATTTGAACATTTATTGTTTATCTATTCCGTGATTCCACCCTGTTTTTCTTCGTTCATTATAGATGTGTGTTTTTTAAAAAATTTTTGGATTTGTGAGCACATGTACATGAATACGTTTTTTATGTATTTATTTATAATATTGGTTCATTATCATAGGCAAATATGTTTTTAATATTTTTAATATATTTATATGTTCTATATGTTGTATGTCATTTAGCTGTGTGCCCCCTGAAGAAGGCTACGGCCGAAACGCGTAGGGGTTAATAAAAATTTGTTTACACCCACCGACGACTCTTGCCCTTTGTTGCTTCCCACATTTCCCAGAGCTGACATATTCCAGTTAATAAATTCAAAATAAAAAAGTATTTTTCTACCTTTTGTTATTTGTGCATTTTATTTTTCAGTTGCAATTGCTCCAGTAACTTTCTTCTGGTTTCTTTGTGTCTTCTGCTAACTCTCCATTGTCTGCTGTCCATTTGTCCTTTCTTCTAGTTTTTTTTCCCATTCTCTCTCTACATCTGCTCTTTCCTCCATTTCTTTCTTTATTGCTTTTTCATCCACTCAAATTTACCCCTCCATCCTCAATCCCCACTTACTCTCCCAATACCCAGCCAATTGTAGATTTTTCTTCCCTCCCACACAGAATATTTTTCCCCTCTCCATCCTCACTCCTCCAGCCCCATCCCCTTCTAGTCCTCCCCCAACATCAGCTCCCTTCTAATTCCAGCCCTATCCAGCATCTGGTCCCTTCTAGTCCCATTCTCCCATCCCCCCGCATCAGCCCATTTCCAATCCTAGCCCCCCATCAGCCTATTTCCAATCCTAGCCTCCCCATCAGCCCTTTCCAGTCCTATCCTAGCCCTCCATCAGCCCATTTCCAGTCCTAGCTCCCCCATCAGTCCTTTCCAGTCCTATCCTAGCCCCTCCATCTGTCCATTTCCAATCCAAGCCCCCCATCCGCCCATTTCCAATCCTAGCCCCTCATCAGCCCATTTCTAGTCCTATCCTAGCCCCTCCATCAGTCCATTTCCAAGCCAAGCCCCCTCCATCAGCCCATTTCTATTCCAAGCCCCCCATCAGCCCATTTCCAGTCCTAGCTCCTCCCCACACTCAGCCCATTTCCAATCCAAGTCCCCCATGAGCCCATTTCCAGTCCTATCCATTTCCAGTCCTATCCTAGCCCCTCCATCAGCCCATTTCCAGTCCAAGCCCTCCCCCACTCAGCCCATTTCCAGTCCAAACACCCCTCCCCATCAGCTATTTCCAGTCTTAGACCCCCCTCCACAAAGAGCCCCACGGCTGTCCAAAAGGCTTTAGAGGGAGCCGGAGAGGCCCCAGCTCACCTCTGACAGCTGCCAAAGTGAAGAGTGCCTTTTTTCTTCACTTCAACAGCTGTTCTGAAGTCCCCTTTGACCTCAGCGCGCCAGTGTTCTAAACTACAGTACAGCTACTGAAGTGAAGAAAAAAGATGCTCTTCACTTCAGCGGCTGTCAGAGGTGAGCCTGTGACCTCTCTGGCTCTCTTTAAAACCACCCTGGCTGCCGGTGCTGAATGCGGAATGTTGTTGGTGTGAGGCCCCCTTAAGTGCGGGGCCCTATGCGAACAACATTCTCGCACAATGGACGGGCCAGCCCTGTCCCTCACCTCTGCTCTCTGTACCTTAAAACTGCATCCTGTTGTTTTCCAGACTGCAGTCACAGCATTTCAAAGCATACTTTCACACATTCTTCAATATGGGACCCATTGCAGAGAAGAGCAGAATTTTTTCTAAGTCCTGTTTATTCCATGTTTCAGCAGGACTAATGTGGATGTTCTGGGAAACAGTTAATAGGTACACGGGACTTTTCTGAATATGCTTTCAGTGTTCCGTGGTTGACTACACCCCGTTTCATCACTTCTGGTCTCGTTCTGAGATCTCCGTGCTAGCACTGTAGACATGCACGATAGCAGTATTTCAGAACACGGGCGGGGATGTTTTTGGCACATAAACATCCCCGCCGCACGTACAAACCCCTTATTCGTGTTCTGGAATGACCCCCATAGTGAAAAGTAATCCTAATTAAAGATACAAAATGCTGTGTTCTGAGTTGGGAGTCACCACTGAAGAAAAAGATTGTGAAGTCACTGTGGATAACATGTTGAAATTCTCAGCCCAGTGTGCTGTGGCTACTGAAAAAGCAAATACAATGGCAGAGATTATCTGAAAAGGGCTGGAGACCAAAATTGAGAATATCATTAGGCCTCTGTATAGATACCCAGTCTTGAGCACCGTGTGCTCTTCTGGTCACCCCATCTGAAAAAGGATATTGGTTCAGAGAAAGGTGACAGAAATAGAAAGAGGTGTTCCAACCCCTTTATTATCTTAGAGACTAGGCTTCTGAGAGGAGATATGATAGATGGTTATAAAATTTTGAGTGAGGTGGAAAGATGAAATAGGAAACAGTTATTTAAACTGTCAAACAACACTAAAACAGGAGGACAGTCAATGAAACTAATGACCAGCACACCGAAAACTAATCAAAAAAACATTTTTTACGCTGCTCATATTAAACTGTGCAATCTGTTGCCAGAGGATGTAGTCAAGACATTCAGTATACAGGGATTCCAAAGAGGATTGAACAAGGTACTTGAGGAAAAGTCCATTAAAAATTATTAGGTAGACTTGGAAGAGCCATTGCTCATCCCTGGAAATGAAGTATGGGAAATAGATCTATTTTGGGGAATTTGATGGGTACTTATGACTGTACTGGCCGCTGTTGGAGACAGGATGCTGGACTTGATAGGCCTTGATTTATGGTTTATGGTTTATTTACCACCTTTCTTGACAATCAAAACGGTTTACACTAAACATCAGACATACAATAAATAAAAACTGGAAAAGAATGCCAAAAATGTAATAGGATAGGCCCGGCATGGCTTTTTTAATATTCTTAGTGATATAAATGGCGTAAGTTCCAATGAGTGCTCCCCATTGTTGCACATAGACCCCACCCCATTGTCGTGGCAGCCCCCCTCATGTGTTGGTGGCTTTGGCAAACTTACGTTCTCATGTTTTTCCACTCTTGTAGTCTGCAGCAGTCCTGGTGATTGTCACCTGCTGAGCCAAAGTCTTGCTGTGCGGCTGTTATCATGAGACTTCTACATAGTAGGTAACAGCCGCGTGGGCCTGCTGAAAACTTACAAGCCCAGAGGCAGTGCGACAGATAGAGTAAGTTTGCCGCAGTGCCTTATTGCTGCTGTGTGGACCTTCTTCCCGTTTGCCCCTCCTCCCCTCCCGCCTTGCAAGGGCTGCTTGGGCAGAATTTATCCCACATAAAAGGTCACTCACTATATCCCTATATTAGTTGGGTAGGTTCTGCTTGAAAAAGAGCCATTTCGGTGGTGGGCTTGAAACACAACAGTTTTGTGTCGCATGATTACCCAACAGATATTGGAATGTCTTGGAGGGATAGGCAATAGCGGGCCTGTTTGGGAGATTACAGGCGAAACTTGGCAAGCCTTTTGGATATCTAGATTGTCGGCTTTAGCCGAATTTCATCATGGCGGGGTGCCTTCGGTGTTAGCCTGGACATTGCTGTTCTGCAAGATTTTCTCATGGCTCAGCTAAGTGATACTATCCCCATGCATAGACATTCTATAGGTTACAGAACTTATCTGAATGTGAAGTGTGAAGTTTTGTGCATAAAGCATTATTTGTATGCAGGGGCTGGTCCTGATGGGCCGGTTGTAGCCTCAGGCATAATGTGGTCGTGCTGACCTTTTAAAAAAGTTGAATAAAAGGAGGATCTGTTACATGAGCATGTTTCACATCCTCAAGACAGACGATCCGACAAAAAATTTACTTTTTGGAGAAGAGTTTACCTTGGAAGCATGAATATGATGTTTAATATAGGGATATAGTGAGTGACCTTTTATGTGGGATATTGTTTATTTATTTATTTATTTATTTATTTAACATTTTTATATACCGCACTATTTATTATCAGCGCGGTTTACATAGAACTACAAAACATCAGATAAGATAAGATACATATATCTGTTTTTACATGGAACAGGAAGAAAAACTTGGAAAACAGGGGTAATTGTAACAAAGGATAATAGAACTTGAACTATATACATATGATAGTAATATTACTTGAAAAAGTATCATGTTAGATAGGGATGGGATTGGAGCTGTTTAGATAAACTTGTGTTATTGTGTTCTCTGGAAAGTATATGATGAAAAGGTGATGCTTCAAGGCCTTTTTGAACTGGGGGATATTAGAGATGGCCCTAATGTGTGGTGGGAGGGTATTCCACAGTTTTGGAGCACATAAGCTGAATGATCGGTTCACAGTTGCAGAGATGTATTTTAAGGATTCTTTTGGAACTTTAAGCATGTTTAGTTCCGAGATTCTTCTAAGCCTGTTGGAGGGGATAGGTTGGATCAACTCTGATAGAGAGGAGGGAGCAGGTCCTTTGTGAGCTTTGAAGACTAGTAGCAGGGTCTTGAAGGTGATTCTCGCTTGGATAGGGAGCCAGTGTAATTGTTTCAGGAGAGGTGTTACATGTTCTCTTTTTGGTGCCCCGAAGAGCACTCTTGCAGCACTGTTTAATGCGAGTTGAAGCGGGTTGAGGGTTGATTGGGGGAGCCCCTGTAGTATACAATTTGCGAAGTCAAAATGTGGGATAATTAAAGCCTGGTAGACAGTACGGAAATCATCTGGATCAATTAGTTGGCGAAGGTTTCTAAGGGAGCGAATCTTGAAATAAATTGCCTTTACAGTGTTGGCTATGTGGGTCTTCATGTCTAGATTCTGATCCAGGGTAACACCAAGATAACGGATGTGGGGTTTTACTTGCAACTTAGCATCTTGGACTTCAAGGAATGAAGGTGGTGTGAACTTGGGGTTTCTTGAAATGAAAAGTACCTCTGTTTTCTTGTTCTGGATTCTGAGATTTTGAGTCAGTAGCCAGTCTGAGATGGCGTTAAAACAGTTGGTTATGTTGGTGAGATTCATCTTATCAATGCAAAATGGCATATATAATAGGACATCATCAGCATAGATCATATAATTGACTTTGAAGGACCTGATAATGTTGCATAGGGGTTGCATGTAGATGTTGAATAATAATGATGACAAAGAGGAACCTTGTGGGACTCCTTGACCTTGGTGAAATGGCTCTGATGTTTCACCATTTGAGCGAACTTGCTGCCATCTTTCTGAGAGGTAAGAGTTGCACCATTCAAGAGCATTTCCACAGAGGCCCTTCTCTCTTAGGCGGACAATAAGAATGTCGTGACAGACCGAGTCAAAAGCAGCCGCAATATCTAAAAAGATGAGAACAAAGCCTTGTTTGATGTTGTCGATGCCAGAGTTTAAGCTGTTGAGAAGTGAGGTGAGGAGCGTTTCGACACCGTAAGATTCCCGGAATCCATGTTGACAGGTATCAAGAGGCGCTTCAGTGTCGATATGGTCTTGCAATTGTCTGTAGACTATCTTTTCGATTATTTTCGCAAGGGTGGGTATGCTGGAGATGGGTCGGTAAGAGTCTGTTTTTTGCGGATCTAATTTGAGGTTTTTTAGTAGAGGTCGGATGGAAGTCTGTTTGAGGGCAGAAGGGAATGAGCCAGTGTCAAATGATAGGCTTATGATTTTGGATATTGTTGGAGCAAGTTCTTTGCGGAGGTCCTTTATCCAAAAAGCTGGACACGGATCGGTGTGTGCTGTGGATAAGTTGAGAGATGAGATAATATCTTCAATTAGCTTCAAAGAGGGGGTGGAGAAAGAAGCTAAAGGGGCTGGGAGTGCATGATCATTCAGGATAGTGGGTATTGTAATTTTATTTGTGCAGCATAACTTAGATTGTATGTAAAGGGCATAAGCTTGTGGGTTGATTTCACACTGGTGCTCCTGTGAGGGTTCTTTGGCTAATTTCTTGACAAGGGTAAATAGGTCGTGAGGTTTGTTTATAGCACGTTTAAGGATGTCTGTATGATATAGTCTCATTTTTTCAGAAATAGCTTTGCGGTGGGTTTCAAGATGTTGCATGTATGCAGACTGATTAGTATCGTTGCGTGATCTCCTCCATTTCTTCTCAAGTTTTCGCAAATGTTTTAGGGATTCTTTCAGATCAGATGTAAACCAAGGTGCTGTAGCTTTTCTTCTTAATGACTTATTTCTGGTGGGACGAGATGAGATGCGGTTAAGTCTGTTGTTCCAAGAAGTGATAATCTCTTCCAGGTTTAGGGTAGAATCATTAAAGAGAGCATCGGTTTCCTCAAGGATTTGTTCCCTGTTAAAAGGTTGGAAGCTTCTGGATGTGGTATTTGCATATTTGTTTATGTTCTTGTCATCGGAATATTGCTTCTTTTGAATGGGAATCTGGAACATAATGAGGTTATGATCTGACCATGGAACCTCTGTAATTGCTAGAATAATATTCTGAAGTTGGTTGAGAGCGGAAAGAGGGGCAAATATGAGATCAAGGATGTTGCCTTTTATATGTGTGGATTGTTGTATGACTTGCTTGTAGCCTAGTGTTTCTAGGGCATCTATGAAGGCGTCAGATTGGTTGTCTTGTAGAGATGGTAGGTTAATGTCTCCTAAGATCCAATTGGGTCTGTTTGGATTCTGTGAATTGGAGGCAAGATTTATAATGGTTGAGAGATCATCTGGGGAAGGTGATGGCGCTCTGTAGACTAAGTTTATAGAGTAAAGGTTGTTAGAGATAGAGACTGTTTCTAGTTGATTGTTGCTAAAAGAGTCGACCATTTTAAGTTGGAGTCCGTTCTTAGCGATGATAAGAACTCCTCCACCTCTTTTGCCTTGTCTGCAGCTGGTGAAAACCTCATAGTTATTGGGGAGGAGCTGGTTGAGAATTATATTGTCTTCTGGAGAAAGCCATGTTTCGGTAACCATAAGTATGTCAAGGTTATTAGATGTTATTATATCTGTGACAGCTGGCCATTTCTTACGAAGGGAGCGAGCATTAATGAGGGCACATTTGAGGGGGCATGGTTGATTGTAGTTTTCTGAGTTTGACTTTGTAGTATGTTGAAGAGGTATGTATAATAAATAATGGTGATGAGAACGTTGGTCCCAGTTTACATTGTGGTAATTGGTGCGTGACCATTTTTGCCAGTTGTTATGTAAGATAGGTATGGAATTGCCTGAGGAAATTAGAGCCAGTATCTCTGGTATCAGACCTATGAGGAGGAGGTATAGGCCTAGAGTAATTTTGCAGTGGAGGGCCATTGTGAGGCTGAGCTGAATGTCGTTTAAGAGGAGGAAATAAAGGATAGGGTTTATAATTTATGTGGTGAAGTGTTTAGTCTTTGACTAGGGGAAAAAAGTTCACTGGGAATTAGTTAGATGCAAGAAAATTGTTACAAAGCTTACAAGAGATAGTTGCGATTTGATTAGGCAATGATCTTTACTGGAATTTAAAGAGGGAGAGAAAATTGCTTATCAGATGAGCAAGTACTGAGAAGAGTGTCTACAGGTTGATACAGTGTAACAATGTATGAAATGTACTAGTCATACTTGAGACAAACTGTTACTTGAGAGGATGCTAGTAACAATAAGCGGTAAGGTATTAGCAGACACAGTGGTGAGATAGCAACATTGTAATATTGGAAACATTGTGCACAAAGATGTGAGATAGCAACATTGTAATATTGGAAACATTGTGCACAAACATGTGAAACATAGGTATGGCCTTAGCCGTAAGAAACAGCAAAACCTCCAGGTAAATTTACTATGTAGAGGATATGATGGTTTAAATATTAAAACATTTCATGACTTACATTTCAAGTTTCTTAACAGTTGATAGTATACATTACAGGTTATTTAGTAGAGAGCAGTTCATGGAAGTGGCGGTTACTTTTCATTAGGTCTCATTTTTCATCGCGGATTGTGCTCAGCTCCAACTGGGGGGATTGTAATGAAGGTTGTAATCAAGGAGAAGGGCTGTCTCGGTTAGCGGCAGTTCTTTATGGGAATCTTTGTGTCTTCTCAGGCGCGGGCCCGACCAGGCGCGGGCCCGCCTGGCGGCGGCTCTATTTCAAGCCGGGCCTGCTGCTCCTCCCCTCCCACAGCCCCGAATGGGCCGGAGTTGCTGCTCGGGAGGGCAGACCGGCCGGTGGAAACTTTCAGCCCCGATCAGGGGAAGCTGCCGCAAATTTAAATTTCCCGCCGGCGGCGGCTCTATTTCAAGCCGGGCCTGCTGCTCTTCCCCTCCCACAGCCCCGAATGGGCCGGAGTTGCTGCTCGGGAGGGCAGACCGGCCGGTGGAAACTTTCAGCCCCGATCAGTTTCACTTGCATAGGTTATATGACTGGGCAGAATTTATGCCACTGGATATGAACAAATGTTTGCTTTAACATAGATTCAAAATTTGCGAGCACTGATGCCAGTTCTTGAGCCTTAAACCTTGGCTGTAGCAGAAACAGAAACAACGGTGAGCCAAACATATGGGTTGTGGTTGCTGCAGCCTGTTCTCAAGTAATATCCCAGTATTGCTGCCACTTTGCCCAGCACAGCATCCCTGAAATAAACAATGCTTTTTAGCCTCATGCTCAGCCACTGTTTCACGAGTTAAGGATCATAAGAGAGAGAGAGAGCGAGAGAGAATGCACTTCAGAAACACAGAGTTCTCTTCCTCACATCAGTCTGTGGCGATAATAACCAGCATTCCTAAGAAGCTGCGTGGGAGTCCTCCGCCCACGCTGCTGCAGGTAGAGGGAGCTGCTTCGCAAGAACGTGGATGATAGTCTATTCAAGAATTCCTGCCTGGAGACTTCTAGATTAAACAAGAAATATAGGGAGCTCATTCATTAAAATCTACAACACAAGCTTTTCCAGTTTGCAAAGTAAATTTTCTATAGCGGACACGTGAAAAACTTGCTCCTCAGACCTCTTTCGCAGAAAAATATATCAGATGCCAAAAGAAAAGAAACAAATTCTCTCAGCCTTCCATGGTTACCTGTAATAGTTCAGTACACAACACATCCTTAGAAAGCCGGGCTGCTTGAAAGAAAGGAAAGCACAGTTACTTACCTGTAACAGGTGATCTCTGGGAACAGCAGGAATTAGTCATCACATATGGGGTACGTCGGTACCGACGGAGCCCGCGCGGGAAAGCTCCCCAGCTTTTCAGATTAAAAGCTTTTGGGGCCTCCCACTGCACATGCGCGCTGCCTTCCCGCCTTCCTGACCAGCTCTCGTCAGTTCGAGTTTAAAGCTGAGACAATAGAGAGAGGACAGGAAGATAGATAGATAGAGATACAACTCCTAGGGGAGGTGGGTGGGTTGTGATGACTAATTCCTGCTGTTCCCAGAGATCACCTGTTACAGGTAAGTAACTGTGCTATCTCCAGGAACAAGCAGGAATAAGTCATCACATATGGGGACTCCCTAGCTAAGATGCCTGGGAGATCCCCCTCCAAGGGTAAACCATCTTCGTATGGATCTCAGGCATCCATCCAGGGAAGGTGGGCAGGAGTTGTTTAAGTATGGAACAGGTGTTTGAGGACAGCCTGACCAAACAAGGCATCCCGGCGGGAGTCCTTGTCCAAGCAGTAATGGGCTGTGAAGGTATGAACCGAGGCCCAAGTGGCTGCTCGACAGATCTGATCTATGGACACAGAGTGAAGATGAGCCATAGAAGTGGCCATGGCTCTCACATTGTGAGCTGTGACATGGCCCTCCAGAGAAATGTTCTTACTCTGGTAAGCAAAAGAAATACACTGAGCGATCCAATTGGAAAGTGTACGCTTGGTGACTGGAAGTCCCAAATGAGAAGGATCAAAAGCCACGAAAAGTTGGGAAGACTTTCGATGTGGTTGAGTCCTGTTGAGGTAAAAGGCAAGAGCTCTTTTACAATCCAGAGTATGAAGGTTCCTCTCTGCACTGGATGCATGAGGAGCCGGGAAAAAAGACAGGTAGATATACCTCTTGATTAAGATGAAAAGGCGAGACCACTTTGGGCATAAAGTGGGGATTCGTCCTAAGGACCACCTTATCATGATGAAACCTAGTATAAGGTGGATGAGCCACTAAAGCCTGCAGTTCACTGATGCGGCGAGCCGAAGTGACTGCAATAAGGAAAACAACCTTCCAGGAAAGAAATTTGAAGGAGGTAGAGTCCAAAGGCTCAAAAGGTGGCGTCATAAGCTGACCTAGAACTAGGTTCAAATCCCATGCTACCGGAGGAGGTCGGATGGGAGGTTTAGTTAGAGTCAGGCCTCTCATGAAACGTGCAACAAGAGGATGAGAGGAGACAGGTTGTCCATTTATAGGTTTTAAGGATGCTGCAATAGCACTCAAATGGACCCTTACTGAATTCGTCTTAAGGCCTGCATTTGAAAGATGCAGGAGATAGTCCAAGAGGGAATTCAAAGGAAGTGCTAGAGGGTCAAGACCCTGCTGAGCACACCAAATGGAAAAACGTTTCCATTTGAAAGCATAAGAACGCCTCGTGGAAGGTTTCCTAGAGGCATGAAGGATATCTGTCACAGGTTGAGAAAGATTAAAGTCTTGAAGACTTAGGCCTTCAGTAACCAAGCTCTGAGATGTAGGGATTTGGGGTTTGGGTGCCACAGAGTCCCCTCCTCCTGAGACAGAAGGTCTGGCGCAGCTCCCAGGTCCAGGGAGGATCCCTGGGAGAGATGCAGAAGTAGAGGGAACCACACCTGGCGTGGCCAGCGGGGAGCTATGAGGATCATAGTCCCATGATCCCTCTGGAGCTTGAACAGAGTCTTGGATATTAGAGGAATGGGTGGAAAGGCATAGAGGAATTCCTGACCCCAATGCAGGAGGAAGGCATCGTGGGCCTGAGCTCCCTGACACTGAGTTCTGGAACAGAACCGGGGAAAGTTTGCCATTCCACGGACTTGCAAAGAGGTCTATGTCCGGGGTCCCCCATTCCTGAAAGATTCTGCGTATCTGGTCCATATGTAGGGACCATTCGTGTGGAAGCAGAACTTGACTGAGTCTGTCTGCACGAGAGTTTTGAACTCCTGGAAGATACACTGCAAGAAGGTGAATTTGATGCTCTCTGGCGAAGGCCCATAATCTGAGAGCTTCGTTGCAAAGCGACAGAGAGCCTGTCCCTCCTTGTTTGTTTATATAGAACATGGCTACCTGATTGTCTGTCTGAACTAGGACAGTCAGGTTGACAAGGAGGGTATAGAAGACCTTGAGGGCAAGGTAAATTGCTCACAGTTCCAGGAGGTTGATATGAAGGGTGGCCTCCTGTGGAGACCAAGTGCCCTGAGTGGAGAGGTTCTGAAGATGAGCTCCCCACCCTGTCTGGGAGGCATCTGTTGTGAGGGTTGCTTGGGGCAACAAAGGTTGGAAGGGGGCCCCCAACAACAGATTCTTGGTGGATGTCCACCATTGGAGGGACCAAAATAGACGGCTTGAGGTGAGTATTTGGTCGGAGAGCGCTCCAGATGCTTGAGTCCACTGGGTGGCCAAGGTCCATTGAGCTGCTCTCATATGCAGACGAGCGTAGGGCACCACATGTACCGTGGAGGCCATGTGGCCCAGAAGTCGCAGCATTTCCCGGGCTGTCAAATGACTGCTGGACTGAGCTTGGGAGGCCAAACTCAGCAGGCGTTGGGCCCTGACCTGAGGCAGGTAGGCCCTTGCAGTGATGGTGTCTAACTGGGCCCCTATGAACTCGAGAGACTGAGTAGGGATTAGTTGAGACTTGGGAAGGTTTACTACCAGTCCTAGATACTGCAGAAGACGCCTTGTGCGGTCCAGGGAAATTTGGGCCTGGGACTGAGAGGGAGCTCGGATGAGCCAGTCGTCCAGGTATGGGAATATGAAAATTCCCAGGCCTCTTAGAAAGGCAGCTACGACTGCCATGCATTTGGTGAACACTCTTGGAGCAGAGGCTAGACCGAAGGGGAGTACTCTGTACTGGAAATGTTTTCCCCGAAACAGAAATCGAAGGTATTTTCTGTGGGATGGGTGGATGAGTATGTGTGTATACACATCCTTTAGGTCTAGAGAACAAAGCCAATCCTGACTCTGAAGGTATGGAAGGAGAATGCCCAGAGAAAGCATTTTGAATTTCTCCTTGAAAAGAAATTTGTTCAATTCTCTCAGATCCAGAATTGGTCTGAAGCCCTCTGTCTTCTTTGGTATTAGAAAATAAGGGGAGTAGAATCCCGTCCCCTGTTGAAGAAGAGGGACCTCCTCTATTTCCCCCTGGGCAAGGAGGGAGGAGACTTCCTGACCCAAGAGGGCCAGGAGAGATGGGGGAGAATTGAACTGCCTCACCATAGTATAAGGAGGAAGGTCGGAAAAATGGAGTTTGTAACCCTCTCTGATGATAGAGAGGGTCCATTGCTCTGATGTAATTTGCTCCCATCTGGGAGCAAAGTGAGCTAACCTTCCGGGTATGGTGAGGGGCTCTGGTTGTTCTAGAGCCAGAAAAGTTAAGTTCTCTAGGGGCAAGTCAAAACCCCTGAGGGGGTGGAGCCTTCTGAGGCGTAGCAGACGCCGCAGGCTTTGACCTTGCCTGTTTAGGTTGCTGACGTTTAGCAGCAAAACGAGGCTGAGAGGATTGTTGGCCAGTATTTGTGGAAAATCTGGACTTCTTGTAATAAGGCCTCTTAAAAGACTTCTTCTTGGCAGGAGTGGAGGTAGCCTTAGAAAGTCTATCTAAGGTGGCATTTTCTGCGTCCATTTGAGTGGCCTTAATTTGCCACTCCTCACCAAATAAGTTCTCACCTGTACAGGGCAGATTTCGTAAGCCATCTAGGACCCAAGGTTCTAGATCAGAAGCCTGGAGCCAAGCAAGACGTCGGGCTGCTATAGCAATGCCCGAAGCCCTACCAGCACCCTCAAAGGAATCAAAAGCTGCCCTGTTGGAGAACTTTGAAATATCCAAAAGGTGTTTCACTAAGGAAATGAACTGCTCCCTCTTATCCTCAGGGATAAAGGGGGCAAAATGCCGAACTTTTAGAGCGATTTCACTGAGAAACATGCCCATGTAAAGACTATAGGAATTAATCCTGGCTATAAGCATAGTAGCCTGGAAAATTTTCCTGCCAAAAGAGTCTAGAGTCTTACATTCTCGCCCTGGAGGAGTAGAAGAGTGCCTTTTGGTACTCTTTATCTTCTTCATTGCAGACTTCACCACAATAGAATGGTGAGGCAACTGAGTTTTTTGGAAACCAGGAGAAGGGGGGACACGGTACATGGTGTCCAACCTGCGAGAAGAAGGAGACAATGTTAGAGGAGCCTCCCATAAGTCCATCAAGTGTTCTTGAAGGATTTCATGGATAGGCAGGGTAACTGCCTCTTTAGGAGACTTAGAGTATCCTAAAATATCCAGTTTCTTTGATCTGGGTTCCTTTTCAGAGGATGAAGCAATAGAAAGACCTTTAGTCATTTCTATGATGAAGTCCTGAAAGGACAAATCCTCTGGTGGAGACATTCTCCTTTTAGGAGAAGAAGGCTCCTCAGGAAGATCAAGGGAGAACTCATCAGAATCATCAGAGGAGTTAAAATCCTCTGAAGAAGCAGAGTATCCTCTATGTGCTTCCAACGCATGATACGCATACCGTTCGGTATCGACATCGGGCGTACCAGGTATGGGATCGGTACCGGGCAAAAGCCCGGATCCGGCATGCGGAACCGATCTGCGTTTGGAAGACGATGGCCTCGGTTCCGGTATGGAAGCCATTACCGGAACCGGACCCGGTACCGCTGGCTGCGGTACCGAGGGCGTAGCAGCATTAATAAAAGCCAGAATGGCCTGCTGCATGACTTGGACAGTATTGCCCATAGACGCCACTGCTGCCTGGATGTCGGTACCGGTATGGGCCGGTACCCCAGAGCAGTACAACAGGTGATCTGTCGAGGCCGCGCCATCGATGTCAACCTGTGACCCCATGATTGCTTTGGAGGCCGGAGCCTCCCGCCGGGGTTTTTTGGCCTGGGCAGAATCCTCGAACTCAGAATTGAGAGCCTCTCGATCTTTAGAAAGAGATTTGCTTTTAGAGGATTTGCCCACTGGAGTTTTGGTTACCTGAGATCCATCCGGAGAGGAAGACCTGGATGACTGTGATGCTTCTGAAGGAAACAGCACATGGAACTTGTTGGCCCGGTTCTGCAATCCACGTTTCGACATCTGGGAGCAGGATGGGCAGTCCGGTATGGAATGGTCAGGTCCTAAACATTTAAGACACCATTCATGGGTGTCTGTAAGAGGAATGACAGCACTGCACTTGGTACACTTTTTAAAACCAGGAACTGGCTTCTCCATGAGGAGAATTTGTGTAGGCCTGAAGGCCTAACAAAGTACCAAGCTGTGCTGAAGAAAAGAAAAATATATATATTTTTTTTTTTTTCAAAAGAAAGAAAGAGAGACCGGCAGTACCGGTTTCAGAATGGGGAAGGCAGGTACGCGGTCTAAAGAAAACAATAAAATTAACAATTTCTTCAGCGGTGACAGGAACACGACCTGCTGGCTCCGCGGAAAAAAAGAAACTGACGAGAGCTGGTCAGGAAGGCGGGAAGGCAGCGCGCATGTGCAGTGGGAGGCCCCAAAAGCTTTTAATCTGAAAAGCTGGGGAGCTTTCCCGCGCGGGCTCCGTCGGTACCGACGTACCCCATATGTGATGACTTATTCCTGCTTGTTCCTGGAGATAACGTATTACAAAATGCAGGAATCTTAGAACATCATTAATATTAGAATGTGAAATGTAAACAGGGTTGTTGTTGTTGCTGTCGTCGAGTCGATGTCTACACGCTCACTAATAGCAAGGATGAAGTAACAGGCAATCAACATATAATTTATGTGAAAAAAAAGATCTAAGTATAAGAGACTGAAACAAAGTTTATAGGATGGAGCATGCTATGAATGATGATAATCCTTGCTTATTTGCCCTATTCAAACAGAGAGGTCATACACAAGGCTGGAAAACAGCCAGCTTCAGAGAGAGAGAGAGTAATTCAAACATCGGCCGATTGGCAGTACTACTATCAGCATGGAATAAGGCTACAGGCAAAAGCTATGATGGACCTTAGAGTGTGCTATAAATAAAGCAAGAGAACAGAAACTCTGGTTTCTCTGTCAGACACTACTGCAGCCTGGGGTGGGAGGTCACATAGTGACTCATTCAAGAGAGAGAGGGCTGCCTTCCCACTCCTAGCGCTATACAAGTGTTGAGAGGATGGATTTATTTGGAGATTTCCCCATGCTCTGATTTGGCTTCATTAGCCTTAAGTTATGAAGCCCTGCATATTTATTGTTAAAACTTTTCTCCTGCATTCAGAGCTGGCCCCATCACTAGCCAAACTAGGTGCAGTCAGGTAAGGTGGTGGCCCCATGGACAGGCATTTGACTGACTGCTCAGCTGCCTAGTATCCTGTCACCACAAGGAGTCTCGTTGGGCTCTAATTCCCGGTCCTCTCCTCCAATCCCTTTACCTGCTCTGTCTTCAACATTTGTGGACAAAGGGCCTGTTCCCATTGCTCCTAATACCCCAATACCACAACCGGTGAAGCCAGTAGACTCTGGTGTGACTGTAGTTGCTTCCCCTTCGGGGGAAGTAACTCTTAATGACTTATGGGGTGCAATACAAAATACAGATGCTTGTCTTTCTTCTACTGTTACCTCCTTGTGTAAATTCAGATATGAAGTTGTAGATAAAATGCAAGCTATGGATAATAAATTGGTTTCTTTAGATAATGCTATTGCTCGGATAGACTCTCAAGTTAAACCATGTCTTGGAAATTCTGAAGTTTTAATGAAAAATTCTTTAAGTACATGCTATAAATTGGAGGCACTTGAGAATCAAAACCAGGCAAAGAATTTAAGTTTCCTAAATTTCCCCATCACCCATTTGCTTTCACCTGAAATTCTTTTAAAGAAGTATAGTATTGAAGCTAGCAAGATGTGGTAATTTTTCAACTGTATTATGTGCCTTCTCGTGGTGAGATGCCCTTGTTGAGAGAGGTGGCTTCAGCATGGACGACCACAATTTGACTGCTTTTCTTGAAGATACTGCAGATGTCATTTATTTATTTAACAAGTTTTCTATACCACCTTTTTCTTGTATTCAAAGCAGTTTACAGTGAACAAATGAACTTAGAAGTTTACATAGAACAAGGGGATTAAACTTGGAGTTAACAGGGTCAACAAACAATGTTAATTACATGGTGAATAAACCAGACACAGCACTTTAGTAGTGGTGTTTGGTTCTGAATCTATTAAGTTGAAGGTTTTAGGTTTATTCTTTAAGCATAAAGATATTATACTTTGTGGACAGAAACGTTATATATTCCCGGATGTCAGCCAAGCCACCCAGATCCATAGGTGGCAGTTTCTGGACTTAAAAGCACGAGTGTTGGGGTTGGGAGCTACGTATTTCTTGAAATTTCCCTGTAAATGTATTATTGTGTTAGAAGGTCAGACCTATGTCTATAAAGATGTTTTGCAGTTAAAGTGTAATTTCTGGTTGACAGAGAGGCTAAGGGGCTTGTTTACAAAGCTGTGGTAGCGGTTTCCGATCGTTATTGGAGCTGCGGCCCCATTGATTTCAATGGGGCCGCAGCTCCGATAACGATCGGAAACCGCTAACGCGGCTTTGTAAACAAGCCCCTAAGGGTTAATCAATGGGGTAGGTATGGATCAGTTAGACTGCTCCTCTGATTTGGTGTGTTTATTTACACTGTTTTTCCTTTTGAGTTTATGGTTACTTTTCAGCACCCTCTCCCTTGATGTGGACTTTTCCAATTGTTTTTCTTTTCGCTTGAATATAGTAAATTCTATTTCTTTGTTTTTTTGGTTCATTTTCTTTTTGAATTGTATAGTCAAAAAAATCCTATAAATAAAGAGTTAGAACAGTGGTTCGCAACCCAGTCCTCTGGGACCCCCCCCCCCCCCCCAGGCCAGTCAGGTTTTCAGGATATCCACAATGAATATGCATGAGATAAATCTGCATAGGCTGGAAGCAGTGCATGCAAATCTATCTCATGCATATTCTTTGTAGATACCCTGAAAACCTGACTGGACTAGAGATGTCAGAGGACTGGGTTGAGAACCATTGCTTTAGAAAAATCAGAACTATGGTTTATGAGAAAAACAAACAAATGTTTCATTTAGTCCTTTGCATTACAACATCAGACCTTCTAACTGGAAAAGATCTGTGATCATTCCAATACTGAAGAAAAGTGATTTATATGACTGTGGAAATTATTGCACAATTACTCTGATCCCACACGCCAGCAAGATTCTACTCAAGATCATTCAGTGGAGATTATAACCATACCTGGAACGAGAACCACCTGAAGTGCAAGCAGGGTTCAGGAAAGGGTGAGGAATAAGAGACGGCATTGCAGATGTGAGATGGATCCTTGAAAAGACAAAAGAATACCAAAAGGATATTTGTATGTGTTTTATCGACCACAGCAAGGCTTTTGACTGTGTAAACCATGAGAAACTCTGGGTCACATTAAGAAGCATGGGGTATATCAGAATACCTGATAGTTCTCTTGCACAATCCTTTACATTGATCAAGAAGCAACAATTTGAAGAAAACAAGGAGAGGCAGAATGGTTTAAAATCAGCAAAGGTGTATGACAAGGCTGCACACTTTCCCCATATCTGGGTTTTTTTTGTTTTTTTTTATCTTTAACAATTTTACAATAAATCAAGTAAACATACTTTTACAAAAAAGTCCCACATGGAGTGAAATTAAACTGAACAATATGTCAAAAGAGGCAAATTAAAGACTCCAGGGAGGACACCAGCCCACAGAACTAAAGGCGATCCAATCCCAAATTACAAGGAAAACTCAGCCAACAGATGAAGAAAAAAGAGAATGAGGACTGTGAACAGCAAAAACACATTAATTATGGGCCATAAGAATAACATCATTAAACAGAGCTAGACAGAGCACGTTGGGGGTGATACAAAGGAGACCAAATGAGTAGGATCCGTAAATATATATCTAGCAGACTTGTATTTTATAACCCATTTGCAAGGAAATTTCAGGAAAAACAGGGCACCGAGCTGAAGAACTCCAGGCCTCAAGAGAATGAACTCCTTACTCCACTTCTGGGTTTCTCTTGAAACATCATTATACATCTTAATTTTGTGAGTCAGAAACAAATCATCTCTATGTCAGAAATAAAGCCGCATGAGCCAGTCCTGATCCGAAGGCAATGCAAAAGTCACAATCAAAGTTGCAGGGCACACCATCTCAGAAGTCTAATACTGTAGAACTATCTAGGACGTACATTATTAGTACCTGATCCTGAGACTGTTTCTGACGAACGTTGCCATAGGAAGATAATATATTTAGCAATAGATGGAATACCTCAAACATATCTCGAGATAGAGGTACCTTTGGGAAGTTAATTATCCTTAATTTAGACTGTCTAACAGCATTCTCCAAAGATCCAACTTTACTACGCAAAAGGATATTATCTTTCTCCAAAAGCTCCTCCATCCCAGAAATCTTACTGATCAAATGTAACTTGCTTGTTTTAACCTCTGAACTGCCTCCTCCACCTTGGTAGAGCTCAGTGGCACTGACAACTGTAACTTAGCAGTGCCATGGGAGTAAAGGAAAATGCTCCCGCAGCTGTGCAGAGGGAAGCTGGGCTTCAGGCCTCACCGGCTCCCTCTGAAACCAGTCAGGTGCATGCAGTGCCCCTTTGCAGTTAGGGCCATGCGTGTGTGTGTGGAGGGGCTACTGGCACTGTAAGAGGGCTGTTACTGGGGGCTAGAACAGCAAATAGTCTGATGTTAGGAGATGGGGAGACTGCGATTGAAAGGGAGATAATGCTGGGAGGGACTGGAGGGGGGATAATATTGGGGGGCCAGGACTGGAAAAGGACTGTTACTGGGGGCTAGGAGTGGAAATGGTCTGATGCTGGGGGATGGGGAGTCTGGGATGGAAGGGAGATGATGTTGGGAGGAACTGGGATTGGAGGGGGACTGATACTGGGAGGGGGCTAGGACTGGAAATGGACTGATATTGAGGGATGGGGGACTGGAACTGGAAGGGAGATGATGCTGGGAGGGACTAAGACTGGAGGAGGACTGATACTGGGGGCTAGGACTGAAAATAGGCTGATGCTGGGAGATGGGGAGAAGAGGACTAGAAGGGAGTGGATGCTGGGAGGGGCTGGAATTAGAAGGGAGCTGATGCTGGGGAGACTGGAAGGGGTGGGGCTGGGGCTAGGGGAGAAATAAAGAAGCTAGTGGACTGAGGATGTGAGGGGGACAGATAGTTTGTGTGGGAATGAAGAAATAAAGTCATACAGAGGGAATAATTGAGAGGGAGAGGCATAAAAATGAATATTGGGGTAAGAAGGAGGAAAGTCAGGGTTAATGTATATCAGAGTAGCTGAGTGGGTCTGCAGAAGGGGTCTAGGAGGCAGTACTGAGGACAAGGAAATGGGAGGCAGCAGGGACTGGGACTTAGGTGGAGACTTTAAAATTTGGTGGGAGAAAAGAAGAAGGCAGACTCTAAGATTGGCTGGGTATGGGGAGAGTAAGTTGGGATTCAGATGATGGGTCCAGGAGCTGACACAACTTACTGTGCATGCAGCTTTGGCATCAGGCAGCACCATCCCCAGCTTCATCTTTCTTTCTCTGAGTCAGCAACAGCAGCCAATGGTGCCCGTAGCATTCACTGCCAATGTGCGCTGGGCCATTCACCAGAAGTGAATGCTAGAGGCAGCACTGGCTGCTGCGTGCTGACTCAGAGAAAGAAAGATAACACTGGGGCTGGCGCTATGAGTTCTTTCTGCTGCTGACTCAGAAAAAGAAAGAAAATGCCAGGGATGGTGTCGCACAGGGCCGGATTTACCTTGAGTGAGGCCCTACGCCAATAAAAATTGTGGGCCCCCAGCAGGGGCGGCCCAAGGGGGGTGCGGGGCCTCATTTGCATAAGAGGCCTCATTTGCATAAATATTTGCATAATGTCACCATATACTAACTTTTAGTAAACGTGCCTCTTAATGAGTGTATGGATAAAGAAAGACTAAAAGATTTCTACATTACTATAATCTAGTGTCAACTGCCAGACACATTAGGAACTACTACAAACACTGCCCATTTAGAACCCATAGCAAACCCGCCGTATCCTAACAGCACTACCAGGACTCACAAAGCACCATACTCTACCAATCAAAAGGCAACACTGCAAATATTAAACCAATACATTTCAGAGAACAACAATACATGACCTACTGGGGAAAGAGAACAAGTGGCAATGTCAAATAGGAATTATATAAACAGAACACCTCAGCTCATTAACACATGCAGAACATAGACCATCACCAAACAAGTAATCACAATTTAGAAACAGGAAGACAATAATTAAACTGGGAATCCCAAAAGCCAAACTTGGAATGTACAACACTGTAGAAATAAAACTATACATTAATTTGCTCTTGTACTAAACAAAGCGCAGACGTTAATGATGCACATTTACCAGAGCTGACATATTCCAATTAATAAATTCAAAATAAAGAGATATTTTTCTACCTTTTGTGCATTTTTTTCAGCTGCAATTGCTCCAGCCACTTTCTTCTGGTTTCTTCGTGTCTTCTGCTAACTCTCCATCGTCTGCTGTCCATTTGTCCTTTCTTCTCTCTTCTAGTTTTTTTCCATTCTCTCTCTACATCTGCTTTAACATACTAATCTTTCTCCTTTTGCTCTTTCCTCATTCCTATTTCATCCACTCAAATTTTACCCCTCCATCCTCAATCCCCACTTACTCTCCCAATACCCGGCCAATTGTAGATTTTTTATTCCTCCCACACAAAATATTTTTCCCTTCTCCATTTTACTCTTCCAGCCCCATCCCCATTCTAATCCTCCCCCAACATCAGCTCCCTTCTAGTTCCAGCCTCACCCAGCATCCATTCCCTTCTATTCCCTGCATCAGCCCATTTCCAGTCCTAGCCACCCATCAGCCCATTTCCAGTCCTAGCAACCCCCCAACCCAATACCAGTCCTAGCCCCCCATCAACCCACTTACAGTCCTAACCCCCCATCACCCCATTTCAGTTTAGGCCCCCCCTATAACCCATTACCAGTCCTAACCCCCCCATCAGCCCACTTCCAGTCCTAACCCCATCAACCCATTTCCAGTCAGCCCCCCATAGCCCATTGCCAGTCCTAACCCCCCCCAACAGCCCACAGCCCACAGCCCATTACCAGTCCTAACCCCATCAGCCCACCTCCAGCCTTAACCCCCCCAGCCAATTTCCAGTCCCAGCCCCCCCCAATAGCCCATTACCAGTCCTACCCCCCCCCCCATCGGCCTAAAGTAACATTTAATTTAAAAAAAAACACTGGCTGCTACCGCTGCCGCCGCGGCAGCATGGATCGACCCGCGGGGCCCCCTCTGCCCGGCTGAATCGTCCGTCCGTCCCTCCCTCCCTCCGTGCCGGCTTTGAGAGGCATGAAGGGAGAGTGTCTCCCTCGCATCTCTGTTAAGCCCGCAGGGGCTGATGGGAAGCGGACGATTCAGCCGGGCAGAGGGGGCCCCGCGGGTCGGTTCATGCTGCCGCGGCAGCAGAGGGGGCCCCGCAGGAACAGTCCATGCTGCTGCGGCGGCAGCCAGCGTTTTTTTTTTTTAATTTAATTTTAAGGCGGCTATTTTTGTGGGCCCTTGTCAGCTGTGGGCCCTATGCCACAGCGTAGGTGGCGTATAGGTAAATCCGGCCCTGGTGTCGCACAATATTTTTCTCAAGGGGAGGGCAGAGATAGGGAGAAACAGACAGATGGGATATGCTGGATTGATGGGGGGGGGGAATATATATATAGAGAGAGGGGTGAAGATTTTAAATTATGAGAGAGCAGGGACATATCGGCCTAGTTTGGGGAGGAACAGGGGGAAAGAGAGAAGATGCTGGGCTGGAAGGGAAGATAGGTGAGATGCCAGTCCATGGCAGGGGGAGATGATGGAGAAGGGGAAGGGGATAGAAAGCTGATGGTCTATAGGGGAGGTGGTCAATGGGAGGGGGGGGGAAATGGCTGCAGATGTGGAAGAGTAAGCAGGAGATGCTGGACTTTGGGGGTAAAGCAGAAGGGTGAAGAGATTGGAAGATACTGAATTGGGGTGGTGAGAGGGATGGGGAAATGGTGGGTATGATGAAACTTCTTGAAAGAGGCAGTGGGAAATTGGCAAGGAGATGAGAGAGGAGGATGGTGATTACAGAGGGTTGAAATATGGTAATGGAGAGTGGGTGAAAGACAGAGAGGAATAAGAGACTAGCGAAGGAATGAGATGAGAAATGGCACAGCTGAGCTGGAGGTTAGAAGAGTAGACGGAAAGTTGCTAGGTGAAAAGTCAAAAGGGGATTGAAGATGGTGGGTTGAAATTTGAGTGGATGAATGAGTAAAGAAAGAAATGGAGAAAAAAACAAACAGTGAAAGATCAGAATGTCAGAGGCAGATGTAGACAGAAAATGGAAAAAAAAATAGGGGAAGAAAGAAGAAAAGACAAATGGACAGCCAGAAAATGGAGAGTTAAGAGAAGTCATGAAGAACGCAGAAGAGAGAGACTGGGGCAATTGTGAATGAAAAATAAAATGCCCAAACAACAAATGGTAGAAAACAAAGTATTTTATTTTGAATCTATTAACTGGAATATATCAGTTGTGGCAAAAGTGCATCACTGATGTCCTCGCGCTTTGTTCAGTACAAGAGGAAATTAATTTCATAGTTTTATTTTTCCAATGTTGTGGTGCATTCAGAATTTGGCTTTTGGGGTTCCCAGTTCAAATATTGTCTTCATACAGTATTTCTAAATTGTAATCCCTTGTTCTGTATATGGTGACGGTGTGTCTGTTTTGCGTTTATGACAGAACTGTGCTATTCTGTTCATGTATTTTCTGTGTAGCAGACCCACTTGTTCTCTTTTCCCAATAGGATATGTATTGGTTTAATATTTGTATTGTTACCTTTTGATAAGTAGGGTTTGGTGCTGTGTGAGTCCTGGTAGTGCTGCTATGATATGGTGGGTTTGCTACGGGTTCTAAGTGTACTAAATGGTGAAGAACACTCCACTTCAAACTATTGGCTCTTAAACAGTAATGGCAAATTATTTGTCATACGTAGTCTCAGATCAAACTTGCGCTTATGATCACATTTTTCAGTGAAACATAAATGGCGCTTGATGACATCAATGACTACTAGATATTTGTTTTCTCATGCTGATATGTAGATAAAACTTTAATACTTATTCTTGATATCTTTTTTATCTTTTTTATCTATTTGCGTGCCAGTGTTCAGAGTCCTATTCACATTTAAAATAATCTATCCGAGCATGTGAGGCAGAACAGACTTAGCTTGCTCTATGTTGTTCTCTTCTGCTCAGCTTTCCAGAGTATAACAATTCTCCATACGCCTCACTCATTCAGCGCCTTCGCGTTTTACTCCTATCCGGAGTTCCTCTTGAAGAAACTGAGTATAATTGGAAAACAACGTGTGAGATTAAAACTGCTTTAAAACAATCATTCAAAGCTCACCTAAACTTAGATAGCTCTACCCAATGTGAAATCTATCTAATGTGAAATCTTATTCTTACTTGCTAATGGTTGCTGCCCACGTTTCTTGTCAGATGTTCTGATTTTCTTGTTTCCTTTGCTTTCTCTGTCAGACAACGCCGCGCATGCGGGTTGTGAATTACTACCCCCTTATATACAGATGATGCTTAGCACTCATCTGCATAATTGCCACTCTACTGATTCATTTAAACCTAATGGTTGTACTGTGTCCAATAAAAAGATCCACCTTTGCTCGTAAAACAATAGAGTTTCATCTAGCGTTTTGCCTCTCCGTGCAAAGGTGATATGATCTATGCAAAAGCATCGTAACTGTAGATAGTCATGACCCATTTCAACACAATGTTTAACTAGAGGTGCAGTCATAATTTTGTTTATCAGACGACTCTTGTGTTCCTGGATACGAGACTTAAGCCTCCGGCTTGTTTTTCCTACATATAACTTCTGGCACGGGCATCTAATGGCGTAAACAACGGACGTGGTGTCACAAGTTGTAGCCTTGTTCAATTGATAGGTTTTCCCTGAATGCGTGAAATTTGTAATACTATCTGTAATTGGGCATATTGAGCAGTGGCCACAGGCTGTGTGTCCTTTATTCAATATTTCGTGTTGGGCTTCCTTCTCTATGTCGGATTTAGGACACAAGTGTTCCTTAAGATTAGTGTGTCTCTGCCACACACATCTCACTGTTTTGGTTGCCAAACCAGGAATTGTTCTTAACAAATCAAGATGTTTATGTACTATCTTTTGAATTTGATGACTGAGAGGGGAAAACTTGGTAATGAGATTCACGCTCTCTGCTTGCTGTCTCTTATTGGTTTCATTTTCCATATTGAGCAGCCAAGCGCGATCATTATTCAGTGCCCTCTGATAGGCTCTCCTCGAAATCTGCGCAGGATAGCCCCGAACTGCAAAATCTTTAAGCAGTTGTTTGGATTTCTTCTTAAAATCTGCCTTTTCGGAACAATTCCTCCGAAACCGGAGGAATTGAGAAAACGGCAGACTATTTTTTAATCGAAGGGGATGAGCACTATTATAATGTAGAAAGGTATTTCGAGTAACTGGTTTCTTATAAATTGTGGTTTCCCATCCTGTTTCTCGCTTAGTAACAGCCAAATCTAAAAATACTATACTCATTGGATTTATCGTTGATGTAAACTGTATCGCCTTGTTACGGCCATTAAGCCAGGTAATAAACTCATAGGCTGTAGCTTCAGTGCCTTTCCAGAGGACAAAAATGTCATCTATGTAACGCGTCCACATTCTCAGTTGATGATGCCATGTTGATGTTTTGAGCCATTGATGCTCAAAATCGCCCATAAACGGGTTCTAAGTGAGCAGGGGTTTGTAGTAATGCACCTGGCAGTTGGCACTGACGGATAGTATTGCAGAAATATGGTAGCCTTTCTTTATCCTCACCGTACATGCAAATGGTTTTCAGAAAATCATTAAGAGGCATGTTTACTAAAGGTTAATGTGCATTCACAAGTGCAGCAAAACCCATTTATTTCTATGGGCAAAGTAGCACTTAATGCACATTAATGTTTAGTAGACATGCCCCTTAAGTCATTGTTAGGACAAAAGCAGACTTGTGAAGGACTCCGTTGAAAGCTGCTGACAATTTTAGATGGGCAGCATATACATTTTAAAATAAAATAAATTAGATTTATACAAATGAGTTCAATGAGACTCCACACATGGCCCCTCAACACCTTTGGGTATGAAGAAAATCATTAAGAGGCATGTACAAAGATTCAACTTGTCTAAGCCATGGTATTTTCAATAATGTAATATGGATTCAAATGTTGGAGAGTGAAGAAGAAAGACGAAGAAAATTATAGTTCTGGTGAAGAATACTGTGTATACCATGGACTTCCTGAAGAACAACTCAGTTGGTACTAGAAGCTCAAATGACAAGACTTTGACTTTCATACTTTGGACACATCATGAGAAGAGAAAGATTAGAGAAAGACATCATGCTTGGCAAATTTGAATATTGGCACAAAAGAGGAAGATCAGTGACGTGATACAATAACAGCCAGTACAGATACCACTCTCTCAATAATTAGCTATCTGACTGAAGATCGAATATTGTTTAGGTCAACTATCCAGTGGGTCACCATAGGTCGACATTAACTCTACAGCACCTAACAACACCAACAGCCTCAGAAAATAGTGTGGTTGCCATGTTAGTCCACTTTTAAACAAAAAAAGAAAAAAAGTATAAAATGAAAATGAAAAAAGAGTATTCTTTTTTGTTTTATTACCTCAAAAAAGTTAGGAATGTTAAAACTAGCCTTGCTACTTTATCAGTGCGTAATACATTTTCATGGGTGCTAAATATGTCATGCTGTATATCAGGTAATTAGATGACTTCACAAAAATAATTTGTGTTTTGCTATGTGTTCTAAATACAGTGGAAAACAGTCCAAAGTAATAGAAAAAAATATCCCAGCTATGTCATGTGATTGTAATATGATGCTACAGTAAAACATCTGACATAACGAGGTCAAAGGGCAGCAAGTTACAGCTCCTAGAATTTCTTGATTACAATATGGATACTTTGGGGCCCTTTAACTACAGGGCATTGTGATTTTGCCTCTAACGCACTGATAAAGTACAAATCCCAGGTGCATTAGGACAACACCAGAGCATTAACTGCTGTGAGAATGGAAGAAGGGTTCTGGGCAGTTATCATGGTGCACATGGCCATACTGCAGTACAATAATAGAGTGCGTGCATGCAGCACTACCTATGAAGGTGGCGGTGAGTGCATCCCTGCTACTAGCCCACTGTGCAGATACTGCGGGTGCGCTGCCTGTGTGGCGCTCGCCCCTCCACTTGCAACCCTAACACGCCATGGATAATTAGCTCCAAAATCTAGTGTGAACTGTCATGGCCCCGTGCTAGTTGTCAACGCATATTCAATGCATACCTTTTGCTCGTGCCAGACCCTCACTAACGGCTGATGCCCTTTAATAAAAGACCCCCCTTTGTAATTGTAATGCTCTCCTAGGAAAATTTCTGATCTGATATCTTACAAAGCTTCCTCGATAAGCAATTCTCTCAATAAAAGTGTTGAACATACAGTGTACTATAACGAATTACAATGATAACTACAACATGCTGCACCAGAGACGTGGATGATAAACGTTATGTTCACAGCTTAAAGCCTTTGTCTCCTGCTTGTTTTCTTTGGAAGTCCTTGGAAGGCTGCTGTGAGTCTGATAAGGCTTTTGGGAGCTTTTCTGTCTGGCTCATTTAAAACAGGGTTCAGATAGCTATAACATTTTGACCCCTTTTTTCTTTACAAAGTAATTGCTAGGCCAAAGTGCAATAAACATTTGGTTAAAAGTATTTAGAAGAGAAAGGCCAGTTAGTAGACAACATGAAGTCTTTTTCTCATACCATTTTATATTTTTAAAGTGACAGATTGCTATGGCAGAAGCCGTAAAAACAATCTTCAAGCACCATTCTGATTGCCGAGACCGTTAGGCTTTCACACAATTTCCATGTAATACAGACATTTTCAGTGCCTCCTTGTTGTTTAGTTAGTTTCTCAGGACTTAGGTTTCCTGTGATGTCTCTCTCTCTAATGCTGTTTGTGTCTGTCTCTCTTTCACTCTTCTTCACTTTACCATACACTCAGTCTTCCTGTTTCTTCTCTCGTTCCTTCTGTTCCTCTCTCCCTTTCTCTAGCTGTCTCTGCTGCTGTGGCTTTCACCCCTCACTCTTCTCCCCTTTATTGGGTGGGTACCTGCTGGCAGAAGAACAAAGTGGTATTTGTTGTACATTTTGATATGACCCAGTAGAGAGTTCTCAACTTTTTTTATGAGTTAAGGTCATTACTCTGATAACTGGTCCATATCCAGTAGGAATACCTTTAGAAGAGCTTGTTCATCTGTGAAATCCATGGATATGATTTCTACTTCCCTTCCACTATGACTGGCATTGTTCTCTATCTAATTAATTCCAGATCTGTAGGGAAGAAGATCTCGATTGTGACTTCCTTATGGAATCTCACATTAATGTATGATGCATCACTAAATTCTGGTGGTCATATTAAATCAGTTATGTTCTCCTAGATATTTGTAGGAGCACCAGTCATGAACTGGTCAACATGGAGGAGAAGTGCTGGTGTTATATTATCATTTACAAGAAGAATTTGATCCTTTATTTGATTCAGATTGATTAGTTTTTAAGTTATGTCAGTTTTGGACTTTCACAATTAACATGCACGCTCACCCCTGAAAAGGCCCAAACCTTGGATTTGGGTTTTATGCAGAACGCTGCAGCTGGCTTCTGTGATTTATCTATTGTACCGGTGCCTTGATCTAGCTATTCTCCACTTAGCTTGAAATCCCAGAGGGCGACAAAGCAAACTAATGAAATAGGGCTAATGCTGTAGGGTGTGATCAGTTTCTTACATCTTTTGTCCTCCTTAGTTTCTGAATTGGATTAATCATTTACTTTCTCCTGGATAACTTTAGAACAGGGGTTCTCAACCCAGTCCTTGGGACACACCTAGACAGTCGGGTTTTCAAAATAACCACAATGACTATCTGAGGCAGTGTATTCAGATTTCTCTCATGCATATTCATTGTGATTATTCTGAAAATCTGACGAGCTAGTGCATCCCGAGGACTGGGCTCTCAACATTCGAATGGAAGATATTTCATATTCCGAAGCATTCTCAAGTCCAAATCTTTTTGTGATAAGAGATTTGGGCATAGCTGAGATTGCTGTTGATATTTATGGACTCATGCATTTGTTTTTTTTTGTATTTTTATGTCTTGTTTTTATGAATGTATACAGTAGGTCTGGCTTTTATATTATTATATTTATGTATTGTTTTATAGTAAATTTTGTTATCTGCTGAGAACAAGCTAATTTTGATTTTCAGGCTACAAAATGTTTTTCAAAAAAAGATAATCGGGGGTGGGTGGGTGATTGTTTCCTCCCTTGAAATATGAATGACATTCTTTTCATTTATGTATGCTTATTAAGTGTTTTGTTTTGTACCAAACTATGAATGTAAGTTGAAATTAAGCATTAGGCAGGCTAGAAATTAAATGAATGAATTTGCTTTTATAGCTATTTCTATGATTTTGTCTTTTATTTCCTTTCACCTGTCCATCCCTCTACCCTGTTCTCTTGCACGTTTACACCAGTCCTTACCCAGCTCATCCCCCTTTGATCAGTCAGGCCCGTGCTCAGTCTCTCATTCTTCCATCGGAGCTGAGTTCTGTTTTCTATTTGTGGTGCTGTGGGATCACTGATGAAGCTTCTATTTCCTTTATTGACTAGTTCTCAACAAATCAGAAAATGAAAGTGGGAAGTATGTAGGATTATGCGGTACTATATTACCAAGGGGAAATTCCGCATACTTTTCTTTCAGGCAATCTGGCAATGAAAGCTGAAGCACCTTGTTTTTTTTAGTGATTTATTGAAAAAAAGATGTGTCAGTATGTATAGAAAAATGAGGTAGTCATTCTTAGCAGCAACAATAGTTTCTGTTATATGCAAAGCTCCTATAAGATACAAAACAAATGTAAAATCCTAACCTAATATCAGTTTCCCCAACAAGTTAGTCCAATAAAAAGATATATTGTTCTGATTTCTTTTTATTTATCAACCTTAACAATGGACTAACACGGAAACCACATTACTTTATCTCAATAAAACCTAAATACCAAATATGTCACAAGGTCTGTTTCACAATTTTGAAACTAACAGAAGTTATCTAGCTACTCCCAAGATTATCAAAATAAGAAGGATCACAGCTGTACAGCCTGTCAAAGGCAAAAGGAGGAGCCAGTCTCCCATCCCAACCCAGACGTCAGCTGCCACTCCACAGTCAAGCAAGGTGTGCTTTTTTTTTCTGTCTCTAGTTACAAGAGAGCAAGTTGGCAAAGTCTCTTCTAGTTCAGCGTGTGCCTGTAGTGCATTTTAGATGTTGGTTGTAAGAGTAATACTGATGGACAGTCTGTGCCAAAGAGTCAATGCACCAGTCTGAAAGGCAGAAAAATGTGTGGTAAAAAGAAAAAAAGCAAAGATTTTGTATCTGCAGACATTTTTATGACATATGCTTGGTTATTAGTAACATATGTAGGCTAGTGCTTGTCATTTTGATTGGTTAGGCCAGAGCTTATTGGGTTCTACTGGCAGAATTCTATCATGTGGCAGTCAGATACATTTGTGCTACTAGCAATGAAAGCCAGAAGCAGGTGATGGTGGCCTGTTTTCTAGTTCTGGTCTCAGGAAGGTTCATGTTCATTGTTGCATCTTCTAAGGGCTTTGGAGCTGGTCTTAGGGGTAGGAAGGCTTGAGGTTCTGCTTCTCTTCGCTTACATAGTGGTGTAACAATGAACAATGTCTCTTTCATTCTTCATACACACAGGCAGCTTGTAGGTTATGTAACATCGTAAGTCAAGAATGCTTTGCTTTGGGGAATCCATGAAGGTTTGGTTCTGTAGCCCTACAAGTGGCACTACAAGACCAGTGGAGACTTTCTGGCTTTTGCCATAGAAGACCATAAATGGAGGTAGGGGGTAAGTTACAGCCATACCTCTCCCCCAGCTAAAGAATCTAACTCTGGTGTGCAAAATCTGCTCAAACCATGGAGTTAAAACCTTGTCTTCCATACAAATGCATGCTCATCGCATCCTTTCTTAATGCAACAAGGCCATGAATTTGCAACAGGCTTTTGGAAGGAATATCACAAGAAAGACTGGAATAATCCCTTTTCAGATAATTCAGCTAGCAGTGCAATTAAACGGGATGTTTAAGAAGATGCTTCCCTTGTTCTAATATATTTCAGTGCAGTGACTTAATGGCACTTAGCAACAAGAGATATCATAGGTTTTGAAAGCAACTCTCATTTTGGCACTTAACCATGTTATTTTCTTTAAAACACTTTAATATCTCCTCCAGAATGAACTCTGAGCTTGAAAGACAGGGGAATCTTGAGTGCAGAGCTTTCTACTGGGGGAGATCTTGAGTCAGAAGCAAAATAACAAAAGATTTTTTTGCTTAAGTACTATACAGTGTTGGGATATTCTGGCTTAGGAATAGGTTTTGCCTTATGTGCTGTTTGTGACTATAATCCTGCCGCCTGTGGCTTGCACGAGCACCCTGTATGAATGGCACAAGAAGACAGAGCATTTGGGCTATCCAAGAACAAGAAGGTGTCTGTGGCCTAGTACAGTCTGGAAGAAACCTTACTCTGCATAGGAATATGCGGTGTTAGGCCTAGAAAGCAAATACAGGCCAAGCCAGGAAATAATTAACAGAAAAATAATTAAAAGAAAATTCTCTAGCCCTGAAGAATGGATGCAATCAGTGCCGGGAAATAGAAGACCATAAGTGGGCCCCAAGGAATGCAGGAGGGATGCGGTCCACAGCACAGATAAGGAAGACCTTGGAATATAGCTGCAGACCCTAAGACATAATCATGAGGGAGGGGGTCCTACCTGGAGAGCTTTTGCAAACTTCTGCAAGCGGTACTCTAATTTTAACAAGCAGTGCTAGCAGATTTTTGCAGAAGGTTCAAAATTGTGCAGGCGGCTTTACAACGTTTTGTAGGAAGTATAGCAGATTTGTGCACACGGAACAAGACTCAGTGCAGAAGTTGCTACAGAGAAGGATATATAAGAGAGCAAGCTACAGAGCTCGAGGCTGCAGCGGCCTTCTCTTTCCCCGATGGGAGGGAGAATGTTGCTTGCCTTCAGATCCCTAAGACAGACCTTGTTCCTGTGCTTATGGAGTTTGCTTGTTTAAATAAAAAGGGTTTTTTTTTTTGCTGACAAGAAACTGTGATCTGAGTTCCTTTTTTTTGTTTTTCCCCTGGTGTACGGGTCCCATGTGCTCCAGGCAATCTTGGTAACTATTAGGGATGCTTTTGTAGGTAAGAACCCGCCTACAACAGACTTCTTGTTTTTTTCACATCTAACCATTTAACCATCCCAGCAAACCAAATCTCCCTCTACTTAAATTCAGAAATCACTTTAACAGCCATATAAAGCTTGATATCTAATTACTTTGACTTATGTGGCAAGCAGTATAGTATTTAAGCACTAAAACATGACAGGAGGTGCACTGGGACCTTTCAGATCTATCCTGTCCTATTCACCCGACAACCAGTCTGCAGCCCACTACAATGAATATGCTTACATAAAACGGTAACTGAATTCAAGAAGGCCTGGGAGAGGCACAGAGGATCATTAGGTGCAAAAAAACCCCAAATCCATATAGCAGAAGAGTGACCTAGTGACCTATATTTAGAGTACCCTATTTTATTTATTTATTTTTTTTATTTAACTGTTCTTTTATACCCTTTTCATGGGGGCAAAGCGGCATACATTTTAACCAACAAATCATTACAATAAACAATAGGAACTTATATACATGAACTGATGACATATAATTTTTCTGCTATACCTTTCCTGTTTTATGATAATTTTCTGTTCATGTGTTTTTTTGTTTAATTTGCTATTGTAAACCACATTGTTTTTTTTTTTATAGATATGCGGTATATCAAATAACATAACATAACATAGCATTCTAATGAGCCCCACCCATCCCCCACTCTCACTAGGGAAGAGATGGGAAGCTTCTCGCAACCACGAAATAACATTCCCTCTTGATTTCTTTACTATATCTGAACATCTACAGCTTCCATGGGATGTGATGCTGCCTGCATCCTAATGCAAGGAAAAGAAATAGAGGAAATTATTGGCTAAAAGAATGAAAAATGCTTGGTGGAATTTGAGAAGGAAGGCCCATAAACCAAAGCATTCTCTCGCCTCCAGTTGTTCCAAAAGGAATAGACTAGCATCAGAAAATAGTTCTTCAACAGACCACAGTCTGGATGGATGGAATGGGATCAGGCAGAGACACTGGAAGAGAAGTAAAGGTCACTTCCGTGGTCCAGTTTTTAAATTTAATCAAACATGTTGCAAGGGCACTACAGAGCGCATGCACAAATATATAGAGACAAATGTTATGAACAACTTAAAAAATGTTATGCCTTTAAGATTTCTACAACCTCAGGATCAATCAGGCTGTTTTGATGGTTCCTACAGTACGCTTTATGTAAAAAGTCAAATAGTGGGCCAGATCTCTTACCAGTGCCAATCCAATACTGCGGAATAAGTTTACTGTTGATTCTCATAAAGAAAACAACTTACTAAAATTTAGAAGATCTTAAAAGCTTATTTAGGCAGCCCTATGGGCATTCATCTTATTTAATTGTGTAAGTGCATGCCTGTTTCCATAAATTTGTCCTTTGTAATATAATATTATGTCGAATGATAAGCCGCATAGAAATGTTATGATTTGCAGGATAGAAATACTTTCATATAAATAAATTCCAAAATGCTGAAGGTTGGAAACATAAACGAGCACAGAGAAAATAGAATACGTAGCCATCAGCAAAGTAATTCATTAAATAAGCATTGAAAGGAAATTATATAGTCCTTCAATAAATCAAAACATAATCACATCAATGACAATAAATTCTATAAGTTACTTCATTGATTCAACTTAAAATCACAGTGTTATGTATTAGTTTGGAAGCAATCTTAAGTTTCTTCAGCAGAAGTCTTGGGATTCCAGTGGCAGATGGACTCCAGTGATTTCGGTTCTGAATCTTTGTCCAAAATAGTTTTACAAAAGGACATTAGCTCCAGGAAGGGCAAAACATGGCCTTTGCCCCATATCTGCTGCAACAGTCTGTTCCTATAAGAGGTCTGCGCAGATGTGACATTGGTGGGGATACAGCCTCCGGTAAGACGTTTTCCCGGGAATTCTTCCCTCCCTCTGCCATGTCTCTCAGGCCACAGCGGTATGGCAAGATTAAACCAGAGCCTTTGCCCCACCCAGAACAATGTATTCAAGAGCAGGGAGGAAGCAAAGCCACTTTTGTTTTTCTCCTCTGTTATTAACCCAGGCCAAGTGCTCTTGTTTGCACTTTTGAAGTATTGCACAGCGCAGATGTCCTGACCTACAGCTCAATGAATGTCCCATGTTTATCTAATAAAAGTGTAATTGAGGCGCCTCGTCACTCCTCTTCCAGGCATTTCTGTCGACCCCATCCGCCCTGCCAGTCAGGTTTTCCGCTAAGGTCCCTTTCAAACATTAATCAATCAGTTAAGGTTTTAATACTATTTCCCTTCATTGTTGCTTTTTGGCAATTAGCTACAGTAATTTCCACGAGAGCCCGTCTTGCTCTATTGTGCAGGGACCCTGACGGATGTACCGCTCACTTTTTATCTTTCCTTTCATAATGACCAAAAGTTCCTGACTTATATAAAACCGAGACATTTCAGAGTGGGACTACTCCAGCTCAGTCTGCTGGAGACGGGATCCATGGACTACTAAGGATATAGCAAGCCAGAAGAGGAGAAGATTGTCATTTGCAGGTGCCCTGAAGTTTACACTAAGGTATAGTCCTTTCTCAGACCCTGTAAGAAGGCCCTTTAGCAGGTCAATAACATTGATTGATTCATCGAGGCTTATGGTCAACTTTTTAGCTTAAGCTGCCTGTGCTTGGAAATCTTGCAGTTCTTTTCAAATTAGAAGACTTTCTGCAGAATTATTCTAGTGGCTTTGCTTTGGAAGTGAAAATAAATAAAAATAATGAGAGGAGTAGCGCGGCAAATGCACCCTGTGCCTTTCGATTCATACAGCGAACTGGACGTCAGCCGCCGGATAAGTGAATGCAGGGAAATCTCCATTTATTAGACCATTGTTCTGGGAGGCTTCAATTCGCTGATTCTGAATCTCCATCTATTTTTTGCTGCTGATTAGAGCTCAGCTTTGTTTGCTGACACTTTAGGATGGGGTTTCACTTGAAGAAGGACAAGCTGAGGGAGATAGGAATTCGCTGGTGTCAGCCCTACTTCCAACTGTTGATGGTTATCTACAATCACTTAAAACAATAGACAAAATTTTTCAACAAATATTTAGAAAACTAGATTGGGGGAGGGGGGTAATGCTTGGATAGGAAATTAGATTACTTATGTATAACGGGGTTTCTCTGTGGACAGCAGGATAAGTCAGCCACACACTTAGATGGCTAAAGAAATGACAGCTGGTAGCTAGGGTGTCACTTACCTCTCCAGGTAGCAGCCTGCAGGTTACAGTTCTGAGGAGAGAGAGGAGAGTCCGCTACCCTGCTGCTTTGGAGATGGGATTGTAATCTTGCTGGTTGACACTTGGAACAGTTATTAGCACTGCCATCCTCAGTTTCTGAGTTATCTTCTGCTGGCTTCATTTCAACTGGCAATAATAGTGATAATTTCAATCTTTATCACAGCTGGAAAATGCACCAGTGACAGAAAGCAAAATGTAAATTTTTGTGAACTTTGTTAGTTACATGTAAATTCATGAGGTCTTGGAAAATAAAGAAAGGAACCCAGATTCAATTAAACTATTCTGTCAGTTATTACCTGTTCACTTTTCACTTTCTCTTTCTGTGGTTTCAGATGAATTACCCAGGACTCTTTGGGCTGCTGGCATTCACCATCCTCGTGCCAGGTACTGTGAAATCTCTTTTGTTCATTTCCAGTGATCTGAGTACTTTTGGGCAATTAGTCTGGTAACTGCTCAAATATGCATCTTTATCTAAATTAATGACATCTGGAACTTCCTCAATTAGTTTGTCCACTCACTGGTTCTTTAAAGCCCAAGGACCTGTTTTCTACAAATATTTATATGGTGGTAAAGGTTATTTTCCGAAACTGGGCCGTTAGGGTTCATCTGTATCATTCCTCGCTGCCTTTCTCCATGCTATTGTGCTTTAATATTGTTTATTGTTAACTTGGGTTTCTGGAAATTCCTCTCCTACCATTTTATCACTTCTAAATTAGTATGCCAGATACCAGCAAGATGAAAAATTGCTTTTTATTGGTCCATTACAACCCAGTTTTGTCAATAAAGCTGCCTATTAGTACAAGACAGTTTGCAGTGGGATCTATGCAAAGATACCACTGGGTGAACTGGTGTTTGAACAGACTCTCCTTTATTTGTTTTGCTCATACTGTCCTGACCTGAGGTAGGGGGTTTTAGCTCCCAAAAAGGTCATCCCATATAAAGGTATCACCTTATATTCTTTTTAATTTATTAATCTTTGTCACTGTGTCCTGGGAGGGGTAATAGGTGTTGAGCGTAGCACTGCACAAACATTTTGAAAATGCATTCCTATGGTTCTGTTTCCAGATGAGCTGGCGCTTAGGCATCAGCAAATGAAGCTTATACATTTCTTTCTGGACAAAAGGGTTCACCCAGGAACTGAAATGGGGACTTTTAAGTATTTCTTTACTAAGCGTCCCTTTTACTAAAGCCCGATAACTGGTGAATATGCACTTTAAGATGCAGCAACTGGCAGCTGGGAATTCTAGCATTTATTTATTTTATTTAGCCAGTTTTGTATACCACCTTATCCTTCAATCAAAGTGGTTAGGGTTATAACGAGGGGTCTACATTAAACATAGGTGACAAGATGTACATATATTCCTGGATGTTGAGTCCCAGGTCTTAAATGTTGGTGTATGGTGGCTGTAGCGGCAAGGCTGCGTGGGTTGGGAGTTAAGGTTCTTGTTCATATGAGGCCATGAACAGGTGGGTTTTGAGGGATTTGTGGAAGTCCTTGAGGTCCTTTTGTGCTCTTAGTTCCTCAGGGAACGAGTTCCATGGGGAACATACCAGCGGGTACTCGGTAAAATGTACGGTAATCGGCCATCGCATGATGGGGAGGGAAGTGGGCAGTGTGCGCATGGAGATCACATTGCTGCTAGCGCAAGGGCAATTGTCGCATACTCACTGGCAATCTGGCAATTAGCATGCATGCACAAATGACACCTCTGTGGGTGGTGTTAAGTGCACTGCACATCATGATAATCCGTCCTGCATTAACGGCTGGGAACATGCTGGTCATGCTGTGGAGGCTTTGCACTTCATGTGTGTGAGGCTCTGTGCTTGACGTGGGCTTTAGTAAAAGGGGTCCTAAGAAGATCAGTTTATATAGCATTTTCCTCATGTAAATAGCTTTTATAATCTTGTGCAGGGATACATATGTGCACTAAGAAGAGCATGCCTGCTTTTACACAGGCTGCATATGAGTGCATGGTATAAGCCTGCACTGGGGTGGCATATTTTATAAAAACATTAGGGTATGCATGCATAGAGTGCACATGTACACACATACTTGTGTCTTCTTTACATACATACATGTGTGCACTATCATCTTAGGTATCTTTGTGCTTTTATGCAATAGGTTATGTTGTTCTTATAAACTAGACATCATGTCGGCATCCTGCTATGAAATTACATCCCCACTTCCACCTCTACTGCCCACATAAACACTGCTGCCACTGGCCACGGGAAGATTCGGTCCATTAGTTTTGTATTTGAATATGATTCGGTGATAGTGGCAAGCTGCTTTCCATATACTTATGCATGAATGTCTTCAGCCCTGCCTGTACCTTGTAGCACTATGCAAATGATGAGCAGTAGTAACATCAGAAGCCAGGTGAAGCCAGTTATTATATTTCAGGAATTCTACAGCAAATGTGGTTCAGAAGACAGAAGCTTCTTGTCCTTAGCTACCATCAACTGCTGGTTTAGGAAAAATCTTGTTTTGATTTAGGACGAACAAGCTAATGTGATAGGAAAACATGATGACAAGGCTGATGTTTTTCTTCTATAGTGTTTTTCTTCTATAATATGCTGTTTTTTAAGTGTATTTCAATCTTTAGGACCATCAAATTCTTTCTTTATGGAGGGGAAAACACAATGGTCAAAGGCTTCCCGCTGCAGCTTTTTTGGAGAGGATCACATCAGGACTTTTGATGGAAATTTCTACAACTTTGCCGGAGACTGCAGTTACATGCTGGCTGGAGACTGTGTGAAGCGGTCCTTCTCCCTCTTAGGTTAGCCCAGAGCTCTTTATAACATATCTGTCTGGGGTATTCAGAGGAAAAGAAGTCACAGTATGAGACTCCATGAGGATTGAGGCAGAGCAATATCAGAAAATATTTTTTCACTAAAGGAGTAGTGGATGCATCATGCAATGGCTTCCCAGTTTAGGTGATGAATACAAAAACTGTAACAGAATTGAAGAAAGCCTCAGAAGTCTAGAAGCAGACTGGAGGCATAGCCTAGTGGATAGTGCAGCACAAAGAACCAGGGAAACCAGATTTCAAATCCCACCAATGAACCTTGTAGCCTTGAGCAGGTCACTTCACCTTCCAATCCCTCAGGTGCAAACTTAAAGCCCGATGCAGAAATAAGCACAGGCATTGGTGCAATGTTTACATCACATTTTCTTGCTTCTGTGGACTCAGAATGCAAGAAGGAATCTAACACAAGTATAAACACTGTGCAAATGCCAAAATGTAACCTTCAGGGCCAGGCTAGTGGTTCAGTGGCGATTGCGACCCACTTTCTGACTTGATTCCTGGATTGGATCTTCTCTAGCCTTGGTCAGCTGGGTGTGGGGATGCCACAGAGAGAGGAAGTTACGGCCATTGCTTCAGGATGGCCAAGCATAGAGCTCATGATTCAAGGGTTCAGGAAGGACACCTGATGCATGATCGCCTGCTGCAATGACCAGACATTAAACAGCAGGAAGGAGGAAAGGTGAAGCTATTAAAATGAGGAGAAAATGAGGTATTGATAAATGACGGCTAACTGAATTAGAATCTCAGCACATGTTCAGGCCAAGCTGGATGAAAAAAGAGTAGCTAGGTGACCAAAAAAAGCCCCTAGCTAAATTTCTGGGCCTTAACTGAGAGTTCTGCCCTAACCATTCTCAGAAATATGAGCAACTGCATATAGATCTGCAAGCTGCAGTGTGAGCCAGCAGCTCTTCTGTTTTCTTAGAAAGGTGTGGTAGATTCCCAGGACTTTCTTCCAAGACAATGGAGAGTAAAGTGACTTGCCCAAGGTCACATGGAGTGCCAGTGGGAATCAAACCCTGGTCTCTTGGACAGCAGGATACTGTTCCAACCACTAGGCTACTCCTCCACTCACTGCAGGCCATTGACCCATTAAAAGAGAAAAAAACTGACATAGCAGAAATGATCCTTTCAAAAATGTGGTCTGAATTGCTATTTGTTTTAAATGCAGGTGACTACCACCACGGTAAATGGAAAAGCATCTCTTTGTATCTTGGGGAGTATTTTGACTTGCGCGTATATTTGGATGGGACTGCAACTCAAGGAGATAAGAGGTAAACACTGCAGCCCAGGAACCCATGTGCAGAGACTCAGAATGCCACTAAGACACTTGACCTGTGTAGGGCAGGTGCGCAGCAGATACTAAGCAAAGCTCTTTTGTCCAACAGGATTTACATGCCGTATGCCTCCAGCGGGATCTTTCTAGAAACCGAAGCAGGTTATTCTAAGCTGTCCAGCTATGAGCATGGATTTGTGGGAAAGATTGACACCAGTGGAAATGTACAGATTATATTCTCTGAGAAACACTTCAACAAAACCTGTGGACTCTGTGGGAACTTCAATAGCTTTGCAGGGGATGACCTCATGACACAGGAAGGTAAGATGCTGGGTTTTCATGATTCAGACAAAGGGAGATACTTTTTTGGAAGGCTGGATTCTTCTTACAATATATGTGTGTGTGAGATGAGTATTGTTGAAGCAATATTTAATATATCTGTGTTATTATATGTTATAAGTGAACTTCCTCTGATCTGGCTGAAATCCAGGTGCAGATCTGCAAAGCTTTAATTCAGAATTCCTTGGATAAGTAAATTCTAACTGGTTTATATATATATATATATATATATATATTTATTTAAAAGGATTTCTATACCGCCTTCTCCTTCATTCAAGGCGGTTTACACAGCAAACAATCAACAAGAATGGGTTATGTGTGTTCATGCAGTGATACCGTGTGTGCGTGTGTGGTGGTGTACAGTAGATTCATGTTGAGCTATTTACAGCGTGCGCTATTATACATTGCTATGAACATGGGGAAGGGGGGTTGGTCTGCGGTCTTGACTGGCGAGTAGATCATGTGACGTCCCCGTAGTATTTGATGAATAGTGTTGTCTTAAGCTGCTTCCGAAAGTCTTTGATGTCTGTTGTTAATCGTAGGTCATCTGGGAGGGCGTTCCAAATTGCTGGTGCAGCCAGAGAAAGGGCTCAGTCCGCGGTTCCTTGCGGACCTTGGTGAGGTCTTTTGGTGTGTTAACACGGTTGGAGGTGCCTCTCCTCCTCAGTCGTGTGCTTGTGTCAGATTGTATGATTGGTTGTAAGCTGAGAGCTGATGACTGTTGTTTGATTTTGAATATGTTTATGACTGTCTTATATTTGATGCGTGAGCTGATTGGAAACCAGTGTAGATCTTTCAGGATGGGTGTGATGTGTTCTTGTCTTGCTGTACCAGATATTATGCGTGCTGCTTTGTTTTGTGCCAGTTGCAGCGGCCTGAGTGTTTGTTTTGTGAGACCGAGATAGATTGGATTGCAGAAATCTAGAATTGGGGTTATTAGCGCCTGGCAGACTGTGTGGAAGTGCTCTGGGGAGAGGAGAGGTTTAAGGCGTCAGATTAGTCTCATCTTGTGGTATGCATTTTTGGTGGTTCTGCTTATGTGTGATTGTAGGTTCAGTTCTTTGTCCAGAGTCACTCCGAGGTATTTTACTTCCGGTTTTATGGGTATGGTTGTGTTGTTTACCTTGATGGTGAGTGGAGGGACGAATTTGGTGTTTCGGGTGATGATTAGTGCCTCGGACTTGCTGTAGTTAATAGAAACATAGAAACATAGAAACATAGAAATATGATGACAGAAAAAGACCACATGGCCTATCTAGTCTGTCCTTCCATAACAACTACAACAGTCCACTTTTTGCCTTTAGAGATCCTCTGTGTTGGTCCCATGCTTTCTTGAATTCAGTTACTGTCCTCATCTCTACCACCTCCACTGGGAGACTATTCCACGGATCCACTACTCTTTCCGTAAAGAAATATTTCCGCATATCACTCCTGAATCTATCTCCCTTCACCCTCATCCCATGTCCCCTCGTAGCAGAACTTGCTTTCAATTGAAAGAGGCTCTCTCCCTGAACATTTATGCCATGGAGGTATTTAAACATCTCGATCATATCACCTCTATCCCGCCTTTCCTCTAAGGTGTACATATTAAGATCCTTAAGTCTGTCCTCATATGCTTTATAATGAAGCCCATTAATCATTTTGGTAGCAACCCTCTGCACCGACTCCATCCTGTTCACATCCTTTTGAAGGTGCGTTCTCCAGAATTGCACACCATACTCCAAATGAGGTCGCACCAAAGACTTATACAGAGGCATTATCACCTCCTTTTTTCTGCTAGCCATTCCTCTCCGTATGCACCCAAGCATCCTTCTAGCTTTTGCCGTCGCCTTTTCCACCTGTTTAGCTACTTTAAGATCATCAGACACAACCACGCCTAGGTCCCGTTCTTCTTTAGTGGACAAAAGTACTTCACCTCCTATACTGTATTGCTCCCTTGGATTGCAGCAGCCCAAATGCATGACCTTACATTTTTTAACATTAAATCCCAGCTGCCAAATTCTAGACCATTCTTCAAGCTTAGCTAGATCCCTCCTCATGTTATCTACCCCTTCCTGGGTGTCTACTCTATTGCAGATTTTGGTATCATCCGCAAAGAGGCAAACCTTACCCGACAGCCCTTCCGCTATATCACTAACAAAGATGTTAAAAAGAATCGGACCAAGGACAGATCCCTGGGGCACACCACTGGTAACATCCTTCTCCTCAGAGTGAGCTCCATTTACTTGTACTCTTTGTCGCCTCCCACCCAACCAATTTTTAACCCAAGCAGTAACTTTAGGGTCCATCCCTAGGGTGCTCAGTTTGTTTATAAGTCGCCTGTGAGGAACAGTGTCAAAGGCTTTACGGAAATCTAAATACACCACATCTAGAGCTCTCCCTCGGTCCAACTCCCTGGTCACCCAGTCAAAAAAATCAATCAGATTTGTCTGACAAGACCTGCCTCTGGTGAATCCATGCTGCCTCGGATCCTGTAATCCGCTGGACTCCAGAAACCTCACTATTTTCTCTTTCAGCAGCGTTTCCAATAATTTACTCACCACCGAAGTTAAACTAACCGGCCTGTAGTTTTCAACCACATCCTTACTTCCGCTTTTGTGTAAAGGCACCACATGAGCCTCTCTCCAGTCCTTTGGCACCACTCCCGACTCCAACGAGGCATTGAAAAGGTCAGTCAGTGGAGCTGCTAGAACGTCCCCAAGTTCCCTCAGTATTCTAGGGTGTATCCCATCCGGTCCCATCGCTTTGTCTACTTTAAGTTGAGCTAGTTTCTCATGAACACAGTCTTCTGAAAATAGTTCAAGATGTCCCTCGCTTCTGTTCTTATTTGTGGGTGTTTTCTGAGGTCCTGCTCCTGGTTCTTCATCTGTGAACACAGAACAAAAATATTTGTTAAGCAATTCCGCTTTATCCTTATCAGCTTCTACATATTCCCCCCCTGCACCCTTGAGTCTGACAATACCACTTTTGCTCTTCCTCTTCTCACTAATATATCTGAAAAATGTCTTTTCCCCCCATTTTATTGCATTGGCTATTTCCTCCTCCTTTTGAATCTTTGCCTTCTTGACTACTTTGCTAGCTTCTCTAAGTTTTTCCAAATACAGATGCCTGTCTTCCGCTCTCTGTGATCTCTTGTATTTCATGAAGGCCTCCCTCTTTTTCTTCACTTTTTCAGCTACTTCCTTCGAAAACCATAACGGTCTCCTGTTCCTTTTGCCTTTATTTACCATTTTAACAAAAAGGTTGGTTGCCCTTAAAATACCCCCTTTCAGTTTTGCCCATTGTTTTTCTACATCCCCCAGCTGTTCCCATCCCACTAACGACTCCCTGAGGTATTGGCCCATCTTCGCAAAGTTAGTCTTCCTAAAGTCTAAGATCCTCACCTTGGAATGGATTCTAACAGCCCTAGTCCTAATACTGAACCACACCATCTGGTGATCACTGGATGCAAAATGATCTCCCACTACAACATCAGAAACACTTTCACCATTGGTAAGCACCAAGTCCAGTATGGCCCCTTCACGTGTGGGGTCTGTTACCAATTGCCTGAATAGTTCTCCCTGTAGAGAATCCAGGATCTCCTTACTTCTAGATGATACTGCAGCAGGAATGTGCCAATCAACATCTGGCATATTGAAATCTCCTATCAGTAGCAGTTCCCCTTTCCTAGCAATGCTGCGTATGTCTTCAATTAACTCTCTGTCCACCTCTTCCTCTTGTGAGGGAGGTCTGTATATCACTCCAATGCAAATAGATTTCTCTTTCCCTCTTTCTAGTTTAACCCACAATGCCTCCTCTCTCCCTTTTAAGCTCTGTAATTCCAAAGCTTTAATAGTAGTTTTTACATATAGTGCCACTCCTCCTCCTCTTCTTCCTACCCTGTCCTTCCTGAATAAAGTATAGCCAGGTATAGTTACATCCCAGTCATTGTTTTCTGTGAACCATGTTTCTGTAACTGCCACTAAATCCAAGTCAGCCACTCCCACCAAAGCTTCAACCTCAGGGATCTTATTTCCCATGCTACGGGCATTAATACACACTGCTTTCCATATGTTACCCCTGTTACCCATTTCCATAAAGGTATTTAATGTATCAACTACCTGGGGGCTTTCACTTACCTGGGGGCTTTCTTCACCCATCCCCAAGGAATCTAGTTTAAAGCCCTCTTCAGTAGATTAGCCAGTCTACTACCAAAGATGCGTTGACCTCTCTTGGACAGATGGATGCCATCTCTGCTTTGCAACCCTTGGAAAAGCATCCCATGGTCAGGTTGTTGTCTTGAAACCAGCTGGTCATGTGTATGAGACAGTTTGTTATTTTGGAGTAGTCCGGGTTGTCGATTGTGATTGGAGTGTATATCATGATGTCATCAGTGTAAATTGTGTATTGTATCTCGTGTTCTTTCATGATGTCGCATATTGGCTGAATGTAGAGGTTAAATAATAGTGCTGATAAGGCGGATCCTTGTGGTACTCCTTGCAGGACCTTTATGGTACTCCTATATATATATTTTACATTGTAAATTTCTCAGAGTTCGATTTATGCAGATATTCACTTATTCAAATGAAGTGGGAATCTTCCATTAGCACAAATTTAAAAAAAAGAATTTGTCCACCCTCTCTGTAAATCCTCAGCTCAGATCTTCTCATCCAGCTTAAATCTACCTCCATTGTTTGCCTGATGTTGGAGGCCTGATACTACTTTCAGTGTAGTGAAGTAGCCAGGACTGAGTTTTTGGTGGGGCCTGAGGTTAAAATGGGCAGACACTAGGTAGTATAGATGCTTGCAGCATTTCCAATTCCACCTCCATTGGTCTATGTTGCTGCTGTTGACTGGGTGGGTGTGATTCCAGAGTTGAAGGACTGGGCCCATCCAGGTCCACCTGTGGCTACAACCCTGCATCATTGAGTCCTTGGCTGTGGAAAGGAGCTGAAATGTCTCTGTCACAGCCAATCTCTACTGTGTTAGAAAAAAAACATTTGACAAAACTTGAATCCATTAAGTTCTAGTGCATTCTAAATCTGGCAAAAGAAGTTCTCTAAAGCTTAGTTCTAAATATTGTGATGCTGTGTTTGAGGCCACAGTTTCTTGCCTAAACACTAACCTTAGATTCTACCAGAAATGTCAGACAGCTATTGTTTCCATTTACCATCAGTGGGGTGTCTTGCATGATTTTGTATCACTTCATACGTATAAAGACAGCTCTATTTTTCTTACCTTATCATGGTATTGTTCAATTAGCAAAGCAAGAATGGAGAGGGCAGACCTCAGAAAATCTCCAAAGGTACCTATAACCAACAAATGGATTCAGGTGTCCAGTAGATTTAATACATCAATGGTCTGCTTGAAACCCCTCCACCTCACCTATATCAAAAAAAGTGGATACCATATATTTTCATCTTAACAAGTATTTCTTACCACACACAGACAACATTCTATTTAACAAAACTGTTTCTTCCAATCTAATCTCATCTTATATACATTTTATAAGGGTTACAAATGTCATCTTCCATAACAGGCCTCCACCACTTAAAGCAGGTAAATCAGAATTCAAAATTCAACCCCGACGCCCGCTTGGACGTCCCTTCATAATACGTCACACACACAACTTTCCAATCAATTCCCAAGTTCGGCCCCTCAGGGATGACTGTTCCCAATAGGTAAATCCAACGTTGCACCCTATTTATTAAATACTGCTCAGGCGTCATACCTTTGAGACCCGAACCTACCCACTCTATACAGAAGCATTGCAAATCACCAAAGCCATGCTCTTTCCGCAAACAGTGTTCCACTATAGGAGCTTCACATCTTTTACATCGTATCCTACTCTTATGTTCTCCTAACCTAACCCTTAAGGGTCGAACCGTCTTTCCCATATATAATAACTGACAAGGACAGAAAATCCCATAAACAACAAAATCAGATTCACATGAAGTAGATGATCTTAAATGGTACTCTCTACCTTTATATATAAATCAATCAGTTTCCCGGGTAACTGCACAGATGGTACGGTGTCCACATTTTACGTGCCCAAACTGTCGTTCTTGTGCAACTTCCACAGACCGCAACCGGGAAGGACTTAATATCTCCTTCAAGTTAAAATTTCTTTGCCAGACACATTGAGAGGGCTCTTAGCCTCCAACCCTATTACTGTACTTAATACATCGGCATGCTTTCACAAAATCCACTGTATTTTCATACTTAATGGGGAATAGCGTGAAATAAAGTTAACATACTCATCCTCCCCATCAGTTCTAACCTTAGGGGATAGTAACCAACTTCTATCATTAAATTTATTTATTTATTTATTTATTTAACAGTTCTTCTATACCGCTCTATTTTAGATCAGAGCGGTTTACATTTAACATCAACTATATAACACAAGGAACTTTGAGTTGTATTTACAATAAACAGGGAGATCAACTTGGAAGTAACTGGGGGAAACTATGTACAATTCTTAACTCTATACATTGTATCACACTGGTACCTGATTTCAGGCAGAACATATCTACATCTTAAAGAGATAATTCTCTTTAACCTGAAAAAGAAATAATTCTCTCTCAGTAATAGGGTTGGAGGCTAAGAGCCCTTGATGTGTCTGGCAAAGGGCATGGTATCTTAAAAAGGATCTAGTGTATCTTAAAAAGGATATAGCGTTATTAGAAAAAGGTTCAGAGAAGAGCCACCAAAATGGTAAAAGGGATGGAAAGATACTCCTATGGAGAAAGGTTAAAAAGGTTAGGGCTCTTTAACCTGAAAAAGAGACGGCTGAGGAGAGATATGATAGAAGTCTATAAATTAATGAACGGAGTGGAACGAGTAAACATAGATCGATTGTTTACGTTATCAGAATATAGAAAGACTAGGGGACATGCAATGAAGCTACAGGGTGAACTATTTAAGACTAATAAAAGAAAATAATTTTTCACTCAACGTGTAATCAAACTCTGGAATTTGTTACCAGAGGATGTAGTAAAGGCTGTTAGTGTAGCTGGGTTTAAAAAAGGTTTGGACAAGTTCCTGGAGGAAAGGTCCATAAACCATTATTAAGAAGGGACCCAGGATATCAATGCTTGACCCAGTACAAGCATTGCAGAACCTGTGTCTTTTGAGGAAACTGCTAGGTACGTATGACCTAGATTGGCCACTGTTGGAAACGGGATACTGGGCTTGATGGACCTTGGTCTGACCCATTATGGCATATCTTATGTTTTTATGGCTTTGGTGATTTGGAATGCTTCTGTATAGAGTGAGTATCGGTGATAGTTAATAGAAGGGAAGTGGGCGGAGTCATTCTGACATATTTAAGTTCGCATAGCATCCATAGGTCGTTAGTTGCAGCGTCAGAACAGAAGAAGCTGTGATGCGCGAAAAGAGGTTTAAATGTCCCAGCATGGTGGTATAAGATACATTCTTGAAGAATGTTGGTTGGGTAAGATGAATTGATTTTTAGGTGTAGAAGAGATGGGGGTCTGAGGAATTGTGGTATGTATGTTAAAGCAAAGATTTTATTTCGTTTTTTTATTCTAGTTCTATTCCCCTGAAGCAGCAAAGGCGAAACGCTGAAGGGACGTCCAGGCGGGCGTCGGGGTTGAATTTTGAATTCTGATTTACCTGCTTTAAGTGGTGGAAGCCTGTTATGGAAGATGACATTTGTAACCCTTATAAAATGTATATAAGATGACATTAGATTGGAAGAAAAAGTTTTGTTAAATAGAATGTTGTCTGGGTGTGGTAAGAAATGTTTATTAAGGTGAAAATATATGGTATCCACTTTTTTTGATATAGGTGAGGTGGAGGGGTTTCAAGCAGACCATTGATGTATTAAATCTACTGGACCCCTGAATCTATTTGTTGGTTATAGGTACCTTTGGAGATTTTCTGAGGTCTGCCCTCTCCATTCTTGCTTTGCTAATTGAACAATACTATGATAAGGTAAGAAAATAGAGCTGTCTTTATACGTATGACGTATCATATATAAGCTCTGATAAGGATCAGATTTGATGTTGTGATTTTGTATCACAGCAGCTCATGAATGTTAAATTTTAAATTAACTTTCATATGTGGTGATCTACATGTGAAAGATTACTACACAAGTGCCTGAATTTTATGATTCTCCTCTGCAAAAGTGGCTTTGCTGAAAGTGTTGCATTTTTATGCTTATTTACATTTTGACATGCAATGTCCCCTTTATGAAAAAATATTGCAGCTTAGTACCTGAGCCTCTTAGGGGCATGCTTACCAAAGGTTAACACGTGTTAAGTAAAGTTTACATGCGTTAAGTGCTGCAAAGGCCCATAGAAATGAATGGGCAGTGGCAGCTAATGCATGTTAACTTTACTTATTTATGCGCATAAACCTTTAGTAAACATACTCCTTAAATGTTAGCTATGTGTACACCGCAATTAGAGCTCACAGGCTGAGGGGAGAAACTGAATCCTTTAATGGCTTGATGATAAAGAGCTTTCTTTGTGAGGGCTGCTGCCAATCCAAACTCTTTCTGCTCCTACGAAGCCGCAGAAGGTAGCTACACCTAAGCTTGCTACCTAGTATGGGCAATGAAGTGCATGCAGCAAATCTAGAGTGATGGGTGTGTTTGTGTGAAAATCATTTGAAAGGGCTCAGTGATTTTTAATCTAGCCAGTGTTCTGGATAACAGAAACAGCTTTAGCCACTTATCTAGGTCCTAAGTAGATGAAAATAGCTTCAAAAATATATGTATGTGGAATAATATCCTAAAATCCACATTGGCAGTGTAGAAATTACTCCTTGTAGATCCTTCTCTGACTGATATCCTATCTGTGGCATACTTGGCTATTATTCAACATTGCCATCTCTTCATGAATAACATTTGGTCACAAGCACTGCATAAGAACAGCTCCATTGACTGACTTCCAGCTTGGGCTTCCCAAACCTGTCCTGGGACACCCACAACTATTTGGATTTTCAGCGCATCCACAATGTATATGTATGAAATAAATCAGCATGCACTGAGTCTCCAGTACCTACATATTTACCTCATGTATATTGATTGTGAATGTCTTGAGCAACCTAATTAGATGTGGGGTCCCCAGGACAGGTTTGGACAATTTTAGGTTGTTTCATTGGCCGCAAGGCTGTCATTTGAAATTAGTGATATGTGTAGGGTTGTACCAAGGGCTGTGCAAGCAGTGTGACAGCACGGAAAGGGCGCTGATATCATCCCTGACCCTGGGTTTCCAGGACCTGAAAAAGAGTGCGTTACTGCACATGATGGGGTGGAGAGGAGCACCAGATTTGTTAGTCGGTCCTGTGTGTGTGATTTTCTGTTTCTTATTTCTATTGGAAGAATGCCAAAGAAAATAAGTGTTCTTGGGGTTAAAAATGCCAATTCCAGTATATATCCGAATAGTTGTGTCATTTCAGTTTGACTCAGTCCACAGACAGGGCTATCCTATTGCCTTCCAAATTAGTTGCTATCTGAGTGCTTCATGAGCAGCTGGTACAGGAACTAACAAGAGGGGAAACGATTCTAGACCTAGTCCTTAGTAGAACACAGTATTAGGGCCACTTGATCACATTTTGACTTAATAACTTGAGGGAAGAGACTAAGGTAAGGAAATCCTTTGTACTAGTATTTAACTTTCAAAAGGGAAACTATGAAAAATTAAGGAAAATGGTAAAACCCAAAAACTAAAAGGAGCAGCTGCAAAGTTTACAGGCAGGGCCAGCCCAGTCACTAGGTGAACCAGGTGGTCACCTAGGGAGACTGATCCTAGTGGTAGGCCTGGCCTTACCCTCCCAGTGAAGCACCAGTTCAGCATGGCAAGATTTAAGATGCCCACATGCATGCCCTCAATTATGGCCTGCTGATCCTGTCCCCTCCAAGATGAAGTTTCATCAGAGGGGGGCAGGAGCAGCAGGTCATGAGCATGCACACATGCAGACACACTTAAAGCCCAAAGCGGCGGCTGAACCTCTGCTTAGTGCAAGAAGGGATGCCATGCTGCCCCCCCCAAGAGAAAATGGATGCCGGTGGCATGGTGGGCTGGGTGGGGCCGCAGCTGGGGGGTGGGGGTGGCAGAAACACTCGAGCCGGGCCTGGGTAAGAGTTTATATCAGGTATGGATGTTCTTCAAAAATATTGTCTTGGAAGCCCAGAACAGATGTATTCTACATATTAAAGGCAGAAGGAAGGCAAAATGACAGCCAGCATGGCTAGAAAAGTGAGATAAAAGAGACTATTATAGCCAAAAGAATATCTTTCATAAAATGGAAAAAGGATCTGAATAAAGAAAACAGGAAATATAAGCACTGGAAAGTTCGATACAAACATTGATAAGGAAGGCAAAAACAGAATTTGAAAAAAAGCATGTCGTAGAGGCAAAAACTCATAACAAAAACATTTTTCAAGTACTTTCAAAGCAAGAAGCCCGTGAGGGAATTGATTGGACCAGCAGATGATCACCGAGTAAAAGGGCACAAAGGGAGGACAAGGCCATAGTAGAGGAACTAAATGAATTCTTTGCTTCATTGTTTGCTGAGAAAGATGTGAGGGAATTACTCGGGCAAGAAATGGTATTTAATGGTGACTGTTTGAGAAATTGAAACAAATTTCTATGAACTTGAAGACATAATAGGCCAAATCAACAAACTAAAGAGCAGCAAATCACATGGACCACATGGTATACAGTCCAGAGTGCTGAAAGAACTGAAATTGAAATTGCATATATTTTAGTAGTAGCTGTATCCTATCTTTAAATTTGTACATGGCACCTTAAGATTGAAAAGTGGCCAATGTAACACCATTTTTTAAAAGGGGTTCCAGGGGTGATCTGGGATACTACAGTCCAGTGAGCCTGACGTCAGTGTTGGGCAAAATGCTAGAAACCATAATAAAGAACAAAATTACTGAACACTTAAAAAAGACATGGTTTAATGGGATGGAGTCAACAAGGATTTAGCCATACAAAGTCTTGCCTCACCAATCTGCTACTTTTTTTGAAGGTGTGAATAAACATATGGATAAAGTAAGCTGGTTGATATAGTGTATCTGGATTTTCAGAATGCATTTAACAAAGATCCTCATGAAAGATTTTGGAGGAAATTAAAAAGTCATGTGATAGGAGGACCACAGGGGTCTCTGTTGGTGCTGGTGCTTTTTAACTTATTTATAAATGATCTTCAAATGGGAACAATGAGTGAGGTAATCAGATTTTCAGATCACACCAAATTATTAAAAGTTATTAAATCATATGTGGATTACAAGAAATTGCAGGAGGCTGGGCATCCAAATGACAGATGAAATTTAATGTGGACAATGCAAAGTGATACACATAAAGAAAAATAACCCAAATTATAGCTACATGATGTAAACTTTCACATTAGGAGTCAACACTCAGGAGAAAGATCTAGGTGTTTTGGTGGACAATACATTGAAATCTTTGGGCGGTGATAGCCAAAAAGCAAACAGAATGCTGGGAATTATTAGGAAAGACTTTGGGAGTCATTTTAGAAGCCCTATTCATTTTTTGGATAGCCAAAGACAAGCATAGAGACATCCAAAGTCATTTTAGAAGCCAGCTCTGGGGATGTCCAGTTCTGAATGGGAGCATGGAGAAATTCCAGGAACCTGGATATCCCTGCCTGGGCACACAAAGGTCTAATTTTAGACCTGCTCCAAGGCACGAACAGTGATGAACAAGCATCTGAAAAGAGCTTAGTTTTAGCCAAAAAAATCAAGAGGGCGCCAGCACAATGTCAACAACTGCAGAGTGGGATTTGCACCCTGACTGTCCTGGTCCTAGCCAACTGCTCTATCAGGCTATCCATAATACCATGCTGGGAATGTCTATGTAGATGCCCCTGAAGACATTCCATATTGGGCACGTCCAAGTTTGTGAAATAATGTCTGCCTCCTTTTTTTTAGACATTCTGGTTTAGACATCCCACACTGCACGTAGACATTCCAGATTGCACTTGAATGTCCCTTCCAAAATTCCCTTTATAGGGACTAAAAAAAGAATATCATAAGCCTTTATGGAGTTATGATAGAGGATTTTATGGACCTCTATCATAACTCTACTCATCCATCTCTTCTCTAAGCTCACAAGCCCTAGCCTATTTAGCCTTTCCTCATAGGAGAATTATTTTGGTTGCCCTTCTCTTATTTTTTCTAATTTTGCTACATCTGTTTTGAGATGTGGGAACCAGAACTGCATACAATACGATGTCTGTCCAAAAATAAAAAAAAGTTTCTAAAGAGGGTGCCAGCGAGCCAACACAGTAGACTCATGATAATGGTGATGTGCAGTAGTGACCTGGAGCTTTAGCTTCCCACTTGCTTGATCACACCACATGACTTAGTTATGGGCTACATGCAGTAGAGTGAACTCATTTCATGTGCCTTTTGCTATTTCTGAAACATGTCATAACAGGCGACTTTTCCGAGTGGATTTCAACTTTAGGAACAAAAGGAAGTCCGCAGGGGTCAGATCTGGAGAGTAGGTAGACTGCGGGACTAGAGACATCTCGTGCTTCACTAAAAATTCACAGATAAGGAACGATGAGTGATTGTGACATGGCTCATTTTTTGTTCATTTGTCCAGAGATGTGGGACAAATTTTGCAGCAACACGATGCACCTGAAGTTTTTCAGTCACAGTTGTGTGACACAAACTTTTACTGAGGCCTATTTCTTCATCAACTTCATGGACAGTTAGGTGACGGTTTTCAAGGCTCAAAGCACGCACATTCTTAATGTGATCATCACCATTGCTGTGGAAGGCCGTCCAGTTTTGGGATCGTCTTTGGTGGACGTTCTGCCCGATTTGAAATGTCAGTATCACTGTAACATTGTTTGTGGCTTAAACAATCCTCTCCATAAGCTTGTTGCAACATCTGGTAAAAGTCAGTTTCACAGAGAATTTCACGCAAATGCATTGCTCTTCAAGATCCTTCGTATTTCAACTTGCAAAAAATAGCAAAAGGCACGTGAAATGAGTTCACTCTACTGCATGAAGTCCATAACTAATTCACATGGTGTGATCGAGTAAGTGGGAGCCTAAAGCACAAGGTCACCAGTACACGTCACCATTATCGTGAGTCTGCTGTGTTGGCTTGCTGGCGCCCTCTTTAGCAAGTTTGGTTTCTTTTTGGACAGACCTCATATTGTATGCAATTCTGGTTGCCGCATCTCAAAACAAATGTAGCAAAATTAGAAAAAGTAAGAGCAGGGCAACCAAAATAATTCTCCTGTGAGGAAAGGCTAAAGAGGGTTAGAGCTTGTCAGCTTAGAGAAGAGATAGCTGAGTGGAGTTATGATAGAGGTCCATAAATTCTTGAGTGCTGTGGAAAACAAATCATTTGTTTACTCTTTCAAAAAGTACAGAGACTAAGGAACACACCACGAAGTTATATAATAGACATTTAAAACAAATAAAAGAAAATACTTTTTCACTGAAGGCATAGTTAAGCTTTGGAACTCGTTATCAGAGGATGTAGTAAAAACTGTTAGTGTAGCTGGGTTTAAAAAAGGTTTGGACAAATTCCTGGAGAAAAAATATAGGGCTCGATATTCAGCGCTGGTGGCTAGCACGATTACAGTGACTAGGCACCGACACTGAAGAGATAACCGGGATATTGAATACTGGAGCCATATCTAGCCACCAGCGCTGAATATCTAGGTTTGCCGCACAGTCTCCGCCACTGCAGAAGCTAACTGAGCAGCGATGATATTGGGCCACTGCCCAGTTAGCTCCCATGGGTAAAGATAGGCCTATCACCGGACAGTGGTGCAATATTGCTGCTGCCTGGTGAGCCATGGGAGCCACCTCCGGAATACTCATGACATGCCCTGATGGTACATGGGCATCACTGGGGCATGCAGTGGCGTTAATTGGGGGTATTCAGTGGCACTAACTGTACTGGTGCTGCTGAATATCCCTCCAAGTGGCATTTCCATGGTTTATAGGTCTGTAAACTATGTAAATGCCTTTGGATATTGGGCTCATAGTCTATTGGACTGTTAGTAAGGTCGACCTGGGAAAGACATTGCTTATTCCTGGGGGTAAGTAGCATGGGACTGGTACTTTCTCAGATCCTGCCGGCTACTTGTGTCTGGGTTTGGCCACCTTTAGAAACAAGCTACTAAGCATGATGGACATTTGGTCTGACCCATTAACAACAAGTCTTATGTTCTCATATATGTCTTTAAATGTGGATATCTTATTTATGGTTAAAAGCAGGACACATGACATTACACTGAGTCCCTTCTAACTATAGACATAGGACTATTGCGGTATGATCTGTTAACTGCCGCTTTTTGTTTTAGAGGAAAACATTATTTTTCATTAATGACTGAACAAAGAAAGAGGAAATAACTTAAACTACTACTACCACTATTATTTATCATTTGCATAGTGCTACAAGGCGTACACAGCACTGTACAGCACATGCAGGAGACAGTCCCTGCTCATAAGAGCTCACAATCTAGTCAAGACAGACAACACAAATGGGGGCTAGGATAGACCTAGGAGAATGGTAAGGAAACACATAGGAGGTGAAAAGGAGACTAGGGGGCATTGGTGGACACTGTGGACTCAATATTTAAAAACAACTTGTCCAGATAGCGGCATTTGCAGCTGGAAATCATATTGACCACCCTTAGCAATATCTCTTTAGTGCTGGGGTGGAGCACTGGAGGTCCCAGCAGTATCCCGACAGCAGTGATATGAAACCCACTATCTGGATAAACTATAGAGATAACTTACGAAAGCAAAAAGGCACCAGCTCTCCTCCCCTCATGTCTTTTAGTTGACCTCTCAACCCTGTTTCTATCATTCCCCTCCATACCTCAGTCCTGGCCACAGTTCACCTTTTACTAGAAACATACTTAGGGATAAGTTTACTAAAGTGCAGTAGGGTAGATATCAACACGAAGTACATGCAAAAGTCATGTGCTACTTGTTGGGGGTGTGTACATCATGGCACCAGCAGATACCACATAGATCCAGACCCTAATGTGTGCTGGTGACAAAATGTATGTGCTTAACACTGTCCATTGAGATGACACCCACGTTAACTGCAACATTGACAGTGAATGCGTGATATCAGCCCCTGCACTAATCATGATGTGCAGACTCACCCATGCTCCACCCCTCACCCACCCATTTCCCTCCCTGTCACATGCTAAGCAGATAGCATGGAATTACCCACATGCTGTCATGGGCCATTACCATGTGCTCAAGCCCACATTAACAGCCAGCACAGCTTAGTAAACTTGCCCCTTAGTCTAACTCCTAGTTAACTGTTTTTATGTCCTGCTTTATCTCACAGTCACGGTGGGTTACAGGGAACATATGAATGTTTCCTCCTGTTGGGACCATTGTTAGATTTATATTGGGCAATGCTCTACAAACAATGTATTAACATATTAGCATGTTAAACATGAAACGAGGAGCTTGTTAAATAAAAGTATTCAGTAAACAATATTCAACAATCAAATTAACAGAGTCACAAGGTGAGGGGGGTTGGATATAGGGGAGTTTATGGTAAGGCGAAAGTTCCTATGGCACATGGTGTGGTACTAGGTGTTATGTCCCAAAGTATTCTCTGAATAGGTGAGTTTTTAGCTTCCTTCAGAAATCAGTGAGGTCTTGCATGATACATATGTCTTGGGGGAGTTTTTTCTATATTAGAGGTATATAGACTGAAAAGGCTCTGTTTGAGGTTCTTTGGTTACTTGTCCTGAGGGAAGAGGGGATGGCGAGTGTAGATTGCATGTTTTCCTTCTTGGCCTATTGTTTGGGACTTGATATATTATTGTTTGTAGGTACATAGATGAGAGTTCCCTCACTTGATTTGCAGCTTGTCATGCTGCGAGGGCTTGTGTGCATCAGTGATGCTGAGAGCCAACCTATCAGTAGCTTAACTACTGGCAGGGTCTCTCAAGACTCGATGCCAGACTAAGACAAACCACCCATCTGAGCAGCAGCAGAATGGGGAGTTGTTGTAAGTGGAGGATCATCTTTCTGTGACAAATGCAACAACACTGGAATTAACTGCATGGAAGAAAGACTTGGAAAATCTACTTCTGTATCTTGCCTTGAAAACACAATGGATAATCACAAAACAAATTGCACTATAGTGCTGGAAGATGAGACCCCCAGGTTGGACGGCATTCAAATGGCTACTGGGGATGAACTGAAGACTTCTTAGAGTAAAGCCAGCATTTATGATGTGGTTGGATCTGCTGATGTAGCTGTGCATGAAAAGAGAGTCAGAGGTTGCAAAGATTTATTGACTAAAGCAAGGCTTTTGACCGTGTAAACCATGAGAAAGTCTGTGCCACATTAAGAAGCATGGGTATACCAGAACACCTGATTGTTCTCTTGCACAACTTTAACTCTGATCAAGAAGCAACAGTTCGAGCAGAACTAGGAGAAACACAATGGTTTAAAATCAGCAAAGGTGTACGACAAGGCTGCATAATTTCCCCCTACCTCTTTAATTTATATGCAGAACAAATCATCAGAGAACAGGGCCGGCCCGTCCATTGAGCAAGAATGTTTTTTGCACAGGGCCCCGCGTTTCAGGGGGCCCCGCGCAAAAAGCATTCTTCATCCCAAATTTAAAAAAACAACAACAAAAAAACCCCCAGCTGCTTCTGCCGCGGCAGCATCAGGAGTGCCGCCGCGGGGCCCCCTCCTGCCCGGCAGAGCCTCCCCCCTGCCCGGCAGAGCCGCCCAGTCCCTGCATCGTAGTCTAGCGTCATCCCCGAACGCGGGCTTCTTTTTAGAGCCGCGAGAGTTTCCTTTCTCGCGGCTCTGTTAATCCCGCCGGGGCTGATGGGATTTCCCATCAGCCCCGGCGGGATTAACAGAGCCGCGAGAAACTCTCGTGGCTCTGAAAAGAAGCCCGCGTTCGGGGATGACACTAGCCTACGATGCAGGGACTGAGCGGCTCTGCCGGGCAGGGGGGGGGGGCCCCGCGGCGGCACTCCTGATGCTGCCGCGGCAGAAGCAGCTGAGTGTTTTATTTTGTTTTTTTAAACTTGGGATGATGGGGGGAAGGGGGTTTAGGACTGGTACCAGTGGCTATGGGGGGGGGGGGAGAGGCAAAGACGGGAAGTGGGCTTATAGGGTAGGGTTAGGACTAGAAATGGGCCATGGGGGGGGGGTGCAAAAAATGGAAGTGGGCAGATGGGAGGGGGGTAGGACTGGTAATGGGCTATGGGGGGGCTGACTGGAAATGGGCTATGGAGGGGCTGACTGGAAATGGGCTGATGGGGGTGTTAGGACTGGTAATTGGCTATGGGGGGGGCTAAGACTGGAAGTGGGCTGATAGGGGAGGGTTAGGACTAGTAATGGGCTGGGGGGGGTGCTAAGACTGGAAGTGGGCTGATGGGGGGGTAGGACTGGTAATGGGCTATGGGGGGGGGCTGACTGGAAATTGGCTATGGGGGGGATGACTGGAAATGGGCTGATGGGGGTGTTAGGACTGGTAATTGGCTATGGGGGGGGGGCTAAGACTGGAAGTGGGCTGATAGGGGAGGGTTAGGACTAGTAATGGGCCAGGGGGGGTGCTAAGACTGGAAGTGGGCTGATGGGGGGGTGGGTAGGACTGGTAATGGGCTGTGGGGGGGGGGGGCTGACTGGAATTGGGCTGGGGGGGGCTGACTGGAAATGGGCTGATGGGGGTGTTAGGACTGGTAATGGGCTCGGGGGGGGAGCTAAGACTGGAAATGGGCTGATGGGGAGGTTTAGGACTGGTAATGGGTTATGGGGGGGGCTGACTGGAAATGGGCTGATGGGGGGGTTAGGACTGGTAATTGGCTATGGGGAGGGGCTAAGACTGGAAATGCGCTGATGGGGAGGTTTAGGACTGGTAATGGGTTATGGGGGGGCTAAGACTGAAAGTGGGCTGATGGGGGAGGGTTAGGACTAGTAATGGGCCATGGGGGGATGCTAGGACTGGAAGTGGGCTGATGGGGAGGTTTAGGACTGGTAATGGGCTATGGGAGGGGTTAGGACTGGTAATGGGCTGATGGGGGATTAGGATTGGTAATGGGCTATGGGGGGCTAAGACTGGAAATAGACTGATGGGGGGGCTAGGCCTGGAAATAGGGTGATGGGGGTTAGGACGTAATGGGCTGATGGGGGGTTAGGACTAGTAATGGGCTATGGGGGGGGGCTAGGACTGGAAATGGGCTGATGGGGGGTTAGGACTGGTAATGGGCTGGGGGGGGGGCTAAGACTGTTAATGGGCTGGGGGGGTTGCTAGGACTGGAAATGGGCTGAGTGGAAGGAGGGCTTGAACTGCAAATAGCTGATGGGGACGGGGCATGGAATGGAAATGGGTTGTGAGGGGGAGGAAGCTAGGACTGGAAATGGGTGAATTGGCGGGGGGCTAGGACTTGAAATGGGCTGATGGAGGGGCTAGAATAGGACTGGAAATTGGCTGTTGGGGGGGTGCTAAGATTGGAAATGGGCTGTGGTGGGGGTTTGGATTGAAATGGACATGAAGGGGCTAGAACTGAAAGTAGGCTCATGGGGGGCTTGGATTGGAAATGGGCTGAGTGGAGGGGAGCTAGGATTTGACATGGGCTGATGGGCTCATGGGGGGCTGGGATTGGAAATGAGCTGATGGAGGGACTCGGATGGGACTGGAAATAGATGGGGGAGCTAGGACTGGAAATAGGCTGATGGTGGGTCTAGGATAGGACTGGAAATGGGCTTATAGGGGGCTAGGACTGGAAATGGGCTGATGCTGGGACTAGATGGGAGCGGATGCTGGGTGGGACTGGAACTAGAATGGAGCTGATGTTGGGGGAAGATTAGAATGGGATGGAGCTGGGAGAGTGAAATGGAGAGGGAAAAATATTTTGTGTGGGAGGGAAGACAAATCTACAATTGGCCGGATATTGGGAGAGTAAGTGGGGATTGAGAATGGAGGGGTAAAATTTGAGTAGATGAAATAGGAATGAGGAAAGAGCAAAAGGAGAAAGATTAGTATGTTAAAGCAGATGTAGAGAGAGAATGGAAAAAACTAGAAGAGAGAAGAAAAGACAAATGGACAGCAGACGATGGAGAGTTAGCGGAAGACACAAAGAAACCAGAAGAAAGTGACTGGAGCAATTGCAGCTGAAAAAAAATGCACAAAAGGTAAAAAATATCTCTTTATTTTGAATTTATTAATTGGAATATGTCAGCTCTGGGAAATGTGCATCATTAACGTCTGTGCTTTGTTTAGTACAAGAGCAAATTAATGTATAGTTTTATTTCTACAGTGTTGTACAATCCAAGTTTGGCTTTTGGGATTCCCAGTTTAATTATTGCCTTCCTGTTTCTAAATTGTGATTCCTTGTTTGGTGATGGTCTATGTTCTGCATGTGTAACTGAGCTGAGGTATTCTGTTTATGTAATTCCTATTTGACATTGCCACTTGTTCTCTTTCCCCAGTAGGTCATGTATTGTTATTCTCTGAAATGTATTGGTTTAATATTTGCAGTGTTGCCTTTTGATAGGTAGAGTATGGTTCTTTGTGAGTCCTGGTAGTGCTGTTAGGATACGGCGGGTTTGCTATGGGTTCTAAATGGGCAGTGTTTGTAGTAGTTCCTAATGTGTCTGGCGGTTGGCACTGGATTATAGTAATGTAGAAGTCTTTTAGTCTTTCTTTATTCATACACTCATTAAGAGGCATGTTTACTAAAAGTTAGTGTATGGTAACATTATGCAAATATTTATGCAAATGAGGCCCCTTATGCAAATGAGGCCCCGCACCGAGTCTCCGCACATCGCCTTGCACCCCCCTTGGGCCGCCCCTGTCAGAGAAGCAGGACTGTATGACAACAACAGAGGTGTGAAGATTGGTGGAAGACTCATTAACAACCTTCGCTATGCTGATGATGCCACATTACTGGCTGAAAATGAAGACGATTTGAAACATTTACTTCTCAAGATCAAGGAATATAGTCTTAAAATGGGTCTGCACCTTAATGTTAAGAAGACAAAGATCCTGACAACTGGCAAAATGAATAAGTTCATTGTTGATGGAGAAGAAATTGAAATAGTTGACACCTTTAACCTACATGGATCAACTATCAATAAAGAAGCAACAAGCAGTCAAGAAATCCAGTGATGCATTGCTCTTGGCAGAATGGCTATGAAGGACCTAGACAAGATCCTCAAGAGCATAGATGTCTCTCTCCATACAAAGATTTGACTTGTTCAAGCCATGACATTTTCAATAACAACATATGAATGTGAAAGTTGGACAGTGAAAAAGATAGATAGGAAGAAAATTGATGCCTTTGAATTATGGTATTGGCGACAAATACTGTGTATACCATGGACTGCCCAAAGAACAAACCAGTCAGTACTAGAGGAGATCAAACCTCAGATTTCTTTAGAAGCTCAGATGACAAGACTTCGACTTTCATACTTTGGACACATCATGCAAAGAGAGAGATCATTGGAGAAAGACATCATGCTTGGCAAGGTAGAAGGTTAACGCAAAAGAGCAAGGCAAGCAATGAGATGGATCAATACAGTAACAGCAGCTATGGGTGCCAGTCTGTCAACAATGAGCCACCTGACTGAAGATTGACCACAATTTAGAACAACTATCCAGAGGGTCACCATGAGTCGACACTGACTTGATGGCACTTAACAACAACAACAACAACAACAACAGATAAGAGCTTTTTGCATAGTTTGAAGATGGTGAGAGTGGTTTTGTATTTTATATGGGCTGCGATTGGTAGCCAGTGGAAATCCTTGAGTAGAGGTGTTATTCGCTTGTGTCTGGTGTGGGTGCACCATATAGTATCCATGCTGTAGTGTTCTGAGCTAGCTGTAGAGGGTGGATCACATAGTCTGGTAATTCCTGTAGGAGAATATTGCAATAGTCTATGTGTGGGAATACCAGAGCTTAGAAGATTGTCCAGAAGTCCTGTGGGTTCAGTAGAGTACTTAGGTGTTTGGTTGTCATTATCTTCTGGTAAGTGAGTCTAATGGTGTTGTTGATGATAGTGTTAGGTATTGGTCCAAGGTTATCCCTAGATAGCAAAGATCTGATTTGACTTGAATTTGAACATCAGCTATTGTAATAGTTGTTGGAAGAAGAAAGTCTGTGTCTCTGGTGATTAAGAGCATTTCAGTTTTGTTCAGATTGATGGAAAAATTATGGTCAGAGAGCCATTGGGAGATAGCCGTAAAGCAAGATATTAGTGGTGTGTAGGAGGGTTGTAATGTAGAAAAGGGCAAGTAAAGCATAATGTCATTGGCATATAAGTGGTATAGTACATTGTAAGACTGAATTATGGAACATAAAGGTTGTATGAAGATGTTGAAGAGTAATGCTGAGAGTGAGGATCCTTGTGCAATGCCTTGTCTAAGTGGGAATGGGGTTGCGGTGGTTCCAGAGGATCTTACTTGCTGTGTTCGGTCAGTTAGGTAGGATGGAAACCATTTTATTGTTATACCAGAGATATGTATGTCTTGTAGGTGGTGGAGTAATGAGTCGTGAGGGACTGAATCAAATGCAGATTTTATGTCTAAGAACATGAGGATGAAACCTTGTTTTGGCATTTGTATGCCTTGTATAAATCTGTCCATTAGGGCTGTTAGGAATGTTTCTGCCCCATGTTGTGGCCTGAAGCCATGTTGTTGAAGGTCTAGTGGGCCATGCTGGTTCATATGTTCCTGCAGTTGAAGTTGTACTGTCTTTTCGATAATTTTTGCTAAGAATGGGAGGCTGGAAATAGGGCAGTACAAGCTAGGATCAGTAGTGTCCAATTTAAGGTTTTATATTTAGGGCGTATGGAGGCGTGTTTGAGACTGTTGGGCATATAGCCTTGTGCTAGTCAGAGTTGCACAATTGTAAGGATGGAGGGAACCAGGTCTGAGTGGGCTAGTTTAATCCAGCTTACTGGGCATGAATCCAAGTATGACATAGTGGTAATGAGGCTAGTGATAATATTTTCCAATTTTTCCGGGTGGTATCTTGGAAGGTGTCCCATGGGGGGGGGGGGGGAAGGGGGTAGTACAGGCTGTGTGTGTACTTACTACGGGTGATATTGTTAGTGCTCTGTTTATTTTTGTTTGTAGATAGTCTGCCACCACTTGGGGTGCTATAGGTTGTATCTTGTTTGTTTGGTTAGGGTTTTTAAGTAGGGATTTTGCTACATCAGAATCTCTCTGGGGCGGTTTATGGCCATAAGATGAGTTTGGAGCAGTATTCTCTCTTCGTGTTGTTGACTGTGTTCTGGTCATATATGTTGTGTGTTCCTGGACGGATTGTGATTGTCTCCGTCTTCTCTGTATTTTCCGGAGTATATTTTGTGTGTCTTAGTTCAGCAGAGTACCAGATTGCAGTAGGTGGTTTCCTAGGGGGTTTCCTTGTTTGGGATGCAGATGCGACCTTTTGAATTATCACGTTCCAATTGCTAGTTATTGTATCCAAGTTTTGAGAGTCTTGGTTAAGCTGTCATATATTTTTATTGTTTGTATAAATGTTTCCTTTTCCCATTTTTTGAATCTCCTCTGGTATATATATGGGTGGGTGTTTGGATCAGTGGATAGAGTTTGGGGCAGATGAAAGGAGATAGTCCTATGGTCTGACCAAGGGACTGATGACAGTGAGATGGATGGCAGAGAGATTACCTTGGAGTGATTTCAGATGATAGTTTTCAATATCTAATCAGTAAAATAAATTCCCTGCTTACCAGGGGTTTCCTTATTTATGTGGTGATACTATTGCTACTACTAACCATTTGTATAGCACTACAAGGTGTACACAGCACTGTAGATATAGATGTAAGTCCCTGCTCATCAGAGCGTACACTATAATATTTTTTGGTGCAGAGCAAATGTAAAGGTAGAACACATTTTATTCTTCATTTCATTTGGCTTGCTGGCAAATTATCTAACTAATGGCTGCGGAGGAGAACCAGGGGCCTTGCTGATCCTACTTAATTTTGAAATGCCAAGGCCATCATCACAAAGTTAACTGACCTTGATAATTCACAAGGTCGCCTAATGAATAGGTTGGCAAACTGGTTCCATAGTCTCTTGGTAGATCTGGTTTTCTTAGAAGTATACATTTCTCCACCAATGGGACAAAACCAGCATTGGATCAACCTGTTATGAAAAAGTGGAATCAGCTGGCAATCACACTAATACATGCAATATTTAGAGTAATTTTTGTAAATTTTAACCCTTTTCATCTAAAATCCTTCTAGATAACTCTAAAGAGCAACCCTTATGTTGCAACCTACAATTACTTGGTCAAACACAAGAAAGAGAAGAATATGGTGTGGCCTAGTGCCGTGTTTCCCATATGGGCTGGCCCAAGAATTAGTGCAAGATGTTGGCATCCTAAGCAAACCTTAAAGCTTATACCCCCTGGTTGTCAAAATCTATTGTTTAGCTTTGAATGTCCTTACTTTTGCCCCCCCCCCCCCAGAAGTTGCCATCCTAGATGGCCACCTAGTTTGCCTGTGGTTGGGCCAGCTCTGTTCCCATCCCAGTCCTGTAGGCACAACTAAACAATCTAGTTTTCAGGATTGCCACAATGAATATGTATGAGATAGAGTTGCATATATGGAAAAACACTCTCCCCTTGGGTATGCAAATCTATCTCATACATATTCATTATGGTAATCCTTCGAAACCAGATTGGTTAGGTATGCTCCCAGAATAGCAGATCTGACAAGTTACCCAGTTGCAGGAATGAGACTTTTGGCCAGTCCTTTTTTTGAATTACATCCTGAAGCAGTGTGATATGTACATCCTGAAGCAGTGTGATAGTACCCTGATTCAGTGCAACAGGGTGGGGTTTCTCAGAAATCCAGGAATGGCATAAAATCTCCCTCCTGGAAATGGAAAGGTCAGGAAAATAATAGATTGGAGTCTCCCCTCTACCACCAGGACTCCCTGTGAGTCCAAATGTATGTCACCTGGTGCCCCTGTGCTAAGCCTCCACTTCTTTCTATCTTTGTAAGTGTAGGGACTGAGCTAGGACTACTGCTCCCTGAAGCAGTAATGTAAGGCGAATGAGGCTTTTAGTATAACCCCTCAACTCAGCTGGGGTTGAGCTGTGAAACGGGGGGATCAGAACAGAGTAGCATATCTCATGCATCATCAGGAGCTACTGGGATCCAGTCTGTGGACTGGGCAGGAATAGTTTGCATTACTTCTGGCCCACGGCACTTACTTCTTCTTGCCTAAATCTAAGTATTTTTCAGATCAAGTCTGCTTGTGTGTCTGCATCAGTGTTCCCTGTGTTCTGGAAGTCCAGATTGTGCATACTGTAGATGTCCACATCATCTTTCTCTTCTCTTTTTTGTCACAGATATCCCAGCCCTAAGCAGCTATGACTTTGCTAATTCTTGGGCTTTACATGGAGGAGATGGGAGATGTAGAAGAGTGTCTCCTCCCAGCCACACCTGCAACATCTCATCAGAGACTGCAGACAAGGTACGAGAGCCTTGCTTTTTCCTTCTCTGCCTGGAGCTTAGATCTCACAGACCAGATCTAAGGGGAAAAGCAGAGAATGACAAAGGAAAGACTTAAGTGAAAACAAAGAAATCAAACAAAATAAGGAGAGTAGGAGATCTGTCCACATGACTGGATGGATAGAGCAGACTGGAGAGGAAGTGGATGGGCACAGTAGGTTTTTCTAGACTTTTCTGAACTCTAGAAGAGCTAATCCATCCATGGCACTGTTGAATGACATCACCCATGTGTGGCTGACTCATCCTGCTTTTCCATGGAGAAAACATTTGAAGTTAGTCTGGTCAAGCACTTTGAACAAATGCAAAAGAACTCAATAGCAATGCTGACTTTCTCACCCAGATCAGAGCCTTTCAGATGTGAAACCTCACTGGTCATCATCTCTGTCAAACCCTGCTGTACCCCGTACTGAGTTGTAATAACACATAAACAAGCAAAGACGTAGCTCAGTGGTTCCCACCCTATGGTCCATGAGACCATTTCGGAGGGTTGGCAGGACACTGAAAAGAGAAAAAAGAGAGAGAGAGTGGCAGGGGGGAAGGACAGAGAAAGAAGCTGAAAGACACAATTTAGGAAGTGCATGGATATCAGAATTGAGACTTGGAGGTTACCACGTACATAGTTCTGCCAGTATTTGAGAAGTGGCTCAGCTAAACATGGAGCCTGTTCTAAAATAGCGCCGGACTGATAGTGTATGTGCTGATATGTGAAGGCAGAGGATCCATTTTGCAAATGTAAAAATCACCAGGGGACACTCGGTAACTTCTATGTGCAGGCGCTGGTGCTTACATGTGGAAACTGGTATTCTACAACTTCCATGTGTAACACCAGCACTTACTCCTGTACATCAGCCACTTTGCAAACTTACACGTCTAAATCCTGCCAGTTGTCTAGAGATTCCATTATCTTTCCTTTCAATTTGTTGGGGGAAATAAGCAACGGGGATTAATGAGAATTGCCCTTTAGTCCCTGTTGCAAGGGCTGGCCAAAACGAGCATTGTTTAGAAATCTACATGTGGCAGGAGGAACTGTAAATCTCGATGTGGACAGTTGTATTCTCTATTTCTGACCCTCTCAATTCATCCCTTAAATTTGCCCCAACATACCGCTTTGCAGTTTCTACATAGTAAAGACTCATCTTTTCATTGAACATTATGGGCCCAATTTTCAGTGGTGCAGGGCTAAGCACCGTAGCCGTGTAGCCCTGCCTGCAACCCCTTAAGCCCAGGTTTTCACTTCTGTGGCGACAGAAGTGAAAATCTGGGGTTCGCCACACAGCTGGAAAGCCGCCGAGCCTAACCGAACAGCAGCAATTTTAGATGCTCTCCGGTTAGCCCCAGCGCCTTAAAGTTAGGTGAGGGTTTTCCTCACCTATCTTTAAGGCACAGAGCGCTAGCTGGGCAGCATCCAAAATCACTGCTACCCGGTTAGCACCATTCCCCACCTCCGCTCCGCCCCCAACATGCCCAGATGCTAAAAGGATAGCATCAGGGGTCGTAGGGGAGTTAATCGGGGAGTTTCGAAGGCACTAGCAGTGTAGGCGCCTTTGAAAATCCCTGATTAGAGCATTAACATGGGCTGTTAACCGCGTAAATGCCTTTGAACATCGGGATTTATGGACCTAACAAAATTGCGTAACTCCATATAAGATAACCCTACCACCTCCTGCTTAAATATGTAAATCCCCCATTTTTGTTAACTTCAAATTGTATCAACCCTAAGTTCTATGTAACTACAAGTCAAGCTGTTTTGCTGTTCTCTTAAAGACGGGGTATAGAAGCCCTGTTAAATAAATAAATAAATAATAGTGAAGACATCCATGTGTAAACTGAGTCCTTCCTAAAACTGTCCTGTACATGTGGATGCCAGTTTTATGTCTAAATGCCTGATTTTACACATGGAACTTGCGACTAAGGATACTAAAGTAACCCCTGAGATTTGTGGAGACTGGCTGGAGGGAGAGAGAGTGGTAGAGAAAGGAAGGGGAAGGGCGATAAAGAAGAATAGTGAGGACAGGCTTGGCACTGAGGGGAAGATGTTTACGAAGATTGATGGGGATGAACTGGGGGTCCATGAACATTTCGGAGGCTAAAGAGTCCAAAAACCCCAAAAGGTTGGGGACTTTAGTCCTAGATGATTCTTTATTATTTATACTCAGAATAGCTGAGTTCTTTCTTCTATAACTCGACGAAGAAGGATAATTCATGAAAGCAAGTGACAGATGTATTGTTAGACCCTTATTTCTCCTAAATTCAGAGAAATGCCCATATCTACCAGTAGATGCCAATGCAAACCTTTTCCTGCAGTGAAATGCCTGTGATGGTGCCGCTGGATCCCACTATTGCACTACACACATGTACGTATCTATCTATATTTTTTGGGAGGAAGTTTAATCCTAATGTTCTGGCAATAGTTGCTATATCATCATATGATTTTGGATTCAGCTCATGCCTTTTTTTCAGAAGCTAAGGGTGAGCTAAACTCAGGTACAGTAGGTATTTTCCTATCCCCAGAGTGCTCAGAATTGAAGGGACCCTTTTACTGAAGTGCGCTTAGTTAAACTGCGTTTTCACACACTGTTACTGAGTACAAGGGTCCGTGGTAAATGTTACTGTGGGGGCATGACAGTTACCGCATGCTAATTGTAAATCATGCATTGGGATTGGGAATGGGTGGGTTAGGGGTGAAGTGGATATGGAGAGCACATTGCAATAAGTGTGGGGGACCATATCACACTCTGTCACTGTTACAATTAGTATAGGTGCACCGAACATCACCTCAATGGATGGCATTAGGTGCACTTGCGGTAATTGTGCCACACATTAGGGTATATATCTGCACCTTCGCCTTAACTGCCAGGAACATGCCGACTACACCCCTGACAGTTACAGTTACAGTGGAAGCTTTGTACTTAATACATGTCAGTTTTAGTGCTAAATGTGCAATCTCCAGGAACAAGCAGGAATGAGTCTTCACATATGGGTACGTCGGTACCGACGGAGCCTGCGCGGGAACGCTCCCCAGCATCCAAAAAGAAAGCTTTTGGGAAGCATCCCATGCGCATGCGTGCTGCCTTCCCGCCCATTTACTTCCCTCTCATCAGTTTTCTGTTTTCCATGGAGCCGGCAGGACGTACTCCTGTCACCGTAGAAAATTCTTCTTTTTATTCTTAGTTTTTTGTGGTCGCGTCTGCCTTCCCTCGACGCTACCGGTACCACCGGTGCTTTTCTTTCTTTTTTCTGAAGAATTTCTTCCTTTCTTAGAAATTTTTTCCTGTTTAGTGCCTGACGGTTTCTAGGCCACTAGGCCTCCATACTTCCATTACGGAAAAGCCAGCCACTATCCTTAAGAAATGTTCAAAGTGTGGCGGTACAGATATATTTTCAGACACTCACACTTGGTGTCTAAAATGTTTAAGTCCTGACCATTGCCCTCTGGAGTGTCTCTCCTGCTGGAGCTCAAACAGAAGAAGTCTTCAGAATTGAGCACAACTCGATACCCGGTTCACATCGCACTCGATGTCACCAGCTAGAATATCTTCTTCTTCACAGGATCAGGTAACCAAACAAAAGTCTGTAAAGACTAGCCAGTCCTCGAGTGGTAGATCTCCTTCTCAGCATCGAGATGGCTCTGGCCTTGCCCTCGAGGACATCTTGGCAATAAAGCCCCAGCAGGAGTCTTCGGGCTCCAAAGCATTAACGGTTGTTCCCGGGGTTTTTACCTCGACGAACATACCTGGGCCATGCTCGGTGGTTGTGGCCGCTTCAAGCGGTACCGACACCCCGGCATCAGCTATGGTGATGGATGAAACACTCCTCACTGATGAACGTAGTCTAGCGCTCTCAGCTACTTTGGTACCACTAGAGTTGCTGCAGACCATTCCTCGAGTATGGGCTTCGGTACCGGTACCGGTATCGACATTGGCATCGGTGTCGGTACCGTCCATGCTTGCTTCGACAGACTCGCTTCCTTCAATGCCGAGCCTGGAATCGATCTCTAGCATGGAGGATTCGGTACCGACTCGTCTCGGTACCGACTCGTCTCGGTACCGACCTCGGGCGGTATCGAAGACATCGCTTTAAAGAGAATCTGATGCTTCATCCCTTCCAGTCTTCCGATCCCGATGACTGGGATGAGTCCATCGGTACCAAGGCTGATTTTTCAATAAGTCTAGCCTTTACCCCTCATTTTAGAGGGTCCTCCTTGGGGGAGATTTCTTTTCAAGCTTTTCTGCTTGATATGGCAAAGTTACTGCCATTTCTATACCTGGTAAAGAATCCCTACCGGGGGATTCAGACACACTGCAATTCCCCTGGATTCCAAAGGAGGTGATCATGCTTCCTTTGCATCAGATCTTACAAGATCTACTATTAAGAATGTGGGAAACTCCTTTAACGGTATCCCCACATTCTAAGACACTTGACACCATGTACAAGGTGCCACCTTCTCCAGGTTTTCAAAAGACTCAACTTCCTCATCATTCTATTGTTGTAGAATCAGCAATGTTTATGTTTATGTGTATTGAGCTTACTATACCGCCCTTCGTTAAACATCAGAGCGGTTCACATGATACAATAACATAAAGAAATCATATTTGTGAAAAAGGAAAGGAAGTTACAATAAAAATAGGAAAGCAAAGCAACAGAATCAGTCAACGAGACAGGCAGGGGGAGAGGAGAAGAGGGAAGAGAGGGGGAGTGGGCTATACAGAAGGGTCAGGGAGGTCAAAGGCAAGGGCAAAGAGATGGGTTTTGAGTTTGGTTCTGAAGGTGGTAAAAGACTGTTCAAGCCGGATAGAAGTGGGGAGAGAGTTCCATAGTGCAGGGCCAAGGAAAAAGAAAGCAGAGGAACGGGTGGACTGTAGGCGAGCGTGAGCAGGAGAACGAAGATGACGGCGGTTGAGGTGTATAGACCGTAGGGAACGAGCTGAGGAATGAAAATGAACGAGGTCAGCGAGGTACTGAGGGGAGTGGGAATAAAGAACATGGTGAAGAATGGTCAGGATCTTGAAATGGATACGGGACTTGACAGGAAGCCAGTGGAGGTGAATGAGCAGGGGTGTGATGTGATCACGGGGAGAGGAGTGGAAAATGAGACGGGCAGCAGTGTTTTGGATGCACTGGAGGCGGTGAAGCTGTGTGGCAGGGAGACCGGTTAGAATGGAATTACAAAAGTCAACACGGGACATAACCAAGGACAGGAGGAGTGTAGTAAGAGCTTGGGCGGTGAGAAAAGGCCTGATGGCACGGATCTGGCGGAGGAAGTAGAAGGATGATTTTGATATATGAGCGATGTGGTCATGGAAAGAGAGCTGAGAATCGAAATAAACACCCAGGTAGCGGAAGGAGGTGACCAGTGGGATTGGAGAGCCAGAAAAAAGAGGGGGCGATCTGAGGAGAGGTGTCATTGCGAGAGAACCAGATGGCAAGGGTTTTGGTGAGATTTAGGTGAAGACAGTGCGTGGTGAGCCAACTGGCAACAGCAGTGAGGCAGGCATTAAGAGGGGAGAGATCGGGGGAAAGGGGAGAAGTGTGGTGAAGAAGTAGTAAGTCATCGGCATAGTAGAAAGCAGAGATACCATGCTGCTGAACAAGCAAGGTGAGGGGGGTGAGAAAAATGTTAAAGAGGAGGGGGGCCAAGACAGAACCCTGGGAAACACCACAGGGGAGAGGAACGGGCTCAGAGGGGGAGGAGAAAGAGGAAGAGGGAAGAACGGAGTAGGACCGAGAAGAGAGAAAAGAGTGAAACCAGTGGAGAACGGTGCTGCAGAGGCCAGCATCCTGAAGACGAGCCAGAAGGAGAGAATGATCAACAAGGTCGAAAGCAGCAGAAAGGTCAAGGGAGACTGCCACCGACAGATCACCACGATCATGTACTGTGCGAAGTTCATTCGTGAAACCCAAGAGGACCGTCTCGACACTATGAGGCGTATTAAGAGTGCAAAGAAGCACTCTTATCTGCCAGGTTGTGAGTCTAGGACTTTAGATGCCTTTGGACGTCGATGCTTCCAGGCATCCATGCTTTCAGCAAGAATTGTCTCATATATTTTTTATATGGGATTATCTCTTGAAGAGGTCACAAAGAACTTAAAGTTTTTGAACCCTTTTCTTCCAGAGCATAAAATAGCAGACTATTTCTTATTAGTCAATCATGCTCAAAATATCTCTAGGTTCCTTAATCATGCTTCCCTGGACTGTTTTGAGTCTATTAGCAGAACTTCTGCTGTAGCCATAGGAGCACGATGCATAGCCTGGCTCCAAGCTTCAGACTTGGACAGATGGGTTCAGGAAAGGCTGGGAAATACTCCTTGTACTGGTGAAAATCTTTTCAACAAGGAGGCTTTATTTCAAGCTAATCAGTTAAGCACTGATGCTGTTGCTTTCAGAGGATTGTCAAAACTTTCCTCTATCCCAGCTAATAAAAAATCTCCTAAAAAGCTTTATTCCCCTAGGGGAAGAAAGTTTTATCCATCTTCTACCCATTATGCAGATGTTTCCAAAGATGGGCAACATCACACCAGGCTAAGAGAATCAAAACCTCAACAGGCTCAGCAAACCCAGCAATCGCAGGGTTTCTGATATTTTATTCACTTTTTCTATGTGAGGTTTAGAACTTTTGAGCCTACTTCTTTTCAACAGAAGTATCTAAAATTCATCTCATCCATGCTGAGATATCAGTCATACATTGACCCAATCCTCGACTCTGGGCATGAATCTCTTGCTGCAAGAGAAATCTATCCTTCTAGCTCTAAGAACTATTAAGGACTATCATACCCCAGAGATAACAGGTTTCTCCTTTTAAAACAAAAGAAGGACTAACAACTGACAACAGGGTGAGCTATACCCTTCACCTTGTCAGTTTCCTGTATGAGGATATCTCATATTTTTAACTGCAAGGGGACCCTATCTCTTCAAAGACTTACCAAATTGTAAGTCTTCTCAACTCTGTATTACTTTCTATCCCTCTTAGCCCAGATATTCAGTCTCTAAGAGGACTACTAATCAACTGGAGGGCTTTTTCTCTAAACCATAGGATTTTCTTCAACACCTACTCCAGTAAGTAGTTTCCATACAGAGTTTTCTTCCCCTTTGCGGTTCATCTTCTTCTCAGATATTTTTTAAGGCAGCTTTTCGAGCAGAAGTTGGGTATCACTACTCCAAATTAGGTCTGTCGGTCCTCTCCAATCTATAGGACCTAACTTTTTATGCTGCCTTAATAACAGATAATTCCAAAAGAGGTCCAGAACTCATTTGGACTATTCATTGTTGCAGGCATCAGGCCTGTCTACTATTCTTAGCCACCTTCCATTCTCTTTGGCTCCAACAGAATAGATTAGGTTACACACTGGCAATTCAACAAAGCTCTGCAACTGTGGGCCTTTGCCAGAGAGTCTCAGTGCTACTCCTAATAGGTAGCGGCCAGTCATGCTCCTACATGACTGTTTTTTTCCTACTCTTACCATATTCCTTAAAAATTTCCTTTTAAGAAAAGGTAACCAGGGTTTAGACCACGCGAAAGCATACAAAATTGCACAATTCCCTGGTTTGTTCCACATCTCACTGGAACTCCCACAACAGGGATGCATTTTTTTCACTGCAGTTGGTCCTTATTCACTACTTTCCTTCTAATTTCCTATACTTCATGGTAGCTTATGTTGAACAAGAGAACGCATGATACTCATATTGCCCTCATAAAGAGGCAAACATGGTATCCCCTTATATTGCGTCTTTTTCTCCAGCTACTATTTGAAATTATAGAAGGATCCAGACTTGCTGTCTTAAGACTAAGGAGCTCCTCTGCACTCATTCATGTACTTCTCGAGACCTGGTTATTTCAGGGGCTAGATCTTCTCAAGAAGTCTAGTCCTATCCCTGTAAGTGAAGAACATAATATCAGTTTCCACAAAACTTTCTCTATAGTTCTTCCATATTTGACCAGACAGAGATTCTCCATCAGTATTCTCAAGTAGGTCTTAATCCTTCTTGTTATTGCGTCAATCTCTATACAACATCTGACTTTGAAAGACTTTTACTGATCCTCAAGAGGTTCGAGGCTCAACGCCTAGTACAACTGTCTTTGTCTTTCATTGGAATAAAGGGGGTCTTAAAGACCTACCCCCTTTTTCCTGCAAAGGGTATTTCTTCCTTTTCATCCAAACCAGTCAGATTATATTTCCACAGTTTCCTAGGACCTCATTCTGCTCCAAGGACAAGAAGTTCAATTTTTTGGACTTTACAGAAACTTTAGCTATTTCTCAAAAGTCCAACCTCATTGAACTTCCCCAGTACTTCTTCTGGGATTAGTTCTGGCTATGAGGACTTCTCATCTCTTTTTGTATTGCAAAATTTATTTTTTTCCCTCTACTTCACATTGAGGGAATTTCTTTGAGGATAATGTACTGGCTCTTAACCACAGACCCATGTTACCCTCAACAAGTATTTTTGCAATATTTTTGAGTGAGATCCACATTTGAAGATTGGGACTCAATATTTTTCTAATATTTATGATTTACACAAGCACTGCCCTCTGGATACCTTGTTTAGTCAAGCTGTTCCACAGCAACTCTTTTTTCTTTTCTAGTTCAACTCCTACCCTCCATCCCTTGGATGCCTGAGGTTTTGAGGGATAAGCATGGCCCATCTTTAGATTTGCAACATGCTGGGGCCTCCTCCATGCATCTTAGCTTGGGAGTCCCCCTATGTGAAGACTCATTCCTGCTTGTTCCTGGAGATAGCACAGTTACTTACCTGTAACAGGTGATCTCTGGGAACAGCAGGAATAAGTCCTCACAACCCACCCACCTCCCCTAGGAGTTGTGCTCTCTCTCTCTCTCTTTTTTCTCTCTAATTTGTTTACTTTCCTCCTTCGGTCTCAGCTACAAACCCAACTGATGAGAGGGAAGTAAATGGGTGGGAAGGCAGCGCCCATGCGCGTGGGATGCTCCCAAAAGCTTTCTTTTTGGATGCTGGGGAGCGTTCCCGCGCAGGTTCCGTCGGTACCGACGTACCCCATATGTAAAGACTTATTCCTGCTGTTCCCAGAGATCACCTGTTACAGGTAAGTAACTGTGCTTTACATGCAAAAACTTAATGCACTTTAGTAAAACGACCCCCAAGTTTGTACCTGAGGCAATAGAGGGCTAAGTGAATTGTCTAAGATCACAAGAAGTACCAGTGGGATTTGAACCGTGGTGTCCCTGGCTCATAGGTCACTGCTTTAATCATTAGGCTACTCCTCCACTGTGGTAAGGTGTCCAGGTTACAGGGCATTATCCTTCCATATTGTATAGCATCTCAATCTCAGCCAAAAGGCCAAGAATAGTATCTTAAGTTCTTAGCTCAGACCCTGCACTTGGAAAAAATAATACATTTATTTATTATTTATTTATTTTGGCGTTTCTTCTATATCGCCTCTTCGTGAGATCAGGGACAGTTTACAGTTAACAACATTATTACATAAACAATGTTTTAACAGTCAGTGAGTTCGAGTGTGTTTACAAAATACCATTCTCAAAGGGTAGATTCCTTTATAGGAATCATAAGGAAAGGAATGTAAGTTAAAACAAAGGATATTATAATGCCTCTGTATCGTTCCATGGTGCGACCGCACCTTGAATATTGTGTGCAATTCTGGTCACCGTATCTTAAAAAAGAATATAGTGGAATTAGAAAAGATACAGAGAAGAGCGACAAAAATGGTAAAGTGGATGGAAGGCTACTCCTATGAGGAGAGGCTGAAAAGGTTGGGGCTCTTCAACTTGGAAAAGAAATGGCTGAGGGGGAGATATAATAAAGGTCTATAAATTAATGAATGGAGTGGAACAGGTAAATGTAGATCAGTTGTTTATGCCATTAAAAAGTAGAAAGATTAGAGGACACACAATGTAACCCATTTAAGACTAATAAGAGAGTATTTTTTTACTCAACGTGCAATCAAACTCAGGAATTCGTTATTGGAGGATGTGATAAAAGCTGTTAGTGTAGCTGGGTTTAAAAAAGGTTTGGACAAGTTCCTGGAGGAAAGGTCCATAAACCATTATTAAGAAGGGACCCAGGATATCAATGTTTGACCCAATACAAGCATTGTGGAGCCTGTGTCTTTTGGGGAACCTGCTAGGTACGAATGACCTAGATTGGCCACTGTTGGAAACAGGATACTGGGCTTGATGGACCTTGGTCTAACCCAGTATGGCATATCTTATGTTCTTATGTTTTAGTATTTTTAAAACTAAATTCAACCTTTCTCTGTTCATATGGGAAATTCCCAGACCTTTGCTGGTAAGGGGTTATGCCCTGGACACACAGGAACAACTCTTTTCACAAGGGAAGAAAACAGTGAGCATCGGAAAAGGACTTAATTACAGCAGATCACTCATTATGCACTGTCCTAATGAACTGAAGTTGCTTGTGAAGTGAATTCTCTAGTTCTAATATTGGATTAATTTATTTCCTATAGAGACTTAATATTAGAATATACAGTACCATTAACAAAGGCTAGTAGAGTGTCTTGTAAAATCCTTCTAATTTTCCCTCTATAAAAGTCTTGTATTGTTAGCTGTGTATGGTGGGTGCACTGGCCTTCTCGTTCCCTCATGCACAATGTGATCAGCTGGCACGACACAGGACAATAGCACTCATTCAAAATCTTTTTCTGCTGAAGAAATCAGCAGTTCCTGCAGCCTTTCCATCAGTGTGACCCGAATGGTGTTTCTGTTTGTGGGTAGCCCTGGAGGCCTGAAAGGCATTGAGAGATCCAGTCGGATCTGTCTGCAAGCCTGTGCATCTGAGACAGGAAATCTGCATTCCTTTAATGCACAGCTGCTTCCTCTGTTAGGTATATCTCAGAGTGAGTGACTGCGTCAAGACCACAGTTGGAAGAATGACAGGGCTGGCATTATGGAGAGGCAAACAGGACAATTTCCCTGGGCTCCCATGCCACTGAGGTCACAAGCTTGCCTCAAGTTGAAGGAAGCATAGTCTGCAGAAAGGCTTTGGGGCCCCCTTTCCAGTTTCTCTCCTGGGCCTCTACATGCCTAACACCAGCCCTGCCTGTGAATATGTTTTAAGACTAGCAAATTGCCCTAAAGCAGTGTCTGCTAGTATTGCATTCTTCATACTGCAGAGTTGGAACTCAAAAGTACCAAGAGCAAGACATCAAGGGCACATCATAATACCATGGGCCGCTGCGGTGACATCATAAGTAATAAAACGGGGAAGGAGCAGGGGTGAGGAAGTGGACTGTTTCCACTGAGAGATAGAGATTTAAATTCTGTCTCTTCAGATGAGGTTTGGATGGAGCAGAAGCTGTGCATCTTAGGTGAGCCTTCAGTGTTACGCCCCATCTTCAATTACCTTTTAGACCCCAGCCCACTGAGATTTCGAAAGTTAAAACTAACAATCATGATTATGCCAATATTACCCCTCACACATCGATCCTGTAAAAATGTTTAATTTGACATTAGACTTTTAAATATTAAACTTTACTTTCTATGTATATGTGCAGTTTCCAAAAATCATTTATCCATGTACACGAACCTTTTGAAAACCATCTGCCCTCCCTGCAGGTAAAGGGATCTGCTGGTGGCTTTTTGAGTTTATGTGTCTGTCGGGATCTAGTGTTTTGCTTTGACTGCTGCTTCTCTTTGCTGCACCCCTCCCCCCCTTAGGTGACCACTAATGGATAAATCACTTCCTAATGGATAAACTGGGCTAGAATGAAAGCCCTGGAAAAGATGCCGTGATATTACTGGGAAGCAAATGTATGCTGGGGGGAGGAGGCTGCGCAGGGCTTCTGAATGTGTTGGCCTGGAGTTTTTTTTTTTAAATTTTGCATTTATTTTTAAAACCAGTGTTGCTATTTTCCCTGTCCCTTCTGCTCTGGCAACCATTGCATATCAGGGGATCCAGACATATCTAAAAATAAAATTTTCCCGAACCCTCAAATTGGTGGCAGTTAAAAGTATTCCTGCTATTCTGAGTTGTGTGTCAGTCATAAAGCAACTACAGCTCAATTGAACTACAACCTAGTGAACTGTTTTCCACAAAATCAGAAATCTACAATCAATCTCTCCAGGACTGCTGAATGCTCTTTAATGTAGTGCTTCTGCACTCTATCACAGCAGCACAGCAAGCTGGTAGGATTTTCACGATAACCACGATGACTATGCATGAGATATATTTGCATACTTTGCATCTCCAGCGTAGGCAGTCTCTCATTCACTTTCCTTGTGGTGATCCTGAAAACCCAGCTGGTTGCTGTGTCTCCAGGAATGGGTTGAGGAGCGCTGCTTTAGTGCCTGTTTTCCAAAGCAAATTTCATATTGCCTTAAGTCACTGGCATGCACTGCAATAGATAACCCTAGAGGGTATGTAGTTGAAACTCTTATTGTTTTTGGCCAGGGTGTCATGGACAGATGCCAGCTACTGAAGTCCTCTTCGGCCTTTCTGAAATGTCACCATCGAGTGGACCCTGAGCCCTTCATTGCCCTTTGTGAGGAAGACATGTGCAAATGTGCTCAGGAAATGACATGCCACTGCCAGGTTTTGCTAGAGTACGCAAGGACATGTATGCAGCAAGGAGTCATCTTAAGCGGCTGGTCCACCAGTAGCATGTGCAGTAAGTTTCCAGGACACCATACTATCAACAGAACCAGAGGTGAAGGAGGAGGAGCTACAGGCTATTGGTTAAAAAACTGGAAAGATGAGGCAGCAGAAGTTCTGATGTTGGAGTTAAGGTTCTGCTCTGACCTCAGGTGACCTTGAAACTTTACCCACCTGTGAGTGAGCAATATCTCTAATGGCTATTCCTCTGCTTTGGAGCCCACAAGAGGGCTGTAAGTACATTTAGGAAACCAGTAAATCAGTTTGACTGAAAGATTCTGGGTAAATGCAAATTGGAGTTAGTGGTCTGAATGGTATTGTTGTAAGTGTCTAAGTTCAGCAGACATTAAGAGGAATGAGGGAGCCAAACTTCTAAGATTAGAGACAGTGATGCTTTCTACTCACTCTGTCAGCTTCGATTTATAATTTTTATTTTGTTTTTTTTTCAGAGCCTCAGTGCCCTGCTGGAATGGAGTTTAAAGAGTGTATGTCCCCTTGTGCCAGAACCTGCCAGAGTCTGAATATCAATGAGATCTGTGAAGAACAATGTGTGGATGGCTGCAGCTGTCCTGGTAATTAGTTGTGCTGAATAATTGCAGAAAAAGGCAGCCGTCCTCTTTGCTTCCGACGGCAAAGCCCAGCACTGTTCCAACATCACATTCATGCAATCCTCTGAATCTTCTGGCCAGTAGTAGGAGAGAAAAGACAGTTTATAGTCTTGAATGACCCATTTTTTTCTCAAAGAATGACCATGAAGTAATGGAGCATGAAAACCAATGGCAAAATACAGGGCTTTGTGAAGGTGAAACAGAGATTATATTCCAGGTGTTTCTTTCTTTCTGATGCTTTTCATCTCTATGTAACGTTTGTAAATAGATGCTACTGAGCATTTGTATAGCGCTACCAGTCGTACGAAGCAATGCACAGACATAAAAGAGACAATCCCTGCTCATCAGAGTTTACAATCTAGTCAAAGAGCCTTCTGAATTTGTCACACAGTCTGTAGTATTTTGTATTTATTCTATGAACTATTTTAGACTTTAAGGCACTTTGAGAGATTCTTATGGGAGCTTTAACTAAAGTGCTCTATGGTTTTGCACCTTATGCGTGTTTAGCACTATTGCACCCATACTAACTGCAACATTGACAGCGTGCAATATCTACCCCACACTAATTGCAGTGCACTCAGTATTCCCACTCACTGCCCCAGACCCCACTCTAACTGCAGTGCACTCAGTACTCCCACTCACTGCCCGTAACTCCACACTAACTGCAGTGCACTCAGTACTCACACTCACTGCCCGTAACTCCACACTAACTGCAGTGCACTCAGTACTCCCACTCACTGCCCCTGGCCCCACTCTAACTGCAGTGCACTCAGTATTCCCACTCACTGCCCCTAACTCCACTCTAACTGCAGTGCACTCAGTACTCCCACTCACTGCCCCTAACTCCACTCTAACTGCAGTGCACTCAGTACTCCCACTCACTGCCCCTAACTCCACTCTAACTGCAGTGCACTCAGTACTCCCACTCACTGCCCCTGGCCCCACTCTAACTGCAGTGCACTCAGTATTCCCACTCACTGCCCCTAACTCCACTCTAACTGCAGTGCACTCAGTACTCCCACTCACTGCCCCTAACTCCACTCTAACTGCAGTGCACTCAGTACTCCCACTCACTGCCCATAACTCCACTCTAACTGCAGTGCACTCAGTACTCCCACTCACTGCCCCAACCCCACGCTAACTGCAGTGCACTCAGTACTCACACTCACTGCCCTTGACCCCACACTAACTGCAGTGCACTCAGTACTCCCACTCACTGCCCCAGACCCCACTCTAACTGCAGTGCACTCAGTACTCCCACTCACTGCCTGTAACTCCACACTAACTGCAGTGCACTCAGTACTCACACTCACTGCCCCTAACCCCACTCTAACTACAGTGTACTCAGTACTCCCACTCACTGCCCCTAACCCCACTCTAACTGCAGTGCACTCAGTACTCACACTCACTGCCCCTAACCCCACTCTAACTACAGTGTACTCAGTACTCCCACTCACTGCCCCTAACCCCACTCTAACTACAGTGCACTCAGTACTCCCACTCACTGCCCCTAACCCCACTCTAACTACAGTGTACTCAGTACTCCCACTCACTGCCCCTAACCCCACTCTAACTACAGTGCACTCAGTACTCCCACCCACTGCCCCTAACCCCACTATAACTGCAGTGCACTCAGTACTCCCACTCACTGCCCCTAACCCCACTATAACTGCAGTGCACTCAGTACTCCCACTCACTGCCCCTAACTCCACTCTAACTGCAGTGCACTCAGTACTCCCACTCACTGCCTGTAACTCCACACTAACTGCAGTGCACTCAGTACTCCCACTCACTGCCCCTGACCCCACTCTAACTGCAGTGCACTCAGTACTCCCACTCACTGCCCCTAACCCCACTCTAACTGCAGTGCACTCAGTACTCCCACTCACTGCCCCTGACCCCACGCTAACTACAGTGCACTCAGTACTCCCACTCACTGCCCCTAACTCCACTCTAACTACAGTGTACTCAGTACTCCCACTCACTGCCCCTAACCCCACTCTAACTGCAGTGCACTCAGTACTCCCACTCACTGCCCTTGACCCCACACTAACTGCAGTGCACTCAGTACTCCCTATCACTGCCAGTAACTCCACTCTAACTTCAGTGCACTCAGTACTCCCACTCACTGCCCTTGACCCCACACTAACTACAGTGCACTCAGTACTCCCACTCACTGCCCCTGGCCCCACTCTAACTGCAGTGCACTCAGTATTCCCACTCACTGCCCCTAACTCCACTCTAACTGCAGTGCACTCAGTACTCCCACTCACTGCCCCAACCCCACGCTAACTGCAGTGCACTCAGTACTCACACTCACTGCCCTTGACCCCACACTAACTGCAGTGCACTCAGTACTCCCACTCACTGCCCCAGACCCCACTCTAACTGCAGTGCACTCAGTACTCCCACTCACTGCCCCTAACCCCACTCTAACTACAGTGTACTCAGTACTCCCACTCACTGCCCCTAACACCACTCTAACTACAGTGCACTCAGTACTCCCACTCACTGCCCCTAACCCCACTCTAACTACAGTGTACTCAGTACTCCCACTCACTGCCCCTAACCCCACTCTAACTACAGTGCACTCAGTACTCCCACCCACTGCCCCTAACCCCACTATAACTGCAGTGCACTCAGTACTCCCACTCACTGCCCCTAACCCCACTATAACTGCAGTGCACTCAGTACTCCCACTCACTGCCCCTAACTCCACTCTAACTGCAGTGCACTCAGTACTCCCACTCACTGCCTGTAACTCCACACTAACTGCAGTGCACTCAGTACTCCCACTCACTGCCCCTGACCCCACGCTAACTACAGTGCACTCAGTACTCCCACTCACTGCCCCTAACCCCACTCTAACTGCAGTGCACTCAGTACTCCCACTCACTGCCCCTAACTCCACTCTAACTACAGTGTACTCAGTACTCCCACTCACTGCCCCTAACCCCACTCTAACTGCAGTGCACTCAGTACTCCCACTCACTGCCCTTGACCCCACACTAACTACAGTGCACTCAGTACTCCCACTCACTGCCCGTAACTCCACTCTAACTGCAGTGCACTCAGTACTCCCACTCACTGCCCTTGACCCCACACTAACTACAGTGCACTCAGTACTCCCACTCACTGCCCCTAACCCCACTCTAACTACAGTGCACTCAGAACTCCCACTCACTGCCCCTAACCCCACTCTAACTACAGTGCACTCAGTACTCCCACTCACTGCCCTTGACCCCACACTAACTGCAGTGCACTCAGTACTCCCACTCACTGCCCCTAACCCCACTATAACTGCAGTGCACTCAGTACTCCCACTCACTGCCCCTAACTCCACACTAACTGCAGTGCACTCAGTACTCCCACTCACTGCCCCTAACTCCACTCTAACTGCAGTGCACTCAGTACTCCCACTCACTGCCCCTAACTCCACTCTAACTACAGTGCACTCAGTACTCCCACTCACTGCCCTTGACCCCACACTAACTACAGTGCACTCAGTACTCCCACTCACTGCCCGTAACTCCACACTAACTGCAGTGCTCTCAGTACTCCCACTCACTGCCCCTAACTCCACACTAACTGCAGTGCTCTCAGTACTCCCACTCACTGCCCCTAACCCCACACTAACTACAGTGCACTCAGTACTCCCACTCACTGCCCCTAACCCCACACTAACTACAGTGCACTCAGTACTCCCACTCACTGCCCCTAACCCCACACTAACTACAGTGCACTCAGTACTCCCACTCACTGCCCCTAACCCCACTCTAACTGCAGTGCACTCAGTACTCCCACTCACTGCCCCTAACCCCACACTAACTACAGTGCACTCAGTACTCCCACTCACTGCCCCTAACCCCACTCTAACTGCAGTGCACTCAGTACTCCCACTCACTGCCCCTAACTCCACGCTAACTGCAGTGCACTCAGTACTCCCACTCACTGCCCCTAACTCCACTCTAACTACAGTGCACTCAGTACTCCCACTCACTGCCCCTAACCCCACACTAACTGCAGTGCACTCAGTACTCCCACTCACTGCCCCTAACTCCTCTCTAACTACAGTGCACTCAGTACTCCCACTCACTGCCCCTAACTCCACACTAACTGCAGTGCACTCAGTACTCCCACTCACTGCCCCTAACCCCACACTAACTGCAGTGCACTCAGTACTCCCACTCACTGCCCATAACTCCACTCTAACTACAGTGCACTCAGTACTCCCACTCACTGCCCCTGACCCCACGCTAACTACAGTGGACTCAGTACTCCCACTCACTGCCCCTAACCCCACTCTAACTACAGTGCACTCAGTACTCCCACTCACTGCCCGTAACTCCACGCTAACTGCAGTGCACTCAGTACTCCCACTCACTGCCCGTAACTCCACGCTAACTACAGTGCACTCAGTACTCCCACTCACTGCCCCTAACTCCACTCTAACTGCAGTGCACTCAGTACTCCCACTCACTGCCCGTAACTCCACACTAACTGCAGTGCACTCAGTACTCCCACTCACTGCCCGTAACTCCACACTAACTGCAGTGCACTCAGTACTCCCACTCACTGCCCCTAACCCCACTCTAACTGCAGTGCACTCAGTACTCCCACTCACTGCCCCTAACCCCACTCTAACTACAGTGCACTCAGTACTCCCACTCACTGCCCTTGACCCCACACTAACTGCAGTGCACTCAGTACTCCCACTCACTGCCCCTAACTCCACTCTAACTGCAGTGCACTCAGTACTCCCACTCACTGCCCTTAACCCCACTCTAACTGCATTGCACTCAGTACTCCCACTCACTGCCCCTAACTCCACTCTAACTGCAGTGCACTCAGTACTCCCACTCACTGCCCCTAACCCCACTCTAACTGCAGTGCACTCAGTATTCCCACTCACTGCCCCTAACCCCACTCTAACTGCAGTGCACTCAGTACTCCCACTCACTGCCCCTAACCCCACACTAACTGCAGTGCACTCAGTACTCCCACTCACTGCCCCTAACACCACTCTAACTGCAGTGCACTCAGTACTCCCACTCACTGCCCCTAACCCCACTCTAACTGCAGTGCACTCAGTACTCCCACTCACTGCCCATAACTCCACTCTAACTGCAGTGCACTCAGTACTCCCACTCACTGCCCCTAACCCCACTCTAACTACAGTGTACTCAGTACTCCCACTCACTGCCCCAACCCCACGCTAACTGCAGTGCACTCAGTACTCCCACTCACTGCCCCTAACCCCACTCTAACTGCAGTGCACTCAGTACTCACACTCACTGCCCCAACCCCACTCTAACTACAGTGCACTCAGTACTCCCATTCACTGCCCCTAACTCCACTCTAACTACAGTGCACTCAGTACTCCCACTCACTGCCCCAGACCCCACTCTAACTGCAGTGCACTCAGTACTCCCACTCACTGCCTGTAACTCCACACTAACTGCAGTGCACTCAGTACTCCCACTCACTGCCCTTGACCCCACACTAACTGCAGTGCACTCAGTACTCCCACTCACTGCCCTTGACCCCACACTAACTGCAGTGCACTCAGTACTCCCACTCACTGCCCTTGACCCCACACTAACTGCAGTGCACTCAGTACTCCCACTCACTGCCCCTAACCCCACTCTAACTGCAGTGCACTCAGTACTCCCACTCACTGCCCGTAACTCCACTCTAACTGCAGTGCACTCAGTACTCCCACTCACTGCCCTTGACCCCACACTAACTACAGTGCACTCAGTACTCCCACTCACTGCCCGTAACTCCACTCTAACTGCAGTGCACTCAGTACTCCCACTCACTGCCCCTAACCCCACTCTAACTACAGTGCACTCAGTACTCCCACTCACTGCCCCTAACCCCACTCTAACTACAGTGCACTCAGTACTCCCACTCACTGCCCTTGACCCCACACTAACTGCAGTGCACTCAGTACTCCCACTCACTGCCCCTAACCCCACTATAACTGCAGTGCACTCAGCACTCCCACTCACTGCCCCCTAACTCCACACTAACTGCAGTGCACTCAGTACTCCCACTCGCTGCCCCTAACTCCACTCTAACTGCAGTGCACTCAGTACTCCCACTCACTGCCCCTAACCCCACTCTAACTACAGTGTACTCAGTACTCCCACTCACTGCCCCTAACCCCACTCTAACTACAGTGCACTCAGTACTCCCACTCACTGCCCCTAACCCCACTCTAACTACAGTGTACTCAGTACTCCCACTCACTGCCCCTAACCCCACTCTAACTGCAGTGCACTCAGTACTCCCACTCACTGCCCCTAACCCCACTCTAACTGCAGTGCACTCAGTACTCCCACCCACTGCCCCTAACCCCACTATAACTGCAGTGCACTCAGTACTCCCACTCACTGCCCCTAACCCCACTATAACTGCAGTGCACTCAGTACTCCCACTCACTGCCCCTAACTCCACTCTAACTGCAGTGCACTCAGTACTCCCACTCACTGCCTGTAACTCCACACTAACTGCAGTGCACTCAGTACTCCCACTCACTGCCCCTGACCCCACGCTAACTACAGTGCACTCAGTACTCCCACTCACTGCCCCTAACCCCACTCTAACTGCAGTGCACTCAGTACTCCCACTCACTGCCCCTAACCCCACTCTAACTACAGTGCACTCAGTACTCCCACTCACTGCCCCTAACTCCACTCTAACTACAGTGTACTCAGTACTCCCACTCACTGCCCCTAACCCCACTCTAACTGCAGTGCACTCAGTACTCCCACTCACTGCCCCTAACCCCACTCTAACTGCAGTGCACTCAGTACTCCCACTCACTGCCCTTGACCCCACACTAACTACAGTGCACTCAGTACTCCCACTCACTGCCCGTAACTCCACTCTAACTGCAGTGCACTCAGTACTCCCACTCACTGCCCTTGACCCCACACTAACTACAGTGCACTCAGTACTCCCACTCACTGCCCCTAACCCCACTCTAACTACAGTGCACTCAGTACTCCCACTCACTGCCCCTAACCCCACTCTAACTACAGTGCACTCAGTACTCCCACTCACTGCCCCTAACCCCACTATAACTGCAGTGCACTCAGTACTCCCACTCACTGCCCCTAACTCCACACTAACTGCAGTGCACTCAGTACTCCCACTCACTGCCCCTAACTCCACTCTAACTACAGTGCACTCAGTACTCCCACTCACTGCCCTTGACCCCACACTAACTACAGTGCACTCAGTACTCCCACTCACTGCCCGTAACTCCACACTAACTGCAGTGCTCTCAGTACTCCCACTCACTGCCCCTAACTCCACACTAACTGCAGTGCTCTCAGTACTCCCACTCACTGCCCCTAACTCCACGCTAACTGCAGTGCACTCAGTACTCCCACTCACTGCCCCTAACTCCACTCTAACTACAGTGCACTCAGTACTCCCACTCACTGCCCCTAACCCCACACTAACTGCAGTGCACTCAGTACTCCCACTCACTGCCCCTAACTCCTCTCTAACTACAGTGCACTCAGTACTCCCACTCACTGCCCCTAACTCCACACTAACTGCAGTGCACTCAGTACTCCCACTCACTGCCCCTAACCCCACACTAACTGCAGTGCACTCAGTACTCCCATTCACTGCCCATAACTCCACTCTAACTACAGTGCACTCAGTACTCCCACTCACTGCCCCTGACCCCACGCTAACTACAGTGGACTCAGTACTCCCACTCACTGCCCCTAACCCCACTCTAACTACAGTGCACTCAGTACTCCCACTCACTGCCCGTAACTCCACGCTAACTGCAGTGCACTCAGTACTCCCACTCACTGCCCGTAACTCCACGCTAACTACAGTGCACTCAGTACTCCCACTCACTGCCCCTAACTCCACTCTAACTGCAGTGCACTCAGTACTCCCACTCACTGCCCGTAACTCCACACTAACTGCAGTGCACTCAGTACTCCCACTCACTGCCCGTAACTCCACACTAACTGCAGTCTACTCAGTACTCCCACTCACTGCCCCTAACCCCACTCTAACTACAGTGTACTCAGTACTCCCACTCACTGCCCCAACCCCACGCTAACTGCAGTGCACTCAGTACTCCCACTCACTGCCCCTAACCCCACTCTAACTGCAGTGCACTCAGTACTCACACTCACTGCCCCAACCCCACTCTAACTACAGTGCACTCAGTACTCCCACTCACTGCCCCTAACTCCACACTAACTACAGTGCACTCAGTACTCCCACTCACTGCCCCAGACCCCACTCTAACTGCAGTGCACTCAGTACTCCCACTCACTGCCTGTAACTCCACACTAACTGCAGTGCACTCAGTACTCCCACTCACTGCCCTTGACCCCACACTAACTGCAGTGCACTCAGTACTCTCCCACTCACTGCCCGTGACCCCACACTAACTGCAGTGCACTCAGTACTCCCACTCACTGCCCTTGACCCCACACTAACTGCAGTGCACTCAGTACTCCCACTCACTGCCCCTAACCCCACTCTAACTGCAGTGCACTCAGTACTCCCACTCACTGCCCGTAACTCCACTCTAACTGCAGTGCACTCAGTACTCCCACTCACTGCCCTTGACCCCACACTAACTACAGTGCACTCAGTACTCCCACTCACTGCCCGTAACTCCACTCTAACTGCAGTGCACTCAGTACTCCCACTCACTGCCCCTAACCCCACTCTAACTACAGTGCACTCAGTACTCCCACTCACTGCCCCTAACCCCACTCTAACTACAGTGCACTCAGTACTCCCACTCACTGCCCTTGACCCCACACTAACTGCAGTGCACTCAGTACTCCCACTCACTGCCCCTAACCCCACTATAACTGCAGTGCACTCAGCACTCCCACTCACTGCCCCTAACTCCACACTAACTGCAGTGCACTCAGTACTCCCACTCGCTGCCCCTAACTCCACTCTAACTGCAGTGCACTCAGTACTCCCACTCACTGCCCCTAACTCCACTCTAACTACAGTGCACTCAGTACTCCCACTCACTGCCCTTGACCCCACACTAACTACAGTGCACTCAGTACTCCCACTCACTGCCCGTAACTCCACACTAACTGCAGTGCACTCAGTACTCCCACTCACTGCCCCTAACCCCACTCTAACTACAGTGCACTCAGTACTCCCACTCACTGCCCCTAACCCCACTCTAACTACAGTGCACTCAGTACTCCCACTCACTGCCCTTGACCCCACACTAACTGCAGTGCACTCAGTACTCCCACTCACTGCCCCTAACCCCACTATAACTGCAGTGCACTCAGTACTCCCACTCACTGCCCCTAACTCCACACTAACTGCAGTGCACTCAGTACTCCCACTCACTGCCCCTAACTCCACTCTAACTACAGTGCACTCAGTACTCCCACTCACTGCCCTTGACCCCACACTAACTACAGTGCACTCAGTACTCCCACTCCCTGCCCGTAACTCCACACTAACTGCAGTGCACTCAGTACTCCCACTCACTGCCCCTAACCCCACTCTAACTACAGTGCACTCAGTACTCCCACTCACTGCCCCTAACCCCACTCTAACTACAGTGCACTCAGTACTCCCACTCACTGCCCTTGACCCCACACTAACTGCAGTGCACTCAGTACTCCCACTCACTGCCCCTAACCCCACTATAACTGCAGTGCACTCAGTACTCCCACTCACTGCCCGTAACTCCACACTAACTGCAGTGCACTCAGTACTCCCACTCACTGCCCCTAACTCCACTCTAACTACAGTGCACTCAGTACTCCCACTCACTGCCCCTGACCCCACTATAACTGCAGTGCACTCAGTACTCCCACTCACTGCCCCTGACCCCATGCTAACTACAGTGGACTCAGTACTCCCACTCACTGCCCCTGACCCCACGCTAACTACAGTGGACTCAGTACTCCCACTCACTGCCCGTAACTCCACACTAACTGCAGTGCACTCAGTACTCCCACTCACTGCCCCTAACTCCACACTAACTGCAGTGCACTCAGTACTCCCACTCACTGCCCCTGACCCCACACTAACTACAGTGGACTCAGTACTCCCACTCACTGCCCGTAACTCCACACTAACTGCAGTGCACTCAGTACTCCCACTCACTGCCCCTACCCCATGCTAACTGCAGTGCACTCAGTACTCCCACGTACTGCCCCAACCCCACTCTAACTGCAGTGCACTCAGTACTCCCACTCACTGCCCCAGACCCCACTCTAACTGCAGTGCACTCAGTACTCCCACTCACTGCCCCTAACTCCACTCTAACTACAGTGCACTCAGTACTCCCACTCACTGCCCCTGACCCCACGCTAACTACAGTGCACTCAGTACTCCCACTCACTGCCCCTGACCCCACGCTAACTACAGTGCACTCAGTACTCCCACTCACTGCCCCTAACTCCACACTAACTGCAGTGCACTCAGTACTCCCACTCACTGCCCGTAACTCCACACTAACTGCAGTGCACTCAGTACTCCCACTCACTGCCCGTAACTCCACACTAACTGCAGTGCACTCAGTACTCCCACTCACTGCCCATAACTCCACACTAACTGCAGTGCACTCAGTACTCCCACTCACTGCCCATAACTCCACACTAACTACAGTGCACTCAGTACTCCCACTCACTGCCCCTAACTCCACACTAACTGCAGTGCACTCAGTACTCCCACTCACTGCCCGTAACTCCACACTAACTGCAGTGCACTCAGTACTCCCACTCACTGCCCATAACTCCACACTAACTGCAGTGCACTCAGTACTCCCACTCACTGCCCATAACTCCACACTAACTGCAGTGCACTCAGTACTCCCACTCACTGCCCATAACTCCACTCTAACTGCAGTGCACTCAGTACTCCCACTCACTTCCCCTAACCCCACTCTAACTACAGTGCACTCAGTACTCCCACTCACTGCCCCTAACCCTAATCTAACTACAGTGCACTCAGTACTCCCACTCACTGCCCTTGACCCCACACTAACTGCAGTGCACTCAGTACTCCCACTCACTGCCCCTAACCCCACTATAACTGCAGTGCACTCAGTACTCCCACTCACTGCCCCTGACCCCACGCTAACTACAGTGGACTCAGTACTCCCACTCACTGCCCGTAACTCCACACTAACTGCAGTGCACTCAGTACTCCTACTCACTGCCCCTAACTCCACACTAACTGCAGTGCACTCAGTACTCCCACTCCCACTCACTGCCCCTGACCCCACACTAACTACAGTGGACTCAGTACTCCCACTCACTGCCCGTAACTCCACACTAACTGCAGTGCACTCAGTACTCCCACTCACTGCCCCTAACTCCACACTAACTGCAGTGCACTCAGCACTCCCACTCACTGCCCATAACTCCACTCTAACTGCAGTGCACTCAGTACTCCCACTCACTGCCCCTAACCCCACTCTAACTACAGTGCACACAGTACTCCCACTCACTGCCCCTGACCCCACTATAACTGCAGTGCACTCAGTACTCCCACCCACTGCCCCTAACCCCACTATAACTGCAGTGCACTCAGTACTCCCACTCACTGCCCCTAACCCCACTATAACTGCAGTGCACTCAGTACTCCCACTCACTGCCCCTAACTCCACTCTAACTACAGTGCACTCAGTACTCCCACTCACTGCCCCAGACCCCACTCTAACTGCAGTGCACTCAGTACTCCCACTCACTGCCTGTAACTCCACACTAACTGCAGTGCACTCAGTACTCCCACTCACTGCCCCTGACCCCACGCTAACTACAGTGCACTCAGTACTCCCACTCACTGCCCCTAACCCCACTCTAACTGCAGTGCACTCAGTACTCCCACTCACTGCCCCTAACCCCACTCTAACTACAGTGCACTCAGTACTCCCACTCACTGCCCCTAACTCCACTCTAACTACAGTGTACTCAGTACTCCCACTCACTGCCCCATCTCCACTCTAACTGCAGTGCACTCAGTACTCCCACTCACTGCCCCTAACCCCATGCTAACTACGGTGCACTCAGCACTCCCACTCACTGCCCCTGACCCCACTCTAACTACAGTACACTCAGTACTCCCACTCACTGCCCCTAACCCCACTCTAACTACAGTGCTCTCAGTACTCCCACTCACTGTCCCTAACTGCAGTGCACTCAGTACTCCCACTCACTGCCCCTAACCCCACTCTAACTACAGTGCACTCAGTACTCCCACTCACTGCCCCTAACCCCACTCTAACTACAGTGCACTCAGTACTCCCACTCACTACCCCTAACCCCACTCTAACTACAGTGCACTCAGTTCTCCCACTCACTGCCCCATCTCCACTCTAACTGCAGTGCATTCAGTACTCCCACTCACTGCCCCTAACTCCACACTAACTGCAGTGCACTCAGTACTCCCACTCACTGCCCCATCTCCACTCTAACTGCAGTGCACTCAGTACTCCCACTCACTGCCCCTAACTCCACTCTAACTACAGTGCACTCAGTACTCCCACTCACTGCCCCTAACCCCACACTAACTGCAGTGCACTCAGTACTCCCACTCACTGCCCCTAACTCCACACTAACTGCAGTGCACTCAGTACTCCCACTCACTGCCCCATCTCCACTCTAACTGCAGTGCACTCAGTACTCCCACTCACTGCCCCAACCCCACTCTAACTACAGTGCACTCAGTACTCCCACTCACTGCCCCTAACCCCACTCTAACTGCAGTGCACTCAGTACTCCCACTCACTGCCCCTAACTCCACACTAACTGCAGTGCACTCAGTACTCCCACTCACTGCCCCTAACTCCACTCTAACTACAGTGCACTCAGTACTCCCACTCACTGCCCCTAACCCCACACTAACTGCAGTGCACTCAGTACTCCCACTCACTGCCCCTAACTCCTCTCTAACTGCAGTGCACTCAGTACTCCCACTCACTGCCCCTAACTCCACTCTAACTGCAGTGCACTCAGTACTCCCACTCACTGCCCCTAACCCCACTCTAACTGCAGTGCACTCAGTACTCTCCCACTCACTGCCCCTAACCCCACTCTAACTACAGTGCACTCAGTACTCCCACTCACTGCCCCTAACTCCACGCTAACTGCAGTGCACTCAGTACTCCCACTCACTGCCCGGAACCCCACGCTAACTACAGTGCACTCAGTACTCTCCCACTCACTGCCCCTAACTCCACTCTAACTGCAGTGCACTCAGTACTCCCACTCACTGCCCCTAACTCCACACTAACTGCAGTGCACTCAGTACTCCCACTCACTGCCCCTAACTCCACTCTAACTGCAGTGCACTCAGTACTCCCACTCACTGCCCCTAACCCCACTCTAACTGCAGTGCACTCAGTACTCCCACTCACTGCCCCTAACCCCACTCTAACTGCAGTGCACTCAGTACTCCCACTCACTGCCCCTAACCCCACTCTAACTGCAGTGCACTCAGTACTCCCACTCACTGCCCCTAACTCCACTCTAACTGCAGTGCACTCAGTACTCACTCACTGCCCTAACCCCACTCTAACTGCATTGCACTCAGTACTCACTCCCACTCTAACTGCAGTGCACTCAGTACTCCCACTCACTGCCCTAGACCCCACTCTAACTGCAGTGCACTCAGTACTCCCACTCACTGCCCCTAACCCCACTCTAACTGCAGTGCACTCAGTACTCCCACTCACTGCCCCTAACCCCACACTAACTGCAGTGCACTCAGTACTCCCACTCACTGCCCCTAACCCCACTCTAACTGCAGTGCACTCAGTACTCCCACTCACTGCCCCTAACCCCACTCTAACTGCAGTGCACTCAGTACTCCCACTCACTGCCCCTAACTCCACTCTAACTGCAGTGCACTCAGTACTCCCACTCACTGCCCCTAACCCCACTCTAACTGCAGTGCACTCAGTACTCCCACTCACTGCCCCTAACCCCACTCTAACTGCAGTGCACTCAGTACTCCCACTCACTGCCCCTAACACCACTCTAACTGCAGTGCACACTACACCCACTCACTGCCCCTAACCCCACTCTAACTGCAGTGCACTCAGTACTCCCACTCACTGCCCCTAACTCCACTCTAACTGCAGTGCACTCAGTACTCCCACTCACTGCCCCTAACTCCACACTAACTGCAGTGCACTCAGTACTCCCACTCACTGCCCCTAACCCCACTCTAACTGCAGTGCACTCAGTACTCCCACTCACTGCCCCTAACCCCACTCTAACTGCAGTGCACTCAGTACTCCCACTCACTGCCCCTAACCCCACTCTAACTGCAGTGCACTCAGTACTCCCACTCACTGCCCCTAACCCCACTCTAACTGCAGTGCACTCAGTACTCCCACTCACTGCCCGTAACTCCACTCTAACTGCAGTGCACTCAGTACTCCCACTCACTGCCCCTAACTCCACTCTAACTGCAGTGCACTCAGTACTCCCACTCACTGCCCCTAACTCCACTCTAACTGCAGTGCACTCAGTACTCCCACTCACTGCCCCTAACCCCACTCTAACTGCAGTGCACTCAGTACTCCCACTCACTGCCCCTAACCCCACTCTAACTGCAGTGCACTCAGTACTCCCACTCACTGCCCCAACCCCACACTAACTGCAGTGCACTCAGTACTCCCACTCACTGCCCCTAACTCCACTCTAACTGCAGTGCACTCAGTACTCCCACTCACTGCCCCTAACCCCACTCTAACTGCAGTGCACTCAGTACTCCCACTCACTGCCCCTAACTCCACTCTAACTACAGTGCACTCAGTACTCCCACTCACTGCCCCTAACTCCACTCTAACTACAGTGCACTCAGTACTCCCACTCACTGCCCCTAACTCCTCTCTAACTACAGTGCACTCAGTACTCCCACTCACTGCCCCTAACTCCTCTCTAACTACAGTGTACTCAGTACTCCCACTCACTGCCCCTAACCCCACTCTAACTACAGTGCACTCAGTACTCCCACTCACTGCCCCTAACCCCACTCTAACTACAGTGCACTCAGTACTCCCACTCACTGCCCCTAACCCCACACTAACTGCAGTGCACTCAGTACTCCCACTCACTGCCCCTAACTCCACTGTAACTGCAGTGCACTCAGTACTCCCACTCACTGCCCCTAACTCCACTCTAACTACAGTGCACTCAGTACTCCCACTCACTGCCCCAACCCCACTCTAACTGCAGTGCACTCAGTACTCCCACTCACTGCCCCTAACCCCACTCTAACTGCAGTGCACTCAGTACTCCCACTCACTGCCCCTGACCCCACGCTAACTACAGTGCACTCAGTACTCCCACTCACTGCCCGTAACTCCACACTAACTGCAGTGCACTCAGTACTCCCACTCACTGCCCCTAACCCCACTCTAACTACAGTGCACTCAGTACTCCCACTCACTGCCCCTAACCCCACTCTAACTACAGTGCACTCAGTACTCCCACTCACTGCCCTTGACCCCACACTAACTGCAGTGCACTCAGTACTCCCACTCACTGCCCCTAACCCCACTATAACTGCAGTGCACTCAGTACTCCCACTCACTGCCCCTGACCCCACACTAACTACAGTGGACTCAGTACTCCCACTCACTGCCCCTAACTCCACACTAACTGCAGTGCACTCAGTACTCCCACTCACTGCCCCTAACTCCACACTAACTGCAGTGCACTCAGTACTCCCACTCACTGCCCCTGACCCCACGCTAACTGCAGTGCACTCAGTACTCCCACTCACTGCCCCTAACTCCACTCTAACTACAGTGCACTCAGTACTCCCACTCACTGCCCTTGACCCCACACTAACTGCAGTGCACTCAGTACTCCCACTCACTGCCCCTAACTCCACACTAACTGCAGTGCACTCAGTACTCCCACTCACTGCCCCTAACCCCACTCTAACTACAGTGCACTCAGTACTCCCACTCACTGCCCCTAACCCCACTCTAACTGCAGTGCACTCAGTACTCCCACTCACTGCCCCTAACTCCACTCTAACTACAGTGCACTCAGTACTCCCACTCACTGCCCCTAACTCCACTCTAACTGCAGTGCACTCAGTACTCCCACTCACTGCCCCTAACTCCACTCTAACTGCAGTGCACTCAGTACTCCCACTCACTGCCCCAACCCCACTCTAACTGCAGTGCACTCAGTACTCCCACTCACTGCCCCTAACTCCTCTCTAACTACAGTGCACTCAGTACTCCCACTCACTGCCCCTAACCCCACACTAACTGCAGTGCACTCAGTACTCCCACTCACTGCCCCTAACCCCACTCTAACTACAGTGCACTCAGTACTCCCACTCACTGCCCCTAACCCCACTCTAACTACAGTGCACTCAGTACTCCCACTCACTGCCCCTAACTCCACTCTAACTACAGTGCACTCAGTACTTCCCCACTCACTGCCCTTGACCCCACACTAACTGCAGTGCACTCAGTACTCCCACTCACTGCCCCTAACTCCACTCTAACTGCAGTGCACTCAGTACTCCCACTCACTGCCCCTAACTCCACACTAATTGCAGTGCACTCAGTACTCCCACTCACTGCCCCTGACCCCACGCTAACTACAGTGGACTCAGTACTCCCACTCACTGCCCCTAACTCCTCTCTAACTACAGTGCACTCAGTACTCCCACTCACTGCCCCTAACCCCACACTAACTGCAGTGCACTCAGTACTCCCACTCACTGCCCCTAACCCCACTCTAACTACAGTGCACTCAGTACTCCCACTCACTGCCCCTAACTCCGCTCTAACTACAGTGCACTCAGTACTCCCACTCACTGCCCTTGACCCCACCCTAACTGCAGTGCACTCAGTACTCACACTCAATGCCCCTAACCCCACTCTAACTACAGTGCACTCAGTACTCCCACTCACTGCCCCTAACTCCGCTCTAACTACAGTGCACTCAGTACTCCCACTCACTGCCCTTGACCCCACACTAACTGCAGTGCACTCAGTACTCCCACTCACTGCCCCTAACTCCACTCTAACTGCAGTGCACTCAGTATTCCCACTCACTGCCCCTAACCCCACTCTAACTACAGTGCACTCAGTACTCCCACTCACTGCCCCTGACCCCACGCTAACTACAGTGGACTCAGTACTCCCACTCACTGCCCCTAACTCCTCTCTAACTACAGTGCACTCAGTACTCCCACTCACTGCCCCTAACCCCACACTAACTGCAGTGCACTCAGTACTCCCACTCACTGCCCCTAACCCCACTCTAACTACAGTGCACTCAGTACTCCCACTCACTGCCCCTGACCCCACGCTAACTACAGTGGACTCAGTACTCCCACTCACTGCCCCTAACTCCTCTCTAACTACAGTGCACTCAGTACTCCCACTCACTGCCCCTAACCCCACACTAACTGCAGTGCACTCAGTACTCCCACTCACTGCCCCTAACCCCACTATAACTGCAGTGCACTCAGTACTCCCACTCACTGCCCCTAACCCCACTCTAACTGCAGTGCACTCAGTACTCACACTCACTGCCCCTGGCCCCACTCTAACTGCAGTGCACTCAGTACTCCCACTCACTGCCCCTAACCCACTCTAACTGCAGTGCACTCAGTACTCCCACTCACTGCCCCTAACCCCACGCTAACTACAGTGCACTCAGTACTCCCACTCACTGCCCCTAACTCCACTCTAACTGCAGTGCACTCAGTACTCCCACTCACTGCCCCTGGCCCCACTCTAACTGCAGTGCACTCAGTACTCACACTCAATGCCCGTAACTCCACACTAACTACAGTGCACTCAGTACTCCCACTCACTGCCCCTAACCCCACTCTAACTGCAGTGCACTCAGTACTCACACTCAATGCCCGTAACTCCACACTAACTACAGTGCACTCAGTACTCCCACTCACTGCCCCTAACCCCACACTAACTACAGTGCACTCAGTACTCCCACTCACTGCCCCTGACCCCACGCTAACTACAGTGGACTCAGTACTCCCACTCACTGCCCGTAACTCCACACTAACTGCAGTGCACTCAGTACTCCCACTCACTGCCCCTAACTCCACACTAACTGCAGTGCACTCAGTACTCCCACTCACTGCCCCTGACCCCACGCTAACTGCAGTGTACTCAGTACTCCCACTCACTGCCCCTAACTCCGCTCTAACTACAGTGCACTCAGTACTCCCACTCACTGCCCTTGACCCCACACTAACTGCAGTGCACTCAGTACTCCCACTCACTGCCCCTAACTCCACACTAACTGCAGTGCACTCAGTACTCCCACTCACTGCCCCTAACCCCACTCTAACTGCAGTGCACTCAGTACTCCCACTCACTGCCCCTAACCCCACTCTAACTACAGTGCACTCAGTACTCCCACTCACTGCCCCTAACCCCACACTAACTGCAGTGCACTCAGTACTCCCACTCACTGCCCCTAACTCCACTCTAACTACAGTGCACTCAGTACTCCCACTCACTGCCCCTAACCCCACTCTAACTACAGTGCACTCAGTACTCCCACTCACTGCCCCTAACTCCGCTCTAACTACAGTGCACTCAGTACTCCCACTCACTGCCCCTAACTCCACTCTAACTGCAGTGCACTCAGTACTCCCACTCACTGCCCCTAACCCCACTCTAACTACAGTGCACTCAGTACTCCCACTCACTGCCCCTAACTCCGCTCTAACTACAGTGCACTCAGTACTCCCACTCACTGCCCCTAACCCCACTCTAACTACAGTGCACTCAGTACTCCCACTCACTGCCCCTAACTCCGCTCTAACTACAGTGCACTCAGTACTCCCACTCAGTGCCCCTAACTCCACTCTAACTGCAGTGCACTCAGTACTCCCACTCACTGCCCCTAACTCCTCTCTAACTACAGTGCACTCAGTACTCCCACTCAATGCCCCAACCCCACTCTAACTGCAGTGCACTCAGTACTCCCACTCACTGCCCCAACCCCTCTAAAAATACAGAGCAATCAGTACTCCCACTCACTGTCCCTGACCCCACACTAACTGCAGTGCACTCAGTACTCCCACTCACTGCCCCTAACCCCACTCTAACTGCAGTGCACTCAGTACTCCCACTCACTGCCCCTAACCCCACTCTAACTACAGTGCACTCAGTACTCCCACTCACTGCCCCTAACTCCACTCTAACTACAGTGCACTCAGTACTCCCACTCACTGCCCTTGACCCCACTCTAACTGCAGTGCACTCAGTACTCCCACTCACTGCCCCTAACTCCACTCTAACTGCAGTGCACTCAGTACTCCCACTCACTGCCCCTAACTCCACACTAACTGCAGTGCACTCAGTACTCCCACTCACTGCCCCTGACCCCACGCTAACTACAGTGGACTCAGTACTCCCACTCACTGCCCCTAACTCCTCTCTAACTACAGTGCACTCAGTACTCCCACTCACTGCCCCTAACCCACACTAACTGCAGTGCACTCAGTACTCCCACTCACTGCCCCTAACCCCACTCTAACTGCAGTGCACTCAGTACTCCCACTCACTGCCCCTAACTCCGCTCTAACTACAGTGCACTCAGTACTCCCACTCACTGCCCTTCACTCCACACTAACTGCAGTGCACTCAGTACTCACACTCAATGCCCCTAACCCCACTCTAACTACAGTGCACTCAGTACTCCCACTCACTGCCCCTAACTCCGCTCTAACTACAGTGCACTCAGTACTCCCACTCACTGCCCTTGACCCCACACTAACTGCAGTGCACTCAGTACTCCCACTCACTGCCCCTAACTCCACTCTAACTGCAGTGCACTCAGTATTCCCACTCACTGCCCCAACCCCACTCTAACTACAGTGCACTCAGTACTCCCACTCACGACCCCCTGACCCCACGCTAACTTCAGTGGACTCAGTACTCCCACTCACTGCCCCTAACCCCACTCTAACTGCAGTGCACTCAGTACTCCCACTCACTTCCCCTAACCCCACACTAATTGCAGTGCACTCAGTACTCCCACTCACTGCCCTACCCCCACTCTAACTGCAGTGCACTCAGTACTCCCACTCACTCACTGCCCCTGACCCCACGCTAACTACAGTGGACTCAGTACTCCCACTCACTGCCCCTAACTCCTCTCTAACTACAGTGCACTCAGTACTCCCACTCACTGCCCCTAACCCCACACTAACTGCAGTGCACTCAGTACTCCCACTCACTGCTCCTAACCCCACTATAACTGCAGTGCACTCAGTACTCCCACTCACTGCCCCTAACCCCACTCTAACTGCAGTGCACTCAGTACTCACACTCACTGCCCCTGGCCCCACTCTAACTGCAGTGCACTCAGTACTCCCACTCACTGCCCCTAACTCCACTCTAACTGCAGTGCACTCAGTACTCCCACTCACTGCCCCTAACTCCACTCTAACTGCAGTGCACTCAGTACTCCCACTCACTGCCCCTAACTCCACTCTAACTGCAGTGCACTCAGTACTCCCACTCACTGCCCCTAACCCCACTCTAACTGCAGTGCACTCAGTACTCACACTCAATGCCCGTAACTCCACACTAACTACAGTGCACTCAGTACTCCCACTCACTGCCCCTAACCCCACTATAACTGCAGTGCACTCAGTACTCCCACTCACTGCCCCTAACCCCACTCTAACTGCAGTGCACTCAGTACTCCCACTCACTGCCCCTGGCCCCACTCTAACTGCAGTGCACTCAGTACTCCCACTCACTGCCCCTAACCCCACTCTAACTACAGTGCACTCAGTACTCCCACTCACTGCCCCTAACCCACTCTAACTGCAGTGCACTCAGTACTCCCACTCACTGCCCCTAACCCCACTCTAACTGCAGTGCACTCAGTACTCCCACTCACTGCCCCTAACCCACTCTAACTGCAGTGCACTCAGTACTCCCACTCACTGCCCCTAACCCACTCTAACTGCAGTGCACTCAGTACTCCCACTCACTGCCCCTAACCCCACTCTAACTACAGTGCACTCAGTACTCCCACTCACTGCCCCTAACCCCACACTAACTGCAGTGCACTCAGTACTCCCACTCACTGCCCCTAACCCCACTCTAACTGCAGTGCACTCAGTACTCCCACTCACTGCCCCTAACTCCACTCTAACTACAGTGCACTCAGTACTCACACTCAATGCCCGTAACTCCACACTAACTACAGTGCACTCAGTACTCCCACTCACTGCCCCTAACCCCACACTAACTACAGTGCACTCAGTACTCCCACTCACTGCCCCAGACCCCACTCTAACTGCAGTGCACTCAGTACTCCCACTCACTGCCCCTAACTCCACACTAACTGCAGTGTACTCAGTACTCCCACTCACTGCCCCTGACCCCACTCTAACTACAGTGCACTCAGTACTCCCACTCACTGCCTGTAACTCCACACTAACTGCAGTGCACTCAGTACTCCCACTCACTGCCCCTGGCCCCACTCTAACTGCAGTGCACTCAGTATTCCCACTCACTGCCCCTAACTCCACTCTAACTGCAGTGCACTCAGTACTCCCACTCACTGCCCCTAACTCCACTCTAACTGCAGTGCACTCAGTATTCCCACTCACTGCCCCAGACCCCACTCTAACTGCAGTGCACTCAGTACTCCCACTCACTGCCCCTAACTCCACTCTAACTGCAGTGCACTCAGTACTCCCACTCACTGCCCCAGACCCCACTCTAACTGCAGTGCACTCAGTACTCCCACTCACTGCCCCTAACTCCACACTAACTGCAGTGTACTCAGTACTCCCACTCACTGCCCCAGACCCCACTCTAACTGCAGTGCACTCAGTACTCCCACTCACTGCCCCTAACTCCACACTAACTGCAGTGTACTCAGTACTCCCACTCACTGCCCCTGACCCCACTCTAACTACAGTGCACTCAGTACTCCCACTCACTGCCCCTAACTCCACACTAACTGCAGTGTACTCAGTACTCCCACTCACTGCCCCTAACTCCACTCTAACTACAGTGCACTCAGTACTCACACTCACTGCCCCTAACTCCGCTCTAACTACAGTGCACTCAGTACTCCCACTCACTGCCCCTAACCCCACTCTAACTGCAGTGCACTCAGTACTCCCACTCACTGCCCCTAACCCCACTCTAACTGCAGTGCACTCAGTACTCCCACTCACTGCCCCTAACTCCACTCTAACTGCAGTGTACTCAGTACTCCCACTCACTGCCCCTAACCCCACTCTAACTGCAGTGCACTCAGTACTCCCACTCACTGCCCAATACACCACTCTAACTGCAGTGCACTCAGTACTCCCACTCACTGCCCCTAACTCCACTCTAACTGCAGTGCACTCAGTACTCCCACTCACTGCCCCTAACCCCACTCTAACTGCAGTGCACTCAGTACTCCCACTCACTGCCCCTAACTCCACTCTAACTACAGTGCACTCAGTACTCCCACTCACTGCCCCTAACCCCACTCTAACTACAGTGCACTCAGTACTCCCACTCACTGCCCCTAACTCCACTCTAACTGCAGTGCACTCAGTACTCCCACTCACTGCCCCTAACTCCACACTAACTACAGTGCACTCAGTACTCCCACTCACTGCCCCTAACTCCACTCTAACTGCAGTGCACTCAGTATTCCCACTCACTGCCCGTAACTCCACACTAACTGCAGTGTACTCAGTACTCCCACTCACTGCCCCTAACCCCACTCTAAACTGCAGTGCACTCAGTACTCCCACTCACTGCCCCTAACCCCACACTAACTGCAGTGTACTCAGTACTCCCACTCACTGCCCCTAACTCCACTCTAACTACAGTGCACTCAGTACTCCCACTCACTGCCCCTAACCCCACTCTAACTACAGTGCACTCAGTACTCCCACTCACTGCCCCTAACCCCACTCTAACTACAGTGCACTCAGTACTCCCACTCACTGCCCCTAACTCCACTCTAACTGCAGTGCACTCAGTATTCCCACTCACTGCCCGTAACTCCACACTAACTGCAGTGTACTCAGTACTCCCACTCACTGCCCCTAACCCCACTCTAACTGCAGTGCACTCAGTACTCCCACTCACTGCCCCTAACCCCACACTAACTGCAGTGTACTCAGTACTCCCACTCACTGCCCCTAACTCCACTCTAACTACAGTGCACTCAGTACTCCCACTCACTGCCCCTAACCCCACTCTAACTACAGTGCACTCAGTACTCCCACTCACTGCCCCTAACCCCATTCTAACTACAGTACACTCAGTACTCCCACTCACTGCCCATAACCCCACTCTAACTACAGTGCACTCAGTACTCCCACTCACTGCCCCTAACTCCACTCTAACTGCAGTGCACTCAGTACTCACACTCACTGCCCGTAACTCCACACTAACTGCAGTGCACTCAGTACTCCCACTCACTGCCCCTAACCCCACTCTAACTGCAGTGCACTCAGTACTCCCACTCACTGCCCCTAACTCCACTCTAACTGCAGTGTACTCAGTACTCCCACTCACTGCCCCTAACCCCACTCTAACTGCAGTGCACTCAGTACTCCCACTCACTGCCCCTAACTCCACACTAACTGCAGTGTACTCAGTACTCCCACTCACTGCCCCTAACTCCACTCTAACTACAGTGCACTCAGTACTCACACTCACTGCCCCTAACTCCGCTCTAACTACAGTGCACTCAGTACTCCCACTCACTGCCCCTAACCCCACTCTAACTGCAGTGCACTCAGTACTCCCACTCACTGCCCCTAACCCCACTCTAACTGCAGTGCACTCAGTACTCCCACTCACTGCCCCTAACTCCACTCTAACTGCAGTGTACTCAGTACTCCCACTCACTGCCCCTAACCCCACTCTAACTGCAGTGCACTCAGTACTCCCACTCACTGCCCCTAACCCCACACTAACTGCAGTGTACTCAGTACTCCCACTCACTGCCCTACTCCACTCCACTCTAACTTACAGTGCACTCAGTACTCCCACTCACTGCCCCTAACCCCACTCTAACTACAGTGCACTCAGTACTCCCACTCACTGCCCCCAACCCCACTCTAACTGCAGGGTACTCAGTACTCCCACTCACTGCCCCTAACCCCACTCTAACTGCAGTGCACTCAGGTACTACTCCCACTCACTGCCCCTAACCCCCACTCTAACTACAGTGCCACTCAGTACTCCCCCACTCACTGCCCCTAACCCCACTCTAACTTCAGTGCACTCAGTACTCCCACTCACTGCCCCTAACCCCATTCTAACTACAGTACACTCAGTACTCCCACTCACTGCCCATAACCCCACTCTAACTACAGTGCACTCAGTACTCCCACTCACTGCCCATAACCCCACTCTAACTGCAGTGCACTCAGTACTCCCACTCACTGCCCCTAACTCCACTCTAACTGCAGTGCACTCAGTACTCCCACTCACTGCCCCTAACTCCACTCTAACTGCAGTGCACTCAGTACTCACACTCACTGCCCGTAACTCCACACTAACTGCAGTGCACTCAGTACTCCCACTCACTGCCCCTAACCCCACTCTAACTGCAGTGCACTCAGTACTCCCACTCACTGCCCCTAACTCCACTCTAACTGCAGTGTACTCAGTACTCCCACTCACTGCCCCTAACCCCACTCTAACTGCAGTGCACTCAGTACTCCCACTCCACTGCCCCTAACTCCACACTAACTGCAGTGCACTCAGTACTCCCACTCACTGCCCCTAACTCCACTCTAACTACAGTGCACTCAGTACTCCCACTCACTGCCCCTAACCCCACACTAACTGCAGTGCACTCAGTACTCCCACTCACTGCCCCTAACTCCACTCTAACTACAGTGCACTCAGTACTCCCACTCACTGCCCCTAACTCCACTCTAACTGCAGTGTACTCAGTACTCCCACTCACTACATCTGACCTATCCATTCTGCATGTTGAGTGTCAGTTAGCACACAAATCAGTGTGAGGTAACTGTGATGCCCCGTGGCCAACAGTTACTCTGGGCCTAAGCACCAAATCCTGCTCTAACTGCTTAGTAAAAGGGCCCTTTGGTCTCTCTTTTCTTTCTCTCTACCACACCTCTTTCCTTCCCAATTTCCTCCCGGATTTCACCCTAGGTGCTCTCTGATCCCTTTAGAAAACCCAGAAGCTATTAAGGAGAGCAAGCATTTTATCAGAGGTGCCTAGTAAAATAACACTTTCAGGTGCCTATTTTAAGCCTACTTTATAATAAGGAGCAGGCACCTACGTCCCTTTATGAAATGCTAAGCCTAAGGTGCAGAATCAGGCTTTAAGCTAAGGCGCAACATTTGCCAGCCATAAAGATGGCATAAATGCCAACACCTAAATTTTGCAACAACACACCCAAGTTATAGAGTTTTATAATCTATATGTGAACCTGTGCTCTGCTCATACACTGCTCAAATTCTGCCCATGTGCACACCCCCTACTATTTATCATTTATATGGCACTACGAGGAGTACGCAGCTCCGTATAGAGACATGTAAGAGATGGTCCCTGCTCCTAAGAGCTTACAATCTAGCCAAGACAGACAACACAACTGGGGACTAGCAATTACCTAGGGCAGCGATGGCGAACCTATGGCACGCGTGCCAGCTGTGGCACGCGAAGGCCTTGCAGCTGGCACACGGGAAGGTCCGCTAGGACAGGTGTCTGCCTCCCTTCGTCTGCAGCCGCGGCTCCCTGCCTGTTAGGGAACCGCGGCTGTGCTTGTAAAATCGTTGCGGAGCCCTTCCTGTCTTGACGGGCTCCGTGCAGCATTGTCCCGCCTCTAAAGGGAGGCAGACATGGGGAGAGGGGGGCTACCATCGACATGGGGAGGGGGGGGGGGGGCAACCATCGCCAGGGGGGGAGGGGGGGCTACCATCGACATGGGGGGGAGGGGGGCTTACATGGAGGGAGGGAGCTGATATGGAGGATGGAAGGGAGGGGGGCTTACATGGAGGGAGGGAGCTGATATGGATGGATGGAAGGAGGGGGGCTTACTTGGAGGGAGGGAGCTGATATGGATGGATGGAAGGAGGGGGGCTTACATGGAGGGAGGGAGCTGATATGGATGGATGGAAGGAGGGGGGCTTACATGGAGGGAGGGAGCTGATATGGATGGATGGAAGGAGGGGGGCTTACATGGCGGGCGGGCGCTGATATGGATGGATGGAAGGCGGGGGGCTTACATGGAGGGAGGGAGCTGATATGGATGGATGGAGGGAGGGAGCTGATATGGATGGATGGAAGGAGGGGGGCGTACATGGAAGGAGGGATAGATGGAGGGAGGGGGCTGACATGGACAGAGGGGGGACTGACATGGAGGGAGGCTGACATGGACATGGGGTCTGACAGGGAGGGAGGGAGGGAGCTGACATGGACCGAGGGAAGGACGGGGGCTGACTGGGAGGGAGGGGGGCTGGCATGCACAAAGGGGAGAGACAGGGACATCCTGGACAGACGGGATAAATGCTGGAGAGAGGCGAGAGACATTGCGGCTTAGGATTATAATGGGCTGATGGGGGAGCTAGCACTGGTAATGGGCAGATGGGAGGGGACTAGGACTGGTAATGGGTTTGAAGGCTAGGACTGGGAATGGACTGATCAAGGGGGGGGGGGTTGGGACTGGTAATGGGCTGATAGGGGGGTATGACTGATAATGGACTGATGGGGAGCTAGCATTGGAAATGACTGATCGGTGAGGTTAGGACTGGAAATGGGCTGATGGGGGGATAGGACTGGTGATGGGGGGGGGTAGACTGGTGGTATTGGGCTGATAAGTGGATGCTAGCACTGGTAATGGGGATGAGGGGGTATTAGCACAGTAAGAGAGCTGATTGTGGGTCTTTTAATGATAATGTGCTGATTGTTGGGAGGGTAGGATAGAGCTGCTGGCCCTGGAAGAAAACTGGGGGCTAAGGCTACAAATGGGCTGATGCGAGGGGATGGGAGAATGGAACTGGAAGGGAGTGGATCTGAGAGGGGCTGCCATGGTATTTGTACTAGAAGGGACTGGTCAGTGGGGAAGGAGGGAGACTGTAAGGGAATGGACACCAGTGGCAATCATGGGAATGCAAGTTGACATTGGAAGGTACTGGGAGTGAGGACTGGAAAGGGGCTGATACTGGGGAGGGTTACTGGGACTGGAAATAGGCTGATGGAAAGAAGTGAAGAAAACGAAAGAAGAGATAATAAATGGCAGTTGGACCATAGACCACAGAAACAGAGCTAAGAGAAGACAGGAAAGCAGAAGCCTCAGATCGGGACCAGCATGATCAGAGAATAAATTGGTCAGACAACAAAGGTAGAAAAAATAATTGTATTTCATATTAGTGATTTGACTACAAAATCATCATAATTTTGAAATCAAATATTGTTACTTGTTGTGATTAATTAACCGTATTTTCCGGCGTATTTTTTTTGGTGTGCGCTGGAAGAGGGGTAGTCTTATACGGCGAGTATAGGCCAAACACCTATATTTTAACAGGAAAAGTAGGGGGTCGTCTTATACGCCCAGTCGTCTTATACGCCGGAAAATACGGTAAGTAAATTTAACGTTTTCTATGAAAAGTAGTTCTGAGGGGGGTCAAAAAAATATTAAAAGAAAAGTGACAATAATATAATAATATATTTATAATGTGGATTACATTTGGGCCCTCATATTTACCTCAGGCTATGATTGTGATTGTGATTATGATGGTACACTGTAAGAAACAATATATGGCAGTGTTAGATTTGTTTTAAATGTCGCAATGGTTTTGCGGCTCCCAGTTTTTTTTTTTCCCTTCGGAAACGGGTCCAAGTGGCTCTTTATGTCTTAAAGGTTGCAGACCCCTGTGCTAGGAGAAAGGCCCCAGCCCGGCCCCGCGCTTCCCCTTCCGGTCGGAGCTTCTGTGCGCCTCTCGCCGAGAAGCTGCACGCTAGGGCTCGTGCACCGTCCTCTCGCGAGATTATAGGACCCGCGCGGGAGCTGGGTTCCAAAGAAGAGCAAAACCTACCACTTTCATGATGAATGGGAAATGGACTACTTCTTCATCATGGTGAAAGACAAGTGTTGTGTAATTTGTAACGCCCAGTATCCTTGCCCAAAATGGGTGATCTGGAACATCATTATAAGGCTCTAAAATATTGTTGTTAAGGTTTAATTGACGTGCTGGCACTTTGAGGAAATTCTTTGGTTTTGTGCGGCAGTTTGGGCACTCGGGCTCAAAAAGGTTAGCCATCACTGACCTAGGGGAATGGTAAGGAAACAGATACTGTGGGAGGTGAACAGGAGACTGGGGGGATCAGAATCCAAAAGCAGTCTCAAAGAAGTGAGTTTTTAGCCTGGATTTGAAAAAGGGCACTGACGGAGCCTGATTTACTGACTCAGGTAGTTTGTTCCAGGGAAAAAGAGCAACAAGATAGAAATATCAAAGTCTAGAGTTGTCAGTGGAAGAGAAAGGCATAGATAGAAGGGATCTAGCAGAAGTGCGGAGTTCCTGGGGAGGGGTGTAGGGAGACATAACGGAGGAAAGGTAGTGAGGTGCAATTGAATGAAGGCACTTATAGGTCAGTAGTAGAAGTTTGAACTGGATGTGGAAATGAAGGCAATGAAGTGACTTGAAAAGAGGAGTGACAAGAGTATAGTGACATTGAGAGAAGATTAGCCGTGCAGCTGAGTTTTGAACAGATTGAAGTTGGGAGAGATGATTCAGAAGACTAGTGAAGAGGAGGTTGCAGTAGTTTAGACGGGAGGTGACTGGAGAATGGATAAGGGTCTTAGTAATGTGTTCAGAAAGGAAGGGATGGATTTTGCCAATATTATAAAGGAAAATGCAACACTTTTTAGCTATCTGTTGGGTGTGTGTGGAGGAGAAGATGGAGGAGTCAAGGTTGAGAGCCAAGGAAACAGAGAGGAGTAGAGTGTTATCCACATAAATAGACAAAGGAGGAAGGGGGAGGTAGAGTTGGGGGGAAAGATAAGGCGCTCCATTTTGGCCATGTTCAATTTCAGATGGCGGAAAGCAGGGCCGTACCGAGGGAAAATCGTGCCCTGTGCGACTTGCAGATCGGGCGCGCGAACCCCCCCTCCCCCCATGCTGGGAGAGAAGAGGCGCGCCCGATGTGCAAGTCGCCAGCTTGCTAAGCATGCCATTGCCATTGCCTGCCGCCGCTGAGAGAAGAAAACGTGGCGGCGGCAGACAACGGAAGACAGCTAAAATGCGCCCCTTAAACCATTGTGCCCTGTGCGGCCGCACCGCTCACACAGGGCTAGGTACAGGCCTGGCAATGAGACATCCAGGTACTAATGTGAGATAAGCAGGCAGAGATCTGGGCCTGGATTCCCTGAGAGATTTTAGGTGCAGAGAGGTAGATCTGAGCATTTTCAGCTTTGAGATAATATTGAAAATCATGGGAGGAGTGGGGTACACGAAGGGGCTGAGTGTAGAGAGAGTAAAGGAGAGGCCCCAAGACAGAGCCTTGGGGTAAACCAACTGAAAGCGGGATAGCAGTAGAGAAGGGTCCACCAGAACATACACTAAAAGTGTGGTGAGAGAGATAGGAAGAAAACCAGGACAGGAATTCGAATTCGAATGGAGGGTATCAAGGAGAAGGTGGTGATCAACAGGAGTGGAGGAGTGGCCTAGTGGTTGGGGCAAGGTACTTCAGGCTGGAAGGTCAGGGGTTCAAATCCCACTAGAGGACAGCAACCTTGGGCCGGAAGGACTGGGGTTTCTAGTCCCACAGGTGCTCCTTGTGGTCTTGGGCAAGCCACTTAACCCTCCATAGCCCATGTTCCCTGTAAAATAGTTATCTCCAAGTTATAATGCCCTGTTCAATGTAATTTCAATTTGGTCAATGTAAACCACACTGATGCAGAATAGCGCGGTATATAAGAGAATGTAAATAAATAAATAAACAGTGTCAAAGCAGCAGAAAGGTCAAGAAGGATGAGGATCAAGTAAAGGCCCTTGAATTTGGCAAGGAACAAGTCATTGAAGACTTTGGTAAGAGTCATTTTAGCAGAATGTAAAAGGTGAAAGCCAGATTGCAGTGGATTCAGAAGGGGCGGAGAGGAAAGTCAAGACAGCAGTAGTGAACTGCACATTCAAGTAGTTTAGAAATAAAGGGGAGGAGAGAGATGGGTCGATCCTTAGAAGGACAGGTAGGATCAAGGGATGGTTTCTTGAGGAGAGGTGTAACCCACCATCAAGGCACATACTTCTCAGCTGGTTGGTATTTTTTAAGAGGTTGTTAATGCACATATGTGGTCACGCACATTAATGACTGAAATAATCCCCCTTTAGGTGCATATTTGCGGTCTAAATGTCCCTTTACTAAATTACCGCCATAGTGGGGCCATTTTGCATATAGCTGCCACCAATTAATTACTGAAATCACAATTTTGCTTTTAATTTGGAAGAAGCAATAAAAAACATGGGCTGAAGGAGTAATACTCCTTTTCTCCCTCGTGTAAAGCCTTGGCCGAAATGAGCTCTTTAAAAAAATCTGTGCATACTTCTGACCTGGTGCAAAAGCCAGTGAGGAAATTTGCTTAAATAGACATGTATTCTCATTGTTAGAAGCAGAATAGATGTTAAACTTTTTTAACACTTAAAACACACCTCTACCACATTCCCTTGAAATCTCTATGTCCCGGGGGATCTCCATCTGTCAATAGCGGCTTTCTGAAATTGCCATTTACATGTACATATGATTTGCATATGCAAATGCAGCTATTACATGTGGAGATGCTTTTAAAAAGACCTAGTTACTACACCAAATGTGTTTCAACCCCGTGGCCACAGAGCATAACACTAATACAAAACTATTTCAGCCACTTCCTCCTCAGTAATGCTGTCAAGCTTCTGAGCATTCTAACTGGTAGAGGATACGATTCAACAGCTTTGCTGTACTCAGTGCTGTTATGTGAAATAACATAAAGAAATATGAGATAATGCTGAAAAACAAAAGCAGGAGTTTTGATTGGCTCCAGTCCCTTAACTATGTCTCTAGGATTTACAGGAGGAAGTCAGTAGTTTTACAAAGGTCTTGATATTTCATGACAGATATTTAAATTTGGCCTTCCTTCTGAATATAGAGGAAAAAATAGGTTTCCTTCCAAAAAGTAATGAAAGGGACCATATACTGCAATTAATTACAGTATTTACAGGAGACAGCAAGGACAGTGTGCAAGGTGGCAGGAAATTGCTGAAAGAATGTATGGAAACTGTTGGAATGATTGTGGGGCTCTTCTCTAGGGTTTTTCCGGAGTACTTTTGCTTTTGACTGAGACTTATTCTAGCTTACCTCCTCATATCTGTTGGCAGTGGTGGGCGCCCTAGTCTCTCCCGCTAGCTATTTGGTTTCAGGGAAGGGAATCTAATTCAGGGGCCCTTTTCTAAAGCCCGGTAAGGCTATGCACTTAAAATGCATTTGAAAAGCTGTCGGGGGACATAATCGGCATGTTCCTGGTGGTTGATGCATAACTGAGTATGTTAATGTGCGGCACACTTAACACAAGTGCACATAACGATACCCACTGAGGTGTCAGTAGGTGCACTCGCAGTAATTGCCGTGTTAACGGTGCTCGCATGCTAATGTGTTCTCCATGCCCAAACTCATCCCCTAACTCACCCACTCTCCACATTAATGCGCGCGTGCCAGTTAATGTGCGTGTTAGCAAGTTAGCGTGAACTGCGGCCAATTACCGCAAGCTGTAACACACATTAACTGGTTGATGGCACTAAAAGAGTCCCCTATTATATTAAGCAAGAATCTGGGAGATAAACAACCAAGTAAGAAGTGCAGAGCAAGTCATATGAGCACTTTTTTTCAATTATGGGTTAGATCTCTAAGGGATAAAACTGTAGAATTTGCAATTTTCTCGTGTTTGCTTCTTTTGGTGCCCTTGACAGTTAAAGCACATTGTCTAACACTGCTCTGCTCACTCTTCTTGTTCACATCAAGCTTCCTGTAGCAGTGAGAGACTGGTACCCTTCCTAGATCCATTTGGTCTCTGCTTTCTTGGGCGAGCTCATTAACACAGTGAAAAAGGGGATGGATGTAGTGTGATGGATACCTGTTGTTAAATGCAGTCAAGTTGATGCCAACTTCTGCAACCCTGTGGATAGTTGTCCATGTTGTGGCTATCTCCTATAGAGTGAAAAATATTATTTCACAGAGACTAGCAAATTATATTCTGATAGCAATGGCATTAAGACAGGGTTTGAACCAGAAAACCTACTATTGTTTGAAGTCATGGAGTCTTCAAAAGATTTCCTGAAAAATATTAAGATACCTGTTCTCACTGTTAGAAAAATGTTTCTCTTTCTTTCCCTTCATCTTTTGCTCATCATTGCTCTTTAGACAAAAGGCATATTTCGGTAGCGCAGATGAGGCAGAACTGCAAATTGGAACAATCTGAGGCGTGCTCTCGCCTCCATATTTAATGGGGATCTTTATAAATGAAGGGGCCAATATTCATAGGCCCTTATCCGGACAGCACTTGCTAAGTGCTGGTGAGAGCAATGTTCAGCGGCACTATCCGGTTAGTACTGCTGAATAGTACCTCTGAGCACCTCCGTATTAGCCAGATAGTACTGAGGAGTTTATAGTTTATTTTAAATTTAATATGCCACCTTTAGCTGGTTAGTGACAATTTTCAGTGCCGCTATCGGGATAGCTTAGGACAGCAGAAAGCAGGACTATACCAAGCTAGAAATGCGCCTTGTGTGACTCGCGAACCCAGTGCCCCCCCCCTCCACTCCGTCGCAGGCAGGAACTTGTTCTTGTCGGGCTTTCTGGAAACCCGTTGATGACATTGGTGTCTCTTCTGTGCTTGTGACCTGTGCGGCCACACTGCTTGCAAAGCCCTGCCTAAGTGTATGCAGATTGACTATCCGGATAGTGGCTGAATATTACCGCTAGCCAGATAGTGACCATCCTGTCTGCTGAATCTGGATATTGAACTCCAACAGGTATCCAGATACCATCACTGAATATCTGGATTCAGATATTACCCCCTAAGTATTTTTCTACTAATGCCGACAGCAACAGAAATAAAATATTGCAGGTAACTTAGCCGGAAGGGCAGACGATCACTATGGTCCTGATTCTATTCACGACGTAGATCTCCTTTGTACGTCTGGGCTGACCTGGACATACAAAGGAGATCGTGATTCTGATGCCGCGGGGCACGTCCAGCCCCACGGGATCAGAATTGCGAACAGCACTGTACGTGCAAGCCAGGACTGCGATTCAGTCCCAGCCTGCACATACAGCGCTAGCCCGGCTAACTCAGCTAGGGCTTTTATACAGAGCCACGGCACCATGGCATCCCATTGCCAAGGCACCGTAACTCCATTTAAAAAACGCGATGCCGGCTGCTGCCCCAAAAAGTTTATTCCAAACAGCCCGACCCCCGATCTGGCCTCCTAAGGCCAGGATCAGGCTGCAGGGGATTAACTTTGTCCCCCCCAGTCCCTTCTGCGCCCTGAATAAAAAAAAAAAAACATCCAGGGAGGTTATTCCACCCCGGGGGTGGAATAACCTCCTCGGCCAACATTAGAATCAGCCCTGTATATCCAGGGCTGGTAACTGCCCACTCTCCGCCCTCAGGCCACCTCTTCCCCGCCCCCCCCACTAACTTCCCTGCACAACCGGAGCCGCACGAATAACGGAGATGGACGTCCCATTGGGATGTCCATCCCCACTATTCATGGTTTGGAATTACCCCCTATATGTTTTAGCAAATTCTCCTAAAATGAAATTCTGCTGCATTAATGATTGTTGAGTTCTACTAAAGATGTTCGTAAATTGTTTGTTACTAATGCTTTGTCAATGTTGTTCAATTTCTTTAGAAGGCAAATTTCTCGATGGTCACAGCTGTGTAGACACCTCTGCGTGTTCTTGTGCACATGCTGGCAGACACCACTCTCCGGGTTCTTCTCTCTCACGGGACTGCAACACATGGTAAGTCTGAGACCGGTGAGTCCTGATCCACTGAGAATCCTAAAACTTTCTGAGGTTCTTGATCTTGACCTACTCTGAAGGGTAGAGAGTAGGGATGTGAGTTTATTTTAAAACAAAAGTGGCAACAATGCACTCTTTTGCTTAATAATGAGCACTATAATGCAATAGGATGCACTATTAGAAAAGCCAATACAAAGATGAAAACTGCCAAAATGAAATGAAACAGAACATTTTGGCCTGCGCCTCCCTAGTAGAAGGTATTGTTGGCTGGTATTCAGAAAGAGCAGTAGGGCACCTGCTTATCTGAGGACAGAGTAAGAGAAGTCCCAGACTAGGGTTGATGGTGCCACAGGATTGCGAAGCTAAAATTTTATTTTAGATCTGTTTTGACTCAACAGAGATGGGAAAACATTTGGGTCTGAGGACCACACTGAGGACCCTATCATGGTGAAGGGCCGGTGAGGCCTCCTCAGTGTCTATGAAGAAAGAGCTCCTTCCAGAGTTTTGGACTGAGAGTGCCATCTGTCAGGGCCTGGACATCGCTTGTTTATGTTTATTCAGTATTTGATTTGCCGCCTTCCGCAAGTGCACAAAGGAGGTTTACAATACAAACCATCAAGAACAAGAAAGGAATGCCATATCAGATAGGACAGTTAGGGAAAAGGGAGAGAAAAAAAGAAAAAAGCGCACAAAATGAAAAACAAATGCTGCAATAGCAGTCAAACAAATAAAGATTGTAGCTGCATACATTCCCTCCCTCCCCCCAGCCTATCCCCGATCCCTAAACTCTGGAAAAGCAAGGTTAAAAAAAAGAGTTTCCAGAGCTTTCTTAAACTTGTGAAAACAGGATTCAGTCCAGATATAATCAGGTAATGTATTCCAGAGTAGAAGAGCAAGAAAAAAGAAAGCAGAATGACAAATGGATTCTAATTGCACCTGTGAGGCAGGGAGCAGATAAAAGTGATTAGTCGAGTGTGATCGGAGAGATCGCGAAGGGTAATGTGGAATTAACAGAGATGCAAGATAATGTGGTAAACCCAAATAATATCCTTTGTGTGTGAGCACAAGGGCCCTAAAATGGAATCAGAATGCCAAAGGGAGCTAGTGGATCTGGTAGAACAAAATGGATATATGGTCATATTTATTGGTATTGGTGAGTTTCTTCAACTGGGAGGATTGGAGGCCAAAATAGGCAGAATTACAGTAATCCAATTTTGATATAACCAATGCATGTAACAAGGTCTGAAGCATTGATTTAGATAGAAATGGGTGGATCAAGTGAATCCAATGCAACGCATAAAAGGATTCCCTAGTTGTGTTTGCCATCTGGGAACCAAAAGTGAGATGGGAGTCCAGAGTTACACCCAGGTAGGTTGGTGTCTTAGTAAGCGGAATGGGGACCTTAGTAATTAGTGGATTTGTGGCAGTAGGGACTGACCTGCCAGTTACCCAGAGTGCTCGGGAGTTTTGTGGATTGAGCTGTAGGCCATGATTAAAGAGCCATGTGGACACAGAATGGAAAGGTCTGCACTAGATGAAAAAGTGTAGTAAACTAACAAAATATCATCGGCATAGTAATAACCACTAACACTGAACTCTTGTACTCGACTGGCTAGAGGAGCAAGGAAAACATTGAAAAGGGATGGGGACAGAATAGATCCTTGTGGAATCCCACAAGCAATCCTTAATGAAGAAGAGGCAGGCCATTGCATTAGATGAATCACAAATGAACGATTGGAGAAAAAGGATTGAAACCATTGCAACACGCTGTCCTTGAGGCCGATATCTGACAAACATTGGAGAAGGAGAGGATAGTGGATAGTGTCAAAGGCACAGTGAGGTCGTGAAACAAGTACTGCCAGTTTATGAGAATCTAAATTTGAATACACCTCACTGAGCAGCGCTGTCAAGGCTGTTTCTGCTACTTCTATAAGACGTACACAATAATGCACAGACATGTAACAGACAGTCCTTGCTCTTCAGAGCTTACAAACTAGTCAAGACAGACAAGAGAGTAGCTGTAGACATGGGATACATCTAGGGGACATGGTAAGGAAACACAAAGGAGATCAGGTGAGTCAAGATCCAAAAGTAGCAGTGAGGAGGTGAGTTTTCATCCTGGATTTGAAAAGGGTCAGAGAAGGTGCCTGATGTACAGACTCAGGTAGTTTGTTCCAGGCGTAAGGTGCAGCAAGGTGAAAGGAGTGAAGTCTGGAGTTAGCAGTAGAAGAGAAGAACACAGATAGAAGCAATTTACCAGCTGAGGAGGGGTGTAGGGCGAGATAAGAGAGGAAAGGTGGTGAGCAGCTGCACAGTGAACGCACTTATAGGTCAGCAGGAGAAGTTTGAACTGGATGCGGAAACGGATAGGGAGCCAATGAAGTGACTTGAGAAGAGGGGTAATATGAGCATGACGAGTGTTTCAGTACTGTGGGCCTTGCGAAATCTGATAGCCTGGTTTGTAATATGTTTGTTTTTTTGAGAAAATCAGAGAATTGAAGAAACACTACTTTTTCTATTATTTTTGCTAAAAATGGCAGGTTAGAAATTGGACGGTAACTGGATGGGATGGAACATGGGTGGACTATGGCCTGTTTTTAAGCTTGCGGAACCTGACCAGTAGTCAGACTCTTCTGGTCAGAAATGATGTGCTGTCACTGCCACGAGTCAAATGTGGTCTGCAGATTGTAGTTTGCCCATCTCTGATCCATCATAAAAACGTAAGAAGGAAGGCAGCAGCACCTTATAATTTGCAGTAAGTCTGTTGGTTATTTTAAAGCTAACAAAAGGCCTTTTTGGACTGTCTTGTAGAACATATTGCCTGGGTGTTATTCTTTTTAACTGGGATTTTTGTGAATTGTCTCCAGGGTCTTGGTTTCTTCTGGTACTGGCTTCTCTCACTTCTTACATTAACCACTATCTTGAAAGCATCCAGTTGGTGGTCTGAAGCACCATCAGATGAAAAAGTGGAAGAAAAGAGACCTCAGTGCCAATGTGCAAAGCTCACAGTTAATCCAGTCAGTTTTATCCTATCCAGTTTTATTTCTTGATATAACACCATTCAAATAAAACAACAGATTTGAAGTAAAAGAATAAATACATCAAATAACATCAATTAAATATAAAATTAATCCTAACAATATTCAACAGTGGGCGAGATGCCCAAACCAGAGAAATCACTAGGGCACTTTTGGCCCAAGTTGACCCAATGGATCCTTTGTTCAGTTCAGGAAATTCTGGTCCTCTGAACTTCCCATGAGTTTTAAGTTTGCAGGAAGAACAATGGATTGTGGACATAGTATACAAATGAGAAATCCTCACCTTAAAAGTGACCTTAGGGAGATATTGTAGCCGTGGTAAAAGTATGAGCAATTCCCGGACAAACTGAGTGAACTAGTGACCAAGGGAACCGCAAACACAAACACCGACACTGGCTTGTCCTATGCAGGCAGCAAACTGATGCAACACATTCATGGTTCACGGTCAGAGAAAAAAAGCAAATATTCAAGATAGATGGTTAGGGAGTGGAGGAGAGGGAGACCCACGTTCAAATCCTACTTCAACAGCAGCATGGGATTTTTTGGCCATGTGACCTAGTGTCGCACTCAAGTCATTGGCCACTGCTGTCTTTAGCTCAGTGAGTACAGGACCTTAGGCTTTACAATCCCTCATTCTTTAGCTACTGATTTCAAAACCTTCACACCAATCAGAATAAATGCTTCTTACCTAACAAAGCAATGAAAAAGTTGCAATTAACCTCTTGATAATTGCTCGTCCACTTAACAAACATCATTTAGATAGAACCTGGATTTAGAGTGAGTAAGTAGATATTAATTTGAATCTTTCCCATTATCAGGAGCTAACCTTCTCTGATTTTGTTCAAGGCTTGTAGTTATACAAACAGGGACAGGTGAACATATACTGGTCTGGTTTAAACCCAAGATATGACCTCAATTAGTGAACTTGCATTTGCCTGGATAATTTGCTTGCTTAAATCAGTTTTGTCCTGAATCTGATTCTTTGAAACCCTTCCAACATGAATTTGTTCAAACTATCTTAGATTCTAATGCTTGGAATGTGACTGTGAATCTCTGAATATTCATATCTAAACTGGGTCGTAAATTCACATATTAAACAGTCAAGGAAATTGGGAGCAGTTTGGATTTACCAAAATAGAACTAGGATTGGTCTGTATCTGTTGGGAACAGATCTACTTCAGTTTGGCTCTGATTGCCAAAACTATCACCCAAATTTCCCTTCTTCCTTGCAGTTTAAATGAGATTTTTGAATTTCATCCTAACCAGTTTGCTCATGACTGAATTGGAGACATTATCCCATCAGTCCCAATAGTTTTTTAGATGCATTTTCACTTTAGTGATAGCGTCTGTTTGGGAGGATCCATCCGTCTGTCTGTCTGTTTATCAGTCTGACTGTATGCAACGGTTTGTTTGCATTTGCCTTCAGATTGAGCAGGCAGGCAGGCCAGGATTTCATCCATGATTCAGTACTAGATTTAAAGTACCAGCGGGGAGCCCGTCCCACCGAAGGGCTGTGATCAAGGGCTGTGATCGTGACAAGGACTGATCCACACTGCCATCAGGATCCTCTTCTCTGATGGCAGAAGACAAGAGAGGGGTCACGAGATCACAGTGAAGACTGATCAGGAGTAAAGGTTAGACATTGGGGGAAGGGGCAAGGAGAGATAAGAAAAGAAGGCAGGAGAGATTTAAAAGGCCAGTTGCATAGAAAACCAAGAATGCAGGGGGATACCCTGGGGGAGGGAAATGGAAGGAGCGGGTAAGAGTATAAAGGTAAGGGGAGGGGGAGGAGAGAGAAGACTGCACATGGGAAGGGGCATGGGGTACACCCCACCCCAGCAGCACACACACACAAACACACACCACCCACACACCGCCATACCCAAATACTGTCACACCCAAATATCAATAACTACATTCCAACCACGTAAACTTTCCTGTCTCAACAGCACATTACACTACTTCACCAGATTAACAGTACGCTTTTCAGACACTATGACACTGTTATGTAAATAGTTGTTCGGTAAATAGTTGCTCCTGTTATCCAAGTTGATTTTCCTGTTAACTGTAATGACCAGATAAATGTAACTTGTCTGAGGTTTCTTGTTCCATGTAAACCGCGCTGATAATGAATAGTGCGGTATATAAAAAATGTTAATAAAATAAATAAATACCCACAGACACCCCACGCACGCATGCACACATATAAGATACACCCCATCTCTACACCCCCCCACAGCACACACACACAAACACACACCACCCACACATCGCCATACCCACAGACACCCCACACACGCATGCACACATATAAGATGCACCCCATCTCTACACCCCCCCACAGCACACACACACAAACACACACCACCCACACACCGCCATACCCACAGACACCCCACGCACGCATGCACACATATAAGATGCACCCCATCTCTACACCACCCTCACCCCCCCACAGCACACACATACATTTTTATAGTGTTTAAACTAAATGGCATGTTTTCTCACTGGTGTGCTAAAGCAATGCTTCCCCTTGAATGTAATTTGCCATCTCATGTTTTATTTCTCCATTTTTCTTTTGCAGTATTTGCAGACATGGCGTTTGGGTTTGTTCCAATGAAGATTGCCCAGGTAAGCTGTAAAATCAAATGACAATAAAGAATAGCAGCAAATATATGAGGTGATACCTTTTTATTGGACTAACATATGCACTGAACCAATGGAAGGAGTGTAATCTCTGAAAACTAGTCAAGATATGTATTGTTTATCCAATAAAAATGTATCACCTTAAAATTTATTTATTGAAATTTAGTAACATGAATCATAAAGACTAATCATAAGGACAAATCATCAATCTATGCACTATTCCTCTGAACATTTTCTCAGAAATTCTATCATAATAGCACTCAATCATGTGTCATAGTTCAACTCTAAAGCCAACACATGTTCTATCCCCTTAAAAGATTTGTTCCAAGTTAATGTTCCCTGTTCAATGCAATCTTATTGTTAAATTGTTCTATGTAAATCACATTGGCATTTGGAAATGCAGTACATAAAAAATGCTAACTAACTAAATAAAATAAATAATGCAGAAACTACACTTTTTTCTTGTTGTTGTTAAGTGCGGTTGAGTTGGTGTCAACTCATGGCAACTCTCTGGATAGTTATCCTAAACTGTGTTCGGTCTTCAGTCAGGTGGCTCATTGTTCACAGAGTGGTACCCATAGCTGCTGTTAATGTATCGATCCATCTTATTGCTGGCCTCCCCTTTTTGCGTTGACCTTCTATCTTGCCAAACATGATGTGTCCAAAGTATGAAAGTCGAAGTCTTGTCATCTGAGCTTCTAAAGAAAGCTTAGGTTTGATCTCCTCTAGTACTGACTGGTTTGTTCTTTGGGCAGTCCATGGTATACACTATTTTACCCAAATGAAAATATGAATCCCACATACCAATTGGTCAGGCAAGGTCATTTCTTGTCTAGAAGCCAGAATGACTCATTTTTTCAAAATTAATTCTAAAATCCTAGGCAGATTTTGCTAACTTGGTTTCACAGACATTCATCAGAGACAGTCAATAGCAGAACTTTGCTGCAGGAAAATGAATGTATGTCAGATACATTCATTTTAGCTCAAATGGGTGTTAGCTCAAACATCACTTAATAAAGCAATTACGCCCAATTTGAAGAACAAAACAGTTTTAAGGTAAGATATCTCATACTACTGTATAGCGCTTGTGCTCTTAGCCAGACCAGCAAAGGCCTGGGGGTGGGCAGAGCAGAGGACGCATGAGGATCTCATTTTGGAATTCTGACCTAGACTTTACAACATGTACTCTGCACTTGCGTCATTTTCAAAGGATAACTTTACAGGGCATTCTTGAATGTATAATTTCCGCAAGAAGTCTGCAGATACTTTGATACTTTGAAAAGTGATTATGGTTGCTAGTGAAATAAATAACTTTTCATTAGGGAATTTCCACTACTTATGTGTATCTTACCATAATGAAGTCCCCAGTTTCGCAAAGCGTTTGCCTTGATTAGATTGTAAGCTCTGATGAGCAGGGACTGTGTCTTACATCTCTATGTACAGCACTACGTACACCTTGTAACGCTATACAAATGATTAGTTTTAGTAATAGTAATAGCTTTCTTATCTCTACTGATTTGCTTTGGGCCCAATTCCATCCCGCACATCCAGACCCTCTGTGCGTCCGGCCGGAACCGGATGCACAGAGGGAGTCGCGATTCTGATCCCACGGGGCACGTCTAGCTCCACGGGATCAGAATCGCAAACAAGTCTGTACGCGCAGGGACTCTGATTCTGTCTGGCCTGCATGTATAGGCCTGCCACTGGCTAACTCAGTCAGGGATCTTCAATGGAGCTGTGGCGCCATGGCGTCCGGTTACCGTGGCTCCATTGAAGAGCCCGACCACCGATCTGGCCTCCTAAGGCCAGGGTCGGGCTGTGGGGAATGACCTCAGCACCCCCTGCCCCTACCGCGCCCCAGGCCCACACCTGATCCCGAGTTACTAGGGGAACATATTCAACCTCGGAGGTGGAATAAGTTCCCCGTGCAAGTCACCGGCCCCGGATGTACAGGGCCGACATTAGAATTGGCCCTGTACATCTGGGGCCAGTGACCACCCACTACCTTCCCTAACGTCACCCCCGATCTGCCCCTTTCCCACCCCTGTCTACCTTCCCCGTATAAGATGTGGGGAAGGTAAATGGGACCGGAAAGAGGCACGAATAGCGGGGATGGACGTCCTCAGAATGATCTCCTTTGTGTTTGCATGTGGAAGCTGGAAATGTGAATGTGTGCACAGAAACATAAGTTCTAGTTTAATGCTGGTAAATACCAGTCATAATTTCAGGGACTGTAATATTCTGGCTAATGTCATGCTTTGGGTGGGAGAGCCATTGAGTGTCACCAAAACTGAAATGTTTTGCACTGTGCTGACGAACCTCTCGGCAGGATCCATCAAACACCCTCAACAGAAGTGCATAACATACCTGGTTACCAAAGTATGCAAAGAATTTATTTAGCATACCAGAGTCTGCTTTCCTGATACTGCCAGTTTCATCTGAACTCTGGATTTCTTTCTGAGTCCTGTGTAATCTGACGGTGATAGTGACTTAAGGTGTGTGCGTGACCTTCCCTCCCCCACCCCCTCCCCAAGGACAAGGCAAATCTCATTAGGCGTGTTTGATTTTTACATGTAAGACATCAGCACTTACATAGTTCTAAATGTGTGTAGGCTGCAGGCCTGCAGAGTTTTCATAGGACATGGGAAACATTCCGAATAGTGCAAAGAAGCAGAGTATGATAAGCAGTAATAACCATAAACAGCAAAATAAAATTCTAGATCACAGAGTTTGAGCCATGGAACATATCAGATTGTCTGTAGGTTCTTGGTAACTTTTATGGGTTAAGCAGAATTATGAGTGCTGGAGACCACATAGGTCCCTTCTTCAGATATGACATTGGTATAATGATGCTTCCTACATTCAGTTCTAAAGAAAGGACCTACATGGGCTGGAAAGCCGATGCATTGTGAGATTTCTGTAGAAACATTTAGTTAGAATACTGTATTCTTCTCTGAAGTACATCCTTTAACTAGACATGATACACTTGGGGTCCTGAAATGAAGAATCCTTTTTTCCCGGAGAGAACCCACATCAAGTACCCAGAGCAGGGGCTAGTGATCTGCCCCTTTGGATTTTTGGTGGATTATGATAATTCCACCCCTCTTTCCAACCCTCTAATTATTCAAAGAGGTCAGATTTGTGTTTTAAAAAGAAATACCCATCTCTCTCCTCACGCTCTATCAGGAATAAGGTCTACACAATATCCGAATGCATATACGATCAGAATGTTCAGATCATGTGCATAACTGAATCATGGCTTACAGACACGGACACCATCCTTCTGAACCAGCTTACTCCACTTCACATGCAGGCTCACCAATCAACCAGAAAAGGATGCAAAGGAGGGGGTGCACTCATTCTAGCTGACCTAAAAACCATCAACAAGCTCTCTACCCCCACTCTCAACTCCATAACCCTAGAAAGCAAAGACATAATGATATGCCTATTTTACCAAGCCCCCACTTCCACCCCTGACGACTTATCAACCATAATCGAGTTAACCACAAGATATGCCAACAAAGGCAAGCTACCCTTAATCTTAGGTGACTTCAACCTAAACTCCTTAGCTGCAACTCACGCAAATGCATTCCTGGAAGCCTTAACCACCTTGAATCTCTATCAGATTATATCAACACAGACACACACTGCTGGCAACACTCTGGACCTAGTCTTCTTACCTTCTATCATCCACACCTTGGACTCCCAGATCAATCATCAGGTAACTATAGAGCGGTATAGAAGAACTGTTAAATAAATAAATAAATTAAATAAATAACTCCCGTGCCATGGTCGGACTACTACACAATTACTTTTAACATTCCTCTCGTCCCTCAACAATCTAGACAACACTACATGAACTCACAAAGACGCTTCAAAGAATTCAATAAGGACAACCTTCTAGGCCAAATAATCCCCCAACTTGAAAGCAGCCCTTCTGCCCTAACATCTCTAATACAGACCTGGAACCACACCATCTCTCACGGTGCCTCCGCACCGTTAAACCCGAGAACTTCCAAAAGGGAGACAAAGCCCCATGGTATTCATCAGAAATCAAGCAAATAAAAACCACCTTAAGAAGACTTGAAAGGCAATGGAGAAAAACAAGAGCACAATCAGATAAACAAGATTACATGACAAAACAGCATGAATATAACAAACTAATTCTTAATCACAAGAGGCAACACAACACAAACATTATAATGACCTCCTTAAACCGACCCAGGGAGCTATTTTCCATAGTGAAAGCCCTTTCAAAAGCCCCTAAAGGCCAAGACACAGATGCCCTAACCCCCGAAACCTATGCATCCTACCTTCAAATCAAACTATCTTGTTCACAAGCACCACAAAGTCTACCCTCCCCAACTCCGACTGACCAAACCTGACCAAACAGCTGGTCCACCTTTTATCCTGTTACTGAAGACCTTTGCACCATCCTACTCAAATCTTTAAACACATCCACTTCTCCGCTAGATCCATGCCCAACTACCTGGATAAAGACAATGGCACACGAGCTAGCACCAACACTCTGCAAGATAGTTAACGGCTCACTAACACACGGAACCATGCCACCTCAACTGAAAATCTCATCTATTAGACTTCTACTGAAGAATAACACAACTGACCCAACTTCCCCCATCTCTTACCGACCTATATCCAGCATTCCACTCCAATCCAAACTAATAGAGAAAGCGGTCCAACGCCAACTGCAAGACCACGTAGACGCTTCCGCCTCACTCGACATCCAACATCACGGATTTAGAGAGTACCACGGGGTCGAAACCTTACTGACATCCCTACTGAGCACAGTAATTAAGAGACTTGAAGATATCAAAAAATGCTTTGTCCTATTATTTCTAGACATAACAGCCGCTTTTGATTCAATCACCCACTCCATACTACTGGACAGGCTAAGTGAAATAGAAGTAAGTGGCACACCTCGGGCATGGTTTCATTCCTTCCTAGCAGACAGAAAATCTCAAGTCAAAATAAAAGGCAACACTTCTAGACCTTTCCCTTTAAATAAAGAGCTTCCTCAAGGATCATCTCTTTCAGCCTTACTCTTCAACCTTTACTTACAGCCAGTGTGCAAAATTCTACAAGACTTCAACATATACTACCACCTATATGCAGGCGGCCTAATGATATACACCGACCTAGACACAAGGAACCCCAACTACTCTAGCATCTCTTCATGCATGTCAGCAATAACCAAATGGCTAAACCTACGCAACCGCAAGATCAACTACAAAAAATCGGAAGCCCTTATAATCACAAGGGACCTCACATTCAAACCTCCAGAAAACATAACAATTGGAAACAGATCTATCCCAGTAAAAAACGAGGTAAAGTACCTGGGAATCCATCTTGACTAGAGGCTCAACTTCCAGTCCCACATTAGCAAGACTACCTCCAAGGTCTATTACAAAATGAAGCTTCTACAAAAACTCCGACCTTTACTTGATCAGGCACACTTGGTCCGTCTGCCAGACGCTAATTACACCTCACTTTGATTATTGCAATCTAATTCTACACGGCGTAACCAAGCGCACAATCCAAACCTTACAACTAGCCCAAAACGCAACAGCCTGACTAATCACAGGATCCAGCAAGCATGACCATATCACTCCCATACTTGAATCACTACACTGGCTCCCCATCAGCTCTCGAATAAAATATAAAGCCATAATAATGGCATTCCCGCCGCTCAGCTGCAGCCTACAAAAAGGAGGGCACCATCGGGCGCAGGCTACACGCTGCTCTTCCTGCCGCACAGCTGCAGCCTACAAAAAGGGGGGCGCTATCGGGCACAGGCTACATGCTGCTCTTCCCACCACCCAGCTGCAGCCTACAAAAAAGGAGGGCGCCATTGGGCACAGGCTACACGCCGCTCTTCCCGCCACCCAGCTGCAGCCTACAAAAAGGAGGGTGCCATCGGGCGCAGGCTACACGTCGCTCTTCCCACCGCCCAGCTGCAGCCTACAAAAAGGAGGGCGCCATCAGGTGTGCCTGTGCCTGGCGGGCCCGCGCCTGAAGGCCTTGCCAGAGGGCCCTTTGGCGTGGCCCTTGGGCACGGGCCCGGGGGTGCTCCAGTGCTCCGTAGTTGCCGGGGTCAACCAGGCTCAATCGCTCCTCCACACATCGGCTCCTGACCAACCCATCTCACGAGCTCCACCCAGTACTTTCAAGTAACTCTCCTTTGTCTTGCCCCCCACTGCTGGCATTGATCATTACCCGCCTTGAACTTGCTACCCACTGCCTGCACTGTACTGCTACCTGCTACCCATTGTCAGCATTGAACTGCTACCCACTGCCTGCATAGCACTACTACCCACTGCTTGCTTAGTTTTGCTCCCATTGCCTGCATTGTACTGCTACCCATTGCTGGGCATAGAACTGCTACCCATTGTTGCATAGAACTGCTTCCCATTGCTTATCCATTGCTTTCAGAGTGTTTCTACCCATTGTCTGCATACTGTTGCTACCCATTATTGCATAGAACTGCAACCCATTGTTGCATAGAACTGCTACCCATTGCTTATCCATTGCTTACAGAGTGTTGCTACCCATTGTCTGCATACTGTTGCTACCCATTGTTGCATAGAACTGCTTCCTATTGTTTGCATAGAATTGCTACCCACCACCGGCTTGTTTGCCTATTACTTGCTACCCATTGACTGCATAGAACTTGCTACCCATTGCTTGCTCAGACCTTGCTGCCCACTACCATGGCCCCACATCTCATTGACCTTCTCTTCCTCATCCTCCCCAACTGCCTCCCCTCCTACCAACACCCTCCCTCCTCTTCCCCCTACGCTCCCCCTACCTTCCTCACTTCTCCCTCCATTCTCCCCCCTAGCCTAATATTTGCTCTTGAGCCTCTTCACACCATGCCTCACATTCAACCAGCCCCCCTCTCTACCTTCCTCACTTCTCCCTCCTTCTGCCCTCTAGCATAGCACCTGCTCTTGAGCTTTTTCGCACCATCCCCCGCATTCAACCAGCCCCCCTCTCTTTAAAGCAACCCCACCCTCGCTTCCGTCGTACTATCTCCACTTTACCTTGCTCTCTAATACTCATTCTCCTTCTCTCATCAGGTAATATCAAGCCCAACCCTGCCCCCCCCCGACTTCTTTCTCACACTAAAAAAGTTCCCCACGTACCCTATCTAATCTCATCCACATCCCACTCCTCCCTCCTTCCACCCCCCCTCATTCATCCCACAATCACTCCTCCATAGATATCAACTCCAACCCTACCCCCAAAAATAATCCCTCACATAACCTACCCGATACCATCATTTTACCCCTCATTTCCCCTCCCTCATGTCCCTCTTGGAGAGTACACACACCCAAACATACCCACCCACACCCTGCTCCCTTTTATATCTCGGTATTACCCTAGAAATAGACCCCCACGCTACTCTGATAAGAAATCCACACGTAACTTATCTAACCTTATCCATATCCCTCTCCTCCCCCCTCCACTCTCCCATTTTCATGCGCCCTATTGAACGCATGCTCAGTCGTTTAAAAAAAACCTTTTATTCATGATCTTTTTATCTCTAATGCCCTACACCTTTTTGCCTTGACCGAGACCTGACTCTCCCCAGATGACACCACATCCATTGCCTCTCTCTGCTATGGGGGCTACCAGTTCTTCCATACACCTCGATCTACTGGTCGTGGTGGTGGCGTTGGCCTCCTACTCTCTCCCTCCTGCCAATTCCAACCCCTCCTGCCACCCCAATCACACTCCCCCCTCTCCTTCGAAGTCCACTCCATTCGCCTACTCACAGCACTCCCCCTCCGAGTAGCTGTTAGTTATCGCCCACCCGACAAATCCAAATCAACCTTCCTCACCAACTTAGACTCCTGGCTTTTTGCCTTTATGGACCCCTCCTCCCCCACTCTTATTCTTGGCAATTTCAACATTCACATCGACAACCCCTCAGACCCCCATGCCTCAAAGTTCCTCGCTCTTACCTCCTTGTTCGACCTCAAACTTTGTTCCACTGCCCCCACACATCTACACGGCCACTGCCTCAACCTAATACTCTTCTCCAATTCCTCTCCCTCAAACTTCCACAAATCAATCCTTCCCTCATCTGACCATCACCTCTTAACATTTACTCTTCAGCTTCCGCTATCCCAATCTCGTCATGTCTCCTCTGACCTATTTAGAGACCTTCATAATATTGATCCCATGACTCTCTCTTCCACCATTTCTCCATCTCTCTCCTCCATTTTATCCTCCAAGTTTGTCGATGAGGCATTATCTTCATACAATGCTACACTATCCTCAGCCCTTGACACTCTTGGCCCTCCCACCCCATGTCCCATCAAACAATCTACTCCCCAACCCTGGCTTTCACCCACAATCCAGTACAAACGCATCTGCACCCGTTCTGCCGAATGAGTTTGGTGCAAATCCCGCTCCCCGGAAGACCTCCTACGCTTCAAATTCATGCTTGGCTTCTTCCAGTCAGCCTTAGCACTTGCCAAACAAGATTACTACATCCATCTGACCAACTCCCTTGCCTCTGATCCTCGCCGTCTCTTTAATACCCTCAATTCTCTCCTCAAGGTCCCCCTGCCCGCGATCACACTTTCCCTTTCTGCCCAAACCCTAGCCGACTACTTCCACGACAAAATCCACAAGATTACCCTCCAATTCCCTATCCCCTCATCTACCTCCCCTCCTCCCAAATTCTCCTCCCCCATCCATACTTCCCCTGCCACCCTCTCCTCCTTCCCTCCGATTTCTGAAGAAGAAACCACATTCCTCCTTTCCTCCTCCAAACCCACCACCTGTTCATCAGACCCTATCCCCACCCGTCTCCTACGTTCCATCTGCCTCACCATTGTCCCCTCCATCACTCATATCCTCAACCTTTCACTTCCCATGGCAACTGTTCCCATCGACTTCAAACATGCTGTTGTCACACCCCTCCTCAAGAAACCCTCACTTGATCCTACATGCCCTTCTAACTATCAACCCATCTCCCTCCTTCCCTTCATATCCAAGCTATTAGGACGAGCAGTCCACCATCGCTGCCTCGACTTCCTCACCCCCCAGGCCCTCCTGGACCCACTAAAATCTGGCTTCCGTCCCCTACACTCCACTGAAACAGCACTCACAAAAGTCACCAATGACCTGTTCTTGGCCAAATCTAAGGGCCTCTATTCCATCCTCATCCTTCTTGACCTTTCTGCTGCTTTTGTTACTGTTGACCACAACCTTCTCCTCACCACCCTCTCTTCGCTTGGCTTCAAGGACTCCGTACTATCCTGGTTCTCCTCCTACCTCTCCCATCGCTCATTCAGTGTATGCTCTGGTGGCTCCTCCTCCTCCCCTACCCTGCTACATGTAGGTGTACCCCAGGGATCTGTCTTGGGCCCCCTCCTCTTCTCTCGCTATACCCAAGGCCTTGGCGTGCTTATCTCCTCCCATGGCTTTCAGTACCATCTCTATGCCGACAACTCCCAGATCTACCTCTCTACACCTGATATTTCTCCGGCAACCCAGTCAAAAGATCTCTGCCTGTCTCTCGGACATCGCTGCATGGATGTCTCATCGCCGATTGAAATTGAACATGGCCAAGACTGAACTCCTTGTCTTTCCACCCAACTCCTCCCCCCCACTTCTCCCTCTCTCAGTCCATGTGGATTGATCTACTATCCTTCCTGTTCCCTCGGCCTGCAATCTAGGGGTTATCTTTGACACCTCTCTCTCCTTCACTGCCCATATCCAGCTTGTAGCTAAGACCTGCCATTTCTTTCTCTACAACATCAGCAAAAGCCGCCCCTTCCTCCTCTGAACACACTACCAAAATGCTCGTCCACTCCTTGATCTCCTCTCGCCTCGATTACTACAACCTACTCCTCGCTGGTCTCCCCGTGAGCCACCTCCTCCCTCTTCAATCCATACAAAATCACGCTGCTCGACTAATCTTCTGGCAGCCTCTCCATGCCCACACTACTCCTCTTCTCAAGTCGCTTCACTGGCTCCCTGTCCAATTCCGCATCCAATTCAAGCTTCTCCTACTGACCTATAAATGCATTCACTCTATGGCCCCTCAATACCTCTTATCTCTTATCTCCCCCATGTCCCCTCTCGTAATTTGCACTCCGCTAACAAATTACTTCTATCAATGCCCTTTACCCGCACCGCTAACTCCCGACTGTGCTTCTTTCACCTTGCTGCATCATACGCCTGGAGCAGGCTACCTTCGTCTGTTCGCCATGCATCCTCCCTGGCTCTTTTCAAATCCAGGTTGAAGACCCACCTCTTCACCATTGCATTTAAATCCTGACTCCATCCTCATCTTACCGTAAACCCCGTCAACGTCTATGACCAAACTATAGACCAAACTGTACCTCACTGTACCTTGCGCAGAACTGACTAATGCTCTGTACTGTTTTTCTGTTAACTAGATTGTAAGCTCTGACGAGCATGACTCCGACAGGCAGGGACTGTCTCTTGTATGTTGGCTACCTCTTGTAGGTTAGCTGTGCAGCGCTGCGTGCGTGGCGCTCTATAAGTGCTAAATAGTAGTAGTAGTAGCATTCAAGATTTAACACATCCATCAGCTGCCTAAAAAACATAATCAGAAGATCCCCTGACAACAGATGAAGGAGAACCCAGCACCAAAACTCCCTTGCAAGCAGCACATCACACACAGGTATCTCCTAGAAAACCCTACACAGAGTTCAAATTCTACACCCCTTTGCTATGGAACTCTCTCCCACCCCTCCTGAGAGCCACCATAGACACCACAGACTTCAGGAAGCTATCAAAGACTCACTTATTCACCGAGCATTTCCATAACCCTCCAGCCATCTAAAACATCGTCTATAACCACAGACAGAACTGTAAAGAGTTAACTGCTAAATGTCAGCGCTGTTAACAGCTTTGTACATAATCCTAATGAAACGTTTTATGTAAACAAGTTCTGTTCCATGTAAACCGCCTTGAGAATCTGAAAGGCGCTATATAAAAAAGGTTAAATAAATAAATAAAATTAAATCCATCTGCCCCATCATTTTGTTAGGAGTCCCTGGCACATTTGCGTGTAGAACTCTTCAACCGTTGGGACCAATGGCTCAGTAACACTGCCATGTGGAGGGACTGGTTCAAGCCGAAGCTCAGAACAGTGATATTATTTTTAGTATTTTAAGTTTTATAATTTATATATTATTTTTGCTGAATTTCTGCACATGAAATTCAAAATTCTGTGTCAAAAAGTGAATTATGCAAAACTCTGCCCGCTTTGTCAAAAAATACATTCTTTTTGGGTGATACTTAATTTAACATATAATACAGAAAAATAATATCATAAAACTGCAACATTTTGAATTCTGTGCATAATTCCTGAAGGAGTAGTATATGATGCTTTATAACTTACATATCATATTTAATGCCCCATTTGATTGCTTTTTCCTATCTTTGTCGGTCTTTTATTTTGAGCCAACGTGGCGGTCCTTGGAAAGGCGAGTAATACTAAAATTAAACAGTGACATTAGATGGCCAGATTTAAGAATGTAAGAATGTAAGAATGTATGCTGGCCTAGAGCAATGATCCAACAAATGGCTATTCTGGGTCACTTGGAAGTACCTGGCAGAACTCAATGAGGGACGCCCATTTTTTGCCACTTGCAGAAGTAAAAGTGATTCCTTAATTCTACCTAGCTAAGAGAGAGGAATCTCTCATGTAGGAATGTGCTCTTGTTTGGAAAACTGAGTCATTCCTGTTCCTCTACTACCATATTGAATTTTTGCCATATAACAAATAATAGCTAGCCATGAGAGACAACGAATGGCCCTACTATGCAATGGAACCTGTGTGACTGTTTAGGGAATCTGTGTGCCTTTTTGGGAACCTGCCAGGTTCTTGTGTCCTGGATTGGCAGCTGTTGGAAGCAGGTTACTGGGCTTGATGGACCTTGGTCTGACCCGGTATGGCATTTCTTATGTTCTTAAATTCTTAATATCCTCTGACGGTAGCCAAACCTGGCCACAAATACCTAGCAAGATTGCAAAGAGTAGATACATTTCTTTTTGCTTACTCTCGGGGATAAATGGCATTCCCAAGTCTACATACATATTCCAATAATATATTACCAACTAAAGAGTGAACCCCTAATAACTGAGCTATTCATTCATTTGTTTTTATTTTTTTGTCGGAGGTTTTTGCCATGAGAGATTGCAGGAAAATTGCTCACTCCTGGCTCCCCGGAGGTGAAATAGATCCTCATATTTCAACATTTCAGCAGCTGGTATTACATGATGTGAACCAGATGGAGGAACATTTATCTTCTGATAGAGCAGCTCAGGCAGCCAATAATTTGACTAAATCTCAATGGTTGGCCTTAAAGGAATTACGCCAAGCTTCCAATATCGTTATCAGAAAGGCTGATAAAGGGGGAGCCACTGTGATTCAATCAGTGGAATATTGTAGACGTACGGCGTGGACTCATTTAAATGATACAGCTTTCTACCAACATTTGGAGGGGGACCCATCGGGGGAAGTACGGGATAGAATAATGACTCTCATGCAGGAAGGTTTAGATCGAGGTTGGCTAACTAGGAAGGAATTTAGTTTTCTGACTCCAAAACATCCTCTGATTCCTAATTTTTATACAGTGCCCAAAGTTCATAAGTCCTTGCTGTCACCACCAGGCCGACCAATAGTTTCTTGCAGAGGCTCCATGTTGGAGCCATTGTCCCAGTTTTGTGATATCTTTTTAAGACCTTGTGCCCAGCAAGTCTCTTCTTATATTCGGGATTCAGCCCATTTTTTAGATAAGATGGATTCGATCACCTATCCTATTGAGAACATTCTTTTGGTTACATTAGATGTTGTAGCCCTCTACACTAACATTTCTCAAGAGGAGGCGTTAACTATAATAGCTGAGTTGGATTTACCACTGCCATCTCGTTTACCAAAATCCTTCCTCTTACAGATGTTATCTTTGGTTTTGACCAGAAATTTTTTCCAGTTTGAGGGAGAATTTTTCTATCAGATCTATGGCATAGCAATGGGGGCAACAGTAGCCCCCTCTATAGCTACCCTATATCTTGCGGATTTTGAGGAGAAGTTGTTGTTTCCATCAGAGTGGTATAACAAAATTGATCTCTGGGTACGGTTTTTGGATGACATCTTTTTTCTCTGGAAAGGTACAGAGGAAGCCTTGCAAGGTTTTTTGGTTTGGCTTAATGACCAAAAAGAAAAGCTAGCCTTCACATTACATTCCCATATGCAGAAGATAGAATTTTTAGATATCACAATTTTCAAGCATGATGGGAGGGTCTGCTCCACTCTTTACAGGAAATCAGTACAAAGAAATACACTTTTGGATTTCACGAGTTTTCATCCCCCGGCTCTTAAACGGGGTTTACCATATGGACAATTTCTCCGCCTTTGTCGGATTTGTAACTCTGGGGAGGAATTTGAAAAACATGCACAGGAGTTAAGATCACGTCTGTTATCCAGAGGCTATCCGAGCTCCATAGTCCGTCAGGCTCATGTGAGAGCACGTAACACTCATCGGGAGTGGTTACGATTCTCTGGAAGATCAGATGCGGATGACCACATTACAGGCATATTACCTTATATGATTCATATCCCACGGATTCGGGCTATACTACTACGCCATTGGCACATCTTGGCTCTTCATCCATGTTTTCAAAAAACGCTACGTATAGCATACACCAGGGGCCCCAACATAGCTAATTTGTTAAATAAACCTTGGCAGAGTCCAGAAGTGGCTGGTCTCCCACAGGGCCACTATAAATGTCTCAGAGGTTTGGCTTGTGTCCTTTGTCAGCAGACTATTAAGGGGGCCGAATGGATGATTCCCACTACCACTATAATACAACGCTCTCGCTGGTCTACTACTTGCAGCTCAGATTATGTGGTGTATGTTTTAGTATGTCCCTGTCCTAAGATTTATGTTGGGCGAACTGTACGTAAGGTAAAATTAAGATTACAAGAACATGCTTCAAGGGTACGCAATTCGGTGCTTTCGGCACCACTTGTGCAACATTGTATTGATTTCAACCACTCCTTTTCAGATATTCAATGGAGGATCATCGATCATGTTCCACAGCACTCCCGTGGAGGGGATAGAGAGCAAAAACTTCAAGCATTAGAACAAAGTTGGATTTTTCGTACTAATTCGGTGGAACCAATGGGGTTGAACCTGGAACTTGATTGGGCGAGCCTACTGTGATGTCACGGAGGCGTGTTTTAGCTGATTCTTTAAATGCCATGCGCTGTTTTAAAGATCCTGTCACATAAGTTCAACTGAGGACGATACCAGCTTGAAAGAATAAGGAATGTCCTTCCGTTTTCTGCTGTTAAGTTGCAGAATACAAGAGATACAAGATTCCACAAGCTGACTTCATTTTGGATAAGTAAAATCTTCTTGGATAAGCAAAATATAGGGCGGAAAGTAAAAGCGTTGAAACAGGGCCGGAAAGAGAAGAACGGTTCTAAACGCAGTACTGTGTTAAACGCCTCAGGAGTGAGCAATTTTCCTGCAATCTCTCATGGCAAAAACCTCCGACAAAAAAATAAAAACAAATGAATGAATAGCTCAGTTATTAGGGGTTCACTCTTTAGTTGGTAATATATTATTGTTTAATAAGGGTGAAGGGTGGTTTTAAGATATTGTACATACATATTCCAGCAAAAACTTTAACCTATCATGATACGTTCCGAGGCCTTTTTGTTTCAGCAGTGTTCGGCCACATTCTTGTGAAATGACTATATTTTGTTATCCGTAAGGCTGTTCTCATGCCTTTTTATAATGAAGTATAAATTAATTTGGTGCCAATATGAGTTCTTGATTCTCTTTCAACATTCTGCAACTGACATATTTATCCCACATCTACAGCTATTTTCTCACATCCAGAACATATAACATTTCTGCATCAAGCACAATTAATAATTCAGCACAAAATAATACATAATTAATGTACTACCTATTCCCCTTTTTATTTTAAGAGAATAAAGAATCATGTGTAACCAAAGAGTGACATTTATTGCACCAATGAAGGCCAAAGAGTGAAATTTTTCTGGTGGTGTATCTGAGGTAAATCTCGTCCTCTTCTGCATCAATTACCCTCATTTGGCCTCAGTGTTCATACACCTCTAGCAACTGGTTGCCTGTCTGACCTCACTCTTACCCCACTCCTATCAAGAGCCTGTCTTTGGTCTCCATCCCATCCTTGTGATCAATCACTCCTCAATCCTCCATATCATCCCGTCTTCTATCAATCCCTCCTTTGGCTGCCATCTCACTTTTCCAGTCTTAGCCCTCTCTATGGCCCCTATCTTTTCCTCATCCAAAAACCCATCCTTTGGTGTTCTCTAGTCAGCTCTGGTCCTAGCTCCTTCTCCAACCTTTCTGTGGTTGATAGGCTCTGGGAATTCTTACAGACCCTACAGCTTTATTCCCAGCCCATGTTTCCTTCTTCAACTGGCAGGGTGTGGGGATTTTCATTGCTCTAACCCCTGCATTTGTCTCCTTCTTTGGTTCACTGCACAGCTCCTTCCTTTTTTGGCTTAGCTGAGGTTCAAATGCATGTGATGTTGGATCTCTTCGTATCACGTGTGTCTCATTCATTGTACATGAAACCATATCACTGTGGCTGACAAAGAGACTGGTGTCTTTTTGTTGTATGGAAAAAAAATTGAAATGGCAGCAGTCTCAGGGTGACTGGCACTATTTTGAGAAACAGCACTGGCAGAACAGGAGACAATGGAGTTTGCTTCTGCCCTTTCCAGACTCATGGATAGGGTAAGAGGGGAGAGGGAGTGTCCCAGATGGCCATCTACAACCCTACGGAGGCTTTATAACATTTGAAATATGCAATGCTTTTTCAGGAGGGTGGTGCTTGGACCCAACAGTTTTATTTTTTGTTTTCCTTTTCTTTTTTTCCATTTTGTTTGTTTGTTTTATATTCATTTTAAATAAAAACCAAACAAAAAGACAAAACAAATGAAAGAATACAATAAAACCCCAAAATGAAAAATACAATTAAAGAAGTAATGCCCCTTCTCTCATGAGCGACTTTATCAAATGTTTATGTTTATTAAAACTTGATAATACTACACTTCACGTGAAACTCCAGTCTATGTTGAAGAGCTTGCCCTTATCCACCTGTTTATTTATACATTCAGAAATTTTAATATATTAATAAGGAATACCTCCATTAGCTAAATGCATGCTGGCTCTTCTCCATTAAGCCATGTTTATCCATATGTCCAGTAATATTCTTAACATTAGCTTCCATCATTTTACCCAGTACGAATGTCAGGTTCTCTGGTCTGCAGTTTCCTAGATCACCCCTGGAACCCTTTTAAAGAATTGGTTTTGTATTGGTTATCCTCCAGTTTTCAAATGCAGAAGTGGGTTTTAGTGATGGGTTACGGATTACCATTAGCTGATTTGTAATTTTATATATGAGTTTCTTCAGAACTCTAGAGGGCTACCATCACATCTTGGTAATTTGTTAGTATTTAGCTTGCCAGTTTGGTCTAACACCTCTTCCAGATTCACAAAGTCTGATCAGGTAAAAAGAGCAGGTTCACTGTAGAAATATTTCCAACATTTCTGCAGCAATGACCAAAGCAAAGAATTCATTTAGTTTTTCTGCTATGGCTTTATCCTCTCTGGGTGTGCCATGTACCACATGGGAAGGGAATTCTACTTGGGTAAAAGGCTTCTTGAAACTTGTCCATCCTGTTTGCTAGTAAAAACACACATAATGTTCCACAAGGCATGCACTTTTATCATACTTTTGTGGAGGTGATCTTTGAATGGGCTCTTACCATATAGATAACGACACAAATACTTTCACATTTTTAAAATTACGCGCATTGATTTTGTCAGAAAAAGTACCTGCATAAAAGAAGGTGCAGATCTCTGCAAGTACTTTGTCTTAGGGAATTTTCAGAGGGAAAGGCACAACTTTCCCTTTGAGAACTGGCACAAAATCTGCGAGAAGAAGCACCTTCAGACTCTGCAATCCAAGTTGTTTTAGAAATTGTCCCACAAATGATCCGACTAACTCTCTCACTGACTTCTTTTTGTATGAACTTGAGAAAGGTTTTATTATTGGTCTTCTCTTGGCTTACCTTATTAATGTTTTACAACTAATTTGCATTTATCCTTTCCCATTTCCTCATTCATCCTTGCTTTCCATGTTATCAAGATACCTTTTGGGCTTTAATAGGGTCCACAATTGAAGAGTATCAGAAGGAACGTTGGCGCATGACCAGGGACTGTCACCAGGGCCAGATTTATCTGTTAGATACATGTAGGAGTTGGGGGAGTGGTCCTCTATGAGTATGCAAGAGCCAGCCTGGGGGTGGGCCATTCAGTAGTCCCCTTCCCTAAAAATATGCCATGAAAGGGGAAAGGGAAAGGGAATTAGTGTTAGCTCATTTCTTTATTAGAGTTCAAGATGAGCAACATCAAGGTACGTAGGTATTTTCCTATCCTCAGAGGGCTTACGATCTAAGGGACCATTTTGCTAAACATCACTGACTGGTTAATGCATGTTTAGCATGCATTTAGTATTATTAGGTGCACCCGTGTTAATTGAGCAGCACATTAAAATGTATTTGCATGTTATTTTCCAGGAACATGCTGGTCACACCCATGATGGTTAATGAGGAGGCTTTATACATAATGTTTACTTATTCGTTATTATTATTATTATTATTATTATTAGTAGTAGTAGTATTAAACTCATGCCTTTCCAGGAGGAGATTAAGGCGAGTTACGTTCAGGTACAGTAGGCATTTCCCTGTCCCAGAGGGTTTACAATCTAAGTCTGTACCTGAGGCAGTGGAGGATTAAATGGCTTGCCAGTGGGATTTGAACTCTGGTCTTTCTGGCACTAGGCTACTCCTCCACTGCATTAAAACACACTTTAGTTGAAAAATCTTAGTGGGATTTAGTAAAAAAAAGTCCCTAAATCTGTGGCTAAGGCAATGGAGAGTTAAGTTACTTGACTAAGATCAATAGGAACAGAAAGGAGCAATTTTGTCTTAGTGCCATTAGCTCCCTCCACTCTCAGCACCTTTCTTTTGTCACAAATGCCTCCTTAAAGGTGCAGAGCAGGCTAGCAGTTATTCGAGTGCTGCCAGCCTTTGAGTCTCTGTGCCTTTAAGGGGGAGATTGAGTGGAACAGCGATACTTAGAAACCACTACCAAGATGGAGAATGATATGGAATTTCTCTTCTCCATCAGTTGTTGCCCATTCCCTTGCCCCCTCCTAACCTTCCACCTCTCTTCCCTCTTTGTATCCCCTTTGCTCCTCTCCTCTTCTGTCCCTCTCCTGTGCTCTTCCCCAGTTTCGTGCTTCTGAAAGCATTCTGTTCTTCTCTCCCCTCCCGTCTTGCTGTCTCCTCTCTCCCTGCCCCTGCTTTCCCTATGGGTTCCCTCTCCTGGGCACCCTCTCAATCTCCTCCTTTCTCTCCCCTCTGCTGTTCTCTATTCCTCACCCTCCCTTCAGTGTTATTAGGTTTGTTAGTAGTAATAAGCAATGCAGTTCATTAAAAAGACTATTTTAATGCCAACCATTCGAAAGGGACAGTTTTAAATTGATCATATCTCCTGGGAAGCCTTCCTCCTTCCTCCAAGGTTAGTTCAGTTAGGAAGCTTGGCATAATAAAAGTTTATGGGTGCATTAAGAAGAAAGAGGAAACTTAAGAGAAGTGCTACTGTTCATTAAACACTCCTATCTCCAACAACTGATGCTGCTAAAGGAGAAGAGTCAATGAATTAGCTACTATTATTTTTCTAAACTTCTCCTCTCCAGGAGAATTTGAGCTTGCTTCCTAAGGCTTTCTTCCCCTTCTTCTTCTTCTCCTACTTGGAGGTGGACAAAGCAAGACAAAACTCCTTAAGATCACAAAGCTTAAAATACAAAAATAACAAAGCCTCTGTAGAACTGTCAAGTTACCCATTTCCAGGAGGGGGATTTTAGGCTAGTCCTAGATTTCTGATAACACTGTCCTGATGCATTATGGAACCTGGAGCACTGATTTCAATGGGTGGAATCAGTGACTACAGATACCATGTTGCTCTGGAACGCAAGTTCATAACCAGGACTGGCCAAACGGTTTTCCGCCCGGAACTGGATAACTTGACATCTCTGCCTCGGGAATTTGTAACTAGATGGTGAATTTGTGCCTTGATGCTTGGAACCTTGCGCTTGAGACAGACATGTGATTTCTATGTCCAAGAAATTAAAGTGTGGCTTGGAAGAGTGGAAATATGCTGACCTGTATTTATTTTTGTTTTCCATTGTGCTTGCTTAGGAGAATGCATTATCACTGGACAATCCCATTTTAAAAGCTTTGACAACAAGTATTTTACCTTCAGTGGAATCTGCCAGTATTTGTTTGCAAAAGATGCACTAGACAACTCCTTCTCCGTTGTGATAGAAACCGTCCAGGTAATTTCCAACTACTGTATTGTCACACTCTAGCTTGTTGCAATGCGATTCTTGGGTTGAATTGGGGTGGGGTTGAAAGAAAATGACGATATAGCTATAGATAATGTAGGTCTATAGAAAGAACTTTGGGCCCGATTTTCAGCTGGGCGGTGCTATGTAACGGATCGAAGCATAGCCCGGTCCCCTTCCGCTTAACCCGGATTTTCAATGCTGGGGTCATATGCTGTCCTGGCATTGAAAATCTGGGTCTCGCCGCACACCCCGGAAGCCACAGGAGCTAGCTGGGTAGCACCGATTTTTGATGCTACCCGCTTAGCCCCTGCGCCTGAAAGATAGGCAAGGAAAAACCAGTGCTACCCGGTTAGCCCTTTCCATCACCCCTGTTCCATCCAGAATTTCCCTAACACGCCACGTTTCTAACCGCATAGCATCTGGGCATGTTAGGAACATATCCGGGATTTTCGAAGGACACTACCCTTATAGGTGCCCTTCGAAAATCCCAGATATGGCATTTACACATCTAAATGCCTTCGAAAATTGGGCCCTTTGGATCTCAGGGTCTTGTCTTTCATTATACTGTTCCTCTACCTCACCTGGATCACTCACAATGGATTTTTTTATGAGATGGTACCTGCAATCTACATTTCGACAGCTTATAAATCACTTTTATCTCAAGATATTTACAGTCAAACGATATAAGAATTTACAAAAGTTAAATTTAAACATTTGAAACAGATCTCAAGAAGTCAATGAATGATCTTCCCTCACATCTGTAACAATGCAAAACACAGAACTGAGACCTGGGAGGGACAGTGAAGAGACATTAAAGAAGGAACTAAGAGAATAGCATCACTGTAAACTCACATACACACAAGCATAGGCATGCACACACACTACTGTATCATGTCCTATATAAATTATTATCATAGTAAACCAAAAACAGGTGGTAAGAGAACATCTTGAGAGTTATTCATAGACACTAATTTTGAACCTAGCTGTGTTAGTGGAGCTTTGAAAGTCAGAAGATCGAAATGCTTTCAGTCTTTCCTATTGATCCCTATATACACTATCCTTAGTAATTTCCCTAGGATGATGGACTATTGATGGACTATGAGGGAGGAGTGGTCTAGTGGTTAGGACAAGGGACTTCAGGCCGGAGGGCCGGTAGTTCAAGTCCCACCTGGGGACAGCAATCTCAGGCCGGAGGGACTGGGATTTCTAGTCCTATAGGCACTCCTTGTGGTCTGGGCAAGCCACTTAACCCTCCATTGCCCATGTTCTCTGTAAGTATTAATGTATGTGTCTCATATCCCCACGTGTTAAATGTATCCCCCAATTGACCGCTTTGACCCGGTGAAAAGCAGGATATAAATACAGCTAAATAAATAACTAAATTAACTGTAGTGCAAGTGGGGCCTGGTCTTACAACTGGGGCACAGATAATCCATCGCTTCACTTCCCTTGTATCAGTGGAGATTCACATAAAAGCCAAACTATTTTACCCCTCTCTAGTGGATATCTCAGTATACAGGCAACTGCAACCCTTGGTCGCTCAGTCAAGTTTTCGGCTAGGAAACTGTGTATATTTAAGACCTAACATTAATCATTTTTCCCTTACACACAAAATGAGAGAAAACATTCACCCTCTAGTGTTACAATACTGGTTTGTTTCATTTCTTTTGTCTATTTTTAACATTTCTTTCCCCAAACCCGCAGACCAGTTTAGATGTCCAGGCCTACCTTGGCACAACTGACACAAGTAATGGGCAACCAGGGAAATGACCTGGGGTACCAAGTTGAAGGGGCACCATGTTGCCCTTTTGATTTGGTCTTTGAGTCTGTGAAGAAGTAAACGCAAAAGAGTAGGGGTGCCAAGAGTGGTGTTTCGTCCAATAACCATCTTACACCCTAAGTCTGGTCTTTGTCATTTTGAGATGCTGTAGCCACATAAAACATTGTGATTAATTTTGTTTAGTGTGCAGATGATCCAGATGCAGTATGCACGCGGTCAGTTTCCGTACGATTGCTGGATGTGCAAAACATCACTATTAAACTAAAGCATGGAGGAGGAGTTTCTGTGGTTGATCAAGATATACAACTTCCTCTAATGCAAGGTGGGTTTCATACTATCAACATGAAAGATGAAAGGAAGGGGCACCTTCTGTCCCATATTTAGAAATTGATGGGGCATTTTTTTTGGTTCACCATGCACATTATTAATCCAGATCAAAAACTTTAATAAAATTTTCTATCTTTTGAACTTTGTACCTAAATGTTGTTTTTTTTATTTTTGGGTTTTTAAGTATTGTTTTAGTTTGGATGGTTGTATTTTTGTGGTTTTATGTGCTTTATGTTTATGACTGTGTATTGACATTACAATTTTGAAATGATGGGGAGGAGCTTGCATGTCCACAATTACTTTTTCTCCATACAAGGACATTTTCAAAAGGGTTCCCCATAGGTTTTTCTCTCAGAATTTGGGACCAGCTTTGCCACTGACCCATTAGTATTTGTGCACTTTGACCCTGCTGCAGAGCAAGTACAAAGTCCATAGCTTACACCACCCATTGAATTTCAAAACAAAATCCCCATTCATGGTTGGCCCACTGTGCTGTTAATCCTACTCATTTTTGTTCTTTTGCAATATCATTACTTTTTACCTGTGATGCAGAAGAGTAGGTTTTTAGCTGGGGTTTTTACATGTGTTAATATCTACTTATCTAAATGATAATTTCTTGTGAATATTAAGAGGGCAGGGGGATAGAGTTGACTAAGAGAGTCATTTTAGAAGCTATAATCATAATTTGGACACCTGAAAATGGGCATTCAGATGAGCAAATCGTAAAGATGTCCCTGGAGCAATTTTAGAAATGCTGAATTTATTTTTATTTATTTATTTTAAAACATCTATTAAAAGCCATATGCTACAGTATTCAAGGCAGTGTACTTCAATACATAAAACACAAGTACCCCAAGAGATCTATCTGGTATGATCTTGTCCAAGTCATCCAGGTGTGCGCCTAGGAGCGTAGCCAGGGTTAGTCAATAGAGATATGCATGTACATGTGATTTCAGACCAGCACTGCATGTCTGAAATTGCTCCAGAGCATGAATAGGATTATAAAAGATGCTCATTTCTGCATTGCAACAATACGATGATGAAGGAAATGTCTGTCCATTCTTCCAATACCTTTCACTCCTTCAGAGATACATGCCAGTAAGTAAAAAACGCATTCCTACAGGCTTCTGTTATGCTGCATGTTCTCGTTAGCAAAATGGCATGCCAGGATGTTTTAGGAGGAGAAATCTATGGTTGCATTCTGTAGTAGAGCCACGTGTTTCTCTATTTCTGTTATTCTGAGGATGAGCATATATGACACATGTACGTTTCTGAAATACCAAGACATTCTTCATGTGTCTAATCCATATTTATTTAGCTGCATTTACATCCTGCTTTTCACTGGGTCAAAGCAGTTGGGGGATACATTTAACATGAGAAGATATGAGACACACACTAATACTTTGTCACACGGTGTCGCGGACACAAAGAAGGTGCGCCACTAGGTAGCGCTATGAATGAATGAAAAGTCCGAGTGCAGGGTAATAAAGGCTTTTATTCCCGTTTAAAGCAAGGTTCAAAATAAGAGACAGTTTGATAATAGAAACAGTCCTTTGTTTCAAAAGGTACCAAAGTTCATTGGCTAATCAACTGTTACTTCACAGTTCAAAGCAGGCTTCTTCAAAGTAATATTCAGAATAGTTAAACAATCAAAATATATTGCATTTATTCTTCTTTGTAACATGCACAGTTTTGAGCACAGGCAGTGCACCAATTACACTCCATGTCTTCAGGTAAAGGTAAGGGAATAGTGCTTGGAAAATCCACTTCCATTAAATCATCTGCCCCATACAGAACCAATGTGCTTTCACTATCCCTGTCTATTCTACTATGGCAATCTTCAGCTTGGGAGTTTTGCTCCACATAAGCAGGGGCTCTCAAAGCTGGCGGTAAACTGGTGAACCAGTCTTTACTCTGGCTTCTCTTAAAAGGAACGTTTCTTTTAGGATGGCTTCTAGCAGTGCAGTCATTACAGTTAAACTTTACTGTCTCATACCTTGGCTCCCTGGGTAAAAACTTCAGTTGTTTGTACAACTGCTTCTCCCTCCGAGTAGGTAAAACTGGGTAGTGATCTTCTAGAGATAAGCCTCTCTCAGAACCTCCCTCTCTGGTTCTTTGCTTTCTTCTCTCTATATCACAAACAGGTAGAGTATAGGAACTAGGCGTGGCAGGGCCTCTTACCTTGGAGTAACATCCACCAAACTCCCCTTGCACAACAGGTTTAGTTTGGGTTTTATGGCTTCCCACCTTGTAAGGTCTATTTCTGTTCCAGCTTCCAGCTTGGCTTCTTCTACAGCAATCAGGTTTGTGTCCTTGATAGCTTCCAGGCTTTACTGCTGTTTCACCTCTAACTCCAGTTCCTTCTTCCTCTTTCTCTTCCTTCCTCAGCTCCTGCTATTGTTTCCACTGCTTATTCCTCCATTGCTCTCTTTGCAACTGCTGCCATCTCCTCTTCTCCTGCCGTTTCTGTTTCTGTCCAGAAGCATTCTGCTCTGGTTTATAAAGAGATCCGTGGCTGCTGACTTCCTGGTTCTCTGTCAGCTGCAGGTCATCAGTGAGATTAGGTTCTTTAGGATCAGTGTGTCTGTTCCTGCTCCCTCTAGCTGTGCCAGGAGGTAACTGCACATCTAGTTCTTCTGAAACAGGATTTCTTTTCTTAAAACCAACTTTATTAGTGTCCGCATCATGACAACTTACAGGGAACATGGGCAATGGAGGCTTAAGTGGCTTGCCCAAGACCACAAGGAGCACCTGTGGGACTAGAAATCCCAGCCCTTCCGGCCCAAGGTTGCTGTCCTCTAGTGGGATATGAACCACCAACCTTCCGGCCTGTGGTACCTTGCCCCAACCACTAGGCCACTCCTATCTCTGGTGTATTCCAGTTTTTGTTTTTATGTAGCCAACACGTGTATCTTTCAGGTTTGAGAGGCCATAAGAACATATGGTATGCCATACTTGGTCAGACCAAGGTCCATCAAGCCCACTCTGTTTCCAACAGTGGCCAATCCAGGTCACAAGTACCTGGCAAGTTCCCGAAGAGGCACACAGGTTCCACAATGCTTGTCCCGGGGCAGGCAGTGGATTTCTCAGGTCCTGTTTAATAATGGTTTATGGACCTTTCTTCCAAGAACTTGTCCAAACCTTTTCTAAACCCAGCTACTAACAGCGTTTACTACATCCTCCGGTAAAGAATTCCAGAGTTTGATTAGGCGTTGAGTGAAAAAAATATTTTTTCTTATTAGTCTTAAATGGGTTACACTGTAGCTTTATTGTGTGTCCTCTAGTCTTTCTACTTTTGGATGGCATAAACAACCGATCTCTGTTAACCTGTTCCACTCAATTCATTAATTTATAGACCTCTATCATATCTCCCCTCAGCCTTTTCTTCTCCAAATTAAAGAGCCCTAACCTTTTAAGCCTTTCCTCATCACCTTTCTTCCATCGCCTTTACCATTTTGGTGGCTTTTCTCTGTACCTTTTCTAATTCTGCTATATCCTTTTTAAGATACAGCGACCAGAATTGCACACATTACAAGGTACCAACACATGACCACCTTCTTGGTTGCCTCCTGCCCCCCGCTGTATATCGGTCATTTTGACTGGAATGTCTCATTTTGCAGCCAGATGCCTTTTCTAAAATGTTCCTTCATAAATAAATAATATAGTTGATGTATGCGCATTGGACTGAGGGGGGAATACAACGGGCGAAGACCAGTAGAGGTCACAGGTGCACATTTTATTGGTAAAAAAATCCCCTATGCGTTTCGGTGTTAAGCCTTCATCAGGGGGTATGCATATATTGCACCATATGAGAATGATTGGGGGTCTTAAAAAAGACAGTGTTGCAATCTATTCTTCACAATCAATTGGTCTTGAGACAATAACGGAAAAAAGTCTTTCTTAAGACCCCCAATCATTCTCATATGGTGCAATATATGCGTAGGAGATTTTTACCAATAAAATTTGCACCTATGACCTCTACTGGTCTTCACCCGTTGTGTTTCCCTGCTTCTTCTGCGAGGGCCATGCTCCCTTTGTGTTCTTGCGCATTGGACTGATACATCCCTGTCTGTAGTTCTGGTGCACTCTTGGTGTGAGCAGAAGGGTGACAGTTGGATCAGTTAATTTTCTCTGTAGCACTAATTAAAAATGAAGCATCTGATTTACTTTCAAGCACTTTCAAGTCTACAAGTCACAAACGTTTCTTTACTCTGAGATTGTAGGTGCTGGTGTCAAGGTTAGATGTTAACGTAGGTAACATAGGCACGTGTCTAGGGCATCAAATTCTGAAGGCACCACAAACCTGGCGCTCAGGGCCCCACCTTTCCCATCTCTGGAGGTTTCTTTCCACACTGGTTCTCTTTCTATGGACACCATTATCTTAAATCTGTCTCTGGCTGGTGTGACTGTATTTAGTATGCAGGAGTTTGACTGGGAGAACCATTAAAGAATTTAGCATAGCTGTCTTGGCAACTATGGGTGTGGTGACACTCTTATATAATAAGAGATGTAACCAACAATATGTATTTCCTTATCCCACTGTACCTAGAACAAAACATTTCATTCTGATACCATCTAATAGGAACAGATCACCCCCCTCACCCTGCACTTTCTATCTAACTTTTTATGGGAGCCCATTCTGTTGAATGAATGCCTCCTTTTTATTCTGTCATCTTTCCCAGATGTTGGCACGTCTGCCATAATAGACTTCAGACATTTCAGCTGAAAAGTCAGGTCTTGCTTTTTGCTAATCAAATTTTCTGTTGTGATGTGCTCCATGAAATTTATGTGTTGCAGGAATCTTGAAAGGCGTGCAGTAATGCTGCATACTTATGTTTTACGGTCTTGTATAGCAGTCACCAGGCAGTTTAATTTCTTTGCTCGTGGTTATCTCTTAATTGTCATTGCCTTTACATATGTGCTAGCGGTACATAATTTCAAAGAGCGTCTTCCCAGAGACTGCCAGATCTGTATACAGCTTCCTCTGTTTATCCCACATCTCTCTGAAGAAATACATCTAAATCCTGGCACTCTCTCCCCCAGACTAATTTTCTCCAATTTCCTTGGGGGCTCTGTTTCATGGCCAAGTCTTCTAGTGTACCTTAATTACATTTTCTAAGATGTTTGCCCTGATTAAGACAACAAATAAGCTTACTAGGCAACACTGAATCTTGAAATTGTCCTGATCAGATGACTTGCTGTCCTGTCCAATTTGTTTGTGCTCGCTTCCTGTCATCTTAATTGCTTATCTCTTAGAACATAAGAACAGAACAAAAGAACATAAGATATGCCATACTGGGTCATACCAAGGTCAATCAAGTCCAGTGTCCTGTTTCGAACAGCAGCCAATCTATGTCACAAGTACCTGTCAGGTTCCCCAAAAAGGTACACAGACTCCTAGGGGTAAGCAGTGGATTTTCTTGATCCTCTTTAATAGTGGTTAATGGGCTTTTCCTCCAGGAACTTGTCCAAACCTCTTTTAAGCCCAGCTACACTATTTCTCAGAATTGTAATTTAGTCCTGTGGTTGAGTTAATTTAATATTGCACCCATAAAATGGAAAGAGCTGGGAGCAATGGCTTGTCTGAGATAGTTATCTTTTTGTGTAATTTGGGCAGGATGGTTACCAGAACCTCAGACTAGGTTAGGAGAGAGATGGCTGAGGATTTATTAGAGTTCTATTGTGCAAACATTCTTCCCAGATTTTCCAAAGGAAATATGCTGGTAAAATGTGAGTAGAAATTGTAACCATTGATGCACAGGATCACGCGTTATTGAAATATAGAAACATGATGGCAAAAAAATACCATATGGACTATCTAGTCTGCCCTTCCATACCAACTACCACAATCCCTGTCTTGAATTCAGATATTGTCCTCGTCTCTGCTACTTCCACTGGGAGACTATTCCACACATCTGCCACCCTTTCCGTAAAGAAATATTTCTGCATATTACTCCTGAGGCTATCCTCTTTCACCCTCATCCTCGTCGCAGAGCTTTCTTTCAATTGAAAGAGGTTTTCCTCTTGTGCATTTATGCCACAGAGGTATTTAAATGTCTCTGTCATATCTCCTCTATCCCGCCTTTCCTTCAAAGTATACATATTCATGCCTTATGATGACTATTTTGGTAGCACAGACTCCATCCTGTTTATATCATTTTGAAGATGTGATCTCTAGAATTGCACACAATACTCCAAATGATATCTCACCAAAGACTTATACAGAGGCACTATCACCTCCTCCTTTCTGCTGGCCATTCCTCTCCCTATGCACCCAAGCATCCTTCTGGCTTTTGCCATCGCTTTTTCTACCTGTTTAGCCACCTTAAGATCATCCAAAATAATCACACCTATGTTCAGCTCTTCTTTTGTGGACAGAAGTACTTCATACCCCCTGTACTGTACCACTCCCTTGGAATTTTTGCAGCCCAAATGCATGGCCCTGCATTTTTTAGCATTAAATCTCAGTTGCCAAATTCTTGACCATTCTTCAAGCTTAGCGAGATCCCTCTTCGTGTTATTTACACCTTCCTGGGTGTCTATTGCAGATATTGGTATAATCTGCAAAGAGACAAGCTTTGGCTTACAGTCCTTCAGCATTATCACTAACAAATATGTTAAAAAGAATGGGACTAAGGACAGAGTCAGAACACTACTGGTTATATCCTTCTCCTCAGAGTGAGCTCTATTTACCTGTACCCTTTGTCGTCTCCCACTCAACCAGTTTCTAACCCAGTCAGTCATTTTAGTGTCCGTTTCTAGAATGCTCAATTTATTTATAAGTTGTTTGTGTGGAACGGTGTCAAAGACTTTACTGAAATCTAAATACACCACATCTAGAGCTCTTCCTTGGTCCAACTCCCTGGTCACCCAGTCAAAGAAATCAATCAGATTTGTCTGACAAGACCTGCCCCAAGTAAAACCATGCTGCCTTGGATCCTGCAATCCATTAGACTCCAGAAACCTTACCATTCTCTGTTTTAGCAGTGTTTCCAGTAAGTTACTCTCCACAGAGGTCAGATTAACTGGCCTGTGGTTCTCAACCTCATCCTTACTTTCGCTTTTGTGTAAAGCAGTGATTCTCAACCAGTCCTTTGGGACCCCCAGGCCAGTCAGGTTTTCAGAAAATCCACAATGAATATGCATGAAATAGACCTGCATGCACTGCTTCCACTGTATGCAGATCTATCTCATGCATATTCATTGTGGATATCCTGAAAACCTGACTGGCCTGGGGGTCCCAGAGGACTGGGTTGAGAACCGCTGGTGTAAAGGGACAACATGTGCCTTTCTCCAGTCTTCTGGGACCACTCCTGACTCTAAGAAAGCATTGAAAAGATTAGACATCACTTTTTCTACCAAATTCCACACAATAATGGACTACATACAGAACCAGGACATAGACATCATGTGCTTCACCAAAAAATGGCTCTCTGATATGGACAATGTACTCATAAATCAAATGGCCTCCCAACAGTATACAATACACAGCTCCACAAGACCAACATGCAGAGGTGGTGGTGTGTTAGTTATTGCAAACGCACACCTGCAATTCCAAACCACATCCAACATATGAGCCACAGGAAGCAACATAATAACAGTCTCAAATAAACATCTAGCACTCTGCCTCCTACACAGAGCCCCAAACTCAAATGAAGACAAACACTCCACCATACTAGAACAAATCTGCTCCCTGGCAACCCAAAACCACTCATAGTCCTGGGGGACCCCAACATTCCATCGCTATCCACCCAGATTCAAGAGACCTTCATGGAAATAATGGAAGATCTGCAGTACTTCCAACCCATAAATACCGCAACCCACAAGATGGGAGGCACCCTGACCTGGTATTTACACCAAACCAACATTTATTTTATTTATTTATTTATTTATTTAACAATTATTTCTATACCGCTCTTTCACAAGTATCAAGTGCGGTTTACAATGAACAGTATGTTATATGGTATGGATAGTATCATACCAAGTCATTTTACATAGAACAGATGAACTAGGTACAGATAACAGTATAAAGTTTAAACAGTAAATTATTAAACTATTATAACATATATACATAGTAAATATATACAAATTGTATCATATGTCGCGTGTGGTTGTATACTTTATATAAGCTTCAGGCACGTGGGTATATGTTGTTTGAATTGTAGTAGCTAACCTGCGTCTCTTTGTGTCGTCTGGCCAGTCTCTGATCCTTGGTTGTAATGCAATGAGAATAAATGGGTTTTCAGTTTTTTTCTAAATTCCTTTATGTCTGATAGTGAGCGAATGTTGTCAGGAAGGTTATTCCAGAGGGTAGGAGCTGAGTGTGAGAATGCTCTCATGTTGGTTTGTTTTTTTTGCTTTTGTGTAGTCTTTTGGTACTGCTATAGTGTTAGTGTTTCTACTTCTTTGTGATCTTTTATCTATTTCTATCTTGATGAGTGTATTGAGTATAGTTGGCGCTAAGTTATTTATTAGTTTAAATGTTGTAAGTAATATCTTATATTTTATTCTGCTGTGGATAGGTAGCCAATGGAGTTCGGCTAATGTCATTGCAGCAAGAACATGATTTTATTTATTTATTTATTTATATTCTCTTATATACCGCACTATTCAGCATCAGCGCGGTTCACATCGAACAAAAATCTCAGTACAGTCAACATGCATGAGTTTACAGATAACAAGGGAAGGAACTTGGATAACAAGGGAAACTATTTACAATCTATTTACAGATGTAGTACTAATGAATAGGTACATGTTACTAGGAACAGGTGCTAGGAATATATTCAATCGCTAGAGAATCAACCTAAGCATGTTATTGTTATGATAAAACACATAACTAACACCCCCATCCCTTGGTCAGACCACTATATGATCAACTTCTCTATAAACCAGCCCATGAAGAGCCGAACCCCTGAAACAAATCTTAAGGAGAAAAGAAGATTTTGAAACTTCCACAAAGAAAAATTCCTAGAAGAAGTACTGCCAGAACTGGAGCAAAGCATAATATATCTTGATGCCACCATCGTCAAATGGAATGAAACTCTACATAACACAGCAATCGCACCCTATAAACCAACCCATGACAACAGAAGAAAAAACTACGCCCCCTGGTATTCAAGTGAAATCAACGAACACAAGAAACACCAAAGGAAAATGGAAAGACATTGGAGAAGAAAAAAAACCCTAACATCTTGACGAAATACAAGGAATGGCAAGCCACATACCACAATATGATAAACAGTCACAAGAAGGAATACCACTCAAACTTGATAATGAAATCAATCAGCAAACCAAGGGAGCTCTTCTCTATAGTAAGCAATCTCACGAAAGAACCGACAAGAACAGATGATATGAACTCCATTCTCCAGGACCAAGCAGGAAGTCAGTCCTCACATATGGGTGACATCGACATCGATGGAGCCCCTGCGGAGCATTTCCCCAGCTTTCTATGAAAGCCTTTGGGAATACTGCATGCATGCGCGGTCCACTTCCCGCCTAAAGGTGCCATCTTGCTCAGTCTCTCTTTTTCTGTGGAGCCCGTCGGACGCTTGTCCTAGTTCACCCGGAAAACATTTAGATTTTTCTCACTATTTCCTGCGATTCCATCACGGTTTTTTGTCCGGTTCGACGCCGGTTCCCCTTCCCGCCGGGTTCAGTACACCGGTATCGAGCCCGTTCTCATTTTTTTCGATTTTTGTCCTTCGTGGCTGGCGTTCGCGCCCTTTTTTCTTTTTCCCTGGAAGGCCGGTCCTTTGACCTCGCGGGGGCTCTTTTTTCCCAGATGGCTTCCAGTGGTTTTAAAAAGTGTGATCGGTGCAAGAAACTAATGTCTCTCACCGACACACACGACTGCTGCCTTTGGTGCCTCGGTCCGGATCATGATCCTAAGATCTGTGTACTGTGTGGAAAAATGTCCACTAAGGCACTTTGAAGTCGCTAGCATCAAAAGGAAAGGCTTTTCTCTGATTCGGCCTCCGGCCGGGCCCGAACCTTGTCTGAGGCCTCGATGTCTCGGGAGTCTGACCCCGAGCATCGTCGGGGTTCCTCGGACAGGGGGTCCCCCGAGCGGGAGCGAAAGAGGAAGAAGCGGCTCGCGAGGGCATCATCGGAGGAGGTCCCTGGCACCTCGAGGGCCAGGTCTCGGACCCCTGACCGCCGTCCCGGGCCTGTGGAACAGGAGAAGCCATCAAAAGTGCCTCGTGTGGAGCCGGAGTCTGCTTGACACGTAAGTCCTGTTGTCCTCGAGGACTCTCCTCCCAGGGAGCTGACGTCGGGCCGGGCGCTGCCGGGGCCCGAGTCGGTGTCTTACTTCAACAAAGGCTAACACCTTGTAATGAAGACGTGCAGTTTATTTACAAACAAAGTAAGGAAACATTTAGAAAGACAAGTAATTCTCTTAGTTACACATGAGTAGTTAGAAAAGATAACTAGAATGCACACTTAATTACAGTACTGAAAGAATTATGAGAGAATGCAGCTATGTACAAAGAATATACTTCACCAAACTTGTCATAAGCCCTTTACACATCAGCTGGGAGCGCTCAGCGAGAGGAACTGATGACAGTCTAGGATACTTCATGCTTGGCCAAGCAGATCTACGCTCTGTCTGTTCTGGATATTCTCTGTACTTATATAGGCACAAATGTGTTGCAGCCAGCTCTCACCCATGAGCTTCTCTCCACCCCATCCACCTTTTTTGCTTCGGTTTCCGGGCAGGCTTTTGATTACCCCCCTTGGTGTTAGAAGCTCAAACTTACACAGTCAGACATGGTCAGACATCTGAGAATGCTCAAAGGACACATCCTCCATGGCCTAAGTGTTCTTTTGTTATCATTAATGGGTCTCTGTCAAGGGAGACACCCAAAAGCATCTCAAAGCTTTTACATTATAATTGATGAATTCTTATCCTGTCCAAGAGAATTGTTCAAAGGCCAAGGGAAGAATTCTGTCTCCCTCTCTGATCTCTTAACACTCCCCAGGCTAGATGTGTAAAAATCTCTCATCTCTGGAGCAAGTTGGCTCAGATAAAGTACAATATCCTTTGCTGATCCAAAAATCCATATAAATCTTTAATTAGTAATACATTCCACCCTTGGATCAACAAGGATATTGTACGTAAGCAATGGCTGAATCGCATTTGTAATTCATTTAGAAATACAATAATAACAACATGGGCTTAAACATAGTGGATAGCATTAAGGCAAACGCTGGAGGGGACAAGCCTCAGTGTAATTTGGGTGATATTTTCCCATTCCCCCCCCCCTCAGCATTACAATTGTCAAAGCCAAATGGCTTGTAGGTCTCAGCTATCTTTATCAGTTCCCCATGCAGTGGGGGACTCATTTCATTTCACCTGCACATTCAGAACTTTTTCCCACTGTACATCTGCCCCATAGACTCTAATAACTAAAATCTGGGGAACAGGTGACATAAGCAATTGGGCACATGATGTTCAGCAGAAAAAATCTGAGATACTAAAATTACAGTTACTTTCCAAGGAAACAATAACAATACATAAGAAAAAAAAAAATCATTCACAAAAGTCCACAAAAGTCCAATAGTCCTTTTCCTATTTTCAGATAATTTGGCCTGCTTCTCAGCAGTTTTTCAGGACTCCGTAGCGTCATTTTCACCTTTCTCTGAAGTTTAAACTTGGCCTCTCTCAACAGTTGAACCTCTCATTCTCGTAGGTGGACATCTTGGCCTTTCTTTCATTGCGACACATTGAAGTAGATAGGGACTTCCTCACACGTTTCTGCGGTGTGTAGTCCAGATCTCTCGGGATGGTCTGCTCCATCTGGACTCTGGTCAATTCCCTCCGCTAGACTCTCCGGCTTGCAGTTGGTGACATGGCTCCAGGCCTCATTCAGAAGAGCAGCGCCAATATTAAATGAAAAGACTAAAAAAATTATAGGTTAGACTTTACAATAAGACAAACTTAATTTCATCTATATTTACTAAGATCATATCCTACAGATAATAAATATTGCTTTTATAAACTTTCAGTGATCTATTAGTAACTATCTCGTATGGTGTCAATCTTATCTCGCAGTTTGATTAACTCCTTGTCTCTCTATCACTGGAAATTCATTTTGCTTGTAGGAAATATTCCATTTTGCCCTTGAATGACCTTTACATGTTTCAGATCAGACAAGCTGCACATACGTGTTCTGCAATTTTGACAAGTTTTAGAATTATACCCAATTGTGTGAGAATTTGTCATCAAATCATCCCCCTTTGCCTCTGCATGCCTGGCCAGGACATACAGAGGAAAAGTGAGGCACAAAGCATCCAGAAGTACCACATGGCCAGTGTGGGTTTTCCAAAGCTCATCAGGGTGCAAGGTGCACCTTAGCCTGTCTCCAAATATCTATTTCTTCCAATTGTTGAGTATGACTTCCTGAATTGAAGCTTCTGGAGACGGCATAGTTGAATAAAGTGCTCATAATTTTTTTTTGTTTACATATTCATTAGACAGATACATCACTTCAAATTACCTTCATCAGTTTCTTGTCTATCACAGTTTCCCCTTTAATATTCCACTTCATCCCTCATAACACAACACTTTTTCATCACCTGCATCATTCCACCAACTACTTACATAGGTCCTTTTCCTGTTTCTTTTATACCACACTATTGTATCCTTATTTGGCAAGGCTGCTAAGAATATCAAACAATTGTTAATAACTTAAATTTAGATTCTTCTCAATAAGATAACAGTATGAGTAAACAGTGTCCCTTTCCCATCAACTTAATTGGTCCAGTGCTAAGTAGACATATACTCATTCTAAAATAGGAACAATCTGGGTAAAATCCTTACAATATAAAACTATTATTTTGCAGCATTCTATAACATCAACCCCAATAGAAAGAAATATGACTCATCTCTCACGTATAACTAGAATCTATCGTATACCCTGTCCTCAGTGAGAGTGCTGTTAGACTGATTTTAAAATTGCAGTGTTCACAAGGATTTGTATAAGCTACTCATTAATTATGGTGTCAAAAAGAGATCCTTTTGAGGTGAGAGATCTAAGAGGGTACAAGGCATTGGTGGCTAGGCCTTATCTTCAGGTTCTTCTTGGATTGCAAGGCTTGTGGCTGGGCCTCATGACTATCCTCGGGTTCTTCTTGGCCGATTCCACCCTGCCTATTCATGTCTCTTCAGAGACATAAATATGCAAGGTTCCGGTTCTTCAGGCCTTCTGTGTCCTCGAGGCGTCTTAGTGCTTGGTAGCCCAGATCATCACACTGGAAGCAGCACATTTAGCCTAGGCTGTGGCCTCACCTTTCTGCCTCTCTCTCTCTCTTATTCTTTTTCTCAAACCTCTCCTGGATCATTGCTGACAAGCAAGATTTGGTTTTATCCAATCAACTCAAGTTCTCATTTTCTGGGAACTCAGTTCCATCTTTAATCTATATTTGTTCTATATAGCTTGAGAACAGAGCAATTTCATATTAGCCTCTGTCTAAAATTTCATCAAACTTATTAATATTTAATTGCTGTGTGTGTACTGGACCTCTGCGTAATGTACTATTACCACAAGTGTCATAAGTGCAAGTGTATAAACTACCAACTTAATATCTCACAATGCTGCAACATATATCTGTTTTATATCTATTTTCTCAGGAACTGTACTGAAAATGAAATATAAACTTTTAGAACAAAGTACACTTTTTCTCTAAAATTCAAATACAGGAAAACAGGTGTCCCTCAGTCGTTAGCACAAAGCTTAAAGTAATTATCTTGAAGCTCACAGTTCAGGCTCAAGTGAGGTGAAACTTCTAAGAGGTGAAAATTGTTCTTGGTTACATTTAAATTAACATGTTATCTTCAACACAGCCAGTAGAACAAACCATTGTCTTTTGTCCTTCTGGCAGATGTGACTGAACAATTAACCTATAGTTATAGCTGTTTATGTTTAACTATGCCCCCTGGGGTGCTTGCCACAATTAAAAAAAAAATCCTCCTTTAACTTTTAGGTTTGCCTGGTAGCATATACAGTCAAAGACAAAGAACAGATGCATAACATATTAATGATAAAGATCACCCTCTCACTTACTCAGGATTCAATGCCCCACCGTCCTGTCAGGATTCTCAACCTCCACTTTGGAGGAAAAAAGTTTGCCTTGTTTATTTGAGCTAGTCCCTTCAGCATTCAGGGACTATAAAATCTACTGGAATAGCCAGTAATGAAAGAAAAATAGTTTTTTTACTACAAACATTTGAATACAGAACAAATCAAAGCTTACAAGTGCATTATACCTGATCTTGTATCAGTGGGTCAGAACTAATCAAACAGAATTTCTTATCACCATGATCTATCATTAATCTCTTGTTGATTAAAATCCTCCACAGTATCTTCTAGATTAACTCCTCCAGGATTTTGGGGAGTACTCAGCACTTTCCTCCTATAAATTGCTTAGCAATAGATGTGCATTTTCTTTTTCTTTCTTTTTCCCCGTCTCCTACGGTATTTATACTGAGCCACCCTCTCAGCAACTTGCTGATAAATTTCTATTTTATCTGTCCATGTAATCAAATCTAATTTGCTAGAATTTGTCTGATGCATCTTACAATATGCAGACAACAAAAGCAATCTCCTTCTCCCTAAGGTATGCAATTCTGTTCCTTTTTCAACAGGTATTTTTTGCAAGCATGTAAGGGAATTAACAGGTTCATCATCTTTTAAAACAGATTCCGAATTCTCACTTAGTCCTGACCCATAATAACACTCTCTAGCTAATATTTCATAAAAAGCCTGATACCCGCTATGAATATTTACAATATTCACAGTATTTACACTATTTTCTTTTCTTTTCAACATTGTCCAAGCCTTTTTTCCGTACCCCACTCCTGGTACCAATTGTCTTACTTCAACAAAGGCTAACACCTTGTAATGAAGACGTGCAGTTTATTTACAAACAAAGTAAGGAAACATTTAGAAAGACAAGTAATTCTCTTAGTTACACATGAGTAGTTAGAAAAGATAACTAGAATGCACACTTAATTACAGTACTGAAAGAATTATGAGAGAATGCAGCTATGTACAAAGAATATACTTCACCAAACTTGTCATAAGCCCTTTACACATCAGCTGGGAGCGCTTAGCGAGAGGAACTGATGACAGTCTAGGATACTTCATGCTTGGCCAAGCAGATCTACGCTCTGTCTGTTCTGGATATTCTCTGTACTTATATAGGCACAAATGTGTTGCAGCCAGCTCTCACCCATGAGCTTCTCTCCACCCCATCCACCTTTTTTGCTTCGGTTTCCGGGCAGGCTTTTGATTACCCCCCTTGGTGTTAGAAGCTCAAACTTACACAGTCAGACATGGTCAGACATCTGAGAATGCTCAAAGGACACATCCTCCATGGCCTAAGTGTTCTTTTGTTATCATTAATGGGTCTCTGTCAAGGGAGACACCCAAAAGCATCTCAAAGCTTTTACATTATAATTGATGAATTCTTATCCTGTCCAAGAGAATTGTTCAAAGGCCAAGGGAAGAATTCTGTCTCCCTCTCTGATCTCTTAACACTCCCCAGGCTAGATGTGTAAAAATCTCTCATCTCTGGAGCAAGTTGGCTCAGATAAAGTACAATATCCTTTGCTGATCCAAAAATCCATATAAATCTTTAATTAGTAATACAGTCGGTGGCTGCTGGGTCTCCTGAGCTGGGTCTCAGGCTGACAGCCTTGGAGTGCAGACTGTCTGCCTTCATGGATCAGCAGCGGGTGCTGATGGCCAGCCTTGCTGGCGCATCTGCCCCGACCACCGGGACATCGACGTCGAAGTCGACCCCGGAGACCGAGCCGATACTAGAGACCATGAAGGTTCGAGGTCGTCCTCGGTCACGGTCACCCTCGACCTCCCAGTCGGGACTGAGGGCGTCGACGCCGGTGCCTTCGGCGTCGGGGCAGGTGCTGCCGGGCCCCGCGCGGTCGGAGCCCGACTCCTCTTCGGACGAGTCCGCCTGGGAGACGGAGGACGAGGAGTTCCCTGATACCTTCAAGACTCGGTGCGTCCCTTCGGACTCACCACAGTCTGAACCCCGGAGTAGATCCCCTCCGGAGGATACCCGGTTCTAGGAGTTCGTTCGGGATATGGCCACTGCTTTGGCGATCCCCGCCGCCCCCGAGGAGGAGCCTCGAGCTGAAGAGCTCGAGGCCCTCCAGTATGACTCTCCTCCGAAGGAGGCCTTTACTGTGCCGGTTCCTCTGATGCTGGAACGGCTCCTCTTCCGGATGTGGGAGGCACCGGCCTCGGCGCCGGTTCTGAGCAAGCGGGTCGATTCCATTTATCGACTCTGTAAGAGCTCTGGTTTTCAAAAGGCACAGCTACCACACCATTCCATGGTGGTGGAATCGGCCATGCATCGTCTGAAAAGTCAGAAGATGCACTCCGCGGTTCCCCCTGGCAGGGAGGCCCGGAACTTGGATGCGTTTGGTAGAAAGTGCTTCCAGGGCTCGATGCTTGCTTGCTGTGTCCAGTCTTACCAGCTGTACATGGGCATGTACTTGCGGGACCTGGCAAAGGAGCTTGCCGGGTTCTCTGCTGGTCTCTCCGGAGAACCTTTGCAGAGGTTCAAGTCCTTGTCCTCGGGGATCCGGGAATGCTCTAAGTTCATGTCCCGCACAGCCTACGATGGCTTCGAGTCCTCGGCCCATGTTGTGGCAGCCGGCATTGCTGCTCGACGCCAGGCATGGCTGCATTCATCAGATCTCGAGCCATGGGTTCAAGACAAGTTGGTCGATGTCCCTTGCCGAGGTGAAAACCTTTTTGGCAAGCCCATGGCCGAGAAGGCTGCATAGCTCGAGACCAAGCACCTCATGAGGACAAGGCTGTCTAGAAAGACTTCTGCCCCTTCTCATAAAAAGAAGGGCTCGGGTAAGAAGTCCTTTTACCCGAGGAAGGTGACTGCCTACAAACAGTTCCCACCTTACCAGGCATCCCCAGCTCTCCCACAGGGTCAGCAGGCCAAGGGGCAGGGACATGGGCCCCGTAGGCAGAAGGCCCCCAAGTCTCAGGCCCCTGCTCCCACTCAGCAGGGTGGGGTTTTTTGACTCCCAAGGCATAGCCTCTCCATCTCTGCTGTCCCATCCCTGCACAGGAGGTTGACTAACCCTGTTTGCCCACAGGTGGCCACCCATTACAGGAGACAGTTGGGTCCTGAGCATAGTCCACTCGGGCTATATGCTTCATTTCCATCAGCTGCCTCCTCCTTTCTTCCCTGGAGAGCCTCCAAGGCCTCCTCTCCACACAGACCTCCTCCTTCAAGAGCTTCAGGGTCTGTTGCGAGACAAGGCGGTGGAGCCTGTGCCTCCCCACCTCCAAGGTCACGGGTTCTACTCCAGGTACTTGCTAGTACCAAAGAGAACCGGCGGCCTCGGGCCTATTCTCAACCTCAGAAACCTCAACAAGTTCCTAGAGAAAGAAAAGTTCAAGATGCTTACTCTTGGAACACTTCTGTCCTACCTCCAGCAGGGAGATTGGCTATGCTCCTTTGATCTAAAGGATGCGTACACTCACATCCTCATTCATCCAGACCACAGAAAGTACCTCAGGTTCATTGTGGGAGGAAACCATTATCAGTACAGAGTGCTGCCTTTCGGCCTCACCTCCGCCCTCAGGGTCTTTACCAAATGTCTGGCGGTGGTGACAGCCTACCTGAGGAATCAGGGTATCTTTGTCTTCCCCTACCTAGACGACTGGCTCATCAGGGGTCAGACATGCCAGGAGGCCAGGCAAGCCACCCTCCGCACTATTTCTCTACTTCAACACCTGGGGTTTGTCATAAATTTTGCAAAGTCCACTTTGCTCCCCTCCCAAAACTTGGAGTTCATAGGGGCAAGGCTGGACTCTCTGCAGGCAAAGGCTTTCTTGCCAGAGGACAGAGCCCAATGCCTGATAGACTTGGCAAACTGGTTTCTAAGCAGGTCACTGGTTTCCGCCAGGCTCTGGCTGAGGCTCCTCGACCACATGGCTTCGACAGTACATGTGACTCCCAATGCCCGGCTCCATATGAGGCCTGCACAGTGGTGCCTCAAAACTCAGTGGACACAGGCCACAGGGAGCCTCAGAGACAGAGTAAGGGTGTCCAGACCATTCCTGAACTCCCTACGCTGGTGGCTGCACCCCCCCCACTTACTGCAAGGGGTGCCTTTTCAGATACCTGGGTTCACAGTGGTGTTGATCACCGATGCCTCCCTGCAGGGCTGGTGAGCACATTGTCTGGGCAGGTGCACCCAGGGCCTGTGGTCTCCTTGGGAGGCCACACAACAGATCAACCTACTGGAACTCCGGGCTATTCGCTTAGCCCTCAAGACCTTCGCTCAAAACCTGGCTCACCAGTCTGTCTTAATACAGACGGACAACCAAGTAGCCATGTTTTATGTGAACAAGCAGGGGGGCACTGGATCCAGGCTCCTTTGTCAGGAGGCACAGGACCTTTGCTTGTTTGCGCTCAAGCACAACATGTTTCTCAAAGCTGTTTACCTCCCTGGCCAGGAGAACTGCCTGGCATGCCGGTTGAGCAGAGTTCTGCAGCCCCACGAATGGCAACTCCACCCATTAGTGGTTCAGAAGATTTTCCTGAAATGGGAACTTCCATCCATAGATCTCTTTGCCAGTCCCCTGAACAGGCAACTGCCCAAGTTCTGCTCCAGGCACCCATATCCCATGAGGTGGGCAGCGGATGCTTTTCTGATTTCCTGGTCTCAGGGCCTCCTATATGCGTTTCCTCCCACGCCTCTGGTGACCCGAACCCTGTTCAAGGTTCTAAAGGACAAGGCCTCGGTACTACTTGTAGCTCCCAGGTGGCCGAGGCAACCTTGGTTTCCACTTCTGCTTCAACTGGCAGTGGACCCCCCACTGCCTCTAGGGTAGCAGCCCGACCTTCTCTCTCAGGATCAAGGCTCTCCTCTGCACCCAAATCTCAAATCTCTCAATTTGATGGCCTGGAGGCTGCAAGGGTAGTTTTGGCTCCTTGGGGCCTACCTCCAGAAGTTGAAGAGGTTGTCCTGGCCTCTAGAAAGCAGTCCACTAGAAAAACCTATGCCCTGAAATGGAAACGATTTTCTGTGTGGTGTCAGCTGCTTACAGAAGATCCTTTCTCCTGTGCTGTACCAGTAGTGCTTCAGTACATGCTGCACTTGTCCAATCAGGGCCTTAAGTTCAATTCTGTTCGGGTCCACCTCTCAGCTCTGGCAGCTCACCACTCTCTGGTGGAGGGACACTCTCTGTCGGTTCACCCCTTGGTGTCCCGGTTCCTCAGGGGTTTGCTCTTGCTCAAGCCTCCTGTCCGTCCTCCAGCCCCTGAGTGGGAGTTGAATGTGGTCTTGCAACAACTGACTCGCCCACCTTTTGAGCCAATGGCTACTTGTCCTCTACGCTTCCTTTCCTGGAAGACACTCTTCCTGGTAGCCTTAACCTCAGCCAGACGAGTAAGTGAGCTTTAGGCCCTGGTCAATGACAGGCCTTACACCCGCTTCTATAGGAACAGGGTAGTCCTTAGGACTCATCCAAAGTTCCTCCCAAAAGTTGTCTCCTCTTTCCACCTCAACCAGGAGGTGGTTCTTCTAACATTCTTCTCTAGGCCTCATGCAAGCCAGGCTGAAGCGGTCCTGCATACCCTGGACTGTAGGAGGGCCTTATCCTTCTACCTTGACCGTACGCAGGGACATAGAAGGGCTACTCAGCTCTTCATATCTTTTGACCCTAATAATCTGGGGTTAGCTGTGTCCAAGCGTACCTTGTCCATATGGGTGGCTGACTGTATCACCTGGGCTTACAGGGCGGCTGACCTTCCCCTGCAGGGTCGGGTCACGGCCCACCGTGTAAGGGCTATGGCTGCCTCAGTAGCTCATCTCCGCTCTATACCGTTGGCAGACATCTGCAGGGCTGCAACTTGGTCCTCAAGCCAGACCTTTGCGGCCCATTACTGCCTGGAGAGGGAGTCCCGTAGGGACAGTGCTTTTGGCCAGGCAGTACTCCGGAATCTCTTTGAGGTTTAGGCAACTCCTACCCTCCAGCCCTCCGTTGGGCTACCGGTGGAGGTTCTGTTTTCAGTGAAAAGCCTTTCTCTGCTGCTGGGACTAGAGGGAGTTCTCTTGTTCAGCCTGGGTTCCTGGTAGCCCAGAGCTAGGGAGTCACCCATATGTGAGGACTGACTTCCTGCTTGGTCCTGGAGAAAGAGTAGTTACTCACCTGTAACAGGTGTTCTCCAGGAGCAGCAGGAATCAGTCCTCACAACCCTCCCTCCTCCCCTGGGAGTTGCAGTTTTACATAGTTTGTTTTTACATTTTGGTGTGCTATTTTTTAGCTATGTCATCAGACTGAGCAAGATGGCACCTTTAGGCGAGAAGTGGACTGCGCATGCGTGCAGTATTCCCAAAGGCTTTCATAGAAAGCTGGGGAAATGCTCCGCAGGGGCTCCATCGATGTCGATGTCACCCATATGTGAGGACTTATTCCTGCTGCTCCTGGAGAACACCTGTTACAGGTGAGTAACTACTCTTTCCCCCACAAGACCTAGCCAACTATATACAACTCAAATACACACAGACAGCACTCAAGAAACCAACCAAATCTAATATACAACATACAATGGATGACACATGGGTCACATTTCACATCCCATCAAGAGAGCAACTCAACTCCATCATAACCACAATAAACACAACAACCTCTCCTATTGATCCATGGATCAAGCAGAGAAAAGAATACCTAGCACCCCATCTACAAATGATTGTTGAATCCTCACTAACTCGAGGATACCTCCCTCAGCAACTCAAGAAAGCATCCATTAGACCAATACTTAAGAACAACAACCTTGACAAGAATGAACCAAACTCCTACCGACCAATATCTAGCCTCACCTTCATAACCAAGATAACTAAAAAATGTGTACAGCATCAACTACAGGACCACATAGATATCTATGCCCCACTGGACCCCCACTAATACGGCTTCAAACAAAACCACGACATAGAAACTCTTATCACATCTCTCTTGGACACCATTATAATAGGCATAGTTATAATGGTGTCCAAGAGAGATATGATAAGAGTTTCTTTGTACTATGTTTCATTGACATCACTGCTGCATTTGACAAAGATAATCACAACACCCTGCTACAAAGACTCAGGGACGTGGGGATAAGCAGCACAGTCCTGGATTGGTTCTTCTCATACCTCTCCCAATGTACACAGAAAGTGAGAAGCAAAGCCCAACTGTCCGAACCCTTCACCCAGCACAAAGGAGTCCCACAAGGCTCAGGTCTCTCGGCTCTACTATTCAATGTCTACATACAACCAATATGCATTTCCCATGCCATTTTAGATGAATGCACATCCCTTTGGGACAAGCACAGAGGTTCTCTAAGGGAGGGGAAGGGATTATAAAGATGAGTGAGAGGTGAGGATGGGCATATTCTGTGTTTTTATGTTTACAGTCTAGTCATGGATATATTGAGTTGTACCAATGAGATGAAATCACCTCTGACTTGATTGTTGACTATTACGTCTGCCAACGACCAGCACTTGTTTATTGTTTTTAAACCTCTCACGTCATGTCTCATTTATACTTTTTCCTGGCAGAAGAAAGGATAATATATCTGTTCTTTCTGCTCAGCACAAAGGGGCAACCACACTCATCCAGCTTGAAAATATTGTGCCTTTGAATCACGTGCACTTTTCTTCCAGGTGCCCTCCGTATCCAGCGCACTGTGATGTCAGCAGTCCGTCTCACCTACAAGGATGAAGTGCAAATAGACTGGGATGGATACGGCAAACTAATGCTGCAAGTAGGTTTTTACCAATGCACAGAACTGCCAGAAGAATTTCAGAATTTAAAGAAAAAAAAGAAGTTTGTTGGGTAGAAATGAATATTTTTAAATGCAGAATTTCTTGTAATACTAAGACCTCTTCTTTATGCAATGAAAAAGGGTGGTTTATGCTATATAATAAATTCCTCTCCTGACCCTTCTGATGCAAATAGATCTTATTCTACAGTCACTGTCATTCCCTGGTATATTCTCTGGAAAGAGATTTAAAAACGTAATGTTGTCTTTAATTTTTAGCTGAGGACTCTTAGATGGTAAATCTTTTAAGGCGAACTTACATTTTTTGCATATGCTTGCAGGTGTAAATCATGGTATTTTAATGGTTTATGCACATAAATGATCACTTCAGCGCGTAGTGAAGGTGGTCTCTATTCTGAAAGTACATGTCAGACCAGTGGTGCATCCTTTCACTGTGGGTGTGCAAATTTACCCATGTAAGTGATCTGACATGCTATAATTTAAACACATTCTTTTAAAATCTAGCTGCAGGCATTTACACCAGTCATATGACTGGCATAAGCGCTTGTGCCTTACATTTACGCTTGTTCTCAGCCATTTATGCATCTGATTTCTAAAGTGAAATACATGCACACCTTACTTTATAAGACAGGCATGAAATATGTATGTGGAAATGTGCGTAAATCTAGCTCACCCTTATAAAATGACCTTTTAGTGCTTCTCAAAGATATCACAGCACACTAATTTAGATGGCCCATCCTCTGATCAGAAACAGAGGCTCTTCAGAGAATTCAGGAACCATCTGATAACTCTTTCTCCTAGTTTTTTTCCCTGGCATAGGGGAAAGACAAGTAGCACTATAGAGATAACATGTAGTTTCAAGTCCCCTAAGGTTGTGAAGTTTGCTGGCAGCATCCAATAAAACCGAACAATCAACACAATCACTCTGGAAGAGGTTTCAAAATGAATGGACTGTCCACCAAATGAATCCTTTGGCAGACAGTACATTTTCCATATAAAAAAATCAAAAAAATCAATACATTCCAAAAAGTAGTCACTGGGCATCTGCACACTCTAGAGATTTCTCCACTCCCCACTACCTAGTAAAGCACAAGGAACTCTAGAGAAGGATCTCCCCTGGGGTTTTCCCCTATTGATACCCTACAGCTTTCAGTGGAAGAACTGGAATCCTTTTCCTGAACCCACTGCAGCTGAACTCTCGGCTGATTCCCTTTCCAACAGCAACTACGTAGAATTCCCACCTGTCAGTCCTCCTTTGACTCCAAAGAGAATCTCTATTTCTTCAGACACTTGAGGTAGTTCTTCAGTGAAAACAAAGACAGTGTATAGGAATAAGTCCCCTTTTCCCTTATCACCTTTGGCCATCTTGATCTCCACATCTTCCCTTGCAATCACCCTGAACCTCGATTGCATTCCCTTTCCTGGGTGTCCGATTGCTCTTCCCCTTTAGCCTCAGGACACAGGAGGAAGAAGAAAAGCCAAAATGGGCTCTGAATTTTATAGTAAGACACCCCTTAAACAGAATCCCTTTCATTGGGGTGTGTCTGAGGTAGAACACCCCTTCCCTCTGACCTCATCCACTCAGTGTCAGTTGGGGCACTGATCTAACTAGTGAGGGACACTTTCGTGATACCCTTACGTTATTTCCACAGAAAGATACCCTCTATTCAAAGATATCTTTCTGTGTGAGCTAAATGACTGCGGTCTCCAGGGTTATCTTCATAAGGCTATCCTATCAAGGAGCTTTGCATTAACTTAAGAAACCGAGGGCCCAGTAAACCATGTAAATGCCTTAAATGGGAATATTCAACGACACTTAAATGGTCAGCGCAGATCAATATCCCCTTCTAACTTCCCTACATGTCCTAATGCTATCCTGTTAACATTGGGGTATGTCAAGGGCATTGTGGGGGCGGAGCAGAGGCAGCGACAAGAGATAACTGGGCAGCAGCGATATTGCATGTTGCCCGGTTAGCGATCTGTGCCGAAAAGATAGACAAGGAAAACCCTTGCCCATCTTTAAGGTGCAGGAGCTAACCGGGCAACATGTGATATCGCTGCTGCCCGTTTAGCTTAGGCAGCGTCCTGTGTCTGCGGTGATCCCTAGATATTTAATGCCGTCACCGTGGTGCTGAATATATGAGTTACAGATTGGCAGAGAGGGCTATGCACCAACGAGGCGTATAGCCCTAAAAATTGCGCATGGCTCAATATCGGGCCCCGAATTCGTATCAGTAAATACCTTACTTACACAAGAATTGTTATCAACTGAAATTGACACCTTATATTTTTTTGTTTTCTTTTTGAAAACTCTTAAAAAATTACTACTGTCCCTCTTATTGCTACTTATCATTTCTGTAGTGCTACTAGAGCTCTGTGGCACTGTACGCATATATGTAAGAAACAGTCCCTGCCCCACAGAGCTTACAGTCTATTCAAGGCAGCCGAGCAGGACAGATAAGAGATTAGGGAGGCACAACTAATGAAATGATTAAAAACAACATGGTCATTAAACAGAAGAATCTCAAAAAGATGGGCTTTTAGTCTGGATTGAGTAGGACCAAAGATGGAGCATGGCATAGGAAGGCAGCTTATTCCCGGCATGGTTTTCCTGATGAGTGGAATTCCAAAGGAGGAGTGTAGGGAAAGATAAGAGAGGAAAGAAGGGATGGAGCTAGGGTTTCTGGTGCCCTCTTGCAACTATAAATTTGCACCCTACCTCCCTGTCTAAAGATAGTAGAGTGGTGCTTGCAGTAGTTTTTGGCACCCACAAAATGTTGGTGATCTCCTGCCATGCTTGCCTTACTTACTGTGCTGCACCAGGCCTGGAGGAGAGATAATGAGGAGTTGTAAAGTGAATGCATTTGTCGGTCGGTAAGAGAAGTTTGAACTGTATGCGGAAATGGAAAAAGAAGTAAGAAATACATAACTTACAGAATACACGCATTCTTGGGACAGACAGAGAGGTCAGTAGGAGAATTCTAGGTAAAGAAATGAGTGGGAGAAAGAGGAGAGAGAAAGGGCCTGAATGCAACCGCTAATAACAAAACTCAGCTGTGAAAGGCTAAGACGGCACAGTACACAGAACCATCTCACAATACCACCCCAGAAAGCCAAGAGCAAACAGTCTGCTTGCAAGCATGCCTTCACGCACTATGCTCCCATGACCTGGAACTCCCTACCCGCACACCTAAGAGGCTATGAAGATCTAGCTGACTTCCGTGAGAGACTAAAGACCTACCTCTTCCAAGATTGCTATGGCCCTGATCCACAAAATGAATAGACCCCCACCCACCTCCCCAGATCATACCTAAGCCTTGTAACTGAGCAGCAACTAACCTGTAAATAGTTCTTGGTAATCTGTAAATAAGCTATGGCCCTCATTCTCACTGCGGGTTGCATGGCTGCACATCCCGCCGGGACATGCGGCCCTGCAAGCCGCCTGTACCCTATTCTCCCATTGGCTCTCCCTATATGTCCTTTGTGTATCAGGATGGGGAGTTCCTACAGGGGGTGGGATTGGTGTGGACTGGGGGCAGGCCAGCCTGGCAGCACATAAAGGGCAGATTCAGGTCACCTCAGAGGTAGTATAAGCAGCACAATTTGCCAGATCAAGACGGGGAGCCACGGCCAGGGCCAAGTGTGAGGGGATCCCCGCCGTCTGATCCAGGCCACAGGAGGCCAGCAATGGGTCAGGTGGCAGGGATTTGGGGGCCGGAGCCATGGATACCAAAGGCGCCTGTGGAGATTCTGTCTCCACTGGCGAAGGGGGCATGCCGGGCCATCCTTGGGCCTGATTCTGGCTTCCGCAGGAAGGTTTGTTCCCACGGACCAGAATCGGGTCCTAATTGCCCCATCTTCAGTAGGGACATCCGAATGGCCCCTCCCGGATTGGGGTTCTATGTAACCATCCACCCCAAAAGCAATGTTCCAGCTGCACCCATTATATTATTCTGTACTTGTTACGTTAATTTGTAAGACAGATCACATATTCCATGCTCTGTTTATGTCGTCCAGTTTTTTGTAAACCGCTTTGACTCTTAGAAAAGCAGTAGAGAAAAAAATGTTAAATAAATAAATGGACTAGGCATGAAAATCTATACACTGAGCTATCCAGTACTGCACAGCTCAGAAAATGAGAGATGACAAAACCTAACATGCAGAGAACAGAGGTACAGCTGCACCCCATGTGCCCAAGAAGACTACCCAAGGCCAATCAATGTCAAGGATTGACAGAAGGGCTTTGGTAAATTCTCATAATTGGGAAAATGGGGGGAAGGGAGTTGGGGATGGGAGGTGTCAAGTTTCCTGGCATGGGCTGCAGACTTATTTAACTACTGTTCTCAGCTAAGGCCTTATGGAAGAAATTTGTTTGATTAACAAAGGGTAAAATAAGTTGAGTTACTTATGAAGTGCAATAACACTAAATGGAAAAATAGTCCCTAAAACTTCAGTGAAAAAGCTACTAACAAACCATTAATAACTATAATTCATTTGTTAATTTTAATAAATCTACTGCCATGTCAACTGGAAAGTGGTGGTTAGGATTATCTTCTGCAGGGCACAGGCAATTGTTTTTTCTCTTGGCTGCTGTTGCTTCACAGGAAAGACTCTCCCTTCCCTTCAGACTCACTTACTCCCCTCCTCCCCCTCTGAACTTCTGCCTCTCTCTCCCTGCTTCTCCCTCTCTCTCTGGCCCTCTGCTCTTCCTGCACTCTCTGATAGACTATATTTTAGCATTTCAATAATACCATTGCTCTATGTTTACCCTTGGGACTGTGGTTAAAAACACTGTAGCAAATTGTGTTCAGGGTTATTTTAACTGCAGCTCTCAAGCATCAACAATCCACTGGGAGGGCTGGAAACACAGTCTCTGAGTGCATGCAATGTTTATTACTGTGACCACAGGAATTTTAATAATATGTTACTGTGTGACGTCTCCTTTCCTAGGTATCTCCCATATATTCCGGTACAACCTCCGGCTTATGTGGAAACTACAATGGCAACCGTGGTGATGACTTTCTAACACCTTCTGGCCTGGTGGAAGCCTTAGTGGAAGACTTTGGAAACTCCTGGAAGTTAAACGGAGATTGTGCTAACTTAGTGAGAGTAGACGCTGAACCTTGTAACCTCAACCCTAAACGAGGTAGTAAAATCTGTCTGTTCTAGGACCACCTACTGTTACCATTTTAGTAAATCTGGGGCTTCAAACCTTGAACTGTACTAGCTAGCAGTTGTCCACGTCCCTGGAGAATGCTCTAGCCTCTAAAAAAAGCCAGTAGTTGAATGTGTATGACAGCTGAACTCCCCTCTCATCTCACTAGAATGGTAGTTTCCAGTTTTGTGTCCATAGTGCTTCCTTAGAGAGCAGCACCATTCACAGAGTCATTAGGATGTTAACCAATGGCAAGGTATCTTTTACCATGTGCAGTGATATCACTGAGCCTGATAGTTTAAAAAAAAGAAAAGAAAAGCTGAGCGCCTAAATCATTCTGTGCCCTATTTTCAGCCAAATTTAGGAAGCTGTTTTCCGATGAAAATCCAGGTGCTTAAAAGTTATGCTTATAATTTTACGTCTGCCATTCACTTGCCTAGATTAACGTGCCAAATTTACGAGTCTAGTGCTAAGCGCCTAACTTTTCCCCCTACCTTAAACCTCTGTTGCCACCCACTTTTTCTGCTCCGAAATGTAGGAGTTTAGTGAGATTTAGAGTTTACATTTAGGCTCTCAACCTGAGTAAATTTTCAAAGAAGCCATTTTAAGAGCATGAGGCCCAATATTGAGTTGGCCAGGCTAGGCGCCACGGCGGCACATAGCCTGCCCGCTGACCCCCTTAACCCAGATATTCCGCTCTGGCGGAAGTGAATATCTGGGTTAGCCCAGACGCCCCGGCAGCTGCAGAGGCTACATGGGTAGCAGTGATTTTTGTTGCTTCCCGCATAGCCTCTGCGTCTTAAAGATAGGTGAGTTTTTTTCTCGCCTATCTTTAAGGCGCAGAGGCTACGCAGATAGCAACAAAAATCGCTGTTACCCATGTAGTCCTTTTCTCTGCCCCTGCCCTACCCTGGAATGATCCTAACATGCCCCGATGCTATGCTGATAGCATGTGGGTGCGTTAAGGACTTAGCCAGGATATTCAAAGGGTACTACCCATATAAGTGCCCTTTGAATATCCCGGATAGGGCCCTTATATAGGTAATAAGGAAGTCACCTGTGTAAGGGCCTTTGAATATCAGGCCCATAATTTTCAAAGTTAGGAGCATAAACCCTTTGAATATCGGCCTGACATGCTACATGAAAGAGACATCCAGACGCTAGGATTTAGAGTCCCGGTACACACATGTAGCGTGCAACCTTACTATCAGGTTGTAGAAAATGGAGGGCATTCGCTCAAGTTACAGCAAATTATCTGTTCCTGTCTGAGCCCTCAGCAGCCAGGTTTACTGCTTCATAAGACACTTGGGGCTGTTTTGTCACTGGCGGATTTCCCCGTGCCAAGATCATGTTCATATTTATACTTTTTAGATGATTTGCTATGTGGCCCTTCCTAAATATCAAAGCAGTTTACAGATTCTATGATAACCAGAGGGCATTTTAGAACAGTGCTTAAAGGCAGACTTGAGAAGTGCAGTAGCAGAAATATAGGCAAGAGCCAATTAGCCACTGGTACAGCCCTCATCTACCACCAATGCCAAGCCAATCATTATCCATTGCATAAAAATAAAGCTTTAAGCCTAGTTTTAAATTTACCCAGTAAGGAGTCTGTGTGGATAGAATTCAAAAGAAGTGGCACTAGCACTTGCCGAATTATGATGTGGAAACGTGACCGGGTTGGCACACAATATATTGAGTAATGTACTTGTAGAACATAGCAACACATCACCTCCCAAATTATAAACAAGTTGAAAAGTGCACGGTCGAAACCAGTGGTTCTCAGCTTATCTCTCTGGACACACCCAGCCTGTCAGGTTTTCAGAATATCCACAATGAATGTGCATGAGAGAAATTTGCGTACAATAGAGGCAGTGTGTGCAAATTTCTCTGATGCATTTTTATTGAGGATATCCTGAAAATGTGAGTGGCTGGCCCCAAGAACCTCTTCTGGAAACAGTGCACAAAGCTGCGTTCTGCTGAGTGAGCAGGGTGTGAATATGAGTGAACGTGTGATTGCTGAGGTAGTAGTAGCAGGGGGGATGGTGTGTGAATGGTGGAGTGATATGTGGAAGTGCAGGAGGGTGTGCACAGGGGAGGGCTGGTTAACATTGAGAGGGAGTGGCTTAAAACAGCATGGGTGTGTATGTGTGTGAACGGCTGGGCAGCGTCTGCCTACAAGAGATGGTTGTGCACAAGGAGGCTGCGCAAGAGGGTAGTTCTGTGTTGGGACCAGGGTGATGCGCAGGGGATGGGGTGAATCAGGCCTCCACTCCTATTTCCTTCTCCTATCTTCCCCTTCCCCTCCTCTTTTCTTTCTGCTTTGCTTCTCCTTTTCCCCTACCATTCTCATCCTTCCTTACCCTTGACCTTTCTGGCTGCTCAATTAAGCCAGGATCATCTTCTCTTGCTGTGTCCCTATTGGCATACCATTGCTGTTATTTATTTATTTATTTATTTATAGTCTCTTATATACCGCACTATTCAGCATCAGCGCGGTTTACAATAAACAAGGAGTTACACAATTCAACGGTACTTTGTGTTTACAGAAAAAACAGGAAATACAACTCGGATAACAGGGTAATTAATTAATATAACAGACATGATCTCATCCTGGCTTCAGTATTGTGTATGGGGTGTCTGTATTGAATTTGTATGTTTGGAAGGTCTGTGGGTAGGTTGTGTTATCTGGATTGTTTAATGGATAAGACAAGAGGAAGAGGTAGTGTTTCAAAGCTTTTCGAAACTGCAAAAGGTCTGGTATTGATCGGATGTTTTGAGGAAGGCTGTTCCAACACCTTGGTGCACAGAAAAAGAAAGCCCTGTCAGTAGTAGTTTTGGTGTATTGTGTTATTGATTTAGGGACTAACAGAGAATTGAGTGATACTGACCTTCTATCCCTATTGAGGGGTGTTGTTTGGATCATATCTGATAATGTTGATGTATACATAAAAACAAAACCCCCAGCTATTGGCAATACTTGATACTAAATATTACTAAAAATTACCACAGCACCCCTTTCCAAAAATATCCAATATTAATTCACTTCTTTTTGTCGGATGGGGCCAAGGGAGGTTAGAACAGTACCCTAACCACACCAGATGGCAACATCCATTTTATTCAAACATACGCTGCTTAACAGCTTAAAAAACTTAGCTTATCCTTGGTGAAGAACGTGTTCAAAATCGCAGCAAAACACAATCCTCTGAGAATAAGGCACGATGTGCACGTTTCGGAAATGGTTCCAGTATCAAGTGCAGTGCTCTTCACTATGTCTGTATGTTGATGTATACATGTCTGAAATTAAAAATTCATGCATACACATGGATGAACAGATAGACAGATAGATGGATAGACCCTTGCTATTGCCTGCTAATACCACTCCAAAACTTTGAAAGGTGAACTGCATTTAGCTCACGCCTTTCTCATAAATTCAAGGCAAGTTATATACATTCAGATACAGGCAGTATTTTCCTATCCACAGAGGACTTACGATCTAAGCTTATATCTAAATGGAGAATTAAGTGACTTGCTCCAGATTACCAGGAGCAGCAGTGGGATTTCCTTGGTTCTCAGTTGTTCTTGCTGAGTTTGTACCATCGCTGTGTATTCCCAATTGTGCGTCTCTTCTTGTTTCAGCCCGCTATGCTGAGGATGCGTGTTCCTTTCTGATGTCTGCTAAATTTCAACCATGCCACCAAGAAGTCAATCCTTCTCCATATCTGAAGAACTGCCGCTATGATGTTTGCTCTTGTGCGGATGGCAAGGAGTGCCTGTGCTCTGCAGTGTCCACGTATGCTACGACATGTGCGAGGAAAGGTGTCCTGATTGACTGGAGAACTCCTGATATTTGCTGTAAGTGATAAGCCATCAGAGAAAGTTCTTGATAAGTCATTAGAAAAGCCGTATTGACTTTAACCCCTTCTGTGTAGATGATACCAATAGTCTCTTGACCCTTTATACCTCTGCTCCTTTGATTCTTAGTAAATTATACCAAATTTTACTGATAAATGTAGCAACGTTTACTGGAGAACAACCACACAACCCCATTGTACAGGGGCTGTACATAGCAAATGGGATGTTCGTGTCAGGGCAGTCCCATTACTCTGCTGGATGTGGAGTCTTTTGTAAAATATTTATTTAATGATATTTGATATACTGCCATTCATGCATAAAAATGACCACACGAGTACTTGCCAGCACCTATAGTGATAAATTCCATTTTAGAAAGCTACATGTGCAGGAAAAGAGCGGCTCACTTGAGTTTACAACATCTATATCTGTAGGTGCTGATTTTGCAACATATACATACATATATTTGTCAGGGCTTACGTATTTATGTGTCAGATTTTAAGAAGCTGCATGTATAAGGGAGCCAATCAAGAAGTTGAACAAAGTAACTTTTGACTGAATTCTTGAGGTGGTGTTGGAAACCACAGAGGAGGTTAGGACAATTGCCCCTGAAGCGTTCGTGAAGACCCCAGGTCCAAACAATCAGGTAGCTGGCACTTGTGAAAGCCTTGGAGCTTGTGCAAAAGCCAGCATGGAAAATTATTCAACTATACTTGTATTCCCACTGTAAAATGGGACACACTTGAATACTTTTTCAGCCTGCATGAATTACTCCCCCTTGTAAATCTCTGCATCCTGGCCATCTGCATATGGAATTAGTGGCTTTTTGAAATGGTTGTGCACATGTGTATATGATCTACGCATGTAGATAGCTGCTGTTTCCACAATAGATGCTTCTAAGATGATCTACGTGTTTATCTGACCTACCTTCAGGGGGTGAAATAATGGAGCGCAGGCTTTCCAGCAAAACTGCTGTAGTCACAGAGTCATGTCCGAGATGGTCTGAATAGGAAATGTTCTTGCTTCTTGATATACCTGGAGAGTATAGATGGGGAGAAGGAGACTGGATCTTTGCATTTAGCATGCTGAACGGCAGCTCCGGTGTCTTTGCATGTTGTAAGAATAGTCTCTAGCAACATTCCCACGAGACTATGCGGAACACGCTGCTGCCAGGAGGGGAAGGTACTGCGATATCGTGGTTTTAGTCATATTGCTTGTTCCTTGTGACCTCCCCCTGCCAGCAACAGCATGGGTGGAGAGCTGCCGTGCAACTTCACGGGAACATTGGTCTCCTATATAAATAGCAGGCTTTAGTATGTGTTTGAGAGATGGAGAATGACTGAATGTCTGTGTTGGTTTCAGCACCATCTGGTGTTCAAAGCAGGCTAAAATACGAGGCTCGTGAATATTTTAAGAACTGATTTCTGTCTTAGCAGTAGTTAATGGTTTCTCTACCTTTGATTTGTTGCAGTTGTTAGGATGTTTGTTTAGTAATGATTTGGCACTATTTCGCTGGAGCCTGTCTTCTAATGGGTCAGTATTCAAAAAGGACTTACCCATATAGCAGTCACCATTATTTGGATAAATCTCTTATCCAGGAATTTTAAGCAGCACTATATGCATGGAAGTCAGAACGGTGTGGGTCACATGAGTCCTGGCCCCAGCAAACTTTTGCCCACCATCCACGATTATGGCAGATTCCTGTCATCTCGCGGGAGATCGGATCCCCATGGGCAGGGTGGAAGCTGCCAGGATCATGGCAAAGACTCTTGCCTGTCCACGGGATAACCCTGCAGGCAGACAGCAGGAATCTTTGATGCAATCACGGCAGCTTTCCCCTCCTGCCCGCAGGGATCTGATCTCCCCTGGGTAGAAGATATCTGCCATAATCACAGATGTTCCCTTCCCTTCTGCCCATGGAGATGGGATCTCTGTGGGCAGAACAGGAGGGGAAGGCCACAGGAGGCTAGAGGAGGAGCTTGAGGGTGGAGTCAAGGCAGAGCTGGGCCCTCCAAATGGAGAGGCGTTTCACGGCCCTAATTATATGGATAATGCTGTTACAGAGCAAGGGTGTTTGTCATAACTTTATGGATAGTCATCACTGTTCAGCCACTAGATATATAGTTACATAGCTTAATATAGGACAGCTAAATATCTGTCCCAAAGTAAACTGTTTAACTGTACAGATAGTGAACTCAGTAGCACCATTATCCATATCATGGCAGCAGTCATCAACGTCCACGTATATTCAATGTTTCCTGGACATTTACTGAGTGCTGGGGAAATATCCTCAGACATTGCTCCTGGTATTTGCCATTCAGCTACTAAGGAACACACAGTCTATAGCAAAGAAGAATGAAAATAAGAGCAAGAGAGCTGTGACCCTGTGTCTAGGCTGGTTCTGATCCTACAGTGGGAGTTGGTATAATATAGTTCACCCTTCAGGTCCAAAGAGGAGTCTGATTATCCAGTCGGTCTAATTCTTGAGTTTTGGAGGGAAGTGAGGAGGTGTTACCGGCGAATTAGAAGATTCTTCCCTTGAGCAGAAAAAGAAAAGTCTTTGCCTGGACGGTGAAATGAAGCAAGCTCAACTAGTTAACACTAGTCTGATGGGCAGAGCTACATAATCTCCTTCATCATCCAAACACCAGACCTGTAAATAAAGTCAAATGAGAAATCATATCCCCCATGAAGCCATACCTTGGTGCGTCCAGTTTCCTGGCAAGGCAAGGGGATAGTATAGTTTCAGAACTTTACAATGATTGTAGGAGAGTATCCATAGAAATGATATAATTTCTCAGGATGGCCACAGATGGAGAAAAAGTTGGAGTTGGGGGACAGGAAGATTAAACATTCTTCAACCTGCTTTATTTTTTTATTTTTTTTTTATTGTGATTTAAATTTTTATTAACAACCATAGCATATACATTTCAATCTGACCCACAGCGACAATCCGCCAAGTCCGCCGCAGGCTACACAACAGCTAACAAATATATTATGCACACTACCAAATATATAAAACTAGTACTGGTTGCCTCTTCCACCCTGTCCGCCCGCCCCCCCCCCCCCCCCCGTGTGCTCAAGCAAAACTATAAATGAAGTTGGGCATGCCCCACAGTGAATCACCAAGATGACCACCATAACATTAATGATAAATCTCATTAACAAGTCATTCTCATCCCGACATTCCCCCCCCAAGTATTCAGAACAGCCTCCCTATTGCCAGCCCTCGTCACGCAACCACTTCCAGACCCCTGGCCACCGCTTCCCCACTTGCTCCCCTCTCCCCCTCTCCCCCGCCAATTTCTACCTGGCATAAAGATGCGACACTCTGCGTGCGAAACTCACTATGGATGGCAAAATCGGCCTATTCCAATACCATGCAATTTCGCACCGTGCCGCTGTTACACAATACCAGATGATTCTCCAATCCCCCTCCCACCGCCCGTCTGGTCTGTGCAGGAGACACATCTCAGGTCCAAGCACGATAGGCATACCCACTATTTTGTTAATATTCTCCGCTATTATACTCCAGTATTCCCTAACAACTGGGCACGTCCACCACATATGCATCCAGGATCCTCTTTCTCCACACCCTCTCCAACATTCATCCGTCTGCAGCACCCCAGCCTTACACAATCGCTCCGGTGTGAGATACCAACGACTCAGCACCTTAAAGCCATTCTCTCGCAAAGATGTGGCAATTGAAAATCTAGCGATGCCTATTGCAACGGCCTCCCACTCCTCCACCGCCCACTGCACCCCTAAATCCTTTTCCCACGCTTCCATATATTTCAACTTACCTTCCCCCCTTGCAGTCAGACCTCTGTAGATCCTAGAAAGCATCCCCTGACGTCCCATGGATCCTAGACACACCCCTTCAAACCACTCCCCTCCCCCCCTGCCCCCCTGCTCCCTCCGCTTTTGATGCACCACCGAGCAGATCTGCCTATAGGCAAACCTATCCGACTCCCCCAGCCGGTAGAGGTCTCGCACTCCCTCAAAGCCCCTACACTGTGTCCCCACCACTATCTGTGACACCTGAGTCAAGCCGTGCTCCGCCCACTTACGAAGCACTGGCGCCCCGGGTCCCGTACTCTCTGCACAACAGGCCTGCAGGGACATGGTAGTCGACCACCGTTTATCTCCCACCAACCGCTTCCTATACTGTTGCCACACCTGCAATGTATGCCCCACTAGGGGATTCCTCCCCTTCTCCCCCTTCCCCTCCCAAATGATGCGTTCTAATTCGCCCAACCTATAGCTGTCCACCTCCATCTGCACCCACTGCTTATGTGGCTCCTGCAGCCACACGTACACCGCTCTCAGCTGCGCTGCCGCATAATACAAACGAAAGTTCGGGACCCCCATCCCCCCTCCCCTACCGACACTTGCATCGTTCTTGCCGCCACCCGTGGCCTCCTCCCCCCCCAGACGAAACGCTCCACCTGCTGCTGGATCCGACTCAGCACTCTCCGGGGGACCTGGACAGGCAATACTTGAAAAAGGAACAGAAACTGGGGAAGCAGCATCATTTTCACCGACGCCATTCGCCCAAACCACGAATAATACCCCCTGCTCCAGCTCTGTAAACGTCCCTCTACCTGCCCCACTAATTTCTTATAATTTAAAGCATACAAGTCCTCCAAGGTTCTCCCCAGTTGCACCCCTAGATAGCGAAGCGAGGTCTTCGCCCATTTGAAGGGAAAAGTCTGCTGCCAGTCCCGAGACTCGTCTTTCTCCCCCACTATACTCAAGATCTCCGATCTCCCCCAATTAATCCGAAAGCCCGCCCTCTCGCCATATTCTTGGATTTCCCCCATCACTGTTTTCAGGGACTCTCTAGGTTTTGTGATGGTCAAGAGTATGTCGTCCGCAAAAAGGGACACTTTACATTCCTGACGTCCCACCCTGACCCCTGCAATGTCTAAGCTACTCCGCACCCTTGCCGCTAAAGGTTCGAGGGAGAGCGCAAATAATAAGGGGGAAAGGGGACACCCCTGCCTAGTCCCTCGTTCCAGCGGAAAAAACCGAGTATCCCCCATTCACTCGGACACATGCAGTCGGCCTGGCATATAACGCCCTTATCCACTGCACAAAACCAGGCCCAAACCCCTGGAGGTCCAGTACCGAATACAAAAATGTCCAGGACACTTGATCAAAGGCCTTCTCGGCATCCAATGAGACCAACAAGGTCTCTGTCCCCTTCTGTTGTGCCGTCCACATCACATTTAGCACTTTCCGGATGTGGTCTGCCACTTGCCGGCCCGGCACAAACCCCGCTTGATCTGCATGCACCAATCTCCCTAGCAGTCTGTTGAGCCGCGTCGCTAATACCTTTGCTAATAACTTTGCATCAATATTTAACAACGAGATTGGTCGATAGGACGCACACTCTTGAGGGTCCTTCCCGTCTTTATGAATGAGAGTGATGCCTGCCCAGCCCATCGTCTCTGGCAGGGGGTCCCCCCGTCTTGGCCCATTAAAAACCCTGGTCAGCGGGTTCAGCAGGAGGCCCCCAAATTGTTTATAAACTTTTGCCGTTAGGCCATCGAGCCCCAGGGCCTTGCCGGCCTTCAAAGCCTTAATGGCCTGTGAGACCTCTTCGGTTTGTATGTCCTTATCCAGTCCCTCCTGCTCCTCCCCCGTCAAGGTCGGGATCCCCGCTCCCCGCACATACTCCCGAATATCCTCCCCTGTCCTCGCTTCGCGTGCCGCATACAAGGAGCTATAGAAGGACACAAATTCTTCCCTGATGCGCTGATCCTCCCGCACCACCACCCCCTTACTCTTAATCTGTGAAATCCGATTCCACTCCTTCCGCTTTTTCAACTGTCTCGCTAGGTATTTCCCGGCTTTGTTCCCCCTTTCAAAGAACCTCTGTTTCAATAACTGCAGACGGAACTGTATCTTCTCCGCCTCCAGGGCATTCACCTTGGCCCGGAGTTCCAAGACCGCCCCCCGAAGCTGGCCACTGCCCCCCTGCCCATCCCTTTCCTCCATCTCCCGCAGTTGCCGGCGCAACTTCTCCTCCCGTTCGGCCCGTTCCCGTTTTATCCGTGCACCCCACTTTATGAGCACCCCCCGAACGACAGCCTTAAATGTATCCCATACTACTCCCTCCGTTACCTCCCCGCCACCGTTCTGTTCGAAGTACTCCGGAATTAAGCATTCAATCTCTTTCACCACCCTGTCATCTTCCAGCAAACTCTCATTCAATTTCCAAAATTGCCGTCCCTTATCCTCCCTGGCCACACACACTCGTACCACCACTGGAGCATGATCTGACCATGTGATTGGTTCGATCTCGCCCCCCTTGACCCTCCCTGCTATCTCCTTCCCCACCCATATTGCATCTAAGCGGGAGTAGGTGCCATGGGCCGCAGAATAATAAGAAAACTGCCGCCGTCCCGGGTTTAATAACCGCCACGCGTCAATCAGGCCGTTCTCCTGCACAAACCTATGATAGCCCTGCCTATCCTTTCTCCTCCCCTCCCTCCGTCCCGTCGTGTCTCTCCCCACCTCCCAGACCATATTGAAGTCCCCGCCACAAATCATCACGCCCTCCCCCATCACCGCCACCTGCTCACTCAGGTCCCTCCAGAACTCAGTTTGTGTGCCCGTAGGTGCATACACATTTACCACACAAAACCACTCCTCCCCCTGCTTCACCCTCAGCAAGAGATACCTACCCCCCTTATCCCGGGAGATCACTTGAACTTCCGTTGGTGCTTCCCCTCTAATGAATACCACCACCCCGCCTTTCTTTTTCTCTTTAAGATTAGAGGCAAACACACGATGTTTATACCCATGGGGTTGGACCAATGCCTCGTGCTTTTTCTGTAGATGCGTCTCCTGCAGCATTACAATATCCGCTTTATGCCTAGCTAATTCCTTGTACAATTTCTGTCTTTTTATTGGTGAATTTAAACCTTTAACATTCAACGTTAAAATGTTCAACTCCCCTCCTTCCCCCAGGCCCCCTCCTCGCACCTTTAAACCCAGCCTCCCGCCCCTCCCTCCCTGACCACCCCCCTCCCCCCTTTCCCGCCCTCCCCCCTCTCCTCCCCTCCCCCCCTCCCCCCTCCCCCCTCTCCCCCCGTCATGACTCTCTTTTGCAGAGATCCGACTTCCATTTCAGTGACCCTCACCTCCTCCCCACCTGTTCTACCCCCTCAGCCCCCTACCCCTCCACTTCCCCACCTAAACCCCATTCCCGCCAAGACCCCCTTCACCCCTTACCCCCGCCTCACCACTCCACTCCCCGCATTGTATCTCTTCCCTCCTTCCACAACCCCCCTCTCCTCCCCCCCTATTTCCCCCCAATCTATTATGCAGCCCGGCCCCCCAACCCGCTAAGAATACTCATTCAACAATACCAGTCCTTTAATGAGCTACCATCACTCAGCCAGTCGCTGGTTCTGACACTGGACTCTGGTGATTGTCCTTGGCCATCCTGGCCAATCTCCGACCGCTCGCTCTCTGCCATTTCAGGTTCTCCGATCTTCCGGGCCTGGAGTCTTGGCTCTGTGTAGCAGGCGTGTCGTCTGCCATCGCCGGTAGTTGCTCCGCGCCAAGTTCCCGCAAAACTTTCCAAGCCTCCACACTGGATCTCGCCACTCTTGATCGACCTTTCACTGTGATAAGTAATCCAAATGGGAAAAGCCACTTGTATCTTAGCTCGGCTCTTCGGAGATACGCTGTAACTTCTCGGATCTCTCTCCTACGCTGCAGCGTTCCCTGGGACAGGTCTTGGTATAATTCCACCTTGTGCCCCTCCCAGTGGAAGCTTTTCAATTTGCGATTAGCCCCCAGCAGGAGTTCCTTGCTTTTAAAGGAGCTGAGGCATACGACTATATCTCTTGGCTTGTTATCTCGAATGGGCCCCAGACCTCTGTGCGCCCGCTCTATTCCAGGGCGAGGACAGTCACCGACCGCCCCCTGGCCCGCCGCCACCAGGAGATCTCTGAAGACCTTCTGGACCACCTCCTCACAGTCCTTATACTTAAGTTCTTCCGGCACCCCTCGCACCCGGAGGTTGCATCTTCGTGAGCGGTCTTCCAGGTCTTCTGTTTTGGCCTTGAGCACCTCCTGCGCCAACTGTAGCTCTTCCCAGCCTTTCTGAACCTGCGTCAGGGACATTCCTTGGCTGTCCAACTTGGCTTCCGCCTCTTCAACGCGGTCCCCCAGATCCACTATATCCTGGCGCATGGTCTGCACTGCCTCCATGATCTCCTTTTTTACCCCGCACATCTCCATCTTTAACTCCTCCTTCAACTCGAGGAGCCATTGTTTAATTTGCTCCACTGCTGTTAGGCACTCTTCTCCACCGTCACTCCCTGCCGGGCTCTGTGGGCCCTCTGGGACTGCCTTGCTTGCTTTCTCCCCTTCTTTCCCGCCTTTGGAGGCTGCATACGGGGAGCGAAACTCGGCCAGCTTCTTTTTCACCAAGCTTTCTCTTTTACTGGCTTTCTCCATTGTGAGTCAGTGCCCCCCCTCTGCTGCTGGGGATACGACCCTGCACTCCGGGCTCACCACCCCCTCTCCTCTTCACAGCCTTTACACTAAATAGGCCGCACTCCCAGGCTCTCTCCACCTCTATTCTAGCCCTTGGTAAGGCTTGGGCCTTAGCGACTCACTGCTGTCGTCTGTGTTCCCGTCGTTCCCCGCCCTCTGTTGCAGGCACGGGAAGGTGATATGCCTTAGTGCTGCACCATCCACGTGTTGGGCCTATCGCGGTCCCCTCTTCTGCCAGTCACAGCGTGTTTCAGAGCGCCTCTTTTTGCAGCCGCGCTGTGCTTTTGATGTGTCCGCGCTTGATCGTGCTGCTTGTGGGCCCGGAAGCACCACGTGCTCACCTCCTTCTCCCCGCCGCCGCTGGTGTAGGAGCGCCCGGGTGACTGGGCGGCTGTGCCCGCTCGCTTCTTGCCGCTGCGCTTCACCTCTCCACCTCCGCTGGGGTAAGTTGGGGTCCCCCCTGCTCGTACTCACGCTCCTCACTGCCCCTTCAATGCCCGTAGGGGCTATTTCGCCATGAATTAGTCTGCCAGTGGCGGAGCTCCCACACTACGCCGCCATTCGGGTGGGTGACGTCACCGGAAGCCCAACCTGCTTTATTTAGTTGCTGTGCATTCATTTCAATTTCATTTTTTCTCTGCATATGTAATTGTTTTACGTACATAAGCTATCAAAATAAAAAAGTAATGGGGAAAAAAAGGAAAAGAATGAAATCAATAATAACACAAAACTGATTGCCCTGCACACCTCTAGGGTACTGTGGGGTTGGCTTTCAGTATCAGAAGAGCTTTATCAAGGAAGACTATGTGGTGATTCTTGCCCTCAGTTCAGCATTACAAGTGTCACAGAATGAGAAGGACATCAGGGTGGACTGTCTGTCGCAAAGGTGAAGGGACACGTCAGGAAATACTATTACTGGGCAATGCTGAAAATAATATTTGCGCTTCTTATTGATTTGTCTGAAAGGCTTATATACTGCATTTCCATATAACATAACTTAACATTACAGAGAACAAGTTAACATAGGGCATAAAGTCAACCCAGCATTATAACATAATAACACGAGTGTAATTAGGATGAACAGAGAGGGGGAAATATGTCATCAAAGTATAATAGGTCATGAGTGCACAACAGATGCAGAGAACAGAGCTCCCAGTTCATGATAGCTGAGCGAGTGTCTAGGTGACTCCTTCAAAGTGCTCTTTGAACAGGAGTGTTTTTAATAGTTTTCTGAAGTCCATAAGATCTCTGGTAGCTCTGATCTGTAAGGGTAAGGTGTTCCATAATCAGGGAGCATACAAGGAAAATCCACGCAAACAAGCTGATTGGTTAAATTTAGTGACGTCTGGGGGAAGAGCAAGGAGGTGCTCTGTGGTGCTTCTTCTTTGCCGATTATTAGGCAGTTTCCTTGTAATAGTTTGAAGGTAATACAAGGTTAGCTCATGATAGGTTTTAAAGGTTGTCATAATGCTTTTATATTTTAATATGCTTAATAAAGGTAACCAGTGGAGCTCTTTCAGAATGGGGGTAATGTGGGTGCTTCTGGGTGTCCGGTGAGGATTCTAGCCATGCATGTTGAGCTAGCTGGAGTGGGTGAAAATAATTTTTTGGTAGGCCTTGGAGGATTTCATTACAGTAATCCAGGTGGAAAAGTATCATAGCCTGGAAGACAAATCTGAAATCTTGACTATCAAAACATGGTCATAGTAGCTGAAGCGTCCTTATTTTGTTGTAAATGGTTTTTATTGCGCTGTTTATGTGTGACTGTAGTGTGAGGTGTTCATCTATAATTACTCCAAGGTAGTGGACCTTGGGTTTCACTACATAATAATTCCCACCCCAGATATGCCCACCCGGGAACAACACATCGAGAGGAGATTCAAGACATATAACAAAGAACATTTCCTGAACGAAATATTGCCTAGACTGAACAATAACCACGCTGACCTTGAAAGCATGAGGGAGAATTGGATCCACTCCATTACAAATGCGGCAGAGGCACAATGTAAAACAACTACAACACCAAAGCAACTACAAACCCTCTGGTACTCAAAAGAAATCAGAGAAGCCAAAAGGAATATCAGGAGAATAGAGAGGAAATATAGTATTTGATGGCAGAAAAGACCAATATGGTCCATCCAGTCTGCTCAGCAAGAGGAGATGCACTTTTGCTCCGTGAAAGTCACCCCTCCCCATGCCTTTGCTTAGGGGTATGCCACCATTCCGGGTAGGTCACCCCTATTTATTGAGATATAAGAGATAGTTATGTTTGTTTTGATTTTATCCTGTTGCTATAAAGGCATCCACTGTGTCTGTAGACAAAGCAATGGGACCGGATGGGACACACCCTAGAATACTGAGGGAACTTGGGGACGTTCTAGCAGCTCCACTGACTGACCTTTTCAATGCCTTGTTGGAGTCGGGAGTGGTGCCAAAGGACTGGAGAGAGGCTCATGTGGTGCCTTTACACAAAAGCGGAAGTAAGGATGTGGTTGAAAAATACAGGCTGGTTAGTTTAACTTCGGTGGTGAGTAAATTATTGGAAACGTTGCTGAAAGAGAAAATAGTGAGGTTTCTGGAGTCCAGCAGATTACAGGATCAGAGGCAGCATGGATTCACCAGAGGCAGGTCTTCTCAGACAAATCTGATTGATTTCTTTGACTGGGTGACCAGGGAGTTGGACCGAGGGAGAGCCCTAGATGTGGTGTATTTAGATTTCAGTAAAGCCTTTGATACTATTCCTCACAGGCGACTCATAAACAAACTGAGCACCCTAGGGATGAACCCTAAAGTTACTGCTTGGGTTAGAAATTGGTTGGGCGGGAGGCAACAAAGAGTACAGGTAAATGGAGCTCACTCTGAGGAGAAGGATGTTACCAGTGGTGTGCCCCTGGGATCTGTCCTTGGTCCGATTCTTTTTAATATCTTTGTTAGTGATATAGCGGAAGGGCTGTCGGGTAAGATTTGCCTCTTTGAGGATGATACCAAAATCTGCAATAGAGTAGACACCCAGGAAGGTGTAGATAACATGAGGAGGGATCTAGCTAAGCTTGAAGAATGGTCTAGAATTTGGCAGCTGGGATTTAATATTAAAAAATGTAAGGTCATGCATTTGGGCTGCAGCAATCCAAGGGAGCAATATAGTATAGGGGTTGAAGTACTTTTGTCCACTAAAGAAGAGCGGGACCTAGGCGTGGTTGTCTCTGATGATCTTAAAGTAGCTAAACAGGTAGAAAAGGAAACGGCAAATGCTAGAAGGATGCTTGGGTGCATACGGAGAGGAATGGCTAGCAGAAAAAAGGAGGTGATAATGCCTCTGTTTAAGCCTTTGGTGCGAACTCATTTGGAGTATAGTGTTCAATTCTGGAGACCGCACCTTCAAAAGGATGTGAACAGGATGGAGTCGGTGCAGAGGGTGGCTACTAAAATGATTAGTGGTCTTCATTATAAAGCATATGAGGACAGACTTAAGGACCTTAATATGTACACCTTAGAGGAAAGGCAGGATAGAGGTGATATGATTGAGATGTTTAAATATCTCCGTGGCATAAATGTTTAGGGAGAGAGCCTCTTTCAATTGAAAGCAGGTTCTGCTATGAGGGGACATGGGATGAGGGTGAATGGAGATAGATTCAGGAGTGATATGCGGAAATATTTCTGTATGGAAAGAGTAGTGGATCCGTGGAATAGTCTCCCAGTGGAGGTGGTAGAGATGAGGACAGTAATGGAATTCAAAAAAGCATGGTACAACACAGAGGATCTCTAAAGGTAAAAAGGGGATTGTTGTAGTTGTTGATATGGAAGGACAGACTAGATAGTCCATTTGGTCTTTTTCTGTCATCATATTTCTATGTTTCTGTCCCATGCCATTTTGAATTCTGTCACTGTTTTTGTCCCCACCACTTCCTTTGGGAGGGCATTCCAAGCATCCATCACCCTTTCAGTGAAAAAGTATTTCCTGATGTTGCCTTTAAGTTTACCCCCTTGCAGCTTCATGTTATGCCCTCTAGCTTTACAGCTTCCCTGTCATTGGAAGAGGTTTTTTTGTTCATTAATACGCTTTAAGTATTTAAAGGTCTGAATCATATCTTCTCTGTCCCTCCTCTCCTCTAGAGTGTACATATTTAGATCTTCGAGTCTCTTCTCAGACGTCTTCTGATGCAGGCTCCAAATCATTTTGGTCGCCTTCACCTGAACAGTTTCCAGTCTTTTAATATCCTTTGCGAGATACGGTCTCCAAAACTGAACACAGTATTCCAAGTGAGGCCTCACCAGGGACTTGTACAGTGGCATTAGTACCTCTTCCTTTCTGCTGGCAGTTCCTCTCTGTATGCAATCCAGCAACCTTCTGGCTTTTGCCACTGCCTTGTCACACTGTTTTGCCACCTTGAGATCCTCAGAACAATCACTCCGAGGTCCTTCTTCTGGTCTGTGCACACCAACCTCTCGCCCCCTATCTCATACAGTCCCCTTGGATTTCTGCTTCCCACGTGCATGACACTGCACTTCTTCACATTAAATCTCAACTGCAAAGCATTAGACCATTCTTCCAGCTTTTGTAGATCTTTCCTCATGTTATCCATTCCCTCAGGGGAGTCCACTCTGTTGCAAATTTTTGTGTCATCTGCAAAAAGACAGACTTTTCCATTCAGTCCCTCAGCAATATCACTCACAAATACATTGAACAGTACTGGTCCCAGAACCGAATCCTGGGACACACCACTAATCACCTTCCTTTCATCCAAGTGAGTTCCGTTTAGCATCACTTTCTGTCATCTGTCAGTCAACCAATTTCTGATCCAGTTCACCAGCTTTGGATCCATCCCCAAGCTGTTTAGTTTATTCATAAACCTCTTATGAGGAACAGTATCAAAGGCTTTGCTGAAATCTAGGTAGATCACATCCATCGCATGCTCTTGATCTAGTTCTCTGGTCAGCCAGTCAAAGAACTCAATCAGATTTGTTTGGCAAGATCATCCTTTGGTCAAACCATGTTGCCTCGATCATGCAACCTGTTGGTTTTGAGAAAGTCCACTATTCGCTCTTTCACAATGCCTCCCAGGGGTGGCCCAAGAGGGGTGTGGGGCCATGTGCGGAGATTCATTGTGGAGCTTCATTTGCATAATGAGCCTCATTTACATAACTATTTGCGTGATCTTAACATGTGCTAACTTTTAGTAAACATGCCTCTTAATGAGTGTCTGGATAAAGGCTACCAGATTTCTACTTTACTATATGCCCATGCCAACTGCCCGGCACATTAGGAAGTACTATAAACACTGACCATTTAGAACCCATACAAACCCGCCGTATCATAACAGCACTACCAGGATTCACAATGCACCAAACCCTATCTATCGAAAAGGCAACACTGCAAATATTAAACCAATACATCTCAGAGAATACCAATACTTCTTCTACTGGGGAAAAGAGAACAAGTGGCACTGTCAAATAGAAACTACTTGAACAGAATTTTATTTATTTATTTAACATTTTTTATATACCACACTATTCATAATCAGCGCGGTTTACATAGAACAAGAAAACATCAGACAAAATACAGTTATCTGTTTTTACATCGAACAGGAACAATAACTTGGGTAACCGGGGCAATTATTTACAACAAATAATAGTCAGAGTAACTATTTACAATTAGAAGACATGTTGTATAAAAGAGCCTTGTTAATATGAGAGAGCGGTATGAAGTGTTGTTGGGTTGACAGAGGTTATGTGGTAAGCACGGGATTGTTGCTACCTCAGAATACCTCAGCTCGTATACACATGCAGAACATAGACTGTCACCAAACAAAGAACAAGGGATCACAATTTAGAAATAGGAAGATAATAATTAAATTGGGAACCCCAAAAGCCAAACTTGAAATGTACAACAACACTGGAGAAATACAGCTATAAAGTTTTCTTCCCTCCAACACAAAATATCTTTTCCCCTCTCCATTCTCATACCTCGAGCCCCATCTCCTTCTAGTCCTCCCCCAACATCAGCTCCCTTCTAGTTTTAGCTCCACCTAGCATCCGCTCCCTTCTAATCCTATTCTCCCATGACCCTGCATCAACCTATTTCCAATCCTAGCCCCCCATCAGCTCATTTCCAGTCCTAGCCCCCATCATCCATCCAGTCCTATTCCAGTCCCCCCCATCAGCCCATTTCCAGTCCAAGCTCCCTACATCAGCCATTTCCAGTCCTATCCTAGCCCCCCACTAGCCCATTTCCAGTCCAAGCCCCCCCATCAGCCCATTTCCAATCCTAGCTCCCCCATCAGCCATTTCCAGTCCTATACTAGTCCCCCCATCAGCCCATATCCAATCCTAGCCCCCCCATCAGCCATTTCCAGTCCTATCCTAGCCCCTATCAGCCCATTTCCAATCCTAGCCCCTCCATCGGCCATTTCCAGCCTTATCCTAGACACCCCCCCATGAGGAGCCCTGCACCTGTCTAAGCAACTTCAGAGGGAGTTGGGGAAGGCCACACAAGGCCCCGGCTCATCTCTGCACAGCTACCAGCGTGAAGAGCAGCGTTTTCCTCGTGTTGGCAGCTGTGTTCTAGTGAAGCGCTCTGAATGCCGGGAAAGGTTAAAGTAGAGAAAGTAAAAATCCAAAATTGCTAGCGTGAAAATATGTGTACTTTATGTCGGAAGCGCAGCCATGAGGCATTAAATACCTCTTGAAGCTAACATTTCCATTTTGCTCAAGTTTTTGAGCCCCTCACGGAGCCAACAATAAATAAGGTAAAACACCACAATCTTAGTGTCACCAATAAAACTCTTAGAAAACGCTGTATTTCAGCATATGTAATCAAAAAGGACCATGAAAACTACTGTACAAAACTGCTGAAGAAAACGGAGGTCACTTATCTGAGTCTCTCGTTGTTCACAACGCTTTAGTAGTTAAGTCTCAAAAGTTCATTTCTTTTCAAACGTGCTCCATGAAAGAAAGACTTGCAATCCAATGCATTTAGAGAGAATGGCGCGGACACAGCACTGCATTTCGGGCAGTTAAGGTTCTCTCGCCGTGCTTCAACGCTCAGCCCACTGCACCAGAAGCAGTCAATCCAGCAACTGATCAAACACGCCAGCGCATGCTCAATAGCAATCGCTGGCGTGTTTGATCAGTTGCTGGATTGACTGCTTCTGGTGCAGTGGGCTGAGCGTTGAAGCAGGGCGAGAGAACCTTAACCGCCCGAAACGCAGTGCTGTGTCCGCGCCATTCTCTCTAAATGCATTGGATTGCAAGTCTTTCTTTCATGGAGCACGTTTGAAAAGAAATGAACTTTTGAGACTTAACTACTAAAGCGTTGTGAACAACGAGAGACTCAGATAAGTGACCTCCGTTTTCTTCAGCAGTTTTGTACAGTAGTTTTCATGGTCCTTTTTGATTACATATGCTGAAATACAGCGTTTTCTAAGAGTTTTATTGGTGACACTAAGATTGTGGTGTTTTACCTTATTTATTGTTGGCTCCGTGAGGGGCTCAAAAACTTGAGCAAAATGGAAATGTTAGCTTCAAGAGGTATTTAATGCCTCATGGCTGCACTTCCGACATAAAGTACACATATTTTCACGCTAGCAATTTTGGATTTTTACTTTCTCTACTTTTGATTTTTGGTATTTATAGTGTAGGGATTTTTTGTTAGGTGGTTTTGGGAAAGGTTAAAGGGCATTTCCCAGTACTTGCACGCTTCACAGGAGCACAGCTACCAGAGTGAGGAAAAACGCTGCTCTTCACTCTGGTGGCTGTGCAGAGGTGAGCCGGGGCCTTGTGTGGGGCCCTGTGCGAATAACATTCTCGCACAATGGACGGGCTGGCCCTGGCGTCTCCATTACTTTTCCCACCACCGAGGTAAGGCTTACTGGCCTGTAGTTTGTCACTTCTTCCCTATTACCGCTTTTGTGAAGAGGTACCACATCAGCCCATCTCCAGTCTTGTGGAACTTCTCCTGTCTCCAAGGATTTATTGAAAACATCCTTCAACAGCCCTGCAAGAAACTCTGTGAGCTATTTCAGTATCCTGGGATGTATCCCATCCGGTCCCATGGACTTTCCAATTTGTTTTTCAAGCTGTTCTAACACATCATCTTTGAATGGTGTGGTATCTACTCCATTCCCTTTTGTCTATTTGTTAATCACAGGTGGTCCTTCTCCAGGATTTTCTTTAGTAAACATAGAGCAGAAGTATTTGTTTAGCATTTTCGCTATTTCAATGTCACTTTCCACAAATTTGTTCTCAGCACTTTTGAGTTGTGCAATTCCACCTCTGATTTTCCTCCTCTCCCGCATATACCTGAAAAAGGTTTTGTTGCCACACTTCACATCTTTAGCCATCTTTCCTTCTGCCTTTGATTTTGCTTTCCTTATTTCTCTTTTTGTCTCTTTTATTTTTATCCTGTGTTCCTTTCTGTGTTCCTCTGTTTGAACTTTTGAATTTTGTGAAAGCTGTGTTTTTGCCTTTATTTGTTCAGACACTTCTTTGGAGAACCAAATAGGTTTCCTTTTCCTCTTATTTTTATTTACTTTCCTTACATATGTATCTTGTTGCCCCTTTTATTGCCTCCTTTAGTTTAGCCCAGTGCAATTCCACTTCCCTTATCCTCTCCCATCCTGCCAACTCCTCCTTCAGGCACATGGCCATTTTACTGAAGTCAGTGTTTTTGAAGTCTAGGACTTTGAGCTTGTTGTGATTGGACTCCGCCTTGGCTTTTATCTCAGAGCTTGTGATTGGACTCCGCCTTGGCTTTTATCTCAAACCACACCGTGTGATAATCATTGCTGCTCACATGGGCACTCACCAAGATATTCAACACACTATCTCCGTTGGTGAGTGCTAAATACCAGCATCGAGCTCTCCCTGGTCGGTTTCATCACCATTTGGCTAAGTAATGCATCTTGGAAGGCATCCACAATTTTTTTACTTCTTTCCAGATTTGCAGAAGGAATACCCCAATCCACATCAGGTAGATTAGTCACCCAATATGATCACTTCCCCCTTCATGGCTATTTTGCAAAATCAATAATCAATTCTCTATCCATTTGTTCGGTTTGAGTTGTAGACTACACCAGTATGGATGACAGTGCCAGCTCTTCTTTCCAACAAAATCCACAGTGCTTCTTCTTTTCCCCACTTTCCCTGCATTTCATATTTAATATTGCTTTTGACATATAGGGTTACTCCCCCTTCTTTTCTACCCTCTCTGTCTCTTCTAAATAGATTATAGCCAGCTATGGCTGTATCCAGTTCATGTGACTTGTTAAACCATGTTTTTGTAATGGCCACAATGTGTCCAAGTCCATTTCCACCATTAGGGCTTCCAGGTCAGGAACTTTGTTGGCTAGGCTTCGAGCATTTGTGCTTATTGCTTTCCAGCATTTGTTGACTGGGTTGCCTTTTTTTTGCATGGATTTTGTTTTACATGCCTCTTCCCACTTGTCATTGATGTGTGAGTTAATACTGCTGCTGTTTCCAATGTTATTATGTTTTTGCTGGGAGTGAGGTCCTGAACCTTTTCTTTTTCATCTGTCACCCGCTTTCCCTAGTTTAAATCCCTGTCCACATAATGCCTGAACTTTTCACTTAAGATCCTTTTCCCTGCAACAGAGAGATGTAGTCCATCAACACAGTATAGCCTCTTGTTGTTCCATCTATTTCCCCATTCATATATATATCTAAATCCTTCTCGTTTGCACCAGGTTTGGAGCCATGTATTAAAGTTGTTTATGTGATGCAGCCTTTCTGCCCCCTTACCAAGAATAGGTAGAACTTCTGAGAATGCTATAGTGTTAGCAATGGGTTTGAGTTTCTCTCCCAGAATCTAGAAGTACCTCTGAACTGTAGAAGCACTGTTTTTAGTCAGGTCATTTGTACCCAAGTGGATGATAACATGGAGATGGACAAAAGACCACGATGCACTACAAAAATACAGAACCATGTAAAATGATTATAACAACATGATCAACAGATGCAAACAAGAATATAATACAAACTTGGTAATGAAGGCGGCGAACAAACCAAGAGAACATTATGGAATAGTCCACATGCTAACAAAAGAATCCTCACAAGAAAACTCCACTGACATACATCCGCAACAAATTGCAGACCACCTAATACCGAAGCAACTCAGCAATCAGTCAAAAACAAAGACAACACCAATTGAATCCAATAACATGCGACACACAGAGACATGGGGAGACTTCACTATCCCAACGTTCAGGCAAGTGGAACACATCATAACAACCCTAAACACAACAACCTCACCAACTGACCCTTGTCCTGTGACATGAATAAAATCAGCTAAGGAACCATTCATCCCTTACATACACCACATCATACACACATCCCTTACACAGGGGCAAAATGCCTGCATCCCTCAAACTGGCATCAATCAGGCCCATTTTAGAAAACTCCAAATCTGACAAAGCAGACCCAATATCATACCGACCGGTCTCCAGCTTACCTCTCATGGCCAAAATAGTAGAGAATGTAGTCCAGTTGCACCTATAGAACCATATCAACACATATGCATCCTTGTACTCATATCAACATGGATTCAAGCAGCACCACGAGGTTGAAACATTAATTATGGTTCTCTTTAACCACATCATCAGAGAAATTGAAAATATAAATAAGGGCGTTTTCCTTATATTTCTCGACATATCAGCAGCCTTCGATTCAGTATCACACTCCATACTTCTAAGATGCCTACAAGAAATTGATCTCTGCAAAAATACATTAAAATGGCTCCAATCATACCTAAATGATAGACAACAGCACGTCAGATGTGGAAGAAAGACATCCTCTCCATTCACACTAACACAAAGCGTCTCCCAGTGGTCAGCACTATCATCCTTCCTATTTAACATATACATTCTGCCACTCTGTAAAGTCGTATAGAAACATAACATTCATTACAACATCTATGCCAATGACATCATGATATACACATCATTTGATGTCAAAACCCCAGACTACACAGCTGTAACTGAATGCCTCACTGAAATATCTGGTTGGCTAAACTCCCACAATCTCAGCCTAAATTACAGCAAAATGGAAGCACTTACGATAACAAGAAACATAACCTTCGCCCATCCCTCCACAATAGATACAAAGAATGGATACATTGCTGTCAAAAGTGAAATTAAATACTTAGGGGTCAACCTTGATCAAAACTTAGGGGTATATTTACTAAACAGCACTTGCGGCTTCCATGCGATATAGGAAGTTGAGAATCATCCGGAAATTAAAGCCCCTACTAAGTTACAATGATTTCAGAACAGTCCTACAGGCCATCATCACACCAGTATTGGCCTTTTGTAATTCAGTCTACCAAGGCATGCCAGCAACAACAACCCATTCTTTTCAGATGATACAAAACACCGCTGCTCATATTCTCACAGGAACAAACAAATGCAAACACATAACACCAATCCTGGCACAACTTCATTGGCTCCCGATCAGGAGTCCTACAAAATACAAAGCTCTTATCAACATATTCAAAAGACTCCAGAATGAATCAGCTGAATCATTCCAAGACTTAAAAAAAAATATACCAAGAAAACCGTCTGTCAAAAACAAACAGAAACACGCTAACCACGCCTAAGGATTTCTCCAAAGCCAAACAATGCACTTCAAACAGAGCTTTTTCACTATATACATCAAAGCTATGGATTCCTTGCCAAACAATATCAGATGTACTAAGGACACTAAAGAATTCAGGAAACTGCTAAAGACATTCCTATTCATTGAACATTTCGGCAACATCACATAAAATAACCTATATATACCCATCCACACCAGCTGGACAATAACTACGGATCAATGCCAGCGACCATGCAACATAACCTCAAACTGTAAATAAGTTACTTATGTAAAAAGTTATGAAAATACTCTGTTACAATCTAATTACAAGTTATTGAGCTTAAAACACTTTGTTACAATGTAAATAGTTGCTTTCAAAATGGAGTTTTAATGTAAACCACTAGCTGGTAAAGTCGAGTTCAATGTAAACCACCTTGATTTAAGGAAGTGGTGGTATATAAGTACTATTAAATAAAATAAATAAGATCTGCATTGTTAACCTTTAGTGATACTGGAGGGGAGAAAGATTGATCCTTGGATATGAAGAACACCTCGATTATTTTGTTATTAATTGTGAGGCAGTGCTCAAAGAGCCAGTGGACAATTGCATTGAAGCATTTTATTATTGTGTAAAGTCTGGGGTCGTGGTGGAGAAGGGAGTATAAAACATTATGTCATCTGTGTAGAGATGGAAGAAGATATCATGTGATCGGATGAGTTTGCAAATTGGCTGGATGTAAATATTGAACAATAAGGCTGATAGTGATAAGCCCTGGAGTACTCCTTGCTTCTGTGGGTAAGGGTCAGAGATGTTGGAGCCTGACTGCACTATTTGTTGACGGCCATAGAGGTAGGAGCAAAGCCACCTTAGGGCTAAGTTGTTGATGCCAATGCACTGCAACTGCTGTAGACGAATGTCATGGCATAGTGTGTCGAACGCTGCAGTAATATCCAGGAATATGATGACGAATCCCTGCTTTGGTCTCTCTATGTCCTTCATGAGTCAGTCAATGAGTGAGATTAGAAGTGTCTCTACTCCATAGTCAGATCAGGAGCCATGTTGGTATGGGTCAAGAGTTGCATTTAAGTTAATGTAATCCTATAATTGAAGTTGGACAACTTTTTGATTATTTTTGCGAGGAAGGGCGAGCTTGAAATAGGCCTGTATAAGTTGGGTTCTGAAGGGTCTAGCTTGGAGCTTTTCAGTAATGGACATATAGAAGCAGTCTTCAGTCTGGATGGCAAATATCCTTGAGTGAAGGAGAATGTATCTTACATATTTTCGGGGGAAAGCTCAGATCTTATCATTTTTAACCAACTTACAGGGCAGGGATCTAGTGGGGATGTTGTAGTTTTGAGGTTACCAGCTGATCAGGTGTAATCTGATTGAATGAGTGGAGTGTGTTGGTGGTAATTTACAAGTGTGGCAGGAGGGGAATGGATTGGAAGTGGAGGGCAAGTGTTTGTGGTTCAGTGGTGGTCCGAACTGCTGATGCATTATTGTCTTTAATAGGGACTTAACAATATCAAACAGTTCCCTGGGTTTCTTTAGTGACTTCATTATAATTCTGGTGTGATAATCTGTCCATGCTTTATTGGCTTGAGTCCGATATGAATGAAGGCTGTGTAGATATTTATTCCTTATTTGTTCATCATTGGTGTGTCTCCATTTATGCTCTGTTTTTCTGAGCTCATGTTTGATTTTTCGAAGCTCTGTAGTATACCAGGGCAGATGCTGTCAATGTTGGACTCCAGTTGAATTTGAGGGAGGAGCAGTGGCAATTGTGGTAATAGTCTTATCTTAGTTAGAGACAATGTGGTCTAAGTCTTTTGACTCAGTATCCAACAGGGGGATTACATTATCCAGGAAGTAGGTCTTATCGGATTGATGAAATCTACAGTAGCTAATATCATTTTGGGTGTATTTAGATGTTTGAACCTGATGAGAAAGGCAAAAGTAGATTGTGTAGTGGTCTGACCAAGGAACCTTTGTGAGTTGTGGGTTAGGAATGGTAGACCTTTCTAGCAGCTGACATGATAAGAAGATAAGGCCAAGGGTATTACCTTTAATATGTGTTGGATCCAATGCAATTTGAGTGTAATTAAGATAACTCATTGTATCAGTGAAGGCCTTGGCTTGTTTCTGCAGGACAGAGGTTAGTTTTGTCACCCAAGAGTGTTAATGGGCAATTTGGATCTATGTGGGAACCTACAATTTCCAGGAGCGATGCAAGCTCTTCGCTACTTGCCGTGGGGGATCTGTAGGTGAGGCATAAGGAAGTCTATCTGTTGGTGATTGTGATAATATCCATTCCATCAGTGTTAGTTGTGGACACAAGGTTAAATAGTAATTTCTTTATGGAAAGAATACATACTCCACCTCCCCTGCAACCAATTCTAGGACAGCTGAATAAGTCATATTCTGGATGTTTTAGTTACTTAATAAGGATAGTGTCTGTTGCGGTAAGCCATGTTTCAGTGATGCACATAATGTCCAAATCATAGTCTGTTAGGTAGTCAGTGAGGACTGGTTTTCTTGCTGAGCATGTATTAATGAGGAGGCACTTCAGGGGAACAGAGTCATTTGTGTGCTGAGTAAGGTGCTCTAGGGTTGTTGAGGGGATGTGAATAAGAGAGGACTGAGTTTTATTTCTTACTCTAACTGGTGGACCTCTTGAGTTAATGAAGCCATATCCACAAATGATGGGCATTTGGCTAGGGCCTGCTGAAAGGCATTGGGTCTGAGATAACAGAGAGAGGAGAAGTGATGTACCCAGAAGGATATGAAGGAGGTGGAATGGGACCATGGTTCCTAAACTTTAATTCTGCACATGGGGCTCAGTATAGAGAGTGGAATTTGGTAACTGTGTGAGGTATTTAATGAAGCTACAGGGCAACCTATTTAAGACTAATAAGAGAAAATATTTCTTTCACTCAATGTGTAATCAAACTTTGGAATTTGTTACCGGAGGATGTAATAAAAGCTGTTAGTATAGCCAGGTTTAAAAAAGGTTTGGACAAGTACCTGGAGGAAAGGTCCATAAACCATTATTAAAGGGGACCCAGGATATCCACTGCTTGACACAATACAAGATTTGCGGAACCTGTGTCTTTTGGGGAAACTGCTAGGTACGTATGACCTAGATTGGCCACTGTTGGAAACAGGATACTGTGCTTGATGGACCTTGGTCTGACCCAGTATGGCATATCTTATGTTCTTATGTTCTGATTTTCAGGGAGACAAACATGGGACAAACACAGAGGACTTCTAAAGGAAAAAAGAGGACTGTTGTAATAGTTGATATTGAGGGGCAGACTAGACAGGCCATGTGGTCTTTTTCTGCCGTCATGTTTCTGTTTCTATTCTCAGCTCTGCATTTTCACCACAGAGGGGGAGGGGGATTTTCAAATCCCCCTTTACCCATGGAGAATCGCTTTGAACATTACCCTCCCGCATGTATAAATGGAGCAATTGTCCCACATAGAGGGAAAGTTCACAGGATCTTTTCCCCATTAACTTTATTCCTGGTCCAAGCAGGGATTCCCTTTGAAAATTGCCCGGTGAAAAAGTACTTGTAGGGATTAACACCTGTCTTTTTCCTGTGGTTACTTTTTCCCTTAAAAATAATGCACATAGACCTAGAAATCTAGTCTGCACCCATTTCCCTTCCTGATCTAAGCATGCTCCCTGTGGCATGTACTTCTGCTCGGGTAAAAGTAGGCTTGATGTTGATATTCGCATGTACTTTTATAAGGAAGGGACAATTTTCAAAGAGTCAGTTTACCAGTTGTATAGTTTTTGAAAATTGCAATAACAGTGCACTGTGTAGCAGTGTGGTGCTCGAAGGGCTAGAGCCTTTGCAGATTAGCCCGAAGAGAGTCTGTGGGGCAGAAAATGTTAAACAGAGTGGTTTCTCAGAGACATGCTAGGGGGTGGTGTGCCCGCATGCGCTCCTGATCATTCCTATCTCACTTGGGCTCTGCTTTCTTTCCTGACAGCAATGAGCTGCCCTGAAGGACAGGTTTACCAGCAGTGCGGCACTCCATGCAACCAGACCTGCCGCTCTCTGTCTTTCCCCGATGCAGACTGTAAAGAATTTTGTATGGAAGGCTGCTATTGCCCACATGGGCTATATACAAATGAACATGGGGAGTGTGTACCAAAGTCACAGTGCTCTTGCTACTACGATGGAGAAGTCTTTCAACCTGATGATGTCTTTTCAAATCATTATACGATGTGGTATGTATGTAAAATGTGTGAGCTAAAGTTTACTGGGCTTTTCATGTTAAAGTAGCTGCCATTCGCTCTCTAAATATGGCTCTATGAAAGTATTCGGCATTCATCTTCACATCCAGTTTGCAAGTTTACACTCCAGCAGCTAATGCAGATGTCACAGGACTTCTGTAAGCCTGATTAGTCCACAGCACTTATCCCAGTGGTTCCCAAACCTGTCCTGGGGCTCTGCAGCCAGCTGGGTTTTCAGGATATCCATTGTAAATATTCATGAGAGAGATTTGCATGCACTGCCTCCACTGCATGCAAATCTACTTCCTGCATATTCATTGTGGATAGCCTGAAAACCCGACTGGCTGGGGAGCCCCCAGGATAGGCTTCGGAACCACTGAGTATCGCGGCAGCTGCATATGAATAAAAGGGATGTGCTTTCATTCCGAAACAAAAGCAGCAATAGTGTACCCTATTGCACAATAGCATGCACTCTTTGAACATGAATGAGTGTACCCTACTGCTTAATGGTGTGCCCTACTGAGCAATAGGGTACACTATAAAAAAACACAATACGAATATGAAAAAAACCTGAAAATCCCAAATGAAACTAAACAAAATTTTTTCCCCTGCATTCTCATCATGAAAAGTGCCCTATCCATGGATTTTCAGTGGGGTGAATAAACAGGTAGACAAAGGTGAGCCAATCGATATAGTGTATCTGGATTTTCAGAAAGCCTTTGACAAGGTCCCTCATAAGAGACTATTGGTGAAATGAAAGTGTTCTACTGTGTACTACTGTCGAACAGGAACTGGTTATAAGCTAGAAAGCAGAGGATATTGCTCAATGGCCAATTTTCCCAATGGAGAAAGGTGAACATTGGAGTAACCCAAGGATCTATGCTGGGTCCGCTGATTTTTAACATATTCGTAAATGACCCAGAAATGGGAATAATGAGTGAGGTAATCAAATTTGCAGATGACACAAAATTATTCAAAGTTCTTAAAACCCAAAAGGATTGTGAAATATTGCAAGAGGACCTTGATAAATTGGAAGACTGGACATTCAAATGGCAGATGAAATGCAGTGTGGACAAGTGCAAAGTTATGCATCTAGGAAAGAACAACCCACACTATGGTTACACGATGCCCAGTTATTAGAGACAAAGGAGTTCAAGTACAGTAACTTGTAATTATGGAATAAATGTTACAGACATGATGGTCTTTTGACCTGGTCTTGGATGTAACCAAAATATACAAATTAATCTGACTCTTAGATCAAATGTATGCTAGTATATCTGATGAATATTCTGAGTATCTTGAAATAGGAAGCTATTAGTGGCCCATACTAATAGGTTTATATTTCAAGATACCAATAAGGTGTTATAAGATAGGGCTAGGCCACTTCTAAAATAACTTCCACAACCTTTGACATGAGTGCATATCCCCTTGACCTAGCAGTCATCACTCATGATGACTATCTAATCTACTCTTGCCATGACAGTTTAAACAATGGATGCTGACAGATGGAAACAAAAGCATCAGGTAATGAAGTGAACTGGTGGAAATATCAGAGGTCAATGAAAGTTTGTGGTGGCTTAATAGGCATAGAGAAACTGGCAGACTGACTGAACCAAGTGGCTTTTTATCTGCTAACCTTTTCCATAATTATGACTATTATGGGCTTTTTCCAAAAAGAACTCTTCCTCATTTTCTGCCTAGAGAAAAAATGAATAAGACCCTTGGAGTTTCTCATTATTCAAAGTCCACCTTCTAAATGTTCCTTGTGGGTTCCTAGTAAAAGCTATATAGCAATTAAACAAATAGTCCCACAGCTTCACAGTCATAGCAACAGCTGCATAAGGATGAAGAAAGCAATCAGAGTAACAACTGTTTAAACTAGTCTGTGCTATATCGCATATTATTATTAACATTTGAGAGGAGGTTTATTAAGGGTACAAACTGCTTATCATTTATCTATTCAGCTACATATCTTGAGTTTTTCAGCATTCTAAAATGATTTTCTGAATTGGTCTAATAAGTGAAATCTTGACTCTAGAGATACACTTTTATTAGTTATTGTGGGTTCTGGATGGATGATGAGATGAACACCAGGCCTGTAGAACTGGGTGGGATAAGGGCAACCAGGTTCCTCACCACTGGGGACATATTTATTTTCTCAGTGGTTTACAATAAAGCATATACAGTCACATAGCCATACTGTATAAAACAAGATGATGATGAAATGCTAAGAAAAGTCAGGGAAGCTAATAAAAGTTACAACACAGTAATAATGAGTGATTTCAATTACCCCAGTATCGACTGGGTCAGTGTCACAGTACGACATGCTAGGGATATAAAGTTTCTAGATAAAATGAATGATTGCTTCTTGGAGCAGTTGGTTCATGAATCAACAAGAGAGGAAGCAAATCTGGACGTGGTCCTTAGTGGAACACAGGATCTGGTGCAAGATATAAGAGTGTTGGGGCCACTTGGCATTAGTGATCATAGCATGATCACATTTGATTTAATAAATGGAAAAAAAACTGCAAGGAAATCCTTTTAACTTTCAAAAGGGAAGCTATGATAAATTGAGGAAAATAGTTAAGAAAAAACTAAGAAGATAAGTGGCAAAGGTTAAAGATTTATATCAAACATGGGCATTGTTTAAAAATACTATCTTGGAAGCCCAGACTAATAAAAGTGGTATGAAGGCCAAAAATCTGCCAGCATGGTTTAAAGGCGAGGTCAGAGAGGCTGTTGTAGTAAACAAAGCATCTTTCAGGAAATGATAAAAGGAGCCAAATGACAAAAACGGGAAACAACATAAGCACTGGCAAGTTAGATGCAAGGCACAGGTAAGGCAGGCAAAGAGAGAATTTGAAAAAAAAGCTTGCTGTGGAAGAAAAAATGCATAATAAAAACTTTTTCAAGTACATTTTTAGCAAGAAACCTGTATGATAGCAGGGTAAAAGGGGCGCTAAGGGATGACAAAGCCATGGCGGAGAGACTGAATGAATTCTTTGCATTGTTCTTTACTGAAGAAGATGTAGGGAAATAACCATGCCTGAAATGGTATTTAAAGGTGATATATCAGAAGAATTGAAAGAAATGTTGATAAACCGGAAGGTGTATTACAATTATTTGATAAATTGAAAAGTAGAAAAATCACATGGACCAGATGATATACATCTGAGGTTATTGAAAGAACTGAAAGAAAAGATTGAAGACTTACTATCAATGATTTGTGAATTATCATTAAAATCATCTGTAGTACCTCAAGATTGGAGAATGGCCAATGCAACACCAATTTTTAAAAAGGGTTTCATGGGTGATCCAGGAAGCCACAGACCAGTGATCCTGACATTGGTACCGGGCAAAACGGTAGAAACCATTATAAAGAATAAAATTATTGAACCATTATAAAGAATCAAAATTATTGAGTCATAGTTTAATGGGAGAAAGCCAACATGGATTTAGCTAAGGAAAGTCTTGTCTTACTAATCTGTTATATTTTTTGAAGGTATAAATAAACAGGTAGAACTAAGGTGAGCCGGTTGATATAGTGTACCTGGATTTTCAGAAAACCTTTGACAGGGTCTCTCATGAGAGACTCTTGACCAAATTGAAAAGTCATGTGATTAGAGGCAGTGTACTATTGTGGCTCAGGAACTGGTTAAAAGATAGAAAGCACAGAGTAGGGCTAAATGGCCAATTTTCTCAATGGAGAAAGGTGGACTATCCCAGGCATCTGTGCTGGGACTGCTATTTTTATCATATTCATAAATGACCCAGAAATGGGCATAATGATTGAGGTGATCAAATTCGTAGATGACACAAAATTATTCAAAGTTGTTAAAATGTAAGAGGATTGTGAAAAATTGCAAGAGGACCTTTATAAATTGGGAGACTGGACATTTAAATGGCAGATGAAATGTAATGTGGACAAGTGCAAAGTTATGCACCTAGGAAAGAACAACTCAAACTATTGATACACGATGCAAGGTTCCACATTAGGAGCCACCACCCAGGAAAAGATTTAGGCGTCATCTTTGATAACACATTGAAACTCTCCACCCAATGTGCAGTGGAAGCCAAGAAAACAAATAGAATTCTTTATTCTCCTTTCTTTATTACACAGTTGATATACTACCCAGGCAAGAGGATGAAATATAATTGCTGTTAAAATCTGGAAAAAGGAAAAGAACACCATTGGGTACAGGACAGAGGAGAGACAGTTGCATTAGGAGGATAATACAGAGAGAGGAAGAAGGGGTCACTGCGGAGGGAAGGGGAGGTCAAAGGCTAGTTGGAAAATTGTTTTTTTAGCGCAAAGTGGAAATGATTAGTTTCCCTAACACCCATTTATGCAGGAGCAGATGTCGTCTGATAGAGCAGAATTTTTTCTCACCATGTGCCAATGAAATTACTCAAAGCAGCACCACATTCTTTAACCAGCTATACTGATAAATTATCAAATCAATTATGAAATCATGACCATGTATCTGTTGAGTTGATTCAAAGTAGTACATTTTATTTCCCTGACACCTGTCTGGTTTTCCATGGTAACTCTTGGACCACTATCCATTATCTATAATCACTTTTCTTTACAAAATGACCAGGAGATTGACTAGCATCTAAGTTCAGATTCACTAGCATATTTAAAAGATTTTCCCTGAACATTTTTTCAAACTACAGCAAAAAAACAAAACAAAACACCATGATTATCCCTATGAAATACAGCCTCAATGTAATTTTAACTTTTCCTTGATAAATCTCCCAGTCGTCTTCTGCATTCTGTTAGTACCAAACTACTCAGCTGCCTCTTTCTGTTTAAAAGCCCTCAGTCCAGCAGCAAACCAAGGGAAGGCTTTGTATGTCAAGGATTTTCATTTAGTTAACAGGGTAAATTTTACCCCTCATGAAAACATTTTCAGTTGAATCATCTATAGAGGTACCTTCTTGGAACTTGGAATCATTAACACACTCCAAACAAAACTGAGATAACAAGCTGCCTGGAAGTATATCATCTCTGGAGGAAAGTTGAGGAAGAGCCCAAGGAAAGACCTGTGGACTCTTCCCCTGTCAGGATCCCCCCATGAACACTGTGAGAACTGTGGGCCTGAAAGTGAAGAACAGCCTTGTTGCTATTCATGAAATAATGCCCTGGTAGATTTAGCAAGATAGGATTTTCATCCTTGATTGATCTGGTGAGATTTATTATGTCCAGATGCTTCTTATAGGAAGTAGGCGTCCCTAGATGGTCTATTGTTCAGGGTGATATTTTCCTCAAATGAGTTCAAAAACTCAGGCTGGTGAAGGTACTTCAATATTTCCCAAAGGTTTTAATAGGAGCTGCCCTTGTAGAATCTCCAAGGCTGGTTCTAGCGATTCCTTTATTGGAGAAGGCTTTTGTTATATCTAGGAAAAGCATTCCAACAAATTCTTCAAAGTATGAACATAAGATATGCCATACTAGGTCAGACAAAAAGGTCCATTAAGCCCAGTATCCTGTTTTCCAAAGGTGACTAATCCAGGCTCTAAACCTCCTGAGTTGTGGCCCAGGGAAGGTATCTGCCTCTGAAACAAACTTATGCAATTTACAGATTAACGAGGTCTGCAGCATAGAGTTAATCCTGCACAAGTTGGGGCAAGTTGCCTTAGGCCGGACGCCCGGGGGTTTGAATCCCACTGGAGGACAGCAACCTTGAGCCAGAGGGACTAGGGTTTTTAGTCCCACAGGTGCTCCTTGTGGAGTTGGGCAAGCCACTTAACTCTCCGTTGCCTCAGGTACAAAATGTAGATTGTGAGCACTTTGGGGACAAGGGAAATATGTACCGTACCTGAATGTACACTGCTTTGACCAGTGAAAAGTGGTATATAAGCACACGAGCAAACATTTCCGCATTTCAGTCTCCCACTCTGTGGCCAGCATGAGAGATGTTATGCTCTTCAACAAGATGATCCACGAGACTGGTCTCACGTTGCAGAGGAAACTGATGTGCTCTTAAGCACCTTTCCTTCTGCAGGCCACAGAACTGGGGTTTGAGTTGCCAGCCTGCTGCCACCCATGTGCCGCCTGCAGAATGTCAGCGCTCTAGGCAAATGCTGAGTTTGTCCCATGGAAGCGACAGCACTTATTCTAACCCTTTGATTACTCAATGTGCTAAAATCAACAGCTATAACTTTATACAAAACTGTATGGGAACCAGTGCAAATTTATTATATAGGGTGTGATAGGAGTGGCCTAGTGACCAAGAGACCAAGGTTTGATTCCCACTAGCACTCCTTGTGGCCCTGGGCAAGTCATTTTATCCATATTGTGATGCCGAGCATCTTTACAGACTGTTGCAGCGTGGTCTAGAGTCAGAGTTGCGGCAGAGACATGAGTCAATTGTTCCATATAACTTAGGAGAGCAATAAAACCATCCTAAGAGTTATCTGGATTGTACCAGCCACTCATTTGAGGATCCCGACATTCAGTGCCTTTCTATTTATTTATTTATTTATTTAACCAGACATCTTTACCGCCTTATCCTTTAATCAAGGTGGTTTACATCATGACTTAAAACATGTGCTGGGATACAATGAACTAGAGTAAAAGGGGGTTGACATGCAGGGAGTTAACAAACTATAATGTATTTATAGTTGGGTTGGTTAATTTATGGCATTTACAGTATGTGCATGTTATTTACAGTTTGAGCGGTATTTACAGTATGAGTAGATCATCAAAGAGCAGTCCAGTTGGCCTGATCTAGATATTGGCCTGATGGTTTATTATTGTGATTTTCCTTTATCATAGAAAGATCAAACACACATGGATAGTTCAAACAAAATCTTCTAACTTAAGAGCTAACAAAGATCTCACATCATTCTGTAAAAGCCTTAAAACACATCTATTTCAAGAATACTTCAATCAGTCAGAAATAACATAGAGTAATTCCGTGATGAAAACAATTAAAGGGAGATATTCTTCCACTTCTACCAGTTAGTTCCCTCAAGTCCACGAAGAATCAAAATAATGAATCTACTTATATTATCTACACAAATAATGTATATAGTTAATTCAAATTCATGTATGTTAACATGTTCCCCTCTATCATGTATTTAGTTAGTTTTTTCTATTGCTATTTTTTGAGTTATACTAAACAATATCACTTTTAATGTTCCAATGTTATGATCCTACTGTTTTATGTAACTGCTAATCTTTGCAGAGTTAATTGTTAAATGTAAACCGCTGCTGATCACTGGAAGGAGCGGTATAAAAATGTGCTCAAATAAATAAATAAATAAATAACAAGACACTGTAGAAGAATGAGAATCTTCTTTGGTCTTATCAGGGATAAATTTATGAGGCTTTTTGTCTATATATGCCAGCACACGTGGGTAACATCTACCCTGCATGTCAGTGTGCAAAGACAAGAACATGACTCAGATGTAGGCAAGTTTGGGGGCAGATTTTTGGCAGAGTCGTGATTTATGTAAGTTATTTATAAAATATACATTTACATTTACGCCTGTTCTCAAGCAGGTGCGAATTACACAAGTTCATTTTACCCATGATTTCTGCAGTATTTGTGCTGGTATTTTATGAAGGCATCTATGTGTCTTTATAAAACAGGCCCAAAACAGGTGCTCCTTGACCTCCCCATCTGAGTGACCTGTTATAAAATTACCCTCAGTCTTTCTTGCTTGGGACCATAATAAGAATTTCTTCTAGAGTCTCCTTGGCTCCACAGGTTCCTGGGACTTTCTTCTTCTCTTTTTCTTTTCCTTCATATGTATGACACAAATAGCCCTTTCCTCTCTCTTCTCACCTTTTGGGAGGGTCTGAGAACTCAGCTCTCCATGTCCAACTAGGAAATCTTTTCCTTCAATGGAAACTCACACTTCAGTAATCTTTTCTTCCATTCTGTTTGGGAAATTACACCTCCAACCCAACAGGAGTGATTCTTATTTTTCCAGAAGGCTTGGGAGCTTGCATCTCCAACCCCCAAAACCACAGTTCTTCTCAAGTGGGTTTGGGAGTTCACAAATTCAACCCTCACAGCAATGATTACTCTTCTGTGGATTTTGAAACTCACATCTCCAACTCCCATAGCAAACAATTCTTCTCCAGTGGATTTGGGAGCTTTCAAGTCCAACTCTCACAGCAACGATTCTTCACTAGTGAATTTGGGAACTCACACCTCTAACCCCCATAGCAAACAATTCTTCCTCAGTGAATATGGGAGCTTTTATGTCCAGCTCACGCAACTGTCCAACTCTGTCATGTCCAGCTCTCACCCATGGATTTGGGATCTGACACCTCCAATGCCCCAGCAATAATTCTTCTTTTTCAGTGGATTTTGGAGTTTGCACCTCCAACCCTCACAGAAACAATTCTTATTTTCCAGTGGATTTGAGAGCTCGTATCGCCAGCCACCAAAACAACAGTTCTTCTCCAGTGAATTTGGGAGCATGCACCTCCAAAACAACAGTTCTTCTCCAGTGAATTTGGGAGCATGCACCTCCAATCCCCCTCATCAACTATTCTTTTTCTCCTGTTGGTTTGAGAACTTGCACCTACTACTCCCACAGCAATGATTCTCTCACCAGTGTATTTAAGAGCTTTCACCTCCAACCTCATAGCAATGATCTTTCTCTAGTGGATTTGGGAGCTTGCACCTCCAACCCACACAGCAGTAATTCTCTCTTCCAGTGAGGCTGGGAACTGGCACATTCAGCCTTCATAGGGATACAAGAACCCTCTGTAACCTTCTTTCCCCAGAAGTCTACTGGCCGAACCAATCTGGGCACCACTTCAGCAGTACAAGCTCTCTTCAAGCCTGTCTAGCTCCAGAGAGGTAAAATAAGATGAAAAAAGCCACAAAATCCCTTCTAAGAAATTTTATATTTTTTCTTTACATCACACTTAGGGCACGTTTCTTTTGTACATGTCACCCATACTCCTTCCAGCATTTGTTTATAGGGGCAAAAAAAATGCAATGTCTTTTTTTTTTTCATAGGGGATCAGATGCTAATGAAAGGGTTCAGGCAGACCCATCCCTGTCTGGGACATAGGTTGCCATTAACCATATACAGGAATATTACTTGAATCTCCAGTGGATCTTAGTATGTGGGTGTATATGTATGCATTGGGTGGGGGAAGGAAAATATAATGATAGGGACATCATACCATATGATATGCTTCATAGTTTAGCATGACTGGAACATAAAACTTGTTTCATAAGGTAACATTGCAAGGAATTTCTGCATGCAGCTATTAAAATGATCAATGATTTGTTACGTGTCAGAAAAAACCTTTTTTATGCTATATATGGTTGTGATTGTTTTTGTTAAGTGTCGTCAAGTCGGTGTCGACTCATGGCGACCCTCTGGATAGATGTCCTAAACTGTGTTCAGTCTTCAGTCAGGCGGCTCATGCTGGCAGAGTGGCACCCATAGCTACTGTTATTGTATCGATCCATTTCATTGCTGACCTTCCTCTTTTGAGTTGACCTTCTACCTTGCCAAGTATGATGTCTTTCTCGAATGATCTCTCTCTTTGCATGATGTGTCTGAAGCATGAAAGTCAAAGTCTTGTCATCTGAGCTTCTAAAGAAAGCTTAGGTTTGATCTCCTATAGTACTGACTGGCTTGTTCTTCAGGCAGTCTATGGTATACACAGTATTCGTCGCCAGTACCATATTCCTATTTATCTTTTTCACTGTCCAACTTTTGCATCCATATGACGTTATTAAAAATACCATGACTTGAATAAGTTGAAACTTTGTATGGAGAGAGACAGCTCTGCTCTTGAGAATCTTGTTAGGTCCTTCTTAGCCATTCTGCCAAGAGCGATGCGTCTTCAGATTTCTTGATTGCTTGTTGTTTCTTTATTGATAGTTGATCCAAGCAGGGTATTGTCCACTATTTCAATTTCTTCTCCAGCAACGATGGACTTATTGATTTTTCCTGTTGTCAGGATCTTTGTCTTCTTTACATTAAGGTGCAGGCCCATTTTAAGACTATGTTCCATGATCTTGAGAAGCAAATGTTTAGATAGTCTTCACTTTCAACCAGTAATGTGGTATGATCAGCATAGTGAAGGTTGTTGATGAATCTTCCGCCAATCTTCACACCTCTGTTGTCTTCATACAATCTTGCTTCTCTGTTGATTTGTTCTGCATATAAATTAAACAGGTAGGGGGAAAGTATGCAGCCTTGTCATACACTTTTGCTGATTTTAAACCATTCTGTTTCTCCTTGTTCTGTTTGAACTGTTGCTTCTTGCTCAATGTAAAGGTTGTGCAAGAGAACGATCAGGTGTCCTGGTATACCCATGCTTCTTAATGTGGCCCGGAGTTTCTCATGTTTACACAGTCAAAAGCCTTGCTGTAGTTGATAAAACACATATAGATATCATTTTGGTATTCTTTTGTCTTTTCAAGGATTCATCTCATCTATATATGGTACAGTCCTAAAATGTCTTTCTGTACAGACTTTCCTAGGGCCTTGCTGACATAGGAAGGAGTGGCCTAGTGGATGGGGCAAGTTATCTCAGGCCGGAAGGCCAGGGATTCACATTCCGTTAGAGGACAGCAACCTTGGGCTGGAAGGACTGGGGTTTATAGACTTACAGGTGCTCCTTGTGGCCTTGTCTCAGGTACAAAAACATAGATTGTGATCCCTTCGGGGACGAGGGAGATATATATACAGTACCTGAATGTGCACTGCTTTGACTTGTAAAAAAGCAGTATATAAGCCTAGTTAAATAATAACCACAAAGAAAATATGAAATAAACATGTGTCTGTCTGTTTTGTAGTTATTGTGAGAATGGCCTGATGCATTGCAGCTCCAATGAAGTTAGAGGGGCGTACTTCCCCGATGCCTTTTTTAACCAGCCATCTGCAAGAGGTCAGTACTGAGTGAGGCAACAGTATTATCTATATCTATATTTTTGTTAATGTTCACATTTTTCATGCATTTTCCTTGCTCATATTGTTATGTGAGTGTTTGAATATTCATTAATTGTTGACGCTGTGTGTTTCCCATTATTAACTATCTGTAGCTTAAAAACTCATAAACTTGTTATCACAGGGCACCTAACAAGAGTCTTCAGTTTTTCATTCACTTTCTTTGCTCAGAATTACTATCCCAATGTCATTTTTTTGCATAGAGGAAAGGTATTTTTCAAAGCCATTTCAGTGAGTGAAAACAGTAGAAATGAGCTTGTGTAAAGTTGTCCTCCTTATATGCAGGTAAAAGAATGGATGAACAGTAGTGCCATTTTACATGAACTTTTATCCACAGTGCGGGGAGGCATTCCTAGGACTGGGATCAGGGACAGTTTAAAAATATGTATAGAATTTTGAATTTTCAGAAGTATGTGCTTATTTTCAGTCAAAATATATTCACAAATTAACACGTATAAATAAGTGTTGGTGTTTTTGCTTGAATAACTTTCATAGTGAAGGTGCATGGATACTTTTACTTTGGAAAGTCTTCAGATCCATAGAATGAGTTTCTAAAATACCCCCATTGTGAATACTTCAGTCAATATTCAAAAGCACTTTTGTAGTCAGTATTGGGCACTACAATAACAGCAGCTACGGGTACCAGTCTGTCAACAATGAGCCGCCTGACTGAAGACCGAACACAATTTAGGATAGCTATCCAGAGGGTCACCATGAGTCGACTCCGACTCAACGGCACTTAACAACATTGGGCACTAAGTGCTTTGCTTTTAAATTATGCCACTAGTGAATGGAGACATTTTGTCTGTATAAGCTGATGTTTGGTCAAAATTTATCCATTTGAGGAGGGACCAGACTTTCTGATGGCAGGACCAAAAGTTAAGGGGTTCATTTTAGAAACCCTATTCATAGTTTAATTGATCATTCACAGGTGCAAAGAAAATCGAAGTCCAAACACCATTTTAGAAAGGCTGGAATTTACATGTGTCTTCCCCAATTACTACTACTACTACTACTATTTAACATTTATAAAGCGCTATCAACGCAGCACTGTACAGGCATATAAGAGTGACGGTCCCTGCTCGTTAGAGCTTACAATCTAATCAAGACAAAAAACACACAGAGCAAAATTCTAGTTAGAGCAAAACCAGGTTAGTTGTCTCCCATTACTACTAATAGTACTACTGCGCATTTATATTTAAACACTACATTACATTATATAACAATACATTACATCAGGTTACAATACATTACATTAAGGGTTACAATACAGGCAAGCTGGGCATTATGGGCTACATTACAACACATCGTGCAGAAGCAGCATGTGGAGGGGGAAATAAACATAGGATGCCTACATGGTGACGTTTTGCGTTGTTCCACTGCATCTGGCCAGTTCTTCAGTGGAGTTGCTGGAGTGAGGGGGAGGAGGAGGCTTCAGCCCTTCCACAGTGCCGTGGCCCTTAGGTGGGGGCCCGCCAGATGCGGGCATGCCAAGGAACGCTTCAGTCCCGCACTCACGAGTTCTTCAGTTTTTAAATCTGGTGCCGGCATGTTTCTTTGGCCTGATTGGTCATGCGGAGGGGAGCAGGGAGGAGCATACCTGCCTGCTTCCTTCCCCGTTGCCGATCGGGCTGGTGGCTGGAAGTCCCGCGGTCTCGAGCGCTTCAGTTTTTAAATCTGGTGCCGGCATGTTTCTTTGGCCTGATTGGCCATGCAGTGGGGAACAGGGAGGAGCATACCTTCCTGTTCCCTTCCCCATCGCCGATCGGGCCGGTGGAAGGGAGCAGGCAGGTATGCTCCTCCCTGCTCACATAGGGGCATGTCAGGAGTGTGTTGGAGACATATTCAGATGGAGCAAACAGATACATGTATATCTCCAGTTTCATAAAGGTGCTGCATGTGGCCAATGGAACTTCCCTACGTCCGCATTTATACTTGCCCCCGGGCACGTTTAGGTAGTTAAAAAGTGCTCACTTAAGCCTACCCTTACCAGGAGGGATTAAGGGGCATATCTTCCTTAATCACCCTATGTTTTATTTCCCCCTCCACATGCTGCCTCTGCAGACATTGATCCATCTAGATTGGTTCTAGGCGGACTGGAAAAAATGGGGCTCAAGTAATGGGGGAGAAGGGAGTGGGAGAAGGACCCAAGGTTGTAGACAGGAGTGAGGGAGAGGCTCAAACCAACCCAATTTTTTGTTTCTGCATATCTTTTTTAAAAATGTAATCTTATCTTGTTGTAAATTAAAAGGAAATAAGTCAGAAATCAAAAAGCCCCATAGCACCTTCTGAAACATAAAAATAGAATGAAGTGAACACGATGTCAGGGCACATATAGTTCTGGTCAATGTTATTGGAACCCTTACATATTATGTATGTTGTGCGCAATACCTTGAGAAATAATTGGAAATATTCCAACTGCATATAATCATAATATTTTAATAGTATGCTCAAAGGTATACAACAACAAAAAAGATGTCTGTGAAACTTAGACATAGTAACTTCTGAGAAGAAAACAAACTATGACCTACACATGAAATGAGAGTCAGAAGGTGTAAAGATGTCTTACACACTGGAACATGAAACGTACAAAGCATGAACCAAGGGAAGTTGGAGGTGGTCAAGAATGAAATGGAATGTGTACAACTTGATCTGTTGGGTGTCAGCGAACTAAAATGGACTGGCATCTGGCACTTTGCATCAGATGATCACATGGTCTACTATCCTGGAAATGAAAGACAAAGAAGAAATGGTGTTGCATTTATAATAAAGAAGAAACTTGCAAGAACTGTAATGAAATACAATGCAGTCAGCGAACGCTTAATCTCTATTCGACTACGAGGAATGCCTATCAACACAACTATAATTCAAGTATATGCCCCAACAACAGCTGCAGAAGAGAATGAAATTGAAAAGTTCTATGAACAAGTACAAGCCGAAGTTGACAGAAAATGCAAACAGGATATCCTGATAGTCATGGGTGACTGGAATGCAAAAGTTGGCAACAAAGAAGAAGGCAAAGTAGTTGGAAAATATGGACTTGGCAACAGAAATGAAGCTGGAGAAAGACTGATAGAATTCTGCAAGACCAACGATCTATTCATCTCAAACACCTTCTTCCAGCAGCACAAGCGACGACTGTACACATGGACTTCACCCAATGGATTGTGTAAAAATCAAATTGACTACATCTGTGGAAGTCAACGATGGAAAAGCTCTATAACATCAACAAAGACAAAACCTAGAGCTGACTGTGGTACAGATCATCAACTACTAGTATGCAAACTCAAGCTAAAGTTGAAAAAGAGCAAACCACTCATGAATGCAGCAAAATATGACCTTGAGAATATACCACTGGAATTTAAAGACTGCCTGCAAAATCGATTTGCTGCTTTAGATACAAATGATAGAGCTCCAGAAGACTTATGGAATGACATCAAGAAGGTTGTGTTGGAAGACAGCAAGAAGGTGAAAAAGAAAAGGTGAAAAAGAAAAAACAGCCAAAATGGATGACGGAAGAAACTCTGAAAATTGCCCAGAAACGCAGAGAAGCTAAAGCCAGAGGAGAAAGAAAGACAATCACAGAACTCAACAGAGATTTCCAATGTGCAGCAAGAGAGGACAGGGAAAAGTACTACAATGACGCATGCAAGGAAATAGAAGCAGAAACTATTAGAGGAAGAACAAGATCGGCTTTCCTAAAGCTACAAGAGTTAAAGAAAAAGTTCCAGCCTCGAATTGGAATGTTACAAGATGCTCAAGTTTTTATGTTGAATGATGCTGAGAAGATCAAGAAAAGGTGGAAGGAATATACAGAGTTTTTATATGATAAAGATCAAGTGGACCAACAGCCGTTTCAACCTGTACCTTATGATCGGGAACCATTGGTGATGAAAGAAGAAGTTGAAGCAGCATTGAAAGCCTTATCAAAGAACAAAGCACCAGGCATTGATAGCATTCCCATAGAAGTATTACAGCAATCTGATGCAGCTGTTACCATACTTACAAGGCTCTGCCAAGAAATATGGAAGACAACATCATGGCTAACTGACTGGAAAAGATCCGTGTTTATACCAATATTAAAGAATGGTGATCCAACTGACTGTGGAAATTATCGCACAGTCGCTCTGATCCCACATGCCAGCAAGATTCTACTGAAGATTATTCAAAAGAGACTACAACTATACCTGGAACAAGAACTACCTGAAGTGCAAGCAGGGTTCAGGAAAGAGTGAGGAACAAGAGACATCATTGTGGATGTGAGATGGATCCTTGAAAAGACTAAAGAATACCAAAAGGATATCTATTTGTGCTTTATCGACTATAGCAAGGCTTTTGACTGTGTAAACCATGAGAAACTCTGGGCCACATTAAGAAGCATGGGTATACCAGAACACCTGATCGTACTCTTGCACAATCTGTACATTGATCAAGAAGCAACAGTTCGAACGGAACAAGGAGAAACAGAATGGTTTAAAATAAGCAAAGGTGTAAGACAAGGCTGCATACTTCCCCCTATCTGCTTAATTTATATGTAGAACAAATCACCAGAGAAGCAGGATTGTATGAAGACAACAGAGGTGTGAAGATTGGTGGAAGACTCATCAACAACCTTCCCTATGCTGATGATACCACATTACTGGCTGAAAGTGAAGATGATCTGAAACATTTGCTTCTCACAATGGAGTGGAGGAGTAGCCTAGTGGTTGGGGCAATGTACTTCAGGCCGGAAGGTCGGGGGTTCAAATCCCACTAGAGGACAGCAACCTTGGGCTGGAAGGACTGGGGTTTCTAGTCTCACAGGTGCTCCTTGTGGTCTTGGGCAAGCCACTTAACCCTCCATAGCCCATGTTCCCTGTAAAATAGTTTTCTCCAAGTTATAATACCCTGTTCTATGTAATTTCAGTTTGTTCAATGTAAACCGTGCTGATGCAGAATAGCGTGGTATATAAGAGAATGTAAATAAATAAATAAATAAATAAAACATAGTCTCAAAATGGGCCTGCACCTTAATGTAAAGAAGACAAAGATCATGACAACTGGCATAATCAACAGGTTCATCGTTGAAGGAGAAGAAGTTGAAATCGTGAACAACTTTAACCTACTTGGATCAACTATCAATAAAGAAGCAACAAGCAGTCAAGAAATCAGATGACGCATTGCTCTTGGCAGAATGGCTATGAAAGACCTAGATAAGATTCTCAATAGCAGAGATGTCTCTCTCCATACAAAGATTTGACTTGTTCAAGCCATGGTATTTTCAATAACATCATATGGATGTGAAAGCTGGACAGTGAAAAAGATAGACAGGAAGAAAATTGATGCCTTTGAATTATGGTGCTGACAGTGAATACTGTGTATACCATGGTCTGCCCGAAGAACAAACCAGTCGGTACTAGAGGAGATCAAACCTAAGCTTTCTTTAGAAGTTCAGATGATAAGACTTCGACTTTCATACTTTGGACACATTATGCGAAGAGAGAGATCATTAGAGAAAGACATCATGCTTGGCAAGATAGAAGGTCAACTCAAAAGAGGAAGGCCAGCAATGAGATGGATCGATACAATAACAGCAGCTATGGATACCAGTCTGTCAACAATGAGCCGCCTGACTGAAGACCGAACACAATTTAGGAAAGCTATCCAGAGTCGACTCCGACTCGATGGCACTTAACAACAACATGACCTGGATAGGATTAATGGCACCCTTCACTAATATTTGAATGCACAACCCTTGGCAGTGATGACAGCCTCCAAATGTTTCTTGTAGCTATCTATAAGTTTCTTACATCTGTCTGCTGGTGGTTCCTCCCACTCTTCAACTGTGATTTGTTCTAGCTTATGAATGTTTCCAGGGTTCCTCTTACCAGTAGCAGATTTCAGCTCTTTCCAAAGATTCTCGATTGGATAGAGATCAGAACTCATTGCTGGCCAGTTTGAAACAGTCCATTTTTCCCCCTTTAACCATTCTTTTGTACTTTTGAATGTATGTCTTTGATCATTGACCTGCTGGAGGACCCAGGACCTTCAATCCACACCTAGCTTCTGATCCTAGGTAGCACATTTTGCTCCACGTTAGTAGTCCTTTGACTTCATGATTCCTTTAATGCGTTCCAGGCCTTCAGTTCCTGAGGCAGCAAACAGCCCCAAAACATTATGGAACCTCCAACATATTTAATTGTAGGAAGGGTGTTTTTTTCCTTATAAGCTTCATTTCTTCTCCTGTAAATGTATCGCTGCTCTGCATTGTCAAAGAGCTCAAGTTTGATTTCATCTGTCTACAGAACATTTTCCCAGAAGGATTGTAGTTTCTCAAGGTGAGTTTGGGCAAAGATCAGGTGTGCCTTTTTATGTCTGTCTGTGAGCAGCGGGGTCCTCCTTGGCCTTTGCCCATGAAGTCCTTCTTTGCTTAGTGCGCAGCGTATGGTGCGGGTAGAAACCACCAATCCAGATTGCTTCAGGTCAGCATGAAACTCTTTGGATGTTATATGTGGTGTTTTTCCAACAGTTCGCACTAACTTTGAAAGACTTCTTGGATTAATTTTCCTCTTCCCACCAAGTCCTGGGAGGTTCTTGACAGTCCCATAAGCAGAAAAAAGTTCTTAATAACATTGTGAACTGTAGACACAGGAATCACAATGTCTTTGGAGATGGTCTTGTACCCCTTTGAAGTTTGATGTTTGGTGATAATGGCTTTTCTGATGGTCCCAGGCAGCTTTGTCTTCACCATTGTGGAACAGGGAGTGAACGTGGCAATTTTAAACATTAGAGCAATCATTCATTTGTTGATTCAAGTCATGTGAATACTGATAATTGATCACAAGTGCATCTAATTTTACTGCAATGGGAATGAATTGATTCAAGAAATAAGGCAATTGAAACATTAAATGATAATAACCATAAGGCTTCATGATACTTTGAGGATAGCAGCCTCAGTCATCTGTTTTCAGGAAGACATGAATAATGTTTGGGAGTCCCAGCATATGAATGGGTCATATTATCAGCAACATGGAAGATGTTTGGGTGACTGAAGGCTGAAATCGTGGACTCTCAGTTAAGTTGCCAGAATAATATATACATCAAGTTCAATTTCAATTGGTATCTCGATTAACTGAGGATTATTCTGTAATTCTACCTCGGTGGACAAAAGGGTGAGTGCACTCTTTTAAAAACAAAAAAAAGGAGGGTTTGCTACGAGAGAGGGATGGTTTCCCCTCAGGGCAAACGATCCGACAAAAAATATTTATAGGTAAAATATTCGGGCAGATTGTTATTAATCATGTCTTGGCAATGTTCCAGTTTTTATATTATCTCCTACTATTTACTTTTTAAATTGGTCATGTTTTATTTGATTCTTTATGTGTCAAATATGTGTGCATATATAGTCCAAAGCCATTTCACTGGTCATCTTTTTTTTAGGAGATATTGGATATTAAGGGGTTGAACTGCAAGGGCCAATAATATTGACCACAACTGTATACATAATGCAATGCTGTAATCGCTCTTTCTTCCCTTCCCTTCTCCCATTTTTATATCGCAGTGAAAAGGAGCTTGATTTGCAAGCCGCCCATGAGCAAGATCATATGTCCTGCTGACGACCCGAGAGCTAAAGGGACGGAATGTACCAAGACATGCCAGAACTATGATTTTGAGTGTGTGAGCCAGGGCTGTATGTCTGGGTGTCTATGCCCTCCTGGAAGGGTAAGAACCAAGGCAGCTATGGCAGCTTAAGCAGTAAGAAAACAAAGACCAATTATTTTATTTCCATTGCTTTCCTGTAAATTCCTTATGCTTTTTCTAAAGCCTATCAATTGAAGTATTTGGAGCACTCTTCCACTAAGGTAATATGGTTGCTATGCGAGCACACTTTTGGAGCATTCTCCAAATTCATCATGCCTCTTGCATGCTGGTGGTGAGATTTTATAAAGAATCTCTTTGAACTTCATCAGGTAGGCTCAGGAATGTATAGTACCAACCCAGTACAGGCTGCTATGAGTAACAAGGTGGCAACTAGAGCATATGAGTAGACCCATGGTAATACGTCTAGCAGATAAATTCATTTTCAAACCATCTATGACATCTTCGGATCTGGGATCCATTTGTGCAATAGGCAAAAATAAAAGATTTTGTGAGGAAAATAGAATTCGGATGTTAGAACTGTGATGCATTAGGTTAAGTCTCATCTGTTGTATGCACATGAGAACAGTTTTACAGTTTTAGTAACCAGCCCTCTGTCACATCATAGCAGGTCAAACAGCACCTCTGCAATACAGCAATTGCCCTTATATGGAAAACTGACCCCTAGTGGTAGTAATGCAAGAACACCGCTAGGAGGTCATATCAGCCATTGTGAACCCTGGTCACTACAGAATGAGAATGGAAGGGGACCACTCCTGCCCTGGCCCAATAGACTACCAGGTATACCCCAAGAGGATCAGGGATTGGTGTCGGGGGTTTCTGCTTGGGGAGACTGTTGAGGCCTTATGCTTAGGCTGCAGTTTGTTGTGGTGCATACTAAGAGGGGAGGGGTGGTATGAGCTTGTGGAGCTGATCTTATGTGAGGGGTCTGATCTTGGGTGGTGAGCTGATTCTGGAGGGGTCTTGATTCGGGGGGGTGACTTATCGGAGAGGTGCTGATAGGGGGTGCTGATCAGGTGGGTTTTATGTTGTGGGGGGGGGGGAACATTGGTTGTACTAACACAATAAAAGGTATTTTTTATGTGTTGGGGCCTCCATTACATGCCTCAGCAGAAAGTGCACTATATAATAAATTAATCCCCAAGGAGCCAAAAAGATCAAGAACAAAAAATACCAAAACTCCAAACTAGGTACAAAAAAACACCAAAGAAAAACAAATGAAAGCAAAAAAACAAAACAAAAAAACCCCAAACACTAATCAATAAACCACATGTGAGAAAAAACAAAAAACAAGAAAGCCAAACTGATTTGGGAAAAAAAAACAACTTCAATTATAGAGGAAAAAAGACCTCAGCCAATGGCAATAAGGAGGAAGAGTCAATGAGTGACAATCAAGCCACAGTAATCGAAAAGACTCTACACACATCAATGGTCATAAAAAAACCTCTATAGAGAACCCAAACAGGTATGGCATTCCAAAAAGTTTAAACAGCCACAGCACGGCAATGTAGCTGGTGGACAGCATGAAACATCAGTATTACAAAAGACAGTTCAAAGGACTTATCTGAAGAGTAGACCATCCATGTAATACACTGCAGCAGTTGAGTATAACATCTGGAGCCCCGACACCAAGTGTTTTGCCTCACAGCTTCCTCAGGGAGCTCAAAAATGTGACATGCCGATCATAATAACTGAAATGTATTGGTCCTAAAAAAACAAAATACAAAAACTCTCACACGGGAAAAGAAAAGAAACACTGAGTGACCAAGACAGCATAGAAGGAACCAAAAACGTACATGAGTTTGAGCACAGAGCAAAGGAGAAGTGCTGCACACAAAAGCAATGAAAAGTCCAAAAAACGCCGAGAGCTAGTATACCAGGCATGCGCAGTTAAAAAGGGGGATGCCAAATGACGTCAGAGGAACTTCCCTGACACAGCTGAAAGCCGATTGGGTAACACACAAAGACGAAAACATGAGTCACTATCAGGTATGCTAAATCTCCGCACAACTCCTTGCTCGAAAAATGTAAGAGACCACAAAAAACAGGAAGACAGTTTTTTGTATACCATCTTATTTTCGGGATATGATGCATTTTTTGCAGGTGTTAGCTATGGGTCATGATGTGGACTTACCTACCGGATTACTCATGGTGACTATGGATGTCTCTTTTCTCTACACTAGTATCCCACAACAGGAGGTCTTAGCGGTAGGTCATACGACTCTGCTGAATCAGCAAGATTTAAGCTTGTCTAAGGTGGACTTTATTGTCCAGCTTATGACAGTAGCTATGACTAAGAACTTTTTTTGTTTTGACGGGGTTTTTTATCAACAGATAAAGGGAGTAGCCATACCTTTATATGGCTAACCTTTATATGGCGCATTTTGAGAGTCGCTGGTTGGTGGATAGTCCTTTTCAGTCCCACATACGGCTGTGGGAGATATATATTGATGATATATTTTTGCTATGGATAGGCACGGCAGAACAGTTACAGTCCTTTCATCAGTGGCTTAATCACTGTGATGTGAATCTTTCTTTTTCTTTGGAATACAGTGCTACGTCAATTTCATTTTTGGATGTTTCTTTAACACGTCAGGGTGATAGTTTGGTCTCCACAGTGTATTCTAAGCCCATCCATCGCATGGCCTTTCTACATTTTGCCAGTGCACATCCTCACCATCTTAAGGATAGTTTGCCTTTTGCTCGGTTCCTTCATTACCGTCATAATTGTTCCATGATATCTGATTATAAATGGCAATCACAGAATTTGGAAGAATCTTTTTTAGCTCAAGGCTATCCACTTCATCTGGTCCGTCGAGCTCGGACTTGTGCATGTTATAATGATCAGACTTGGTTACTTACCCCTCGGGATCGTTCTGCATCTTTGGATCCTGCCTGTGTCCATTTTGTTTCAAGGTTTAATCCCTTAAGTTATCAGTTATCCAAGATTATTCATCGTCACTCCCATGTTATTCGTTTGACTCCAGGTTTTGAAATATAGTATCTTGGCAGACAATAGCCTAATATTGCACTAGACAGGAGAACTGAACACCTGTACAAACCAAATCATTATACATTTAAAAAATTCCTTGGGAAGAGCTTTTCTCTGGATAAAAAGCCTACCATTCACAGCAAAGACCATTGAAAAAAACAGTAGAGCATCAACTTCAAGACCATATTGACAGACACAACCTACTAGACCCCCAGCAACATGGGTTCTGCCCACATCACGGAGTTGAAACACTACTAATTTATTTGATATTATATACCGCACTATTTCAGAATCAACATGGTTTACAGAGAATAAGAATAACGCTTTACATGTAACAGGCTTTACACAGAGCAGGCATCAAAGAATGGTACAATATTAACCACCCTGATAAATACCCTAACTCAAGGAATGCAGCAAGCCAAGCGAGGCTTCCTATTAATCTTCTTGGACATCTCATTGGCCTTTGAAACTGTAAACCACCAAATACTACTACATTGTCTCCACACCAATAGAATTCAAGGCACTGTACTCAAATGGTTCACATCCTACCTCACAGACAGACACCAACTGATAAAGATCGGTTATAACACCTCCACCCCATATAGGCAGGCACAAGGAGCAATCGATTCAGACCCTCCCCCCCTCCACACACCTCCACACACTTCTTTAGCCCTCACAACCAGATCTAAGCGGTCCTCCACGATGAACACCCTCATCATCCCCCATGTCAGAACCAAATCCAATCAGAAAGCATGTAAACGGGCCTTCCAACTATATGCACCCTCCATATGGAACAAGCTACGAGACCAGCTCAGGAACATCAGTGACTTCAAGACATTCAAAAAACATCTAAAGACACATCTGTTCATGGAATATTTCAACCTAAGCGCTTAACCACCCCATCCCTCCCCAGAAAGAACATAGCAAGATGCCTATCACTATCACTATTGCTATACATAGTCAGAAATATTAAGAACATAAGATATGCCATACTGGGTCAGACCAAGTTCCATCAAGCCCAGTATCCTGTTTCCAACAGTGGCCAATCTAGGTCATATGTACTGTCGCGCCCCCTTCTGTCCAGGCGGCTGCCTAGAGGAGGGGACATGCCTTAATATAGTCCAGAGCCGAGGCTTCTGGGGATTGTAGTTGTGGGTTCAAATAATATTGAGGCCCGAGAGTTTAAGGCAAACACAGGAATATTTATTTTTGTTTTCCACCTTCCAAAAAAGAGCCTTTAAAAGGTCAACGCATGGTAAACAAATTAATATAGGATTCTTTCTCTCAAAACCATGTTTTCCACAAAAGAAAAGACTTTTACATACAGCACCACATAGTAACTGTTTCTGTCAGGTTAAAACGTTTGTAGCTATTTTTCTTACAACTTCCAGCATTCAGAACAAAGCTTTAATTGCTTCCTTCAGCATTAAAGACATGTAGCTGTTTTCTTTTAAAGTTCCAGCCTTCAGCATAAGGTTTTAGCTGCTTCACTCAGCACATAGCACGTGTAGCTGTTTCCTTCTTTTAAAGGCAAAACAGGATTCTTGAGCAATACTGACTTAAACAATGTCCAGCCTGTTTTCTGCTTTACCAGACAGTAAGATTCTAGGCCTTTCTCCTTTCAGTTAAGACCATTACAAAGTCTTATGACATAAAGAACAGTCCATTATAGAAGACTCAGACTCCTGGTCAGATTCATAACATTCAGCTTGCATTTCTTCACCATCAGTGCTTTCTGTATCCTGGTTTAATTCTCCCTGTATAAACTCAGGTTTAACCCCTTCTAGCAGCTCTAGTACTTTCCTCCAATAAGACTTCTCTTTGCACACAGACTTTTCAGCAGGCACGGGAAGCCTCTTCTCTCTCATTAAGTGGCAGAGTGCCTCTAACTGACTTAAATTACTTTTAGTCACAGATTTACTCACGTTCCCTTTTGGAGCTGGCAAATTTCCTATAGCTTCCTGGATTACTGCCAAAGTACATTGCTCCTCGTCAGGACTTCTCTCAGTTATAAATCTCCTCCCTCTAGAGCCCAAAGCAGTTTCTCTGCAGCACTGGCTCCTCTCTGGGTTATGGCCTCTACCACTGAGAGCTCCACTGCATTCCTCAGCGTTCTCTGTGGTTAAACCTTTCCTGTGACTCGGTCTCACAGCTTCCTTCCCTCTGGAACCCTCTCTAGTGTTGTCCTTGGAAATACTCTTCTCTTCAGCTGCCCTGAAGGTCTTCCTTCCTTCAGACTTCCTCGAGTTTCTGCTTCCTTCTATTTCCCTGGTGGTTCCATTTCCTTCTATTCCCCTGCGTTTATATGAGTGAGCCTGAACTAGGGTCCCGTGCTCCTCCCCCAGGTGGCTCTCATTAACTTTACTACTTGCTTCAGAGCTTGGGCGTGGCTTGTAACCAGGAGCTACGTGTGTTTTTTTCTGTTTATCTTCAGCATGAGAGCTACAGCCTTCCTGCCTATCTCTCTCCCTAAAGGTAAATGGGTGTTTTTCTCCTATTTCCATAGGCTCAGAAACACTTTTGCCATCACAGTACCTAGCAGTTTCCCCAAAAGACACAGGTTCCGTAATGCTTGTACTGGGTCAAGCATTGATATCCTGGGTCCCTGGGTCCAAACCTTTTTTAAACCCAGCTTACACTAACAGCCTTTACTACATTTATAATTACTATATTTATAATTAAGAACTCTAGGATTCATAGCTGCATGTTGTATATAGTTTAATAATATTTATAATCTATAAACTGCTGCAGTTACCCCACAAAATCTATATCTGTATAAGAGATAACTCTATTCGTTAGTAGCCCGATGTCCTTCAACTAATGTATTTTAGAGGTTTTTTTGTCGGATCATTTGCCCTGAGAGTAGGAAACCATGTCCTCTCTCGTGAAGCAAACCCTCCGTTTTTCTCTTGCTTCACGAGAGAGGACATGGTTTCCTACTCCCAGGGCAAATGATCCGACAAAAAAACCTCCAAAATACATTAGTTGAAGGACATCGGGCTACTAACGAATAGAGTTATCTCTTATACAGATATATATGTATATAGTTTAATGGCACTGTTATAATGTATTTTGCTTTTGTTTCTTGTAAACTGCCTTGGCCCGATGAAAGGCGGTATATAAATACAGCTAAACAAATAAATAAAGTTGTGAAACTGGGCCTGCTCATTCCACTGTTTCTGTTTGTAGTTTAGCTTTTTATTAGCTTATAGATAAACGTGTTGTGTTAAGTGCCATTGAGTCAATGTCGACTCATGGCATCCCTCTGGATAGTTGTCCTAAACTGTGTTTGGCCTTCAGTCAGATGGCTAATTGTTGATAGAGTGGTATCCATAGCTGCTGTTGTTGTATTCATCCATCACATTGCCGGTCTTCCTCTTTTGTGTTGATCTTCAATCTTGCCAAGCTTGATGCCTTTCTCTAATGATCTTTCTCTTTACATGATGTGTCCAAAAAGAGCCATACCAAGATAGAAATGTGCCCTGCGCAATTCTCATGTCTGGGGTCCCCTCTCCTGCCCAGCCACATGCTGGGACTCATTCTTTCTGGAAGCCCAGCGATGACATCAGTGCCCTTCTGTACTTGTGTCCCACTCGCACAGCTCTTGGTATGTCCCTGTGTCCAAAGTATGAAAGTCAAGGTCTTGTCACGCAGTCTTCTAAGGAAGGCTTAGGTTTGGTCTCCTTTAGTACCAGTTGATTTGTTCTTTGTGCACCCCATGGTATACACAGTATTCTTCGCCAGTACTATAATTCAAAGGCATCAATTTTCTTCTTGTGGTTCTTCTTCACTGTCCAACTTTTACAGTCATATGATGAGCTGAAAAATGAAAGCAAAATAGACACTTTAATTAGTCCACCAACCACTGAAGGAGAAAGGGGATCCCAAAGTTAAGAGGGAAAATCATTCATGAAAGCTACAGAAGTGCCAGCAGTTGCTTTCACCATATATCATCAAGTATTCTCGCCTTCCAAACCCAAATGAGACATGACACTCTTCAGATTTGGATTGTAAGAAAGCCTTCAGCTGATCTGGCTCAAAAAACATACCTGTATTAGAAGCATTCCTAACTTTGCATTTACAGGGATAATTCAATATAAAAGTAGCTTGTACGTCTAATACACAAGACCTTAATGCAAGAAATCTGTGCTTATAAGCTTCAGCTTCAAGAGACACATCTGAAAATATCCTGATTACATATCCCAAAAATTTGTTTCATGGGAAAGAGAAAACATTTTAAAAATCCAATCATGGTCAGGTTCCAACAACCTGGTCACCAATAAAGTAGTTTTCCCAACAGAATCAGTAAGCAATTCTATGGATATATCATTAGATGATAAATTTGATCTTGACCTAGAGGTCTCAGACTTTGACTCTTCCTCCTTAAAATTATTTTTTATAGATAAATAATATGCAGATAATATTGGAAGTTCTTGAGTCTTTGGAACCTCACCCATATAACTCTTAAATATCACCCAAATCAATACCAAACAAGTGAAACTAAAAAATATAAAGGAATGTTTCAATAACATTAGCACATGGCTTAAAGAACATAATCTTCAAATAAATTTGAATAAAACAGAAATTCTTTTCATCACAAAAAACAACTCTTTCGCTCCACCAGAAACTATGAAGATAAAAGATGCAAGCATCCAAATCAAAAAAGAAGTGAGATATTTGGGCATTACACGAGATCATCAGCTTAACTTCACCAAGCATGTGAGCAACCTAACAAAAGCTATCTATGCCAAGCTAAAAATTCTTCAACATCTAAGAACTCTTCTCTCCGTAAATGATTTCAAAAATGCCCGAGGCTGCCGGGCCGGGTCCCGCGGCCGACTGTAACCTGGGTCCGGGCCCGGCCTCGGCCTCCGTCACGTGGCAAGGGCGTGAATGGGGGGGGGGGGGGAGAGGACGATGGGGCTGCGCGGCAGTGAAGGAATCGCTCCTCAGCATTGGGGAGTGCTTCCATTGGCCACGGCTGGGAGTGGGCGGAGTTTGGTCCAGCGAGGGGCCGCGTGTCTTTTCGGCGCAGCTCCTCGGCAGGATAGGACATGTTTCCCGCCCACCCTCCCTCTGAGGTGGTGGGGATAGGATTGTTGCAGCTGGGGGGAGGGGGGGCGGGGTAGAGAGCCAGCGCTCGCCGAGGCGGCGGGGCTGTAACTGAATTTGGAGCTGTGGGGGAGCGAAGGGCTCCCCGGGGTGGGGCGAGACATCCCGGTTGGGGGTCTCGGCCCGGTATCGGGGTGTGAGGGCCGGCCTTGGCTATTAGCATGGCGAGGCAGGCAGCGGGGGGTGGGGAGGAGGATGCTCCGCCTTGCTAATAATATGGCAGGTGGGGGCATCATCCGGATGGGGGGGGTCGATGTTGGGATGTTGAGTATGTTTTGCCCATGTTGGGCGGATTGTTACATGTGTTAAATAAAGCTGCAACCAAAGTTCTACCATAATACGGCTCTGTGGTGTTTGGCATGTAAAAGAGAGGGCTGGGGGGTAAGAGGTGTGATGGAGGGCCTCCGGGTTACCAGGGTTACAGCAGTCCAGGCTATAATCTTCCCACACTTCGATTTCTGTAATGCCATTTTAATGGGCCTCCCAAAGCAAAGCATTCGCCGCCTTCAACTAGCTCAAAATACAGCGGCTAGAGTAATATCACAAACCTCTATCAAAGAGCACATTAACCCAATATTAAAGCAGCTACACTGGCTACCAATTGAGAGCAGAATAAAATACAAAGCACTCCACGCTATATTCAAATCCCTCCAAACAGAACCTGCTATCTGCCTGAAAGAGTTTATTCAAATCACTCCGGAAAACAGACCACGTAGAAGTAACAATAGAAATTCTCTTGAGGTACATGATGACTTCAGAAACTGCAATGCAACTACATCCTTCTCCCTTTACGCCCCTCTATTATGGAACACACTTCCTTCAGTCATAAGAAACACTAAGGATCCTAAAGCCTTCCGCAAACTGCTAAAAACATTCCTGTTCAAGGAGCACTTTGGTGAATCAGTCACCTAGTGACAATTCTAAATGTAAAACTACAGTCTTCACACTTTTCAAGATGCTTTCAAGTTCATTGTAACTAATTTATATATATGCTTAGTTCTCTGTACAACTTATTACTTAAATCAACTGTTGCCGATTTTAAATTAATTCATTCCTTTTACCCTTTCACTCCCTGTTAAGATGTTACATATATTTTTTGTTTAATGTAATGTTCAATCCTTGAGTTCTCTGTAAACCGCTTTGATTCACGAAAAGTGGTAAATAAGCACTAATAAATAAATAGATTTAATCCAGATACATTATTGAGATTAGGAAAGTTGATGAGTCTGATATTCCAACATTTTAATGTATTCTTAATATTTTCAATCTTTCGTTTTATAGACACAGTATTCCTAAGAAGCTCGTTATATATGCTCTTACGCTGCTTATCTTCCTCTTCCCATTAACCATATTTTGAATGCACTTCCCAAATTTTCTTTTCACAAATTTGCATCCTGGTCTTCCTAAATTGAACTATTACATCATGTTGGAGCTTCAGTTTTGTGACCACAAGCTTCTCTAGTCTAGCGATGGCTTTTAGAATTATCCCCACTGAGGATCCTTCCAAATGCTGCTCTTTGTCGAACTCCACATCACTCAACAAAACTATTGTCTTTGAAGCTGTATCACCATTAACATTCACCCAAACACCAAAGGAATTACCTTTGGGTAGTCCATTAATAGAAGCATTAGAGAGCTGGAATTGCTTGTGCCATACTCCAGTAACCACCATTTCCAGCAGTTTGGTGATCCTGTCATAAACAGATCTAGTCTTCATATTACAATCTTGCAACTTTCTTTCCTGCCAATTGTCTGCCTCCATTTGCTTCCTGTGTCAGGAATCTCTTAGTGCTACTGCATAGCTAGCCCACTCAATCTGCACACTGACTAAATATATAAATGAATGATGTCACGAACCTTCTCTACTTTCTCAAGTGATGCCAGAAACTCCTCTTTCGAGATAAAGTACACTAACACCTCTTCAGCCAATTGCAGAAGGCACTCTCTTCCACCAGAACTCTCAGCACTGAGAAATTACACTTTGCCATAACTATACTGGAGAGGACTGCCTTGATAACTTGAAGGCTTGCTCATAGATAGAACTGGGAGCAGTACAGGAGACTTGGCTGAAAATCCCTGCGCCCTGATTACATCAGTTAATCAGCTAGAATATTCTTGACTAAGAAAGAAAGAATCGATAGCTGATGGATCTCTCCTGTGAAATTGGAAGAAAAAAATGACCTCTTTGCCATAATGTCAAAATGTTAAAGGGGAGACCTGGTACTTCCTGTTAGCATGCAGCCATCATGAATTCCCCAGGTGATTTGCTCAGGACTGTTTCTTTCTTTGGGTGGATGGATGAAATAGTGCATCCAGTATATATTTGCTACAGGTGCCATGTGGTTTATGGACTCAAGAAAGCACATCTATAAGGCAGACTCTATTTTCTATTAGGGTCTGGTTTCACACACTTTCTTGCCCGGGTTTTGTGAACTAAGAGACGTCAAGACACTTACCCAAGAGTGAAGAAAGAATACATGATTCATCCTATATTAGATCCCAAGAGCCTTATGACTTCCTTTCTTCCAACACTCATTTAGAGCTGATCTGATAAGCTCAAAGCCATGAAAAGTAGAAGATTAAGTTTTTCTTGTGAATTTCTATTTCCTCATTAGACACAAACGATTTTACCTGCTGTACAGCTTGGATGAAAACCATAGTCCAGGAAAAAGCTATTGCAGTTTCCACAGTGATTTGACAGATTTGATTTCAAAAGAGCTTTCTGATTCCAGAGTTCACTATTTAGAATTTTCATTTTCTCAGTCCATTAGATAACATTCTGTTAGATAGACATGCAACAATTCTATTCTGCTGACATTTCAAATCTCCTGTTCAGCTCATATTACATTTTTCTTCCAAACCCTTACTGGATGACTAGGCACTTCTGGGAACTGCTTGGCCATGGTGTAACCCATAGGGATTCTGGGGTTTTCTCTAGCAAGGGGAAAGCTTTGCTTGAGACAAATCATGACAGATTCTTTGACTATGGACCTCAATGCCTTTAAAACTAGAGTTGGGCTAAATGAGTCCTCATTAATCCAACCTTCTCGTTTAAGAGTTTAAGTCTGGCATGTGATGTCCTCCTAGAAACTGAGTGATTTTGAGCATATACCTTGGAAGGAAGCTGGGATACAGTTTCTGTTTTATAGGCAGCTCACAGTAATGAAAAACTGCTGCAAGAAAAGACGTAAGAATCTAGCCATGTGTTAAAATCAGTGCACAGTGATGTAACAGGGATTGGAGATGAGTTCTGCGCATCATTGTAGAGTACCAGTTGGGCAGAATGTCTTCAGGGCTGAGTCTGCTTCACTGTAGGAGCACTTATATGACTTCAGTGCTTTGACCCAGAGCATTAGCTGTTTTCTTTCACACACCAAATGATCTTTCAGCATAGTGGGGCAATTGCAGTGTGGAACATCTTTCAATAAAATAAGAATGTGAAAGGGATTACCCAGTCTTATTTAAATTTAAAAAATACTCAGGTAAAAACTAGTCAGGTGTCTGTGATCCATGGATGCAGTGTCCATCCAGACAAAGCCAAGAGATGAAAAACTAACTGGCAATGGAGAAAGGGATTTTCACTTGAGATGGATGGAAACATTACAACTTACAATGATAAACACCATCCTTTAATTGATCTGGTGAAAAATGGTACAGAAAAAGTTAAATAAATAACCCAGGTGAAAGAGGAGCCTGCTTTCACTGACTTTAGGGCCATGTGTGTGTGCATATACTAATTAAAAGGGACCCCACTGTGGCCTTCCTCTGCATCTCTTCTGGTTTTCCAGTCTTTGGGCTCCCTGAAACCCCCTTGCTTGGATCTGTTCTCTGGCCTTGCCTTTAGGCTCTGCTGGTGACTGTGTTAGTTTGGTTGGTGATTGCAAATTAAATTGCTACAGTAGGCATCAAAGAACAAATAAAAGAAGTCCATGACACATCCCGTGATTTTAGCATGTACTGCTTGAATACCTGAGGATTTGTGATCCCATAATTCCTTCACCTTCTTGAGTGAATAGTGGATGGTGTTGCTGGGGGGAGGGGTATTAGGACTATTTTTACAAGCTTATAGACAAAGAGTAAGACTATAGCGTGAAGTGTAATGTAGAGCCTGGCATCTGATGAGACTCTTGGCTATGTTTCCAACGCTGCTCTCATTTGGGAATCATGTAGTGAGCCTTCAGGGCATCCTCTGAAGGTCAAACTGCATCGTATTTCAGAATTACTATTCATGCTGCAACTCAGCCAAAATGTAGGTGCCATCATATGAAAAGAAATTGCCAAAGCTGACCACTCCACTATCTGCACTGTCTTGGGTCATTAATGTATTTCATGCTTTGTCTTGATTGGCACAGCTTCAAGCAGAAATCAAAACTATTTAGCAGAAACTAAGCATGGGTGGATAGGAATGGAGGATCAATGATACAAGCTGCATAAGATTTCTTTTGGTCCAATCTAGTTGCTGCTGTTGGGACTGTGCCTATGTGGACTGATGGAGTAGTAAGATACAAATTAAGAAGAATGCAATGTTATTTTGCTCATATTCCTGAATATCTGCTGGTTTCTTTTTTAGGTGCGACATAAAGACAGATGCATTGTTCCAGAGAAATGCCCCTGCTTCCACAATGGGAATGAATACACCCCAGGACAATCGGTGAAGATAGACTGTAACACCTGGTAATTCTTTGGTTGCATGTTTTTTCCATTTTTTTGTAAGCAGGATTTTGTATCAGTAGCTTTTTTTTATTATAGAAAAAAACCCCAGATGACTCTCTCATGATTTCTGTTCAAACATTGCCACCTCTTCCTTAATTTTTTGGGAACAGCCATAGCAGGGGAGACTCTAGCATGCAGTGCAGAGAGTGGGGGAGGACTGTGGGAGGGGGATCCAGTGGGAGACCATCAGCATGCATGCAGAGGAATCACCCACACACTGTCTTCTGGAGGGAGCCGACTGGCATGAAATGGTTGATTGTGACAGCCAGTGAGTGGGGCAGGTAAGAAGAACCTTGCTGGTGTGCAGCTTCTTCAACCTATGAGTGGTAGGGATATGCACAAGCTAAATAAAATGGTCTGTTGGCTGTATCCAGTAGATCTTTTCCTTGTTGCTCATTTCCAGGATAAGCAGTGGCTTTCCCCAGGTCCACCTCACTAATAATTGTTTATGGACTTTTCCGCCAGGAACTTGTCTGAGACCCTTTAAATCTAGCTATCAGTTTAGCAGACACTGAAAATTCCCTATTAAATTGACAAACAAAATGTATGAAAGTAACTGAAAAAACACCTGATATTAACCAACAATTTTCCTAAGAGATTTATTTATTTGTCTTTTTTATACCGCGCTCTTTAGAATCAGTGCAGTTTACAAATAACATTAATTTGTACAATGTAGGCTGAAACATACATTGAACTTTACAAGGAACAGGTAATACAACTTGGGTTTCGACAGGGATAACTATATACAAGTCGAGTAATTGTATCAAGGGATATGGTTATGTCAGCATGACAGATAGAAAGGGTGTGCTGGGTTATGTCATCGTGACGGATAGGGAGGGTATGCTGGGTTATGTCATGTCACCGGTATGAGAGTAATGCTGAAGGAAAAGGTGGTGCTTTAGAGCCTTCCTAAATTGTGCGAGGTCAGAAATAGACCAGATAGTGGTAGGGAGGGCATTCCAAAGTGTAGGTGCGTAAAACACAAAGGCTCTGTTCTTTGACACGAGGGAGCATTTTGTTATCGCATTGGGGACAGCAAGTGTGTTAGCAGTGACTGATCTTCTGGATCTATTCTGAGGAGTGGGGTGAACAAGGTCCGTGAGGGAGGTGGAGGATAGTTTGTTAAGGGCTTTAAAGGTAATCAGTAGTACTTTAAAGGTGAGCCTGCAGTAGATAGGAAGCCAATGGAGGTGTTGGAAAATAGGAGTTATGTGGTCTCTTCTGGAGGCTAGGCGCTGGGAGAAACCTCAGGACTAAAGATGCATGACTTTGTTTGTTTCTATTCCTAGTTTCAGCATTACCGAACAGGCAAATTCTTGTCCAGCTGTTTTGGGCCAGAGCTGAACACCCGTAGGCAGTGTGTGCTCTGGAGGTGCCAAATTTACACATGCCTAGTTTGATGTGCCTTCTAAGTGTTATGAGAAAGGTGTCTAAGAAGTACGGTCAAACTGAAGGAAAGGAGCCAGTGAGACCTACCTGAGAGAGCGTTGAGATATTATTTCTATCGTAGGGACATATACTAACATGCGCTACATGGGTAGCATGGGATTAGCATGTGGTATTGGTGTAGCATGGGCTCCCATGATATCCTTTTAGCACATGTCTGAGTGCTGATGGATGGCATGGAGGAATTCCCACCATGGCACGTCTAGTGCAAGCATTTGGAACTGTGCTATCTATGCTTGGTGCAATTAATGTCTCCTCAGTGGGTTTCATTAGAGACCCTCACAGCTGGTTTAGCATGCATGGTAACTGCAGGGGGATGCATTACCTGCCCCTCCCTGCAGTTAACTCATCGTCCAGCACTAATAACATGGTCCACATGCACGTTACTGGTGCAGGACTTAGTAAATGTGCTCCTTAAGTTTATTTTTACCATCAAAAGATGCTCAGAGTTCAGCTACTACTACTACTGAGCATTTGTATAGTGCTACAAGACATATGCAGTGCTGCACAGACATGTAAGAGACAGTCCCCGCTCATCAGAGCTTACAATCTAGTCAAGACAAAACACAGAAGGTGTAGACAGGGATATATCTAGGGGGAATGGTAAAGAAACAAGGAGATCAGGTAAGTCAAGATAAAAAACAGCAGCAAAGAGGTGAGTTTTCAGACTGGATTTGAAGAGGGTTAGAGAAGGTGCCTGGCATACAGACAGAGGTAGTTTATTCCAGGCGTAAGGTGCAGCAAGGTGAAAGGAGGGAAGTCTGGAGTTAGCAATAGAAGAGAAGGGCACAGATAGAAGCAGTTTGTCAGAAGAGTGGAGTTCCCAAGGTGGGGTGTAGGAGAGATAAGAGAAGAAAGGTAGTGAGGAGCTGCAGAGTGAATGCACTTATAGGTTAGCAGGAGAAGCTTGAACTGGATGTGGAAGTGGATAGGGAGCCAGCGAAGTGACTTGAGAAGAGGGGTAATATGGGCATGATGAGGCTGGCAGAAGATTAGCCGCACAGCAGAGTGTTGAACAGATTGAAGGGGAGAGAGATGATTCAAAGGGAGACCAGCAAGGAGTAGGTTACAGTAGTCAAGACGGAAGGTGATTAAGGAATGGATAAATGTCTTAGTAGTGTGTTCAGAAAGGAGATCTGGTTGTATCTCGTCAGCTGTTAGATCTGTTTTGCAGACTCTTGTTTTCCACTTGCAAACTGTTGTGCCTTCTTCTCCTGCCAGCATATGTCGCAGTCGTAAATGGGAATGCACAGACACCATCTGTGACAGCACCTGCTCGGTCATTGGTACAGCTCATTATTTGACCTTCGATGGGCTGCAGTACACATTCCCAGGAGACTGTCAGTATGTAATGGTGCAGGTAAGAGAGAAGTCCTGAAAATTCCTATCATACACACCTCCATCTGAATGCTTGAAATGATTTTATCTGGACCAATCATTAGGCAGATAAATACAGATCAAGGATCATCATGGAAAAATGGATTGATATTAAAAGGTTCATATTGGTCTGCAGTATGTACTGTGGATAGCGCTTCTAGTATTTCTCAAGCTGATCCTGGTGTACCCCCTAGCCAGTCTGGTTTTTAGGATATCCACAATGAATATGCATGAAACAGATTTTCAGGCAGTGCATTCAAATCCATCTCATGCATATTAATTGTTTGTAGAGTGGCTAGGGGGTACACCAGGACTGACTTGATAAACACTGATTTACCCAGCTCTAATACGGGCACCTGACCACACACATATGCAGCAACAGTTTGTATTCACACTGGGATGCCAAATTGACCACCAACCGAAAAAGATCTCTACTATAGCAGAAAAAGTCTTTCTACATGACCTAGATGTAGGACCTTCACCCTGAGTAATAAATTGGAAATACCTAAGACGGAGCTTCCCAAACCTGTCCTGGGATCTCACAGTCAGTCAGATCTTCAGGATATCCACTATGAATATGCATGAGATCTGTTTGCATATAGTAAGTCTCCAATGCATGAAAATTGACCTTATGGGTATGATGAAGACTCAGCTCACAATGGAGTCACCAGTTCAGATGTGGAAAGCTCTGACCTGGGATCACTTCTTTACACTTGATTCACCCTTTGGCTAATTACTGGACTGCAGGTGGGAGTCTGCACAAGAAAACCTTTAATTTTATTATTATATATTTTTAAAATTATTTTTTCATTATTTTTATTTTTTCTGCTTTATAGTATGGTAAAAACATTCAACAACATAAAGTTTTTATATGATTTTGTTTAGAAAAATGACACAAAATGAAACAAGAAATGTTGTTGGTGTTTTAAGTGCCTTTTTAAACAATGGTACATGCCTAGTTCTCAGGGCCGGGCAGGTGGATGAAAGAATAAAGTAAGACATATAGCCGCAGAAACATTATGAAAAACTGGCAGACAGCCGCAAACTATGTGCAGTGATCACCGCATTTGCACACCCCAGTCTGACCCAAACACTCTCTCCTCCCCAAGTATTCTGTCTCTCTCATTCTCTCTCTTCACCCTCTAGTCACATGCTCTCTTGCTCTCTCTCTTCACCCTCTAGTCACATGCTCTCTCGCTCTCTCTCTCTCTTCGCTCATTCCAGGCCCTTGAAGGGGGAAGGGGCTAGCAAGGCCATTTGGCCCAGATCTCACCTCAGCCAAAAGTACATGGTCCTCTGCTTTAATCCTTTGGCTGTGTTTCTTCACTTGGATCAAAGTTGGAACTTTTACCATTATTATTACTATTATCAATTTATATGGCCTATCAGAAAGCTTCCAACTTATACAGTGAGCATATACACAACGGACCAGAACACAAGAACTCTCCAGTAGTGCAAGATGAAGGTGCAAAACCAGAAATCATACACTCATTATTCATTGGCTAATTGAAACGGATGGGTTTTAACTCTCTTATGAAAGTCCAGATCATCTTTAAGAGATCCTACAGCAACGGATAAGGATTTCCACAGCGGTGTAGCAAATACCAGGAAAATACAGGCATAAACACTCTTCTTACCACTACCACTGTTGGCACTTGAAGGCACTGTCTCACTTTCTGACTTCCACTTGTGGTTTCTCTCTTTCTCTTTCTCTCTCTCTCTCACCTCCCTTCTTCCCAGGCATTCTCTCTCTCACCCCTTTGCCCTCAACCCTAAACTTTCAAGGCATGCTCTCTCTTTCCATTTCCCCAGCATTGTCTCCCTTAAGATAGGAGTTTTTACAGGTTCCTTGATGTTCCAGAGCTAAGTCCATGGCCTAGATTGATATACCTGGACATATTTGCTCAAGGGTCTGAGATCCTTTTTCTCCTTTCAATGTAATGCAATGTAAAAAGATATCCCTCATTCCTTATCAGTCCTCCAGTTTAGTCCTCCACCTCTGGGTTGTGCACCTCCTCCTGCAGCTTGGAGACTGGGCATGTCACAAAAAAGTGGCATCACTGGTTGTAGTCTGCTGCTCTCTCCCATCTTCCCCAGTGTGTCCAGTCTCCATGCAGCAGGAGGATGTAGTGAGCCTAAGTGCTGGGCTCACTTGAGAGTAGATAAGGAGCAGTTACATTAGGTTTCTTCTCTTTTTGGGTTTATTTGTCCCTAGTTTGTATTTTGTCCTTTTTTTGGGGGGGGGGGGGGCTGTACCTTTAAAAAAAGAAAAAAAAGTCTGAGGAAGAGTGCTGCCTCTTGTGCCTGGTCCTGCTGTCCCTGTCTGCCTTTATTTTCTCCTCTTCAGTTCTCTGCCGGCATCGATCTCTCCCCGCTGATCAGTATGGGAGAGAGCTCAGCAGCACAGAGAGCCAGTTTGGGCTCCGGCAGCACGGAGCTGCCGCAATTCTGCAGCCGCGCTTGAATTCATTGCCGGAAGTCTGCCCGTCGGCTCCCCGCTCTGAAGCAGAGCGGAGCCACGTGGCTTGCAGCGCCACGGTGCTGGGAGCATGGATTTCGGCTCGTCCTTTGAGTAGGGGAAAAAAGAGATGATTTTTTGTGAAGGGGGAGGGCCGCAGACGCGCTGAGCAGGGACAGATTTTTGGCGCCTTTTTCTGCCTCTGACAGGCAGCGGCGGCCATTTTCTCAGCGTGCCTTTTTTCATGCAGGCAGCTGCATTCCGCGGCACTCAATTCCCTTCAATTACAGGCACTTTGATTTTTTTGGATGCTTAATTCTTGCTTTGTTTTTCCTTTAATTTATTTTTTCAGTTGCCTTTCTGTTTCTTTGGGGTTTTTTATAGCAGGTTCTATTGTGGAGAGTTTTTTCCTCAGACGGTTCCATTTCGCTTCCTGGATCAGGAGGCAGAATCGCTTCATTTCTACTACTGGTCAGAGTTCTTTGATTGCTGCCCTGGCTATTTAAAAAAAATCAAGGAATAATTCAGTTATGGAGGCAATGGCCTCGCGCCCTCAATGTATAGTGTGCGGTACCCGTAGAGGAGCTATTGCCGATTCTGGCATTTGCTGAGGCTGTACGCAGGTGTCTACCAGCATGGAGCAGCAAATGGAGGTTAAGGTAGGTCAGGATCTTCAAGAGTCCTCATCTGGCTTGGACGCGGAGGGGTTGCAGTCTCCTGCGCCAGTGGCCGGGATCGAGGTGACAACCGCTCCGCCTGGGGGTCCTTTGATGGCGGGACCTCAGCTCGGGGATTTTTGCCCTGACTTTGTGTTGCTTATGCATCAGGCATTCTGTTTGCGATGGCAAGGAAAGGTGCCGGAGGGCCTGTCGCTATCGGTGGTGCCGCAACAGCCTGGTCCAGCTGAGCCGAGTGCCAGTTCTTCGCAACCGCCAAAATGAGCAAGGACTCGGGAGCCCTCGATTTCTGAGTTGGAGGGGCAGGAGTCCGAGGAGAACGAGGTCAACCTGGAAGGTGAAGATGAAAAGTTGGAGGATGGAGAGATTCCTGAGCCAGAGGATCAGGTGAAAATTATTTGGGTGTTCCGAAGGGAGGAGTTGACAGCGCTTATCACCGAGTCCCTTCAGACGCTTAAGCTCGCCACAGAGCAGCCTGTGGGTGACAACAATGGTGAAGGCCCAATTATTCAGGCAGTGAGACAAACGCAAGTGGTGTTTCCCGTTCAGAAGGTAGTTGACAGAATGCTACAGGATGAGTGGGATCAGCCGGAGGCAGGGCTCAGGGGAGTTAACATTATGAATAGACTGTATCCGTTAGCAGATAAAGACAAGGAGAGGTTTCGGTCCCCGTGGATTGATGCAGTGGTGGCAGCAGTGACTAAGAAAACCACTATTCCGGTAGAAGGCAGCTCAGCCTTGAAGGATGCACAGGATAGAAAGTTGGATGGTTTGCTGAAACAATCCTTTGAGGCCAACGTGGTGTCATTACAAGCCTCCATTTGTGGGGCGTGGGTGGCAAGAGCTTGTCTTCGATGGTTGCAGCGTTTAAGACAGTCTGCTCAGTTGGAGCAAGAGAGCCTGAGAGAGCTGGACCGCCTGGAGTCGTGGTCAGCTTATCTGTCAGGTGTTCATTATGACTTAATCAGAGCCCTGGCTAATAGTATCAAAATTCCAAATGCGTTCAATTGAAACACACAGGCAAAGTAGAGCTTTCAATCTAACAAGCAGCGGCACTCTCCATTTTGCTTAGTACGCGAAATAAGGTCTCAGACTTATAATGCACTTAATCTAGACTTGCGTCTGTTCATATAGTGCTATAGTTGCATCAATGACCTTCTGATTTAATAAACTTTCGCTATTGTGCAAACTGCTCAAACTTGTACTGGATAGACAAGGACTTAGCTTTGTCTCTCCACCGAATCTTCACCAGCCCACAAAGTGGGCTAATAGTATGGCATCACTTGTTGCCGCTCGCAGATCCCTGTGGTTGTGAAATTGGGCGGCAGATGGTTCTTCCAAGGCGCGTCTCGGTAAGCTCCCTTTCAAAGGAAAGTTGTTGTTCGGGGAGGATCTCGATAAGCTGCTAAAAGATATAGGGGAGTCTAAAGTTGGCCGGCTGCTGGAGGATAAGCCCAAACAGGGGAAGCTGTGTCGACCTTTCGGGGTTCCTTTAGAGATTTTCAGAGATTTCGGACTTCTCGCTTGGGCATATTCCAAAGAGGAAGATTTGCGCCTCGGACCCAGGGGTTTCGTGGGTTTCAGGGAGCAGGTAGAGGATTTGCGGCGGCAGCCTCAACAGCCAATCAAAAACCACAATGAAGTGAGGGGGAACTCGGCAGGAAGTTTGCCGATAGGCGGGCGACTTCGGAACTTTCCTCCTGCCTGGGTCCAAATAACGACCGACCAGTGAGTGTTAGAAATCATCTGGGAGGGCTATGCATTGGCGTTTGCGCAGCCCATTCGGGATTCATTTGTGCAGTCGCCCTGCAAGGGTCAGCAGAAAGCTCAGGCAGTCTGTTGCACGCTGAATCGGCTGTTGTGCTTAAGTGCAGTCGTCCTGGTGCCCAAGGAAGATTACGGCAGGGGTCGATACTCAATTTATTTCATAGTGCCAAAGAAGGAAGGGTCACTTCATCCAATCTTAGATCTAAAAGGAGTGAACTGCTGTCTTCAGGTACCGCATTTCAGGATGGAAACATTGTGGTCCGTCATTGTGGCGGTATGCCAAGGTGAGTACTTGACATCCCTCGATCTCACGGAGGCGTATTTACACATTCCGATCAGAGCGGGTCATCAAATGTTTCTCCGCTTCGCTCTGCCTTGGGGGCACTATCAGTTTCAGGCGTTGCCCTTCGGTCTTGCAACGGCGCCACGAGAGTTCACCAAGATCATGGTGGTGGTAGCGGCGGTGTTGCGAAAGGAAGGTATTCTGGTTCATCCCTATCTCAACGATTGGTTAATTCAAGTAAAGTCCAGAGCCGAGAGCATACAAGTTACAGACAAGGTGGTGAAATTTTTGGAAAAGCTCGGCTGGGTAGTCAATGTGAGCAAAAGTCATCTTATTCCGTCCCAGAGCCTAGAGTACCTTGGGGTGCAATTCAGCGCTCAGATGGGAATGGTATTTCTGCCCAATCGGCGGGGCCAAGCTCTATGGCAAGTGGTGTGCCAGTTCAGGACTACACTGGTTCCTTCGGCCTGGTATTACCTCCGGGTGTTAGGTATGATGGCAGCATCCTTGGAGGTGGTGCCTTGGGCCAGAGCTCATATGAGGCCGTTGCAGCGATTGTTGCTTCACCGCTGATCTCATCAAGCTGACCTGCTGAGCAGACGACTGCCCTGCCCTCTCAGGGTCTGACGAGCGTTGAAGTGGTGGCTACTTCGAGTCGTTGAAGGCCGGGATGCCCCTGGAACAGCCAGAGTGGCTACCATTGTTGACAGATGCAAGCCTCGCGGGACGGGGAGCACATTGCAAGGAACTCTTCACACAGGGTCTGTGGTCAGCTCAGGAGAGCGCATGGTCAATCAACAGATTGGAACTCAGAGTGGTAGCATTAGCGTTGCAAGCATTCGAGGGGACGGTGCGGGGTCGGGCGGTAAGAGTTTATTTATTTATTTAAAACTTTCTTATATACCGCCTCTTCCATAGATCAAAGGCGGTTTACATATAACAAGTGTAACAAGAACAGGTTTTACATAGAACAGATTTTTTAAATTATTTACAATCAACTTTTAAATCAACAGTTTTTAAATTATTGACAATCAACATGATTGTGAGTAACTATATTATTAATTGTAAACAACTATATACAGGAGTAGTAGAGTAGGTAGCGTAGGTAGACATTTGTTGGATTTAATCATCATCGTTGAGGTTACGGTGTGATCGTCTGCATTTAAGGTGGGTTTGTGATCTATATTGTGTTTGAGAAGTGTTCTGTGAATAAGTGTGTTTTAAGTTCTCTCCTGAATAGATGGAGGTCCTTTATCATTCGGAGATTTAAAGGTAGTTTGTTCCATATGGCGGGTGCAGCATATGAGAATGCTCTGGAGCTCGTGGTTTTTTTTGTTTTACGGATAGTGTTTTGTATGGCTAACGAGTATGTTGCATTTTGTCTTCGTTTTCTGTGTTCTGGTGGGGCTTGCAATAGGGTGGTTAGATGAGATGGAGAGATGTCATTGATGAGTTTAAATGTGGTTATGATTATTTTGTATGTTATTCTGCTATTTATGGGGAGCCAGTGCAATTCAAATAAGATGGGAGTTATGTGGTCGGTCAGGCGAGCTTTCGTTGTTACGCGAGCGCAGATATTTTGGGCTCTTTGGAGGAGGTTAGTGTTTGCTAGTGGTAGACCGTTTAGGAGACTATTACAATAGTCGAAGTGGGGAGTGATGAGTGCACTGATGACCGATCTGAAATCGTGGGAGTCTAGGAGTGGTCTTAGGTGTTGTATGGTTTTTAGCTTGAAGAATATTGTCTTAACTGTTTGCTTTATGTGAGGGATCATACTGAGGGTATGGTCTAGTATTATTCCTAGGTATTTCACCTCTTTCTTGATTGGGATTGTTGTGTTGTTTATTGTGATGGTTTCTGGGAAGGTTGCGTTTAGTTTTCTTGCAACAAACATTGCTTCCGTTTTTTTCAAATTGATTTTGAGGTGGTTATTCTCAAGCCAGGTGTCTGTCTCTTTGATACATTCAGACATATTCTGGTATGTGGGGTTGTTTGTGTTAATTGGGAGGGTGAGCATGATGTCGTCAGCGTAGATATAATGGCTAACTTTGTATTTTTTGAATATACTTGTGATAGGTTGGAGGTAAATGTTGAAGAGGAGTGCTGAGAAAGCTGAGCCTTGGGGTATGCCTTGGTCTTGTGTGAAAGGTTCTGATGTGTTTTGGCCTAGTTGAATGCGTATTACTTGGTGGGTTATATATGAGATGAACCATTGGAGGATTGTTCCGCTAATTCCTATATCTTGGAGTCTGTTAATTAGTGTATTGTGGTTGACACTGTCAAAAGCGGCTGATATGTCTATGAAAATGAGGAGGAATCCTTGATTGTTATCGTCTGTGCCTTTAATGAGGTTATCTAACAGTGTTATTAGTAGGGTTTCTACCCCGTGAGATGGGCGGAATCCAAATTGGTGGGAGTCAAGGGGGGCATGAGAGTCAATATGGTCCTGGAGTTCTATCGGACAACTCCGCAACACTGGCCTACATCAATCGGCAAGGTGGTACACAAAGTACGGCCATGAAAGAAGAGGCAGAGGTACTTTTTTCTTGGGTCGAGCTTTGGCTGTTAGAGATTTCGGCGGCACACATTGCCGGGAAGGACAATGTGACGGTGGATTTTCTCAGCAGAGTCCAGGTGGATGCTGGCGAATGGGAATTGCATCCAGAGGTCTTTGCTCAGGTGGTGCACAGGTGGGGGCCGCCGATGATGGATCTCATGGGGACCTTTCACTCAGCAAAAGCCAGTCGGTTTTTCAGCAGACGTCGAGAAAAGATGTCGGAAGGCATTGATGCCCTGCTACAACGCTGGCCGTTGTCGGGTCTCCTCTATGTATTCCCTCCGTGGGCGCTCATAGGTCGGGTGGTACAGCGGATCGAGGCTCACCCGGGAAGAGTGTTGTTGGTGGCTCCGGACTGGCCATGGCGTCCGTGGTATGCCGATCTCATTCGCCTCCTCGATGGGGATCTGTGGAGATTGCTGACATCAGACAGTCTGCTCTTCAAGGGCCTCTGCGGATGCCTCAAGTGGATCAGTTCTCGCTTATGGTCTGGCCATTGAAAGGGCACGTTTAAAAAAAAGAGGTTACTCAGGGGCAGTCATTGCAACTTTACTTAAAGCACGGAAGTCATCTACGTCTCTCACATATGTTTGCATTTGGCGCATATTTGAGGATTGGTGTTCCAGGAGGCAAGTGTGTGCGGTGACCGCATCCGTTGCAGTGATTTTGAGCTTCCTGAAGGACGGTTTCGAAAAGGGCCTGGCGGCCAGTTCCTTAAGGGTACAGTTAGCCACGCTGGCTTGTTATAGAGGCAAGGTGCAGGGAATAGCCCTAGGTGCACACGCAGATGTGTTGCGTTTTCTCAAGGCAGTAATGAGGTTATGTCCTTCTTGTAGGATTGTGGTTCCTCCATGGGATCTCAACTTAGTTTTGACAGCTCTGGCTAGGGAGCCTTCTGAGCCCTTACAACAAGCGTCCGTGAAGGATTTAACCTTGAAGATGGTGTTTTTGGTAGCCATTTGCTTAGCGAGGTGAATTTCTGAGTTATAGGCGTTGTCATGTAGAGAACCGTTTCTGTCGTTTTCTAGGGAAAAGGTGGTGCTCCCGCCAGTTCCCTCCTTTTTGCCCAAAGTAGTTTCTCCATTTCATATAAACCAGACGGTTTGCCTTCCGGTGCTGAGTTCGTTAGAAGACCGGGGATTGCGTCGCTTGGACTTTAAAGCGAGTGTTGCGTCAGTATTTGAAGGTCTCAGAGGCCTTTCGCTAATCCGACCATCTGTTTGTTCTGTTTGGTGGTTCCCGTAAGGGAGAGGCGGTGGCGAAAGTCTCCATTTCTCGATGGATTAGAGAAGCGATTGCTTCGGCTTATCTGTTGTCGGGGTGACAGGTGCCAGCTGGATTGCAAGCTCATTCTACCAGAGCGCAAGCGGCTTCCTGGGCGGAACACAGTTTGGTGTCACCTGTGGAAATTTGTAGGGCGGCTACTTGGTCGTCTCTTCACACTTTCAGTAAACACTACCGCCTGGATGTCTTGGCAGCAAAGGATGCTGTATTTGGGGCGACGGTGTTGCAAGCCGGCTGGAAGGGTCCCTCCTGATGAGTACTGCTCTGTTACATCCCCAAGGTGGAGGACTAAACTGGAGGACCGATAAGGAAATGGTATTACACTTACCTGGTAATTGTTCTTCCTTGAGGGACGACAGTTTAGTCCTCATTCACACCCGGGGTAGTATAGAGCTAAGCAGTGGAGGTTCAGCCGGTCGAAGGGTGAGATTGCCGGTAGGTAGATGTTTTGTTTCTAAGATTCTTTGTCTCTTCTGGTTCTTTCTGGTCTATCTTTTTGGCACAGGTGGAAGGCGAGGGCACAAGAAGAAAAGCCTACCTTCCGAGATGGGAACGTCTCTTGTATAAAGAAGTTGTGATGCGTTCACTTAGAATGTTTTTTTATTAGCTACTTATTTGTTGCTCCTTTAAGTGTGCTTTGTCAATAATTCACTGGGGAAGATGGGAGAGAGCTGCAGACTACATCCAGTGATGTCACTTTTTTGTGACATGCCCAGTCTCCAAGCTGCAGGAGGAGGTGCACAACCCAGAGGTGGAGGACTAAAGTGTCATCCCTCAAGGAAGAACAATTACCAGGTAAGTGTAATTACCATATATTGTTGGAGATGAAATGGAGTACTTTGGGTAGATATATTTCCCTTCTTCATTCTGAGATTGTTGGACACTGGTGGGTTTGGGATTTTCCTTATATACAGTGTCTTATAAGACACACATCTTGCTGGTTCAATGAGCTCCTCTGGTAGGGGGGGAGGGTGTCAGGCTTTTGCTACTCATGGTCTTCCTACCAGAACTTAGGCTCAGTCTCTCTAGTCTTCTTGGCCTCTGCCCCCAAAGTCATAGGTTTGATCCCCAGCATGCCAGCCATCAAGGCACCTGAGGCTCACCTGCTCCTACAGCACCACAGGTCTTTTGCTCCCCCAGTCCCCTTGACTCATCCAGCATGTGTCTGCCCCTTGCTGGTAGGGTGTGCATGTGTCTAATGTGCACATTACACCCACCCAACAGCAACAGACAGATACTATTTCCAGCCCCCAAACTGCCCTAGTTATGTAACTAGCATTTGCATTGGATACTTCACTATTTGAGATCTTGGTTCCTTTCATAAATGGTAGTACCTGAAGGTGCAGATAAATCACTTCGACAACCTCGTCTGTGACGCAAGAGACTCACGTCACTGAGCAAATGCCGATTCTAATTCTCTGATGTTAATTCTCTTACATTTTAGGATTACTGCAATGGTATGTCTGGTACCTTCCGTATATTGATAGAAAATGAAGGTTGCGGCTTTTCAGAAGTGAAGTGCTCTAAAAGGGTTATTGTCCTCTTTGGAGGTGGAGCAATTGAGCTCTTCAATGGGAGGGTAAGTCAGTTTTTTCTCTCTTCTCTATGATTTGTATCTTGTGCTTGACATGACCCACAAATAATTGGTTAATAGTCACATCCAGCTATCAGTATATACTGTATATAAATGCCGGTTGCAATGTTTAAAAAAAATGCACAGATTCAGTGATGTGGCACGTATCATTAGTGGTGCTGAGTATATAGGTAATATGCAACTGCTGGTAGCTATGTATATTTAGCAACAACATTCAGTGGTTATAGGTGGTAAGTTTATAGCAGGTGCCTGTACTGGGGCTATTATGACACATAAGTGCCTATGTGTCTTTATAAGATACTAGAGATAAGCGGAAATGACTAGATCAAAACCACAGACATTCACAGCTGCCCACACTCTGCTCTTGAACAGGTTGCATAAAAGTGTGCACCTTCATGCACTGTGTGTAGTTTGAGGTGTGTAACTCCTGGGTAATTTGTTCTATGTGGTTTTGAGCAGATCTAAAGGAAACTGCTAAGTTATAATGGATGAATATCGCCGCTATACTCATCGTAGGCCATCACCGCTCACACACTCCACTGTAACTGCCGCCTGGCACTGTACAGATAGGGCAAAAGTGATAAAAGTGATTTTTACCAGCACTATAGCAGCAGCTAGCAGACTTATACGTTTACCAGCACCTGCTAAATATATATAGGTCTTTTTGACTATTGATCCCATTAGCTTCAAATATCTGATATCTAGTTGATGGCTTCCTACACGATGTAGCTATGGATACAATAATGTGGTTGCTGTGGTAACCCACTTGAATACCTAGAAATAAAGGTTAGCAAATAAAACAAATAAGTTGACCCCTTTTTTTTGGACTAACGTAATACATTTCTTGAATAGCATTCAGAGGCGTTAGCTCCTTGAAAGTATTAAAAAAATTAAGTTAGTCCAATAAAAAGGCATTGTCCTATAGTTTATGTTTTTTTAAAATAGCATGTATAATTTTGGGTTTATTTTTAATTAATCATTATTTCAGTGTGTGATCATACTGTTTGTGTACATCATTTGAAGCAGTAAACTCCATCAAAAGAATTTAAGCAATTCGGTTGAAAAAATAAAATGTTTAATCTGATTTATATTTTATCTCTAATGAAACATTATTTATGTATTTAACACTTTTTATAGACCACTCTAATAGCCAAAGTGGTTGCATGGAACAATAACAACGTTACATAGTTAAAATTAATGCTTTAACAGAATGTGTGGGGATGAAAATCAAAGGGAGGGTAACTTGCTGGCCAACTGAAGAGACAGATGTTCCTCCTAACATGTGATAGGGCGCAGGGTATGGGGTATGTTTCAATTCCGAAGTGTTCTTGGGATATTAGTGTCAGGTTTTGGAAAGCTCCTGCCACTTAACCGATCTCACCTCGTCTGCTTCCTGAAACAGAGAAGAGATTCTTTCTGATCTTAGCGCTTTTCTCTTTTGCGTAGGTGAATATTAGAAAACCTCTGGGTGATGAGAGTGACTTTGAAGTGCTGAGTTCTGGCCGTTATTTCATCCTCCTTCTGGGAAAGTCAATCTCGGTGACCTGGGACAGGGCCATGAGCATCTCTGTCATACTAAAAGAAAAGTACAGGGTAGGTGACGTGCTCTTTTGTCTTTTTGATACTTATTTCTGTAGTTGTTGGTTTGAAGGCCTGTTTTTAAGTCTAGGTTTGGGTTAGTAAAGGGATTTGTGGGTCTTTGTGTTTTTTGTAATTTACTTGATCATTGATTTTATATGTTGCAAACTGTTGTATGTCTAAGATAATAGCAACTCATAGCTAGCTAACTAAATACATAAATAAACATTCCTCCCAACACTTTGCTGAGTCCCAGGAATGTGTTTGGTGTAAGTTTCATCTTTAGGGGTGCTTACTGCCATATGTGATTAAACTGAATGACTTAAATATGTGTACCCTGGAGGAAGGAAGACATACGGGAGATATGCAGACATTGAGATGTCTCACCGGTATAAATCAACAAACAAGAAACAAACTTTTTCCAGAGGAAAGAATATTCTAGAATGAGAGGTCACAATAAGAGGCTCCAGGACGGTAGGAGCAACATCCGAAAATATTTCTTCGCTGAAAGGGTGATGGATGTATGGAGTGGATGAGGCAAAGCCAGTAAAGGAATGTAAAATAGCATGGGATAAACACAAAGGGTCCCTAGTGACAGGCTGGCACCAGTTTCTTGTACATGCGAAATTAACAATGACACCAGCCTTAGCCTGGCTGCACTGGTCAGACAGGTGTAACCAAGGAAAGAGAAAGTGATAGAATAAGAAGATCCGAGGGAGCCATTGGAGAGCCATTGTGGAGGACCCAGGACTGGGGGGAGGGGGAGGGTTAGAATATTAGCAGCAGTGATGGCCTTAATCTTGTTTAAAATTAAAGAAATGAAATCAAATAAAATGTTGTTCAAGTGTGCTTTGCCTATCTCTCCTCTAATGCATTGTTGGAGGAGTTGCAGATTGAATATTGCTGGGTTGTCCTTTCTGAGTTTGCACCAGAGGATATTTATCATGGCTTTCCAAGATGATTGGCCTCCAGTGAGAGTCTCCCTTAGGAAGACCCTCCCCCAGTTGCCCCATTCTTTGTTGCATATCTACAAGCCCCTGACATGGGCGCTTCTACCAAAACATGTCGAGCTTTTGATGAAGTTGTAATTACCACCAGTCTGTTGCATAAGTCACTCAATTCAACTCCAGCTGGACTTCTTTCCTAATTTTCGTTTTGTCTTCTATATGTTTTTGTCCTTGTTTGTATAATAAATTGATGTTCTGATGTTTTCTGATCCTCTTGTTGCAGTTGGATTTTCCTCTCCTCGACCTGGAATTTTGTTGCCTTTGAAATGCATCCACATCCCTATTCTGTATTATGGACACCAGGGGCTGGGCTCAGTATCTAGAAGCAGTGACAATCATAGGAGTATTTTCTAAGGAAAAGCTTCTACTACTTATGTGCAGGGCTGACCTGTGTTTTTGTACATGACCCCACTTTCTGGCCCCATTTTTCAGCCCTTATTGACTTATGCAAATGAGGCTCTGCAGTCAGTCTCTGCATATGTCCCCACATCCCTCTGCACCCCCACAGACCATTCCTGCTTATGTGCATGACTCTGGATGTGTAAGTTGCTATAAGAACAAAGTTATGCAGCTTGAATTTGGGAGGAATTCGGGACAGGACAGGGGCGTTTTAGACTATTATAGGAAGAGCGGAGAAGTTCAGTCCTTCTGTATAACTTATGTGTTCATGTTTGAACACACAAATAGCAGCGACACACTTGAAGGTGCTGAAGGGGAGTACTATTTTATGTGTATTGGTAAAAAAAAGAAAAGATTGAAAAACCCGATAGCAATAAAGTTTAATACTTCAATCTGGGGACTCATTAATTAGAATAGAGCAGTTTGACTGTGTTCCCTTGCAGCTGCTCTGCGTGCCATTTGTTATGAGATTCCCTTTCTAAACTGAAGCGTAAAAGGAATTTGTAAAAGGATAAACTTGTTTAATTTTGCCTATTCTTAGAGCACAGTATACAAGGCTGGCTGTTCATATGTGATTAAGTAAATACTGTCTCCGCAGGTTATCGAGAATAGTAATGAATTAATTTATTCCAGTCTTTATGGTGATGGCTTATGCGCTTGTGTTTTTCCCTTTGCAAGGACCAAGTCTGTGGCCTGTGTGGAAACTTTGATGGAATCCAAAACAATGATATGACGGGAAGCAACAACCAACTAGAAGTTGACCCCCGTGACTTTGGAAATTCCTGGAAGGTCAATTCCCAGTGTGCCGATGCCACAGAGGTGAAAACAATCAAATGATTCCCCTGTGTACATTGCAGATAGTGACTTCCACAGGGAAATAACCTTCAGCCCTTCTTCCATGGGTCAGATTAGCAAATTCATGTCATTGTCTGGGAAGTTTAACGCAGCTGAGCTTAACTAGAAAATTGTTTTTTGATTTATGAGTAGGGCAGTTTCTAAACCCCATGGGTAACTTGCAGACCCAAGGCCACTTCAAGGGTAATTTTAATTACATCCTGGGAGTTCGAGAAGGTGCCTACATTGCACCCTTGGCAGTACATATGGTAAAAGTACATGCGAGCAAGCCGTCATGCATACTTTTATGCCTGGCGTAATAAGAGCCATGTTACGCATGTTTATTGCCACCTATGAATTGGAAATGACTTTATAAAATTACTCCCTGAATATCTTTTTAAATAATTTCTTAAACCTTTATTGAACTTTACCAGTCAGAAATGTGACGAGAATGTCTTTAACACGAAACAGTTCTGAATGAGAGGTTATTTGCAGTGATTGTTGTAAGGCAACATCGAGCCATCCACTCCTGGTTCACTGGCTTTGATTTCTTTTGCTTGTTACGTGGGTCTGAAACAGCCACCTAAATCCTTACAGCACTGGAAAGGGTGCTTTACTGTATCGGTGACTTCCCAGCCCTGAAAGCTCTGCTGTGTTTCTTTGGATTTCATGCAGTTTGCACCTGGATCCGCCATCTCCGCATGCCATGATAATATGAAGCAGATGATTGTTGAGAACGCTTGCAATATTCTGATTGGTGACCTTTTTAAAGAATGTGCAAAACTTGTAAGTGCAGTTTCTTCTTTTTTCATTGAAATGTACTTCCACAGTGATTTTGCTTCAGATGGAACAGCTGGACACATTTGAATTCCAGAGCTCTGTTTCTATCTTTCACCAGGCAAAATCTAAGGGAAGATTTCAGCACTAGGGCACTGGCAATCCTGGGGTTCAGCTGTCTCTGCACCCTGCAATGTTGGGGACCTCTGGTCTGGTCTTGGGTCTCTTAGGAGAAGCTGGGGTCAGGCATGGAGACGATGTGCTCAGTCCCTTTTAGGAGGGAGTTCACTTGTCATGGAAAGGGTGGTCCCTGTGGGCATTAAAGCAGTCTGGAAATATTTAGTCTTAGAGGAGACAACCTTTCCAGCCCGTTAAGAGAAGCTAGCTTGCCTGCACTACCCTCATGGGAAGAGAGATGAGAGTAAAAATGCCAAATTTGTGATTTATAAACACCTAAGAATATAAGCCATAAACATAAGATTGTTTCACTTTACTTTAGCAGACTGCTGCTCAAAGGCATTTTCTTTTTTTAATTGATGGTGGTTCTACAGATAAATTTGGCCATTTTATTCACAAGACAGTCTAATTCATCCATCTAAAAAAAGGTCTGATTGTTTGGGATTTTAAATTTAATTACTCGCCTTTCCAAATGTGACTTACAGACAGAAGTTAAATGGCTACCATGTCACTAAATATGATGCTTAAATCTGTCCTGAAAAGAATACACCTCTGTGAACTTCAGATGGGTTCATTACACTCCTGTAAGGAGCCTCGGCAGGAGTGAGTATTCCAGTTTGTTTCAGGCTATGACCATCTCCCTGCTTGCTCTAGGTGAATCCGGAGCCTTACTGGGAGATCTGTACATATGACACTTGCACCTGTGAGTCCATTGGGGACTGTGCTTGTTTTTGTGACTCCATAGCAGCCTACGCACACGTCTGTGCCCAAAAGGGAGTAACAGTGCAATGGAGATCATCAAGTCTCTGCCGTAAGTACTGCCTGACAGTCCTGCCCTCCTCATTCACTGGCAGAAAGAAGCGTAGCTGCAAGAAAGGTTTACAGTTTGACTCTGGGTTCTAATCTTGCTTTTTACCACTATCTCTCTATATGGTTATAGAAAAGTGTATTTTCCTTTTTGTATCTCAGTCTCCCAAACTACAACTAGACTATATTACAATGAACAATGTTTCCTCTCTCCTTTGAAATTTGCCATGAGATGACTAACTGATTGCAATGGTCATATGACGAGGAGGCGGCTGCATGCATGTGTCAGAGGGAATATGCGGGTACATTTCTTCTCAAGGTCCATGTTAGTAGCAGGCCATTGGAGTAGATGATTTCTGGTAAGCATCAGTGACAGGTTTTCTATCTGCCGCAGACCATAATAAGCCCTGAATGATGGTGATCAACTGAAATATCCAAGAAAGACCAAAGGAAAGCACCTCATCAGCCTTATATTCAGTTGCTTTTTCATGGTACGAGATGCCAGTGTATCAAACGTATCTTCCATGGTGGTTTTATGCCAGGCCACTGACCTGGGACTTTTTTAAAAGTTGTTTCCCATTGCAGCTGGAGTGGAAGGTGGTAAACCTTTCTGGCTCCAACCTGGTGCCTTATTTTTAAGAAAGTTATCAGTGGGAGCCCAATATTACTAAAGCCCATTAGGACATATGCAATGAGTCACAAGGTTTTATTATTATTTTTTGGCAGGATGATTGGTGCCACTAAGAGATTGCTTTCTGTGAGCTAGAAAAAGTCAGGCTCATAGGTGCCGGAGGGGGGTGCCATTTCTCCAAACATGTTAGGTTTGCACATACCATGACAGTCAGAAGCCTGACTTCTAAGCCAGGGTATGTGGAGCTCTGTGGGTGCAGTGGTGCCTGAACTCCCCCCCTTCCCTCCCAGCATTGAGAAAACTCTGTCACTGTGTCCAAGGAAGGGTCATTCTTCCTGCATTTAACACCTCCAGTCATTTTGAAAAGTCAGCTCCTATGTCTAGATTTCAAATTGCCTTAGCTCCTAGGGTGACTTGTGGTTTTGTCTTATCAAACAGCAATGACATGTGAAGAAAAGAACACGCAGCGAGCAGATTACGTGTGTGAATGGAGGTACAACAGCTGTGCACCAGCATGTCCTGTGACCTGCCAGCATCCTGAACCCCCGGCATGTCCTCTGAGCTGTGTAGAAGGGTGTCATGCTTATTGCCCCCATGGTAAGCGCCATTCTGTGCACACCTCAGGGTCTGTTTTTCATATTATGATTCCTTTCTTTGACAGGATGCTGCATTGCAGGTTACTTCCTCAATACTGGTGGACAATGGGGTCAGATGCAGAAAGTAAACCTTGGATGTCACTATGGCAAGACCCATAAGCTCAAGATGAGAAAAAAACATACACACTAAGAGCTCAGGATTTGCCTCGTGTTTGATCCTCTTTTTAATTACATGATTACTAGAATCAGGTCCTATAAATGACCGTCATATTATTGGGACTGGGTGAGGTATATGATGGTTGACCTTGCATCTTCCTGCTGCTGTTGTGGGGGTTCCAGTTCAATCAGTACCTGACCCAACAAGGGCTATAGTGCCATGAGACTTTGTTAATAACTACCCTGGGGGTGCGGTTTCCACTGTTGTTACTACCTAAGTCTCCTCCCTTTTCAATGAAGCCCATCACAGCTGCAGACCTTGGGACCTTTCAGGACCTCATACACATGCACTCTGAAGTTTTCCCAGAGGTGTCACTGCTGTGTAATTGCTTGAACGCCCTCTTCCTCGGGAACTGTGAATATTGTCCCTGCAGTACTCCTAGGCTGCTGATAAATTCAGATTTCTGGTGATCATCCACAGTAGCAACACCTTGACATAACTAAAGTTACAAAAGGTGATAGGAACTATGTAGGAAGCATATTCAAACATTTTCAAGACTTATTTCTTCTCAAAAATGATAAAAACTAAGAAAGTCAAGGCAGAATCATTGATGTAATGAATGTTAGGATTATAAAATAAAATTAAGGAAAGTCATGCTTCTTTGCCATTTCCCAATCACTGGCCTGGCATCACCTGAATATGTTAGATCTAAGATGTTGAGCCTGGTTGGTCCCTGAAGACTTTTAATGTGAGAGTTTATGAAGTAATGTTTTATAAGATGGACTCTGTCAGGGAACTTTATAAAAATTTTTCTGCATGTAATCCATGTTTTGTATGCAGAAAACAGTTGTTCTTAAATTGCCTGGAGGAAAAAACACAAAAAAAGACAGAACTTACTTTTATGTGATCTGTAAGTTCTGATGCACACGTCTCTTTTATAAAAGGAGGCAATTTTATTACAGGACGACTAGGTAGGAAATCCAAGTAGACACCATGCCTCTTCCCCAGAGCATCCCGACACCCAGGCGACATGAAAGCAGGTACAACTATTCTGTGTACCTTCTTTATACTCAGGAAAAGCCCTTTCCATTGGAAAAACAGGGTTTACCCACAAAATAACGTTTATGAAATTAACCCCATCAATACATGCACCATTCTAAATCCTTAGTAGTACAGATGTATGAGCTTTGTGTAGCACCGATCAAAGATCTCAACCTGGTCTTGGGGTTCCACCCAGCTAGCTGAGGTTTTTGGGAGAACTGCTACTACTTCCCAATGCTATGACGTATCATTTCTATAGCGCTACTAGATATATGCAGCGCTATTCTGTACACATTCACAAAGGAGAGAGTCCCTGCTCCTCAGAGGTTGTCATCTATTCAAAACAGATAAACAGGACCAATAAGAGAATTATACTGTTATGCTTATCATGGTTAAAAACAATATGGATATAAACAGAAGAATTAGAGAGTAAGATTTTAAAGCAGCCTCAAAAGCTGGCCTTTTAGACTGGATCTGGATAAATCTGAAGAGGCAGTGTGATGCACCAACTTAGGAAGTGTATTTCAGGCACACAGCACAGTATACAATAGAGGTAATGTATGCAAATATGATCATGCATATTCGTAGTGGCTACCCAAAATCCTACTAGACCATTGATTCCTGAAGCCTGGGCTTATAATCGTGGACACAGAGAGTAATTATATGTGCAAGTCCTGGATTTCCTGTAGGTTATCATACTTCTTACTGGAACAGCAGAAAAGGTTTAATGGTTTAGGTCTTACAGAGATATATCACTTTAAAAATAATCATCTACCAAAGTTCAAAGGTTATTCAGTTTGAAAATGGAAAAGTCCCAGAGATGCCAAGCACTGGTGATCTTTGGCACTCGTGTGCCTACCTCATAGTTTCTTTGCAATTTACAAAGATGCTAGGACAATCTCTGGAAGAAGGCGGGCAGTGAAACCAAGCACCAGCGTCTTCCATATGCACCATGGACCTTCTCCAGACTTGACATTACAGAACAGATGTGAATATGGTAGACGTTGCTGCTTGGTTTTGCTGCACTGTTTCTCCAGAAGATTTTTCGAGTGCCTTTGTGGAGAACCCCGAGGCAGGCACGAGAATGCCACATCATCGTGGGTATTGGCAGGGCCGCTTCAACCCCTTATGGGCTCTGGGCAAACTTTGAAGAATATCCCCACCCCTGTTCCCAGGCCCCCCACAGCAAGAGAAGAGAGGGGCATGGCCATGATTGCAGCCCAGATGCAAGCTTTCTGTCCGCGGGATCTCTTCTCCCATAGGATCTTTGCCATGACTGTGGCTATCCCCTTCTCTTCTGCCTACGGGAGAGGGGATCCTTGCAGGCAGAAGAGAAGGGCATGAGCACGATCACGGTCCAGATGCTGCCCATTATCAGAGCTGCTTTCACCTATGGGCAGCAGGGCAACTGAGGCCCAGTTGTGCAGGCGCCTGGAGTAGCTGCCCCTTTTGCCCATTGGTAAAAGCAACCTTGGGTATTGGGTCTGTGCATCACTGGGATTTTACTGGGATTATACTAAAAGTGATAATACCTTTTCACATCTTTGAGGCCTTAATCATTGCAGATTTGTTAGGTTCAGTTACTTTCTTTGTTGCATGGATACTAACACATGGCTTACCTTTGCTTTTTTTAACTTTTATTTCTTTTCATTTCTCTTTGGTCCTTGCTTCTCTTTGCTTTTTATTTCTTGGTTTTAGTTTCTCTTTGACTTTGGTTTCTTGTTTTGAGTTTCTCTTTAACTCATATCCCTTTTTTTTTGGTCTTGGTTTCTTTTATTTGGTTTCTCATTGGTTGTTGCTTTGTATTTTATTTTGTATACCTTTTCTTAGCATAGTGTAAGAATTATCCTAATATTTTATTGTATTTGAGCTTTGAGACCGCCTGGATCCCTGCTTCAAGTATTTCTTTATTTAAAGAGACACTGTGCTGGAGAAATAAAAACTGAAAATTTCAAAAAGGCAGATCTTATTAATTCACACTTATCTGCTGCTGCTTGTTCAGTGAGGATTTTGACAAATGTTAAGTACATCTGTTTTAGAGTAGAGAAATCTGCACCACTGATATTTCATTGGCTTTCGAGCACCTGTACCAAACCCAAACTCCAGTCACTTTCCAAGTTTGCAAACCATTGGTTCAATTACATCAGTTTCATTGTTTCACAAACTTGTGTGGATTCTGTGTTCTTGTGAAACAGGGAAGATATTGGATGAGATCTCGCAGACCTGCATTGATCCTCAAGAATGCCCCGTGTGTATACTAGAGGGTCGCCGGATTCCCCATGGAAAGAAAATCATAGTCAACAGAGATGACCCTGAAAGATGCCAGTCTTGGTAAAGTAGAGCTTACTTTAGAACAAATGTTTAATGGCTGTTCTTTATCTAGTGAGATACAGCCTTCAAAGGATATTTATCTTTTTGAATTTTCTTGTGTTCTTGCACCAGGGGATGGGCTGCCAAAGGTTTATCTAGAGGGGACCTATAGGCAGTGGATGATGTGGGGTACAGGGATGGGTTTGTTCTAGGCAGGGTTCGGGTTTGCTGTTGTTATCTGTTTTAAGATCTTAGAAGGAATTGTATTCTCTGGGAACAAGCAGGAAATCAGTCCTCACATATGGGTGACGTTGACGCTGACGGAATCCTCATGGAAGCATATACCCAGCTTTCAAAGAAAGCCTTTGGGAGATGCCAACATGCATGCGTGGTGCCCTTCCTACTCAAGGGTGCCATCTTGCTCAGTCTTCTTTTTTCCGCAGAGCCCTTCAGATGTCTGACTGGTCTTTTCCCGAAAAAGATGATATTTCTCTACCTGAGTTTCATACTCTCTCCGATACTGCACCGGTACACTTCCCACCACTTGAACTTGCTGCCCTGGCATCGAGTCTTGGGTTCTTATCTTTTTTCTCCTTTTTGTGCATTCATGCCTTTTTTCGCAACTTCAACCTCGCTGGGGTACTTTTTTCCCCCATGGCTAACAAGGGCTTTAAAAAGTGTGATCGGTGTGCTAAAATAATATCCCTCTCAATTTTGTGTGAAAATAATATCCCTGACACACAAATGCTGCCTTTGCTGCCTGGGACCGGATCACGACCCCACGGCATGCGGCCTCTATAAAAAGATGTCCACCAAGGCCCCACAGTAGTCAAAATAGATAAATATCTAAATAAATGTGTGTTCTCTTTCTTTTCTTTTTCCTCCCATGCGTGTTATCTTTCTGTTGTTCACATGAAGAGTATAACTATGTTTTCTCCTGGAATATGTAGTATGGTATGGAAAGTAACTCTTCTAAAGAGCTAACCTGCTGCAATCCTCACACAATATTGTGACAAGCTTTGCGGTAGTACGTCACTGCTGTAACTAGAGCAAGGACCCAAGAGCGAAAAGCGGAAGTGAATTTTCTGATTCATCATTGTTGGACCTGTATCAGCTAATATTTGCTATGGAAATATTGTGGTTTGCCAGCAATAGCCCAGCTTATTCTACTGAATAGTATTTTATAACAGGTCATCTAGGTAGGGAGGCCAAGTGGGTACATAATTTATAAAAAAATATAGGTACTTATGTTTCTTTACAAAATGCTAAGGGCAAACCAGCAGAAATTGTGACCAGACTAAAAGTGGATGTCTACACCTGCGTAAGAGCGGTTTATTTTATTTATTTGCATTTAGCTCAGATTTTTTTCAGTAGTTCAAGGTGAGTTACAGTCAGGTAGTGCAGGTATTTCCCTGTCCCTGGAGGGCTTCCAATCTAGACTTATAGCTGAGGTAATGGAGGGTTAAGTGACTTGCCCAAGGCTATGAGGAGTGCTAGTGGGAATCAAATCCTGCTCCTTCTGATTCTCAGGCCACTGTTATAACCACTAGTAGGTAAAGTATGCATGTAGATGGATATTTAAAAAATATATGCATGCAGATTGCAACTGCTCTCACACGCCTTCCAGCCTCTGCCCCTGGGTTGCTTAAATGTACATTGCCTTCATGTTGCTGTTGTATTGGTTCATTTGGATGTTAAATTCAAGAGCAAACAGCCACATGTGCATGGTATTTAATAAGCTATTTAATATGACAATTAGCTAGGTAATATAACAACAAGTTAGTGACATTATGATGACCACCCACAATGCATCACCGAACTCTGCCATCATCGCAGCCCCTTTATCGTCAGCTGGGAGAGCCACAGTGAAGGTGACATTGCAATGACAACCCGCATCACTGAACTCTGCCATCATCGCAGCCCCTTTATCGTCAGCTGGGAGAGCCACAGTGAAGGTGACATTTGCAATGACAACCCGCATCACTGAACTCTGCCATCATCGCAGCCCCTTTATCGTCAGCTGGGAGAGCCACAGTGAAGGTGACATTGCAATGACAACCCGCATCACTGAACTCTGCCATCATCGCAGCCCCTTTATCGTCAGCTGGGAGAGCCACAGTGAAGGTGACATTGTAATGAGAACCCGCATCACCAAACTCTGCCATCATCACAGCCCCTTTATCATCAGCTGGGAGAGCCACAGCGAAGGCTGCAGAAAGGTCTGGGACCCCTCACGTGCTGGCCAGGCGGACATCAGCTCTCTGCCTGTCCTGAATTTTCTAGCTCTTTTTATGGGCTGTAACAAATGTGTCACAGCTGGACAGCATGACTCCTCACGTGAGGTTTTCCCTACAGATATTCTCCACGCCATACACCTTTGATAAACAGTAATTTCTGACCAGGCCTTCTCCAGCCTTTGTTTGTTCTCCGAGTTAATAAACAATTCTGGTCAGTCATTCCCTACACCTTTGGTCTCCAGGCTAGTAACAATTCGGGTACAGCTGGCTCAGCATGATTCCTCACATACAGGCTGGTTCAAAAGTGCAATATTCCTTGCTGATTCTAAGAAATCTTTAATTTTTATTACAGCTGTGCATATTGTTATGAACGACCCTTGGGGAATTTTATAAAAGGTCTCTACACAGAAAAAAGCCATTATAAAATTACCCTGTGAGGGGCTTCTCTTGGTTTCCACATGCTACAGAGTGAAGTCATTAAAACCTTATGGGTGTAGCTTTAGAAGTTGTGCCTAGATTTATGTGTGTGTTTATGTGCATGGATCTGGGCATTTTCATCCTATATTCACGTAAATGGTTATTTAACTCTGAAAGTATGCATTTTGAGCCGATTGCGCACACTTTAACTGTGGGGGAGTATATGGGTAGAGGCTGGACAGGACATGGGTGGAGTGCAAATTCCAAAATACCAGAATTTATGTGAATTCTTGAAGTCCTAGGTGTGGGTCTTCACACCATTCATAGAGCTGTCTCATGCGTTAAGTTAATTTGCATTTTCAACCGCTTACACCCTTATTTTATAAAATACGGGGTCGATATTCGGCAGTGGTGGCCAGTGCTCTTAAAGCACCTCGCCACCACTGCTTTAATTAAAACCAGATATTCAGCGCTGGAGTTTATTCTACATCTGGTGCTAAATATCCAGTTTTGCTGGACAGAGCGAGGGCTAGCTGATTAGTGGTGATATTTAGCCAGTAACTGGATAGCAAAAACTGCAAAAACTGCATCCTGTTAATGGCCGAATATCACTGCTTACTGATTAACTACTGGGATCACCCAGCTCTGCCCACAGACTGCCCGGTTTTAATTGGGCATCTTTCCTGCAATCTGTGGGGATGTTCAGTGGCACTATCGGGATTGCTGGGGTTTGGTCGGCTAGCAGATCCTGATCACTCTTTTGAATATCCCCCTTTCATGTGCATGCTTTACTTTAGAAACTAGGCATGAAATATGCATGTAAAAATGTGCATTAATTTAGACACACCCTATAACATTACCCTCCAAGAGGGTGATTCTCAGATTCATTCGCGCAGGTAGAACAGTGCTTTACCTGTGGACATTGTCCTTTACAAAACTGCCTGAGAAGTCCTTCCTGAATGCAGGTAAAAGTTACATAATGCCTAAAGTTTCACAGGATGGGCAATTTTCAAAAATCCTGTTTTACTCAGGGAGATATTCATGTAAATGGCTAAATGTTTTTGAAAATTACCCCTTCTATGGGCCTGATTTAGAGTCATGAATTACGGGGCTGCACGTCCCGATGGGTTGAACAGTCCTGCAATCTGTCCGGACCCTATTCCCCCTCCTGCTTTCCCTGAACGGTTAGAGCTGCAGGACAGGGAGAGCTGGTGGGGGGCAGGAGGGGATGGGATCTGGGCAGAGTGGAGGTAGGCTGAGCTGGCAGGACGTACAGGGCCGATTCAGGTCAGGGACCTGTACATCCTTCCAGGTCAGAGGGAACATGCTGATTATTCTACCTCAATCGGTGGGGCAATTGGGTCTGGGGATCCCCCTCAGGGCTAGGGCGAGGAGCAGAGCAGTCTCCACCGCCTGATCCAGGCCCTGACTGGCCAGCCTTGGGTCGGGTGGTGGGGAAGAGGGGGGTTTAGCTGCATGAGCCAGGGGCAGCTGCAGGGAGGATGTCCCTGCAGGCAGACAGGGGCATGCTGGGCCGTCCTTGGGCCTGATTCTATGGATCACGGGAACATTTTCTTCCCGCTGTCCAGAATCGGGTCCTATCGGGCACATCTTGCTTGGGGCCATCCAGACAGCCTGGACATGCCCCTTCGTGAATCAGACTCCACCTGTAACTGCAGTAGATTCTTGTCCATGGGAACCTGTATTGGCTGCATGTTTTTTGGTGAAGTGATTGTGTGCATGCCACAGCTGGCCACGGCCAACTGTAGAATTACCTATCATGACACTGCATAGACATAATGAACATTTGCTGTGCTATGTTGTTTCTTGCAGTCATTGTGAAGGAAATAAGCTGCTATGTGAAACCTGTGTGGTATCTACTGTACTCTTACCAACAACCATGGCCACAGGTCTTCCATCAACTCCTACACCAGAAGACATTGATAATGTGCCATCAGACAAGTTCTACTGCAGCAAAATGATGGATCTTGCGTTTTTGGTAGATGGTTCCTCCAAGCTGTCTGAAGATGACTTTGAAATGGTGAAGTCCTTTATTGCCAGCATGATGGAGAAACTTTACATTTCACAAAAAAGGATCCGTGTGTCTGTTTTACAGTATCACTCAGGTTCACATATCTACTTTGCGCTCCAAGATCTGAAGACAACAGATGAGCTGATACGGATTGTCCAGGGCATGAAATACACTGGCAGTCAGTATGCTCTCACCAATGAAGGGCTCAAATATGTTGCCCATTATGTGTTTGGAAAAGCTAAAAGAGAAAATGCACCCAAAATAGCCATCCTACTGACAGCCAGTACATCTCCACGCAGTATTAAGCCTATTCTATCACGTGTAGCAAAGCAGAACATTACGGTGATATCAATAGGGTTGGGACCATATATCAGCAGTGAACAGATCAATCTGATTACAAGCCAGTCCCCCAACAATAAGGCCTACATATTGAATAGTGTGTATGAGTTAATGGACCACAGAGATGAGATCATACATTATCTGTGTGATATTGTGCCCACTAAACCCCCTCCAGTAGTAAAAGTTGCTACCCAAAAGCTCTCCATTACTTCTACCCCTCTGCTAAGGAAAGCAACCATTTCACCCATTTTTGGACACCCAAATATAAGTCCTTTACCTACAACGTGGAGTAGCACTAAGGTGCTTGATGTTGTTTTTGTCATTGAAGGCTCTGATAAAGTAGGAGAGGATAACTTCAACAAAACCAAGACCTTTATCGAAAATGTGATTCAAAACATGAATGTGAGGGAGGAAGCCATCCATATTACCATCATACAATACTCGTACACAGTGACTGTGGAGTATGAGTTCACTGAAACACAGTCAAAGGAAAGCATTATCCAGCGAGTGAGGGAAATGCAGTACAGAGGAGGAAATGCCACAAACACGGGTCAGGCCCTCAGCTACATCAGCGAGCACACCTTTTCTACCAGCACCGGTAGTAGGGATCAAGTGCCGCGCTTAGTGTACATGGTAACCAGCAACCCAGCCACTGATGTTATTACAAAGGTTCCAGAGGACATAGACATTGTACCTATTGGTGTAAGCACCAATGTAAACATACATGAGCTTGAATTAATAAGTCAACATAATACACCAATACTGATAGACAGCTACGACACACTTGATATCAAAATACCTGAACTGGTGCTTCAGAAGTGCTGCTCCCCAGACCATATTCCAGCAACTGTGATGATTATGACAGCACCAACACACAGTACAACAGGTAAGGCAGTAAAGCAGTACACAATTCTAGGATTAAGAATAAATCCAGTAAGAAGATATTGAGTTCACCTCATATGTATATATATATATCTCCCTGTATTCTATTAGTTTCTTATTTATAAACAATGTTAATCAACTACTTGTTTGATTTGGAAGATATAACCAAAAGGAATATTCTTTTCATGAGGCCAGTTAAAAGGTGGTTACTCTGTCCTTTGTGGGACTGGGAACATTATGTATTGTCTAGCGTAAAGGTACAATCCTGCATGCTCATTTTTCCTCATATCTTGGGTAAAAGAAGGCTTGAGAACACCCTCCTGATAATAACTCACTCAACCACCAGCTTAACCCTTTTTATCCTCTCAGCCCTAGCTCCCCCCCTTCTTTCTCCTCTTATTTCCTCTCCCCCTTGATCTATGTATAAGCTTCAACAACCTTCATGTAAATAGTTACAAGTGTGCCAACACTCACCACTCCTTCTTTATGGGTATAGTGGGTATGTAAATAGTTTGTTGTAATATAGTTCAAAACATTGTTCATTGTAACTGTTACCTGTTCAATGTAAACTGCCCCTGATCATTGGAAGGGGCAGTATAGAAAAACTGTTCAAATAAAATAAGATAAATAAAACACCTCCAGGTCATTGTGAGAATAATCTGAACTGTACTTTATACCTCTACAGTGCCATGCAGCAAGCCAATGGATGTGATGTTCATTCTTGACGGAAGTTCAAATATCAAAGCATCTCAGTTTGAGGAAATGAAGACATTTCTAAAGGCATTTATAGAAAAGGTTGATATTGGTAAGTGAATCACCTCAGTGGAATGGAATTGAAGTAGGGTCCTGCAGAGGACCCGGGGCAGTGAATGTGTATGAATTTAATGAAATTTAAAATTTGAAAAAACATAGAAAAGTTGAGAAGTACACAGATTTTAATTGCCGACTGTTTAAAATTTTACCACAACTCATAAACAGGTAGACAAAGGTGAGTCGGTTGATATAGCATATCTGGACTTTCAGAAATCCTTTGACAAGGTCCCTCATCAGAGACTTTTGGCAAAACTAAAAAGTCATGGGATAGGAGGTGATATACTATTGTGGATCAGGAACTGGTTAAAAGATAGAAAGCAGAGGGTAGGGCTAAATGGCCAATTTTCCCAGTGGAAAAAGGTGAATAGTGGAGTACCCCAGGGATCTGTGCTGAGTCCGCTGCTTTCTAACATATTCATAAATGACCTGGAAAAGGGAATAACGTGTGAGGTTATCAAATTTACAGATGACACAAAACTATTTAAAGTTGTTAAAACCCAAGAGGATTGTGGAAAATTGCAAGAGGATCTTGATAAATTGGAAGACTGGGGATCCAAATGGCAGATGAAATTTAATGTGGACAAGTGCAAAGTTATGCACCTAGGAAAGAACAACCCAAACTATGGTTACACGTTGCAAGGTTCCACAATGGGAACCACCACCCAGGAAAAAGATTTAGGTGTCATCGTGGATAACATGTTAAAATCCTATGCCCAGTGTGCAGCGGCGGCCAAGAGAGCAAATAAAATGCTAGGTATCAAAAGGAAAGGAATGGAAAATAAAACAAAGGATATTATAATGCCTCTGTATCATTCCTTGGTGTGACTGCACCATGAATATTGTGTGCAATTCTGGTCACCGTATCTTAAAAAATATATAGCATTATTAGAAAAAGAACAGAGAAGAGCCACCAAAATGGTAAAGGGGATGGAAGGATACTCCTATGAAGAGAGGCTAAAAAGGTTAGGGCTCTTCAACCTGGAAGAGACGGCTGAGGGGAGATATGATAGAGGTCTATAAATTAATGAACGGAGTGGAACGGGTAAACATAGATTGATTGTTTACATCATCAGAATATGATAAGACTAGGGGACATACAATGAAGCTACAGGGTAAACTATTTAAGACTAATAAGAGAAAATATTTTTTCACTCAATGTGTAATCAAACTCTGGAATTTGTTACCGGAGGATGTAGTAAAGGCTGTTAGTGTAGTTTTTATTTTTATATTTACATTCTCTTATATACTGTGCTATTCTGCATCAGTGTGGTTTACATTGAACAACTGAAATTACATTGAACAGGGCATTATAACTTGGAGATAACTATTTTACAGGGAAGATGGGCTATGGAGGGTTAAGTGGCTTGCCCAAGACCGCAAGGAGCACCCGTGGGGCTAGAAACCCCAGTCCTTCCGGCCCAAGGTTGCTGTCCTCTAGTGGGATTTGAACCCCTGACCTTCCAGCCTGAAGTACCTTGCCCCAACCACTAGGCCACTCCTCCACTCCTATAGTTGGGTTTAAAAAAGGTTTGGACAGGTTTCTGGAGGAAATGCCCATAAACCATTATTAAAAGACACGGGATATCACTGCTTGACCCAATACAAGCATTGAGGAACCTGTGTCTTCTGGAGAAACTGCTAGATACTGTGAGACCATGCCGGTCCTAGGCGGTTGCCTAGACCCGGGATAGCCTGGAGTTGTGGTAAATAAAGGACACTGTAGTCGTGATCCAAATGAAATTAAAGTTGGGTTTTATTCCCCTTCCCTTGAGGATGTCGTAGAATAAGGGACAACATAAAGAACGGTTGTTTTCACCAGGGTAAAGGATGTTTAACCAATAATAATCATGCTTCTTTCCAGCAATAAAGTCCAACACTTTTCTTTTTTTTTTATATTTGACTCTTTATTCACAACAGATAATAAACAAATACAAACAACTCTTGCAGGCAGATATACAATACACTGAGCTGCATAGCTACACACCCCCGCAATCAGAGTCCATATCCCTCAGCAAGCAGCTAGCCCCCCACTTCCCTGCATATCCAAAACCGCTGTTGTGAAGGATTTTATATAAGGCCCACCCAATGGTCGCAAAACAGGGACCACCCCCAGCCCCCCCCTCCCCACCCCCCCCGAACTCCACCCCCCCCCCCTTATCCCCCTCTCTCCCCCCAGAGCCTCCTTCCCCCCCCTTCCACCCCCCCTCCCCTCCTCCCCTCTCTAGCCCCAACCCCCCTCCCCTACAGGCCCCCCACTAATACTGGGTATCTTTGCGAAGATATTTCATTACCTTTTCCCACCTCTGTTCAAAAGTATCCACCCGTTGTCGCCGCGCTGCGGTCAACTTTTCCATCAAATACACCTGTCGCAAGCGCTCCACACAATGCCCCACCTGTGGCGCGTCCCTCTGCCGCCAGCGATAGGCCAGCTCACAGCGGGCCGTACTCAAGCATGCCTGGATCTGCCGCTGGTCCCCTACAGGCCCCCCCTCCCTCCACCACCCCATTAGAAACCCACTCGGGTCTAACAACACCTCTCGGCCCACCACCTCTGCGATCCACCCCCGAATCTGCCTCCAATAAAGCTGTATCTGCGGGCATGTCCACCAAATATGGTAGAACATGCCCACATCCCCGCACTCCCGCCAGCAAAGGTTAGACACCCCAGGATACATCCGGTGCAAGCGATCGGGAGTGTAGTACCACCGCATAACCACCTTGCACCAATTCTCTCGGATGGCTACCGACCAGGGCAGCAGCCGCAACTGGTCGAACACCTGCTTCCATTGCCCCTCGTCAAGCACCGCGCCCATGTCCCCTTCCCACTCCCGCTGGTACCGATGCTTCCCCCTCAGGGGCCCCTGGATCGCCCAGGAGAGGACCGAGATAAGTCCCGGGGACGTCCACTTCCCATACCAAACCACCTCCAAAGGGGTATAATCCCGAACCATCCCCTCCTTCCCGAGTTTCTGCCGGAGAAAGGAAACTACTTGCCCGTAGTAAAAGCGGTCCCCCTCTCTCAGCCCATATTGCTCCTGCAAAGACGCAAACGGTACCCACTCGCCCCCATCAAGAAACTGATAGAAGCAGCACAGGCCCCCCTTCGCCCACTGCCTGTAGCCTCCCCCCTCCCTCCCCGGGCGAAATTCTGCCGTTTGGCACAACTCCCGCATCAATGAGAAGCCCCCTCCCCCTCCCTCCTCACCCCCTTTCTAGCCTTGTCCCACTCCCCAAGCACGTGTCACACATATGGGCTATCCCCCTCCCCTAGTTCCCGCTCTCCCTTGCCCATCCAGGGGAGCCCCGCCAAGGACCCACCCCGTCGACTATGCTGTTCTAGTGCCACAAAGGTCTTTCCCTCCCCCCCCCCTCCAATCCATCACATGCCGCGCCTGAGCGGCCCAGTAGTAAGCCTGCAGATTGGGGACTCCCAAACCCCCTTCCTCCCGCCGCCGATATAGTACGGCACACGCCACCCGGGGGGGACGCCGCCGCCAAATGTACTGGTTCACCTGTCGCTGCATACGCCGCATATGCGCTCCCGGGATGGCCACTGGCAGAGCCTGGAAGTAATATAGGACTCGAGGAAGGATATTCATTTTTACTGAGGCAATCCGGCCCAGCCAGGAGACCTCATAGCCCACCCACTGCTGTAGATCCCGCTCTATCTCCTTCCATAATTTACCATAGTTAGCCAGATAGAGCCCGCTAGGCTTCAGGGTAATATTAACCCCCAAGTAGCGGATAGCTCCCTCCTTCCACCGAAACGGGTAGTCGCGCTGCAGCCCCGCCAGCCTGGCCACTGGCAGAGTTAGATTCAGGGCCTCCGTCTTGTCGGGGTTCATTTTGAACCCAGACACCTCCCCATATTGCCCCAGCAAGTCAAGAATCTCAGGCAGGGATTCCTCCGGCTGCGTTACCGCCAAAAGAACATCATCCGCAAACAGCGAGATCTTATGGTGGCCGTCCCCCTTCTGCAGCCCCTGCACCCGCCCATTGGCTCTAATGGCACAGGCCAAGGGTTCAATGGCGATGGCAAAAAGGAGAGGAGACATCGGGCAGCCCTGCCGGGTCCCCCGCTCCAGCTCCAAGGCCCCCGTGTATCGCCCATTAACTTTAACCCTAGCCTTAGGGCTCCTATATAGGGCCTGCACCCATCTCAGGAACTTAGGGCCTATACCCATCCGTTTCATCGTTAGAAAGAGGAAACCCCAGTCCACCCTGTCGAACGCCTTCTCGGCGTCGACAGACAGCAGCATGGCCTCTACCCCCTGATCTTGCACCCCCCAGACAACTTCCAACGCCCTCTTGTTATTATCCGAAGCTTGTCGCCCCTGGATGAAACCAGTTTGATCCAGCCCAATCTACCCGGGCATCTTCGGTGCCAGCCGATTGGCCAGGACTTTAGCAATAATTTTAACATCTACATTCAGTAAGGAGATAGGCCTATACGACTCACAGTATAACGGATCCCTGCCCGCTTTAGGCAGCACCGTGATCCCCGTGGTGAGCATATCTGCTGACAAACACCCGCCTTCCCTCTGTACCCCATTCACCACCCGAACCAGCCGGTCTAAAAGTTCCTCGCGGAAGACTTTATAGAAGGCCCCCGTCAACCCATCCAACCCCGGGGCTTTCCCCGCCGGCAGCCCCTTGAGGGCCTGCGCCACCTCCTCCCTAGTGATGTCTTGCTCTAGGGCTTGTGTCGCCTCCTCATCCAAGCACCGCAACTCTACCCCATCAAGATAGGCCTCCCTAGCCCCTACCCTCTCTCCCTCCGGTTTCTTATAAAGGGCCCGATAGAATTGACAAAAGCGCTCCCCGATCTGCTTCTCCGTCTTCAGCTGCTCTCCCGCCGCCCCAACCAACCCCCCTATCGAGGTCTGAGCCTCCCGCTTCCGTAGTTTATTGGCCAGTAAGCGGCCTGCTCTATCCCCCCATTCGTAATAGCGCTGCTTTAACCGCGTTAGCTGGAACCCGATCTCATCCACCTGCAATTTATTCAGCTCCATCCGCAGCTGGTTGAGGCGCCGAAGGTCCCTCTTATTCCCCCGCCCTTGGTAGAGCTCTGTCACCCGTTTAATCTCGGCTTGGAGCGCCTCCTCTTTCGCCACCCGCTGTTTTTTAAAACGGGAGGACCACATCACTAGCCTCCCTCTCACCACCGCTTTCATCCCCTCCCACAGACCCACCTCTCCCACATCCCCTGTGTCATTTAGCTCCCAGTACTCCCGCAGGCACCCCTTCACGTCCTGTACCACCTCTGCATTCCGGAGCAAACTCTCGTTAAGTCGCCAAAAACGGACACCCCCCCTTCCCTAGAACTCCCCACACTCACCCAGGTCGGGGCATGGTCCGACCACGTTAAGTTCCCTATTTGCGCGTCTTGGACCCGGGACTTCCACCCATCCGGGAGCAGGACATAGTCGATCCTGCTATAGCTATCGTGGGGAGCAGAGTAAAAAGTGTACTCCCTACTTCCTGCATGCAATTGTCGCCACACATCACTTAAACAGTGCGCAGCCAAGATACACTTGAGAAGCTTCCGGGCCTTCCCCTTCCCATCTCCCCCCCCACCTGCCTATCCCACCGTGGGTGTAAGGCCAAGTTGAAGTCACCCCCCATAATTAACTTCCCTTGGACATGCCTAGATAAGAAGACCTGCACCTCTCCCCAAAATTCCGCTTGCTGCGCGTTAGGAGCATATATATTTACCAGGGTGACCCGTTCCCCCTGCCATTCCTCCCCCCAATAAAAGCACCCGACCAGCCTCACCCCTCTCCACCCTATCCACCCGGAATGTACTATCCCGTCTGACCAGCACCACTACACCCCCCTTTTTGCCCGCAGTCTCCCCCCTCCCGCTCCCAAAATACTGATGAGGGTAGCGGGCGTTCTTCAGCAGTCTCTCGTGCTTCCTGCGCAAGTGAGTTTCCTGAAGCAACACTACTTCCCAGTCAAGCCGTGTGACCTCTCTATAGAGTTGCCGCCGCTTCTGGGGGTTATTAAGCCCTTTGACATTGATTTTATTTATTTATTTATTTAATTGGATTTCTATACCGCCTTATCATACAATCAAAGCGGTCTTGATGGATCCTATCCTCCCCATTCCAACCTATCTTGCACCCCCCTTCCTCCCCACCCAGTATCGTCGGCCCTCAGCTGCTTATCCCCCAGCCCTCGCCCCCCCTTCCCCCCAACCCCCCCCTGCCCCCCTCCCCAGCCCCCCCTCCCCCCCGCCCCCCCCGCCCCCTACCCCTTGTCCCGCCCTTCATACCAACTCCCTCCAGAGTCACCCCAACCCCCCCAGCAACCGTCCCCGGGCGCTGCAACAGTCCCCCTACCCACTGCCTGCCCCCTCCCCTCCCATCCCCCCGCCTCCCGCCCACACCATCACCCTTCTCCCCACATGCAACAAGGTACCCCACATACAGTATCTGCAGTTGTTACTATTATACAGCAAACCAAATAACAACTTATCGTACAATATGACCAACACTCTACATTCCCCCCCACTGCCTCCCCCAGCGTCCCCGTAGTTCCTCATGCAGTGTAGGCTCAATGTTGGGACAACGCCTCCCAACACACGCCCATCCAGCGCAGTGGGGTTGAGCAAATCACCAGAGCTGAGGTCCCGTGGGCCATTGTACAAAGCAGGGCAACAGGCCCTGCTGTAGGCCCGCCCGAGGTCCCCCCCCCCCGGTCCACGCTCCATCCTTCGCGGGGGGGAGAAGTTGTAGACAGGGTCTGGCAGCACACCATCTACAGGCATTGCTAGCCACAAAGTCACCTCCACCTCAATAATAGTCCCGAGGCCCTGAGGATACTGAGTCACTTGATCAGGGCCCCGGGTCAAGACCCAAACAGAAACAGTAGGGGCTGCCAAGATGCAGTTCAGGCCCCTTTGTCGTCCCCCACCAAGGGTCTCTCTTTGCCTCCAGATAGCCGGGTTAGCCGCCGGCTCTTGCTCTTGCTCCCGACCCTCTGCCATTTCGTCGTCGCTGGCCGTTCTTGCAGGCGTTGACCCTTCAGCATGCTCTGTAGCCGTGCCTCCGGGAGGTTGTCCACCCCCATTTCTTGCAGGGTCTGCCAAGCCTCCTCCACGCTCTGAATGCGCCGGGTGTTACCTTTGATGGTCACCAGAAGGCCAAATGGGTATAGCCATCTATATCGCCACCCCTCACGGCGCAGCACTGAGGTGACTTCGCGGAGCTCCCACCGCCGCTGCAAGGTGCCAGCCAAGAGGTCTTGGTAGATTTCTATTTTGGCCCCCTCCCATTGGTAAGGGCCCAGCTTCCGCGCCGCCGCTAGGAGCTTCTCCTTCAGCTTGTAAGAGCTCAGGCAGGCAATCACATCCCGGGGTTTATTGTCTCGCGGGGGGCCTAGGCTCCGATGGGCCCTGTCCATGAGCGGCGGGCCACTCGCCCCCTCCCCCTCGGGGTGAACTTCCTTTAGGATGGCGGAGAACTGCCGCAACAGTGTCCCTTCACAATCTTGGAAGCGCTGCTCCTCCGGTAGGCCCCGCACCCTCACATTGCTCCGACGTGATCTGTCCTCTAAATCCTCCGTCTTCACCCGGAGTGCCTCCTGTGCCTGCCGCAGCTCCTCCCAGCCACTCCGCAGCACATTCACCGCCTCCTCTTGTTGCTCTAGGCGCTCCTCCACCATTTCCACTCGGGTACCGATCTCCTGCACATCCTGCTTGAGCACCGACAGCGTCTCCCTCAATTCTTTCGTGAAGGAGCCCATTTCCGCCTTCATCTCGTCCTTAAACTCTGCTTTAAAGGCTGTAAGCCATGTTTTCAAACTCTCCATCGAGTCTGGGCCGCCATCGGAGTCGCCTTCTGAGTCGGACCTCTCCGTCTCCTCGCCCGCCACGCGGTCGGCGGGCCCTCTCTCCTCCTTCCCTCCCAGCATATCGTAAGAGGAGCGGAATTCGGACAGCCGCGCTTTCACAGACATCCTCTCTTGGGTCGGGAGTATAAAACTCTACCGGGGGACTCTGCAGTAAGGGTAAGGATCGCTCAAATCTTAGCACTTTTCACCAGCGCCCCGGAGCTCCCTCAGAGAGCAGCCACCATGCTCCCCGACGTCACTGGAAGTCCAAGTCCAACACTTTTCAATGTGCAAAAATACAGTTTCTTTCTTGCTCTTTCCGTTTAACAAAGACTCTCTATATCATCAGTCACACATACAGCACATTTCATGGGTTCAAGGATATTTTCTGAGCTATTGCTCTCCCATTGCATAGGGCTAAGACCTGTCCCTGTATAAGGACACGGAGCCCCTATGAAGCTGCTCTCTGTGTCTTGCTCTGGGGAAACCTCAGTTGCCACCAGTGGGAGCTGCTTTTGTATGTCCCGGATATCAGGAGCTGTGCTGGGGATTTCTTCCCACGGCTTGGGCCCGTAAGAGTTCCCTTGCTGGTTATAAGCCTGGTTTCTATCCCGGAGACTCCCTTTTCTCCCCTTAGCAAAAACAGGGTACTTATCTTTTCCTTTGGAGAAGATGATCTCAAACCCCTCTGCTTCCAGCCAAGGCTTCCTCTCTGCCCTGTAGCCTGCTCTTCCATGGGAAGCCTGATTACGATGTCTGGCTGAGGGAAACTCACTTCCTGCTTCCCATGTGCTTCTTTGGACGTGACCTCTGCCTTCTGTTAACTGGACAGTTTGCCTTGGTGTGAGGACCCCTCTGGCTGGGAAGACCTTGCTGCAAGTTTGCTTATCCCACCTGGGTTTGCCAGCCTGCCTTTCTCCAGCCCTGGTTCTCCAAGGTAACGTGTCTTCCTGCAATTGCTTGGGATTTCTACTCTCACCTTCTCTCCAAGCCTGCCTGAAACAGCAGCCAGAGTTCCTTTGGTCTCTGCTTTCCTCCTGGCATTCAAGCTCCGGCTCCCGCCCTAATCCAGGCTCCAGCTTACTTTGCCAATGCTCATTCTGCTGCTTCCAATTCTCTTTCTCCTTTCCAATCTGCTTCCCACTCCAACTCTCTTTCTCCTCCTTGTTCTCCCTCTGTGAGATTTCCCACCTGCTTTTATCTCTCAGCTCCTCTAACGTGGAACGTGAGTCTGAGTCCAGGTGAGCCTGATTGGCACCCTCAATTCTTACTGCATCACTACAACCCTGTGGAAAGTTTGTTTTCCTTTTCCCTGCCTCTCTGCACTGTGAATGCTGCAACTGCCCCTGAGGCTGCAGGGTAAGCTCTTCTTCCTTTTCATTTCTTAATATTTCAGGGTCTGTGTTTTCTAACTCCTGACAGGTAAGCCCTTCCTTCACATTGTCCTTTAATGTTTCAGGCTTAGTGCTGTCTGGCTCCTGACAAGTAAGCTCTTCCTTTACATTGTTCTTTAATGTTTCAGGCCTAGTGCTGTCTAGCTCCTGACAAGTAAGCTCTTCCTCTGCACTACCCTTTAATATTCCAGGTTTTGCGCTGTCTACCTCATGACATATCCCCCCTCTTAAGCTATTTCGGGCTGGGGAACATATGTCCTTACAGCACGAAATACAGGTTACGACAGTCGCCTTGACCGGCCGCTGTACCTGCAACTTCCCAACTGCTGCTGTCCGCTCTTGCCAGGGTTTCAGGACGTTGATGTGATACACCTGACGGCGTCCCTTGTCTGTTTCGGCCACATAGGAGACTGGTCCCTTGCGATCTATTACCGTGTAGGGCCCCCTCCACTGAGCTTCAAATTTCGGCCCAGGGTCCGCTACCATCACAACTACCTTATCCCCAATTGTGAGCTGACGGGGCTTTTTCCCCCGGTCATAATATTGCTTCTGCAGCCGTTGACTACCCTGTAAATGCTGTTCTGTCGCCTGTGAGGCCCTCTGCAACCGTGACCTAAGTTCCTGTAGGAACTGCGGTATTCCTACTTCCTCTCGTTTTGGCTCCACCCACTGATTCCTTAAAATGTCAAGTATGCCCCTTGGAGCTCGGCCGAACATTAGCTCATATGGGGAAACTCCTAATGAAGCCTGTGTGCGCTCCCTGCTTGCATACAAAGCAAATGGGAGCATAATATCCCAATCGGCCATTTTCCCGTCTAATCCCCGCCTTAATAATTGTTTGAGGGTCTGATTAAACCGTTCTACCATCCCGTTGGCCTGGGGATGATATGCTGATGTTTTCAAGTGACGGATCCCTAAGGCATCCCAGACTTGGGTCAAGTATCGGGATAGGAAATTGCTCCCCCTATCTGTTAGCATTTCCTTCGGGAAGCCTACTTCACAAAATATCTTGATAAGTTCCCCCGCTATTGTTCTGGCTGAAATGTTCCTTAGCGGTATAGCCCAGGGGAACCGGGTGGCCTGATCCATAATGACTAGGATATATTGGAACCCTCTAGGGGTCCTTACCAAGGGACCGACGATGTCCATCGCCATCCGTCGTATAGGTTCGGCTATAGTGGGCATTGGTATCAAAGGCACCCCCTTAGGTCTTGTGGCAGAGACCCTCTGACACGCAGGGCATGCCTCACAGAAACGCTTGGTTTCCTGGAACACACCTGGCCAGTAGAAACGGGCCAGTACCTGGTCTAGGGTACCTACAACCCCTTTATGTGCCCCTACCGGGTGGTCATGGGCCAACCTCATCACCGTTGCTTTAAAAGGAGTGGGTACTACTAGCTGTTTCCTCACAGCCCCAGTCTGTGGATCATTACTTTCCCTATAAAGCAACTCCTCTTCTAGGAAAAATCTGGGAAGAGCATCTCCCTCGGACTGGGCATATTCAAAAGCGCGCCTTAAGGCGGGATCCACTTTTTGTTCCTTTGCAAATGAGGGAAACGTTTGTACTAGCTCTTCGGGTACCCAGGGAAAACCTATTCCCTCTCCTGCCCCTGCCCTTAGCTGGGCCCTATTGCGACGCTCTCGCCTCTTATCACCCTTACTTTTCTTAACTACTTTCTTTGGAGGGTTGATCAAACCTTCATGGCTGGGTAGTTCTCCTAGCCCTTCCTCTAGGGGTGTAACTTCTTCTTCTTCCTGCGGTACAACTTCCTCCTCCGAAGGAGGGTCCCTATCCTCCTCGGGTTCAAAGTTCTCCCGTGAACAGTGGGCCTGGGACCTTGTGGACACTAGTCCCCTTTTCTCTTGCCCACCCTCCCCTATGCCCCTATAAAAATGTGGCCAATCTTGACCTAAAACTATGTCATAGGGTAAACGGGGAATTACTGCTACTAGGAGCTTCCTATGTGTGCCTAGTGCTTTTACTAACACCCTATATTGAGGATAAGAGGTGGATGACCCGTGTATACAACGGATTTTGCTATTGCCTTCTGGCTGATTCAGGGGAACTGCCTCACTGTCCTGTAGAAAACCCCAAAATTTTTCTGACACCATTGTTTGTTCAGCTCCTGAATCTAATAAAGCCTTGGCCAACACCCACTGCACTTCCACCTCAAGGCGAAAGCCTTCTTGCTTGTATTGTGCTTTTTCACCCATTAGTGCTGTGCACTCTCTGCATTCATACCTCTTGTGACCCCTCCTCCCACATTTAAAACATATTATGTAAGAGTCATGCGCTATACCTTTACTTCTACATTTTTCTGTAGTTGGTATGCTCATTCCTGGGTCTTTCATAACTCTACCAGAGTTTGCCATGCCACGCGAGCCGCTAGCCCCTCCTTGGGATCCATGGGCTACCTGAGCCTCCATGAATCTCTCTGTTAGGAGAGTAGCCTCGTCCGTCGTCTGGCAGTTCTGTAGAGTGAGGAATGACCTTACCTCTACAGGCACAGCTTCACAGAATTGCTCTAACACAAGCATATCTAAAACACTTTCCATTGTCTTCCCTTCTGGCATGAGCCACTTCCATACAAGGCTACGAATCTGCTGGCCTAGTGCCTTCGGAGTTTCACCTTGTTGGATCTTTGTAGCTCTCAACATTCTACAGTATACCATAGGCGACAGGCCTAGCCTATCCCGTATGGCTGCTTTCACATTGGCATATTCATTAGCCTGGGCGGCCGGCATAGCCAGGGCTTCTCCCATCAGGGAGGTAGCTAGGTGAACCGCCCATTGTTGCTCGGGCCAGCCTGCACCACGAGCTACACGCTCAAAGGCTTCCATAAAATCGTCTATATTGTCTTTTCCTGACCACTATCCAAAAGACAAAATGCCACATGTCTGTGGGCCTACCCCACCAAAGTGTCCTTCGGTTTTCCTTTCGGCTTGCCGCTCGTGCAGTACCGCCTGCAACAAGTCCATCAGCGGCTTTTGCTGTATTTGCATGGCAGCTAGGGCTTGTTCTTGGCACTGCTGGGCAAGTTCGCGTTGCTTCTCAAACTGGAGCCCCATCCACTTCAGGATATCCGCTGGAGTCTCCATGTTGGCAACCTGCAATAATCAGAGAAAAAAAAAAAACCAAGTGCGGAACCTCTCTTTTTTTTTTTTTCCAACGCTCCCCCACTGGGATTTTCAGTCCCTCAGATACCTCCTCAGAATCCCACCCTGGCTGTCCCAGATACTATTACCTGAGTCAGGTGGTGATTCTGGCCTTGAGAAGGTCTTTGACTGCTCCCGGTTCCTGGAGTTGTCTGGGCGTGGTTCCACCTCCTTCCTGGTTGCGTCCTCTGGCGCTGGTGACTCCGTCCCTCTTACACGGTGTCCTCTTTTCTGGCATCCAAGAATTACGCCATTTGTGAGACCATGCCGTTCCTAGGCGGTTGCCTAGACCCGGGATAGCCTGGAGTTGTGGTAAATAAAGGACACTGTAGTCGTGATCCAAATGAAATTAAAGTTGGGTTTTATTCCCCTTCCCTTGAGGATGTCGTAGAATAAGGGACAACATAAAGAACGGTTGTTTTCACCAGGGTAAAGGATGTTTAACCAATAATAATCATGCTTCTTTCCAGCAATAAAGTCCAACACTTTTCAATGTGCAAAAATACAGTTTCTTTCTTGCTCTTTCCGTTTAACAAAGACTCTCTATATCATCAGTCACGCATACAGCACATTTCATGGGTTCAAGGATATTTTCTGAGCTATTGCTCTCCCATTGCATAGGGCTAAGACCTGTCCCTGTATAAGGACACGGAGCCCCTATGAAGCTGCTCTCTGTGTCTTGCTCTGGGGAAACCTCAGTTGCCACCAGTGGGAGCTGCTTTTGTATGTCCCGGATATCAGGAGCTGTGCTGGGGATTTCTTCCCACGGCTTGGGCCCGTAAGAGTTCCCTTGCTAGTTATAAGCCTGGCTTCTATCCCGGAGACTCCCTTTTCTCCCCTTAGCAAAAACAGGGTACTTATCTTTTCCTTTGGAGAAGATGATCTCAAACCCCTCTGCTTCCAGCCAAGGCTTCCTCTCTGCCCTCTAGCCTGCTCTTCCGTGACAAGCCTGATTACGATGTCTGGCTGAGGGAAACTCACTTCCTGCTTCCCATGTGCTTCTTTGGACGTGACCTCTGCCTTCTGTTAACTGGACAGTTTGCCTTGGTGTGAGGACCCCTCTGGCTGGGAAGACCTTGCTGCAAGTTTGCTTATCCCACCTGGGTTTGCCAGCCTGCCTTTCTCCAGCCCTGGTTCTCCAAGGTAACGTGTCTTCCTGCAATTGCTTGGGATTTCTACTCTCACCTTCTCTCCAAGCCTGCCTGAAACAGCAGCCAGAGTTCCTTTGGTCTCTGCTTTCCTCCTGGCATTCAAGCTCCGGCTCCCGCCCTAATCCAGGCTCCAGCTTACTTTGCCATTGCTCATTCTGCTGCTTCCAATTCTCTTTCTCCTTTCCAATCTGCTTCCCACTCCAACTCTCTTTCTCCTCCTTGTTCTCCCTCTGTGAGATTTCCCACCTGCTTTTATCTCTCAGCTCCTCTAACGTGGAACGTGAGTCTGAGTCCAGGTGAGCCTGATTGGCACTCTCAATTCTTACTGCGTCACTACAACCCTGTGGAAAGTTTGTTTTCCTTTTTCCTGCCTCTCTGCACTGTGAATGCTGCAACTGCCCCTGAGGCTGCAAGGTAAGCTCTTCTTCCTTTTCATTTCTGAATATTTCAGGGTCTGTGTTTTCTAACTCCTGACAGGTAAGCCCTTCCTTCACATTGTTCTTTAATGTTTCAGGCCTAGTGCTGTCTAGCTCCTGACAAGTAAGCTCTTCCTCTGCACTACCCTTTAATATTCCAGGTTTTGCGCTGTCTACCTCATAACAGTACGTATGACCTATATTGGCCACTGTTGGAAACAGGATACTGGGCTTGATGGACTTTAGTCTGACCCAGTATGGCATATCTTATGTTTTTATGTACTGCACACATATGTAACCAAACTCTGGATTTGGCTAAGCTCTTCATGATAGGGGCTACTCAAAGTCAGGGTGAGCCTTTCCTTTATTTCCACAAACTCACTGAATAGCCATGTACAAGTCCTTTGATGTGGGTACAGTTCTGCACAGCACCCAGATTTGAATTATATGAATTAAGTAAAGCAATAATTCACAGCTGAAGGTCCAACATATATTGTGACTCTACACCGCCCCTATTAGGCACCCGTCTAGGGCATGCGATACAGGTTTGCCTTCTAAAAGAATAGTCTGTAGCCGTGTGGTCAGGCAAAAACAATAACTGGGCTTTATTCCCCTTCCCTTATGGATTTCCTTTTTTTATACAGCAATAAAGAATAACATAAATAAACTGTTTCTTCACAGCAAAATAAAGATGAACCTTTTCCAAGCAATTATAACACTGCTTCTGCTTGCTTCTTTAACAGAGAGATTCTATCTCATCCGAGAGACATATCGCGCAATCCATGGGACTAGATTCTACCTCCTGGCTAGTGCTTTTCCACTGCATTTGTTCACAGTCCAGACATGTAAATGGATAACACTCTTCAGGACTGCTATTGACACAACTCTTTCTTTGGGAGCCAACAGTTCCTATAGCAGGAAGCTGCTCTGCATAAACAGGGTCGTGGGGACCTGTGTTTGGGGCTTCTCTTCCCTCTTTCTCTCCAATAAGGATTCTCTTCCCCACTGTTTGCTTTAGTTCTCCTGGCCGGGCCCACCTCTTGCCCTTTAGAGAAAATGGTGTACTTAGCTTTTCCTCTGGGGTAGCCAGCTTCCACTTCTTCCTCTATTAACCAGGCCTTTCTGTCTGGGCTGTAGCGTGCCTTTCCCCAAGAGTTCCAAACATCAGTAGTTTGAGCTGGGCTGTAGCCACTTTCTGGAAAGGTTTTACTCCTGCTGCTCCTTGCTAACGGGGCATACCCAATGCTTCCTGGATCCAGCAAGCTCTCCTGTTTGTGACGTCTGCCCTCTACCTGCTTGGTCACTCTTCTCGGGTTGATGCCCCCTCTGGCTTGGGAGACTCCTGCCCTGGCTCTTCCAGCACTCTCTGGTTCAGCTGTCTCCTCTCTCACTGGCTCTGCATCTGTAACTCCTCCAGCCACACCCACTTCTTCTCTTCCTTCCAACTCTCTGCCTCCCCTTGCTGGGATTCCCCAACTGCTTTTATCCTCTTGTCTTTTGCACGTCGTACGTGCTTCCCTGCTCAGGTGAACCTGATTAGCTCTCTGACTTTCTGCTGCATCATATCTGGTGTGGGGAAAGTTTGTTCTACTATTCTTTGGCTCATTGTAACCTGAATGTGTTTGCTGCTTATGTGACTGCAAGGTAAGATCTTCTTTTTCCCCTATTATCATAGGTTCTGTGCTGGCTACTGCATCACATATCCCCCCCCCCTTAAGATATTACGGGCTGGGGGACTCCTGTCCTCACAGCACGGAATTACAGAACGGCCTGGGAGCTTTACCTTTAATTGGCCAAAAGCCGCTGTCCGCTCCTGCCAGGATTTTAGGACGTTAATGTGGTACACTTGACAGCGCCCCCTGTCGGTTTTTACCACATACGAGACTGGTCCCTTGAGATCCACTATGGTATAGGGTCTCCTCCACTGGGCTTCGAATTTTGGCCCAGGGTCTGCCACCAGTACGACTACCTTCTCACCTATAGCTTGTTGACGGGGTTTCTTCCCACGGTCATAGTATCGCTTCTGATGCTGCTGACTGTCCCGTAAGTGATGTTCAGCGGCCTGTGAAGCCCTCTGTAACCGTGACCTTAGTTCTCGGAGAAACTGCAGTACTCCTACCTCTTCCTCTTTTGGCTCTGCCCACTGTTCCCTTAAAATGTCCAGGACCCCCCTTGGGGCACGGCCAAACATCAACTCGTATGGAGAAGCTCCCAACGAGGCTTGTGTGCGCTCCCTGCTGGCGTATAAAACGAACGGGAGCATAATGTCCCAGTCAGCCATTTTCCCATCCAGTCCCCGCCTCAACATTTGTTTGAAGGTCTGGTTAAAACGTTCCACCAACCCATTGGATTGTGGATGGTAAGCTGCCGTTTTTATGTGTTGTATCCCGAAGGCGTCCCAGACCTGTGCCAGGTATCGCGACAGGAAATTGCTTCCCCTGTCCATTAGCATCTCCTTCGGGAACACCACTTCACAAAATAATCTAATCAATTCCCCCGCTATAGTTTTCACCGAAATGTTCCTCAGCGGTACTGCCCAGGGGAACTGGGTAGCCTGATCCATTATTACTAAAATATATTGGAATCCCCTAGAGGTTTTCACTAGGAGACCGACTATATCCATCGCCATCCGGCGCACTGGTTCGGATATAGTGGGGGTTGGTATCATAGGAACACCTTTCGGTTTTGCGGCCGTGACCCTCTGACATGAAGGGCATGCCTCGCAAAAGCGTTTGGTCTCCTTAAATACCCCCGGCCAGTAGAAATGGGCCAGGATCTGGTCTAGGGTACCTAAAACACCTTTATACCCACCCACCGGGTGATCATAGGCTAATCTCATAACGACCGCCTTAAAGGCAGTGGGCACCACTAGTTGTTTTCTAACGGCCCCTGTCTGGGGGTTGTTACTCTCCCGATATAATATATCTTCCTCCACCAGGAATCTGGGAAGAATATCTCTGTCGGACTGGGCGTACTCGAAGGCGTGCTTTAACGCGGGATCTGCCTTTTGCTCTTTCGGGAATGATGGGAACCTTTGTACTAGATCAGCCGGCACCCAGGGAAAACCTAGTCCATCCCCTGCTCCTGCCCTCAATTGAGCCCTGTGGTGGCATTCCCGTCGTTTTTCTCCTTTGCTTTTCTTACTACCTTTTGAGGGTGGATTGATTAAATCTTCGTGTTGGGGCAGCTCTCCTAAAGTTTCATCTAGGGGCCTATCCTCCCCTACCCGAGATTCCGCCTCCTCTTCTGAAGAGTGGTCAATGTCCTCCGGGGGTTCAATTTGCTCCCCCGAACCTTGGGCCTGTGACCTTGTAGAGACCATCCCCCTTTTCATTTGTATGCCCTCTCCGATGCCCTTACAGAACGGCGGCCAGTCTCGGCCTAAGACTATATCATAGGGCAACCTAGGTATCACTGCCAATAGGACCTTTCTTCGGGTGCCTAAACCTTTTACCATCACCCTATATAGAGGGTAAGAAGTGGAGGACCAGTGTATGCAGCGTATCCTAGATCAACCCTCCGGTTGATTCAGGGGGGACACATTACTGTCCTGTAGGCGGCGCCAGAATTTCTTGGACACCATGGTTTGGTCCGCCCCCGAGTTAAGTAGGGCTTTGGCTACCACGCCTTGTACCTCCACATCAATGCGAAAACATTCCCGCTTATACTTTCCATCCCCACTCATCAATGCTGTTCGCCAAGTACATTCATCCTTCCTATGACCCCGCTTCCCATATTTAAAACATTTTATGCGAGCATCCTTATCCTCATCTCTAGGTACATATTTCATTACACTAGGTGCACATGACATAGGGTCTTTCACTACTTTGCCAAAATTGGCTACCCCATACGTGTTGCCAGCTCCTCCCTGGGGTTTATGGGCTAACCCAGCCTCCATGAACCTTTCAGTGAGGTGAGCTGCCTCGCTTGAGGTCTGACAATTTTGCAGAGTAAGGAATGATCTTACTTCGGCTGGAACAGCCTCTGAGAATTGCTCTAGCACAATCATGTCAAGTATACTTTCGAGGGTTTTCCCCTCCGGAGTAAGCCATTTCCATACCAGGTTACGGATTCTTTGGCAGAGTGCCTTAGGGGTTTCACCCAGCTGGAATTTAGTCGCCCGTAACATACGGCGGTATACCATAGGCGACAAGCCTAGCCTGTCTCGTATGGCTGCCTTAACCTCCTCATACTCCGTTGCCTGGGCGGCTGGCATGGCCTTGTAAGCCGCCAGGGCTTCTCCCATCAGGGAGGTGGCCAACCTAACCGCCCATTGCTCATAGGGCCAGCCCGCACTATGGGCTACCCGTTCGAAAGCCTCTAAAAAGTCGTCTATATTGTCAGCTTTTGTCAACTGTCCAAAGGATAAGATCCCACAATTTTGTGGGCCTACCCCACAATAATGTTCTTTAGGCGTCTTCTCTGCTGCTCGCTCTGCCAGCAAAGTTTGTATCAGGTCAGTCAGAGGTTTCTATTGGGCTTGCATGGCCACCAACGCTTGCTCCTGGCTCAGCTGGGCTAACTCCCTCTGCTTTTCAAACTGGAGACTTATCCAGTGCAACACGTCCTGGGGATTCTCCATGTTCACACCCTGAAACAAAACAGACAAACACACACCAAGTGTGGCACTTTTTTTTTTTTTTAAATGCAGTTAAACCGAGGCTTTAGCTCCCAGTATCCCTTCTCACCAGAATCCCACACCGCCTGTGCCCAGATACTTTTTACCTGAGTCAGGTGGAGATTCCAGCTCTGAGAAAGTTCTCTTCCTCTCTGGATTCTGGAACCCTCCGGCGTGGTCAACAGCGATCCCGGTCCTTCTCTCCGGCACTGGAAATTCTGCTGTGCTTCCGCTGTATTCTTCTCCAGGAATCCTAAAAACTACGCCATTTGTGACTCTACACCGCCCCTATTAGGTGCCTGCCTAGGGCATGCGATGCAGGTTTGCCTTCTAAAAGAATAGTCTGTAGCCGTGTGGTCAGGCAAAAACAATAACTGGGCTTTATTCCCCTTCCCTTATGGATTTCCTTTTTTTATACAGCAATAAAGAATAACATAAATAAACTGTTTCTTCACAGCAAAATAAAGATGAACCTTTTCCAAGCAATTATAACACTGCTTCTGCTTGCTTCTTTAACGGAGAGATTCTATCTCATCCGAGAGACATATCGCGCAATCCATGGGACTGGATTCTACCTCCTGGCTAGTGCTTTCCCACTGCATTTGTTCACAGTCCAGACCTGTAAGTGGTTAACGCTTTTCAGGGCTGCTATTGACACAACTCTTTCTTTGGGAGGCAACAGTTCCTATAGCAGGAAGCTGCTCTGCATAAACAGGGTCGTGGGGACCTGTGTTTGGGGCTTCTCTTCCCTCTTTCTCTCCAATAAGGATTCTCTTCCCCACTGTTTGCTTTAGTTCTCCTGGCCGGGCCCGCCTCTTGCCTTTTAGAGAAAATGGTGTACTTAGCTTTTCCTCTGGGGTAGCCAACTTCCACTCCTTCCTCTGTTAACCAAGCCTTTCTGTCTGGGCTGTAGTGTGCCTTTCCCCAAGAGTTCGAAACACCAGTAGTTTGAGCTGGGCTGTAGCCACTTTCTGGAAAGGTTTTACTCCTGCTGCTCCTTGCTACCGGGCATATCCAATGCTTCCTGGATCCAGCAAGCTCTCCTGTTTGTGACGTCTGCCCTCTACCTGCTTGGTCACTCTTCTCGGGTCGATGCCCCCTCTGGCTTGGGAGACTCCTGCACTGGCTCTTCCAGCACTCTCTGGTTCAGCTGTCTCCTCTCTCACTGGCTCGGCATCTGTGACTCCTCCAGCCACACCCACTTCTTCTCTTCCTTCCAACTCTCTGCCTCCCCTTGCTGGGATTCCCCAACTGCTTTTATCCTCTTGTCTCTTGCACGTCATACTGCTTCCCTGCTCAGGTGAACCTGATTAGCTCTCTGACTTTCTGTTGCGTCATATCTGGTGTGGGGAAAGTTTGTTCTACTATTCTTTGGCTCACTGTAACCTGAATGTGTTTGCTGCTTATGTGACTGCAAGGTAAGATCTTCTTTTTCCCCTATTATCATAGGTTCTGTGCTGGCTACTGCATCACAATATGCAGTAGATTAGAGGTCCTTGAAACTCCTTCAGTCTTCTTTCTCTCTTCAGGAATGGAGAGTTATGCCAGAATCCTTCTTCCCATAACACAAGGAAAATTAAGGGTTCTTAATCTTAATTCAGAGGTGTTGCAATCATTTACTGTTTTCACTCTGTGAAGTAACACACTAGGAATTTAAGTAAGAAATACTATGCTCTGAAAGTCAAAACTGAAATGACTACAGGAAACAAGTCTAAGTAAAATATAACTACGCGCCATCTAGAGGCCACTGGGTCATATATAAGCCAGGAATTTCAAGTTCAGCAAACATACAAGGGGTTGTCATGTCAAACATGGCATACTTCTCTAATTATGCTCATTTGGTGTGACCCTCCTAAAAGGGTTATGCTTCTTTATCAGACCTACCATTGGACCCTATATTTATAAATCAGTTGCCCTGATGCCATGTAAGTGCATAAAGGAAGTATAATTTTGTTATATAACACCACTGGTGTACACAGATCTGCACATAATAAATATTTTACAGCTTTCTTCTTTCAATCTAAGTAGAAGAGTTACACTGAGTATTTAGAATGGGGACTTAAACTGTAGTGCCCAGCTTCTAAACTCTCCATGCTGATCATGGCAATTAAAAAATAATGAATGGATATAGTTATAAAGTAGATGATGGCAGATATATAGACCAAACTGGCCTCTCTAGTCTGCCTAGTAAGGTGATTCAGGTTGTAGCTGCTGCTTCATGTAGGTTACCCGCCAGTACTCCCAGCATTCCTTCTTAGGAGCACGTAAGGTCATTTCATTGATGCTTTGAGCTGAAGTGTCCAATGCTTGGTTTCTCTTTTCTTGCCGTTTAGGGATCCCCTGTATATATCCCACTCCCTTTTGAATTCTAGCAGTTTTTATCCACACCACCTTTTCTGAGAGGGCATTCCAGACATCCATTCATGAAAAACTCTTTCTTGACGTTACATTTTTGCTTCATATAATGTCCTCTAGTTCCAAAGCATCCTGTTTGCTTTTTGTGGTTACTTTTGCAGGTTGGCTATCTATTAATGCCTGTATTAGTGCTTTTGGAACCTAGCAGTCTGGATAAATTCAGAGGGTCCTCTCCTTTAAATGATGGATATAGCACCTAGGAGTAAATTTTCAAAGACTTAGGACCCCTTTTACTAAAGCCCACTAGGGATTTGCCATTAATGTGCTGATTTCATGTGCATTAAGAGCAAAGCACATTAGCCATCAGGGCGTGTTCAGAATGTCCCCAGCAGCTAACACATGAAGGGCTTTCCTAATGTGCGCTCCACTATGTTCACTTAAGGACTCCTATAGAGGAGTCGCTAGGTGACCGCACATTAAGAGCTGCGTTGCTGCTGAGCATGCAGCATTTGTCCCGGCTCTAGTGGTAATGAGCTCTCCATGCGCACTCTCCACCCATTCCCGTCCCATCCCACGACTGCTGATTAACCTGCGAAGGGAGACACTGTTGTGCATTAGTGTTCCCAATTGCCTGTAGCTGTGTGTTAAAATGCCCGATAGCCAGCTAATGGGCTTTAGTAACAGAGGTCCTTAGACACCTTCCATGCAGGTAAAATTAGAGTTAACCTGCATAAGTCACCCATATGTGGGTAAGTGGATTTTCATCTTGTGCTTTTGTAAGACACGCAGACTTGGTTGAATACTGCAGAGATATTCCAGTGTCATTTCCAAGGCATATGCCTGCCCCCAGATCTTTCTTGATGTTTTTCACTGTACGGACTCAACAGCTCCAGGATCTCCAGGATGCATATAGACAAGTATAAGCCTGACAAGTCGAGAGATATGTTATATTGGTTAGATGACGAGCATGTGGTAGTCCCCTCATTCGATCATAACTAGGATATTGTAACTTTTTGTCTGAATAATCATAAACATCCTCCTCAATAACACCAGAGCAACTATAGCAGGGTTTTAGTGAGAATCCTTCTGTTAATGTGAGAATTAGTGTCATCTAGTCTGGCATTAAAATATCAGGTCCTAATTTTCAGCTGGGTGGCCACTATTTAAAGTGAAGCACTGGACCCGGCGTTTAAGTTAATATTTATATACAGCAGCACTTGCTCTTTAAGGAGGTCTACTGTATATACAGGTAAGCAGAGCCTGTACCAGCAATTATCCTTTAATATAGACCTATTCAGCAGGCCTCAGTCACAGAAGACTGCTAGCTTCACCTCTGCCCCTCCCCAAACCTGGCCTCATATTATCTGACTAAAATGGGGTCATTTAGTGAGTTAAACGAGTCAGATTTTATTCGTATAATGACTGAAAATGTACAAATGGGTGAATTTTATGTTTACTGCTTGCCGACAAATGCATAACTCGCTTTGAATATCAGTCCCTCAATTTTTTATTTGGGAAAACGACAAAATGCAGTAAACACAAGGCCCTGTCATTTCATTTGGCATGAGGTTCAACGTGTGATGTGTAACGAGTAGGCAGGGACTCTACTGCTGAAATCCCGCTCTTTCAGGTCTTTGGCAGATGCCACTAGAACAGTTGATTCATCTGTGAGTCAAGTTCAGGCAATGACTTTTGACACCTATGGTTAATTTCTTCTCCAACAGGTAGCCAAACCACTCAAGTGGGAGTCCTTCAGTACGGAAGGACAAACACTTTGGAAATTTCTTGGAAAGACCCACAGGAGAAAGAAAGCCTTCTGAGGGCGGTGAGCCTAATTCAGCAAAGAGAGGATGGTCCCAGTAAAATAGGTGAGTGATGCACTTAATTTAGAAGAGGTTTCTGTGGAGAAATGCACTACGATGACTTTATGGATCCATTCAGATAGATTTGAAGGTTCTCTTTGAATGTCAGACATCAACCATCACTTCAGATTGATGAAATCTCTAACTTCTTGCTTAGATTTGTATGCAATTAATCTTATTTAACTTATACAATTATATATCATAAAAAGCTGAAACAGCCACAGGCAAGAGTGGACCGGGTAACCTAATGAGTGTTGCCAGGATAAATTGATGTTAAGAATACAAAGTAACACAAATCCCAATATACCAAAAAGGCCATTTATTCAAATCCAGGAATCATAGGAGAAAATCATTCACATGTTTCATATCCCTTTCTGCTTCCAGGACTTTTATTTTTTTTTATCAAGATTAGACTGATTTGTGACTCTTGAGGACTGGCATTCATTACTCTTTGTTCTAGAAAAGGTAAAGATAATTTGAACCTTAACTTCAGCACCTGCCTCATAATTCTGGTCTGACCCCTGTTACAGCTCTCAAATGACATTTTCTACCATTTTTTCGCATTGGCCCAACAAAATATTTTGTACTATTGATTTTTTTTTTGTCTGGCATTCTTTTTATTGCCAAAGAGAGACAATCACCCTCTCAATCTGTGCATATGACTTAACACATGGTTCATCTCAGCAGTATCTTGATAGTGAATTGCATTGACCAATGCTTGGCCAAAACTCTACCTAAGTTATTATGTATATAAGTTATCTTATATCTAAGTAGGTTATAAAAGTTATCTCACTAAATCTTATTACTGTATACTGTTATCTTGTTACCTTCTATGTAAACTGTTGAGTTGAAATGTAAACCACTTTTGACTGAAGGAAAAAGCGGTATATAAAACCTGTTAAATAAATAAATAAATAAAAATAAAGTACATTGCAAGCCATAATAAAGTGGGGTTGCCTATATTTGCTTGGAGGTATGCCCCAGAAGCATTGGGGCTACACCCCTTTTTCAGCCTAGTCACTCACAAGAGCACTGGTTCGTATAAGGATGAGACGTCCTTGCCAGTGTTCATAACGTTAAGTGCTTTAATCGGTATGACCAATTTTCAGAGAACAGAAACCCGGTTAAGTCATATAGTTCCAACAAAGATTGACATTTGATACTGATGAGCAATGTGTGCAATGATATGAATTATTTTTCAAAATGGACTTTGTTTGAAATTCTTAGATGTTATTTCTCTGATGATTTTCTTCTTTAGATTGATTTCCACGTCTCAGTTTGATTCAAGCTCACTATTTTAAAATTTGTGATGGCACAAATTACCCTTAATCAATATATTAGATCCAATGGCCTCTCACTCCTGCACTGTTCCTCACAATCTGGGAATCACTAAGCAATGACATTGTGTGGACTTATTACATTAAATTGGGAAAATCCTGATGCTAATTATATTCTCTGGAAATGACTGATGCCACAAAGAGGAAGGCGGCCTTCTAATGACACTATCAGCCTTGCAATGAGATTGGGCTCAGGAATATGATGTGCTGTATATAGCAAGGCTCCCCAAACCTGTCCTATTGACCCCACAGCCTCTTTGGTTTTACTTATAGGATTTAGCGCCTGCCTCCATGAATATGCATTAGTTAAACTTGTATATAATATATATAGTATATCTCCAATGTATGTAGAGTTATCCCACAGACATATTATGGTACATAGCCAGAAAACCTGTGACTCGTTGTGGGCTGAGTAAGATAAATTTGGGAAGCCCTACTGTAAAGTGAATCTATGGAATTATTCTTACTTGTCATATATCTAGACAGCCACTGGATGGCAATGTTGTCTTGTCCAAGGGCGCTTTAGTTCTGATACTAATTTGCCCTCTAATGGAGGCAGGATCCCAAAGTAATTTGTATTTATACTTCAGGAATACGTGTAGGAGGGTGTGCTGATAAGTTTTTGGCTTTGTAAAGAAAACAAAAAGCTACAGGTTTGAAAATATTTATTTACTCAACATATTCCTCCCCCCCCCCCCCCGAGTTCCACACACTTATTACTTTGTTGCTCCAGCTTCTTCAAGCCCTCCAAATAAAACTCTGGTGGTTGCTCTGTAAACCACGCATCAGCAGCTGATCGGTCTCCTCAGTGCTTGAAAACTTTCTTCCCTTCAGGTGTTTTTTGAGGCTAGGAACAGGTAATAGTCAGAAGGGGCCAGGTCAGATGAGTGTGCCAGGTGTTTCAGCACTTCAAAGCGTAGATCAGCTAATTTCTGCTGCTACATTGTGAGGAGAGGCATTGTCCTACAGAAACAAGATGGCTTTGGAAAGCTTGCCGCAATGTTTGGAGACCAGTTCCCGCTTCAGTTTGTCCAGACGTGAAATGTAGTTATTTGCCGTGATGGTTGCACCTTTTCCAGATAATCATCAAGCAAAATTCCATCTTTGTCCCATCTTTGCTTGCTGATTTCTGAGTCTTGAACTTCTGAGGATGTGGGGAACCACTGTGTCTCCACTCTTTGGATTGTTCTTTGGTCTCTGGATCATACATATGGAACCAAGTTTCACCCATAGTGACAAGACGATCCAAAAATCCCACAGCATTACTATGAAATCAGTCTAAAAAGTGTATGAAGCAACCACTCGATCATGCTTCTGGTCAGCATTGAGGCATTTGGGAACCCATTTGTGTTGGAGCTTCCTCATGTCTAAAATGTCATGGATGATATAGCCCACACAATCTTGGGATATCTTCAGTGTCTCTGTTATCTTTTTAGCTGATATTCTTTGATCCTCAAGGATCATGGAACGAATGACATCCATGTTTTCTGGAATTGTCACCTCACTTGGTCTCCCAGGACATTCTTCATTTTCAGTGCTGAAATGTCCTGTCCTAAACCTAGCAACCCAGTTCTTGACTATAGAGTAGGAAGGACACTTATCTCCTAATGTAACTGATATATCATCGTAGATTTGTTTGGCCAAGTTCCCTTTTAAGAAAAGATACTTCATCTCTGTTCGGCCCTCTTTTGTCATGAAATCTCTGTTGTTTTGTGACATTCTGGCTTCAGTCCTACAGAAAAAAAAAGTATATGAGTTACAATCATAAAATTTTGGCTAGTCACATTCAAAACGTTGACATTCGACATGATATATTTATTTGTAGTTAAAAAGTAGGGGAAATAGGGAAAGCCAAAGAGTTATCAGCAACCCCTCGTACAGCCACCTCAGGGCTGGAAAACTGACTGCCAATTTATCTGTGCCACAGTCCTCAAAGAAAATAAGAAAGAAAGAAAACATCTTTGCCTATTTATTAGCCAATTGCATTTTTTAAAACTGAAGCATCAGGATAAATGAGCACAACCAATTCTTAATATGCTTATTACTATGAGGTTTTCAATTGTCGTGCGCAAAGGGGAAGTAATAATATGTTTTGTTCTGGCCATAAAGGATATAGTGGAACTGGAAAAGGTACAGAGAAGGGCAACCAGAAGGATAAAGGGGCAGAATGGCTTCTCGATGAAGAAAGGTGCAACAGGTTAAGGCTCTTCAGCGTGGAAAAGAGACAACTGAAAGGGGATGTGATAGAGGTCGTGAGTAGGGTGTGACAGGTAAAGAGGGCAGGATTAGTTATCCTTTAAGATAGTATAAAGACTAGGAGAACAAGTAGCAGAGTTAAAATAAACTGGATAGAGTATTTCTTCATTTGATAAACCATCAAGTGGTAGAATCTGTTGACAGGATGTTGTCAAGGTATAGCAAGTTCAAAGAGGGTTTTGACAGCTTCCTAGAGGAGAAGTCCTTGAACAAGGATTAGCCAAATAGACCTCAGAAAACTATTGTTCATCCCTGGAAGGCAGCTGCCAGAATTGGATCTAATCTCCAGGAAGAAGCAGGAATGTAGTCTTCACATATGGTGACGTCGGTACTAACAGAGCCTGTGCGAGAATACTCCACAGCATCCAATTGGAAAGCTTTTGGGAGCCCTCCACTGTGCCTGTGCGACTGCCTTCCCTTCTTCCCAACTCTCTCTCTTCAGTTCTTCATTTTCCACAGAGCCGGCAGGAAGCAAATCCTGTCACTGCAGAAAAAACCTTTATGCTAGAAGTCTAAAAAATAAGATGGGAGAGTTAGAATATATAGCACTAAATGAAAGGTTAGATATGATTGGAATATCAGAGACATGGTGGAAGGAGGACAACCAGTGGGACACTGTGATACCTGAGTACAAACTATATCGTAATGATAGAGCTGATCAAATTGGTGGAGGGGTTGCTCTCTATGTTAGAGAGGGCATTGAGTCAGAAAGGATTAAAGTTTTGCAGAAAACAAAATCTGCTGTAGAATCTATATGGATTGAAATTCCATGTAAAAGGGGGAAGGCAATGGCAGTGGGGGTGTACTATTGAGCGCCTTGCCAGAATGACCAAATGGATGATGAAATGCTCAAAGAAATCAAGGAAGCTAACAAAAGTTACAGTGCAGTAATAATAATGGGTGATTTCAACTACCCCGTATCGACTGGGTCAGTGTCACGTCAGGACATGCTAGGGAGATAAAGTTCCTAGATGAAATAAATGACTGCTTCTTGGAGCAGCTGGTTCATGAACCGACCAGAGGGGAAGCCATATTAGACCTAGTCCTTAGTGGAACACCAGATCTAGTGCAAGAGATAAGGTTGTTGGGGCCACTTGGCAATAGTGATCATAGCATGATCGCCTTTGATTTAATTAGTGGAGGAGGGATAGTAAGGAAATCCACAGTACTACCTTTTAACTTTCGAAAGGGAGACTATGATAAAATGAGGAAAACAGTTAAGAAAAAACTAAAAGGAGCAGTTGCAAAGGTTAAAGACGTACATCAGGCTTGGCTGTTGTTGAAAAATACTATCTTGGAAGCCCAGACCAGCTGTATTCCACGCTTTAAGAAAAGTGGAAGGAAGTCCAAAAAACTGCCAGCATGGTTTAAAGGTGAGGTCAGAGAGGCTGTTGCCAAAAAAGCATCTTTCAGGAAATGGAAAAAAGAGTCAAACGACGAAACCTGGAAACAGCACAAGCACTGGCAAGTCAAATGCAAGGCATTGATAAGGCAGGCAAAGGGAGAATTTGAGAAGAAGCTTGCTGCGGAAGCAAAAATGTGAAGTAAAGACCTTTTCAAGTACATTCGTAGCAAAAAACCTGTGAGAGAGTCAGTTGGTCCATTAGATGATAAAGGGGTTAAAGGAGCACTAAGAGGCGACAAGGCGATAGCGGAGAGATTGAATGAATTCTTTGCTTCAGTCTCTACTGAGGAAGATGTAGGGATGTTACCCATGACTGACGTGGTATATAAAGGTGTGGAAGAATTGAAGGAAATATCGATACATCGGGAAGATGTATTACAACTATTAGATAAACTGAAGAGTAGCAAATCACCTGGGCTGGATGGTATACATCCAAGGGTGTTGAAAGAACTGAAATATGAGATTGCAGACCTGCTATTAGTAATCTGTGAACTATCATTAAAATCATCTCTAATACCTGAAGATTGGAGGATCGCCAATGTAACACCAATTTTTAAAAAGGGTTCCAGGGGTGATCCGGGAACCTACAGACCGGTGAGCCTGACATCAGTACCGGGAAAAATGGTAGAAACCATCATAAAGAATAAAATTACTCAGCATGTAGATAGTCATGACCTAATGGGAGACAGCCAACATGGCTTTAGACAAGGAAGATCTTGTCTTACTAATCTGTTATGTTTTTTTGAAGGAGTGAATAATCAGGTGGACAAAGGTGAGTCGGTTAATATTGTGTATCTGGACTTTCAGAAAGCCTTTGACAAGGTCCCTCATCAGAGACTTTTGGCAAAACTAAAGAGTCATGGGATAGGAGGCAGTGTACTATTGTGGATCAGGAACTGGTTAAAAGATAGAAAGCAGAGTGTAGGGCTAAATGGCCAATTTTCCCAATGGAGAAAGGTGAATAGTGGTGTACCCTAGGGATCTGTGCTGGGTCCGCTGCTTTTTGACATATTCATAAATGACCTGGAAAGTGGAATAACGAGTGAGGTTATCAAATTTGCAGATGTGACAAAACTATTTAAAGTTGTTAAAACCCAAGAGGATTGTGGAAAATTGCAAGAGGATCTTGATAAATTGGAAGACTGGGCATCAAAATGGCAGATGAAATTTAATGTGGACAAGTGCAAGGTTATGCACCTAGGGAAGAACAACCCAAACTATGGTTACACGATGCAAGGTTCCACATTAGGAACCACCACCCAGGAAAAAGATTTAGGCGTCATTGTGGATACCATGTTAAAACCCTTGGCCCAGTGTGCAGCAGCGGCCAAGAGAGCAAATAGAATGCTAGGTATGATAAGGAAAGGAATGGAAAATAAAACAAAAGATATTATAATGCCTCTATATCGTTCCATGGTGAAACCGCATCTTGAATATTGTGTGCAATTCTGGTTGCTGTATCTTAAAAAGGATATAGCGATTTTAGAAAAGGTTCAGAGAAGAGCCACCAAAATGGTAAAGGGGATGGAAGGATACTCCTATGAAGAAAGGCTAAAAAGGTTAGGGCTCTTTAACCTGGAAAAGAGACGGCTGAGGGGAGATATGATAGAAGTCTATAAATTAATGAACGGAGTGGAACGGGTAAACGTGGATCAATTGTTTACCTTATCAGAATATAGAAAGACTAGGGGACATGCAATGAAGCTACAGGGTAAACTATTTAAGACTAATAAAAGAAAATATTTTTCACTCAACGTGTAATCAAACTCTGGAATTTGTTACCGGAGGATGTAGTAAAGGCTGTTAGTGTAGCTGTGTTTAAAAAAGGTTTGGACAAGTTCCTGGAGGAAAGGTCCATAAACCATTATTAAGAAGGGACCCAGGATATCAATGCTTGAACCAATACAAGCATTGTGGAACCTGTGTCCCTTGGGGAAACTGCTAGGTACGTATGGCCTAGATTGGCCACTGTTGAAAACAGAATACTGGGCTTGATGGACCTTGGTCTGACCCAGTATGGCATATCTTATGTTCTTATGATGTTATGTTATTTTTGTGGTAGCATCTGCTTTCCCATCAATGCCGGCACCATCAAAGACATCACCAGATCCCTTGTTCTATTCTTTTCTTTCTTCTTTTAATTATTAAAAAAACAAACAAACAACAAAACCCACTGAGCATGTCGACACCCTTTCAGGCTTTAAGCCTACCATAGCCTTCCCATCCATTCAAGGCATGGAGAAACTAGTAAGTGGTTTCAAAAAATGTTCCAAGTGTGCCTGCACTATCTCAGCAACGGACATACATGACTGGTGTCTAAAATGCCTTGGCCCAGAACACCATCGAGAATACCAGCCAAAACACTGTTCCCTCTGTCAAAAGATAACTAAAAGAGGCCTACTGAACCAGGCCTCTAAATCTGGGACCCTCTTCACCTCAGACGCGGTATCATTGGTGTCCACTTTGTTGAGGGCCTCATCCTCCTCTCATAGATACCTGGCATCTCAAAGTCCAAGCACAAGTCTGCATCAAAGTTGGACAAAACCTCCAGAGTTAGATCTCGCTCAAAGCATCGAGATCCCTCGGGCATTGCTTTGGAGGTGGATCAGCCTGCCAAACAGCCACAGCAGGAGGCCCTGCCCTCCAAAGCCATCGAAAGGACCCAGGATGCTCCCAGGGTCTCGGCCTCTGGAGAGCTGCTGGTGCTATGCTCTGGAACGGTAGTGCAAATGCCCACTACCAATACCCAAGTATCAGCAACCTCGATGGACCAGCACATACTGACCATCGAGTGGAGCTTAGTAGCTCTCCTGCAGCCTCAATACCTATCAAGCCATTGGCTACAGGCACCTCCCCATTGATATCAGTTTCCATAGTGACATCAACACCAGTTCTGGGCACAACATCAAGGCTGCTCCAGATGTCATCGACATCGTTTCCACCTATGCCTTCCCTTGAAACTATCACCGATGCTGGTATCAAACCTATCAAAAAATATATCCTCAAAGAGCCAGATAGACTGTTAATAACACAAAAACTCCAAACAAGGCAGACAAGAAAAAAGAAAAAGAAAGAGAAAGAGAAAAAGAAAAAATGAGACAGAGATCACACTGGGAGTGAAAATGGCATAGAGGAAAAAAGGGGGGGGGGGGGAAAGACCTCAGTATACCTCCGTGCATCCCCGGAAGGAAGAGTCTCACAAAGGGTACAAGACCCAATACTAAATGAACAGACTCATTTCACATCAAGGGTCCAAATCCAACCCCCCCCCCAAAAAAAACACCTCTGAGATGCACATATGAAACTCCAACAGTGTTGAAAATGCAGCAAACAGCCAAAAAAAACAAACTAGCAATGAGACATAGCTAAAGCTTATCTTTAAGTCGAAGCAGGACAAAAAACAGGAACGAGCTAACCCAAGGAGTATCAAACCTAAGCAGCTCACCAAGGCCGATACCTCGAAGCATTGATACCGGCATTTAGCTTCGGGTGAACACCATGCCCATCAATACTTCGAATCCTCTGATTCTGATTCCTCCATTTCGGATGTGGAGTCACTCGATTTACAGGGGCCCCGGGACCTTCCTTTGGACCCTTCCCCACCTCAACAGCAATGTATGTCACCTCCGGAAGACATGTCCTTCCATGAATTTATTCGAGACCTAGCCAAGGGTCTCTCCATCATGGTAACATTGGAGAAGGAGCCAAGGGAGGAGGAATTAGAGATTCTCCAGTACCCAACAGCACCCAAAGAGGCAGCCACTCTGCCTGTGTACCACATCCTTCATGACCTTATGCTCTGTATGTGGGAGACTCCCCTCACAGTCTCACCTCACAGTCGATGACTCGATACTATGTATCGGGTACTGGAATGTCCCAGCTTCCAAAACTCATAACTTCCCCACCACTTCATGGTGGTTCAATCGGCAATGCACCAAATCAAAAGCTCAAAAACTCACTCCACGAATTCTCCAGTTTGAGAATTGAGAACTCTTGATTCCTTTGGGCGTCGATGCTTCCAGGCATCCATGCTCAGCTAGGATCAACTCCTATATCCTCTGCATGGGAATGTTCCTCAAGGAGGTATCCAGGGATCTTGAGGCCTTTGCTCCTCTCCTCCCAGATGACAAGAGAGCAAATAATCTTGCCCTAGTCAAGCATAGCCAAAATGTTTCAAAGTTTGTCAATAGGGCTACTTTCAATGCTTTTGAATGCGCAAGCAGGGCCTCATCAATATGCATTGGTGCATGTAGAATTGTATGGCTTCAAGCTTCCGATCTTGAACAGTGGGTTCAAGACAAGTTGGGCAACATACTTTGCACAGGGGAAAACCTCTTTGGCAAAGACTAGCAAGATAAACCCTACTCTAAAGAGACTGTCCAGAACAACAGTTGACCCTGCTAGGAAAAAGACACCTGCAAAGAAGTCTTTCTACAATAAGAAGAAGAGATTCTATTCTTCTTATCCTCTTGCTTCTCAGTACCAGGGTCAGGCCCCAGAGAAAATGCAGCAGCCTCCTAAGCAACAAAAGAAGCCACAGGTGGCTAAATCTCAACCAGCTCTGCTCCGCAGCCACATTTCTGCACCTGGTTTTTGACTCTTTCGTAGAGAACATTGCCATCCTGCCTCTGGAGAACCCCCATCCCCTCCACATAGAAGGCAGACTTTGTCACTGTGCCCATAGATGTCACCTCATCATCTCAGAGTAGTGGACACTCATAATAGCACAGGAAGGGTACAGACTTCATCTGCAAACTTTGCCCCTTCCACTTTCACGGGGGAATATCAAACACAACCCCGCTTACTGCTCTCCTACAGGACAAAGTATCTTCTCTTCTGTCTCAGGGTGCCATAGAAGATGTCCCAACATCCCCACAGGGAATGGGCTTCTACTCTCCATACTTTCTTATTCCAAAGAAAATCTGAGGATACAGACCCATTCTGGAGCTCAGAAACCTCAACAATTTTCTAGACCACAAAAAATTCAAGATGATCTCTCTCGGGACTCTTCATCTCTACCTCCAGAGTCAGGACTGGCTCTGTTCTCTAGATCTGAAAGAAGCATGTACACATATCCTTATCCATCCAGGACACAAGAAATATTTACGATTCACCTTTCAAGGAAAACATTATCAATACAGAGTCCTTTCCTTCAGACTCACCTCTGCCCCATCTTCACAAAGTGCATGTCGGTTGTGGCCACATACCTAAGGTCTCTGGGGATATTCGTCTTACCTTACTTAGACAACTGGCTGATAAAGGCACACACTTCCGAAGAGGTACTCCTTTCCTTGCATTATACTATCACAGTACTACAACACTTGGGATTTGTAATAAACTTCCCAAAATCCCAGCTCTCTCCAACTCAAAACTACAGTTTATCGGAGTCCTATTAGTCACTCAACAGTGCAGGGCATTTCTGCCCCAGCTCTGTTGTGCCTGTCTAGTCGAACTAGCATCCCAGACACTCCTATGAAACCATATGACTGCCTGAGAGATGCTGCAGCTCCTTGGGCACATGGTCCCTACAGTACATGTCGTTCCATATGCCCAACTACATGTGTGCATAGCCCAATAGACTCTTGCCTCCCAATGGATGCAGGCCTCAGGCTGTCTCTGGGACAGAATCCAAGTCACTGTCTCTCTAACCACATCCCCTTAGTGGTGGTGCTTTCCAGAAAATCTGCTCGTAGGGTCACCTTTTCAGATGCCTCCACTTCAGTGCACCCTGATAATGGATGCCTCGAATCTGGGTTGGGGAGCCCACCTGGACAACCTGTCCACACAGCAGACAATGCAAGAGTCACAACTCCAAATCAATCTCCTGGAACTTTGAGCTATCTCAAATGACCTCTGGGTGTTTCAACACCACCTCAGGGCACAACAGGTCCTAATCAGGGCATATAATCAGTTTGCCATGTTCTTTTTTTTTTTTTTTTTTTGAAATTTTATTTTCATTTTCCAAACAATACAACAAAATAGATAGTACACAATAGTGACTAGACAAAACCAACTAACCTCCTAAACAACTACTAAAAGAAAACCTGAGAAAACCCCACCTCCCCCCCTCCCTAGCCCTCCCCTCCAGGGTTTGAGGTCCGAGACCTTCTGGGCTTTATAACCAGGTAAAGCCTTAGTGCCTTAGGTTTTAGCCCAGTTTGGCGGCCTTAACAAAGTCATTTAGCAATTGCCATTTAAGACATAATTTCCCAGACGGTGGCTGAGCTTTACAAGAGATCTGCTCAAATTGGCTATATAAGCAAACTCGATTCCACCACTCATGGGCATTGAGATGTGCAGTAGACTTCCAATTACTGACAATTAAACAAATTGCTATCCCTAACATAAAATCAAGCAGAAAAGCACCTTCTTTGGGTAAAGAAGGTATATCGGCTGCTGAACGGAAGCCTATAATCTGCCAAGATAGAGGCTCTCTGACCCTCAGAATAAGCTGCACCTGTTTCCAAACTGAATTCCAAAAGGTCCGCACCCCCGAGCACTCATAAACTATGTGTGCCAGGGTGCCGATCTCAGCACCACAGGTCCAACAAAGAGGGCTTAGACTGTTGTCCCACCGTGCTAATTTAACAGGTGTGTAGAAACAATTATGTGCAAAATAAAAGAGAGTTTGAGTGATGGAGGCTGACCTAGAAACTCTAACTTGCTTGCACCAGAACTTTCTCCACTGAAGTTCAGAGAGCCTCTTCCCTGTCTCCCATTCCCACCTCTTCTGTACTTTCTGCATCATCAAAGACGGGGTCAGAGTTAATCTTTTGTAGATCCGCGACGCTATTCCCGGCGCTTGCGTGACTTCGCGAAGTATCTCAGTGATCCCAGCTATTCCCAGACCTTGTTTAGGATCTATTCCCGCTCCTGCTAAACAATGCCGGAGCTGGACCCACTGAAAGTGAAATTTAGGCGGGAGGCCGAATTCTTGTTGGAGCTCCCTGAAATCTTTCCATTTATTGGCGACCTGCAACTGGCTCACCTTCCAGATCCCACGCGTATACCATGGCTTCCAGGCAAAGGACTTCTTCTGGATTTTAAAAAGGGGATTGTTCCATATGGGCAAGTGGGCTTGAGAGCAGCATTCAGGTCCACTAACCCTTATGAAAGTCTGGAAGGCTTTAAGTGTGTCAATTATGACAAGAGGGAGCGAAGTAGTGTATGCAAACTGCATCCCTGGAACAAATTCCAACGGTATGGGCGCCAACAACCGTTCCTCTAAATCGACCCAGACAGGCCTCCCAGCGATCGGATTCTCCAGCCACCGAGACCCTTGCTTAAGAAGGAAAGCATGATGATAAGATTGAAAGTCAGGGAAATTCACCCCGCCCTGCTCACGACTAAGTCTTAATTTCTCTTTTGCTATTCGCGGCGTTCTATTCTTCCATAAGAACTGAGATAACACCCGTTCTAGTTGCTGATAAACATGGGCAGGTAAGAAGCAGGGGAGCATCTCCAGAATGTAATTAACCTTGGGAACTATCATCATTTTCACAGTCTCCAGCCTACCCCACCAGGATAACACTAAGGGGGACCACTTTGTGGTCAACTCTCGGGCTAACTTAAGGATCGCTTCGGCGTTCCAGTTAATCGCTTCTTCAAGCGGGTAGCGATAATGAACTCCTAAATATTTTACAACACCTGATTCCCATATGAAAGGGTATTTATTGAGATTCTCTTTATGTACCCATTTATTTAGTGGAAATACCACAGATTTTGACCAATTAATTTTATACCCGGAGTACCCCGAATAGCACTCTATTTGCTCCAATATCTTAGGGATGGAATCAGGTGAGGTGAAAAGAAGGAGGTCATCCGCATATGCCGAGAGTTTGATTTCCTGCCCCGCGACCCGTGCTCCATGTATATCTGGGCACTGTCGAATGAGGAGAGTGAGAAGTTCCATCGCTAAATTAAATAACATAGGGGATAAAGGGCAGCCCTGCCGGGTACCGCGCTTCAAATCAAAAGGCACAGATGCTACTCCATTGACACAAACACGCGCAGTGGGATGAGTATACATGACTTCCAAAGCTCGAAGAAAGGCGTTCCCAAAGCCAAACCAACGAAGGATTGCAAAAAGAAATGGCCACTCCAGGCGATCAAAGGCCTTTTCAGCGTCTAAAGAAAGACCCACTAAAGGCTTCGCCATCCCATCTGCCCCCGCCAAAATGTGACATAAAATTCGCGCATTATCAGCAGTCGACCGGCCTTCCGTGAAACCACATTGGTCGGGATGAATTAACACAGGAATTATCCCGGTGAGTCGGGTTGACAAAGCTGTTGCAAAAATCTTGTAGTCGGCATTGAGGAGCGAAATGGGGCGGTAGTTGGTTACCGACAAAGGATCCCTGCCCGGTTTCTCAAATACTACCAAATTGGCCGAAGCGAAGGCACCTGTTTGCTGTCCCGCCATAGACAACATCCGGTAGTACTGCACGAGATGAGGGGTAAGATCTTTGGTGAAGCATTTAAAAAATTCAGCAGGTAGCCCATCAGGCCCCGCAGCCTTGCCTGAGGCCATTGAGGCAATTGCTCGCCCGATCTCATCCTCAGAAAGGAGCTTGTCCAACTCCTCCCTATGCGCCCCAGACAGAACTGGCCGCTGTATACCAGCTACTAACTGATCAAATCCATCTTGCGAGAACTCCCGCTCAGAACTATACAATTGGGTATAATAGTCTCGGAAAACAGCGGCTATCTCAGAATCATTGACTATCAAATTGGTCTCCTGCGATTTCTTTAGAGCACTAACCCTGTTGGCCTCCCGCTTACCCTTTAGTGCAGTTGCCAGCATCTTGCTGGCTTTATTACCCTCCCGGTAATAGTTCCTTTGTTGCCTTCTATTGTTCCGGGAGGCCTCAGTGGTTAAGATGGCGTTGTACTGAAATCTTAGACGCTGGAGTCTCAGTAAAATACAGGGGTCGGTCCGCCGCGTTAAGATCCGCTCCCCGATTTTAATCTGCTGCTCAAGATCAAACAGCTGTTGTTTTCTTTGCTTTTTCAAATGTATGTTAAAGCTGGTAATAGCCGCCCTAATTGTGGCCTTAAAGCCCTCCCACCAGGCCCACCCTGAGGTGGCTTGCGGAGAATTAAATTGAAAATAATCAGAAATAGCCATTTTTATCTCTGTATGAAATTCAGGGATATCTAGAAGGGATCTATCAAAAGCCCAGTCAGCGGACTTAATGTGCAAGGAGTTATCATTTAGCACTAGCGAAACAGCTGCATGATCCGAGACATGAATTGAGTGGATACTAGTGGGACCCATATTCGGGATTAATGGCTTGGAAACTAGAAAGAAATCAATGCGGGACTGTGACGCATGTGGCGCAGAGAAAAAGGTAAATTCCAGCTCCTGTGGATGCTGCAATCTCCATATATCTACAAGAGCCAATTCCTGGGTCATAGAGGCGAGAAAGAGTTGCCCTGTGGACAGCTTAGTCGACCGGGGCGGCTGTCGGTCAATCAGAGGGTCTAATGTTTGATTGAAATCCCCCCTTAAGATAACCGACTTCCCATTATCCAAATGCAATTCTTTCACAACAGTGACAAAGAAGTCAAGGTTGTCGGTGGTGGGAGCATACACACACATAATAACAACTTCAAGCCCCCCCAGTTTCAGTAAAACCTTAGACCATCGTCCTTCTGTATCAGAGCGATGGTATACCACACTAGTCCTAAGAGATTTTCTAACAAGTATGGCCACCCCATTACGCTTCCTGATAGCCTGAGAGTACGCTATAACCTCAAAGGGTCTTATACCAAGCTTCAAGGACTCCTTCTGATTGAGATGCGCTTCCTGTAATAACAATATATCAGCGCTTTCTCGACGCGCATAGTCCATGATCTTTCTTCTCTTAACCGGATTGTTTATCCCTTGGACATTTAGAGATAACACTTTGCAAGGAGTCATTGAAGCCGACGACTTATCTGACCCCCTGAGGTCCGAGCGAGGTTCACTATGCACATCTGGGAAAAAGCAGATACGAGAGATAGCAGATCTATACCCATCATCAAACAATAAAGGCCCTTGTCTAAAACTCTAAATTTGCCAAACTGAGGTCTGATTAAAAACCCTGGAGGAGAAGTTAAACCCTTATAAGTTACCGGTGAGCACAAGCCGGCAGGGCTGGCTCGGGAGATCCGGAAAAGGCGGGCCCCCGCTGCGGCCAGATCCAGCCATCCATGGGGTCAAAATAGAACAAAGCCCACCCCCCCGAATTACTGCAGACATCCACCACTGACTTAGAAAACTTTATAATATAACTATCAAAGGGGATTCAAAAAAGGTCCTTCGTAACGCAGATGCTGACAATGCAGAGTCACGGATCAGAAATGTCCGACATCAGGCCATTTTCCGACAGTCTTGACCATGCCGTCGAAGCTCGGCTTCTCAGCGCATCTGAGCGGCTTCCATTTCATCCAGGTAGAATGCAAGCGAGTCAGGCTCATCAAAGGTCCGGGTCTGGTTGTGGAGGGTAACGCGCATTCTTGCGGGATATAACAGACCGAAGCGCGCCTGTAAATGTTGCAACCTGGGTCTATACTCCAAAAACTTCTTGCGCCTGTTCACGGTATGTTTGGCCAAGTCCGGAAAGAAAGAAAGTTTGTGTCCCTCAAATTCAACAGGCGCGTGCGCGCTAAGTCCATGATCTGTGCAGCTTGTTGGTACCGCAAAGCACGAAAGATAATGGGCCGCGGCCTAGAACTCTGCGGCATACTGTGTGAGGGGACCCGGTGAGCTCGGTAAATTTCGAAGTCCTTCTCAAAGGGGCAGTTTAAACCTCGGGAATCATCTTGATGAGGAAGGCCCTCATATCTTTGCCTTCCACCCCTTCAGGTAGGCCGACTACGCGAATGTTATTGCGCCGCGCCCGATTGTTGCCGTCTTCCACCTCTCTTTGAAGCGCTCGAAGCTGCTTCTCAATTCTGTCGACTTTCTCCAGTCGGGCCCCATGAGTGGAAAGAACTGCCCCCACCTTATCCTGCCGCAGCGAGAGGCCTTCAATCTTGTTATGTAACGCTGCGATTTCTTCATGCACGGTGTTCAGCGATGCACCATTGGCTTTGACTAACTCCTTAACACCGCAAATTTCCGTAAGGAGTTCCTGGAGGGTGTCAGGCCCGTTGCGTGCGGCCGCCATTTTTTGTGGGGAGATGGGCTCCGTTTTAGACCGCTTCGCATTGCTGTTCAGCGCACTCGAATAGTCTAGCCGCTGCGGCTTAGGGCCCGCCATCCAAAGAGGTACCGTGCTCGGTATCAGAAGTCCTAGTAGGCTTGCAGGGTATCTTTATCAGGATTCTAGCCGAATCTCCCCGGAGCCACCGCACTAAGCGTCCACTCTGCTCGGCATCAGGCTCTGCCCCCCCAGTTTGCCATGTTCTATGTGAACAAGCAGGGAGGAATAGGTTCATGGGCCATCTGCGAGGAGGCTCTCCACCTGTGGTCTTTTGCCATTTCTCATCAGATACACCTACAAGTGGTGTACCTCCCGGGGGAGTTCAATGTTTTGGCAGACAAGCTGAGTTGGATCCTGCTTCCCATGAATGGTCTTTCCATCCAGAAACAATGTCCTACATCTTTCAGACCTTGGGAACTCAGACACAGTGATCCCTCTCATCCAAATGCCTACCCAATGTTGTCTGCTAATATTCCTTGATATATCTTCAGCTTTTGATCCCTTACTCACAACCAGCTCCTTGAAAGATGCTATGAAATCGGTCTTAGAGGCACCACACTTAACTGGTTCCGCTCGTACCTAGCAGGACAGGACCCAGGAGATAAGAATTGGTGAACAAACCTCTCAGCCCTTCATCCAAGTCCAAGGTGTACCACAAGGCTCCAGCCTATCCGCACGCCTCTTCAACATTTTTCTCCAACCTACATGTAACATTTTCCAAGATCACAAGATCCAGCTCTATGCAGATGACATCATGTTTTTCACCCCATTTAACATTACTATGCCTAACTTTACTAATATTAGCAAATGCTTCAAGAGGATCAGACTCTGGCTCAAGCAACACAATGTTCTCATTAACTTAGACAAAACAGAGGTGCTCCACTTATTCACTGACCCTTCTTACTCCCCACCCCCTGACTTCACTCGTCTTCGATGACTACACTATCTCGGTAAAAACCGATGTTAAATATCTTGGCATAATAAATGATCAGAACCTCACTTTCCACGAACAGATAAGAAGAACAATCCATTTGATATACTCCAAGATCAGAACCCTAAGGAACCTCTGTCCATTATTAAACCCAGACTCCATCTGTACCGTCTGCCAAGCCCTTACCACCCCCACCCTCGATTATTGCAACCTCATATACTATGGCCTATCAAAACAAAATATCTACACGCTCCAAATAGCCCAAAACACAATCGCACATTTAATAACCAAAACCCCCAGTCGAGCGTACATTACCCCTGTTCTTCAACAACTCCACTGCCTCCCTATCCTGTCCAGAATAAACTTTAAAACCCTCAAACTGATCCACAAAGTCATACACAATGAATCTGCTTCCTGTCTTCTCTCCCTCCTTTCCAGACCCAAAAGCACCGGATCTCGTAGGACCAACTCTGAAAACATATTACACATCCCAGCCCAAAAGCTAAAATGCAAACAATCTACCTGCAGTCATGCTTTCTCACTCATCGCCCCTACAGAATGGAACGTCCTTCCACTGGACCTAAGAAACTGCCCTGATCACGCAGAGTTCTGTAAAAAACTCAAAACCTTCCTCTTCCAAGAATACTTTAACTCTACCACTCAAATTCACAATCGATCAAGTGTAACTTAGTCATTTTAACCCTCTTACTCTACAAGCACACCATTTCATTCCCTCCCCCCCCCTTTTTGCATCCCTGGGTACTCCCAAATCATCCCCCTCCCCTCTTTTTCATTGCATAAAGTTGCCTTCCAGCTTACACCATGACTGCTAATTGTAAAAATTGTTGTTGATAAAGTTCTTTGCTCAACAGCTGTATCCACACTGTTATGTTGAGTTCCATGTAAACCATCTTGAATTGTAGAAAGACTCTATATAAAAAAGTTTTAAATAAATAAATAAACTCCAGACATAGCCCTTTTAGCGACTCTGCAAAACTCCCTCACTTCTGCACAAGAACTCCGACATCCAGCAACCCCTCATTCCCAAGACTCTTTTCAAGCTTCAGTTTGACAAAGGCTCCATGATTCTCTTAGTCCCTCACTGGCCATGGCAACTGTGTTTTTTACTGCTACTGCATCTGACTCAGACTCATCCTCTGCGATCGGGATCTGTGCCTGATCTGTCCCAGGACAATGGCTCGCTACTCCATCCCAATCCACAGTCTCTGTCTCTCAGCTTGGCTGTTGAGAGCATAGCATTACAAGGCTTCAACCTTACACAAGAGGTTGAGGAGATCCTTTTGGCTTCTATAAAGCCCTTCACCAGATGTTCATATACTTTTAAGTGGCATAGATTCTCTGCCTGGTGTTCCCAGAAAGATCTCAATCCCTTCTCTGCCCCAGTGGAGTCACTCCACCAGTATCTCCTCCACCTGTCCTCAACAGGTCTGAAGTCCAACTCAGTGAGAGTCCACCTCAGTGCCATTGCAGCTTCTCACCACCTACTGGATGGACAGTCCATTTCCTCACAACAGCTAAAAGCGCATTTCATGAGAGGTTTCCTGCTATCCGAACTGCCCATTAAGCCACCTCCGGTGGCTTGGGACCTCAATGTCATGCTAGGGCAGCTTCTCAAACCGCCCTTTGAACCATTAGCCATGACTTCACTAAAGTTACTGTCATGGAAGGTATTCTTCCTAATTGCCCTCACCTCAACTGGACGTATTAGTGAGCTTTAGGCTTTGGTGGTGGACCCACTCTATAGCCGATTCCACCATGACAAAGTCATCCTTCGGACTCATCCACACTTTCTGCCAAAGGTGGTGTCTCTTTTCCTTTTAAACCAGTCAATTTACCTTCCAGCCTTCTTTCCTAAACTGCATGCATCTCAAGCAGAAGCAACTTTGCACACTCTTGACTGCAAACGTTTGTTGGTTTTCTATCACCCAAGAACCTGAGATCATCGTAAAGCCTTGCAGTTGTTCATCTCATTTGGCCCTAGTTACCTAAGTCTACCTGTATCTAAACATACACTCTCCAAGTAGATAGCAGACTGCATTTAATTTGCTTATGACAAAGTGGGACTCTCCCTGGAAGGGCATGTCACTGCTCACAACGTTCGCGACATGGCATCCTCGATGGCAAACCTACGCTCCGTAGCCATTGATAAATTTTTCAAGGCAGTAACTTGGTCTTCTCTCCATACCTTCACTTCCCATTACTATCTGGACAAGGACTCTCACCAGGATTCCATGTTTGGTCAAGTAGTACTCCAGCACCCTTTCAGACTTAGAAGCAACTCCTACCCTCTCTCCTGGACTTTGATGATACCAGAAATCCATGACCTCTTCAAGCCTACTCCGAGGTGAACCTCCACCACTTCTGGGGTCCTTTTATCTGGCATCTGGGAGCTAGGGAGTCCCATATGTGAAGACTACATTCCTGCTTGTCCCTGGAGATAACATAGTTACTCACCTGTAACAGATGATCTCTGGGAACAGCAGGAATTCAGTCTTCACAACCTGCCCTCCTCCCCTAGGAGTTATAGGGTTTCATTTACCTCTTTTCTCAGCTACAAATTCAACTGAAGAGAGGGACTAGGGAAGGCAGGAAGGCAGTTGCACAGGCACAGTGGAGTTCTTCCAAAAGCTTTCCAATTGGTTGCTGGGGAGTGTTCCTACACGGGTTCCATTGGTACTGACATCACCATATGTGTAGACTAAATTCCTGCTGTTCCTGGAGATCACCTGTTAAAGGTGAGTAACTACGCTTTCTTTGGGATCTGCCAGGTATTTTCTAGGACAGGTCACTGTTGGATTCAGGATTCTGGACGGCCTTTTAATCTGACCTAGCTTGGCACATCTAGGGGGTTATTTCAGTAACCCTATTCATGCTTTGGATGTCTGAAACCATGCATAGAAACATCAAAAACAAAGAGATGTCTCCAGAGACATTTTAGAAGCTGGGTCTGTGGACATCCCTAACGTGAGGATCAAGTCTGAATGAGGGCAAGGTGGAAGATGTTCCCAAGAACTTGGATGTCTCCAGCTGATCTTAAAAATGGCCTGGATGTCCGGAGTCATTTCTAAGGTTAAACCTGCTCTAGGTATGATCAGATATCTGAAAGCTGCTTGTTTTGTCAGGCAAATGTCTGGAGGGTGTGGAGAAGGAGCTACACTAATATCCCTTTTATTTTACAAACACTGATGTGGAATGGTGGCTCATGTCTTCGTTCTGCTACACTGTTGGATGCCCCCTTATCCAAGCTTGCATGAGGTGGACGTCCCTGCCCCTTGCTTTAATAAGGGGGATGTCTATGTGGCCACTGGCATGGTCGTCCACATCGGGGCATCTATGTTACTAAAATTGGCTGGTGACATAGACATCCCTGGTGTTTTTCTGCATGTTCCACCATGGACATCCCTGATTTAACTTGGTCATCCTTTCTAAAATGCCACTTCACATGTTATAAATAAAATGCCATTTCATATTTTATTTAGAAATATAATAAATAAATATGTTGTTCTTGATAGAATAACAATTCCTCCCTTTATTAAGCCTTAGGTTTAGCCATAGACAATATGTAGAGAGAGGAAAGCAGTAGAACAGTTGATGCATGCAGACCATTAGCCACCCAACTACTGAGCAAGGAAGGGCTGGAAGCAGTACGCAGCAGTGGATTTGGAACTTTTTATGGGGACTGCTGCCACTGGGCAGCCGCTGTGAAGGTCCTACGTTTATAATCTGCTGAGTTGCTACTCAGGGTGAGGCAGCATGATGCATCAGGAGTTTTTTTAAAAACTCATCTACAGTTTTGTTTCTTGCTCTTTGGAAACGCTGCATAATGCATTACTAGCTGAGTCCAGCAAAGCTATAAGACAATGAGATATTGCTATCTTTCATTTTCACATTTTGGCTTGATATGTTCAAGCATTAAACCCAGCAGATGTGCTAACACCTATATTACATTTCAAAGAGAGTGGTCTACTGGCTGCAGCAATAGGCTGGGAACCAAGGAAGCCAGGATCCAAACCTTCCTTCTTCTGGTGTTTCTTCTGACCTTGGGCAAGCCACTTCACTTCCTTTGTCTTTGAACAAACTTAGAACTAAATTTACTAATTTGTGTTGACATGATTTAATGCACATCAATGGGACCTATCTACTAGCTCAGTCCATAGCACACATTAGTAAATCTGACCCTTAGATTCATGCCCAAAAAAGCTTAGAGCCTACAAACTGTACTTTGGATCTTGTGTTGAACTTGGATTGGAAAGGCACGTGGTTAAATCTAAAATCCAAGTCTGTGCATCACTGTAGCTACATTCTTTAAGACGCTCGCCTATCCAATTCCTTGTATGGTTTCTAATGCTGACCTCTCACTTGCTTTTGTCCAGGTGATGCTGTGCTTTTTGCTGTCCAGAACGCCATGTCTGAAGTCCATGGAGGACGACCCAGTGCAGTGAAGATAGCTGTTATAATTATATCAGACAGGTCTTTGGATTCAGTACACACTGCAGCGTACACTGCAGGCGTCAACAGTAAGTATTTCTCTTCTGAAAAATCAGCTTGAATATTTCTAATGTCACTGGAAGTTTAGTTGTGTCTGAAATTGTGTGGCTCTCTCAATTCTACCTTTTCTCTTTATTCACTGTCCATACGTGATCGTTTTTTTCATGCATGCTGGTTATCTACATAAGTACCTTTCCAAATGTGCTGGCTTTCCATGTGGCTCGTAGTTTACGGGCACTGGTACACCATCCATCACTGTTCCAGGTGGTTTTCCAGTCTTCCGGCTGCATGATACATATCCAGTGGGTTTCCAGATGCTTGCTTTTTGATTTCAGTTCAAAGACTTTTTTTTCTTGCAGTACTTGCTTAGATGATATCTTAGATTACTTCTGGTGTATTTTGCCATAATCCTTGGCCCATTCTTTTCTCATTCCAGGGGTGTCAGTGTTTCCTATTGGAGTTGGCAATAGGTATGACGAAGAAGAACTTAACTATCTGGCAGGCCACTCCCCCAGGGATAAGGTTATTAAGCTGAGCCGCATGGAAGATCTGCCTACCATGGTCAGCCTCAGTAATGACTTTGTGAATAAGCTTTGCACAGGTAATTCTGACTGAAAAAAGTCAAAGGATGATGGAAATGTGCAAAAGTATTAGATATCTTGAAGCTTTACACTTTAGATCGTCCTTCATTCATAGAGGTACTGTAGAAACGTATTTATTTATTATTTATTTATTTAACTCGTTTTATATTCCATCTTATCTCAGAATCAAGGCGGTTTACAAGTAACATGTTAATGAAAACTTAACGTTTGAGCTTAACGTTAGGGTTTGCATGGAACGAGGCAACATAATATGATAAAGGCTAAATTTAAAGAAACAGATGACGAATAGCAGGAGTGAATGTTCCCTGTAAAATAGTTATCTCCAAGTTATAATGCCCTGTTCAATGGAATTTCAGTTTGTTCAATGTAAACCGCCTTGATATCATGAAAGGCGGTATATAAGAAATGTTAAATCAATAAATGTCTGATTTGGATGTACATCTCTGCTTTTCGCCCGGGCCCTTATTCCTTGCCCAAAGCTCCCCAAACGTACATAGGAGATGTGCGGGGAGCTCTGGATGGGGGTGGGCAGGGGCAGCGACAGGGAGGAGTGTGGGTGAGCCTGGGGTGAGGCGCACAACCTGGACGTACAGGGCTAATTCCGGTCACAGCCCTGTATGTCCAGATTCACCAGGATAGATGGGGGACTTATTCCACCTCAGAGGATGGCACCATTAGGCCCCCACAACCATGTAGGTGGCTGCAGGGGGTTTGCCATCACCCAATCCTGGCCTCGGAGTGCCCGATATTGGGACGGGCGGCGGGGAACAGGGCATTTTGTGCAGTGCAGGTGATCGAGGCTCCATGGCTGTATGCAGAGACCAGTCTGAGTTAGCAGGGGAGGCTCTGGACATCCAGGCCCTATGCCGTGATCTGCTCCTGCAGGGATGTCTAGCCCCCATGGGAGCTTAATTGGGTGCATCTCTGGACCATCTAGATTTCTGGACATCTGGGCAGCCAAATGTATACCTGTGGAATTGGCCTATAAGCAAATAACAGTATGGAGCAGGGATGAGATAGTAGGAGACTGGAGGAAGGGGAGAGGGTGGACTGGGGGGGGGGGGCAGGAACGTGGGTTCAGTGGAAGAATTTTTTGGTGGGGGTGGGGGAGCATAAGGCAGGGTATAAGGTAGTCAGGGTGTCAGACCAGGGAGTAGAGATCCCAGATCTTTGTTGAGGGCTGGGGAGTGAAAGGCTCAGACTGGCACAGATGTTTATGTTTATTATGGTTCTTGATATACCACTCCTTATAATCCAGGGCAGTTTACAAATTTCAAAAAGCAAAGGAGAGGCCAATGGCCGAGAGGAGAGGAAAGGAACTCCATCAATTGACGGGACAGAGAAGTAAAAGGAACGGAGAAGAAAACAGAGATCTTAGTAGATCATGTTGGGTAGCTTTAGGTGCCAAAGTATTCAGTGAACAGGTGAGTTTTCAGCTTCTTATGGAACTCATTGAGGTCCTGTGTGGCCTGAATGCATTCCATAGGCTGGGGGCATAGATTGAGAATGCCGTATTTGATGCGTACTGAGTGTTTGTCCTCAGGCGGGCGGAATGATGAAGGTAAACTGCATATTGTGCCATCCTGGTCTGCTGCTTGGTGTCTTGTATATTAGAAATTGCAGGTAGCTTGAAGAGAGGTTGTGGTATACTTTGAAATAGTAAGTATGGTCTTGTATTTGGTGCGAGTTGTAATGGGTAGCCAGTGTAAACTCTTGAGAACTGGAATTATGTGCTCGTGGCTGGGAGCTGCATAAAGTATCCAGGATGCCGTATTTTGGACCAGCTACAGATTGTGAGTCACATAGTCTGGTAGGGCCTGGAGGAGGATGTTGCAACACTCCAGATGTGGGAAGACTAGGACTTGGAACACTGTGCGGAAGCCGTGAGAATTTAGCAAGGGTCGCAGGTCTTGTGCCTTTTTTTTTGTGGTTTGCAAGTCTGATAGTATTGCTGATACGTGTTTGAAGAGTTAAGCCTTGATCCAAGGTTATTCCATTTTGGGTTTGCCTTGTAGTTGTGTTATTGGTATCTTAATGTGTGTTGGGGGATGGAAGTTTGTGTCTCTAGTGACGAAGAGAACATCTGTGTTGTTGAAGTTCTGCAAGCCGTTGGGTGAGAGCCTGTAAAGCAGGTTATTAGGCACAGAGGAGCACCACACCTGCAATCCATGAAGTACTAAGAAAAAAGCAGGAAACAAACTACAACTGCAAGGACTGAGAGTTTTATTGACAATAGGTCTGCCCTACATTTGCTTCGGCCTGACAGCCTTCCTCAGGGAACATTAAAGCAAGAAATCATAGATGAACTATACATGCAGAATGAACATCTCTTCAGTATAAATTCAAACCTCATAAAACATGATTATAAAAACATGCATAAGGATCATATAAAAGTAAATTAAGAAGACCATGTATTAAAAAATAAATAAATAAATAGCTAATGTATACAAATAATGAACAATAAAACTCAAAGGAAATAACAATCAAATCAATTAATATTATACTAAAAAATGTACAAGAGACAATTGTTATATATCTATGCCATGCAGTGTTGTAAAAGTAGTGACATGGAGAGTATAATACGATAGGCCAAAGATGCTAAAACGTACTATAGAAAGGAAACAAATTATCTTGTTCTCAAAAACACATAATCTGTGTTCTTGAGGCTGAAGGGGAGAGACATATAACGGATACTAATAAGAACAACCGGTATATGGAGGGTAGGATTTGTTAAAAACATTGTTCATGTTGAAAAGGTATTCAAAACTAACCCAGAAATACAATGGTTTAAATGGACCATAAACTCTAACACACTCTACATTGAATCAGAGACAGGGAGGAAATGGCATCATGAGCCGATACCATACAAGTAAAACTATAACATAGTTCATATAGCTTGCATAGTATTGAAATAATATACATAATAACATAGTATATGACGGCAGATAAAGACCAGTATGGTCCATCTAGTCTGCCCAGCAAGGTGGCAAGAGCAGGTGCAGCTGTCGCTCTGTGCAGGTCACCCCTCCCCTTGCCTTTGTTTAGGGGTGTACCCACTGCTCCATGTAGGTCACCCCTATTTGTTGAGATATAAGAGATAGTTATGCTTATTTTGATTTTATGCTGTTGCTGTAAAGGGATCCACTGTGTCTGTCCCATGCCATTTTGAATTCCGTCACTGTATTTGCCCCCACCACTTTCATCGGGAGGGCATTCCAAGCATCCACCACCTTTCAGTGAAAAAATATTTCCTGACACTGGCTTTCAATTTACCCCCTTGCAGCTTCATGTTATCCCCTCTAGTTTTACAGCTTCCCTGTCTTTGGAAGAGTTTGTTTGTTCATTGATACTCTTTAAGTATTTAAAAGTCTGAATCATATCTCCCCTGTCTCTCCTCTCCTCCAGAGTGTACATATTTAGGTCTTCAAGTCTCTTCTCATAAGTTTTCTGTCGCAGGCTCCAAAGCATTTTGGCCGCCTTCCTCTGAACTGTTTCCAAAACTGAACACAATAAGATCTCCAAAAACTGAACACAATATTCCAAGAGAGGCCTTGTCAGTGACTTGTACAGTGGCATTAATACCTCTTCCTTTCTGCTTGTAATTCCTCTCTGTATGCAACCCAGCATCCTTCCGGCTTTTGCCACCACCTTGTCACATTGTTTTGCTACCTTGAGATCCTCAGAAACAATCACTCCGAGGTCTTTCTCCTGGTCCGTGCACACCAAACTCTCGCCCTCTATCGCATACCTTTGGATTTCTGCTTCAAAGTGCATGACACTGCAGTTCTTCAAATTAAATCTTAACTGCCAAGCATTAGCCCATTGTTCCAGCTTTTGTAAATCTTTCCTTATGTTCTCCACTCCCTCAGGAGATTCCACTCTGTTGCAAATTTTTGTGTCATCTGCAAAAAGACAGACTTTTCCATGCAGTCCTTCAGCAATATCACTCACAAATATATAGAACAGTACCGGTCCCAGGACCGAACCCTGGGGCACAGCGCTAATCACCTTCCTTTTATCCGATTGAGTTCCATTTACCGTCACCTTCTGTCGCCTGTCAGTCAATCAATTTCTGATCCAGTTCACCACCTTCGGACCCATTCCCAAGCTGTTGAGTTTATTGATATGCCTCCTATGAGGAACAGTATCAAAGGCTTTGCTGCAATCTAGGTAGATCACATCCATCGCATGCGCTTGATCTGGTTCTCTCGTCACCCAGTCAAAGAACTCAATCAGATTTGTTTGGCAAGATCATCCTTTGGTAAAACCATGTTGCCTCGGATCATGCAACCTGTTGGTTTCAAGGAAGTTCACTATCCGCTCTTTCAGTAGCGCCTCCATTACTTTTCCCACCACCGAGGTAAGGCTTACTGGCTTGTAGTTTGTCACTTTTTCATATATAAATCATATATCCCAATGTAGGATAACGTCAAGCTGTTCCCCTAGACATCTATTAATAGGAGGATAATAGTAATAGTAAAAATATATGCCAAATCAAAATAGTGTGATTTTGTTAATAACAATAAAATACTAGAAGATATATTTATGACAATTGTTGCTGAAAAACATTTGTATGTACTCACAAACCAACACTGAGATATTTACAAAAATGATTATATCATTGACAGGCCATACATTGTGGTTAATAAAACCCTCATGTTTATGTTTGTGATGTTAAACAAAGCAAACAGTGGCAGGACACACAGTAATACAATGCAAACCACACTTATATATACAAAAATAAGAGAACTGTTCCCGCCAAAATCAAACGGTACTTTTCTCATATTAGAAATTATGTGTTCAGCTATACCTTTAACATGTAATTCTACTCGAGGTTTATGCCACTTGAACATTCCTATCTTATCGTGAAATGTGTTGAGATACCGATGTCCTCATACAGAAAATGAACATTTGCAAACATACCTTATCACCTGTTTATAAAATTTAAAAGATTGAAAACCGCACGAAACAGTTTTAACTACGCAAGAGTGTTTATGTCATGCTGATGTCAGAACTGTATGGTAGTATGCAAATGATCTGGTAAAGGCTTTTCCCATAATGTAATATTAAGCATGATCAATGAGGTGTAAAACTCCTTAAAATGTCCCATACACTAATCTGAAGTCAAGAACGATCAAATTAAAAATTAGAAAACAAAAGATCAAAACAAAAAATTGTTTTTTAAAACTCACAAGTAATGAGGAAAAAGAAGAGTGGGACATATATAGAGTATATACTTGACGTCATCACATAGCTCCCGCTGATATCCAATGTATCCAACCCAAGCACAACACAAATGAACCCCTTAGTCACGCGACCACCACCGACATTGATTGGTTAATTGAAGAGAAGGCAAGTAGTTATAGGTACTTTGCGAATTTAGCTTCATTGCCACTCAGACTGTTTGCAATTATTCTTCTGCACGGTAACAGCCAAAATTAATATGATAAGTGCAAAACCTCTGCGTTAACTGTTGGGGGTATTCCCAGCATTTTGTGGAAGACAGCCATGCAGTTAACACAGAGAAAAGGCCTCTACCATGCATAGGGGCATGACTGATAATGTGGGATGTAGTTAGCTATGCAAACAAACCAACTAAATTTAAAGACAAAACACAAACAAAAACAAAACAGAAAAAATGTCTAGTTTGAGCTCTGCAGAAACAAAGAAAAGAACCTCCCCCAGGGACACAAATGTCTGGCTTTAGAAGGCAACGCAAAAGAAGGAATATAAAAAACAGATGAACCACAACATTTATCCTATAATAAATTGAAGTACTCCACTATCTTGTATTGTGTGCTTTAATAAGGAGGCATTTAAAATTAGGCCAATACTTCTTGCAATATCACAGACAAATTATCCTGGAGAGAAAAAAAAGGAAGGCGTGAACAATATATCATAGGATCATCTTCAGTCTTACGGAACCAGTGTTGGTAATACAAAATGCAAAAGTATGCTAATAAATAAATAATAGGAACGATAAAAGCTAAATAAATTTGGATAAAAAGGTCAATACAACTGCACATCTATTTACAAGGGTAAATTAACTCTAAAAGCCATAGCCTGCACCTATATGATAATCGAAATATGATAGTTATATAAAAAGAAAAATATAAGATATATGATTACTGAAACCAAAAAAGGCCACACAATAAGAGCCGTGTTCGTTGTGCCACAAAAATAAATAGTAAAAGGTTATTGAACACAGGGAGAAACAGAAGTTGTAAAATGTATACAATAAAAAGGCCAAATCAATAAGAGTAGTATGGTCATTAATAAAAATGGCTAAAACAAATCTTAAGGGGGGGGATAAACATAAAACCTGGGGGTGGGGGAGGAAAGGGAGGAAAGAGAGGAAGGGAAGAGAAGGGATGGGGGAGAGGGGAGAGTGGGCTATATATAAATGTTAAAGTGGAGAGAAGATAGTGAAGAGCCTTCAGGTATAACTTGTATGAGCGTGACGGGGATTGAAGTGACTCCAACTGCTTTTACATGCTGTAGGCGCTCCATTAGGTAGGAGGTGAGCCATTTCAATGTTGTGCTGCATAGCCCTATGGACTGTAGACGGCGAAGTAGAGTGTCATGGGGAACTGAATCGAATGCTGATGTTATGTCCAAAAACATAAGAATAAATCCTTGTTAACAAGTAAATTCTAGGTGATAGCCATTTAACGTATTCACTTATGGCCAAATTCACTAGCAGGTAGATATTCAGATAGATAATGTCGCTATTTGTGTATTTTAAGCAGCATATTCAATGTTGGCATCTAGGCTAGTTAAAAGAGTCTAGCTGTCCTGCCACAGTGAATAAAACTGGATCTACAGTGGTGGAAAATATCCAATTTCCAGCACTGAATGTCTGGGCTCACTGGATAGTGGCACTGTTACCTGATTAGTGGTGATAGTCAGCGAAAACCAGCTAAAGTTCGGACAGCTATTCAGTTGCCCTAACTTTAGTCAGTTTAGCTATCTAGTTTGCAGCTGATTATCACTTTTAATCAGATAGTAGCTGTCACCACCCCTGGGTGTTTTTTCAGTGGTCTTTGGGGATATTCAGCTGAATATTGCATTGACTGTTTTAGTTGGCTAACCAGCTAAAATGCTTTGAAAATGCTGCCCCATGGTGTCAGGCTGGAAGCCCCTCTAACCATCCCAATATTAGTCATATAGAGCCCAATTCTGCCATGGATGTCCTGGCCCTCTGTGCGCCTGGACGGAACCAGACGCACAGAGTTAGCCAGGATTCTGATCCCGCGGGGCTTGTCTAGCCCTGCGGGATCAGAATTGCATCCAGACCTGTATGTGCAGGCTGGGACCCCGATTTAGGATGGCCAGCTAGCTCAGTTAGGGATTTTCAATGGAGCCACAGCGCCATGGTGTCCAGTTTCCATGGCACCGCAGCTCCATTCAAAAGCTGTGATCCCCGGCCGCCAGCTCAGAAAGTGCTTTCCCCGCCGCCTGACCCCCGATCTGGCCTTCCAAGGCCAGGGTCAGGCCGTGGGAAATGTCCTGTGCCCCCTCCTGCCATTTCTGAGCCCCGGGTCTGCCATCCCCCGCCGTCTGGAGGTGGAATAAGTTCCCTGTTCAAGCTGCTGGACATTGGAATCGGCCCTGTACGTCCGGGGCCGATGATTGCCCACTGCCCACTGCCCACCCTACCCCCAATCTGCCCCTTTCCTGCCCCCATCCAATTTCCACATACAACGCGTGGGTAAGTTAGAGGGGATCGGGAGAGTGCACGAATAGTGGGGATGGACGTCCCAACAAGACATCCATCGCCATTATTCATGCCTCGGAATGACCCTGATAAAGACCAATTCTAGAACATGGACGTTTGGCCCGCGGACCCATCCAAATCAAAAACGGGCTCGATTTCACCCTGATTTTGCAGCCATGGGTATAAACTTGCCCGCCATTCTGGAATCAGGGACATAGACATTTCTGGCATGACATGAGCAAACCACTATGTACAAACACAGGCCCCGCTGTTATGACAAGACACGGGTATATGCAGCAAATGGTTTGGATGTCCCCATGCTCACCGTATTCTGAAAAGATGGACGTTTCCTATCCTGCCCATCTCTGCCATATGCCTATGGACATCTTTGACGGCAATACCTCCTCTGTTAAAACATGCATCTCCTAAGTTGCTCCTCTCACTGATAATGTTGTGTTGATGCAAACCATACATAAATACTGAGGATGCATAAATGTTGATGCAAAGTAGACTAGATATACTAGTCTGTTGCATGCCCAGAACAGTGCAAGGTAATCTCGGTGCACCCAAAGATATAATAACAGCAAGTAGAAAGTGATATGTTTGTCATGACATACCTTGCATCAAAACATACTTGGCAGTAGAAGAAATCCATAGATATTCTTTCATTGGTCATCTCTAAAAACAGTCTTTCCAGTGTTAAGTATGAACCCTTACCAACCTCACACAATATGGTGCTTCTGAGCATGTTTCAGTGCTGTTTGCACTGTTGAATTCTCTTAGTCTGAGAGTCTCTTATTATTGAAAGGGATATGGTTTGACATTTAGCCTATGGCGAGCCTTTTGTGATTTTTTTCCTGCCCTATCACACTAGCACATGATGATGCTGCAGTCATTCGTACGGTCCAAGTACTGACCAGACATTCATATCCTCCATGAACTGTAGATGAGCACACCAGATCTTCCTGTGCAACCATCAAACCACGCACACACACACACACACTCTCATTTTCTGCCACAAAAAAACAAATTTGCCAAAAAGATGCCCTGAACCTAAAAATAACAGTTGGTATAACACGAAGTTTCAGGACTAAAAATATGACGTCCGTTTCTCACCCAAACAAGAATACATTCCATACCCACTCACAAATTGCTCCTACATCAACAGTCCCATTTTTCAGGACGCAGGAATTGTTAGGGTCCCATAGTTTAGCTCCTTTAGCACAGACAGCAAATGTCAGCATGGCCAGGATGATCACTATTGCTCTTCATAATATTTCTTCTGGGTAGTTATTGATGTCTCTTTAGCTTACAAGATTCCCATATCTCTGATTTCTCTTCTTTATACCTGCCTCTTGTGGTGTTTTTCCATACTGCAGTCCACCATTTCAGAACAGACTAGTCACCACCTTTATACAAACACAGAAGAATATTTTCTAAGTACTGACCTTATTCCATGTCTCCGGCAGGTATAACGGGCATGTCTGTGGGTGCCTCCCAATACTTCCATGGGCCTTTCCTGAATATGCTTTATACATCTCCATGGCAAACATGCCTCTGTTCCGCCCCTCCCGGACATGTTCTGAGATCACGTAGTGAGATAAACATCCGTGGGCACTATGTACTGGAATATGCTCCTAGACGTTTTCGGCAGATAAACGTCCCCGATGCACGTACATACCCTTATTTGGTTTCTGGAATGACCTCCATAGTGAAGAGGCAGAGGGAGGGCAAGGCCAAGAAATTGTCCAGTTAGTGGTGATATTCAGCCGTTATCCAAGACAGCGGTGGTGGCAGTCACGGCACTGAGGTGCACAGGCATGTTCTGACCCCTAAGATTATTTCTTCATGAACACAAAATGAGAGTCTTATGGAATCAGGTCATTATTATGTATTTGTGTAGCTTTTAAGAGCAATATTCAGAATGAGCTGAAAATGGCCATCACAGGCAACATTCCCACTAAGCAGCTTCGAGTGTTGTGGGAGTCCTCCGCCAGCGGTAGTGGGTAGTGCAATGTGATTGTGCTTTGAACCACGAGGGGCAGACAGGGCCAAGGAATGGGCAAATTCAGACCTGACTATCCCTTGGGACCTACTTGTCCTCACGATTCAAAACATGATTGGGTTGCACCAGCCCCCCCAGCTAGTGGAGGACTTCCGCGCAGCTCAAAACTGCTTAGCGGGAATGTGGATCATAGGTGGATTACAGCATCGGGGTTAACATAAGACATAAGACATAAGATATAAGATATGCCATACTGGGTCAGACCAAGGTCCATCAAGCCCAGTATTCTGTTTCCAACAGTGGCCAATCTAGGTCATATGTACCTAGCAGTTTCCCCAAGAGACACAAGTTCCACAATGCTTGTACTGGGTCAAGCATTGATATCTTCGGTCACTTCTTAATAATGGTTTATGGACCTTTCCTCCAGGAACTTATCCAAACCTTTTTTAAACCCAGCTACACTAACAGCCTTTACTACATCCTCCAGTAACAAATTCCAGAGTTTGATTACACGTTGAGTGAAAAAATATTTTCTTTTATTAGTCTTAAATAGTTTACCCTGTAGCTTCATTGCATGTCCCCTAGTCTTTCTATATTCTGATAAGGTAAACAATCGATCTACATTTACCCGTTCCACTCCGTTCATTAATTTATAGACTTCTATCATATCTCCCCTCAGCCGTCTCTTTTCCAGGTTAAAGAGCCCTAACCTTTTTAGCCTTTCTTCATAGGAGTATCCTTCCATCCCCTTTACCATTTTGGTGGCTCTTCTCTGTACCTTTTCTAAAATCGCTATATCCTTTTTAAGATATAAAAAGAAACCCGCAGAGAGCAGTGAAGTATAAGGGGTAGGAGGTTATGGAGTGGAAAAAGGCATAATAAAGATGAGGAAGAGAAACTCAGAAAGCAGAAACATTGTGCAATTGCTCTTTAAGTTACCTGGTGCCATTTACTTGTGCAGAAAACACTGGAAATGACCCTGGCCTTGGTTCAGCCAACGCCGTTCTGGAATAGACACAGGCAGGGCAGGAGTGACTGTGGATTGTTCCTGCACCCTTTTTCCTACTATAGATGGGATAAGTGGGATCTTGAAGGATTTGGAGAGGTGAGGGATAGGGGTCCTGGGGGAGATTCTTTTCTTTGTTTCTGTTTTGTTTTTATTTGTGTTTCATCTTTTAATTTTGCTGGTTTGTTCCCCCATTTTAAATAAAGAAAATGAAATGAAACAAAAGGAATTAAATTTTAAAAATACATAAAGCAGAAATGTGCACACCTGCAGCCCCTACTGCTTTTGTTCCTAGGACCGAGAATGCATCTGGTCTCAGTTCCAGTACCAGCGTGAGATTTGATTGTGCTGCTACAGAAATTAAGTTTCTGCATGCTAAATTGTTTTTCACTTTACAGAATTTATCAGAGTGTGCCTAGATGAAGAAGGGAATGAAAAGCAGGTATGTAGACGGTTTTGTTCGGTAATGATTTTTTTCCATGGGTGTGTAATGGAGAAAACACCTTTTAAATGAGCTCCTCAGTCTGTTCCTTTTTCTGTTTGCTTTTTCTCCTGCTAATGCAGATCAGGTGGTGGGATTTGCATAATAAAAGAAGGCCATGTTTCAGTGCTTATTGCTTGTTAGCCTTTTAAAAGTGGACACAAATTTTCCTGGAAGAAGTATTCATGGGTCACGAGATACTGTACAGATTAATGCAAACAATTTACTGCTGTAGGACTGCAGCCATCACTGTAACATCAAGAACAAATTAGGGCTGGTTCAGAAGAAATTCTTCAGCGCAGTTATACTAGTGTGATTTGTGTACTCACAAGAGCAAGACTCTCGAAACCTGTGCCATCATCGAGAAAACATAATTTCATTTGTTTTAGCAAACATAAATATTTAAATGACTAAATAAAAAATGTAAGTGCTTTTTATTAAGCTGTTTTTAGAATGCACTAACAATGCAAGGTCATGCTAACAGTGTAATGCATTAACTGTTAGTTGGTAATTGTCATGTTGAATAGTTAACAATAGGGCAGGGAATAGGTTAACGTGGAGGTGGTTATCCTGTGTCAACCATTAATGCACTAGATAACACAAGCAGTGAACTGCCACCTCAGAGGCACAGCTAACCACATCCCACATTATCAGTCATGCCCCTATGCATGATAGTGGCCTTTTCTCTGTGTTAACTGCATGGCTGTCTTCCACAAAGTGCTGCAAATACCTCAAATGGTTAATGCAGAGGTTTTCAATTATCATATTAATTTTGTCTGTTACTGTGCAGAAGAATAATTGCAAATGTCAGTCTGAGTGGCAATGAAGCTAAATTCGCCAAGAACCTATAACTACTTACCTTCTCTTTAATTAAGATAGTCCTGTTATGTACCTTTTTAGCCTGGTGACAAATGGACCTTGTCTGACCAGTGTCACAGTGTGACTTGCTTGCCAGATGGCCACACAGTTCTAGAAAGTCACAAAATAAATTGTGAGAAGATCCCAAAGCCGACCTGCCACAATAACCTTCCAGCTATTAAAACTGAGGAAACCTGCGGCTGTCGCTGGGCTTGTCCTTGTAAGTAATCTTGCTTGTGAATATGTAAGCTAGACATCATTTATCAGTGGGAAGGATCTAGCAAAGCTTAAAGAATGATCTAGAATTTTGCAGCGAACATTTAATGCTAAAAAATGTAGACTTATGCATTTGGGCTGCATAATCTGAAGGGAGTAGTATAGTAAGAGAGTGAAGTAATTCTGTGCTTGAAAGAAGAGTGGGGTGATTCTATCTGGGGATCTTAAGGTGGCCAAACAGGTGGAAAAGGCAGTGGCAAAAGCTAGAAGGGTGCTTGAGTGCAGAGGGAGAAGAATGGCCAAAAGGAAAAAGGAAATGATGGTGAGACCTCATTTGGAGTACTGTTTTCCTCCCAGTAAGAACATGCTGAATATCCCCTCTGACCCCCCCCCCCCCCCCGCAGCATTATCCGGATAGTGCCAGGGGCAGTCTTTGGACACGATGAGAGCGGTCCCAGATCTTATACAGTTCGTAGAAATGGTGACATTTTACTACTGATAATTTTCTTTCCTAGAAGCCTGTTAGACCAGTCTAGACAAGTGAGTTATCTCTCCCTGCCAAACGATGACAGAGACAGAGAAAATACCAGAAAATTCCAGTGACATCATCACTGGCATAAAGACAGATGCAGCTAGCAGGCCTAACTTTATGCAGTCCAGCTATCCTGATAGCAGCTGAATAATGCCAGTATTTGGATAGCCAGCAGCAATCCCTGCTGAAGCCAGATATTCAAGGGATTAGTCCTTGAAAAGATAACCATGCTTCCCCTTTGAGTATGCAGAGTCTGTGGATACTTTTAGGCTGCTGAAAACTCACATACACATATGACCGGCCTACATGTCTGAGTTCATGCGTTATACTTTTAGGAGGTAAGGTTTGCTTCTTTGCGGATGATACCAAAATCTGCAATAGAGTAGACACCCAGGAAGGTGTAGATAACATGAGGAGGGATCTAGCTAAGCTTGAAGAATGGTCTAGAATTTGGCAGCTGGGATTTAATGTTAAAAAATGTAAGGTCATGCATTTGGGCTGCAGCAATCCAAGGCAGCAATATAGTATAGGGGGGTGAAGTACTTTTGTCCACTAAAGAAGAGCGGGACCTAGGTGTGGTTGTGTCTGATGATCTTAAAGTAGCTAAACAGGTAGAAAAGGTGGAGGCAAAAGCTAGAAGGATGCTTGGGTGCATACGGAGAGGAATGGCTAGCAGAAAAAAGGAGGTGATAATGCCTCTGTATAAGTCTTTGGTGCGACCTCATTTGGAGTATAGTGTGCAATTTTGGAGACCGCACCTTCAAAAGGATGTGAACAGGATGGAGCTGGTGCAGAGGGTGGCTACTAAAATGATTAGTGGCCTTCATTATAAATAGGGTTGCCAACTGGCCGGTTTTCAGCCGGCCTGGCCGGCTTTTCCATGGCCAGGCCGGCTGCTGGCGCAGAGGCAAAACCGGCTTTTCTGCCAATCCGGAGGGCTTCAGAGGGAGCCGGGGAAGCCCGCGCGAGGCCCTGGCTCCCTCTGAACAGCCGCCAGCGTGAAGAGCCTTTACCTTCACGCTGGCGGCTGTTCCTGTGAAGCCGCGATTGGTGGGAAAGGTTAAAGGCCATGCCCTTTAACCTTTCCCAGCATTCGCGGCTTCACAGGAACAGCTGCCAGCGTGAAGGAAAAGGCTCTTCACGCTGCCGGCTGTTCAGAGGGAGCCGGGGCCTCGCGCGAGCTTCCCCGGCTCCCTCTAAAGCCTCAGACAGCCGCGGTTCTGGGGGGGGAGGCCAAGGACTGCCTGGGCTGTGATGGGGGAGGGGGCCTGGACTGGAAAAGGGCTAGGAGGGGGGAATTTGACTGGAAATGGGTTGTGATGGGGGGGGGGACCTGGACCGGAAAAGGGCTATGGGGGGGGGGACTTGGACTGGAAAGAAAGGGGCTGTGATGGGAGGGGACCTGGACTGTAAAAGGGCTATGGGGGGGGACATGGACGGGAAAAGGGTTTTGTTGGGGGGGTTGACCTGGACCGGAAAAGGGCTAGGGGGGGGGACATGGACTGGAAATGGGTTGTGATGGGGAGGGGGACCTGGACTGGAAAAGGGCTATGGGGGGGGGGGAACTTGGACTGGAAATGGGCTATGGTGGAGGGAGGGGGAACTTGGACTGGAAATAGGCTGTGATTAGGGGGACTTGGACTGGAAATGGGTTGTGAAGGGGGGGGGGGGACCTGGACTGGAAAAGGGCTATGGGGGGGCATTGGACTGGAAATAAATGGGCTGTGATGGGGAGGGGGACCTGGACTGTAAAAGGGCTATGTGGGGGGGGGACATGGACTGGAAATGGGTTTTGATGGGGAGGGGGACCTGGACTGGAAAAGGGCTATGGGGGGGGGGGACATGGACTGGAAATGGGTTGTGATGGGGAGGGGGACCTGGACTGGAAAAGGGCTATGGGGGGGGGGAACTTGGACTGGAAATGGGCTATGGTGGAGGGAGGGGGAACTTGGACTGGAAATAGGCTGTGATTAGGGGGGCTAGGACTGCAAATGGACTGTGATAGTGGGGGGGGGGGGGGGTAGGACTGCAAATGGGCTGTGATGGTGCGGGGGGACTCCGACTGCAAATGGGATGTGATGGGGGACTTGGACTGGAAATGGGCTGTGATTGGGGGGGGGGGCTAGGACTGGAAATGGTCTGTGATGTGAGGGCTAGCACTGGAAATGGGCTGATAAAGAGCTGGAATAGGACTGGAAATGGGCTGATGTGGGGCATGGGAGAATGGGAATAGAAGGGAGTGGATGCTGGGTGGGTCTAGAACTATAAGGGAACTGATTTTGGGGGAGGACTAGAATAGATGGGGAATGAGTGGAGAGGGGAAAAATATTTTGTGTGGAAGAAAAGTCTATGATGGGCCGGGTATTGGGAGAGTAAGAGGGGCTTGAGAATGGAAGGGTGAAATTTAAATGGATGATAAAGGAATAAGGAAAGAATTGGGGGAAAGAGCAAAAAGGAAACAATCAGTATGTTAAAGCAGAAATAGAGAGAGAATGGAAAACATCTAAAAGAGAAGAAAGGACAAATGGATAGCTCGCAGAAGACCCGAAGAAACCAGAAGAAAGTGACTGGAGCAATTGCAACTGAAAAATAAAACGCCCAAACAGAAGGTAGAAAAATACTTTTTATTTTGAATTTATTAGCTGGAATATGTTTGGTCTGGGAAGTGTGTATTGATAACATCTTTGCGTTTTTGTTTAGTGCAAGAGGAAATTACTTTATAGTTTTATTTCTCCAGTGTTGTACATTTCATGTTTGGATTTTGGGGTTCCCAGTTTAATTATTATCTGACCAAGGAAGTTAGCCTACACGTATCCTCGGTAATTTTTGTGGGTGGGGCTCGGGGCGGGGCAGGGGTGGGACTAGGGGCGGAGAATGGGTGGAGCATGGCGAGCCACAGGTGTCGGGTTTTTCTCGGTGAAAAAGTTGGTAACCCTAATTATAAAGCATATGAGGACAGACTTAAGGATCTTAATATGTACACCTTAGAGGAAAGGCGGGATAGAGGTGATATGATTGAGATGTTTAAATACCTCCGTGGCATAAATGTTCAGGGAGAGAGCCTCTTTCAATTGAAAGCAAGTTCTGCTATGAGGGGACATGGGATGAGGGTGAAGGGAGATAGATTCAGGAGTGATATGCGGAAATATTTCTTTACGGAAAGAGTAGTGGATTCATGGAATAGTCTCCCAGTGGAGGTGGTAGAGATGAGGAGAGTAACAGAATTCAAAAAAGCATGGGACCAACACAGAGGAACTCTAAAGGTAAAAAGGGGACTGTTGTAGTTGTTGATATTGAAGGACAGACTAGATAGGCCATGTGGTCTTTTTCTGTCATCATATTTCTATGTTTCTATGTTTCTATAAGGTATGCACAGAAAGCCCCTATTTTAAAGAACTGCGCTTTAGGCAACCACTGTTCTGTAAGTGTGCATATATGTCTCATCGTGTGCACTTTCAGTTTGGTGTGCACAGAAGCAGAGCATAGGTGGGGCCTAAAGTTATGCACATAAGTTATAAAATATTACAACTTAGGGACTAGGTTCAGGTGCGTCATTACATCCCTGTTATAAAAGTTCATTAAGGAGTTAAGAGGACAGCTTCAAGTAACAGGTACCAAGTGTTCTTGGAGAATCAGTGAACCAAGTAAAGAGCCAAAGCAAACTCAGGAAAAGAAAGAGGATGTTCCAAAAATTAATGGAAGAAAGCATTCAAATCATGGAGAAAGCTGGTTTCTTAGTTTGTGATGCCTTAACGCTATCCTGAAAGTACTGAGACTGGTTTTCAAAAAATGTGTCTGGGTAACTTTGGAAGTTACCTGGATAAATCTTCCCTTTTTAAAAATTTCCTTCACTTTCTTCCTCACTGTGTTTACATTTTGTTTGGCCAACACATTTTCCAGGTAAAATTTAGCCAAGAGTAAGAGATGTTCCCAAAGGCATTCTAGGGGTGTAATTTGAGTTTTATCTGGACAGCACTGACAAACAAGTAGACAGCTCAGGTTGTATTGAAGGGCTGTCCTGAAGTGACCCAAACATTCTTAGAAATTCTGAAAAAAGCTTAAAGTGCAAGAATTTCATTAGCTTCTCAAATGTAAAATGCGCTCTGAATATGGGCAGAAAACCACTGTATGGATTTCAACCAAATCCCTCGAAGCCTGTTCCGTCTGGTAAACCAGGAGAAATGCAATTCATTTTTGAACGCTGTTGATACCTCACAGTGAATGAGTGAGAAAGCATCTGAACACAGGACTGAGGTTTGGCATACAAATCACTTCCCTAACATCTCTCTTAAGGGTTTAGATTAAATTACCATCTTGTAGAGTATTAGTCACTTGGAATTTGCTTGGCTGAAGGTTAATGCCCTCTAGAATTAGCTAATGTTTGTTTAGCATTTAGTGAGCTAAACACTTGAGGATAGGCTAAAACGATAAAAAGTTGCAGCTAGGGTGATGAATGTGTGCTACCATATTATCACGTGCATAGCGTCTTAATGGCCATTCTTAGTAACTAGCCCAGTGCCCAAAAGTGGACCTACAGTAAACCAGTGCACATTAACGGCCTTAGTATGCACTAATGTGGTAGAGCACCTTAGTAATGGTTTCCCAAGGTTGGAGTGTGGCGGAAGACATTCCACTAGGGTCTTGTGTTCAGTGAAAGGGAGCGAGATTCATGACGCTTATTGGCTTGAATGAACAGTTTACATCAAATTTAAAGGAATATGCCTTGAGTAAAGCTAAATCACTGAATATATTTTCTTCCTTCTGTTGTGTCAGAAACAAAGTAACATAAAACATCAGATTGAGCTTCGACAGATTATTTGTACACCCATGGGATAGTTGGCAGTCTGTCGTAGGTGCTTTGGTTAGTAGCTTCTAATGGGTCTTGGTGGCATTACAGTATGGTTTACAATTTAATACATTTAATATATCACCTTTTACAATAGCATCAAAGCAGTTTACAGTTTAATAAAATCAAAGATATGGTAATAAAATGCCATAAAATCGATTGAGATACAAAAGACAAAACTGACAGTATATTGCAACCCCACTGCCTGAGTGTAAGTTCTTACAGTGTTCCTTTTTCACTGTTTGGGAGATGGTAGTCACAACAATCCAAGAGTGCTACAGTCTTTCACTCACTACTCTTGGAGTTTTATTACAGGCTTCGATGAATGGGACCAGTATACAATGAGGCCTTGACAGTTAAATTCCACTCACATCTCTTCATTTATCAAAATGAATAAGTCCAGTCCAGTTTTTGTATTCTGAACCAAGGGTTTGCTTAGAACTTTATGGTCACTGATACAAGAATAAGAAGGTTGAGACATCAACAATTAGAACTATGCTGCATGTGGATAACTCCTTCTTCTTGTTGTCATGCAATCTGTTCCGCTGGAGCAATTACTTCTGTCTTTCCCTGTTGCTGGTGTGCTTCCCTACTGTTAATATTTCTGGTGGTTTCCCATTATTGAGACCTTCCCTTTCCTGCTCTAATACTTTTGTTTGGGGATCCAGTAAGGCACACGCACAGGTCCACAATACTGCCCAGGTTGCAGATAGCCTCTTTTGGTCTGGTTCTCCTCTGAGTTTATGGTTTTTGAAGTGCAGGCCCCAAATCTGTCTCGCAAGTGCTCCTGGCTTGAGTGTCCTGACTGGCAGAGAGAGGAGAATTGGAACCCTCTTCCTGTCTCCTCACAGGCAGAGCTGCTCTCCTTTTTGGGCCAGACACAGTCACTCTAGAATTCAAGACTGAAGCCTGAGACATCTTCCTTACCCTCTGCTCTTTCCTTTGCTGCTCCTTGGCCTATGGCTTCCGTGGAGCTGGGGCTGGGGCTGGCCAGCAACACTGCCCCCCTAAGGGCAGATTGTTCACTCTCTCCTCATGGTACAGTGGCTGTGTGCAAAACCAAGGTTTTGCTTTTGGGAATGGTTTATATATGTTTTAGATTTTCCCTCCCAGAGGAGTCCCCTCCCAGCTTGATGTAACTGGATAGAAAATATCCTCTGTTCTGAAAAATGCCATATAATCTTCACTTTACAGTGTAGTACTCTAGAAGGGACACTGGATGGTGCTGCTGCTCACAGTAGTGGCATCCAAGTTGTTTCTACACTATCACAACTCCAGTAGGGAAAGTTACAATATGCTGATTACAAACAGAAGAGACAACAGATAATCAACAACATAAAAGAATCCCCCATTCACTTGGAGCTTAATCTACCCCTGCAATCAGCTCAAAATCTAAGATCCAACTGAAACAACATCTAGTCTAAATGTCTGAGAAACAAGTCCTGGGACCGATATTGAAAAAGACCAATATTCAAATGCCACAGTGGTCAGCCATGGCACTTAAATATTAGTGGGATATTCAGAGGGGCTGAGCATCACTATCTGCAGAAGTGCCAACACTTATCTGGTTAGTGGTCTTTCAGTTGGCACTTATTCAGATTGCAATTTGGACCAGCTTTTCATGCAGCCAAAGTTGCTTAGATAGATGCTGATTGAAAATCCAGTTACTAGATAAATGCCGACCACACCCTCGCTTCCCCTCCCCCCCCTTGGACCACCCGTGCACTAACTGGACATGCCAGCACAATCTGTGGGGCTATTTAGCGGCACTGACCTCTTCGCTGGCTGGCCTCCTGTTGGCCAACTGGCTAAGGCTTCTGAATATCAACTTTCCTTTCTTTAAAAATTTCTTAAATACAGCCATATTTCTCTCTTGCCTCACAGATTCAGGAAGAGAAACTGCTGAATGTTATCACTTAAACTGCTAGTTGTATTATTATTGTTCAGAGTTGAAAGTCTCTGTAAATCCAGTTTTTGATAAATAACATTCGCAGCATATAAAAATGATATTTCTGATGTCTTTATTTCTAAGTAGAACCATTTATCCAGGCATTTCTTCTTAAGGCAGTTTTTGAAGTGAAAGTATGTTTAGTATGAAAATTTTGGCAAAGAACATGGGTCTGGATAAAAACCGGATCCTTTGGATCCCCCAGATCCTCATGATCTAGGTAATACCACTTTAAATTGTATCTATGGAGGATCCGGTCTTTAACTATTTCCAAATACCGTGAGTGAAAAGTGTTCATGATCTTTGCAACAATGTGACAATTTGAAACTTGCCCTCATAGTCTTCAACTAACCTTTGATTTATAAATATATTTACATCCCCTAACAAAAAGAAGGTAAAATAAATTAATTTTTAAAACTTCTTTAAAAAATTATCTCTTAAAATCTTGATCATTTTTTTTGGATCCTAAAACATGAGAACTTTTGAGATTTGGAGAAAAGGAATTCTAAGACTTTCCAAAAAAAAAAAGCATTCTTTTCCTTCCTTCACAGGCATGTGTCTAGGAAGCTCGACCAAACATATTGTCACCTTTGATGGACTTGATTTTAAACTCATCGGAAATTGCTCCTATGTGTTGTTCCATGACAAAGAGCATGATATTGAGGTGATTCTTCAGAGCGGGGAGTGCAGCTTGGCATCAAAGCAGAACTGCATGAAATCCATTGAGCTGAAACACGATGTAAACACCATCCGACTTTCTGACACTATGAAGGCAAGTGGGGAATTTCTCAAGGAAGTCTTCAGATAGATTTTGACATTTGGAGTTCTGTCTTCTACAGTAAGAAAGTAGAAAACTTCAAGATGCAGAAATGCCTTGAGGTTGGAGTGGGTGGGGGGGGGGGTTGAGGGGGAGAGCTCATATGTTTGCAGAAGAGAAGGTAATGGTGAAAGATGCTGGGTCACTTTATGGGGAAAATCAGGCTATTTATCCTGGGTTACTTTCCCTGGCAATGTCTTTTTTATTTACTTTCTGAAGACTATTAGCTTTCGGAGGCCATTTTAGAAGAAGATTTACACGTTTAGAAAAAGCCATTTACACATGTCAGCTGGCATACACATATAAATAGTGATTTCATGTATTTATTTAGTTAGTTAGATTTGTTTTGCATCTCTTCAGCAGTACCTTAAGGTGAGTTACATTCAGGTGCAGTCGATATTTCCCTGTGCCGAGTCTAGGCTTACAATCTGTGTGTATCTCTAGTTATACATATGTGCCCATGGTATGCACAGATTGGTATATATGTTGACTATAAAATTTGTTACCTGTCAATGGCTGACCAATAGTTTAATGTGTTTTCATTGCTCTAAGTTGTAATGTAGCTTCTCTTTTCAGTGTTCTATGTAAACCACCCTTGATATTTGAAGGGGCGGTATAAAAAAACTTATAAATAAATAAAATAAATAAATAAAAGGGGGCATATACAGGCTATGGTTTGGACGTGCCTTGGGATTATATGCACATCCCATGTTTTCCAACAGCAGTATATACATATATACTTAACCAATCTTTCCATTGGCATTTCCACCTAATTGTGCTTCCCTCGCACGTGTGGAAAGCCATCTCAAAATGCCAAAATGCTGTTTCAAAGCTTGGCTCCCAAATTGACTTACCTTGTATGTGCAGATTTAGAGAATCCAGCACTTGTATGTGTTACATGTGTAGGTAGCAAAATCTACTGCTCACGCTAAGCCCAGTGTGCTGCCGCGCTTCTTTTCAGCAGGTTTTTATAAAATGGTTCTTCCCGCTGAACACAAATATTCCTTCCCCCCTCATACATATTTTACAAAAGGCTCAGGGTAAAGAGTGTACTCTGAATGTCCTGGCTTGGGCCTCCCTTTCCAGACCTAGAAATACTACACAAAATTGGGCTTCACATGTTTAGTGTACGACTCATCTCAAATTTCAGTACATCAGTAAGTCCGGAGTACTACGACGTGGGTATCTTTTTTCAGATTCATGTAGATGCATGTGCATTCTGGAAAGTAGGCTCTATTAATCCTGGTTTTGCAGGCTTTTAGTGGTGCTGTGCTGTAGTTCTTTCACTCCTTTTTAATAACATTCCTGAATGGAATTGGTGAAAAGTGAGTGCTATGCATTAGTGTTTCCTAACCATAAATGTTATACAGTATCCGTGTTGTTCAGTAACGCACGGAGGGGCATGTTTACTAAATTGCGCTAATGGTTAAAGTATGCTTTAGCATGCACTGGCTGTTTAGTGCAGGCTCATGGTAACAATTACCGCGTGCTAAAAGCAGCCAGCGCAGTGTGGTAAAAAATCCCATGCTAACTCTTTAGTGCATGACAGGGCAGGTACTGGGTGGAGAGTGGATGTGCACCTCAAATTGTGGTTAGCATGGAGGGAATTACCACACTAATTGGCTGGTCTTAAGTGCAAAGGTGTTTACTGTGAATGAGAGCACATGGTAAGGAACATTTCTGTGTGGTAACTGTGGGGAGCATGCTGGGTGTGCTCCCAATAGTTATCGCACAGTCTTTGCACTTACCATGCGCTAATGTTTTTTCTTAGGGTACAGTAAATGCAAACACTTGCTGCATTTTAGCAAACATGGCCCATAGTTTTACCTGCATTTAGTAGAGGTCTTTTCAGGGTGAGGTGATGTTGGGTATTTCGGAAGTTCCCACAGAACAATCAGGTGGTGGCCTCTGTGGGGCTTTTTCATTAAGCGGTTTTGAGAGTGAAAGTCTGTGCATACTTCCACTTGGAAAAGTGATGCAAAGTCTGTGGTAAAAGATACTGTAAGTAAGTTGCATGTAATTTTTATTTTCACATCTACACATATTATTTTCTAAACGTTCCTACAGAAGAAACAGTTTTCAAAGGGAATGTATATGCAGACTTTGCACCTGGGCTGTTTGTAATTTGTCCTGATAAAGTACTTTGGGGAATAGCAGAAGACTAGTTGGTCTTTGAGACGACAAAATTTCTTGAAGGCTGTAAAAATCTTCTACTGGACTAAAAGAATAATTCACTTTGGCAATATGTTTTAATCAGCTGAAGGAGTGGAGGAGTAGCCTAGTGGTTGAAGCAACAACCTAGTTAGTACCCAAGAAATCAGGGTTTGATTCCCACTTAATGCTCTTTAAAATGCATAGCGTGCCCCTCTTCTCTCAAAGATCCCTCAAGGTCATCATCCTTCCTCTCACAGTAGTCAGTCAAGGCCATTAAGAAGTATTTATTTATTTATTTATTTAGAAGGATTTAGTATACCGCCTTATCGTTAAATCAAGGCGGTGTGGCACATCAATCAAAATCAATAATAAAGTGTGGTTTGTAGCATGCAGTGTGACAACTGAGAAGTGTAGTGTGTGGGGCAGTGCGTTAGATTATATCGGTGAACTATTTACATAATGAACTATATACATATATACAAAATGGGGCTGTTTGAGAGGCGTGCTAGGATTGAGATTCTGTAATGTCTTGGGGGTAGGATCGTGATCCTGTAATGTCTTGAGGTAGAAAGTTTATGTGAGGTCCTTGAAATGTACTGTAAATAGATCAGTCTTAAGAGGTTTTCTGAAGTCCTTGAGTTTCTTGGTTGATCTTATGTGGTCTGGGAGAGAGTTCCATATAGCGGGTGCTGCCAGGGAGAGTGCCCTCCTTGATGTGACCAGCCTTGTTTTAGCAAATTCTTTTGGTGTTCTGATGGTACCCAATAGATCCCCATGAAGAGATCCATTTCCTGAAATATTCCAGCCCTGGTAGGTAGCTCTTCAAGGTTTATGAGGCTAATAACTGTATATGGACCTTTCCTCTGGAAATCTGTCCAAATTCCTTTTAAAACTTCTTAGCACTGCCTTAGGAAACAAATTCCACAGCTTGATTGTTCACTGTGAAATTTTTTTTTCTAATTTGTTTTAAATCTGTTACCTTTTAAGAACATAAGAACATAAGACATGCCATACTGGGTCAGACCGAGGTCCATCAAGCCCAGTATCCTGTTTCCAACAGTGGCCAATCTAGGTCATACGTACCTAGCAATATCCCCAAAAGACACAGGTTCCACAATGCTTGTACTGGGTCAAGCATTGATATCCTGGGTCCCTTTTTAATAGTGGTTTATGGACCTTTCCTCCAGGAACTTGTCCAAACCTTTTTTAAACCCAGCTATACTAACAGCCCTTACTACATCCTCCGGTAACAGATTCCAGAGTTTGATTACATGTTGAGTGAAAAAATATTTTCTCTTATTTGTCTTAAATAGTTTACCCTGTAGCTTCATTACATGTCCCCTAGTCTTTCTATACTCTGATAGCGTAAACAATTGATCCACGTTTATCCGTTCCACTCCATTCATTAATTTATTGACCTCTATCATATCTCCCCTCAGCCGCCTCTTCTCCAGGCTAAAGAGCCCTAACCTTCTTAGCCTCTCTTCATAGGAGTAGCCTTCCATCCCCTTCACCAATTTGGTGGCTCTTCTCTGTACTTTTTCTAATAACGCTATGTCCTTTTTAAGATACGGTGACCAGAATTGCACACAATATTCAAGGTGCGGTCGTACCATGGAGCGATACAGAGGCATTATAACATCCTTTGTTTTATTCTCCATCCCTTTCCTTATGATACCTAGCATTCTATTTGCTTTCATGGCCGCCGCTGCACACTGGGCGGAGGGTTTTAACATGTTATCCATGATGACTCCTAAATCTTTTTCCTGGGTGGTGGTTTCTAATGTGAAGCCTTGCATCGTGTAACTATAGTGTGGGTTGTTCTTTCCTAGGTGCATAACTTTGCACTTGTCCACATTAAATTTCATCTGCCATTTGGATGCCCAGTCTTCCAATTTATCCAGATCCTCCTGCAGTTTTCCACAATCCTCCTGGGTTTTAACAACTTTAAACAGTTTTGTGTCATCTGCAAATTTGATAACCTCACTAGTTATTCCCTTTTCCAGGTCATTTATGAATATGTCAAAAAGCAGCAGACCCAGTACAGATCCCTGGGGTACTCCACTATTCACCTTTTTCCATTGGGAATATTGGCCATTTAGCCCTACCCTCTGCTTTCTATCTTTTAACCAGTTCCCGATCCACAATAGTACACTGCCTCCTATCCCATGACTTTTTAGCTTCGCCAAAAGTCTCTGATGGGGGACTTTGTCAAAAGCTTTCTGAAAGTCCAGATACACTATATCAACCGACTCACCTTTGTCTACCTGTTTATGCACACCTTCAAAAAAACATATCAGATTAGTAAGACAAGATCTTCCTTGTCTAAAGCCATGTTGGCTGTCTCCCATTAGGCCATGACTATCTACATGCTGTGTAATTTTGTTCTTTATGATGGTTTCTACCATTTTCTCTGGTACTGACGTCAGGCTCACCGGTCTGTAATTTCCTGGGTCACCCCTGGAACCCTTTTTAAAAATTGGTGTTACGTTGGCGACCCTCCAATCTTCAGGTATTACAGATGATTTTAATGAAAGTTCACAGATTACCAATAGCAGGTCTGAAATCTCATATTTCAGTTCTTTCAACACTCTGGGATGTATACCATCCGGTCCACGTGATTTGCTACTATTCAGTTTATCAAATAGTTGTAATATATCTTCCCGGTGTAGCGATATTTCTCTCAATTCCTTTGCAGTATCACCTTTAAATACCACTTCAGTCTTGGGTAACATCCCTACATCTTCCTCAGTAAAGACCGAAGCAAAGAATTCATTCAGTCTCGCTGCTATAGCCTTGTTTCCTCTTACTGCCCCTTTTACCCCTCTATCATCTAATGGTCCAATTGACTCTCTCACAGGCCTTTTGCTACGAATGTACTTGAAAAAGTCTTTATTTTGTGTTTTTGCTTCCGTAGCAAGTTTCTTCTCAAATTCCCGCTTTGCCTGCCTTATCAATGCTTTGCATTTAACTTGCCAGTGCTTGTGCTGTTTCCAGTTTTCATCATTTGGCTCTTTTTTCCATTTCCTGAAGGTTGCTTTTTTGGCAGCAACAGCCTCTCTGACCTCACCTTTAAACCATGCTGGCAGTTTTTTGGACTTTCTTCCACTTTTCCTAATGCGTGGAATACAGCTGGTCTGGGCTTCGAGGATAGTATTTTTAAATAACACTCAAGCTTGCTGTAAGTCTTTAACCTTTGGAACCACTCCTTTTAGTTTTTTCCTAACTATATTCCTCATTCTATCATAGTCTCCCTTTTGAAAGTTAAAAGGTAGTACTGTGGATGCCTTTACTATCTGTCCTCCACTAATTAAATCAAACATGATCATACTATGATCACTATTGCCAAGTGGTCCCAACACCCTTATTTCTTGCACCAGATCTGGTGTTCCACTAAGGACTAGGTCCAGTATGGCTTCCCCTCTGGTCGGTTCATGAACCAGCTGCTCCAAGAAGCAGTCATTTATTCCATCTAGAAACTTTATCTCTTTAGCTTGTCCTGCTGTGACACTGACCCAGTCGATACCGGGGTAATTGAAATCACCCATTATTACTACTCTGTTGTGACTTTTGTTAGCTTCCTTGATTTCTTTGAGCATTTCATCATCCATTTGTTCATTCTGGCCAGGCGGTCGATAGTATACTCCAACTGCCATCACCTTCCCCTTCATAAATGGAATTTCAATCCATAGAGATTCTACAGCAAATTTTGTTCCCTGCAAAACCTTAATCCTTTCTGACTCAATGCCCTCTCTAACATAGAGCGCAACCCCTCCACCAATTTGATCAGCTCTATCATTACGATATAGTGTGTATCCAGGTATCACAGTGTCCCACTGGTTATCCTCCTTCCACCATGTCTCTGAGAGTGCAATCATATCTAACCTCTCATTTAGTGCTATATATTCTAACTCTCCATCTTATTGTTTAGACTTCTAGCATTGGCATACAAGCATTTTAGAGACTGTATTTTATTCATATTAATCTGGCTATTGGTTGGCAGGGGTAATTTGGAATCTTTATGCTCTGTCTGCTCCTTACTCAAGGGCATTTGGGCTACTATACTCCCTTTTGGAACCTCACTGCTTTTGGTAGTATCCTTCAAGGATACCTTTGTCTGAACCATGCACTCCTGGGTGACTGTCGGCTTTCCCCTAATTTCTAGTTTAAAAGCTTCTCTATCTCTTTTTTAAAGGTTAATGCCAGCAGTCTGGTCCCATCCTGATTAAGGTGAAGCCCATCCCTTCGGAAGAGCCCCCCCTTTCCCCAGAATGTTCCCCAGTTCCTAACAAATCCAAAACCCTCATCCTTGCACCATTGTCTCATCCACGCATTGAGACTCCGGAGCTCTGCCTGTATTTTGGGTCCTGCACGTGGAACAGGAAGCATTTCGGAGAACGCTATCCTGGAAGTTCTGGATTTCAACTTCCTACCTAAAAGCTTAAATTTAGCCTCCAGAACTTCCCTACCACATTTTCCTATGTCATTGGTACCAACATGTACCAAGACAGCAGACTCCTCCCCAGCACTATCTATGATCCTATCTAGGCGGTGCGTGAGGTCCGCTACCTTCGCACCAGGCAGGCATGTTACCAGGCGATCCTCACGTCCACCAGCCACCCAGCTATCTACATTCCTAATGATTGAATCACCAACTATAACAGCTGTCCTGACCCTCCCCTCATGGGGACATGGCCCTGGAGAAACGTCCTCGGTGCAAGAGGGTTTTACATCACCTGGAGGACAGGTCCTAGTTACAGGATCACTTCCTGCCACACCAGGGTGATGCTCTCCTGTCACGTGACCTCTCTCCTCTATGGCAACAGGGATGTTGCCAGACTGGAGGTGGGACTTCAGGACTATATCCCTGTAGGTCTCGTCCATGTACTTCTCTGTCTTTCTTATGTCTTCCAGGTCTGCTACTCTAGCCTCTAGAGAATGGACTCGTTCCCTGAGAGCAAAGAGTTCTTTGCACTTAGTGCATACGTAAGACCTCTCACCAACTGGGAGAAAATCATACATGTGACACTCAATGCAGTTTCATGGAGTATTCCCTAGTCCTAGTACTTTGAAGGTGTAAATAATCATTCCCTATTTACCTGTTCCATCCCACCTGGGGCAAGTCCCTTTACCCTCCATTGCCTCAGAAGACAGGCCTGGCAATCTACTTCCGGTCATATCTTGCCAAGAAAACCGGGCGGCTGCTGGGTCACCAGGGGCAGCATTGACTTCACGGCACTTTAAAAAAAAACTAATAAGATGACAATACGAACATTTGTTGTTCCAAGCAGGAACATTTCTTTGGAACCAAAGCATCTTTTTTTTTGTTCTGAGCTAAGATGTGTAATGTGTGATGGGATTTAGTTAGCACAACTCTAACTGTTATCACAACTCTAATTGTTGAGCTGTTGGCTTGGATATTCTATGCATATGTCAGTTTAAAAACTGTGCAAGTGTGAATCGAAAGGCGTGGTTACAAATTTGTAAATATGTCTACATTGTCTCTACATAAGAAGACCATTAGATGTGAGAATATTTCAAGCTTTGGTGCTGAAATCATTATCTCATTAGGACCAACCAACTCTCAGGTTTTAGGAGCTTTAAAGACTTACCTAATTGTGTCTTTATTTTTTACGAGGACTAGAAGAGCAGTTCTGACATTTGATGTTCCTTGTTTTCTGGAATCAGGTTACATTTAATGGAGAGGAAATTCTTGTACCATTCAGAGACCATACTTTTGAAGTTACTATCTATGGGGCTATAATGCACGAAATCCGAATTCCCAAATTAGGATTTACTTTCACATTTACACCAAGAAACAATGAATTCACCCTTCAGCTCAGTCCCAAGATCTTTGTTTCAAAGACATTTGGCCTCTGTGGTAAGTTCATTTCTTGGTTCTGCAATTTTTGGGTGCTATTTATTCAACCTGCATTTTATATTTTTTAAAATTTTAATTTGAAAATTCATGTGCAGCATTTACATGTTTGTTAACAGTAGGCATTTTCTATGGAACCCTTAATCCAACTCGGCTTGCTGCAGCGATCTTGGCAGTGTTCCTGGTGACCAGTATAGTTTATCAAATATATGACACTAAAAAAATCTGTTGATTGTTTTCTATCACTCTTTATCTAAAACATTATTCCTACATCTTCATAGGGTTCTGCGACCAGAACACCATCAATGATTTTATGCTTCGTGATACTTCAGTAACCACCGACAGCAGTAAATTCATTCAAGAATGGACTGTAAAAGATCCCTCAGGTGGAACCTGCCAAACTAAGCTTGACGATGCGTGTACATATCCGATCAGTTCCAGCTGCAGAATTCTCCTGTCACCCAAGTTTGAGAATTGTCACACTGTGATTCCACCAAGTAGATATTTTGCACTCTGTGAGGAAACCAGCTGCCATGGAGAGGACGTATGTGAAGTCCTTGCTGCTTATAGCCACATTTGTAGAACTCAAGGAGTCTGCATAGACTGGAGATCTCCAGAGTTTTGTGGTAAGGTTTTCCCACTGCTGAGTGGAATGCACTGAATATTAAATTTTAAGGGTTTCTGTTTCCTCACATTGGACCGAAAAGTCCACAGTAAAGCAGCTACGTAAACAGTTTTTGTGGCATGAATACTGTGTCCTACAATCTTACGCAGTAACAATGGTGGCCTCACGTCAGGCCTCCTACTGGATGGGATCATCAGCTAAGGGTACTGGATAGTGGGCTGCGTGTTCAGCCTACTGAAGGTAGATGTTAAGCTCTACATTGGCACAGGTTGCACGCACAGAGACCTTTGGAGCCTGTTAGAGGAAAGCAAGGAGATAGTAGAGGGTTAATAAAAAGAAGTTCTGGTAGTAAAGAGCTGCTAGAATTACTAGCTTAAAGGTTATTGAATGAAACAATAAATGCAGATGTGTGAATATATTGTCAGAGATTTAATATTAAATGGGTCCTTAGTGGCATCATCTTACCGTATAAATGAAATCCCAGCTTGCGATTTCCAGGTTATATCCCATGAAGGATGACCGAAGCTGAATGTAACGCGCCTTGAACTGTTACTGGAAAGGCAAGAGCAAAGTAAAACTAAATAAAATAAAATAAAATAAAATAAACACTGCATACTGTAAGATCCCACATATGTTATCACACGGTAGCATCCACTGGTTCCTTCTCCTTTCCCCATGAACAAACCATAGGTAAGAAACATTGTTGCATCAAATCCTTGTCATCATCTAGTACTCACAATGGCCTTGTCATACGAAGAATAGCCAGAAAAATCACCTTTTCCTTTCACTGATGTACAATGTTAGTGTGGAATCTCATTGCTGACTCCCATTTGACCCAGCCACATAGGCATTCCTCTCTAATTAATTAAAGCTCCTATTTACTGAAGGGCAGGAAGGTTTTACAGTTACCCTGTGCTAATTGCCAAAATTAACACAGTATAACTGCTAAATATTTTCATTAACTATTGATGGCTTTCCAAACATTTTGGGAAGGTTCAGAGAAAAAGTTGCTGTCACATGTTACGTGCACAGCAGGTAGTGTACGATGCAGTTAGCTACGGCTCGTGAGAAGGTATTAATGCTGGTACTATCTGCTGCATTAGCCAGTAACGAGCTCTAAATTTATCTGGGGCATTATATGAATCATGAGCTTCAAGTTGCCATTTACTGGATAGTGAGCAGTACCAATATGTTCAGCGCGACTCGCTATCTGAATGGTACCTCTGAAAATATGATTTAAACGCCAGGGCCAATGTTTAAAAAAAAAAAATAAAAGCTGAACACAGAGTTTAAATATTGTTCCTCAGTCGGTGGGCTTCTATGACATCCAGATGGCCATTATTGTGGGCAATGCTGTGCTCAGAATCTACATCTTACTGAGCCATCAGAATTATGATTATAGTATTAACCATCCTCAATTGGTAGAGGAACAGAAACATGCTTAGGTTGTCAAGCCAGATTGACCATCTTTTAGTTGACAGACTACCACTGAGCCCTCAAGCTGCCTAACTTTTTTTTAAAATTTATATTACATTTTATTAAGAAACATAGCTCACTTGTAAGTCCCTTTTCAGAATAAGTTTGTCTGATAATTAAGAGGTAGACAGTTATCTTGTACAGTATGTCCTATACCTGCTGGCTTTGAGGGAAAACACTGGCTGTCCTTAAAAAGAAAAATGGAATTTCCTGATTTTGGTGGTTTTTACTGAAGATCCTAAAAGCAGTAACAAACCTTGCCTCTGGCCTGCTTTGTATTCAGTGTTTTGGAGAACATGCTGTGTGTTCCCAAGGTTGTGTCTCAACATGAGAACCAACTGAGAACAATTTTCTAATTAAAAAGAGACTGTTGCCTTGAAGAAGGATAAACCGACTTTTGGATGACCCATCCCACCTCATCCCACCCTATCCCACCCTAAAAACAACAATCTATTGTACAAAATGTGCACAGGAAATCAACCCAAACTCAATAAATGTTGAGGGTCAGTTTATGTGGAAATATTTGTAATTTCTTAATTCTCTATTGACATACAATTGACCAGATCAGTGCTTTGGCTGACTGGAATGGAAAATTGGTAACACTCTTTTGCTCCAATGTACTCTGACCTTCCTAGATAGGATCATTTGAGAGCCCTGTGAGTCATATTTCAACTGGGTGATGTGCCTGGAAAACAACCCTTCGTAGACCCTGTTTCATGCCATTTTTCTGTGGGATTTCTGCGTTTTCCACCACACACATAACTCATGCCTGTGTTCCACAGTGGCTTTTTGAATTAGGAAGGGAATGGGAAACGCTGAAGGAAAAGAGGTCAAAACATAAAATGTTAATGGCTCCACTGAAGAAAAAAAATATAATGGGCCAAGTTGGCCAGTGATATAGGAATTAAGTACAGAGCAAGACATACGAGAGGGAGCATCATGCTAATTTTTCTCCCACTGACCTTTTAATGCGATAATAATAGTATGAAAAGGCTGGCAGAGCTATTCCAGCTCCCTTGAACTAGTACTACTACTCCTATTAATCATTTGTATAGCGCTTCAAGGCTTACGCAGTGCTGTACAGACACATAAAAGACAATCCCTGTTCATCAGAACTTAAAATCTACAACTAGTTAACTTTTCAGAAGAGGAAATATCTCTTTATGCATAAAACATTAGGAGGTTACTTTGTGCTCGGCTACTCAGTTGAGGTAATTCTTTTACGGATTGTCTCCAGTTGTCTTCAGTTGGGTCATGTAAGCCAGTTAGGCATTTTTCTTGGCCATTACAAAAGACGTCATATCATCTAGAGACCTTCCAGTGTTTGGCAGTCGTCATTCTCATAGTTCATGATTAAGATTTTGATTTTAGGTATGAACCAATAAACACCAGACAAATGCCACTTTCCCTAGTACTCTGCCACCCCTAGTCTGATATGACTTGTTTTTTCCACTTGGTTTTTGTGCCTTTTCTGTGCTAATGACTCCTAAGTAACAAAAACGTACATATTTGATTCCACCAGAAAAGGTACCTACCGATAGTACTTGTTGCGGAAAGACACCAATAAATACTGATTTCTTTTGTACCATCAAAGAACCCCGAACTAGCTGGAAAATAAATACATAAATTTACAAACACCTAAGAATAGAAACTTTGCTCATGATCAATATGCCACTATTTCAGCACATGCACCTTGCATCAAGCACAAAGAAATCCCGACCTAGAACAATTTGCTGAGTAACAGATGGGCCAGTATTAAATAGCGCTGGCCAATGTGATATTCAGCAGTGCTTTCCAGACAGCAGCACTGATTATCCAGATAGTGCTGGGTTGGTCTATGGGGCAAAACTGTGGCGGAGTCGGGGTTATCTGGTTAGCAGCGATATTCAGATCGCTAATCAGATAGCATTGTGGAACCCGTGTGCCTCTTTGGGAACCTGCCAGGTACTTGTGACCTAGATTGGCCACTGTTGGAAACAGGATGCTGGGCTTGATGGACTTTGCTCTTTCCCAGTAAGGCATTTCTTATGTTCTGAAACCGCATAAAGTTAGGCCATAAAAGTATTTTTTTTCTATCCAGATAGTGGCTGAATATCACTGTTATCTCAATAATGCCTCCAGTTAGCAGTAAAGCCAGATAGACAGTGCTAGAGGATAACTGGATTCTGGCGCTGAATGTACGGTTTTATATTTAAAAGTTGCAACTGGTGCTTTAAAAAAATGCCAATCTTGGGAGTTTCAAGATTGCACCCATAATTTCTGTACTCTAAATAAAATCATATTTTAACAATGATATAATCAAAACTGTTAAAAGAGAATATTCATGCTCCAATTTTAAGACATCCTGATGTCCAGCCAAGTGAAGGTAGCTGCTCAGATGGTCTGGGAAGCATCCGTCCTGTTTGGAAGTGGCAGATGGGGGCTTGGTCATGCCACTGGCTGTTCTTGAAAAAGCTAAGCTAGGGCAGCACAAAGCCCACGAGGGGTGAAGCCTCTTAAAATTTGTTGTTTTGGAGCTTGCTGTGGATAAGAAGCCATTTCAGAATTTTGGATTTCAGCATTTGCCCTTTTGAAACGCGTGGTTTGTAAAGAGTGAGGGTTATTTTCGAAGCATCCCCACACTTTACACTCATAGCATTTATAGCTGCCCCCAGGTTCAAATAGGTGCCTGTACGATGGGGGCCGGTGTAAAGGCTCACATCTGCACTCCCAATCACCCCCTCAACATCGATCCTCCCTAATCCCTCCCTCCAAGGCATCCAAAGCCTAATCTGATCCACCAGCATGAAGATCCGCTCACCTGACCTCCCTGGCATGAAGAATCCCCTCTCCCTATAGCCCACATAGCAGGCCCCCCATCCTCACCGTCTTTCCATCTCCTCCCTGGCTCTTACTGGTATCCTTGTGTCTACTGGGACTAGGAGCAATTCCTGGTGACTCCTGGTCTGCAGTCGTGGGTTTCAAAATGGCAACTATGACCCCGAGCAGTCATCTCATGGTCAGGCTGCTGTGTTCGCAGAGCCTCTGTAAAATACAGTGGGAATTTTCCATCTCCTTGCCTGGATATCTTAATTCTCCTCTGCATTTTATCTAAAAATTGCCTTTGCCTTTAATGTTAATGGAAGGCCTAGAAGTGGCAGAAAGGCCATTTTTGTTACTGGGTTTTTACTAGGCATATGCAGACCCATGGTTTTCATTGTTTGCATTGCAACCAAGCAAAATTATTTTTTGTTATCATCATAATTGCGGGCCTTCTGAATGCACAAATTGTATACTTCTGAATTTACGTGCGTGCAATCGAGATACACTTGCACATGCAATGTGTGCACACAGTTACTTTTTAGGCATGCAAACAGATGCCCAAATAAGCCCCGACATGCTTGAGCCTAGTTCTTACCATATTTTAAACTGAGATATAGCTGTCATCTGTCCTACATATGGTGTCCATGGAAGGTTTTGGGAGGCATTTGTGCTGTAATATTGCCAGCATTTTAACTGTTGGAGGAAAAATGGTTCCAATTTTTTGGATAGATGTGATCTTATTGTATGGGAGATCCCATAGCTCTAGGACAGCTTGTGAGTAAGCTCCAGGCTGAAAAAAGCCAGCAGCTGTTTCCTGGGATAGCACATGATTTCACGAACCCTCACACTGTGTTGAGCGCTCTTGTTCCTCCCCACCGTGGCACTGCTACATGCATTCATACATTTTAGGACTGTATGCCCTGTATGTGTTAGCATAAGTCAGACATTATTTTAGATCAATAGCTTGATCTTTGTTTTGTTATCTTGATTGTCTAAAATATTCAAGTTATTTTAAGAACTATAAGAATTGTTGTTCGGCATTAACTTACAATTTTTCTCCATGTCCGTTTATCTACAGCTATTCATTGTCCGAGCTCATTGGTTTATGACCATTGTCGCAAAACCTGTACCAAGGACTGTGGGAACAATCCCGCCAATGCCACAGCTTGCATAGACTCGCCAACAGAGGGCTGCTTCTGTCCACTGGGAGCAGTGATGTTCAATGGGGAGTGTGCCAATGAAGAAGTCTGCAGGCAGTGTATGGATGAGGAGGGTATATACCACTCGGTAAGGCTCTGAATGTCTGACAAGAAACAGGATGTCAGCAGCAATCAGAATAAAACAGGGGTGGGCTAAACCAGTCTGTTAGACATCACAAGATGAATTTGATAAAGGCTTTCTTGTGCATAAATGCTGTTTTACCTGCCTAGAAAGTCTCTTATAAAATTATTCCACACATAGAAGTATGTGCTAGGACAAGTAGAGGCATACTTGTGCACGACCTGGGTGTCAGCGTGTTCGGAGGATGAGGTACAGCATGGGTGGAGCATGGCTGCAGTTGTGTAGTATTCACATAGCTTATAAGAACACAACCATATGCACTTTGATTTTCTAAGAAAAAGATTGACAGGAAGAAAGTCAATGGACTGCCGAAAGAACAAGCCAGTCAGTACTAGAGGAGATCAAAGCTAAGCTTTCATTAGAAGCTCAGATGACAAGATGGGCATCTACTTGGCTTCCTCCACCTAGGTGACCTGTTATACAATTGCCCTCTGCATGCACGAATAAGCCTAGACTTTACGAAAGTTGGATTTTTAATGTCAACAGCTCACAATGTAACTTCGAAAGTTTGCATATGTTGTTACAGCTCCCCAAAAAAGGCAGCACCTCGATGGCAATGCGATCTCCACCAGCCGGTCAACCCACTTTCAATAGACCAAATCTAACAGTAGTTAGATGGTTAGGTGGTTTGACCAGCTGGTAGAGATTGCATTGTCATCGAGGTGCTGCCTTTTTTCGGGGGCTGTAACAACGTGCGCAACCTTTAGAAATTACACTGTGAGCTGTTGACATTGATGTACTATGGATCCATTTGAAGATGTGATAAGAGGAGATAAGAGAACAATGTAAACGTTTGTTGAGACTCTCCTTACTTGCTGGTTACACTTTGTAGCTAATGGTGGCTTAAAAAGGTTGTTTTAATCAATTGTTTGATGTACTAAGTGTTGAGAGTGTTGTATGTTTGTAGCATGTAGGGAGACAATCTGATAATTATAAATATTGTAAATGTTTTTGTAGAAGATATATTGCATTAGGAAGTCATTATGAAAGTTATACAAGAATTGGTTTAATATTTGTGAATCAATTAAATAATTGGTGATATGATTGTATTTAAAATATACTAAAATAAATAATATTATGTTTAATTAAAAAATCTGTTTAATTTGTGTGCTGCTTAAATAAGCATCCTTCTTTTTGATATAAATTGAATGATATTTTATATGGCCATTGAAGACTGAGTTTTACTTGGGTGATCATTATCCTTGATAATATAGTTATAACAATTGTTGTGTTTATTTAGTATCTTTGTATAACATACATGATATCATGTATTACAGGGCAATAACGGGGGGGGGGGGGGGGGGGTGGCAGGGCAATGATAGATGAGCAATAAATGGTAGTAAATGAACTATTATGGCTTAATTTACTCCAGTGCTTCCAGTGTACTAGAAAGGTCTGGAAGGAAAATGTTCTATGGTAAGGCCTACTTGTATCTGAAAATAGCCTTATAAAAGACAGACTGCCACCAGTGACTCAACTGGTGTATTTTAAACCATGTTTCTTAAGGGAACTGTCCATTGTCTTCTATTGAACAGTATACCTTGTACTGACTATCTGCTCTATTTCCCCTTCTAGTATCTGGACACCTGGATTCCACGGAATGAGCCATGCCACCTCTGCATGTGCCTTGATAACAGGATAATAAACTGCACTACGAAACCATGCCCAACACCCAAAAGTAAATTAATTTCAATCCCACCATTCTCCCTCCATTTATTTCTAGAGCCATCTTGTATGCATATTATTTTATATTTTGTTATTTTCACAGCTGCGGTGTGCGGTCAGTGTGAAGTGCCCAGGCTGAAGAAGAATGCTGACCAGTGTTGCCCAGAGCATGAATGTGGTAGGTTTTGTTTTTTTCTTTAATTTTCTGTTCATAATGCAATATTATCACAAATACAACTTGCGAAGGAACTCAGGGAGAACATAGAAAAGAAATGGTATCAGATTGTTTGAGCATCAAAAAGAATGGATGAAGGAAAAGAAAAATGGTTCCTTTCCATAGACAATCCTCTTCACGTTCTGTCAGGTCCCATCATTTCAGAGTGGTGGTAAGTTTCTGATGAAGGTTTTTAAGGAGCATGTTTTTTAAAGGTTAAGTGTTGCCACTGCCCATTCATTTCTATGGGCCGTTGCAGCACTTAATGTGTGTTAACTTTACTTAACGTGCATTAGCTTTTAGTAAACATGCCCTTAAGTGTTTTAAGAAAACTTATTTAGAGGGCTGAGGCTGCTGTACTTTTTGAATTTGTAGAGAGAAGATCTTCTCTAGAAATGTTATAACAATTTTACATCTGCGTGTCCCTTGAATAGGCTTAGCTTTACACTTTTGATATACCACCGTTAGGCACTATCCAAGAAAAGAAGTGACTTAAAACGTAAATATAAAACAACTAACCAGCCAGTCTTAATACATAATGGCATACATAGGATCAGATGATCCAGTACATAGACAGAGCCATTAAGTAATAAAGTTCTATAAACTGTAGTTAAAATCTTAACGTGGATCCTATCAGGTCAATGTTGAAACAGTGAGGTCAGCGCTTTTTTAAAATGCTGGTTGCAGTGTTTAAATATGGTATATACATTCAGCGCTGCTACCTGGATAGCGAACAGCGCAGAATGTACCTGTAGAAGGTGATTCTTTATCAGGCTGCTTAGATTTAAGTGTGAACAATGCACATAAATCTCAGTATTTTAGTTGATGCAGTTGCTATTCCGTAAGTACAGACTCACATCTGATCGTGCCTATCTACACTGTGGGTATGCACAGGGATGTAGTTTAGGCAGATTGTAAACAGCCCCCTCTTACAGCCACCTAACCCCTCCCCCAAAGACTTTATGAAGGCACTTCCAGACCCTCTCTGAAGGCACTTCCAGACCCTACCCATTGAAGCCCTTCTGGGATCTTCCAGGGGGCTCCTTGGAGTCTAGCGGCTGGAGTTGTTAGGTTCCAGATTCAAAATGGCACTGATTCACCTCTAGCAGTAGTCTTGAAGTAGTCTCACTGAATAAGGGTAGCTGGACCCCTAGTGGTAGTATCATGGGACGACTGTTGGGGGTAAAGTGGTGGCATTTTGAATTCAGAAATTGATGGGGAAGGAGTGGCTTGTGATCACTTGTGCCCCAGCTGCTGCACACCAGGGAACCCTGGTAGATCCTGTGGAAGGGGATTCAGGGAGGTTGGGAGGTCTGTTTGAGGGGCATTTGGGTTCTCTTCAAGAGGTTGGGGTGTCTTCAAGAGGATCTAGAAGGTCTTTGCTGAGGGTAAGGGCTTCTTCATGTGAGGGGGGGGGGGGTCCATGCACTACAAGCACAGGCTCCTTTAAAATGCCCCAGGAGCATCAGACCATTTTTTGGCAATCCTTTGTTCCTGGCAAGAACAATAATGCAGTTTTTGAGGTTGATTGCGGGTAACGTGTGTTAGCATGGACATTTCTGAAATGCACATATGTGGTTGCTTAGCGTGACTCCTAATACTTCTCTTTTTAAAATGATTGATTGGCCATGCCATATGAAAGTACATGTATGCATTCAGGGGACTGAAAAGCCATGAGTATGCATTCAGAAGTTACCCTTTTTATTCTCTGTGGGATATGGCGCACAAGGATCCCAAGTAACTGTTTGAAAATTTCCTAAGAAGTGGTTTCACCCTACTGTTTTTAACTGTGACTACATTTCGCATTTGCACTTTGACTACATCAAAAGTTGTTCCCCCTCCACTTTTTAGGTGGAATATCAGATACTGATAATATAGATTGCAGACCTGCTATTAGTAATCTGTGAACTATCATTAAAATCATCTCTAATACCTGAAGATTGGAGGATCGCCAATGTAACACCAATTTTTAAAAAGGGTTCCAGGGGTGATCCGGGAAACTACAGACCGGTGAGCCTGACATCAGTACCAGGAAAAATGGTAGAAACCATCATAAAGAATAAAATTACTCAGCATGTAGATAGTCATGACCTAATGGGAGACAGTCAACATGGCTTTAGACAAGGAAGATCTTGTCTTACTAATCTGTTATGTTTTTTTGAAGGAGTGAATAATCAGGTGGACAAAGGTGAGTCAATTGATATTGTGTATCTGGACTTTCAGAAAGCCTTTGACAAGGTCCCTCATCAGAGACTTTTGGCAAAACTAAAGAGTCATGGGATAGGAGGCAGTACTATTGTGGATCAGGAACTGGTTAAAAGATAGAAAGCAGAGGGTAGGGCTAAATGGCCAATTTTCCCAATGGAGAAAGGTGGACCCAGTACAGGGATCTGTACTGGTTCCGCTGCTTTTTGACATATTCATAAATGACCTGGAAAAGGGAATAACTAGTGAGGTTATCAAATTTGCAGATGACACAAAACTGTTTAAAGTTGTTAAAACCCAAGAGGATTGTGGAAAACTGCAGGAGGATCTGGATAAATTGGAAGACTGGGCATCCAAATGGCAGATGAAATTTAATGTGGACAAGTGCAAAGTTATGCACCTAGGAAAGAACAACCCACACTATAGTTACACGATGCAAGGCTCCACATGAGAAACCACCACCCAGGAAAAAGATTTAGGCGTCATTGTGGATAACATGTTAAAACCCTCCGCCCAGTGTGCAGCGGCGGCCAAGAAAGCAAATAGAATGCTAGGTATCATAAAGAAAGGGATGGAGAATAAAACAAAGGATATTATAATGCCTCTGTATCGCTCCATGGTACGACCGCACCTTGAATATTGTGTGCAATTCTGGTCACCGTATCTTAAAAAGGACATAGCGTTATTAGAAAAAGTACAGAGAAGAGCCACCAAATTGGTGAAGGGGATGGAAGGCTACTCCTATGAAGAGAGGCTAAGAAGGTTAGGGCTCTTTAGCCTGGAGAAGAGACGGCTGAGGGGAGATATGATAGAGGTCTATAAATTAATGAATGGAGTGGAACGGATAAACGTGGATCAATTGTTTACGCTATCAGAGTATAGAAAGACTAGGGACATGTATTGAAGCTACAGGGTAAACTATTTAAGACAAATAAGAGAAAATATTTTTTCACTCAACGTGTAATCAAACTCTGGAATCTGTTACCGGAGGATGTAGTAAGGGCTGTTAGTATAGCTGGGTTTAAAAAAGGTTTGGACAAGTTCCTGGAGGAAAGGTCCATAAACCACTATTAAAAAGGGACCCAGGATATCAATGCTTGACCCAGTACAAGCATTGTGGAACCTGTGTCTTTTGGGGATATTGCTAGGTACGTATAACCTAGATTGGCCACTGTTGGAAACAGGATACTGGGCTTGATGGACCTCGGTCTGACCCAGTATGGCATGTCTTATGTTCTTATGTGAATAGTGGTGTACCCCAGGGATCTGTGCTGGGTCCGCTGCTTTTTGACATATTCATAAATGACCTGGAAAGTGGAATAACGAGTGAGGTTATCAAATTTGCAGATGACACAAAACTATTTAAAGTTGTTAAAACCCAAGAGGATTGTGGAAAATTGCAAGAGGATCTTGATAAATTGGAAGACTGGGCATCAAAATGGCAGATGAAATTTAATGTGGACAAGTGCAAGGTTATGCACCTAGGGAAGAACAACCCAAACTATGGTTACACGATGCAAGGTTCCACATTAGGAACCACCACCCAGGAAAACGATTTAGGCGTCATTGTGGATACCATGTTAAAACCCTCGGCCCAGTGTGCAGCAGCAGCCAAGAGAACAAATAGAATGCTAGGTATGATAAGGAAAGGAATGGAAAATAAAACAAAAGATATTATAATGCCTCTATATCGTTCCATGGTGAGACCGCACCTTGAATATTGTGTGCAATTCTGGTCGCCGTATCTTAAAAAGGATATAGCGATTTTAGAAAAGGTTCAGAGAAGAGCCACCAAAATGGTAAAGGGGATGGAAGGATAGTCCTATGAAGAAAGGCTAAAAAGGTTAGGGCTCTTTAACCTGGAAAAGAGACGGCTGAGGGGAGATATGATAGAAGTCTATAAATTAATGAACGGAGTGAAACGGGTAAACGTAGATCGATTGTTTACCTTATCAGAATATAGAAAGACTAGGGGACATGCAATAAAGCTACAGGGTAAACTATTTAAGACTAATAAAAGAAAATATTTTTTCACTCAACGTGTAATCAAACTCTGGAATTTGTTACCAGAGGATGTAGTAAAGGCTGTAAGTGTAGCTGGGTTTAAAAAAGGTTTGGACAAGTTCCTGGAGGAAAGGTCCATAAACCATTATTAAGAAAGGACCAAGGATATCAGTGCTTGAACCAATACAAGCATTGTGGAACCTGTGTCCCTTGGGGAAACTGCTTGGTACGTATGACCTAGATTGGCCACTGTTGGAAACAGAATACTGGGCTTGATGGACCTTGGTCTGACCCTGTATGGCATATCTTATGTTCTTATGTTCTTATATCAAATGTGTGTATATGGTAACTTTTAGCAAGCTCCAAACCTTTTTGGCTTAAACGGAAAGAAGGAACTCATATTACATCTGTGTTGTCCAGTGCCTCTGTCTGTGGGAGTTTGCAGAATAGATGCTACCCACTGTCTTCCAAACTCCTACTGCACCTGTTCCAGTTTACAAACAGATATATTATTTCATTAGTTCATTAATACGTACAAGCCGTACTTGAAGAGAAGAAAGGCCTCAGGGAGAGGCAGAGATGAAATTCCTTTTTAAAAAAAAACCTCTTCAGTTGTGGTTTCCTAGTCCCATAGGTTAATTATTTGTCTTTCTGTTCGTGTGCATATATTTATTTTACGACTAGTCTGTCTTGCCCAACCATGAATGCAGTGTTCCTATGGAGATCAACATTGTACAGCAACACACTGGAACATTTATTGTTCTTGAAACTCTCCTAATGTAGCTGTCACTGTTGTTTTTTACTCTCGGAGAGAATGGGGGCTCTTTGGTCTGATTTTGACCCTTCCTGTCCTCCATGACCTGCCGCTTCCACCCCCCCCGGACACAGACTTCCAGTTTGTATGCTCCCAGCATGAAGGAGTAGCCTAATGGCTAGAGCAGTGGACTGCAGCCAGAGTTCAAATCCCACTGTGTTACTCCTTGTGATCTTAGGCAAGTCACTTAACCCTCTACTGCCTGAGGTACAAATTTAGACTGTAATTCCTCCAAGACAGCAAATACCTACTGTAACTTGCCTTGAACCCCAGAGAGAAAAGGCAAGAGCTACATCCCAGTCTATTTATTTCAGCTGCAAAAGTGTCAGTGAAATTAAACCTCTTCAGGTCAATATTCAAAAAGGCCCTCTGCAGTCAGCAGCAGGTGCAGCCATATAGAGCTTTCGTTTTAATACCACCTCACCCTCTCCCCACCACAGAATTTACAAATTTTGATCATCAAGATGCTGATTGGCTAGAACGTATGTGTCTGAGTTGGGGAGGGTCAGAAGCAGAGGAAATCTTATGGAAATGCAGACGCTGTCTGAAAAATGTGACATGCTGACTTAGAAATACCAGGCAGAATTTTATAGTTGTCCTTATAATGTTATAAATGTCTATTCAGCAGTGGTGCTTACAGAGGGCTGCTGAATATAGGCACAACTTTATGTAAATGTTTTATAGCTATACCGCTATGCAGCTGACCTGTATTCGCCTCCTTGTTGCTAGCCTCCACTGATACCACACCTGCATTTATCATTGCAGCCTGCGACCTGATTACATGCGATTTGCCTCCTGTTCCAAATTGTGAGGATGGACTCATTCCTATCTTGACAAATCCTGGTGAATGCAAACCAAATTACACATGTGGTAAGTTTTTGTTTTCTTGAGCAACATGTGAACTCATGGGGGGGGGGGGCAATATTCAATAGTGCTTAGTCCGGTTAGCAGGATCTCATAACTGGATAAGTCCTGGCGACACTATCCAGATAGGCCCCACTGAATATTCCCTCTGGCCTCCTTGGTACTTTCTGGATAGCACGGAGTGGAGGAGTGGCTTAGTGGTTGGGGCAAGTTACTTCAGGCTGGAAGGTCGGGGGTTCAAATCCCACTAGAGGACAGCAACCTTGGGCCGGAAGGACTGGGGTTTCTAGTCCCACAGGTGCTCCTTGTGGTCTTGGGCAAGCCACTTATCCCTCCATAGCCCATGTTCCCTGTAAAATAGTTATCTCCAAGTTATAATGCCCTGTTCAATGTAATTTCAGTTTGTTCAATGTAAACCGCACTGATGCAGAATAGCGCGGTATATAAGAGAATATAAATAAATAAATGGATAGGCAGAGCTGAGATGGAGCTGGCACTTATCTGGATAAAGATGATTTCAGGTGCTACTATCTAGGAGGAGGTAAATTGGAGGAGTAGCCTGGTAACCAGAAGACCAGGGTTCAATTCCCACTCACACTCCTTGTGGCCTTCGGCAAGTCTCTTAACCTGCCATTGCCTCAGAAGAAAGGCCTGGCAATCAACTTCTGGTCACATTCATGGGCTGTTGAGTCAGTATTGACTCAACAGCCACAAAAAAATATCTAGATAACAGTCTGCATGGTTTAGGACAGCAAAAGCTATCATAGTTGCAATGGGGATTGTCCATCTGGCTAGTGGCTGAGTATCACTGCTGTCTGGATGTGGTCAGTGACAGAATACCCAGATACTAAGTAACCATGGTCCCACCATTTGAAAAAACACTGACCATTATGGTCTCAATATTACCCCCCTAGATTAATTTGAGTAATTTCCTATTGAAGTTTCCTTCTACTGAAGGACTTTGCATTGGAAGCTGGAAGTCATCTGGCAATGCTGAGAACTGGCCAAGTTCATATAGTAACTGAGAAAAAGCATGATACTAAATCTCACCTTTATGCTGATACTAATCATGTTAATTCCCTGAACCATGTAAAATTTATTTGCACTGTATTCCCTGTCAAGCAATACTATATGCCCATTAGATTAGTAAAACCACATAAGCAAACAAAGGATACACCTCCAAGAAGGGAACATATGTATCACAGGTTCCCTTTGGAGGATGTATACTCCCTTGCAATTGCAGTGAGTAGTATGCATATATTTATTTTTGTTTATTTGACAGGAATTTTAAACAGCTTTATCCCTAAGTCAAATCGGTTTACATTCCAACTTGGTGACAGTTATATTATAACAGAGAAGCATAAGCATAGAATGTTGATAACATAGTATGTGTAGTAACTATATACTTCGTAACTTATATACATGTTAACTTATTTACATTGTTTCTTTATACATGGTAAATTGTGTCCATGTAAAATATTATTGGGTGGTTATGGGGTGGGTGTAACCTTGTGTTGAGGTAGTATGTAGTGTGGGGAATGTTTGTAGATGGATGAGGATTGTTGGTTGGGTGTCCCCCAGAAGGGAAATACAGAAGAATATTCTATAGATACCAGCTGTTCCAGCTGTGCATAGGAGTAGCTCAAGGAAGTGTGTGCTAAGGATTAGGATAGAAGCTTCATCTTCTGAAAGGGTGCAAGAATTCATAGATCTCCAAACCACCCTCTCCACAAGGAAGTAAAATGTTGAGAGATGTTGGGAAAGGTATTGACTGAAAAGTAAAAACAAGATGGTGGATCAGCAGCCAGTATCTGGCTGAAATCTGGCACTTGGAGAGGTGGTAGGAGAGTACTGATCTACTATACTACGGAGTAGACAGGCCCGATAGGGGGTGGAACACAGAAGTAGACTGTGAATCCTGAGGAAAGCTGGGCCCTGACCAGGTGAGCACTTTGGGAAAGAATGATGGGACATAATAGGGTTCTTAGCCGAGGAGAGGAGGCTGCAGACTGTGCATGTTATGTTGGCTAATCCAAACTGATGTCCCCTTAAAGCAGAGATGAGTAAACTACAGCCCATGGGAGTCTTCCATTTGGCCCTGTGGTGGTGAGGAGATTTGTAGACTGTGGTAATAAAGCCTGTCATTTCCATAGACTAGATGAGATGTTGTCACTGTAGGGCAGATAGAAGCTTTCTTTGTGCACATGTGGAACTTACCTGTTCCTTGATTTAAATCCCACGGCTTCCCTCTCCTGGATAGTCAGGGGCTATTAATGTGGTCCTTGAACCCAAAATTTGCTCACCTCTGCCTTAAAAAGACAGAACACAGGCTAGAATCATGCAGGCACCCATAATAGTAGATGCAATGGGTTACATATTTTGCATGTGTGCTTTTGAAATCTGGCACGGAGTATAGAGACTCTGTCTGAAAAGGTAGCTGTGACCTCCTAAAGCTGTAATCCCTTGTACGGCTGATTAGCCCTTCAAGACGTTGCGCAACAGTAGATGTCATGCTGACAGCTGGGACTTGGTTCATAGAAGTGTTTCCTCTTTTATACCTTTGGATCGCTTTTCCAGGCAGATGTGTGAATACACAGTGCTAGGTCTGTTTCATAATTTAGGGAACACTTTGTTCAAAATCTGCCACAAGTTTGACAACTTCGTCATCTGCAGTGGTGGCACAGGTCCGAAATCATCCTGTACCCAAGGGAAGTTTGCTGTGATCAGCCGAGCACATACCAGAGATGGGATGTAATGAAACAATTTGTTATTGATTTTTGTTTTTGTTAGAAGTTATTCAACATTTAATTTGCATCAGATTCAAAAGAAAAATACATCACACTATGTTCTATAATTAAAAAGGACCTAAAGCCAGAAGAAAAATATAATCCATGATGAGCAACTTCAAGTCTCTTCATTAGATAGAATTTCCACATGCATCTTGATATGTTTCCTGTAAATATATTACAACCTGTGAATTCCAGATGGATGCTGTCTTTGGCACTGTAGCAGTAAACTCGAGACTGAAATTATACCCAGCATTCCCTGGCTTACAAGCAAAGTTCATTCCTGGCAAAGGATTCACAAAACCAACCCATGGAGAAACTACCCAGGGAGAGATCCAAGATATGATAGCAAAAATATAATCCAGATGGGAAATAAATAAAAAAATAACCTCTAGAAAGCTATGGAGCCCTTTTACTAAAGGTATGCACTTATTGCGCAATTAGCAGCAATGTCATCACACCGTAAGTGCAGCTCTCGTGTGCTAACTGCCAGCAACGTTCTCAACATGTTCCTGGCAGTTAGCGCATGATCACAAATGTATCGCATGGTGAACGTAACGTGGATGTACTTAACGACACCCATAGAGATGTTCTTAGGTGCACGCCCCCTACTGGCCACATTGTCACTGAGCATGCGGCAAATTGCCCTCGCGCAAGTAGCAACGTGCTGCCCATGACCTCACTCCACCCATTCCCCACCCCATTTGCTCTAACGGTCCATCACTCCAGGTTATTGCTCCAGACTACCAGTTGCTGCACATTAAAATGCACGTTAACTGGTTACTGGGCTTTAGTAAAAGGCCCCCCCCCCTCCGATATTACGTGGCATACAGACAAATTGCAGAAATTGCAGTAACTCAGTCACTGAATAATCTGTTCTCAGTTAGCTCCTCTTCTATCCTGCTGAACCTCGAAGAAAGCACTTGATAATTATCAAACAAAAATACTGTTTACCATCATACACTAAAGACATACACGAGTTTTCCCCTGACACTTAATCCATCCCTTACAGAGGAGAAAGAGGTCAACTCTGCAAGAAACAACCTGTGAGCACAGCTCCAAAACCTTCCTTAAGTCTCTTGCGTGGCTCTGGAATTCTCATGGAAAATCCAAACTCTTCTTCAAAGAAAAGAACACCAAAATCTGTGGCTAGGGGTTTTTTTCCAGACCAGCAGTGAATAAGCAAAACATCTGGACTGTATGGTATTCACCCCAAAGTAGTGAAAGAACTCAAAAATGAAATGTTAGATCTAGTGATTGTTAATCTATCATTAAAATCACCCATGGTACCCAAAGACCGGCAGGTCATCAGCATAACTGACGTTTTTAAAAAGGGTTCCAGGGGTGAACCAGGAAACTACAGACTGATGAATCTGATGTCAGTGTCGGCCAAAATGGTAGAAACTATTATGAAGAACAAAATTACGAACACATAGATAGACATCGTTTAATGGGATAGAGTGAAAATGGATTTATCCAAGGGAAGTCTTGCCTCACCAATCTGCTACATTTTTTTGAAGGTGTGAATCAACATATGGATAAAGTAGAGCCAGTTGATATAGTGCATCTGGATTTTCAGAAAGTCCTTCATGAGAAACGTCTGAAGAAGTGAGAAAGCCTGAGATAGAAGGGGAATGGGAATTAGTTAAAAGAGAAAACAAAGAAGAGGGTTAAATAAGCAATTTTCTTAATGGAGGAAAATGAATAGTGCAGTACCTCATGAATCTGTATTGGGACTAGAACGTTTTAAGAGATTTATAAATGTTCTGGAAATGGGAACAGTGAGTGAAGCGATGAAATTTGCTGATGACAAAATTATTCAAAGTTGTTAAATCTTGTGCATATTGTGAAAAACGTGCAGGACTGTACCCAGCTAGACATGTTCCCTGTGTGACTAACAGATCTGGTGCCCCTTCCACCTAGCCATATTCAGTAGCTCACTCTTTTTGAGCTTCCTGTAACCCAGTGACAATAGTATTAGCACCCTGTTCTATGTGTGCGCCTGTGCGGCTGCATCACTTGTGCGGCTCTTGGTATGACCCTGCAAATGGCTGATGAAATTTAATGTGGACAAGTACAAAGTGATACATGGTGTCAGGACCATACTAAGCTAGAAATGTGCCCTGTGCAACTTGTGAACCTGGTACCCCCTGACTCTCCATTCACATGCAGGAATCCTCTCTTATCAGGCTTCCTGGAAGCCCAGTGATGACATCAGCACCCCTTCTGTACTTGAATTCTGTTCAGCTACACTGCTCGCATAGCCCTCGGTACGGCCCTGTATAGTACATTTTATGGGCACCATGCAAGTACTACGCTGAGCGTTAGCAGCAAATTTGAGAGACGGAGATCATACTCCACATGCCCTGGCTTAGGAATGAGGCTCATGACTCTCATGGTATGTGAAAAATTAATCTATTTGTAGAAATTGCCCCCAGGAGAATAACCCATATGATAGCTACATGATGTTAGGTTCCACATTAGGAGTCACCGCCCAGGAAAAGGATTTGGGTGTCATTGTGGACAGTACATTGAAATCTGCTCAGTGTGTGGCAGAGGCCATAAAAGCCAGCAGAATGTCAAGAACCATTAGGAAAGAAATAGAGAATAGAGCAAAGGATGACATCATAATGCCTCTGTATCGCTCCACGGTGTGACCGCACCTTGAATGCTATGTGCAGTTCTGGTTACTGCATCTCATAAAAGATATAGAGGCCAATTCTGATTAGGGGACATCCAGCCCGTCCGGATGTCCAAAATCTGGATGGGCTGGATTTGCACCCATTTCTGCACCTGCGGGAGGTAGATGTTCCCACGGGAACAGAATTGGGGCACTTGGATGGGGCAGATGTGCCCTGATTCTGCGGGCCCAGATGTGTTGCTCCTACCCCAGTTAACCCTCCCCATCCTTCTGCTAGAGCCCCAGAGCCATGGTGTCCCATCGCCATGGCACTGGGGTGCCATGCAGGAGCCTTGATTTCCCATACCACATATGAAAGTCCTTTCCCTGCTGCCCGACCGCCGGTGGGACCTGGCAAGGCCAGGATTGGGTGGCAGGACTCCTCCTGCATCAGCTTACCTGTTTGGGGGTCCTCCGTTTCTGGCCGTTAATGTCGGGGGGACATATTCCACCTCCGAGGTGGAATAAGTTCCCTGGCCATCCTTCACTTGCCGAGCATACAAAGCTGTGACCTGGATAGGCCCTGTACGTCAAGAGTCGTGGGCCCGCCTCTGACCCACCCATGCTCCTTCCTGTCTCCACCTCTGCCCACCCCCATCCAGAGCTCCCTATACATCGGCACTGTACATGAGGGGAGCTTTGGGGGCAGAATAGGCCCCCAACAAGTAGCAGGGAATGTATGTCTAAACCAGACGTACATCCCCGCTATTCACAGTTCTGGGTGACCCCCCCATAGTGGAGTTAGAAACATTATAGAGAAGGGTAACTACAATGATTAAAGATATGGAAGGACTGTCCTATGAGGAAAGGCTAAAGAGGTCAGGGCTGTTCAGCTTGGAGAAGAGGCAGCTGAGTGGAGATGTGAAGAGCTCTATAAAATCCCCAGAGAAGTGGAATGAGTAAAAGAGAACTGATTATTTACTTTTTCAAAAAGTACAAAGACTAGAGGACATGCAATGAAGTTACTAAGTAGTACATTTAAACAAATCAGATAAAATATTTTTGCACTCAGTGCTTAGCTAAGCTCTGGAAACTGTTGCCAGAGGACATGCTAAAAGTAGTTGGATTCAAGATTTTTGGACAAATGCCTGGAGGAAAAGTCAATTAGCCATTATTAAGGTAGATCTGAGGAAATCTAGTGCCTATCCCTGGAATCTGACTACCTTTTGGGATCCTGTCGGCACTTATGACCTGAATTGGTCACTGGGCTAGATGAACCTTTGTTCTGACCCAGTATGGCAGTTCTTATGTTCTTGGGTTCTTATTTTGCAGTTATGCTAAACTTCTCCATACAATATCTGTGCTTTCAGCACTATGATACACTTCTGGAGAAAACAGCCTGCCATACTCTAAGGAGTAGCAGATAATTGTAGATTAAAAAAATTTAAATTAAAGTATGTAACCGATATGGTTTTCTGGATGAGTACAAAATCGGGAAAATTAAACAGAAGGCTCATGTCAATTCTTCAACATATCAGCTTATATTTTTCCTGCATCAGTAGCCTGTCTCTTTCGATCTTTGTTGTTTAAATCTATTTTTCTTATCTTTTGGCACTATTTGTAAAATAAAGAGTGAGCACCTTTTATGATGACCCCCTTTTTAAAAATGACTTGCTCTTGGTCTTAGTGCTGGGATATAGAAGATGAACAGCCTAGCCGAGGCCCCCAGCTATTTACTTCACATTCCTGATGATGGGAGTAGCTGAGTGGAAGGGAGCTTTCAGCAGGTTTAAACAGCAGCTTCTGAGAAATTAAACACTGCAATTCAGAACGAAAAATACAGGATATCCAGTTTCAGCTATTAACTGAATGGCCTTTAATAATTTTTACTAGTTCTTCTGTTTTCACAGCACACTAATCCTGTAAGGAGGGTTAAACAATTTTTGGGTGTGATGCCTAAGAGGTTTGAAGCCTCCTCTTCCCTTCCAGAAGATCATAGTTGTTGTTGATTCATGCAACTGGTTGTGCCCGCAGTGACAGGCCCTCTGCTCTTGCCTTGGATGTAATCCCACAGGTTAAGTAACCGTTTTGCTGTGGCTGCTTTTATACCTCTCTGAGCACATTTGGAAGAGGTTGCTTGCAGAATTCCCTATAGCATGCCCATTTTTTCAAGCAACAGGTAATATGACTTAGAAAATGGCTAATGCATGATCTCTGGTTCCAGAGTACTATATGTAGATTATTCCTTTTGGTTCAAAGCTTTGCTACTGCAATGTGCCTTCGAATAAAGCAAAGCTAAGCATGGCTAATTGTTACAAAGAAATGGCTCGGGTTAGTTCTTATGATGTACATTGTAAACCACTGGGGATAGAGAAATAAGTAATGTACCTGAATGTCATTCACCTTGAATTCCCAGTGAAAAGGTATGAGCTAAATTTTAAAAAAAGTATAGTATAGGTGTGGTGATAACCTCACTGGGTACCTGGGATAGTGCAGAGTTTCAATTTGAAAACTTGGCATACAATTTTCTACTATTCTTGAGACTATATTATGTGAGATCTAGAGGTGGGCAGAAAATAATGCATTGGAGTAATTTTTCACAGCACAAAGCCAACAACTCCCCCAAGCCGGCCCTCTGAGAAGCCCCCGTAAAGGTCATATAGTGCCAGAGGCCGTACTCAGAACCATGAGCATTTTAAAACTGTGCCCTCTGTATGTTAGTAAAAGCACACACATTGTTGCCCAGCGTGTGTATTCTGCTTGCAATCTCCAGAGATGTTTCTGAGGGTGAGGTTGAATTAGGCCAGGGAGAAAATGCTACATGATAACGATGGTCTCTTTATCACTTAACAGCTTGCAGAAAAAGTACTGCAAAAAAGGCAGGTGCAAATCTCTGCGTCTACTTTTCCTGTCGTAATAATCAAAACAAACTTTCAACTTTGATTATTTGTGCAAATCCTGAAGGTGTGGACAATATTGGTCCTAAGAATAAGAGAGAAACAGAGAGATCGCAATGGCCAACAGTAAGGACTATACACAGGGAGAGGGGAAGATTGGCAATTATGGAGGGCAGTATTCAGCTGGCCACAAAACATATAATTTTATATGCATACATTTTCCATACCAAGTTATATGTATATTCTGCCTGCTTATACATTTAAGTAGGTCACCTGAATGTACATGTCTAATTTATATGGATAAAGTGACACCTGCTACTCTGCACCAGACATAGGCATATAGGGGTCGATATTCAAAAGGGTTTAGCCAGTTAGCAGGATCTGCTAACTAGCTAAACCCCCACTCAGCCTTATATTCAGTAGCATTAACTAGTTAGTGCTGCAGAACACCCTTACAGATCACCCTGGAAACGTCCAGTTAATTTTAGGGTGGTCTGAAGATAGAACCTGGGGTAGTTCCAGCAACTACGAGGTGTGATCAAAAAGTATAGAGACTTGTTGTGTAGCTATATAACAAGATGTTGCACCGTGATGCTATTAAGCATGCAGTGACCTAGTTATGTGCTCTGCATGTGCAGAGTGTAGCGTGGCTGCAGCACACCTGTACTGTTTTAAATCATGTGATGTTTGATATAATGTAAAAACAGTTCGTCAGATTTACGATGAGTGAAAAACTTGAACAGTGAATTTGCATTAAATTCTGCCAGAAACTTGGAGATTTTTGCAAAGAGACTTATGACAAGTTGCAGCAAATGTATGGCGATAAATGCATGAGTCATGCTTGAGTTTATGACTGGTACAAGCGTCTCCAAGAGGGCCACCAAAGTGTTGACAGTGATGAACGTTCTGGAAGGCCATTCATGAGCAGGAATGAAGACAAAGGATAAACAGTGTGTGCCGCAATTCGCTTAAATCGTCAATTGACTATCAGGGAGCTTGCTGAGGATATGGACATTGGTTTTGGGTCAATACAGTTCATTCTTATTGTCAATTTGGGGATGGGACGTGTGTCTGCAAAATTCGCGCAGAAACTCCTGTCCCTTGACCAAAAAGATCATCGACTGTCTGCAGCCAGGGAGTTGTTGGAATGCATTGAAAATGACTCAGATTTCATCAAAAAGATTATTAGAGGTGATGAATCATGGGTTTTTGGTTATGACTCAGAAACTAAGACTCATTCCTCATAATGGAAGACTCCAGACTCTCCCAGACCCAAGAAAGCCTGTCAGGTGAGGAGCAGCGTCAAGGTCATTCTCAGTTCTCTTTGATTACCAGGGTATTGTTCATCATGAGTATGCTCTAAAAGACCAAACCACCAATAAGGAGTACCATGTCCAAGTTCTGACTTGTTTGAAAGATGCAGTTCATCATAAGAGGTCAGAGTTGCACAGGAATAGTGACTGGTTGCTTCATCATGATAACGCTTCAGCTCACACATCATATTTTGTCTAGCAGTTCTTGGTCAAACACAAAATCAAGCAAGTCCATCAGCCTCTGTTTTCTTGTTTCCAGAACTGAAATTACTATTGAAAGGAAGAAGATTTGACAACTTGGAGACCATTAAGCAAAATTCAACACAACAGCTTCATAGCATAACGAAAGAGGCATTTCAAAATTGTTTCCAGCAGTGGCATGAACGCTGGAGAAAGTGTGTTTTATCAGAAGGGGGCTACTTTGAAGGAGACTGAGTGCAATAACTGTCAGTGTTATACTTCTTGTGTTATTGTACGTCTCGATACTTCTTGATCACACCTCGTTTCTGGTTATCAGTGATCTTCAGCCCTTAAGCAGTTAAGCAAAGCACATAAAGTTAGGATAGGTCAATGGCTGTCCTAACTTTATCTGGTTGGGTTATCCAGTTAGCTGATAAATATTGCTGCTAACCACAGCCACCACTGTCGGCAGTGAAGCTGGATATTCAACAACAATCACTGGATGGGCTCTGATGCTGAATATCTGGTTTCAGTTTTGCCTGTGGTGGTCAGGCATTTGACTGCCGCAGGTTGAATATCAGACTGCCGCCGACCACCGGAGCCGAGATCAGCTCTCCCAGGAGGGATTGAGCTGCCCTGGAGCCCGCTACAACCCCCAGCCACGTGCTCTGTCCAATCAGGGCAGAGCACCGGGTCCTTTATCAGGGAGTGCCATCGGGCGCACAAGCAGACTGCCGCCGACCGCCGGAGCCGAGATCAGCTCTCCCAGGAGGTATTGAGCTGCCCTGGAGCCTGCTACAACCCCCAGCCACGTGCTCTGTCCAATTGGGGCAGATCACCGGGTTCTTTATCAGGGAGCGCCATCGGGCGCACAAGCAGACTGCCGCTGACCGCCGGAGCCGAGATCAGCTCTCCCAGGAGGGATTGAGCTGCCCCGGAGCCCGCTACAACCCCCAGCCATGTGCTCTGTCCAATCGGGGCAGAGCACCGGGTCCTTTATCAGGGAGCACCATCGGGCGCACAAGCAGACTGCTGCCGACCGCCGGAGCCGAGATCAGCTCTCCCAGGAGGGATTGAGCTGCCCCGGAGCCCGCTACAACCCCCTGCCATGTGCTCTATCCAATTGGGGCAGAGCACCGGGTCCTTTATAAGGGAGCACCATCGGGCGCGCCCGTGCCTGACGGGCCCGCGCCTGAGGGCCTCACCAGAGGGCCCTTTGGTGTGGCCCTTAGGCGGAGGCCCTACTCCCAAGAGTCATGGGAGCAACCGGAAGGAAACTGCAAGGCAAGCCGAGACATAAACGCAAGTAAAACTACCGCTCTACCCTGTCCACAGAGTACCCTACACATCTATGTAGACCTGATCCTAGGGTTTATATAGTAATGATACAATAGCTCATCAGATAGAATGTTATCAATGCCAGATTGCATACTGTTCAACTTACTAAACTTTACTGTCTCTGTTTTCTACCTGTGATACATGCTTGTACAGATTTATCTCCCACTGTACCTCATTCCTTGTACCTACATACTACATGACTGCCACTGTACCTACATTACTTGTACCTACATACTACATGACTGCCACTGTACCTACTGTACCTACACTGTACCTACATACTACATGACTGCCACTTGTACCTACATGCTACATGACTCCCACTGTACCTCATTCCTTGTACCTACATACTACATGACTGCCGAGTGTTATCCATGCCTGTAAATACTTGATTTATAACTTGTTTAAATTGCATAACACACCTATTTTACCGATTTACCCAAAGTGCAAGTAATCGTTTACCAGTGTACCCGCCTGTGATAGACCTCCCTTGCTGCCCTAACAGTCGCAACCTGCTTTGCCCAACACTCTAGCCCTTTCTCAGGCCAACACTCTAGCCCTCTCTCAGGCCAACGTTTGCCAGAGCCCTGACCACGTTAATTCTGAGCGGATACATATAATGGCCCTTTCAAACCTTTCCATAGTTGCCCTGTACCTCCTCTCCGGATGGTTAAGCAATGTCACAGCATTATCTCCTAACCATAATCAAATACCTATTCTACAGAACCATAGGAGGAGGTGGTCAAGCAGCCACCACCACATACCAGATAGGGCTTCCCATTCTCCACCCCTACCTATTATATATAACACTACAACACAATGAGAAAGCAAAGAAAGAAGTATACACCCACCCGCAGAATCTAAGATGTGCCCTCGTAAACGCCCGGTCAGTATGCAAGAAATGGCCAGTTATCTCAGACATGATCTCACACTATGTCCTTGACATACTCTTGATTACTGAGACATGGCTCACCACTGAAGACAATGTTCTCCTTAACCAGCTACTACCTACCAACTTCTCAATGTACACATGCCATAGAAATGGCAAACGAGGGGGAGGAGTGCTCGCCATCACTAAAACAAGCCTCCAGTTCCACCTGAACGACGCAACCAGCGCAGCATCCCTCAACACAATCACTATAACCAACAATCACTGTTCTATCAACCTTTTATACAGGGCCCCATCAACGGACACAGAGGCGCTTGCAACAATAATCGACCTTGCCTCCAACTCCCAGTGCCCAGGCACACCAAGCTGGGTCCTAGGAGATTTTAACCTGCCCTCCCTGCAAGATGCTCAGGTCTCAGCATTCCTTGAAGCTCTTGAAGTATTAGGATACAGGCAACTGGTTAATGAACCCACCCATGTGAAAGGTGGCCTATTAGACCTGGTATTCGCCCCACAGACCACTTTCAACTAAAGCAACACCCCTATATTGTCTGCCACCGCAGTACCCTGGTCTGATCACAAGCTGATCTTATTCCAAATACCCCTCACCAACAATGCTCAGAAGGATGCCAGGAGGCTCAGCAGCACCGCTAAAACAGCTCCCCGGAGGTTTAAGGCCTTTGACAAAACCATGATCCTAAACCAAGCCCGCCCACTCCTCGCCTTGACAGCACATTTATTTATTTATTTATTTAACAGTTTCTTATATACCGCCCCTTCCAGAGATCAGGGGCGGTTCACATCGAACAAAAATCAATATACTTCTGTATATTTTACATGGAACTTGTGTTAACTATGTACACGTTTAGTTACATTGAACATGTTTTGAACATTAACTAGAATAACACTATTCAAACTATGTACAGGTCATCACAACATAATTGAGTTACCGGTATTATTTACAATAGAGATATAGCCATTTGTTTGTGTAAATCTTTGTCTGTAGGGTAAGGCAGAGTAGAGTAAGTGTCTTTCTTATGTTTAATCATTTGTTCTGTCTTGAGAACTGTGAATGTGTTTCTGTGATTGTATCGGAGAGGTTTTTTGTTGGTAGGGGATCTCAAAGTGTTTTGTGAAAAGGTATGTTTTTAGTTCTTTTTTGAATTGGTGAAGGTCTTTTATTTTGCGGAGGGTTAAAGGGATTTCGTTCCAGAGGGTAGGGGCAGCAAAGGAGAAGGCTCTATCACTTGTCGTTGCTCTGGTCCTTCTGAAATTAGTTTTTATGTTGAGGGAGTGGGTTGCGTTCTGTCTTCGTGTTCTAGTTTCTGATGGGGTTTGTAATAGGGTAGATAGTTGGGAGGGAGAGATGTTATTGAGGAGTTTAAAGGTAGTAAGGAGGATTTTATATTTTATTCGGCTGCTTATGGGGAGCCAATGAAGATCTAGTAGTATTGGGGTCACGTGGTCTGTTAGCTTAGCTTTTGTGACCATCTTGGCACATATGTTTTGTGCTCTTTGGAGGAGGTATATGCTTTTTAGTGGTAGGCCATTTAGAATGCTATTGCAGTAGTCAAAGTGGGGGGTGATGAGGGAGTTGACCACTGATCTAAAGTCATGTGTGTTGAGTAGGGGTCTCAGGTGTTGTATTGTCTTGAGTTTATAGAATATCGTTTTTACTGTATGTTTTATGTGTGGGATCATGGTGAGTGAATGGTCCAAAATTATTCCAAGGTATTTTACCTCCTTTTTAATAGGTATTGGTGTGTTATTTATTGTGATTGTGGTAGGGTAGTTGTGGTCCATGTCAGGTTTTCTCGTTATGAACATTGCTTCAGTCTTTTTGAGATTGATGCTTAGGTGGTTGTTTTCAAGCCATATGGTGGTCTCATTCATGCATTGGAGTAGTCTATCGTATTTGGGGTTGTTGGTGTTTATGGGGATGGCGAGCATGATATCGTCCGCGTATATGAAATGGTTAATTTCATACTTCTTGAATATGTCTGTAATTGGTTGGAGGTATAAATTGAAGAGGAGGGCAGAGAGTGCCGATCCCTGAGGGATACCCTGGCCTTGAGGGAAGGTTTCTGATGTTTCTTTGCCTAATTGTATCTGTATGAGTCTGTTTGAAATGTATGATTTGAACCATTCAAGGACGGTTCCTCCTATTTTTAGGTTTTCAAGTCTGTTGATGAGTGTTTTGTGATTAATGCTGTCAAATGCAGCAGATAGGTCTATGAAGAGGAGGAGGAAACCTTTGCTATTTTCATTAGTACCACGGATGAGGAGGTCTGTCAAGGCGATTAGGAGGGTTTCCACTCCATGGAAGGGGCGGAATCCGAATTGATGCGCATCAAGAAGTTTTTGCTCATCTATGTATTCCTGTAGTTGGAGTTGTATAGTTTTTTCTATTATTTTAGCGATTAGCGGTATGCTGGCAATTGGTCTGTAGGAGTTGGGGTCCTTTGGGTCAAGTTTATTGTTTTTTATTATGGGACGGATCGAGGAGAGCTTTAGGGTGTTGGGCATGGTTCCTTGTGTGAGGGATTGGTTTACTATGTATTGGATGTTTTCTGCAAGGGATTCCTTAGTATACTTGATCCATGACACCGGGCATGGGTCAAGCGGGGAAGTTGTAGTGTTGATCATTGTTATGATGTTGAGGATGTGTTTACGATCAACTTTGTGGAATGTTGTCCATTCATAGTTACTGGTCTGTGTATATTCTATCGTGATGGTTGGGGAGCAAGATTTTACCTTTAGCTTTTCAGCAAAGTGTGCTGCTAAGGTTTGGACGTTTATAATGTCCTGGTTCGGTTCTGGGTTATGTGTTTTTGTTAGTGTTTTGACGATTAAGAAGAGTTCTCTTGGTCGGTTGAGAGCAAGATTTATTAGATTGGAATAGTAATCTCTTTTTGAGTTGTTGATTGTTTCTTTGTATTTATTAAGTAAGTTTATATATTTGGTTTTGTTATCATGTGATTTGGTGTTTCTCCAGGTTTTTTCTTGTTTACGTAGTTGTCTTTTTAGTAGGGCAATGTTTTTCGTGAACCATTTTTGTGATTCTTTCTTTTTCTTCTGGGATGTTTGAGTGGAGGTAGCTGCTTCTTGGATTGTTTGGTTCCAGTTCTCTATCGTTAGGTCGATGTCAGATAGGCTTGTAGTGAGCTTAGGTAGTACCTTGTCAAGGAATGTGTCATTGTCAAAGCGGGTAAAACGTGAGCGGTGAGCTGTTGCGTTTGGGGACTGTGATGGTACTTGTGTTAGTAGATGAAAGGTTATCAGATGGTGGTCAGACCAAGGTACCTCTGAAGTTGTTGGGGGAGATTGTAGTTGATGTAGGTTGAAGGGGGAAGGGAGGAAAATGAGGTCTAGTGAGTTTCCTTTATTATGTGTGGGGGTATTGATTATCTGGTTATATCCCATTTGGGTCATTGAGTCTATGAAGTTGTTTTTTTGTGATTGGTTTAAGGATGGGAGGTTAAGGTCACCTAGTATTATAAGAGGTTTTCTCTGGGATGCTGCGCATGCTAGTTCAAGGATAGGAGAAAGGTTTTTGTGATCTGCTGATGGTGGTCTATAGATTAGGGAGAATGCTAGTGTTCTGTTTTCGATGTTTATTATGTCCATGCCTTCAACATTGTTTGAGTTTGTTAGGGTGTATTGTAAGTCTTTCTTGGTGAGTATAAGTGTGCCACCTCCTCTTTTTATGTCACGGTGGCAGTTGAAAATATCATATTGTGATATGTTGAGTTGGTTTAATAATATTGTGTCTGTGGATGTTAGCCATGTTTCCGTGATGAAAAAGAAGTCAGGCTGTTCGTCTTTTATTATGTCATTTACAATTGGTATTTTATTTCGAATTGAGCGAATGTTTATTAGGATCAGCTTTAATTTATTGTCTTCATTGGGGGAGGTTTTATTGTTTGCGTAGTTTTTGCAGTTTATCTGTATTAGTCTAGGGGAATGTTTGTGGGTATTGTTGTGTGGTGGCAGGTTGAATGGGTTATTGTGTATTGGGGGGTGTGCTAAATTGCGGTTTGGGTTATAAATTATGGGGATGCTGTTGCAAGGGGGATTGTTGAATTTGTATGTGTAGATTTGTTGGAGTAGGAGGGTTGTTAGTAGGAAAGAGGTTTGCAATGACCAGCACATGACCCTGAGGTGCTGGTTTCCAACTGGAACGAAAGCCTCAGTACTATTTCTCTACGTCCACCTGCAAACAAACCGCCAGGGAAACGAGCCACCGCAGCCTGGTACTACACTGAACTAAGATCCTCTCTCACCCTCCTAAGAAAGCTGGAAAGATGCTGGCATAAATCCCACTCTGCTGATGACCAAGAGGCATATAACTTGCAACTGGGGAAGTACCGCCGAGCAATAACAGTGAGCATGAGAAGATTCCACTCTGACACACTAAAGCGGTCTCTTAACAAACCTCACAACCTGTTCGCACTGGTCAAGAACCTAACAAAAGAGCCAGCCCCAGAGCTACCAAATGAGATCCACCCTCAAGATTTCACGGATTACTTACAATCAAAGCTTTGTCAGACCAATAAGTCCCTAGCACCAACCACCACACCTGAGCCTAGATATCTAACACCCCTGACCAGATTCTCCACACCTACCAAAAGACAAATTGAAGACACAATCGCTCTGCTCAACATGACCACTGCACAAACTGACCCTTGCCCGGTGTCCTGGATAAAAGAGTTACGATCAGACTTTAGCCCGTTTATAGCCAGGCTCATAGACCGTTGCTTCACAACAGGCACATTCCCCCAATCCCTCAAATGCACGTCCATCAGACCACTTCTAAAAAATAGCAAGCTCGACTCCAAGAAGGCAGACTCATACAGACCAATATCGAGCATACCACTTCTGGCCAAAATTATCGAAAAAGATGTCCAAAGACAAATTCAAGAACACATTGAAGCTTCTGCCCCGCTTGATCCCTGCCAGCATGGTTTTAGAGAGGCGCATGGGGTTGAAACTCTCCTCACCACTCTCTTCAATAGCATAATGGCTGGAATTGACAACATCCGTCAAAGTTGTGTCCTCATTTTCATGGCCATAGCAGTCGCTTTCGATTCAGTAAGCCATGAGCTCCTCCTGCGATGCCTTCAGGAGAAGGGGATATGTGATACAGCTCTAGAATGGTGCAAGTCATATCTCGTAGACAGATGGCAGCACGTACGATCGGAGGCCTCGACATCTGAACCTTTCCACCAGAACCAAGGCATCCCACAAGGATCCTCCCTATCTGCGCTGATGTTCAACATTTACGTGCAGCCTATATGTGACATCATCCGGTCCTTCAAGGTGAATTGCTTGATATACGCTGATGATGTTCTCCTTTACATGCCTTTCTCGACAGAGAACCCAGACCTCTCCCCACTGACAGACTGTTTTAACGCAGTATCCAACTGGCTCCTAACCCAAGATCTTCGAATTCAGCATAAGAAAATGGAAGTCCTATTCATCACAAGGAACCCAAATTTCATCACACCACCCTTTCTTAGGGTCAAGGAAGCGGATCTTCTTACCAAACCCATGATCAGATACCTCGGAGTCACCTTAGACCAGCGACTAGACATGAAGACTCACATAGGCAATATAGCAAGAGCAGTATACCATAAAATCCGATCTCTCAGGCACCTACGCTTCCTTCTTGAGCCTGATGACTTCCGGATGATTTACCAGGCGTTGATCTTACCACATTTTGACTATGCAAATGCCATACTGCAGGGACTCCCTCAATCCACTCTACACCCGCTGCAGCTCGCTATGAACTCCGCAGCAAGAGTTCTCCAGGGAACATCCAGGAGGGAACACATGACACCCATCCTGAAACAGCTCCACTGGCTCCCTATACAAGGCAGGCTCACATTTAAAACCTTACTGCTGACCTTCAAAGCCATCAATGGGCTCTCATCCTCATCCCTAACAGAGCTCATACAGAGCAACTCACCTAACAGATTGAGAAGATCAGTAATGGTCAACACCCTAATAGTCCTGAAAGCAATAACTCAGTGCACACAGGCAACAGCAAACAGGGCTTTCAAATTCTGTGCGCCGAGATGCTGGAACAACCTCCCACCCAGCATCCGAGCGATCACTGACCTAGCCCAGTTTAGGAAAGCATTAAAACATCACCTTTTCCTCTTGTACTACCCGGACGTTAGTACCGCAACACCCCCATCAATGAACTAGTCAATGCCGTGCAGATGAATGTTGCAATACCAGCCTGTTGAGATGTAAATAGTTACCTAAGTTTTGATCCAAGTTCGTGTACCCGTTCATTGTAAACACAGATCTACCAACTGAAATGTGTAAATTTGTGTTCCATGTAAACCGCACTGATGTGGAATAGCGCGGTATATAAAAGAATGTAAATAAATAATCTCACAGGTTATACCGATAGAGGCTGAATTTTTCCGCTCTCTGTATAACTTGAAGCCCTACCTCTGGAACACCCCTAATCCAACTTCCACCCAAGCGCATAAATTCCAGCTATATACTGACTTATACAGACAATTTATGAGTTATGCAGCCGGAGAAGTTTTGAAAATCCACTGATGTGTAATACAGAAAAGGTTCTGAATATTGACCGCGTGCTGTTTATTGCCTTATGTAGTTCAAGGGTGATAAGTGTTTGCATGGTTCAGCTGCTTTTAGTGAGCCCCAGTACAATGCAGCTGTTAGTAAACAAAATAAAACCCCCAAAATCTTGCTATTATACAATGGAAGCCCTGTCCTGTAAATTCTTTATTGGGCAGTCTTAAGAAAGTAGGACACAATCATGCCAATATTTAAAACCCTAATCTAGATGTCTAAGGGGAGGTTATCTGGATAAAGGTGCAGAGCGAGATATTCAGCGAGACTGTCCAGATAGCGCAGCTGAGTATCGCCACAGACCGTCACAGCCCAATGCGGTTAGTGCAGGGGCAGTCTGTGGGTGGAGAGAGGCGGTACCGGCGCTATCCAGATAAGTGCTGGCACTTTTCTAGAGACCCTGATTTTCAGGGGGCCGTTATCTGAATGACTTAGGTCCCATGAAAAGGTAGGCAGCTGATCACTCTCTCTTGGCTTTTCCAGACAGTGCCACTCAACCCAGGTCTTCAGTAGCAGCTAGTTTCCAGATCCTGCCATTGAATATCTTGCTGATATATAAGTTCTGTGGCCTTTGAATATTGGCTCTTTTGGAAATCAGGCTCAATGGGCTTTTGGTCTTCTGTCAACCTATCCAGATAATAAGCTTCTTGAACAGGTGGAACATACATATGCAGGTTTTTGTTTATGGTTATTCTAATTTGATTGACTACCCTTCAAACGGCACATCAAGATAGTGCACAGAAAGAAATATATAAGCATCTGTGATGGAGTGCATAGGAAACTCCCCATCTCCTGCAGACACTCCCCAGCCAAGCTCAGAACCAGTGAAGCATTTTCCCTGTAAGAGCCTAAACTCTTGCCCCTTTAAGAAACTAGGCTGCAAAATGCCTGGGGAGGTTATGGCCAGGCCCCAGGGTTTAAACCAGGAAGCAGCAGACCTGGGGGGAGAAGCTCAGGGTTCTATGGGTTACATGCTAAAAGCTGCTGTTTTTCTGGTTTACATGTATCTTGCCTTGCTGCTGAGAAACTGACAAGTGTATGAACTGAGTTGTGCTGGCCAGAGTAAGAAAACTGTGGAGCACCAGCTTTTGTTTTGTGCCTTTGAAATACAGTTTATAACTGCACTAAGGCCCAAGAATGGGCCAGGCAGCCTGCCTGATCCTGCAGAAATGCATAATAAAGTTTTGTGTTTCTCTATCAATCAACAATTGGCTGTGGATCCTTGATTCACTGTTCTTCGCTTACACGCTTATACCACAGCATCCAATAAACTGCTGAAATACATCAAATATACATAAAGGCTAAAACAAGAAATAAAAAGTATCAAAGATAAAAAGTAAAATGTCAAACACTGACATAAAATAACACAGGCTTACAGATCGCCATCTGTCCCCAGCTGCTATCCTCAACAGGTCTTAATCAAGATCAAAGACCTGGATAAAGAACCACTTCTCTAAGCCACTCATAAGCTTGGAATATGATGACAGTGATTTGAGTTGAGGGGGAAGGAGCCAAATGTCAAAAATAGATTGCCATGTACGCTCCAAAAAAATTCTGTAAGAAGAAGGAATAGTAAGCAAATTCTGTTGTGAAGAATGTAAACAGCAAAACGGTGTATAAGGTATCGCCCAGTCTGTAAGATACTTTGGATGTCCCAAATACACAGCACAATGTGTAAGCAAAAAGATCTTAAATTTACATCTATAGATCACCGGCAACCACTGAAAATTCCAAAGCAAAGATGTTACATATAGAAGTCAGCTAAAATGGGAAAGGATCGTTATTCTTCACAAGCTGTAATGTTGTCATGACAGAAGTCTTTATGCTACTGAAGAAACAATTGCAATAATGTAAGAGAGATAGTAAAAAAGAATGTGTCAGCATCTAACTATCCTCATCCTCCAGAAACCGATGAACTGAGAAAAAAGGGATTTCACCATGCATAAGAGTACAAGGGCCAAGCAGAAACATGTGCATGATAGCAGAAGTCTTCCATTTTTCTTCTAGACCATCAAGGTCCTTGGCGGATGGTATTCATGGTTAATGGCAGAGTTGTAGCAGCTCGGTTATGGATTTTCTGCACACATTCCATTGAAGTGAGCTTCTGGAGAGAGGCAGTAATACAGGGAATCTGGCTGTTCACACGGGAAAGAAGAAAAAAAAAATCCCCAGGCTGTCTTTGAACCACTGCATGACCATATGTTGCTGACTGGGGAGCGGGTTGGTTCTCAGAGGCTGCAGCTGCTCCCATCATATCCACTCAAGAGGCTTCTGGTTTTCAAAAAGCAATGTTACATTCTGCCGTAATGCAAGGGGAAAAGTTGGGTACATGAGCTGACGGTGATGTTATGGTGGGACCTTTGTTCTGAGATAAACAAAGTGTCATTTTTGCATTCAGTTAAGACCCTGTGGTTGAGTCCCCTTAGAATTTAGCCTTTTATATCTTTCTTTGTCAACAAATAAATTTTGCTTTGCTTACGTATTATACTCTTCTAGGATGCTGAGAAAGCAGGTCACTGCTTTACACATAGGATAATTGGATAAAGGGTTGAATCATGTCTTCTGCGCTGGTTTCCATACATACAAAAGAAACAGTCATGTCATCGACTTCACAACTAGCTGTCCATTACTTCAGAATGTAGGCTTGCTAGTGCAGTGTGATTATTAGAGAATTAAAATGGCATGCAATCGCTGTAGGAATGGCTAAGTGGAGAGAAATAAACAGAGGGAAACTGTTAAGTTACATGTGAATTGCAATGTAGACATGAAATGTCAGTTGTTGTTAACTTAAATTCCATATGTTAAACTGGAAAAATTAGCCTCAAATTTAATTTATCAATTATTTATTTATGAAGATTTGCTATACTACCATTCACACAAATAGCTCACTTTTCTCTCTTCTACGACATTGACCATTTCTATAGAGCTATTAGACATACACCGTGCTGTACAGACACATAAGAAAAGCCCCTAGTGTGTAGAACTTACAATCTAGTCAAGACAGACAAAGCAAGAGTGTTTGGGAGAAACCAGACTTCAATCAGCCTCTAAAGGTGGGTTTTTAGAGAAGGTTTTTCAGGTGGCGTTCGACAGAGGACAGGGGCCTGCTCTATCTAACGATGGTCTCTTTATCACTTAACAGCATGCAAAAAGGAAGAATGCCAACAGGAAGTCCTACCATCCTGCCCACCTCACAAGAAGCTGACAATGAAGAAAACTCAGTGCTGCGATGAATATGAATGCACCTGCAACTGCAGTAACTCCACAGTGAGCTGTCCTGCTGGATATTTATCAATGTCTGTTACCAATGACTGTGAATGCACATGGACGAACTGCATTCCAGACAAGGTGAGGGGTTCTAGAGTGATGTATCATACCAAAACTGGAATGGGCATGTTCAGTGACTTGAGCCCTGCCCCGGCCCTCTATATTAAGAGGAGGTAGAATGGAGCAGTGGGCTAGAACCAGGGCAGCCAAGGTTTAAATCCCACCGACACTTCTTGTGCTCTCGGGAAGTCACTTGATCCTCTGTTGCATCAGGTACAAACTTAGATGGTGAGCTCTCCAGGGACAAGGAAATACTTACTGTGCCTGTCCGTAACTTGCCTTGAACTGGAAAGGCTTGAGATAAATGCTAATGAATCATAGGAAGATGATTGGCTTTAACACACACCTGTATAAATATAAAGTCAAACCATAGCCTTTCATCCTCAGAATATCAGGGTTTGTGAAAAATAAACCCAGTAAAATCAATATTCAAAAACACTTATGCAGTTAGCGGGGGGCCGGCTACTTAAATGCTTTTAAAATAGAATCTGGGCCCCTTGAATGGATAATTTCGGATGTATAAATTATTATATGGTCTAAATTATCTCCTCTCTGCACTGTCTTCCTTCCCATCCCTCCAGCACGAAAAGTGGAACGTTTTCAATTTGGATCACAGGGTTGCTGGTTTTTTTTAATTTGGTTAATTGCTTATGCTATGATCTAAAGATACAGAAACCACAATCTCTTTGTGCTGTAATTTGCTGTACTACATAAACAAGGCCAAATGATTTAAGGGTCTTAGAACCAGTTTTAAGGTTGAAGCAAAAGGAGCCCGGCTTGCTGTACAGTTTTGAACTAGCCCATCACCTGCCCGTGGCTTTCATTCCTTGCAGCTTATGAACGAACACAACCCACAGGAACAATTGGCAACCCAAAACCTTTTGCACTGAGCATTCTGGGACTTTTTCTTCCAATTTTTAGAATTGGGCAAAATTCCTGCTCTACTCTTTATGTACACGTTTTAACTTGCATAACTTTTGTTGAACAATTTTTTCCCGCCTGAAGTTGCAGGGAATTCCAGCCTTGGGCACAGGATGTACTATTAATTCCATGGGCCTAGTTTACAAAGACTTTCCCCTACTTACTGTATCTCTGGGGAAAATATTTTATAAATCAGGCCTCGTGCAAGCAAATGGACTCAAATATTTAGTCTTTTTTTTTTTACCCCTGCTGATGTTGTGTGTTGTTGAGTCGATGCTAACTTCTGGCAATCCTTCCCCTGAGTTTTCTGCCCTAATTTTCCCTAATTCTAGCTCTTAGGATTTTCCAGCACTATGAAAATATTGTACTCAGAAAGTAGGATAAAATCATTTGGGTCAATATTTAAATTCCATGATGGGTGTTTTCGTTAAATGCTGACCACGGCATGAAATAGAATATGTCTATTCAGTGCCGTGATCCAGACAGTGAGTGGCACTGAATATACTTTAGAGCAGTCAGTGTTGCTTGACCTCTGCATAGCAGCGATATTCAGTCCACTGTCTGAAGAACTCTCCACATAACTTTAGGGCAGCATTTTTACTGAATATTGCCACAATCTGGATTATTCAGAGGCTGCGTCCGAAATAGTGCTAAAGCTGATATTCAGATTATCCGGATCTTTGCTTTGGAATATTGGCCCCGTTATGTTGTACTTGGCTATAAATTTGGTGTTTTGACTTAGAAGTGTGAATCAGCTCCTTGATTTGCTTCTGACCTTGTTGTTACCCATTTAGATTTTCAAAAGCCATTGTTTGCAAAGTAAATCCTCCTAAAACCCCATGCTTAGCCCATGATGTATTCCTTTTGGTGACAGGTCTGTGTGCATCAGAACATTGTATATCCCATTGGGAGGTCCTGGGAGCATGATTGTACCACATGCACATGTACTGATATGATAGACTCCGTCACAGGACTCCGTATTGCTGAGTGTCTCCAAAAGGTCTGCAACAAGATCTGCCCTGAGGTAGGTAGATATGAAGTGAAATGAGGGCTTTAGATTTAAAAAAAAATTAAGGTGGCCGAATGGCCTTGGGGAAGCTGTTAAAACGTGTTAAAATGATGCTTGTAGAGCCCACAGTGCAAGCAGAATAGAGCTGAACGATATTTGATTTGTGTCGTCCTACAACCTTCTTTGCATTTTTGCAGTGGAATGTGTCATAGCAATAGAAAGCAAAGCCGAGGCTCATTCTTTCCATAGCGGATGTCAGCGCACCATGTGTAATCACATAATTTCTTGCAGGAATCATCCTAAATTGTTTAATGTATCTATTGTCAGGAAAGTAATTGAGCAAAATAAAATCTTCAGATTGAAAGGGCACTAGAATAAGATAAAAATGAGCATTTTATCATGTTGCCAACGGATGAAAGATGCAACTGTCAGTGCATAAGGAAGAACCTACAGTAAGTAGCATCAAAGGATTTCATCTTCCACCATCCATCAACTTTATATCTAAATATCATTCTCTAGCTAATATCTTTGGGTCTCCTTTTAATTCATTTGAGTTTTGGAAAGGGATCATGGTACTTCCTTCCTTCCTATCTTCTGTAGCATTCCAGAAATTAATTTAAATCATTCAATTTACTTAGGTCAGATCCAGACTTTCTGATTCATTGACAGAGTGACTGCCAGCATCTTTTTCTGGGAATTTTCTAGGCAGAGTGAATTATTAACAAATTGTCTTTATTAGCACATGGGGGGGGGGGGGGAGAGGGATTTTCAGAGCCTGCAGGGAGCTTAAAGGCTCATGGGGTCTTTGCACCCTCAGGCATGTGAGCTCATTGCAAATCCTGCACAGCTGATGCTGCAGTAACTCTTTGTCGCTGTTTTTTGCACTGCATGAGGTACGGTGTGCACTGCAATCTGCACATAGTAGTATACAGTAGCAGGCATGCAGTGATAGTGGAACACTGCAGTATTGCAACAGGAATTTAAGAAAGAACATAGAATCCTTCATGGACCCATTTGGATATCAGATCCCAGAATATCTGGATGTACGAAGTGGAGCCTTTGCACTAAAGTTACCTGATTGTCCCTGATTTTACATAGTAACATAGTAAATGACGGCAGATAAAGACCAGTATGGTCCATCTAGTCTGCCCAGTACGATGCCAAGAGTAGGTACACCCTCCGCTCTGTGCAGGCCCCCCCCTCCCCATGTCTTTGTCCAGGGGTGATCCCACCACTCCATGTAGGATACCCCTATTTGTTAAGGAATTGGATGGTTCCGATTATTTTGATATTTTCTTGTTGCTGTATTTTAGAGCTGTGTCCTCAGTTCTCACCCATTTTGCAGCCTCCCCTCCCCTGATTCCAGCAATGTAGTGATTTGAATATGTCAGTTTTTAGAATTTCCGTCCATTATCTTTAAATTTTGCAGAGTACGGGGAAAATGCATCACTGTTTCTATTCTGATTTGTCTGCTTGGAAGTGATATTCTTGCTGTCATGGGAAATCATTTCTCTTCCTTCATCTACTCCTTGTTGCTCAGACCTGGAACTATGGTGTCCCTTGTCCTGCTTCCACCCCCCCCCCCCACCACTTGGAGGCATCCCTCGCTGCTGCTCCTCCCTCCCTCCTCTACTTTGGATGTGTCCCAGATATGCCTGCAAAACAGCTGTAGAAAACATTTTCTCATACACATGGGAGAGCTTTGCAGATATCTGGCCCAAAGCAAGTGCTAAGTAATAAGAATGCATTGGACACTATCAGTCTACATGGCGCTGTGCAAAATATTTCCTGAGTTATGTCTGAGCTCCAGAAATCTTACAGTCTGAGCTCAGTGAGAGGTTGGGGAGTGGGGGTGGAGCTGACCCAGGCTCACCCAGGTTAGGCACGGCATGCTCTGATCATGCTGCTATGCTGCTGCCGCAGCTGCTGGAGTAACCTGTGAAGACGCTCTGCAGAGAGATGCGCATTGAGGCGAGGGGAGGAGGAGAAGGAGTCATACAACAGCTAGAAAGTGAGGGTTACAAAACTGACACTTCCCAGTAGAAACATAGAAACTTGACGGTAGAAAAAGACCGCATGGTTTATCTAGTCTGCCCTTCCATATCAACTACTATAGTCTCCTTTTTTCCTTTAGAGATCCTCTGTGTTTGCCCCATGTTTTTTTGAATTGAGGTTTTATTTTTATTTAATAAAAGGAGGAGGTTTTTTCCCCCACTACAATACACTTTTGTTCTTTTTTGGTATCATGTTTTCCATTCCTAGAGCTTTAAAGGCACATTTTAGATAGGGGCATTTAGTGAAATCTGAGATGTCCATGACAGAACATCTGAAATTCTGTAGGAGGGGCAGGAATGAAAGTGGACATGTAAAATAGACACATCTCCACCTCAAAAAGATAAATGTGTCCATCACAATATAAAGAGAGCAGGGATGAGCAGAGTAAGGGACAAGACAGGTGCAGAAAACCGGCTGATTTTGGAAGCGTGGACGTGTGCGTACCAGCCACATAGACGTGTCAGCACCAGTATCTCAAAACGAGCATGTGTGCATGTCACAACATACATGTCCTGGCCTGCCATTTTGGAAACAGAGGTGTGCAGCAGCACAGCAGAAGATAATAAGGCCTCAATATTTATCTGCCAGATTTTTTCAAATGTCTAAGCCCAAGAGCAGGTATAGACATGGATGCATCCGCTGACAGATTTAAACGTATGGTGGTAATCTAAAATCAGCCGCACACGTATCTTTTTTGAAACATCCTGGACACACCTCCAGCATGTCGTTGTGCCAGAAAAGTGTAAACCCAGGGCCAGGGCTAGTGCAAGGTCGTGACATGCCCTAGAAAATCTTCAACCTTGCGCTCCCTCACACTTAGCTTTTAGTCCCCTAACACTCCTCCCCTTCCCCCAAGATTTTGGTAATTAAACTCAATCATAATTACCTCAATACCACCTCTTCACAGAAAATCCTCTAAAATCTAATATTTAAAAGTATGATGCCCAAAGATGAATTTTGTTTTGTAATTATATAGATAATGATGAAAATTTGCAAAAGCCACTTACTGTACAAGGATAAATAGACTGTTTACAATTGCCTATTCTTTCTAGAGGTAAAAGAAGCACTGATGGATATTTGAGTTTCTGCGGCTGTGAGGACACATTGTTTTGCTTTGACTGTAACTGCTCTTTGCTGCCCCTACCTCCCCCCCCCCCCCCCGGAGATGCTGCCCTAGACGGTTGCCTGATTTGCCTGCTGGATGGCTGGCCTTTCTTGGGTTATTTTAAAATGGTTCTTGGGACATGAATGTGATGTCTCCTTAATCAATAACTGTAATAATATTTTGATATCAGCAAATAGAAATATGAAAGTTTCACAGTATGTATGTACATATCTGGAAATCAGAGAGGACAGTAAATCCCGCAGATCATAAACTACAGCCTGTGAAAAGATACGGTGACTTCAGTTACTGTAGTCTACCTGCCTTGAACTCGTCCTTGCTCCTGTCCCCAAGGGACACCAATTGGTTGTTTGGCAAATGCAAATTATCCGCAACAAGTAATCTGATCTATCAGAAAATGCAACAAAGGCTAGGGACTGCAGTCCAGGACCGTTAAGAGCAGGAAAAAAGTTCTGTGCTGCTACCTCGGATGAGTTTAGTCTGAAATAACAACTTGGTCATAAACTGAGATTATTTCCAGGCTTGTTCCGAGAGGTTAATACCAAGAGAGATGATGTTTTGAAACTTGAGGCAGATTAATAAGGGGTGAGCTAGCCAGCAACTTTGTTTTTCCTTCAAAGATGGCAGCTTGCCATCGGTGCTGGCAGTGTGCTGGTTACTGTGAAGAGGAAGACCTTGTGCCAGCAGAGTGTCTCCTTGTGATTTGGGTATAATTCTGCAGGTTAACCACAGTGACAATAATAACGTAAGGCACCGTAATGTTACATTAGCAACATCATTTAATGCAGTCATTCCTCTGTCTTCATAAGTGGTTGAATTGTTGTCAACTCCAGCAAATTGGAGACGTAGATTTTCTAACAAAACATTTGAAATATGAAGTGTATTTTGCGATAAACATTTCTGCTAAGCTGCACGAGAGTCCTCTGCCCAGGAGGAGACTGCTTTCAGATCTTGATCCCCTCAGCCCCCCCGCCCCCGTTCACCTCTCATGTGTTTCCTTGCCATTCTCCTAGATATATTCTAGTTCCCAGTTGTTGTGTTGTCTGTCTTGACTAGACTGTACGCTCTGATGAGTGGGGACTATCCCTTAGACGTGTCTCTACAGTGCTGCATACACCATGTAGCACTATATAATAAGTATTAGTAGTAGAGGAGCTGCAGTATCATTTGTTGAGCAGGTATTGAAAGCACAATATTGCAGCACCTCCCCCTACTGGTGGCAGCACAGGTGGAGGACTCGCACACTGCTTCCCGGGAACCTTGTTTGCAATGTTTTTGTGTTTTACATCTTTTTAAAATAATATATGTCTGCGACATCTAGTGGGAGCTGTTGCACTGAGTTGTCTTAATTCAAAACATTTCTACTACTACAGCTGATCAATTGGATAGCCCTATAAGGCATACCCAATGCTGTACATACAACACCAGGGTGTATTTGTGTCTTGTTAATATCTTCGCTGATGAATTTTAAACAAAAAATTGCACAATGTGAAGAACGATCCAAGAAAGGGAAATTATTCAATTTTCCTGGTAGAAAGGGAGAGGGAAAGAAAATATTAGAACCTGAGAGGGTCTCTTGTTTCGTTGACTGTTGTAAAGCATCAAACAGGACTCTGTCGCTTTTGTTATAAATTGAAGAGTATTTCTACTGCAGGGCTGAAGTCTTTACCGGCTCCTGTTCTGCACCTTTATGAGTCTTTGATCCCACACATTCAGTGTGAAATTCACTTGATAAGTACTATGACGTGAACTTGGGTTGACTGAAAGTCTATTTAGAAAGAGGCGATGCCGCCTATTAAGTGGTCTGATGTGTCTGGATACATGACACGACGCTGGTCTTTTAGGCTAGATCACAGTCATGTACACAGCTCCTGAGAAAGGGCGAATCATGAGGCGGAAAGATTTTGTTTCTACAGGGTCAGCCACTGGGAGGAGCAGTCTCTGCGTTCAGTTTTCAGAAATAATTCCAACAGGCTAGATCGCAGACTACATCTTTCTTTAATAGTGCACACTTGTTTTCAAAATGATTCTGTTTCCTGGTCAACTTGTAGTCACCTGTTTCATTCCTACCCACTCTGCAATCCATCTCTTATCCCTGAGGAATGAGCGAAGTGAGAAAACTGTTAGAAAAGCAGTGGGTTTAGGGTTATGGTGATGGAGAGCGTATTATATTACATATTACATAATGAGCAGAACCTTGTGTTTCGTTAAGCTTATTTCAGTGTGTTCCCTGGCTATCAATCAGAAGAATAAAGAGATGAGGTAACAAATAGTTATCTAAAACAATAACTTTATGTTTTAGTATAGGGTTGGGCAACTGTCTGACTTTATGAGTTATCATATTCAGATGTGAAGAAAAATGAAATCCAAACAGAATCACTTTAGACTAGCTATCCACAAACTATGTCTTGTAGGCCACATTTGGCCACCAAGAAAGTTTATCTGGCCAACTGTGCTTTCTCCCACCCCCCTAGAAGCGGAAATCCTGACTTGGAGGACCCACAGCAGCAGAAGGAAGCCCAGACCAGATCATCCCATGCAGAAGGGGGAATCATGGCTTGGAGCATCTCTGGCAGCAGAAGGGAGTCTGGGCCAGACCATCTCATGCAGAAGGGGGAATCAGGTCTTGGAGCATCTCTAGCAGCAGAAGGGAACCTGGGGTGAAGCTTCTTTGGCAGAAAAAGGAAACTTGAGTTGGCGTCTGCCTTGTAGAAGAGGAAATCTTAAGTTGGTGCCTCATTGGCATTAATAACAGAAGATGGGGAACCTGAAACTGAGTCACACCATAGGAGAGGAGAGGAGGAAGGGAGTCACTTAGCAGAGATAAAGACAGGAAGGAACTGTGGTCTTCCTGGAGAAGTAGAAAAAGAGAGAAGATGCTTTTGGGAGATATTGTGGAAATAGAAAAGGAAACTATGGTGTGCTTGAGAGAAAGAGGAGATGGTGGGGGCAGGGAGCAGAGAGAGAGAGTAGATACTGCTGTGGGGCGAAGGAGAGAAGCATGGAGAAGCAAAAGAGAAAGAAAGGAGATGATGTGAGGAGGGGGAAAGAGGGGAAGAGAAGGGGGAAAGTAGATGAGCAGAGAAGAGAATGCAGCTCATAGGATAAAGATGAAGGAATAAAACAGTTAGGTGAGGGACAGAGAGGAAAGAGATGAGGCAAAAAAGACAGTAAATGTAGGAAAAATTATTTTCAAATTACATAGTTTGACATTTCTTAATGTGAGTATTAAGGGGCTGTTGTCAAATGGATTTCTCCTGATGAGTGAGTATTTACTTACAGAAGGCAGTCCTTGGAAGATTGCCTCCCCCACTGTGGGGAAATGTAAGCATGGCATCCAGATATTAGATGTATTCCTAAAAGCAGCAATTAAAATATTAGAACAGCTCAATTGTATTGTTGCTCTAGCCTTGTAAGTGATAGCGCCTGTTGTGAGATCTCTATCTGTGTTTGTCTGTCCGTATGCAAAGAAACAGATGCGTAAGCTTAGGCAGAGCAGAGGGAGTCCCTGGGTCCTGGCGGGAGTACCCTTGGTCTTGATGGTAAGAAGAAAGAAGGGCGAGCATTGAAGGGTCGGTGGAAATCCCCAGGTCCCACTGACATAGTAGGAGTAGCATGAGAAAGGAGAGTGAAGGGGTGGAGCTTAAGGGAAGGTGCAGACTTAGCAGAAATAAAGGACAGAGCATAAAGGAGGGAAGAAACGGGCAGGGCTAGAGCATAAGGGAAGGAACCGGGTTGGAGGGGTAATGGAGAAGAGACAGTGTGTACATTAAGTGAGAAAAGAAGAGAGGGAGGGAGTGAAAAGCCGGTGGCAGGAATGGAAGAGAACACAAGGATATTTACTTTGTGTGCTTGTATGCAGTTTATTTTGGTGAAGAATCAGCGCTAGAGTAAGGGTTTTTTTTTAAACAAATATTTGAGATATTCCTGGAGCCATCTGGTTACCCTGTTGTATGAAGAGTGTAATATTTGCAGTCTTCATTCTGAGCATTGATAAATGGTGATTGTAAATTATTCTCTGCTGAAACCATGACAAGTCTCTGGTATTTCAAACTGGCATTTTTCTCTGACGTAGGAAAGCGGGTCTTTTCATATGGAAAGCACAAGGTGTAAAACAAACAAAGGACATGTGGAGGGTAAATTTGTAAACTCCGGCACAGTTAGTGTGTGCGCTGTGTGCTTATTTAGGGCCTATTCTATAAAGTGAAAAATGTACAAACTTTATAAAATAGGACCATAAGACACGTCTCAGGAGGCACCTGTTGCTGGCTCGCTGTTTCTGGGAGCATCGTGGGACCTCAGAGCAGGCTCTGGAGTCATCTGGGCATGCCGGAGAACTTGCTGCTCCTCCTTGCTTGTGTCAGAGGTTAAAAGCTGGCTTGTGTGGTGGGATGAGGCAGCGGGCAGGTCCCCAAAGAGGCGTGAGCTAGGAAGCATGCCTGCCCCTTAGGAGCCCCTTTGGAGCACCTGAGGATGACTGAGGTTTAGGAAGTTCCTCTGGGTCTTGTGGTGGGGAAGCAGAAAGAAAAGAGTAAGGTGCCCACCGTGGCTAAGCCTGTGCAGGGCCCTATGGACCAACACGTGGTGTGTCACTACCTTTGATATCCAGACAAAACTATTGGTCACGTTTTTCAAGTGAGTACTGCATAGTAATATAATGTAATATAGCTCACTCAACGTATCATTCACATTCAGTATTTTCTCATGTTGTTTCACTTCCTATCATTCTCAAGGTCTCAGACAAACCATGGCACTGATCTTATGGACGTATTTCTCGTCCCAGTGACGTGCCTGTTGACATCAATGACCTTCTTTTCTTCTAAATTATACCAACGGATAAAATACTTAGCTTCTCCTTTACTTCTTCTCTGAATTTTTAACTTCTCCGTCGTCTCAAAAAGTCCCTTCTTCTGAACAATCCCAACGCCACTGTTAAGGCGCCCTTGCGTTTCACCACAAACGGGTTCCTCAGGGGACCATCTCTCCATCCATCTCACTAGAGTACTGCTGCACACGTAATTCAAAGTAGGGGCATAAAAGTTTCTTATTCCAAATGTCTTTTCCAACTGCGCGGCATTTTTCAGTTAGAAAAGACATTTGGAATAAGAAAATTTTATGTTCCTACTTTGAATTATGTGTGCAGCAGTACTCTAGTGAGATGGATGGAGAGATGATCCCCTGAGGAACCCGTTTGTGGTGAAACGCAAGGGCGCCTTTGATAAGCATGTTTTGAGAACTGTGGGGGCTTCCTCTCCCTCTGAAGCCTTTTGAGACAGGAAATGCCCTGTTTAAGCTCCTGACACTCAGTGAGCCGTTGGGCTCAACTTTATCAGAGCCGCAGTAAAGAAGGAAAACGCTGTTCTTTCTCGTGGCTCTGCAGAGGTGAGCTTGGGCGCCTGGTTTCAGGCCTTGGGCCTCTCCAGCTCCCTCTGAAGCCAGTCAGGCAGATGTGGGGCACTTCCGGGGAGGTAGACGAGGATTGGAAATGGGCTGATTAGGGGGAGTTAGGACTTGTAATGGGCTGATAGAGGGACTAGGACTGGACATGGGCTAGGACTGGAATGGGCTGATGGGGGAGCGAGGAGAGAGTTCTCGCTCTGGAAGAAGACTGGAGGGCTAGAACTGGGAATGGGCTGATGGGGGGGGGGAAGGGAAGGAGATCCACCACCACTACCACATCATTTCTGTAGTGCTACTAGGAGGAGAGAGCTGCTGACCTTGGAAGAAGACTGGGGCCTAAGACTGCAAATGGGCCGATGCGGGGGGATGGGAGAATGGGGGAAAGAGCAAAAGGGGAAAGATCAGTATGTTAGAGGCAGATGTAGAAAGAATAGTAAAAACTAGGAGAAAAAAAAGGACAAATGGACAGCTGACAATGGAGAGTTAGCAAAAGACACAAAGAAAGCAGAAGAAAGCCACTGGGGCAAATGCAACTAAAAAATAAAATGCCCACACAACAAAAGGTAGAAAAATACTTTTTTATTTTGAATTTATTAACTGGAATACGTCAGCTCTGGGAAATGTGCATTACTAATATCTTTGCGTTTTGTTTAGTACAAAAGGAAATTATAATTTTATTTCTCAAGTGTTGTACATTCCAAGTTTGGCTTTTGGGATTTCCAGTTTAATTATTGTCTTCCTATTTCTAAATTGTGATTCCTTCTTCTGCGTTTGGTGACGGTCTATGTCCTGCATGTGTAACCGAGCTGTGTTATTCTGTTCATGTAGTTTCTATGTGACACAGTCCCACTTGTTCTCTGTCCCCAGTAGAAGATGTATTGGTATTCTCTGAGATGTATTAGTTTAATATTTTCAGTGTTGCCTTTGGATAGATAAGGTTTGATGCTTTGTGGGTTCAGGTAATACGGTTATGATATGGTGGGTTTGCTATGGATTGTAACTGAGCAGGGTTTATAGCACTTCCTAATGTGCCTGGCGGTTGGCACTGGAGTATAGTAATGTAGAAATCTGGTAGATTTTCTTTATCCTCACTGCCCATGCAAACGGTATTCAGACACTCATTAAGAGGCATGTTTACCAAAAGTTAATGCATATTCATAAAGGTTAATGTGCGTTAAGTGCAGGAACACCCATTTATTTCTATTGGTGCAGTGGCACTTAACGCACATCAAAATTTAGTAAACATGCCCCGAAGTCACTGCCAGGAGAAAAAAAAGGCTTGTGAAGGATTCTTTTGAAAGCCGCCTAAAATTTTAGATGCACAATATATACATTTTAAAATAAAATAAATTAAATGTATGCAAATGAGGTCCCATTGATATGCAAATGAGGCCCCCTCAATGAGCCTCCACACATGACCCTGCATCACCCTTGGGCTGCCCCCGACTCTATTGTAGATTTTGGTATCATCTGCAAGAGGCAAACCTTACCTGACAGCTGTTCCGCAATATCACTAACAAAGATGATAAAAAGAATTGGACCTCAGAGCGAGCTCCATTTACCTGTACCCTTTGTCGCCTCCTACTCAACCAATTTTTAACCCTGTCAGTCAATTTAGGGTCCATCCCTAGGGTGCTCATTTTATTTATAAGTTGCCTGTGTGGAATGATGTCAAAGGCTTTACTGAAATCTAAGTACACCACATCTAGGGCTCTCCCTAGGTTCATCTCTCTGGTCGCCCAATCAAAGAAATTAATTAGATTTGTCTGACAAGAACTTCCTCTAGTAAAACTATGCTGCCTTGGATCTTGCAATCTTTTGAACTCCAGAAACCTCACTATCCTTTCCATTAATTTACTCACCACAGAGGTGAGACTAACCAGCCTGTGGTTTTCAACCATATCCTTACTTATGCTTTTGTGTAAAGGGACCACATGTGCCTTTCTCCAGTTCTCTGGGACCACTCCTGACTCTAAAGAAGCAATGAAAAGGTTACACAGTAGAGCCGCTAGAACATCCCTAGGTTCCTTCAGTATTCTCGGATGTATCCCAACTGGCCCCATCGCTTTGTCTACTTTTAATTTAGCTAGTTCTTCTTGAACAATATTCTAAAAATCGTTCAAGATCCCATTCACTTCTGTTCCTATTTGTGGGTGCTTTCTGAGGTCCTGATCCTGGTTCTTCATCTGTGAACACAACAAAAATATGTGTTAAATAATTCAGCTTTATCCTCATTAGCTTCTACATAGTCCTCCCCTTCACCCTTGAATCTTATGATACCACTTTTGCACTTACTCCTCTCTCTAACATACCTGAAAAAATGTTTTGTTCTCCCATTTTACTGCATTGGCTATTTTTTCTTCTGTTTGTATCTTTGCTTTCCTGACTACATTTCTAGCTTCTCTTAAGGGGTATGTTTACTAAACTGCGTTAGTGCAATTCGCGTTAGGAGCTGCGGTAGTGACAGAAACCCCAAATAAGTACATGGGCGGTACATCGTTACCACTAACGCGCGTTCCAAAAACTAACGAGCGTTACAGGGCACCGTGGCGCGTTACTGCGCGTTAATCGTAAGAAGGCGTACAGACACAAAGCACTGAAACAGAGCTGTAGCACAATGGTTACGGTACTGACCGCTGTTACAGGCAGCATGGGTTCGAGTCCCCAGTGTGCCTAACGCATCACCCTGTACATTACATAGGGAATGAGGAGGCATGTTTTTCTTTATGTTCAGTAGTGGTGTCAGAAACACACCCTCGGAGTGTGCCTAGCCACTGTCACCACTCACCCTCCCAGAGGCATTTAGCATGGGCAAGGCAAGTGGGTAGTTGTGTTTCTTAGACTGTGAACTTTAAATGGAGGTTTGGAAAGGCCTCCTGGGTAATGTAGTCCTACAGTAGTAAGAATGAGTCCACGTTGTGCACGAGTGGTTCAGATTAAATTAGGATTTATTGCCCCTCCCGGGGTTGGATGTTGATGACCATGAACAAAGAATATATTTACAAAGAAACCATACTCCTGATGTGAACAAAAATAGGCAACTTAAATAATGCTTATCTTCAGCTGTTACGGAATCAAAAAGAATAAAACAGTTTCCCTCCAAAATACTTCTTTTGGCTGTTTTTCTTCCTTCAGCAAAATCCAGTATTATTAACAAAGGGACTGCACATTGTCTGCCACCATATAAGAGCAGTCCATAAACACTTCGGACTCAGGGGGTTGATAAGGGTCCCACTGCATAAGATCACCTTCTTCCTTAAGGTCTCTTAGAGAGGGTTCTTCTGCCTGCCACGCAAACCTCTCCGTTCCAATTACAGGGTTCCCTTCCCCCAACCTGCTCTGTGAGTCTGGGTGTTTGGCTTCCTGTGCACACAGCCCTCTGTAATTAAAAGGATACACGTTTCCCTCTTCTGTTTGGCTACAGGGAATTCTGTGTCTGCCTTTAGAATTGCTTTCTCCCAGGAATCTCCCTTGGCTACAAAAAGGTTGGTAAAACTTTTCTCTCCCCTTTGATAAAAGCTTGGTATCAGGGAAATAAGCTTTACCTGCAGGCTGTCTGTTGTGAGCACAGCGTGGTTGTCTTTTCTGGTTCCCAGAATAAACGTCTCTGCTTTTTGGATAGTAAAAATCCCCAGTGCTTTTTGTAGTTGAGCACTGCTCCCTGGGAACTGGACTTGAACGTCTTCCCCAGCTCTCTTCCTCTGAGAAGTTCCTCCGAGTGGAATTGGGATTTCTTTCCCTTTTCCCTTCTCTCAGCCACAGACCTTGGCTGCCCTCGGAGTATCTATCTTTCTCTGGTTTTCTCCTTCTTTCAGCTTTCTCCACGCTTGCTGTGCTGCCTTTTCCTTCTGTCTCCGTATCTGAGACTATGTCCGTCTCTTTCTCCTTCCCCTTCTCTTTTTCTTTAACTAAAGGCTTTTTATCTAAGTTTCTTTCTCCTTTGTGCTGAGCCACACCTCCCACCAGGTGTTCCCACTTCCCTGATGAGGCAGGAGCTAGCTCAGGGGATGGGCGTTCCCTAACGCTCTGTGACGTTCTTTGTTTAGGGTTTCCATGCCAACCCTCCATGCTTGTTTCAGCACTGACAGTTCTGGTTTCACTTTGTAGTGAATCCTCTGTCTCCATCGGTTCTGAACCCTGTACTTCACGACACCACATACGTTGGTGCGTGCATGGCTGCGTGCGTTGGTACGTGCGTAGCTGCGTGTGTTGGTGCGTGCGTACAATCGTGCGTGGGTACGTGTGTTTTTACCAGCGTGGGCACCTTATATTACAGACTCTTTAGGGTGTCTTGCACCTATGCATTATGCTAACAGATGTACGTGTGATGGCCTATGGTTTATCAGAGCCTGTGAGCAGGTGCTGGGTTTTCACAGGGTTGGTTTGGGCCAGTCACACCCATGATGCACTGCACATGCAAATCAGCTGTCCACAGATACACACCATGGGGAATGCACCCCCACAGCACCTCGGCCTGGTAGGGGGAACTGACTATGTGCACCCCCACAGCACCTCGGCCTGGTACGGGGGTACTGACCATGTGTTGTACTGGCACAGAGTAGCTACACACTGTCACATTGTGCGGGTACTGTGCTCACCCTGAGGGTGCAGTGAGGTGCCCAGCACCAGGTCCACAGCACCGTCCATGGCTGAAAGAGGCCATGGCGCAGATCCAAAGCAGTGTTAATGTGTGAGATAGGTAGTTTCTGCACAAACACCTTGGATATCTCTGTCTGTTTCAGTCAGGTGTAGCCCCCATCCCCCTCCCCCAGGGCCAAAGGTGACAAACAGGGTCTCCTAACAATAGATCCACATTCTACCTCCCTGCAAAGGTGGCAGTAGAGGGGAACATCAACCCCGGTCCTGCTGAGGAACAGACACCCCACAGGGCAGTCAATGTAGCTCTATACACATCCATAACACAATAGCAGACAGACATTAGGCCTGGATATGGTAAGCTGCACCCCACCACTATCTGATATTCTCCTGCAGCAAGCCATCAGCCATTGCACCCTGCAAACCACTCCATCAAGACACATACCAGCTGCAAACAGCCTGCTAGTTAGTCAATAGTGCATGTGCCCAGTGGAGATGCATGCACCCAGAACTGGGATGTCAGCATACACAGCAAGCAGATAAATCAGTGACTGGGCCCCAAAAGGAAACCCATATCTATCACATGAGAGAAATACTATATAGCACTATGGGGGTGCCTAGCCATGCTGTGGTCACTGCACAGTCAGGGTGAGAGTGATCTCTCAGCAGGACATACTGAGGTCACCCTGTCTGTGTAGGTGGTGGCCAGGCACTAAAATGTCCCAGTCAGTGCCCTATGCCCTGTGCAGATGCACCCTGGCCAGGCCACCCTGTCCGGCCTATACCCATGGTACCTTGCTCCTCATTATGCACATTGGCAGCCCAATACTGGCAACATTGCTGGCAGTATGGGCTGTGGAAGGTGTTTGCAGCCACCACACACTGGATAGACAGACAGCCACCCCCACACCTATGCCAGCATTGTGCTACTATAGGGGTGTTCAGCAGCCATACCCACCACACCAGTCCTGGGCACAGTACAGGCATGGATATGGTACGCAATACTGTTGGGGGTCACTCCCCAGGGTGGTAAACACTATCAGAGACCAGACCTGCAGCACACACCGCAGACATCAGAATGATTGTTATGGTGGGGCTCAATGAGCAAAATGTGCTTAACGTAGGCATTGATATCTGCCAGTTATCATAGGAAATGTTTGATGGCTGTGTACCATATACCCAGGTGTAGGGTGGCATTGCTAAGGTATGCAACTGCTAGTATTGTGAGGTACAGGCAGGGCCCAATGTCCTGCCTCTCCAGGAGGCATTGGCCAATGGGGCCTGTGGGTGTGTGTGTGGGTGTGTCTGGCCCTGTTGGCTGCTGCTTTATGGCAGAGTTTCCCAACTCCAGTCCTGGTGTTCCAAACACTGTTCGGGTTTTCATGCTGTCCCTCATAAATATGCATGAGCTACATCTGCATACCATGGGGGTGGTGCATAGATATGCAGCACAGGCATCTTTATTAGAGGCAGCATGGAACCTGAATGGTGTGGGGCCCTCCAGGATTGCATTTGCGAGACTCTGCTCTAGGTAATGTGCCTGTTTATGGTGTCTGTGTTTGGTGTGGTAAAATATAGGCGTATTAACCATGCGTATGTTCTCTGCAATAAAGGAGTGTCTTTACTATCACTGTTTAGTGGTGGGTAAAACTATGGGGACTGGGTTGGCAGAAGCCCCAGCTGGGATTTGAACCTGTGACCCTCTGGTCTTCCAGGCACTGACTGTGTCCGTTGCACCACACTGTGGCCACAGAGACAGTGCCGTCCCTGGAGGTAGGAAACTGGCCTGACGAGTCAGAAACCCTGCTCTGCACAATTTTACTGTGGGCTCATTTACCTTGTATGAAGACAAGCTTGCACATAAACCTCAAAAACGACCTCGAAAACAGGGGCACACACCCATAACCAAGCTGGGCAACAATGATATCATTGGGCAACATTAAAAAACACTCCCAGGAAAGCTCCAATAAAATGAAATGATTTTTGAAAGGGTCTACGGAGTGTAGACCCTTCCACACATCATTTCTTTTTTTTGGAGCTTTCCTGGGAGTGTTTTTTACTGTTGCCCATTGCTATCACTGTTGCCCAGCTGAATTATAATTTTTACACTATTTCTTGTGGTCATTCTAAAGTTTTATTTGCAATTTTGTTCTGTGCACATGTATCACACTGCTCACGTTTTGTAGGTTTCCCCGGTTTTGCTGTACATTGCTGACGTAAATGGTTTCTCTTCCCTTTAATATGCCTTTAACGACAGGTTTTCATTTGCGTTGGAATTGAGCTCTGCACTTCAGCGCGTTAGTGTGAGGGGAGCCTCTCCCCGCCCACTCTCCGCCCATTGACCCCTTCTCTCCGCCCACTCTCCACCTTCTGCGCTGTTTTAACGCGCCGCGGGGCTTTACGATCGTTAACTATGGTTAACGCGCGTAGTATGACGTTAACGGTCATTGGCGCATGATTACATGCGTTATACTGCACTTACGATCGTTAATGTCATACAACGCGCGTTATTCACGTTTACCGCATTTTAGTAAACATACCCCTAAGTCTTTCCAAATATTGATGCTTGTTTTTCTCTTTCTGTGATCTCTTGTACTTTGTGAAGTCCATCCAAGATGGGACGCTACCTCAAGGAGTTGTTACCGGGATGGGAACAGCTGGGGGATGTAGAAAAGCAATGGGAAAAACTGAAAGAGGATATTTTAAGGGCAACAAAACTTTTTGTTAGGAAAGTAAATAAATGTAAAAGGAAAAAGAGGCCTCTATGGTTCTCAAAAAAATAGATGAAAATATGAAGAAAAAGAGGATGTCCTTCACAAAATACAAGAGATCACAGAAAGAGAAAGACAAGCATCAATATTTGGAAAGACTTGGAGAAGCTAGGAAAATAGTCAAGAAAGCAAAAATAGAAATAGAAGAAAAAATAGCTTAAATTGACAACTTATGCACCTATTTTAAGTACACGTGTACCTTACTTTATAAACTAGGAGTGACATGCACACGTAAAAATGCACATTAGTCTAGGCATGCCTTTTAAAATTACCCTCCATGGAGACAATCTTACTACTACTACTATTACTACTACTGAACATTTGTATAGCACTACAAGATGTACGCTGCGCTGCACAGATTTATGCATGAAGAGCTCCCATTTAGTCATTTCCACATGCAGGTGGCAACGTACATGCATAAGTGACCTCTTAAAAAATGCTGACTAGCATGAAAGTGGGCACATAGTTTGCATCACACGTATTTTCACTGTGGGCACAGATATGGCGGAGCATGGGCCGTGCAAGGAATTACACACTTAGATTAAGACATTGTGTAATTGCAAAACACAGGCATGGTCATTTACACCAGCTCTGGGCCTTAATGTACACAAATACTTCTCACTTACACTTTATTTTATAAAAAGGTTCTGTTTTTCTATTGGGTACTGACAGGGGCGGCTCTATAATGAGGCGAAGTGAGGCTGCTGCCTCAGGTGGCAAAATCTTGAGGGCGGCAAAAAATGTCCCCAAAACAGCCGCCTCACTTCGCCTTCAAAAAGTAAAGAAAAAAACAAAAAACAAAAGCAAGTGCACAAGTTGCTGCCGCTGCTGAGTCCGCTTCTCGGCAGTGGCAAATTCACCCTCCTTTTCCTGGCAGCCACAGCTCCCTGCCTCTTAGAGAACCGCGGCTGCTGTGCTGTCATCTGCAGTGCTAGTTTTGAATAGAAAGGAAACTGGTGCGGAGCCTTCTCACCTCCATGAAGGACCACGTGCAGCTTTGTCCCGCCCCCAAAGGAAGTTACATTACTTCCTTTGGGGGCGGGACAAAGCTGCACGGGGTCGGTCCTTCACAGATGCGGGAAGGCTCCACACCGATTTCCTTTCTATTTAAATATGAGGGAGAAAGGAGGGCTCTGCTGGGGAGGCTGTGGGGCACTTCCTGCTGCCACGGCGGACAGGGGCTTCAGCAGCCAGGTTCCTTTTTTTTTATTTTCCTGGGGGGTTTAGGACTTGTAATGGGCTGATGGGGGGAGGGGGGTTAGGATTGCTAATTGGCCATCAGGGGTCTAGGACTGGAAATGAGCTGATGGGGGGGGGGTGTTAGGACTGGAGGTTGCATGATGGGGGGGGGTTAGGACTGGTAATGGGCTATGGGGGGCTAGGACTGGAAATGAGCTGATGGGGTGTTTAGGACTGGTAAAGGGCTGTGGGGGTTTAGGACTGGAAGTGGGCTAATGGGGGGTGTTTAGGACTGGTAATGGGCTATGGGGAGCTAGGACTGGAAATGGGCTGATGGGGGTGTTTAGGTTTGGTAATTGGCTAGGGGGGGTTAGGACTGGTAGTGGGCTGATGGGGGAGTTAGGACTGGAAGTGGGCTGATGGGGGGTGTTTAGGACTATTGGCTATGGGGGGGCTAGGACTGGAAATGGGCTGATGGGGGGTTAGGACTGGAGGTGGGTTGATGGGGGGTGTTTAGGACTGGAGGTGGGATGATGGGGGGTCTAGGACTGGAAATGGGCTGAGGGGGGTTAAGACTGGAAATGGGCTGATGGGGGGGTTAGAACTCTAAGTGGGCTGATGGGGGTGTTTAGGATTGGTAATGGGTTATGGGGGGCTAGGACTGGAAATGGGCTGATGGGGAGGTTTAGGACTGGTAATGGGCTACAGGGGGGTTAGGACTGGTAATGGGCTATGGGGGGGGGCTAGGACTGGAAATGGGCTGATTGGGAAGGTTAGGATTGGTAATCGGCTATGGGGGGGTCCAGGACTGGAGGTCGGCAGATGGGGGGTTTAGGACTAGTAATGGGCTATGGGGGGTTAGGACTGGAAGTGGGCTGATAAGGGGGATAGGACTGGAAATGGGCTGTGACTGGAAATGGGCTAATGGGGAGGGGAGGAGAGTGCTGCTGGCCCTGGAAGAACACTAGGGGCTAGGGCTACAAATGGGCTGATGCGGCAGGATGGTAGAATGGGACTGGAAGGGAGCGGATAATGGGAGTGTCTGCCAGGGGAAGGAGGGGGCATGAAGAGAGCTGACATGGGGAAGGAGAGGGCTGGAAAGGAGCTGACACCTGGGATGTACTGAAGGGGGACTGGAAGGGAGCTGTCAATTGGGGATGAGAATGGTAGGTGGCTGGGTAATGGGGAGGAGGCTGGAAGGGAGCTGACATGCAAATGGCACTGGAAGGGGGATGGACAGAGGGTAGTGTGACTGGAAGGGAGTTAACTGGGGGGGGGTGGCGGCACTGAGAATGGATGTGAGCTGATATCTGGGATGGTATTTGGACAAGAAGGGGCTGGACAGTGGGGAAGGAGGGGGACTGGAAAGGAATGGACACCAGTTGCAGTCGTGGGACTGCAAGGCAGTTGACATTGGAAGGTACTGGGAGGGAAGAACTGGAAAGGGGGCTGATACTGGGGAGGGTTACTGGAACTGGAAATGGGCTGATGGAAGGAAGTGAAGAAAACAAAAGAAGAGATAAGAAATGGCAGGTGGACCATGGACCTTAGACCACAGAAAGAGAGCTAAGAGAAGACAAGAAAGCAGAAGCCTCAGATCGGGACCTGCATGATCAGAGACTAAAATGGTCAGACAACAAAGGTAGAAAAAATCATTTTATTTAATTTTATTGATTGGACTTTGTGCTATTTTTATATTTTACACAGTATTGGGGAGCTACATCTCTTATTTATCTGATGTTGCACTGCATGTGGACTCTGGCTTCTTGCGGTTTCAATTTAAATTTAGTCTACATATTATTATTTAGATTGTGGTTACTTATTCTGTACTTGGTAAGGGTCGATGTTGCGAGTGTGTGACTGATTTCAGGTGTTCTGTTAACATGGAGTTTGTACATAAAGATCTATACTGTACTCTAGTAATTTGACTTGTTTAGCTTTTCAAATAGGTGTATGGATGTTCCAGGGCCCACTGCAGTATTTACAGTGATGCTTTTTTTGGATGGGCTCCGTATGTGAGTTTTGGAAGTTTGTTCTGATATGGTATGGTATGGTAGGTTTGCTCTTTGTTCTAGGGTTTTGTATTAGTTCACAATATGCCTGGTACTGGAGAATAGTGGTTGTTGTTGTTAGTGAGACGATAAGAATCAGATTCTTTTTTTTTTTAAATATTGAGTTCCGTGGGTGAATGTCCTGGTTCTGCTCTGTACCTACTGTGGATGCAAAATATATGTTGAAAAAGAAAAAGCAAGAACCATAATGCAGTTTATAACACAAAATAAAAATGAGTTATAATTTAGCTTTATAAACTGTGCTGTTAGTTCTTTCTGTCTTTTAGTTCCTTGGTGTGCAAATGGGACCGTACCTAGCCCTGTCCAAGCGGTGCAGCCGCACAGGGCGGAAAGGCTTGGGAGGCGTATTTCGGCTGTCTGCTGATGCCCTGCCGTCGCTGGCAGGACAATAGCAGGCAGCCGAAATGCGCTCCCCAAGCCTTTTCGCAGCACTTTAAGCAGGTCTGGTCCCTCCCTCCTCCGACTCAATGTCAAGGAGGAACAGATCTGCTTAAAGTGCCGGTGCCTTTCAGATTGGGCGCATGCCCCCCTTCTTCTCCCCATACCTCCATCCAGCGCTGCCTGCTCTTTCCCTCCTGCTGGCGCCTCCATGAAAAAAACAGAGGGCAGCAGCAGCAGGGAAAGAGCAGGCAATGCTGGACGGAGGTATGGGGGAGAGGGGGGTGTGCGCCCGAGCTGCAAGTCTCACAGGGTTTGATTGCAGCTTGGTATGGCCCTGTGTGCAAACATCTTGCATTACCTCCATATAATCTAACCGGCAAGAAATGAGAGTCAGAAGCTGTAAAGATGTCTTACGCATTGGAACATGGAACGTACGAAGCATGAACCAAGGGAAGTTGGAGATGGTCAAGAATGAAATGGAACGTGTACAACTTGATCTGTTGGGTGTCAGCGAACTAAAATGGACTGGCATCGGGCACTTTGCATCAGATGATCACATGGTCTACAATGCTGGAAATGAAAGACAAAGAAGAAATGGTGTTGCATTTATAATAAAGAAGAAACTTGCAAGAACTGTAATGAAATACAATGCAGTTGGCAAACGCTTAATCTCTATTCGTCTACGAGGAATGCCCATCAACACAACTATAATTCAAGTATATGCCCCAACAACAGCTGCAGAAGAGAATGAAATTGATGAGTTCTATGAACAAGCACAAGCTGAAATTGACAGAACATGCAAACAGGATATCCTGATAGTCATGGGTGACTGGAACGCAAAAGTTGGCAACAAAGAAGAAGGCAAAGCAGTTGGAAAATATGGACTTGGCAACAGAAATGAAGCTGGAGAAAGACTGATAGAATTCTGCAAGACCAACGATCTATTCATTTCAAACACCTTCTTCCATCAACACAAGTGGCGACTGTACACATAAACCTCACCCAATGGATTGTATAAAAATCAAATTGACTACATCTGTGGATATTCAACGATGGAAAAGTTCTATAACATCAACAACGACAAAACCTGGAGCTGACTGTGGTACAGATCATCAACTACTAGTATGCAAACTCAAGCTAAAGTTGAAAAAGAGCAAACCACTCATGAATGCTGCAAAATATGACCTTGAGAATATACCACTGGAATTTAAAGACTGCCTGAAAAATCGATTTGCTGCTTTAGATACAAATGACAGAGCTCCAGAAGAGTTATGGAATGACATCAAGAAGGTTGTGTTGGAAGAAAGCGAGAAGTCTCTACAAAAGGTGAAAAAGCAAAAACGGCCAAAATGGATGACGGAAGAAACTCTGAAAATTGCCCAGAAATGCAGAGAAGCTAAAGCCAGAGGAGAAAGAAAGACAATAACAGAACTCAACTGAGATTTTCAACGTGCAGCAAGACAGGACAAGGAAAAGTACTACAACGACGCATGCAAGGAAATAGAAGCAGAAACTATTAGAGGAAGAAAAAGATCGGCTTTCCTAAAGCTACAAGAGTTAAAGAAAAAGTTCCAGCCTCGAATTGGAATGTTACAAGATGTTCAAGGTTCTATGTTGAATGATGCTGAGAAGGTCAAGAAAAGGTGGAAGGAATATACAGAGTTTTTATATGATAAAGATCAAGTGGACCAACAGCTGTTTCAACTTGTACCTTATGATCGGGAACCATTGGTGATGAAAGAAGAAGTTAAAGCAGCATTGAAAGCCTTATCAAAGAACAAAGTAGCAGGCATTGATAGCATTCCCATAGAAGTATTACAGCAATCTGATGCAGCTGTTACCGTACTTACAAGGCTCTGCCAAGAAATATGGAAGACGACATCATGGCCAACTGACTGGAAAAGATCTGTGTTTATACCAATACTAAAGAAAGGTGATCCAAATGACTGTGGAAAATATCGCACAATCGCTCTGATCCCAAATGCCAGTAAGGTTCTACTGAAGATTATTCAAAAGAGACTACAACCATACCTGGAACAAGAACTACCTGAAGTGCAAGCAGGGTTCAGGAAAGGGCGAGGAACGAGAGACATCATTGCGGATGTGAGATGGATCCTTGAAAAGACTAAAGAATACCAAAAGGATATCTATTTGTGCTTTATCGACTATAGCAAGGCTTTTGACTGTGTAAACCATGAGAAATTCTGGGCCACATTAAGAAGCATGGGTATACCAGAACACCTGATCGTACTCTTGCACAATCTGTACATTGATCAAGAAGCAGCAGTTCGAATGGAACAAGGAGAAATAGAATGGTTTAAAATAAGCAAAGGTGTAAGACAAGGCTGCATACCTGTTTAATTTATATGCAGAACAAATCATCAGAGAAGCAGGATTGTATGAAGACAACAGAGGTGTGAAGATTGGTGGAAGACTCATCAACAACCTTCGCTATGCTGATGATACCACATTACTGGCTGAAAGTGAAGATGATCTGAAACATTTGCTTCTCACAATCAAAGAACATAGTCTCAAAATGGGCCTGCACCTTAATGTAAAGAAGACAAAGATCATGACAACTGGCAAAATCAACAGGTTCATCATTGAAGGAGAAGAAATTGAAATCGTGAACAACTTTAACCTACTTGGATCAACTATCAATAAAGAAGCAACAAGCAGTCAAGAAATCAGACGACACATTGCTCTTGGCAGAATGGCTATGAAAGACCTAGATAAGATTCTCAAGAGCAGACATGTTTCTCTTCATACAAAGATTCGACTTGTTCAAGCCATGGTATTTTCAATAACATCATATGGATGTGAAAGCTGGACAGTGAAAAAGATAGACAGGAAGAAAATTGATGCCTTTGAATTATGGTGCTGGCGGCAAATGCTGTGTATACCATGGACTGCCCGAAGAACAAACCAGTCGGTACTAGAGGAGATCAAACCTAAGCTTTCTTTAGAAGCTCAGATGACAAGACTTCGACTTTCATACTTTGGACACATCATGCGAAGAGAGAGATCATTAGAGAAAGACATCATGCTTGGCAAGAGAGAAGGTAAACGCAAAAGAGGAAGGCCAGCAATGAGATGGATTGATACAATAACAGCAGCTACGGGTTTGTCTGTCAACAATGAGCCGCCTGACTGAAGACCGAACACAATTTAGGATAGCTAGCCAGAGGGTCGCCATGAGTCGACTCCGACTCGATGGCACTTAACAACAACAATCTAACCGGCTTTTTGGTTTGGTCCAGTCTCTGATTGGATTTCTGAAAAAGCCCCATCGCCTCTAAGGTGGGGGGGCGCCTTTTTATACTTTGCCTCAGGCAGCAGATTGCCTTGAGCCACCCCTGGGTACTGATGCATTTTGTTCTGCTGTGTCAGAGATGGCCTTGTCTGAATGACCTTAACAGGGTTGAGAGACTTCAGTGTGATACGGGTGTGCTATGGCTTTACTCTTGCTTGCAAATTAGGCGGGGTGGGGAGGGGGAAGGGGGGAGGGAAAGTTGCTTTTAGTCACAATCAAAAAGTATTGAATCTTCTACCTCTGAAATACTCAGGCATCTTCCTAGATTTTCAAGAAATCTGAAGATGTTTTCTGAGGGAAAAGTGAGCCTATGTCTCCTGAAGTTCAATGAAATTTCATGCAAAGCCATCATAAACTGAAAAGTGTGCCGGACTGTATGGTTTGAGCTTAAATGCAGCAACTTCAACCCCTCTCCTTTCCCCCCAATTTGATGATCCCAGACAGTCTGAGGTGACTTCTAATTTGTTCTCTCAATTAAAAAGAACTGCTTGGGAACCAGACCTTTAGACTCCTCCGCTACTTCATTGCTTATACTTTATCATATGCTGCATAATGTGTAGTCCCCCTCTACCTCATTGCTTATACCTCATTGCTTGCTGCTTCATTGCTTGTAGGTTACCATTTGCTGCTTGCCTGGACATTGCTCTGAACTTGCTATCCATTGCTTACATTGAACTCTACTGCCTCATTGCTTGTAGGTTACCATTTGCTGCTTGCCTGGACATTGCTTACATTGAACCTGCTACCGATTGCTTGCACTGATCTTTGCTGCACAGGCTATAGTCTCCCCATTACCCATTGCTTGTATTTAACCTATACTCCATAGCGTATAGTCCCCACTTGTAACTCAACGTATACTGCATAGTGCATAGAATCCTTAGCCACCTCATTGCTTGTAAGATAACATACACTGCATAGCCCCCACTACTCCTCTTCTATGGCCCCACATCTCATTGTCCTTCTCTTCCTCACACTCCCCAACTGCCTCCCCTCCTACCAGCACCCTCACTCCTCTCCCCCCTACTCTCCCTCTACCTTCCTCACTTCTCCCTCCATTCTGTCTTCTAACCTAGCATCTGCTCTTGAGCTTCATCACACCCTCCCCCTCATTCAACAGCCCTCTCTCTTTAAGGCAACCTCATCCTCGCTTCTGCCATACTGCCTCTGCCCTACTCCACTCTCAACTACTCCTTCTCCTTCTCTCATCAGGTAATATCAATGCCAACCATGGCCCCCCTCGATTTCTTTCTCACTCTAAGAAGAGTTCCTCATGTACCTTATCTAATCTCATCCATATCCCTCTCTTTTCCCTTTCCACCCTCCCTCACTCATGCCCCATTCACTCATCCAGAGATATCAACCCCAACCCTATCCCCCTTAGAACTCTGTCTCGCTCTAAAAAGAGACCCTCATGTAACCTAGCCAATATCATCAATATCCCCCTTCATTCCCCCTCCTCTTCCCCTCCCTCATGTCCCTCATGGAGGGCACACTCATCTAGAGACACCCTCCTGCACCCTGGCCCCTCTAGATCTCTGTACTACTCTGAAAATAGATCCTCACGTAATGGCCCCCCTAGACCACTGTCTTACTCTGGAAAGAAATCCTCACGTAACTTGTCCAACCTTATCCATATCCCTCTCCTTTCTCCCTCCACTCCCCCGTTCTCATGTGCCCTATGGAACGCATGCTCAGTCTCTAACAAACTTCCTTTTACTCATGATCTCTTTATCTCTAATGCGCTACACCTTCTTGCCCTAACTGAGACATGTCTCCTCCCAGACGATACCGCATCCACTGCTGCTCTCTCCCACTGGGGGTACCAGTTCACCCATACACCACGATCCAATGGCCGCGGTGGTGGTGTTGGGCTTCTACTTTCTCCCTCTTGCCAATTCCAACCCCTCCTGCTGCCTCAGTCACACCCCTCCCTCTCCTTTGAAGTCCACTCCATTCGCCTCCTCACACCACTTCCCCTCCGAGTAGCTGTTATCTATCGCCCACCTGACAAATCCAAATCGACCTTCCTTACCGACTTCGACTCCTGGCTTTCCGTCTTTCTGGATCCCTCTTCCCCCACTCTTATTCTTGGTGATTTTAACATTCACATTGATAACCCCTCCGATCCCCATGCTTTAAAGTTCCTCGCCCTCACCTCCTCATTTGACTTCCAACTTTGCTACACCGCCCCCACCCACCTGCACGGCCACTGCCTCGACCTGATACTGTTCTCCAATGCCCCTCCCTCAAACTTCCGCAACTCAATCTTTCCCTCATCAGACCACTACCTTTAACCTTTGATCTTCAGCTTCCGCTGTCTCAACCTCATCCTGTCTCCTCCAACCTATTTAGAAACCTTCATAATATTGATCCCTTGACTCTCTCTACCATTTCTCCATTTCTTTCCTCCATTATGTCCTCCAAATCCGTTGACAAAGCAGTATCCTCTTATAATGCTGCACTATCCTCGGCTCTTGACACTCTTGCCCCACCCACCCCACGCCCTATCAGATGTTCTACTCCTCAACCATGGCTCTTATCCACAACCTGCTATTTACGCACCTGTACCCATTCTGCTGAACATACTTGGACCAAATCCTGCTCCCCGGAAGAACTTCTACACTTCAAATTCATACTTGGCTCCTTCTAGTCAGTCATAGCACTTGCCAAACAAGAATACTACATCCATCTGACTAACTCCCTTGCCCATGATCCTCGCCGCCTCTTTAATACCCTCAATTCTCTCCTCAAGGCGCCCCACCCCCGGTCCCGCCCTCCCTTTCTGCCCAAACCCTAGCCGACTACTTCCACGACAAAATCCACAAGATTACCCTCCAATTCCCCACTTCCTCATCTACCTCCCCAATTCTCCCCCCATCCATACTTCCTCTGCTACCCTCTCCTCCTTTCGGACGATCTCCGGAGGAAACCGCACTCCTTCTTTCCTCCTCCAAACCCACCACTTGTTCCTCTGACCCTATCCCCACCCATCTCCTACACCCCATCTTTCCCACCGTTGTCCCCTCCATCTCTCATATCCTCAACCTTTCACTCTCCACTGCAACTGTCCCCGTAGATTTCAAACATGCTGTTGTCACACCTCTCCTCAAGAAACCCTCACTCGATCTCACCTGTCCTTCTAACTATCGACCCATCTCCCTCCTTCCCTTCATATCTAAACTACTTGAACGAGCAGTCCACCGCCACTGCCTCGACTTCCTTACCTCCCAGGCCCTCCTGGACCCACTACAATCTGGCTTCCGTCCCCTACACTCCACTGAAATGGCTCTTACAAAAGTCTCCAATGACTTGTTCCTAGCTAAATCTAAGGGCCTCTACTCAGTCCTCATCCTTCTTGACCTCTCTGCTGCCTTTGACACTGTTGACCACAGTCTTCTCCTCACCACCCTCTCCTCGCTTGGTTTCAAGGGCTCCGTACTATCCTGGTTCTCCTCCTACCTCTCCCATCGTTCCTTTAGTGTATGCTCTGGTGGCTCCTCCTCCTCTCCCACCCCGCTCTATGTTGGTGTACCCCAAGGATCCGTCCTGGGCCCCATTCTTTTCTCTCTCTATACACAATCCCTTGGCTCGCTTATCTCCTCCCATGGCTTTCAGTACCATCTCTATGCCGACGACTCCCAAATCTACCTCTCTACACCTAATATCTCTCCATCACTCCAGACCAAGATCTCTGTCTACCTTTCTGACATCGTTGCCTGGATGTCTCATCGCCACTTGAAGTTGAACATGGCCAAGACTGAACTCCTTGTCTTTCCCCCCAACTCCTCCCCTCCTCTTCCCTCCTTCTCAGTCTCTGTGGATGGATCTATGATCCTTCCTGTTCCCTCGGCCCGAAATCTGGGGGTTATCTTTGACTTCTCTCTCTCCTTCTGCACACATATCCAGCTTGTAGCTAAGACTTGCCGCTTCTTTCTCTACAACATTAGCAAAATCCACCCCTTCCTTTCTGAACACACTACCACAACCCCAATCCTTATCCACTCCTTAATCTCCTCTCCTCTCGCCTCGACTACTGCAACCTACTCCTTTCTGGTCTCTCTGTGAGCCATCTCCTTCCCCTTCAATCTATTCAGAATTATGCTGCCCGACTAATCCTCCACCAGTCTCGCCATGCTCACATTAGTCCTCTTCTCGTCGCTTCACTGGCTCCCTGTCCAATTCCGCATCCAGTTCAAACTTCTCCTGTTGACCTATAAATGCATTCACACTGCGGCCCCTCAATACCTCTCATCTCTTATCTCTCCTTACATCCCCTCTCGGGAACTTCGCTCCACTAACAAATTACTTCTATCTAGGCCTTTCACTCGCACTGCTAACTCCCGACTTCACTCCTTTCACCTTGCTGCACCTTACACTTGGAACAGCTTACCTGTGTCTATACGCCAGGCACCCTCCCTGGCCCTCTTCAAATCCAGATTGAAGACCCACCTCCTCACTGTCGCTTTCAGATCCTGACTTCTATCCTTTATCTCAACCTGACTCCTGTCAATTTTCAGAACCGAATTGTAAAGACCATATTGTGCTTTGCACCAATTTGACTAATCCTCTGTATTGTCTGAATTAGATTGTAAGCTCTGACGAGCAGGGACTGTTTTTTGTATGTATGCCTGTACAGCGCTCTGTGCGTGGCGCTATATAAGTGCTAAATAGTAGTAGTAGTAGTAATAGTAGTAGACCACTTAATGGATTTTAGTGTGTTAATTCCACTGTACTGTACATTAGTGGTTCTCTACAAGACATGTTTAGGAAGAATAAATTTACTATGGAACTAAAAAAATAGGATAATTATCTTTTCTGCAAAGAATTTAGTTGCTTTGGATCTTGCCATTCATTTATGACATTAGCAACCTACAGAATTATGACGCATTTCCCTATGAACTAAGGGATGTATCTGGTAGAAGTATTTTCCTCTTGGTCTGTGAGGTATATTATATTAAACATTGTTCCTTTCATCTTCAAAGAATTAGATTTTAAAAGCAGCTCTTTCAGTAGTTGCTGATAGAGTCATTTTTAACATATTAAGCCCTGGTGCTGTTGTTCTGTAAAGAGCCAAGTGGTCTGTCCCATCATCACCCCATCACATCAGCACCGTCAGCACTGTGAGAAGCCAGTACTTGGGTTCTTTGTTTTCATATATCTTTTAGCAACCAAACCATTGTATTGTTGCGGGCAAGGACCCTTAAACAGCTAAGAAGGATGTCTAAAAGTTTTCAGTCATTCAGAATCTATCTGCTTTTTTAATGTTTGAATTTGACATTAATCAAAAGGTATCTCTTCCTAAGCTGGGGCTGACAGCAAGGGGAGTCAGTGCTCAGTGACATGACCGTCACAAGCTAGCAATGTACCCTGTATGATTGGTGAACCTGGTGCCTCCCCCCCCCCCCCCCCACTTACCCAGCTGCGTGCAGGAACCCGCTTTTATCAAGCTTCCTGGAAGCCCGGTGATGCCATCAGTGGCCTTTCTGTACTTGCTCTCTGTGCAGCTGCACCCTTCACAGCCCTTGGTATGACCCTGCTCAGTGATATAGGAAGGTGAATACAAATGAACAGTGGAGGAAATAGGGGGCAGTGGGTAAGGAAAACAAGGAAGATTTTAAAAGTGAACACAATACAGGATAAGACGGCAACTCCATTTGTAAATCTTTTAGCAAACGTATAAAGTGCAGAACAGGTATGATCCACTTTTGTTGACTGTCTTTTTCTCCTGATTTAGGATTCCATCTATGAAAAGAAAGAAGGAGAGTGCTGTGGGACATGCAGGAAATCCGTTTGCGAAGAAAAAGTCATTGGCAGAGGACAAGGCGATGTTGATAGGAACTATATCCGCAATCATAGGGTACATCTTTAGTTCAAGTGCATGCCACTAACGTGCTCAAATTCCTCTACATCTTAAATATTTATTTATTTAGCCGTATTTGTATATCACCTTATCCTACAATCAAAGTGGTCACATCACAATTGGAGGGTTACATTTGACATGAGGGTACTTAACAACATTATACACTATACATGAGGGTTCTGCACTAATAAGATCATTTAGTGGCATGTTTGCTAACATGTGCTAACCGTTAGCATGCTAAAAATCCCATGTTAACTGGCTAGTATGCAGTCGAGAGGGAACTGAGCAAGTTGTCGATGGAACATGGGCACAGATGGTGCATCCTGGTAAGTGTAGGCATTTTTGGCATGTGCTAATTACAAAGGTAGCTGTTTGGGTGGGTGCAATCATCGTCACCTCAATGGATGGCAGTTAGAGCATCCATGAGCCAGTTAGCATGATGTTGAATGTTAACTCTGTGTAACAGCACGAAGTTGAGCTCACATGCCTCCCAAAGATATCTACACTAATTTCCAGGCTCCAATGCATGCAAATGTTAGTAATGTTGATTGTCTTTGGCCCAAACTGATTTTAGTAAGTCTAATGATGAGCAAAGAAAGTGGAAGAGTTTGAGCAGTTGTTTTACTCCCATGCTGGGATCAGAAAAAACATCTAACCCAGCTACTACCTAATGTTATTGAACTGCTAATTACAATCATGGTATTTTCCACATACCATTCCTATGACTTTTGAAAATTTCAATTTCATGGGAGCTGATTTGATTTGCATGTTCATGTCAACTTCTTTGAAGCATGCAATAAAAACTCCAAGGCCCATAATCTTTTATTGACTTCTATTAGGTTGGGAGTGAATGGCGCTCCTCCTTCAATCCTTGCATCATCAATGAGTGCCTCCAGGTGAATGACGAAGTCTTCATTCAAGAAAAAAACGTGTCATGTCCTCCACCCAGTACCCAGAAGTGCCCAGTGGGATTTGAGCTAGAATGTCTCAGAAAGGACTGCTGTCTTTCCTGTAAATGCGGTAAATAGAGATTGTGAAAACATTGCAAAGTTGACTTAGAATGAGATGGATTTCAGCTCGCTGCAAGTCTGACAGAAATTTGGTGGGAATATCTGGGGAAAATCAGAAGATTCAAAAAACCCAAAGAAGATCCAAATAGCATGAAACAGATCTTCCAAAAATTAATTAAGCCAGTCTGCCGAGTCAAAGAAATCTCCTTTGAATTTCTGAAAGTTAATGAGGGAATATTTCCGCAAAGTTGCATTATCTTAACCTTTTTTCTTCAAGGTTTAGTAAATCAGGGATAGGGTGATGAGTCTCATTATAAGAAATTTGCACAGTTCTAGTTGTTCACTTTTACAATTGTTTGCTGAATCCAGAAGATTAAGCCATTAGTTTCCTCTTTGTAGATGTTTTGAATTTGCAAAACACAAATGATAAAGTTGTGTCTGTGATGAAATAATTGCAGTTAATATAGGTGGGTTTGAATGTATATATCCATATATGCACATACATACCTGTGTGTATTAGTTTATTTATTTATTAAATGAAAGTATTGTATGTTTTCCAGAACCTGTACCTGGTTGTGTTCTGAATGGTACCATCATTGGGGTAAGATAATCTAATTATCTCTCTTGCTTTTCTGAAAGTTTGGATATCATCCAATTAAGAAACACCATATTTCATGCAGAATTGTTTCACAGATACACACATAACTCATGGATTATGGGGGTCACAGGCCACCAAACACATAATAAGAGAAATTTTGCAGTTTAATGGTTAGAAAGTGGACCTTGAACCATTCACATTTTCCTTCTGTGGCTAAGTTTTCTCCCATTCTAATTGGATGATCATTTCATGCCTTTTTAAATTTCTTTGTGAGTTACGATCCATAGACTAGGAAAACTGAAAACCTTACAACTCTAGGGCTTCTAGACACACAGTGCATAGGCTGGTACTCTTGAGTGTGTTAATACTAGTGCGAAATCAAGTAATGAAGGAATTAGAGCCAGCTCAGAGGTGCAGAAAGTTCCTTGTTTGATCCTTTGGTCAGCTGGGTATGTTGCAGGCAGCCATTCACAGACCCCAGAAGGTGGGGATTAAGGTAGGCATCATGGCCATTGGTTAAAGGTGACATCTAGTGGCCAGATTTAGGACATACAAATGCAGGATCCTGGAAGGAGACCAGGAGCATGGCTATTGACTGAAGGACTTTCAGTGCAATGAACGGACTAGGTATATTGGCAGGTGTTATCAAATAGTAGTAAAATGTTCAGGTAGTTACAAATGAAAGCTCACAACACTGGATCCCAGCCCTGGTTCTGATTAACCTGGAAGCCCCAAAAGGAAGAGGGTAAATGCTGATTTTAAAAACTTCATGACTTTAAAAAGCACTGGTACCCAACCATGGGTTCTATTGGCATGGGTTCCTAGGATTTTTTAAACTTCTGATTATCTCATGAAAATCATACACTGATAGACAGAACTTCAGCTCCCTGACTTTATTTCTGCTTCAGTTGGACAAATATTAGTGCTGGCCTGGCAGGTGATACTATGGAGTCTTAGGTGGCAGGATGTGCTGTGCGTGGCAGGGTTGTGTCAGTAAAATAAATGCAATTCATAGTCACATTTTGCAAAGGATGTCTGAGTGCAATCTGGGAGGTTCAAGCCAGAACGTCTGAAAACAGGCAAGCACGTCCAAGTTCAGGAATGATTTCACAAGTGTGGACATGCCTGATAGGGACATTTACATAGATGTCTCCAGAAGAATATCTCAGAACAAGGATGTCCAATAGCCTAATGGTTAGAGTGTTGGGCTAGGATCAGAACTGCCAGTGTTCAAATCCCAGACTTAACTCTCAAACTTTTCTATAGATGTTTTGCAGTCAAAACAAACACTTTCCCGATGCCTATTCATGCCTGAAGCAGGTCTAAACTTGGACAGGATCATAGATATCCCCGACGTTTCTGAAATCAAGCAGGGATGTCTATTACACCTCTGCTATGCTCCCTGTCTACTCAGTCGTGCCAGCACCTGAGACCCCTTTAAAAGTCATTTCTCAAATGGCTCTGGGGATGCCTTCATGATTTGGACATCTGTATGCACATTTTCAGATATCCGAATCACAACGAAGGCTTTTAAATGACTCCCTTAGCATCAGGGATTACTGCTCCTCCCTCCCCTCCTTTTCTCCCCTTCTTACTATACCTGACCTATACACTATTTATTTTAATTGGTGTACCTTTCCTATTTTCTAATGTTTTTATTATAAGCCACTTTGATACATCGTCGAAGGGCAGTATATCAAGTCTCTTAATAAACCATAACAATAAAAATATAAATTACCCTCTTCATAAAATAAATTCCCACGCATCATTATTCCAGTATAAATGCAGATGGAAAAATCTTTCAAAGTTTACCTATCTAGGAAATATGCTCATAATTTCAGGCCCAGACCACACAAAGAACATGCCATCTTCAAAAGTGCATGTGTTGGGGGTATGCATGTATAAGAACATGCCATCTTCAAAAGTGCATGTGTTGGGGGTATGCATGTATAAGAACATGCCATCTTCAAAAGTGCATGTGCTGGGGGTATGCATGTATAAGAACATGCCATCTTCAAAAGTGCATGTGCTGGGGGTATGCATGTATAAGAACATGCCATCTTCAAAAGTGCATGTGCTGGGGGTATGCATGTATAAGAACATGCCATCTTCAAAAGTGCATGTGCTGGGGGTATGCATGTATAAGAACATGCCATCTTCAAAAGTGCATGTGCTGGGGGTATGCATGTATAAGAACATGCCATCTTCAAAAGTGCATGTGCTGGTGGTATGCATGTATAAGAAGTTTCTTCTCCAAAATTGCTACTTACAGGGCCCATTCTTTATGCCAAAGCCACACAACCTTTCTAAAATTCTTATGCAGTGCATTTGGCCTAATTGTTAGATTGCTCTGCATTTTTAGTGCCATGGCCCAAGCAAATTCTTTCAGCTTATATTGGGGCAATATTCAAAGGGGTTTATTTGGTTAGAGGTACCTGCTAACTGGATAAATCCAGCTGAGAGGGATATTCAGCAGCTCGAACTGGACAGTACCACTGAATATCCTGTCTGACCGCCACACTACTGTCCAGATATTGCCAGAGTGATCTGTGGGTGGTACAAGAACAAGCTAGGTGCTTATCCGTTTAGGGGTGATTTTCAGTCCACTTACCAGATAAGTGCTAGCATACAGTTAGGCTACCTGAATGGTTGTCCTAAGTTCAACCTTACTAATTCTACTTGCATGATTTGTACCAAGGTACACTCAAGCCTACTCAATTGTCACCCACAACATTCCAATTATACACCAATACAAAAATCCCAATATCTATCACAATACATCTTACCACAAACCACTTTATATACAAGGACAAAGAAACCAACTTATATACATCACACCTGGGAAACCTTCCCAACACAACAACCAGCAACCTAGATCCACTTCTAAAGACTTTAAATGTATCCTCATAAATGTGAGATCGATTAGAAATAAACTACCAATTATTACTGATATCTCACTGACAATAAGCCTGACATCTTATTTTTAACAGTAACATGGCTCACTGACCATGATACCATTCTCCTAAACCAATTGCAAACTGATGGCTATGAAATATTACACTGCTCTAGGGCATTAAAGAGAGGTGGTGGTGTCATCGCTGTTATAAAGAACGATCTACTAACAATATTGAGAACATGGATGTACTTATGTTTGAAACAACAACACACACTATTGGTCTTATATATAGACCTCCATCCACTGATACAAAATCTTTAACCTTCATATTAGATATGATATGTGCCCACAATACAACAAAAAAGCATCTAGTAATTATTGGAGATTTAAACCTCCCCTCAACTAAACCGACACAGTCTAAAGCATTCATAGAAACTATGTCAGAACTCGACCTTGAGCAAATCATAGATTTCCCAACACATATAAAGGGGAACACTCTCGATCTAATCTTCATTCAAAGATCACCAAATTACAGACTCAGTCTTACACAACCCTAAACTACACCTGTTCCATTGTCTGATCATTATCTAATACAATTCAATCTTCCACAACACAATACGATTTCAACTCAACAGCCTATTCAAAGACCTGCTACAATGTTCAGAAAATTTGACAAAGACAAATTCTTAGAGCAGATAATGCCACATATTCCCTTAACAGTAACTGATATCAATACCAGTATTGCAAATTGGAATGGGACTATCAAAAAAGCAGCTGTACTCCCCAACTCTAAAACAAACCTAGATCCAGGCAAAGAGACTCTCAACCTTGGTATTCTCAAGAAATAAGACAAATAAAGAGAGATCTAAGAAAGATAGAAAAAAGGTGGCGTAAATCAAACTCAAATAATGACAGAAAACTATACAATGAGAAACTAGTCTCCTACAGGAACACAATAAATGCATTAAAAAAGCCTTTCATACAAAATTACTGACGAGCTCTCTCAACTGCCCCAGAGAATTATTTGAAATAGTTAAAAACATATCAAACACACATAATAAGGCTATCAACACCCTTATTACTCCACAAACACTAGCTAACTATTACATCACTAAGCTCTCACCACTATCAGACTCTCCATTACCACTCAACAACTCCCAGTTGAAGCCTAAACAAATATGACATAAATTCCGTTCTGTGACACTGAAGGAACTCAATAGGGTGATCTCTAATATTAACACAACCATCTCTAGTTTTGATCCATGCCCAGTTAGCTGGATCAAAACCACCAAACCATTTCTAGCACCTTCCATACTAAATATAATAAACTTTTCATTCACAAAAGGGCCTCAATTAGACCAATTCTGAAAAATAAAAAACTAGATAACCTTGATCCATCTTCATACAGGCCTATATCTAGCCTACCATATATGGCAAAGATCATAGAAAAAATCGTGCATAAGCAATTACAGGACCACATTGAGCTACATGCTCCCCTAGACACCCATCAATATGGCTTTAGACCGCACCATAGTGTGGAAACACTGCTTACAGGGATCTTTGATATTCTAAAATACATTGACAAACCAAAGCAAGCAGTATTACTAATATTTTTAGATATAACTTCTGCCTGCAATTCAATTAATCACTACATCCTCATTGAAAGACTCAAGTTGGAATACATGGTACTATCCTTACATGGTTCTAGTCATATCTCACTGAACGATTCCAACAAGTGAAAATAGGACAACATACATCTAAAACCTAAACACAAAAACAGGGAATCCTACGAGGATCTGCATTGTCAGCGCTCCTTTTTAACATATATTTACAACCCATCTGTCGCATCATTCAGCAGTGCAACATAAAATACGCAATATATGCGGATGATGTCATGATTTACCTCCCAATGGATATAGACTCCCTGGACGTCTCTAGTATCAAATCATGCTTCATCAAAATGACACATTGGCTAAATGAACACAATCTCTATATTAATTTTAAGAAAATGGAAGCATTATTCGTATCAAGAAATCAAAACTTTACTCTCCCAACAGAGAGAAAAATCGAAAATACAAATATTTGCATAAAAGATGAAATAAGATATCTTGTGTTATTATGGACAGAACATTAAGCCTAACCACACACATTAGGACCACAACAAACACAATATACAATAAATTAAGATATCTTAAAAATCGAAAACCTTTATTATCACAGCAGGACTTCAGATCAGTCCTCCAAGCACTAATCCTGCCCCACATAGACTTCAGTAACACAATCCTTCAAGGTATCCCAAAACATGCACTACACCACCTAAAAATAGCACAACATGTTGCTGCCCGAATGCTTACAAAAGCAAATGCAACTGAACACATCACCCCAATCCTGTTTAAACTCCACTGGTTGCCTTTACAAAGCAGGATAAAATATAAAGCTATCATGACAACGTTCAAACTGTTAAGAGATATAGCACCATCGTACCTATCTGATCTACTAAGAAACCGCACAAGGAACAGAACAGTGAGACAACGGAACCTGAGCACTCTACTCGTTCCCAACTGCTTCATAAAACTCAATAAAATCACAACAAATAGAGCGTTCAGCTTCTCCGCCCCTTCACTATGGAATGCACTGCCGGACAAGCTTAGAATTATTACTGACCTATCAACCTTTAAAAAAGATCTCAAAACACACCTTTTTATAGAGTATTTTGACACCTCAGAACCAAATGATGGACTATTCCCCACTTAAACCCAAGCGTACTCCCATCCATCACAATACAATCCACCTAACACTATCACACTCATCTCATCTGATACTCTCCACAAGGTCTATAGCAAACAATCCGAATAATCCTCGCATAGAGAATTCCAGTGGTATACAATGCAACATCTTACACCCAGAAAAGACGAATAGGCAAATATAAATGTGTAAATATTGTAAATTTGTAAATATATTTAGTATGTAACCCTATAGTCAACCATGTAAATCATTAATAACACCCTACCTTTCCTTTATACGCTGATAAGTTACCTGTTTGAATAAGTTACGATGTAATGTTCTAGTTTTGTTTGATGTAAACCGCTTTGATGTTGCTGAAAGGCGGTATATAAAACTGTTCAATAAATAAATAAATAAATATGGTTTCATTATCTGGATAGCAGCTAAATATCAGCACGATCCAGATAGTGATGGCGGTCAGCACTGAACTCAGATGTTGTGCACCAGAGGATAACTGGGTTCCAGAACTGAATATCTGGCTTAAGTTTTAGGCAGGGTGGTCAAGCATTTTAAAATTGTTGACTACCATGGCTGAATATTGACTTGCACATTTTTTGGGTTCTGTGCTGGGCCCACTGTTTTTTAAAATATTTATAAATGACCTGGAAATGGGAATAACAAGTGAGATGATCAGATTTGCAGATGACACAAAATTATTCAAAGATGTTAAAACACAAGAGGATTGTGAAAAATTGCAAGAGGACCTTGATAAATTGGGAGAGTGGGCGACCAAATGGCAGATGAAATTTAATGTGGATAAGTACAAAGTCATACACTTAGGGAAGAACAACCCAAACTACAGTTACATGATGCAAGGTTCCACATTAGGAAGCACCACCCAGGAAAAGGATTTAGGCATCATCGTGGATAATACATTAGAACCCTCTGTCCAATGTGCAGTGGCAGCCAAGAAAACAAATAGAATGTTAGGAATCATAATGAAAGGACCACACCTTGAATATTATTTTATAGACCTCTATCATATTTCTCCTCAACTTGGAAAGAGATGGCTGAGAAGAAATATGATAGAGGTCTATAAAATAATTAATGGAGTGGAACGGGTAAATGTAAATCAGTTGTTTACTCATTCAAAAAGTAGAACGATTAGGGAACACGCAATGAAGCTACATTATAACCCATTTAAGACTAATCAGAGAATTTTTTTTTCACTCAACGCGTAATTAAATTTTGGAATTTGTTACAGAGGATGTAGTAAAAGCTATTAGTGTAGGTGGATTTAAAATAGATTTTGATGAGTTCCTAGAGGAAAAGTCCATAAACCATTATTAAAGAGGACCGGGGAAATCCACTTCTTACCCATTAGATAAGTAGCATGGAATCAGTGTACCTTTTGGGAACCTGACAGGTACATGTGACCTGGATTGACCACTGTTGGAAACAGGATACTGGGCTTGCTGGACCCTTGATCTGACCCAGTATGGCATATCTTATGTTCTTATGTACAAACAGAGATTTATCAGACTGTGCATGTGTCTGTGACCGAGTTTATAACTTATGAACAACTAGACCTACCTCAACTAAACTTGGCATGGACGGATTAAGGTTATGGAGAAATGAAGGGAGGGGGAGCATTAGAACATTTTAATTTTAAAACTCAGTGAGTGCTTTTGGAGGGCACAGAAGGGGGAAAATTTGAATTTTTGCCATGCAAATGCATTGAGATGGAATGTTTTCCCCTTGTTTTGCACATGAGTATCCTAAGGAGAGAATCAATGACATGGAGTCATCCTCAAATTTGGTTATTTTTTGCATACAGTGTGAAACTTTTGCTGCCTTTGCAGCCTGACACTCTTCTCGCTTTTTTTGTTGACCTGAAAGGAGTTGTTTTGTTTGAACTAAGCTTCCGTCACCTAGGCACACTGTGAGGGAGATTGCATTGCACTGCACTAATTAGACTAGTTAACACAGTCTTACACTGCACTGTTCTACTTGTGGGGAATCCATCTGAGGATGTGCGGCATCTAAGGGAAATAGCATGACAATAATTTCAAACAGTTGTGGAAAATGTTGCAACCAAACCAAAACTGAGGTATAATAAGTCTTCTGTCCTATTTCCGAGTGCTACTGAGGAGACATTTCCAGCATGTAAATCTTACCAATATTCAGTATGAAGTGATGATTTAACCACCAGCTACATTCTTTGGTTTATTCATCTAGTTCACAAAAACTGGCAGAAACAAGTCAAAACTATACATTAGCAAATTATTCATTTTGCAAATTGAAATATGGAAACTGCCTAATTGCACTGTGCAAGGGACTTATTTAGTTTGGCAGCAGATGTCTGGTTGCTAGGGAGCAGGGCCCATGCCTCCTGAGATGTCCAGGGAATTGTGTAGCCTGTTTTTATGTGACAATCAGGAAGAAATGGGAAAAGCAAATAGAAGGATTTGTTTTTACCAAATGGAGAATGGAAAAATGTTGGGTGTTTAAGGTTTGGCAACACAAATGCAACATTCTAGTGTCCAAAATGCATTTTTCTTCAACAGAGGATGCTGGAGAGAGACATAACTTGAAAGTCAATGCAGTCCACTGAATCCCCCCCCCCCCAGCAGTTTTCAGAAAGTGATATTGCATATGCGTTTTAAAGACAGACCCCTTGGCTTTTCTCAGCAAGAATGGGTCACTCCTTTCATGCACATGGTGCTACTGGATTTACCTGACACTGGGAGGCCCTGGGAACCACTGGATAGATGTTTCATCAAACCACAGTAATGGAACTGACCATATAGTGTGGTTTCAAAGTCCCTGTGCCAAAGCTAGGATTACATACTTTCAAAGAAATCTAAAGATACAAAGAAAGACTAAATATGGTAGGAATATAAACCAATAGGGCACTCGGATAAGCACTGTAGAGAGGGTAAGAGGCATCTATATGATCTGTAGGAAGCACAACGACGTATCTCACATGATTCAGTCATTGTTTCCTGACTTTGCAAACTGCACCCATGCTTATAGCACTAATGAAAGCATCTGATTACTGATTAGCTCCTGGTGGAATTTTAATGAGCTGAGAGATGATTTTACATTAAGAAATGATGTGATCGCCAAAACTTACTTTGGGAGGGTAATTTCATAGCACGGTGCTTAGTTTAAGAGGGCAAGTAGACACTATTTTAAACAGACACATAGATGACTATATTGCTCTAAAAACACTAGCATAAGGAGCAGAAATGCGTCTTAAATGCAGGTATTGAGATTTACACCTGCTCCAGGGCAGGTGTAAAGGACGTAAGTATGCACGTAGATTAAGGCATTTCATAATCAATGCATGGAATTTCGAACTTCACCTGTACTCCAGCCAGACCATGCCCCCGGCTATGCCTACCAGCAAAATATGTGTGCTCATGCCAGAGCGCATACTTTTATGCTGGTCTGTATTTTAAACTGGACTTTTACATGTCTATATGATCTCATATGCCTGTAAGACTTAATGGTCCTGATATTGACTTATGATGGCTATGCGCCAATCCTAAACCCCAGATATTCAGTGTCAGGATCATATGCCGCCCCACCATTGAAAATCTGGGTTTACCGTACCACCTCACAGCTGCAGTAGCTAACCAGGCAGTAGCGATATTGCATGCTGCTCAGTTAGCCCCTGTGGCTAAAAGATAGGTGAGCTTTTGCTACGCCTTTTAGCTGAGGATTGCTAACTGGGCAGTATGAAATATTGCCGCTGCCCGGTTAGCGACTGTCGCCGCCTCCGCTCCTCCCTGGAATGCCCATGATGCGCCCCAGTGCTAAGTGGTTAGCATTGGGGCATGTAGGGGAGAAGATCGGGGATATTCGGCGGTTCTGACCATATTAGTGACATTGAATATACCACTGAGAGGCATTTACACAGTTTACAGGGCTATAAACCGTGTAAATGCCTTTTGAATATTGGGCCCCATAAAATTAAACTGCCCCAGTGATCGTAATTTTATAAGGCACCAATTAGATTTATGCACAAACAATGCATGTAAGTAGGTATATATGTGAATAAGTAGGCACTTATTCATGCAAGTGATGCTGTCACTGTTCTGTAAGATCACACAGACTTTCACTGTGGGCCTGGATAGGGGTGTTGTTTGGGTGGGCCAATGGGGGGTGTGTAGCCCTAAGCATGGTGTAGGTGATCACACCATAAATTAATGTGTATTTCTGGCCATTTATACGCATATATTAGAAAGTAAATTATATGTATTCTTGACTTTATAAAATAAACTTGAAATAAGCACATAAAAACACATTGACTAGGTGAGTGTTTATAAAATTGCCCTCCACGTATCTAATGTTAAACCTCAAACTATTTCTATTATTCCAGAATTCATAAATCAGCCTAAACTTTATTCAATCTTCAGTCAGATGGCTAATTGCTAATGTATTATTCTATTGTATTGCTGGTCTTCTTTTGCATCAACCTTCAACCTTGCCAAGCATGATGTCTTTCTCTAATGATCTTTTTCTTTGCATAATGTGTCGAAAGTATGAAAGTCAAATGTTTTTTCATTTGAGCCTCCAAGGAAAGCTTAGGTTTGATCTGCTCTAGAATGGATTGACTTGTTCTTTGGGCTGTCCATGGTAAACACAGTATTCTTCACCAGCTCCATAATTTGAAGGCATAGATTTTCTTCTTCTCTTTCTTCTTCACTGTCCATCTTTTGTATCCAATAGCTTGGACAAGTTGAATCTTTGTAGAAATCTTGTTTAGATCCTTCATAGCTGTTCTGTCAAGCAATGCATTGTCAAATTTCTTGACTGCTTGTTGCTTCGTTATTGATTATGGATCCGAGTAGGTTCTATTTCTTCTCCATAAAGAATGGAATTGTTGATTTTGCCAGCTGTAAGGATCATTGTCTACTTCGCTTTAAGGTACAGGCCCATTTTAAGACTATGGGCCCGATGTTGAGTTAGGACTGCTAGCCGCGAGTACAGCACTAGCTATTGCCACCATCCTCTAACCCCGGATATTCAATGCCAGGGACATATGTGGCCTTGACATGGAATATCTGGGGTCACCGCACATGCCCGGAAGCCGCAGAGACTAGCCGGGTAGCAGTAATATTGCACCGTTACCCGGCTAGCTTCTACGGGTAAAGATAGATGCTGCAAAAGCTGGCCTATCTTTTACTCATAGAAGCTAACCAAGTAGTTTTGCAATATTGCCGCAACCAGGTTAACCTCTGTCACCATCCATGATGCCCCGGACTGCCCACAACATGTGCCGATGCTAAACGGTTAGCATTGGGCTATGTAGGGGAGAAGAGCGGGGATAGTCAGCGACAATAACTGTGTTACTGCTGTTGAATATCCTGCTGAGCGGCATTTACACAGTTTACAGGACTGTAAGCTGTGTAAATGCCTTTTGAATATCGGGTTCTTTGTTTCTTGATCTTGATAAGCTGATGTTTCAGGGTTTTGGATCCTCTTCATTTTCAGCATAGCATCATCAGCACAGCAATGGTTTTTAAGCAAAGGTCTTCCACCATTCTTCACACCTCAGTTGTCTTCTTACAGTCCTACTTCTCTGATTTGTTCTGCATATAAATTGAGCAAGTATGGGGAAAGTATTCAGCCTTGTACACCTTTGCCAATGTTAAACCATTCTGTTTCTCCTTGTTCCATTCGAACTGTTGCTTCTTGGTCAATGTAAAAGTTGCACATGAGAACTATCAAGAGTTTTTAATGTGGTCTGGAGTTTTTCATGATTTATGCAATCAAAGGCATTGCTGTACTCAATAAAATACCTGTAGATATACTTTTGACATTTGTTTTTCAAGGATCCATCTCATAGCCTCAATGATGCCTCTGTTCCTTGTCATTTCCTGAAACCTGTTTGCATTTCAGGCAGTTCTTGTTCCAGGCGTGGTTGTTGTCTCCTCTAAATGATATTGAATAGAATCTTGCCGGAGTGTGGCATCAGATGGGTCACCTCACCTGTCCTTTATTGGTATGAACACAGATCTTTTTCAGTCAGTCGGCCATGGAAGAATAAGTTATTCAGTAGCAAACAAATATATAGATAAATACTCAATATGTCCAGGGGCATTTGCTACTTTTCCCAAGGTTCTATAGGTCTGTCTGGCAAATAAACCACATGATATAAAAGAATGAACCCTGTGTTTATATAGAAATTAGACTTTATTGCTGATAGAAAAATAGTGCAGATTTAGAATAAATTATTTTTCTGAGGTAGCAGGATAGGTAGCTCTATGATTACAATTACCAAGATAATTAATCACCTTTTTGTCAACTGTCATTATCTATCTGTCTAAGATAGACCTAACCTCGGGGGGGGGGGGGGGCGGAGGAATTAAGGACCTTAGCTCTTGCCACAATGCTTGTGGATGGGTCTGAGAAGTTGTCTCAGGAACAGCATGAAGTCCAAAGTATGGCAGAGGTCCAACTTTGGCTACAGGCAGTAGAGCCAAGCTGCATGATAACACTGAGCTGCAGGTCTATGGGAGAGATTCACTCCTTCCCAAGATTAGTCTTTCTCCTTGAGACAGAGGCAGTAGGGCTAAGGACTGCAGAAAACAAACTGCCAGACTCAGGACTAAGTTAAAGTTCCCAAGCAGTATTTAAAAGTTCTGTCTAGAAGTGCCCAGAAGTATCCAGCGTCTCTGAGTCCAGCGTATAATTCTTTATCCTGACCTCCCCATCAATTGGCTGGTCTCAGATACTAAATGTCATCTTCAGCGAATCCTGTAACAGTGGTCAGGTGCTCCTTTTCTGAACAAAGGTCCATGGTGCAGGAAGGATGCTGGTATGCAGATGCATACATTGTTGCAAATCCTAGGCCCAATGTCACAGTCTCTGGATGAGAGTGAGTTCTCTAGCATGTAGGCATGAACAATAGCTCTGCTGTGTGGTACATAACCTTGCAGAATTTCTTGATTTGCAGGTTTCAAGCTGAGTTCTAGCAGAAAAGGAATCCATCTTGTTTGTTTCATGCTTTGGTTCAGAACAGGCCCCATCTTATAACAGGAAGCCATGCTGTTTGATTCAGGCTTTAGTTTCTGAACAGGCACCAGCCCTACAGTCATGATGTTGTCTTCCAAATTTCCTGTCAGAGCCTTGTAAGTATTGTAACAGCTGCATCTGACTGCTGTAATACTTCAACGGGAATGTCATCCCTGCCTGGTATGCTTTCAGTGCTGCTTCAACTTTTTTTCATCACCAACGGTTCCTGGTCATAATGTACAGGTTGAAATGACTGTTGATCCACTTGATCACTATGGTCTAATGATTTAGTGTATTCTTTCCACCTTTCCTTGATCTTCTCAACCTCGTTCAAAATGGATCATTGTAGTACTTCTCTTTACCTCGTCATGATGCATGTTAGAAAGCTCTGTTTCGTTCCATGACTACCTCTCATTCTCCTCTGGCTTTAGCTTTTCTGTATTTTTGAGCAGTTTTCAGAGTTTCTTCTGTCATCCATTTTGGCCATTTTTGTTTTTTCACCTTTTGCAGAGATTTTTCACTTTCTTGGAGCACAACTTTCTTGCTGTCATCCTATAGATATTCTGGTAATCTGTCATTGTATGCAAAGTGGCAAGTCGATTTCATAGGCAGTCTTTAAATACTAGTAGTATATTTTCAAGATCATATTGTGCTACATTCATGAGTTGCTTATTCTTTTTCAGCTTTATCTTGAGTTTGCATTCTAATAGCTAGTGATCTCTACCACAGTCAACTCCAGTTTTTGTCTTTGTTGATATTATTGAGCTTTTCCATCATTGACTTTGACAGATGTAGTCAATTTGATCTTTGCATAATTCATTGGGTAAAATCCATGTGTAAAGTTGCTGGAAAAAAGTGTTTGAGATGAATAGATCGTTAGTTGTGCAGAATTCTGTTAGTCTTTCTCCAACTTCATTTCTGTTGCCAAGTCCATATTTTCCAACCTGTTTGCCTTCTTCATTTTTGCCTTCCAGTCGTCCTTATCTTGTTTGCATGTTCTGTTGATGTCAGCTTGTATTGTTTATAGAACTGATCAACCTATTCTTCGTCTTCATCTGTTGTTGGCGCATATACCTGAATAATAGTTGTGTTGGTGGGCATTCCCCACCGACAAATAGAAATTAAGCATTCACTGGTTACATGGTATTTTATTGTAGTTCTTACAAGCTTTAATTATAAATGTAACACCCTTTCTTCTTTGTCTTTCATTTCCAGCATAGTATACCATGCGATCATCAAATTTAAAGTGTCCGATACCAGTCTATTTCAGTTTGCTGACACCCAACAAATCGAGTTGTACACATTCCAGTTCATTCTGGACCACCTCCAGCTTTCCTTGGTTCATGTCTCTGCACCATTAAAAAACACTTTGGGAGAAATGTGCTATCCTTGTATACTCTGTGGCTTGCAGATAATTCTCTATTGTTTTCTAGTTACAATCTTATTTACTGCTTGGTAAAAATGGCTTGCTCAGCTAAGGTTGTATACTCTTTGCTCAGAACATCACCAGTCAATGGTGTTGGTAACTGTTTGATTAGCGTGAGCATAGACAACACAATTTGAGCTGCCTCACCCATATTGCCTAAACAGTAAGAGAAGATATAGCAAAGTGATTCTATGCCTAGAAAATAAACAGATACGAGGATATATGACATTGACGACATGGGGTAATAGTATACAACAGAACTCAAGCTGTGTGCTTTCAGGGAATGATTTGTAACAGAAGCACTTTGAAGTGAGAAGCACAACTTTCTGATTTCTTTGTCTTCTTTGTTTCTTTTCAGCTGGGAGAGACACTACTGATAGATGAGTGTACACGCTGTCAGTGCAGCTTGGAGAGATACAAGTTCACACTCGGCTGTGAAAAAGTGACCTGCCAACCATGCCCAAAGGTGAGTAGTTTCTGAATAACATTCTTCTTTATGTTCTATTTGCTCAAAGGAACTTAGCAAAAGATGGCTTATAAAACCAGCATGGTCTTTATCTGCCATCATTTACTTTATCTGTTTTATAAGAAAAAAAAAACACATGAAAAAAATAATAAAAAAAATCCCTTAATTTTCATGGAAAGGGGGCCAGTACTGAAGTATTCCCCAGGCATTGGAGTAACTGAGATTAAACATCCCCGTTCTTTTGATATATGCAAAAAAGATTCTGTCCTTTAGTTAGGTTGCAGTGTGCTGTTCTTGTCCAACAAAACATTATGGTGGTTATTTTAGAAGCCTTATTCATGTTTTGGACATCTGAAAACGGTTATACAGACTTCCAGTTCACAAGGACATCCCTGGAGCCATTATAGAAACTAGGTATATGGACATCATTAGCGCGAGGATGTCCAAGTAGAATGGGAACACGCTGGAGTTGAAGGAAGATGCAATTACAGAATAGCACAAACACCTCTGACCCTAGTTGTTGAGGCACCCATGTCTGTACCTGCTCCTGAGCACGAATAAGGAGCAAAGGCGTGCTCGTTTCATGGTGGCAATGCTGTAAGGGGGGAAAGCAAAATGTGTTGTCATCGTCACTGTCAATATTTCCTGGGCAAAGAAACTTGCATGTAAATAGAAACCCCAAATTGATTGGTAACCCACCATTGTACATCAGAGTGTCTGCAATGTCACTGAACATGGACATCCCCTCATAGAAAACGTCAGCCAGAGCGTCCAAGAAGCCGTTTCTGCAACCATCCATTTGGGAACGTAAATGCCCGGAGGGTTTTCTCAGATGTTTTGCCCTGGATGTCCCAGATTGCACCTGGACAACCTTTCTTTTTTTTTTAAACTTTTATTTTCATTTTATAACAATAACAATACACACAGTAATAAAACAAGGATGATTGCATCAAAATAAAATGGAATAAACCGGAAAATAACCCCATCAACCCTCCCCCCCTATGCTTCTTCTCTAGATAATAAAAAAAAAAAGAAAAGAAAAAATATTAACCCAGGCATGGGGTCCATAGCAATTATGTTAGAACATAAACATAACATTCATGATATACTATTGATCAAAATACAGATATAACTAGACAGTCAAGAGCGAGCATTTGGCCGACTGCACGAAATCTGTGAGTAATTTCCATTTAGACACCTGGTAGCGGGCCTGAAGGGAAGGGGTAGCCCTACGAGGAATTTGTTCAAACTTACTATATAGACAGACACAATTCCACCATTCTAGAGGACTCAGTGAAGAGCTATTTTTCCAATATTTCATGATTAACGATATGGCAATACCCATTAGAAAGTCAAGGAGGAAGTAAGCAGACTTCGGGAGAGAGGGGATGCCCGCTGCAGAACGGAGTCCCACTATTTTCCAGGAGAGTGGTTCAGTAAAGTGTAAGATAGATTGAATACGACCCCAGACCCGGCTCCAGTAGTGTTGTAGTGCGGGGCATTCGTACATGACATGAGTGAGGGTGCCTGTAGCTGCATGGCAAGTCCAACATTGATTACTCAGAGTGGAAGTCCATTTGGCCAGTCTATCAGGGGTATAGAAACAGCGATGGGCAAAGAAGAAAAGCGTCTGGGTTAAGGAAGCCGAGCGGGAAACACGAACCACTTTGCTCCAGAAGAGGTTCCAATGTTCAGGGGTTAGAGTTACACCCAATTCTCGCTCCCAAGTCTGCTGTGCAGAAGGGGGGACAGCATTCTGAGGAGCACAAAGAGTTTTATAAAAGGTGGAAGCAACACCGGACTGAGCCCCAATAAAGGAGACCACCTCAGTTATCCCTTGGTCATGAGGAGTTAGTGGGGGAAAAACCCCAGCACTCTTGAGACAGTGCTGCAACTGAAGCAGTTGAAAATAGTATTTAGAAGGAAGGCCAAACTCACAATGGAGCTCATTAATGGACTTCCAGCGAGCATTGTGAAACAGTTGATTGGGAGTCCAGATGCCTCTGGAATACCAGGGACTCCAGGCCACCGGCTTATGTTGAATTTGGAATCGAGCATTATGCCAAATTGGAAGCCTATCTAGTGGGCAAGCTAGGGAATCTAGGGAGCTGATGAGAACATTGAAGGAGCGAAGTGTATCCAGGAGCATTGGTGGATAGTGGGCATCCAGTGGGAAAGTCATTCCAGGGAGATAGCTAAGTGGAATGGGCTTACAGAGGTCTTCTTCTATATCTAACCATATTGGTCTGGACGGGAAAGAAGCGTCCAACCAACGGGCACCCTGTTTGAGAAGAAAAGAGAGGTGATAGTTGAAAAAATCAGGAAATCTTATCCCACCATGTTCCTTATCTGACTGAAGTTTATGTTTCGCTATTCTAGGCGGTTTGTTCTGCCACAAAAATCTGATCAACAGGCCCTCGATATCTTTGTAGGTGTGTCGAGGGAGAAGGCACGGTAACATTTCTAAGACATAATTAACCTTGGGAACAATCATCATCTTTATGGTATCCATACGGCCCCACCACGTAAGAGTAAGTGGAGACCAACGTTGGGTGAGCTCACGGACCTTGGTGATTAAATTTTTGACATTAAAAGCGACGGTTTCTTCGAGAGGATAACAGTAATGTACCCCTAAATATTTTACCATACGGGGCTGCCATACAAAAGGAAAGGTTTGCAAGTCTGCTTGGTGAACCTGGTGGTTTAGGGGAAAGGCGACTGATTTGGTCCAATTAATTTTGTAACCTGAAAGTTGAGAATAGCGGTCAATTAGATCCAGAACAACAGATACGGAGTCTAAGGAAACAAAAAGCATAAGATCATCTGCATACGCTGAGACTTTTATATCCCGACGGGGAAAGGGAGCGCCGTGGATATGTGGAGACTGACGGATTAACAGGATTAGGGGTTCTAACGCAAGATCAAAAAGTAAGGGGGAAAGTGGGCACCCCTGACGGGTGCCTCTTTGCAGTAAAAATGGCTGGGACTTCAATGTGTTAGCACAGACACTAGCAGTTGGTTGAGAGTATAGCACTTGAAGGCAACGGAGAAAATTATCGCCGAAACCAAACCAACGGAGGGTCGCAAATAGGAATGGCCATTCTAGCCGGTCAAAGGCTTTTTCGGCATCTAGGGAAAGGCCAACCAATGGACGATCGTGGGAGGCCATATTAGTTAGTACATGACAAAGAGTCCTGGCATTATCAGCAGTTGATCTGCCGGGAATAAATCCACATTGATCTGGATGTATTAAAGTGGTCATTTTGTGAGAGAGCCGAGTAGAAAGAATAGTGGCGAAGATTTTATAATCTGCGTTAAGCAGGGAGATGGGTCGGTAATTGGCTGTCAGGTGTGGGTCTCTCCCCTCCTTCTCAAAGACCACTATGTTGGCCTCTGAAAAGGAACCAAGGGAGGATCCGTCGGCTACTAGGGTAGTAAAGTATTGCTGCAAAAACGGGGCCAGATCAGAGCTGAAAGTTTTGAAGAACTCAGCCGGAAGGCTGTCTGGACCCGCAGCACGGCCGGAGGCACATCTTTTAATTGCATCCTGTATTTCCACAAGAGTAAACGAATGATCAAGGGCCGTGCATTCCTCAGCCGAGAGAGTAGGACGCTGTACACCAGCTAACAAGCGGTCGAAATGTTCAGGAACAAACTCACATTCAGATTTATACAAGCTAGCATAAAAATCGCGAAAAAGCTCTAAAATCTCATGATCTTTTGTGACAAGGCCATTCCCAGATGGGCTTCGGAGAGCTGCTACCCGTTTGGCTTCTTTTTTCCCCTTCAAAGCATTAGCTAGTAGTTTACCAGCGCGATTATTTTCCCGGTAATACAATCCCTGCTGGGATGCTATATTTCTAACAGCGGCATTATGCAAAATCTTGTTGTACTGAAAACGGAGACGTTGCAAACGAAGCAGAACACATGGGTCTGTTCGGGACGTAAGAATACGTTCACCAGCCTGTATCTGTTGTTCAAGGATCACCAATTGTTGCCTTCTTTGTTTCCCAAGACGGATTTGATAACTAGTCACCGTGGCTCGAATAGACGCCTTAAAACCCTCCCACCAGGCCCAGTTCGTTGTGTCAAGGGGAGAGTTAAAATGAAAGTAATCTTGTATGGCAGCCCGTATTACAGTTTGAAAATCCTGTTGGTCTAGGAGAGACCTATCAAAAGACCATGCTCGGGGACTTGCATTTTGCGCAGCAGTGTGTATCGTAAAAGATATGGCAGCATGGTCTGAAATGTGCAAGGGGTGAATCTTAGCCATACCAATCTGCGATACCAATGTTTTAGATAAAAGAAAAAAATCTATTCGGGATTGTGATTGGTGAGGAGCGGAGAAAAAGGTAAAATCCAAATCAGAAGGATTCAATAACCTCCATATGTCCACCAAAGCCAAATCAGCGATCATAGCTGTAAGTATGGAGAGACTCTTGGGTGGACCACAGGTTCTAGGCGGCTGCCGATCCACCAAAGGGTCGAGGACCTGATTAAAGTCTCCTCCCAGTATTAGTGGGGTATGAGCGGAGGCTTGCGCAGCTTGTGCAATTTTAGCAAAAAAACCAGGATTGTCAACATTTGGAGCATAAATACAAATACACGTGAATTCTAGATCCCCCACTTTGAGATGAGCGCGAGCCCATCTACCCTCATTATCTGAGCTAATATCTAGCACGGTGGCCTGCAGGGATTTCTTAACAAGTATGGCAACACCACAGCGTTTAGCAACAGCGGGAGAATACGCCACAACAGCATAAGGCTTGACATTAAGCTTTAGTGTTTCTTTAGCATTTAAATGCGTTTCTTGAAGCAGTACTAAATCAGCATGCTCAGTATTCAAATAGCTAAGAATTTTCTTCCTTTTGATTGGACTATTGATACCTTTGACATTCAATGATAAGAGCTTACAGAAAGCCATCTAGTAATATACAAAATTCTGAGAGAACATGAAGTTGCACATTATTCCCTAAACTATGCATATTGGTAGCAAATGACTGTACACACGACATGAAATAATAAACTTTTGGTAGAAAGCATAAATAACCCCCAAAAAAAAAGAGACAGGCACCGAAGTGCACTAGAGAAGAAGCAAAACCCCAACTATTACTGGCGACCATGAGTCTGCGGGGGGAAGCCCCAGAGAAGGCCCGATACTGGCCATACTCCCTGCAGCAGGAACAAGTCCCGGGAGCCACCGAAGGGTGCAGAGAAGCAGGATGGCGGTTCAAAGAAGTAGGTCAGGAGAGCAGTCCAACCGCGTCCGCAGCGAAATCACTGCGATAGGCCCCAATGAGGTAGAGATTTAAGAGAGCTTTGAACAGCAACACAGCTTGATGGTAACATCAACGCATCAGTTCAGCTTCTTTAGAGTCCAAAAATGCAGCGAGGAGGTCAGGATCCTCGAAGGTCCTGGTATGGTTATGCAGCGTAACGCGTAGCTTTGCCGGATACAGGAGACCAAATCGGGCCTGCAGTTGCTGAAGGCGAGGGCGATAAGCAAGAAGCTTCTTTCGGCGGTCCATCGTGGGCTTAGAGAGATCAGGGAAGAAAGACACTTTATGCCCATCTATCTCGAGGTGATGATTAGCCCGGGCAGCAGCCAGAATTTGCTCAGCTTGTTGATAGCGCAGTAGCCGAAAAATGATGGGCCTGGGAGTCGTCCGGTTGAGCGCCATATTAGTGGGGACACGATGTGCCCGGTCTATCTCCAGGTCCTTAAGAAACGTCGTCTTCAATAGAGAGGGTAGAATATTGCCCAGATATTCCCGCAGATCTCCTGCTTCTACGCCCTCTGGAGCTCCAATGAGTCGAATGTTATTGCGACGAGCTCTATTATTGCTATCTTCAAGTTCCTTTTGAAGGAGCAAAATCTGGCGTTCAGCTTTATCGATCTTCCCCATTCGCACCGCGTGCGATTCAAGAGTCTCCGCCATTTTGTCTTGGCGCAACGAGAGGCCCTCGAGCCTTTCCTGCATCATGGTAAGGTCCTCACGCATGGCGCGGATCGCTTCTCCGTTGGATTGTACCAGTTCCTTTACACCACGAATCTCCTCGAGTATCACCCGCTGCATTTCAGGGCTCTCACAGAGCGGCGCCATCTTATGCGGGGAAGGCAGTTCCGTTTTGGAGCGTTTGCCGTGCGACGAAGTGGGGGAGCCGAAATCTAGGCGCTGTGGTTTAGGTCCCGCCATCCCTCCGATGCGCCCCGGCGATTTTAAAGCAAAATAGTGAAGTTTTGCAGGAGTTTAGTCAGGATTCTGTGTAGGCCTCTCGGGAGCTTCAGCACCAGGCGTCTACCCCGTTGGACATCAGGCTCCGCCCCCCCTGGACAACCTTTCTAAAATGCCACTTGATAACTACATTTGACTTTTAAGATTTTGTGAATTACAGATCATATGAGTATAACACAAGATTACATCCAATGATTTAATAGTTGAAGCAAAAAATGTTGCATCTATGGACTGTATCGGGCCTGATTGATTCTGTGAAATGAAACATACCACTGACAGAAGGGCCTTTCATTGATCAAGAAGGTTCTTGCACATCTAAAAAAAAAAAATTGGCCAGTTCGTAAACAAGTGTTGGATGTGGTTCGCCTCTGTGAAGTACTTCTGTCCTCCTCAGAAACAAATTTCTTCAAGTTCAGGAGGGAAAATGAGTCCTTTGTTTGCAGTGAAAAGCAGATATTCGGTTCCATCATTTTCATAATCTTTTTCCATAGGGTGCTGAGTTTCAGAATTACTTTCAGAATCAACTACAATGTTCAACCTTTCTTCTCATTCAATAATATTAACTATATAGCAAAAGCCCTTGTGAGGTATGGCATAAAAACATTAGATGACAGCGGATAAGACCATGTGGCCCGGCCTGTTCACTAGTCCTTGTCCACAGGGCTGCCACAGACCCTACTCATTTCCGCTCGTCTTTTTTACTTGCTCCACCGTAATGGTCTCTTTGTTTTTGGCCTAAGGATCTGCAACTTCAAGCAGACTGAGAAGAAACTGAGACAGTCCTAGATTAAGTAAAACATAACTTAAACGGCAACATTCAAAAGGCTTCTTATTAACATCTTTCCGTAAATCTCCAGCGCTCTTTTGCTTTCTATGGAGAGAGACAGCCACAGATTTAGCCTACCTTCTTTATAGAGCCTCTTTATTATAGCATGCCCTAGCCATTCCAAAACAGCATCGAAAACCACAGGGAGTGTTATTCAAAGCCCTTATCTGGAGAGCTCACAGGAGGTTATTTATTTATTTTATTTATTTAACAGTTTCTTCTATACCGCCCCTTCCAGAGATCAGGGGCGGTTTACATTAAACAGTGAACAGAACATTTGTATACTTCTGTATACATTTACAAGGAGCGTTAAGTTTTAACTATATACAAGTGTAATTACTTATCCAGATAGGGGCACTGAGAGAGCTTTTCAGCAATGCTGTCTGGAGAGTGCCATTGAATTTCTCCACAGACCACCCCAGCAGTATCCGCTGTCATCTGGATATCAACCTTATTTGTACAGTATAGTAGTGATTTTCAGCCAGCACTTGTATGGATAGCTTAGGCTGTATGAAAAGGTTGGCACTCATCCTTCAGACAAGAGCTTCCTGCTACCTGATGTCCATCCTGAGCTTGACATTCCTAGTATACTGTAGATACCTTAAAATAAAACTAACAGAAAGAACCAAACCTGAATCTGTTATTCAAGGCAGAGATGCATTTAGCTCTTACCTTTTCAGTGGTAGCTCATGATGAGTTACTTCCAGGTACTTTTCTGTCCCCAGAGGGTTTAGATTCTAAGAGTTCCCAACATGTCCTAGCACATTAGTACTTATTATTTCACAGCAGGTTCTATTTGATGCGATGGGACCTAGTGACGAATATATGCATTAACAATGTTAGTACACTCTATCCTGGTAAGTTAGAAGCAATGGGAGGTGAAGTGACTTACACAAGGAGCATCAATGGAAATATGCGATGTGAACCCTGGCTTCCGTGGTTCTTAGCCTGCTGCTGTAACTACTAGACCACTCCTCCAGCTTCACATGCAATATAGTCTCTGGTCACTGCCTCTCATGATTTGCTGCCAATCACCAGCTGGGCACCACCTCCTTTTGCTGATGAATTCATTTAATAAGAAGTTCCTGAGAGTCCACCCCCCCCCCCCCCCCCCGCCAGCATGTTATTAACTGTCTTTGAAGACTGTTTGAAGGTTTAGGGTAGAGAAAAAAGACCAGGTGTCTGTGTATCTCAGGATCCTGTGTAGGTAGTGATTCTGACAGCCTCCTACAGAGCACATGAGTTTACTGTTTTAGTTTCTCATGATCTCTTTGAGAAATCTCCTCCCTCCTAACATACAACCCTCACGATCTCCATACCGATGGCATGCTCTGGTCTCCACTTGCTTTTGTCCTTGACGCCACCTGAAATATGCAGATGACATAAATATTGTTTCTTTGCATAGAACAATTTGTCTTGGCAGTCCTTGCTGCTGAGACATCTGACGTCCAAATGCTCACTGTGTATAACAGTATTTTGTGCATGTAGAGAGGTTTACTATCAGTATAATGATAGACGCTCTTGCTGCAGGATTACCAGGTTGAGAAGATCAGAGGATCCTGCTGTGGAAAGTGTATGCCAACCACATGCACCATAAAACTAAAAGATGGAAGAATTCATAAACTGAAGGTCAGTATTAAGTGTGCTAATCGTTTATGTGGACAGAAGTGTAAATATAATCCACATTTTTGATTCAGGCATCTGGCAGTCACATTGCTGTCTCTCCTAAGTTTTAGATAAAAATCAGATGGTTCCACGGCTCTTTACTCCTTAGACTTCTAGAGTGCTCTTTCACTTGTTCTGTCTAACAGACTGTTCTATGAGGAGTTGAATTGCTTTCAGGAGAAAATTAGATTTTGCTCATGGAAAAATAACCAATTTTTTCAGTGCTGAATGCATGATCTAGGCATCATCTATCAATGTGCCCGTAGTCGCTGGGTACATGCAAGTGCATGCATCTCTTTCCCCACTGCTCAGATCTGGTGAGGGGGCAACACCAGGTTAGCAGTATTCACCTGGATTTAGTTTTGAAGGGAATTGTCCATAACAGAAGAAATCACTGTTGAGCACAGACCCTAAGGAGTTGCCTGTACAACATATGTGCACTGCAGCACAGTGTTATTGCAAAGGTAAATGTGCTGTCTGACCTAGCCATCTTTCTTTTCCCAGTAACCATGAGAGCAGCCTTTGATCACAAAGTACATAACGTACATTGCATATAGTTATTCCAAGTGGGGTGTGTTGTTGGGGCCAGTCCAACCATTAGACAAGAATAGGCAGTTACCTGCTTCTACCTTTCTTTCCGGCATGCAGGTAAGTTCATTGCTAATTGCTACAGTCATGGCCCACCCTTGATCTTCTGCCCATGGGTCCCTGTTGCAGACAGAAGAAGCAATCGTGGCTCGGGGAAGCATAGGCATGTTAGTGAGTGCTTACACATACTCAAACAGGCATGCATATGGAGAGACATTTGACCTTGACAATAGGTGGTACCATTTATGCAAAATGCGCCTAAAATATTACCAGCAATTAATGGAGTGCATATCCCAATGAACAGCGCTAACATTTTATTTGTCTTAACCTCATATCCCATAAATCTTGCCTTCTTTAAGTTACTTAATATTTTGCAGCATGCTAATGAACTGAAACTTTTCACAGCCAAATGAGACAATACAAGATGGGTGTGACACGCACACTTGTAAAGTGAATGAAAGGCGCGAGTTCACCTGGGAAAAGAGAACAACTGGCTGTCCTCCGTTCAATCGAGAGCAATGTTTGGCTGACGGAGTAAGTATCTGAATGGCTTGCAATGCTACACTTCCATATCCACATCTCTGTTTATCACATGAACTATATCCACCCACTTTTGGGACCAAATTGCATCTGTCAGAAAGTTACTTGGGAGCCAATCACATCCTGTGCTGCAAAAGCCCATGTCTGGGGGAAAGCCATTTTATGCTGGTCCCTACTCAGAACTGTGCGATATACGAGTGGTTTCATCACAGTGTGCATGAACCTTATTTACTGATGAACACTGTAGGCTTTAGCGTATGCCAACGTGGCTTTTAGATGATGAACACTGTAGGCTTTAGGGTATGCCAACGTGGCTTTTAGATGATGAACACTGTAGGCTTTAGGGTATGCCAACGTGGCTTTTAGATGATGAACACTGTAGGCTTTAGGGTATGCCAACGTGGCTTTTAGATGATGAACACTGGAATATGCACGGGAAAAGCATCCCTGCTCCTGCAGAATTTAAAAATAGAGGAAAGCAGTGTAGTTTTTCTTAAGTTGTTTTATTTGATAAAGTAAAAGAAGATGTCTACAATTGTATTTTCTTTTACCAAGATGTAAATATGCTAAAATCTTAAACAGCGCAGATGATGGGAGCCGCACAGGCAGAGCACTCCTCACTGTTTTGTCGCCCTCGTGCAGTGCAGTGCTCTAGTGTTCCATCCAAGGCTGGCCTGTCCACTAGGTGGGCTAGGCGGCCATCTGTGGTGGCAGACCTCTGTGGGTGGCACGGCGCCCGTGGCAGATCATGTGTGCCGAAGCACATGGCCTGCTGCATCTGACCCCCCTCTGACAGGAAGTTGTGTTGGTGGGGTCAGAAGTGGCAGGTAATATGTGCCGAAACTCATGATCTGCTGCTGCCACTGCGCCAAGCCAAGCTGTCCCTGCCCCACCCTGCCAACAGAATCGGCGGCACAGTGGCAGGGTGTGATGCAGTTGGGGGGCAGCACAGACGGGTTTTTGCCTAGGGCAGCAGAAATCCTTGGGCCTGCCCTGGTTCCATCACCATGGGGCACAGGCAGTGCTCTATTGTTCCAGAACCCCCAAGCAGAGAGCCGCACAAGCAGATCAGTTCTCGAGTGTTTCATCACTCTCAGGCAGGGAACTGCACAGGCAGAGCAGTGCTCTATTGTTCCAGAACCCCCAAGCAGAGGGCCGCACAAGCAGATCAGTTCTCAAGTGTTCCATCACTCTCAGGCAGGGAACTGCACAGGCAGAGCAGTGCTCTAATGTTCCAGCAACCTCAGCCAGGGAGTTCCTCAGTCAGAGCAGTGCTCCAGTGTTCCATCATGCTCAAGCAGGAGCTGCACAGGCAAAGCAGTGTTCTCATGTTCCAGCACCCTCAGGCAAGGATATGGACAGTGCTCTAGTGTTCTAGCACCGTCAGGCAGAGCAGTGCTCTGGCATTCCATCACCCTCGGGCAGCAGTAGATACTTGTGCTTGTGAGCAGGCCCATTGTCCTGTTATATTGCAGACAGATCTCACGGAACTCTGGTGAAATTGCTCAAGTTCTCTGGTGTCTGTCATATAGGGTCCAGGATTCACAGACGTATGGCAGTGTGGACAGTACATTTGCCCCATATACTTTGGTCTTAATAGGCAGCTGATAAAGGAAGAAATATCTCATAGTTAATACTGGTGGAATTAGAAAGAATTGGAATATATGCATATCTTTATAGAAACATAGAAATATGATGACAGAAAAAGACCACATGGCCTATCTAGTCTGCTTTCCATATCAACAACTACAACAGTCCCCTTTTTTCCTTTAGAGTTCCTCTGTGCTTGTCCCATGCTTTTTTGAATTCAGTTACTGTCCTCATCTCCACCACCTCCACTGGCAGACTATTCCACGGATCCACCACTCTTTCCGTAAAGAAATATTTCCGCATATCACTCCTTAATCTATCCCCCTTCACCTTCATCCCATGTCCCCTCATAGCAGAACTTGCTTTCAATTGAAAGAGGCTCTCCCCCTGAACATTTATGCCATGGAGGTAATTAAACATCTCAATCATATCTCCCCTATCCCGCCTTTCTTCTAAGGTGTACATATTAAGATCCTTAAGTCTGCTCTCATACCAATACTAAAGAAAGGTGATCCAACTGACTGTGGAAATTATCGCACAATCGCTCTGATCCCACATGACAGCAAGATTCTACTGAAGATTATTCAAAAGAGACTACAATCATACCTGGAACAAGAACTACCTGAAGTGCAAGCAGGGTTCAGAAAAGGGCGAGGAACGAGAGACATCATTGCGGATGTGAGATGGATCCTTGAAAAGACTAAAGAATACCAAAAGGATATCTAGTTGTGCTTTATCGACTATAGCAAAGCTTTTGACTGTGTAAACCATGAGAAACTCTGGGCCACATTAAGAAGCATGGGTATACCAGAACACTTGATCGTTCTCTTGCACAATCTGTACATTGATCAAGAAGCAACAGTTCGAACGGAACAAGGAGAAACAGAATGGTTTAAAATAAGCAAAGGTGTAAGACAAGGCTGCATACTTTCCCCCCACCTGTTTAATTTATATGCAGAACAAATCATCAGAGAAGCAGGATTGTATGAAGACAAGAGAGGTGTGAAGATTGGTGGAAGACTCATCAACAACCTTCGCTATGCTGATGATACCACATTACTGGCGGAAAGTGAAGATGATCTGAAACATTTGCTTCTCACAATCAAAGAACATAGTCTCAAAATGGGCCTGCACCTTAATGTAAAGAAGACAAAGATCATTACAACTGGCATAATCAACAGGTTCATCATCGAAGGAGAAGAAATTGAAATCGTGAATAACTTTAACCTACTTGGATCAACTATCAATAAAGAAGCAACAAGCAGTCAAGAAATCAGACGACGCATTGCTCTTGGCAGAATGGCTATGAAAGACCTAGATAAGATTCTCAAGAGTAGAGATGTCTCTCTCCATACAAAGATTCGACTTGTTCAAGCCATGGTATTTTCAATAACATCATATGGATGTGAAAGCTGGACAGTGAAAAAGATAGACAGGAAGAAAATTGATGCCTTTGAATTATGGTGCTGGCGGCGAATACTGTGTATACCATGGACTGCCCGAAGAACAAACCAGTCAGTACTAGAGGAGATCAAACCTAAGCTTTCTTTAGAAGCTCAGATGGCAAGATAGAAGGTCAATGCAAAAGAGGAAGGCCAACAATGAGATGGATCAATACAATAACAGCAGCTACGGGTACCAGTCTGTCAACAATGAGCCGCCTGACTCAAGACCGAACACAATTTAGGATAGCTATCCAGAGGGTCGCCATGAGTCGACTCCGACTCGACGGCACTTAACAACAACAACAAGTCTGCTCTCATATGCTTTATAATGAAGACCACTAACCATTTTAGTAGCCACCCTCTGAACCTACTCCATCCTGTTCACATCCTTTTGAAGGTGCGGTCTCCAGAATTGCACACTATACTCCAAATGAGGTCGCACCAAAGACTTATAGAGAGGCACTATCACCTCCTTTATTCTGCTAGCCATTCTTCTCTGTATGCACCCAAGCATCCTTCTAGCTTTTGCCATCGCCTTTCCTACCTGTTTAGCTAATTTAAGATCATCAGACACAACCATGTCTAGGTCCTGCTCTTCTTTGGTGTGGACAAAAGTACTTCACCCCCTATACTATATTGCTCCCTTGGATTGCTGCAGCCCAAATGCATGACCTTACATTTTTAACATTAAATCCCAGCTGTCAAATTCTAGACCATTCTTCAAGCTTATCTTGATCCCTCCTCATGTTATCTACACCTTCCTGGGTGTCTACTCTATTGCAGATTTTGGTATCATCCACAAAGAGGCAAACTTTACTCGACAGCCCTTCCGCTATATCACTAACAAAGATGTTAAAAAGAATCGGACCAAGGACAGATCCCTGGGGCACCCCACTGGTAACATCCTTCTCCTCAGAGTAAGCTCCATTTACCTGTACTCTTTGTTGCCTCCCACCCAACCAATTTCTAACCCAAGCAGTAACTTTAGGGTCCATTCCTAGGGTGCTCAGTTTGTTTCTAAATCGCCTCTGAAGAACAGTGTCAAAGGCTTTACTGAAATCTAAATACACCACATCTAGGGCTCTCCCTCGGTCCAACTCCCTGGTCACCCAGTCAAAGAAATCAATCAGATTTGTCTGACAAGACCTGCCTCTGGTGAATCCATGCTGCCTCGTATCCTGTAATCCGCTGGACTCCAGAAACCTCACTATTTTCTCTTTCAGCAGTGTTTCCAATAATTTACTCACCACCGAAGTTAAACTAACTGGCCTGTAGTTTTCAACCACATCCTTACTTCCGCTTTTGTGTAAAGGCACCACATGAGCCTCTCTCCAGTCCTTTGGCACCACTCCCGACTCTAACGAGGCATTGAAAAGGTCAGTCAGTGGAGCTGCTAGAAAGTCTCCCAAGTTCCCTTAGTATTCTAAGGTGTATCCCACCCAGTCCCATCACTTTGTCTACTTTAAGTTGAGCTAGTTTCTCACAAACACAGTCTTCTGAAAATTGTTCAACATGTCCCTCGCTTCTGTTCCTGTTTGTGGGTGTTTTCTGAGGTTCTGCTCCCGGTTCTTCATCTGTGAACACAGAACAGAAATATTTGTTAAGCAATTCCGCTTTATCCTCATCAGCTTCTACATATTCCTCCCCTTCACCCTTGAGTCTGAAAATACCACTTTTGCCCTTCCTCTTCTCACTAACATATCTGAAAAATCTCTTATCCCCCCATTTTATTGCATTGGCTATTTCCTCCTCTTTTTGAATCTTTGCTTTCCTGACTACATTGCTAGCTTCTCTAAGTTTTTCCAAATATAGATGCCTGTCTTCCTCTCTCTGTGATCTCTTGTATTTCATGAAGGACTCCCTCTTTTTCTTCACTTTTTCAGCTACTTCTTTCGAAAGCCATAGCGGTCTCCTTTTCCTTTTACCTTTATTTACCATTTTAACAAAAAGGTTTGTTGCCGTTAAAATATCCTCTTTCAGTTTTGCCCATTGTTTTTCTACATCCCCCAGCTGTTCCCATTCCGCTAACGACTCCTTGAGGTATTGGCTCATCTTGGCAAAGTTAGTCTTCCTAAAGTCTAAGACCCTCACCTTTGAATGGATTCTAACAGCTCTAGTCCTAATACTGAACCACACCATCTGGTGATCACTGCATGCAAAATGATCTCCCACTATAACATCAGAAACACTTTCACCATTAGTAAGCACCAAGTCCAGTATGGCCCCTTCACGTGTGGGGTCTGTTACCAATTGCCTGAATAGTTCTCCCTGTAGAGAATCCAGGATCTCTTTACTTCTAGATGATACTGCAGCAGGAATGTGACAATCAACATCTGGCATATTGAAATCCCCTATCAGTAGCACTTCCCCTTTCCTAGCAATGCTGCGTATGTCTTTAATTAACTCTGTCCACTTCTTCCTCTTGTGAGGGAAGTCTGTATATCATGCCAATGCAAATAGATTTCTCTTTCCCTCTTTCTAGTTTAACCCACAATGCCTTCTCTCCCCCTTTTAAGCTCTGTAATTCCAAAGCTTTAATAGTATTTTTTGCATATAGTGCCACTCCTCCCCCCCTTCTTCCTACCCTGTCCTCTCTGAATAAAGTATAGCCAGGTATAGTTACATCCCAGTCAGGGTTTTCTGTGAACCATGTTTCTGTAACTGCCACTAAATCCAAGTCAGCCACTCCCACCAAAGCTTCAACATCAGGGATCTTATTTCCCATGCTACGGGCATTTATACACATTGTTTTCCATATGTTACCCCTGTTACCCATTTCCATAAAGGTATTTAATGTATCACTTACCTGGGGGCTTTCTTCACCTATCCCCAATAAATCTAGTTTAAAGCCCTCTTCAGTAGATTAGCTAGTCTACTACTGAAGACGCGTCAACCTTTCTTGGACAGATGGATGCCATCTCTGCTCTGCAACCCTTGGAACAGCATCCCATGGTCTAGGAAACCAAAACGCTTTTGATGACACCATCCACGCAGCCATGCATTCATCTCCAGGATGCGAGCATCTCTGCCTTGGCCTTTACTCTCAACAGGGAGGATTGAAGAGAACACCACCTGTGCACCTAACTGCTTCACCTCTGTCCCAGAGCCATGAAGTCACTCTTGATACGCTCAGAGGGATACCTGGCAGTATCATTTGTTCCGACATGGATTAGCAACATTGGGTAATAGTCAGTGGGCTTGATGAGTCTCGGCAAACTCTCCATAACATCTTGGATTTTGGCACCAGGCAGACAGCATACCTCTCTGGACATCAAGTCTGGTCGGCAGATGGATGCCTCAGTACCCCTCAGAAGAGAGTCACCAACCACCACTACCCTTTGCTTCCTTGTATTCACTGATTCTGTAACTTTGGGGTACTTGAGCTCTGGTTCTTCCCTTTCCAGGGATGATTTCACCTCCTCCACTTCCAGGAATGCATAATGGTTCTCCAATTCAAGGGCTGGAGAAGTTGGATTGGTGATTATGCAGGCCCTGGTGACTTGTGTCCAACCTTCGTCATTCTGTCTGCACTCATCTTCTCCTCTGCTGGAGAGCTTGGTTGCTGCAAGAAGCATATCATCAATGTACTTCTCACTGTCTTGAATGCTAGTCAGCCTTGCCACCTCCTCTCTGAGTTCCTCCACTTGTTTCCTCAGAGCTTCGGAATGCAGGCACCCTGCACATGGAACCGGTCCTTCAACTGGCATTGGGACCTCTGTCTGGACAGAGGCAGAAGCTGTAACAGGGGCAAGAACTTTAGCGATACGATTTTTCCCAGCCATTGTTCTGTTCGTGGAGCTTATGTAGCTGTTAAAGTTAAAGAGAGAGATCTACCAAAGTACCAGCCGGTTTCCCAGTTGTCCTTTCAGAGAAAAAGCAGTTAAATCTCTTTAATTATATTCAAGATGTGCTGTTCCAAGTCCCTGTGTTATGTTAAATGGGGAGGTGCCCTATAAAGCAAGACTGCTCACTAGGAGTGGGTGGGAGTTGGGGTGGGTAGGGAGGTAACTAACACCTGATTGGGTGTCAGCAGTTCCCAAGAGCTGAGAAGGTTACCAGAGTTTAAAACCTACCCCACTAAAGAAACTATTTCTACTAAAGCACCAAAACAAATGTAACTTTGCTTTAAAAATATACCAAAACCCTTTAAAGAGCTCTCAGTCAGAGAGCTAGCAATTTAATAAAAATAAACCCTCAAATCCTTAACGTTGTTTGACCTGTAGAGCCCTTGTTAGAAATGCCTCAACAGGACAGGGCTCTGAAGCCTTTTATGCAGGCCTCAGCTGCTTTCAGTTCATTCACAGGCTAATCAGGCCCACTAACTCCTGATTAGGTGTCAGCAGTTCCCAAGAGCTGAGAAGGTTACCAGAGTATAAACCCTACCCCACTAAAGAAAATATTTCTACTAAAGCACCAAATCAAATGTAACTTTGCTTTAAAAATATACCAAAACCCTTTAAAGAGCTCCCAGAGAGCTAGCAATTTAATAAAAATAAACTCTCAAATCCTTACCGTTGTTTGACCTGTAGAGCCCCTGTTAGGAATGCCTCGACAGGGCTCTGAAGCCATTTATGCGGGCCTCAGCAGCTCTCAATTCATTCACAGGCTAATCAGGCCCACTAACTCCTGATTAGGTGTCAGCAGTTCCTAAGAGCTGAGAAGGTTACCAGAGTTTAAAACCCCACTAAAGAAAATATTTCTACTAAAGCATCAAAAAGAATGCAACTTTGCTTTAAAAATATACCAAAACCCTTTTAAGAGCTCCCAGTCAGAGAGCTAGCAATTTAATAAAAATAAACCCTCAAATTCTTTTATTTATCTATCTATCTATTGTGACGCTCGCGCCCCTACCAGGCGGTTGCCTAGTAGGGACGGCTGGCCATCTGATATCCCTTCTAGGGTTTTTTGTAGTTGTGCACGAAAGGAAGAGCCAAGTGGTTAATAAAGCGCACAGGAAATTTTATTTGGTTTCCAGGCTGGTAAGTGGTGAACATAAAATTCTTCAAGCATAACTTTTTTTTCCAGACAAAAGAAAATACAGGATAACTTCTCCCAGAAATCAAAATGTCCAAAACAGTGTAACCTTGAACAAACTCATAGCAGTTCCTTTTCCTTACTGCAACTGCTTAACATTATAAGAAAAAGGCACTTTTAAAACTCTTCACCCAGTGAGTGAGTTTTCAGCTTCAACCCTGCTGTTGCCACACACAAACGTTTCAGCTGTTTGAACCTCCACTGAGCTCCTGCAGTTTCAGCTTCTTAGGAGAAATTCTTAATCCTTTACATTCAGGCTTTTCTTCCTCTCTTCCAGCTTCTGAAACTGTCTTTAAGTTACAACAGCCCCTTTTATGTTCCACTGTTTCTAGCTCACACTAGTGTACCTTAGTGCACAGCTCGCATTCCATTTCAGAGACCTCAGAATTAACAACACTTTCCTCAGGGCCTACCTCCATGCTCTCTATTGAGCTACAGCTGGGTGCTTCCTGAAAGTGCTCCGGGCTCTTTTCCTTAAGAGTCTTCACAAGATTAAACAGTCTCTCCCAGTGCCTGGCCTTGCCTTCTCCAGGCCGGTCTCTTGGGGGTCTCTCCTGTTTAACTTCCCTAGTGAGATATTTCTTGCTGTGCTGAGCCTCCTGGGGTATGACAGTCTCCTCTGAGTCAGAGCAAGAACAATCCTGCTGGCAATGCTTGTTCCCTGCGTACCTTTCTTGGCTGCCTCTATAGTGGTTCCTCCTTTTGCTGCTCTCCTTGGCTGCAAAGCTTCTCCTCAGCTTGGCCCCAGATCTTTCCGGTCTGTGCCTTCTGGGAACTGGACTCGAACCTGGGCTAGGCCTGGAACTGCAACTGCTGCTTGTGCTTGCTCTTGCACTCCTCCTGGACCTTCTTCTCAAAGCCCCTTCCAAACTCAAACTGGCTCTCCTTCTTGTGTTTGTTTTTTCCCTGTTAACTGCTGAGCAGGGCAACTCCCTTCCTGGCTCCTCCCACTTGGACCTCCTACTCCTATGCAGGGTTGTCCTGTGGTCTGGGATTGGTTTACCCTTAGCTCTGCCCCCTAGGTTCCTTTCAGGGCTTCTAGTATGGAGTATGTGATTTTGTGCGCCCATCCCCCGTAAAGAAGAAAAATCCTTCTTTTTTTCAGTTTTCCCTAGCTGGGCTGCACCCTCCTTACCACACTATCTATCTAAAGAAGTAGGGCTTCCAGTTGTAGTTTTTAACTGATAAACAGTGATAAAACACCTCTGTACAAAAAAATAACTTACAGTAGGTGTTTTTTGGACAAACACCAAAAAACCGTCACTTTCCCTAGTCCTCTCTCACTCCCAGCCTTCCTTGGATCTTGACTAGAAGTCCTGTGTATAGTTTATCTTTTTAAGATACACATGGATTGAAATTGGCGAGAATGTTTTGTGCTGGTTCACATCCTATTTGGCTGACCAAACCTTTCAGATATGTTTAGGATATGTCTTCATCTATTTATCCCAATAAAACATGAGTTTCACAAGAAGAACTACCCCAAGGTCTCTGTGAGTGGTGCAGTCGCACGGGGTCAAGTGGAAAAGGGGCAGTGATATCGTCACTAGGCTTTCAGAGCAAGCTCTTGCATGCAGCTGGAGAGGCAGGTGTATACTAGCTTCATGAGTCACTGAGGGCGCATTTCCAGCTTGGTACAGTCATGCCCACAAGGCTTCCTATTAGCACTTGTTTTATTTTACATCTTTATTGTCCCAGTCACTTGTTTGCTTATATTTCGTGTGGTTATGTTTATGACCTATAGCTACTTTTTACTATTACTTCCTCTCCTTCTGATCTTACAGTTCTCAATCAATGCTTAAGTTTGCCAACTAGATGCAATCCCATAGACTAATGTTAAATATAGCTATTTATGGAGTCATGTGGTTCGTGAAAAATCTTAGCCAAATCTCAATTGCCCCAGCAATTAAAAATATTCTCATTTCTCTCTCTCTCCACTTTGCTTCATACTTTGGGTTTTGTATTAGATTTGACAGGATTTATTTATTTACATTCTCTTATATACCGCGCTATTCTTCATCAGTGCGGTTTACATTGAACAAACTGAAATTACATTGAACAGGGCATTATAACTTGGAGATAACTATCTTACAGGGAACATGGGCTATGGAGGGTTTACTTTATCTTTTTGAGCATAAATAAGAACAGTAGTGAGATCAACCTTTATTTTCTTTGTGAAGGATTCTTGTTCTTTTATATCTTTTATATCTTTCACAGATTTGAATATTTTGTTGCATTCTCTAGTTATTTCTAAACTAGACTATTGCAACTTATTTTACACTGGTTTACCTGCTTACATACACTGATTATAGATCATATGAATTATAGCGGGGAAGCTATTATTTGGCACTTGTAAATTTAATCATGCTTCCCCATTGTTAGTGGTCAAATACGTATTAGCTCTCTATTTCTTAGGTATATCCTAGTCCCCAGTTGTTGTGTTGTCTGTCTTGGCTACACTGTAAGCTCTTAGAGGAGGAACCATCTCTTATATATCTCTGCACAGCACTGCTTATTTTATTTATTTACATTCTCTTATATACCGCGCTATTCAGCATCAGTGTGGTTTACATTGAACAAACTGAAATTACATTGAACAGGGCATTATAACTTGGAGATAACTATTTTACAGGGAACATGGGCTATGGAGGGTTAAGTGGCTTGCTTACGCATTTTAGCGCTATACAAATGATAACACAGTTCTTTGTAAACCTCTTTGACTTGCAGAAAAGCGGTATATCAAAAATCTGTTAAATGGTAATAGTTATTGGATTAATTATATGATTCTCATTTTGATACTCATCCCTTACATTCTGATCAACCACTATGGGCCCTTTCTACAACCCTTAGGATGCACTATCTGCCTCACAACCATAGGAATAAAATGGGCCATGGAGCAGATAGCATTATTAAAAGGAATCTTATATCTTGTTAATTCCTTATCAACCTGCATGCTCTCTGAGATCAGTTCAGAGTTTACTTCTTACAGATCCTTCACCTAGTCAAATCCATCCAGAAACAACATGCCACTTCTCTGTTACCGTCTTAGCTCCCTCCCTTTGTAATGCCATTGTTGTATGCCATCAAGTTCATGCCAACTTCTGGCGACCCTGTGGATAGCATAGTTACTCACCTGTAGCAGGTATTTTCTGGGAACAGCAGATATAAGTCCTCGCATATGGATGACCTCAGCATTGACAGAGTCTGCACAGTAATCACTCCCCAGCTTTCAAAGAAAGCCTTTGGGAGCAGGCTATGCGCTGCTGTGGCACATAGCCCTGTCTGCTGACCTCTAACCCCGGGTATTCAATGCCGCCTAACCGGTTAGTGGTGATATTCTTCTGGGCAGGCTATGCACTGCATCGGCGCATAGCTCTGCCCGCTAACCCCTAAACTTGGATATTCAATGTTGGGGTCATATGCAGCCCTGCCATTGAATATCTGGTTGTCACTGCACAGCCCGGAAGCCACTAAGCTAACCAGGCAGCAGTAATATTGCATGCTACCCAGTTAGTGCCTGCGCCGTAAAGATAGGCGAGGGTTTTCCTTTCCTATCTTTTCCCCACAGAGCACTAACCGGGCAGAATGCAATATCGCTGCTGCCCGGTTAGCTCGTGCCTTGGAACACCCCTGACACATTCCAGTGCTAGTCAGATAGCATCAGGATGCGTAGGGCACATAGCTGCGGATACTCCGTGACACTACCCGTGTATGTACTATTGAATATCCCCATTTAAGGTATTTACATGGTTTACTAGGCTGTAAACCATGTAAATGCCCTTCAAATATCAGGCCCATAGCAAATAAATAAATGAATTAACTTATTAATTATAGAACTATATATGGTTCATAAACAACCCATTAGAAGCCTCCTTTCCATATTCAAATCTGTATTCTCTAACATGGTAATGATAAATACAATGCAAACCACAAAACTAAACTACTTGCAGAAAAGAAGTCCAAGAAAATATGGCAAGATCCAGCAATTATGCTGATTCCATTCGGTGCCTGCAGCCCGATTAGTAGAATTTACAAGAGCATCTTGATATGCTGCCTGTGCCTATTACTCCAGAAGGAGGCGCTCTTTGCAACAGTGCAAGTGCTGAGATGAGTATCAGCAGGGAATCTGAGGAACTGAGATAATCTCCAGGATACCCTGGCATGGGAGTGAGGTTCATGCTTGTCATGGTATGCTCAAACCTAACTCATTTGCAGACACTACCCAGACTCAAGTCTTTCCAAGTAGCACAAAACAAATCGGGTTTCCATTCCCCATCTCCTAGCAGTTCAGCCAGAGCACAAGATATAAAAATATTACTGAAGTTCTGTGAGACCTCTGTTGTGGTAGGAATTAGGTATGATTCTGATAGAGGAAGGGGTGTAACTGATTTTTATTGATCTATTTGTAATATCTTAATGTCAACCTATCAATTGAATTTTTGGTGAGTTGTTCTAACAAACTTTATATTGCTCCTTTGCCTTTAAGAAATGTAGTAGAAGATAACGAGTGTGGCTTGCTCATCTATAACAGTCTTGATATAATTTTCCTTTTTAGGGTAAAGTTGTACAGCTGAACAACACCTGCTGCGAAACCTGTAAGTAACCCAAATCTCTTGCTCGTAGAAACATAGAAACATGACAGCAGATAGAGCATACAGCCTATCCCGTCTGCCCTTCTGTAATCTCTACAATCCCTTTTTTCCCTCTAGAGATCTGTGTTTGTCCCATTCTTTCTTGAATTCAGATGCAGTCTTTGTTTCTATTACTTCCAATGGGAGACTATTCCACATATACACCACTCTTTCCGTAAAGAAATATTTCCTCATATTACTCCTGAGCACTGTTCCATCTAAGCTGTGCGCGTGTGCGCGCGCACACACCTCACCGAGCGAGTGCACATACTTTACAACAGAGCGCACAAAAATTACGGCTCTGATTCTGATAGAAAACAACAGAGACGTCTTAAAATTTAAAAGTTATGATTGTAATTACTAGAAATTTCCCGCTTCATTTAGTAATCGTCTATTTTCATTTAATTTGTTTAAAATCAATGTGGTGTACATACTGTATTCTGACGTGTAGTCAAATTTTAAAGTATATAACTCTGAGTGTCATTATGTGGCGCACAAAAATATAACCTTCCTTCAAAAGCTGCACACAGCTGATATTTTATGCGCACACAGCCTACAGAAAATTAGAGGGAACATTGCTCCTGAGTCTGTCCTCTTTCACCTTCATCCTATACCCCCATGCAATTGAAAGTGGCTCTCCTCCTGCACATTTATGGCATGAAGGTATTTAAACGTCTCTATCATATCCCCTCTCTCCCGTCTTTCATCCAAAGTATATATATTGAGGTCTTTAAGTCTGTCTCCTCTACAAAATGAAGATTTTAATTTAATACAATATTATATTAGTAGTATTTATTTATTTTATTTAAAAGGATTTATATACCGCTTTGTCCTGAAATCAGAGCGGTTTACACTTCAAACAATCAAAAATCAGTGTCAGTAGGGGTAGGCATGCTGTGTTAACACCGAGTGGAGGTGATGATTTCTTGGTGTGCTGTTTACAGGATGAGCTATGTACAAGTGGTTATATACAGGGAGGGTAGGGGGGTACACTGGGGTTTTTCAAACAATGACTTAATATTAATCCTTAATATTAACTTATACATTGGGGGTCTTTCAAACAATAGCTTAATATTAACCTATAGAAGGACATCAATTTTACACAATAACAATAGCTTCTACGAAGAACTTTCAATTGTAAATATTAAAATCATATGTTAACAATTTAAGCATGCTTGTGACTTCATGCTCCTCTTACTAGGAGTGTTCAATTGTAAATTGTGACATTGCATTTCAAACGTAGACGGTCTTGTAACTTCCCATATTAATATTGAGATTGGTGTGATTGGTGGTCTTCATTATAATGTTCAATGAATGAGGTAGTCTTGAGTAACTTGCGAAAGTCCTTTAAATCAGTTGTGGATCGTAGCTTCTCTGGGAGTGCATTCCAAATAGCAGGGACCGCTAGGGAGAGAGCTTGCATGGAAGTGGATTTATTGGTATTTGTAAATAATCTGGGAGTTGGTATTGTGTTTTTAGTGCTGTTTGTGTCTGGTCTTTCTTTTGTTTGGTTCCGATGAGCTCTTGAAGGATATCTGCTGACATGTTGTTTTTGATCTTGAAGATTGTTAGCGCTGATTTGTATTTTGCTCTTGAGGAGATTGGTAGCCAATGCAGATCTTGTAGAATAAGAGTTATATGGTCTTGTAGTGACGCACCAGCAATGATGTGGGCAGCGGTGTTTTGGACTATTTGAAGAGGATGGGTGGATTGTTTGGGTAGGCTTTGGAAGAGTGTATTTATCATGAATTAGGGGCATAATTACTAAAGGTTAATATGCGTTAAATGCTGCTATAGCCTTTTTATTTCTATGAGCTGTGGCAGCACATAAGGCGCGTTAACCTTTGCTAACGTGCATTAACCTTTAGTAAACATGCCCCCTAGTGTTTTTCCCTGTTGCCTCAGCTTACTGAATATTTTTAAATGTTTCATGCTTGGGATAGATTAATCTTGATCTTTCTTTCTACTGGTTTTTTTTTAAACTTGAGTTGTTGTAATCACTGTAGAATACTATCCCTTTTATACCATTCTGGGTACCCCTACAACTCTTTAGAAATATGCTGGACTCATTAAGAAAAGATAAGAAAATTAAAATGTTTACAGTATGAGACTAATTCTGTAGGTGCATGTCCGGGCCATCCAGACATCCACAAATCTGGACATCTCGGAGATGCACCTGATTCTGCTTCCATGGAGGCTAGATGACCCCACGGGAGCAGCATCATAGCAATGAGCCTGGATGTCCAGGCTGTGCCCCGATTCTGGCACTCCGGACATCCAGGCACTTCTCTGGCTAACTCAGCCTGGCTCCTGCATGGAGCCGCAATGTCCTGTTGCCATGGCACTATGGCTCCATGCAGGAGCCCCGATCTCCCACATCAAAAAAAATGCCCTGTTCCCCGCCACCTGAACCTCCAATCGGGCCTTCTGAGGCCGGGATCAGGTGGCGGAGAACCCTCTGCAGCCATCTACCTGGTTGTGGGGGCTCGACGGTGCCATCCTCCATTGCCGGGGGGACTTATCCTTGGAGGTGGAATAAGTCCACCCTTCTATCCTGGTGAACCTGGATGTACAGGGACGTGACCGGAATCGGCCCTGTACGTCCGGGTTGTGCTCTCCGCCTCCACCTCCGGCCCACCCACTCTTCTCCCCTTCACTGCCCCTGCCCACTCCTGTCCAGAGCTCCCCACATATCTCTTATGAACATGCAGGGATCTTTGGCCAGGGAATAGGGGCCTGGGTGAATAGTGGGGATGCCCATCCAAATCAGATGTACATTCCCGCTATTCATCGTTTGGAATGACCCCCCTATGTGCTTAAAGTCAGTGCCGCAACCAGGGGTACTGAGGGCCAACAGGGGCCCCAGGGCAGACAACCTTTCTGGGTCCTCTGCATTGTTTAAAAGTTGGTTTTAAATGTATCGGTATAATAAATGTCAAAACAAAGTAAATATCTCTGTTAATCATATTATTGTGAATAACATGACAGCCGTTCGAAAATGTCAGTAACTGGAAAATCTGCAACATGCTAACATTGTTCAAAATAAAAATTAACAAGACAAGATGAGGCTGGGACCTTCAGACCCTATGGGCCCCAGGGTCACGTATCCTCCCTGCCCCTCCTCTCTTCAGACCTGCCCCCAACCTTTCCCCTACCCACTAGCAAGATCGCCACTTTTTTAGCCTCAGAAAGTGCCTGTACCATTTGCAGTGGGCATGCTGTGCACTTAGATTTACTCGTGCAGAGCCAGACAGTGTTCCAAAGCATGTTTTTTGTACATACACCTTTGGGATTGACAAGTTCAGTAACTGTAGCAATTTGGTCCTTGTAATTGATAATGGACTAGTCCAAATTTGCTTGAACTGTGGCTCATTAGGAATGCCACCATTCTTTTGTCCATCTTTGTAGTATTGACTCACAAATAAAGATTCAAGATGAAAATGTATTTCATAGTAACATAGTAAATGACGGCAGATAAAGAACAGTATGATCCATCTAGTCTGCCCAGCAAGGTGGCAAGAGTAGGTGCACCTGCCGTTCCGTGCAGGTCACCTTTCCTCGTGCCTTTGTTTAGGGGTGTACCCACCGCTCCATGCAGGCCACTCCTATTTGTTGTGATATAAGAGATTGTTACGTTTATTTTGATTTTATCCTGTTGTTATAAAGGGATCCACTGTGTCTGCCCCATGCCATTTTGAAGTCTGTCACTGTATTTGCCCCCACCACTTCCATTGAGAGGGCATTCCAAGCATCCACCACCCTTTCACCCTTACTACCTGTTTATTCACACCTTCAAAAAATATAACGGATTAGTAAGACAAGACCTTCCTTGGCTAAATCCATGTTGGCTTTCTCCTATTAAACCATGACTATCCCAAAGAATCCAAAGGCAAGTTTAGAAGTTGCGTCCAACTTCCGCCTGGTAGCGAATATACCTTGTTTTGAGAAAATAATGGAAGCAATAGTAGCTAATCAACCTGCATAGTTTTTAGATAAATATAATTGGCTTAGTGATACTCAGTATGGATTTTGTAAAGGATATAACACAGAACATCTTGTGGGATTGTTGGTATCAGATTTGAATAGTATTTTGACACAAGGTTTTGTCGCTGTTTTGTTACAGTTTGATCTTAGCTCTGCATTTGATATTGTTACTCATGAGATATTATTATCTATGTTGGCTTATTTAGGGGTAATAGATAAGGTAGCAGACTGGTTTGCAGCTTTTTTGTGAAAGCGCTTCTATACTGTTCAAGTGAAGAAGGAATGTTCGACATCATGGCAGCCAACCTGTGGGATCCCTCAGGGATCACCATTATCGCCTATTTTGTTTAATATTTTGACAGTATTATTAAGCTGGGTGTTGGATAGGGGAGGTATTAAACATTATATTTAAGCAGATAATATTTTAGTACTAGTATCCTTCCATGTAGATTCAAAGGACTGCTGTAAGGTTTTGAAAGAAGTCATCTCAACATTAGAAAAATGGGCGTCATTGCTTCGTTTATGATTGAATGTGGCAAAAACAAAAATTTTAGGTTTAAATAATGTTTGATAGATTCCTATACAACTTTTGGATGTGGTTAAGATCTTGAAGCTCCAAAAGGATACAGTGTTGTGGGTGCTCAGCATATATTTAGAAGAAGATATAACTATGGATGCACAGGTTAACTCAATGAAATCTAAATGTTTCTTAAAGATGTGGCAATTTGAAGATTACGACTTTACTTTATATCTGCATCTTTTTGATTATTAGTGCAAAGTATGGTACTAAATTATTTAGATTTTTGCAATATAATTGTATTAAATTGCTCAAAACAACAGATTAAGAAATTACAAATTTGTCAAAATACAACGGCAAGGTTGATTTTTGCAGCTTGAAAATTTGACCGCATGTCACCACTCTGAAAAACTTCATTGGTTGAGGATCAGGAAAAGAATACTTTTTAAGCTGTACAGTATGTGATGATACATAGATTCTTTCATGGATTGATGCCAGGCTCATGTTTTGATAGGTTATTGCCATGCCTGAGGATTAATTCTAAGACTGAAAGTATGTAAACTCCTCAAATAATAATAAGACAAATAGTCTATTATAAATAAATAAATACATGTAAAGCGACTCCAGGCATTGTTGTTATCATGTAAACTGCTTAGACTCTCAGATCAGCGATATATAAACATAGCTAAATAAATGAATACATGGCCTTGTTTCGGTGTAAATATGCCTTCCTCTCGGGTCATAGTACTGTACTCCACTTTGACCCCTGAAGAAGGAGTGTTTCTGCCAAAACATGGCCATGTAGGACCTTTTTTGAAGATTGAGTGATTGTATTTTAATATAATAAACTGTTTATACCACATCTCACATCACCTGTTATTCCTACTGAGGTTTTACAGTTACAATGTGTTAATTTTAGCAATTATTGCAAAACCTTACCACACTCTAGTAGATAGGGCCTATGGGCCTGGTAGTAAATAAAAGCTGAGCTCCTAAATCTAGGCTCCTAAGTTAGGCTTCTAAATTTCTGCCCTATTTTCAGCCACAGTTAGAAGCCTAAGTTGTTGTTGAAAATCTCTCCCAATTTAGGAGCTTAAATGTATGCCTGACATTCATTTACCTAGACTTATGAACCTAATTTAGATGCCCAGGGCTGAAAATCAGAGCTGGGCTCCTAACTTCTTTTCCCCACCCTAAATCCACCCTCGTTGACGCTCACTTTTTATGCTTCTAAATTTATGAGTTTAATGAAATTTTAAGAAAATGTTTAGGCATTTTTAAAGAGGCCAGTTTAGGAGCATAACTCTGTTAGGGGGATAAATCCTGTGTCCCTTGGGGAAACTGCTAGGTACATATGACCTAGATTGGCCACTGTTGGAAACAGAATACTGGGCTTGATGGACCTTGGTCTGACCCAGTATGGCATATCTTATATTCTTATGTTATGTTCCTCTCTCCCATCAACTAGTCTCTGCCATTGGTATCTTTCCCTCTCCTCATCTGTTATTTTTTTAATTTCATTTTTATGAACTTTACAGTGTATACAGAGTATTGTTCAGAAAATAGCTTAATGAAGAATACCATAAAGCAATCCAGTCAATATAGCCCACAGTAAAGGGGAGAAGGGCTTATACAGTTCCAAGCAAAACTTTGCAGGCAATACTTTCTCTTTCTCCACTGATTGACCACAGGCCCTGCAAGCTGATGCAAGTCCCAGTGCTCCTGTTTCTGGCCTCCATCGTTGCCTACGATCACAGCCCCACTGCCGCCATAGCTGGACCCTCTACCACAACCACTTCTACTTCAGTCTGTGCAGCCACCTCCAATCCCACACCCACAGCTGCTCCTTCTTTCAGTCCCCATGACTGCAGCCCTTCCCACAGTCTCTGCTGATCCTCCTTTTGCAGCATCTGTACTCTACTTGCATGGATTAGAGTAGCAAGACCCACAGACCCCCTGTAATGTTTTCATGGACCATCAGGGGTCCACGGAGCACAGACTGGGAATCACCTACTCTAATGGGGCAAACCAATCAAACTGTCAGTCCTATCTGAGGAAACATATTAATAGAGCAATTTCCAACAGGATGGCAGAAAAATACCATCCAACGCATGCAGTCTGTCTACTGCTAACCATAGATCCACAGAGTGTGCGCATCTGCAAGATTTCTCCTTATCCAGGAGAATGTTTTCTGTCTTCCTATCCTGGATAAGCTTTGTACAGTGCGTACTGCAGTTTCTGTGGAGAAAAGTGAATGCAGCCAAATGATTTTCATCTTCCAAAAGCCTCAGGTAGCTGGCTGATGTCAGCCCGCACTCAGCATTAGAGGGAGCAAAAGCAATATTAAAAACCAGCTCTTCTTTCAGATGATAAAGCCAAGCTGTTGGTTGTCTTTTGGTCTCAGGGGTACATGACTAGAGAGGACCAGGTAGCATCATATAGATAGATCTATTGATGTTGGAAACAAAGAGTAGCTGTTCATTCTTCAAACTGTTAGATAACAGTAGAGAAACTAAAGAAATACATCTGAGCCAATAAAGCCTATAAAAAATGTTTGCTTGCGTTACAAAGTATAAAATTGGATTACTGGGTGTCTGGTGGAGAGTGAAATGCTGTGTGTTCTGATCTTTTTCTTATGTGGCATTTTTGGCAATTTTCAGTATGCGAAAATGTGAGGGAAAGCTCCATGAGGTCCCTCTTGAACCCTTCAAGGGGGCAGCTCATCAGATCATTATAACTCAACACTTGGCATCTACTGGCTTAACAATATTCCGGAACAGCAGCATTCGCTATGCTGAGGGATGAGAGAAACACTTCCTGGTCTGAGTTGGAGTTCCCTTTAGCCCTGAAAGAATGAAAAGGAAACCCCCACACTCATGAGGACTAGTTGATCGTGGAGCTCTTACCACTGTGGTGCCACTGTCAGCGGAAGAGTCCATTTTTCCATGGAAGGGGGAGCAGCACTAGGGTGCTAGTGGGAGCGAGCAAATTTTTAGTGCTCGTGCAGTTCTACTTTTGCACCTGAGATCTGTCAGAGAAATGGAGGAGAGCAGGGAATGTGCAGCAGGGACTGCTTCAGAGAGGAGCGGGGTAAGTTCTTCTGCTGCAGTACTTAGTGTGCTTGATACTATTCATGATAAACCACAGTTGGAGTGACTCTCCCACATTAAATTGAACTCACTCTAGTAGTCTGTATTGTTTCTGCTTGAGAAATCTGTAGCTGTGCTGATTACTGTCTCAGCTGAGACTTATGCTGGTTTGTGGGCACAGACTCAGGGCATTAAGAACTGTAGAGAACTAGAGATGTCCTTACAGCAGAGGGTTGAAGCTATGGCAGCTGTGAAATCAACTCTGCTCCGAGATAAGACTGCTGTCCATAGGAAACTGGAGGTGGTAGAAAATAAGCCGTGCATTTTGAATCTTCATGTGATTGACTTTCCTATGTTAATATCTGCACCACCAGTTGAGGTATTTAAGAGGTATCTACATGGCATTTTGGGGGATAATGAAAGAAGGTATTCCCCCTATAGTGAAGGCTAATTTTTTACCACTAGAGAAGTAGGCGATGAGATCTATGAGTGCGTTTCCTAGTGTTCACAAACTGAAGGATAGTTTGGAGGTGACCAGACCACTTGAAGAAACTATTGATGACGGAGCTACCGTGTGTGTGCACCACTGGGTCAATGCTAACTCCGGTCGACACAGCCCCTGGTTTTCTTGACAAGGAGTAACTGGAAGTAAATTGTCAGGCCTTTCTTCCATGTCAAAAGTCGACAGCATCTGCTATTCCAAAGGGGTCACCCTTCCAAATACTAGCCAGGCCCAATTGTATTTAGCTTCTGAAATCAGTCAAGATCAGGCTCATTCAGGGTGCAAAGCTGTGGGGAAGGAACTACAAGAGGAACATTATTAGTTTCTTTCATTTTTCAGCTGGGCAGAGATCGTGATCTGAGATTGCCTGACCTCTGCAAAGCGACGCAGGAACAGGGGAAGATATTTTAGGGAATGCATCAGGAGGTTATTTCTCTGGGTGCATAATTTTTTGCTTCAATTTCCTTGCAAGTGCTTCCGTTTCAGAATGTGAAAATGGCAATTTTGAATCTGCTCATCTTCGTTTATTTCTTGATATGAAGCATTTGGTGTGGGAGTTTATTGTTTCGATTTAAGCACAAGCATATAAGGTCTGCCTTCTGATTTGATAGACTTACTGGTAATTTCTCCTTGCTTTTCTGTTTTATATATTTCTTTGATTAGGTATCCTCATCCTGGGTTTTCCTTCTCTTATTGTGGACTTTTCCTTTTTTGAGTATATGTAGCTCATTACTGTTTCTTTTACTGGATTCCTTTGTCAATGCTTGATTGTTGTTTTGAAAAAACTAATTTAAAAAATTGGATTGCAAATTGGTGATCTGGTAGAGTTCCTCAGGAATTATTTTAAAGGACAAATTATGCATTTTTCCCCTTTAAGCTGTCCGATCTCCTTTGACTTCTGACCCTCTATCTCCTTCAGAAACTAAATCAACTCCATGTGCTACCATGAGTAGGCTCCACGGGGGATGAGTGAGCTTTCATTTGTAGTAATATCATATTTTCCTACTTTGTTTCCCCCACTTCCTTCTACAGATGGGCAATGCAAAAACCAGGTTTTGTGCCAAAGAGTGTATATCACCAGGGCCAGCCCAAGGGTCTCTGCTGCCTCCCCTGCCAAACTGTGCCATACCGTGTTGCTTCCCCCCTGCTCGGAATCACGTTACTCCCCCCATACCGAGCTTCCACCCCCATTGCTGCCGATTCCAATGGTGGGGTGGGGGGTCTGTTCGACTCAGTGGTGGCAGCCGTGGCCTGCAGCAGGCCATGTACTTCAGCCACTTCTGACCCCCCCTCTCACATAACTTCCTGTCAGAAAGGAATCAGAAGCGGCAGGCCATGTATGCCCAAACACATGGCCTGCTGCAGATGCCATGCTGCCCTCAGAGGTCTGCCACCCTAGCTGGCCGCCTAGCCTGCCTATTGGATGGGCTGGCCCTGCATATGACAGGGCAACTTTCTTAACTCAGCTGAAATGTGATCTTTGCATGGCCAGTAAGTGTTGCTATAGAACAATGTCTAATTTTTTTGTGGTATTATAAGAGATGTTAAATTGTGGTTTTTCCATCAGGTACTCTCTGAAGAATGATTTTATCTTGCTTTGGGAGCTCAGTGCCTGCCATCTAGAGCAGCTTCTGTTTTATCCCTTTCCGTTGTTTTACAGTTAATTTGGATGCATTGTCTTTGAAGTTAAATATCGTTGTGCTATATTTTACCCCTTTTCCGTTTGTGTCATGTCTTGGCTCATATTTATATTGCTGGGTTTCCATTCTCCCACCCAGTTTTTACCTATGGTTGTACACTATGATGATGTCAAGGATTATAGTTCAAAATGTGTTATATGCACAATAAACATATCATTTGCAATATCACAGGAAAAACAACAATACAACTACAAAATTAGACCCCAACAATATCGGGGACGGAGTTATACATTTAAAGGGGAATACAGGTAAAAGAAAGAAGAAAAGGCTCTAAGCAGTGCCCCAATGCGCTTTTACATTACGTGTTCTATCTTATATCATACTGCCTCTCCTCCCAAATTAGTCCCAACTGAAAATTTCTTAAGGTCAAGAAAGGACCGTAGCTGCTCAGGTACAAAAAATATATATTTAAACCCTAGGAAAGAAATAAAACATTTACAAGGGTACCGTAAGCGAAAGCTAGCCCCCAATGCTATAGTTTCCGACCGCATTTCCAAAAACTGACGTCTACGCTCCTGCGTGGCGCGACTCACATCTGGAAAAATCCGTATACATTCACCAAAAAAAGGAACAGTAAGATTTTTAAAAATAATGACAATACTCTAGAAAGATCAGATTCAAAAACAAACGATACCAATAAAGTAGAACGATTCTGTACTTGGAAAGAAGAGCCCTCAAGGAAATCAGTAAGATTAGCAGGAACAGTTACAGAAGGACCATCTGGCTCAACTTTCTTTACTGGGAGAAAATAAGCTCTAGCTATAGGAGGAAATGCATCATCAGAAATGGTAAGCACCTCAGACATATACCTTCTTAAAGGTATCGATGGGAGACATATTCAACAACAAAGGAAAATTTAAGATTCTCAAATTCAAGGCTCTAAACTTATTCTCAAACTGTTCAAGTTTTTGATGGATAATTACTTTATCTTTGACTATTTAATCAATCACAGCTTTAGAGTCACTAAAGTAATCGCCATAAACCTCTCAGACGTATCCTTTTCAAAGCTTGCATATTGCGTTGAGTTGTGAGCCACTACCTGAACAAGCGTAGAGACATCAGCAGCACACTTAGAAACAGTTCCATCCAACTTCAGTAACATATTCCAAATGGAATCCAAGGATATTTCACCCGAACGTTGCTGTGGAGGATCTTTTAGGGACGTGCTCAAGCAAGAACCAACCACCGCTTCCATGGGAGGACAAGAAACCTGCTCACCGACAGCCTGAGGACCTTCCTCAGCATTAACCAAATGAACAGATGAGGGAAGAAGCGGTGTTGAACAAGACGCAGGCAGGCCCAAAACTCCACCTTCCTCTCCAGGGACAAGCAGAGCGATATTCGCAGAGCCTGAGACTTCAGGCTCCGACTCCAGTTGAGCCGCCAAACACGGCTGTGGGATAGTTGTACAACACTCAGCAGTGGCCGCCTCCTCATTCGGTGTTCTCTGCAATGAGCCCTCAACAGCCTTCTCGAGCGCCAGAGCTTTCAGGAGGAGCGCGTCTATCTGTTGCTGGCAAGCCGCAGGTGAAGCACCCTTCACCGACTTAGTGCAGGGGTTCCCGCGCCGCTTAGGAGGCATGAGGAAACAGAGAAGGAAACAAGACGCCACACTCCTATCATGCCGCCATCTTAACTCCGCCCCCTGGAAGTTCTCCAAAATGTGTTATATGAAGGATGCAAATACATAAATAAATAATAGTCTTGTTCTAGGCTCTGGGCTTTTCTTTCTCTTTTAGCTCAGACAATTGTTTATACAAAGTATCTTGTCCCAGGCTCTCTCATTTTCCTGTTTAAGAAAGTGATACCATCGCTGTCTGTGGCATTGAATGATTAGGTAACTTGCTTCCCTGAAAGTGCTATCCTTGCTATGTGGGTCAATGCACTGAACCTAATGCCATTTTTCATTTGATGCTATAGGTTTGGAGTCAGAATGCAGACATACGACTGGAGAATTGAAATACTTGAAGATTGATGATTGTATGACTGAAAAGCAACTTCATATCCAGTTTTGTGAGGTAAGGAAATGCACTTTAAATTTACCATAGGCTATAACATATTTAGATTATCAGCCTTTAACAAAACTACAATTTTTTATTCCAAAGGCAAGCAATAAATTTTAATCCAACTCCGAATCCAAAAAATCTTACTGCAGATTCCTCTTTAAAATAATAATTTTTTGTTATTTATTTATTTATTTAATTAACAGTTTTTCTATACCGCCTTTATCCAAGGCGGTTTACATCAAACAACATAACAATTACAGAGGAATTGTTTTACATTAAACAAGGGAGTACAACTTGGAGATAAGTGTGTGTGTGTGTGTGGGGGGGGGGGGGGCTGAACTATTTACATGTAGAGGTGATCTTCATTTTCTGGGGAGGATTGAATGATTTATCTTATCTGATCTTCTGTGTGGTGTGTTAGTACTTGGATTATGTTTTGTCATTGGGTCCATAGTATTCTCTGAATAGATGCAGTTTTAGTTGTTTTTTTAAATGCATCCTGTTTAATAGTTTATACTGAATAGATACTATTCCAGTCTTGCTCTAGCTATTTCAATTAATTGATCACTTATTCTGCCTTTTTGTTTAGATATATATTTCGAACACTTCCTAGTGCACACAGATATTATCTAGTACCATTACACTAGCTCACTCTTTACCTTCACCATGCTACCTTATTGTTGAACCTCATACCCCTTTACCCTCTCTCTCTGTTATATTTATTTTATTTATTTACATTTCTTATATACCGCACTATTTGCGATCAGCGCGGTTTACATAAAACTAACAGTATCCGACAATAAACAAGAGTCAGGTCATTACAATAAACAGGAGCAATCAACTTGGATAACAGGGGAAACTATCTACATGTGTGAAACATTGAAATAGGTAACTGTATGCATGTGGGATGGAGTTATTGTGAGTTGGTCATACCTGGTGGCTGTGGTTCGGGGGAGTCTATAAGGTATCTAATAAAGAGGAGTTGTTTTAAGGCCTTCCTGAACTGGCTCAAGTTGGGGATAGCTCTGATGTGTGGTGGTAGGGAGTTCCATAGGCTTGGGGCGCTCAGACTGAAGGCTCTATTTGAAGTTGATATGGAGCATCTTGTCATGGCTTTTGGTATTGCTAGCATGTTGGCTGCGGTGGTTCTTCTTATCCTGTTGGGTGTGGGTAGTTGTATGAGGTCACATACTGAGGAGGCAGAAAGCCCGTTGATGGCCTTGAATGTCATCACTAAGGTCTTGAAGCTAATCCTGGCTTGAATGGGGAACCAGTGCAGCTGCATCAGGAGGGGTGTGATATGCTCTCTCCTTGGTGCTCCGAAGAGGATTCGCGCTGCACTGTTCATTGCGAGTTGTAAGGGATGTAAGGATGTAAGGTTATATGTTAATAGCTTTAACTTATGACACCCTAGCCTTTACTTCACCCCACAACACTATTCCAATCCTTCATAGACCAGGGAAAAGACCTTTTGGCCTCCCCAACCATCAAACTGAACCACCACGGCGCCCACCTGGTCCACATGTGATCTATGTTGCCCTACAGCAGCACAACCCACCTCAGAGCACACAGCCTCTCCATCCCTCTAACCTCAAATGCGCACTAATAAATGCTCGATCAATACGGAAAAAATGGCCAGCATTAACAGATATTCTCTCAGTTCATAACCTCGATATCTTATGTGTCACTGAGACCTGGCTATCCGCCTCTGACTCTGTGCTCCTCCACCAGATTGTTCCTCCCAACTTCATAATTTACTCATGTCACAGAACTGACCGCCGCGGTGGAGGGGTACTCATCTTATCCAAATCTGACCTTAGGTTCCAGCTTGTAGCCTCAAACAGCACTTCGACCCTTGACTTTGTGACCATCACAAATAAGCAGGTCACTATCAATTTACTTTATAGAGCACCATCCTCTTCACCAGACGATTTAGCCACAATCATTGATCTTGCCTGTAACTCTACTAACCCACACACACCCCAAACTGGGTTCTAGGCGACCTTAACCTTCCAACCATTCAAGACAGCCACACCAATGCCTTTATTGATGCTCTCAGTGAACTAGGCTATGTTCAGTTGGTCGACACTCCTACTCATACAAAAGGTAACACACTGGACCTTATCTTTGCACCACAATCAGCTCTTACTCATTGGCACAATTCCTACCTAAATTCAATCTCAGTACCATGGTCTGATCATCTCCTGATCCTGTTCCAGATGCCAATATGTTCTAGATCTTCCAAGACATTACCAGTAGATGCACCCTCCCCAGAACACTTTAGACGCTTTCACCCTTTTAACAGAGAAGACATCCTAAAGAGGACCCAGAACCTACTTTGCCCTCCTGAAAAAAGCCTTGATGACATGGTCGATTCTTGGAACTCCTGCCTAGATGCTGTGATCCACTCTCCTACCTCAATCAAAGCACCTCATAAGAAAAAGAATGCACCATGGTACTCCCCAGAGCTACGAAAATCACTCCTCCTCAGACAACTAGAAAGACGGTGGCGACGATCAAGAACAGCCGAAAATCATGATGCATTCAAAACACAATTAACAAGACATTGCTCATCCGTATCTTCCAGTATGAAACAATATTACGCAGGCAGGCTATAGCGCTCCCTCAACAAACCTCACGAGCTCTTCCACATTGTGAAAACCTTAGCAAAGGAACCTTCTCAGGGTGCACTGCCCCACCTAGACCCTCAGGAATATGCCAACTACTTACGAAGCAAAAGTAATCAGCTTGCTCCAACCTCTATGCCCCCTACTTCAGCCAACACTCCCTACACTGTCCCTCTACCCTCACCTAGCCAATTCTCAGGCGAGACTCAACACACTCTTTCATTCTTCTCCACCCCAAATGACAGAGTCATTCAAGACACCATCTTAAAAATAAACGCCACAACATCACCTTCTGACCCCTGTTCAACTTCCTGGATAAAGTCACTACGGGCGGATCTCAGCCCATTTCTAGCTAAAATGATAGATGTATCGTTCTCTACTGGGACCTTCCTTCACACTCTGAAGCAGACCTCCATCAGACCTCTCCTAAAAAACAGCAGGTTGGACCCCTCCTTGATGGAATCCTACAGACCCATCTCCAGCATTCCTCTCCTTTCGAAAATCATCGAAAAGATTACCCAACGTCAACTACAAGATTATCTTGACTCCAATGCACCCTTGCACCCATGTCAGCATGGATTTCGTGAATCACATGGTGTGGAAACTCTACTGACATCCCTGTTTAATGCTCTAACCATAGGCCTAGACAATGTCAGACAAGGTTTTGCTTTAATCTTCATGGACATTGCCGCGGTGTTTGACACTGTTGATCATGAAGTACTCCTGTCACTTCTTAGAGAGAAGGGAGTTCATGGATCAGCCCTCTCTTGGTGCTCTTCATACCTCAGAGACCGTTGGCAACATGTTCGTTCTGGATCTTCAACCTCTGACCCCTTCCCTCAAACTAAAGGTGTGCCACAAGGCTCCTCCCTCTCCGCCTTACTTTTCAACGTTTATATGCAGCCTATCTGTGACCTCATCCACTCTTTTAACATCAACTGCCTGGTCTATGCTGATGATGTCCTTATGTATATGCCATTCTCGACAGAACTCCTGGACCTCTCCCCACTAATCAAGTGCTTTGACGCAGTCACAGACTGGCTAAATTCACAAATGCTTAAGATAAATTTTAAAAAGACAGAAGTCCTCTTCGTGACCAGAAACCCTGCATTTACCTCACCAACGTCCATCAAGGTGCGTGACGCTGAACTCCTCTGCAAGACTACAGTTAGATACCTAGGGGTTACGCTCGATCAACAACTCAATATGAAGGCTCATATCAGCAAAGTAGCGAAATCTGTCTATCATAAAATCCGGACCCTTCGTCATTTGCGTCAGCTGCTAGAACCAGATGACTTTCGATCAGTCTTTCAGGCCTTAATAATGCCTCACCTGGACTACGCCAATGCAATCCTACATGGCCTACCAAAGAGCACGATTAACCCCTTACAATTGGCTATGAACTCAGCTGCAAGAATCCTTTATGGAGCCTCCAAGAGAACCCACATCACTCCAATACTGAAACAGCTACATTGGCTTCCTATACAATCCAGGATCTCTTTCAAGATCCTAACTATGACTCACAAAGCGATCAATAACAACTCCGCATCTTCTATCACCGACCTGATATCAATTACACCCCCTAATCGAGCAAGGAGATCGACTGCCTCCAACTCTCTTGTACTACCTAAGGCAATCACGAAATGCTCTCAAGTCACCAGATCCAGAGCCTTCTCTTACTTTGCACCATCATGTTGGAACGCCCTACCATCAGGCATCAGAACCATCAGTGACCCCTCCCAGTTCAGGAAGGCACTGAAGCATCACCTGTTCTTGCAGCACTATGATGTTTCAGACACCTTCTCACACCAACCCATGCACTCCATAGTCTTAATTCGCAGAACTGCAATCTCACCTTGCACCTCCTCTCATCAAGAAATTACCTAGACTCATTTAAGCTCTACATATAGCTGCATTTAGTTGCTTTGTACATAGTTGCTTTTGTACATAGTTCTCATGTTCTCTGTTTATGAAACCTGTTTAATGTATACCCAGCTTATTGTCCTGTTCATTGTAAGCACTGATCAATCTTTGTGACGTGTAGTTTTATGTTCATTGTAAACCGCACTGATGTCAAATAGCGCGGTATAAAAGAAACTGTAACTAACTAACTAAATAAATAAATAAATAAATACAAGAGGAAAATAGCTCATTTTATTTATGTATGTATGTATTTATTTATTTATATACCATCTTTTGCTGGGTCAAAGCAGTGTATATGGAACAGAATACTTGATAATTACAATGTGGCAGTTAAACTATATATAGCATGCAGTGGGGAAAGGGGGGTGGGTCAGTATATACAAATGCTCAGTTTTTGTAGTGATTCAAGCATGTGAGAGGTATACCATATATGATGAGTGTCATGTATGGAGGGCAGGGAGAAAAGGTTATTCAGTGGGACAGAAATACTCAGAGAAGAGGTGAATCTTTAAGTGTTTCCTGAATGTGCTGAGTTCGGTGATGTTTCTTAGTGAGTCAGTAGGGTGTTCCAGGCTGAAGGAGCATAGAGTTGGAAGGCACAAACACAGGCCTGTTGATTGGATTTGGTTCTAGAATGGGGGATGATCATGGTGTTCTTTGTGGATGTGCATTTTGACCTCTTTAATTGGGGTGTTTGCAGTAGAGTGTGGAGGTGAGTGTGGGGGGGGGGGTCGGAAAAGATGGCCTTGTGTGTCAGGAGGAGGGTTTTGTACTTTATTTGACTCGGGAGTGGAAGCCAGTGGAGTTGTTTGAGTAGGGGGTGATATGGTCCTGTCTTGTTGCACCTTGGAGGATGCATGCCATTGTGTGGAGAGTGGTCCGTAGGGGGAGGAGTGTGGTTTGTGGAAGGCCCCAGTAGATAGCATTACAGTAGTCGAGATGTGGCAGGACTATGGCTTGAAAACCAGAACAGAAGTCTGATGGATCCAGGAGCTGTCAAAGGCATTGCAAGGTCTTTGCTCTGATGACATTATTTATGTGGGATTTGAAGGTGAGGCATTGATCAAGGGTGATTCTGAGGTATTTCACTTCTGTGCTGATCTTGATGGATATATTGTTCAGGGTTATGGTAGCTGGGGTGGGGGGGGGGGGAGAAGATGTCATCTTTTGTTATAAAGAGGGCTTCTGTTTTCTTATAGTTGATTGCAAGGTTGTTCTTCTTCAGCCATTTGGAGACATCATTGAAACACTCTTGATGCACAGAGTAGGAGGGTTGCTTTGTGTTAACTGAGCCATCGGCGTAGAATGGAAGTTGAGGTTATGGGATCTGATGATTGTACAGAGGAGATAGAGGTAGATGTTGAACAGGAGTGCAGAGATGGTGGATCCTTAGGGGACTCCTTGTGTTTGTTTGTATGGGTTAGAGGTGTAAAATTCAATAGGTGTACACGTGTGTACAATTTTCACCTGCCAACAAGAGCATGCATAGTTGTTCTCAGGAACATGGTTTGTACAGGATGGGAAAAGAGTAGCAATGCCCATAAGATATGCCATACTGGGTCAGACCAAAGATCCATCAAACCCAGTGTCCTGTTTCTTATCCAGGTCACAAGTACCTGCATATTCCCAAGGTAGCCAGTTCCATGCGCACTCTATAAAACACATGCATAGAGTACACATACACAATTATAACTGCCTTGAAGCAGGTGCAAGAGAATTTGTGTGCTGTTGGATACTATTGTAGGAGTCCGTTTTATAAAGGCATGGTATTTTCAATAACGTCATATAGATGCGAAAGCTGGACAGTGAAAATGATAGACAGGAAGAAAATTGATGCCTTTGAATTATGGTGCTGGTGACGAATACTGTGTATACCATGGACTGCCCGAAGAACAAACCCGTCAGTACTAGAGGAGATCAAACCTAAGCTTTCCTTAGAAGCTCAGATGACAAGACCTTGACTTTCATACTTTGGACGACACATGCGAAGAGAGAGATCATTAGAGGAAGACATAATGCTTGGCAAGGTAGAAGACAGGACCATACCTAGCACTGTGCGAGTGGTGTGGCTGCACAGGGCACAAAGGCTTTAAGGGGTGCATTTTTGCTGCCTGCCTTTGCCCTGCCACCGCCACTTTTTCTTCTCTCATTGATGGCAGGGCAACAGCAAGCAGCTGAAATGTGCCCCTTAAGCCTTTTTGTGGCACTTTAAGCAGGTCTGGTCCCTTCCTCCTCTGACATGACATCAGAGCAGGGAGGGACCGATCTACTTAAAGTACCGGCGACTAGAACATGGGGCACTTGCCCTTTCCTCCACCTCTGTCCATCCACTTTCTGCTCTTGTCCTGCTGCCAGCACCACTGTGGAGAAAACAGAGGGTGGCATCAGCCAGGTAAGAGCAGAAAGTGGCTGGATGGAGGTGCAGGGGGCGGTGTGGGGGGGGGGGGGGAGGGAACGCACCCAATGTGCAAGTCACACAGGGCGCAATTCTGGCTCGGTATGGCCCTGGTAGAAGGTCACCATAAAAGAGGAAGGCTGACAATGAGATGGATTGATAAAATAGCAGCAGCTATGGATACAACTCTATCAACAATGAGCTGCTTGGCTGAAGACTGGACAAAATTTAGGTCAACTATCGACGGCACTGAACAACAACATGTCCACTAGGAGTGTGCATGGTCAAGAAAAGTTTCGTTCATGCTCATTTGAAACAAATGTTTCCTGATTTTTTAGGAATTCTTTCATGTTCATTTAACCTACTCATTTTTTTAGGTGCACATTACGAGTGTACCATGTTTACTAAATTCTAGAGTGGGCTATATGCTGCAGTGCCCATGTTTTTCCTATGGCCACAGTGGCAGCTAGAGTGAGCTAACAGTAGAGATGGCAAGACACCCAAGAAACTTCGATGGAAACAGAGGACTTAACATCAACAAAGCATGGCACCCCTCTTTTACAGCAAGGTCTGAGGCAGAAGACTAATGATTTTTGTTTTACTTTCTAGAATCTGAGCTTGTCACAATACTCTTCTGCTAAAATCCAAATACCCTGGCTCCAGGATTCCTACTTGCACTTTTCCTGCCCTTTCTCCAACAAACCTTCCTGCCAAAATTCAAATGCCAAAGCTCCTGGCTTTTTCCAATGAACTTTCTCTCTGAAATCAAATTCAAATTTCCTGCCTTTTCTTCAATGAATTTTCCTGCCAAAACGCGAATTCCCTGCTTCAAACCCACCAATCCAGTTTTGAGAACCACTGTATATAAGAACAGACATTTACTGCATAACCACTTCACCCTTAAAGGCACAGAACGATGGCTGAAACATTGGTTTCACTTACCAAGATGTGGCATAATCCAGAAAATTGCAAAGATCATGATACTAGCTGCGGAAGCCTAAGAAGAACAGAGCTACCATTTAGTAAACATTGCCCTGTATGCATGCACAAACTTAAAAAAAACACACATGTACTATTCATAGGCATACAAGTGCACAAACAATTTGTACACACTTTACTTTTTTAGGAACTGAAACCAAATGTGTGCTCATGAATGAACATCCCTAATATTCACCTATATTGTCTTTATAAAGTAAAACCAATAACCCCAAACCAACCAAGATAATTACAACACTCAATCAAAAAATATAAGAAGGCACATTTTTGCAAAAACGTATAGGTGCTTTTCAGATGTCTCTACAAATATGATGAGTATTTTTCTACTTTCTTAAGAGCGATTCATACATGTGATACAAACACGTGCACAAGTTGAAAAAATAGAACATTATTGTTGATCAGCAGACAGATTTGTGAAAATGTTTTTTACATTTTTTTATTTGCTGTAATTTAAACATTTTTACAATAATCCTCTTATTGCAAAAATGACTCAACAAAGTGAAACATATTACAAAGGAAAACAATCACATCGTCAAACAATCATAAACTTAGCCCCAAGAGAATAAGCAAACCCAATTTAAGGAAAAAAAGAATTACATCTTCAAATCAAGACCAACTAAGAGCCAAAATGCAGTTAAGCATTTTCAGTCCGAAAGTCCATCTCTAAGAGGCGTGGAGGAAGGCTACAGATCAAGGTTCACTGTCCCTGAAAGAAACGGCATTAGCTGAGCAGGATCATAAAAAACAATCTTTTCATTCTGATATTTTTTTACACACTTACAAGGAAAATTCAGCCAGAACAATGCTCCAAGTTCCACCTCCAGGGCACATAAGAAGATACTGTATAAGTTTGGATCTTAGGAAGTTACAACAATGAAGATCCCTCCATCAGATCACATTTTTCAAAGCCCCAGTCTTATTTTGTAAAGCTAAGTTCCTCTTAACCAAGGATAGCAGAGTCTCATAACCCTTTTTACTTTCTTGCTCAATTACCATCACCCTCTGATGCAATTTCTTTAACACTTTCTCTTGTAACTTCAAATGTTCTGATTGGGATTGACTTAGTTTAGATAATAGCACTATCCGAGAAGAAATAATCACCAGGGTTTTCCATATTCTTTCTAAGGGGCCCTTTTATTATATCCCACTAAAATTTTCCACAATATGCTTTTTTAACACACAATGAGTACAAAGTCTCCATGCGTGTTAACTGGTCAAGATTTTTAGTAAAGGGACCCCTTATTTAATAATGTTAGGCTTCTGTAAAGTGGGATACATGTTTGAAATGTCAAAAAACAGTATCAGACTCATCCCACTCAGTTTTCATCACATTTTGAGACTCTCCAACAGTTGCCAAATCCTTGTGGATCTGATGATCATATTGTTGTGTTGACAGCTAAACTGACTTCTCTCCTGTGGTGCTACTTGAGAGCACTGTTTGGTTTTCTCTTGTCTCGCTGAGTTCTTCTGGGACTATCTGATCCTCCCGCACCTATTGTCATCATCAATGGCACCTCCAAATCTAAGCCTTCCACAAGCTCTAGTCTCTTCGGCCTTAGGGGAGGTACTTGCAAGATGAGGGTTAGAGAAGCTTCCATCTCTGAGAACAGCAGCAGCTCACCTTCTCCTGTCACATATTCTAGTGAGACACATCTATCACCACCTGAGGCTTCCAGCTCCTTGTCTGGATAATCTCTTATTTTACCTCCTTCCATTTGAGCTTCCCCATCAGATAAGCAAAAAAAAGGGAAAATATTGTTAAGGAAAAAGTAAGCGAGGTCCAGCCAGAATGTATCTACCTGGCAACCATTGAAAACATGGTTATTTAATCAAAATTAATGGTTTCCTTATATGGATGTTTTTTCTTTGCTGTAAACTGCGCAGATCCGCTATTTAGTATGGGATCATTGCGGTATATAAAATTGTGTTCGATTAGATTTGATCTTGCTCTGCCCTAAATAATTCTTGCTTCTTCTTGATTGGCTTTGGATTGTGCACACATTTTAAGCATGAAGATTGAAATACAGTTTAAAGACAATGACATAATATATGCACAGAGGACTTTAAATAGGTGGCTGCCCTTTACCTTAAAAATATTGACACAATTTATCTATGTAGCGCTTTTGGAGTTGCAATTAAAAAAAAATACCCCCAAAATTGAGGGAATATCATTTTAAATGTAGCAGTCATCTGAAAAGTATGGGAGGCATATTCAGTGGTGACGGTCAGCGTGATTAAAATGGCCATCACTGCGTTAAATAATACCTGAGCATTCAACGCCATGTCTGGCCAGTGGCATTGAATATCGGGGTTGCCTGGATAGCAAATTCACTATCCGGCCAGTGGCGATATTCAGCCATTTGCCAGATAGCTAAACTGGCTAAAGTAAGGCCAGCTTTCTTTTTACCTAACTTTAGCTGGTTAGGGTTAACCGGCCAGCACCTCAATATTGCTGTTGACCGGCTAACCCTTGGTGCTGCCCCTGTCCCAGCCCCGGAATACCATGATGCTAAGTGAACCAGGAATTTGCACATGTAAATAGCAACAAGTGATCTCATGCAGTCTTCCAAGCCAGCACACCTCCCCCTTGCATACAATCCCTCCCACAACAAGCCCATCCACCCACCCCATGGCAAAAATACCTCCTGGTGTCCCCTCACTCCCCACCCCATGATCCCATCCCATTTCACAAAGGTAATCTAGGTCTCTAGAGAAAAGTATAGACATCGCCATTTACAGACACCTCAGGATACATATAAGTGCCTGCTGGAAGGGGTAACTGTCAGTGCTGACATCTGGCCCCCTCATCACCCCTGACACTGATCCCAATCCCAGTCACCCCCCAGTATTCGTTCCCTAGAACCCCTTAGACAATCCGATCCTTTTTGACCCCCCTGCACGACAAGAAATCCCACAACATTCCCAAGCTAGTTCACCTCCCCCCTTGCAGACAATCTTCCCACAGGAAACCCATTCGAACCCCCTCTTCATGGCAAGAATAACCCCCCAGAAACTCCCATCCATACAACTCCCTCAACTCCTACCCCCAATCCCATCCCCAGGCTTACAGAGTGTTCCTCGTATCTTGAGGAGCAGACGCGATCCCTAGTCATCCCTGTTCTTGATGATCCTGGGTTCAAAATAGCAGCCGTGACCCAACCCTTTCAGACCGTATGTCCACTGTAATGGACGCCATGTTATTCATTGAATTCCATGTCTGTGAAAAAATTCAGGTCTGAAAGGGTTAACGGTAATCTTATGGTATTACTACTAGGGATCAGGCTGCCAAATAAGGGCAGCCTGTACCCATTTTACGAGAGGGTCTACATTTGTAAAATCTCTTGTAGAATACTATAGGAATTCTCCATATCCAGACTTGGAGATGTGAATTCCGCTCTCCATGTATTATCTAAAATCTGCCTTTAAAGTATTCATCAAAATGAGTCTGTTAACAATGCAAGGAATTCCTTGCCTTAAGGATCACTGCAGGGAAGCAGAAAGGGAGAGGTGATGGGGGTATAGTGGCTGGAAAAACTGCAGGTCTAGATAAAGAAAGTGTTGACCTGCTGGAGACAAAATACTAAATAATAGATCAAAAGCCGCAGCTGCAGAAACTGGCTATTGCAGGTCCTGTCTACACATGTATTATTTACATCCGTTTGTTATTGGTGACCTTTTGTGACTCGCTCACGGATCATGCTCCATGTCTCTCGATGTGCCACTGCTACAAACAAGGGAGCTAGTCTCTTCCTTTGGCTGCAGATTTTTCTTGGGCACAATATTATTATTAAAGTGTTGTGCAAAGGTGGCATGATCTGGCATTCAGATATTTACATGAACATTCGTACATATTTTGTAAGTGATTGCATTTCTAGAAGCACTAATTAGATTGTAAGTCTGATGAGCAGGGACTGTCTCTCTCTTGTACATGTGCGACATTGTACTGCTATACAAATGATAAATAGTAGCAGTAGTAGTAGTTGCATCACAAATATAAATGTATACAGTAAGGTGATCATTTTAGAAGCTCTATACTATGTTTGAAAACTCCCATTCAGAGGTGCCAATCACATCCATGTCCTAAGAGTCATTTTAGAGAGGTCTGAATTTATATGTGACTGGCACTATCATGTCTATGTGGTATGGGGGCGTGGAGGAGGTATGTCCGGGGTGGTCGGTAAGTGATCCCTGTGTAAAGCCACACATCGCGTGTTTATGACTGCCAGCAGGCACATCTATGTCTATACTCGTCCCCAGGCACAAACAGGCATTTGGAAAGTGCTCGTTCTGGTCAGGAGAAGAGAGTAATCTGACTCCTCAAGAAAGCATACAAGTAAATGCAGAAGCTTTTTGTGAGTTGCTGCTCCGCTGTACGTCTCCACTCACAAAATGACAGGCCGGGACGTGTCTATGGCGACAGATAGATGTGAGCATTCTGAACTATCATCACAGCCACTTCTTTAGAAATGTGCAGACCTGCGCAGTTCTAAAATCACCTGTTTCTGTTGCTACATGTCCCCGTTTCCTAGTATGTTTGCGGAGACATTTATCTTTTGGGGTGGACGTAGATTGATTTTAGAATGCATTCACCTTCTCTGCTGAACCTCGCACAGAATTTCAGACATCCTAAAAGACACCTGAATGGTCTTCCTCAAATGCTGCTTTAAATCAGCAGTGTGCTTTTTAAGGTCTTTCATGAAGTCTGTGCTATAAATGAAAAAAGCAACAAACTTCACATTTATAATATCCAATTTTATGACACTGATGTCCATAGAAATTAAATTGTAAAAGTGGGATAAACAGAAAGTTGCCTTATTAAAAAAGAAATCACAGAATGAGATCATTTTATTCCAAAACTGTTTGTGTGTAAAAGAGATAAAGCCCAGTTTTGCATATAGGTTGTCTAGGTCTGGAAAGGAACATTCACATTTGGGTGTTCAAACTTTACTCTCTATTTTACAAAAGGCTTGCTATACATGAAGCCTTTTGAAAAATGTGATGTGGAAAAAGCTATGTATTTGCTGGGAACAGTCTTTTTACAAAGAAACTCATTCAAAGAGTGTCACCTCTCAGCACTTCCACATTTATCAGGCAGATGTGTCACTTGCATGGATAAATGCTTGATTTCCTCAGACTGCATGTATGTACAAGGGGAGCTAATTAAGGATGAAAGCTCCAAAGCTCAACAGTTTGGCATTTTGAGGTGGTTTTCTACACCTTAGAGAGGGAAGCATACTTCCCCCGTCAAGCTAAGGACCAAATAAGAAGTTAGTCCACGCTTCTCTGTGACGTGAAGTTGAGGAACTGCAGATGGTGGAAAGTTTTTGATTTATTGCTGTTGCAAAATATGGAATAGATATCAGCTTTCAGGGTCCACCCAAATGTGTGTGTGTTGCAGGCACACCTGTTCTAAAATTGCTACTATACCAAAACGCGCACTTTTTAAGTGCTGTAGTAAAGTATGGCCTGAAATAGATTGTCAGGCCTTTTCTTCCAAGGCAATGGGGGGTAAAGTGACTTGCCCAAGGGAATCAAACCCTGATCTTCCGTAGACAAGGTTGCTGCTCTAACCACTACGTTACTCCTCCACTTGTAAAATTGCACCTATAAGTGTTTTTTTCACATGGGTAAATATTCTGAAATCTCCATATTCAAAATTAGACCTGCTGAAATTCAAGACTCCCTGTGCTGCTCTTACAATGAGACCTTCCAGTCTCATGCAGTACCATCATTGAGAACGCCCCTGTTGTTGTAATAGCTAAGGATTTTCTTACATTCTGTGTATATGGAGAATAAAGCTTAGTAAACTGACCCCCCCAAACAGGGCTGATGTTATGGCAGAAATTTGGGAGATGTCCCCAAAACCCACCAGCAGGCTGTGCCTCCTTCAACTTTGGGCAGGCTTGGGGCCCCTTGTGGCCCTGGGACCCAGAGCAATTACTTTGTTGCATGCCCCCTAACGCCAACTCTGGCCCCAAAGAGAATCATTGTTTCTCTCAGGTAGAGTACTGGTAATGCTCTGGACCACAGTTTTCATCCTTATGTTTTATAACTGAGGAAAGGGGCAGTGTAATCCTCCAGGCCAAACAGCCCTTGAATTGAAGAATATGTCAGCTCTGGTCTGCTTCTAACATTTGATGTGCTCTATTTTCAGGGCAAATGTACAAGCAAGGCTATCTACTCTATCGAGACAAACGGCATAGAAGACCAATGCATCTGCTGTTCAGCCACGCAAACCGAGCCAATGAAAGTGCCTCTCCGGTGTGCCAACGGCAGCCTGATAGAACATGAAATACTACACGCCAGGCAATGCGAGTGTTTATTTCACAAGTGCACCAAGTAAATCTTTGGTGAATGCAAACCTTCTCTCTGCAGTTCTGTCATTTTGAAAGAAGAAGGCTTGCAGTTTTGTTCTGATGACTGTTTCCTAGATCGACTGCAACAGAAAGGTGCCTTGCTTGTTCGATACTGACTGATTTACATTGTTTTGTAGCGTGATAAGGAATGTTAAATTCAGCACTAAAGCATACCCACAATGCCAGACCGATGTGTTAATTATGACATATAAACAGCAATAGATATACTCCAGCAGAGTGAGATTTTCACCTTTTCTATTTCAGAGAGACGGACCTACAATTATTTACATCTGTGCAATATTTCATTTTCTGAAGCTGTTTAGTTTTAATGGAAGATTATTAAAGCATCTATATCCATCTACTTTGCTGGGTGTGATTTTAATAAAAGTGATCTCTCTGGGTGATATTATGTGTATGTCTCTGCTTTATAATGTCCAGGCCACACCTGTTAGATGTAATAGCGAAATTACAAAAGTCATGTCCATCTAGTAAACCACAGGCTGAGGAAGTGTGGCTGTTTTTAGGTGCCCTGGAGGGAGAGATGTTGCAAATTGCAGCCAAATCCACCTTATCGCTTACTAGCACCACCCACAGCACAACCAAGGACATTGACATACTCAAAGTGGAAAACAATGCAATAGCAATCTGCCTAATCTACAGACCCCCGTCACCACATCCAGAGACACTGGCCACAGCACTGGAATGCGTCTCAACCACAGCAATCAGGAAACATCAAATCATTCTGGGAGATATAAACCTACCATCACTACCACTATTCCAAGCCAACTCATTCATTGAAGCAATGGAACAACTTGGTTACAAGCAAATAGTAAATGATGCGACACATAGCAAAGGAAACACCCTGGATATGGTTTTCACACCCGCAGAACAACAACCTGACAAGAGAAAAAAAACTGTAATAAAAATAACTCAAGTACCATGGTCAGATCACTACCAAGTTGAGATCAAAATGTACCTACCCATGCTATCTAGAAACCCAAAAACTGACCTACCAACACACACACGCAGAAGTTTTAATAAATACAACAGTCAAGCCCTCATTAACTCCATCACATCAAACATAGACCTGGAAAGCACTGACCTCGACAAATTAATAACCTGCTGGAACTCAGGAATTCAAGAGATGTCAGAACCAAAATGGAAAGCAACAAAAACCACCCAAAGCCCAAAACCGAACCATGGTACACAGCTACTCTTACCACACTAAAGCAAGAACTCCGTAGAACTGAGAGAAAATGGCGACAAAGCAAAACTAACGAACACAAAATAGAATACCTAACCCTGCTCTCCAAATACAAAAACAAAGTCAACCTGACAAAACGAACGCATCATACAAATTTACTAAACAAAGCATTAAACAAACCCAGAGAGCTGTTCGCATTGGTCAAATCCCTCACCAAAACGGCACAAGAGGATCAACACAACGACAAAATCAAGGTCCAAGCACTAGCAGACCACTATGCTAGTAAACTAAACCCACAGATCGGACCTAAACCCTCACCACCACTGGATGTGACCCGCAACACACCACAACCTACCATGACGACGACACAAACCCACATCACCCACTGGAACAAGTTTTGCACCGTCAAAGACAAACACGTCGTGAATATAATTGCCAACATTAACACCACAACCTCCCCCCTAGACCCCTGCCCAGCTGCATGGGTTAAAGCAACGAAAGCAGAAACCACCCACCAAATTGCTCACATAATAAACCAATCACTCCAGCAAGGTACCATGCCAACTCAACTTAAGAAATCCATCATAAGACCAATACTAAAAAATAAAACACTCAACAAAGAAGACCCAGCATCTTATCGCCCAATATCCAGCATAGCCCTGCTAGCAAAAATAATTGAAAAAGCGGTCCTTCAACAATTACAAGATCACCTGGACAACAACAGAACACTGGACGAGCACCAATACGGCTTCAGGCCACACCATGGGGTCGAGACCCTGCTTATTGCACTACTGGACAACCTACTCAAAGGGATTGAAAACAAAAAGAAAATGTTCATTCTCATATTCATTGACATCTCAGCAGCTTTTGATACAGTTCACCATCAAACTCTACTAAACAGGATAGAAGCTATAGGAATAACGGGAACCCCACTAAAATGGTTCTCATCGTATATCACCAACAGAATGCAACAAGTACAGTTTAACAACGAAAAAGCAGAAGCCTTCCCGCAAACACAGGGCATACCGCAAGGCTCAGCACTATCTGCGCTTCTATTCAACGTGTACATGAAACCAATCTGCGAAATATTCAAAAAGCATAGTATACACTATCACATATACGCTGATGATATTATGCTATACACTCAACTCGATGCAGACAATCCAAACTACTCCCAGCTAGAAGAATGCTTAAAAGAGATGCAAACATGGCTCCAACGAAACAACATGGCCGTAAACCATAAAAAAACCGAAGTCATGTACATCTCAAGAAAACCAGAATTCAAACCACCAGCCACAATCTCCCTATGTGAAAATACTTATCACACAAAGAATGAAATAAAATACCTCGGAGTAACACTTGATAGCGAACTAAAGATGGCAAAACACCTCCGCTTAGTAAACAGGTCCATTTTTTACAAACTCAGGGTCATACAACCACTAAGGAACATCATTGAAGCTACTGATTTTAGGACAGTAGCACAAGCCCTCATCATACCTCATTTCGATTACTGCAACGCAATTCTACAAGGCCTTCCAAAAAAAACCCTAAGCATACTCCAGTTGGCACAAAACGTCGCAGCCAGAATCATCACTAAAACAGGTGTGGCAGAGCACATCACACCTATGCTAATTGAACTCCACTGGCTCCCCATCATAGCTCGTATAAAATACAAAACCCTAGTGACCACATTTAAAATCATCCACAACCTGGCACCAACTTTCCTCACTAACCTAATCAACTTACAACCTGCAAACAGAAATAGGAGAACCACCACCATAAACAACCTGCAGGTACCAATAAGTATAAGATCTGTTAAAATAGCCACAAGCAACAGGGCATACTCCTACACTGCCCCTTCACTTTGGAACCAACTCCCGACTGAGTTGCGTTCAACCAATGACCTTATGGTCTTCAGAAAAAAACTGAAGACATACTTATTTCAACAAGCCTACAATGTGTCGTGAACATCAATACTTTCTTAGCATCAGCTGCTTCATCAAAATGTAGCCAATCCAAAAAAAATGTATTTCTACCACAAAAATGAAACAAGTGTAAAATTGTACATATGTAAATTCTCTCTCTCTCTCCCCCCCCCTAACTGTGTGTTGTGCTTATCCTATTGAATCAAACTATATACATTATTGAAAATGACTGGCTTTGTACTGATATCTTATAACCTTGTAAATCACACTGTAATTTCTTGAAATTTTGTCTATGATCAGACACTCCTTGTAAATCTCACTGTAACTTCTTGAAATTTGTCACTGATCAGACACTCCTTTTTACTTAATCAAACCGCTCCTGATCGCTGGAAGTAGCGGTATACAAATATATGCTAAATAAATAAATAATAAAAAATAAATAATAAAGAAAATAAAGAAAATGATGGAACTCCAGGAAAGTAATTTCACTAGTTTCGATCGGTCAGGAACAGGTTGTTCGTGTAGGAGCATGGTTTGTCTCGGAGCAGTTTCTCCAAATGGGTTAGTTTTGTACATATACAAAAAATACCTTTAGTAAATAGACTTCTAAAGTCAATTATTCTTATCGAAAAACATTTTAATTTAACTAACTCAGTAATAATGAAAGGCAAATAAGACCTCAGGATGGCTCAAACCCTACATTTAGTGAAATTCCTCACTATAGGGAATAGCTGATGCTCACATCACAGGTCAAAAGCCTTCATTACGTTTTTTTAAATTCTTAAATCCAAATTTTTTAATTTCAAATTTTACCACATTTACTTTCTCCACATCATGGCCAACTGACTGGAAAAGATCTGTGTTTATACCAATACTAAAGAAAGGTGATCCAACTGACTGTGGAAATTATCGCACAATCGCTCTGATCCCACATGCCAGCAAGATTCTACTGAAGATTATTCAAAAGAGACTACAGCCATACCTAGAACAAGAACTACATGAAGTGCAAGCAGGGTTCAGGAAAGGGCGAGGAACGAGAGACATCATTGCGGATGTGAGATGGATCCTTGAAAAGACTAAAGAATACCAAAAGGATATCTATTTGTGCTTTATCGACTATAGCAAGGCTTTTGACTGTGTAAACCATGAGAAACTCTGGGCCACATTAAGAAGCATGGGTATACCAGAACACCTGATCGTTCTCTTGCGTAATCTGTACATTGATCAAGAAGCAACAGTTCGAACGGAACAAGGAGAAACAGAATGGTTTAAAATAAGCAAAGGTGTAAGACAAGGCTGCATACTTTCCCCCTACCTGTTTAATTTATATGCAGAACAAATCATCAGAGAAGCAGGACTGTATGAAGACAACAGAGGTGTGAAGATTGGTGGAAGACTCATCAACAACCTTCGCTATGCTGATGATACCACATTACTGGCTGAAAGCGAAGATGATCTGAAACATTTGCTTCTCACAATCAAAGAACATAGTCTCAAAATGGGCCTGCACCTTAATGTAAAGAAGACAAAGATCATGACAACTGGCATAATCAACAGGTTCATCGTTGAAGGAGAAGAAATTGAAATTGTGAACAACTTTAACCTACTTGGATCAACTATCAATAAAGAAGCAACAAGCAGTCAAGAAATCAGACGACGCATTGCTCTTGGCAGAATGGCTATGAAAGACCTAGATAAGATTCTCAAGAGCAGAGATGTGTCTCTCCATACAAAGATTCGACTTTGTTCAAGCCATGGTATTTTCAATAACATCATATGGATGTGAAAGCTGGACAGTGAAAAAGACAGACAGGAAGAAAATTGATGCCTTTGAATTATGGTGCTGGCGGCGAATACTGTGTATACCATGGACTGCCCGAAGAACAAACCAGTCGGTACTAGAGGAGATCAAACCTAAGCTTTCTTTAGAAGCTCAGATGACAAGACTTCGACTTTCATACTTCGGACACATCATGCGAAGAGAGAGATCATTAGAGAAAGACATCATGTTTGGCAAGATAGAAGGTCAACGCAAAAGAGGAAGGCCAGCAATGAGATGGATCGCTACAATAACAGCAGCTACGGGTACCAGTCTGTCGTCAATGAGCCGCCTGACTGAAGACCGAACACAATTTAGGATAGCTATCCAGAGGGTCGCCATGAGTCGACTCCGACTCGACGGCACTTAACAACAACAACTTTCTCCACAAAAGTACTTTTTAGGATTCGTATTTTTTCGAATAAATATACCATAATACTTAAAAAAGAAGAAACAGCGTCTTTTGTTATGACCAAATTTGGACCATCTTATCTTAGGATGTACAGTATGAAGAGACATAACAATCATGTAAGCTGCTAAGATTGCAAAACAACATTCATCTAGTACTACCTTCATCAAGGGATTTAAAATTGATGCATATTAGAAAACATTTATTAACGGGTGATGCTACTTTGATTTGGAATGAAGTGAAAGAAGTTACATGAGTTTTAGAAAGAAACATAAAACCTGGCTCTTTCAGCATTGGTTACAAGAGGCAGGCAAAGTTTAGAAGTTGGGAGGTGGGCAGATATTATGGGATTTTATTTTATTTGCATATTATTTTGATGGAGAGAGCATGTGTATTTTTATTAGTCACCCCGATAAATAGGGATAGATATTCAGACAGGTTTTTGTGGTTTGCAGCACCTGGCAATCCAGGTATTCAGCGGCACTGTCTGGAGAGCTCCGCTGAATAACTCACAGATCACAGGAACGATTCACGGTTAATTCTGGGGCAATCTGTGAGCAGACCTAGGGCTGTCCTGGCAGCTGTCCACTTGTTTGTGATAGTCAGGAACTAACTGGTTTAGCTAAACTCCATAAAATTAGGAGGGTCAATCCGGTTATCAGCTGAATATCGCTACTAGTTGGCTGGTGAAACCGGACATTCAGTGCTGCATGCCAGTCGGGCTCTGGCGCTCATTATCTCAGTTTAGCTAAAACAGCCAGGCACTTTAGAGATGCTGACCGCCACTGCTGAATATTGACCCCATAGTGTTCTGCATTGTTTGTAAACCGTCTTGAACTGGCTTCAGTCGGCATAAGTGGTATAAAATGCCATTTTAAATTAAAATTAAATTATGTGACCCCCTTTCTTGGCAAACAAGAGAACAGCCAATCCTAGCAGCTTTTAACCAGAGATTCTCTGAGCCCCTGGATTTAAAGAGTTCAGGGTTCAGACTTGTCAGGAAGCTGCATATAAAGTGACAATACTTAGCAGGAATTTGGCATTTGACACTCTCACATTCACCCTTCTCAGTAAACAGAGTCCAGGCCAGAAACTGTGTTCTGAACCAAGGGTTTACTAAAAATTTAGGATCATTGATAAACATCTTCAGCAATTGGCAATTTACAATATAATACAACAGGTTAAGTGCTTTGTGTAGTAGCTGGAGTGCAATTTACCACATGCCTCCAAGCTCTGTAAACTATGGGGGTTACTCTGTCCCGCAAATAGCAGGGATGAACGTCCCGTTGGGACATCCATCCCCGCTATTCGCTTCCCTGCCGGCCCCGGCAAAAGCCTCCCAGCACGAACAGTGGATTTGTATGGGGAAGCCTAGATGGGGGTGGGAAGGGGTGTTCTGGAGGCAGAGCAAGAGCAGGGCATAGGTGAGCCACGACCCCAGCCGTACAGGGCCGATTCAGAGGTCAGCCCTTTATGTCCAGGACCTCGGAATTAGACGGGGGACATTCCACTTCACAGGTGGAATAAGTCCCCCTGGACGTGGCATTTCTTTGATGGCTGGTGTGGACAGGTGAGGCAGGGGTAGAGGAAGTTTCCCGCATCAGGATCCTGGCCATGGGAGGCTGTATTGAGGGTCCGGCTGTGGGGAAAGGAGTTTATCTGCGACAGCCAGCATTTGCGGCTCCTAAATGGAGCTGCGGTGCCATGGCAAAGGGATGCCATGGCTCTGTGGCTCCATTCAGGAGGCCGACTCCACTACATGGGTAGTCACCAGGATGTACAGCTGGGCAGAATCAGGTCTAGCGCCTGGACATGCAGGCCAAAGACCCGAATGTGATCCTGAAGGGGCTGTGGAATCAGAACTGGGTCTAACTTTGGATAGCCTGAGTCTGCCTGATTGGAATAGGCCTCCACACTCTTTATTTATTTATTTATTATTTATTTATTTTATTTAGCTGTATTTATATCCCGCTTTTCACCGTGTCAAAGCGGTCAATTGCGGGATACATTTAATACAAGGGCATATGAGACACATACGCTAATACTTACAGGGAACATGGGCAATGGAGGGTTAAGTGGCTTGCCCAAGACCACAAGGAGCACCTGTGGGACTAGAAACCCCAGTCCTTCCGGCCTGAGATTGCTGTCCCCAGGTGGGACTTGAACCCCCGGCCCTCCGGCCTGAAGTACCTTGTCCTAACCACTAGACCGCTCCTCCCTCTTTGGGCCCTCTAGACACTCTTTGGGCCTGATATTCATTTGTGACAGCTTTGCACCTCTATGGCGCATAGCCATCGCTGCCAAACTTTACCCCCAGATAATCAATGCCGAAATCATATGCAGCCCTAGCACTGAATATCCAGGGGCCACCGCACAGCCAAAGATGCCGCAGAAGCTACCTGGGCAGCGGCGATATTGGACTACTACCCAGTTAGCTCCTATGGGCAAAGACAGGCCAGTTTCTGCTGTTCCCAGAGATCACCTGTTACAGGTAAGTAACTGTGCTTTACCCGTGGGTCGCTAACCAGGCAGTGCTGCAATATCACCACTGCCATCTCCACTCCACCCTGATGCTAAGCGGTTAGCATCGGGGTGTGTAGTAGTTTTAATCAGGGATATTCAGCAACACTGTTTTAGTGCTACTGAATATTCCTCTTAGTGGCATTTACATGGTCTACAGCCATGTAAATGACTTTAAATATTGTGCCCTTTATCTTTAAATCCCATCCAACCCCACATCATTCTTTAACATCTGCTCTTTAATTCTCTTTCTTTATTTAGCAATGCTTATATTCTGCTTTTCACCAGATCAATGCAACGTACATTCAGGTACAGTATATATTTCCTTTGTCCCCAAAGTGCTCACAATCTATGTTTTGCATAGGCAACAGAGGGCTAAGTGGCTTGCCCAAGACCACAAGGAGAAGCTGTGGGACTAGAAGCCTCAGTCCTTCTGGCTTCAGGTTGCTGTTCTCCAGCAGGATTCAAACCCCCAACCCTCTGGCCCGAGGCAACTTGCCCCAAACACTAGGCCACTATTCCTTTTTACCTTAAGATACTGGGTTTAGGGCTCTTTATCTCACAGTTCTCCAACCCTGCAAGACTCACATACCCATCACTTGGCTACCTTGGTGTTGTCTTCTCAGTAGCCACTTCATTTGGTCCATTGCAGATGCTCATCAGGAACCTCTTACTTCTTACTGATGAACTCTTCCCTGCCTCTTGGAAGTGGCTCAAAGCCTCTAGTATCTTTATTGCTAGTTAGTGTGGCTGGTGCAGTTCCTCCTCCTAGTGGGTTGTCTTCTCTGGCTGGGATGTCAGAGGCACTTGCGCCCCCCCCCCCCCTTTAGGGATAATCACCCACCTAACCACTATACAACAGCCCATGTCAAGTAACTGCCTTTGTGGTGAGGTTCTTATACTTAGTGAGTTTTCCATTCTCAAGAGAGTTCTTCCCATCTTAAAATGAATGGCAGGAGGGACTTCCCATATTCTGGTAAATACTAGTCCACTTCTGTCTAGTTCTAGCATTAACTAGTAGGGACAGTGGATGGTGCTACTGATCCCAGTGCAAAATCCAAGTCGTGTCTACAATGGAGTTAAGGATCTGAGAAAGGCCCAGAACAATGGGCTTGTATGGTGAGAGACTAGACATGTCCATCAACACTGCAAAGTCAAAAAAGTCTTTAACATATATCCAATTTAGCACTGGCAGATTTAGTGCTGTTGGTAATATGAAAGAAACAAGACGTTCTACCCAGCAATAAAGGAACCGAATTTAAGGTGTGGTCTGCACATATAGAAAATATATATCTATCAATCCGAAACCTCTTCTCTGTCATGGTGAGATGCACACACAAACATACCTGCAAACACAATCTCATGGACCTTCTCCCACTTCTGAAAGAAGGCTAAAAATACCTCAAGAATAAGATGAAAAATATATCAACCATTCATTTAGTTTAACATCCAAGCCAATGTTTGACTCCTGTAATGTGACGTTCCTTAGCGCAAGTCTCACATGCATATCACCCGCTTTAAATGATTTCCAAGCAACGGGACCATTTTGTGGTTCCCCATCTGATACTGTAAGTCATGATCTGATCTGTACCATCAGTGTTTGAAATTGTACTTAAACCTCAGAAACTGAACACGGAATGGAGACTAGCGGGTTCAAACCCTTTACATGGCAAATCTGGGATTATGCAATTGATTTTTAAGAAACACACTCAGTGCAGGAAGGAGGGTAACTAAATTTTAGAACAAAATACTGTACCTGGAATCAATCCGTTTTAAATTCTACTATAAGCCAGGGTTTGAAGTTTGCATCTTTCTAACACATTAGGGAAAACTTCAAGACACATGTAAGAGTTCTGTGAGCAGTGAGAAATCTGCCATTTGAGTTTCACGACGTTCGCTATGACTTTCTTCATATCAGAGCTGAGTGGCCTTTTATTCCCAATGAGTAGAGCTTCTATTCCTAGGTATTTATAAATTGTAAAAGTAGGTGTTTATTTTCCAGCTAATTTGGTGATTTTTAAGGATGCAGAAAATGTTGTGTATATTGGTGTTTTCATGCCACAGGGGCTGTATTGCTGGATACCTTTACCGGTGGAATCGAACATGTATGTTCATGTCACTTAGGAGTTCCTAACACAGAAAAGACATAGAAACTGAGTGGAAGACACCAAATAAGCAGGGAGAGGGGTGAAAAGGTCCTAGGGAAGTGGTGTTTTCCCAGTGCTTATCCAATAAACACCTAATTTACTTAGCAGTTAAAACCTAAAATCAGAAGTGCTACCAATAAGTGAGCAATACCTCCACTGAAATCTCCCTAACAGGTGTAACATTGCTCCACCTTTTCCAGTTGTACAGTTGATTGCAAGATAATGTTATCAATATTTGATTGCAGGCATGCGTTTGCATGTATCTAGTGTAACTTGAGCTAGGGTATATGCAGGCTTATAAAGTGCTCAAGAAAACCTATCTATAACCAGAAGTAAGCCTGGGGCTTGCAAAGCAGATTAATTCTTTCTTACACAGTGCTATCATTTAGCCAAAAATAAACTATTTACAGGACACAAATCACTCCTGGGGGCATTTCTTGACTACCTAGCAATGATTTCCAACTGTTCTCCCTCTTTCCTTTTGTCTGCTTTTTGCTGCTTGTAAGTGGACAGACTTCGTTCTTTTTGTGATGGATTCGTGGCACGTGATGTTGAGAATTCATTCGTGTGCCCATTGTCTTGCAGGCTGATGGAAAATGCTCAAGAAGTTGCACAAAAGAGCACCATGTCTCCCTTCCTGGGTTGTTGATGATAATTCAGTTGCCCTGTGCTGGTGATTACTGAAGCAGAAGGTCTGGCTAATGAGCCTCAGCTGGTGATTTACCGAAAGGAGATTCAAGCTAGGATGGAATTAGCAGCCAAGACAATCCACAGCTTAAGCCACGTTCGAACCAGAAGCAACCAGTACACAGTTACACACCATCCTACCAGCCAGAGCTCCACTTCCAGCCAAATCCCCCTCTGTAGCATGGAGGCTTCCCCTGTACAGCCAGCAGGTATGTTTCCACATTCTTCAGCAAGAGGGCTGAGGGAACTATTTAGGAGGAGTGTGACATGTCCAGATGGGTAGCCCATTGTATCAGGGAGCATGCAGCAGGTGACTACGTTATTGCACTGTTCTGCTCCTTACTGCAAACAGGAAATGGATGTTGACATATATGGGGGGGGGGGGGTGTATTTCTTTCCTTCTTAGATTGTATGTATTTGTGGGAATTAAAAAATGGGCAAAGGTGTAATATATTTCAAGAAGGAGCTTAGGATCTGAAGGTCACACCTCAAATAGTCTTATTTAATGCATGTTAATCCCTTGTTTGGCTGTATATAATTTGTATAGGGTGGGAGCTTAGACAAGGTATACAGCTAGGTCAGTATATAGCAGCATTAATTCATTTGCTATTAAGAGATTAAGGTCACTAAACTCTTTACTAAGAACTGGGAAACTGCAAAACCAGCATGCCAGTAAACTGATTGCCAAAGGCTTTGGAAGATGCATCTAATCTTTCTGAGAAATGACATACAGGGAAAATGGGAAGGGCATTGTGCTATCGATATTTTAAAAACCAAGCTGTAATGTTTCTACAATCACAGCTAGTAGAACTCAGTGAAGATGCTGGATTTTGTGTCCTCTTCAGTAGACTTCTTGATTGAAGGCATGGTTCTGCTTTTTGCAAAATCAGGAATGCGCAAGTTTGCTTCTTGCTCATGGCCTTTCGTGATGCTTACCATCCTCAGCTTGCTAGTTAAATGGACCTTTGACTGCCATCACCCTCCTATTTAAAGTGCATTCCTCTTGGGCAGCATCTCCTGCAACAAAACAGAATGAGGTTATTCTTTGGTGTGCATGCGAAAATAAGATCAACAGATCCCCTTCTGTAGGTTTAAAGGGATGTTTTCAGAGTTCATAAAATAGGAAAGAAAATATTTGATCAGAAGGATCTTGGTATCCTAATTTATTTTTATTTTGTGTCCTTTCGGCTAGACATTTTTCGGAATCTGTTGCCATCATTTTAGCCATAAATTTGAAGTTATTCAGTAGTTTGGTACAACTAGTTCCTTAATGGAGCTCAGCTGGATCAACTAATCTTGTTGTTTCTATTTGCACTGTCTTTCCTGCTGAATGGTTGCAAACCACATTAAAAATGTACCATTTTATCAATCCTATTAATATTACCTCTTAATGAAGGACCATATGTAGGGATCCTAAGGAGACTGGATATTGACTGTGGAGATGACAATCAAAAAACGATACTAGTTTCATTCTGATATACCTTAACTGCAAATTCAGGACAGAATATTTAAAAATGAGCTCTGTGATATGCTGTCATTTCAAAGTAACCTGAAAAAGTCAATGATTTTGGCAATTGAAATGACAAAAGTTAGCAAAATATCACTTATTTAAGGGATGCTGTTTTAGTGCATGCTGAAATGTTTCAGTTCATGTTATAAAAAAGAATGCAAAAATGAAATGGACAAAAGAAAACAATATACTTTTCAAAACAAAGTAAACAAAAGAAAGGGAAAAAAATTAACAGCATTTTTTCCCAAGCATGCCCCTATAGAGTTCATAAAATGAAAAGTTCTGGCCTTTTATTCTGAACAAAGATACCAACGTCTTGTCAACTGATACTCTTGAGAAGGCAAAATAATATGGGTGAAAATGTTCCTCGTTTTCTTTGTCTCTCTTTCCTGCACAGAGACTGAAGACATATTTCCTTTTCTGTTCCCTCAGACTCTTTCATCAGAACAGCTAAAGAATGTAACATTGCTGATGTTATACAAGGAAGTAGAGAAACATAGGCCTCTTTTCTCTGTCATGTATTTGGGGGCCTGTTTATTAAATCATCTTAAGGTTTAAGGAGTAGCCTAGTGGTTAGAGCAACTGCCTAGTACCCAGAAGATCAAGGGTTCGATTCCCACTGGCACTCCTTGTGACTTTGGGCAAGTCACTTTACCCTCCATTGCCTCGGAAGAAAAGGCTGGCAATCTACTTCCGGTGATACATTGCCAAGAAAACCCAGAGGTAGCTGGGTCACTATGAGTCAACACTGACTTGATGGCACTAAAAAAAAAAAAAGGTTTTTCTCATTGAGGGTAATTTTATAAAGTCCTGTGTACTGGTATTAAAGTGTGTTTTTCTGGATATATTCCATGTCTATTTTATACAGTCAATGCACTTAACTTAATAAAATAGGGGCGACCCAAACTAGAGGTCCAGGGGTTCAAATCCTGCTAGAGGACAGCAACTTTGGACCATAAGGACTGGGGTTTCTAGTCCTATAGCTGATCCTTGTGGCCTTGGGCAAGCCACTTAACCCTCCATTGCCTTAGGTACAAAAGCATAGATTATGAGCCCTTCAGCGACAAGGGAAATATATATATATTCCCCCCCCCCTTGTGTGTATGTGTGTGTGTATATATATATATATATATATATATATATATATATATATATATATATATATATATATATACAGTACCTGAATGTGCACCGCTTTGACTTGTAGAAAAGCAGCAGATAAACCTAGATAGATAAATTACAGTATTTTATAATTTGCACATGTACTATCTGCTCCATCCATGCTGTGCCCAAACTGCATCTGCGTACAGTGAAGAGCTTACAATGATGATGCGTCCCACTGGTCCTATGCACATACTTATAAAATAGCAAACAACTCAAGTACACACAGAAAGAAGCATTTACTCACATATATCACTAACTGCACCTCCCATGCATGTGCTGATAGCCCAACTTAAAGTGCATTAAGTGCAAAACCTCTAAAAATATACTGCCACAGAAAGCAGGTGGAGGTTGATAGATTAACACATAGAAGAAAGAAAACTCTCCTCCCTTCATCCTTTACCTAGTTCACAATTCTGTGGCCGGCAAGGCTCAATTCCCGGAAAATAACATACACAGAAGGAAAAAATGAAAAGCAGCATTATCCAAAATCTTAGCACCCATCAAGGAGTCGATTTTAACCAGTCCTGAGACTGGAGGGTTCCCATCCTCCACTAGTCTAGAGTCGAGAAAGGTAGAAAGATAAGCTCATAGAAAATGCATTTTACAGAATTAATTTCAGTCCACATTTGCAAGGAAAATTTAATCAAAACAGATTCCCCCCAATCTGCAAACCGCAAAGTTTCTACTCTCTCTTTTCAGTGGATCTAGCCAAATCTGGAAACACTCTGTATAATTAAAAAAAGCTAGTGTCATGATCCTAAAGAATAACCTAAGAAGCCAGGGCCTGATAGTCAGAACCGGTGGCTAGCACTGCTAATGTGGCTAGTTGCCAACCCAGATATACAATTCCAGGGTCATATCCGGGGTCTTCGCATAGGTAACCAGGCAGCGGTGATACAGCCTGCTTAACAATCTGAGTCAAAGGTTAGGCCAGGGTTAGCTGTGCCTGTTTTTTTCTGCATATCATTAACCGGGCGGCAGTTCAATCTCACCACTGCCCGGTTATCGATTGGCGGCTCCTCCACTCCACCCTGGAACACTGCTGGCACAACCCACTGCTAAGCAGTTCACTTTGGGATGTGTAGGGAGAGCTGTCGTGGATATTTAGCAGCACTAACCATGATAGTACCACTGAATATCCGAGCCACCGCGATTATCGCCATCAGCAGCAGTCGCTTGGAATACTGGGCCCCCAGTCTCTGTCAGATTCTTCAGCAAAATGTAAATGGTGTCCTAGATCTTTCACTGTTCATCTGCAAAAGCTGACTTAAATTTAATAAATCCAAGGAAACAACAGCCAGCAGCTGATCTAACTTCTTTTAAACAAATGGGATAGGAGGCAGCGTAGTATTGTGGATCAAGAACTGGTTAAAAGAAAAAAAGTAGAAGATAGGGCTAAATGGACAATTTTCCCAATGGAGAAAGGTGACTAGTGGAGTACCCCAGAGATCTGTGCTGGGTCCGCTGCTTTTTAACATATTCATAATTGACTGGAAATGGGAATAACAAGAGAGGTAATCAAATTTTCAGATGACACAAAACTATTCAAAGTTGTTAAAACACAAAAGGATTGTGAAAAACTGCAAGAGGACCTTAATAAATTGGAAGATAGGGGTCCAAATGACAGATGAAATTTAATGTGAGCCATAAAAATGGTAAAGGGGATGGAAGGATGCCCCTATGAGGAAAGGCTTAAAAGGTTAGGGCTCTTCAACTTGGAAAAAAGACGGCTGAGGGGAGACATGAAAGAAGTCTATAAAATAATGAATGGAGTGGAATGGGTAAACATAGATTGATTTTTTACTCCTTCAAAAGGTAGAAAGACTAGGGAACATGCAATGAAGTTACAAAATGGCCCATTTAAGACTAATAGAGAAAATATTTTTTCACTCAACGTGTAATCAAGCTCTGGACTTTGTTACCAGAGGATGTAGTAAAAGCTGTTGGTGTATTTATTTATTTAACATGTTTTTTTATCGCTTTATTATTTCAGGCAAAGCAGTTTAGATTGTAACTTAAACTTGATAATGTACATTAAACAGAAACATTGATAACAGATTTTTCTGAGGCAATGGAGGGTTAAGTGACTTGCCCAATGCCACAAGGAGTTCTAATGGGAATTGAACCCTCTTAGTTTCCAAGCCAGTACTCTAACCATTGGGTTACTCTTTCACTCCCAGTGTAGCTGGGTTTAAAAAAGATTTGGAGAGGTTCTTGGAGGAAAAGTCCATAAACCATTATTAAAGAAGACAGGGAATTCCAATGCTTACCCCGGGATAAGCAATGTGGAATCTCTATACATACTGAGGCCAATTCTGATCAGGGCACATCTTGGCTGTTCAGATGTCCAAAATCTGGACAGGCTGGATTTGCACCCGATTCTGCAACCGCTGGGAGCTATATGTTCCTGCGGTTGCAGAATTGGAGCACTTGGATGGGCCAGACAGGCCCTGATTCTGAGGCTCTGAATGTGCAGCAACCTCCCAGGATATCTCTCCCTATGCTCCTGCTTGAGCCCTGGTGCCATAGCATCCCATTGCCATGGCACCGGGATGCCAGCAAGAGCACGGACACCCCAACACCCCGATACTGGTAGGTTTGTGGATATTTGAGTTCTGGGCGTTAAGGCTCTTTTAGGATTTCATGCTTATTATTTTATCTAGGAGTGACTTTTTTGCATGGTGGAGATAAACATTCATCCATAGAAAAAAAGGCCCAGCACAAGCAGCAACAACAGTGCAAGCTTCCCCCTTCCCTGTACACACCTGACATTTAGAAGGTGCAGCATTTAGAGGTAGGGGCAAATACTGTGACGGAATTCAAAATGGCATGGGACAGACACAGAGGATCCCTTTTTAGCAAGTGAAATCAAAGCAAACTTAATTATCCGTTATACTTCATAAATAGATGGGGGGGGGGTGACTTGCACGGCGCAGCAATTACTATCACTCTAGCCACCTTATTGGGCAGACTAGATGGACCATACTGGTCTTTATCTGCTGTCATATAGTGGAGTGGAGGAGTGGCCTAGTGGTTGGGGCAAGGTACTTCAGGCCAGAAGGTCAGGGGTTCAAATCCCACTAGAGGACAGCAACCTTGGGCCGGAAGGACTGGGGTTTCTAGTCCCAGAGGTGCTCCTTGTGGTCTTGGGCAAGCCACTTAACTCTCCATAGCCCATGTTCCATGTAAAATAGTTATCTCCAAGTTATAATGCCCTGTTCAATGTAATTTCAGTTTGTTCAATGTAAACTGCACTGATGCAGAATAGCACAGTATATAAGAGAATGTAAATAAATAAATATGCTATGTTAGAACAGAGACCAACTGACCACTTGTGACATTAAACTAAGCAGCCCTTTTACTAAAGTGCATTAGGTTTTTTCACCTAATATGCGTTCAGCACAAAAACGAATGCACTTAACTAGTGTTAAGATGCAGATGATTATCCTAATGCAGGGCACCATCACTGAGGGTGAACTTATCTCCACCTATTGAGGTGCTAACAGCAGCATTGACAGTACGTGAGATGTCACGCCACGCTAACCACACCCACTCTCTGCCTCTACCCGTCCATCCAGAATCTTAACACATGAGTGGCAGTTAGCGCCTGGCAATTGTCAGGCCCCCTTGGTAACAGTTACCACGAGCCCTTGCGCACTACACGCAAAAGTGGCATGCTTTAGTGAAAGGGCTCCTATGTTTTCTTCACTTTATTTTGGGCTGCTGAAAATGTAGCGCCTCTCATTAGAAAAAGAGAATAGAAAAGCAACCATGGAGCTGTGCTCACCTGGACTCTCCAGTTGTTATTGGGAATATGAATGACTTTCCGAGCCATTTTCCAGACAGAAATCAGAGATGCCTGAGCTTATGGTCGTGCTGAAATTCCTTTTGGGAAATAGCACTCCAGAAACCTGCTGATCCCAGTAAGTTTAATATGGAGTTTCTTGTAAAGGAGATGATGATAAAGCCCTGAGGGAAATTTCAAAGAATGAATAAATGAAGTGTAAGGCCTCAGTAGGAATTACCAAACATCTCTTCAGATATTCTCCTGAAAGGCCCCAGGGATACTAGCGGGCAAGAGCCGTGTAAACGGAGGGCAGTGAAAGGCAGTTCTATACCTAGTGAAATAACGTTCTGGGTACGCGTATGTCAGTATTCTTACTGTACACTCAATGTCATTTTTGGAGGACTGGGGGAGATTTTCCACCAATCTTACTTCTCTCCTCTGCTCAGTAATTATTCCTTTCTTTTACACAAAACGGTACATCTTCAAAACTGTAGACACCACACTCAAAAACCAAAATATTAATCTAATTAACACCCATCACACTTGGTAAGGACAAAGCGGCACATTTGAGTAATGCAGTGTTAACAGCTATTGTAGCTAATTCTTTAATAGAGTGAAACAATAGTTTTGGGGCTAACTGGACATGGACACAAGCCAGTAAAAGATATCAGTGTTGACAGTGAACTTCATTGCTCCAGAAAATAATTTATATATAAAACAACTTAATGTGGTATTTAGTGAGGATGGATCACTTTGGAGGACAGAGTACTTGTGCACAAACACACAGTCAAATGTTATACTGTAGGCACAGATTGTGCAGCGTGAGTGAAATTCCCATCTCCCCTTGGTTCAGTGTACTCGAGAGATGCTGCCTTCCTGCTACTTCCCCTATAAGCTGCAGACTCCCGCTCCAAGCAGCTTCAGGATCCCCCTCTTTCAAAAACCCTCATGATGCTTTTTAAGCAGCAACTCTGAAGCAGCTTGTCAGGCTGACAGTCCTCCTCCTGACCTCTGGCTCTAAGGGCAGAGCTGGAATGTGTAATTTGACTGTTTAATTTAAGGGTGGGGAGAAAGGTAAGAAGATCAATGGGTGGAAGGGGGCAAACTTTCTCTTTCCTTCCCAGTTCTCTCTCCCATTGGCACTCTCCTGTTCCCAGGGATGGCATTAGGGATGGCAAACAGCAAAAGTGCCCTGGGACTCCATACTACAGGGGCCCCAAGCCTATCTCAAGCTGAAGGAGGCACAGTCTTCAAGTAGGCTTTGTGGCCCCCTCACCAACTTCTGCCCTGGGCTCCTGCATGTCTAAAACCAAGCCTGCAACATCTCTCACTCCTCCCTCTTTCTCTCCCCATCCCCTGAAACATCCCTCCCCCCACCTTCTCTGCCTTAGAAAATATGGTCCCCCTCATGTCACAATGTTTGCCTTTCCCTGACCTGTGGCCCTCTGTCTCCTTCCCATCCTTTGTTCAGCATTTCCCTTCCTCCTTCCCCATTTTCTTGGCTATTCACGATGTCCAGGCATCACTGTCCCATCTCCAGCCTGCAGCAGCGGTACCAGCAGAGCATATAACTCCGCCCCTTCCTCCCCATAGGTTGCTGTTAAATAGGAAACCCATGCAAGCGGCAGGGCCACAACAGGGCCCGAGCCCCTGGCAGGGAAAAGGGATGGTGCAGGAGGAGGCAATATGCAGAAGAGAGAGCTCTGAATTCTTTCTTCTGGCTGGGTCACTTGGTTGTTTTTCTTTTAGGCTCGCGTCTCATGAAAGCAATGATCAGGATGAGGCTGTAATGCCTGAGAGAAGGGGGCTCAGCCTTCAGATGAGTGTGACACCTCCTAGTGAGTGAGACTTGGTATCTCTGTGCACTGAAGTTACCTTGTTGCAGGAGAATGATACCAGGCTAGATAATGAGGGCCCATGATGAGAGGCCTAATATAGTTTTAATCCAGACCTGTGCAAAATGGGGAAAAAATAGACTTCTTTGTTTTTATAATTGGATTATGCATTTTTTCTGTTTGTAAGCCCTCAGGCTATTTGAAAGGTGCTCCAGGTGGAGTTATATTAAGCGGGGAGTACAAAAAGGCCTTGTACAAATATATTTTTTCACTATAAACAATTACGTGAAAAATATTTCCTACCCTTCAATTAAATACCTTATTGTGTACTCTAGTGGGGAAAGCTTTTCAGACATTTTAGTAGGCAAATTTGTGAGGGCAAGGGGACATTAATACCCTAAAACAGAGACTTTTCTGTGGGTGAGATAAAAGGAATGCAGATTTGCCAGGGACCGAGTTTGACCTGCAGCACTCTGTCTTTTAGATTTTGCACTAACCTCCTCGACTACCCAAAACAGAGAGCAACCCAAAGCAGCAAAGACTTCCTCATCTCATGGTACAAACTACCTCAGCGTCATGCAATACCTTCCAGCTGTGCACCTCGGCAGAATCAATGGGGCTTTCGACTCTTCCTGTGTGGATGGCCATCATAATTCAGTAGGTGTCCAGCTGTACACTCTTATTTACTGTCTCTGATTGGTGAAGCACAGATCTGGTAACTGGAATTGGTCTTGGAGAGATCTGGATTCTTTGCAGATTGGGAAAATGTATTGAGGCAACATAAGAATAGTTTAGGTTTCAGGACCTCTCTCCCCTCAACCCCAATTTTAATTTATATTTGAGCAAAAAAACCTAGAAAGAGGAAAACTACAGGAAAAGGTTTGCATTATGGAAGTGGGAGTCCTGGAGTACGTTTACTGAGGACCTTCATGTTTATATTTTATATTACATATATTTTTTTATGTAAATATCTACAGAGAAGAGTTGTGAGTGAGAAACAAGGAGGTGAAGGTTTGCTTGTGTAGGATCAGCAGTGCATGAAATGGCAGTAGGCAAGCCAATTTTCAAAGGTCACCAGGTGGTCAATGCATAATCTCCCTATCCGTATATTTTCAAAACTTATATGGATAGTATGGGGTCGGTTAAATCACTAAATGGCCTGATACTATCCCTATAATAGTGGGCCAGATTAGAGGTGGGATAGAAGGAGCCCTAAAAATAATCTGGACAGTAGTAATAGGCTGAATAGCAGGACTAGTGCCGGTCCAATCACTGCATTGGATACATGTTCAGCACCGCTACTTGTACAGGGTCTATTTAATTAACAGCACGATTGTTTAGTTGAAGCTAGACACCATTCGAGCTGAAAAATGACCCTACAGTCTTCTAGATGTTGGCAAAATCACTTCAAATTAAGCCGAACTTCCTTTTATCCATGATCCATACGTGAGACTCTCCATAATGCACGATTCATTTCAGGGGGGGGGGGGGCAAAGGATGCGAGGCTTCCCAAAACTTTGGACACCAATCGGCAACTGAAGTGCTCCAGCTTTCTGTGCACTGTGCTTCTGGAATTAAATCTACAAAAAATAATATTTTTTTTAGATTTCCAACTGAATTAGGCATGAATAAAAATATTGCTAGGACCGTAACTCTGAATTGCAAGTGTCAGAACCTAATACCCCCTCTCCTTCCTGCATCCTCTATTGTTGAAGCAGAAGGCTGGCATGAACTCATTTCTGGGCCTTTGGGCTGAAAGAGAGAGAGAGAGAGAGAGAGAGAGAGAGAGAGGCTGCACGAGGGAAGAGAGACTCTCCTCCGGGTGTCAGGAGAGAAGCTGTGCCAGTGGGCCTGTTGCCATGGAGACCTCCTCTAATGGGGAAGGTTAGGTACCTAGGTAATGAGAGAACAGTGCCCAGATTTACTAAGATCTCACAAACACAAAAACATCTCTCCTTGCCGCCGTCCTACTGCTCAAAGATTTCTACCCTCCTCCCCTTCACAAAGTTCAGCAAGTGTTTGAGGGTCTCCTTCTAGCAGGGATTCAATGGATTTTATTTCGACGGTTTACAACCATTGTAAGTCAAGAGGATGACATTTGCAGAGATACCTGTTGATTTCTTCTAGTAAATCTCTGGGAATAGTTGTATTTCCACCACACAAATGGATCCAGAAGATCTTCAAGGGCTTCCGGTGAGTATAAAGTGGATCATGTTGTAAAATTTGTATAGCAAAGCAATCTACCATTGCAGAGAGGCTTACAATTGTATGATTTCCTTGCTATCATTATTAAAGTGCATTGCCAGAATTGATTAAAAAGGAAACTATCAAGGTTACAGAAAGTCGGTTGCAGTTGGTTATTGCAGTACAAAAATAATTCCATTTAGCAGGAGTTATTTTTCTCTGATCTTAATTTCTACATATGCTGTAAGAAAAAAGTGGCAAAACAATGAATAACAATGTTTTGTTTTATTTTAATTATTCTGACCCCAATACTTAAAGCAAAACAAAAAAATGCAAGCCGCCCATGCCATTGTGTTTCAAATGTCTAAACCAGGCATTGATTTTCACAGGATCCAATTTACTGAACGGCTTTCCCCATGTTGTGTATATATAAGAAAAATATTTAGTACATCTGGCTCTTGGTGTGTTTATCTAGAGATGGGTCAGATTCTTCAATGTTGTTTTAAAACCATTTGAACCATGTTTGGCAAATTATTGGGTGAGATCGCAAACTGCCCCCACTTATCTGTGGATCCCAATATGGAGATCTGCTCACATTTCTTTGGAATGCCCCTTGGAGTATTGGTACATTGGTTTCCTCCCTGCCAACTTGGATTGTATTCTCCATGCATCTGTTTTAACCAGTTGTACATAGTTAACACACATCCCAACCCATCCCATGTTACCCACCTACCCCACCCATCCCAGTTCTATGTATGTTCGCAGTTCCATACGTATATCTTCACTTCAGTTCTATGTAAAACAGCTATATGTAAAGCAGTTCCCCCTGCTGTTAATGTTCCATGTAAACCACTTTGACTTAACAAGAAAGTGGTATATAAACTTTGCTAAATAAATAAATAAAATGGTCACACAAACTCTTTAACTCATATACAAGAACAATGTTGTAAGATTATTCTCTCTCAATAGAAGGCATCATACCCTGGAAAGAGTTCAGGTTTTCTTCACGATGGATGGGCCCAATACTCGATGCTGGCAGCTAAAACTATTACAGCACTTGAACGTTAAACCCAGATACTCAATGCTGAGACTGAATATCTGGGTTTGCCTGGAAGCTAATTGGTTAGCGGCGATATTGAGCCATTGCCTGGTTAGCTCCCATGGGTAAAGATAGGTGTGGTAAAATTAGCCTATCTTTAACCGTGGGTCACTAACTGGGCAGTGGCTCAATATTGTCGCTGACCGGTTAGAGATAGGCACCACCTCCAGAATGCTCCCGATGCTGTGTAGCATTGAGGCATATAGCGGCAGTATCTAGGGATATTCAACAGCATTAACTACTTAGAGGCACTTAAATGGTTTCCAGGTCTTTAAACCGTGTTACTGCCTTTGAATATTGGGCCCAATATGTCTAGAACTTTTGCAATTTTGCAGAAATGATCCATAGATCAGAAAATTTCAAACTAATTGTGCATCATAATTTGGGTAGTTTGTAGGCCATGATGCAAGGATGAGGATAGATCACAAATTTTGGATAAACTGATCTCTCATTTTTCTTGTTTCTAATGATTATGTAGTTATATTCCATTCCCCTCATTTTCCAGGTTATTAATAATTATATAGATGGGAATCAGAGGAACAGAATAAGTGGTCAGCACTTTAGCGATGGGAAGAGGAAAGTGGATTATGTCTTAGTCTACCATTATAGAAAACGCTCATCACATCACAATGATTCTCCGGAGGCAGCCCAGCAGCGTCCAGTCACTGCTGCAGCCATCGTATCCAATGGGAACTCAGTAGGCTCCAATGAACTGAGCAAAAACCACTCAGAGGTGCACCTCCCTGGGGAGTCTCAGCATCAAAACTACCAGAACCACCAGAATCAGAACCATCAAAACCATCGGCAGGAGGCAATAGTGATTGAACTCAGTCACCAGGATGCCCTGGAGGAAGAGAAAAGGGGTCAGAGGGAAGAGTTTGAACGCAACCTCATAGATGCTGGCTTGGAGATGGAGAAAGACCCTGAGATCCTGGTAAGAGGGCCAATGATTGCTACTTTTTTAGGTGGAGGGCAAAAGGTTACAGGAGTGCTAAGGCTGAGAAGTATTAGAAAAGATCCTAGGAAGCAAATTTGATAACACAAACATGGTGGTCTCTTCATCAGACCACTGGAGTAGTGCAGAGGTTTTCAGATATGGTTCTTGAGAAATCTAAACGAGTCTGGTTTCAGAATATCTGTAATCAATATTCATGGCTTATAAATGCATACATATAAACTAGTTAATTTACATTTATTGGTTACTGGGAGGACCAGCCTGTAAAATCATTGGAGTAAAGGGATACTTAATAGGAAGGAGAACGGGGCACATGGTTGACGAACTGAAGATGGAATCAGCCTCTTAAATTAGCAGTTTTGCCGGATGAAATATAATTACTGGTTTAGTGTAATGTCTTCCCTGCCATAATCATAACACTACCCAGCATGTTTGGCGCCATAGTTTGCAAGATCCTAGCCCTTCACCATGTCATTTTAACTTTACTTTTAGGATTGTCTTTCAACACCTAAAAAAAGTACTTTGTTCAATACATCTGGCAGTACAATAATGTCTCCTAATGTGCATCAACTGGACCCAAATTTGGAGGGACGATCTATTATCATAGTGCTGCACAGTATGCTCTTGAAAATGACCAGAACCTGTTGAAATTCAGATCTTTTTCAAAAGGGTAATGGTGAAACTTAACCCTCCATTGCCTCGGACAAAAGGCCTGGCAATCTACTTCCGGTCACACTGCCATGAAAGCCCAGGAGCGGCTGGGTCGCCAGGAGTCAGCAATGACTCGAAGGCACACATTGCAATGCAATGGTGAAAATTGCAAGAAAATTTGTACATATGCATGTTTTTGACTCCCTTCCTTGTCTGCAGTCTTCTCATATCTACTGCAGGTCTTTTTGTGTGATAGGAGCCAGTTTTGATGGCACAACTAATACAGAAAGATGTCACATGATGCTACATGCTTTCAACTGTGCTGTACACATAATAGGTGAACATATCCCTCTAAGCAAGTGGCTTCCCTCTGTCTGATTTAGCCAAGCAGATCCACAAGGTGGGCTGGGGTGATGTGAAAGCATATTTTTATGTTTTTGGTTTCTTTACAGAACAGCAACCATGTCCTTTCCATTTGAATGGAAAAAAGTGGACAATTGGCTATAGAACCTCCAGCTCCTTCGTTCTTTAAGCATTGACATTGATTACCAATTTAACTTAAAGCTTATCTGTTTTGCTGGGTGTTTAGGTACATTGGATAAGGACTAGAATTTGCAGCTTGTGCCATTTCTTTGGGGGGGGGGGGGAGAGATTTTTTTGGAATCCTTAAGGCATGGTGACTTTAGGGGTTTAGTCCAAACGTCATTTATCTTTCCTCACAAATGAGAGTGAAACTGACTTGAAACCAAAAAACAAATGGTCTTCAATTATCCTAGAATACATGTGAACAGGGTGGGATTAACCCTTTGGTGGGCCATTAGAAATCGAGTATGTTAGGCCCCCTATGGTAATATACAGAGTGGCCCAAAAAAAGTGAGAACATTTCATAGCATATAAGTTATTTAAAAATTCAAAAAGACAGATGTAAACGATTGACAAATTAAAAAAAAAAAGATGGTGACTGGAAATTGTCGAAATAAAGATGTTATATAGCTAAAAAAGGTAAATAAGTAAACTATTTAAGCTTTTAATTTACGAGATGTTCTCACTTTTTTTGGGTCACCCTGTATATGCATTTTAAAACTCTCAGAATTGGGGTCCTGCGTGATTCCGACTGCAAAGGGAAACCATCTGAGATAGAAGCAGGTTGCTTGCCAACTTCTCCTGCTGAATGACGACAACACATGAGTGATTGCTGGGGGGGGGGGGGATGGGGGGGGTGTATAGATGAACCTGTGCATGTGGTGGTTCTGGTTTATGCCCAGTCTTCTCTCTGCCAGCAGCTGACTCACCAAGGCAAAAATATGCATTGGGAACCATTCAGTTAGCACTTCTGAGAGGACACCTTGGAAACACTTGGTCCCCTGGGCATACACCTAGTTTGCCTAGACTTCAGTCCTGCTCTGCACATGAAACTGATTTCAGCTACACTGATAGGAAATGCTCTATGAGAACCATTCTGTCTTCTCTGGTATAGCTTTGAGAATATGGCATTTCGGGAAGGAATCATATTTACGCAGGTTTTCATATATTATTATATAGTTAAATAGTGAATGATGACAGATAAAGACCAGCACGGTCCATCTAGTCTGCCCAGTATTTTAGAAATTATTCACATTTGTTTTGATTCCATTCTCTTGTTATGTAGTGATCCTGTGTCTGTTCCATGTCTTTTTGAATTCCATCACTGTTTTTTCTCCCACTTCCTCCTTTGGGAGGTCATTTAGGGGGTATTTACTTAATCAGCCTGATTAATTGACACCCCCACTTCTAATCTCTATAAAAATCCACTGCATGGTAGATTATTTGGACTGTTCTTCTATAGGCTATTGGGGAATATGTCTCATTGAACTATTTTGGAAAAAAAAGAATTTTCTATAAAACCTATGGGAATAATATTCAACTAGAGCGGCTGTTATACAAAGTTAAGTGCAGTGAAATTTGTAATGCGAAAGGATCAGGCCACACCCAACTGTTGACAGAGCAGCAATGGCTCCGACTGTAAAATAAATAGAATCAAGTTTAAGATACTGATGTTTGTGCATTGCGCTTATGATTCTGTTTGTCCTCCTTACCTTTTCCCTTCCTGATTCCTAACTACCTCAAAGGCATTTATGATCCTCTCCAGCTAACCTCCTCCCAGATCCTTCCTTTAGATCCATCAGCTTGAAAAAGACAAGACCAAGCACATTTGCATTTCAAGCTCCTCCCTTATGGAATTCTCTCCCATTTGCTATACTATAGGAGAATTACCACCAAGATATTAAAAAAGCCGTGAAAACATAATTTATTTTCAAAACTGATATGCAGAGCATTTGTAACTTTTAATGATTAGTTTCAATTTATTTTAAGGGAGATTTTTAGAGCTAGATTTTGTCTCTTTTCCTTCCCCTTTTTTTTTTCCATTAAAATAACTGTCCAATGGAATTAATGTTGTTCTACTGCATTCCCCCTCTCTTTTGGTTACATAAGAACATAAGATATGCCATACTGGGTCAGACCAAGGTCCATCAAGCCCAGTATTCTGTTTCCAACAGTGGCCAATCTAGGTCATACGTACCTAGCAGTTTCCCCAAGGGACACAGGTTCCACAATGCTTGTATTGGTTCAAGCATTGATATCCTGGGTCCCTTCTTAATAATGGCTTATGGACCTTTCCTCCAGGAACTTGTCCAAACCTTTTTTAAACCCAGCTACACTAACAGCCTTTACTACATCCTCCGGTAACAAATTCCAGAGTTTGATTACACGTTGAGTGAAAAAATATTTTCTTTTATTAGTCTTAAATAGTTTCCCCTGTAGCTACATTGCATGCCCCCTAGTCTTTCTATATTCTGATAAGGTAAATAATCGATCTACGTTTACCCGTTCCACTCCGCTCATTAATTTATAGACTTCTATCATATCTCCCCTCAGCCGTCTCTTTTCCAGGTTAAAGAACCCTAACCTTTTTAGCCTTTCTTCATAGGAGTATCCTTCCATCCCCTTTACCATTTTGGTGGCTCTTCTCTGAACCTTTTCTAATAACTCTATATCCTTTTTAAGATACGGTTCTTTTATGCTACTATGTAACAAATTTTTTTACCACACTATGTAGATCTAACTTGCTATACAGACCCTTTGGTTTCACGGAATCTGTAAACTGCTATGAAACCGCATGTGGGTCAATGGCACTATCCGTTTACCCGGAACACCTTCCTCAGGGGGGTTAGGAACTGACAAACATATCACAAAACATATTAAAACATATTAAAAACACGTAGAAATGTAAAACATTAAATAGACATATTCAAGCTGCACGGGCATGGAAAAAACAAAAAATAAGAACAAAAAATATGTATAAAACCACAAACTACATCTTAAAACACTCAAATCGATAAATAATTAAATAATAAGAGCAAATATAAATAAAATCTTACATATTAAAACCATAAATAATCTTGTGCATAAAAACAATGGAGATGTAATGCAAAGACGCAGGGCAGAAAGCAGACTCTCAAAAAACCTTAATAACAATCAATACTCACTAATGTATATCGCAGGAGAGATGTATATATGTTGAAATGTAGAGGGCGGTCACCGTTGACAAACAGTGAAGTGGCCTTGTAACTACAAATCTCAAGGTACTAAAACACAATAGCATCTTAAGGTTAAAATACATTGTAAAATTTCAGCCTGAATTTAGAAGATCAACATGTTGTGAAGTGGACATATAAAAATGACATAGTGCACATGTGAAAGCTCAAAAGAAAAGTACCTGACATCTTAAATAAAATCTATAACACTAAGGGGGATGTTTACTAAAGTGCGGAAAACGTGACTAACGCGCGTCATACGACGTTAACGATCGTAAGTGCCGTATAACGCACGTACCGACGCGCTAACGACCGTTAACATCATACTACGCGCGTTAACCGTAGTTAACGATCGTAAAGCTCCGCGGCGCGTTAAAACAGCGCAGAAGGTGGAGAGTGGGCGGAGAGAAGGGGTCAATGGGCGGAGAGTGGGCGGGGAGAGGCTCCCCTCATACTAACGCGCTGAATTTCAGAGCTCAATTCCAACGCGAATGAAAACCTGTCGTTAAAGGCATTTAAAGGGAAGAGAAACCATTTCCGTCAGCAATGTACAGAAAAACCGGGGAAACCCACAAAACGTGAGCAGTGTGATACATGTGCACAGAACAAAATTTCACATAAAACGTTAAAAATGACCACAAGAAACATTTTAAAAAACATAATTCAGCTGGGCAACAGTGATAGCAATGGGCAACAAGGAAAAACACTCCCTGGAAAGCACCAAAATAAAAAGAAATGATGTGTGGAAGGGTCTACGCTCCGCAGACCCTTTCAAAGAGCATTACATTGTAATGGAGCTGTCCTGGGCGTGTGGTGTAATGTTTCCCAATGATATCATTGTTGCCCAGCTTGGTTATGGGTGTGTGCCCCTTTTCTGAGGTCCTTTCTGAGGTTTATGTGCACCTTTGTCTGCATACAAGGTAAATGAGGCCACAGTAAACCTGTTGCAGAGCAGGGTTTCTGACTCGTCAGGTCGGTTTAACTAACTCCAGGGACTGCACTGTCTCTGTGGCCACAATGTGGTGCAACAGACACAGCCAGTGCCTGTAAGACCAGAGGGTCACAGGTTCAAATCCCAGCTGGGGCTCCTGCCAACCCAGTCCCCATAGTTTTACCCACCACTAAACAGTGATAGTAAAGACACTCCTTTATTGCTGAGAACATACGCATGGCCTATATTTTACCACACCAAACACAGACACCAGAAACAGGCACATTACCTAAAGCAGAGTCCCGCAAATGCAGTCCTGGAGGGCCCCACACCATTCCGGTTTCATGCTGCCTCTAATAAAGATGCCTGTGCTGCATAGCTATGCACCACCCCCATGGTATGCAGATGTAGCTCATGCATATTTATGAGGGACAGCATGAAAACCCGAACAGTGTTTGGAACACCAGGACTGGAGTTGGGGAACTCTGCCATAAAGCAGCAGCCAACAGGGACACCCACCCACCCACAGGCCCCATTGGCCAATGCCACCTGGAGAGGCAAGACATTGGGCCCTGCCTGTATCTCCCAACACTAGCAGTTGCATACCTTAGCAATGCCACCCTACACCTGGGTATATGGTACACAGCTATCAAACGTTTCCTATGATAACTGGCAGATATCAATTCCTACGTTAAGCACATTTTGCTCATTGATCTCCACCATAACAATCATTGTGATGTCTGCGGTGTGCGCTGCAGGTCTGGTCTCTGACAGTGTTCACCACCCTGGGGAGTGACCCCCCAACAGTCTTGTGTACCATATCCATGCCTGTACTATGCCCAGGACTGGTGTGGTGGGTATGGCTGCTGACCACCTCTATAGTAGCACAATGCTGGCATAGGTGTGGGGGTGGCTGTCTGTCTATCCAGTGTGTGGTGGCTGCAAACACCTTCCACAGCCCACACTGCCAGCAATGTTGCCAGTATTGGGCTGCCAATGTGCATAATGAGGAGCAAGGTACCATGGGTATAGGCCGGACAGGGTGGCCTGGCCAGGGTGCATCTGCACAGGGCATAGGGCAGTGACAGGCACATTGCAGTGCCCGGCCACCACCTACACAGACAAGGTGACCTCAGTATATCCTGCTGAGAGATCACTCTCACCCTGACTGTGCAGTGACCACAGCATGGCTAAGCACTCCCATAGTGCTATCTAGTATTTCTCTCATGTGATAAATCTGGGTTTCCTTTTGGGGCCCAGTCACTGATGTATCTGCTTGCTGTGTATGCTGACATCCCAGTTCTGGGTGCAGGCATCTCCACTGGGCACTAGCAGACTGTTTGCAGCTGGTAGGTGTTGTGATGGAGTGGCTGATGGCTTGCACCAGGGGAATATCAGATAGTGGTGGGGTGCAGCCTAATGTCTGTCTGCTATTGTGTTATGGCTGTGTACAGAGCTGCATTGACTGCCCTGTGGGGTGTCTGTTCCTCAGCAGGACTAGGGTTAATGTTCCCCTCTACTGCCACCTTTGCAGTGAGGTAGACTGTGGAACTATTGATGGGAGACCCTGCTTGCCACCCTCAGCCCTGGGGGAGGGGGGTGGTGGTGCATGGGGGCTACACCTGACTGAAACAGACAGAGATGTCCAAGGTGGTCCTGCAGAACCTACCTATCTCACACATTAACACTGCTTTGGACCTACGCCATGGACGGTGCTGTGGACCTGGTGCTGGGTGCCTCACTGCACCCTCAGGGTGAGCACAGTACCCGCACAATGTGACGGTGTGTAGCTACTCTGTGCCAGTACAACACATGGTCAGTCCCCCCTACCAGGCCGAGGTGCTGTGGGGGTGCATTCCCCATGGTGTGTATCTGTGGACAGCTGATTTGCATGTGCAGTGCATCATGGGTGTGACTGGCACAATCCAACCCTGTGAAACCCCAGCAGCTGCTCACAGGCTCTGATAAACCATAGGCCATCACACGTACTTCTGCTAGCATAATGCATAGGTGCAAGACACCCTACAGAGTCTGTAAAATAAGATGCCCACACTGGTAAAATCACACGTACCCACGCACGATTGTACGCGTGCAGCTACGCACGAGGCTACGCATGTACCAATGCACGCACCAACGTATGTGGCTAGGCACACTCCGAGGGTGTTTTCCTGACACCAATACTCAGCGTAACGAAAAACATGCCTCCTCTGTCCCCTGTAATGTACAGGGTGATGCCTGGGACAGCCTTCTGCGTTAGGCACACTGGGGCCTCGAACCCATGCTGCCTGTAACAGCGGTCAGTACCGTAACCATTGTGCTACAGCTCTGTTTCAGTGCTTTGTGTCTGTACGTCTTCTTACGCTTAATGCGCAGTAACGCGGCACGGCGCCTGGTAACGCTCGTTAATTTTTCTAACGCGCGGTAGTGGTGACGATGTACTGCCCATGTCCTTATTTGGGGTTTCTTTCACTACCGCGGCTCCTAACGCGAATTGCACTAACGCAGTTTAGTAAACATACCCCTAACATTACATGGCCCATATACCCAAAGGGGTCGAAGGAGTTAATCCCTATACCTACTAGAAAACAGACTACCTCCTAAGTAATAGTGTGTTTTCTAAACAAAAGCCGTTGTGACAAGCACACTATAAGAGCATAAATAATGCAATTAGCAATGAAACCAATATAGTAATAAAGTCAGGATATTGTCCTTAAACAGATAAAATATATTAAGACAGGAGAAAGTGACTATATACATGACATAAAAGCACCGTTAAATTGGTTAAAACAAAAACTTTAAAAAAGGGGTGGTTACGATCTCATCATATCGGCACCGACTGCAGTGTAGTAGTAAAGTAAGAATGATATCTTTAAGCAAAAAAAGATGAGTAGCCAAAGAGGTAAAAGGTGTAAGAGATCCCTAAGACTGCCAGAAAAGGTGCAGAGGAAATCCAGAGTGCTAGAGGCCCTTTGAAGCAGAACATCCACATGGCCCTAAGCATAAGCAAGCTCCTCTTTGCCCTGGCTAGTAGCCTCTGCCTAAATCTGGGCCTGCTACAGGTATTTAGGGGGTTATTCTGAGCCACAAATATTGGGGATGGACGGCCCGATGGAATGTACATCCCCGCTATTCGTGGCTTCACCTAACCCTGAATAACTTTCCTGCCGGTTGTTCGGGGAAGTTAGATGGGGGCGGGGAATGGGCACCATGGGGCTGGAGAGTGGGTGGGCAGTGGGCGGTCGCCGGTCCCGGACATACAGGGCCTTATTCTAATGTCGGTCCTGTATGTCTGGGCCCAGTAAAATGTCCAGGGAAGTTATTCCACCTCCGAGGTGGAATAAGTTCCCTGGACATTTGTTTTTTCTGCTGCCAGGGCGCAGATGGGGCAGGAGGGGGGTCGGGCTTAGAAGGCCAGATCGGGGATCAGGCTGTGGGAAATAAACCCTTTTTTCTTGGCAGCCGGCATCGTGGCTTTTAAATGGAGCCACGGTGCCATGAAAACATGACGCCATGGTGCCGCAGCTCCATTTAAAAACCACAACTGAGTTAGCCAGGTCCAGTCCTGCATGTGCAGGACTCTTCTTGATTCTGATCACGTGAGGCTAGATGTGCCCCGCGGGATCACAATCACGATCTCCTCTGTGCGTCCGGTTCAGACCGGTTGCACAGAGGGGATCTACATCTGAGACAGAATCGGGCCTTTAGTATGTAAAGTTTGCACCCAAACTTCATCCAAGAACATGCTTATGGGGCTCATTTTAAAAGCCTTAGCTGCAATTTGGATGTCAAAAAATGTGCATGAGGACATCCAAATCATGGAGATGCCACCTGAGCCATTTCACAAATGTCTTTTAGAGATGTTTCTGATGCAGGGATAGCCAAGTGGCCAGGGGCATGGTGGACATATATATTGGGTGGTGCAATGGACTTAGATGTCCCCGCTCAATTTCAGAAACGTCAGGGATCTCTGTGACCGCATCCAAGTTTAGACCTGCTCCAGGCATGTGCTTGATTTGGTTGAAAAACTTGCAGAGAGTGTAGAGAGGATGGTAGTATTCTCCACAGTCACAGTTATAGGAGCAATGGGATTTGAGCCCTGGTTTCACTGGTCCTAGCCAACTGCTCTGACCATCAGGCTGATCCTAGATACCCCCAGTCTTGAATACTGAACTGGGGACCTTTATGTAGACACACCACACGTGTCCACATCGAGCAAGTCCACGTATGTATAAGCGTGTCTGAGCTTGGGCACGCCTGCTTTTTTTCAGACGTTCTGACTTGGATGTCATTTGTAAAATGTGCCTTTGCACCTGCATCATGTAAACTCTTTGCATCATCTCATCATAGCGTGTGCTTTTACGAGCATAATCCCAGGATAATTTTACAAAATGCCTTTCATGTATGGAAAAGTTGATAACATCATCCCCTGCTTGTGTAGGTCATTTCTACAAAATTAAGGCACTCTAGGAATGGAGACTCTTCCTATGTGACCAGTATTTTTCTTATATCTGATGTACGCGCTCTTAGCACATACATATGATAACATAAGAGGTAGTAAGAGGCATTGCCTTCATGTTTTAACTTTCAATGTTGATGTTCCTTGTCCCAAACCTGCACTGGTTTTGCTGCTGAAATTTCTGTTCCTTGTCTTGTTTGGAAGTTACTTTTTTGCCTTCTGAGAATGTTCTTTACTTACACTGCAAACAGTAACTTCAGGAAGTGATTGCCTTGTTGTTGATCATGCAGTTCTATTGCTTGGAAATGTTTGTCGTGATTTGCACTGCTATGAAAGTTTGTACTCTCTTGCACCTCTGTCACCTTTGCTGTTAATTAGCCCTGTTTTCCTTGGATTGGTATTAACAAGTTTCTCTCTCACCTCTTAATGAATCTATCTGGGGAGATCTTGCCAGCTTTTATTATTTTTTGTGAGAGGTAAAAAGGATGTAAGACAAAATTGGTCTTGCTTTTGGTTTTGGAAGACCTGCAAGTGAGGAGGAGGAGGAGGGTGGACATTCCCTTTAAACCTTGATCAAGACATGGCATCTTTCATTCAAAGATTTTGGAACTTGTGATATTTTCTATGATGCTTCTTAAAGTTTAAAATTATAGGGGGCTAGTTACTAAAGTGTGTTAACGTTAATGTGCATTAATTCACCATTAATATGCCTTATTAATAACTAGATCCAATGCATGACAATAAATTAACATAGTTAATGTTAGTGCATCTTAGTAACTAGCCCCATAATCCACTGAGCAGGACTGTCAAAGAAGGCCGCATCCATTGGGTAATATTTCTTCTGCTTTTTAGCCTTTATTAAATTTTATTTTATTTTATTGACCCAAAGATGAATGACACAAATATGTATGATTTTCACTAGTGTCTTTCTCTCATTGGATAGTTTTCAATGACTTGATTGTGTTAGTTGTCTTGAGACAAGAATTTAAATGCTGTAGGCATGATGTAATTTTTATTTATTTATTTTATTTACATTCTCTTATATACCGCGCTATTCTGCATCAGTGCAGTTTACATTGAACAAACTGAAATTACATTGAACAGGGCATTATAACTTGGAGATAACCCTCCATAGCCCATGTTCCCTGTAAAATAGTTAAGTGGCTTGCCCAAGACCACAAGGAGCACCTGTGGGACTAGAAACCCCAGTCCTTCCTGCCCAAGGTTGCTGTCCTTGAGTGGGATTTGAACCCCTGACCTTGCGGCCTGAAGTACCTTGCCCCAACCGCTAGGCCACTAGGCCACACCTCCACTCAATGTCACAGTAATACTGACGCAACAGAAGGGTTTAAATATTTTAATAAATCTAGAGAAAAAAGGTTTTCTGGATGCAGTAAGATGAAGAATGGAAGTAATGTCAAACTTTGGTAGCCATATTGCTGCTGGAAAAAAAATCTGTTCTCTTTAGGTAGATTGTGGTTCCTTTTGAAGGACAAATAAAATGATGCTGTAGAAGAGGAACTTCTAAGGCCTTCCAAACCTCTTCAGATATGTCAGAGGTCTATGTGGCCTTAAACTCATTTGCAACGATATTATTTACTGTGCGTTGTAGAATTTCTATGACTTCTTGTCTCTGAGCAATATTTTCCACTACTAGATACTGCAAGAGAGCTGCCGCTTTGATTTCATGGAATTAAATGGAGAAAGGGATTTGGATAGTCTTCTATGCTGAGTTTGTCATTTCGGATGCCTGGAAAGCTGCTGTTTTCATATCCTTAGTTCCAAGTGTGAGAGCATGCTCCTGGGAGACAGAAGTATGTCACACTCCTCACACAAAGTGATGACAATTAATTATTGTCCTGTTTAAAACGAGAACTGTAGGAGCAGAAAAGCAAACTGCAATGCTGCGCGGTCTTCAGTACTGGCATAACGAGGGTAAATCCATTTGAAATTAAGCAGAACATAATCTTGGACACCGGTTCCGATTGTCCCATCAGAAACCAAGATTTGAGACTTATACAGAGGCACTGTCACCTCCTTTCCTCTGCTGGCCATTACTCTCTCTGTGCATCCAAATATCCTTTTGGCTTTTGCTGTCACCTTTTCTATTTGTTTATCCACTTTAAGATCATCAGAAACTATCACCCCAAGGTCCTGCTCTTCTTTTGTGGAAAGAACTACTTCACTCCCTATACTGTATTGCTCCCTTAGGTTTTTGCAGCCCAAAATATGACGTTGCATTTTTCAGCATTACATATCAGCTGCCAAATTCTCGACCATATTTCAAGCTTTGCTAAATCCTTCCGCATATCATTTACATCTTTCTGTGTGTCTACCCTACTGCAGCAATCCTATGGGGATAATTTTATAAACTTTTTTCCCATGATAAAACTGTTTTTAAAAAGTATGCAGGGGTTATGTATGTAAAACTACCACGGCGACAAGCAGGTGCATACTTTTACATGATCCATATGAAAACATGCTTTGGGTTGAGCTTGGATGGACTACAAGTGGACTCATGAACTATCCATGTACACAAGTACTTTGCATGTAATGTTTCTGGTGCTCCTGAGCAGGCATAAATGTCTATAACTTCAACCTAGCCAATTAGATCCTGGTAATAGAAATGATATGAAACGGTGTCAGTAATGCACACTTAAAACAGCGCAGTAGAACACTCATGTAATAGATAGAATGCTTACAATGTCAGCACAAAAACAAATACTACTACTACTACTACTACCATTAATCATCTATATAGCACTACAAGGTGTACACAGCACTGTACAGACACATGGAACCCATTTCTTGAAGCAGGCTCTCTGGGCCATCCAGACGTCCCTGCTGAAGGAACAAGACATTCCCTTGGGAGCCAGAATCGGGCCTGAGGACAGCCTGGCATGTCCCTTCTGCCTGCAGGGACATCCTCCCCACAGGCACCCCAGACAACTGTGGCTCTGGCCTCCAAAATTCGCACCATCTGACCCTTGTCTGGCCTCCTGCCTCCTGGAGTGGGCAGCGGGGACCCCCCTGGGTGGCTCCGTGCCCTGATCCCATGAAAAATACTGCTTATGCCACCTCTGAGGTGGTATGAGTAGTACAGCCCAGCAGACACGGCAGCATGTACAGGACCGTGACCTTAATTGGCCCTGTACATGCTGCCGGGTGGCTTGCCCCCTCTCTGCCCCGATCCCCTCCCCTCCAGTCCTCCGCCGGCTCTCCCCATTCTGGAGCACAGAATGTATAGGGAGAGCCACTGCAGGAATGGGATTTAGGTGGATTGTGGGGCCGGCCCAACACGATGTTCAGCCCCACAACTCACAATCGTGAATGAAGGCCATAAGCAGCAGAGGAGATAAGTATAATTAGGATATATAGGGGGTAACCTAGGCCATCTAGATTTATGAATGGACGATACATGTAAATCTAAGTATTTTAGTTATGTACACATGTAAATAGTCACATACACACGTAAATGATGTGGCTTTTATTTTGGAAGCATGCACGTACATCCGATCACATGTCCTTTCATTGACGGTATTCACAGGGCAGCACAAGGTTACATGTCTAAACTATGAAACCCTATAATTTATGCACGTCCTTACAAATTTAGATGCCAGCGCTAGGACCGGTGTAAGTGATCACACCTTAATTAATGCATGTTTTTGGCCATTTACACTGGTATTTCATAAAGCAAAGAATGCACATGGTCAACTTTATAAAATAGGCATGAATGTGCAAAATAACATTCAGGGCTCAGTTTTCAAAAGGGCCAATATTCAAACGCTGTGGCAGTCAGACGTGGCACTTAAATGTCAGCACAATCCCTATAGAGGGATCCATAAGACATGGGGCTTAAATATCAGCATCATATTCCGCGGCAGTTTCCGAATAGGAGCTGCCGCTGAATATTCGGATTGAGTGCTGCCAGTACCTCTCCAGGAGTTCAGCTAGCACTTAACAGGATAGCAACTTAGGCCTGGTCCTGCATTAGCGATGTGGGATGGTATCAAGATAAATAGAAGTGGGCGGTTACATTAAGGGTAAATTCCATGTACAATTGAAGAAAGTAAATGAAACTATCTCACTCAGAGGTGGTGCAACAAGCAAGCAGAAGAAGACTGCGTAATAGGAAATTTGGGCATCTAAACTGGGAATCGGCATATACACCCAAACTTCAAACAAACTCTTTTGGATGCAAAATATGCCCCACAATACTTGGAAACACTTCCAGTTTCTTATTCTGCCTGTCGATCCAAAGCAGCTTGCTTTTTTCAGGGTCCAACTTCAGTTTTGCAGGCTCCAACTATTTTGCCACAGCCTGCAAGCAGCCAGATAAATTAGACACAGCTGCAATTTGATTCTTTCCCACTGTGGCCGGGAGCTGGATGTCATATGCAAACAGGAGACAGTTGTGCCAGAGCAATGAATCACTGTGACAAGGGATGCCACTGAAATGTTAGAGGGGTGACAATAGGGAACTCTGGACTACGCTAATTTTCAAACCTGCAAGAGGAGCAAAGTTGTGAGTCACAGTAACCGCAAGCCTCGAATCCAAACCTCCCTTAATCAGGAAGCAAAATATCATGACATGAAGTGCTGAGGTGATGACAAGTCACAGCAGTCAGAAAAAGCACGAAACCTGGAGAATGTTTCTTTGTGAATTATTTGTGAAAGCGTCACATTTCTGTGCCTTTTGTCTTGAATTCCCTCAAACATGCTAACAATTCATTATTTTTCAAAAAAGAGCTTGAGACCATCCCATTACTTTCAAATTGTTTTTGTGAAATTTGCAGATCTTTTAAACGTTTGCAGGCATTCTTATCTCAAAGCTTTGGCATAACAACGGACATGACTATTGTTTTTCTATCCTATTCCACATTAGAAGTGGCTTCTTATGAAATTCTTCAAGTAACAGGAAATTAACATGTTCTTTGCATACACTGAGTCATGATTAAGAATCCTTGCTGCTTAGTGTTAACGATTTTGGTTTTATTAGTGAAGAAGGATGTAGCAAGTCATTTGGGCAAGTTCCTACTTCTGAGGGCAGTCTGGGGCAGTTTCTGTTAGCTGCAATGACAGGGCCAAGGTTCAATGATGTCCGTTTGACCATCTATCCTCAAAACTGTCTCAAAGTTCACAGCTAGCTGAAATTTTCATGAGTCTTGATATGATTAGATTCTGGAAAGTAGTCAAAGTTCAAAAGTCTTGATTACCTCATTTTATCCTTGCAGGCCAGTCTTTATTGTCCGACTAGATCTGAGCAGTATAAAACGAATGAGTAATGTGGTATCAGTTTATGAAGGTCTTTCTCTGGGTGAAGACCATATTCAGTCTGTGCTCTTCCATTTATTTATTTCAGTTTCTAAAATGCCTTCAACAAAAGATTTGAGGTGATTTACAAAATCATAACATTATTACATGCTCATATACTGGAAGCTGAGTCAGATCTTCTACTCCCTGGATAATTTGGGGCTAGGGGTGCTGCAGAAGCAGGGTTCACAGCCCCTGCAGAAGAGTGGCATCATGGTTAGCACTCAAGGGTAACATCTAGTGTAGATTTTGGGGTCATGATTGCAGGGTTCCATAAACAACCCTTGTACAGTATAAGGCAGTTGGCCCAGTACCATCTCTGAAATGACCAGACTAGGCACATGGGAGAGGGGAAGGGGTTAGATATTCTTATTGATATATAAAATTGTATAGACCTGCTTGTTGAACAGCCATTAAAAATGGTTTACAGATATAAAACATCATATAACATAAAACTTCCATTGCCTCAGAAGAAGCCAAGTTATTAATGTCCCACTTTAATGTACATTTCCAAGTTTAAGTTACAATGTAAGCCGCTTTGACTACTTTTCCTCATGGGTGGGAATAGCAGTATCAACTTTTATCCAGGTATAAAGATAAGGACAAGAGTTGTGTGGTAAAGTCTTCAAGTTCCGACTGCACGGAGTTGAGGGAGTCCCCATTTGTGTTGACCAGCTGCCGAACTAAGTGAATTTCAGCCAGTATCTCCTTAAGGCCCTCATCTTGTTCTTTGCTGGTGGCCTTTTTTGAGGAAAAAGAGACTCTGGTTTCGAGCATTTAATGCCCTGGCTTTGCCCGGTTGAGTAATCCACTTTCCCGACTTAACTGTGGCCATAACAGCAACAAGTACTGAGAAAGAGCAGCGTTGAAAGCAGGGTTCAGAGGATGGAGGGAGGAAGATTCTCTGAAAGCCTTGGCAGTACTTCTTCTAGGCGACCGTCTCATTCTGTGGTCGGCTCTTGCCCCTCTAAACCACTTTGACTAAATGATAAAGTGGTATAAAAAACTTGTTACATAAATAAAATAAAATAAAATAAAACAGCAAAAACACAATAAAAATACATAAAAGCACAAAACATAAGATATAAATGGAGGGAAAGGAAGGGAAGGGATTTGGATTTAGCTCATGTAGTTTTTTTAGGAGAAAAACATCAGCTACTTGTGAAAGAAGATGCATGGCAGCAAGATCCCATCCCTAGTTCTGAATGAGCTGGAGACACACGGGAAACTGCTGGGCCAATAATACAAAAATAATGCTTTTGGGGAATTGACACTTTTTCACTTTGCAGGCATTGCAAACTGCTCAGCCAAAAATTCATCAGTCAAAACGTTAGACCGTTTTCTTAACAACAAAACAGACTGAAAAATGAATCAAACTATTACTAACAGATGGCAGAGAAGTGCGTCCACAAACACTCACAGTGATTTTTCAATTAGCAACGAACCAGCAGCACAATTGTCACAGCTTATTTCTCACTTCCAGTCTCTAAAAGTGTTTGGAAAAGTGTCACACTATCTCTGAATGTGTAAATTGTCCCACAAGTGGAAAAAGTATTTAGAAATTAAAGGAAAAACCCTGCCTTTTAAATGACGCTCCGAGGCTGGTTTGTGTTTAATAAATCATGTAAGAAAAGAAGCCAATTTGGTTTATTTCTTGTTAGTAAACTTTGTACTTGCCAAACGGAGAGAAGAATATTTCTAAGCAATTGTATATTTGAATTTATCTGAGTTGGAAAATAGATCACGTTGTATAAAACTCACATTTTCAAAGTTACTACTCATGCTATCAAATTAAAAAATGTACTGTAAAATCTTTCTTTTTAATACTTTAAGAAGCACCAGTAATTTCCCCTGAGCATCTGGTAAGACTCATGTTAGTGAGAATGTCATAAATGACATCTGTCTCTCTCACCCTACCCACCTTGCTATGTCATTGTATTCAATGCGTAGGCCAGTGGGACCCCCATGCCATATGAGGTCATTTGTGTCAAATAAATCTGACTGATTTCTTTGATTGGGTGACTAGAGAATTAGATCAACGATGCATATTGGATGTAGCTTTTTTAACAAAAGCTTTTGATAGTGTCACGCATAGCAGACTCATTAATAAACTGACCAGTCTGGGGGTCAGTCCCAAGATAGTAGACTGTGACAGACAACAGAAGGTAGTTGTAAATTGAAATCACTCACTTGAGAGACAGGTCATTAGTGGTACGCCTCACGGATTGGCCCAGGGGCCAGTTCTGTTCAGTATCTTTGTGAGAGACATAGATGAAGAATTAGAGGGAAAGGATTGCCTTTCTGTGGGTGACACAAAGATCTGCAAGAGTGAACCCTCCTGAGGGAGTAGACTGAATGTGAGGTGATCTAAGAAAGCTCAAGAAGTGATTGAGTATTGGCAGATAAGATTCAGTGCCAAAAAGTGCCGAATCATGCACTTGGGGTACAGAAATCTGCCTTAGAAGTCATATGAAATAAGACTAGAGGATTTATATATGTTTACTGAAGATGAGTTGTTTAGACAGGGGAACTATAGAGAAAAATATTACTAATACACAAAAAAACAATGGGCCCAATATTCAGTAGCAGTGGCTAGCTGTTCTAAAGCGGTTAGCTGTCACCATTGAACCATAGACCGGGATATTCAATACCAAGGTCATATGCAGCCTCCAGCCTTGAATATCCAGGCTGGCTGGATAGCAGAGAAGCTAAATAGGCAGCCGTGATATTCAGCTGCTATCCAGTTAGCTTCTGCGGCAAAGGGTAGGCCATCCTTTAAGGTATCTAACTTTTGCTAATATATTGCCACTGCCAGTTATCGCCAGGTGTCACCTCTGCTGTACCCCCAACATATATCTAACCCCTCAACTCTCCCCAGTCTCTCCCACACCTGTCACCCAGCCCCACAGGCACATACACTCATAGGGATACACGTCTACCACTAGCCCCTGTAGAGAAGTTATGATAACCTGGGACATTACCATTCCAACGGATAAGAAGCTGGGATGTGAGGAAACCTGACATAGTGGTAAAGGATACCAGAACAACATTGATAGTAGAGGTGTCAGTTCCAAGCGATTATTCTATGAACTGTGTGGAGAGGGAAAAGTTCCTGAAATACAAAAAAATACAATCAGAGACCAAGAAAATGTGGCAGAAAAATTCAGAAATATTTCCCATTATATTGGAAGCCACAGGCCTGATTAAGAATTTCCAATCACACCTTGATAAATTACTCATACTTGTTCCATCTTATGAACTCCAGAAGGAAGCAGTCTTTGGCACTATGCAAGTACTACGGAGAGTCCTAGAAGTAAATATGAGACAATAAGATCATACTCCACATGCCTTGCTTAGGAGTGAGATTCATGATTATCATGAAATGCGCAAAACTAACCCATTTGGAGAAACTGCTTCCAAGTGACCCCATATATTCCCCCCTCCCCCCCCGACTCAACCATATCTATTTAGACATATTATGCCATGTCTTTGTTCACCAAGTCCCCCACAAAGACATGCCTGAATGGAGGAACCGGAAAGGGCCACTTTTCAGCTTGTTGAATTTTGCAGTAGAAACATCTTTTAGACACTAACTGATATTTAAACCAGTTGAATCCTCCACTATGAAATCTGCTGACTCAGAGCTCTGCATCTCTTGAGCTTGTAGTCTTCTTCAACTGAACTACCCAGGTGCTAACTATCTCTGTAGACTAAAATTATTTTCTTGCTTTTGAAGAATTGTGTTCCACGATGAAGGATGCTTGGAATCCTCCAGCCTAAAAAGTGTCTGCTCCCACTGAGTTCAGAAGGGTGATGATCACCTGGGTGAACGACTGAGACAAACCAAGAATGTGGCTTCTTTAATTACATTTGATTAACAGCATTTATTTGGGTTTGGATGTCCATGTGGAGTAGAATAAATTAAATAAGAGTAAAACATTTAAATAAGAGTAAAACTGTATATAGTTAAACATTCTATGTAATGAATATGTACATCTCTGTACAATTCAATTCCCTGTTTAATGTAAACTGCCTTTGAACCTTGGAAAATGCGGTATAAGAATGTTAAATAAATAAATAAATATACTAAATCCATCACACTAAAAAATAAGTACAAATATCTTCGTTATCAGTTGCTCTCAAGTGATAAAGCATCAGCTCTGTGATCCTCTTGCGCTAATGAATATCTATAATCATCTAAGAATTTCCTGATTGATACACAATTTGTTAGTGCTACACCCAAGGAGAGGCAAGTTCAAATGTGGAACAAGTGGCTAAAAGAAATACGATAGAGATAAGATGAATATTTCAGTAGCTACATTAGAATCTAATCAATGATGTTCAACAACTTATACACTGGAGTGGAACAGTCCAAGCTACTAATGAAAAGTGAGGCTACGTTTCTGGTTCTACCTTCTGTTTGATCAGCACGGCACATTCCTGCCTGAGCCCATCACGCTCATTGCATGCTAAATGCATGCTGTGTGATGGGACGGGACATGGGCGGAGAAATGGCTGTGAACTGCAGACTGTAGTTAGCGCAAGACTTTATTTGGCAGCTTGATATTTAGTAGTAGAAGTGCGAGAGTACCATTATGGCTCAGAGGTGACAATTTGATCCCAGGCCGCAAACAGGGCAGGAACAACTGGGATTGCTCCTGCTTCCCGCTAGATGGCAGGGACCCCAATAAGAGCTGGGGATGTATTAATGATGTGGGGTGCAGAGACTGGGAGGGTTGTTGGCAACATATTGGGGTGGTTCTGGGGGAGGTGGAGGATTTTTGGAAACATGTTGGGAGGTTTGGGGGATGTTCTTGATGCATGAGCCCATTAGTACACTTAAGACATTTATTTATTTACATTCTCTTATATACCACACTATTCTGCATCAGTGCGGTTTACATTGAACAAACTGAAATTGCATTGAACAGGGCATTATAACTTGGAGATAACGTTTTTACAGGGAACATGGGCAATGGAGGGTTAAGTGGCTTGCCCAAGACCACAAGGAGCACCTGTGGGACTAGAAACCCCAGTCCTTCCGGCCCAAGGTTGCTGTCCTCTAGTGGGATTTGAACCCCCGACCTTCTGGCCTGAAGTACCTTGCCCCAACCACTAGGCCACTCCTCCACTCCTCACACATGAGTGCTTACCTCACCTTCTGCCCCAAATATGAGTGCTATAAAATGGAGGCGTACCGGTCATGTCCTCATGTACCTAGCACAGGTTTCATGCCACTTCCACACTCGTTTGATCAGTGCGAGGATACTGAGGTGACAGTAAGCGCGCCCTTGCTAAGTGCGGCATTTCCAGTGAACGTGCGCTAAAGACATGTGTACTAGCTGTGATGCTCACGCTCTGCTCTTGAAGTGGCCAGTCTCTGCCTCAACCCCAGCTACTCGGGAAATGCTGGATTTTAAGTGCAGCCACATTTTTGGCATGTGGTAAACCTTGTGCACTTGTCAGGCGCTGGACCCTGGGCCACCTGGTAGTGCAAGTAAACATGCCCCTTAGTGTCCTTGGTCAGTTTCTACCCTGTCTGGTAACTGCAGGGCAAATCCTGGCCACACACCCCAGCATGCATTTGCAGCATATTAATTTTACAGTGAACGTGGAGTAAGTACAAATCTTTGCCATACTTAAGTAAACAGGCCTCAAAGAGCTCAATACTGAAAAGCATTTATGCAGCGGGTACTGACCACATAACTGCTTCTTTAAACATTTTGTCCTTTGGGGGACACACAAATTCTGGCTGTACAAGTTGCTAATTTTCTAGAATTTATGCATCGAATTTGAGGCAGATGAAGGAAAATGTTATACAGTGAAGAGCATGTTTACTAAACTTCACTACCCGGTGGCGTGGGACTTAGTGTGTGGTTTGGGTATAGTGCTAAAAGGTAGCGTGGGCCCTTGTGGCAGAAGCCCCATGCTACCCTGCTAGTGCATGTCAAAGTCGTGCATGGGAGGAAGAGGACAGAATGCAGCCATTGCCAGTGTGTAATGTTAGTGGCCTGTGCTAACCGCGCTTGGTACCCTTAGCATGGGTGAACTTAATGCCACCTCAGTGGGTGGTGTTAAGTGTGCCCGCATGCCGGCTTGTGCAGTGCCAAATCTAGGGCCCTTGCTACCTGCAGGGGACACAAAGACCCCACTGAAGTTAGCGCTGAGCCCCTGCACTGATAATGCAGCCCACATGCCCATTATCGGCACAGGGCTTAGTAAAACTCAGCAGCTCTGCAAATAAATAAATAAAGACAACTTTGAGCCCCTGGGTGAGAACTAGTTGGGGATAGTACCACGTGCTAACTGTTAATGCAGAATATAATGCACGGCAGTTAATGTGATTTCAGTTGAGTGCATCTCTGTTACGTGCAATGCAGTTAACGTTCGCTAAGTGTACGGCCGCTGTATTAGCTCTATGGGAAGATGCCGGGCAAACCCTCAGCAGTTAACGTAGAGTCTTTGCTGTAACTGCACATTCATTTTGGCATTAGCATATTGTAATTGTAAAATGTTAATGCAGCTTAGTAAAAGGAGACTTTAAACACACAAGTGCCAATGCATAAACAGCAGCTATAAATTTGTTACTTATATAAATTTATATTTGTATATTCAGTGGCAGCATGGACCTGGTTGTGGTCATTGACTATATGCATAACTCTAAAGAGATATATTTATATTTATCAAATTTTGCAGCAGGCCTGCCACTAAAGCTTCACCTCTGAATACTGCACCTTACATGGAAACATGAAGGAAGCTTTGTTTTTCCTGGAAGTGGTTGTATAAAAGGAAGTGCTTAGTCATAGAAAAGACAGTAAATAAGAGGACTTAAATTGATGGCTGCAGTGATTGATCCCTGGTGAATTCTCCTTCTGGGGCTTTTAATTACCGAGCTTCAGTGTTTATTATACAGTCATGTCTGTAAAGGAACAATGAGGAAGCGTATGCTGGGGGTTTTTTTCTGTGGGAGCAATTTGTTTGCCATTAACGAGATGAAATGTGTATGATTCTGAAGGATCTCTGTCCTTTAAGAGTCTTTTCTTATTGATGGGTTATTCTGGTCCACACAGGTATGGTTTTCAGGATAAACAGAGAGAAGGTTCCACACAGGGGTCCTTGGGTAGACTTTCAGCTTAACATAGTAACAAACAAACCTGATTCTTGATCCTTCTGTATGCAAATATACTTGATAAATAGCCATTATGAATATCCTCAAACTCAGACATGATTGCAGTCCTCAGGGACTAGAAATAATGCCCTTTTCTTATTAGTGTTTTACTGTTTATTTATTTTATTTATTTATTTATTTAACAGTTATTTATATACCGCTCTTTCCCTAGTATCAAGTGCGGTTTACATGGAACAGTAGGTTAATTGGTATGAAATATGAATGCATCTTATTCATATTGGAGTGGAGGAGTGGCCTAGTGGTTGGGGCAAGGTACCTCAGGCCGGAAGGTTGGGGGTTCAAATCCCACTAGAGGACAGCAACCTTGGGCCGGAAGGACTGGGGTTTCTAGTCCCACAGGTGCTCCTTGTGGTCTTGGGCAAGCCACTTAACCCTCCATAGCCCATGTTCCCTGTAAAATAGTTATCTCCAAGTTATAATGCCCTGTTCAATGTAATTTCAGTTTGCTCAATGTAAACCGCACTGATGCAGAATAGCATGGTATATAGAGAAAATAAATAAAATAAATAAATAATAAATCTTCTATGTGTGATAAAATACAAGCTTACATCTGTAAATTATAGCAAAGGATTACACACGTACTGTGGGAGTTTTCACCAGCAAAAACAGCTTTGCTTATGCACTGCAACACCTTTTCATTGTTCCTTGTTTAATGAAAGATAGCACAACCAGCAAGGACACTAGTTCAACAAGACACCAGTACATTTGCTGAAGTCCTCTTACTACTTTCTAGATCCAAGTAATTAACACTGAATTATTTTTGAAAGGAAAGGACTTCTGTGGCAGCATTTCTGAAGCCGTACTGTGACGATGTTTCTCAGTAGGAAAGACCCTCAAATGGTGAGTGGGCAAGGTCCACAAACAGGTTCTCCATAGCATGGGGCACTCTGAGTCCAGGGATAGTTAGGATTGGGTCTTCTGCCTGTAACAGCCATCCCTCTTTCACGTTGAGCCCTCTGGTCCAGGTGGCTGCCAGATCTTTGCTTCCAAAATCCAGGATACAAGATGAGAAGCAGAAACCAGAGGACCTGAAGGAACAGGAAACATGAGCGCAGGGCACACCCAAGAGGAGTGAGGCAGGAGTAGAGCCACAGCCCAGCAGGAAGCAATGCAGGATCTAGGAATGTCCACCACGATGGCGACACCATGGTGCAAATCAAGCTCTGAAAAAGAGATCTAGCCAGGGTTAGTTATATACAGATCTATATATGTATCCAAGCAAGGTTCTTCCACGAACTGATCCTCCTGCAGACTGGCAGAGGAACCTCATTGGTACTGGAGCACTCCCTAGCCAGTCTGACTTTTAGGATGTCTGCAGTGAATATGCATAAATTAAAATTACATGCACTGCCTCCATTGCATGCAAATCTAGCTTGTGCATATTCATTGTGGCTTTCTGAAAAGCAGATTGGTAGAGGGTTATTACAGGACTGGCTTAAGAACCACTGCCCTACTGCGTATGAGTATCGTGATCATCATCGGCATAAACTAATTCTCTACAATCCATTCTGATAATTTAACACTGTCTTTGCTGACATTTCCCTTGGTCTTATTTTATTTATTTTTTTATACACATATATATACCGCATCTTCCAGAGTTCAGTTGCGGTTTACAGTGAACAACAATTAACAAAGCAAGTTTGTTTTACAAGGAACGTCATATTATAAGTATACTGATTAACAGAATATAATTTACAAGGAACGTCATATTATAAATATAATGCTTAACAAAACAGTATATGTATTGAGGAGCAAAGAAATTAACTAGACAGAATATATTGTCTAAACAATGTGAGATAATTCAGAACAGAATAAACTATATACAAGTATATATATATGGAAGTGTAAGGACCTAAGATGTGGGATCATTGAAAGTGTTTAACTAAATGTGCTATCTGAGTGAGTTGAAGGATTTTTATTTGAAGCAGTCGTATATCTGTTTAGCCTTTGTCTAAAGCGGGTGGGGGATTATCTATGTAACTGGAGCAGGCCGGACTCAACGCTCCCTCAAGGCCTTCGACTAGGGCTCCGCCCTAGCTTTGCATCCCCCCACACCACCCCCCCTTCCACAAATACTCACACACCAACTTTATGGTCAAACGCATGGTCGCAGCTTTAATTAACCAATACAACATATAACAGTAAACAGCTAGTAACCATAATTGTTTTAGCCCAACGGAATGAGGCCTCACCAGCCATGTCTATAGCAAGGTGGGGCCCGCCTCCGCTTTCCCCACTTCTCTCCCCCTCCGGGCACCCGACTTCGCCTTATCATTAGCAAAAGCCCACCCAGGGGTTCTCCGGGTCGGGGGTACCCCACCCCCGTCCCAAGTTTAGCCAAGGCTCTGGACCCCGGAACCTCCGGGATCCCACCACCGGCGCGGGCAACCTGTTCACCCACGCACCGCCCCCCCCCTAAAGCTGCGACCAGCGTGCATCTCTCAACACTACCCATTCCAGGGCCTCCTGCCAATCGTTTAATAACAAATCCATACGAACACATGACCAGCCTGTAAATTGTATATATTGTTATTGTATATAGTTACCCTGTTAGCCAAGTTGAATTTCCTGTTCATATGTAAACACAAAGTACTATTGGAAATGTGTATGTTTGTTGTTTATTGTAAACCGCACTGATGCTGAATAGCGCGGTATAAAAGAAACTTTAAATAAATAAATAAATAAATAAAATAAATCCAGCCCCACCGGGGACAAATGCACCCCATCGCTACCATATAATCCCGCACAGTCCACCTCCACCCAAGGATGAAGTACTTGGTACCCCCCATGTGCACAGACCCACCGGCCAATCTGCCTGTTAATTTTTGTAAGTCCGCGAGACCAACGTCTCTGGTTGCGACAACTAGGCCGCTGTATAATGTCCGACCATATCAAGAGGACGCCGGGAATTAACTGCTTGACCTCTTCCAGATCTCGCTGCACCGCTCTGATCAATTGCCGGCAGGTCCACGTCGCCAGATGATTGCCGCCTAGGTGAAGTAAGATGAGGTCCGGTGCCTGCCGCAGTCTCCTGTGGTGCCACAGCAAAGGGAGCAACTGCATCCAACGTAGGCCCCGCTCACCCAGCCATCGAACCGACACTGCAGAGGGATCGAGTCCGAGATTCACACCCGCCGGTCGAATCGCCGCTCTCCTGCCAGCCCAATGCACATAGGAGTGGCCGATCTCTATCTGCAAAAAACTCTATCTGCAAAAAAGAAAAGAAATGATGAGCCCCCCCCACCAACCCCCCTGCCCTTCACATACGTACATATCCCTGAAACGCCTTAGAGCGCCATCGCCCAATGCGCTGCACCTCCTGATCGGACAAGCCCGCAGCCGCTGCGCTCGTGGCTGCCCCTATGCGGAAGGAATGGGAAGCAACGGGATGCGCCACCACCTCGCCCACCTGCCGCAATGCCATGCGAAGCACCGCAGACACCTGGAAATGAGTCAGCAGCCGCTCGTCCTCATGTATAAAGATCGCCCCCTCCGCCGCAGGTCGTACCTGCAAGTAGTCCCGCAGTGCCGCCACTGCACAGGTCGGTACGCCTTCCATCTCCTGCAGCACCACCCACTGGCCCCGACCTTGCTGGTCGGTCTTCGAACGGGCTAAGAGCACACCGATCCGCCCATTCTCCACCCGCACATGTTGGCGCTGTAACCCACTCTCTTTTCCCGCCTTCCTGGAGGGCGCCACTAATTCCCCCATACGGAAGGCCCCAAAGAAGGCTAGACAAAAAAACGCTTTGAACAGCCTTGTTTCGTAGGCCGAATCCGCTACTCCCGGAAGCGCTCTACATAACTTCACCAGCAGGTCGTGCGTAATCGCTCCACCCCCGCATCAATTTCTGAGTTACAAACCCGCACCCTTCCCGTAAACACCCAGCCGCCCTTGCAGAAAACACAAACCCGGCTACATGGGCACGCACCGCCGCCCTGGACCACCCTTCTTCTTTTGCAGCCACAACATAACCGGCCAACATCCAATCCGATACCGCATCCAGTCTCCATCCTCGCTCCCGTAGGAAGTCCTCCACTTTCTCACAGCCCGTCAGGTACGCTGCCCAAGTACTTTGCGCCACAGAAGCACGCAACAGCCTCAGCATCTCTGCAGGCCAATCCTCCACAAGTGCTCTGGGTCCCGCAGGCCACGCTCTTCGGCCTCCGGGGCCAGTCTCCGAAATCGGTCCCACTGAAAACGAGACAAAGCATCCGCTATATTATTAGTACACCCTGGAATATGCCGCGCTTTGATCACCACATTCAACCGCAAACACGCCAATACCACCTCCCGCATTAGCTCCGCCACTGGAACACATCTCGGACTGTACTGGTTAACAACGCTCACCACTGCCTCGTTGTCGCACCACCATAGTACTCGCCTGTTACGCAAACGCTCCAGCCACAATTCCAGAGCTACGCGCATGGGAAACAACTCCAGAAAAGCAATATTGGCGACTAAACTCGCGTCCAGCCATGCCTGCGGCCACCTTTCCGCACACCATGCTCCAGCAAAATAGATACCTAAACCCGCCCCACCAGCCGCATCCGAAAATAACTGCAAGTCCCTGGACGACAGCTCAGCCGCCATCAGCACGGAAGTGCCATTGAATTCCTGCAAAAATATGTCCCATATCCGTAAATCTTCTTTCATAACGGAGGACATCCGAATCCTATTGTGTGGCTTCCGTACCCCCGCCATCGCCTCTGCTAACCTCCTCAGGAATACCCTACCCATCGGTATGATCCGGCATGCAAAATTCAGGGACCCTAGCAATGCCTGCAATTCTCTCAACGTCAACTTCCTGGAAGCCAGCGCATTGGCCACTAAGACCCGCAGTTTCACTACTTTGGCATGTGGCAGCCTTGCTACCATTTCCCACGAATCCAGCTCTATCCCCAGAAACGTGATCGTCCTAGCCGGCTCTTCTGTTTTACTCTCAGCGAGAGGCACCCCCAATTCCCGAGCCAAACTGATGAAACCATCCAGCAGCCGCCTGCAGTCCCCGGACCACTCATTGCCTACAAAGAAAAAATCGTCCAAATAATGTACTATTTATTTATTTATTTAGTAAATACTTGTATACCGCTGTTTCCTACGATCAACAGCGGTTTACTTTACAGAATCATAATGCATTGTATAATACATTGAGATTTTTAGTTTTACATTTTGATTAGACAATGATTTACGTAACACGGGATAAACAGTTGGATACAATATACAGTTGATTATTATAGCACACAGATCAGGGTATACATTTTATTTCAGTAGGTTGGGGGGCCAAATATACATTATATACAGTGTTGACTTCCAAAGAGTACAGGCTAACACATGACTATATGCTATTAGATTTTATGCTGTCGCGGGCGGTAGAGTTCATCTGGTTGAGGTAGGGTATTGCAGTTAGATCAGGTTGTAGTGGGTTTGAAACAGATATGTTTTAAGCTTTCGTCTAAATTCAGTCAGGCTGTTTGTGAGTCTTAATTCATGCGGTAGTTGGTTCCATTGGATTGGCGCTGTGTATGTGAACGCCCGCTTGCTTGTTTCGGCCTTGACAGATCGAATGCTTGTCGGGATACACAGGGTGTTGAGATTCGTAGTTCTCCTGCTCCTGTTGCATGGTTGGATAGTGATTAGGTTATTGAGGTAGGATGGTGCGATGCCATGGATGAGTTTAAACGTTGTGATGATCTGTTTGTAGATGATGCGGGCGGCCACTGGGAGCCAATGCAGGTCCATTAGTACTGGGGTTATGTGGTCGGTGACCTTCTTTTCCATGATGACTCTTGCAGCCACGTTCTGGGCCATTTGCAGGATACTTAGTGTGTTCTTTGGAAGCCCTAGTAGAATGGCATTGCTGTAGTCCAGGTGTGGAATGATTAGTGCTTGAGCAACAGATCTAAAGTCGGATTTGTCGAGGATATTGCGAAGTGGTTGTAGAATTTTGAGTTTGTAAAAGATGGCTCGGTTAACTGATCTGAGGTGTTTGTCCAACCTGAGATTACAGTCTAGTAGGACTCCTAGATACTTTATTACAGGCTTCGTGTGGTATATGTTTTTGTTAAGAGTGACTGTGGTGGGTGGGATGAAATTGGCTTTCTTGGAAATGAACATGACCTTTGTTTTTTTGTGGTTTATTGACATGTTTTGCTGAAGCCATGATTGGAGCATGTCAAGGCATATTTCTAGTGGACCAAAGTTAGGCTGTGTTATGTCAAGCTGTGTGTATAGCATCACGTCGTCGGCATATATGTGGTATTTGATGTTGCATTTCTGGAAGATATCGCAGACCGGCTTTATATACAAATTGAACAGTAGTGATGAGAGGGCAGACCCTTGGGGGATCCCTTGGGTTTGGGGGAAGGCATCAGCTTTGTCGTTGTTGAATTGTACTTGTTGCATCCTATTGGATATATATGAAGCGAACCATTTTAAGGGGGTCCCTGAAATACCCAGCGAGGCCAGGCGGTCCAATAGGGTGTTGTGATGCACTGTATCGAATGCCGCTGAGATGTCAATGAATATGAGTATGAACATGGAGCTTTTGTTCTCGAGGCCCCTAAGTAGGTTGTCAAGGAGTGCCAGCAGTAGTGTTTCTACTCCGTGATTCTGACGGAATCCATATTGATGCTCATCTAAGGCTTTTCTCTCATCCATGTGATCTTGTAGTTGGTGCTGAACCGCTTTTTCAATCGTTTTTGCTAGGAATGCTATGCTTGAAATTGGGCGGTATGATGCAGGATCACTTTTGTTGAGCGACTTGTTCTTTAATATGGGTCTTATAATTGATTTCTTGAGTTGAGTCGGCATGCTTCCTTGTTGTAGTGATTGGTTGACAATGTGCGCGATGGGTTTTGCGTTGTCTTTCTTAGTTGCTTTCATCCAGGCGGCTGGGCATGGGTCGAGGGGTGAGGTAGTGGTGTTTAAGTTGGTTATGATGTTTAAGATTTGTTGCTCACCGAGATGCTGGAAGGTGTTCCATTCTGGTTCCAGATCTGCTTGAGAGGCGGTGGTGGTTTCTTGAGTGGTGATGGTTGATGGCATGTTTTGATTAATGATTGTGGGGAGTTGCGGGTTTAGTTTTTTGGCGTAGTGGTCGGCAAGTGTCTGGGCCTTTATATCATTTGAAGAGATGGGGTTTTGTGAAGTTTTGGTAAGAGATTTTACGAGCTCAAAAAGTTCCCTGGGTCTATTGAGAGCTTTGTTGAGTAGGTTGGTGTGGTGACTCTTCTTGGCGAGGTTGACCTCATTCTTGTATTTTGAGAGGAGTGTTAGGTATAGTTGCTTGCCTTCTTCGGTTTGCTTCTTCCTCCATTTTCTTTCCAGTTTACGTAGCTCTCTTTTCATTTTAGCTAGCGTGGGAGAGTACCATGGTTCGGTTCCTGTTTTTGTTGCCGCATTTGTGCCTTTCCATGTTGGTCTTGCAGCTGCCTCGATCCCTGAGTTCCATTGGGCTACCAGTTTGTCTAGGTCTGTGGTGGTGTACTCCAAATGTGCAGATATAGAAGTTATCAATGCTTCACTGTTGAATTTTTGGAATTTCCTCTGATGTGTTTTCGGGTCGGTTTGAGGCTTATCCTTTAGTGATGGTAGATGGATTTCAAATTCAATTAGGAAATGGTCAGACCATGGGACCGGGGTTACTCGAGGTTTGGTGTTTTGTTGTATGTTGTGTGATAAAAACACCATATCGAGGGTGTTACCTTTGTTATGTGTGGGTTCTTGAATGATTTGTGAGTATCCGAGCTGGTTCATGGCTTCTGAGAATGTGTCTGCCTGTACAGGGGGAATTGAAGGGAGATTCAAGTCACCTAGGATGATGCGAAGTTTTTTGGTTGCAGAGGTTGAGATAATTTCTAGTGCGGTTGCCAGGGTTTCATGGTGGGCTGAGGGGGGTCTGTAAATTAAACAAAGTATTGCTGTTGTGTTTTCAATTTTGAGTATGTCAATGCCTTTGGATTCAGTTAAGGAAGGGCTTGTGAACATTAGGGAGGTTTTGGCAATGATAAGTACTCCTCCTCCTCTCCTGTTGGGCCGGGGGCAGTTAAATAGAGTGTAGTTGGGTATGGGGAGTTGGTTTAGTATTGCTGGGTCAGTGTCTGTGAGCCATGTGACACAGAGGATATCGGGTTTGTTGTCTGTGATGATGTCGTGTATGATGTGGGTTTTATTTCTAATGGATCTGGCGTTGATAAGACAGATTGTAGTGGGTGATTGGGATATTTGGTGTGGTTGTTGTTGCTTGTTTCTGGTCCTAGTGGCTGTCGGTTTCCTGTGTTTTTTGTGTTTTGGCTTGGGGCTGCGTCTTTTCTGGGGTTTTCCAGTGACCTTGAACGCAGCGGTTAGGTCTGGGTTGGGTATGATTTCATCGTGAGTTATGTAGGTTGGACCTATCAGTGGTAGTAAGGGTATCAATATATTGCAGTTGTTGAGGATTGGGTGCCATACTATTGTCTGGTGTTGCGTTAAGTGTGGTATGTAGGCGTGTGCGGCTAGAGATAAGTAGAGGCAGAGAATTACCATATAGGTGATGGGAGCCATGGTTCGTGTGGTTGAGTCCGAAGCAATGTTTGTTATGGGAATCTTTGGAAGGGTGACTCTGTGTGAATGTGGCAAAGGTTAGTTACTTATGGTCTAAGATAAAGTGGTGGTTGTCGCACATGAAACAGATCAATCAGTATATATACCATGAGAATAACAGGTAAAACTTTTGATACATATGAGAGAGATGAACAATGAATAGTTTGGCTATTGCACGGATTACTGGCAAGAGGGCTATTGCAGCTAATTACTGTTAAGTTCTGGTAGTATGAGACAGATTGGAGGTCATTCTTACAATATACAGATAATTACTGACAAGAACAGTTGCTATGAGACAGATCTGAGATCATTCATATAATGTACAGTGCTAATAAAAGGAGGCTGCTATTTCTCCGGCAGGACAGAAAGGGCAGCAGATTTGAGTTAATTACGTTTGCATTAAAGTTCGCTATCACTGCGATTACCTGGTCGGGAGCTGTGGTGTGACTAGCTGGGAAGGGCGAGCTCAACCTGGGTCAGGGAGCTCAAGCCGTGTTGTGCTGTTGCTTTATGGATTCAGAGATGTATTGGTCATCCTTGTTCTCGTGATCTGTGATGGTTTGTAGCTCCTATTATCCGTGATTGTATGGCGCTTTGTGTGGACGCGCTGTGGATAGTGCCCGGCGCAGGCGAGCTCAGACTCATCCAGTGGAGCTTCAGGCCAGTTGTGGCTGTTGGTGTGTATTTATCCGGGGTTCTTCTCGTGGGGCAACGTGCAGCCTTGTTTTTCCTTTGGCACACCTCACCTCCGTTACCAAAGCCCAATGCAAAAAGGAACTGAATTTTTCGAAGTAAGCGCACGACACTGCGCATCCCATCGGCATACATTTGTCAAAATAGAAATGACCCTCGAAGCAGAAACCGAGCAATGGAAAGCTCGTGGGGTGCACGGGCAACAGACGGAATGCCGATTCTATATCTACCTTCGCCATCCAGGCCATCTCCCCTGCTGTCCTCACAAGTTCCGCTGCTCGATCAAACGATGCGTACCAGACCGTACAACTATCACGTGGAATGTGATCATTTACCGACGCTTCCTCCGGGAAGGAGAGATTATGGATTAAACGGAATTTCCCCTGTTCTTTTTTGGGAATGATGCCCAATGGAGACACTACTAAGTCCGGGAACGGCTTATGCACAAAGGGGCCCGCAATCCGCCCTCCTTCCCGCTCCTTGGATAGCTTCTCTCTCACCACCGCAGCCCAGCGGCGAACGGAATTCGAATTACGCGACTGAGCAACCACCACCGTCCCTTCTACCGGGATCACAAAACCTTCCTGAAAACCACGCTCCAAGACCTCCTTATCCCCCCGTCGCGGGTACAACCGGAGACGAACGAGTAAGGCGTCTAACCGTATCGGGGTGGCTGCCAGGCTGAATTCCGTCCCACTACTTAAGGGCCACCCCACTAGGCTGGGCTGTCCCCTTCTTAACACATCTTGCTGCTGGATGCTCCCCCCCACAGCCGGAACAGGCATGCCGGAATTTGCAATCCGGGAAGGGGCAGGATGTTTTATTGTACCGCCAACAGACGTCCCCTGGCCACGAAACGACACTCTTGTGTTGTCCGGCGGGGGCAGCTGGCCGAAAGGACCGCCCGGGACCCACAGATGTCCCGACCCCCACCTTCCCCCCCGTCATCCCTCCACCTGGCTTTGCGGACATCTGGGTAAGCCACAGGTTAATATCCTGAGCACCCCATGACAAAAAACGATTTTCTTCCATCTTATCCCTAAACTTCTCGTCGTAGTTTAACCACGACCAACCCTCATGCGTCTGAGCCGCCTCGAGAATAGAGTCCGCATACGCCAACAGCATACCGTACTGATCAGGAAATGCATGCCCCCACACACTAGCTAACCGCAAAAATGCTCGCGTCCAGTTCACCACATTTCTAGAGACCTTCTTAACGCGACCCGCCTTCTCGTCCTCCTTCCGTTTCTTCTTGCTATCCCCGGACCACCTCCGCCCCTCCAGCAGCCGGAAGATATCAATATAGCGCCGTTTTTTAATCCTACGCCGCAACTTTCTCGGTACCCCCTCCCATAACTCGGAATACACTGCCAAAGACGGAGCGCGCCCCCGCACGTCGTTCGTACCACCCTCCGAACCGCCCACTTCCGGTCCGTCCCCACCCGCCGACGAAGACGCCGACCCCGTGGAAGACGAAGACGAGGAAGAAGTATCCGAACCGCGCCGCCGCCGATATCGATGTTTCCATTTTTTCGGCGCCTTGCCCCCCGAGACCGCCCCCTCCGCACTCCCTCCCCCGGTTCCCTCCAGTGGCTCACCTGATGCTACTGGTCCCTCCACCCGCTCAGGAGTCGCAGCTGCTTCTGCCGTGCCCGCCGAGCTAGGAGGCATCTGCCGCTCCGGTCCCCTCAGTCCGCTGCCGCCTGGCATCGCTGCATACGGGATCATCGCTGGCACCTGCGGGGACATAAAAGAGAAAAACGGGGGAGGGGCCACAGCTGGCCATGCCGGCTGCCAAGCCCCTAACCAGTCCGCCCCGGAAGAACCTTGTCCACCCCCCAGCCAATGCTGCCAAGCCCCCACCCGTCCCCCTAGCTGTTCCCCCGAGTACCCATCTATTTCCCCGCTTCCCAGGTGGCTGTAAGGCCATCCCCCTTGCCCCGCCGGTGCCCCGGGTCCACCCCCCCTACCCCTACCCCCCCCCCCCCCACCGTCCTACCCCCATAGCACCCGACACCCCCACCCCTTGAGGACCCGCTGAGTCTTGTAGACCCATAACTTCAGGTTCACACCTCTCCGGCTGACTGCCTTGCCTTTCCCCTGTTTCTCCCACAGCAACAGCCCCCTGCGCCCCGGCCACCGGCCCGGCCAACCCGCCGGGCGCACCGTGCCTCCCCTTCCCCCGACCCCCCCGTGAAGCCAGGGAAGCCCCCTTCTGTACCCCCTCCCTTCTCCCCCTCCCTCTCCCCTCTCCCCTCTCCCCCCTCCCCGTCTACCCCCACTTCCTTTCGCCCCTTGGACACGTTGCTTTCCTCCATCACTGCCATCCCTCTGCCTATTAGGCCCTTCTGAGCCCTTGCGCTGATGGGCAGCCCCCTGAGCACGAGCACTCTCTCTGCCTCTACCCACTAACCCCCCCTTGGCCATCTTAACAGCCAATCCTCCCCAATCGGGCCTTGCCTGATACCGCCGCACCTCCGCTGGGCTGCAATCCGTGCCACGTGCCCTGGACCACTCAGCACACCGCCTCAAAGCAGACCGCTGCACCTCCGCTGGGCCGCGATCTGCCCCACGTGTCCTGGACCGCTCAGCACACCGCCGCCAAGCCGACCGTCCGCCTGCAGACTCAGAGTCCTTGACGGTGTGAGGGACGCTGCTGCCTTACCAGGTACCGATGCCGGTCCGTTCCACAGCCACACTCCGCGCGTCTGCCGCTTCCCGAAGCTTGACTGACTGGCTGGCTCTCCGTCTGGCGCCTCTCCTACCCTGCCCCTGGCTTTGACTTCCCATTGGCTCTCCCCCGCGCACCATACACAGGGAGAACCAATGGATTTAAACGAAAACCCCCTGCGTCCTCTATCCCCCCCGCCACAAACCCTCTTCCCGCGTCTCCCCGAGCCGCCCAGTTACAGGCGGCCGGCTCCGGACGCTACCTTTCGCGGCCTTCATTTATAGTGTTTGGTGAACAGATAAGTTTTCAGTTTTTTGCGGAATTCCATGATCTCAGTTAGTGTTCGTAATTCTTCTGGGAGGGAATTCCAGATAGTTGGGGCTATGTGAGAAAAGGCTCTGTTGTTTGTTGATTTATGGGCTCTTGTGTAATCTTTCGGAATCTTTAATTTGTTTAATTGCCCTTTTCTGTGTGTAGGCTTAGATGGTTCTTTGTGTATTAAGTTACATAGTGTAGTTGGAGCCATATCATATAAGGCTTTGAATGAGGTTATAATTGTTTTGTAAATTATCCTGCTTTGAATTGGTAGCCAATGGAGGGAAGCTAGTATTGGTGTTATGTGTTGGAGTGAGTTAACTTTCAATATAATTCTAGCAGCTGCGTTTTGTGCTAATTGCATTCGTTTGGTGTTTTGTTTTGATATGCCTATTAGTATTAGATTGGCAAAGTCAAAATGAGGAGTTATGGTGGCCTGAATTATGTTGATAAAGTCTTGTGCGAATACTAGTGGATGTAGTTGTTTGAGGGTTTTGAGTTTGAAGTAAATTTTCTTTATAGTATTGCTAATGTGAGTTTCCATCGTAAGGTGTGTGTCAATTATAACGCCTAGATATCGTATTTCATTTTTTATTTTAATTTCTTGGATTTGAAGTCTTATGTGTGTTGGGGGGGATATAGGATTTGTTCTTGGTCACGATTAGAACTTCAGTTTTAGCGTGATTTATGTGGAGGTTTTGTGCTTTTAGCCAAGTTGTGATTTCATTATAGCAGTCTGATAGGAGTTGAAGCGGTAGATTGAGTATCGTGAATGGTATATACATCATATTATCATCTGCATATAGGTGATATTTTACTCCAAATATTTTGAAAATGTTGCAGATTGGTTTTATGTAAATATTGAAAAGTAGGGCCGATAACGCTGAGCCTTGTGGTAATCCAATTTCTTGTTTATATGTAGTTGAGGTTTGATTTCCAAGTCTTACATTTTGCGTTCTGTTATTTAGGTAGGACGAGACCCATTTATGTACTGTGGAGTTTAAGCCTATTTGTCTCAAATTATTGAGCATTATTGTGTGGTGTACGCTATCAAACGCAGCTGATATATCAATGAAAAGTAGAATGAAGGCCTGTTTGTGATTGTCAATCCCTCTTAGAAGCGCATCTATTAAAACTGTAAGGAGTGTTTCAACTCCGTGGCGAGGCTGAAAGCCATATTGTTGCTCATCAAGTGGGTAAGATAAGTCTAGAAAATCCTGTGTCTGTAATTGAACCACTTTTTCAATTATTTTAGCCATGAAGGTTATGATAGAGATGGGTCTATATGATACAGGCGAAGTTTTATCTAGTTTGCTGTTCTTAAGGATTGGGCGTATTTGTGCTTGTTTGAGTGATGGTGGGAGGTAACCTTGGGTTAGTGAGAGGTTAACTATTGGGAGAATGTAGGGTAATAAAATTGGAAGTGTGTTTTTTATCCATGTTACTGGACATGGATCTAGATAAGAAGTTGTGGTGTTGAGGCTGGTGATGATATTTTTTAGTGTCTCTTTAGTTATGGGATGAAACTCTGACCATTCGTCTGAAGGCTGGTGTGAAATGTTAAGTGTCTATAGACATTGATGGCATTTTTGCTTTGTTTTGATAATGGTGGGCTAAGGTTTGAACGGAGATGTCAGTAATTTCATTGTCAGAAGTTTGAGGGTTGGTTAGATTTCTGACAATGGAGAATAACTCTCTTGGTCTGTTATATGATTTTGAAAGTATTTCAGCATAGTATTTTTTCTTTGTGCTGTCCGGGGTTTCTTTGTATTTAGTAAGGTGGTTATTGTATATTTCTTTGTGTATTGTCAATTTAGATTTGTGCCAGTTGAGTTCTAGTTTTCTAAGATTCCTTTTCATTTGTTTTAGAGTAGTGTTGAACCATGGTTTGGTATTAGTCTTAGAGTAGGTACTCTTTTTGTTTGTTTGTGTGGTTAATTTTGGCTGCATTATTAATGGTTTCATGCCAGTTTTTGACAGTATCATCCAAATTCGTTGCAGGTGATAAGAGGTGGGGGATTGTTAAGTCAATGAATTCTGCATTGTTAAATTTTTTAAATCTTGTAGTTGGGACACTTCTAGTGTGGTTGTTAATGCTGGTGAAGGGATATGTAAGATTTAATTTGATAATATAGTGATCAGACCAGGGTATCTGTGTACATTCTACGGAGTTTGGATTGATTAGCTGGAAGAGTGTATTAGGGAGAAGGACAAGATCGAGAGTTCCACCTTTGATGTGTGTAGATGTGTTTATTATTTGATGATAGTCCATGTCTGATATAGTATTGAAGAATAGTTTAGAGTCCAGTGTTGGTAGTGAAGGAAGGTTAAAGTCTCCTAGCATTATTATAGGGTGTTGTTCAGTGGAAGAGCTGAGGAGTTCAATAAAAGAGTCGAGGCAGTCTGATTTTTGGTCTGGGGGTCTATATACTAAGAGTTTCATGGGGCCAATTTTTATTAATAATGTGTCTATGTTGTTAGAGATGTTTGATTGGATTGTTTTGGCACCTAATGCCTTTTTTGTCATCATTAATACACCTCTGCCCTTTCTATTAGTTCTATGTTTGTAGAAAATGTCATAGTTTTCATTATTAAGTTGATTTAGGTAGACTGTGTCGGTATCAGAGAGCCAGGTTTCGGTGACACATAATATGTCTGGCTTTAAGTCAGATATTAAGTCATTAAATATGGGAAGCTTGTTTTTCATCGAGCGTGCGTTGATAAGGATGCATGAGAGGGATGTTGAGTTATTAGTGCATGTTCCCTTGGTTGTTTGATGTGAGTAGCCAGAGTCTTGGCCCCTTGACATTCTCTACAGTATAGACTTGGGGCTGACATCAAGAAACAGCTGCACTGCCTTTAGTCCTATTCAAATGGAGGGCAGCATAGTATTGGCAGAGAATGTTTGGAGACGTGACACACACATTGCATTCTTTGAAAAGCTGTATTTAAATAAATATTAACAATGTGGCTTTTAGCTTTTACTAGGAATCCACTGGCCAAAATTAAAACAAACTTTCATCAGCATTTCCTGGTCACCAGATTAAGTTAAATACTAATTGCAGGGTTTAGCTTAATCTGTATATTCACACGGCTGTCCCTACAGATGATACTGCTGAATATATAGTGTGTGGTAACTGCAGAGTCCTGTTAGCCCACCTAGCCAGATGTTTATGTCTTGTGGAGCTAGTGGTATTCCATCTTCTGCTCTCCCTTCATAATATTCCAATAGAAGTTGATGAGGAGGAGGAAAAGGCAATGGATCCTTCTGATTGGTTACGAGTACCGGAATTTGATTTTAGATCAGAGGCACCTCTTCTAGATAGTGGTGCAACCATCAGGAAGCCTGAATGCAGTGTTGCTAGTGCATCCTCATAGCCCATTACATCTCAAGAGACTTGCATATCCTCAAAATCCACACAGTTTGTAGCCCTGACACAGGAATGATGGTTTCAGAGAGAGAACTGTCAGGCCATCTGGGAGCTGAGAGAAAAGTTGGAGGCTCTGTTTGAGAAGCCACAGATTTTGGAACTAGCACCTCAGAGAAACTGTGTGTGGATTGAGTTTTCTAAATCAATTTATTAACAAAACCATCTCCGTCATGTACTGACAGGAAGTGACCACCATCCTCATGAACATCTACAGAACTACTCAAAGAGGATGTCGTGTCAAGATGAGAATCAAGTCCTCACCCTCGCTGTGATGGTTCCTTTTGCTAAATTTTAGTTAAATTTTAAGTAGTGAATCAAAACGCTTAACTTCAAAATAATGCTTCATCTCCAGCTGAACGCCATGGAGTACAGAAGATGGATCGACGTGCCACGTTTTGGGTCAGACATCCATGACCCTGCATCAGGTTGAATGATACATCTATGGTGAAATCAGCTGTAGTGCTGTGAAGAAAAAGCCTTTCCATTTTTAAAGGCCAGCTCATGACGTAGTTGCTGACAATCACCCAATGGCAGATAGGAATCCTAAATGACGCCTAATATAACCTTATAAGGATCAAGGAATCCCTATTAAGAAGGGACCCCTTGAATCCCATAGGGCTACTATATAACCTTCAGACTGTCGAATTGAAAGTTTAAATGATTTTGTGCCATTCTACTTCCATATTCATCCCACGAGGGGCCGTTGACCCATTATGGTAAATCCAACGTTGTTCTAATTTCTGTAGTAACGAGGTCCTATCGCCTCCCCTAGGGTTTTCCGGAATCATGTCCAGCACCCTCCATCGGAGTTGGTCAAAATCGTGAGCTTGTTGTACACAATGTTCTACTATTCGTGCTGCAAGATTTTTCATACGAAGCCGCGAGGCATGTTCGCCCAAGCGAACTCTGACTTTTCATATAGTGTGTCCAATGTATTATAAGGGGCACGGACATTGAATAAGGCTTTTTCTTCACGGCAGTACAGCTGATTTCACCATAGATGTATCATTCAACCTGATGCAGGGTCATGGAGGTCTGACCCGAAACGTGGCACGTCGATCCATCTTCTGTACTCCATGGCGTTCAGCTGGAGATGAAGCATTATTTTGAAGTTAAGTGTTTTGATTCACTACTTAAAATTTAACTAAAATTTAGCAAAAGGAACCATCACAGTGAGGGTGAGGACTTGATCCTTTTCCCTTTTGTCTGACAGTTCCGACAAAAAAATTAAACGACATACTTACAGCCTTTCTGTAGCGGTACTTACAGAAAGGGAGGAGTGGCTCAGTGGTTGGGACAGGTTACCTCAGGCCAGAGGGCCAGGGGTTCAATTCCCGCATGGGGACAAGTAACCTCAGGCCAGAGGGACTGGGGTCTCTAGTCCCATGGCCGCTCCTTGTGGCCTTGGGCAAGCCACTTAACCCTCCATTGCCTCAGGTACACTTAGATTGTGAGCCCTGCGGGGACAAGGGAATAAAAAGTACCTATTAGTATAAATATAAACCGCTCTGATGTGTAAGTAAAGGACGGTATATCAAATGCCTAAAACATAACCATAACCATACTTTGGGGTTTATTGTTGGTGTTGTTGTTCACCCTGAAGGGAGGTTTTATTGACGGGGACGTTTTGGAGAATTTTTCAAACCGGGCCATGGCGTCTGACGTATTTGCTTATTTCGGACGATCAACTTAAAAAACTACGACAAGGTAAATCATTGTTTGAAGATTATACATCTTCGGATCAAATACCGTCTACTACAATGGAGCTGAAGGATTTACACAAACGGCTGATCAGAGCACAACTTCATGGCTTAGCCATGACCCAATATTTGAAGTCCATGATCATCCCTAGAGGTTTAAGAATGTTTAAGGCTCCACGTCGGTTCACAGATGACTCCGCCTTCCTAGCCCGTTGGAATGCTATTCTTAACAAATGCAGTTTTGATTTAATCGCGCTTTTAGCGGAACGGTACACTCAGGAGCAAGACACATTAACATCACAGACAGTGGAGTTGAAACAGAAAATCCTGGAAACCCAGGATAGTCAGAGTTTCGATATTCAATGGGCGGATTTGGTGAAGCAATTAGACTCGTTCAGAGAACATATCCGGGGGTGGAAAATAAAGAAATTTAAATGTGATAAATCAGACTATGATAACAATTGTGTATATAAATGGATGTCTCCCATAGAGCCAGTCATTACCAAACATGTTACATTTGTGACAAGCTCGGATGACTCAGTGGACACCGAGCTGACTGAAACAACATGCCGAGGCACATATCGTTCACGATCAGATTATTCAGATACTGCTCAAGGTACTATGTGGCGTGGGTGTCGTTCTTGCCGCCCTTATCAACAGGATTTTTGGGAGGCCCGGACACACGGTCCAGAACCAAGAATCAGTCATCCTCAACTTATCTGGAAAATTATTGACATTAACTCAGCAGCAGGTATTAGAACTTGGACTGTCCTTTGTGCCTATTCTGCACTATGATAAATTCAACATACTAGCTCTTTATCATTTTTTTCGAAAATTGAGGGTTATGCATTATTTTGCACATCAAGGCGAGGGGCCGATAGATGATTCACTGATCGCTGGCCCTTCCAAATGGGTTCCCCCTGGAGTTATAGATGCAGCCATATCTACATATCAGGAGCTGGTTTTACATGAAGTGGGCACTATGGAAGACAGCACTGTTTTTCCTCGTTATTCCAATTTAAACAAGCAACAATTTTTAGCAATTAAGCAGTTGTCATGCTCCGATTTAGTTATTTGTGGGGCGGATAAGGGAGGGGCCATAGTGGTTCAATCTGTGGACCAATATCAACAGGAGATTAATAAACATCTGACTAACCGTCAGTATTATCAGCTTTTGGATAGTGATCTGACACCAAGCTTGAAGATTCGCATAGTCCAATTATTATCAACAGCTTTGGAACAAAATTGGATTACTAAGCGTGAGTTTGATTTTATGGTTAACAAGAATCCAAAAACTCAGATTTTTTATTTCGTACCCAAAATCCATAAATCTGTGACGGATCCACCAGGGTGACCAATAGTATCCTGTCGGGACTCCTTATTAGAACAGCTATCTAAATATTGTGACATCTTTTTCCAACCGGCAGCGTCTAAAGTAGTCTCTTATATTTGTGACATCAGTGATTTTTTAGTTCAATTGGCTGCTTGTATGGACTATGCATCATATACATATCTGGTCACTTTGGATGTACAGGCACTGTACACTAATATTAATCAGGCTGAGGTATTAACTTGTTTAACGACCTACCCACTATCCCTTCCTCCACGGATCCCTCGAGTTTTTGCTTGAGCTTTTGGCATTAGTACGTAACAGCTTTTTTATGTACCAGCAGAATTATTATTTACAGTCGTTTGGGATAGCAATAGGTGTCACTGTGGCCCCGTCTATTGCAATTATTTATATGGCTCAATTTGAAGAACATCACATTTATACGTCACCATTATTTTGTTATGTGGCATTCTGGCGCTGTTTTTTGGATGACATCTTTTTCCTTTGGACGGGTACAGTTCAGGATTTAAAATTTTTTATAAGTTCATTGAACACTTTTATGCCTAATATTCAATTTACTCAATTAAACAAAAATCCTCTCAAGGGGCAAAAAAACTATGCAGAAAAAACAGGTAGTACCTGTTTTTTCTGCATAATATTCAATTTACAGCTCAAATGGATCCGTTTCAAATTCAATTTTTGGATCTTACTATACAGCGATCCATAGAAGGTATACATACTACCCTCTTTCGGAAATCGGTACAACACAACACTCTTTTATGTTACACTAGTTATCATCCTCCTTCGCTTAAACGGGGGTTACCTTATGGACAATTTCTGAGAATTTGGCATAATTGTACCATGTTACAGGTATTTTACCATCATGCAGATGATTTACAACACCATCTATTGCAGAGAGGTTATCCTTATTCCCTTATTAGGAAGGCTTATAAGAGAGCCCAGTTCTGCTATAGAGAATGGCTTTATATGCCTTCCGGTCAGTCTTCACGGGATAGAAGGTCTTCAGATACAGTGATGAGTGTTCTTCCATATGTATGCAGAGTTTCTAGAGTTACTAAGATCTTGCATCACCTTTGGCCGATTTTGAGTCTACATTCCTGTTTTGCGAATAAACGTCTAATGATCGCTTATTCCAGAGGATCTAATTTACAAGATATGGTGGTTAACACTGTTCCTTTAATTGACCGACCTCTTTCTTTTCATTCTGACCCGGGCCATTTTAGATGTGGAAGTTGTCATTATTGTGAGCAAACTATGACGGGGCCTTTATGGACAGATCTTCATTCCTCAATAGTTTATAAATCAAAATGGCATACTACGTGTGATTCTTCTTTTGTTGTTTATCTTATTCAATGTCCGTGCCCCTTATACTACATTGGACGCACTATACGAAAAGTCAGGGTTCACTTGGGCAAACATGCCTCGTGTCTTCGTCCGAAAAATCTTGCAGCACCTATAGTAGAACATTGTGTACAACAAGCTCACGATTTTGACCAACTCCGATGGAGAGTGCTGGACATGATTCCGGAAAACCCTAGGGGAGGCAATAGGACCTCGTTACTACAGAAATTAGAACAACGTTGGATTTACCGTATTGGGTCAATGGCCCCTCGTGGGATGAATATGGAAGTAGAATGGCACACCATCATTTAAACTTTCAATTTGACAGTCTGAAGGTTATATAGTAGCCCTATGGGATTCAAGGGGTCCCTTCTTAATAGGGATTCCTTGATTTTTATAAGGTTATAGTAGGCATCATTTAGGATTCCTATCTGCCATTGGGTGATCGTCAGCATCTACGTCATGAGCTGGCCTTTAAAAATGGAAAGGCTTTTTCTTCACGGCAGTACAGCTGATTTCATCATAGATGTATCATTCAACCTGATGCAGGGTCATGGATGTCTGACCCAAAACGTGGCACGTCAATCCATCTTCTGTACTCCATGGCGTTCAGTTGGAGATGAAGCATTATTTTGAAGTTAAGTATTTTGATTCACTACTTAAAATTTAACTAAAATTTAGCAAAAGGAACCATCACAGCGAGGGTGAGGATTTGATCCTTTTCCCTTTTGTTTGACAGTTCCGACAAAAAAATTAAACTACATACTTACAGCCTTTCTGTAACGATACTTCGGGGTTTATTATTGGTGTTGTTGTTCACCCTGAAGGGAGGTTTTATTGATGGTGTCAAGATGAGAAGCAAAGTGGTAGAGGCAGAAACACTGAGCTCCCTCCTGGCTGTAATTTTTAAATAAAATCATCTGGGCCAGCGCTGCTTATGTCTTGTAGCGCTATACAAATGTTCAGTAGTAGTAGTAGTGGAGAGAATCGTGTTTCCTGGAGGTCCCTAGCTAATTCTCGTTCTGGTGTTCACCAGCCTGTGCCAGATCCTGGGTGAAGATCCTGACTGAGGCCCCCTTCCTTTGGTTGTTCCTGGTGGACATGATGCAAAAATCATAAGTAATGGAACTACTGAAAACAAGAAAAACAACAATGTTCATGCTGCTCGGGGGGGGGGGGTGGAGGGCAGGAGCGAGGGAGGGTTACCCACCTCACCTCACTGCAAAGGATTTCTTCAGCAGCTGGATTCAATGGCAAATTGTATGGAAGGATTGTTGTCTATAGCTCTGCTGGTTCAAGTCTTGCTCGATACTGTGTGATTCTGCATTTTCTTAAGAAAAGACTTAGAAGGGAGAAGGACGTATGATGTACAGTATCCTTGAGAGAAGCAGCTGCTGAGTATCTTGCTGTCTTTTGAGGAAGGGTCACACCCCTTCCCATTGCTTCTTCTGTAAAGTGCCTTCTCCACATCTCTCAACATCTGTTTTTCTGCTTCTGGACTACTATTACTTCACATTTGATTCTGCTACTGTTGGTTCTTCTCTGTATCTCACTGAAAACCAGGGTGAGGATCTCTCTGGGAAATTCAGCAGTGTTTCAAGGGGGCTAAATCAGCAGCCCTTCAATGGAAAATCCACATACCCTGGCTTCGAAGTGAGGTTCATGACTGTCATGGTATGAGCAAAACTCATCCATTTGGAGAAACTGCTCCGGAAGACCAATTGATGAAGAGGCAGCTCGTGATATTAACACTGCCTTTACCTTCTCCCTAGTAATGTAATCCCAGTTCATGAACCCGACCTTCCCTTCTGTCTTTCTTTGCTGAGTAACCAGCTCCAAATCTCCAGAGTAATAATAGATATTTCTCATTTCGTTATCATGTAATACATAGCATGATATTTTCTTTTTCACTTCCTATATGTGAGCTGTGGTTGGGAGATATAAACTTTGAACCCTTTTGGAGAGGTTTTTGTGAAAGCATGGCCCCCTGACACATTTCATATACTTCAGTCTCACTCAGCAGGTCTATTATTTTTTTTTACGGGATAGTACCATCATATTGCTATCAACTGGTAAAAGCAAAACATAAGTGCTAAAGTAGGGACATTTTCAGTATACCCTCTCCGTAAACCCATTTTTTCTCTTGACCATGCTATTGCTGGCTACTTGTTTGACAGAGAAACTTGACCCTCTGGCCACCATTAAGCAATACAGATTTCATGAACATGCCGCTGTAAACTTAGACCTGCTGTAATAATGCTAGAAAGAGGCTCCAGTTACTTTAGTGCCTTTCCCTATTATACTTTCATCAAACACAGTGCATTTAAATATTTTATATCCAAGATGTCTTATTCATCCATTCATGTACAAATTGACCTTTCCTGTTCCATGTTAAAGAAGCATTTTAAGCAGGTATGTTGCCTTCTTTATTTGTCATCCTTATTGAAAAGATATATGCCTAATTGAGCATTGTGGTCAATTACCCAGTCATGTTTGGAGATGCTCCCACCATCAGAAGTAAGACTGCAGGTGACATGGTGCACAGCATTTAGCTATGAAGGCTCAAATTTATGGAATTAAGAAAGGGGTTTCATCCTAAGCACAGTACAGAGGCAACACCCTAGAACTGACCAATTACATTAGGATGAACTTAAATCTATCAGCTCTTGATCTATTAGCCACCTTCAATCTTCTGGATCTAACCTACTTCTTTACAAACTCTGAAACTTTGGCCTTCAGGGTACAGTCCTACTTCCTTTTCTGAAATCATTGAGGAGGAAACTGCAAATCTTCTCTTTTCCTCCAAATTGACCACCTGCTCCTCTGTTCTCATTTCCACCCATCTACTAAGCTCTATCTCTTCCACCGTCATCCCTTCAATCTGTCATATCCTTAACCTATTGCTTTCCACTGCAACTGTTCCTGTGGCCTTCAAACATGCTGTGGTTACATCTCAAAAAGCTTTCCCTACCTGTCCTTCCAGTTATTGTCCTATCTCTCTCCTCCCCTTTGCTTCAAAACTACTTGAACAAGCAGTTCACCACTGCTGTCTTGACTTTCTTTCCTTTCAAGTCCTTCTGGACCCACTGTAATCTGGCTTTTGTTCTCTACATTCCACAGAAACGGCTCTTACCAAATTCTCCAATGACTTGTTTCTTGCCAAATCCAAAGTCCTCTACTCGATATTCATCCTTCTTGACCTTTCTGATGCCTTTGACACTATTGATCACCACCTTCTCCTCGAAACACTGTCCTCACTTGGATTTAAGGGCTCTGTTCTGTCCTGTTTTTTTCTTATCTCTCCCATCACACTTTCAATTTATGTTCTGGTGGATCCTCCTCTACCGCCATCCCACTTTGAGTTGGTATACCTCAGAGCTCTGTTTTGAGACCTCTCCTTTTCTCTCTCTATACTCAATCTCTTAGTGCGCTTATTTTCTTCCCATGTATTTCAATACCATCTTTATGTTGATGACTCTCAGATCTACCTTTCTGAGCCTGAAATTTCTCCAGTAATCCAGGCCCAAATCTCTGTCTGCTTATCAGACATTGCTGTCTGGATGTCTCACCACCATCTGAAACTGAACATGGTCAGAACCGAGCTCCTTATATTTTCCCCTTAAATCCGCCTCCCTGCTTTCCTCCCTTCTCTATTTCTGTGGATAACAGTACACTCCTCCCTGTTTTCTCAGCTTGCAACCTTGAGGTCATCTTTGATTCTACTCTCTCTTTCTCTACACACATCCAACAGATAGCTAAAACCTGTCACTTCTTTCTCTATAACGTCAGCAAATTTCGTCCCTTCCTTTCTACACACACTACCAAGACCCTCAGCCACTGCCATCTTGACTACTGTAACCTGCTCTGCACTGATCTCCCTCTGAATCATCTTTCTCCCCTTCAATCTGTTCAAAACTCATCTGCACGGCTAATCTTCCTCCGGTGCCACTATGCTCACATAACCCCTCTTCTCAAGTCACTGCACTGGTTCCCTTTCTGTTTCTGCATCCAGTTCAAAGTTCTCCTACTTACCTACAAGTGCATTCATTCTGCAGCTCCTCACTAGTTTTCCTCTCTTATGTCACTCAACACTCCTCCTCGGGAACTCCGCTCCTCTGGCAGATCCATTTTATCTGTGCCCTTCTCTGCCACTGCCAACTCCAGACTTCATTCATTCCTCCCTCCTTGCTGCTCCATATGTCTGGAACAAACTACCTGAGTCAATGTGCTGGGCTCCTTTTCTGGCTCTATTCAAATCCAGGCTAAAAACCCACTTATTTGAGGTTGCTTTTGGATCCTGATGCCCCTCACTCTCTTGGCACTACTTATGTGTATCTTACCAAACTAGTCTCCAGTTTTGCAATCTTTTTTTCATCTTGATTTGATAGAAAGCTCTGATGAACAGGGACTGTGTCTTACATCTTTTGTGGACAGCGCTGTGTATGCCTTGTAGCACTATGCAAATGATTAGTAGTAGTAGTCGTAGATTGATTTCATTCATTTCTGGTAAACAGACCTTTCACTATATACTGAAACAATGCCCATTACTCTGAGGTTTTCCACGAGGTGCTATTTTAGCCTTGGCACTTTTTAACTTCTTCACAGCACTGCTGGCAACTCTAGCTCAGTCCCTCAGATTTACCTCATTCCTCTATGCCAATGATATCCAACTACTGGTTCTCTTCAGTTCTTTGACTCTTCTCTCTCCTTCTCCACACAGATCCATCTGATAGCTAAGACCTGCCGTTTCTTTCTCTAGAACATCAACAAAATCCATCCATTCCTTTCTGAACACACGTATCCATTCCTTAATCACCTCCCGTCTTGACTACTGTAACCTACTCCTTGCTGGTCTCCTGCTGAATCATCTCTCTCCCCTTCAGTCTGTTCAACACTGCTGCGCGGCTAGTCTTCCGCCAGTCTCATCATGCCCATATTACTCCCCTTCTCAAGTCACTTCATTGGCTCCCTCTCCATTTCCACATCCATTTCAAACTTCTCCTGCTGACCTATAAGTGCATTCACTCTACAGCTCCTCACTGACTTTTTTCTTTTATCTCTCCTTACAACCCCCCTTGCGAACTCCACTCTTCTGGCAGATCCCTTCTATCTGTGCCCTTCTCTTCTACTGCTAACTCCAGACTTCGCTCCTTTCATCTTGCTGCACCTTACGCTTGGAACAAACTACCTGAGTCTGTACGCCAGGCACCTTCCCTAACCCTCTTCAAATCCAGGCTGAAAACTCACCACTTCAGTGCTGCTTTTGGATCTTGACCCACCTGATCGTCTTGCGTTTCTTTACCATTCCCCCTAGATGTATCCCTGTCTACACCTACTGTGCTTTGACTAGATTGTAAGCTCTGATGAGCAGGGACTGTCTCTTGCATGTCTGTGCAGCACTACATACATCTTTTAGTGCTATACAAATGCTCAGTAGTAGGAGTAGTAATCTCATCTCCCTTGTGTTTCCTTGCCATTCCCCCTAGACATATCCTTTGCCTACAGCTACTGTGTTGACTGTCTTGACTAGATTGTAAGCTCTGATGAGCAGGGACCGTCTTTTACATGTTTCTGTGCAGCACTTTGTAGTGCTATACAAATGTTCAATAGTAGTAGTAGTAGTAGTTTATTTTCAAATGGAACATCAAGGTCATCCACTCATTCTTTTACTGCTTTAACTAAATGGAGAATTACAATTTGCAAAAGACTTGGGAGTGATTTGTCAAAGCCATTCCCAAGAAAGAAAAAGACTGCTGTATAAATGTTCCCTGTAAAATAGTTATTGCCAAGTTATAATGCCCTGTTCAATGTAATTTCAGTTTGTTCAATGTAAACCGCACTGATGCAGAATAGCGCGGTATATAAGAGAATGTAAATAAATAAATAAAATAAATAAATACTATGGGGTATGTTTACTAAAGTGCGGTAAACGTGAATAACGCACGTTGTATGATGTTAACGATCGTAAGTGCAGTATAACGCGTGTAATCATGCGCCAACGACCGTTAATGTCATACTACGCGCGTTAACCGTAGTTAACAATCGTAAAGCCCCGCGGCACGGTAAAACAACGCAGAAGGTGGAGAGAGGGCGGAGAGAAGGGGTCAATGGGCGGAGAGTGGGCGGGGAGAGGCTCCCCTCACACCAACGCGCTGAATTTCAGAGCTCAAATCCAACGCGAATGAAAACCTGCCGTTAAAGGCACATTAAAGGGGAGAGAAACCATTTAGGTGTCAGCAATGTACAGTCCAGGCAGGAAAACCCAAAAAAGTGATAAGTGTGATACATGTGCACATAGCAAAAGGGCACAGAAACACTGATAATGACCCCAACAAACTGGATAAAAACAATAACCAAGTTGTTCAACAGTGTTATCAATGAGAAACACCCCCTCCCCCCGAGTAAGCACCACAGAACAGATAGAAACCGTGGAAGTGTCTATAATCTGTCCCCATACAAGGTGAATGGACCCACAGTGAAATAGCGCTGCGCAGGGTTTCCCCCACCACCAGACAGGGTGCCTATGGCGTGCACATGTCCCACAACAGCAGGGCGGGCATGTTGGAATGGCAACTGGACAGATGCTGGAGAAGGGGATACAGAGGGCCGCAGGCGGCACATGTCAAGGTACCACCAGGGAATGCACCATCTCTGTGATAACATGGTGGTGCAGTGCACAAAACCACTGTAATCAGACGCAGAAGGTCACAGGTTCAAGTCCCAGCTGTGGATCCCGCCAACACACTGCATATTTTACCTACCACTACAAAGTCCCAATACAGACAGAACCTTATTTGCAGATGACGTAAATATGCCCAAAACACCTACATTTTACCCTACAGACCATAGACTCCATAAACAGGTGCATTACCTACAGCAGAGTCTCCCAAATGCAGTCCTGGAGGGCCAAACACCATTCAGGTTCCATGCTGCCTCTAATAAAGATGCCTGTGCTGCATATCTATGCACCACCCCCATGGTATGCAGATGTATCTCTTGCATAGCCATGAGGGACAGCATGAAAACCTGAACAGTGTTTGGCACACCAGGACTGGATTTGGGAAACACTGCCGTAAAGCAGCAGCCAACAGGGGCAGACACACCCGCACCCACAGGTCCCATCATCCAAAGCCACCTGGAGAGGCAGGACTTTGGGCTTTGTGTGCATCTCCCAATACGAGTACCTGCATACCATAGTAATGCCACCCTAAACCTGGGCATATGGTACACATCTATCAAAAGGTTGCTATGACTACTGGCAGATAGCAATTCCTAGCTCAAGTACAAGTTTTCTCTGAGTGAGCTGCAGCATAGCAACCTTTCTGACGTCTGTGGAGTGTGCAACAGGTCCTGTGTCTGACAGTGTTTACCAACCTGTGCAGTGACACCTACAGTTTTGCGTACCACAGCCATTCATGCACTGTGCCCCGGACCGTTGGGGGGGGGGCATGGCTACCCAACACCCCCATAGCTGCACAATGCTGGCATAGGTGTGGGGAGTGTGTGTCTGTCTATCAAGTGTGCGGTGTCGGCAAACACCCCCCACAGCCCTCAGTGCTAGCACTGTTGCCAGTAGTGGCCTGCCAATGTGCATAATGAGGAGCAAGGTACTGTGGGAATAGGCTGTATAGGGTGGCCTGACCTGGCTGCATCATCTCAAGGCATAGGTCAATGGCTCGGACATTGTAGTGCCCGGCCTCCACCTGCATGAACAGGGTGGCCATAGCATGTCCTGCTGGGAGGTCACTCTCACCCTGACTGAGCAGTGACCACTGCATGGCTAGGTTCCCCCATAGTGTTCTATGGCATTTCTCTCATGTGATATATATGGGTCCCCTTTTGGGGCCCAATCACTGACTTATCTGCTTGGTGTGTATGCTGACATCCCTGTTCTGGGTGCCTGCATCTCATCCAGGACCATGCACTCTGGACTAGCTGGCGGACTGTCTGCAGCTAGTATGTGTCTTGCTGGAACATCTTGCAGGGTGCAGCGGCTGGAGGCATGCTGCTGGAGAATGTCAGATAATGTTGGGGGGCAGCTGTGCATTTCCAAGCCTGCCATTTGTTGATTATTGACCTATGGATGTGTAGTGCTCTGTCTGTCCCCCAACAGGACTGGGGGTGATAGTCCCCTCTACTGCTACCATTGCAGTGAGGTAGACTGTGGATCTATTGGTGGCTGAACCTGTTCTGCACCCTGAGCCCCGGAGGGTGGGTTGTGTGGTGGATCATGATCCCCCCCAACAGCAGGTAACCATGCCACCAACACCGGATATGCACTATTTTGGGTGCATAATCGCCCATATAGATTAGACATGAGTGAGACATACAGCAGGACACCGATGTAACCACGGTGTGTCTAACGGAACTACAGACAACACACTGATGGGGACCTGCAGCATGGGGTATGGCAGCCATGAAAGGTGCTGTGGACCTGTTGCTGGCCACCCCACCTCAAACTCAGGGTGGTCACAGTACCCGCACAATGTGACTGTCTGTGGTCACTCTGTACCAGTGCCACACATTGTCTGTTCCCCCTACTATGCCGAGGTGCTGTGGGGCTGCACATGGTCAGGACCCCCATCAGCCCTAGGTGATTGGGGGGGGGGGAACCACAACATATGACCATCTGTACACTGCTGATTTGCATGTGCAGTGCATCATGGGTGTGACTGCTCCAATCCAACCCTGTGAACCCCTGCAGATGGACTGCGTGGTGAAATGAAGCCCCTCTGTCAAATACACACAAGCTCTCCATTGCTTCCAATGCCACCCCGACATATAACCAATCAGGGACTCCCTCTGTGCCGTTCCCACCACACACCCTCCTCAATCCCTCTAAACAAAAGGGGCATTAAAAATGTGTGATACATCCCCACATTGAGGACATATTTAGCCAAAGGAATGTGAATGTACCCTAATGTGAGATGTGTGCAGCAGAAGGTGGTATAAAACATGATGCCGACGCAGCAAAATGTAGCAGCAGTACTAAGAAGTGGGGTTTGTAAAGCCCAGCTCCTGCTCACAGGCTCTGATAGGCAATAGGCCAGCACAATCAGAGATGGTAGCATTAATGTTATGTGCAATACACTCTCAAGGATATGTAATCTACAGTGCCCACACCTGAACCAACGCACGTATTCACGCATGCAGCAACGCACGTATTCACGCGCGGTGACACGCCCATAACAACATGTAGGTATGCACGTGGCTGCGCCCTCACCAACGCATGTAGATACGCCCCCACCAACGCACGTGGCTACGCAGCACTGATACAGTCAGAACAAATGGCAGCCATCTCCAGCATCTGTGTGCGTTATGGGGTGCCTTCTGCGGCACCTTTGGTTACACCACTGTGAGGGTGTGTTTGCTGGCAACACTTCTGGAAAAAAAAGTAAAATGCCTACTCATTCACTACGTAATGTACAGGGTGGTGCCTCAGCCAGCCTTCTGCATTTGGCACACTGGGGAATCGATCCCATGATGCCTGTATCAGCGGTCAGTGCAGGTTCCATTATGCTACACTTCTGTTTACGTGATTTCTGTCTATGCGCCTTCTTATGCTTAACGCGCGGTAACGCGCCACGGCGCCTTGTAACGCTTGTTAGTTTTGGGAACGCGCGTTGTTGGTAACGATGTACCGCTCATGTCCTTATTTGGTGTTTGTGTTTCTAATGCGGCTCCTAACGCGAATTGCACTAACGCACTTTAGTAAACATACCCCTATGTCTCTTGCATGTTACTATGGTGGCTATCCAGTATGCCTTTAGAGACAATTCATGTAGATTCTCCACATTGCAACAGTAAAGTTGCCAGCTGCATAGCAACAGTCTATATCAAAACTTCTGGAATTCATTATTGGAGGATGTAAAAGTGTAGCTGGATTTGGAAGAGTTTGGGCAAGTTCCTGGAGGAGAAGTCCATAAACCATTATTAAAGAGGACCAGGGAAATCAGGACAATCATAAACAAGCATTTATACTCCTATTTATTGACATTTCGGCAGCATTTGATAGTGTTCATCACACTATAATGCTTAATAACCTGAAACAAATAGGAATAAATGCCACTGTACACAAATGGTTCACCTCTTATCTAAACAACAGAACGCAAAATGTAAGAATAGGCAACCAAACATCAACCATTTATAAACAAGAAATTGGACTCCCACAAGGCTCTGCGCTATCAGCCCTCCTGTTCAATATTTACATAAAACCAGTCTGCAATATTTTTAAAAAATTCGGAGTATACTTTCATCTATATGAAGATGATATTATGATGTACATCCCTTTCACAATCCCTAACTTACCAATAAAACAACTATCAGATTGTTTCAATGAAATAACAACCTGGCTAAAAGCTCAAAACCTCCACATTAATCATTCAAAAACAGAAGTCCTACTTGTAACAAAAAACCAATCATATATCCCTTCAACCCACATAACAATACAAAATCATGACATTAAAATAAAGAACGAAATAAGATACCTAGGTGTTATATTAGACACACATCTGGCGATGACTACTCATATCAGAAACACTATAAAGAAAATATATTTTAAACTCAAAATACTTAAACAACTTCGCCCATTAGTACACCTACAAGACTTCATTAATATAATCCAGGCTACAATAACCCCGCACTTTGATTTTGCTAACCTAATTCTTTTAGGAATAACGAAACAAAACATCAAAAGAATCCAACTAGCACAAAACGCCGCAGCTAGAATTATAATTTATTTTATTTATTTAACAGTTGCTTATATACCGCTACCTTCCACAGATCAGGTGCGGTTTACAATGAACAAGAATGAACAGATTTACAAGTCTGTTTTACATGGAACATTTGTTAACTAGGTACAATGTAGCTGTTTTACATGGAACATTTGTTAACTTGGTACAATTTTGCAATATACATTAATCATGAATGACTAAATATGGTAAAACTTGTTAAATAACAAACGAACTTATTTACATATTTTGATTTATTACATATATCTATATACAAGATTTACAAGTAGTTATTTAATGAAAGCACACTCATTCCAGCACATAACACCAATACTAGCTTCCCTTCACTGGTTGCCAATTCAAAGCAGGATAATATATAAAACTACAATAACTACATTTAAAGCCTTAAATCACATGGCTCCAATCCCACTAAGCAACCTAATCAGTATGGAATCTCAAAAAACTACGCACAGAAAAGGACACTCAAATAAACTAAATTCTCCTCATGATTTCATAAAAGCAAATAAATTAACTAATAACAGAGCTTTTTCTCATGGAGCCCCATCCACATGGAATTCCCTTCCAGAGGACCTACGATCTATAAACGAAATTATGGAACTCCGTAAAAAACTAAAAACCTACCTATTCTCCATGCACTACGGCAACATAGATAATCCCTCGAAACACTCAGATAAAGGCTAAAATCACCTGACTGAGTAATACTAAATCCAACAACTTAACAGAAAAACCACTGAACTAAAAACTCTATGATTCAACCCTAAAGTACCTACAACTTGTATTTGTATATAGTTTATTGTACATAGTTTACAAGCCAGTTATGCTGTTATGTATTAGCTCATGCTGTTAACCATTATATTGTTTATTGTTACAAAATGTTCGATGTAAAACCAAGCTCTTGCTTTGTGGATTTTGTTTTATTGTGAACCGCAACTGAACTCTGGAAGATGCGGGATATAAATGATTGTTAAATAAATAAAATAAATAAATAAATAAATAAATCCACTGCTTACCCCTGGGATAAGCATTGTGGAATCTGTGTACCTTTTTGGGAACCTGATAGGTACTTGTGATCTGGACTGGCTGCTGTTGTAAACAGGATACTGGGCTTGACAGATCCTTGGTCTGACCCAATAAGGCATGTCTTATGTTTTTATGTTCAGTTTTGTTCAACATGTTCCACTGGCAGCAAGTTGGATTACAGTAAAACTGTCAGATGTATTTTCATGGGCAGGGCAGTCGCTGGACAAAGTAGTGACCAGGTTAAGGGCTGTTTTTGTTGCCATTTTTCTTTTTTGAGCTTGCTTGCTCATAGGCTCATAGACTGACTCAAAAGGGCAGCATGATGCCTCCCATGGCTTTACAGCCAGTACGATCTCCCTACTTGCTCACCACTTTTGACGGCCCTGTTCATAGGAATGAGAAGACCATTTCTTTAAAAAGCCTCTCAGTATTTTGGTACCGCTCATAGTCAATATAATGGGGTGGGTTACGAGGACCATGGCCCCACCAATATTTTGTCCAACACAGCATTAGCAACTAGAGAGTTTGGGGCGGGACTGGAGATTTGTTTATTTGGTCCTGCCCACCAAAATGTTATTCCTCTGTCCCGGGTACCAAGGAAGAGCCCACCATGTCAGTCCGTAGATCTGACTCTAGATGAACATTAATTGTGTCATTATGGCACAACAGGGCAGGATTGGCAGAACACTCTAGGCCCCTACTCTTTCATAGATTGTAGACTTTTTTGCATATTGCTGTTAAGTACCATTGAATTGGTGCTGACTTATGGTGACCATTTGGATAGTTGTCCTAAACCGTGTGCGGTCTTCAGTAAGGCAGCTAATTGTTGATAGAGTGGCATCCATTGCTGATTGTCAAGCGTCATCTGATAACTCAATATGTCCTACAGTTTGGCCACAAAAATAAGTGATGATTTGAGCAGTAGCTTGAGATGGAATGGAATAGCCTGGCTTTGTTTCGTGAACATTCCGGTCATTCTTTCTGATCTGTATTATGTATTATGAAGGAATTTTTGACACACTGCCCAAGAAAACGCAGAATCCTGTGCGAGGTGTGCTAGGAATAACAGATGCAGTTTTGTGCATCTGCTTCCCAATGTTCTTTCAGTCCAAGCTCCCTTTGCTGACTTGTTTCAATCAAAGTAAAAAATGCATCAGTTGCAGTACCTTAGCGGAGGCCGAACTCAATTACAGATCTTTGAGGCAGTGAGCCAGTGGATTTCAGTCCACTGTGTAAACAGTTTTTAAAAGCAGCCCCTTTTAAAATGTTAAATGAGGTTGAAACATTATTGAATTAAAAAGATATATTTTCTTGGTGATTCTGAGTGAGAGGGTGGGTGGCCTAGTAGTTAGAGCGTTGGCTACAAAGCAAAGTGGTGTAGTGGGAAAGAGCTAGGTTATTAACATGTGATTTATAGCTCCCAGACAATACTAATTTTTGGCAGTCTTAGTTTTTGAAACTTCATTTTTGTTTTTTAAATACATTTTCACTTAAATAATTTGGAAAGACTGGTAGATCTCCAAGTAGAATAATCAGCTTCTCCTAGGGAATGATAACATGGGTTGCATTATTAAAACGTCACAGGTTTGCTTTTCAGGGGTGAAGCAGATCTTTGGGCTGGGTGCCCAGGCATCCTGGGAGTCAGCACCTGAATCCTGGTTCTTATTTTCCCAGCTCTAGAGGCCGAGGGAGTCTGCCCATCTGACAACATTACAGGCTCCATCAGCTAACACTTTCCACCTGTGACAGTCACAGATCAGTTCCAGATCAGGGCCCTGCATCTTCTCATCTTGAATGCATTAATATTACTCGTTAGATACCCTTCACATTTCTTGGCAGGGTTTCTCCGGTTACTCTCTTACCCTCCTAAGTAAGGTTTGGTTTAAATTTGTTCCAATCTCTGCAGGAACTGTTTATAAATATAGCTTTGTCTTGCGTAGTTCAAAAGAACTGCAGCGGTTTGCTTTTTTTCTTTAGGTTTCTATATTATGTTAATAGCTCAGAATGTGAAATATGGTCAGTCCCGTGCAGTCCATTTCACATACTGATTCAATTCTCTTAAGTGAGTGCTGGCAAAACCTATTATTCTAAACAGCTTCTCTGATGAGGACACTGGAGTTAAGGTCAAGGCGGAGCTGCAATGAGAAACCAGCACCTTAAAGAAGCTTGTGGTCTGTTCTTTGTTCCCATGGATGACAGACATTAGTTTTACAAAAGAAAAATACCATATTTATCAACAAACACTAGCTGAATATCACAGAGTTGCTTGTATAGCTCTATTTCAGCAAGAAGTAGCATCCAAAAATATTGACTGTGATGTTGGCCCATTAAAAATCCCTACAGTCTGTAGCTGTACCATGCATATTTTCAGTGTTGTCAGGGGCCAGAAGCTAATGTTACTTTTTCTTTAAACAAAATCTAAACTATGACATATTACACTAATTAATTTAGGGTTACAATGGTGGGTCACTTGTTAACACTATGCATTCATCCATGTAGCAACCTAGTTTTGGGTGGCTGAGTGGGGTTGAACTTAATTCACACTATAGCAGACTGAGAAGCTGATTGGAAATGATTAGAAATTGCCCATCATACCCCAAGCAACATGCTGAAGGGTTGAATTCCCATTCTTGGCCTAATCTGTGAAGATCTTATAAACATGTCTCTTCAGCTTGACATTCACTTTAATGTTCATATTTATATGAACATAAGATTTGCCAAATTGGGTCAAACCAAAGGTCCATGAAGCCCAGTATCCTATTTCCAACAGTCTCCAATCTAGATCACAAGTATCTGGTATTTATTTTATTTTTATTTACATTCTCTTATATACCGCGCTATTCAGCATCAGTGCGGTTTACATTGAACAAACTGAAATTACATTGAACAGGGCATTATAACTTGGAGATAACTATTTTACAGGGAACATGGGCTAGGGTAGGATCCTAATGGGTTTTTCTCTCACTAACATTTATATTTAAACCTGATGGCTGAAATCCTCCCTTCCCATACCATTCAGCTGGAAAATTTATCTGACAATCAAAGACAACACAGATTGTTCCTAGGGTTCACTTTCAGCACTGGCCAGAGATTGGCCAAGTATCACAGCCTAAAGTTGACCAAACAATTTTGTCCAGTTAAGACAGGATTTTCAGCCTAAGTGGATTTGAGCTACAGCAAGTATCTGGATAAAGTGTGAAGAGAGGTTTAGCAAACATGTCTTTCAGAATATTGACCCATGATAATGGGAATCTTATGAACCATTTTCTGATTGGAAATCATGTTTTACATGCAGAGAACGGTTCTTATAAAATGTCACGTGGAATCTATATGTGTGAAAAGTAGCAGCACTGAGTTATTTATTTTAATTTATTTATTTAGCTAGACTTATATACCACTTTTCACTGGGTCAAAGCGGTTTACAATGAACAAAATCTCAGTTACAGAGAACATGTAGTGACTTCTACATGAACTGCACTTAGGCAATGCCAGGGCAATAGTTTGGATCAGTGGTTCTCAACCCAGTCCTCGGGACACAACTAGCCAGTCAGATGTTCAGGATAACCAAAATTAATATGAATGAGATAGATCTGATACACCGCCTCCATTGTATACTGATTTATTTATTTATCAAGTGTGAGGGTTTTTTTTAATACCATCTTTCTACAAGTCAAGACGGTTTACAAGTAACTCAGTGTAGTAACATGAAACAGTTCAAACAGCAGTGCACGGAAAATTGAACATAATGAATACATTGTGACAAATGCTATTAACAAATTCTCAAACAAGTAGCTGAACTATGTACATGTTGGGATGCAACAATGTAAATTGCTTAGAGTTCAAGGTGTATGTTCTGTGCGTGGAGGTGCTATGCTGGTTAATTGTTGTTTGTAGCTAGGTCATAGTATTCTGTGAACAGGAGGATTTTAAGGGATTTTCTGAAGTCGTGTAGAAGATGAATATCTCTTATTTGTGGTGGAAGTGAGTTCCATAGTGCCGGGGCAATATAGGCCTCTCATGCATCTTTCTCATGTATATTCATTGTGGTTATTCTGAAAATCCAACTGTCTGGGTGTGTCCTGAAGACTATATGAACTTACCTTATAAAATGCACATATACGCTCATATTTACACTTCCCTTGGAGAGTAGGAGTCAATTTGTGTAAGGAAATTAATGGGCTACTTTGGGAGGTTATTCTAAGAGATTATTATATGTTGCCTTTATAAAATATGCATGTGTATCCCCAGAGAGGGTGATTTTATAACAGGATGCCTAAGTAAGTGCCTGCTTTAACCCTTGTATATAAAGACATATAGGTGTGTAGGGTAAATGTTTACTAAAGGGAGAGCCAGCAGCATACATTCATAGTGTAGACAAGGTCCCTCATCAGAGACTTTTGGCAAAACTAAAGAGTCATGGGATAGGAGGCAGTGTATTATTGTGGATCAGGAACTGGTTAAAAGATAGAAAACAGAGGATAGGGCTAAATGGCCAATTTTCCCAATGGAGAAAGGTGAATAGTGGTGTACCCCAGGGATCTGTACTGGGTCCGCTACTTTTTGACATATTCATAAATGACCTGGAAAAGGTAATAACGAGTGAGGTTATCAAATTTGCAGATGACACAAAACTATTTAAAGTTGTTAAAACCCGTGAGGATTGTGGAAAATTGCAAGAGGATCTTGATAAATTGGAAGACTGATGACAGATGAAATTTAATGTGGACAAGTGCAAAATGACAGATGAAATTTAATGTGGACAAGTGCAAAGTTATGCACCTAGGGAAGAACAACCCAAACTATGGCTACACGATGCAAGGTTCCACGTTAGGAACCACCGCCCAGGAAAAAGATTTAGGTATCATTGTGGATAACTTGTTAAAACCCTCCGCCCAGTGTGCAGTGGCAGCCAAGAGAACAAATAGAATGCTAGGTATCATAAGGAAAGGAATGGAAAATAAAACAAAGGATATTGTAATGCCTCTGTATTGTTCCATGGTGCGACCGCACCTTGAATATTGTGTGCATTTCTGGTCACCGTATCTTAAAAAGGATATAGTGTTATTAGAAAAGGTTCAGAGAAGAGCCATCAAAATGGTAAAGGGGATGGAAGGATACCCCTATGAAGAGAAGCTAAAAAGGTTAGGGCTCTTTAACCTGGAAAAGAGATGGCTGAGGGGAGATATGATAGAAGTCTATAAATTAATGAACAGAGTGGAATGGGTAAGTGTAGATTGATTGTTTACATTATAATATAGAAAGACTAGGGGACATGCAATGAAGCTACAGGGTAAACTATGAGGAGTGTCCGATTTTAAAGGCATAGGCCAAAATTACACTAACATTTGTATTTAAAGAAATTATTCAATACATTCCACCAAAAAGTACATACTTTTGTTTACTTCTCCACATAATCGCCGTAAACATTGAGACATTTATCCCAGTGTGACACTAGTTTGAACATCCCTTCACGGTACAGTTGTGTGTCAAGTTGCTTGAAGTAGTCCATAACGGTGTCTTGCAATTCCTCCTGATCCGCAAAGCATTTCCCCACCAAGAATTTCTTCAAAGGTCCGAATAAATGAAAATCTGAAGGGGCTAAGTCCGGTCTATATGGAGGATGTAGCAGGACCTCCCACTTCCGCTGTGTCAACCACAGATTGGTTTGTTTTGACGTGTGGGGTCTTGCGCCATCGTGCAGAAGTTTAACTCCTTTGCGCTATCGTCCCGGCCTTTTCCGTCTTATGGCTGTATGCAATGTATGAAATTTTGAAAAACTATGGTTTGGGCGAAGGATTTATACAAGGTATTAGAGCATTGTATCAGAATCCAAAGGCAGTAGTAGGAGTTAACGGGCTGATCACTAATAGTTTTATTATTACTCGTGGAACCAGACAAGGTTGCCCGTTGTCTCCATTGTTATTCGTGCTCTCCTTAGATCCATTGCTGAGATTGATTTATGCATGTGATGATATATGAGGAGTGAAGGTTGGATCATGCATATATTTAAGGTTTCGGCGTTTGCGGATGATTATTAGTCATGTTATTGGATCCTCGTGAATCTTTAACAAGACTTTTAGATATGATTGGACAATATGGGGAGATAGCTGGTTTAAGGCTGAATATGACTAAATCAGAAGCATTAGATGTAAATGGGGGATTACAAAATAAGTGGGGTGATGAGTTTCCCTTGTGTTGGGCAAAAAACAAATGTAAGTATTTAGGTATTTGGCTACCTAAAAATCCACGTCATTTGTATAGGCAGAATGTTAGGGCGTTGATTCGGGAAATACAGAATAAATTGCAAGATTGGACACCTTTGCCTCTATCGTTAGGTGGTAGGATAGCTGCCTATAAAATGATGGTTTTTCCTAAAATTTTGTATATTTTACTGCTAATTCCATTGCGGCTATTGAAGCAAGATATACAAAAAATGGAGAGATTATTCCAGAGTTTCTTTTGGAGAGGGAAAAAGCCTAGGTTAAGAATTGATCGTTTATATGGGTCATGGCATCAGGGTGGTATGGGGTTGCCTTGTTTAGAACAATATAATATGGGGTGTTTACTTCGGCATGTTCGTGATTGGATAGGTGGCACTTCGGTATACACTCCTTATGATTTTGAGTCTGCATTAGCTGCTCCATACTCACTTCGGTCAGTGTTACATGTGACGAGAGTGAAGTTGCCAAAAGAATTTGGAAATAATATTTTATGTCAAGGGGTTCGCTGGAGCTGGCAGATGCTTTGTGAAAAATTGGGTGTTCCAAGTGAGGTGTCAGGATATTTGCCACTACAAGGTAACTTAGCCTTTCAAAAAAGTATAGTGTCTTTTTTTATTCAGGAGATGGGAGAAAAAAGGTCTTCAACTGATGTGGCAAGTAATTAATGGAGAGGGTGCACTAAAACCATTTTTAGAATTTAAAAAATGCTATGAAACATAGAAACATGATGACAGAAAAAGACCAAATGGCCTATCTAGTCTGTCCTTCCATATCAACAACTACAACAATCCCCTTTTTACCTTTAGAGATCCTCTGTGTTGGTCCCATGCTTTTTTGAATTCAGTTACTATCTCTACCACCTCCACTGGGAGACTATTCCACGGATCCACTACTCTTTCCGTAAAGAAATATTTCCGCATATTACTCCTGAATCTATCTCCTTTCACCCTCATCCCATGTCCCCTCGTAGCAGAACTTGCTTTCAATTGAACATTTATGCCACGGAGGTATTTAAACATCTCAATCATATCACCTCTATCCCGCCTTTCCTCTAAGGTGTACATATTAAGATCCTTCAGTCTGTCCTCATATGCTTTATAATGAAGCCCACTAATCATTTTAGTTGCCACCCTCTGCACCGACTCCATCCTGTTCACATCCTTTTGAAGGTGCAGTCTCCAGAATTGCACACTATACTCCAAATGAGGTCGCACCAAAGACTTATACAGAGGCATTATCACCTCCTTTTTTCTGCTAGCCATTCCTCTCCATATGCACCCAAGCATCCTTCTAGCTTTTGCCGTCGCCTTTTCTACCTGTTTAGCTACTTTAAAATCATCAGACACAACCACGCCTAGGTCCCATTCCTCTTTAGTGGACAAAAGTACTTGTTTGTCTCAGGGGCATTTTTATGCATATCTACATTTAAAGTATTACTTGATTTCCATGAAAGATGGGAGATGTGGTTTGAAGAAAGAAAATTTTAAGAAGTTAGAAGAGTGGTTTGCGTTAAAGGACAAAGCAAGAATAACTGTTGTGGAATATAGTAAGGCCTTAATTAATATAGCTCAAGTTAAGAGCTATGAGCATTTGAGTTTTCAATGGGAAAGGGAATTAGAATTTAATCTTGAAGAGTTTGCATGGGAAAAGGCCATAGAGTGAATCCCTTGACTAATTATGGGGGCAAAATTACGTGCCATGCAATTTAAAATATTAGAACGTGCTTATATGTCCCCATATAGAGCGTGGAAGGCTGGCTTTGCATAAAATAGTGAATGTCCATGGTGTGGAATGGAAAGGGCACATTTGGGGCATATGTTCTGGTTTTGTATAGGAGTAAGGAACTTCTGGAATGAAATTCAAACTTTTTACAAGGTATAATGGGGCAAACTTTGATTCTAACCCTGGGTTTGTTTGTTCTGGATGTACCTGATTCTATGGGACTTTCCTTATCAGGGAGTAGACTCTTGCTGAGGAAATGTTGTCTGTTTGCAAAACATTGTATACTTCGGAATTGGAGAGATTCTAAAGGTCCAGAATATTGGGAGTGGAGAAATGTTTTACACCAACTGGTATTATGGGAGGGAGAATTTTCGAGAAGACACGTTCGTAAAAGAGCCTATTTTTAAGGATTTTGTCTCCTTATCTTGAACGGGTTTCGGCAAGGGCAAGGAATGATGTTTTAACAGTTTAAGTTGGCTTATTTTGGATAAGAATATGGAAGATAAGGGGGGGGGGGGTGATAGGGTTTGAATAAAGGGTTGGTGGGGAGGGAGGGGATTGGAGGGGGGAGGTGTTAAAGGGTGATGGTGAAGGAAATAGGTGTGTGGGGGGGGAATAACATTGTAATAATTATACCCTGTTGCTGTAAGAAATGCTGCTGTTTACAATGTTTCTTTAAGTATTTTGTGATGATTACAATTTGTTGCAGTTTTTAATAATAATAAAAAGATTTAAATATAAAAGACGGTCCCTGCTCATCAGAGCTTACAATCTAGTCAAGGCAGACAACACAGTAGCTGTAGACATGGGATACATCTAGGGGGAATGGTAAGGAAATACAAGGGAGATCAGGTGAGTCAATATCTGAAAGCGGCAGGGAAGAGGTGAGTTTTCAGTCTGGATTTGAAAAGGACCAAAGAAGGTGCCTGACATACAGACTCAGGTAGTTTGTTCCAGGCATAAGGAGCAGCAAGGTGAAAGGAGTGAAGTCTTGAGTTAGCAATAGAAGAGAAGGGTACAGATAGAAGGGATTCACCAGAAGAGCAGAGTTCCCGAGGAGGGGTTTAGGGAGAGATAGGAGAGGAAAGGTAGTGAGGAGCAGTCAAATGAAGGCACTTATAGGTCAGTAGTAGAAAATTGAACTGGATAGGGAGCCAATGAAGTGACTTGAGAAGTGGGGTACTATGAGCATGATGGGGGTAATTTTCAGTAGAATAAATCTGACCTGACTAGATGGAGTGTAGTTTGCCACATTTTCTTAGTGAACTTGATGTACTCAATCAATGAAGATTCACTTTGTACATTTCAAGACAGTTTACGAGTATTATCCAAGAGAGTGGGATGCTGTCAAAGGCTTTTGTTACAATGAGACTAAGCTATACTGAGATTTTTGCCTGTCTTACAACTACTGTAGCCATAATGGGTTTCCTCAGCATCAACTGGTCTCTGGTTCCTCTTTCACTGCCCTTCTGCTCTATTGTCTTAATGTTATTATGGTTTATTAAAAACATGTTATAGTGCCCTTTAATTTAGCAGGGTGGTTTACATAAATTAAAATGTAATAATAAAAGAAGTAAGAAAGGAATTCCAATAATATAGATAAAGGAGAATAGCAACAATCCTACCTTATATTTATCTATATCTATTGTAGATAAACTCTGAACACTCCTTCCCAAAATTCAAACCCATCTTTTCCACCTTGCGTTCAACCTCTCTGCCTCTGGTCTGCCTGCATGTCCCTCCCTCTGATCTGGCTACATGCCCCTCCTATCAATGTTTTCATCCTATATATGTCTCTCTGTCTTTACCTGTGTGTTCTATTCTCTCTGCTTTCCTGTAAAGAAAATTGGTGTTCCTTTTTAACTGCAGTCTATTTGTTGTAAACCACTCTGACGCTGATGTTTGGGTGGTCAATCAAGTGTTGAATTAAAGATAAAGATAAAGATATCAGTCTCTCTCTCTCTCTTACTCTCTCTCCAGCCAGTTCCCACCAGTCTCTTTCTCTCTCCCTCCCCCAGTCAATTCCCTCTAGTCTCTCTCTCACTCTCTCACTCTACCTTCCAGCCATGGACCTGATATAATAATGAAAGAGTCCTGGCACCTGCTTTTCTAGGAATAATGCACTGCTCATCAGTAACAAATGGGAAAAGGAGACCAGAATAAAAATTATACAAGCAAGTGATCCAAAAGGTTTTGGAAAGCTATGAGCACAAAAGCTCACAGACTAAGCAACAAAATTCCTGATTCAGAAGCCCTGATAGTGAAAATGGCCATTACAGAGACATAGCTCAATGAGTTTCATGAATGAGATATTGCTGTACTTGGCTATAATAATAAAAATATTCCCACGTCATATAGACCCATATCCAGCCTGCCATTCATGGCCAAACTGATAGAGTAAACTGTACAAATCCAGCTTCAGGATCATATCGACACCTTTGCATCACTAGATGAACACCAATATGGCTTTCATCCATATCACGGTGTAGAGACTCTCCTCACCATCCTGTTTGACCATCTCATTCGTGGCATGGACAACCCCAAAACAGTGTCCCTCCTCTTATTCCTAGACATCACCGCAGCGTTCGTCAGTATTAATCACATCATTATGCTTTCTAGGTTACAAAAAACAGGCATAAAGGACACCATACTGCAGGTTAGAATGAAAAATCACATATCTGATCCATACAACCAGGAACAGGACCTACCTTAAGGCTCTGCACTCTCTGCCCTCTTATTTAACATTTATCTCCAGCCCGTCTGCGCAATCTTCAAGACATTTCACCTTAACCAGGATGGAACCAGGCTGCTGGCATTAACCTTTAAAAAGGAGATAGAGCAGCTTTTAAACTAGATAATAGGGGAAAGCCGACAGTCGCCCAAGAGCGGATGGTTCGGAAAAATGTATCCTTGAAGGATACTACCAAAAGCAGAGAGGTTCCAAAAAAGAATAAAGTAGCCCAAATGCCCTCGAGTATGGAGCACACAGAGCTTAAAGATCCCAAATTACCCATGTCTACCAATAGCCAAATTAATATGAATAAAATAGTCTCTAAAATGCTTGTATGCAAATGCTAGAAGTCTAAAAAATAAGATGGGAGAGTTAGAATATATATCACTAAATGAAAGGTTAGATATGATTGGAATATCAGAGACATGGTGGAAGGAGGACAACCAGTGGGACACTGTGATACCTGGGTACAAACTATATCGTAATGATAGAGCTGATCAAATTGGTGGAGGGGTTGCGCTCTATATTAGAGAGGGCATTGAGTCAGAAAGGATTAAAGTTTTGCAGGAAACCAAATTTGCTGTAGAATCTCTATGGATTGAAATTCCATGTAAAAAGGGTAAGGCGATGGCAGTGGGGGTGTACTATCGACCACCTGGCCAGAATGAACAAATGGATGATGAAATGCTCAAAGAAATCAAGGAAGCTAACAAAAGTTACAGCGCAGTAATAATAATGGGTGATTTCAATTACCCCGGTATCGACTGGGTCAGTGTCATGGCAGGACATGCTAGGGAGATAAAGTTCCTAGATGAAATAAATGACTGCTTCTTGGAGCAGCTGGTTCATGAACCGACCAGATGGGAAGCCATATTAGACCTAGTCCTTAGTGGAACACCAGATCTAGTGCAAGAGATAAGGTTGTTGGGGCCACTTGGCAATAGTGATCATAGCATAATAGCCTTTTATTTAATTAGTGGAGGAAGGATAGTAAGGAAATCCACAGTACTACCTTTTAACTTTCGAAAGGGTGACTATGATAAAATGAGGAAAATAGTTAAGAAAAAACTAAAAGGAGCAGTTGCAAAAGTTAAAGACTTACATCAAGCTTGGGTGTTGTTGAAAAATACTATCTTGGAAGCCCAGACCAGCTGTATTCCACGCTTTAAGAAAAGTGGAAGGAAGTCCAAAAAACTGCCAGCATGTAAATAGTTCTTGTTTTGACTGTATTTAATAATGTTATTTATATAGTTCTAAAATGTTCCATGTAATTGAATATTTACCATTTTTTGTACTATTCAAAGGTTGTTTAACTGTTAACCGCATTTGATCTGCAGGAAAATGCGGTATAAACATGTCTACATAAGAACATAAGATATGCCATACTGGGTCAGACCAAGGTCCATCAAACCCAGTATCCTGTTTCCAACTGTGGCTAATCTAGGTCATACGTACCTGGCAGTATCCCCAAGAGACACAGGTTCCACAATGCTTGTATTGGGTCAAGCACTGATATCCTTGGTCCCTTTTTAATAAAGGTTTATGGACCTTTCCTCCAGGAACTAGTCCAAACCTTTTTTAAACCCAGTTACACTAACAGCCTTTACTACATCCTCCGGTAACAAATTCCAGAGTTTGATTACACGTTGAGTGAAAAAATATTTTCTCTTATTTTTCTTAAATTGTTTACCCTGTAGCTTCATTACATGTCCCCTAGTCTTTCTATATTCTGATAGCGTAAACAATTGATCTATGTTTACCCGTTCCACTCCATTAATTTATAGACCTCTATCATATCTCCCCTCAGCCGTCTCTTTTCCAGGTTGAAGAGCCCTAACCTTTGTAGCCTCTCTTCACAGGAGTATCCTTCCATCCCCTTTACCATTTCGGTGGCTCTTCTCTGTACCTTTTCTAATAACGCTATATCCTTTTTAAGATACGGCGACCAGAATTGCACACAATATTCAAGATGCGGGCTCACCATGGAACGATATAGAGGCATTGTAATATCTTTTGTTTTATTTTCCATTCCTTTCCTTATGATACCTAGCATTCTATTTGCTTTCTTGGCCACTGCTGCACACTGGGCAGAGGCTTTTAACATGTTATCCACAATGACGCCTAAATCTTTTTCCTGGGCTGTGGTTCCTAATGTGGAACCTTGCATCGTGTAACCATAGTGTGGGTTGTTCTTCCCTAGGTGCATAACTTTGCACTTGTCCTCATTAAATTTCATCTGCCATTTTGATGCTCAGTCTTCCAATTTCTCCAGATCCTCCTGCAGTTTTCCACAATCCCCTTGGGTTTTAACAACTTTAAACAGTTTTGTGTCATCTGCAAATTTGATAACCTCACTAGTTATTCCCTTTTCCAGGTCATTTATGAATATGTCAAAAAGCAGCAGACCCAGTCCAGATCCCTGGGGTACTCCACTATTCACCTTTCTCCATTGGGAAAATTGGTGAATAGTGGAGTACCCCAGGGATCTAATAAATAAATAAATAAATAAAAATAATCTAGGAGGGATAGAGAGGGTCAAAACAGGGCAGGTAGGGGCAGAATGTGGGCACTGACGGCACATTCTGGTCAGTGTGGGTATAATGTCTGTATGTTCATTTCATGGGTGTTGCTAGGTGCAGACACATGCCAGGTTATCCCAGTGCTGCACTTTAGCAACATGCCAATGATTGGAGGACAGACACACATGCCCCGTGAAGCTGGCATGGACCTCCACGCTGGCTCACATTTTCTAAACACACCCCTAGGAATCAAAATAGAGGTAAAGTTAACTATGGAAGCTCATATCTCACAAAATATGAAAATACATGTTATGGCATTGCTCCAGATTCAACAACGCCAACTTTATTTACATAAAAAATATCTTGGTATTGTAATACATGTGAAGACAAATGTTAAATAATACGTAGTGACTGGAATTGTGACATTGAGGTCATGATGTAGACAGTTTTAGTGGTAGTTTAGAATGGTTCTGGCAAACAGGGAGCCTTTTGTAAAATATGTATAAGGAGGTGCAGGAAGGCCTGTGTATGTGCTGACACACAGAGCCGCAGGAGCCTCTACAAATCAACATATAGGAAAAATCAGTGGAGGCACTCAGCAACTTACCTGTCTAATACTTATTCACTTAATTTATTTTAAAACATTTGCATACCACCTTATGCTACAACATTCAAGGTTGTGAAGAATCATAAAAGTATAACCCAAATAGCATGTTACCTGGTATTTCACAAATATGTAACCTACATGTGTAAGCTGCTATTTTGCAGTCCTATAGAATAAATGGCACCAGTTATTTACAGAGTCTGCTATCTTTATTTCATTTCCATTTGGAGGGGAAAATAAACAATGGGGCATTATTTTATTTTGTAGTATTTAGCTCATGCCTTTATAGTTTTGGGTCAAGACAAGTTCCATTCGGGTACAAGTAGATATGTCTCTGTCCCCAAAGGGCGTACAATCTAAGTTTGTGCCTGAGGCAATGGAGAATTAAGTCACTTGCCCAAAATTACAAGGAGTGTCAGTGGGAGTCACTGCTCTAACTATTACACTACTAACGAGGAGAACGCCCTTAGGTTGTCCTGTAAAAGCCTGGCTGAAATGAGCACTATATGTGCCAGGGAGCAGCATTAAGTCCTGATGTGAGCAAGTTTGGTCGTACACCTGCATTCCCTATATGAAATGGGGAATACATGCGTAGGTTTTCCATTATGCATATATTGGCATAAACAGGCAAAATACCTTTATGAGCCTTGGTTGGTGAGTGGCATAGTAAATGTGATAAATAAATATAGAAATTAAATGACACGTTATTAATCAGGTTCAAACTACCACCCAGGCCTGTGATAAAATAATTTCTGTGGAGGGATTTAATGCCTTCAGAACAGAATTTTGATGATCGGCTTATCTTCAGAGGCTAACAAAGCCTTTGTTTCCTTTGCTAAATCCCTAGCTTACTGCTGTCACCGGCTGTAGGTGAGAGAGCGGAAAGGCAGAGCAGAGAAGAAGCTTCACAATCAGGGATTTGCTGCCATGTGCGTGTTTTTTACATTTTCAGATGACTGTGTTGAGGGATGTAAAACAGATCAAGTGCAATAGATTGTCTGATTAATGAGTTACATTTTGCCAAATACAATATCTGATGGACAAGGTGAATTACGGATGTAGCCTTCTCAAAGTTTTATGTATGTCTGTCTGTTGGAGAGGTCCTGAAAGATCATTTTCAGTTATGGAAGGCAATTACCAGGCTTTCTGCTTTGGGGGAAATCTGCAGGTACTGGTTCCCCGTGGACTTTGCATCACATATACTTTTCTTAGGAAACGTTGGACTTGCAGACATATGAAGCAGCATTTATGTGGGTCGAATCTGCAAGGAAAATAATATCTAGTTATATTCTGATTCTGCTGAAAGCATCCCCAACTTTCTGGGTATGCTTTCTCCTATGTGTGGCTAAAGTATGCTCATCAATCTCTGTGTACTTTCAGAGATGTGAGTTTTCAGCCAGTGAATTTACACATATCACTGACAGAAATTATGCAAAGGTCCTCAGACTGTACTCCAGTGACATCCATCACCATCTTATACCCATCTGTATCATAGAGTACACAGGGCTTCTGATTTTAGGTTTTAACCAAGAAGCACTGATAAAAGATCCCTGGAAAGAAAAAAAAGGTGTTTATTAGATAAACATAGGAAAAACGCCACTTCTCCTGGTACTCTCTGACCCCTCCCCTCGCCTGCCTTTGATTGTTCACTGTTTTTGGACTTTCTCGGTACTGATTATGCCTCTGCTGCAAAATATATATATTTGATTCAACTGGGAAAGGTATCTAGGAATAATACCTTAGCTACAAAAACACTATTAAATACTGGGAGGGGGTTTGGTATTGGCAAAGAACCACTAAAAAAAGAAAAATAACCCCAAATTAGTTGGCAAATAAACAACTATTCTATTAGTTTTCATTTTATTTTACAATTTCTTTTGGGTGTTTTTCACTTAGGGACCCTTTTACTAAAGCATGCTAAGTAGTCAGTGCACATTTTAACATGGGATAACTGCATGTTCTGGCCAATCAGTTACCAGGTGGCATGAGAATCGCCGCACACTGATTCCTGTGCTAACTGCTGCTCATATGTTAGGGTGTTGCATGGGCAGAGTAGGAGCAGAGGGTAGGCATGGTGACCACATTGGGGTTTGCATGGAGGGACATACTGTGCGCTGTCAATGTTGCCATTAGTGTGAGCCAACTAATGCCACCTCAATAGATGGACTTAAGTGCGCTTGCAGTAATAGCGCCATGTGTTAGGGTATTCATCTGAACGTTAACTGTCGGGAACATACTGGTCATGTCCCCAACAGTTACTGTGGAAGCTTTGCCCTAAATACATATTAATTTTTGTGCTAAACACCCGTTATATGCAAACACCTAATGCACTTTAGAAAAGGGGCCTCTTAGTTTCCCACATTCATTTTTATATGGAATTTCTTGTGCATGTTAAATTGAATTACTATGCACTACCTGATGAATTAAGGTGCACTAAGTTGATTAGCATGCATTAAATCAATTTAGCACACACTAGTTTTTAAGGTGCAGTAACAAATGTGCATCCCTATCTTTTTTTTACATTTCATAAACACCTAAGAACAAACGCTCTAATCATACGTGAGTCTGTGGATTACAGTGAAACCCAAATTCTTTGTTGTTTCCAAAGTTTAACACTTGAAATCCTGGTCCTATCACTGTCCCCAGGGAAAGAAGGGGCATCCTTTTGCAAAAACCAGTTAAATTCTATAGGGAATATTTTAGAAGCTCTATTTGTGATGTGGATTCCTGAAAACAGGTATTCTGATGAACAAATCACATTCACATCCCTGAACCTATTTTAGAAACTGGGTATATAGATGTCCTCGGTGCGAGGATGTCCTCTTAGCATGGGGGCGGGAAGGGAAATACACATTGCGGTGCAATTTCAGAATGATACAAACACCTCTGGCCCTGGTTGGTGAGGTGTCCATGTCCATACCTACTCTTGACCATGGCCTCAGTTAATATTCCCTGGCCAAAGAAACCTGCATGTAAATACAAACTCTAAACATATTACAGGCTTCCTGCTGCAAGTCTGCTGCCCAGGACGTGCAAGTCTCATAACATAGTCTCCTCCCTTCTGAAATTCCCTTGCCAGTACATCCATGTACCCAATTCTGAGGTTATGCAATTTAGGGACATCCACATTTATGAAGTGGACTATGGCTGTGCATATAACCCCCCGGGCCAATCTGTACAGGCCTGTCTCCATAACCATATACCGGGATGTGAATTTTTGGGGTAGAGACAGAAGGCATGTCTCCCTTCATTGATGCCATAGCCCCAGATTTTTGGACGTTCTGCTATGGACATCCCAGATTCTTCCTGGACACCTCTTCAGGAATCCCACTTTGTATGTCTTTCATTATTTACTATTGTCCTGAGAGGGCCTGTGGAGAATTGCCTATGTTCATTAATGTATATTACTGGCCCAGTTATTAGTGTAAATATATATCGTCATGGGTTATGGCGAGCTTACTGATAATTTAAAGGTATGCCAGCTCTTGGTAGCAGTAACTATAAGGTTACTAATTATTCATAGTTTACTTCCTTGGTTTATTGGTTTATTAAATTTGTATATCAGTAAAACTAACTATCACTGATGGCTGGGCTTCACTGTTATAGGTGCTTATACTCCCCGTTAAATGTATCTCCTTTGCTGCAACTTGGGTTTCTGGAATAAGAAAAACTGTGGAACAAGTTTTCAGCAGCACTATATCTGCTTATCTTGGTGCCACTGAAGAGAGCAGCTTAAACTTAACTGCACACCATTATTTGGTTATCTTAGGTCTGCTAAAGCAATAGCCAAGAAAACAGGTTTCATTTATTTATTAAAATTTACTGCCCACCCATCTGAAAGATCAGAATAGACAAATAAAATAGAAAGACGGCAATCAACCAATACTGCTACCAGCCTTCTGAAATATAAAGTCTTCATCGCTGTCTTTAAGCTTGCAAGATCTAATTCAGAATGCAGAAGGTATGGGAGTGAGTTCCATGTTTGAGGACCAGACATGGAAAAAATACTAGCTGGTGGCCGGACATAGAACTATCTGGTTAAATTTCAGTCCCACCTCCGGAATACCCAGTTCCCCTCCTACACTTATCTGGGTAAACTTTGGCCAAACATCAAGTTGTCCAGCCAAAATTTACCTGGTCTGCATTGGGGAAAGGGGAATTAACCTCAGAAGTTGCCCAGATAAATCACCGACTTATCTGAACAAATTGCTTTGAATACTAGCACCTTGTTATTTTACCTTGGAAAGTGCACTGGCCCATAGTTAACCCTGGGAGTACCGATGGGGTCAAAAGTGACCCCATTGCAAGTTTCACAACGCCTATCTCGGAAACTAGTTGTTCAAGAATGCAATCTTTTTATGACTTTTCACATGTCAATATTCTCTTTATATTGCGCCATGAGAGGAATAATTTTCATCCTCTAGGTGATGCTAGTGATGAATTGCAGCACTGAGTACCAGTGTGGTCATATTTGACCCCAGTTGCTTATGTCCGGTTTGGATCGTGATACAATTTGCAGTTTTGCAAATTTTTTGATCTGACAAAGGTATTTATCATTAAGTATATATCATTTATTTTTTGTACTCTTATTTTATGAAAATTACACATTTTCTGTAATTGATATCATACGTTCTCTCATTATTTCTGATGAAATCTAAAGGCTTTCAGCTCGTTCATCACGATTATTGTACACCTATAGTAAAACTGATTTGCGTTTTATTCAACTTTATCTTTATTTATTTTAGGTTATTGTTTATGATGTCAAAACGAAAGTATTCTGCTGCCCAAGTAAGAGAAATATTGCAACGAGATGCTGACAGTGACGGCTCTGAGGAGTCTGATGATGCAGCATATTCAGCAAGCGAAGAAGCATATCAGCCAAGTTTGGGCGATAAATCTGATGATGACAGTCATGATTCAGATGGCGACAGCAGTTGGTCGCCAAGTGAATGTGAGACTGATGTTGAGCCGGTAACATCGCCTGCAGCAAAGAGTCAAGTTACAGGTCGAGGCAAAGGTCGAGGCTGTGCTGGACGGGGAAGAAGGCAGGAGTCCTCGGTGTCAGTATCATCTGTGAGGAATCTTAGTTGTGGTCACAGAGGAGCTTAGAGGTCATCAACTATAAGCACAAATGTTGCCATTGAAGCCTATGTATCTAAGGATGCCACATCATGGAACAGGAAACCTATAAAGCAAGCTGCTGGAAGATATGCCAGAGCTAATGTCATGACCGTACAACAAGATCCTACAAGGTATGCTGTACAAAATGTTGATGGCCCTCTCGCAGCATTCCACTTGTTCATGAGGAAGAACTTATTGAATTTAATAATGATGTGGACAAGCAAACAAGGAAGACACATTTATGATGATACCTGGAAAGATTTGACAAACGGAGAATTTCAACATTTTCTTGGACTTCTGATCCTCTCAGGCATGTACAAGTCACGAAATGAATCCATAGTTCAGTTGTGGAACCTTGAATATGGTCGTTCTGTTTTCGGCAAAAATATGTCCCGTAACCGTTTTCAGCAAATATCTTGTGCTCTCAGATTTGATGATGCAACCAAAAGACGTGAACAACGAGGTGTGGATAAGCTTGCTCCAATCAGACACGTTTTTGATACCTGGGCAGCAACTCTAAGTGACGCCTTTGTTTCTGGTGAAAATGTTACCGTGGATGAGCAACTGCTTACATTTCGTGGCCATGTTCCGGTCAGACAATATATTCCCAGCAAACCTGGGAAATACGGCATAAAGCTATGGATATTTTGTGACAGTGCAACGTCATATGTTCTGGTCTTCAAGTATATACAGGAAGGGAACTCTGACAAAACAGGGAACAGAATCAGGGTGAAAGGGTTGTGCTGCAACTCACTGAAGGATTGACGCGATCTGGTAGAAATGTTACTGTTGACAAGTTCTTCTACAGTTTATCTCTGTCATGGAAACTGCTAGAAAAACAAATGACACTTTTGGGGACAATTCAAAAGAACAGAAAAGAATTACCTCCAGAATTTGTAACAGCAAAGGGCCGAGAGGTATTCACTTCACTGTTTACCTTTCGCGATGACGCCACTCTGGTTTCCTATTGCCCGAAGAAAGGAAAAGTGGTTGTTCTTCTGAGCAGTTTGCATGATCAAGAAGAAGTAGATAACACACGTCCAGACAAAAAAACCACTAATGAACTTGGACTATAATTCTAGTAAAGGTGGAGTAGATATGGCAGATCAAATGTTGCGCATGTATACCACAAAACGAATGACAAGACGCTGGCCAGTGACAATCTTCTACAACATGGTGGACATCAGTGCTTTGAATGCCTTCATTGTTTGGATGTCACTAAATCCAGAATGGCAGTCCAAGTCAAAGCACAGACGTCGTCTATTCCTCTTGGAATTAGGAAAGCAGCTGCTTCAGAGTAATTGCAGCGAGACTTCTTCCAGCATTGAAGAAGCCACTGATGCTGTTTGCAATGTTGGTATCCCAAAGAAAAGGGCAAGGTGTCACTGCTGTTCCAGAGAAAAAGACAAGAAAAGCAACATAGTTTGTACCTCCTGCAAGTGCAATGTTTGCAAAGAACATTCAGAAATTGTCTGTGTCTCATGCAAATGACTGTAGTACTTTACTGTGTTCATCAAGTGCATGCAAAAACTGCTTTCATGGCAACTCTTCTTCATGTAATTTTATGATAAAGCATTAAATTTCAAAACATTTAACCTTCATATAATAAATAATTAATTCGGAATAATATTTTGTCTGTTTAGTTTAACATTTTCATGGTTAACAATTAAAATTTGTCGTGGGGTCATTTATGACCCCAACGGTATTCAGTGTGTGCAAAAATCTCGGTAATTCCAGGGTTAAAGAGTTTCACTCTACTACTGGAACACTCATTTGAGGGACAAGCGTACCCCAGAAGTCTATTCAAAGAGGGGGCCTGATATAGTATTTTCAGTGCTGATTTTTCATAGGGAAGGTTGGTGCTTTGTAAGTCTAGGCAGTTAGTACTGTTAAGGTATGGCAGGTTTGCTATAAGCTCCGAATGTTCCATTTGCAGGGTTTCATATTACTTTGTAATGTGCCTGACAGTGGAAAGAAGTTGTGTTGCTGTTAATGATGTATAATAGCCATGCTTTCAGAATCTTGGATGGGGGCTGTATGTGCATAAGCCCTAGTTCATGTAAGTACCTAACAATTCCTCTGCCTACTTCTCATAGGCACCATTCGTCATCTTTTTCTCCCTCCTATCTCCCTGGCTGTCTTCTTGTATCCTACAGGCTGATCCCATCTCCAGAGGAATGGAGTTATGTAATGGCCACATATTCTCTAAGCCACGTTTCTTGCTTCTGGTGCAGAGCCACTCTTTGAATCATATAGTGCACCATGGAGCTCTGAAGAACATCATGTGGGCCACAGAGCTGATCTGAGCTCTAAACTGCATGGGCAGAAAAGACATCATCTGTAGGAGGAAAATACTAGAAAATTCCAACATGCCACCAGCCAGGTCCAACATACACCAGCTGTGTTCTCCTGCTGTCAGTTGGGACTGGAGAGCTGTAGAAAGTGATGGGAGGGGGAACAATACAACCAGTCAGGGCCAGATTTACCTATACGCCAACTACGCCGTGGCGTAGGGCCCACAGCTGACAAGGGCCCACAAAAATTGAAAAAATTGTTAGCCTTAAAATTAAATTAAAAAAAAAACAATGCTGGCTGCCGCCGCGACAGCATGGACTGTCCCGCGGGGCCCCCTCTGCTGCCGCGGCAGCATGGACTGTCCCGCGGGGCCCCCTCTGCCCGGCTGAATCCGTCTGTCCCTCCCTCCCTCCCTCCGTGCTGGCTTTGAGAGGCACGAAGGGAGAGTGTCTCCCTCGCGTCTCTGTTAAGCCCGCAGGGGCTGCGCCTCTCAAAGCCGGCACGGAGGGGCTCAGCTAGGCAGAGGGGGCCCCGCGGTTCAGTCCATGCTTCCTAGAGTGTCTTTTTTTTTAAATATACTGCTATACAGTAATGGGTTGCAGAGCTGCCAAGATGCCCAGTTCCAGGGGTGAGACATTTTCTTCAGTGTTTTTGGAAATCTTTATTACTTCATGGTTTACCCCCTTTTAGCACCACCCTATGGTGTCTTTTCCTAAAACCTCTTTTGCACTGATAAAATGCTTTCTTCTCTTGAACGGTTTATACCTAGGACTTCTAAGGCTTTTATAAATTGCTAATTTAAATGATTATTTCCAGCTAATTAGGGGTTCTTTGAGAGCACAAAAAGATCAATGTTTATCAGTATTTTCCCAGCACAGATGCTATTGTTTGGTGTTTTTTCCCAATGGAATCAAATACATAGGTTTGTGCAGCTGAGAGGTGGTCAGCATGGAAAAGGCACAAAAACAGATGAAAGGATCCAAGGGCAGGGAAAATGAACATTAGGGAAAGCCGGGTTCCCAGTGTTTAGCCACGAAGCACCTGTTGCGCTTTTCTTGCACCAAGAGTGTTTTATCAGTGTTTATCTATTAGCATCTAAAATTTGAAACTCTATTTATACTTTTTGAGGTTTTGAATGTCTTCATCATATTCCTCCCTCTCTCTTCTCTAAGATCTACATACTGAAGTCCTTAAGTTTCATTTCATAGGGCTTTTGGGTCAAGCCATGCACCATACTTGTAACCCTTTCTGGACTGCCTTTATATTCTATTATCTTTTTGTAGATCTGGTCTCCAGAACTGATGATAGTATTGAAGGGAAGGGAAGGGGGGGGGGGTTTACCAATGATTTTGGACATGGCTATGACGTTCTTTAGCAAATGCAATGCAATGCACTCACTCACTGACATACACACATACTCTCAAAATGTACATCCCTGCTATTTGAGGGACAGAATGACTCCCATACTATCTAAAATCTGCCTTTAAATGTGCACAGATACACATACACCATCACTGACATATGCACCCTCAGAATCGGGCCTGATTTTACTTAATCATGATTAGTAATTGCAATTCTAAATCCCAGCTGTATATTTGCAATGTTGCCTTTTGATTGGTAGAGTATGGTGCTTTGTGAGTCTTGATAGTGCTGTTAGGATACGGCGGGTTTGCTATGGGTTCTAAATGGGCAGTGTTTGTAGTAGTTCCTAATGTGTCTGGCAGTTGGTACTGGATTATAGTAATGTAGAAATCTTTTAGTCTTTCTTTATCCATACACTCATTAAGAGGCACGTTTACTAAAAGTTAGTATATGGTAACATTATGCAAATATTTATGCAAATGAGGCCCCTTATGCAAATGAGGCCCCACACCCCCCTTGGGCCGCCCCTGCTGGGGGCCCACAATTTTTGTTGGCGTAGGGCCTCACTCAAGGTAAATCCGGCCCTGCAACCAGTGACTCCTAGTTGCCAGAGATCCTCTATGCTAGTGTTCCAAAGCCTTCTGAAAAGATCCAGTAAATGGATACATTTGGACCCATCAGGTTATGCCTTGCTTAGATGGCAGAGATCTCTAGTGGTTCTAGTAAAATATTATGTGTGACCCCTGTGGATAGTCGTCCTAAACTGTGTTTGGTCTTAAGAACATAAGAACATAAGATATGCCATACTGGGTCAGACCAAGGTCCATCAAGCCCAGTATTCTGTTTCCAACAGTGGCCAATCTAGGTCATATGTACCTAGCAGTTTCTGCAAGAGACACAAGTTCCACAATGCTTGTACTGGGTCAAGCATTGATATCTTCAGTCACTTCTTAATAATGGTTTATGGACCATTCCTCCAGGAACTTGTCCAAACCTTTTTTTAACCCAGCTACACTAACAGCCTTTACTACATCCTCCGGTAACAAATTCCAGAGTTTGATTACACGTTGAGTGAAAAAATATTTTCTTTTATTAGTCTTAAATAGTTTACCCTGTAGCTTCATTGCATGTCCCCTAGTCTTTCTATATTCTGATAACGTAAACAATCGATCTACGTTTACCCGTTCCACTCCGTTCATTAATTTATAGACTTCTATCATATCTCCCCTCAGCCGTCTCTTTTCCAGGTTAAAGAGCCCTAACCTTTTTAGCCTTTCTTCATAGGAGTATCCTTCCATCCCCTTTACCATTTTGGTGGCTCTTCTCTGAACCTTTTCTAAAATCGCTATATCCTTTTTAAGATACGGCAACCAGAATTGCACACAATATTCAAGGTGCGGTCTCACCATGGAACGACATAGAGGCATTATAATATCTTTTGTTTTATTTTCCATTCCTTTCCTTATCATACCTAGCATTCTATTTGCTCTCTTGGCCGCCGCAGCACACTGGGCCGAGGGTTTTAACATGGTATCCACAATGACGCCTAAATCTTTTTCCTGGGTGGTGGTTCCTAATGTGGAACCTTGCATCGTGTAACCATAGTTTGGGTTGTTCTTCCCTAGGTGCATAACCTTGCACTTGTCCACATTAAATTTCATCTGCCATTTTGATGCCCAATCTTCCAATTTATCAAGATCCTCTTGCAATTTTTCACAATCCTCTTGGGTTTTAACAACTTTAAATAGTTTTGTGTCATCTGCAAATTTGATCACCTCACTCGTTATTCCACTTTCCAGGTCATTTATGAATATGTCAAAAAGCAGCAGACCCAGCACAGATCCTGGGGTACACCACTATTCACCTTTCTCCATTGGGAAAATTGGCCATTTAGCCCTACCCTCTGCTTTCTATCTTTTAACCAGTTCCTGATCCACAATAGTACACTGCCTCCTATCCCATGACTCTTTAGTTTTGCCAAAAGTCTCTGATGAGGGACCTTGTCAAAGGCTTTCTGAAAGTCCAGATACACAAAATCAACCGACTCACCTTTGCCAACCTGTTTATTCACTCCTTCAAAAAAACATAACAGATTAGTAAGACAAGATCTTCCTTGTCTAAAGCCATGTTGGCTGTCTCCCATTAGGTTGTGACTATCTACATGCTGAGTAATTTTATTCTTTATGATGGTTTCTACCATTTTTCCCGGTGCTGACGTCAGGCTCACCGGTCTGTAGTTTCCCGGATCACCCCTGGAACCCTTTTTAAAAATTGGTGTTACATTGGCGATCCTCCAATCTTCAGGTATTAGAGATGATTTTAATGATAGTTCACAGATTACTGATAGCAGGTCTGCAATCTCATATTTCAGTTCTTTCAACACCCTTGGATGTATACCATCCGGCCCAGGTGATTTGCTACTCTTCAGTTTATCTAATAGTTGTAAGACATCTTCCCGATGTATTGATATTTCCTTCAATTCTTCCGCACCTTTAAATACCACATCAGTCATGGGTAACATCCCTACATCTTCCTCAGTAAAGACTGAAGCAAAGAATTCATTCAGTCTCTTCGCTATCGCCTTGTCGCCTCTTAGTGCTCCTTTAACCCCTTTATCATCTAATGGACCAACTGACTCTCTCACAGGTTTTTTGCTACGAATGTACTTGAAAAGGTCTTTATTTTGTGTTTTTGCTTCCGCAGCAAGCTTCTTCTCAAATTCTCTCTTTGCCTGCCTTATCAATGCCTTGCATTTGACTTGCCAGTGCTTGTGCTGTTTCCAGGTTTTGTCGTTTGGCTCTTTTTTCCATTTCCTGAAAGATGATTTTTTGGCAACAACAGCCTCTCTGACCTCACCTTTAAAGCATGTTGGCAGTTTTTTGGACTTCCTTCCACTTTTCTTAAAGCGTGGAATACAGCTGGTCTGGGCTTCCAAGATAGTATTTTTCAACAACACCCAAGCTTGATGTACGTCTTTAACCTTTGCAACTGCTCCTTTTAGTTTTTTCTTAACTGTTTTCCTCATTTTATCATAGTCTCCCTTTCGAAAGTTAAAAGGTAGTACTGTGGATTTCCTTACTATCCCTCCTCCACTAATTAAATCAAAGGCGATCATGCTATGATCACTATTGCCAAGTGGCCCCAACACCCTTATCTCTTGCACTAGATCTGGTGTTCCACTAAGGACTAGGTCTAATATGGCTTCCCCTCTGGTCGGTTCATGAACCAGCTGCTCCAAGAAGCAGTCATTTATTTCATCTAGGAACTTTATCTCCCTAGCACAGGGGTCGGCAACCCGCGGCTCTGGAGCCGCATGCGGCTCTTTCTCACCTTTGCCGCGGCTCCGGAGCACACTGCCCGCCCGGTGACAGGCAATGGTGTTGTAAGCTCCCTCCCTTCTTCTGCAGCCGCGGCTCCCTGCCTCTTAGGGAACCGCGGCTGTGCTTTTAAAATCATCACGGAGCCCTTCCTGTCTTGACGGGCTCCGTGCAGCATTGTCCCGCCTCTAAAGGAAGTTTGGAGGCGGGACAATGCTGCACGGAGCCCGTCAAGACAGGAAGGGCACCGAGATGATTTTAAAAGCACAGCCGCGGTTCCGTAAGAGGCAGGGAGCCGCGGCTGCAGAAGAAGGGAGGGGAGCTGACATGGAGGGAGGGAGCTGACATGGAGGGAGGGAGGGGGGCTGACATGGAGGGATGGAGGGGGCTGACATGGAGGGAGGGGGTCTGACATGGAGGGAGGGAGGGAGCAGATATGGATGGATGGAGGGAGGGGGGCTGACTTGGTGGGTGGGTGCTGTTTTGGTTGGTTGGTGGGTGGGGGGCTGACATGGAGGGAGGGAGCAGATATGGATGGATGGAGGGAGGGGGCTGACATGGAGGGAGGGTGCAGATTTGGATGGTTGGAGGGTGGGGGGCTGACATGGCGGGAGGGAGGGAGCTGTTATGGATGGAGGGAGGGGCTGACATGGAGGGAGGGAGCAGATATGGATGGATGGAGGGAGGGGGGCTGACTGGGACGGCGGGGGGCTGACATGGAGGGAGGGAGCAGATATGGATGGATGGAGGGAGGGGGGCTGACATGGAGGGAGGGAGCTGATATGGATGGAGGGAGGGGCTGACATGGAGGGAGGGAGCAGATATGGATGGAGGGAGGGAGGCTGACATGGAGGGAGGGGGGCTGACATGGAGGGAGGGAGCAGATATGGATGGAGGGAGGGGGGCTGACATGGAGGGAGGGGGGCTGATATGGATTGATGGAGTGAGGCGGGGGCTGACATGTAGGGAGGGAGCTGATATGGATGGAGGGAGGGGGGCTGACATGGATGGAGGGAGGGGGGCTGACATGGATGGATGGAGGGAGGAGGGGCTGACATGGAGGGAGGGAGCTGATATGGATGGATGGAGGGAGGGGGGCTGACATGGAGGGATGGAGGGTGCTGACATGGAGGGAGGGAGCTGATAAGGATGGATGGAGGGACGGGGGCTGACATGGAGGGAGGGAGCTGATATGGATGGATGGAGGGGGGCTGACATGGAGGGAGGGAGCAGACATGGATGGAGGGAGGGGGGCTGACATGGATGGATGGAGGGAGGAGGGGCTGACATGGAGGGAGGGAGCTGATATGGATGGAGGGAGGGGGGCTGACATGGAGGGATGGAGGGGGCTGACATGGAGGGAGGGGGCTGATATTGATGGAGGGAGGGGGCTGAAATGGAGGGATGGAGGGGGCTGACATGGAGGGAGGGAGCTGATATGGATGGAGGGAGGGGGGCTGACATGGAGGGGCTGACATGGAGGGATGGAGCAGAGGTAAAGGGTTTGAGGGGACAAGCAATGGAAATGAGCTGAATAGGTGAGGCTATGACTGGTAATGAGCTGATGGGGGGTAGGACTGGTATTGGGCTGATTAGGGGAGGCTAGCACTGGTAATGGGGTTGAGGGGGGATTAGCACTGGAAGCGAGCTGATTGGGGGGCTTTGAATGGGCATGGGCTGATTGTGGGGAGGGGAGGATAGAGCTGCTGGCCCTGGAAGATAACTGGGGGCTAAGGCTGCCATGGTATTTGTACTAGAAGGGACTGGTCAGTGGGGAAGGAGGGGGATTGGAAGGAAATGGACACCAGTGGCAATCATGGGAATGCAAGTTGACATTGGAAGGTACTGGGAGTGAGGACTGGAAAGGGGCTGATATTGGGGAGGGTTACTGGGACTGGAAATAGGCTGATGGAAAGAAGTGAAGAAAACGAAAGAAGAGATAAGAAATGGCAGATGGACCATAGACCACAGAAAGAGAGCTAAGAGAAGACAGGAAAGCAGAAGCCTCAGATCGGGACCAGCATGATCAAAGAATAAATTGGTCAGACAACAAAGGTAGAAAAAATAATTTTATTTCATATTAGTGATTTGACTACAAAATCATCATAATTTTGAAATCAAATATTGTTACTTGTTGTTGTGATATTTTCTGGCGTATTTTTTTTGGTGTGCGAAGGAAGAGGGGTAGTCTTATACGGCGAGTATAGGCCAAACACCTATATTTTAACAGGAAAAGTAGGGGGTCATATATAGCATTAAGGTAAGAAACAATATATGCAGTGTTAGATTTGTTTTAAATGTCGCAATGGTTTTGCGGCTCCCAGTTTTTTTTTTCCCTTCGGAAACGGGTCCAAGTGGCTCTTTATGTCTTAAAGGTTGCAGACCCCTGCCCTAGCATGTCCTGACGTGACACCGACCCAGTCGATACCGGGGTAATTGAAATCACCCATTATTATTACTGCGCTGTAACTTTTGTTAGCTTCCTTGATTTCTTTGAGCATTTCATCATCCATTTGGTCATTCTGGCCAGGTGCTCGATAGTACACCCCCACGGCCATTGCGTTCGGCCTTTTATATGGAATTTCAATCCATTTAGTTTCTACAGCTGATTTTGTTTCCTTCAATTCTTTATTCCTTTCTGTGTCTATGCCCTCTATAAGATAGAGCGCAACCCCTCCACCAATTTGATCAGCTCTATCATTACGATATAGTTTGTACCCAGGTAATCACAGTGTCCCACTGGTTGTCCTCCTTCCACCATGTCTCTGATATTCCAATCATATCTAACCTTTCATTTAGTGCTATATATTCTAACTCGCCTATCTTATTCTTTAGACTTCTAGCATTTGCATACAAGCATTTTAGAGAATGGCCTTCCTTTTTTGCACTGACCTTCAGTCTTGCCAAGCATGATGGGCCAGATATTGAGTTGGGCAGGTTATGTGCCACAGCGGCACATAGCCTGCCTGCCGACCCTTTTAACCCTGATTTACACTTTTGCGCTGGCGAAAGTGAAAATCTGGGTAAGTCTGCACACCACCGCAGTCGCAGAGGAAACATGGGTAACAGCGATATTCAATGCTACCTGTATAGCCTCTGCGCCCTAAAGATAGGCAAGGTAAAACTTTGCTGCTAACCATGTAGCCCTTCATCTGCCCCTTCCTCCTCCCCTGCTCCACTCTGGAAACACTCCTAACATGCCCTGATGCTAAGCAGATAGCATCTGGGCGTGTTAGGAACTTAGCCAGAATATTCAAAGGGTACTACCTGTGTAGGTGCCCTTCGAATATTCTTGATAAGACCCTTACATGAGTAACTAAGGAAATTACCCATGTAAGGGCCTTCGACTATCGGGCCCGATGTCTTTAATAATCTTTCTCTTCCCATGAGGTGCCCAAAGTATGAAAGTGAAAGTTTTGTCAGTTGAGCTTCTAAGGAAAGCTTAGTTTGATCTCCTCAGGTACTGGCTGATTTGTTCTTCGAGCAGTCGATGGTATTCTTCATCAGCACCATAATCTGAAGGCATCAATTTTCTTCCTGTATGCTCCTTCACTCTCCCACTTTCATATGACTTTATTGAAAATACCTTGAGGTAATTTGAAAAGTAACAATTTACCTACCAAAAAGCCTTTATAAAATTGTCCTCTGTGGTAGTAAAAAGCCCCCATTGAGAATAAATCATGTTAATGCATGTTAATATGGCTTTGAGGCAGATTAGTAAATGACAGTCATAGATTATAAGGGCTCTGGGATATGTCTTTAAGATTACCAGATACATAGTGTCCAGTCTAGACCGTTATACCATGTTAATGTTTAACCCCCTCCCTTCAATGTGAACTGGTGACCATTGTACACCGCTTTGACATGACCAAAAGGTGGCATATCAAATTTTTTAATAAACCATAGTGCTTATTTTTGTGCTTAGTACACCAGTATGGCTGAGGGTTGTACTATGCAGCTAGTAGCTGTTATTAATGGAAGGGAAGTAGGGTCATATGGGTTGCTAAAACCTTTCAGTAGCTTTGTCATGTGCTTCAGCCTTGCGCTTTTCTTCTTCGAACTACATGCAGCACCGCTCATCTTGTCTTCAACACATGCCAGACGGCCATGAATCACAGATCTAGTAAGTCCAGTGAATTAGCAACAAAAGAGGAAAGTATGTCTGTGGCTATTATATGTATGTCATGTAAAACCTATAACAGGGTACTTTACCATTGCGTAAGAACATCAAATGTTTGCCAATTGTTACATGTTGTGACTAGGGAAAGCTGTTGATAGCTCTGCAGTAACTTCTGAAACAATAGGAATGTGAAGAGGAAGAACTAGTCACTTGTATTTTGGACGTCAGCAGCAAACTTGATTAAATGTAAAACAGATATGGGCTTATTTACCAAACTGCAATAAGGTTTTGCAATAATTGCAAGAATTAAACTGTGGCAGTTGCAAAAACCTCTGCATTAACCATTGGAGGTGTTCGCAGTTTTTTCTCACACAGTTAATGCAGGTACTTAACCATTCATTACCTGCATTGCAGATACCCCAGTGCAGTTAGCTGCACCTTTTCAGGTAAACTGCACCATGTTAACAGTTAACAAGCAGTAATACTTCCACTTTATCTGTTAGATGCAGTCTCCATCCATTCTCCACCCCTTAGCGGTTGACATGGAAGTTACCATGTGTTAATTAGCTCTTCGTGTGATGCCCACATTAACTATTCTCATGTGTTAATTCCCATATTAACAGCTTAGTAAATAATATTTACAATATAAAGCTCCTATATAGATTTTAGGGGTGATTAGTTTCCTGTGATGTTTGTGGATTTTTTTGTTTCATGTCTGTTAAATTTTCATTTTAGGGCAGTTTTGTTACTAGAGTGCATTACTTTTCAGTGGGTACCTCCTGAACAATAGTGTAGACTATTAACAATACAGGAAAAAATGGAAATTTCAGGTTTTTCCCTGGTGGTTCAGGATAAAAAAAACCCCAACTCAAATCCCACATCTTCCAAGAATATTTTGGATCAGATACTTAATAGTCCCCCCTCCATGAACCACCTTATCTTAATTAACATCACTTTTGTTACCCCACATCAGTGTATTCTAAGTTTCACTTAAGACATTAAGCCCATTTGTAAATAAGTTATATTATCCCTAAGATCCCCTACCCCATTGTTCTATGTAACTACTAAGTAACTGTTCTATAATTCTTATTCTATGTAAACTTTTAGGTTGTGTTCAATGTAAGCTGCTTGGATAACTTGAAAATTGGTATAAAAGAAATGTTAAATAAATAAAAAAATGATATAAAACAAAACGGGAAATGTTGTTTCAAATGGATACACTTTCCTAATAGATTTTGTATGTGGAAAGTCCACCATTAACTGTAAAAGATGACTTTAACTTCCTGCAAGTTCTTAGAGGGGAAACAAATTTCTACAGGAAATGTTTTATAAAATTATTTCCCTAGAGGATAATTTTCAAAATCATTTCCACAGATAAAAGTTTCCTCATGGAAATACCTTTTATAGAAATTGTCCAGCCTGTGTACTGATCAAAATATGCCCATAGTGCCATTTCTCCAGACCAGGGGAGGTGTGTCTGGGGGAGGAGCTGTAGCAGAGTTTGGAACTATATGCAGACCTTAGAATTTCAAAAGTATCCACATATTTTTACTTGGCAAAAGTATCTAAACGAATTAGCAAGTGGAAATAAATGCAGTTACTTTTTTCACGCGAATTTTCAAAGTGAAAGTGTGCGTCACCTTTCATCAGTGTAAACAATTAGAAAAACCAACCGCGTAAAGTCTTAGAACTTTATCAGCGGGAAGAAACTTCTTATTGTAACAGAGGCCATTTTGATTATATTCACAGGTGCCCTGACCGAGACCTGGCTCCCCCCAGATGACACCGCATCCATTGTCTCTCTCTGCTATGGGGGCTACCAATTCTCCCATACACCTCGTTCCACTGGCCGGGGTGGTGGCGTTGGCATCCTACTCTCCCCCTCCTGCCAATTCCAACCCCTCCTGCCACCCCAATCACACTCCCCCCTTTCCTTTGAAGTCCACTCCATTTGCCTCCTCACACCACTTCCCCTCCATGTAGCTGTTATCTATCGCCCACCCGACAGCTCCAAGTCAACCTTCCTCACTGACTTCGACTCCTGGCTTTCTATCTTTATGGATCCCTCCTCCCCCACTCTTATTCTTGGTGATTTCAACATTCACGTCGACAACCCCTCTGACCACCATGCCTCAAAGTTCTTCGCTCTTACCTCCTCATTCGACCTCCAACTCTGCTCCACTGTTCCCACACACCTACACGGCCACTGCCTCGATCTAATACTCTTCTCCAATTACTCTCCCTCAAACTTCCACAAATTAATCCTTCCCTCATCTGACCATCACCTACTAACATTTACTCTTCAGCTCCCGCCATCCCAACCTCGTCCTGTCTCCTCCAACCTTTTTAGAAATCCTTCATAATATTAATCCCCTGATTCTCTCCTCCACCATTTCTCCATCTCTTTCCTCTATTTTATACTCCGAGTCTGTCGACGAAGCATTATCCTCATACAATGCTATACCATCCTCAGCCCTTGACACTCTTGCCCCTCCCACCTCACGTCTTGTAAAACGATCTACCCCCCAACCCTGGCTTTCACCCACAACCCGTTACCTACGCATCTGTGCCTGTTCTGCCGAACGAGCATGGTCCAAATCCCACTCTCTGGAAGACCTCCAACACTTCAAATTAATGCTTGGCTCCTTCCAGTCAGCCCTAGCACTTGCCAAACAAGACTGCTACATCCATCTGACCAATTCCCTTGCCTCTGACCCACGCCGTCTCTTTAATACCCTCAATTCTCTCCTCAAGGTCCCCCCGCCCCCAATCCCGCCCTCCCTCTCTGCCCAAACCCTAGCCGACTACTTCCATGACAAAATTCTCAAAATTACCCTCCAATTCCCTACCCCCTCATCCACCTCCCCCCCCCCCATTTCTCCTCCCCCACCCATATTTCCCCGGCTACCCTCTCCTCCTTCCCCCCGATCTCTGAAGAGGAAACCACACTTCTTCTTTCCTCCTCCAAACCCACCACCTGTTCATCAGACCCTATCCCCACCCATCTCCTATGTTCCATCTTCCTCACCATTGTCCCCTCCATCACTCATATCCTCAACCTCTCACTCTCCACTGCAATTGTCCCTGCTGACTTCAAACGCGCTGTTGTCACACCCCTCCTCAAGAAACCCTCACTTGATCTCACATGCCCTTCTAACTATCGGCCCATCTCCCTCCTTCCCTTCATATCCAAATTATTAGAATGAGCAGTCCACCATCGTTGCCTTGACTTCCTCATCTCCCAGGCCCTCCTGGACCCACTACAATCAGGCTTCCATCCCCTACACTCCACTGAAACGGCACTCACAAAAGTCACCAATGACCTGTTTCTGGCTAAATCGAAGGGCCTCTATTCTATCCTCATCCTTCTTGACCTTTCTGCTGCCTTTGACACCGTTGACCATGACCTTCTCCTCACCACCCTCTCCTCGCTTGGCTTCAAGGACTCTGTACTATCCTGGTTCTCCTACTACCTCTCCCATCGCTCATTCAGTGTATGCTCTAGCGGCTTCTCCTCCTCCCCTACCCCGCTCCATGTAGGTGTGCCCCAGGGATCTGTCTTGGGCCCCCTCCTTTTCTCTCTCTATACCCAAGGCCTTGGCGTGCTTATCTCTTCCCATGGCTTTTAGTACCATCTCTATGCAGATGTATCCCAAATCTACCTCTCTACACCTAATATTTCTCCGGCAACCCAGTCCAAGATCTCTGGTTGTCTCTCGGATATTGCTGCCTGGATGTCTCATCGCCGATTGAAACTGAACATGGCCAAGACTGAACTCCTTGTCTTTCTGCCCAACTCCTCCCCCCCACTTCACCCCCTTCTCAGTCCATGTGGATGGATCTAATATCCTTCCTGTTCCCTCAGCCCACAACCTGGGAGTTATCTTTGACGCCTCTTTCTCCTTCTCCGCCCATATCCAGCTTGTAGCTAAGACCTGCTGCTTTTTCCTCTACAACATCAGCAAAATCCGCCCCTTCCTCTCTGAACATACTACCAAAACGCTTGTCCACTCCTTGATCTCCTCTCATCTCGATTACTGCAACCTACTCCTCGCTGGTCTCCCCATGAGCCACCTCCTTCCCCTCCAATCTATACAAAATCACGCTGCTCGATTAATCTTCTGCCAGCCTCGCCATGCCCACATTACTCCTCTCCTCAAGTCACTTCACTGGCTCCCTGTCCAATTCCACATCCAATTCAAGCTTCTCTTGCTGACCTATAAGTGCATTCACTCTATGGCCTCTCAATACCTCATATCTCTTATCTCTCCCTATGTCCCCTCATGAAACTTGCGCTCCGCTAACAAATCGCTTCTTTCAATGCTTTTCACCTGAACTGCAAACTCCCGATTGCGCTCCTTTCACCTTGCTGCACCACACGCCTGGAATAGCCTTCCTGCATCTGTGCGCCAGTCGCCCTCCCTGGCCCTCTTCAAATCCAGGTTGAAGACCCACCTCTTCACCGTTGCATTCAGATCCTGACTTCCATCCTCATCCTACCCTAACCCCCATTTACATTTATGACCAAACCATAGACCAAGCTATACCTAACTGTACCACACCATATCCTCTGCTGAACTGAGTAATGCTCTGTACTGTTCTAACTAGATTGTAAGCTCCGATGAGCATGACTCTGACGGGCAGGGACTATCTCTTGTATGTTAGCCACCTCTTGTAGGCTAACTGTGCAGCGCTGCGTGCGTGGCGCTATATAAGTGCTAAGTAGTAGTAGTAGTAGTAGGTGAAAGTGATCAGGAAAAAAAACCCTAAAGAAAACTTCAAACAATCAAACGTGTGGAATAGTCTCTGGACGTACAGGGACGATTCTGATGTCATCCCTGTACATTCAGGGCGGGTAGACTGAACGGAGGACTTATTCCACTTTGGAGGTAGAATAAGTCCCCCTAGACATCGCAGGATGTGAACTCTGGCCATGGGAGAAAGGTGAGGTGGGTGCAGGGGCTTTCCTGCAGCCCGACCCTGGCCAGGGGAGGCCAGATCGGAGGTCCGGCTGCGGGGAAAGGAGACAGTCATCAGTGGCCAGGGATTGCGGTTTCTAAATGGAGCTGTGGTGCCATGGCAATCGGACACCATGTTGCCACGATTCCATTCAGGAGCCTTGACTGAGCTTGCCTGGCAGGGGCCAACGGGAATCCGATCCCAACCTGCACGTATAGGCCTAATTGTGATTCTAATCCCGTGTGGGCTAGACATGCCCCACGGGATCAGAATTGCATCTACCCCTGTGTGTTTTTTGATTCCATTCAGGCACACAGGGGCCTGGTAGCCCTGAGCAGATTGACCCCCTATCTGAATTCAAGAAAGCATGGGACAAACGCAGAAGATTTCTAAAGGGAAAAAAGAACTATAGTATTTGATATGGAAGGGCAGACTAGATAGGCCCTATGGTCTTTCTCTGCTGACATGTTTCTATATTTCTATTTAACACACACTTTTCCCATCATAGCGCTGGGCCTGCTTGCAACTAAAATACGTGACATTGTAACAGCCAGCACCCCTCCATGGCAGCAGTGTGGGTGGAGGACTCCCCAGTAGCTTTGTGGGAAGATTGTCTGCAGACTGTCCGTCCTATATGCATATAGCAGGATGCGTGAAGATAAATGGCATGCATACATTTACCCATTGGAGAAGTAAATCAGCAAGGCAACAAGAAGGGAGCTTTTCAAAGCCATTTCTGTGGGCAAGACTGTGCTTTACCTATAGAAGTAGGTTTTATAAAATTTCCCACCCTATACACATCCTATTCTGTGGAGGCAATGTTGCCAAATGGGTTAGTTTTACACGTTGATAAAACCAACTGCCAAAGGGTTAACTAAATCAATATACACCAATAAACACTGTTTATCCACTAATATTTAAAAAAACCGTATCTACCAACATTTTTAACAAATAATTATTACACAATTCAATAAGGCATATGTGACCTCAAGATGGCCTTACCCCTACATGTGGCAAAATTAATCACCATAGGGTTAAAAGCAGATGCTCACATCACAGGTCACTATCATTCTATAGTTTAAGTCACCTATTGCACAATTTCCAAAAATCTAATAAAACTGCCAACATCCAAAAAAGTACTTGTAGGGATTCTCTGAATAATTTTAAAGATTCAAGAGCATCTGTATTCCAACATGAAACAAGAACATGTAGATCATTCAATCGTCTCCCTGCAAAAATAGAGAAAAGATTTCTCTTCAATCAAAGTAAACTATACACCATTCAGTAAGTATATATCCACTTATCTTAATAATCCAGTGAGTCCAGCACATGTTGGTAAGCAGACGTCTGTTTTACTGCAGCTACCTAGCCGCCAACGCCGAACAACCAAAGGTATCCTCCGTCGCGGCCAAGAGTACAAATGCCCAACAAAAGCTTCTGTTCTGCCAGATAGGTTTCTTCAGGGATTCCTGATAGCACAGTTATCACAGATATCAACAGAATTAAACACAAAATGTGTCTCCATATATCTTCGACAGCATGCATAAGAAATGCCTCTCTGCTATTGCGACAGCAGCGTCTGACGCAAACCACTTTTAAAGGGATTTCCCATTAATTGATTCACTCACAGGAGCTGATGTAATGTCTCACAACAACTTTATTACCAACCACACAACACACCTAACACACCAAAGTTTTTTAAAAAAAACACTAAAAAAGAGAAAATCAGATTAGAACTTCAAAGTCACCTGGTTCGTAATCAAATAAAGAGCGTCCATTCAATTTTATCATTCAACTCAAATGGGTCTAATGTACTTAAATCATATATCCATTTCTGTTCCTTCTGCAACAGCAACATTTTTGAAGGTGTGCATAAACAGGTAGACAAAGGTGAGTCGGTTGATATAGTGTATCTGGACTTTCAGAAAGCTTTTGACAAGGTCCCCCATCAGAGACTTTTGGCGAAGCTAAAAAGTCATGGGATAGGAGGCAGTGTACTATTGTGGATCGGGAACTGGTTAAAAGATAGAAAGCAGAGGGTAGGGCTAAATGGCCAATATTCCCAATGGAAAAAGGTGAATAGTGGAGTACCCCAGGGATCTGTACTGGGTCCGCTACTTTTTGACATATTCATAAATGACCTGGAAAAGGGAATAACTAGTGAGGTAATCAAATTTGCAGATGACACAAAACTGTTTAAAGTTGTTAAAACCCAAGAGGATTGTGGAAAACTGCAGGAGGATCTGGATAAATTGGAAGACTGGGCATCCAAATGGCAGATGAAATTTAATGTGGAAAAGTGCAAAGTTATGCACCTAGGAAAGAACAACCCACACTATAGTTACAAGATGCAAGACTCCACATTAGAAACCACCACCCAGGAAAAAGATTTAGGAGTCATCGTGGATAACATGTTAAAACCCTCCGCCCAGTGTGCAGCGGCGGCCAAGAAAGCAAATAGAATGCTAGGTATCATAAGGAAAGGGATGGAGAATAAAACAAAGGATATTATAATGCCTCTGTATCGCTCCATGGTACGACCGCACCTTGAATATTGTGTGCAATTCTGGTCACCGTATCTTAAAAAGGACATAGAGTTATTAGAAAAAGTACAGAGAAGAGCCACCAAATTGGTGAAGGGGATGGAAGGCTACTCCTATGAAGAGAGGCTAAAAAGGTTAGGGCTCTTTAACCTAGAAAAGAGGCGGCTGAGGGGAGATATGATAGAGGTGTATAAATTAATGAATGGAGTGGAACGGATAAACGTGGATAAATTGTTTACGCTATCAGAATATAGAAGGACTAGGGGGCATGTAATGAAGCTACAGGGTAAACTATTTAAGACAAATAGGAGAAAATATTTCTTCTCTCAACGTGTAATCAAACTCTGGAATCTGTTACCGGAGGATGTAGTAAGGGCTGTTAGTATAGCTGGGTTTAAAAAAGGTTTGGACAAGTTCCTGGAGGAAAGGTCCATAAACCACTATTAAAAAGGGACCCAGGATATCAATGCTTGGCCTAGTACAAGCACTGCAGAACCTGTGTCTTTTGGGGAAACTGCTAGGTACGTATGACCTAGATTGGCCACTGTTGGAAACAGGATACTGGGCTTGATGGACCTCGGTCTGACCCAGTATGGCATTTCTTATGTTCTTATGTTCTTATCCTTGATCGCCTCTTCGTATATTTAAAGGGACATACTCCAATACCGTACATCGCAATTCCTCAAAAACATGATTGTAAGGTATGCAATGTTGAACTAGTGGCATTTCAAGTTTTGCTTTATTGATGCTATATTTATGTTCCACCAGCCATGTTCGCAGAGGGCGTGTGGTTTTGCCAATATACAATTTAGGGATCAGAGCGGAAGCTAATGACCACGGCCAACACAATGAAGATGGTATAAAATAGCCTTTATTAACAGACCCAACTCAAACAGTTTCGGCCGGAGGCCTTCCTCAGGGGTCTAAAAACAAACGAACATCAACATCAACATCAATATCAAAAACAAAAATTATAATAACAATATTGTAATTTAAAACAAAATAGTAACATAAAACAAGTGGAGAAACGAAACATATTCATTCAAAATAAGGAGGAGAGTACATTACCATAGACAAGCAAACAGACAACCAGAACAAGGTGGACAACGCCACTCTTCCCAGTCTAAAAAAGAGAAGTATATAATGGTCATTCAGAAAAATATAAATATACAAATACAAGGGGAAGTATTCAATGTTCTACATCAACCAGAAATATTAGAGATGTTGTAAATATTAAGAAACAATGATCATTTAAATTTTCAAAAAAGATATATTAAAAAACAATGAATATATTTATTTTATAAAAAACAATAAATATCTTATGATGGTAGAGCATAGTACAGATAAAGACAGTAGATATATACGTTCATTGAAAGCATAAAAAGGTATATGTTGTGTGCCAAGGGAGGGGGTGAAACAAAAAGTCTAAATGAAAAGAAAAACATAGAGTAAATATTAGAAACAATATAGTGTGTAACCCATAAATGAAGTCCATAAGTTAAATTATTGTTTGTAAATTGTGGATTCATTAGAAAAAAAGGGGGGCATAAAAACATTAAAACTAAGTCAAAACCAAGGAAAGGTGGAATTGTTTTTTTAAAAAAGGATTAGATTAAAAAAGAAACATCAGTGTATAAAACAAATTAGATCTTCTCCCTCTCCACACAATTTATAGAATAATTGCTTGGAACCAACACCTATATCAATACTTTTCTGGTGTTTTTCTCCTTTACCACTATGCTATCATCCAACTTTTTACCTGTTGAAATAGAAATGTCCCAAGTAATCATAACCTCTTCATTCTCCATAATTGTCTTTCGGTTGTGATCCCTGTGCTTTTCCAGTACAACAATGTTGTAGGGCTTTCAAAGTTTCCAGTGGATGAGATGTGTCACCTTGTTGTGCCTTTCTCTACAGACATTTTCTGCTATCAGAACTTTGCAGCCAGCTATGAGATGAGTAATCATTTCTAACACTTACTTATAGAATCTTCATATGTCTGTTTCACCAGTTTTTTCTATGCTTGCTGTAGACTATCTCATCTACTGTTGTGGGATGCAACTAACAATCTCGCATTCTTAGATTTAAGTTCACCTCTCCTTAATCATCCAAGTGTCTGGGTTTGATCCACTTATGGTTCCTAGAGTAGTGCTTTGTATTTCCCACTGTATTTGTGCATGTGCTACTGGTCTTTCCGTGTCTTCTGATCTGCAGGGAGAATTACATGTGTATTTTTGAATTTTCTAAAGTAGGTGCGTATTTTCACTCTGTAGAAGTCTGTGGTAAGATCTCATCTGGAGTATTGTGTGCAATTCTGGAGACCGCACCTTCAAAAGGATATAAACAGGATGGAATCTGTACAAAAATGGTCAGTGGAACTCATCCTAAGGCATATGGGGACAGACATAAAGATCTCAATATGTTTGAAGAAAAGGCAGGAGAGAAGAGATATGATAGAGATGTTTAAATATCTCCATGGCATAAATGCACAGGAGGAGAGCCTCTTTCAATTGAAAGCAAGCTCTGCTACGTGGGGGATGAGGGTAAAAGAGGATAGACGCAGGAGTAATATGCAGAAATATTTCTTTACGGAAAGAGTGGTAAAATCGTGGAATAGTCTCCCAATGGAGGTAGAGATGAGGACAGTGTCGGAATTCAAAAAAGCATGGGACAAACACAGAGGATCTCTAAAGGAAAAAAGGGGATTGTGGTAGTGGTTGATATGGAAGGACAGACTAGATAGCCCCTGTGGTCTTTTTCTGCCGTCATGTTTCTATGTTTCTAATTGAGCAACAGCACTGAAGGGAGATGTGGAAGATGGAGATAAGGGCTTACCTCATAGCCTCAGTACACAGTCTTCCAGTTCCTTACCTCATAGCCTCAGTACACGATCTTCCAGTTCCTTACCTCATAGCCTCAGTACACGATCTTCCAGTTCCTTACCTCATAGCCTCAGTACACAGTCTTCCAGTTCCTTACCTCATAGCCTCAGTACACGCTCTTCCAGTTCCTTACCTCAAAGCCTCAGTACACGATCTTCCAGTTCCTTACCTCATAGCCTCAGTACACGATCTTCCAGTTCCTTACCTCATAGCCTCAGTACACGACCTTCCAGTTCCTTACCTCATAGCCTCAGTACACGATCTTCCAGTTCCTTACCTCATAGCCTCAGTACACAATCCTTACCTCATAGCCTCAGTACACGATCTTCCAGTTCCTTACCTCATAGCCTCAGTACACAATGGTAATGGGTTGGGGGGGTTGCTAGGACTGGAAATGGGCTGAGTGGAAGGGGAGGCTTGAACTGCAAATAGCTGATGGGGAGGGGGCTTGGAATGGAAATGGGCTGTGAGGGAAGGGAGCTAGGACTGAAAATGGGCTGATGGAGCAGCTAGGATAGGACTGGAAATGGGCTGTTGGGGGGAGCTAAGATTGGAAATGGGCTGTGGTGGGGGCTTGAATTGAAATGGACGGAGGGGCTAGAACTGGAAGTAGGCTCATGGGGGGGGGGCTTGGACTGGAATTGGGCTGAGTGGAGGGGAGCTAGGATTTGACATGGGCTGATGGTGGGGCTAGGAATGACTAGAAATGGGCTGATGGGGGGCTAGGATTGGAAATGAGCTGTTGAAGGGACTTGGACTGGAAATGGATGGGGGAGCTAGGACTGGAAATGGGCTGATGGGGGGTTAGGACTGGAAATGGGCTGATGCAGGGACTAGAAGGGAATGGATGCTGGGTGAGATTGGAACTAGAAGGGAGCTGATGTTGGGGGAGGATTAGAATAGGATGAGGCTGGTAGAGTAAAATGGAGAGGGGAAAAATATTTTGTGTGGGAGGGATGAAAAATCTACAATTGGCCGGGTATTGGGAGAGTAAGTGGGGATTGAGGATGGAGGGGTAAAATTTGTGTGGATGAAATAGGAATGAGGAAAGAGCAAAAGGAGAAAGATTAGTATGTTAAAGCAGATGTAGAGAGAGAGAATGGAAAAAAAAACTAGAAGAGAGAAGAAAGGACAAATGGACAGCAGACGATGGAGAGTTAGCAGAAAACATGAAGAAACCAGAAGAAAGTGGCTGGACCAATTGCAACTGAAGAAAATGCACAAAAGGTAGAAAAATATCTCTTTATTTTGAATTTATTAACTGGAATATGTCAGCTCTTGGAAATGTGCATCATTAACGTCTGCGCTTTGTTTGGTACAAGAGGAAATTAATTTATAGTTTTATTTCTACAGTGTTGTTGTACATTCCAAGTCTGGCTTTTGGGGTTCCCTATTGCCTTCCTGTTTCTAAATTGTGATTCCTTGTTTGGTGATGGTCTATGTTCTGCATGTGTAACTGAGCTGAGGTATTCTGTTTATGTAATTCCTATTTGACATTGTCACGTTCTCTTTCCCCAGTATTCTCTGAAATGTATTGGTTTAATATTTGCAGTGTTGCCTTTTGATAGGTAGGGTATGGTGCTTTGTGAGTCCTGGTAATGCTGTCAGGATACGGCAGGTTTGCTATGGGTTCTAAATGGGCACGTTTGTAGTAGTTCCTAATGTGCCTGGCTGTTGGCACTGTATTATAGTAATGTAGAAATCTTTTAGTCTTTCTTTATCCATACACTCATTAAGAGACATGTTTACTAAAAGTTAGTGTATGGTAACATTATGCAAATATTTATGCAAATAAGGCCACTTATGCAAATGAGGCCCCGCACCGAGTCTCCGCCCATGGCCCCGCACCCCCCTTGGGCCGCCCCTGCATTTAGGCTTCAGGAAAGTGTGCCTTCTGCCAGCAAAACATCTGGAGGATGTACAGGAAATGGGCCTCTCACTTCCCCAGGACTTTCCACAGCTGTAAAGAGAACTGTTAGCAAATGGGGGCACTTATTGTGTGATTTTCATACTGCTCGATGTCCTTACCTGCAGAATGGCAGCCTGAGATCTGTCCGCTATCTACGCTACCATTGCAAGGATGTCTATGTAGATGTCCCCGATGATGTCTCTATCAAGGATATCCATGTTTCTGAAATCGTGACCAAACTTGGATGTTACCAGCAATGTTCCCTCTAATTTTCTGTAGGCTGTGTGCGCATAAAATATCAGCTGTGCAGCTTTTGATGGAAGATTAAATTTTTGTGCGCCACATAACGACACTGAGTTATATACTTTAAAATTTGACTACATGTCAGAATACAGTATGTACACCACATTGATTGCACTAGAAAATATTGTAGAACTTGTGAAAAACGTAAATACACAACAACTTTTAAATTTTAAGACGTCTGTGTTGTTTTCTATCAGATTCAGAACCAAAATTTTTGTGCGCTCTGTTGTAAAGTATGTGCGCTCGCTCGGCAAGGTGTGTGCGCGCGCACACGCGCACAGCTTAGAGGGAACAGTGGTTACCAGCCTTTTCAAGCAGATTTTCACTTGCACGTCCTCAAATGCACCTGGATGTCCTTTCTAAAATGTGCCTTCACATGTGTGCTGGGGCAGCTCTATCATTAGGCAGTGAGGCGTTCGCCTCAGGTGGCAAAGCTTTGGGAGTGGCAAAAATGCCCCCAAAACACCCCAGCAGTGGCCACCTCACTCTGCCTCTTTTTAAAAATGAAAAGAAAATAAGGATTCGCTGCTTGGTCTACAACAGTGGCAACATTATTCCCCCTTCCGCTGCTGCTCATTCAGACCCAACAAAAAGCAGCGGAAGCCCTCCCCCCAAAAAACCTCAGCAAATAAAAGCACGGGATCTTCACGCCTCCCACACACTTGAAAGGCCCTGCTGGTCCCGCCCCTTCTGATACATCTTTGTGTCAGAAGGGGCAGGGCTGGCATGGCCTTTCTATCATGCGGCAGACCTGAAGATCCCACTCTTTTGTTTGTTTTGAGGTTTTTTTGAAAGCTGTTGCGGCTGCTGCTGCAGACATCAAGAGAGATGGCAGCAGGGAAGGAGAAGCAGTGCAGGGCTCTAAGAGGAACATGGAGTGGAGGAGTGGCCTAGTGGTTGGGGCAAGGTACCACAGACCAGAAGGTCAGGGGTTCAAATCCCACTAGAGGACAGCAACCTTGGGCTAGAAGGACTGGTCCCACAGGTGCCCCTTGTGTTCTTGGGCAAGCCACTGAACCCTCCATTTCCCATGTTCCCTGTAAGTGTTAGTGTATGTGTCTCATATCCCCTCATGTTAAATGTATTCCCCAACTGCTTTGACCCAGTGAAAAGCAGAATATAAATCCAGCTAAATAAATGATAGGTACTGGACACTTGGAGGAGGAGAATGAAGAGTAGACATACATGGAATGGGGGCAGGAGATGGATGCTGACATGGGGTGAGTTGGGATTACATAGTAGCATAGTATATGATGGCAGATAAAGACCAGTATGATCCATCTAGTCTGCCCAGCAAGGCACAGGTGCAGGTCACCCTTATTTGTTCAGATATAAGAGATAGTTATGCTTATTTTGATTTTATCCTGTTGCTATAAAGGAATCCACTGTGTCTGTCCCATGCCATTCTGAATTCTGTCACTGTATTTGCCCCCACCACTTCCATCGGGAGGACAGTCCAAGCATCCACCACCCTTTCAGTGAAAAAGCGACATTGCCTTTCAGTTTACCCCCTTAGTCCTCTAGTTTTTCAGCTTCCCCGTCTTTGGAAGAGGTTTGTTTGTTCATTAATACTCTTTAAGTTTTTAAAGGTCTGTATTATATCTCCTGTGTCCCTCCTCTCCTCCAGAGTGTACATATTTAGGTCTTCAAGTCTCTTCTCATACGTCTCCTGATGCAAGCTCCAAATCATTTTGGTCGCCTTTCTTTGAACCCTTTCCAGTCCTTTTATATCCTTTGCGAGATACAGTCTCCAAAACTGAATGCAATATTCCAAGTGAGGCCTCACCAGTGACTTGTACAGTGGCATAAGTACCTCTTCCTTTCTATTGGTAATTCCTCTTTGTATGCAACCCAGCATCCTTCTGGCTTTTGCTACTGCCTTGTCACACTGTTTAGCCACCTTGAGATCCTCAGAAACAATCACTCCAAGGTCCTTCTCCTGGTCCGTGCACATCAACCTCTCGCCTCCTATCGCTTACAATTCCCTTGGATTTCGGCTTCCCAAGTGCATGACACTGCACTTCTTCACATTAAATCTTAACTGCCAAGCATTAGACTATTCTTCCAGGTTTTGTAGCTCTTTCCTCATGTTTTCCACTCCCTCAGGGGAGTCCACTCTGTTGCAAATTTTTGTGTCATCTGCAAAAAGACACTTCATCTAGCAAACTATCTGGCTTTACTTAAGTAGCCATATTGTAGTATTCTTTAGTTTAGCAATAACAAGGTGGAAACCAGACCTCAGAAACCTCAGCTAAACCCCCGGTAGTCACCTACCGACAACCTGGGATATAGCATTAGGTGAAATACATCAATGGTCTGTAATTACCTAAACCACCTTCCACCGACAGAGTTCAATAGCCATAACACATATTTTACAAACCATTTCCTACCATCTTAATATATAAGTTTATCATAAATGGCCCACGATCTCAGTAAACTCCCCGACGCCCCCTCAGACGTCTTTTTCTTGCGTTTCGCATCAGCTGTTTCAAGGGGATAAAACTGAAAAACAAACAATATTGCTTAATATCCATACCACAAAATGTAAACCTCCCATTCTTCTAAGCCAAACTAGGATGGTATCAACTTACTAACCCAACTCAGTCAGAATCTCAACAACCAAATCAAAAGGCTGATGGACAAGATGGCAACCATTGTCCCTTCTGCAGCTCAATCACATCTACTGCTAACCACCTAGCAGCACATGAATGCTTTAAAGTTACTTAAACCCCTAGCAGTACATGAATGTTTTAAAGTTACTTAATTACAGACTGTTGAGGTATTTCACCTAATGCTATATCCCAGTTTGTCGGTAGGTGACTACTGGGGGTTTAGCTGAGGTTTCTGAGGTCTGGTTTCCACCTTGTTGTTGCTAAACTGAAGAATGCTACAATATGGTTAATTAAGTAAAGCCAGATAGTTTGCTGGATGAAGTATCATTTTGTGGCTTTGATAGGGACCTGTATTTATATTATCTGCAAAAAGCAGACTTTTTCATTCAGTCCTTCCGCAATATCACTCACAAAAATATTGAACAGTACCGGCCCCAGGACCGAGCCCTGGGGCACACCACTAATCACCTTTCTTTCATCTGAGTGAGTTCCATTTACCATTACATTCTGTTGTCTGTCAGTCAACCAATTTCTGATCCAGTTCACCACCATGGGACCCATCCTCAAGCTATTGAGTTTATTGATAAGCCTCCTATGAGGAACAGTATCAAAGGCTTTGCTGAAATCTAGGTAGATGACATCCATCGCATGCCCTTGATCTAGTTCTCTGGTCACCCAGACAAAGAACTCAATCAGATTTGTTTGGCAAGACTGCCCTTTGGTAAAACCATGTTGTCTTGTGTCATGCAATCTATTGTTTTCGAGAAAGTCCATTATTCGCTCTTTCAGTAGCACCTCCATTACTTTTTGCCACCGAGGTAAGGCTTACTGGCTTGTAGTTTGTCACCTCTTCCCTATTACAACTTTTGTGACGAGGTACCACATCAGCCCTTCTCCAGTCCTGTAGAACTTCTCCCGTCTCCAAGGATCTATTAAAAACATCCTTTAACGGTCTTGCAAGAACCACTTTGAGCTCTTTCAGTATCCTGGGATGTGTTCCATCTGGTCCCATGGTCTTGTCCACCTTCAGTTTTGCAAGTTTTTCTAACACAATATCTTCTGTGACTGGTGTGGTATCTATTCCATTCCCATTTGTATATTTGTCAATCACAGGTGGTCCTTCTCCAGGATTTTCTTTAGTAAAAACAGAGCAGAAGTATTTGTTTAGCATGTTGCCTTTTTCAATATCACTTTCCACAAATCTGTTCTCATCACTTTTGAGTCCTGCAATTCCACCTCTGATTTTCCTCTTCTCCCGAATATACCTGAAAAAAGTTTTGTCGCCACACTTCACATCTTTTGCCATCTTTTCTTCTGACTTTGATTTTGCTATCCTTATTTCTCTTTTTGTCTCTTTTACTTTGATCCTGTATTGTTTTCTGTGTTCCTCTGTTTGCAAGCTTCTGAATTTTGTGAAAGCTGTGTTTTTTGCTTTTATTTGTGCAGCCACTTCTTTGGAGAACCAAATAGGTTTTCTTTTCCCCTTGTTTTTATTTACTTTCCTTATGTATGTATCCGTTGCACCTTTTATTGCCTCCTTTAGCTTAGCCCATTGAAATTCTACTTCCCTTATCCCCTCCCACCCTACCAACTCCTCCTTCAGGTACTTAGCCATTTTACTGAAGTCAGTGTTTCTGAAGTCTAGGACTTTGAGCTTTAATCTCATACCACACCGTGTGATGTCACTGCTGTTCACATGGGCACCCACCCAGATATTCGACACGCTATATCCGTTGGTGAGTATTAAATCCAACATCGAGCCTTCCCTAGTCGGTTCCATCACCATTTGTCTAAGTAATGCATCTTGGAAGGCATCCACAATTTTTTTACTTCTTTCCAGATTTGCAGAAAGAATCCTCCAGTCCACATCAATTAAATTAAAGTCACCTAATATGATCACTTCCCCCTTCATGGCTATCTTTGCAATATCAATAATCAATTCTCTATTTCTTCGGTTTGAGTTGGAGGCCTGTAGACTACACCAGTATGGATGACAGAGCCATCTCCTCTTTCCAACACAATCCACAGCGCTTCTTCTTTTCCCCACGTCCCCTGCATTTCAGCAGCTTTAATATTGCTTTTGACATATAGGGCTACTCCTCCTCCTTTTCTACCCTCTCTATATCTTCTAAATAGATTATAGCCAGCTATGGCTATATTCCATTCAGGCAACTCGTTAAACCATGTTTCTGTAATGGCCACAATGTCCAAGTCCATTGCCACCATTAGGGCTTCCAGGTGAGGAATTTTGTTGGCTAGGCTTCTAGCATTTGTGCTCATTGCTTTCCAGCATTTGTTGACTAGCTTGCCTTTATTTAACATGGATTTCATTCTACATGCCTCTTCCCACTTGCCATTGATGTGTGGTTTAAAAGTTTGGCTGTTTCCAATGTTATTATGTTTTAGCTGGGAGTGACATCCTGAACTTAGCTTTGTGTGGTCCTCTGTGCTGTGATGAACAGAACTGGATCAGTCAACTTGGTCAAGATGCAGAGTTGGTCAAGATGCAGAGGGTAGATGGTGGCAATAGGGCAATAGGGGCCATAGAGGGCAGATGCTGGGCATGGAGAGGGGAGAAAAGGCAGATGGAGAGCAGATGCTGGATATGAAGAGTGGGAGAGAATGAGAGAATCCAGTATCTTGGAACAGGGGGAAGGAGAGACTGAGTAAGAGGAGTATGCTGGGAATAGGGGAGGGAGGGAGGGAGAGGAGGGATGCTGGGCACAGAGGGAGGGGGAGAGGAAAGATGGCGAACATGGGGAGGGAGAGAGAGGGAAAATGCTGGGTAAGGGGTGGAGGGCTAGGAGAACATGCAAGACAGGAAGGGAGAGAGAATGTGGAAGATGTGAAATGCTGGACATGGGATGTGGGAGAAGCAGAGGGGAGATGCTGGACACAGAAAGGGAGAGAACAAGGGATGCACATGAGGAGAGGAATAGGGAGAGAGGTGTCATGGGATGAGAAAAAGGGGGTGAAGTGCAGGATAGAGGAGAGAGAGGGGAGGAGAAAAGAGGAGAGATGATGAATATGAAATGAGGAAGAGAGAAAAGGAAGTGTTGGGGCTGGCCCAACCAGCAAACTAGGTATTGCCTAGGGCAGCAACTTCTTTCAGAGGTGGGGGGGGGGGGGAGCAAAGAGTAGGGTTTTTAAAGCTAAACAATGGATTTTGATGGCCAGGAGGGTTGTAGAGCTTAAGGTTTGCCTAGGGTGCCAACACCTTGAACCAATTCTGGGGACGACCCTGGGAGCCGTTACTTAAAGACTGGGGAATAAGAAAGCAGGGAAGAATAGAGGCAGGAAATGAGAGGACTGTGTTAAGGGTTGAAAAGTGGTATGTGCAGTAACGAGTGAGGGTTGAGGACCAGATGGTAAGAAAAGGGTGTAAAATCTGAGTTGATAGAGAGAGAGAGAGAAAAATAAATGGAAGAAAGCTGAAAGGAAAAGAAAAATGCTAGAACTATAAGGAAAGTGACTATGACAGGAGGGGAGAGAAATGGCAGATGGGCCGGAGACCCCAGAAAGTGTGTTAAGAGAAGACAGAAGAAAGCAGAGACCAGAGGCTGAGATCAACAAGATTAGAGAATAAAATGGCCAGTCAACAAAAGTAGAAAAATGAATTTTATTTTCAATTTAGTGATTGGAATATATCAGTCTTTGGAATTTTATATGTTCTTTCTTTATATTTGACACCATAAAGGGGCATATGCATCTCTTTCTTTCCCTTGTGTTGTACTGTATGCGGGGGTATAGCCAAGGACTGATCTGGGTGGGTGACGGCCTCTCCACTTTGGCATAAGACCCACCCAGTCAGTGGCAGAAACACAGTCAAATGAGAGAATAACTGGAGGCAGTGTCAACATTTGCACTGTTTTATGCCCAAGCATGATAATCCCAGGCCTTACCAAAAAATCAGTCCTGGCTACACCACTGATGCAGGGACTGGCTTCTTGGGGTTTTAGTTGAATTTTTGTCTTTATTTTATAATACTTTATTCCCTACTTGGTGAGCCTCTGTCTATATTCTGAGTGTGTGACCAAGGCCAGGTATTCCGTTAGTATGGAGTTTCTATGTAGGAACTGATAGTAATCCACTTTGTTCGGTTTTCTGAATACGTGTATTGATGTTGAATTTAAGACTCTATGTTGAATGATACTGAGAAGATCAAGAAAAGATGGAAGGAATATACAGAGTTTTTATATGATAAAGATCAAGTGGACTAACAGCCGTTTCAACCTGTATCTTATGATCGGGAACCATTGGTGATGAAAGAAGAAGTTGAAGCAGCATTGAAAGCCTTATCAAAGAACAAAGCACCAGGCATTGATAGCATCCCATAGAAGTATTACAGCAATCTGATGCAGCTGTTACTGTACTTACAAGGCTCTGCCAAGAAATTTGGAAGACAACATCATGGCCAACTGACTGGAAAAGATCTGTGTTTATACCAATACTAAAGAAAGGTGATCCAACTGACTGTGGAAATTATTGCACAATTGCTCTGATCCCACATGCCAGAAATATTCTACTGAAGATTATTCAAAAGAGACTACAACCATACCTGGAACAAGAACTACCTGAAGTGCAAGCAGGATTCAGGAAAGGGCGAGGAACGAAAGACATCATTGCGGATGTGAGATGGATCCTTGAAAAGACTAAAGAATACCAAAAGGATATTTATTTGTGCTTTATCGACTATAGCAAAGCTTTTGACTGTGTAAATCATGAGAAACTCTGGGCCATATTAAGAAGCATGGGTATACCAGAACACCTGATCGTACTCTTGCACAATCTGTACATTGATCAAGAAGCAACAGTTCTAACGGAACAAGGAGAAACAGAATGGTTTAAAATAAGGAAAGGTGTAAGACAAGGCTGCATACTTTCCCCCTACCTGTTTAATTTATATGCAGAACAAATCATCAGAGAAGCAGGATTGTATGAAGACAACAGAGGTGTGGAGATTGGTGGAAGACTCATCAACAACCTTCGCTATGCTGATGATACCACATTACTGGCTGAAAGTGAAGATGATCTGAAACATTTGCTTCTCACAATCAAAGAACATAGTCTCAAAATGGGCCTGCACCTTAATGTAAAGAAGACAAAGATCATGACAACTGGCATAATCAACAGGTTCATCATTGAAGAAGAAAAAATTGAAATAGTGAACAACTTTAACCTACCTGGATGAACTATCAACTATCAATAAAGAAGCAACAAGCAGTCAAGAAATTAGACGACGCATTGCTCTTGGCAGAGTGGCTATGAAAGACCTAGATAAGATTCTCAAGAGCAGAGATGTCTCTCTCCATACAAAGATTTGACTTGTTCAAGCCATGGTATTTTCAATAACATCATATGGATGTGAAAGCTGGACAGTGAAAAAGATAGACAGGAAGAAAATTGATGCCTTTGAATTATGGTGCTGGCGGCGAATACTGTGTATAACCATGGACTGCCCAAAGAACAAACCAGTCGGTACTAGAGGAGATCAAACCTAAGCTTTCTTTAGAAACTCCGATGACAAGACTTCGACTTTCATACTTTGGACACATCATGCGACGAGAGAGATCATTAGAGAAAGACATCATTCTTGGCAAGATAGAAGGTCAACGCAAAAGAGGAAGGCCAGCAATAAGATGGATCGATACAATAACAGCAGCTACGGATACCAGTCTGTCAACAATGAGCCGGCTGACTGAAGACCGAACACAATTTAGGATAGCTATCCAGAGGGTTGCCATGAGTCGACTCCAACTCGACGGCACTTAACAACAACATGGATGTTCGAGGGCGTATTGCAATATTTATGGTGCTGCTTTTTTCTGGGTAGGCCTCCTGTGTAAGTTTTGGAAGTTGATGCTGTTATGCTGTGATAAATTTTTCTGTTTAGGTCCTAAGTAATTGTTATAAGGTTTTGTATTACTTCACAATATGCCCAGTACTGGTGAGGGTTTATAATCACAGTTACTGAAATGACAACAGATACCTTCGGCCCAAAATCAGGACATTTTTCAAAAGATAACACTTCAAAAAACATTTTATTAGGCATCAAACACAATAAAACATTATTTACATGTATCTACTTTTCGATGATATTTGATTTAGCAGATTTTAGGCAGCCAAAATCTTTTTGTTCATATCACTACAAGATAATGATTAGTTTATTTTAACTTGAAGCAAACATTTTGCAGTTTTAATATCCAATCAATTTTGATCATCCATCCATTGCTTCTTGCACACTGAAAATACTTGTTCCACTTGCAAATTAATTTATATCAGTAGCATTACTATGACGACAAAAATTGAAAAATTTTAACAAATGATAAACTATGATCAAGATTTCACACTTCTGGAAAATGTTTATATTTTCGCCCTCTTTACATATGTCTTAAATTTGCTATATTTTGTATGTACCATGGAACCTAAACTTTCCCATTTTGAGAGAGCCCAAAATTTTTCCCCTTTTTCAAACAAACTCCAAAAGGAACATTTTTGGGCAAAAACACTGAATCACACTCACACATTGAAAAAGAAAAACTTATAATCAATGTTTCATTTCTCCATTTTATGTACAGTAAGCAAATAAAAATAACTTAATTTGTATTATAATGTTCATGTTAATCATCTGTCAAAATTTTACAGAAATTCAGGACAAGTCAGGACAAAACGCCAAAATTTAGGACAAAATCAGGACATTTTTAAAATCAGGACAAGTTTCCAAAAATCAGCACAATCCTGATAAAATCCTAATGTCTGGCGACCCTACAACAGAATCAGAAATTATTTTTGGTATGTTGAGTTCTGTTGGAAATGTCCTAGTTTCGCCCTGGAAAAGGAGTTTCTTTGAATGTAGAATCTATATTCAAAAAGAAAAAGCGAGAAGCACAGCACAAAACACCAAATTAATTTATTTTGTTTTTAAGTGCCGTCACGTCCATGCTGACTCTTGGTGACCCAGCAGCCCCTGGGTTTTCTTGGGACAGTATAACTAGAAGTAGGTTACTGGGCTTTTTCTTCCGAGGCAAGGGAGGGTAAAGTGACTTGCCCAAGGTCACGAGGAATGCCAGTGAGAATCTAATCCCAATCTCCTGTTCCTTGTGTGACCACCTTGTATCCCCTTTGTCTTTTGCAGAATATATATTACATTTAATACCATAGCTGTGCAGTGCCAAGAGTCAATATGTTTTATATTAGATTCCCAGTTACAAAATTAAACTGCTACAATTTTTGCTTCATATGTGAACATCATTGCAAAGTTGTTGTTGTTTTTTAATTAGTTAGGCTGGGAGTATGCTGTTTTCTTTATTCTTGGGGCAACTACCTAACCGGTGTTCTGAGCGAGGGGACCACCTATCCCCTGACTAGAGCTCTGAGTAGGCCTCTCCATTTTGGGTCATGGTAGGGGGCACCAGCTCATCTCTCGCCTCAGGCAGCAGATTGTCTTGAGCTGCCCCTGCATGTATCTTCTCACACGCTATATACAATATGCAAACACATTGCCTCCATTCCATCCAAACTACACCCCCATGAACGTCTATGCACACATAGTATACAAGTGGGCACAGTCTTTCCATACCACTTCTTAGGTGCGCATGCTGCTGCAGAATTCTATGAAAGGTCTTTTCTGCAAGTAAAGCAGGTGACACTTGAGGAAAAAGCACCTAAAATGACTCCCTTCATTGTGCTTCTCCTGGTCCCAGACTTCCCAGTGAATAACACTTGAGCCCGTTATTCAAACCTGTGTGTCTCGAATTTCAGTCTGTGTAATAAAATGGTGATCTCAACATACCATACAGTTCTTTAAATTTCCCTCACATGTGTTCGAAATCTGAATGGAATGCATTTAAAACACATTTGAGGTAATGTTAGATGAGGACTGTACCATGCACTAACATGCAAACTTTCATGTACACAGTAATGAAAAAACAGATGCGCATTAAAATCACTCGGGGGTGGATAGAAGCTTTATTGCCTCAGAAATCATAAATGTCATAATGCACACTTTCTACCACTGAGAAGCCAATGTTCTTCATCCAAGATGAACATTTGCATACGGAGACTTTAGTGATCAGGCCTGCTTGAATCTCCCTCAGCATAGGAACAAAATGTTCATGTTATATCCTATCTCCTTGGTTCGTCCACTGCAAAAGGAATGTATAAGAACTGCAAATAGAAGCAGAATTTAAGAGAACAAATTACATATCTCCTATGTATGATAAATTAAGGCTTTCTAGTTTGGTAGCCAGCCTTATTGATTAGTGTCATTTGCTAGCATTTATTTTTATTTTTGTATTTCTTCATATGTAGCTCACATCTTTCTAATGGTAGTTCAAGGTGATTATACTCGGGTATGTGCGTATTTTCCTGTCCCCAGAGGGCTGTCATGGGGGAAAGTAGTTGTTTTGAGAGTTCCAGAGGAAGCTATGTTCTCCTTCTTTTGGCTTAGATATGCAACAGATTTGCTGGAAATCATTAATTCCACCAATATGTGAAAGAGACACATAACCCTGACCACAGCCTTTAGGACTAGTCTGAAAAGATGGGTAGGAATGAGCAGCCCTAAGAGGAGGGATTGTGGATGGGGGATGCTTGAAAAGGGTACAAGAGTGGTGGCAGAGTTGCAAGTTACTCAATTCCAGGAGACCTTTTGTTCAGTTCTGGTTTTAAATTTGCACGGCAATGAAGTATGCTATTTGTAGTCCCTGATTTTACCCATTGAAATTAGTGCTGCAGGTTCCATAATGCATCATGATGAGACTGTCAGAAATTCAGAACTGGCTTAAAGTCTCACTCCTGGAATTGGGTGACTTAGCAACTCTGTGGTAGGAAGGTTTTGGGGGAGGGTGAAAATTTTATTTATCAGTATTTAGCTCAGTGAATTACATTGACGTACATAGGTATTTCCTTGTCCCTAGAGGACTTACAGTCTAAGTTTGTACCTGAGACAATGGAGGGTTAAATGACTTGCCCAAGGCCACAAGGAGAGCCTGGTCTCTCTAGTCATCAGGCTGTAACTCTAACTTCCTGCCCCCATCTAGGGTTGCCAATTGGCCACTTTTCAGCCAGCCTGGTCTGTTTTTAGATGGCCTGGCTGGCTTCCAGCAGAGATTGAAAAGCCTTATACTATCTAACAGCAGCACTACAACAGTCGACCATATATTATCTAATAGCTAGGTATCTCTATTGCTTCAAAACAGACAAAAGGTTGTATAATTTGAGGGAAAGAGCCTTTTTTATGACCAAGGGTAAGAAATCATGTCAGAAGAACTTCTTCAGGGTAAGGTTCTGAAGTATGTTCCCCTAAACAATACACTGATTACAATACATATCCAATACACCGATTACAATAAAAGATGAAGTCAGATACCTTGGAGTGATTCTTGACAAGCAACTCACCCTCCAACCTCATATCAACAAGATATCTAGAACAGCCTTCTTCAAACTCGCAACACTCCGGAGATTAAAACCCCTCCTCAATAAAGAACATTTCCGTACAGTATGCCAGGCCATCATTATACCTATGCTGGACTACTGTAATATACTATTCCAAGATCTGCCCAAACAAACCACCCGTCCCTTACAATTAGTCCAGAACACTGCTGCCCGCATTATTACTAGCGCCTCAATACAAGACCATATAACTCCAATACTACAAGACCTGCACTGGCCATCGATCTCCTCATGGACAAAATATAAATCAGCACTCACCATCCTCAAAATTAAAAACAACACCTCGGCGGGAATACTACAGGAACTCACTGGAACCAAAACAAACAAAAGACCAGACAGAAACAGCACCAAAAACAATATACCTGCTATATTCACAAGAACAAACAAATCCACATCCATGTGAGCCTTCTCTCTGGCTGCCCCTGCTATCTGGAATGTCCTCCCAGATAAGCTAAAATCTAGATACAGATACAAAAGATTTCCAGAAGCTACTTAAAACCACCCTATTCATTGAACACTACAATGACACAACATGAACTGTCTAACCGAACTCTCTCTTAGCCCATCAAAATGTAAAAATGTACATATTTCCTGTACACAGCTCACACTGTATATAGCCCACCAAGCAATCAAATGTAAAAATGTAAAAAAAATGTAAATACTTCATGTACACAGCTCACAATGCATATAAATCACCAAGCAATCAATTTCAAACCTCTCGCACACACACGCTTACATGTATCACTGCATGCCCACACCCAAGCACCCTGACACTTAATTTGTTTGCTATGTAATCCGCTTTGATTTCAGGATAAAGCGGTATATAAATCCTTTTAAATAAATTAAAAAAAATAACATTTTTCTACACTAAACCCTCTGGATGTTTTTCAACCAAAACGAGCACTGTTCATGCTTGGAGCAGGTCTAGATCAGGCAGTTACATCCAGGTCCCTGGAACACCCCAGTCACATCTCCACTATGTCCTCTTTCAGACTTGGATGTCCTCACACTGGGTGCATTCACAGATCCAGCTTCTAAAATGGTCCCAGGGACATCTCCATGCCTGTTTTTGGGCATCCAAAGCATGAATAGCACTTCCAAAATGATCCCCATACTGTATCTACATTTTCAGAAAGCCTTTAATAAGGTCCCTCATGAGAGACTGATGAGGAAATTAAAAAGTCATGAGATAGGAGGTAGTATATTATTGTGGATTGGGAACTGGTTAAAAGATAGAAAACAGAGAGTAGGACTAAATGGCCAATTTTCTCAATGGAGAAAGGTGAATAGTGGCATAGCCGAGAGATCTGTGCTGGGCCCGCTGCTTTTTAATATATTCATAAATAACCTGGAAATGAGAGAGTGAGGATATCAGATTTGCAGATGACACACATTATTCAAAATTGTTAAATCACAAGAGGATTGTGAAGATCGCAAGAGGAGAATGGGTGTCCAAATGGCAGATTAAATTTAATGTGTATAACTGCAAAGTTATGCATTTAGGGAAGAACAACTCAAATTACATTTACACAATGAAAGGTTACTGTGATGGGGTGTACATCCCATCACTGCAGGACTCCAAAAGACTCCAGCCATCCCTGGTTTGGGAGGTATGGACCTGTCTAGAGTGGTAGATGAGGACATCCAGGGGCCGAGGAAGGGCCCAAATCCCTGTTCTCTCTCCGGCCAGGAGACATAGGACCCAGCTCCCTGACAACACCTGGGATGATAGGGAGGTAGAAAGGGAGGTGAGGGACTTGACCCAGACTCCATGGAGGTAGATCTCCTTAGGGAGGGTCAAGGGGACCCCCAGCGGGAGGAGAAGATAGAGCTAGGAAATGAGCAACAGCTAGCATCTGAAGATACAGCTATGGATATTTAGCTGGTGAATAACCCACCAGACTTGGGATGGAGGGAGGAGTGGCCTAGTGGATGGAGTAAGTTACTTCAGGCCAGAAGGTCAGAGGTTCAAATCCCACTAAAGGACAGCAACCTTGGGCCAGAAGGACTGGGGCTTCTAGTCCTACAGGTGCTCCTTGTGGTCTTGGGCAAGCCACTTAACCCTCCATTGTCCATGTTCCCTGTAAAATAGTTATCTCCAGGTTATAATGCACTGTTCAATGTAATTTCAGTTTGTTCAATGTAAACCACCTTGATATCATGAAAGGTGGTATATAAGAAATTCCAAATTCCAGACACCTTCTGCACACTGTTGAACTAGAAACCATCACACCACACTTCTCCTGCCACTGTCGCAAAAGCTGAGGTGATGTAAGCTGGTGATCAGCAAAGAAAGCGCATCACAGAGCGCGATCACCCCATTGAGTTGAGGACCTGGGACGTCCAGAACGAATCTTGTCACCTACAGTTCTAGTCTCCTTCTTCTTTTGTAGTATCTTGATGACTGCACTATGGCTGCAGTCAACCTTTTCTCCTATTTGATGGACACAATAGCCTTCTTCACTGAGCGCTCACACATGAACCTTTTGCTCCACGCTTAGGAACCTGCCTTTCCCCATATTTTCTCAGGATCTCTCACAACACTGGTAGCCGATCAGAGTTTTCTGGTCCCTTATATACAGTAGTGATCTCAAAAGGATATGCTGCTTAATGATTGGTTAATGAAAATAACCATTTAATTGTCACCACTTGTTCAAATTGGTTAATCTCGATCTATCTTTTATGCAGAATCCATTATTGCATATGAGAATGTATTTGGCTGATTTATTATTTCTATACCGCAATTTCCGAGGATCAATTGCGGTTTACAATAAACAACATTTTATTTTATATAAATCACACCCATTCCCGCTACCAAACATACTCCACGGTTCATATAGCAGTGTGAAAACGTTTGCAATTACCAAGCCGTTTCATTGCTTTTAAGCTTTCTGGTTTGATTACAATCCTGTTTCCAACTGCTAAGTTGCTTGGTATACATGTCTCATATTATACCAAGCAAGTAACTATGAAGCTAGAATCTGATTAGATCAATAAATTCTGAACACAATGAAATGCAATTTTAATCAAACCAGAAAGCTTAAAAGCAATGAAACGGCTTGGCGATTGCAAACGTTTTCACACTGCTATATGAACTGTGGAGTATGTTTGGTAGCGGGAATGGGTGTGATTTATATTAAATAAAATGTTGTTTATTGTAAACCGCAATTGATCCTCAGAATTGCGGTATAGAAATTGTTTCAACATAAATACAATTATGAATTTAGTACTGTAAGTGGCCTAGGAATGTCTACGTGGAGTCCAGTTCCGGGAGGGGGATGTCTGGGCTGTCCGGATGGTCCAGATGAAGACAGGGATGGCCCAGCATGCCCCTTCCGTCTGCGGGGACATTCTCTCTGCAGGCGACGCCGACATCTGCTGCTCTGACCCTCAATATCCACGCCACCCAACTCACAGCTGGCCTGCTGTGGCCTGGATCGGGTGACGGGGATCCCCACACACCCATCCCCATCCCTGGGAGTGGGGGTTTCCCAGGCCCGATCATCCTCAAAGTGCTGTTTATACCACCTTAGAGGTGGTATAAGCAGTATGTCCCCACAGGCTTGGCAGCATGTACAGGGCTATGACCTGAATTGGCCCTGTACATGCTGCCAGGCTGGCCCACCTTAGCTCTGCCCCCTCCTGCCCCCTCTTGCCCCATGCTAGCTCCCCCGTTCTAATGCACAGGAATTACAGGGAGAGCCAGAGGGGGGATCGTCCCTAGACACCTTGCGGGACTGCATTCTCCCCCCCCCCCCCCCAACAACCCACATTTGGGAATTTACCTCCATAGGCAGCAAATTAGTCAATAACTGAAAAATGAAACTGCATCACTACAGGCAGGCCATCTTTGCAGTAACAGTCTAAAATAATTTATTTATTTAGAGTTGATTCTATATTGCTTTTCTAAGATTCAAGGAGGTTTACATATAACAAAGTTTAACAGTGCAACGATGCACCTGTTGTACAGAGAACTGAACATAAGAAACTGAGGCAAAACAACATGAATATTTGTAAACAGTTAACTTAGAACATCATAACTATGTACAGATGGCAGTGTGACATGGTCATTACTTGAACAATGTCTGTTAGGCTAGGATCATGTAGCTGTGTTCATTAGTCGATCATAATTAGCTGGGTGGTCCACTTATGTTGGTGTTAGCTGCTCGGAGGTCTGGTTGTAAGTTGGTGGTTGAGTCTGGTTTATAGTTGTCCTGGAATAGGAATGTTTTAAATTTTTTGCAGAAACCTGTTATGTCATGGGACCCTCTTACAGCTGGGGTAATACAGTATGTTCCATATTAATGGGGTGAATAGGGACAGTGCGTGATTACAAGTACTTTGCTTGCTTTTCGCTTTCTGTTTGGGGATGGCAAGGAGATTAAGGGAGCTGTGCCTGCAGAGTCCGTCATTTTTTGGTACTGAAATCAGTGGCTGGAGGCAGGTCGCTCAACTGTTGTGTATGATTTTGAAAATAACAAGTGCTTTGTATCTTTTTCTGGCCAGAACAAGATATCTAGTGGAGATGAGAGAGTATTGGGGTGACATGAGATTGTGATGGGGCTCCAGTGATTATTTTTGCTGCAGTATTCTGGGCCATTTGTAGTGGGTGTAGAGTCTTTTTAGGGAGACCATGATATATGATGTTGGAGTAGTCCAGGGTCGGGGTGATTAGTGCTTGGCATACTTTCCAGAAGAGGTCTGGGCTTAAGAGAGAATGGAGGTTTTTTAGAGTTCTTAACTTGAGGAAGACTGAGCTTGTTGTTTTCTTTATCTGGGATTGGAAGTTTAGTTTCTGGTCTAAGATGATCCTCAGGTATGTAACTTCTGATTTCACTTTGATGTGGTTATCATTGAAGTTGAGTGAGCTTGGTGGGGAGAAAGAAGGCTCCGTGAATAATGTGAAGGGATTCAGTCTTTTCCTGGTTGATAAGTAAGTTCTGTTGTTAGAGCCACCGTTTTAGGTTAGAAAAGCAATTATAGATGTTGGAGAAGTCTGGGTTTTTGGTATCGAATGCTGTATAAAACATAATATCATCTGCATATATTTGTTAGTATACATTATGGGCCCAATTCTGTACCATGAATAGCGGGGATGGATGTCCCATTGGGACGTCCATCTCCGCTATTCGTGCCTTCTCTGCCCGCTTCTAAATTCCCCGCCAGTTGTACAGGGAAGTTAGACAGGGGCGGGGAAGGGGAGGATCGGAGGTGAAGGCAGGGCGGGTGATGAGCGGTCGCCGACCCTGGACGTACAGAGCCAATTCTAATGTTGGCCCTGTACATCCATGGCCGGCGACTTATACGGGGACATTATTAACTTCCCCATATGTAAAGGATTGGCAGCCCAGGGCTTGGATTGGGTGGGGGGGGGGGACCAGAAGGCATTCCCTGCAACCTGACCCTGGCCTTAGGAGGCCGTATTCGGGGTCAGGCTCTGGGGAACGTGTCCCTGAAGTCCAGCGGCTGGCAATGCAGCTCTTCAATGGAGCCATGGTGCCATGGCAACATGATGCCATGGCACCGCGGCTACCGTAGAAGAGCCTTGACTGTGTTCGCCAGAGACAATCCTTTACCTGCAGGCTGGGCTGAATCACAGTCCCGGCCTACACATACAGGACTGTTCACGATTCTGATCCCACAGGGCTAGACATACCCTGTGGGATTAGAATCGTGATCCCCTCTGTACGTCCGGCTCAGACCGGACGTACAGAGGGGATCTACATCTGGGACAAAATAAGCCTGTATGTTTTTTTAAAAATGGAACATATGGGTTGGAGAAATATGTTGAACAGCAATGCTGAAAGACTTGATCCCTGTGGCGTACTGTCAGACGGGGGCCTGGGTGAGAATGTTCACAGTCTTGGCAAAGGCATATATCAATATGATTTGCAAGGGATTGTGGGAAATGCAGTCCATTCACACCAGACACAGCTGCTCACAATAATTAGTTGTGCTTGAGTGTAAAGCCAATAAGATATTTATTTATGGGGCTATTTCTCCCAACACAGATATGCTTGGTAGCACATAAAACAGGATACTTGCTTTCAGCGTTAAACTTAGAAAAACAAATCAGGAAACAACAGCTGAACTTGTCAGGCAATCAAAGCAAAAGAATAAAGACCTGGTTGGTAACAAACTGGTCTTTTCTGTAGGCTTTAGCTAATATTTTCTTAGCAGTGCATCAAACAACAAACAAAACCCACAAAGTAGGGAAAAACTGTTCTTTTCAGGTTAACTTCTTATATCTTCACAGATAGACTCAGAAGTGATTCCCTCAGAGCTCACAAGCAATTAGGTAAGGCTCAATTGCTAGCAGTTACCCAGCTGAAACCCCTTAGCTGGCTTAATTTCTACTGTGTGGCTCAAATCCTACTCAGGAGCTTTTCTGAGTAGATTAAAGAACAAGTTTGTATTTCTTTGTGATGGTTGTTGTACTTTGTAACAGAAAATTACCAAAGGAGTTTAGACAGAGAGCAATCCATGTATTCACAGCCTGTATCTATAACTGCTCCTCCTTCTTCAACAATCATGGGTTCAATATCATGGATTGGCACAGAGGAATTTCTCAATGGAGCACTCTCAGGAGAATACTTGTTTCCCTGCTGTCTTTCAAGGGTATAGCTAGGGCATAGATCAGTGTTCATACCTGAGCTTTCATTGCTGTTAGAGTTCCTCTCTAAATAGCCTGGCCAGTATGTAGTCCAGTTCTTATGTCCAGCCTTCCAATCCAGATCCCTGGACACTGGATCTCTCTTCACATACCTTCTGGCACGGGTCCTAGGGTCCCTTCCAAGTGCAGCCGTCTCCCTCACAGGTACCGTCTGGAGATTCCTAGCTCCGCAGCACCACTCCTCTGGTTTTCCCCAGTCCAATGGTGTATGCTGGCCTTTTGAATGTCTTCCAGTATACGTACTGCTCTGGACTCCTTTAGACCTCCCAAATGCTTTTCTCTTCTTTCTTCCAAAGGGTTTCTTGCCCTCTCTGTCCGTCCACTCTGGCTTCTGCTTCTGATGATCCTCCAGATGATGAAGCTGTCCAAGATCATGAAGATATCCAAGATGAATCTGAGGATGATTCTCTGTAGAATAAACTCTACCTTTATTCTGCTTAGATGAGTGCTCTACCTTAGCACAGCGCAGCTGTGCTGAATCAGGCCCTGCCCTTTGAGATGAGTGCTTGGGGATTACCTCATAGCCCTCCTGATTGAACACACGTTTCCCCACTTCAGCTCCTCTAATGGCTGTTGGAAACCTGGTGCATTCTGGGACTGGTAGTCTTTTATGGAAAAATTCTGTTTTCTTATTTCTACCAGAACTGACAGGTTGCTTGTTCAGAGTCACTTCTCCTTTTCTATAGCTCCTTCCTGAGCTATGATAAGCTTCCTTATCACATACCCCCCTGCTTAAGTTATTACGGACTGGTTTAACTGGTGAAACTTCTTTCCTACAGTCCGTAATACCTACGAGAGTGTTATCTTTTTGAAGCTCACTTACTTCCTGACTGGCTTCAGGGTCATTACTATTTACAGGCCTCTCCTTCCAAGACTTAAGTACATTAATATGGTAGGTCTGTCTACGCCCTCTTGCATTTTCTACCATATAAGACACTGGGCTCACTTTTTTAACAACCTTCCATGGCCCTTTCCACTGTACTTCAAATTTTGGGGCTGTACCTGCTACTTGAACCAAAACCTTTTCACCAATGCTTAATTGGCGGCTTTTGGCCTTCCTATCATACCACCCTTTCTGGCGTACTTGACTGTCCTGCAGGTTCCTCTCAGCAACCTGCGAGGTCCTTTTCAAACGTGCTCTCAAGTCACGTAGAAACTGTGGCACTTCCTGACTTCCTGGTTCAGGATCAATCCATTGTTCCCTCAAAATATCTAACAAACCACGTGGAGCCCTACCATACATCAATTCATATGGAGTTACACCTAGGGACACCTGAATTCTTTCCCTGCAGGCATATAAGGCAAAGGACAATAACATATCCCATTCTTTTACCTCTCCTGCTAACCCCCTTCTCAACATTTGTTTGAGAGTTTGGTTGAATCTCTCCACCAAACCGTTTGATTGTGGATGGTAGGCTGAGGTTTTCACGTGATGAATGCCAAAGGCATCCCAGACCTGGGCCAAATATTTGGATACAAAATTGGACCCTCGGTCAGTCAACACCTCTCTTGGGAATCCCACTTCACAAAACAATTTGACTAGCTCTAAAGCTATTGTTTTTGCAGAAACATTCCTCAATGGTATGGCCCAGGGAAACCTTGTTGCCTGATCTACCATAACTAGGATGTATTGGAAACCTCGGGGCGTTTTGACTAATGGGCCTACAATATCCATGGCAATGCGACCAATTGGGTCTGTGATAATTGGCATGGGAATCAAAGGCACCACCGGTGGGTGAGCCGCTGTAACACGCTGACACGCTGGACATGCAGCACAAAACTGGGCAGTTTCTTTGAAAATACCTGGCCAGTAAAAACGCATAAGTATTTGATCCAGCGTTCCTTGCATCCCTTTATGACCTCCAACTGGATGATCATATGCTAATCTAAGTACTAGCCCTTTGAAAGTTGTGGGTACCACCAATTGTTTACGTATGGTCCCATTTCTGGGGTCCTGACTCTCTCTATATAATATTTCATTATCTAGTCTGAATCTGGGCAACTCCTCCCTGACCTCCTGAGCATACTTAAAAGCTCGGGTGAGAGCTTGATCAGCTCGCTGCTCTTGTGGAAAGTTAGGAGACTTTGCCACTAGCTCAGCTGGCACCCAGGGTAAACTTTGACCAGCTAACATCTCAGCCCTACCCTGTGCTCTGCAAAGTCTCTCACGCCGCTTTTGTGCTTTCAACTTTCTTACTTTACCAGATGATGGGGTTATTAAATCATCACGAGAGGGTAAGTCCCCTAATAACTCTGCCTGCTCCCCCTCCTCCTTTCGCTGGCTCTCTACCTTAGCCTGCGAGCGGGTGGATACAAGGCCCCTCTTATTACCTATAGTTTGGCCTTCTGGAAGCTTAACCATCTTTTTAGCTAGGGACTGAGGACTTCCAAAGAAAGGCCCGGGAGCTATTTCCATTATTCCTTCTCCCTCCTTCTTTCCTAGCCCTTCCACTAGACCCTGCTTAAATCTTGGCCAGTCCTTTCCTAGAACCAAATCAAAGGGTAGCCTAGGCACCACTGCTAACAGGACTTCCTCTTGTTCCCCCAGGCACTTAACCTTTAGCCTATAGGTGGGATATGATGTTGCAGCACCATGAATGCATCAGATGTGAACTTGGCTTTCAGGGGTTCTAGGCACAAATCTTTTTGGGCCTCTATTCTCTTCCAAAGCCTTTTTGACATCATACTCTGGTCTGCCCCAGAGTCTAACAAAGCATTTGTGGTAATTCCTTGCACATCAACCATCAAAAGAAATCCTTCTTTGGGCTGTTTTAAATCCACACCCATTAAGCTAGTGTGTGTCTGGCATCCCTTTTCTAAATGTCCCCATTTGCCACACTTGAAACATTTCTTTCTACTCCACTGTGTCATCTAGTTTGACACAGTACATTTATTTTCAGAAACATTTTAAACTATTTTCTTTTCTGATACAGCACAGCTTGCCTCAGCATCCATCTTCAGAGGGCCACCCATTCTATGGCAAGCCTGCGTGGCTTCCAAGAATCTCTCTGCTAGCATGGTTGCCTCTCCAAGATTTTGGCAATTTTGCTGTATAAGGAAAGTGTGCAAATCTTTAGGCACAGCAGACATAAATTGTTCAAGCATAATAATGTCTAATAACATTTCTACCGTCTTTTGCTCAGGCTCCAACCATTTTACAGCTAATCCTCTGATTCTCTGACTCAGAGCCCTGGGTGTTTCACCCACTCTTAATGTAGTAGCTCTAAACATTTGCCTATACTCTGAAATAGACAACCCTAGGCGATCTCTAATAGCAGCCTTTACATCCTTATAATTCAAAGCCTGGGCTGCTGGCATTGCTCTATAAGCTGCAAGCGCCTCTCCAGTTAATGAGGCTGCCAGCCTTACTGCCCACTGGGTCTCTGGCCATGCTAATGCTTGTGCCACTCTCTCAAAAGACTCTAGAAAATCATCAACATTATCATCTGGAGTTAGCTTCCCAAAACTAAATGCCCCAATTCCCTGATTGAGTCCCACACTGTCCACATGTGGTGTACCAGTATTTACTGCTGGTCTTGCATCTGATCCACTTTGATTCTGCAGTTTAACTAGGGCTTGCACCAGATCAAGCACTGGCTTCTGCTGGTCCATTAAGGCTTTCATAGCAGTGTCCTGAGCCTGCTGTGCTAGCTCCTGCTGCCTGCTAAACTCGGCTGCCATCCACTGAGGTAGTTCCCTTGGATCCATCTTGATCCCTGCAAGAAAACACAAAAAAACCCCCACAGTGCACCACATTCCAAACAGGTGGTTTTTTTTCTACTCTTTTTTTTTCCAATTACCCCTGTGCCTTACTCCCATCCACCACTAGACATGCCCAGGTACTTGTTACCTTATGCCAGTGATGAATCCAGCTCTGCACAGGGTCTTTTCCTCCTGGGACAGCTACTTGGATCAGCCACCTCTCCTCCAAAGTGCAGTTGAGGGAAAATCTTTTTTCCTGCTTTTAAGCTTGAACTGTCTTTTCCTTCAGACTTGAGTTGTAATCCTTAGCAAGTAAATCCCTTTTGCACAAAAGCAATCCGAAAAACTACGCCATTTGTCAGACGGGGGCCTGGGAGAGAATGTTCACAGTCTTGGCAAAGGCATATATCAATATGATTTGCAAGGGATTGTGGGAAATGCAGTCCATTCACACCAGACACAGCCACTCACAATAATTAGTTGTGCTTGAGTGTAAAGCCAATAAGATATTTATTTATTTATTTATTTTATTTATTTATGTGCTTTTCTATACCGCCCCTTCCAGAGATCAAGGGCGGTTTACAAGGAACTTAAAACAACAATACAGCAGAACAGTGCAATATTGCATTACATTAAACATTAGGTATTACATAAGAACTATGATACATAGAAACAGTGTGTAAGCTATTAATGAAAGGAACATAACTATGTTACAAGGAACCAAAAATGGCAAGTTATTTACATGGTTAGCAAGAGTTATTTGCAGTCATAAGTACAATATTGGGAGGATGCTGAATTGCGGGGATATTCAAATGAAGTCTGGATTTAGGTGGGGTAAACTTGTGTTTGGTTAGTTGTATGTTCTTGTATAGTAAATTTGATTTCAGGTTGTAGGTTGCTATAGTGTTGAGTAAAAAGGTAGGTTTTTAGTTCCTTCCTGAAAGAAGTGAGATCCTTAATCTCTCTTAGGTTTAGGGGCAGTTTATTCCATTGGCTGGGAGCATAAAATGAAAAGGCAGTGTTGGAGGTTATTTGTTTTGATTTTGTCACGGCAATGGGAATTAGTAGCATGTTGAGGTTAGTTTTTCTTCTAGTTCTGTTTTCTTGTGGGGTTTGGAGTAGAGTTGCCAACTGTGATGGGGCTAGGTCATTAATGAGTTTAAAAGTTGTGACAAGTGTTTTATATTGAATCCTACTATAAATGGGTAGCCAGTGAAGAGCGTGTAGGATAGGAGAAATATGATCGAATATTTTAGCTTTAACAATGATTCGAGCAGTGACATTCTGAGCTCTTTGAAGGATGTGTAAATTCTTTTTGGATGTTCCTTGGAGGATGCCATTGCAGAAGTCTAAGTGTGGAATAATGAGAGCCTGGACAACTGTTCTGAAATCGTTGATGTCAATGAGGGGTCGGAGTTGCTGTATGGTTCTCAGTTTGAAAAATATAGTTTTGGCAGTCTGCTTTATGTGGTTAGTCATGCTTAGGGTTTTGTCTAGTGTCACTCCAAGGTATTTAATTTCAGATTTGACTGGTAGAGTAATGTTCAGAATGTTGATGGAAGTTGGGGGGGTGAAGGTGGTATTTCTTGTTACGAAGAGTGCTTCAGTCTTTTTGTAATTAATATCCATATGGATAGAGTGGAGCCATTTTTCAGCTTCAGAGAGGCAGGAGGCGATATTGAGGAAATTAAGGTTAGTTATGTCTAAAGGAGCAAACAGCATGATGTCGTCAGCATAGATAAAATATCTTAGGTTGTGACGTTGGAAGATTGCACAAATAGGTTGTATATAGAGGTTAAAAAGTAATGCAGAGAGTGAGGATCCTTGTGGGATACCACGTTCTTGTGGGAATGGTAGTGAGGGGGAATGGTCTAAATGGACATATTGGAAGCGATTAGAAATGTAGGACTTAAACCAGTTCAAAGTGGTATCTTTCAAACCTAGTTGTGATAGCCTAGATAAGAGGGTATTATGGTCAACACTATCAAAAGCTGAGGAAATGTCGAGGAATATGAGTAAGAAGGTCTGCTTTGTGTTATCAATACCTCGGATAAGTGAATCAAGAAGGGATATGAGTAAGGTTTCTACTCCGTGATAAGAGCGGAAACCATACTGGTACTCATCCAAAGGGAAGTTGGTATCAATATGATCTTGGAGTTGTATCTGGGCTACCTTTTCAATGATTTTGGCTAAAAAGGTATGCTGGCAATGGGGCGGTATGAGGATGGGTCTGAACTGTTAAGGGTTTTATTTTTTAGTAAAGGGCGAATTGCCGAGTATTTCAGATCATCTGGCATGTAACCTTGAAGTAGGGATTGATTTACCAGTTTCAAGATGTATGGAGCTAGTTCGGATTTTGTTGCTTTAACCCAAGATACCGGGCATGGGTCCAGTAGTGAAGTGGTAGTATTGAGGTTTGATATAATCTCAAGCAGTTGTTTGTTGGAGATTGTATGGAATGAGCTCCACTCAGTGATGGAATTTGGTGTGGGAGAGGTTAGGATAATGCTTGGACGGGCGCTTAGTTTGAGCTTATTGGCAAAATGGTTTGCAAGGAGTTGTGGATCTATTGGTGTTTTATTAGGGGTGTTTATGGGGTTATTTCTCCCAACACAGATATGCTTGGTAGCACATAAAACAGGATACTTGCTTTCAGCGTTAAACTTAGAAAAACAAAATCAGGAAAACAACAGCTGAACTTGTCAGGCAATCAAAGCAAAAGAATAAAGACCTGGTTGGTAACAAACTGGTCTTTTCTGTAGGCTTTAGCTAATATTTTCTTAGCAGTGCATCAAACAACAAACAAAACCCACAAAGTAGGGAAAAACTGTTCTTTTCAGGTTAATTTCTTATATCTTCACAGATAGACTCAGAAGTGATTCCCTCAGAGCTCACAAGCAATTAGGTAAGGCTCAATTGCTAGCAGTTACCCAGCTGAAACCCCTTAGCTGGCTTAATTTCTACTGCGTGGCTCAAATCCTACTCAGGAGCTTTTCTGAGTAGATTAAAGAACAAGTTTGTATTTCTTTGTGATGGTTGTTGTACTTTGTAACAGAAAATTACCAAAGGAGTTTAGACAGAGAGCAATCCATGTATTCACAGCCTGTATCTATAACCGCTCCTCCTTCTTCAACAATCATGGGTTCAATATCATGGATTGGCACAGAGGAATTTCTCAATGGAGCACTCTCAGGAGAATACTTGTTTCCCTGCTGTCTTTCAAGGGTATAGCTAGGGCATAGATCAGTGTTCATACCTGAGCTTTCATTGCTGTTAGAGTTCCTCTCTAAATAGCCTGGCCAGTATGTAGTCCAGTTCTTATGTCCAGCCTTCCAATCCAGATCCCTGGACACTGGATCTCTTTATTTATTTATTTATTTATTTTTTTAGTATACATTTGTATACTGCTACTTCCAGCAATCAGCAGCGGTTTGATTACAGATTGGAAATTGTCAAATCATGACAGGAAATTTTTGAGGTATAAACACATTGATTAGACAGGAAAGCACAGCACAGAGAGAACTATTTTACAGGGAACATGGGCTATGGAGGGTTAAGTGGCTTGTCCAAGACCACAAGGAGCACCTGTGGGACTAGAAACCCCAGTCCTTCCGGCCCAAGGTTGCTGTCCTCCAGTGGGATTTGAACCCCCGACCTTCCGGCCCGAAGTACCTTGCCCCAACCACTAGGCCACTCCTCCGACAATACCGACAATATCTCTCTTCACATACCTTCTGGCACGGGTCCTAGGGTCATAGAAACATAGAAACATGATGACAGAAAAAGACCACAAGGCCCATCTAGTCTGTCCTTCCATAACAACAACTACAACAGTCCACTTTCTACCTTTAGAGATCCTCTGTGTTGGTCCCATGCTTTTTTGAATTCAGTTACTGTCCTCATCTCTACCACCTCCACTGGGAGACTATTCCACAGATCCACTACTCTTTCTGTAAAGAAATATTTCCGCATATCACTCCTGAATCTATCTCCCTTCACCCTCATCCCATGTCCCCTCGTCGCAGAACTTGCTTTCAATTGAAAGAGGCTCTCTCCCTGAAGTGCAGCCGTCTCCCTCACAGGTACCGTCTGGAGATTCCTAGCTCCGCAGCACCACTCCTCTGGTTTTCCCCAGTCCAATGGTGTATGCTGGCCTTTTGAATGTCTCCCAGTATACGTACTGCTCTGGACTCCTTTAGACCTCCCAAATGCTTTTCTCTTCTTTCTTCCAAAGGGTTTCTTGCCCTCTCTGTCCGTCCACTATGGCTTCTGCTTCTGATGATCCTCCAGATGATGAAGCTGTCCAAGATCATGAAGATATCCAAGATGAATCTGAGGATGATTCTCTGTAGAATAAACTCTACCTTTATTCTGCTTAGATGAGTGCTCTACCTTAGCACAGCGCAGCTGTGCTGAATCAGGCCCTGCCCTTTGAGATGAGTGCTTGGGGATTACCTCATAGCCCTCCTGATTGAACACACGTTTCCCCACTTCAGCTCCTCTAATGGCTGTTGGAAACCTGGTGCATTCTGGGACTGGTAGTCTTTTATGGAAAAATTCTGTTTTCTTATTTCTACCAGAACTGACAGGTTGCTTGTTCAGAGTCACTTCACCTTTTCTATAGCTCCTTCCTGAGCTATGATAAGCTTCCTTATCACAGTACCCTGCAGTTGTTTAAATGGGTGCGAAGTCATGTTGTCGATTTGGATTTATTGGCTTCTATCATTCAAGTATGAATAGAGCCGGTTTAAAGTTGTTTCACATAGGCTGATGTCTGAGAGTCTTGGTATAATTTCGTGATGGGGAGAGAATCAAATGCGGATGATATACCCACCCAGGAAGATGAGCAGGAATCCTTGAGTAAGTGTTTGGGTGCAGGTCAGAATTGTGTTAAGTAGTGATGAGAGGAGGGCCTCAACTCCATGGTTTGGTCTGAAGCCATGCTGATGAGGATCTAAGGGTGTGTATTTGTCAATATGATCTTGGATCTGCATTTGTTTTGACTTTCAAATATTTTTGATATGAGTGAGTTTGATGATATTAGTAGTGGAGGTCGTGGACTTGAGGACAGTATCTGAATTCAAAAAAGCATGGAACAAACACAGATGATCTTTAAAGGTAAAAAGGGGACTATTGTAGTTGATATGGAAGGGCAGACTAGATAGGCCATGTGATCTTTATCTTCCGACATGTTTCTATGGTCTATATGAAGATGGGGTATTTCGATCAAGTTTGGTATTTTTTAGAATTGCTCTTACTGAAATGTGTTTTAGTTGACTTAGTACCTGTCCTAGATTAACAGATGTATGAATTATTTGCTGTATGTATGCTGAGATATGTTCTGGTGATTTTTATCCAGCTCACAGGGCAGGGATCGAGGGTTAATGTGGCTGTGTTATGGTTCATTATATCTTCTATATTCTTCTGAGATGGAAGGTCGAATTTTGTCCAGTTGTTTTGGGAAGATCATGGGGGCGGGGGTCGAATTACAGATAAGGTTAGGCTTTAATTTTAAAAGTAATTTTAGAGCCATGTTTACTGAACTGTGCTACCAGGATAGCTTGGAATTACCATCCATTTTGGGTGCTGTGCTAAAAGCTAGTATGAGCTCACATGGTAAATGCCCTGTGCTATCCTAGTAACATGCTTTGGGGGGGGGGGGGGACTGGGTGGGACATGGCATTTCTCGCGCATTTCAACTAGCACAGCTGTTAGCCTCCTGCACTAACCTGCTTGACATCGGTAAAGCAGGTGAAATTAATGCCATCTCGATGGGTGACGTTAGTGGTCCTGCATGGTGGCTAGTGTGATACCGGCACACCTGGCCTGCATGAGCTGCAAAGGGACAGCAGCAGAAATCCCCTGCAGTTTCTGCTGACCGACTTGCTGCTAATGCAACCTACACATGCATTTCTTGCCAGGGCTTAGTAAACATGCCCCTTAGTGTTTCAGAAAAGATATCGACAGTAAAACGTATGCATAAGGTCGATGCATGACCCCCAGTATATAAAAAGAACGGGCCCGATATTCAGCACCGGCGCTGAAAATTAAACCCGTATATTCAATGCCGCGATTATATCTGGCCCTGGCACTGAATCTCCAGGTTAGCTCTTTTTGCCAATCGGTAACTGGGCAGCGCTGCTATTGAGCTGCTGTCCATTTAGCGATATGCAGCAAAAGCCAGGCCAGGGTTACCTATGCCTGGCTTTTGCTGCATAGCACTAAGTGTGCAGCAGCTCAACATTGCTGCTGCCCGGTTAGCAATCGGCACTGCCTCCACTTAGCCCCCAGAACACCCCCATGATGCCCTGAAGCTCAGCGGTTATCATCGGGGCGTGTAGAGCCAGTGGCCATCCATACTCAGTGGCACTAACCATGTCTGTGCTGCTGAATTCCCATTCACCGCAATCAATGTGGCAAGTAGCTCTGCTAACCATGTTAATTGCTTGAAATATCAGTCCCAATATCTCTTCTGGGGACACTCGGCCAAAAACATTTGGTTTGTTCTCATTTTAAACAGATTTTTCACAATTTTCAAACATTTTTTTGTCCATTTGACTTATTTGAGGTTTTTTTAGGAGTTGCACTGTTAGCATGCAATTTTAAATCCTTGTGTGCAATCGATTGCATGCTTGTCAATTTGAAGGTATATGCGTGCACAAGTGATTTGAGTGCATTTGAAATGTTTAGGTGCCAGTCAAACCGAGTGCACGCTCATGAGTGCACATCCCTAACTTTCCACTATAACCCTCCTGTTCAGTTCAGTCCTATAATATTTACATTAATAATAGAACTATTAATTCATCTATTTATTTCTCTGTTTCATAGATCACTTGTCCCAAAGAGGGATCCAAAGTGATTTGCAACAATATATAAAACAGATAAATAAATACGATTAGTTACGTGCTACAGTAAAGAACCAGGATTTCCATAATTTAGGAAATGGAAGCGAGACCCCAGCCGGTGTGATTTCCACTAGATAAAGCATTTCAGGCAGCAGGACCTTTAGCAGTACGAGGCCTCCCAGCTTTTTGATGCTACTTTGATGCAGCCTGGAACTTTCGGGTGGGTCAGCCTGCCAGGGACATACTGACATGTCAAACCTGCAGGCAGGGCCAGTCCAACCATCAGGCAAACTCGGCAGTCGCCTAGTGGAGCAAATCCTGGGTTGGGGGAGCGCGGCAAAGAGTAGGGCATTCAAAGCTAAACCAGCTGGGAGGGGGAGGGGTGCCAACACCTCGAACCAAGGGGCCATCCCTGCCTGCAAGGTAATATGGTGTCCTTTCCTGTAGGCGTTTATAAATACAAATCAAGTTCTTTGTCAGACCGGCAACCAGCATAAGGTCTTCAGCAGCAGCTGAATATGACTGGTTCATTAGCAAGAATATGTGCAACTGTCTTTTGCACTCTCTGTAGTGTTTGCATCTGGTAGAGGGAAACTTCCTAAAGCACATGGCAGTAACCTAGCCTTGACGTAACTTAGGCAGGGATTATGGTAGCCATTTGGGTGCAAATAGTGGATGTTCCATAAATGATAAAAATAAGCTTTCACCACTCTTCCTGTTTGCTTCTGCATGTCAAGCTGTGGTAAGTTTGTTCTGTTGCCATCCTTAGCCTATAAATAAGTTCTACGGATGTTATAATGTAAAGTTCAATGTTATGTTCGTTATAATCTGCCACTGATCTCTGGAAGTGGCAGTGTATAAAAACTAGTAAATAAATAAAATAAACAAATAAGATGTGAGTCAGTAAAACTCCTAGATCCATAACTACTGCACGGGGCCAAGCACTGTAATCTGAAGGCAAGGAAACGGCACTAGTCAGTGCTACACTGTATTTCTCATTTATATAGTTTAATTTCAGTGTAACTGCCCACCAGGCCTCAACAGTGACTAGGCAACAGTTTAGTTTAGCAACGGTATTATCTCTACTGTCACCTTCCTCACAAAACAATTGCAATGGAACTTTCTCAGAAACTACAAGGCTACCATTTTATTTGCTTATTTATTTGTCAATTTACTTTATTGCAATATTTTTTATATTCCATACCAACTCTACATACGTAGAGCTCAGGGCAGATTAAAAAGTACAGCAGTATTTATTGATATTTGCCTGTTGCTTGCCCATAGTCTGCTCTAGGAAACTCACCAAATAAAATGCTCACATTAAACAGAACATCACTAAACACAGACACAAATAAAATACCCACACACAAACTCCAATTATAGCAGCAGAGCTTTACAAATTAAATAACAGCTCTTGAAAGAGCCTCATCTTCTTGGGCTTACAATAAGAAAGATAGCTGAGACTCATTCTTAGTTCCTCTTAGGGTATAATTCCTGTGCATCTGCTGCAATTCTGTGTGACACATATCTCTGCTCGGAGGTTTTACGCTGCACAACATCAGTGTCTTTAAACAGTAATATTCCAAGCAGCACAATTCCATGCCTTTGTTTCAGAACTCATTTCAACAAATCCCAGAAAATACTATGGGGGGGGGGGGAGGGAGAGGGGGGGATTGTCTGCTCGCAAAACAAACAGAAATCCCTCTCCAGCACTGAGCACAGACCACTTGCATCGCCATCGAGTAGATGTTAAAGTTCTGGCATTCAGTTCAGTCTTCACTACTCTGCACCCTTCTCTGCATCTGGGTGGAATAGCTAATTACTTGATTATCATTGAATGGATTTACATGGACTGTGGGCTGGCCTTGGTGCTAGGATCTGCGCAGTGATTACATTCACCCTGATTCCTTTTCTGCATTGCGGCACGATGATTATTCTAAAAAATATGCGCAGATGTCGCACTACCATTTCTGCATCAGCCTGTAAATTTGTACTTGAGACAATGAAGGGTTAAGTGACAAGGAGTGTCAGTGGATTCAAGCCAGGTGTATTTCGTCACTAGGTTGCTTTCTAACTACTAGGCTGCTCCCCTACTCCGTATAACATTTTCATAAAAAAGTTTTGAAGATTCTGCTGGCACGCAGAGGGTAATTTTACAACAGATCACCTAGATGGGGAGACAAATTTTGGGCCTGTTTTATAAAAATACATATTAACCTGTGTTTCTTCATAAAATACTAACACAAATTCTGCAGAAACCAATGGTAAAATGAACCCGCGTACATGTACATGCGTGAAGAATGTGCATATATGCATGGAGGCACATTCTAACATGTGCGTCCAGTCCCCTGTGCACCCGATTGGAATTGGGATGCACAAAGGTAGATTCGATTCTGATCCTGCGGGGGCTAGACATGCCCCACTGGATCAGAATCAGGTCTAGGGTCTGTACATGCAGGCCGAGACCCGATTCAGATCGGCCTGAACAAACAGAACCATACCCGGCTAACTCAGTCAGGCTCCTAAATGGAACCATGGTGCCATGGTGACCCATTGCCATGGCAGCACAATTCCATTCAGGAGCCGTGATCCCCAGCAGCTGACCACTCTGTCCTTTCCCCGCAGCCTGACCCCTGACCTGGCCTTCCAGGGAATCCCCTGCATCTCCTCACCTTTCTTGCGCTGCCCAGGCCAGCCATCCCCCGACGTCCAGGGAGACTTATTCCACCTTCAGAAGCAGCCCTGTATGTCTGGGATTGCAGACCACCCACTGCCCGCTCTAACTCTGCCTCTGCAACGCCCCTCCCGCCCCCATCTACGGCTCCCTGTGCAAATGCCTTGTTCATACAGGGAGGCTTTTGAAAGGGCCGGCAGGGGGCGAATAGGGGGACGGACGTCCCAACAGGACATCCATCCCCACTATTCACGAGACAGAATAGACCCCATATTGTATAAAAATTGGCCATAAATCACAGCTCTGCCCATGCATATACACTCAAAAAAGCCTTCATAAAATCATCTCCATAAATGCCAGTCTTGCCCCGCTCAGCCTATTCTTCACCCCAAGGAATGCCAACATGAATGTCATGTCAAGGTAAGCCTTATGTTTCTGTGTGCTTTCTTTTTACATGTGCACACTGCAGGATAGGTTTATAAGCTACTTAAATGCATATCAAGACGAGAAATAAACCATAAACCATAAAATGCTGTTTTACATACTTGAGTTGCATATAAAATTGCCTCCATTAAGAACAATTATTTACCCATATAGAGACCTCTAAGGCCTATAGGGACATGGACTTCTCTGTGTTGTGGCTCTGCAGTGGAGGATTTAGAGGAACATCATGGAGTAGTTATGGCAAAAATGTCGCAAGTGGTGGGATGCAGGGCAGAAATATGAATTATAGACTTCTTTTGATAGGAAAACAGTCCTACTATTGTGTAATTGTTTTTATTCAAAGACATCTAAGAAATAAATTTAAATGAGGTTATTGTGCTGCAGAACCTGGCAGATAGTAACAGAGTCTTCTGGTTAACAGATGGACGACTTCTAGTGGTCGTGAGTTGTTAAAAAGCCCTGCCAATAAAAGCAGGAATCACCAAAGAAGTCTGGAAAATTTCCAAATTTTTTGGAGGCCTTGTAGAAAGCAGAATAATAAAGGACGTAATTAAAGAAAAACTGGAAGCAGAAAGACTATGTGTAAACAGAGATTAGAAAGTCCCTACACTCATGTTTCTGCATCTAATGCATGAATAGCGTGGAAGTCACTGTGCTTTAAGTGCAAAACCTCCACAGTAACTATTGTGGACATGGACAGCATGTTCCGGCAGTTAATGCATGGTACCACACCCTAACATGAGGTGCTAGTACAGTGGGTGCACATAACTGCACCTATTGAAGTTTATGTTTATGTTTGCCTTTATTTGATATATCGCAGTATCTGCATGCAAGCAATACAGTTTATAATAAAAAATAAAAAAGCTATGGGTCTGATCCAGGAAGGTGAATAGTGAGCCTATACATTCCAATGGGACATCCAGCTCTGCTGTCCACCCTCAACCTATTCCGCCTCCTTGTCCCCCTGCACATACAGAGCCGCTGTGTGTGCTGCGGGGGATGGGAGCAATATGGGGCAGAGCACGAGCAGGACCAGCCCCCAGATATACAGGGCCAATTCAGGTCATGGCCCTGTATGTCTGGGGAGCACTGGGGGACACCCTGCTTATTCCACCTCTGAGGTAGAATAAGCACAGGACGCTCCTCTGATCTTGCCTGGCAGCCTCCTCCAGACTCAGGCAGCCCCCCCACTGGAGCAACAGACCACACACGGTGCGTCCCTGCCACCCAATCCGGGCCCTGGCATCCCCCAACGGGGGTCAGGCGACACGGTGACAGGGATGGCACTGCGGTGAGCAGACCGAGCAGTAGGGAGGATGGCCCTGCAGGGTATGCAGGGGCACATCACAGTTGGTCTCAGGGCCCGATCTTGCACCTACGGGAATGTCTGGCTCCTGCGGTGCAGAATCGGGTCCTAACAGATACGCCCTGCTTGCAGGCGCCAAGATGGCCCAGATGTGCCCCTTCAGGAATTGGGCTTCACAGGGGATCATTCCAGAACAGGATTAAGCCCTTTGGATGTGCGGCATAAACATTTTTCTAGCGAAAATGTCTATGACCATATTCTGCAACATCTGTGGCCCTGCATGTACATGGTGCTGGCATGGGGATCTCAGAATAGCAACAGGACGGGAAGAACGGGGCATGGTCAGCAGCAAAGACATGCAGTGTGTATTCAGGAAAGGCCTGTATACGTTCTATGTATTTCTCGCGGACGTCCACATTATACCAGCGGAAATGTGCAATAAGGCCAGGACTTGGAAAATTTTCTGCTGTGCTCTCCAATGTGTCCCATAGAGATGAATGGCTGTGACAAAGATGTTTTGAACCAGTGTGTCTACTGTCTGGAAGACCTCAAGATGCAGTTGCAAAGAACAGAATGCAGAGGTGGGGGAAGGTTTTATGGTAAAGACACATTACTAAGCACCGCTACAGAAATATTTAGAGGTGCAATGGTGATTATTCTGGCTATGCTGACAGTTGCTGTGAGAGCTAGAGGAGGTGATCTAGTGAACCCTAACAATTCCTGTCATCCATGAAGTGGGATTGTTGATGTAGGGATTGTATGTGGATGAGTATATGACAGACGCATGTGAGTGAGAAATGCAAATCAGATTAGTAGTCCTGGGACCTCATGCCATCATGTTATACCAGCTCTTTTAAAGAGGTGCAGAACATCTATACTGCATATGTACACCATCAGTGGTCTCACAAATGTGCACATTTGTATAGACAGATTCTGGTGCTCTTGGACATCTAGTAGTGCTATTTGCACTGGCGCATGCACTCAATCTGAGGGTTTCCTATTTGATATCAGGGATATGCTCTGACATTTAGCTGTAGAAGACCATTTCTGATTTCTTCTGGTCCATTCATAACATTGTACAGACTGTTATTGGAGATGATTAATGCAAGCACAACTAAAACGTTCACCTACTACCTTGTATGTTGTGCTGCAAGGTATGTCAGGACACTCATCACTCTCTACTTGCTGTTACAACATCTCCGAGTGCACAGGGATAACTTTGAGTGTCCTGGTCATGCAAAGGACTAGCTTACATACATGGTCTGTTTTGCATCAGCACATCTGTATCATCCATTTCATGGGTAGTTGGCATGGGCACCACACCATCAGTGTGAGGAGCAGCTTCAGGGATGCACTTTTAACTGAGAAGGCGTGGCCACATGGAGATGGGCAGCAGCAGAGCCATACATCTTTTTGGAATTCGGTGAGGGCAGAGACATCCACACCACTTGCTATGTATACCCATGTCCCGGGGTTTGTGCGTGCCATGCCGAACATGTCTATGTCCCTGATTCCAGACCCGCAGACATGTCTAGACCTGTGTATGTGGAATTAGGGTCAAACATGGCCTGTTTTTCATTTAGACGTGTCCGCGGGCTGGATGTGCAAGTTATGGAATTGCACTCTACGTGGAAAATGAAAAGAATACCAGCTTTAAAGATAGGAAAGTATAGTAAAGAGAAAACAATAAAATGGGAAAAAGTCTAGCTACTAGAAAAGGGAGAAAAGAGGAGAAAGGAGGTGGTTGGCTCTTCCAGGCCAAGAACTGAGAAAGTGCACTTCAAGAGTTCACATTTGGTGCCCCAAATGCAGATTCAAATAGATAGGTCTTCAGCGCTTTTTTAAAGCTTTTAAAGTTTGGTTTGACCCATAAGGCATGGGTAGATTGCTCCACAGAGAGGGAAACAAGACAAAGAAGGCAGATTTTTGAGTGAATGCATACTTGACTGTGGATGGAGATGGAATATGTAGTCTGAAACCATGAAGAGAACCAAGAGCCCGGGCTGAGGTGTAATGAGTGATTAAGGAAGAGAGATTTTCAGGAGCTGCATCGTGAATAGCTTTATGAGTAAGTGTCAAAATCTTGAACAGAATGCATGAATTGATAGGGATCCAATGTTGTTGAATAAGTAAGGGAGTAGCATAGTCAAATCTCCAGGCATGGGCAAGGATACATATAGCCGTATTTCATACTCTCTATAAGCACTTTGAGCTAGTACTGTGGAAGCCCCATATATGCGAAATTACAGTAGTCCAGATGGAGCCTAATGTGTGGAACAAAACTGAAGTTTGTGCTGACTGATTCAGAAATGGTTGAATAGCTCTAAAACGTCAAAAGGTGAAAAATAATGTCTTGATGACTTGTGCTAACTGTGGGAGAAAGATAATTCAGAATCTAGCAGTATACTTAACACCATAAAGTAGATTGCAAGGTTACTGGGACACCCTCAAGCATGGAGGTAAGGGTTGGGCCATTTGAGGAACCTGTTAACCAGGTAGCTATTGTCTTATTCAGATTAAGTTTGAGTGAGTTGTTTCAGAGCCACGTAGCAATACTATCCGAGCATGAATTAACAGGAGAAAGGTTTGGAGAGAATTCCTCAGTGGAGAACAATAGTAAGATATTGTCAGCATAAATGTAGCTGGAGATCCTAAGCTTTGCATCAGAGTAACAAGAGGGCTTAAGAAAATGTTGAAGAGTAGGGGTGAGAGTGTTGGCCCCTGTAGGACTCCACACAAGTGATTTCACGATGATGATGAGGTATCATGGATATTAAGCTGAAAAGAGCGGTCTCTCAGAAAAGAAGAAAACCAGGAGAGAACTGTACTTTGGATACCGGTGTCATACAGGTGAGTGAGAAACACTGTGGTCAACCAAGTCGAAAGCTGATGATAGATCAAGTGAAATGGCAATGACTATTTTCCCTTGGTCACAGGCTCTATGAATCTCATTTAGGACTGCTGCGATAACCCACCCCTCCCCCTACACCACCCAGCTATCTCCCCCCAAGTAGGTGAACACAACGCCTAATCACATAGCCTTTATGCTGTTTGTAAACACCCCCAGGCGAATTGTAATCTTTATATCAAATTTACTTGTACATAGTTCCAACTGTTCCATGTAAATGTTTTTTCCATGTTCCATTTAAACCATTCTGCCTCGTAGAAAAACGGTATATAAAACCAGTTAAATAAAATAAATAATAAATAATGGTTTCCATTCTATGCAAAGGGTGAAAGCCTGATTGTCTTGGGTGTAGGGTATGAACATGCTTGATATGATCTGTGAGTTGTTTGAAGATTGTCCGTTCTTTGACTTTTGACAAGAAAGGCAAGTTAGAGATGAGTTGGTAATTCTTTGGGTCGAGCAAATCTCCTTGGAAATCTTTAGGGATAGCCTAAGCATAGCTTTCTTTCAATCATCTGGCACTATGCTGGATGTAAGACTATTATTTATAATGATCTGCATAATTGGAAGTAATTCTAGTGATTCTATTATCCATTTGGAAGGGATTGGGTCTAAAGGGCACGTGGTCTTATGAATGGAATGTAACTAACATAGAGGGTAAGATTGGCTAACGTTACAGTGGAAACGTTGGACCAAGTATGTATGGCACTGACAAACTATATCCTCTGGGTCAGGTGTACAAAAAGATGAATAGGATGGGAGAGCTATGCAGTACCTTTTCATAGAAGAAACTTGTTAAATTCTTTGAGGACGGACCTATCCAAGGCAATTTCTGTTGGATCTGCTTTTGTGAGACGAGTTGGGTTACCACTGAGAATACTGTCCTCGCTGAATAGAAGGAATTTTTTTATGATAGTCGAAAAGTGATTTCTTTTTGCAGCAAGGACCTGGGAACAATAGTAAAAATGACGGTCTTTAAAAAGGGTAATGTAGGAGATCACGTGGGCACATGAGCCGGTGAGGAGCACCCTCGTCGCGCTCCCGGGCCGCTTTTAGCAACTTGCTATTTAACCGGCATATTTTATTCAGCGGCGCACGCCGATTATAGGGCATTGGTTCCTGGTCTTGGGGTGACGGTGTGGAGAGCTTTGGGCGCCCTGAATCGCTCCCTAAGAACCATGCGAGCGGCCTCAAAGAAAGATAAGCCCGCAGGAGCGAGAGAGTCCAAGATGGCTGCGGCGGCTCGAGCGGGAAGCATGCCCAGTTCCCCGGACACTGACAAAGGGGAGTCCAGCTCGGAGGAAGTGGCTCACGAGGTGGTTAAATTGTTGGAGCCCAAGTTTGAGCATGTCCTCCAAAAATTAGCTGATATGGGCGAATTCTTCGCGGAACTTACCCGTCGCGTGGACGAGGTAGAACACCGAGTGACTGCCTTGGAGGAGGGTGAGTTGGCGCTAGAGCGCAGCTCCCAAGCGCAGCTAAAACAGATCGAGATTTTGCTCCAAAAAATGGACGACTTGGAAAATCGTTCCCGTAGGAACAACCTGCGATTAATTGGAGTGCCTGAGACATGGGGAGATGACAAGCTGATCCGACTCTTTGAGGAATGGTTGCCGCAGGAACTGGGGCTTGGCAGCTTGCTGGGGCAACTAAAGGTGGAACGGGCCCATAGGTTGGGTCAGCGGATGGAGAGTCGTACCCGGCCTCGACCTGTACTGGCGAAGCTGCTTAACTTTCAGCATAAGGTGGCCCTTTTGCAGGCCTATCGGAAGCGGCGTGTACTGAAGTTGGAAAACAATACGGTGCTGTTATTTCAGGATTACTCGGCAGCGTTGGCCGCCCAACGAAAGGAATTTACCCCCACTTGCTCGACGCTGGTGCAGAAAGGAGTGCGCTTTGCTCTGGTGTACCCTGCCATACTTAAGATCTTTTATAAGGGTGCTACGCATACCTTTGCTAAGTCGGAGGACGCAACTAAATTTGTGGCTCAGATGTCTCCGCCGGCGTCCCCTACTGTGGTTTCGTGATGAGCAGCAGGAGAGTGGGGACTCCTTATGCCTGTTTTCTATATCTACCTGTGCTGGGCCTAGTTGGAAGCGATTTGTATAAGCGAGTCGTGTATCCATGCTGGCATGTGCTTTGGGCTGCTTTCCTGCCACCCGGTACAGCAGGCCTGAGAACTGGCTTGAGACGCTGATTGCTGACTGCCCCTGATGAACTGTAACAGCGAGCTGGCGGCCCGGAGGTGCTATGGACAGTGATCGGTCTCCCAGTCGGGAGAGTCTTGGTTTCAAGACTGTGTGAAAGTGTGATGTGGGGTTTTGGGGGTGTGGGGGGGGGGCATGTTGCAATCGTTCTTCTTAACGTTATTTTGGTTATATCCTTTCTAGTTGGGGTATTAGGAGAAATCTGTGGGGTTCCTGTGGGGAGGGGGGGGTATGGAAGTATGTGCGGGCCTGTATATGTGTCTGTGTATGTGGGTTGGATATGAATGCGTGGTGTGAGTGTGTACGGATGGTAGCTTGGCCTCAGAGTTGGGGGGATGGGAAGGGTGGGGAGGGGAGGTATGAAAGGTATGTTAGTATGGGCGGTGAGATGAGAGGGATGGGTTCAGGCAGGGGCGGGGGGGGTGGGGGCAGGGGAGGGGGGAGTTGTGCTCTGGGGATTCGCATGGTTTTGGGGTATCTCTCTGTGATGGGATTAGATGCAGGCATGGCCACAGACGCTCGGGATGGGCTATGGCATCCAGGGGCTATCCGTTGTATTGGTGCTGGGGGTGAGGCTGGGCACCCCTGGAACCTTGCACAGTTTTCTTATTTGCAGTATACACTAATGGTAGAGTGCTATGCCTGCTGTTAAGATTATATCCTGGAATGTGGGGGGCGTAGGTTCCCCAGTTAAGCGTACTAAAATATTGCAAACGCTTAAGAGAAAGGGCGCACATATAGCTCTGTTGCAAGAAACGCACTTAAGTGCCTTGGAACATAGTAAGTTGGCTAGGGATTGGGTAGCGGCCGCCTATGGTGCGGCCTCGGGCACGAGGAAGGCAGGTGTGGTGACCCTAGTGAAGAAGGGCGTGCCCCTGGAAGTGAGTAACATTGAAGCGGATCCACATGGGCGTTATATTTTACTGCATGCTAAATTATATCATGAGCCTGTATGGTTGTTGAATATATATGCCCCAAATGTCTATGATCATGATTTCTATAAACAAATCTTGCGACTAGTGAGAAATCATGGTCAAGCTAAATTACTTATTGCAGGAGATTTTAATTGTCCTCATGACCCATGCCAGGATAAATCCCAACGGAGCCAGGTCGGTTCTTGGGCAAAAAAAGGGGTGGGGTATCTGTGTAGGTTGGGAGACCTCATCGATGTTTGGAGAGTCTTACATCCGGGAGTGCGCGAATATACACATCAATCACGGGCACACCTCACCTGGTCCCGCATAGATTATATCTTGGTTAGTGAGGGGGGATTTCCGCGAGTTTCGCAGGCGGGTATTGATCCTATTGTGCTATCTGATCATAGTCCCATTTGGATTGTGTGGGACGCTCCGGGGCCCATGAAGCGGGGATGGCGTTTTCCCGCCTATCTTTGGGAGGATGAGGCTTTCCGGAAATATTTAGAACAACAATGGGATGACTATGTCTCTTTTAATGATCTCCCTCTATGTCCATCCCTCTTATTCTGGGAAGCTAGTAAGGCGGTGTTGAGGGGGGCCATTATCTCATATACGCTGGCGCGACGTAGGCACTTGAATAGAAGTCTCTTGGTTCTGGAGCGCCAGCTGGGTGCCTTGCAACGCCGATTGGGGAAAGGCCGGGATGCTGCGGTACAGAAGGAATATCTGCATACGCAGGGGACCTTAAACGGTTTAATTGAGAGTAGGGCACGTATGTCTATGCAATTCTATCGGCATCGCCTTTATCGTTATGGTAATCGATCAGGCACCTTGCTTGCCAAGCTTGTTCGTGATCCTCGAGGTGCCCGCTTTATCCCTGTGTTGCGAGGGGAGACTGGGGCCTTGTTCCATCAGCCCGAGCGTATAGCTGAGATTTTTCGGCAGTTCTTTACTCAGGTCTATAGCGAGGAGGAGAGGGACTATACGGCAGGGGCGGAGTTTCTGGCTACGCAATCCTTACCTCAGATCAGTGAGGCTGACTTGCGGGCTCTTAATGCCCCGTTATCGGTGCAGGAAGTGTTGCAGGGAATAAAGCATGGAAAACCCCACCGAGCCCCGGGTCCGGATGGCTTTAGTATTGAGTACTATAAGATGCTGGCCTCGCGGCTAGCACCGACCTTGGTGGCGATGTATGATGATGCCCGTACCGCAGGCATATTCCCTAGGGACATGCGAGGTGCGGACATTACGGTCATCCCGAAACCTGGTAAAGATACTTTGGACCCGGCCTCCTACCGCCCCATCTCCCTTATTAATTGCGACCTGAAGATTTTGGCCTCTGTCTTGGCAGGCCGCCTTAACCCGATCTTACCCAAACTCATTGATGCCAGGCAGGTGGGATTTGTGCAGGGTAGAGAGGCTTCTAGGAACTTGTCCAAACTGCTGTTGGGAATGGATCATTGTCTCCATAGGGAGGAGGCTCTGCTTTTAGTAAGTCTTGATGCCGAGAAGGCCTTCGACCGGGTGGCCTGGGGTTATCTCTGGCATGTGTTATCTGGCTTTGGGCTTCAGGGGCCCTTTGTGCACTGGATTCGAGCGTTGTATAATCAGCCCTCGGCTAGGGTGGGGGTGAATGGAATCTTCTCAAAGCCCTTTACTCTCGAGCGGGGCACACGTCAGGGCTGTCCACTATCTCCCCTGCTCTTTGTTCTTGCACTGGAGCCTCTACTTCAGGCTATCCAGCGGGATCCGGAGATTGCAGGTATTCGACTGGGAGGCGAAGAAATGAAAATCAGTGCTTTTGCTGATGACATGCTGATCTGCCTGACGTCAGTGCCGGGCTCCCTGCACCGTCTGCTCAGTGTGATAGGGCACTTCGGAAAATTCTCAGGTTTAAAAATCAATGCGTCCAAATCTGTGGTGCTGGATGTTGGGGGTAAGGTACGACCGAGGTGGGAAGGGGAATTTCCCTTGGTATGGGCAAATGGAGTGATTAAATATCTTGGGATTCAGTTGCCCGATAGGCCCGATCGACTGTATCACGTAAATATTCCTGGACTCCTGGTTCGGAGTCTGAATACGTTCCAGGGTTGGAGAGGTCTACCTTTGTCACTGAGGGGGAGAATTGCTCTCTATGTTATGGTGGAATTCCCCCGTTGGCTCTATGTTCTACGCATGCTACCCCTTTGGGTATCGGCTGCGGATTGGAAGCGATTCGAGGTTGGTTTAAGAGGATTCCTATGGAGAGGTAAACGGACCCGCATTCCTTTGCCTATTCTTATGGGTAGACGGGAAGAGGGGGGATTGGAATTGCCCTCTCTACGCAACTACAATCTTAAATACATTACTAAACACGTAGTGGCCCTATTGGAGGGTGGTGAGGGAGGTGCCTTCGTAAAGCACCTTGATGGGCTTGTGGAGCCGTATCATCGCCTCTATGTTCTTCAGATGCAAAAAACTGCCGGCGGCGCTGCGGGCTGGAGCGGGGGGGGGTGTACCTGGGCACTTTGCGGGCGGCGTGGAGGGCCCTTGCGCAGCGTTTTGGCTGGAATTGGTCTCGATCACTCTTGCTCCCCCTCACGGGGAACCCTGACTTTCTTCCCGGCTTCTCGAGATTAAATGTGTTCCAAGGTTGGGAGTGCCGACAGGTAATTTGTTTGGGGGACCTGATGATGGAGGATGGCCATACCATGGATAGTTTCCGGAACCTCCAGAGACGCTATAATCTACCTCATCAGAATTTTTATGGCTATTTGCAGGTGCGGCATTATTGGCACGGGCTGATGAGGGCTTTGGTCCCCGGTGATGGGAAGGAGGGGGGCATACCCAGGCTTCTCTTGAGTAGGTTGGTGGAGAATCAGCAGGGAGAGGAGGCATATAGGACGCTTATTCGGCCTAGTAATGGAGACACCCACCTTCGGGTTTTGTGTCAGCGATGGATACGTGATGGGGTGCCCGATATGACGCTGGAACTGCTACGCCAGGCTTTTGTGGGGATTAAGAAAGGGCCCGAGTGGATATATCTGCAGGAACTCCAATATAAATTCCTGTGGAGAGCCTACACGTGTGATACATGGGCTTGTCGTGTGGGCTTGAAAAGCTCCGATATCTGTGGTTGGTGCGGACAGGAGCCGGGTACCCTTCTGCACAGGTTCTGGGGGTGCCTCTTGGTTCAGGACTTTTGGACGCAAGTGTGTCACAGGCTCGCGGGATGGCTAGATATTTCTCTTTTAGTCCGGCGGGAGATCTGCCTCTTTCATGATTGGGGGATGTGCCCTGGGGGTCCACTGGAGCAACGAGCCTTGTGTGAGCGGGGCTTTCTGATTGCCAAAAAATCCTTGTTGCATAGATGGATTGAGGTCTCCCCTCCCACCATTGGGCATTGGGAGTCCGCGATGTTTGATTTACTACGAATGGAAAAAATGACAGCAAAGCCAAAAGGAGAACCGGGTTGGGATAGATTCATGGCATTGTGGTCTCCCCTTATTTATCATCTTTCCGCTGGCGAGCGGGCCCTGCTTTTGAATGTCTAGCTCCGCAGCTTTCCCATTACTCTCTACCTTGCTGGGTTTGATGGGTTTGCTGGCCCCTGCTTTTCTTCCTCCTCCTCCCCCTCTAGGGGGTGGTGGGGGGAGGTTGTGCATATTGGAGTTGGGTGGTCTGTGGTGGTTTGGAATATGCTTGTATCTACTTAAGACTTGGTTTGTGTCCATGCTACGGGGTGGGGGGGAAGGGGGGAAGGGGGGGGAGGGGGGAGGATATTTCGCAGATTCTTCATAGTTTGGTTGTATCTTACTGTGTGGGAAGACCTCTGTACCTGTGTCTGTATTAGTATCTTGTGGACCTGTTTGTACTGTTGTTGTTGTTGTTTGGTTACCTGTACTATTGCTTAAAATTAATAAAAAATGACTTGAAATAAAAAGGGTAATGTAGAGAGGGATCTATTTTTACACCACAATCTTTCCACAGACCTAGTATGCCACCTTAGGAGGTGCAATCCTTCTTGAAACTATTTATGAAACTTTCGGATAAGGCACATATGGACTTTTTGGGGGATGATCTTATCGAGAGCCTTGGCAAGGGTATCATGCCAGGCAATGGCCTGGGCATTTACAGGAAGTGTTACAAAGTTTTCGGAGAACAATGTAACCACAGTGGGGAAAGCTGCCAGGGTATCTTGTGTAATATTCTGATAAGTCAAGGAGTGTCCAGAGGAGATTGTTGAGTTGATAATGGAAGGTCAGAGAGGAGAAGCCCATGGTCTGTCCAAGGTCAAGGAACCTTCCAGACATTAGTCAGGAACAACTTAGCATCTTGGTGGGTAATAATAAGATCGAGAGTGACCAGCTATTTGAGTGGGAGAAAGAACATGTTGTTGCATGCCATGATCTAACAGGAAAGTGCAAAAAGATCTGTCTTGGGTCCACTATTGTAGTGAACATTAAAATTCCCTATAACCAGAAAGTCAGGGTGAGCTACCATAAGGTCTAAAATAAGTTGCTGGATGGCCTCCCAGGTGGGTTGCTGCAAAAAAGGAGAGCAATATAGCAGTAGTGGAAGTAGGCCCAAATTTAATGAGGAGAGGTTCAGACTGGATAATGGGGAGTTCAGCTGCTGTTAGAGGACCTATAAATTATGGCAACACCTCCTCCTCTCCTGGAGGTTCTGGGAATGGAAATGGCTAAATAATTTAGGCGGCACCAGAAGAGATAGGGTTCCTCATGTTTCCGAAGCCAAGTTTTTCAGTGAGGCAGAGGTCATCTAGGGAGTTAGAAGTCAATAGATCTGAAATAAGAGCCGTTTTTGTTTTCAAGGACCTGCAGTTCAGGAGAGACATACAAATCAGCAAATCCTGTGCTCCTATAGAGCCCAGGTTAGCTGTCCGGCTGACTGGTATCTCAGGGGAGCAATAAATCAGGTGGAGATAATTGCACCTTCCCTAATTGCACCATTGACAGTGCATGGTGTTCACTCCTGCGCTAACTGCAATGGGCTTCCATGCTCACTCTCTGGCCCTAACTCACCCATTTCCACCCCAACATGTGTATGGCAGATAGCGAGCGAATCAGCATGCAGTAGTTACCGTGGGCCAGAGTGTATGGTTACCAGGCACCAAAACATGCACGAACTGCGCATTGAACTTTAGCAGAAGGGCCCCTTAATTAGCAATGAGTAGAATGTGTATTCTCAAGTTACAAACTTGTACATTTAAAATAAATAGGAGAAAGTATTATTTTCAGTAAGGGCATAGTTAAGCTTTGGAACTCGTAATTCGAGCAGCTAGGTTTAAAAAAGGCTTGGACTAGTCAACATATCGCCAGTAAGGTAGACCTGGGGAAAGTCAAATGGACACTATCTTCTCTTTGGAATCCTGCCAGGTACTTGTGGCCTGCATTGGCCACTGATGGAAACAGGATACTGGACTTGATGGACTTTGGTCTGACCCATTATGGCATTTCTTATATTTTTATGTTCTAAGCATTCATTGATGCACATACATGATATCAGTAATAACATCGGGCATAATTAGGTCAATATTCATCGCCACAGTCAGCCTTTGTTTTAAACACCAGCCTTGGCTTCTGTCCTAACTTTATCTGGATGGTCGCCTCGGTGCTCCCGCTAATCAGATGACTTGCTGCTGCGTCCTCACTGCACCCACGCATCAATCTAGCACTATCCTTATAATACCAAGGTGATCTGTAAGGGTATTCGGTAGCACTGAACATCCATGGATAGCAGCGGATAAGGGAACTATCCGGATAGCAGCATAAATTAAGAAATGTATAGGAACTTATATAACAGAATGTATTAACACCTTCATGTTTTGTCATCCATTTTTTATGTTTAATCCTGGAATTACCAAGATTTTTTGCACACACTGAATACCATTGGGGTCATAAATGACCCCATGATGAATTTTAATTGTTAACCATGAAAAATTTAAACTAAACAGACAAAATATTATTCTGAATTAATTATTTATTATATGAAGGTTAAATGTTTTGAAATTTAATGCTTTATCATAAAATTACATGAAGAAGAGTTGCCATGAAAGCAATTTTTGCATGCACTTGATGAACACAGTAAAGTACTACAGTCATTTGCATGAGACAGACAATTTCTGAATGTTCTTTGCAGACATTGCAGGAGGTGCAAACTATGTTGCTTTTCTTGTCTTTTTCTGTGGAACAGCAGTGACACCTTGCCCTTTTCTTTGGGATCCCGACATTGCAAACAGCATCAGTGGCTTCATCAATGCTGGAAGAAGTCTCGCTGCAATTACTCTGAAGCAGCAGCTTTCCTAATTCCAAGAGGAATAGACGACGTCTATGCCTTGACTTGGACTGCCATTCTGGATTTAGTGACATCCAAACAATGAAGGCATTCAAAGCACTGATGTCCAACATGTTGTAGAAGATTGTCACTGGCCAGCGTCTTGTCATTCGTTTTGTGGTATACGTGCGCAACATTTGATCTGCCGTATCTACTCCACCTTTACTAGAATTATAGTCCAAGATCATGCGTGTTTTTTTTTTGTCTGGATGTGTGTTATCTACTTCTTCTTGATCATGCAAACTGCTCAGAAGAACAACCACCTTTCCTTTCTTCGGGCAATAGGAAACCATAGTGGCATCATCGCGAAAGGCAAAGAGTGAAGTGAATACCTCTCGGCCCTTTGCTGTTACAAATTCTGGAGGTAATTCTTTTCTGTTCTTTTGAATTGTCCCCAAAAGTGTCATTTTGTTTTTCTAGCAATTTCCATGACAGGGATAAACTGCAGAAGAAATTGTCAACAGTAACATTTTTGCCAGATCACGTCAATCCTTCAGTGAGTTGCAGCACAACCCTTTCACCCTGATTCTGTTCCCTGTTTTGTCCGAGTTCCCTTCCTGTATATACTTGAAGATGCAGAACATATGACGTTGCACTGTCACAAAACATCCATAGCTTTATGCCATATTTCCCAGGTTTTCTGGGAATATATTGTCTGAACGGAACACGGCCACGAAATGTAAGCAGTTGCTCATCCATGGTAACATTTTCACCAGGAACAAAGGCGTCACTTAGAGTTGCTTCCCAGGTATCAAAAATGTGTCTGATTGGAGCAAGCTTATCCACGCCTCATTGTTCATGTCTGTTGGTTGCATCTTCAAATCTGAGAGCACAACAAATTTGCTGAAAATGGTTACGGGCCATATTTTTGCCGAAAACAGAACGACCATATTCAAGGTTCCACAACTAAACTATGGATTCATTATGTGACTTGTACACGCCTGAGAGGAACAGAAGTCTAAGAAAACGTTGAAATTCTCCGTCTGTCAAATCTTTTCAGGTGTCGTCATAAATGTGTCTTCCTTGTTTGCTCGTCCACATCATGATTTCATTCAATAAGTTCTTCCTCATGAACAAGTGGAATGCTGCGAGAGGGCCATCAACATTTCGTACAGCATACCTTGTAGGACCTTGTTGTACGGGCATGACATTAGCTCTGGCATATCTTCCAGCAGCTTGCTGTATAGGTTTCCTGTTCCATGATATGGCATCCTTAGATACATAGGCTTTAATGGCAACATTTGTGCTTATAGTTGATGACCTCTAAGCTCCTCTGTGACCACAACTAAGATTCCTCACAGATGATACTGACACCGAGGACTCCTGCCTCCTTCCCCGTCCAGCACAGCCTCGACCAGGGCCGGATTTACCTATATGCCATGTACGCCATGGCTTAGGGCCCACCCGGGGCCGGCCCACACACCGCAGGGCTTCAGAGGGAGCAGGGTAAGCTTGCGCGAGGCCCCGGCTCCCTCTGTACAGCCGCCAGCATGAAGGGCCTTTTCCTTCACGCTGGCGGCTGTATCTGAAGCCGCGAATGCTGGGAAAGGTTAAAGAGCATTGCCTTTAACCTTTCCCAGCAATCGCGGCTTTACAGATACAGCCGCAGTGCTGGTCGGGGGGGCCAAGGACTGCATGGGCTGTGATTGGGGGGGGGACCTGGACCAGAAAAGGGCTAGGGGGGGGACTTGGACTGGAAAGAAATGGGCTGTGATATGGGGGGGGGGGGAACCTGAACTGTAAAAGGGCTATGGGGGGGGGACTTGGACTGGAAATGGGTTGTGATGGGGAGGGGGACCTGGACCGGAAAAGGGCTATGGGGGGGGGACTGGAAAGAAATCGGCTGTGATGGTGGGGGACCTGAACTGTAAAAGGGCTATGGGGGGGGGACATGGACTGGAAATGGGTTGTGATGGGGAGGGGGACCTGGACCGGAAAAGGGCTATGGGGGGGGGGACTTGGACTGTAAATGGGTTGTGATGGGGGGGAGACCTGGACCGGAAAAAGGCTATGGGGGGGTAACTTGGACTGCAAATGGGCTGTGATGGTGGGGGGGGGGGACTAGGACTGCAAATGGGCTGTGATGGTGCAGGGGGACTTGGACTGCAAATGGGATGTGATGGGGTGGGGGCTAGGACTGGAAATAGGCTGTGATGGTGGGGGGGGGGGCTAGGACTGGAAATGGCCTGTGATGTGAAGGCTAGCACTGGAAATGGGCTGATGAAGAGCTAGAATAGGACTGGAAATGGGCTGATGTGGGGCATGGGAGAATGGGACTAGAAGGGAGTGGATGCTGGGTGGGTCTAGAACTATAAGAACTGATTTGGGGGGAGGACTAGAATGGATGGGGAATGAGAATGGAGAGGGGAAAAATATTTTGTGTGGAAGAAAAGTCTATGATGGGCTGGGTATTGGGAGAGTAAGAGGGGCTTGAAAATGGAAGGGTGAAATTTAAATGGATGATAAAGGAATAAGGAAAGAATTGGGGGAAAGAGCAAAAGGGAAACAATCAGTATGTTAAAGCAGAAATAGAGAGAGAATGGAAAACATCTAAAGAGAAGAAAGGACAAATGGATAGCTAGCAGAAGACACAAAGAAACCAGAAGAAAGTGACTGGAGCAATTGCAACTGAAAAAATGCCCAAACAGAAGGTAGAAAAATACTTTTTATTTTGAATTTATTAACTGAAATATGTCTTTTTTAATGTATTTCTTGAATTCCGATGCTGATTTTGTCCCTATTGCCTCTTTATGTCAGGCAATTCTATACATCTATTGCCATTTCTGTTTTGGTAAGTTGATCTCGTTTTTATTTTTTCTGGGGCCCCACAATTTTTGTTGGCGTAGGGCCTCACTCAAGGTAAATCCGGCCCTGGCCTCGACCTATAACTTGACTCTTTGCTGCAGGCGATATTACCGGCTCAACACCAGTCTCACATTCACTTGGCAACCAACTGCTGTCGCCATCTGAATCATGACTGTCATCATCAGATTTATTGCCTGAACATGGCTGATATGCTTCTTCGCTTGCTGAATATGCTGCATCGTCAGACAACTCAGAGCCGTCACTGTCAGCATCTCGTTACAATATTTCTCTTACTTGGGCAGCTGTATACTTTTGTTTTGACATCATAAACAATAACCTAAAATAAATAAACAAAGATAAAATTGAATAAAATGCAAAGCAGTTTTACTATAGGTGTACAATAATCGTGATGAACGAGCTGAAAGCCTTTAGATTTCTTCGGAAATAATGAGAGAACGTATGATATCAATTACAGAAAATGGGTAATTTTCATAAAATAAGAGTACAAAAAATAAATGATACATACTTAATGATAAATACCTTTGTCAGATCAAAAAATTCACAAAACTGCAAATTGTATCACGATCGAAACCGGACGTAAGCAACTGGGGCCAAAAATGACCCCACTGGTACTCTGTGCTGCAATTCATCACTAGCGTCACCTAGCGGATGAAAATTATTCCTCTCATGGCGCAATATAAAGAGAATATTGACATGTGAAAAGTCATAAAAAGATTGCATTCTTGGACAACTAGTTTCCGAGATACGCGTTGTGAAACTTGAAATGGGGTCACTTTTAGGGATTATTTTGCTGTATTTCTGTGAATTCTTAGCCATGTTTATTTTAGCTTAAAATAGTGGAGGATGGAAAATGCAAGCTCTTGCATCAGGCTTTGACAAAAGAGTAATATAAGTACTTCTGAGTATCATCTCTTTCTGAAAGATGTGTGCAATTTTGAATTATTGATTTGGGAACCACGAAATACATTGTTTTGTTTTTTGTTCATTTCAGCATAAGAGTCAAGGATCTGCTTTCATCCTGATACACGCACCTTGGCATGTACTTAGTCGAGAAGCTGAGTTTCTTAAAATTAAAGTGCCCACCAAAAAGGTAAGCACATGTTTTCTTTGGCAAATTAACTGCAGGTTAAGAAATGAAAAATAATGTAATTATAAAATATCATATGATTAATTTTAGAAATGGTCATAGTAACATAGTATATGGCGGCAGATAAAGACCAGTATTATCCATCTGGTCTGCCCAGTAAGATGACTAGAGTGGTTGTACCCACCACTCTGTGCAAGTCACCCCTTCTATGCACTTGTTTAGGGTTGTACTTGCCACTCTGTGCAGGTCACCCCCTCTGTTTGCTGAAGTATAAAAGATATTTAATTTTATTTTGATTTTATGCTCTTGCTATGAAGGAATCCAATGTGTCTGTCCCTTGCCATTTTGAATTTCATCACTGTATTTTTCCCCACCACCTTCCATCAATGGCCAGATTTTAGTCACAGTCCAGTGTGCGGCCACATTAGTTGCTAGTCTCATGAGGAAAGATTTTCCAATTCTGGATATCTTGAAACTCTGCCAACTACTCATTTGGTTCAGAATTCAATTCTATTTGTTGCCTTAAATTGCTTTATGTTTTTGGTAGGCTGTACAAAGCCAAGGTGCTGTGGAGCAAAACAAAATAGTGACAACACTAGAGGAAAAATCATAAAATCAATAAAAGGCTGTTGGGAAAGGAATGCCATTGAAGTCTACGAATGAAGAGCCTTTCACGTCATTCTAATTTGAACTCTCTGTCAGAAACCCATTCTGAAGTCTGTCTTGTATTACATTTGTTTTCAATTACACCTTAAAAAGCCTGTTGGAGCTGAGAATACATTTAGAAGCTAAAACTAAAATGCATTGTTAATATGTAAAAGCCACAAAAGCAGAGCTTTCTGTGGAATGGTGACCGTAATAAATGGCCAGTTCGATAGTTTCCTTTATTTATGGATAGTGAGAGAAGACTGCCTTAGCCTGCCAAAAATAGTTACAAGAACACCAGCAGTGCCTTCAGATAGTTTAAGCATACGAGCTTTTGAGAATACAAAGACCTCGTATAGTCTTCTGGAAAGGACATTACTTGTCATCAAGTCTTCTTTCTTTAGCCATCCATGAGCTCTTTGAAGGCAATATCTCTGCCTAGCTGCTTTGGGGTTTTTAGCTAATTTTATTTAGAAATTTAACTCCCCCTTCCAGAATTAAACATTTTAGAATTTGTGACCCTGCCAGATTTTTTTGAGAAGTGAGCAGAGGGGTCAGATGACCCAATTTCTAGAGGGAGGCCTTTGGCTAGACCTGCTATTTGACCATGTGCCCTGAGACATTGAGGTATTGTAGTATTCTTTCTTCCATTTGCAATCAAATTGCTTAACGTCTCTCTTTAGAATATGGGTCACTTGGAAGATCTGCTTTAGAATCCTAAAACTGTATAAAGAGAGTGATAGAAGGAGTTTCAAGAGATTAGGGGGCATGCTTACTAAAGTGTGGTGAGCAGTCAATGCAGGTTTTAGCGTGCACTTACTGTTAGCATGACCCACCCTAATAGTTACCGAACTGTAAAAACAGCCGTGCAGTTAAAGTCATGGTAACCGCTTACTGCAGGTTGGGACAGAAACTGAGTGGGTTCAGGGCCAGCACAACCATTAGGTGAACTAGGTGGCTGCCTAGAGCACCAGTGGTCCAGGGATGGTCTATTGCCACCGTTGCCACCACTCTCTGGGACCTGAAGCAGCAACGGCCTCAAACAGCCTCACGGCACTTTAAAACGTTGGTGCTGCTTCTGCCCCTCCTCTAATGTCCGATACCAAGTTCCTGTTTGCATGGGGCAGGCGCACACATACATACAAAGCAATGTTTCATATTTAAAAGCATTTTATGCATTTTTACAGGATTGTTGGGGGGGGGGATGGTGTCAGGATGACCCTAATTGTTCAGTTTAATTAGCAAAATCTCAAGGGTGGGTGGCATAAGGCTGAAGGTTCACGGAAGGCACCCCACACCTTTACCTGTTTACCTCTCCCTAAATTGTCACTTAAAGCCCAATAAAAAATAAGTTTGCTAAACAAAAAAAGACTGAAAGGAGAGAAAGAAATGACAGAAGTGGAAGAGCAGCCTGACTACTGCCAGATTTAGCAGGATTATGACAATTGTAATTTTCCGCTTTCCCTGAATGTGAAGAAATCAATATATTCCTCTTTTCATTGTCGTAAAAGCCAGATCAGTAAGAAGTTAGTTCAGAAAACATGGTAACATAGAGGGGCACTGGAATTTTGCACATCAGATGCTCTCTGTTTCTGCATTACTAAAGTATGCAGCTTGTCCACACATGAAATTGTCCTCCCCAATTCACTCACTTGTTGCTGACCGCTCTGTTTAGCCTCTGCCTGCCCAGCGGAATCTTTTTTCAATAGCATTCATTTGATTTTCATCTAAGCAAACCATTCGCCGTTGTTTTGAAACCCATGAGTAAACTCTACAAAGAAAGCCCTGCATTCCTGATTAGAGGAATTTGTCTTTGTTTTGTTAAAAACAATATGTTGCATATTTTACTTCCCTAAATTATACAGTTAAAAAAATAAAATATGTCTAGTGTCTTTCATAAGATGCGATCTATATCGTATTTTCTCATTATTAAAAATAGTTTTAAAAATAATCCCTTTTTTCTATGGCCCAGTCAGGCCTGGGCATATCTTCAAGGTGGCTGGGGGGAGGGAAGAGGGCCTCAGGCCTTGGAAAAGGAAGATATCTGTCCCTGATAGTCATCGACCAGTGCTAAGACTGGGCCTCAGAAGACATGCCGTTATAGCCCTTGGGCCAGGAAGGGTCCAAAGAACAGCTAGGGCCTTTCATCAGAGACGGAGAGGAGATGGGGGATAAAGAGGTCAAAGAAGCATGTGAGGACAGCCAGGGTCATTGCAGATTTTGTTCCTGTCTCCTGTCCATCTTTTTTGTCAGCATCAGAAGGAATAGGCAGGAGGTGTAGGAATCAAACTCCATGACCCTACTATTCACAAATGGTGACCTGCAGTTGAGCCACTGCTTTAGAAGTGTTGAGCAGGACAGCCAGAAGGAGAACTCCACTCCCAGAAGAGCCCATCGGATCAGTAACAGGTGGTAGGGAATTTCAGAGTGGGGGGGCTAAGTGAGCAAAAGTGGAGCAGTGTGTGAATACTGCACATTTATACTGCTCCATTATTACATGTCCAGGACAGTAGATGGTGGACAAGATAGTTTCCAGCAAATGGCAAAACAGATATACAGTATGTAGATTCTGTAAGAAAGAGCTGGAAACAGTTACTATACAGAAAGGCACAATAAAGTGGCATGTCTCATCCACTGGAAATGTATTTATTTATTTATTTACAGTCTCTTTTATACCGCGCTATTCAACATCAGTGCGGTTTACATGAAACAGAATGACTAGCACAGTGCAGCAAGCTGATCTGTGTTTACAAAGAACAGGTACTACAACTTGGATAAAACTGGGGTAACTATTTACATCTAGGCGACACGTTATGTCGTGTCAAAAGCCCTGAAAAACACTACAGTATTGCTGTACCAGAAAAGCACTGGGATCATGAGCCTAAGAGAATTATGGAGAATCTGTGATACTCTCATTCCAACCAATAAAAAGATGCAAGGAGGCAGGACATAGTGGTAAAGGAGAAAAACCACCAGATTGGCATTGATTCTAGAGATGTCAGTTCCAATCAATTATTCTGTGAACTGCATTGAGAACGAGAAGATCTTAAAGTTTCAAACCCACTACAACTTGATCTAACTGCAATACCCTACCTCAACGAGATCTCCTCTGCCGCACATGGCAGCATACATTCTAATAGCATATAGTCATGTATAGCCTGTACACCTTGGCAATTAATTTTGTACAAATTGTATATATGGGGCCCCCCCCAATCTATTGAAATCAAATGTATACCCTGATCTGTGTGCTATAATCAAATGTGTATCGTATCCAAATGCTCATCCCGTGTTACGTAATCAGTGACTAATCAAAATGTAAAACTGAAAATCTCAATGTACTGTACAATACATTATGATTCTGTAAAGTAAACCGCTGCTGATCATAGGAAGCAGCGGTATACAAGTGTTTACTAAATAAATAAATAAATAAATAAAGTACCCAGAAATTCAGTCTGAGACCAAGAAAAGGTGGCAGAAATATAAAGAGATATTTGTCATAGTGCTGGGAGCCACAGACTTGATTAAGAGAAATTTAACTTCAGAAGGAGGCGCTCTTTGGCACAATGCTTTGCATTAGCAGTAAATCTGAGAGACTGAGATCATTCTGCTCATACCTTGGCTTAGGAGTGAGGTCCATTACTGTCATGATATGCACAAAATTAACCCATTTGGAGAAATTGCCCCTTGGAAAACTATTTGAGTGAGGTTTCAAGAAACTAGCCTGTATTTCACAGTAAACAGGGTTTATGTCCTTCCTTTCCTCTCATTAGTTTAGAAATGTTGACTCTTTCTTTTTGCTGTTTTAGATGTATGAAGTTAAGCAGGAAGGTGGCCTTCTTGGAAAGCTCTATAAGATCTGGGAGAAATTCACGAAGCCTTTACAGCCAAAGGTGCCACGGCTAAGTGAGAACACAAAAATGAAGCACTTAACCTATCCCTTTTCCAGAGAAAAATTGCAATTGTGAGTATATCAAAGTGTACTGCATTTAAAATGATTATATGAAAAAATCAGAGGCATTTTAGAAAGGACGTCCAGGTGAAATCTGGGGAGTCCAGGGAAAAACATCCAAAAAATGCCAGGGACATCCCTGAAATGGGCGGCCGCATGAGTGACCACATAGATGTCCCTGCTACCAATACTTGCGGCAGGGATGTCTATCCTAGGATCTTGTAAGCTATTTTGCATGCAGGGCTGTGCCTCAGCAGGCCAAACCAAAAGCAAGTGTCCCTATTTCCCTGCAGTTTTTATTATGAGGTTCATTGTTTTATTATTGCTGTGGGATCTCTTGATGCTCCTTTATCTTTATCTTTATCTTTATTCAAAGTATTTGATAGACCGCCCTTTACCCAGGCGTTAGGGCAGTGTACAATACAATAGACTGCTGGAAAATAAAGAGAGAGAGGAACGCCAAAAAAATGATAGGAAAGAAGTGGGAGAAAAAGGAGGAAGGATAGAACAGGACAGGTATCAACACAGACAGCAAAAGAGAGATAAGGGAGAGTGGGCGAAATGGGGGGTGATGGGGTGGGAGTAGGTAAGGGCTGAATGGTTAGAGTAGATGGTGTCCAAGAGTCCATAGAAGATTACGGGGGGTAGGGGAATCAAGGACCTTGTAGTTGATGGGAAGTAGCGGAAGGCCTGGTTGGCGATATGTGAATGACTAGTTGATGGTATGTGAATGACTAGGAGGGGTCGGGGAGATTGAAAGCCTGGTGAAAAAGATAGGTCTTAAGGAGGGTCTTGAACCGGGGAAAGGACATTTCAATACAGAGGGAGTGCGGGAGAGAGTTCCAGAGAGCAGGACTTGCAAAAAAGAAGGCGGCACGGCGGGTTGACTCAAGGTGTGCATTTGTGGGGGAGGGTAAGAAGAGACGATTGCCATGAGAGGAATGAAGAAGGCGACGTACGGGTTGAAGATAGATGAGATCGGATAAGTACTGGGGTGTGCTGGTATGAAGGGCCCTATGTGTAAGAATAAGGAGTTTGTAGAGGTAGCGAGCTTTGATAGGGAGCCAGTGAAGGGAAAGAAGGCAGGGGGTGATATGATCCCGAGGAGAAGAGAAGGTGAGAAGATGGGCAGCAGTATTTTGAATGAGCTGTAATCTCCGGAGTTGGTAGTGTGGGAGGCCTGCGAGGAGGGAGTTACAGTAATTGAGTCGGATGATCACCAAGGAGAGCACAAGGGTGGTGAGGGATGTGACTGAAAGCAGTGGTCGGACAGCCCTGATCCTACGGAGATGAAAAAGAGAGCTGCGCACCACACCAGAGATATGCTGATGGAACGAGAGAGACGAATCGAGAGTAACACCAAGATAACAAAGAGTTGATACCAAGGGAATGGGAGAGATGGACATGTGTGGTGACAGAGTGGGGGGGGGGGGTGGGAGGGGGGGAAGCACCGAAGGTGAACCATATAGCTGCGGACTTGGAAGGATTGACCACAAGGAAGTTGTTGAGGAACCAGTCAGAGACGGCGGTTAAGCAGGTATTGAGGAGAGTGAGGTCCAGAACTGAAGAAGAAGTGTGGTGAATTAAGAGAATATCATCTGTGAAAAAATAAGCGGAAATACCATGTTGCTGTATAAGAAGGGCAAGAGGGGCAAGAAAGATATTAAAAAGGAGAGGGGCAAGGATGGAGCCCTGAGGGACACCGCAGGGCAGAGGAAGGGATGTGGAGGAGGAGGAACCAGTGTGAACCGCGAAAGATCGAGAGGAAAGAAAGGAATGAAACCATTGATGAACAGTGCCTTGAATGCCGAGGTCTGAAAGACGAGTGAGAAGAGTATGGTGATCAATATCATCGAATGCCGTTGTAACATCCTAGGCTGTTTTCCAATGCTGATGCCCTTCACTCTCTTCTTCACCATTTATGCATATCTTACCATAGTCTAGACCCAGTTTTGTGATGATGTTTGTCTTGATTAGATTATAAGCTCTGATGAGCAAGGACTGTCTCTTAGTCTATATATACAACACTGAGTACGCCTTATAGCCTATAGAAATGATGAGGAGTAGTAGTAGTAGCGGTTATCATCATGGAAAGTCTAGGGGATATCAGAGTGCCTACCAGCTGGTCGTATGGCAGAACAAGAGTTTCTCTGATGCCCTGGAGCAGGAATAGACATGAATGGTCCTTTCTAGTAGCTGGAGACGTGCTTGCTATTTCTGAAATCTGGCACACACATCCGACTTGCCCAATCAGACTTTTGCCACACACCTTCACTATTTGGATGTCCCCACACTAGGGACATTTATAGAACCAGCTTGTAAAATGGCTCTGGGGTTGTCTCTGTGATTTGCGTGTCTACGTGCCCATTTTCAGATGTCCAAAGCATGAATAGGGCTTGTAAAATAAGCTCCCCACACTTGCTTAAGCTCTCTTACATAGGTAACCAGTTTTACCCAAGATGCCTATTCTGACATGCTCCGCTTGGGCAGAGACAGCCCAAGGGGGGGTGAGGGACCATGTGCAGAGATTCATTGCAGGGCCTCATTTGCATAATGGACCTTATTTGCATAAATATTTGCATAATGTTAACATGCACTAACTTTTAGTAAACATGCCTCTTAATGAATGTCTGAATAAAGAAAAACTACCAGATTTCTACATTACTACAGTATACTCCAGTGCCAACCGTCAGGCAGATTAGGAAGTACTATAAACACTGATCATTTAGAACCCATAGCAAACCCACTGTATCATAACAGCACTGCCAGGACTCACAAAGCACCAAACCCTACCTATCAAAAGGCAACACTGCAAATATTAAGCCAATACATCTCAGAGAATACCAATACATCTCCTACTGGGGAAAGAACAAGTGGCACTGTCACATAAAAACTACATAAACAGAATTCCTCAGCTCAGTTACACATGTAGAACATAGATTGTCACCAAACAAAGAACAAGGGATCACAATTTAGAAATAGGAAGACAATAAAGTGGGAACCCCATAAGCCAAACTTGGAATGTACAACAACGCTGTAGAAATAAAACTATAAATTAATTTCCTCTTGTACTAAACAAAATGCAAATACGTTAATGATGCACATTTCCCAGAGCTGACATATTCTAGTTAATAAATTCAAAATAAAAAAGCAATTTTCTACCTTTTGTTGTTTCTGCATTTTATTTTTCAGTTGCAATTGCTCCTGTCACTTCCATCTGGTTTCTTCGTGTCTTCTGCTAACTCTCCATCATCTGCTGTCCATTTGTCATTTCTTCTCTCTTCTAGTTTTTTCCATTCTCTCTCTGCATCTGCTTTAGCATACTGATCGTTCTCCTTTTGCTCTTTCCTCCATTTCTTTCTTTATTCTCTTTTCATCCACTCAAATTTTACCACTCCATCCTCAATCCCCACTTACTGCCCCAATACCTGGCCAATCGCAGATTTTTATTCCCTCCTCCACAAAATATCTTTTCCCCTCTCCATCCCACATCCCCAGCCCCATCCCCTTCTAGTCCTGCCACAACGTCAGCTCTCTTCTAGTTCCAGCCCCACCCAGCATCCGCTCCCTTCTAGTCCCATTCTCCCATTCCCCCGCATCAGCCCATTTCCAGTCCTAATCCCCCCATCAGCCCATTTCCAATCCTAGCCCACCATCAACCATTTCCAATCCTAGCCCCCATCAGCCCATTTCCAGTCCAAGCACCCCCATGAGCCCATTTTCAATCCTAGCCCACCATTAGCCATTTCCAATCCTAGCCTCCCCATCAGACATTTCCAGTCCTATCGTAGCCCCCCATCAGCCCATTTCCAGTCCTATCTTAGTCCCCATCAGACATTTCCAGTCCAAGCACCCCCATCAGCCCATTTCCAATCCTAGCCCCCCATCAGACATTTCCAGTCCTATCCTAGCCCCCCATCAGCCCATTTCCAATCCTAGCTCCCCATCAGACATTTCCAGTCCTATCCTAGCCCCCCATCAGCCCATTTCCAGTCCTAGCTCCCCCATCAGCTATTTCCAGTCCTATCCTAGCCCCCCATCAGTCCATTTCCAGTCCAAGCTCCCCCCCCCATAAGCTGTTTCCAGTCCTAACCTAGCACCTCCAACACCCCGCCCATTTCCACACCAAGCCCCCCCCCCCACCCCCCGAAGAGCCCTGTGGCTCGCTGACTGCCTTTAGAGGGCTCCTGGCAGGCCCTGGCTCACCTCTGACAGTGCCAAAGTAAAGAGCATTTTTTCGACACTTCAGCCGCTGTGTTGTACTATAGGCCGCTGGTGTGCTGAGTGTTGGGAAACAGGAAGTTCCCTTTGACCTGGCGCACCAGCAGCCTATAGTACAACACAGCTGCTGAAGTGAAGAAAAGCGGTGCTCTTCACTTTGGTGCTGTCAGAGGTGAGCCTGGGCCTGCCATGAGCTCTCTAAAGCTGACCCTGCTGCTGCTGCCGGTGCCGATTATATGAGTTATTGGTGAGGGGCCCCCTGAAGCATGGGACTCTGTGCAAACAACATTCTCGCACAGTGGCCGGGCCGGCCCTGCGCTTGGGATCAGCTGGGCTGAAGTCAGGATGAGAAGTCTACATTAATTAGAATGTTCAGTGTGATCACAAACAATCTGATTGGTTAGAACATAGAATTTAATTCCATAAAATGCCTCCCTTTGGAGGCTATAGAAGCAAAAACTGTTACAGAAAGCCTGGGATAAGCATTGATGATCATTTGCTGTGAGGAAACTTTGCAAAAATGAATGACAATTTGCTTTATGGAATTGAGCAAAAGAAGGAAGTAGGCAGCCTGGATGGGCCTCACTGCTTTCTTTTGCCATCATATTCTGCGGTTTGAAATAAAACATGTTCTGAAATCACTTACTAAAAATCTGCAAACAAGAGATTTCAGTCTACTGTACTGATAACATAAGATATTAGCATGATACATATATATAATACCTTTACCATTATGACCCACTTTGCATAACATACTAGACGCATGTATAGAAAAATATTTGTTTAGATTCATTACATCATTGTGTCTGTATAATATCATTTTGTTTAATTACATCAAAAAAAATAGTGACAGGTCCAGGGGCCCCTCCCAATCCCCTCTAGTGCCTGTCCTTAAAAAAATGTCACCTGCTTTGGACCTTCTCCACTAAATCTGTGTACAGCAGAGGCGTTGGGTAGCTCGCCAGCCACCCCATCTCCCTTTATGAACCTGAAGCAAGACTTCCATGAGTGCTAAAGACGCAGTGTCCAGCATTGCCCTGACAGTGTTATGTTGACTGTACGTCTAGGCCAAAGCCAGTATAGCGTTGCATTGTTGAATTTCTCATTCAGCATTTCAGTGGACTCTTACCAGTTGAAATATGACATTTGGTAAAGTGCACACCACTTTATTTTCTTTACTTTGCTGCTGACATTTAGAGACATCTTTACTAAAGTGCACTAAGTGATTAATGCACATTTTGGTGTGCAGTAATTACGAGGAACCGTGGTAACAGTGACGGCAGAGACCAGACCAGTACCTTGTGCTAATTTCCATGGTAACCGCAAAATGCGCAATGAGGTGGGGAATGGGCAGGATAAGAGCAGATAATGGGCATGGAGTACTGATCGTACATTAACGGCCAATATTGCAGTTAGCGCCAGTGCACTTAATGCCACCTCAATGGCTAGCGTTAAGTGCACCTGTGTGAACTGCAAATGCAGCTGCAACTGCAACATTTTCCCAACACTCTGCTTTCATTCTCCGGGAATTTGAAGCAAGCAAATATAAAGGAAGGAACCAAATATATTTTATTCTTGCTTCTAGAAAACATTTTTAAGACAGTATTTAAGTGCTTCTCTGATTCTGTGCTTGATTCTTCATGTAGGCAAATTCACCGTCATTATGGGGCCCTTTAACTGAAGTGCACTGGGGTTTTGCAACTAACATGTATTTAATGCAAAAACAAACGTGTGGTAGTTGCAACCACTCTGCCCTAACAACTGGGGGGGCGTCCAACATGTTCCCAGCAATTACCGCATTGAATGGTAACCTAACATGCCACAGCGGTATGCGCAGTTACCACAGGTGTGCTTAATTCCATCTATTGAGGTGACGTTAAGTGAACCCACACTAATTGCAAGGGTCACAGTTAACATGCGGTGTTTAACCCTATGCTAAACGTGCATGCTTATCATGCCCACTCCACCCCTAAGCTGCCCACCTGCAACCTAAACGCAGCATGGACCGTTAGTGCAGAAATCCAGCCATGATAATTGTCTTGATCTTGCACTGTCAGCACGTGTCTCAGCGGGTCATTTGCAGGCCGGAACACACACTGACAACTAGCAGCCTTTAATAAAAGACCCTCTATATCTAGAGGCCTTTTACTCGAGGATGCAATAAGCTCCATTTCTGGAACTGATCTTGTTTTCTTGATGTCCTTAGGTACAACATTACAGACAAAGATACATTTTTTGATAATGCAACCCGCAGTCGAATAGTAAGTAAGATGGCAATTTGATAATCTCCCATGCAGTTAAAGCACATTACCACAAGTGAATGTGGGGCTCATTTTATAAAGTGAGGTACAGGTACATTGATGCGCCTTAACCAAGTTTCCATAGTTACCCCTGCTCTAGAGCAAATCTAAATGCTCACACCTAGATCATGCCAACATGCACATAAGTTATAAAATATTATAACTTATGTATATACATTTAGGCCCAGCTTATGCTCTGCCCAAGCCCCTGGTACAAACTGAAAGTGTGCATGAAGGATTTACGTGCGCACTTACAGAATAATAACCTCCAAAAGCACACACGTTTTATATGCCCGTTCATGCATGTAAATCCTTTAGAATAGGGACTTATGCTCGTAAATGGTATGTAGCTTTCTGCACGCACTTTATAGAAAGCCTTCCTAAATGTATGAGGTTAGCACTGTGAGACTGTTGTGTATTAATGTAAGAACAGTGCAGTACGCCTGGTTGTTAGCTGGTTCAGAGAAACACAAATGTGCATCCTGGGGCTGCTTGCTCAGATGCTAGCACCCACTGCCAGGGTAATCCCATAATCTGTTGCTTAAAACTGGAGTGGAACACCTGTCTCTGCCTTGTTTGGATTACAAGAGGTGCAATTTTACAGCATAGATCTATCACTTTTATAAGACCGATTCTGCTTACAGTGCCAACAAGGCCATCAGTAACCTCCCAGGTTAAGTTAAAATCAGCTTGATTACCTATTGCTGCTCTAGAGAATATCAAATACTAGCATGACTGATTTGTAATACCTTTGCCTGATTGGCCCACCTTGCATAACATCCTAGGGATATGCCTGAAGAAATATTTCTCTTGAGTCGTTATATCATCCTGTTTGTATCTTTTCATCTGCACCATTTTAAGTACTCTGGTATCATTGCTGCTGTTTGCAATCTGCCTATTTTCCTGTTTATTTAATGAAATCTGCATGCAACTGATATAATGAAGCTTGCATGCTTCCTACTGTTTGCATTTCAGTAGATTCTCTCAAGAGATTCATTGTCACATCACAGGCTTCCCAGTAGACAAGAGCAGCAGTATTTCTGTGCATGTTAGTTTGTCTCCATCAGTTCCTCTAGCACAGTAGAATCATATGAGCCCTTTCGTTACGTTTTTCTTTCTTTCCTTAGGTGTATGAAATCTTAAAGCGCACATCTTGCACAAGAGCCAAATACAGTATGGGTAAGAATGATCTATTATTGCATGTAGCACTTTCATAGGTGATGGTTTTGAGCAGGACCATTGCAGTTCTGAACTCTACTGAAACTGTTCTGCTATGAGAAGAGCAGAGAGCACGATACTGAATACGGTTTAGCCTGGACATTCCCGCTTTCACTCTGATCCTAAATAAACACCTGAAAAGATGTTTCTTCATTCTTGAAAGACACAGGTAAGGGACTCTCATACCAGTCTGGATGTGACCAAGCTCGGTATAAATGACTGGAATTTTATTTATTTATTTGCATTTATATATTTATTTTATTTATTTAAATGTTTTTATATACCGCCCCTTCCAGTGATCAGGGGCGGTTTACAATGAACAGAACTCGTTTTTCCGCTTTTTCCATGGATCAAATGCGGTTTACATTGAACAAGAGTAATAACTCAAATAACATATAACAGTTCGGTAACTATGTAAATTAACAGTGAACATTGAACTCATGGCTAGACTAGTAGTTTTGATGAACTATATACAATGAGGCATGACTTGGATGTAGGCAACAGTCGGTGATGGAATGATTACAATGGGCATGTATTTTGGGAAGTGTAGATGATGAGAATGTGCTTGCAGTATATGGTTGTGGCTGTGGTCTGTAGAATTTAGATATGGTCTTAGGAGGGTCAAGTTTAAGGACACATGTGATTTTCCAAAATGCAGTTTAAAAAGATGTGCTTTTAGTTCCTTGTGGAACATGGCAAGATCTTTGATGCTCGTAGTATATCGGGTAATTTGTTCCATAGAACAGGCGCCAAGTGTGTGAATGCTCTGTAGTTAGTGGCTCAGGTAGATTTACGGAAGTCAGATGGTACTGCTAGTTTGTTTTGTGTATCTTCTTTTTAGTTATCTAGTTTGGGGATGAGTGATGTGAGGAAGGATGGTGCTATATTTTTAATGAGTTTGAATGTTGTCATTAGAGTTTTGTAGTTTATGCTGCTTTGGACTGGGAGCCAGTGTAGGTTGTTTAGAGCTGCTATGATATGATCTGTTATATCTGGGGTCACCAACCTCCAGAGGGCCGCGGGCCGCACAGCCGACTACCGGGAGCCTCACGGGCCGCACCCCCCTTCTCCCCGCCCCCGCGAAAAAAAACAACAAACGCAAAATTATGAAAACAATGGCTGATCACCTTTATTGAATTTAATGAGATGGCTGATGATTCATGCTAGCAGACAATCGCTTAAAGTCCGGCTTCACAGATGACACTGACAGGAGAAGGGACGCTTGCAGGTGGTCGTCGGTAAGCTGCGAGCACGTGGATACAATGGCGGGAATCCTTGGCAGGCCGCACGAAATGTTAACCGGGGTAGAGCCTCGCGGGCCGCACGAAGGGACCTCGTGGGCCGCAGGTTGGTGACCCCTGTGTTATATGAGCCTTCCAGATTATTCTTGCTGCCACGTGCTGGGCCATCTGAAGTTGATTTAGGGTAAGTTTTTGGGTAGGCCCCCGGTGGGGGCAAATACGGTGACGGAGTTCAAAAGGGCATGGGACAGACACAGTGGATCCCTTTATAGCAACAAGAAAATATCAAAATAATCTGAACCATCTAATTCCTTAACAAATAGGGGTGTACTACAAGGAGTGGTGGGATCACCCCTAAACAAAGACATGGGGAAGGGGGGCCTGCACAGAGCGGCAGCTGTACCTACGCTTGACATCGTACTGGGCAGTCTAGATGGACCATATTGGTCTTTATCTGCCGTCATTTACTATGTTACTATGTTACTATGTATGCTGTTGCAAAAGTCGAAGTGAGGTGTATTTAGGACCTGGAGGACTGATCTGAAGTCATGATTTATGAGTAGGCCTCTTAGCTGTCATGTCATTCTGAGTTTGTAGTAGATTTTCTTTGTAGATGACTTTATATGTGTAGACATGCTGACTGACTGGTCTAAGATGACTCCTAGATATTTTATTTTATTTTTTATTGGGAGGACTGTACCGTTAAGGCTGACTATTGGGGGTGGTGAAAAGTTTTGGTTTCTGGTTATATACATTTATTTTGCTGAGGTTGATTAAGAGATTATGATTGTTAAGCCACTTATCTTCTTCCCTGAAGTAGTCTGTAATTTGAGGGGGGGGGGCGGGGGCGGGATTATTGATGTTGAATGGGAGATATTGCATTATATCATTTGCATATATGTGGTAATATACACAGAATTTTTTTAAAATGGTGCAAACTGGCTGAAGGTAAATATTGAAAAGAAGAGCCGAAAGGGAAGAGTCTTGTGGTAATCCTTGTTCTTGCTTGTATAGATCTGATGTATGTTGTCCAATTTTGACTTTTTGTGTTCGGTTTGAAAGGTACGATTGGAACCATTGTAGAACTGTTAGCCTTCTAGCCCTGCGGGATCAGAATTGCATCCAGGCCGGGACTCCCATTTCAGTCAGCTTGAACATACAAGCTTAGCCCGGCTAACTCAGCCAAGGCTCCTGAATGGAGCCGCGGTGCCATGGTGTCCAGTTGCCATGGCACTGCGGCTCCATTCAGAAGTCGTGATCCCTGGCTGCCGAAAAGAAGTTTCTTTCCCCGCAGCCCAACCACCAACCTGGCTTCCCAAGGCCAGGGTCGGGCTGCGGGGAATCTCCTCTACCCCCTCCCGCCTTTGCTGCATCCCTGGCCTGCCAGAACCACCCCTCTAGAGGAACTTATTCCACCTCAGTGGTGGAATAAATTCCCCATTCAGGCAGCTGGCCCCAGACGTACAGGTCTGACATTGGAATTGGCCCTGTACATCCGGGGCAGCGGACTGCCCACTACCTGCCCTAACTCTGTGCCTGCAACGCCCCTTTCCTGCCCCCATCTAACCTCCCCATACAACATACAGGGAAGTTAGTTGGGGTCGGCAGAGGGGCCGAATAGCGTGGATAGACGTCCATCATAAGAACATAAGAACATAAGAAATGCCATACTGGGTCAGACCGAGGTCCATCAAGCCCAGTATCCTGTTTCCAACAGTGGCCAATCTAGGTCATACATACCTAGCAGTTTCCCCAAAAGACACAGGTTCTGCAGTGCTTGTACTAGGCCAAGCATTGATATCCTGGGTCCCTTTTTAATAGTGGTTTATGGACCTTTCCTCCAGGAACTTGTCCAAACCTTTTTTAAACCCAGCTATACTAACAGCCCTTACTACATCCTCCGGTAACAGATTCCAGAGTTTGATTACACGTTGAGAGAAGAAATATTTTCTCCTATTTGTCTTAAATAGTTTACCCTGTAGCTTCATTACATGCCCCCTAGTCCTTCTATATTCTGATAGCGTAAACAATTTATCCACGTTTATCCGTTCCACTCCATTCATTAATTTATACACCTCTATCATATCTCCCCTCAGCCGCCTCTTTTCTAGGTTAAAGAGCCCTAACCTTTTTAGCCTCTCTTCATAGGAGTAGCCTTCCATCCCCTTCACCAATTTGGTGGCTCTTCTCTGTACTTTTTCTAATAACTCTATGTCCTTTTTAAGATACGGTGACCAGAATTGCACACAATATTCAAGGTGCGGTCGTACCATGGAGCGATACAGAGGCATTATAATATCCTTTGTTTTATTCTCCATCCCTTTCCTTAGGATACCTAGCATTCTATTTGCTTTCTTGGCCGCCGCTGCACACTGGGCGGAGGGTTTTAACATGTTATCCACGATGACTCCTAAATCTTTTTCCTGGGTGGTGGTTTCTAATGTGGAGCCTTGCATCTTGTAACTATAGTGTGGGTTGTTCTTTCCTAGGTGCATAACTTTGCACTTGTCCACATTAAATTTCATCTGCCATTTGGATGCCCAGTCTTCCAATTTATCCAGATCCTCCTGCAGTTTTCCACAATCCTCTTGGGTTTTAACAACTTTAAAACAGTTTTGTGTCATCTGCAAATTTGATTACCTCACTAGTTATTCCCTTTTCCAGGTCATTTATGAATATGTCAAAAAGTAGCGGACCCAGTACAGATCCCTGGGGTACTCCACTATTCACCTTTTTCCATTGGGAATATTGGCCATTTAGCCCTACCCTCTGCTTTCTATCTTTTAACCAGTTCCCGATCCACAATAGTACACTGCCTCCTATCCCATGACTTTTTAGCTTCGCCAAAAGTCTCTGATGGGGGACCTTGTCAAAAGCTTTCTGAAAGTCCAGATACACTATATCAACCGACTCACCTTTGTCTACCTGTTTATGCACACCTTCAAAAAAACAGATCAGATTAGTAAGACAAGATCTGCCTTGTCTAAAGCCATGTTGGCTGTCTCCCATTAGGCCATGACTATCTACATGCTGTGTAATTTTGTTCTTTATGATGGCTTCTACCATTTTCCCTGGTACTGACGTCAGGCTCACCGGTCTGTAATTTCCCGGGTCACCCCTGGAACCCTTTTTAAAAATTGGTGTTACGTTGGCGACCCTCCAATCTTCAGGTATTACAGATGATTTTAATGAAAGTTCACAGATTACCAATAACAGGTCTGCAATCTCATATTTCAGTTCTTTCAACACTCTGGGATGTATACCATCCGGTCCAGGTGATTTGCTACTATTCAGTTTATCAAATAGTTGTAATATATCTTCCCGGTGTAGCGATATTTCTCTCAATTCCTCTGCAGTATCACCTTTAAATACCACTTCAGTCTTGGGTAACACCCCTACATCTTCCTCAGTAAAGACCGAAGCAAAGAATTCATTCAGTCTCTCTGCTATAGCCTTGTCTCCCCTTACTGCCCCTTTTACCCCTCTATCATCTAATGGTCCAATTGACTCTCTCACAGGCCTTTTGCTACGAATGTACTTGAAAAAGTCTTTATTTCGTGTTTTTGCTTCCGTAGCAAGTTTCTTCTCAAATTCCCGCTTTGCCTGCCTTATCAATGCTTTGCATTTAACTTGCCAGTGCTTGTGCTGTTTCCAGTTTTCATCATTTGGCTCTTTTTTCCATTTTCTGAAGGTTGCTCTTTTGGCAGCAACAGCCTCTCTGACCTCACCTTTAAACCATGCTGGCAGTTTTTTGGACTTTCTTCCACTTTTCTTAATGCGTGGAATACAGCTGGTCTGGGCTTCGAGGATAGTATTTTTAAATAACACCCAAGCTTGCTGTAAGTCTTTAACCTTTGGAACCGCTCCTTTTAGTTTTTTCCGAACTATATTCCTCATTCTATCATAGTCACCCTTTTGAAAGTTAAAAGGTAGTACTGTGGATTCCTTTACTATCTGTCCTCCACTGATTAAATCAAACATGATCATACTATGATCACTATTGCCAAGTGGTCCCAACACCCTTATTTCTTGCACCAGATCTGGCGTTCCACTAAGGACTAGGTCCAGTATGGCTTCCCCTCTGGTCGGTTCATGAACCAGCTGCTCCAAGAAGCAGTCATTTATTTCATCTAGAAACTTTATCTCTTTAGCTTGTCCTGCTGTGACACTGTCCCAGTCGATACCGGGGTAATTGAAATCACCCATTATTACTACTCTGTTGTGGCTTTTGTTAGCTTCCTTGATTTCTTTGAGCATTTCATCATCCATTTGTTCATTCTGGCCAGGTGGTCGATAGTATACTCCCACTGCCATCACCTTCCCCTTCATAAATGGAATTTCAATCCATAGAGATTCTACAGCATATTTTGTTCCCTGCAAAACTTTAATCCTTTCTGACTCAATGCCCTCTCTAACATAGAGCGCAACCCCTCCACCAATTTGTTCAGCTCTATCATTACGATATAGTTTGTATCCAGGTATCACAGTGTCCCACTGGTTATCCTCCTTCCACCATGTCTCTGAGAGTGCAATCATATCTAACCTCTCATTTAATGCTATATATTCTAATTCTCCCATCTTATTGTTTAGACTTCTAGCATTGGCATACAAGCATTTTAGAGACTGCATTTTATTAATATTAATCTGGCTATTGGTAGGCATGGGTAATTGGGAATCTTTATGCTCTGTCTGCTCCTTACTCAAGGGCATTTGGGCTACTATACTCCCTTTTGGAACCTCACTGCTTTTGGTAGTATCCTTCAAGGATACCTTTGTCCGAACCGTGCGCTCCTGGGTGACTGTCGGCTTTCCCCTATTTTCTAGTTTAAAAGCTTCTCTATCTCTTTTTAAAGGTTAATGCCAGCAGTCTGGTCCCATCCTGATTAAGGTGAAGCCCATCCCTTCGGAAGAGCCCCCCCTTTCCCCAGAATGTTCCCCAGTTCCTAACAAATCCAAAACCCTCATCCTTGCACCATTGTCTCATCCACGCATTGAGACTCCGGAGCTCTGCCTGTCTTTTGGGTCCTGCACGTGGAACAGGAAGCATTTCGGAGAACGCTATCCTGGAAGTTCTGGATTTCAACTTCCTACCTAAAAGCTTAAATTTAGCCTCCAGAACTTCCCTACCACATTTTCCTATGTCATTGGTACCAACATGTACCAAGACAGCAGACTCCCCCCCAGCACTATCTATGATCCTATCTAGGCGGTGCGTGAGATCTGCTACCTTCGCACCAGGCAGGCATGTTACCAGGCGATCCTCACGTCCACCAGCCACCCAGCTATCTACATTCCTAATGATTGAATCACCAACTATAACAGCTGTCCTGACCCTCCCCTCATGGGGACATGGCCCTGGAGAAACGTCCTCGGTGCGAGAGGGTTTTACATCACCTGGAGGACAGGTCCTAGTTACAGGATCACTTCCTGCCACACCAGGGTGATGCTCTCCTGTCACGTGACCTCTCTCCTCCATGGCAACAGGGATGCTGCCAGACTGGAGGTGGGACTTCAGGACTATATCCCTGTAGGTCTCGTCCATGTACTTCTCTGTCTTTCTTATGTCTTCCAGGTCTGCTACTCTAGCCTCTAGAGAACGGACTCGTTCCCTGAGAGCAAAGAGCTCCCTGCACTTAGTGCATATGTAGGACCTCTCACCAACTGGGAGATAATCATACATGTGACACTCGATGCAAAAGACTGGAGAACCCCCATCTCGTTGCTGGACCTCTGACTGCATCTTAGTTTAAAGCTTGTGTTTAGGTCTTTTAAAGCGGTATATAATAAGGATTGGTGTAGATGCTTATGCTAATAAAAGTGTATCTAATACCCCTAATACACCCTGTGTACCTGAAACTAATTAATCACAGGTCCTCTGTGTATGACTGATTTGGATTAAGAGCTGCACCTGAGAGCAGCCCCTTTCCTCTAAGATGTCCAAGTACCTATAAAACTACAATGTCCCCAGGGGTGGGTGGGTGCTGGGGAGGGAGGGGGGGAGATAAGTCCTATTAAAGAGGGCAGTTACAAGGTACCCTGTCCTGAACCCTCAGCAGGGGGATGGGGGTACCACACAAGGCCCAGTTAATTGAGAGAGGCAAGGTAAGTACAGCTGAGAAGGCTGAATTAGCACACCACTAAGACAAACACTAAATAATTAAACAAACAACAGTTAGACAAACAGTAAATAATTAAATAAACAGCTAGAACTCACAGTAAGATGTCCCAGGAGGCAAAAATCCACTCACTAGCAGAGCTCTGTAAAAGTTCAGCCTTTCTCTGATCAGAGAAAAGCAAACTAAAACAGCCTATGCACACGTGGAGAAAACAGGAACAAGGTTACAGGATACCTCAGGGGGAGGGGGTCAGGGGGAGGAGTCACTCAGGCAGGCAAGGACAGGAAAAAGCTTAACAACAGCAGGCTCTGGGGAGAGAGATTAATTCAAAATGGCTACCACACACACAGGGGGAGGAGTCACTCAGGCAGGCAAGGACAGGAAAAGCTTAACAGCAGGCTCTGGGGAGAGAGATTAATTCAAAATGGCTACCACACAAGGCCCAGTTAATTGAGAGAGGCAAGGTAAGTACAGCTGAGAAGGCTGAATTAGCACACCACTAAGACAAACACTAAATAATTAAACAAACAACAGTTAGACAAACAGTAAATAATTAAATAAACAGCTAGAACTCACAGTAAGATGTCCCAGGAGGCAAAAATCCACTCACTAGCAGAGCTCTGTAAAAGTTCAGCCTTTCTCTGATCAGAGAAAAGCAAACTAAAACAGCCTATGCACACGTGGAGAAAACAGGAACAAGGTTACAGGATACCTCAGGGGGAGGGGGTCAGGGGGAGGAGTCACTCAGGCAGGCAAGGACAGGAAAAAGCTTAACAGCAGGCTCTGGGGAGAGAGATTAATTCAAATGGCGACCACACACACAGGGGGAGGAGTCACTCAGGCAGGCAAGGACAGGAAAAGCTTAACAGCAGGCTCTGGGGAGAGAGATTAATTCAAAATGGCTACCACACAAGGCCCAGTTAATTGAGAGAGGCAAGGTAAGTACAGCTGAGAAGGCTGAATTAGCACACCACTAAGACAAACACTAAATAATTAAACAAACAACAGTTAGACAAACAGTAAATAATTAAATAAACAGCTAGAACTCACAGTAAGATGTCCCAGGAGGCAAAAATCCACTCACTAGCAGAGCTCTGTAAAAGTTCAGCCTTTCTCTGATCAGAGAAAAGCAAACTAAAACAGCCTATGCACACGTGGAGAAAACAGGAACAAGGTTACAGGATACCTCAGGGGGAGGGGGTCAGGGGGAGGAGTCACTCAGGCAGGCAAGGACAGGAAAAAGCTTAACAGCAGGCTCTGGGGAGAGAGATTAATTCAAAATGGCTACCACACACACAGGGGGAGGAGTCACTCAGGCAGGCAAGGACAGGAAAAGCTTAACAGCAGGCTCTGGGGAGAGAGATTAATTCAAAATGGCTACCACACAAGGCCCAGTTAATTGAGAGAGGCAAGGTAAGTACAGCTGAGAAGGCTGAATTAGCACACCACTAAGACAAACACTAAATAATTAAACAAACAACAGTTAGACAAACAGTAAATAATTAAATAAACAGCTAGAACTCACAGTAAGATGTCCCAGGAGGCAAAAATCCACTCACTAGCAGAGCTCTGTAAAAGTTCAGCCCTTCTCTGATCAGAGAAAAGCAAACTAAAACAGCCTATGCACACGTGGAGAAAACAGGAACAAGGTTACAGGATACCTCAGGGGGAGGGGGTCAGGGGGAGGAGTCACTCAGGCAGGCAAGGACAGGAAAAAGCTTAACAGCAGGCTCTGGGGAGAGAGATTAATTCAAAATGGCTACCACACACACAGGGGGAGGAGTCACTCAGGCAGGCAAGGACAGGAAAAGCTTAACAGCAGGCTCTGGGGAGAGAGATTAATTCAAAATGGCTACCACACAAGGCCCAGTTAATTGAGAGAGGCAAGGTAAGTACAGCTGAGAAGGCTGAATTAGCACACCACTAAGACAAACACTAAATAATTAAACAAACAACAGTTAGACAAACAGTAAATAATTAAATAAACAGCTAGAACTCACAGTAAGATGTCCCAGGAGGCAAAAATCCACTCACTAGCAGAGCTCTGTAAAAGTTCAGCCTTTCTCTGATCAGAGAAAAGCAAACTAAAACAGCCTATGCACACGTGGAGAAAACAGGAACAAGGTTACAGGATACCTCAGGGGGAGGGGGTCAGGGGGAGGAGTCACTCAGGCAGGCAAGGACAGGAAAAAGCTTAACAGCAGGCTCTGGGGAGAGAGATTAATTCAAAATGGCTACCACACACACAGGGGGAGGAGTCACTCAGGCAGGCAAGGACAGGAAAAGCTTAACAGCAGGCTCTGGGGAGAGAGATTAATTCAAAATGGCTACCACACAAGGCCCAGTTAATTGAGAGAGGCAAGGTAAGTACAGCTGAGAAGGCTGAATTAGCACACCACTAAGACAAACACTAAATAATTAAACAAACAACAGTTAGACAAACAGTAAATAATTAAATAAACAGCTAGAACTCACAGTAAGATGTCCCAGGAGGCAAAAATCCACTCACTAGCATCCCCGCTATTCGTACCTCGGAATGACCCCATTAGTTGTCAAGTAGTTTTTAGATCACAAAAAGTGGAACCCCCCCTCCCGAAAATATAATTCTCTAGTGTAATTTATGAATCCAGACGACTTCTAAATTTCAGGCAATTGGCTGCAGTTGTATCTGAATATCACTAATGCTAATGCAAAAATATGAAAGAGGTCTCCTTCCCTATCCACGAAATTTTAGCCCATGGTCCTTTAAACCACAGAGCTACTTTTTCTAAACAAGCAGAAATCTTGACCAGCTCCTCCATACCACTCAAATAGGGACAATTTGAATATTATCTGAGAATATGTAGTCCCATAGATCCATTGAATAAATATCCTTACCCAGGAGCATTATAAAGATCTTGAATAAATATGGAGACAGTACAGAATAATGTGGACACCAGCATACTGCGTTGTGACCAAGAAGCCCCCATCACCACCTGCTCATTGAATCTCTAGAGGAAAGAAGATTCAGTTGAATAGCGGGCCCCATCTCAGTTGTTCTCAACTGGGATAGCAAGAACCTATGGCTGACTTTATCAAAAACAGCTAATGCCCAAAAGAAAGTATCATTGCATTATACCCGTTATCGAGTTTATGATCAAGATCATCCATAACGGATATTAAGAATGTCTCCATGCTATGGAATTCTCTAAATCCCAATTGCTGAAGACCCAGTAGTGTATTGTCTCCTAAATCTAACAACTGATGCACCACTGCCTTTTCAATAACTTTGTCAGTAACTTTGCCCAAAATGTTAACTTACATATTGGTCTAGAATTACCCAGTTGCCTGAGATGCTTTTTTCAGTAGAGGTCTAACTACTGCTGAGAAGATCCAATGGCTGGCTGCTCTTATCTGTCAAGTAACCTACATATAAAAGGTAAAATGAAAAGCAACAAAGTGTGATACTCATCTATTAACATTTCAGCAAGTCACTTCACCTTCCATTGCCTCAGGTACAACAGGAAAATAACTTGTGCACCTGATTGTAATTTGCCTTGCCCTGGATTTGGAAAAGGGAAGCGATTAAGGGGCATGTTTATTAATGTGCTCTAACCCTTAGCATGGGGTCGGCTGCGTGATAAGTGCTCCACGTTAACAGTTTAAAATGTCACACTAATTGGATGGTATGTGACTGGGCTGGGTGGGTTAGGGGGGGAATGTGGGCATCATGGTTAATGCAGGCAGTGTGGGCACAGGCTAACCATAAATGTTACTGTTAGCATCTGTGCACCCATGTTCCGATTAGCATGATGCCATGCATTTGTGATGCACTAATGGTAGGTTTGTATATGCTCCCTAAAGTTAGCGCAGATCTCCATGCTACTTTCACAGCTCAGACATGTATATTTATTTATTGATTTATTTGACTGTATTTATTTATTGCTTTTCACAGAGGTCAAACCTTGGAGTCTTGAACATTTCAAACAATGTTTACATTAAATGATCAAATTTATACAATAATGAATTAAAACAGAAATTGTTACAAATTTGTGCATGCTAAGTTGCCTTTAAATATTTACAGAATGTTCTTCATGGGGGGAGGGGCATATTAGGAGGAGGTGGGTCCAAATTGTAGGGTGAAGAGATGAGTCTTGAGGAGCTTACAGAAGGTGGGGAGATCTGTGGTGTTTCTTATGGGGCCAGGGAGGGGGTTCCAGGATGAGGGAGCATAAAGTTCAAAGGATCTGGCGCAAGCCTGTTGTGTGCTTCTTGTTTTTGCTTGGGGGATGGTCAAGGTGTTCATTGTGGAGGATCTGCGTCGTCCGTCTCTCTGCAGTGAAGTGATGAGGGATTAGAGGTGGAGGGCTGACTGTTGGTGGAGGTTTTTGTGAATCATTAGGAGAACTTTGTAGAGTATTACATAAAACTTAGATCAATGGTATCTTGGTTGCTTCATTGTAAACCGCCCTTGATCATGGGAAGGGGCGGTATAGAAAATCTTACTAATAATAATATTCGGCTGTGAAGCCGGTGAAGGTGTTTGAAGATGGGGGTGATGTGATCATGTCTGGAGATGCCTTGGATAGTTCGGGCTGTAGTGTGTAGGGCTGTTTGTAGAGGAAGGAGCGTAGAATTTAGGAGTCCATAGTATATTGAGTTGCAGTAGTTGGCATGTGGTATAGTGAGAGCCTGTAAGGCTAAGCAGAAGTCTGATGGGATGAGGAAAGGGTGGAGGTGTCCCCTTAGTAAACATGCCCCTAAATCTCAAATCCAAATGCAGTCTGTTGAAAAACTGGTCCCATTTTGCCACTGGAGCAAAGGTTTGGCCAAAGTTTGATAAATGAAAGAAAATACCTTTATGAAATTCATATTGAATATTTCTGAAGAACAAATGTCCATAGAGTTCATTTTTGTTCAATTATTCAGTAGACTTGTAGCATAGAGATCCAAAGGAAGACAAATAATTCAATGGCATGCATCCGATGTGTTTCCCAGGTAAACCCCCCTCCCCCCTAAAACAAAGCTTTTCAGTCTTTGGAAGAAATGTTGCCTACAGCAGCAGTCAGCACTTCTGATTTTGACATTCAACCAATTTCAGTGCCATCAAACTGAAAGAATTAAATCTGGGCAGCGGAATAAACAGACAATTGAGAAACTTGAGAATCGGATAAAAATAAACAGCAAGGTTACTTACCTGTAATGGAGGTTCTCCGTGGACAGCAGGATAAGTCAGCCAACCTGATGACATCATCCGACGGCGCCGAAGACAGAAGTACTCTGGCTCTACCCCACTGGCTCTACCCCTTGGCCCGCCTCTAGCCAGCCATTTTACACTCTTCTGCCTTGCCAGCAAGATGGATCTCTCCTTACTCTCCAAGAAATACTTTTCAGAATACCAGTTCTCTACTTTCAGCTACCCCAACATCTCCAGAGAAGAAGCTTCAGTCAAGGTACAGTACCTAAACCGGGTTTTAGAAAATGCCCTGACTGCTCCAGAAAGACGAACTCTGCAGACTCACATGAGCTATGTCTCCACTGCCTCAGCATCTCTCACAAAGTCGAGGAGTGCTAGGAAATACAGAAACCATACGCTGCAGGACTTCTTTCCGGGGACTCTTCTCGCCGCCGATGCTGCCCAGGACCATGCGGCTCTCCAGGTGGCCTCCCCTGATCGTCTGCCTGCAGCTGCTGCAGCTCCAGATGTGCCCTCCCAGGCCTCCATCCGCAGCCTGTCTGCTCCTGGGCCTCTTGCTTCTGCTCAACCCCAGTTCCAGAAACTTGGCCCATTCCAGCTCTTCCCACAGCAAAGCATAGCAAAAATTTGCTTGAATCTTGAATGAGTTAACTTCAGTGTGCTTCATTTGGTGGAAACAGTGATACTTCTGCAAAGCTTTGCACTAGGTGCAGCCAAAGAAAATAGGATGCTTAAGTGTCAGTAACCTTTTAAACTGGGGCTTACAAGATTAGAGAGACAGGAAGGATGCTGAAAATGATAATAGGCATAATTGATCTTATAGCTTCATGCCCTATTTGTGTCAGAAATTTTAAATGGTTCTATAGCTTTGGTTATGATATTTCCAATCCAAAGATTACGGCTTTTAATTATTTTGACTGAACTGAATGTGTTTTTGAGCATATGGCTAATTATTAGAACAGCTGAGATGACTTAAACATTGTTAGAATGAAAGCGCAAGGATTAAAGCTGTATATAGATGTTTAAACACATGTCAATACCATTTTATGAAGGATAAATATCCTCATTGCTAAAAGGATAGCTGAGACCGATAACATATTTGTCAGACTAAATGGGTTAAGGTAATAGGATGCTTGTGAATGTCTTCTACAGCCTTTAAAATTGATGCCAAATGAACAGACTTTGTATACTATGAGCATCAAAGGCTTTGGATTATTTTCCTTGATTTAAAAAGATGACTATGGTTATTGACAAAAAGGTTTTATGTGACATAAACCTTCAGTGCTTGCTTTAAGCATTAAACCAAGAGCATCAAGTCAGGGCAGGATTAATATCTTTTTAGAGTAAACTGAAGTCCTTTCCTTTTGTCTGCTGAAGAACTAGATCAAACCAGATTTAAACTTGAGTAGGAAGAAAGAGAATAAAGGGCCCTTTTGCTAAAGTGTGCTAAGCAGTCAGTGTGTGAATTAGTGTGCACTGTCAGTGCATGTTCGTTAGCTGTTACCGCGCAGGTATGACAGTGTGTGCTAACTGTGTGCTGTGAAATGGGGCAGGATCGGGGGGGGGGGGGGGGAGAGAGTGGGCATGTCAGCTGGTGACTGCTAGAATGTGGGACAGCACCGCACACTAGCTTTCCCCAACTGGCAGTCCGATTCCGGTAGCACGGAAGCTGACATGTCCCCTAAACACAATGGGCCCAATTCTGTCCCAGGTGTAGATCTCCTTTGTATGTCCGGGCTGAGCCGGATGTACAAAGGAGATCACAATTCTGATTCTGCGTGGCATGTCTAGCCCTGCAGGATCAGAATTGCGAACAGGCATGTACGTGCAGGCTGGGACTGCGATTCAGTCCCGGCTTGCAAGTAAATGCCCTGCCCAACTCAGACAGGGCATTTAAAGGGAGCCGTGGCGCCATGGCATCATGTTGCCATGGCACCACTGCTCCATTTAAAAGCCGCAATGCCGGCTGCCTGCAAAAAGAATTTATTCCCCGCAGCCCAACCCCCGATCTGGCCTCCTAAGGCCAGGGTCAGGCTGCAGGGAATTAACTCTGCCCCCCCCCCTGCAGCCCCATCCATGCCCTGATGATGACAACAAATGACATCCAGGGCGGGAAGAGGCAGCCTGGGGTGGAGAGTGGGCGGGCAGTGGGTGGTCACTGACCCTGGACATACAGGTTCAACATTAGAATTGGCCCTGTACATCTAGGGCTGGTGACCACCCACTGCCCGCCCACTCTCCGCCCCAGGCTGCCTCTTCCCCACCCCCGACTAACTTCCCCTGCTCCCCCCCCCCTTAAACCCTCTCCAATCTGAGGCCAAATCTAAAGCACATAAACCCCTTCTTCTGACCCCTCCTCACACTCGCACAATAACTCCCTCCCACTCCTCCCTTTCAGAACCTCCATGTGGTTAGCCACATGCATGATTTAATTTAATTAAAAAAGGCATTTCTAGCTCGCTTCTATCCAAAAACAGGATCCGAGGGGGAAGATTACATAAAAATCAGAGACCAATAACTGAATGGTAAGTAAAACTTCATAACAAAGATTTTGACTAACTAGTCCACATATAACATTTCCTTTCAGTCCTCACAGTTATATCACAACTAATTAACTCCATTGGTAGAAAAAACATGTTTCCAATATTTTCTTGAACATTATTTACTCAAATTACAACAGCCTCTGTAAGTTATTCAATTCTAATGGAGCCCTTCCTGCTAAAGTCTTTTTACTAGTCACAGTTAATCTGCAAGATTTCTTAAAGGAAAATTTCAATTGAATATTTATTTCAGATCTCAAAGAAGGCTGAAGCACATGTTTATTCAAATAATTAGGGGCCTCACCTCAAACTATTATATGAGTTTTTAATTTAAATATTGTTATTTGTTCCATAGGGAACCAGTGTAGCTCTTTTAGGATTAGGGTCACATGGTCTCATTTATTTACTTTTTAAATAATTTTCCTTATCATCTCTCCAGTCTAGTCCCGACATCTAGGGTTTATGCACCTCCTCCAGCAGCTATGGAGACTGAGAAACGTCACTCTTTTGACGACACTGGTACAAATACTCCTGGGACAGTCTCTTCTGTCCGGTAATCTCAGTCTCCATAGCAGCTGGAGGTTGATGAGCCTGAAGGTGGAAGGCTCGCTGGAGAAACATTTAAGGAGTGTAGATTAGAGAGAATAGTTTTTTGTTATTATATTAAAAAAAGAAATTGTTCTTATTGGATTAAAAAAAAAAAGAGAGACCTTTACCTCTGAGTGAGAAGTTCTGCTGAGGCCCCCTTCCTGTCTCCCTCCCTCTCTGTTTAAAGTCGGTGGGCAGGGGAGAAAGGTACTTCTGGAGATCTGCAGGGCCGAGCTCCGAATCCAGAACCCGCGGTAGGGTGAGGAATCGGCAGCGGGAGCACAAGAGAGTGGCAGCAGTGCCCAGCGATCGTTGCGGGAATGCACAGCAAGGCCACTGAATTCAAAAGTACCAGTTCCTCAGAGGGCGATTCTGTCCCGTCGCAGAAGCCGCAGTACGGCTGAGCACGGGAAGAATCGGTTTGGTGAAGGCAGAGGCTGCTAGTGGTGAGGTAAGCGGCTTGCCTTTCAGTGGTGCGCAGGCAGGGAGACAGACGGTTAGCTTCGGGGGGCCGCATGTGCTTCAGGCCTGCAGGATATCCCGCGGTGAGGGTTGTTTCCTTTACGAGCTAATTGCTGTGGGATTCCAGCACTACGGGGACAGAAACGGAGAGGCTTTACTCAGCGATTTCATTTTTGAGGTAAATAGTGAGTATTTTCTGGTAGATATATATATATAGGTGTATAGAGAAAGGTAGTGCTGCAGTAGGGATAACAGTAGATAACTGCAGATATAGATAGAAATAGATAGTTATGTATATATCTATATCATAAGATAGATACATATTTATTTAGATGGATTTAGTATACTGCTTTATCGTTAAATCAAAGCGGTTTAGCACATCAAACAATCGAGGTAATTGTGTGGTCAGTAGCATGCAGTGGAAGATGAAGAAGAGTGATGTGGGGTGCAGAGTGTTAGATTTTATCAGTGAGCTATATACAAAGTGAGCAATATACATATATACAAGATTAGAGCCATGTGTAAAGGTGATCTAAGATCCGGGCCTCTATAGCGTTGTAGATACTGCACATAGGAGTCAGTTCATGTGAAGTCCTTGTAGTATTCTGTAAATAGAGTTGTTTTGTTTTTTCTGAAGTCCTTTAGGTCTTTGGTTGATCTTAGGTGGTCAGGGAGAGAGTTCCATAGTGCGGGCGCTGCCAGAGAAAGTGCCCTTCTTGATGTGGCGTGATTTGTTTTGGCAAATTCCTTTGGTGTGCTGATGGTGTCCTAGGTTCCTTTTCTTCTTGGTCTTGTGCTGTGGTCGGTTTTAATGATTGGTTGTAGGCTGTTAGCTGAGAGGTTGTGTATTATTTTGAAAATGTTTATAAGTACTTTGAAGCGGATTCGAGAGCTGATTGGTTTTTAGAGTTTCCTCTATGAGAGCCGGTAACTCGTCCCGTCTAAAGACTCTGACCACCCTCGCTTGATCTTCTGGTTCTGCTAACTCTCCTTCTTCTAACTCATCCTGTACCTCCATGCCCTGCTCTCCATCCTCTGAAAAAGGACTCCCGGAGGCTATTGACTGCTCCTGCAAATGCTTTCCCTTTGCAGGGCTGGCAGAGGATGCATCCTTAGAGGATCCCTTGTTGCAGGCGTTCCGAAAAACACAAAGCCTTCCCAGTTCATCGTATGATGCGAGAAATGATTCAGGAGGAATGGGACATGCCGGAAGCGGGGTTTAAGGGTTCCAGGCTTATGTCTCGTCTATACCTTTTGGTAGATCAGGATCGGGAATTGTTTAGGTCTCCGAAGGTAGATACGGCGGTATCAGCAGTGACCAAAAAGATTACCGCACTTAAGGATGTTCAAGATAGGAAACTAGATACCTTGTTGAAACAGGTGTTTGACATCTGTGCACTTTCCTTGCAGGCATCGGTTTGTGGGACCTGGGTGGCTCGTGCCTGTCTCCGTTGGTCTCAGCATGTTCAGGGAGATCAATTGGATGAGAGTGAAGGGGAAGCATCCAAGTTAGAGTCAGGGACTGCTTACCTAGCGGACATTTACTATGACCTTATTAGGAGTCTGTCTAAGAGTATGGTGTCAGTGATAGCAGCCAGGCATTATCTTTGGCTCCGTAATTGGGAAGCTGATGGTTCCTCAAAAACGAGATTGGGTAAGTTACCCTTTAGGGGTAAGCTACTATTTGGAGAAGATTTGGATAAGTTGGTAAAAGATCTAAGGGAATCTAAGGGAGGAAGACTCCCAGAGGACAAGCAACAGCAGAGGAAACCTTTGCCTTCTAACAGAAATCAGCAGAGGGAATTTCGCCGTTTCCGCCCAACCCGGTTTGGATAATTTCAAAGGGGGCGTTTCTCTTATAGAAATCAAGGGTTTCGAGGATTTAGAGGGGCAAACAGAGGTTTTGCAGCCCCCCTCTCCCTCGAATAGTAGAAAGGCACAATGAAGCCAGAAGGGCCCAGGGAGAAGTGATACCCGTAGGAGGGCGGTTACGGGAGTTTTATCCTTCTTGGGCTCAAATTACTACCGACTGGTGGGTGTTGGAAATCATTCAAGAGGGTTATGCTCTCGAATTCCAACATCCAGTGGCCGATGCTTACGTTCAATCCCCATGAAAGTCCAGGCAGTGCAAGAAACCTTGGACTGACTGCTGAGACTCAATGCGGTGGTTCCGTTGTCAAAAGAGCAGTGCGGGTGCAGTCAATACTCCATTTATTTTGTAGTACCAAAAAAGGAGGGATCGTTTCGGCTGAGCTTGGTTCTGAAAAACGTAAATCGGTGTCTCTGCATATCGCATTTTCAGATGGAAACTCTGCGGTCGGTGATAGTCGTCGTAAGAGCAGGGGAGTTCCTCACTGCTCTGGATTTGTCAGAGGCTTATCTTCACATACCCATTCAGGAAGAGCATCAGAAGTTCCTCAGATTTGCACTTCCAATGGGTGATTTTTCAATTCTGTGCCTTACCGTTCGGGTTAGCAACGGCACCACGGACGTTCACCAAAGTCATGGTAGTAGTAGCGGAGGCATTGCAAAAGGAAGGAATTTTGGTGCATATTTGGATGATTGGTTGATATGGGCACTCTCGGCGACACATGTAGTGGGAGTAGACAATGTAATGGCCAATTTTCTGAGTCGGGTCAAGGTGGACCTAGCAGAGTGGGTGCTGCATCCAGAAGTCTTTGAATTGATAGTGGACCGCTGGGGGCTGTCGGTAATGGATCTCATGGCGACATTAGAGTCAGCAAAGGCAAACAGGTTTTTCAGCAGAAGGAAGGAAAGAATGTCAGAGGGCCTCGATGCTCTCATTCAAAGGTGGCCGGAGCGGCAACTCCTCTACGTTTTTCATCCATGTGTTTTAATAGATTGAGTTCTGCAGAGGATAGAGGTTCACAGAGGAATGGTGATTCTGATAGTGCCGGATTGGCCAAGGCGACCATGGTAGCGGGTCTGGTCAGACTTTTGGTGGATCGCCCCTGGCGTCTGCTGGTTCGGAAGGACCTCTTGTTCCAAGGGCCTATACTTATGCCCCAGGTGGATCGATTCTCGCTTACGGCTTGGCTCTTGAAAGGGCGAGGCTGAGAGCAAGAGGGTATTCTTCAGCCATCATTGCCACGATGTTAAAGGCTAGGAGAAGATCTATGTCATTGGCATATGTGCGTATCTGGCGGATCTTTGAAGCATGGTGTATGGACAGGAAGATTCAGGCTTTGAGTGCGACGGTCGCGCATGTGCTGGCTTTCTTACAAAATGGTTTTGACAAAGGTTTGGCAGCTGCTTCCTTACGGGTGCAGGCAGCAGCCCTAGCTTGTTACAGGGGAAAGGTAAAAGGGGAGACATTGGGGACACAGCTGGATGTGAAACTATTTTTGCGAGCAGTGTCTCTTCTGAGGCCGCCTTGTAGATCTCCATTTCCTCGGTGGGATCTGGCTTTGGTGTTAGACACATTAACGCACGAACCGTTTGAGCCATGGGTGAAGGTGTTGGATGAAGACTTAACACTCAAGACAGTGTTTTTGGTAGCAATTTCTTCAGCTCATAGGATTTCTGAGCTGCAGGCTCTATCATGTCGGAAGCCCTTTTTGTTTTTTTATGATAATAAGGTGGTTTTGAGGCTCGTGCCGTCTTTCTTACCAAAGGTTGTATCAGCTTTTCACGTCAATCAATCCATTTCTCTTCCGGTGTTTGTCGAGACGGAAGAAAAGTCTAGCTCCAGATCCTCCCACTCTCTGGACGTTCGCCGAGTGCTGAAGAGGTATCTTCAGAGAATGGTGAGTTTTAGAAGCACGGATAGACTTTTTGTCCTTTTTCGTGGACCGCAAAAGGGAGAAGCGGCTAGTAAAGCTTCCATTGCACGATGGATTAAGGAAGCAATAGCATCAGCTTCCATTCTAAAAGGGAAATCAGTTCCAGAGGGCATTAGGGCACATTCGACGAGGGCGCAGGTGACGTCGTGGGTGGAGTGCAGTCTAGTGCCAGCTATTGAGATTTGTAAGGCGGCTACTTGGTCTTCGTTGAATACATTTGTAAAGCATTATCACCTCAATGTGCAGGTGGAGAGGGATACGGTGTTTGGCGCAGCGGTGCTTCAGGCTTGTCTGGCGGGTCCCTCCCAGTAAGAAAAGGTTTTACTGCTCTGTTACATCCCTAGATGTTGGGACTAGACTGGAGAGACAATAAGGATGATGAAATTAGACTTACCTGCTAATTGTTGTTCCTTTAGGAACTCCAGTCTAGTCCCGTATCCCTCCCTTGTTTTCTGTGGTTGGCCTGAAGCACGATATCTCTGCTAAAGAAATGAAGAAGAAGCTAGGAGGAATGTATGGGTCATATAGACACATGAAACTTTGAAGAAAAGAGAGGGATCCAGGGGACCTCTGAATCCTTTGGGGAGCAGGGAAGTGTGGTCTTCCTTTGTACTTATGTTTAAGAACGAGTGCTATCATTTAGTTCAAACAACGGGAGTGTTTTGTTTCCCGTTAGTTAGTTAATTAAGTTTCCATAAAGTTCCATTTGTTATGTTCTTACTACTTGATTGTTGCTCAGGTGAGTCTGCTTTGTCAATAGATTACTGGGCAGAAGAGGCGGTCCCAGGAGTATTTGTACCAGTGTCGTCAAAAGAGTGACGTTTCTCAGTCTCCATAGCTGCTGGAGGAGGTGCATAAACCCCAGATTTCGGGACTAGACTGCAGTTCCTAAAGGAACAACAATTAGCAGGCAAGTCTAATTTCATCTTTGTAGCAACATTTTGCATTAGCTGTAGCCTTCCAATAAACCTTTTCAGCAATCTTATGCTGATTTACATGGTTCTCAAATTATTTTCTCATAAATAAGACCAGATTTGTCTTGATAAATACAGATTCGCATAAGCTATTTTTGTCACTTTTGAGACCTGCTTTTCCATTGTCGATGCTGAATCTAAAATTACCAAAAAATATCCACTTTTTAAAATATATTTTTTGTGTCTGATGTACATGATGAGGATTCTACCTCAGTTTGCCAACGTTCCTTTTTATTATTTTATTTAACTTATCATGCAGAAAAGCAAAAAAACACACTCAGGCTGCTTAAAACAATACACCTATCTGGAGAAATAATGTTTTGCCAAATTTATTAGCACCCTCCCCTCCCCCCCCCCCAAATCCTCTGATCAGTCACCCACCTCAAAAACCAGTACCTAACCAGCAACTCTCCCAACAAGCCCTTTACCCACTTAACAAGCCCCTTACTCGAGACACCCCCCCCCCCCCACAGCAAAACCCCAGAAAGATATTTTTCCAGGTAAATATACAATAAAATACTTTTCCCCATTGGTCTGCAGTTTCTAGAATGCATTACACAGTGTTGCTAAGGCAATTTTATTTTATTTATTTTTATTTAACAGGTTTTATATACCGGTTCAAAGTCATGTTTCCCATTTAGCCCCTTTTAAACTCTCTTTAATTAGTAATGTGCTTCATTAATTATGCAAAGTACACTTACTTCCTTAACTAATTAAACTTGCTAGCAGACAAAGCAATTGCAGAGGTTATTAGACCATCATAAGAGAAATCTTTCTGTAAAATATGTTTAGTAAGAGAGAATTCCCCTCATGGTATAATAACAAGACTCCACAGGAAGGGTGATGCTGGGTTCTTAAAGTGCTCTATTAGCGTAAGCTACCGGCGGTTTTATAGCAATTTACATCAATCTTAAGAATGCCAGTGGCCGCACTATTTGTGCTTTTTTTAAACATTCCACCTCAAAATCACTCCTGGGGCTGGCAGAGATCAGTAATCTCCAAACTGTGAAAAGCTTGTGTGATCCTGCTTGCCCATAAGCATTGGGCATACAGGTTTGGCTAACTGGAGGAGGGGGAAAAGGGTATCTTGAGTGAGAAGATGCAAGGCCAGATTTAAGGATTGCATTTTTAGTGTGGAAAAAGAGAAGCTATGGTTGCAAGGAATTGCATGAACCATGCTTTAGAGGCTTGCAGAAAATGCAGGTCTTGTGTGATTGATTGTCAAAATATGTGTGGTGAATATTTATATGTAGCACTGAGGGCTATGTTTACTAAACATTAGTGACACTATCTCCTTCAGCACCCATATTATTCCTATGGACATGGTGACATTGTGTGAGCTAGCATTTACAAAACATGACAGTGTACAGCAATGTGCCATCATTGCTGAACATTTCGGAGATTAAGGGTTTTATATTTGGTTCTGTGAGACTCACAGAAAGCTGCTGTGATCTCTGTTTTCTCAGTGCCAGGGTGTTCAAGGAAGCATCCAGCTCATCTGGGGCTGTTGAATCAGAAAATGGGGAATAGTCTAAGGGGCTTAAAGGTCTCTTGTCCCCTTCTTTATTCCAGCTTCAATTCTATTTTGTAAGTTATCACTGGATGTTAGTGTTAGGCGGCATAATATCATTAACTTTTTAAATAAGCCAAAAATTAAAACACAATTTGCTTGTCTTTAGGAAAGAAGTTTCTTTTTAAAATTACAATCAGAATTAAATTTATGTTGATTATTTTTTAAATAAAACATGAGCAAATGGCATGTGCTTGAGTGTCGCCTTCCTTCACAGATATACTCAGAATGAAAACAAAGATGACAAACATGTAACTTTTGCTTGGCTAGATAGCAAATAGTTTCTTTAAAAAGCAAGACTAAAGAATGAATGGGAATAAGATATTTGCTTAGTTGCCTATTCTAGGTTTATTCAAGTGTGGTTAAAGTTAGGAGCAAAACTAATGTGCTGTAAGTGTGTAAAGCCTGTGTGGTAAACGTCTGAGGAGCTGCATTTATGGTACAGGGCAAACACTGACCACATTCCCCATGTTACAGGCCTTGGCAGATAGCATGGCTGCACTTAGGCCAGGGCACCAAAATAATAGAAATCTCTTCCTTTGGCCATGCGCCCTGAACACTCCTGGCATCTAACTCTGATGACCATCACCCCCCTTTCAACAGTCCCCAACCCCCAGCATGTTCCTCCCTAATTCAAGAGACCCCTCCAACAAACCCTTCTAACTTGAGAGATCCCACCAAGCTCAAGAGGCCCCTCAACAAGCTCACCACTCTAGACATTCCCCCAAGTCCTCCTACTCACTGTATAGATGCCATGGTTCAAAATGGGAGCTACAACCCTTAATAGTAATCTGCTGGTACTACTGCTAGGGGGTCAATCTGCACTATGCTAATTGCTCCTTATATGGAAGGCTGACCCCTAGCCGTTTTACTGCAAGACTATTACTAGGTGTCGTGGATGCCATTTTGAACCCAGGCAGCTATGAAGTGGGAGCAGAAGGGGATCGCTTCCTCACCAAGCCACTAATCAACCAGAGATACTCCCTGGTAAATCCCAAGGGGTCAAGTGGAGTGGGGGTGGGTCTAGGATTGCTGATGTGGGGCCACTTCTTGGAGAGGGGTTATTGGGGGGGAGGGAGTCTATTGAGCAGAATGGGTTTTTTGGGCAGTCTTTTGAGTGAAGGGGCTTGTTAAATAAGATATGCCATACTGGGTCAGACCAAGGTCCATCAAGCCCAGTATCCTGTTTCCAACAGTGGCCAATCTAGGTCATACGTACCTAGCAGTATCCCCAAAAGACACAGGTTCCACAATGCTTGTATTGGGTCAAGCATTGATATCCTGGGTCCCTTTTTAATAATAGTTTATGGACCTTTCCTCCAGGAACTTGTCCAAGCCTTTTTTAAACCCAGCTACACTAACAGCTCTTACTACATCCTCCGGTAACAAATTCGAGTTTGATTACACGTTGAGTGAAAAAATATTTTCTCTCATTTGTCTTAAATAGTTTACCCTGTAGCTTCATTACATGTTCCCTAGTCTTTCTATATTCTGATAGTGTAAACAATCGATCTACATTTACCCGTTCCACTCCATTCATTAATTTATAGACCTCTATCATATCTCGCCTCAGCCGTCTCTTTTCCAGGTTGAAGAGCCCTAACCTTTGTAGCCTCTCTTCATAGGAATAGCCTTCCATCCCCTTTACCATTTTGGTGGCTCTTATCTGTACCTTTTCTAATAACGCTATATCCTTTTTAAGATACGGCGACCAGAATTGCACACAATATTCAAGGTGCGGTCGTATCATGGAGCGATACAGAGGCATTATAATATACTTTGTTTTATTTTCCATTCCTTTCCTTATGATACCTAGCATTCTATTTGCTTTCTTGGCCGCCGCTGCACACTGGGTGGAGGGTTTTAACATGTTATCCATGATGACTCCTAAATCTTTTTCCTGGGTGGTGGTTCCTAACGTGGAACCTTGCATCGTGTAACCATAGAGTGGGTTGTTCTTTCCTAGGTGCAGAACTTTGCACTTGTCCACATTAAATTTCATCTGCTATTTGGATGACCAGTCTTCCAATTTATCCAGATCCTCCTGCAGTTTTCCACAGTCGTCTTGGGTTTTAACAACTTTAAACAGTTTTGTGTCGTCTGCAAATTTGATAACCTCACTAGTTCTTCCCTTTTCCAGGTCATTTATGAATATGTCAAAAAGTAGCGGACCCAGTACAGATCCCTGGGGTACTCCACTATTCACTTTTTTCCATTGGGAAAATAGGCCATTTAGCCCTACCCTCTGCTTTCTATCTTTTAACCAGTTCCCGATCCACAATAGTACACTGCCTCCTATCCCATGACTTTTTAGTTTTGCCAAAAGTCTCTGATGAGGGACCTTGTCAAAAGGCTTTCTGAAAGTCCAGATACATTATATCAACCGACTCACCTTTGTCTACCTGTTTATTCACACCTTCAAAAAAACATATCAGATTAGTAAAACAAGATCTTCCTTGTCTGAAGCCATGTTGGCTGTCTCCCATTAGGCCACGACTATCTACATGCTGTGTAATTTTGTTCTTTATGATGGTTTCTACCATTTTCCCCGGTACTGACGTCAGACTCACCGGTCTGTAATTTCCCGGATCACCCCTGGAACCCTTTTTTAAAAATTGACGTTACATTGGCGACCCTCTAATCTTCAGGTATTACAGATGATTTTAATGAAAGTTCACAGATTACTAATAGCAGGTCTGCAATCTCATATTTCAGTTCTTTCAACACCCTTGGATGTATACCATCCGGTCCAGGTGATTTGCTACTATTCAGTTTATCAAATAGTTGTAATACATCTTCCCGGTGTAGCGATATTTCTCTCAATTCCTCTGCAGTATCACCTTTAACTACCACTTCAGTCTTGGGTAACATCCCTATATCTTCCTCAGTAAAGACCGAAGCAAAGAATTAATTCAGTCTTTCCGCTATAGCCTTGTCTCCTCTTACTGCCCCCTTTATCCCTCTATCATCTAATGGTCCAATTGACTCTCTCACAGGCCTTTTGCTACGAATGTACTTGAAAAAGTCTTTATTTCATGTTTTTGCTTCCATAGCAAGTTCCTTCTCAAATTCTCGCTTTGCCTGCCTTATCAATGCTTTGCATTAAACTTGCCAGTGCTTGTGCTGTTTCCAGTTTTCTTTGTTTGGCTCTTTTTTCCATTTCCTGAAAGATGCTTTTTTGGCAGCAACAGCCTCTCTGACCTCACCTTTAAACCATGCTGGCAGTTTTTTGGACTTTCTTCCATTTTTCTTAATGCATGGAATACAGCTGGTCTGGGCTTCCAGGATAGTATTTTTAAACAACACCCAAGCTTGATGTAAGTCTTTAACCTTTGCAACCACTCCTTTTAGTTTTTTCTTAACTATATTCCTAATTTTATCATAGTCTCCCTTTCGAAAGGGGTTGGAGGGGTCTCTTGAGTGGAGAATTTGGGGGGAGTCTCTTGAGCAGGGGACTTGTTGAGAGGGCTGCTAATCAGGGGTATTGCTGATCATAAGGGTCTGTTGAGGGGGGTGATTGTGCAGGTGGGCTGCTGAGCAGGGAGTTATTGCTTTGAGGCGGTTGTGGTATATTTCAGTCTGGGGACTGGCCTGCTATCTGACTGCTGGTAGTGCATCTGCATTTAATACCAATTCTTAAGGTGGAGTTCATGCAATCACATTATCTCAGTCCCTTCAGCTCCCTATGACTGCCCCAACCCATCCTAAGCAGTTTGCGATTGTTTTTACCGTTGGTACTAAAACACCCACTAGCTGCTCTGTGAGGTTTAATAAACTTGCCTTTAGTAAACTCTGTAATTCAGCATACTTGAAACATCCTTTTTGAGATTTATATGCCATGTAGCATACCTCTTTCTTAAAAATATTTATTCATGAAATAAATTGGCCAAAACATTGGGGGTGGGGGGGGGGCGGGGTTGAAGTTTCAAAATTGTTCCTGTTCATCTGAAGCCTAAAGTTTCTCACATGTGCTCAGAATTTGCAAAGAAAAGACCTGTGTAGGCAAAAGAGTGAAAATGACACTGCAGAACATTTACCCAAGGGTTATACTGGCCCTTAGCTTTTGTAGGATAGGGAGAGGGATACAGAGGTCCAACTTTAGTGAGCATGTTACACCTTGCGTATTCTGAAAGAGTAGGATGGAAGAGTGTAATTCCCCAACCCTCTTCTAAACTTGCTTTTTGAAATTACTCCAGTGTTAACAATCCGATAAGATGTTATAGGGTCCAGAAGGATCGATATTGCCCACCTGTTCATTAATCTCCTGGGATTTTTGTTTTTGGCTTCCACAGAACTGTAGCAATGAAATGCTTTTGATACTCGTATGCATCCCAAACCTCACACAAAATAGCTAGATTGCTTTAAAAGAACAATCACTTACAGGTTACAGCTTAAGTGCTGAAAGTAATTGATTACTTATCGATAGTGTTCTATGGCTAGAAATGATGTAGGAAGCAAGGAAGTGCAATGAGCTTTGCCTAGGGCACCATGAGAGATGATCCCATTTCCGTGAGATCACACATTACCTTCTCCTTGCTCAGGGCTCTAGTGAGTTTTGCTAGTACTGCAGCAATGTTTCAGGTCCTCTGACACTTGGACTCCTTATGCTCTCGTCACTTGCGCTTTAGAGGACTGTACATCAAAAAAGAGAGAGGTTGCGTGGTTTATCTAGCTGTTTTCACATAGTCAAACATTTAGAAGTCCTAATTCAAATTAAACTCCAATCTTTGGTTTGTGTTTAATAAGCAGATCCATGCTGACAGTTTAATAAGTGGATCTCAGCTAGTCAATTCAGAAATGATAACAAAGTTATAGCAAGTTCTCTGAATAGAACCTAAAGTCTCAATGGTAGAGTGGGATGGTTTCTACACTGTCTACAGATCTGATCTTACTGAATCTTAGAGCTCATTTTTATTTATGTCTTTGGTTCTAGGTATTACCACATTAATAGCAAACCACGTCTATGAAGCAGCATATTCCCTTCATGATGTAAGTCTGTGCTTCGCTTTATCTTTTTTAAACTCTACTCTACATTGGTTTTGAAAGAACAGTGGTCCAGATTAGGGTGCATTTCCCCTTTCTACCACTTGAAGTCATTCCAGCATAGGGGGCGCTCATACTTAACAAAAGAAGCATACTGTTGGGGGTTTTATCAGTTTGTTGTAACATGTTTTGAGCAGTTTATTTGGAAAAACATGGGCTAAATAAATGAAGATCATGATGATTTACAAAAATGTATCATAAAACAGCTATAACAAATAACCAGCCATTTATTTGTAGATACTTTGATCACTGGTAACAGAAGAGGAGCTCATGAAATGTGCCTTAGGTTTCTAATTTTGAAAACTTTGTGAGAACTTGTGATGGAATTAGTTACCACTGTTAACTAAAATCCTAGACACTTCTCAGACTTGTCTTTTCTGTTTTCCAAATGTTCACTCAATACGTTTTCTTTTTCAGGGTGATTGTGAATACAGTAGTGGAGACATGAATGACAGAAAGGTAAAACGTTTTAACTAGATTTACTTCCAGCTAGCCAAAGCTTTGATCTGCAAGAGAGCCTGTCTAACAGAGACATCCATGAAAAAGTTGTAAAATTCTCTGTATTTACTTCCAGATGTTTTATTTTGTTGCTTTGCCCCTTACACCTGCAAATTCTCTGTGCTCTCCTTGTCTACATCATGGCAACTTGCGTTCTGGAATAAAGCAGGAGTAATGAGCATAGCAAGCAAATTAAAAAAAGACAGCAACATCCAACACTCATACACATCCACTGTACAGTATAAGAATACATGAGAACACAAATGCCAATATAAATTAATTGTTTGCTGTGTACACCACCTTGATTGAAGGATAAGGCGGGATATAAATACCCTTTAAATAAATATAAATAAATAAATAGATGAACCATACTGTTGTATAAAAATATTTTTCAAATAAATCCTGGTACCACAGGAATGAAATAATTGAGGTCGGTACAGATGGCAGATACAGCCTCACGTACATTTTACAGAATTTATTGGTTACTTACCAAACCTCCTTCCAGATCACAGGGTTGTACTTGGATTTTGCCAAGTAAGGGTGTTGTTTTTTTTTTTTTTACTAATGGATGCTAAGGTGTAGCCCTTAATGAATGGTGTCAAAACCATGGTGTGTTACTTGCAACACTCCTGCGTTAACTGTCGGGGCATGGAAAGCGTGAGGAGCCCTGTTCCATTGTGTCTGCTGCATTAGTGCGGGTGCGGTCATGCTAATGCAGTTGGAGCACATAGTGAACACAGTACTGACTGCGCTGAGCTCATCGCGCCCACTCTCTGCCCCTACCCCCACTCGCACCTGTAATGCGGGTTGTACAGTTAGCGTGGGAATCATCCTGCGCTGTCATGACCCTGCGCTACCTGGCAATGCACATCCCAGCGCGCCTTTAGCACGTGTCGGAACACGCTCTGCCAGATATGTTTAAAAGACCCTCGAAATGTATAAATACTGTAGGATGGCTCTTTCTGGTTTCTGGATAGACATGTTGAATATTAGGCATGAAAAATAACTTTGAGCCTTTTATGAGCTTAATCAAATTTGACTAATTCATAAATACAGGCTCCCATTTCTTATATTCTAAAATCTTGTCCTTCTCTGACTCGCGCTCTGTACTGTATGCTTCTATATCTTGACTCCTGTTCCGTGTTGCCCCAAAGGTTCTTTTTTTATAAAGGTCTCATATGAACCTTTGAAATGATTGGGTATCAGCTGTAAAAAAAAGAGTTTTACATGGTTGATTAAGGGTTTTCTGGTGCTTAAAATGCATCCAGTTGATATGTTACAGAAAGTTTAAATCAAGCCTTTAGGGCAGTGGCTAAAATTCAAATTGAGGGCCCAGTGCATGTGGGAATCCACCTAAGAAGATATGTGATTGGCCATAAATGGGCCCCCTCTTTCTCTGGCCCCCCTGCACCGCAGGGGCAGTTTGGGTGGAATTTACAACACTGCTTCTGGGTTTTCATATGCATAAAAGTGCAGGTATTGCTTAATGGTCAGAGCAATAAGCAGTGGACTGACTTTAAATTTCACCTGCTATAATTCATGGTGTGATCCTTAAGTCACTTAATCTTGACCTACTCCTGAGTTCCGACTTGGACTGCTGGACCTTGTACTTCATGTTAAACACTATGGGCCCCTTACTAAAGTGCACTATGCAGTTAATGTTCATTTTAGCATGTGGTAATGGTTACTGTGGGTCTGCGCTAACTCTTACCATGCTAATTGTCATGGTAATGTCACATCGTGCAATGGAGTGGGGTCTGGGTGGGTTAGGAGAACACATTTCATTTAGCATGTGGACAGTTGCCACAGAGCCTTACCACCTCGTTAATGGGCAGCAGTAAGTGTCCCGTGGTAACCCCACAAGCATTCAACACACATTACGGGACATACTAGCCACGCCGCTGAGAGTTACCGTGGGGGCTTTGCACTTATCGCGTGTTAAGGTTTCTGCTAAATGCTTAGTAAGTGCAGGGTCTTGCCATGTTTTAGCAAAGGTTCCCCCATTGTATGCTGATTGTTCTTAGACAAACAAATTCATGATTGTAGATAATGAGGGAATCATTGATGTTGGGGGGGGGGGACACATTCAAAACATTTTAGCCAGTTAGCTGACCTGCTAACCAGCTAAAAAGCAATCATTTCAATATTCAGCAGCATTAACTAGTTAGTGCCACTGAGTCTCCCCACAGACTGCCAAAAAAATACCTGTTTAAACCCAGGGAGGTATGTGGGCAGAGCGGGGGCAGTGATAGCCGCTATGCAGTGAGCAGCGACATTCAGCTGAATGGCTGCCCTGACTAACCACTTTGCTCTGTATGGATAGTGGCCGAATGTTGCTGCTAATGGCTAGTGTCATTGGTGGCCGGCCAACCCAGATATTCAGCGGTGGAAACCGAATATGTTCTGCCACCCAATATCTGCTCTTAGTTAAAGCAGCAGTGGCTAAGCACTGAATATAGTCCCATTAGCATTTTAACTTTGGCATAGTCGTGAAATAGCCTCTGTAAGAGAGGAATCCAAATGTTAAATTCCATTGATTTTACATTTATGTAGAGACCCAGAATATGAGAGGAGAAAAATTACTTAAGGTTCAAGTCTGTTCAATTGCTTTTCTGTTGCAATAGGGATGCACATTCATTAGTGCACATTTGATTCGTCAATGTGCCTTAAAAATTTAGTGTGAACTAGATTGATTTAACGCACGTTAACACAAAGGGCCTAACATCCATTGCAATATTTTTTCTTTAAATGAATGTGTGACATGGATGGAAACAAATGTCTGATAACACAGGTACACTAAAAAAAAATTTTTTTAAACTGCCTCTAATGTTTCGATTGATTTTTACGTTTTTTGGTGCGCTGAATCCAAATCTGGTAACCAATTTGCTCCATCACGTACAGATTTTTTGCTACCTTGGGTTAGCAGTTTGAGGTGAACGTTTCAGATTGAGTGCGATCGAGATAAAAGTTTCTTGGATGAATTCTTTATACTAATTGTTTAGTAGTTATTCAAATAAGAATAAAGAAAATTGTAACAAGGCAGCACATAAGAATAGAGTAATGTCAACAAAACACACTGTGATGGTAGCAAAATTGTCTGCACTTAAAACAGCCACATACATGTGCACAAACATTGAGCATATAAGAGCGAGGTTAGACACAAAGCAAAGCAAAGAAATGTGCAAAAAATGTTGTACAGGTATGTATGTAAGAATAGAAAACGCAAACCGCACCATTGCAATACATGAAGACAAACACCCGATGGTGTGAAAATAAAATTCTAATAAATGAGATCCGACACTGTGGTAATAACTAGCAAATTTTTATTTCAAAGTTTAGTAAAAACACGATATTTGTCAACATAGTTTAGATTTTAAAGTCATTCTTAGGTCAATCAATCTCCTGGTGGGCCCGTTTCTTCTTCCCCCGAATGCTTCTCTTGGTGCGCTGCTTGGCGTATTTTTCATCTGGGGTTTCCCGCAGCAGCAACCAGCAGAAATCAGCCATCATAGTGGTGTTCCATCTTCCTTGGTACCTTCTCTCTGCGTCCTTGATGTCCTGGTGAAACCTTTCACCTTGTTCTTCACTGTACGCCCCCAAGTTTTCGGGAAAGTAGTTCACATGGGAGTGCAAGAAATGGACTTTCAGGCTCATGTTACAGCCTTGTTCTTTGAAGGCATTGAGCATCCTGGCAACAATATCCTTATAGTTCTCATCCCGCCTGTTCCCCAAGAATTTGAGAACAACATCCTTGAAGGAATCCTAGGCTTCTTTTTCCTTCTCAGACATCGTTTCAGCGAATGCTCCATCTGAAATGAGTTTCCTTCTATCAGGGCCAACAAACACTCCTTCCTTTAGCTCTGCTTCAGAAAGTCGGGGGAACTTTGAGCAAAGGTACCGAAAGCACTCACCATCTTTTGGAAGGGACTTGATGAATTGCTTAATGAGACCCAACTTAATGTTGAGAGGTGGTAATAGAATTTTATCACGAGGTACCAAGCTCTCATGAAGAACATTTTTCTCACCGGGTCTCAAATACTCCCGAATTGGCCAGTCTTTTTTCCCCCAGTGTAGGTCGCGGGCCCGGCTATCCCACAAGCAAAGGAAGCAGGGATATTTGGTGAAACCGGATTGCTGCCCTAATAGCATGGATAGAATTTTAAAGTCTCCACAAATCATCCACTTATGCTCATCATAACGAATCTTCTGAAGAATCAGGGCCAAATTCTCGTATTTTTCTTGGAGAATAACAGAGTGAGCAATAGGAACTGAAGCGAATGTGTTGCCATTATGAAGAAGAACACCTTTTATGCTGTCTTTTGACGAATCAATGAACAGCCGCCATTCAGCAGGATCATACTTGAGTTTAAACTTTTCCATCACTCCGTATATATCGTTGCAAAATACCAAATCTTCCTCTTTGCTGAAATACTTCAAAAATTGTGTCTCGCGGTTGCGCGGTACCAATAAAAAGTTGTTCCTGGTGACAATAGATTTTTCTGTTGAAGCCGAGAACCTAGCAGTTGGGCAGCATCTATTGGGAGTCCTAAATCCTGGACTAAATCATTCAATTCAGCTTGAGAGAAAAGTTCAGGTTTCGGATCTGGTTTAGTTTCAAACTCGTAAGTACTGGACTCATCGGGAAAAGCCATCTGATGAGTCTCATCATGATCAGAACCGTCCACACAAATATGATCCAAAGATTTTGGTGGTTCAGGCACAGGTACTTCATTGCTATGAGGCATAGGCCTAATTGCTGAGGGAAGGTTGGGGTAACTTATTACGTTCTTATTTTTTAAGTTGTATCCCTTCACAATGCAAGAGCAAAAATAGCAGTCACTGCTGTGGTCTCTTTGTTCACACCACATCATAGGTATTCCGAAACGAAATGCTTGTTTTTTACCTTTCATCCATAAGCGTAGATCTTCCTCACATGTCTTGCACACTTTGTGAGGAGCCCACGGTTTGTCTTGATCGCCTAACTTCAAACCGAAATAGGCGAAATATACTTTTTTAATAAATGCAGAAATGTTCCTCTGCCGCTTTTTCATGGTATATTCCCCACAAATAAAACAAAAACTGTCCGGAGAGTTGACGCAACCTCTGGCTCTGTGAGCCATCACAAATACACAGCAATGCAAACTACAACTGTAGTGAACCACTTCGGAATAAAGCTGGATTACGACTGAGCAAACAAAAGGTAATAATGAACTTGCAAGAAACTGAAATTTGACAGGAACGTTCATGTCGCAACCACCGTGTTTGAGCGAGCGAACGAGGTGAGGCGAACAGGAAAGAACATGCGCCAGCACGAGTACTGGATTTAGCCCCCCGCCTCCCAATTGTCCTGTTAATGTATAAAATGAATACAAAACACTCTAAAATATCATGAGGGAGTGTTTCTAGTTAGTTAACCATTACAACCTCTATTTTGGGCCAAGAAAATAAACTGCAGTCGGCTAAAAAGAAATTATGTGAACATTCCTTATATGGGTAAGAAATCTAATTTTGCAAGAAAACGTGACATGATGGAACATTTTGGCTATTTTTCCTGGATTCAGCACCCCAAAATCTATAGGAATCAGGTGCAAAACTGGAGGCAGTTTTTTGGTAGTGTACCTGTGTAATCAGGAAAATAGTTCAAAACTGTCTTCCATGCAGATCTCTATTAGTCCAGTTGCTCTCAACCAGTTCCTGAAGACACATTCATCCAGTCCGTTTTCAAGTTATTCACAATGAATATGCTGGAGATGGTGCATGCAAATCTGTCTATTACAGACCCATTGAGGATAGCCTGAAACCTGACTGACTGGATAGAAAGGGCAACGGCAAAAGCCAGAAGGATGCTTGGGTGCATGGGGAGAGCCAAAGGAGGTGATAGCGCCATTGCATCAGTATCTAGTGGGACCTCATTTGGAGTACTCACCTTCAAAAAGATATAAACAGGATGGGGTTGGTGCAGTGGGAGGCTACTAAAATGGTTAGTGGTCTTTGTCGTACGTCATTTGCCAACAGACTTAAAGATCTCAATAGGTATACTTTGGAGGAAAGGTAGGAGAGATGATAGAGATATTTAAATATCTCTGTAACATGTGCATAGGAGATGGGCTTCTTTCAAATGAAAGAAAGCTCTGGAACAAGGGGCATAGGATGAAGATGAAAGGGGATAGACTCAGGAATAATCTAAGAAAATACTTTTTACAGAAAGGGTGATGGATGCATGGGACAGCCTCCCAGCAGAGGTGGTGAAGACAAGAACTGAATCTGTATTCAAGAAAGCATTGGATGAGCACAGAGCATCTCCAAGGGAGAGGAAGGGATTGTAGAGTTGAGTATTTGGTATGGATGGGCAGACTAGATAGGCCATCTGCTCTTTACCTGCTGTCATTTTCTATGTTTCTATGTTTTTATGTCTCAAGGCCTGACTTAAGAATCACTGGGAGGAGTGGCTCAGTGGTTGGGACAGGTTACCTCAGGCCGGAGGGCTGGGGGTTCAATTCCCGCATGGGGACAAGTAACCTCAGGCCGGAGGGACTGGGGTCTCTAGTCCCATGGCTGCTCCTTGTGGCCTTGGGCAAGCCACTTAACCCTCCATTGCCTCAGGTACACTTAGATTGTGAGCCCTTCAGGGACAAGGGAATAAAAAGTACCTGTTAGTATATACATGTAAACCACTCTGATGCGTAAGTAAACGGCGGTATATCAAATGCATAAACCACCACTGCTATATACCCAGGCCAGTATAAGGTAGTGGGTGTTCTAGATAGACCTTCAAATTTATGCCCCTCCCCACCAATATTATGATATTTAAACAATACTGTAAAAATGCATAACTGGTAATCATGGGCCCGATATTCATCTGTCCGGATCTTCGGCGCATAGCCCTCCCTGCTGACCTCTAAACCAGATATTCAATGCCGCGGCAATGGCATTGAATGTCTGGTGATTGCCACCAAAGACGGAAGCCGCCAATGCTAACCAGGCAGCAGCGGTATTGTATGCTGCCCAGTTAGCTCTGGCACCTTAAAGAGAGGCAAGGAAAACCCTCGCCTATCTTTAAGGCGCAAATTGCTAACCAGACAGCATCCAATATCACTGCTGCCCGGTTAGGGCCATTCTCCATCTCCACTCTGTCCTGGAACACCCCCCAAAATGCCCCGATGCTAACCGGATAGCATGGGGCACATAGGGGACTTAGATGGGGATATTTAATGGCACTGACTGTGTTAGGCACAAGGGGAGCGGCAGCTCTTGCAGAACCAGACAGAAGACACAAGAAGCAAGAGCGATGATGACTACTTATTAAAGGTTGCTGTGTCATCATCACTCTTGCTTCTTGTGTCTACTGACTGTGTTAGTGCCGTTGAATATCCCCATCTAAGCCATTTACACAGTTTACTGGGCTGTAAACCATGTAAATGCCTATCTGACCTTTAGGGTATCTATAGTGAATATGTATAAAAGAGATTCTCCAGGAATAAGCAGGAAGTCAGCCCTCAAATATGGGCGACATCGGTCCGATGCAGCCTGCGCAGAGCGTTTCCCCAGTTTTCAAAGAAAGCCTTTGGGTCATGCTATCACACATGTGTGGTCTCCTTCTTGCCCAAAGGTGCCATTTTGCTCAATCTCCTTTTTTCCGTGGAGCCCACTGGATGTCTATCTTGTTTCCCCAGAAAAATCCGTACTAATTATCCTTAAAGTTAGTTTCCCAGTTTGTGTACTGGTTCCTCTTCCCCTCGAGCCGGCGCTGGCACCGGTGCTGTTTTCGACTCCTTTTGTCCTTTTTTGATTGAGGTTCACCTCAACCAGCATTTGCACCCTTTTCTGACTGGGGTCATCGACCCCATCTTGGTGTTCCCCCACCATGCACCCATTGGGTTTAAAAAATGCGACCGGTGCAGTCAAATCATGTTGGCTACCGACACCCATAACTGCTACCTGCACTGCCTGGGCCTGGAAAATGACAGCACCTCCTGAGACCTGTGCCAGGCCATAATGCCTAAGACCAATAAAAAGAGGTCAGAGTTGCAGGAAAAACTGTTCCCCAGATCCGATTCAGCACCAGCCTCCCCGATACCGAGCTCCAAGCCCAGCACTTCCCGTGAGGTCCGGGCATCCTCAAAGTCCCATGGCAGCAGCTCCTCCAAGAAAACCCTGGACCCCGAGAGAAGGAAAAGTCCTTGAAGTCTACCAACGTTGTACTGGAGAAACCCAGTAAAACAGCCCGGAGAGACTCTGGCAACTCCGAGAAGCACCCTACCAAGGTCCTCAAGAAGGATTCCTCAGCTGGCGGAGACCATGTGAGGTTCCTCGAGACTATAGTCCTCATTGAGGAAGCACTTATGAGATTGCCAGCACTGGGCCTGAGATCCTCTGTGCCCACGCCGAAAGCTGCAGAGCCTTCTGGCTTGGAAACCAGAATTGCGGCCCTGGAGCAGAACATCACTGCTATCCTGACCCTGCAGCAGGCAGCTGGTTTATCCACATCATTTGCCCCAATGACCAGGCCCCCAACTGTGGGGGAATCCCCAGTTGTCAAGTAAGTCTCGGCACCAGTCGAGGTCTCGGTCCCATTCATCAGGCATCTGAGTCTCCCCAGCCAGTTCCGTGACTCAGACCCCAGTCCTCCAGAGGCTGCTGGCCCCTCAGCATGGGCCTCGATGTAATGAGTCACAGGGCCTCAGACTCATCATCACCTCTTGATTCCAAGTGGAAGACCGATGACGAAGCATCCCCGGAAACCAAACGGCACAGAAATATTCCCTTGGACCCATCTTACGAGGTGCCCCAGTGAAATTCTCCTTTGGAAGATACGGCCTTCCATGACTTTATCAAGGATATGGTTAGAGCACTCTCGGTGGAAACCTAGGCAGAGGAAGATCCACACACCGAAGAACTGGATATTCTCCAGAACGAGTCTCCACCCAAGGAAACTCTCACGATGCCCATGCAGCCGATCCTCAAATGGCTGCTGTTCAGAATGTGGGAGATGCCGGCATTGGTGCCAGTGGTGAGTCAGCACCTCGACACCATGTACCGCATCTGGAAGGCCCGGGATTCCACAAACCTCAGCTCCCACATAACTCCATGGTTGTCAAGTCGACCATGCAGAAACTTAAGAGTCAGAAGACCCACTCCTCTGTTCCTCCTGGAAGGGATGCTAGAGCCCTCGACACCCTTGGGCGCAATTGTTACCAGAGTTCGATGCTGGGTTGCCGGATCCAAACCTATGAATTGTACATAGGCATGTACTTGAAGGCCCTAAGCAGGGAGTTGTCCAGGTTTTCAGTGGGGTTTGCCAGGGAACCCCTCCAAAGGTTTCAATCTCTGACCTCTGGGATCAAGAACTGCTCCTCTCCCAGGTGGCCTATGACAGCTTTGAGCCAGTGGCTCAAGTAGCAGTGGCCAGCATCAGTACCCAGTGCCAAGCCTGCCTACAGTCTTCTGACCTTGAGCAATGGGTCCAAGACAAACTGCTCAATATCCCCTGCACCAGGGAGAACCTGTTCAGCAAGCCTATGGCTGACAAGGCAGCCGAGATTGAGGCCGACATGGTGACTTGCCAGAAGCTCTCTAAAAAGACCTCATCCTTTCCCCATAAGAAACCATCAGGGAAAAGACCCTTGTTCCATAGGGAAAAGGGGCCCTTTCAACAGTTACCACTACCATTCCTTCTCGAGCCAGCAGCAGAGTTCTCACCCTAAAAGACAAGGCCATGGAGCTCAGAAGCCAAAGGCACAGATGCCCCAGATGCCAGCTCCTGCCCAACCCGGGGGTGGGGAGCTTTTGACTCCCAGGGCAGGGCCTCCCCTCCCATGGGAGACCTTCACCAGCCTAAGGAGGGCCATGTGGTGCTCTTTGCCCACAGGTGGGCCAATGTCATCTTGAACCAGTAGGTACTGCAGGTGGTAAGGGAGGGATACCTCCTCCACCTACAGCAGGTACCATCCAGGTTCTTCCTAGGAGAGCCGTTGTGACCTCTCCTTCACCAGACCCTTCTGCTTTCAGAGCTCACAGATCTGTTCAGGGACAACTTAGTAGAGCTTGTACCCAAGCACCTATGGGGAAAAGGCTTCTACTCCAGATACTTCCTTGAGCCAATGAGAACTGGTGGCCTCAGGCCCATTCTAAACCTGAGAAACTTAAACAGGTTTCTGGTGAGGGAGAAGTTCAATATGTTCTCCTTTGGAACACCGCTGCCTTAGCTCCACCAGGGAGATTGGCTGTACTCCTTGGATCTAAAGGATGCGTACACACATATCCTGATACACCCCTCCCACAGGCAGTACCTATGGTTTGTGATGGGAGGAGGACACTACCAGTACAGGGTGCTACCCTTTGGCCTGGCCTCCTCGCCAAGGGTCTTTACAAAATTTCTGGTGGTGGTAGCTGCCCACCTGTGCCTACAAGGAGCTTTCATCTTCCCCTACCTAGAGTTCATAGGTGCTCAGATGGACACATTACTGGTCAAGGCTATCCTCTCAAGAGAAAGGGCAGAACACCTCAGGCAACTGGCAGGAAAGGTACAATGCTTCTGGTCAGTGCTGGCTTGACTCCTTCTCTGCCTGCTGGGCCATGTGGCCTTAACAGTCCATGTCATGCACATGTGGAAAGCCCAGTAATGCCTCCTCTTACAGTGGACTCAAGCCAAAGGCAGGCTACGGGACAGGGTCAGGGTTACCTGCCAACTGGTGGAGTTCCTCAACTAGTGGCAAAACTTGCACCATCTCTAGGCAGGAATGCCCTTCCAGGCACACATACCTCAGAGGACCCTGACCACAGATGCCTCCCTCCTGGGTTGGGGAATGCCACACACAGGCAGCTGGTCTCAGGAGGAATCACTCTTACAGATCAATCTCCTGGGCTCAGGGCAATTTTTTTGGGCCTATGAGCGTTCTGCCACTGCCTGTGACACCAGCCCGTACAGGTCCAGATGGACAACTTGGTCACCATGTTTTATATCAACAAGCAGGGGGGCTTGGGTTTGTATTCCCTCCTCTCCTATGCAGCATGCAACAGCATGCTCTTGCAAGCAGTGTACCTCCCAGTTCTCCTATCTTGAACTCTTGTTCTAGAATTTTCTTTCTACTGAAAATATCTGCTTCTTATGCATTATTTATCCCTTTGAAGTATTTGAATGTCTCCATCAGATGCTCTTTCTTCTTTATTTGAAGCACATTTTATAAGATAGGATGTGGAGATCAGAATTGGGATGCTGAGGTTTTCACGTTTACAGTTGGCTGGTATTTTCAAAATGGCTCAGAATAAGGAGATGCAGAGACAGTCTGCGTGCAGCAGAGGGATCCACTTCACAAATATGCAGATAGGAAAAACAGGCAGGTGCAGCTGCCACTGGGCCATTTTGCACATTTAGACATGCTGATGCTCTTAATTAGCTCTAGGGAACTTTGTCTCGACCTTCTTTCAGGTTGGACGGGGAATAAACATTTGGGGATTAGGTGAGCACAAGGAGATGTGTTTTACGCTGGCTTATTGTGATGGCATGGCGGTTCCTGTGCTGTTTTTGGTGCATGAGTAGCAATGCTACAGCTCAGTCTTCCCTGTATGAGAGTTAATGTCACAGGCCCAGCTGGCCAGGGGAGGATGTGCATGTACCTGTGTACGTGTGGGTGGGTGTGGGTGAAGAAAGAAAAACCCAAACTCAATCTCTGGAAAAGTATAGGCTACAAATACTTATAAGTTGCATGTTTACGCTGTTCTCTTTTAGCTTACCTATTGGATCCTTTTATGAAATATTATGTGTAGAGGCATAAAAGACTTTTCTAGAAATACTGTTTTCATTAGTCACACATCTTCACGCTGCTGTCCAGACACAGAACCTGCTGTACGCAGTCTGCACACATCATCTGGTTTCCATCTGCTCTGTTCCAGGGTTTCATTTCCTGAAAAGCTCTGACCAACCAGAGACAGATGGGGGGGGGGGGTGTAGGGGGAGTACTTGAGGTTGTCATATTTTTAAGTAAATTGCCCTCTCTTTATTTACCCCTTATGTAGCTCTTCCTATTGGATTCCCATATTATTGGCAATTTCCCCACTAATACAAATGAAGGAATTTTGGCAGTTTTCTCACAAGTGTAGTTTTCCTGCATAGGTTTTTTATTTTTTTTTGGGGAGGGGGGGTGTCAAGGAGTAGTGAGGTCATATTAGCAGTGGGGGGAGAGGAGCCAATTCAGCATCTGCACTTAGAGCTTTTGGAGAGAAGCAGTTGCCACCATAACCCACCCATACTATGCCAACGAGTTTTCCCAAAAGAAGAACTTATTTATTTATTATTTAATTTAAAGCCACTTATATTCTGAAACCTCCAGCTGAAAGACTGGCCAAGGCACAGAACAAATTAATAAGTCATCGATAATTATTGATAAGCCATTTAGGAGGGGCTCTTCAAAGTGTTTTAGCCTTATTTCAAAATGTGCTGAGCCCAGTGTTTAGCGGCTCTAACTGGTTAGTGTCACTGAAGATCACCATAAATAACATAAAAATGCCGGGCTAAAACCAAGGCGTTCTGTGGGCGGAACCAGAGCACTGAAAATCTGGGCTTAAATAAAGTGCTGGTAATTAGCTGCTTTATTTAGCATAACCACCACCGCCGAATCTGCCCCCCTTAGAGAATAATTGGTTTCAGTCCTATATATCAGACCACATACAACAAGTACAGATTGGCCAACAAGCATCTTCAACTTTTAAACAAGAACAGGGTATTCCACAAGTGTCTTCCCTGTCTGCTCTACTATTTAATCTATACCTTCAACCAATTTGTAATATCTTTAAAAAATTCAGAGTTGGATACCATATATATGTGGACGATATCATGAAATATAGATATAAGAAATCCCTCTCAAAATCAATTATCCTCCTGCCTTGATGAAATCAGTGAAATGGTTGAAATCACATAACTTAAAAATAAATTACAATAAAACAAAAGTCCTATACATGAGCAATAATCAAAACATAACCATTCCACCAACAATTACAATACAGGAACCTGACCTAACATATCTTGGAGTTATTATAGACCAATCTCTCAATGTAGCTTCACATATAAAATTAGTCACTAGATCTATCCAACACTTAAAGCCACTAACTGACAGTCATGATTTTAGATCAGTGCCCCAAGCATTGATTACACCACACTTTAACTTCTGTAATAGCATTTACAAGTTTTGCCAAGAAGGATCACTAATCAACTTCAAATGGCCCAAAAAGCTGCAGCACGTATATTATGCAAAGCGCACAGCTCAGAACATATGACACCCCCCCCCCCCCATTCGTTATAGATTTCATTGGTTACCAATTACAAGCAGGATAAAGTATAAACCACTAACGATCACCTTTAAACTCTTTAATAACATTGCCCCATCATACCTTTCTACCCTAATTAACACACCCACTATTGACAGAATCAGAAGAGGATGCTCACAAAACACAACAATTGTTCCCTCAGACTTTCGTAAAATGAACAGATCCACATGCAACAGGGCCTTCACCTATGTTGTCCCTCCCTACTCTGTGGAATGCCCTACCAGATTCATTAAGAGCTATTAAAGACCTACAAACATTCTGAAAAGAAATAAAACACATTGATTCATTGAATATTATGGTAATACATGAAATCAGTGATATTTACCCAACCTAGTAACAATTACATACTGCCCCAATTTACACACAGAAGAACAACTAATGAATAATCAATGAATAATACTGTAGCAACGCAAGATTTACCATTATACGAGGGTTGCTCAGAAAGTAATGCCCTACATGTATTTTCTCAGTCCAGAATGAAGATAGAGGTGTGAATTGAAAGGGTAGTAACTTGGAACTTCAAAGGACACATGTGTGTAATTTTACAGTCGTCCGACAAATAGCGAGGCGGTAGTGATCCTTCAAATGGCATCTGTGAGTGACCCACGGTACAAACAACGAGCTATAATTGAATTCTTGGTGGAGGAGAAATTAAGTGTGAGAAACATTCACAAACGATTGTGTGCTGTGTATGGAAGTTCTGCGGTAGATAGGAGCACCGTTGGACAATGGGTAAAGAGAGTAAAGAAAGAGGGTAAAGAAAGGCTTCAGGAAGTGGTAAAATTGAACTGGAAGATCGGCCGCAGTCTGGGCGTCCTGCCTCAGCCATCAGTCCAGACAAGTTGCAGCACGCTGATGACATTATTCATGCGGATCGGCGCATCACGAGTCAGGTATTGTCCGTACAGCTTTCCGTCGCTGGAGGTAGTGCAATGGCAATTATTGACTCTTTGGGATAAAGGCTTCCTCCTCAGCTTCAAAACGCTCTGACAAATCAGGGCAAATGTCTTTCCTTTGGCGTTTGTATTCTGTTGTGGGACTTCATAACATAAGAACATAAGATATGCCATACTGGGTCAGACCAAGGTCCATCAAGCCCAGTATTCTTTTCCAACAGTGGCCAATCTAGGTCATATGTACCTAGCAGTTTCCCCAAGGGACACAGGTTCCACAATGCTTGTATTGGTTCAAGCATTGATATCCTGGGTCCCTTCTTAATAATGGTTTATGGACCTTTCCTCCAGGAACTTGTCCAAACCTTTTTTAAACCTAGCTACACTAACAGCCTTTACTACATCCTCCGGTATCAAATTCCAGAGTTTGATTACACGTTGAGTGAAAAAATATTTTCTTTTATTAGTCTTAAATAGTTTACCCTGTTGCTTCATTGCATGTCCCCTAGTCTTTCTATATTCTGATAAGGTAAACAATCAATCTACGTTTACCCGTTCCACTCCGTTCATTAATTTATAGACTTCTATCATATCTCCCCTCAGCCATCTCTTTTCCAGGTTAAAGAGCCCTAACCTTTTTAGCCTTTCTTCATAGGAGTATCCTTCCATCCCCTTTACCATTTTGGTGGCTCTTCTCTGAACCTTTTCTAAAATCGCTATATCCTTTTTAAGATACGGCAACCAGAATTGCACACAATATTCAAGGTGCGGTCTCACCATGGAACGATATAGAGGCATTATAATATCTTTTGTTTTATTTTCCATTCCTTTCCTTATCATAGCTAGCATTCTATTTGCTCTCTTGGCCACTGCTGCACACTGGGCCGAGGGTTTTAACATGGTATCCACAATGACGCCTAAATCTTTTTCCTGGGTGGTAGTTCCTAATGTGGAACCTTGCATCGTGTAACCATAGTTTGGGTTGTTCTTCCCTAGGTGCATAACCTTGCACTTGTCCACATTAAATTTCATCTGCCATTTTGATGCCCAGTCTTCCAATTTATCAAGATCCTCTTGCAATTTTCCACAATCCTCTTGGGTTTTAACAACTTTAAATAGTTTTGTGTCATCTGCAAATTTGATAACCTCACTCGTTATTCCACTTTCCAGGTCATTTATGAATATGTCAAAAAGCAGCAGACCCAGCACAGATCCCTGGGGTACACCACTATTCACCTTTCTCCATTGGGAAAATTGGCCATTTAGCCCTACCCTCTGCTTTCTATCTTTTAACCAGTTCTTGATCCACAGTAGTACACTGCCTCCTATCCCATGACTCTTTAGTTTTGCCAAAAGTCTCTCATGAGGGGGGGGCGGAGCCTGATGTCCAACGGGGTAGACGCCTTGTGCTGAAGCTCCCGAGAGGCCTACACAGAATCCTGACTGAACTCCTGCAAAACTTCACTATTTTGCTTTAAAATCGCCGGGGCGCATCGGAGGGATGGCGGGACCTAAACCACAGCGCCTAGATTTCGGCTCCCCCACTTCGTCGCACGGCAAACGCTCCAAAACGGAACTGCCTTCCCCGCATAAGATGGCGCCGCTCTGTGAGAGCCCTGAAATGCAGCGGGTGATACTCGAGGAGATTCGTGGTGTAAAGGAACTGGTACAATCCAACGGAGAAGCGATCCGCGCCATGCGTGAGGACCTTACCATGATGCAGGAAAGGCTCGAGGGCCTCTCGTTGCGCCAAGACAAAATGGCGGAGACTCTTGAATCGCACGCGGTGCGAATGGGGAAGATCGATAAAGCTGAACGCCAGATTTTGCTCCTTCAAAAGGAACTTGAAGATAGCAATAATAGAGCTCGTCGCAATAACATTCGACTCATTGGAGCTCCAGAGGGCGTAGAAGCAGGAGATCTGCGGGAATATCTGGGCCATATTCTACCCTCTCTATTGAAGACGACGTTTCTTAAGGACCTGGAGATAGACCGGGCACATCGTGTCCCCACTAATATGGCGCTCAACCGGACGACTCCCAGGCCCATCATTTTTCGGCTACTGCGCTATCAACAAGCTGAGCAAATTCTGGCTGCTGCCCGGGCTAATCATCACCTCGAGATAGATGGGCATAAAGTGTCTTTCTTCCCTGATCTCTCTAAGCCCACGATGGACCGCCGAAAGAAGCTTCTTGCTTATCGCCCTCGCCTTCAGCAACTGCAGGCCCGATTTGGTCTCCTGTATCCGGCAAAGCTACGCGTTACGCTGCATAACCATACCAGGACCTTCGAGGATCCTGACCTCCTCGCTGCATTTTTGGACTCTAAAGAAGCTGAACTGATGCGTTGATGTTACCATCAAGCTGTGTTGCTGTTCAAAGCTCTCTTAACTCTCTACCTCATTGGGGCCTATCGCAGTGATTTCGCTGCGGACGCGGTTGGACTGCTCTCCTGACCTACTTCTTTGAACCGCCATCCTGCTTCTCTGCACCCTTCGGTGGCTCCCGGGACTTGTTCCTGCTGCAGGGAGTATGGCCAGTATCGGGCCTTCTCTGGGGCTTCCCCCCGCAGACTCATGGTCGCCAGTAATAGTTGGGGTTTTGCTTCTTCTTTAGTGCATTTCGGTGCCTGTCTCTTTTTTTTTTGGGGTTATTTATGCTTTCTACCAAAAGTTTATTATTTCATGTCGTGTGTACAGTCATTTGCTACCAATATGCATAGTTTAGGGAATAATGTGCAACTTCATGTTCTCTCAGAATTTGTATATTACTAGATGGCTTTCTGTAAGCTCTTATCATTGAATGTCAAAGGTATCAATAGTCCAATCAAAAGGAAGAAAATTCTTAGCTATTTGAATACGGAGCATGCTGATTTAGTACTGCTTCAAGAAACGCATTTAAATGCTAAAGAAACACTAAAGCTTAATGTCAAGCCTTATGCTGTTGTGGCGTATTCTCCCGCTGTTGCTAAACGCTGTGGTGTTGCCATACTTGTTAAGAAATCCCTGCAGGCCACCGTGCTAGATATTAGCTCAGATAATGAGGGTAGATGGGCTCGCGCTCATCTCAAAGTGGGGGATCTAGAATTCACGTGTATTTGTATTTATGCTCCAAATGTTGACAATCCTGGTTTTTTTGCTAAAATTGCACAAGCTGCGCAAGCCTCCGCTCATACCCCACTAATACTGGGAGGAGACTTTAATCAGGTCCTCGACCCTTTGGTGGATCGGCAGCCGCCTAGAACCTGTGGTCCACCCAAGAGTCTCTCCATACTTACAGCTATGATCGCTGATTTGGCTTTGGTGGACATATGGAGGTTATTGAATCCTTCTGATTTGGATTTTACCTTTTTCTCCGCTCCTCACCAATCACAATCCCGAATAGATTTTTTTCTTTTATCTAAAACATTGGTATCGCAGATTGGTATGGCTAAGATTCACCCCTTGCACATTTCAGACCATGCTGCCATATCTTTTACGATACACACTGCTGCGCAAAATGCAAGTCCCCGAGCATGGTCTTTTGATAGGTCTCTCCTAGACCAACAGGATTTTCAAACTGTAATACGGGCTGCCATACAAGATTACTTTCATTTTAACTCTCCCCTTGACACAACGAACTGGGCCTGGTGGGAGGGTTTTAAGGCGTCTATTCGAGCCACGGTGACTAGTTATCAAATCCGTCTTGGGAAACAAAGAAGGCAACAATTGGTGATCCTTGAACAACAGATACAGGCTGGTGAACGTATTCTTACGTCCCGAACAGACCCATGTGTTCTGCTTCGTTTGCAACGTCTCCGTTTTCAGTACAACAAGATTTTGCATAATGCCGCTGTTAGAAATATAGCATCCCAGCAGGGATTGTATTACCGGGAAAATAATCGCGCTGGTAAACTACTAGCTAATGCTTTGAAGGGGAAAAAAGAAGCCAAACGGGTAGCAGCTCTCCGAAGCCCATCTGGGAATGGCCTTGTCACAAAAGATCATGAGATTTTAGAGCTTTTTCGCGATTTTTATGCTAGCTTGTATAAATCTGAATGTGAGTTTGTTCCTGAACATTTCGACCGCTTGTTAGCTGGTGTACAGCGTCCTACTCTCTCGGCTGAGGAATGCACGGCCCTTGATCATTCGTTTACTCTTGTGGAAATACAGGATGCAATTAAAAGATGTGCCTCCGGCCGTGCTGCGGGTCCAGACAGCCTTCCGGCTGAGTTCTTCAAAACTTTCAGCTCTGATCTGGCCCCGTTTTTGCAGCAATACTTTACTACCCTAGTAGCCGACGGATCCTCCCTTGGTTCCTTTTCAGAGGCCAACATAGTGGTCTTTGAGAAGGAGGGGAGAGACCCACACCTGACAGCCAATTACCGACCCATCTCCCTGCTTAACGCAGATTATAAAATCTTCGCTACTATTCTTTCTACTCGGCTCTCTCACAAAATGACCACTTTAATACATCCAGATCAATGTGGATTTATTCCCGGCAGATCAACTGCTGATAATGCCAGGACTCTTTGTCATGTACTAACTAATATGGCCTCCCACGATCGTCCATTGGTTGGCCTTTCCCTAGATGCCGAAAAAGCCTTTGACCGGCTAGAATGGCCATTCCTATTTGCGACCCTCCGTTGGTTTGGTTTCGGCGATAATTTTCTCCGTTGCCTTCAAGTGCTATACTCTCAACCAACTGCTAGTGTCTGTGCCAACACATTGAAGTCCCAGCCATTTTTACTGCAAAGAGGCACCCGTCAGGGGTGCCCACTTTCCCCCTTACTTTTTGATCTTGCGTTAGAACCCCTAATCCTGTTAATCCGTCAGTCTCCACATATCCACGGCGCTCCCTTTCCCCGTCGGGATATAAAAGTCTCAGCGTATGCAGATGATCTTATGCTTTTTGTTTCCTTAGACTCCGTATCTGTTGTTCTGGATCTAATTGACCGCTATTCTCAACTTTCAGGTTACAAAATTAATTGGACCAAATCAGTCGCCTTTCCCCTAAACCACCAGGTTCACCAAGCAGACTTGCAACCCTTTCCTTTTGTATGGCAGCCCCGTATGGTAAAATATTTAGGGGTACATTACTGTTATCCTCTCGAAGAAACCGTCGCTTTTAATGTCAAAAATTTAATCACCAAGGTCCGTGAGCTCACCCAGCGTTGGTCTCCACTTACTCTTACGTGGTGGGGCCGTATGGATACCATAAAGATGATGATTGTTCCCAAGGTTAATTATGTCTTAGAAATGTTACCGTGCCTTCTCCCTCGACACACCTACAAAGATATCGAGGGCCTGTTGATCAGATTTTTGTGGCAGAACAAACCGCCTAGAATAGCGAAACATAAACTTCAGTCAGATAAGGAACATGGTGGGATAAGATTTCCTGATTTTTTCAACTATCACCTCTCTTTTCTTCTCAAACAGGGTGCCCGTTGGTTGGACGCTTCTTTCCCGTCCAGACCAATATGGTTAGATATAGAAGAAGACCTCTGTAAGCCCATTCCACTTAGCTATCTCCCTGGAATGACTTTCCCACTGGATGCCCACTATCCACCAATGCTCCTGGATACACTTCGCTCCTTCAATGTTCTCATCAGCTCCCTAGATTCCCTAGCTTGCCCACTAGATAGGCTTCCAATTTGGCATAATGCTCGATTCCAAATTCAACATAAGCCGGTGGCCTGGAGTCCCTGGTATTCCAGAGGCATCTGGACTCCCAATCAACTGTTTCACAATGCTCGCTGGAAGTCCATTAATGAGCTCCATTGTGAGTTTGGCCTTCCTTCTAAATACTATTTTCAACTGCTTCAGTTGCAGCACTGTCTCAAGAGTGCTGGGGTTTTTCCCCCACTAACTCCTCATGACCAAGGGATAACTGAGGTGGTCTCCTTTATTGGGGCTCAGTCCGGTGTTGCTTCCACCTTTTATAAAACTCTTTGTGCTCCTCAGAATGCTGTCCCCCCTTCTGCACAGCAGACTTGGGAGCGAGAATTGGGTGTAACTCTAACCCCTGAACATTGGAACCTCTTCTGGAGCAAAGTGGTTCGTGTTTCCCGCTCGGCTTCCTTAACCCAGACGCTTTTCTTCTTTGCCCATCGCTGTTTCTATACCCCTGATAGACTGGCCAAATGGACTTCCACTCTGAGTAATCAATGTTGGACTTGCCATGCAGCTACAGGCACCCTCACTCATGTCATGTACGAATGCCCCGCACTACAACACTACTGGAGCCGGGTCTGGGGTCGTATTCAATCTATCTTACACTTTACTGAACCACTCTCCTGGAAAATAGTGGGACTCCGTTCTGCAGCGGGCATCCCCTCTCTTCCGAAGTCTGCTTACTTCCTCCTTGACTTTCTAATGGGTATTGCCATATCGTTAATCATGAAATATTGGAAAAATAGCTCTTCACTGAGTCCTCTAGAATGGTGGAATTGTGTCTGTCTATATAGTAAGTTTGAACAAATTCCTCGTAGGGCTACCCCTTCCCTTCAGGCCCGCTACCAGGTGTCTAAATGGAAATTACTCACAGATTTCGTGCAGTCGGCCAAATGCTCGCACTTGACTGTCTAGTTATATCTCTCTCTCGATCCATAGTATATCATGACTGTTATGTTTATGTTCTAACATAATTGCTATGGACCCCATGCCTGGGTTAATATCTTTTCTTTTCTTTTTTTTATTATCTAGAGAAGAAGCATAGGGGGGGAGGGTTGATGGGGTTATTTTCCGGTTTATTCCATTTTATTTTGATGCAATCATCCTTGTTTTATTACTGTGTGTATTGTTATTGTTATAAAATGAAAATAAAAGTTTAAAAAAAAAAAAAAAAAAGTCTCTCATGAGGGACCTTGTCAAAGGCTTTCTGAAAGTCCAGATACACAATATCAACCGACTCACCTTTGTCCACCTGATTATTCACTCCTTCAAAAAAACATAACAGATTAGTAAGACAAGATCTTCCTTGTCTAAAGCCATGTTGACTGTCTCCCATTAGGTCATGACTATCTATATGCTGAGTAATTTTATTCTTTATGATGGTTTCTACCATTTTTCCTGGTACTGATGTCAGGCTCACCGGTCTGTAGTTTCCCGGATCACCCCTGGAACCCTTTTTAAAAATTGGTGTTACATTGGCGATCCTCCAATCTTCAGGTATTAGAGATGATTTTAATGATAGTTCACAGATTACTAATAGCAGGTCTGCAATCTCATATTTCAGTTCTTTCAACACCCTTGGATGTATACCATCTGGCCCAGGTGATTTGCTACTCTTCAGTTTATATAATAGTTGTAATACATCTTCCCGATGTATCGATATTTCCTTCAATTCTTCCGCACCTTTAAATACCACTTCAGTCATGGGTAACATCCCTACATCTTCCTCAATAAAGACTGAAGCAAAGAATTCATTCAGTCTCTCCGCTATCGCCTTGTCGCCTCTTAGTGCTCCTTTAACCCCTTTATCATCTAATGGACCAACTGACTCTCTCACGGGTTTTTTGCTACGAATGTACTTGAAAAGGTCTTTACTTCGCGTTTTTGCTTCCGCAGCAAGCTTCTTCTCAAATTCTCCCTTTGCCTGCCTTATCAATGCCTTGCATTTGACTTGCCAGTGCTTGTGCTGTTTCCAGGTTTCGGCGTTTGGCTTTTTTTTTCCATTTCCTGAAAGATGCTTTTTTGGCAACAACAGCCTCTCTGACCTCACTTTTAAACCATGCTGGCAGTTTTTTGGACTTCCTTCCACTTTTCTTAAAGCGTGGAATACAGCTGGTCTGGGCTTCCAAGATAGTATTTTTGAACAACAGCCAAGCCTGATGTACGTCCTTAACCTTTGCAACTGCTCCTTTTAGTTTTTTCTTAGCTGTTTTCCTCATTTTATCATAGTCTCCCTTTCGAAAGTTAAAAGGTAAAAAGCACTGTTGTAAATAGATCACGCTAATCAACACACTTGCACCCACGCACCCTCACTGTACATAAACTAACTCACACACACTCCACTACCACTGATTGTTTGATGTGTACACCACCTTGATTGAAGGATATGGTGGGATAGAAATACCCTTTAAATAAATAAAATAAATAAAAAGGTAGTACTGTGGATTTCCTTACTATCCCTCCTCCACTAATTAAATCAAAGGCGATCATGCTATGGTCACTTTTGCCAAGTGGCCCCAACAACCTTATCTCTTCACTAGATCTGGTGTTCCACTAAGGACTAGGTCTAATATGGCTTCCCCTCTGGTCGGTTCATGAACCAGCTGCTCCAAGAAGCAGTCATTTATTTCATCTAGGAACTTTATCTCCCTAGCATGTCCTGACGTGACACTGACCCAGTCGATACCGGGGTAGTTGAAATCACCCATTATTATTACTGCGCTGTAACTTTTGTTAGCTTCCTTGATTTCTTTGAGCATTTCATCATCCATTTGGTCATTCTGGCCAGGCGCTCGATAGTACACCCCCACTGCCATTGCCTTCCCCCTTTTACATGGAATTTCAATCCATATAGATTCTACAGCAGGTTTTGTTTCCTGCAAAACTTTAATCCTTTCTGACTCAATGCCCTCTCTAACATAGAGAGCAACCCCTCCACCAATTTGATCAGCTCTATCATTACGATATAATTTGTACCCAGGTATCACAGTGTCCCACTGGTTGTCCTCCTTCCACCATGTCTCTGATATTCCAATCATATCTAACCTTTCATTTAGTGCTATATATTCTAACTCTCCCATCTTATTTTTTAGACTTCTAGCATTTGCATACAAGCATTTTAGAGAATGTATTTTATTCATATTAATTTGGCTATTGTTAGACATGGGTAATTTGGGATCTTTAAGCTCTGTCTGCTCCATACTTGAGGGCATTTGGGCTACTTTACTCTTTTGTGGAACCTCTCTGCTTTTGGTAGTATCCTTCAAAGATACATTCTTCCGAACCATCTGCTCTTGGGTGATTGTCGGCTTTCCCCTAATATCTACTTTAAAAGCTACTCTATCTCCTTTTTAAAGGTTAATGCCAGCAGCCTGGTTCCATCCCGGTTAAGGTGAAGCCCATCCCTTTGGAAGAGCCCCTCCTTTCCCCAGAATGTTCCCCAGTTCCTAACAAATCCAAATCCCTCATCTCTGCACCATTGTCTCATTCATGCATTGAGACTCCGGAGCTCTGCCTGCCTTTTGGGTCCTGCGTGTGGAACAGGAAGCATTTCGGAGAATGCTACCCTGGAAGTTCTGGATTTCAACTTCCTACCTAAAAGCCTAAATTTAGCCTCCAGAACCTCCCTACCACATTTTCCTATGTCATTGGTACCGACATGTACCAAGACAGCAGACTCTTACCCAGCACTATCTAAGACCTTATCTAGGCGGCGCGTGAGTTCCGCTACCTTCGCACCAGGCAGGCATGTTACCAGGCAATCCTCACGTCCACCAGCCACCCAGATATCTACATGCCTAATGATCAAATCACCAACTATAATGGCTGTCCTAACCCTTCCCTCATGGACACATGGCCCTGGAGAAACTTCCTCGTTGCGAGAGGGTTTTACATCACCTGGAGGACAGGTCCTAGTTACAGGATCACATCCTGCCACACCAGGGTGATGCTCTCCTGTCACGTGACTTCTCTCCTCCATGGCAACAGGGATGCTGCTAGACTGGAGGTGGGACTTCAGGACTATATCCCTGTAGGTCTCGTCTATGTACCTCTCTGTCTGTCTTATGCTTTCCAAGTCTGCTACTTTAGCCTCTAGAGAACGGACTTGTTCCCTGAGAGCAAAAAGCTCCTTGCACCTAGTGCACACGTAAGACCTCTCACCAACTGGGAGAAAATCATACATGTAACACTCAATTCAAAAGACTGGAAAGCCCCCATCCCGCTGCTGCACTGCTGTCTGCATCTCAGTTTTAAGTTTGTGTCTAGATCTAAGTTCTTTACTTACTAAGGGTTGCTATGGATATTTATACTAATAAAACTGTACCTAATACGTGTAATATACCTTGTTCACCTGAAGCTTAACTAATCTCAGGTCCTTAGTGTATGACTGATTTGGGTAATGAGCTTCACCTGAGAGCACCTCCTGCCTTTTAAGATGTGTAAATACCTATAAAGCTACGATTATCCCAGGGGTGGGTGGGAGATAACACTTATTAAAAGAGGGCTGCTACACAGTACCCTGTCTTTTGCTGCTGAGTAAGCTATATTCTGATTTGATTTAAATTATAGCTCTTAGCTGCTGCTAGGCTTTCTTATGAAATTTAAACTACAAGCTGTCTGCTGGGTTCTAAATTTAACCAGAAAGCTCTCTTCTGTGTTTTAAATTTAAACTAAAAGTACTTTGCTGTTACTAGGCCCTGAGTGACTATTAAATTTAAACTACAAGCTCTCTGCTGGGTATGAAATGTAACCAGAAAGTTCTCCTCTGTGTTTTAAAACTAAAAGTACTTTTCTGATGCTAGGCCCTGAGTGACTATTAAATGTAAACTACAAGCTCTCTGCTGGGTTCCAAATGTAACCAGAAAGCTCTCTTCTGTGTTTTAAATTTAAACTAAAAGTGCCTTGATGTTACTAAGCCCTGAGTGACTATTAAATTTAAATTACAAGCTCTCTGCTGGGTATGAAATGTAACCAGAAAGTTCTCCTCTGTGTTTTAAAACTAAAAGTACTTTTCTGATGCTAGGCCCTGAGTGACTATTAAATGTAAACTACAAGCTCTCTGCTGGGTTCCAAATGTAACCAGAAAGCTCTCTTCTGTGTTTTAAATTTAAACTAAAAGTACTTTGCTGTTACTAGGCCCTGAGTGACTATTAAATGTAAACTACAAGCTCTCTGCTGGGTATGAAATGTAACCAGAAAGTTCTCCTCTGTGTTTTAAATGTAAAGTTAAACTGCTGCTACTAGGCCCTGACTGATTTAACAAAAATAGTGGGTTCACAGATTAATTAGCTTTAATACAAAGAATTCCTTTTAGAAAATTACCAGAAGTATATACTCACAATTGCAGATCTCTCTCCAGAAGTAACAGTCCCTTTTTCTAGTCCTTCAAGACTTCGCGGAACCCATTTTGCACACACCTTTGAATATCCCAAAGAGTCAATAATTGCCATTGCACTACCTCTACTGACGGAAAGCTGTATGGACAATTCCCGACTCATGATGCGTCGATCTGGACTGGTGGCTGGCTGAGGCAGGAATTTCTTTCTCCTCTACCAAGAATTCAATTACAGCTCATTGTTTGTACCGTGTGTCACTCACAGATGCCATTTGAAGGATCACTACCGCCTCGCTATTTATCAGACGACTGTAAAATTACACACATGTGTCCTTTGAAGTTCCAAGTTACTGCCCTTTCAATTTCACACCTCTATCTTCATTCTGGACTGAGAAAAAACATGTGGGGCATTACTTTCTGAGTAACCCTCATATTTTCACCTGTAAACACTTACTCTGTAAATAATTTACCTGTAAATATTTATTGTGTAAATAGTTCGCTGACAGTTAATATATCATTATTCACTGAGTTGTATGTAATTCAATTCTGTTTTATTGTAAACCGCCCCTGATCTTGGGAAGGGGTGGTATACAAAAACCCCCACAAATAAATAATAAATAAATATTATAATAGGCCACTTAACTTGTATGGGACATATGCAAATAAATGACATCATAAGACAACACAACATCCACTACAGAATATACACAGATGATATAATGATATTGACTCACATTAACATCAATCACCCAGATTACTCACAAATCACAGATGCCTTGACTCAATGTCCAAATGGCTCAAAGGACAGAATCTTTCCATAAACTTTAAAAAATCTGAATCGATGAATATTATATGTCCCACTCATCTCAACCCATCCCAACGAGACATACGAGTTCATTATATAATGTTGTTAAGTACCCTCATGTTAAATGTAACCCTCCAATTGTGATGTGACCACTTTGATTGAAGGATAAGGTGGTATACAAATCTAAATAAATAAATAAATAAAATATTACCAGAAATACTAAATTCTCCCTACTGGACTCATTCAAGATCCTGGACTACATCCTAACCAACAAACAAGAGGTCAAATACTTTGGAGTAACCATTGATTATCAACTCAGTTTCCAACCTCACATAAAGAGAACAACCAGATCAGCCTACCACAAATTGAGAACTCTACACAAGCTTAAACTGCTTCTATCAAAGACTTCATAACAGAATGCCAAGCCATAGTAATTCCCACAATAGATTATTGCAACGTGATCTATCATGGCCTACTTAAGAAATCAATATTCCCTTTGCAACTGGTATAAAACACTGCCACAAGGATCATTACAGGAACTGCAAAATACAGCCATATAACCCCTATACTCTACTAACTACACTGGCTTCCCATCGCTGCCCATACTAAATATAAGAGCTTAATTATAATCTTCAAAATACTAAATAATTCTCCGATGACTCTTCAACCATTGATCAAGAAAGCACACCCAACCAGGACGAGAAGGGGTGCAGACATCAATATCCTGGAAAACCCAGCTAGCTACAGAACAGCGCAGCAGTCCACTTGCAGTAGAGCCTTCTCTCTGTATGCTCCCCAGCTATGGAATGCCCTACCAGCCTCAATATGTGCAATAAAAGACCTACTAGACTTCAGGAAAGCCATTAAGACTCACCTATTCCTTGAATACTATGATCCCCCTAGAAGAACAAATGCCACAATAATACAACTGTCCATAGCAGACAATTGCTGAATGTAGCAATAACACTTCAATCTGCTACAATGTTTCTGTATATAGTTGGCAATTGTTAAATGTATCATTACCTCATATAATCCTCCATGTTCTAATTCCCTGTTTCATGTAAAAGCTTGTTGCTGTAATTGTTCCATGTGAAGCACTTTGAATCAATGATAATGCGGCATAGAAATCTGTTAAATAAATAAATAAACATCAGTTTTGTGAGGGCAACTATGTGCACATTTTCCCTGTGAAAATTACCCAATAGTGTGCAAAACCCCTGTTTTATAACCATGTTATCTGTACACCATTGTGACTTGTAGATACAGCAGTATCTGCCTCTGAGCTGGTGCAAAAGCCTTTGGGGAGACTCATCAACAATCTTCGCTATGCTGATGATACCACATTACTGGCTGAAAGTGAAGATGATCTGAAACATTTGCTTCTTAAGATCAAGGAACATAAAAGGGGCCTGCACGTTAACATGAAGAAGACCAAGATCCTGATAACTGGTAAAGTCAATAAGTTCATCGTTGATGGAGAAGAAATAGAAATAGCGGACAACTTTAACCTTGTTGAATCAATAATCAATAAAGAAACGACAAGCAGTCAGGAAATCAGATGACACATTGCTCTTGGCAGAATGGCTATGAAGGACCTAGACAAGATTCTCAAGAGCAGAAATGTCTCTCTCCATACAAAGATTTGACTTGTCCAAACCGTGATATTTTCAATAATGTCATATGGATGCAAAAGTTGGACAGTGAAAAAGATAGACAGGAAGAAAATCAATGCATTTGAATTATGGTTCTGGTAAATAATACTGTGCAAACCATGGACTACCCAAAGAACAAACTAGTCAGTTCTAGAGGAGATCAAACCTAAGCTTTATTTAGAAGTTCAGATGACAAGCCTTCAACTTTCATACTTTGGACACATCATGCGAAGAGAGAGATCATTAGAGAAAGTCATCATGCTTGGCAAGGTAGAAGATCAGCACAAAAGAGGAAGGCCAGCAATGAGATGGATTGATACAACAGCAGCTATGGATGCCATTTTATCAGCAATGAGTCACCTGACTGAAGACTGAACGCAGTTTAGGACAACTATCCAGAGGGTCGCCATGAGTTGACACAGACTCGATGGCATTTAACAACATACATACGTGTAATCTCATTGTGGAATGGGGAATACGCATATATATGTTCAGCCCACCCAAACCACACCCCATAAGAAAACAAGAAGATAAGATGTGCCATATTGGATCAGATCACAGGGCCATCATGCCTAACATCCTGTATACAATAGTGCCCAACCCAGGTACCAAATACCTGTAAGGTTCCCCCATGAAATCTCTGTGTCCTGGATCCCTACATCTATAAATAGCAGCTTTCTGAAATTGCCATTTACACATGTAAGCAATATATAATGTAAATACCACTTCTTTAAATATGCTCCTTTATTACTAAAGCTCAGTAAAGTTCAGTAGTTAACCCATTTTGGACAGCTCGCATATTCTTTCTCTGTTCTGGATGATTTATTGATTATTTACACTCAAACAACTATGAAATACCAGCAATAATAAAAAATATTAAAACTTTGCAGAAAATGGAAGTTTCACATAGTGTATGTTTTTCATACACTGGTCCAATATAGTATATTGTCCGTCTTCAGAAAAGATAGGATTCAGTTCCAATATTCATTGACATAAACATACTGTATGATACTATTGAAACTGCAGTTTTCATTTAAAACACTATAATATAGTTTGTCAACAGTCCATTCTGACAGCGGAATATGATATACGTGAAAACACTTCTGATGCAGTGCATTGATATTGCACCATTGAAACACCTAGAACAGGATGCTTGACAGCAATTAGTTTCGACAACATATTAGCCCAGCGTATGAAAAACATACAAGGCCGATATACGCACCAATAACTCTGACACTAAGTAATTTACAATTATCTAAACCTATTTTCTAAAGTCTACAAATACTTTTATTTGCAAAATAGTAGCTATTACAGCATTATAAGTTACTTACTATTTTTTGTGATCTTTTTATGTTGAGCCACTAGTACCATGAAAATCAGCAAACTTTGAATACCTATTAAACTAACTAGATTTCAGATAAAAAATCTGTATATAACGCTTTTTGACATAACGATAATAGCTAAATATAGTTCCATTGAATTTATAACCATTAATTAGTAAACAGTTGAGTAGTAAGTCTGGAAACCTTATGTATGTAAAACATACGCTGGTCCAAAATGTATCCACAACTTCTAGCCGCCTAGTTAAATGAATGAGGATGATGCCATCAAACTACCACTGATCATCAACAGGGCAAAAAAATAGCTGCCTTGTTATCATTAAACTTCCACCAAATTTTCAGTATATTATTTGGGGTCAGTCATTATGTAGTCAAAGAACTGTAGTTTTGATTTGCTAATGTTGTGAACCATATTTCAGATTTTACCAATGACACTAACAAGTCCCTTCACTCTTAGAACTGCATAACTTGGATTGCTTCTGTCTGTGCCGGTCTCTTCTACTGCCAAATCCATATGTCCCCCTTTCACCTTGCTGCTCCTTATGCTTGGACATCAGGCTTTGTCTCTGGCCCCTCTCAAATCCAGGCTGATTGCTCACCTCTTTATTTATTTTTATTTATTTATTTAGCACACATTTATATACCGCTCTTTCCCAAGTATCAAGTGCGGTTTACAGATAACAGTAAAAATTTAAGGTACATGGTTAATCATGTCCTAGTCATATTACAGTGAACAGATTTAACTTTTTACATTTAACAGTATAATTAAGACATGCAAACAGTGATTTCATCCAATTGTATTGAGTGGATGTAATCAAACTTTTTTACATATTTACATTAATTTTATATAGTTTGAATTAGATCTAATTTAATTGAGTGGATGTACATCCAATTTAATTGAGTGGATGTAATCAAATTTTTACATATTTAAATTGATTTTATACAGACTGTATTACTTGAGAGGGATCTTTTAATATCAGATTATGGGTTTAGTTTTAGTTTTAGTTTGGTCGAGTGGGAGTATGCCTTGTAGGGATTATTATCCTGTGTCAACTTGTGTGGTTTGGTAAGCCAGAGGTGTATAATGTAAGGTAAATAGATGTGTTTTTAGTTTTTTTCTAAATTCTTTAATTTCAGTTGTTGCCGCTGTTGGATCTGATCCGCCTGAGCTCCCTTATGTTTCCTGACCATTCCCTCTCTGAACGTATCCTGTCCACAGCTACTGTCTTTTCTGTCTTGGCTAGATTGTAAGGTCTGCTGAGCAGGGACCATCTTTCACATATGTCTGTGCAGCGCTGCATATGCCTTGTAGCACTATACAAATGATCAATAGTTTCCATATCCATTTCAAACTTCTCCTTGTGATCTATAAATGCACTCGTTCTGCTGCTCCTCACTAGCTTTCTTCTCTCTTCTCTCCCTCCACCCCTCCTCGTAAACTCCGCTCTTCTGGTGGATTGCTTCTGTCTGTGCCCTTTGCTTCCAATGCCAACTCCAGACTTCCATCCTTTCACCTTGCTGCTCCTTATGCCTGGAACAAACTCCCTGAATCTGTACGTCATGCTTCATCCCAGCCCCTTTTCAAATTCCTGCTAAAGGCTCACCTCTTTGAGGCTCTTTTTGGATCCTGATCTGCTTAGTCTCATATGTGTCTCCTTACCATTTCCTAGATGTGTCCTTGTTTCCTTGTCCTCAGCTGTTGTGTTGTCTGTCTTGACTAAATTGTAAGCTCTGATGAGCAGGGAACATCTTTGACATGTATCTGTGCAGTGCTGTGTATGCCTTGTAGTGCTATATAAATGATCAGCAGTAATAGTAGTAGTAGTAATAGTAATCTTTTGTGTTATTAGTGCAGAAGTCATTGTTGTGTAAGGTAAAAATAGAGCCCTTACAGTCATGAGATGTACATCCAGCCACTAGGTGTCTCCATTACTCTATGGCTATGTCTTCCCTTCCACCAGGTGCTGTGAATATTGTCTTCACAGCATCTCCAGTCCCAACCTCAATTGAACCTGTGATAGAGAGTGGAAGACCTCAGCTTGGAATCAAACCCAAGTCAACTGCATGGTGGCACACAAAGCTGCCTCTAGGTGTGACCATATATCTGAGGCACATTTCAGAATAGCCATAGTGGTTGCCAGCACAATGTATCTATGGATCAGCAAGCTAAATTTGAAAAGGAAATCCCCAGGGGGGATTCTCTTTGAAGATTGGGTCAACAGAGCACAAGCATGTAGTACCAGTCTATATGTCCACCTTTGAAGCAGGTCCACTTGTACATGTAGAAAGTACATCTGGAATTTTCTACTAGTACTTATCATTTCCGTAGTGCTAGTAGTCACGCTAGTAGCCATATACAGATGTGTGTAAGAACTCTGTAAAGTTTATAATCTAATCAGGACATCATAGGAGAAAAAAAGACTTTGGGAATTTCCTTTATTACGAAATGAAAGCTCTCGCACACTGTCCCATTACTGACATAACCCAGCTCTTTTTCCTGCAGCTAAAAGTCCCCCGGCCATTAATAGTACAGTGAGGGTGGGAGGAAGGGGACAATTTTCTCTTACACCCATAGACATGAGTTTGGAAAATTCGTTTTTGAAACGCTAGTATGTAGAATCTGGTAGCTACCATAATACAAAATATCCTGTACCACAACTGATATGGTTTGTATTTTGACCTTGGGTTTCATCCAATAAAGAAGGCTTTTGTCATTAAATTATAGTCTGTCCCTTGGAGATGACTCAGGCATGGTGGTGTAATTTTGTTTTCAATTATAAAATCTTAACTAAATGCATAAGGGAGGCTAAGCAAGTCTGAAATATATTTAGGGGGGATAAATCAGAAGATAGTTCCTCTGTAAATAATTTGACCTGCCATTGCCCTTCTCTTTGGAAGAGCTGGTAGTAGGATAACATTACAAATAACATATGCATTGCCCCCCATCGCCCTCCCCCCCTCCCCAAGAACCAACTATATCCAGTGAGGGTGCTGCAGTTTGTCATATGTCTGGCAACATGGCAAATCTGAGGGACAGATGACATCCAGAAACTATACTTGAAGATCTGCAAGTGTCGAACATTAAGGAGGGTAATTTTTGAAAGGAGTTTTCACATGTAAACCTTGAATTATGCAGTAAAAAGGCTTCTTATAAAATCCCCCCGCAGGTTGCGGGCATAGAAGTATGCATGGTGCCAAGAAAGCACATGTCTATGCAACCCTTGTGCGGGTATTCTTGGGGGCACAGTTAGGGCACAGCCTGGGTAGAATCATGAAGTGTGCATGTATGCATAGGTGCATGTGCTTCATGCATGTACATTTCCCGCTACTCCCAAGCAGCGCAATTCTGAGGGTTTTAGAAAGACATATAGGTGCCTATGTTGTCTTTATACAATGGCCCCAGAATGAGGGTCTACTTGCCCTTCTCACATAGGTAACCTCTAAGAGCAAATTGCATTTATAAAGGATGGCCCTGCTAATGTTTGCCATGTTGGTCTGGCAATAAATGTCTGATGGTGGGATCTCAGTTCAATTTTAGTTCTGTCCAACGCTCTTTCTTTTTAATCACTCTGTGAAATATTAAACCTTGTCCAGTTCAGAGGTTTAAAAAACACTTTCTTTTCGTCAAATTATTCTCTCTAGTGCTAAGGCTACAGTAAATTAAGTCAGGTTACAAAACTGAAGTATCAGATGGAAATTACAAAATGTGAAGACTGTAAAACAAATGCTCTGTTTAGTTCAGAGATCCCCATCCAATTACAGCACTTCATCCTCGAGATTTTACTGATCAAAGATTACATATACATTTTTGTTATTTACTTTAACTGGATCAATCACTCTTTATTGAAAATCCTAGCTCAAGTGCTTTTTTCTTGAAAATGTATTTATTATACATTTTTATACTGCTGTATCTACAAGTCACAGTGGTGTACAGGTAACATGGATGTAAAGCAGGGGTGGCCGACTCCAGTCCTGCTGCACCACAATCCAGCCTGGTTTTCGGGTTGTCCCTAATGAATATTCACAAGGTATATTTGTATATAATGGGAGGCAGTGGATGCTAATATACCTCATGAATATTCATTAGAGACATCCTCAAAACCAGGCTGGATTGTGCTGCACCAGGACTGGAGTTGGCCACCCCTGATATAAAAGTTTATATGTAACTTAATGAGAACTTCAACAAAAGTAGAAATATAGAAACATGACGGCAGAAAAAGACCGCATGGCCCATCTAGCCTGCCCTTCCATATCAACTATAATAGTCTACTTTTTACCTTAAAAGATCCTCTGTGTTTGTTTGTCCCATGCTTTTTTGAATTCAGATACTGTCCTCATGTCTACCACCTCCACTGGGAGAGTATTTCACACATCTACCACTCTTTCTGTAAAGAAATAAAAGCAAGAATCATACCCCTAGACCAACCTGCCACTGCTGGTTGGTCTAGGGAACAAGAGATAACATAGTATAACTATAAACGCTTAAGAACAGAGGCTAGGGTGATGTTGTAGGTTCTAGAAGGAAGCAAACAGGTGTTTGGGAGGGAAAAGGAGAGGGGGTAATGTAGAGTGGTGAGTTAACATTAGGTTAGATATGGGTTATCAGGGTGATAATGGAATAAGGCATATACAGTATGCATCATGGTCAGGGAGAACAGCATGGAGGAGCGAACAGTTATGTCTGTGTCACAGTCAGGGAGATCAGCTAAGGCTCAGAGCCAAAATGTTCTGTGTAAAGGTCAGTTTTCAGCCTTTGACAAAATTCATTTATGATTGTTGATGTTCCTATACCCAAAGGGAAGGAGTTCCACAGGGTGGGTGGGTGTAGTGGGAAGGTTTTATCTGATATGAGGTGGGTGCATTGAGCAGCCAGGGTTGGGAGAGCTAACATGTTTTGGTTGGACGTTCTCGTGGTTCTATTGTTAGGGGGTGTCTGGAGATAGGTTGTGGAGGATTTTGAATAAATTTAGGGAAGATTTGTATTCAATCCTCATGTGAATGGGAAGCCAGTGGAGCTGCTTCAGGATTGGGGTGATATGCGATTGTTGAGGAGCACCTGAAATCATCCTTGCGGTGGTGTTTTGTATAAGTTGTAATGGGAGTAATGTGGACTTTGGGAAAACTTGATATATGATATTTACATAATCGTGGATTAGGGTGATAAGTGCCTGGAAAACATCTCTAAAATCACTGTGTTCAAGCAAGGGATGGAGGTGTTGAACTGCTTTCATCTTGTGGTAGGCTGGTTTTATGGTTTGTTTAAGATGAGAATGGAAACTTAGCCTTTGATGATTATGCCCAGGTATTTGACTTGTTCTTTGACTTGAAGAGCTATGTTTGCTAGGCTAAGTTTGGGTAGAGGAGAAAATTATTGGTTCCTGGTTATGTGCATTACCTCCATTTTGTTAGGATTGATAGTCAAGTTGTGGTGGTGTAATCATTGGGAGATGGCTTTCAGGCATATTCCAATGGGTTTTCAGTGGAGAATGACGTGTATATTAGGATGTCATCAGCATAGAGGTGATAATGGATGTTATGGTTCCGGATTATGCAGCATAAAGGCTAGATGAATATGTTAATTAGTAGAGAGGGCAAGGCAGAGCCTTGTGGTAGGCCACGGTGCTGCTTATAAGGGATATAGTTGATTTGGCCCCACTTTTATTTGTTGGTAATAATCTGTAAGGTAGGACTGGAACCATTACAGTGGTTTTCTGTTTAGCTCAATTGAGTGGAGACTTAATAGAAATTGATCATGGTTTATTGAGTCGAAGGCTGTGGAGACATCAAGGAAGATAAGTAAGAAGCCCTGTGTTATCTTTTCAATGCCCTTTATTAAGGTGTCAAGGACGGAGGCCAGTAGTGTTTCAACATTGTGGAGTGGTCTGAAGCCATGTTGCTGTTGGTCAAGAGGAGCATGTGAATCAATGAAGTCCTATATTTGTAACTGCTCAGCTTTCTCATTGATTTTGCTAAAATTGTAGAGATTGGTCTGTAGGATGCTGAAGATGTTGGATTAGCCATGGGGTTTTTTAGTATTGGTCTGATGGTGGCATTCTTAAGACTCTTAGCCATGTAACCTAGGGATAAGGACGTTTGAACTATTACTAAGGGAGCTGACAGTAATGATTCTACTTTGATGTTCGTTTAAGCCTAATTTAACCACTCTCTTTACACTCCCAACATACACTAAGGAGCATTTGCAAATGATAATATAAATCACGAATGGTGAAGTACAGGTGAAGGCACATTTTAGAAAGGGCCTTTAAATACCCCCTGCAATGTCCAAGTCAAAACGTCTGAAATTCCATGGGAAGGGCAGCAGAGAAGGTGGACACAGGTAAATTCATTCTAAAATAAACCTATCTCCACCCCTAAAGATAAACATTTCTGCAAACATATAAAGTAAACAAGGACGTGCAGAATAAGGGCCCAGATACGTGCATGGAGACTGCCAGTTTTAGAGATGAGCGTGTGCAGAATATGAATGTTGATGGGACTGATGACATTAGTGGCATTTCAGAACATGGATGTGCATATTACCATATACATGTGTCTGCCTGCTCTTTTAGAAATGGAGATATAGATCACTGCGGCAGTGTGCAAAAAGATCTCGATTTTCACCTGCTATCCTTCTATGAGGGGGAAAATTATTTTGGTGATATGAGGGAATGCTTCTGTTATCCTTAGTGTTGAAAGCTGGCTGAAATGAGCACTTTTCAAATCCCTATTTATGTCAAGGAGTAGGTATAGGTATGGACGCAGAATTGTATGTGTATGTGTATACCTGCTTACTTTATAAAACACTCGCATGCATTGCAATTGTGCCCTTGCTCAGCACAAACTACACCTCTTGTAATACCTAGGTGCACACACACTCTTTCCAAGTGCCTATACTCCTGTGCAGTTTTGTAAAAGTCTCCTTTATGTGAGGACAATGCTTTATAAAAATGGCCTCTTTATGGTGACATTTTACTTACCAGATAATGTCCTTTCCTTGAGTCCTGCTAGACCAGTCCAGACATGTGGACTATGTTCCCCTACCAGCAGATTGGTGGAGACAAAGAACCAATGAAAAGCCCAGGTTTCACTGACATCACTCCCATGCCTCTGTACGCCTCAGCCACCAGAGGTCTCTTCAGTATCTGTCGCAAAGCATATGGGAGAACATGGCAAGCCTTAAACAAACTCAATGTGGGCAACAATGAGTAATCAACAGAAGGCTGTAAGTAGAAGATGAACCTGCTGAGCTAAGTATAGAAATCATAGTGGACCCAAGGGTGCTGCAACAGATGAACAGAGCAGGGGTGGGTCCTGGACTGGACTAGCAGGACTCAAGGAAAGGTCATTATCCGGTAAATAAAATGTCACCTTCCATATCATCGTGCTAGAGCAGTCCAGATAAGTGGGACATATCAAAGCTATGACTCCACTGGGTGGGAAGAAGACCCAGCAGCTCGCAAAACCTTGGAGCCAAAGGCTGTGTCCTTCCACAAGTGGACATCCAAGCTGTAGTGCTTGACAAAAGTGGAAAGCGATGCCCATGCATCAGCAAGGGCTACCAAGCTCCGCTCCACCCATGAAGACTGTTGGGCTTAGGTAGAATGAGCATGCAAACCCTCTGAAATCATCTATTTCTGCAACAGATATGCCGAGGAAATGGCCTCCATAATCCAGTGCCCCAGTGTAGACTAGTCACCGCGTCACTTTTGCATAGGCCAGCAAACAGCACAAAAAGATGGTTGGACTTTCAAAAATAATTTGTAACCTCCAAGTACTGGAGAAGCACCCTCCAAACATCCTTATCCTTCCCCTGATACTGCTCCTTAGAGAAGAAGGGCAGGAAAACCACCTGGTTCACATGAAAGGGAAAAATTAGCTTAGGTAAGGAGGAAGGTACAGGCTAAATGGAAACAACCTCCTTGGAAAAGGATTGGGAAGGATTTTGGCAAGACAGAGTCTGCAGTTCGGAAATCCACCTTGTGGAACAAATTGCAACCAAGAAGACTGCCTTGAGCGTCAAATCCTTCAGAGTAGCACACTTCAATGCTCAAAGGGAGCTGACATCAAGGCCCTCAGCACCAGACACAGATCTCAGGGAGGGACCATGGACTGAAGAAGAGGGCCCCTGAAGAAAACACAAAGCATCCAGGTGTAAGGCTAGAGACTTACCAGCCACTGGAACTCTGAAACAGGCCAAAGCTGCCACCTGAACCTTCAGAGAGCTAAGAGAAAGGCCCTTCTCCAGACCATCCTGCAGAAAAGCCAACAGAGGCAGCATCTTAGCTGTCACCAGAGCCAGCTGTCATGTGCTGCACCATCTCTCAAAGAGGCACCAGAACCGCACATATGCCAGGTTATTAGACCTCCTCCGGACTCCAAGCAAAGTGGAAACTACCACCAGAGAGTAGCCCTTATGGGCTAGTGATCTCCTTTCAAGAAGTAAGCCATAAGCGAGAAGGGAACGGGGTCCTCCAGGACAATCAGTCCTTGATGCAAAGGCTCCCAGACGGAGGCAAAAGAAGAAGTAATGCTTGCAGGAGCCACATTAGGTCTCCGAATCATGCTCTCCTTGGCCAATCTGGTGCCACCAGAATCACCCTTCCTGGGTGGCACTCTATATGCCCAATTAAATACCCCATCAGGAGCCATGGAGGAAACATATACAGCAGGTGTTGAATTGACCAAGGCTGTGTCAGGGCGTTGACGCCCTTGGACACACCCATCTCCATGCGGTGACTGAAGAAGTGGCACACTTTTGGTTTTCTCACTTTGGGTGTGAGAGTTTTTGGGTTTGAATTCCAGATGAGCTCACTGCTTTGTGAGGCAAGCTTGTTGGGACAGAGTCAACAAGGCAATACGAGTCAAGCTTTTAAGGCAGAGTTTAACAGGGTTCATTAGTCTAGAAGTATCATTCTCACTTAGGGTATAAGAGGTTCTGGGTTCAACTCCAAAACAAGCCCCTATCCTTTCCCTCTCAAACTAGGATGCAATTATACCAGGCTATACTTTACTCAGGAAGGACAGGATAGGTGAAGTGGCACTATATATAAAAACTATTAGTAAAGCTATAGAATTGAAGGGCTTAAAAGGAAGAGAGGAGGCACCGTGGGTTAAACTAGAAAGAGGGAAAAGGAAATCCATTTGCATTGAAGCTATATACAGATCCCACTCACAGGGAGTAGGTGGACAAAGATTTAATAGAAGATATACACAGTATTGCCATGAAAGGAGAAATGCTACTGATAAGTGATTTCAATATGACGGATATGGATTGGCACATCTAATAGTAAGGAGATCCTGGATTCTCTATAGAGAGAGCTATTCAGGCAACTGGTAAAAGAACCCACATGTGATGGGGTCACACTGGACTTAGTGGTTACCAATGGGCAAAGTGTTTCTGATGTTACAGTGGTAGATCATCTCGCATCCAGTGATCACCAGATCGTATGGTTCAGTAATAGGACTAGGGCTGATAAAATCCATTGAAAAGCGAGGGTCCTAGACTTTAGGAAAACTAAATTTGCCAAGATTTGACAATACCTCAGAGAATCATTAGCAGGATAGGAGCAGCTGAGGGATGTAGAAAAGCAGTGGGCAAAACTGGAAGGGGATATTTTAAGGGCAACAAACCTTTTTGTTTAGAAAGGTAAATAAATGTAAAAGGAAAAGGAGTCCTCTATAGTTCTCAAAAGAAGTACCTGAAAAGGTGAAGAAAATGAGGGAGGCTTCATTGAAATACAAGAGATCACAGAGAGAGGAAGACAGGCATCTATAGTTGGGGAAACTTAGAGAAGCTAGCAAAGTAGTGGCGGAGTAGCCTAATGGTTAGAGCACTGGCTTGGGAACCAGGGTTCAATTCCCAGTACCACTCCTTTTGGCCTTGGACAAGTCTTTTAACCCTCCATTGCCTCAGAAAAATCCAAGTTATCAATTTTCCTATTTAATGTACATTACCAAGTTTAAAGATGCAGTGTAAACTGCTTTGACTGAATGATAAAGCGGTATAACCCCCCCCCCCCTTTTAAATAAATAAAGTAGCCAGGAAAATAAAGATACAAAAAGAAGATGAAATGTTGTTGTTAAGTGCCGTCGAGTCGGAGTCGACTCATGGCGACCCTCTGGATAGCTATCCTAAATTGTGTTCGGTCTTCAGTCAGGTGGCTCATTATTGACAGACTGGTACCCGTGGCTGCTGTTATTGTATCGATCCATCTCATTGCTGGCCTTCCTCTTTTGCGTTGACCTTCTATCTTGCCAAGCATAGTGTCTTTCTCTAATGATCTCTCTCTTCGCATGATATGTCCAAAGTATGAAAGTCGAAGTCTTGTCATCTGAGCTTCTAAAGAAAGCTTAGGTTTGATCTCCTCTAGTACCGACTGGTTTGTTCTTCGGGCAGTCCATGGTATACACAGTATTCGCCGCCAGCACCATAATTCAAAGGAATCAATTTTCTTCCTATCTTTTTCACTGTCCAGCTTTCACATCCATATGATGTTATTGAAAATACCATGGCTTGAACAAGTCGAATCTTTGTATGGAGAGAGACATCTCTGCTCTTGAGAATCTTATCTAGATCTTTCATAGCCATTCTGCCAAGAGCAATGCGTCGTCTGATTTCTTGACTGCTTGTTGCTTCTTTATTGATAGTTGATCCAAGTAGGTTAAAGTTGTTCACAATTTCAATTTCTTCTCCTTCAATGATGAACCTGTTGATTATGCCAGTTGTCATGATCTTTGTCTTCTTTACATTAAGGCGCAGGCCCATTTTGAGACTATGTTCTTTGATTGTGAGAAGCAAATGTTTCACATCATCTTCACTTTCAGTCAGTAATGTGGTATCATCAGCATAGCGAAGGTTGTTGATGAGTCTTCCACCAATCTTCACACCTCTGTTGTCTTCATACAATCCTGCTTCTCTGATGATTTGTTCTGCATATAAATTAAACAGGTAGGGGGAAAGTATGCAGCCTTGTCTTACACCTTTGCTTATTTTAAACCATTCTGTTTCTCCTTGTTCCGTTCGAACTGTTGCTTCTTGATCAATATACAGATTGCGCAAGAGAACGATCAGGTGTTCTGGTATACCCATGCTTCTTAATGTGGCCCAGAGTTTCTCATGGTTTACACAGTCAAAAGCCTTGCTATAGTCGATAAAGCACAAATAGATATCCTTTTGGTATTCTTTAGTCTTTTCAAGGATCCATCTCACATCCGCAATGATGTCTCTCGTTCCTCGCTCTTTCCTGAACCCTGCTTGCACTTCAGGTAGTTCTTGTTCCAGGTATGGTTGTAGTCTCTTTTGAATAATCTTCAGTAGAATCTTGCTGGCATGTGGGATCAGAGCGATTGTGCGATAATTTTCACAGTCAGTTGGATCACCTTTCTTTAGTATTGGTATAAACACAGATCTTTTCCAGTCAGTTGGCCATGATGTTGTCTTCCAAATTTCTTGGCAGAGCCTTGTGAGTACGGTAACAGCTGCATCAGATTGCTGCAATACTTCTATGGGAATGCTATCAATGCCTGGTGCTTTGTTCTTTGATAAGGCTTTCAATGCTGCTTCAACTTCTTCTTTCATCACCAATGGTTCCTGATCATAAGGTACAGGTTGAAACGGCTGTTGGTCCACTTGATCTTTATCATATAAAAACTGTATATTCCTTCCACCTTTTCTTGATCTTCTCAGCATCATTCAACATAGAACCTTGAGCATCTTGTAACATTCCAATTCGAGGCTGGAACTTTTTCTTTAACTCTCGTAGCTTTAGGAAAGCCGACCTTGTTCTTCCTCTAATAGTTTCTGCTTCTATTTCCTTGCAAGTGTCATTGTAGTACTTTTCCTTGTCCTGTCTTGCTGCACGTTGGAAATCTCTATTGAGTTCTGCGATTGTCTTTCTTTCTCCTCTGGCTTTAGCTTCTCTGCGTTTCTGGGCAATTTTCAGAGTTTCTTCCGTCATCCATTTTGGCCGTTTTTGCTTTTTCACCTTTTGTAGAGACTTCTCGCTTTCTTCCAACACAACCTTCTTGATGTCATTCCATAACTCTTCTGGAGCTCTGTCATTTGTATCTAAAGCAGCAAATCGATTTTGCAGGCAGTCTTTAAATTCCAGTGGTATATTCTCAAGGTCATATTTTGCTGCATTCATGAGTGGTTTGCTCTTTTTCAGCTTTAGCTTGAGTTTGCATACTAGTAGTTGATGATCTGTACCACAGTCAGCTCCAGGTTTTGTCTTTGTTGATGTTACAGAGCTTTTCCATTGTTTACTTCCACATATGTAGTCAATTTGATTTTTATATAATCCATTCGGTGAAGTCCATGTGTACAGTCGACGCTTGTGTTGCTGGAAGAAGGTGTTTGAGATGAATAGATCATTGGTCTTGCAGAATTCTATCAGTCTTTCTCCAGCTTCATTTCTGTTGCCAAGTTCATATTTTCCAACTACTTTGCCTTCTTCTTTGTTGCCAACGTTTGCGTTCCAGTCACCCATGACTATCAGAATATCCTGTTTGCATGTTCTGTCAATTTCAGCTTGTACTTGTTCACAGAACTCTTCAATTTCATTCTCTTCTGCAGCTGTTGTTGAGGCATATACTTGAATTATAGTTGTTTTGATAGGCAATCCTCGTAGACGAATAGAGATTAAGCGTTTGCTGACTGCACTGTATTTCATTACAGTTCTTGCAAGTTTCTTCTTTATTATAAATGCAACACCATTTCTTCTTTGTCTTTCATTTCCAGCATAGTAGACCATGTGATCATCTGATGCAAAGTGCCCGATGCCAGTCCATTTCAGTTCGCTGACACCCAACAGATCAAGTTGTACACGTTCCATTTCATTCTTGACCACCTCAAACTTCCCTTGGTTCATGCTTCGTACATTCCATGTTCCAATGTGTAAGACATCTTTACAGCTTCTGACTCTCATTTCATGTGCAGCTACATCAGCAGTCAGACTTCCCGAGGGCTTTGATCCAACCACATCATAAATGCTGGCTTTACTCTGAAAAGTCTTCAGCTCTTCCCCAGTAGCTAGTTGAGTGCCTTCTGACCTGGGGGTCTCATCTTCCAGCACCATAGCACAATTTGTTTTGTTGTAACTATCCATTGGGTTTTCATGGCAAGATACAGAAGTAGATTGTCGGGCCTTTCTTCCGCGCAGTTTAAGTTTGGTATTGTTGCCGTTGTCACAAAAATGTGATCCTCCGCCGTCAACACTGTCCCATTCTGCTGCTGCCCAGATGGGTGGTTTATCTTGGTCTGGCACCTCAGCTGAGACCTGTCCATCTTGGGAGACCCTGCCAGTAGTTAAACTACCGATAGTTTAGCTCTCAGCATCACTGTTGCACGCAAGCCCTCACAGCACGACAAGCTGCAAACCAAGTGAGAGCCAATGCAATAAAATAGCCAATAAAATAGCCAATAAAATAGCCAAGCTGCAAACCAAGTGAGAGCCAATGCAATAAAATATAGGGATAAGACTTTTTCAGATATGTTAATGAGAGGAGGAAGGGAAAAAGTAATATTGTCAGACTCAAGGGTGAAAAGGAGGAATATGTAGAAACTGATGAGGATAAAGGGGAATTGTTTAACAAATATTACTGCTCTGTCTTCACAGATGAAGGGTCAGGAGCAGGACCTCAGAAAACAGCCACAAATAGGAATAGAAGTGACGGGGATCTCGAACAATTTTCAGAAGACTTTGTTCATGAGGAACTAGTTAACTAAAAGTAGACAAAGCAATGGGAACAGATGGGATACATCCAAAAATACTGAGGGAACTTGGGGACGTTCTAGCAGCTCCATTGTCTGACTTTTTAAATGCTTCTTTGGAGTCGGGAGACTGGAGAAAGGCATATGTAGTCCCTTTACACAAAAGCAGACGTAAGGATGTCATTGAGAACTACAGGCTGGTTAGTCTAACCTCTGTGGTTAGTAAATTATTGGAATAGCTGCTAAAAGAGAGAATAGTGAGGTTTCTGGAGTTCAGTGGATTGTAGGATCCAAGGCAGCATGGATTCACTAGAAGCAGGTTTTGTCAGACAAATCTGATTGATTTCTTTGACTGGGTGACCAAGGAATTGGACCAAGGGAGAGCCCTAGATGTGGTGTATTTAGATTTCAGTAAAGTCTTTGACACTGTTCCGCACAGGCAACTTATAAACAAACTGAGCACCATAGGGATGGATCCTAAAGTTACTGATTGGGTTAAAAATTGGTTGTGTTTGAGGCAAGATAGGGTACAGGAAAATGGAGTTCACTCTGAGGAGAAGGAAGTTACCAGTGTTGTGCCACAGGGATCTGTCTTTGGTTTGATTCTTTTTAACAACTTTGTTAATGATATTGTAGAAGGGCTCTCGAGTAAGGTTTGCTTGTTTGTGATTGATACCAAAATCTGCAATGCAATACACACCCAGGAAGGAGTAGATAATATGAGGAGGGATTTAGCAAATCTTGATGAAAGGTGCAGAATTTGGCAGCTGAAATTTAATGCTAAAAAATGAAGGATCATGCATTTGGGCTACAAAAATCCAAAGGAGAGGTACAGTGTAGGGGGTGAGATACTGTCCACGAAAAAAGAGCAGGACCTGGGCATAATTGTGTCTAACAATCTTAAAGTAGCTAAACAGGTAAAAAAGCTGACTGCAAAAAGCCAGAAGGGTGCTTGGGGCATAGGAAGAGGAATGACCAATAGAAAAAAGCAGGTGATAGTGCCTCTGTATAAGTCTCTGGTGCAATTTCATTTGGAGTATTGTGTGCAATTCTGGAGACCACACCTTCAAAAGGGTATAAGCAGGTTGGAGTCGGTGCAGAGGGTGGCTAAACTAAAATGATTAGTGGTCTTCAGCATGTGAGGACAGACTTAAAGATCTTATTATGTATACTTTAGAGGAAAGACAGGATAAGGGAGATATGATAGACATTTAAATACCTCCACGGTGGCATAAATACACAGGAGATTCTCTTTCAATTGAAGGCAAGCTCTGCTACAATGGGACATAGGATGAGGTGAAAGGAAATATACTCAGGAGTAATATGCAGAAATATATTTTGACATTAAGAGTGGTAGATGACTGGAAAAGTCTCTCAATGGAGGTGGTAGAGACGAATACAGTATCTGAATTCAAAAAAGCATGAGACGAACACAGAGGATCTCTCAAGGAAAAAAGGACACTTGTATTTGATATGGAAGGGCAAACTAGATAGGCCATGTAATCTTTTTCTGCCATCATGTTTCTATGTTTCTACTTTGCATTGGAGTGGGTTACCATCAGATCTATCTAGGGTCAACCCCAATGACGCAGAATCAACTGAAAACACCTTCTGACTCAATTCCCACTCTCTTGGATCCAAAGAGTCCTGGATAAGAAAGTCTGCTGCCACATTGTCCATCCCGTGTAAAAATAAACCAAATTACTCCACTTCAACTTTTGGCTATGTTCGGGGTACTGGTAACGTTTATTGCCATAAGATTCTCATTAACCCAATTGTAGTCTCAGATCAATACAGCGCTCATGATCATTATTCTTAATGAGACACGAATAGCGCACTGATGGCATCAATGACTACTGGGTATGTTGGCTTATGACGGGTGGGATTAACTTTATCTTTTTCTCTTTTTATTTTTAATCTTCTTTCCTCTTCCCAATACACCAGTGTTCAAACCCCTTAGTGTTTATAAATATTGTTAAATTACGTAGAGAACAGTAGAACAAACTATTAGACAAGCTTAACTTTGTTCACTGGATCTTGACAATTCTCCATACACCTCACTCACTCGGCGCCCTCGCGTTTCTCTCCAATACGGAGTTTCTTCTGGAGAATCTAAATGCAAGTAGAAGACATTGTTTAAAAATATTCACTTCGAAAATATTCTTTAAAAATACCTGTTGATGAAATCTCCCCTACTGCAAACCATTATTTGTACTCACTAATGGTTGCTGCCCACGTTTCTCTGTGATTACTCTGATATTTCTTTGTCAAAAACCGCCGCGCATGCGGACTAATCCTATCCCCCTCCTTTATCATGCAGCGGAAGAGACAGAATCCACTGAAGCAGCACTCAAAACGTTAGGCCTGCACATACCACAAACTGAAGAATAGCAGCTGCTGCGGTGAACTGATTCTTCAACAAGGAATTCACCTTGCAGTCCAGACTATCCATTAAGGGCTGATCTACCTTCCACAGGAATGGTGGTCTGTCTGATAACTGCCGTGACCTGCACATCCACTTTGGGAATATCAAACCACACAATGCACACCTTCCCAAGGACAGCATACATCTTCTTATATGTATTTAGCCCCTTAGGCAGGGAGTCGAGGAATCCCATTCTGACTGGATCACATCCTTGATCACTTCCGGGAATGGGAAATTAGTGGACTTCCACATCTTTTGCAGTGGATGCGCCTTCAGCTCCTGCTCTGTGGCTGAGGCATCAGCCAAGTTCAAAATGGATGAGACCCTGGCAATCAACGCTGCCATTTCCTCCTTCCAGAGCAGGTAGATAACACTGGCCTCTTCACAATCCTCCGAAGGCAAGAGTACTTCTTTGTCCATATCAGAGCCCAGCACTGAGACATCAGCATCCAAAGCTTGCACAGATCCCAGGTGATCCCCATCTCCAGAGGTTGACCTTTACCAGGGAAACTTAGCCATTGGCAAAGAGGGCTTCCATTCTCAGCCTGTCCTCACGAGGTTGTACCTGGGGGCACACAGGGGCCGCAGGGTCTGAATTTCTATGCCAGAATGACCATGCCTGCTGTAAAAAGGAATATAACCTGTATTGCCTAAGAGCTCATAAAACTCCTCTTCTCAAGTCACTTCATTGGCTCCCTGTTTCCGTATCCAGTTCAAACTTCTCCTACTGACCTGTAAGTGCCTCATTCTGCTGCTCCTCATTATCTTTCCTCTCTTATCTCTCCCTACACCCCTCCTCGGGAACTCCGCTCTTCTGGCAGCTCCCTTCTATCTATGCCCTTCTCTTCTACTACCAACTCCAATCCTTCCACATTTTTGCTGCTTATGCCTGGAACAAACTACCTGAGTCTGTGCATCAGGCTTCAGCTCTGGCCTTTTTCATATCCAGGTTGCAAACTCACCTCTTCGAGGCCACTTGTGGATCCTGATCTGCTTAGTCTCCTATGTGTTCACTTACCATCCCCCTAGATATATCCTTGTCCTCAGTTGTTGTATTGTCTGCCTTGAGTAGATTGTAAGCTCTGATGAGCAAGGATCGTCTTTTGCATGTGTCTATACAGTGCTGCATACGCTTTGTAGTGCTATACAAATGATCAGTAGTCGTAGCAGTAGTAATAGTAGAATAGAATTCTGGGGAGGACAACACCAGTAGACATAGACACCGCAGACCCCCTTGAGGGGAGCCCCACAACATTATGAAACCTTCACCATATTTAACTGTAGGAAGGGTGTTTTGTTGTCCTTATAAGCTTCATTTCTTTGCCTGTAAATGTATTGCTGGTCTGCATTGCCTAAGAGCTCAAGTTTGGTGTCATCTGTTCACAGAACATTTTCCCAGAAGGGTTATAGTTTCTCAAGGTGGGTTTGGGCAAAGATCAGGCGTGCCTATTTATGTCTGTCTTTGAGCAGTGGGGTCCTCCTTGGCCTTCACCCATGAAGTCCTTATTTGTTTAGTGCTTGGCATATGGTGCAGGTTGAAACCACCACTCCCGATTGCTCCAGGTCAGCCTCAAGCTCTTTGGATGTTGTTTGTGGTGCTTTTCCAACAGGTTGCACTAACATTTTTGGATTAATTTTCCTCTTTCCACCATGTCCTGGGAGGTTCTTGACAGTTCCATGAGCAGAAAACTTCTTAATAACATTGCAAACTGTTGACACAGAAATCCCAAGGTCTTTGGAGGTGGCCTTGTATTCCTTAGAAGTTTGATGTTAACGGCTTTTTTGATGGTCTCAGGCAGCTCTCTTGTCTTCACCAGGGAGTGAATGTGGCCATTTTAAACATTAGAGCCATCATTCATTGGTTGATTCAAGTCATATGAGTACTGACTATTTATTTATTTATTTATTTTATTTATTCGTGAGTTTTCTATATTGCCTTTCACATCATTTATTTATTTAACAGGTTTTTTTTATACCGCTTTATCATTTTAATCAAAGTGGTTTACATTGTAACTTAAACTTGGTAAATGTACATTAAACAGGGTTATTGATATTTGGATTTTTCTGAGCAATGGAGGGTTAAGTGACTTGCCCAAGGCCACAAGGAGTGCTAGTGGGAATTGAACCCTGGTCTCCTGGCTCCCAAGCCAATGCTCTAACCACCAGGCTCCTCCTCTAATCAAAGCAGTTTACATTGAACAAAAATATTTATCACAAATGTGTCTAATTTTACTGCAATGGGATTGTGGTTCTTCTGTTCAAACTGATTTGAATTGTTTATAAGGGTGCCAATAATCATGTCCTGGCAATGTCCCAGTTTTTATACTATTTCTTTTTTAATTGGTCTTATTTTATTTGATTATTTTATGCATCAAATATGTGTGCATATGTAGTCCTAAGCCATTTAACTGGCCACTATTTTTAAAGGCGATATTGGACATTAAGGGGTTGAACTGCAAGGATGCCGATAATATTGACCACAACTGTAATTTATGTGCATTCCTTGAAACTGTAATTTATGTGCATTCCTTGGACATTTGTGCCAGCCCCAGGGCTGGTGTTACTCACCATGCCTAGAGTTTGCATACTTTTTGGCCACTTACAACCACTGTTCCCTCTAAGCTGTGCGCGTGTGCGCGCGCACACACCTCGTCGAGCGAGCGCACATACTTTATAACAGAGCGCACAAAAATTACGGTTCTGATTCTGATAGAAAACAACACAGACATCTTAAAATTTAAAAGTTGTTGTGTATTTACGGTTTTCACAAGTTCTACAATATTATCTAGTGCAATCAATGTGGTGTACATACTGTATTCTGACGTGTAGTCAAATTTTAAAGTATAGAACTCCAAGTGTCGTCATGTGCCGCACAAAAATTTAACCTTCCTTCAAAAGCTGCACAGCTGATATTTTATGCGCACACAGCCTACAGAAAATTAGAGGGAACATTGCTTACAACCCTATTTTATGAAGAAAAGTAGGCACTTGCTTTTCTTTATGAAATAGACTTTAGATAGGCACATTCTGGGTTCCATATGTTACGAGACTGCTTTCATTATATTGCCATAACACTTATATAGTCGAAGGTACAGGGGGCTTTAATCAATCAGAAAATGTATATTTGACATGTGCTTTAAATTGTTTTTTCTAGTTGCTGCATCGAGAGTGGGCAAGATATGGAGCATTTTACAAGTATCAGCCTATTCACCTCATAAGGTAATAATTTAATTCATATTAAGTTTTCGTCCTGAAAGAGGTGCAGTATTCATCCGCAGCAAACTATCCTACACTATCTCCCATATATATAAGCCTAAAAGACCACAAAGTCAATTAGAATAAACCCGATAGAAAGTTGCAGATTCCCTCAGTGCTTATCGGTAGGGTCAGCCGCTGTGTATCATTTTAAATCAACTGGACCTGCTGGTAACTCTTCTTGTACTGCGATTTGAAAAAGGCAAGTAATGCAGGCTAAAAACTTCAAATCCAGTCTCTGGCCACAGCCTTGGAAAACATAAACCTCAGAGCTGTAGAGTCTCTGTTTAAGGCATGGCTGCGACTCAAGGCAGGGAGAGGTAGCGGCCAAGGTAGAAACGGATAGCAGTTTAAGGAAGGGCTTGCTTTCTTGTGCTACTTTTGTACTTCCCCTGACTCATTTGCATCATCAGAATCTCACATAATCGGCCTAAGAGAAGAGACACTGAGATTGCACATCCCTGAATGATCCCACTACTACTACTAGTAATATAGCACTATAAGGCGTATGCTGTGCTGTACAAACATATAAGGAAGACAGTCCCTGCTCGTACAGTTTATAATCTAATCAAGACAGAAGAATACAAGAGAAACAAGGGGGTTCAAATATGGAAGGAGACAAGGAGAACAAGGGATTAGGTAAGCCTTTAGCATGGATTTGAAGAGGGGGAGAGAAGAGACTTGATGTAAAGATTGAGGAAGTTTGTTCCATGCATAAGGAATAGCAAGCTGGAAAGATCGAAGTCTGGAGTTTGCAGAAGAAGAAAAGGGTGTAGAAAGAAGAAAGCCAGAGGAAGAGCAGAGTTCACGAGGAGGAGTGTAGGGAGAGAGAAGAGAGGAAAGGTAATGAGAAGCAGTAGAGCGAATACCAGAATGAGAAGTTTGAATTGGATATGGAAATGGAAGGGGAGCCAGTGAAGTGATTTTAGAAGAGGAGTTATATGAGTGTATCGGGGCAGGCAGAAGATTAGCCGTGCAGCAGAGTTTTGGATAAATTGAAGAGGAGAGAGATAACACTGAGAGAGACCAGCAAGGAGGAGGCTGCAATAGTCAAGATGGGAGGTGACCAAAGAGTGGACAAGTGCCTTAGTAGTGTGTTTAGAGAGGAAGGGACGATTTTTGTTAATGTTGTAGAGAGAGAAAAAATAGGTTTTAGCTGTATGTTGAATATGTGTGGAGAAGGAAAGGAAGGAGTCAAAGATGAGCCCAAGGTTGCATGCCAAAGAAACAGGAATAAGAGTGTTGTCAACAGTGATAGAGATAGTGAGAGAGAAAGGATCATTGGCTGCCAACAACAATCATTAGGAAGAAAGGGCAGGAGAGTCAGGGAAAACAGAAAGAAATAAGAATGGGGAAGTAAAATGGGTTAAACCACTATTAAAGAGGACCTGCAAAATCCACTGATTACTCCTGGGATAAGCAGCATGGAATCTGTCTACCTTTTGGGATTCTGCCAAGTACTTGTGACTTGGATTGGCCACTGTTGGAAATAGGATATTGGGCTTGATGGACCTTTGGTCTTCATGTTTTTATGTTCTTATGTTAACAAGCTTTCAAGAGTACTCCTCTCTTCATCACGTCAATCTGGATAAAACATTTACATTTTCAGTCCAGGGTGCCACAGCTACCAAAAAAGCAAATGAAATGTTAGAGATCATTATACACAACTCTTATTTGATCCCTGGTGGTACCACAAGACTACCACTAAGGAGTCAAAGGTGCCACTTTAAAGGGACAGAAGTGTGCAGGCATCACTGCTGCCCCCCACTAGACAGCAGAGAAACCCCTAGTATGAGCTGAGGGTTGTGTTGAATAGGGTAGGAGTACCATGGCTGATGTCAGGAGAAAGTGTCGGGTGGTGGGTGTTACTATGTCTGATGTTATCAGGTTGTCAGGGAGGTACTAGGGTCATGTTAGGAGGGTCATGGGGAGGGAGGTAACTTGATCTCATCACCAATCCTTTTACCAGTTAATGGGCCTGATCTGGAACCTAATATCTATGTTGTTAGAGTAAGGAACCTGCGATGTTCATTTCTAAAATGACTGCTTCCACCAGACATGCGCTCCCACATGTCCTAAGCTAGATGTCTCAATTCTCCGCTAAAATAGACAGTTACATGTCTTTATAAAATTGCTCCCAGGGCCCTTGGCGAACCTCATTTTTGCTGTCCTCCTACTCCCACCCGGCCCCCATTGTCAGCCCTCTCTGGGACCTGCAGAAGCAACAATTACTTCTAAACACCTGCACTGGCTCCCTGTCCAAGCCAGAATGAGATATACGGCTCTTATCATGCCACATAAAGCCCTACACAACGAATCTGCAAACTGCCTCCACCCTCTCCTTTCCAGACCGAAGACTGACAGACTCTGCCGACACAACTTGTTCAACCTCCTGACTGCCCCGACTCAAATAACTAAAAGCGAACAATCCACATGTAACCGTGTCTTCTCCCTATTTGCACCTACTGAATGGAACTCCCTCCCAATTGATTTGAGAGACTGCTCGGATCTCTCCACCTTTAGAAAGAAGCTCAAAACATACCTTTTCCAAGAACATTTCACCACAACATCAGTCCAGGATCCACAACCCAATGTGACGTAACTTATCTAGCTGGTCAACCTAAGTAGCTCCTACCTAGCTAGTCCTGCCCACCCTCCCATCCTTAAATATACCCCCTCACCTACCCCCTCCATGTTGTACATATTTTAGTTACGATGACCACAGCTATGTAACACAGAATGTTTATGTTGTTATCTGTTCTTGTTCCTTGTAAAGCAGTTGTTTCTACACTGTTCTATTGTGTTCTATGTACACCGCCTTGAATTATAGAAAGGCAGTATATAAACACATTTTGAATAAATAAATAAACAGCAACAGAGCTGGTGCTGCACCACTCTTCCTGCTTCCCTTCCCAGTGCAGATTACCTGTTTTGATGGGGGCAGAAGTGGCTGGACCAGCCACTTCCACCCCGATGCGAAAAGGAAGTTTGCATCAGAAGAGGTAGAAGCAGGAACAGCAACGCAGCACCAGAGTTTATGGTGAGTGCTGCGTTGCTGCTTAGAAGTAATTCACACAGCTGCTGGTCCTGGAGAGGGGAGGCAGTGGTGGCAATGAGCTACCCTCTAACCATTGGGATTCTAGGCAAAGGCCTTGTTTGCCTAATGTTAGCGCTGGCCCTGATTGCCCCACAAAGCTCCACAAAAATTGCAGCTAAAATGTAACCGGTGTAAATGTTCACAGCTGAAGTATGCAAATGCTGCATGTTTTACAACCTACACATGCACTTCATGACTCTGCCCAGCATCTGCCCAAACTGCAGTTCCAAACAAGCCCATACCCAGGTCACGTAAATATCGGCACTTTCTTGTCGTCGTGCACACTTTAACTTCTAGTGGAATTTTATAAGGGGTCCTTCTGGGTGTTTGCAGTAATATATACAAGGTGTGACAAAAAAGAAATGAAACTGTCCCATAAATGTTTTATTACAAAATCTACGAGAAATTATGCATTGTCCCCTTCAAAGTAACCCCCCCCCCCCGAGTTAATACACTTCAACATTCGCTTCTGCCACGTATGGAAGCACTCGGTAAAGTCCTCCTCCTTGAGGTTCCTCAGCAGCTCCCTCGTCACAGTGGCCTTGATCTCTACAGAGGCAAAATGAGTTCCTTTGAGCACAGTCTTCAGCCTGGGGAAGAGCCAGAAGTCGCAAAGTGTGATATCTGGGGAATAAGGAGGGTGGCCGAGAGCTGTGATCTGTTTGTTGGCCAAGAACTGCCTCACACTGAGCGCAGTGTGTGTGGGCACATTGTCGTGGTGGAGCAGCCATGACTTGTCTCTCCACAGAGCCCGCCTGCTGCGCCAAACCCAGTCATGGAGGTGATTGAGGATCTTCTGGTAGAAGTGCTGGTTGACTCTCCAACCCTCAGGCACAAACTCATGATGGACCACTCCCTTCTGGTTGAAGAATGCAATCAGCATGACCTTGATCCTTGATTTTGACATGCGTGATTTCTTGGTTCTGGGTGACAGTCGAGTCTTCCTCTGCAGGCTCTGTCTCTTGCTTTCAGGGTCATACTGGAAGACCCAAGTCTCGTCTCCTGTGATAACTCGGCCAGTGAATTCTGGATCTTCTCCAATTTTCTCTAGCAAGTCTCAACAAACATTGATCTGGTGCTCCTTCTGGTTGTCCGATAAAAGCTTGGGCATCATCTTGGTGCACACTTTCTGCATCCCCAGCTCCTGCACCAAGATGGTCTGCACCGACTCCCTGTTCAGGCTGAACTCCTCAGCTATCATCCACACCATCAATCTGTGATCACTCTGCACCAGCTGGTTCACTCTGTCAATGTTCTCAGCCGTCTTTGTCGTGGAAGGCCGTCCTGACTTCGGGTCATCCTCCACCTCCTCGCGGCCAGTCTTGAAGCATTTGTGCCACTCGAAGACTCGCAGCCTTGACATTGCATCTTCTCCATAAGCCTTTTGGAGGAGTTGGAGACACTCAGTTGGGCCCTTCTCCAACTTAACCAGAAATTTCAAATTGATTCTTTGCTCTATATTTCTGCCACCTCCAGTTGTGTGACAAGATGATGGAGCAGTGTGCTACAAAAAAACCTGAAAAAGAAAAATAGAGTGAGAGAGATGAAAAATATTATATCAGAATAGTGGTGAGATGTTGCACAACACAGTGACATAAGCGGTTAGCCAATTGGCATTGAGTCATGGGCGTGGCTGCCACAATCTTGTTTCTTTTTTGTCACACCTCGTATGCTCAAAAACCTATAGAAAATTACCCCCTAAATGTTCAATTTGTGCCTTTTTGAAAATGTGCAATTACATAGCTCTGTCTTTCCTATGCTGTTGATGCCAATATCACAGTGGCCTAGGGTACTGGATCTGTGATGTTCACTTTTTCATCTTTTCACTATGATCTTGTGTTCTCTTGATCATTCGGATTTGAAGGACATCTTTCATTTGGGCATTTTGAATAGGGGTTATGTCCTGACTGGTGCATTCCACTGGATGATCCATTCCTTAGCACAGACTGGAAGCTTTTACTGAGGGAGGGGGTTGGCAAAGAGCAGCTGCAGTCATAGCAAGCCAACAGGTCCTGACAGGTACAGAAACTCAGGAATGATCAGCTTCTGACTTCACTTCTGCATAGTTATAAAGATATGCTGAATATTGCTTTTATCAAGGCCTTGGTTCATTTTTTTATGTTTTACACTATTTGGAAGTCATTTTATAAAACCTTTTCATGCATAAAACACTTCCTACAAAATTAGGTTACATCTAGAAGTATGTGCGATGCAAGGAGGCATGTGCTTATACCGTAGGCGTGCTCAGGGGAGGAGCTTGGGCGTAGTGTGGGCAGAGTATCAACTGATAATGTATATTTTATGAAATATGGACATGTGTACTTAATTTACAAATTAAGGGATATATGTTCACTGTAGTGAGCTAAGAGTTAATGTGCACCATAAAGGCAGCCTCTCTAACAAATCCCTCACTAACCTGGGATGGGTTTACACTTCCTTTCATGAACAAGAGAACGCAGACATCACCAACTTCACAAAGAATGGGATGAAGGAGGTCGTTGTATGTTAGTCCACTTGAATAGCTAATATATAAAACAAAAAAAGAGAATATAAGGTGATACCTTTTCATTGGACCAATTTAATACATTTTTTGATTAGCTCTTGAAAGTTAAAACCTCCTTCCTCAGGTATAGACAGTATGCGCAAAAGATGACAGTAGCGGAATATATAAAGGAATCATAAAGCATTCCAGAATGGGACGGGCATCAGTCGAATCTCTCGGTTTGACAGTAAATAGAATGATAAAAGTACATTCTAGGAGAAAGCGCCAATCCAGTGATTCTGAATGGATTACAGTGTTTCGAGTTGGGAAGGAATTATTTTCGTTGTTATGGGTTTGCAGTGGGGTTTTTTTGCTTATCCCTGGATTATCCTCAGCTATTGGACAATCATAAGGTTGAGCTCGATGGACCTCTGTCTAACTTTCAGCCTAAAGCCACTAGATAATCCAACTGTACTTTTCTCTAAGCATCCCTTATTGTACTTTGCACAAGAAGTAATAAGCTGTCACCAATGCAAAGGACTATTATAATTCTGTGAAGAATAGAGCTGAAGGAGATAGGGAAGAATTGCTTATCCAGTGAAAGTATAGAGGGCTAGCAAGTGGCAACTGGGCATTATAGAAAGTAAAGCAATGCAAATCAATTTATAGTGTCACTGTGCCCAGGAAAACTGAATAGTCCTTCATCCTGTCATCCCTTCCAATGCTAGTCATCATTAGGAAAAGCAGGTGTCCATAGACTAACCAGCAGACAGCAGAATGCAGGGCGAAGGGAGTCTTTTACATCACGACTTGTATTTTCATAACAGGTTGAAAAATGGCACATTGCACACATAACATGAATGAGGCGTGTTTCTCTCTTTCTAGCCAAGATCCCATTACAAATTGCCTTGCCACCAGTTTTTGCACTGACAAGCCAAGCTGGGCCCAAACCCTGTTGAGCCCCATGGAGCCATTGCTGCTGCTGTTCTCACACTCCCCCTCCCCCCATGAAACTCTGATGTTTTTGCAGTTAGAATATTATTTTCTGCATTCCTTCCTCTCTCAAAGGATTTCAGCACCTGTTTTAATTTACGGTGTGTTTAATTAATTCAGCTTATTCAAAGCAATATTTGTCCTCTTGGCTACTTTCGTGCTCCGGTTTTCTATATATCAGTCCTTGTTGGTTCCTTGGTTTAGTTTATGTGTCTGACTGGGCTGATAACTGCTGAATCCAAACTTCTGTGAGATCTGCTGCCAAGAGTAGCCAATATAGGGCCGTGATTATTAACTTGTGCCACCATTAACTCGCATCGTTTTATCGCTAACTTATGCTATTGGTAAATAGGTCCCATTATATAAACTGGTGCCTGTAGTAAAACGATGTATTTAAATGTCAGTGCATCTTAATAACCACAGCCAATACGCTCTCCTGTGTGTCCACGTGACATTGGAAGGTTGCAAAATGGGAAAGGGAATGTGGCACAGTGGGGTATGAGGCCTTATCTTAAGGCCAGTTCGGGCCTCAGAGACATGCCATGTATGGTACTGTCAGCCTATTCCTAAGTCACAAGAAAGAAAGTTATTTGTTTTTAATGTATCTCCAAATCCAGACCTGCAACATCCCTGTTGTATTGGCTAATAGGGCCACACTTCCCAAATACTGACATATTTTCAGACCCTGAAATATAGAATTTTCTGTCAAAAAACTGTCCCATCATATATCAGGGGTGGGACAGATTAAGAAGGCAATTTTGTCTATAAGAGCTGAACCCATATATCAAAAGAACCAATTTGTCTCAAGCTGATGACATCAGTGTTTCAACGTTTGGAAAGGCATGCAGAAATACAGACTCTATTATTGCCTGCCGCATGATGCTTTGTCCCGTTACAGCAACAGAAGGGTTCACCACCACAACACAGCAACTGTTGGCTAGAATTTCTACTAAAATACTGGTTCTTTTTGCTCCTCTTTTCAGAAAGTATTTTGGAGAAAAAATCGGACTCTATTTTGCCTGGTTGGGTCTATATACGTGGCTCCTTATCCCAGCTTCAGTGGTTGGGATTATAGTGTTTCTTTATGGATGCATAACCGTTGAGAATGATGTTCCAAGGTAAGTGAAGACTTTTTTTTTTTAATGAGCTCAATTTACAGATCAATGAAAACAATATTCCTGCAAAGCTGGCTGGGAGTCAGTCCTCCACTCGTGCTGCTGTCAGTAGTGGCTGTGCCTGCTCCTCGCAACTAAAAATGCAATATCGCAACACTACCATCTACCGATAGCAGTACAGATGGCAGCTGATAAAATCCATTCAAAAGCAAGGGTCTTAGACTTTAGGAAAACTAACTTTGCCACAATAGGCGAATACCTCAAGGAGTCATTAGTGGGATGGGAACCGCTGGGGGATGTAGAAAAAGAGTAGGCAAAACTGAAAGGGGATATTTTAAGGACAATTAACCTTTTTGTTAGAAAGGTAAATAAATCTAAAAGGAAAAGGAGGCTGCTATGGTTCTCAAAAGAAGTAGCTGAAAAGGTGAAGAAAAAGAGGGAGGCCTTCAGGAAATACAAGAGATCACAGAGAGAGAAAGACAGACATCTATATATGGAAAAACTTAGAGAAGCTAGCAAAGTAGTCAGGAAAGCAAAGAGTCAAACAGAGAAGGAAACAGCCAATTCAATAAAATGCAGGGATAAGACATTTTTCAGATATGTTAGTGAGAGGAGGAAGGGCAAAAGTGGATTTGTCAAGCTCAAGGGTGAAGGGGAGGAATATGTAGAAACTGATGAGGATAAAGCGGAATTGGTTAACAAATATTTCTGTTCACAGATGAAGGGCCAGGAGCAAGACCTCAGAAAACACCCACAAATAGGAACAGAAGTGATGGGGATCTCGAACGATTTTCAGAAGACTGTGTTCGTGAGGAACTAGCTAAAGTAAAAGTAGACAGAGCCATGGATCCAGATGGGATACATCCAAGAATACTGAGGGAACCTGGGGATGTTCTAGTGGCTCCACTGACTGACTTTTTCCATGGCTCTTTGGAGTCTGGAGTGGTGCCATAGGACTGGAGAAAGGCACATGTGGTCCCTTTACACAAAAGCAGACGTAAGAATGACATTGAGAACTGCAGGCCAGTTAGTCTAACCTCTGTGATTAGTAAATTATTGCAAAGGCTACTAAGAGAGAATAGTGAGGTTTCTGGAGTACAATGGATTGCAGGAACCGAGGCAGCATGGATTCACCCGAGGCAGGCCTTGTCAGACAAACTGTTTAATTTCTTTGAGTGGGTGACCAGGGAGTTGGAAGCCTTTGACACCATTCCACACAGGCGACTTATAAACAAACTGAGCACCCTAAGGATGAATTCTAAAGTTACTGATTGGGTTAGAAATTGGTTGTGTGGGAGGCAACAAAGGGTACAGGTAAATGGAGCTCACTCTGAGGAGGAGGTTACCAGTGGTGTGCTGCAGGGATCTGTCCTTGGTCCAATTATTTTTAATATCTTTTTTTAGTGAAATTGCGGAAGGGCTGTTGGGTAAGGTTTGCTTGTTTGTGGATGATACCAAAATCTGCAATAGAATAGACACCCAGGAAGGAGTAAATAACATGAGGAGGGATCTAGCTAAGTTTGGAGAATGCTCTAGAATTTGGCAGCTGAAATTAAATGCTAAAAAAGCAGGGTCATGCATTTGGGCTGCAAAAATCCAAAGGAGCGATACAGTGTAGGGCAGGGGTGGCCAACTCTGGTCCTAGGGCACCATGATCCAGCCTAGTTTTCAGGCTCTCCCTAATGAATAAACGTCCAAGAACAGCACTGCACACTCGCACAAATTTATCAAGGGACCACAAGGCTAGTGTAAAGTATGATACAAACTTTTATTGAATTGCTTCACCCCAAGGGCTGTAAGAAGCAATTCAATAAAAGTTTGTATCACACTTCGCTCTAGCATGGTAGTCCCCCTGTCCCTAATGAATATTCATGAGGTATATTTGCATCCACTGCCTCCCATTGTATGCAAATATATCTCATGAATATTCTTTAGGGACATCCTGAAAACCAGGCTGGATCGTGGTGCACCAGGGCTGGAGTTGGCCATCCCTGGTGTAGGAGTGAGGTACTTCTGTCTACGAAAGAAGAGTGGGACCTGGGCCAAATTGTGTCTGACAATCTTGAGGACATTAAACAGATAGAAAGGGTGACGGTGAAAGCCAGAAGGATGCTTGGGTGTATAGGGAGAGGAATGGCCAGCAGAAGAAAGGAGGTGATAGTGCCTCTGTATAAGTCTCTGATGCGACCTCATTTGGAGTATTGTGTGCAGTTCTGGAGACCACACCTTCAAAAGGATATAAACAGGCTGGAGTCTGTACAGAGGGTGGCTACTAAAATGATTAGTGGTCTTCATTATAAAGCATATGAGGACAGACTTAAAGATCTTAACATGTATACTTTAGAGGAAAGGCGGGATAGGGGTGATATGATTGAGATGTTTAAATACCTTCATGGCATAAATGTACAGGAGGAAAGTCTTTTCTGAATGAAAGCAAGTTCTGCTATGAGGGGACATGGGATGAAGGTGAAGGGGGATAGATTCCGGAGTGATATGCGGAAATATTTCTTTATGGAAAGAGTGGTGGATCCGTGGAATAGTCTCCCAGTGGAGGTGGTAGAGATGAGGACAGTATCTGAATTTAAAAAAGCATGGGACAAACACAGAGGATCTCTAAAGGAAAAACAGGCACTATTGTAGTTGAGATGGAAGGGCAGACTAGATAGGCCATGTGGTCTTTTTTTGTTGTCATGTTTATAAGTTTAACTTCACCGGAAAATTGAGCACAATCAAGAGAAGCTGGAATTTTGAGGGCCTTGAATTCTCACAGATTTGTTTTTTAAGATGACCGAAATGAATTTTTTTTCTGTAGATTTTAAGTATCCCATCTTGTCAAAATGAATTTATTCAAGCACTTGTTGCAAAGTTAGGTTATTTTTTTTCTGTTTTACTCAGCAGAGAAAGACAAATATTTTCTACTAACTCAGATGCATGGTTCCAGTCAGTCATGGCATGTGTATGTTAGAGGAAATACGAGATAGGGAAGATATGATAGAGATGTTTAAATACCTCAGTGGCATAAATGCACAAAAGGAGAGCCTATTTCAATTGAAAGTAAGTTCTACAACGAGGGGACATAGGATGAGTGTGAAAGGGGATGGACTCAGGAGTAATATGCAGAAATATTTCTTTACAGAAAGAGTGGTAGATCCATGGAATAGTTTCCTAGTGGAGATAGTTGAGATGAGGACAGTATCTGAATTCAAGAAAGCATGCGACAAACATAAAAGATCTCTAAAGAAAAAGAGGGCACTATAGTAGTTGATATGAAAAGGCCGACTAGATAGGCCATGCAGTCTTTTTTCTGCTGTCATGTTTCTATGGTTTCTATGTTTAGTATGGGTCAGCTAATCTAAATTAATTAAACTAAAAAAAATGTGACTTTCCTTGCTAGACAAGTTTTGTTCGTCTGTGGATGGGGAAAGAAGAACATTTATGACCCAAATGTAGCTGCTTTTCCCATGTTTAACTAATCTTTTCCTGGAACTTTATAACTACTACAAAGATGTATATCTTGGAATGTATTCTGGCCAAGAATTCCCTGCCTCTTTATCTTCTTTTCTGAAGGCAATTTGCAAAATTTGAAGATCAAAATTTTTCTGCCCAGCACCTTGGTTAGTCTGATTAGTTTGATTTCAGCTGTGTTTCTAGGTGTCTGTGATTTCCTGATACCAGTAGTCTCTGTAACTGAGTATTATAAACCAGGGCTCAATATTCTGAAATGCCAGCTGCATAAGTCTTTATTTTTCATTTCTGCCACTTACACAGATAACTTTTATCCAGTCACTGTGCAATGGCAAATTAAATGGGTAAACGTTATCCGTATTAGGGAGGTGGGCTTAAGGGTAGGCTTAAGGAGACTGACCAAGGTTTATCTGGAGAATGGCAAACTTTCAGCATCTGTCTGGATAAAGTCAGCCGCTGCCTGGCCCAGCAAGCTAGCCTAACTCAGACTGGTAAGTGACGACATTGGCTCTCACATAGACATCTAGTCAGTGGCCCTATATAAATGGAATATAGGGATAATGTAAAGCACTTGATTTTTTCTGGCTACTGATGCCACAGAAAACCAGGCCCTAGATTTACACATTTTCCAGCCCTGTAAATTAGTTTGTTTGATTAAGCCTGAGCCCAAACTTACGTACTAATATCATTCAAAAAGACAGTGTTAAGTATTCGTTAGGACTGCACAAGCTTCACCAGGCTCACAAGTACTCCGCTGAACATTTTCCAGGGAGTGGGGGAAATAGCACAGAAAAAAATAGGATAGTGCAAATAGAAAATCATATAAATAATTTAGGGACAGGAAGGCATATCTTTGCCCCCCTCCCCCCAACTTGCAGGCTACTGCATACATCTTCGTTATACACCACGAGACCAGTTAAAAATGGGACACGTTTATCAGAAAAGCTGCTCGGAGTTGCTTATGAATGTTCACAGTAAACTATGACACCACGTTTTTGGAGAAGAATTAATGATGAGACCTCTGTCAAACAAAGCACCAGTGCTGCTGCCGGTAAGGAGAAGTCCTGCAATATCACCTTTTACGTGCGAGGAACAGGCACCGTCTGCTCCTTGCAAATGATAGTGTGCCCCAGACCCTACCAATGGCATCACTCCTGTGTGGATTTACAGGAAGATTGCAAGCCATGCAGCTATAATAGAGAAAAGAATTAACTGCTCTAGGCAGGTCAGAAGTTCTTACTAGGCAGCTGCCTAGGGATGATTGCAGTTAAAGCGGTGCTGCCGCAAAGCACTGCTGAACCTTAAAAGCAAAGTCTCATTGGTTCTACCTCCTTAGATGCAGGATGCGTACGTAGGTCTCCTCGCAGCACTTAATGAGAGGTGGTCACCCTATGGAGGACGAGGTGGCACTCTTTTACTGCAGAATCACTCTGTCCTTGAAGGGCACCCCCCTCCCCCAGCCCGGGTACCCAGAGGTATCAAAGAGGTAAATCCAGCCTAGTATACAAGCAATCTTCCAATTCACATATATAACTGGGGCCGGTGGTACATAGGAATGCTCAGTATACTGGTCATTTCTTCCAGGAGAGTAGTAACTTATCTTTAACACATAATAAATCCCTGTTTTGCGATCTCATAAAATATCAATTTGCATGCATTCTAATGGAAAAGCCTAAAGATTAGAGCTGGGAACCACAGAAGTCAGGGCTCAAATCTCCTTGATGTTCCTTGTGATCTTGGGCAAATCACTTAAGCCTCCATTACCTCAAGTGCAAGCTTAGGGGCCCTTTTACTAAAGTGCATTAGGTTTTGCACCTAACACAGGTTTAGCACAAAAACTATTGTGCATTAAGTGCAAAGACTCCTTGGAAACTGTCAAGGGCGTGGCCAGGAGTTAGCATGCGAATCACCGAACAGTAATTATCGTGCCCCACAGTATCAGTTACCACAGGCCCCTGTGCACAATTACCGTGTGTGAAAATGCAACTTAACTACTTAGTGCCCTTTAGTAAGAGTCCCTAAGATTGTAAGGCCTTTGGGAAGAGGAAAATACCTACTGACCACTTCAAATACTGCTGAAAAATCCACGAGCTAAATGCAAACTCTTTTCCTGTACTTCTAGGGAAAGAAAGAATTAGAAAGTGGCAGTGAGACGAGGGGGAGTGAGGGTGAAAGCATCCTGTGATAGTAGCTCTAGCACTAAACGCAATGGATTTTCTGTTCTTTACAGCCAAGAGATGTGTGACCAGTATAACACCTTCACGATGTGTCCGCTGTGCGACAAGGTCTGTGACTACTGGAACCTGAGTTCTGCTTGTGCCACAGCCCGTGCTAGCCACTTATTTGACAACCCGGCCACGGTCTTTTTCTCCGTCTTCATGGCCCTATGGGGTAAGAATTGCTTTGAATAATCTGACACAGTTTCAATCAAGAATACAACCTGGATTACTCCAAAGATCACACTCCTATTTTTGATCTCTGTTGTTCCCTCCACATTTGGTCTCTTTCCTAATAACTTACATTCTGCATTTTTATTTTTTGGCATTAAAGCTGTGGATCCTTTACTAGGCTCACAATTTGTGGTTTCTCTATTCTAATGTTATATAGCTCCTTGGTCTGGTGCATTGTAGTGCATACGGTTGTGAACTTTTCAACAAACCTTAACTGGGCACTCGTCAGCAATGGGGAAGAGTGATGGGGGTAATATTCTATAAAACAATTTACTGTCATGGATGCTTAAATAGCATGCAATTATTCTGGACACCAACTAATAATTATTTCTGAAATATATCCCATCACAAAGTCTCTCTCATTTGCCAGTTCCCAGCATTCACTCTCCGCCAGCCCCCTGCCAGTCCTAGCACTCACTCTCACCCTCCCCGCCAGTCATCCAGCATCCTCTCTCTCCCAGCACTCACTCCCTTCTAGTTGCAGCACTGTCTCTTTCCCCGAGACCCCAGAAATCTCAAGAACTAATACTCTCTCCTAGACCCCAGGTAGTCTCACTCAGTCTCGAGCGAGCCCAGCACTCTCTCCCTCCTAATTTCAGCATTCTCTTACCCTCCCTGTCCTCAGCTAGTCCCAGCACTCTCACCTTCCCCAGCCAGTCCCATAACTCTCTCAGTCTCACCCTCCTAGCCCCCTGCTCCCAGCCCACTCTCTCTCTCTCCTAATCCTCTAGTTCCAGCTCTCTCTCTCTCCTAGACTCCAGCCAGTCTCCAGCACTACACAATCTCCTAGACTTCAGGCAGTCTCCAGCCGGTACCAGCACTCTCTTCTCCCAATCCCAGCATTCCCTCTGCCTCTCAGTACCCAGCCTGTCCCATTATTTTCTGTCATGTTTTTGATGCCTTTACCAGTTATGAAGGCAGATACACTGCACCCTGGGTGAGGTTGTCCACTGGAGTCTACTCTCTGCTCCTCTCCTAACTTGGCCTCGGAAAGCAGACGGGGTTGTGAGTCTCTCAACTCAGAGCTGTCAGGACGATCAGAAGGAGGGAGAGATGCACTGACAGTGAGCGTGTGTGTCAGCACTCAGCAGCACCAGCACATGAGCAGGATAGGCAACTGGGTCCGGGCCGAGGTCAGCTGAGTCAGCAGTCTCAGAGCCTCTGGTAAGGTGACATCGATGGCATGCATTTAACCAGCCGGCACAGCAGCGGAGCAGGACTGGGAAGATCCAGACTTTGGGTGGGCGGGATTCAAGAAATGCAACCGCTGGTAGCCGGCTGGAGAGAGAGATCAAGACAGCAGTGCAGTAGCAGCATGGCAGGAGAAACAGCCCCGAGAAGCAGCCAATATGAGGGTGGTCTGCTTAGCCCAGGCCCAGAGGGGCTTCTCAGTACTCCTCAGGATTTCTGCTTTCACCAGGTCAGGATGGTGAGTGCTGGGGAGTTGGCTGGGGCCGTAGGCCCTAGGGACATTGGGATGTACTCAGTGGAAAGGAGAATGATTCCTTCGAGCTGCATGATTGTGAAAGCAAAAAGTGGGCAACAAAGAGGAGCATGCAGTGTGGTGTGGGCAGGATAAGGTAAAATGGTGAGCACTCGGCAGTAAAATGCACACCACCATGCACCGAAAGCTGCCCCTGCATGTGCCGCATTTCTGCATCTGTGCAGCCAGTTAATACAGACAACATTGTGTAACCTGGTATTGTCTGGTCAAGCTGGTATAATCCATGCTTGACCAGACAATATAGTATCCATTTACAACATGTAAGCGGACACTGTACAAATGGTTCAGAAACCAGACATCTGGTCACAAACCGGGCGATTGGTCACCCTACTAGTACTTCAAGTAATGATCCTAGGGAACGATGACAGGGTGGATAAGGAGAAGTAATGAGAAGCAGATAAACGTGGATCAATTGTTTACGCTATCAGAATATGGAAAGACTAGGGGACATGTAATGAAGCTACAGGGTAAACTATTTAAGACAAATAAGAGAAAATATTTTTTCACTCAACGTGTAATCAAACTCTGGAATCTGTTACCGGAGGATGAGGTAAGGGCTGTTAGTATAGCTGGGTTTAAAAAAGGTTTGGACAAGTTCCTGGAGGAAAGGTCCATAAACCACTATTAAAAAGGGACCCAGGATATCAATGCTTGACCCAGTACAAGCATTGTGGAACCTGTGTCCTTTGGGGATATTGCTAGGTACGTATGACCTAGATTGGCCACTGTTGGAAACAGGATACTGGGCTTGATGGACCTCGGTCTGACCCAGTATGGCATGTCTTATGTTCTTATGATTTTGGTGTTAATCTATATTGACTAAGGGAGGCATATTCAAAGCCTTTTAGTCAGGGGTCAGGCCCGCTAACCAGTAAAAATCCTAATATTCAGCGGTGCTGTCTGGAGATCACCACTAGACCAAAGCAAAGATCGGGGCAGTCCTGGTCACTATCCGGTCAGCGGCAATATTCAACCATTAACCAGATAGCTAAACCTGTTAATGTTGTGAAAGGTCAATGATTGTCCTAACTTTAACCAGTTTTGCTGTCCAATTAGCAGATAGCTATCCACTGACCAGATAGCGACAGCGCTGTCTAGTGAAACTGGAAATTCAGCATGGGATGCCAGATAAGTTCCAGTGCTGAATATCTGGTTTAGATAAAGCAACTGCACAACTTTAAAAGCAGCTAGCCACCGCTGCTGCTAATATCAGCCCCAAAGTTTTCTATGTTATCTGTACCAAGCACGACCTCCTCTAGTTACAGGAAGCAGAAATGAGGTAACAACGCATGTCATTGAGTCAATGCTGACTCCGGGTAACCCAGCAGTCCCTAGGTTTTCTTAGCAAGGCGCGACCAAAAGTAGATTGCCAGGCCGTACTTCTGAGGCAATGGAGGGTAAAGTGATTTTGCACAGTGTCACAAGGAGTACCTGTGGGAAGCAAACCCTGGTTGATTGGTTTCCAGGCTGCTGTTCCAGAAGGGAACTAGGATATATGGAAGTAAATAGTTTAGATTGGACCATAGAGAGAGACAATATTTTAGTTATCTGAAGATAGCATTCCACAGAATGGGACTAAGAGCCAGTGCAAGGGTATTTGGCACCCTATGCAAACCATCAGTCTGCCCCCCCCCCTCCATTTAACTTTCAGACCCCTAGACCCATCCTGATCAAACTCAACAATCATTATCACCATATCATGTCTTCCAGAACAATCTGGTCAAAGAGATATATTTGAAAACTACCTACCCTCTATTGTTTCTTTGAGTTCGCTGTCTGTCAGGACACATTATTTTGCTTTGAGTGTAACTGTTCTTTACTGCCCACAGAAGCGGTTGTCCTAGATAACCACCTAGTCTGCCTAATGGTTAAACCAGCCTTCATGGTACCCAGCAGTAGGAAATATGTACAGTGGTGGTAAACATTATTGGCATCCTTGCATTTTAGGTACATTGTGTACAATATCTTGAGAAATAATTGGAAATATTTTAACTGTATATCATCATATTTTAATAGTTATGTTCAAAGGTATACAACAAAAAAACATGTCCGGATTTTAAAAGCCCTATCCGTCAGCTGGTTAGTTGGGGGATCAGTGGAATCGGAGCTCTTCTTGCTACTAGATATTGCCGGTGTTTGCGCAGGGCAGTCTTTCCCAACTAACCAGGTGACGGATAGGGCCTTTAAAATCCAGGCCTTGTCGTGGGATCAGCAGAATTGGATCCCTTCTCACTGCTAGATGCTGCCAGAATTTACACAGGGCAGCCCCTCCCGACTAACCAGCTGATGGATAGAGCCTTTAAAATCCAAGCCCTGCTGCAGAACGTGGTCGTGGGCTTGTGTCCATGGAAGCATGTCTGAAGGAGCATACCAAAGGGGCACGTCTGCCCCTTTAGATCCCTTTTGGAGCACTTTGGAGTAGGAGTTTGGAGAGTCAAATAGTTTGAGCAAGAGGAAGAAGAAACTGTGGCTGCAACCTGATAAGAAGGTGGTAACAATGATTGGTTCTATGGATCATCATGTGGTAATTATGTCCTCTAAGCCTATGGGAAGTTCTGCGGGCACGTCTGACTCTTTGGATTCATCAGACGTTCTTACCCCACCCTGCCACCTACTGTTGTGTTTCTTGAAGCAGGAGGGACTCTCCAGGACTTGGACAGTGTCCCACCTCTTTCCATTGCTATTGCACAGGAATGGGCTCATCTGCTGGTACTTGTGATTCAGAAATGGTAGCTAATTGTATGCAGAATTTGAGATTTTTGAACTTTCCCCATACTCACTATTTATAAGAACATAAGAACATAAGAAAATAAGATATGCCATACTGGGTCAGACCAAGGTCCATCAAGCCCAGTATTCTGTTTCCAACAGTGGCCAATCTAGGTCATATGTACCTAGCAGTTTCCCCAAGAGACACAAGTTCCACAATGTTTGTACTGGGTCAAGCATTGATATCTTCGGTCACTTCTTAATAATGGTTTATGGACCTTTCCTCCAGGAACTTGTCTAAACCTTTTTTAAACCCAGCTACACTAACAGCCTTTACTACATCCTCCGGTAACAAATTCCAGAGTTTGATTACACGTTGAGTGAAAAAGTATTTTCTTTTATTAGTCTTAAATAGTTTACCCTGTAGCTTCATTGCATGTCCCCTAGTCTTTCTATATTCTGATAAGGTAAACAATCGATCTACGTTTACCCGTTCCACTCCGTTCATTAATTTATAGACTTCTATCATATCTCCCCTCAGCCGTCTCTTTTCCAGGTTAAAGAGCCCTAACCTTTTTAGCCTTTCTTCATAGGAGTATCCTTCCATCCCCTTAACCATTTTGGTGGCTCTTCTCTGTACCTTTTCTGAAATCGCTATATCCTTTTTAAGATACGGCGACCAGAATTGCACACAATATTCAAGGTGCGGTCTCACCATGGAACGATATAGAGGCATTATAATATCTTTTGTTTTATTTTCCATTCCTTTCCTTATCATACCTAGCATTCTATTTGCTCTCTTGGCCGCCGCTGCACACTGGGCCGAGGGTTTTAACATGGTATCCACAATGACGCCTAAATCTTTTTCCTGGGTGGTGGTTCCTAATGTGGAACCTTGCATCGTGTAACCATAGTTTGGGTTGTTCTTCCCTAGCTGCATAACCTTGCACTTGTCCACATTAAATTTCATCTGCCATTTTGATGCCCAGTCTTCCAATTTATCAAGATCATCTTGCAAGTTTTCACAATCCTCTTGGGTTTTAACAACTTTAAATAGTTTTGTGTCATCTGCAAATTTGATAACCTCACTCGTTATTCTACTTTCCAGGTCATTTATGAATATGTCAAAAAGCAGCGGACCCAGCACAGATCCCTGGGGTACACCACTATTCACCTTTCTCCATTGGGAAAATTGGCCATTTAGCCCTACCCTCTGCTTTCTATCTTTTAACCAGTTCCTGATCCACAATAGTACACTGCCTCCTATCCCATGACTCTTTAGTTTTGCCAAAAGTCTCTGATGAGGGACCTTGTCAAAGGCTTTCTGAAAGTCCAGATACACAATATCAACTGACTCACCTTTGTCCACCTGTTTATTCACTCCTTCAAAAAAACATAACAGATTAGTAAGACAAGATCTTCCTTGTCTAAAGCCATGTTGGCTGTCTCCCATTAGGTCATGACTATCTACATGCTGAGTAATTTTATTCTTTATGATGGTTTCTACCATTTTTCCCGGTACTGACGTCAGGCTCACCGGTCTATAGTTTCCCGGATCACCCCTGGAACCCTTTTTAAATATTGGTGTTACATTGGCGATCCTCCAATCTTCAGGTATTAGAGATGATTTTAATGATAGTTCACAGATTACTGATAGCAGGTCTGCAATCTCATATTTCAGTTCTTTCAACACCCTTGGATGTATACCATCCGGCCCAGGTGATTTGCTACTCTTCAGTTTATCTAATAGTTGTAAGACATCTTCCCGATGTATCGATATTTCCTTCAATTCTTCCGCACCTTTAAATACCACTTCAGTCATGGGTAACATCCCTACATCTTCTTCAGTAAAGACCGAAGCAAAGAATTCATTCAGTCTCTCCGCTATCGCCTTGTCGCCTCTTAGTGCTCCTTTAACCCCTTTATCATCTAATGGACCAACTGACTCTCTCACAGGTTTTTTGCTACGAATGTACTTGAAAAGGTCTTTATTTCGCGTTTTTGCTTCCGCAGCAAGCTTTTTCTCAAATTCTCTCTTTGCCTGCCTTATCAATGCCTTGCATTTGACTTGCCAGTGCTTGTGCTGTTTCCAGGTTTCGTCGTTTGGCTCTTTTTTCCATTTCCTGAAAGATGCTTTTTTGGCAACAACAGTCTCTCTGACCTCACCTTTAAACCATGCTGGCAGTTTTTTGGACTTCCTTCCACTTTTCTTAAAGCGTGGAATACAGCTGGTCTGGGCTTCCAAGATAGTATTTTTCAACAACACCCAAGCTTGATGTACATCTTTAACCTTCGCAACTGCTCCTTTTAGTTTTTTCTTAACTGTTTTCCTCATTTTATCATAGTCTCCCTTTCGAAAGTTAAAAGGTAGTACTGTGGATTTCCTTACTATCCCTCCTCCACTAATTAAATCAAAGGCGATCATGCTATGATCACTATTGCCAAGTGGCCCCAACACCCTTATCTCTTGCACTAGCTCTGGTGTTCCACTAAGGACTAGGTCTAATATTGCTTCCCCTCTGGTCGGTTCATGAACCAGCTGCTCCAAGAAGCAGTCATTTATTTCATCTAGGAACTTTATCTCCCTAGCATGTCCTGACGTGACACTGACCCAGTCGATACCGGGGTAATTGAAATCACCCATTATTATTACTGCGCTGTAACGTTTGTTAGCTTCCTTGATTTCTTTGAGCATTTCATCATCCATTTGGTCATTCTGGCCAGGTGCTCGATAGTACACCCCCACTGCCATCGCCTTCCCCCTTTTATATGGAATTTCAATCCATATAGATTCTACAGCAGATTTTGTTTCCTGCAAAACTTTAATCCTTTCTGAGTCAATGCCCTCTCTAACACAGAGCGCAACCCCTCCACCAATTTGATCAGCTCTATCATTACGATATAATTTGTACCCAGGTATCACAGTGTCCCACTGGTTGTCCTCCTTCCACCATGTCTCTGATATTCCAATCATATCTAACCTTTCATTTAGTGCTATATATTCTAACTCTCCCATCTCATTCTTTAGACTTCTAGCATTTGCATACAAGCATTTTAGAGAATGTATTTTATTCATGTTAATTTGGCTATTGTTAGACATGGGTAAATTGGGATCTTTAAGCTCTGTCTGCTCCATACTTGAGGGCATTTGAGCTACTTTACTCTTTTGTGGAAACTCTCTGCTTTTGGTAGTATCCTTCAAGGATACATTCTTCCGAACCATCCGCTCTTGGGCGACTGTCGGCTTTCCCCTAATATCTAGTTTAAAAGCTGCTCTATCTCCTTTTTAAAGGTTAATGCCAGCAGCCTGGTTCCATCCTGGTTAAGGTGAAGCCCATCCCTCTGGAAGAGCCCCTCCTTTCCCCAGAATGTTCCCCAGTTCCTAACAAATCCAAAACCCTCATCTCTGCACCATTGTCTCATCCACGCATTGAGACTCCGGAGCTCTGCCTGCCTTTTGGGTCCTGCGCGTGGAACAGGAAGCATTTCGGAGAATGCTACCCTGGAAGTTCTGGATTTCAACTTCCTACCTAAAAGCCTAAATTTTGCCTCCAGAACCTCCCTACCACATTTTCCTAATTTATCTCCCATGCTTCTCCTGCAGAGGATTATGAAGGAGAATTTGGGTGTTAGTGATATCGAGGCTGTACATATCTCAAATATGGGTCCTGATCATGGTGGTGCAGACATGGATCAGTTGTCTGCTTTGGGTAGTTTGGACCTGTCTGCTTTCTTGGAGAACTCAACTGACAACATTACCTCTCATGCTACACTATTGGTATCTTTTTGTTCTTTGATAGACCAAAATAATATTTTGCGTATGTTTTTCCAGAAGAAAAATCTTTTCTTTTGTGGTCAAAGAATTAACATATTCCCTGATGTCTCTAGGGCAACACAACCAAAGAGGAGGGCCTTCTTGTTCCTAAAGCCTGCAGTATTGGGGATAGGGGTATCCTTCTTCCTCAAGTTTCTTTGTAAATGTCTTGTTTATTTATTTATTTAACTAGACTTATATGCCGCTTTTCTACCAGTCAAAGTGGTGTATATTCAGGTACTGTATATTTTTCCCTTGTCTCCAAAGGGCTCATAATTTATGTTTTTGTACCTGAGGCAGCAGAGGATTGTGGCTTGCCCAAGGCTACAAAGAGCACCTGTAGGACTAGAAACCCCAGTCCTTCCAGCCAAAGGTTGCTGTCCTCTAGTGGGATTTGAACCCCTGGCCCTCTGGCCTAAGGTAACTTGCCCCAACCACTAGGCCACTTCTCTTCTCATGGGTTACCAAAATGTTCAGTAGGATTTCCTTGAGTCTGACCAGCTTGAGACTTTTCTTCAGGGCAAGTAATGTTTAGATTGTTCCTTTGAGTTATTGCTTGATGTTTTGTTTCTTCTGTAATGGCTTGTATTGTGGTTAATAATGTTGTAGATATCTGGTAGTGGATTATTGGGTTCTGGTATTTCCTAGAAGTGGACTAGTATTATATTTAATGGGGTTTTGTTTAATAACGGTGTATCCTCTCTCCCAAGTTAAGGGGTATTGATGTTTATATTTTCTGTATTATTCCTATCTTATGAATGTTTTGTAAGATAATTTGAAATTCCAGTTAAAAAAAAAGATGTCTGTGCAACTTAGATGTAGTCATTTCTGAGAAAAAAAAATATGATCTGGACAGGATTAATGGAATCATTCACTAATATTTGGATGCACAACCCTTGGCAGTGATGACAGCCTCCAAACGTTTCTTGTAGCCATCTATAAGTTCATGAATGTTTCCAGGATTTCTTTTACCAATGGCAGATTTCAGCTCTTTCCAAAGATCCTCGATTGGATTGAGATCAGGACTCATTGCTGGCTAGTTTAAAACAGTCCATTTGTTCCTTTTTAACTATTCTTTTGCACTTTTGGATGTATATTTTGGGTCATTGTCCTGCTGGAGGACCCATGCCCTTCGACCCAGACCTAGCTTTCTGACCCTAAGTAGCACATTTTGCTCCAAAAAACCTTGTTAGTCCTCTGACTTCATGATTCCTTTAATACGTTCCAGGTCTTTGGTTCCTGAGGCAGCAAAACAGCCCCACAACATTATGGAACCTCCACCATATTTAACTTTAGTAAGGGTTTGTTTTTTTCCTTATAAACTTCAATTCTTCGCCTGTAAATATATCACTGGTCTTCATTGCTAAAGAGCTCAAGTTTGGTTTCATCTGTCTACAGAACATTTTCCCAGAAGGATTGTGGTTTCTGAAGGTAAGTTTGGGCAAAGATCAAGCGTGCCTTTTTATGTCTGTCTTTGAGCCCATGAAGTCCTTCTTTGTTTAGTGCATGGCGTATAGTGCGGGTTGAAACCACCACTCCAGATTGCATTAAACTCTTTGGATGTTGTATGTGGTGTTTTTCCAACAGTTTGTACTAACCTTTGAAGACTTCTCGGATTAATTTTCCTCTTCCCACCATGTCCTGGGAGGTTCTTGACAGTTCCATGAGCAGAAAACTTCATAATAAAATTGTGAACTGTAGATACAGGAATCCCAAGGTCTTTTGAGATGGCCTTGTTGTACCCTTTTGAAGTTTGATGTTTAGTGATAATGGCTTTTCTTGCAGTCTCAGGCAGCTCTCTTGTCTTCACCATTGTGAAAGTGGAATAGGGAGTGAATGTGGCCATTTTAATCATTAGAGCCATCATTCATTGATTGATTCAAGTCATGTCAGTCCTGACAATTGATCGCAGGTGTGCCGAATTTTACTGCAATGGGAATGTGGTTATTCTGTTCAAACTGATTTGAATTGTTTATAAAGGTGTCAATAATCATGTCCTGGCAATGTCCCAGTTTTTATACTATTTTCTACTATTTTCTTTTTTTAATTGGTCTTGTTTTATTTGATTCTTTTATGTGTCCAATATGTGTGCATATATAGTCCAAAGCCATTTCACAGGCCACTTTTTTTTTAGGAGATATTGGGCATTAAGAGGTTGAACTGCAAGGTTGCCAATAATGTTGACCACAACTAAAATGCATTCTTTTGTTGACAAGGTTCAAAGGATTTAAGTAATATGACAAACCAATTAGCAAGTAATATGACAAACCAATATGAAATCCCAGGCAGTCGGCACAACAGGAACCAAAGATTGCTAGGGAGCACCTGAAGCCAGCAAATGGAATTTAGAGGAAGGAGTGGAGATTCCAAAGAGAAGAGCTAGAATGGCAGAGAAGACAGTATATACATACAGCTACATAAAAATAAATAAATAGGCGTGAAAAGCAAGCTAAAGGGCAAAGTTTTTGAAATGAATGGGAGCTAAGGAATGATATTCTGATCTAGCGCAAAAATGTCCCAGAGAAAATGGCAATTCAACCAGAAAAGCTTTGGAGATTACTAGTACTACTACCGCTTATCATTTCTATAGCGTTGCTAAGCTTCGACTGGAGGAGTAGCCAAGGGTTTGATTCCCACCAGCACTCCTTGTGGCCTTGGGCAAGTCATTTGAACCCTCCATTGCCCTGGCACTCTACCTCTGGTCATACTGCCCAGAAAGCCCAGGAGCTGCTGGGTCAGCAGGAGTCAGCACTGACTCAGGGGCACACATTGCATTGCTTTGTAACTGAGCAGATACAGTGCTGTGCATGCACCTGTAAGAGATACGCCAGAGCTATGTGCAGCACAGTAAAGACCAAGGGTCTGATAATCCATGGACTGCTCACCGCTTAATGGGAAGTGGACGACTCATCTGCTTATCCTTGTGCCCAGCGGCACCATCCATTTCAGAAGCACCACTGAATTTGTAGTCCTTCGCTTAAACAGAATATCAAAGCTAAGATTGCTATCTGCATGGTTCTACTAGCTGTATAAATTTATCTGGATAGCAGCTGAGTAGTTCCATTATCCGAATAAGTTTTGGCTCTGCCCTGGCATGCCCCAGCCCCCCTAATCCTACACAGATAAACTTTGGTTGGATATCGCATTGCCTGACCAAACTTTCTGTGCTGGCTGGAGTGCAGCTTTGAAATCAGAGGACTTAATGCAATTAGAACTGGATGCTATCAGCATAAGTCCTTTTGAATGTTGATTCTCGTTTTTAGTTTTGTGTGTGTGCGAGACACAGACAGAAAATGAATGGGGCGACTTCAAATAGTTGCCAAGATTTTAGCAGACCGAGCATGAGAAAGGGGATGAACAGGATTAAGGTAAAAATAAAAGGAGGCATGGGTCAAGGATATGTCTGACCACTAGGTTTCAGCATTGAATAATTCCTGAGGACCCCCCCCCCCCCAAAAGGGGATGTGAATGCCGCCTCTGCAGCCCTGCAGCCCAGGAAGTAGATACCTGCCTAGGGCATCCTATCCAGGCCTTCTATCTAACACTGCACAGCACTACCACTGGGCCCTCAAGATAGCCAATGAGCAGTCTGTCAGTGAATATATAATAGCGATAGGGAAATGGAAAAGAGAGATAAGAAAGAAACAGTTAGTCAATTCTATCTCATTTAAAAGCAGACGCAGGAGTGCATCAGATCCTCTTTAGACCTATAGGTGGGCCCAAGAAGCTTTCCCACAGTCTGTAAAATTGTTTGGGCTGGGGTTTGGTAACTGAACTTGTCTGTACAAGAAAATCTACCCATCATATATCAGTGGCTGCAAAGTGAAAACAAAGTAGCCTATGTCAACCCTACCTGCCTTACATTTTGAGTGTTATATTAGACCATGTTCAGCTGCCCTACCAGTAGCCAAATACACTACTTATACCTAAGTACTCACATCGGTGACTGACAGAGCCATTGTCCTGAACATGGCAAAACCATCTTGTCTTACAGTATCTTTAGTAAACAATGCATGAATCACCTTTTGTGAAAGGCAGTGGAGGGGAAAGGGCCATGCATTATTACTTACCAACAATGCACTCTGTCTGCAGCAGTGAGCTGGATTCATTACATGGCGGGACCTCTGCACAAGCATCCTTCTGTCATCGGCCCAGCCTCCCCTCTCATCCCGCAAGGCAGCCAGGATTTGTGGCGGTGGCAGCATGAAAGGAGCTTTGCTTTGGTTACCTGCTCCAATGTCTCATCAGATGTCTCTCTCTCCATTTCCAGCTTGACTGGGAAACAAGTCCATTGTCCGACCCTGTTTGTAGTTTTCAACCTGAGCAGTGAACACTCTCTGATGTCATTTGTGATCAGTCAAATACGGTGTTAAAATTACAGTAATACTCTTAGCAGCACCTGACAGACTCTTGTCCTTAAAAGCTTAAGTTTTAATAGTCTATTAAAAGCCACTCGCAATAGTCAACGGTCTACCACAGGGTATTGTCTCTAACCGGGTTAGTTTGGTGCACACCATGATGCTGTGTGTTATCTCAGTCTCTGAAATTTACTGCTAGGGCTCATCTTGATACTTGCACTGCACTTGAACTGGTGTTCAGAAACACATTTTAGAAATGATGTTTCGGTGTAGGCTTGAGCGTATAAAAAGGTCAGTCATGTGCACGTTTTGGTTCAATTTCAGGAACTTGCACATGCCCAAAATGGACAGCAGCAGCCACAGCCACATAGACATCCGTGTGACCAACGTTTAGGATGGGGACATCTATCCCATGCTGCATACACGTCCTTGCCTGTTATTTTGCAAGCGGAGATGAGCATCACTGCACCAACCAGAAAACAAGGGTCCTCATTTCCCTTCAGTTTTATTTTTGATTGTGAAAACTATTGGGGAAAGCAGAGGACCTACTCTACTCCCTCCAGGCATTTTGGTGGCAGATCGAGAACTTTTCAGATGCCTATTCATGCCCTGGAGCAGGAATAGACATGGACGTTACTGCTGGTGGGTAGAGACAAACTCCCCAGGTCTGTAGCCATGTGCACACGTCTATCTTTATTTTTATTATTATTATTTATTAGTATTTAGCTCATGCCTTTCCAATGGTAGGAAAATAAGAACATAAGCAACGCCATACTGGGTCAGACCGAGGTCCATCGGCCAATGCAGATCACAAGTGCCTAGCAGTTTCCCAAAAAGACACACAGGTTCCACGATGCTTGTATTGGGGCAAGCAGTGGATTTCCCAGTTCCTCTTTAATAATGATTTATGGACCTTTCCTCCAGAAACTTGTCCAAACCTTTTTTAAACCCAGTTACATAAATACCTTTGGCTATATCCTCCAGTAATGAATTCCAGAGTTTGATTACACGTTGAGTGAAAAAATATTTTCTCTTATTAGTCTGAAATGGGTTACACTGTAGCTTCATTGTCCCCTAGTTCAAGGCAAGTTACATTCAGGTACGTAGGTATTTCCCTGTCCCCAGAGGGCTTAGAAGCTAAGTTTGTGTCTTTAGCGTAACGCCCCGATGTGCCATGGAAGTTCTTGCACTGGAGACATCTGAATACCCAGCTTTTAAAATGGCTCCAGGGATGTCTCCATGATTTGCAAGACTGCATGTCCATTTTCAGACATCCAACTCATGAATGGGGCTTCTAGAATTGACCCCCATAGTGTAATATAGAAGAGCAAATTGGTGGCGCCAAGTAGAATTGGGATAATATCTATATCTTTCTGCCACACCATTTTTGTGATCTCTGACTGCAATTTTTGTACTTAAGAATTTATCTCTATATATTTTACAGAGTCGTACTGTCTGAAGGGCAGATTTAGCTGTTGCCTGTGCACCTAAAAGCTCTGCCATCATAATGAGAACCTTACACTTAGAAGGCACACTTTTTTTCTTTCTCTCCTCCTAATTTCTTTAATTACCAAACTATATAGTCTTGTTGATGTTAAGTGCCATCGAGTCAGTGTTGACTCATGGCGACCCTCTGGATAGTTGACCTAAACTGTGTTCGATCTTCAGTCAAGAGGCTCGTTGTTGATAGAGTGGCACCCATAGCTACTGCTGCTGTATTGATCAATCTCATTGCTGGCCTTCCTCTTTTGTGTTGACTTCTACCTTGCCAAGCATGATATCTTTCTCTAATGATTGCATGATGTGTCCAAAGTATAAAAGTCGAAGTCTCGTCATCTGAGCTTCTAAAGAAAGCTTTGGCTTGATCTCTTCTAGTACTGACTAGTTTGTTCTTCGGGCAGTTCATGGTATACACAATATTCTTTGCCAGCACCATAATTCAGAGGTATCGATGTTCTTCCTGTCTATCTGCTCTGTCCAACTTTCACATCCATATGACATTATAAAAAATATCACAGTTTGGACAAGTTGAATGCAGAACAAATCATCAGAGAAGCAAGACTGTATGAAGACAACCAAGGTGTGAAGATTGGTGGAAGACTCAACAACCTTTACTATGCTGATGATACCACATTACTGCCTGAAAGTGAAGATGATCTGAAACATTTGCTTCTCAAGATCAAGAAACATAGTCTTAAAATGGGCCTGCACCTTTACGTAAAGAAGACAAAGATCATGACAACTGGCAAAATCAATAAGCTCATCAGTGATTGAGAAGAAATTGGAATAGTTGACAACTTTAACCTACTTGGATCAACAATCAATAAAGAAACAACAAGCAGTCAAGAAATCCAATGACGCGTTGCTCTTGGCGGAATGGCAATGAAGGATCTAGACAAGATTCTCAAGAACAGAGATGTCTCTCTCCATATAGTCTTGTACAAATCCATATTAAAACCTTTGAGCTCTGATGCCCTTTGATTCGATGGGCATCCAATGAAAGTTCAAATAGATTCTCTATTGTTGATATTATGGAGGTAATTTTATAAGGGGATGCTTGCTTTACATGGTAGAGTATGTTCCTGCGTGAATGAGCTTTTATAAAATACCAACCATTGTAAAAGCACACACATATACACAATGGTGTGTATTTTACTGGTGGGCCTGCACATGCGTGGAGTGTGGGCAGAGCATGAGTGGAATGCAGAAATGCACAAGTACTATCATTTATGTGCATATTAGCAAATTAGAAGCATAGGCATTTCCACCAGCTCTAGAGCTGGTGCAAATGTCAACGTCTTAACTTAAGGCACAATCTCTGCTATTTACACCAGTATTTTATAATGATAAGTAGACTATTTGTTTTTATAAAAGAGGCTTAACATAGTCCCCTTAAAATGCATTTTAGCTAACCACCATCATATATAATTACCCTCCAAGTGTGATCAATCCAAGTGAGATCTTCTGTGTAAGTATGTTGAGGGGTTCTTCCCAATATTCTGGTAAATATGAGCCTTCATTTACTGTATGTAGATTTGTTATAGCAGATTTATTTTACCATTGCTTTGTCCCTTTTGCCACTCATTTGTAAATTGTTTTGCATTTTTAATCATTTTTCCCTAAGGTCCATTGGCTCACAAAATGGGATTATATCAAGGATGAGAACATTTCTTAAAAGATAGTCATGAAATGCACTGAACCTCAGAGTGTTTCCCATTTTCTTCATGGAAATACATTTCTGAAAATACACAGTCAATAAACCCTGTAGTACTGTGCTTTATTTGCTTTCTGTTTTTGAAAGAATTTTACAAATGTGTATTTATTTTGTTATTGATTTTTCATTGTATGACCTTGAATAGCCTCATTTTCTCAAAAGAATCTTGCTAGGTTGATAATAAAAAAAAATCCTTTTTGCAAGCATTACACATCAAGAATAATGCAATTATTATAAGCATTTGCATTCCAAGTGTATGGCTGTGGTCTATCAGACAATATAAATACAGGCAACTTAGAAAGCTTCAGACTGTCAAGTTGTTTAATACCCTGTAGCAAAGCAGTCCAACATGTTGGACACATATATGCTTGAACTACCAAAGACACATATGGAAAGGTTTATAGAATACCCAGCATCAAATGAAAAGCAAGGACCTTGATTTTGTTTTGACATTTGTTTTCTTCCCAGACATTGTTTATTGGTACAGTATGAACTGTGACATTACATTCAATGGTAATCTAATGCCTGAAGGTGAATTTCGTGAATTCAGAAATATCTCCCTATCATTAGTTTTAGTCCAGGACCTGTTGCAGGGTTGCACAGGGCAGCAGTGGTTTTGGATCTTAGAGCTTTTGTGTTAAATATAAAACAAATGAACATGCTTTTTTGGCATACTATTTTTTTTGATCATTCTTACCAAGTATTGTTTGAACACTACTTGAAGTGTTGGAAACTTTACAAATCTGTTTTTCCAGCCACTGTTGGTTGTAGAATGAAATAGGAGAAATGATGGGAGAGAAAAATATAACTACTTTGTTAAAAAGTAGACATTTATCAAGTAAACAAAAGATGGCCTGAAAAAAGATTCCTCATATAGGAAAGTCATCACACTGCATGTCCTATGCATCACTTGGCGATCTATCTACAAAGCTGGATTTGCCCAAATGCATAAATACTTTTTATGTCATACCCACACCTAAATATATATATACTCCTGTTTAAACTGGGTTGAGTGGATGGATTATAATTATTAACTAGCTAGGTGAGGTGACTTTCCAAAGATGACTAGAGGGCCAGTGGCAGGAGACGTCAGGTGGTATCCAAGGAGTTCTCCTGCCACTGTGTACGTGCTTTACCTCTCCTTTCCTCGTGCTTGCAGAAAAAGGGGCGGCAAAGCCTGTGGGCACTTTATCACCATGCTGCAAAAGGACTGTACCTACATAACTTGCAACTAACTGACTTGCTGAAAATGAAGCATAGGCGGCAGGGACCAGAAGAAAATGTTAAAATTCTTTTGATTAGGTGTTGCTGAAAATAAAACTCTACAATATTCAGACTCCAAATAGTTGGCTTTGTCAAAACATAACCTCATAGGGGTAAATGTTCAGTCCAATAGACATTGTGTAATTTTAAATGGGAAACTGATTCATTTAAAGTTATAAGGATTTTCCCAACAGCACCACTTGAGGGATATTTACTAACATGTGTTAAGGGCATCATGCATGATATTTGTTCCTTAACTCATGTTAAAGGGCAACATCAGGCCTTATTTTACCATAGCGCATGCTATTTTGCCACAATGTGCACTGCTTCATAATGAGATGCAAAGCAGGTACAATCCCTTCTCAATGCTATCAAGTCCGGCGCTGGGTTCAATGCTGCCTGCAACCCCTAGTGGTAACCTTTCTGTACTAACTCTAGAGACCACACTGCCATATAAGGCAAAACGACAGTGACTCCTGTAGTAAGCTAAGCTGCAGTAAAATTTATTGCAGCTTGTGACGTCCTCTCTTGGATGGATAAGCTCTGTTTAGCTGCTGAATATTGTCACTCAGCTCTGGAATACCCTTAGCCACGCCACTTGAGAAAATGCATAAATTTGGCTGTTCAAATGGCCACAGTTACATGTATAACTGGTCTGGAGTTGAAAAATAAGCACTTGTATGCTTCTGCTCTGCTGCGGATTGCATAAGCACTTTACAATATCGAACAAAGTTTTAATGGTTTTACATTTCTTCCAAACAAGCTTCTCCACCCCTAACTTTGATTGTCCTCTTAGTGGGTAATGTTCAGAGACATTGCTGAGTGTAAATCTAGGGTTTATGCATAGAAATGGACTTCTTGAAAACTGCCCACTCAGAGGGGAATTTTATCAAGGTCATTTCATGGGTGAAACCTGTTTTGCAAGTGGAAAAGCCTTTTATAAAACAATCTTGGTTGTAATGGACATGCAGATTTTAGAAAACATGTGAGCACACACACAGAGTACGCGCCCTGCTTTGTCTTGTGCCACTGTGTATACAGGACATTTGTTGAGATGGGGATGGGATTACACACGTGCAAATTTCTGTTTTCAAACATATGCATGTGATTTTACCTGGAAAAAGTCCCCAGATGAATAGTACATGCAAATTTGTGTACATACTTTCACCTATTTACTTTCCAAAAGGAAACCTAGATGTAAAGTTTCTGGGAAGAAACTGTCCACAGAGAGGGTCATTTTACGAGAGGGCCCCTAGTTAAAGGGCATTTTAAGGCAGCTATGTTAGACCTATTTTAAAGACAAGTAGAAAATACTATTGTAAGAGACCTGACACACATCTACATTGCAGGCATGGACATTTACAACAGCCCTAGAGCTGGTCTAAACTCCCGCATCTATAGTTTTCATAAATGCATGTGAATTATAGTAATTTATAATTTATATGTGTATTTACGCGTTCTCCACAAACTCTGCCCAGATGGAAGCCCACTAGCAAAATATGTCAATGCACAAACTTTTAATTTGATCAGCAGGGCCAGCCCATCCACTAGGCAGATTAGGTGGCTGCCTAGGGCAGCAGACATCTGTGAGTAGAACAGCAGGGCATCCGTGGCAGGCCATGTGCTTTGAGACACATGGCCTGTTGCTGCTGACCCTCCTCTGATAGTTGTGTTGGAAGGAGGTCAGAAGCGGCAGGCTATGTGTGCCAAAGCACATGGCCTGCTGCAGGCTGCCACCACCGTGCTGAGTTGCCCCTAACTGTGCCAATAGAATTGGGGCAGCAGGGGAGATGACATGGTGAGGGGGACAGTGTAGCACAGAGGAAGGGGGTGGCACAGTATGGCACAATGTAGAGGGCGGGACAGCACAACCAGGGCTTCTGCATGGGGTGGCAGAAACCCTTGGGCCAGCCCTGCCAATCGGCAGTATTTAAGAGACCATTTAAACCCAGCTGCGGCCACATACATGCAGGAATGACTTTATAAAATTATCTTCAGGCTGTTCACTCGTGCGCCTTTTTGAAAATTCCCCCATAATGTAATTTTATCACTTTTGGAATCCATTGCGTATGCCAGAATGAACTAGCTAGAGTTACTAACATGCCAACACTGTTCTATTAATGCCCATTATTGCTAAGTCCCATTGTATAAAATGGGACCAGCAACGCAATAATGCTCGTTAATGGTGTGAGCACACGTTGGTAACTGTCGCTGTACTTTTGATGAAGGTTGAAAAAGTGTGGGGATAGCAGGTTCCTAACTGCTGCGTGTCTGCTCTTTTTCTAAGCTACCATGTTCCTTGAACACTGGAAACGGCTGCAGATGAGATTGAGCTACCACTGGGATCTCACCGGCTTAGAAGAGGAGGAAGTACGTTTCTTTTCATTCTCTATTTGTATTGTTCCCTTAATCCTAATGAAAAGTATCACAATGATCCAGAGAATATCTGTTGCCCTGAATATGTGTTTTGCTCAAACTTAATCACTCAGTTTAAAAGTCCAAGTGCCAAAGAAGTTGCAGGTTGAATGATCTGCTGTAGCGTCCTTTCACCGTTGGCTGACACTTTTCCATGTTCATGTAGCGTAAACCGTGCACAAATAAATATGCTGTGTTATAGCTTCTATTAAACTGTGATAAGAGGTTCGGATCAGTTCCATGTTGGTTTGTTTGTATTATGCTGTCACAGCTGTGTCAGGAAACATTGGGCAAGGCTTGAAATTTCGGCAGGGGTGTTACTGCCTAACATCTCCTTTTCCTAAAGCCTGCTGCAGTCGGGTTCTTTGATCAGCATGATATTGGGCCAAGCCTAGTTGGCTTGTAGGTGAGCTGCTGTCTTTTTTAAGTGCCTGATTGGTTCACATCTGATACAGCGCACTGGCTGTGCTGGGACTCCAGCAGTGGGCTTAGACAACCTCTTCTACTCCCTGAACTCCTTGGTGGAAGAAAGACATGGGCTCCTACCTGCAAGCAGGACTGTACCAAGCTGGAAATGCACCCTGTGTGATTTGTCAAGCTAGTACCACCTCTCTCCCCAGCTGCATGCAAGAGCTCACTTTTATCAGGCTTCCTGCAAGCCCAGTGACTTACACTCTGTGCATCTGTACTGCTTATGCAGCCCTTGGTACGGTCCTGCCTGCAAGGCCCTTTTATAGTTACATGTAACTCCTAGTTGGCAAGGAAGCAGGGCCGGCCCGTCCATTGAGCAAGAATGTTTTTTGCACAGGGCCCCGCGTAAAAAACATTCATTAGCCCAAGTAGATTAAAAAAAAAAAAAACGGCTGCTCCTGCTGCCGCCGTGGCAGAGGCAGAATCAAACGTCCACGCTGTGGGGCCCCGACTGCCCGGCAGAGCCTCCCTCAAGCATCAGCTCCCGAATCCCTCCCAAAGCGCGGGCTTTCAGAGCCGCGAGAGCTTTTCTGACCTCTCGCAGCTCTGTTAATCCTGCCGGGGCTGATGGGAAATCCCATCAGCCCCGGCGAGATTAACAGAGCCGCGAGAAGAAAGGGAAACTCTCGCGGCTCTGAAAGCCCGCGCTTTGGGAGGGACTCGGGAGCTGATGCTCAAGGGAGGTTCTGCCGGGCAATCGGGGCCCCGCGGCGGGACATTTGCTTCTGCCGCTGCCACGGCGGCAGCAGCAGCCGGTATTTTTTTTAAATCTATCGGGGCTGGTGGGGGGAGGGGGGTTAGGACTGGTAATGGGCTATGGTGGGGCTAAGACTGGAAGTGGGCTGATGGGGGGAGGGGGTTAGGACTGGTAATGGGCTATGGGGGGGTTAGGACTACTAATGGGCTACGGGGGGAATAATACTGGAAGTGGACTGATGGGGGAGGGGGGTTAGGACTGGTAATGGGCTATGGGGGGGCTAAGACTGGAAATGGGCTGATGGGGGGGTTAGGACTGGTAATGGGCTATGGGGGGGGGCTAGGACTGGAAATGGGCTAATGGGCGGGTTAGGACTGGAATGGGCTGTGGGGAGGCTACGACTGGAAATGGTCTGATGGGGGTTAGGACTGGTAATGGGATATGGGGGGCTAAGACAAAATGGGGTGATGGGGGGGCTTAGGACTGGTAATAGGTTGGGGGGGCTTAGGACTGTTAATGGGCTATGGGGGGCTAGGACTGGTAATGGGCTGAGTGAGGGGGGCTAGGACAGGAAATGGGCTGATGGAGGGCTAGGATAGGCCTGGAAATGGGCTGTTGGGGGGGTCTTGGATTGAAATGGACTCATGGAGGGGCTAGAACTGGAAGTAGGCTCATGGGGGGCTTGGATTGGAAATGGGCTGAATGGAGGGGAGCTAGGATTTGACATGGGCTGATGGTGGGGCTAGGAAAGGAGTAGAAATGGACTGATGGGGGGCTGGGATTGGAAATGAGCTGATGGAGGGACTCGGATGGGGGAGCTAGGACTGGAAATGGGCTGATGGTGGGGCTAGGATAGGACTAGAAATGGGTTTATGGGGGGCTAGGACTGGAAATGGGCTGATGCGTGGACTAGAAGGGAGCGGATGCTGGGTGGGGCTGGAACTAGAAGGGAGCTGATGTTGGGGGAGGATTAGAATGGGATAGAGTTGGGAGAGTGAAAAAATATTTTGTGTGGGAGGGAAGACAAATCTACAATTGGCCGGATATTGGGAGAGTAAGTGGGGATTGAGGATGGAGGGGTAAAATTTGAGTGGATGAAATAGGAATGAGGAAAGAGCAAAAGGAGAAAGATTAGTATGTTAAAGCAGATGCAGAGAGAGAATGGAAAAAGAACTAGAAGAGTGAAGAAAGGACAAATGGACAACAGACGATGGAGAGTTAGCAGAAGACACGAAGAAACCAGAAGAAAGTGGCTGGAGCAATTGCAACTGAAAAAAAATGCACAAAAGGTAGAAAATATCTCTTTATTGAATTTATTAACTGAAATATGCCAGCTCTGGGAAATGTGCATCATTAACGTCTGCGCTTTGTTTAGTACAAGAGGAAATTAATTTATAGTTTTATTTCTACAGTGTTGTTGGGCTTTTAGGGTTCCCAGTTTAATTATTGTCTTCCTGTTTCTAAATTGTGATTCCTTGTTTGGTGATGGTCTATGTTCTGCATGTGTAACTGAGCTGAGGTATTCTGTTTATGTAATTCCTATTTGACATTGCCACTTGTTCTCTTTCCCCAGTAGGTCATGTATTGTTATTCTCTGAAATGTATTGATTTAATATTTTCAGTGTAGCCTTTTGATAGGTAGGGTCTTGTGCTTTGTGAGTCCTGGTAGTGCTGTTATGATACGGCGGTTTTGCTATGGGTTCTAAATGGTAAATACCCCTCCAATGATGGAACTCTAACGATCTAGTACATGACCATCATCTAAACAAACCCACAAATTAAAATATTATTTTTGTCGGAGCCCACCGAGGGAGGGCTAGAACTGTTTACCTAACCCCCACCTGACGGTAGACTACTTTTATTTTATTTCACCCTAGTGTATTTAAAACAATTACTTATCTTCAAAACCAACACTGCACTTATTATCTTCCACGTTGCAAATCACGAATGTGCACGACGTGCACGTTTCGGGTGTGTGCCCTGTTTCAAGTGCTTCTCATCCGTTCAAATATGCAACAAAACCGCCGTCTTCGTAGATTTGCAACGTGGAAGATAATAAGTGCAGTGTTGGTTTTGAAGATAAGTACTTGTTTTAAATACACTAGGGTGAAATAAAATAAAAGTAGTCTACCGTCAGGTGGGGGTTAGGTAAACAGTTCTAGCCCTCCCTCGGTGGGCTCCGACAAAAATAATATTTTAATTTGTGGGTTTGTTTAGATGATGGTCATGTACTAGATGGGTTCTAAATGGGCAGTGTTTGTAGTAGTTCCTAATGTGCCTGGCAGTTGGCACTGGATTATAGTAATGTAGAAATCTTTTAGTCTTTCTTTATCCATACACTCATTAAGAGGCATGTTTACTAAAAGTTAGTGTAAGGTAACATTATGCAAATATTTATGCAAATGAGGTCCCTTATGCAAATGAGGCCCCACACCGAGTCTACGCACATGGCTCCGCACCCCCCTTGGGCCGCCCCTGCAAGGAAGTGTCCATGCCCAGTGAATGACTGGCAACTCCATTGCATCATATTACAAGTTGGATTCAACTTAGGAGCAGGAGCTTCAGAATGGATGTGGGCATACAGGGCACATCTTTGAGGCTCCTGCTACATGTGATTGCCCAGCGCTCCATGTTCGAGAGATATAGGATAGAGCTCCAGTGCGGGCAGCTACAGGGCCTTTAGGCAGCTGCTACATCATTGACGGGGGCCATAGCCAGCCACCTCACCAGAAATATGACTCACAAATGATTGTCTGTCACTTGAAATAATTTCTTTTATATGTTTTTTTTCTCCTTTTCACATCTGAAATTGTATTTTTTGTATTCTACTCAGCTTTGTCAAAAAAGTAGGGAGAAGCATGTCTGTTTTTCATTTGCTTACCTATCCCACAACACTCACGTTGGATTCTCTGTTGTAGTTTCTAAGGGCACAATAAGCTTTTGATAAGGTACAAATGCCCCCCCCCCTTAACCATCCTATACTTCCAGGTATACAGAATCTTTCTGTACACTTCCTTTGACCTAGCTTCTAATCAAATCTTTTTTTTTTTTTGCAGTTTGTCTTTTATTTCCATCAATGCTCCTTATTTGGACTGCTCAGTTTACTTCTTTAAATACAGGACACATAGTAACATAGTATATGACAGCAGATAAAGACCACTATTTAAGCCTACCCAGCAAGGAGGCAAGAGTAGGCTAGATGGACCATACTGGTCTTTATCTGCCATCATATACTATGTTACTATGAGTCCCATATTTAAAGAAGTAAACTGAGCTGTCCAATATCTTTTATTGCTAATCCGGACAATTCTACTTTCTACAGAAGTCAATAAGAGGTTGACTCAATTTCACATTTTTTTTTCATGATGTGGAAACTCCAGAGTTAATGTTCTTCCATTTTTCCATGGTTTTTTTTTTGGTCACTTATTTCCATACCAAAAATGTAACTTAGAAGCTTTGGGGGGGATCATGTGTTGCGATGAACCAAGTGGTTATGAGTTCGCTGGGCTCCGGGCCTTCACGCTCATTTAAATTAATTTATATGTTTGAAAATGCCCAATTCTTTAGCTAAAATACTCAGAGGGGAAAAGGAATATCTACTGCAAGAGGTGGAGTGGGCACTTAAGGTTTTCTGCTTTCAATGGCCACAAAATCAGCACGAAAAGAGAAAAGCCGCGTGATGGAGATCAAGATGGCTGATGCGACTCCAACAAGCTTGTACGCTGGACCATCCTCCAACATGGTGAAAGAGGTAACCAATGTGGGAGTAGCAGCTCTGGAAGGGAGGTTTCAAACACTGAGCAGTTAAAACAGGTGAACCAAGAGGTGACAGAAATAGGTGCCCGTATTGAACAAGCAGAAGGCCACATCTCCACAGTAGAAGATATGCAGCAAATGCAAGACCAAACATTTCAAAAATTGGAAGAGTTTATAAAACAGCCAGGGGAAAAGATAGATGATTTGGAGAATAGGGGAAGGAGGAAGAACCTAAGATTTGTTGAGACTGCTGAAACAATAGCTGATTCAGAACTGCGTGGATATCTGGAAACCTGGCTACCCCTTAACTTCACTTTAAGTACAGCAGTGGGGCCTGTTGCTATAGAAAGAGCTCACTGTCTAGGCCCACGTAAAGATGGGATGGACAGACCACGGGTGGTAATTGCCAGATTCCTCAATTTCGCACAAAAAGAAGAGATCTTGCGGGCATCTAGAAAACAATGGGACCGAGCAGCAGGAAGCAGCAGAAGAAGAGTGATGGTCTATCAGGACTATTCTCCGATAGTAAGTCGATAGTAGGTAGGCAGCACATAGGGGTATTAAGGGAGGAAAAAAAATTCAGCAGACACAGACTCAAGTTGCAGAGATCTTTCGCCGATACTATCAACAGTTGTACACAGATGATACAGAAGAGGTGGGAAACAAGATAAACACATTTTTGCAGACAGTGAAATTACAATGCTTAAATGAAAAGCAACAAGAACTGCTTAACATGCCGATAACAAACCCAGAGGTAATAAAAGTAATCAAAACTATGCCATCACATCAGATGCCAGGGACAGATGGTTTTAGAGGAGAATTTTACAGATTAATGTATTCTCAAGTGACGGAAGGTCTGACAGCATATTTCACAGAACTGGTGAAAAAGCAGGGATTCCCATACGAGAAGAACCGAATGATAATCGCAGTTCTGCCTAAGCCAGGAAGGGACCCCACAATGCCTGGATCTTATTGACCCATATCACTCCTAAAGGTGGATGTGAAAATATTGGCTAAAATTATGGCAGAGAGGCTGGCCCCACCTCCTACCAACATTGATTCATGAAGACCAGGTTGGATTTTTGAAACATGGATATGTGGTAAAGAACATGAGACAAATTATATCTTCCCTTCAACAAGGCATGGAGAGAGGAGACCCTTCATTTGTAATCAGCTTTGACACCAAGAAGGCATTTGACCGTGTGAACTAGAGATATATGTATACAGTACTTGAAAAGTTCAGGATCAAAGGATTTTTTCTGGATGTGATACAATTTCTATACTCGGATCTAGTCAACGGGTCCTTAACAGCTGATTTTTTTCTCAGGAGAGGAACGAGACAAGGGTGCTCCCTATCCCCTCTTCTTTTTGTTCTCACACTGCAGCTCATGTTGGAGAGAATAAGGACACACCCCACATTGCAGGGAGCTCAGTTTGGGAGGGAGGAATTTTGAACTGCTGCATTCTCTGTTGACATATTGGTATATTTACTCAATCCGAAAGAAACACCGGGTCTCCTGTTGGAAACCTTTGCAGAGTTTGGAATATTCTCGGGATTAAAACTAAACCTGGACAAGTCAGAGGTGTTACTGCTACGGATGAAAGATAAAACAGCATGGACTGACAAGTTCCCTCTTAAATGGGGAACAGATCACTTTAACCCTTTCGCGTCCACATAATTGTTTTGTAACTGAAATTTTTTTTCTGTTCTTGGCATCAGTTTCATTTACTGCTAGGTGTGATAGTTTAAATAACAGTTTTTTTCAGATGTCAAGCACAGATACACATCACATTTCGCACACAGTGTGCGGATTTTTTGGAAATATAGAATCCAGTGAAATATTTTGGGGAAAATTTGAAGGTTGCCATATGGCAACAACAGCCATGAAAGAGCTAAATACCTAGGCATACAATTACCAGTGGACCAACACCGTTTATATGTCTTGAATGTTAAACCACTTATAGCAGATACCCAGACATGAATGGCCCATTGGAAGTGCTTGCCTTTCTCCTTGAGCAGACGCATTGCCTTGTTTAAAATGGTTAAATTCCCTAAATGGCTGCACCTAAATGCAAACTTTCCCCATTCTGCTATCTCGGACAGACATGAGAATACTGGAGCAAGTGTTCAACAATTTTCTCTTGCAAGGGTGAAAACCACGCATCCAACTATTTTGCAACAACCCTGGGAAAGAGGAGGGATGGGGATCCCGAATCTAAGACGTTATAATGTTGCCTGCCTCTTATGGAACATAAGGGACTGGCTTAGTGCAACTGCAGACTATACCCCTCTGGCCTTAGATCAATGGATCATATTACCTATGATGCTGCACTATATACTCTATGTGCCATATATGAAAATGCCGCAGGTTCTCTGCTCCCATGTGATAGTCAGGATGATGAGATGGGTGTGGAGATTATTCTGTCGTCAAGGGAAAATAAACCCTGAGGTGACCCCGTTCCTCCCATTCTATGGTAATGGGTCCTTTCAGCCAGGAATGGAGGGAATACATTTCAGATGATGGGAAGCTATGGGACTAACAAGTAGACCGCGAGGGAATACCCATACCCTTTGAAGAGCTGCAGGTGTGAAACAATGTATCCGAAAAACAGGTTGTGTATTACAATCAGATGCGGAGCTACCTTCAATCTCTGCCCAAACAGGACTTGCAAGAATGAGTTTGCTCCAGTATAGAAGAGGTGCTTTACTCAGGGGCAGGAGAGCGAGCACAGATCACTACATTGCAAAAAGAATTTCTGGAAATGACGGTAGCACCAATGGAAAATATACTAGCACAAGCTTGGACACAGGAATTGCGAAAGAGAATTGAGGAGCAGGGCATTACAGAAGCCATTGGAGCTATTTCCAAATCCAGCAGCTGCGCAAATCTTACAGATATGCAATGTAAAATAATAAGACTATGCTCTCCACAGAGCTTTAGAGTGGGATATGTTACGTCGCCCATATGCCCACACTGTGCTCACGAGTGTGCTAACCTGAGACATATGTTCTGGAGATGCCCAGTGTCGGCTAGTTATTGGGAACTCGTACATTCATACCTGAGTTCAATACTGGGAATACAGCCGACAGCTAGTTCCCAAGTGACAATATTGGGATTGGTATCTAAAATAGAAGGAGCAACAGCAACACAAAGGAAATGGATAGGGCGGCTACTACTAATAGCGCAGTGCCTTCTCTTGTGGTATTGGAAATTGCCACAGAGCCCTAGCAGAGAGATATGGGAAAGGGAAGTAAGGAATCTCTTAATACTGGAACATATAGGGGCGCAAAAAAATGGGCGACTTTGAAACATTTTTATAGCTGAATGGGGCCCCTACATTGCCATGTTGACTCCAAGGGATCATAGTCATATCTTATAAACATTTCATAAACATTTTTCTGAATAATGATGCAAGTCACTAAGGGAAGGAGGGCGCTTTCTCCCCCTATGGACTCTGGAAAAAGGGGGGTGGGATAAGAGGGCTGGGTAGTGGCTAAGAGGGAAGATAGTTAGAGTGGTGAGTAAGGATGCGGGGTGGGGGGGATAAGATAAAATAAAATAAGCACCCACAAGGAGTGAAGAAAATGATAGGTTGTTGGGATACTGCAGGATCGTGGAGTGGGCCTAGGGACATAATCGGTTGGATATTTGCTGACTCTGGATTTGAAAATTGGAGGTATAATACCAATGAAACTGAAGACATAACTAATTACTGATACAATTCATGTTAAAAAATATGATGTTATAAAATGAAGCGTAACTTACTATTGTTACTATTTATGGTTTCTAAACAATATTATGGTTTTATACACCTTATTTGGGACAGGGAAGATAATGCTGTCAATGAAAATGATAAAGTATGAAAATAGGCCATTATTAAAATGTGCTTGGAATACAAGTAGCAAAGGAGAGGGGGTGGGAAAGGGGAATATAAATGTAAAATTATAAAATTGAATTTGTATGTTAAGTGCACATTCCTGGACATGTGTAAAAGTCACCACATGTTGGGGACACTGTTCATACTATAAAAAAAAAGATTTGAACATAACTTAGAAGCTTCCTGGAATTTTTCGAGAGGTGCCTTCTACAAGGGTATTTTCTGCTAACATTACGAGTACATACCTATGTTTGGGCCTTCTCGAAGTGCCAGCCATGGAGAACGCGAAGCAAGGCCTCAGAAAGGCACATAGCTGCACCAAAAAGGACATACTTGAAAGCCAGAGGGGAAAAAGCAGAAGGTAATATTTCAGCAAGCAGCGAGATCTCCTTGATAACTCACGTGCTATTTTATTTATCATTGCACTCTTCAGCTCTTGTTGAGTAATTGCTTAAGGGACCCTTTCTGATTCCCTGTGGATATAACAAGTGCCAAACTTGCTAAGTTACAGTATCTTGTTAAAAAATATACCACCAGAGCTTGTTTTTCATTTTTACAGTAATTTATTTGTTCATTTTTATAATGTTATTCCTATCTTTACATCACTAGTAGGAAGTTGAAACTTTTTTCTACGTTTTCTTACTTTTTACTCTGTCACTATAAGGGTTGTACAGAGACGTTGATAGATACAATCTTGGAAGAGAATATAGGATCCTTTCTTCAGATGACGGTAGACTTAACCCAAAAGATTTTTATGCTTTTATATTGGGAACTATTTATTACTATGAAAATTGTATGAGGACTGAATAAAATCAAAAAGGGTGCTAGGGTGGATATAGTTTTTTCAGAAGGCTGGAGTTAGCCTTGAAAATTCAGATTTCAGTGTGAGCCAGTATTAAAAACAGCAAAGAGAACTGAACACTAATCAGAGGTGGGTTGGCATCCGAGTCATGTCATAGCCCAATTAGTCCCACCACCCCATGTGGAGATGCATGTGGTACATGCATGCAACATACCTACCACAGGCTGTGCGCGTGTGCCGTACACATGTCACATGTCTGTGGCATAAATATATTTCTGTAGGGGATCCCTTTCATCCAGTAGCAGAGAAAAACTAATTAGGCAGAGAGCAAAGCATTGAAACAAACCAGTTTGCTAATGCAAGAGGTGCTGAAACAAAAACATCAGACTATGCCTGGGGCATTGAGGACGATTTTTTTTTTAAACAGTGCTATTAGCTTTGGTCTCTCTGGTACCAGGCAGCCAGCCAGTATCAAACTGCTATCTTCAGTGTTTTCTGTAGCACTACACTGCCACTCTCTGGCTTTCTCTATATGTGCGAAACGAACACTATGCATGCATGTCCTCAGAGGCACGGAGCGAATGACCATTGCTAGCAAAGGAACCTCTCTGCAGAGCTGCCAGTAACAATGCGAGGGTCAGACACTTGCAACTACTCACTGGCTGCAACGGTAGGATCCCGGGCAAGCTGTGCAGCGTTTTAGCAGAACGTTGCACTGGAACTTAGGAGCCAGTATTAAAAAGAAGTTATACGTTCACTGACAGTCAGGGATGCATAACTTCCCTATGTTTGGATTTTTGGCCCCCTATAGTATCGCATCAACTTCTGTCTGAAGGGTTCAATGCCATCCATATAGTAAGGGTCTGGGTTTGGACAGAGTGAGACTATGCTTTTGAATTATACATAGTGGCCATATTCAGCCACGATCTGGCGACGTTATATGTTTAGCGTAACCTAAACTAACCGCCCTATATTCACAGTGGCTGATATTTAACCAGTGTGCCATTTAAATATCAACTCCATATTCAGCCACAGTATCCCGATACTGGCTGCCACTGGCAATTTGGATTGTCGATAGCAGCAATGCTGGGCTACTAACTGGGTATGCTAGCCAGATAGTAATATAGGACTTTTTTTCGGTTGACCTAAGCTTTGTGAAGAGCCTGTCCGGATAGCTGCTGAAAATCACTGCTATGCAGATAATGTCTGGATAGTGGATCATGGATCGAATTGGCCTGACGCTGCTCTGGACTTTCCTGGCACTATCCGGGCACTGCTGACACGGTCTGTGCAGAACTCCAGTAGCAATATCTGGATAGTGCTGCAAAATATCTTATTCGGATAACCTCCATGGTTATCCGAATAAGGGTTTTAAATATTAGGCCCTGAATGTATAACAGTGGCATGGTGTGATGTTGATGTTTAAAATAATACAGTCACTGATCCCATAGTTTCTATGCTTCTAAACCATACAAAAGAAAGAAAGAAGATGCTTACGTAGGTGCTTAAATATTTGGTGCAAGATTATACACTTTTTCCATCTCTTGGTTTGACCTCCCTGGACTGCTGCTCACTCTGTTGCAATCCCAGGCAGTCTCGAGCAGGCAGGCTGGCATGTAAGAAGTATGCAGTTTGCCCCGTACAGCTTGCTCTAATGTCGAGAGCTTGTCGGGAAACATACAGCCTTCTGAATTGCTTGTAGGGATTACGATGTATGTGACAGGACTACGATGTATGTAACAGGACTACAGGTACAGCTCTCATTCTACTCGTCTTCCTTGCCAATGTTTGTAGAGAAACTGTGATGAGAGTATTTTTATTTCATTCAGTGTGATTCCATGCCCACTATATTTTTAGCTGCACTAATTTAGCACGTTAAAATGGAACAAAATCAAACAAAAACCGAAATGAAACACAAAGAAAGAGAAATAATGTTTTCTCATGTGTCATCCTTTATAATGAGAACATGCTCACTGTTCCCACATAAGACTGTCCCAACCTTTGCCTTTGCCATCAGAAACCAACTGTAAGGTAGGCGGTAGCTGCCTGGGAGGGGTTCCAGAAAATTGCTTGATTTCAAAAAAACATATTTCTTCTGCTTTTGCAGTAAAATGTGTCTGTTTTACTTGAGTGGCTTGTGCCTTCTTTCTTAGTTTCAGTGGAGCAAACGTTTGACTGATGGCTCTGAGTGCAGAAGTATGGTTGCATGTGTAGAGTGTGTATCTATGTGAGTAGCGGTAGTATTATGGCAGATAGGTCTGAGTGCAGGAGTATGCTTGCATGTCTACAGTGTGTATCTATGTGAGTAGTTGTAGTATTATGGCAGAGAGGTCTGAGTGCAGGAGTATGGTTGCATGTGTACAGTGTGTATCTATGTGAGTAGCGCTACACAAATGATAAGTAGAAGTAGTATTTATTTATTTAACAGGGTTTTTTACACTGCCTTTATGCCAATGCAGTTTGCATAGACCAACAATAACAAACTCATATGAGTTGAAATTACATAGAATTCATGGGAATACAAACCTGGATTTAACAACTTGGAGGTTTGCAGATTTCAGCAGCGTGTGAATGAAGGCATGGTATATGTAGCCATGTGATATCATTTGGTCTGAAATATTCAATGAATAAATGTGTTTTAAGAGTTTCTTCATATCTTGTATAGACTGTGCAGATCTGATGAGTTCTGGTAGTGTGTTCCAAATTGTTGGGGCAAAAAGGGTGAAGGTTCTGTTATTTGTTTGCTGAGAGCTTCTGGTCTTGGGGGGGGGGGGGTATGACTAGCAGGTTCTTATTCACTGATCTTCTGGGCCTTATTGAGGGTGTTCTTGTGATTAGATCTTTGAGGCATGGAGCTGAAGAGTTGTGAAGGATTTTGTAGATGGTGGTTGCAACTTTGTATTTTGACCTTTATGGGACAGATAACCAATGAAGGCTCTTGAAAGTCTGTGTGATATGCTGTCATCTTGATGTTTCTGTTAAGAGTCTTGCAGTAGTAGTTTGCACTAATTAAAGTGGGTATAATGCTTGTTTTGTGAGTCCCTGGTAAAGTAGATTGCCGTAGTCAAGTTGTAGGGTTATGATAGATTGAAAGACTGTTCTGTAGTCATTGTATTGTAATATGGGTCGTAAGTGTTGGCGTGATTTGAGTTTCAGGTATGCAGTTTTTGCAGACTTCTTGATATGGGTAAGTATGTTGAGGTTGTTGTCGAAGGTTATGCTGAGGTATTTGATTTTGCTTTTTATCGTGATTTCTGCATGTTTGAGAATGAGTTTCTCAGGTGGGTTGAAGGAAGGATCTTTTGTGACTAGTAATGCTTCGGTCTTATTTCTGATCACTACTAGAACATCTCTGCCAGAAGGTCTGTAATGGTGGAGAAGCAATCTGAAATGATGGAGAAGTCTGGGGTTAGGATGTGGAAGGTCATGTAGAACATAATGTCATCTGTGTAGAGAAGGAAATTCATGTTACATTTTCTCAGTAAATTGCAAATAGGCTGAATGTAAATGTTAAATAGTAGAGCTGATAAGGCTGAGACTTAGGGGTATGCCTTGCTTTAAGGTGAAATGCTTAGATTTGCGAGACCCAACTTTTACTTGTAGCTTTCTGTCTATGAGGTAGGAAGTGAACCAGTCTATTGTGTTTTTGTGGAGGTCTATGTCTCTGAGTCTTGTAAGTAGAATTTTATGTGATATGGAATCGAATGCAGCACTGATATCTAGAAATATCATAATAAATCCTTGATGTGGCTTATCAAGGCCTCTGATTAATGTGTCAAATAATGCTGCGAAGAGAGTATCTACACTGTTTCGAGAGCAGAAACCATGCGGGGGGTCAAGAGCAGCATTGGTGTCAACATGGACTTGAAGTTGACGCTGTACAGTCTTTTCAATTATCTTGGCTAGGAAAGGTATGCTGGCAATTGGTCGATATGAGCCGGGGTCAGCTTGGTCCATTGAGGGCTTCTTTAGGATGGGTCTTATTAAAGCTTGCTTCAGTGCCACTGGTAAGTATCCTTGGGAGAGAAAAGTGTAGACTATCTTTTGAATAACTGAGGAGAATTCAGTTGGGAGGGATTTTATCCATACTGCTGGGCATGAGTCCAGGGGCAAGGTAGTTGTATTAATAGATTTTATGATGTCTGTGATTTCTCTCTGTGTGATTAATCTGAAGAAGTCCCAGATGTGTACTTGTGGTAGTTTATTTGGTTTGTGGAGAGGTTCTTTGGTTATGGGAAGTGTTGAGGCTTGCTTGTTCAATAGGTAATTGGCTATGGTCTGTGGGTCCAGCTGTTCTTTTGAGATAATGGGGTATGTGGATGTTGGGTCTCTGGTGAGGTAGATACAATGGAGAATAATTCTCTTGGGGGGATGAGCGATTTCATGATTACATTGGAGTAATATTATTTTCTGCTGTTATTAATGAGCTTGCTGTATTCAAGTTGTTTGGTGGCATACTGCTGTTTTATGGATGCATCTTGAGTTCTTTTCCATCTTCTCTCAATCTGTTGGAGCTCTCATGTGGTGGTTCTGAGTTTGGGAGAGAACTAGGGCTGCTAGACAGTGTTGGGGTTGTTCTTGAGACATCATGGAGTAAAAGAGGTGGCTTTGTTGATCACTGTGTTCCAGGAGTTGATAAAGTTGTCTAAGTCCTGAGGAAGGATTGTTTGTTAAATGCTTTGAAGCATCATGTTTGTGGCTATTGCTTTTGGAGGGATGGTATCTGGGTGTTGTTTCAGAGGATAAGGGATATCATAGAATGGTCTGACCATGGCACTGGGTCTATCTTGGTGTTGAGGTCCAAAGTGTGGAGTTGTTTAGGTGCAAAGATAAGGCCTAGAGTTGCTCCTCTAGAATGAGTGGGCATGTTAATTATTTGTTGATGATGGAGGGCTTCCATTGTGTTGATGAATGCATTTGCTTGCTTTGTAGTGCTGGATAGGAGGTTTAGGTCTCCGAGAAGGAAGAAGAATTTGTTCTGTGAGTACATGCTTCTTCCAATAGATCTGACAGCTTATCTGTTTTAGTTGAGGGTGAATGGTATTTAAGTAGATAATGTAGTCATTATTGGAGATTGTGAGGAAGTCCAGTGTTTGTAAAGATTGGGAATTGATCATGGTGAAGTTCAGGTGCTCTTTTGCAAGAATTAAGACACCTTCACCTCTTCTCTCATGTCTGGGGCAATTCTATGGCCCAGTAGTAATATGGCCAATGGCTATGAGTGCCGGAGTATGGTTGCACGTGTATGATGTGTATCTATGTGAGTAGCACTACACAAATGATAAGTAGTATTAGTAGTAGTATGGTTGATGGTTCTGAGTGCAGGAGTATGGTTGCATGTGTACAGTGTATATATATGTGAGTTAGCATTACACATATGATAAGTAGTAGTAATAGTAGTAGCATGGCCAGTGGCTCTGAGTGCAGGAGTATGGTTGCATGCGTACAGTGTGTATCTATGTGAGTTAGCATTACACATATGATAAGTAGTAGTAGTAGTATGGCCAGTGGCTCTGATTTCAGGAGTATGGTTGCATGCGTACAGTGTGTATCTATGTGAGTAGCACAACACAAATGATAAGTAGTAGCAGTAGTAGTATGGTTGATGGTTCTGAGTGCAGGAGTATGGTTGCATGTGTACAGTGTATATATATGTGAGTTAGCATTACACATAGGAGAAGTAGTAGTAGTAGTATGGCCAGTGGCTCTGATTGCAGGAGTATGGTTGCATGCGTACAGTGTGTATCTATGTGAGTAGCACTACACAAATGATAAGTAGTAGCAGTAGTAGTATGGTTGATGGTTCTGAGTGCAGGAGTATGGTTGCATGTGTACAGTGTATATATATGTGAGTAGCAATACACATATGAGAAGTAGTAGTAGTAGTAGTAGTATGACCAGTGGCTCTGATTGCAGGAGTATGGTTGCATGCGTACAGTGTGTATCTATGTGAGTAGCGCTACACAAATGATAAGTAGTATTAGTAGTAGTATGGCTGATGGCTCTGAGTGCAGGAGTATGGGTGCATGTGTACAGTGTATATATATGTGAGTAGCAGTACACATATGATAAGTAGTAGTAGTAGTAGTAGTAGTAGTAGTATGGCCAGTAGCTCTGATTGCAGGAGTATGGTTGTATATGTACAGTGTGTATCTATGTGAGTAGTGGTAGTATTATGGCAGATAGGTCTGATTGCAGGAGTATGGTTGCATGCGTACAGTGTATATATATGTGAGTTAGCATTACACATATGATAAGTAGTAGTAGTAGTAGTATGGCCAGTGGCTCTGATTGCAGGAGTATGTTTGCATGCGTACAGTGTGTATCTATGTGAGTAGTGCTACACAAATGATAAGTAGTATTAGTAGTAGTATGGCTGATGGCTCTGAGTGCAGGAGTATGGGTGCATGTGTACAGTGTATATATATGTGAGTAGCAGTACACATATGATAAGTAGTAGTAGTAGTAGTAGTAGTAGTATGGCCAGTGGCTCTGATTGCAGGAGTATGGTTGCATGCGTACAGTGTGTATCTATGTGAGTAGCGCTACACATATGATAAGTAGTATTAGTAGTAGTATGGCTGATGGCTCTGAGTGCAGGAGTATGGATGCATGCGTACAGTGTGTATTTATGTGAGTAGCGCTACACATATGATAAGTAGTATTAGTAGTAGTATGGCTGATGGCTGTGAGTGCAGGGATGGGATGAATATTTGCAGCACAATTGCATGAAATATATGTGAGGATGAGATAGGAAAGAGAGGGGAGGCAGGTTTGCTTTCCAAGGATTTTGGGTTACTTATGTGGCTGATAAGTCTGGCAAAGCACTATTCAAAAATGGTAGTAAGCAGTGAGAAAAGCTCTTGTAAGGGGACTCAGTGATCTCTACCCTGACTGTGGTAAATTGAATATTTTTATTTTTCATGTTTTTATAACTGAGTAAAATGAAACGAGGCAGCACAGCCAGGCTTCCTTAATTTTCCATGAGAGAAAAAAGGTAATTGCAGCATTTTTCTTCCCAGAAAAGATAATGGCAGCTATTACAGGGAAAAGGGTGGCCAAAAACCGTACTCCTGCTCTGTGCTTCAGTAAATATATGAGAGGTAGAAGGCTCTGGGAACCACATAAGAGCTGTGTAAGATAGGAGGAGGGGGGGGGGGAGGGTCATGAATGATCCTTTTGTGGCATAAGTCGAGGGCAAAGCAGAAGGTGTTTGGGGAATATTGATAAAGCAAGCACCCTTCCTGCTTTCCAAACAGTGTAACTTAGATATTCATTTGTCCTAGATCAACCTTTAACAGCAATTGATATTTAGTAAAGCCCACATATCTGTCAGTGTTTGCCAAAATGGGGGGGGGGGTGGGGGGAGTCCACAGTTACTGCAGTTGAACAGCTGAATAATTCTTAGTTGCATGTCTTAGAGAAAGGGCCAACGCAGTAAAGTTGGAAGTGCCTCAGCTGTGCCCTCGGAATCTCTGCTACACCTTGAAAAGAGCTCGCTAGCACGACACCGAACATTGCTTCTTCTCCACAGCAAAACCACCTGAGACTAGGACAGGTGAGTTCAAAGAACGGAGAGAGAGGGAGGAGCAGTCTGGCACTAGTTTAGCTGGTAGGGCTTATATTTCTACTACTACATCAATAAAAGTCTTCATGTACTTATTCCAAGTATTTGTCAAAGTGCCAAGAAATTTGGGCTGGGCTCGTTGAAGAATGACAGCGTTGCATGGCTTCCGTCTCTCACATGTTTACAGCGGTGTTTTCTATCTCAGCTACTGCAACACAGCACAATCCTGCTGTCTGCTATGCAGAAGCATTGCTCACGCTGTCACAGTCCAAGAAGCACATACAGGCTATAATCAGCACATACATGCAAGCAAATGAAGAGCATCAGATGCAAATGAATGCTTAGCGGACTTGCAGGAAATGGCATAGCACTCTCTGCTTCATGAGCTGTTTAGCCTGTGCTCACTAAGGCCTAAAAGTCAGCAAAGCCCTTAGAGAAGGTGTTAACCTTTTAACACGCACGCTACTTCAAGGGCTTGGCAAGAAGGATACAGTGTAGGTTTAAAGCGGCAGGAGAAATGACGCTGGGGTTGAGGTTGGTGGAAGAATGAAAGTGGAGAAAGTGGGAAATGAAGGCAGAAAGTGAGAGAGAAAGCCGGAAGTCAGAGAAGTAGGACTGAGGAAGGGGACAGAGAAAAAGAGAGAGAAGGAAGCGGAGAGGGAAAGAGAGGCTTTGGGCAGAAGGATAGCAAAGGACACAGAAGAAGGGAACCATTGCTACAGATCTTTGCTCTCTTTTCTTGGATGCTCATCTGGGTGTTTAATGTCTTTTCTTGTACAAGGGTAACTCCGAAGCATCTGATGTCAGATGCTATTGTTTTCTAAATGTGCTCCTTTGCTGCCAGGGATTTTTCTTGTGGAATCTTTCCCAACCAGCACACTGTAATTTTCCAATATCAGCTTCAGAATGTGGTTGTTTTCTTCCTGAGTGAAGCAAAACTCTGTTGGCATGGTTATATGCCCGCCTCCGTAGTGCTTGTCTAGCTCCGGGCTACTATTCCTTGGCCAGCTCATCTGCTCTTGTATTCCTCCTTTAGAGACATAGGAGGCGTGCGTCTTTGGGAGTCTTTGCCTTCTTGATGACTCTTTTCTTTCTTTCTCCCTTACCTTCTTCCCCTGCTGTGCTCTGCTGTCCTATGGTCTCACTTCTGTGGTTGACAGCTTGGATATATACATGCATGTGGGCAAAGTGAATAGGCCATTGGCCTTTTTCTGCCTTCGTGCTCTGTTATTATGTTCCTAATTTCTCCCATTTAGCAGGTTCCCTTTGGCCTGACTTCTGTGCCTCTGTCCCTCCCCCACAGCTGCCTCCTCGATCTCTGTCTCTAGCTACATTGTAGTAGGACTTTGTCATATAACCTCCACTGCCCTCGAGATTTTCCTCGCTCCTCCTCCTTGTATCTATCCAAGCACCTTCTAAATCCCCCACATAGACAGTTGCGTATCCTCTTCCATTGTCCATTTTGTCACCAATCACTTTCTCTCACTCCTGCTATTTCAAGACCATTACAGACACAGAAATGTGCACCCGCCCACTCTCTCGCCCATAGACCTTGGACAATGAACGGACAAATGAAAGGCATTATGCAAAATGAGTGCAGATACGACTAAGCCAGTCTGACATCTGAATATTCCTCTCCTGGAACTTTGGTCTCTTTCATTCTCTCTTCCTGGGTTCACGTGCTCTCCGTCTTTTTCCCTTTCCACTGACCAACAGTCCCATATCCTCAGTTAACAAGTCAAGAGAAGGAGCCAAGAGAAAAAAGGAGCTGGGCAATGTTCCATTTAGTATGCTTGGGCTATATCTGCAGTGGCTACATGTTATTTCATGCTCAGGTGAACATATATATATATATTTTTTTTTTAGTGCCATCAAGTCAGTGTTGACTCATAGCAACTCAGCTACCTCTGGGCTTTCTTGGCAATGTATCACTGGAAGTAGATTGCCAGCCTTTTCTTCCAAGGCAATGGAGGGTAAAGTGACTTGCCCAAGGTCACAAGGAGTGCCCGTGGGAATCAAACCCTTGATTTTCTGGATACTAGGCAGTTGCTCTAACCACTAGGCTGCTCCTCCACTCATGAACATATTATATAGACCCGATAATTTTGGGTTACCCTATAGGCTAATAGTACGCATTCAATACTGAATGCATATACATGAACATATACATACAATATATACATATACATGAACATATACATACAACATATACAATACAATGAATATACATGAACATATTATATAGACACGATAATTTGGGGTTACCCTATAGGCTAATAGTATGCATTCAATATTGAAGAAATTGTAATATGTATACTGAAAGGTTTATGGCCTGATGATCAAAGGCAACTATCTGGAAAGAGGGCATTCCATTTAGTAATCCAGAGAGTGACCATATTCATCCCATCATTTGTATAATTCTCCAGATAGATTTAGGACAGCGTCAAAACGGAAGGCTAAATTGTTGCTTTCAAATAATCAGTGGCGCAGATGGCTCATGTATATTCTGCGCCGCTTGGATAGCAGAACTAAATATGCATATTTTATTTAAATGCCAAGGCTGGTATTTTAAAAAAACATCATAGAGTTTAAATATTGATCTATATCTCACCCATTAAATGATATTTTAGTGTGTATGTTACAATTTTAAGAGCATGCATGATAAAAAGTAGAGGAGTGGCCTAGTGGTTGGGGCAAGGTACTTCAGGCCAGAAGGTCGGGGGTTCAAATCCCACTAGAGGACAGCAACCTTGGGCTGGAAGGACTTGGGTTTCTAGTCCCACAGGTGCTCCTTGTGGTCTTGGGCAAGCCACTTAACCCTCCATAGCCCATGTTCCCTGTAAAATAGTTATCTCCAAGTTATAATGTTCAATGTAATTTCAGTTTGTTCAATGTAAACCGCACTGATGCAGAATAGCGCAGCATATAAGAGTAAATAAATAAAAAATGTTAATGCAAGTTTTAATATGTAGATACCTTTCTTTCCAAAGGGACTTCCTTGGCCTTCCCTAAGGAGCTATCGATAGTCATGTCCCTTTTCACTATTTCCTATATATTTTTCCATGTGCTATTAAGATGCGTTCCTCTCTCTCTCACCAAATCTCTACTTTTGAGCATTCAAATATTGGAAGCAGCTGGAATACTATTTACCATTATATATATTTTCCAGCTTTCTTATGACTGAAAAATAATGAATTAAACAATGTGTTTTTACATAATACAAGGAAGGTTTGATGCAAAGGTAAATTTTTACATGATGATAGCTGCTATTGAAGTTAAAATGCTCGGACTCAAAGCTGGAATTGGCTTTATTGTCCATTCCGAGTAAAGTCAGGGATACAACACTCAGTGAGGTTGGCATGTTCTCCACTTCCTAAAATTGAAGGGAAGACCTGTGTTTGTCATAGCTCTGCCCCTGCACCACAGAACCAATACTTCTCGCAGCAGCAAGTATGCTAGCCTGGAACTGGAAGCAGCTGTGAGTTTGTGTACATGCTTCTGGGATTAAAAAATGCATCTTTGATTGCTTTCTTTCATTTTCAATGGTGCTTTAAATTTGCACTGTGCTCTTCCAAACTCATCCGAGCAATCTGGCAAGGAGATGTCTTGTTTCATCACAGGCTGCACAGAAATTAAGGAGGATCACTAGTCAGTTTTTATTAGGACTGTGAAAGGAAATTTGAAAACCACTTTATCAGTGATGCCCTGAGGGAAAAATCTGCTTATACCAGCTGTTGCTCCTGTGAAAACTCATTTTTAAAGGCACAGTTTCAACCTGTTTTCACTTGCAAACTAGAAAAACCCATACATTCACATATCTTTGATATCTTCTTCACAGTCAGAAAAACAAGAAACGGTTTTGTTTGCCGCAAATGATATCTAGTTGCTCCAGATAGCTCCAGGTCATCACAGGTAGAGTAAGCCAGTCCAGGTTTTCCCCATTGCATGTGGCAGGACAAAACCAAGAGTGCCTTGATGACTTGGAGTCATACTAGTATCACTAATCTTAAGACAATAAGGGTCTGACTTATATTTTTCATAGTCAAAGCTGTGCACAACGTGAAATTTTGCACTAGAAATGAAAGAGGCATTTTAACCTTGGCAACTCCAAATGTCAATTAGCTCAAAGTGTAGGTTTTAATAACATACAGTATACCATGCTATATACGCAGAAGCATTTTTTCTTTCTGTATTGTGGGGCTTGATTAATACTGAGAACACATGTTTTTCCATCCATGGAAGCTGGTAGAGCCAGGCATTCCTGTAGTGGTTCTTAGAGGGGGAGACCCTGCAAAGATGGTTAGCAAGCTGTGGGGAAAAGCTCCAGGATAGCCAAGGAACTCATGACGCCTTATCTGGCATCACTATAGCCTTCTTACAATCAGACTTTGCTTCCAGAAAAGATGTAAATATGTGAGTGCATTTTCTGTGTGTCCACATATTTTTTTTGAAATACAAACATACATTGCAACTCCGCCTCTTCTCCAACCAAACTACTCCCCCCCCTCAGGAATGTCTAGATGTCATGCACATAAAAGTACATGTGATCTTTCGGTGTGTCTAGTCTTGGCACACATATACCCATGTACAATTTCATAAGAGCCTTTTTCCATATGTAAAACATGATTTACAAGTTATCTGGGCATACTGGTTGACTCTGGTTGACTTAATTGTCATTTTGCTCTCATGTTCGGGAACTTGTTAGATCTATTTGTAATCTGTATTTGGTGCATAGATTGAAGTATCTGGAGCCTAGGGACTTTAGAAATGTGATACAGTGTAAGGTTTTTTTTCCCATTGGATTACTACAGTACCATCTTATTTGGCCTGCTGGCATTATCCTTAAAACCATTGCAGAGTCCAAAATGCTGCAGCCTAGTTGTTGACAGGCGCAAAGTTGTGCAATCATATGTCCTCTTTTTATGAAGTCCCTTCATTTTTTGCCATTTGAATTTTGAGATTTTTTTTAAGGGTAATGCAGATTTTTAAGATGCTGGCGTTAGGTATAGATTTACCTTTGAAATCCCCTTAAGACATTTGTGTCCCATCTCAGAGATGTTTTCCATCATCTTATGGAGTAGGAATTTCAAATTAGCTTGTTTCCATGGCTGGCCCCCCTTTCTTCAGACTTGACACTCTTACAGGATTCCTTAGATTTTAGACAAAGGGTGAAGGCCTTCTATTTTAGGAGGACTTTTTTATTGAGGGAATCCACAAGTAATTATAATTAGGAGTTTTAGTGAGAGGTTTGCAGTATGGCCATGATCTGATTTACTAAATTCGGTTTCATTGAGTTTGCTCATCATTTTAAGATGGTAAATTTTTTATTTGCTGTGATGTGTTAAGTGTGATGTGTTAAGTGTTATGTATTCATAAATTATTATAGCTTGGGTAACCCATATGGGGCCCACACCAACATTCCTCCCCCCCATCCAATACCTCCTTCCCTCACCCCATCCCACCTTCCCTCGCCTCGCAAAATAATCCAAACAAGCAACAAATTGGCAAAACAGTTGCAGCTTTAAATAACAGGGAAACAGAGCAACCGAGCCAGTATGAATATCCATTGGGTCCTATGCATCCTAATAGGTATTACGTTCCTTACATTCTAACTGGTTAGAAATATCTCCAGTTAGTAAAATATGACTCAAAAGTGCTTGAACAACTGCTTTTTTCACAATAGCCCTATGACTTTGGAACAATCTGCCATCATCACGCGAGTTAGAGCCATCATTTTTAAAATTAAAATGATTAATAAAACATGTCTTTTTCAAATAGCATTATAACCAGGATTGATACCTGGGGAGAAACATAGCTGACCAGTAACACTTCTTATCTATGTTTTTCGTATTGGTGATTATTTTAAGTTTTGTTTTTAATTGTTTGTCTGCTTTTAAGTTGTTTTTGATTATGTATGCTTTGTTTAATTTTTTGTATCTTTTGCTTTTCTTATAACCTTCTCACCTTCCTTTTCTTTACATAAAATGGAGTTCCTTTCATTATTTTTCTTTTCATTATTATGCAAACCACCTTGATATTCAATTTTAAAGATGGTCTATCAAAAATAGAATAAACCCTATGAACCACAAATAAGCTGCCTGTACATGTGGGATAGAGGTGTATCTCGCGAAAATGTTTAAAACCCGTATGCTGCGCATTCATGGCCCTGCACGTAAACGGCACATAAACAGGGATCCCAGAACATGGGCGGGAGGGGGCGTAACGGGGGCATGGCCAACCACGGAGATGTATAAAGCATATTATGCTGCTACCTATGTACGTCCACAGTAGTTCCTGCAGACATCTAGGTTATATCTGCTGAATGGTGGAATAAAGGTAGGACTGAGAAAAATGCACCTCAATGCAGCCCATAGTGGCGAATGGATATGTAACCTATGCTGTGTACTGGTGTGCCTGCAGGCTGGGAAACCACAACATGCAGAGTTCCTGAACAGAAAGCAGAGGAGAGGGAGGTTAGAGGTCACAGTAATAAACAAACCCACCCCCACAAATGTATGGAGAAGAGCACAGGTGTGCTTACCGGCTATGCTAGCATTTGCTGAGTGAGCTAAAGGGGCAAAGTATGGATCTCCTAACAATGCCCATATCCTCAAAATGATACTGGTGATGGAGCTCTAAGACTCCATGTGAAAATGTAAGTCCAGCCATCGGTACCATGTGCAGCACCCTGCCAGCTGGAGTCTTGCACCCCATACAGCGGACCTTTACAATATGCCCTATGCAATGTGTACAGCCCCCGGATTCAGAGAAGGTCAGATGTGAACCTATTGAAACACATTAATGGAGAAAGTCTATGCTAGTGGCCCTATGGCACATATCGTGTGCACAGGTCACTGTTGTGGTTGGTTACATATGTGGGTCTATGATATGCAATGCGCATGCGAGGTTTGACCCTTGAGGCTGATATGCTAGATGGGCTGTTTTGGCCTAAAGCAGCCTTGTGACTGTTTGAGGGCCACTTGTGTAGGTATCGTGTATGTCCGTATGCATCTTGAAATATAGTGATCAGGTATGATGATGGGTTGGAAGTACTGATATCCAGGGTTTCCATTCCATCATCTGTTATTCATTGCAGTGCATGCTGTTGGCAGACGTCTGCTTCTGTGGGACTGCAAGTGAGAGTGCGTGCGTGCGTGTGAGTGAGTGTGTGTGTGTTTGGAGGGCTGCAGGGGGGATCTAGACTGCTCATCCACATATCTGGGGGAGGATAGGTTCACCTGATGGGTACCTGGACCATAGAGCTGACTGCAGCATCACCAGGTGCAAGTGAGAACAGGCAGGAGTGAGCAGGTCAGATCCGCATTCATCTACCTGTCCATACTCTTCCCTGTCACTAATAAGGGGACCTCAGCAGGAGTGTGTGGAACACAGTACGCCGTGCCAGGGTGCACCAGCATTGCTCTACACAATGTGCATAGTTGTAGGGGGTGATGTTGGTGTCTCTGGTCATGTCTGTGTAGTGTTTGCACTGCTGACTGCTGCCATTCCACCAGCCCTTTATTAATGATAGGGAAATGCTTGGCTGGTTCGCTATGGGGGGTGGGTCTGTTCTGCTGGGTTCATGTGCTTACTTAGCATCGTACAGACATGTTCCTGAGATGCCCACACCATGCAAACCTAGGGAGGTCATCTGCTGCCACGTATGTAGTGTTGTACTGCTACTTGTGCCAGATGGATCACTATTAGTTTTCCTGCTGCATTAAAGTGCACTTCGATTTGCTTTATAGTGTTTTGGGCATACCACAGACTAATTATATTGTCTAATTTGCATCTTCCTATGGGTATTATCCACTTACATTGTGATTCTGCCTCATAACAGTACTGTCCATGGCCACAGCTGCTTAAAAGATGCACGTTTTAAAGGGGAGGCATGGCCGTTTGCGGGTATATTGTAGAGGTGGCCAGGGATGCAGACGTAGATCCGTCCATAATACGGTGAGCACGGGGACTTCCAAAGCCTTTGGTGGCATATACACTCTTCATACAACATAGCGCTGTGTGCAGGCAGCAACTAGCACGTCTATGTGGCGATTCTGTGCACGCATCTGCATCTATCCTACATGCACAGAATTGAGCTCTATTTCTGCATGTTTCCATTTGGACATGCCCTCTGCCCAGACGTGCACAATTTCAGAATTGTCCTCCATGCAAATGGATAAGGATGACCACCCGCCATGTGGCTTCCCCATCCAATCTGTCAAGTGTTCCAACTTCAGCCCTTTGACTCTGCCGATGGCCTCACCATATTACTAAGGACGAGCCATCCAAGATGAAGACCCCATTGACAGGATATTCACATATCCATCCCACCTCCAAGCTGCAATCACCTGATCACAGCCCTACACCATCCAGCCCTAAAAACACTTGTACAAGCCCTTGGCTTGGGCAATGCCCCCCCCCCTCCTGCTGCAATGTATACATTTACATCAAAACACTCCAAGTATACAGGAACACAAAAGAGGGTGGGTGGGAGAGAAATTTTCCCCCAAACATGCGACAGCAAAAGAAGGTGAGCTTCCAAACAGCAGAATTGCATAAAAACACCTCTGAGCAGCAGCCCCATCTCACCTACTCCCCCCCCCCCCTTATCACCTCCCACCAATTTGGTAATTCCCTTTCCAGCAGAGGGAATTTCAAGTTACAACCATCACACACACACACCACCCACCACCCAAGAACTGCTATTCTCCAACCTCTCCTCCCTTCTCTGGCAAGCCAAACATGAAGGCTTGCACTGACTCCCTCAGACCCCACACCACTCTCTAAGGGGTGTATGGCCCCCACTGGGAACCTTGCCCAACGGTCTCCCACAATTATTTGTGACCCATGGAGGTCACACAGAACCTGTGGTAGATAAGCAAAAATAAAGAAATGAGGGTAAGGAGATCATTCCAGAACATGAATCAGCTGTTTGGACGTGCGCCATAGACATTTTTCCAGCGAAAAATGTCTACGAGCATATTCTGAAACATCCGTGGCCCTGCACATACACAGCACTAGTAAGGGGATCTCAGAACATGGACGGGAGGTGACGGAATGGGACATGGTCATTCACAGAGAGGTAAAAAGCGTATTCGGGAAAGGCCTGTGTACGTTTTAAGTGTTTCCCGCAGATGTCCACATTATTCCTGTAAAATCTAAATAAAATAGAGAGTGAAGAACTTACAGGAGATCAACTAATTGTGGAAAACTGTTTGATTCATCTGCCAAGTTCAACAGCAAAAAAGCTCATTTTCACACAAGATCAATCCCTTTTTCAGATTATGCTTAATCCTATTCTTAATAGTTGTGATGACTGAAGCTATTCTGCATGTTTACATGATGAGAAAAATCAGCTTGTACACCTGAAATGAAGAGTAGGTTTTCCAAGATTCTAGTAAATGTATATGGTACGGAGGGGAGGGGTGTGGTAGCAAAACCAGACCTGCCAGGGAACTGCCTGGATACCAGCTGAACGTGCTAAGTTAGTGGAGAGGTTCGAAAAGAGTTTTACTTCTAAATGTGTATATTTAAGGAACATAATATGCACATACAAGTTTAAATCTAAATAGTACTATAATTCACTTTGTGGGTCATTCTGAAACACAAATAAGCCCATGTGGACATGCATGGGAGACGGATATCTGCTGAAAACATCCACAGCCGTATTCCAAAACGCACTAAACGTGTACGTACATGCCATTAAGATGGGGATCTCAGAATGCACATGTTAGGGGTGGAACAGGGGCGTGTCATGCCCCAGAGATGTATAAAGTGTATTCAAGTTGTGTCCATGTACGTCCATCATGTGCCCTGCAGATATCTATATTTTACCTGCAGAAACGTGGTATAAGAGCAGGACTTTTAAAAAGAACTAGTGCGGCACACAGAACCACTATTACAAGAATAGGATAAACTGCAGCAAGTGAAACACACTTAAATGGGATCAACTGCCAATGCAATGGCAACCAGTAGCAGCCGAAAGGATGTGCAAAAGTGAACAGTAGTGCAGAATGAGGCAGAAGGTGACAGGGAGACAAGTAGGACTGACAAAGTGCATTTAATAATGGCATAAGCAGAGCTACAGCCCCCCCCCCAAGACATGTGATGACAAATGTCCATCCCTGCCCACCCCACCACACCCACACACCCCATAGTCAAACCCATGTGCATTCACAGACCCTGAAGTGGGCCCACACCCTTTAATCCCATTGCCTCCCATTGGCCTAGTGGTTGGAACAAGTTACATCAGGCTGGAGGGCTGGGGCTTTTATTCCCGGACAGCAACCTCTGGCCAGAGCGACTGAGGTCTCTAGTCCTTCCTAGGTGCTCCTTGTGGCCTTGGCCAAGCCACTTAACCCTCTGTTGCCTCAGGTACACATGTAGATTGTGAGCCCTTTGGGGACAAGGGAATGCTGTAAGCTGCCTAGATTGGGCAGTATATAAATGCTTCAAATACAAATATCCCACCATATATCACCTGCAGCAATCCCCACCTGCACCAACAGAACAGCAACCCTACCCCTTGCCAAGAAACACACACCAGGCCCCCCTTGCGACAGTTAGTTTGGACCCCCCTTCCCTTCCCAGAGGAGACATGCCAAACTGGCTAGTTTAACCTCGGTGGTGAGTAAGTTATTGGAAACGCTGCTGAAAGAGAAAATAGTGAGGTTTCAGGAGTCCAATAGATTACCGGATCCGAGGCAGAATGGATTCACTAGAGGCAGGTCTTGTCAGACAAATGTGATTGATTTCTTTGACTGTGTGACCAGGGAGTTGGACCGTGAGAGCCCTAGATGTGGTGTATTTAGATTTCAGTAAAGCATCTGACACTGTCCTGCACAGGTGACTTATAAAAAAACTAAGCACCCTAGGGATGGACCCTAAAGTTACTGCTTGAGTTAGAAATTGGTTGAGTGGAAGGCGACAAAGGGTACAGGTAAATGGAGTTCACTCTGAGGAGAAGGAGGTTACCAGTGGAGTGCCACGGGGATCTGCCTTAGTCCGATTCTTTTTTAACATCTTTGTTAGTGATATAGCGGAAGGGCTGTCTCTTTGCGGATGATACCAAAATCTGCAACAGAGTAGACACCCAGGAAGGTGTAGATAACATGAGGAGGGATCTAGCTAAGCTTGAGGAATAGTCTAGAATTTGGTAGCTGATATTTAATGCTAAAAAATGTAGGGTCATGCATTTGGGCTGCAATAATCCAAGGGAGCGATATAGTATAGGGGGTGAAGTACTTCTGTCCACAAAAGAAGAGTGGGACCTAAGTATGATCATCTCTGACAATCTCAAATTAGCTAAACAGGTAGAAAAGGCGACAGCGAAAGCTAGGATGTTTGGGTGCATAGGGAGAGGAATGGCCAGCAGAAGAAAGAAGGTGATGGTGCCTCTGAATAAGTCTTTGGTATGACCTCACTTGAAGTACTGTATGCAATTCTGACCGCACCTTCAAAAGGATATAAACAGATTAGAGCTGATGCAGAGGATGGCTACTAAAATGGTTAGTGGTTTTCGTTATCAAGCATATAAGGACACAGTTAAGGACCTTAATATGTATACTTTAGTGGAAAGGTGGGACAGAGGTGATATGATTGAGACGTTTAAGTACCTCTGTGGCATAAATGCACAGGAGGAGAGCCTCTTTCGGTTGAAAGCAAGCTCTTCTATGATGGGACATAGGATGAGGGTGAAAGGGGATAGACTCAGGAGTAATATGCAAAAATATTTCTTTACGGAAAGAGTGGTAGATGCGTGGAATAGTCTCCCAGTTGAGTTGGTAGGGATGAAGACAGTATCTAAATTCAAAAAAGCATGGGACAAACATTGAGGGTCTCTAAAGGAAAAAAGAGACTCTTGTAGTGGTTGATATGGAAGGACAGACTAGATAGGCCATGTGGTCTTTTTCTGCTGTCATGTTTCTTTTTTTCAATGTTTTGTAATTACTGATAGACCCTAAACTTTTGCTGTCCTCACCCCCCTCCACCAGACCCTCATGGAAGAGAGGAAAGGTTAATTGAGGTCCCATGCCCCGAGGAACAGGGCCGAAAATATTGGAGGGTGCCGTGGTGGCAGAATCTGCTGCTGAGGCAGCCCTCGCGCTGGTGAATGTGGTGACCCTGCTGGTGGAAGACACAGACCCTGGTGCAGGAGTGCATGTGGTGGAAGTGGCACCAGCAGCAGCAGACCCACCACTGGGTGAGCAGCAGTTGGGCCACTGACTGGGAGGTGTCACTGCCCAGCACAGGGATGGGGACAGGGGCATCCTGTGTCTGGACCAGTTGTGCCAGAAGGAGATCTATGCTCACATTCAGGTGGCACACAGATGCACCCAGGTGCTCAATGCAGCCAGCTGGTGCTCCTGCAGGTCCACACTATGGCGCAGAAGTTCCATCTTTGCCCATCCCCATTCAGCATGCAATTCATTGCGGACGAGCAGTCACTCTGCACACAGTAGTATCTGCTCGGAGGTGCATTAGAGGCCTATTGTGATCAGCTCCCTGACTCTCAGAGGCTCTGGTGATGGTGCAAGCTGGTCCACATCAGTAGCCATACCCACATCTCCCTGCTGCTCATTGATGTGGTGAGCTGGGTCATCACCAGCCAGGCCATGGCCTGCTGATCTCCCACCTGGGGTGGCTCGCTAGAGGTGGCAGAATGCATTTCAGCCCGCAATGTCAGAGGATCAATAGGGGTGGCAGGAGGATCTGGGGCAGTGCTTGGTCCTGCAGCTGCATCTGCACCTGTGGACAGAAAGAACAAATATGTGTCCACCACCAAATGATGTGTCCAACCCACACACAGGAATGTCAGTGTATGAGAGAATACTGGACACCAAGATGACAGCGTTAGGTGGGGGCTGCTGTTCCAATATGCCATGCAGCACAGTTAGAAAGGGCACAACCAGTACACAACATGTCAGTCCCGCAACCACAGAGCCCCCCAAATAGGCAGTAGAGCCCCATATGCATGAACTACATGCCCTGATTTGTCCCAAACCTTACACCCTCAGTTATCAGTCAATGCCTCCTGTGAATTGTGCCACCACAGAAGCCCAGCTGTGACTGGGAATCTCTGCTGTGTCCACATAGGTGTGGCAGCTGTGGATCCCACAGAATGCACACAAGTGTTGCATCCAGTCAACATAAGGGAAATAGCAAGCCACAGCAGCACCAACAAACACCTTATACAATAACATACTGTTGCCCATAATGTCTATCAAACAAGGAAATAAGGGGAAGGATTTGTCTAATGGCAATTATGTGTCTGGAAACCTGGACACCCATGTCCCCAGTCGTGAGTGGATGCAGCATATCATGTGTGTAGTGGATTGCTGAGCAGCAATCCTGTCAAGTGGCTAGGGTGTGTGTGGATACCACAGGATCAGGATCTGGAATAATATGCAGAGGGTGATAGTGGGAGGATGTGTGGTCTGAACCAGAGACACAGGTGTAGAACAGAACCTGCGTGTAAAGGGGGAGCCATATAGCAAAAAAGAATAAATGAAGTTATCAAGGCCTAGTATCAAGAAAAAGCTTGTTTATATCTACTGCATTCTAGATACTGTCTCAAAATAGCTGATATTTCTTTAAAAGCAGTTTTATAATATTGAGATGGGAAATGGAAATAATGTTTGTTAAGTTGCATAGAAATCATCCAAATAATTTTTTTAATGTCCTTTTCATTTTTACCAGTTACTGGACTTTCTAATTAGGGTCCATCCAGGCAGTTAATAATATCTCTTCTCTCAGGAACATCCTTCTAAACTGCGCTAATGTTTCACAGGTATCACGCTTAGAGAGTAGAAATCAACCCACATTATGTGCAACAGTTGTGTGCTACTTGACGGGTGCGTGTGCAGCCTTTCCCCAGCAGATACCACACTGGTTTGAATCCTAAAACACGCCAGCAATGTTCACGCTTAACATGAATGCATTTAGTGACGGTGGCGTTAAGTGCAGCCACACTAACTGCAACATTGCCAATGAACACGCTTTAGTAACCTCCATGCTAACCGCATGCTACGCCCCTACTCTGCACATCTCCCTCCCCATTGCAGGCTAGGCAGAAAGCGCAGAATTAAGCACACGCTGTCTGTTTTGCATTCGTATTGTTAGAGTGCATTAACAGCCCCTTAGCTCTTTAGTGTATAATGTAAGGGCCTATATGTCCTGTATATCTTAGCTATACTAGTAAAAGGTGCCTTTTTTGACTTTGCTTTCTTAGTAATGGATTTTTAAGATAGTGTTTTTTAGGCAGTGTTATGTTAAGTATTAGTTTATTTTAGGGCCCCTTTCGTTAAAGTGTGCTATGCAGTTCATGTATAATTTGACTAGCGCTAGCTGCATGCTTGAGCCCAAGGTAATATTTACCGTGGGGGCATAAAGGTTAACACACACCGATTTTTGTGCTGTAAATTGTGCTTTAGTGGGCAGAGAGTGGGTATGATAAGCACATTGTAGTTAGCACATGGGGACATTTTGTGCTCTATCAATGTTTCCACAAGTGCGGGTGCACCGAAGGCCATCTCAGTAGTTGGGGGTAAGGGCACCCGTGGTAATAGTGCCGTGGTTTAGGTTACGCATCTGCATGTTAACGGTTGGGAACATGCTGGTCACACCTCGGCAGTTACCACAGGGGCTTTGTACCTAACACATGATAGGTTTTGAGCTAAGTAAAAAACCGTAACATACTTCAGTAAAAGGGTCCCTTAGTTTATTCATATTCTTGATAAATTGCCGTTTGGCCAAAATGGCCAGCAAGGTAGTTTAGAAATCATGTTAAAATGTTTGCAGATCTTGGGTATTTGTAATGGCAACTGGGGTTTATAACATGAATCAGCTATGCTTTTATCTATATCTGCTAATTTTTGTTTTCAAATGTTTTATAAATTATGTTTGGTATTTTATAATGTAAGTTTTGTGATGCTGTTAGTGATCTTAATTTGGTTGTGTTTATTTATTTATTTACAAGCTTTTCTATACCGCGCTTTTCAGTATCAGTGCGGTTTACAAATAACAAAACTTTTTGCAACCGACCAGTCATATGCTTACATTATAACAGGATAAATAACTTGGAGTTGTAACTAGGATAACTATGTACATGTGCAACACCAGCAGTGGTTTGGAACTATTTACAGTTCATAATGCATTTAATACATTCTGTTGTTAATTTCTTAGTCATTAAAGTCTACAAGCATATCGTAGATGTACCAGATAGGTGGTTTGGATGACTGCTCTGTCGTGGGTCAACTTGTGAGTGTGTTAGCTGCTTGAGTGGGTTGGGGTGTGGGGATTGGTTGTAATGGGTTTGGGCAGGCAAAGTGTAAGAGGAACAGGTGGTGCTTAAGGGCTTTCCTGAACTGAGAAAGATCCCTGATAGATCTGATATGTGGTGGGAGGTTGTTCCAGCACCTAGGTGCATATAGAGTGAAGGATCTGTTCCTGGTTGTTTGTGTGCATTTTGTGGCCTCCAATGGGATAATTAGCGTATTGGTAGCTGCTGACCTTCTCAGCCTGTTGTTGGGGGTGGCAGTGAGGAGCGTAGAGAGGGATGAGGGGGATATCAGGTTGATTGCTTTGAATGTTAGGAGTAGTGCCTTGAAGGTGAGCCTGCTATTTATCGGTAGCCAGTGTAACTCCATAAGTATGAGCGTGATGTGGGTTCTTCTGGATATACCGCAGAGAATGCGGGCTGCTGCGTTCATCGCCAGTTGCAGTGGATTAAAGGTACTCTTGGGGAGACCGTGCAGAATGATGTGGGGTTACAAGCGTCTGGAATATTGTTCTGAAATCATCTGGAGCTAGCAGTGGTCTAAGGTGCCTTAATGTCATGATTTTATTGTAAATAGACTTGGTGATGTTCTTTATGTGTTCTTTGAAGTCAAGCTGTTGGTCGAGTGTGACCCCTAGGTAGCGTATCGAAGATTTGCATGGGAGCTCTGCATCTCTCACCTTCAAGGTAGTGTGGGGAGAGAAGCAGTGTGGTATTTTCACTTCACAATGTTATGGTGTTTTTTATATGATCAGCTTTGTGTACTTTTTTTTAGTAAAGTACCCTATAAATTAAACAATAAAATAAATGTGTTTTTGCAAAGATATGTTCCTTAAATATTCACATTTAATAATGAAAACCTTTCAGAACCTTTCCACTAGCTCAACAGTTTCAACTGTGGTGCTTCTAGCTCCCAGCCAAGTCTGATTATAAGCGTGTCCAAGATGAATATTCATGAGATATACTGGTATACACATGGTCTAAGAATTGAGTTAAATTTTTTATTCTCAACGTCAAAATTTCTCAGGAGCCAGGAGAACTGGGCAGTATTCTTTTACAGTATTCCCCCCTCACGCCCAAAACATAAAATGCAGAGATGGAAGAGACTTAGGATAGCATGAGATTTGTAGGATTCCCTTTCAGCGCCTCTGGCCCAGGCCATAACACATACCATCTGCCAACGAGACACTAGCAGGCCCTGCTACTGGAACCTTAGAAATGCCAAAGTGGACCACACCGAGGATCTATCCTGTGGCCGGTCCAGATCACAATACCTGGGAGGATCCCAAAGATTCAATGGTGTCCTTGTCAACTATAACCAGAGCTATGCAGTGGCTTTCCCAAATCTACCAGACTAATAATGTTTTTTTTTACCTTTCTTCCAGGAACTTATCTAACCTCTTTTTTAACCCAGTTATATCAATTGCTCTCACTACATATGCTGCATGAAAACATGTTTTCTCTGATTTGTTGTTAAAGTGTCATCTATTCACATGTCCCTATTCCTGGCACCTATGTCATGTCCCCAGCTCTTGGTGCTAGTATTATTCGGGAATGTGCGAAGGCATAGAGCTAATGATATGTACTTTACAAGGACATTGCTAAAGGACAGAGTCAACAAATGTGTTGCGGTAGGATTCCATCTCTGTACATTTGCTAAGTAAAAGCTTTTGGCTTTGTAAAAATATATTTGAGTTGACACAATTTGTTTTAGGTCATTTTCTTCTGAAGACAGAATAAGGGGCTGTTGAACTACACATACTGAGCCAAATACAAGAACAGATGTTAGAAATGTAGCAGGTTTTCAGAGCGAATTTTATGTTCCTCTGTTAGAGGCCTCTGGAAACCATCAGCAACTTCACCATGTTTAGTGACACATCTGTGGTGAAAACTGGTGACCGTCTGTGTGACTCTGTAACATTTCAGTGGCCAGCCCTGTTCGGGTTCCCAAGATGTTTCTACTCTGCATCATTCAATTGCTTGACCCTGTGCAAAATATCGAGACATCTTTTACCGAATATTTTTAATATGTTCTCTCTCCTTTTTCACCATCAATTCTGCACCAAGGAGCGTATAAAGGTTTGGTTGTTTTTCCGTTTAGATAGACCTCTGAGTGTCCTGCCAGTGTTTGATCCCTGATGCTATTGTGATTGTAGTTTTAATTCACTTTGTTTCCCGGTGGAACCACACATTGTCTTTTTGTGTTTGGTTGTACTGTACTGTCATATCTGTGGTGTTTGATATTTTTGAGTGACTGAAACAAATTAATTTACCCTTTTTCTACCCTGACAAAAAGCTGTTATTTTTTGTTAGGAACATCTGAGACCAGAATATGAAACCAAATTGCTGCAGAAAAAGCTCACGAAAGAGAAAAACACAACCAACCCCAATGATCTGGTAAGATCTAGATTTTATTTCATTTTCAGTCGTTATGTTCGGCATGCTTGACTTGATACAGTATTGGCTCCACGACACAGTTTTTTCTGCATCTTTGCAGTTATCTAACTGAGGAGGAGTAGCCTAATGGTTAGAGCAGTGACTTGCTAACCACAAGATTAGGGTTCATTTCCCACTAGTACTTCTTGTGACCTTGGGCAGTCACTTAACCCTCTATTGCCTCTGAAGAAATGCCTAGCAATCTACTTCTAGTCACGCTGCCAAGAACACCCAGGAGTCAACACTTTGCACTTTTTTTAGTCGCCTCAGCTGTCACTTGGACTCCAGTCAGCGCTAACACTGCGGAAATACTGACTGCACTCATCAGTAGAAATCTGTTACCGTGATGTTGTTATTCTTACATTCTCCCTTTTCGTTTTCCATGGGTATCATGTTAGCCTACATGTTCCATGTAAAAACAAGCTCTTGCTTTGTTGACTGTTGTTCAATTGTGAACCGCACCTGAACTCCGGAAGATGCGGGATATAAATGATTGTTAAATAAATAAATAAATAAATAAATAAATAAATATTCATTTCCCACTTAGTATAAAGCTCTGCATTCTATATTGAAGGAGATGTATTGTACAGTTTAATTCTTTGGTGCAGGTTTAGTAACAGGTAAACTGGTAGCATGCGATTGTGTCACCAAATTGGTCAGAGGCCTGTGCTAATATGTGGGGGTATGTGGGTCCATTTTCCTGATGATAACACTATACTAATGTGCAGCACCACATAGGTGCACACCTGTGCTAATAGCTACATTTGCGGTTAGCCTGCACCCCTAATACTCACGTTAACTATGATGTGTCATCAGCAGCCATGTTCCGCCCTAAGCCTGCTCAGTCCCTGCCCATTTCCACCTTAGCCATATTAGTGCAGGATTTTTACCATGAGGCCCCATGCCACCTACATTTTTTAAGAACACATAAACTGTAGTATTTTAAAATCTGTGTGTACATGGGTGCCACCCATGTGCATGCCCATCTGCAAAGTAGGTACCATCAAGCTATGCATATAATTTTAAGTTGGTTGGTGAGAGTGTCAGTTCAACCATTAGATGACAGAGGGGTAAAAGGGGCACTAAGGGAGGACATAGCCACAGCAGAGATACTGAATGAAGTCTTTGCTTTGGTCTTTATTGAAGAAGATGTAGGGAAGTCACCTATGTCTGGTATTTAAAAATGATGGGTCTGATATTGAGTTGGGCAGGCTATGTGCTGTGGCGGCACATAGCTTGCTCGCCGACACCTTTAACCCGTATTTTCACTTCTGCGCCGATGGAAGTGAAAATCCGGATAAATCTGCAAGCCCCAGTAGCCACAGAGGCTGCATGGGTAGCAGTGGTATTCGATGCTACCCACATAGCTCTCTGTACCTTAAAGATGGGCAAAGTTTACCCCTGCTCCACCCTGGAATGCTCCTAACATGACCCAATGCTATGCAGATAGCTTCTGGGTGCATTAGGGACTTAGCCGGGATATTCAAAGGGCACTACCCATGTAGATGCCCTTCGAATATCTCAGATAAGGTCCTTATATGGGTAACTAAGGAAGTTACCCATGTAAGGGCCTTCAAATATTGGGCCTGATATATCTTAGGAACTGAAACAAATCTCGATAAACCAGGAAGATGTAATATAGCTATTTGATCAATTAAAGAGTAGCAAATCACCTGGACAAGATGGTATATATCACAGGATGTTGAAAACATTGAAATATGAGACTTCAGACCTATTATTAGTATTCTGTGAGCCATCCTTAAAATCATATATAGTACTTGAAGATTGGAGAGTGGCCCATGTAACATCAGTTTAAAAAGATTCCAGGGTGATCTGGGAAGCTGTAGGCTGGAGAGTCTGACATCAGTACTGAGCAAAATGGAAGAAACAATTATAAAGAACAAAATTACTGAAGAGCCACCAAAATGATAAAGGGGATGGAAGGATACCCCTATGAGGAAAGGCATAAAAGATTAGGGCTCACTGTTCCCTCTAAGCTGTGCACGTGTGCGCGCGCGCGCGCATACACCTCGCTGAGTGAGTGCACATACTTTACAACAGAGCGCACAAGAATTGCAGTTCTGGTTCTGATAGAAAACAACACAGACGTCTTAAAATTTAAAAGTTGTTATGTATTTATGGTTTTCACAAGTTCTACAATGTTTTCTAGTGCAGTCAATGTGGTGTACATACTGTATTCTGATGTGTAGTCAAATTTTAAAGTATATAACTCTGAGTGTCGTTATGTGGCACACAAAAATGTAATCTTCCTTCAAAAGCTGTACAGCTGATATTTTATGCGCACACAGCCTACAGAAAATTAGAGGGAACATTGTTAGGGCTCTTGAGCTTGGAAAAGAGACAGCTGAGGGGAAATTTGATAGAGGTCTATAAAATAATGAAAGACTAGGGGACATGCAATAAAGCTACAATGTAGCACATTTAAGACAAATGGGAGAAAATATATTTTTCACATACCGCGTAATCAGATTGTGGAATTTGTTATCCAAGGATCTAGTAAAAGCTGTTAGTGTAGCTGGGTTTACAAGAGGTTTGGACAAGTTCCTGAAGGAAAAGTCCATAAGCTGTTATTAAAGAGGACCTGGGAAATCCATTGCTTTCCCTTGCGATAAGCAGCATGGAATCTACTATTACTACTACTACTGATCATTTATATAGCACATTAAGGCATAAGCAGCGCTGTACAGATATAGGTAAAAGATGGCCCCTGCTCATCAGAGCTTACAGTCTAGTCAAGACAGACAACACAACAGCTGAGGACAAAGATACAACTAGGGATAGATTAGGGGACACATAGGAATAAGGGGATCAAGATCCAAAGGTAGCCTCAAAGAGGTGAGCTTTTATTTTGGATTTGAAAAGGGGCTGGGATGAAGCATGATGTACAGATTCAGGGAGTTTATTCCAGACATAAGGAGCATCAAGGTAAAAGGATGGAAGTCTGGAGTTGGCATTGGAAGCAAAGGGCACAGACAGAAGCAATCCACCAGAAGAGCGGAGTTTACGAGGAGGGGTGGAGGGAGAGAAGAGAGAAGAAAGCTAGTGAGGAGCAGCACAACGAGTGCATTTATAGATCAGAAGGAGAAGTTTGAACTGGATATGGAAATGGATGGGGAGCCAATGAAGTGACTTGAGCAAAATAGTTACAGTCATGGTCAACATTATTGGCACCTCTGCAGTTCAACTCCTTAATGTCCAATATCTCCTAAAAAATGGCCAGTGAAATGGCTTTGGACTATAAATGACCATATATTTCACACATAAAAGAATCAAATAAATCAAGACCAATTTAAAAAGGAAATAGTAGAAAATAATATAAAAACTGGGACATTGCCAGGACATGATTATTTAACCTGAGTCTAAAGAATGTTTTTGTTAGAGGTTTTTGCCATGGGGGGAAATAAACCCTCCTCAGAGCGCAACTTCCCTTTTTATCAAAACACGGTTCACTCCTATAGAACCAACTTATGTGAGACAAAGCACACCAATTAGTGCCTCTACACACTTTTATATGTCCAAACCTTCAAGTCTATCTTAAAAGACCATAGCAGTGCTGATATCTCAATCTGACAACAAATTCCAAGTATTTTCTGTACTTATCTGATCGATTCAGCAACTCCGTTTCTAATGAGAAGATCCTCTTTACTTCCCAGTTATCTGATGTCGGCAGTCAGAAACAAACACAGTACTGTGTTTAGGACAGATTATCTTTTTTCATGCCCTGTTTCAACGCTCTAAACTGCTGCGAATGCACATGGTCCCCATATATTTCTTGGATGCCATCATCAACTCAGTCAAAACTTTTTTTTGACTTGAAGGTTTGGACATATAAAAGTGTGTTGATTTGCTTACAAGGTGCTGCTGGTAGTTTGCCTGATTAAGTACATCGGTCCTATAGTGTGAGGGAAGGAAGCAGAGGTTGGCAATCTTGGCGCGGTAGGGAGATAAAGGTCACCTTTTTCATGCCAGCCATCATTTGTTGTTTTTCTCTTCTTTTATTTATATTTGGGGGGGGGGGGGTGTTTTTTTAAGTCCAGCTAGCTTATTTTAATTGCCTTGGCCTGTTACAAGGAGAAGAGTATCGTAAGTGATTGACTGTGAATCCCCATTTATGTGACTACGATCATTGTTCTCAGATCATGAACTGTAAAAGCCGTATTGTCCCATGCCTGTTTGCAACACAGACACACATCCTCTGGAGGTAAAGTGGATATGCACGTGAGAGAGAGATCTACTTTGGAATGAGAGGCAGGGTTGAACTAGTGGGTGGGCTGAGCCCGAAGCACTGAAAAATTCCCTAGTCAAAGGCTGAAAGTCAAAGGGAATACAGGTTCATTGGACTGCAGCCGTCTGCACAGAGTAAATCTTGCTGCCACAAGTGCTTTTAATTTATATCTGCTACTCACAGCTGAATGGCGTCAAATTATAGTTCTAGTTTTGCTCTTATTTCTTTAGTTAAGAAACAGCTCGTGTCCACTAGTGACTGACCCATATCACATAACTTAGAGAAAAAAAATTAAAAAATTTTCCATACTCTCTGGCAAATTATGCTGATTGCAGGGAACATGGGCAAAGGGTGAAAATCAGAAATCTATGTGACTGCAGGTCGGAGATATTCATAGTAAAGATTTTAAAGGTCATTTTATTCAGCCACAATCTAGGGCATCTTTCTTAAGTCTCTATTTTCACTTACAGCTCCTTCAGGCTGTCACCATTTCTCTAATCCTTCTGGAAAAGTGTTTGTTTAACTCTTATAGTACAGTAAGGCGAGTTCCTTCCTCCTAGCTATCTGTGCGGTTCCAGTTGCAGTGGGAACGCGGAGCACTGAGCCTGTCCTCTCTGATCTTAGGGTCTGTAATGAAACAGCAGATTATAGAATCAATCTGTGTACAGTTGGATTACAAATATTTCTGGTACACATAATGAGAGTGTAACTTCTTATGTATATTCAGTGCCTGTTATCTGTACAAGTTGTGTAGTCACCATGCCAGCATTATCATTTCGTTTAGGTTTGTTATTCAGTAGGCTAACCTAAATATACAATTTATCGAGATATTGGAAGCTGCGGGAAGCTGCAAAATGCTGGGAGGTCAGGTCACAACACCCAAAGATGACCAGGAGTGGTGGCATAAAAGCCAGTGCCAGAGGGACCCCAGCCCTGGAATCCATGGTAATGGTGTCAAGTCTTCAGTTTGCCAGCAGGAACCCAGCCCTTGCCAGCAGAAGAGGCTTCCTGCATCATCACAGTCTTTGGTGTGCTGTTGGAGATTTGAGGAGGAGGAGGCTTCCCTTGACAAAGCTGATAGGAAGCTTGGAGGAATGGGGGCAGGGAAGGTGAGGTTGGGGATGTAAAGGAAAAGGAATGGGTTCACGAAAGAGAAGAGAAAGAAGACAAAATGGAGAGCAAAGGGAGGAAGCACAAAGAGGAAAGTGGGAAGGTGAGGAAGAGAGGGAAAATGGGAGGGAAAAGTGTGAGCTAGAGGGATGAAAGTACATAGGAGGAGATAACACCTACACCCCCCAGCACACCATTCTGACACCCTTCCCCTGACACACAACCCCAATACACATACACCCCACATAAACCCCTTAAGCCCATGTACAACCCCACATATCTCTCCATACCATACTCCTCTATTGCCCTGCACCCCATACTACACCACACCTCTCCCATATTTATGTATATATTTTATTTACATTAAAACATTTATATTCTATTTCTTATAGTTCTAGGTGGATGCCATAATAACATGAGCCATAATAGAAACATAGAAATATGACGACAGAAAAAGACCACATGGCCTATCTAGTCTGTCCTTCCATATCAACTACAACAGTCCACTTTTTACCTTTAGAGATCCTCTGTGTTTGTCCCATGCTTTTTTGAATTCAGTTACTGTCCTCATCTCTACCACCTCCACTGGGAGACTATTCCACGGATCCACTACCCTTTCCGTAAAGAAATATTTCCGCATATCACTCCTGAATCTATCTCCCTTCACCCTCATCCCATGTCCCCTTGTAGCAGAACTTGCTTTCAATTGAAAGAGGCTCTCCCCTGAACATTTATGCCACGGAGGTATTTAAACATCTCAATCATATCACCTCTATCCCGCCTTTCCTCTAAGGTGTACATATTAAGATCCTTAAGTCTGTCCTCATATGTTTTATAATGAAGACCACTAACCATTTTAGTAGCCACCCTCTGCACCGACTCCATCCTGTTCACATCCTTTTGAAGGTGCGGTCTCCAGAATTGCACACCATACTCCAAATGAGGTCTGTGGCAAGGAGGCCTATCCGGAGTCTGAGGGAGGACAAAGAGACAGGGAATTCACCATAGTAAAGGGCCCCCTTTCACTGAGGCAGTGTAGGAAAGCCACAAACACCTCCAGGAATCAGAAAACTTCCACATGGCCCACAATTCATGCTCCCCCTAGTGAAATGAAGGGGAGAGGATACAGAGCACAGAACCCCTTAGGCAGTGAATGCTCCAAGCACTCAGGTGCCCGAAGTCAGGCTGATTGCCATCACCTGGGTAGGGAGGGGTTGAAGTTAGAGCCCTGGCAGTATAAACCTAGGCCAGAGTATGAGAGAAGAGAACAGGGAGGAGGAGGAGATGCAGGAAGCCAGACTGCCACGAGCCGATGCACAGCTGCAAGCAAGGGAAGCTTGACCGGTGCTGAGCAGAGCAGAGGAACTGAGCTTCCAAGAAATGAGAGTGCTAATTAGCATGTAGCACATCTGCAAGAGGGTTTGGAGCCAGGAACAGGAGAGATTGCAGGAGGATCTGGATAAATTGGAAGACTGGGCATCCAAATGGCAGATGAAATTTAATGTGGACAAGTGCAAAGTTATGCACCTAGGAAAGAACAACCCACACTATAGTTACACGATGCAAGGCTCCACATTAGAAACCACCACCCAGGAAAAAGATTTAGGAGTCATCATGGATAACATGTTAAAACCCTCCGCCCAGTGTGCAGCGGCGGCCCCAAGAAAGCAAATAGAATGCTAGGTATCATAAGGAAAGGGATGGAGAATAAAACAAAGGATGTTATAATGCCTCTGTATCGCTCCATGGTTACGACCGCACCTTGAATATTGTGTGCAATTCTGGTCACCGTATCTTAAAAAGGACATAGCGTTATTAGAAAAAGTACAGAGAAGAGCCACCAAATTGGTGAAGGGGATGGAAGGCTACTCCTATGAAGAGAGGCTAAGAAGGTTAGGGCTCTTTAGCCTGGAGAAGAGACAGCTGAGAGGAGATATGATAGAGGTCTATAAATTAATGAATGGAGTGGAACGGATAAACGTGGATCAATTGTTTATGCTATCAGAGTATAGAAAGACTAGGGGACATGTAATGAAGCTACAGGGTAAACTATTTAAGACAAATAAGAGAAAATATTTTTTCACTCAACGTGTAATCAAACTCTGGAATCTGTTACCGGAGGATGTAGTAAGGGCTGTTAGTATAGCTGGGTTTAAAAAAGGTTTGGACAAGTTCCTGGAGGAAAGGTCCATAAACCACTATTAAAAAGGGACCCAGGATATCAATGCTTGACCCAGTACAAGCATTGTGGAACCTGTGTCTTTTGGGGATATTGCTAGGTATGTATGACTTAGATTGGCCACTGTTGGAAGGATACTGGGCTTGATGGACCTCGGTCTGACCCAGTATGGCATGTCTTATGTTCTTATGTTCCCCCGAGAGGCTAGTTGAGCATTGTGAGCAGGACGGGGAGTCAGAGCCTATGCAGCTTGGAGAGCCTGAGGTGAAGCTGAATGAGGAGGACACTCCCATGGACTGTTCTTTGTGCCAAGCTTTAAACCTGAGGAGCAGGGAGAAAACAAGCCAGTCTTGTTTGCCAGGAAAAGAAACCCATAGTCCACAGGCTGGGTGGCCGTGAGTCCCTCGTGTTGGTAAAGGGAAAGGTCACAGGGACTAAAGAGCAAGCCTGGAAACTGGGATAAGCTTGTTAATTTTCTGCTGCTGGAACAAGGACACTGGGGTAAGAAAGTAGATAATCATAACAAAGCTTTCTTGTGCCCTGAGTTATATTTCTTGTTTGAAGGTTTTGAAGCTGAGAGAAGCTATACTATCACGGACAGTGAATGTGATTTTGTTTTTTGCTTTACCCAGCAAGGCTAAAAAGGGAATTATCCTTGCTGTTAAAGACTGTGTATCCTGCACTATGGAGAACCTTTAAACAGGCATTTTTGGGTTTGCGTCTGTTTTTGGAGAGTGTTCTGCTTCACAGAGTCCCTGAGTAAATATCCTGTATGTGGTATGAACGAACCTTTGTGTGTATAAAATACATTTCTGTCATTTGCCTTACCCCTTGGAGCCCGACTACAGGTTTCTGTTTGATGCACACATACAGCCAGCAGAAAGTTCCTCTAAAAAAACCATGCCCCTCTTAGCTAGAGGTGAGTGGTGGTGGCGTGACAGGTCTCACCAAAGACTTATACAGAGGCATTATCACCTCCTTTTTTCTGCTAGCCATTCCTCTCCATATGCACCCAAGCATCCTTCTAGCTTTTGCCGTCGCCTTTTCTACCTGTTTAGCTACTTTAAGATCATCAGACACAACCACGCCTAGGTCCTGCTCTTCTTTAGTGGACAAAAGTACTTCACCCCCTATACTATATTGCTCCCTTGGATTGCTGCAGCCCAAATGCATGACCTTATATTTTTTAACATTAAATCCAAGATGCCAAATTCTAGATCATTCTTCAAACTTAGCTAGATCCCTATTCATGTTATCTATACCTTGCTGGGTGTCTACTCTATTGCAGATTTTGGTATCATCCGCAAAGAGGCAAACCTTACCTGACAGCCCTTCCACTATATCACTAACAAGGATGTTAAAAAGAATCGGACCAAGGACAGATCCCTGGGGCACACCACTGGTAACATTCTTCTCCTCAGAGTGAGCTCCATTTACCTGTACTCTTTGTCGCCTCCCACCCAACCAATTTCTAACCCAAGCAGTAACTTTAGGGTCCATCCCTAGGGTGCTCAGTTTGTTTATAAGTCGCCTGTGAGGAACAGTGTCAAAGGCTTTACTGAAATCTAAATACACCACATCTAGGGCTCTCCCTCAGTCCAACTCTCTGGTCACCCAGTCAAATAAATCAATCAGATTTGTCTGACAGAATACCTGCCTCTGGTGAATTCATGCTGCCTTGGATCCTGTAATCCGCTGGATGCCAGAAACCTCACTATTTTCTCTTTCAGCAGCGTTTCCAATAATTTACTCACCACTGAAGTTAAACTAACCGGCCTGTAGTTTTCAACCACATCCTTACTTACGCTTTTGTGTAAAGGCACTACTTGAGCCTCTCTCCAGTCCTTTGGCACCACTCCCGACTCCAACGAGGCATTGAAAAGGTCAGTCAGTGGAGCTGCTAGAACGTCCCCAAGTTCCCTCAGTATTCTCGGGTGTATCCCTTCCGGTCCCATCGTTTTGTCTACTTTAAGTTGAGCTAGTTTCTCACAAACACAGTCTTCTGAAAATTGTTCAAGATGTCCCTCGCTGCTGTTCCTGTTTGTGGGTGTTTTCTGAGGTCCTGCTCCTGGTTCTTCATCTGTGAACACAGAACAGAAATATTTGTTAAGCAATTCCGCTTTATTCTTATCAGCTTCTACATATTTCTCTCCTGCACCCTTGAGTCTGACAATACCACTTTTGCCCTTCCTCTTCTCACTAACATATCTGAAAAATGTCTTATCCCTCCCCATTTTATTGCATTGGCTATTTCCTCCTCCTTTTGAATCTTTGCCTTCCTGACTACTTTGCTAGCTTCTCTAAGTTTTTCCAAATACAGATGCCTGTCTTCCTCTCTCTGTGATCTCTTGTATTTCATGAAGGTCTTCCTCTTTTTCTTCACTTTTTCAGCTACTTCTTTCGAAAGCCATAGCGGTCTCCTTTTCCTTTTACCTTTATTTACCATTTTAACAAAAAGGTTGGTTAAAATATCCCCTTTAAGTTTTGCCAACTGTTTTTCTACATCCCCCAGCTGTTCCCATCCCACTAACGACTCTCTGAGGTATTGGCCCATCTTGGCAAAGTTAGTCTTCCTAAAGTCTAAGACCCTCACCTTTGAATGGATTCTAACAGCCCTAGTCATAATACTGAACCACACCATCTGGTGATCACTGGATGCAAATTGATCTCCCACTACAACATCATAAACACTTTCACCATTGGTAAGCACCAAGTCCAGTATGGCCCCTTCACATGTGGGGTCTGTTACCAATTGCCTGAATAGTTCTCCCTGTAGAGAATCCAGGATCTCCTTACTTCTAGATGATACTGCAGCAGGAATGTGCCAATCAACATCTGGCATATTGAAATCTCCTATCAGTAGCACTTCCCCTTTCCTAGCAATGCTGTGTGTGTCTTCAATTAACTCTCTGTCCACCTCTTCCTCTTGTGAGGGAGGTCTGTATATCACACCAATGCAAATAGATTTCTCTTTCTCTCTTTCTAGTTTAACCCACAATGCCTCCTCTCTCCCTTTTAAGCTCTGTAATTCCAAAGCTTTAATAGTATTTTTTACATATAGTGCCACTCCGACTCCCCTTCTTCCTACCCTGTCCTTTCTGAATAAAGTATAGCCAGGTATAGTTACATCCCAATCATGGTTTTCTGTGAATCATATTTCTGTAACTGCCACTAAATCCAAGTCAGCCACTCCCACCAAAGCTTCAACATCAGAGATCTTATTTCCCATGCTATGGGCATTTAAACACACTGCTTTCCATATGTTACCCCTGTTACCCCTGTTACCCATTTCCAAAAAGGTATTTAATGTATCACCTACCTGGGGGCTTTCACCTACCTGACAAAAACAGACATAAACTATACGTCGCTCATGAAAGACCACTCTAACATAATAAAACAACATCTGACTTAAAAGGCTAAGTTAAAAAGGAAAAGCTTTTAGCTTCTTTCAAAAGATGAACATATCAGCTTCCAATGTGACAGTAGTATGTAAAGTATTTGAGAGGTTGTGACTAGAAAAATACTATCTTGGAAGCCCTGGCCAGCTGTATTCCATGCTTTAAGAAAAGTAGAAGGAAGTCCAAAAAATTGCCAGGATGGTTTAAAGGTGAGGTCAGAGAGCCTGTTGGTGCCAAAAAAAGCATCTTTCAGGAAATGAAAAAAAGAGCCAAACAACGAAATCTGGAAACAGCACAAGCACTGGCAAGTCAAACGCAAGGCATTGATAAGGCAGGCAAAGGGAGAATGTGAGAAGAAGCTTCCTGCAGAAGCAAAAATGCAAAATAAAGACTTTTTCAAGTACATTTGTAGCAAAAAACCTGTGAGAGAGTCAGTTGGTCCATTAGATGATAGAAGGGTTAAAGGGGCTCTAAGAGGCGACAAGGCGATAGCGAGGAGAATGAATGAATTCTTTGCTTTGGTCTTTACTGAGGAAGATGTAGGGATGTTACCCATGACTGAAGTGGTATTTAAAGGTGCGGAAGAAATGAAGGAAATATCGATACATCGGGAAGATGTATTACAACTATTAGATTTATTTATTTGCAGTCTCTTTTATACCGCGCTATTCGACATCAGTGCGGTTTACAATGAACATAAGAGTTGCACATCTCAATTTCGTGATTTGTGCTTACAGTGAAACAGGTATAATAACTTGGGTATACATTAAACAGGAAAATTAAACTTGGGTATGCATTAAGCAGGTATAACAGGTATAACAGGTAAAATAGGGTATAAATAACCAGTCCCTTAACAAGGAGACACGATGAATAAATACAGTCAACTTTATGCAACAATATAATGAGTTATGCGGCACTGCATAAGTTTCTCATGGTGGTTGGAGGGGAAGGTAAAGATAAACTGAAGAGTAGCAAATCACCTGGGCCGGATGGTATACATCCAAGGGTGTTGAAAGAACTGAAATATGAGATTGCAGACCTGCTATTAGTAATCTGTGAACTTTCATTACAAACATCTGTAATACCTGAAGATTGGAGGATCGTCAATATAACGCCAATTTTTAAAAAGGGTTCCAGGGTTGATCCGGGAAACTACAGACCGGTGAGCCTGACGCCATTATCGTGAAAAATGGTAGAAACCATCATAAAAAAAAAATTACTCAGCATGTAGATAGTCATGGCCTAATGGGAGACAGCCAACATGGCTTTAGACAAGGAAGATCTTGTCTTTCTAATCTGTTATGTTTTTTTGAAGGTGTGAATAAACAGGTGGACAAAGGTGAGTCAGTTGATATAGTGTATCTGGACTTTCAGAAAGCCTTTAACAAGGTCCCTCATCAGAGACCTTTGGTAAAAATAAAGAGTCATGGGATAGGAGGCAGTGTACTATTGTGGATCAGGAACTGGTTAAAAGATAGAAAGCAGAGGGTAGGGCTAAATGGCCAATTTTCCCAATGGAGAAAGGTGAATAGTGGTCTACCCCAGGGATCTGTGCTGGGTCCGCTGCTTTTTGACATATTCATAAATGACCTGGAAAAGGGAATAATGAGTGAGGTTATCAAATTTGCAGATGACACAAAACTATTTAAAGTTGTTAAAACCCAAGAACATTGTGGAAAATTGCAAGAGGATCTTGATATATTGGAAGACTGGGCATCAAAATGGCAGATGAAATTTAATGTGGACAAGTGCAAAGTTATGCACCTAGGGAAGAACAACCCAAACTATGGTTACACGATGCAAGGTTCCACATTAGGAACCACCACCCAGGAAAAAGATTTAGGCATCATTGTGGATAACATGTTAAAACCCTCGGCCCAGTGTGCAGCGGCAGCCAAGAGAGCAAATAGAATGCTAGGTATCATAAGGAAAGGAATGGAAAATAAAACAAAAGATATGATAATGCCTCTATATTGTTCCATGGTGAGACCACACCTTGAATATTGTGTGCAATTCTGGTCGCCGTATCTTAAAAAGGATATGGTGTTATTAGAAAAGGTTCAGAGAAGAGCCACCAAAATGGAAGGATACTCCTATGAAGAAAGGCTAAAAATGTTAGGGCTCTTTAACCTGGAAAAGAGACGGCTGAGGGGAGATATGATAGACGTCTATAAATTAATGAACGGAGTGGAACGGGTAAACGTAGATCGATTGTTTACGTTATCAGAATATAGAAAGACTAGAGGACATGCAATGAAGCTAAAGGGTAAACTGTTTAAGACTAATAAAAGAAACTATTTTTTCACTCAACGTGTAATCAAACTCTGGAATTTGTTACCGGAGGATGTACTAAAGGCTGTTAGTGTAGCTGGGTTTAAAAAAAGACTTGGACAAGTTCCTGAAGGAAAGGTCCATAAACCATTATTAAGAAGGGACACAGGATATCAATGCTTGAACCAATACAAGCATTGTGGAACCTGTGTCTTTTGGGGAGACTGCTAAGTACGTATGACCTAGATTGGCCACTGTAGGAAACAGGATACTGGGCTTGATGGACCTTGGTCTGACCCAGTATGGCATATCTTATGTTCTTATGTTCTTAGAATGCAAAATAGCACTCTTGGGGGTCTCGGTTCTATGAATTGCATGATGTAAGCAGCCCTTGATCCTAGGAACAAGGTCTCCTAGATGACAGATGGGTGCTAAATGGCAGGAATGAGGTAAATTAGCAAAGCTGTGTATGTAAGTGTGACTGCTTTGGAGAGTCTCTTGCTGTACACTGCTGTACCCTAAAGCCTCTGGTAGGAAATAGCTCCCTTCTTTTTTATTTTAATCTACTCCAGAATATCAGTGTACTTTGAAAAAAAACCCACCCTTTTCTCCAACTTCATATTCAGGTGTAGTTGGAGAAGAGGGGAGGGATTTTTTAAGGTACATTGATTGATAGCCTAGAGAATGGTCTCAGACCAGAATATTGTATTTTATACAAACAGCAAGAATTGAATTCAAAGACTGGAGTTTCAGCAGCTTCCTGGGTGATTGCCCTGGAGGCTATGGATTTAAGCCTTACTGTCTGTACAAATGCAATAACTCCTGCCAGAGACCCCTGTTCAGGATGGACCCTTGGTCCCGAAGACATCAGTGTATTTTAAAAAATCTCCATCCTTTCTTCCAGTTGCCATACCAGGCTTATTTCAGGAGGAATTCTCTGCCAAAACAGAAGGGGCTTGGGATGATCCGGGTTAGTCTGGCCCAGAGGCTTTGATTAATAATGTTGCATCTATATAAATATATTTGCATATGCAAATTCCTTGTGAGTTCTTGCCTTCCTATTTGAAGGTGCGGGCCCTCCTTTTGGCATACTCTGTTGACTATCCTAAGAGGGCCTTTGGGTACAAGGAGATGAAGGAGGAGGAGTAGTGATAGATGATATGAATATTTGCTTTTGTTTCATGATTAAACTCAGTTTGTTGTGCAAAGGAGGTGGAAGAAGACTGAGGTTTAGGGAGGATTAAGAGAAGGTAGAATTTAAGGGGATTTTGTATGGTTTAGTGTTAAGTTCTACTTATAACTTGCTTGGAGCAAATTAGGTTGGCATCATTCTTTTTTCTTGCTACTTTTCAGCATTTGAATGAAATAAAGAAAAGTCCATAAACCATTATTAAAGTAGATTGGAAAATCCACTGCTTAGCCCTGGGATCAGCAGCATGGAGTCTGTGGACCTTTTGAGATCCTGCCAGATTCTTGTGGATTGGCTACTGTTGGCTCAATGGGCCATTGGTCTGACCCAGTATGGCAAATCTTATGTTCTTATGTTTTTATGTTCTTAAAATATAGTTTAATTGATCAAGCTCCACATTCATTTGCAAGAGCTAGTAGGAGAGATGTATATTGTCAGATATAATATAGATAAACATTTCCAGGTAAGTTACTGTAATAATGGCATTGTAAAAAAAAAAAAAAAAAGAATGTACTTCTTGCCCAATGAGCTTTGCATCACACAAAAGTTAATGTATGTGCACTTTCTGTAGTACATATTCCGGAAGGATCAGCAATAGGAGCTTTTCCCCCTTGCAACTGATCTGTCATTTTTGCTGTTTAATTTCATTTCATAAATATTTTAGCAGTTATATTGTAAACGAGATGAAAACAAATTTCCCAGGCTGGCCAGTCCATAATAGGTTGGTGTTAATTTACGATTACAGTGGCGCCCTGTGGCATAATTATTTCAAAGGAAAACTCATCTAAAGTTAAAGAAGTGAGAACATTTACGACAAACGCCACAGGCTAGGCAACAAGCATGTGGGCCGAGCAAATTATAAATAATTACCTGCACTTGAAAGCCAGGCTTCGCTGCTTTGATGGAAATAATTCGAAGTCCTGAAACTGCCAGAGTTCCCTCTACTTTATTCCTCTTCCTAGATTTTCTTTTTTCCTTTCTTTTTCTTTTTTAAAGTCCAAATTGAACAAGGCATAGCTCTGTGCTCTAATATGATCCAGGGAGGGGCAGAGGCTTTTTTTTTTTTTTTGCCAAGCGTGCCTCATGACATTTGGTTATTGTTTGCTTACCATGTTCATGGAATTGTTTTTAATGTCTGTCCGTGCATGTACGTGGGATGACCATAAATATTTAAACACCATTATGTAAATGGGTGTGGTTTGCATGAAACATTGGTAACCCTTACGTTTAAAGAAAAGAAAGCAAATGAATGTCTTCAGTCTCCCAGAGATGTCAGGACTGTCTCGCTCTTCCTTGCCATCTTAGTTTTGGTACAAAAGTCGTTCTTGATAAGAATGAAAGTTTTCTGTTTTAAGTGTACTTCAAAGCAGCCCCAGGGAGATGTGCACTAGAAAGAAGTCAGTACAAAAGGTTTCCTGAACCCTGCAAGCAATGCCTCAACAGTAAAGCATTTGTTTACGGACATTGTACATTGGGGGTAGGTGACTGCAAAGGGAAAATGTGAGTCTCACCCTGTCTAGCTCTCTGTCCCCTCGTAGGAATGGCAGTGGGTCTCAGAGGCACAGTGCCCCAGCAAGAAATGTTGTGTTCTTCTACCCCCAGCCCTACGATCTTAGCTCTCATATCCCATAGCTAGAAGCCCTGGTGATAATTTTCGGGAAGCCTGCAATGCTCTCTTCTCGCCTCCTCAAAACCTCTGTCATACAGTGCTGCACTATAAACCCATATGGGGGTATCAAATATTAAGACTTAAATCTGAATGCTAAATCCTAATTAACGTCCTCCTTTTTTTCCCCACCATTATACCCCCTTCAAGCTCCCCCCACACACATACACACTCACATACTATATCATAATTGAACAATATGGAAGTACTTTTATAAATAGTTTTCATGGGTAAAAGGCATCTTGTAAAATCTGGTTATGCGTACCCTAAAAGTATGCACAGTGCAAGCAAGAGAGCATACTGTAGGTAGAGGAGGCCTGCTCAGGGGCAAATGTGAATGGAGCATGGCTGGACTCATAATTTACACCTGTATGTTATAAAATATGCATGAATGTGCAGACTTCACATGCTAATATTTAGACCTGCCCCCGAGCAAGTGTAAACGTCAGCACCTATAATCTCAGCACTTTTTCTGCAGGAGTTTTGCTAGTAATTTTCAAAGACACCTCCAAATCTAAGCAGCAGAGTCATAACAAGGGGTGTGAGAGCGGTGTGGCCGCACAGAGGGCAACTGCAGAAGGGGCATTGGGCTTCCAGGAAGTCTGACCAGAGTGAGTTCCTGCAAACAGATGGGGGGGGGGGGGGAGGGCGGGATTTGTGAGTTTCACAGAGTGCATTTTTAGCATGGGACAATCCTGCTAGGCACCCTGTTATAAAATTACCCTCCATAAGCCAGCTATTTTCCTGAAATAACAGGGGAGCCTTACCCCTAACTAATACTTTCTCCATCCTATGCAAGGCACAAGCCCATTTTACACACTCATCTTGAGAAGGGCTTTATTTATAAAAGAGCAGGGATTCTTGGATGCGAATCTTCACACTGGAAGACACAGTAGGGCCTGAGCATTTTGCTGCATATGCCTTGTAGCGCTATATAAATGATGAATAGTAGAAGCAGTTGTCTGGCTGTGTACACGTAATCACATCAGCCACATTCTCAGAGAACTGTACCTGAGTAATGTATGTGGGTAAAAGGGCTGTTTGGAAATTGCCTGCCCTGTATGTGTGTGATAGTGCCGCATATATTCTGTATTTTTCACAACTTCTCAGGCAGGTGTTCACAGGGTAGTGTTAGGTGGAGAGATGCCACAAGCGATGTGGTGTTAACCACACACTTGAATCTGGCCTTAAGAGTGCCTGAATGAATTACCAACCTGGAGTCTCATCAGATTTTTCTGAATGCCTTTTCCAAGACGATGAAACAAATTAAGCAAGAAAGCCAACATCTAAACATAAGAGGTTATTTATAAACAATGTTTTGGCAAGACTGTAAAGGCAAGCTTTGGCAGTGTTTGGAACAGATGTGGAAGACAGTGGTAGGAAAAGTGTTAAAAGTGCAAATAAAAGACATGGGGAGGGGGTGTTAGTATTGGGTTGCATACGTTTAGGAGAAGCCTAGTGGTTAGCATATTGAGTTAAGAGCCAGGGTTCAAATCTTACAGAAATTCCCTATGACCTGGGGCAAGCCACTCAACCTTTTATTATCTCAGATACAAACTTTTAGCTGAATGTAAGAACATAAGATATTCTATACTGGGTCAGACCAGGGTCCATCAAGCCCAGTATCCTGTTTCCAACAGTGGCCAATCTAGGTCACAAGCACCTAGTAGTTTCCCCAAAAGAAATAGGTTCCACAATGCTTGAATTGGGTCAAGCAGTGGATATCCCGGGTCCCCTTTAATAATGGTTTATGGACCTTTCCTCCAGGAACTTGTCCAAACCTTTTTTAAACCCAGCTACACTAACAGCTTTTACCACATCCTCCGGTAACAAATTCCAGAGTTTGATTACAATTTGAGCGAAAGCATGTTTTCTCTTATTAGTCTTAAATAGGTTACCCTGTAGCTTCATTTCATGTCCCTGAGGTTTTTTTATATTTTGATGGCGTAAACAATCGATCTACGTTTACCTGTTCCACTCCGTTCATAGACCTCTATAATATCTACCCTCAGCCATCTCTTTTCCAGGTTAAAGAGCCCTAATCTTTTTAGCCTGTGTTCATAGGGGTATCCTTCCATCCCCTTTACCATTTTGGTGGCTCTTCTCTATACCTTTTCTAATAATGCTATATACTTTTTAAGATATGAAGACCAAAATTGCACATAGTACTGAAGGTGCGGTCACACCATGGAATGGTATATAGAGGCATTATAATATCCTTTGTTTTATTTTCCATTCCTTTCCTTATGATACCTAGCATTCTATTTGCTCTCTTGGCCGCTGCTGCACACTGGGCCGAGGGTTTTAACATGTTATCCACGATAACACCTAAATCTTTTTCCTGGGTGGTGGTTCCTAATGTGGAACCTTGCATCGTGTAACCATAGTTTGGGTTGTTCTTTCCTAGGTGCATAACTTTTCGCCCTGTCCACATTAAATTTCATCTGCCATTTGGATGCCCAGTCTTCTAATTTATCAAGGTCCTCTTGCAATTTTCCACAATCCCCATGGGTTTTAACAACTTTGAATAGTTTTGTGTCATCTGCAAATTTGATTACCTTGAACTACTACTGAAAGGTGAATGTTAAATCCAAATAAAGAATAGTGCATCTATGCAACCTGGATGAATCTCTAGTGTGCAGGCCATTCTGAGTATTCTGTTCGTTATCTGCCATCATTTGTTATGTTACCATGTGTGATGCCAGGCAACGTTTTAAAGAAAAATAAGTTATCATCCTCCTCAATTGCTCTTCTACTCATCCAGACCCCCAATAACAGATCCAGAAGAGCACCTGCTGAAAACACTCTGGTCATACCAAGAGAATCCATAAAACGTAACCAATCAACCATCAATAGGGCATTTACAAGCTATGCCCCCAGGTGTTGGAACAAGCTCCCTACTAACATAAGAGCAATCAAAGACCTCACGCAGTTCAGAAAAGCCATCAAACATCACCTGTTCCTCATGCACTTCACTCAGCCCGGGGATCCCCCCCACCCACACACTCACTCATATGTGGCAATTGAAACACCTCCACAATAAAACTAAAACCTAACCCTATCCCACATGACATTACAGCTCTCTATCTCCTCTTTATCCAACAGACTACAAACATGCTGTAGCTAAACTGGGCAGCAAAACCTTATTACGAGCCCACCCTGTTAATTACATGTAGCTAAACTCAAATGTATATAGTTTCCCCAGTTATCCAAGTTCAAATCCCTGTTTTCTGTAAACGTAGGACTATTTGTACGTCCAAGTGTTTATTGTTTCATTGTAAACCGCACTGATGAGAAATAGCGCGGTATATAAGAATTGTCAAAAAATAAATAAATAAAGTCCTCTACTCTTATCAGGTTTCATTCATTTGAGAAGCCTTGCTTCCGGTTCAGTGCTTATGTAAAGGGAGGAATGTAGCTAGGTTTTAGTCACTGCAGCTTTGACTATAAATAGTTTTGCAAAGTGTGGCCCCAGCCCCTCCCTTCCTAAGTGACACCATTGGGCTTGGTTACAGATTCATTTATTGTTTGGTAATACCTAGCAACAAATGGCCCACATTCTCAGACTTTTTCATTGTTTTTTGTTTTTTTTTGTAATACATAAAGAACACACAAGTGCTACATGATGGCCACATAAACACCACTTACAAAATATTTAAACAGCGGACTTGTGTGAACCAAATCCATAATGCACCGACTTTCTCTAAGTCTCCTTTCTTCCTAACTCCCACTGAAGCGTGGAGACCCGTTGGCTATTGTTTTCATTGCATTTATTTTCCAGGTGTGGAAATGCTCAAAAGCAGCGACATAAATTTGAGGAAGGTGCTGCCCATGATCTTAGGAGTGGAGTAGGATTATACAAAGGGACTCCAGGAGTCCTGGTCATCATTGACCTAGGGAGCAGTAGGGGGCAGCGGGGAAGAGACAGGCTCTGGTCTCAGGTATTTCACAGGGGGGTAAGAGAGGAGCTGTTTGAGAGAGAAAGGGTCTCTCCAGTTTGCTTTTCGGAGAAAGTGAAGAAGAGACTCCGTGGAGCAGAGTTCAGGAGATGATAGTCCCTGTGTCATAGGGATAGGAACCTGGTCGCGCAACATTGTTCACCAAAAAGGGATTCATACAGTTTTGACTTAAAAAGTAATAAAAATGACTTTTTCAATTCTCCTGTGGTCCAGAGACACAGGCTCTAGTGGGAACAGTAGAAGGCCCATGGGTTTTTTTTCTTATTCAAGGGAGTGTCCTGATGTTTGAGTTTGGATTGTCTATGGACTCTCAGCCCCTATAGGCTAATGCTTAGCGCACAATAATGGTGCTATTGTGTGTTATCTGCTGCAAAGCCTATTGCATTTAATAACCCATGAAACATTTGGGAAAAGGGGTGAAAATAAAGCAGTAGGCTTAATTTTTTAAGTTGGGAACAAGAGTCAGAGATTGGGAAAAGCAACACCAGTGTACAAAGGGAGCAGGTACCTGCCTAATCCTTTTTCAAAAATGTCAAGAGTCTAATTTACCACTACTACTACCACTTATCATTCAAGAGAGGCAGGCAGAACAAACACGGGATTAGGGTAGTTCTTTAAAGGAAAAAACACCCAGGAGAATAAGGGGGTCAGTATCCAAAAACAGCCTTGAAAAGGGGGTAATTAGTCCCCCCAGATGGGGTAATTTAATGGCACCTATGAAAGTTCTCAGTCTTCCCTATATGTCTTTATAAAATAAGCTACTACAATAATCTGCAGTGGCACACGAATGCTCTCGCATAAATCTACACCTGCTTTAATGTAGGTGAAAGCGTGCGCACATAATATATGCACACAGGCCTGTACATTTATTGTATTTTATTTAACAGTATTTATATACCACCTTTTCCTTAAATCAAGGTGGTTTACATGAACTCAGGTTGTTACATTGTAACAATACACTTTATATTCAACTCTGTAGATAAGATTCTCAAAAGCAGAGATGTCTCACTCCATACAAAGATTCGACTTGTTCAAGCCATGGTATTTTCAATAACATCATATGGATGTGAAAGCTGGACAGTGAAAAAGACAGATAGGAAGAAAATTGATGCCTTTGAATTATGGTGCTAGCAGCGAATACTGTGTATACCATGGACTGCCCGAAGAACAAACCAGTCGGTACTAGAGGAGATCAAACCTAAGCTTTCTTTAGAAGCTCAGATGACAAGACTTCGACTTTCATACTTTGGACACATCATGCGAAGAGAGAGATCATTAGAGAAAGACATTATGCTTGGCAAGATAGAAGGTCAACGCAAAAGAGGAAGGCCAGCAATGAGATGGATCGATACAATAACAGCAGCTACAGGTGCCAGTCTGTCAACAATGAGCCGCTTGACTGAAGACCGAACACACTTTAGGATAGCTATCCAGAGCGTCGCCATGAGTCGACTCCGACTCGACGGCACTTAGCATCATAGCAACTTCTATACTTTGTAACATTGTAACATATACATTGTAATGGAAGTCTGGGAGGGGATGTTGATTTTTTTTATCAGCTTGTTTGCCTGGTGAATTCACTAACAGTTTAGTTCTTGATTAATTTACGGGAGTGCGATATTTACAAAATGGGGGGAATCCTTTGTGCTCGTGTAGCACTGTACCTATATTTTCTGGCATCGGTTAGGGGGAATGTTTGTATTGTCCTATGTGATATTGCCAAAGTGTTCAACAAACAGGAATGTCTTCAAGTTTTTTCTGAAGTCTTTGGTGCCTTTTGTGGTTCTGATATCATCAAGGGGAGTTCCATAGGTTTGATGCATGCAGTGATATCGCCCTGTCAGAGGTGGTCTTCCTTGTTTTGGAGTATTCAGCTTGGGTAGCCAATGTATTTTTGTTGTTTGCTCTTGCTTGGCGGCTCTCAGAATGTTTTGTCTTGAAGTGACTCAGCAGATTCATTCTGTAGTATTTTGAAAATGTTCATGGTCACCTTGAATCTTGAGCGACTCTTTATCGGAAGCCAGTGTAGCTGAACCAGAATAGGGGTAATGCTTTCTTGTTTGTTTGTTCCTGTGAGAATGTGGGCTGAAGTGTTTTGTACATCAGAAGGCCGCCCCTCTCTTGCCCACCTATACATATATCATGCAAGAGTAGATAGTAGATTACTGTCCACCTATTTCTTAGGTGTGTATTCCCCTAGGCCAGTGATGGCTAACCTTTTTGAGCCCGAGTGCCCAAACTGCCGCACAAAACCAAAGAATTTCCTCAAAGTGCCAGCACGTCAATTAAAGCCTCATTTGCATAAGGTGCCTCATTTGCATAAATATTTGCATAATGTTACCATACACTAACTTTTAGTAAACATGCCTCTTAATGAGTATATGGATAAAGAAAGACTAAAAGGTTTCTACATTACTATAATCCAGTACCAACCGCCAGGCACATTAGGAACTACTACAAACGCTGCCCATTTAGAACCCATAGCAAACCCGCCGTATCCTAACAGCACTACCAGGACTCACAAAGCACCATACCCTAACTATCAAAAGGCAACACTGCAAATATTAAACCAATACATTTCAGAGAACAACAATACATGACCTACTGGGGAAAGAACAAGTGGCAATGTCAAATAGGAATTATATAAACAGAATACCTCAGCTCAGTTACACATGCAGAACAGACCATCACCAAACAAGGAATCACAATTTAGAAACAGGAAGACAATAATTAAACTGGGAACCCCAAAAGCCAAACTTGGAATATACAACAACACTGTAGAAATAAAACTATAAATTAATTTCCTCTTGTACTAAACAAAGCGCAAAAATTAATGATGCACATTTCCCAGAGCTGACATATTCCAGTTAATAAATTCAAAATAAAGAGATATTTTTTCTACCTTTTGTGCATTTTTTTTCAGTTGCAATTGTTCCAGCCACTTTCTTCTGGTTTCTTCGTGTCTTCTGCTAACTCTCCATCTGCTGTCCATTTGTCCTTTCTTCTGTCTTGTTTTTTTTTTCCATTCTCTCTCTACATCTGCTTTAACATACTAATCTTTCTCCTTTTGCTCTTTCCTCATTCCTATTTCATCTACTCAAAATTTACCCCTCCATCCTCAATCCCCACTTATTCTCCCAATACCCGGCCAATTGTAGATTTTTTATCCCTCCCACACAAAATATTTTTCCCCTCTCCATTTTACTCTCCCAGCCCCATCCCATTCTAATCCTCCCCCAACACCAGCTCCCTTCTAGTTCCAGCCTCACCCAGCATCCATTCCCTTCTAGTCCCTGCATCAGCCCATTTCCAGTCCTAGCCCCCATCAGCCCATGTCCAGGCCTAGCAATCCCCAGCCCAATACCAGTCCTAGCCCCCCCCCATCAACCCACTTCCAGTCCTAAAGCCCCATCACCCCATTTTCAGTTTAAGCCCCCCTATAACCCATTACCAGTCCTAACCCCCATCACCCCAGTTCCAGACAGCCCCCATCAGCCCACAGCCCATTAGCAGTCCTACCCCCCCAGCCCATTAGCAGTCCTACCCCCCCCCCCGCCCGCCCGCCCGCCCATTAGCAGTCCTAACCCCCCCAGCCCATTAGCAGTCCTACCCCCCCTCCCTCCCTGCCCATTAGCAGTCCTAACCCCCCCCCTCCCTCCCTCCCTGCCCGCCCATTAGCAGTCCTAACCCCCCCTCCCTGCCCATTAGCAGTCCTAACCCCCTCCCTCCCCCCTCCCTCCCTCCCTGCCCATTAGCAGTCCTAACCCCCCCCTCCCTCCCTGCCCATTAGCAGTCCTAACCCCCCCTCCCTCCCTCCCTCCCTGCCCATTAGCAGTCCTAACCCCCCCCTCCCTCCCTCCCTCCCTGCCAATTACCTGTCCTAACCCCCCCCCCCTCCCTCCCTGCCCATTAGCAGTCCTAACCCCCCCTCCCTGCCCATTAGCAGTCCTAACCCCCCCTCCCTCCCTCCCTCCCTCCCTGCCCATTAGCAGTCCTAACCCCCCCTCCCTCCCTCCCTCCCTGCCTGCCCATTAGCAGTCCTAACCCCCCCCCCTCCCTCCCTCCTCCCTCCCTCCCTCCCTGCCCATTAGCAGTCCTAACCCCCCCTCCCTCCCTGCCCATTAGCAGTCCTAACCCCCCTCCCTCCCTCCCTCCCTGCCCATTAGCAGTCCTAACCCCCCCTCCCTCCCTCCCTGCCCATTAGCAGTCCTAACCCCCCCTCCCTCCCTCCCTGCCCATTAGCAGTCCTAACCCCCCCTCCCTCCCTCCCTGCCCTGCCCTGCCCATTAGCAGTCCTAACCCCCCCCCCCTCCTCCTCCCTGCCCATTAGCAGTCCTAACCCCCCCCCTCCTCCCTGCCCATTAGCAGTCCTAACCCCCCCCCTCCTCCTCCCTGCCCATTAGCAGTCCTAACCCCCCCTCCTCCCTGCCCATTAGCAGTCCTAACCCCCCCCTCCCCCCCTCCCCCTTAGCAGTCCTAACCCCCCCCCCCTCCCTCCCTGCCCATTAGCAGTCCTAACCCCCCCTGGCAAATTTTTTAAAAAAAAAAGCAGGCTCTGGCTGCTGCCACGGCAGATTGCAATGTCCCGCGGGGCCCCCTCCGCCCGCTAAGCCCCTCTGTAAGGGCTTTCAGATTCGCGAGGGAGAGCATCTCCCTCGCGTCTCTGTTAAGCCCTCAGGGGCTAATGGGAAATTTCCCATCAGTCCCTCGCGTCTAAAGGGGCTGATGGGAAATTTCCCATTAGCCCCTGCGGGCTTAACAGAGACGCGAGGGAGACGCTCTCCCTCGCGAATCTGAAAGCTCTTGCAGAGGGGCTTAGCGGGCGGAGGGGGCCCCGCGGGACGCTGCATTCTGCCCTTGCCGCGTCCGCGGCAGCAGTCAGAGCCAGCTTTTTCTTTTTTTGCGGACCTTCCCGCGTGCCAGCTGCAAGGCCTTCGCGTGCCACAGCTGGCACGCGTGCCATAGGTTCGCCATCGCTGCCCTAGGCCATTCAATAAGAGCCAATATTTGTACAAGAAACATGCTTTACACAAGGGAAACGCTTTATAAAATTATCCCCAGAGTGGAAGAAAGGATTTGTGTGTTAGGCCCTGAGTGTCTACCTGTAGTTAGAGCCATAAAAGTTAGGTCTCTAAAAGTGGATGCAGAGATTTGGCCTCACTCTGGGTGACCCTAGTCTTGGTCACTTTCCTAAGGCCAAAGATAATGATGACAGTTAGCCTTAACAGAAAGCCTAGTAGACACAGGGACCTCTTCCCCTGTTGACATGATGCTTTTAATATATGTGGGAGTCATTCTGAAATGCAAATAGGCTGCCTGGATGTGCGGAATAGACATTTTTCTCATGAAAATGTCTAGACCCATATTCTGAAACCATGCAGTATTACATGTATATGGCGCGAAAACAGGGATCATAGAATGTGAGCAGGAGGGGGTGGAATGGGAGCATGGCAAGCCGCAAAGGCATGGAAAGCGTATTCAGGAAAGGCTGTGTACCTCCTGAGTGTTTCCCACGGACGCCTACGTTATACCAGTGGCAACGTGGAATAAGGCCAGCAATTAGAAAAATATCTGCTCTGAACTTCAACACATCCCATATAGATGAACGGCTGTGACATGTCTGTACTGGCAGTATATGCTGAAAAGCTGCTCTGCAGCAACCTAGCAGGGCACGTCCCTGTCAGTGGTGGGGACCATCGGAGTGGGGGCGTGCTGCAGTGCAAGAGGAACTAGTACTAGTTATTTGTGACTGCGATTACTAAGGTGTTCTTCAAATGCCATGTTAGTTTTGCTGCAGGATCTGTCTGGACAAACATCTCACTTTCCTCATGCTTTTAGAATAGCTTTGGTGCACGTACATAACCTTGTAGTGTTATGGGCATGCAGCAGACTAGTATATATAGTCTGGTTGGTATGACCATATCTGTTTCAACCGTATTAGTGTGTTGTTTGCATGAGTACATCACTGTCATCAGCTTATGAGATGTACATTTTGCCAGCGCGGGTGTAGCCACATGGAGACAGGAAGCATCTGAGACGTCTATAGTGTCAGAATACAGTGGGCACAGGGGTGTAGGCTGCACCAGGGACTTATATCTCCCTGATCCTGGAATCACAGATTTATCTGTACCCACAGTTTTGGAATCAGGTTTATTCTGTGCCCGTTTTCAGGTCAGACGTGGCTGTTACAGAATCGTGCTCTATGCAATTTATATGTACATGTGTGTACGGCAGAGGTTCCTAAGGTATATGAATGCAATAAATACAAGTGGTACTAAACTGGAGAGGAGGGAAAACTTAGGGACACATTTACTAAAGTGCGCTGATTATTAGTGTGGGGTTTACCATATGCTAAGCTCTTTGAGATAACCACTGCCATGCAGCAAAAATACTGCCGTGGTAAAACTCTCGCACTAGCCACTTAGCCTGGGTTGAGGTAGAAACTAAGTGGGTTAGGGGTGGAGTGCACGTTGCAGCTAGCATGGGTGTCTTTAATGTGCACTCACCATCAATGTTGCAGTTAGCCCATGTCACTTACCGCCAATCGGTGGCAGTAACTGAACCCACAGTAATCCTGGTAGATGACTCAGTAAAGGGATGGTGTTTTATTTTATTTATTTATTTAGACAGTTTTGTATACCGCCTTATCCTTCAATCAAAGCGGTCACAACACAATTGGGGGATACATTTAACATGCAAGGATATGAGACACATACACTAATACTTACAGGGAACATGGGCAATGGAGGGTTAAGTGGCTTGCCCAAGACCACAAGGAGCATCTGTGGGACTAGAAACCCCAGTCCTTCCGGCCCAAAGTTGCTGTCCTCTAGTGGGATTTGAACCTCCGACCTTCCGGCCTGAAGTACCTTGCCCCAACCACTAGGCTACTCCTCCCTCATTAGTGTTGGACCCACACTAAGAGTATGTGAACATACTGTACATGCCACCATTTAGTGCAGGTCCAGTGACACCCTCTTCTAGGTTTTGGGGGTGAATGCGCAGTGATCTACCATGTTTTTTTAAACATACTCCTTAATTTGCTTCTAGGGAATCCAAAAGGGTGCCAGAGAAGATGCTTGTTAAATGTTAAAATTCAATAAAGAAATAGGTTTAAAAAAAAAAAAGCATGCATTTTTACATGGGGCCTGATTCTGGAAGCGGGCCATCTGGATGTCCTCTGCTGAAGATGGGGTTGTTAGGACCCGATTCTGGCCCGTGGGAACAAAACATTCCAGTGTGAGCCAGAATCAGGCCCAAGCACAGCCTGGCATGCCCCTCCGACCTGTGGGGCCACCCTCCCTGAAAGCGCCTCAGACTGCCACAGCTCCGGACCCCAAGATCCCCACTGCTTGACCCACGGCTGGCCTTCTGCAGCCTGGATCGGGTGGAAGGGAGCCCCCACATCCGGCCCCAGGTCCCAGTGGTGGCTGCAGTGCCCTGATTCACCAAAAAAAAAGCTCATACTACCCCTGAGGTTGTATGAGCAGTATGACCCAGCAGCACATACAGGGCTATGGCCTGAATCGGCCCTGTACATGCTGCCTGGCGGCCTGCCCCCATTCCACCCCTAATCTCGCCCCCACCCCCCTGCCAGCTCTCCCTGTCCTGAAGCACAGACATATAGGGAGAGCTGGGGGGGGGGGAATATGGTTTAGGTGGATTGTGGGGCTGCATGTCCTGGTGGGACGTACAGCCCTGCAACCCGTGTTATAGAATGAGGGCCTTTGAGGGAAAGGAGAAAAAGGGAGATTTTGATTAGAGGTCCATGGAAGTAGGCATTCATTCATTTATTAAAAATTGATATACCACTTTTCGAATAAACATCAAAGTCGTTCACAATTTTAAAAAAAAGGTAAAAATCAATACAAACATAGAGAATGGAAAAGGAACACCATTAAAAACAGAAAAGCAAAATAGGACACACAGACAGGGAACATGAGAGGGAGGGTGAATTAGGCAGGGGAAGCACAAGAGGTAGGGTGATACACTGGAGCAGCCAGGAAAGAGAAGATAGGACAGTCAGGGGGGAAGACCATGGGCTATGTGGAACAGATGAGCTTAAGTTGTGCTTTAAATCAAGGGAAGGAGGTCTGGGGGAAGGCTGTTCCAGATAAAGGGGCCAAGAAAGAAGAAAGCAGAATAATGGGTGGATTCAAGGTGGGCGTGTGTGGGGAACGGGAGGCAAAGCCAATTCATATGAATGGAACGAAAGGCACGGTGTAGAGTATGAAGGATAAGGGTAGAGAGATATTGTAGTCTGCCAGAGTGAAGAACTTTGTGTACTAAGGTGAGTATCTTGAGTTGTATTCAATAATGAATGGGGAGCCAATGTAAACGAATGAGTAATGGGGTAACGTAGTCTGCATTGTCAGCAAACTCTAAACTATCAAATTGGAAAAGATAACTGAATGTAAAGGAAAAAGGTCAAAGGAATTTGTCCTTGGTCCAATTCTTTTTAACATCTTTGTTAGTGATGTAGCGGAAGGGCTGTCAGGTAAGGTTTGCCTCTTTGTGGATCATACCAAAATCTGCAATACAGTAGACACCCAGGAAGGTATAGATAAAATGAGGAGGGATCTAGCTAAGCTTGAAGAATGGTCTAAAATTTGGCAGCTGAGATTTATTGTTAAAAAATGCAAGGTCATGCATTTGGGCTGCAGCAATCCAAGGGAGCAATATAGCATAGGGGGTGAAGTACTTTTGTCCACTAAAGAAGAGCGAGACCTAGGCATGATTATGTCTAATCTTAAAGTAGTTAAATAGGTAGAAAAGGCGACGGCAAAAGCTGGAAGGATGCTTAGGTGCATAGGGAGAGGAATGGCCAGCAGAAGAAAGGAGGTGATAGTGCCTCTGTATAAGTCTTTGGTGCGACCTCATTTGGAGTATAGGGTGCAATTCTGGAGACCGCACCTTCAAAAGGATATATACAAGATGGAGTCGGTACAGAGGGTGGCTACTAAAATGGCTAGTGGTCTTCATTATAAAGCATATGAGGACAGAGTTAAGGATCTTACTATGTACACCTTAAAGCCGGGGTCTCAAACACGCGGCCCGCGAGAGAATCTTGTGCGGCCCGCGATGCATTTGGCCCGGCATGTTAAGCAGCTGGCCAGTAGATTAAAAAAAAAAAAAAACCTTGCTGTTGCTGCTGCCGCTGCTGCCGTCACAGCGGCAGAATCAAGCGTCCCGCGGCATCCCCCCCTGCCCGGCAGAGTCTTCCCTGCAGCATCAGCTCCAAAAGCGTCTCTCTCTTCGCGGCTCTGAAAACCGCCGCTTTTGGAGCTGATGCTGCAGGGAGGACTCTGCCAGGCAGGGGGGGGGGGGGCTGTGGGACGCTTAATACTGCGGCAGCGGCAGCAGCAGCAAGTTTTTTTTTTTTTTAATCAACCTGGGCTGATGGGGGGAAGAGGGGGGTTAGGACTGGTAATGGGCTATGGGGGTTTTAGGACTGGTAATGACCTATGGGGGGGGGGGGGGGTAAGACTGAAAATGGGGTGATGGGTGGGTAAGACTGGAAGTGGGCTGATGGGGCGGGGGTTAGGACTGGTAATTTATTTATTTATTTATTTATTTACAGTTTCTTTTATACCGCGCTATTCGACATCAGGGCGGTTTACAATGAACATAAAAACCACACGTCTCAAATAATTGATCTGTGCTTACAATGAACAGGTAATGGGCTATGGGGGGGGCTAGGACTTGAAATGGACACGAAGAAAGTGGCTGGAACAATTGCAACTGAAAAAAATGCACAAAAGGTAGAAAAATATCTCTTTATTTTGAATTTATTAACTGGAATATGTCAGCTCTGAGAAATGTGCATCATTAACGTCTGCGCTTTGTTTAGTACAAAAGGAAATTAATTTATAGTTTTATTTCTACAGTGTTGTTGTACATTCCAAGTTTGGCTTTTGGGGTTCCCAGTTTAATTATTGTCTTCCTGTTTCTAAATTGTGATTCCTTGTTTGGTGATGGTCTATGTTCTGCATGTGTAACTGAGCTGAGGTATTCTGTTTATGTAATTCCTATTTGACATTGCCACTTGTTCTCTTTCCCCAGTAGGTCATGTATTGTTATTCTCTGAAATGTATTGGTTTAATATTTGTAGTGTTGCCTTTTGATAGGTAGGGTCTTGTGCTTTGTGAGTCCTGGTAGTGCTGTTACGATACGGTAGGTTTGCTATGGGTTCTAAATGGGCAGTGTTTGTAGTAGTTCCTAATGTGCCTGGCAGTTGGCACTGGATTATAGTAATGTAGAAATCTTTTAGTCTTTCTTTATCCATACACTCATTAAGAGACATGTTTACTAAAAGTTCGTGTATGGTAATATTATGCAAATATTTATGCAAATGAGGCCCCTTATGCAAATGTGGTCCCGCATCTTATGCGGCCCGCGGGTTACTTTACAAGTCCTCATTTGGCCCTCAAAGCAATTTGAGTTTGAGACTCCTGCCTTAGAGGAAAGGCAGGATAGAGGTGATATGATTGAGATGTTTAAATACCCCTGTGGCATAAACGCACAAGAGAAGAGCCTCTTTCGAATGAAAGCAAGCTCTGCTATGAGGGGACATGGGATGAGGGTGAAGGGGGATAGATTCAGGAGTGATATGTGGAAATATTTCTTTACGGAAAGAGTGGGGGACTCATGGACTAGTCTCCCAGTGGAGGTGGTAGAGATGAGGACAGTGTCTGAATTCATCAAAGCATGGGACAAACACAGAGGATCTCTAAAGGAAAAAAGGGAACTGTTGTGGTGGTTGATATGGAAGGACAGACTGGATAGGCCATGTGGTCTTTTTCTGTCGTCATGTTTCTATGTTTCTATTACTGTAAGTATTCTCTGTACCACTTGTGGGCAAGTGTGTTTATATTTCTGATATTGCTTTATTCTGCTTGATGGGTTTGATTTGTTGTTGTTTTTTTGGTGGCATATTTTGATTGATAGTGAAGTAAGGCAATGCTAAAGTGGGTAAACAATCAGTATGTTTGTCTCTTCTGCAGAGGATGTTGCTGGAAAGTCTTTTTGTTGTTGATGTGCAGTAAGGATAAGTTTTGCGCTCTGTTGTTTGTTATCTTAGCACTATGCAGACCTGCTAGCTGGGAGGATCACTAAGGAAATTTTATGAGGCCCCCAGGGATGCTTCAAGCTTGGTTCTTGCATCACACCTCATGATTGTAGCATCTTGCGGAACTGTTAATATGGAAAAAAGACACTGCTGATCTGTATTTAACTATGGAGAGCTGGTACTGATTTGAGAAGCATACAAGAATGTTGATTCCTTGCAGGGACTGAGACTTCATGGTACATCCCAATTGGCAAAATGGGTATTGAACATTTACATAGGAACATAATGGCAGAAAAAGGCCATATTTATTTATTTATGTATTTATTTAAAAGGCTTATATACCGCATTTCCAAAGATCAAGGCACATTACATATAACAAAACATAACTTTCCAGAGAACGTGGCAACATAGTGCAGTTAAACTAACTTAAAATAAGACAGCATGTTGAGCTTGAATACAATGCATTACGTTCTTATGTATGCCGACCGCAGCAGATGCGTTAATGCAGCTGACCAGACATGTTGCCATTGTTCAGAGATGTAATACTGAAGCTCCTCAGTCCATATTTTAATAAATTCCTTGTAATAAGTAGATTGTAGAAACAACAGTTTGTAACATTGAGAGGCAATATGGCCCATGGTCATAAAAGACAGACAATGTTTAATAATACCAGGTTCAGACATTAATACACTATCCCGCTGCAAGCAATGTGTTAACTGCATCAGCTGAGTCTCCTTTGAGGCAAATTCAGACTTATGGTCATTAAAGCTCATAACAATAGCTTCTTTTGCTATATGCTCCAATCTAGACATTTCTCCCACCAGTAAAAGGATTTACAATCTATTAAAAATCTTTATTATATCAAATTCTTCTGGATAGGGTTGTACCCCAGGACGAAGATGTGCACATATCTAAGAGCACACCATAACCGCTTCCTGCACTAATAGTGCCTCAATGGGTGGAGATTAGTGCACCCGCACTAATGCGGCATGGGTTAGGGGAACGGGTTCCACATTAACTGCCAGAGAAATGCTTTCTAGACCCACGACAGTTAACATGCTGGTGTTGCACCCAACATACCATAGTTTAGCACTTTTGATGTGAAAGATGAACCCTAGCATCCTTTAGTAAAAGGGCCCCTAAGTCTCTCAAGGTTTGATAGGTGTCTAAAATTATTTTCTTCTGCCTAAATCTTTAGGGCAACATCCCCTCTGGCAAATCAATCAAGTACAATGGTTGCATTAAATGAGACTCAACCAAAATCCAGTGGGGATATATCTTCAAAGCTTCTGGTCTAGAGAGCCTAAAACAGCTAGCCCATTATCAAAACTCTTTACTGTACAAGAAGAAGTTGAGCCCCAGTGGAATCCCTGGAGGCTCTTAACCTACACCAAGCAACTTCAGGTGCCTTTGTTTTCCAAAGGAAACACATGATCAGTCATCGCAACTCCCTGTAAAAGAATTTTGGGAAAAGAAAAAGAATGATGCCAACATCATCTTAATCACTTGAAGGTGACCCCATCAAGATTTATACAAAGACAGATGAAATTTAATGTGGGCACGTGCAAAGTTATGCATCCAGGGAAGTACAATCCAAACTATAGTTACATGATGCAAAGTTGCACATTAGGAGCCACCACCTAGAAAAAGGATCTCTGGTCGTTGTGGATAATACTTGAAATCCTCTGCTCAATGTGCAGCCAAGAAAACTAATGAAATGCTAGGAATTATAAGGAAAGTACTGGAGAATAAAACATGAACCCACTTAAAACTTTGTCTGGATCAAATGTCATGCAAGTACACCTTTGCTGATGTGGTGTCACTTAGTGATCTTTCATTACATTTCTTAATATGTAACTGGAACCGAGGAATCTGCTTTTTGAACATCGTATTGCTATCCTGAGTGGAGGAGTAGTCTAGTTGTTTGTGCACTGGCTTGATAACCAGGGACAAGGTCAGCCCGTTCACTAGGTAGCTGCCTAGTGCAGCACCTCTCTAGGCAGCATGGCACAGTGCCCGCAGCAAGGAGATGAGGCGCCCTACGTGAACCTCATCCTTTATGCCCGCCCCTCTGGCCCCCATCTCCACCAACACTCAGTGCCAGCTTCCATTCATAGGGTAGTGGAAGCTGCTTCAGTCGGCATTGGTGGGGCAGAAGCAGCAGCCCCATGGCACTGAGGTTTAGGAGTATGCACAGCGGGGCTGTTTGAGGACATTGCTGACACTCTAGGAACCATCGCAGGCTCCGTATGTCACACTGAATCTGCTAATTGCACCAGTAGCTCTGGCATCCTGACAGCTAGGAAAAGCAAACAACTTGTGTTCTTTTGATCGGATCAGTGAAGACTGAAGTCTTTGACGGTGGGAGAGTGTTTGGATGCATAGCTACCTCTGATTACAGGTCTGGGAGAAAAAGTATATGAAATGTCAAATGGCGCTATGCGGGTTAAAAAATAAAAGTGAGGGACATAAACTTGAGACTCAAATCCAGGTATTGCATTCTGTGATTTACTTTCACATTTCTTTCCATAAGCAATAACATTACCCCTAAGTACTTTGATGTGTGCTGGCATTAAACATCTTCATTAACACTAAAGGAAAGTTGAAATGTTTTTAGAGCAACAGACATTTATTACTGGGCTCTTTCACTAAAAGGCTATTGCTTTAACAGAGGATAAGTATGAAGGAGATCTCATTCCCAACTTAACCCTGGAATTACCGAGATTTTTTGCACACACTGAATACCATTCGGGTCATAAATGACCCCACGACGAATTTTAATTGTTAACCATGAAAAATTTAAACTAAACAGACAAACTATTATTCTGAATTAATTATTTATTATAAGAAGGTTAAATGTTTTGAAACTTAATGCTTTATCATAAAATTAAATGAAGAAGAGTTGCCATGAAAGCAGTTTTTGCATGCACTTGATGAACACAGTAAAATACTACAGTCATTTGCATGAGACACAAATAATTTCTGAATGTTCTTTGCAAACATTGCACTTGCAGAAGGTGCAAACTATATTGCTTTTCTTGTCTTTTTCTCTGGAACAGCAGTGACACCTTGCCCTTTTCTTTGGAATCCCAACATTGCAAACAGTTTCAGTGGCTTCTTCAATGCTGGAAGAAGTCTCGCTGCAATTACTCTGAAGCAGCTGCTTTCCTAATTCCAAGAGGAATAGAGGATGTCTGCTTTGACTTGGACTGCCATTCTGGATTTAGTGACATCCAAACAATGAAGGCGTTCAAAGCACTGATGTCCAACATGTTGTAGAAGATTGTCACTGGCAGCGTCTTGTCATTCATTTTATGGTATACGTGCGCGACATTTGATCTGCCATATCTACTCCACCTTTACTAGAATTATAGTCCAAGATCATGTGTGGTTTTTTGTCTGGACATGTGTTATCTACTTCTTCTTGATCATGTAAACTGCTCAGAAGAACAACCACTTTTCCTTTCTTCGGGCAATAGGAAACCAGAGTGGCATCATCGCGAAAGGCAAACAGTGAAGTGAATACCTCTCGGCCCTTTGCTGTTACAAATTCTGGAGGTAATTCTTTTCTGTTCTTTCGAATTGTCCCCAAAAGTGTCATTTGTTTTTCTAGCAATTTCCGTGACAGGGATAAACTGCATAAGAAATTGTCAACAGTAACATTTCTGCCAGATCGCGTCAATCCTTCAGTGAGTTGCAGCACAACCCTTTCACCCTGATTCTGTTCCCTGTTTTGTCTGAGTTCCCTTCTTGTATATACTTGAAGACGCAGAACATATGACGTTGCACTGTCACACAACATCCATAGCTTTATGCCGTATTTCCCAGGTTTGCTGGGAATATATTGTCTGAACGGAACACGGCCACGAAATGTAAGCAGTTGCTAATCCATGGTAACATTTTCACCAGGAACAAAGACGTCACTTAGAGTTGCTTCCCAGGTATCAAAAACATGTTTGATTGGAGCAAGCTTATCCACGTCTCGTTGTTCACGTCTGTTGGTTGCATCATCAAATCTGAGAGCACAAGAAATTTGCTGAAAACAGTTACAGGCCATATTTTTGCCAAAAACAGAACAACCATCTTCAAGGTTCCACAGCTGAACTATGGATCCATTTCATGACTTGTACACGCCTGAGAGGATCAGAAGTCCAAGAAAACATTGAAATTCTTCGTCTGTCAAATCTTTCCAGGTGTCGTCATCAATGTGTCTTCCTTGTTTGCTCATCCACATCATGATTTCATTCAATAAGTTCTTCCTCATGAACAAGTGGAATGCTGCGAGAGGGCCATCAACATTTCGTACAGCATACCTTGTAGGACCTTGTTGTACGGTCATGACATTAGCTCTGGCGTATCTTCCAGCAGCTTGTTTTATAAGTTTCCTGTTCCATGATGTGGCATCCTTAGATACATAGGCTTCAATGGCAACATTTGTGCTTATAGTTGATGACCTCTTAGCTCCTCTACGACCACAACTAAGATTCCTCATAGATGATACTGACAACGAGGACTCCTGCCTTCTTCCCCATCCAGCACAGCCTCGACCTTTGCCTCGACCTGTAACTTGACTCTTTGCTGCAGGCGATGTTACTGGCTCAACATCAGTCTCACATACACTTGGCGACCAACTGCTGTCGCCATCTGAATCATGACTACTGTCATCAGATTTATCGCCCGAACTTGGCTGATATGCTTCTTCGCTTGCTGAATATGCTGCATCATCAGATGGCTCAGAGCCATCACTGTCAGCATCTCGTTGCAATATTTCTCTTACTTGGGCAGCTGAATACTTTCGTTTTGACATAAACAATAACCTAAAATAAATAAACAAAGATAAAGTTGAATAAAACGCAAAGCAGTTTTACTATAGGTGTACAATAATCGTAATGAATGAGCTGAAAGCCTTTAGATTTCATCGGAAATAATGAGAGAACGTATGATATCAATTACAGAAAATGTGTAATTTTCATAAAATAAGAGTACAAAAAATAAATGATATATACTTAATGGTAAATACCTTTGTCAGATCAAAAAATTCACAAAACTGCAAATTGTATCACTATCCAAACTGGATGTAAGCAACTGGGGTCAAAAATGACCACACTAGTACTCTGTGCTGCAATTCATCACTAGCGTCACCTAGGAGATGAAAATTATTCCTCTCATAGTGCAATATAAAGAGAATACTGACATGTGAAAAGTCATAAAAAGATTGCATTCTTGAACAACTAGTTTCCGAGATACACATTGTGAAACTTGCAATGGGGTCACTTTTGACCCCATCGGTACTCCCAGGGTTAAAATGTATACCAGAGCAGATTTAATCTGTGGAGGAATCTTGTTGCGAAGTGGTAGCAGTTGTCTCAGAAAATCTCTGCTCCAAGGATAAAGTGAATCTGGAAAATTGGATCAAAGTTAGGGATTTGCTTTCTACTCTGAGGACAATCCAGCTTGCAACATACAAGGTTACAAAGACATTATGGGGCTTTAGCTTCATCTAGTAGCTGACTGGGCTGAAGTTCTCTGTTGATATTTTAATTGACAATATTCTGTATGTTTATAACTCCGAGGGGAGTCACCTGCACAGAGCAATGGATATAACTCTAAACCAAGGCCTGAGGGGGGTTGCTGCACGGAGGGCCAGGTACAACCCTAAACAAAGGTGCAGCATGGTAGGCACTACTCTCGCCACCTCGCTGGGCAGAATAGATAGACCATACTGGTCTTTATCTGCCATCATTTCGCATATGGCATCCCTGGCAGTACTTTTTCTGAAAGAGGGTTGATTTGAAGAAGTAACACCCTCCGCACCTGGCTCACCTCCATGTGCCACAGGGCCGGGATTCCACTCATATTTCCAAACTAGGTTTCCTCACCCGAGAGCTATGCTATGTCCTTCCTTGGTATTTACTCTGAAAAGAAAGCAGCGGCAAACTTCAGTACAATAAGCTGTCTTGTCAGTTCATTTTTCCCTAGTCAAGCTGTCCTCTGCTTTTCCTTGCTCACCGTGTGGATTGTCACTCAGTTGAAACATCTTGACTCTCATTCTCGCCCCTTTATTTTCCTTTACTGGATTCCTTCTTAGGTGATGTGGCCTATTTTTACCTGTCCAAAAGGTGTTGGTTAGGATTTGGTATCATTTAAATGTATTTTAATATTATACTGTATATAGCACAGTTGTAGATCTCTTTTATCCTTAATATCTATTGATTTAAATATTTTTAACTATACCTTTGGCACGCTACATTCTCGTGGCAGCGTCCTAAAAAGCATCAAACTGTTTTTCTATAAATGTTGCTACTGTTTTTGTAGAAGCAGTAAAGACATATTTGGCTGTCTGAAAAAGGCTTTTCTTCAGTCTGGGTGAAAGTTCATGTGAGGTTCTGCAGTTTGCATACTTTTGATTGCACTGAGGAGAGGAGGTGTTCCTGGGAGCACTTTGGGCATGTTCTGAAAATAAATTTCAAATCTATGGGGCATGTTTACTAAGCAGTAGCGTGGGTTTGGACTGCATTACTAGTGCGGGGCCCTGTGCTAGATGCAGGGGGTGGGACTTTCAAGGCTCATGCTAGCGGCACTACGGTAGGAACTCCTACGCTGCCTGGGTAGCATGGGCTGTTTAGTGCAGGGTCCTGTGCCAGATGCAGGGGGTGGGACTTTCAAGGCTCATGCTAGCGGCACTACGGTAGGAACTCCTACGCTGCCTGGGTATCATGGGCTGTTTAGTGCAGGGTCCTGTGCCAGATGCAGGGGTGGGACTTTCAAGGCTCATGCTAGTGGCACTACGGTAGGAACACCTAGGCTGCCTGGGTAGCATGGTCTGTTTAGTGCAACGTCCTGTGCTAGATGCAGGGGGTGGGACTTTCAAGGCTCATGCTAGCGGCACTACTTTACTTTACTTTACTTTATTACACACTTGATAGACCGCTTACGTCAAAAACATTAAAGCGGTGTACAAATAAAAATAAAAAGGTAGCACTGCAAACTACGGAAAAAGGAATGCCAAAAATAATAGGAAAGAAAGAAAAGAATAGCAAAACTTTACAAACAATAAGCAACAGTCAACAACCAAACACAGGTAAAGGACAATAAACAAAACCAGCAAAACAGACAAGGGGGTAACAGGACCAAACTAAGGTAAGACAAGACAACAACCTGGGAAAGCATCATGGAGGGCAAACAGGGGGGAGATCAAACACTTTCTGAAACAGATGGGTTTTAAGTGAGGATTTGAACTGCGAATAGGAGGCTTCTAAACGGAGGGACGGGGGCAGGGCATTCCATAACCGGGGTCCAAGAAAGAAAAAGGCAGCGTGGCGGGTTTTTTCAAGATGTGCGTGAGACGGGGATGGTAAGACCAGACGATTAGCGTGAAGGGAACGGAGCTGACGGTAGGGTGTATGGAGAGAAATTAAATCAGCCAGGTACAGAGGATTGTTAGTGTAAATTGCACGGTGAGTGAGAATAAGAAGTTTGTAATGAAATCGAACACGGAGGGGCAGCCAGTGAAGGTGGATAAGAATGGGGGTGATGTGATCAAAACAACGGGCGAAGGTGATAATACGGGCAGCAGTATTCTGAATGAGCTGAAGGCGGTGAAGTTGATACTTGGGAAGGTTGGCCAGAAAGATATTACAGTAATCGAGACGACTGATGATAAGAGCAAGGACGAGAGTAACCAGAGACCCGAAAGGAAGAAGTGAACGAACAGCCCTAAGCTGACGGAGAATAGCAAAAGAACACCTAGTGAGGGAGGAGATATGATCATGGAAAGAAAGGGAGGAATCAAGAATTACCCCAAGATACCGAAAAGAAGATACCAGAGGGATGGGGATAGAATCAATCGTGGGGGCAACAGACGGACAGGACCCGCTCAGAGAAACCCACATAGCAGTAGACTTAGATGGGTTAAGACGGAGGAGGTGTTGAGAAAGCCAAGAGGCTACATGAGAAAGGCAAGAGTTGAAGGGGGTGAGATCCAGTGACAGTGGAGAGGTATGATAGAGCAGAATAATATCGTCAGCATAAACATAACAGGACACTGGGTATTGCTGAAGCACAAGAAGCAGGGGGGCCAGGAAGATATTAAACAACAAAGGGGACAGTACAGAGCCCTGAGGGACACCGCAAGAGAGAGGAAAAGAACTAGATGACTTACCGTTTAAGGTAACAGAAAAGGAGCGAGCAGTGAGAAAGGAGTGAAACCAAAGAAGAACTCCTACGCTGCCTGGGTAGCATGGGCTGTTTAGTGTGGGGCCCTGTGCTAGATGCAGGGGGTGGGACTTTCAAGGCTCATGCTAGCGGCACTACGGTAGGAACACCTACGCTGCCTGGGTAGCATGGGCTGTTTAGTGCAGGGTCCTGTGCTAGATGCAGGGGGTGGGACTTTCAAGGCTCATGCTAGCGGCACTACGGTAGAAACACCTACGCTGCCTGGGTAGCATGGGCTGTTTAGTGCAGCGTCCTGTGCTAGATGCAGGGGGTGGGACTTTCAAGGCTCATGCTAGCGGCACTACGGTAGAAACACCTACACTGCCTGGGTAGCATGGGCTGTTTAGTGCAGGGTCCTGTGCTACCTTTTAGCATGGTGCCAAAATTGCGAGCTTTTCAGTGTAACAGTTTCATTTTTCCTTCCTTTCATTGATTCATCTATCTCCAAGCTCTAGATTTGGTTTTTGGCATTATGATGCTGATAGGGGCAATGCAGAAATCTCTTTTGCAATCATGACTTTTACAGAATACAGCAGCTCATCTAGTGGGGGTAGGGGGTAGGGTTAGGGATTCCAGACCATGTCTCTCTTCTGTTTCAGGAATTTCACTGGCTACCTAGACAAGGTTGTTTTTAAATCATGGTCTGCATTGGCTCTTTCGTATTTGAGTGGAAGGATATGCCTCTTATTTGCCGAGTAGGGATCTTTGGTCCTCATCTAAGATCTGTCGTTGTTCCATCAGTTAAGGGTATCTGCTTACAGCGGATCAGGAAAGGAATGTTTTCTATTCAGGGCTTTTCTGGCAGAATAAACTTCCAGTGGAATAACATCAGGAGACAAATGATCTTCTTTTCTGTAAAGGAGATAAAATCCGACTGTGGTGGCAGGCCTTGGAATCTAAGGGACCCTTTTACTAAAGTGCATTAGGTATCTGCACCTAGCACATAGTTAATACAGCTAAAGTGCTTTAAGTGCAAAGCCTCCACAGTAAGTGTCAGCATTTTCCTGACAGTTAGCACTTGGGTGAGTACCCCAATGCATGGTGCTGTTACCCCAAATATACCTACTGAGGTGGTGTTAGGTGCACCCATATTAATGGAACATTGACGGCGCACGCTATGTCCCCCCACGCTAACTGCAATGTGCTCAGCACGTCCACTCTCTGACCCTCCCCTGCCCATTCAGCACCTAAGGCACGAGTAGCGGCATGCGAATTAGCATGTGGTAACAGTTACTGCGGGGTTAGCGCACTTTAGTAAAAGGGGCCCTAAGTAGTTTTGTCTACAGTTCTGTTTCTTCTCTTCTTGAGTCACTTGTGCTGATGATTAATAATTTGCTATTGAGGGTAACTTTGGTTGTATTTTTTGGGTGGTTGGGGTTTGTGAGATTATTATGTTTTTTATTTTTAATGATGCTGTAAGTCACCTTGAGCTTTACAGTAGAGGTCATTAAGAAATCATAATAAATTAATAAGTGACGCAGCAGAGTAGAGATCAAAAAAGCAGAGTTTTAAGAATTAGTACTGTCTTTTTTTTAAAAACAGACTATGGAATTGGTATTTCTTTTCTGTGATTTTGTCTGTTTCATCAGCCCCACCTATTTCAAGTTCCTCCCACAGTTTCAGTTGGGCATTAGTCATCATGGTAAGGACATGTGCAAAGACCAGGAGTTTGGGTTTGCATGTTTCTCAGGGAGTTCTGTTTTACTACCCCTAAACTGCACTGTCCAGAATATAAGAATATTCTTTATTGTATTTTGACAGGGTCTTAGTCTTTCAAAATATCCACTAAATTGCTCCTGAATTTAGACTCTGTTCTAAATGTATTCCTTAATATTTGTATTTTTTGGCATTAGGGTTTGGTATGGTAAGTGTGAATTGTTGATCACTTATATTACATTAATGCACCTTTAATATCCCCAAACTATACGCACCTATTTCTTATCACTGGTTCCTGCTACCTCTTCTAGTTGGCCTCCCTTTTTCCTACCTCTCTTCAGCATAGGCCACTGTAACTACAAGCTCCCAGTCTCAGCCAAGCTTTCGTCCTCTCTTCTTGAAATGCACTTGAACACAAATTGCCAGTGCAGTAAAGTGGAGACTTTAAAGTCTGGCCTAACGTTTGCTGTAGAAGCTGAGCAGACAGCAGATATCGCTCCGGCATTGAATATCCAGGTCTTAGGTTTAGCGGTGATGGCTAGTCGCTGCCGCTGATCAGGCCTGTCATCTTATGCTCATTCTGATCAGATTTGAGAAGAGCATGCATCTTCCAAAAGGTAGTCAGGAAAAGTATTATGTTACTCCAAAAATAGAGGTTATAACCTTATTTATTTTGTGTGTGTGTTGGCCTTTATGTGACAGAAGGTATAGCATATTATGGAGGTCATTCACGAACGCGGGTTGCGGGGCTGCACGTTCCGGAGGGACATGCAGCCTCGCAAGCCATCCGTGCCCAATTCCCTCACCAGCTCTCCCTCTACGTCCTATGCATCAGGATGAGAAGAGCCGACAGAGGGCAGGAGAGGGCAGGAACAGGGTGGAGCGAGAGCAGGCCTGCCCAGCAGCACGTACAGGGCCAATTTAGGTCACGGCTCTGTACATGCTGCCAGACCAGTGGGGATGTGCTGCTTATAGCACTTCAAAGGTGGTATAAGCAGCATCTTTGGCTCAATTGGGCCCAAGGATTCCCCCCTCCCCCCAGGGCTGGTGCCGGGTGCAGGGGGGATCCCTGCTGCCTGATCCAGGCCACAGCAGGTGAGCTGTGGTCAGACAGAGGGGAAATGGGGGGCCAGAGCCACAGATGTCAGGGGTACCTGCAGGGAGGACATCCCCGCAGGCAGAAGGAGCACAACGGGCTGTCCTCGGGCCCGATTGTGGCAACTGTGGGAACATTTTGTTCCTGAAGACCAGAATCGGGCCCACACATCCCCATCTTTATCTGGGACATCCGGACAGCCCCCTCCGTGAATTGGGCTCCACATCTCTTTCTTTTTTGGACTTTTCTCCTCAGTACTGGAATAAAATTCATGGGAGAGGTGCAGCTAATGGTATGTTAATACTGTGTTGTTATTTGCCCTGTTGCCAGGTAGCACCCACTATTGTCATGTTTAATCAAAACAACAGCATACAACCACTGACCCGCCCCAGCAAGTCCCACCCCATCATCGGACTTTCATGCAGAAGACCTGATGTTTTGGAAAGAGAAATTTTCTAATTTTTACTCAATGTTAAAGGCTTCAAGTTTTTGTATAGAACATCCCTTTAGAGCTTTGTAAATGTATTCAGAAATGCATCTTGAGTGTGTTTTTATAAGACAGTAGAGTGCCAGCACACATGGAGTTACTCAAATCCAGCAGTCTCAGTCTGTGGAATGGTGCAGGACATCTATAGTCTCCAACATGAAACAAACAACTAGAAAAATCAAGGGTAGGAGAAACAAGTAGAACCCTAGAGCAGAGGTTTTGCAGGAAATTCATCTCAGTAAATCCCCAGAATTTCCTTGCATTTTTAGAATTTGCATTTAATAATCTTCACAAGTAAACACTTGAGAAATACATCAGGAAACAATAAAAAAAAAGAATGCAAAATGGATACAAAATGAAAATACATAATCCCACAAAAAGTGGAGACCCAATAAGAAAACCCGAGAGTTAAACAAACAAAGAATAGAAGCAAAACAAAGTCATCTCACAAGGGAGAGAAAAACAAACCTCCCTGCTTGGTACAATGAAACGTTCATGAATCAGCCCACCAGTCAAGCTCGTGTATCTGACGTTATGGAATGCTCAGACTTCTTAGCATCGAGACAATTTTTTAACTGCAGAGACTCAAATATGCATATTGGAAATTAGATGTGTGGAAGGTAATTGTGTAACTGAATTCCTATGTGAAAAGTCCAAAGAGGTGTCTGTTTTATAAAGGCCATGTTTAGCAAAAAAACAGAGGAATGTATAAACCTCCTATAGTCAACCTGTCCCAAAGGGTTCTATTAGACACAATTTCATTATTTTTACTTATATAAGAAGGATCTTCACTCTTGCTCTCATAGCTTTTCCTCATTGGTCTCATATTTTTAGTCCATAGAGTTGAACACATATAGCACAAATATAATGCAGTCATCTGCTTCCAATGCAATGTTCGTAAGCCAGCTCCACTCTGACATGATTTCATATTTCAAAGATGATTAAGCGTGCATCCCTGAATCTGGATCTGTTTGGCAATCTGCAAGTTCTATAATAACTAGAAGTTGTAAAAGCAATACAGTCACATGTGGCAGGCTATTTACTTCTCTGTACCTAAAATCTCTCTGGGAATCGTGGCTTGTATCTCACCCTGCTTGACTGATGTTGCTGCCACCACCTCAAACTGAACATGGCCAAGACAGAGCTCATTATTTTTCCTCCTAAACTCACCTCTGCCCCTCTCCCTTTCTTTCTTCAACTCTTCTCTCTTTCTCTGCACACATCCCAACAGATAGCTAAAACCTGTCATTTCTTTCTTTATAACGTCAACAAAATGTGGCCCTTCTTTTCTGAACACCCTATCAAGACCCTTATCCACTCTCTAGTCACCTCCCTTAGACTATTGCAACCTGCCCCTCACTGGTCTTGCCTGAATCATCTCTCTTTAAATTTTTTTAAAAGGTTCCAGGGGTGATCTGTGAAACTACAGACCGGTGAGCCTGACATCAGTACCAGGAACAATGGAAGAAACCAGTATTAAGAACAAAATTTCTGAACATATAGATAGTCAAGGTTTAATGGGAGACAGCCAACGTAGCTTCAGCATGGGAAGGTCTTGTTTTACTAATCTGTTATATTTTTTGAAGGTGTAAATAAACAGGTAGACAAAGGTGGATTGGTCGATGTAGTGTATCTGGCCTTTCAGAAAGCCTTTGACAAGGCACCTCATGAGAGACTCTTGGAGAAATGAGAAAGTCATGGGATAGAAGGCAGTATATTATTGTGGATCAGGAACTGGTTAAAAGATAGAAAGCACACTGCAAATATTAAATTAATACATCTCCTACTGGGGAAAGAGAACAAGTGGCACTGTCAAACAGAAACTACAAGAATAGAATACCTCAACTCTGTTACACATGCAGAACATAGACCATCACCACACAAAGAACAAGGAATCACAATTAAATTAGGAACCCCTAAAGCCAAACTTGAGATGCACAACACTGGAGAAATGAAACTATAAATTAATTTCCTCTTGTACTAAACAAAACACAAAGACGTTAGTGATGCACATTTCCCAGAGCTGACATATTCCAGTTAATAAATTCAAAATAAAAAAAGTATTTCTCTACCTTTTGTTGTTTGAGCATTTTATTTTTCAATTGCAATTGCTCCAGTCACTTTCTTCTGGTCTCTTCTGTCTTCTGCTAATTCTCCATTGTCTGCTGTCCCTTTGTCCTTTCTTCTCTCTTCTAGATTGTTTCCATTCTATCTTCTACATCTGCTTTAACATACTGATCTTTCCCCTTTTGCTCTTTCCCCAATTTCTTTTTTATTCCTTTATCATCCACTCAAATTTCACCCTTCCAGTCTCAATCCCCACTTACTCTGCCCGTATCCAGCAACTTGTAGATTTTTCTTGCCTCCCACACAAAATATCTTTTCCCCCTCCATCCTCATTCCCCCAGCCCCAGCCCCATCCCCATCCCCTTCTAGTCCTCCTCCAACATCAGCGCCCTTCTAGTTCCAGCCCCACTCAGCATCCACTCCCTTCTAATTGCATTCTCCCCCCTCCCGCATCAGCCCATTTCCAGTCTTAGCCCCCCCCAATCAGCTCATTTCCAGTCCTATTCCACCCCCATCAGCCCGTTTCCAGTCCTAGCCCCCCAATCAGCTCATTTCCAGTCCTTTCCCAACCCCCATCAGCCCATTTCCAGTCCAAGCTCCCCCCATCAGTTCATTTGCAATCCTAGGCCCCCCATCAGCCATTTCCAATACTAGCCCCCCCATAAACCAATTCCAATCCTATTCCAGCGAGCTGATGGGGGGGGGGGGGCTTGGACTGGAAATTGTGCTGAGTGTGGAGGTAACTTCAGCCCATTTCCAGTCCAAGCTCCCCAACACTCAGTCCATTTCCAGTCTGAGCCCCCCCCATCAGCTCATTTCCAGTCCTACCCCCCCCCCATCAACTCATTTCCAGTCCAAGCTGCCCCTATCAGCCATTTCTAAAAGTAGCCCCCCCCCCCCATCGGACATTTCCAATCCTATTCCAGAACCATATCAGTCCATTTCCAATTTTACCCCCCCAAAAGCCCATTTCCTGTCCTAGTCCTCCCCATCAGCTCATTTGCAGTCCTAGCCACCCCCCCCCCAATCAACCCATTTCCATTCTAGCCCCCCTCCTCAGCCCATTTTAAATCCTAGCCTCCCCCCCACTTAGCCCATTTCCAATTGTAGCCCCCCAGCCCATTTCCAATGTTAGACCCCTCCACTCAGCCCATTTCAAGCCCAAGCCCCCCCCCCCTCCTCCCCAAAGAGCCCCACTGCAGGCTTTAGCAGCTTCTAGCAGGCTCAGCACAGCTTGTTACAGCTGCCGAAGTGAAGAGCATAGTTCCCTTCACTTCGGCAGCTGTACTGGAATAAAGATCGCAGGCACACTGAGAGCCGGGACACAGGAAGTGTGCTTTGACCTCCGGTGCACCTGCGATCTTCATTACAATACAGCTGCTGAAGTGAAGGGAACAACGCTCTTCACTTCAACGGTTGTAACGAGCTGTGCTGAGCCTGCCGGATGCTGCTAAAGGAGGTGTGCAGCGTGCAGAATGTTGTTGGCGCTGGGCCCCCTGAAACGCGGGGCCCTGTGCCAACAATATTCTTGCTCAATGGATGGGCCGGCCCTGGGGCCAGTCCTCCCCTCCTCCATAGATCAAAGGAAATGTTGGGTGCTGGAGGAAGTGCTCCTACATCTGGCTCCACTGGTACAAACAGCTGTAATGGTGCCCAATGATTTGATGTACTCCTTGGCATCACACATGTTGCGAACAGCAGGTTTGAGGTTGGGAGAGCAGACCTCCCCTTTTGCTTTCTCACTTTCAGTTTAGTACAGGCATGGCTCAAGGACAGTTCCAGTTAATCAACCCAGCAGTCTGCTACTTTGAGGTCAGTCAGAGCTCTTTGCCCTAACACTCTTCCATGGAGAAAAGTGGTTACAGTTTGCAGGATTTTGCTTAGTCTGCTAGAGGTTCAAGAGATCTCCTAACAGTAAAGAAGGCAAGATGGTTCTTCATTGCATGTAGAAGTTTAGCTTAGGTCATCAGGTTCAAGCATTGATTTAAAGTGGTCAGAGTCAACCAAGTCAAAGTCAGAACTAGGTCTTAGTCCATCTTTTCTTTACAGTGAATTTTTTTAGTCTCGGTGAAATACTTTCTACTAAAGCACCTCAGGAAATGAACTAAAGCAGGTAATGAGCTGCCATCAGATCTAACAGATGTATTTCAGAAAATTTAACAGATTCTTGGTCTTTGCTGACAGCAGGAAGGGACAAGGGCAGTGTTCCCATGAAGCTTCCTGGGAATCCTCTGTCCAAGATGTGCCAGTGGGGCGAGAGAGGCATCCTATATGGCTTCACAGGAATATTGATCAAAACCCTGAGTAAGAGAGGGGTGAAGTGCTATACTGCATCTCATGAGCTCTACAAAGTACTTAAACCTCTGGCGCACAAGTGGAAGATACGATTTTACCATACTGTCGGACCCATTTCTTTAAGTGCTGATATTAATTCCTTACTTTTAGATAATTATTTAAAAACTTATTTTAAGTCACTTTATTCAGGAAGGACAGGGTAGGTAGAAGGGGAAGTGGAGTGGCACTACTTGTAAAAGATAATATTAAAGCTGTAGAATTACAGGGCTTCAAAGGAAGCGAGGAGGCACTGTGGGTTAAACTAGAAAGAGGGAAAAGGAAATCCGTTTGCATTGTAGTTATATACAGATCCCACTCACAGGGAGTAGAACTGGACAGAGATTTAATAGCAAACAAACACAGTATTGCCATGAAAGGAGAAGTGCTACTTATGGGTGATTTCAATATCCCGGATATGGATTGGCACATTCCTGCTGCAGTGTCATCTAGAAATAAGGAGATCCTGGATTCTCTACAGGGAGAAATATTCAGGCAACTGGAAACAGAATCCATACATGAAGGGGCCATACTGGACTTGGTGCTTACCAATGGTGAAAGTGTTTCTGATGTTACAATGGGAGATCATCTAATATCCAGTGATCACCAGATGATATGGTTCAGTATTAGTACTAAGGTTGATAAAATCCATTCAGAAGCAAGGGTCTTAGACTTTAGGAAAACTAACTTTGCCAAGAAGGGACAATACCTCAAAGAGTCGTTAGTGGGATGGGAACAACTGGGGGATGTAGAAAAACAGTGGGCAAAACTGAAAGGGGATATTTTATGGACAACAAACCTTTTTATTAGAAAGGTAAATAAGTGGCACCGCATACCCCCATAAAGCATGCCGCCGGCTGCACTGTGCCCCTGCAGCCACGATCTGGCCCATAGGGGCCTTTGGTGCCAGTAGGATCACGGTCTGCAGGGGCAGACATGGATGACGACATTCCGAGCCATCAGATAGGTGGCTTGTTGCCATGGCGCCAGGATGCCTCAGCTCCCGTGCCCCAACTGTGCCATTCTGGCATCTGGATAGGCAGTTTCCTGTACACTGAACTCATTGGCATATGAGGATGCCTGGATGTACAAGTCCTTGATTCTTCCATTGAGGGTATGTCCGGGCCCCTTGACGGCAGAATCGGGTACATTTCCCGCACATCTGATTTTTGCACGGCCAATGCATCTGGACACGTGTGAGCCAGAATCGGCCTCCACGTGATTATAACTATTTGACCATGCTGAGGTTTTAAAATATTGCACAACACACACCAGACATGCTTCTAATGGACTGCATAACCCTGCTGAAATCTCTAAATGAGGAGCCTCCTCTAACTTTGCTCTCTTAAGGTTATTCTTCTTGAGACACCTCTTTGTTGCTTTACCAGCAACACCTTTGTCAGAGAATGCTCCGCCTTATTTCCCCCTAACGAGGTAGGAATTTGTTTAATGAATGTCAGTTCTGCTTCACTGCATTGCTCTTGGTCTTCTTTTGTATTGAACATTTCTACAATGCCACATGTGTGGATTCTAACATGACATCAGCCTGAAAAATTGGCCTTTATTGTTCGAAAGTATTGCATCTTCAGAGATTAGAATCACAAGATGTGTAAAGCCCAGGAACGCTGTTCTCAGAAAATGTCAGCTTGTATTATTCACACAGGTGGAGAATTCTGTACCCCAGAAAACTCACTGCAAGGCAGGCTTAAGTGATGAGCAGCATTACTGTCAGTACTGCAAACATTTTGGGGATTATTTTGGAAACCTTTTTCGCAATTTCTATGTGTAAAATCTGACATTTACATATGAAAATGTGAGAAATGGTGATCCAGGAACTCTACCCCCTAATTTTAGTTCCAGCTTCCATCTGGGTAACAGGGCACTGCAGTTCCTTCAGGAGGGTTCCTCGCATGCGATAGCTGCTCTGGCCCTTGCTATACCCCAAGGCAGTGTATTTATTTTTTTCTGCATTTCCAAAGATTACATGACTGTATGAGTGTGTCCTGGGTGCAGGTGTGAATTCACATGCTGTTTGGTTATAGTTCATTCGAACCGAAAATCCTTCAGACTGGTCACAGTCACAGCGTGTATGTGTTCACGCAGATTCTACACTTTTACAAGAGGCATGAGGGGAGGAAAGCCCACAAATGTGTTAAATGTGAGAACAGATCACAGTACAGTTATACGATTCAAGGTTTCACATAAGAAATCACCACCCAGGAAAAGGATCTAGACATCAACGTAGATCATATATTGAAGCCTTCTCTCCAGTATGCAACCAGCCAAAAAAGCATACCAAATATTCAGTGGCAGTGACCAGATATGGCCTGGTATTGAATATCTGGGTTTAACTTAAAGGTGTAACGACCAGCTATGTGCTGGCCATTGCCGTTGAATATCAGCCCCTATGTTCTTAAAGAGTGTGAAGAAGAATTTTTCAGAGCTCAGGAACCATATATGGTTTCAGGTCAAAAAGCACACAACAGCATTACAATTGTGCAAAAGAGCACACACACGTATGAAAATCAAAGCTGCACTTCCTGTTTCCCCATCACGGTGTTTGTCCATCACTGGGAATGTCCCACTAAAATTGTTCATCGCTGAAGATGCCGCTCAGTTTTTCAGCCTGGTAGTGGAGGAAGGCTTTCAGACCAGCCAAGTGCAAATCTTTGAAAAATGCCCTTCCTCACTAAAAATCAACTTGCTGAAAGAACGTGAGGAAAGGATCTCCTCTCAGGTTTAACAGTGAACTAAAACGAATCACTGTGCCCCCTTCAGCTTGTCGCTGATTAAGGTTCCTACAGCTTCAAGCATTCCACATGCGCTATGGTATGTCCCCAGCCCCTCCTCTTTTCTCTTACCTTTCAGCATAGTTTCAGACGTTTACACACAACTCGTTTGTCTGTCACAAAAATGTAGAGTGCATAATTTCCACATGCATCAGGGGTTTGATTACTACAGTCACACGGATTATCTTTGTTTTCTGTGTTATTTTTTATCCCTGGGAGGATCAGCTTTCTGTCATGGGAGATGCTCAGGGTCCTTGGTGTTTTCCCCTTGCTAATGAGGCGGAAGCATACTGTAATTCCTCTGGGTGACCTTCAAAACAAAACCATAGAAAAGTAAACTGTCATACATAGACAAGGCAGGTAAGTTTGAACTAAGCTTTTCATTATATCTAAACATGCCGAGGGCATAATATACCATTAATTTCAAAATTGCATGCATCACTCAGACAAATAAGTGCCCAGACAATTGTACTGCTGGTGAGCTAACTCAATAGCCCAGTAGCACTATGCCAGGCTTGCCTCAAGCCTTCCAACAGCAGCTTCTCTAGTGAATATTGCAATCAGTCAGAGAGACTGCTGTTGGGAGGCTTGGAGCATGGATATTTCTTTCAAACTCCTCTCAAGGGGAACTACTTGATTAATGTTGTGCTCCATGTGCTTTAGAATCATTTTCTTTTGTTAAGACATACTTTTAATATTATTCCCAACAGGACCAGCCTAGCGGCTCTGTTGCAGTGCTGTGTACTGCCATGTAAAAGTCTCCAGCTCAGTCTTCAAGTTAGGTCCTCTGCTCCTTGAGCCAGCTGGGAATCCGGCAGACATTATGCACAGCTCCCAGGGCTGAGGGATGCAGAATCATTACTTAAATTCTTGTAGGAACTAAATGGAGAGATAGTGTTACCTTTACTTTAAAGAGTCTACACTGGCTTCAAATTGTTCTTAGGATTCAATTTAAGGCACTTACTCTTGCCTGTAAAATAGCGAATGGCCAAGGGCCAAAATACCTCTAAAACTGCTTAAAGGCTCATACCTCCTTAAGTGTTCTGCGATCAGCCCTTGAATCCTTTCTGACTGTAGACTCAATAAAAGAGGTGAAGCTTGTTTTAACCTGCACTGGGCATTTTCCTGCAAGGCTATGAAACTCCCTCCCTAGGGAAGCATACAGGGCCAAAGATTCCAATTTATTCTGTAGAAATCAGAGATGGCTTTTTAACCAAGCTTTTCATGACTGACTTTATCACTGTGCTTCTTTATTTTCTCATAGTCTGAATATCTGAAATACTTTTATATTTTTAAAGTCTTATTATTTTTGTTTTGTTGATGGTATGTTGCTAGGTTTTGATTTGCTTTCATGATATGCACTTTAATATTGGGCTATTGCTTGCTATATTTATTGCTAATGGTATGGTCATTTTGTTTGGTAAGGTTTGAAAGTGTTCCTTTGAGCATTTATTGTAATCAAATAAACTGTTCTGTTAAAAGCAATACCCTGCGACTGGGTTTAGGATCTATGATGGCCAGCTCCTAGGCAAAGATTATCATTGTAGTGACCAGGCAAGGCGTGCTTTAAGGATGGGCATGAAGATAGGAAAAAGAACCCTAGGTAGTTGTGAATGAAGACTCATGGCACCAGATCCCAGCTCTGTTCTGACTAAGCTGGAGGCACAAAAGATCAGGATGAAACGTGCAAAAAAACAAATGGGGAAAGCATGCAGAGCATGGCTCATGGAATTCTTTCCAAGCCCTCTACACGTGTGTGTGTACACACACACACCCCTGTTTGTATTTGTGTTGTCTGCGTATGTGTGCCTTGTGTCTGTGTTTTGTTTCTCTGTGTGTGTATATCTATCTATTTTGTGTGAGCTGTGCATCTTAGTGGGCTGGTTTGTCTGTGATTGTTTGTATGTACATGTATATATTTGTGTGTGTCAGTGCATAAGAGTCTGTGCATGCTTTCATGTGTGTACATGAATGCTTGCATGTGCATGTCTGGGTATGCCCGGGCCTCTTAGTATGTATATCTCTCTATGTGTCTGTGATTATTAGAGATCAGAGAGAGGTATAATTCCATAATTACTCTGTTCCTGTGAATCAGTGTTACTCTGCTGCAGCTGTTCGAAATTCCTTTCCCATACAAATGAATTGGGACATTTTTTGGGAGAAAGAAGAGAAGAGCTTTATTTCTTTTCCATTGTCTACTATAGGCAGAAAGTTAAGTTGAAACGTTCTGTGACTAGAGCAATCTTCCAATTCTCCATCCCCAGAGCCTTTAAATTGCCTGGACTATACCCACGGTCTCTATACCTAGAGCTACCTTCCCCTACTCCCGCATCCAGTGACTTCCCATTGGCTGGATCTTATCCACAGTTTCTGCTGCTAGGTCCAGTAAAAGCAGGAAAGGCAGGCTCACTCACTCTGAAAAATGTCTAGACTCGGTAGGCTTGCTTCTAGCAGCTGGCCTAAGGGTGTCTGATACCCTGACAAACCTTCAGCAATCTGCTTCTGCCTAAGACAATGCATTAGATGGTGCCCTCCACAAGCCACCAAAAAGGGAGGATCACCTCAGATCTCCTTTTTCCTGCTCTCCCTTTGCATACAAGCATCCTTCTGGCTTTTGATGTTGCCTTTTCTACCTGTTTGACTACTATAAGATCATCTGATACAACCACCCCCTGTCCCTAGTCTTTCATGCACTGAAGTACTTTACCCCCATACTGTACTGCTCCCTTGGGTTTTTTCAGCCCAAATGCATGACCTTGCATTTTTTAACATTAAATCTTAGCTGCCCAATTCTTGACCATTCTTCAAGCATCACTAGCTCCCTCTTTGTATTATCCATATCTACTAGGGTATTTACCCTGTTTCAAATTTTGGTATCATCTGGAAAGAGGCAGATCTTTCCCGACAGACCTTCTGCAGTATCACTTACAAAAATGTTAAAAAGATCAGGACCAAGCACTGGTCCCTGAGGCATGCCACTGGTAACACCCCAATCTTTGCAATTGTTGATTATACTCAGCAAAAATTGTAGCAGTAAAATTATATAACCTAAGGTTCTAATATTGACCCTTGACCCTGCACACTGGACTCTCATTGTGTTAATTTTAAACATCTAGGGGGTCATTCCAATCTGCATTTAGCAGTCTAGACATCTGATCCGGACGTCCAGACAACTAAATGTCACGATTGTGCTGGTGGCCACAGAGTCCCCACCCATATTGCCGATTTGGCAGGAAGCTCTGTTCGTGGGCGGGAGGGAGAGGGCTGTGAGAGGACCGAGGGCAGATGGGAGGCAGGAAAGCGACCCCGGATGTACAGGACTGATTCTGAGGTCAGCCCTGTATGTCTGGGGTCAGCAAGGTAGACGGGGGTCTTATTCCACCTCCAAAGGGGACCACAGAGCTGGGCCAGTTTCAAAAGATGAGGGGGTGCAGGGAGTTGCCTGCAGCCAGACCATGGTCATGGAAGGCCAGATCAGGGGTTGGGCTGCGGGGAAAGGACATTCTTTCATGCGACTGATGAATGAAGCCACAGTACCATGGTGATGGGATGCCATGGCACTATGGCTCCATTCAGGAGCCTGGCTGAGTTAGCCGGGTAGATGCTGGACATTCGGCAGATCAGAATCGATGCCTGGCCAGGCTGATAGACCCGATTCTGATCCTACGGGCATGTCTAGCCCCTGTGGGATCAGAATTGGGTGCTACTACTGCACACCCCAATTTTGACTGGCCGTACCGGGGCAGGATGTCTACAACAGATTTGGCCTCATAGCATCCATAGAAGGATGCATCATTTCTATAGAACTCACCATACAAAAAAAACCCGGATTCTACTTTCATTTTAATAACAGCAACATAAACCCTTTCCAGTACCAGACAAAAGTCAGTCAGGACCAGAACTCACAACAAGGAGGCTATGCAGAAAAGTGCAGCACTGTAAATATTGCAGTAGAATCTAGAATATATTTCTCAAGCAGTTCCTGGCGTACCCCTCTAGCCATTTATGATATCCACAATGAATATGATGAAACAGATTTGCATGGTGTTGAGGCAGTGCATGCAAAGCTATCTCATGCATATTCATTGTGGGTATCTCGAAAACCAGACTGGCTATGGGAATCAAGAGGATCTGCTCGAGAACCAGTTTTCTAGAACATCAGTACCTCTACTGGAAAACTGTAGGCAGGCATGTGCATAGCCAAAAAGGTTTGGTTAGTCTTCATTTTAAATAAAGTTTGTGCAATTTTTTGTGGCTTTTTTTGTTAGTGGATTTCCATACATTTGTGGTTTTTTGCACACATTGTATGCGTGCAAGAAAGTTTCATGCATGCAAATTGATGTGCGTTTGTAGGTATAGGGCATGAACAAAATGTTTAGGCGCACAAACAAACTATAGACCACTACATACATGCTAGAAGAATACCCGATCTTTATTACACATCCTGAACACAGATAAGTCACCACCAATCACAGAATAAATGACCACAAGCTAAAAATAAAAATATGCAGACAAAATTAAACTGAAACCCAAGAAGCCAGACTCTGCAGTGACACTTTCCCCTCTATAATGTGCAAAATATAAAGACGTAAAAATGTAAATTCCAAAAACTGATTTATTCCAGTCATTCATTTTTTTCTACCTTTGTTGTCTGGCTATTTTATTTTTCTAACCATCTCACTCGCAATCTGTGATTCCTGCTTTTCTCTGTCTTCTCTTAACTCTTTTCCCAGGCTTTTCTATCCATTTGCTATTTCTTTTCTCTCCTCATGTCTTCACTTTCTTCTCTACCTCCATCGCTGACATTGATCTTTCGCTTTCAGCTTTCTTTTATTTTTTATGTTTCTCTCTCCACTTAGATTTCACCCCTCCTCATCATTCAATCTTTAATCCCCCTCTTTTTTACAGCTTCCTCACTCCAGCCCTCCCATTCCCCCATCTTTCAATTTCTTATCCTGGCTTCTCACTAAATACCCCATCTCCATCTCCCTCCCCATGCCCTGTGTCCATCTCCCCCCTCTATTACCTTGCCGCATGTCCAACATCTCCCCTTCCCTTCTCTACTCCCCAGCGGGTCATCCTGAACACCCTTTAGTGGGTCTGGGTGTCCAATCCAGACCCGCTAAACATCTGGGTAGCTTGCTGGGGACAGAGCTCCCCATACAAACAGGTAATTTGCACGGAGAGCTCTGTTCGTGGGAGGGAGGGGGCAGGACAGAGGTGGAGTAAGGGCGGGCAGTGGGAGGAGAGTGACCCCGGATGTACAAGGCCGATTCCACCTCGGAGGTGGAATACGTCCCCCTGGACGAATCTAAACGATGCAGCCAGGCCCGGTAAGGAAGGCGAGAGGGTGCAGGGGGTTCCAAGGGAGGCCAGATTGGGGATCAGGCTGCAGGGAGAGAAGAGTCTTGTCTGTGGCTGGGGATTGTGATTCCTGAATGGAGCTGCGATGCCATGGTGACAGGACGCCATGCACTTCAGCTCCGTTCAGGAGCCTGGCTGAGTTAGCCAGGTATGTGGGCTGGATGTGCGGCCAATAAGAATTGGGGCATAGCCTGCATGTCCAGGCCATAGACCTGATTGTCATCCAACAGGCCATACAGGGAGGGAGACATCCAGCAAAGGATATCCCTCCAGTTGTCCAACATCTCTCCTCCCATTTCCTACTCTCCATGACCATTTCCCATCCCTTTTCCCTGCCAAGCCTACCCCCCACTCTTCATTTCTACCGCCACCACTACCACGCCACCCAGGTCTGTAGCACTACAGGGTGACATGGGAGGCTCTGAGCGTGATGCTCATTTAAGGCCTGCAGCATCCTGCCCACTACCAGGAAATGTGCCACCTTAGGAAGATGCCCAGTCTGCCTAGTATTAGTGCTGACCCTGGCCCTTACTTATAATCATGTAACAACTTCATGACGTGATACACAACTCTTATTAACCCTTTACCCAGGGCTGACTCTTCCATTAGGTGAACTAGGCTGTCACCTAGAGTGCCATAATTTGAAAGGTGGCCAAAGCAGCCCTTAATTCAAAACAATTCTGCTACTCCACACCTTAGATAGGTCTGCCATTGAATGCGCCCTGGTGCAATTCCCCCCCCGGCACCCTTTGTGGCTCTGACCCTACCAGGAGTGGAGGAGTGGCCTAGTGGTTGGGGCAAGGTACTTCAGGCCAGAAGGTCAGGGGTTCAAATCCCGCTAGAGGACAGCAACCTTGGGCCGGAAGGACTGGGGTTTCTAGTCCCACAGGTGCTCCTTGTGGTCTTGGGCAAGCCACTTAACCCTCCATAGCCCATGTTCCATGTAAAATAGTTCTCTCCAAGTTATAATGCCCTGTTCAATGTAATTTCAGTTTGTTCAATGTAAACCGCACTGATGCAGAATAGTGCGGTATATAAGAGAATGTAAATAAATAAATGATCACCCAGCTGTAGCCATGAGCAACATTTCAAGGCAGCAATACATTCCAGCTCACTAGAACAGGGCCAAGCCAATGGCTGTGGCTGTGCCAACAAAAAGGAGGCTTCTGTTCCCCTTGCCTCTGCCTGGATGCCTTGTGACTGAAGATTAGCATCTTTGCTGCTGCTATAGTCAGTAACACCCATTCGCTGCTCCAGACAGCAAGCCAAACATTCTTTGAGCCTCTACTGCTTCGAGGAATAGAGTTCTTAAAGGGGCAGTGACCCCTGGCCCCTCTTCTTGTGTAAATAAAGGAGAAAGAACTGTGCTACAGCAGTAGATTTGAAGGGGACATATCACTGAAGGATCTCCTAAGGTGCCTAATACCTTCGCACTGGTCCACCTTTTCTCTTGCTGTCATTACATCCAGAACTTCATGAAGGACCACAAGAAACATGCTCACATCATCATCATCATATGAGCTCTTGCTAATGTCAAGAAGCCAGCCACACTTGCCTACATGTTAGTCACCCTACTGCCTCGTTTAAACACACTAAATAGAAATTAGATTGCCCCAAGCCTTAGGAAACAGGGATAATAGAGATTGCTCCTCATTCTCAAAATCATAATCGACTAGTTATTCCTCCTCCATCTGCTTCTCATTTTCAGATAACTCGTGAAACTGCCTTTTGTCATATAGCTCCAGCACTATGGAACTCGCTTCCGTTTTAGTTAAGAATTTTAAGAAGGATTTTATAAACCTTTTCTGAATCAGCTTACACCTTGCCAGGTCAATAGATAAGGTAAAGCTTTACAGCTGTAACTATGCTGATCTTAAGGAACCACCAGCAGCAGATTTCACTCGTCTCCCTCTTTTTCTCAGTTTCCTTGAAGTAATTGCCAATAGCAAATCTCCCCTCATTTCCTCTTTTCTTTCTCTTTTCTCAGCTTTCTTGAATTTGATTATTGATTTTTCTTTATTATTTTATTGCTCCTTTCCTAATTTTATTTGTTTTACATTTCAATTTTATTATGTAATTTCTGCACCACTTTCATAATACTGTCATAAGTGGTCAAGCAAAACCTTATACATAACCTAACGTGACTTAAAAGGAAGTTAAAGAGGATCAGCGTAGTGGCAACGTTCCTGTGAAGCTACACGGGAGTACTCTGCCCACGCTGCTAATGGTGGAGGGTGTTGCTGTGACCCAGAGTTAGTTCAAGCTGTTGGCACCCTAGGCAAACCTTAAGCCTTATGCCCCCGGCTCTCAGAATCTATTGTTCAGCTTTGAATGCCTTGCTCTTCCCAGGTGCCCACCAAGCTGCTTGATGATTGGATCAGCTCTGGCTGTGACATTATGTTTTCAATCCTTTCCATAGCCGTGATTTCTTTCTGTGATGTCCTTGCGCTGATAGGTTCTCTTATACGTACAGGTGCTCTTAGAGGCCCTTTTACTAATGTGCAGTAAAGGTTTTCACTTACCGCGTATGCTAGTTGCAAAATCATGCATAGTGAGTAGAAAGCCTCCCACTCTTGGGGATGGTCCCGGCATGTTCTCAAACCCTTACCACACAGAAAGGAGGTGGTACTTGCATCCATGATACTTAGCACTCGAACATGCCATACCAGCACAGTAACAGTTACCATGATCATATGCTAACAGAGCATGTGAATTCACGTGACAGCTGCTGAGGGCCCTTTATCTGTTCCTGTTTAGATATACCATGTGCGGATACTATGCTCTAAATTTTCTATTTGATGCCTGTGGTATCGGTATTTCCATGTAGCTCCTTTAATGATTAATACTTCATAGCCGTTAATGTAGCATAGTTATATAATCAGATGAAATATATATTTTGTTTTCTTTTCCCCTTTGATGAAGCTTATCTGGGATGAAAAAAATATTCTAAATAAATCCCAATAAAGGAAAGACACATCTTTTGTTAATATGACAGCACATTTCATTAGAATGACTTTAAAGGCTTCCATATGCTTGATCTGTTGCTAATTTGGCCATCATTAGTTGTACTCAAATAACATTTTATTAACGGTGCAGGACTGAATGCACACATTCTTGAGGAATGGAGTGGGAAATTTCTAAGAGAATGTTCAAATGAGTGGAAATAGAAACTCACGCGTTGGGTTATAACTCAGTTGAGGGATTGTGATGATTTTGCAGTCATTTTTTATTCCCCTCTGGGATATAGGCCTATCTCTCCTCTATTTCTGGGCAGAAGGCACTCAGCCAAAGGATTAACTTGCATGAGTAGCTTTCATGCAAAGCTAGACAAAGCAAATGTTCCTGCTTTCTCGTTCAGTGCAAAACCACATAACTTCAAAGTGATACAGTAAAAGAGAAATCAGTATATGCTTCTAGAGAAACACAGAACCTGATGCCAAATGAAGACCTTAAGGCCCATTACTACTAATTGCTTGTGTTCTGCTACAAGGCGTACGCAACGCTGCACACAAGCACTTAAAAGACGGTCCCTGTTCAACAGACCTTACAATCTATGCAAGACGGACAAGCAGAACAAACGGGGGCAAGAGTGGTTCAAGGGAGACGATAAAAACACTCAAGGGTGTGAAACAGCAGAATAAGGGGGTCAGGATCCAAAAGCAGCCTCGAAGAGGTGTATTTTTAGCTTGGATTTAAATAGGCCCAGGGAAAGCGTCTGACATACAGACTCAGGTAGTCAAGTCCAGGCATATGGTGCAACAAGATGGAGCAACAGAGCCCTGAGTTGACAGTAGAAGAGAAGAGCACAGATAAGAGAGATTTGCCTGATGAGCAGAGCTACTGAGGAGGGGTCTAGGGAGGGAGAAGAGAGGAGAGGTAATGAGCAGCTGGTCAGCAGGAGAAGTCTGAGCTGTATGTAGAAATGAATAGGGAGCCAATTAAGTGATTTGAGAGGAGGGTCACATGAGCATAGCAACACTGGCGGAAGATGAGCTGTGCGGCTGAGTTTTGAACACATCAGAGAGGAGAGAGATGACTCAGTGGGAGACAGCATGGAGCAGGTTGCAATAGTCTAGAAGTAGATAAGGGTCTTGGTAGTCTTTACCCGTTTTCTCTTCCTATTGCAATATCACAGATGCTGTGAGCATCTTCTAAATGCATCTTGTTCTTTCTCGAATCACCTTTTCCACTGAAACTTGTTTGTGTCTTCTGTTTGGAGTTTTTGAATGTTTACATCATATTCCAACTCTCTCTTTTGTCCTCTTGGGCAGGAGTCCTGAAACAAGCTAAAGATGAAGGCGTATGCTTACTTAGCCATGCTAACGATTTGCCACTCACCAAGTGTGTCACGCTAACCATTAGCATGGGGTGCTATGGTAAAATCTCAAACTAACTCCTTAGCATATGATGGGGTGGGAACTGGGCGGGTTTGGGGTAAAAAGTGGGAAATCTGAGCAAATCACAGTTAACATGGGCTGATCCTGATTATTGCTCTTAGTGCGGGTACACTTTTCATCCCCTGAAGTGATGGCACTGAGTGTACTGCATGCTGGTTACTACTGTGCCACTTGGCATATTAAGTGCGAAGCTTCAGCGTAGCCGTTGGGGGTGCGATCTGCCTCTTCCAGGCAGCTGTTGTTGTTAAGTGCCATCGAGTCAGAGTCAACTCATGGCGACCCTCTGGATAGCTATCCTAAATTGTGTTCGGTCTTCAGTCAGGCGGCTCATTGTTGACAGACTGGTACCCGTAGCTGCTGTTATTGTATCGATCCATTTCATTGCTGGCCTTCCTCTTTTGCGCTGACCTTCTATCTTGCCAAGCATGATGTCTTTCTCTAATGATCTCTCTTTTCGCATGATGTGTCCAAAGTATGAAAGTCGAAGTCTTGTCATCTGAGCTTCTAAAGAAAGCTTAGGTTTGATCTCCTCTAGTACCGACTGGTTTGTTCTTCGGGCAGTCCATGGTATACACAGTATTCGCCGCCAGCACCATAATTCAAAGGCATCAATTTTCTTCCAGGCAGCTAACATGGCACAATTGATACAGATTCTCCTGATGACTCCATAGAGGAGTCATTAGGTGAGCTCGTGTTACGTACCCGTTAACTGCACTTGTGCGCTACTGAACTCTCCATGCCCACGCTCTGCCCCAAAGCCAACCACTCTGCACAGTGGCAAATAAGAGTCAGTTAATGTGCTTTTTGATGGATGGTAACTGGCATGGCTGCGCATTAATGCTCACTGTGCCCAAACCACACGTTCACCCCTTAGCTGGTCCAGAGATGCTTATGGTCTTTATAAGAGACTCTGGGCAAAGCTGCACAACTCAGCCTAGATCGAAGCTGAGGACATTTGCATCTCCTGAAGGGCCTTTTACAAACACCAGGTGTAAATCGTGACTCCATGAAAGTACTCGCCTTTTTGCCTCTGCACATACTTTTATTTCCATAACCTGTGGGGTAATTTCCTAAAAGCTCTTTATGCACCAAACATTCTTTATAAAACTACCCCTGTATTTGTTTCACTTATGTCTGCTATTCAGTATAAGTTATTGGGGTCATTCTGATCCCCAAATAATGGGGTTGGACGTCCAATCTTTGTTTTAGTTTTGGCAGCATATTCTAAACCCTCTGCTCCCTGCACACACAGAGGGCTTGTGCCGGGAGTGCTGGATGGGGGTGGGAGGGGGAGGGACAGAGGCAGAGAATGGGCGGAGCGGGGTCGGGCAGGGAATATTCAGGTCATGGTCCTGTACATCCAGCAGGCAAGAGATAGATGTGGGACTTATTCCACCTTGGAGGTGAAATAAGTCCCACCGAAGATGGTGATCGGGCCTGGCAGACCCCTACCAGCAACGAAACCATGGCAGGTGAGGCTCCTCCACCTGATCTTGGCCCTGGCAGGCCTCTCTGAGGGTCAGGCAATGGGGAAATTAAATTTGTTGCTGCGGTGAGCTTTTGGGGCTCCTGCTGGGCATCCTGGTGCCATGACGAGAGGACGCCATGACATTGGCACACAGACAGGAGCACTGAGCAGGGGAGATGGGCAGGCACTTGCATGTAGACCGGCATGGAATGCTCTTCAAGACGGCCCATCCAAGGGCCCTGATTCTGCAACCACAGTTGCAGATTCAGGTTTTTCTCTGGGCCATACATGTTCTACACATCCAGACGGCCCGGACGTGCAGAAATCAGAATCGGCCTCTATCTGGAGAGCAGCTGAATATAAGTTTACTCCCCACCTAATTTATAAATTGTTATGTTATTAACAGAGGAGGAGTGGCCTAGTGGTTGGGGCAAGTTTCCTCAGGCTAGAAGGTCAGGGGTTCAAATCCCACTAGAGGACAGCAACCTTGGGCCAGAAGGACTGCGGTTTCTAGTCCCACAGGTGCTCCTTGTGGTCTTGCACAAGCCACTTAACCCTCCATAGCCCATGTTCCCTGTAAGATAGTTATCTCCAAGTTATAATGCCTTGCTCAATGTAAACCACCTTGATATCATGAAAGGCAGTATATAAGAAATGTTAAATAAATAAACCTGAGGTTGTTGTTATTCTCTAAACCTGTACTATGTACTTTTGTTGTTCTCCAAACTTGTTCTATGTAATTTCCATTCTTGTTCCTTGTAAACCACACTGAATTATAAATAGCGCGGTATGTAAAATAAATAAATAAATATCAGAGCTATCTGGATAATTTTTCAGTCTGCTCTTGGTCCTTCCCAAACCTGACTCCATGTTATACAGATAGTATCAGGCCATTCTAGCTGATTTTCAGGCCATCACTATCTATATAATTTTTTAATGTATAAATACAAAATCTAAATGGTTATTGGCTGCTGGTGAATGTAAAACATCTTTTGCATGACAGCCTGATTGTTTTTTGGCTACTGGTGTGACTAAGAGACCACAGAGGTGACTCCTGTGGAAACAGAGGACGATGGGAAGCTAAGGCCTCTCGGATCACTTCACATGCGGCAAGCGGAGGGGGGCTGTGAACACAAAACCTAGATTCATTCTTCGTCCTCATTCACATAGTACTCTGGGGCAACCTAATTCCTCTCACTGATAACTTTAAGCTCTCGTACTATGTAATTCTCCGGTTGAAGTTTATACAATACTTTTTTATAGTAGTTTGCAATGGTACATTGCTGAGCAGATACTAAAATGTTTAGATTACCATCTCATTTAAACTCTTTGTTGATTTTTAATACTGCTAAAATGTATTTCTTAGCCTGATAAATTAAATCATTAATGGAGCTCAGATGTGGGAAATGAAATAGTACTTTACAGATAATGGAGATATCTGTGAGAAAAGATGTCTGCGTCTCTGGTGGTCAGTTCTTTGGGCATTTTATAGTGAAAGACTATATGAAATCACTGTTCCTTGCAGTCTTCAGTAGTGCTATATCTGAATTCTTATCACTTAGAATGTGGCCGAGTGAATGCAGGTGTCCATTAGTTTGGGCTTTCTGGAGCTCATTCTACACTAAATATTATCTGGACAATTAAAAATAAACTCAAAAAACAGAAATATGTTTTTTTTAAGTTTTAAAGGATGTTCAAGTTACCGTCGCCACTTTTGTTTAAGAAGACACAACTTCGTTAACATTTTCAATGAGTTTTTCTCACATGAAGTGAGACAGTACTAAAAATGCACAAAACGACAAGCTCATTTATGTGGCATGTGTCTTGAGTCTTCAGCTGTTCAGAGCAAACCTGGTTGATTTCTAAAGCTAACTAGTATTTGGATGGGCAACAACCTTTGGATACCAGGGGCTGTAAATTCACTGTATGGAAGTGTTATTAGAAAAGGTACAGAGAAGAGCCACCAAAATGGTAAAGGGGATGGAAGGATACCCCTATGAGGAGAGGCTTAAAAGGTTAGGGCTCTTCAACCTTGGAAAGAGACAGCTGAGGGGAGATATGATAGAGGTCTATAAATTAATGAATGGAGTGGAACGGATACACATAGTTTGATTGTTTACATCATCAGAATATAGAAAGACTAGGGGACATGCAATGAAGCTACAGGGTAAACTATTGAAGACTAATAAGAGAAAATATTTCTTCACTCAATGTGTAATCAAACTCTGAAATTTGTTACCGGAGGATGTAGTAAAAGCTGTTAGTGTAGCTGAGTTTAAAAAAGGTTTGGACAAGTTCCTGGAGGAAAGGTCCATAAACCATTATTAAAAGGGACCCTGGCTATCACTGCTTGACCTGTGGAACCTGTGTCTTTTGGGAAAACTGCTAGGTACTTGTGACCTAGATTGGCCACTGTTGTAAACAGGATACTGTGCTTGATGGACCTTGGTCTGACACAGTATGGCATATCTTATGTTCTTATGTTCTTAATCTACTTCTATCTGCATCTTGCCTATAAAACGCAGGGACTGAGTCAGCATTGACTGGACAGTATGCATTGTATTGCCATATTCTACATCTCCGGCAAACCCACCACAAAGAGAGTTCTATTTCTGATCACAAAATGTTATTCATACCCCTGAACAGGAGTGAGAATAAAGGATTGCTACCTTTACCTCTGCACCCAGAGTATCACAGCCTCAGTGGCGTTAAATGGAGGCTTGACCACTGTGAGCATCAGATTCAAGGGGTGTATATTCGTTAATGCACCTGAATGAATTTAGTGCATACTAAACTGATTTAATGCACACTATGCACAAATTAATTCACCAGTTAGTGCAAGTTAAATCAATTTAGCATGCACTAAATTGTTGTTGTTGTTAAGTGCCGTTGAGTCGGAGTCGACTCATGGCGACCCTCTGGATAGCTATCCTAAATTGTGTTCGAATCTTTGTATGGAGAGAGACATGTCTGCTCTTGAGAATCTTATCTAGGTCTTTCATAGCCATTCTGCCAAGAGCAATGCGTCGTCTGATTTATTGACTGCTTGTTGCTTCTTTATTGATCGTTGATCCAAGTAGGTTAAAGTTGTTCACAATTTCAATTTCTTCTCCTTCAACGATGAACCTGTTGATTATGCCAGTTGTCATTATCTTTGTCTTCTTTACATTAAAGTGCAGGCCCATTTTGAGACTATGTTCTTTGATTGTGAGAAGCAAATGTTTCAGATCATCTTCACTTTCAGCCAGTAATGTGTTATCATCAGCATAGCGAAGGTTGTTGATGAGTCTTCCACCAATCTTCACACCTCTGTTGTCTTCATACAATCCTGCTTCTCTGATGATTTGTTCTGCATATAAATTAAACAGGTAGGGTGAAAGTATGCAGCCTTGTCTTACACCTTTGCTTATTTTAAACCATTCTGTTTCTCCTTGTTCCGTTTGAACTGTTGCTTCTTGATCAATGTACAGATTGCGCAAGAGAACGATCAAGTGTTCTGGTATACCCATGCTTCTTAATGTGGTCCAGAGTTTCTCATGGTTTACACAGTCAAAAGCCTTGCTATAGTCGATAAAGCACAAATAGAGATCCTTTTGGTATTCTTTAGTCTTTTCAAGGATCCATCTCACATCCGCAATGATGTCTCTCGTTCCTCGCCCTTTCCTGAATCCTGCTTGCACTTCAGGTAGTTCTTGTTCCAGGTATGGTTGTAGTCTCTTTTGATTAATCTTCAGTAGAATCTTGCTGGCATGTGGGATCAGAGCGATTGTGCAATAATTTCCACAGTCAGTTGGATCACCTTTCTTTAGTATTGGTATAAACACAGATCTTTTCCAGTCAGTTGGCCATGATGTTGTCTTCCATATTTCTTGGCAGAGCCTTGTGAGTACGGTAACAGCTGCATCAGATTGCTGCAATACTTCTATGGGAATGCTATCAATTCCTGGTGCTTTGTTCTTTGATAAGGCTTTCAATGCTGTTTCAACTTCTTCTTTCATCACCAATGGTTCCCGATCATAAGGTACAGGTTGAAACGGCTGTTGGTCCACTTGATCTTTATCATATAAAAACTCTGTATATTCCTTCCACCTTTTCTTGATCTTCTCAGCATCATTCAACATAGAACCTTGAGCATCTTGTAACATTCCAATTCGAGGCTGGAACTTTTTCTTTAACTCTCGTAGCTTTAGGAAAGCCGATCTTGTTCTTCCTCTAATAGTTTCTGCTTCTATTTCCTTGCAAGTGTCATTGTAGTACTTTTCCTTGTCCTGTCTTGCTGCACATTGGAAATCTCTGTTGAGTTCTGTGATTGTCTTTCTTTCTCCTCTGGCTTTAGCTTCTCTGCATTTCTGGGCAATTTTCAGAGTTTCTTCCGTCATCCATTTTGGCCGTTTTTGCTTTTTCACCTTTTGTAGAGACTTCTCGCTTTCTTCCAACACAACCTTCTTGATGTCATTCCATAACTCTTCTGGAGCTCTGTCATTTGTATCTAAAGCAGCAAATCGATTTTGCAGGCAGTCTTTAAATTCCAGTGGTATATTCTCAAGGTCATATTTTGCTGCATTCATGAGTGGTTTGCTCTTTTTCAACTTTAGCTTGAGTTTGCATACTAGTAGTTGATGATCTGTACCACAGTCAGCTCCAGGTTTTGTCTTTGTTGGCGTTACCGAGCTTTTCCATCGTTGACTTCCACAGATGTAGTCAATTTGATTTTTATACAATCCATTGGGTGAAGTCCATGTGTACAGTTGCTGCTTGTGTTGCTGGAAGAAGGTGTTTGAGATGAATAGATCATTGGTCTTGCAGAATTCTATCAGTCTTTTTCCAGCTTCATTTCTGTTGCCAAGTCCATATTTTCCAACTACTTTGCCTTCTTCTTTGTTGCCAACTTTTGCGTTCCAGTCACCCATGACTATCAGGATATCCTGTTTGCATGTTCTGTCAATTTCAGCTTGTACTTGTTCATAGAACTCTTCAATTTCATTCTCTTCTGCAGCTTTTGTTGGGGCATATGCTTGAATTATAGTTGTGTTGATAGGCAATCCTCGTAGACGAATAGAGATTAAGCGTTCGCTGACTGCATTGTATTTCATTAGTTCTTGCAAGTTTCTCCTTTATTATAAATGCAACACTATTTCTTCTTTGTCTCTCATTTCCAGCATAGTATACTATGTGATCATCTGATGCAAAGTGCCCCATGCCAGTCCATTTCAGTTCGCTGACACCCAACAGATCAAGTTGTACACGTTCCATTTCATTCTTGACCACCTCCAACTTCCCTTGGTTCATGCTTCGTACGTTCCATGTTCCAATGTGTAAGACATCTTTACAGCTTCTGACTCTCATTTCATGTGCAGCTACATCAGCAGTCAGACTTCCCGAGGGCTTTGATCCAACCACATCATAAATGCTGGCTTTACTCTGAAAAGTCTTCAGCTCTTCCCCAGTAGCTAGTTGAGTGCCTTCCGACCTGGGGGTCTCATCTTCCAGCACCATTGCACAATTTGTTTTGTTGTAACTATCCATTGGGTTTTCATGGCAAGACACAGAAGTAGTTTGCTGGGCCTTTCTTCCGCGCAGTTTAAGTTTGGTGTTGTTGCCGTTGTCACAAAAATGTGATCCTCCGCCGTCAACACTGTCCCATTCTGCTGCTGCCCAGATGGGTGGTTTGTCTTGGTCTGGCACCTCAGCTGAGACCTATCTATCTTGGGAGACCCTGCCAGTAGTTAAACTACCAATATTTAAGCTCTTAGCATCACTGATGCACACAAGCCCTCACAGCACGACAAGCTGCAAACCAAGTGAGAGATGCACTAAATATTTCCTATTAAAACAAATGTGTGAAACTAGTTGAGAAAACAACCAGAAACAGAGGAAAGTTCATAAAAAAGGAAAACTAACTGAAAATGTCTTGCCTATGCACATCCCCTAACTCCTGGAAGCTTATAAACTGTTCAAAATTGCTCTTTTGTATTTACTTCTTCCACCATATTTCAGAAATATATCTCAGTAAGGTTGTGCAGTAGTGCATCTGGGGCTGCAGTTGGTTTGCTCAGATTTCTGTGCCAATTTCTGCCAGTTTTCAGAGAATTCTAATCTGCTACCCATTTGTTTCAGTTTTCTTGACTCAGTTTTGGATTTTTAATTTGGCAAACTTTCATTTATACAATATTGTTCATACAATATTTAGTCTGCATTTAGGTCTCAACTTAGGTAATCGTTTCTGGTAATTTGATGGTGTTCAACATGGTCTGGACTTATTTATTTATTTATTACAATTTCTTATTAACCGGGTAGCCAGACCCGGCGCTCACCCTTTGCTTATACCTTGCTTTCCCCCCCCCCCCCCCGGAACCAAACCCCCTTTCCCCAAGAGCTTTTCTCTTTTCCGTTCCCACAAATTACTCCGATAGCCAAGTATGGTGACAACTGGTCGCAGCTTTATTTCAAACAACATCAAAACCATAACAGGAGCAATTATCCCACACCCCCCCCCCCCCCCAGCGGAGCGATGTGTCACCAGCCATGCTATTAGCAAAGCGACCTCGCCTCCACTGCAGCCATGGTCACACCACCAGCAAAGTTCCGACCACCGCTATCCGACTTCGCCATATTACTAGCAAAAGTCTTCCAGGGGTAGTCCGGGTCGAGGGCACCCCGCCCCTGTCCCGAGTCGCCTAAGGCTCCGGACCCCAGAAACGTCCGGGATCCCGCCACAACCCCCCCCCCCCCAGCTGCGACACCCCAACACCAGCCTCGCTACCGCAAAGGCTGGGTGGGCGGGTGGTCTGCCGAGCCTCCCGCCAAACTGCCTGGCCTCTGGCGAGTATCGCGCACGCCAGAGCACATGGCTGCCTGCACCCTGATTGGCTCCGCTCGCTCCCCTTCCCGAGCGGAGCCAATCAATTTAAAACCCGCACTGCGCGCACCTCATGCACGGCCCGCGCGGCACCCATTCCCCCCCCCACCCCACCCCCCTGTGCACGAGCAGGGTCCCGCGCCGGGCAGAGCACCCGGTTACGAGCAGGCGCTGGGACCCTGCCCGCGCCTTTATTCTAACCAGGTAGCCAGACCCGGCGCTCACCCTTTGCTTATACCTTGCGTTCCCCCCCCCCCCGGACCCATACCCCCTTTCCCCAAGAGCTTTTCTCTTTTCCGTTCCCACAAATTTCTCCGATAGCCAAGTATGGTGACAACTGGTCGCAGCTTTATTTCAAACAACATCAAAACCATAACAGGAGCAATTATCCCACAACCCCCCCCCCCCCCTAGCGGAGCGATGTGTCACCAGCCATGCTATTAGCAAAGCGACCTCGCCTCCGCTGCAGCCATGGTCACACCACCGGCAACATTCCGACCACCCCTATCCGACCGCCATATTACTAGCAAAAGTCTTCCAGGGGTAGTCCGGGTCGAGGGCACTCCGCCCCCGTCCCAAGTCGCCTAAGGCTCCGGACCCCGGAAACCTCCGGGATCCCACCACCGGCACAGGGAACTTTACCTGTGCCGCCCCCCAGACTACAACAAGCTGCGACCAGTGTGGCCACCCCGAACGACTCTCTCCAACACCTCCTGCCAGTCGTTCAAGAGCAAGTCCATCCCCACTGGCGAGAGGTGCACACCATCCGCCCTGTACAACCCTGTACAGGCCACATCAACCCACGCATGCTGGACCTGATACCATCCTTTTTCGCAGACCCATCTCCCAATCTGCCGATTTATCTTGGTCAGCCCGCGGGACCATCTCCGCTGGCCCCAGGACGACGGCCGCGGGATAATGTCCGACCAAATCAAGATGACTCTGTCCAGCAAACGAAGCAGAGTCATAAAGTCCTTTTTCACCGCCCTTATCAGCTGCTTGCAGGACCACTCCGACAAATCGTTGCCTCCGAGATGCACCAGCACGACCGCTGGCCGCCCTCGAACCCGCAGATGATGACGAAGCAAGGGCAACAGTTGAGGCCACCTCAGCCCCCACTCACCCAGCCATGAAATCGCCACCTCAGCCGGGTCGAGCCCAAGATTTGTCCCGATAGGCCGCACTGCTGCTCTCTGACCAGCCCAAAAGACAAAGGAGTGTCCCATCATCCAGCAGCCCCTCTCCATCAGCCCCACACCTGCAACAGAAAATAACAGCATTAATAACCCCCCCAACCCTAAAGGGCGTCTCACAGCCGCACATAACCTTGGAATGCCTTAGATCGCCATCGGCCAATACACTGGATCTGATCCCCCGACAGACCCGCTGCAGCCGCACTGGTGGCGGCCCCAATGCGAAAAGAGTGAGCCGAAAACAACCCCGGATCTTCGCCGATCCTGTGCAGGGCCAGGCGTAAAACTGCCGTCACCTGATACCTGGTCACGGATGAAGAGTCCTCATGCACGAACAGCGCTTCGCCATCACCCGGGCGTACACCTAAGTAGTCATCCCCCTATACTCCCCAGCACCACCCACAATCCCTTACCCTTTTGGTCAGTTTTGGACCTGGCTAACAGTACACGAATGCGCCCCGGCTCCCTCCACACGTGCTGTAACCGCAAACAATTACCCAAACCCACCTTCACCGAATCGGCCGCCAGTTCACCGACCCGAAAGGCCCCAAAAAACACTAAACAAAATACCGCTCGAAATAGAACTACCTCGTAGGGCGACGCCACCACCCCCGACAACCCGTGACACAAGCGCTGCAACAAGTCATGGGTAATCGGACGCCGCCGATCGCGCCTCATTGGCAGCGCCCGCTCCCACCCTTGCATTAAATGCCGAGCCAGGCGCCCCCGCACTGCGCCCTGCCAACTCACCGCCCTTGCAAAAAATTCAAACCCCGCTAGATGCCCCCGCACCGCCGATCTCGATAATCCCTTCTCCTTCGCCCACCCAACATATCCCCCCAGCATATACTCTGACACCTCACTTCCAACACACCCCTCACCACGCAGATACTCCCACACACGCTCGCACCCCCGTCGATAAGAATCCCACGTGCGCTCAGCTACCGAATTCCTTAATAGGTTCTTCATCTCGGTAGGCCACAGCTCCACAAGTTCCAAGGGACCCTGAACCCATCCTCGTCCGCCTCCGGCGCCAACTGCCGAAATCGCTCCCACTGCAAACGAGAAAGAGCATCAGCGATTGCATTAGTACAACCAGGAATATGGCGGGCTTTCAAGTCCACGTTCAAACGCAAACAGGCTAGAATGACTTGGCGCATTAATGCTGCTACCGTACAGCAGCGTGGAGTATAACGATTCACGACGGCCACCACCGCCTCGTTATCACACCACCACACCACCCTACGGTTGGCCAATCTCTCTGGCCATAACGCAAGCGCCACGAAGATTGGAAACAATTCTAGAAAGGTAATATTCCTCAAAAGCCCTTCAGCCTCCCATTCCGGCGGCCACCATTCAGCACACCAAGCACCACCGAAATATATTCCCAGACCAACCCCACCCGCCGCATCCGAATACAGCTGCAAATCGTCACTGGAGATCTCCGCTTCCCGCAACACCGAAGTGCCATTAAAGTCCCTCAAAAAGAGATCCCAAATCCGCAAATCCTCCTGCATCACTTTTGACACTCTTATACGATGGTGAGGCTTCCGGACCCCCGCCGTCGCCACCGCCAAGCGCCGAAGGAAGACCCTCCCCATGGGAATGACCTTACAAGCAAAGTTAAGAGATCCTATTAAGGCCTGCAGCTCCCGCAGATTCAACTTAGACGATGCCAAGGCATTAGCCACCAGCACCCTCAATTTTTCCACCTTCTCCGACGGCAATCGGGCCTCCAAACTTTGCGAGTCCAATTCTACTCCTAAAAAGGTCAACCTAGTCATCGGGCCCACCGTCTTACTCTCAGCCAACGGCACCCCCAACTCGCGAGCTAAACTACCAAAACCAACTAACAGCTCGCTACACCCTACAGACTCTGCTTCACCCACAAATAAAAAATCATCCAAATAGTGGACAACCTCCCCCCTTCCAACTCTCTGCACCAACAGCCAGTGCAAGAAAGAGCTGAACTTTTCAAAGTAAGCACAAGAAACCGCACACCCCATGGGCATACACTTATCAAAATAAAACTCACCCTCGAACTGAAAACCCAACAACCTGAAGGAAGACGGATGAACCGGCAGCAAACGAAACGCCGACTCGATATCAACTTTTGCCATCAATGCCCCCCGCCCCGCTCTCCTGACTAACTCTGCAGCCATGTCAAAAGACTCATTACGAACCGTGCACAAATCCCGCGGAATCAAATCATTCACAGAGGATCCAGCCGGGGAAGATAAATTGTGAATCAGACGAAACTTTCCCGGTTCCTTTTTCGGAATAATGCCTAACGGCGATACCACAAAATCCGGGAATGGCGGCTGCCGAAAAGGCCCCGCTATCCTCCCCAATCGCAATTCCTCTGCTATCTTCCCCCGTGCTATCGCCCCCCAGCGCCGCACACTGGGTGAATTTCGTGACGAAGCAACCGCAACCACCCCATGCACCGGAACCACAAAACCCAAACTAAATCCCAACTGCAACACTAACCTATCCCGCCTCCGCGGATAAGAACGCAACCACGAACACAAGAGCAGAACCTGAATCGGCAAAGGGGCAAGATCGAATGGCCCCCACTTACTTGAGGCCAGTCGGCAGCTGAGACCCGGGCCCTTTTTTAACACATTTTGCTGCCGCATGGGGACCTCCACAGCTCGAGCACGCATGCCGGAATTTACAGTCAGGGAAGGGACACATCGACCGATTAAACCTCCAGCACACATCACCCCCTCCAGCGGGGGCCGGCCTAGCTAGTCCTGTGGTGACTCCCCCCCGAAAGGAACGAGCTGCCCCCCCAACAACCATCGACCCCACCTTCCCTCCGCTTCCCCCACCCCCCCTCCCTTGACCGACATCTGCGTTAGCGAAAAGTTAATGTCCTGCGTGCCCCACGTTAAAAACTTATTCTCTTCCATTTTATCCCTGAATTTCTCATCGTAATTAAGCCACGACCAACCTTCATGCATTTGAGACGCTTCAAGAATCGAATCCGCATAGGATAACAACATCCCGGACTGGTGAGGAAAATGATGCCCCCACACACTCATCAACCGCAAGAACAATCGTAGCCAATTAATTACATTCCGCGACACCTTCCGAAGCCGACCCGCCTTCTCGTCCTCCTTTCGCTTTTTCTTACTGTCCCCAGAACGCTTCCGTCCTTCTAGCAAATGAAAAATATCAATATATTTCCGCTTCCTAATCTTTCGCCTCAGCTTCTTGGGGACCCCCTCCCACAACTCGGACAATGGAACCAAAGAAGCCGATCCCCCACCATCTATACTTGCCTCAACCCCACCCCCCACGGCCGCCCCACGCCCCCCACCGGCGGCCTCCGAGGCTTCAGACGAATCTGACGACGATGAGGAGGAAGATGAGGAGTTGCGTCGATAACAACATCCCCGCTTCCTCTTTCTGCGCGCCTTGGCTGGCTGCTCGTGCCGCGACCCCTGCTCCAGCGATTCGCCACCGTCAGCCACTCTCAACTCACCTGGCGTGTCCTCGATGCCACGGGCCTCTGACGAGAGCAGCCCATCACCTCTAGGCCCCGCTGGCCGCTGCAGATCCGCTGCCCCAGAAACCTGGATGCCAACTCCAGCTGCACCCGCTTCCGCAGGGGGCCTCGAATCCATACTCCCCTCACTGCAGGACACCACCGCAGACAGACCAGTACCCGATGCTGCCATATATGGTACCTGTGAAGACAAAATGGGAAAACCCAACGAAGAAAAGCCCAGAGCACCCCTTGGGGGCCATGCCCCAGTCCAATCCGCCCTGGATGAACCCTGCCCCCCTCCCAACCAGTGCTCCCACCCGGACTGCTGCTCCGACTGCCAAGACCACCCAGAAGGGGACATACCCACTACAGGAGGGACCAAACCTCCGACCGGAGACAGCCACCCCCAACCGTCCGTCCCCCGGCCGCTCCAAAGACCTGCCTAGGTCCCCCCCCCCCCATTGGCCCAAGGGTCCAACTCCCCACCCATGCCCCTGCTCCTGATCCATCCTCAGATTCCCCCCATCCACGCCTTCTACCTGCCCCCCCCTGGAACCCATCACCCCAACGGGGGTCTCCACTGTCCCTGCCGCTGGGGCCACTGCCAGCCGCTGAGGCCCAAGACTCTCAGCCTGCCCCGTGGGACATTCAAGATGCCCCTCCCTTGTCCTTGGCCCCCTATGCCCCCTAACCAAACCCCCAGCACCCCTCGCCCCCTTTCTCCCAACCCCATGTTTACTTGCACTCCCAGACCCCAAACGCACCGATTTGTCCAACCCCCGCCCCCTCTGCCCTTTTCCTTGCCTCCCCCTGTCAGCCTGACCACCCCCCCTGCCGCCTCCCCCTCTTGCCTGCTTCCTTCCAGCCATCCTTTTTTTTTTTTATGGGAATGAGAAAGCTGCGTCTATTCCTGTCCTGCAGCTGTTTTCTCTTTTTTTTTTTTTTTTTCACAAAACGGCCTACTCCTGGAGCGCTGCCTAGGCCCTCCTCACTGCCCCTCAAAAGTGTTTTCGGGCACTCCCGACGCTGTCTCGGCTCGTGAGCCCACCCTGCAGCCCGACTGCCACTTGCCTGCTGTGCGAGCCTGCGCTCCTGTGGTGCCCACTCTGCCGCACAGCGAAAAAACCGCCGCCACATTAAAACAAAAGACCAGAACAACAGGCTGTTCGGTTTTACAGAGAACAAGGTGTACACACTTGGATAACATGGGAGAACTATTTACAAACTATAAACAAAATACCAGAACAACAGGCTGTTCGGTTTTACAGAGAACAAGGTGAACAAACTTGGATAACATGAGTGAACTATTTACATGAGATATCTACAAATAGGCGTTATTTAAAGCTCTAGAAGTGTCATGTAGTTACTTTCTTTGGTGGTGTTAGCTAGGCGTCATTGCTGACTGGGTAGTACTTGAGGAAAAGGTGATGTTTGAGTGCCTTCCTGAACTGGGCTAAGTCAACGATAGCACGAATGTTTGATGGGAGAGCATTCCAGCATCTTGGGGCGCAAAATTTGAAAGCTCTGTTTGCAGTTGTCAGGGTGCATTTTGTCAAGGCCTTCGGAATTGTTAGGGAGTTTATTGATGTTGTTCTTCTGGATCTGTTTGGTGGAACGGTGTGAATGAGCTCTGTAAGTGAGGAGAATGAAAGACTATTGACGGCCTTGAAGGTCAGTAGTAAGGTCTTGAAAACAAGCCTTCCATGTATGGGGAGCCAGTGAAGCTGCTTCAGGATAGGCGTCACATGGTCGCTCCTCGAGGCCCCATGGAGGACTTTTGCTGCGGCATTCATGGCAAGTTGAAGTGGGTTCAAGGTAGATTGTGGGAGGCCTTGTAAAATGGCGTTAGCATAGTCGAAGTGAGGTAAGATCAGTGCTTGGTATATAGTCTGGAAGTCGTCTGGATCTAATAAGGAACGCAGGTGCCTGAGTGTTCGGATCTTGAAGTATATTGCTCTTACTATGTTACTTATGTGCACCTTCATATCAAGACGTTGGTCCAACGTGACCCCAGGGTATCTTATTGTGGTTTTTGTTTGCAGATCTGCTTCCTTAACTCTTATTTGGGATGGTGGAGTGAAATTGTGGACCCTCGTGATGAAGAGCACCTCTGTTTTCTTGTGTTGGATACGGAGGTTTTGAGATTGGAGCCATTCTGAAACTGTGTCGAAACATTCTATCAGGGGGGAAAGGTCCCTTTGATCTGTAGAGAACGGCATGTAGAGCAGTATATCATCTGCATATATCAAACAGTTCACATTGAAAGATCTGATGATATTGCAGATGGGCTGCATGTATATGTTGAACATGAGTGATGATAGAGAGGAACCTTGCGGTACACCTTGCATTTGATGGAAAGGTTTTGATTCTACAGCTCCGGATTTTACATGTTGCAATCTTCCAGCCAGATATGATTTACACCATTCGAGTGCAGTGCCGCAGATGCCCTTCTCTTTCAGTCGCCCCAGGAGAAGATCATGACTTACTGAGTCGAATGCTGCAGCGATGTCCAAGAAAATAAGCACAAAACCTTGACGGATGTTGATGCCTGTCATTATATTATTGAAGAGGGTGGTGAGGAGGGTTTCCACGCCATGAGACTCTCTGAACCCATGTTGGCACTGGTCTAGAGGGGCCGCTGAGTCTATGTGATCTTGGATTTGCCTTTGTACCTCTTTCTCAATTATTTTAGCTAGGAGAGGTATACTAGCTATGGGTCTGTATGACTTCTCTAATTTTCTTTAAAAGGAAAACCTGAAGGTCAAAGAGAACCATGTGATAGTTTGGCCACGTGTTGGGTTATATTTTACATTATCATGCAACAGATATTGTGGACAGAGAACGAGGTGCAAACAGCCACATGCATAGATGCGTCCACTAATTGGATGCAACTCAAGAGCTGTATGAGGTCCAGAAAATTGCATGCAGGGTCCCAGTTCTATACCATTAGTACTACTACTACTACTGAGCATTTGTATAGCGGTACAAGACGTACGCAGCACTGCACAGACACATGTAAAAGACAGTCCCTGCTCATCAGAGCTTACAATCTAGTCTAGACAGACAACGCAGTAGGTGTTGGCATGAGATACATCTAGAGGGAAAGGTAAGGAAACACAAAGGAGATCAGGAGAGTCAAGATCCGAAAGCGGCAGCAAAGAGCTGAGTTTTCAACCTGGATGTGAAAAGGGCCAGAGGATATAGATGTTGAAATTGCTCATGATTAAGGTCTTACAGAATTCTAGTGTTATCTCCAATGTTACAACCACAAGATGCTGTAGTAAACTCTCTATGGCTATGCAATTGGTGGATGGTATCCAAAGAGACTCCCCTTCTTAGGGTAGTTGTGAATCTGCACAATTAAGAACTGTATTCCCTGCAACTTTATTATAGGAGAGTTGGCCCAGGTGCAACAACTTTCTCTAAATTTGTGCTACTCCTCCCCATTTATTTCTTCTTGGGGAATGGAAAATGATAAAACTTGCAGGCAGATTTGCTGAGACTGGAAGTTGACTACACCTTAAGCACAGAATGTCAGCAGAATTATCAGTGAGTAGGTCACTGAATAAACCCAGCTCATTGCAGGAGATGTGCAATGCTCTTTTTCAGTTCTCCATACACTGAGCCATTTCCTAAGGATCTAGGAGGAATCTCACGAATCTGGGACTGAGGAATAATTAGAAGTGTTTCTTCTCTGGCCCATCACTGCAGCAGGAGATCCGCATACCTCCTGCTCATACTGCTGTTAGGAGTAGCCTAGTGGTTAGAGCAACAAGTTGGGTACCAGAAAAAACAGGGTTTAAACCCCACAGATTCTTCTTGTCACCTTGAGCAAGCCACTTCCACCTCCATTGCCTCGGGTACAAAACCTAGGGGTCCTTTTACTAACGCCTGTTAAGGTTTTGCATTACATACGCGCATTAAGTGTAAAGCTTCTGCCTTAGTGTCGGGGGCATGATCATCGTGTTCTCAGCAGCCAATGCATGACTGATTACCTTAGTGTGTGGCGCATCTAATGCTGGCGCACCTAAGGATACCCCTGGAGGCATCGTTAGATGAACCCACATTCATTGCCATAAAAACAGCACTTGCACTCTAATGAGCTCTCCACGCCAACACTCTGCCTCTGCCTACTCTCCGCATTAGCGAACGACTGCCTGCCAACTTGCGTTTTGGCAGTCAGTAGCTGACATACCCGCGTACTGGTGTTCACTGCGGGCCTTACTGCACATTATAACACATGTTAACTGGTTAACAGGGCTTAATACGATTGTAAGCCCTCTCGAGAATGGGGAATTCCTACTCTACTCTATGTAACTTACCTTGAGCTGACATTTGAAAAGGTGAGTCATCAAATCTAAAATCCACTCTTTATTGCAGTGACAGGTTCTAAAATACACAAATGCAACTTTACCAAAAAAAAAGTGACCTGTTAAAGAGCATCAAGGCCTAAGGGGAACAATGTCTTCTAATGGTCTAAATTAGGACGTGTTTTTTCATGCTAAATAACAATTGTAATCATGCAAAGAATATGCTGGGATGACGCAGTGTATCTCGTGTTCGAAGGCCACCTAGACTCCAAACAATTAACATTTCTTCCTTCTCGTAAGGGCAACATTCTGTAATCTCTAATAAATCTTCTAATCTTTATTACAACGGCATTAAATTGCTATCAAAAATATTACTATGGTCTTAGCAAATACAGAGACTTGTAAATGGTATTTAGAGACATCAGTGCAAAAGTGTAATTTAAGCTCCAGCAATTACTAAGAGCCTTTGCCAACTGGCACAGGTCCACAATACTAAACCTGGTAGTGTGAGAATATATAACTGTGGTTAAAATGATTAGTGGGAAGCAGCTCGCATGAACTCCATTAACACTGTGCTGTAGAAGTGCTTTACTGTAACTGATCCAACTGCTAATTAGGTGGCTGATTACATAAGCTCGTTCTGAGAGGACTGAGACAGAGCAGACAGAACCGATTGCTATCAAACAGTTATTGAATCCACCATGTTCCTTTCTACTTGGAAAACTCCAGCAGAAGTTGGAAAGAAACTGTTTGAAGTGACCTTCTGCCTGAAACCCAAGATATTCATTAAGCTATTCCTCTCCCTTCCTGTTATGTCACTTTGTTTTTCTTTTCCATCCTTACTTATTGCTGTGCTACAAATCAATGTTGTAAACTGCAGCGACAACTAAGTATTTTGTTAAATAAAAAGATACCAAATTGCTGTAAATAAATAAATAATGTGTGTCGCATGCGTCATTCTACCAAGTAGGGCCAGGGAGGTGCGATAATCAGGATGAGTGAATCTTCCCCACCCTCACTGATAAGCGCTTTCTGCCCATGACTGCCTTTCCGCAAAGAAGCTCTACCACATGCCATGAAAAGCCATCGAGAGTCACCTGAATTGAAGAAGAGATGTTGATCATCTCCAGGGGCTATACCCAGGTCTCCCCCCTCTTTCCATAGGGAAAAGAAATCCAGCAGATGACGGTTTTCAGCTTTGCAGCCTTTTGGATCTCCTAACCATCTTTGAAAACCTGCATTTCAAATCAATATTCACAAGCATATCTTGCACATCTGAAATGCAACAGATAACTTTGTTGGGGAGTAGCCTGGTGTTTTGTTCAATGGGCTCTTTATGACCTTAAGTTCACCCCTTAACCCTTCTTTGTCTCAAGTACAAAAGCTTAGATAGTGCAAGCATCTGGAGATATTTTCAATGAAGACCATTTTCAAAGGGAGAAACTGCATGTGCATATTGGGTGCTACAAAGTTAAGCTCCCCATGTCTCCTGCTGTCAGACACAGGGACACAATGGCACCAGTTCTTGGCATGGGAATTATACACCTTTCATGCAACATTTATGTTGTAAAATGGTCTTTTACTTCAAAGGATGTCTTTGAATAAGTAAATGTTGCTTAATCTAGCAGCTTCTGCTGACACACCATAGGTACATAAATGTTAGAAAACACTTCTGTCTGTAGACTAAAGCTGACATTTAGCTGCAATGAACAGAGATCTACAAGGCAAACAGAATATTCCATACCTGGCAATTCAGCTGTGACCTGAATTAATTTTAATTTCTATAGTGCAAAGTCTCTGGTGGCTTCAAATCTTAAATGAATGGAAAGTTGAAAGCTGTGTAAATAGACAGGTAGAGTCGTGTGAATGACGGCTTTCCTCTCTTTACCTGTCTGATTTCTGCATCCTATGTGGGGAAAGTCATGTTTGTAGTGTTCGCCTATCTGAATTTGCAGGAATAAAGGTCAATAAACAAAACACTACAAAAGGATTCCTTATTGCGGAATGAGCGTGATGTGTTTTGCTAGTCTTCAAGAGCTACGTTCATCCAATAGAAATTAAAACCATAGATATATAGGTAGGATACCAAAGTTCAACAGTTGGGTGGATATAAAGCAATTTCCACATAAGTAGGATATAGTTAAGTGGTTTATTTCTTTCTGGGCCCAGCTGTTTCCTCGGACTTTTTTAGACTACTAGTTCAATCGGATCCAGAACTGGGATCTGCCTCTAGCAGCCTCATACACAGCTACCCCAGGATTTTCCCCCTTTATTTTATCTTCTCCAAACTCACTTGGTCTTCACATTGAGAGACCTTAGCTGGGGTGATGATGGACACTTCCTCCTCCAGGACTGGAGGACAACCCCAGCCTTAACCTATCCAGGACCTGAAACCATTTCCTCCATGTAGCAGAACAGCAGAATGACTGCTGAGCCAGAAGTCCAGCCCAGCTTCAAGGACAATAGAAGTTTGCCATGATCTACTTTTTTTTGCATGCTCTGGTGGACAACAGGTGTGCAAGTTAACATGACTGCTGTGCTTGGGTGCATGCAGATCTGATGCTATAGTAGTTGGTATACTCAGTGTGTTCACATTGTTTGTTTAATTTACACCATATATTTCTATATTAGTGGCTGTGGTGGTCATTTTAGAAGCCTTATTCACAATTTGGATGCGCAGAAACATGCATGCAGACGTCCAAATCTCAGAGATGTTCCCGTTGTCTTTTTAAGAGATGGGTCTAGAGACATCCCTAGCACATGCATGGTTAAAAATGACAGTGGGTATGGGGGGGAGCATGTCCAGGGTAGTCCAGCAAATGTAGACATGCAGTCTTGATTTCTGAAACAACCAGCATGTCTAGGCCTATGTTCAACTTTGTACCTTCTCCAGGGCATGACTAAGCATTGGAAAAGTGCTCGTTTTGCCAGTATACGCCGCAGAGGGTGTAGAGGAGACTTTACCGTGATGCTCTCGGTATCTTCCACATCCACAACATCTTTTAATAGTACTAGGGCAGACCTGTGCTACAGGATGGTGGTCTGGGGCTCGTCCCCTATCTGGAATACTACCACAGGGACATCTATGTGGACATCCCCAATGATGTCCTTACGAGTATCAGAGACATCCACAATTCTGAAATTGTGCCCAAACTTGGATGAGACTGGACGTTTTGGACATGTTTTCATATAGACATCCCCAACTGCACCTGGACATCATTTCTAAAATGTGCCTTTATGTCTTTTATTTTGTATCAGTCTTAGAAACATAGAAATATGATGACAGAAAAAGAGCACATGGCCTATGTAGTCTGTCCTTCCATATCAACAACTACAACAGTCCCCTTTTTTCCTTTAGAGATCCTCTGTGCTTGTCCCATGCTTTTTTGAATTCAAAATGAGGCACCACCATGGCAACTGTTCTTCTCTTAAATCAAGAGTGCAAGGGAAGCCTTACAACATTCTGCCTCCCCCACCCCAGTTTTGGCCCTTCTCTCTAATTACCACAATGTTTTCAAGGTCTCTCCACAACACCCTTTGCTTTCTTTCATTTGCTCAAGGCACAGTGGTCATCATCACAGAGAGTTTCCAGCAGAGGTTGATGGTCCCCTCTACTGCCACCATTGCAGAGAGCTAGAATGTGGATCTGTTGGTGGGAGATCCTGTCCCCCATCCTGAGCCCCAGAGGGCAGGTTGGGTGGCGCTACATAATTCGCTTTTGGGTCTAAACACCCCCTTCACTTATAACATGTGACCATGGCACCTACACAGGATATGCACTATTCTGGCTGCATCATAGTCCACAAGGGCTAGACGTGACTGGGAAATACAGATGTATCCTAGGTGTGTCTGCAAGGACTACCTGTCACACACTGGCATTGATGGCGACCGGCAGCGTAGTCTTGATTTCTTTTCTTTTTGAACCCTTGTTTGAACACTATTAATGTGATCCAATGGGTATAAACATGAAATAAATTTAACTGATTGGATCCATCTGCTTGAATTAACAATATTCAGCAGCAGTTATGTGATTAGCAGTGGGTGCTCAGTACTTAGATGCTTTGAAAGGAACTTCCCAGAACAGCTAAAGCAGAACACTTGGCCATATACGTCTATAACCTAGATCCCAGGATATCATTTATTCAGGGTAACTGTAAAGCTTGACAGCACTTTGTGTCAGTGCCTTCTCTGAAATTAAATTTAGGGGCCCTTTTACTAAAGCATGGTAAGCAGTTAGCATGGGTTTAGGAGCACAGTAACCACCTGCTTGGGCCTGCAGTAACTGCTAGTGTGAGGGCAGGACAGTTACCGCGCGGTGATTCGTGCACTAACTGCAGTTTGCATGTCGCGGTGGCAAATGGGCGTTTAGGGGCAGACAGTGAGTGTGGCGAGCACCTTGCGATCAGAGTGAAGGTAAACACCGCACGCTGTGACTGTGGCGATTAACATGGCTGCAATTACCTCCACCTCAATAGGTAAAATGCAGTCGAGGTAATACTGCATGGTGTTAGGGTGTGGCAGCATGCCCGCCGTGCCCCCGACAGTTAACACAGTGGCTTTGCACTTAACTTGCATGACGTTTCATGCTGTTGGCACGTTAAATGCAAAACCACAGCATACTTTAGTACAAGAGTTACAGCAGATGAACAATAATGCAGGAATCAAAATGAACTGTTAATCTGCTGCTGCCTTCCCTACTCTTGTCTATGTGGCGGAGACAGCTGCAGGGATGTCTCAGATGCAGGGGCCTCTTATTTCTTCCATTATACAACAGGTCTAGCTTCCACAAGCCCGTTAAAGTGCTCATAGCTTAGATGCCGAACAGCTTTTTTAGCCAAAGATTTTCTAGCTGAGTCAGGTTACTGAGTAAGGATATCACTCTCTTTGGTTCGAGCACACCCTCAGAGCCTCAAGAGGCCTCATCCTTTGTAAGTGGCCCCTGTGTTTTAACTCAGTCCTCTTTCTCATGTGTCGTGGTCTGTGTTACTTGTCTGCCTGTTTAAGCCCCAAGAAGCTGTGTCTGTAAGGCTCTGCAGACTTCTGGTAGTCCTACACAAAGGATAAAAATAATGTCAGCCTTTGGCCAAAGTTTACACAGTTCAATTGGGACAGGACTAAAAGTTAAGCATACAACAGCAGCATATTCACATAACTTATGCATCTGTGCCCAAACAGCAGCACAGGAGGATGGTTCTTGGAAACGCTGGTGGTGACCTTCTGTTTTTTATTTTAAAAACTACATTCATCTCATCTAGGCTGAAATGTTGCCTTTGCTTTTTCAGCTGTGCGCTCCAAGTCGTTTAGGTTTTCACATTGATTGAAAATCTCTCTTAAAGGCAATTCAATTTATGAATTTTTAGGCCTGAATTATTTATGGAAACCTAAAGCAATGCAAAACAAAACAAGAATAATTAACCAGACAATAGAGTTTAGGTGTAGTCATAAGAATGCATTAGGTCTATCACTGTAAACCTCCTCATCATTTTCTATTGGGGCTGGTCACGTTCAATGGCAAATGGTGGAGAAACATCATTCAGGTCTGTGCTTATTAAACAGTTTGGCTGATTTGTAATGCGCACTGATTCGCTTTTATCTGAGAAAGGAAAAGGTTGCTATACAAGATCACCAAGAGATCTTCTGTGATTAAAGAAGAAGCATTTCAGTAGATACATGAATAACAGAATATAGGGTATGTTATTGACAGACTGGGCTTTATGTTACGTGGTCAAAAGCTAAGTGGAATAGGTGAGTTTTGATTGCTTTGCGAAAAGTGGCCAGATCGGAAATGAGATGGAGGGAGTTCCACAGTATAGGGGCAAAGAGGGAGAAGGCTCATTGGGAGCTTTTTCTAGCTATATGTGGGATGGTGAGAGTGTCTGTCATATTTGTTCTTCTTGCTCTGTTGTCAGGAGTCCAGTGTAGGAGATCTTCCAGGGAGGATGCGAATAGGTGATGAAGAATTTTAAAGGTTATCAGGAGAGTTTTGTACTTAAGTCGGCTGTTTATTGGGAACCAGTGTAGATGAAATAGGAGAGGGGTTATAGGATCGCATCTAGAGGTTCCATAGATGGTTCATACCGCAGTATTCAATGCCAATTGCAGAGGATGGAGAGTATATCCAGGAAGACCATGTAGGATGATATTGGCGTAGTCGAAGAGTAGAGTAATAAGGGCATGGAAGACAGAGTGGAAGTCTGTAGGCTCCAGTAAGGCTCGGAGATGGCAGAGGGAACGTATTTTATGGTAGACAGCTTTTGTGATATTGTTTATATGGAACTCCATGTTTAGGGACTGGTCCAGAGTGATGCCCAGATATCTAACCTTGTGATTGGCCTTCAGATCAGCATTCCTAACCTTGGTAAATGGCTACATCTTCTCTCTCCTTCCAAAAGTGCATTAAGAAATAACATATGATATTTGCCCCTTAACATGCATTGAGGCAAATTCATACATTATTTTATCTTTAATGCACATTTGATTTATTCCAATGTATAATGCTTAATAATGAGATGTAAAGCATGCAAATGCATGTAAAACATCTCATTATTATGCCAGTCAAACAATGCCTTCTGTGTTGTTCAGCTGGCATTATTTTTCTGGCTGTGCTCTTAATGGAGGTGGTGCTGGCAGATGAAAAAGATTGCAGAAAACCTGTGGAGCGCGATGACTCGCAACAAAAAGTATATTTTATTAAATAACACACAGAGTCTCAGTGTAGTACCCTACACGGCCATGTTTCAGCTAGGCCTTCATCAAATATAAACGCATCTAAACATAAATTCAAAAATAAAGTAGACATATATGAGATATATTTGCAATACAAATAATAAAATCAAAGAAAAATAGCTATTTAAATCCAACGGAAAGAACAAGAAAAGCATAAAAACAATCATATACTAATATATAGTAGTAGGGGTAAAGTTGAATGAAGGGGTAACACTACCAGAAGCCCGTGGGCACTAAAAACACAAGGGAAAGAACAACAATTAATAAGAATGATGAATAATAATAATTAAGAGATAATACTAACAATAAAATAGGTTCATAAGTGTATCAGAGAAGAGCAAGAAACATCCAAATAGTAAATATAAAAGGGAAACAATAAGAGGCTGATTTCTGAAGTGTGCACACCTGGGTCGTCAGAATGCCAACAGCGTGGACCTCATTCCACAACCGCGGGATCTGTACCTACCTGTGACTGTGGAATTGGGACATTAGATAGCCTGATATGCACCGTATTCTGCTCCCAGAGACATCCCTTGGGCTGCCCTTCTGTACCACACATCGCTCTGGCTGGCATGCCTGTGCATTGGCATCCCATCACCATGGCACTGACATGTCCAGCCAGAGTTGCAGAATGTCTAGTCCAATAATGGCTCTGGCACACTGCAGTCCCACCCTCTACAAGGGCCCCCAAGGCCTGGATTGGGCGGCAGGTGCTGTCCTGCAGCATTGGCATGGGGTATGGGAGACTGCAACCTGCAAACAGCACAGTGCCCATCACCGAGACTCCATGCAGGGGCATTGGGAAAGTTAGATGGCATGAGAGGTGTATGTCTAGTGGCACAGAATCAGGGCACATCCTACCAGCCAGGCCCTTTGCATCCAATTCTGCTCCTGAGGGAATGTCTACTCCTGTGGATGCAGAATTGGGTGCAAATCCAGTCCGTCCAGAGTTTGGAGGGCCGGGCATGCCCTGATCAGAATGGGGCCATTATTGTTTTGTGCTTTGTGCTTTGCAAGTGTGATTGCTTCTGTTTGCATGGTGCTACCACCAGCACAAGATGAAAAGAATTGGCCAGGGTTCCCTTCCCCCCACAGCCCAAGCAAAGAGTGAGCACTGCGCCCAGAAAGCTCTCTCCCCACATAGACTTTGGGCCCCCCAGAACTCATACATTACCTCTCCACTCCCTGAAGACTACCCTGGACCTACCCTTCAGACAGTGCCGTACAAAGGGCTGTGCGAGTGGTGCAGCTGCACAGACCACATATCATCATTGGGTGGAAGAGGGCACCTGATTCTTTAGTCACACAGGTGCATTTCTAGCTTGGTACGGTCCTGCTTCCAGAATCCCTGGCAGTCTAGGGGAAGCCAGACAGGAACCATGCCCACTTGCTCCTGTCCAGCCTAGTGTCAGGTTCAAAATGGCCCTCGTATGCCAACTTGACCCCTACTAGTAGTACTGCAAGAGCACCTCTAGCGGTAACGGGTGCCATTTTGAATCCAGTGATATCTTACCACAGTTTAGTAACAAGCCCCCTAAGGATACAATTTTAGAAGGATTAGGCTCCATTTATACCTATGAGCCAAGTAAAAAATGGTAAAATCAATGTTTTAAAACATGCATCAGAACAGGGTTAAATTGTTACAATGTAAGCCCAAATCATTCTTTATTTATTTAACAGGTTTTATATACTGCTTTATCATTTCAATCAAAGTGGTTTACATTGTAACTTAAACTTGGTAATGTACATTAAACAAGGATATTGATAACTTGGATTTTTCTGAGACAATGGAGGGTTAAGTGACTTGCCCAGGGCCACAAGGAGTGCTAGTGGGTACTGAACCCTGGTCTCTGGGTTCCCAAGTCAGTGCTCTAACCATTAGGCTATTCCTCCAGACCCAGTGCCTCTGACCTGGCCCCAATGAATTCTTGCCTCTCTCATATCTCTTCCTGGCTCTCTGCTAACTATCTCCACCTAAACCTTTCCAAATCCGCCACCATCTGGTTTACCTTCGGTCTTCCCTGCCCTTCTCTGGCCCCTCTACTTGCATTCACCTCCATCCCACTGGTGTCTTCTCTTCAATATCCTTGACTCGTCTCTTACTTTTCATGAACGTCTCTCATCCCTTGTCCATTGGTGCTTCTACTTCCTACACCAGGTTCACACAATACAGCCTTTCCTATTGCTTCCTTCTCTGACTACACTCCTCTTATTCCTCATAATCTCCAGGCTTGACTATTGTAACATTGCCCTAGCAGATCTTCCCCTCCATCTACTTCAACAATTTCAGCTCCTTCAGAATACAGCCACTCATATTGTTACTCGTGCTACTTGCTCAGACCATGTTAACCCCATCCTCATCCATCTTAATTGGCTCCCACTCAAATACAGAATCCATAAAGTTCCCACACATCTACCCCACAATACTTGGCTGATCTTATTCATTTCCATACCCACTGCTGTCTACTTTGCTCTGTCCATGCCTACCGCCTCGACCTCTCACCCCCTTCACGGGCCCACCTTGACCTCACTCATAACTCTGTTTTCTTTTTCCTTGGCCCCACATTCTGGAACTCCCTACCCTCTGCTCTCCATTTAGAACCATCATTCCAAAAGTTCAACGGAAAACCTACCTTCTCCAGCTGGCCTTTGACCTCTCCCCCTCTTAATGCTGGCCCCCCGGTCCCCCACTCTTTTATATGCCCATCACTTTCCTCTCTTCTAATTTAGCTGTCTATCTACTGTCCTGTTGAACAATGGCGTTCTCACCCCTCTATTTGTGCAGCTCATTTTGTTATTGCAAACCATCTAGATTCTTTTGTGCAGGTGGTAAATCAAATGGAGTTAAAGAATAAATAATAAAGAACCCAGGGTAACCGGTCCAAAGTGAAAACACAGGGGATTTCCTTTCGTCCAAAACTCAGCAGAGAAAAAGTGCCCTCATACCTCCTGAGGATCATCGACCTCCTCCCAACATAGGTTGTAGCTCCCAGTAGGAATCAACCCCCTCTATGTCTAAGGAAATCTACACCCCTCCTCCTTCCCCCCCCCCAAAAAAAAAAATTAGTTTTATCTTAATTACATACATGGGGGGATGTTGTACTTGCTAATAACTTCTTAACTGTTCAGATCTGGCTAAGTTGATAGCAAAAGCTGGCAAAGATCATAGTGCTAAGCAACAGGGTTCTTAAAATATCCTCTGCCAATAATTTATGAGGCCAATATTCAAAATGGTTTATGTAGTTATCAGATAAATTGTTAGAAATATAAAAAACTAGAAACCAATGGCAGATAAAGACGAGATGGCCTATCCAGTCTGCCCATCCATTAGAACTATTATGTTTTACCATCCCTCCCCCCCCAGAAATCCTCTGCATTTGTCCCATGCTTTCTTGAATTCAGATATGGGTCTCTCTTCCACTATTTCCAATGGGAGGCTGTTCCACGCATCCACCACCCTTTCTGTAAAGAAATATTTCTTCAGATTATTCCTAAATCTATGCCTGTTCACCTTCTTCTTATGACCCCTCCTCATTCCAGAGCTTCCTTTCAAGTGAATGAGGGGACACCTCCTGTGCATTTATTCCACTGAGGTATTTAAATTTCAGGCCAAGCAATCCAGAACATTTGGTTGGCTACCTTGATGTTCTCTAGATAGAAAAGCAAGGAAGTGAAGGCATTTCATGGGCATGGCTCAATTTTCACTGGATAGCTGTGATATTCATTTGCTATCCAGTTAATTTATCAATGTAAATAGGACTGTTTAGAAACTAAACAATGCATTTACGTTTAAGGCTGCATATCCAGCAGTCCTATTAAATTGGCTAGAATGGCTGGAAATCTGCATTAAGATAGGTGGGTAAGTCATCTGCTTATCTTTATCTGTATGTCTCTTACGGGTGTGCAGACCAGACATTTTCATTTTGTTTAGTTTCCCTTGTTGTTTATGGAATTCTTCATTTTCTTTGGTTTTGTTAATTTAGGAGGCAATGCTGTCTTCCTGTCATGTCAGGTTAAAAATGACATGAAACAACATGTTGTATGAAACAAATGCACACCTCTAGTGTCTGTTCCAGCTGCTTTCTCAATCTAAATTCTTCCTTTGCATTTCAGCATTTTGCTATAAAGTAAGATATGGAATCCAAACTCAAAGTCTGATATCAATCTCCGTGTAACTAGAAATGGAAAATCCAAAGCTTGCGTTCCTCTTTGCTTGTAGATGGTGCTGTTCAGCAGTTAACTTACCCGTTTTTAGAAAACGCCAGGGTTTCTTTTTCCTGTAGGTTTACGTAGCCCTGTTAAGACAAACCTCATAGCCTTGCGACACTGACAATCTTGCCATGCTGCCACCCCCTCCCACCATTACTTTCATTCCCACTGCCATTATTTACTTAATGATTCCTTCCTTTGCACAACCATTGGGCAGATTTATGGCCCTCTACAATTAGGAACAGCTAATGAGCATAGTAAAATATAGGCTGAATATATATAAGGGCCCTACTGACAGAAATTTGAAGTAAAAAAAGTGAGAGAAACGGAGATCAGAGTGAGGTCATCCTTGTGTCACCAGCTTCTGTTTCGTGAAATCATATGTTAATGAGCATTATACTGGAATGGCAACATTTAAATTTAGGTAGACACAGTTGTGGTCAACATTATTGGCACCCTTGCAGTTCAACCCCTTAATGGCTAATATCTCCTAAGAAAAAAAGTGGCCAGTGAAATGGCTTTGGACTATATATGCACACATATTTGACGCATAAAAGAATCAAATGAAACAAGACCAATTAAAAAAAATGAAATAGCCTGGGGTCCTCTAGCAGTAGTCCTAACAATGTTCCTTAAGTTTTTCAGATTGCAACACTCACATTCTTGTGAGTTAAGGCAACTTGCACCAAACTTTGTACACCTTCTATGGCCCCTATTTATTTAACTAGGCTTATATACTGCTTTTCTACCAGTCAAAGTAGTGTACATTCAGGTATTTTATATATATTTCTTCCCTTGCCCCCAAAAAGCTCACAATCTATGTTCTTGTGTCTGAGGCAAAAGAGGGTTAAGTGGCTTGCCCAAGGCCTCAAGGAGCACCTGTGGGATTAGAAACTCCAGTTCTTCTGGCCCAAGGTTGCTGTTCTCTATTGGGATTTGAACCACTGGCCCTCTGGCCCAAGGTAACTTGGCCCAACCACTAGTCCACTCCTCCCATCCTTAATGCAGGGGTATCTATGCTAGCTCCTGCACTCTGGTGAACTCTGCCTTCAAAGTGATGCTGTGAGGTAATACAATTCTTGTATCAGGTTCATTTCAATGCATCTGGGAATGTTCTATGCAGGCATCCTGAGAACACCCACCCAAAGCTATCCTGCAGGATATTCACATAGTATGTATTATTCCTTCACGGATGTGGGAGAGGCACCTCATGGTGCCTTCAGTCAGTAGAAGACTTGACTCGATGTACAGGGTCCAGAAAGCTCCTGGTTTCAAGAAACCTCGACTTCTGCACCACTCCTTAGTGGTCGAGTTCACCCTGAAGAGGACTGAGTACCAAGACTCATTCTTCAGTGCCCCTGGGAAGGGAGGCTCAGATCTTAGTCTCTTTCGGGAGAAGATGTTTTCGGGGCTCAATGCTTGCAGCCCAAGTGGCCTCATACCAGCTGTACATGAGCCTGTTCTTAAAGGATGTTATGCAAGACCTAGCTGACCTGTCTTAGTTCCTTCCTCCTGAGAAATTGGAGCAGTTGTGCACCCTAGTGGATCATGGCAAGGTCTGCTCAAAGTTCCTGGTTCAGGCGACCTATGACGCCTTTGAGACTGCGTTGAGAGTTGCTGCAGTAGATATTGGGGCCCAGAGACTGGCCTGGCTCCAGTCCTCTGACTGAGAACAGTTGGTTCAGAATAAACTGGTGGATATACCATGCTGTGGTGAGAATTTGTTTGGTGAGCAGATGGAGGAGAAGGCTGGCATTACAGATAAGCAGCATATTACTACTACCAGACTCTCCAGGCACACATCTGAACTGGCTTATCATAGGAGGTACCAAAGAGGGGGCTGGAAGGAAACCTACTACTCCCATAGACGTTAGTACTTCCCTGAACTCCAAACCTCTCAGCAGAAACAGCAGGCTCCTCACCAGCAATAGCACAGGGGAAAACCCCAAAAGGCCCAAGATGGAGTTTTGACTGGTTTCTCTGGAGCATAGCCAGTCTACCAGGGGTCGCTGCAATATACCTTCCGGTGGAAGGAAAACTCGCTCTCTTTGCCCAGTATTAGCCCCTCAAAACTTGGACTCCTGGGTGCTACAGATAACCCAGAATGGATATAGGTTGTACCTCTTTGAACTACCTCCAAGTTAGCCCCAGAGGGTGTATCACCTTGATCCTCTGCATCAGGAACTGCTTCAGAAGGAAATCTCCTCCTAGCCAACCTAGCCATCGAGCTCGTACTGCAGGAGCAAATAGGAAGGGGTTTTTACTCCAAGTACTTTCTGATCCCCAAGAAAATGGGGGATTCCATCCCATTCTGGACCTCAGGGACCTAAACACTTACTTGGTGAAAGAAAGGTTCAAGATGATTTCTCTGTGCACCCTGCTCCCATACCTTCAAAAAGCAGATTGGCTATGCTCCCTGGATCTAAAGGATGCATATATGGACATACAGATTCATCCCACTCACAGGAAGTATCTCAGATTCATCCTGGAAGGACAACACTTTCAGTATTAAGTGCTGCCTATTGGCCTAGCTTCAGCACCCTGAGTCTTCAAAAAATTTCTCGCTGTAGTGGAAGCCTACCTCAGAACACTGGAGGTGTTTGTCTTTCCTTACCTGGATGATTGGCTGATAAAAATCACCACTCCGAAGGGAGTTTGGGACTCCACATGGTTGATCACTCAGGTACTGGAGCTGTAGGATTTGTGATTGACTACCCCAAGTCTCACCTTCAGCCCATCCAGCAGCTAGAATTCATAGGAACCCTGCTTGACACAACTCATGTAAAGGCTTTCCTTCTGCAGGACCAACTTCAAAGGCTGACAGCTTTAGTACAGGACACTCAGTGAGTGATGGCTCGCAAAATGCTAACCATCCTAGGCCACATAGCCTCTATAGTACATATCACACCCCTGGCATGTCTTCAGATGAGGCAGACTCAATGGACTGTGGACTCAGTGGACCCAGTCCATGGTCACCTCCAGGATCTAATGTATGTCACCAATCCCTTGGTCCAATCCTGACAAAAGATGCATTCAAATTGGGATGGGGAGCTCATCTCAGTGGTTTCCACACTCAGGGAGACTGGTCTGTTCAGGAGAATTTTCACCAAATCAACTTCCTGGAATTGAGAGCCATAGCAAATGTTCTAAAGGCCTTCCGGGATTGGCTAGCCACCCACATTGTCTTCATTCAGACAGACAATCAAGTCACTATATTCTATATCAACAAGCAAAGGGGCACCAGCTCCTATATCCTGTGCTGGAAGATGGTCAGGTTGTGAAGTTTCGCCATTGCTCATGGAATGGAGCTGAGAGTCACATATCTGCCTGGAGACCAAAACATTGGTGGATATACTGAGCCAGTTTCTTCAGTCACACAAATAGACAATGAACAGAGAACGGTGGCCCACATCTTTTGGCAGTGGGGCACTCCCTCAATAGACCTGTTTGCTACTCCATAAAATGCCCAGGTAGATCGTTTCTCCACAGCAGACCTGCGTTGGCTGCTTTCCTCCTGCACTGGTGGGGAAGTATCTTCTGTATCCTTACCTTTCAATACTGTACCTCTCATAGAGAATACCCTAATGAAGCTCAGGACAGATGAGGGTATGATAATACTCATCCCGCCGTATTGTCCCAGACTGCTGCAGCTGTCCACACAGGAACCCCTCTGGCTTGGCTATTCTCAAGATCTCATTTTGCAGGATGGCAAGAGGCTGCTACATCCCAATGTCTGGTCCTTGGCCCTCATGGTGTGGCTGTTGAGAGACTAGTTCTGTCAGAGTGCCTGACAACATAACTAATGTCCTGTTGGCCTCCAGGAAGGCCTTAATAAGGAAGTCTTACACCCGTAAGTGGAAGAGGTTTGCTGTCTGGTGTGAAGACCAGGTCCTGGATCCTTTTGTCTGTTCTACAAGGAGACTGCTCGAGTATCTTCTACACCTCTCTGATTCGAGTCTGAAGTACAACTCTGTCTGAGTTCACCTCAGCGTGATTGAGGCATACCATTGAGCGGTAGAAAGGAAATCTGTCTCAGCACTGCCTTTGATGTTTTGCTTCATGCCGGGGCTGCTCCTCTTGAAGCCTTCGTGCAAGCCCCCCGCTGTGGCCTGGGACCTCAATGTGGTACTAGCACAGCTTATGAAAACTCCAAGCCGCTCAATTCCTGTCCACTAAAGTTCTTGACCTGGAAGGTCTTGTTTCTTGTAGCAGTCATTTCAGCGTGCCAAGTGAGCAAACTTCAGGTTCTGGTAGTTCATCCACCGTATACCAGATTCCATCATAATAGAGTTGTTCTACGTACACATCCCTATTTCCTTCCAAAAGTGGTTTTGGATTTTCATCTCAACCAGTCCATAGTGCTACCTACCTTTTTCCCTAGGCCTCATGCCTTCAAGCATTGCACATGTTGGACAGCAAGTGGGCCTTAACCTTCTTCTTGGAGCAAAGAACCATAGGAAGTCTGTCCAACATTTTGTTTCTTTTGACCCAAGCAAGCTGGGAGCTGCCATTTCCAAATGCTCTCTTTCAATTTGGCTAGTACACTGCATCTCCTTTATTTATGCCCAGGCAGGGCTGAGCCTTGATGGTCATGTCACAACTCAAAATGTCTGAGTTATGACTACGTCAGTGGCCAATTTATGCTCGGTGTCCATAGAGGAAATCTGCAGGGCTGCAACATGGGCTTCTGTCCACACGTTCACATCTCACTACTGCCTGAAGGGGATTCCCAATGTGACTGTAACTTTGGCCAATCTGTACTCCGGTGCCTAATTGGGGATTAGAATCCAACTCCATTCCCCCATTGCCCTTCTGTCCATCCAGGTACTAAAAAAAAGAAAAAAAGGAAGTGATACAGATTGCAGAAGAGATGAGGCGAAATTTGCCTTCGCTGTACATAGTTGATTTTGCATGTTCTGCAGTTGATGTTGCCCCTGTTGGGCTTCTCAGCGGCCTCCTTGGTTATCAGTAGCCGTAGCTTGGGAGTTCCATGCATGAAGACTTACTTCCTGCTTGTCCATGGAGAAAAGGTAGTTATTCACCTGTAGCAGGTGTTCTCCATAGGCAGCAGGAATACGTCCTCACAACCCTCCCACCTTCTCGAGGAGTTATAGTCTGCTACAGCTATGTTATCAAACTGGAGAAGATGGTGCCACCAAGGCAGGCAGGAAGGAAGTGCTCAGGCGGGAAGGAGGTGTGCAGTGGAGCCTCCCAAAAGCTTCCGGTAGAAATTGAGGAGCACTATTGCACGGGGCTCCATTGGGGATTTCACCCATGCATGAAGATTTATTCCTGCTGTCCATGGAGAAAAGCTGCTACAGGTGAGCAGCTACCTTTTCTTGTGGGTTAAGGCAACTTGTGCCAACCTCCGCACACCTTCTGTAGCTCCTATTTGTCCCCTTATCCTTAATACAGGTGTGTCTATTCTAGCTCCTGCACTCCGATGAACTCTGCCTTCAAAGTAAGTGAAGCTATGAGGTAATACAGTTCTTACATCAAGTGCATTTGAATGTATCTATGAAAGTTCTATTGAAGCATCCGGAGAACGCCCACCCAAAGGTATCCTGCAGGGTATGTGCATGGTACGCATTATTCCTTTACTGCAGGAATCACTAACCTGCGATACAGAGTTGCCACAAGTTAGTGACTCCACAGTAGACTAAGCTGGAAATGCAAACTGTGTATAGATGCTGGTCTAAGGTGAGATCATGCAGGCAACTTCACCACTGGGAGACAAAACAGATTGCTAATTGCTTTTTTTGCTTTACCAAGGATTACCATTAGGGTAGACAGAGAGGAATCCCAAGGTGGATCACAGTGGGCTCTGATCTCTGTTCAAGTTAAACTATGCAAAAGATCCCTAGCTAACTGGAATGTTTCTTGTAGCACTTAAGAGCTCTCTCATTTTTAAGTAACATTATTTGCTGATGTTTTGACCCTCCTATTTTGTTTTTATACAGATTAAAAATGAGAAGATGAAGTTAACATGGAGAGACCGTATTCCTGCCTACATAGTGAACTTTGTAACCATCTTATTTATGGTAACAACGCTGCTTTGCAAAATTGTTTTCTAAACCATTTATCTCAGATCTTTATCTTCTGTTTTTCAACTTGAGTCCAGAAAATTAGTGGGAAAGTGAGGGTAGAGCCATAGAGCAAATCTGATCTGTAGTATCGCAACAGGAAGTGAAATAGGGCGGGCTAGAAGGGTTTCGTACTTATTAGAACTCGTTTTATTCTCTTTGCAGTTTCCAAAGCACTGACTCCGCCCATTTAACTCAGCATTCACATTTCTACTAGTCCCCGGGTCAAAAATGCGCAGCAGTCAGGATGCATGATAGGATTGAAGGCTTTGACAGCGTTTTCTGATTTCCTTTGACTATATTGTTATTTGTGGAACAATCACTGAATAGGGAACTGGGAATTAGGTCACGAAGCAGCACAAGATTTCAGCATGTCTGTATGATGGACATAATGAACACAGTCAAAAAGAGAAGAAACGAGAGGAATCATTGGATCTATCTGGCAGGCCATATAGAGGACCGATAGGCATGTACCTTTCAGGCTCCTTTGGGCATCTAAAAATTAAGCGTGCACGTGAATTGTTTGTGTGTGCATATACCTATGAATTAACACACGCACAACCAATAGGAGCATGCAAAAAAGCTGCAGCACGTATAGTAGGTACCAATTAGGACGAAAACAAAAACGTTTGATTCATTTTCAGTTAAAACAAAGATTATTTTTTGCTCTGCACATGCCTAAAGACCACAAGGAGATTAATTGTTTGTTCAATGAACCTGCTACTGTTACAAATTTTTTAGATTATGATATGAGGGAGGGAACTCAGTGGAGATCTTATACGCTTATCTATTTAAGATGGTGAAATACAAATGAGGGAGAATCAAGAAGACTGTCTTGGATAAGGAGAGATTTCTTGCAGCCGATCACATTCTCTGGTGGGCAGCTGGGATGTGTCCTTGGCAATGTGGAGAAAACTACTGGGCAGCATAGAGGGGCTAATTGGCCTTTTTTGCCAATTCCTATCATGTTACTACATAAAACAGATGCAGCCCAAAACATCATTTGGAGTCAACATTTATTTATTTTTATTTCTTGCAGATTGCGTTGTCATTCTCAGCCGTCTTTGGCGTCATTATATATAGAATCGCCATAGCAGCAACCCTGGCAGTTAGCGCAAATGAGGGGAACAAATCAAACATCCGTGTAACAGTGACTGCAACTGCTGTGATCATCAATCTGGTCGTGGTTCTTATACTGGACGAGATTTATGGAGTTGTTGCTAAGTGGTTGACTGAAATTGGTAAAGTAAAAATTTGTTCTTTGCTTTGTCTCTGCTGACATCCAATGCAGTGTAGAAATTCTAATGGAGTGCAATAATTTACAAGAAAAATAAGCTTTGATGATTTTTCATACTAATGTAAAAGCTTCTCAGAATGACAGATGGAGGAGTGTGTGTGGAGAATGGTGGTTGTTGGGAAAGGATTTTGTCCATTTGCTGTAGCTGGAGGTCTTGGCACAGTAGGGTACAGAGTTAGTGCATTCTTGCCTCCTTTTCCAGAGGCAAAGCCCGACCTCCCAGCCTTCTGTGCCAGTCACGTCCTCTGCTGCGTTATCCCTAAGGGTCCGCCCCTGCATCGCCTTCTCTTGTACAGGCGAAGCCGTGCTCCCATCTGCTGCATCAGTCACCGACACTGATGCCCTTGGATTTTGTCATCTGCAACTTGCACAAAGTATTTTGTGCTATATGAGTAGTACACACCCCTGACAAAGACTGAGGGCACAAGCAGCTGCTTTTTATAGATAGCAGGATTCTTAAGCAGTTAAATTTTATTTCAGATTTATAAATCACATTCTCCTTAAGGTTCAGTATGATGTACAGTGATTCTATACGAATCATAGGAAAACAAATAGATCATCAGAAACATACAATAAATTATATCAGTCACAGTCAAATAGAATCCTAAAACACTGCATGAGCTAATATAAAAAAATATTCTTCTAGCACATGACAAATCAGAGTCGTAACTCCTTTGCTGAATAGCAGAGTCTCTTCAAAGAACTACTTCTTAAGGAAAGAATTCTAAAGTTTGGACATTATCACAGAGAAAGAACGCTCTCTCTTATGAACTAATCTGGCCTTGGATCTATCTGGGATCATCCGAAGACTCTTGGATGAAGATCTCAGGATCTGTTTTGGAATATAAGGTCAAAGTGTTCCCAGGAGACAAGTGGAGCTGATCCTTCATGCTTTAGGGGGTAACTTCCTAGGTGATTTGAGGGTGTAGAACATCATTTTCCATGCTCAGGTACTTATAAAAAATGGTACTGGAAAACCCAGCACCTACTTACCTGTGATATTTGTGTGGGTATCCTTGGGGAGACGGACTGAGTGAAGCTGAAATGGGACTATAGCTTATGCACATATTTAATAAAATGAGGGCTTCTTTGAGGAAGGACTCAGTGGTACTGGGTACTGTCACCTTTTTGATTACTTGCTAAAACTGACCTATAGTCTTCATACAGTATTAATGACAGAGCCCTGCATATGAGCACCGCCACCTCTTTTGCTAGGAAAAAACACTGAATAAAATGCATACCTATGTGCCAATTCTTAACAGCAGATCCGTGCAGGAAATCACGTCTACCTCGCAGATGATATGTGCGGCAGCTTCATAAAGGCATAGCCTAGGCACCCCGTTAGGAAATTACTCCCCACAAAACTAGAAGTATGATTTTAAATGCAGTCCCTTCCTCAGTCCTACCTGTAGCCCTTAACATGCATGATTAGTAAACATGTTTCATTAACAATCAGGTGTCTGCGTTAAACAAAACTCGTTAAGGTGCAGTAAAGTAATGAATGCATTAATGATATGTAGCCTTTCATTGTTTCTCTACTGGGCAAAGCTGGAAACCTCAGTTGATAATGATTGAGTAGATCCTTTTCCTCCATAAAATGTAATATTTGGCAAGACGCTACCTTTTCTATAATCGTAACCAAGGAAGATAAATTGGAGATTAGTCTAACATGATTCAGCTTTTTCAAACATGAATGGAGCACCATATTTTCCAAGTGTCCAGGTAAATCCTCTCTGGCAGAAAGGCATTAATTAGCTGACTTTGCCCCATCCAGGTCGCAACTTATCACCTCATTAAAGTGCGCAGTCTGACTTCCTTCTGGAACTTACAGTGGCCAATGAGATTTAGATGCTGCCAAAATGCCATAATGAACGCTCTTCACATCAGCACTAGGGTGCACCTTATGTACACATCAATAAAGTGGGCGGGGCATTTTCAAAAGGACTCTTATCATTGGCCAGTAAACATATTAATCTGTTATAAGCATATATTCAGCCCCTACACAGGCGAGAATTCATCTGACCACCCTGGCACTCTCTGTATAGGGTCGTATGGGAGTTGGGAAGGAACAAGAGTGAGAACCGTATATTATCCATACAGCAGTCAGATCCAAGCACTATGCAGATATTCTAGGCATTTACTTTAGTAAACTATCTGAGGAGGGGTGTATTCAGCTTTGGAGACCAGCACTACTTAGGCACTTGGCTGCCGTCACTTTAACTTAAAATTGGACGTGCAGCTTCAGTGCATATGTGGTGACTGGTGCTGAATATTTCGTTTGAATGGATTGTAGTCACCTGTCCTAACGTTATGCAGTTTGGCTATCTCAGGGGTTCCCAACCTGGGGTGCGCGCCCCTCCAGGGGTTGCGAGATGGATTTTCAAGGACTGTGACGAAGAATGGCTTGTGTCCCTTAGTGACGAGTCACGAGTCATCACTCAGCCAGCTGCCAGTGTGCCTTTAGCAGTGGTAGTAAGTGGATGTATTGCATAGATAGGAGCCTCGTTGCTTAGTTAATCAAAAAGAGGGAATAACAGAATTAACATATAAGTAAAGTAAGTAAGTGATTGTCAGAGTATTGCTTTTAAAATACTGTATTGCTATAAATACAGCTAAATAAATAAATAAATAAAATCATTATAACACAATATCTGACATAATCATTGTATATTGTTTCACTCATAAATTCACGATCGCTTTGGGGCCTCTCAGCTTGCCTGTCGCCTCTGTTCACATGCACTGCGATATTAGGGGGTGAGAATGTTAATCAAACCTTTCCTAGGGGTATGGGGCATAGAAAAGACTGGGAACCACTGGGCTATCTGGTTAATGGCTGAAAATTGCTGCTGACCAGACAGTCAGCGATGCCGCCTACATTCTGCCCCGGAACATTCTTGCGCTACCCGGATAGTGCCGGCGCATAGTAGGGCATATTCAGCCACACTAAGTCGATCAATGCCACTGAATATCCCAGTCAGGCACATGTATGTTGTTTCTCGGTCTGCAAACCAAATAAATGCTTTTGAATATGCCCCCCACCCCTCCCACCGAATATCTGTATAGTGGTTGAATATCACTGCTATACAGTTACAGTGGCAAATAGAGATATTGAACTCCACAGACTATCATTTAGTGGCGCGAAATATACAAGAAACAAGCTGATTGGTGGTTTCAGATATTAACCCCGGTATTTTAAATATATTTTTGGATGGTGTGATGTCCCTGAGACAGGCAATTAATTGAAACATGGCCTTGTTGGATCCTTTTAAATCAGTCATGTGCTATGTTACTATGTTAGACATTTGTTTCAATTTTTCTTTCTAGAATATTTATCTGTTATTTATGATTAGAGTGTGTTACGCCTATGTTAAGATTTTACTGTTTGTTTATTTTATCGTGTTTCTCCCTTACTTTTATGTATTACAAATAAGAAACCTAAGCATACAAGTTTCCTCCAATGTCTGGTCTCTGACCCGTCTTGCTTTTTTGCCTTTTCCTGCTCGGACATCTTTAAAACAGGCCTCCCATCCTATTTTTCTTGCGGGGAGGTGCCTCATCTCTGTTTCATATTTTACCAAACTAAGAACCACTAGGTCATCCTTCTAGAAAGTATTTTGAAATTATAAAATGCCATATCTAAAATCATGCCTCTGATCGTTAAGGAAAATGAAACTAAACTCTGTGCTGATGTACGTACATGTGTTGTCCATCTGTTCTTTAGAGGTGCCCAAGACAGAGAAGACTTTTGAAGAAAGATTAATCTTGAAGGCTTTCCTATTGAAGTTTATGAATTCCTATGCATCAATTTTTTACGTCGCCTTTTTTAAAGGAAGGTATGATGTAATAAAAATTCAGTTTAAAAATGTTTTAGAATTAATTTGAGCTTATGCCCAGACTTCAGCAGGAGTCACGGTTCTTTCTATACTGCCCAGGCTCTGACGCAGATGTTCAGCCCCAGCTTTAAAACACTAGTGGGGAGCAGAAAACTGTCAATAAAGGGGTATGTTTACTAAACGGCGGTCCGCTACCGCTATTTAGTAAACATACCCCTAGGTGTTTGCTGCTTTTTACCAAAGAAAAGAAGCCAAAATGTTTTCTTTTGAACTTGGTATATATGTTTCTTCCCTTTGAAACACTGTCCAAGGAAAAAAGGACCTACAGAAATTTATGCCATTTTTTCTTGTGGGTACTTTCCAAAACAATATGCATAATTTTGAAAATGAAACACTCCATATGTTGCACCCTGAACTAACCCCCTGGGAATGTCTCCCTGAAAATACAGGAAAAAGAAAATGTGTCAGTTTTTAAACTCTGCAAATGGCATTCCTTTTAAATGTCAGCTGTGGCATTTAAAGTTGCACCCAAATATTCAGATACCATGCCGACTGCCAGCGGTATCCGGATAGCCATCAGCTATTTATTTATTTATTTAATGTTCTTATATACCGCGCTCTTTCTCATCAGCGCGGTTTACAGTAAACATAAAGTGCTCACAGATAGCAACATGCTGTCGTGAGCTTACATGTAACAGGAGATCTAACAGGATTCAACTTAGGAAAACTTTGTACATCTTAATTATACAACTATATACAATGGTAGATTTCTTGTTAAACAGAAGAGATGGATCAGAGCAATTTTGGTTTATGAAGGGGGCTTAGGAAAAGTTGAGAGGGTAGGAGATGGTAACTGGTGTTGGGAGAAGTGTAAGAGGAACAGGTGGTGTTTTATAGCTTTTCTAAATTGCTTGAGGTCCTTGATTGCTCTTATGGAGGGAGGAAGATTGTTCCAGCATCTAGGAGCGAAGTATGAGAATGCTCTTTCCGTGGTTGCATTTGAACGCCTTGTGGAGTCGGTTAAGATGGTTAGGGTATTGGCCACTACCGATCTCCTGGATCTGGTATTAGGGGTGTGAGTGAGGAGTGTGTAGATTGCTGGGGGCGCTAAGTTATTGATGGCCTTAAATGTTGTAAGTAGTGCTTTGTATGTAATTCTGTAAGGTATTGGGAGCCAGTGTAATTCCTTTAATATGGGGGTTATATGATCACTCCTTGAGGCCCCATGGAGGATGCGAGCAGCGGTGTTCATTGCTAATTGAAGCGTGTTTAGGGTGCTTTTTGGGAGGCCGTGGAGAACTATGTTTGCGTAGTCAAAGTGGGGAGTGACTATCGCTTGAAAGATGGTGCGGAAGTTGTCGGGATCGAGCATGTTTTTGAGGTGTCGGAGGGTCCTAATCTTAAAGTAGATGGTTTTAACTGTTTGGTTTATGTGCTCCTTGAAGTTTAGGCGATGGTCCAGAGTTACACCTAGATATTTTATGGTGGTTTTGACTGGAAGTTCGGCGTCCCGTACTTTTAGGGTAGGTGGGGGTGAAAATTCCTTGTTCTTGGTGATGATTAAAACTTCGTTTTTTTTGAAGTTTATTCTCATGTTCTGTGTGAGAAGCCAGTCTGCTATTGCATCGAAACACTCTACTAGAACCGTGAAATCTGGCAGAGTGATGTTGATTGGTGTGAAAATCAGCACGTCATCTGCATAGATTAGAGAGGATACTCCGAATGAACGTGTGATCTCACATAACGGTTGCATATAGATATTAAAGAGTAGCGCCGAGAGGGAGGATCCTTGGGGGACTCCTTGTTTCAACTGGAATGGTTCTGAGGTGTTTGTTCCCATACAAACATGTTGCCAGCGCTCTTCCAGGTACGATTTATACCAATCCAGTGCTAACCCCTGGATCCCTTTGCATTGGGTCGGGTTAGGAGTTTGTTATGGTCCACTGAATCAAATGCTGCGGAGATGTCTAGGAATATTAATGCAAATCCATTTTTGATGCTATCGATTCCAGTGATGAGAGTGTTGGTTAATGAGGTCAGCAGTGTTTCGACTCCATGAGCTTCTCTGAAGCCATGTTGACTGGGGTCTAGTGGAGATGTGGTGTCTATGTTGGATCTGAATTTGTGTTATCTTCTCAATTATTTTAGCTAGAAAGGGGATGCTGGCAATTGGACGATAGGATTCTTCCTTTGTTGAGTCTAGTTGGTTGTTTTTTAGAAGAGGTCTTATGGAGGTCTGCTTGAGAGCTGATGGGAAAGTTCCTGTTGAGAATGATTGGTTTATGATTTTCGATATGCACGGGCTGAGTTCAGATCTCATTGCTTTTATCCAGTGTGCTGGACATGGGTCATTTGCTGCCGTAGTTGTGTTTATTCTGGTGACAATGTCTTCAACATGTTTTGTGGAGGGGGGTACGAACTTGCAGAGTGGGTTCTCATGTACATGAATTTGGGAAGGTATCAAGGGGGAGGCTATTGATGTTTTGATGGCTTTTGATTGGATGTAGTTGGCGTACTTTTGGGGGTGTATGGATTCTTGCTGTGGCGGGGATGGTTCTGTGGTTAGTACTCTTACGAGGTTAAAGAGCTCTCGTGGCTTGTTTAGAGAGCGGTTGAGGAGTTCCGAGTGATAGGCTTTTCTGCTGTACCAGACCGCTTCATGGTGGGTTTTTAGATGGGTTAGGTATGATGCTTGGTCAGAGGAGTTCTGGGATTTACGCCATCTTCTCTCTAGCTTTCTCAAAAGTGTGAGGGATTTCTTTAGCTCTGGGGTGAACCATGGTGCCGATGGTTTTTTATCCAAAAGGTTATCCGGTGTTGGGTGGCTATTAGCTGTAGATAGTTCTGAGTATTCCTTGAGGGTGTTGTTCCAGTTGTCAACCATGTCATTGATGTTGTCCGATGGTTGGGTCAGTTTTGGGAGGACGATGTTCATGATTTCTTCTTTGTCAAATGGTTTGAATCGTCTGTGGTTTGCAGGAGCACGTTTCATAGTGTGGCTGACTGATTTTAGCTGTACTGGCACATTGAATGATAGGAGGCTATGGTCAGACCAGGGAACTGGGGTGATTTGCTGTCTAAGTTATGCAGATCATTATCTGGATAGTGGCACTGAAAACTGATGCTATTCGGACGTCAATGCTGCACCCTGACTCCTCCCTTAGATCGTCCTGACTACTCCCGTGGATTACCCTAGATAATGCCGCTAAAAATCATTAACTGGCCACAATTAACACCATTTATCTAGGAGTGAAGGAGTAGCCTAATGGTTAGAGCACAAGCTTAGGAACCAAGAGACCAGCGTTTGGTTCCAACCAGCTGACATTGGACAAGTCAATCAATTTTCTATTGCCGCCAGAAAAAATAAAGTCCAAGTTATCAATGGCCCTCTTTACTCTACATTATCAAGTTTAAGTTACAATGCAAACTGCTTTGACTGAAATGATAAAGTAGTATAAAAAACCTGTTAAGTAAATAAATTTATCCAGTTAGTATGTGCCACTAACCTGATAAATAGCTTTCCTGTAGTTACTAACATGCACTAAGGGAATAACGCATGATATTTACCAAATAACATGCATTAGAAAGCAAAAACTATGCATTAATTTACCCTGATGCATTTTAGTTTATGTGAGGCGTGCTATGATCTTACCCGGAGGAGTAACCCGATGGTTAGGGTAGCACAGTAAGACCCAAGAAAGCACAGTTTGAATCCCATTGCTGTTCATTGTGACCCTGGACAGGTTACTTAACCCTCCATTGCCTCAGGTATAAAGAGATAGTAAACCCTCTGAAATTGTACCTTGAATTTCCCGACAAAGGCATGAGATAGATCCAATTTCCCTTCCTCACATAAAGCAGCTTACATTTAACCTCACAAGCAGCATTATTTCTGGAAATGTAACGCAAGCTGTGAACTGGTATTATTTTCCGACCTGGAGCATCAGGCCACCAAGATGAGGCTAACCTGTCCTGGGCACTCCCCAGCCAGTCAGGTTTTCAGGATATTCACAATGAATATGCATGAGAGAGATTTGCATATATTGTCTTGCGATTCACGAGACTTCAGCTGGGACAGAAGAGCGCCCAGCCCCTGGAGCACAAGGCACCGTGGTAAATCAGCTTAATCGTAAATTTGCATTGCTGCCTCGGTGGGCCTGACAGGGGTGACCCCCCTCCTGGCTGGCACCTGGGTGGGCTGCACCCACCACCCACTCTCGGTCTGCCAGTGACCACAGGTGCAGTTTCTACCAGCCACTAATGTGGCAGTAAATGCAGCCATGCTAACTGTACCATTGACCGTGAGCCTGCACAAATCACAGTGTGCCGTCAATGCCCACTCTCTGTCCCCTACCCTACCCAGTCTTTGCTCAACCCGTGCTAAGCGGTTAGCATGGTATTTTTACTGCAGCTGCATTTTTGGCATGTGGTAACGGTTACTGCAGGCATGTAAACCCCATGCTAATCCCTTCGCACACATTAATACTGTAAATATGCTCCCTTGTGAGACTGAATAACGCAGCTTATGAGACTCTATGCAAGTTGCTAGCCTGCGATGTTGAGTTGCTGCATGTAGAGTTTACTGTAGCTTAGTAACTCCACCTCCCCCCCCCCAACAGGTAAATGGATTTTGAAAACTGCCCTCATGATCTGAGAAGTGTAGTACCAGTTTTACAGATTTTTTATTTTATTTTATTTAACAGGCTTTTTTATACTGCTTTATCATTTCAGTCAAAGCAGTTTACATTGCAACTTAAACTTGGTAATGCACATTAAACAGGGACATAATAATTTGGCTTTTTCTGAGGCAGTGGAGGGGGTAAATGATGAGTTGTCCATGAATTTATGCTCAAAATTACTTGGGATGTGCTTCCGTTTATCAATGGCATGAAAACATCTATATGCCATTTTCAAAACACTGAATGTTTTCATTTTAATAAACACATGTTAAAATCAATTAGCATGCATTAAAATTATCTAACACTTTGCTAACTGGTTTTAGCATGTCTTAAAATGAAAAACAAAAAAGAGACTGAATGCCTCAGGGCCACCTGTTTCTCATAAACGTAACCCATCACTAGCTCTACTGGTGCCCCCTCAACCTCTAAACCCAGTCTTCCAGTTCATAACCCAACTCTGGCTTCCCAACCCCTCCCACCCAATCTTTGGAACTTATTTCCCAGTGTTTCCCATTTCTGGATACCCCCCCCCCCACTCCACCCCCTTCCCGGACTGCTCCAAATTACTTCAAGGATTCCCCTAGTCCCAATGGAGCAGGAATGATCGACAATCATTTTTGCTCTGTGACACTATACTTATTCCGGCTTTCAACCCTGGGGATCTATGGGAAAGGTCCTGGAAGGGGTCCAGGAGGATAGGGAGTAGGGGATGGGGAAAGGGGTCCAGGAGGATGCAGGGGGTGGGGGAAGGGTCCAGGAGAATGCAGGGGATGGGATACACTGGGGGAAGGACACACTGAAGGGGGTTGGCAAAGATAGCATGGGGACAGGATTTGGAGGTTGGAGCAAGGTTATAATTCAGGAGTAGAGCTAGGAGTCAGAAAGGACCAGCTTTGGAGGCTGGTTGGGAACACTAGAAGAGCATAGATGTGTGAGATGGGGTGAAACGGTCCCAAGAGACCTTTGTATTTACAAACACCATGTGGTGCAAGAACATTCGCTCACCTTGTGCCCCCCCCCCATTTCTTTTTTTGATTTAATGCGCATCAAATGGTTTTAACATATATTTAAAAGATAAAAATGAAACAAACCCCCACAGTGGATCCATGGAATAGTCTCCCAGTGGAGGTGGTAGAGATGAGGATAGTAACTGAATTCAAAAAAGCATGGGACCAACACAGAGGATCTCTAAAGGTAAAAAGTGGACTGTTGTAGTTGTTGATATGGAAGGACAGACTAGATAGGCCATGTGGTCTTTTTCTGTCATCATGTTTCTATGTTTCTAAAAATTCTCGTTGAAACAAAACAAATGAAATTACATTTTTTGCCTACAGAATATTACAATGATTGATTTTGAGGAAGAAATTACAATTATTTTCAAGTGATTTTGAGGACAAGTTAAAAAAATAGCATGTATAATTCTCCATTTTAATTACTTTCAGGTTTGTTGGTCGACCCGGAAGCTATGCATACATTTTCCATGACTATCGAGTAGAAGAAGTAAGTAGTGTTGGCAACGAAGCCATTTTACTGAGCATTTCCTTGAAATTCCTGATAATTATAGTGTTCGACATTTCTCTCGGCTGCAGTGTGCCCCTGGAGGATGTTTGATGGAGCTCTGTATACAACTCAGTATTATCATGCTGGGAAAACAGCTCATTCAGAACAACTTGTTTGAAATTGGAATTCCGTAAGTATTTTGCACTTCCTGACTCTTTATGCTCTCTATTGCTCCAGATTAATTGAAATGTATCTAATCAAGGTGGGAATAAATCACCACTGTTTTGGTTTTGGGAATGAATCACTGTTATTGCTATACCATTTACCAACTTCAACTGCATAAATATCATTTTGTTTACTTTATTTCAGTTCTAGGTACATTGTACTTCTTTCAGCAATGGTATTTGTAAAATTGTATTTTTAACTTATTTTTACTAACTTATTTTTTAGAAGTCTACTATAGTCATACAAAAGTGCTGGTTTCTCTCCATTATAATTTAGGCAAGTGGCTCTTGACTCAATCCCCAGGACACACCCAACTAGTCATACTTTCAGGATATCCATGATCAATATGCAGGAGATAGATTTGCATACAAAAGTTGTAGTACATGGAGCTCTATTTCATATCTATTCATTGTGGATAACCTCTCTCATCAAATGATAACTCTGACCTTGCCATCTCTTTACAACTCTCAACTCTCTCCTCAAGGTGCCTCCGCCTCCGACCCCTCCCTCCCTTTCTGCCCAAACCTTGGCTGACTATTTCCATGACAAAATCCACAAGGTCACACTCCAATTCCCTATGAGGTCAGCTACTTCCCCTCTTCCCCTTCTTCACTCCCAATGTCCCCCCTTCCCCCTACCGCTGCTACCCTTTCTTCCTTCTCCATGATCTCTGAGGAGGAAACCACACACCTTCTTTCCTCCTCCAAGCTCACTACCTCCTCCTGTGATCCTGTTCCCACCCATCTCCTAAGCTCCATCTCCTCCCTTCCATCTCTCATATTCTCAACCTATCGCTCTCCACTGCAACTGTTCCTGCAGCCTTCAAGCAGGCTATGCTTATAGCTTTCCTCAAGAAACTCTCACTAGACCCTACCTGTCCTTCTAACTGTCAACTCTTCTCCCTCCTCCCCCACATTTCTAAACTACTTGAATGTGCAGTTCACTGCCATTACCTCGACTTTCTCTCCTCTCAAGCCCTTCTGGATCTTTACAATCTGACTTTCGTCCTTTACATTCTACTGAAACAGCTCCTGCCAAAGTCTCCAGTGACCTGTTCCTGGCAAAATCCAAGAGCCTTTACTCAATCCTCATCCTTCTTGATCTTTCTACTACTTTCGACACTGTTGACCACAATCTTCTCCTCGATACCTTGTCCTTACTTGGTTTTAAGGGCTCTGTGTTATCCAGGTTCTCTTCTTATCTCTCCCATTGCTCTTTCAGTGTTTGTTCTGGTGGATCCTTCTCTACTGCTACCCCACTCTCAGTTGGTGTACCCAAGGATCTGTCTTGGATCCACTCATTTTCTCTCTATATACACAGTCCCTTGGTGCACTCATCTCTTCCCATGGCTTTCAGTACCATCTTTATGATGATGACTGCCAGATGTACCTCTCTGCACCTCAAATCTCTCCAGCAATCCAGGCCAGGATCTCTGTCTGCCTTTCTTATATTGCTGCTTTTATGTCTCACCGCCACTTGAAATTGAACATGGCCAAAACTGAGCTTCTTATTTTCCCCCCTAAACCCTCTTCTTCCCTTTCTCCTTTCTAATTCTCTGTGGATAACTCTCTACTCCTTCCTGTTTCCTCAGCTCGCAATCTTGGGGTTGTCTTTGACTCCCCTCTCTACTTCTCCAAACACATCCAAGTGATAGCTAAAACTTGCTGTTTCTTTCTCTATAACATTAGTAAAATTTGCCCACTCCTGTCTGAACACACTACTAAGACACTTATCCACTCTTTAGTCACTGCAATCTAGACGATTGTAACCTACTCCTTGCTGGTCTTCTTCTGAATCATCTCTCTCCCCTTCAATCTGATTGCTGCACAGCTAATCTTCCGTCAGTCTTGTCATGCTCATATTAGCCCTCTACTGAAGTCAATTCATTGGTTCTCTATCTGTTTCTACATCTAGTTCAAACTTTTCCTGCTGACCTATAAGTGCATTAACTCTGCAGCTCATCACTACTTTTCTACTCTTATCTCTCCCTACACCCCTCCTCGGGAACTCCGCTCTTCTGGCAAATCGCTTCTTTTTTCTTTAAATTTTTTAATTTATGAAATTTTACAATAACAATCAAGCAAAATCGCTTGTACAGAAAACAACAACTTGCAAAGTAACCAATCAGTACAAAGAAAAGAAATCTTGGGAATCATACATACAAGTGCATAGTTAGCCCACAATAATGGGGGGGTCAGCCAGGAAAACAAGATACAAGGATAAGTGGATCCTTGATCCAAAAGGAAAATTAATCAGGAGTAAAGACAGAGGCGTGGGACAGAGATATACCAATAATGATGAGAACAATCACTGAGGAGAAGTCGTCACAATCCGAGAACTAATAAACAATGATAACTCTTCAGGCTGAAAAAATACATACTTCCTATCCTTAAAAGAAATAATACATTTACATGGAAATCTCAATATAAATGAAGCACCAATCTGAACCGCACCCGGTCTCAGCAACAAAAAAGCCCTCTGCCGTTTCTGAGTCTCCCTTGAGACGTCAGGGAACATCACAGCCCTCTTCCCCATAAATAGCATTGAACGTTTCTTAAAATATAATTTTAATATCCAATCTCTATCTGATGAAATCGCAAAAGTTACTAACATTGTGGAGACAGTTAAATCATCTTCCTTAGGTGAATGCAAAAGAGCAGAAACATCCAGAACATCCATATCTATAGCACCCTCAACTAACTTTCCTTCCTTTTTACCCTGAGGTAGGAAATAAGCTTTTACTACTGGGGGAATTAATTCAGATGGAACATTTAAAACTTCCTGCATATATTTTTTAAATACTTCAATCGAGGACAAAGATGGTATCATAGGAAAATTCAACAGACGAATATTAGAAGCTCTCACTTCATTCTCTAAATTTTCCAATTTCATTCTTACTGAAATATTGTCCTTCATAAGAGAATCATTCACTAATGACAACTGAGTCATTTGCTGTTCCCCAGCATCCATCTTCAAATGAAGGTTAGCCAACTCTCCCTGGACACCAAAAGACACAGTTTCTAACTTTTCCAACCGCTGCGTTGTTAACTCAATTTGCTTGCTAACAGCTGAGGAAAGCTGTGAAATTGCTTCCCAAATTGTCTCTAGGGATATCTCTTTGGGGCGGTGCAGAAAAGTACCTTTAGCAATATCAGCCGTCAAAAGAAATGACTTCACTTCGAATCCTTCAACTCTGCGAGATGACAAATCCACCCCCAAGTTTGAAGACGGGACCATATCCACAGCCGACATCTCCAGGGCTGCTCTCCGGGGCTTTCTTCCAACGAGGCCCGCACAACAAATGCAGCACCTCCCTCTCCGGGGGGGGGGCAGCCTCTCCTCTCGCAGGAAGAGGCACCGGGCAGGTCCCGCGTGGGGGAGGAAGCCGCTCATCAGGGGAGAGAGACACCTCCAGGGCAGGCAACGGCAGAGCCACTACATCCGCCGTCGCAGCGCCCGCTCTAATCTCCCGCTTCTGCATCTCTGTCAGCTGGACGAAACGATCCATTGAACCCTTGGAATCGGCAGGTAAAGGCTCCGTGGGAGGAACCTTTGATTTGCCTTTACGTTTAGGCATGTTCAGCTCAAACGCTCACGCTGCCATCTTACTGGCAAATCGCTTCTACCTGTTCCATCTCTTCTATTGCTAACTCTAGACATTGTTCATTTCACCTTGCTGCTCCTTATGCCTGGAACAAGCTAACTGAATCTGTATGTCAGGCGTCTTCTCTGGCCCTTTTCAAATCCAAGCTGAAAACTCACCTCTTCCCTGCCACTTTCGGATCTTGACTCAGCTGATCTCCTTTATATTTCCTTACCATTCCCCCTAGATGTAGCCCATCTCTATAGCTACTGTGTTGTCTGCCTTGTCTAGATTGTAAGCTTTGATGAGCAGTGACCATCTTTTACATGTGTCTGTGCAACATCTCCCCTTCCCTTCTGTAACCCCCAGGTGTGCAGCATCTTGTAGCACTATAAAAATCATCAGTACTTGTGGTTGTAGTTGTCAATTCCCAAGAACCACTAAACTAATCCTTCTTGTCTATTACTATTTTTCATTTCTACACTGTTGCTAAGGAACTACAGTCATAGATAGATTCAGTTTATTAATGTTCATTAACCTGTTACTTCATTTTAAGAGCATTGCAAGTAAATAGGCCCCACTGTAGCTTGCATTATAATCACATTAGCATGTGATAACAGGTTAACACACTGGTAAATAAAGCCCTAAGTTTGTAGCAAATTGACTAACCTGTAAAAACTTCACAATTTCATTGAATTGCTCATTGAACTTCTTTGGAAGAAAAATCCAAAATATCCAAATAAATCGGAAACTCCACTTAGGGTTTTCCAAAACTCTGAAGCAGATTTCAGCAGATCACATTTCCTCTTCCCTTCTGTACGACCCTTAGTCCAACATCTCTCCTCCCTGCTCCTCCCATAACTCAATATTTCCAGCACCTCCCCTTCCCTTCCATATCCCCCAGGTGTGCAACATCTCCCCTTCCCTTCCATATCCCCCAGGTGTGCAGCATCTCCCCTTCCCTTCCATATCCCCCAGGTGTGCAGCATCGCCCCTTCCCTTTTAAATCCCCCAGGTGTGCAGCATCTCTCCTTCCCTTCTATATCCCCCAGGTGTACAACATCTCCCCTTCCCTTCTATATCCCCCAGGTGTGCAGCATCTCTCCTTCCCTTCCATATCCCCCAGGTGTGCAACATCTCTCCTTCGATCTGTATCCCCCAGGTGTGCAGCATCTCCCCTACTCTTCTATATCCCCCAGGTGTGCAACATCTCTCCTTCCCTTCCATATCCCCCAGGTGTGCAGCATCTCCCCTTCCCTTCTATATCCACCAGGTGTGCATCATCTCCCCTTCCCTTCCATATCCCCCAGGTGTGCATCATCTCCCCTTCCCTTCCATATCCCCCAGGTGTGCAGCATCTCCCCTTCCCTTCTATATCCCCCAGGTGTGCAACATCTCTTCTTCCCTTCCATATCCCCCAGGTGTGCAGCATCTCCCCTTCCCTTCCATATCCCCCAGGTGTGCAGCATCTCCCCGTCCCTTCCATATCCCCCAGGTGTGCAGCATCTCCCCTTCCCTTCTATATCCACCAGGTGTGCATCATCTCCCCTACTCTTCTATATCCCCCAGGTGTTCAGCATCTCCCCTTCCCTTCTATATCCCCCAGGTGTGCAACATCTCTCCTTCCCTTCCATATCCCCCAGGGTGTGCAGCATCTCCCCTACTATTCTATATCCCCCAGGTGTGCAACATCTCCGCTTCCCTTCTATATCCCCCAGGTGTGCAGCATCTCCCCTTCCCTTCTATATCCCCCAGGTGTGCAGCATCTTCCCTACCCGTCTATATCCCCCAGGTGTGCAGCATCTCCCCTTCCCGTCTATATCCCCCAGGTGTGCAGCATCTACCCTACCCGTCTATATCCCCCAGGTGTGCAGCATCTCCCATTCCCTTCCATATCCCCCAGGTGTGCAGCATCTCCCCTTCTCTTCTATATACCCCAAGTGTGCAGCATCTCCCCTTCCCTTCTATATCCTCCAGGTGTGCAACATCTCTTCTTCCCTTCCATATCCCCCAGGTGTGCAACATCTCCCCTTCCCTTCTATATCCTCCAGGTGTGCAACATCTCTTCTTCCCTTCCATATCCCCGAGGTGTGCAGCATCTCCCCTTCCCTTCCATATCCCCCAGGTGTGCAGCATCTCCCCTTCTCTTCTATATACCCCAAGTGTGCAGCATCTCCCCTTCCCTTCTATATCCTCCAGGTGTGCAACATCTCTTCTTCCCTTCCATATCCCCCAGGTGTGCAGCATCTCCCCTTCCCTTCTATATCCCCCAGGTGTGCAGCATCTCCCCTTCCCTTCTATATCCACCAGGTGTGCATCATCTCCCCTTCCCTTCCATATCCCCCAGGTGTGCATCATCTCCCCTTCCCTTCCATATCCCCCAGGTGTGCAGCATCTCCCCTTCCCTTCTATATCCCCCAGGTGTGCAACATCTCTTCTTCCCTTCCATATCCCCCAGGTGTGCAGCATCTCCCCTTCCCTTCCATATCCCCCAGGTGTTCAGCATCTCCCCTTCCCTTCCATATCCCCCAGGTGTGCAGCATCTCCCCTTCCCTTCCATATCCCCCAGGTGTGCAACATCTCCCCTTCCCTTCTATATCCCCCAGGTGTGCAGCATCTCCCCTTCCCTTCTATATCCACCAGGTGTGCATCATCTCCCCTTCCCTTCCATATCCCCCAGGTGTGCATCATCACCCCTTCCCTTCCATATCCCCCAGGTGTGCAACATCTCTTTTTCCCTTCCATATCCCCCAGGTGTGCAGCATCTCCCCTTCATTTCCATATCCCCCAGGTGTGCAGCATCTCCCCTTCCCTTCCATATCCCCCAGGTGCGCAGCATCTCCCCTTCCCTTCTATATCCACCAGGTGTGCATCATCTCCCCTTCCCTTCCATATCCCCCAGGTGTGCATCATCTCCCCTTCCCTTCCATATCCCCCAGGTGCGCAGCATCTCCCCTTCCCTTCTATATCCACCAGGTGTGCATCATCTCCCCTACTCTTCTATATCCCCCAGGTGTTCAGCATCTCCCCTTCCCTTCTATATCCCGCATGTATGCAGCATCTCCCCTTCCCTTCTATATCCCTCAGGTATGCACCATCTCCCCTTCCCTTCTATATCCACCAGGTGTGCAGCATCTCCGCTTCCCTTCCATATCCCCCAGGTGTGCATCATCTCCCCTTCCCTTCTATATCCCCCAAGTGTGCAGCATCTCCCCTTCCCTTCTATATCCTCCAGGTGTGCAACATCTCTTCTTCCCTTCCATATCCCCCAGGTGTGCAACATCTCCCCTTCCCTTCTATATCCTCCAGGTGTGCAACATCTCTTCTTCCCTTCCATATCCCCCAGTTGTGCAGCATCTCCCCTTCCCTTCCATATCCCCCAGGTGTGCAGCATCTCCCCTTCTCTTCTATATACCCCAAGTGTGCAGCATCTCCCCTTCCTTTCTATATCCTCCAGGTGTGCAACATCTCCCCTTCCCTTTCATATCCCCCAGGTGTGCACCATCTCCCCTTCCCTTCCATATCCCCCAGGTGTGCATCATCTCCCCTTCCCTTCTATATCCCCCAGGTGTGCAGCATCTCTTCTATATCCACCAGGTGTGCAGCATCTCCGCTTCCCTTCCATATCCCCCAGGTGTGCATCATCTCCCCTTCCCTTCTATATCCCCCAAGTGTGCAGCATCTCCCCTTCCCTTCTATATCCTCCAGGTGTGCAACATCTCTTCTTCGCTTCCATATCCCCCAGGTGTGCAACATCTCCCCTTCCCTTCTATATCCTCCAGGTGTGCAACATCTCTTCTTCCCTTCCATATCCCCCAGGTGTGCAGCATCTCCCCTTCCCTTCCATATCCCCCAGGTGTGCAGCATCTCCCCTTCTCTTCTATATACCCCAAGTGTGCAGCATCTCCCCTTCCTTTCTATATCCTCCAGGTGTGCAACTTCTCTTCTTCCCTTCCATATCCCCCAGGTGTGCAGCATCTCCCCTTCCCTTCTATATCCCCCAGGTGTGCAGCATCTCCCCTTCCCTTCTATATCCACCAGGTGTGCATCATCTCCCCTTCCCTTCCATATCCCCCAGGTGTGCAGCATCTCCCCTTCCCTTCTATATCCCCAGGTGTGCAACATCTCTTCTTCCCTTCCATATCCCCCAGGTGTGCAGCATCTCCCCTTCCCTTCCATATCCCCCAGGTGTGCAGCATCTCCCCTTCCCTTCCATATCCCCCAGGTGTGCAGCATCTCCCCTTCCCTTCTATATCTACCAGGTGTGCATCATCTCCCCTACTCTTCTATATCCCCCAGGTGTGCAGCATCTCCCCTTCCCTTCTATATCCACCAGGTGTGCATCATCTCCCCTTCCCTTCCATATCCCCCAGGTGTGCATCATCTCCCCTTCCCTTCCATATCCCCCAGGTGTGCAACATCTCTTCTTCCCTTCCATATCCCCCAGGTGTGCAGCATCTCCCCTTCCCTTCCATATCCCCCAGGTGCGCAGCATCTCCCCTTCCCTTCTATATCCACCAGGTGTGCATCATCTCCCCTTCCCTTCCATATCCCCCAGGTGTGCATCATCTCCCCTTCCCTTCCATATCCCCCAGGTGCGCAGCATCTCCCCTTCCCTTCTATATCCACCAGGTGTGCATCATCTCCCCTACTCTTCTATATCCCCCAGGTGTTCAGCATCTCCCCTTCCCTTCTATATCCCGCATGTATGCAGCATCTCCCCTTCCCTTCTATATCCCTCAGGTATGCACCATCTCCCCTTCCCTTCTATATCCACCAGGTGTGCAGCATCTCCCCTTCCCTTCCATATCCCCCAGGTGCGCAGCATCTCCCCTTCCCTTCTATATCCACCAGGTGTGCATCATCTCCCCTTCCCTTCTATATCCCCCAGGTGTGCATCATCTCCCCTTCCCTTCTATATCCCCCAGGTGTGCACCATCTCCCCTTCCCTTTCATATCCCCCAGGTGTGCACCATCTCCCCTTCCCTTCCATATCCCCCAGGTGTGCATCATCTCCCCTTCCCTTCTATATCCCCCAGGTGTGCAGCATCTCTTCTATATCCACCAGGTGTGCAGCATCTCCGCTTCCCTTCCATATCCCCCAGGTGTGCATCATCTCCCCTTCCCTTCTATATCCCCCAGGTGTGCCTCCCTTCCATATCCCCCAGGTGTGCATCATCTCTCCTTCCCTTCCATATCCCCCAGGTGTGCTACATCTCTCCTTCCCTTCCATATCCCCCAGGTGTGCATCATCTCCCCTTCCCTTCTATATCCCCCAGGTGTGCATCATCTCCCCTTCCCTTCCATATCCCCCAGGTGTGCATCATCTCTCCTTCCCTTCCATATCCCCCAGGTGTGCATCATCTCTCCTTCCCTTCCATATCCCCCAGGTGTGCAGCATCTCCCCTTCCCTTCCATATCCCCCAGGTGTGCAGCATCTTCCCTACCCATCTATATCCCCCAGGTGTGCAACATCTCTCCTTCCCTTCCATATCCCCCAGGTGTGCAGCATCTCCCCTTCCCTTCCATATCCCCCAGGTGTGCAGCATCTTCCCTACCCGTCTATATCCCCCAGGTGTGCACCTTCTCCCCTTCCCTTCCATATCCCCCAGGTGTGCAACATCTCTCCTTCCCTTCCATATCCCCCAGGTGTGCAGCATCTCCCCTTCCCTTCCATATCCCCCAGGTGTGCAGCATCTCCCCTTCCCTTCTATATGCCCCAAGTATGCACCATCTCCCCATCTTTACCCTTCCCCCTTTCATGTGACCAGCATATCTTCTCTTCATTTCTTACCTGGGCTGTGTTCTCTCTGCCACCGCCACCCTCCTCAGGCTAGCTTGAGAAGCAAAGGAAAAGCAGCTGCAGGCACACACAGCAGGGAGGCCACGTTCTGCCCCTCCAAACTTCATATTTGGGTGAGACGGGGCAGGGCACACCATTTACTAAGTGCACCATTAACTAAGAAGTCATAACAAAGGGGGCCACCGGACAATTTATTAAGAATACAGACACCTGGTGATATTCCCCGGAGGCTTCTTATTTCCCCTGTGATGTTTTTGAGTCCAGAAATGAAACTGGATATTCAGCCCTGGAGTCTTTCCAAGGTCCAGCGCTGAATATTTGGTCTCACTGCTGACAGATTGATCTGGTCCGTGGCAATATTCGGGCATTAACTGGATAGCAAAGTCACATAACGTTAGGATAGCCACTGACCAGTCCTCACTTTATTTGGTTAGTCAACCAGTTAATGGGCTGAAAATCGCCAGTAAACATATAGGGGCCATGACCGCCCCAGCCTTGCCGATGGACCACCATGGCACTATCCGAGGATATTCAGCCACACTTGCCAGCTGATGCTACTGAATAGCAGGTTCAGTCAGGTTGATGTGTTTTGAAAATCCTACAAACTGCATAAACCTCTTTGAATATCGGGCTCATAGTTTTTAGTTCATAAACATTACTGGAAACATTTGCACAAAGACCCTTTACAGATGCTGTGTAGATTTACAAATTGCACTGCTGCTCTGCAATACTTAAAACATGGGAGACAATCCGTAGCAAATGAATTTGCAATTGTTAATCTCACAAAATTTATCAAATGTGGTTTAGCAGAAAATGAGATCTTAATACAGCATTCTATTAAAACCCCCTTCCCCACATCCAACAACCATTTAGAACCATGGGTGGCCAGTTCTGAGTGCTTTAGGACTTAGATTCCTGCTTCCAATTTCTTCAAGGGTCACACCATATGTGCTAATACTTCAAGCTTCCATGACAAACCAGATTTCATGCGCTGTCTAATCAGATTGTACACAATAATAAGTTTGAGACGGACATGTTAGGGATAACATTTTTTTCCCCAGAAGGGCCTGGAAAGCATACTTTGCTTAAAGCTAGCATTAGAAAATGAATAAGCGTATGGCGTATGAAAATAAATGGGGATGGAAAGAAATCCACTTTTCTCTAACAATGAGGATTGATAACCAAACAAATAAGGGGCCTATTTACTGCAGCGCACTTAGGTTTTGTGTCGTATGTGCATTTCCTGCAAAAGTTACTATGCTAAGTGCAAAACCTCTGCAGTAGCTGTTTCCTGGCATTTTTGGGAGGGCAGCTATGCAGCTCATACACAGCAAAGTTAGCTACCATACGTTAAGGGCGCATCAACTAATGCAGAATGCAGTTAGCGATCCCTCTTGAGAGGTAGCTAACTGCATCATTTATCTACCGCATCAAAATGTAACACGCAGTAATGATTTCTGTGTTAACTGCAAGGCATAGTCACCGGCCATGCCACATCCCCCAGTGGCGATTTCACATTAGCTGTTTAATGCGGCAGTTAATGCATGCTAGCAATTAATGGGGCATCAGCAAATGCAGCTTGGTAAATAGGCCCCACAATGTGTTATGAGTATCAGGACTGGTCTGTACTTATAGGCCACAAGATAAAAGCACTGATGTGAAATCCTGCCAATTTTCAATACTTGAGGGTGAGCCCATGAAAGATGCTTCTTTCTTTGTGACACGTGGCGGTTTATGATGGAAAATGTTGCTGTCTAATATGTGCAGTATTGAAATATACACTGTATGGCATTAGCAGATGGGTGAAACTGAGGAGACTTTATTACTTGTCAAGCATAGGAAACTTTCTGAAGAGTTCACCAAAAGAAACAAAGGGGCGTGATTATTAAAGTCTGTTAGATTTTGCTCTTAACGCACATTGAGAATCTAAATCAAAGTGTGTTAGGTGCAAGACAAGGCCTACAGGGATATAGTCCTGAAGTCCCACCTCCAGTCTGGCAACATCCCTGTTGCCATGGAGGAGAGAGGTCACGTGATAGGAGAGCATCACCCTGGTGTGGCAGGAAGTGATCCTGTAACTAGGACCTGTCCTCCAGGTGATGTAAAACCCTCTCGCACCGGGGGAAGTTTCTCCAGGGCCATGTGCCCATGACGGAAGGGTTATGACATCCGTTATAGTTGGTGATTCGATCATTAGGCATGTAGATAGCTGGGTGGCTGGTGGACATGAGGATCGCCTGGTAACATACCTGCCTGGTGCGAAGGTAGCAGACCTCACGTGCCACCTAGATAATGTCTTAGATAGTGCTGGGGTGGAGTCTGCTGTCTTGGTACATGTCAGTACCAATGACATAGGAAAATGTGGTAGGGAGGTTCTGGAGGTTAAATTTAGGCTTTTAGGTAGGAAGTTGAAATCCAGAACTTCCATGGTAGCATTCTTCGAAATGCTTCCCATTCCACGCGCAGGACCCAAAAGGCAGGCAGAGCTCCGGAGTCTCAATGCGTGGATGAGACAATGGTGCAGAGATGAGGGTTTTGGATTTGTTAGGAACTGGGGAACATTCTGGGGAAAGGAGGGGCTCTTCCGAAGGGATGGGCTTCACCTTAACCGGGATGGAACCAGGCTGCTGGCATTATCCTTTAAAAAGGAGATAGAGCAGCTTTTAAACTAGATAATAGGGGAAATCCGACAGGCGCCCAAGAGCGTATGGTTCAGAAGAATGTATCCTTGAAGGATACTACCAAATGCAGAGAGGTTCCAAAAAAGAGTAAAGTAGCCCAAATGCCCTCGAGTATGGAGCAGACAGAGCTTAAAGATCCCAAATTACACATGCCTACCAATAGCCAGATTAATATCAATAAAATACAGTCTCTAAAATGCTTGTATACAAATGCTAGAAGTCTAAAAAATAAGATGGGAGATTTAGAATATATAGCACTAAATGAGAGGTTAGATATGATTGGAATATCAGAGACATGGTGGAAGGAGGACAACCAGTGGGACACTGTGATAACTGGGTACAAACTATATCGTATTGATAGAGCTGATCAAATTGGTGGAGGGGTTGTGCTATATGTTAGAGAGGGCATTGAGTCAGAAAGGATTAAAGTTTTGCAGGAAACAAAATTTGCTGTAGAATCTCTATGGATTAAAATTCCATATAAAAAGGGGAAGATGATGGCAGTGGGGGGTGTACAATCGACCGCCTGGCCAGAATGAACAAATAGATGATGAAATGCTCAAAGAAATCAAGGAAGTTAACAAAAGTTACAGCGCAGTAATAATAATGGGTGATTTCAATTACCCCGGAATTGACTGGGTCAATGTCACAGCAGGACATGCTAGGGAGATAAAGTTCCTAGATGAAATAAATGACTGCTTCTTGGAGCAGCTGGTTCATGAACCGACCAGAGGGGAAGCCATATTAGACCTAGTCCTTAGTGGAATACCAGATCTAGTGCAAGAGATAAGGGTGTTGGGGCCACTTGGCAATAGTGATCATAGCATGATCGCATTTGATTTAATTAGTGGAGGAGGGATAGTAAGGAAATCCACAGTGCTACCTTTTAACATTTGAAAGGGAGACTAAGATAAAATGAGGAAAATAGTTAAGAAAAAACTAAAAGGAGCAGTTCCAAAGCTTAAAGACTTACATCAAGCTTGGGTGTTGTTGAAAAATACTATCTTGGAAGCCCAGACCAGCTGTATTCCACGCTTTAAGAAAAGTGGAAGGAAGTCCAAAAATCTTCCAGCATGGTTTAAAGGTGAGGTCAGAGAGGCTGTTGTTGCTAAAAAAGCATCTTTCAGGAAATGGAAAAAAGAGACAAACGATGAAACCTGGAAAAAGCACAAGCACTGGCAAGTCAAATGCAAGGCATTGATAAGGCAGGCAAAAGGAGAATTTGAGAAGCTTGCTGCGGAAGGAAAAACATGAAATTAAGACTTTTTCAAGTACATTCATAGCAAAAAACCTGTGAGAGAGCCAGTTGGTCCATTAGATGATAGAGGGGTTAAAGGGGCACTAAGAAGCGACAAGGCGATAGCGGAGAGACTGAATGAATTCTTTGCTTCAATCTTTACTGAGGAAGATGTAGGGATGTTACCCATGACTGAAGTGATATTTAAAGGTGTGGAAGAATTGAAGGAAATATCGATACATCGGGAAGATGTATTACAACTATTAGATAAACTGAACAGCAGCAAATCACCTGGGCCGGATGGTATAAATCCAAGGGTGTTAAAAGAACTGAAATATGAGATTGCAGACCTGCTATTAGTAATCTGTGAATTTTCATTAAAATTATCTGTAATACCTGAAGAATGGAGGATTGCCAATGTAATGCTAATTTTTAAAAAGAGTTCCAGGGGTGATCCAGGAAACTACAGACCAGTGAGCCTGACGTCAGTACTGGTAAAAATGGTAGATACCATCATAAAGAACAAAATTACTCAGCATGTAGATAGTCATGGCCTAATGGAAGACAGCCAACATGGCTTTAGACAAAGAAGATCTTGTCTTACTAATCTGTTATGTTTTTTTGAAGGTGTGAATAAACAGGTAGACAAAGGTGAGTCGGTTGATATTGTGTATCTGGACTTTCAGAAAGCCTTTGACAAGGTCCCTCATCAGAGACTTTTGGCAAAACTAAAGAGTAATGGGATAGGAGGCACTGTACTATTGTGGATCAGGAACTGGTTAAAAGATAGAAAGCAGAGGGTAGGGCTAAATGGCCAATTTTCCCTATGGAGAATGGTGAATAGTGGTGTACCCCAGGGATCTGTGCTGGGTCCGCTGCTTTTTGACATATTCATATATGACATGGAAAAGGGAACAACGAGTGAGGTTATCAAATTTGCAGATAACACAAAACTATTTAAAGTTGTTAAAACCGAAGAGGATTGTGCAAAATTGCAAGAGGATCCTGATAAATTGGAAGACTGGGCATCCAAATGGCAGATGAAATTTAATGTGGATAAGTGCAAAGTTATGCACCTAGGGAAGAACAACCCAAACTATGGTTACACGATGCAAGGTTCCACATTAGGAACCACCACCCAGGAAAAAGATTTAGGCATCATTGTGGATAACATGTTAAAACCCTCGGCTCAGTGTGCAGCAGCTGCCAAGAGAGCAAATAGAATGCTAGGTATGATAAGGAAAGGAATGGAAAATAAAACAAAAGATATCATAATGCCTCTATATCGTTCCATGGTGAGACCGCACATTGACTATTGTGTGCAATTTTGGTCGCCGTATCTTAAAAAGGATATAGCGATTTTAGAAAAGGTTCAGAGAAGAGCCACCAAAATGGTAAAGGGGATGGAAGGATACTCCTATGAAGAAAGGCTAAAAAGGTTAGGGCTCTGTAACCTGGAAAAGAGACGACTGAGGGGAGATATGATAGAGGTCTATAAATTATTGAACGGAGTGGAACAGGTAAACGTAGATCGATTGTTTACGTTATCAGAATATAGAAAGACTAGGGGACATGCAATGAAGCTACAGGGTAAACTATTTAAGACTAATAAAAAAAATATTTTTTCACTCAACGTGTAATCAAACTCTGGAATTTGTTACCGGAGGATGTAGTAAAGGCCGTTAGTGTAGCTGGGTTTAAAAAAGGTTTGGATAAGTTCCTGGAGGAAAGGTCCATAAACCATTATTAAGAAGGGACCCAGGATATCATTGCTTGACCCAGTACAAGCATTGTGGAACCTGTGTCTTTTGGGGAAACTGCTAGGTACGTATGACCTAGATTGGCCACTGTTGGAAGCAGGATACTGGGCTTGATGGACCTTGGTCTGACCCAGTATGGCATATCTTATGTTCTTAAACAACTGCACCATGCTAATTATTGGGACCATAGCCAGTATGTGCCCAGCAGTTACCGCACAGGCAAGTCCCTTAGTGCATGTTCCAGCCCTTGGTAATTAATAGTGCTTTTCTTTTCTTTTTCTCTTTTACCATAATGACTGTTTTCTTGCAAAAATAAACATACAGCATGTGGTAAATGCAGTGAACATGTCCAGCATTGGCCCTGTATTTAGCGCAAACGGCAGACAAATACATTACAGGAACCACTTTACATGGATTCTGTACATAAATAAGTAGCTTATAAATTTACAAAATAAATACGTGGAAGCTAATTCAGACAGGGTCACGTCTGGACCGTCCGGATGTTCAAAAAATGGATGGGGCCAATGTGTACCCGATTCTACAACAGCGGGAGCTATACATTCCCATGGTTGCAGAATTAGGACATTTAAACAGCCCGGCATGCCTCCGATTCTGCCATGGGGAACACTCAGCCCGCTGCCCGTCCAGCCCTCCCAATGCTCCGATTGTTGTGCCAGTGCCGTGGCGTCCCATTGCATGGCACCTGCATATCCAGCCAGAGGACCTGGATCACCAGACCCCAAGCTGCCCAACCCATGGCATGATTCCCCATTGCGAAGGTCAGGCGCCTGTGCACTCCCATGGTGGCGCAAAGGGCTCAGGGTGGCTGCAGACATCAATTAGTGGGACGCCTGGCACTTCTTCCACCTTCAAGATGCAATAAGCTGGGCGTCAAAGTGGCTGCTTTGGATGTACAGAGCCCTGACATGAATAGGCCCTGTACGTCTGAGTGCTTTGGCCCACCCCCGCTCTGTCCCCTTTCTGCTTCTGTCCTGCCCCCTCATGCCCCTATCTGTGTTCCCCACACAATGGCCCAGTACGCGTGGGGAACAGGAAGATCTGAATATGGCTCTGTTCCTAAACAGGGATTGGATGTCCAACCCCACTATTCGCGGTGTTGCAGTTGAAGCTATTCTAATGATAATATTAGCAATTGAAACCTAAAATACCTTTTCATGTGCTGTGAATTGAAGGAAATAATATATTTATTTATTTATTTAGCTTTTCTTCTATACCGCACTATTCACATCAGTGCGGTGTACATTCAACATAACATTATACATGCAGTTGAACCGCATTGTATTTACATTGAACAGAAGCAATAAACCTGGATATAACTAGGGGTAACTATCTACAAATTATTTACATTGATGCATATATTCTCTGGCTCTGGTCTATTTGGGCTGGGGAAAATTGGGCTAGCTATCCTTTTTCTTGTTGGGTATATTTATTAGGGTGCTGTAGGTGACTGGTCAGAGCACCTGCTGCTTGATTTCTACAGCTGATTTCATGGTAGTATCTTGTGAACAGATGATGCTTCAGCGCTTTCCTGAATTGGGTCATTAGTGATGTTTCGCATGTCTGTGGGGAGGACATTCCAGGCTCTAGGTGCGTAGATCATGAAAGCCCTGTTGGTCGTTGTCTTTGTGCATTTTGTCATTGCTTTTGGGATTACCAATGTGTTTGTCATTGTGGACCTTCTGGTTCTGTTAGGAGGTACGGTGTGAATCATCTGGCTGATGGATGTGGGGGGCTGGTTGTTTAAAGCTTTGAAGGTCAGGACTAAGATCTTGTAATGAAGTCTGGCCTGTATAGGTAACCAATGAAAATCTTCTGGTCCTTTGTCTCCCACAAACTCCTGGACATTTTTGGTGGCAAATGGGCAATCTTTGTGATGGCCATAAATAGGAATTCTCTTAACTTCAGCTTGATAGCACTTCCTTCCAAAAAAGCTCCAAATTAGGAAGATGGAAGTAATTTAATTTCCAAAAAAAAGTCCTCTGTTGAAAAAAATTTAAGATACCATTCTTTCCGCTTCAAAATCTGTATCAAATACAATGTGTGCCTTTGAGTCAATGCTGACTCTTAGTGACCCAGAAGCTCCTGGCTTTTCTTGGCAGTGTGACCTGAAGTAGATTGCCAGGCCTTTCTCTTGAGGTAATGGAGCATTAAATAACTTGACAAAGGCCACAATGAGTGCTAATGGGAGTTGAACACTGGTCTCTTGGTTACTAAACCAGTACTCTACCATTAGGCTACATGGATGGTACTAAATTTGTACATATGGGACTTTTGATATCTTAAAGTTAATTAACTATGAGCCATGTTCAGAGTCTGAATCTTTCGGTTACATTTTCTGTCCAGTCTGTTTGCAACTACAAGGTCTTCCTCCAAGGACCAGATGTATCAGCTTTATAATAAACATGACCACCCACAAGTCCCAGTCCCTGGGTCTCCCAACTCCGGTATATTCTTCTCTAGAACTCTGGCCTGAGAGGTTTACAAACATTTTGATCCAGAAAGAAATATTCCTACTAAGTAGACTAATTCATATGAAGATTTCATCATCCAAATTGGCATTTTAAACACACAAACCATTCCACATGGTGAAATATTTCTGGAGAGATTATGAGAACCTGACAGAACAGCGGAAGCTCAGTTTTCCTGACAGTAAGATGTCTTCCTCTGCTGCTTGCTGCTTTCTCATTGCTGTGGTTCATTCATATAGAGACCTAGTCATGTGAACTTATGTGGTGACTTTGTCTCTAGACAAATATTCATTAATTGTTACGTTTGAGACCACCAAATTCAATATTGTTTGTGATTTAAGTCATCTTAGCATCCAAGTCCTTCTAAGAAAAGGCAAGAACATTTACCCCAGATTTCTTGTTGAGTAACTTGTGACAAATGATATGCTTTCAATGCATAATTTCTCTTAACATGTTATGTTTGCACAAAAAATGCACAAAACCTTAACTTTTCTCTTGGAATAAAAAACTAGAAGTCATTATTGATTTACAGTTTCACATTATCTGTATAATTACATATTTCAAAAAGTTCCTATCTTATGAAATGCTTCAGGTTTTAATTACTTTTACTTTATTACAAATTATAAATCACACTTGATTCAAATGTGACTTTGAGGCAAAATCCATATTCAGACTTTAATTTTGGTATTAAGACCTTCAAGAGAGTATCACCCTGGTGTGGCAGGAAGTGATCCTGTAGCTGGTACTTGTCCTCCAGGTGATGTAAAACCCTCTCGCACCGAGGAGATTTCTCCAGGGCCATGTGCCCATGTGGGAAGGGTTAGGACAGCTGTTATAGTTGGTGAGTCGATCATTAGGCATGTAGATAGCTGGGTGGCTGGTGGACGTGAGGATTGCCTGGTAACATGCCTGCCTGGTGTGAAGGTAGCAGACCTCATGTGCCACCTAGACAAGGTTTTAGATAGAGCTGGGGAGGAGTCTGCTGTCTTGGTACATGTTGATACCAATGACATAGAAAAGTGTGGTAGGGAGATTCTGGAGGACAAATTTAGGCTTTTAGGTAGGAAGTTGAAATCCAGAACTTCCAGAGTAGCATTCTCAGAAATGCTTCCCGTTCCACGCACAGGACCCAAAAGTCTGGAAGAGCTCTGGAGTTTTACTGCATGGATGTGATGATGTTGCAAGGAAGAGGTTTTCGTGGAAAGATTTTTATTATTATCAATAAAGATTGGTATCAGTACAGGTGTAACAATCTTTCAGAGTCCTCCCAACCATAAAATTTGGGGGGACGACAAAAATAAGTCAAAAATCCCACAAATAACAATACATCAGAGGTATAAAACAGTGGATAAACAATCTTACCCTTACTAACAGAGATATCAAGAACTAGATACCTAGAGATGCGCATGTGAACCTACAGTGCTAGGAAAGAATTACGCATCTCATTAATTCTCCAGTAAATTGGCAGCTAAGTAATTACAATCATAACAATGAGGAATCCCATCAGATACCCCCAAATCCTCACTTAGATAGAGATTACCATAACTCCTAACTCTCTCAAAAGCTCACACAAAGTAGGAGAGCCTACTGTGTATACGTTGACCACCCACCTAAACCCCCCCTACCCACTTACCCCCCACCCTCCCCACTCTCCCCCTATAATGTCGACCTAAAGAGCAGACCCATTATGCTAATACGGAACACTTTTGAAGCAGCCCTAACCTAGATGGAACTGAATAGAACTAGTATTGGGAAACGAGTCCCGGAAGGAAGTGAGCACAAATAGTGAAGTGAGACGAGGTGTAGTGAGATAAAGTGACAAAGTGTCATGTGGGGTGGTATCCAGGTTGCAGAGTATCCAGGAAGGGGAGTGGAAGAAAGCGAGTCCAGAGATGCTCCAGCTTGTCTGGTTTCCCTCTAAGATCAGTTGTGAGTTTCTCCATTTTATAAATGTCCCACACCTTCACCATCCATTTGCTTTGAGAAGGAGCGGTAGATCTTTTCCAATAGCGGCTAATAACAGAACATGCAGCCAGCAGCATACAGTTTACCAATCTAGTTACATCTGGAGGTACAGACTCTAGATCAAAGTGCCCTAAAACACAGTAAGCCAATTCACATGGGAAAGAAACCTTCAACTTTTGAGTAATATGGGCATGAAACGTCGTCCAAAAAACTTGAAGTTTCGGGCATTCCCACCACATATGATAAAAGATGCCACGTCTACCACAAAACCTCCAACATAAAAAATCATCAGCGCGACCCCAGCAGTACAAATCAACTGGTACCACCAACATTCAGAAACAAATCCACAATTGGGTGTTAACCAGAGATAAAGAAATGGAACAAGTGTGAGAGTAATGATAAATTTCCAGGCAGAATTCATCGGACTTCCCTGAAAGAGTCTCCTCCCATTGCTTACGGAAAGCAGAAGATGGTAATGCAGATGGCAAATCCATAGATAGTGCATGGTATATGCGTACCAAAAGAGCCTTAGTATGAGGCGAATCGAATAGTGTGCATCCCAAGGATGGGGCGTACGTGATCCTGCCACTGCCAATTGGTGCTGCGCAAAACATTGTCGGAACTGGTTATATTGGAAGGGAGACAGAGAGGTACCCAGCAGTAACTCCAAGCGGTGCTTATCTAAAAAAAACGAGTGGTCATAAAGTGAAGATAGACGCAATGCCCCCTTAAAGGAACAAAAGCGGCTCCCCATGTCTCTGACAAAGGTGAAGGCCCCGAGAATTGTATAGGGTGACAGATAGAAAGGGAGGGAAGCCCTCTTATGAACTGTCCTCCATGCTTTCCACACTGGGCCAGTAAAGATATGGTTGCGAATAGCTTCTGCCTCTCGCTCCTCTTCTACAAAGGGAGCAGCAATTAAGGGAGTTGGAGTTAACCACTCCACTTCTAAACACAACCATGTAGAGGTCGCACTAGTGGACCAGAAGTGGATAGCTCGCAAGCAAGAGCACAAATAATAAAGTTCAAAATCTGGAAGACTAATACCCCCCAAGGCCTTAGGACGAATCAGCGTGTGCCAACTAAGTCGCGGACGGCTGTTTTTCCACACAAACCTCAAAAGGATGGAGAGCAGCTGTAAAAAAAGGTCCTAGGAACCGAGAAGGGGAGTTGTTGAAACAGAAATAGCAACTTGGGAAGTAAGATCATCTTAATCGTATGTACTCATCTAGCCAGGATACTGATAGGGAGTGCCACCTCCCCACATCCCTACGGATGGAGGACAAGAGAGGAAGACGATACTGGCATATAAATCCTCCAGCTTCTGTGGAATCTGGATTCCAAGGTATTGAAACTGAGAAACGGTTGGAAAAATGACGGAATCCAACTGTGTTCCCTTTTTGGAGGCAGATAAACACGGTAAGAGAGCTGATTTCTGAAAATTAACCGTATATCCCGACACTTGTGAAAACGCAGTCAATAGCTCCATAGCAACAGGTACAGTAGAGGAGGGGTTTCTTAGAAAGATGAGAGTGTCATCCGCATAGAGAGATACCACATGATGATGAGGACCAAGGGGAATCCCAATGGAAGGCACCCGCTTGCTTAAGTACAAAGCTAGAGGTTCAATAGCCAATGCAAAAAGAAGAGGGGAAAGAGGGCAGTCTTGTCTGGTCCCCCGCCCTAAGCCAAAAGAAGAGGAGGAGAAACCATTCACCTGGATTGTAACTAAGGGGGCTTTATAGAGGGCTGCAAACCAGGAGCAGAAACTTGTCCCAAAGCCAAAGTGTTGCAGCACATCCAGCAGATAGCTCCACTCTACCTTATAAAAACATTTTCAGCATCGAGAGAAAGGACTGCATACCTACCCTCCACTTTCCACAAAGCAAACATCACATTAAGGAAGAGGATTTTGGATTTGTTAGGAACTGGGCAACATTCTGGAGAAAGGAGGAGCTTTTCCAAAGGGATGGGTTCCACTTTAACTGAACTAGGCTGCTGGCAGTAACCTTTAAAAAGGAGATAGAGCAGCTTTTAAACTAGATAATAGGGGAAAGCCAATAGTTGCCTATGAGCACATGGTTTGGAATGATGTATCCTTGAAGGATACTAACAAAAGATTGAAGTTAGGGCATATCGACAGAGAGATTCCAATAAAGACAAAAGTAACCCAAATGCCCTTAAGTACAGGTCAAACAGAGCTTAAAGATTCCAAATTACTCCTGCCTGCTGATAACCAGATTAATATGAATAAAATACAGCCTCTAAAATGCTTGTATGCAAATGCTAGACGTCTAAACAATAAGATGGGAGAGTTAGAATATATAGCACTAAATGAGAGGTTAGATATGATTGGTATCTCAAAAACATAGTGAAAGCAGGACAACCAGTGGGACACTGTAATTCCTGAGTACAAACTATATCGTAATGATAGAGAAGATCAAATTGGTAGAGGGATTGCACTCTGTTGGAGAGGGCATTAAGTCACACAGGATTAAAATTTTGAAGGAAACAAAATACACTGTAGAATCTCTATGGATTGACTTTTCAAGTAAAAAGGGACAGACAATGGCAGTTGGGTATACTACTGACTGCCTGGCCAGAATGAACAAATGGATGATGAAATGCTCAAAGAAATCAGGGAGGCTATCAAACGTTACAACACAATAATAATAATGGGTGATTTCAATTACCCCAGTATCGACTGGGTCAGTGTCATGACAGGATATGCTAGGAATATAAAGTTTCTAGATGAAATAAATGGCTGCTTCTTGGAGCAGCTGGTTCATGAACCGACAAGAGAGGAAGCCATTTTGGACCTAGTCCTTAGTGGAACACAAGATCTGGTATAAGAGGTAAGGGTGTTGGGGCAACTTGGTAATAGTGATCATAGCATGATCATGTTTTATTTAATAAACGTAGGAAGGATGGCAAGGAAATCCACACAACTATCTTTTAACTTTCAAAAGGGAGACTGTGATAAAATGAGGAAAATACTGTAGTTAAGAAAAAATTAAAAGAAGCAGCTGCAAAGCTAAAAGATTTATGTCAAGCATGGGTGTTATTTAAAAAAAAACAACCTATCTGGAAGCCCAGACCAGCTGTTTTCAATCTTTTAAGAAAAGTGGAAGTCCAAAAACTTCCAGCATAGTTTAAAGATGATGTAATAGCCAAAAAAGCATTTTTGAGGAAATGGAAAAAAGGAGCCAAATAATGAAAACAGGAAAGAACATAAGCACTGGCAAGTTAGATGCAAGGCATTGATATGGCAGGCAAAGAGAGAATTTGAAAAAAACTGCTGTGGAAGCAAAAAGGCTTAATAAAAACGTTTTCAAATACATTAATAGCAAAAAACCTGTGAAAGAGTCAGCTGGATGATAAAGGGGTAAAAGGGGTACTAAGAGGGGACAAAGCCATAGTGGAGGAACTGAATGAATTTTTTGCTTTGGTCTTTACTGAAGAAGATGTAGGGAAGTTACCCATGACTGAAATGGTATTTAAAGGTGATACATTGGAAGAACTGAAAGAAATATTGATAAACCGGGAAGATGTATAACAAGTATTTGATAAATTAAAGAGTAGCAAATCACCTGGACTGGATGGTATACATCTGAGGATAATGAAAGAACTGAAAGATGAGACTGCAGACCTACTATTAGTAATCTGTGAACTGTCATTAAAATCATCTGTAATACCTGAAGATTGGCAAATTGCCAATGTAACGCCAATTCTTAAAAAGGGTTCCAGATGTGACTCAGAAAACTACAGACCGGTGAGCCTGACGTCAGTAATGGGCAAAATGGTAGAAACCATTATAAAGAACAAAATTACTGAACATGTAGATAGTCATGGTTTAATAGGAGAAAGTCAATATGGCTTTAGTCAAGGAAGGTCTTGTCTTTCTAATCTGTTATATTTTTGAAGGTTTAAATAAATTTATTTATTTATTTTATTTTATTTAGCTGTATTTATATCCCACTTTTCACTGGGTCAAAGCGGTGGAACATTAAAAGGGGGGGTGTACAATAATCAATTGCAAGGGTTTGGGGCCGTCACTTGGTGGCCGACATTAATGATTTTAACAAATATTTGGGACATAGACATTGTGTTACAGTTACATAGAACATATGTTCGGGGGGATGAAATAGGGTGGTTGGGAGGGAGTCAGTGGTGGGTGGTTGTTTCTAGTCTGAGGTATTCCTGGAATAGTGCGGTTTTTAGTTGTTTTCTGAAAGATAAGGGGTCTTTGTTGCTTCTGATGTGATTTGGTAGAGAGTTCCAGAGGGATGGTGCATATAGTTCGAAGGCTCTGTTGCAGGTCCGTTGATTGCATTTTGTTCTTTTATGGGGGATGGTGAGGGAGTTGTTGGTGGTTTGTCTGGTTGTTCTGTTGTGGGCTGGTTGAGGCAGAAGTGTGCGGAGCTGGGAAGTTTAAGTTTGGTAGAGAGCTTTGTGAGTGAGTAGGGCGGATTTGTATTTGATTCTTGCTTCTAGAGGGAGTATGTGTAGCTCCCTCAGGACTGGGGTGATGTGGTCTTGTTTTTTTGCATTCTTGATAATTCTTGCTGTGGTGTTTAAGGCAGTTCGAAGTGGGTTGGTATGAGTGGCTGGAAGTCCATGGTAGATTATATTGCAGTAGTCTAGGTGGGGGCTTGCATCACTGTTCTGAAGTCCTGTGGTTCAAGGAGAGGTCTGAGGCGCTGTACTGTTTTAGCCTTGTAGAAGATTGTTGCGGTGGGTTTTTTTTATCTGTTGTTTGAGTGTGAGTGCTGGTCTATGATGATTCCTAGGTATCTTATTTGTGGTTGTATTTGTATTTGTGTGGTCCCAATGTTGAGGTGTGAAGGTGGTGTGAAGTCTGGGTCTTTTGTTACTATGAGGGCTTCAGTTTTCTTTATGTTGATGGATAGGTTGTTCTTTTGTAGCCAGCTGGCTACTTCAGTGAAGCATTCTGATAAGTGTTTATTGGTTGGGTTGGAAGTTGTGATTGGGGCATAGAGCATTATGTCATCCGCATAGATGTGATAGTTAATGTTGTATGCTCGTATGATTGAGAAAAGTGGTTGCAGATAGATGTTGAAGAGCATGGCAGATAGTGTGGATCCTTGGGGTACTCCTTGGTGTTGCTGGAAGGGGGGTGAGGTTGATATGTTTGTGCGGATAAATTGTTGTCTGTTGGTTAGGTAGGAACGGAACCATTGAAGTACGTTATCTTTGATGCCGATTGCTTGTAGTCTGTGTATGAGAATGTTGTGGGAGATGGTGTCGAAGGCTGCTGATATGTTTAGGAAGCTCATGGCATATCCAGAGTGTTTGGCTTGAGTTCATTAGTGATGTCATGAGGGTCTCGACTCCGTGGAGTGGACGAAAGCCATGTTGTTGCGGGTCCAGTATGTTGTTGGCATCTAAATGTTCTTGGAGTACCTTCTCAATGAGTTTGGCGGTGAACGGGAGGCTTGCTATAGGTCTGTAGGAGGCGGGTTCAAAGGGATCCAGGTTGTGTTTTTTTAGGGTTGGTCAGATGATTGAGGTTTTGAGGAGGTCTGGCATGCGTCCTTGGCTGAGGGATTCATTAACAATGCGGGTTAATGGTGTGCTCAGTTCATCTTTGGTTTTCTTTATCCATTCTGTAGGACAGGGGCTAGCGGAGAGGTGGTGGTGTTTAGGCGAGAGATGGTGGATGATATTTCCTCTTTTGTGATTGTTTTGAATGTGTTCCAGTCTCTATCTATGGTGGTGGGGTGGTTTGTTGTTGTTGTCTCTGCGTTGGATTTTGTGGTTGTTGAAGCTGCCTGTATTGTCATGCTAGTAGTTCAGGTGGGATGTTTGGTAGGTGGTCGGAGTGGTTGGGCGCTTTTGTCAGTTTTTTGACAATATTGAAGAGTTCTCGTGGTTTGTTTATTGATGTGTTTATGATCTTTGTATGGAAGGCCTTTTTTGCTTTGTCTGTTTCTGTGTGGTATGTGTCTAGTTCGTACATGTAATTCATTTTGTCGTCCTCTTTTTTGGTTTTTCTCCATTTTCTTTCTGCTCTTCTGAGTTTGGTCTTTAGCTTCCGAAGGTTGGGGGTGAACCATCGGGCTTTTGCGGAGGTGTGTCTGCCTTTATTTATTTATTTATTTATTTGAACAGCTTTATATACCGCTGCTTCCAAGGATCAGCAGCGGTTTACATTACAACAAAAGTCAAAACAGATACATAGAACATTATAAACTATATTACATTATTACATGAATTGTATGGAACAGATTAATGTATTACAATATAACAGAAACATTATTAAACTATTAAACTATATTACCTTAAAATTGTGTAACAATAATGTATTACAATATAACAGAAACAATTATTGAACTATAATACAATTAAACTGTATAATACATTTGAACTGTATAACAGTCTTGTTTGTTGTTGCACTGGATGCCGAGGAGATTGTGGTGTTCCAGTTGTGGACCAGGTCATCGATATTGTTGGAGCTTGTTTGTAGTTCAGGTAGGGTTTTTGCCAGGAAATCTTCTTTGATGAATGTTTTAAATCTTCTTGTGTGTTGTTTGTTCTCCTTGTTGTTCATGTGGTGGTAGGTGTAGGATATGCTGATGAGGTAGTGGTCAGACCATGGTACATGTGTGATTTCTGGATTCTTGTATGAGATGGCGGTTTGGGAATTTAGGAATATGAGGTCCAGTGTATTTCCTTTTTCGTGCGTTGGTTCATGTATGATCTGTGATAGGTTCATTGCTTCCATAGCGTTGATGAAGGTTTCTGCTTGCTTGTCTTGGAGAGCTGGGAGGTTAAAGTCTCCTAGGATTATTTGCTCTTTTGTGGAGATGGTGCTCTCAGATATGTGTTGAAGTATCCTTGTTAGGTCGGTGCTTGGGGTGGGTGCTCGGTAGACTAGGCAGAGTGAGAGGTGCTTATTGGTGAGGGTGAGTATGTCCACTTCGTTGGACAAAGTGAGCTGGTTAATATAGTATATCTAGATTTTCAGAAAGCCTTTGATAAATTTTTAGTCCCTCATGAAAGACTCTTGGCGAAATTAAAGAGTCATGGGATAGGAGACAGTGTACTATTGTGGATCAGGAACTGGTTAAAAGGTAGAAAGCAGAAGGTAGGGCTAAATGGCCAATTCTCTCAATGGAAAAAGGTGAATAGTGGAGTACCCCAGGGATCTTTGCTGGGTCTGCTGCTTTTTAACATATTCATAAATGACCTGGAAATGGGAATAATGAGTGAGGTAATCAAATTTTCAGATGACACAAAATTATTCAAAGTTGTTAAAACACAAGAGGAATGTGAAAAATTCCACAAGAGGACATAGATAAATTGGAAGACTGGACATTCAAATGGCAGATGAAATTTAATATGGACAAGTGCAAAGTTATGCACCTAGGAAAGAACAACCCAAACTATGGTTACACAATGCAAGGTTCCACATTAGGAACCACCAACCGGGAAAATGATATAGGCGTCATTGTGGATAACACATTGAAACCCTCCACCCTGTGTGCAGCAGCAGCCAAGAGAGCAAATAGAATGCTAGATACGAGGAATGGAGAAGCAAACAAAGGATATTACTATGCCTCTGTATCGCTCCATGCTACGACTGCACCTTGAATATTGTGTGCAATTCTGGTCACCATATCTTAAAAAGGATATAGGTGAATTAAAAAGGTATAGAGAAGATCCACCAAAATGGTAAAGGGGATGGAAGGATAACCCTATGAGGAGAGACTTAAAAGGTTAGGACTCTCTGGAAAAGAGACGGCTGAGGGGAGATATGAAAGAGGTCTATAAATTAATGAATGGAGTGTAACGGGTAAATGTGGATCGATTGTTTATTCCATCAAAAAGTAGAAAGACTAGGGGACATGCAATGAAGCTACAGTGCAACCCATTTAAGACTAATAAGAGAAAATATGTTTTCACTCAACACGTAATCAAACTCTGAAATTCGTTACCGGAAGATGTAGTAAAAGTTGTTAGTGTAGCTGGGTTTAAAAAAAATTTGGACAAGTTCCTGGAAGAAATGTCCATAAACCATTATTAAAGAAGATCTAGGAAATCCACTGCTTGCCCCAATACAAGCATTGTGGAACCTATGTGTCTTTTGGGTAAACTGTGGTCCCTGTTGGAAATAGGATACTGGGCTTAATGGACCTTGGTCTGACCAAGTATGGCATGTTCTTGTTCTTAAGATGAACACAATTCCCTATAAAGAAAATTAGGAAGAAGTTTGGAAAAAAGATACCATATAAATCACAATCACTTTTAACTAAAAGAATGCTGTAGAACTGGGCCAGTTCAGTGGCTCATTGCCACATAATGTCAGAATATACGTAAAGATGTTAGGGCGAGCAGATGTCTACGTAGATAGCCTGGTGGTGCAGTGGCAGTATTCATACTAACATGAAGAAGATTTTGGTCTGATTATCTTGGATAGGCCAAGTCTCAGAATGCTGTAAAGACTGCACTCATAGCTCCTGAGAGCTGGAGGGGGGGGGGGGGGGCCCATTCATCATACAATGCCAGCTGGATTTAGGGTCATGACTACAGGGTTCTGCAGGGCTTCAGTTGAGAACAGTCATGCCATGGCTATTGTAAACTGGAAGGGGGCATAGAATAGAGGAAAATTCCTAGGTAGGTGTAAATGAAGGCTCATGGCATCCAGAGTCGGTATTAGGCGTGTGCAAACAGGCAGTTTTCTTGGGCGCACAGGCCATAGGGAGGCCCCAAGTCTGCTTGCAGCTCAAGAAGGATGTCCTCCTTGGCAGATTTTTTGTATTACTGACATTCATGTCTGTGGAATCAAGATAAAATGCAATATGTGGAAAAGTCAAAAAAGTGTCCTGAAGAACTTTTGTAATAATTTCAGTTGCATGCAAATAGGACTGTTAGTGATTTATTAGTACACAGTGTTTGGAACTTAGTTTAATATGGAGAGTAATTTTAAATAGGTTGTGCAAGTCCTAAGTACTGGGAAATGAGACCACTGAAAAGTGCACCTATAACAAAGTATATTTCCATCGCCTGAAGTATGAGTGCACTGGCGACATGGTCACATATAGGACTAGACATACACTGATTTGGCTAGTATGGCATACATATGTGCTGTCATTCAGTTGCTAACACAAGGTATCTGTAGCTACAAGGTGCTCAATGTACAATGCAGTCAATGGGAGAGCACACACAATGGATCAGACCCATGGTAAACTATTTTTATTAGATATTGCATAAAAGATTAGTGCCCCAAATGTCCTCCAAGATTCACTTTATCCTTCAAAAATGAGTACAAGATGCAATCAAACACACTGGTGAAAAGCAGTCTCCCCTCTACTCAGTAAAAATTATGATCATAGCACTGGAGAATTTAAGCTGATGCCTGTGCTGATTCAGCTAGCTCACTGTTATCGTCCCCTACCCACTATCCCATAGTGTCAATCTAAAGAGTAGGTCCATGTATACAAAATAATGTCCTTTCACCTTTCCTAAACAAATACTGAGCTGAGTCCCACAAAAAGAAGGGCGCTGGGACAAAAAAAATGTGTCGTAGACAAGTAGAGGAGGGGGCTGAGACCCCGGGTTTAAATCCCACTGCTGCTTCTTGTGATCTTGGGCAAGTCACTTAACTCTCCTTTGCCTATCCTCTGAGGATAAGAAAATACCTGATTGCAATTCAGACTTTCTTAATATATTGCCACTCATCTTGGTGGTCTACAAATTATATGGAAACAAAAGTAAGAATAAGAAAATCAAAGCAGAATACAAAAGATAGAGAGCTACGATTTACATTTCCACAGGAGCCATCCCCCTTTCCATTGAGCAGGGGGTTAGTGTTAAATCCTCATATGCCCAAATGAAGAAAAATACCTTGAAGCCTGCTTTACATACGGACAGAGAGAATTCAATGTGAAGATATTTAGGAATCAAATTCCAGAAAAAAAAGGGTCAACTCATAGAATAAAGAATTGCATATGGATTCCAGCTGGACCAAGCAAGGTGGAGGAATATACAGTAACTTATGGGACCTACTGTAAGTACTCGTTGAGGGGTATGTGGGATTAGAGCATTAAAAAGATGGACCCGCTGACATTATTATAAATTCTGTCTAAGTAACCTCTGCAATATGAGGGGGGGAGGCAAGGAGAAAGGGGGCCCACATGTAGCATCTCCCAGATCTTTTAAAATGGACTCTTCCTGGACATCAGCAACCAAGATGGCCACATAAGCCAAAAGCTGTGCCAGCCCTGGTGGAATAAAGAAGGAAAAAAGCATACCCAACTGCTGATCGAAGCAGGAAAATAGCTCGGAGGGGTGCGGGAACATCAAAGATGACGACGAAAACAAAAAAAAACAGTTTAAAAGATTTTGCCTTCTTAGCAGCAGGAGAACACCTGGCCCCCCGCGCACAATGTGAGAAAATGGCAATGGGAAGAGGGAAGGTAGTGAATGGTGCTGCACAGGAAAAACCAAATAAAGAGCCAGCAAGAGCACAGACGGAGGCAATAGCAGAACCTGAATTGGAAGACCAGAATGATTTTCATGCCGAGGTCCATGCATGGTTTAAAGAGTTGAAAATGAAATTGTACAAGTGAGAGCAGAGAGTAGCTGGCATTGAAAATCTACGTGAAGAGATCACAAACCTGGAGAGGCACATGAAGGAAGTAGAGGAATGAGCTGAAGAACAGGAAGAGACCAGGGGGTCCCTAGATAAAAAGCTACAAATGCTGGAACAACAGAATATAGGTCTAGCGGAGAAGGTGGAGGACCTAGAGAATCATAAGAACATAAGACATGCCATACTGGGTCAGACCGAGGTCCATCAAGCCCAGTATCCTGTTTCCAACAGTGGCCAATCTAGGTTATACGTACCTAGCAATATCCCCAAAAGACAGGTTCCACAATGCTTGTAATGGGTCAAGCATTGATATCCTGGGTCCCTTTTTAATAGTGGTTTATGGACCTTTCCTCCAGGAACTTGTCCAAACCTTTTTTAAACCCAGCTATACTAACAGCCCTTACTACATCCTCCGGTAACAGATTCCAGAGTTTGATTACACGTTGTGTGAAAAAATATTTTCTCTTATTTGTCTTAAATAGTTTACCCTGTAGCTTCATTACATGTCCCCTAGTCTTTCTATACTCTGATAGCGTAAACAATTGATCCACGTTTATCCGTTCCACTCCATTCATTAATTTATAGACCTCTATCATATCTCCCCTCAGCCGTCCCTTCTCCAGGCTAAAGAGCCCTAACCTTCTTAGCCTCTCTTCATAGGAGTAGCCTTCCATCCCCTTCACCAATTTGGTGGCTCTTCTCTGTACTTTTTCTAATAACGCTATGAATCGCTATGAATCGCTCTATGAATCGCTATGAATCGCTCTGGGAGGAATAATATCAGATTTTGGGGTATCCCAGAGGGTGATCCCTATATAGGCTGTGATGGACATATCAAAGGCACTATTAAAGGAGTCTGGAGTAGAGCTGGATAAGCTGGACTTTCATATTGTCAGGGCACATAGTGTCGTAGGGGTAAAAGGACAAAACAATAACACACCCCGCAATATAATAGCTTGTTTCCATGACTATACCTTAAAAGCGCTAGTGTTGCAGAAAGCATGATCAGTGGGGATCCTGCGCAGTGGAATTTTATGCGGACCTGGCTCAAACTACACTACAGAAAAGACTCCAAATGAAAGACATGCCCATTAGGCTGCAGGAAGAAGGAGTAAAGTATGGATGGACCTTCCCCTTTGGATTGAGCTTTACCTATAGGGGATAGCGACAAAGAGTGCGCTCGTGTGAGGAGGCAGTCAGAGTTCTTACAGAGGCTGGTTTTACGGGTCTAACAATGGACAGAGAAGTAGCGAGAACACCTACAAAACTAAACCCATGATGGCAGCGAGTGACACATGGCCGGCGCAGATTGCATCACCAATCAGGGTCTACAGAACCAGCAGGCACTAATGGATGAAGGGCTATGAAGACTGAGAGGAGTTTAGTGTAAAGAATACGGAGGCAACTAATATAAGGACTTTGAAGGCAGAGAGTATATTAATATGTGGTGTGAAAGTTACAACAGGTTATGAATAGGATAATATCTTAAGCTTAAAGATGTAGGGGGATGGTGAGAGGGGAAGTTTTTGGTGAACACAAGAGGTGTATGGGCTTCCCCCCCCCCCCCCTCACACACATGCTCTCTCTGGGCCTCACTTCACCCATGGAAGTGGGACTAAAAGGGTGGTTCAGGGGTGGGGGGAGATGGGAGAGGGGGGAAGCGATGGTGGTGGGAGAAAGAGAGAGAGACTATTATAAAGTTAAATGCATGTGAAATGTAAAACCAGAGGTTGAAATGTTTGTGTTATTAGATGGATAAACCTGGGGATGAGAGGGGAACAGGGGGGCAAGGGCAATAGATCAGGGGGTGAAGTCCTAGGTTACAAGGGAGTGGGGCTGGCCTGGTCACTTGGATAATATTGACAGCCTGGGCTATCCAGAGGGGAGGGAGAAGATGGCGGGGGTGGAAGGGGGAGGGTAGGGGAGGAAGGGTGGGGAAGAAGGGGGGGAGGATAGGGGAGGAGGGGAGAAGGAGGGACATGATGACGGGTGAATTGAAGATCATGACATTAAACGTCAAAGGGCTTAATTCACTCTTTAAGTGTCAGAAGCTGTATAAAGAAATGATACATCAAAAAGATTCATTATTATTCTTACAAGAAACACACTTGTTACGCACACATGAAGGTTTAGTGACACCCAAGGGATATGAAGTGTGACTTTTTGCATCAAATACAGTAGAACGAAAGAAAGGAGGAGTTGCAGTATGAATAGATTTGGCACTGAAAGTAGTAGTCCACACAGTGATTAGGGATAAAGAGGGTAGATACCTTCTGTTGAGACTAAACTTAGGAATGAAGTGGTTCTGTATAGTAAATGAATATGCACCCATGGGGACACAAAAGGCTTTTTGGGATAATCTAATGGAGGAGATGGCAATACTGGGGGAAGGAACATTGATTTGTGGGGAAGACTTCAATTTGGCATGGGACACTGGGAAGGATACAACAGGTACGGGGGGGGGGGGGGGACATCAGGCAGATAGGGCTCAATACCATTGATTTGCTAAACAACATAGCTTGGTAGATGCTTGGAGATACTATCACCCAGCGAAGAGACAGTTTTCATTTTACTCCCATGTGCATGGCACTTATTCTAGGACTGACGCACTATGGGTGACCAAAGAGGCAGTAGGGAGGATCCAAGGAGCAGTAATGGACCCGATCACCTGGTCAGACCATGTACTAGTGGAACTGAGGCTTGCAGTGCAGGGGGGAGGAGCGAGGTCCACAATTCTGGAGGTTGAATGAATTTTTGTAGGATGACAAGAGAGTGGTGCAGGACATGGAGAATACGGTAGCTGAGTACTTCTACATGAATGATAATGGGAAGGTGGATTGGGAGGTCGTCTGGGATGGTTCAAAGCAGTGTTGTGGTGGGTGCTCATGAAATGGAGAACACGAAAGAAGAGAGAAAGAGAAGCACAAGAGACCCAGCTCCGGCAATGCTGAATGGAGTTGGAGGAGCTAGATGCATAGGAGGGGGTGGGGATGGAACTATAGGAGTCACGTTCTGGTAGTGCAGGTGCAAATGAATGCACTACAGGTAGAAGATATATGATACAGAATGCAAAACTTGCGTCAGGAATTCTTTGAGGGAGAGAATAAAGCTGGGAGGTCTATGGCTCAGTGCCTAAAATAACAAAAGTTGAGTTGACATATAATGCAGATTAGAGGCTCAGGGAATGTTATGTTATACTCAGAAAAAGAGATTAGGGAAGTGTTTGCAGATTACTATCAGACGCTGTACACCGCCACATCAGATCCTCCAGTAGAGAGGATCCAGAGTTATCTGGACTTGGTACCACTTCAGCATCTGGACGGGCAGGCTCAGCAAATACTAGATAGGAAGATAGGGGCAGAGGAGATGTTACAAGCGATCCAAAAACTTAAGGTGGATAAAGCACCTTGACTGGATGGGTTAACAGCTCACTTCTATAAAAAATTTGGAGGGGCACTGGTAAACCATCGAGTGCGGTTGTTCAACCTCCCTAGGGAAGGGGTAGTTTTAGCGGACACAGTGGGGTGAGCAGGCATCTCCTTGATACCCAAAGAGGGAAAGGACCTGCAAAGCTGTGCGTCTTATAGACCCATCTCCTTGCTTAATTTAGACACCATGCTATTGGCCAAAATATTGGCCCTAAGTTTGAACAGAGTGATAGCCCAGCTGGTAAATCAAAACCAAGCTGGATTTATACCTGGAAGGCAAGTTTCAGATAATGTCCGCAGGATTCTAAATCTTGTATGGACTGCTAGTCAGAGCAAAGAGCTGGCTCTGCTCTTGTCACTAGATGCTGAAAAAGCATTTGACCATGTGTCCTGGACTTTTCCATGTGTTAGAGAAAATAGGATTGGGAGAAGGATTTCTGAGTTGGGTGAGAGCTTTGTACAGTAAGCCAAGGACATGTGTTAGAATTTATGATGGTAATTCTGATTTTTTTCCTCAGGAACGGGGAACTCAACAGGGGTGTCCCTTTTTACCCCTTTTGTTTGCACTTTCAGTGGAGCTATTTGCAAATGAGTTAGGATAAATGCAAATCTGCATGGGATTACTATAGGGCAGGAAGAATACCGGATAGCACTCTTTGCAGACGATATCATTGTGGCGGTGACACGTCCACGTATGACCCTACCAGGTATTATGTGGGAAATAAGGGAATATGGTAGACTTGCTGGGTTTACCATAAATTGAGCTAAATCAGAAATATTAAACTTGACGATACCGATAGAGCTTCAAAATTCCTTACAGCAGAACTTCCCATTTCGGTGAGCCAAGGAATCAGTTCATTACTTGGGGGTACACATTGGGAATCAACTAAAGAATTTATTTGAACTAAACTATAGGAAATTATTGGGAGAAGTAGATGGCTTGCTAACTAGTTGGGGCAGGGGTTACATCTCTTGGCATGCGCAGGTAGCGGTGAAAAAGATGCTGTTGCCTCCACGTTTTTTGTTCCTCTTTCAAACCCTACCAACAGCTGTTCCTCTAAAGGTCTTGAAACAGCTTCAAAGGAAGGTGGACTGCTTCATTTGGCAAAACCAGGCTCCCACAGTAGCAACAAAGATTATACAGAGACCAAGGATGGAAGGGGGCTTAGGAATCTCGAACGTTAAGAAATATTACCTAGCGGCACAGTTTAAGGCTCTCCACTTATGGAATAGCGAGAGACAGAAACAGCGGGTACAAATGGAAGAAGCATTGGTCCCATTAGCTGACTTAGGGCATCTCATATGGCAGGGGAAGGTAGAGCACACCTTAGCAATATGGCAGCACCAACACCAAGAACTAGTGGGGGGCAAACAATATACGCAGCCTGCTTCAGGGATGGGCAGGGGCCAGAAATGGCTACACTATGGAGTTGGGCAAAATTGGGACTTAGCCAGGTTTCCCAGGTAGTTAGTACACAAGTAGTGCTGGAAACTGCGGGAATATGAAACCTGTATAGATTACCAGACCATGACTATTATAGTTACCTACAAGTCAGTGCATTTCTTAGGCAAAGAAAAGTGTGGCAAGAACTATGGAGTGAGAGAGGTTGGTTTGAAATTGCATGATTAGGGACGTTAGGTAGCAGAGGGTTTCTATCTCGTCTGTACTGAGGCTTAATTATAAAAGGCCCTGAGAAGTTGGACTACATGAGGAAATGGGAACAGGATTTAGGAGTAAAGTGGGAAGAAGTTTGGGAGGCTATAATTCAAACCATAGGGAAGGTATCCATAGCCACAGCTTTGCAAGAGAATGCATATAAGATGCTTTCCAGATGGTACTGGAACCCGTGTGAATGCACAGGGCAAGTCTGGCAAAGTCGAATGAGTGTTGGAGGAAGTGTGGGGGAAAAGGCACACTGCTACACATGTGGTGGGAATGTAAAGTAGTGCACGTCTATTGGGGAAAGGTAATACAGGCCACTAAAGAGATCACGGGCTATCAACTCCAAAGGAGCCCAGCTACATTATTACTTCATAAGTAGGAAGAATTGCTTCCAACAAGGATAAATGGGATGCTACACCATTGTATTGTTGCATCTTGCTGTGAAATAGCAGCCTATTGGAATAGGCCAAGCCTGCCTAGCCTGGAAGAATATGCCAAAAGGCTAGCAAACCTGTATTTGATGCACAAGTTAACAGGCTTGAAGAAGGGGAAAGGGGAAGAGATTACAAAGCAATGGACAGGGGTATGGAGATGGCTGGAACAACAAAAAAGGGTGTAAGTGTGTGCAAGAGTATTGGGGTGGAAGGGGGGAAATAAAGATTATGATCAATCAAAAGTAGGGGGAAGAACGAATAGGGAGGGGGAGGAAGGGGGAGGGAGGGGAGGTTATGAGAAGTTGAAGTCAAATGTTGGTTATAAATGGCATGTTGGCTAGAATGTAATTAGTAAAACCTCAATAAAGTTTAAATGGAAAAAAAATGGACTCTTCCTGCTTTGAGGTCCCTTTCAGAATCTGTTGCATTGGTGCCCTTAATATGAACTTCTGCCACTGTCGGCTGACCAGAATGCATAGCTTGTCATGCAATCCGTAGAATTATGAATTTTAGTCTATAGACTAATGGACGTCAATGGCTCTCCTTCGACTAAAGAGAAACATGATTTTGGGATTAGCAGGGTATAGGAGTCTAATGGCAGTATTTTGAATAAGTTGGAGATGTTCAAAGGTAACTATGCAGACTCCATTATAAAGAGGTTGGCTGGAAATGATTAGATAGATCATAATGGATTTAAATTGAATCCACAACCTACAGAGATATCCCTACTAACGTGCCTGACTATATCAACACTCACAATAACCTATTCTAAACTTATTACAAACAGAAAACATTTTTTGTCAGATTTATGTCTCTTTTAAATCACTTGTCTTTTTTCTATTTTCAACATAAACATTTAACTCGATAAAAACAGACCTAGTACAACTAAAGTCTGAATTGAGAAGGCACAGACCCTTCAGTTCTTAAATAAACTACATTTCAATTCATCTTTAGCAACACCTGTCCAAAATTAACAACCTCATAAGACAGCAACCCTGACATAGCTATATTTTGGACCATAAAAAATAATGTTCAAATCAGTCCTGCTTCATGGGTATATCTACTTTTCTGAAGAGATCTTTTATCTTCAACTGAATCATCTTTCTTAAGGTACACTGCACAACCTTTCCAGATCTCAATATCCCATAATTATCCAGCTTATCCCTTCTGTATTAGACAGCATCCTTTCTTATTGGCACCATCTTTTATTCATCATCGAAAGGGATAATGCTTCAAGTTCAAGAACCAACTGCCGATAATGGGATATTGAGATCTGGAAAGGCTGCTGTTCCTGCACCGGAGACATCTTTAAAAGCCATTTGTATAATGGTACTGGGGACAACTCAGTGATTTGGACATCCGCATGCATGTTTTCAGGCTTTTCCTGCTGTGCGAGTTTGTTGCCTGTGAACCGCGCTGATGGAAAATAGCGCGGTATAGAAAAACTATAAATAAATAAATAAATAAATAAAAATCGTGACTAAGGCTTATAAAACGGTCCCTTGTATCAACTGGCTCACCTTTATCCACATGCTTATTCACACTTTCAAAGAAATGGAGCAGATTGTTGAGGCAAGACGTCCCTTGGGTAAATCCATGTTGACTTTGTCTCATTAAACCATGTCTGTCCAAGTGTCCATTAACTTTGTTCTTAATAATGGTTTCCACCAGTTTGCCTGGCATCAACATTAGGCTCACTGGTCTGTAGATTTGGATCACTTTTTAAAAGCAGGATTTTTTTGGCCATCCTCCACTACCAGGCCTTTTTTTTCTGAGGCAGTTGAGATTAGCCCAAGGTCACAAGAGGTGTCAGTGGGAATTGAACCCTTCATCATCTGGGTACTAGGCAGTTGTTCTAACAACTGGGCTACTCCTCCATGCCTCTGGTAGTGTAGATGATTTTAATGATAGGTTAAAAATCATTAATCTTGGGGCATACCCTCTCTTTTGAATTCAAGACTGAAAACAGTTTAAGGCATAGAACGTTTCACATGCTTTTAGCCTCTAAATTCCCCTGGGCCCAGGGGACTGAGAAGCTACCTACAGAAGACAAACAACTTTAATTGCATTTCTTTTAATATTGTTGTATAAGGTTTCTTTTCTCTCTACTTTTGCTTTTATTCATTTCATTAAATACATTCAGGCCCTTCCCAACCCCATCTACCTTCCCCACGGATCGGGGGTGGCGTTAGGGCGGGCAGTGGGCGGTCATTAGCCCGGGACGTCCAGGGCTGATTCTAATGTCGGCCCTGTAAGTCCAGGGCCAAAGGTTTGCATGGGGAACTTATTCCACCTCAAAGGTGGAATAAGTTCCCAGTCAGCAGGGATTGGCAGGCCCATGGCTGGGAAACAGTGGGAGAGGGCAGAGGAGATTCCCTGCAGCCTGACCCTGGCCTGAGGAGGCCAGATTGGGAGTCGGGCTGCGTAAAAAGCACCTTTTAATGGAGCCACTGTGAGTTAACCAGTGGAAGTGAAAATCTAGGTTAGCCCAGAAGCCCCAGCAGCCACAGAGGTTATACAGATAGCAGTGATTTTCGTTGCTACCCACATAGCCCCTGCATCTTAAAGATAGGCAAGGAATTTTCTTGCCTATCTTTAAGGCACAGAGGGCTACATGGGTAGCAACAAAAATCATGTAACCCTTTCCTCCACTCCTGCTGCATCCCAGAATACTTCTAACATGCCCCGATGCTATGCAGATAGCATTGGGGCACGTTAGGGACTTAGCTGGGATTTTCGAAGAGCACTACCCATATAGGTGTCCTTCGAAAATCCCGGTTAAGGCCTTTACACAGGTAACTAAGGAGGTTACCTGTGTAAAAGCCTTTGAATATCAGGCCCAATGTTTATAAATCAATAAATAATTATACATGCTAATGGGGCTTTAACCTGCATTAATATCAGTGTTCATCTTTTAAACATATTTTTGAAAGGTACTGGGCATTCTTGGAAGAAATGTCCGAGGCACTAGTTTTTGTGTGCTATATTTTGACTGTGATCATGCTCTATTCTTTTAGCTGTTTATTGGCCCTACACAATTATTACTAGCTAGTTGCTAGTGTCACTTCACCTACCCTCCAGGGATCAAGTCTAGAACTGCACCGTCCTGTAGTCAGTTTTTCTGCACAGTTATTTTATGTAAACAGTATTGTTTTCCACATATGCAGGCCAGCATCATTGCAACAAAGGCATACATGGTTATGGATGGTCTGCGATTATGTGGGATTTCCAGACTCAGTCTGCCAAGTATTTGGGATGTTACCCATGAAACACAAAAGAAAGTGAATGCTTTGGATCCAACAGGATGTGAAATTAATGTTTGCCAGGCTTTCCCAGCTAGTTCATGCAAATTATCCAACAGACTTCTAGTGAACGTGGCTGAAAGGAGTTCATAAAAATCTTTCCTCGACTGGATATTTTTCAAATACTACTACTGATCATTTCTAAAGCTCTACTAGGCAGACACAGCGCTATATACATACATGTAAGAGAGAGTCCCTGCTCCACAGAGCTTACAATCCCTTCAGGACAAACAAACAGACCATTTATAGTGAATGAAGAGGCATACTCATTATTTGTTATGCTCCCACACCCCAAAAGTTGAAATATTGTTGCCTAGGCCAGGGGTTCTCAACCTTGTCCTCAGGACACATCCAGCCAGTTGGATTTTCAGTAAATTCACAATGAATGTGCAGGATAGATTTGCATAAAGTAGAGGCTATGCATGTACCTCTGTCTCACGTATATTCACTGTAGATATCCTAAAAACCTGACTGTTTGGGGGCAGCATGAGGAATGGGTTGAGAATCTCTGTTCAAAGCTGAACATTCAGAAAACATGTGGGTCTATATGTAACCACACCAGCCACCATGCTTAAATATAGTGCTGGTATTCAGAAAGTGGTTGGCATAGAATATCTGTTTAGAGCAGTCAGACTCAGCCACTGTCCATATAGGGCCCGATTCCATCCCGGACGTAGATCCCCTCTGTACCTCCGGTCTGAACCGGAGGTAGAGAGGGGATCGCAATACTGATCCTGAGGGGCACGTGTAGCCCCGCGGGATCAGAATCGTGTACAGTCCTGTACGTGCAGACCAGGACTCCGATTCAGTCTGGCCTACACGTACAGGATTTTCTTTAGCTAACTCAGTCAAGGCTCTTCTATGGAGTCGTAGTGCCATGGCGTCATGTTGCCATGGCACCGCAGTTCCATTGAAGAGCCGCGATGCTGGCCGCCGCAAAATAAAGTTTATTCCCCACAGTCCAACCCATGATCTGGCCTCCTAAGGCCAGGGTCGGGCTGCGGGGAATGTCCTTGGCCCCCCCTGCCCCATCTGCACCCTGGCATTTACACATGAACATTTCCAGGGAAGTTATCCTCTACCTCAGAGGTGGAATAACTTTCCTGCAAATTTCGTCGATCCTGGACATACACGGCCGACATTAGAATCTCCCAGAGTCCACCTCCGAACCACCCCTTCCCCGCCCCCATCTAACTTCCTTGCACGACCTCCATCCCCGCTATTCATGGCACAAAATAACCTCGATAGAGGGAGGTTTTCAGATGGAAATTTAGGACAGATTTTTCACTGTCCTAAAGTATTGGTGCAGTGATGCTGAAAATCGCCACTGTGAGGGTGATTTCATAAGGCTGAGCACTTTTCCATGATAAGATTCCGGTGGATGGATGTACTGGAGTCTAGTCGTGGCTTCTTACACTGGCGTAAGCTCTGGCACCTAGATCAGAGCACTGGTGAGCATAAGTAATAGTATTCTTTAATGCATGTGCGTCAGATGAGGCTGCGCCTATGCTTGGATCAAGCACCGCCCCTGTGCATGGACCATCAGAAGTTAAGTGCAAATGGTACTTCCATGCACACTAACAGGCCAATTCCATTCATGCAGGTCCAGCCCCCTTTATGGCCAGGCAGAATCGGGCATGCAAAGTTAGACCAAATTCTGATCCCGCAGCCCCTGTGGAATCAGAATTGGGTCTGGCACATGGACGTGCAGGCCTGGACCCAATTCTGTCTGACCGTACGTCCCAGCAACTACCCGGCTAACTCAGCCAGCCCCATGAATGGAGCCATGGTGCCATGGTGGCTGCCGAATCTGGATGCCTTTTCCCCATAGCCTGACCCCTAATCTGGCCTTCAAAGGCCTGGGTTGGGCTGCGGGGAACTCCCTATGCCCCCTCAACTGTGTCCCAGGTCCCACGCCATGATCCCCCTCCATCCAGGAAAACTTATTCCACCTTTGAGGTGGTATAAGTCCCGTATCTAGATTTGAGGCCCCAGATGTACAGCGCCAACCTCTGAATCAGCCCTGTGCATCCTTGGTCACAGCCCGACCATGCCCCACCCTCACTCTGCCCCCGGTACACCCCTTCCCACCCCCATCTAGGCCTCCCCATACAAACCTGTTGTATGTACTGGGATGGTATTGACGGGGCCAGCAGGGGGACGAATAGCGGAGATGGACATCTCGATGGGATGTCCATCCCTGCTATTCGCAGGACAGAATGACCCCCATACTGATTAGCGACTGGCCAATGCGTGCATGGAAGTGCTCATTCACACATATAAGTCTGTGGAATGAGGGACTTACACATGTAAATAGTGTGTACCTTTCAATGCCCCTTTTATACAGTCCGCCCCAATTCTGCCCCTAAGCCACCCCGGCACTATCCTACTCTACCTGAAAACAACTCAGCTTGAACTACTACTGAAAAGGCCTGAGCTATATCCCCAAAAATAAACTCAATTTGGATAGTGCCCAGTTGATCAGAGTGACATTTTCATGACTGTAGACCTGGTTGGCTCTTACTCTGTTAACAGGTGTATCGGACCCAAGATACGTATGGCACAGAGCAGCCGATGAGGACGCTGCTAAATATGCAAAAGCACTTTCCTGATCACTGCTTTTTCATGGTAGATGCATCAACTCTGTTTTCCCTGTCTATAAAAGAATAAAAGGGAAAGGAAATTGGATTTAGCTCATATCTTTTCTCTAAAGTGCAAGTCACATTCAGATACAGTAGGTATTTTCCTGTCCCCAGAGGGCTCGTAATCTAACTTTGCACCTGAGGCAATGGAGAGTTAATTGGCTCCCCCCCCCCCCCCCCGATCACAAGGTGCAGCAGTGGGCTTTGTACCTGATTTCCATGGCATGCCGACCCTCTAGGTGACTATCTAGTTCGCCTAATGGTAGCAGTGGCCCTGCATCTCTCCATTAGGGATTCAGAGTAGGTGTGCAACAAATTGTATAATACAGTAATTCATTACAACAGCAATAAAACAATGATGAAGTTAGCAGAGGGCTCAGGTCTTGTTGCTTGTACTTCTCCAGATACTACTGCAGGGATGGGAAGCTGCAGAGTTTCTCGTCTTGTCTTGTCTTGTTTATTTTAAATTGTATGCTTTGTTGTAACCTCATAAAAGTCATTGAGGGCACTATACTGTTAGCTTGGATTAACATGCATTATTTCCTGCAAGGCCCATTTCATGCATTGGTTAATGACATTAGTACGTGCTAACATGCCAGCACGTCTTATAGGATGTGGTCTATGTTTTATAAAGTTTGGAAGAAATCATCTTTGCTACATTGCCTATCTGCTGGTGCTTAGTGGTCATTATACATTCAGCTGAACAAATATTGCATATAAATGTCTTTCTGCAAATGTACCGCAGTTTTACCTGCTGCCACTCTGAGCTGACAACAGTCCGACTAAAGAAGATAAGTAAATGCGTTGGAGCGTCAGGAAGCCCTTGTGGTTGGACAAAGAGGGCAGGAAAACCATGTAGGGGCATATTCTGCATCTGTTTTACAAAGGCAGGATATGTGCCAATGTGCTTCTATAAAATCGCCTCTCCGAAGCTTGTGCTCAGAGTTATACCTGCTCCGAGGATCCAGCACTTGTGAGTGAGCCAGTTCTGCACATGCTCCATCCATTCTTCGCCTCTTAAATTATCTGGATAGTCGATGAAGATAGGGAGTGAGTATCAATGCTATCTAGAGAGCTCCAGCAATGACCACTCAATGCATATATTCAGTACCAACCGCTATCCAGATAGCAGCACTGGCGATACATATTTTATTTAGCTACCATGACCAGCATTTAAAACAGTGGTTCTCAACCCAGACCTCTGGGACCCACAGGCCAGTCAGGTTTTCAGGATGCCCACAATGCATGAGATAGATCTGCATGCACTGCTTCCATTGTATGCAGATCTATCTCATGCATATTCATTGTGGATACCCTGAAAACCTGACTGGACTAGGGGCCCCAGAGGACTGGGTAGAGAACCACCGGTTCTAAAAAAAAACATCAATGGCAGCAGCTGAATATTGACCCACTTCTTTGTTCTTGTTTCCATTCAAATATCTTATGTTCTTGGATAATTATTTGAAGTTTTCTTTAACGATCACAGTTATAAAGTCCTTGATAGAGTGGTCCAAAATGGAAAGTTTTTCCCCCACGGGTTTGTCTGCGTGTTCTCCTCTGTGCTGTGCCAGTGTCTGGTTGGTTTGTGGTCTGCTCTGGCATCCTTCTTCACATTCTCTACACTGGATGAGCATGACTATGGCTTTTGTGTTCAATGTCTTCCCCGTGCACCTCTAGGTCTTGCTGGCACAGTTTGTAGTCTGGTTTCTTGCACGCTTTTATACTGGATTGCTGCGAGTCTGCTTCTCATCAGTTTTATGTTTTACATTTAGGTTGTTGGTGGAAAGTTAAAACTGAAGGAGCAGAAAGTATGTTTCAGTGATCTTTTATGATTGTTTCTAGTTCTTTGTATGTTATTACATAGCTGACGGTTTTCTTCCAGTCGTACGGTAAAAGTCTTTCCTGGAAGATGCAGTCTTTACGAGATGATGAAAACTGACATTCTTGGTCAGACCATAGGTCTGTTTCTAACAGTGGCCAATCCAGATCACAAGTACTTGGCAGAAATCCAAAAAGTCAATAGATCCCATGCTGCTTATCCCCATCGATGAGCTGTGGGTTTCCCCAACGCCATCTTAATAATGGCTTATGGGTTTTTCTCGCTAGGAATCTGTCCAACTCTTCTTTAAACCCAGTTATGCCACAGTTTCTGCAGCTGCAGTATATAATTTTTCTGAAAGATATAGTTAGTGCTACAAAATATTTGTCTCTGTGTTTTAGATCAGAACATGGTACATTGGCTGTATTTAGTGGAATTGGGGAACTACAGCCATGGTGCTTCTGCGCCTGCACACTGTAACATCTAATACATTAACGCTCTCTGTCGAGCAATGTATTTTGGATTTCCCTGATGGATGGAACACATTAACAGAACTGAAAAATTGCCCAAGACTCTTTTTTCCCCTTCGGGCCATGGTAAAAGCATAGCATCACTGTTCCAGTACAATTTCAAAGATTGCACGTGATATGATTCAGGAGTTGGTCTTCCACATCTGCTGTAAAAAGATTAACAGAAGGTAGTGCTTTCTGGTATCCATGGCAGTTTCCATAATTTGGAAATAGATTTCATTACTGAAGTGAAAGTAAATGGGAGTCAGGATAAAGTTAAGCAATTATGTTACAGATGCTGGTAGATGCCAGTGAGCCAGGAATCATAATTGCAGATGGTTCTTGCAAGTAATTGTGTGCAGTGATTCCATGGAGGGCATTGGGGGAAACTGATGAAGGCTCTTTAATGGATCTTTCAAGTCAGTACTACCTCCTATGAAACTGAGTTTATCCTAAATTCCCTCATTTAGTCCTGATATTTCCTCAGTGACATATGAATGTATGCTTGATATTCTCTTTTCATTGTTATGTTAATGTTTATTATTTGTGTGTGTGTTGAATTTCACATAGGGCTATACTAAAAAAGGCAATATATACAAAGAAGATGCAGATGACATTGTACTGCTCTAGTACTGTAATGTGATCATACTGTGTCATTATACCTGGGATAGTCATTTATTTCAGTATTGCACTGATTTTCTAATTATTCATATGGTCTATGTAATTTGATCCACAAAAATAGCTGTAATTTGATGCCTAAGGGGGTTGTTTGAGAAAGTCTATTCATGATCTGCATCTTGGAACACGTCCTTTCTGCCACGCCAATCACATCCACATCCCAAAAGCCATCTAGAAAGGCTGAATATGCATGTGCCCACTGCAGTCATGCCTATGTCGCATGGGGGTGTGGCAGAGGTGTGTCTAGGGCAATCGGTAGCAGATCCACAACTACATCTGATCTTATAATGACGCCGCACATTTATGTTCATAGACCTGCTCCTGGGCACAATTAAGGAATCTGAAAAGTGCCCGTTAGGGCCAGCAAGCAACAGTAGGGAGAAGAGGTAAATGCCATCTGATTCTCCCAATTATTGTTGTCCCCTTGAAAGGCCTGTTTGGCAGACTGGGACATGTATGTGGCAACAGATACATGTACACATTCTGATATGCCGTCACGAACATGTCCATGTTGCCAGTTTTGCTGATGTGCATATTTCATACATGCAGCTTCTAAGATCACTCATGTCCCTGCATATGTCTGTGCTTTATTCTACATGTCCCCGTTTCCTTGTCTGTTGGCAAAGATGGTTATCTTTTGGGGCAAAGACAGGTTGATTTTAGACAGCACGTTCTCTGCTGCCCCACCCACAGAATTTCAGTCGATTTGACTTGAACATCCTGGGCAACACCTAAATGACCTAAAATGCTACTTTAAATGTACAGGCTCCGAGTTCATACAAGACACAGTCATATCCTTGGAGAATGTCAACCATATTTGTAGCCTGTCCCAGTTATTCTCACAAAAGACATTTTGTGGGGAATGCAGCGTTTTATACTTGCTACTGCACTCTGTCTTTAAAGTTGTGGGGGTATAGCTGCTATGAATATAACTTTACTTGGATTGAGCACAGCTGCACTCTTGGGGATGGGACTTGGGGGGGGCGAGATATATTTGATAACGTATGCATGTATGGGAAATTTGTGCATGGTCAAGAGCAGCTGGAAATTCCCCGGGGTGATTTTAAAAATGGAAGTATGCTTGGGTTTTTGGTTTGAAAACTCACTAGGACTCACATAGGGAAAGGTCTGCACATTAAGTCATGCAGTCAGTCTTAAAATTACCCCCAAGGTCTGTTATTGCCATGTTTCTCATAAAAGCACACTGCATGAGAATGAAGGAAAGGTCCACACAACCAAGTATCCATCCAGGTGGGTGCAAGGACTTGTGATCTCCATTGCGGTATTTCCCTATACAAAGAGAGATAGTAACGCCTGCACAGGAAAACCAAACAACCAAGGCCTTGAGCAAGTTTACTTTTAGCATTGGTGAAGCTCTAGAACTACCCAAAATGAACACTGTATTATCCAAGAGAGAACCGCATGGAAAAACTTGGCTGAAATTACTGCATTGTGCTTGAAGGGCCAGAAAAGGGAGGAACGTAGAGAAAACAAAGCAGAGGTTTCTCTATCAGTTTGCTCTCAAGACAGCAACAGCAGGCAGTGACTGGGAAGGGGACTGCTGCAGGCTGGCAACACACATAAACAGAAAATTACAGAGCTACACTGCCAAGTTAGCCATGCATTAAGTAGACACTTTTACTCTTTTACGTACATTGTTTTTATGCTTATTTGATTCCTACAAATCCTTAGTGTTCTTTTAAACACCTCTCAGTTCATCTGGATAGTAGATACATCCTTCCTTTGGAAGTATAAGGAAAAAGAGGTCCAAGGGAGAACTTACCATCTTACAGCTGTGTTTTTTAATCCCCCTCTAGCTTTTCGATGCACAGAATAAAACTGTCCCCCTATATTATGGGACTCAGAACCAAAGTACCCTATAATGTAACACCCCCCCCCCCTCAACCTGCCACTAGGACATGGATCTGAATTCAAGAAAGCATGGGACAAACTCCAGGAGCTGTAAAGCTTCGTAGTCAGTATGAAAGGGTAGATTGGACAGGCCGTATGGTCTTTGCCATCATTGTTCTCTATTTCTGTTGTTTATTTTTGACAGAGGAAGGGAGGCCCAGGCTGGTGAGAGAGATTCCAAAAGTTATGTTCCATAAAAATGATGCATTGTATGATTCATGGACCTATGCTGCGGAAAAAAGTCTAAAAGTGCCACGGATTTAACTAATATGGTCACTGTTCAATTTTTATGATGTAGTTTTATCGCTATTTACAGTACTTGAATGCATTGTACAAACCCAAATCTGATAGAAAGTTAATACATTTGATACTGTAAACTTCGACATCTGCAAGCTTGAATGTTTGGCCCCTTTAGGACACAATTTGTCAAGCTTTTGCAAATTTTCTGCATGAATCAGAGATCTCATTCGTGTGTCACAGAATTATCTAGAAATAAAACACGGCCAATAGTGAATGACTCACATGGAGTTTTATAAGATATTAGCCAATAGTTTCCTCAAGCCTGCATTAATTATCAGCAGAATCTCATACACCTGCATTTTACTGGGACTCAACAGCAGAAAAAATTATATTTAATTAAATACAATTCTGACATGCCTTTTTCATTCTGGTGTAGCAAAGAGGTGCCAACTGTAGAGGCAAAGAGAAAGGGTAACTGGAAGAATTTTGAAGTATGGACTTATTCTTTGAATATGAACATCTTGATAAGAATAATTAATTAGATCCCCATTTTTATTTGAAATTGGCTTAATTTAGACCTTTCCTCTTCCAGGAAGCTAAAGAACATGTACAGAAAGCTAAAAGAAGAAAGAACGGACTCAGAAGAGAACAATGTGAGCAACTCCAGACAGCACCAGCAGTGGGACATCGACCACTCTTTGGAACCTTTTACTGGCTTGACGCCTGAGTATATGGAAATGAGTAAGATTTATATGTACCCTAATTACTTTCATGAATGAGTTATAATTTACAAACAGATTCATGTTCAAAGGTTATCTGGCTATCTCTGGAAGTTAGCTGGACACTCACAGTTAAAATCTCCACCCCCGTCCACACACCACCACTCACCATCTGAATTTTCTGAAGACAAGTCATAGCAGACATAAAATTCAACCGGATAAAAAGAGACTAAAGTAGGGGCATTGTTTTACTTTAATCACTCAGTGCTGATATTCACCATTGCCTGGCCAAAGCTTTCTGATTATCTCAGCCCCCCTCCCCCTCCAAAATAGCACGTCCTTGTCTATAATTATCCAGGCAACTTTAGACTAGCTATTCAGCTCGTGTGAACATTTGGATAAAGCTAATCAGACAAAGCTGTCCAGTTAACTTTCTTATTCAGTGGCCTTTTGGAGCAAAGAAGTATTGCCCGTACTGTGCATTAGCATAATACTATTAGATATATATTTTTATACTATACTATAAATAATCTCATGAATTGTATTACCTGTTTGACATCTTACCATTCAGAGATCCATGCCATGAAAATAAATTAAAACACAAGCTATTATTAAATCAATAACACCATTAATCCCTTTGTGACTTCATCTCAGATTGTTACATTAATATCACAGGGTTCCATGCATTCAGAGGTCAAGAGCAAAACCCACCACGGTCTCAAGCAATGCAAAAAGTCTATAAATAATGACTAGTTAAAAGTATTGATCACATGTAATGAAAATGTCAATCGTGTCTCGGTGAGAAACCTCGAAAATGTTCTTTGTCACTTTGTGAACCTTTGCCATTAGAATGTTCTAAACAATTCACAGGCAGATTGTTCCGAGTATAATTAATCAAATGAGTCGCAGATGTTGAGAGTCTGCCACACTCTTCATCATGTTTCTCATATCTGTGAGTACAAAGTTCTGCTCCAGAAACATACCGAGAACTGCAGTGATTACACTCTCCTGAGAGTATTCAGATGACAAATCTTAACGGTTTTACTTCTGAGTAATGCACACAAGTTTTTTAGACAAAAAGTATGCCCTGATCTCTCCACCCAAACAACTTCAGGGCTTTCAAGTATTTTTAGTTTTATGTTTCAACTCACTTCTAAAATGTATGTGAATATTCTTCAAATAGCAGGCATTGTGTAAATACATTTGGGATACATTTTCAGAGGCTTAGTTGGGATCTATGTCGGTAAAAACACAGTGTGTACGTCAGGGAAAAGCCATTCCCGGGGCTTAACTTGGTGTGGGAAGAAAACTGAACAGGTACATCGAGGAGGTCATCATGCAGATAGCTCAGGAGTATAACTATGAGTGGTTATAAATGTAATCAATTCAATTAATTTAAATTCTGGAAGCTATGTAAATAGTGTTAATATCAGCATGAACACCCAGGGATGGTGCAAAGTATTGAGTACTTTAGACAAACCTTTGCATTTATGCCTCCCCCCCCCTCGAGATTTTGATAATTAACAATTGACAAACATGATCACCTGAACACCATCCTTCCAACAATCCTGTAAAAATGCATAACTGTGTTCGCTAGCTCCCCCTGCAGACAAAGGAAGGGGCTGATGGCTGTCAGTTTTCCTGTCAGGATCTACTGCTGCTCTTGTCTGCCCCCAGTGACCGCCTGGTCTTGCCTAATGGTTGGGCTAGCCCTAGATGAACACATTTAGATTGGCTACACATGTAAACAGTTATTTCAGAAAGCTGCTGTCTATACTAGCGGTAAATAAATGCAATGTGTTCTTTTGAGTCAATGCTGACTCCTGGCAACCCAGCAGCTCCTGGTAAGCAGGTAAAAATTTTCATTTTGTTTAGTTTCCTGTGTCATTTGCAATTTTCTTTTCTTTTGTTTCATTTTATTTTTATAAATGTTCATTGAGAAAGGAGGAAAAGGAGAGGTGAGTTTAGAAGGAAAAACGAGTAGCTTGGTTTTGGCCATGTTCAATTTTAAATGGCGGTGAGACATCCAGGCAGCAGTTGAACTTAAACATAGTCAAAACCGAGCTTCTTATTTTTCCTCCTAAAACCTCCTCTCCCCTTCCTCAGTCCCGGATAACTCTCTATTCCTCCCTGTCTCCTCAGCTTGCAACCTTGGGGGTCGTCTTTAACTCCTCCCTCTCCTTCTCCACACATATTCAACTGATAGCTAAAATCTGCCCTTTCTTTCTCTACAACATCAGCATAAATTTGCCCCTTCCTTTCTAAACACACTACTAAAATGCTTATCCACTCTTTAGTCACCTCCCATCTAGACTATTGTAACCTCCTCCTTCTGGTCTTCCCCTGAATCATCTCTCCCCTTCAATCTGTTCAAAACTCAGCTGTGTAGCTAATCTTCTGCCAGCCCCGATATGCTCATATAACCCCTCTTCTCAAGTCGCTTCATTGGCTCCCTATCCATTTCCGCATCCAGTTCAAACTTCACCTGACCTATAAGTGCACTCATTCTGTTGCTCATCACTACCTTTCCTCCCCTCATCTTTCCCTACACCCCTCTTCGGGAACTCCGCTGTTCTGGCAGATTGCTTCTATCTGTGTCCTTCTCTTCTACTGCCAACTCCAGACTTCGCTCCTTTCACCTTGCTGCTCCTTATGCCTGGAACAAACTACCTGAGTCTGTACATCAGGCTTAATCTCTTTTCAAATCCAGGCTGAAAACTCACCTCTTCGAGGCTGCTTTTGGATCCTGATCCGCTTAGTCTCCTATGTGCTTCCTTACCATTGCCCCCTTGTCCTGGGCTGTTGTGTTGTCTGTCTTGATGAGATTCTAAGCTCTGATGAGCAGGAACTGTCTCTTACAAGTGTCTCTACAGCACTCCATATGCTTTTCTAGCGCTCTACATTAGTAGTAGTAGTCACAGTAATTTTGTTTCTAATTTTTATAAATTTTTGTTTCAGAGTAATTTTGTGGCTGTGGATACTGCCCTAACAAAAAAAAAAAAAACACGCATAGTTAACCGCTCCATCCCATGCAATTACAACCCAAATCTTTATCTTTATTAAGGTTCTTAATATACTGCACCTTCGGAAAGCAGCAGGGCGGTTTACAATACATTAAAAAATAACCCACAGAGAGGCCAAATACGACCAGAAAACAGAAAGGAACTACAATTCATGATAGGAAAGCAACAAGCACCCAGGTTAGAAGAGAGAAAAGGAAGGAGAGAAGGAGCAGACAAGAAAAAGAGGAGGTTAGCTGGGAAGGTTGGATGGGAGGTAGTAGGTTAAACAGAAGAGGTGGGTTTTAAGGAGTGTTTTAACTTGGAATAGGATGGTTCCAGACAGAGAGGAAGGGGCAGGGAATTCCAAAGGGATGGTGCCAGGAAGAAAAAGGCAGAGTTGCGGGTGTGTTCCAGGTAGGCACAAGCCAGGGTGAGAAGCTCAAGATGGTTGATATGGATGGATGGAAGACTGCGAGGTGCCGGATGGAACTGCAGAGAGTCAGCTAAGTATAATGGTATGTGGGTATAAAGTGCTGTGTGAGTCAGGATGAGGAATTTAAAGAAAATGCATTGAGGAATCGGTAACCAGTGGAGTTGAATTAGATGAGTCGTATTATGACTGTAACGGCAGGTATGAGAAATGATCCGGGTGGCAGTGTTCTGAACTAATTGCAGGTGGTGAATCTGGTGTTGGGATCAGCAAAAACGACATTACAATAGTCGATGCAGGAAATCACCAGTGCAAGGAGAAGAGTAGTGAGGGAGGAGGGGGACAAGATATCACCGACTGCTCTGATCCGGCAAAGAAAAAAGAAGGGACGATGTGTGATGGAGGAGATATGATCATGGAAGGACAGTTCAGAGTCAAGGACTACTCCAAGGTACCAAAAGGAGGATACCAGAGGAAATGGGTTCTCATAAAGCATGAGAGCCAGGGAGGGAAAAGATGACAACCTGCACCCCACTTAAGATTATCACCAACCCACTCCGATCCCCTTCTGGTGCCAGCATTAGGCAGTGAGTGTATCATCCCCATCCCTCAGGTGTCGGCATTATCCCACCACCCTCCCCCCCCCCTTGACAAGGCAGCCAATCCCCCCCTAACACTTAGCAGAGGTATCTTAGCAGTATAGTGTTAAAGTAGGAGTCATTCCTCTTCGCTCCCAACCCCATTGCCGCTTAAGTTCAAAATGGTGACTTTGATCCCTAGCAGTAGTCTCATGAGGTCAAGATGCCTAAGAAGAAGTGTACTTGGAATCTCTATACCAGAGTCTTTGGAGTCAGTCTCAAGGTCATGAAATCTGGATCCAAGAAAGCAGGATCCCTTGAGGCCAGATTTGGAACCATTAGAGTCTCTGGTGCTGGGCTCTCTGGAACAGAGCTGGAGTCCTGGAACTGAAATATGGATATGAGAGCCTGTGGCCCAAGACTGGAGGCATGGGTCATGAAATCTTGGGAGCAGGGGGCATTGAAGCAAAAGTAGTTGTAACCTGGACTGGAATACCAGGAGTTGGAGTCTTGGAAGCAGGAGGCTTTGAAACACTTAGGAATCTTTAGAGCAGGTAAGACCACCACAAAACTGAAAGTCATAGCAGTTACAAAGTCCTTCACAGAAGTGGGCTTTTCTCATCTAACAGGGGAATAACCCAGTTAAGGCTTTTCCTTTAAGGAGGTGGCAAATAAAGCCCACCTGGGTCTCTTCTGTAAGAAACTCCTGACCAAACATTTTCTCTTTGAACTGGGTAACTTGGCTGGCTGCTTTATTCTGTCAAAGATTCCCTTGCTGGGGTGTGGGTGGTTACTAGAGGGTTTAAAAACTAGACAAGAACTACATGAGAGCTAGGATTCCTCAAGATGAGCTTTAATGTCACTGTACCTAAAGAACAGGTTATATCAGGTTGGGACTGGCGTGGAATGCTCGGGAGGTTGGAGAGCTTGTTGTGGTGATCCACAGGGTTCCCCGATCTCCCCAGCACTCTTTAATGTTCTTATGATAATATTAGTTTGGCTCTCCTTCCAAACAATCTTAAGTTGTATAGGTATGCAGATGACATGTTCATTCTGTTAACATTCACATCACCATCAAGTGACTTTTACTCAAAAATCAGTCACACCTTACAGTTACTTGAGAAGTGGGCGAGGACTTTGCGATTACCGTTAAACACATCTAAAACAAAGGCTTTGGGTGTATGCTAAACCACTTCCTAATTCTTTAGTTGAGGGCGTTAAAATGTTTAAATTTAGTCTCTGACCCAGTATTCCATGTTCTTGGAGTTCTATTGGATGAAAAATTATCATTTGAGTATTATATTAGTTCTGTTGTAGTGAGGTCCTTTTTCAGATTACATTATGTAGAATCAAACCTTTTTTCTCAGTAAATTACTTTCGGCTCTTAGTTCAAAGTAGCATTCTTGCCTATTTGGACTATGGAAATTTTCTGTTTCTGAGCAGATGCAGATGAAATGTCTGCAGCCCTGTCAAAATATTGTGGCTCATCTTATTTATGGGGTATCTAGATATACCCCAGTCACTCCCTTGTTTCGAGTATTGCATTGGTTTAGGGGGTCTTGAATCGGGTTAAATTGAAATTTTACATAATTCTATATAAAATTTTCAATGACTAAGTGCCTGAATATCTCTCCTCACTTTTGCTTCTAAATTAAGCAACTAATTCCAAACACTTACTGGCGTCCAGTGTTGTTGTTTTTTTTTTTCATGCAAAGATATTAGATTAAAATCCAGATTTAAAAAGGCAATGCCATCTATGGCAGCAGAATTATGGTCACAGCTACCAAAAGAGATAAAATCTATTCTGTCGTTCTTGCACTTTGCAAAGCTTTAAAATCCTGGTTGTTCAATAACTAACAATTTTGTGTTTTTATGAACTTTTTTTTTCATCGTTAATCGCACTGAACCACTGGGTCTTGGAGTGTTGTGGTATATAAGTATGTGTTAGATTAGATAAGATTAGATTTGATTAGATTAGATGTACAGTACAAGAAACACATACAACACAACAGGACAAAAAAGGATCACTGGAATCAAAGAACTTGATAAGAAACTGAGGCTTCAGGAAGCAGGATAAAGAAAGAAAGAACCAAATGCACATCTTCAGGGAACAAAGAGCCAGACAGGAATGATGCACTAGAAGGGAACAAGCACAGAGGTGAGGCAGAAATACCCAAGCCTACCCTGGGCTGGTCTCCTCTAGGCCAATCAGGAAACAGGAGCTAAGATTACCAGAAATACAAGACGCAGCTAAGAATGGACTGGCAAGAACAAAATTTCCATGAGGCATAATAGCACCAGCCTTGTAATTGCGACCCCTCCTTCCCTTTCTACCCAAACTTTGGCCGACTATTTCCATGCCAAACTCAAGATTACACTCAAATTCTCCACAAGGTCAGATCCATCACCTCTTCCCCCTCTTCACTACCATCTCTTCCCCTCAACCTCTGCCACCCTTTCTTCCTTTTCTAAGGAGAAAACCACACATCTTCTTTCCTCCTCCAAACCCATTACCTGCTCCTCTGATTCTATTCCCACCCATCTCCTAAACTCCATCTCCTCCACTGTCAGCCCTTCCATCTATCATATTACCAACCTATCACTTTCCACTGCAAATGTTCCTGCAGCCTTCAAGCATGCTGTGGTTACATCTCTCCTCAGGAAACTCTCACTAGACCCTACCTGTCCTTCTAATTATCGCCCCATCTTACTCTTCTCCTTCATTTCTAAACTAATTCAATGTGTGGTTCACTGCCATTGACTTGACTTTCTCTCCTCTCAAGCCCTTCTGGGTCCATTGCAAATCTAACTTTCACCCTTTACATTCTACTGAAACAACTCTTGCCAAAGTCTCCAGTGACCTGTTCCTGGAAAACTCCAAGGGCCTTTACTCAGTCCTCATCCTTCTTGACCTCTCTGCTGCTTTTGACACTATTGACCATCAAATTCTCCTTGATACCTTGTCCTTGCTTGGTTTTAAGGGCTCTGTGCTATCCTGGTTCTCTTCTTATCTCTCCCACAAACTTTCAATGTTTGTTCTGGTGAATCCTCCTCTACTGCTGTCCCGCTCTCAGTCGGTGTATCCCAAGGGCCTATCTTGGGTACACTCCTTTACTCTCTCTATACCCAGTCCCTTGGTGCACTCATCTCCTCCCATGGTTTTCAGTACCCAATCTTCAAACTGCCAACACTAACACACACCACACACCACTGCATTATTTATTTATTTACATTCTCTTATATACCGCACTATTCTGCATCAGTGCGGTTTACATTGAACAAACTGAAATTACATTGAACAGGGCATTATAACTTGGAGATAACTATTTTACAGGGAACATGGGCTATGGAGGGTTAAGTGGCTTGCCCAAGACCGCAAGGAGCACCCGTGGGGCTAGAAACCCCAGTCCTACCAGCCCAAGGTTGCTGTCCTCTAGTGGGATTTGAACCTCCGACCTTCCGGCCTGACGTACCTTGCCCCAACCACTAGGCCACTCCTAGTGGTTGGGGCAAGTGGTTGGGGGCAAGGCCAGCATGAATTCAATTGACCCCTCCCTCGATTGTTTGCTGTGGAATCCGCTTTGATTGAAGGATAAAGCAGTATATAAATAACGTTAAATAAAATAAATAAATCTTTACTCTGATGACTCTCAAGATCTACCTCTCTATACCTATAATCTCTCCAACAATCCAGGCCTGGATCTCTGCCTGCCTATCTGACATTGCTGCCTGGATGTCACACCACTGTTTGAAACTGAACATGGCCAAAACCAAGTTGCTTATCTTTCCTCCTAAATCCACCTCCCCCTTCCTCCTTTCTCTATGAATAACTCCTACTCTCTATTTCTTCGGCTCACAGCCTTGGGGTTGTCTTTGACTCCTCCCTCTCCTTCTACGCACACATCTAACTGATAGAAAAAAAGAAACAGCAGGTTTTAGCTTTCTCTATAACATCACAAAATTCGCCCACTCCTTTCTGAACACACTACTAAGACACTTATCTACTCTTTAGTCACCTCCCGTCTACACTATTTCAACCCACCTCGGTGTTTGTGTGGGATATAAATCTGTTTAAATAAATAAATAATCTTCTCCTTGCTGGTTTCCCCCTGAATCATCTCTCTTCCCTTCATGGGATGAGGGTGAAAGGGGATAGATTCAGGAGTGTTATGAGGAAATATTTCTTTACAGAAAGAGTGGTGGATCCGTGAATAGTCTCCCACTGGAGGTGGTAGAGATGAGGACAGTATCTGAATTCAAAGAAGCATGGGACAAACACAAGAGGATCTCTAAAGGCAAAAGGGGGCTGTTGTACTGTAGTTGTTGATATGGAAGGACAGACTAGATAGGTCATGTGGTCTTTTTCTGTCCTCATTTTTCTCTGTTTCTATTTATTTATTTAGGTGATTTTTATACCGCCATATCAAGAATCATAGCGGTTTACAATCAAAGATATATACATGATTTGAATACCAGACAACTATTTACAATTAGTCTGTTCTTGATGACTCATGTGCTTTCAATCTGTTCAAAACTTAGCTGTGGGCTAATCTTCCACCAGCCTCGTCATGCTCATATAATCACTCTTCTCAAGTCGCTTCATTGGCTCCCTATCCATTTCCGCATCCAGTTCAAACTTCTCCTACTGGCCTATAAGTGCACTCATTCTGCTGCTCCTCTCCCTACACCTCTCCTCAGGAGCTCCACTCTTTGGGCAGATTGCTTCTATCTCTGCCCTTCTCTCATACTTTGATCCTTCCACCTTCTGCTCCTTATGCCTACCTGAGTCTGTGCGTCGGGCTCTCATCCCTGGCCTTTTGAAAAATCCAGGCTGAAAACTCACCTCTTTGAGGCCGCTTTTGGATCCTGATCCACTTAGTCTCTTGTGTGTTTCCTTATCATTCCCCTAGATGCATCCTTGCTCTTAGCTGTTGTGTTGTCTGTCTTGACTAGATTGTAAGCTCTGATGAGTAGGGACCGTCTGCGCAGCACTGCATGTGCCTTGTAGCATCATCGCATGCAATGATCAATAGTAGTAGCAGTAACTCGTCATAAGTGAAAGGGCCTGACTTCCCTGCCATCCTTCTGCTGTCTTTATCCAGCAGCAGAGATTTCTTTGCACATGACGCAAGCACGCTTATGTGTAGCAATGGATGAACAAACAGATGGATCATCCTTCCCCAGTAGGCGCTATCTCTTGGGCTGGGCTGGCCCAAGGGTTTCTTCCACCCCAGGCTGAAGTCCCTGCCCTGCCACCCCCCCAGCCCCTCTGCCGTGCCACCCCTCCCAACTGAGCCATCGCCCCCACCAAGTAGCCACCCCCGTTGCCACCAATTCTGTCAGCAGAGTGGTGACAGAGGCTGGCAGCAGGCAGGGGGGGTCATAAACAGCAAACCATGTGTGCTAAAGCACATGGCCTGCCACGGGCACCATACCACCCACAGAGGTCTGCCACCCTAGGTGGCCACCTAGTATGCATGGTGTAGGGCCAGCCCTGCACTTGGGTGAAATGCACCTAAACAGTTTTCTTAGTAATGAATGCCAATGATTATATCGACACAGTGCCTGACATTGTGAAAATATTCTAATAGATTTCACACTTTGGGGGTTATTTTAGAAGTCCTATTTGTGATTTTGGTGTCTGAAAATGGTCATAGAGATGTAGAAAGCATGGAGAGATCTCCAAGCCATTTTAGAAGCTAGGATTGTGGACCTCATCAGCATGAGGGCATTCAAGTCTGAACAGGGATTTGGTGGAGATGTCGTCAGGGCATTCCCAAGAACCTGGATGTCATTACCTGATCTCAGAAGTGTTCTGGATGTCCAGAGTCATGTCTAAGGTTCTACTTGCCAAACAAAGGAGCGAGCAGGATAAGAGGTCACTTGCACTTTATTAATGAACAACCCCGACGCGTTTCGGCAGGTGCCTTCATCAGGGGGCTAAAAGGACTGCAAACCAGATAAAAACATATAAACAAAACATCAATAAATACATGCTAAAATAATAATAATGATGATAAATATAAACACCAATATATGATCACATGTAAAAGAAAATTATACTTACACGTTTTTCTTTTTCTTTTTCTTTTCTTATAAAAGTGCAATTGACCTCTTATCCTGCTCGCTCCTTTGTTTGTCTTGGACTCTTTGCGAGTTTGGTGCTCTCTCTTTGTGTCGTAAGGTTCTACTTGCTCCAGGCAAAGTGCACGTTTTGGCTGTAAAGCATTCAAATGGTATAGAGAAGATGGCACTCCATCAACCCCAGCATTCTGCACCATAACAAGGATAGCACCTGGTTGCCCTGGTTCTATCCCACTACCATTAGGCGATTCCTAAACATCCAGGTTCTGAAATGCTATTCCAAGGACGTCTACATAGACGCCACACAGACGTCCATATCGGGCACATCCAGGTTTGTGAAATAGTAGCAGAACAAGGACTTGTCTGCTTTTTTTTCAGACATTCTGGCTTGAACATCCCATATTGCACTTGGACGTCATTTTTAAAATGCTACTTCAAATGAAAAATCCATGGTACCTGTTACAAAGGCGAACATGATGAAGAAATTCCCCTGTGGAAATTGGTTTTGGGGAGGAGAAACAGATGAGTTTAAAATCCATTCCAAGTTGCCCCACTAGCCTTCCAACTGTTTTATGAGTTGGGGGTATTTCTTTTCCTTTTCACTCTTACCAAAGCCTCTCAAATGGAGCATCAAGAGAAAGTCTTCATGTGAGACAAAAATGGACAACATCCAGAAAAGGTTTGCAAACAGCTTCTTTTCAGCACCTAAAGACGGTCGGAGGCATCTCGTTCGCCTCCCTCTTTTTTAGTTGACTCTACACTGTAAGGAGAAACTAACCCTAAGACCATTGGTATCAAATGACCAAAATGTTAGGACATCTTTGCTATTGGTCAAGCTTGAATGAGAATAATCAGTGATTTTATAGTCTCTAATCCTGTCCCTATGGAATGCATTGTTGTGTCACTCTGCCTTTCCCACGTTACGAGGAAGGAAGATAATGGAGGATTAGGGCATAGTAGTCCCTTTTCACTCTGGCTTGGGTTGATGCAATTTTGGGATGAACCTACAGCAGACATCTCTCACTGCCGTATCTCTCACTGGGAGTCTCATTGTATTCTTTGGGTTTTCCTGGCAGCTAGTACAAGATATTGTGAAATAGTCCATAATGAATTCCAGCATATAATGAAGGTTGTTTCTATATAATATTATTGACCCTTTGGTCATAAAATCAAGAGTCGTGGTTTGGCACATCACTCTAATTTAGATTATGTATGAAGGGTGTGCCCAAGAGATTGGATTTCCTAGCAATAGCCTGCATTACTAAAGCTAGTCAAATATTTTGAAACAGCTGCCCACAGTATGGGTTCAGTTAGAATGGCCCATGTAAGTTCCATAGTATGCACACCCCTGACATACTGAGCTTTCTAGCAACGGGGGTAAGCCAAACCTTTATTTTGGGGTGACAGCAGAGTTGCCAAGTTACTCGGTTCTAGGAGTGAGATTTTAAGCCAATCCTGGATTTCTGTCATTCCTGATGCATTATGGGACCTGCAGCACTGATTCCAATGGGTAAAATCAGGGACTACAAATACCATACTGCATTGCAATTTATTTATTTACATTCTCTTATATACTGCGCTATTCTGCATCAGTGCGGTTTACATTGAACAAACTGAAATTATATTGAACAGGGCATTATAACTTGGAGATAACTATTTTACAGGGAACATGGGCTATGGAGGGTTAAGTGGCTTGCCCAAGACCACAAGGAGCACCTGTGGGACTAGAAACCCCAGTCCTTCCGGCCCAAGGTTGCTGTCCTCTAGTGGGATTTGAACCCCCGACCTTCCAGCCTGAAGTACCTTGCCCCAACCACTAGGCCACTCCTCCACTCCACTAATTTAAAACCAGAACTGGCAAAAAATCTCACTTCTGGAACTGGATAACTTAGCCACTTTGTGAAAGTGGGTCTCTGTGACTCTGTTAGCATCCGAGGCCCAGAAACGTAATCTTTAAGGGATGTTTCTCCATGGGGTGTTTCTTTTTTATCTTTTGTTCCTTACCTTGAACATGAAACCATACATCAGAAGTGATCTCTTAATAGATAAATGCAAAAAGAACAAATTTTTCAAATTGCCCTGAGAAACGTGAATTAGAGATTTTAATAGCGCTGGCTGAGTTCCCAGTGATACGATTTCACTTGAGCAGGAATCAGATATGATTTATGGTATACAGACAGCTTCAAACATGCATTTGAAATGGATGTTCATAACATATTGTTATATCAAACTTCAAACATGCATTTCAAATAGATGTTCATAACAAACATATTGTTATATTAACATAATTCTTGAATTACCTTATATTGCAATACAGTTACCACCCAGAGAAATACTTTACTGCGAGCTAAGTACCTTTCGGCTACCTGCATCAGTGACAGCACCATGTGCTGACTGCATAGTGCAGTCTATGTCCATTCTCTGTCCTTTTCCCACTTCATAACAGCATATGAATAGCTGGGTGGTAACTGTCCTGCTAGCATAGGCTATGCACTAGCAGGAACTGCATGGTAATTCATGACTGGGCTGGCATAACCACCAGGCAAACTAGGTACTTGCTTAGGGCAGCAGCTTCTGAGAGAGCGTGTACATCATGGTTAGCAGGGCGTTCTTGCATGCACTAATCAGCAGACTCATCGCCACCTCACATTAATCATTCCACATAGCAAATTTAGTGCCTTACCTGGCTGCCACAACTTCTCCAAGCGTCTTTTCCTCTGTTTCCTTCTTCTTTTCTTTTTTCCTAGTACTCTTTCTCTCTTTATATTGTGCTTTAACATAGTATTGTTTCCCTAATGGTATTATACTAAATTTCACATTTTGAGGTTTTTGATTCATTCAAGAGTTCTTGGGTGTAGATTTGGAAATGTAGGGTGGGGGGGGGGGATTTTCAGCGGCAGCAGCCAGCGCAGTTAACCATTTCTGCTTTACCTTTATTTATTTATTTATTTAATTATTTTTTTATACCACCTTTTGGAATTATAAAAGCGGTTAACAATTAACTCAACATTTTACATGAAACAGAAGGGCTAATATATTATATTATATTACATTGAAGAAGTTAACGTGGAACAGAAGAGTTAATATTTTATACTGAACTCAATGATACATTCTTAAAATGTGAGCAACTATGTTACATTGAACTGGCTCTTAGGACTACCAACACTGGGGCCATACCCCAGCCCCAGAATTCAATATCTGAGTTGCCTGGATTGCGATCTTCAAATCCAGTCAGGGTCGATATTCAGCCGCTGGCCAGACTGCAATACCAAGTAAAGTTAGGACAGCGAGTCGATTGTTCTAACTTTAGCAGATTATGGTACCCGGGCGGTGGATGAATATTGCTGCTATCCGGTTATTACTCGGTGCAGCCTCCGCTCTGTCCCTAAAACACCCTGTTGCTAGCCAGCCGGCATCCAGGTGAGCAGCGCCAGCGACCATGATTAATGCAACTAGCAGGCTTGCTAACCATGTTAATTGTGTTGAATATCCCTCTTCCCATACTAAATAAAAGTTTTAAAAGATGCCTAACAAAAAAGTAATGGAAAGAGCTGCGTCTGTTTTTTCTTTATGTGGCTGCTTTCTCCCTGAATAAACTCCCCTGCTCTAACTTTACCTCTGAGTCCCCCTACGTTGTCTGTATGTAAAAGTGAGCGTGCCAGTCTTGGGCACACTTTTACGCAGATACAGGATGGGGAATTTTCTATTGGCTCAGGTAAATGGCTTTTGCAAACTGCCAACTGAAAGACCCATTCTCAAGAACTGGCATGGGAACCTAGTGTAAGGTGGGCAGATATTAAAAGTTGCATTCTTTCACATGGAAAACAGCTGGTATAAAATTGTGTGTGGGTAAGGACACATCTGGTTTAAGCGTACTGCAAGACTGTGCCTGCTTTTGTATCAGCTGCATATTGGCGCTCCCAGGGATGAGGGGAACTTGAGCAGAGCTCTGACACATGTATGGAGATATGAAGATTCCTGTGTGTGTAAAGCCTGTTTTACATGCAGAAAAAGCCTTTTATAAAATTGTGGGACTGTTTATGTGTATAAGGTAAGTGTGGTGATGAGATGGGATCAAACAGGCTTTCTTATACGTGTGCTGAATGTAGACATTCTTGGGATCATAGTGTGGGTGGAGCAGTGGTAGAGGCACAGTGTATGTGGCTATTCTACATACACATGTAGAGGACATGCACACGTTTACACCTGCTTTAGAGCTCTCTCAGTTTAGGCTCAAATTGAATCTGGTAAGTCAAAATCACGTTGATTTGCCCAGAAGTGAAGAATCATCCCTCTCTCTACTGTCTTCTTATCCTAGGGAACATATTGGGGGTCTGTTACTAGATGGTGCTAGAGACAGTGCATTGCTGGCTAGCACATGATCATGACCTTAACATGGGATGATTCCCACTATAACTGTACACCCCACGTTAGGGTTATGAGTGGGCACGTTAGGAGCAGAGAGCGAGCATGGTGAGGTCAGCGCAGTTAGCACTAAGTTCACACTGCGTCTCAATAGGTGGCGTTAAGTGCACCCAAGCTAATGACACTCACATTAGAGGAATGTGGTCTGCGTTAGCTGCTGGGGAAATGTTTTCCACACCCCTGACAGTTAATATGGTGGTGTTGCCATTTTACACGCCATAGTTGTAGTGCTTTTGGCAACACCCTAGCGCCCTCTAGTAAAAGGGCCCCCTTGCTACTGTTAAGGAATCTGTTAGGGGTCAATATAGACTCTGCACTGTTGTTTGATTATTAGATTTCACTGGTCATGAAAGCGTCTTTTCATGCTCTCTTGAAGATTTGTTCAATGCACTGCAGCTGTTGAGGACGCACTGATACTCTGTCAGTGGGACCCCTATTGAATACTGTTTGAGATACATTTGCATACAATGAAGATAGCATGCAAGTAAATCTGCCTCATGCATATTCATTAGGTGACTGAAAGTTTGTAAAAATTCATAGTTAGGAAACTAGACACGCTAAGAACCGAAGTAGACTGCTGAAGGATTCTGATACTCGTACTGACGATCAGCTGAAGATGATCTTGCCAAAATGAGAGCTCAGAAAGAAGTCTGCAATAAACATTACATTTTACTACATTTTGAAAAGTTTATAAAGGTAATGGCAAGATGTTTCTAGGGCAGCAAAACACAGGTGGAAATGTTAGACTGCATGCATGGAGTTAATGCCTACAGTTTCTTCTCGCATTCATTTGTGTTGGGAGACTTTGCTTATGTATTTGCTTTGTAGATTACAATTCAAAAGATATCACGTCAGAAGCTCTTGGCTGTAGGATGTATTGAAAGTTATATAGTCTGTAATTTAAACATGATGTGATTCATGTGGTCCTCTCGTTTCTCTATTCCGTTTTGCTCAGCACTGGTGTAACTAACCCCATGTTATGGGATCTTGCAGTTTAAATAATCTGCGGACGCTTTCTCTCTATGTTGGTGCTTTTTCCCTAATTCTTTCTCTTTTTCTCTTTCAGTTATCCAGTTTGGCTTTGTCACGCTGTTTGTTGCCTCATTCCCCCTGGCACCTTTATTTGCCCTGCTGAACAATATCATAGAAGTCCGACTAGATGCCAGAAAGTTTGTTACAGAGCTAAGAAGGCCGGATGCAGTCCGAGCCAAAGACATCGGTATGTTATAGAGAATGAAGGCTAATGCCTTTATCATCTGGAATGACAGGGCTCAGCTGGATTGTATGCTCCTAACGTACTGTGTCTGTATTATCAGAAAGAAAGGTCCTTGTTCACGGTGCTGCTCTTAATTCTTTTACAGGAATCTGGTATAATATCCTGAGTGGCATTGGGAAATTTTCAGTCATCATAAATGTAAGTACTTAGCTATGTTCTTTTAAACAGATAACGTCAGGACTTAAGACTTTCTAAATCGTACCTTACACTTATATGGGAAAATCAGACATGCCAGTCTATTATACAGCAGGGAATTCGACCCACTGCTCCAGTCAGGTTTTCAGGATATCCACAATGAATATGCATACGATAGATTTGCATACAAGGGAGGCAGCAATGCAATGCAAATCTGTCTTGCGCATGTTCTTTAATGACTGTGGAGGTTCCTTACCTAAGTGAAGAGAGAGGAAATATGGCTGTAAAAACCTACAGCCCCCCCAGCTTTAAATAAGTCCTTTATCGCTCCAAAGACTGCAAAGAGTACAGTTTGTCCCATAACTCACAGAGCTACTGGGACCTTGCATCAGTAGCCCTGAAACGAGGTTTCATACTGAGCAGTGCCAGGTCCCCGCTCAGCAAAAGGGGAAATATTTGCATCAGCAGTAAATAAAGGAGTCTGCATTTTTCCATACTGATACATTATATTCTAGGTGACTGAGGACAGCTTGCCTCCTCTCTGTTCCTGCAGGAAAAGTAATTCTGGTGCATCATGACACTAATTCACAAAAGTGCACATGTCATGGTTTCAGGTGGGCAATTGTTACCCAAGTACATGACTTTTGAGAATTTGCTTCTTGACCTTCCAACAAACTTTCCTGCCAAAATTCAAATTTCAAATTTCCCCACCTTTTTTCCAACAAACTGTCTGTCCAAAATCAAATTTAAATTTGCCACCTTTTTCGTCAATGAACTTTTCCACCAAAATTCAAATTTCTCACCTCAATTCCACCAATCCAGTTCGAGAACCGCTATATATAAGAACAGACATTCACTGCATAACCTCTTCACCCTGAGGAAAGCCACGGCAAGATGGCTGAAAAGACGCAGCATGACCCAGAAAGCTGCAAAGATCATTTCGTGATTTTATTGGAACTTTTCCTGAGGATGTCTAATAGCACTATAGAAATATTAAATAGCTGTAGTAGTAGTAGCTATAGAAGCAATTTAGATAAACTAGCTATGGGCCCGATATTCATTTGGGATGGTTATGCGCCGCTATGCTGCATAGCCATTGCCACCGACCTCTAATCCTGGATATTCAGTGCTGGGGTCACATGCAGCCCCGACATTGAATATCCAGGGTCACCGCGAAGTCTCTGATGCTGCAGGTAAAACTAAGCCATCTTTTGCTTCACCTAGTTTTATCCACAGGTCACTAACCGAGTAGCGGTTTAATATCGCTACTACCCAGTTAGTGACTGTCGCCGCCCATGACATGCACACAATATGCCCCGTTGCTAAGCTGTTAGCATCTGGGCATATCGCGCTGTTAGCTGGGGATATTCAGCGGCACTAACCATGTTAGTTGGTTGACTATCCTGTTCAGCAGCATTTGCATGGTTTAGGTTGGTAAACTGTGTAAATGCCTTTAGGATATCAGGCCCTATATGTCTGCTCATAGAGTGGGTCTCCTCCCCCCTGGTTGTAAAGGTAATGGGGGCTATTTTAGAAGTCTTATTCACATGGTGCAAACAGATGTACTGACATATAAAAGTGCAACCTGCATCCACATCCAGGCAGCCATTTTTGAATGGTCCAAAAGTACACATTTGTCCCGATCATGTCCAAGTTGCGTGGGTGCGTGTGAGGGTATGCTGGGGTTGTGGTCTTGGTGGAACAAAATGTTACACGTGCATCCCCATTTCATATAGGGAATATACATGGAAGATGGAAATTGCCCACTTCTGCTCGTTGGCACTTTTAGGTTTTCAAAAAGTGCTTATTTCAGTGAGCCCTCTACAGGAGGATTTAAGTAGGATATCCCTTTAATCTCCAATGTTTCTTTCCACCACATTTAATTTGGGTAGCTGATGAGTCCTCTGGGAGTGCTTAAGAGAGATTGAATATCTAGGTTGCAAAATGACATCTACCCGTGTGCGTTCTGAAATGCCGATGACTACATGTGTGTTTTCTGAAATGCCGATATCAACATATGCGTGTTCTGAAATGCCGACATCTACCAGTGTGTTTTCTGAAATGCCGATGTCTACATGTGTGTGTTCTGAAATGCCGGCTCTTACACATTAAGTTGCCAGGGTTCCCATGCTGATTTTTCCCACATGTATGTTTGTAAAACAGCATCTTCCACTGTCCATGGATGCCCATTCTTGTGTGTTCCTGCTCTTCCTTCTTTGATTTAAAAGGCATGTACCTAGTGAGGGGCAGAGATACTTCAGTTTTACATCAGACTTACATGTGCCCATCCTCTCCTCTAAACATGACATGGATTTGAAGACATGTACACTTGGACGTCACTGCAGCCACATAAACGGCCTTTCTAAAGTGTGTCAATATAAAAAAACAGTCATTCAAATTGATTAAAATAAAATAAATAGAGTATTACCTTATCTGAAACCAAGATCTCTTATAAATATTGTTTGCATACACAGAGGGGTAGGTTTCCAAGTGCCCACTATAACTACCTAGTTTCATATGTTCCCTATGAAAATTAGGCACAAAGTCCTCAGGTATGTAGGTAAGTTTGCACCTAGGCGGTCAGTTTGCAAATGATATGTGAAAGCTCAGTTATAAGGTACAATCAGTCACCGCTGGCTGAAAATGAAAGTGTTCAGGTCTGACATCTACATATATTCTGCCAAGGAAAATTGAACCTGTGGAGGGTAAGTTTATAAAGCCCTGCGTAGACAATTCGTGCCTCACATTGTAATATAACTACGTACTGATGTACTGTACTCCAAGTGTGTCAGGTGTGCCTGCCATATAGCAGGTGTAGCTGGCAGTGCCCAGATCTGTAAAGAGATGCACGTATGTCATATTGTTTCATAACACATGCGTAACCCTTGAGGCAATGCTGACGCTCCCCCATGTCCCCACCCAGGATCAGTGTGCAGAACGCTTCCACACGTACTTACAGAATTCCGCCTGGCCAAAGCGCATGTGGAAGAGCCTGTGCATGCATGCAGATCTGGGAAAACACGGACTTGCGTGCATAGGAGCCACCTATCTTTCCACAGCTCCCTTATAAAATCCCCCTCCCCCAATGTCTGCAGTACATCTTTGTCTAGTTTCCATGCTTGATGTTTTTGACTTCTGTATGTGCCTGGGGCATTATTAGTTATAAGACTATACCTTGTCTAATTACTGCTTTGTCATATTCCCCCAGAGGTGTTCATAGTATGCAGCACATCACATATTTGTCTGATTCTAGAAGCATTACAGCTGCATCACTCATCGGGAGACATAAAGTGCTAGCATGTATAATATTGCACAGCGGCATGTGAAATGCAAGCTTCTTTAGCTACTTGGTGGATTCACAAGTGTGTTTTCTTTGCTTCCCAGGCCTTTGTAATCTCTGTCACATCCGATTTCATTCCACGTCTTGTGTATCAGTATATGTACAGTGACAACGGGACCATGCATGGCTTCATTAATCATACGCTCTCATACTTCAATGTCAGTCATCTCAAAGCTGGGACCCAGCCAGAAACCACCCAGTACCAAGAGGAAGTTATATTCTGCAGGTGAAGTTACCAAAAGTGAACTTTGATCAACAAATTAGTTCAGATATTGTATGAGTGAGGCTACTGTGATTGGGTTTCTGCATAAAAACTCCAAGATTATGGCTAGCATTCTTACTGTAAAAACTACAGAGGGACAAATTTGGACCTCCAACTTATTTTTATGTGTATTTCTTTATTTAATCAAATGGTACAGTCCGACACAGCCATCTTTTGACAGATTATGTCTGTATCAGGGGTATTTTTGAATTCATATTGTCAAATATACATATAAAAAACATATACTGTATAGCAACAATAAAACTACAAACATGTTATTAGTAAATAGACATATAAACATTCATGAAGAAAAATATAAAAACACTGATAATAAATACAGGTAGCATTCCCAAATAATTACAGTATAACAATAACATAACATGTGCGTAGAAACAAATAAAAACAAATATAAATGGGAACCGTTTAAATGGAAAAGAACAATAAAAATATTAAATTAGTATGTCAAAATAGCCTGTTATATTAGTATGTTAATGAACATAATTAGTAAGTCAACCAAAGTGGACCAAAACTAAAAATAAAGAATTTACAAAGGTAAAAAGTAAATAAAACTGAGACCGCTTACAATTGTGCATAAGTAAAGGTGGGTTACTGTACCTACACTGGACAAATGCATTACTTGTAAACCGCACTGATCTCAAACAGCGCGGTATAAAAGAAACATAAATAAATAAAATAAAACAGGTCCTTTAAAAAAAGTACTTATCACTTTGTGTGTCCATTGCATGGTTTATATTTGTCTTTTATATTATGTTTTGAGATATTTATACAAATAGTTATATTTTTGTACATTTTATTACTTTTTAAGTGTCCACATTATTCTCTTATTTATTTATTTATTTATTTATTCTATGAATTGTTATTTTAACTGTTGTGTATATTTATTAAGGTTTATTTTACCTTTTTATCAGTATTATAATTTTTTATACTTACATATAAATGTTTTGTTTTTAAGATGCATACCCCCTGAAGAAGGCGTTCAGCTGAAACGCGTAGAGGTCTTTTCAATAAAAATAAGCACCTGTGACCTCACCTGTCCCTTGCTTGCTGTGTTTCCTTACTCCCAGGACTTATTACAGCTCTGAGGTGGAATACGTCCGATGTCTATCCTGCCCCCCACCGGATGTACAGAGGCCTGCCCTGAATGGTCATTGTACATCCAGGTGCCTGGCCTCTCCCCAGCTCCACCCTCAATCCGTCCAGGCGCCGCCTCCTCCTACCCCTGTTTAGCACTCCCCTCACAAAGACCCTGTGCATGTGAGGAGCAGGAGGACCTGAATATGGTCCTGGGCCTTTTGGGGGGTTGGATGTCCAATCCAGCTATTTGTGGGTCAGAATAAATGACCTGGAAAAGGGAATAACGAGTGAGGTTATGACACAAAACTATTTAACGTTGTTAAAATCCAAAAGGATTGTGGAAAATTGCAAGAGGATCTTGATAAATTCGAAGACTGGGCATCCAAATGGCAGATGAAATTTAATGTGGACAAGTGCGAAGTTATGCTCCTAGCAAAGAAAAATCCGAACTATGGTTACACGCTGCAGGGTTACACATTAGTAACCACCACCCAGGAAAAAGATTTAGGTGTCATCGTGGATAACATGTTAAAATCCTCCACCCAGTGTGCAGGGGCGGCCAAGACAGCAAACAGAATGCTAGGTATCATAAGGAAAGGAATGGAAAATAAAACAAAGGATATTATAATGCCTCTGTATCATTCCATGGTGAGACTGCACCTTCAGTATTGTGTACAATTCTGGTCGCCGTATCTTAAAAAGGATATAGCATTATTAGAAAAGGTACAGAGAAGAGCCACCAAAATGGTAAAGGGGATGGAAGGATACCCCTATGAAGAGAGGCTAAAAAGGCTAGGGCTCTTCAACTTGGAAAAGAGACGGCTGAGGGGAGATAAGATAGAGGTCTATAAATTAATGAACGGAGTTGAAAGGGGAAAATGAAGATCAATTGTTTACATCATCAGAATATACGGCGAGTAGGGGACATGCAATGAAGCTACAGGGTAAACTATTTAAGACTAATAAGAGAAAATATTTTTTCACTCAATGTGTAATCAAACTCTGGAATTTGTTAGCGGAGGATGTAATAAAATCTGCTAGTGTAGATGGGTTTTAAAAAGGTTGGACAAGTTCCTAGAGGAAAGGTCCATAAACCATTATTAAAAAGGGACCCAGGATATCACTGCTTGACCCACAATACAAGCATTGAGGAACCAGTGTCTTTTGGGGAAACTGCTAGGTACTTATGACCTAGATTGGCCACTGTTGGAAACAGGATAATGGGCTTGATGGACCTTGGTCTGACCCAGTATGGCATATCTTATGTTCTTAATCGACCCCATAGTGCACAAATTCACATCTCCTCTGAAGACGGTAAACTCTATGAGGATGATTTGACCTGGAGACACTTTCTTTTCTTTATAAAGTACTAGAATTAGGTTAAAGCGCGGTCCTGCACTCCAACCCTAGACTGGGTGTAAATGCCAGGACGGAGGTGTTTGCAAGAATGCGTGTAAATTAAAGAATTTTATAATCAAATTGTCCACTCTGCTCACACGCCTCCCATGTGCACAGCCTAAAGCAAAGTGCACGGCATCAAGTCACTGTAAGTACACTGTGTGAGCCCTTAACATAAATCAACTGTAACCCTGTAACCCCTAGCTTTTGCTGTGCTCTACCTCCCCTCCCTAATCACATTGTATGCATCCATGATTCTGGCCGGTACAGCCAACCTTACCATGTATAACAACCGCCGCTGATCACTGGAAGCAGCGGGATACAAATGTACGCTAAATAAATAAAGTCACGCATATACTTTTATACTGGTCAGTATTTTAAAAGAGGTCAAAAACATGCACATTCCTGTATTAATGACTAAAATAACCCCCAGTTAGGTGCATACTCAGTCCTAAAAGTACGTGCCCCCCTTATAAAATTACTCTGTATGTATGTCCCAGCTTCACCAGGGATGTATGCTGGAATGCCTATGTGAGGATCATGTAGAAACTGGTCTGCTCGTGTTGGCATGCATGTTTCAGATGGATATTTTCTGCATGTAAAATATGAATTAAATTGGTAAGTGCTTTAAAATGTTGCACCTTATGAGGCTGATTCTATCAGGGATGTGCAGAATGTTTTGTGCTATTTATGCTCGTGAGTCATGTGGAACGGGCATCCATTCACCATTCCATAAGCATGCGAATCAATCACATCGAGCATGCTTTCAGTTTGAGTGTGCACAGGAGCGGAGCTTGAGGGGAGCATAGGCGGGGCCTAAATTTATACGCATAAGTTATAAAATATGATAACTTATGCGTGCTTCTGACCAATCTAGAGCAGGCATAACAGTTGCGACCAGATTAAGGGGCATCTTTATGCTCCTATTATAAAATTCAGTACATGCATATTTCACTTTCTAAAACAGACCCCAAATACACGCATGGCAATGCGCATTAACTGCGTGGGAGTTTACAAAATTGCCCTCCACCTGTGTAATTTTACAGCAAAAATCTACCCATAGAAAAAGTAGGTGCAAATGGCCATACATACTCTGTACTTGGTACATGTTTTAAAGCAAGAGTACATGGGTGCTTCACATTAACAAGTGGTGAAAAGCTCAAAGATAGAACGTATATACAGGCGTTGTCCCATGCAGTAGGAGGTAAAACACTGTTCATTAAAATCACGACCACTCATATTTTGCAGAAACAACCCATTTCCAGTTATGTTGCTGTTGCTAGGAGCGTAAAGATGGTCAAACTAGGAAGCCTCTAGTCTGGATATTATAACTTTGCAGATCATGGGTTTTTGGGCAGGAGGTGCTGTACTGTGGTTCTTCCCAACCAAAACCTGGAAGCAAATCTAACAGGTCTGGTTTTCAGAATAAATACAATAGGTGTAATATTATAAAAAGCCGCCTAGATTTACATGTAAACAATGTGAATAAATCAAGGTATTTTAGTCCTATGCACATGTAAATGGGCATTTACGGGTGTACGCAAAGCGGTTGCCATTCTCAAGGTATGCATGGCAGGCTGATCGAGCATCTTTTCACTGTAGGCATGTACAGGGCAGAGTTTGGGTGAAGTGTGTGCAGAGGGCAAAGTTTCATATATAAATTATAACATATAATTATAACATATAATTTACGCATGCTCTTGAAAAATCCAGGTGCGGGCATTTACACTACAGGGTTGTCATAAGTGCTGGTGTTTTAGATTTGCGTGCTTCTTCGACCACTTTCACTAGTATGTGTGCAATACGTGCATAAAGACACATGTAAATCTAGCTGCTCCTTCTAAAATTACCCTCAGTGGGGTATGCAAATTTGTATTCTGCATATGCATTACAGATATTGTGTAAACGAAACCGGTTGAGTGTGCCTTCAGGACTGGGTTGGGAAACACTGCTCTACTGTACCATATAATATGCCTCCACACCTTTAATCTCTCTTACATCCTTAAATCCCTGAAATGAGCATGCCATCACTCCACAATCCAAAGAGAAATCCTAATACATTTGAAATGGTTCCCTATCATTTACACAAATCTATAAAAAGATGTTTCTTTGCTTTGTCAATCATGCCAAAGTTTTTGACAGAATCAATTGTGGAGATGAAATGGGACAATTTCCAACTCTTCTCCCCCAGATGCAGAGCCAACAGGTACTTCTGTCTGCAGACTTTACACCAGTTTTCAGAGGGGAAGTATGGGCCCCACTTTCCCTCTGCCCAGTGAGATTTCCAGCCTGGCCATCTACTTCCAGTTGTACCTTGCCCAGAAATCCCGGAGGCTGCTGGGTCACCAGGAGTCAGCATTGACTCGACTGCACACCTTTTTACTTTTTTGTGGGAGTACTTTTCCCATATAAAATAACTTTAGATATGAATCTGTAATCTACGCATATCATATCCCTTCCCTGGTCTATTAAACTCACAGGCCCACTTGTTCCTTCCTCAGGTACTCTCTGCATGTACAGGTGAGGACTGAACAATTGTTTAGTACTCACTTTCTCAAAATCGCCCTCTCCAAATACAGCTGATATGTGAAAATATAATATTAGCTTAACCAACTAATTTATATGAGTGCCAGACTGCTAAAAAGTCAGAACAGCAGATAAAACAAAGAGCATGGAAAGGAAAGAGACCTTGAAGAGTCTGTATAATCTCAAAGGCTCTGGAAGTCCTAAAGAAGAAAAGGACGATTCTGAGAGCTATTTACCGAGATCAATAGTGATGTAACCAGGCAAAGTTCTGGATCCATAATGCGAGTGAGGAGACTAGAGGATTTCCCAGGGCTGTGCTTTGGGTGTGGTCTAAAAATAATGCACATAGGCTGAATTTTCAAAAACTACTCACAGATAAAGCCACTGCAAAGTCTGTGGTTCCTTTGTACCTGTGCAGTTTTTAAAAGAAAATCAGGGACGGGTACAAAGTTCTTGGGGGACTTTCCATCTAGAGGAGGCAGTATGGAAATTGTTCCCAGTGGTATAAGCTTAGTGAACATTCGCTATGCAGATGATACAAGATAGACAGAAAAGATCCAGAACTGATGATAAACTGATCATGTGCAACCTTTAATCACGGCTGAACTTAGCATAGTGCAAATTTGTGTGACCAAGCCACTGCAGTGCCCCTTTCCACATCAGCAGAATTTCCTGTCAGCACTTCGCTCTTCCTAGTCACAAGGCCAAGAGTTGCCAGAAAGATCAGTGGCAGTGAGTCTGGACAGGCCTTCCCCTCCCTTGCTCTTAAATCCTAAAAGTGCCACAATCTGGATACTTTGCCCCAGATCCCCTACCCTCCCTCCGTCCCTCCCCAGCATCTACTCTGCCTTTAATTTCAATTTATTAACTTGATATGCTGCTCCCAGACTATAGACCCAGTCAAACATCCCTCCACATCCCTCTCACCATCCTCCCAACCATCCCAACCTTTCTAACCCACCCCACCCCACCCATCTTTGCCAACTCCCTCCAAAAAGATTTTTAAAAATCCACTGAACCCAACCCATTGAAAATTCTGCCAGCACCCCTATCAAAAAACAAGGTCTTCCACCTTTTATGAAATGATAAAAAAGCATGTCTCCTCCCTCAAATCCACTGGGAACATACTCCACCATACCAGTCCTTGATAACTGAAAGTGTGTGACAGCTCTACATCCAGACCCAGAAGTCCCAGAAGACCCTGCTGCGAGGAGTCAGGGCAGGCAGTAACATTTCAATCGGTCAGCAAGATATTTAGATTGACCCCTGAATAACACTCCATATACCCAGGGCCGGCCCTAGAGTTGGTCCAAGGTGTTGGTGTCCTAGGCAAACCTCAAGCTTTACACCCCTCTTGCTGTCAAAAGCTATTATTCAGCTTTGAATGTGCTTTTGCTGACCTCTGGAAGTTGCTGCCCTAGGCGACCACCTAGTTTGCTTAGTGGTTGGGCCGGCCCTGCATATACCATATAGAGGACCTTAAATTATATCTGTCATAGGACAGGCAGCTTGTGCAGTTGCCTAAACAGTAGGGTCACATGATCCTGTATGCGCACCCTTAAAACCAATCTGGCTGGTTCCTTAATTCTCTCTATGATAATCCCATAAACAGCAAATTACAATAATCCACTCTGCTAAGTGCTAATGATACCACCAAGGTGATTAGATTGTCCAGGGGCAAAAATGAATGCCGATTGCTTACCGTCCAAAGATGAAAGAAAACAGGACCCTAAACTGGTGACAGACACAGAGTAGTGACAGGTCTTGTCTGGCAAGTCAACACAGTCTCCGACTGGGATGCCCACATAGCTGTGCCCACCGGCCGCCCCTGCACTAACCAGATAATACAGGAGCAGTTTGTGGAGATATTATGTGACATTATCTGGGTAGTGCAGCTAAATATCGTGGCCTGTCCCCATATACCTGGCCAGTTGGCTTTGAATATTGACCCGTATCTTTACAGTAAATAGGAACACCTTTGTTCATCTCTTTCCATAGTTTGGAATGCTATTTTCTTTTGGAAAATAAACTGCATCTGTGGCGCTTAATTCTCAGCTTATTGTTAATAGCATTGGGGTTAGTTTTCTGCATCAGTTTCTATAGAAGGAAAAGTTTGCTCTGTTACATTTCGGAGATATCATAAACAACGCACTTTAAACTTCCAATGTCCACTTTGCAGGAAGGCACAGACTGCACAGGTACACTAAAGTAAGGCCCAGAGAACGTCACAGGGCAGCAGGACAGGTGTATCACCTTCAGACTTGGTAGTGCAATTCTATGGTGGTTCTTTTACATGCATCTCCATGTGTATATGCATACATACATAGGCACACATCTAAAGGGGCTGTTTACACGTGGTGATCCACACCATGTTTCATTTACCAGGAGGCGTGATAAAGGCATGGAGGGGGCGTCATTAGGGCAGGTCTACACCATCTTACAAGGAGAATCCATATCAATGGTAAAAAATCTAGAGATCGGCATCTACACCTGATCCAAGGCATGACTAAACGCCTTTATGAAAGGGTGGGTGTATAGGCCAAGGTCAACCCGACCCCCCGATCACCCCCTGAGATCCCCCAACCTCCCTAAATATCATAGTGCACCCCTCCCCCCACACACACACACAACAAAGCATCTGATCCCCCCATAGGCAACAGAGCTCCCCTCAATGGCCACTTGGCAAGCACCCTCACTCCACAATCCCACTACCCTGGCTCTTACCAGAGGCCATATGATCCCTGGTGTCTAGTGGGAGCAAGAGAAATCCCCAGTCACTCTTGTTCCAAATGGCACCTCTGACCCCTAGAGGTAATTTCATGGTACTACTGATAGGGGTCCAGCTGTCAAATTAGGGCAGCTGATTCCACAGCCTGACCCCTAGTGGTAGTACTACCAGATTATCACTTGGGTACCATCTATAACCTCAAACTGAAGGAAGTGGAATGACTGGGGATTGCTCCTGTTCCCACTAGTCCGTAGAGACTGTGTGACTCAAATAAAAGTTAGGATAAGGTGATCAGGGGATCTGCCCAGAGGTCACTGGGGGGAGGGTTCTTGTTGCTAGTGGGATCAGGTTCTTTGGGGGGGTCAGGTGCAATAGGATGCTTTGTGGAGGTCAGGTGGTGATTGGGGGGAAATCACTATTGGGGAGTGATCAGGTGGTGGGGACTGGTGCTGCTGGATTGGGGTGTGTGTACAGATTGGGGAGCAGCGATTTTAAAAAGCCTCTTCCACTCACATGTGAGGTGTTGTTGCATATTTTTTCTCCCACATGCCCACTTTTTAAAATCATTACTCCTGCTGGACATGAGGGACAGTCCTCCACATCCTTACAGGTATTTTACAAGAGGCTCTGTATTTGGCAGGATCGTTTATAAAATACAGTGGGAATTCTCCACGTCCCCATCTGGACATCTCAATTCATCTCTCCAAGTCCTGTCTAAAATCTGCCTTTACATATTTCTGCATTTGCATGTAGCTCGTACCCTTCTCGTAGCAGGTCTTTATGTTCATAGTATGTATGATGCAATTATATACAAGCTCAGTACATAAAATCACCTGTACTTGGGGTTACTGAAGTACTGCCTTAAACCAGAATAAGTTACTTCCTAGGAAAGCACACGTCTCAGGTCTTTGCAGTAGCCAGGGCTCGATTTACCTAGACAACAAAGGCAGACACTTAGGATACCAAATGTTGAAGGTGCCCAAATCCTGGGACTCAGGAGACCCACTTGCCAGTCTCTGGGGGGCCTTCCCTCCTCCCCAGTCCTCTGCCTATGGGGCATCATCATTTGAAATCTAGCCCTGTCAGTCACAGAGATCATGGCTCATGAACCTCTTCCGTGATGGATGGGAAAGCAACTTTTCCTTACATTCAAAGCAGCAGTAATTTAGCAGGAAGATCAGATGTTGACCTTAAACACTAGAAATGCCATGAGAGGTGAGGGAGTTTATTCATCCGTAACTAAAAATCTTTTACCACGGAAACTTGACTAAGGCAACCTTGATCTCAACAATAGTTCTAAAAAAATCATTAATATCTGGGTGAGAACATTTGTTAAAACGTGATTAACAGTATGGACAAGATACTTAAGAAGGAGAAACGTGATATGCAGCTAGTTCTACAGTAATCAAAGGAACTGAGTGGATTCCATATCAGTGTGTTTTGTAGAAACAAGTTACAACTGGACACCTGCCTTAAAGAAATTGTTGCAAGTAATAGAACACATTTAGCTCTATGCCCCAGAGACACCGCAGGCACCGTCCTTCTTATTGGAAAAATCCATTTTCTTGCCAAACTATGTTGGGAGAAAGTTGACCTCTCTTGTTTATGGATTCCTGTGACGTTCAGGAGATAAGTGGAGTCCCAGTATGACTGAACTTTGTTAATTAACTGACAGCATAAACTGAGGCATCTCAACAATAGCTTGAAAAAGGTGTCTACCTTTGGTTCCCCCTCTGCACTATTATATGCCGTACACATTCCATACATGCTTCCAGTGGCGTTTATATGATACCCTATACTGGTGGGTATGGTAGAATTCTCTCGTATGGGATATGCGAGTTACACTAGTTATTAGAGCAAAATGAGAAAATGCAAAGAAACAGAAAGCAATTCTTGACTTGAACACTCGAGATTGGGCTTTAAATGGAAAACTGAATCAGAGGAATTCTGACCAGAAAAGGCGCACAGATGCATTAAGGGGCATGTTTAAGTAAAGTGCGCCCTTGCATGGGGCCCCGAGCTAAGAATCCCACACACGATTAGGCAGGGCTTGGGTAGGTTAGGGGCAATATGTGGGTGTTGACAGCGCGTTGTGGTTAGCATGGGAATTTTGGATGCACTCAAACCACAAATGTGGCCATTAGTGCGGGTCCACCTCAGTGGTTGGTATTAAGTACTTCTGAGGGCCAGTTAGCATGGTGCCTTGTATTGGCGACATGGTAACAGCAGGTGATGGATGCACACACTTCCTGAAGTTGTGCAGGCTTCTGTGCTAGAGACACAGAACTGGTGCGCTCTTTAGTAAACATGCCCCTAAGTATTTTTTATTTTATCACTTTATTTCTTTAAAATTCTTCTATATCTCCTATAGGCTGTTAAAAACACTTTTGAGGTGGTGAACAAATCAGATAAAACAACACAAAAAATGTATGCCCACCTCCCTACCAAATAAAATATTTCAATAAAAATAAAAGCAAAACAAAAAAACCTAAACCTAGCTAGCCTCAGAGGAATGTATCACACCTCTCACCTAGGAAAAAGCCAGTCTTTCGATTCTTATGGAATCACCTGTAATTCCATTTCCTTCCGAAATGCAGCCTGCTTCACAAGTCTGGCAGTGCCACGGAGAATGCCCTAGACATCCAGCTAACCTGCCTGAATTCCCTGATCGAGACTACTACCAGTAGAGCACCTTGACTGAGTACAACTATCCCTCAGGCTTGCACCATCGTAGCTTCTCAACCAGGCATTTTGCCCCCGCTCCTCCACATAACACTTGAAAGGCCAAACACAAAACTTTATACCTAACCCTCCTCCCCCTTTTGAAGCAATATAGAGTACAGAACCTTCTGATAAAAGTCTTTGCGTGACTCGCCATGAGTTAGTTAGTAGTGAAAGCATCATTGACACCCGATAAACAACTAAGGCATTTGGAACCAGAACCTATAAGTGAGGCGCCAAGCCTACAGTTCTGTTGGCACTGTAGGGTCGGTCATAAAAGACAGCAGAACTTTCCGAATTTCAGTGGCTACCGCAGAGTCTTTATTTCTCTTACCTTCAATGTGAGCTGCAGAGACACATTTTGCACATCCGCAGGAGTAATGCAACACTGCATTGCCATTACAAACTAACCATCATTGATTAGCTTGACCAGTATGTACAGAGGCCACCGTTTCATGTGGGTGCCTCCTTAGCCAGTTAATCGGAGGATCCGTAATTGCAGACAAGTGACGAGAAAGTGAAAGGAAGCAGACTAAAGGGACCTTGTGGTCCATCCTTTTCCGCTCTCAGATTCTGTGCTTTTGTATCTACTAGAATTATGAAAGGTTCATCTTCCATTTCTGTATAAGTCGCTTTTCGTCGCCGTTGTTTCAATCTATCCCATATGGTACCACAGCACATAACACACGAGATCTGAATTTGCACAGTTAGTTTCTTGGAATAGAAAGATTCTGTGCTTCTCTTCAAGCCAACAAAGTGACAAGGACTTCTTTACGATGAAACTGATTAAAAACATTCCTTTCACAGAAGTCCCCCATGGCACACTTACTAAATGTGCCGCGTAGTCTGATGGCTCCTACGGATCACTTTTTTTTTACTCCAAGTGTTTATTAGTATTAATGAGCAAGGTTCCTTCTAAAGCAGGGATGTACAAGTTCAGTCCCCAAAGGCCGTAAACAGGTCAGGCTTTCAGGATATCCCTCATGAATATGCATGAAATAGATTTACATATAGTGGAACAGTATGAATGCAGCTCCATCCCATGCATATTCATGAGGGATATCCTGAAAACCTGGCCTGTTTGCAGCCCACAAAGATTGAACTCGTGCATGCCTACCAGGGGCTGGCTGGACTTTTAGAGCAGAGCGCACAGGAGTTCAGAGGCTCCACGCTCTGCTTCTTTCCTGTTTTATTGCCATTGCCATGGCTGCCAGTCCTGGGGAGATGTGGAAGTGGTAATGGCAGGGATGGGAGATCAGTGGCTGCCATTGCAAGGGCTTTTCAGAGGCACGTTCTGCACCCTCTAAAATTCCATGCTCTAGACAACCACCTAGTTCACCTAAAGCGTAGTTACTCACCTGTAACAGGTGATCTCCGGGAAGAGCAGGAATAAGTCTTCACATATGGGTATCGTCGGTACCGATGGAGCCTGCGTGGGAATGCTCCCCAGCGTCCAATAGGAAAGCTTTTGGGAGAATCCCACAGTGCCTGCGTGCTGCCTTCCCGCCTTTCCAACTCTCCCTCTTCAGTTGAGTTTATAGCCGAGACCAAAGGAGAGAGTAGACAAAGAGAGAGAGATAGATAGAGACAACTCCTAGGGGAGGTGGGTGGGTTGTGAAGACTTATTCCTGCTGTTCCCAGAGATCACCTGTTACAGGTGAGTAACTACACTATCTCCAGGAACAAGCAGGAATATTGTCTTCACATATGGGGACTCCCCAGCTGAGAGATGCCAGGGGGATGACCCCAGCTAACTGCGAAGCCCAGGTGAGATGGGTCATGCTGCCTCCCATGGATCTCTGGCATCGAAAACCCGGGACGGCGGGTAGGAATTGCACTAAGTCTGAAAGAGATGCTGGAGCACAGCCTAGCCAAACGAGGCATCCCAACGGGAGTCCTTGTCTAAGCAATAGTGGGCTTTAAAGGTGTGTTCCGAAGCCCAAGTGGCTGCTCTACAGATGTCATCAATGGACACAGAATGAAGATTAGCCATTGAGGCTGCCATTGCTCTCACATTGTGAGCTGTGACATGGCCTTCGAGAGAAAGTCCCTTACTCTCATATGCAAAGGATATGCAATTTGCAATCCACCTAGAGAGAGTTCTTTTGGAAACTGGAAGTCCCAAATGACTAGAATCAAAAGCAACAAAAAGCTGAGAAGATTTTCTATGTTGCTTAGTTCTTTGAAGGTAAAAAGCTACGGCTCTTTTACAATCTAAGGTATGAAGATTCCTTTCTGCATTAGAGGCATGACGTCTAAGGAAGAATACAGGAAGGTAAACCGCTTGGTTTAAATGAAAGGGAGAAACTACCTTTGGCATAAAGTGAGGATGAGTCCTAAGAACTACCTTATCATGGTGAAATCTTGTATAATGAGGATCCGCGACTAAGGCTTGTAACTCACTGATGCGTCTTGCAGAAGTGAGGGCAACTAGAAAGATGACTTTCCAAGAAAGAGACTTTAGAGCTGTAGTGGCTAAAGGCTCAAAGGGCGGTTTCATGAGCTGCCCGAGAACAAGATTCAGATCCCATGCCACCGGCGGTGGCTTAATGGGAGGTTTTGTTAAAAGTAAACCTCTCATAAATCTCGCTATGAGTGGATGAGAGGAAATAGGTTATACATCCAGAGGTTCGCGAAAAGCAGCAATGGCACTAAGATGGTCCCTTACTGAATTGGTCTTAAGACCAGAATCTGATAGATGGAGTAGGTACTCCAGAAGTGATTCGACAGGCACTGTATGGGGGTTACATTCCCTTTGAGAACACCATACAGAGAATCTCTTCCACTTAAAGGCATAGGATCGCCTTGTGGAAGGCTTCCTGGAAGCCAGAAGGATCTCCTTTACCTGTTGAGATAGGTTGATATCTGGGAATCCTAGGCTTTCAGTAACCAGGCCCTGAGGTGCAGGGACTGGGGATTCGGGTGCAATAGCATCCCGTTCTCCTGGGAAAGAAGATCTGGAGCACATCCCAACTCCAGAGGTGTGGCTTTGGAGAGACGCAGAAGCAGAGGATACCACATCTGCCTTGGCCAGCATGGAGCTATGAGTATCATATGACCTCTGTCTCTCTGAAGCTTGAATAAAGTTTTGGGAATGAGGGGAATGGGTTGGAAGGCATAGACGAAGTCCCAACCCCAATGGAGGAGGAAAGCATCCCTTGCCTGACAGTTTTCAGCAGGAATTCTGGAACAGAATCGGGGAAGTTTGGCATTCTGTGGACTTGCAAAGAGGTCTATATCTGGCATTCCCCAGATTCGAAACACTCGAGCAAGCTGGTCTGAGTGCAGAGACCATTCTTTTTCTGTCATCATGTTTCTATGTTTCTATAAAAGTGGACTGTTGTAGTTGTTATGGAAGGACAGACTAGATGGGCCTTGTGGTCTTTTTCTGTCATCATGTTTCTATGTTTCTATGTTTCATGTGGCAGCAGTATTCGACTGAGTTTGTCTTCCCAAAGATTCTGAATGCCCGGAAGATATACAACTAGTAGGTGGGTTTGAAGCTCTCTGGTGAGGGCCCACAGTCGCAAAGCTTCGTTGCATAACGACAGAGAGCCTGTTCCACCTTGCTTGACTTTTGTTCAGTTGCTCAAGCACTTGTGATTTTGACCATAGATTGCTGCAATGCCTTATATGCAATGCCAAGTTATAATACCCTGTTCAATGTAATTTCAGTTTGTTCAATGTAAACCGTACTGATGCAGAATAGCGCGGTATATAAGAGAATGTAAATAAATAAATAAAATAAATAAAATTATTTGTAGGTTTACCACACTATACGTTACACGTATTACAGAAGATGCAGAATGCAACAGACCAGTTGATAATGGGGTGTCCTTTTAGAGCATCCATTGCACCCAATTAAATATCATTTAAAGTTTAAAATTTACTGTCTTGTCCAACATGCACCTGGTCGTCTGGTTGACTTATTTCAGGTGCACTGTTCAATCTACAGCTGGAGACCGGATGAATTTTTGCAGTTTCTGACTCGTCCTATGTGGCTATTCTTTGGAATACAGTAACATCTGTTACTGGACCGTATTGGTGGAACATATTGGTGCATATTTCCTAAACCACAGTAGCCTTTTACAAGAGCCACGAGTAAGGCCAAAACCTCTGCAGTATGTGCAGGGGACATTCCCAGCTTTTCTCCTGCAGATATCACAGAAGATTTGAATTTACCATGGAGACCCACAATACCTGCATCAGTGGGTAGCACAGGAAGTTCTGTGGTGCCTGCCGATGCAGGTATCACGGGCCTCCATGGTAAATCAATGAGGGGGAAAAGAAGCGATCGGATGCACAGACCTCTTGTGAGCGCTATGCCCTGAAGGCTGCCAATCCCCCCTAAAATCCAGATTGCCCCCCCCCCTCAGATCATTGTTGGTGCCATGGATCTAATGATCCTTGGCACAACAATACTGAATCAACTGGCTGCCCCCCCCCCCCCCCATCAGCACTGATCTCACCACACAGGTCCCAACTCCATCAGGATCTGTTTGGGGGGATCAATGCACCCCCTTCCCCTACAACTAAGACAAGCATCTCACCTAGCTAGTCAGGTTACCAAAGGCTACTCTCCCACCTCATACTTTCAAAATTCCCAGAAAACCAGTCAGGGCTCTGCTTCCTCCCCCCCCCCCCACCCCCTTCAATCAAAGAAAACCCAGTTAGCTACAAGACTTCAGTCAAGAGAGATGAGCGACTGGCCCCTAGAGCGTGAGGCACCCAGCAAGCCAGCTTAATCATAATTTTGCCATGCTGCCTCTGTGGGGTGGCCAGAGGTAAGGGGGTGCTTCACAGAGCACAGTGCTGTGCCATATGGGGGGCGAGGGAGCCGGCAGCACGGGGGGCAGCCACCCCGGGTGAAAGGATGGTAATTCCACTGCTGCATAAATCTAAATTCTCCCGCTTATATGCGCATCTTTAGATAGCAGCCACTCCACTGAATATGGACCCCTCTCTATTTATATGAGTATAATGGTGTACAATAGATGGAAATATCTAAACTATGATTCAGAGTATTAATTCAGTCATTTCTCTGGCTAGGTATAAGGATTATAGAGAACCACCTTGGTCTGAAGTCCCATATGATTTTTCAAAACAGTACTGGGCGATCTTAGCTGTTCGTCTGGCTTTTGTTATTCTTTTCCAGGTAAGTTGATTATTTTATTGGCTTTGCAGTTTTAGACACATGAAAACTTTACGTTGGGGATGGTTACTCATCTGGATATATCTGTAGCCACATCCTAACTGGATGATCCAAGCCATAACTCAGTTTTCTTGCAGTTAAATCTGATTTAACTTCAAGAATGGCCAACGAAACAGACACTCACTTTGGGGGGTGATGGTATAATGCTTTTCTTGTGTGTAAAGCCTGTTTTATCTGCACAAAAGGGCTTTTATAAAATTGTGCAACTGCATTCATGCATAACAAGTCAGTGCACAGAAAAGGTGGCCCTACATTTACATGATCTACGTGTAGGCATCTCTAGGGGCACAGTTTGAATGGAGCGGAGGTGGCATTGCGATGTACTGGCATCTTTGATAAGTTACATCACTGGGCATGCAGAGTAAGCCACACATTTACGCTTTCTTTGGGGTGGTGTAAATGTTTATGTCAGCATTTTTGTGCTATTGAGGCTGGATCTGGCAGCCTGTTTTGAAAAGACACAGAGATGCCTATGTTGCCTTTTTGAACTTCTCACATTGGCGCCCTGTTCTAAAATCAAGCTCTGTACGTCTAAGGGACCTATACATCAAAGCTTGACGTGCTTCACAGAGGGTCATTTTACACAGGTTGCCTATGTGCTAAAGCCCAGTAAATGCCAATTTTGAGGCTATTTTCCAGGTGCTTATGGGCCCGATTATGAGTTGCGGCTTGCTCCTCCAGCTCTCCCTGCACAACTAGAGCAGCAGGACGGGGAGAGCCAGCAGGGGATGGGAGGGGGTGGGGTCTTTTCGGAGTGGGAGTGGGCCGAGACAGCAGGACGTACAGGGACGATTGCGATCATGGCCCTGTATGTCCTGTGGCATCAGAGGGGACGTGCTGATTATTCCACCTCAAAGGTAGAATAATCAGGACTGACCTAGTGATCGGGGCTGGAGATCCCTCCCAGGACCGGGGCCAGGTCAGGCGGCAGGGAAGAGGGGGTTCTGAGCCATAGGAGCCAGGGGAAGATGTCCCCACAGGCATGCAGGGGCATGCTGGGCTGTCCTTAGGCCCGATTCTGTATGCTACCCTTCTTGGGGCTGTCCGGACAGCCTGGACGTGCCACTTTCAGAATTGGGCTTCACATGTCTTATTCTGCCTTACACTCAAGGTCATACCGAGTGTAAATTGCGCCTTGTGCAACTTGCACATTGGGCACGCGCACCCCCCCCCCACCCCACTTCTGCAACGGGAGAGAAGAGGCGCGCGCCCAATGTGCAAGTCGCCGGCATGCAGGGAGGGACAGATCTGCTTAGCATGCCAGGGGTGCATTTTAGCTTTCTGTCATTGCCTGCTGCCGCTGAGAGAAGAAAAAGTGGCAGCGGCAGGCAACGGCAGACAGCCAAAATGCGCCCCTTAAGCCTTTGCGCCCTGTGCGGCCGCACCGCTCACACAGGGCTGGGTACGGCCTGCTTACACTAAGCAATTTTTTATGCCTTATCTTTAATGTAACAAGTTCCTTATTAATGCCTTGTTCGTTGTATAATAAATTCTAATGTTATAACAATCCGGTATGCTCCCTCGATCCCCCTGTTATACTCTGTTCTATGTTCAATACATTTGATGAAACCTGCATGCACCATTGATCAATGTAAACCGTTCTGACTGGTTAAAAAAAAAGTATATTAAAACCAGTTAAATAAATAAATACTAGAGACAATGGCAGAAATTGCAGCTAGATTGAAGATGTGGCTATTTCCGCCAGTTTGGCATAAATGTTCTTGTGTGTGCACAAATTGTCACTCCTCCCAGACTCCACCCCTGAAACACATCCACATGTGGGGTATTTATTTATTTAGCGGGTTTTTTATAGTACTTTAATCAAAGCAGTTTACATTGTAACTTAAACTTGGTAATGTACATTGATAACTTGAATTTTTCTGAGACAATGGAGGGTTAAGCGACTTGCCCAAGGCCACAAGGAGTGCCCCAGTCTCTTGGCTCCCAAACCAGTGCTCTAACCACTAAGCTACTCCTCCACTGGTGAGAAGGTTGCCTAAAAGTACGCACCCTCTCGACATCACATGAGTCTTTTACTACCTGGCAGCGCGTGTTCTCGCGTGCGTTGAAGGTGTGCTGGACTCACCTTGCCAGCTAGCGCAGGGACATGATAGTTAGAGTGGAGCAATTCCCACACTAACTGCAACCCACATTAGGGTTGTGAATGGGCGGGTTAGGGGCAGAGTGTGGGCGTGGTGCGTTCTGCTCAGGTAGTGCTTGGTTCACACCCTGCACTAACTGCATACCACACGATTAGTGTAGGTTCACCTAACGCCACTTAAGTAGGTGGTATTAAGTGCAGCACATGCTAGGGATCAAGGCTTTGTGTGAACTGCCAGAAAAATGCTTTCCATGTCCCTGACAGTTATCACGGCGGTGTTGCACCTACCACACCATGATTTTGGAGCTATTAGTGTGTTAGGTGCAACACCTTAGTGCCCTCTAGTACTCCCCACCTAACTCCTGAGTACCCAGAATAAGGGGGTAAGCAAAGGAACTTCAGTATCCATGAATTAAATAGCATGATAGGCTGTCCAACGCACATTATTTAGCACATGCTTGCTAAGGTCTAAACTGGAACACTTTCCTCACTTTAGTGTGCCCAAGCTAAACTAACAGGATGCGTCGGGATTTCTGATGAAGTAAATGAGGCTGCTAGAGTGAATGTTGTGGGAGAGAGATAAAGGAAAGAGAATGAGAGAGAGAGAGAGGAGAGGCACCAGTGTGCCCTTGAATTGTTACAAAAAATGTACACATTTATTTACAAAATGACTTCAAAGCAAGGCTTCAGCGGTTTTGCAAACACTGCACAATACATAAGGCACAATCCTATTGCTACTTCAGTAAAGGCTCCTTGCACAAGTTACAGCTGCAGGTCATTCTTGTGCAGTGCACATATGGTCTCAGAGGATGCAAAGGACCTGAAGAACAGGTGCTTTGGTGGCAAGAAAGCAGTAGCAGTCGAGTTGTAAGTCCTTAACAGAAGGTTTCAAGTGGAAACTAGGAGGTGTAGTGATGAGGCAGCCTGTTTCCTTGCAAGAGTGGATGGCTTGCTGTGGTCTTTGCATCTAGTCAATGGCCCTTTGAGGTGGCCTTCATTTGACGATGCGGACTCTCGCCCTCAAACGCTCATGCCTCAATAAATTGGTTAGCCTATATAGTTTCCTCAGACTCTGTCATTCTCCCAGGCATCAATAAGATGTGTTTTTGCTTTGGGTTTTACATCCTTTCCTGGGGTCCAGATGCGGTCTCCCTTCTGCCCTCAGCACTAACCTCCAATCCCATGTGTGAGCATACGCTGCCCCAGCTCTTCCAACATCCATTAAGGGGAAGTTGAATAAATGAGCTATTCCCAAATATATGTGCTTCAAGGCAAGCTGACTTTGAACTGGTTCATATATCTGGACAATAGTCTAAGTTTGCAAGTTTACCTTGCTCAGTTTGAATGGCATCTAGGCAGCCTGAGTGGTGAACATGATAAAAAAGACAAAATAAAAAGCAGACTGTTATTGTAACTTTGAAACCCTAATCCTTAAATTAATCAGTAAACCTCATAGGATTATTTGCAAACTTTCTTGGTATGTCATATCAACCAGATATGAATTCTTTAACAAATAACACAGACTTTAATTGCATTTCTATATGGTAAATATATTATTCGGGTCATCTCACTTGTTTCTATTTAAATGGGTCCTTTTCCAACTCCCAAAAATGTTTTTCTGGCAGACTGACCAATTCTCACTGGTAACTCAACTTTTTTTTATTGCCATCAGGATGTGAGACTTTAGGAGTCAGGGTTGAAGGGGATGGTGGAAAGAAGTGTATCCCCTCTAAATACTCTCACCCCCTTCATCTTCACACCATGTTTTCTATCCGCTCTGCCCCTCTCCCCTCATTCCCCACCGCAGCATATTCCTACAAGGCCTTGGTGGAGGGGGGCAGCTCTGTGTCATAGTGTCTTGACTCAGGTCCCACCATCACAGACATCTTGAGATATGATTCTTGGTTTGGTCCCCCAACAAGTTTCAGCAGCAGAGCCAAAATTCATGCCAAATTGTTCTGTACCTGTAGGCTGCACTCTTGGCTTCTCCCCATATACTTATGGTGTTAGACGCAACTAGAAAAGACATGTCAGAATTAAGGATGTCATTAAGAAATATGGGGACCTTGCCATCAGGCAATTTATTTTAACGTTTTCAACAGGCAGCGTGTAAATTAAAAGCATTTGGGAACCTGTTCCCAGATGCAAAGTGTTATTTAATTTTTTAGAACAGTTGTTTCAGCCTAGATCTTCCAACTCCACTAAATAATGATATGCCTTTCAGTACACCGAGTACTTTTTCATCGGTCCTTTGAGAAAAAGTAACTTAGAAAAGAACCATTCAATTACTGTTTGCATAGTAGCTCTCTCTTGATTTAATGCTCTTGACCCTGACTCTCAATTACAGGAAACGGCATTGTAAATTCCTTTTTTTTAAACTGGCCTTGTGATAGCCACACACAATGCTCATGGCAGAGAATAAACTGAGGGAACCATATGGGGCACACGCTAATTGGACCTTATGAAAAACAGTATGATTGAACGAACAAGAATAGAAGGATGGAAAAATTACAGTGGTTTAAAAAATGGCTATTCCTTAATGTTAGAGACTGAAATTTAAATTTTTAAATTGAGCCTTTTGGCAAATTCTTAGTCCTTCTTTTAATGGCTTTACTATATTATTGGGCTGGGAGAATCTACTACTGAATGCCACATTCAGTTCCCTTCAGTGGAACCTGGTCTCGGAGAGCCATAGTTCTAACTAAATTTGTTCCAGAACCTCACCAGTACCAGAGAAAAAACAGGACGCTTGGTTTTTGTTTTCCTCCCTTTAGGAACTGATTTTGGCCAGCAGTTTACCCTGCTGTTGGTATTTGTGATTCCTAACCAACTGGCGACACCAGGAATTAAACCACAGTCTCTCGAGTGCACTACCCCCTTAGAGGTTGAACTACGGAGCCAACTTAATCTGTTTTTTTCTTTATATTAAAGAAGAAAAATGTTTTGCTCTTTGAGAGGCTAAAAAGATGCATTTTTTACATAATAATAGACCAGAAATGCCTTTGACTCTCCAAGTTCCCTTTAGTTAAATCAGACGTGCTTTAAATGGGCATTTTAGGGGTTTCAGTAGTATTGCTAAATAGCCAGAACTGCGAGTAATCATAAAGGGCAGTGTTGATGTTCCAGCATGGTCATAAAAAGAGACTGAAGAATTGACGTATTTCATCCATTCATCATTGGTCTATTAGTAAAGTGTATGACTCTACTAAGGGAAGACCTAGCTGCCATGCATAAAGAGGTGACCCTACTCAGGGAGGAACTGGCTGCAATGAAGCGCACCTCTTATAGGATACAAACTGAACAATGTCCATCACCACTCCCACAAAGCATCAAACATCCCAGGGACAAGGGGATCACAGTGGGTTCTGGTAGATTGCGACCTGTAACGCACAGACATCCTATGCATCAAAAGATATCCCTGCATAATGCCTTCTCTGCCTTGGCTAATGAGGATGAGGAACTGAGGGAGGAAATGGCTGCAATGAAGCGTACCTCTTCTAAGATACAAACTGAACAAAGTCCACCACCTTTCCCACAAAGAATGAAACACCCCAGGAACAAATGGATCACAGTGGGTTCTGGTAGATTGCGACCTGTGACACAGAGGCATCCTATGCATCAGGAGATATCCCTGCATAATGCCTTCTGTGCCTTGGCGAATGAGGATGCCCAATCCAAAGAAACTGAAGGGCCCTGAAATGAGACAGACAATGCCCAATCTCCTGCTAAAGGACCAAATATGAAGAAAACCTCACCAAACAGCAAACTACTACTACTTGGTGATTCCATCATCAGTGGCACCAACTTGGGAACACAGTTCAAAGGAGAGAAGATCATCAAGTGTCTCCCAGGCTCTTCAGCAAGCAGGAATACAAACCACGTTGTTGAAGTACTTAGCGCAGAAAGTGAACACTCCAAACTTGATGCGGTTATCCACTTGGGCACAAATGACCTGGCTAGAAACAGTGCCTCTACAGTCCAAAAGAACTTCCAAACTCTGGGAGAGAAACTCAAGCCCATTGCTAAAACTGTTGCATTCTCAGAGGTTCTACCTGTGCTTGGTAGGGGGGCAAAAAGGCTGCATCGCATCAACAGCTTTAATACATGGCTCCAGACCTGGTGCAAGCAAGAAGGATTCAGATTTATTGGCGACTGGGGTAACAGATGGAACAACAAGAGACTATACTGTGCTGATTGACTACATCTCTCTGTCTCAGGGAAAAGAATCCTAAGTGAAAAATACAAGCAATATGTGGATATGCATTTAAACTAGAACAAGAGGGTGATGGATGTGGAAGGTCAAGCTCTAGACGTCACCCCCTGCAAAAGCAGATTAAAATCAGAAACGGCCACACATTTAAACCACACATCAAAAACAAGTGGGAAGATGTAGGCAGAACAAAATCAATGCTAAATACACGCAAGCCAGTTAATTGCTGGAAAGCAATGAGTACAAATGCTCGAAGCTTAGCCAACAAAGTTCCAGACCTAGAAGCCCTAATGGTGGAAATGGATTTGGACATTGTGGCCATTACAGAAACATGGCTAAACGAATCGCATGATTGGGATATAGCCATACCTGTCTATAATCTATTCAGAAGAGACAGAAAATAGCAGAGGAGGAGGAGTAGCCTTGTATGTCAAAAGCAATATTAATGCTACTGAAATGCAGGGGGCATGGGGAAAAGAAGAAGCACTCTGGATTGCGTTGGAAAGAGGAGATAGAACTGTCATCCATACTGCTGTAGTCTACAGACCTCCGACTCAAATCGAAGAAATAGATAACGAATTGATTATAGATATTGCCAAGATAGCCACAAAGGGGGAAGCGATCATATTGGGTGACTTTAATCTACCTGATGTGGATTGGATTACTCCTTCTGCAAATCTGGAAAGAAGCAAAAAAATCGTAGATGCTCTCCAAGATGCGTTACTTAGACAAATGGTGATAGAACCAACCAGGGAAAGCTCAACACTGGATTTAGTGCTCACCAACAGCGATAGCGTGTCGAATGTCTGCGTGAGTGCCCCTGTGAGCAGCAGCGATCATCACACGGTGTGGTTTGAGATAAAAGCCATGGTACAGGCCAAACATAGCAAGCTCAAAGTCATAAACTTCAAAAACACCAACTTCAATAAAATGGCTGAGTACCTAAAGGAGGAGCTGACAGGGTGGAAGGAGATAAGGAAAGTAGAATTGCATTGGGCTAAGCTAAAGGTGGCAATAAAAGGGGCAACAGAAAAATATGTAACAAAAGTAAACAAAAACAAGAGAAGAAAACCTATTTGGTTTACCAAAGAAGTGGCTGCTCAAATAAAGGCAAAAAAACACCGCTTTCGCAAGATTCAAAAGCTCGCAAACAGAGGAACACAGAAATGAATACAGGATCAAACTCAAAGAGACAAAGACAGACATATGGATAGCAAAATCAAAGGCAGAGGAAAAGATGTCTAAAGATGTTAAGTGTGGTGACAAAACCTTCTCAGGTATATTTGGGAAAGGAAGAAGATCAGAGGTGGAATTGCAGGACTCAGAAGTGCTGGGATAGGACTCGTGGAAAGTGACATTGAAAAAGCAAAATTGCTAAACGAATACTTCTGCTCTGTTTTTACTATAGAAAGTCCTGGAGAAGGACCACCTGTGACTCCCAAATATAAAAATGGGAAAGAAGTAGTTACCACACCATTCACAGAAGATGAGGTGTTAGAACAACTTGCAAAACTGAAAGTGGACAAGGCCATGGGACCAGATGGGATACATCCCAGGATACTGAAAGAGCTCAGAGAGGTTCTTGCAGGGCCGTTAAAGGATGTTTTCAACAGATCCTTGGAAACAGGAGAGGTTCCTCAGGACTGGAGAATGGCTGACGTCGTACCTCTACACAAAAGTGGTGACAAGGAAGAAGTGTCAAATTACAGGCTTGTGAGCCTTACCTCGGTGGCGGGAAAAGTCATGGAGGCATTCCTGAAAGAGCGAATAGTGAACTTTCTCAAAACAAACAGGTTGCAAGACCCGAGGCAACATGGTTTTACCGAAGGATGATCTTGCCAAACAAATCTGATTGAGTTCTTTGACTGGGTGACCAGGGAGCTAGATCAGGGGCATGCGATGGATGTCATCTACCTGGATTTCAGCAAAGCCTTCAATACTGTTCCTCATAGGATGCTTATCAATAAACTCGGTAGCTTGGGGATGAATCCTAAGATGGTAAATTGGATCAGAAATTGGTTGACTGACAGATGACAGAGGGTGATGGTAAATGGAGCTCACTCAGATAAAGGTGATTAGCGGGGTGCCCCAGGGGTCGGTCCTGGGCCCGGCACTGTTCAATGTTTTTGTGAGTGATATTGCTGAAGGACTGAATGGAAAAGTCTGTCTTTTTGCAGATGACATGAAAATTTTCAACAGAGTGGACTCCCCCGAGGGAGTGGTTTACATGAGGAAAGATCTACAAAAGCTGGTAGGATGGTCTAATGCTTGGGAATTAAGATTAATGCAAAGAAGTGCAGAGTCATGCACTTGGGTAGCAGAAATCCAAGGTAATTGTACGCGACAGGGAGTGAGAGGTTGGTGTGCACGGATCAGGAGAAGGACCTTGGTGTGATTATTTCTGAAGATCTCAAGGTGGCAAAACATTGCAACAAGGCGGTGGCAAAAGCCAGGAGGATGTTGTGCTGCATACAAAGAGGAATCACCAGCAGAAAGGAAGAGATACTTATGCCACTGTACAAGTCACTGTTGAGGCCTCACTTGGAATAATACTGTGTTCAGTTTTGGAGACCGTATCTTGCAAAGGATGTAAAAAGACTGGAAACTGTTCAGAGGAAGGCGATCAAAATGATTTGGAGCCTGTGTCAGAAGCCTTATGAGAAGAGACTTGAAGACCTAAACATGTACACTATGGAGGAGAGGAGGGACAGGGGAGATATGATTCAGACCTTTAAATACTTAAAGGGAAATAATGAACAAACAAACCTCTTCCAAAGACGAGGAAGCTGTAAAACTAGAGGGCATAACAGGAAGCTGCATGGTGGTAAATTGAAAGGCAATGTCAGGAAATACTTTTTCACAGAAAGGGTGGTGGATGCTTGGAATGCTCTCCCGATGGAAGTGGTGGGGGCAAACACGGTGACGGAATTCAAAATGGCATGGGGCAGACACAGTGGATCCCATTACAGCAAAAGGATAAAATCAAAATTAATTGAACCATCTAATTTCTCAACAAATAGGGGTGTTCTGCATGGAGTGGTGGGTTCACCCCTAAACAGGAATGTTGGGAGGAGTGGCCTGCATGGAGCGGCAGGTGCACCTACTCTTGCCATCGTGCTGGGCAGACTAGATGGACCATGCTGGTCTTTATCTGCCATCATTTACTATGTTACTAAGTAAGTGCTGACTTAGTAAGTTGAATCTGATACTTTGTGCAGTAAATTGACCTTTTATCATTATTTCTATGGGATATGATTATTTTAAGAGATACACAGTAGCATCAAAGGAATGAATGAGAACAGACATTGCCTACACCCCTATCAAAGTCTGTAAGTTATGTCCGATATGACAATATTGTATAGCAAGGCAGCATCAGCTGTGACTATTTAAGGGGGATCTATCTGGATAGCACCAAGGCAATCTGTAAAGACACTAGATAGTGCTGCTGAATTATCCACTTAGTGGGTGCTGCTATCTGCATAAGCCCCTTTAAATAACGGGCCATAGGGCCTGATAGTCAAAACAAAAGCATGTTCCTAACTTTGAGTGTTCTTTGAAAATGTACTAGGACTGAGTGCCTAAATATTTTCTTAAAACCTCTCTAAACTCCTAAATTAAGGAGCATAAAAAGTAGGTTGCGACAGGGGCAGATTTACAGAGAGGGGGGGGGAAATATTAGCAGCTTAGCTCCGATTTTCAGCGTTAGGCTCATAAATCTAGGCAAATGAATGGCTGGCATAAATCTATAGAGATAAGAGCTGTAGCATTTACAGTGCTGGTGTCTGGGTGATAGCCTGCATTGGCTACCACTATAGAACGGTCCGTGGCAATCTTGGTCTGCATAGCAATGAAATGCAGCTGTGATACAGTCAGTCCATCTGGATGGCACTTAGGGCAGCTTTTTTGCTCCTCTAAGTTATGCTGCTAAGCTATGTGCATAAGGGTGAATTTATCTGGATAGAAGATAAATATCTCTGCTCTCTGGGTAATGGCTGGCACCACCCTCACCCCATCCATGGCCGCACCGGCATTCTCCAAATCATGCTGCCCAATAACTTGCTCAGTGCTTTGAATGTCAGCCCCTAACTTTTATGCCCCTAAATTAAGATTAATTTTCAGATGAAAATTTACAGGGCCATTTACTAAATGCTAGCTGGCAGCACGTCTTGGGCATGCTCTGAAAGCACACTGAGATACTCTTTGCAGCTAGGACAAGGCCAGGGGACAATTCCCACGCTAACTGTGCAACCTGCATTGGGGTCATAAGTGTGTGGGTTAGGGGTGGGGAGTGGGCTTGGTTAGGGGTGGAAAGTGGGCATGGTTAGGGATGGAGAGTGGGCATGGTTAGGGGTGGAGAGTGGGCAGGTTAGAGGTGGAGAGTGGGTGAGTGGGTGAGTTAGGGGTGGAGAGTGGGCTTGGTTAGGGGTGGAGAGTGGGCAGGTTAGAGGTGGAGAGTGGGTGGGTTAGGGGTGGAGAGTGAGCTGGGTTAGGGGTGGAGAGTGGGCTTGGTTAGGGGTGGAGAGTGGGTGGGGTGGGTTGGAGTGGAGAGTGGGTGAGCTCAGAGCTGTTAGCACTGGGTTCACACCATGTGCTAATTCCGATAGTGCGGGTTCACCTAATACCAATACGTTAAGTGCAGCTGCTCTAATGTGAGGGGCAGTACTCCACATTAGCTGCCAGGGAAATGCTTTCCACACCCCCCATAGTTAGTGTGCCATAGCTTTGGCACTTTTGGCCTGTTAGGTGCAACACCTTAGTGCCCTTTAGTAAAAGATTCCCTTGAGTTCCTCTGGCACAAATAGGGCACAAATTAGTGGGTCTAAATTTAGGAGCTCGGCTTTTTTTGGAATATTGGGCCCACCTTAAATTTAACTTTAGACTCCTAAAATTAGGTCTGCTGCAGGCTTTCCTAAGCTAAGGAGCCTAGCATTGGGAATCTGTGTTGAGTGCCTATCTTCATTCCTTGGCCCCTGTTCCAGGCCCAACTCATATAAAAGTGCCTCTTGTGATTTAAAGCACTTAAATGTAGGTGCTCAGAGTCAGCAAATTTTAAATTCTAAAGTTTTGGTAGCTAGAACCTTTGAAAACTGATGATGATGTTTGCTCTAATGGTGTCCGAGCTATTGAAACTGCATGGGTCAATATATATCATCACAGAGCTTAGCTTTGGTAAACTTTAAAAGGAGAATATTAGTGAGGTTATTTATTAAAAGGGTAATTATTTTTAACAGGGTGCCTAGGCTGTGAAGGCAGGTAGGTGCATTTCTTGTGTCAGTTTTATAAACATAACGTAATCGCCTATGTGCTTTTCTGAAATGACCGTAAGAGCTAGCATTTATGCAATTATCTTATAACATATCTGACTAGGTGCCATTTCCATCCCTGCTCCACCCATTCTCTGCCCCCTGGAATATCTATACATGTATCACCTAGAAGAAGGTACTTTATGTCTGTATAAGCCACGACAATTTTATAAGCTGTTCTACTGTTTATTCTGAAGTTGCTTTTAAAATTACCCCATAAATTAATGATGTGAAATGAACTCCATAAAGACACTGACGACCACCCTAAGAGACAGTCATACAACCTTTTCTATCATTCATATCTTTGCAGAATCTGGTGATGGTCCTAAGCGTAGTGGTTGACTGGTTGATCCCGGATATCCCCAAAGACATTAGTGAACAAATCAAGAAAGAGAAAACCTTGCTGGTCAATGTCTTTCTGAACGAGGAGAATGAGAAGCTCCAGTTGATTGAAAACTTTATCATGCAGGATAAGCCAAGAGGCAACCCAGAAAAGTTAGGGCGCAGAAGTAGAGCTGCAAGTTTCAGCCAGTTCAGTCGCAATCGGCGGAACAGTTTTACATCATTCAACTCCCACCACACAGAAGTATGACTCCCCAAGAAGATGGAGAAACCATGCTAGCTTGGAAGATAAGCATCCAGTTATTTTGAAAAGTGGAGAGATAGAAAGACGAAAGAAGACAGAAAGAACAAGATGGAGAGAGAGAAGATCGTTGCTTCCCAGGTGACGAGAGGAATGTTTTTCTCCAAAAGATTTACTGCTACATAATGTTTTCGGGAACAATGTTTGCTGCAAAATAAAAGACTGTGCACGCAAAAGCTAAGAGTAAAATTTGCACTTTTTCTCTATGGATCATATCATTGATTAGCAAGAGCATGACTAATTGTGGTGAAGGGCAGAGCAAAACCACAAACTTTATGCCTGAAAGAAGTAAATTTGCTAGAACTAGCCAAGATCACTACTGTTTGAGCAAACTAATGCAAAATTCTGTACAGTGTACTATATAGTGCACATCCCATACAGAAGAAACCTGCTGCTGGGCTTTTAAATAAAGATATTAATGAGCAGAACTATTTTATTACGATATGCTACAATGGAATGGTTAATCAATTAGACTTTTATTTCAGTGCACCTGACTTTTATTCTGTTATGAATTAAAAATAAAAGATGATTTATAAAAATCATGATTTCTTCCAAGGCGCTTAGCCTGATATAAGTCTCCCCCCCCCCCCCCCCCCCACTTGGGTGCTCTTATGAAGTCTTCTGAATTTATTCTATTCCTAGGAATCTGAAAGCTCAGGGTAATTTTATATCATATGTACTTACGGGCAGTGAAACCAAAGCAAAGAAAAGCCTCTTAATACAATATAGTAAATGCAAACTGACAAAGTCTAACCAACCTTTCTGAATTAATGAGATTATGGGCCAGGCTGAATGGGTAAAGCTGACAATAAACTATTTTTCTTAGAATTAGTGCAATGGTCTTGTCATAACCCCATGACCTTCCCCTTCTTGTCTGAGTAAATCATATGGGGGCAGGATTAATAGAGAAGATTCCTAAAAGAGCAATACAATCACATGTTTTAATTTATTTTATCTTGCATAGCATCTAAATTCAAACTCCCTTTTCCTAGAATTTTTCCATATGTTGTCATTCTGGTTTCATAAACTCCTCAAATCATGTTAGTTGCATTTCAAGAAGAGCTCCCATTTGGCCTCTCAGTTGGTATTTAACTTGGAAGCAGGTGCACGCAGATGAAGTACTGGTGTAGGTGTGTATTTTATAACTCATGTACCAGAGAAATGTACCAGCTCCCCATGTTGCAGCTTTCCTCACCGACCTTCTCAAGGCCTACCCTACTACTGAACATACAACCCTGTGGCTCCTGTTTCCATCAGCTCATAGACTCTTAGCTCTCTTGGATAGGGGGCACGTTGGTTGAAGTAGCTCAAGGAGCCTTGTCTTCCTCAGTGACAGGGACGGGGAATAAGTGACAATGAACTCTTGCTAGGAGTCGTCTATCCCCTCGCAGGCCTCCATGCACACCCAGAAGAGGGTAACATGAGTAATGCATAGAGCACATGCTCCTAAGACTTGTAAGTCATACTTTTCTCATTACACACATACTTCAGAGACAAGGGATATGTTTATCATATCAACAGTGCATCTCTCTCTAGCCCTTTTAAAAAATACTGCCATATTTCCCTGTGATCACACTTACACATGCCCCGATGCTTTACACAACCCATGACACTGCAAGATGCCCTAGTTATGGCATTTAACGCTTTCAGTGTTGTTATGTTATTATAATTATGACTGTACGTCATCTAGAGGAATCTCATGGCTTCTGGGTGAGTAAATACCTCCATAAATAAAAATACATCAGTTCACACATATTTTCAGAAACAAAGGCCACAAAGGGAAAAGGGAGTTGGATTGAGCTCATACTTTCCTCACAGTTCAAGTTACGTCACATCCAGGTACAGTAGGTATATTCCTCTCCCTAGAGGGCTTACAAACTAAGTTTGTATGTGTGGGTTGTACCTAAGTTTATAATGGAGGGTTAAGTGACTTGTCCAAGGTCACAAGGAACCTAGTTTCTTTGCTCACAGTGAAGAAGTCAAATACTTTTTAACACAAAAGTTTCTTATTGTTGAATCTTCTTGTTAAATAAATAATCAAAATATATCTTTTTTTGTCTGAGTTATTTTTTCAGTGCAGTTATCATTCTCTCTTATGAGTGTTTAGAATAGAATATATTCATATTTTATGCCAAAATATATCCTAGTGGGTTTGCAAACATTTTTTTCTGTATTGTAACAAATATCTTTTTTTTAAAGGCTACACTCTCAGAATCCTTTACATCAAAAGCCCAGACCAATAGAGAACCAGTCTATCCTTGGCAGGACAGAGCTATTGCATATTTGACAGATCTCTGGGTTTGTCTATTAGATGATCACAAAACAGAAATAAAGTTTGATCTTATTAAGAGGGATGTGCAGTCATTTGGAATGACATAGGAAATGAGAACGACATCTCCCATTTCATTTCATGTCATTTTTAAGCCTAAATGACATAAAAATACCTGGGGGTATTCCTGACTCATCAATAGTGCACCCTCTTGCTCAATAGAAATACTATGAAGCAATAGTGCACACTATTGCACAATAGTAGTGTACGCATTATTAAACAATAAGGTGCACTATTGGGTAATAGTATGCACTGTTGACAACATTGCCCCAGAAATGAAAAAAAATTACAATGTAAAAAACCATAAGGGACACAATAAGCTAATCAAAATGGAAATATTTTGCCCGCACACACCTACTAATAATCTAATAAACTGTAAATTGTGCAGGTCGCAGCTTTGGGCAGGAACACTTGGACAAATGCATTAACAGTGGCGTCAGTTCAAAGGTGGTTAGCAATAACAAGAACTGGATAGCCAGGCACATATATCTGTGTCATCGAGAGCGTTTTGGTTTCCTGGACCATGAAATGATGTTCCAAGGGCTGCAGAGCAGAGATGGCGTCCATCTGTCCAAGAAGGGTTGACATGTCTTCAGTAGAAGACTTGCTAATCTACTGAAGAGGGCTTTAAACTAGATTCGTTTGGGATAGGTAATGAAAGCCCCCAGGTAAGTGAAACATTAAATACCTCTATAGCAATGGGTAAAAGGGGCAACATCTGGAAAATAATGTGTATAAACACCTGTAGCATGGGAAATAAGATCCCAGATGTTGAGGCTTTAATGGAAGAGGCTGACTTGGATTTAGTGGCAATCACATTGTTCAAAGACTACCATGACTGGGATATAATTATACCAGGCTATACTTTACTCTTTATCTTTATTCAAAACGTAATATACTGCTCACACATAATGTACCAGAGCGGTTTATAATCATTGAAGTACAAAAATACTGCTGTGAAGAAAAAACAGAACGCCAGCTATTCAGATAGGAGAGAGATAGCAGATAAGAAGGACTACATCAGGGATGATAGGACGTGGACTTGACATCAGCGGGGGACAGGGGAAAAGGGGGAGGGGGAAGGTCAAAGGCTGTACAGAAAAGGTGGGTCTTTAGTCTTGCTTTGAAAGTGTTGAAGAAGAGTTCCAGGTAGAGGGCTGACGGGAGCGAGTTCCAGAGCCGCGGGCAAAGGAAAAAGAAAGCGGAGGACCGAGTGGATTCCAGATGGGCCTGAGATGGGGATGGGAGAGACATGCGATTAGAGTGGATGGACTGAGAGACTGGTGAGGGTTGTGGAGATATATTTATTTATTTGGTTTTCTATACCTCGCTATTGCCAATCAGTGTGGTTTTAATGTGCAAGATTTACAGCACTATTATATAATAGTGCGGTTTGCATAAAACATATGAATTGGGTTTACATACAACATGAAAAGATCCATTTCTGTTCTAATTTTTGTAACTTTTGAACCCGATCACCTCCTCTTGGGTCAATCGGTACATGATCCAAAACTCGCCAGTGAAGGGATTCAAAGACATGATTTTGCTGGATGCAGTGTTCAACGATAGGTATTGTGAGGGTTTTGGTTCAAAGGCGCAATGCATGTTCACTCAACCGTACCTTGATAGGTCTCGTAGTTCATCCAACATAGTAGAGTGAACACAGGCAGACTATTAAATAAACAACCAACGTGGATAAACAGTTCGTATGCCACCTGGAATGATTGGTTTGTGAAGTGCGGTTATCAACCCATTCAGTGCCAGAGAGCGACATTTGACAAAAACAACAGGTTCCACATTATGTCCCTTATGTCCTGTATATAAGAAGGCCGATCTAGTTGAGAAGTGGTCTTTACTACAAGGTCCCGGAGATTAGCCCTACGGGAATAAGTGGAGTTTCCCCCGTTTGATTGTCTCTCTTAGAGGGACCAAATTAATAGGTTGATGGCTGCTTTCGTCACCAGTGAGGTCAGATGCCGTACCATGATATTTAAAGGCGTTTTTCTCTTCATCAAGGATTCATTGAAGCTTTGAAACTACCGCATTTGGATTGACCTGAGGCAGGGTTTGGAACAGGTAAACCAGAAACGTGACACGTCGTCATTTTTGGACCTTTTCGGCAGTTCTTTACAAGCTCGACAAAAAGCTAAGTACAAGCTACGAAGTTATTGGCTTGTTTTAAAAAACGTAAAATCTATTTGATTAAAACGGAGAAACCACAGTGGTGTACGGATTTTGTTCTGTTCACTTTGGCTGGTAGCTCCAACAAAAAAATGGTGCACAAAAGGGAAATTGTTTCTTAGTTGGATCAGAATTTTTTCTTGGGTATATTGATTTGATTCTAATAGGGGTTTTTCATTGTTTGGGTTTTGAATTCTCTTAAACCTGAAAGTTCATGGCTTCGGAAATGTTTGCATACACTGACAAGCGGCTTACAAAATTAAAACAACATAAATTGCTTTTTGCCGATGTTTTGACCACCATGGAAAAGTTCCACCTATGTCCTTGAACTTAAAGAACTTAAATGGCTGATCCGGGCACATTTACATGGATCGGCAATGACACAATATCTCAAATCTTTAATTATCCCTAGGGGCCTCAGGGTGTTAAAACCCCCTAGGCAATTTACGGATGATTCAGTCTTGTTAGCAAAATGGAACGCTATTCTTAACAAGTGTAGTTTTGATTTAATAGCTCTTCTCATAGAACGCTCCATGCAGGAACAAGAAATACTTACATCCCAAGCGGCAGATTTAAAAAAGAAGATCCTGGAAACACAGGAATCCCAAAGCTTTCAAACCCAATGGGTAGAGGCGGGAAAACAGCTGGAGGCCTTTCATGTTCATGTGCAGGGACTTAAAATAAAAAAATTCAAACGGGACAAGTCCGACTATGAGAATAATTGTGTGTATAAATGGGCTTCGACCAAGGAGCCGAGCACTATCAAGAAAGTTACTTTTACGACCAGCTCTGATGATTCTACTGATGCAGATTCTAGTGAACTGGGTCAACAAGGTTTCACTTGACCACACTCTAGTTCCTTTGATGGACACCATGGGAACTCTTACCGCGGTCGCAGATCCCGTAGAGCCTATTAACAGGATTTTTGGGAGGGACCAGACACCAGGTCCAGGACCAAGAACAGACAGTCATCAATTTATCGGGACAGTATTTAACGTCATGTCAATTACAAGTCCTGGAATTGGGACTTTCATTTGTGCCTGCCCCTAAATATGATAGATTTGAGACTAGGGTAGCATTGCATAGGTTCTTTAAAAAGTTACGGGTCATTCATTATTTTTCACAAGTACATTGTGCTTCAGATGGATCTCTGGTTAGGAACCCTTCTAGATGGCAACCCCCAGGCATAGTTGATGCTGCAATTTCTACTTTTCAAGACCTTGTATTACGGGAAGTGACACATATGGAACAGACACCCTTACGTTCTCATTTTAATTTATCTCGTGAACAGTTTAAAGCTCTCAATCAGCTGTCAACTATGGATTTAGTTATTCGAAGAGCTGATAAGGGGGGAGCAATAGTGGTTCTCTCTCCTGACCAATATCAACGGGATATTGATATACATTTGAATAATCACACTAATTACACTCTTTTGACTGTTGATCCAACGTCCGATTTGATAGAACGGCTTCAGTCATTGGTGTCTCAGGCGCTTTTGAATAATTGGATAACTAAAAACGAGTCTGAATTTTTGATCAATAAACATCCCAAAACTCCAATTTTCTATTTACTGCCTAAAATTCATAAATTGTTACAAATTCCGCCAGGGCGTCCCATAGTCTCTTGTAAGGATTCTTTATTAGAACCGCTTTCTAAATATTGCAATATCTTTTTACAACCTGCTGAGGCTAGAGTATCTTCCTATATTAAGGATACTGGGGATTTCCTACAACAACTGTCTGATTGCACAGACTATGGATCATATCAATACTTGGTCACCCTGGATGTACAATCCTTGTATACAAATATTGATCAAGGAGAAGTGCTTGCTTGTCTGGTGGATTATCCATTGGATCTTCTTGCAAGGATCCCTAGGACATTTCTATTGGATTTGCTGGATTTAGTTCTAAATAACAATTTTTTTCTTTATCAACAACAGTATTACTTACAGGTATTCGGTATAGCAATGGGAGCCATGGTTGCCCCTTCAATTGCCACCATCTATATGGCTAGATTCGAAGAGCTCTATGTCTATCCCAATCTGTTGTTCCGCCATATTCCGTTTTGACGAAGATTTTTAGACAATATTTTCTGGGACTAGACCGGAGCTGGATTCGCTTCTATTGTTACTTAACACTTACAAATCCGACATTCAGTTTACAGCTCAAGTGGAAACGCTTCAAATTCAGTTTTTAGATATTGCGATCACACTCACTCCTGAAGGCTTTGTTACTTCCCTATACCGCAAATCGGTGCAGTGAAATACTCTCTTACGCTATGACAGCTACCATCCAATGTCATTAAAATGGGGCTTGCCCTTTAGGCAGTTTTTGCGTTTACGTCTCAATTGTTCGACAATGCAGGAGTTTCGTTTTCATGCTGCAGACTTGCAACAGTGCTTGCTTCATAGAAGCTATCCAAATAATCTTGTTCGGACAGCATATAAGCGTGCAAAATTTACACACCAAGAGTGGTTATTTTCAACGTCAGCATTGGCACAACAGGATGACAATATCACAGGGATTTTCCCTTATACTAATGGGATTGCACGGGTAGCTAAAACTTTGCATCGTTCTGGCCGATTCTGGGACTTCACACTTGTTTCCGTGATAAAGGTTTACAAATAGATTATTCCCATAGGGCTAATCTCTGGGACCTTGTAGTAAAGACCACTTCTCAACTAGATCAGCCTTCTTATATACAGGACATAAGGGGACATTATCAATGTGGAACCTGTTGTTTTTGTCAAATGTCGCTCGCTGGCACTGAATGGGTTGATAACCGCACTTCACAAACCCATCGTTCCAGGTGGCATATCCACGTTTTTGGTTTATTTAATAATCTGCCCGTGTTCACTCTACTATGTTGGATGAACTACGAGACTTATCAAGGTACAGTTGAGTGAACATGCGTCGCGTCTTCGGACCAAAACCCTCTCAGCACCTATCGTTGAACACTTCATCCAGCAAAATCATGTCTTTGAATCCCTTCACTGGCGAGTTTTGGATCATGTACCGATTGACCCAAGAGGAAGTGATCGGGTTCAAAAGTTACAAAAATTAGAACAGAAATGGATCTTTCACTGGACACGGTCTGCCCTAATTGACTGGTACACAATCATCTGATTACTTTTTGACATCTTGTGATTTGAGGCTATTTATATACATTTTTATCCAGGACCTTTATTATTGGTTGGTCAAAATGCTAATCATGGGGCCTTTAATAGATCTGCCTCTCATTCTGAGGGGGGTTCCCTTGACAGTGGGGTTTCCCCCGTTTGATTGAACTCTTAGAGGGACCAACTTAATAGGATGATGGCTGCTTTCGTCACCAGTGAGGTCAGATGCCATACCATGATATTTAAAGGTGTTTTTCTCTTCATCAATGATTCACTGAAGCTTTGAAACTACTGCATTTGGATTGACCTGAGACAGGGTTGGGAACTGGTAAACCCGAAACGTGACACGTCGTCATTTTTGGACTTTTTTCGGCAGTTCCTTCCAAGCTCGACAAAAAGCTAAGTACAAGCTACGAAGTTATTGGCTTGTTTTATAAAACTTAAAAACTATTTGATTAAATTGGAGAAACCACAGTGGTGTATGGATTTTGTTCTGTTCACTTTGGCTGGTAGCTCCAACAAAAAAATGGTGCACAAAAGGGAAATTGTTTTTTAGTTAGATCAGAATTTTTTCTTGGGTATATTGATTTGTTTCTGATAGGGGTTTTTCATTGTTTGGATTTTGTATTTACATTATGTACAGGTACATTCTTACTTTGTAGGAACTTATTTACATATTTGTATTATTTACATTAAACATTTGTATTATTTACATTAAACAAGGCTCGGTTAGTGTTCGACTGTGTGTCGGATGTATGTGTCGCTGATCCAGGGAGTGGCTGATCCAGGGTGTGGCTGATCCAGGGTGGATGGTTATAGGCCAGTTGGAAAAGGTGAGATGGATTAGGTCAGAGAGGTAGAGTGGTATACTGGTGTGGATTGATTTGTGAACAAAGATGAGTATTTTATATTGAATTCGGAAGAATAAGGGGAGCCAGTGCAAATGAATGAGTAGAGGTGTAATGTGGTGAGTATGGGAGGCGTGAGTCAGGATACGTGCAGCTGTGTTCTGGACTAGTTGGAGTCTGCACTGTTGGGTTTGGGCGAGGCCAGCTAGGGAAACATTGCAGTAATCCAGACGGGATATGACAAGGGACAGGAGCAATGTGATCAGGGAGGGAACTGAGATGAAAGGATGGACTTCACAAAGTTGTCTCAGAGTATAGAAAGAGTGCTGGACTACAGATGAGATGTGTTCTTTAAATGAAAGGGATGAATCAAGAGTGACACTGAGATAGTACAGAGACGAGACAACAGGTATGTGAGTGGAGGAAAGAAGAGGGACGAGAGGGGAGCCAGGTTGCCGGAGGTAAACCAGATGGCCATGGTTTTGGAAAGATTGACTTGCAGGTAATTCGTTGACATCCAGGAGGCCACACAAGACAGGCAGGCAGGCAGGAAGGATAGGGTAGGAAGAAGAGGAGGAAGAGTGTCACTATATGTAAAACATAATATTAAAGCTATAGAATTACAGGGCTTAAAAGGGAGAGAGATGGCACTATGGGTTAAATTAGAAAGCGGGAAAGAGAAATCCATTTGCATTGGCATGATATACAGACCTTCCTCTCGGGAAGAAGAGGTAGATGGAGAGTTAATAGAACACATATGCAACATTGTCAGGAAAGGGGAAGTACTACTTATAGGTGATTTCAATATGCTGGATGTTTATTTGCACATGCTGCGGTGTCATCTAGAAGTAAGGCATTCCTGGATTCTCTACAGGGAGAACTATTCAGGCAACTGGTAACAGAACCCACCCATGAAGGGACCATACTGGACTTGATGCTTACCAATGGGGAAAGTGTTTCTGATGTTATAGTGGGAGATCATCTCGCATCCAGTGATCACCAGATGGTGTGGTTCAGTATTAGGACTAGAGCTAATAAAATCCATTCAAAAGCGAGGGTCTTAGACTTTAGGAAAACTATCTTTGCCAAGATGGGCCAATACCTCAAGGAGTCAGTAGCAGGATGGGAACAGCTGGGAGATGTAGAAAAATGGTGGGCAAAACTGAAAGGAGATATTTTAAGGGCAACCAACCTTTTTGTTAGAAAGGTAAATGAATGTAAAAGGAAAAGGAGGCCACTATGGTTCTCAAAAAAAGTAGCTGAAAAGTTGAAGAAAAAGGGAGACACCTTCACTAAATACAAGAGATCATAAAGAGAGGAAGACAGGCATCTATATTTGGAAAAACTTAGAGAAGCTAGCAAAGTAGTCAGGAAAGCAAAGATACAAAAAGAAGAAGAAATAGCAATGCAATAAAATACGGGGATAAGACATTTTTCAGAAATATTAGTGAGAGGAGGAAGTGCAAAAGTAGCATTATCAGAATCAAGGGTGAAGGAGACGAATATGTAGAAGCAGATGAGAATACAGCGGAATTGCTTAACAAGTATTTCTGTTCTGTGTTCACAGATGAAGGGCCTGGAGCAGGACCTCAGCAAACACCCACAAAAGAACAGAAGCAACGGGGATCTCAAATGATTTTCAGAAGACTGTTTGTGAAGAACTAACTAAACTAAAAGTAGACAGAGCCATGGGACTGGATGGGAGACATCCGAAAATACTGAAGGAACTTGAGGACATTCTAGTGGTTCCACTGACTGACCTTTTCAATGCCTCTTTGGAGTCAGGAGTGGTGCCAGAGGACTAGAGAGAGGCACATGTTGTCCCTTTACACAAAAGCGGACATAAGGATGTGGTTGAAAACTACAGAACAGTTAGTCTAACCTCTGTGGTGAGTAAATTAGAAAACGCTGCTGAAAGAGAAAATAGTGAGGTTTCTCAAGTCCAATGGATTACAGGATCAGAGGCAGCAAGGATTCACCAGAAGCAGGTCTTGTCAGACAAATCTGATTGATTTCTTTGACTGGGTGACCAGGGTGATGGACCAAGGGAGAGCCCTAGATGTGGTGCACTTGGATTTCAGAAAAGCCTTTGACACCGTTCCACACAGGCAATTTATAAACAAACTGAGCACCCTAGAGATGGACCCTAAAGTTACTGATTGGGTTAGAAATTGGTTGAGTAGGAGGCGACAAAGGATTTAGGTAAATGGAGCTCAATCTGAGGAGAAGCAGGTTAACAATGGCATTCCACAGGGATCTGTGCTTGGTCCAATTCTTTTTAACATCTTGGTTAGTGATATTGCAGAAGGGCTGTTCGGTAAGGTTTGCCTGTTTGCAGATGATACCAAAATCTGCAATAAAGTAGACACCCAATAAGGACTAGATAACTTGAGGAGGGATCCAGCTAAACTTGAAGAATGATTGAGAATTGGGCAGCTGAGATTTAGGGGCTTGTTTACAAAGCCGCAGTAGCGGACTCCATGCGATATTGGAGCTGCAGCCCCATTGAATTCAATGGGGCCGCGGCTCTGATATCAGGTGGAATCTGCTACCGCGGTTTAGTAAACATGCCCCTTAATCCTAAAAAATACAGGGTCATGCATTTGGGCTGCAATAATCCAAGGGAGTGGTTCAATGTTGAGGGTGAAGTACTTCTGTCCACAAAGAAGAGCGGGACCTGTGACTGATTGTGTCTGATGATCTTAAAGTAGTTAAACAGGTAGAAAAGATGACAGTGAAAGCTAGAAGGATGCTTGAGTGCATAGGAAGAGGAATGGCCAGCAGAAAAAAGGAGGTGATAGTGTCTCTGTATAAATCTTTGTTGTGACCTCATTTGGAGTGTTATATGCAATTCTGGAGACCACTCCTTCGAAAGGATATAAATAGGTTGGAGTCTGTACAGAGGGTGGCTACTAAAATGGTTAGTGGTCTTCATTATAAAGCATATGAGGACAGACTTACAGTTCTTAACATGTATACTTTAGAGGAAAGGCAGGAAAGAGGAGATAAGATAGAAGTGTTTAAATATCTCCATGGCATAAATGCGCAGGAGGAGATCCTCTTTCAATTGAAAGCAAGCTTTTCTATGAGGGGACATAGGATAAGGGTGAAAGGAGATAGACTCAGGAGTAATATGCGGAAATATTTCTTTACGGAAAGAGTGGTAGATGCATGGAATAGTCTCCCAGTGGAGGTGGTAGAGATGAGGACAGTATCTGAATTCAAAAAAGCATGGGACAAACACAGAGGATCTCTAAAGGTAAAAAGAGGAGTATTTTAGTAGTTGATATGGAAGAGCAGACTAGGTAGACCATGTGGTCTTTTTCTGCCGTCATGTTTCTATGTTTCCATATTCCTTATCTGTTTATATATATGATAGCCAATGAAATCATGTCAGTATTCCATAGATGGCATTGTTGATGGATTCTGCTGAAACAGTTACATCTCTTTTATGGTACCACATGTCTCTCCAGGACGGAAACATGTGAGCAGCACTGCGTTGAAATGCTAAAAGCACTTTGGAGGCCAAGAAAGTCTACAATTCCCCACACTAATAAAGTGAAGTTCTGGCAGTTTCCCTACCTTGTTAGAGCTCACACACTGTTCATAACATAGCAGAGGCTTATAACTGTTTGACATTATCATATATTTTACGTTCTATACTATTAAAGCAATCGAATCCCATAAATGCCTTAGTGAACAGATAATACACAGGATATAAGTTCCAGACTGGGGAAACTGCACTTTGTGAGGATCGTTTCTCATGAAGAAGCCTATAGAAGGAAGATAAAGCAATCAAGTGTAGAGAACAGACTTTCTTAAGGCAAAGATGGAAACAGAAATTAAGTAGAGGAAAATCCTAGCTATGATTATGTAAGTGGAAAAATGTTGTCGTGGAAGATAACAAGATATGATTCTGTTCAGACAATTCTGAAGTTGCAAACATATGGAGAAGAGGAAAAACAATATGGTCAGGGGAGTTAAGGAAATTAGATTTTAAAAAATGGATAGAAATGAATGGGATGAAAAATCATTTTGATGTCAGCACATTTAGCTATGTTTAGAAAGCCAGTGATTGCATCTAGGATGATTATAAAAAGGGCTTGTCATGAAGAAACAGCCCACAGTAGCAGTTATCACATATCACATTCCCTGCAGATAGCTCTGGTCTTCCTGCCCAGTAGATCAACAACCCAGCAGTCTCTCAGAATTGATTTTCCAAATAGAGCAGATTAGAGCGGTTTGGGTCACTTCCAGCAGATCAGTACTGCTGCTAGAAAGCCAGACCTCCTTAGAAATTGTCATCAACTTGATTTGATAAGTGATAAATGTCATTTTGGTAGGAACCTCCCACCATTAGAGAAAGGACAAGGACAGGCACCATTTTCAAACCACTCATAAAGCAGTGGTCCCAGCATTCATTGTGCATTAAGTGGCAGGGCCCCTTAATATATCGGGGATCCCTTTGAAAACACATCCTAAGGTAAGAAAAAGCCAATGAGTGGTCAAGTGGTTAGTACAGTGCCCCCAAGGAATATCCAACATGACATGTCATTACAAAGGGAAAGTCTTCTTAAACAAACTGAATCCTTCGTTCTCTTAGCTTTCCTTCTGGTTACCGCTTATGTCTTCACCTATTGAAGGTCAACTTGCAATCTGACTCCAAAAAGTGAAATGTCCTTAATGCTTTCAACTAACAGTAAATGCCTTTAGGTATTTGCCTGTATGGAAAAGCACTATTTAATCTGGCACATTTGTCACTTTCTGCTATTGAAGTGCCAAATTCTGACTTTGGAAATGGCAGAGGCATTGTAGTTGAGAATAGAGAGGTACAATCTGTGGGATCACTGTATAAATGTTCTTGTTGTAAGATTAGTTTTACTTGCAACATGAAGACGGTGCACTCAGGTCCAGAAAGGGAGGCAGAATGACTGCTGCTACTTTGATCACCTTTGATAGCCAACTAATAGTACGTGAGGATACATCTCGAGAGACCCTTTCAGTCCTCAGACTGATGAGGGCTCCTAGAGTCACCTGGATGTCATATCTAGGAACCAGGGTTGAATGGGAAGGAGAGAAGGTGAAAAAAAGTATAACTATTACAGATGAGGCAATGTTCATTGCAAATAAGCTTGTAATTCAATGAGCTAACCCAAGAAATCACAAGCTAGAGGACCTATGCAAGACAACTTGCACTAAATAAAGTGTAGCTTGGGCTTGCTAAAAATATTAATAGGTGTGTTAAAAAGTCACTTAGCAAGCATCTCAAAAAGATTTAGCCATGCTAACAGTAAAAAATGGGGAGAATAGCATGCATGAGAATGGAAAAACCCAGGTTAAGTAGGGTGAACAGGCTATTTAGCAAGAACTCAGTAACTATTATTCCCATGGGAATGTTAATATGAGTACGCTCAACAACATTTATAAGACATGCTATTTAATATACCCATGCTAAACTGAGCCTATTCAGTAGGCTTTATTTGCTGCTCCCCTTCAAAAGACTATTTACTGCCCGCCTACTGTGGGCTATTGATGATCATTGTTAAACTAGAACACCCATCCACACAGAGATGACAACAAACCAGAGGCGGAAAGGTATGAAATGGGCATGGATGCTTTAATGGCAAGATGTCTGATGGCCATCCCTCTACACCAACCGGATTTTGTTAAAGATTTTCTCCTGACCCACCACAGCCCTATATGCAGGGCCAGCTCAACTATTAGGCAAGACTAGGTGGTCACCTAGAGCAGCAGCTTCTGAGGGCAGCAAAGAGCAACAGCAGTCAAAGCAAAACACTAGATCCTGACAACCAGATAAACTCAAAGAGCCGCCAGCACATTCTTTTACCTGCAGAGGGAAAGGGAACACACAAACATACGAAGCAAGGTTTAATATTTAAAAGTATGATGTGGAATTATGCCTTTTTAGAGAATTGTTGTGGGAGGGGTGATGCTGGGATGATCATGAGTGCTCAGATGCCTATCCTAGAGGGGAAAGGAATGATGTGCTCGTGAAAGGAAAGGGATGTGTCATGAATAACCCTGAGAAGAGACAAGAGGTATAGGATGATCATCAAGTGAGGGTGATATTGATGGGGCAGAAGAGGAACCAGTCAGCCTTAACACAGATGTTTTTGAAGGGTTCAGTTTTAAACAATTGTTGTGTAGCCATGCTGCAACAAGGGAGAGACAGCTGTTAAGGACAGTTAAATCCAGAGAAACAGGATCCGTGTGATACAGTGGCAAGATATCATCCATGTAATAATATGCAGAGACTCCCTGCTGCTGAATGACAGTGGCCACAGGGGCTAGAAAAATATTATCCGACGATATTATCATTTTATTCCATACTTCACCGTTGAACCTGGATATCTCCCAGTTCAATCGCTGCCTTTCTCATGTCGCCTCCTGGCTTTCCCTGAACTTTCTTCATTTGAATCCTGCAAAGTCCACAGCTATGTGGGTCTCTCTGAGTGGCTCTTGCCCAACCGTTGCTCCTCAGATTGATCTCATTCCAATTCCACTTGCCTCCTCCTTCCGCTATCTGGGAGTTACTTTAGACTCCTCTCTTTCCTTCCATAGTCACATCGCCACCCTCACTCGCCGTTCTTTTGCAGCTCTACGTCAAATTAGAGCTGTCCGTTCCCTTCTCCCTTCTACTTCACTGATTACCCTAGTTCTGGCCTTGGTCATCAGCAGACTTGATTACTGCAATATCTTCCTAGCTAACCTTCCCACTTATCAGCTTAAGCGTCTACAGCTTATTCAAAATACGGCAGCCCGTCTTATCACATTTTCCCACCGCTTTGAGCATGTCACTCCCATCCTGTTTCGCTTACATTGGTTGCCTCTCCATTTTCGATTTCCTTATAAATTTCTTATTCTAACACATAGAGCCATTTACACATCTAATCCTCTCTACTTCGTACCATCAACTTCGTTCCCTACATGCCAATCGCTTGTCTTTACCTTATCCATCACAAACACATCTGGAACAGACCCGTCACTCAGCTTTCTTTTTCTTAGGCCCCTCACTTTGGAACGCTCTACCACCCTCCCTCCGGCTGGAACCCTCATATCCCAAGTTTAAAGAGTTGCTGAAAACCTATCTGTTCCGACAAGCCTTTGACCTCCCCCCTGACGTCCCTCCCTGAGTCTTTGTCCGGCCTGTCTCTTGTGCTGTTACCATGTTTGGCTTTGTATAGTCATCTCCCTTTTTGCTGTTATGGTTTCCACACCCTACGTTCGTTGTCCTTTTTGAGTTTCTGTCTGGTCTGTGTCTCGTGCTCTTATTGTATTTGTTTTATGCTGTCCTTTCTCCCTCTTTCCTATTATACTATGGGGTTCCTTTTCTATAGCTTAGTGGCGTGGACCTTTTATTGTACACCGCTCTAATGTTTCGACGAGAGCGGTCTATCAAATGGCGAAATAAAGATAAAGATTAAAAAGAAGAGTGCCAAGACAGATCCCTGAGGGACACCACAAACTACAATCAGCAAACCCACTACTTTTGATAACGTGATGAATCACCACCTGCATCAATGATTGTGGGACCCATCCATGCACCAATGATGTATTAATCAGAAGCATTTCACTGCTGACAACTCAATCAGTTGACTTGTATGACTTACTAAAGAAATGTTCTAATGATTCTGGAAGAAACACATTTTTTTGTTAAGAAAAAGAAGGTCAAAGATGTTAGATGGTGTAGGTGACCCGAAAAATAGAAAGTGAAGCACTAGTGGGAAATGAATGAAGGTTGGTGTTGGAACATTTTCACCTGAGTCAGAGGGTAAGATTGGAGATATGTTGGATGAACTTACGGCTCCATCTCATCAACTAGACCCAGGCCTTATTAAAGAAGATACAGACTGGATGACCCTGCTGTTAATGCTTCTGATTAATACGTCTTTGGTCCATAGATGGGTCCCACAATCATTGACGCAGGTAGTGATTCATCCAATTATATCAATAGCAATGAGTTTGGTGATTATAGTTTGTCATCTTATCGGCCAGATTTTAGACTTCCCTTTGTAGGGAAATGTGTTGAGAAAGTTGTTTATAAACAATTATTAGAATTTGTGAAAGCAGTAGGGGGTCCCAGCCTTCAGTAATCTGGATTTTGGAAGGTCAACAGGACTGAGACCGTATTAGTCTCACTGCTTAATGATGCCAGGTTGAGCTTACACAAGGAGAAGGATGTCTTACTTGTTCTTTGAGACTTAGCTGCAGCATTTTGAACAGTTAATCACAGCCTGTTATTGCTTAGGCTAGTGAAGATAGGTTTGGCTGGGATGGGGTATTCTCTTGGTTATCATCTTTCATGTCTACTAGAACATAGAAGGTATTTTGGGAGAAATGGATGTGATCTCAATAAACTGTGGTTTGCCGCAGGGATCTGTATTGCTGCCTTCGCTTTTCAACTAAAGTCCAGCTGTGGATTGAGGTTAGCACAGATCAGGCTGAATCTTTGACTCTTGCTAATAATTGTTTGAAAGAAGTGTCACAGTTGGTTAAGGAAGCAGAGTTGAAACTTAATCCTGAGAAATCTCTTAACCTGTGGGTAGCAGGAATCAGAATGTACTAACAGTATTACGTTCTGTTGAGAGCACCCTTTTGAAGAAAGAGGCTGTGAGAAATCGAGGGGTAATAAAGATCTATTTTTAAGTAATCATGTTGCATGAGTTGTAAGTGCCTCAGCTGGGAGTCTATGATCGCTGAAGCGTATTCTCTCCCTTTTGGATCAGCAATGCACTGTGTGCCGTCAAAGTCAATGCTGAAAACTGACTACTGGATCAGAGGGACTTAGAAATATTACAGAGATGCATGCTTTTAGGACATCAAGAATTACTGAACAATCCTTATGTGGTCCCTCAGAGTACCAATTAAAGAGATTACTGCTGGTCCACAACACCGCTGCACAATTATTAATAAATAAAAAGTCATTGGATCACGTTTCTCCAATTGTGGCCTACTCTTCAGTGGCTACCACTTGAGTAGCGACTCTTTTGCCTGGTATTTGAGTTTTAGTCTTGGATGGTCCCCTAGATATACAAACCACCAAGGAGGCTGGATTCTTGCAGTGATTCTTACTTCAGGTGCCAGGAACCATGAAATGACAGTTTAGTCATTCATGAATGTTTGCAGTACTCTGCACTAAGCTGGGGGATTGAGGTTTGAAAGGTGATTATCCTACTTTTAAGAAGAAATTCAAGGATATTTATGTTTATTTCAAAACTTTCTACATCACCCTTAACAATGCATCAAAGAGGTTGACAAGAGTATTTCAATATAAATAAAATAATACGACCAGTGAATCTGTATATATTAAGTAAATAAATCTGTAAATAGTTGCGAGCTGACCATGTCACCTGTGACGGCTAGCTTGCCTGTACATAGTTACCCTGTCAGTCCTGTTTAGAAACCCCTGTTCATTGTAAGTCCAGTCGTGGGCTCTGCCTGCGCTGCACAAGTTGTTAAATGTAAACCGCACTGATTTTAAAGAGCGCGGTATAAAAAAAAGACATTAATTAAAGAAATAAATAAATAAAAAGAGGACAAATAGCAACTAATACATCCAGATGGTGTCCATCTGTCCAAAAAGGGTAGAAGTGTCTTCAGCAGCAGAGTGGCTAACCTACTGAAGAGGGCTTTAAACTAGATTCATTGGGGATAGGTAAAGAGAGCCCCCAGGTAAGTGAAACATTAAATACCTCTGTAGAAATGGGTAATAGGGGAAACATCTGGAAAGCGGTGTGTATAAATGCCTGTAGCATGGGAAATAAGATCCCAGATTTTGAGGCTTTAATGGAAGAATCTGACTTGGATTTAGTGGTGATTACGGAGATATGGTTCATGGAAAACCATGACTGTGATGTAATTATACCAGGCTGTACTTTATTTAGGAAGGACAGGGTAGGTAGAAGGGTAGGTGGAGTGGCACTATATGTAAAAAATAATATTAAAGCTATAGAATTGCAGGACTTAAAAGGAAGAGAGGAGGCACTGTGGGTTAAACTAGAAAGAGGGAAAGGGAAATCCATTTGCATTGGAGTTTATGTATATACAGATCCCCTTACAACGAGTAGAAGTGGATGAAGATTTAATAGAAGACATACGCAGTATTGCCATTAAAGTAGACGTGCTACTGATAGGTGATTTCAATTTGCCGGATGTGGATTGGCACATCCCTGCTGCATTGTAATCTAGAGCTAAGGAGATCCTGGATTCTCTACATAGTAACATATTCCACATACCCTGGCTTAGAAGTGAGGTTCGGGACTGCCATAGTAGGCGCAAAACTAACCCATTTGGAGAAACTACCCCAAGTAATAACATAGTATATTTATTTATTTATTTAACAGTATTTCTAAACCTCCTTATCTTAATAATCAAGGTGGTATCACAGCAAACAATCGGGTAAGGTGAGTGTGTTATACATGCAGTGAGGGTGAGATTTAGTTGGGTGAGTGATGTATTGTGTGCTAGATTGGTATGAGCTATGTACAAAGTGGGCTATATACAGTGGTTCTAAATACATTTTCCATACATACATTGTTTAGGCGGGGTCATGTGCTGTTATACATTCTCTGGGGTTATGTGATGTGTCCATAGTGTTCTATGAACAGCATGGTTTTCAACTGTTTTCTAAAGTCTTTGAGGTCTGTGGTTGCCCTCAAATCGTCCGGTAGTTTGTTCCATATTGTTGGAGCAGCCATGGAGAGTGCTCTGTCCGTTGTGTCTTTGCGTGTGTTTTTGTATTCACTTGGGGTGCTGACTCGGTTGTGTGTTTGTTTTCTTCTAGGACAGGTGCTGGTGTCTGGTTGTATGAGGGTGTGCAGGCTGTTGGCTGATGTGTGCTGTTTTATCTTAAATAGGTTTATGATAGTTTTGTATCTGATGCGTGCACAGATTGGGAGCCAGTGTAAGTCCTTTAAGGTGGGTGTGATGTGCTCCTGTCTTGCGGTTCCGGATATTTATTTATTTATTTAGTATACATTTGTATACCGCTACTTCCAGCGATCAGTAGCGGTTTTTGATTACAGATTGGAAATTGTCAAATCATGACAGGAAATTTTTGAGGTATAAACACATTGATTAGACAGGAAAGCACAGCACACAGAGAACTATTTTACAGGGAACATGGGCTATGGAGGGTTAAGTGGCTTGCCCAAGACCACAAGGAGCACCTGTGGGACTAGAAACCCCAGTCCTTCCGGCCCAAGGTTGCTGTCCTCTAGTGGGATTTGAACCCCCGACCTTCCGGCCCGAAGTACCTTGCCCCAACCACTAGGCCACTCCTCCACTCTGATATGATTCGTGCTGCGGTGTTTTGTGCCAGTTGGAGTGGTTTGAGGGCTTGTTTCGGTAGTCCAAGGTATATTGGATTGCAGAAGTCCAGTAGTGGGGTTATCAGGGCTTGACAAACGGTTCGGAAGTGATCTGGGGCGAGGAGTGGTTTCAGTCTCCTGATGATTCGCATCTTGTAGTAGGCCTTCTGGATTGTTTTGTCTATGTGTGGCTTGAGATTGAGTTGATTGTCCAGAGTAACTCCGAGGTATCTCACTTCTGACCTTATTGGTATTGTGGTGCTTTGTATCTTTATATTTGGTGGGTGTATGAAGTTTTGGTTCCGGGTGATGATTAAAGCTTCGGTCTTGTTGTAGTTTATTGCGAGGTTGTTATTTTGACACCAACTCGTCATCTGGGTGAGGCAGTCTGTTATCTTAGAGAAGTCCGGGTTGTCGATTGATATCGGGGTGTATATCATGATGTCATCTGCATATATTGTGTATTGGATGTTGTTCTCTTTCATGATGTTGCATATTGGTTGGATGTAGATGTTAAATAGGAGTGCTGAGAGTGCGGATCCTTGAGGTACTCCTTGTCGGACATTTATGGGTCGGGAGGTGTTGTGTCCCACCTTGACCTGCAGCTGTCTTTCCGTTAGGTACGAGTGGAACCATTTCAGTGTGATAGCATGAATACCGGTGCTCTTTAGTCTTTCCAGGAGCGTGTTGTGGTCCACTGTGTCGAAAGCAGAGGAGATGTCGATGAAGATCATTATGATTCCATTCCTGGTGTTGTCAATTCTCAGGATGCTGTCGAAGATGTATATCATTAGCGTTTCGACTCCATGGTTGGGACGAAATCCGTGTTGGTTGTCGTCAAGTGTTTCGTGTTTGTCGATGTGTTCCTGAAGTTGAAGTTGAACCGTCTTTTCGATGATTTTTGCGAGGAAGGGTATGCTGGAGATTGGTCGGTATGCTGCTGGATCTTTTTTGTCGAGTGTTGTTTTCTTTGCGATTGGTCTTACTGAGGCAAGTTTTAGTTGCTTTGGCATGAGTCCTTGAGTGAGTGAGTTGTGTACTATTTTATGTATGGTGGGGATGAAGCTTGATTTGGTGGCTTTGACCCATGACACTGGGCACGGGTCTGTAGGAGCAGTGCTTGTGTTGATTGTAGAGATGATGTGGGATATCTGTTCTGTTGAGGGTGAGTAGAATGTGCCCCAGGTTTTGGAGTGTACGTCCGTCCGGGTGGTCCCACTAGGTGTTGTTCGCTCTGTGGAGTGAAATTTTTCTTTGATGTGGTTGGCGAATTCCTGTGGATCAACTTGTACTTCCCCTTCTGTTGTTTGCTCTTTTGTGAGGATCTTTACTAAGGTATATGATGGCAGATAAAGACCAGCATGGTCCATCATGTCTGCCCAACAAGGTGGCAAGAGTATTTGCACCTGCCACCCCATGCAGATCACCCCTCCCAATGCTTTTGTTTAGGGGTGTACCCACCTCTCCGTCTTGTTGCTATAAAGGGATCCACTGTGTCTGTCCTATGTCATTTTGAATTATGTCACTGTATGTGCCCCCACTGCATTCCAAGCATCCACCACCCTTTAGGTGAAAAGGTATTTCCTGACATTACCTTTTAGTTTCCCCCTTGCAGCTTCATGTTATGCCCTCTAGCTTTACAGCTTCCCCGTCTTTGAAAAAGGTTTGTTTGCTCATTAATACTCAAGCATTTAACACTAGAAGCCCCAAAGTGTGTCAATTGACGCAAATGCATCTTAGAAGTTGTATACCAGCGCCACTGCTAGAACCATGTCAGTCATGTTCCATGACTTTGTTAGCAAGGTCAAGATGTTCAAATATGTGCATCAAAAATTAATGACAGATGCACCACCTAGTGGGAAAATGAATTTATACCTAGTAGCCCCAAAGTACGTCAATTGACACACTCAATTGTCTTGGATGTGTCAATTGATGTACTTTGGGGCTTCTAGGTATAAATTCATGTTCCCACTAGGTGGCGCATCTTAATCACTGTTTACAGTTTTACTCCGACATTACAAACAATAAACACACGATGACATCATGTAATGATGTCACATACTGCACGTATTTACCAAATAAGTAACTTCACATTAATTCACATCTGCATTTCATGCTAAACGCAGTTGTCATGATAATGCATCAATTGACGCACTTTGGGGTTTCTAGGTAAAATTCCTTTTGGGGCTTCTAGTGTTAAAGGTCTGTATCATATCTCCCCTGTCTCTCCTCTCCTCTTGCATATACATATTTAGGTCGTCAAGTCTCTTCTCATACGTCTTCTGACACAGGCTGCAAATTATTATGGTCGCCTTCCTCTGAACCATTTCCAATCTTTTTATATCCTTTGCGAGATACGGTCTCCAAAACTGAACACAATGAAGCCTCATCAGCGACTTGTACAGTGGCATTAGTACCTCCTCCTTTATACTGGTTATTCCTTTCTGTATGCAACCCAGCATCTTTCTGACTATGGCCACTGCCTTGTCACACTGTTTTGCCACCTTGAGATCCTCAGAAACTATCACTCCAAGGTCCTTCTCCTGGTCTATGCACACCAACGTCTTGCCCCCTATCGCATACAATTCCCTTGGATTTCTACATCCCAAATGCATGACACTGCACTTCTTCACATTAAATCTTAACTGCGAAGCATTAGACCATTTTTCCAGCTTTTGTAGATCTTTGCTCATGTTCTCCACTCCCTCTGGGGAGTCTACTTTGTTGCAAATTTCCGTGTCATCTGCAAAAAAGACAGCCTTTTCCATTTAGTCCTTTAGCAGTATCACTCACAAATACATTGAACAGTACTGGTCCCAGGACCGATCCCTGGGGCACGCCACTAATCACCTTCTTTCATTTGAGTGAGTTCCATTTACCATCATCTTCTGTCGTCTGTCAATCAACCAATTTCTGAACCAATTCACCATCTTAGGACCCATCCCCAGGCTGTTTAGTTTCTTGATAAGCCTCCTGTGAGGAACAGTATCAAAGTCTTTGCTGAGATCTCAGTAGATCACATCCATCGCATACCCTTGATCTAGTTCTCTGGTCACCCAATCAAAGAACTCAATCAGATTTGCTTGGCAGAATCTTCCTTTGGTAAAACCATGTTGCCTCGGATCATGCAACATATTGGTTTCGAGAAAGCCCACAATTCTCTCTTTCAGGAGTGCCTCCATTACTTTTCCCACCACTGAGGTAAGCCATACTGGTCTGTAGTTTATCACTTCTTCCCTATTGCAACTTTTGTGAAGAGGTATCACATCAGCCTTTCTCCAGTCCTGTGGAACTTCTCCTGTCTCCAAGGATCTATTAAAAACATCCTTTTAAGGCCCTGCAAGAACCTCTCTGAGCTCTTTCAGAATCCTGGGATGTATCCCATTAAGTCCCATGGCCTTGTCCACTTTCAGTTTTGCAACACATCATCTTCTGTGAATGGTGTAGTATCTATTCCATTCCCACTTGTATATTTGTCAATCATAGATGGTCCTTCTCCAGGATTTTCTTTAGTAAAAACAGAACAGAAGTATTTGTTTAGCATTTTTGCTTTTTCAATGTCACTTTCCACGAATCCATTCTTGGCATTTTTGAGTCCTGCAATTCCACCTCTCATCTTCCTCTTCTCCCGAATATATCTGAAAAATGTTTTAAGGGAGAACTATTCAAGCAACTAGTAACAGAACCCACATGTGATGGAGCCATATTGGACTTGGGGAAAGCATTTCTGATGTTATAGTGTGAAATCATCTCGCATCAAGTGATCACCAGATGGTATGGTTCAGTATTAGGACTAAGGTTGATAAAATCCATTCAAAAGCGAGGGTCTTAAACTTTAGGAAAACTAATTTTGCCAAGATGGGACAATACCTCAAAGAGTTGTTAGTGTGGGGATGTAAAAAAAACTGTGGGCAAAACTGAAACGGGATATTTTAAGGGCAACCAACCTTTTTATTAGAAAGGTAAATAAATGTAAAAGAAAAAGGAGGCCACTATGGTTCTCAAAAGAAATAGCTGAAAAGGTGAAGAAAAATAGGGAAGCATTTATGAAATACAAGAGATCACAGAGAGAGGAAGACATCTATATTTGGAAAAGAGAAGCTAGCAAAGTAGTCAGGAAAGCAAAGGTACAAAAAGAAGAAGAAATAGCCAATGCAATAAAATGTGGCGATAAGACATTTTTCAGATATGTTAGTGAGAGGAGGAAAGGCAAAAGTGATATTGTCAGACTCAAGGGTGCAGGGGAGGAATATGCAGAAAATGAGGATAAAGCAGAATTGCTTAACAAATATTTCGTTCTGTGTTCACAGATGAAGGGTCAGGAGCAGGACCTCAGAAAACATCCACAAATAGGAACAGAAGCGATGGGGATCTCGAACGATTTTCAGAAAACTGTGTTTGTGAGGAACTAGCTAAACTAAAAATAGACAAAGCCATGGGTCTGCATGGAATACATCCAAGAATACTGAGAGAACTTGGGGACGTTCTAGCAACTCCACTGTCTGACCTTTTCAATGCTTCTTTGGTGTCAGGAGTGGTGCCAGAGGACTGGAGAAAGGCTCATGTAGTCCCTTTACACAGAAGTGGACATAAGGATGACATTAAGAACTACAGGCTGGTTATTTATTTATTTTATTTATTTATTTACATTCTCTTATATACCGCGCTATTCTGCATCAGTGCGGTTTACATTGAACAACTGAAATTACATTGAACAGGGCATTATAACTTGGAGATAACTATTTTACAGGGAACATGGGCTATGGAGGGTTAAGTGGCTTGTCCAAGACCACAAGGAGCACCTGTGGGACTAGAACCCCAGTCCTTCCAGCCCAAGGTTACTGTCCTCTAGTGGGATTTGAACCCCTGACCTTCCGGCCTGAAGTACCTTGTCCCAAACACTAGGCCACTCCTCCACTCCCTCCCTCCCTCCCTCCGTGATGGCTGAGCCTCTCCGTGCCGGCTTTGAGAGTCGCGAAGTTAGAGTGTCTCCCTCGCGTCTCTGTTAAGCCTGCAGGGGCAGATGGGAAATTTCCCATCAGCCCCTGTGGGCTTAACAGAGACGCGAGGGAGACACTCTCCCTTCGCGATTCTCAAAGCCGGCACGGAGGGGCTCAGCCGTCGTGGGTGGAGGGAGGGTGGGATTCAGCCGGGCAGAGGGGGCCCCGCGGGACAGTCCATTCTGCTGCTGCTGCGGCGGCAGCGGTAGCAGTCAGCGTTTTTTTTTAATTTAATTTTACTTGAGCCGATGGGAGGGAGGTTAGGACTGGTAATGGGCTATGGGGGGGCTAGGACTGGAAACGGGCTGGGGGTGTTAAGACTTGAGGTGGGCTGATGGGGATAGGACTGGTAATGGGCTGTGGGCGGGGGGGGTTAGAACTGGTAATGGGCTATGGGGGGGTTAAGACTGGTAATGGGCTGTGGGCTGATGGGGGCTGTCTGGTAAGGGGCTATGGGGGGGCTAGGACTGGAAATGGGCTGGGGGGGTTAAGACTGGAGGTGGGCTGATGGGGTTAGGACTGGTAATGGGCTGTGGGCGGGGGGTTAGAACTGGTAATGGGCTATGGGGGGGTTAAGACTGGTAATGGGCTGTGGGCTGATGGGGGCTGTCTGGTAATGGGCTATGGGGGGGTTAGGACTGATAATGGGCTATGGGGGGGCTAGGACAGGAAATGGGCTGATGGGGAGGGGTTAGGACTTGAGGCAGGCTGATGGGGTTAGGACTGGTAATAGGTTGTGGGCTGATGGGGGAGGGGGGTTAGGACTGGCAGTGGGCTATGGGGGGCTGACTGGAAATGGGTTGATGGGGTTAGGACTGGAAGTGGGCTGATGGGGGGTTAGGACTGGTAATGGGTTATAGGGGGGGCTTAAACTGAAAATGGGGTGATAGGGGGTTAGGACTGGAAGTGGGTTGATGGGGGGGCTAGGACTGGTATTGGGTTGGGGGTTGCTAGGACTGGAAATGGGCTGATGGGTGGCTAGGACTGGAAATAGGCTGATGCAGGGACTAGAAGGGAATAGATGCTGGGTGAGGCTGGAACTAGAAGGGAGCTGATGTTGGGGGAGGATTAGAATGGGATGGGGCTGGAAGAGTAAAATGGAGAAGGGAAAAATATTTTGTGTGGGAGGGATAAAAAAATCTACAATTGGCCGGGTATTGGGAGAGTAAGTGGGGATTGAGGATGGTGGGGTAAAATTTGAGTGGATGAAATAGGAATGAGGAAAGAGCAAAAGGAGAAAGATTAGTATGTTAAAGCAGATGTAGAGAGAGAATGGAAAAAAACTAGAAGAGAGAAGAAAGGACAAATGGACAGCAGACGATGGAGAGTTAGCAGAAGACACGAAGAAACCAGAAGAAAGTGGCTGGAGCAAGTGCAGCTGAAAAAAATGCACAAAAGGTAGAAAAATATCTCTTTATTTTGAATTTATTAATTGGAATATGTCAGCTCTGGGAAATGTGCATCATTAACGTCTGCGCTTTGTTTAGTACAAGAGCAAATTAATGTATAGTTTTATTTCTACAGTGTTGTACATTCCAAGTTTGGCTTTTGGGATTCCCAGTTTAATTATTGTTTTCCTGTTTCTAAATTGTGATTACTTGTTTGGTGATGGTCTATGTTCTGCATGTGTAACTGAGCTGAGGTGTTCTGTTTATATAATTCCTATTTGACATTGCCACTTGTTCTCTTTCCCCAGTAGGTCATGTATTCTTGTTCTCTGAAATGTATTGGTTTAATATTTGCAGTGTTGCCTTTTGATTGGTAGAGTATGGTGCTTTGTGAGTCCTGGTAGTGCTGTTAGGATACGGCGGGTTTGCTATGGGTTCTAAATGCCAAAATAAATTCTTGATTCCTCAATAGCACTTCCTGGAACTTCTTCATAGATGCTTAATCAAGCCTGAGGATAAGCCTGAGGATAAGCCTGAGGAAGAGCTGATAGAAAGCGTGACTTGAAACACTACTAGTGTCGCGGGGACCCTACGAGGATGGGCATCGGGAAGGAATGCCAGTTTCAGCGATGGAGTTGTACCCATTTGTTTGGGAGTAGAGCTGAGTGTTTGCTGAGTTCCAGCCGAAGAGATTTTTCCTTCTAATTCATCGAAGAAGCTAAGTACCTACTCTCTGGACTGAGATATTCATTATAGAGTGTTGGTTTGAGTACTGGTGAGCTTCATTTGACTGTGAAAAAGCTTCCAAACTCCTACTAGAGATTTCAGTAAGAGGAGTGTTGACAGCGACTTGTGTTGCGAAGTCAGGTTTTAATAGCCTATGGGTGGCTGAATTTACTTGATTAAAATGGAGGGCTCACTACGAGAATAGGATAATTCCTTTTCAAGGTGAGCGATCTGACAAAAAACTAATTGTATTACTGAAAGAATCTAGAGACATTTGGGGAGGAGCACTGGGGGTATATGGGAGCATTTTCTTTGATTAAGCATCTATGAAGAAGTTCCAGGAAGTGCTATTGAGGAATCAAGAATTTATTTTGGGATTAATGAGAGTAGATTCCCTTGGGTGTAATTTATTGGATGGGTTCTAAATGGGCAGTGTTTGTAGTAGTTCCTAATGTGTCTGGCGGTTGGCACTGGATTATAGTAATGTAGAAATCGTTTAGTCTGTCTTTATCCATACACTCATTAAGAGGCATGTTTACTAAAAGTTCGTATATGGTAACATTTATGCAAATATTTATGCAAATGAGGCCCCTTATGCAAATGAGGCCCGCACCGAGTCTCCGCACATGGCCCCGCACCCCCCTTGGGCCGCCCCTGGGCAAAATCCAGAAGGATGTTTGGATGTATAGGGAGAGGCATGGCCAGCAGAAAAAGGGAGGTGATAGTGCCCCAGGTTGATTCCCACATGTTCCTTTCCTTTATTTCTGCGGATCTCAAGGTGGCAAAACAGTGCGACAAGGCGGTGGCAAAAGCCAGAAGGATGTTGGTTGCATACAAAGAGGAATCACCAGCAGAAAGGAAGAGGTACTAATGCCACTGTATAAGTCACTGGTGAGGCCTCACTTGGAATACTGTGTTCAGTTTTGGAGACCGTATCTTGCAAAGGATATAAAAAGACTAGAAACTGTTCAGAGGAAGGCAACCAAAATGATTTGGAGCCTGCGTCAGAAGCCTTATGAGAAGAGACTTGAAGACCTAAATATGTTCACTCTGGAGGAGAGGAGGGACAGGGGAGATATGATTCAGACCTTTAAATACTTAAAGAGAAATAATGAACATACAAACCTCTTCCAAAGACGGGGAAGCTGTAAAACTAGAGGGCATAACATGAAGCTGCAAAGAGGGTAAATTGAAAGGCAATGTCAGGAAATACTTTTTCACAGAAAGGGTGGTGGATGCTTGGAATGCCCTCCCGGTGGAAGTGTTGGGGGCAAAGGCAGTGACAGAATTCAAAATGGCATGGGACAGGCACAGAGGATCCCTTTACAGCAACAGGATAAAATCAAAATAAACTTAACTATCTAATTTCTCAACATACAGGACTGTCCTTCACGGAGCGGTGGGTTCACCCCGAAAACAAAGACATGGGGAGGGGTGGCCTGCACGGAGCGGCAGGTGAACCTACTCTTGCCATCTTACTGGGCAGACTAGATGGGCCATACTGGTCTTTATCTGCCATCAACACCTTTTTACTATAAGTCTCTGGTGCAATCTCATTTGAAGTATTATGTGCAATTCTGGAGACAGGTCACGGCCCTGTACGTCCTGCAGGTCAGTGAGGACATGCTGATTATTCCACCTCGAACGTAGAATAATCAGCGCTGGGGATCCCCACTGGGGCCTTGGCCGGATGCAGGGGTGTCCCCACCACCGAATCCAGGCCCTGGCTGGACAGCCGTGGGAAGAAGGGGGACTGAGCCACGGCAGCCAGGGAAGCCTGCGGGGAGGACATCCCTGCAGGCATGCAGGGGCACGCCAGGCTGTCCTCGGGCCTGATTCTGCATGCCGCGGGAATGTTTTGTTCCCGCAGTACAGAATCGGTTCCTAATGGCCCCATCCTGCACAGGGATGTCCGGACAGCCGGGACGTGCCCCTTTCAGAACTGGGTTCCACATGAATGGGGAATACATATGTACAGTAGATTTTTTTTACCTTCATTGGCCACTCTCTAACCACACCCACGACATGCCCCTTTACAATTTGTGTGTACTGTGGACATCAGGAAATGGAAAAAAGAATCAAACGACAAAACCTGGAAACAGCACAAGCACTGGCAAGTTAAATGCAAGGCAATGATAAGGCAGGCAAAGGGAGAATTTGAGAAGAAGCTTGCTGCGGAAGCAAAAACGCGTAATAAAGACTTTTCAAGTACATTCGTAGCAAAAAACCTGTGAGAGAGTCAGTTGGTCTATTAGATGATAGAGGGGGTAAAGGGGCACTAAGAGGCGACAAGGCGATAGCGGAGAGACTGAATGAATTCTTTGCTTCGGTCTTTACTGAGGAAGATGTAGGGATGTTACCCATGACTGAAGTGGTATTTAAAGGTGCGGAAGAATTGTAGGAAATTTCAATACATCAGGAAGATGTATTACAACTATTAGATAAACTGAAGAGTAGCAAATCACCTGGGCTGGATGATATACATCCAAGGGTGTTGAAAGAACTGAAATGTGAGATTGCAGACCTGCTATTAGTGATCTGTGAGCTATCATTGAAATCATCTGTAATACCTGAAGATTGGAGGATCGCCAATGTAACACCAATTTTTAAAAAGAGTTCCAGGGGTGATCCAGGAAACTACAGACCAGTGAGCCTGACGTCAGTACCGGGAAAAATAGTAGAAACCATCATAAAGAACAAAATTACTCAGCATATAGATAGTCATGGCCTAATGCGAGACAGCCAACATGGCTTTAGACAAGGAAGACCTTGTCTTACTAACCTGTTATGTTTTTTTGAAGGTGTGAATAAACAGGTAGACAAAGGTGAGTCGGTTGATATAGTGTATCTGGACTTTCAGAAAGCCTTTGACAAGGTCCCTCATCAGAGACTTTTGGCAAAACTAAAGAGTCATGGGATAGGAGGCAGTGTATATTGTGGATCAGGAACTGGTTAAAAGATAGAAAGCAGAGGGTAGGGCTAAATGGCCAATTTTCCCAATGGAGAAAGGTAAATAGTGGTGTACCCCAGGGATCTGTGTTGGGTCCGCTGCTTTTTGACATATTCATAAAGGGAATAATGAGTGAGGTTATCAAATTTGCAGATGACACAAAACTATTTAAAGTTATTAAAACCCAAGAGGATTGCGGAAAATTGCAAGAGGATCTTGATAAATTGGAAGACTGGGCATCAAAATGGCAGATGAAATTTAATGTGGACAAGTGCAAAGTTATGCACCTAGGGAAGAACAACCCAAAATATGGTTACACGATGCAAGGTTCCACATTAGTAACCACCACCCAGGAAAAAGATTTAGGCGTCATTTTGGATAACATGTTAAAACCCTCGGCCCAGTGTGTAGCGGTGGCCAAGAGAGCAAATAGAATGCTAGGTATCATAAGGAGAGGAATGGAAAATAAAACAAAGGATATTATAATGCCTCTATATCATTCCATGGTGAGACCGCACCTTGAATATTGTGTGCAATTCTGGTCGCCGTATCTTAAAAAGGATATAGCGTTATTAGAAAATGTTCCGAGAAGAGCCACCAAAATGGTAAAGGGGATGGAAGGATACCCCTATGAAGAAAGGCTAAAAAGGTTAGGGCTCTTTAACCTGGAAGAGAGATGGCTGACGGGAGATATGATAGAAGTCTATAAATTAATGAACGGAGTGGAACAGGTAAACGTAGATCGATTGTTTACATCATCAGAATATAGAAAGACTAGGGGACATGCAATGAAGCTACAGGGTAAATTATTTAAGACTAATAAAATAAATTTGTTTTTTCACTCAACGTGTAATCAAACTCTGGAATTTGTTACCGGAGGATGTAGTAAAGGCTGTTAGAGTATCTGGGTTTAAAAAAGGTTTGGACAAGTTCCTGGAGGAAAGGTCCATAAACCATTATTAAGAAGGGACCCAGGATATCAATGCTTGACCCAATACAAGCATTGTGGAACCTGTGTCTTTTGGGGAAACTGCTAGGTACGTATGACCTAGATTGGCCACTGTTGGAAACAGGATACTGGGCTTGATGGACCTTGGTCTGACCCAGTATGGCATATCTTATGTTCTTACGTATAAATTTAGCTCTTTCCAAAAATGCCATTTCCACATGTAAATACCACACAGATAGAAATTGTGAATTCTAGTTCTAAATAGTCTCCTAAGTATAAAACTGTTTGTAAGTTGTCTGTCCAAGGGGAGCTAGAGAGGAAAGAGTAAAGAAACATCAAAGATAAAAACAATTGGGAAAATTCCAGATTATACTGCTTTCAGTTAACATCTGTGGTTACAACAGGACTACACTGGTGTCCAAGGAGACACATAGACAGTGTTGATATGCACTAATTTAATGAAAAATGCATTGGTTTTAACCAGTTTTAAGTGGTTTCAGTACAATGGTTTCTGCAAAATACCTTAGGGTTAAGATAAATATACCCTGTTATGAAGAAAGAGCAACAAGGAAAATGAGTTAACAGGCATGGTTTGGAGCAGCATACCCTAAATAATATCATTTCGGAGAAGTCTAGATGAAAAAGGCTTCTTTACCCTAGAAATATTGTGGTATTTTGCTTGTTTGTCCTGGCTTTGGTGGAAAGCAGAATCAGATGCACTGAGAATAATTTGGCATTGGATCATATAATACAGCGTGTTTTTAAACTGAAAATAGACAAGAAAACAAGCAGAATGTAGAATATGCTGATATCTATCATTTGCCAAACCAAATTTATTTATTTATTTATTTAGACAGATTTGTATACCACCTTTTCCTTCAATCAAGGTGGTCACGTCACATGACAGTTAGAGGGTTACATGTAACATTAGGGTACGTGTACATAATTAGACAATACAGTTACTTTACAGCATTTAGACAATACAATTGAGGTGACATTTAACATGAAGATATTTAATCCCTTGGTGTTGTAGATTTGTGTGTGTGGGTATGTGCTTAGTTGGCGGAGGTAATGGTATTTCTATTTGGGTAGGGGACGTTGTCTGAATGTTCATAGGTTTCTATGAATGACCATGTTTTGAGGTCTTTGCAGAAGTCTGCGAGGTCATCTAACGCCCTCAGGCTCGTTGGGAGCCTGAGGGCGTTATAAATTGCCAACATTGATATGACAAAATGGAAAGTGGATTTGTAGTCTATTGATTAAGCATGGCTAAGATTAAGAAAGATCTAGGATTTATGAGCTCTTGATTCAAAAAGTCACATAAAGCAGTATCATGAGTAGCCATTTCAATCCTAGACAAAATTGGATTATTTGCAGGCTGTGATACCCTTTATTAGCAAACATAAAAATGATATAGTGAGAGGAGATATATAACCCTGGACTCAGCTAAGATCTTCAGGATAGCGGGAAAGCTCAGACTCAGGATGTCTCTCTCTTTTATCTCTGTACCAGGGGGTCTCAACTCAGTCCTCAGGACACACCTAGCCAGTCAGTTTTTCAGGATAACCACAATGAATATGCATGAGAGAGATTTGCATACAATGGAGGCAGTGCATGCAAATCTCTCTCATGAATATTTATTGTGGTTATCCTTAAAACCTGATTGGCAAGGTGTGTCTCGAGGACTGGGTTGAGAACCCCTGCTTTATACATATACTCAATCCCCCCATGTGTGAGTCATTCAATGGATCCAGGTATAGCATTAAAGGGGGGCATATTTAAAGACATTTATGTGGTTTGCAGACTTGCAAACTGCATAAACATTGCTCACTGGACACTTAACCACTGAATACCCCATCCTAAGTGATTTAAATGTCAGTTCTTTATTTATTTCTCTATCTTTTATTTAATAGGTTTTTTATACCACTTTATCATTTCAGTCAAAGCAGTTTACATTGTAACTTAAACTGGGTAATGTACATTAAACAGGGACATTGATAATGGATTCTTCTGAGGCAATGGAGGGTTAAGTGACTTGGCCAAGGCCACAAGGAGTGCTAGTGGGAATCGAACCCTGGTGAGCGGGGGTAGCACCATTAGCTAATCAGTCAGCAGTGATTTTCAACCTGTCCTAATTTTAGATGGATTTGTAATCCAGTTATCAACTGAATATCGCCGCTGACAGGATTGCAAAACCTCAATCTGGCCAACCTGGACATTCAGTGCCAGTTGCCAGAGATGCCTCAGCACTGAATATGCGCCATTGGCCATCCACTTGATTAGTGCTGGCTGTCACCGTGGAAAATGCCCCCCATCGAGATTTATGTAAAGCTATTTATCACAGCTGAAGACTGAAGTGGTGGCCCAGTATATATTCACGGATATGAGATGAATAGAGTGGTTGTTTATAGAGCGGCATCCATAGCTGCTGTTATTGTATTTATCCATTTCATTGCTGCACTTCCTCTTTGCATGATGTGTATTGTCACGGAGACCCTGAGTAGAGCCTCTGTGAACCCAATAGGCCAATGCCTAGGGTATTGTGGTTTTAATAAAATGCTTCTCTCTTTTAAACAGAGTCAGTCAGTCAAGTGATTAAAGCAAAAATTAGGGTTTTATTCCCTTTCCCGGACAGAAAACATTCTTTGCAAAAGCACACAGGACAAAAACAGCAACTGAACGAAAATAGCTAGAACATCTCTTCTTCTTTCCTTGTTCACGTCACAAGGTCACATTGGCTGAAGTTAACACAAAGAGGTTATGTCATCTGATAGACAAATCGTGCAGTCCATTGTCTCAGGGTCTGTACAACTGTTAACACTCTCCCACTGCATTAAGCCTGGACCACTCCCAATATTCTCCGTATCACATTCCTTACATGTGCTGGAGCATGACTTATTCTCTTGTGGCTGATAAACCCCTTTTCTTCCAAGGTACTTATCAAAGTCAGGGTTATAGAAACCTGGTACAGATAATGTCTCTTTCTGGTTTGCCTCTCTTGGCTCTCTTAGTAGGAAGTCTGAGTATCTTTCTGAGTTAAAACCCTGCTCAGGGCTGTGCCCATTAAAACTTCCAGCCTCTTCTCTATAAAAATAAGGCTTCAAGCTTGTTACCTTACTGCAGGCTTTGAAGTCAGCCTTGGGCTTTCTTTCCCCTGGCCCAGTTCCTCCAGCTTGAGCTAGGTTCCTCCGTGGCTCATGCAATCCCTCAGAGACACTGCCCCCCTTCCTGCTCGTGTGGGAATCCTCCCTAGGACTGTCATTCCAGAGACCTGCTGCTCTACTGCTCCCTTGGTCTCTCCTGGAACTTCCTCTGAGAGCTTTGGGTCCTCCCAGACCTCCAAGACCTCCCCTGGAACTGGAACTTCCTCTGGGACTCTCAGCTCTTCTCCAAGTCTTTCTCTCGTACTCCTTGCTCTTGCTGTTCTGACCACTTCCTGGTTCTGACCAGGAACTTATATACCTCCTCTCTCTGCACGTTACATCAGAATCTGAGGCCAGGTGATCCTGATGAGTTTCTCTAATTCTACCTGCGTCACTACTAGAGAAGGGAAACTTCATTTTAAACCCTTTCTGCTTTACTTGTGCTGACGGCACTGGCTGCTCAGCTGTTTTCACATATGCTGAGTCTTCCTGTCCAGCCAAGTTTGAGGTAAGCTCTTCCTTTTTACTAGCCCCTACAGGCTTTCTATAGTCTACTGCATCACATATCCCCCCCCCCTTTAAGATATTCCGGGATGGGGAATTATCATTCTCACAGCCCGGAATCTCGGCCAGAATCTTCCCCTTCCTGCCGGACCCGCTGTTTACTACTGTATTCCCTTGCCAGGGTTCCTTTCGGCCCGCCCCCATTGCTCTACTCTTGCTTGTTATCCAAGAGCGGCTAGCTGCGGCCGTTCTCTCCTGCCAGGGTTTCAATACATTTATATGGTAGGTCTGACGACAGCCCCTGTCGTTCTCTATCACATATGTCACTGGACCTTTACACTCCACCACTGTATAAGGACCCTTCCACTGGGCCTCGAACTTTGGCCCAGGGTCAGCGACCATCACTACCACTTTATCACCAATGGCCAATTGCCGTGCCTTCTTGCCCCTATCATAGTATTTCTTCTGGCTTAGCTGACTGCCTTGCAAATGCCCTTCTGCGACTCACGAAGCCCTCTGTAGGCGACTCCGGAGCCCACATAGAAATTGGGGAACCCCCATCTCCTCCCCTTCTAGCTTGACCCACTGGTCCCTTAGAATGTCTAGGACTCCCCGTGGCGCTCGCCCGAACATTAGCTCGTAAGGGGATGCTCCCAGTGAAGCTTGGATACGCTCCCTACTGGCATACAGGGCAAATGGGAGCATTTGTAAATATGTTGTGTTATAATATGACGTTCCCTGTAAAACAAACTTGCTTTGTTAACTATTGTTCACTGTAAACCGCAACTGAACTTTGGAAGATGCGGTATATAAATGTGTATAAAATAAATTAAAAAAATAACATCCCAGTCAGACATCTGTCCATCCAACGCTCTTCTTAAGAGCTGTTTAAGGGTCTGGTTGAACCGCTCGACCAGACCATTGGTCTGTGGATGGTATGCGGAGGTTTTTATATGATGGATGCCGAAAGCATCCCATACCTGAGCTAGGTATCTGGAAACAAAATTGCTCCCCCTATCGGTCAGCATCTCCCTTGGGAACCCTACCTCACAGAACAGTTTAACCAATTCTGCAGCTATGAACCTGGCTGATATGATCCTTAAAGGTATCGCCCAAGGGAATCTAGTGGCGCAGTCCATTACTACGAGGATATACTGAAATCCTCTGGGGGGTTTTATTAGTGGACCTACAATGTCCATTGCCATCCGGCGAACTTGCTCCTTTATCGTCGGGGTCTGGACTAGGGGAACTCCTACCGGCTTGACAGCACTTACTCGCTGACACGAAGGACACGCTTTGCAGAACTGTTTTGTTTCCCTAAAGACCCCTGGCCAATAGAAACGCTCTAGGATCTGGTCAAGAGTGCCCTGAATTCCCTTATGTCCCCCAACGGGGTGGTCATGGGCCAGTCTTAACATTACGGCCTTAAAGGTAGTGGGAACCACTAGCTGCTTCCTAATGGCCCCGGTATGGGGGTTGCTGCTCTCTCTATATAGAATGTCCTCTTCTATCAGGAACCTGGGGAGCACATCCCTACCTGTCTGGGCAAACTCAAAGGCATGCTTTAGCACTGGGTCCGCCTTTTGTTCCCCTGGAAAGGATGGGAATTTCTTTACTAAGTCACTGGGTACCCAGGGTAAACCTTGCCCATCCGCTACTCCAGCCCTCACCTGAGCCCAGTGGTGTCTTTCCTGGCGTTTTTCGCCTTTACTTTTCTTTTCTTCTTTAGAGGGAGTGCCTATTAACTCCTCATGATGGGAAAGTTCACTTAGGTCCTCTTCCTGAACCCTATCTTCCTCCCCTAAAGGCTCTTCTTCTGCCCCTGTGTGATCAGGATTCTCTTCTGGAGGCTCACCCTGTGCTTCTACAGCCTTTGCTTGAGACCGGGTGGACACCATTCCTCCCCTTATGTGTGTATCTTCCCCAATCCCTCGGTAAAAAGGAGGCCAATCCCTACCTAGTACGATATCGTACGGTAACTTGGGGATTATCGCTACCCGGATTTCTCTCTGGGTTCCTAAACCCTTAACTTTTATCCTGTAAAGGGGATACTGGCTTGTCGCTCCATGCACACATTTTATGCTAGCTTTGCCATCTTGCTGACTCGGGGGAAAATCATTTCGGGCCTGTATGATTTCCTAAAACTTGCGGGAGACCATACTTTGATCGGACCCCGAGTCCAGTAAGGCTATGGCGGGGACTCCTTGCACCTCTACCTCGATGCGGAATCCCTGCTGTACACGCTCATTACCTTTCGTTATTAGGACCGTGCAATCTAGGCAATCCATATGCCCTATCTTTCCGCACTTAAAGCATTTCACAAAAACACTTTTATCATTTCTCTTAGGTAAACATTCCTTTATGCATCACGTGTCTATTTGAGGCCCTTTATTTAACTTTACAGGACTGGTTAACCCCAGCCTCCACTCAGCGCTTCCTGGTGTCTTTTTGGCCATCTCGGCTTCAAGAAACCGTTCCGTCAATTGCGCTGCCTTTATGGAGGTTGTGCAGTCTTGTAACGTTAAAAAGGTTTTTACCTCTAATGGAATTGCCTCAAAATACTGTTCCAGGACAATCATGTCAATCAGGCTATCCACAGTTTTACCCTCAGGTTCCAGCCACTTTAAAACTAAACTGCGCACCCTATGGCACAGTGCTTTCAGTGTTTTACCTGCCTGTAATTTAGTGGACCTGAGCATTCTTCTGTATACAGCCGGTGTCAGGCCTAGCCTGTCCCGCACTGCTCTTTTGATCTCCTCATATTCAGCTGCCAAAGCGGCAGGCATTGCTCGGTACGCCGATAGAGCTTCTCCTGTTAAGGAGGCGGCGAGTCTAACCGCCCACTGCTCCTTAGGCCAGTGCGCGTGGAGAGCTACCCTCTCGAACGACTCTACAAAGTCATCAAAATTGTCTTTATCGGTCATATGACCAAATGTCCATATCCCACACTGTTGTGGGCCTAGCCTACTGAAGTCTTTTGGTGTTGTCCTCTTCCAACAGTGTCTGCAGCAAGTCCGTCAAGGGTTTTTGCTGCGCTTGCAGGGCAGCCATGGCCTGCTCCTGACTCTGCTGGGCCAGCTCCCGTTGCTTATCAAATTGGAGGCTCATCCAGCGTAGAACCTCCTGGACGTCCATCTTGCGGCTTTCAGACTCTGTAAAACAAACCACAAACAACCACCAAGTGCGGTACCACTGGAAAAAAACTTTTCCTTTTTTTTTTTTTTTCAAAAGCAACTCCTTTTCACTTTGAATCCTCCCCAGCCTGTGCCCATATACCCTTTTACCTGAGCCAGGTGGAGGGTCTCGCTTTGAGAAGGTGCTTGTTTTTTCTGTAGTCCACTCCAGTTCCTTCTGGATCCTTCTGGGCGTGGCAACATCCGCTCCTTCCGTTGAGCTGTGCAACGTCCTGGTGGGCTTGCTTCTGGAATGAAAATCCGCCCCAACTATGCCATTTGTCACGGAGACCCTGAGTAGAGCCTCTGTGGACCCAATAGGCCAATGCCTAGAGTATTGTGGTTTTAATAAACTGCTTCTCTCCTTTAAACAGAGTCAGTCAGTCAAGTGATTAAAGCAAAAATTAGGGTTTTATTCCCTTTCCCGGACAAAAAACATTCTTTGCACAAGCACACAGAACAAAAACAGCAACTGAACGAAAATAGCTAGAACATCTCTTCTTCTTTCCTTGTTCACGTCACAAGGTCACATTGGCTGAAGTTAACACAAAGAGGTTATGTCATCTGATAGACAAATCGTGCAGTCCATTGGCTCAGGGTCTGTACAACTGTTGACACTCTCCCACTGCATTAAGCCTGGACCACTCCCAATATTCTCCGTATCACATTCCTTACATGTGCTGGAGCATGGCTTATTCTCTTGTGGCTGATAAACCCCTTTTCTTCCAAGGTACTTATCAAAGTCAGGGTTATAGAAACCTGGTACAGATAATGTCTCTTTCTGGTTTGCCTCTCTTGGCTCTCTTAGTAGGAAGTCTGAGTATCTTTCTGAGTTAAAACCCTGCTCAGGGCTGTGCCCATTATAACGTCCAGCCTCTTCTCTATAATAATAAGGCTTCAAGCTTGTTACCTTACCGCAGGCTTTGAAGTCAGCCTTGGGCTTTCTTTCCCCTGGCCCAGTTCCTCCAGCTTGAGCTAGGTTCCTCCGTGGCTCATGCAATCCCTCAGAGACACTGCCCCACTTCCTGCTCGTGTGGGAATCCTCCCTAGGACTGTCGTTCCAGAGACCAGCTGCTCTACTGCTCCCTTGGTCTCTCCTGGAACTTCCTCTGAGAGCTTTGGGTCCTCCCAGACCTCCAAGACCTCCCCTGGAACTGGAACTTCCTCTGGGACTCTCAGCTCTTCTCCAAGTCTTTCTCTTGTACTCCTTGCTCTTGCTGTTCTGACCACTTCCTGGTTCTGACCAGGAACTTATATATCTCCTCTCTCTGCACGTTATGTCAGATTCTGAGGCCAGGTGATCCTGATGAGTTTCTCTAATTCTACCTGTGTCACTACTAGAGAAGGGAAACTTCATTTTAAACCCTTTCTGCTTTACTTGTGCTGACGGCACTGGCTGCTCAGCTGTTTTCACATACGCTGAGTCTTCCTGTCCAGCCAAGTTTGAGGTAAGCTCTTCCTTTTTACTAGCTCCTACAGGCTTTCTATAGTCTACTGCATCACAGTATAAAGTAGGAAAGTCGAAGTCTTGTCATCTTTGATTCTAAAAAAAGCTTAGGTTTGATCTTCTCTAGAACCGACTGATTTTTTTTTCGAGCAGTCTATGGTATACACAGTACTCTTTGCCAGCACCATAAGTCAAAGGCATCGATTTTCTTCCTGTCTTTCTTTACTGCCCAACTTACGCATCTATATGACGTTATCATAAATGCCATGGCTTGGACAAGTCAAATCTTTGTGTAAAGAGATATGTCTCTGCATTTGTGAATCTTATCTAGGTCTTTCATTGCTGTTCTATCAAGAACAATGCATCATCATTTCTTGATTGCTTATTGTTTCTATATTGATTACTGATCCAAGCAGATTAAAATTGTCTACTCTAATCCCACTGGAGGAGGACAGCAGCTTGGGCCGAAGGGACTGGGGTTTCTAGTCACACAGCTGCTCCTTGGGCAATCCACTTAACCCTCCATTGCCTCAGGTACAAAAAAGAGATTGTGAGCCCATTGGGGACAAGGGCAATATGTACTGTACCTGAATGTACACCACTTTGACCCGGTGAAAAGCAGTATATAAGCATTGCTAAATAAATAAATATTTCTTCTCTATCAAAAATAAAGTAATTGGTTTTGCCAATTTCAGGATCATTGTCTTCTTCATGTTAAGGCGCAGGCCAGTTTTAAGACTTTATTCCTTGATCTTGATTAACAGATGTTTCAGATCATCTTCACTTACAGCTGCAATTTGTCATCATCAGCAAAGCGAAGGTTGTTTTATGAGTCTTTCACCAATCTTCGCTACTTAGTTGTCTTCATACAGTCTTGTTTCTCACCTTTTCGTTGTCGTTTTTGAATCCTGATCTGCCTAATTCCCCTTGTGTTTCCTTACCATTCCCCCTAGTTATATCCTTGCCCACAGTTACTGTGTTGCCTGCCTTGACTAGATTGTAAGCTCTGATAAGCAGGGATCGCCTTTTACATGTATCTGTGAAGTGCTGTGTATGCCTTGTAGCGTTATACAAATGATCAGTAGTAGTAGTTGCTTCTCTGATGAGTTATTTTGCATAAAAATTATCAAGTTAGCGATCTGAATATCACCACTATTGGGACAACTTGGAACCGCATTCCAGCACTGCCCATGGACTTCTCCAGTATTATCTAGATCGAGCTGAGGTCATCAGAGAAAATATTTAACAGCACTGTCTGGTGCCTCTGAATAATGATCAGGCCGACACCTATCTGGATAGCAGGACCCATCATCTGTATAAATTCCTATGAATATTGAGGCCATTGTGTCTGTGATGCCTGGAAATTATTTTGCACTGACACTCAATGTCCATCCAGTGGTTCTGGGGGGCTCCTTGGGCTTTGTAAACAACGGAATCCTAAATGCTTAAGGGAATCTTCCTCCAGTACCAGGAATCCAGTAATGACTCTTCCACAACTCCACTTTCACATATATTTTCTGGCATGTGGTGGACACCTCCTCTGGTTTCTCAGCCAGGAGCACCTCTCCTTGAGCAGATCTGAATCTTTCCAGATACCAATTTGTCACCTATATCTCTCTCTTCACTTTCCTGTCTTTATAGAATACAGGGAGAAACTCCCTTCAGACTCCTCTTTAGTTTCAGGAATGGACGAGTAAGCCAAAAGCCTCCTTCCCATAACAAAAGGAAAATTAAGCATTTCAAGCTGCCACTCGGAGCTTAGCCTCTGCTGCTTTCACATTCTGAAGTTACTATAATAACAAACGGGACAATTGTGGCTATTCCTACTCTAAAATATCAACAAAACATACCAGATCACTATCTTCTCATAAGACAGAGTGGGACCTCAAACACCCATGAGCTTATTAAAGCCAGATGGCCTTCTAGTACAACAGCCCTTTAAGGCCACCACAAGTTATGCTCTAGAATCATCACAGGTCCTTTTTGTCTTATTATGACGCGCGTCAAACTCTGTGATAGTTTTATTCAAATAAATGTGAATAAAAAAATCCTACATATCAAAATACAAAATAATATCAATCACCTGACACAATATTGTGTTTCGATAACAAAAGCAGCACTTATCTGCATCAGGGAAAGACAGCTCCAACATCAAGAGCCCCAAAGCACTACTCCAGCCTCTCACTACCAAAAATGAACTAGTAGAATTTATGAAAGGCAATCAAAGAGCACGCGATCAGACCAGTCAATCTGAGCAGAGAAGCCCAATCAATACTTTGATTCAGGCCGAATGGCTCAATAGAGTTAAGGCGAAACATCCAGGTATGCTCATGAACATCCAATTGCTTAAGTCGATCACCACCCCTCCAGGTTAAAGGTATATGATCTAAAATATGCCAGCGGAGGTCAGATAACTGGTGGTGAAACTGAAGCCAGTGAGAAACTAGCGGAGCTGCTTCTGAATGAAACATAGAAACATGATGGCAGAAAAAGATCACATGGCCTATCTAGTCTGCCCTTCCATATCAACCACTACAACAGTCCCCTTTTTTCCTTTAGAGATCCTCTGTGTTTGTCCCATGCTTTTTTGAATTCAGATACTGTCCTCATCTCTACCACCTCCACTGGGAGACTATTCCACGGATCCACCACTCTTTCCATAAAGAAATATTTCCACATATTACTCCTGAGTCTATCCCCTTTCACCCTCATCCCATGTCCCCTCATAGCAGAACTTCCTTTCAATTGAATGAGGCTCTCCTCCTGTGCATTTATGCCACAGACGTATTTAAACATCTCAATTATATCACCTCTATCCCGCCTTTCCTCTAAAGTATACATATTAAAGTATACATATTAAACTCCTTAAGTCCGTCCTCATATGCTTTATAATGAAGACCACTAACCATTTTAGTAGCCACCCTCTGCACCGTCTCCAACCTGTTTATATCCTTTTGAAGGTGCGGTCTCCAGAATTGCACACAATACTCCAAATGAGGTCACACCAAAGACTTTTATAGAGGCACTATCACCTTCTTTCTTCTGCTGGCCATTCCTCTTCCCATGCTCCCAAGCATCCTTCTAGCTTTCACCTTTACCTTTTCTACCTGTTTAGCTACTTTAAGATCCTTAGACACAATTATGCCTAGGTCCCGCGCTTCTTTTGTGGACAGAAGTACTTCACCCCATACCATATTTCTCCCTTGGATTGCTGCAGCCCAAATGCATGTCCTTGCATTTTTAACATTAAATCTCAGCTGCCAAATTCTAGACCATTCTTCAAGCTTAGCTAGATCCCTCCTCATGTTATTTACACCTTTTGGGTGACTACTCTATTGCAGATTTTGGTATCATCCGCAAAGAGGCAAATCTTACCTGACAGCCCGTCCGCAATATCACTAAGAAAGATGTTTAAAAAAATTGGACCAAGAACAAATCCCTGGGACACACCACTGGTAACCTCCTGTAAATACGGCTTTTATGTTTATTCAAGCATAAATGTATTTTTCTCTTCAGTTGTCCATTGTAAACTAAAGACAAGGACAGACAATCATGTATATCACCCATTCAGTATAACAAGTTATATGGTATCTTATGCTAAGTCACTAAGATCTGATCCTTCTCTCTCTCTCTGAATCTGAAATAAAATGACTACAGAGACATAGAAAGATATAATCTAGTAAAAATTACTGCAGGGATCAGAATCTGAAGACCGTACCTCTACTGTTAAAGTTCCAGCTGCCTCTGAAACTCAGTTAAATGTTGTTACAATGACATTGGGGTCATTGAGTAATATAGAAGCTAGAAATCACCACTGAGGAAAACACCCAAGGGGATTTCTATAGCAAAAAAGGTACAGCTCTCTAACTATTTTCACTTGGTATGAACCTTCAAAAAAGGGACAAACCTTTATAATAGGGACCCAGATGGACCTTATACCTAGGTGAACATTCCCTGAAATTTAGACATGCATTCTCCTTGTTAAAAAATACATTAAAGCAGTGTTTTCCCACTATATACAAACATACCTCATGCATATTCATTAAGGAGGGCTAGCCTGAAAAACAGACTAGCTGGGTGGTCCTTGAGCAACAGGTTGAGAACTGATACATTTGAACGCAGCTCAAACTCTTTCCTGGGAAAGTTAAATAGGGACCATGGCTTCCTTAAAATATCAATTTGCCTGTTTCTTGAATTCCATTACGAAACCCAGACCTGCCTGCAGCTTCATCTGGCTTCATTTTGTCTTGGATTGTTTCAGTTCTTTTTAGCATGTGTTTCAAGCTTTTGAGCACCCTTCTAGACAACTGGACACCTCTAGTAAACGAGAAGTCTGCCGGATTCAAGTCAGGAACAGTATAGAACAGTGATGGCCACTGTATTCCTCGAGGGCCACAAACCAGGCTGGTTTTCAGGATATCTATGATAAATATACATGATATATCTTTTCATGCACTACTTTCATAATATGCAAATATATCTTATGCATATTCATCATGGATATCCTGAAAACTAGATCAGTTTGAGACCCTTCCTTGATAACCAACATTGTGCATTGCTTCAATAGAACCTTCAGTTAAATGTACTTGTCAGTAAGAGGGGGACAGATAAATCATACAGGATAATGCTATCTTCAACAGGCTTATATCAGTAGATTTCAAAGTGGCAGCAGTGCTTAAAATACTACAAATTTTCAGTGATAACTGTACAGATATGTAACAGCGCTGACTGTATGCATGAGCCGACCGCTGCCGAGCTATCGGTATAGCAGGGATATTCAGCTGTTAACCATACAGCCGTGGCTTTATTTAGAACTGCTTGGCTATAGATAGCAACATTGGTTGGCCACGCTGAGTAGTTCAGCATTCCACCCTTGTTGAAAATCCCTGGATGGGAGATTTACACATTTGGGGAAGGCTGTTAAACAAGTACTTTAGGTCCTTTTGAATATTGACCCTAAAGATTTTAGAAATTGCTCTTATACCAGCTCAGCTGTTACAGCTCACAGTCCTTCAGCCCTCAGAAATCCAGGGCTCCATCTGCTTCAAACAATGAACTTTGATTCTTACACAGTTTCTTTATACTAGGGAGTCCAGTGTTTTATTTTAACAGAACTAAAAATACGATTAAGAGTGAAAGACAGCAATAACGAAAGTCCCAAAGAGGATCATTGCTTTACCTGTTCATTTGGGCAGGTAAAGCAATGATCTACAGAGCTTTTATAGAACTGCCCCACCAACATACAATGGATAGAAAATTCACATGTATGCATGTAAATAAACCCAGCAGATTTGGACATGGCCAAAAGCAGGTCTCAATGTCAGCCGAAAATTTTCCTAGAGTGATTTTCAAAGTAGAGCTATGCGATATTATTGTTTTAAAAATTTGTCACTTAAAGGGAAAAGTCTGTCTGAGCTAGGTGAGGGAGATTTTATTAGGGGGCCATGGAAAGATCTTCGGCTCCTATGTGCACAAGTCCATATTTTTCCTGGTCTAGCGCACATGCATATACACTTCCATGCATTGTTTGTAAGTGTGCAGAGAAGTGCCCCAAGCGTCGATCCTGAGATGGGACATGCGTGGGGGCATGACGTGGACAGAGCGTAGGCACAGCCTCAAGGGATGCATGTATGTTATTGAATATTATGACTTATATGTGTCCCTGCTGTATGGCAGGCATAAATGATGTGTCTAGAGTACGGCAAGTCAATACCCAGCTATTTTATTAAGTGTTGCATACCCGTGCCTCACTTTGTAAAATAGGCCGGCTATGTGCACATGTGGACACGCGTTGCCTACACAGGGAGGATTACAAAATTACCCTCCACATGTATACATTCTATTATCAAGCCATTTCTGCAAATAAAGCAGAGGATTGTGTGCCAGATTGGTGCATAGAAAACTACGTTTCCTATGTGCATAAAGTTATGCAGATATTGCCTCTACTACTTATCATTGTAAGGCGCTACAAGGCGTACACAACTCTGTACATATACACATGGAAGACAGTTCCTGTTCAATAGAGCTACAGTCTTATCAAGACAGACCACAGAGCAACTGGGGACTAGGGTAAATCTAGGAGAATGGCAAAGATGCACATAGGCAATAAACAAGAGACTAGGGGGATTGGAATCCAAAAGCAACCTTGAAGAGATCGTTTTTTAATCTGGAGTTAAAGTAGCATGATGCACCGACTCAGGTAGTTTGTTCCAGGTATATGAAGCAGCCAGGTGGAATGAACAAAGTCTGGAGTTAGCAGTGGCAGAGAAGGATCCGCCAGAGGCGAGGAGTTCCTAAAGAAGGGTGTAGGGAGAGATATAGGAATACAAAGTACATGGAGATGAGAGTTGAGATGTCCAGGTCAGGATATATAAAATTACAGCAGTATTTTAGAAAAGGCTCTGCCAAACATGGAACCTTTTCTAAAATATGCACAAATGCACGAAAATATGTATATTTCACAAGACACGGAGCAGGAGGAGCCATTTTAGAAACTGTGTGAGAAATCTACGGCGGAAACTTGCTAATTTATATGTGCAAGTTGTAAAATACTAGTTGGTGTGTTGTAAGTTGGTATTTTTCAAACCCATACACATGCTGCCAATTAACCACAGAGTCTGTGATCTATTTCATTGCAATTCAGAGAGGGAAATAAACAACAGGGGATTAAGGAGGATATTCCCCTTAATCCCTCTTGGAAAAAAGCTGGCCAAACGGAACACTCTTTAAATGCCTCTACGTGCCAGGAAGGAGCTGTAAAACCCAACACAGACAATGCTTCCTCACAATGCAAAGGGGAATACCCATGCGTATATTTGACCCACCTAGACTATGCCCAAAAACCATGCCCCCAGCATGCCCATCCCTATCATTTCTCTCCCTCAGAGATGCTCTGCGTTTGTCCCACGCTCCTTGTTCCCACGTCCTCCACTGGGAGGCTGATTCATGTGTCCACCATATTCCCTTAGATTACTCCTGAGTCTTTCACCTTTATCTCACGACATCTTGGTCTACTGAAAGAAGCTGCTTCCAGTCAAATATTTTTTTCTCTTGTCCTCTATTCCTCCTTTCCTTCAGTGAAATCTTTGTCTGTCTCCACGTACTTTATGATGAAGACCACTGACCTTTTCAGTAGCTACCCTCAGAACCAACACCATTCTGTTTATACCCTGCACAAAGTACGCCAAATGAGGTCTCATTAGAGACTTCTGCAGAGGCAACGTGACCTCCTTTTCCCTGCAGAATGTTCTTCTCCCTCTACACCCATCTGGCTTTTACTACTCATTTATTCATTTGAAGATGATCAGATATGATCATCCCTAAATCCTGCTCTTGTTTTGTACATAGAAGAATTTGCCCTATATTGAGTTTTTGCAGTCATTAAAATTGCAGTTTGCAGAGTTGCTGCTAGGTATTTAGATGATTCAGTGCTTGAACCAATAAGTATCCAACACAAATACTTTCATTCATTTCTTCTCTTCTCTTGCCTAAAAGATGTTCATACACTAAATCATACGGCAACTTTAATTATTTAACATGGTAACAGTGAGTAAGCAGCTTTTAGGGAGCCCAGTGAACAATTAGTAATAATGTCCTCCAGAAACAGGCAGTTTCCTGATACCTTCAAGCACCTTTTGTTATTGCAAAGTGTAAGGACCTAGTGCAAACTCTCCCACTGAGGATATGCTCCACAGAGAGGGAAATTAATTATGGGCCAGGCAAAGCCAGGTCATCCTCTTAAATTCAGTAGTTTCCTACTTGTATATTCTCCTGATGTGATGCTAGTTCTTTTATGACAGAGGTACAAGTTCAGTCCTGGAGGATCTCAAACAGGCCAGATTTTCAGGATATCCCTAGTGAATATGCATAAGATAGATCTGCATACATAGTACTTCCTTAGTATGCAAATCTACTTTATGCATAGTCATTAGGATCCTCAAGGGCTGAACTCGTGCACCTTTGATTTATGGTGTCTTTCAAGCAATAAAATAAATGTCAACCTTTGCTGTCTCTTGCTTGACTTTCTACCTTCATGTCCTTCTTTCTTTTTCATGTTCTCTCTCTTTGGTGTCACCTGGTGATTTACCTCTCCCTCCTCCACCCACCTGTGCCTTATTCCCTCTTACCTCTGCTTTTTTCCAGATGGGGTATGTCCATAGGCAGAGAAGATGTGTGAGGATGAGAAGCCGAATGACCTTGTAGTAAGTGACTTCCTGTGCACGATCTCAGGGCAGCCACAGAATACCATGCAATCCCCTTTGCTCAAAACAAGGGCTCACATATTTTAGCATGTTTCATATTCTCAGTTGAATTCTAATTATCTCTAATCTGATCTTGAAGAAATGTATTACTCACAGTATGACTCTACAGACATTGAGAGTCTTGTGCATTTTTAAGCCTTATTATGTTGCTAACAAGGTTTCCTCAAGCCAAAAAACATTGTTCTTGCAGCTGGTAATGCCTAAAACATGTGTGTGCTGAAGGCAAGGCAGTCATTCTCAATAAATGTTTAAGTGCCATTAGCTAAAGCATTGCTCAGTACTAGAGACCTGGGGGGTAATTTCGTAAATGTAGACATGGGTGGAAAGTATGCGCCTACTTCCCTCTGTCTTAAAACTGCCGGATTTTCAAAGCCAAAGCATAATTCAACTCTGAAAATGTCCTTGGAACACCAACTCTTCATATATTAAACTCCAGGACAGTCAGCCGGTACTCAGCGGCAGTATCTGGACAGTAGTGGCCACTGAATATTTAGAGAAGTGACAATTACCCCCCCCCCCCTTCCAGACGGATGAGCCTGGCACTTTTACAGAAAGCCATGGCATTGCCCATAGATCGCTGTGGCACTGAATAGCACCAGGGCAGCTTGGTGGGGGATATTCAATTATATTATCCGGATAGTGCTGTTGAATGTGTCACCGCCCCCCCCCCCCCCATGGACTATCAGGTAAGAGATCTGAAAATCAGCCCCTGCACATTCAGCTACACCTGCTCTTTGGGGCACATCAGTTTTCTGAGTTACTTTATGCACAAACGCTTGAATTTTCCAAAGTGTGAACGTAAATACAGCCCCTGACCCAGACCTGCCTCCAAAAACACTATGGGGGTTATTTTGAGGCACAAATAGCAGGGATGGACGTCCCAACGGGACATCCATCCCTGCTATTCCTGCCGGCTTTCCACTCCTGTCTAACTTCCCCGCTGGTTGTGTGGGGAAGTTAGACGGGGGGGGGGGGGGGGAAAGAGGCGGCCCGGGACATACAGGGCCGATTCTAATGTTGGTCCTGTATGTCCAAGGCCAGCGAAATGGCCGGGGAAGTTTTTCTACCTCCGAGGTGGAATAACTCCCCTGGTCTTGTTTTTCTAAGCAGCCTGGGGTGCGGAAGGGGCTGGGGGGGGGCAGAGTTAATTTCCCACTGCCTGATCCTGGCCTTAAGAGACCGGATCGGGAGTCGGGCTGTGGGGAATTAACTTTTTTAGCAGTGGCCTGCATTGTGGCTTTTAAATGGAGCCGTGGTGCCATGGCAACAGGATGCCATGGCGCCGCAGCTCCATTTAAAAGCCCTGGCTGAGTTAGCTGGGCAATGGCTGTACGTGCAGGCCAGGACTGAATCGCAGTCCCAGCCTGCACGTACAGGCCTGTTCATGATTTTGATCCCATGGCGCTAGATGTGCCCCACAGGATCAGAATTGAGATCTCCTTTGTACGTCCAGCTCAGCCCGAACGTACAAAGGAGATGTATGTGTGCAACAGAATCGGACCCTAAGAGCATATGTACAAGCTTTATGTGTCTACATTTACCCATTGTCAAAAAGAAATTCCATACATAAAATGTTCATCTGTCCATGCAAGGCGCTTCCAATATTACCCTCCCTGTGACTGATGGAATGGGGCGAGTGATACAACCACTTGTGCTTCTATCGTGAGGGGAAACTAGAAGTGGTTATGTGGAATGTGTGAAATGATCTTGGTTATTTTAGTACAGTTCCCATTGTATAGATGGTTAGCACGGAGACAGACACAAGCAGCAAGGGCATCATGCTGATTGGAAGCCTATGGAGAATAATGGCTGAATGCTACACTCTTAGAAAGCGATATTTATTTTTTACGGGATAATTTCACAAATCCCTGGTGGGCAGCTCAGCCCTAGACAGATGCAATGTGCTGCCCTCCCCCTCACCACGTACCATTACTGCGCTGATCCCGAGATCCGGCCTCTCACTGAGGGTTGTTGGGTGGCACGGCGATCACCTCTTTGAAGCCACAGCAGTCTTTAAAGCGTGCACATGTGCGCACTTATGTCCTGCCACTCCTGCCCCCTCCGACACGAAGTCGGAGGGGGCAGAAGCGGCAGGCCATGAGTGCATGCATGCACTTTAAGGCTTGCTGCAGCCTCAAAGAGATGATCGCTGTGCCACCCATCAACTCCAGCTGAGATGCTGGATGTCAGGGAAAGCACAGCAACAGCATGTGGCAGTGAGGAAGTTGATGTGGTGGTGGCATATTGGGCCTGCCTAGGGCAGCAAGAACCCTTGGGCAGCCCCTGTTAAAGTTGTCTAAGAGTATATGATTTCATTTAGTTTCTTTATTTTTTTTTATACATGCATGTTCTTATTTTAGGTATTCCGGTAATGATGGTTGAGAATGTGATTTTGTTATTTGTTAGTACATGCTTTATTTTATTATGTCTTATGTTCTTCGTAAACTACTTGTTGTTTATTGTTTACTGTTTATTGTCACATTTGACATACTGCAGTATCATAAAAAATATCAAAGTGGTTTACAATAAAATAATATAAAATTTGCAGATTTCCAGAGATATAGCACCTCTTAGTTTACGTAGCTCAATCACTGCAGCGACACCAGTCCATGTCCAGGAGCCATGCCTCATGACTCCTCCGGGCGCACAAATCACAGATTCCCAATGCAGCCACTAGGTGTCGCTCTCAGCCTCAGCCTTTTCCTCTCTGGTTTCAAGTCTTAGGGGGATGTTTACTAAACTGCGGTAATCATGATTAACGCGCGTAAAGTACGTTTAACGATCGTTAGCACGTCCGAACGCGTGTTCTGACGTGTCAACGATCATTAAACGTACTTTACGCGCATTAACCGCAGTTAACGATCGTAAACCTCCGCGGCGTGTTAAAACAGCGCAGAAGGTGGAGAGTGGGCGGAGAGAAGGGGTCAATGGGCGGAGAGTGGGCGGGGAGAGGCTCCCCTCATACTAACGCGCTGAATTTCTGAGCTCAATTCCAACGCGAATGAAAACCTGTCGTTAAAGGCATTTAAAGGGAAGAGAAACCATTTCCGTCAGCAATGTACAGCAAAACCGGGGAAACCCACAAAATGTGAGCAGTGTGATACATGTGCACAGAACAAAATTTCACATAAAACGTTAAAAATGACCACAAGAAACATTTTAAAAAGCATAATTCAGCTGGGCAACAGTGATAGCAATGGGCAACAAGGAACAACACTCCCTGGAAAGCACCAAAAGAAAATGAAATGATGTGTGGAAGGGTCTACGCTCCGCAGACCCTTTCAAAGATTATTTCATTGTAATGGAGCTGTCCTGGGAGTGTAGTGTAATGTTGCCCAATGATATCATTGTTGCCCAGCTTGGTTATGGGTGTGTGCCCCTTTTTTGCGGTCTGTTCTGAGGTTTATGTGCACCTTTGCTGCCATACAAGGTAAATGAGGCCACAGTAAACCTGTTGCAGAGCAGGGTTTCTGACTCATCAGGCCGGTTTAACTAACTCCAGGGACTGCACTGTCTCCGTGGCCACAGTGTGGTGCAACAGACACAGCCAGTGCCTGTAAGACCAGAGGGTCACAGGTTCAAATCCCAGCTGGGGCTCCCGCCAACCCAGTCCCCATAGTTTTACCCACCACTAAACAGTGATAGTAAAGACACTCCTTTATTGCAGAGAACATACGCATGGCCTATATTTTACCACACCAAACACAGACACCAGAAACAGGCACATTACCTAAAGCAGAGTCCCGCAAATGCAGTCCTGGAGGGCCACACACCATTCCGGCTTCATGCTGCCTCTAATAAAGATGCCTGTGCTGCATAGCTATGCACCACCCCCATGGTATGCAGATGTAGCTCATGCATATTTATGAGGGACAGCATGAAAACCTGAACCGTGTTTGGAACACCAGGACTGGAGTTGGGGAACTCTGCCGTAAAGCAGCAGCCAACAGGGCCACACACACACCCACAGGCCCCATTGGCCAATGCCTCCTGGAGGCAAGACATTGGGCCCTGCCTGTATCTCCCAATACTAGCAGTTGCATACCTTAGCAATGCCACCCTACACCTGGGTATATGGTACACAGCTATCAAACGTTCCCTATGAGAACTGGCAGATATCAATTCCTACGTTAAGCACAGTTTGCTCATTGAGCTCCACCATAACAATCATTCTGATGTCTGCGGTGTTTGCTGCAGGTCTGGTCTCTGACAGTGTTCACCACCCTGGGGAGTGAGCCCCCAACAGCCTTGTGTACCATATTCATGCCTGTACTATGCCCATGACTGGTGTGGTGGGTATGGCTGCTGACCACCTCTATAGTAGCACAATGCTGGCATAGGTGTGGGGGTGGCTGTCTGTCTATCCAATGTGTGGTGGCTGCAGACACCTTCCACAGCCCACACTGCCAGCAATGTTGCCAGTATTGGGCTGCCAATGTGCATAATGAGGAGCAAGGTACCATGGGTATAGGCCGGACAGGGTGGCCTGGCCAGGGTGCATCTGCACAGGGCATAGGGCAGTGACAGGCACATTGTAGTGCCCGGCCACCACCTACACAGACAGGGTGACCTCAGTATATCCTGCTGAGCGATCACTCCCACCTGACTGTGCAGTGACCACAGCATGGCTAGGCACTCCCATAGTGCTATCTAGTATTTCTCTCATGTGATAAATATGGGTTTCCTTTTGGGGCCCAGTCACTGATGTATCTGCTTGCTGTGTATGCTGACATCCCAGTTCTGGGTGCAGGCATCTCCACTGGGCACTAGCAGACTGTTTGCAGCTGGTAGGTGTTGTGATGGAGTGGCTTGCAGGGTGCAGTGGCTGATGGCTTGCACCAGGGGAATATCAGATAGTGGTGGGGTGCAGCATACCATATCCAGGCCTAATGTCTGTCTGCTATTGTGTTATGGCTGTGTACAGAGCTGCATTGACTGCCCTGTGGGGTGTCTGTTCCTCAGCATGACTAGGGTTAATGTTCCCCTCTACTGCCACCTTTGCAGGGAGGTAGACTGTGGATCTTTTGATGGGAGACCCTGTTTGCTGCCCTGGGAGAGGGGGGTGGTGATGCATGGGGGCTACACCTGACTGAAACAGACAGAGATGTCCAAGGTGTTCCTGCAGAAACTACCCATCTCACACAGTAACACTGCTTTTGGACCTGCGCCATGGCCTCTTTCAGCCATGGATGGTGCTGTGGACCTAGTGCTGGGCGCCTCACTGCACCCTCAGGGTGAGCACAGTACCCACACAATGTGACGGTCTGTAGCTACTCTGTGCCAGTACAACACACGGTCGGTACCCCCTACCAGGCCGAGGTACTGTGGGGGTGCACATGGTCAGTTCCCCCTACCAGGCCGAGGTGCTGTGGGGGTGCATTCCCCATGGTGTGTATCTGTGGACAGCTGATTTGCATGTGCAGTGCATCATGGGTGTGACTGGCACAATCCAACCCTGTGAAACTCCAGCACCTGCTCACAGGCTCTGATAAACCATAGGCCATCACACGTACATCTGTTAGCATAATGCATAGGTGTAGGACACCCTACAGCAGTGATGGCTAACCTTTTTGAGCCCGAGTGCCCAAACTGCCGCACAAAACCAAAGAATTTCCTCAAAGTGCCAGCACGTCAATTAAAGCCTCATTTGCATAAGGTGCCTCATTTGCATAAATATTTGCATAATGTTACCATACACTAACTTTTAGTAAACATGCCTCTTAATGAGTATATGGATAAAGAAAGACTAAAAGGTTTCTACATTACTATAATCCAGTACCAACCGCCAGGCACATTAGGAACTACTACAAACGCTGCCCATTTAGAACCCATAGCAAACCCGCCGTATCCTAACAGCACTACCAGGACTCGCAAAGCACCATACCCTAACTATCAAAAGGCAACACTGCAAATATTAAACCAATACATTTCAGAGAACAACAATACATGACCTACTGGGGAAAGAACAAGTGGCAATGTCAAATAGGAATTATATAAACAGAATACCTCAGCTCAGTTACACATGCAGAACAGACCATCACCAAACAAGGAATCACAATTTAGAAACAGGAAGACAATAATTAAACTGGGAACCCCAAAAGCCAAACTTGGAATATACAACAACACTGTAGAAATAAAACTATAAATTAATTTCCTCTTGTACTAAACAAAGCGCAAAAATTAATGATGCACATTTCCCAGAGCTGACATATTCCAGTTAATAAATTCAAAATAAAGAGATATTTTTCTACCTTTTGTGCATTTTTTTTCAGTTGCAATTGTTCCAGCCACTTTCTTCTGGTTTCTTCGTGTCTTCTGCTAACTCTCCATCTGCTGTCCATTTGTCCTTTCTTCTGTCTTGTTTTTTTTTTTCCATTCTCTCTCTACATCTGCTTTAACATACTAATCTTTCTCCTTTTGCTCTTTCCTCATTCCTATTTCATCTTTTCAAAATTTACCCCTCCATCCTCAATCCCCACTTATTCTCCCAATACCCGGCCAATTGTAGATTTTTTATCCCTCCCACACAAAATATTTTTCCCCTCTCCATTTTACTCTCCCAGCCCCATCCCATTCTAATCCTCCCCCAACACCAGCTCCCTTCTAGTTCCAGCCTCACCCAGCATCCATTCCCTTCTAGTCCCTGCATCAGCCCATTTCCAGTCTTAGCAGCCCCCCAACCCATTTCCAGTCCTAGCAACCCCCCAACCCAATACCAGTCCTAGCCCCCCCTCATCAACCCACTTCCAGTCCTAACCCCCCATCACCCCATTTTCAGTTTAAGCCCCCCCTATAACCCATTACCAGTCCTAACCCCCATCAGCCCACTTCCAGTCCTAACCCCCCATCAGCCCACTTCCAGTCCTAACCCCCATCAACCCATTTCCAGTCAGCCCCCCATAGCCCATTGCCAGTCCTAACCCCCCCATCAGCCCACAGTCCATGACCAGTCCTAACCCCATCAGCCCACCTCAAGTCCTAACCCCTCCCCATCAGCCCATTTCCTGTCCTAGCCCCCCCCCCCCCATAGTCCATTATCAGTCCTAACCCCCCATAGCCCATTACCAGACAGCCCCCATCAGCCAACAGCCCATTATCAGTCTTAACCCCCCCATAGCCCATTGCCAGTCCTAACCCCCCCATCAGCCCACAGCCCATTACCAGTCCTAACCCCATCAGCCCACCTCAAGTCCTAACCCCTCCCCATCAGCCCATTTCTTGTCCCAGCCCCCCCATAGCCCATTATCAGTCCTAAACCCCCCCATAGCCCATTACCAGTCCTAACCCCATCAGACCACCTCCAGTGTTAACCCCCCATCAGCCCATTTCCAGTCCTAACCCCACCCAACAGCCCACCTCAAGTCCTAACCCCGCCCCATCAGCCCATTTCCTGTCCTAGCCCCCCCTAGCCCAGTACCAGTCCGAACCCCACCCAACAGCACACCTCAAGTCCTAACCCCTCCCCATCAGCCCATTTCCTGTCCTAGCCCCCCATAGCCCATTACCAGTCCTAAGCCCCCCTCAACCCACTTCGTCCTAATCTTATCAGCCCATATAGACTGAGCTCCCCCATAGAGCATAGCCCCCACCTCGCCCTTCACAACTCCTAACCTCCCCCAGACCATCACCAAACCTAAAACCCCCCCCCATCAGCCCATTTCCTGTCCTAGCCCCCCATAGCCCAGTACCAGTCCTAGCCCCAACAGCCTACAGCCATTACCACTCCTAACCCCCCCAGCCCATCACCAGTCCTAACCCCCCAACAGCCCACAGCCATTACCACTACTAACCCCCCCATCCCATCACCAGTCCTAACCCCCCAACAGCCCACAGCCATTACCACTCCTAACCCCCCCAGCCCATTACCACTCCTAACCCCCCCAGCCCACCACTCCTAACCCCCCATCAGCCCATTTCCTGTCCTAGCCCCCCCCAGCCCATCACCAGTCCTAACCCCCCAACAGCCCACACCCATTACCACCCCTAACCCCCCCCGCCCATCACCCGACCTAACCCCCCCCCCCCCCCCGAAATTTTTTTACAAAGAAAGTTGTCGCTGCCGGGGCCGGGGCCGGGGCTGCCGCGGCAGAATCGAGTGTGCCGCGGGCCCCCCCCCCCGCCCAGCAGAGCCTGCCCTCCGTCCCCGGTATCACCTCTCTCAGCTGCCTCCAGTCACACGCGCCGGCTTTCAGAGCGCGAGGGAAGAGTTTCTCCCTCGCTGCTCTGTTAAGCCCGCGGGGGCTGATGGGAACTTCCCATCAGCCCCCGCGGGCTTAACAGAGCAGCGAGGGAGAAACTCCCTTCGCGCTCTGAAAGCCGGCGCGTGTGACTGGAGGCAGCTGAGAGAGGTGATACCGGGGACGGAGGGCAGGCTCTGTTGGGCGGGGGGGCCCCGCGGCACACTCGATTCTGCCGCGGCGGCCCCGGCCCCGGCAGCGACAGCTTTTTTTTTTTTTTTTAATGCCGCATATCTTGATTGCGAACCTTCCCGCGTGCCAGCTGCAAGGCCTTCGCGTGCCACAGCTGGCACGCGTGCCATAGGTTCGCCATCGCTGCCCTACAGAGTCTGTAATATAAGATGCCCACACTGGTAAAAACACACGTACCCACGCACGTAAACAAACACGTACCCACGCACGTAGAAACACACGTACCCACGCATGATTGTACGTGCTATGAATGGGGCTACGCACGTACCAATGCACGCAACCTCGCACGCACCAACGTACGTGGCTAGGCACACTCCGAGGGTGTTTTTCTGACACCAATACTCAGCGTAACAAAAAACATGCCTCCTCTTTCCCTCTGTAATGTACAGGGTGATGCCTGGGACAGCCTTCTGCGTTAGGCACACTGGGGACTCGAACCCATGCTGCCTGTAAGAGCAGTCAGTACCGTAACCATTGTGCTACAGCTCTGTTTCAGTGCTTTGTGTCTGTACGTCTTCTTACGTTTAACGCGCAGTGATGCGCCACGGCGCCCGGTAACGCTCGTTAATTTTTTTAACGCGCGTTAGTGGTGACGCTGTACCGCCCATGTCCTTATTTGGGGTTTCTGTCACTACCGCGGCTCCTAACGCGAATTGCACTAACGCAGTTTAGTAAACATACCCCTTAGTCTCTTGATACATGGGAGGCTCTTTCTTTCTTCCAGCCAGATGTTTCCAGTTCAGCAAGTAGGTTACTGTCCATACAGCCAGGCACTTCAAGAGTGTTTCTCTGCCGGTTTGCAATGGGACAGGAAGAAGCAGCGCTAGTTCTTTAAGCGTGTTCATATTCTTACAGCACGTCTCTCTGGCCAGTCCGAGATTGCACAGCCTGCCGAACATCCTCACAGCACCCACTGAGAATTTTGGATTCCTGGTATACAATGTTTTTAAATAAATAAAATGAATAACTAAATGTGCATGTAAATGCATAGAGAACATGCAGACAAATCTGCCTCAGTGCAGGTATAATTTGTGCAAGGGCTATAGGGCTTTTGGGGCATTTATGGGCTATAGTAAGAATTTACTTTATCAAGGCGCACAGGCACTTTTGAGAAATTTTTTGAGTGCCCTGTTATAAAACTACTCCTTTAAGGGTTTTAAAGGGCTCTAATAACCCTTCAAAGATGTTTATGTGAGACATCCAAAAAGCACCTACTTTATAAAGGCAACAGGTGTCTATGCCCTTAGAAAATAGGCTGCCATATCCAGCCAACTCACAAAGTTACCTTTGCTCCAAAGAAGTTGTGAATGTTGGTGTACATTGCAACCCCACCTCCTCTAAGGTCCTGATAAAATGTATTTATTTATTTATTTAACCTTTTTTTTATACACTGCTTTATCCTACAGTCAGGAGTGGAGTAGCCGCCTAGTGGTTAGAACACTAGCTTGGTAACCAAGCAACCAGGGTTCGATTCCCACTAGCACTCCTTGTGGCCTTGGGCAAGTCACTTAACCCTCCATTGCCTCAGCAGAAAGGCCTGGCAATCTACTTCCGGTGACACTGCCAAAAAAACTCAGGAGCTTCTGGGTTGCCAGGAGTCAGGACTGACTGAAAGGCACACATTGCATTTTGCATCCTACAGTCAAAGCAGTTTACATTGTAACAGAATATCTTACATTATTTATTTATTTTATTATTTATTTATTTATTTTATTTAACAATTATTTAACATTAAACAATTATTTAACATTAAACAGGGAATACAACTTGGAGGCATTAATATATGTATTAGAGAAGTAACTATGTACATTTGCAAAGGTATGGAATTGTTGAGGCTAGGGTAGGGGTGGGCACCTCCGGTCCTGGAGGGCCGCAGACCAGTCAGGTTTTCGGGATATCCCTAATGAACATGCATGAGATATATATGCATTAGAGATATCCTGCCAACCTGACTGGTTTGTGGCCCTCCAGGGCTGGATTTGGAGACCCCTGCCTTACACCTCTGTCATTTAAGATCGTGAGTGGGCAAGGTACAGATGTCCTAGACATCGAAAGGGTATATAGAATGTGTCACATTCCTCCTCGATTCTCACCACCACCAAAAAGTTGTCTAATAGACAATTTTTTGGTGGTGGTGAGAAGTGAGGAGGACTGTGACAAATTCTATCTAACCTTTTTGATGTCTTGGACATCTGCACCTTGTCCACTCACAATCTTAAATGACAGAGGTGTAAGGCAGGGGTCTGCAGATCCAGCCCTGGAGGGCCACAAACCAGTCAGGTTGGCAGGATATCTCTAATGCATATATATCTCATGCATATTCATTAGAGATATCCCGAAAACCTGACTGGTCTGCGGCCCTCCAGGACCAGGTTTGCCCACCCCTGGGCTAGGGGAATGTGAGGGGGGGAGGCTGGGTAGGGGAGGGGAAAATGTGGAGAGGGAAAGAGATAGGCTAGGTTTGCGAGAAGCATTCACCAAAGATATGTGTTTTAAGGGCTTTCCTGAAGGAGGATGTCTGTTGGGGTCCTTAGCTTTTCAGGAATGGAATTCCAGAGTTGAGGTGCGTAGAGGAAAAAGGCTCTCTTAGATGTGGTAACATTGTTTTTTTGTGAATATCGGTGGTGTTTGCAGCATTTTCCTTGAGGACAATCATCGCTCTCTGTTATCAGGTACAATCTGAAGCAGGGTTTGTAGGTGTAGTGACGAAGAGTCATTGAGGACTTTAAATATTGTAAGACTGTCTTTGAATTTTGAACAATATATAATGGGAAGCCAGTGCAATTGTTTGAGGAAAGGTGTAAAGTGGTCAGTTCTTTTTGCGTTTAGGAAGGTTCGTGCAGCCATATTGAGTGCAAGTTGGAGGGGGTGAATGATTGAGTTTGGTAAGCCTTGAAAGATGATATTGCAGTAGTCAAAGTGAGGGAATATGGTTGCTTGGAGGACTGAGCCAAAATCATGGTCGGGTAGGAGTAGTTTAAGATTCTTGATTGTTTTGAGCTTGTAATATATGCTCCAAGTTACATTTTGTATGTGTGTTTTGGAGGTGAGGTGCTGGCCCAATGTACCTCCAAGGTATCATATGTTTTGCTTCACTTGGATGTGTGTTCCATATATAGGTATGGAGGTCGGTGGTATGACGTTGGTGTCTCTGGTGATAAACATGGCCTCAGTCTTCTTTGGATTTATGGTCAGGTTATCTCTTTTGAGCCCTTTGCAGACTGTGGAGAAGCAGCTTGTTATGGGTGTGGTTTTGGGATTTGTTGTGTTGACAGGTGTGTAAATCATTACATCATCTGCATAGATATGGTAAAGAATGTTACAGGACTTTATTATAGAACATATTGGCTGCAGAAAGAGATTGAATAGCAGTGCTGAGTTTAGGGGGATGATGTTGACTGGTTTATCTTGACCTCAGTTTGCGGTCTGTCAAGAAGGACTTGAACCATGAGAATGGGGTATCTGATAATCCAACGGTTTGAAGGCATTGAATTATGAGGTCTTGTGGTATGGAGTCAAATGCTGCTTTTATATCCAAGAAAATGAGAAAGAAGCTAGTTTTGGGTTTGTCATTGCCCTTAATTATGTTGTCGAGTAGGCCAATCATTAGTGTTTCCACCCCATGGTATGGTCTGAAGCCGTATTGTTGATGATTCAGTGGGTGATTTGTATCAATGTAGTCTTGGAGCTGTCTGTATACAATCTTTTCCAATACCTTAGTCATGAAAGGGAGGCTGGCTATGGCTCTATATGAGGATGGCTGTTAAATAACTTTATAGAGATGGTGCAAAAGTAGGCCCACTTTCCACGTTGTTACTCTTTAAGCATGAATGCACTTGCACCATTTTATAAACAAAACCTTTTTTACTTGTAAGCTGCCTCGCCACTCTGAAAACTGGTCTATTTTCAAAAATAACTCCAACAATTGCTCCACCACACTGCAAAGCCTATAACACCTCCTGCAACAGCCCTACCACTGCATCAACTACCCTCAGCCCCAAAAACTACCTTTCCAAGCAGGGCTGGACCCAGAACTGGTTCAAGGTGTTGATGCTCTGGGCAAACCTTAAGCCTTACACCCTCTCTGGCTGTCAGAATCTGTGCTACTGAATATTCCAGCGAGAGGCATTTATGTGATCTGTAAGTCTGCAAACCACGTAAATGCAATTGAATTCTCTCCTTCTCCCCCTTCACTACCCCCTCCCCTCCCAAATATTTACTTTCATAATTCATTATGGCAATAACTAAGTCAGAAAAACTTTGTCACAGATATAAAGAATCTTCTGAAAGTTGTGATACCTTTCAAAGGAAGAACCAAAAAAGATATTTTTATACATGAACTTTCAAGACCTCATGGGCTTCTTCGTGAGGTATCACGAGCTACAGAGCATCCAGTTTCCTTCTTCATCAACATGGCTTCTAGAGCTATGTGTCCTAGAAAAATGAAACTGGAGATAGAAGTTAATGTTGAGTTCTTTTAATTTTCCACTGTCTTCTGGAAAACAAATGCAGTGATGCTGTTTAATTTATTGTGAAATGGTCGTAAATATATGAGGCAAATAAGGTGTGTCCTTTCACTAGATGAACATAAGCAAGTTACTCCATGATACATTTTCACTGCACTAATTCAATTGGTGTCTTTTTACTTTTATGAGATGCCTAATTAAATTAACCCAGGTACGAGCCAGAAACTTGTTCTTTGTTTTGTTTCTCACTAAGCCAGATATGTGCGGCCTTGTATGATTTAGTGAACATGGAAAAATAGGCAGAAGGTGAAGTTTAATTTATGAAAACGTCCCAGAAGCAGGTTAGTTACATCTCAACTAAATGTCCAGGATATAATCTTTTGGGCTCGATATTCACAGTGGATCCCTCTGTAGCAACAGGATAAAATCAAAATAAACTTAACTATCTCTTTTATCTCAACAAATAGGGGTGACCTGCACGGAGCAGTGAGTATACCCTAAACAAAAGCATGGGGAGGGGTGACCTGCACGGAGCGGCAGATGACCCGTTCTTGCCATCTTGTTGGGCAGACTAGATGGAGCATACTGGTCTTTATCTGCCGTCATTTACTATCTTACTATGTTAATGCAATCAGCACAGTTAGCAGACTTACTAACCACATTAATCTCGCTGACTAGGACATTCAGCGCCATCTGGGTGTTCTGCGGAGGAGCACCTGCAATAAACCAGGCAGTAACGATATTCAGCTGCGGCCCGGTTATCGCTGAGCAGCGATGGTTAGGCACCTTAAATATTGGCCTAACTTTCTCTGCAGAAGCTAACCAGAACTCGTATTTCTCATGATTGCACTGTCTGTCTTGATTAGATTGTAAGCTCTTTGAGTAGGGACCGTCTTTTATATGTATCCGTACAGTGCTGTGTACGCCTTGTCGCACTTTATAAATGATTAGTAATAGTAGTAGCAGAGGCTGAATATCGCCGCTGCTCAGTTAACTTCTCTGCTATCCATCTGACCCAGACATGGCCCCAGCATGGGATATCCGGGTCTCTGGTTCAGCAGCGACAGTTAGCCACTTTGCAATGGCCAGCTGCCACCACCGAATATCAGACAATTTATGAGGGGAGGAGGAGGTTCTCTACCGCCGTAGATATGGAAGCGTCCTAGTGGCACATATGCTAGGGTAGGAGCTAGGAGGGAAAGGTTTAATTCTTTCTTCCCCCACTGTTCTTCCTTGTGCCCTAAGCAAATCATTTTATTGACTGCTATGACATGTAGCCTAGTAGGTATGTGCACGGCCAAAAAAACACACTCAGTTTTCATTTTAAACGTCGTTTTTGCAATTTTCATGTGTTTTTCATGGCTTTAGTGCTTATTTGTTTTAATTGCATGCTTTCTATATGCACTACAACTTTTTTGTGTGTAGAAATCAATTGTGCCTGGGTTAATTCGTAGGAATACTCCCACAATCATCCACCTCGCCCACATCATTACACACTCTGGATAGTTGTCTAAACTGTGTTCGGTCTTCAGTCAGGTGACTCATTGTTGATAGAGTGGCACCCATAGCTGCTGTGATTGCATTGATCCTTCCTTTTTTGTGTTGACCGTCTTTCTCTAATGATCTCTGTCTTCGCATGATGTGTCCAAAATATGAAAGTCGAAGTCTTGTCATCTGAGCTTCTGAAGAAAGTTTAGGTTTGATCTCTTCTAGTACTGACTGGTTTGTTCTTCGGGCAGTCCATGGTATACACAGTATTCATCACCAGCACCATAATTCAAAGGCATTGATTTTCTTCCTGTCTATCTTTTTCACTGTCCAACCTCTGCATCCATATGATGTTATTGAAAATACCATGACTTGAACAAGTTGAATCTTTGTATGGAGAGAGACATCTCTGCTCTTGAGAATCTTATCTAGGTCTTTCATAGTCATTCTACCAAGAGCAATGCATCGTCAGATTTCTTGACTGCTTGTTGCTTCTTTATTGATAGTTGATCCAAGTAGGTTAAGGTTGTCTAGTATTTCAATTTCTTCTCCATCAACAATGAACTTATTGATTTTGCCAGTTGTCAGGATCTTTGTCTTCTTTACATTAAAGTGCAAGCCCATTTTAAGACTATGTTCATTTATCTTGAGAAGCAAATGTTTCAGATAACTATCTCCTGTCAGCTTCCTGGCTGCTGACTATCACTTCTGGAATAAACAGACACTAAATTTACATTTTCCAGCTTTGTCTGACTTTCCCCAGTATAGACTTGCAGCCCAGTATTTCAGCCTGCTAGGTGGATGCTTTCCCATGGCTTCTCAACAAGACGTTCCACAGCCAATCCATGTACACATGAATCCAGCCAACCCCTTCCCAAATGAATCCAGAGTTTGTTTCCCTCTCTCAGCTGGTCTGACCATCCATGATATAGACTATAGCCTGGGGCTTTAACCTAACATTCTCTGTTCCTTAATTATTTCATGAAATCTGTGACATTTTTTTAATCAAGCTCCTGCCTCATTTCTCATTTTCATGTTTCCTGACAGCTAAAGCTCAGTTTTTCATCCACCTTCCTCCTGTATGTCCTTGCTTCTATAGTCTGACTTTTGTTTTATTTGTCATCAACTCTCCAAATTAGTTCCAGGTGCTTTACTATACTAACTTCTTTCTCACTGCATCTCCCAGACAGCCCTTGTCCAACATGAGTTCACTTCCTGATAGCTCGGAACCCTCAAGCATTACATCTACCACAGTAGGTGTGATCTCACTTCCTTTCCACGCTCTCACATGCTCTCTTGAGCTCCGTTTGGTTGTGAACTACTATATTGGCAATAGCACAGCAAAAACAGCTTTATTACAGTTGCTCTGATGCATGAAATAACATCAAAAAGATCACATATAGAAAATGATAGTTAGGAGATGTGAATGAAAATGGAGGAAAACTAAACTGAATGTTGCAAAATAAGAGTATACAACCGTTTTAGACTTATCTAGAACAAAAACAGAAACCAATAAAACTGCTTTTTTCAAACATAGGGCCAAAAGAACTATCTTCTAATGTAAAATCCTTAACCTTTAATTCTAAATATTTCTTGTTATCTAAATAATAAAATTAAGAAATTTAGTGGATCTAATGTGACTCCAATTTCCCTTATGATTAATAAGCAGGGTGCAGAAGAGACTTGAAAGTAATATTCAATGGTGACTGAGGAATCTGTTGTCCTCTACTAGTCATAATGATCCTTAGCAATGTGGGTTATAAAAGCATAGAGGACATATTTTTTGTGAAATCTTCCACTTTTTTGCAGCACAATTTTTTCAAGCTTTATGCCATTATGCTTAAAGAAGGCCCTAATTCATCCTACTCTAAAGTTGGTGGTGGTAAAACAGATGCAAAATGTTATCGGTCCATTGCTAGCTTGCCATTCATGATAGAACATATTGTGCATCGGCAATTAAAATACAATATTGATCAGAAAGCTCCCTTGCATGAACATGTAGGGATTATAAGGTTTAGGGATATGTTCCTGGTTCATAATCACTCAATGGCCTTTATTCTGCTCTAATAAAAATATGTCAACCAAACTACTATATTGTGGACAAAGAAAAAACCCCAGGCCAGCATAAGGATATCATAAGCCTTAGCAGAGTGTATGCATGGACTAAAGAGTCCATGGAGGCTTTGTGCAGAAGGCATGTACACAGGAAACCATGCAAAAAAGTATAAGCTGAGCCGTTAGTCCTGAAGACAGTAGATGGTTTTGACAGTTGGTGAGTATAAGCAAGACAGAGAGGCCTGGGGAATGTTGAAACAGGAACCTAGAGGGGACAGAAAGGTCAATGACAGGAAACAGAAGGAGGGAGGAGGGGAGAGGACCCAAAGAGGAATGGATTTAGAAACTGTATGCATACACGGAAGCAAAAAATGTATATATGTAACATGATTATTATACTCGGGGGAGGAGGAATTCTGGAGGTGTCTGGTGTCTGATGACTGACAGAAGCTCTCCTCTCTGCTGCCTGTATTGTCCATCAGTTATCCAATAAACAGAGATTCTGATTGCACCTGTACTGACTTTTGGATCTGGACTATACAGGAAATTAGTGATAATTAGTAATCGGTCTTTTGTGAGAAACAGGGCCTCACAAACAACAATTTGGCTTCTGAGCAAATCATAGTACAGGGATGCTATTAGTCTCTACCACTGGCCACTGGATATTCACATTGGAAAAGCACACCACGGCAGCATTTCTGGATGTCTGCTGCATTTGACAGAGCTGTTCATGAAATTTTGTTGACTAGATTGAAATCCTTGAGTAGAAGAAACCTCGAATTATGTGGTGGGATGAGGTCGTTTTAAGAGCTGGGATTCTTGGAGTTGAGTGACAGATATAAAATGTAGAACTGATCTTACCCAATGAGTTCATGTGAGTGGGAATCTAGGAGCAGAGGGGTAGAGTTCTGCTCCTTTATATAGCAAGCCCAGACTGCAGAAAGCCAGTCGTTCCCTAAACACTCAAGAAGAAGCACCTGGTGACTACAGTTTTTCTGCAATGAGGACTTGGAATATTGTGCTGAGCTGGGATCACATCCAAGGATTGAAAAGAGGTAAAAACCATTGGAAAGATGAAGGCTTAAACTGAATTGAAGTGTGTGATTGGTGACCCAGTGGTTTAGAAAGTGGGTTGTATAAAGCCTGATAAACGACAGTAAGTAACATTGTGGATATGAACATGGACTAAAGCTAGCCATGGAGGTGGATGGAGGCAGCTATATCTGTTGTGCTACTGAGGGTGGTTTGGCAAAAGTGAAAACATTTAGAGATTATTGAAAGGAATACAGTATTATGACTGCTGAGAAGTATTATTTCTTAGAGTTTGTATGGCCTACTCGAATCTTCCACAGAGAGGCACTGACAGCCATTTTAAGTGGCAGTAAAGAAGGTCCTATGCCATGGATGGTGAAGTGGAACCTAAAGAGACTGGTCAGGACAATTAAAATGGTAGCAATATATAGCTCAGATCAATCAAAATGGTTCTCGGCTTCTTGAAGAGTCCCTCAGGAATCAGTATTATCAGCCCCTTTGTTCAACCTATTTTTTCCTCCCTTGTGCAATTTGGGATTCCACTTTTAAATGTATGCTGATGATATAATGATCTAGTCAGTATTTGTGTCCACGAAGAATTTGATTTATTATGTTTTAGATGATCGGTTTTAAAGATGGATTATTGAGCTAAATTGTAGATCATAGCTCTTATTGTCTAAAGTGGATGCTTGATTGTCATGTTTTACATAGCTTGCAAACTGCTCAAAATCTAAGATGTGCAGTATAAAGTATTTGAAACATTAAACATTAAAGGGGTTATTTTAGAAGCCATATTTGGGTTTTACATGTGTGTGTGCTGGCATATATATGTGCAAACTATGCCCACATGCAAATAGCCAGTTTAGGTAGGGCTCATTTTTAAACATGGATGTCCCGATCACGTCTCAGTTACATGAGGGTGCATGTCAGGAGCCTGGTTAGAGAGTGGCTGAGGCATGTCAGAAATCCCCATTTCAGATAGGGAGTACACGTGTAATACACATATATGACTACAATAGCGCATGTTGCAATTTACAGCTGCTTCCTGCAATGTGCAGACTTTCAAAAGGTGCTTGCTTCAGCCGGCTCTTTGCAGGAGGAATTAAGGCACTTCTCCCCTTATTCTCCCATACTTGATTCTTTATTCCAAATTGTATTGAGATAAAAATAGAGGCCTCTGCAATTAACTAGCAGCTGCTAATCGTTTGTGTTTACAAAATGGCTCAGAAGCACATGTGAGAGCGGCATTTACACTCGCAAGTTTTGAAATCCCAGCACGTGCACATGTAAGTTGGCAGGTTCCCCATCGATGTTTCCCGAGTGCACATTTGTGAAACGGCTCCCCCTACTGCATGTGCTTATGTATTGTAGAAGCAGAGCCATTTCAAAAATAGCTACGTCCTGGCTTTAACGTCTCAATTTTCAATCTTCACGTCCTATCTAAAATTCACCTTGAAACATAACAAGTGACAAGCTGCCCAGTTAGGGTACTTAGGTGGTTCAAAGCCTAGCAGAGCTCTGTTTAGAACCCAGGCTAAAAAGACACAGGCGTCTCTTGTTACAGAAGATGCAGTGAGAGAGAGAGAAGATGCAATTTAAAGGATACAGCCTTATTTTGAGCTACGAAAACAAGCAGGGCGTAAACTTCAGGGAAAGGGCTTTAAGCTAAAGAAGGCATTGTCTGTGTGCATAAGCAGTAAATTATAGAAAGTAGTCTATTAGTGAAAGGGCAAGCAGTGTAATATATAGATATGCATTATTTCAATTTATTTTTAGCTGGAAAAACAGTATAAGAAAGAGTTTACACACACTTCTTAGACTGTGAAACAGTGAGGGAATTTTTAAAAATTAAGGCAAGAGTAGGTTGTTTTCTCCTTAAGTCAAGTTGATTCCTTGTTCAACAACACAGCACTGAAGGGGTCTGAAGTCTCCAGGCATCCAGCCATCTCCTCTCTATCCTCCTGTCTCTCTCAAACAAAGAATGCCACTCTCTCTTTACCCACGGTCTCAAAGCCAGAGTTGCAATTGTTTAATCAACCTCATTAGTACTCACTATCATTGGCAACAGAGCTAGATCAATCTTGTATCACTTGATTAGATGCAGAGAGTATCAGGTTACTAGACTTTTGAACTGGGATGAAAGTTTACTATTCTGAATATAAACACAATGTAATAGGTTATAGGCACCCAGATTCAACATTGAGAATGAATATTCTGCCTCAGTGTCCCTTTTGAAGCCAACATTTATCCATATCTACAACTATTGAATACAGTGCTCCAAATCATTCCTATTATCTTAAAGTCAGTGTAGGGGAAAATGTGTCTCAGCTCTCCCTAAAGGATCATCCAGTCTTAACAATTAACTTTATAAAGCTTTCTAAGTTTCATTGGGGCCCAATATGTTACAACTTGAATCACAATGTATATAGTTAACATGTATCAATGTACATAGTTATATTTGAGTTACAATGTATATAGTTCAATTCTGTTCTATATAACTTGTTGTTCCATGTAAACCGCCCCTGATCTCTGGAAGGGGCGGTATAGAAAATCTGTCCAAATAAATAATAAATAAGTAAAACCACTTTTCCTGATAATAGGTGCTTCTATTCAGATAAGTGGCACTGAGTGGGGCCTACACGAAAGCGCAGGAGAGCCACGCCACTGGAAACGAGAGCTTTATTCGTCTAGGCAGGTCAGCCCAACATGTGTTTCAGCTCAATGCCTTCTTCAGAGGACTGCAACCACTAGAGGAACACCTTGAGATATGGATTAGTAATGAATCCTATCAGTATATCCAATGGGACCCACGTTACACATCAAAAAGCAATTGAATTGTATGAAAGCATGAGACAAGCACAGAAGATCTCTGAGGGAGAGGAGAGGATTGTAGAGCTTAGTGGTTGGTATGGATGGGAAGACTGGATGGCTCATATGGTCCTTATCTGCCATCATTTTCCAGGTTTCTATAAATTAGTGTCACTTGAGTGATTTGAACTCTTTACAGGTTGTAACACTATTTATCAGTCCAATTAATCTGAGATTCTGAAATCATGCAAATCCCATCTTGTAGAGGAATTTAGGCAAAATGCGCATACAATGAACTTTCTGGAACTTGACCCATTGTGCTAGCTGGTAGATTGCCTATAAAAAATCCACAGTAAAAAAAACATATACCCTTCAATTAATTTTATGCACTACATTGGCATTTCTTGAAATCCAAAAGGATCAGTTGATTAGAGTACTAACTTATGATACATATGCAATTGGAAGCAATGAGTTCCTTCAGGACGGTACCAAGCTAGCAACGCACCCCATGAAACTCACAAGCTTGGTGTCCCCCTTCCACCCAACCACATGAAGGAACTCAGTCTTGTTGGGCTTTCTGGAAGCCCAGTGATGACGTTGGTGCCATTTCTGTTCTTGAACCTTGTGCGGCCGTACCGCTCGCACAGCCCTAGGTATGACCCTGGGTTCCTGCAATCAAACTTGAGGGAAATTCCACAAGTCATATTATTTTCTGAATAATTTGCTAATTAGAATATACTGCCAGTCAAGCATAATTATCCAAGTTATCCAAGTTCCATATCCTGTTAATTGTAATGACCAGACATATGCAATTTGTCGAATGTTTTTGTTCTTTGTAAACCGCACTGATGTCAAATAGTGCGGTATATAAGAAATGTTAATAAATAAAAAATAATAAAATAAAATAATTAAGTGGTTTCCATCCTGGGTGCAAGGCCATATCTTATAGTATTTCTCAAGATAACCACAATGAATCCACTTGAAATCTATTTACGTGTGAGGGATAATTTCATATAACAGGAACCTAAAATCTTTAAAACAATCTACTTTGTGCCTATTTTCATAAAGGCAACATGGACACTTTTGTACCTTTATAAAACAGACTCTCAGAAGTATCTCTAATAGCATGCAAATTCTCTTTAGCAAAGTTGTATGTGTGCATTTACCATGGCAATTCATATCTACTGAGACACCATGAAAATTCATGTCAACTGCAGGGCATAAGTTTGTTGGAACCATTTTGAAGCAGAACTGCATATGTGCCAGGTCCTCAAATACTCTTTTCCAAGCCATAGGCCCAACAAAAAAAGACGGCTAATTACATCAAGACTGAAGGCTTGTGCACGAAGCGGCCTTGCAGCCTTAGCAAGCACCATAACATGTGTGCTGTTTTGATAAAATGCACAAAATTTAAAAAAAGGAAATACCACAGCAGCCCCCCGAATATAAAATTTGTCAACAGAAATAATTTGTCGGGTAGATGGAGGAAAGGACTTAGGTGGTCCTGCAATTTGCAACTTTACTCTCTTGCTGCCTGTATCATCTCAGTGCAACTACTTAATCAGTTTCTTTTCATGAAAAAATTAAAGAAATATTTGTTAAACAGTTGAGTTTTCATACCTAGTCAGTAACTAGAATTTAGGGGTAATTTTGTAAGGGGGCATGTATATTTAGGTCAATGTACACGCCTGCATTGGAGTTATTTTAGTCATTACATGTTTATGTAGTCAGATTTAGCATATTAATGACCTCATAAAAAGTCTGACTAATATAAAAGTATGCGCATTGCTGATGGCATGTACTTTGCCAGTGGGCATGTGCATGGGCAGAGCTTGGGCTGAATACATAAATACACACATAGTCTATAAAGTAGTACAATTTACGCTCATTCTTAAAAATATAGGTGATGGCATCAACACGAGCTCTAGAGCTGGTCTTAATGTCCACACTGTAGTAGCTCAAGGTGTGATTTCTGCTTCACTAGTATGTTATAAAAGCAAGTGGCACAAATTTGCTTCTCTAGAATAGGCTTAAGATGGGCCCCTTAAAAGGTGCTTTAACTAGGCACCCCTTATAGAATCACCCTTCATTAGGGAACTTTTATAACTGGATGCCATGGGAAGGCTCCCTGTGTGGGTGCTCTTTGTAGAGACAAGTGATAATATGTAGAAGCTGATGAGAATAAAGCGGAATTGCTTAACAAATATTATTGTTCTGTGTTCACAGATGAAGGGCCAGGAGCAGGACCTCAGAAAACATCTACAAATAGGAACAGTAGTGAAGGGGAACTTGAATGAATTTCAGAAGACTGTGTTCTTGAGGAACTAGCTAAACTAAATGTAGACAAAGTGATGGGGCTGGATGGGACACATCCCAGACTACTGAAGGAACTTAGGAATGTTCTAGCAGCTCCACTAACTGACCTTCTCATGCCTCTTTGGAGTCAGAAGTTGTACCAGAAGATTGGAGAAAGCCACACGTGGCCCCTTTGCAAAAAAGCTGATGTAAGGATGAGGCTGAAAACTACAGGCCAGTTAGTCTAACTTCTGTGGTAAGTAAATTATTGGAAACGCTGCTGAACGAGAGAATAGTGAGGTTTCTGGAGTCCAGTGGATTGCAGGATCCAAAGCAGCATGGGTTCACCAGAGGCAGGTATTGTCAGACAAATCTGATTGATTTCTTTGACTGGGTGACCAGGGAGTTGGACCGAGAGAGAGCCCTAGATGTGTTATAGTTAGATTTCAGTAAAGCCTTTGACACCAGGCCACACAGGTGACTTATAAACAAACTGAGAAACCTAGGAATGGCTAGAAATTGCTTGAGTAGGAGGCAGCAAAGGCTACATGTAAATAGGACTCACTCTGAGGAGAAGAACGTTACCAATGGTGTGCCCCAGGGATTTGTCCTTGATCCAATTCTTTTTAACAGCTTTGTTAGTGATAATGCAGAAGGGCTGTTAGGTAAGATTTGCCTATTTGCGGATGATCCCAAAATCTGCAATCGAGATGACTCCCAGGAATGAGTAGATAACATGAGGAGGGATCTAGCTAAGCTTGAAGAATTTTCTAGAATTTAGCAGCTGAGATTTAATGCTAAAAAATGCAGGATCATGCCTTTGGGCTGCAAAAACCTAGGGAGAGGTACAATGTAGGGGGTGAAGTACTTCTCTCCACAAAAGAAGAGCAGGACCTGGGCATGATTGTGTCTGACAATTTTAAAGTAGCTAAACAAGTAGAAAAGAAGATGGTGAAAGCCAGAAGGATGCTTGGGTGAATAGGGAGAGGAATGGCCAGCAGAAAAAAAAAGAGGTGATAGTGCTCCTGTATAAGTTTTTGATGAGACCTCATTTGGAGTATTTTGTTCAATTCTGGAGACCACACCTTCAGAAGGATATAAACAGGTTGGAGTTGGTGCAGCAGGTGGCTATTAAAATGGTTAGTGGTCTTTGTTATAAAGCATATGAGGATAGACTTAAAGATCTTAATATGTACACCTTAGAGGAAAGGTGGGATAGAGGTGATATGATTGAGATGTTTAAATACCTCTGTGGCATAAATACTCAGGAGGAGAGCCTCTTTCAATTGAAAACAAGCTCTGCTATAAGGGAAGATAGGATGAGGGTGAAAGGGAATACACTCAGGAGTGATATGCTGAAATATTTCTTCACGGAAAGAGTGGTAGATGTGTGGAATAGTCTCCCAGTGGAGGTGGTAGAGATGAGGACAGTATCTGAATTCAAGAAAGCATGGGACAAACACAGAGGATCTCTAAAGGAAAAAAGGGGAGTATTTTAGTAGTTGATATAGAAGAGCAGACTAGGTAGACCATGTGGTCTTTTTCTGCCATCATGTTTCTATGCTTCCATATTCCTTATCTGTTTAAAAAAAGAGGACTACTGTAGTTGATATGAAAGGCAGACTAGATAGGCCATATGATATTTTTCTGCCATCATATTTCTATGTTTCTAATAACATACTGATATTTTGAGGTGTCCATGTGAAGAAACCCTCTGTGCCTCAAAATTTCAGTATTTTATTATGCTTTTTCACGTGAACCCTCATTTGTAAACCCTCATTTACTACATTGGGCTCTGATGATTTATGTATGTTACTGATTTTGTGGTTTTTATTTTAGTTTTATTGATTGGTTTGTTATTCACTGTTTTTTTTATGTTGTAAACAGCTCTGGTGTTATTATGGAGAGCAGTATATCACGTTTTAAATAAACTATAAATAATTTCTAGGAGATCAGGAGCAGTGAAGTAAGACTTTTGGACTTATCAAGGGAATAATTTTCAAAGCAATCCAGCTGTGTAAAAATGGATTAAAGCACTTACACTGTCCTGTCTGCAAACTTCCCTCGTCTGCCTGGCACAAAGTACATGCAGGCTTTCACAATGCACATACTTTCAGCAAGGCTACTAGAAGGCATTTCCGGGGCATGTCTAGTTCAGAGATGACGTATATGATGCTTTCAAAAGCGTGTGCGCTTTTTTACCCTCCTCGGCTATCTGCACAAATAGCAGATGCAAAGCATATGTGAGGCTTTAGTGCACCTGATTTACAGTCATTTTCAAAGCAAGATTCCGGGGCTGAAAGAGTTGGGATAGCGGACAACTACATGGGCTCTCGGAAAACTGTTCCCATAGAATTCAAAGGAAGCAAAGGGAAGGCTGAAAGAGCTCCAGTGCTGTGAAATGGGGGGTTTAATTCATCTGGACGTTCATTCTAGCTCAGGGTTTTAAATAAATAAGAAATCCAGTTTTAAACAAGTTGAAAAGTGTACACTTGCAGCAGCACCGTACCGAGCTAGAACTGTACCCTGTGGACCTAACGGATCTGGTGCCCCCTCCACCCCAGTGACATACAGTAGCTCACTCTTCTTCAGTTTCCTAGAAGCCCAGTGATGCTATCGGAGCCCTTTCTGTACCTGCGCCCTGTGTGGCTGCACCACTCACACAGTCCTTGGTACGGCCCTGACTTGCACAATGACGCATTTCCCCTGTTTGCAGAAGCAGGCATGTGGGAAGTTCATGCACATGTTTCATGACAAGTGTCGGGGGGGGGAGTACATATGCATGTCATGTGGAGTGTTGGGAGTGTGTGCATGCATGTGTCATAGGAAGTATTGGGGCATGCATGCATGTGTGTCTTGGTGGCTCTGTGCATTAGGTGTGGACTGTGTGTATGTACATGCCTCAGAGCCTCTCTATGCATGTGTGTGTTAGTGTGTGCGGTAGGGGGTGTCTGTGTATGCATGTGTGTTAGGATGGTGACTGTGTGTGTCTGTGTGTGCGCACACACACACGTACTTCCCCTGTCCTCCTGCACCTACTCCTTGTCCCTCCCATCCTTTTGCACTATTCCCCCTTCCTATCCTTCACTGCCCTCTTTTGCACTCTCGCTCTTGTCCCTCCACCTTCCCATGCACTCACCCTCTTCTGCTACCCAACCAAGCACTCTCTCAGAGGTTGCACTCCCGCTCTCCCTCCCTTTTCTTCTCCTCTAACTCTGCCTCATCTCCTATGCTCTTCCCCTCTTCTATCCTCTTCTAGCACAGCCCCTTCCCTTATATCCCACTTCTTTCTTTCCTCTTGTTTACATCATCAGAATATAGAAAGACTAGGGGGTATTCAATGAAGCTACAGGGTAAACTATGTAAGACTAATAAGAGAAAATATTTTTTCACTCAACGTGTAATCAAACTCTGGAAATTGTTACCAGAGGATGTAGTAAAGGCTGTTAGTGTAGCTGGGTTTAAAAAAGGTTTGGACAAGTTCTTGGAGGAAAGATCCATAAACCATTATAAAAGGGGACCCGGGAAATCCACACCCCAATACAAGCATTGAGGAACCTGTGTATTTTGGGGAAACTGCTAGGTACGTATGACCAAATTGGCCACTGTTGGAAACAGGATTCTGGGCTTGATGCTCTGACCCAGTATGGCATATCTTATGTTCCTAACCCAGCCCCTTCCCTTAAGCTCCACCCCTTACCCACCCTTTCTTTTGGTACCTTCTCTTTTTCAGACCACAGCTCCAGCTCTTCCTGCCAAGCTGTGGGGGAGAGGCTTTCTCAAAACTCCAGTCAAGAACTGAACCAAACCAAAAAGCCAATTAGATAATGTGGAGGAAATGAAAGATTCTTACACACCAAAGAACTAAAAGAGTGAGAACCACAGCACTGTTTATAACACCAAATTATAGCTCATGTTTATTTTGTTGTTATAAAGTGCATTATTGTTCTTGCTTTTTCTTTTTGAACATATGTTTTGCATTCACAGAACCCCTCCCCTCAACAGTGAGTGCAGAGCAGATCTAGGACATTCACCAACAGAACTCAGTATATTTAAAAAAAAATCTGATTACAATCATCTCACTAACAACAAAACAACATTCTCCAGTACCAGGAATATTGTTTATTGTTTATTAAAAACTTATTATACCGCCCATCACAAAAGCATCTGAGTGGTTTACAAACGTATCAAAGGCTGCTGGAAAGAGAAAAGAATGCTAATTCAAATGGCTAATACAAAACCCTAAATAAGGTCACTGAGGATCCTGTAAAGCAAACCTACCACACCATACCAGCTCAGCTTCCAAAACTACTACTATTTAGCACTTATAGAGTGCCACGCATGCAGTGCTGCACAGCTAGCCTACAAGAGGTGGCTAACATACAAGGGACAGTCCCTGTCCATCAGAGTCATGCTCATCGGAACTTACAAGTTAGAGCAGAACAGAGCATTAGTCAGTTCTTTGGAAGGTATGGTGTGGTACAATTTGGTACAGCTTGGTCTAAAGTTTGGTCATAAACGTTAATGGGGGTTAGGGTAGGATGAGGATGGAAGTCAGGATCTGAATGCAACGGTGAAAAGGTGGGTCTTCAACCTGGATTTGAAGAGAGCCAGGGAGGGCGCCTGGCACACAGACGCAGGAAGGCTGTTCCAGGCGTGTGGCGCAGCAAGGTGAAAGGAGCGCAGTCAGGAGTTTGCGGTGCGGGTGAAAGGCATTGAAAGAAGCGATTTGTTAGCGGAGCGCAAATTTTGAGAGGGATCGTAGGGAGAGATAAGAGATATGAGGTATTGAGGGGCCATAGAGTGAATGCATTTATAGGTCAGCAGGAGAATCTTGAATTGGATGCGGAATTGGACAGGGAGCCAGTGAAGTGACTTGAGGAGAGAACAGAGTAAGGAGGTCAGCTGCCACAAATACTCTTATACTCCCGAAGATGATCACCAAATGCTCTCAGTCCATGAGAAACAGAGCCTTCACTTTCTATGCACCCTCCTGTTGGAATGCCCTGCCACTGGCCATACGGGCCACCAATGACCTTGCCCAGTTTAGAAAGGCACTGAAACACCATCTGTTCCTCCAGTATTATACTGAACTGGATGACGTCTCACAGCCAGTCACACCCAGGACCCAGATCAGTGCCGCCAGCATAGACACCTCATACACCTCCAGCCCTGCCTTTGAGAGCCCCACCCCCTCAAATTTACGACCTTGTGTATAGAAGACCCTAACAGTAGATAATATTAAACTGTCCACACACCCTGCGACAGCCAGATAAGATGTACATAGTTACGCTATTAACCCTGTAGATAAAGCTGAGCTACCCGATAACCTGCAATAGCCAAAGTGTACATAGTTACCCTGTTAGCCCTGTATATAGAACCCCGTTCATTGTAAGTCCCCTGCAGACTTGCCTGCACTGGACAAATGTGTTACATGTAAACCGCACTGATTTCAAATAGCGCGGTATAAAAGTGACATTAAATAAAAATAAATAAAATTAAAAAATAAAATAAACAGGAGAAGCTTGAATTGGATGCGGAATTGGACAGGGAGCCAGTGAAATGACTTGAGGAGAGGAGTAATGTGGGCATGGCGAGGCTGGCAGAAGATTAGTTGAGCAACATGAATTTGTATAGACTGAAGGGGAAGGAGGTGGCTCACGGGGAGACCAGCGAGGAGTAGGTTGCAGTAATTGAGGCGAGAGGAGATTAAGGAGTGGATAAGCATTTTGATAGTATGTTCAGAGAGGAAGGGGCAGATCTTGCTGATATTGTAGAAGAAAAAGCAGCAGGTCTTAGCTACAAGCTGGATATGAGCGGAGAAGGAGAGAGAGGTGTCAAAGATAACCCCTAGATTGTGGGCCGAGGAAACAGGAAGGATAGTAGATCCATCCACATGGACTGAGAGAGGGGGAAGGAGGTGGCTCACGGGGAGACCAGCGAGGAGTAGGTTGCAGTAATTGAGGCGAGAGGAGATTAAGGAGTGGATAAGCATTTTGATAGTATGTTCAGAGAGGAAGGGGCAGATCTTGCTGATATTGTAGAAGAAAAAGCAGCAGGTCTTAGCTACAAGCTGGATATGAGCGGAGAAGGAGAGAGAGGTGTCAAAGATAACCCCTAGATTGTGGGCCGAGGAAACAGGAAGGATAGTAGATCCATCCACATGGACTGAGAGAGGGGGAAGTCGGGGGGAGGAGTTGGGTGGAAAGACAAGGAGTTCAGTCTTGGCCATGTTCAGTTTCAATCGGCAAAGAGACATCCAGGCAGCGATGTCCGAAAGACAAGCAGAGATCTTGGACTGCGTTGCCGGAGAAATATTAACTATAGAGAGGTAGATTTGGGAGTCATCAGCATAGACATGGTACTGAAAGCCATGGGAAGAGATAAGCGTGCCAAGGCCTTGGGTATAGAGAGAGAAAAGGAGGGGGCCCAAGTCAGATCCCTGGGGTACACCTACATGGAGCGGGGTAGGGGAGGAGGAGAAGCCGCCAGAGCATACACTGAATGAGCGATGGGAGAGGTAGGAGGAGAACCAGGATAGTACAGAGTCCTTGAAGCCAAGCGAGGAGAGGGTGGTGAGGAGAAGGTCGTGGTCAACGGTGTCAAAGGCAGCAGAAAGGTCAAGAAGGATGAGGATAGAATAGAGGCCCTTAGATTTAGCCAGGAACAGGTCATTGGTGACTTTTGTGAGTGCCGTTTCAGTGGGGTGTAGGGGACGGAAGCCTGATTGTAGTGGATCCAGGAGGGCCTGGGAGGTGAGGAAGTCGAGGCAGTGACGGTGGACTGCTTGTTCTAATAGTTTGGATATGAAGGGAAGGAGGAAGATCAGTCGATAGCTAGAAGGGCATGTGGGATCAAATGAGGGTTTCTTGAGGAGGGGTGTGACAACAACATGTTTGAAGTCAGCAGGGACTGTTGCAGTGGAGAGTGAAAGGTTGAGAATATGAGTGATGGAGGGAACAATGGTGAGGGAGATGGAACGTAGGAGATGGGTAGGGATAGGGTCTGATGGACAGGTGGTGAGTTTGGAGGAGGAAAGAAGAAGTGCGGTTTCCTATTCAGAGATCGGGCGGAAGGAGGAGAGGTTGGTAGGGGGAGTATGGATGGGGAAGGAGAAATGGGGGAAGGGAGATAGATGAGGGGGTAGGGAATTGGAGAGTAATTTTGAGGATTTTGTCATGGAAGTAGTCGACTAGGGTTTGGGCAGAGAGGGAGGGCGGGATTGGGGCGGGGCACCTTGAGGAGAGAATTGAGTGTGTTAAAGAGATGGCGAGGATCAGAGGCAAGGGAATTAGTCAGATGGATGTAGTAATCTTGTTTGGCAAGTGCTAAGACTGACTGGAAGGAGCCAAGCATGAATTTGAAGTGTAGAAGGTCTTCCGGGGAGTGGGATTTGGACCAGACTCATTCGGCCGAACGGGCACAGATGCGTAGATAACAGATTGTGGGTGAAAGCCAGGGTTGGGGAGTAGATCATTTTACAGGACGTGAGGTGGGAGGGGCAAGAGTGTCACTGTTTCGTCGACTGACTCAGAGTATAAAATGGAGGAAAGAGATGGAGAAATGGTGGAGGAGAGAGTCAGGGGATTAATATTATGAAGGTTTCTAAATAGGTCGGAGGAGACAGGACAAGGTTGGGAAGGCGGGAGCTGAAGAGTAAATGTTAGTAGGTGATGGTCAGATGAGGGAAGGATAGACTTGTGGAAGTTTGAAGGAGAGGAATTGGAGAAGAGTATTAGGTCAAGGCAGTGGCCGTGTAGGTGTGTGGGGGCAGTGGAGCAAAGTTGGAGGTCAAACGAGGAGGTAAGAGCGAGGAACTTTGAGGCATGGGGGTCGGAGGGGTTGTCAATGTGAATGTTGAAATCTCCAAGAATAAGAGTGGGGGAGGAGGGATCCATAAAGGCAGAAAGCCAGGAGTCAAAGTCGGTGAGGAAGGTTGATTTGGAGTTGTCGGTTGGGCGATAAATAACAGCTACACGGAGGGGAAGTGAGGAGGCGAATGGAGTGGACTTCAAAGGAGAGGGGGGAGTGTGATTGGGGTGGCAGGAGGGGTTGGAATTGGCAGGAGGGGGAGAGTAGGAGACCAACGCCACCACCTCGACCAGTAGATCGAGGTGTATGGGAGAATTGGTAGCCCCCATAGCAGAGCACATACTAGTCTTCGTCCTGTCTCCACATAAGGAGCCTACCCAAAAAAAAGCATAACTGTAAATACTGCAGTGGGCCTAGAACATCCAAATACCTATTTGAAAAGCTGAAACAATTCAGATTATTACAGTACAGATCCCTACGTACAAACTCCATGTTACCAGAACACCTGGCCTTGGCCACAAACGCAGAACACAGACCCTCATCACGTACTGAATAAGTGACCTTAACTTAAAAATAAACCATATGTAGATAAAAATTATACTGCAACCCCAAAAAGTCAGATTCTGCATACAATGCAATAACAGAGAAATAGAAAGATGCATTTCCCTGTACTTTAGAAAAGATAAAGGATAGCACCAAGACTGTTAATTAAATTGAAAATAAAATTTTCTTCTACCTTTGTTGTCTGACCATTTTATTCTTCCATAGACATTTCACCGGCCCTGGACTTACATAGCTGACATCAGAATTGGCTCTGTACGTCCAGGGCCGGCGACCGCCCACAGCCCGCCCACTCTCTGCCCCCGTGTTGCCCCTTCCCCGCCCCTGTATAACTTCCCCACACAACCGGCGGGAAAGTTATACAGGGACAGGAGTCAGCACAAATAGCTGGGATGTCCATCCCCGCTATTCGTGCCTCAGAATAACCCCCAAAGTGAGCAAATGTAAGTATCAAAAATTGACACATTCCAGTTGCAAAATTAAAAATAAAATTATTTTTTCTACCTTTATTTTCTGGCCTTTTTATTTTGCTAACAGTGCTGGTTGCAGTCTCTGGTTTCTGTTTTCCTTTGTTTTAATTCTTTCCGGGTTCTCGGTCCATTTTTCATTTTTCTTTCTCCTCCTCTCTCCTTCATTTCCTCCTTGACATTTTCCTTTCAGCTTCCTTCCATTTACTTTTCTGTCTCTCCATCCACTCAGATTTAAGCTGTGCTGGTCTCTGTGTATGGATCCTGATTGCTGCAGCTCATGGGAGAGGCTGTGCCGCGTTTGTCATGGTTTTCCTGCGCTGTGGTGCTTGCTGCTCCCGGCTTGATGGTGCGGTGCTGTCTGCTTCCCTGGTGGCCTTCCTAGATGTGATTGTGGGTGCAGCTCCTCTCCCTGTGCTCTCTATGCTCATCCTGTTCACCTGTCCTATCCCCTCCCTTCTTCAGTACCTTCTCAGCCTGTCAGACACTAGACTGAAACCCACTTCCATCAAGGCACCTTAGTACACCCCTTAGTATACCTCAGTACACCCCTCGTCACAAGGTTCACAGAGGCCTCATGCACCTCCATCTCCCAATCAAGCAGCCAGCCCTAGGATGGGACCTTTATATGGTCCTCCAGCAACTCACAGGGCCCCCTCGAACCATGGAAAGCACCCACCTGAAGATCCTGGCATGGAAGAACCTTTTCTTAGTCTCTATCAAGTTGCTGCCGAGTCCGCTTCTCGGTAGCGACAGACTGGCTCTCTTTTCCATGGCAGCCGTGGCTGTGCTACTGCTAGCTATAGTCGGTCAAAACAAAATTCAAACCGACGCGGAGTCTTTCCCATCACCTCAGTGAAGGAACCCATGCAATTGCGTCCCGCCCCCAAAGGAAGTTGTTGTTCCTTCACTGAGGCGGCAAGAAGGCTCCGCACTGGTATGAAATTTGTTTAAACGGACAACCATCGCCAGCAGTAGCACAGTCGTGGCTCTAAGAAGCAGGAGCCGTGGCTGCCATAAAAAACAGAGAGCCATTTTGCTGCTGCCGAGAAGCGGACTCGGCAGCGGCAGAAACTTGTGCACTTGTGGGGTTTTTTTGTTTTTTTTACATTTCTGAAGGCGAAGTGAGGCAGCTGTTTTGGGGCATTTTTGCCGCCCTCAAAACTTTGCCGCCTGAGGCAGCCACCTCACTTCGCCTCATTATAGAGCTGCCTCTGTGGGCCACCATCACATTGTAGCAGAGTTTTATGCTGAAAGATTTCAGTATATGGGAAAAGCATTCATCTGAAATATGATAAAACAATTTGTGGTTAACAGAAATCCTAATCCACAGGGCTCATTTTTGTCTAAGGATCATGTTAGTGCTAAGGATCAGATTTTAAGCAAGTTTTGGTTAGGCTTGCCTTATTGAGAGGCCCATAAAGTTCACATATTCTTTCACTAATGTAGTATCAGGCACACAGTGGGGTTTTTTGTCAAATTAATTTGCCCTCTGAAATAAATTCAAATAGCAACTGACTCTCTCACAGGTGTTTTGCTATGAATATATTTGAAAAGGTTTTTATTATGCACTTTTGCTTCCAAGGCCAGCTTCTTTTCACATTTTCTCTTTGCCTGCCTTATCAATGCCTTGCATTTTATTTGCCAGTACTTATGCTTTATCCTGTTTTCGTCATTTGGCTCTTTTTTCCCATTTTCCGATAGATTCTCTCTTAGCTATAACAGCCTCTCTGACCTCACCTTTTAGCCAACCTTGCTGTTGTTTGGCCTTCTTTCCACCTTGTTTTAAGCATGGAATATATCTGGTCTGGGCTTCCAAGATATTATTTTTAAATAACACCCCAGGCCTGATGTAAACTCTTAACCTTTGCAATTGCTCCTTTTAGTTTTTTCTTAACCATTTTTCCACATTTCCTTGCTATCCTCCCTCCATTTGTTGTTGTTAAGTTCCATCGAGCCGATGTCAACTCATGGCGACCTTCTGGATAGTTAACCTAAATTGTGTTCGATTTTCAGTCAGACAGCTCATTGTTGATAGAGTGGCACCCATAGCTGCTGTTATTGTATCGATCCATCTCATTGCTGGCCTTCCTCTTTTGCACTGACCTTCTACCTTGCCAAGTGTGATGTCTTTCTCTAAAGATCTCTCTCTTTGCATGTGTCCAAAGTATGAAAGTCGAAGTCTTCTGAGCATCTAAAGAAAGCCTTGGTTTGACCTCCTCTAGTACTGACTGGTTTGTCACCAATTCAAAGGCATTAGATTTATTTCCTGTCCATCTTTTTCACTGTTCAACTTTCACATCCATATGATCTTATTGAAATTACCATGGCTCCCTCCTTTTATTAAATCAAATATAATCATGTTATGATCGCTATTGCTAAGTAGCCCCAAAACAGTTTTCTCTTGCACTAAAGGAATAAAGGGAACTGTTGTAGTTGTTGATATGGAAGGACAGAAAAGATAGGCCATGTGGTCTTTTTCTGTCATCACTTTTCTCTGTTTCTATGTTTCTAAATGCTGCGTTCCACTGAGGATTAGGTCTAAAATAGCATCCCCGCATGTTTGTTCCTGAATGCTGCTCCATGAAGCAGTCATTTACTTCATCTAGAAACTTTATCTCCCTAGCATATCCTGCCATGATACTGACCCAATCAATACCGGGGTAATTGAAATCACCCATTATAATTATTGTGCTGTAACTTTTGTTAGCCTCCCTGATTTCTTTGATCACTTCATCATCCATTTGTTCATTCTGCCAGGCGGTCGATAGTACACCCCCACTACCATTTTCTTCCCCCTTTTACATGGAATTTCTATCCATAGAGATTCTACAGTGTATTTTGTTTCCTGCAAAACCTTTATCCTGTTTGACTCGATGCCTTCTTTAACACACAGAACCACCTCTCTGCCAATGTGATCTACCCTATCATTGCAATATAGTTTGTAGCCTGGTATTACAGCGTCCCATTGGTTATCCTCCTTCCACCGGGACTCTGAAACGCCATTCATTACTAACCTGTCATTCATTGTTATATATTCTAACTCTCCCATCTTATTTTTTAGACTTCTGGAATTTGCACACAGGCATTTCAGTTTGTTTTTTGCTAATATTAACAATCTGGCTATTTGATGACAGAGTTAATTTGGAATCTTTCAACTCTGTCTGACCTTTACTTAAAGGCCACCTGGGTTACTTTTACCTTTATTGGAACCTCTCTAATCGGACAGACTTGACTTTGCTGTTTTGCTAGAATCCTTCAAGGATAAATCTTTCCGAATCATGCGCTCTTGGGCAACTGTTGGCTTCCCCCATTATCTAGTTTAAAAGCTGCTTTGCCATCAATGTTGCAGTCAGCACAGATGCACTTACTGCTACCTCAGTGGGTGGCGTTAAGTGCATCCGCGTCACCACCGGGGCATGCTGGAGTCCATATCAGTGCAATATCTGCTGGGCCTTGTTGTATATGCTTCTAGTAGGTAGTGCATGACTTTTGCACTTACCACACATTGATTTCTACCTGCAAAACCCTAGTGCACTTTAAAAAAAACATACCTCTTAGTCGGCTTTACCTCATATATCCACACACCACATGCTTTCTACATATATGCACATTCTCCCATAAACATCCTTCATCTTGTGTATGACATAGCAATATGTTCAGCACAATGTTTTAAATCATGTTTTCATCAAATATCAAAATCAAATGCAAGAAAGTTTCAAAAGGCTTGGTTTAATTGTACGTAACTAATGGATTTTGTTTGAGAGGTGTATTTAGTATTTAGTGATAAATTCCATAAGCAGGAAAACAGCTCTAGGTACCACTTAAAATAATTCAGATATACTGCATATACATTGAGCCCCACCAAGCACCTAAGCTTTGAGACCCTAATAAACACCTGTTTATTGGCAGTTGTAGATTGGCTCTTCAGATCCAAGGTTAAAACTGTAGACATCGGAGGCCATTGGGGTCTCCAGGAAGAGAACCTCCCCTCCTAGAGCCTACCATTCAGGGGACCCCTAATCTCCGGAAGTAGGTTGTTATTATACTGGGTGTTTGTATCAATTTGGAGATAAACTTCAAATTTCCTTGCTAGTAACGCAACCCTTTTGGGCCTTGTGTGGAATCTGATCCATTTGGTCTTATTCAAGCCCTCATCTTCAATTACTTTGGATTACCAGAATGCTCTCTTTTTCAGACCATTAAGAAGCTCCAACTTATACAAGCACACAAGGGGAAACAGGTAAAATAATTCCTTTATTGACACACTCCTACACGGCTGCGTTTCAGCGTATCCTTTCTCGGGAGGTACTCGTAGTCACTTAAACTTGCATAGTTGAGGCAATTATCCAAGAACATCATTCTCAAGGACCCCTGATCTAGAATATCTCACAAAAGTACTCATTCCATACTGCTATTCAAGCACTTCAAGATCATTGCAGCATCCTTCCCCTACAACAATACCTTTAGAGACCTTGCATGTTCACCTGTTGTAGTCATCATAGCCCCAGTTATCTAAGGGACAAAGCCTCATATATATTGTTTAAAACTGCAGTAAGACTCAGCTCTTTGCTCAAGCCTTCAGTTGAGAACAGCAGGTAGCCTGGTTACACCTGGGCTATGAATAAGAGTAAGTCTGTTTGCATCTCCCTTCCTTTCCACTGCCCCCCTCCCGCCCCACCTGTGTCTCTAAGAATAACTATGTATGATCCGAAGAAAAATAAATCCTCTTGTGTTGAGTTTGTTGCATATTTTCATTTATCTATTTCTTTTACTTTCACAATGGGCCTTTTGATGTTCTGTGAAGCACCTTGCTGTGAGGTAACAAAAGGCCGTCAAGTGAATCTCTCAAAACTATGTGTCCTTAGTTTCTGACTCGTTTCATCCAAGTAGCACCCTTCTTCACATAGTTTGCGTTGGGTCATGTAATAACGAGTCATGAATGTGAAGCTTTAGCTTTATTGTCTGCCATTCTTGTGCCAACCTTTTTATGTCAGAACCGGATGAAATATTCCTGAGTGATTACCACAACAAACCTTTCAGATGTTATTGGTCGAATAATATCATCATAGTTTCAACTAACTGAATTACTTCTCACTGACTTGGTGAAAGGCCTCTGCTACTAAGTGAAAAAAATCATGGGTTTATTCCTATTTTAGCAAAATTTAGCTAAGGGATGCAAATGAGCTGCTAACTCATTTACATCAATAGATGAATTTTAAAAGAAATATTTCATATATTCCCAGCTGTGGCAACACGTGGAAAATCTTTTTTAAAAATTAAGCCTTTTCATATTGGTAGCACAAATTTTTAAAGAAGCCACTGAATCCCAAGTGAGAGGCCCCTCATCCCTACTTGGGGTACTTTCAATCCCTGATGTCTAGTGCTCTCCCCTCCCCCCCAACCCCCAATGAGAAGCATAAGTGTTAGAAAAATTGGTCCCCTAGGACCCTACTCAAGAAGGACCGCAAGTCCGGAGTGGTCTAGTGGGCCCACAAACTGCCCCCCCCCCAGCCCCAACATGGTACATAAATGTTAGAAACACCCCCCTGTAGAACATTCACTTCATTTAGATCATGCCCCTTTCATACAAATAAAGGTTAGGACTGGATCTCCTACCTCTTGGAACCCCCACTCATCCTTGGACTTTGGGGGACCCGTGGCTACAGGAGCTTACCACTCACTCCTGCCCAGTGGTGCCACTTTTATGAAATCACTTCATACTTTAATACATGAGACCCACGGAGATGATACCTCTTGAAAGCTTGTCCCATAGATATAAACAAATCAATAACACCCCGGATGCAACGGGTCCCCCCGCCGTGCCCCGGAAGCGATATTGCCGGCTGCGGCGAAGCACCAGTCGGCATGAAGACTAGCACGCCGAAGTTTGGTGTGGAGGAGGGAGCTGCAGCTGACAAATCTGCTCCGCATGGGCTCCTGGAAGTTGGGGGAAGATCTGCAGCGGAGGAGGGGAGGATTGCTGTTCCTACCCAGGAGAATTTGGCCCTGAGGATTCATGCAGGTGCCGGCGTTTTGGTGAGACCCGAAATAGTTACATTAGATGTGCTATGGGATGCCTTGTCTGCAATGAATGACTCCCTACAAACTGTTGTTTCTTCTATGAATACTGAATTTAAGACTTTAAAGCATGATATATTAGAAGTCTCGAAGGTTCAAAAGGAACAGGAGGGGAAAATAGAAAAACTACGAAGTGACTTTGAGCAGACCCGGGAGTTTAACCTGGCCCATGTGAAAGATCGGAATGTGACTGCCAGGAGGTTGGAGTATTTGGAAAACCAAGTCTGGAAAAACAACTTGGGACTGGTTAATTTTCCTAGATCTCCTGTGCTTTCCCCTCTGGCGATGGTGCGTAGATACTTTGTGGAGGTTTTAAAAATCCCCACGGAAAATCTACCGCCGTTGACTAGAGCTCAGTATTTGTCCATGGGTGGTGGCTCTCAGGGAGGTAACAACGTTTCACAGGGGGCTCCTGGGGACCTTACGGGGTTTCTGGAGAGCTCCCTGGAGGTGGTCACTGCTCGTACTACCCTTCTTATTACTTTAGCTCTTGAGACAGATAAAGTGTTGATTCTTCGTTTGTATTTTCGGAATTTCAGTGAGCAGTTTTTGGGGTCCTATGTACGTATTTTCCCTGATTTGGCTAGAGGTACCCAGCTGAGGAGGAAAGAATTCCTGGGCTTTAAGCCCAGGGTTCCTTCCCTTGGTGGGACATTCTTGTTGAAATTTCCTTCTCGATGCTGTGTTACATATAAAGATAAATTGTATATATTCTTTGAACCCCGTCAACTCCTGGAGTTCCTGAAGGCTAGGGAGGGAATAGTTGGTGATGTGTCGTCCCTTACGGCAGACGCCTAAGTCTTACTCCGCCTGTAATTTCTCTTATTTCCTGTTTTTGATATAATGTAATTTCCTGAGGCCTCTCTCTCAATTATTTAATAGAGGGCTAATTTTGGTATTGTATTCTAATTGCCTTGTTTGTGGTCCCTTATTATGGGATTGTTAAATTTTTATTTCCTTGTTACCATTTTTCCAATCATTCAAGTTTTGTTGGCTGAATGTAATTTGAAAAACTGAATAAAAAATTAAATAAAAAATAAAAAATAAACAAATCAATAACAAGGTTTCTTCATCCTTATTCTCACTGCATTTGAAGTAATTCCATGTAAAACTCACTAGCATGCACATACATGTAGATGCTAATGGCACTAAGATTAATACTGATTTTTATTTATTTATTTATTTAACCTTTCTTATATACCGCCTTTCAGTTTTATAAAGGCGGCTTACATTGAACGCAACAACAAATTTACATAGAACGGCTAAGCACAATAATAGTTCTACATAGAACATCTAACTATACAATTGTGTATATCATAAATTAACTGTGTAGCACTTCAGTAACAACTATTTACAATATATTAGGCCTCTGTTTTGTGTATCATATGATAATGTGGGTGGGGTGATTGTCAGATGTTTTTGCGTATTAAGGCTGTGTGTCTGGTGTTGTGTTGAAATATTTTCTGAGCAGGTATGTTTTTAGTTTTTTTCAGAGGTCGGTGGGGTCCGTAGTTGCTCTTAATTGGTGTGGGAGAGAGTTCCAGAGTGACGGGCTGTATTCAAATGCTGTTTGGAAGGTTTGGGATGAACTAGTCGTGATTATTGCTGTCGAGAGAGTGTTCTGATGCTGCTTCCTCCTTGATCAAGTATCGGGCACCCTCTGGATTAGTTCTTTTAGGTATGCAGCAGACTGATTGTGCAAGGTCTTGAATTTTATTTATTTATTTATTTATTTGGCGTATATTTGTATACCGCTACTTCCAGCGATCAGCAGCGGTCTAATTGTGAATCAAGGGTGGATGTACAGTACAATTTAAGTATACAAATCTGATTGCTGGGAGGATCACACATCAACAAAATATGGTACAGGTTGTGAATCAAGGGTGGATGTAAAATACAATTTAAGTATGTCATCATTATTGATTTGTATTTTATTGTAATTGTAGTGCACAAAAAATCAGAAGGGGAACAAACAAGAGCATTGAGATTACTGTGCTTTATTATATCAGACTAAGATTTGTTCTGAAGCATTAGGTGGTGATGTGACTTGGAAGATTTCATTAGTTAGACCACTGCTAAAAGTTTTTGAAGAAACATGGTTTGTTTCAGTGATTTCTCTTTGAGATATACACATTAGATGTGCATAATACTTTTAACATTTGTAGGTTTGTCTTGGATCTTGAAAGGGTTTTTTTACCTTTGATGAAAGCTGAAACACGGCTGTGTTGGGTCCGATTAAATTAATTCATCCTTTTATTATTGTTCTCCAGACTCCTTTCTTTCCCTGCTGTGTTTGTTTTTTCTTAGTTTTTTCAGACAAGACAAATGCAATGCATCCATTTCACTTGGGTTTTAGGCTGGGACACAACACAGAAACTTTGCTTGTAGCACTTCTAAAGAGAGTTTGGCTTCATCATGATCATTTATTTATTTATTTACATTCTCTTATATACCGCGCTATTCTGCATCAGTGCGGTTTACATTGAACAAACTGAAATTACATTGAACAGGGCATTATAACTTGGAGATAACTATTTTACAGGGAACATGGGCTATGGAGGGTTAAGTGGCTTGCCCAAGACCACAAGGAGCACCTGTGGGACTAGAAACCCCAGTCCTTCCGGCCCAAGGTTGCTGTCCTCTAGTGGGATTTGAACCCCAGACCTTCCAGCCTGAAGTACCTTGCCCCAACCACTAGGCCACTCCTCCACTCCAAGGAAGGACTTTATTTTGGTTTCCCTTGACTTAAGCACAGTGTTTGACCTTTTGGACCATCAGATATTGCTATGCGCACTTGCATCTCTGGGCCTGTCTGGCATTGTTTTAGCTCGATTCAGATCTTGGCCTAGTAGTTAGAACAGCATCCACTCCTTAGTCACCTCCCATCTAGACTATTGTAACCTACTTCCCTACTGGTCTCCCTCTGAATCATCTCTCCTCCCTTCAATCTGTTCAACACTCTGCTGTGCAGCTAATCTTCAGCCAGCCCTGTCATGCTCATATTACCCCTCTTCTCAAGTCACTTCATTGGCTCCCTATCTGTTTCTGCATCCAAATCAAACTTCTCCTGCTGACCAATAAGTGCATTCACTCTATAGCTCCTCACTACCTGTCCTCTCTTATCTTTCCCTACACCCCTCCTTGGGAATTCTGTTCTTCTGGCAAATCACTTCTACCTGTGCCCTCTCTTCTATTGCTAACTCTAGACATTGTTCATTTCACCTTACTGCTCCTTATGCCTGAAACAAGCTACCTGAGTCTGTACTTTGGGCGTCTTCTCTGGCTCTTCTCAAATCCAAGGTAAAAGGAAAAGGAGACCCTATGGCTTTCGAAAGAAGTAGCTGAAAAGGTGAAGAAAAAGAAGGAGGCCTTCATGAAATACAAGCGATCACAGAGAGAGGAAGACAGGCATCTATATTTAGAAAAAAACTGAGAGAAGCTAGCAAAGTAGTCAGGAAAGCAAAGATTCAAAAAGACGTGGAAATAGCCAATGTAATAAAATGGGGGGATAAGACATTTTTCAGATATGTTAGTGAGAAGAGGAAGGGCAAAAGTGGTATTGTCAGACTCAAGGGTGAAGGGGAGGAATATGTAGAAGCTGATGAGGATAAAGCGGAATTGCTTAACAAATATTTCTGTTCTGTGTTCACAGATGAAGAAACAGGAGCAGGACCTCAGAAAACACCCACAAACAGGAACAGAAGCGAGGGGCATCTTGAACAATTTTCAGAAGACTGTGTTCGTGAGAAACTAGCTCAACTTAAAGTAGACAAAGCGATGGGACCAGATGAGATACACCCTAGAAAACTGAGGGAACCTGGGGACGTTCTAGCAGCTCCAAAGCCTGACCTTTTCAATGCCTCGTTGGAGTCGGGAGTGGTGCCAAAGGACTGGAGAGAGGCTCATGTGGTGCCTTTACACAAAAGCGGAAGTAAGGATGTGGTTGAAAACTACAGGCCGGTTAGTTTAAATTCAGGTGGTGAGTAAATTATTGGAAACGCTGCTGAAAGAGAAAAAAAAGTGAGGTTTCTGGCGTCCAGCGGATTACAGATTCTGAGGCAGCATGGATTCACCAGAGGCAGGTCTTGTCAGACAAATCTGATTGATTTCTTTGGCTGGGTGACCAGCAAGTTGGACTGAGGGAGAGCCCTAGATGTGGTGTATTTAGATTTCAAAAAAGCCTTTGACACCGTTCCTCACAGGCGACTTATAAACAAATTGAGCACCCTAGGGATGGACCCTAAAGTTACTGCTTGGGTTAGAAATTGGTTGAGTGGGAGCCGACAAAGAGTGCAGGTAAAATGGAGCTCATTCTGAGGAGAAGGAAGTTACCAGTGGTATGCCCCAGGGATCTGTCCTTGGTCCGATTCTTTTTAACATCTTTGTTAGTGATATAGCGGAAGGGCTGTCGGGTAAGGTTTGCCTCTTTGCGGATGATACCAAAATCTGCAATAGAGTAGACACCCAGGAAGGTGTAGATAACATGAGGAGGGATCTAGCTAAGCTTGAAGAATGGTTTAGAATTTGGCAGCTGGGATTTAATGTTAAAAAATGCAAGGTCATGCATTTGGGCTGCAGCAATCCAAGGGAGCAATATAGTATAGGGGGTGAAGTACTTTGTCCACTAAAGAAGAGCTGAACCTAGGCGTGGTTGTGTCTGATGATCTTAAAGTAGCTAAAGAGGTAGAAAAGGCAACAGCAAAAGCTAGAAGAATGCTTGGGTGCATACGGAGAGGAATGGCTAGCAGAAAACAGGAGGTGATAGTGCCTCTGTATTAGTCTTTGGTACGACCTCATTTGGAGTATTGTGTGCAATTCTGGAGACCGCACCTTCAAAAGGATATAAACAGGATGGAGTCAGTACAGAGGGTGGCTACTAAAATGGTTAGTGGTCTTCATTATAAAGCATATGAGGACAGACTTAGGGATCTTAATATGTACACCTTAGAGGAAAGGCGGGATAGAGGTGATATGATTGAGATGTTTAAATACCTCCGTGGCATAAATGTTCAGGGGGAGAGCCACTTTCGATTGAAAACAAGTTCTGCTATGAGGGGACATGGGTTGAGGGTGAAAGGGGATAGATTCAGGAGTGATATACGGAAATATTTCTTTATGGAAAGAGTGGTGGATCCATGGAATAATCTCCCAGTGGAGGTGGTAGAGACAAGGACAGTATTTGAATTCAAAAAAGCATGGGACAAACACAGAGGATCTCTAAAGGAAAAAAGGGGACTGTTGTAGTTGTCGATATGGAAGGACAGACTAGATAGGCCATGTGGTCTTTTTCTGTCGTCATTTTTCTATGTTTCTATAATACAATGAACTATTTACATGACAGCTAGGCACTAATACTGAAGTACCATGGAAGCTGGGTCTGAACTATATACATGCTATATTGACAACAGAGCAGAAAATATAGGTTTTATTCATACCTGAGTGGGGGTGGGGGTCATAGATAATGGAGGGATAAGACAGAGGGGAGGTTGATGAGAAGAGTAGGATTTTAAGTAATTTGCGAAAGTCCTGTAGGTCTTTAGTTGATCTGATAGAGTCGGGGAGAGAGTTCCACAGAGAAGGGGCAGAGTGTCTGAAGGTTCTGTTGCTTGTGGATTTCTTGGTTTTCCTTACCGAGGATGGTATGGCTAGGAGGTCTTTTGTACATTTTCTTCTGTTCCTGATGTCAGCTTGTGGATGGACCAGTGTGGCAAGATAGGAGGGTGAAATATTATTGTGGAGTTTAAAGGTTGTGACTAATATAGATGATGTTTGTGTTTCCCTGTTTTTAAATTTCTAATGATTGTAAATCACCTTCCTGTTTATCTCATGAAAGATGATTCATTAGGAGGCCCTTTTGATAAGTGTTGCTAACTGGATAACGTATTTTATAGTGTGCAGTGACTAGTTGCGGTGAATGCCAATGCGTAGGCATGCCACTTACTGATGTCAAACCGCACATTAACTGGCACTCCTGGGTTAGTGTGGAGAGCACATTAGCATGTGAGTACACATAACATGGCAATTAGCATGGGTGCACCCTAACGACACTTCTATGGATATTGTTACGTGCAATCACATTACATGTGGCGCACATGAAGGTACTCAAGTCACATATTAGTTGCTGGGAACATGCTGGTCACATCCCTGACAGCTAATGCTGAGGCTTTGTGCTTTTGGGGTAGAGAAAAGTCAGTTTTGGAATGCATTGACACACATCCACCTTCTCTGTTGCCCCTCCAGTGGAATTTTGGACATTTTGACTTGGATGTCCCAGATGGTACCTAAACAGCCTTTCTAAAATGCTCTTTTATGTGTATCTTCTCTGTATTAACACTATGGGAAAATGCTCGGAACACCTTCGAAAGTTAACACCGAGGTTTTGCAATCACCATGCGGTGAATGTAAAACTTTACCGCAAGTTAGTAAATAGACTCCTACATGTGTAGTAGCACAGCTGTCAAGAAGACCTGTATTCTGCTGCCTGCAACAGTGAGCTTTCATTTCCTACTAATCTCACTGGTTTCACTTGTTTGGCTTGATCTAGGGCCACTGTTGATGGGAAAAGGAAGATGACCTTAAAGTCACTATGATCCCAGATGAAAATCAGTTCACTTGGAATAATTCCATCTGCTATTTACACTTGTTCCAAACATATTTGCTTTGCAGACTTAACTTTTGAAGGAATTCTTGTTGCATCTCTGATGCTCTTTCCCTTAAAACAGATTTTCATCCATTCTCTAAAGAGACCCAAGAATAAAAGTCTTGCAGCAATGATCACATTTTTCTAACGCTACCACTAAAGACAGAAGGCAGCAACGACTCCTCGGCAAAAAATGTCTTCTCAAAATGTATATACATTTCCACTCCCCTCCAAAAAAATGTGCTATATTTTTTATCTTATAGCATTTTTTGTCCTATTTTTAAATTTGAGCATTTTTCTTTTTTTGGTTAGTCCAATGAAAGTTCAGTATTATATATCAATTCATTACAATGTTTCAGGAAGCTCTAATTGAAGAAGGCATGGATGGGATAGGAAATTTATGCCAATTATCCCTGCACATAATATTTATTCTTACTTTTCAAAAACATCAGAATTCAGTGTTGTTCAGGTATTCTTTTCACAAGGAAAGCTCGGGAACCTTTTTATTAAAGGGAGCTATGATTTTGCACCTAATGCACGGATAGTATGAACATTTACGTGTGTTAGGTGCAAAGCATCCGCATTAACCTCTGGTGGTGAGGACAGCATGTTCCCAGCAGTTAACGTGTGGCACTGTACTCTAACACGGGCGCTAATACTGTGGTTGTACTTATCCCGGAGGAGGAAATTGCACTCACGCTAATTGCAACATTTTTAGGTAACATGCGACATGTGCCCCCGTGTTACCTGCAATGTGCTCACTGTGCCCACTCTCTGCCCCTAACCCACCATTCACCACCCCGATGTGTGAAATGCAGTAACTGTCCTGTCCTCATGCTAACAGTTACTGCAGACCCAAGCGCATGGTCACCATATACCCAAACCTGCACTAACTGCATAGTGCATTTTAGTCAAAAGTCCCCTCAAATTTTTTTAAAAAATCCCCACCCCAAGCACTTATTTTATGAAAACACTGACTGAACAAAAACATATTCAATAGTGAAATATGAAGTTACCTTTTCCCGTCTGACTTCCTAGTATACACCCCTGCCCTCGCCCCCCGCTCTCCTTTGCTCACTCACATAATGTACATGTCTTTGCCTCTTTGTTACAAGAATTTGGATCTTGGCTCGCCTGATCTCCCTTGTGTTTCCTTACCATTCCCCCTAGCTGCATCCAATGTCTACAGCTACTGTGTTGTCTGCCTTTACTAGACTGTAAGCTCCAATGAGCAGGGACCGTCTTTAACATGTGTCTGTGCAGCACTGTGAACGCCTTATAACACTATTCAAATGCTCAGTAGTAATAAGAATTTTGAAGTTCAATGATTATTTTTCCTTCCAAGTTTACCACCTTGTTCCATGTAATAGTTTTGCTGATCTGTTAATTTTGTAAAGCTCTTGGGCTCTGAGATAAAGTGGTATAATAGTGAAATAAATAGTAACCTGCTATCTTTTTAGAAATTAGACAAATAACAGGTAATTTTTTTAACAGAAAACTTATGCAGGAAGTCCAAAAAGGTTCCCATTCTGAGGGTCATTTTGTAACAGGGCACCTAGAATTAGAGAGTAAGCAGGTGCCTATTTTATGGGACATTTATACCTGCTCTCCAACGAGACTGGGACCCTGTCTAGGCTCAGCAGTAAAGTCTATGCCATTGTGAATACGCACACTTTTCTGCTGATTGGGATTTTAACAGGCTTCTTACATGTGAAAAAGATTTTAGAATGTTTTCCCTATAAGCCTTTTCTATAAAGGCCAATCAAGCCAGCATCTAAATCAAAAATCAGGAGAATACTAAAAACCTTATCAATTAATATCCTGTCAAAACAGTACATCTTAAATACTATGGGATCATCAAAACTGGGAACACACTGACTGTGAAAATATAAAATAAAATAATTACAATACTAAAAACAGATATAATAAAAACAAACACAAAATACATTTAAAAAATTCCTAGACCCAAATCAAGAAAACATATTTAAAAAACTAAGGTTTTGAGATACCAACGGAACTGCAAATAACTGTTCATGTCTCTCAAGGTTTAAGAAATTTTATTCCATGGAACAGGGGTAACCCTGAAATACAACTATGCTGAATCTTTATATGGGGGGGAAAAAACCCTTTGGCCCCACAGGTGTTGGTGCTTCTGCTTGATTGGGGCAGGTCACACAGCAAGCCTGCTCCAAGTTGCAAAAGATATGCAATGAGAGATCACTCTTAGCAAAGATTTAGGTATGTGGAGGCCAATTCTGAAATGGGGATGTCCGAGCTGTCCGGATATCCAAAATCTGGACGGCCCAGAACTGGCCCCAATTCTGCACACGCGGGAGCTAGCCGGGGCACTTGGATGGCCCAGACATGCCCCGATTCAGTTCTGCTGCACATATGACCCCTCCCCCCCCCCCCCATCTAGGCCGCCCTATGCTCCTTCATAGAGCCTCGGTGCTGTGGAGTCCTCTCGCCATGCAGGAGCCCCACTGCCCTGCATAAAAGAGCTTTTCTCCGCTGCCTGATCCCCAGAGGGGCCTGCCAAGGTGGGGATCAGATGGTGGGGAAACCCATGCTGCCACTCATCTGTTGTCGGGGTGCCCTCAGTGGCTGGCCAGAAACATCAGGGAGACTTATTCCACCTCCAAGGTGGAATAAGTTCCCTGTGTATCCTTGCCCCGTCCCCCCTCCCCCTGGATGTACAGGGCTGCGACCGGAATCAGCCCTGTACATCTGGGGTCAGGGTCCCACCTCCACCCCGCCTCCTCCCACCCCCGTCCAGAGCTCTCTGCACATCTCCTCTGTACGTGCGGGGAGCTTTGGGCTGGGAATCGGGAAGAAGCGTTTGGCAGGGGATGTATGTCCAAACTGGACGCACATCCCCACTAAACGTGGTTCAGAATGACCCCCATAAACTACATCCTTTGTCAGAAAATATACTGAAGTTGAGGACATTGTCTATTTCCTTTCGAACACAGCATCTGCATATTTATTGGGGTAAGGAGGTCATGCGGAAAAGGGGCATTTCTAAAACTGCACAACTGTATACATGCCTGTACCATAAGTACAGTAACATGTGCTGATATGCATTCGCAAGGGTGGAGCTGAGGTGTAATCCGTGATGTACAAAGCAGGAGCCTGCACACACAGAGTGTCAGCACCTTTATACCAGCAGCCTGCACACACAGAGTGTCAGCACCTTTATACCAGCAGCCTGCACACACAGAGTTTCAGCACCTTTATACCAGCAGCCTGCACACAGAGTGTCAGCACCTTTATACCAGCAGCCTGCACACAGAGTGTCAGCACCTTTATACCAGCAGCCTGCACACAGAGTGTCAGCACCTTTATACCAGCAGCCTGCACACACAGAGTGTCAGCACCTTTATACCAGCAGCCTGCACACAGAGTGTCAGCACCTTTATACCAGCAGCCTGCACACACAGAGTGTCATCACCTTTATACCAGCAGCCTGCACACAGAGTGTCAGCACCTTTATACCAGCAGCCTGCACACAGAGTGTCATCACCTTTATACCAGCAGCCTGCACACAGAGTGTCATCACCTTTATACCTGCAGCCTGCACACAGAGTGTCAGCACCTTTATACCAGCAGCCTGCACACAGAGTGTCAGCACCTTTATACCAGCAGCCTGCACACAGAGTGTCATCACCTTTATACCAGCAGCCTGCACACAGAGTGTCATCACCTTTATACCAGCAGCCTGCACACAGAGTGTCAGCACCTTTATACCAGCAGCCTGCACACAGTGTCATCACCTTTATACCAGCAGCCTGCACACAGAGTGTCATCACCTTTATACCAGCAGCCTGCACACAGAGTGTCAGCACCTTTATACCAGCAGCCTGCACACAGAGTGTCAGCACCTTTATACCAGCAGCCTGCACACACAGAGTGTCAGCACCTTTATACCAGCAGCCTGCACACAGAGTGTCATCACCTTTATACCAGCAGCCTGCACACAGAGTGTCAGCACCTTTATACCAGCAGCCTGCACACAGAGTGTCAGCACCTTTATACCTTTCTGACAGCAGGAGTACGCTTGTCTCTCTGAATTGGCATGCGACTGGGCCTGATTCACGGTTCCTATTTTATTTTATTTTTTTTTTTAATATAGGATTTTTAGTCAAATTACAATAACCGAAAAAACATAGGTCAATCAAGCAATGCAACAAGAGATATAATAATAACTCTTACATCATATGAAAGGAAAATATCATGATAAAGTCCACATCATGGAGCCAACTATACTTAATATCAAAAGTAATAGAAACAAAGAAGAAAAAAGGGACATAATGCCCCAATTTAGGAGGCCAACTAATTAATCACTGGTCCGCTCTAAACACTTGTTTTTATCAGCCACAAATCTTTCCAGGTGGAGCACTTCAGTAAATACATATGAGGCATCACCAAAACCAATAATGCATTTACAAGGAAAACGAAGGAAAAAGGAAGCACCCAGGGCCAAGACCTGAGGCTTCAATTTTAAAAATTGTCTCCTACGTAATTGGGTGCTACGTGCAACGTCGGGGAAGATATTGACTCGCTGGCCAGAAAATTTAGTCATTTTCACCTTAAAAAAAGCACGAAGAATACGTTGCTTAGCCTCAATCGAGGGAAAAGTGACTAATAAAGTGGCCCGCGTGTTGATATTATCCTGCGAATCCTCTTAAAAGACTGTGAGATTATCCAATGGAGCGACTATCTCATCAAGTTGACCCTCTACAGTATTAACTTGCTTAACTGATGGGGGAATATAATATATAGAGGAAATTTGTATGACATCTGATATGGCCAAAACCTCTTTCATAAATTTATCTAAGAGAATTCTATGTGAAAGCAATGGTGAATAGGGAAAATTAAGGAAACGCAAATTACAAGATCTAAAGGAATTCTCCAAGGCTTCCACCTTATTATGTAATATCAACGAGTCCTTAATCCCGGAAACACTTGAGGCATGTAAGGGGAGAACCTGGGATTCCAATGCCGTGACAGCCAAATCAACAGTAGTTATTTTCTCATCGAGCTGCCGCATTGCTGCAGTAGCTTCTTGAGAAAAAACGCACAAGGAATTTACAGAAGTAGATACTTTGTTATCTATTGATTTTAGAGCACTCCATAAATCTCGCATAGTTATTTCCACATCTGATGGAACAGTAGGGAACTCAAGAGAATGGCCACCCTCTGTAAACAACACAGGAGTTGGTAACTTAACAGAAATTACATCTCTTACCATGATAGATGAATGAATAGAATGGCCAGAGATATTACCAGGAACCGGACATAAAGGAGGCGATCTTCCTCCGGAACTCAGTGACACCCCTTCCGGGGAGGATTGAGCAACAGGCACGGGAGCAAAATCCACGGTTCCTATTTTAAATTAAGGCACATAAGTGCCTAGGATGCCTCTATTAAATAACCCTGAAATAGGCACACATATCACATTTTTAGGTGCCCATTTACATGTGTTTCTTGGAGGGCACAGAGGGAGTTCGGTCTGGATCACAGTTGTCCTATTTACAACTTTGGTCACAAAAGATTTCTTGGCAAGTGATGCTTGTTTCTGAGCCAATGATTCCATCTGCAATTACAGTAAGCTTCAGTGACCATTATTCTTCATATTATAGCTTTATTTGAAATTTTAAAAGACATGACAGAACTTTTTTTTTTGGTTAACATGGAGCCCAATTCAGTTAGGAGAACATCTGAACTGTCTGGACATCCCCGAGGAAGATGGGCCCATTTGGACCCAATTCTGGACCGTGAAAACAAAACATTCCCGCGTTGCACAGAATTGGGCCTGTGGATAGCCCAGTATGCCCCTGCCGCCTGAAGGAACATCCTCCCCACAGGTACCCCCGACTCCGGTCCCGCCTTTCCCCGCCACATGATCCATGGCTGGCCTGCTGGGGCCTGGATTGGGTGGCGGGGAACCCCTGCACCCAGCCCCGGCCCTGGGGGGGGGGGGATCCCCGGGCCCGATCTCCAGATTTGTGCTGCTTATTCTACCTTTGAGGTGGAATAAGCAGCATTTTGCCTTTGACTCAGCAGGACGTACAAGGTTGTGACCTGAATCGGCCCTGTACGTTCTGCCGGGCTGGCCCGCCCCTGCTCCGCCCCGATCTCGCCCCCTCCTGTCCCCTGCCTGCTCTTCCCATCCTCATGCTCAGGCCGGATGGGGAGAGTTGGAAGGGGAAATCAGGCCCGGATGGGACATGCAGCCCTGCAACCCACATTCCAGAATCGGGGCCATATTAAATTATTAGGTCTGATGATTCCTTAATTTCTTTTGCCCTTTCAATATATTCATTTAGACAAAGAAAGCAGCAATCTTAGCACTGGTCCGCATTTTCTAGTTACTGTATACAATAGAAAACAGAGGTACAAGCAGCATATAAATACATCAACTAGGAATAATAGCAATATAGAGGCCTGTTTACTGAAGTGCTCGAAGTGTTTGCAGCAAGGGGTAACTGCGAAGCCTGTGCAGTAAATGCAGGAGGATTGCTCAGCATCTCCCTGCATTTAGTGCACTAGACAAACCCTTCATGTTACGTGCCCCGGCCGACAGCACAGAAGCAGGGAACGTGGGCTCAGCAGCACAAAGGCAAGCGGCAGTGGCAACGATGCTGGCCCTCCTGTTCCTATCCCCCACTCAATGAAAAGGCCCCCCCTGAGCACAACTCTTCTCCCCCAAGAATCCCTCCACCAAGCTGACCCCTCCATCAAAACCTTCCTGGCTTATCACAAACCTCCCCCCCCCCCCCTTCCTGGTCTTCTTCCAGAAAGCACAGGAAATGTCCATTAAAGATCCCTCTGAACTCCCACACACAGTGCCCAACTCTGAACTTCCCTTCTCCCACCAAAGTCCCCTCTGGGTCCTACCTGGGCAATGCCTGGTCCCTAGTGGTCTATGGGGTAGGGCCAGTGCCCCTATGTTCCTGCCCCAGCTGGCAAGGCATCCAAAATGGCAGTCACCACCCTTAGCAATAGTCTCCCGGCACTAGTACTAAAATCAATCTCTAGTGGTAAAACAGGACTACTGCTCGCAGTGAAGGCCATCATTTTGGATGCCTCACCAGCCAGGGCAGGAATGGAAGGGGATCATTCCTGCCTTGAAGACCACTAGGAACTGGTGATGCACCAAGAGTAAGGGAAGGGTCAGAGTTGGGCATTGTGTGCAGGATGGTCTGTTTAGGAGGTGGTCCAGGGGCAATTTTAATGGGCATTTATTTTGCTTTCTGGAGGGAGGCATGGAAGGAGGGGGGGTTGTGATCAACCTACGGTGTCCTGATGGAGGGTTCAGATTGGTAGAGGGATACTTGATGGTGGTTGTGCTTGGTGGGATTGTGCCATGGGGAAAGATTGGAGTGGGGTGTCTATAACTGGGGGGTTGTGGTCAGGGGATATCTGGAGGGGTGACACCATGGCTGCCATAATTTGCCTGCCACACTGCAGGACTGCTGGTAATGTGCCTTCACTTAACACTACCACTTGAGGTGGTCTTATGCAGCAATGTTGTCAGCACTCGTGATAGCTAGTGTGTGGCAACATCCCCCATGCCCACTCTCCGCCCTTATCCTTCCCCACTATCTGAAAGCAATTAGCATGGGATCTTTACTGCACTGACTGCTTTTAGCACATGGTAGGTAGCAGGTCACCACGAGGCTGCACTAATGATTAACACCTGCTAAAATGCACGCTAGCTGATATCACACCTTAGTAAACATGTCCCACACACTGTCCATACACTTGAAAGACCAAGCAACAATACAAGCTTCCAGCACTCTGAAGAATTTGTAGTTTCATTTAATATTAATTCAATTTATTATGAATCACTGATATCTACAATCAGGTTGTTTCATCAAAATATCCATTTGATCCCGTTTTCAAATCCAAAGCCTTGTTTTTCAGCATGAAATGATTAACCTGTGCTAGACTACGGTGTTAGTTCTGCTTTGGGTAAACTGTGCCCATAATACATAAGAAGCACATTCTGGGAATAATTCATTCAATACATTGCTCATTCTCTTCCATCCCACTGGCCTCTCCCTGGGGACAGCTACACGAACGGGGAAAAAATCTACAAGAAACAACTGGAATATTTCAGATATTTGGATTGCAAAGGATTGTCAACAGAGTCCACATGCTTCCCCCAACTGCTGCAAGTCAGAATTTGGTAGTTCTTCTGTTACCTTTAAATACACAAAATATTTTGACCAGCGGAAAGTTTTTGTACTTGCTTAGGTCACTTTTGGAGGGTCAAGAAACTTGTTTGGCTCTCATTTTTGGCAAATAAAGACATACAGGTGTTAATGTTTTAGCTATCATGATATGCTGTTTGTCTTTACGTGACACATCATAATCTCACATTTGTACAACAGAAGCAAACTGAAATTCAATGGATTTTGCCAAAGGCAACAACTGGATAAGGTCACACTCAAGTAGAAAATCCACTTGAAATATAATTGTGAAAAGGAATTGTTAAAATACAGAGTACCAGCAAACTTGTGCATTTCATTACGTGTAACAAAAGAAACTGGGACTGAGCCCTGCTTTTTGGATAACGTCACTTGTTACTGAGGCTGATGTATGATGAGGAGAATGATAAATAGTGCAGTGGTTATTATCTCTTCACTCAAGCTCTTTGAATTACAGCAGACTAATGCTGATCACTGTTTCCATTTAGCAGACAATATGTTCTTTATGTGAAGCAGTATCTCTGGACCAGCCCGGTAGTACAGGGCCATGCTATGCACCTTCATTCAGATCCTCAGATTGGGTCGTCTGGAGATACTCGGGGGGTTATGATCATGGCTAATATATGAGGCCCACCAGCCGCAGACGTGGTTGAAGTTATTGGCGCCCTGTGCAAACCGTAAGCCTTATGCCATTGAAGGCTGTCAGAATGTATTGTTTAGCTCTGAATGCCTTGTTCTGTCCTGTCCCCCAGAAGCTGCTGACCTAGGTGACTGCCTGCTTTATCTGGTGCTTGGGCCGGCCCTTGATGCCTAGGGGGCAAGTTTAGAAGTAACGAGAACGTACAACAGAATTTCATCGGCTCAGGTAGGCAGTTATAAAATTGCAGTGCTGTATACAAGGATAAAAGTGCGCACTAAGATAACACGGTCCCTTCTTTATGTAGTGTACATATGGGCAACAGTCTCTGGGGCTGCGTGTGTGTTATAAAATACGTGCAGTAACGTAAACTAGAACAGAAACATTGTGCGAGTGTCAGAGCGGGTATAGATGTCTGTACTTAGTTTCTGGAGGGGGAAGGGGCACAAGACAATTTTATGAAGAGAGGCACAAAAGTTACCTTTATAAAATAAACCTTAGAATAATCTGTTACAGTGAACCAAAATACCAAACATACACCGCAAATGTTCATTGATTTAGCCCCCCAAAATTTCCAATTAGGTTTCCAATGGATTTTCAAAATGGGAGCACACTAATATGTAAATGATGAAACAGCATGAAATCTCCACCCAGTTTATCATCCATCCAATGATATTTTCATAAAAATATTATTTCTTTTTATCTCTCCATTTTTTGGCTATTTATTAAATAGCATCAATTACTTCCAGGAGAAAGTTTTTTCAGTTTTAGTCCATCCACCAATTCATATATAAAGCATCAAAAAAGCTTTTTTAAATTCATAAACAACATTTTTACATTATACAAAACCACCCATTGAATCATCGCGGCCTTTTTACTAAAGTGCAGTCGTTTTTTTGCTCCTAATGTGCGCTTTGAGTCAAAAATCAACATGCATTAGGTGCCAGCGCACAGCGGTAATTACCAAGGGTGTGGGCAATGTCTGCCCAACACCTAACGCTCAGAAATTGGAAGACAATGAACAGTACCATGTTTATGTTATTAATCATTGATCCCTCCCTGCATAAGGGCTCCACATCCCAGTTATAGCAATGTACCATCTTAGATTAAGAGAGATGTTTAACGTTAATGTTAATGTACATATGTTCTAATAGTTTAACGTTCTAATAATTTACTGTTTAAATATTATACTGTTACCTGTACCTAGTTCACCTGTTCTATGTTCTATGTAAAATGACTTGGTATGATACTACCCATACCATATAACATAATGTTCATTGTAAACCGCACTTGATACTTGTGAAAGAGCGGTATAGAAATAATTGTTAAATAAATAAATAAATAAATAATGTTTGAATATGCTAATAAGTTTGTTGTAAAACCATGTATGCTATCTGTAAACTGCTTTGACTTTAAGATAAAGTGGTACATAGACAAAGTTAAATAAATAATAATAAAAATAAATATGCCTCAGCCTTTGGCAATCATGACCGATGCACCTAAAGCCACTTCTTCAGGTGGTGGTAGGTGTACCCTGTAGCACTGAAGACAAACCCCCTTGGTAGCAGCAGCGAACTGATACAATCCGGGCCTTCTTAGGGCAGTCCTAAGATCCATGCACAGTATAGCACACAATCCTGTTGCTTCAAGTTCAGTCCCCTAGGCTTCTTGAGCTGCCAGACTGGGAGTGGCCCTTCCTTCTCCCCACTCACGGCAGGCGAATGGGCAGACAGAGCCCCATGAGCAGCAGCTCTATCACCAGCATACTGGGGTTCAATAGCAGAGCTAGAAGCTGGCCACTAGTTCCAATCTCTCCAGTACACAACACAAATTTATAACAAAAACAATTAATACTGCCTCTCAAATCAGTTCAGTTCAACACAAAGTCTTTCATGGAATACACTATAAAGCTGAGGTGCACAGTTAGAAGCTTTGCAGCTGCTCCACCCTTCCTCCCTTCAGGTTCACTTAATCCTTGGCAGAACCTGCCCCAGGGCTAGAGCTTCCAGTGTTCCATCCCTTGTGCCTCCATGGGTTCAGGATTCTCCTTCTCTTCACAGGGCTTGTCCTCTCTGTCAGGATAGATTTCTTCCTTACTTGGGAATTGTGGGAGTTTTTCTAGGCCCAAACTACCTGAGCCCTCTCTGCCTCTTTCTAGATCCAAGGAGTTGTTCCTGGTGAGCCAGGGAAACTCATCCAGAGCAGAATCCCGAGATGGAAAAACGGATTGGACCTGTTCCCTCCTAACAGGAATAGAGTTGGTGTGGGCCTTCCCTTTAAGGATCCAGGCCGGGTCTTCCCTATGCTTGTTACCTCTAGGTTGCCTGTAAGGCTGCAAGGGAGCTATCACTATCCCAAATCCATGGTCCTCCTAGCTCTGCAGGGACTGATCACTACAACCCGCACTACTGCAACATTGGTGATTAATGCACACTACTGATGCATGCTAACCATAATGTGCAGTCAACTTCACTCTCCCCTCAACTCTGCCCAGACCCAACACATTTATTTATTTAGCAATTTTTATATATACCACTTTATCTCAGAGCCAAAGCAGTTTACAGATTAAGTGAACAACAAACTGTTACATAGACCGGCACAAACTAGAACTTGGAAGGTTGAACAGATATCTTGAACTCTGAGATTAATACGAGAGAAGGGTAGAATTATTTACGAGTATATTACATAGAGAGAGAATGAGTATCCAGAATGCAGGGCGATAGGGAGGGTTCGCTAGGGAGAGGAAGGGATTGCGAAGGGAGGTGTAAGAAGGGAGAAGGAGTTTCTAGTTCCACTGTCAACGTGCTCATTGAAAAGATGAGTCTTAAGATCCTTGTGGAAACTCTTTAGGTTGGAGATGGTTCATATGCTCTCGGGGAGCCTACTCCAAATGAATGGTGCATAAAACAAGAAGCCCAGTTAGAGGTGGTCTGGCTTCTCCTCATTCTTAGAGAGGGGACATTGGAGTGGAGGAGTGGCCTAGTGGTTGGGGCAAGGTACTTCAGGCCAGAAGGTTAGGGGTTCAAATCCCACTAGAGGACAGCAACCTTGGGCCAGAAGGACTCCACTCCAACAGTTAACATGTGCTGAAAAGCACATTAACTGTACAACACACTTTAGTGAAAGGACCCCATTATAGAAATAGATCTTTGTCCAAACATGCTAAACCAGTCATGATTTCATATTTAAATCAGGTCTGCGTTAAAGAATTCAACATACCATTCATTCTTCTGAACAAATTCATTCACTTATAGATTCAGGAGGGTAATTACAAACCATCTAGGAATGGGAGATGTTGCCAACCTGCGCTAATTGTTGGGGCATTCCTGTAAGTGCCGTTTGGTTAGAGTAATGGGAAGCACCTCCGTTACTAAGGGGATTATTTTAGAAGCCTATTTCATATTTTGTACGAGGACCCACTGGCACCTAAACTCGCTAAGGACATCCACATGCAAACAGCCATTTTAGAAAGACCTCATTTTGTATGTTTCCACGTCAATCACGGTAAAGTTACAGGGGGGTATCAGGGGTGTGTCAGAGGTGCTGTTTGGGCAGCACAAAAAGACACACATGCGTCCCCGATTTCACATAGGAGGTGCACATTTAAGGCCACAATCAGTCACATCCAAATTTACATCTGCTCCCTGACATGAACAGTCCTTAACCGCGGGAGTCGCTAACCTGTGGTACCGAGTTGCTGCAAACTAGTGACTCCCCGCAGTAAACTAAGCTGCTGTAAAATATCAGATTTTACCGCAGCTTAGTAACTACCCCCCAAAATGTTTTTTTCATACCTAAATAACCAACAAAGAGTAACCCCCCTTTATTATTTGATCTAGACCAGTTCTCAGCTCTCCTGTCTGCTTATAATCTGATAGAAAATAATGATTTACAGTCGTCTTTATGAAGAAACTCATTTCGGTATTTTTCATTTGCTTAATGTTTTACTATTATTTTGTATGTCATTTACTAATAGCGTGCACTAACCTCAGAGTGATACACCTTATTTACCGCAAGGCCCTGTCATAAATAAGATGCATTAACAGCATTAGCATGAGCTGGTAGTAAAAGACCCTCTCCATATTTTTTTCTAAGTGTAGGAGGGGTTTTTGTGCTTCGTTCCACTCAGTGTGCCTTTATTTTTACTTTATGATTTGGGCCCCCTTCCTCTTGATTTCCAGTGGACTTACCTTAAAGTGTTCTCTTGTCTTTGTTTGGGGAATTATTGTGCGTTCTCCTTCCTTTTCTGCTCTTTGATTCTGTGTAACACAGATTTTCATGAAATTTGTAGTAGTGATATCCTAAAAGTGCTGGAGCTTCTCTGGCCGACCAGCTGGGATATATCTCTAGAGTGTAGACCTGAATAACTGGGCAGACTGGACTGTCTAATTAGTCTTTATCTGCCATCAGCTACTACGTTTCCTTCATGCTATGAATGAGAAAATAACAGGCAAAACTTCAGAAGTGCCAGATTTTCAGTTCTAGCATTTTGTGGGAATTGTCCCACAACCATGAAACAAACCTTGAAGTCATTGTACAGGCATCAGGTATTCGTAACAAGGATTTGAGAAATTTGATTATCTTCTTCAGTGTCCTACCACTAAATGGACTGTCAGCATCTGGGAGAAGCACTTTCGCAAGCCAAGGATCACATTCCGAGCATTGCCATACATTTGAGTTTTCATCTTCATAAACAGTATTTCATAATTGTAGAAAAATTTTAAGAAAAGCTCTGCCCACAATTTTTCTCTCTTTTTGATGATGAGTTGGGAGGGGGGAAGAGAATAGTGTGTTCTTTAAGACTGAAAACAACACTCAAACTCCTCATTCATAGAAAGTCCTTGCACAAGATAAAATATTTGTTTGGTTTGAGGCATTCATGTATATTTCCAAAATCTGCATTAGGTTATGTTGTCATGATATTGTTCCAGAGTCCCTGTAACTGTTGATGTAATGAACTCCTTGGAAAACTCCATGAATGATTAAAGCTCCCACAGGGTCCTCATAACTGAATGGGCTTCTTGTTAGCTGCTGTGTTCAGACCCACAACACAATATCAACTTGTTAGATAGGGCATTGTGCAGAGTGCCAAAGCAAAGTCTTAACTGGCAAAACTTTGTTTTATTACAGTTTAGTCACAAATCAGAGTACGGTCTCCAAGGAACTATAAGAGCAAGAGAGCCTAGTGGTGGCATAAATTCTGCCCAAGTAGCTCCTGCAATGAGGAGGGGCCCAGGCAGGAAGGGGGAGAACATGGCAGCGGTAAAGGCAGAGTGGAAAGTTTACTTTAAAATGTGTGCCACGCTGCCTCTCACTTCTCTTCTCTGCCTATTGAGGTTTTCAGGCCCAACAGCCATCACCTCCCACTGCTGGACTGAAGTCTCGTGAAAACAATCTAGAATGTTCCATCTCGCACAATGTTGCTTAAAGTTAATGTGGACATGTAGGTTAATATATGAGAGGGTAAATTAAAATGAGCAGATTCTATTCTTAGGTATTTATAAATTATACATTTAGGTGTTTATTTTCTTTCTTTCTACATCTTACAATATTTTTGTAGTGACACTGGATGGTGCCACTGCACTTAGTGTAGCATCCAAGTCTCTACACAATTAAAAAAAAGTCTTTCTAAAATAGAAAGCTTTCAATTTCTTCTGGAATTCTAAATAATCTTGAATTCAATTCATGCAGAACCTGGTTCCAAGCCAGAAGGTCAACTACAGATAAGATTCAGTTTAGAATATACACACCAAAGGTCTGAGGAAAAGAGGGCACCATAATCACCAGTTTCCCTGTGATTGTAGCTGGTGAGAAGGGAAATAAAATTCCCAGGGGATCGTAAAGGGAAAATCCACTCCTAATTTCAAAACTTTAAAAATCAATGACATCAACCAAAAGTATATCTAGCATTCAGAAGTCAAACTATGAAGAGTTTCTAATTAGGGGGCGATTCATTCATATAATTAGCTCCCATTAATAGCCAGGCTGCTTTATTTTGAATCCATTGCAGAGGTCTCAAGGACACTGCCACAAGGCCAAACAATATGATACTGCAATAATCCACTGGCAAGAGAACCAGATTTTATATTATTGTTCTGATGTCTTTCAGGTCTAAATAATTCTTTAGCTGCCATACCAAATGTGATTTATAGAAAGATTTCTTAACTCTGACATACAGGAATGAAAGGATACCTATGCATCCAACAGGTCCAGATAATGGGTCTGCTGGACAACGGCAACTTGTGTGCTCCAATATGAGTGGTGTCTCGTAATGAAGGACATCGTTTATGATACAATACCAACAATTCAGTCTTTAAAGAGTTTGACTCTACTTGTAGCCAGGATGCTACAGAATACATAGTAGCATAGAAACATAGAAGGCCATTTTAAAAGGTTTTATCGTGATTTAGATGCCTAAAGGTGTGCACATGGACGTGGATGTTGAAATCACAGATACGTCTCTGTAGCCATCTGCCATAGGGACTTCCAAGTAGACACGGGGTGTGGCAGAGGCTTATCAATATACTTACAGAAACATCGGAGACAGTTGCAGGCACGTCAACGTTTATTCCTGCTCCAGGCACAAATAGACATCAGGAAAGTGCTTGTTTTACACCTTAAAACATCCAGGGACTGTAGAGAAGACTGAGGATTAAGCGACTAGTCTTAGATCACAAAGGCCCACTCTGCTCTTAAGCCACCACTGTAACCATTATGCTATTAGATGCCTTGCTTTTCTAATGCTGTTCTGGAGATGTTTGATGCACGTGCATATCGGGCACATTCACATTTCTAAAATCATGCCTGAGCATGACGTGCCTGCTTTTCTTTCAGACGTTCTGGATTGCACTTGGACGTCCCATTCTGAAATGTGCCACATAGTACATGATGGCAGATAAATACCAGTATGGTCCATCTGGTCTGCACAGTAAGGTGGCTGGAGAAGTTATAAACGACATTCAGTGCAGGTCACCCCCCCCCCACCCCCTCTATTTGTTGAAGTATAAAAGATAGTTAAGTTTATTTTGCTTTCAGCCTCTTGCTTAGATCTAAAAGAACAATATCAGCAGTCTTGAAAAAGGAACAAGAAGATCATATCATCTGCACATCGGCGATATTTAGCATTTAAAGACGGAAGAAGCTACATGTTAAAAAGGACAGCAGACAAAGTGGAGCCTTGGGAAAGACCATGCTTCATAGCGTCATGCTTGCTCACTCATATAAACCCTCTGTTCTTTGTCGGCTAAGTAAGGCTGAAACCATTTTAATACTGGCCCTTGCATACCCGACATTGCTAGGCGCTCAAGTAGTACAGAGAGTCAAAGGTTGCAGAATTGTCTAAAAATGCAACCACCACACACTGTCCATGACTTTCGGCTATGACCTAACTATCGAGCACAGAGGTTAATAAAGTGTCTGCGCTCCATTCACTATGAAAGCTTAATTGGTATTGATCAAAGATGGAACTTTGCTCAAGATGGCTCTGCAGATGGTTGAGAATAGCAGGTTCAGTCATCTTAGCCAAAAATTGTAGCCTCAAAATACTACTACTACTAATCATTTGTATAGCGCTATAAGGCCTATGCAGCACTGTACATACAGAAACTGTCCCTGCTCATCAGAGCTTACAATCTAATCAAGACAAAAACACAAAATAGAATGAAAGTTATTCAAAACAATAGGATCTAAGCCATGCTTTTTTAGCAGAGGACGAGCTGCAGCTCACTTTAAGATAGGATGAAGATAATGAGTTCTCAGAGATCCATTAATAAATTAAACCAAAAGAGGCAAGAAAACGTCTTTATAAGCCTTTACAAGGCAGGGGGAAATGGGATTTTGAGGGAGCTGTAGACAACTGACCCAAGCGCTTCTCCACAAAATCATTTGCTACCATGGTAAATGCACTCCATTCCCTACTAACTACCTCCCTCCATGGGCACCTCCTGACATGGATAATTACTGGGACATAAACTGCCAGCCCCTACAGACCTCAAATGCAAATGCAGAGCAAACTGCTGCAGATCAACACGCTCAACAACATCCTGATCATTCTGGGTAGTGTGTTTTTAATTAAATGTAAAAGCCCACAAGGCCTCACAGCCACTGCAGTCAGCTGTGAGGAGTAAAATTGTTGTTTGATCATCATCGTCTCAAGATATTGCACCATAGCTTGGTGACGTGCTTCTGAGGGGATGGGGCAGACGATGGAGGCTGTGTTGAGTGAGGTGGTGGCAGTGCAAGATCTGCTGGATTGAGTTATTCTTGAACAACAGCGATATAGAATTGGTGTTAGAGAATTAATATTTATTATAATTATTTATTTATTTCTGGTTTTCTACTGTACTTAGTCAGGTAATCAAAGTGGTTTACATGGAACAACTCTGTTACATATAACTTAAACGTAGGACAAATTCTGCTAACAAGTATCACCCTGATACAGGCGTCTTGCTGAAGCATTGCCACGTCAGGTCCTTGGTCATAAATAAATTACTCACTGTTGCCCCTTGTGTGTTGGCATTGGCTTGTGGGCTTTCTAGCTACCACATGGCTACTGCATTATCTATGAAGGTTGTTTCCTTCTTTGGGTTGTTGTTTAGATGGTGTGATCCAGGATGAGGAAAAGAGAGGAAGCAAGATTAAATTCCACCCAAGCAGCCCCCAAGGTCCAGGGGGTCCAGGGAAAGAGGAGACCTGCTGATAGTCTCATCTCTTTTTGAAAGATTTATTAATTATTTTGTGAACATCATTAATATACATGATAGGGAAGGCACAGCACTTATACCCTATTCATGTAATGGGCTATAATATTAATGCTAGAGGGGTCATGATCCAATAAAGAAAGGCTGGAATGGTCTATGTGCTGTGTTCTGTGCCTTCCCTCTCATATACGAGACATACATTTGTGAGATTCACAAAATAATTCCCAAATTTTGAAAAATAGATGAGGCGGGAGGCTTTGCTTTCATTTTAGACCCTGGCCAAAGGACTTTGATTTACCCAATTCCATACAAATCTCATCTGGAGTCAGGAGAAGTCAGAGTGATAGTGTTCAATAGGCTACAGGCCTGGATTTAATTCATTGTGGCTTCCTATTCCTAGGTTCTACTGTACTGTATATATTAAAGTTGTAACAAACTTTGGTTACTAATGGGTTTTCTTATGTCACCGCTTGCTATTTTTCTCAAGGGAAATGGCTATTCTAGGAGCAAGGAACAAGACTTTTTAATTCTGCATTGACCCTGAGAGATGGTAATAGCCCAGAAAATACCTATAATTTTTCCCATCCCTCCCCTGATAGAATGTATTACTGCCCAGAGACATGACAGCTTCCTAGCACTGTTCAGCCATGTTGATTCTCAAACAACCCACAAATGAACATTAGTTTATCACAGAAGAATTCAGTGAGCTATTGAATGTCCAGTATTTCAAAGGAAAATATGTCTATTCCACTCTTTAAGCTTATCAAAAAACATATGGCCCTCCCATGAACAGGAAGGGAGGAGAGATTACCTCCTCTTTTGAGAAACAAGTTGACTATTGCCTTAGGCCAGAGTTTTCTCTCTGGTTTCTCCTTATTTACTAGAAGAGACTACAAGAATTCAATTTTGTCTTGTGCAACAGAGAATATATTTATAGCATATAGCTGTGAAATTTCTCTTTCTCCTAAACCATGCCTTTGTTTTCCAACTGTGTAATATCAATGAATTCTGCAGCTGAACTGTGGACAGACTCATTTATTTGGGCTGCAAGACAGTTTTCGAATAGTTTCTAAGAAATCGCCTTGGGGCTTTCCATAGTCAATGCAGCATAGACTTGTAATACATGCTAGACTTGCTTGGACACCGTGGGAGTGGGTCTTACTCTGAACTATCATTTAGAAGGTCAGTATTTAGTGGCACGGCCTCGGCACTACCCAGACAGTATCAGGGCGATCCATGGGTGGAGAAGATTTATTCGGATAGCAGGAATATTCAGCACCGTTATTCAGATAGATGTCCGTATAACTTAAGAGAGAAAAAAGGTTCTCCTAAGTTATCGAGCAAACTCTGACTGCCCTATCTGGATATTCATTGCCAGTCATGACCCCACTGCTGAATATAGACCCATAAGCACATCAAGTCAATGCTGACTCCTGGCACCCAGCCCCTGCATTTTCTTGGCATGGTGCAATCAAAAGCAGATTGCCAGGACTTACTTCAGTGCAGGGAGTTTACAGACCCTGGTAGCCCAAGGTAGTCACCCATCCAAGTACTAGCCAGACCCCACTCCTCATAGCTTCAGAGATAAACCAGGAGCAAGTTCATTCAGGACACATTTAAATTCAGGCTAATGCTGAGCTCCAGCAGTCACTTCATGAGTACAAAATACTTTCACCATATTCAAAACCTCAGGTCAGATCTGTAATGATCCTGTCATTTGGCTGAAACAGATGCTACAGCATTGCGCAATTATAATTATTTCCCTAATGTACTTTTATTTGCATCTTACATGCACTAAAATTGCACAACTAGCAGCATAAGAAATATGAAATCAATTTAATTGCTGAAGGGTTGATATTTTAAAGGACCCGCAAACCGCATGAACCCCTCAGCTGTCCTGATTTTCAGCGGACTAAGCAGTTACTGCAGCTGAATATCCCCACAGACCACCATGAAGACATCTGGTACTAATAATCTTGGGGTGGTCCCAGCGACTCTCTGGTTAGTGGCAATATGCAGGATCGACAAACTGCATGAAGTTAGGACAGGTCAATGCTATTTGGTTTTCGGCTGAACATCTCTGCTAACCAGATTGGCGGCGACAGCAGATATTCAGTACCAGATGTTGGAAAGCTCTGGCCCTGAATATCCAATTTCAAGTTTGACCATGATGGTCAGGTGCTTTGGTGAGCTCAGTTTCAGGCCCTGAAAGATTAGACAAAAAGGAATTCTGTCCCCAGTATAGTCTACAACTTTTTTTCATTATAGGTCACTGACTGTCTAATACAAGCTCTGTACAAGAAGGCCAATTTCTAAGACCATTTATGGTCATTTTATTCTAACTATACCTTCTTCTTCATACCATCCATAAATGTTACTTATTAGGCTGCAGAAGCACTGGACATCTTAGGATATGTATAGCTGCTGTCTGTCCAGGGAGACCACATTGGGAAAGATATTCTAGTGAATAAGAGTCCTTCTCTTAAAACTGACTCTAATTATTACTCCAAGAAATCTTCTGCTAGGACTTTTAATTTTCTCCCTTTAGTAAACAATCTAAATTTGGAGATGGAAAGCTTCCCATTTTAAATACTTCAACCAATAGTGTTCACTCAGAGCTAAGCTGTATTTCAGTGTTTACTCAAGATAATTTTTCATCTCAGTTTGCAAAAGTCAAGATTATTCTGTGCTGTCCGGGAACAAGCCCATTAATCTTCTGAAAAGGCACAAAAATTGTGGATGTGCATTCTGATTTGGAAGAGTTTCAGAAGAACGTTAAACCTAAGAGGTAAGGAGTACAGTTGGATGCTACAAAACTAAACACTTTCCAGCTCTGTGGCAGGCCTAAGCTGCAGTCCATCAATGGCTGATATTGGAATTTGTAACACTTTTCAGGAAGTGCACAAAATTTTAAAATTGACAACATTTTGTGTTTGCAAAATTCACCAATTATTGGCAGGGCCGGCCCGTCCATTGAGCAAGAATGTTTTTTGCACAGGGCCCCGCGTTTCAGGGGGCCCCGCGCAAAGAACATTCTGCTTTTTTTTTATTACATTTAAAAACAAAAACCTGGCTCTAGCTGCTGCCGCTGCCGCGTCCGTCGCAGCAGCGGCAGAATGGCGTGTCCCGCGGGGCCCCTTCTCCTCTTCGAGCCCTCTGCAAGGGCTTTCAGATTCGCGAAGGGAGAGTTGTGCTCCCTCGCGTCTCTGTAAAGCCCGCAGGGGCTAATGGGAAATTTCCCTTCAGCCCCTTTAGACGCGAGGGGCTGATGGGAAATTTCCCATTAGCCCCTGCGGGCTTTACAGAGACGCGAGGGAGCACTCTCCCTTCGCGAATCTGAAAGCCCTTGCAGAGGGCTCGACGTGGAGAGGGGGCCCCGCGGGACACGCCATTCTGCCGCTGCTGCGACGGACGCGGCAGCAGCTAGAGCCAGGTTTTTGTTTTTAAATTTGCCGGAAGGGAAGGGAAGGGAAGGGGGGGGGGGGGCTGATGGAGGCTGTCTGGAAATGGGGTGATGGGGGGTTAGGACTGGAAATGTGCAAGGGGGGGGGGTTAGGACTGGAAATGTGCAAGGGGGGGGTTAGGACTGGAAATTTGCAAGGGGGGGGGGGTTAGGACTGGAAATGGGCTGGGACTGATGTAGGCTGACTTGAAATGGGCTGGGGGGGGGTTAGGACTGGAAATGGGCTGGAGGGGGGGTAAGGACTGGAAATGGGCTGGGGCTGATGGAGGCTGACTGGAAATGGGCTGGGGAGGGGTTAGGACTGGAAATGGGCTGGGGGGGGTTAAGACTGCTAATGGGCTGGGGCTGATGGAGGCTGACTGGAAATGGGCTGGGGGGGTTAAGACTGGTAATGGGCTGGGGGGTTAAGACTGGTAATGGGCTGGGGGTTGATGGAGGCTGACTGGAAATGTGCAAGGGGGGGGTTAGGACTGGAAATGTGCAAGGGGGGGGTTAGGACTGGAAATGTGCAAGGGGGGGGTTAGGACTGGAAATGGGCTGGGACTGATGGAGGCTGACTTGAAATGGGCTGGGGGGGGTGTTAGGACTGTAATTGGGCTGGAGGGGGGGTTAGGACTGGAAATGGGCTGGGGCTGATGGAGGCGGACTGGAAATGGGCTGGGGTGGGGTTAGGACTGGAAATGGGCTGGGGGGGGTTAAGACTGCTAATGGGCTGGGGCTGATGGAGGCTGACTGGAAATGGGCTGGGGGGTTAAGACTGGTAATGGGCTGGGGGTTGATGGAGGCTAACTGGAAATGTGGTGATGGGGGGTTAGGACTGGAAATGGGCTGGGGGGGGGTTAAGACTGGTAATGGGCTGTGGGCTGATGGGGGCTGTCTGGAAATAGGGTGATGGGGTTAGGATTGCTAATGGGCTATGGGGGGGGTTAGGACTGCTAATGGGCTATGGGGGCGCTAGGACAGGAAAAGGGCTGATGGGGAGGGGTTAGGACTTGAGGTGGGCTGATGTGGTTAGGACTAGTAATGGGCTGTGGGCTGATGGGGGGGGGTTAGGACTGGCAATGGGCTATGGGGGGCTGACTGGAAATGGGCTGATGGGGTTAAGACTGGAAGTGGGCTGATGGGGGGTTAGGACTGGTAATGGGTTATAGGGGGGGCTTAAACTGAAAATGGGTTGATGGGGGGCTAGGACTGGTAATGGGTTGGGGGATTGCTATGACTGGAAATGGACTGAGTGGACGGGGAGGCTTGAACTGCAAATAGCTGATGGGGAGGGAGCTTGGAATGGAAATGGGCTGTGAGGGAAGGGAGCTAGAACTGAAAATGGGCTGATGGAGCAGCTAGGATAGGACTGGAAATGGGCTGTTGGGGGGAGCTAAGATTGGAAATGGGCTGTGGTGGGGGCTTGAATTGAAATGGACTCATGGAGGGGCTAGAACTGGAAGTAGGCTCATGGGGGGGCTTGGACTGGAATTGGGCTGAGTGGAGGGGAGCTAGGATTTGACATGGGCTGATGGTGGGGCTAGGAAATGACTAGAAATGGGCTGATGGGGGGCTAGGATTGGAACTGAGCTGCTGAAGTGACACAGACTGAAAAGTAATGGGGGAGCTCGGACTGGACATGGGTTGATGGGGGGCTAGGACTGGAAATGGGCTGATGCAGGGACTAGAAGGGAATGGATGCTGGGTGAGACTGGAACTAGAAGGGAGCTGATGTTGGGGGAGGATTAGAATGGGATGGGGCTGGGAGAGTAAAATGGAGAGGGGAAAAATATTTTGTGTGGGAGGGATGAAAAATCTACAATTGGCCGGGTATTGGGAGAGTAAGTGGGGATTGAGGATGGAGGGGTAAAATTTGTGTGGATGAAATAAGAATGAGGAAAGAGCAAAAGGATAAAGATTAGTATGTTAAAGCAGATGTAGAGAGAGAGGATGGAAAGAAAACTAGAAGAGAGAAGAAAGGACAAATGGACAGCAGACGATGGAGAGTTAGCAGAAAACATGAAGAAACCAGAAGAAAGTGGCTGGAGCAATTGCAACTGAAAAAAAATGCACAAAAGGTAGAAATATATCTCTTTATTTTGAATTTATTAACTGGAATATGAAAGTTCTGGGAAATGTGCATCATTAACGTCTGCGCTTTGTTTGGTACAAGAGGAAATTGATTTATAGTTTTATTTCTACAGTGTTGTTGTACATTCCAAGTTTGGCTTTTGGGGTTCCCAGTTTAAATTATTGCCTTCCTGTTTCTAAATTGCGATTCCTTGTTTGGTGATGGTCTATGTTCTGCATGTGTAACTGAGCTGAGGTATTCTGTTTATGTAATTCCTATTTGACATTGCCACTTGTTCTCTTTCCCCAGTATTCTCTGAAATGTACTGGTTTAATATTTGCAGTGTTTCCTTTTGATAGGTAGGGACTGGTGCTTTGTGAGTCCTGGTAATGCTGTCAGGATACAGCGGGTTTGCTATGGGTTCTAAATGGGCAGCGTTTGTAGTAGTTCCTAATGTGCCTGGCGGTTGGCACTGGATTATAGTAATGTAGAAATCTTTTAGTCTTTCTTTATCCATACACTCATTAAGAGACATGTTTACTAAAAGTTAGTGTATGGTAACATTATGCAAATATTTATGCAAATAAGGCCACTTATGCAAATGAGGCCCCGCACCGAGTCTCCGCACATGGCCCCGCACCCCCCTTGGGCCGCCCCTGATTATTGGCAAAGTGAACAAGATCCACATAATACTAGAAATACTCTGAAATGTCAACTGCAAAAAAGGTTAGACATAGATAAAAATATTCACAGAGGGCAAAGAATAAAAGCAATTTAATATCTGCCTTTGGAACTGAAGTCAGAGTTTCAACAATCCCAGGCTTGGCTATGGGAGGAAATGTTCAGGCATTTTTTAGTTTCCCCCAAGAACCCCAAAAATGTCTCTTTGACAACTTCCACCACCAAATAGATGCAAGATCAAATGTATCAAATGCTTGCTCAGGTGCAGTGTTTTTATAAACTAAGCATAACATAGGCGCCTTAAAAGCACCTTAACTAGGCACCACATTATAAATCCTCCTCTGGGAGTAAGTTTACAAAAGGCCACCTAGATTTACATGAAGGTGTTTTAGTTATATATGTGCATAAATTGTCATTTATACACATATTTTGACACAGTTGCTATTCTGAAAGTTTGTGCGGTGGGTCAATCACGTGTACAGAAGTGGAATTTGGTGGAAGCATGGGCGGCTTGCACAGTAATTTATGGGGAGGGGATTTCCAGCGTGGCTGGCCATCGCTGCTTTCACTTCAGCCTGGATATGGAATATCCTGATTTCAGTCTGGTCCACGGTGATATTCAGCCACTGGCCACGTGGCGAGACTGGCTAAAGTAGGGACAGCCATGCAGCTGCCCGGTTAACCCGCGGCACTGCCCCTGCTCCGATCCTCTTGTATGCCCTGCTGCTAAGCAGTTAGCATTGGTGCATTTAATGGCCCAAACTGGGGATAGTCCGTGGCAGAAATAGGGTTACTGCCCCTGAATCTCCTGATGAACAGCTGCAGACCATGTAAATGCCTTTGAATATCTTCCCCTATGTGAGTTCCTGAAAGATCTGGGCGTGGGGCATCGGCACAGGCCATAGAGCTGGTTTAAGTGCTCATATCTCAAATGCACACGTGTTCTGTACAACTTACATTCCTATTTTATAAAGTAAGCATGTACATGCATCAAATACATATGCCATAAAAAGTAAAGATTCCGAAAACCAAAACTTCCCCAAATAACATTAAATTAATTCTTTTTTTTTTTTTTTTTTCGGAGCCGGTCGGCACAGTGTAAAGAAATTCACAGTATACCACTGCAACCCCTCCTTTTAATCAGAAAATTTTAAAATCAAATTTTATATAAGTTTTGCCAAAATAGAACTTAGCTTTGCTGATGCTTTTCATTTGAAGAAGCCAAAAGTCGCTTTGAAAGCTCTTGCCAGAAATTGCCGAATTGACGATGTGCCACACGTTTCGGGTTAATTCCAATGTTTTCAAAACCCTGCTTCAGGTCCATTCATTACTGGCTGAATGCAAAACTTCAATATGAAGAAATGGAAGTCTTTCCATCTTTTAATCTTCGGCGTCTGACGTCATTTTAAACAGAAGATCACTGACCACCAATCAGAACCCTCAAACACTTAGCCAATAGGTGAATCCCACTGAGCAGGGAAAACATCATTGGACAATAGTGCAGAGGGACTTTTAATGAGATTAAATGATAGTATACCAATCAATCTGCTGGTTTAAACCATTAGGCGATACTGAATTCAATAGGAAAATCCACCGCTGCTCACGTAGCTGTAACTGTTGTTCTCGATCCCCTCCTCTTGGGTCTGCAGGCACAAAATGCAGCACCCGCCACCGCAATGAACTAAAATCATGATGACACTTCATACAGTGTTCAACCATAGGTGCTAAAAGAGTGCTCGTCCGTAACCTGGAGGTGTGTTCTGAAAGTCTTGTTTTTACTGAACGTATAGTGCGGCCAACATAATATAAAGAACATGGACATACTATAAGATACACGACAATCCGTATGCCAAAAAAAAAAAATTTAATTTAATGTTATTTGGGGAAGTTTTGGTTTTCGGAATCTTTACTTTTTATGGACTTTTATAGGGATTCTTGATTGGTTTGTTTCAAATACATATGCAACAACATGTGTAAATCTAGCTGTGGCTTATAAAATTCCCCCTCCGAGCATAATACAAAAAAAATGGGCCTAAAGTAAAGGTTTTTACTCCCATGTATATTTTTAACATTTTTCTACCTAAAAAAATGCAATTCAGAATGCATTAAAAGAGAAGTTTGTTTCATTTCTCTACATCAGGGATTCTCAACCCAGTCCTTGGGACACACCTTGCCAGTCAGGTTTTCAGGATAGCCACAATGAATGTGCATGAGAGAGATTTGCCTGCACTGTTTCCATTATATGCAAATCTCTCTCATGCATATTCATTGTGGTTATCCTGAAAACCTGACTGGATAGGTGTGGCCCAAAGACTGGGTTGAGAATCCCTGATCTAAATGATATACTCTGCACTTCCAATGGGAAAAAACACTTCTAAAAATACTTTAAAAACATTTTAAAATAAGAAACCAAAGTTTCTTGATTGCATAACTGTTCACACCCTTTGAGGGTCATTTTAAAAAGTTGAGTCGTCATTTGGACATCTGAAGACCTCGCCGTAGCCATTCCACAAGTGACATTCACAGATGTCTCTCGTGCAGGGACATCCAAGTAAGCAAGGGACTTACACGTCCCCGTTTGATCTCAGAAACGTTGGAGACATCTACAGGCACGTCTCCATTTATACCTGCTCCAGGCATGAATAGGCATCAGGAAAGTGCTTGTTTTCATGGAGAATTACATAACTAGCCCCAGAAAGGCTCACACTGGGATGTGAACCCTGACCACTCTGCTTGTAAACCACTGCTCCAGCCATTATGTTATTTGATATCATGGCTCTGAAATGCTCTCCTCGGACATCTCGACAGACGTCTAATAGAAGTCCATAGCGGCACATCCACATTTTCGAAATCATGCCTGAACTTCCACATGCCTGCTTTTTTTTTCAGACGTGCTGGCTTTGACATTCCATTTGGACCCCCCGCCCCTCCCCCCCCCCCCCCCCCCGCCATTGTGAAATGGGTCTTCATGTCAACACCTTCAGCTTTTAGTTTTCCTCTTTCAGTACTGTTTTCTGGTCTGGATGATTATTTGGACAAAAATAATTCAGAAAGGTGCTGGCTCACCCTTTTTTTTAAAAATAGGACCACCAGGGCAGAGGCAACTGAGATCACTCCTAGTCCTGAAGGCCCATTAAGTGGGGTAAGGTTTGAGGTGGGGGACCCAGAAGAGGCTTGTCATAGGTTCAGAAGTGTCTTGGTGTCCCATGGAGCTTTACTTTAAAATTTAGGATGTGGACCTGGGCACACCATTTTTTAAATTTTGCTTTCACATTTCTGTATTTTCCATTTTTGTTGTTTATTACATTTTGCGTGAAAGAATCAAACAATTGAAAAAACAAAGCAAGAAAATGAAATGGAAATACGTTCTGCTCTTAGGGCTTGCGAGGTCTGCTGCTGCTTCAAGGTAGTAACTATAGCTCAAGAGAAGGAGATGTAATGATAACACCCGAGTATCAAACTCAGGCTAAACTGTGCAGCTTCCGATATTCAGCGGCACTACATGCACAGTACTGCTGGATAGTGCCATAGACTGCAGAAAAGATGCCCAGTTAAAAACAGGGCAGTCTGTTGGACAGAATGGCAGTGATACCAGTCACTATCCAGTCAGCACTGATATTCAGCTCGTAACTGCATAGCTAAACCTGTTAAACTTAGGCTGTCCTAACTTTAACCAGTTTTCGCTAGCTGAACGTACTGGATATTCAGTGCAAGAAACCAGATAAGTTCCAGTGTTGAATATCTGGTTTAGATAAAGCGGCATCAGCAGCTACGCATTACAAAAGCACCTAACCACTGCTGCTGAATATCGCCCTCAGTTTACCTGCATCACTCGTGGATCTCCAAGCCAACTGCCTGTGACTACCAGGTTGCCTAGATTGAGAAAGCAGGGAGATGCCTATTGGTAGTCTGGTTTATAAGGACGCATATGGGCATGTTTATTAAAACGTGGAAAGTTACGTGCATTCAACCACAAAGATTTCCAAGGAGGCTGGTGCTAACTTTTGGTGAGATGTCTGCATGTCCCTCTGCCATTAGCACATTTGGAGCGGTGCTAAATGTCATATAGGTGCACTTACCATCATCCCCCGAGGTAACGGTACGTGCACCCACACTAAAGGCAACATTCACAGGCAGGACGCGCCGTGCTAAATGTCATGTAGGTGCACTTACCATCATCCCCCGAAGTAACGGTACGTGCACCCACACTAAAGGCAACATTCACAGGCAGGACGCGCCGTGCTAAATGTCATGTAGGTGCACTTACCATCATCCCCCGAAGTAACGGTACGTGCACCCACACTAAAGGCAACATTCACAGTCAGGACGCGCCGTGCTAAATGTCATGTAGGTGCACTTACCATCATCCCCCGAAGTAATGGTAAGTGCACCCACACTAAAGGCAACATTCACAGTCAGGACGCGCCATGCTAAATGTCATGTAGGTGCACTTACCATCATCCCCCGAAGTAACGGTTAGTGCACCCACACTAAAGGCAACATTCACAGGCAGGACGCGCCGTGCTAATTTTGATGTGCCATCATTGTCTACCTTCCACCCCAAGCCCTTAGCATGAGACTTTTACCACACTGTCTCATGGCATGCTTAACATGCGGTAAGCAGAATTAAGGATGTGTTTGAAAACTACAGGCCGGTTAGTTTAACCTCGGATGTCATCTATGGATTTCATCAAAACCTTTGATACTGTTCCTCATATGAGGCTTATCAATAAACTCAGTAGTTTGGGTATGGGTCCCAAGGTGGTGAACTGGATCAGAAATTGATTGACTGACAGATGACAGAAGGTGATGGTAAATGGAGCTCACTCGGATGAAAGGAGGGTGATAAGTGGGGTGCCCCAAGGTTCGGACATGGGCCCGGCACTGTTCAATGTATTTGTGAGTGATATTGCTGAAGGACTGCATGGAAAAGTCTGTCTTTTTGCAGATGACATGAAAATTTGCAACAGAGTGGACTCCCCAGAGGGAGTGGATAACATGAGGAAAAATCTACAAAAGCTGGAAGAATGGTCTAATGCTTGTCAGTTAAGATTTAATGCAAAGAAGTGCAGTGTCATGCACTTGGGAAGCAGAAATCCATGGGAAATGTATGCGATAGGGGGCGAGAGGTTGGTGTGCCCGGACCAGGAGAAGGACCTTGGTGTGATTATTTCTGAAGATCTCAAGGTGGCAAAACAGTGTGACAAGGCAGTGGCAAAAGCCAGGAGGATGTTGGGTTGCATACAAAGAGGAATTACCAGCAGAAAGGAAGAGGTACTATTGCCACTGTATAAGTCACTGGTGAGGTCTCACTTGGAATACTGTGTTCAGTTTTGGAGACCATATCTTGCAAAGGATCTAAAAAGCCTGGAAACTGTTCAGAGGAAGACAACCAAAATGATTTGGAGCCTGCGTCCTTATGAGAAGAGACTTGAAGACCTAAATATGTACACTCTAGAGGAGAGGAGGGACAGGGAAGATATGATTCAGACCTTTAAATACTTAAAGAGAAATAATGAACAAACAATCCTCTTCCAAAGATGGGGAAGCTGTAAAACTAGAGGGCATAACATCAAGCTGCAAGGGGGTAAATTGAAAGGCAATGTCAGGAAATATTTTTTCACTGAAAGGGTGGTGGATGCTTGGAATGCCCTCCTGATGGAAGTGGTGGGGGCAAATACAGTGACAGAATTCAGAATGGCATGGGACAGACACAGTGGATCCCTTTACAGCAACAGGATAAAATCAAAATAAACTTACTGTAACTGTCTAATTTCTCAACATACATAGGTGTCCTATATGGAGCGGTGGGTTCACCCCTAAAACAAAGACATGGGGAAGGGTGGCCTGCATGGAGCAGCAGGTGCACCTACTCTTGCCATCTTACTGGGCAGACTAGATGGGCCATACTGGTCTTTATCTGCTGTCATTTACTATGTTACTATGGTGGTGAGTAAATTATTGGAAGCGCTGCTGAAAGAGAAAATAGTGAGGTTTCTAAAGTTCAATGAATTACCGGATCCGAGGCAGCATGGATTCACCAGGGGAAGATCTTGTCAGACAAATCTGATTGATTTCTTTGACTGGGTGACTAGGGATTTGGACCGAGGGACAGCCCTAGATGTGGTATATTTAGATTTAAGTAAAGCCTTTGACACCGTTCCACATGGCAATTTATAAACAAACTGAGCACCCTAGGGATAAACCCTAAAGTTAGTGCTTGGGTTAGAAACTGGTTGAGTGGGAGGCAACAAAGGGTACAGGTAAATGGAATTCACTCTGAGGAGTAGGAGGTTACCAGTTACTACTACTACTACTGAACATTTGTATAGCGCTACAAGACGTATGAAGCACTGCACAGATACATATAAAAGACAACACAGTAGCTGTAGGCATAGGATACATCTAGGGGGAATGGTAAGAAAACAGACAGGAGAACAGCTGAGTCTAGATCTGAAAGTGGCAGCGATGAGATGAGTTTTCAGCCTGGATTTGAAGAGGGTCAGAGAACGTGGCTGGCGCACAGACTCAGGTAGTTTGTTCCAGGCATAAGAAGCAGGAAGGTGAAAGAAGCGAAGTCTTGCGTTAGCAATAGAAGAGAAGGGCACAGATAGAAGTGATCTGCCAGAAGGAAGGAGTTCCCGAGGAGGAGGTGTAGGAGAGATAAGAGAGGAAAGGTAGTGAGGAGCTGCAGAGCGAATGCACTTATAGGTCAGCAGGAGAAGTTTGAACTGGATGCGGAAACAGATAGGGAGCCAATGAAGTGACTTGAGAAGAGGGGTAAAATGAGCATGACGAGGCCACCAGTGGTGTACCGCAGGGATCTGTCCTTCGTCTGATTCTTTTTAACATCTTTTTTAGTGATTCTGCAGAAGGGCTGTCGGGTAAGGTTTGCCTCTTTCTGGATGATACCAAATTTGCCATAGAGTAGACACCCAGAAAGGTGTAGATAATATGAGGAGGGATCTAGCTAAGCCTGAAGAATGGTCTAGAATTTGGCAGCTGAGATTTAATGTTAAAAATGCAAGGTCATGTATTTGGGCTGCAGCAATCCAAGGGAGCAATATAGTATAGGGGGTGAAGTACTTCTGTCCACAAAAGAAAGTGGGATCTAGGCGTGGTTGTGTCTGATGATCTTAAAGTAGCTAAACAGGTAGAAAAGGCGATGGCAAAAGCTAGAAGGATGCTTGGGTGCATACGGAGAGGAATGGCTAGCAGAAAAAAGGAGGTGATAGTGCCTCTGTATAAGTCTTTGGTGTGACCTCATTTGGAGTATTGGGTGCAATTCTGGAGACCGCACCTTCAAAAGGATATAAACGGGTTGGAGTCGGTGCAGAGGGTTGCTACTAATATGGTTAGTGGTCTTCATTATAAAGCATATGAACACAGACTTAAGCATCTTAATATGTACACCTTAGAGGAAAGGCGGGATAAAGGAGATATAATAGAGATGTTTAAATACAATGTTTTAAATATGTACCTCCGTGGCATAAATGCTGAGGAGTTGAGCCTCTTTCAATTGAAAAAAAGCTCTATTATAAGGGGACATAGGATGAGGGTGAAAGGGGATAGATTCAGGAGCAATATGCAGAAATATTTCTTTAGGGAAAAAGTGGTGGATCCATGGAATAGTCTCCCAGTGGAGGTGGTAGAGATAAGGACAGTATATGATTTCAAAAAGCATGGGACAAACACAGAGGATCTCTAAAGGAAAAAGGGGGACTGTTGTAGTGGTTAATATGGAAAGGCAGACTGGATAGGCCATGTAACATAGTAACATAGTAACATAGTAAATGACGGCAGATAAAGACCTGCATGGTCCATCTAGTCTGCCCAGCAAGATCGCAAGAGTAGGTGCACCTGTCACTCTGTGCAGACCACCCCTCCCCATGTCTTTGTTTAGGGGTAAACCCACCACTCCATGTAGGACACCCCTATTTGTTGAGACGTTATATGGTTCAGAAGTTAGATGGTACCGTTTATCTTGTTTTTATCCTATTGGTGTAAAGGGATCCACTGTGTCTGTCCCATGACATTTTGAATTCCGTCACTGTGTTTGCCCCCACCACTTCCATCGGGAGGGCGTTCCAAGCATCCACCACCCTTTCAGTGAAAAAATATTTTCTGACATTGCCTTTCAATTTACCACCTTGCAGCTTCATGTTATGCCCTCTAGTTTTACAGCTTCCCCGTCTTTGGAAGAGGTTTGTTTGTTCATCATTTCTCTTTCAGTATTTAAAGGTCTGAATCATATCTCCCCTGCCCCTCCTCTCCTCCAAAGTGTACATATTTAGGTCTTCAAGTCTCTTCTCATAAGGCTTCTGACGCAGGCTCCAAATCATTTTGGTCGCTTTCCTCTGAACAGTTTCCAGTCTTTTTACATCTTTTGCAAGATACGGTCTCCAAAACTGAACACAGTATTCCAAGTGAGGCCTCACCAGTGACTTATACAGTGGCATAAGTACCTCTTCCTTTCTGCTGGTAATCCCTCTTTGTATGCAGCCCTACATCCTACTGGCTTTTGCCAACGCCTTGTCGCACTGTTTTGCCACCTTGAGATCATCAGAGATAATCACACCAAGGTCTGTCTCCTGAACCATGCATACCAACCTCTCACCCCCTATCGCGCACATTTCCCTTGGATTTCTGCTACCCAAGTGCATGACACTGCACTTTTTCGCATTAAATCATAGTTGCCAAGCATTAGACCAGTCTTCCAGCTTTTGTAGATCTTTCCTCATGTTAACCACTCCCTCGGGGGAGTCCACTCTGTTGCAAATTTTTGTGTCGTCTGCAAAAAGACAGACTTTTCCATTCAGTCCTTCAGCAATACCACTCACAAATACATTGAACAGTGCCGGGCCCAGGACCGAACCCTGGGGCACCCCGCTAATCACCTTCCTCTCATCCGAGTGAGCTCCATGTACAATCACCTTCTGTCATCTGTCAGTCAACCAATTTCTAATCCAGTTTACCATCTTGGGACACATCCCCAAGCTACTGAGTTTGTTAACAAGCCTCCTATGAGGAACAGTATCACAGGCTTTGCTGAAATCCAGGTAGATGACATCCATCGCATGCCCCTGATCTAGTTCCTTGGTCACCCAGTCAAAGAACTCAATCAGATTTGTTTGGCAAGACCGTCCTTAGGTAGAACCATGTTGCCTCGGATCTTGCATCCTGTTGGTTTTGAGAAAGTTCACTATTCGCTCTTTCAGGAGCACCTCCATTACTTTTCCCGCCACCGAGGTAAGGCTCACGGGCCTGTAGTTTGACACTTCTTCCCTGTCACCACTTTTGTGTAGAGGTACGACATCAGCCATTCTCCAGTCCTGAGGAACCTCTCCTGTTTCCAAGGATCTGTTGAAGACATCCTTTAACGGTCCTGCAAGAACCTCTCTGAGCTCTTTCAGTATCCTGGTATGCATCCCATCCGGTCCCATGGCTTTGTCCACTTTCAGTTTAGCAAGTCGTTCTAACACCTCGTCTTCTGTGAATGGTGTAGTATCTACTTCATTCCCATTTTTATATTTGGGAGTCACAGCTGGTCCATCTCCAGGATCTTCTTTAGTAAAAACAGAGCAGAAGTATTTCTTTAGCAATTTTGCTTTTTCAGTGTCACTTTCCACGAGTCCTTTCCCAGCACTTTTGAGTCCTGCAATTCCAACTTTGATCTTCTTCCTTTCCCGAATATACCTGAAGAAAGTTTTGCTGCTACCCTTAACATCTTTAGCCATCCTTTCCTCTGCCTTTGATTTTGCTATCCTTATTACTCTTTTAGACTCTTTGAGTTGGATCCTGTATTCATTTCTGTGTTCTTCTGTTTGCAAGCTTTTGAATTTTGCGAAAGTTGTGTTTTTTACCTTTATTTGAGCAGCCACCTCTTTGGAAAACCAAATAGGTTTCCTTCTCCTCTTGTTTTTATTTACTTTTCTTACATATTTATCTGTTGCTCCTTTTGTACCTTCTTTAGTTTAGCCCATTGGAATTCCACTTCCTTTATCTCCTTCCACCCCGTCATCTCCTCCTTTAAGTACTCTGCCATTTTATTGAAGTCACTGTATTTGAAGTTTAGGAATTTGAGCTTGCTATGATTGGCCTGTACCATGGCTTTTATCTCATACCACACCGTGTGATGGTCGCTGTTGCTCACAGGGGCACTCTCGCAGACATTCGACACACTAGCACTGTTGGTGAGCACTACATTCAGCGTTGAGCTTTCCCTGGTTGGTTCCATCACCATTTGTCTAAATAATGCATCTTGGAGAGCATCCACAATTTTTTTGCTTCTTTCCAGATGTGCAGAAGGAGTAATCCAATCCACATTAGGTAGATTAAAGTCACCCAATATGATCGCTTCCCCCTTTGTTGCTATCTTGGCAATATCTTTAATCAATTCGTTATCTCTCTCTTCAATTTGAGTCGGAGGTCTGTAGACTACAGCAATATGGATGACAGTGCCATCTCCTCTTTCCAACGCAATCCAAAGCGCTTCTTCTTTTCCCCATGTCCCCTGCATTTCAGTAGCTTTAATATTGCTTTTGACATACAAGGCTACTCCTCCTCCTTTTCCATTTTCTCTATCTCTTCTGAATAGATTATAGCCAGCTATGGCTATATCCCAATCGTGCGATTCATTAAACCATGTTTCTGTAATGGCCACAATGTCCAAATTCGTTCCCACCATTAGGGCTTCCAGGTCTGGAATTTTGTTGGCTAAGCTTCGAGCATTTGTGCTCATTGCTTTCCAGCATTTTCCTGGCTTATGTGTATTTTGCATTGATTTTGTTCTGCCTACTTCTTCCCACATGTTTTTGATGTGTGGTTTAAAAGTGTGGCTGTTTCTGATGGTGTTCTGCTTTTGCTGGGGGTGGCATGCAGATATTGACCTTCCACATCCGTCACCCCCTCTTCCTAGTTTAAATGCATATCCACATACTGCCTGAATTTTTCACTTAGGATTCTTTTCCCTGCGACAGAGAGATGTAGTCCATCAGCACAGTATAGTCTCTTGTTGGTCCATCTGTTGTCCCAGTTACCAATAAATCTGAATCCTTCTTGTTTGCACCAGGTCTGGAGCCATGTATTAAAGCTGTTAATGTGATGCAGCCTTTTTGTCCCCTTACCAAGAACAGGTAGAACTTCTGAGAATGCAACAGTGTTAACAACGCGCTTGAGTTTCTCTCCCAGAGATTGGAAGTCCTTTTGGGCTGCGGAGGCACTGTTCCTAGCTAGGTCGTTAGCGCAAAAATTGAACACTCCAAACTTGATGTTATTATCCACTTAGGCACAAAGTAATTCAACAACTTGGTTTGTATTCCTGCTGGCTGAAGAGCCTGGTAGGCACATGACTATCTTCTCTCCTTTGAACTGTGTTCCCAAGTTGGTGCCTCTGATGATGGAATCTCCAAGTAGTAGTAGGCAGATATGTGTCTTTATAAAATACTAGCAGAAATCTACTATTACAACCACTACTGATCATTTGTATAGCACTACAAGGCATACACAGCACAGGACAGAGAGCTTACAATCTAGTCCCGACAGATGACACAACAGCCGGGGACAAGGATATGTCTAGGGGAATGGTGAGGAAACACATAATTGGAGAGTAGGAGACGTTTTTAGCCTGGATTTGAAAAGGGCCAGAGACGAAGGCTGATTACAGAAATTATTCCTAAAATGAAACTGTGGTATTCACATGCAGAGTGCACAGCAATGTGCGTATTCTATAAAGTATCCATGTAAATCAGCACTCCGTCTGCGCTGCACCAAAACTGCACCCCTGGGTGGCATAAAACTACCTGCATTATGGTCATCACATCCACTTTTATGCCTGGGGTCATTTCATCAGCGGCACCTTATACTGTCAAATACCTGCCAAAAAGCACTATAGGATTATCCTCCATGTGGGCTGCCTTTAAAAAAGTACAGATATAAATGCCACCAATTAAGAAGGGATATTTTTTAAACTTTAAAGGTAACAATAATAAACGGGAGATTAGGTACATTAACCTCCTCAATCCTTCAGATTAAGACCTGGCCAAAAACGTGCTTTTAGAAAAGCAGAGCTTGCTTCGGAGTAGGTGCAAAAGCTAACTGGGAAATTAATGGCATATTCCCATTGTAAAATGGAAAATACATGTACAGTATTTTGTCCCTCCTAAAATACAACAGTGATGCACCCCTTAAGGAGCTTGGTGCCCCGGTCATCTACATGTTTAGCGAGCGGCCTTCTGAATGTTCTTAAAAGACCTCCTTCTTTTTTAAAGAAGTTAGGTTCTCTTTGAATCAAGGGAGAAAATTGTTTTAACTGGGGTATCCTGAAAGCAAAGGAGACTCACCAGCAAAACTGGGAATACAGGGTTGCAGTTTTATTAACAAATAGATAAATAAAAAGATTGTAAATAACCATTTTGGTTCATTTATGAACTTTTACGACTGATCCTGATTCCTGTATGGACACGGATTGGTAAGTATTAAAAATAGTCTTTATTAATTAGTAGGGAGTAATTGTTTAGCTTTGAAAGGCCTGCTCTTTGAGGCCCTCCAGAAGCTGCTGCCATTGCACATTGCCTAGTTGCCTGATGGTTGGGCCAGCCCTGGGGTTAAGAAAGGAAGAGGAAATTGAACCGAATTGATTTGATGACCTGACCTATGTTTTCAGCGATACCCTCTGCACTGTTTATACAACAAAAATGACTTCCATAGGAACACACTGGGAACAACTATAAAACAGATGGTTAAAATGGAATGCCAAAGCATATGTGAAAAATAAAAAGAATAAGCACAAAGGATTCCTTTGTAAATCTAAGCAAACTAATTGTGGAAAAGAGGCTCACAAGACAAATGCGTGGGAAAGCCTGAAACAGATATGATGGAGCCCTGTTATATCTGAGAAGCTCCTATTTCAGCACAGTGTCAGAATCAGTGGCAGATTTATGGACAAGTGGAGAGGGTTCGCCCAACTCCCCTACACTCCTTGGTGCGGCAGTTCATGACGTAAAACAAGTGATTCCCAAAGGCAGGGCGGCTGTCCGTAGGCACGTGCTAGCGGCTGAACAAGCTCTAGTCAGAATGTGGAAAGGTACAAGAAGCTCAAGAACACAAAAGTACAGAGAACTTGAGCCGACAAGAATGAAAGAAGTAGAGGTGGAAGATGAGTGGAAGAGAAGCAGAATGGGGCAAAGAGACAGAAAAGAAAGGAGAGAGAAAAAGACCACCAGAGAAAGAGAACGGAGGAAAATACAGAGAGGTCACTGTTTCAAAGGGCATTTCCATCACGCCATGGGCGCTGACTGCATATCCTCTTTAAAAAATGTTCCTCTCTGGGGACCAGCTAACATTTAGTCGTATAAAACACTGTATGGCTGGGCTAGTTTAATCACCCTCACCCCTGCCACCTTGAAGCTTTATTCAGAGGCAGGAGAAACCCTCAGTCAGAACGCCAGTTAGGTGGTCGCCCCAAGAAAAAAGAAAGCAGTGTATATATTTTTTTTTAAACTTTGCAATGCTGTTTATATGCAGCAAAAATTGTAGCAGTTTAATTATGTAGCCTGGGGGCCTGAGATAAAACACACCAACTCTGACACTGCACACTAGACCAGCACGATATTAACTATAAATGGATATTCTGCAGATAATAAAGGAGATACCAAGAAGCACAAAGAAAAAGCAAGAACTACAGCACAGTTTATAACACCATTACATTCTTATAACTCATTTTATTCTGATATTATAAACTGTGTTGTGGTTCTTGCTTTTTTGAACATTTATTTTGCATCCAAAGAAACTCCCCCTCCCCACCCCTCACCCCCAATTATGGGTGCAGAGCAGAAGTAGGACATTCCCCATAGAACTCAGCATACAAAAAAAATCATTTGATTCTATTGTCATCTCAGTTACAGCAAAATAAAACTTCACAGTACTGGGCAGATTGTAAAGTAATACAAAACCTTACAAAAATCATTTGGGACCTATAGTCTACTGTACCATAATAGATCAACATCCATAATTCACATAAGAAGCCTATCCAGAAAAGAGCAGCACTGTAAATATTGCAGTGGGTTCTGGAACATCCACAAACTATTTGGAAAAATGAACAAGTCATATTACTACAGATGCCTACACCGAAACTCCATGCTAACAGAATATATATAAATCCTTACCAAGAATAGAATAAATTACCACAAACTAAAAAAGGAATTATGTAGACAAAAATTAAATTGAAACCCCAAGAAACCAACACTAGAGAGATGCAGATAACTATGACTGCACTATGTAAACAATGTAAAGATATATCACATAAATTCCAAAGACTGACATATTACAAACACTAAATTGAAAATAAAATTCATTTTTCTACCTTTGTTGTCTAGCCATTTTATTTTCTTATCGTGTTGTCCTGGTCTCTGGGATCTGCTTTTCTCTGTCATCTCTTCTTTTCTGTGGTCTCCAGTCTATCTGTCATTTCTCTGCCTCCCATCTTCTTCACTTCCTTCCATCTCTGACATTTATATTTTCCTTTCAGCTTTCTTCCATTTATTTTTCTATTAACTCATATTTCTCTTCTCTTTACTATTCAGTTCTCAGTCTTCTACTTCACCTACCTACTATTTTTCAACTCTTAACATAGTCCTCTCGTGTCCATCTCTCTATCCTTTCCCAACATCTTATTCCCTAGCCTAGAATTAATTCTCACCTTTCTTTCTTTTTCCTTCCCTATGTCAATATCTCTCCCCATGTCTACAATATGCCCCCCAGGTCCAGCATCCAATCTCTACCCCATCCCATGTCCACCATCTGTACTCTACCCCCTATCCTGGGTACACCATCTGCCCTTCCCACCCCTACCTCATGTCAACCATCTAATCTTAGTCTCTCTCCTGTGTCCATCATCTTCCCTCCATCCCCTATGCTCCTTCCCCATGTCCAATATTTCATCTCCACTCCATTCTGTGTCCACTATCTACCTTTCACCTTATCTATGTCCATCATCTATCCTCCCCCCTTGTGTCCAGCACCTCGAGTATCTCTCTTATCATTCCCCACTTCACCAGTTTACCATCACTGCTACCGCCACCACACTCCCCCAAAGTTTGTGCCAACAGTGGCAATTGAAATCCCAAAAGCACAGAGTCTATTTGACTCCTGTTCGCTTGCAAGGTCTGGCTGTCTCTCCCTGCCTAATGATAGAGGCAATAGAGGTTCTGATGTACCATTATAAAACAGGCACCACAATCTATGCATAGCATAGAATATCCATAGAAAGTTCTACATGTATGTAAGGTGGCAGCACATGTATGGATACTACCACTGACCCTACATATAACCCTGTGGAACTTTTCCATCTGTACAAGGTTACATAGTTGCACCGTATTGAAAATTTACTTCAGACCTGTTTGATTACTGTAGGAGGAAATCTTATTTTATGGGAGGGCATTTATGTGTCCCGTTGAAGGGTAAGAGCCTGGGGACTATAGTTGCTGTCCATCAGAGGGCCCACCTGTAAAGCAAAGAGCTTACTGAGTGGTGTTTGCTACTCCCAAAAGCCAGATGTAAAGGACCGACCAGAAGAGGAAGTTGCAGACTGAGGCTGGGGAGGACTGAACCCCTGAAAAGATGCATGGGAAAGTTGAGACAGTGAATTTAAAGTGAACAGACTATCTTGAGATCAACCAGCTTAACTGAATACTGTGCAGTGAGAGAACAATAAATTGTGTATTTGAAACTCAAGCATATCTGCGTCTTCTATCATTTTGTTTGCTGTACATATTGTTCCCCCTTAAATTTCCCAATAAACGCACTTGAGGAAACATTCATTTGCAGCCTCCTCTTTGTCTGCCACAGATATCCCAGGACCCAGGGGAGCATCAGACTCCTGGCCATAGCACAGCCCACTACAGCAACCACCCACTGCCGACAAACAGGATGGGCTAAGCGCGTTATGCAATGTGCTCAGCATCTCATTGTTTCTCTAATTGCTTGGCTTCTGCAGGCAAAATGAACACAACCAAATGTTAGTCATAAAGAGTAAAACTGCCTCTTATCTCTTCCCTGTCCCCCAGTTTGTCAATTGTTTTAGCAGTGTGAAATCAAAGATTTTATTTTTAAAAAGAAAGAAAGAAAGCTATTTCAAGGATGAGAGGATGTAAGTAGCCTACACAAGTTGTAGCCCTAAATGTCTATTGGAATTGCCCCACTTTAGAGAGTATTATGGGCAATAGAGAGTGTGAAAAATAATTTCATCCAGTCTGATTTCAAAAAAACACACCTGGTGACAGAATGTCTTAGTTTCACACCCATCCAGTCTGGTTTTCAGGTTAACCACACTGAATATGCATGAAAGAGATTTGCATACACTGCCTCCATTGTATGCAAATCTCTCTTGTGCATATTCATTGTGGTTATCCTTAAAAACCGACTGGCCAGCTGTGTCCCACGGACTGGGTTGAGAATCCCTATTCTTGAGAATAAGATATCCTAACACCAGTAGAATTGCCTTTAAGCATCCAAGGGTGGTTGAATTTTATTAGGGGGTGGCATCTTTCCCATACAAAGTTTACTTCTTCTAACCTTTCTGAAGTGAGGTATTAACATAGGATATGCTAAATATCAGTATGAATATGGAACTTCATTTGAAAAGCCCAGCACTTGTTCTGAATGTGCCATTTAATTCAATATCAGAGATCATGCTGGACAAGGTAGTGTGATTCTTGTGGTATTCCACCTGGATGTGCAGAAATAAGGGTCAATAAAAAGCAAAATTATACAAGGTTCTGCTTTGCTATTGAACTAACTTAATACATTTCCTGATTAGCTTTCAGAGCCCCCCTCAGGTCAAAACAAAGCAACAGCAGAAAATCTGCTGTAACATGTGGCAGGATTCCTCACAGCGAGGTGCTCGAGGAAAGATGGCCACCAGCTAGCTTGGAATTTATCCCCTACTTTTTATGTGACAATAACAAGGAGTCAATAAAACATCCAGTTACATTTTCCCCAACTACTATAGGCAAAATGGTGATATCAGGGAAGTGGCGAAACATCTTGTTGCTATAAATGCTTTTGATACAGAGCTCTCCTTCAACATTGTTTCATGGGTAAAAAAAATGTCTCTGGCTGAAGAATAGATCCAGGGGGAATTTGAGACACCAGTCAGGGAAACCATTTTATCTGAGCCACTGTGACATTTGAGTACTTTTCAGCATTGCTTCAAAGGTCAGCAGTCCAATCCATCACCTTCCCCCCCCCCCCCCCCCCCCCCCAGACATATGTCTTACCTCTGTAACACATCCAGATCATATCGACCTTGAAAAATAGGAATCCAAAAAACTCTGGAACAAGGAATTTGCTGCCAACCCTTTTTATCATGTCTCTCTTTACATTCCATCCCTCAGGTTACAGTAGAAAACCGCACTAAGGCAATATATTGCATCGTATCACTGTCTTCCTTCTACCAGTCTGTTAACACTGATAAAAGAATGGAAATAATTCTATTTACAACTTTCACATCATTTTGTTTCAAAAGCTTCTATTAATAAAAACATAAAAAAAACAAAAATCTATTTTGTCTTTCCTTTTAAATAAAAATGCTCCCCATATGACATTTTTTAATAAATTAGCCTCTGGCATTCACTGGGAAAAAGTACAGATGGAATTCTCGGAGAACTAGTAATGAATTCCAGTTCACTACTTAAAAGTCAGGCCCTGCCGGTGTTCATTTGTAAAGTAGTCTGCTGGCTCTCTTAGCTTACGTTAAACATGAAAAGCAAAGCTTTCAAAATATTCAGAAAGTCTGCTTCCTCAGTGTTCTCTGAAGTAACCTCTTGACGTCTTGGATAGCTTGAGCTGCAACAGAAAGTCAATGGGTGAAGCTGAAGTTACAATTCGTCTACAGTACTGCAGAGTCTATAAGCAGAAATCCTACGTTTTCCTTTTTTCTGGGGTGGTGTGGTCATGCCGCATGATATATTGCTGGTGCTCTCTTGGCACAATAATGGAAGGAAGAATTCAGGCTATGAGGAGCTTTCCCATTGTAGCTGTTGGCCAAGAACGCTGGGCAATCATTTTTGAGACAAAGGGATAAATGAGAGTTACAGTCTGTGTCCACTGTGTTTCACATAACAAATAAGAAAAGACTTGGGCAAAAAATACTGAGACATACTTAGGCTCATATATTGTAAATTATGGGGCCAATATTCAAAGGGGTTTATTCAATTAGCAGGATCTGCTAACCAGACAAACCCCACTGTCAGGACTGTTGAATATCCCTTCCGAACACCACTATACTGTCTGGATAATGTTAAGATGATCTGTGGTTGGCGTAAAGGCGGTCGCAACACTAATCCAGTTAGCGAGGATTTTCAATCCTCTAACCAGATTAGTGCGGACAGGTCAATGATCCTGACTTTATGAGGATTTGCTATCTGGTTAGCGGCTAAATATTGTCAGATAGCAAACACAGTTGATAGTCAGTGCTGGACGCTCGATAGACTCTGGTGCTAAATATCCAGTTTCAGTTTCAGCCACTTTAAAAATACTGACCACTGAGGCTGAATGTTGACCCATACATTTCTTTCTCAATACTTGTCAGGCTACATCCCCTCATTTCCCCTCCTCCCCAGGTCTGTGAATGCTGCTTCCGCTGTATCCCCAGCAGCAGAAGAGCTGAGCCACTAGAAAACAGGGCCTAAGGGGGTCATTTTATACTTCTTTTCATGCGTAAAACCCTGCTTTACCCATATAATCAGGCTTATATAAAATGACCCCAAGGCTCGTGCACGTAAAAGTATGTGTGCTGACAAGAAGGTGACCCGGTTGTAGGCATGTTCTGGAATGGAGTTTGGGTGGAGCATGGGTGCCCTTTACATCCAGGCATCCTGAACAAGTGTAAATGTCCCCAGCTTCAGTCTAGCCAGGATTTCTGCCAGTTTACCCCAGTGGTTTATAAAGACACGTGGTGCCCGATCCACCATGAGGCACATCAGGGCTATCTGGATGGCCCCGAACAAGACAGGACCATCAGTGCATGATTCTGCACAGTGGGAAAAAGATGGCTCCTGTAAGTGCAGGACTGGGTCCTTGGAGATGGCCCGGTTGGCCCAGCATCATCATGGAAATGTCCTCCCCACAGCATCGCATGTCCTGTGCCCCAGGGACCCTGAATCCCCACCGCCAAGCCGAACAGGGACCCAACCGCTGCACTGCCGCTGGCCCAAGTGTCCTGGCCTGTCGCTGCTTATTCCACCTCCGTGGTGGAATAAATAGGCCATCCCTCTGGTGACCCTCAAACATACAGGGCTGTGAGTGGAATAGGTCCTGTACATTTGTGCGTCAGTCCCACTCACGCTCCACCCACTCTCCACTCCCGTCTTGCCTCCATCCCCCACAGCATGCACAGCAACTCTGTACGTGCAGTGGGGGACGGAGACAGAATACCGGCAAGGTGGATAGTGGAGCAGCACATCCCGGCGGGACATGCAGCCCCGCTATCTGCCTTACAGAATCGGGGCCATAGGCGCCTACAGTCTTTATAAAATAGACTAAAAATAGGTAAGAAAGTTGTTTTTCCCATGCAATGCGGCCACATAATCATTCAAATGACCTCTTATAAAATACTGACCATCATAAAAGTGTGTGTTTTGGCATGAAGGTGTGTACGAGCTGGGGGAATGGTAGGGGCAGAGCACAAATGCACCTATGTGTGATAAGAACATAAGATATGCCATACTGGGTCAGACCAAGGTCCATCAAGCCCAGTACCTAGCAGTTTCCCCAAAAGACACAGGTTCCACAATGCTTGTATTGGGTCAAGCATTGATATCCTGGGTCCCTTCTTAATAATGATTTATGGACCTTTCCTCCAGGAACTTGTCCAAACCTTTTTTAAACCCAGCTACACTAACAGCCTTTACTACATCCTCCGGTAACAAATTCCAGAGTTTGATTACACGTTGAGTGAAAAAATATTTTCTTTTATTAGTCTTAAATAGTTTACCCTGTAGCTTCATTGCATGTCCCCTAGTCTTTCTATATTCTGATAAGGTAAACAATCGATCTCCGTTTACCCGTTCCACTCCGTTCATTAATGCAATGCATACAATAGTCCAGAATTCATTGACCCTGAATCACACTTAAGCAGGCTTCCATAAAATCGGTCTTGAAGGACACCACAGCAGATGTAAATGATATGAACAACTATAAATCTAGTTCCAGTCTGCCCTTTGCAGCAAATTTAATTGAGCAAGTTGTTCATTCTCAACTCAATTCTTTTGCCACACAACACCAAGTGCTTGATCCGTGGCAGCACGGCCCAGAAACATTATTGGTTTCTTTACTAAATGAAGTTTTGTGTGGCTTAGAGGGTAGGAGAGTGGCCTACTTGATGATTTTGCTGTACCAGAAAGCAGCTTTTGAAACGGTGTTATGGCAATTGGCTGAATTTCTGATTGGTGAATTTGTGTTGCAGTTGTTTTCTACTTTTTTTTAACCAATCAAATTCAGCATATAGATTTGCAGGTATAATATACAGTGAGATGTCTCTCAGGGATCTGGTGCTGTCCTCAGTATTATTTTATATTTATTTGATTCCATTCTATAGAATGTTGCATGAACTGAATCTCAAATTCCTCCTTTGTGCGGATATCCTGATTTTTGCGCGGTCCTCTATAAATGGTGATCTTTCAACTTCAACATTGTTTCATCACTGTGATGTTGGTTTTTTTAGTGCCATCAAGTCAGTGTTGACTCATGGTGACCCAGCTACCTCTGGGCTTTCTTGGCAATTTATCACTGGAAGTAGATTGCCAGCCTTTTCTTCCAAGGCAATGGAGAGTAAAGTGACTTGCCCAAAGTCACAAGGAGTGCCAGTGGGAATCAAACCCTTGATTTTCTGGGTACTAGGCAGTTGCTCTAACCACTAGGCTACTCCTCCATGTTGTTAATGTATTCATAAAAAAAACCTGAGGCCTTGATCATTTGTCAAGACAAGGATTTCATTTTCATGGGGTCAGTTACTTTGGATGATAATGTGATTCCTGTTAAAGACCAAATTCAATATGTAGGAGTTTTGTTAGATTCTCTCCATTAATCCAAAAGACCATCCCCACCTCTCTCTTGCAAAAATATCTATCCCCAGTCCTGAAAAAGCTTCAATAAGACCTATCCTTAGGAAGCCTTCACTTGACCAGTCTACCCCATGCTCCTACAGGCCTTTAGCAAGCATCACCTTCATAGCAAAAATTATAGAAAAAGTGGTTCAACATCAGCTCCAAGATCACATTGACACCCACACAACCCTGACCCCAACAGCATGGCTTCCGACCTCTTCATAGTGTGGACACTCCTTTTACCTCACTCTTTGACACTCTCATCAAAGGTATTGACAAACCATAGCTAGGTTTCAGAATGGTATTCCTTGATATCAGTGTTGCCTTTGACTCCATTTGCCATCTCACACTTCTATCAAAATTAAAAGAAATAGGAATATGCACCACGCTGGAATGGTTTACATCCTACCTCTTCAATAGACAACAGCAGGTCAAAATTGGATCACTTCTATCTAACCCATTCAGACTAAAACAGGGTATCCCACAAGGCTCAGCCTTATCAGCACTTCTCTTCAATATATACATCCAACCTATCTGTGATGTACTAAGAAAACTCAAAGTACACTTTCACTTATACGCTGATCACTGTTCCCTCTAAGCTGTGCGCGTGTGCGCGTGTGCGCATGCACACACCTCGCCGAGCGAGCGCACATACTTTACAAAAGAGCGCACAAAGATTATGGTTCTCATTCTGATAGAAAACAGCACAGACGTCTTAAAATTTAAAAGTTGTGATTGTAATTACTAGAAATTTTCCACTTCATTTAGTAATCGTCTATTTTCATTTAATTTGATTAAAATCAATGTGGTGTACATACTGTATTCTGACGTGTAGTCAAATTTTAAAGTATATAACTCAGTGTCATTATGTGGCGCACAAAAATTTAACCTTCCTTCAAAAGCTGCACAGTTGATATTTCATGCGCACACAGCCTACAGAAAATTAGAGGGAACATTGACGCTGATGATATTATGTTTTACACACCCTTCCACACACAAATCCCTGACTATTCAATCATCTCTGACTGCTTCAATGCTGTCACTGACTTACTCGCTAAGCTAAATTTGGTAATGAACAGCAACAATTCCAATGTGCTTCTAATCTCAAGGGATCCCTCCTTCACATCCCCTCCAAATATTAAACTACACTAATCGGATGTCATGGTAAAAGAAGAAGTCACATACCTTTGACAAAAACCTTAATATGTTCTTCCACATCAAGAAGGCAGCTAACACTGCAGACCTCAAGATGAGATTTCTCCAACACTTATAGCCGCTGCTTAACCACACTGATTTCATAATAATTTTCCAGGCTACTTGCCCACCACACCTCGACTATGGGAACACACTATACCACAGCCTAGCAAAACAAGCATTGTATCTACTCCAACAGGTGCAAAATACTGCTGCTAGAACTATAACAGGTACTTCAAGACATCAACACATCACACCTACACTCAAGAGCTTACATTGGCTTCCAATAGCCCAATGAATAAAACACAAGGTTATGACTACAGTATTCAAGATTATACACAACCAATGAGCCCCCCTGTCTTGACTCCCTAATCAGAAGATCCCCTGCAACAAGACTGAGATGATCTATAAACCAAAACCTACTATCCATCGCACCTCTCAAGATAAAATGCACCCAACAAACCAACAACAGAAGTCTTCACCCTCTTCGCACCCTCAATATGGAACTCCCTCCCAGAACCACAAGAGCAGCTCAGACAACAAAGGACCTGAAAAGGTAGCAAAAGACCTACCTCTTCATCAAGAATTATGAGACTGATGATATCACTTAATACTAAAAGGCATGAACTACAGCATTCTCTTATTAAATCTGTTTAATCCACATTCACTATGTTAATTCTAAGTTATCAGTACCCTTATATTCTATGTAACCGTGACTCACTTGAGTTTGTTTACTGCTCTCTGTAAACCGCATTGGTCTAAAAGCGGCATATAAAACCTGTTAAATAAATCAATATATCATTATTGTGCACATAATTTATTTTAAATTATAGATGTTGCTGATCGGTTAAGATATTTTCTGGATTTGGCTGCCTTTAGGTGTGTAGTGCAGGTGATTGATGCATGTCATTTGGATTATGGCAATATACATACTTAGGCTTCTAGGCTATATGAAGCCATCAGTGGAATATGAAAATTTGATCATATCTCTCCAGTACTAAAAGATTTGCAGTGCTTACTTGTTGTACACAGGGTCTTTGTTTGTTATTTAATGTCTTACAGGCCATTGTATCTATGGTCTTATGGGCATATGCCAGTCCCAGCATTACAGACAGCATCTCAGAGGCTGTTACCGATCCACCTTTTACTGTGCTGCGTAAGGACGTGACTTAATGTGGGCATTTTCTGTTTGCCACCTGACGCTTTGGAAGAATTTGCCTTTATATTTTTATTTTATTTATTTACTTTAACTTATTTTTATACAACCTTTCTACGATTCAAAACAGTTCACAGCTTAATAACAGATTAATACAACCATAAGGTGCGACGTTTTACCAAGAACTGGACAGAGTAACAATTTGCCTTTGCCTGTTCATGAGAATCAAATATGTTCAGGTTTTTAAAGGTGCCTCAAAATATATTTTTTTACAGAAGGCCTTTGAGGGTTAGTCCATTTTGGATTATTAGTGTAATTCTATGTAATCGTGATAACTCGTTAGGCAAAGTTTTATTATGTATGAATGGAATAATGTTTTACAATTCTTTTCTTTTAGGATGTCTATAATGGGTAGATTTTCATTTTTTTAGGGTATATCATTGGTATTATTTTAAATAGTCAAAATAATATGTATGATTTTTTTATAACAGCTTAGAAGAGTATTTGATTGGTGGATATAAATTTAGATAAATGTAAATGTCAATGCATATGCAAATTGTGAACAACCTTAATTGACACACATATGTGTGTAAAGTACATGTGATTATTTACTCTTGATCATGCCGACATCCAGGGCATCTTCTCTGTCACATACACTGGTACTGCAGAGTCTAACAATACCACTTTGCCCTTCCTCCTCTCACTAACATATCTGAAAAATGCCTTAGCCCTACATTTTATTGCATTGGCTATTTCTTCTTCTTTTTGTATCTTTGCTTTCCTGACTACTTTGCTAGCTTTTCTAAATTTTTCCAAATATTGAGGCCTGTCTTCCTCTCTCTGTGATCTCTTGTATTTCCTGAAGACCTCCCTCTTTTTCTTTACCTTTTCAGCTACTTCTTTTGAGAACCATAGCAGCCTCCTTTTCCTTTTATTTACAAAAAGATTTATTGTCCTTAGAATATCCCCTTTCAGTTTTGCCCACTGTTTTCTACATCTCCCAGCTGTTTCCACCCCGCTAACGACTCCTTGAGGTATTAGATCCACAAGCAATAAAATTTTGCAAGGTGTTTGCTGCATGTGAAATTTTATCTCAGTTCAAAATGTATTTATTTTATTTTATTTAACAGGTTTTCTGTACCGCCTTATCTTACATTCAAAGCAGCTTACATTATAACAACTGGAACTTTACATTGAACAGGTAATTAAACTTGGATAACAGGTATGTACTTACATTAATGATGGATATACAAGTGGGGGGGGGGGGTAGCAGCTGTATGAAGCTGTAATAGGGGAATGAACTGCTGTTATACTAGTTTCATACAAAGCAGCTCATTGATTTTGAAATGTTCAAAATTGGCTTGCCAAAAGGGCTACCCTATGGCAAAATTACATAAGAATTGCCATACTGGGTCAGACCAAAGGTCCATGAAGCCCAGTGTCCTCTTTCAAACAATGGCCAATCCAAGTCATAAGTACCCAATAAATCCCAAAAGTAGCCAGTTTCACGCTACTTATCTCCAAATATACGCAATGATTTTCTTTTGGACTTTTTCTTCAAGAATTTGTCCAAATCTTTTTTAAACTCAGCTAAACTAGCTACTTTAAGTAATGAGTTCCAAAGACTAATTATACTTTGAGAGAAAAAAAATTCTGTCTGTTTTAAATATACTACTTTGTAGCTTTATAGCATGTTTCCTGGTCCTTCTATTGAAAGAGTAGACAATCAATCAATTTGCGCCTACCTATTCTATTCCACTCATGATTTTATAGACCTCTATCATATCTCCTCTCAGCTGTCTCTTCTCCAGGCTGGAAAGCCCTAATATCTTTAGCCTTTCCTCAAAGGAGAGTCGTTCCATCCTGTCTATCATGTTGGTCAACCTTCTTTGTACCTTTTCTAATGCCACTTTATCTTTTTGAGATGCGTAGATCAGAATTGCACTCAATACTCAAATTGTGGTTACAGTTCATTTGCATCTATAGTGAACTATACAGGTTGCTAACCCCCAGAAATAGGTCTTAAATTGATTTGCAAATCACCAGCTGTGAGTTGTGATTCACAGGAGATGGCACTGCACATGCCCAGATGAGTTGTGGATTATAAGGAGTCCATCAGAACATTGACCCATGCCCTCATTATCAGAGTAGACTATAGTAACTCTTTATAAAACAGGCTCCACTTATCAGCCACTAACAGATTCCAACTTATCCAAAACACTGTTTTAAGACTCATAAGAACATACTATTTTCAATACTGGGTCAGACAAATGGTCCATCGAGCCCAGTGACCAATCCAGGTCACAAGTACATGGCAGGATCCCAAAACGTAGATGGATCCCATGCTGTTTATTCCAGGATAAGCAACGGATTTCCCCTGTCCACTTAAATAATGGTTTATGGACATTTTTACCAGGAACTTGTCCAAACCTTATTTAAAATCAACTAAACAGCTTTTACTGTATCATTCAGCAATGAATTCCAGAGCTTAATTATGTATTGGGTAAAAAGATTTTTTCTACAATTAGTCTTAAATGTACTACTTAGTATTTTCATTGTGGGTCCCTGGAATCTTGAATTTTTTTGAAAGAGCAAACAACTGATTAACGTTTACCTGTTCAACTTCACTCATTATTTTATAGAAGTCTCTTCGCCAAGCTGAAAAGCACTAACCTTTTAAGCCTTTCCTCATAGCAATATAGTATTGTTCCATCCTCTTTATCTTTGGTTTCTCTTCTCTGCAGCTTTTCTAATTGTGCTATATCTTTGTTTCAATATGGCTACCAGATTTGATCATGATATCCCTCCTCCTTTTCATCAAACATCATTTGATCACCTACGGGGCCCTGTCCAACGTAGCATCAAAAGGAGGGAATGCTCTTCTCTGAGGATGCAATTGACTTTCTGTTGCCTGCGGTCCTTTTGTTGGGGTTTTTGGTGGTAGGGCTGATATTGCTGGTGTTTGGGTTGTTGTGGCTGTCACTTGTGGTATGGCTGGTAGCGCTTGGAGGAGCTGGACCTGTGCTGGTATGCGCCTTGCTGCTTACAAGTGTTGGGACTGCGCTCCATGCCTTCGGAGGCCAAGGTCTTGAGAGTGGAGCAGCGGTCCTTCATGTCATCTACAGTTTCTTTGACTTTCACGCCAAAGAGGTTGTCACCCATACATGGGGCATCTGCCAGCCGTGCATGCATATCCTTCTCAAAGTCCTGATGCCCGGAGGCCATGCATCTGGAGGCAATTCCCGTGGAGGCTGTCCTGGCAGCTGAGTCAAAGGAGTTGAAGGCAGAGCTGATAAGGTGCTTGCTGCATTCTCTCAAGTCACCCAGGAGGGTCTAGAAGGTGGTCTTGGCATCTGGGCTGAGCCCCTCAATCGTCCCTTTGAGGCTATCCAAGGTCGTGTCCAAGTATAGCCCCTGTTGGAAGGTGTGGGATGCGATCTTCATGCTTAGCATAGCTGCTTGGTAAGTATTCTTAACGGAGTCATCTAGGAGTTTGTAATCTTTCTGGGGAGGGACGTTGGAGTGGATGTGGGAGCTCTTTGCTTGGTTCAGAGCGGACGCCACCACAATGGACTGGTGGGGAAGTTGCATCTTGTCAAAGCCTGGGGTAGGCTTTACTTGATATTTAGCTTCAAATCTGTGTGAAGTGGCTATGCTGGGGCCTGCCAAATTTTTGTAAGATTCTCCAGGTGCAGGTGATGTACTGGGATGGATCTGGGTGTGTGAGGAACTTGAGCAGGACGAGTACTTCATTCCTGGGATATGGCAGGTCCATTGGTGATAGCACTAGGCGTGTGGACATCATTTGCAGATGCTTGGGGTATTAAGGTTTTCTAGTTGATATGGCGATAGCGATGACGGTGTCAGTAATGGTGGGGAGGGGGAGTGCAAGCACCACCTGCTGGAGTACTGGTGCGAACCACTGGAGGGCGTGCTCCCCTTCACTGTCTGTGTGTGGATCTGGGGAGAAGCCCAGTGGGGTAGGGGATCCTGGTAGCAAGGGCATCCTAGACAGAGGTGGAGGGACCCTTGGAGAGGAGGACCATTGTTGCTCTGAGCGCCTTGCGGTGTGAGAATTCTGGCTTGCATCTTGTTGGGCTATGAGCTGCGAGAGAAGCTCTAGCAATGCTGCCTGAGAGTCCTTGAGCTGGTTGCTCTTGTCGGGGGTAAAGGAATGGGGGTGACTGCTCCTCCTTTTGCTGGAGGTGCAAGGCTGGTGGTGTCTGTCCCTTCCATGGCTGCTGGGTCATTGTTGGCTGGAGTAGGAGCTATGTGCTGTGTATGCTCTGCAGCATTTCCTGTCCTTGGGCCGGCTGCCGCTAAATCTCTCCACACTGGAGCTGCCTTCTCTGCATCTCTGACATGGTCTATAGGCTATGGGGAGTTCAGCTCTGAAGATGTAAAGCTGTGGGGGGGGGGAGGGTTCCTTCAGCATGGTGATAGCTCGAGTCCCTCTGATTGATGATGGAGCTGGACAGGGCGAAGACTTGTGCTGCCCAATAGATCCCTCGTCGGTGCAGTGATTGTCACTCTGATGATGTCCAGTAGCACTGGAGGGGGGTGGAGCTTCCTTGTCAGCAGTCTGACTGGCACGGGGAAGCTTTATGGAGGGAGCTCTCTCTGCTGCAGAGTCCTGAGCTGGCTTCCCTGCCTCCCTTTCTCCTGCATTGGTTTCTTCTTCACCACGACGGAACGCGCTGTTGCTTGGGCAGTCTGACATCCTTTCGAGGGAGAGCTGCCAGAAGAGGATGCAGAGTGGGTTGGAGTCTTGGTGGTGGCCATAATGGCAGCAGCCATGTCGCTCCCTTCACCTTTGCTGCTCTTTCCATCATTCTTCGGTTTGTTGGCTCTGCATGTGAAGTCAGTGGAATGGCTCACACCTTCGGAAGAGGACAGAAACTCCTGAAGGGTATAGCTACGTGACTTGCAGGCCCTGGGGGACATTCAGGCACAGTGGGAGCAGTCCTGCATGTGGTAGGCTTCCCCCAGACAGTGAATGCAGCAGTTGTGGGAGTCCTCTGCATTCATCTTCTTTCCACATCTTGGACATTTCTTGAATCCAGGTTTGGTGGCTTTTTCTTTGTTTTCTTTTCTTTTTCCTTTTCCTTTATCCATGGTTGATTAGATCATAGTAGTTTAGGAGAGCTGAGATTCCGTCCTGCTGGCAGGGTGGATGAAAAGAAACTGAGCTAGGTAGGGGTGAGCCAAGGGGTGGGGGCACCAGGGCATGCTCACAAAGGGATGACGTCACCAAGTATGGCATCCTGCATGTCCATAGAGAAAATGTAGAGCATGCCCAAAAGGATTTGGGATCAAATCCTGAACTGAGGGCTTGAATTCATTCCCCTGTCCCTTCTCCCTTCCCAAGAGACTTGTCTCTGGAGAAATTGTCACCTCATTGTGCTTGGGAAATCAGATTTCCCTAAACTTATTTTCCTGTAAAGTCTAACGTCTAGTTTAAAATTCAAAATGATGTTTGTGTGTTAGGTATTTGGAAATGTATTGCAACTTCAGATATGTGAATGCATCCCAAAAAAAACAATCAGATCTTTATGTATATTTTCTTCTTCTCGAAGGATAATTAATGAAGCTAATGCTTAATCTGAAAAACGTGGTTTGTGTTTATGCTTTTGGCATATTCCCTGTATAACATTGCTGAAATGCTGCTGAACAAGCCTGCCAATGCAGATCAGTCTTAGCTTTCTACGAGTACTGACATCACCTCTCCTAAAAGCAGTCATGCGATGGACATACAGCACTCTTGCGCATGCATATACATAAAAGAGCACCACTTTGTAAACAGTACGATGGAGCGTGTATTTGCTTTAGTTCAATGGTCCCAAAACTGCCAAAAAAAAGTAACCTTAGTTAACTAAAAACTGAAGAGTCGAACATGTAATGTCTTTTCTTGTAACCAAGTTATTGTTGAAGTTAACAGATCCTACAGTATGATTTAATGATACTGTGAAAACGGTGCTGCAATATGCTATATAAAATATGGTTACATGTAATGAAAACCTAATGTTCCAACATCGTTAGTCATGCTTCTTTGTTTATTTGGAGGAAGTTAAATTAATGAATTCTGACATTTATTGCTACAATCAGTCAATGAAAATTTGGGTCTTTTTTGTTTTGTTTGTTTTCTGGGTCAGTTAATCTTTTCTTATTTTTTGCCTTTTAGTTCACTTAGGGGTATGTTTACCAAACCGGGCTAACGGTTAACCCGGGCTATTTGCAACTAGGTCCCATTGAATAATATGGGACCTAATGGCAGATAGCCCGGGTTAACCGTTAGCCCGGTTTAGTAAACATACCCCTTAGTACCTGCTCCAAATTTGTGAATGACCTTAACAACAAAAAAGAATATCTACCATTATCTTCACAGTTCAGCTACCACAATGAAAACCTTCTGACCAGCAGACACAGAAAATAGGTCTATTTTGAAATATCGGTAAGTCCCTCAGTTTAATATGAAGGCCACAAGACTGCTTCTCTCTCACTACCTCTGTGTGCCCCATAGCTTGACATAGCCCAGTGAGTGGGTTTCAAGTCTCAGGATTTGACCCTGGCCAGACCAGAGACAGCTGCATGTGTGGCATTAGGTAGCAGGGTCCACAATTGCACATAAGACTATATAATTAATGTTTGTCCACTGGAATGAATAGAATTAAAGGTTATTATAGGGCAAACATTTTAACCCATTTTGGACAGCTCGCATATTCTTTCTCTGTTCTGGATGACTTATTAGATTTGTTACACTCAAACAACTATGAAATACTGGCAATAATATAAAATATTAAAACTTTGCAGAAAATAGAAGTTTCACATAGTGTATGTTTTTCATACACTTGTCCAATATAGTATATTGTCCGTCTTCAGAAAAGATAGGATTCAGTTCCAATATTCATTGACATAAACATACTGTATGATACTATTGAAACTGCAGTTTTCATTTAAAACACTTTATTATGATATAATATAGTTTTCCAACAGTCCATTCTGATGGTGGAATATGATACAAGTGGAAACACTTCTGATGCTGTGCGTCAATATTGCACCATTGAAACACCTAGAACAGAATGCTTGACCGCAATTAGTTTCAACAACATATTAGCCCAGCGTATGAAAGACATACAAGGCCGATATATGCACCAATAACTCTGACACTAAAGGGTATGTTTACTAAAGCGTCTTAATGTCACAGCGGTGGTATTATCGTGCGATAAGTGACGTTATTGCGCGATAATGTTACATTATCGTGCGATAATGACACTTAGCAAGCGATAACGCAGTGGCGGCATTAAGGCACACAAACGCTGTGAAATCCGGCTCTGAAGGGTGGAGTAAGGCTTCCCATAGGGTGGAGAGAAGGAGTCAATGGGCGGAGAGTGGGAGGGGAGAGGCTCCAGGCACACTAATGCTGTAAAATCTGGGTCTGAACACTAATGCCAGTGAAACCCTCGCGTTAAGGCACATTTGCAGGAAAGAGAAACCATTTCAGTCAGCAATTTACAGCAAAGCCAGGGAAACCCAAAAACGTGCTAGTAGTGATACATGTGCATGGAACAAAAAGGCAAATAAACATAGAAAATGACCTGAACCACATTTAAAATCTCAATAAACAAGCTGGCCAAAATTGATAGCAATGATAAACATAAAGCAACACCACTGACAAAGCTCAAAAAAGAAGATATCATGTTTGGAAGGGTCTATTCTCTGTCCCCCTACAAAGTGAATGATCCCACATTGAAATAGTGCTGATCAGGGTTTATTCACATCTATATTGGGCAGGTTTTTTATGCAGTAACAGCAGAGTGGGCACATGTGTAGTAACAGCAGAGTGGGCACGTAGGAAAGGGCAACTGTACTGATGCTGTAAATGGGATATAGAGGGCTACAGGTGGCACATGCTGTGGTCCAGCTGGGGCACAGTGTGCGTTAGGCAGATGCCTAGGTGGCACATAGGGATACCAAAACTGTAAAGCAGCAAGACAGCAACTGACGAGGGTCCAACATGGGCACGAGTGTGTGTCCCACAGTGTGAGCACAGAACATGCACAATGGCATGGTCAGTAGGCACACTGTAACAGTAACATGCATGTTTGGTCCCCCTACCCAGTTGATGTGCTGCAGAGTTGCAAACCCCTATCCGGTGAGCAGATGTAGACTGTTGATCTGCATGTGCATTGCATCATGGGTACCCTTGGTGCTGACATATCCTGGTAGCCACACCAGACAGTGTGTCTGTTGACCTGCACTGGTTGAATAGCTAGCCATAGTTTAATTACAACTAATATTGTTGCAGGACAATGATGAATATACTGACCTCAGTGGGAGAGGTCATGGGTTCAATACCCCAGTGGGCCTGTATATTGATGTATCAGGATGTATAGGATATAGTGTATTATCATCACATCAGAGCGCGTTACCACTTGACAATATTTCCTAAAGTGTGGCCAGTTGCATGCAGTGGTTATGTTGGAAGAGTGGCGTGGGCTGCAGGTTGCCAGATCAGCTGGTGAGCTGCATACAAAGTGCGTCCGTCAGTATAACTGTCAGAGGATACGGCTGTCTATGCATGTAGCAGTCTGACATAGATCTGAAATCCATGTGCACATCCCAAAACACCTGCAGCTCAGTTGGCCAAACCAAGGTGCCCTCTAAAGTGCCCTAGCTGTGTCCGTACACTAGCCTGGTAAGCAGAGTAGAAAGTGTATGTAGATGACCTGGTGTAACTGTGTAGCCAGCCATTGCTATGTGAAAAGGCATAGCACACCGGTTAATACAATGCCCTCACAGCCAGTGGTGATGGGTTCAAGACCCCAGTGTGCCAACACTGAGATAAATGCATAATAAACAAATTGTGTTATGAAACATCAGACACAGCACTACAATGTGCGTCTGCAGCACAGATCTATATATATGGATGATGGCACGGACACCTTGCTAGCACGCCTTAATGATGCACGCTGCTGCACATAAGCAACGTGCGTGCGTGAGCAAGGCATTGCTGAAAATGGCTACTCGGTCAAGAAAGCCTGCTTTTACCCGCCAGGAGCTGCGCCACCTTGCAGGGCTGATCTGCACTAGGCAGAGAAAACTATTCCCTGGCTCCTCCAAGCGGCAGGACCTCGGGCGCGTAAGGAGGGCCTGGGACCGCGTCACCAAACGTTATAATCGTCTTGCTGACTACCCACATGAGGTAAGTGTTTGGGGACAGGTCAGTATATCCATATACATATCCAGTGTTGATTGTAGCTGTGTATGCTGCTGTATGTAGGCATTCTAGACCATTTATGTTTCTTAGTTAAACCCACATGATAGACCACCTAGTTATCACATCAAAGTGGTTTGCCTTATCCCCAGGAGGCTAAGGACCTGATCACAGAGGTCCAGATGTCAGCCTGGTGTTATGGCAGCTGCTGCTGTTGATGTGTTAATATACACCCTAACACAAGGAGCCCCTAGATCTGCCTTAAAGAGGTCTGGTAAACAGCATGCTGATATGGTAGGTTACGCAGTTGCAGGGTCACACATCTGCCCTCCCCCTAGGGGTCCTGAGACCTGTTTAAAATGGTCTGTCAATCACCCTGATGATATGGTTGTGTGTGCATTTGCAGGTTAAAACATCTGCCCTACCCCCAGGAGTACTGAGACCCCATCAAAGTGGTCTGCCAGTCACCCTGCTGGTATGGCTGTGTGTGCATTTTCAGGTTAAAACATCTGCCCTACCCCCAGGAGTCCTGAGACCCCATCAAAGTGGTCTGTCAGTCACCCTGGTGGTATGGTTTCTGTTGCTGTTGCTATGTTATAATCCACCCTACCCCCAGGAGCCCTGAGACCCCATCAAAGTGGTCTGCCAGTCATCCTGGTGGTATGGTTTCTGTTGCTGTTGCTATGTTATAATCCACCCTATCCCCAGGAGTCCTGAGACCCCATCAAAGTGGTCTGTCAGTCACCCTGGTGGTATGGTTGTGTGTGCATTTGCAGGTTAAAACATCTGCCCTACCCCCGGAGTCCTGAAACCCCATCAAAGTGGTCTGTCAGTCACCCTGCTGGTATGGTTTCTGTTGCTGTTGCTGTTTTATAATCCACCATACACCCAGGAGGCCTGAGACCTGCTCAAAGTGGTCTGTCAGTCACCCTGGTGGTAAGGTCTATGCTGCTGTTGATGTGTTATAATCCACCCTACCCCCAGGAGGCCTGAGACCTGCTCAAAGTGGTCTGTCAGTCACCCTGGTGGTATGGTCTATGCTGCTGTTGATGTGTTATAATCCACCATACCCCCAGGAGGCCTGAGACCTGCTCAAAGTGGTCTGTCAGTCACCCTGGTGGTATGGTCTATGCTGCTGTTGATGTGTTATAATCCACCCTACCCCCAGGAGGCCTGAGACCTGCTCAAAGTGGTCTGTCAGTCACCCTGGTGGTATGGTCTATGCTGCTGTTGATGTGTTATAATCCACCCTAACCCCAGGAGTCCTGAGACCTGCTGAAAGTGTTCTGTCAGTCACCCTGGTGATATGGTGTATGTTGCTGATGAAGTGTGCTAAGACACCCTACCCCCAGGAGTCCTGAGACCTGATTGCAAAGGTGGGTATGGCATCTAGATATTGTGGTAGGTTATGCTGGGTTAGGTCACACATTTGCCCTATTCCCTGGAGGCCCAGACCTCATTACACACGTCTGTTATGGATCCTAATGGTATGGTAGGTGCAGCTGTGGATGTGCTGTAAACCACCCCACCCCCAGGAGCCCTGAGACCTGATTACGAAGGTCTGTAACAAATCCACATATCATTGAAGTGTATGCAGTTTCTGGTCACACATCTGCCCACTCCCCAGGAGTCCCATACCTGATTGCAGAGGAACATTATAGATGCTGGTGTAAGGGTACATGCACCTGTTGGGGTTGCACAGCTCTGCTATAACCCCAGACAGAAGCACAGATGTTTATAGGTCAGCTAGGTGTGTTGGGCCATGCTCCTGTTGTAGTCAGCCACAACTGCCCTAATCACAGGAGGCCCTAGTCATGACCATAGAGGTATAGTAGAAAGCCAAGTGTCATAGTATTGGTGCCTGGCAAGGTGCACAGGGCCACCCACCTTCCGTTCTATGTCAGAACACATCACCCATGCATGGTAGGATATCATGGTGCCATGGCGGGTGTGTCGGATGATGTGTGTAGGTCAAGCAAACACACATGTGTTTGCCAGACCACACAGGGGGTTAGGGAGGATCTCCCCTGGACACCAGCATGGCCAAATCACATGTGGCATGGTACTGCCACGTCATGTAAGGAGAGCGTAGGAACAGGGTATGGTGTGTCCAGGGTGTTACGCACAGTACACATAGGTGTCACTGCACACATGGCCAGACCCACAGCCACACATGCAGGTGGCACTGGCAACAGTTAGTAGAGGACACACTGACCAGAGGAGCAGGAGCATCACGATGCTGCGCACAGAGATGTGTGCTATGTGTTGGCCACTCACCAGAGATATATGGTCATTAATGCTCCCACTCATTGCTTTCCCCCCCTAGGTAGAGGACCTATGGAAAAAGGGTCGGGAGTTGTGGCTGCACTGCCCGGAGGTCCTTGCCCATCTCCAGAGGGGGGCGATGTCACGACGTGGAGGTGAGTGTTGTGGCCTCTGCAGCTCAGTAAAGAATGTCACAGTGGCCCACCAGCCTCTGCGCGGCCAAACTATGTACATGTGCTATGTGACTCACATGATAGTGTGCTAATGACTGTCATCCCCCACAGAGGATGCTCCTGCTGGTGAGGGCCCCTCCACATCAGGGCACACAGCAACATGCCCCACTGCCCAACACCGAACAGAGGAGGAGGAGGGGCAGAGGAGGAGGAGGTGGCGGAGGAGGAGGAGGTGGCAGAGGAGGAGGCGGCAGAGGCAGAAGAGGTGGAAGAGGATGATGGGGACATGGAGGGGTGGAGGGTGGGGTGGTTGAGAGTATGTCTGATGTTTTGGGGGGTGAGGAGGAGGAGGGGAGCGTGGAGGGTGGCGAGGCTGGGTGGGAGGTGCCAGGGGGGAGGAGGGGGGTGGGAGGGAACACAGGACAGCACAGGGCACTGTGGCTCCCTGCCAGCCGCCGCATGTGTGTGGCGATAGTACCCGTCTGGGTGTAGCTACACCACCCATTGCCACAGACAGGTCCCACGCACATGCCACCACACAGACACCTGGCACCTTGTGTGTATGTGGTGGCAGGTGCATCCAGGAGCTGTATGTGGCAATGGAATGCATGGTGCAATGCCTGCAGGCCCAGGACCACACCATCCGCTGGCTGGCAGGTTCCATTCAGTGGATGGCTGCCGAGATGCAGCGTATGGTGGGTAGGGGCGCTGCATCTCGACAGCCATCCATTGATGGGTGTCCCAGGAGTGTGTGAAGGTCCCGGTGGCACCCACACATGTGCCCTGTGCTGTCCTGTCTCCCGGGACCCGACATGGGGGATTTTGTATATGCTACAAGTTGTAAATATGTTTTTTAAAATACAGTTGTGTTACTACATCACAATGGTCATGTGTCTCCCTTACAGACAGACTGTTGACATGAGCATGGGACATGTGTGTAGATCTCTATGTGTATGTGTGGTGGACATAGGTAACATATATGGACCGTCTCCACACGCAGTTGTGGGGGCTGCCCATGTGCATCCCATGGTGCCCCTGTGATGTGCCAATGTGCAGTGTGTCCTGAAAACTATGGTCACATGCATGCTGCCTGTGATGTGTGGGCACCATATCTGATGCACCATGCTTATAGGGGAATAGTGGAGATGGCCAGCAGCAGGTATGTGGCAGGAAGGATGAGATGGACCGCTGTACCCAGGAGCTACCCAAGGGGATTGCTGGTGAGGTCAAGACAGGTGGATGTTGATCTGGAGGGGGAGCAGAGGCTCACTATAGGCACAGGGGGAGAGTAAACAACTGACTGTAGCTAGTTATCTATGTCTGCCTGTGTCCTACACAAACATCTACAGCTAAACAGCCACGTAAGCTCTGGTGTGGGTCAGAGGGAATGGCACACATGTGGGTGGGGCACTGGAGAGGATATGGGGTGTGAGAGACTGACTGATCCGTAAAACACACATGTACCACCATATACATATTACTGACTAACTGGAGAGGTACGATATACCCCCACACATAGGTAGAAGGGTGCACACATGGCATGGTTCCTGGCACACAGGGCATGGTATAAGGTCTGTGCATTGATTGGTGGTTCTGCATACACCACACCCCTAAGGGAGCTGGGGAGGCACATGTGACAATATGGGGGACAGGGTACTCAGGGGATTACAGTGTCAAACACCGGAAATGGACACATAGGTGTTATCAGGTTTTGTCTCCTTTATTGTCACACAGTGACCCAATCCTCCCAATCAGGACCTGCGTGGGCACCCACATCCACGGCAACTATGGCCCATGCTACCCCGTTTTTGTAGTTCTGCTGCTGCTGCCTCTGGGGCTGGGGCTGGCTGCTGCAAACGCCCAGCCATGGCCTCCTGAGCATCTGCAATCCACAATAGCGCCGCTGCCATCACCTCAGCTGTGGCATTCATCCAGTCCATCCTCTCCTGAATGCCCATCAGAACCTGACGAGTGGCTGTGGGTGAGACACAAGGTGATGTGTGAGACATGTGTTGCACCCTCCCCCCCCCCCCACCGTGACTCATGCAAATGTACGGCGTATCCCAAAAGACCAGTCCACAGACCACTCATGTATGTGACTTCGAGCAACGCAGTACCATGTTTACATGTGTGTCCCATAATCCATCCACAGGCCAGGAAATGATTCTGCTGGGGGCCGTGGTGATCACAGATATGACACATGGCACTGTGTTGCACTTCAGTGTGTCACTGCTGTATCTGTGCACTGGTCGTATGGGATAGGTTGGATAATGTGGGACTTCATGGCACACAGATAGATATCTGGGGGGCGCTGTTCACTCTAAACCTGACACACAGTACTGAGTACCCTGACTATCTTTGCTACGTACCACTACCCAGGGAGAGAGGTCCAACGGGTAAACTGTATAGGTGATCTGGGGTAGGTGTGTACCAATGTACGTCTCCATGGGGTATTTTGTGGTGAATAGTAGGCAGATGAATGAGCTCATTAGCATGATGACACCAGATGGCACATGATACAAGGGGGGGGGGAGTGCACATGGCACCCACCCCCACTACACATACAGAACTATGTGCTGTGGTGTCCTAATATTAGGGGGCACATGGAATCTCATTGTGGATGTGCCATCAACCCCTAGGGTGTTTGTTGTGTATTCTGTTACCCACCTTCCGCATCGTGCTTTGCAGAGGCAGTATGAGCCCGCAGCTCTGCAAGGATGATATCCATGCTGGTGTGATGGGTGCCTGATGTTCCTGGTGCCTGTATCGTGTGGGGACTCTCCACCGACTCTGCGTCCTCCACAGCCCATGTGCTGCTGTCACTGGCCCCCACTTGTGCATTGTCATCCTCCGCCCAGTCCTCTGCCTCAGGCAGCACAACATTTCCTGGGGTCTCGGCGCCAGTGCTGTCCGCGTCCCCGGACTCGGTGGCCTCTGGCCCCTTGGCATCCCCTGGCGCTGGCACATCCCCCTCCTCATATGCCCCCATGGCCTGGATGTCACCTGGGGGGTAGAAGGTACACACTAAGGTTGAGTTAGCGCAGGTAACATAACTACACCTGTACAGTGCTGTAAAACATCCAGGACTGTGGCTGTCGTGCAAGCAGCCCCAGGTACCTGTCACACCCACCCTGTACTTACACAGCCATATTTTTCTCAATATGTGGACCCCAGTTGCCTGTGTTAGGGCACACATGTTCTCAGGACATAGGCCCCCCACTTTCCCATCCATGGCAGGCATATACTGGGCTGTGTAGTTTACATGTGTAGCATATCTCTGACCTACGTGCCTGTGGATGGGCGGTGTCCAGCACTTCCGGCAGCCCTTGCAAGTAGATTGGGCCCAGACGGTCTGCCAGTTCCTGCTCCAGAGGTGTCAGAGTTGGTGCAAAGGGGCCACCCCCTCCGGTGCCCATGGCATGCTGCCTCTCTGCCACCATGTGGGCACAGACACCCCGCTTTATATCATTAAACCTTTTCCTAAGGCTATCAAGGTCCCTGGACAGCCCCCCTACCTGGGCTACGGCCTCCTGGATCTCCCCCCACACTTGTATCCGTGTGCCCACAGTGGTGCTTGTGCTCAGGCGGCCGTACAGCACATCATACCTCTCCAGAACGCTGGCCAGCAGGATGTGGTTATCCTGCTGGCTGAACCTAACAGCCCTCCTCTTTTCTGCAGATGGCACAGGTATGTGCCTTTGTTTGGCACTGGGTGGCCCCTGTGTGGGCTGGGACACACCCGATGGGCCTGCAGCCACCACCACTTACCAACACTCCCTGCCGGCTCTGGGTCCTGCTGAACAAGTGCCCCCCACTCCTCCACTCCTCCACTCCTGCCGTGTCCTGTCTCTCCATCTCCCTGCCCTCTGTGCCCTCTCCCTTCCTGTCACACATATCTGCTCCTTTGCCCCTCAGCTCCACATCACACCTGCTTCTGGCCCCACCCCTCCTCTCCCTGCTGTCTGCTCCTCAGCTCAGCTCGTGTCTCTCTCACCTGCTCCTCGCCTCACCCCCTCACTCTCTCCCCTGCTTAGCCACACACCTCTCCACAACAAACCTCCCTCTGACTCTCTCCACCACCACTCACAGACCAATACACTCTCCACAACGCACCTGCTTCTGACTCTCTCCTTGCTTCTCCGACAACACACACCTTCTCTCCCTCACCTACACAAACCCCTCAACGTGATCCAGATGTGCAGGTGTATTTATAGGGTTTTTTTATGTTGCGCACATTGCACATGTGCAGCAGCGCTAGTGTGGCGTCTGCACGCATTGTGCATGCACCACAGAGGCATGGAAGGTGCATGCGCAGGACTCCGTTACACACGCACTGTGCGTGCATGTGAGGCACGGGCATGCGCATAACAGGATGCAGCACATGTGCATGTCTCACACTCACGCACAGCGCACTCCGCGCACACTGCATTTACCGCGTCTCTGCGGCACATGCACAACACACGCATCACCACGCTTGTGCTGCTGCACATGCGCAATGCGCGCAACATAGGAAAAGCCTATAACTACACCTGCACACTTGGATCACGTTGAGGGGTTTGTGTAGGCGAGGGAGAGAAGGCGTGTGTTGTCAGAGAAGCAAGGAGAGAGTCAGAAGCAGGTGTATCATGGAGTGTGGCTGGGTTTGTGAGTGGTGGTTGTATTGTGTGGCTGGGTTTGTGTGTGCTGGGAAAGGTGTGCGGCTTGGTTTGTGAGGTGAGTGTCTGTGTGTGAGTGAGTTAGAGGTGTTGGTCAGGTGGAGTTAATGGCAGCCTTTGTGTCTGCTGCATTTGCAGTGGGAGGTGAGCAGGGGCTGCGGTTGCCTGACGGGGGAGATGGTATCTATGGGGCTGAGGCACAGGGCATGAGTGTAGTCCCACTGCAACACAGACCTGCAGCTGTGGGGGCAGGCCAAGCAGGTGCTGTGTGGGCACAGCGCAGGAGACGTGCAGAGGTGCAGGCTCACCAGCCTCGCCTCTACAGTCCCAGGGCCCAGCTCCAGGGCATGCGTGAGGACCAGGTCATCTCCCTCTACCGCCTGAGCACGGGGGCTATTAGGGAGCTTTATGAGGATCTAAGACCTGACCTTGAGACCCTGACTGGTCGGTCACATGCCATACCGGGTTTGGTCAAGCACCTTGGTGCCCTACATTTCTTTGCCTCTGGCTGTTTCCAGTCATCTGTGGCCGCAGTGGGTGGCATGAGCCGCCCCACCTTCTCACGCTGTCTCCACCAGGTACTGCGTGCCATGATCAGCCGAGTGGGGAATCATATTGCCATTCCCAACACTAGGCAACAGTGGGGGACCCTGAACCAGGCCTTTGAGGCGTTAGCCGGGATACCACACGTGATGGGAACTAATGATTGCACACATGTTGCCCTGGTCCCGCCTAGAGACAGGGAGGTAGTGTTCCGCAACCGCAAACACTATCATTCCCTGAATGTTCAGGTTGTATGTGATGCAAATATGTATATTCTGAATGTTGTCCCTAGGCTTGCAGGGTCCACCCATGACTCCTATATCCTGCATCACTCGGCACTATTCACACAATTTGAGGCTGGACAGTATGAGGACTGTATATTTCTGGATGTGTATTTCTCATCTCTGACATGTGTGTGTGTCTCATCTGTCTGTGTGTGATCTGACGTTGGGGGGGGGTGGTGCCCTCCAGCTCTACCTTGCTATGGTGGTGTGTGATGATGGTAGAATGGACGGTAGCATTTGTGTTGTGGTTACAGATTATGTTGATGGCAATCCATACACCTACCCCTTGTTTTGTGTGTCGTAACTTCACACGCTGATGCATAGTTGTGGTGTCCTATCATGTGCTGTTATATGTATATGTCAGGATGTGTCATGCATTTGGTTTGCACGTACATACCTGTGTCCATTTATGTGGGCATGGGCTCCTGCTTTAACGTTCTACATTTCTTTCTGCAGGTGATGCAGGATATGGGTGTCGCCCCTGGTTGCTGACCCCCGTGCATCAGCCACGGACACATGCAGAAAGGAGTTACAATGAGGCCCATGCCTCCAGCCACTCTGTCATAGAGCGCACCTTTGGCGTCTTAAAAAGTCGCTTCAGGTGTCTGGATAGGACAGGCGGGGCCTTACAATACAGACCACAGACTGTGGCAGAGCTCATTATAGCCTGTTGCATCCTGCACAACATTGCTCTCAGGCACCATATCCCTGTCCAAATTAATGAGGATCTCGAGGATGATCCTATGTGCCCTCCTGTACGTGCCCGTGGTGACACACGTGAGGGCACAGCAGTCAGGCAGCAACTGATTGAGGAGGTCTTCTCATTTAAGTACTGCATATGTTGCCACCTACATTTGTTTCAATATGTGTGTACTGCTACCACTACTTAACATCTGTATACCAATATCGGTAAGATGCAACACTGCACTGACATGTAACAGACACTGCCTGGCCATCCCAGCTTACGATCTAGTCATGACTGAAATGCAGAAGATGTGAGCAGGCCACAACAGATGGTGGAGGTGGATTATGTGTGTCTGTATTTTTAGGCTTGTGGGAGGTGTTACGCTGACATACCTGATGTGTGGCTCATTGGGATAGGGGCTGCTGTACAGCCACAGGTAGTTAGTTTCATGCTTTGGGTGCAGCAAGGTGAAAGGCGTGTAGTATAGAGTAAACAGTAGGAGAGCAGAACATAGATGGGGCCAGTTGTCTAGATGTGTGTGTTTAACAAATTGTAATTTGAGCTGATTGTGTGGTTGGTATGCTCTGATGAGCAGGGACTGTGTGTTAGTTGTTATTGTATTTATTTATTTATTATTTATTTATTTATTACAGGCTCTTATATACCGCTCTATTCAGAATCAGCGCGGTTCACAATATAACAACATACCATAACAACAAACTGTTAGGTTTTACAGAGAACAAGGTCAGAGAACTTGGAATAAAACATGGAACGTCATTACTGCAACTATTTACAAGAGTATTTACAAGAGTATTTACAAGTATACATTACAGGATTTGTTCTTAGTTTGGGTAGTGATTAAGATTGGTTAGTTGATACGTAGCACTATATACGTGATGGGTAGTACTTTGATTACTGGTATTTGAGATCAGTAGGGGAGGTTAATGCAACACCACAGTGTGCCTGTATGTATAGGTCAGCATGTAGCCTTGACATGGATGCAGAAACGGATAGGGAACCTGTGAGGTGTCGTGACAGGGGGAGTATTAGTGTCATTATGTGTGTGGCTGTAGAATAGCCATGCAGTGCAGTGTTGCATCTTTGCAGGCAAACAGGGATGATTCAAGGCCAGATCAGCAAGGTGAGGTTACAGTAGGCAAGCCAGAAGCTGATTGTGGGGGGGGGGGGGGGAGGGGGATTTGGGTTTTAGTTGTGTTTTCAGGGAGTACTGGGGAGATGTAGCTGATGACAACTAGACATAAACCACAAGCCTCAACTCCAAGCTGGGTATGTGTGTAGAGGAGGAGAGTGCAATCCAAAACAACACCTACATTGCAGACCCTAGAGAGAGGAAGTTTTGGACACACACACGAAGACGCTCTGATGGGAAGGGAGGGTTTAGGTGCACATATAGGATATCCATGCTTTGCAATTTCCACTTACACACAGTAGGATGACATGCAGGTCTCAATGTCAGATGGCAACTGAACATCGGGGTATGGTTTGGCACACAGAACTCAGAGAGATATATTTGCAACACATCAGCACACAGCTGTTAATGTAAGTCAAAGTATGAGATATACACTTCAGGAAAATGTATATGCACAGAGGATAAGGATGGAGCCACCGCATATTTCCCTGTGTTACAGGAACTGACAGCGGTGTAGCAGACGACATTGAGACACCAGATCACACACTGAAGGGGCATTGGGAGCGATATGGGGGACACAGGATAGTACTGCATGCTTAGAGCCAAACAGGGACACGGTAGGGAGGAGATAATTCTGTCCCACATTTTTTACAGCAAAAGAGAGATGAGGAAGGGGACAGAGTACGGACCCTTGCTATTTGCCACACACACTTCAGTGATAACTTTCACATAAAACAAATCTGTACAGTGTGATGTGGAACAGTCAGTCTGTTAAGGATCTTGGGGGGTCTGGGAGCTGAGGACATGAAGGTGCAGTGTGTGTTGCACAGCTCCAACATGAGATATGTATGTTTCTCTTGTGTCTCTCAATCCACAGGACATACTTGGTGACCTTCCTGGTGCTGTGGTGCATTGGCAGGTGACTGTACATCATCCAACATGCAGTAGTCTGGGGTAGGTGGACCTACAGCTACTTTGTCTGTGACAACAGTCAGGGGGAGCACATGTCTGCAGTGATCTGTCATGATGTACATATGTTGTTGTTCACCTCTTTTCCCTGCACCCCATACCCCATATGTTGCTGTTGGCACACATATCCACATGTGTTCCTGGCCCGTTTGTCTTCTCTAACACTGTCTCTGGGACATGTCCAACAGAGCTGCGTGTGTGTGCAGGCCCTAGGTGTTTGGGTGGTGGAATGCACATACACCCTTCCCTAACATTGTAACATCAGTCAACAGCAGTGTATCATTGCATTTAACAGGCCTTTCTCTCCACTAATCTCCAATTGTGCACATACAGGCCATATGCTACTGCTGGCACGCTCACCTTAGCATACTGTGTTGGTGTGTGTTTTTGTGTTGGCTGTGTGATGATACAGCATGCAGGCATTTTGCATTAGCATGTGGTGTGAGGGGTCTGTACACCTGGGGAACGGTGGGGACTGTGCTATCTCTACCTTAATGCTGTTTACCTTGTGGACATTGTGGACATGTGTTGTGTATTGTGAGATGACCTATCTCTTGTGTGCTGACAGACCACTGCGCAACAGCATTCGTGCATCACAGATATCGCCATAATGTGGACATGCATCAACAGTGGCTGGACATGGGGACATGGTGACTCTAAACATTTCGATGACATCTTCTCCCTTCACTGTGACGTGTTATGGCCTTTGAGTGCCTCAGGGATCCCAAACATACACTTGCTGCAAACACACGGTAGGTTGCACCTTTGGTCTTTTGTGAATGACATCAGCCTTTACATGTTAATGATTTCCTGTTTGTCTCATAGGGGCTTGTTTACAAAGCCATGGTAGCAGTTTCCAATCGTTATCGGAGCCGCGGCCCATTGATTTCAACGGGGCCGCAGCTCCGATAACAATCGGAAACCGCTACCGCGACTTTGTAAACAAGCCCCATAGACATTTCCTGTTGGGTCTCTGTACACGAACGCTGATGCACATGGGGTGGAGCTGTGAAATGCCTGTGTAACATGGGCATGGACATGACCATATCCATGTGACACCCTCGTCTGCGGCTCCATTTCAAAATGTCCCCAACATGAAGTGTGTTCTGTGTTGTGATTATGTTATGTTTGCCTGTGTGACGTTTTATTATGCACATATTGATGTTTTACTCTCTGCGATTTGGGCTGATGTTGCAAGCAGCATACCACTGCATTGTTTATCCTCTTCTGACACAGGGCAGTGAACACACAGAGCACATCTACTACGGTGCATCCGGTGTCACCATCAACCACCTGTTGGAGGACACAACACCATGGAACTATCCCTGGGAAATGGTGCCAAAGGATGTTTGACCTCTGCAAGTGGGACACATGCCTAAGATGGACAGTATTATTGTTGGACTGCTACTTTGGGCATGACAGGCCTGTCCAAAACACCACTGATGCTGTGCTCTGGCTGGGTGTCGTGTTCATCACAGGAGACACACATGACCTTTCCAGTACTGAGGCATATTGGGATGTCACACTTGACTTTGCATGCCCAGGATTTCAAGGACAGTCGTAACATGACTTGTTGGAGTGCAGACACCCTTTGCACTTTGTGTACTGGTCCCCACGTTTGCAGCAGGGACTGACATTGTCACTGTATGTTGTACATCCTTCTGACATTGTGTTGTTGTGTTTTGCCCTTGTGTGTCACATGGAATGCAAGATACGCTCATCTGTTTGGTTTGACACGAGCATTCAGCCATGCGTGTGGCACAGGGGGAACACTGGAGAGGTCCTTTTGTCCATGTCCACCTAGTCTCCACTTGGACATGACACAGTATTTGCCATGACACCACTTTACTGCACACCAGCATCTTGAATTGCTGTTTGCAATCACCAAGGGTGTTACAGTGCATGTGTGGCAACACTGCATCATGTTTCAATGTACACGGTGCATGTGACTGACTATGTTGGTGCAACACAGCAGGTTGCAATATGTCTTCTGTGTGGGTTACTGTAACATGTTTGACCTTTCTTTCCATCTCTATATGCAGGTTATTGTGTCTGCTTACTGTACAGACGTGACGCTCTGCATTGATTTACACACCTAGCATTGCATGTCTATGCAGTCCTAGTTATCCCCTGAGGTAATGACACTCACATTGCCCTGTTATATTTGGAGTGTGGCAGTGTGAGTGTCCATTTTCATCCTTCATTTGTGCATTCCATGTACCGTGATATATATGTAAGGACACTGTATCCACACCAACCAGTGTAGGGGGACCTTCTGCATAGTGTTATCTCTGCATGTTTCTGCAGGTAGTTTCTTTTGAATTCTCTGTTTTCATGTGCCTCTGATACCTGTTAGCATATCCTCATTGTGCATTTGACGATTGTTTAGGGATACATTGTTGCAGCTTTGATTCCTATATCAGGCATTATGTGACAGCTGTAACATAAATTTCGATATGTGTTTTTAAACTTTCAAAATATTAACAACATATATTTTTTCATTTGTGTGCCTCCTGTGTTGCCAGATAGATATGTTTTAAGGAACAGATCATGATTGATGTGTGTTGGGCCCTCATCATGCACCGCCTACTGTCTACATGCACACATATGTAACTAACACATTTGGGGCATGCAGCAGCATGTGGGGGGTGGGGGGCTAATGCATACTTCACACCATGCACCTGATGCACATTATCTCTCCTGCTTATCATTTGTAGACGGGCCAGTGACCTTTCTGTAAGATGTGGGTTGCTGCCCTGCTAAATGTGTTTTCCGTCTTTCACCTGGGATCCACTCACCTTGATATTATGATGGCGGTATCTACACTATCTGTGACGATTAACCAAAATAAAAATATGTGTTTGACATACATTTGTCTCTGCTGTTGCTTGATCACACTGACACTTGTATTTAATGATTTCCTGGTCATGTACATGACCCACCTGTGCTCACATCCTTGTACGGTGCCAGCTGTCTATCTGCCAGCCATTTGCAACATCACTGGGTGTTACAGGTTCCCTTACACACCTTCCCTTTGAGGTACTATTTTTGCATTGTGCTCATTGTGGTTGTTTGGGATAGTGGTTACAGACATGTGTTATAACACCATAGGTTTCAGGTTTGATCACCACATGGGGTTTACTTTTTTTTCTGTTGTACTAACATGACCATTAGGTACCTGCAGGTTCATCACCTATGCACACACACTTCCATCTCTTCACTGTACACCAAAGTGTGCCCTCTGTGCTGCCTATCCATCACATATTAGCTGTTACATATGTCTCTTTCTTTATGGTGTTTACATGGCAGTCCGCTTGGGGGATTGGCATTGCTGCCGTTCAGCTGGTGTATGGCACATCTGTTTGCTGGTTCAATTCTCTCTTGTTCTGTTCCATATTTTGCCCTGCTCCACAGAGCATGCCCTGCCGCCCTTTGGGTTTAGGTTCTTTCCTCTTTTGCATGCTGTATCCACTGCATAACATTTCATTGTGTTTGTGCATGTAGTTATATGTGGCTCTGGTCCCAATTACAGACTGTGATCTGATCTGTACACACCAGATCTGCATGTGCATTTCATCATGGTTACTGCTGGAGGTTTGCCTATTCTGGCAGACAGCAGGCTTCTTGTGTGATGCCCTGCAGTATTCTTGTATGCAGCCTTTGTTAATGACCTCGCATTGGTGGTGTTGCCTACTGGTTTGTGCATTGACACTTGTGCTAAAGGTCATAGGTTTGATTCCTCTCTGTTCTCTTTCATTTGTATGCCTGTCCTGCACAGCTACTTTTCATTCCTGTGACAGGCAGATCTGTGCTGTTAGCACATTGTACCCTTATCACAGTTGTCAACCATCCTTCTGTCCATCTATGTGTGTCTGCCAGCTGTGGGCCGTCCTACCCTGATGTGCATGCTGCTACCCCACGTCCTGCACTGCTACACATTTCTGCATTACAGCTCTTCCTGGTTGCCTCTCCTGTGTGTGCTCTGCATGGCACTGCTACTTCGCTGTCCTCCTGTCATTACGCTTATCCTGCCACTTCTACCTCCTCTGCTGGACATGTCTTCCCATCCTCTGGCACTCACTGTCATTGTTGCATGGTACATTACCATCACCCTGTGCATCACTGCAGCTACCCCCAATATGTTTGTCCATTTTTCCAGCTGCCACATGGGCTGGACGCAGATTTGTCTGGTCCATCAGCTCAGATCTACTTCCATCCATTACTTGTGCATTGTCTTTCCTTGTTGCTCTGTGCAGTGTCAGGGTTACATCTGTGTTTGGCCCATACCTCTCTTGCTTTTCAACTTGGGGGACCTTACTGCCCTTAGCCAACATTTTTGGGGTCACCTATACATCCTTGGGGCAAATTAAGCCACACCTTAGCTTCAGCCAACTTATGGAGTGCCTACTATGGTGCCTTGGGAGTTGGCAACCTTTTGACATGGCCTCTGGGGCACATTATAAACCGTCTTGGCTGACATTGTGGTTTAGGATGTGCCTTCTGGTGCGCCCTAAAAGGTACATTAGTTTATGGCACTGGGGTGTGGGAATGGTTTGCTGGCAACACCGATTGTTGTACTGTTTCTGACTGTTACAAGCAGGAAAAGAAATTGCCTCGGCTAACCTTATTCAGTTGGCCCACTGGGGGATTGAACTCATGACCCCTGTTTCAGCAGGCATTGTAATAACCAGTGTGCTATACCTCTATTACTGTGACTGCAGGTCAGCACACAAAGTTAAGGTTAATGCGCGGTAACGTGCGCGGCTCCATCTATCGCGTGATAATGAGCGTGGCGCACTTTATTGCGTGATAACCCATGATTGCTACCTTAAGACCGGAACGCCCACTCCTTTAATGGCATTCTTCACATTATCGCTAGAGCTAATGCCGGGAACATTAAGATGGTTTAGTAAACATACCCCTAAGTAACTTAGTTATCTAAACCTATTTTCTAAAGTCTACAAATAATTTTATTTGCAAAATAATAGCTATTACAGCATTATAAGCTACTTACTATTTTTTTTGTGATCGTTTTATGTTGAGCCACCAGTAACGTCTAAATCAGCAAACTTCAAATACCTATTAAACTAACTAGATCTCAGATAAAAATTTGTAAATGACGTTTTTTGACATAATAATAATAGCTAAACATTGTTCCATTGAATTTACAACCATTAATTAGTAAACAGTTGAGTAGTAAGTATGGAAACCTTATGTATATAAAACATACGCTGGTCCAAAACATTTTCTCAAAGAAACCGATCTGAAAGTTGTGCTCGTCCTTTGGATTTATTACTCAGTTATTCCAAATCCAAGCTCCAGATGAGTTACATTCAGACACATGAGTTTCCTGGCCAAATGGACTCACAATACAAGTTGTACTTGAGGCAGTAGAGGGTAAATTGCTTGTCCAAGGTCACAAAAATTATCAGTGGGAGGATTGGGATTATGAATCCTGGTTTCCTGCTTCTTTAACCATTGAGCTACTCCCCCACTCCTTTGACATACAATAGGATATTTTATATAGGACCTCATTTAATAAAGTGCGCTAAGGATTTGCAGTTGCCACTCTCTTGTCACCTCCCGTCTTGATTACTGTAACCTGCTCCTTGCTGGTCTCCCTCTGAATCATCTCTCTCCCCTTCAATCTATTCAATACTTTGCTGCAAGGCTAATCTTCTGTCAGTGTCGCTAAGCTCACGTCACCCCTCTTCTCAAGTCATTTTACTGATTCCCTATCAGTTTTCACATCCAGTTCAAACTTTGCCTACTGACCTACAAGTGCATTCATTCTGTGGCTCCTCACTACCTTTCCTCTCTTATCTCACTCTACGCTCCTCCTCGGGAACTCCGCTCCTCTGGCAGATCACTTTTATCTGTGCCCTTCTCTGCCACTGCCTAGACTTCATTCATTTGATCTTGCTGCTCCATATGCCTGGAACAAACTACCTGAGTCAGTATGTCGGGCTCCTGCTCTAGCCCTATTCAAATCGAGGCTAAAAACCCTCCTCTTTGAAGCCGCTTTTGGATCCCGATGCCCCTCATTCTCTTGCCCACTACTTATGTGTATCTTGCCATACTCTAGTCCCCGGTTTTGTGATGTTTTTTATCTTGATTAGATTGTAAGCTCTGATGAGCAGGGACTGTGTCTTACATCTATATGCACAGCACTGCGTACGCCTTGTAGAGCTATGCAAAGGACTAGTGATACCAGTAATAGTAGTTTCCAAAATAAGCTCATGGTAATTGTAAAACCTCTACATTACCTGTTGGGACATTGCCAGCATTTTGGCATATAGGCAGTGCAAAGAATGTTTTCTTGCAGACTAATTCCTGTGTGAAACACTGAAAAGGCCCCACACGGTTCCACACACCCCCTTCATTATTATTATGAGATAAAGTGTGCCTATCACTTCATTATTAGGGAGAAAACAGGGCTTTTCTGCATCAAGTTTAAGCTGACCTTTGAAGTGAGAAAGTAAAATCTCCAGCATTGCTGACACCTGGAACATAGACTAATGTTTGTAAAAATGCAAGGTGCATTTATTTCTGCAATGTAAAAGTCAGCAAAGCATAATGTATAATATTGTTGTGTGTAATGCCTGAGGTGCCAGCACCTCATCACAGTGATAAACTAGCTAAATGAAAAAGCAGATAACTGTAAATCTAAAAAACAAGATACATATTGTAGGGTTTCTTTTTAAAGACTTCAAACACATGCATTCCCTTGCTTGGAAAATGCTTGCTTTTATTGTTATAGTCTTTCCTAATTTGTTTTGTATTGTTGTGTAATGGGAAAACTTTCAATAGAATGGTGTAAGGGGTACATGTCCCAGCAGGTTCTTCCCAGAGTGGAAATTGACTGCTATTCTGGGTCACCATTTTTCTGCTTTGAGAGCAAGAACCAAACCATCCATCTTCCTTCGTGTACACGAGGGATGTGCTTTTATTTGAAATGACAAGAATAATGTCAGTAGCATTTCACGTTGTTTCATATCATTTTTAAAATGAAAGAAAAGAAAAAAAATGTGTTTTCTTCTCATGCCATAAGTAAATACTCAACAGCTCCCAGGATTCCACCAAAGAATAGTGCACGCTATTGAAGTACATTTAAACCTGAAATGAGCAAAGGACACCCCCCCCCCAAATTATATTACAATAAAACAAAAGAAACTTATTTTGCCTGAACATACCTAGTATATACACTTCAACATTGCAGTTTGTATAACAGCACCCAGAAGTCCAAGCTTTACTGTGCTGCTGTCTCCTGGAGATGCTTAAAAGCATTTGACAGGGTTAAGTGAAGCAGCATACCAGCATTAAAGCGCTATAACAGAAGCACACTCCTTGAGCTCCGCACTAGTGTGCAAAGACAGTGAAACTGTGACTGCCCGCCTAGTTCACTGCTAGCATACATTACTCCAGTGCTTGCTAGCTATATAAATTAAATGCATGCCTACAGATTTTTAACAATGACAGACTTCCACTGTGGTGTATATCCTCTGGGGTTTCTCTCATTGTGCATCTATGAAAGATTGTACATCTGGCCCTAGGAACTCAAAAAAATCTTGGCAGCAAGTTGTGTCTTTTCTCTTGTGGAGTGGGTTGTTTGGGGGGGGGGGTTGCCTTTTTGCTGCATGTTTTCAGCACAACGTACTAGGTTTCAAAATTATTCAGGTTATGGCATAAACATTTTAAGTAGTTTACTCACATAATTCCTTTATGTTAATTTCGGATGCCTGGTCATTTTAAAAAAGCAAATATTTAAAAGATTTGATCTCTGGGTGGAACTGAGGCAACTGGAATTTAACATCCCGTTTGCACTGATGAAAGATGGCATTACTTGATAGACCTATGCATAAACCAATGGAATGCTAATTTTGTAGACATTTTTCACCCCAATGGCCCCTCAGAAAAAAATACTACAAAAGGGAGATGTGGACTCTTACAACATCTTAAATGTTTATTTTCAAGGCTATTATTCTGTTTCCAATATCCCAGTATGAGTGAAACTAACTACGTGGGTGGGTAGTTGGTCCTTGCTACACTATTAAAGCCAGAGTTGTCAAGTTCCCCAGTTCCAGGAGTGAGATTTTTTTGACAGTTCTGGTTTTAAAATTGCATTGCAATGCATTATGGTACTTGTAGTCCCTGGTTTTTACCCGCTGGAATCAGTGCTACAGGACCCATAATGCATTAGAATGAAATTGTCAGAAATCCAGGACTGGCTTAAAATGTCACTGCTGGAACTGGGTAACTTGGCAACTTTGTTAAAGTGACGAGCCACATTAAATTCAGGGATCAGCTGTCCACACCCTCCTGCATTTAGCATGGTGCCCCAAGCTAGTAAGGCGGCCCAATGTTACTAGCATGGGTCTTAGTAAACATGCACCGAGGTACTTTACGAGATTAAAAAGCAGGAAATTCATGTTTTCGGAACTGCTCCTCAAACATACAATTCAGTTGAAAAAATACTTTCTATTGACTGTTGGGGCTATTCCGCTGTATGGGGGAAGTTAGACGGGAGCGGGGAAGGGGCAGATATGGGGCTGCATTTGGGTGGGTGGTGGGCAGTCATTGGCCCCGGACATACAGGGCCAATTCCAATGTCGGCCCTGTATGTTTGGGGCCGACAGTTTGGACAGGGAACTTATTCCACCTCGGAGGTGTAATAAGTTCCCCAATGCGGGAGGAATGGCATGACCAGGGCTGGGAAGGGGCAGCAGGGGGCTGAGGGCATTGCCCGCAGTCTGACCCTAGCCCTGGGAGACCAGATCAGGGATCAGGCTGCAGGGAATGCACTTTGGGAGCTGGCGGCCAGGGATTGCGGCTTTTCAATGGAACCACAGTGCCATGGCAACTGGACGCCATGGCATTATGGCTCCATTGAAAAACTCTGACTGAGTTAGTCGGGCAAGGCCTGTACGTGCAGGCCAGATGGAATCGGAGTCCCAGCCTGTACGTACAGGCCTGTTCACGATTCTGATCCTGCGGGGCTAGATGTGCCCCGCGGGATCAGAATTGCAACTCCCTCTGTGCATTCATTTCCAACCAGGCACACGTAGAGGGCTGGACGTCAGGGACAGAATTGGGCTCTGTGTGTTTGAGAAGTGGATAAAAAATTTTTTTTAAAAATCTATAAACTTAATAAATAAATAAAATTTTTAAAAAAGTGGACATTATTTTGCTTGGGAGACAGATGATGAAAAGGAGTGATATGCCTTAGCTATTCATGATTTGATGTCTGTTATAGGTTTTTGAATATATTTTTCCTTCTAGTTTTATTGTTTTTAAATACAATTATTAACATGTACAATGGTTATGCAAGGCTTCTAAAATGACCTTCACTATCTGCCAGTACCATGATCTAATGCCTAAATGGAATTAAACTAAACAAAAAAACTAAAAACAAATTCTGACACACCAAAGAAATAACAAGAAATGAAACAAACAAAAAAACTGTCGTGCACCCCCTATAGACAGTGTTTGACTCTATGAACTCTGCCTGTTGCAGGTCAGTACTTGATGAAGTGTCACCTTTATAGAAGGCAGTGGTTCTCAACCCAGTCTTCTGAGACCACCCCCCACCCCCCAGAGCTGCCAGGTTTTCAGGATATCTACAATGGGGGGTCCCAGAGGACTGGTTGAGAACCACCGATGGAAGGTAATTGGATGATAACATGTCATCGGGGACACAGTAAGTCCTGATTTTACCCCGTTGCATCTTTGGAAGACTGGAAAAACGGAGCTATAAGTCCAGAGGCAATGGGGTAAAATATGACCTGGCTTAGAACTATCTGGTCACCTTAGCTGCATGGACTATTGCGCCATGGAGATTTATAGTGCTATTGTTTGGACTGTGAGTCCACTGAACAGAGAAGCTCAGCTTAGGCCAGATAAATCAAATCTTAATTCACATGATCAAAAAGAAATCTTTGACCTTAATCCTTTAGAAATCAGTAGCTAATGATAAGCAGTTGGATTGATTCTTCGGTTTTGTAGCTGAGAAGCACAACCGAGTCTAAAATTATGAAAAAAGTTTCTCGTCGAAGTAAACCTCTCTTGTCAGGATCATATTGCAGCACTTGTGAAGCCTGGTTTTGCATCCAGATTGGATGCAGTTTACAGTTTAACTAATTCTTTTGTAAAATACTTGCTAAACACAGAGCCTTTTGAAAACTACGTGTAAGGATGACAGATACATGCAAGTTGAAGGGCAATGTCAGAAACATGCACGTGTGAAACCCCCACGTTTACAAAAGTGGCAACATAGACGTGTCTGCCATGGTACATGGGCCTGCCGTCACAGACTCGTACCCTTTTTCAAATGGAGATGTGTAGCAGAACCGCCGCTCACAAAAAAGGCCTCTAGATGTTCCTGTATGAGGGGGCAGAATTTAGTGTGGGAGCCCCTCCTATTGCTTGCTGGGCACATGCAAATCTAAAATGACCCTTGGGATGTGGATGTGGGTGTTTTCCGATGTGCAAATCATGAACAGAGCTTCTCAAATGACCCCCTTAGGTTGCAGCATTGGAAATAATTTTATAACTGGGCACCGCTTTAAAAATGCACCTATTTTATGCAGGCTCCAAGAATAACCTCAATAACCTCACATTCTGTTAATGAAGTTGCTCCTGATCCAAGGCAAGTGCACCAGTTGTGGGTACGCATGCCCAAGACTCCCCCCCCCAGCTTTGTTCAAATGCCATCCCTGCAAACCACTTAAAAGTAGCCGCGCTCATCGGCGCATATGCCAGGCCATGTGCATTTCACCCTTGCAATTCTATTATAGCCACTTTCCACTTGTAAAATATGTTTTACATACAGAAAAGACATATTTATTTATTTAACCAGTTTTCTATACTGTCTTATCCTTCAAAGTGGCTTACATTATGTAATTACTACAAACAGGTACTGGATATATTCCCTTGTCCCCAAAGGGCTCACAATCTATGTGTACCTGAGGCAATGGAGGGTTAAGTGGCTTGCCCAAGGCCACAAGGAGTGCCTATAGGACTAGAAACCACAGTCCCTCTGGCCTGAGATTGCTGTCCCCAGGTGGGACTTGAACCTCTGGCCCTCCAGCCTGAGCTACCCTGTCCTAACCACTAGACCACTCCTCCCCATATAACATAGCCCCCATTGTGTTCATGTTTGCTTTCCAATGGGATGAGCTGGGGTCAGGAATGCCCTGGAACTGACAGAGAAAAATCCTATTCCTTTGCTGCAGTGACTCGTGAGACCTGAGGAAGACCTCCCTGATTGGCAAGGGATCCTGTATTGCCCAGACATGCCACATGAAGTAGGACGTTAAAGAGAGAAAAACTGGGAATGAAAAAGAAAGGACAGTTTCTACAATTGCATATGTCTATGTCCTTGGGCAATAATTTGACAAGAACATAGTTGCTCAAGGTTTTAAACATTTAGGGCCCGATTCTGAGTCGTGCATTGCAGCGCTGCATGACCTGGCAAGATGTGCAGCCACGCAAGCTGGTCGCACCCTATTACCCTCCTGCTCTCCCTGCATGGCTAGAGCCGCAGAGCGGGAGAGCCGCGAGGGGGTGGGATGTGGGTGGAGCAGAGGCAGGCCAAGCCAGCAGGACATACAGGGCCGATTCAGGTCACAGCCCTGAATATCCTGCAGGGTCAGAAGGGGGCGCGTTGCTTATTCCACCTCAAAGATGGAATAATCAGCACTGGCAGGGCAATCGGGCCTGGGGATCTCCCCTCCCGGGGCCGGGACCAGATTCAAGGGGTCCCCGCCACCCAATCCAGGCCCCAGCTGGCCAGCCATGGGTCAGGGGTGAAGAAGAGGAGGGTCTTAGCCACGGGAGCCAGGGGTGCCTGCAGGCAGGTAGGGGCATGCTGGGCTGTCCTCAGGCCCAATTCTGTGTACCGCTGGACAGTTTTGTTCTCAAGGCTCAGAATCAGGTCCTAACGGGCTTGTCTTGCTCGGGGCCATCCAGAAAGCCCAGATGTGCCCTTTCAGGAATTGGGCTCTTAATCTTTGAAACTAGAAACAAAATTTAGTCATCGTGTTATATATGATGGAGTCACATGGACTTGGAAACTTGTACATAGCCAGTCCATTCAAACAAGAGAAACACCATATTGATGTATTTATATAAGTTACACTCTGTAAAACATCTACAAGCAGCAAATTAGGCGCTTACTACACAAAATCCTAGCTATAAACCAAAAGAAATAAATACATTTGCACTAAAATACAGTTTTTAGATCATCTCTTAAAGCGCATTTTTGGTAATTACTATTAATGGCTCGGTTTGACCTATATTTTTGGTTTTTATAAAAAGCAATAGGTATACAAAGAGTTATATTTTACAGTGAATATCATTCCCAGCCAATCACTAAAGAGTATGTTTACTAAAGGGCATTAAGGGAGCCAGTGTGCTGTTAACATCTGTTATCGGCACCTTTGCACCCTTAACGCAGCAAAAAAAGCTGCTTTAACGGTGTTAAAGGCTCCAACAGCATTAAGTGCGCAGTAGGCGGAGAGTGGACGTTAACAGGGTGGAGAGTGTGCACAACATGCTTCAAAGCCCTTTAACACTGGGAATCCTAATGTCATGGAAAGGGAGTATTTAGAGGGGAGAGAGCCTATTTCAACGTCTGCAATGTGATGCACTGACAGAGACGCCCCAGACAGTGATAGTAGATTTCCATTTGCAGCAACAGCATGGTGCTCAAGTATGAAAGGGCACTATGTTGATGGTGCAAATGGGGCAAAGGAGGTGGCACATGGGTCATACAGTGCGGGATTGCTGGTGCACAGGGTGGACAAGGCAGCTGCCCAGGTGGCACATAAAAACATAAGATCCTATTATTGCCATACTGGGTCAGACCAAGGTCCAACAAGCCCAGGATCCTGTGTCCAACAGTGGACAATCTAGGTCACAAGTACCCAGCAGTTTCTCCAAAAGACGCACAGATTCCACAATGCCTGTATCGGGGCAAGCAGTGGATTTCCTGGGTCCCTTGAATGATGGTTAATGGACCTTTCCTCCAGGAATCTGTCAAAACCTTTTTTAAACCCAGCTAAATGAACAGCTTTTACTACATCCTCAGGTAATGAATATCAGAGCTTGCTTAAGCATTGAGTGAAAAACTATATTCTCTTATTAGTCTTAAAAGGGTTACACTGTAGCTTCATTGCATGTCCCCTAGTCTTTCCACATTTTGATGGCGTAAACATTCGAGTTATGTTTACTTGTTCCACTCCATTCAGTAATTAATGGACCTCTATATCATATCTCCCCTCCACCATCTCTTCTCCAAGTTGAAGAGCCATAACCTTTTTAGCCTCTCCTCATAGGCTCCAGCAGCATTACCATCTGTGATGCCTGTCATGATCCTACCGTGACTGTGGTGGCACACAGACATGCTGCTGTTACGGAAAGGAGATGTGCCACATGGGGCGGTCCATGGGACCTGGCACCCTAGGCAGATATCCCAGCTTCCGCCTCCCCCCTCCCCCCGCTGCCACTAAACCTATCTGTGGAGGAAGAGGCTAATAGCGCCAGCAGCTGCAGCCCTTCAGGTAGCTGCAAAATGCAGGTGTCCAGGGAACTACCATAGCAATGTGGCTGTCATTCTCCCCCCGAGACATATCAGTGACAGGTGGTGATGGGGTCCCTGCAGAGGTTGATAGTGGGGGGGTTTGCATGGCCATCCATGTGTGCCTCTGCCCCCTCCCATCTGGACCTTACGCCCTAGGCGCCTGACAAACCCACATGTTCGACAGACTGGGACTGTGCACCGCCACGACTGACAGCATGCAGGCATGTCAACAGTGTGTGGGGGTGTTGGCAACAGGGGCAGTGGCACCCACCTGCAGCAGACCAAAGCCATGTCCTGGTCCTGTGTGCATTACAACATGTGCCAAGGTCTGCCTGATGGGGAGCATGTCAGCCCCAAGGACTGCTGTATCCATATGGCAGCACTGTGGCTCAACACGCACAGGCATTAATGTCAGAACATGCTACTAGTGCCTGCACAATGAGCACACATCAACAATGCTTGAGCTGATATGGAGACCAAAGTGGCAAGCAGGTATGTCAATCATTCCCACTTTTGCACAGAGCGGCAATATGAGTGTGTATATCTCTCCATTGTTTTATTGCTTCCTGCACTGCACTGCATTTCCTAAGCTGTTCTCAGCATTAGTCTGCAAATGTGCATGATGAGGAGCATAGGACTGTGGGTATGGCCTGAAATAGAGCAGAATGGTCAGAATGTGTCTGCCTCGGTGGTAGGGTCAATGGCTGAGACTTTGTAGTTGCCCATCTGCCAAGTGCATGGCCTGGGTGGCCCCAGCATGTCATGCTGAGAGGGCACTCTCACTCTGACTGAGCAGTGACCATGGCACAGCTATATAATGTCTGACTCCAGTGATGTGGGTGCAATCTCTGTCTGGGGAGCCCAATCACTGAGTCAAATGTTGAGTGTCCATGCCGTTTATCCCTAGCCAGGGTACACATGGTCGCTCTGTGCACATGCATTGTGTGCTAACCAGTCACAGTTATGTGCATGACTGAAACAGTCCAGTGGTGGGCAGCAGGTGCAGTCTAACTGAGCTTGCTGTGGTGGATTGTCAGACCTAGATGGTTGGGACAGCAGTTGTTCCTGGCCTACTCACTGTGGTCATGGCAGGACCGGCAGGACAGTAGCAGCAGTCCCACACAAGCCTGGAAGCCCCCACTGCATTTGGCATCCATGGTAAGAGCTTTTTAACACTGGGCACTGTTCTAGGAGGGTCCCTGTCCAACAGGGGCAGGACACAGGGCACAGCTGTGTCTGCCACCTATGGCATGCTGCAATTGTGCAGGAAACAAATTGACTAGCATAACACACTGGTAGTGATGTGGACCTGCCAGCCGGCAGAGACCATCGCTAACAGTACAAGTTCTGGAGACCAGGTGCTGGGCACCCACCCTCACCTTCAGGGTGACTGCTAAAACTGCTCAGTAGCACAATTTGCAGCTGTTCTGTGCTTGTGTCATACACTGTCAGTGCATCTTACTGAGCTGATGTGATGTATCAGTGCATTCTCCATTTGGTGATCAGCTGCAAACTGCTGTTCTATTTGTGCAGTGCCTCATGGGTACTGGAGGGGCTAACCTATACAGGCATATGCAGCAGACAGTTTAGGCAGAGACCTGCAGGCTCTTTGAATCCAGACATTGCTGTGTAGGAAGGTGTGGAGGTATATAGCCTACTGGTTAATGCAATGTTTCCATAAGCAGGGGACAAGGGTTTAATTCTCACTTGTTCATTTTGTGCCTGTCTGTGTGTTACTCAGGTCATGTCCCTGCCTGTAACAGTCCTGGTTCTGCTGTGATTTGCAGACACTCATCCTTCTACTTTTTTATGCGTTCTGGCCACACTTTGGGTCAGCAAACATGCTATTCCCCATCATAGTCTTCTGAGAGCATGTTTATTGGCTCTGCTGCAGCCCATTGCAGAGGGTCAGACATCTTCACCCTGCAGATGTCAGGCCACTGCTTGGAAGTATGGCATGATGGTCATGGCAATGGCTTGGGGATAAGATACCACAGTTTGAGGCCCACTACCATTCCTTATGTGGCATTCAGAATGTGTTACTGTCGCATTTTACTGTATGTTTGCTACAACATTCATGGACTGACAACACCTATTTGTGACCTTGAGCAGAACAATTAACCCACCAATGGCTCAGCTGACTGCAGGCCTGTACAGTCCCTGGTTATCATCAGACATTACCAATTGACAGTAAGATGTACCCTGATGTGACTGCACTGCTACAGCGATATACTAACATGCATACAGGTGTATCCTACTTGGCCAACTCGAGTCATGTGTGGCATCATGATTGTGAATGTACAGCTTTGGCTCCATTACATCTCTGCAGTACTTGCAAACACATCCTACCCCTCGGATAGCCACCTGCAGATATTGTCTCATATCCATACGTGCCCCATTTGCGCAGTTTGGATGGCACCTGTGCAGTTGTTATCTGCACATTTGTCTGAGGTGCAGTATGGTGGCTGTGCAGCTAGGGCAGGTGCGATCCCACATGTCTGGTAGCAGGCCTTCCAAGTGGCACATTTTCACACACAGTACAAATATGTTGTGGATGGCACCTATGGCACATCAGTACTGCCAGCTCATACCACCTTCTCCTCAGCCACCATCCTTCCTTCCACCCATCCATCCGCCTCTGTCAGCTATGTGCAGTCATGTCTTGTGCAAGCTGCTACACCATGGCCTACACTGGTACTCTTTTCCGCATTTCAGCTCTTCACGCACGCCTCTCCTGTGCTTGATTGCATATCACCACTCCTACTCTGCCCTCCTATCCCTGCACACATCCTGCCACTTCTGACTCTGCTGGGGGACATGTTTTCCCCATCCTATGCCACACACTGACTGTGCCATTTTACATTGGCATCCTCCTGTGCATCGGTACAGCTGCTTCCCACATACTTGTCCACTTTACTGGCTGCCACATAGGGTGCCCACGGATCTGACAGATCCATCAGCTCCCATCCATCACCTTCAGATTGACTTTCCTTGCTGCTCCTTTATCCAGCATTAGGGTTACAGCCGTTTTCGGACATTATGGAGCCCTTATTGCTGGAACGCCTTCTACGTACCCAGAGCTCTGTTTGCATGTAAAACACCTTATTGCTGCTGTTAACGCTCACTAACGCCTGCTCCCTTAACATCCTTTAGTAAACATACCCCTAAGTTTTAAATGTTAAATTCAAAAGTGGTTAGAATAGCATAGCAGCTCCATGTGTAACAGCACCACAGGCAAGCATTTCATTTTATTCAAGTTCTGGTTTGGATTGTATCTTTTAAATAGTGCAGCATGGAATATCCTTTCAGCTGCATCAGACTCAACTGAAAACACAGAACCACAGCTGCTAAAGTAAAAGTCGGTGTTTTTACTAGACTGGAGGAAGAAACCAGAGGAAGAGAAACATCCCATTCTTCCAGAGAAGAAATCTGCTAATTGAATCATTTCAGCCTATTCTGTGACGTTATTATATTTTAAAAAGCGCATCTAAATATTAGAGTTAAACCAGTAAATTCTGAAAATTACCCTATGAAGAATTTTAAACAGTTAAACCTTATAAAACTACAAACTAATTATCTTTAGCACATATTGCACTCTTTCCTGCCACTCTCCTCGGTATGTTGTATGAACATGTGACTCATTCAATAGGACACTACATAATTCAGTCTAAATTTTTCTTTGTAGCAGTTATGACTATTGGATGCTCACTTGCCTGCTCGCTCCCTCCCTCCCTCCCAAAAAAGTCAACTGAAGCTGTTTTTACTTCAGTTTTTAACCTGAATAATGGAAAAATAGAAAACCCAGAAAAGCAGATGACCTACCTATAAAAACATCATGGCATGCTTTTGTGCTTATATGGGCTTTAATAGTTCTGGGAAAGTGGCGGAACTCTCATCGATCTGGAATGTTGTATACTGGAGCTGTAATTAGGAAGGGCCACCCTTGACTTAGATAATTAAATAGCAAGCCCATGAGAATTTAAGAAGATAAGAACATAAGAAATGCCATACTGGCTCAGACCAAGGTCCATCAAGCCCAATATTTTATTTCCAAAAGTGGCCAATCCAGGTCACAAGTACCTGACAGATTCCCAAAAAGGTACACAGGGGTAAGCAGTGGATTTCTTGTGTCCTCTTTAATAATTGTTTATGGACCTTTCCTCCAGGAACTTGTAAAACCTTTTTTAAACCCAGCTACACTAACAGCTTTTACTACATCCTCCAGTAACGAATCCCAGAGTTTTATTATGCATCGAGTGAAAAAAATATTTTCTCTTATGGATCTTAAATGGGTTACATTGTAATTTAATTGCATATACCCATGTCATTCTACTTTTTGATGGAGTAGACAACCAATCATGGAAGTGGAGGAGAAGCCTAATGTTAGAGCACTGGCTTAGCAACCAAGAGAACAGGGTTTGATTCCCACTAGCACTCCTTGTGGCCTTGGGCAAGTCACTTAACCCTCTGTTGCCTCAGAAGAAAGGCCTGGCAATCTAGTTCCAGTCATATTACCAAGAAAACCCAGGAGCTGCTGGGATGCCAAAAGTCAGCATTGACTCAAAGGCACACATTGCATTTGCAAACAACCAGTCTACTCCATTCATTATTTTATAGATCTCGTTCATATCTCCCCTCAGCCATCTCTTTTCCAAACTGAAAAGCCCTAACCTTTTAAGCCTGTCCTCATAGCAGTAGCCTTCCATCCCTTTACCATTTTGGTAGCTCTTCTTTGTACCTTTTCTAATAACGCTATATCCTTTTTAAGATATGGCAACCAGAATTGCACACAATATTCAAGGTGTGGTTGCACCTTGAAATGATACAGAGACATTATAATATCCTTGGTTTTATTCTCCATTCCTTTCCTTATGATTCCTAGTATTCTATTTGCCTTCTTGGCTGCCGCAGCAAACTGAGCAGAGGGTTTCAAAAGATTGTCCACAATGATACCTGAATCCTTTTCCTGGGTGGTGGTTCCTAATGTGGAACCTTGCATCATGTAACCGTAGCTGGGATTGTTCTTTCCTAGGTGCATAACTTTGCACTTGTCCACATTAAATTTCATCTGCCATTTGGATGTCCAGTCTTCCAGTTTATCAAGGTCCTCTTGCAATTTTTCACAATCCTCTTGTGTTTTAACAACTTTGAATAACTTTGTGTCATCTGCAAATTTGATTTAGTCACTCATTATTCCCATTTCCAGGTACTTTTTGAATATGTTAAAAAGCAGCAGGTCCAGCACAGTCCCTGGGCTACTTCACTATTCACCTTTCTCCATTGAGAAAACTGGCCATTTAGTCCTACTCTTTGCTTTCTTTTAACCAGTTCCTGATTCACTATAGCACACTGCCTCCTATCTCATGACTTTAATTTCACCAAGAGTCTCTTTCTGAAAATCCAGATATGCTACATCATCCACCTCACCTTTATCTACCTGTTTATTCACACCTTCAAAAAAATATAACAGATTAGTAAGACAAGATCTTCCTTGGCTAAATCCATGTTGGCTTTCTCCCATTAAACCATGACTATCTATATGTTCAGTAATTTTATTCTTCATAATGGTTTCTACCATTTTTCCTGGTACTGATGTAAGGTTCACCAGTCTGTAGATTCCTGGATCACCCCTGGAACCCTTTTTAAAAATTGGAGTTACATTGGCAATTCTCCAGTCTTCAGCTACTACAGACCATTTTAATGATAGTTCACAGATTACTAATAGTAGGTCTGAAATCTCATATTTCAGTTCTTTCAGCACCCTTGGCTGTATACCATCTGGTCCAGGTGATCTGCTACTGTTTATCAAATAGTTGTAATTCATCTTCGTGGTTTATCAAAATTTGGGAAGCCACACAAAATGCCTCCTGCTGCTTCTGAAAGTTTAATTCCAAATCCGTTTTGTGCAGCCATCATTTTTTTTTTGTAACATGGAAAGCAATTCTATAACCTTGCATGCAGACAAATTGCATCGTTGTCCATGTATTTGGGGTCTGTTCCATAAAGTAAAGCACACACACACACACACTATACTTATAGAAGTACTCATGCTTAGATCAGTGCAGTAATGCATTTAAACTATAGTATATTTTAATTTATGCATATTGATTTAGGCCTCACCCAGGCTCCACCCCCATGCACACACCAACTGAACAAATGTGTGATTGGCCTTATGCACATGCTTGCAGAATAGTGACCACCCAACATGCGCACTTAAGTGCCCAGTCACTTGGAAGTCCTTCAGGATAGTGACTTCCATGTGTTTCAAGAATGTAGCCCCTTATAGTTTATTAAAGATTTCCAAGTAACACTAATAGCAAACTCAATCATAAATGTCTCTCTGCATACAAAGATTCAACTCGTTCAAGCCATGGTATTTTCAATAACATTACATGGATGTGAAAGTTGGACAGTGAAAAAGATAGGAAGAAAACTGATGCCTTTGAATTATGGTGCTGGCAACAAATACGATGGATACCATGGACTACCCAAAGAACAAACCAGTCAGTACTAGAGGTGTTCAAACCTAAGCTTTCCTTAGAAGCTCAGATGACACGACTGACTTTCATATTTTGGACACATCATGCAAAGAGAGATCATTGGAGAAAGACATAATGCTTGGGAAGATAGAAGGTCAGAGTAAAAGAGGAAGGCCGGCAATGAGATGGATTGATACAACAGCAGCAGCTATGGATACCACTCTATCAACAATGAGCCGCTTGGCTGAAGACCGAACCAAGTTTAGATCAATTATCCAGAGGGTCACCAGGAGTCAACACCAAAATGAAGACGCTTAATCACAAATGCCTCCAATCATTCTGTTTTGATGGATATGATTTGTTATAATTTATGACTATGAAAAATGATGTAAAAGGGTGAAACTATCATTTTAATATTAAAACAACATACTAAATGGTCTCATTAACATTTCAGATGAAGCAGTTCACACCATTCTGTTCAAACAAAACTCAAAATGCTTTCATGTGTGCAGATGTGCAAAGTCGGATTTCTGAGCCGGATGATGAGCCATTTTCGACTATTGTGCTTTCCGTGCCCTTTTTTCTCTATACTGCAGTAAGAATTTCTGCATGTCAAATAACAGCAGCAAACCTGGCATGCCCAAATCGCTGTAAAGCACACGGGATCCTTTTTATCCATAGACTTTGCGCCATCTCAAAATGAGAATATGCCCATACTTTGGAAATTGCCCACAGAAAAAGTATCTGGACCTTTCAAACCTAATTTTTCTGCAGGTACGTTTCCAATCCAAATAATGTGCATGCTTTTGAAATTACAAAGGTATGTGCATTGCTGTGATCGCTCTGCTAAATATGAGTAGGGCACATACAGGCATGCATTTCCCTGCAAAGTGGGCATTTTTCAGACTGCCACTTTATTGGGGCAAACAGCTTTTATCTATAGAAAGTGGTTTGAAAACTAACCTCTTCTGGATAAATGTTCAAAGATTTAGTCTAGATCTGTGTGGGTAATAGCAGGAGTTACATGGGTAAATTAGCTAGATCCACATAAGGGGGTTTTCTGCTGCATTAAAAAGAGGCATTGCAGGAGTGTGGTTGAAAAATGTGTGTGTACCTTTAGATTTCAGAAAACTACAGATGTTCTTTATGCCTTCATGTGGAATGCATCTTTTATCCTCATACAAACCTGGTCTTCAAATACAAAAATGCAGGCACCATGCATTTGAACATCAGATCGGTTTGTACCAACTGAAAATTCCTCTCATACTTTCCTTGGCAAGAATCTTATTGAAAATTTAACCTAATACAGTAAGTCAAAACATAGTGCTCAAATTTATAACCTGACAGCAAGCCACAGGAGATTTGTGGACTGTCCACTCCCTCCCCTCCCAGACCTAATTCATTTCAAATGGAGCAGCTTGGAGGGGCCACAGAAAATATAGCTAATGCTGCAGACTATTGCAGACAGCATGCGGGGGGGGGGAGCTTGGGGGATTGGTGGTTATCCCCGACACCCTGTCGACAATGGGATCTACCTGCAGATTCTGCAACACCAGGCATTATGCTGTGTGGTACTACCTGCATAGAGCCTATGACAATGCAACAGCACCATATTAACCATCCAATCCCCCTATCATGGGCAGATTTTGCACAAAAACTTTACTCATTACAGTAATGAGTTCCACCCTACTCTATGTAGGAAATATTAAGGAAATATAAATAAGTGAAGCATGGAATAAAGACATAGGGAGTCACATCAGGCAAACATAACCGAGAGAACTGGATGACAATGTTCGATAGAGCAGGATAGGCAGGGCATCTGGACAGACAGGGTGGGCTGATTGCTCTAATTTGCTTGCATCTTGTATGTAGTTTACTTTGTAACAGTAGTGTGGCAGACCTTTTTGTTTAATTTTATCTTTATGTGAGTTTAAACTGTTACACCAAGAATCCTCTTGAACAAAAATGATATAACATCAGGTAAAGCAGACCCTTAGGATTTATGGTGATTTGGTTATTCCTGAATCCATACACCCATTTTCAGGGGGCAGAGTGAATTCACACCTTTCCTTTAGGTAGTTCCTCATCCCTGGAGAGTTTATTAATCTGTTTTTGGCTGAGGCACTGAAGGGTTAAGTCATTTCTCAAGGTTACAAGAATTGTTAGTGGGATTATGAACTTGGGGCCCGATATTCAGCAGCGACAGCTAACACTTGTAAAATACATAACTGTTGCTGCTGAACCTTAACCCCATATATTCAATGCGGGGGCCTAATCCGGCTAGCGGCATTGAACATACGGGTCTGCCGCACAGCATGGAAGCTAATCAGGCAGCGACAGCTGCCACCTCCAGTCTGCCCCATGATGCTTCGATGCCACACGGCTAGGATCGGGGCGTGTGGCAGCAGGACCTGCAGATATTCAGCAGCACTATGCTAGTGCCACTGACCGTCCCTCTATGTGGCATTTACATGGTTTAAAGGTCAGTAAACCATGTAAATACCTTTGAATATTGGGCCCCTTGTTCTCTCTTTGGCTCCCAAGCCACTGCTCTAACTACTAGGCCGGTCCTTCATTCCAGCTCACAAAAATTCTGCAATGGGTTTGGCCAAAAAATGGTCTAAAATTTCTATAACAGGTGCCTACTTGTGTACAACCAGAAAACAATTCACAAGAATAGCCTGAGGAAGAGCTGGCTCCAATGTAGTTGCTCTGTTAGATTTGCTGAATTCCTTGTGGCCGATATTCAAAAGGTTTGTCTAGGTCAGGGGTGGCCAACTCCAGTCCTGGTGCACCACAATCCAGCCCGTTTTCAGGATGACCCTAATGAATATTCATGAGGTATATTTGCATATATCACCTCCCATTGTATGCAAATATCGCTCCTGAATATTCATTAGGGGCATCTTGAAAACCAGACTGGATCATGGTGCACCACCCCTGGTCTAGATAACATTGGTGTCTGAATTCCCAACCTCTGCAGCAAGCACATTCTAAGTGCATAACATGATATACACAAAAACTCTAGCCACATAAAGGTAGAGTTGGGGGTGTCCCTGGGTGTGTTTATGACGCTGTGTGTACAGCACTCAGTTTCAGGGGCTAAAACAGTAAGGTGAAAGGCTGTCTGGAGCTGCATAACTTTATCTGAAGATTGTCAGCGGCATACCTATGCACATAAATCCCCCTGAATATCCCGCTAAAGTATATGCATAACTTTGCTTTATTTATTTATTTACATTCTCTTATATACCGCGCTATTCTGCATCAGTGCGGTTTACATTGAACAGGGCATTTATGCACTTACCAACTTTTTCGTCACCGTTTCTTTAAGCCTTCCTTTCAAAATTGGCAGTTTGCTTTTGATGAGTTTGGTGTCAAGATATCTAAGAAGGTGAAATTTAGAACAGCATCAAACTGCCTTGCCATCTATTGCGCTAGGAGATTTCAGAAAACTGAGTTAGCAAGGTTAAGACAGCCAGTTTAAGCCTGTGCATGCAAAAAAGGCACAATACACATGAAGGCTTTTCCAAAATACATATGGTGCCGTGTTAGAGGTGTGTGCGTGCAGCACACTGGAGGAAATTCACAAAAGAGCAACATAGCACTGGGGCTTTGCATATTTAAATTGCAGGTTTTACAAATCTGCACAAACAATGGAAGGCAAGCAAGAAACTAAGCTCCGAAACATCAACCTTTGGTAATCTTGGAGTGCTTTGAAACCCCAGAGAAGTAAACATTAATTCCCCCTCTATCTGTCCTCCTATGCCCTGGCCAAATGGGAAGTTGACCCACAGTTGTGAGTGACTCAAAAATCAATAGGGAATTTGTCCAAAATGATTTATTGAATAGGTTTTCTATACAGCTTTTAAGCCAAAGTGGTTTAACAAACTCAAGCGAGTCACAGATTACATAGACCATAAGGGTAATAATAACTTGGAATTAACAAAGTGGATGGGGATTAAACATATGTCCTTTGAGAGGGTGCTGCAGTTTTTTTTGGTATGGTGTTAGGTGATTACATCTGCCCCATAGTGTTCAATGAACAGGTGTGTCTTTAGTAAGTTTTGTTGTCTGAGCTGCTCTTCCATGTACGGCCATTCTGGAAATGCCAAACAGAGATTTTGAAGGACGGCACATACCATGTCCACAACACACCACTTCCTCCTTCAAAACTGTGGACGCCTTGGTCATATACACATCAGTACTGATTTTCTTTGCCGCTTATACATGTAAGGTGATTTACATTTATAAATCAGCTTTGTACAAGTGTACATCACACCTACGTCTTCTAAAATCACTTCTTTTAAAGAACGCTTTTACTAAGAGGTAAGTAAAGCCAAAAAGAATTAAGGAATAAGCCTTTGTATTTCTAGAGGTGTAATCACCACTTTGAATGCCACAATCGCACATTGCAGGACAGTGGGAGTCTTCCTCAATATACAAGTAGAAGATGCCCTGCTCCCTTCAAAGGCCTGGGAAAAGTGTTTCTAGTTTGTTATTGCCTGGAATTATTTCCCAATGAGATAAAAGATTTAAGTCTCATTATGTTTAGTATGTTGGAGGGTAATTAATCATTCTCAACCCTGGTGTTATTCTACATGGAATAAAGTTTCTCATAAGGCTCTTACAATAGTTGCTATAAAATGAAAAAAGCTTTGCATTACTCACCCTAAGTAGGTTCATTAAAAAGTCCAGAAATGTGCCGGTCGTCCATCTGGAAGCAAAATTCCGGTAGATAAATTTAGCATTATTTAAGGGGCCTTTTACTAAAACGTGGTAAAGCTTTGCAGATTCTGCGTGGTATTTGCCAAAATGACTGTGCGATAACTTCAAAGATTCTGCATTAACGTTAGAACATTCTCAGCATCTGTCCATTCAGCAAAGGCAAAGAAAATGAATTTTGTGCATGTGAACTGCACTACAGATAATCTAGATGCAACTCAGTGTTACCTATTGAGATCGGCTTTCAGGTTCTACATTAGGTGCTGCCTTCTTGTTAATGCACAGTCCATGCTCATTCCACCCTATGCAGCTAAGGGGTCATTGGAGAAAGCATTTTGCATGCTTAAAGGCCTTTCATGCTTATAAAAAGGCTTTTACAAAAATCTCCCAGAGATTATGCACAGAAAGTAGGCAAGGCACATGCATTTATGCAACCTGCATGTTCAGGAGTGAAGTTTGGGCAGTCAAAATGTGTGCACATTGAGAAAATAAACATGGGCAGGCATAAATGACCCCAACTTCAATTTATGCCACTTTCACAAAGGCACCTAAGAGAGACTACTTTGCTTTCACATGTTCTAAAATTGCCTTCCATATGAAGGAATTAGCACGTACGAAGGGGGTCCCTTTCATAAGTCACATCTAGATTTATGCATGGGCTTGCGTGTGTAAATCAAGGCATTTTAGTTATATATATATATTTTATTGGTATTTAGCTCAGACCATTCCAGTAGTAACTCAAGGCAAGTTACATGTACAGTAGATGTAAATGGGCATTTAAATGTGAATAGGACATGGTCACTATTCTGAAAGTACGCACATCACGCCGATTGCCTGTACTTTCACTGTGGACGTGTACAGGGGCGGAGTTTGGGCATAACATAAATTATACAATACCAGGGATTACAGAATGTCTCTCCAATTGGGGGGGCTAAGCTCCGCCTTGACTCTATCCCTAGTCCCCCCCCCCCCCCATGACCTTCCCCTTCTGTTCTGCCCACGGGGATCCCACCTCCCACAGACAGATAAGAAGGGAATGGCTGTGATTGCAGCAGGCTCCTGTCTGCTCCTGGGAGATCAGATCCTTGCTGGCAGGAGGGGAGGCTACCATGATCACGGTAAAGACTACTCTAATCGACCCTTGGGGATCTCCCACAGGCAGACAGGAGTCTGCTGCGATTGTGGATAGCAGGCAAAATTTCGCTGGGGCCAGGTCCCATGTGGGCCACCCCATTCCAACACCTTTGTAAAAAATATATATATTTTTTTAACTCAAATTAGTATTTTTGCAGAAAGAGACAGCAAACTTTCATCTGTAGCTGTGAAGTCAGCGTCATACTGAGGAATACGTTCACAGTCTAAGGAGCCATCCAAAAACCAATGAATATTTTCTAAAACCTGAAATCTTAAAAGGAAAATTAATTATAAAATAATTTCCATGTGTACCTTTATGCTTTATAAAATAGCCATAACTTAAGATTTTCCTTAACTGGGTCAGACCAAAGGTCCATCGAGCTCAGCATCCTGTTCCCAACAGTGGCCAATACAGGTCCCAAGTACCTGTCAGACAGAGTCCAGGTTCTTATCCCAGGGGCACATATGAACTATGCCCGTAAAAACACATCTAGCCCTGTGTTAGCTGTTAGTATGGCCATGCATTAATGGTGCTCACTAATTCCCCCATTAATTCCTCATCGCACTTTACTAAAAGTGGCAGTAGTTATTAAGGTGTGCTAATATTAATTTGCATTAAAAGGATTATTTTTAAAGTGCTAGTCACTATTTGGATGTATGCGAACGGGTATGCTGATGTCCAAATCACAGAGATCTCCTCGGAGTCCATTTAGGAGCTGGGACTGTGCACATCCCCAGTGCGAGGATGTCCATGTCTAAACTGGGGCATGGTGGCTCATATTTTCACTTTGCTATGCTACTGGATGCCCCCTTATGCTAGCTTGCCTGAGATGGACGTTCCCGGCTCCAGCATTCCTGCCTGGGATATCTATGTGGCCACCCGCGTGCATGTCCAGGTCCCACACTTATTTACTATTAACACGCCATTGTTAGTAACGAGGTCCCATTGAATGAGACAATACCTGCTCTAAAATAACGCATGTTGCAATGAAGTAAGATGAGTTAATGTTAGCATCTCTTAGTAACTTGCCCCTTAGGGCCCTTTTAACTAAAACCTATTGTCACATGTTAAAATGCACATTAACTGGCTAACTAACAGTCAAGAACATTAATGCAAGAGCATGTCTGCCACAACACTCTAAAACGCATGTTAATCAGCGATCGCGGGATGGGGTGGGGAATGGGCAGAGGGTGAGCATGGAGAGCGTATTACTCCTAGCACCAGGGCAATTGCCATGTGTTCAGTGGCACCATGGCTCTTAACATGGGTTTACCTAACATCTCCTCTATGGAAGTCGTTAAGTGAACCTCCTTAGCGCACGTTTATGGCCCATCACACGTTTGCCCCCAGCAACTAATATAGAGGCTTTGTAATTAATGTGCATTTGTTTGGAGCATTAACTGCAAATCTTTTGTGGGCTTTAGTAAAAGGGGCCCCAACTCTTCATCACTGTCTCTGTGACACACTTGACTTAAGAGGTTAGTGTGTTTATGGACTAAAGAAAGGAAAGCCAGTGCTCTGACACACATTTGTTGCTATAGTTTTTAAATAGGCCTTTGGCCTTGTATCAGCTAGAATTATCTCGCTAAATAAAACTTATCTAGCATGGAAGCAGTTTCCAAACAGCCTACCTAGGTGCAAAGGCTGCTGGTATTTTGCCTTTGAAAATTGTCCATGGGTACAATGGACCCACAGATTTGGCACCTGCTTTGATGCAGGAACATTTTTGCTGGGAAAAAAAATCCCACACACCTCTCTTTGAAATCCCATCTACATGTGTTATTTTCCAACCCTACTCTCCACACACCCCTGGGAAAACGCCTCAATTTGGCTACTAGTTCATGCACTGTAAGAACTGTGGGTGAGTTTCAGCCAGACTGAGTGACGGAGGTTTTCAGACAACTTGCTTACTTGGGTAAATTGCTACATTTCCAAGTAAATGGCTTTACAATTCTCTTGGTTTCTGGTTGTGGCTGGGCTTTTGTTGATAATTTGACAGATATGAACATCTGCAGCCATGACGGCAAATTGTATAGTGCATAATATCTGTAGACAGTGAGTAGCAAACACCAACATTCATGGTGTGAATGATGCTGTAGCTTATATACTGTATTCTTTCATCCTTATTCCATTCTCAATAAATTATTCAAGTCTGACGAGCCTTCTTTTCTGAAAAGCAACACATTCAATTAATAACAGGGTGGAGTAGCTGCCTGATGGTTAAAGGACCAGGATAGAACCAGGAACACCAGGATCAAACCCTACTGCAGTTCTCTCTCATCTTGGGCAACTCACTTAACCTTCCCATTGCCTCGGGTACAAACTTAGATAGTAAACCCTCTTGGGAGGGGGAAATACCTACAGTACCTGAATGTAACTCACCTTGAGCTTCTGAGGAAAGCACATGAGTTCAATTCTCTTTCCCAGACCGGAGATGATTTGAAGGGATCATAAATAAAAGTAACAAACACAGAACGTTAACCAAACTGGATCTTTGGAAGTGCGGTTTATGAAGTCACCCATGCTGCATCTTTGCAGTGTAGTGAGAATTCTCCTGCAGCAATATCTCAAAATCTAGTAGACATGCACAAAGAAGAGCTGTTTAATCTTATCACCGGGTCTCGTTTTGATATGGATTCAGTGGAACTGTGCAGTTTGTTTGAGAGTCATCGCAAGCTTGGAAAGTAAATAGCTTGGCTGGGGATTAACATTTACTTTCCATAAAAGCTTAGGAGGGCATATTCAAAGCATTTTAAGAACATAAGATATGTCATACTGGGTCAGACTAAGATCCCTCAAGCCCAGTATCCTGTTTCCAATAGTGGCCAATCCAGGTCACAAGTACCTGGCAGGTTCCCAATGAGACACACAGATTCCAAGATGCTTGTATTGGGGCAAGCAGTGGATTTCCTGGGTCCTCTTTAATAAGGTTCATGGACCTTTCCTCCAGGAAGTTGTAGTAAAAGGTGTTAGTGCAGCTGGGTTTAAAAAAAGGTTTGGACATTGACCTGCTAAACAGCTAAAACGCGCTGGGCGTGATATTCAGTAGTAAAAGCTGAATATCCCCACAGACAGCGGGGATATTCAGTTAAAACCAAGGCAGGCTGTGGGTGGATCAGGGGCAGTACTGATCCCTATTAGATTAGAGGCAATATTCAGCCACTCACCTGATAGCATAACCGCTTAAAGTAAATAACCTCATATCGCCACTAACCGGACAGCGATGCCGCTGGATATTCCAGATATGTCCAGGTTTCATTAAAGCAGCTGTAGCTGGCACTTTAAGAAGCTTAGCTACTGTCGTAGAATATGACCCCCCCCCCCCCCTTATTGTTTTAAGCCCTTGAAAGAGGCAAGAGGCCATTTATCGCATGTTACTGTCCTATTCCACAAATATTTTTGGAAGAAAAATTGAGCATTTTCTACATAACATAATCCACGATGTAGGCTAGAGACATCTGAATAATACTGTATAATACAGAGATATCTGAATAATACTGTAGTAGCAAGTTCAGCTAATCACGTGGCAATTTCTGAAGTCATTCCTTAGTCGGTCATGTAAAAAAAACAAACACACAAACCCACATTGTGCGCGCAACATTCACGCAATTAATGTGCAGATCCAAAGATCTGCTGGGGCTTTTAGGCTGGATAGAGCATTAATTTATGTAAATACCCTGATGTGAGATTTAATGAGGGCACCATTGGTTCACAGTTGTCCACTTTTTGTGGCTAAGTATTTCTACTATTCGCCTTCAAACTGTATTTGTTATTTAATCTGAAGCGACTATGCAACATCCTGCAAGGGCGTGCACATGAACACAATCCAATCATAAAAAGGTTAGCTGATATGAAGCCCAAATTGGGAGCAGGAAGAGGTAATGCACAGGTAAGAAAATGGACATCCAAGGCTGGACCATTCACAGTGCACAATGCACTCGTTGTTTTTCTGCAATTTTTTTTTGCAAATGGCTGTTCCCACTGGATGTGTTGCCAAATACAAGATTTTCCTGCACCCTTAAAGGCATTTATTATACAAGGGATTTTGAATTCAGCATATAAATGGTCAGTTTACACATGTAGATGTTGCGCATGCCTTCTAGAATGACCTGTGGAGATTCTTGGCCAAGATGTTGTGTTTGTATGCATGCACGTCACCCAATAACTGTGCCTGAGCATAAAGGGAGAAATTTCATGATAAAACCCCTACATGAAATGTCCAAAAAGACACCATTTTTCTAGAAGCAGCATCAGTGCCAACATGTAATTTATAAAATAGATTCCTACAATGAACCCCAGCAGTGCCCAAATTTTCCCCTGCTTTGAAGGTGGAAACGTGTTTAGGTGCCCACCTGCATAGTTTGTAAAATGCACGAGTCCTTGGCAACTCTGACCCTGCTACTGTCCTAGGACAGATCACATCAAGGCTGGCACAGTCCTTCCATATGCCTACTCTGCACATGTGAACACTCTACACAAGTATGGAAGAGTCATTCTCTGTGTGTAATACTTACTTTATAAAATTACTTTCCATAATTCTGCATTCCCAAAACCTTTATCGACCTATAGCAATATGCCATTATCTTCAAATAAGACTTATCAGAAGCTAAAATAGATCATTTTCACTTTGTATATGTTGTTCTCTGAATTAAATCAGAAATTTCTATTTACATTCTCTTATATACCGTGCTATTTTGCATCAGTGTGGTTTACATTGAACAAACTGAAATTACATTGAACAGGGCATGATAACTTGGAGATAACTATTTTACAGGGAACATGGGCTATGAAGGGTTAAGTGGCTTGCCCAAGACCACAAGGAGCACCTGTGGGACTAGAAACCCCAGTCCTTCCGGCCCAAGGTTGCTGTCTTTTAGTGGGATTTGAACCCCTGACCTTCTGGCCTGAAATACCTTGCCCCAACCACTAGGCCACTCCTCCACTCCTCTACTTGAAGTATTTGTTATAGGTATGGAATACAGACATCATGGTGGCTTGCAAAAATTAATTATTGAGCTAGTCAAACAACAAGCTACAGTCGCATCAGTTATAAACAAAAGATAAAATTCAAAACACTTGCAAGGTAAAAATGGGGGGGGGGGGAGTGATAAACAGAACAGTAAATGCAGCCTAAGATTATGCGTGCACGTGGGCTCTCATATTCATCCAGTCACCAAGGCAACCAGAGGAATTTTCGTTTGCTAAAACTTATTTTGAATAAAAATCTATTTTAGCTTTCCTAATTAAGGATCTATGCCCTTTTTGAAGTAAGCTCTACTCATTCTTACTATTTCAGGTTTTATCCTTAACCCATTTCCTCTCTGCTCTATGCAGCAATTCTTTGGTCTTTTTTAAGGAATCATTATACCTAGGATGGTTATGTTGGGTCTACATTGAACTGTTTTGATTGGAACAAACTGGTCTAGGGAATTTTTAAAATCTTGCTCCAGAAGTAATGTCTTGCAACCCTTCCCATGGAACTAGTATGGAAAGAAAGAACCCGATCTGGACCAAAATGGAGAAAGATCTGTGTAATTATCCAGGCACCGGAACCGAGCATATCAGCTGCTTATACATAAAGAGGGTCGATTTCCATTGGCACTCCTCGTGGCCCTGGGCAAGTCGCTTTAGCCCTGGAAGAAAGGCTTGGCAGAAAAGGGCTCTTGCAAAGAGCGACACAGCTGAATGCATGTGTAGAAGTATGCACCCCAACAAGATCAGGCGCCAAAGCATTTCTGAAGAGGCTGTTATTTATTTAACAGGTTTTCTATACCACTTTATCATTTGTCAAAGCGGTTCATATTGTAACTTAAACTGGGCAATGTACATTAAACAGGGACATTGATAACTCTCCATTGCCTCAGAAAAGAAATCCATGTTTTAAGTGATTTCCCCAAGGGTGCTAGTGGGAATCCAACCCTGGTCGCCTGGTTTCCAAGGTAGTGCTCTAACCATTAGGCTACTCTGCTAGCAGGTTGAGTTAGGGCAGAGTTGCGATTTATGCACATTTTATAAAATGCACACATCCACACCTGGCAGGGAATTATATAATACTGTAGCTTCCTAGTTTGGGAGGCTAAATAGCAGCCCATTTTGAGGCTATTTTATAAAGACACATAGGGGCTGCACTGGGAGTGTGCAATTGCAGCACAATAGTTGCAGGCATGCGACTCCAACCCCCATGCCAATAACGTATTGTAGTCATAGAGCACTCTGCTAACTGGCGGACAGGTGCACTTAATGCCACCCACTGAGATGGCATTCACGACAACATAAGGCGTGCGCTATGTGCAACATGACATCAATGTCCACATTATACCACTATCCCATCCTGCTCCTGCCCACGTGCGTGCTGACCAGTTAGCGTGGAATGTTTAGCACTGCGCCCTGTGCTAAACATCAGCATGGTGTACATGCTGCCTGCTGAGCCCTGCACTACCTGGTAACACAGTTTAGCAAACATGCCCCATAGGCATCTATGTGCTTTTATAACATGCCAACCTCATAAAACCTGATGAAACTGCAGCTATGTGGCCCTATATTATTTATATCAGCTCAGGAGCTGGTGTTAATGTACATGGCTAAGTACACGCCTAGGTAAGTATTTTATTACTTACAGATACATGCTTCACCCAAACTGCTACCCTGAACTCAGCTACCCTTGTCACGTAGAAATAGTTGCTCTCTTGTATTGCATATACTCAGGTGTCTTAATTTTATAAGAGGTCTTTTATATGCACACAAGAGGGTTTACGCAGGAAAAGGGCTTTTAGACATTACCTCTAGAGAGCAAAGTGGTGCAATTGCCACGTTAGTTCACTCTAATGGCAGTTAAATGAAATGGAAAAAAAAAAGAAAAGAAAAAAAGGCAATAACTTATTATTGGACTAAATCAGTGGTAGGATTCAGCCGGTTCGGCCTGGCTCGCGCAAACTGGTTCCTGCCATGGGCTGCATTCGCCAAACCAGGCCAAAACCGGCGTTCCGATGTTGGCGAAGCCCTGGCTGGAATCCTCTCACCCGCCAGCGATTTGATGGCATCAGGGGAAGCCCCCAAAGCCATCAAACCATTGGCGGGTGGGGGGGAGAAATTGGACCGCTGGGCCACCAGGAAATTGCTGCCCTGTGGTGACCACCAGCGGCCTGAGCGTGCTGTGCTACCACCTGCTTGGCTCCTTCCATAGCAGGATCGATCTGAACCTGTTCCTGCTCGGATCTAATCCCACCACTGGACTAAATACAATACTAGTCTAGCTTTCAAAGGTTAAAACCTTCTTGTTCTCCAAAGTTTTAATCTTCAAAAGCTAGTCTAATGATATATTGAGTTAGTCCAATAAAAAGATAAGAACATAAGATATGACATACTGGGTCAGACTAAGGTCCATCAAGCCCAGTATCCTGTTTCCAACAGTGGCCAATCTAGGTCATACGTACCTAGCAGTTTCCCCAAAAGACACAGGTTCCGCAATGCTTGTATTGGGTCAAGCATTGATATCCTGGGTCCCTTTTTAATAATGGTTTATGGACCTTTCCTCCAGGAACTTGTCCAAACCATTTTTAAACCCAGCTACACTAACAGCCTTTACTACATCCTCTGGTAACAAATTCCAGAGTTTGAATACACGTTGAGTGAAAAAATAGTTTCTTTTATTAGTCTTAAATAGTTTACCCTGTAGCTTCATTACATGTACCCTAGTTTTTCTATATTCTGATAATGTAAACAATCAATCTACATTTACCTGTTCCATTCCGTTCATTAATTTATAGACTTCTATCATATCTCCCCTCAGCCGTCTCTTTTCCAGGTTGAAGAACCCTAACCTTTGAAGCCTCTCTTCATAGGGGTATCCTTCCATTCCCTTTACCATTTTGGTGGCTCTTCTCTGAACCTTTTCTAATAATTCTATTTCCTTTTTAAGATACGGCAACCAGAATTGCACACAATATTCAAGGTGCGGTCGTACCATGGAACGATACTGAGGCATTATAATATCCTTTGTTTTATTCTCCATTCCTTTCCTTATGATACCTAGCATTCTATTTGCTCTCTTGGCCACCGCTGCACACTGGGCTGAGGGTTTTAACATGTTATCCACGATGACTCCTAAATCTAGATATCACCTTAATTTCCTTTTTTGCTTTGTAGAGTACATACTCAGGTTTGATGTATTTTTGGAACAGATGTAAATTTGTCCGAGAGCCTTTGAATGCTTCTAGGGCTAGGTCCCAGAGACTATTTCCAGAGGCACACAGGTGCCCATGTTACCTTTATTAAGAAAGGATTAAAATCAGCACCATTGATATTCCATATAGGCACCTTTCTATGAAATTACCACCAGAGAGTGCAAGATTCAAAATCATTTCCTTGGGTAGTAAAAGCCTTTTGCGCAAAGAAATCAGGACTGTCAAAATTTCCAGTTACAGCATGCGCTTTGATGAACAAGCAGTCCTGGGGGCAGAGAGAGCAAGTAGGCTTTGACCATTACCACCCGCACCGCTCTGGGAGAAAAGCTACATGCAGAACAAGCATGAGCAAATCTCTGCCTGTAAAATTTCCTTTGGGAAGAACCAAATCAAAACTACCAGTATATCTTTGGTTTGATTATAATTATAATTATTGGTGCAAAACCGTGCAGATAAATGTATTTGCAGAGTTCCCTCAAACATGTCTACTGATCATCCCAGTGCTATTAGCAAACGAAAGCGAGATCACTACATAAGGAAAGCAATTCCTCCATCACTATATATAAAAACACCTTTGTATCTGTTAAATTTTAGGAACAAAACAGCAAAAAAAAAAAAAAGAAGGGGCATCCCCACATTAAAAATAAACAAAAGAGAAACAAGGAGTGGGGGAGGAAAATGAACAGCAACAAACTTTATTAAGCCTGACATGGCTGTGTTTTGGTGTATTGTGCCTGCATCAGGGGCAAAATTTTAACAAGTCAATGGGTTAAAAAAAAAAAAAAAAAGCTTAGCAGCTGTAAGACTACAGACTCAACCATGCATAGAGTAGGTCCAGCATTCTGCTTAATAAAGTTTGTTGCTGTTAAGTTTTGCTCCTTGCTTCTCTGTTAAATTTTATACAAAAATGATTGACAGGAAAAAAGCAGCTTAACCCTTTGAAGGCCTACTTTACATTTTTAATCCACATTCTGCAGCCGGGTTAATTTTTGCATATTTCAGGAAAATTGTACCTGTCTTATTCAATATGTTCTAATAGTGATTTTCCTTCTGCTATGGTCATGTTTAATATACCATTTGATAGGAATACTTAGAATTTTGGATCCCAAGAGTTTTGGGCTCGGCTTGGAAAGGGTTAATAATGCTTGAGTTAAAACCACAGTACCAGCAAATATTGTTATAACAAGTTAGTTGACAACCGAGACACAAAAATATCACCAATTTCCTTTTTCATTCTGATATTTATTTAAATTTCAGAGGGGAAAAAAGAAGTTCTTCCTAATTAGCCTCATTAGTGCGCCGTGCAGTTATCATGCCGGCGTATGTAAAATGTGAACAGAGCAGGGACAGCTGCTGGAGACTGACAGAAGGAGATTTGCCCTTAAGTATGGGTGCAAGTCCTTTATTCCAAACAAGTTTCAACACAGAACATACATAATACCAGGACACACAAAAAAGAAACTCAGAAAGCGAACCCAGGGAGGAGTTGTCAAAACCAAGAAACATTAAACTGATATTTTAATCACCCTAGATGGAGTTGCTAATGTAAGCGACATGTTTGCGAAAGGCTGATGTGTGTTAAGTGCAACTGCACCCCCTAGAAAGAAGAAGGATCTAGGCATTCAACCTGCATTAAATCCTTTGGTAAACATGCCCCTAAGACTCCTAGATTCAAAGAAATGGTAAGTCACAATAAATAATGGTGACCGAGAAAGATCACACTTTACGTATTACATCAATGATACACTTGGAAGCTACTCTCCATTTTTATTTTTATTTTTTTTTATATTTAGCTCATGCCTTTTCATTGGTAGATCTTCTCAGGTCTTATCACAACTATTTGTTCCTGTTTTCATAACAAGAGCTGGCAGTATTGAGACCCATTAACAAGACAAAGGTGTTGGAACATTTTGGGAGCGAAATTACATAAGTATGTACTACTGCGACTGAGGCACTGTAAACTGTAGGGTTCCAATATCTGATAGAGGCCATTGGCTTTTAGGCTTAGCACTGGCTGTAGTGGATGACTGGTTTCTAGAAGAATTACTCTTTTTCTATCAAAGAAGAAAGAACCAGATAAACTGTAATGGGGATTTATAATTGTGCACACATTGCATACAATCCAGATATAATCAAGTTTGACAATACTGCATGAAAAATACTGATGCATAGAGGTTTTACAGTGAAATGGTAGGTAGACTGCATGGTAGCAGAACGGCAAACGGATCTGAATGTTTTCAAGGTGCCTAAAGTGAGGCACGCAACTCTTTTCTCATATTTATTGAGAAGGAGATGAAAGCTTATATAAATTTTGCTGAAATTTAATAAATAATGACAACTTATATAAAAACAATATAAACATTTATATGCTACATGCATATCATATAACTTAAAGTAATAACTTATATATTGAAAAGATGCTGGTTTATGTTCTTATTTTTCTGGATAACGCACACACACACGATGTGTCTATCCTTATCCACCTCCAGCCTACCAGTTTGCTGTTTTCCGAGGTCAATGCCCTGACGTATGTTTGGGATGTCTTGCATTGGGAATTCCAGTGTTTATCATCTATACCTCGGCAGCCATTTTTTATAGGCCGGGCTTCTTTACACCTTGTTTCATAAAAATATTGTTTAACTGGAGAATTACCTGTCTTAATTTCTCCCAATACAGTTACTTGGTGTCCCCGAATGTCAATAGCATTAGATTTGTCTGTCACCCATAAGCTTTCACTGTCACAAACAGAATATTCCCCTCGATGACTTTTAGGCTCTAATGACCGTTTCCTTCGCAAGGTCCTATTGCCCATCGCTGCAGAATTTCCAACATAATCATCCATGAGGTACAAAGGTGGTGGTTCCAATGGTGGGCTGTCACTCAACAGTACCCGTGGAGAGTTGTAGCGTCTCTGTCGTTGATGTTTTAGTAGTTCTGCTTCTAGTGAGATGACTGGCTGGAAGTCTGATTTCACATTATCCACTACACCCATGTCTTGAGAAGCATCTGCTTTCGGCATGGTGCTTTGATAATTCCCTTTAAGATCAACCATCTGCTTGGAAACTTTGCTTTTCAAAATGTCTGTCTGAATCAGCTTTATAATGAGAGAATTCATCGAATCTCCCGAGAAACTCTTTTTATCCATGTTGGTAGCCTGGATGCCACAAATATAAGGAAGAAACAATACATAAAGCAGGATGGACATCACCTTATTCACCTGTAAGATCTGAAAGAGAAGCAAAACACTCAGTGACCATGGGGGATAGAAACAGGTCCTAGTCTTCTATTAAAATTCAACAACATAGAACCAATCTATAAAACTTTAAACACAATTTCAACTAAAAGCAAAATAATGTGCCTTATCTTCTATTCTGTATATTACATTTAACTAGCATCAGTTATACTACTACTGAGTTCCAGAAGATTCTAAAAGGTTAGGAATTTACTGGAAGGTTCCTTTAGAAAATTTAAGTTCAATATTTGTATTATGTTCTACATAAAAAGTACCCTTGGATGTTAATAGAAGTGTCTCATTTTGAAAACATCAAACTTAAGTTTATTACAATTATCCAGAAACAGAGGAGGTAAAGTGACTTAAGTGCATCTCTGCTCCAATGCTCTCAACAGCAGCAATTACCTATAGCCCTCTGGCCATTTTCTTTTAGATATAAGAACATAAGATATGCCATACTAGGTCAGACCAAGGTCCATCAAGCCCAGTATCCTGTTTCCAACAGTGGCCAATCTAGTTCACAAGTACCTAGCAGTTTCCCCAAAAGACACAGGTTCCTCAATGCTTGTATTGGGTCAAGCAGTGATATCCTGGGTCCCTTTTAATAATGATTTATGGACCTTTCCTCCAGGAACTTGTCCAAACCTTTTTTAAACCCAGCTACACTAACAGCTTTTACTACATCCTTCATATTTTGAGGACAGTGTTTACTCATGATCAAAATTGGTATGAGGCCAAAACATTATTATTTATATTCCCTAATAAGGCTTATTAGATGGTAGATGATGTCTTCCCTTTTTATTTTCTAAATGGCAGATCAAGCTGAAAACCTTTGTGTACAGCTAGGCTTTTTCAAAGTTGGTGAGTGATTTGGTGAGGGACACAGAGGTGGGACTAGATTGACAGTTCATCCTAAGAAATGCATGGGAGGCTTATCTCAAATGCATCAACCACAGGTGCTCCTTGTGGTCTTGGGCAAGGCACTTAGCCCTCCATTGCCCATGTTCCCTGTAAAATAGTTATCTCCAAGTTATAATGCCCTGTTTAATGTAACTTCAGTTTGTTCAATGTAAACCGCCTTGATATCATGAAAGGCAGTATATAAGAAATGTTAAATAAATAAATCAATGTTTCCCACACTGTGGTCCATGAGACTATTGCAGGAGGTCCAGAGGACATAGAAAAGATAGAGCGAGAGAGAGAGAGAGAGACTGCAGCGAACCAGATGGCTGGAGGGAGAGAGAGAGAGACTGACAGAGAAAGAAAGGGCAGATAAAGAGGTGCTCGTTGGAACAGGCTTGTTATTGAGCAGGAATCTAGGAAGAATGGTGTAGATGAACTGGTGGTCTGTTAGCTTTTTGGAGGTTAATAACGACCATACAACCAATGTTCCCTCTAATTTTCAGTAGGCTGTGTGCGCATAAAATATCAGCTGTGCAGCTTTTGAAGGAAGGTTAAATTTTTGTGCGCCACATAACGACACTCGGAGTTATATACTTTAAAATTTGACTACACGTCAGAATACAGTATGTACACCACATTGATTTTAATCAAATTAAATGAAAATTGACGATTACTAATTGAAGCGGGAAATTTCTAGTAATTACAATCATAACTTTTAAATTTTAAGACGTCTGTGTTGTTTTCTATCAGAACCAGAGCTGTAATTTTTGTGCGCTCTGTTGTAAAGTATGTGCGCTCGCTCGGCGAGGTGTGTGCGCGTGCACACGCGCACAGCTTAGAGGGAACAGTGCATACAACCAAAAAAGTTGGAAACCTCTGAAATACATCATCTCTCAAGGATTATTGGTACGATTCTCTCAAAATTATATCTCTGCACATTGAGCACAAAGGTGGGATGACTGGATTATCAGTAGATCCTTAATTAATGATTGTTCACATGAGAACACTGAGGTTTCAGTTACAATTATTGCTTTATCACGCTACATTCCTTTCTGAAATTGTATTCATCTCATTCCTATATGATGAAAATCTGGTATAATTTGAGAGTGAATCAAAATATGAGGGCATACTGTATGTTGCTTTTCTAAATGATCAACTCTATGCTGTTTAGTATTCCAGAATACATTTCCAGATTGGTTGCATGTGGAAAGCTTTGAATACACTTGAACAAATACATTGAATTTTACATATGTTAGTGATATCGCATACAAATTGAATCCTCTACAATTTCATACTTTATACCATCTCTCATCAATCATACTCCCTCGGAATGAACACATAGATGTTCCCTTAAGATGTTAAGCACATATGAGTTTGTTAACTTTAAAATTAAAAACTTTATTTTTCTCCGTTATCTATTTTCATACACAGAAAATTATTTGTCTATATCCATAATTTGATTCAGGTTGAACAGACACATCAACTTTATCAGTTCAAATGTCTACCATGAAGAAAAGATACCTCTTCCGCTCACCGACCTATTCAAAGTTCAGCTGCATGACTAGTCTTCGTTCAGTGCCGCTGCAGCCCTCTTATCTTCAAGTAAATACACTGGTTCCCCATCCAATCCCACATACCATTCAGGCTTCTATTGCTCATCTACAAAATGCATTAACTCTGCAGCAACTCATTACTTCTCTCCCTACACTCTTCCTTAAACTCGCTTCATGGTTTAATTATCACTTTCTATACCACCTGCAGAATCCGCAAAGCAGTTTACAATGAACTTAAAAACATATAAAATAGAAAAGAAATACATAAAAAGATAGGAAAGAGAAAAGACAAAGAACATTAAAACAAAATAGTGCTTAACAGAATTCAAGATGCTTGCTACCCTGCCAAGAGGAATCTAACTCCCCACTAAGTGCTAGACATTTTTGAAAAAGGTATGTTTTTAAGGAGGCCCTGAATTTCTTTTGAGACAATTTGGTACAAAGGTCCAGGGAAAGTTATTCTAAAGGAAAGGAACTATAATAAAAAGAATGCAGATGATCTGATGGATGTTAAGTGGGCATAAGACACTGGCAGCAAAGTTAATCTAAGATCATGGAAAGATCTCAGCACCTGGTCAGGCGTATTCGGAATAGTTAAAGAAGCCAAATAAGTTGGTGTGCCTGCAATAGAAGCCTTATGGGCGAGAACTAGAACCTTGAATTGAATACGAAAGTGAACTGGTAACCAATAGTATGGCTTCTAGAGGGGAGACACATGATTGAATTTACATACATGAGCCAAAAGTCCTCACAGCAATATTTTGGAGAGATTGACAGTGCCTTAGTTCACCAGAAGAGATACCAGCATAATTACTACTACAGTAGTCTAAATATAAAGTGAATAAGAGGCTTAACCAATATTGCTAAACCATAAACTGGCAAACAAATATATCATACAAATGTTGCTATATATATATATATATATATATATATATATATATATATATATATATATATAAAGTTGTAGACAGCTTTAAACTAATATGCAGTCAGAGGTCCAGCAACGAGATGGGGGTTCTCCAGTCTTTTGCATCGAGTGTCACATGTATGATTATCTCCCAGTTGGTGAGAGGTCCTACATATGCACTAAGTGCAGGGAGCTCTTTGCTCTCAGGGAACGAGTCCGTTCTCTAGAGGCTAGAGTAGCAGACCTGGAAGACATAAGAAAGACAGAGAAGTACATGGACGAGACCTACAGGGATATAGTCCTGAAGTCCCACCTCCAGTCTGGCAGCATCCCTGTTGCCATGGAGGAGAGAGGTCACGTGACAGGAGAGCATCACCCTGGTGTGGCAGGAAGTGATCCTGTAACTAGGACCTGTCCTCCAGGTGATGTAAAACCCTCTCGCACCGAGGACGTTTCTCCAGGGCCATGTCCCCATGAGGGGAGGGTCAGGACAGCTGTTATAGTTGGTGATTCAATCATTAGGAATGTAGATAGCTGGGTGGCTGGTGGACGTGAGGATCGCCTGGTAACATGCCTGCCTGGTGCGAAGGTAGCAGATCTCACGCACCGCCTAGATAGGATCATAGATAGTGCTGGGGGGGAGTCTGCTGTCTTGGTACATGTTGGTACCAATGACATAGGAAAATGTGGTAGGGAAGTTCTGGAGGCTAAATTTAAGCTTTTAGGTAGGAAGTTGAAATCCAGAACTTCCAGGATAGCGTTCTCCGAAATGCTTCCTGTTCCACGTGCAGGACCCAAAAGACAGGCAGAGCTCCGGAGTCTCAATGCGTGGATGAGACAATGGTGCAAGGATGAGTGTTTTGGATTTGTTAGGAACTGGGGAACATTCTGGGGAAAGGGGGGGCTCTTCCGAAGGGATGGGCTTCACCTTAATCAGGATGGGACCAGACTGCTGGCATTAACCTTTAAAAAAGAGATAGAGAAGCTTTTAAACTAGAAAATAGGGGAAAGCTGACAGTCACCCAGGAGCGCACGGTTCGGACAAAGGTATCCTTGAAGGATACTACCAAAAGCAGTGAGGTTCCAAAAGGGAGTATAGTAGCCCAAATGCCCTTGAGTAAGGAGCAGACAGAGCATAAAGATTCCCAATTACCCATGCCTACCAATAGCCAGATTAATATTAATAAAATGCAGTCTCTAAAATGCTTGTATGCCAATGCTAGAAGTCTAAACAATAAGATGGGAGAATTAGAATATATAGCATTAAATGAGAGGTTAGATATGATTGCACTCTCAGAGACATGGTGGAAGGAGGATAACCAGTGGGACACTGTGATACCTGGATACAAACTATATCGTAATGATAGAGCTGAACAAATTGGTGGAGGGGTTGCGCTCTATGTTAGAGAGGGCATTGAGTCAGAAAGGATTAAAGTTTTGCAGGGAACAAAATATGCTGTAGAATCTCTATGGATTGAAATTCCATTTATGAAGGGGAAGGTGATGGCAGTGGGAGTATACTATCGACCACCTGGCCAGAATGAACAAATGGATGATGAAATGCTCAAAGAAATCAAGGAAGCTAACAAAAGCCACAACAGAGTAGTAATAATGGGTGATTTCAATTACCCCGGTATCGACTGGGACAGTGTCACAGCAGGACAAGCTAAAGAGATAAAGTTTCTAGATGAAATAAATGACTGCTTCTTGGAGCAGCTGGTTCATGAACCGACCAGAGGGGAAGCCATACTGGACCTAGTCCTTAGTGGAACGCCAGATCTGGTGCAAGAAATAAGGGTGTTGGGACCACTTGGCAATAGTGATCATAGTATGATCATGTTTGATTTAATCAGTGGAGGACAGATAGTAAAGGAATCCACAGTACTACCTTTTAACTTTCAAAAGGGTGACTATGATAGAATGAGGAATATAGTTCGGAAAAAAACTAAAAGGAGCGGTTCCAAAGGTTAAAGACTTACAGCAAGCTTGGGTGTTATTTAAAAATACTATCCTCGAAGCCCAGACCAGCTGTATTCCACGCATTAAGAAAAGTGGAAGAAAGTCCAAAAAACTGCCAGCATGGTTTAAAGGTGAGGTCAGAGAGGCTGTTGCTGCCAAAAGAGCAACTTTCAGAAAATGGAAAAAAGAGCCAAATGATGAAAACTGGAAACAGCACAAGCACTGGCAAGTTAAATGCAAAGCATTGATAAGGCAGGCAAAGCGGGAATTTGAGAAGAAACTTGCTACGGAAGCAAAAACACGAAATAAAGACTTTTTCAAGTACATTCGTAGCAAAAGGCCTGTGAGAGAGTCAATTGGACCATTAGATGATAGAGGGGTAAAAGGGGCAGTAAGAGGAGACAAGGCTATAGCAGAGAGACTGAATGAATTCTTTGCTTCGGTCTTTACTGAGGAAGATGTAGGGGTGTTACCCAAGACTGAAGTGGTATTTAAAGGTGATACTGCAGAGGAATTGAGAGAAATATCGCTACACCGGGAAGATATATTACAACTATTTGATAAACTGAATAGTAGCAAATCACCTGGACCGGATGGTATACATCCCAGAGTGTTGAAAGAACTGAAATATGAGATTGCAGACCTGTTATTGGTAATCTGTGAACTTTCATTAAAATCATCTGTAATACCTGAAGATTGGAGGGTTGCCAACGTAACACCAATTTTTAAAAAGGGTTCCAGGGGTGACCCGGGAAATTACAGACCGGTGAGCCTGACGTCAGTACCAGGGAAAATGGTAGAAGCCATCATAAAGAACAAAATTACACAGCATGTAGATAGTCATGGCCTAATGGGAGACAGCCAACATGGCTTTAGACAAGGCAGATCTTGTCTTACTAATCTGATCTGTTTTTTTGAAGGTGTGCATAAACAGGTAGACAAAGGTGAGTCGGTTGATATAGTGTATCTGGACTTTCAGAAAGCTTTTGACAAGGTCCCCCATCAGAGACTTTTGGCGAAGCTAAAAAGTCATGGGATAGGAGGCAGTGTACTATTGTGGATCGGGAACTGGTTAAAAGATAGAAAGCAGAGGGTAGGGCTAAATGGCCAATATTCCCAATGGAAAAAGGTGAATAGTGGAGTACCCCAGGGATCTGTACTGGGTCCGCTACTTTTTGACATATTCATAAATGACCTGGAAAAGGGAATAACTAGTGAGGTAATCAAATTTGCAGATGACACAAAACTGTTTAAAGTTGTTAAAACCCAAGAGGATTGTGGAAAACTGCAGGAGGATCTGGATAAATTGGAAGACTGGGCATCCAAATGGCAGATGAAATTTAATGTGGACAAGTGCAAAGTTATGCACCTAGGAAAGAACAACCCACACTATAGTTACAAGATGCAAGGCTCCACATTAGAAACCACCACCCAGGAAAAAGATTTAGGAGTCATCGTGGATAACATGTTAAAACCCTCCGCCCAGTGTGCAGCGGCGGCCAAGAAAGCAAATAGAATGCTAGGTATCCTAAGGAAAGGGATGGAGAATAAAACAAAGGATATTATAATGCCTCTGTATCGCTCCATGGTACGACCGCACCTTGAATATTGTGTGCAATTCTGGTCACCGTATCTTAAAAAGGACATAGAGTTATTAGAAAAGTACAGAGAAGAGCCACCAAATTGGTGAAGGGGATGGAAGGCTACTCCTATGAAGAGAGGCTAAAAAGGTTAGGGCTCTTTAACCTAGAAAAGAGGCGGCTGAGGGGAGATATGATAGAGGTGTATAAATTAATGAATGGAGTGGAACGGATAAACGTGGATAAATTGTTTACGCTATCAGAATATAGAAGGACTAGGGGGCATGTAATGAAGCTACAGGGTAAACTATTTAAGACAAATAGGAGAAAATATTTCTTCTCTCAACGTGTAATCAAACTCTGGAATCTGTTACCGGAGGATGTAGTAAGGGCTGTTAGTATAGCTGGGTTTAAAAAAGGTTTGGACAAGTTCCTGGAGGAAAGGTCCATAAACCACTATTAAAAAGGGACCCAGGATATCAATGCTTGGCCTAGTACAAGCACTGCAGAACCTGTGTCTTTTGGGGAAACTGCTAGGTACGTATGACCTAGATTGGCCACTGTTGGAAACAGGATACTGGGCTTGATGGACCTCGGTCTGACCCAGTATGGCATTTCTTATGTTCTTATGTTCTTATGTTCTTACATTTGAGTGTGTTTTGTGTATATATAGATAGATAGATCTATATCTGTATCTATATAGATATCTATATATACACACACAAAACACACTCAAAAGTCTTCAACTCCCACTCAAAAATTTATAAATATTTTTCATAAATATTTATTGCTTACAGTATATCAAAAACCCATACCCATCCTAACCTTCCAGCAGTGAAAAAAAACTAACATACATATAGGGAAGCTCACTCATGAGTTGGTAGAATATCATATCTGCCAGCAAAAAAGCATAGTTACTCACCTGTAATAGGTGTTCTCCGGGGACAGCAGGAATCAGTCCCCACATATGGGTGATGTTGGCATCAACCGAGCAACATGGAAGCATCTCCCCAGTTTTCAAAGAAAGTCTTTGGGAGAAGCATCATGCATGCGTGGTCCACTTCCTGCCCAAGTGGGCCATCTTGCCTCAGTCAAATGACATAGCTAAGACAGCAAAAATAAAAGATGGTAAAGAAGCAACTCCAAGGGGAGGAGGGAGGATTGTGAGGACTGATTCCTGCTGTCCCTGGTGAACATCTGTTATAGGCGAGTAACTACGCTTTCTCTGGGAAAAAGCAGGAAGTCAGTCCTCACATATGAGACTCACCAGCTACAGGCTACTGAAACCTGCAGAAAATGCCATGGTGACCCGCAAAGGTAAACCGTGATCAGCAGCAGTTAATCCCAAGAGGGACACTCACAAGACCCAAGTGTCCAGTGAAAGCCAGCACTCCGGTAGCCTGAATACAGAGGGCCCGATTCTGTCCCGGACGTAGATCCCCTCTGTGCATCCAGTCTGAAATGGACACAGAGGGAATCTCGATTCTGATCCCTGCACCCGTCTAACTTCCCCGCACAACCAGCGGTGAAGTTATTCGGGGGCAGGAGAAGGCACGAAGGGTCAGAGGGCAGGAGGTGCCTACACCCCAAACAGACTATGGAGTACGGCCTGGCTGAAGGCGCTGTCCAGTTGGAACTCCCTCTCCAAGCAGTAATGAACTGCAAAGGTATGGATCGAAGACCAGGTGGAAGCCTGGCAAATTTCCACCATGGGGACAGAATGCAGATTGGCCACGGAAGTAGTCATGGCCTGACGAGATCCGCCATGACTCTGGTCCAGTGGGATCCCCACTTGCTTGTAGGCAAGGGTAATGCAGTCCGCCACCCAAGTGGACAGAGTTTGCTTAGTCACTGGGAGCCCCAGGCAGCTGGGGTCATAGGATACAAAAAGCTGTTGAGCTCTGCAGTGGCCCCGAGTCCATTGCAGGTAGAAGGACAGGGCTCTCTTGCAATCCAGAGTACGGAGAACAGCCTCTGCCCTACCGGCTTGAGGCCTAGGAAAGAAGGTGGGGATCATCACCTCCTGACTGAAGTGGAATGGGGACACCACCTTGGGCAGAAACTTGGAGTGTGTGCAGAGCACCACCCTGTTCTTGTAGAACCTTGTGTAAGGGGGCTCTGCCATCAGAGCCTGGAGCATGCTGACTGCATGCTGATGTGAGTTCTACCAGGAAGGCGACCTTTCAGAAGAGGTACTGCAAGTGGTAGGTGGCCAGAGGCTCAAAACGGAGGCTTGGTGGGCTGCGAGAGCACCACATTGAGGTCCCACTCTGCCGCAGGAGTGCAGACGGGGGTTTGGACAATATGAGGCCCCATAGGAACTGAGACCCAAGAGGCTGAGCCAAGAGGGATTTCCCCTCAAGGGAGTGGTGATGCACTGCGATGGCTTTCAGGTGTACTCCGACTGAGTTGGTCTTCAGTCCCTCCTGCAATAGGTGGAGCAGGTACTGGAGTACCACATGCACTGAGCAGGAGAAGGGGTTTGTCTGCTCTTCTGTGCAACATAATGAGAAACGGCACCACTTGAAGGCATACACCCTTCTTGTGGAGGCCTTATGAGAGGCCAGGAGAATCTCTTCTATGTCTCGTGGGAAACTGAAGGGAGCTAAGGCTACCCTTTCAGGAGCCAAGCCGTGAGTGAGACCCCAGGTTGGGGTGTAGGAGAGATCCCTGCTCCTGCAAGAGTAGTCCTGCGGCTTGGCCCAGGGGAATCAGTGGTACCATCAATAGGGAGAGGAGCAGAAGGAACCAGGGTTGTCTGGGACAAAGAGGGGCTATCAGCACTAGCGATGCTCTATCGTGCTGAGCCCTGAACAGGGTCTTGGCTATCAGTGGCATTGGAGGGAAGGCATACAGGAGGTCTTCTGTCCATGGGATGAGGAATGCCATCCGCCGCTAGCCAAGAGGGGTGTAGTCAGCAGAAGCAGAAACGGGGCAACTGTGTATTGTCTGGTGTGGTGAACAGGTCCATCACCAGGACACCCCAGAGCTGGAACAGCCACAAGGCTACCACTGGGTCCAGGAACCACTTGAAGGATGTCCAGCTGTGCCCTATGACCTCTAGGCACTGAGATGGAGTGAGGTGGGACTTGGGGTAGTTTATGAGAAATCCCAGGAACTCCAAGGTGTTTATGGTACATTTGGTGGCACACTGCACCTCTGCAGCTGTGTCTCCCTTTATAAGCTAGTCATCCAGATGAGAAGATGAAGGCCCCTTGAAGCCTGAGGTAGGCTGCGACCACTGCGAGGCACTTTGTGAAGACCTTGGAGACGAGGCCAGACCAAAGGCCAGCACCCTGTACTGGTAGTGCTGTCCTCCAACCACAAACTCAAGGTATTTTCTGTGGCTGGGGTGAATTAGATGCGAGTGCAGGCATCCTTTAGGTCTAAGGAGCAAGGCCAATCTCCCTGCTGGAGGAATGGCAACAATGTTCCAAGGGAGAGCATCTTGAACTTCTCCCTGACCAGAAACTTGTTGAGCTCTCGCAGATCCAGGATAGACCCAAGGCCTCTTCGGGATGAGGAAATACCTGGAGTAGAAGCTGGTGCCCCAGAGATGTTGTAATCTTATGTGGTCTTAAAACTTATGAGTAATATTGCAATTAAGCCAATAAAAATATATTACTCTAATAGCATATACTAGAATTCCAGAGTCTACTTAATACTATCTCATACTTAAACACAATTAAATGTGTAAATGTGAAGAAATCATCACTGGCATTACTTAAAAGACTGTTGTTTTATAGAGCGGGTTTCAGACTATTAGGGAGCTCTCGCATTGACTTATGCCATTAACTGCTCCTTTTTTGCATCAACGACCCATTTTTTGAAAAACTTTTATAAAACCCTGGTGTTATCAGTCCAAATGATTAAACATAGATTTCCCAATCGTCAACAATAAAATGCATAAAGTCAGGCTTATCTTGATGTATTTTATCCCAACGCCAGACTCAGCGCTGCCGCGTTTCACGAACTGATTTCGTTTCTTCAGGGGCTTGTAAGCCACTTCTTTATGTTACTTATCATTCTGGAAAAATAAAGTCAGCACGTTTTAAACAAAATAATTTCAAAAGTTTTTTCCAACGATATACATATCATATGGCTACTTCTATTTAGAGAAAACAAATCTCACTGCATGTGTTAACCGTGGACCTTTTCTCTGCAGGATGTCAAAAACGCCGCGCATGCGGTTTGTAAAATGGGAGGGTACAATTAAATAGTAGAGGCAATCAAGATGTTTAATGATTGATGTCAACACGTCATTCAAATGCAAAGAGTCCAATCTATTTGAGTGTTAAGCCCTCCAGGGATGACAGTTTGCAGATCGAAAATCCACCGCTGTTCTCTATATATAAGGGTTTGATCTAATGATCGACCACCCGTCGCCTTGCTGACTCTCTCAATGCAAAAGCAACGGAGGTCTCTGAAATTGTGATGGAATGTGAGGCAATGAGCAACCATGGGAGCTGTGATGTTTTTGCAGTTCAATCTACTTCGGTGCTCCACCAATCGGGTCTTGAAAGAGCGTGAAGTCTTTCCGATATATAGCAACTGACAGGGGCATTGAATGGCATACACCACCTGTGTGGTTTGACAATTAGTTGAATGTTTTAAATTATATCGTTTACCTCCATATTCAAAAAACCGAATGGTTTGATTTACCTCACACAATGCACACTCACCACAGCAAGAATGCCCCACTGATTCATCTGAAACAAGTGTTGTCGGAGAATGCAAGACGGTGGGGCTGACCAGTTCCTTTAAATTTCTGTTTCGAGTCCACGCACATCTAATGGATTTCTCCCGGAGTTCTGGAATGCTACGAATCACATTCATATGTTTCTTGAGTATTTTCTGAATGTCACTGCTATAAGGGGAATATTGAGTTACTAAGTTGATTGATGTATCTGCCTCCTTAGGGGGCTTAGGCTGCAATAGATGTTCAGAGATGTTGTGGCACTGGTTCCACTGCTTTTTCCTGGAGTAGTTCTGCTAACTCGGTAAGGAACAAGGTTTGGTGAAGGAGAGGCCTGGGAAGTACAAGGATGGTGGCCGATGTAGGAGGAGGAGGTAACCCTCCTTGACCACTTCTAACACCCAGGTATCTTTGGTGATGGCTGGCCATCTGTGGACAAACAGGGCTAGGCACCACCCTGTGGGTAGCAGAGGACCTCCTGGAGGAGTGGAGGTCATGCCCAGGCAGTGAAAAGCTTCCCCCAGGCTGGGCCTGGGCCGTTGCCTGGGGCTTCAGGGCTTTTTGTTTTCTGGGACCATGACCCTGGCCCTTCTGTTGTTGGCCCTGCTGAGAGTCCGACAAGGCCTGGAAGTGCAGAGTGCTACCAAAGCCCCCTTTCTTCCTCAGGACGAAGGGCTATTTCCATGGAGTTTTCTTCTGGGATTGCACTGAATTCTTCTTCGAGAGCCTGGTTCTCGTGACATACTCTGTCTCTATCTCCACTGCTTTATCTACCATGAGCTTCCCGAATAGGTTTTCACCTATGCAGGGGACATTGTCCTGTACACCCATTGTTACAGGTCGGATGACTGGAGCTATGCTTGGTGTCGTGCCCCGATACCAGCGGCAACCACCCTGGCTGTTAACTCGAAGCCATCATAGGCTGCTCAGGATAGAAACTTTGAGCATTCTTTTACTGCTGAGGTTAGAGTCTTGAACCTCTGCAGAGGTTCGCCCTTCAGGCCTGCTGAGAATCCCCCGAGTATCTTTGACAGTTCCTTCGGGTACATGCCAATGTATAGCTGGTAGGACTGAATTTGGCATGTTAGCATCGAGCCCTGGAAGGCTTTCAGGCTGAGGGGATTGAGGGGTCGGGCCTCTCTGATGGGTGACACCGATGAATGGTTTTTTTTGGCTCTTGAGCCTACGCATGGCTGACTCGACGACCATGGAGTCGTGGGGAAGCTGGGTCTTTTGGAACCCCAGGCTTCAGCGTATTTGGTACATGGCATCGAGGCACCTGCTAACAATTGATACAGATGCCGGTGTTTTCCACATGAATAAGAGACTGTCGAGGATTGGGAGAACCGGGACCATAAGTATTTCCTTCAGGGGTGCCTCATACTGGAGGATCTCCAATTCCTCGGTTTGCAGGTCCTCTTCGGCTTCGGTCTCAATAGCGAGAGCCTTGGCCATATCCCTCACAAAATCAAGGAATACCACATCCTCGGGAGGGGAATGGCATCGGGTTGCCGGGGGAGATGAGTCCGAGGGTACATCATGGTGGTGCCTCGTGTCAAGGGACTCTTTGTCCTCTGTCTCCCTTTTGGACTCGCAGTCCGAGTATGACTCAGACGCTGCACGATCACCTCGGTCGAGGGCCGCTCTTTGCGGTGCATGGTCTCTGGAGAATCATCGGTCTGAGCTGTGGGCGCTCGCCTGGAACCTCAACTGGGGCCTGGGGCTCTCTCGAGGCCGATGGCACTCGAGGACTGGTTCGACATAAAGGGAAGCCCTCCATGGTCGAGGGTCTTGTCGTCAGGGCAGATGAACCGGATGAGCTGGACATAAATGCCTGCTGTATAGCCACTAGGGCAGATATACTGCTCTCTAGGGCTGCCATTATGGTCTCCGTGCCAGTTGGCTCCACAGCCTTCAACACGGGCACCGAGGACCTGGCATCGGTACTGTTGAGGAAGAGTCCTCAATGAGGATGCCCTTGGAGGCCCAAAGTCGATCGGCATGAGCCAATGACTCCTTGCGGGGCATCTTGGTGGGCTACTCCTGCCCAAACTCCCTGGACTCACGCCTGGGACTGAGGGACCAGGGGTGGAATTTCACATTCTTCTCAGATCCATCCCCCGAGGCGGTCTTCGAGGATTTTTTTTCCTTATACTCCACCTCCAGGGACTTCCGCTCAGAGGAACAGCGGCCACAGGATTCCAAAGAAGCTCTGGCTTTGTGGGGCACCGAGGTATCGGAGGGGGCCCTGGAGCATGGTGTCACCGGAGACTCCAGGGCGGAGTTGGACTTCTGGAAGAACTTTTCCTGCTGCTAATGGTGGCTCGAACACTTTTGGGGTCATGGTTCTGGAGAGCTCGCAGACGGAGTCGTCATGCTCTGGACCAAGGCATCGAAGGCAGCAGTCGTGTGAGTCAGTGAGTGGCATTTTGCCACACCGGTCACACTTTTTGAAGCCACTGGAAGCCATCAGAAAATAAAAAGGAGTCCAAGGCCTTTGACTGAAAAAGGGTGCGAATGCCGGTCAAGGGAACCTCGATGGAAAAGTAAGTTAAAAACAAACAAATGGACCTGAGGAGTGACGCCAAGGTGAGCTGGCTCAGAGGCGGGAAGAAACCGGTATGCAAACCGGACACAATTTGAGAATAAAATCATACTTGTACTCTAAAACTTGATATATAATCTTCACTCCCTGTAGACTGTATTACTTCACAGTGATACCATTTGGCTTACAAGGAGCACCATCTACTTAGCAACTATCACATCCCCAGCAGGATTATGTAACTACCTAATTTGATAACATTGTCTCTATTGCAAAAACTGACAAATGTCACCTAAACTAATTAACAGCTGTGCTAAAATCCCTACAGGCAACAGTGTTAGTTACCAGTCTTGAAATTCACCTTGTAGTAGAATAAGGTGTAATTTGTGAACTACCTACTAAAAAAATGGACAAAGGAAGCTTTGGCTAGTAAGATGGATATCTTGAAAAGCCATCATGCATCTAAAACAAAAATCCAGATAAATCCTTCCTGAAACTTCCAGATCATTAATGGTTATATCTCATTTTTTGATAGTTATAATATCTTAAATAGATCAAGCAGTTAGAAACGTTATGATGAAGATTCATGTACCACAGAGTGCCAGAAAGCTTTTGATGAAGGAAAATTGTGTACAGATTTCAGGCATCACTACTTCCTATACACCAAATGTTTTTGAAGATGATTTTGAAATTACATTGTCACAGAAGGTTAATGGGATAGAGTAATCTATCTGGTATCTAAGCTGCAAAATGTATTATAGAGACAGCTAGTATACAACCCTGACAGGAATACACACTTATGAGCAATTAAAAACCTTTAGCATTACCTTTTAAAGAGTCTATCTTTAGTTGGTCACTGATACCTCTCTGCAGTAGTTGGATTTAGCCTTTCTGAGACATTCAAGGCGAGTTATATTCAGGTACACTAGGCAGTTTCCTATCCCTGAAAGGCTTACAATCTAAAGTTGCACCTGAGGCAATGGAAGATTAGTACGCCCTGGTGTTATGAAGGAGCAGTATATCAAGCAACCATATAAAGATAAAACACAAACTTTCTCAAGATCCAGAAGTGGAATTTGAACCTGGCTTGCCTGATTCTCAGCCCTCTGTTCTAATCATTAGGATACTCCTCCATTACATACCTGTCTATCCCACAGGACTTACCTGTTCCTTGTGATTTTAAGTGCAAATGTACTGTACCACCCGCCATCCCCCCACCTCCCTGCCAGCAGGAACACTGATGGAGGACTCCCTTGCACCTCCAAGCTGCTTAATGAATATTGGATAGAAGTAGTCTTATTATGCTAAAACATAAGATATGCCATCCTGGGTCAGACCAAGGTCCATCAAGCCCAGTATCCCGTTTCCAACAGTGGCCAATCTAGGTCATACGTACCTAGCAGTTTCCCCAAAAGACACAGGTTCCACAATGCTTGTATTGGGTCAAGCATTGATATCCTGGGTCCCTTTTTAATAATAGATTATGGACCTTTCCTCCAGGAACTTGTCCAAACCTTTTTTTAAACCCAGTTACACTAACAGCTCTTACTATATCCTCCGGTAACAAAATTCCAGAGTTTGATTACACGTTGAGTGAAAAAAATATTCTCTCTTATTAGTCTTAAATAGTTTACCCTGTAGCTTCATTGCATAACAGCTGTGTTGTTGTTTTAAGTGCCATCGAGTTGGTGTCGACTCATGGTGACCCTCTGGATAGTAGTCCTAAACTGTGTTCGATCTTCAGTCAGGCAGACTGGCACTCATAGCTGCTGTTATTGTATTGATCCATCTCATTGCTGGCCTTCCTTTTTTGCGTGGACCTTCAACCTTGCCAAGCATGATGTCTTTCTCTAATGATCTCTCTCTTCGCATGATGTGTCCAAAGTATGAAAGTCGAAGTCTTGTCATCTGAGCTTCTAAAAAAAGCTTAGGTTTGCGCTCCTCTAGTACTGACTGGTTCTCCAAAAAGCATCAATTTTCTTCTTTTCTATCTTTTTCACTGTCCAACTTTTGCATCCATATGATGTTATTGAAAATACCATGGCTTGAACAAGTCAAATCTTTGTATGGAGAGAGACATCTCTGCACTTGAGAATCTTGTCTAAGTCCTTCATAGCCATTCTGCTAAGAGTAATGTGTCGTCTGATTTCTTGATTGCTTGTTGCTTCTTTATTGATAGTTGATCCAAGTAGGCTAAAGTTGTCCACTATTTAAATTTCTTCTCCATCAACAATGAACTTATTGATTTTGCCAGCTGTCATGATCTTTGTCTTCTTTACATTAAGGTGCAGGCCCATTTTTTTAAATTATTAACAATCTTTATTTCAGATATAAAGAGGAATTACAATCAAGTCCACATCAAGGGGAGAAGCAAGAAGGAAACAATAAGAAGTAATACAATTACAAACAATACTCAACATAGGTATGTACCAGGCCCGTGAAAATATACGATACTAGCCCTATTAACTCAGAAAGGAAGAAGCAACACTCTATCAATTTTCTTTACTAGACAGAAACACTTCCAATTGATCAGATTCCATAAACACATACTTTGTCTGCTCATAAATCAAGATACACGGATATTTCAAAAAGAAAAAGGCCCCAATTGCCAGGGTGCGAGATTTTAATAAAAGAAAAGCTTTCTGCCGCCTTTGAGTAAGTCTACACACATCTGGAAACCCCTGAATCATGCTACCACAAAACAACTGATTCTTCTTAGAGAAATATAACCACAGAATTAAAGTTTTATCCATTAATGAGATAAAAGAAACAATTAGTGTAGCACGTTGAGTAATCTCATCAGTAGAAGACTCCAAAAAAGCCAAAACATCCAATGTATGAGATAAAGAAACATTATCTGCATCCCTGGCAACAGGAGAAGAGGCTTCAGTAGTAGACAATAAAGGAACATAATAAACAGAGGAAAATTTTATAGGATTAACATCTTCAATTAATAGAACCTCCTTAAAATATTTATATAACAAAATACTAGGAGAAAGATAATGAATACGTGGGAAATTCAAAAATCTCAAATTTTTTACATGTGATGCATTTTCCAGGGATTCTATTTGATGATGTATAGTAACATTGTCCATAATAGACGAAGAAACAGCCTGTATAACAGAAACTTGCCCCTCAAGTTTATACAAAATAATATCACTTTTAGTAATAGACTCTTCATGAACACTCAACTTCTGAACCACATCTTTAGAGAATTGAGAGACCTGGGAAAGGGATGCACATGGGGATAATTCCATGCATGAAGCCACTTCCCACACGTCCCTCAAGGAGACAACAGGAGAAACCACTGTTGGAACAGGAGTGGGAAAATCCAATACAGACAGAAGAGAAGACAATTTGCATTTATCCTCATCAATTAAAAATGAGGGACATTCCAGTTCACCCAACAAGGGCTTACCGCCCAGATTATCCACTCTGGAAGGAGACACCCTCTCAGTCATGACTTCCTGACTGGGTAGGGCAACATCCAGCACATTAGGAGACAATTCAGAATCAGTACTCATGGACCCCAGGGTTAAGTCCTGTTCCTCCTGCTCTACCTGGACACTCTGCCGATGATGATCCATAGGGCCCACGATCTTAATAGCCTTAGTGCCCACAGTTGGAAACACCTTCTTCCGTTGCTTACCCATGGGCCCGAGATACTCCTCTGTTACTCCTCGTTGCTCCAAAGGGGCTCCAAAGGGGCGTGGCCTGCCCCTTTGGTCACACCCCTTCGGGCACGTGACCATGGGTGTGCGCCCACGGGTCGCGTTCCATGGTGAACCAAAGCTTTTGAAACGGCCCAGGGGGGCGGGGCTGCACCGCTTCTCTTCCTGCGTTGAGCACGGGTACCAGCAGCTCCTCTTACTCTCCCCAGGTTCAGCCCCATTTTAAGACTATTTTCCTTGATCTTGAGAAGCAAATGTTTCAGATCGTCTTCATTTTCAGCCAGTAATGTGGTAACATCAGCATAGCGAAGGTTGTTGATGAGTCTCCCACCAATCTTCCCACTCTGTTGTCTCCATATTGTCGTGCTTCTCTCATGATTTGTTCTGCATAACAAAAAGTAGTGGGAAAGTATGCAGCCTTGTCATACACCTTTGCTGATTTTAAACCATTCTCTTTGTTCCGTTGGAATTGTTGCTTCTAAATCAATGTAAAGGTTGTGCAAGAGAACGGATCAGGTGTTCTGGTATATCCATGCTTCTTAATGGCCCAGAGTTTCTCATGATTTACACAGTCGAAAGCCTTGCTGTAGTAAATAAAAACATATATAGATATCCTTTTGGTATTCTTTAGTCTTTTCAAGGATCCATCTCAGATCTGCGATGATGTCTCTTGTTCCTTGCCCTTTCCTGAACCCTGCTTGCACTTCAGGTAATTCTCGTTCCAGGTATGGTTGTAGTCTCTGCTGAATAATCTTGAGTAGAATCTTAACTGGTATGTGGGATCAGAGCGATTGTGCGATGATTTCCACAGTCAGATGAATCGCCTTTATTGTTACTTTAATAGCCTTCATTTAAATCGTAAGCAAAAACTGTTTTTGTTACTTTCTGCACTTGCTAGGAACAAGCTACGTTAGTTTTCTTTGTTTAGTGGAATGTAATATAAAATTGCTTACAAACTGAAGTTTGGCAAGAATTCTTTCCACCACTAACTTTTTCACTCTATTCAATAATGAATTACCAAAAATAGAAAGCTTTAACTTTCAAAATGCATCCAGAAATAGAACTGGAGGAGTTATCTATTGGTTAGGGCAACAGTCTGGGGCCAGAAAAAGCAGGGTTCAAATCTCACTTGCACTCCCTGTGGCCTTGGGCAAGTCACTTAGCCTCAGGTACAAACTTAGCTTGTAAGCCCTATGGGGACAGGGGAATGCCTAAAGTACCTGAATGTAAATGACCTTGAGCTACTGGAAAGGCTTATGCCACTGTACAAGTCACTGGTGAGGTCTCACTTGGAATACTGTGCTCGGTTTTGGAGACCATATCTTGCAAAGGATGTAAAAAGACTGGAAACTGTTCAGAGGAAGGCGACCAAAATGATTTGGAGCCTGTGTCAGAAGCCTTATGAGAAGAGACTTGAAGACCTAAGTATGTACACTTTGGAGGAGAGGAGGGATAGGGGAGATATGATTCAGGCCTTTAAATACTTAGAGTATTAATGAACAAACAAACCTCTCCCAAAGACGGGGAAGCTGTAAAACTAGAGGGCATAACAGGAAGCTGCAAGGTGGTAAATTGAAAGGCAATGTCAGGAAATACTTTTTCACAGAAAGGGTGGTGGATGCTTGGAATGCCCTCCCGATGGAAGTGGTGGGGCAAACATGGTGACGGAATTCAAAATGGCAAGGGACAGACACAGTGGATCCCTTTACAGCAACAGAATAAAAGCAAAATAAACTGAACCATCTAATTTCTCAACAAATAGGGGTGTCCTACATGGAGTGGTGGGTTCACCCCTAAACAAAGACATGGGGAGGGGTGGCCTGCACAGAGTGTCAGGTGCACCTACTCTTGCCATCATAATGGGCAGACTAGATGGACCATACTGGTCTTTATCTGCCGTCATTTACTATGTTACTATGTAAATACAATAACTAAAAATAAACTGCAGAATAGAACTGCAGGCAGATTACTAGTTTAGGTGTAATTGTAACATATCTAGAAACAGAATATGAAGGCAGATAATAACTGCAACGTTCCTCTAGCTTACTCCTTTATCCTTCCTCTTGCTATACTGGAAAAAGGAATCATGTTTGGCTGTGTCACATACTGCTGCAACTAAGATGCACTGTGTTTACCCCAGGCTTTCTTAAATAGAATACTGCTTCTTCCCCACTACCCCTCCTCGGAGGCTGTTCTTTGCACCCACCGTTCCTATGAAGAAATATTTTGTTATGCTACTACCAAGTTCATTTCCTTTACATCTCATACTGCTCTCTTCCATGGAAAACCTGCTTGCATCTTGTGTATTTCATTTAATCCCTTATTTATATTCCACACATTCCAGGCCAAATGGCATGATCAAACCAAACAACATAGTAGCATGTAAATAAGTAATACATTCAGCAGTATGTGATTGTGTTTCACATCATTCATTGTCCCTCTGCGCTTCAGAATAGATATTTTTTGGTCCTTAAATCTCACTTCTTAAGGCTTGTGATAGAGAATAAGCACCATTTTGGCAGCTCTCCTGCAGAACCTTTATGGACTCTTACTAACATGTTTTAATATGATTTAATGAATGGGTAAACTTTTTAATGTGGCTAAGGGACAGTCTTGTAATTTTGGGACTACATTGACTTGTGAAATAGTTTTGCAATTTTTTTCAGATAAGATGGATAAGATTTGGATTCTCAGAATCCCCCCTTTGCTCAGTCTGATGAAAAATTGGGTATAATTTTATCATTGAAGAATGATTCTTTTAATTCTCAGGAGAGGACTTTTTCCTCTTTTACTTGTGTCTCTATTGAAGATGTTAAGGAAGCTTTCACTTCTCTTCGTCCTACATATATGCGATTTAATCCCTGTCCTTAAAGTTTTTTGCGCAGTGGACTGTATCTCCTCTTACTACACTGACATCCCTGATTAATGAGTCTTTGAATCAGAGATAGTTCCTGATAGTTGGAAGAAGGCTGTTCTTAAACCTCTGTTGAAAATATCTAATGTTAGATCAGAACAAACTGGAAAATATTAGGCCTGTGTCAAATTTGCCCTATTTTTCCAAAGTGCTAGAAAAGATCGTCCTGAATCACTTATCTGATTTTGTTTCCAGCAATAATTTATTGTCACCTTATCAGTCAGGTTTTAGAGGAAATCATCGTACTGGATATTTTGGATGACTGTTGGTACTATATAGACCATGGTGAGGAAGTTCTTTTGTTCCTTTTTGGACCTCAGTGCATTTGATACTATTGACCACCATATTCTGCTGCAGAGACTACCTGATATGAGAGTTACGAATATGGTACTTGGTTTAAGTCGTCCCTGACTGATAGATGCCACTATGTAGCAGTAGGAAATATGATTTCGAATTCCAGGCCATTGAAATATGGTGTTTCACAAGGGACCTTGTTATCACCCCTTCTTTTTAACATCTACATCAAGCCTGTAATTGATATGATTTCTGCCTAAGGGGTTCAGATATACTCATGCTGATGATATTCAGCTGTATGTTCTCTTAGACCAGCGGTTCTCAACCTGTGGGTTGCGACCCCCACGGGGGTCACCACAGGATTTAGCGGGGGTCGCCTCAACCCGCCGTTTAAAAAAAAAAAAAAGCGCACAAGTTGTTGCCGCGGCTTCCTGTCTCTTAGGGAACCGTGGCTATGCCTGTAAAACCGTTGCAGAGCCTTCCTGCCTCTCGACGGGCTCCGTGCAGCACTATCCCGCCTCCAAAGGAAGTTCTTTACCACTTCCTTTGGAGGCGGGACAATGCTAAATGGAGCCCGTCGAGAGACAGGAAGACTCCGCAACGGTTTTACAGGCATAACCGCGGTTCCGTAAGAGGCAGGGAGCCGCAGCTGCAGAAGAAGGAGGCAGACATGGGTAGAGGGGAGCAGGGAACCTGCAACGGGGCTGACATAGACAAAGGGGAGGCTGACATGGAGGGAGGGAGGGAAGCTGACATGGAGGGAGGGATGGAGGGGGGCTGAGATGGATGGAGGGAGGGGGGCTCAGAGGGATGGAGGAAAGGAGGGTCGCAGACATGGATGGATGGATGGATGGACGGACAGAGGGGGACTGCCATGGACAGAGGGGGGCTGACATGGAGGGAGGGAGGGCTGACATGGAGGGATGGATGCAGGGGGGCTGACATGGACAAAGGGAAGAGACAGGGGGACATACTGGACAGACAGGGGATAAATGCTGGACAGAGGGGATAGACAGTGCGGGTTAGGATTATAATGGGCAGATGGGGGGGACTAGGACAGGTAATGGGTTGATTAGGGAAGGCTAGGACTGGGAATGGACTGATCAAGGGGGGCTTGGGACTGGTAATGTGATGATAGGGGGTAGGACTGGTAATGGACCGATGGGGGGCTAGCATTGGAAATGAGCTGATCGGGGAGCTTAGGACTGCAAATGGGCTGATTAGAGGTGGCTAGGACTAGTAATGGGCTGATGGGGGGGGTAGGAATGGTAATGGGCTGATTAGGGGAGCCTAGCACTGATAATGGGGTTGAGGAGGGACTAGCACTGGAAATGAGCTGATTAGGGGAGGCTAGGACTGGTAATGAGCTGATGGGGGGCTAGGACTGTTAATGAGCTGATGGGGGGGGGAGTAGGACTGGTATTGGGTTGATTAGGGGAGGCTAGCACTGGTAATGGGGTTGAGGGGGGACTAGCACTGGAAGTGAGCTGATTTGGGGGCTTCGACTGGGAATGGGTTGATTGTGGAGAGGGGCGGATAGAGCTGCTTGCCCTGGAAGAAAACTGGAGGCTAAGGCTACAAATGGGCTGATACGAGGGGATGGGAGAATGGAACTGGAAGGGAGTGGATCTGAGAGGGGCTGCCATGGTATTTGTACTAGAAGGGACTGGTCAGTGGGGAAGGAGGGGGACTGGAAGGGAATGGACACCAGTGGCAGTCATGGGAATGCAAGTTGACATTGGAAGGTACTGAGAGTGAAGACTGGAAAGGGGCCGATACTGGGGAGGGTTACTGGGACTGGAAATAGGCTGATGGAAAGAAGTGAAGAAAACGAAAGAAGAGATAAGAAATGGCAGATGGACCATAGACCACAGAAAGAGAGCTAAGAGAAGACAGGAAAGCAGAAGCCTCAGATCGGGACCAGCATGATCAGAGAATAAATTGGTCAGACAACAAAGGTAGAAAAAATAATTTTATTTCATATTAGTGATTTGACTACAAAATCATCATAATTTTGAAATCAAATATTGTTACTTGTTATTGTGATTAATTATTGTGGTTTAAATAAGTATTTTATAAATAAAAAAATTGCAAAGGCCTATAATATATTAATAATTCAACAAAAGATTACAGCGACAATGCGTTAATGGTAAAGGAAGAGAGACGCATTTTATTTTATCATTGGGGGTCACCACAAGTTGGCCAACGGTAAAAGGGGTCACGGTACAAAAAAGGTTGAGAACGACTGCCTTAGACGTAGATAAAACCTCTGGCCTTATCAGACAGGTGTTCTGTTTGCATTTGATTAAACAGTGGATGGTACAGAATAAGTGGCAGATTAATTCTTCAAAAACTGAGGTATTGTGGATTCATCGTAATAACTCCTCCACTACCCCAAAAACAATTTGGCAGGGAGTAGAGCTTCAAATCAAGAGTCAGGTTCGCAATATGGGAGTTATTAATAGCGATTTTTCCCTTGATGGACATGTTGCCCAAACAATTAAGACCTGTTTCTATTACTTGAGATAGTTATACAAGATCTGCCAGTGTTTTTTGCAGTCTGAGATTTTACAGCTTGTATATTGCTCTTGGCAGTTTGACTATGAAAGACCTAGACAAGATTCTCAAGAGCAGATAAGTCTCTCTCCATACAAAGATTCGACTTGTTCAAGCTATGGCATTTTCAATAACATCATATGGATGTGAAAGCTGTACAGTGAAAAAGATAGACAGGAAGAAAATTGATGCCTTTGAATTATGGTGCTGGTGATGAATACTGCATATACCATGGACTGCCTGAAGAACAAACCAGTCGATACTAGAGGAGATCAAACCTAAACTTTCTTTAGAAGCTCAGATGAAAAGACTTCGACTTTCATACTTTGGACACATCATGCGAAGAGAGAGATCATTAGAGAAAGACATCATGCTTGGCAAGATAGAAGGTCAATGCAAAAAGGAAGGCCAGCAATGAGATGGATCGATACAACAGCAGCAGCTACGGGTACCAGTCTGTCAGTCGACAATGAGCCATCTGACTGAAGACCGAACACAATTTAGGACAACTATCCAGAGTTGCCATGAGTAGATACTGACTCGACGGCACTTAACAACAACAACATATGCATTTTTAACATCAAGGCTCGATTATTGTAACACTGTTTTATGGATTGACTGCAAAATAAAAAAAAGCGACTACAACGGATACAGAATGCTTCTGCGAGACTGATATTTGATTTGAGGTTTAGAGATCATGTCTCTCCTTATCTAAACTCACTTCATTGGCTACCGATTGAAAAGTGTTGTATTTTTAAAATGTCTGTTTTTTATGATCAGCTTCCAGCCTATGTTGTAAAAAGATTGCAGAAGGATATCCCAGCCCATACTCTGAGATCTCAATCAGATTGTTTGTTGATGGTTCCCTCTTGCAAACATTTTCATCTTGAATGTGCACGTCGTAATGCTTATTCATGTTCTTTGCCATTAATATGGAATGGAATACCAAATATTTACCAGTCTATGCATAATCCGTTATGTTTTCAGAAGGCGATAAAAACATACCATTTTCCTGACATATGATGGACATTGTAAGATCTTGTAAATTAAGTAATGTCCTGTACTATCATTTTTATGAAAAGTAGGTATTATGTATTATGATGAGGTATTGTCAGTCTGTGTTATTCTTTATTATGTATGTAATTTGTAATCTGCCCTGATCAATTTGAAAGGACAGAATAAATATATAAATCACACAAGCCCTATGATTCTGCATGGGACCTACTTATTAATTATATACTTACCATGAAGGACACATTAAGTATGCATTAAAGCGTAGTTACTCACTTGTAACAGGTGTTCTCCAGGGACAGCAGGAATCAGTCCTCACATATAAGTGACGGTGCCGATGGAGCTCATGCAGAAGCATTTCCCCAGCTTCCAAAGAAAGCCTTTGGGATATGCTACCACGCATGTTTGGTCCCCTTCCCGCTCAAGGGTGCCATCTTGCTCAGTCAGATGACATACCTAGGATGGTAGTAAAAAACTAAAACAAGGTAGGGAGGCAACTTCCAGGGGAGGAGGGAGGGTTGTGAGGACTGATTCCTGCTGTCCCTGGAGAACACCTGTTACAGGTGAGTAACTACGCTTTCTTCAGAAACAAGCAGGAAGTCATTCCTCATATATGGGACTGCCAAGGACCAAACCATGACAGCAGCAATGATGGCCAAGCTGGGTAGCCGTGAGTTGCAGAAGATGAGTCCCCAACTGAGAGACTCTGCAACATCCTAGTGTCCAGCGGCACCATCACTCCAATAGCCTGAACCCAGAAGGGTCAGAAGGGAGAAGTTGCCTACACCTCGGACAGGTTGCAGAGTATCGCCTGGCCGAAGACACTGTCCTGATGGGACTTGCTCTCCAGGCAGTAGTGAGCTTCAAACATGTGAACTGAAGACTATGTGGCGGTCTTGCAGATCTCCATCACCAGCACTGAGCACAGGTTTACCACCAATGTGGCCATCGCTCTCATGATATGTGCTATGATCCGGTGTTCCAGGGAGAGCCCAGGCGAGAGCAATACAGTCCACCACCCAAGTGGACAGAGTTTGCTTAGTCATGGGAAAAGCCAAGTCTGCTGGGGTCATAAGAAAGAAAAAGCTGAGGAGTTTTGCGATGGCCCCGAGTCTACTGTAGGTAGAAGGCCAGGGCCGATTTGTAATCCAGTGTATGGAGTATAATTTCCTCCCAACTGGCATGAAGCCATGGGAAGAACCACCTCCTGGTTGAAGTGGAAAGGAGATACCACCTTTGGGAGGAATTTGGGATGAGTGCGGAGCACCACCCGGTTCTTGTAGAATCTTGTATATGGTGGTTCTACCACCAGGGCTTGAAGTTCACTTACTCTCCAGGTGGACATGAGGGCCACCAGGAAGACAACCTTCCATGAAAGATACCGCAGATGACAAGTGGCTAGAGGTCTGGTGAGCTGCAAAAGCGCTACATTGGAGGTCTCACTCTGCCGCTAGAGGACAGACAGGGGGCTTAGACAACAGGAGGCCCTGGAAGGACCGAGAGACCAGAGACTGACCCGAGAGGGGTTTTCCCTCAGTAGCATGGTGGTGTACGGCTATTGCACTCAAGTGCACTCTCACCAAGTTGGACTTTAGCCCAGTGTGCAACAGATGCAGTAGGTACTGGTGCACTAGTTACACCTGGCAGGCGAATGGGTTCTCTAGTCTCTCTGCACACCACACTGAAAATCTTCACCATTTAAAGGTATAAGCTCGCCTGGTGGAGGGCTTACGAGAGGCCAGCAGGATGTCCTTGACCTCCTTTAGAAGGATGAAAGGGACCAATGCGATCCACTCAGCAGCCAGGCTATTAGCATTAGAGACCCCAAATTTGGGTGCAGGAGGGAGCCCCCCTCCTGGGACAAGAGGTCCAGAACATGGCCCAGCAGGACTGGGAGTGTTGCCGACACAGCAGCAGTGGGAACTAGGGCTGTCTGGGCCACTTGGGGGCAATTAGTATTAGTGATGCCCCCTCAACTGGACCTTGAAGAGGGTCTTGGTGACCAGAGGGATAGATGGAAAGGTATAGAGAAGGCCTTATGTCCATGGAATCAGGAAGGCATCCGCCGCCACCCTTTCTGGGTGTGGTTACCATGAGCAGAAGCGGGGCAGCTGGGTGTTGTCTGGGGTGGTGAATAGGGCCATCACGGGCCTGTTCCAGAGGTGGAAGAGCCAAGCAGCCACTCTGGGGTCCAGGTGCCACTCATGTGGTCAGAGGACCATGTTAATCCTGTCCACCACGAGGTTGTCCTGGCCCAGGAGGTGAACCGCCTGCAGGAGCATACAGTTGTGAGCTGCAAAGGAAAGGAGGGTCACTGCATCCTGGCAAAGGGAGTACTACTCCATGCCCCCCTGCTTGTTGACATAAAACATGGTGACTTGGTGGTCCGTCAGAATCAGTACGGACTGGTGACCCAGCAGCCTCTGGGTTTTCTTGCTAAGGAATGACCGGAAGTAGATTGCTAGGCCTTTTCTTCCGAGGCAATGGAGGGTAAAGTGACTTGCCCAGGGTCACAAGGAGTGCCAATGGGAATCAAACCCAGATTTCCTGGGTGCTATGCTGTTGCTCTATCTGTACAAAGGCATGCTCAGCATATTTTTTGATGCTGGTTCCACCTCTCTCCATCCTGATAGGTGCACAATAAATAATGGTGACCGAGAAAGATCATGTTTTACATATTACATTAATTATACAATTGGGAGCTACTCGCCATATTTTTTTTATATTTACCTCATGTCTTTTCATAGATAGATCTTCTCAGGTCCTAACACAACTATTTATTCCTGTTTTCATAACAAGCGCTGGCAGTATTCAGACCCATTAACAAGACAAAGGTGTCAGAAAGCTTTGGGAGCAAATTAGGTGAGAAGCATGTACTATTGGGAGTAAGGCATTGTAAACTGTATTTGATTGGAACCATTGATTTTTAGGCTTAGTGGATGACTGGATTCTAGAAAAGTCACTCTCTTTCTATGGTTACATGATGTAATGTTCCACATTAGGAACCACCTCCCGGGAAAAAGATTTAGGCGTCATCATGGATGACATGTTGAAACTCTCTGGCCAGTGTGCAGCAGCGGCCAAGAGAGCAAATAGAATGCTAAGATTCATAAGGAAAGGAATGGAGAATAAACAAAGGATATTATAATGCCTCTGTATCATTCCATGGTACGACTGCACCTTGAATATTGTGTGCAATTCTGGTCGCCATATCTTAAAAAGGATATAGCAGAATTCGAAAAGGTAAGAGAAGAGACACCAAAATGGTAAAGGGAATGGAAGGAGACCCCTATGAGGAGAGGCTTAAAAAAGGTTAGATCTCTTCAACTTGGAAGAGAGATAGCTGAGGGGAGATATGATAGGGGTCTATAAATTAATGAATGGAGTGGAATGGGTAAACTTAGATCGGTTGTTTGCTACTTCAAAAAGTAGAAAGACTAGGGAATACTCAAAAATAGTTATCTCCAAGTTATAATGCCCTGTTCAATGTAATTTCAGCTTGTTCAATGTAAACCGCCTTGATATCATGAAAGGCAGTGTATAAGACATGTTAAATATAAATAAATAAGTGCCAACTCTTCTTGGTTGCGTAACTTGATTTACTGTATTTACAAGGTCATTTAAGGTTTGCACAATATTTACATGTGTAAATGACCAATACGTGGAACTAGCTCTTTTCACAAGCCACTATTTGTGTATAGGTCCACATTTGTTCCCAAGGAGGTGAGCCGTGGGCATGTTTTGAGTGCACCGGAAAAGTATGCTTGTATTTCTGATTTTACAATGTTAATACACACATACTGATATTTATAACTCCTCTTTGATTTGCTCAACAGATTGAGGGAGAAATTGTAATTAAAACCATCACAGTAACTAAAACCTATTATTTTGTTCTGCTCCTTAATTTGCTTTTCCTCTACACTTCCTTTTGTAAAATCCAGCCGACATCCCTACATGTGCAAGAACCAGCACTCTAAGCGATATTACTCTGTTTCTAAATGCGTTACTTACTAAAATGGCTGTTGCCATGGGACACGCATTTCCCGGTATCCATGCACATATGTTACCCAAGGTTCTGCATTCAACAAGTCTTTTGTCCAGGGAGAACCATAACTCCGGTAGCCTGAACACAGAAAGGTCAGAGTTCCTAGACCCTGAAGGGATTATGCTATTAGTAATCTGTGAACTATCATTAAAATCATCTGTAATACCTGAAGATTTATTTATTTATTTATTTATTTATACATCTTTTCTATACCGCCACTTCCAGAGATCAGTGGCGGTTTACAGGTAACATAAACTTTAATAATAGAGTACTATTATTTTACATAGAACAGATTTAGAACAAAGAACATTCAACTATTAAATGTAACTCAAAATACAATGAGATAACAGGAGAGGTAGGAACGATTGAACAGGGCATGAATTAGTTAATGTTTCAAAACATAATATGTCAACAGTAAAGGAATATATTTACATTAAATTACAGTTATTCACATTAGCGACAAGCAATTGCGCTCAAAGAGTAAGCTTAATCTAGGTGAGAAATGTGAATGTGTGGGAAAGATTTTATGCCTTGTCTAGGTAGGGTCATTGAGTGACTGATGATCAGTGTTTTTCTCTGAGTTAGGATTATCTTCAATTTGGAGGTTATTGTAGTACAGAGTAAATAGATGGGTTTTTAGATTTTTTCTAAATAATTGAAGGTCCTTGATTTCTCTGATTTCAATTGGGAGGTTATTCCATAACGTAGGGGCGAAGAATGAGAAAACTGTGTTACTTGTCTTCTGACTTGTCTTTCGAATAGAATCAGGGACTTGTATCGTGTGAAGGTTTTTTCTTCTTCTTGATCTATTTTCATGTGGGATGTTGATGAGCGTAGATAAGAAAGATGGTGCTATATTATTAAAGATCTTAAACGTATTGACTAAGGACTTGTAGATGATTCTGCATGAGACGGGTAACCAATGGAGAGCGTAGAGAATCGGAGATATATGATCTGATAGTTTCGCTTTATAGATAATCCTTGCGGTGACATTTTGGGCTAATTGAAGTGTGTGAATAGTTTTCTTAGAGGTCCCTTGAAGAATACCATTACAGTAGTCTAAATGTGGTGTTATAAGTGTTTGTGCTACGGTTCTGAAATCAGTGTTATCTATCAATGGTCTAAGTTGTTGGATTGTCCTTAATTTGAAATATATTGTTTTTACAGATTGTTTTATATGTTTGGTGAGGCTGAGAGTCTTATCTAGAGTGACACCCAAGTATTTGATCTCATCTTTGACTGGGAGAGAGATTTTTCCAATGTTGATTTCAAGTGGGGGAGTGAAGCTTGTGTTTAAGATTGGAGGATCACCAGTGTAACACCAATTTTTAAAAAGGGTTCCAGGGGTGATCCGGGAAACTACAGACCAGTGAGCCTCACATCAGTACCGGGAAAAATGATAGAAACCATTATAAAGAATAAAATTACTCAGCATGTAGATAGTCATGGCCTAATGGGAGACAGCCAACATGGCTTTAGACAAGGAAGATCTTGTCTTACTAATCTGTTATGTTTTTTTGAAAGTGTGAATAAACAGGTGGACAAAGGTGAGTCGATTGATATAGTGTATCTGGACTTTCAGAAAGCCTTTGACAAGGTCCCTCATCAGAGACCTTTGGCAAAACTAAAGAGTCATGGGATAGGAGGCAGTGTACTACTGTGGATCAAGAACTGGTTAAAAGATAGAAAGCAGAGGGTAGGGCTAAATGGCCAATTTTCCCAATGGAGAAAGGTGCATAGTGGTGTACCCCAGGGATCTGTGCTGGGTCCGCTGCTTTTTGACATATTCATAAATGATCTGGAAAGTGGAATAACGAGTGAGGTTATCAAATTTGCAGATGACACAAAACTATTTAAAGTTGTTAAAACCCAAGAGGATTGTGGAAAATTGCAAGAGGATCTTGATAAATTGGAAGACTGGGCATCAAAATGGCAGCTGAAATTTAATGACGACAAGTGCAAAGTTATGCACCTAGGGAAGAACAACCCAAACTATGGTTACACGATGCAAGGTTCCACATTAGGAACCACCACCCAGGTAAAAGATTTAGACGTCATTGTGGATAACATGTTAAAACCCTCGGCCCAGTGTGCAGCAGCGGCCAAGAGAGCAAATAGAATGCTAGGTATCATAAGGAAAGGAATGGAAAATAAAACAAAAAGACATTATAATGCCTCTATATCGTTCCATGGCGAGAACACACCTTGAATATTGTGTGCAATTCTGGTCGCCGTATCTTAAAAAGGATATAGCGTTATTAGAAAAGATTCAGAGAAGCGCCACCAAAATGGTAAAGGGGATGGAAGGATACTCCTATGAAGAAAGGCTAAAAAGGTTAGGGCTCTTTAACCTGGAAAAGAGACGGCTGAGGGGAGATATGATAGAAGTCTATAAATTAATGAACGGAGTGGAACAGGTAAACGTAGATCGATTGTTTACATTATCGGAATATAGAAAGACTAGGGGACATGCAATGAAGCTACAGGGTAAACTATTTAAGACTAATAAAAGAAAATATTTTTTCACTCAACGTGTAATCAAACTCTGGAATTTGTTACCAGAGGATGTAGTAAAAGCTGTTAGTGTAGGTGGGTTTAAAAAAGGTTTGGACAAGTTCCTGGAGGAAAGGTCCATAAACCATTATTAAGAAGGGACCCAGGATATCAATGCTTGACCAAGTACAAGCATTGCGGAACCTGTGTCTTTTGGGGAAACTGCTAGGTACGTATGACCTAGATTGGCCACTGTTGGAAACAGGATACTGGGCTTGATGGACCTTGGTCTGACCCAGTATGGCATATCTTATGTTCTTATGTTCTTACGAGTATGGCCTGGCTGAAGGTGCTGTCCCACTGGGACTCCCTCTCCAGGCAGTAGTGAACTGCAAAGGTGTTAGCTGAAGACCAGGTGGCAGACTGGCAAATGTCTGCCATAGGGACAGAGTGCAAGCTTGCAAAAGAGGTTGCCATAGACCTGACATTATGTGCCACGATCTGGCTCTCCAATGAGAGCCCAGTCTGATCATGGGCGAAGGAAATGCAGTCTGCCACGCAGGTGGACAGGGTCCACTTATTAACAGCCTCTCCCAGGTGACGGGGGCACAGGTACAAGGACAGGGACCCTCTTACAATCCAGAGTAAAGAAAATGGCCGCCACCTTGTTGGGGTGGGGCCGTGGACAGAAGGTGCAGAGCACCACCTCCTGATTGAGGTGGAATGTGGATACCACCTTTGTAAGGAATTTAGGATGGTTGCGAAGCACATCTCTGTTCTTGTAGAACCTGGGGTAGGGTGGCTCAGCCACCAAGGCCTGAAGCTCACCAACTCTGCGGGCAGAAGTGAGGCGCCACCAGGACGACAACTTTTCATGAGAGCTAATGCATATGGTAAGTAGCCAGAGGCTCAAATGGCAGCTTGGCGAGTTGCATCAAGACCACATTGAGGTCCCATTCCGCCAAGGGCAGGTGGATGAGAGGCTTAGAGAGCAGAAGACCCCACATGAACCGAGTAATGAGGGGCTGAGCAGAAAGAGGATTGCCCTCCATAGAATGATGATGCGCCGAGAGGGCACTCAGGTGCACTCTGACAGAGTTGGACGAGTCCAGTTTGTGAGAGATGAAGTACTGCAGCACCGTGTGCACCTGATAAGAGAACGGGTCAACTCGCTGCTCTGTGCACCACACTGAGAATCTGCACCACTTGAAAGCACAGGACCATCTCATGGAGTTCTTACGAGAGGCCAGGATGACTTCCTCCATCTCCTTTGGAAGGTTGAAGGGTTCTAAGGCTACCAGTTAAGACCGTGCTGTTAACATCAAGGACCCCAGGTTGGTGTGAAGAAAAGAGCCCTCCTCCTGGGTGAGTAGCCCTGGGGCATTTCCCAAAGGGATTGGGAGCTCTATCAAGAGGCAGAGCAACAAGGGAAGCCAAGTTTACCTGGGCCACTGCAGGGCCACCAGGATCATGGAAGCCTTGTCCCGCAGGAAATTGAAGGAGGTCTGAGCAATTAGTGGCGTGGGAGGGAAGGTATACAGGAGGACCTCTGACCACAAGATGAGGAAGGCATCTGCCACTACCCAGGATGGGTGCGGCTAGAGATAGCAGAAGTGGGACAGCTGAGCATTGGCCAGGCTGGCAAAGAGGTCCAGACACGTGGTGCCTCAGAGTTGGAAGAGCCACTGTGCCACCCTGGGGTCTAGTTGCCATTTGTGGGGCTGGGGGACCCTGCTTAGTCTGTCTGCTAGGGCACTGTCCTGGCCCAGAAGGTACATCACCCTGAGGAGCATTCCCCGACTGATCGTATATAAGCAGAGGGCTACTGCCTCCTGGCAGAGGCCGAAAGACCCTGTGCCCCCTTGTTAGTTCAGGTAACGCATCGCGACCTGGTTGTCCGTTTGGACCAGCACTGACTGGTGCTGCAGGAGGTGGCCCTAAATGCCAGGAAAATGGCCCTGAGCTCCCGCAGATTGATCTGCTGCTTGCTCTCCACCAGGGACCAGTTACCCTGCGTGCAGAGTTCCTCACAATGGGCACCCCAGCCCAGTAAGGATGTGTCCGTGGTAAGGACCCTCTGGGGATTTGGGGACTGGAAGGGCATGCCCTCCTGCAGATGCTGTGTGGCCTGCCACCAGTCGAGTGACACCACTAGCTTGCGGGACACTAAGACTTTGTCCTGGAGCCTGCTTATGGCTTGTGCCTACTGGGAGCAGAGGCACCACTGGGCCACCCGCATGTGAAGGTGGGCATTGGGAATCACATGGACTGTGGACACCATGTGGCCCAGCAGGCGGAGCATGGACCGTGCCAACACTGGATAGCAGTGTTGCACCTCAGTGGCTAGAGCCAAGAGGCGACATGCCCTGTCCAGGTGGAGAAAAGCCTTGGCCTGAAGAGTGTCCAGTCGAGCCCCTATGAACTCCAAGCCCTGTGTTGAAGTGAGATGGGACTTGGGGTGGTTTATCACAAAACCAGATACTGTAGGACACTGATGGTGCAGGCAGAGGCTTATTGCACCTCAGTGGCCTGTCTCCCTTTACAAGCCAGTCATCCAGATATGGGAAAATGAAGACCCCTTGTAGACAGAGGTAGGTGACTACCATTGCTAGGCATTTGGTGAAGACTCTTGGTGCAGCTAGACTGAAGGGTAGTACTCTGTTCTGGTAGTGGTTGCCCCCACCAATGAATCTTAGGTACTGCCTGTGGCTGGGATGAATGAGGATGTGGGTTTAAGCATCCTCTAGGTCCAAGGAGCATAGCCAATCTCTCTGCTGGAGGTAGGGCAGCAATGTTCCAAGGGAGAGCATCTTGCACTTCTCCTGCACAAGGAACTTTTTCACATTTCAAAAGTCCAGAATAGGCCTTAGGCCCTCTGTTTTTTGGGAGTAGAACCCCCTGCCCCTAAGATGGTGGGGTACTAGCTCCATGGCTCTGTCCGTGAGGAGGTCTGCGAGTTCTAGCAGGGCCTGGTGCAGGGGAAACCAAGGGGGCTCTCCTTGGAAGAAAGGGGAGGGTGTCTGGTCCATGTGAGAGATAGCCTTCTCTGACCACCTGGAGTGCCCAGGAGTTGGTGTTGATGGCAAACCACTGATGACAAAATGAACCAGATGCCCCCCATTTGGCAGCTGCTCCCCTCAAGGGTGGAGAGGCTATGCTCAGGGAGTCAAAACCCCATCCCCGGCTGGGCAGAAGCCAGGTCTGTGGCATGGAGCCCTTAGACTTGCAAGGGACTTGGCCCACTCCCTTGCCCTGGTGACCCTGTTGTGGGGCTTGGGGGGGCCGGTACTGGGGGTAACCTCTATAAGGCTGGTCCTTTCTCAGAAAAAAGAGAAATTCTTCCTCGATGGTTTCTTCTTAGGAAGGGTGGACATCTTCCTGGAGAGCAGAGTCCTCGTGAGGAGCTCTGTCTCGATCTCTGCTGCCTTTCCCTCTATCGGTTTACCGAATAAGTTTTCACCAAGGCAGGGAACATAGAGACGTTTCTCCTGGACCCACTGCTTGAGGTCTGATGCCTGGAGACAGGCTTGCATCGAGCACCAATGCCCACAGCGTTCGACTTGAAGCTGCTGTAGGCTGCCTGGGGCATGTGCTGCAAGCACCCCCTGATGCACTTCGTGAGGGTTTGGAACTCCTGGAGATGATCTCCTCTGAGAAACCCATGAGTTCCTTTGACAGGTCTCGGAGATATATACTGATATACAGCTGGTAGACTTGGATTCGGCAACCCAGCATCGAACCCTGGTAGCCTTTGCGGCCAAGAGCATCAAGGATGTGGGACTCCCTGCCCAGGGGCATGGAGGAGTGGGTCTTTGGTCTATTTTGCCGGCGTATGGTTGAATCCACCACCATGGAGGAGTGCGGGAGTTGAGAATTCCAGAAGCTGGAGCCCCGCTGGACCCAGAACATGGTGTTGAGGAGTCCGCAATCTATGCATACCAATGCCAGTGTCTCCTACATGTGGAGGAGGAGCCACCCGAGGATGGCGGGGAAGTAACCATTAGGGCCTCCTTGTGAAGGGTCTCGTATTGGAGGATTTCGAGTTCCTCCATGTGAGGGTCCTCCTCTGACTCTGTGGTGAGGGACAAGGCTTTCACCATGTTTCGAACAAACTCGAGGAACGATGTGTCCTTGGGCGGGGACAGATGCCGTGGTGCTGGGGGAGACGGGTCCAATGGGAGGTTCCAGTGCTTTTGTGTCTCCGGGGATGCCTCGTTTTCAAACTCCCAGTCAGAGTAGTCAGTCGAGGACTCGACTTCTGACAGTGCCTGGGGTGCAGGACCCACTGCTTGGCTGGAGCCATAAGCACTCACCGGGGAGGATCTCACTCTTGAAGAACAAGAGAGTGAGATCACGACCTTCACTGAGTATCAACTTGAGACTCCAGGCTCATGAGAATCAGCTCGGGGTGGCAGGGCTGGGCATCGATGCCTGCTGCGAGGTGAGGAAGGCAGTAACATTGCACTCCAACACCATCATCCTGGCTTCCCATTCAGGAGTTGCAGCCTTTGACGCAGATACCGGGGTCATTGGGTCCAGCATAGGTTAGGAGAGGAAGTCCTCGATGAGACAGGCCTTGAGGGTCCAAAACCTGTCATTGGAGGCCTCCGCATCTGTTCGGGGAACCTTCACTGGCCGGTCCCAATCTGACTCTGCAAATTCTCTCCATGGGCTGTGGGACCTGGCACAGGGCTTGCCTAGCTTGTCCATGTCCCAGGATGAGGTCCTCAAAGATTTCTTATTTTTGTGTTCTCATCACGGCGAACCCTTGTCAGAGAATTCACTGACCCGATCAGGCACCGCGGGGGCTTTATGCGACTCCGAGGACCCATGAAGGGGCCTTAGAGTGCAAGGTTACTGGGGATCTCAGAGCAGAATCTGACAGTGGAAGATGTCTTGCTTCGGTTGATGATGCTAGATGGCCTTCGCGGGCATCTTTTTACATAGGGCCAGGTCATGTCAGCCTCTAGACACTGGGGGCAGCAATTGTGTGTATTGGTAAGAGACATTTTTTTTTGCATACTGATTGCACACTTTTTGAACCCTCTGGCCATTGGGGGAAGAAGTACCCCGACGAGGTTGAAGACCCTCAACGTGGCCAGTGGATGGAAAAAGGCGTGAACTGCGCTGAGGAAAAAAATCCTAGGAAGGGAACCACGCATGCATGGTGGTATCTCCCAAAGGCTTTCTTTGAAAGCTGGGGAGATGCTTCCGTGAGTGCTCCATAGGTGCAGATGTCACCCATATGTGAGGACTGACTTCCAGCTTGTTCAAAAGGGTTTAGCCACTTAGCAGGACCTGCTAACCAGCTAAGCTGCGGCAATCCCAATATTCAGCGATACTACCCTTGAATAAAACCACAGAAGAGATGTCCGGTTAAAACCAAGCAGTCAATGGGCAGAGCGGGGCGCAGACCCAGCAGCTCTCCAGCTAGTGGTGATATTCAGCTGCTAACTGCATAAAGTTAGGACAGGAGAAGGGTTGTCCTGACTTTATTCAGCTTTCACTATCTGTTAGAGGCTGAATATTACCATTAATCAGCTATCTGCCAAAACCAGTCATTCAGTGGCAGAAGCCAGATAAAGTTCCAGCGCTGAATATCCAGTTACAATAAAAGTGTCAGTAACCAGGTACTTTGAAAGCACTGCTGAACAATCGGCCCTATAATTTTTAAACTGAGGCTCTCAAGATGATAATTTATTTTATTTATTTATTTACATCTCTTATATACCGCACTATTTGCGATCAGCGCGGTTTACATAGAACAAACAATATCCGACAATAAACAAGAGTCAGGTCATTACAATGAACAGGAGCAGTAACTTGGATAACAGGGGAAACTATCTACATATGTGGAACATTGAACAAGGTAACTGTATATATGAGAGATGGAGTTATTGTGTGTTGGCTGATAATCACACCGGAAAATTTTTGAACCGTCTTACATCATCAAGTTATATTTTTGATTGATTACTGTAATGTGTTGTTTTTAGGCATCCTACATCCACAGTGCAGGCCTCACAAAGGGTTTAAAAAGTGGCAGCCAGACTTATAACTAAGGACCCCCTTTACTAACATTTAGCACGTGCTATCTACCACAGACCACCTAGGAATAAAATGGGTCATGCAGGAAATAGCACATGCTAAGTGTATAGCAAAAGGGTCCCAAATATCCTAGCAGCAGGGCCAGATTTACCTATACGCCAGGTACGCCGTGGCGTAGGGCCCACAGCTGGCAAGGGCCCACAAACAAGAGTCCCCAGGACAATCGTATTCTTTCCATCACTGAGAAACTTCGCGGCTGAGTTCTACCGTCATCTCCAGGTAATTTTATTGTACATTTCATCTTCAGTTCTACAGCTCGGAACTTCCGCTGACGGAACTGTGTTTGTGGGTGTGTTGGGTATAGTTAGAGTGCGAGGCGGGGTTGTGCGAGCCTGGATCCCTCGCTCTCTAGAGAGAGTTGAAATTGCTGCGGCCTAGCTGAACAGGGCCGTCCGCGAGCTTCTCCAGGCCCTGGCATGAAGGGGAAAGAGGAAAAGGAGAGTGGGGGAGGCAGGAGTCCGGAGAAGAGCACTAGCGCTCAGGAGTTAAAGTTGATCTCGTTTTTATTTTTTCTGGGGGCCCACAATTTTTGTTGGCGTAGGGCCTCACTCAAGGTAAATCCGGCCCTGCCTAGCAGAGAACATATTTCACCTGTTTTGATTTTTCTGCACAGGCTGCCTTTGGCAGCTTGCATAAAGTTTAGGATGTTGATGGTGGATATTCAAAAGGGTTTATGCGCTTTGCAGAACCTGCAAACCGCATAAACCCCAAGTGTGCTATGTGTTAGTGGCTGAATAGTACCTGCTAGGTGATTGGCGGTAAAACAGAATATTCAGTGCTGGATTCCAGATAAATGAACTCGATATTCCTTGCCGGAGCTTATGACCACAGTGGATAGACCCTTTAGCAATACTACCTACTGTGGTCCGAGTATCAACTCCTTGGTCTTCATGTTTAAAGCGGAGAGATGTCCTTACCCTTTGGCTCTGTGGTTTGAATATAAAAGGAAAAACATTCCCAGGAAAAGGACTAGTTGGACGTACCCGCTGTGAGATATGCAAAGAAATCAAGGATATTCAGTCGTAAGTCTGTGACTGTGGAGAGTGTCTTTGCCCTATGAGATCAGAGTCAAAAAGAGTTGAAGGTTTTTTTTAAAAGAACCTTGCTTGAAGAACTGCCGTTTCAGGAGGCTTTGAATATTTAAACTTAGAAGTAGTGATGAGGTTTGAATTTAAGTTGAATAAGATTTTATTATTTTCAGATTTTATGTAAATGTAATGTGTAATGTGGAACCGCTTAGAATGTGATGATTGATGGCATAAAAATGTTTCAATAAATAAATAGAAAAACAAATTAGACAAAGGTGAAAGAGGAAGAAAGGAGTAAGCTAAAAGGCAAAGAAGAGACTAAAACCAATGGCAATAAACTGATTTTGCTTTAGTCAATGGCAACAGCACACAGGCTGCTCCTACTCTGTTTCAATTTTTGTCAGTTTTACACATTGCAATATCATGCCTAAAATGCTTTCATTCAAAAGACTGAAAACTTTATTCCAGCTTTGGACGGCACATCCATGCTTTTCCTGGCACCAATAAAGCAAAACAGCTGCAAAAGGGGGAATTTTATAAGGTTGCATATGTTAAGAAGTTCAGAAAGTGACTGTTTTATAAAGACATATAGGAGCCTGTGTCTCTCTATGAATTACTAGGGGCAAACCAGCAGAAATCACAGCTAGATTTACATTTATAGCTGCTCAGGAACGTGTGCAAATCTACACACATATAGTCTGTAGCAGTGTGTGTACTTCATAAAGTAGTAATGTGCTTCTTGACTGTCCGTGCTCCATTCAAGGACATGCATACCTATACCGCATAAAACTGCATGCTGTCTTGTCACCATGAGTACTTTCATGGGTAATTTTATAAAAGCTCTGTTACATGTGGGAAATTTGCAAAAGTACCCTCTAACAGACTCCGCTTTAAAGCTAGTGCCATGAACGTGGAACTGTGCCCCTAAAAATAAGCTGATCCGAAATGCCTCTCACAAGGGGTACGAAACTATAGTTGCATCCTCTTAAAAAGAGAAAAAGCTCATTTTAAATATCCTGTATCTAAAGTATGTGTGGATACTGAAGCTCTCTGTGGAACCTACCACTGGAACGAAGAACCAGGGAAGAAACAAGCAGCTCCTGGCAAGCATCAACTCCAAAAATGCAGAGAAAATCATTCTGCTTTATAATAGCAGTGTGTGGCCTGTATTTCTACTAGCGTGGACCTTTCCGGTTCCAGCAATGTAGCAATTTAATAGAAGTTGTCTGATTGGGGGGGGCGGAGCCTGATGTCCAGCGGGATGGTCGCATAACGCTGAGGCTCCCGAGAGGCCTACTCAGAATCCTGAATTAACACCGTACATACTTGGAACTTCTACTCTGATCTTGCCGGGGCACATTGGTGAGATGGCGGGGACCAAACCCACGCGCTTGGAATTTGGATCTCCAGCGGCTTCTCACGGCAAACGTTCCAAAACTGAACCTCCGTCCCCGCAGAAGGGGCTGGCCTTGCGCGAGGGCCCCAAAATGCAGCAGGAAATCCTCGCAGAGATTAGAGGGGTCAAAAACCTCGTGCAGTCAAACGGTGAAGCACTCCGAGCGCTGCGGGAAGATTTTGGTGTGCTGCAAAGCAAGCTAGAAGGGCTTTCTTCGCGTCAGGACAAAATGGAGAGCATATTGGACTCCCATGCGGCCCGGTTGTCCAAACTCGACAAAGTTGAACGTCAGGTGCGGGCCTTGCAGAAAGAAGTGGAAGATGGCAATAATAGAGCGCGCCGCAACAACATACGACTCGTGGGCATACCGGAGGGAGCGGAATCGGGAGACATGAAAGAGTTTTTATGCAAAATCCTCCCTTCCCTGCTCCAAATCACCTTTACCAAAGATTTGGAGATCGATCGCGCTCATCGTGTACCCACAAGCATAACGCTCAACAGGAAGACCCCGCGGCCTATCATTTTTCGACTTTTGAGATATCCACACGTTGAGCAAATTCTAAATGCCTCTCGGGCAAAGGGCCATATGGAGTTTGAGAGCCACAAGATCTCCTTCTATCCCGACTTGGCTAAACCCACGGTCGACCGCCGAAAGCGCTTTCTGGAATTCCGGCCGAGGCTTCAACAACTACAAGCACGCTATGGCCTGATGTACCCGGCCAAGCTCCGAGTCACGCTTCACAATCAGACAAGAACATTTGAGGACCCTGATCTACTAGTGGAGTTTTTGGATTCCAAAGAAGCCGACTTGATGCGCTGACTTCCAGAATATTCCTGCAAGTATTCTCATATCCGCTGTACCTGCCATATTGGATCTGCCGCAGCCCAGCAAAGAGTCTGGCGAGGGCGGTTTGTTGCCTTACTTTTGATGATATCTGTGACCCGACTCCATCTACCCACAGTAGCCTCGATGAGTATCAGAGACAGTGTTAATCATGGACTCTGGTGTTTCTTTTCCTTTTTTTTCATGTCTTTCTATTTCCTCTCTAGGGCCTCCTCCCGCAGACATATGGTCGCCATATTCATTGGGGGTTTTGCTTCTTCTCTAAGTTACTTTGGTACATGCTTTTCAATATGGGGTGTATTAACCAGCATACTCGGTGATTATGTCATTGTTGCACAGATTCTGATTATGTTGTATGTTTTCAAGCGCCCTCACTTAAAATGTCTATTACTGATTGATGGCACCATGTAAAATTTTCTCATTGAACGTAAAAGGAATCAATAATCCGATAAAACGGAAGAAAATCCTAAGCTACCTAAGTCAGGAAGCTGCGGATCTGATTTTTCTCCAAGAAACGCATTTAAATTCGAAGGAAACTCTTAAACTCAATATTAAACCTTACATGGTGGCCGCCTATTCCCCAGCCGTTTCTAAGAAATGTGGGTTGCCATACTGGTTAGGATGAATGTCCTCAACTACAGGTTTATTGGGGGCGGGTCTGGGGTTGTATTCAATTTATCTTACACCTTCACGAACCTCTCTCTTGGAAGATCGTGGGACTCCGCTCTGTGGCGGAGGTCCCCTCTCTTCCTAAGAAGGGTCGCTTTCTCCTTGATTTCATGCTGGGTATAGCCATATGCTTAATCACGAGGAATTGGAAGGATAGCTCTCGACTTACTGTCAATGAATGGTGGAACCTCGTCTGCTTATATAGTAAATATGAGCAGATACCTCGGAGAGCTATTCCCCATGCCCAACCTCACTCTCCCTTGTCTAAATGGCAGATGCTTAATGATTATGTACAATCTGCTCATTGCTCCAACATGCCTGTATAATGTGCACTCATCATGTTTCAGATCACCGTTAGGTTTTGTAACACAATAATGTAAGTACACGCCCGCTTCGGGAATGATTAGTTTTCTAGAGAAGAAGCAGGGGGGAGGGGGGGTGGCAGGGGTTTACTTTGGTGTATGTATTACACTTTATGTATCTGTCTTTTAGCTGTATGTCTTCCTTTTCCTTTGTTGTTATAAAACGAAAATAAAGAATTTAAAAAAAAGAAGTTGTCTGATTGGCTTGTAGCAGAATTAGAAGGGCACAATGATACATTGTTCTATTTTCCAAAATGAATCAGTATTGCAATCTAAGATTCTGTATTATAGACATTGTTCCAGACATTTGCTCATTCCTCAAGATAGCTTGCATCTAGAACTGGCGTTATGCTAAATCTTTCCATAAAGCCTGGACAGCATCTTCATTTGTTTTGCTCTTTTGATTGACATATATATACATATATATATATATATATATATATATATCTTGAGGGGACCTCCAGGTTTTAAGTTTCAGTTTTTCGTCAGTTTGTGTATCTCAGGAGCATAGAGCTAGGAAACTTGGAGACAAAGACTTGTTTCTCTCTGCCGCTCAGTGCACAGCCAAAATAAAATTATTTCACATTTTCATGCTCAGGGTCTTTAGACTGTAGAAGATACTGTGTGGATGCAAAGTCGGCCATGTTGTATATATTCAAAGATGTGGGCACCCTTTTTAGCAGTAACTCTTTATCGCAGTCCTGGTCTCTGCATCTCAAAAGAGATAGAGCAGCATTAGAAAAGATATAGAGAAGGCTGATGAAAATGATAAAGGGGATGGAACAATTGGGGATGGAACAATTTGGATTGGTCCAAGGCTTTCTGCTGCCCTTGGCGGGTCCTCCTGCTGCCACCCTCAAACCCTCCCCCCCCCCTCAGGGCAGCCCACAGCCCCCAGCATCCATCATCTCCTCTGCCTTCTCACATGGGGGTTGCAGCACCACAACCCTTCCATCATTCTTCATAGCGGTCGAAGAAGCTCTGAACAAGACACTTCAGATCATGGCCTTGAAGCATCTGCACATGCATATTTATGGCCTGTCACTTCTGCTCCCTCTGATACACACTTCCTGTTGGAGGGTGCAGAAGTGGCAGGCACCTGGTGCTTCAAAGCCTGCTGCTTTGAAGGATGTCGAGAGATTATGGTGCCGCCCACCGGGTTCTGACACTCTAGGCAACCATTGGTCTGCCTAGTGGACAGGCCAGCCCTGGGAACAACTGCCTATGAGGTTAAGGCTCTTCAGCTTGGAGAACAGACAGGTGAGGGGAGATATAATAAAAGTCTATAAAATCATGAGTGGAATGGAATGAGTAAATACTAATAGACTATTTATTCTTTCAAAAAGTACAAGGACTAGGGAGGAGAGCGTTTGTTCCTGGGAGCAGTTGCGGCGTTTTCCACCGTGCCGCGGAGCTGTGCTGCGGATCGGGACCAGGGCCTGTCTTGTCAGCTGCAGGCGCGGGGTGGGCACCAGTGCTCCGGAGGACCCCCCTGCTCTCTACAAAGCCCGACGAGAGCGGGGCTTCAGTGGAGGAGAGCGTTTGTTCCTGGGAGCAGTTGCGGCGTTTTCCACCGTGCCGCGGAGCTGTGCTGCTGATCGGGACCAGGGCCTGTCTTGTCAGCTGCAGGCGCGGGGTGGGCACCAGTGCTCCGGAGGACCCCCCTGCTCTCTACAAAGCCCGACGAGAGCGGGGCTTCAGTGGAGGAGAGCGTTTGTTCCTGGGAGCAGTTGCGGCGTTTTCCACCGTGCCGCGGAGCTGTGCTGCGGATCGGGACCAGGGCCTGTCTTGTCAGCTGCAGGCGCGGGGTGGGCACCAGTGCTCCGGAGGACCCCCCTGCTCTCTACAAAACCCGACGAGCGCTATACGCGGCCGCGTGATCGCGGCCTGCGTGGTCGTGACCTAAGGGGCGTGACACAAGGGGCAGGACACGCCCCTTTGACGCCCCTTCGACGCGTCTGAGGCGCTGGAAGTATCGGCTTGTCGATGGGAAAACGGAAAGGTAAATCTGCTGCTACAGTAACATCTTCTGGCAGTGTAAAAGGGGGTAAGGTTGGTCCCATGGACAAGCATGTCACTTCTCTGCTGCCAGCTATGCAATCACCGGAAGGGGCCTCTCTAAGCCCAGATGTCCGGTTGCCACCTCCTCTCTCACAGTTTCCACTTTCATCTACTTTTGTGGACACTTCTGTATTAGACGAAGGTGCTGCTCTTTGTTCGGTTGACCCAGTGGTATTTGATGATCCTTTGGCTTCTCCTTCTGGAGATGTTACTCTTTTGGATGTTTGGACTGCTATTAAGAAAATGGACACACGTTTAACGGGCACAGTTTCATCTTTATGTTCTTTTTCTTCTGATGTAGTTGGTAAGGTGAAAAAGATTGATTCACAATTGGCTTCTTTAACGGGTTCCCTAGCTCATGCTGATTCTCAGCTTCAGGCATGTGTTGCTAATGATGTGGTTTTAGTTAAAGAGCTCTCCGCGGTTTCTTACCGCTTAGAGCTTGTTGAGAACCAGTCAAGAGCACGGAATCTTCGCTTTCTTAATTTTCCCTCCACACATCTTCTTTCTTTTGATTTACTGTTAAAAAAGTATTTTGTGGAAGTTTTACAAATTACTGAAACTATAGATGTCCTTCAAATGTTTTCCTTTTCTATTGCTAATAGGACGGTGCCTAATCCTGAGGGGGACTTACCTCCTCCTCAGGACTCGGTTGCCCAAAATTTGACAGCTTTTTTGGAGGACTCGATGGATGTTATTCCTAAACGTTGTACATTGGTGGTAACATTCTCTCTTGAGTCTGCAAAATTAAGGGTACTACGTGCCTATTTTAAGCATAAGGACCATCTGTTTTGCGGGTTTAAAATTCAGGTTTTTCCTGACATTGGACGGACTACTCAGTCTCGTCGTAAACAATTTCTGGGTTTAAAACCGAGAGTACTTGCACTGGGGGCATCCTATTTTTTAAAATTTCCCTGTCGTTGTCTTATAACATACGAAGAGCAGGATTATGTCTTTACAGAGGTAAACCAATACAGCAATTCTTGGTTAATAAGGAAGCTGTTTGAATGTATAAGAAGGTGGCTGCTTAGATATTTTCGCTCCCTTTTGTGGGATCCTAGGATCCCTTATTGCTTTATAATATTTCTTCTTATTTAGTGTTAACCTCTCCTTCCTTTAATGTGATTTCTAGTTATGTGAAGGATATATTCTTGTTGAGTGTATTATTTTGTGGTTGAATTTATTCTTCTTTTGTAAATCTGTATCTCAAGAAAATGCAAAATAAAATATTTAAAAAAAAAAAAAAAAAAGTACAAGGACTAGAGGACATGCCATGGAAATATGAGTACAAAGTAGTATATTTAAAGTAGGATTGGAGAAAATGTTTTTTTCTCTAACACATATAATTAAGCTTTGGAACTCAGACAATGTGGTAAAAGCAGTTAGATTTAAAAAAAAAAAAGGTTTGGGCAAATTACTAGAGGAACATAACATATGCATACTGGGTCAGACCAAGGTCCATCAAGCTCAGTATCCTGTTTCCAACAGTGGCCAATCCAGGTCACAAGTACCTGTCAAAAAGGTGCACAGGTTCCATAATGCTTATCCCTGATCCTCTTTAATAATGGTTTAAGGACCTTTCCTCCAGGAACTTGTCCAAACCTTTTTTAAACCCAGCTACAAACAGCTTTTACTACATTCTCTGGTAATGAATTCCAGAGTTGATTACGCATTGAGTGAAAAAATATTCTCTTATTACTCTTAAAATGGGCTATATTGTAGCTTCATTGCGTGTCCCCTGGTCTCTAGTTTCTGACGGACTAAACACCCAATCTATGTTTACCCGTTCTTCTCCATTCATTAATTTATAGACCTCCATCACCTCTCTTTTCAGCCGTCTCTTTTGCAAGTTGAAGAGCCCTAACCTTTTAAGGTTTCCACATAGGGGTATCCGTCCATCCCCTTTACTATTTTGGTAGCTCTTCTCTGTACCTTTTTGTAATTCTGTTATATCCTTTTTAAGATATGGCGACCAGAATTGCACTCAATCTTAAAGGTGTGTTGGCACCATAGAACAATTCAAAGGCATTATAATATCCTCTGTTTTATTCTCCATTCCTTTCCTTATGATTCCTAGCATTCTATTTGTTTTTTTGGCCGCTGCTGCACACTGGGTGGTGAGTTGCAACATATTATCCACAATGACACCTAAATCTTTTCCCTGGGTGGTGGTGGTTTCTAAGGTAGTATCGCGTTACCATAGTTTGGATTGTTCTTTCCTAGGTGCATAACTTTGCACTTGCCCACATTAAATTTCATCTGCCATTTGGATGTCCAGTCTCCCAATTTATCATCAAGGTCCTCTTGCAATTTTTCACAATCCTCTTGTGTTTAAAAACTTTAAATAATTTTGTGTCATCTGCAAATTTGATCAGCTCACTCATTATTCCCATTTCCAGGTTATTTACGAATATGTTAAAAACCGGCAGACCCAGCGCAGATCCCTGGGGTACTCCACTATTCACATATCTCCATTGAGAAAACTGGTCATTTAGCTCTACTCTCTACTTTCTATCTTTTAACCAATTCCTGGTCCACAATAGTGCACTGCCTCCTATCCCATGACTTTTTAATTTCGTCAAGAGTTTCTCTTAAGGGACCTTGTCATAGGCTTTCTGAAAATCCTTGGAAATAGTGATCATAGCGCGAGTGCATGAGAATTAAAAGATGAAGAACAAGGCAAGACACCTTTAAACTATCCAAGGAAGACAATGATCCATTTTCCTCATTTGAACACTGTTAAAAGAAACTAAAAAAGGACCTGCTGCAAAGACCAAAGTGTTTCACCCCTGTCCCAAGCAGCCCCCCCCCCCCACTGCAGCCCAAACCTGGCCATGCCCCCCAAACAGAAACATCGACAACTTGAATTCTTTAGGGCAACAGCGAGCCAGGAGGCCCACCCAAGGCCACACGGAGCGCCGGCAGGATTGGGAACCTGTCTCCTAGCTCAAACCAGTGCTCTTCCCACTAGGTCACTCCTCCACTTCATCACTGTTTTAAGGCCTAGTCCATCCTACCAGAGCTTCATCCTCCCTCCTCAGTCCAGCTCCTTGGACAAGGCTGTACAGCATCATCAGTACCTGTGTAAAACCCAGGTAGCTCTGAACCTAAGCCACAAATGGCCTTAGCACGCCTCTTCCGAGTCACGCGCCACGGACCTGGGGCCCCTAGGACTGAAGCGCCCATGTCTCTCCCTCTTATTTTTTTTTCAGCAGTGAAGTAGCAGCGCAAATAAAACCAATAAGCCCAAGAAAAAAAAAACAACAACAAAACGCGGTGTAACAAGGCCCCAGCGTCCGAGCCCGCTAAAAACGTTCCCCTGAACCCTAAATGTGGAACTGAACAGGAGAAAGACTACGCTTCCCATGCCTTCAGGCTGGCGCCTTCTACACCCCTCCCCCCACCCCCTCCTACTCCAGCCCAGCCAGAGTATCTGTCACCAGAGGAGATGAGGGGAGAGGAGTAATAGCCACCACTGGAAGTAGGGAAGGAGGAAGAGAGAAAGAGAAGGAATCCTGAAGCCCTCCTCGCTGGTTTATTTATTTATTTATTTACATTTCTTATATACCGCACTATTTGACATCAGCGCGGTTTACATCAAACATAAAATTCAGCACCAAAAGAAGCGTCTGAGTTACAGTAAACAGGGTCATAAAACTTGGATAACAAGGTAATTTCAGTAATGAGGATCATAAAACTTGGATAACAATGTAATTCCGAATGACGGGATGGTAAGGTAAACTATTGACATCTTAAATCTGTAAAGTAAGATCCGCAGTTCCGCCCACCTGCTGGATCCTACTTTACAGGCGTCTGTCTTGGCGGTGGACCTTCCACAGCCAGGCAGATGCCCCTCACCAACAGAGAGGGTACGGGAGCTGCTGCCAATTTCCAATAGCCCCGCACAGATCTTAAGGGAAAACTAAAGAGCCTGGTCCCGCAGCCAACAATTGCAGAGAAAAACTAAACAACTATATCCCCTCTTTAAATAAGGTCTCTGCTATCCTACCAACCAAAATCATAGGGCTCCCTTTGTCCGCGGCTCTCTCCGTGTCACCATGGCACTGTTTTCCCGCACTGCTGAGCCACCGCCGACAACCATGCAGCGCTCAGCAGCATGCCAGCCAACACTCCCGGAAGTCTATTTGTGGGCTAAGCTCCCCTTGGCGCCCAAACCATGCCCAACTCACCAGCTTGCACTGTGGTGCTTGCAACTGGGCCGCCCCTGTTGAATCGCCCCGCGGTCAGCCTAAGTTCTCTGGCTTCGGCATCGGGAAGAAGCACTGCTCAGTGTTGCCTGAAGGCCCAGCACTGCTAGCTCCTTACCCATTAATGGCTTCGGGAGCTGCAACAACCAAAACTAGTCTGGCTGCATAGTTTTTTGGGGGGGGTTTTATACTGGAGAATTAATAAAAGCTAAAAAAACAAACAAAAAAACCCACAAAACAAAGTAAAACTAACTCTCCTTAGTCATCTCTTCAGCGAGTCTGCACTCTGGCTCACTACCTCTTCCATCTGCTTGGAGACTGAGCTTACTGGGTCTGGAAGGAGGAGCCAGCTGCGTAAATACACTGATGTCATCAAAAGATGTCAAGCTCAGTCTCCAAGCTGCTGGAAGGGGAGCGCAACCCAGAGGTGCGGGACTGGATTGAAGGGATGATAAGGAAACACATTTTACACTGGAAGAACATAAACTGCAAGGTCGGTGTTATGAGCAGGTGTATTACTCAGCATATAACTTCAAAAAAGATAGGAGTGGCGATATTATACACTGGAGACTTCCTTTTGTGGTGTACAGCATGGGAGGGGATACCCAGGGAAGAGTGGTGTGGGTGGTTGGTAGGGTGGATACAGCAGAGATCTCCTTTTCGAATTTATACACTCCAAATGGACCAAAAGGGTCCTTTTTTCAGGGCTAGTTCAAGGCCCTTGAAGAAAAAAAAACAGGCAAAAGGAGTCATTGCAGGGGACATGAATTGCACTTTAGGTCAAATTATTTAGCTAAATCACACAAAAGGGAAGGGAAGGAACTCATGGTTTGTCTAAGGCAGTGGGATTTGATGGATGCATGGTGGGACAAGAATGGAGGGTGTAGAGAGTACACTTATTACTCCAGCCGCCTAAACAACTATTCCTGAATTGATTACATTCTGGGGAAACGGGATCAGAAGGGAGGTACTGCAGAGGCTGGAAATACACCCAATTACACTCTCAGATCATGGTAAACAGGCAGATGGTGCCCAGGAGGAGGGAGGGCTGTGGTTGTGATTGTGGTTATGGTTATATCTGTCAAAGACAGAGGATCCTGGAGAGATAATGTCCATCTTCTTCAGCAGGAAGGGGTTATTAGTCACCTAAAGAAAGTGTGGAAAGAGTGTCTGCTTAGCAATGATACAGGAGAGGTAGCAGACAGCAGTCTCCAGGATGTGGGGAAGGTTTATGTGGGAAGGGGTTGCAAAAGAAGCAGAAATGAGAAAAGGAGACGACTCACGGAGGTTATTGCTCAATTGCAGCTGACTGTGGCTAGGGCACAGCCTAAGGCACTGGAATCAGACAAGATGGAATATCTGTTACCACTGTCCAAAAGGAACTATATGGAGTCTGGAAAAAGAGCGGGGAAATTGTTAGCATGGCAGTTCCATAAGGCAGTCTCTCGCCTGGTGGCAGTGCTCCGTGGAAAGGGAGGCCGAAGGGTGTATACCAATGCTGGGATATATGAGGAATTTAGGCGGTTTTATGAACAGTTGTACCAGACTGAAGCGGGCTACCAGCCAGACTTAATGGAGCAGTACTTGAACAGGCTGCTGCTTCCGCAGGTGGTGACAAAGAAGGTGGCAAAGCTTAGTAGACCAATCGCAGCAGCTGAAGTGTGGGCAGCGATTCAGGCACTGCTCATAGGGAAAGTGGATTTTCTGCAGATCATCACCACATATTGAAGGAGGACTTGGTTCCACCATTGGCTCAAATTTTCTTGGAGGTATTGAGGGGTATTGTGCTAAGCTAGATAGCACAAATGAATCTGACTGTCCTACTGAAGGAGGGGAAGCCAAAAGAGAGTTGTGGCAGTTATCGGCCGATTGCTCTTATCAATTACAATGCTAAGCTGTTCGCCAAAGTTCTTGTGCATCGTCTCAAAAAGTGCTCCCACAGTTAGTACACTTAGACCAAACAGGGTTCATAGCAGGGAGGGTAATTTCCAATAGCGTCCATAGAGCAATTAATTTGCTCTTTATTATCAAAGTCAGAGAAGAACGTTCGATTTGTGTTATCCTGGATGCTAAAAAAGCCTTTGATTGGGTAGAATGGGGATTTTTGTTTGCTATGTTGAAAAGGTTGAAACGGGGTGGGGGGGGGAGGTTATTGAAGGGGTTCAGGCATTCTACCAGTGTCCCAGGATGCACATATTGGTGAATGGGGAGAGATAGCTGCAGACAGGAACGTAGCAGGTGTTGTCCCCTTTCACTGATGCTTTTTGCTTTGTGATCGAAGAGTTTGTGGTACAGGTTAGGCAGAATGTGGCCATACACCTGATTCGGGTTGGGGCGGGGAGCACAAGATTCTGATTTATGCAGATGATACTTTGGTGTTTATGGGGAAGCCCCAGAAGCCCATTCCTGCATTTTTGGAGGGTATAAAGCAGTTCTCAATGCTTTCTGGATTTAAAGTGAACTTAAGCAAAACAGAGGCCCTGGACTTGGGACGGATGCAAAGATCATTGATTCCAGACTTTCCCTTTCAGTGGGCAAGATAGAAAATTCAGTGTTTGGGGGTGTTTATTTCAAGGGACATCGGGGAACTTTTCAGATTGAACTACTCACCATTAAAAGCTAAGGTGGCTACTGACATGAAGTGGTGGGCACCCCTTCACCTCAGCTGGATGGACAGAGTGGTGGCTTTGAAAATGAACATCACCCCTAAGATTACTTTTCTTTTTAATCAGGTACCTAGACATACTCTACAGAGTGCTGGGAAGATGGGAAAGGAAGCCGGGCAGTTGGTGTTGGAGGAAGGAAGGCCAGATTGAAGGTGCAGCGGTTAAGTCGGTCAGGTCAGTGGGAGGGGGGCTAAGTTCCTCAATTTGCGATTTTATTATAGAACGGCGTGCCTCAGGGCTTTAAGGAGAGCATTATGTGAGACAACCAAAGTCCCTGTGGGTGGGGTTGGAGAGAGTTCTGATGTTTCCCTGTCAATTTTTGAATGGACAGAGGATAGAGATGAAAAAGAAGGGACAGATGACCAGGGGTTGAGGGATCGCCCCTTTTTGGGGCCTTTGAAGAGGTACTGTAGGGGTGGGCATCAGCGTGGGGAGCTGCCATCAATATTATCATGCTGGCCTACGTTAGGGGATTTTCAAACTTTTTAGGAGAGGGGTTTAAGAAGTTGATGGAAGACCTGGGGAAGGTGGGTCTTGTTCGCTTCTCAGAGTTTTGTAACGAGGGACAGTGTGTGACTTAGCAAGAGTTGGAAGGAAATCTGAAAAGGCAGGTGCCCTACCACCAATACTTTCAGCTGAGATTTTATGTGCAGCACCAACGGAATAATATGCACCTGGCCTGTACTATAACTCTACTGGAAGGGATGCTATATCGGGGTACGGGGATGAAAAAGCTACAGTAGTGTCTAGGCTTTACACAGTTCAGCTGGCAGAGGTGGAGCGCAGTCTGCCTATGCATACTACTGGGTGGCAGGATTTAGGGGAGAGGGACTAGGAGATGTCTCACAGGCACTGTTCCCTCTAAGCCGTGCGCGTGTGCGCGCACACACACCTCGCCGAGTGAGCGCACATACTTTACAACAGAGCGCACAAAAAGTACGGCTCTGATTCTGATAGAAAACACAGACGTCTTAAAATTTAAAAGTTGTTGTGTATTTACGGTTTTCACAAGTTCTACAATATTTTCTAGTGCAATCAATGTGGTGTACATACTGTATTCTGACGTGTAGTCAAATTTTAAAGTATATAACTCCGAGTGTCGTTATGTGGCGCACAAAAATTTAACCTTACTTCAAAAGCTGCACAGCTGATATTTTATGCGCATACAGCCTACAGAAAATTAGAGGGAACATTGCTCACAGGGTGATATATAGTGCATTCCTAGTGACATTCTGGAGATAAACTCAGTTGCAATTGGTCCACAGGGCGTATTTTACCCCTACAAATATTTAAGGCTCAAAGAAGGGAGAATGCACATTGTTGACAGGGATGTGAGGGGAGTAGGTACATTTTTTCATATGTAGTGGGAGTGTCCACTAATTCAGGGGTTTTGGACAGTGGTGTTCCATAGGGTGCAGCAGCTGACATGGCGGATGGGGAGCTGAACTTTGTGTAGTTGTTGTTGGGGGTCTCCAGGACCCGAACTACCCAGGGGTGGAGAGGTTACTTGTGATCTAAACTCCTGGCCGCGCAAGTAGCCTTGGAGATGACACTCTGAGAAGGGGCCTTCCCTAGTGGACTGAGAGAAAAAAAGGTGGGCGATGCACTAGGTTTTGATAAACTTACCAAACGGCCTTTGGGGGAGGTTTTGAGAATTTGAGATCTGGACCCCATATAATAGTCAAGTGGGAGCCAAGGGAGAGGGGGGCACAGGGGAATAGCCCCAGGAGGAGAGTGCTTGATATTCTGAGTGACTGTGAAGATCCTGCAGTATGTCTGGTGGATTATCTGAGCTAGATTTTTGGTGTTTGATGGTTTTTGTGTTTTATAGTTTTGATGTTTCTTTGATAAACAGCCACATAGTGACCAGGGAGCAGTCGCCAATATGCTGATACGATCTGCTTTCTAATGAGTGTCTCATTCATACAGTTGCTGGATTGGACTATGGGGGTATATGGTGGTGAAGTCTTCTTAAGGGTGGTGAACAGAGTGCACTGGAGGTTCTGTTGATTGGTGAGCACAAGGAGGGCTGTGGATCATTGTATGCGGTTCCCTGTAAAACTGTGTGACATGTATTGGTTGTATTTGTTACCCATAACTGAATAAAAATACAATTAAAAAAACAGAAGAAAACCCACAGCAAAACAGCCTGTTTCTTTTAGTAGTATGCCTCCAAGGTTCCACTTCTTATTCTATATTTTAGATTTGCATTAGTGACCCAATGAACATGCTATGCCTTGCTTCAGCTTAGCAAACATTAGCTCCAACAGCAATAAGGACAGAACGAAATGGAATGTTTTCTTATGCTGTGATATTTGGTGATACCATAGTTTACTTCTAGATAAGGATTGGTATACCAGGATGGCTGGAATTTCTTATAACTTATTTGGACTGAAACCATTTCATATTTTACCATAATTGTGCACATTTGTCTAAAATAAATCCACCATAATTAGAAAGCAGCTATAGTACTTGAGGAAGAAAGAATCATTCTGTTGAAGATACAGTATCATTACCTTTCTATCTAAAACGACAGATGAAATGTGGAGGGTAATTTTGTAACTGGGCACTTAGGTGTATTATGGGTGCCTACAACTATCTACAGCCTATTTTGTAAAGAAACGTCGGCACCTACTTTTTGTTATAAAACAGAATGCAAGTGGCCAAAAATGCATGTAAAATCTAGGCACGATCACTTACATCAGCCCCAGGACTGGCATAAATGCCAGCACATAGATTTTTAAAAAATGCACGAGTTATAGTCTTTAATGCACATAAAGTTGTACTCTGCCCAAGCTCGACACCTGTGCATGCAAACACTGCAAGGACACCCCATTAGCCCAAAACACCTAAAGTATATGCATTAACGTCCATCCACATGCGTAAGTCATGGAAAATACTTGACATGCCCAAGCTGATGGCGAGTAACTTTACTCAGATTCCTTATAAAATTACCTCCTTAATATGGACAAGTACAAAGTGATGCACATAAGGGAAAATAATCCCAACTACAGGTACAACATGTTGGGCTCTGAGTTAGGAAGCACCATACAAGAAAAAAAGATCTCGGTCATTGTGGCCAATACATTGACATTTTCAGCCCAATGTACTGTGGTCGCTCAAAAGACAAACAAGCATTCTTCAAAACGGGATGGAGAAGAAATCTGAGAATCTCATTATGCTTCTGTACAGGTCCCCTGTGTGTAATGCTGGTCACAAAAAGGATACAGTGCAAGTAGAAAAGATTCAGAGAAGGATGACCAAAATGTTAACAGAGATGGAGCAACTGCCTTATGACGAGAGTCTATACAAGTCTTGGCTTTTCAGCATGGAGGAAAAAAAGGCTAAGAGGAAATGATAGAAGTTTACAGATTATGAGCGGAGTAGAATGGTTAGAAACACAGAAAAAATGATGGCAAATAAGGAGCAGACGGCCTAATCCAGTCTGCTGTTCCGTTCCAACTACTAAGCTTTACAGGGAACGGCTGTTTAACCTGTCAGACTACACAAAAAAAGAAAAGAAATTGCATAAAACTAATGACCAACACATTGAAAACCAATCATAGAAAGTTTTGCTGGTTTTTTTTAAACATAGCTCATATTAAAGCTGTGGAATCCACTGACGGAGGATGTGGTCAAGGCACTCAACATACAGGAATTCCAGAGAGGACTGGACAAGTTTCTGGAAGCAAGTCCATAAAAAATCATTAGCCATTGCTCATCTCTGAAAATGATCTATGGGAAGTAGATCTACTTTGTGCGATTTCCCAGGACTTGTGACCCAAACTGGCCACTGTCAGAGATGATGTTGGGCTTGATGGACCTTGAGTTGACTCAACCTACTGTTCTCCAAGTATTAAACCTAAGTATAAGGGCACACAAGAGTGCTGCTATGTATGACTATTTCAACATCTTCCGCACTGTAGCTAGGACTTCTATTAACATCCTTTAGAAGCAGTTTGCTTACAACAATTAGAGATTAGAAATATTTGACTTCCATAAATTATCCTTTTGTTCTTTTAAAGAGTGTGACCTTTTTAATATCCTGATTTTTAAAAATATGAAAAAGCTTGCAGTTTTGGACACAGAATTTTATGAAGCTCAAAAATTAAATTTTTAAGTTTGTAGCATTGCTTAACTGACAAGGATCGCAACAGCCAACCACCTTAATCTGGAGAATTCATATACTGATGTAATCAGAGTCTCTTCAATGGTGTTCCTGATTTTTAGGTGCTTTTCACTAAAGCGCAGTGTCTACTACTACTCATCAACTCTATAACACTAAAAGTCATACACAATGCTGTACATATAGATGTAAGGCACAATCCCAGTTCATCAGAGCTTACAATCTAATAAAGACAAAACACATAGCGAAACTGGGGACTAGAGTATGGTAAGATGCATAAAAGTAGTGGCCAAAGAATGAGGAGCATCAGGATCCAAAAGCAGCAAAGAGGAGGGTTTTTAGCCTGGACTTGAATAGGGCTAGAGAAGGAGCCCAATGTACTGACTCAGGTAGTTTGTTCCAGGCATATGGAGCAGCAAGATGGAATGAACGAAGTCTGGAGTTGGCAGTGGCAGAGAAGGGCACAGATAAAAGGGATCTGCCAGAGGAGTGGAGTTCCTAAGGAGGGGAGTAGAATGAGATAAGAGGAAAGGTAGTAAGGAGCGGCAAAATGAATGCACTTGTAGGTCAGTAAGAGAAGTTTGAACTTGATGCAGAAACAGCCAGTGAAGTGACTTGAGAAGAAAGCTTACATGAACATAGCAACACTGGTGGAAGATAATCCTCACAGCCGAATACTGAACAGATTGAAGAAGAGAGAGATGATTCAGAGGGAGACCAGCGAGGAGCAGTTATAATAGTCAAGGTGGGAGGTGACTAGTGAGTGGATAAGGGCCTTGAGTAGTGTCAGTAGAAAGGAAGGGACGAATTTTCCTGATGTTATAGAGAAAAGCGGCATGTTTTAGGTATCTTTTGGATGTGCGCAGAGAAAGAGAGTAGAGTCAAAGATGACCCTAAGGTTGCAAGCTCAGGAAACAGGGAGGAGTGTAGTGTCATTCACAGAAATAGGGAAGGGAGGAAGGGGAGAGGCGAGTTTAGGGGGAAAATTAAGGCGTTCAGTTTTGGCCATCTTCAATTTCAAACAGTGATGAGACACCCAAGCAGTTGTGAAACACCCAGGCACCAACAGAAACCTAGAAACATAATGGCAGAAAAAGACCACATGGCCTATCCAGTCTGCACTTACATCAACTACAATAGTATCCTTTTTCCTTTACAAATCCTGTGTTTGTCCTATGCTTTTTTTAAATTCAGATACTGTTTTCATCTCTACCACCTCCACTGGAAGACTACTGGAGGTCGTAGAGATGAGGACAGTATCTGAATTCAAAAAAGCACCACTCACTAAGTCACCTCCCACATTGACTATTGTAACCTGCTCCTCGCTGGTCTTCATCTGAATATCTCTCTCCTCTTCAATCTGTTCAATACTTGGCTGCACAGCTTGTCGAATAAGCAGGCAGAGATCTAGGACTGGATTCCTGAAGAGATTTCAGGAGCAGAAAGGTAGATCTAAAGATGGTACTGAAAACCATGGGAGGAAATAAGTGCACCAATGAACTGAGTGTAGAGAAAGAAAAGCAGAGGTCCCAAGACAGAGCCCTGAGGTACACCAGCTGAAAACAGGATGATAGTACAGGAGGATCCACCAGAACATATACTAAAAGTATGATGGGAGAGATGAGAAGAAAACCAGAACAGAACAGAGCCACTAAATCCAAGGGAGGATAGGATAACGAGGAGAAGGTGGTGATCAGCAATGTCAACGGCAGCAGAAAAGTCAAGAAGGATGAGGATTGAGTAGAGGCCCTTGGATTTGGCAAGGAACAAGTCGCTAGAGACTTTGGCAAGAGCATTTCTGTGGAATGTAGAGGACAAAAGCCAGACTGCAGTGGATACAGAAGGACTTGAGAGGAAAGAAAGTCAAGACAGAGGTAGTGAACTGCTTGTTCAAGTAGTTTTGATGCAAAGGGGAGGATAGAGATAGGATCTAGCGGGGGCTTTTTGAGGCAAGGTGGGACCACAGCATGTTTGAAGGCCACAGGGTGGAAAGCAATAGGTTAAGGATATGACAGATGGAACGGATGACTGTGGTAGAGATAGAGCTTAGTAGACAAGTAGAAATGGGATCAGAGGAGCAGGTAGTCCATTTGGAGGAGGAGAGAAGATTTGCAGAAAAGGAAGAAAGGATGACAGAAGGTGAGGGAAGGATTTGGGACTGAAGAGAGGTGGGGTGGGGGGGGGGGGGAGGTGAACCTGTGGAGAATTCAAGGCTGATCTTTTGGACTTTGTCATGAAAATAGTCAGTCAAGGTCTGGGCAGAAAGTGAAGGAGGGATTGGGGGAGGAGGGACCTTAAGGAGAGAGTTGAGTGTAACAAAGAGACAGCAAGGGTCAGAGGCAAGTGAGTTAGTCAGACAGACTTATTACTCTTGGTTGGTGAGTGCTATGGCTGACTGGAAAGAGGTTGGCATGAATCTGAAATGTAGGCAGTCAGCAAGGGTATGTGATATAAGCCATAGGCACTCAGCTGAGTGGACTCAGGAACATAGATAGAGGGCTGTTGAGGACAGCCAGGGTTGAGGTATGATACGCCATAGGGCATAGAATGGAAGAAGCCAGTACATCCAGAGCAGAGGAGTGTATAGTGTTATAGGAGGCTACTACCTCTTCAATAGACTCAGATGACATAATGGAGGAAAGAGGTGATAAGGCAGCAGTGGAGAGAGCTGAAGGGTTGTTAATGTGAAGATTCCTAAACATGTTGGTGGAGATTGGGTGAGACCAGGATGGTAAAGGTGAAGGTTAGCAGGTGATGGTCAGATAAGGGAAGAACCAAGGTGGAGACGTTTGAGGGTGAAATCAAGGCAGTGGCCATGCTTGTGAGTAGAAGCGGTACAGCACAACTGAAGGTTGAATGAGGAGGTTAGGGAAAGAAGCTTTAAGGCATAAGAGTCAGAACAGTCATCAACATGGATGTTAAAATCCCCAAGAAGGGGAAGACGCATCCAGAAAGGAGGAGAGCCAGGAGTCAAAATCTGTGAGAAAGGTAAAGGTGGATTTGTTGGGGGTGGGGGAGGGGAGTGATAAATGACAGCTCCCAAGAAATGACCCAATCTAGAAAGGCCCTCACATGCATTATCTGAGTTTTACCTATCCTTGCAGTGTAAATAGCTTATGTATATAGTTAACCCTGTTATCCAAGTTTGTACCCCTGTTCGATGTAAAACCTGACAGCTTGTCGTTATGGTCGTTATGTTATGATGTAAACCGTGCTGATACGAAATAGTGCGGTATATAAGAAACTGTAATAAATAATAAATAAATAAACAGCTACCTGGAGAGATAGTGGAGTAAATAGGCGGATGGCATGGACATCAAAGAAAGCAAAAGAATTAGACTGAGGCAGAAGGAGGGGTTGAAATTGGCAGGACTGAGTAGAAATCCAATTTATTTATTTATTTATTTATTTAACATATATTTATAACCCGCAACTTCCAGAGTTCAGTTGCGGTTCACAATAAAACAGCAATCTACAAAGCATAAGCTTAGTTTTACATCGAACATTTTGTAACAATAAAAGTAATGGTTAACAGCATGAACTAGTGCAAAATAGCAAACTAGCAAACTACCTACACCAATGGGCCGAGGTGTAGGTAGCCTCCATAACAGAGGGCAGCAAATGAAGCAGAGTCTTTAGGGAGAAACCAAGTTTCAGTAAGAGCCTTATTTGAGAGGTTACGCCATGATGTGCTTTGGGAGTGTGAAAAAAAGGCTAGGAGGGGCCAAGGTTGGGATTGATATCTCCAGATGAGAGGAGGAGGAGCAGGAGAGAACGAGAGGGGCGGGGGGAAAAGAGGAGGTGGCACTACGGAAGTGAGGGTGAGGTTCCCTTAGTGAGAGTGGAGATGGCTGAATGAGAGGAAGAAAATGGTGAAGCTCAAGGGCAGATAACGTAGAAGAGAAAATGGCAGGGGAGGTGGGGACACTAAGGAGTAGGGCCATGGAGTTGTTGGAATGAGGGAAAAGGATTAGGGAGAGTTGACACCCAGAACACAAAGTGATGTGGAGCCATAGGAGAGGGAGAAGAGGAGAGAAAGCAGATCAGAGGAGATACAGGTAGAGGGGGAGGGAGAGAGGAAAGGTCCTGGTGGGTTCAGGTGCACCTGAGTAATAGTGTCAATGAGCAGAGGAAGGTTATGAAAGAATGTTAGGCCAGGGCTGGGTTGGTAATAAAGTAAAAAGTGTTAAGAAGGGAGAGAGACAGCACTGCAGAGAGGAGGAGCTGAGTAAAGGACAGACAGAAGCGGATGCAGGTGGCGGGGAAATTGTCTGACTTGTGAGACTTGCAAACGGGAATCAGTTCAAAGTTCCTCTCCTGTGCAGCTCGACCATTCAGACAGCTAACTGAGGTGTTTCTGAAGATCTGCAGCCAGAAACAAGAATGGGTGAGTGAAAGAGGAACTGGATGAAGGGGGGGGGAGGAGTATGAGAGAGAGAGAGAGACTGGGGGGGAAGCATGGTATGAGGAGGTGCTGTGAGAGAGAACGACTAGGAAAAGCCTGGGGGTTATCACACACACACACACAAACTCACAGCCCTCAACACACACACAAAGCTCTCAACATTCCCCATGACACACACATGCATGCACAAAGCCTCCAACATGCCCCGTCACGCATACCCCCCCCACCAATACACACACACACTGCACCCTCTGACACTCAACTATGGATAAACATATGAACCACCCATCATGCCCAGTTCCAGAAATGGAGGGGAGGGGGGTGCGCTAACGCATCATTATGCCACACTGCTAGTATACCTTTTTCAACTTGCTTAGTTTTATCAAGGGCTCAGAGGATCATGATATCGCTGGCACAAGCAGTCCTATCAGATGGTACTTTCATTGGGTATCCAACCAAATGAACCATGCGAAGGAAAGTACAGTAAACCGTCACTAGTCCCTTTGTCTAAGATCGCTCATCTTGATAGTAAGGAGATCCAGAGGCTTGCTTTAGGATTCCAAACTCACATGTTTACATCTGCTGAATCCTCTGGCTTGAGATAAAGAGACATTCAAATGAAAATTAAAGAGAAACAGAAACAGCAAAGCGGGTTGCAAAAGAAGGATTACAAAAAATAAATATTTTTGAAGAAAAAAAGCATAAGCAGATGTGCACTTACTATTATCAAGAAACTGATGATTGCAAACAGAGGTGGAAAAAAATATTTAGAAATTTGGGAACCAGCCATTCCCTTTCCTCTCCCTCCAACTTCTGCTGCCCTTCTCACCATCCCTCACTAGCCCTGGACAACGTAAAAACAATTAGCCACCTTTGTTTTTTCTACCTGGAATCATGGCTTAATTTATAGGTATAAAGGAAGTGGAAGTGTGGAGTTGGAGGAGGGGGCAAGTTGGCCAGGGGCAGGAGCAAAAGGAGGAGGGCTGGATTAGGGCATGGGGAGACTATTCACCTCCTCTTCCCTGCAGGCTTCCTGGATGGGAAAGACTGAAGCAGAACACACCACTGGGTCTGGAAAGAGGTGCCAGAATGGCGCTCCAGGCCGTTCCTCCAGATTAGATAGTAGCTCCGATGAGCATGACTGATGGGCAGGGACTGTCTCTTGTATGTTAGCCATGCAGCGCTGCGTGCGTGGCGCTCTATAAGTGCTAAATAGTAGTAGCAGTAGAAATTAAGCACTGCCTATAATCATAAATTATTTGGAGAAGCGACAGAGTTTATGATGTGCTTTACAATTAGGAGATAACTTCCTTACAGGATGCCTATTTTATAAAAGCAATAAAGGCATCTATTCGCCTTTATACCACAGGCTCCCAGAACCAATCCCAATGGCGCACAGTCCTACCCCTGCTGCAAAGTATAAACACCACATGTCATGTGCTCCTCATCTACGTATATTTATACTAAAGGGTTCAGCACACGCCCCGTGCAGCATGGTAAAATTTACCGTGTGCCAAATATGTGGCATGCTAAAAATGTCATGCTACCCCAGCAGCGCGGGTTAGAGCTGGGCAGTTCAGGAGTGGAACATGCGCATCGCAGTTAGCGCAGGTGTCTTTGCATGCGTACACTTACCGCCACCTCAGTGGATGGTGTTATGTGCACCTGTGTCGATCATGCTGAACAGAATGAGGGCGGGGTGGCACGAAACACTCGCCAGCTACATGGTGATACGTCAGGTATGCCTCCATTTTCTAGCTTGGGTCGAGCATCACCCTTGCACTCATTTGTGGGGTGGAAAGCGTGGTAGTCATCTGAAAGCATGCCCCTATGTGCAAACATCTCCAACGCAGCTCTGCCCAAACAATGCCCCTGGGAGCAGCTACACACGGATCATCTAAAAGCGAGAGTGCTTTAAGAACCACTTTCCATGTAAAACATACTTAACACACGGAAGGGACTTTACAACATTAAGCCCAATGTGCACATTTCAAAGGCAGCTCATCACCACACTAGTGGATTTTGGAACAGCAGCATCAGTAACTAGTAACATAGTAAATGACGGCAGATAAAGACCAGCATGGTCCATCCAGTCTGCCCAGCAATATGGTAAGAGTAGTTGCACCTGTCTCTCTGTGCAGGCCACCCCTCCCCATGTCTGTTTAGGGGTGAACCCACCATTCCATGTAGGACACTCCTATTTGTTGAGAGGTTAGATGGTTTAGAAGTTAGATGGTTCCATTTTATTTTGTTTTTATCCTGTTGCTGTTACTACTGCTATTACTATTTAGCACTTGTAGAGTGCCACACACACAGCGCTGCACAGCAACCTATAAAAGGTAGCTAACATACAAGGGACAGTCCTTGCCTGTCAGAGTCATCCTCATTGGACAAGAGACAGTCCCTGCCCGTCAGAGTCATCCTCATCGGAGCTTACAATCTAGTTAGAACAGTACAGAGCATTAGTCAATTCTGCAGTACAGTGTGGTATAGTATGGTACAGTTGGTCTATAGTTTGGTCTTAAACATTAATGTGGTAAGGTCATAAAAGTTAATGGGGGTTGAGGTAAGATGAGAATGGAAGTCAGGATCTGAATGTGATGGTGAAGAGGTGGGTCTTCAACCTGGAATTGAAGAGGGCCAGGGTGGATGCCTGGCGCACAGACGCAGGAAGGCTGTTCCAGGCGTGTGGTGCAGCAAGGTGAAAGGGACGCAGTCGGGAGTTCGCGGTGCGGGTGAAAGGCATTGTGAGAAGCGATTTGTTAGCGGAGCACAAATTTAGAGTGGGGACGTAGGGAGAGATAGGAGATATTGAGGGGCCATAGAGTGAATGCATTTATAGGTCAGCAGGAGAAGCTTGAATTGGATGCGGAATTGGACAGGGAGCCAGTGAAGTGACTTAAGGAGAGGAGTAATGTGGGCATGGCGAGGCTGGCGGAAGATTAGTCGAGCAGCGTGGTTTTGTATAGATTGAAGGGGAAGGAGATGGTTCACAGGGAGACCAGCGAGGAATAGGTTGCAGTAATCGAGGCAAGAGGAGATTAAGTAGTGGATAAGCGTTTTGGTAGTGTGTTCAGAGAGGAGGGGGAGGATCTTGCTGATGTTGTAGAGGAAAAAGCGGCAGGTCTTAGCTACAAGCTGGAAATGAGTGGAGAAGGAGAGAGAGGTGTCGAAGATGACCCCTAGATTGCGGGCTGAGGGAACAGGAAGGATATTAAATCCATCCACATGGACAGAGAGGGGGAAGAGTTGGGTGGAAAGATAAGGAGTTCAGTCTTGGTCATGTTCAGTTTCAATCGGCGATGAGACATCCAGGCAGCGATGTCCGAGAGATAGGCAGAGATCTTGGACTGGGTTGCCAGAGAGATATCGGGTGTAGAGAGGTAGATTTGGGAGTCATCAGCATGGAGATGGTATTGAAAGCCATGGGCCTTGGGTATAGAGAGAGAAAAGGAGGGGGCGCCAAGGCCTTGGGTATAGAGAGAGAAAAGGAGGGGGCCCAAGACAGATCCCTGGGCTACACCTACATGGAGTGGGGTAGGGGAAGAGGAGAGGCTGCCAGAGTATACACTGAATGAGTGTTGGGAGAAGTAGGAGGAGAACCAGGATAGTACGGAGTCCTTGAAGCCAAGCGAGGAGAGGGTGGTGAGGAGAAGGTCGTGGTCAATGGTTTCAAAGGCAACAGAAAGGTCAAGAAGGATGAGGATAGAGTAGAGTAGAGGCCCTTAGATTTAGCCAGGAACAGGTCATTGGTGACTTTTGTGAGTGCCGTTTCAGTGGAGTGTAGGGGACGGAAGCCGGATTGTAGTGGGTCCAGGAGGGCCTGGGAGGTGAGGAAGTTGAGGCAGCGACGGTGGACTGCTCGTTCTAATAGTTTGGATATAAAGGGAAGGAGAGAGATGGGTCGATAGTTAGAAGGGCATGAGGGGTCAAGTGAGGGATTTTTGAGGAGGGGTGTGACAACAGCATGTTTGAAGTCAGCGGGGACAGTTGCAGTGGAGAGTGAAAGGTTGAGGATATGAGTGATGGAGGGGGCAATAGTGAGGGAAATGGAACGTAGTAGATAGGTGGAGATAGGGTCTGATGAACATGTGGTGGGTTTGGAGGAGGAAAGAAGAAGTGTGGTTTCTTCTTCTGAGATCGGAGGGAAGGAGGAGAGGGTGGCAGGGGGAGTAAGGATGGGGGAGGAAGATTTGGGAGGAGGGGAGGTAGATGAGGGGGTAGGGAATTGGAGGGTAATTTTGTGGATTTTGTTGTGGAAGTAGTCAGCTAGGGTTTGGGCAGAAAGGGAGGGCGGGATCGGGGGCAGGGAGACCTTGAGGAGAGAATTGAGGGTGTTAAAGAGACGGCGAGGATCAGAGGCAAGGGAATTAGTCAGATGGATGTAGTAATCTTGTTTGGCAAGTGCTAAGGCTGACTGGAAGGAGCCAAGCATGAATTTGAAGTTTAGAAGGTCTTCCGGGGAGCGGGATTTGGACCAGGCTCATTCAGCAGAACGGGTGCAGATGCATAGGTAACGGATTGTGGGTGAAAGCCAGGGTTGGGGAGTAGATCATTTTACAGGACAAAGGGTGGGAGGGGCAAGAGTGTCAAGGGCCGAAAAAAGTGTAGTATTGTATGAGGATAATGCCTCGTCGACGGATTCGGAGGATAAAATGGAGGAAAGAGATGGAGAAATGGTGGAGGAGAGAGTCAGGGGATCAATGTTATGAAGGTTTCTAAATAGGTCGGAGGAGACAGGATGAGGTTGGGACGGCGGGAGCTGAAGAGTGAATGTTAGGAGGTGATGGTCAGATGAGGGAAGGATTGATTTGTGGAAGTTTAAGGGAGAGGAATTGGAGAAGAGTATTAGGTCAAGGCAGTGGCTGTGTAGGTGTGTGGGGGCAGTGGAGCAAGGTTGGAGGTCGAACGAGGAGGTAAGAGCGAGGAACTTTGAGGCATGGGGGTCAGAGGGATTGTCGATGTGAATGTTGAAATCACCAAGAATAAGAGTGGGGGAGGAGGGATTCATAAAGGCAGAAAGTCAGGAATCAAAGTCAGTGAGGAAGGTTGATTTGGAGTTGTCGTGTGGGCGATAAATAACCGCTACTCAGAGGGGAAGTGGTGTGAGGAGGCGAATGGAGTGGACTTCAAAGGAAAGGGAGGAGTGTGATTGGGGTGGCAGGAGGGGTTGGAATTGGCAGGAGGGAGAGAGTAGGAGGCCAATGTCACCACCTCGACCAGTAGATCGAGGTGTATGGGAGAACTGGTAGCCCCCATAGCAGAGAGAGGCAATGGATGCGGTGTCATCTGAGGGGAGCCAGGTCTCGGTCAAGGCAAGAAGGTGAAGGGCATTAGAGATGAAAAGATTGTGAATAAAAGTGTTTTTTTTTTTTAGTGACTGAGCAAGCGTTCCATAAGGCACAAGTAAACGGGAGAGCCGAAAGGGGGAGGAGAGGGATATAGCTAAGGTTGGATAAGTTACGTGTGGATTTCTTATCAGAGTGGCGTGGGGGTCTATTTTTAGGGTAGTACCGAGATTTAAAGGGAGCAGGGTGTGGTGGGTATGTCTGGGTGTGTGTGCTCTCCGAGAGGGACATGTGGGAGGGGAAATGAGGGGTAAATTGATGGTATCAGGTAGGTTGTGTGAGGGATTATTTTGGGGGGTAGGGTTGGAGTTGGTATCTATGGATGAGTGATTGTGGGAAAAATGGGGGAGGGCGGAAGGAGGGAGGAGCGGGATGTGGATGAGATTAGATTGTGTACGTGAGGAACTTTCTTTAGTGTGAGAAGGAAAACGGGGGGGGGGGGCAGGGTTGGGGTTGATATTACCTGATGAGAGAAGGAGAATGAGTATTAGAGAGCAAGGTAAAGTGGAGATAGTATGGCGGAAGCGAGGGTGGGGTTGCCTTAATGAGAGGGGGGCTGGTTGAATGCGGAGGATGGTGTGAAGAAGCTCTAGAGCAGGTGCTAGGCTAGGGGCAGAGTGGAGGGAGAAGTGAGGAAGGAGGGGGGTAGGGGGAGAGGAGGGAGGGTGTTGATAGGAGGGGAGGCAGTTGGGGAGGATGAGGAAGAGAAGGACAATGAGATGTAGGGCCATAGTAGTGGGCAGTGGGTAGCAGTTCTACACAGGCAATGAGTAGCAGTTCAATGGGGCAATGGGTAGCAGTTCAATGGAGCAATGGGTAGCAGTTCAATGGGGCAATGGGTAGCAGATCTACACAGGCAATGGGTAGCAGATCTACACAGGCAATAAGTGGCAGTTCTAAGCAACAATGGGTAGACGTTCTATGCAGAGTGGGTAGCAAGTACCAGGAGGTTGATGGAAGGGAGATCGGTGCCAGCAGTGGGGTGTGAGACGAGCGGAGGGTTGTTTAACGGAATAACCACTAAGAAGGGGCCCTGCCACTTTCCACAAACATACCTCCTCGCATGAAGAAGTAAGATAGGGTCAGGCGGCAAGGGGTAGCGCGCTAAAGCGCCTTGGTCCCCGCATAAGGGCCCTACAGCGTGGGCCCGTCAGGCGTGGGCGCCTGGGAGGCGCTTCCTTTTGAACCTCTGCACAGTGTGCAGGGAGCACGATTCTGTAAAGGGATCCTCTGTGTCTGTCCCATGCCTTCTTGAATTCTGTCACTGTATTTGCCCCCACCACTTCCATCGGGAGGGCAATCCAAGCATCCACCACCCTTTCAGTGAAAAAATATTTCCTGACATTGCCTTTCAATTTTCCACCTTGCAGCTTCATGTTATGCCCTCTAGTTTTACAACTTCCCTGTCTTTGGAAGAGGTTTGTTTGTTCATCATTTCTCTTTTAAGTATTTAAAGGTTTGAATCATATCTCCCCTGTCCCTCCTCTCCTCCAGAGTGAACATATTTAGGTCTTCAAGTCTCTTCTCATAAGACTTCTGACGCAGGCTCCAAATCATTTTGGTCGCCTTCCTCTGAACAGTTTCCAGTCTTTTTACATCTTTTGCAAGATATGATCTTCAAAACTGAACAAAGTATTCCAAGTGAGGCCTCACAAGTGACCTGTACAGTGGCATAAGTACCTCTTCCTTTCTGCTGGTAATCCCTCTTTGTATGCAGCCTAACATCCTCCTGGCTTTTGCCACTGCCTTGTCGCACTATTTTGCCACCTTGAGATCATCAGAGATAATCACACCAAGGTCTTTCTCCTGAAATGTGCACACCAACCTTTCGCCCCCTATCGCGTACATGTTCCTTGGATTTCTGCTACCTAAGTGCATGACACTGCACTTTTTTGCATTAAATCATAATTGCCAAGCATTAGACCATTCTTCCAGCTTTTGTAGATCTTTCCTCATGTAATCCACTCCCTCTGGGGAGTCCACTCTTGCAAATTTTTGTGTCATCTGCAAAAAGACAGACTTTTCCATTCAGTCCTTCAGCAATATCACTCACAAATACATTGAACAGTGCCGGGCCAAAGACCGAACCCTGGGGCACCCCGCTAATCACCTTCTTTTCGTCCGAGTGAGCTCCATGTACCATCACCTTCTGTCGTCTGTCAGTCAAGCAATTTCTAATCCAGTTTACCATCTTGGGACCCATCCCCAAGCTACCGAGCTTGACAAGCCTCCTATGAAGAACAGTATCAAAGGCTTTGCTGAAATCCAGGTAGATGACATCCATCGCATGCCCCTGATCTAGTTCCTTGGTCACCCAGTCAAAGAACATAATCAGATTTGTTTGGCAAGACTGCCCTTCGGTAAAACCATGTTGCCTCGGATCTTGCAACCTGTTGGTTTTGAGAAAGTTCACTATTCACTCTTTCAGGGGCGCCTCCATTACTTTTCCCACCACCGAGGTAAGGCTCACGGGCCTGTAGTTTGACACTTCTTCCCTGTCACCACTTTTGTGCAGAGGTACGACATCAGCCAGTCTTGAGGAACCTCTCCTGTTTCCAAGGATCTGTTGAATACATCCTTTAACAGCCCTGTAAGAACCTCTCTGAGCTCTTTCAGTATCCTGGGATGTATCCCATCCGGTCCCATGGCTTTGTCCACTCTCAGTTTAGTAAGTTGTTCTAACACCTCATCTTCTGTGAATGGTGTGGTATTTACTTCATTCCCATTTTTATATTTGGGAGTCACAGCTGGTCCATCTCCAGGATTTTCTTTAGTAAAAACAGAGCAGAAGTATTTGTTTAGCAATTTCGTTTTTTCAATGTCACTTTCCACGAGTCCTTTCCCAGCACTTCTGAGTCCTGCAATTCCAACTCTGATCTTCTTCCTTTCCCGAATATACCTGAAGAAAGTTTTGTCGCCACCCTTAATATCTTTAGACATATTTTCCTCTGCCTTTGATTTTGCTTTCCTTATTTCTCTTTTTGTCTCCTTGAGTTTGATCCTGTATTCATTTCTGTGTTCTTCTGTTTGCAAGCTTTTAAATTTTGCGAAAGCTGTGTTTTTTGCCTTTGAGCAGCCACTTCTTTGGAAAACCAAATAGGTTTCCTTCTCCTCTTGTTTTTATTTACTTTTCTTACATATTTATCTGTTGCCCCTTTTATTGCCACCTTTAGTTTAGCCCATTGCAATTCCACTTCCCTTATCTCCTTCCACCCCGTCATCTCCTTTAAGTACTCGGCCATTTTATTGCAGTCAGTATTTTTGAAGTTTAGGACTTTGAGCTTGCTATGTTTGGCCTGTCCTTGGCTTTCATCTCAAACCACACTGTGTGATGATCACAGTTGCTCACAGGGGCACTCATGCAGACATTCGACACACTATCACCGTTGGTGAGCACTAAATCCAGCGTTGAGCTTTCCCTGGTCGGTTCCATCACCATTTGTCTAAATAATGCATCTTGGAGAGCATCTACAATTTTTCTGCTTCTTTCCAGATGTGCAGAAGGAGTAATCCAATCTACATCAGGCAGATTAAAGTCACCCAAAATGATCGCTTCCCCCTTTGTGGCTATCTTGGTAATATCTATAATCAATTCGTTATCTATCTCTTCAATTTGAGTCGGGCCAAATGTTCTTATTCTGACTTTGCAATGCACCATCAGTTAATTTGCATATGCCAGAGTTTCTCATGGCATATGAACTGGTATACGATAAAAAAACCAAACCATTATAATTCAGAAGGGGAGTTAAAGTGCATTATGGGAATTGTCACATTGCGGATTGCCTAATAATGAGATGCAAAGCCTGCAAATACACCTCATTATTATGGAAATCATTATGTCTGTCTTTCTCCAATGATCTCTCTCATCTCATAATGCTCAGCAAGGTAGGTGGTCACCAGAAAAGAGGAAGGCTGGCAGTGAGATGGATCGATCCAACAGCAGCAGCTATGGCTGCCACTCTGTCAACAATGAGCCGCCTGACTGAAGACCGAACACAGTCTAGGACAACTATCCAAAGGGTCACCAGACGTTAACACCGAATTTACGGCACTTAACAACAACATTAGGGAAATCAAATAATGCAGCTGCTGCCCACTGTTATTTCCCCCAGGGGACAGCAGGCTGCTAGCACATGGCCGGATGCTCCTGGTGGATTCTTAAAGGAGCCGATCTCACCAGAAAAGGCACAAGGTCAGAGGTCCTCCCCCCCTGGCCACAGCTAACTCCACAGCAAGGAATAACGCAATATGTGATCATCCTCACGAGCTGCGTTATTCAGTTCCCCTGGAGCAGTGAGCCACTATCGTGTGGCTTGAGGCTCCAGGGAACAGCTTTAAAGGAGCTGGTCTCACCAGAAGAGACACATGGTCTGGGGGGGGGGGAGGGTTCTCCTCCCCCTTGCCACAGCGAACATTCAGCACCTCCAGCCCCCCCCCCAAATTCAGATTTAAAATATCCTTCACCTCCAAAGATGCTTCCCCCCCAACCCCAAATCAAGCACTCCCAAAACCCTTCCCCCACCATAGGCCTTTTGTAAATAGCCCAGATGGTCTCACGGGATTCCAGGCAGAGTTACTGCAGGTTTGCGGTTTAATGCAAGATTTTACCACAGCTTTGGAACTAGGCCCCCTCTGTTTATTTATTTATTTAGCAGAGGTTTTATACCACTTTATTATTTAGTCAAAGCGGTTTACCTTGTAACTTCAACTTGGCAACGTAAATAAACAGGACACTGATGACTTGGATTATATACTTTCTTCTGAGGCAACGGAGGGTTAAGTGACTTGCCCAAGGCCACAAGGAGTGCCAACGGGAATTGCTCTCTGGTCTCCTGGTTACCAAGCCAGTGCTCTAACCATCAGGCTGCTCCTCCACTCCTTGATTTGTTCTTATTAAAGCCCTTGATTTGTCTCCTTTCATTCTTGGCAGGCAGTGAAGTTTGTGAATATTTATATATACTGTAGATACAGACTTCTGTGTGGCTATTGCTTGGAAACAGACAACTTGCATGTAAATTGTAGCTCTGCATGCGTGCCACATAATTTCCTCCTGTGAACATGCCTAAAGTCATATACAACTATGTACCAAAAAATATTTTGTAAACTCTGTATAACAACTTGAAAGTAATTCTGGTCTAACGTTAGACTGGCTGTGCTTATAAATCATTTAAGCCTTTGTGAAATACTCATCGGGAAGCTGCGTGGTCTCAGTATTATCGGGCTAACATCGTCAAACCGACTCATCGCCCAAAGAGAAACATCAATGACCACCCTAATGCAGCCCCCTCTCAGATGACATTCTCAAATAGTACTTATATATCAATATTGAAAAATGAAAAAATGCTTAGCTTAAACGTCTTTCCCAATGCTGTCAGGCACTAGGCGTTTCACCAACAAGGTTTCATCAGGGGAGATTGCTAAGCTCTAAAACATAAAAACAGTTCCTTTAGACTTTACTTTCGCAACATAGAAACTTAAACAGCACTTGAAAATGTGAAACAGTATCCATACCTCTACATACGCTGGCGTTCCATTCACATAAATTGCTGAACTGCTGAGCGGTTGTAAAAAACGCCGCGCATGCGTACCTTAAATACGGGGAGCTATCAATGAATGAAAAACTAGTAAACAAGCTGACGTCACACGCAGACCTCCCACTCTATCCGAGCATTAAGACCTGCAGGAGTAACAGTCTGAAGTATGAAGATCCATCGCTGTTCTGCATATAATAAAGTCTGCTCCTTAGTTCGACCTTGCTGTGGTCTTAATATTTGAGTTAAGCAGAAACAGCGCAAATCCTCAAAAGTGTGATGTAGAGACAGGCAGTGCTCGACAATAGGAGCCTCTAATCGCTGACATTTTAATTTGCTTTTGTGTTCACTCATGCGGACCCTGAGCGGTCGATTAGTTTTTCTGACGTATAACAAAGAACAAGGGCATCTTATACAATATACTACGTCTGAAGATCCACAAGAAGTGTTGACACGTAGCTGATAAGTGCGTCCCCTATGGGAAAAACTGGTGCATTCTTGAGTGATAGAATAGATCATACATTCTCCACAACGCTTATGGCCACTAAACTCAGACCCTTCCAAGAAAGAAGGAGATCGTAAGACCGCTGGGCTGAGAATATCTTTAAGGTTCTTTTGACGTTGCCATACACAGCGTGTGCGATATTGTTGCAAACTTGGTATAGTAGATAAAATGTTCTTATGTCGACTCAAACTACGCTATAACCTTGCGCTGTAAGGAGAATAGAAAGTTATGAAATTCACACAGTCGTGTCACTCGTGACGATTGAACGTGGGGATGAAGCAACATATCCCTATTAACAAAGCGTGCCCTAGTATAGGCATCCCTAATGATCTTCCTCGGATATCCCCGCTGATAAAAATTATGTTGCAATCGTGCTGACTGCTGCTTAAATTCTTGCATAGTACTGCAGTTTCTTCGATACCTGATAAATTGTGAAAAAGGCAAGCCGTTTCGTAACTGCACTGGGCGAGCACTTGAATAATGCAAAAAAGTGTTTTTATCAGTTTTTTTACGATACACAGAATTGCACCAACCCGTTCGAGTTTTTTGTACTATGACATCCAAAAACGTAACCTGAGTCTCATGACAGGTCAAAGTAAACTTGATGTTAGGTTCGCAAGAATTCAACCAGTCAAAAAAAAACTTTGTAAAGAGGACCTGGTGCCTTGCCATATGACAAAAATGTTGTCGATATATCGCTTCCAAACTTTCAGAGAATCCTGATAAGGATAATGTCGAATCTACCTATGTTCAAAGCTCTGCATATAAAGATTGGCCACCGAGGGGGCGCATGTGGCCCCCATGGCTACCCCAGAAATCTGATGATAAAGCCGCTGTTCAAAAACAAATTATACAAGGTGAATTCCGCTAATGTGGACAAAAAAGTAAGTAGAGAATCAGACAGATCACCCCGACCTCTAAGAGCTTCCATGACCACTGCATGAGCCTGTACTTGGGGAATTACTGTATAGAAAGATGTCACATCCAAAGATGCCAAAATCACATCTGCAGCATCTGTCAAATACTCGTAATCCTGTAAGATGTTCAAAAAATGAGTAGAGTCCTTAATATATGACGGAATAGAGGCCAACAAAGGTCGTAAATAAGAATCTAAGTACATTGATAAAGGCTCCAGCAAAGAGCCCCGAGTGGACACTATGGGGCGACCTGGGGGCCGCTTCAGATCCTTATGTATTTTAGGAACTAAGTAGAACTTTGACTGGATCGGATCCACAGGATTAAGAAACTGGTACTCTTTTTTTTTTAAATTAACTTAGCTTGAAAAGCTTCCTTAGTCAGCGTATGTATACGATCTTGAAGTGACATTGTGGGGTCCACGGTTAGAATAGTGTAAACCGTCTGATCCCCCAGCTGACGGTATGCTTCTTCACAATATTGCTCCCTACTCCAGATCACTATTGCACCCCCCTTTTTACAACCGCTCAGCAGTTCAGCAATTAATGTGAATGTAACGCCAGCGTATGTAGAGGTATGGATACTGTTTCACATTTTCAAGTGCTGTTTAAGTTTCTATGTTGCGAAAGTAAAGTCTAAAGGAACTGTTTTTATGTTTTAGAGCTTAGCAATCTCCCCTGATGAAACCTTGTTGGTGAAACGCCTAGTGCCTGACAGCGTTGGGAAAGACGTTTAAGCTAAGCATTTTTTCATTTTTCAATATTGATATATAAGTACTATTTGAGAATGTCATCTGAGAGGGGGCTGCATTAGGGTGGTCATTGATGTTTCTCTTTGGGCGATGAGTCGGTTTGACGATGTTAGCCCGATAATACTGAGACCACGCAGCTTCCCGATGAGTATTTCACAAAGGCTTAAATGATTTATAAGCACAGCCAGTCTAACGTTAGACCAGAATTACTTTCAAGTTGTTATACAGAGTTTACAAAATATTTTTTGGTACAAATTACTCTGTGGAAAAAGACAGACTGTGTTAGTTGTGATATACAACTATGTGCCTAATTGCACCACGTCATTTGCAGGCACATACATAAGTGTGACAATGTGCAGGAAGTGTGCAGTGGTTGCGTTTATAGATAAACTACGGTACTTCTTAGGACGTGTGACCTGATAAATGTGGGTGCTGCAGACCTCTCTTGCTACATCTAGAGATGAGGCAGGTGATGTTTGCAAGTGACAAACAATTTGCTTTGAACTCTGGGCATCTATTCTGGCTTTACTCATTTTTTTGTTTCAAACACGAAAGATGGTGTGACTGAGATTAGAGCATTAACCTCTCTTTCAGGACGATGTTTAAATTCTCTTTGCCACCCACTAAGGATAAGCAAAGTATATTCCCCTCAGTTGACCCACCAGTAATTGATTATTTACAGTTACTCTCTCGCACCCCCCTTGGAAGCTTTCATAGACTCCAGGCTCCAGAGGTGTGCTGTATAGTCAAGGGCTTCAACTAAACAGCTTTGCCATTTTTGCTTGAACAACAAAAAAAAAAAAAACCTAAACACAAAATGCAATTTGCTATTGGCTCCTATCTTCATTCTGACTGAGCTGCCTAGTTGCAGGAATACGCTTCTGGTCTTACCGGGCCAGATATTCAGCTGCGGCAGCTAGCACCTGTAACGCGGCCATCCGTCACCACTGAATCCTAACCTGATACTCAATGCTGAAGTTATATCCGGCCACTGGACTTGATGGGTCACCACCAAACCTGGAAGCTGACTGAGTAGTGGCGATATTGAGCCGCTGCCCAGTTAACTTGTATGGGTAAAGTCAGGCCAGCATTTGCCATGCCTTACTTTACCCACATGTTGCAGCTCAGCATCACTGCTGCCCGGTTAGTGACGGGCGCTGTCTCTGCTCCACCCTGGAACGCCCATGACCACCTAACATCATGGTGTGCAGCAGTGCCAGGCATGGATATCTAGTGCCACTAACCGTGTTACTGCCACCAAATATCCTCCCATTGCTTTAATGCTAATATGCATTGTGGTCAATATTTGGCTGCAGCGGTCAGCTACCACCTAACTAAAAGCCAGATATTCAGCCCTCGTATCCAGACAGTGGCCAGCACCGGCACTAACTGTAGAGTGCTGCTTTTTAGTGTCCAAAGAGCAATTAGGACAGCTTTTATCTGACCTAAGTTATTCCGATAACGAGTCATCTAGCAGCGCTGAAAAATCACCACTATATAGATAAATCACTGCTGCGTTCATGGACCATTCTGATACTATCCAGATAGCACCTCTGAATATCCTCAGAGACTGCCTCAACACTATCTGTGTATTCCCATCGAATATCTCCTTCAGCAGCACTTCTCAATGCTGACCCGATTATTTCTAGGGCGGCTTCAGAGTGCACAGTGTTCTGAATTACCATTCATACTGGGAAAATGTCCCTGCTCCAAAGAGCTCGAGTCAAAGCTTACGCACGGAACAATTAGGTCGCTTCTTCATAAAGTGTGCCTGTGTAGGGTCTCTAAATCAGGCTCCCCAAATGTTACGTCACTGTTCTCAATCTACTAGGCTACATTGTCAGCTGTATGTTCAATGTCAGACTGAAGGTACACTGCAAGGGGTGAGTCTGCTACTACGTTAAGCAAACCTTGTCATGGGTTATTGCCTACTATTAATGCTCAAATAGCTAAGCAAATACTGTAGATCAAGGAAATTCATCTAAAACTGCACAAAAGCAGGTCTAATGCTGTTGAATCCATAAATACATTTTTATCGCCTGTCCTAACTCTGCTTTGATTAAATCCAGCTGTAAACATCTACTTCAAGCACATTTTTTGCTGAGAAAAGTCATTCAAGAAATCATTTTTACAGCAAGACTAAAACCGTTCTACAGTAATTTGGGTCCTTATCCTATACCGTTATTACAGGACCCCAGTCTTCTGGAAATGTTTTCACATAAGCATGGCAAGAAGAATCCCAGATAAAGACAGCAGCATGAAAAACCCCAGTGCGAGGAGTGAAAAACACACTGTCAACAGATAATAAAATCACATAGAACAATTGATGAAGTGAAATTCTAAAGCAGTTTATTTTCAATGACTGGCAACAGATACATGGACATGGCCTGGAAAACTGCAAAGATCGTGATACTAGCTGCAGAAGCCCAAGAGGACATTTACATAAATCAAAAAACGTAATAGATACAGGGGTGGCAAAACTCCTTTTTGTCTAGGTAGGGAGGGGCAAGCAAACTGACCACACTGCCCCCCGAACTCCGCAAATGATTTCTTCCTTTGTAGCTACGCCAAGGGGGAGAGTCTGCATCTATCTTAGTTACTTTCACACATATGGGCACGCAAACGACTTCTTATAAAATAGCGACTGGCTCAGAAGCACACATGTTGATTTGATATCATGTATCCTTAATGTAGGTTTGCTCAGTAGCAGAATCTGAAGAGTGTGTGAGTCTAAGTGATCATGCCTACATTGAAAGCACGTTGTATGTCATGTAGTGCCTAAAACCTCTCAGACTAGGTGTCCCCTTCCAAATTACTTTATAGATCTTTCACATAAATCCAAAGTATTTTATTCACAGGGGACAATCCCATACCAACCAATAATATTCCCCCAACCATGGATGCAGAGCACAAATGGGATGTTTCATTTTAAAACTCAACATACAAAAAATCCTATTCAGATTCACGTCGCTAAGGAACACAAAACTCCCTCCACTACCAGACACTTTGCAAAGTAACACAAAACCCTATGAAGGGACCTGCAGAAGCTTACTGTACAATACCAGCAGCAACAACCCTACCTATGAAAAGTCAGCGAGGACCTTCAGATCAAGCTGGACTGCTATAGGGTCTCACAGAGAACTTTCTGTACACGTTCAAGGCTGCTAGAAGTCCGAGCCTGCTGCCTATCTTCCCTAAATTTTGGGGGTGGCATCAGTGGCAGGAATCACTGTACTGCTTCCACCATCTCTGCCTCATCCTTCACAAAAGGGACACCAGTAAATGAGGGAAAATTTGGGAATCCATCTCTGCCGCTTATGCTGACCGTTCCTTCTCCCTCCAAGGCATGTTACTCCTCTCTGTCTGGAAGCTGGAGCGTGACGCAGTGATAAAGGCAGCAAGACCTGGAGCGTGTACTAATGCAGAAACTTTCAGGACAAGACCGTGGGAGCAATTAACATATGGTATGCCAGCTAAGCTACAGCTCTAACCGAGTAGGGTAGACTCCAATTTATCCAGAAGCAACTGTAGCTTGATCCATTGCCAGGACCCACCTGGATCCATGCTTTTAGTGTTTCTATTGGCCCTGCTTAAGGCCAGAGGGGAGGGTTGTGCAGCCTGCGAGTGTGTGCCCTTGATAGGAGAAGGAGGGGAGATTTCATACTTATGCTGCTGGTGCCGACTGTGGGATGGAGCGGGAGAGCAGTGGAGAGTGCTGGTGCCGACTGTGGGATGGAGCGGGAGAGCAGTGGAGAGTGCTGGTGCCGACTGTGGGATGGAGGGGGAGAGCAGTGGAGAGTGCTGGTGCCGACTGTGGGATGGAGCGGGAGAGCAGTGGAGAGTGCTGGTGCCGACTGTGGGATGGAGGGGGAGAGCAGTGGAGAGTGCTGGTGCCGACTGTGGGATGGAGGGGGAGAGCAGTGGAGAGTGCTGGTGCCGACTGTGGGATGGAGGGGGAGAGCAGTGGAGAGTGCTGGTGCCGACTGTGGGATGGAGGGGGAGAGCAGTGGAGAGTGCTGGTGCCGACTGTGGGATGAAGGGGGAGAGCAGTGGAGAGTGCTGGTGAGAGGAGGAGATTTGCATGATGCTTGGGCTGGCCTGGAAGAGTAAAGCAAGAGAGGGAAAAACTTGGGCTTAGTTAGGGCCAGCCCCAGAGTTGGTTCAAGATGTTGGCACCCTAGGCAAACCTTAAGACTTACGCCACACCTGGTTGTCAGAGTCTATTGTTTAACTTTGAATGACCTGCTCTTTGCTGCTTCCCAGAAGATGCCGCCCTTAGCAATCACTTAGTTTGCCTAGTGGTTGGCCCGGCCCTGGGCTTAGTGAGAGTGAGAAAGAGGACTGTTCCTGAGAGGGGGGGGGAGGGGGGAGGGAACTTGGAGACAGAGAGAGGGGACTATGCCTAGCCTTTGGTGGAGGTACATACCTGAAGGGTCTCCTAGGGTATCCAATACCCTTGGCATCAGCCCCTCATATAACAGACAACCTCATCTCAGTCACACAACCAAAAAACATGTAAAAATGCAATGTGTGCCTTCGAGTCAATGCTGACTCTTAGCGACCCAGCAGCTCCTGGGTTTTCTTGGTAGTGTGATCAGAAGTCAATTGCCGGGCCTTTCTTCCGAGGGTTAAGTGACTTGCCCAGGGACACAAGGAGTGCCAGTAGGAATTGAACCCTGGTCTCTTGCTAACCAAGCCAGTGCTCTAACCATTAGGCTAGTACTACACCAAAAAAAAAAAAAAAAAACCTTACCTTATCAAACAAGAGCACAATTAGATACAGAAATGCATGGCCTCCTGCACCTTCACCTATATCTGGTACGGATCCCCTTCTTCTTCAGCGTAGCGCCTACTGTCGAGGGTGCAGCCAGCTGCAAAGGGTTTTATCCCACCAGCATGCGGAGCCTGGACTACTGCCTACAAAGGATGGTGCGAGTCCCCCAGTCCCACCAGCCAGAAGTCCTCATTGTCTTCCTAATCCCAGCTCAATTTCTAACTTTCCACTATCCTCCCACCCAGTGCTCATGTTCCCACTCTCCTATCCTACCCAATCACTAAAGTCTAAGTAATACTCCTGCCCAAGCCCCGAGTCCACACTCACACTTTCAGTATCTAGTTAGTCCGAGTCTGGGTTCTTTTGCTCTCCCACTCAAGTCTTCACTTAAGTCTGAGTGTCTGTTCTCACCTATCTCCATGTCCTCAGTATCTGCCCTCCTGCCTTCTTCCTCAGCATCCATTTATCCCGCCTTTCCTTCTCCTTTCACTAGCATCCATGCTTCTCCCCCTCCCCCACTTCATCTGTTCTCCTCTCCCTTCTGCAGTCCCCGAATATCTGCCAGCATCAGACCCTCTACTTCTCCTTTCCCCGTCTCCCAGCATGTCATCGGCCCACTTTTCCATCCCCTCTTTATCTTGTGGTGGACGCCTTTCTATTCATTCCCTATCACTCTGCGTTCTCCCTCATGAGATACAGGAAGTGTCTGCTCTAGCGTTTCGGACATGCTCACCGAGCCAGCAACCGGTTGAGCAAAGGGAAAGGCTCCTTGCTGCCCTTCCTGCAACTTAAATGAACAAAACGTTGGCCGGGCCAAGCAGTGCACCTCATTCCGATGCCCCTACTGATATCAGCCAGAACTCAATGAGCTGAATGATTTTTGTGTAGTTAATTTTTCTACTGCCCAAAGTTATATTTACAGTGTTGACAACAAATGTAACCATATCCCTGAACAGACATTCTCTAAAAGTACCATAATTGTATCTTTCCTCATCAGTGGTAGCTATATAAATAACACATTCAAACTTCTAGGAAAATTCGGAGTAGCCAACATCTACAGCCTCAATACTGCAGACACAAAATTTGCTTCCACTTTGGAAAGACTATTTGCCAAAGAATATAAGATATACTATACTGACAGCCCGCCCTCCCCCCCCCCCCCCGGAGTAGATCTGAGCCTCATTGCTCACGCCTAGAGAAGAAGCAGTGAATTTCCCAGGACCATCTTCAAGCAACAACTCCACAGCTTATCTGTGTGTTCAGTGAAAGCAAAAAAAAGTTTTCCCCGGTTTGCTACCTTTCAGACATTGCCCCCCGGCTTAGTATTGTTCGAAAAGGTAAAGAAAGTTGCCATGTAGCTGTTCTACTCCCTTCATGATTCTATAGAGCTCTGTGCTATCTCCTTCCAGCCTGAAGAGTCCTAATCTGTTTAGCCTTTCTCGCCACCTCCCCCACCCCCTCATCATTTTGGTGGCGCTCCCCTTCTAATTCTGCTATGTCTTTTGATGTGGTGAACAGAGAAGCATTATGACATTCCTTATTTTATTCTCCATTCCTTCCTAAATAATCCTCGACTCCTCTTTGCTTTGACTCAAATTGCTATTGGGTGGATGATTTCAAATTAAGGATGAGGTATGTCCTAACATTCAGTGCAACCCCTCTTACCGAGTCACTTCACTGGCTCCCTATCCATATGCACATCCAGTTCAAAGTGCTCCATCTTACCTACAAGTGCATTCACTATGCAGCTCCTCACTACCTTTCCTCTCTTATCTCACTCTGTCCCCATCCTCAGGAACTCCGCTCTTCTATCTGTGAACCTCTCTCTGCCACTGCCAACTCCAGACTTTGTTCCAGGCATATGGAGCAGCAAGGAGAAATGAACAAACTACCTGAGTTAGTATGCTGTGCTCCATCTTTGGTGCTATTCAAATCCATTCTAAAAACTCACCTCGTCGAGGCTGCTTCTGGATCCAGATACAAACGTTAACATGAGCTAAGTATCGCTGCACCTCTAGAAATAAATGGATGCAGCAACATTTAGAGCACATTAATGTTTAATGCATGTTCACATGTAGTGCACATGCTCCCAAGACCTCTAGTCACTAAAAGAGTTGTAGGAGTGGGCACACTTTCTATTGGTTCATTTCAGGGAGGAGTCCTTTTCTTCATTTCATTTTTTGGTTTTAGTACATGCTGTTTGAAACAATGGGGCCTGTTTACTAAAGTGCGCTAAGAGCAACGGGGATTTCCATGTACTCATCACGCATGTGTGGCGGTGCAGTAAAAGTCCCAGGCTAAGGCAAAGACTCGGCAGGCTAGAGCAAGACATATCGTGATCGGCCCAGGCATCATTAGCATGGGTGCACTTCCTGCCTCTTCAGTGACTGGCAGCAAGGGCGTAAAGAGTAACTGAATAATGCTGCATCTGCTTTAGAAAGGTAACGTGTCTTTACAGAATAGCTTGACAAACCTCCTACACAAAGCTATACCTTCTGAGGCAGAAGTAACTTTGCATGCTTTTACACCAGTAAGAATTGAGGTTTATGTGCAAATTTTTATAAGACACACAGAAGTTCTGATTCCACCCCTGCTCCATCCGTTCTCAGTTCCTGGGAGCATCTACACATATACTCCATAAAAAGGAGCTGCTATGGTTCCTGAGATCCTACTTTTAAGCTTATATACACTGGGGCCGTTTTATAAGTGAAGATGTAAAATGCCCTTCAACAAGCTAATAAAATTACCTCCAATATTTGCAAATAATGCATGATAAAGAGAAAAGCAAAACCAAAAATAAAACGCTCGCATTTTTGGCAGAATGATTTTGTTTCGTTTTGAAACAAACCAAGCAAGTTTCACTTGGTTTTATATTTTGTTTCAAAAGAAATGCTCATCTCTACAATACTGGCCATGGCCCACCACTGCTGCGGGTTTGTATGTTTGTTTTTCTTACTCTCTTGTTTTAGTCTATTATAGCTCTTTTCATTGTACAAGAGAGACGTTTACATAATAGTAAAATAGAAAGAAAGGTGGCCTAGAAAATGAAAGGTTTTGAAAAATCAGCCTTCTTTTATTGATATGTTTTTTCCTACCACGTTTTCTCAAAATTCATTCCACATGCAATGACCCAGCTTACAGCTCTAGATAAGGGTGAATTGTGAGCCAAATAAAGTATTAGCTATTGCTAAAAAAAGAAAAAAGGAAAAAGAAATGGAGGGTCAAGAAAACAAAGGTGGGGGGCATGTGGTGGAAATGCTCAGCTTGCAACAAATCTTCCTGCTCTTTCGCTCTCACTGCTACTGGTGAACTCCTTTAATCCCAGCCCAGGCAAATTGGATTAATCCAAACCGGCCCCAAAAATGTAGGTTTTGATGCAAGCAGGTTAGAACCTGTTTTAAAACTGTGCAAATATTTTAAGCAAGCCAGCCACTACACCCATCCCATATCCAAACGACTGCTCTCAGGCCATGTACAATAGCCAGAAGCCTTGAATACAGAGCGCACAAGAACATTGCTGCTGCTGCAAACACAACACAACACAACTGAATTTTGACGCTTATGTATGTTATATAACCAAGATGCTCTGTAGAGTGATTTAACTCATAAGGTGTAATTAGGTCTTACTTGCTAACCGCCTTTCCTTGAATCCCTCTAGTCCAGTCCAGGCGCATGGGTTACGCCCCCCAAACAGCAGGTGGAGACCGAGCATGACCAACTCTGCTGATGTCACATACTAAGGGCACTGTGCATCGGGAGGCTAGCCAGTATTGGAGTCACAAAGCAGAATTTAAACCCACATCTGACTCAACCGGTCTAAAGATGATACTAATCACCTGAGGAATGTGACACCTGACCCCTCTCAGGTCATGCCTTCCAGAGGGAATGCTCCTTCAAGAATCCTCCAGTGCTCCAACTCCACAGCTCACTGTGCTTCTCATTAACTGGAGCTTTTTGTCTTTGTCTCCACTTTTTTGTGTGTGTGCTGCTTTGATCATTCTTCATCTTTTGACGATAACTACACTGCACACTTACTAACTCACAATTGGAACAGATATACAGACGAGTGGCTGAAGAAGAAGAACCAAGTGGGTTCTGGATGGAAGGATTCAAGGAAAGGCAATTAGCAGGTAAGGCCTAATTACACCTTCTGTATCATCCCTCCAGTCCAGTCCAGGCACATGAGATGTACCACAGCAGCAGACCTCACTGGGAGAAAGCCGAAAGAAAGGCCCACAACACCAGTGCTCCAAACCACGCCTCTTCCCGGGCCCCCACATCGAGCTGATGGTGTCTCACAAAGGCAGGCAATGAGGACCAGGTGGCTCATTGACTGCCTTCTGAAACAGCCACCAGATCTCTCCTGGGGGATCAGAGTTGCTTCTGCCCAAGACACCGCCTGCGCCTTGGTAGAATGTGCATGCAGCCCAGCACACTGGTCTCTACTTCAAAAGATAGGCTATCGCAATTGCCTCCTTCAGCCAGCATGCAATGGACACCATGGAGGCTGCTGCCCTGTGTCGCACCCTACCAAGTAGGATAAAAGGGCACTCAGACCACTGAAAAAACACCGTTTGCCCTGGTACAGGAGGACCCACCCGGTGTCCAGCAGCCGCAACTGCCAATCCTCCACAGAGCTACCCTCTCCCTGCAGCACAGGCAGAGAGGACAGGCTGATTTACCTAGGGCAAGAAGGAGGATTCCGTTTACAAGACTACCTTCTCTGGGTAGAAGACCAAAACGGGCTCCTGAAAAGACAGAGCCTGCAGCTCCAAGATATGCTGTGCCGAACAAATAGCCACCAAAAATACTGTCTTCAGGGTAAGATCCTTCAAGGATGCCTCCTTCAAAAGATTCAAAATGGCACTCCTATCAGTGCCAACAGTACCAAGTTCAAATCCCATGGTGGGGCCATCTGCCTCCAAGGAAGCCGCACTCGTTTCATGGCACCACAAGAGACATACATTGAATTTTGCCCCGATAGCAGCCTAACACCGTCATCTGAACCCACAATGAGCCCAGCACCAGGCCCTCTCCAGTGCTGCCTGCAGAAAGGCGAAGACATGTGGAATGGAGGTAGAAAGGGCAAAGGCTCCCTTTTTCCCACACCATTCCTCGAACACTCTCCACACTGATATATGACAGCGAAGTAGATCACTTCTGAGCCTTAAGAAGGATCACCATCATTGCAGGTGAGTAGCTCCAGCTGCTTAACCATGCCCTTACAAGAGCCAAGTCATAAGCGAGAATTGAGCCACCTGAGGCATCCGAACCAGACCCTGGACCAAGAGGTCGTTCCTCGCTGGGAGCCACCACAGTGCCCCTGCCTTCAGCCACACTAGGTCCGCAAACCACAGCCTCCATGGCCAATCTGGAGTCACCAGGCTCCTGTGCCACTTGATCCTGTGAAGCACTTGCCCGATCAGAGGCCAGGGTGGAAAGGAATACCGGAGCCCCTCCTGTGGTAATACTTGCACCAGTACATCAAGCCCCCTCTGGTACCAACAAACAAACACAATACCATGTGCTAGATACAAACCCAGTCAGAACCGTGGATAGCAAAGGAAGGAATTCTCTTTATTGATCACAAAAAGCCTATGGCCCGACACAGGCCGTGTTTCATTGCCTTCTTCAGGGGCAGGCTTTATAAACTGTTTAAGCCTCTATGGTGTTCTATTCACCATCGGGGACAGAAAGAAATATTGTTCATAATTTTTCATCCACTGATGAGCTGTGTGTCTTGAGCTTGGTTTTGTGCCAGCCGCCAAGTGAAAGTGCTCAGTGACCCCGTCCGACTGAAATTGAATAAGCAAGCGAGAGCAGGTAACTTCTCCTTTACCTTCATGTTGACCGAAGCTCTAAGTGTTCATCGGGTCCAGGAGTCCATTTGGGCTTGGATTTGCTCATCACAGTGGATGAAAAATTATGAACAATATTTCTTTCTGCCCCCGATGGTGAATAGAACATCATAGAGGCTTAAACAGTTTATAAAGCCTGCCCCTGAAGAAGGCAACGAAACACGGCCTGTGTCGGGCCATAGGCTTTTTGTGATCAAAAAAGAGAATTCCTTCCTTTGCTATCCACGGTTCATCAAGCCCCCTCTGACATGTGCTCACACCACCGGCTGAAAAACCAGCTCACTTTGGCACTGGACATCAAAGCCATCAGGCCCAACACTGGCTGACCCCAGCATTCCACTTTCAACTGAAAAACAGAGTCCAGCAAGGACCAGTCCACCGTATCCACCTGGTACCAGCTCAGGAAGTATGCCTGGATATTCTCCTTTCCGGTCACGTGTGCCATCAAGAGTGCAACAAGATGACCTTCCATCCATTGCAGGAGTGGTGTTACTTCCTCCATCAGCAATGCACTGGCCGTGCCCCCTTGTTGATTGATATAGGCCATTGCCATCACATTGTCCGAGAACACCCACACTGCCTGCCCCTGGATGAGGTGGAAGTGTCTTAATACCAGAAATACCACTCAAAGCTCTAGTTGGTTGATTGACCAGGTCGACTTGTCCTCTGATCAGAGACCCTGGGCAAACTGTGATAGGCAGTGTGCTCTCCAACTGACCAGACTGGCATCGGATGTCACAGTCACCCAAGTGAGACTTTCCAGAGGAAGTCCCACCAGCACAGACAGCAAGGAGAGCCACCACAGAAGACCGAGTAGTACTTCCAGTGGGCAAGACAGACGTTGAGCGAGAGGATCCCTCTGCAGGGACCAATGCAACAGCAGAGAGTGCTGCAAAGGCTGCCTATGTGCTCTTGCCCATGGAATCAGATTGATGGTTGCCGCCATGGAGCCCAAAAGCTGCAGGTAATGCCATGCCAAACTGAGAAACTGCCGGACCTGCTCCCACAACTTTGCCACCCTCTCTGATGGCAGCAAAACCAGAACCTCAGCAAAATTGAACAGCACCCCCAAGTAGGTCAGTCACTGAGAAGACCGCAGATGACTCTTTGAGGTTCGCCACCCAGCCCAGACTCCAAAGGAGCTCCATCACCCATCAAGTGGCCCTTTGGCTCTCTTCGAGGGACTTTACCCTGATCAGCCAATCGTGCAGGTATAGGTGCTTCACTATATCTTTGTGAATCAAGAATGCAGCCATGACTACTATGACCTTCATGAATGGAGGGTTAAGTGGTAGCCAGCCCAAATGTGAAAGCACAGAACTGGAAATGGCCCATGGGGATTGCAAAGCGCAGATATCGCTGGTGTTCCTTACAAATTGGAATGTGGAGGTATGCCTTCATGAAATCTAATGGCATGAGGAACTCTTCCTTTTGCACAGCCACGATCACTGAATGTAACATTTCCATGTGAAAACACAGGCCCTGCAATGCTCCATTGATGGACAAGGTCTAGGATAGGGCAAAAGGAGCCCTCCTTTTTGGGGATGACAAAGTAGATGGCATACAGATTGGACCCGCACAGGTCTTTTGGTACCAGACAAACTATCCCGAGCTGGACCAGCTGGTCTAGTGTCATCTAGACCGCTGCCCGCTTGGCCTGAAACTTACAAAGAGAGACTAGGGAGGCATCGGGTATGGGCCGCACCAACTCCAGTGAGTAACTCTCCCAAATGATGTCTAAGACCCCACTGGTCATGAGTGACCCAGGCCCAAGGAGAGAAGAGGAGATGGAGTCTGCCCCCAATCTGCTCCTCTCCTTGGTCCCCCCTCGCTTCACTGTCACTTCTTAACAGAACCATTTGGCAGCAGGTAGAAGCCCTAGTAATTAGGTCATTCCTTTCTAGGGGGAGATCAAGGCTAGTTAGATTGTGAGCCCTTTGGGGACAGGGAAATGCATACTGTACCTGAATGCAAGTTTGTACCCAAGGCAATGGAGGGTTATGTAGCTTACCCAAGGCCACAAGGAGTGCTAGTGGGATTTGAACATTGGTCTTTCAGGCTCTAGGCTACTGCCTTAACCACTAGGCCACTCAGAGTTGCCCCTGGAGGAAAAAACGGCCACGCTTGTAAGAAGCAAGCCAGATAGCCCTAAATCTCCGAAAGTCCCTAGGCTGGCCCCAAGCACCCCCCCAGACTTAGCCCCCCCCCACAGGCTTGTCCTCCAGGAGGCAAGCACACAGAGCCCTCAGGTCCCTTACCAACCTTTCCAGGGCTTCTGCAAACAGGAGCTTTCCTTTGAAAGGCAGTCTAGTGAGCCTGACTTTGGACGAGACATCCACTGCCCAATTACAGAACCAAAGGCGGCATCAAGTGGTTTCCACAGAAGCCATACTCTTGGAAGACATGCGGACTAGATCATAGAAGGCATCTGCCAGGTAAGCTACACCCGACTCCATAAGAACACAAGATATGCCATACTGGGTCAGACCAAGGTCCATGAAAACCCAGTATTCTGTTTCCAACAGTGGCCAATCTATGTCACAAGTACCTAGCAGTTTCCCCAGAAGACATAGATTCCACAATGCTTGTATTGGGATGAGCAGTGGATTTCCTGGGTCCCCTTTAATAATAGTTTATGGACCTTTCCTCCAGGAACTTGTCCAAACCTTTTTTACGAATTACGAATTCCAGAGTTTGATTACGCATTGAGCAAAAAAAATATTTTCTCTTATTAGTATTAAATAGGTTACACTGTAGTTTAGTTGAATGTCCCCTAGTCTTTCTACATTTTAATGGCATAAACAAATCGATCTACGTTTAATTGTTCCACTCAGTTCATTCATTTATAGACCTCTATCATATCTCCCCTCAGCCATCTCTTTTCCAAGTTGAAGAATCCTAACCTTTTTAGCCTCTCCTCATAGGGGTATCCTTTCATCCCCATTACCATTTTGGTGGCTCTTCTCTGTACCTTTTCTGTTTCTGCTATATCCTTTTTAAGGTATGGCGACCAGAATTGCACACAATAGTCAAGGTGTGGTCGCACCATGGAACAACAGAAACATAATATCCTTTGTTTTATTCTCCATTCCTTTCCTTATTATTATTTGAAGTTTTTATATACCGCCCCTTCCAGAGATCAAGGGTGGTTTACAATTAACATAAGCAAACAACTCTTACATAGAACTTGTGACTGATCTAATATAAACAAGGTGACATAAAACTGAGGAAGGGGGTGTACAAGTTTGATCATTCCTTATTTACAATAATCTAACATATTTACAATGTATGTACAAAAGGTTAGCTTCAGTCAAAAGTAGTTACATGGATGGACGGAAAGTGTTGGATTGGTCTGGTATAAATTTAATTATGTTTGAAGCTGTTATGTTGGGTAGATTATGTTTTTATTTTCTGCATTACTGAAATGTTGTATGAATAGATGACTTTCGTAAGCAATCAAACTTTTTAAGATCTTTTATGGTTCTAAGGTTATCTGGGAGGGCATTCCAGAGAATGGGTGAGAAGTGGGAGAATGTTCTGTTATTTGTCAAATGAGTTGATTTGTGGTAATTTTATGGAACTATTGGGGTATTTTTGTTACATTCTCTTCCGAGTCTTGCAGAAGGATAGGAATGAGGGGGCTATTTCCCTAATGATTTTGAAGATGATGATGAGAATTTTGTATTTTATCCTGCTTAAAACTAGTAACCAATGAAGTTTGTACAATATAAGGGTGATGTGTTCTGTGCTATATCTTAAGAATGGTTTGTGCTGATACATTTTGGACTATTTGGAATTGGTTAATGGTTTGTTTAGGGAGTCCATGTAAGATATTGTTTGCAAAGTCCAGGTGAGGAGTGATCATTGTCGGTCAAGAATGGCCATTATTGAAGTAATCGTAGTTTGTAAAATATGGTTTTGGTGGTAAGTTTATGTGGGTAGTCATTGTTAGATTCTGATCCATTGTAACCCCTAAGTACTTTAAAAATAATGCATGCGGACATAAAAGTTAAAAAGTGTTCGTGGGCGGTAAAGTTTTGGTTCCTTGTTACAAACAGGATTTCAGTTTTGTTGAGGTTAATGTGTAATTTCTGTTGTAGCCAATTTATAGCTTCAATGAGGCATATTGTAAATTGGTGAAAATTGGGATTCATAATGTTTATTGGACGATAACACATTATTTCATCCACATAAATGTGATAGGTTGCATGTATATATTAAATAAAGCAGAGAGCGAAGATCCTTGTGGGATACCCTTTTCTTGGTTGTATGTTTGTTGTCTGATTTGTACTTGCTGGGTACGTTCCAATAGATTGGGATCATTCTTAAATGGTTCCGATCCTTTTATGCCTATCTGCTGCAGTCTTGTGATTAGGGTGTTATGGCCGATATTATCAAATGCTGATGCTATGTCTAAATCAACAACCACAAAGACTTGTTTAGATTTGTTCAGTCCTCTGATGAGATTATCAAAGAAAGTTAGCAGAAACGTCTCTATGTCATGATGTGGTTTAAAGTCATACTGGTGATCAACTATAGGTGCATTTTGCTCAATTAAATTTTGGAGTTGAATCTGTACGGTTTTTTTCCAATCACTTTGGCCATAAAAAGAAGACTGGATATTGGCCTGTATGAGTTAAGATTTTGCTTATCTAATGTTTTATTCTTTAGTAATGATCTGATAGATGCATGTTTTAAGGCTGATTGCATTATACTTAGGCTTAAAGATTCCTAGTATTCTATTTGCTTTCTTGGCCGCCACTGCACACTGGACAGAGGGTTTAACCGTGTTATCCACGATGAAGCCTAAATCTTTTTCCTGGGTGGTGGTTCCTAATGAGGAACTTTGCATCGTGTAACCATAGTTTGGGTTTTTCTTTCTTAGGTGCATAAAACTTTGCACTTGTCCACATTAAATTCCATCTGCCATGTGAACATCCAGTCTTCCAATTTATTAAGGTCCTTTTACAATTTTTCACAATACTCATGTGTTTTAACAACTTTGAATAATTTTGTGTCATCTGCAAATTTGATAACCTCACTCATTATTCCAATTTCCAGGTCATTTATGAATATGTTAAAAAGCAGCGGACCCAGCACAGATCCCTGGGGTACTCCACTATTCACTTTTCTCAATTGGGAAAATTGGCCACTTAGCCCTATCTTCTGCTTTCCATCTTCAACCAGTTTCTGATCCACAATCGTACACTATCATCTATCCCATGACTTTTTAATTTTGCCAATAGTCTCTCATGAGGGGACATTGTCAAAGGCTTTCTGAAAATCCAGATACACTACATTGACTGATCCACCTTTGTCTAACTGCTTATTTACACCTTCAAAAAAATATAAGAGATTAGAAAGACAAGACCTTCCCTGGTTAAAGCCATGTTGGCTGTCTCCCATTAAAACTATGTCTATCTACATTTTGTTTTTAATAATGGTTTCTACGATTTTTCCCAGTACTGATATCAGGCTCACCAGTTTGTAGTTTCCCAGATCACTCCTTTAACCCTTTTTAAAAACTGGCGTTGCATTAGCCATCCTCTAATCTTCAGGTATTATGATTTTAATGATAGTTCACAAATTAGTAATAGTAGGTCTGCAATCTCACATTTCAGTTCTTTCAACACCCTTGGATGTATACCATCTGATCCAGGTGATTTACTACTCTTCAGTTTATCTGTTCAGTTGTAATACATCTTCCCAGTTTATTAATATTTTTCAATTCTTCTGCTCCATCAGCTTTAAAAAAACATTTCAGGCATGGGTAACTTCCCTACATCTTCTTCAGCAAAGACTGAAGCAAAGAATTCATTCAGTCTCAACGCTATGGCCTTGTCCCCATTAAGTGCCCCTTTTACCTCTCTATCATCCAATGGCCCAGTTCACTATCTCACAGGTTTTTTGCTACAAATGTACTTGAAAAAAGGTTTTATTATGTGCTTTCGCTTCCACAGCAAACTTTTTTTCCAAATTTTCTTTGCCTGCCTTATCAATGCCTTGCATCTAACTTGCCAATGCTTATGTTGTTTCCAGTTTTCCTCATTTGGCTCCTTTTTTCATTTCCTGAAAGATGTTTTGGCTACAACAGTTTCTCTGACCTCACCTTTAAACCATGCTGGCAGTTTTTTGGACTTCCTTCCATTTTTTTTAAAGCGTGGAATACAGCTGGTCTGGGATTCCAAGACAGTATTTTAAAAACACCAAGGCTTGATGCAAATCTTTAGCCTTTGCAGATGCTCCTTTCAGTTTTTTCTTAACTGTTTTCCTCATTTTATCTTCCCTTTTGAAAGTTAAGAAAGTAGTACTGTGGATTTCCTTGCCGTCCTTCCTCCATTTATTAAATCAAATGTGATTATGCGATGATCACTATTGGCAAGTGGCCCCAATATCCTTATCTTTTGCACTAGATCTTGCATTCCACTAAGGACTAGGTCCAAGATGGCTTGCCCTCTTGTCGGTTCATGAACCAGCTTCTCCAAGAAGCAGTCATTTATTTCATCTAGAAACTATAATTCCCTAGCATGTCTTGCCTTGACACTGAGCCAGTCGATACCGAGGTAAATGAAATCACCCATTATTATTACTGTGCTGTAAATATTGTTAGCTTCCCCAATTTCTTTGAACATTTCATCATCGATTTGTTCATTCTGGCCAGGCCATCAATAGTATACCCTCACTGCCTTCCTCTTCTTACATGGAATTTCAATCCATAGAGATTCTATAGTGTATTTTGTTTCCTGCAAAACTTTAAAACTTGTGTGACTCAATGTCCTCTCTAAACAGAGTAAATCAAATTGGTGGAAGGGTTGCGTTCTATCATTGTGATATAATTTGTACCCAGATATCACAGCGTCCCACTGGTTGTCCTCCTTCCACCATGTCTTTGAAATACCAATCATATCTAACATCTCATTTAGTGCTATATACTCTAACTATCCTATCTTATTTTTTAGGCTTCAAGCATTTGCAAACAAGCATTTTAGAGGCTGTATTTTATTCATATTAAATCTGATTACTGGTAGGCAGGGATAATTTTGAATCTTTAAGTTCTGTCTGCTCTGTACTTAAGGGCATTTGGGTTACTTTCGTCTATATTGGAACCTCTCTGTAGATATGCCCTAACTTCAGTCTTTTGCTAGTATCCGTCAAGGATACATCCTTCCAAATCATGCACTTTTGGGCAAACTGTTAGCTTTCCCCTATTATCTAATTTAAAAGCTGTTCTCTCCTTTTTAAAGGTTAATGCCAGCAGCCTGGTTCCATCCAGGTTAAGCTGGAGCCTATCCCTTCAGAAAAGCCCTTCCTTTCCCCAGAATGTTGGCTAGTTCCTAACAAATCCAAAACCCTAGTCCTTGTACCATTGTCACACCTATGCATTGAGACTCTGGAGCTCTGTCTGCCTTTTGGGTCCCGCGCATGGAACGGGAAGCATTTCAGAAAATGCTACCCTGGAAGTTTTGGATTTCAACTTCCTACCTAAGTGTCTAAATTTGGCCTCCAGAACCTCCCTACCACACTTTCCTATGTCACTGATACCAACATGTACCAAGACAGCAGACTCCTCCCCAGCACTATCTAAGACCTTGTCTAAGTGGAGCGCGAGGTCTGTCCTCTTCGCATCAGGCAGGCATGTTACCAGGCGAACCTCACGTCCACCAGCCACCCAGCTATCTACATGCCCACTAATCAAATCACCAACTATAACGGCTGTCCTAACCCTTCTCTCATGGGCACATGGCCATGGAGAAACCTCCTCGGTGTAAGAGGGTTTTAAAATCACTTGGAGGACAGGTCCTAGCTACAGGATCACTTCCTGCCACAGCAGGTGCCACAGCAGGGTGATGCTCTGTCACGTGACCTCTCTCCTCCATAGCAACAGGGATGCTGCCAGACTGGAGGTGGGACCTCAGTACTACATCCCTGTAGGTCTTGTCTATGTACCTCTGTGTGTCTCTGTGTCCAGAGATTGGACCCATTCCCTGAGAGCAAAGAGCTCTTTGCACCTAGTGCGCATGTAAGACCCCTCACCAACTGGGAGAAAAATCATACATGTGACACTGAATGCAAAAAAGACTGGAAAGCCCCCATCTCGCTACTAGACTGCTGTCTACATCTTGGTTTTAAGGCTGTATTTATGTATTTAAGTTGTTTACTTACGTAGATTGGCCGGGGATATTTATACTAATAAAACGATATCTAATACATTTAATGGACTCGTTCACCTCAAGATTAATTGATCTCAGGTGCTTAATATATGCTTAATGAGGATAAACAGCTGCACCCGAGAGTGCATATTGGCACCCCCTTCCCTTTAGGAGGTTTAAGAGCCTATAAAGCTACGATTATCCCAAGTTGGCTTGTTTCTAAGGTAAAGGCTTACCAATTTCCTGGGTGACTCACGCAGCCCTGGGTTGATCTGTCACTTGTCTAACACCTATTCAAGACAACTTCACAGATCTTTTGCCTCCTAACTGGAAGGCCTCTTTGTAAAGGTCACTAGAAACAAGTTTATTTCTTCCTACTCAGGACTATTTTACCTGTATGCTAAGCTATGCTCTGATTTAATTTAGCTAGAAACTTTATTTCAGTAACTATTTACTCTAATTTAACTTTCTATGTTTAAGCTATACTCCGATTTGATTGAAATGAAAAGCTCTCTAGAAACAAATTTTAGAGTCTATTTACTCTTAATTTACTTTCTCTGCTAAGATATACTCTGCTTTGATTTAAATATAAAGCTCTCTGGTGGTACTAAGACATAACCGACACAGCAAAAACACTGAAATCTAAAATACACAGATCTAGCAATTTTTAGCCCAAGAATTCCCACTCTCCCCCCACCCCCCTCCACCCCCAAGATTTAGAGTTTATTTCAAAAGATTAACACTCATAGGAGAGATCTATTTCCTTGTAGCAGTCCCTTTTTGTAGTCCCTCAACACTACCAAAAGGGACTCCAGAGCTGCCTCAGATCTAGACCTTGGGTCCTGGAATCTGTGCCCAGTGGAGGCACGCCTTGGCCATATACGCCCCACAGATGGATGTCTGCAGGGGGAACACATTATCCTCGAAGGCCTGCTTAAGCATGGTCTTCAACTTGTGGTCCTGTGTGTCCCGGAGCGCCGCACCACTCCACTGGGATAGTGATTTTCTTGGTGACCCCCATTACCAAGGCAGCTTGAGGAGTTCCCTCAGGGGCAAGAGGGTACATACGTGGCATAATCTGAGCCCTGCGCAGGCTGGATTCAGGCAATTCCCATCCCACTTCTATCATCTGCTTGATAGCCTTGTGAACCAGGAAGAAGTCCTACGGAGAACAAAGCCCCTGCAATAAGAAGTCCTTCAGCGCCAGATTCTCCAATGGTGGTCCCACTGCCATATTAAAGGTGCCCAAAAAACTGGAGATGAGGTCTATCAACTCTTCCTTATGGAAGACACTCATGACCATGGGCTCATAACAAATGGAGTGCTCAGCTGCATCTCCCTCTGGCTCCATCTGTGTACCCTCGGCTGCCTCCCTCAAAGACTGGAACCATGGGGAGGCTGGGTCCTCCAGGGGAACCATCATGGAGGATTCCCACTTCTTCTTCAGTGGGGGAACCTCCCCTAGACCCATCAATACTCTGAGTGACCCTGCCATTTCCCCAGAAGCCACAAGCCCTGGAGCTATGGTCCAATTCATGGCCCTACTCAGGCAGAAAGACCTGTGTAGCAGCAAAACAAACTCAGGGGAAAAGGCCATCCCCAAATCCTGTTCACCTGTTTCTGCTGCCCTGTATTTCTTTTTGGCCTTGGTCTTGCCAGAAATCTTGCCTGCCTCTTTCTTTCCTTTTCCTGCCTCTGTGCAGCTCAAAATAGCTCCCTTTGCTGTCAAAACTGAGCCACACAGGTGAAGGGAAACCTCAGCTGCATCAGAGTCTCACGCCAACCCAGGTAGCATCCCAGGTTGCTGCGTGGCTTGAAGAGCATGCTTTGCCATTTTGCTTTCCTCCAAGAACAAACAGCAGAGCCTGGCAGCCGAAACAGTTCCCTGCCATGCCCCACAAGCTGTGCAAACAGGCTTCATTGACGCCATCAGTTGACACTAGCTCCTGAGTGCCTTGCCTGAAGTACCTGCTCTCTCCACAAAAAGACCGCTGCAGAGGAAAACGCACACCACGGAAGCCCCAATAAAGCACTTCCCTCCCATCCCCCCCCCCCCCCGAGACCGATGCAGTGGCATGGCAGAACACAAACACATACAAACACCGAAGACAGGAGCAGGAAAAGAATAGCGCTGAAGCCCCAGACAGTCACAGGCCAATCGGCAGGAGGGACCCAAGGTTCCCGGGTGTGCACCCCACTCACATGAGGCCATCACTGCTCCTGGGAGATTCACAGCCTGGAGGCAGCCTCTACGGCTCAACTTTTTTTTCTGTTTTTTTTTTTGTTTGTTTGTTTTTTGTTGTTTTGGGGGGGGGTTGTTGTTTTTTTTTTTTTAACTCTAGCGCTGCTTCCAACAGAAATCGCAAAAGGTGACCAACATTCCATGAATGCCTCCAGGCCTAGCCTCCAAAAGAATCCCTACAGCTCAGTTCAGAAGCACAGGGATATCCCCCAATTGCTGGAGACTGAGCAATATTGCTAGCCTCCTGATGGACAGCACCCTTAGTATGTGCTATCAGCCAAGCTGGTCATGCTCCATCTCCACCGGGCATAATCCCTGCGTCTGGATTGACCTGGAGGGATGATATGCAATGTTCCTGCCTTCCTCCCTCTAAAGATGCAAATTTATTAGTGTGCACTCGATTTGTTTGGGCACCTTAAAAATGATACTGCACACACACAACTGACTGTACGTGCATAAACCTACAAATTAACATGCACATGATCAATTTGTGCATGCTAAAAACATGCACAAAACTTGTTTTGTTTTTAAGATAATGTATGAAAAACTGAAAAAAGCAGCCACCTAAAAATCAGGAACATTTGGAAAAATTAAAAAAATAAAATAAAATAAAAAAATGTTTTGACCATGCAGATTCCATAAATACCTCAGTAACCACATAATCCTTACTGCCCTGAATGTGTCTAGTTCCCTGATGTCCTAGAAGTATTTCATGAAACCATAAAGACGGCATATTTATTTATTAATAATATTTATTGTCCGCAACAGCCACAGTTCAATGGGGAGCACAAAAACCATGTTCATAAAATAAAACCAAGCGTAAACCAAGATATACACAGCACCTCACTAGCTACCAAGACATGAACCATATCCGAGCCGTAACAACTAGATTAGTTGGAAGTCGATAAAATACTGTAACTCTGCAGACCAAAGTAAAGGTTCAAATGCTTGGTGAAAGAAACAGGACTTCACATATTTTCTTAAATATTTATAACAGTACCTCAGAGCTCACATCACCCAGCAAGTGCTCCAAAGGTTGAGCTAGCAAGGACAAATGTCTGCGCCCAAGACAAACCCGGGGCATGTTTACTAAGAGTCACAACGACAGGGCACATTAGGGCCACAAAACCTGAGTGTGAACATGCAGCAAGCTTGCACATGGGCACCACTAGCGCCATCCAGCGAGGTGGCATTAAGTGCATTTGTGCCAACAGTGCCAATCACGGTTAGCATGCACCAATTACAACACACCTTTAACATTCACATTCCAACCCCAACCTTCCTTCGTTTCCGCCCATTCAAAATGCTAACCGCTCAATGTGGGATTTTCAGCGCAGGATGTCATATGAAATTTTAGCACAGTACGCTTCCCATGCGCTGAACTCCACACTAGTAAACATGCCACTTGGTGCACTGAAAATGTCCACCAGGATATCAGGGACTTGGCAGGCCTATACATGTACAAAAGAGTGCCGATAAACAGCGAGGCCTCCCCACTGTGTGTGTGATGAGCTAGCATTAGGATTTGAAATTTACTGCATCAAGGAACAGGTAGCGAAGGAGACGCCATCCAGCCAGCTCTCGGTCTGCAACTGCCTCCACAGTGCATACGACATGCAGCATGGAGCCCTAAATGAACAGAACCACAGTAAACAAGGCCCAGTGACCAAAAACTAAATCACAGAGAAAAAAAAAAAAGGCTTCAGTCCATGTTAGGCGTAGCTTCAAAAGGCCATTTCACCCTATGGTCTTAATATGGAGGCATCATGAAACGGCAGGATTTAAACTACTAAATGCTTAACATGGGAACAAATAGGCATAGTTGACCCATCAGCATTATAAGATTCAAGAATATCACTCGACATGGTTCAAAACAGCACCATCAGTTCCGTCTTTCCATAATTCAAAGCTAATTTATTGACCAACATCCATCAATGACTGGCACTTACCCAGCTGATTACTGTTTTGCATGCAATGAGCTACAGGGTAAACTATTTAAGACTAATAAAAGAAAATATTTTTTCACTCAACGTGTAATCAAACTCTGGAATTTGTTACCAGAGGATGTAGTAAAGGCTGTTACTGTAGCTGGGTTTAAAAAAGGTTTGGACAAGTTCCTGGAGGAAAGGTCCATAAACCATTATTAAGAAGGGACCCAGGATATTAATGCTTGACCCAGTACAAGCATTGTGGAACCTGCGTCTTCTGGGGAAACTGCTAGGTACTTATGACCTAGATTGGCCATTGTTGGAAACAAGATACTGGGCTTGATGGACCTTGGTCTGACCCAATATGGCATATCTTATGTTCTTATGTTTTAAAGGTGTTATTAAATGGTAAAATTATTACTGGAACCAAAAACTAGATGTCGCCTGCATGCAAACAATACAATCGCTCCTAGGACTGGACTAATGTAGATGTTAAATAGTGTAGCTGGAACACTAGTAGTTAGGGGGGGAACTAAGAAGAAGCAGAGGTCCAGTGAAGTAAGATGTGATAACAATACATTTGTCTGTCTGTCAGTCTGTAAGGCTTGTTTGCCAAATGTAGTTGAAATATCCGGTAGCACAAGCAGAAGCCAGTATGAAAACCTCCGTGCACATCTCCCCATAGACGGGCCTTCACTTACTAAGCACTGCTTTTGCAGAATTCGATTTTGCATGCTTTCACAACTAACAGTTCATACTGCACACTGCAGACTGATTGTATTCCAAGGTTTGAGAGCCTCAACTACACAGCTGGTAATAGGGAACCATATGACTGCTGGTGTAACTGCACTGGGTCCACTGTGTTCATTTTCTGGGATCTTCTGATTTTAAGCAGAATGTCCGTGGCCCTGTTTGGTTTGTGCTTTTATGCTTTCTACAACTGTCTTCTACATTATTAAACTATGTAAACTGCCTTGCTGGTTGTTCTTAAGGTGATTAATCATTTGTTATAACCTAGACCAATCTAAATATAATTACAGTGATGTCTTGAAGCTGCATCAATAATAATTTCAGATCGGTCAACAAAGTTCTGTAACTTTGTTTTAGCACAAGAGTTTCAATTACTTTCCCAGAAAAGGCAATGAAGAGATTGGGTGGTAACCGACAGGATCAGTAATGGAGAAGACTGCTGTCACAAACTCGGGAAATCTGTTCTCTACCAACTCTAGCCACCTAAACAGCAATCTACTTTGTGTCGCACCTTGCCAAGAAAGTCCAGGGGCTGGCTCGCCAGCAGTCAGAATTGACTCAATGGTTCACACATGCTCTCACCATGGAGATCAAGAGGAACAGTAATACTATCATAGATTGACATTACAGGTGAAACCAGTCAGGTGAACATAGACCCCAAGCATTTAATCTCTTCTGCAGGGCACTCTACAAATTTCAAGGAGACACCGTCAGAAACCCGGGTATCAAAAAGCTGAAGTGTCCAGAACATGGATTATGGGATGAAGAACAGCAAAAGCTCACAGAATTCCAACTTTTCAAAATAAATTGGGGTGCTCAACTCAATCCAAACTACCAAGGCTAATGGGCATTCCCGGAGAGGTCATATTTAAATGCAGAGCGCAATGGGGAGAGAGACCGGCAGGACTTTCAGGACTCATATGAATGTCTCAATCAATTCTGCTTCAGCGCTAATGTAGTGAGCGCAGCAGATCAACCATAGCACTAGTGATTTAGTTAACACATTAAAGCGACAAAAGTAACTTTAGCAGTTTTAAATGCAGAATTTACAAAAATGTTTTAAAACGTAAGGGTTGGGAAATACAATTACGGTGCACAACAGTGTTTAAGGATGTAGGCGTCAAGCTAAAACTGATATAATTATGATGGTCCTATGATTTACCCAAGATTAATTTTTGCTAACTCCTAAGACAGAGCTTCCTAAAATTGTAGAGTTCTCTCACAATGCAGCTTGCTCTTCAGGTCCTTGTTACATGTATTTATTTTAACACCTTTTTCTATACTGCTCTGGTAACAGTCAAAGCAGTTTATAATTAACCAGTAACAGCTGATCAAAGGAATAAGCATTATATAAAACAGATGAATACGAAAAGCTTTACAGAAGTTTAAACAAAGCCAGTCTAGCTAATATTTTAACTTACTGTATGTATAGTGGAGCACTTGTAAATAATTCCAGAACCCTGTACAGCTCATTATGGGGAACAGATGAAGCCTGGACATAATGGGGGTAATTTTATAAAGTACCCCCCCCCCCACACACACACACACAAAATCAGGTTTTATGTCAAAGGGCTTTTATAATATTACGCCATGGGTTACACTCATACAAACACACAAAGTGCCACCTCGTGCACAATCTGCATGTAGATCTGCTTTGGAGTGGAGTTTGGACAGCACAAAGTATGCGTGTAGCTTATAAGAGACAGACCTACGAGCGTCGTTCACCTGCTGCTCAGGGCAGGAGTACATGTATGCAGGTGCCTTTTAGCCACCGGTTCTACAGGATTTGTGCTAGTATTTCATAAAGACATATGAAGCCTGATTCCGGTAGGAGCACGTCCAGGCCAACCAGATGGCCCCATTTGGACCCAATTCTGGACCGTGGGAACAAAATGTTCCTGAAATAGCCAGAATTGGGCCAGAGGACAGCCTGGCATGCTCCTGCCACCTGCGGGGATGTCCTCCCCTGCAGGCACCCCTGACTCCAGCATTCCTGGCCCCCCTTTTCCCTGCCAGTCGACCCAAGGCTGGCTTGTCATGGCTGAATTGGGTGGCGGGGACCACCCCCCCTGCACCCGGCCCTGGCAGGGGATCCCCAACCCCAATCGTGACAAAAGTGCTGCTTATTCCACCATTTAGCATTAGTGCCCATGCAGCTCATCACATGCTAGTGGTTTAGTAAACAGGCTCCTTAATGCATTACTTTCGAGCAAAGGACAAGCTTTCTCCCAAGGAACCTGCAGATGCTTTGGAAAGTCAAGAGGCTAAGGTGAAAAGGCGGCAAAGTGTCAAACCCTGGAAACATATAACTCAGTAAGAGAGAAATTGCAATGGTGCTGTGAAAAAAACAAAAAAAGAACTCTAGATGCTCTACAAGTACTCGGAAAAGAAATTTACACTGAGAATATCACACTTACTCTCTGCATAGGCACCTTGCCTGAAGCAAACAGGGCGGCTAGCAAAGCACCCGACACAAATCTTTGAATTAGGAGCCCAGCCTGTTATAGCAGAAAGACAGAAGCTAAATATGGGTACCCAAAGGTGAGAAATATTTCCTACTGTATTGGGAGCCAGAGGACTGATTAAGAGGAATTACTATGTTCTGTTTCACTGTACAACAGAGCGCATCTGGATGCCCTGCTAGATTTGTTGGTTCGCTGTAAACCATTTTGAATGGTAGAAAGGCAGTTTAAAAATAAGTTTAAAGAAATAAACCACCACCTTAACAAGTTGCCTATACATGTAACATCTTATGAACTCCAGAAGGAGGCTCACTTTGGTACAATAAAAAGTACTGTGCCGAACGTTAGCAGTACATTTGAGAGACTGCGATCATATCCACATACCCTGGGGCTTAGAAGTGAAATTCCTTATTGTATTGGTATGCACAAAACTAAATCGCCAATATCCAAAAACTACAACAAGTGCAAACTAATATCACAAAAATACCAATCACCTGTTGAAATCTCCCAGTATTATTTATTGTTCCCAAAAACTATAAGTACAGGCAGTAATTTTGAAACATTAGCGTTAGAACTACACCATGTTTAGCCTTATTTGAGAGAATGCTCTTGCAATGAGACAGCTTTGTGATATAACAGGTTACGTAGCCCACTCAATATTTGTAATATTTCAATTTATTTGTTTAGCCAATTAACACTATCTGGGTAACGAAGAATAACCATGTATGAAAACAGTTTCTTTGAGTGTCAGACTCTGGTACAGTTGCTTTAGTTCAGTACTTGGGGCAAGCAACCATTGGGTTGGGTGACTGATGCTGGTTCTGTACTTAGGATGGGATTTTGTTTTATATAACTTGGCATTGTTCTTTATGTGAAAAAATAAAGCTTTTATTTTTATATCCATTTAAAATGTTATTAATTACTGCAAAGGATTATAATTAAGAATATGGGGATTATGGGTACCTGATATGGCTCCAGTCTTCACCACCTGCCCGCCTGCCGGCCATCAAAGCTTCCCCCGATCGGAGTAGAGCACCTGAGCAGGAAATCCTCTCGCTCAGAGGCTCCTGCCCAATCGGGGCAGTGGTAGCAATGAAAAAACACGCCCAGCAACACACTTTAAAAGTGGTGCCCCAGCAGGGCGGGCCCGAGCCCAAGGGCCTTGCCAGAGGGCCCTTTGGCGTGACCCTTAGGCACAGCCACAGAAGCAGCCACGAAAGCAAACAACAACCAATGAAACCCACGGATTAAAGCAACAACAGCTATCATCCACCAGTTCACACAGCCAGGCTCAAGCAACTACACAAGAGAAACCATCACCGAACACTGATACCTCCGCCCACCCGAGACAGCGAGAAAAAGGAAAAAGGAGCACCCAACGCCCTAAGAAAATCAACGCAGAAGCCCAACCCAGCCCCAGGACACATGTACACCTATAAACCATGCCAGCCTTCCTAGCCCCAATCTATCTCCTAGCACCATTCCTAACCCTTTATCCCCCCACTACCGACACGCTCCCCAAACACCCCATACCAAGCATCACAACCATCTAAACCACAAACACCAACAAACCCCCCTCTACATGGGGCAACACCCACACCAATCCACACCCCCAGTCCCCCAAACAACAACCCTCTATCACACTAATAAATGCTCATTCAGTCAGAAACAAACACACATGCTCCAAGACTTGATCACAACCAAAAAGATTGACATCCTATGCATAACCGAAACATGGCTAACAGACACCGACACTGTGCTCATGAACCAACTAACACCAAATGGATACAGTCTTCATCACTGCTCTCGAGCCCACACCAGAGGAGGAGCAGCCATCATTGCGAAAGCCAACCTCCATCTCAGAAACCATGCCTCGGAAACAACCAATGAAGCGGACGTATTCACCCTCACCAACAAGCACCTCTCCATATGCCTAATCTACCGAGCACCCACCCTAAGCACCGACCTATCAGGCATATTACAAACACATATCAGAGAGTGCCATCTCCACAAAAGAGCAACTAATCCTTGGAGACTTCAATCTCCCAACACTCCAAGACAAATATGCCGAAGCCTTCATCAATGCCATGGAAGCAATGAACTTGACCCAGATCATACACGAACCAACACACGAAAAAGGGAACACACTTGACCTCATATTCCTGAACTCACAAAACGCCACATCATACAAAAACCCAGAGATCACATGTGTACCATGGTCAGACCACTATCTTATCAACATCTCCCACATCTACCAGCACACCAGAGTCAAAGAAAACAAAAAACATACAAGGAGGTTTAAACCATTCTTCATCAAAGAGAATTTCCTGGCGCAAATACTACCTAAACTCCAAACAAGCTCCACAAATATCGATGACCTAATCCACAACTGGAATACTACGATCTCCTCTGCATCCTATGCAACAGTAAACTGCACCAAAAGCAGACATACCTCAACAAAAGCCCGGTTCACCCCAACCTACGGACACTAAAGACCTGACTCAGAAGAGCAGAGAGAAAATGGAGAAAGACCAAAAAAAGAGGATGATAAAGCAAAATACATGAGTGAACTAGACGCTTACCACACAGAAACCGATAAAGCAAAAAGGACCTACCACTCGAAGATCATAAACACCTCAATAAACAAACCACGTGAGCTCTTCGAGATTGTCAAAAAGCTAACAAAAGCACCCAACCAACTACCAAACATCCCACCAGAACTATTAGCACGCCAATACAAGCAGCTTCAACAACCACAAAATCCACAACTGACTGCAGAGACAACAACCCACCCTACTTCAATAGACACAGACTAGAGCACATTTGAAACAATCACCAAAGAAAAAATAGAATCCACCATCTCCTGCCTAAACTCTACCACCTCTCCACTAGATCCCTGCCCTGCAGAATGGATAAAGAAATCCAAGGAGGACATAGGCACACCCCTAGCCCACATAATTAATGAATCCCTCAGGCAAGGACACATGCCAGATGTCCTCAAAACCTCCATCATCCGCCCAACCCTAAAAAAAACAACTTGGACACCCTTGACCCCGCCTCCTTCAGGCCTATAGCATGTCTTCCATTCACCGCCAAAATCATTGAGAAGATAGTTCAACAACAACTTCAAGACCACCTGGATACCAACAATATACTAGACCCGCAACATGGTTTCCATCCATTCCACGGAGTCGAGACCCTCATGACTTCATTAATGAACACCCTCATCAAGGGCACACAGACCAAGCACTCTGGATATGCTATGATCTTCTTGGACATATCCACAGCCTTTGACACCATCTCCCACAACATCCTCCTATACAGGCTCCAAGAAATTGGCATCAAACACATCATACTTCAGTGGTTCCACTCCTACCTGACCAATAGACAACAACTGATCTGCACAAGCATAGCAACCTTCCCCCCCCCCCTTTCAGCAACACCAAGGAGTACCCCAAGGTTCCACACTATCTGCCATGCTCTTCAAAATCTACCTGCAACCACTCTGCCCAATCATACGTGCTCATAACATCAACTACCACATCTACGCAGATGACAATGCTCTATGGACCAATCACAACCACCAACCCAACAAACAATCACCTATCAGACTGCTTCATAGAAGTCTCCAGCTGGCTACAAAAGAACAACCTATCCATCAACATAAAAAAACAGAAGCCCTCATAGTAACCAAGGACCCAAACTTCACACCACCACCACACCTCGATTTAGAAACCACACAAATACAAATATAACCACACATAAAATACTTAGGAATCATCATAGACCAAGTGCTCACACTCAAGCAACAGATCAAAAAGACTACCGGAATAATATTCCACAAGACAAAAACAGTACAACGCCTCGGGCCTCTCACTGATCCACAGGACTTCAGGACAGTCATGCAAGCTATGACGCTCCCCACCTGGACTACTGCAATATAATCTATCACGGACTACCCACCACCCACACCAACCCACTATGAACTGCCTTAAATACTACAGCAAGAATTATCCAGAAAGCAAACAAACAAGACCACATCACCCCAGTCCTGAGAGAACTGCACATACTCCCTCTCGAAGCAAGAATCAAATACAAAATCAGCCCTACTTATCCACAAAGCCTTCTAACACACACAGACTTCCCAGCTCCGCACTCTACTGCCCCAACCCACCCACAACAGAACAACCAGACAAACCACCAACACCACCCTCACCATCCCCCACGAACGAACTAAATACAATCAACGGACCTGCAACAGAGCCTTTGAACTATACACACCATCCCTCTGGAACTCCCTACCAAGTCAAATCAGAAACAGAGATCCTTCAACATTCAGAAAACAACTAAAAACTATCCTATTCCAGGAATACCTCGGACCAGAAACAAACATCCATCAATGACTAGCCCTCCAGACCCTCTAACGTACCCACAGATCTACCTACTAAGAGACTGATGTCCATTGTTTAAGTTCTTAATGTCTGTCCAGATCATTAATGTTGGCCTCCCCGGTGACAGCCCCTCCACCCTAGAATTGATTACTGTCCCCCCCCCCCCTTTATTTGATGTTGGGTCGCTTTGGGATATAAATACAGTTAGAACATTTATTTATTTATGTATTTATTTATTTATTTATTTACAGTTTCTTTTATACCGCACTATTCTATTCTATTCTATACTATTGTATGTATATTAGCAAATTACATTAAGATAAGCCAAGGTCCATTGAAACCAGAATCCTGCCTCTGATGGTGATATGGTGGGTCATAAGTACCTGGGAGATCCCAAAAAGCAAATCTACTTCTTTATAGCTCGTGTCTAGGGACAAGCTATCCTACAACTTTCCTAGTCTACCCAGATAGTCATTTTTTATGCACTTTTCTCCTGGAACTTGTCCAAACGTCCTTTGCGCTGTGCTATGATTACTTGGCAACTGAACCCACAGTTTAATTGTCAGCTGGGTGAAAAATATTTTCTACAATTTGTTTTCAGTCTGCTGGGTGTTAGTTTCATGGAGTGTCCTTGTGTTTTAGTGTTTGACCTATTGAACCATTACACCCACTTATGATTTTACAAATACTCCTTCTCGGTCATCTCTTTTCCAAGCAGAAGAGCCCTAATCTGCTCAACTTTAAAGTCTTGTGAACCGTCTTTGAACCTTCTCTAGTTCCACTCTATCCTTTTTTGGACGTGAGGTGACCAGAAGTGTACACAAAATACTCAAGGTGTGGATGCATCAGGGACCTTCACAGAGGTGTAATGATATTCTGTTTGATCTCCAACCCTTTCCAAATAATCCCTAACATTCTATTTGATTTTTGGCAGCTGTGGCATGCTGAGCTGAAAATTGGCAACGTATTATACACAATGGGCCTGATACCAACGGGGCATGTCCATCCCATCCGGACGGGCTGGATTAGCACCCGATTTTGATTCTGTGGGAGCTATACATTCTAGCGGAATCAGAATCAGATGCAAAGGGACGTGTCCTGATTCTGGCCCACTGCATATCCGGCCTGCTCCCTGTATAACCCACCCAAGGCTCCTGCATGGAGCCTCGGTGCTGTGATGTCCCATTGCCATGGCACTGAGTCGCCATGTAGGAGCCTCAATCGGCCACAAGCAGTGCAAAATACCCTTTCCCTGCTGCCTGACCCCCAATTGGGCCTGTCAAGACCGAGATCAGATGGTGGGGCTCCCCCTACCCCACACACCTGGTCGGTGCTGGTCCCACCGCGCTGTCCACCAATGTCAGTGGGACCAAGGGAGAGCCCTAGATGTATTTATATTTCAGTAAAGCCTTTGACACTGTTCCTCACAGGTGACTTATAAACAATTGAGCGCCCTAGGGATGGACCCTAAAGTTACTGCTTGGGTTAGAAATTGGTTGGGTGAGAGGCGACAGAGTACAGGCAAATGGAGCTCACTCTGAGGAGAAGGATGTTACTAGTGGTGTGCCCCAGGGATCTGTCCTTGGTCCGATTGTTTTTAACATCTTTGTTAGTGATATAGCGGGAGGGTTGTCGGGTAAGGTTTGCCTCTTTGCAGATGATACCAAAATCTGCAATAAAGTAGACACCCAGGAAGGTGTAGATAACATGAAGAGGGATCTAGCTAAGCTTGAAGAATGGTCTAGAATTTGGCAGCTGGGATTTAATGTTAAAAAATGTAAGGTCATGCATTTGGGCTGCAGCAATCCAAGGGAACAATACAGTATAGTGGGTGAAGTACATTTGTCCACTAAAGAAGAGCGTGGCCTAGGCGTGGTTGTGTCCGATGATCTTAATGTAGCTAAACAGGTAGAAAAGGCGACGGCAAAAGCTAGAAGGATGCTTGGGTGCATACGGAGAGGAATGGCTAGCAGAAAAAAAGGAGGTGATAGTGCCTCTGTATAAGTCTCTGCTGTGACCTCATTTGGAGTATTGTGTGCAATTCTGGAGACTGCACCTTCAAAAGGATATAAACAGGATGGAGTCAGTACAGAGGGTGGCTACTAAAATGGTTAGTGGTCTTCATTATAAAGCCTATGAGGACAGACTTAAGGATCTTAATATGTACACCTTAGAGGAAAGGCGGGATAGAGGTGATATGATTGAGATGTTTAAATACCTCTGTGGCATAAATGTACAGGGGGAAAGCCTCTTTCAATTGAAAGCAAGTTCTGCTACAAGGGGACATGGGATGAGGGAGAAGTGAGATAGATTCAGGAGTGATATGAGGAAATATTTCTTTATGGAAAGAGTGGTGGATCCGTGGAATAGTCTCCCAGTGGAGGTGGTAGAGATGAGGACAGTATCTGAATTTAAAAAAGCATGGGACAAACACAGAGGATCTCTAAAGGAAAAAAGGGGACTGTTGTAATTGTTGATATGGAAGGACAGACTAGACAGGCCATGTGGTCTTTTTCTGTCATCATATTTCTATGTTTCCATGTTATTCCACCTCCAAAGTGGAATAAGTCCGCTGTCTAAGAAGGTAACCCCAGATGTACAGGGCCGGTGACCGTAATTGGCCCTGTATGTCTGGGGTCAGGGCCCCGCCTCCATCCTGCCCTCGCTCCTCCTCTGGCCTTGCCCCTCCCACCCCCCATCCAGAGCTCCCCACACAACGCCAATGTATGTACAAGGAGCCTGGAGTTTGGCATTCACTCCCTGCGAATAGCAGGAGTTGGACGTCGAAACCTGCTATTCACAGATCAGAAGGACCCCCCAATGACTCCAAGGTCTTTTTCTTCAGTGGTTACTCATAAAACAGAGCCCAGCATTATGTACCTGTAGTTGGGATTATTTTCCCCTCGATGCATCACTTTGCACTCATCCACATTAAATCTAACTTGCAATTTCTCACAAGATCTTATGTCAAATCCTCTTGCCGTTTAAATAGCTTTGAATAATTTGGTGCAATCTGCCAAGTTCATCACCTCACCTCTTGCTTCACCAGATGATTTATGAATATGTTAAGCAGCAGAAACCCCAGTACAGATTTATTTTATTTATTTTAGGTTTTTTCTATACCGCGCTCTTTAAAATCAGCTCGGTTTACAGTTAAAGCAAATTTGTACCGTGCAGGCGGCATCTGCATTGTACTTACATGGAACAGGGTTTACAACTTGGCTAGCTCCTTTGAGCATTCCACTAGCGACCATTTTCCTGTGGGGGATGTTTAGTAAAGTGTTTTACCAGGTTGCATAGGGTTTAGCACAAGGTAAGAGTTCCATACTAAAGCACAGCACAGGCCCTGTGCTAAAAATCTCATGCTAGCCAGGCAGCATGCTACTGGATGAGCTAGGGCAGGTCACGGGCAGAACACTGGCATTGATGGTACACTGTGGTTAGCGCAGATGTACTGGGTGTGTGTGCACGTGCACTCAATGCTACCTCAGTGGATGCAGTAATGCGCCCGTGTGCCCATTTGTGCAATGCTGCATCTCTGCAGAACGCTAAATTGCAAAGGGTTAACTAAATTTAGCATGAACCTCATCGAGCTGGGAACTTGTCCCCCCATGTACATTACTGGAGCAGGGTTTAGTAAACATTCCCCTATATGTACAAAACTAGCACATGTGGTATGCACATACTTTAGCCACATGCCCTCCGCACACTCCTCCCTAAGTGCAAACCGCCTTATATTCATGTAGCATCTCTAAGGGGCACACCCCCAACAGTTACTGCACCTTAAAAAAATGGGCCATTAATTTGCCTTGTATGCATAAACCTTCTTATATGTATGTAACTCTACCTGTCCCCTACATAAGTCTTTTAAAATTCATTCTCAAGAAGGCACATTTTAGAAAGAGCTTTTAGATGCTCCCCTGAGATGAACAAGTCAAAAAACATTTGAAATTCTGTGGGAGGGACAGTGAGAAAGTGGACAGGTTTAAATGTCTTCCAAAATCAACCAACAAGTCTCCACTCCAAATGCTAAACATCTCCAGAACATATACAGTAAGTGAACATGCAGGATACAGCTCTAGACAAGTGCAGGGGAAAAGGCGATTTCAGAAACCTGCAAGTGTGATTTTATGTATTTATTTAACACTTACTTTTATACCACTCTTCTACAATTCAGAGCAGTTTACACAGAACAAAAACAAGCCAGAGCAAAATCATGCAGTCTGTTGTTCAGCACATGGAACGGTAAAACATGGTAACAGAATTATGTGCCAGGCATATGGGGATTGAATGATCTAGAGTTGGGAAGAGGGAAATCCTGGGTAAATCTAGGAAGGAGTCCAAGGATGAGTTGTTGCATTGCATGCTGACCTAAGTTTCTGGTACTGGGTGTGCTTTATATCTGTCATGGAAGAGGTAAGTCTTTAATTTCTTCCGGAATGAGCTTAGGTCAGTGCATACCCTAATGTCTGGCGGTAGGGAGTTCCACAGTGTGGGTGCAACAAGAGAGAAGGCCTGATTGCAGGTGGACTGTTTAACTCTGGTCCCTCATGGACATTGGTGGGACTGGCAATATAGACGTGTCTGCGCCAGTATTTCAGAACATGCACATGGACATCTCGCCACACACACATCCAAGCTGGCCATTTTGCAAATGGAAACATGCAGCACTATAGCAGCCTACCAAGAGGTCTTGATATTCACCTGATATCCTTCTATGAGGGAGCAAAAAGTTATAATGGTAAGGGGGAATGCTCCCGTCATCCCTATGGTTGAGAGCTGACCAAAATGAGCACTTTCATATCAAGGAGCAGGTCTAAGTATGGACAGGACCAATATTCCACAGCGGTAGCTAGCGCTGCTAACGTGGCTAGTCGTTGCCGCTGAAGACTAGCTCAGGTATTCAATGCTGGGGCCATATCCAGCCATCACATTGAATATTCGGCGTAGCCGCAGAACCCGGAAGCTAAGTGGGCAGCGGCAATATTGAGCCACTGCCCAGTTATCTTTCGCAGGTAATAATGGAAAGGCGTAAATGTCTTTGAATATCCTCCCCCCCCCCCCCCAACGTGTCTGCTGGTGTGTTTAAACATGTGATACACATGGTTCTTTTTGTTGCCGGCCTCAGCATACCGCCACCCTGCCATACCCGTGTGTGACATGGATGTGATCACGCCAGACACATGCAACTATGGGTCCTTTTAATATGCTCTTTGACATGGATGCTATTTGCACTCATGAATAAGCACTTTCAGATGTGCAAATCACAAATGCAGCTTCTAAAATGACCCCCTTAATGTTTTGGGAAGATGAAATTGCAGTAATTGATTTCTTCTGAGCACAACATTTAAAATTATCTGTAATGTGTCTTCAAAACCAATAAAAAGGTTTCATTTCTAACAATTTTCAAATGTAATTGTATCCACTAAGGGGCCTCTTTTCTAAATCGCTCTACATGTCTGCGTGCGATACGGCACTGGGCAGGGATTCTCAACCCAATCCTCAGACCACACCTAGCCAGTCGAGTTTCCAGGATAGCCACAGTGAATATGCATAAGAGATTTGCACACAGTTTTTAGTAAACATGTCCTTAATACATGCCAAAACCCTGAAATTTTGGCACTTTAGAGTGCAAAATCCCATTTGCTCGTTTTCACAAAATTTTCTTCACATACAAGTTTCTTTAAATTCAAAATTAAAGAGCAGCTGTGATGCAAGGTAGCTCATTAGTTTTGAATTTCATGTCAACAGGACTATGAAAATGCCTCAACCAGATCTAATAAAAAACCGTGTGAAAGATTTCTCCAGAGCAAATCTTCCTATGAAACAGGCTGTTAGCCCCTACAAGGCGGCACAAAACATCTGAACATTTTAAAGTACATTCAGTTCATTTATACCAAGGGCCATTTAACTAATTTTTCTTAAACTCTGGCAGTCTTGGAGGAATTGACTCTCTTAAAACATCTGAAATGAAAGATTTTTGGAAAAAGAACAGAGTAGAAACTGTAATTGAAGATTAAACTGTTCTTCTACCCGTAATGCAGGTTACATGCGTAAGAGCACTTCAGGGTATTAAGAGAAACAAGTCAGAGCCACGTGCCCTCAGACCCTGAATCTCCTGCTTGTATCACATTTCCAGATGCCTTCAGGGGTATTCTTACTTTTGCAAATCAGCTCAGCATTTAGAAAATGTTCTATTTCCCAAATTAACAAAAACTGTTTTGGAAAAATAAAAAAAAAGTGTATAAAATTTGGAAAAAAAAACAATCCTTTTTCTCTCTCTTTTTTTCTTAAACACTTCTGTGAAACACACTGGACAACTTCACTGAAAGATTGTTTTCTGAAAATGGACAGGGAATGCACATTTTTGCTTTTATGCTAATTTTGTGTATTAGCTGCAAAATGACTTATCAGCAAGCTGGGGGGGGTTCCTTTTCTGTATTAGGGGGAAGGATGATGATTGATCAATATTTATGGGTCTTATAGTGTGCATCTCTTGGAGTCATTGGGTAAAGCAATGAACAAGAAAATAAACACCAAAGACTGGTGAAGTAATTATTTACTGGGTAACAGCTGCTGAGCAGAAGTCAATATATAGGCAGCTCAGTGTAGGTATAAAATACTCCTCGTCATTAAGGGGATCGTTCCAGAAAGGGGTGCACTATTTATGAGGTAAATGGCCTCTTACGGAGCAGAGAGAGATCATTGCAGCACGTGAGTAAGGGTAGATCAAGAGTGGGAAGAATAGGGGTAAGGGCACAGCAAGGGAGCACTATATGCAGGAAGAGAGAGAGGAGACAGCTAGAGAATGATGGCGAGGGCACAGAGAGATAAAAAAAAAAAACACAAACAAGCATGGGGAAACAATTGTGAGTGTGCCAAGAGAAGCATGTGTGCATGTTACAGAGAGGGGAGAGAAGAGTAAGGCTGGGAAGAGAGGAGGCGAGTTTAGGCAAAAAGAGAGAGAGAGGGACAGAGATAAGATGAGATCGTAAGATGGAGAGCAAACAGCTTGGAGAGAGGACTGATCAAGAATGAGAAAGAAGAGCATGAGTAGAGGGCGAGAGAGAGGAAGTAAGAATGGAAAAAGAAGGTGGCGTAGGAGATGGATGAAGAATAGAAAGAGGAAAGAACAAGATGGGGAGGATAAGGGGAGGAGAAAGAAGAGAAAGAGATAACTAGATGAGAGAGAGAGAGAGAACATAAAATGGAGAAGAGAAAGAAATTGTCCATTATGTAAGACACATAGTAAACCAATTGCTACAACAAGGAATCATGCCAATGGAGCTCAAAAAAATCCCTCATAAGACCTATACTAAAAAACAAAACACTCAAGAAGGATGACCCATCTTCATACCGACCTATCTCAAGTATACCATTCATAGCCAAGACTATCGAAAAGGCAGTCCAGCAGCAACTACAAGAACACATTGACACCAGAAATGCGCTTGACGACCAACAATATGGCTTCCGCCAATTCCATGGGGTAGAAACCCTTCTACTCGTGCTACTTGATAAACTATAGAAAGGCCTTGAAGACAATAAGAAAATGTTCATACTAATATTCATAGATATAACTGCTGCATTCGATACAGTAAATCATGCGACCCTCATCAACAGACTGGAATCCATAGGAATAAAAGGAACCCCCCTAAAATGGTTCCGATCCTACATATCCAACAGAATGCAGCAGGTACACGTCAATCAAGAAAAATCAAAAGGCATTCCCGCAAACACATGGAATACCTCAAGGCTCAGTGTTGTCCTCCCTATTGTTCAACTTCTACATAAAACCCATCTGTACGATTTTTCAGAAACACAAGATTAATTACCACGTTTATACAGACAACATAATGCTATATACTCAACTGGACACAATCAATCCGAACTATAACCATCTAGAGGAATGCCTCAAGGAAACACAAACCTGGCTACAGCAGAATAATATGTCAATAAACCACAAGAAAACCAAAGTAATGTATATCTCAAAAAAAAAACAGACTTCAACCCTCCCTCAACTGTCACCATGAACAATAACTCATACAGCATCAAAAATGAGATAAAATACCTAGGAGTGGCATTTGACAGAAACCTTAAGATGAAAAAACACCTAAGACTACTGAACAGGGCAATATTCCACAAACTAAGGGTCCTCCAACCTCTACGCAGCATCACTGAACATGCAGATTTCAAAACAGTAGCTCAAGTGCTCATCACACCTCACCTAAACTACTGCAACGCCATTCTCCAAAGGCTACCAAAAAAAACCCTTAACATACTGCAAATGGTGCAAAATGTCACAACCCGGATCATAATGAAGCAACAACTATCCGAACATATGACACCAATACTAATGGAACTACATTGGCTTTCCATTATTGCCCGCATAAGATACAAATTAATAGTAACCACATTCAAACTGATAAACATAGCACCATCTTACCTCTCCACCCTCATCACAACGCAACCCCCTAACAGAAGCAGAGCACACAACCTACTCACCACACATCCGCAATGTCAAAGTTTCCACAAGTAACAGAGCCTTCTCATATATAGCTCCCACACAATGGAATAAGCTACCAAACGCACTGAGAGCAAACAAACAAACGACCTACAGGATTTCAGGAAAAAACTAAAAAAACCATACCTTTTCCAGGAATTCTACAGCATAACATAAATAAAAGCATAAAAAAAAAAATCAAACCCCGCAGCACAACACGAGTACTAAGAACTCACTACTGTATATAACTGTAAATAGTTCACGCTGTATAAATACAACTGTAAACAATCCAAACTGTATAAATTCAAATTCACGAAATGCAGATGTAAATAATTTGAGTCTCGCTCTATGTAACAAAATGTTTGCTGTGCTGAGTGTAATGTAATGTAAACCGCTACTGATCGCAGGAAGAAGCGGTATACAAATGCAACCAAATAAATAAATAGAGAACAGCGACAAGGACAAAATTAAAAAAATAAAGAGGCTGAATCAGAAAATCAAGTCAAATACCAAATACTGGAAACCATTTTATTATATAATAAACATTATTAAGTAGAAAATATCACACTTGTATTGGGGCAAGCAGTGGATTTCCCGGGTACTCTTTAATAATGGTTTATGGACCTTTCCTCCAGAAACTTGTCCACACTTTTTAAACCCAGCTACACTAACAGATTTTACTAGAGCCTCTGGTAACAAATTCCAAGTTTGATTATTTATTTATTTATTATACATTTGTATACCGCTACTTCCAGCGATCAGCAGCGGTTTGATTACAGATTGGAAATTGTCAAATCATGACAGGAAATTTTTGAGGTATAAACACATTGATTAGACAGGAAAGCACAGCACACAGAGAACTATTTTACAGGGAACATGGGCTATGGAGGGTTAAGTGGCTTGCCCAAGACCACAAGGAGCACCTGTGGGACTAGAAACCCCAGTCTTTCCGGCCCAAGATTGCTGTCCTCTAGTGGGATTTGAACCCCCGACCTTCCGGCCCGAAGTACCTTGCCCCAACCACTAGGCCACTCCTCCACTCCACTGATTATGCATTGAATGAAAAAATATTCTCTCTTATTAGTCTTAAATAGGTTACATTGTAGCTTCATTGCATGTCCCCTAGTCTTTCTATATCTGATGGTATAAACAAATCGATCTACTTGTGCCCGTTCCTCTCCATTCATTAAAATTTACAGACCTCTATCATATCTCCCCACAGCCGTCTCTTTTCCAAGTTGAAGAGCCTAACCTTCTTAGCTTTTCCTCATAGCGCTATCTTTCCATCCCCTTTACCATTTTGGTAGTTCTTCTCTGTACCTTTTCTAATTCCGCTAGATCCTTTTTAAGATATGGCGACTAGAATTGCACACAATATTCAAGGTGCTGTTGCACCATGGAATGATACAGAGGCATTATAATATCCTTTGTTTTATTCTCCGTTCCTTTCCTTATGATTCCTAGCATTCTATTTGCTTTCTTGGCAGAGGGTTTCAACATGTTATCCACGATGACGCCTAAATCTTTTCCTGGGTGGTGGTTCCTAATATAGAATCTTGCATCATGTAACCATAGCTTTGGGTTGTTCTTCCCTAGGTGCATAACTTTGCACTTGTCCACATTGGATGTTCAAATGGCATATGAAATTTAGTCTTCCAATTTATCAAGGTCCTCTTGCAATTTCACAAGGCTTTTGGGTTTTAACAACTTTGAATAATTTTGTATCATCTGCAGATTTGATTACCTCACTTGTTATTCCACTTTCCAGGTCATTTATGAATATGTTAAAAAGCAGCAGACCCAGCACAGATCCCTGGGGTACACCACTATTCACCTTTCTCCATTGGGAAAATTGGCCATTTAGCCTACCCTCTTTCTATCTTTTAACCAGTTCCTGATCCACAATAGTACACAGCCTCCTGTCCCATGACTTTAATTTTGCCAAGAGTCATGAGGGATCTTGTCAAAGTCTTTCTAAAACTCGCATAGGGCTAGGTACAGCGCTCAAGTGAGTCACCAGCTCCCTATGCTGTCATCATGAGCCCAAAGCCTCTCCAATATCTAAATGAAATTCAAGTCTAAGATTTTATCCATTCTTGGCGTGGAATACCGAACTGTTCTAACAGTCAGTCAGCACAGTGAGCAAGTGGTTCGGTCACAATGGCACAGACTACTTTAAACAGAGAAATAATTGGGGTGTGCAGGCAGATATATTTTTGTTTGTGTCATGCCATGTTATTTTGTAATTGTGTGGCTATTTTGAAATAAAAGAAGTCAAAAATTCACATCCCTAGAAAGAACCCTGTCACAGCTGCCATCTGGAAATGAAGAAACAGAATTGCCTTTTCCCACTATTACTCTTAGGGGCCCTAATCCAGATCCTTAGGGATGGTCAGTGAGGATCTGGATCAGGCATGGTAAATGTCTCCGATAGCATATTTAGGCATGGTTTCACAGAACTTCTGGTACAAGAATATGGCAAAACAAAAATCTTTGGAGTAAATCTTTAGAGCAAGAGTCAATAGGAGCCAAGACAAAAAGATCCAGTTGGTGTTTTCGTAGAGTTCCAGACCAGACTAAAAACGTTGGGCCAACCAGGAAACAGGAAGATTGCTAGCAATACAAGAGTTAAGAGCAGGCTGACTAGAACCAGCCACCATGAAGATGTGACAGAAGGCAGGCATTTTGTGGAAGAACTAACTCAAAGGTCACTGATTCGAGAACCAGTCTCCGACTGAGAAATCAGGCCAGTTGACTTTTTTTTTTTTATATATATTTGCCTGAAACTTCTAATAACCTTTTAGCTGGGTTTTTCATTTGGGCAGTTGCTACAATTAGAAACATAGAAACATGATGACAGAAAAAGACCACAAGGCCCATCTAGTCTGTCCTTCCATAACAACAACTACAACAGTCCACTTTTTACCTTTAGAGATCCTCTGTGTTGGTCCCATGCTTTTTTGAATTGAGTTACTGTCCTCATCTCTACCACCTCCACTGGGAGACTATTCCACGGATCCACTACTCTTTCCGTAAAGAAATATTTCCGCATATCACTCCTGAATCTATCTCCCTTCACCCTCATCCCATGTCCCCTCGTCGCAGAACTTGCTTTCAATTGAAAGAGGCTCTCTCCCTGAACATTTATGCCACGGAGGTATTTAAACATCTCAATCATATCACCTCTATCCCGCCTTTCCTCTAAGGTGTACATATTAAGATCCTTAAGTCTGTCCTCATATGCTTTATAATGAAGACTACTAATCATCTTAGTAGCAACCCTCTGCACCGACTCCATCCTGTTCACATCCTTTTGAAGGTGCGGTCTCCAGAATTGCACACCATACTCCAAATGAGGTCGCACCAAAGACTTATACAGAGGCATTATCACCTCCTTTTTTCTGCTAGCCATTCCTCTCCGTATGCACCCAAGCATCCTTCTAGCTTTTGCCGTCGCCTTTTCTACCTGTTTAGCTACTTTAAGATCATCGGACACAACTACGCCTAGGTCCCGCTCTTCTTTAGTGGACAAAAGTACTTCACCTCCTATGCTGTATTGCTCCCTTGGATTGCTGCAGCCCAAATGCATGACCTTACATTTTTTAACATTAAATCCCAGCTGCCAAATTCTAGACCATTCTTCAAGCTTAGCTAGATCCCTCCTCATGTTATCTACACCTTCCTGGGTGTCTACTTTATTGCAGATTTTGGTATCATCCGCAAAGAGGCAAACCTTACCCGACAGCCCTTCCCCTATATCACTAACAAAGATGTTAAAAAGAATCGGACCAAGGACAGATCCCTGGGGCACACCACTGGTAACATCCTTCTCCTCAGAGTGAGCTCCATTTACTTGTACTCTTTGTCGCCTCCCACCCAACCAATTTCTAACCCAAGCAGTAACTTTAGGGTCCATCCCTAGGGTGCTCAGTTTGTTTATAAGTCGCCTGTGAGGAACAGTGTCAAAGGCTTTACTGAAATCTAAATACACCACATCTAGAGCTCTCCCTCGGTCCAACTCCCTGGTCACCCAGTCAAAGAAATCAATCAGATTTGTCTGACAAGACCTGCCTCTGGTGAATCCATGCTGCCTCGGATCCTGTAATCCGCTGGACTCCAGAAACCTCACTATTTTCTCTTTCAACAGCGTTTCCATTAATTTACTCACCACTGAAGTTAAACTAACCGGCCTGTAGTTTTCAACCACATCCTTACTTCCGCTTTTGTGTAAAGGCACCACATGAGCCTCTCTCCAGTCCTTTGGCACCACTCCCGACTCCAACGAGGCATTGAAAAGGTCAGTCAGTGGAGTTGCTAGAACGTCCCCAAGTTCCCTCAGTATTCTAGGGTGTATCCCATCCGGTCCCATCGCTTTGTCTACTTTAAGTTGAGCTAGTTTCTCACGAACACAGTCTTCTGAAAATTGTTCAAGATGTCCCTCGCTTTTGTTCTTATTTGTGGGTGTTTTCTGAGGTCCTGCTCCTGGTTCTTCATCTGTGAACACAGAACAAAAATATTTGTTAAGCAATTCTGCTTTATCCTTATCAGCTTCTACATATTCCCCCCCTGTACCCTTGAGTCTGACAATACCACTTTTGCCCTTCCTCTTCTCACTAATATATCTGAAAAATGTCTTATCTCCCCATTTTATTGCATTGGCTATTTCCTCCTCCTTTTGAATCTTTGCCTTCTTGACTACTTTGCTAGCTTCTCTAAGTTTTTCCAAATACAGATGCCTGTCTTCCTTTCTCTGTGATCTCTTGTATTTCATGAAGGCCTCCCTCTTTTTCTTCACTTTTTCAGCTACTTCCTTCGAAAACCATAGCGGTCTCCTGTTCCTTTTGCCTTTATTTACCATTTTAACAAAAAGGTTGGTTGCCTTTAAAATACCCCCTTTCAGTTTTGCCCACTGTTGTTCTACATCCCCCAGCTGTTCCCATCCCACTAATGACTCCCTGAGGTATTGGCCCATCTTCGCAAAGTTAGTCTTCCTAAAGTCTAAGATCTTCACCTTGGAATGGATTCTAACAGCCCTAGTCCTAATACTGAACCACACCATCTGGTGATCACTGGATGCAAAATGATCTCCCACTACAACATCAGAAACACTTTCACCATTGGTAAGCACCAAGTCCAGTATGGCCCCTTGAAAAGAAAATGTATAAAAATAAAATGAAACAAAATGAAAAATTCATTAAAATGAAACAAACCTGCAAACACAGGAAACTAAACAAAATGAAGGGGTGTGTAAACTAAAGGTTAACGTACATTAGTGAAATTAACACATGGTAAGTGCTACTACACCCAGAGAAATAAAAGGATTCTGGACACTTAACAAGTATTAACTTTAACGCATGATAAATCCTTCAGTAAACCTGCTCCAAAATGTTTTGTGCTCTTCAACAGTAAATTCAAGAAAAGTCCTAGAAAGTCTTATGAGCCAGCCCAGTTTCATAGCTAAGTAAATTAAATCACTCAACCAAGATTAAAATATATTGCCTAAAAATACAAAAGGTTTTACATATCTAGTAAATATTTTTCACTTGTAGTTTTTAAATGCAATAGCACAATCAAAAATAGTTATGCTTATTCCCCCCCCCCCCGCCCCCCATTACATTCAAAGGACATTATGGACACTGCTAAATATTTGCAAGATACCATAACTCCTTAATAGCCTTGCATAGTATATTATCTTATTAAAACATGATTTATATTTTTTTTAATTTCAAAGCACAAACTATAGTAAAACCCTCACTTTCATGCACAGAGTAGATGAACTAAGCATTTCTCCTGTAATCGCCCCAAAATGAAGCAAAGCCCTTCTGTAGACTGCCACACAGACTTATGAAATAAAGCGTTTGCTGTAGCATATGAACTGCACAGAGACACATAGCTTGAAATTAGCAATGGGAAAGGTCACAAGAAAGTAATAATACCCCCTCACTGAGGTGCACGTGCCTCTTTGGAAACGTCAGGCCTGCCCACTCTTAAGAGAAACTGGGCATCAACCGCAAACATTTTAAAACATGCGCCTGGCACTTTCTGATTGCTGATCTCATACTGGCCACAAGTTTTAAAAATTCTTGCAGCGTCGATAGGGCTGGATTTGGATTTTGGTGCCTACAGACCCCATAGTTTAGAGAGCCAGAAGAGGAGTAGGGGACAGCCAGAGTGCACAGTTGTGCTCCTTTGAAGTCACAATAGCACATGCATATGGGTCTAAAGTAAGCTCCTCTTTGGCCTGGTTATTTGGTGCTTTCAAAATCTGCTCTAAATCTGGGCCAGAGTACTGGCACGGATCTGCTGGTGGCCAAAGAAGACTGTGAAAAGTCCAAGGGCACTGGTAGAGCTCATCCTACCAGCAACTGAAGAATGCAGGAGCTCTCTGGGGCTACCAATAGACCCAGTCCGGCAAGCAGCCCAAAACAGGAGGAGACCTGGGGCTTCCATGATAAGGAGAGGAGAGAGAAGATACAGTAGGAGTGAGGAGGTGGAGAATAGGGGGAAGCTGAGGGGCTATGGTTAATAAAAAGAAGGGGCTGGCTGCACTGGGATAGAGAGTGTAGGCAAAGAGTCCAGAGTAGAGGTGGGGGGTGGGGGGATGGAATAAGATGTGGGGGATTAAGTGCAGGGGATAAATGGAGGGGGACGCTGGGCAAAGGATGAGGGAAGAGGGTGAAGGGTATGCTGCGTCAGGCGGTGAAGGGAGGAGGAGGAGGAGGAGGAGGAGAAGTGCTACCAGTAGGAGGGGGGGGGGGCAGAAGACCAGAGATTTGCTGAGGGCGTGAAACACCTTTGCCCTGGCTCTGCCTCTAAGGTTGTCTCCGTTATTCCTAATATCGGATCATTTCCTATTCTTTGTCTCTTATGTTTACATGGTTTACAGTTTATTGCAGTTTTCATACACCACAATCACAGCTTATTAGGGCAGTTTACAATGAAAATTAAGAGAGACAGAAAGATATGAAGAGAGGAAAATAAAGACAAGACAAGAGGGAATAGAAAAGGTAAGCAGTACATGCAGCACTGACTCTGGACAAGTCCCTTTATCCCAAACTGCAAGTAAAAATATTGCTTCTTTCCCCCTCCCCCTTTCGAAAACTCACATGCAGTTCAGGTCCCCAATACGTACTGGCCGATCAGTAATCCCAGGAGTGACCGACTGTATTTTCTGAAAACTTAAAAGCGGTGCCATAATTTATAGCGATTATAGATCTGAAATCTGGATAATCCAAATCAAAGTAGGGCAGGTAGCAAATGGATTTGGATAAGTCATCGTGCCTTCACTCCAGTCTACATAGTCACTCAGTTCAGTATTTTATCCGATTTCACAAATTCACATTGGTATAGCCAGTGTATGGACTAACCTACTCAAACACTTCAAATCTAAACAGTTATAACACTGCCGTTTGAGCTACATCATTTTGGAATTATCTTACCCAAAACAAATCAGCCTCAGATTCTTGAAGTAAAATTTATTTTCATGATTTGACCCTGGATTACTGTCGAGTCAGAATTGCGTGTGACTTGTACAAACATATCAGACACTGGTTGAGTTGGCTGTGAGGGATTCTGATAGTTCATCTGGATTAGATTTAATCACAGGAGGGACTATTCAAAGTATTTTAGCAGGTTTACTATCTGGCTAAAAACAGGCTGAACCCAATATTCAGTGGTACTGATTGCATTAAAAAATGCCAGTTAAAACCGGGGAGGTCTGAAGGCGGATTGGGCGGTGCTAATCACTATCCAGTTAGGAGCAACATTCAGGCGCAAACTGGGCAGCTTAACTGGTTCAAATTCGGTGATCCGATTAGTGGTCCTAACGTTAACTGGATTTCGCTATCCAGTTAGCCGTAACTAGACAGCGATGCTGCTGTCCAGTGACCCCAGACATTGAGCACTGGAAACCAGATAAATTCTGGTGCCGAATTTCCACATTTAAATAGTGCAGCAGTGGCTAAGCATTTTAAATAGTCTACCTGCTGCCACCCCAGATTCTGAATAAAAGAGCTGAATAATAGACTAAGATATGAACTTGTTTCTTCCTCAGCTTGGAAACCAGACAGCTGCGGGGGGATATGATAGAGGCTATCAAATAATGAGTGGAGTGGAGCTAGTAAACACAAATCGGTTGTTTATTTTTTCAAAGACTAGGGGGGTGGGGTACACAATGAAGCTACAAAGTAGTACATTTAAGACTAAATCAAAGAAAACTCTCTTTTTTTACTTAATGTATAATTGAATTCTGGAATTCACTACCCGAGAATGTGGTAAAATCTGTTAGCATAACTGGATTTAAAAAAGTGTTTGGACAAGTTCCTAGAGGAAAAGTACATAAACCATTATTAAGGTGGACTTGGGGAAATCTCTTGCTCGCCCCTGGCATGAGCAGCATGAAATCAGTCTCTCTTTTGGGATCCTGCCAGGTACTTATGACATGGATTAACCACTGCTGGGAACAGGACACTGGACTTAATGGTCTTTTGGTCAGATCTTATATTCTCATGTTTGAATTTGCCCAAAAAGATACGACCTTCCTCATCCTGGGTACAGTTGTGGTCTTCACTTCTAACCAACTGAAAATGCAAGAGATAACTGGGGAATCCCTCATGACTTCCAGATGTGACACTTATGAGGAATGTAGAAAACAAATGAAAATTTCTTCAATTCAGAAGAAAATTTTTCGACTCCACTGCAGCTGTTCATGCACTACCCTATTCCCCCGTCTTGATAAGAGCAATGTTTCAAACTTAGGGCATGTTTACTAAGACTCATGCTAGTAATGTGGGTTCAGGCCACATTATGAGTCTGGGGCACCCCACTAGATATAGGGGGGTAGGGACAGCCATCCCCCTGAATTTAATGCGGCTCGACATGTTAATACCGCTGCTGGGAGCAACTACTACCACCCATTGTATGGGCTTTCAAGATGCCACGGTAGGAACACCCGCACCCTGCCCAGGTAGCATTGTTTTTTTTAGCGCACGGCCCTATACCATTTAGTGCAGTGCCAAAAACACAGGTTACCCCGCTCTACCCGGGTAGCACACTTTAGTAAACATGCCTCTTAGAGTCTGACTTCTGCTGCGTGTGGTCATGCCTCTAATTTTCATCAGTACAACTGAAAGCCACCTTAGACGTCAGTCAGTCTCTTCATCACATCACATCTCTGTTTTAATCATTCCGGGCTCATTATTCAGCAGCCGCGGCTAGCTGTTCTAACACGGCTATCCATCGCCACTGAAGATAAGACCTGGATATCCAATGTCAGGGCCATATCCAGCCACTGACATTGAATGTCTGGGTTGGCCGGATAGCGATGAAGCTAAATGGGCATGGAGATACTCAGTCGCTTTAGCAGCATCAGTCAGGCCAGTTGCTAATGCATTAACTTCACTGCATTGCGATAACTGGGCAGTGGCTCAATATTGCTGCTGCCCAGTTATCACCAGGTGCTACCCCCATCCCAGTACCGTAATGCCCCACTGAACTGGAGGGTTCGGAGACAGCACTCACGAGTCTTCAGTGGCATTAATCATGCTACCGCCACTGAACATCCCAGGGAATGCAATTAACACGGTTCGTAGGCCTGTTAACCACATTCATCGCTTTCATATATTTTTAAACATGAAGGGGGATATTCAATTTCTCTATGAAATAGCACGCCATCTTTAGATTATGAATTACTCAGCAAGAGAAGTGCTGTTTGCGCATATATTATATGTGATTCCAACTAGAATGTTTGTTTGGCCAAGGCAGATATATAATCAAGATCTAAATTGGAGTCTATCAAGGCTGGCCCCAGTTAGTCCAAGGTGTTGGCACTCTAGACAAACCTTAAGCTTTATACTCCGTCCCCCCCCCCCCAATCGGTACAATCTATTGTTTAGCTTTGAATTCCCTGCTCTTTGCCACTGCCGGTAGTTAACACCCTAGGCAATGATTTAATTTGCATAATGGTTGGGACAGCCCTGGAGTCTATTCAACTTTATCACCTAGTGTTCCAAAAATGAGAAGTTACATTGGCAGGAAGGTACTAGAAATGCAGATGAAGGGGGAACTCTCAAAGGAAAAAGCAAAAAAGCTTGATACTATTGACCAGGATGTTGAGGTGAAAGGGTTAAGGAAAAGAACTGCGTTTGAGTGTAGAACCATGGATCCCACACGAGTGGGAAACATAGGGAAAAAAGTCTTCTTGAAAGAATTAAAAATTGTGTATATTAGTTATTTTCAACCGCCTTCTTTTTAAATATCCAGCTTAATAATGATAGAAGATCCATCCATTGATTTCTGTTTCATGAAAGCATTCAGGAAGGCAAGTCACTGGTCTTTTCATCTGTGTGAAATAAATTCTTAGGATCACTGTCGCCTTAGCCTAGTGTTTGAGTTGCTAATATTACCGAGACCCATTGAATCAGAGTGCACAAATGGGTAAAGATCCGTGACAGAAAAGATTAAGCTGGAAGCCGGATGGTGTTAAAGAAAATAAAAAGGGTACACCCAGGCATCTCAGCACGAGCAGCACCCTTGATGTCATTTGACAGAAATAACTCATTAGATCCAGAAAGAAATTCCATCATTTATTAGTAGCAACAAGTGCAGACTGCATACAGTTATAAGAAGGGGCTGCCGCATGCAAGCGAATCTCTCTAAATATACCATAGTGAAGAGAGGAAAAATGACAAACCTGGCCACTTTTAGGAACATGCTACAGAAACAGAAAACTTAAAATATCATTTCCAGAGTTTAACTCTTCCCAAAATATTATTCTGCAACATTCTAGTTCCATCAGATCTCTACTTTTTTCTGGTTTCTTTCATATCTGCATAATTCTACCTGCTTAGCTGCAGAATATCACATTATTAATGACAGAGTCTATCGCTTAGTGAATTCTAACAAGGCAAGAACTGCATAGATTGGAGGTCAAACTGTCCCAACACCAAAAGAGATTTATTTTTTTTAAGGTCATCAGAACCATACAAGGGAGATGTAAAGGCAGTTTAATGTTGTGTGTACCATAGCAATCGAGAGAGATGAACGAGAAGAGTCCATCATTCCCTTAAAAAACAGAAGCCCTACCAGCAACTTCTCATTCTCTAGTCTCTCAGACCTTCTTGGGACTAACCTATGCTTTGCATATAGCAAAACAGGACTAAACAGCCCAGGCACAGTTCCAGTACTGGACATCAAGTGTAATGAAACACCTTGCTTAGGGTCATGACGGGGTGACCTATATTCGCATGTCAAAAGGGACAGGATGGCCAGATCCGCTTTCATTCTTCTTGCTTCTGTGGTCTCGTGGCTCCAGTTCTTTAGGGTCACCACACAAGTCCATGTTAGTTTTGTATTTGATGTTTTGACTGCATTTTGGAAATTTCTCACCAAGCCGGCCTTCGAAATAAGAGATGAAATAGCAGACCTGACCCACCTGTTCCTTATAAACTGAAACCAGGTCACCCTAGATGGAAACCAGCCACATATGAGCCCCTTGCAGGATACTGGCCTTCAGTTCAGTGTCTGAATAAGAGCAACTGGCCACCACTGACAACCTAAGACCTTCCTTCTACCTTTACTTAAGACGTTCTGGAACAGTCTAATAAAAGGTTCCAGGTATATTTCAATGCGCGTTTGTTTGGGGGGTTTTTTTACAGGAAAAACTGCAGGGACAAAAACTAGCTGATTTTTTTCCCTCCTGGAGCAGAAGTTTGAAACATCTGGTGCTCTGACTCTTAAAACAGAGTCAAGTATTTCATGTGTCTCATATTGCACTTCAACTTCAAACAGGGAACAGAAGTGCTAGGAACCATTTATGATTAAATAAGTCACAGAGCCTCGCAGAAAAGATGGCGAGGACTCGTAACTTCAGTCAGATAAAGCAGGCAGACATGCAGGGTTTTCATTCACCATTACGACACAGGAAACAAACATTCAAAATGTTACGGCAATTACATTTCATATTGCACTAGGCTCAGGTGGGGCACCACTCCTGAAGGGGGAACCTTAAGGAGTGGCCACCTTCGGGAGATCTTTTGAGATGGACCAGAGCCTGGGACTGTGCTGGTTATTTAGGGTTGGAGGGTGGACGTTGCGTACTGCCAGGGCCATAAGCAAGGGTTGTGCCTGAGGTGCAGCCACAAAGGTGAATGCCAAAATCCTCACTAGACTTCCAGGAAGCTCCAAAAGAGTGAGAGTTACTGAATGTGGCTGGGTGAAGGGCGATGCCAGATTTGTAAGTCGCACAGGATGCATGTCTGGCTTCGTACGGTCCTGCATAATGCTATGAGTGGATTTATTCTTATTGGTTTTTGAGGTTATTTATAATCTGATTTTATCTGGCTCAATATTTGGCTGCTGTGGGCGGAGGGGTGTTTAATATGTCGTCTGTAGTGGCCAAATTTTAAAAATCTATATTTAGTGCCAGTATCTGAATAGCGGCCGGCACCAAATATAGTCATCCCTAGACTGGATACAGACTCTCTGGGCAACGCCCGGACAGCTCACGCTATATCAACTGTGCTGGGGCAGTCAGGAATGATTTTCAGTAGCGCTATCCTAATAGACACTTATCCCAATAGCAAGGATAAGCTGCCCTCCGGAGAAGTGCTTTTAGATATCAGGCCCACTGTCATTATATCCATTATTGTAATCTGTCTTATCCCTTAGTGAGAGTAGGGGATGAGATTATGGTTAGCTTGTTAATTGTATGCATATATATTTTATGCAATTTGTGTTTAAAATGTTTTTAGCCACTTCAGGCCCCATCCAGGGAACGGAGTAAGAAATGGCGAGAATTTAGAAGAAAATAAAAATGACAATGCTTCCAGTGGAAAACACGGAACCCTCTTCCTTCGTTCCTCATTTTTTGACACTATCAGACATTTTTCTGAGTCAGAAAAAAAGGTTTTAGTTATATCTTTCAGCGCCTGTGAAGCACAAAGTTCACTCTCACGTGTACAGTATGCAGATGAAATTATGCTCTATGCATCCTTCAATACAACAAAACCTATATATAATGTAACAGACTGCTTCAAGGATATTGCTCACTGGCTAACAGATCATGGCCTATCAATAAAACTATTAAAAAAATAAAAATAAAATCCAGAAGAAGTACTGCACATCAGTGGTAAAACATTCATCCCACCAACAATGCTATGAGTTAATGCAAATGAGCTAAAAGTTAGATACTTAGGAATAACTCTAGACCAAATATTAAACCTAAACACACATATCGAGAAAACCATCAAGACAATATACCACAAAATGTGATGCCTGCAACACCTACGCTCATTATGTGAGCCACATGATTTACATTTAGTATTTCAGGTGATAGTTTTCCCACATTTTGACTATGGCAACATTATATACTGTGGACTACCAAAATGTACTCTCCATCCTTTACAAATGGCACAACCTACAGCGGCTCATATCATCCAAGAAGCATCAAGATTTGAGCACATTACACCAGTACTGAAAGCGTAGTTACTCATCTGTAGCAGGTGTTCTCCATGAACAGCAGGAATAAGTCCTCACATATGGATGACATCACTGATGGAGCCCAGCTCTCCAGCTTCCAAAGGAAGCTTTTGGGAGGTATGCCACGCATGCGTGCCTGCTTTCCCATGGTACCATATTCTCCAATATGATCACAAAGCAGGAGCCAAAGGGAACTCCCCAGGAAGGTGGGAGGGTTGTGGGGACTTATTCCTGCTATTCATGGAGAACACCTGTGTGGTATACTGTGGCTCAGCAATGACACAAGGCTCTACAGCCAGTAGGAGGTTTAAAGAAACTATTTTCAGGATAAACACCCAAGCAAACTATTCTAGCCCTTCTTGGGCCTGCAATACAGTTGGGGTTACAGACAGACTATTGCCCCAGGCTTTCCTCAGCTGTAACAGTTCCTTTAAGTCTTAGCAACAATGGTATGCTGGGTGAGAACACGCTGTTTGAGCACAGGCAGTTCTCAGGTAAGAACACAAACTGCTTCTTCCCCAAAGTTCCTTCACTCTAGGGCACGATTCAGTAGTGGTCTTTCAGACTTTAGAAGCAGGGCAGCATATCCACAGATAAAGTAAACCGCAGCTCTCTATAGCATGAGTCCTCAAACTGGGTAGAAGTCTAACAGCAAGGCTGAAGGCAGAGCAACAAACTTAAACCACAGTTCCTACCTTCTCAGCAATCTCTCTTCAAAGGTAAGTGGTCACTGTATACTCCAGAGAATCCCAGGCTCCTCTCTCCCTCTCCAGGTCCCTTGCTTCTTGAGATAAAGCCTGGAGCTTGGCCACACCCTTCCCATTCATTCTCCAGCTTTTCCTCTTAAAGGGACAGGGGTTTAAGTTCTTACCAAAGCAATACCTCAGCTGTGCTAAGCTTGGCTGGGGAGTTTTGCTGTGGGCAAGGGGGGGGAGGGATGGGAAGTTTTACATACTCACTTGTACCAAGTTGCAATGGAGTATAACTACGCTTTCTCTGTGAACAAGCAGCAAGTAAGCTCTCAAGTGTAGGACTTCCAAGCTCCAGACTATCGGAACCAGAGGAGAAAGAGCACAACCAGGCATTGAGAACTAAAGAAGCCAGGAAGACCAAAGAGGTAGTTCTGCTGAGGAACTTATATGATGCAGGCCTTGACACAAGTTTACAGGCACGAGCCACCACATCAGAGACTGAGTGAGGGACGCAGTGATAACTACTCTGTCCCACTGACGGCCCGAGGCTTGCTGCCATTGTGTTTGCAAGGTCCATTGAGCCTGCCACATGTACAGGTGGGCCCAAGGAACGACATGTACCATGGCTGCCATGTGACTGAGGACCCTCAACAGTCCACAGGCCGTAGTGTGGCGCTGGTGCTGCAATGCGCCCATGACCTCAATGAGATGCTGCAGGCGGTTCTCCAGCAGTAAAGCTCATGCCTGAGTGATATCGAGGAGGGCCCCGATGAACTTCAGTTGTTGTACTGGCTAGAGGGGAGACTTCTGGTAATTGACCACGAAGCAGAGGCCTTCAAGCTCCTGAATGATGAGCTCAGTGGACTGCCATACACTGGCTGGCATGGGAACCTTTTATGAGTCAGTCATCAAGGCATGGGAAGATAAAGACCCCCTCCCCCAGGTCCAGAGGAAAGTGGCTTTGGCCACCAGGCACTTTGTGAGGACCTTTGTGACTGCCAAAAGGTAATACCCAGTACTGGTAGCGCTGGCTGGTCAACACAAAACTAAAGTATTGCCTGTAATATGGGTGGATCAGAATATGTACATATGCATCTTTCAGATCCAAGGAGCAAAGCCAGTCATCTTGTAGGAGGAATGGGAGCAGCATCACCAAATGAGACCATTTGGAACTTTTTGTGCACCAAGAACCAGTTGAGGTTTCACAGATCCAAAATGAGGCGGTACCCTCTGATCTTTATGGAGAGCAGGAAGTACCTGGAGTAAAAGCCCTGCCCAATCAGGGCCAAAAGTACCAGTTTGATGGCAAGGTCAGCCAGCAGGACCATGAGCTCAGTCTGCAGGAGGTTCCAGTGGGTGGGATCCATGGGGTACTCCCCGGGATTGTAAGGAAGTGGCAGCTGGGTGAAATACAACTGACAGCCACTCTGGACAATCTATAACACCCAGGCGTCTGAGGTGACCAGAGGCCACTGGAGGGCAAAGTGGATGAGCCGTCTCCTCACTTGTGAGAGGGGGAGGGGGAAATCTCAGAAAGTGGTTGACTAGTCCCACCCAGCTTGGGCTGGGGGATCCAGCTATGTCTTTGTGATCTTCTCCCTCCACTGAGAGCGGAAAGCTTGGGCCTTAGGCTGCACTTGCAGCTGGGATGGAAAGTACCTCCACAGGTGCGGGAGGCAAAGCCTTCTTGGTTGGTGCTTTCTTCTGCGTGGGATCCACTGTCTTTCTGGGGAGCTTGGTGAGGGTCACCTGCTCCTTTTCCAGCTTTTTGGCATTTTCCTCTACTGGCTTACTGAAGAGGTTCTCACCCCCAAAGGGGACATTGGTAATCTCTTCCTGGACCGACTGCTCCAGGACAGAGGACTGCAACCAGGCCATCCACCACGTGGCGATCCCTATGGCTGCCACCCTTCTGACAGATTCAAAGGCATTGTAAGCACCCCGGACAATAAACTTTGTGCATTCTTTGCCGTGAGCGAGACTTCCAAAGAACTCAAAATGTCCTCAGGGACAAGGGAAGCAAAGCCCTCAATGTCCAGCATGACATCTTTAAGGAACATGGCCATGTACATTTGGTAAGCCAGGATCCGTGCTATCAGCATGGAAACCTGGAAGCATCTCTTCCCGAAGGAATCCAGGGTCTGTGCCTCATATGTGGGTGGTACTGAGGAATGCATCCTGGCACTCTTTGCCCGCTTCCAGGTAGACACAACCAAAATGGAATTGTGGGGTAATTGAGGCATCTCGAACCCCGGAGACTTTTGGACGAGGTACAGGGAATTGGGTCAGATCTGATGGCTGGGAGCGTGAGTGGCGCCTCACAGCCACAGAAGCAGCCTCTGTAGGACATGGTGGATGGGCCAAGGAGTTCCAGTACCTCTACCATTGATTCCTCTTCTGAGAAACAGGATGGCCTTGGCCAGATCCCAGACAAAATCCTGGAAGGACGTGTTCCGAGGGCGACTTATGCTGATATGGAGGGGGCAACAGGTTGGATGAGAGATCCTAGGCTCGAAGGGTCGACATTGTCAATTCTGCCTCTGTCTCCCATTCCGATTTGGATTCTGAGAGGAAATCTAAGTAATACAGGGTCTCCTCAGAGTGCCGATTGCATAGCTCAGGAGAGAGCTGATGTCGATGGACCCCTTTGCGCCTGGCATGCCAATGACAATGCCTGGGGTCTTTGGAGTGGTGTGCTCCTCTTTTGACATGGATGGGGTCTCTGTAGAGGGACGTCCCACTCTGCTCAAACCCTTCCACTCTGACTGAGCCCTCTGCTCTTTTCCCTTGGCCATCTTAGGCGTGGCCAAGGGGGTCGGGGCTGAGGATACTGAATCAGATGAACCAGAGAGTGACTCCTGCTTTTCCCAACCCTTCAGCCCTCGATGCGTCATCTGCAAGCAGAGTTCGCAGGACACCAGCTAGTGGTCGGGTCCAAGGCACTGCAAGCACCAATTATGGCAGTCAGTAGCAGAAATGGCCTTGCCACATTTGGTACATTTTTAAATTAACAGGCTTAGACATGCAAAAAATACCGCCTAGGCAAAATTAAAATGAAAAAAAAAATAGCCATGGATGGGAAAAGGCCCCTGATGGTGAAAAAAAAAAAAGACACCAAAAAGGCACAAAAACTATAGAAAAAAAAGCACCCAGAGGGCGAGGGGGAAAAAACTAGCAAACGACAGGTGGGTGAAAAAATGACCAAAAGCTCAGCCACAAGGGCAAGAAATTCAAACTTTTTTCCAGACTGCAGGAGCACGTCCTAGGGGCTCCATAGAAAAATGGTGAATATGGCACCATGACAGGTGGGGGAAGGCAGGCATGCATGTGCGGCATACCTCCCAAAAGCATCCCGTGCAGGGCTCCGTCAGTGATGTCACCCATACGTGAGGACTTATTTCCTGCTAGTTCATGGAGAAACAACTGCACTGGCCCCCATTAACAAGTCAAATTAAATGCAAACTCCTACTACCGATATTCAGAATCATGTATAATTTACCATGCAGATACCTAAACACGCTCTTACACATGACGCAGAACAGGGCCAAAAGACAAAGCAAATAAAGTATGCTAATGATACCATTTAAAAGGACAATAAGCAACCAATATGCTTGCAATCGCTTATTCTCCCTTTATGCTCCGGGACTATGGAATGCACTACCTAAAAACATATCCAAACTTATAGCATTCCACAAGGCACTAAAAACCCATCTATTTATTAGCACTTTGGAGACATCTCATATCCCATCAACAGTTAGCTATGCTCAGTCCTCTATTAAGAAGTTCCAATTGAAGAAAATGAATAACTTGTACATCCTACGTTAGCATGTTCCCTGTTTTATGTACGCTGTTACTGTTTCTTGTGAACTGCTTTGGACTTGGAGAAAAGCGGTATAGAGTAATAGTCAAATAATTCAATAAATATCCTAGATATATCTGCATACCTACAGACTGTGTTGCCCAGTAATAAAACTCCGCATACTGGCTACTTTTTTGGTTTTCTTGTTTTGTTTTTCTACACAACCTATAGTACAGCATAAAGAACTTCTGAAAGCTTTGTCCAGTCACTACATGTCAATGCACATATTTAGAGGTAATTTGCAAGAGCCTTCTCGCTGCCAAGTAAATTCAGGCTTATTCTGTAGCTAGTCTGCAAAAGTAAAAACATTAAGGGACCTACCTATTAAGCTGGGTTGTGTTGAATGAGGCTTTTCAGGTGTGCCAGTAGTTAGCACAGTGCATGCTAATTACTCCATAAAAGCTAATGTGGAAATTCCAATTAGTGGGCAAGATATGTGGGCAGATAAAAGGGGGAGGGTGTAGTGCCTTGCATGTAATACAGAGGTCATTAGTGCACATTAAACAAGGCATTAATACGCAGTGCGGTTAGCTACACCTCCAGAGATATAACTGCACATTTTCGAAAGGCTCTTTAGATGCCCCCTGATACATCCAAGTCAAAATGTCCAAAATTGCATGGGAGGGGCATGTGTAAATGCGTTCTAAAATAGACCTGCTACCACCCCACAAGATAAATATTTCTGCAAACATATAAAGAAAATGGGTAAATGCTGAACAAGGGTCCAGACGCGAGCAGGAAGACGGCCAATTTCAAAGACACGCACCTGGACGTCACCAGGAATAGCAATCTAGATGTGTCCGCAATGAATTTTCAGAATGCGCAGGTGTATGCATCACCACATGCAAGTCCCAGCCTGCCCTTTTAGAAATGGACACACACAGTGCCGCAGCAGTGTTGAAAGAGGAATTGATTTTCACCTCCTATCCGTATATGAAAAAGAAAAACTTATTTTGGTGACAAGAGGGACTGCCCGTTATCCTTATTGTTGAAAGCTGGCCAAAATTAGCAATTTTCAAATTCCTATTCGTGCCAATGGCCAAAACTGGAGATGCATGTGGATCTCTTTACTTCCACCCTAGACATGCCTCCATCACGCCCCACTGTGACAGATGTGATCATACTGGACATATATAAATTTAGGGCATGGATGTGATTTGAAATGTCTGAATAGACCTTTTAAAAAGATCCCTATAGTCAATGGCATTCCATGTTATTGGCTAAGCTGGTTAGCGTGCAGTCACATTACTGCTGTTAATGCATGGCTGCCTTCCCCTGGGTGCTGGGAACACCTCCAATAGTTAATGCAGACATTTCATACGTAATTGGCTTTAACTCTTGAAAGTTAACATGTTTTAGGAGCAAAATCTTAACGCAGACTCCTAAGTGAAAGAACGAATTATAATGTGTAAAACGACCCATAACCATTTGTAAGTGACATTCTAAGGTCTCTTTTTTTCTTCTTTTTAATCAAAATGTGTTTTTACTATATGGTAAGCTTTAAAGCTTTTTTTAGAAGCTCAGATGACAAAATGACGACTTTCCTGCTTTGGACACATCATGAGAAGAGAGAGATCATTCCAGAAAAATCATGCTTTGAAAGGTTGAAGGTCAGAACAAAAGAGAAAGTCCAGCAATGCAATGGATCAATACAATGGCATCCATAGCTGTTGTTCCTCTATCAACAATTCACCGCTTGACTAAAGACCGAACACAGTTTAGGACAACTATCTGGAGGGCTGCCATGAGTCAGCACAGACTCTACAGCACTTAACATGAAGCTTTAAAATTGTTCTATAATCTGCCATATCAGTTTGGAAATACTGTGCTAGTATCATAGTAGATGACAAAGACCAGATTAGCACTTCTAGTCTGCCCTATTACGATTTATCCACTTTGGTAGATGAACATATGATGGCCATATGCGATCCCTCCATCTTGTCTTTTATCTCAACCTTTGTCCCATCACCACCACCACCTTGCAAAATACCTGGAGGTAAGGAAATACATTCAGGTAGAGAAGGTAACTTGCTTTGAACTACTACTGGAAAGACGAGAGTGAAATAGAAAGTAGTAAAACAAAGCTGCTAAACATTCTCTCCTCTGCCACGTGCTGGTGACTAGATTGTAAGCTTTTAGAACAGGGGGTATGTCTTTGTACAATGCTGCATAACCTTGTACAGCTATATAAATGATTATTAGTAGTAGAAAGCCGTTTTGAGGTTGTTACTAAGGTTCGCTAATGTTAACACGCATTATTTTACCCAGTTATTAATTCACCATTTATGCACGTTATTAACACACGTTAAGTTAACACACCTTAGTAACTAGACCTCTCCAAGCCTAGTCATCACCAATAGCGATTCTTATGAGACCAGTACTTAAGCCAGCGTCCAGTTTACCAAATGTTTCTGACTAATGCCCAGAGTTTGATGCATAAGAAAGGAGATTAGCCAAGACTTCCAATGGGGAACTGGATGTCATTGCTTGGGCCACACCTCCTTGCAGGTAAAAGACATTTCATTTTGAGGATTCCTGTCAAGTGGGTTTTCATGTGTGCAATCAGGAACTTTGGGGGGGCGAGGGGGAGGTACCCTTCTCCTCCTTCATTGTATTTTCATTCATGTTCTGTTTATTTTTCATATTCAGCTGAGTCAGGTGGTCACCGAAACACAGCCAGACTGGTGTTTATGTAAATATGATTAAATTACTTTTTAACCCAATATAAGCACACAATTATTTTTTTTTTTCATTTTTAGCCTACTTTCTGAAGGGACAAAAAGCTTACATGACCACACTGTTTGTACATGTTCATCTCTAAAACGTTTCAATGTTTGGTGTCATATCCACAACTACTTTTTTGGATACATCATGGAGAATAAAAGGATTCAAGAGCGGTGGGTTTTTCAGGTCCATGGATGCACATATCCTAAAAGTAGGCTCCTTAGTTCATGGTGAAACTTAAACTCTTGGTTAATTTTTTAAAATTTAACTTACATTTGGTTTTCCGCTTCATCATCATCTCTCTCGTCCCTACTAAGTTTTCAGATTAAAACATTTTAACTGAGAATGTGGAAAGGAGCATTTGGTCTCCCCTTACTCCTTGCCATCTTGTTTGCTTTCCCTCGGCACAGATTCACTTGACTCCCAGATCGTTCCTTCTCAATCTGTCCATGTAAACTCCAGACATTAGGCAAAGCCTAGTGCTACTAGTAGTCATTTGTATGGGACTACAAGGTGTAAGTAGCGCTGTACAGAAACACATAAGAGACAGTCCCAGCTCATCAGAGCTTACAATCAAGTCAAGACAGACAGCCCAACAGCTGAGGACTAGATATGTCTACGGGAATGGTAAGGAAACACACAGTTGGAGAACAGGAGACTGAGGATAATGGAAGCCAGAATTTTGGGAGAGGATTAAAGTTACTTCATTTGGTAGTGGGCTCGGTGTTCTGAGGTGCTGCATTTAGGCTCCAGTCTTTTTAGGGGTTTGGTTCAAATCCTACCTACTGTCAATTGTTCCAATAGGGTCAGCCTTTCAGTTTATCCTTGCTTGGTTTGCAGCTTGTTGTGCTGCGAGAGCTTGCATGCATCAGGAATACTGAGAGCTATGTTATTGGTAGCTTAACTACTGGCAGGGTCTCCCAAGATGGACAGGTCTCAGCTGAGGCACCAGACTAAGACAAACCACCCATCTGGGCAGCAGTATGAAATGGCATTGGCAAGGGAGGATCACGTGTCTGTGACAATGGCAACACCACCTACATTACCTGCAAGGAATAACAGCCTGCCAATCTACTTCCGTATCTTGCCACGAAAACCCAATGGATAGTCACAACAAATCAAAGCATGCTACTCTGACAATTAGCTGCCTGACAGTTTAGGACAACTATTCACCAGGTCGCCCTGAGTCGACATCAACTCAAAGACATTTAACAACAAGCTAATGCAGAAGGTCAGGAAGGAGTAAGCTTAAAGAAAGAACTTACTAGTGACCTGCAAAGAGTTAGAGCTTAGGAGCCATGCAGACTCTACAGTTTTAGCTGTGAACTAGGCCTCAGACTGTATGATCTATGGATTTAGAGAATTACTGGGGGCTCTCTCTTGCACTGTATGTCAGAAATAATGTACGAGAAAGATAGCAAGGACTGAAACGTCTTTCCTAAGCAGGTCTCTGGCAGAGTATGATAACAGCCCTCTATCAAAGTGCCCCGATTATAATCCTATTGGGAAGTGTCTAGCTTCCAAAAATGAAAGAAATTTCTGACAATTGCAGGAAAGGAGATGGGGAAGAATATGGAGGCTGTATTCCTCTGTAATCCCAGCTTTGGATTTGCATTTTGGATTTCATTTTTTGCCTTTTGAAATCCAAGCACAAAAGCGAGTTACAAAATTCAGGTACAACAGGTATTTCCCTACCCCAGAGCGCTTACAATTTGCCTTTGTATCTGAGGCAACAAGAGGGTGAAGTGACAAGGGACAGAAGAAACAGAATTTTAACCCTGGATTCTCCAGTTCTCAGCCCACTGTTCTAACCACACTAGAATAAAAGCTAAGCTCAGCAAGGGAAACTGATTCATGAGCTTGAAAGAAGACAAAGTGTAATCTTAAGACATTTTCAAAACATTTGTCAATGACATTAGCTGACTGACTTTTGGGGCCAATATATTTTAATCCCACTGCTGCAAGTCTTAATGATGATTAAAGTGATTGTATAAACTAGAGTGTACTGCTGGTGTGCACATAGAAACAGTGTTCTTAATATGCATAAATTAGCTTGAGAAAGTTTGTTTATGCATGCAACTATATAACTGAGATCTAAGCAATTAATTACACAACTTGTTCAGAAAACAATTATAAAGAAGTCATAGAAATATAACACACATCAAAGCCCATCATCCAGGGGAACTATCCCAGGCACAAAACAGAAGAAAATAAGTGACACGATGCTCTCCTAAAGATAGCCTAGAAGCGGATCCTAAAACCTCTACTCTCTAAGAGGGCAACGGAGGAGGACATGGCACAGGCAGAATCCCTAGCTCAGAAAAAGAGTAGGGCAAGATGAGGTTCAAAGAAAATATATTGCTCACTCATATTTCATCACACATTTGCATGGGAAATTTAGCCAAAACTGTCGCCACATCAACAAAAATTGCTTTCTATGATTTTGGATTACTTTGGCTACATCCAAGAAAATGTGAATCTTATTGTTCAGAAATTTAAATTCCCTTTTCCAAAAATAGAGTTTAAGAAATCAGTCTATATCCAGATCCAAAACAAAGTCCATGATCATAGTGGTAAGATGTGTTTCCACTTTTCCAGAGGTCTCCAGCACATCGAATGGAATTAATGAGTCACATGATATTCCAGACACTTCTTCATTAGCTAACGCAACCGGCAGATAATAGGCCCGAAAAATAGGAGGCCGGAAACTTGTGGGATTTTTAATATCTCAAAAACTATTTTGTGAGCAAATCCAGAAAGAGAATTCACAATGTTTAAAAAAAATCTTAATTGTATATTTTCTCTGATTATTTTCCAAGTTCTCTACATTAGCCTGAAGGCTCAAACTGTCTCACAAAGACAGAACTCTTCCTACAGCTTCCCCAGTTTCATTTCAACAGAGTCTATTCTCTGTTTACAAAGTGTCAAATCAGTATCTCGTGTATTTTGCAAAGAGATTGTTTCAAAGCAGCCAAGGCCTCCCAAATACTCTCAAGGGAAATTGTCTTAGGCCTTGTCAATACAGGTTTGAAGGAATTCAAACTTACCTTAGGATCACTGGTGTCCTGTAATCAAACAGAGCCTGGTTTAAGCACAACCGACTTCTTCTTATCCACCAACTTTAGCCCCTCAGATCTATCCGACAGCCCCAACAATGCTCTGCCAACTCAGAGCTGATCGCTCTCAGCCGCAAGGGAACCTCTGCTTACTGCTACTACCTGGATCGGCCACTGATGCCTTCCATCTGCACTGAACCCACATTAGAAACCGCTTCCACTTGCGAGCCAGACTGGGCTGGAGGAAACCATTGCTCTAGGCTCAAAGTTGTCTCCAAGACTGGAGAGCCTGTGGGCAAATGTCCCCCTGCGGCACTCTTCAATGACACTGCCAGCATCAGAGTTGCCGCAGCGTGGACAGCAGAAATAACAAACAACCCATCATGCCCAAGCGACATGCACTCACAGGCCCACAGGGAGCTTCCTTTTCTTGTGCCCATCGTCAGAAGGGAAAGGTTTGAAAAAACAAACTCAAACAAACCTCAAGCCGCTACCATCTTGGGATCCACCTTGAGAAAAAGTTATAAAACCCTATGGGGGTCACTTTAAAAGCCCTATCCATGCTCTGGCAGTCTAAAAGCAGGCTTAGAGATGCCCAAAACACCGAGACGTCTCCAGAGCCATTTTAGAAACTGGCATGAACAAGCATCTGAAAAGCTCATTTTAACTAAAAAAAAACATCCAGAAGCACTCCCTCATCCCCAGGGCTCAGCACAATGTTGGTAACAGCAGCAGTGGGATTTGAACCCTGGCTGCTTGGTTCCTAATCCACTACTCTGACCATTAGGCTATCCTAGACATCCGGGTTCTGGGGATGTCTATGTAGATGCCCCTGCAGAGATCCATATCAAGCACATCCATGTCCGTGAAATCATGTCTGCACCTGGATGTGCCTGCTTCCCCCCTCCCCCTCCCCCGCAAACACTGACTTACATGCCCCGGATTGCACTTTGAAGTCTCTTCTAAAATTCCCCTCCAAGTTAATAAAATAATAAAATGCTAAACAAACAGGTGAAAACATGGCTCTTCTCACAGGTCTTCAGTGGAAGAAGCATAACTAGGCAGTCAGTCATCCACGCAGGACTGACGCTGGCTGCGTGTACTGCACCAAGACTTGCTCACCACACTTACTCAAGCTGAGATCAGTTGCAGGCGCAGCTTTCTTGCATCTATTTCAACCCCTGTTACTCTATTTTATCTATCTGTCGGTTCCACCCCCGCTTGTCTCCTTTGCTGTCTGTCCGTTACAAAATTTTTATGTGTATTGTGCCAACATTGTTCATAAGCAACACTTTGCTATGCTGCAAGGTGGATGTAATTGTGCACTGCCTGTCTCTATGCTACACGAGGTCAATTTCTTCAAAAAGACAGTAAACAAATCCTAATAAATAAAATAACCCACACTAGAAATGCCAAAAATTGAATACAGACCCTCTAACTCGAAATAACTTAATGTTAACGCACTAACTTTAATGGTGGCCAATTAAATGCAAAAATAATTTGCCTATCAATTCTCATTACTGAATGGCATCAATGCACATTATACACTGGCCCCTTCATGTGGCATATGCTAGGAGGAATTTGTTTTACTGGAAACCACGTGAAGTATTTATTATGAAAAGAGTACTGCGCACTCTCTCATGCAATTGACACACAGATCTGTGGAAGCTGTAAATCCAGGTAGGAATGCCTTCATGACCATCCTCTCCCTTCTTTCAAGCTCATTACTTGACGTCTTGGGCTTTGACCAGGGCCAGATTTAAGATTCTGGTGCCCAACGCAGGACTGGACAGAAAGGAGGTGGAGGAGGTTAAAAAGGTCATAGCAATGCCCCTTTAAAGCACACAGCACTAACGCAAAGGGGAGAAGGCCCCTCTTTAGCTCAGAAGCATGCCATCTTTGAAATTTGATGCCCTAGGTAGTTACCTGTGCTGCCTTTACCTACATTCAAGTCAGGATTAGACCGCACAGCATACGTCATATAGTTATCAGATCTCTTGCCACAGTTTACTAGACACACTACTGCTTAAACCGATTTTATAAATAAATATTCATAAGCATGGTGATTACAGGCCTACAGAGGAAAATGGGTATGTGGTGTTATGGCTAGTGTGTTGGACTGGGAACGAGCACGTGCCTTGTGTTCACTTCTGTACCCCATTACAGCCGTTCCCATTACAGTGGGGGTTGCATGAGACCTTTATAGAAGACAGAAAAAAAAAGAGAAACGTTTGTGGGGATTAACTGAAGGAAAGAGAGAAATTGGGGATTGGCTAGAGAGAGAGAGAAAGACAATGGTGAATGGAGAGAGAGAGAGAGAGAGACAATGGTGAATGGAGAGAGAGAGAGAGAGACTGGTGGAGAGAGGAAGGAGATGAGCTAGTGGGGACAGGCTTAGCACTGAGGGAAAGGGGCCCAGGAAGAGTGGGGTTTGATAAGTCATCCACATAGCCAGAAGTTGGGAACCTTCTTCCCTATTAGGTTTATATGTCACTTTAACCTTCTGCCCCTCATTCTATTAGCTTAGTAATCATGAAAGCACCATCGCAGCCAGTGCCCATCACAGCGCTCACCATGAAATAGCTCCCCATGCTCATAGTGAAATGCCCCAAGCTAATAATGACAGCATATATCAACGGTACAGCAACAGCTTCTAGAATCACAGCCCTCCCTAAAGACTCGCATCGCCATTATTAAACAATGTAATGGAATCTTGTCTTTTTCAAAAACAGTTTGAATTACATTAAAATGTCTCGGCAAACCATTACATAGAGGGGCCAGGCACAGCAGACTTCTGCATCAGTTAATACTTCCTTAATCTGGCTGATAATTGGCCAAGTAAAAAAAAAAAAAAAAGAACAAAAAACCCCACAAAACCAAACCACCCCACCTTTCCATTTTCTTTGTGTTCAGATATCATTATTATATTCTGGATATAGCAGAATTAGAAACAATACAGAGAAGAGTGACCAAAATGGCAAAGGGGATGGAAGTATACCCCTACAAGGAAAGGCTTAAACGGTTAGGGCTCCTCAACCTGGAAAAGAGATGGTTGAGGGGAGATATGATAGAGGTCTATAAATGAATGGAGTGAAACGGGTAAAGGTAAATCAGTTGTTTTCTCATTCAAAAAGTAGGAAGACTAGGGGAGATGCAATAAAGTTACAATGTAGCATATTTAAGACTAATCAGAGAAAATATTTTTTGCACTCAATATGTAATCAAACTCTGGAATTCATTACCGGAGAATGTAGTGAAAGCTGTTATTGTAGCCGGTTTTAAAAACGGTTTGGACAAGTTTCTAGAGGAAAAGTCCATAAACCACTATTAAAGAGGACTGGGGAAATCCACTGCTTATCCCCGGGATCAGCAGCATGGAATCTGTCTACCTTCTGGAAACCTGACAGGTACTTGTGACCTTGATAGGCCACTGTTGGAAACAGGATACTGGGCTTGATGGACCCTTGGTCTGACCCAGTATGGCATCTCTTAAGTGCTTATATTTGATATACACAGCAAAAAATAGATTACAAATTTTAGAGGCCAATAACAAACCAGCCATGTCTGTGCACAGTTACCTGGAAATTTTGTCTGATTTAAATGCATCCGAATATTTTTCCACTTGGCTGAATAAAAGTTAACCAGCCAGCCTTGTGCAGTTAAACTTTAGCACTGCTGTTTGGCCGACCTGATTACCTGGACGACTCTGACAGCCTATGAGCATCGTTAGCTCTGCATTGTTTGGATGGACAAAATTTATTTAGCAAGCAAGAAAAAATGTAATTGGCCCATGTTTGGCTAACTCCAAATGTTAACCACAAAACCCTTTCAATATGGACTCCAATGGTATCTGTGCATTATCCCAGAAGATCTCATCTCTGCTCCACTTGCCCATTCACTATAGCCTCCATATCTCATGGCGCACTTGCCATTTCCCGATGCTTACTGAGGTCACTGAGACACGACCCCAGCGACTGAGCCGAGGATGTGATTAGTAGTTTCTAGACTTTTTTGGCAAAGAAAAAAAGGGAAAATGTAGCAATTTTGTCTGTGTAGAGGAAAGGAGTTGTTACACTTCCCCAGTAGGGAAAACTTGCAAAAAATGAAAATGAATGTACAGACATAACTGCCGTAAGAATGGGATAATTACAGGAGCATGAAAAACAGAAGATAAACATTTGTTACTTTTTATGCAGCTCTAATGCATGTAGCCCTGTGAATTTCTATTAGCGGATGCCGTAACATGAAATCAACATTATCTTCCACGCTATGCCAAAAGGGTTGGAGATACATAGTATCCAGTTATAGCAGGCTTGAAATATGAATCATATATTTCAAGCCTACTATATCTGATGCATGTTATAAATTTCAAAATTAAACTGCACTACCACAACCCCTGCTAAAAATAAAGGTGTAGTCAAAAGAAAGGAAATGGTAATGGGTGACTGGTGAGTCTGTTTACCTGGCAGAAAAATGTTAAATCACTGAAGTTCAGTTTGCTTTTATTGATCACCACAGCCCGCCGGTGCATGCTCTTATTAATTATCCACATTCTGTTGTCTGCAAGGTAAGTAGCCCTCGTGGAAGTAACAAGGGGCACTTCCTGGTTCTACCAAACAGCCGCAGCTTTTACTAACTGCTTCAAGAGCCTCCAAAATAAAGCATTTTTTTCTCTTCTAAATCATAAGTTTAAAGTAGACAGATCTTTTTAAACAATATAAATGCCATCTTAAACAGGTCTGGCTATTGATAACTTCTCTCCATCACACCACTTCAAATCAGCATTAGGTAAGGAACTGTTCCCCCTTATACAGTATCTTGTGATAAATATTGTGGTTGCTATGTTAGTCCACTGGAATATGTCGAAAGAGGCCTGATGGGATGAGGGGGTCGGGGAGCTACATGACCCCAAGGCCCCTAGGTCTCTGAAAGGGCCTGGCCTCAGCCTGTCTAAGCATTTGCAAGTGCTCCAAGGCCTGCCATCACGCTGTTTTGTTTTTGAAGCCTGGGCCTGGCAGAAGATGGAGGTAAAGAGGCACGGAAATGTTATTTGCCCCAAGGCCAGCGCCGGCTCTCAGCAGCCCTGGGTAGAAATAAGGACAGTAGGTGATACCTTTTTGCTGGACAAACTCAATCCATGTGTGATTAGTTTTCCAGAGCTACGTTCCCTTCATCTGGTTGGTTTCCATCTCGCTGTAGCTGTCCAGTTTCTTTGCCGAGCTAAAAAGGGCCGTCTAGCTCTGGAAAGCTAATCACACAAGGGTCACGTTGTTCCAACAAATAGTACCACCAATAAGTTGTTTGTGACCCTTATGCTTTACCGGTGTCTCCTCTGCAAACCATTTGCTATTTGATTTGAGGATCCCTATCTTCTAGATTTTATTGACAAATACATAGTACACGCCCTTTTCTTTGATACATTATAGAGACAAATGATGTAAGGTACATATAACTTCAAGCAAAGATAAGACACTTTGAATCACACCAGACAGGACTGAAAGATATGAGCTTTCTATCACATTATAAAACTTATAAATATTTACAATCTGACGTCCAATCCATGCCTCCTATTCCCCCCCCCCCCCCTTTCCCTTGAGACTGTCAATGGAATGCTTTGAAAGTATTTGTCATCTATTGCTCATACTGTCCAGACCTGAAGGAGCTTGTCTTAAAATGTATTCAAGGATCACCTTATTTTGTCTTGTTTTTGTTTTGTTTTGTTTTGTTTTGTTTTTTGGGGGGGGTTGTGTGTGTTCTCTTTTGATTTAACTGTATACTAGAAATACTTCTTTAGAACGAAAATAACTTTTGGCATTATTTGACTGGACTATAGGATCCAGACTTCTGTATTTTGTGTAGTATGTTATTTAAAAGAATAACTATTTTGAAACTTAATTATTACTTTAAGGGGAGCCTGTACCCACACGCATACCTATGATGGAAGTTTCTGCTTTTCTTAGATATACAGTACAATAAACATGTCACACAGACTGTCAGCAGTGCTCACAGTATGCATTCCGGCTCCGACCCAGACTCATAAATAAACACGCAAACGCCACACAAGATTCTTCAACGACACCCTACAACTGGAATGAAACCAGTACATGGGAAGCCCCTTGCCTGGTTTGTATTTCAAGCTCTTCTCGCAGGAAACGCTCACTTCAAAACAAATAGCAGACCAATTACACACATGGCTATTATTTTCGATGGAAACCTCACAGAAAATTGGACACTAGGACCCAGCATGAGTCTGTACAGAAACCAGTAGCTCCCAACTCCCTGTCAAGAGGAGACACACAAGAGTCTAAGGGATCTCTTTCCACAACTGTACAAGAGAGAGAGGGTCACCCAACAAGTGTAATTGGGAACAGGCAATGCAGCAGGGTGGAACTGGGAATAAAATGTGTAAACAGAATATTGTCCATCATCCTGGATTGAATCAGTAAGGGAAATCTCCTTCTAAGAAGAGTTTTCACTGTTCTCATTTACACATATTTTGGTATTTAAGGGACAATTCTAAATCCCCCCCCCCCCCATGCATAACATACACATTCCTTTAAAAGTAAATTCAGCAAAATGAGCTTCCTGTGAGTAACATATCTCCGATTTAAATAATAAATAGTCTCATCGAATCAAACCCTGTCGTGGATCTCTGATATACACTTTTCAATATGTGCTCCTTTGGGGGGGGGACGAACAAAAAACTCCAAACATTTGAAGAGAACTCATGAAAAAAATGTCCTCGTAATTGGAGCTTTCTATACCGTTGATGACTAGTGTCCGATCATGCCCTCAGATACTGACAGGACACTGAACAAACATCGATCCCCCCACCCCACCCCGGAAAACAGCGCCTTCAAAGTCAGCACGTGTTTTTAAGAAGAGTCACTAAGGTAAGCAGCTGGGATCGCTCTTAGCCATAGCTTCCCGAGCCGTCAAATTTACTTCACCTACAAAATATGTCATAACCTTGAACGTCTATCTTTTATAAGCTGCAGAGATAATAACCGTGAGTGTTATGACAAGCCGTAAAACGCTGTTTCTCAGTGGCTAGACTGAGGCTGAACGTAGCACCCCCTACCACGCTGAAAACCTGGACGCCAGTGTGGAACATTAGCCCCCCGCCCCCGAACACCCACATACTTTAGGAACTTACTTCTCTCCGGATATCTGTCTTTGGATCTGGAGATAATATAAGCACTGAATGGGTTCGTTTATTTGAATAAAGGATTAAGAACAAGAAAGCTAACCAGCCTATCCGAGACATTCGTTTTCCATTGACTAAAACGGTCATATTTATGCATGCAAAGATTAAAAGCAAACGCAAACTGACTTTATCTTTACCATTGCAATGAGCAGCAGCTTTTCGTTTTGCTAGAGGGATTTTGTTCCCCCCCCCCTTTCAAGTGTTACAAATTGCATTCTTTTACCAGGTTTTGTCCGTGCAAGTTCGTAGCTAAACATCCTTCATACCAAAAAAAATGGACTCACGGCGTATACAGTCCTTTTCGAAAAGCTTGTCCTTCACATCAGAAAATGGTCTGAGTTTCCTACAGACGCTTTGTGGGGAGACTGACAAGTTTAGGGGGGGAGGGAGCAGCAGTACAGCAATGCGTGGGGAAAGTCAGGAATTGAACATTTTGACTGAGCTTGTCAACTTTCCCTCAGGCTGACAGGGTCTGTTGAAGCAAGCTGGTTCTGCATTCCCTGCTGGGATTTCCATCCCTTTGTTACATTTTTTAGGTGGTTTATATATTTCCACAGCAAAGAAAAAAAATGCACGGAAAGTTCGGACCGCTTTTGCCTCGTTTGAGCCTTTTAAACGATTTGGAGTTCGTTTCGTTGTTTCCGTACATCCCAGAGACCTAAAATGTACTGTGCAGGTGTAAAAAGTCTCAACACTAATTACAGCAGAAGGGAACAAAATCTGAAAAATAATTACACTGAAACAGAAACCCCTGTTTTGACTTACCCCTTGCAGCCTGGCTTCCAAAGACCTGCCTCTCTGCTCTATTCATCTGATATCCCAACTAAACGTCCCTTACCGTGGTAGCAGCGACCATGGCATCCGTGGAAATGTGTTCAGAAGCGTCGACATGAAGGTAAAGGTTGATCTAAATAAGTTCATTCAAAGTCCAGCACGCCGGGTTCGCCTGCGTCGGTGCGGAGCTCGGAGAGTCGCTCAGTGGCGAGGAGCCTTAAAACTGTGCGTCTAATGAACCGAATCTGCAGGGTTATAACGAAGCAGCCGAGCCAGACGGCTCTGTACTCTGGAGAGTAACCCCTTGCGCGCCGCAGCTCTCTCCTCGGCTCCTAGCTGGCCTTGCTTTGACAACTGGAAGAAATGGCTTGCTTTCAATGTCTGCTTACGAGCAACTCGCCACCGCTTTCATGGCAATGATGCGATTTGACTGTCTTGTGCAAGTAAATCAATAAACATTTCAGTTACATATTTATGCAGAATACCGTATTTCTTTAGGAAAGAGAACCGAGTCTATTCCATTGCTGTTCACAAGCGAAGGTGTATGACACTTTTCAGGGGGTTTTCAGAACAGTCGGTAACTCAGTAGAGCATAGTACGGTTCAACTCAAAGCGCACTAATAAAACGCGGTTAATCCAGGGTAGAGCTCGCTAGTAAAATAAAAATTGAATGCATTGTTTTCCCCCTACCACATAAAAGTTCTGTAAACTTGATTTTGCAGATTGGAATTTGCCCGAATTAATCATATTGACTGAAGGCTAACTCAGTTATCATCCTTGCAAAGGTATGCAAATAATCACTGCTCAAATCAGCCGCCATAAATCCCTTTACGGCGTTCGGACGGACGCTATAATCTGCATCTTTTTTTAAAAATGTATTTCACTAAGAGCAGGAGGATTTTTCTTTAATACCAGAAAGTGGAAAGTGATTTCCAAAAGTTCTTTTTCCTTCCTTAAAAATCAGGGCCTTGTTTCACTGCGATTCAGAGCAATACATACGATTAGACTACTTAAACGCGAATGTTTGCTGCTTTTTTTTTGCGTTAAAAATTAAAGCAAGCCCTTGGGTTGCAATATTTATTATTGGCACTCCTTCAATCGGATTAATTGTACCTTACACTCCCTTGCACCCCGTGACCCTTAGGCATCGCTCTACATGCCTTGTGGCTGGTTGACCCCTACCTGTGCCCTCTCTTCTGGAAATCCTAAAGCCACTAATGGTCTAGGAAGGTGCTTCAGTGAGATGGAATTCAGCTGGAATCTGTGTGAATTATTTTCCCCAGATCCTATCCGCAAAACCAGCCTTTGCGAACGTCTGCGTCTGACTCCGAATCGCTCAAGTTGCTTGTCAGGTCTGAAGATCGAAAACCGGTTTCACACTGAATGTCTTCCACGGAGTGTGCAGCAGACGGGTAGTCTTCTAAAAGCTGCTGCTCGCTGTTTCTTTTTGCTACCGTTTTGTGCATTTTCAAAAATACTCCAAAAACGTAGAAAGAAAAATTCCACTGCAAAGTTTTCCGTCTTCAAATTGATTTTCAATAGAAAAAGTTTTTTTCTCGGTGGCAATAGCAAAACAGAGGGAGGGAGGCAGATCAAACCAAACACAGCTCTAAAGAGGGGTGCGATGCACATGTCGCTCCCCCCTCCTGGGACTATACCAAGCCTAAAGTGGGCAATCCAACGAGAAACCAATGTGGGACTCGAAAGCTACAGCGTCAGTGAGTGGCAACGATGCGCCCCTCATCAGCAAACAAGGGGTTACGCATGCAGGAGATCCAGAAGCATGCATTGCACGCCACTGCAGGAGAAACGTGAGGTGCCTTAGCCTGTGAGGACTGCTTTGGGCTTGCAGCCGATGACGCTTGTTCCGAGGTAAAGCGGAGAGCGCATATATGCATTCGCATGCAAACACCAGGCTTTGTCATTTGAGACGTCCGCCCAATATCACTTAAACAAAAGGCCGTTTGGGGGTTAAGAAAAGTTTTTAGGTGTAGGTTCCTTTTTTAGTTCCAAGTTTTTCAGATCTTTCGTTGATTTTTTTTTTTCACTCAGTGCATTGGTTTTATTAACTCGTAACCACAGGGCAGGCCCACCATTAGGCAGTTTAGGCTGGAGCCTAGGGTGGGAGCAGCAGCAGTCAAACAAAGCAGTGGTCCTGGCAGCCACACACCAGCTCAGTCATCAGTGTGTACTTTTACCTGCAGGAAGAATGGGCAATATGCAAATAGTCCAATTTTCCTTGTAAGGGGCTTTTTGAAATCTCCCTCATGCATATATTTACAAAACAAAATTTAATATTTGAAAATATGATGTCCGAATAGGCATTTTTATAGGATTGTTTCTGGAGGGTATTGAGTTTGTACATCAAAATCTTGGAGGAGGCGGGTGCAGGGGTTTAGAGGAGGGTGCAAGACTGAAGTTTTGTCTAGGGTGTCTAATACCAGGGCCACAGTGCAGTGACACAGGGAGCAGTACAGAGAGCGCGCCGATATCATCGCTGGGGTTCCAGGAAGTTCAAAAAGAATGTGGCTGGGGAGGAGGGGGCACCAGATTCATTAGTCGCACAGGGTGCATTTCTGACTGGGTATCTTCCTGCCTAATACCCTTTGCACAGACCCTGCTTAACCACTAGAAAACGACATTTAGGGTTCGTCTTATTTTTCATATCAATTTATTTTGCATTTTCATTTGAAAGCCCGGTAGCATTGATGGCAGGTTCTGGATAATAATAGCAAGCATTGGTCTAATTAACTTGAACATCTTATGAACTCCAAAAGGCAGTTCTCTGTGGCATGATGCAAGTACTTGTGTGAGAAATAGCAGCAAGTTTGAGAGACAGATCATACTCCACATACCCTGATTTAGGGTAGAGGTGCATTACTGTGACAACATGCACAAAACTAACCTATTTGGGAGACATTGCCCCCAAGAAAAAAAAAGTACTTGGGATAGCAGTGATCCAAGTAATTTGAGGATATTCAGCTTGTGATTGCACTCTGGGACCTATTTTTGAGATTCCTGAACTAATCAAGGAATGGTTTCCTTCAAATCAAGCCCAGTATCCTGTTTCCAACAGTGGCCAAATCCAGGTCACATGTACCTGTCAAGTTTCCAAAATGTATACAGATTCCATACTGCTTATCCCAAAAGGTAAGCAGGGGATTTCCCAGTGCAATTCCTCCAAGAATTTGTCCAAACGTTTTTAAAGCCCAGCTACACTAACAGCTTTTACCACATCCTCCAGTAACAAATTCCAGAGTTTGATTACACATTTAGTGAAAAGATATTTTCTATAATTAGTGTTAAATGTGCTACATTGTAGCTTTATTACATGTCCCCCTAGTTTTTCAAAGGAATAAACAACTAATTTACATTTACCCGTTCCACGCCATTCATTATTTTATAGACATCGATCATATCTCCCCTCAGCTGTCTCTTTTCCAAGCTGAAGAGGCTTAAGCGTTTAGGCCTTTTGTTGTAGGACTATTCTTCCATTGCCTTTTTTGGTCGCTGTTGTCTGTACTTTTTCTAATTCCACTATATTATTTATTTAACAGGTTTTTTTTAATACCACTTTACCATTTCAATCAAAGTGGTTTACATTGTAACTTAAAATTGGTAATGTACATTAAACAAGGACATTGATAACTTGGATTTTTTTGAGGCAGTGGAGGGTTAAGTGACTTGCCCAAGGCCACAAGGAGTGCTAGTAAGTATTGAATCCTGGTCTTGATTCCCAAGTTCTAACCATTAGGCTACTCCTCCACTCCACTATATCCTTTTTAGATATGGCGACCAGAACTGTACACAGAATTCAAGGTGCGGTTGCACCATGAAGCAATACAAAGGCATTATAATATCCTTGGTTTTATCCTCTACTCCTTTCCTTTTGATTCCTAGCGTTCTATTTGCTTTCTTGATTGCTGCTGCACACTGGGCCGAGGGTTTCAACGTATCCATAATGATGCCCAAATCATTTTCCTGGGTGGTGATTCCTAATGTGGAATCTCATATCATATAACTGTAGTTTGGGTTGTTCTTCCCTAACTGCATAACTTTGCACTTGTCCACTTTAAATTTCATCTGCCATTTGGACACCCGGACTCACAATTTGTCAAGGTCCTCTTGTAATTTTTCACAATCCTCTTGTGATTTAACAACTTTAAATAATTTTATGTCATCTGTAAATTTGATCACCTCACTCATTGTTCCCATTTCCAGGTCATTTATGAATGTTAAAAAGCACATGGCCCAGCACAGATTCCTGGGATACTCCACCATTAGCCTTTCTCCATTGAGAAAATTGTCCATTTAGCCCTACCCTCTGCTTTCTAACTTTTAACCAGTTCACAGTCCAAAATAATACACTGCCCCCTATCCCATTACTTTTAATCTGGCCAAGAGTCTCTCATGAGGGACCTTGTCAAAAGCTTTCTGAAAATCCAATTATACTATTCAGCTGACTCATCTTTATCTACCTGTTTATTCGTACCTTTAAAATAATGTATCAGATTATTGAGACTTTCTTTGGCTAAATCTATTTTGGTTTTGTCCCATTATACCATGACTATATATATATATATAGTCATGGTATAATGGGTCAAAGGCAATATATATATATATATATATATATTATATATATATAGATAGATATAGATATAGATATAGATATAGATATATATATAGATATATATATATATATATATTCAGTAATTTTGTTCTTTTCATTGGTTTCTACCATTTTGCCCAGCACTGATGTTAGGCTCAATGGTCTGTATTTTCCAGATCACCCCGGAGCCCTTTTTGAAAATGGGTATTACGTTGATCACTCTATAATCTTCAGGTACTATAAATGATTTTAATGATAGATAACAGATTATTAATAGTAGTTCTGAAATCTTATTTTAGGTTCTTTTAGCACCCTGGGATATATCCCATCTGGTCCAAGCAATTGCTATTCTTTATCAAATACTTGTATTACGAACAACTTCCAGGTTTATTAAGATTTGTTTCATTTCCTCTGATATATCACCTTTAAATGTCATTTCTGGCATGGGTAACTTCCCTATATCTGTAAAGACTGAAACAAAGAATTCATTTGGTTTCTCCACTATTGCCTTGTCTTCCCTTAATGCCCTTTTTACCTCTCTATCATCTATAGGTCCAACTGATTCTCTCACAGGTTTTTCAAGATTTTATTATGAGCTTTTGCTCCCATGGCACACTTCTTTTCAAATTCTGGCTGTACCTGCCTTATCAATGCCTTGCATCTAACAGAGTGGAGGAGTGGCCTAGTGGTTGGGGCAAGATACCTCAGGCTGGAAGGTCAGTGGCTCAAATCCCACTAGAGGACAGCAATCTTGGGCCAGAAGGACTGGGGTTTCTAGTCCCACAGGTGCTCCTTGTGGTCTTGGGCAAGCCACTTAACCCTCCATTGCCCATGTTCCCTGTAAAATAGTTTATTATTATTATTATTATTACAGTTGCTTATATACCGCACTATTCGGTATCAGCGCGGTTTACAGTATAACAAAGTGACCAATACACACATTCTGTTTGGTTTTACATCGAACAGGAATATAAACTTGGATAACAGGGGCTGAACTATATACATGAACTATTTACATGGAATATGCTATATACATGAGGTAAAAAAATTCCTATACATGAGGTAAAAATTCCTATAACATTGTTGAATTGCTCAATAAATGATGAATCCGTTTTGAATACTTGATACCTTGTGAGTATGTGCTGCAAAAGGGCGGTGATTCTTAGGTGGTGCTAACTAAATTCATCGCTGGTTGGGTAGTATTGGAGGAAGAGGTGATATTTGATTGTCTTCCTGAATTGGGTCAGGTCTGCTATAGCTCGAATGTCTGGTGGGAGTGCATTCCAACATTTGGGGACGTAAAGGCTGAAGGCCCTATTTGCTGTTGTATTATTGCATTTTTTCAAGGTCTTCGGGATTGCTAATAAATTTAGGGCTATTGACCTCCTAGCTCTGTTGGGTGGCACTGTATGGATGAGATCCGTAAGTGCTGTGGAGGAAAGGTGCTTGATTGCCTTGAATGAGAGGATTAATGTTTTGAAAATAATCCTTCCGTGTATAGGTAACCAATGAAGCTGTTTTAATATCGGAGTCACGTGGTCTCTTCTGGAGGCTCCATGAAGAATCCTTGCTGCAGCATTCATGGCCAGTTGTAGCGGGTTTAGTGTGGATTGCGGGAGACCTTGTAGGATGGAATTGGCAAAGTCAAAGTGCGGCAGGATCAGTGTTTGGTATATGGTCCGGAAATCATCTGGCTCCAGTAGGGAGCGCAGATGTCTGAGTGAACGGATTTTAAAATAGACCGCTTTGACAATGTTGCTTATATGACATTTCATGTCCAGATGTTGGTCTAAAGTGATCCCCAGGTATTTTATTGTTTCTTTGGTTTGTAATTCCGCTTCCTTTACCTTTATATGTGTCGGTGGGGTGAAGTCTGGGTCTCTAGCGATGAATAATACCTCTGTTTTCTTGTGCTGGATGCGGAGGTTTTGTGCTTGTAGCCAATCCGATATGGTATTGAAGCATTCTATAAGAGGTGTAAGGTCCATTTGCACGGTTGAAAAAGGCATATATAGTAGGATGTCGTCTGCATATATCAGACAGCTCACGTTAAATGATCTAATGATGTTGCAGATGGGCTGCATGTAAATGTTGAATAGTAAAGATGACAATGAGGATCCTTGCGGCACACCTTGTGTTTGATGGAATTGTTTCGATTCTTCTGCTCCAGATTTAACATATTGACATCGGCCATTTAGATAGGAACTGCACCAATTGAGTGCGGTATTACAAATTCCCTTTTCTTTCAATCGTCCGAGGAGAATCTCATGATGAACCGAGTCAAAGGCTGCAGCGATGTCTAAAAAGATGAGCACAAAGCCTTGTCGGATGTTGTCAATGCCTGTGAAGATGTTATTGAATAAGAAGGTGAGAAGTGTCTCTACTCCATGGTATTCTCTAAACCCGTGTTGGCAATGATCCAAGGGCGCTGTGGAGTCTATATGATCCTGGATTTGCCTTTGGACCTCTTTCTCCAATATCTTTGCTAGTATAGGAATGCTAGCTATTGGTCTGTAAGATTCGGCTTGTTGTGGATCAAGTTTAGTGTTCTTCAGTAACGGCCTGATAGAGGTTTGTTTGAGTGTTGTAGGGAAGGAACCAGTAGTAAAGGAATGTTGTGTCAGTTTTGCGATGAATGGACTAAATTCCTTGCGTAGCTCCTTGATCCAAAAAGCCGGACAAGGGTCTGTTTGTGCAGTGGAGGTATTGAGGGAAGCTATTGTATCTTCAATGCTTTTTCTAGATGGTGCGGAAAACTTATTTAAAGGGGTTATGCCGGTATGGTCTTGGAGTGAGGCTGTTGATATTTTGTCGGTCTGTATGATCTTTGACTGGAGATAGTCAGCGAATTTTTGTGGATGGATATCCACGTGTTGTTCAGGAGTTGGTTCTTTAGAAAGGGCTTGCACCAAGTTGAAAAGATCCCGTGGTTTGTTCAGAGATCTTTTCAAAGTGTCAGTGTGGTGCTGTTTCATTTTTATTGAGATCGCTTCCCTGTGCCTTGTTAGGTGGAGTTGGTAGGCTGTCAAATCTTGTGTGGAGAGTGATCGGCGCCATTTTTTCTCTAGTCTACGTAGTTGTGTTAGAGAAGTTCTCAATTCTTGGGAGAACCAAGGGGCCGCATTTCTTATTCTCTTGGATGTGTTATTGCTTTGTGGACGTTGTGAGATAGCCTTGAGGTTGAGGTTCCATGCGGTGACTAGTTCTTCCGGGTCCGATGAGGTTATGGTGAAGAGGGATTGGGTTTGCGATAGTATTAACTCTCTGTCAAATGCGCGGAAGTTTCTTGTTGAGGTTCGAGCTGTGTTGTAGCATTTTTGGGTACTGTGCCGCTGGCTGTTCCTGGTGGGTATTTGAAAAGTGATAAGTTTATGGTCGGACCAGGGGACGTCAATGATAGACAACATCGTGTTATGGTTTTCCTCGAGGGCTGCGTGAGGTGCGAACACCATGTCCAAGATATTGCCCTTATCGTGTGTGGGTTTGTCGATGATTTGTGTAAAGCCCAGATTCTCGATGGCTTCGAGGAATGCAGTTGCGTGGCTTTGATGAAGTGAAGGGAGGTTAAAGTCTCCCATTATCCAAATAGGTGGGTTGAGGTTGTGAGCATTGGCAGCAAGGTCGAGAATTGTGGGGAGGTCCTCAGGTGATGAAGATGGTGATCTGTATAGTAGAGTGATGGAACATTGCTGGTTTTTGATGGAAAGCGAGTCCAGGTCACTTGTACTGGAGGCTTCAGTGATATGGAAATGAAGATCTGATTTTGTAAGTATTAGTACTCCCCCTCCTTTTTTAGTTTCTCTGTGTCTTATATGTACAGAGAAGTTGGGAGGTAGGAGTTGGTTGAGGATGACGTTATCCTCGGATGATAGCCAGGTTTCCGTGATCAGAAGTATGTCCAGGTTATACAGGGATATTATATCTAGGACAACGGGCCATTTCTTGCGTATGGAACGTGCATTAATCATGGCACACTTTAGGTTGTGGCAGTATTTTAATTTCTTGTGGTCGGGTGTCCTGGAAGGTTGCAGTGGAATGTGTATAAGGTGAGAGCGACGTGTGTCGTGACTTGGGTGGGGTCCAGACCATCTTTTCCCACAGTTGCTCAAGATGGGGATATGGTTCTGGGATTGAGATAGTGCATTGGATATTCCCAGCCAATGTGTAAGGAGATACAGGCTGGCAAGAGTCAGGATGTGTGAGGCCATCTTAGAGTGATTGCAATATGGATAGGTTCTCACTGTAGATTACACAGCAATAGTAGAACTAGTAAGTATTAAAGGGGCATATAGCACTAGATAGTGATGTCAAACGCATGTAAAAGTAAACATGCTTACATGTTGTAGTGTGGTAGTAAGATGTACATACACGATAAATAAGACAAAGATGGCAGTAAATGTTGGTACTTTTGCTGGGTAACTAGTAGAACTATGCAGCAGAGATACACTCATAAGAGGGCAAGCTGAGGAGCAATTACTCAGACAATTTAAATGCACAGTAAAAGCTAGCAATAGTGAACAGATAATGAACAGATAATGCAGTTTAATCTAACAGGGATAAGCTACAAGCTAATATACAGTATAGGCTACCAATAGGGAACATATAATGACAATGGTACAGCCATAATATTGTTAATGGTAGTGCTATGCAAAGCTGTTAGGATCAGTACCTGTGAGGGTTAAAAGTATGTCTCTGATAAAGTGTTTTCTTAGGTGGTGCTGTGCTTCCGTGTTTCGTATCCGGGAGCTGTGTGGCTGGAGGTCTGATGCTGCAATCGTTTGGCGAAGCTTTCCACCCTGTTCCACGCCTAAGGGCCACGCCAAAGGGCCCTCTGGCGAGGCCCTCAGGCGCGGGCCCGCCTGGCGGCGGCTTCTTTTTATCCCGGCCCGCTGCTCCTCCCACCTCCCACAGCCCCGACTGGGCTGGAGGGGTTTATCATGTAGGCCGGATGGCCTGGCGGTGTTGCTCTCCCCGCACAGGGGAGGAAGATGGCCAGAGGGTTTTCCCGCCGGCGGCGGCTTCTTTTTATCCCGGCCCGCTGCTCCTCCCCCCTCCCACAGCCCCGACTGGGCTGGAGGGGTTTATCAAGTAGGCCGGATGGCCTGGCGGTGTTGCTCTCCCCGCACAGGGGAGGAAGATGGCCAGAGGGTTTTCCCGCCGGCGGCGGCTTCTTTTTATCCCGGCCCGCTGCTCCTCCCCCCTCCCACAGCCCTGACTGGGCTGGAGGGGTTTATCAAGTAGGCCGGATGGCCTGGCGGTGTTGCTCTCCCCGCACAGGGGAGGAAGATGGCCAGAGTTATCTCCAAGTTATAATGCCCTGTTCAATGTAATTTCAGTTTGTTCAATGTAAACCACCTTGATATCATGAAAGGCGGTATATAAGAAATGTTAAATAAATAAACTTGCCAGTGCTTATGTCATTTCCTGTTTTGGTCATTTGTCTCCTGTTTCTGAAAGATTTTGTTTTGGCTATAAAAGCTCACCTTTTAACCATGCCATCAGTTTTTTTATCCTTCAGTGTAGACTACATCTGGTCTGTGCTCCTAGATAGTATTTTTAAACAACATCCAGGCCTGGTATAAACCCTTAATCTTTGCAGCTTCACAACCATTTTCCTTATTTATCGTAGTCTCCCTTTTGAATGTTAATGCTAGTGCATTGGATTTCCTTGCTGTCCTCTCTCCATTTGCTAAATCAAATGTGATCATGTTATGATCACTATCACCAAGTGACCCCAGCAGTATTACCTCTCACACCAAATCCTGCGTTCCACTAAGGACTCTATCTGAAATAGCTTCCCCTCATGTTCATCTATGAGCCTGCTGCTCCATGGAGCAGTCATTTATTTCATCTGAAAACTTTATCTCCCTAGCATGTCTTGATGTGACACTGACCTGTTGATACTGGGGTAATTGAAATCGCCCGTCACTACCTATTCATTCTGGCCAGGGGTCAGTAGTACACGCCCACTGCCATTCCCTTCCCCTTTTTATATGGAATTTCCATCCATAGAGATTCTAGTATATCTTGTTTCTGGTAAAACTTTGAATCTGTTTGACTCATTGTCTTCTTAATAGCATCAACCCTCCACCAATTCGATCTACCCTATCATTTGTGATATAATTTGTACCTAGGTATCATAGGTTATCTTCCTTCCACCAGGTCTATGAGATACCATCATATCTAACCTTTCATTTAGTGCTATATATTCTAATTCTTCCTCTTATTTTTTAGATTCCTAGCATTTGCATGCAGGCATTTTAAAGTTTTGTTTTTTGTTCATATTAACAATCTGGTTACAGTTGACAGGGGTAATTTGGAATCTGTCAACTCTTGTCTGTTCTTTAATTAAAGGCAACTTGGTTACTTCTACCTTATTGGAACTTCTCTGTTGGAATATCCTAACTTCTCTGTTTGCTAGTATCCTTCAAAGATAAATCCTTTTGAATCATACGCTCTTGGTTGCTTGTGGTCTTTCCTTCACTATCTAGTTTAAAAACTGCTCTATCTCCTTTTTAAAGGTTAATGCCAGCAGCCTGGTTCCACCCTAGTTAAGGTGAAGCCCACCCTTTCAGAAAAGCCTCCTTTCCCCAGAGTGTTGCCAAATTCCTATCAAATCTAAAGCTCTCTTCCCTGTACCATCATCTCATCCACGCATTGAAACTCTGGAGCTCTGCCCACCTCTTGGGTCTTGCACATGGAATCAGAAGCATTTCCGAGAATGCTACCTTGGATTTCAACTTTCTACCTAAAAAACTTACTTTGGCTTCCAAAACCTCCTTCGTACGCTTTCCTATATCATTGGTACCAACATGTACCAAGACAGCAGGCTCCTCCCCTTATCTAGATGATGTTTGAGTTTCGCTACCTTCGCACCAGCCAAGCACATTACCAGACATCCTCGCGTCCACTAGCCTCCCAGCTATCTACATGCTGACAGTAATTTTATTTGAAACATTTCTGTAAAGATATTTATTAAACACTGAATGCACTCCTACCAACTGATATTCTTCATGAGTAAAGAGATGTATGAACCAGGGTCTAAGATACTTGGAGGAAATTGAATCGGATGAAAAATGTCTTAATTGAAATACTCTAGTTCTTTTATTAATAAATAGATGATTTATTTTTCATTTTGCAAGGCAATGAGAAGCTGCATACGAGGTGTGACAAAAAAGAAGCTAGAATGTGGCAGCAACGCCCATGACTCAAAGCCAATTGGCTAACCACTTATGTCACTGTGTTGTGCAACTGTATTTGGAAAAACTTAGAGAAGCTAGCAAAGTAGTCAGGAAGGCAAAGATTCAAAAGGAGGAGGAAATAGCCAATGGAATAAAATGGGGGGATAAGACATTTTTCAGATATATTAGTGAGAAGAGGAAGGGCAAAAGTGGTATTGTCAGACTCAAGGGTGAACAGGAGCAATATGTAGAAGCTGATAAGGATAAAGCAGAATTGCTTAACAAATATTTTTGTTCTGTGTTCACAGATGAAGAACTAGGAGCAGGACCTCAGAAAACACCCACAAATAGGAACAGAAGCGAGGGGCATCTTGAACAATTTTCAAAAGACTGTGTTCGTGAGAAACTATCTCAACTTAAAGTAGACAAAGCGATGGGACCGGATGGGATACACCCTAGAATACTGAGGGAACTTGGGGACGTTCTAGCAGCTCCACTGACTGACCTTTTCAATGCCTCGTTGGAGTCGGGAGTGGTGCCAAAGGACTGGAGAGAGGCTCATGTGGTGCCTTTACACAAAAGCGGAAGTAAGGATGTGGTTGAAAACTACAGGCCGGTTAGTTTAACTTCAGTGGTGAGTAAATTATTGGAAACGCTGCTGAAAGAGAAAATAGTGAGGTTTTTGGAGTCCAGCAGATTACAGGATCCGAGGCAGCATGGATTCACCAGAGGCAGGTCTTGTCAGACAAATCTGATTGATTTCTTTGACTGGGTGACCAGGGAGTTGGACCGAGGGAGAGCCCAAGATGTGGTGTATTTATATTTCAGTAAAGCCTTTGACACTGTTCCTCACAGGCAACTTATAAACAAACTGAGCACCCTAGGGATGGACCCTAAAGTTACTGCTTGGGTTAGAAATTGGTTGGGTGGGAGGCGACAAAGAGTACAAGTAAATGGAGCTCACTCTGAGGAGAAGGATGTTATCAGTGGTGTGCCCCAGGGATCTGTCCTTGGTCCGATTCTTTTTAATATCTTTGTTAGTGATATATCGGAAGGGCTTTCAGGTAAGGTTTGCCTCTTTGCGGATGATACCAAAATCTGCAATAGAGTAGACACCCAGGAAGGGGTAGATAACATGAGGAGGGATCTAGCTAAGCTTGAAGAATGGTCTAGAATTTGGCAGCTGGGATTTAATGTTAAAAAATGTAAGGTCATGCATTTGGGCTGCAGCAATCCAAGGGAGCAATATAGTATAGGGGGTGAAGTACTTTGTCCACTAAAGAAGAGCGGGACTTAGGCGTGGTTGTGTCTAATGATCTTAAAGTAGCTAAACAGGTAGAAAAGGCGACGGCAAAAGCTAGAAGGATGCTTGGGTGCATACGGAGAGGAATGGCTAGCAGAAAAAAGGAGGTGATAATGCCTCTGTATAAGTCTTTGGTGCGACCTCATTTGGAGTATAGTGTGCAATTCTGGAGACCGCACCTTCAAAAGGATGTGAACAGGATGGAGTCGGTGCAGAGGGTGGCTACTAAAATGATTAGTGGTCTTCATTATAAAGCATATGAGGACAGACTGAAGGATCTTAATATGTACACCTTAGAGGAAAGGCGGGATAGAGGTGATATGATTGAGATGTTTAAATACCTCCGTGGCATAAATGTTCAGGGAGAGAGCCTCTTTCAATTGAAAGCAAGTTCTGCTACGAGGGGACATGGGATGAGAGTGAAGGGAGATAGATTCAGGAGTGATATACAGAAATATTTCTTTACAGAAAAAGTAGTGGATCCGTGGAATAGTCTCCCAGTGGAGGTGGTAGAGATGAGGACAGTAACTGAATTCAAAAAAGCATGGGACAAACACAGAGGATCTCTAAAGGTAAAAGGGGGACTGTTGTAGTTATGGAAGGACAGACTAGATAGGCCATGTGGTCTTTTTCTGTCGTCATATTTCTATGTTTCTAACTTCTCGCCACTATTCTGCTATAATAGTTTTCATCTCTCTCACTCTGTTTTTCTTTTTCAGGTTTTTCTGTAGCACACTGCTCCATCGCTTTGTCACGCAACTGGAGGTGACAGAAATATGGAACAAAGAATCAACTTGAAATTTCTGGTTAAGTTTGGAGAAGATGCATTGTCAAGGCCGCGAGTCTTCGAGTGGCACAAATGCTTCAAGACTGGCCGCAAGGAGGTGGAGGATGACCCCAAGTCAGGAAGGCCTTCCACGACAAAGACAGCTGAGAACATTGACAGAGTGAACCAGCTGGTGCGGAGTGATTGCCGATTGATGGTGTGGATGATAGCTGAGGAGCTCTGCCTGAACAGGGAGTCAGTGTGGACCATCTTGGTGCAGGAGTTGGGGATGCAGAAGCTGTGTGCCAAGATGGTGCCCAAGCTTGTATTGGACGACCAGAAAGAGCACCAGGACAATGTTTGGCGAGACTTGCTAGAGAAGATTGGAGAAGATCTAGAGTTCGTTGGCCGAATCATCACAGGAGACAAGACTTGGGTCTTCCAGTATGACCCTGAAAACAAGAGACAGAGCCTGCAGTGGAGAACTCGATTGTCACCCAGACCCAAGAAGACACGCATGTCCAAATCAAGGATCAAGGTCATGCTGGTCGCATTCTTTGACCAGAAGGGAGTGGTCCATCATGAGTTTGTGCCTCAGGGTCAGACAGTCAACCAGCACTTCTACCAGCAGGTCCTCAATGGCCTCCATGATCAGGTTCGGCGCAGCAGGCAGGCTCTGTGGAGAGACAAGTCGTGGCTGCTCCACCACAACAACGCGCTCAGTGTGAGGCAGTTCTTGGCCAACAGATTACAGCTCTCGACCACCTTCCTTATTCCCCAGATCTCGCACCATGTGAATTCTGGCTCTTCCCCAGGCTGAAGACTGTGCTCAAAGAAACTCATTTCACCTTTGTAGAAGAGATCAAAACCACTGTGACGAGAGAGCTGAGAGACCTCAAGGAGGAGGACTTTACTGAGTGCTTCCATACGTGCCAGAATTGAATGCATCATGCTATCGGTGACTTAGCCCAGTTCAGGAAGGCACTCAAATATCCTCAAGTACTACCTAGTCAGCAATGAAGCCTAGATAACCCCACCAAAGAAATTACTACATGATACTTCTAGAGCTTTGTCATAACGCATACTTGTAGATACTTTATGTAAATACAGTCAAACCTCGGTTTTCGTGTGCCCCGGTTTTCGTTCGTTTCGGTTTTCGACGTCTTTTCTGACTGAGATCTTGTCTCGGTTATCGTATATCGCCTCGGTTTTCGTCAAGAATGGTGAGCCAGTGCTGCCAGATCTGAAAACCTATACTGTACTGCAATACATACACCCTCGCGCTGGTCTGCCCGCCCAGTCCCGGCAGCACTACCCCCCCCCCCCCCGGACTCACCGATCGCGTGTTGAGAAGCCAAAGTCAGCTGAGCAACATCCTCGAGCCAGAGATGCAAGGATTGCACAGAGAGGAAGGCCCCGATCTCTCCACCGCCTGCCTGTTCTCTGGAGCGCCCCCTCAGGCTCGGAGGTAGCAGGGTAGCTGTCAATGTAAGCAGGAGATGTTGCATGAATGTGGGAGGCAGTTCTTTCTCTTGCAGGGTACGCTTGCAAATTGCTGTTGAGACGGAGTCAGCGATCAGATTACAGTGCCGTACAGTACAATATCTGTGTGTTTGCTGTCCTGTGGACGATCGGGCAGGTGAGAGAAGTGACAGGAGCTGGGTGTCTGGAACGGATTAATTTAATTTACATTATTTCCTATGGGAAATATTGCTTCGGTTTTTGTACGTTTCGGTTTTAGTCAGACTTCTTAGAACGGATTAATCATTAAAACCGAGGTTTGACTGTTTACCCATGTTATCCAAGTTTGTACACCTGTTCTCTGTAAAACCGAACAGCCTGTTGTTCTGGTCTTTTTATTTAATGTAAACCGCGCTGATGTCGAATAGTGCGGTATATAAGAAATTGTAATAAATAATAAAATAAATAAATAAAAATGCAGAAGTGCATTAACTCTGGGGGAGGTTACTTTGAAGGGGGCAATACATAATCTCTCTGTAGATTTTGTAATAAAACATTTATGGGACAGTCTCGTTTCTTTTTTGTCACACCTCCTTTATAAATGCATGTTACAGAAGCAAGATTAGTTGTGAGTAAGAGTTATCTGAAAGCCATTCCCTGCATATGTGAAATGAGCTAGTTTAGAGTGCTCAGCTTAGCAGGAAAGCAAACTTCCTTCTGATCCGATAAGATGACAAGATGGGCATGTCCATGTGGAGACCTATTGTATAAAGTGAAGTACGCATGTGCTTTCGCTTATAAAATACCAGCTTATGGATGTTCTTTAACCTAGTTGTGGCAGGCGCATAACTGCCCATGCTTAGATTGGGTGGAAATGCGTGTAAGTCATTGTATTCTACAGTTTACACTTAGAAATTTAGACCCCACCTATATTCCACTCAAACTCCGACCCCATGCATGCCCCAATGATGGGACTTATGTACACGCTTACAGAACAACGACCATCCAAAGTGTGAGCATGTGCCCATTGTGTAATATAGGGTCTTATGCAAGTTTCACACACACAACGTTCTGCACAGCCCTTATAAAATCAGCCCCTTATTGTGCAGAAAGATTTCAGCTGCTCTTCCCATAGATACATGGAGAACACCGGCAGTTCCTAGGGCTTCCAAGGCAGCATTCTGACCAATAAAACACATTAATTTTCACACGCATGTGGAGGATATCATAGTACAGAGTGGTTCTTGTCAGGCATAACCAATAGAAGAGGCTCTAATGCACCTGTGAAGGACATTAATATGACCTCATCTCAAATATTGTGTCCGGTTCTGGGGCCTTGCCTCTGAAAGGATATTAAATCGATACATTGAAGGAGGCCCAGAGAAGAACTGTCAAAATGATAGAGTCTACATCAAAAGCACAGTGAGGTGAGACCTAAGTGCCTAAATATGTATGGTGGAGAAGAGGACAGTATATAAATTCAAGAAAGTCTGGGATAAGCACAGAGGATCTGTAATTGTGAAGAAGCAAAAGTTAAACTAGAAATCAACTGGGGTCGATATTATTGTAAAAGGAATGAGAATGGGCAGACTGACTGGGCCTTGTAGACTATGGGCTCGATTTTGGGATGTGGGTTGCAGGTCTGCAAGCCAGCCGGGCCTGATTCCTCCTCCAGCTCTCCCCGTACATCCTGAGCAGCAGGACATGAGGAGCTGGTGGGTGGGCGGGAGGGGGCAGAGCAGCGACAGGCTGTACGTCCTGCCGGGTCAAAGGGGACATGCTGCTTATCCCACCTCAAAGGTGGAATAAACAGCCCCGACCCAGTGATTGGGCACAGGGACCCCCTCCTGTAGCCAGTGCTGGGGGGTCCCCGCTGCCTGTTCCAGGCCCCGACAGGCCAGCCATGTCCAACTGGCCCGTCTTCCTCGGAGATGTCCGGACGGCCCGGACATCCCCCTCTGAATCAAGCTCCACGACGGCAGATTAGAATCATATTTTTGTGAATGGGTTTAAAATGTCTTCCTTCTGTATCAGTGACAAACTACTAGTTAGGCCCCTATTTACTAAGGTGTGATAAGGCTTTGCATTTGCATGCATTAGTAGCAAAACATTAACGCTGAGCACCCGGTCGCTGCCAAAAAATCAACACCTGAACACCTAGCTGCTAAGAAACAGTCTGCCCCTTGGTTCTCCCCTGAACTACGTACTTCACTCATCCATCTCAGAAAACTAGAGAGGAAATGGAGAACTACACGTAATCCCTCCAACCAAGTCACCTATTTGGAACATCTTAAAAGACATCGAGAATCTACATGGGCCAGGAAGAAGGAATTCCACGCTGAGATCCTCAACCGCTCATTGCATAAGCCAAGGGAACTATTCGACTTAGTAAAATCCTATACAAAACAACCGTCCCCACCACAACAAGAATCTATTCAGCCCCAAGCTTATGCAAACTTTATACAATCAAAAGCAATAAAAATAACTACTGCATCACCACAAGAACCCTCCCAGTCTTCCCACCCGCAGCTCCCAATTACCAAACTTGCTGCACCCTCTGTAAAGACCATAGCTGAAGTAATTGCCTCCATCAACACAACAACCGCCACAACTGACCCATGTCCAGCGCACTGGATTAGGACTATGTGCACAGAACTCAGCCCATTCATAGCCAACATCGTGAAGATGTCATTCGAATCCGGTGTCTTCCCAGATGCTCTCAAACAAACCTTCATTCGTCCACTGCTAAAAAACAACCAACTGGACCCGATGAGAGAGGACTCTTACAGACCAATTTCTAGTATCCCACTACTAGCTAAAATTCTCGAGAAGCTAACCCAAAGACAGATTCAACAGCATATAGATTCCTCTTCCCCATTAGATCCCTGTCAACATGGATTCAGGGAGGCCCACGGTGTGGAAACACTACTAACAACTCTAATTAACACACTTATCAGTGGTATTGATAATATCAAGAAGGGCTTCGCATTAATCTTTCTGGATATAGTGGCTGCGTTTGACTCCGTAGATCACACGCAGCTCCTGAGACGCCTTCAAGAGAAAGGAATCCACGATCGAGCATGGGACTGGTGCAAATCCTACCTGGAAGGCAGACGGCAACAAGTACGCATTGGTAACGCTACATCTGATCCTTTCCAGCAGACTCAAGGTGTGCCCCAAGGCTCCTCCCTGTCTGCGCTTCTGTTCAATATCTATATGCAGCCAATTTGCGACATCGCTCGCTCCTTCGGGATATCCTGCCTCATGTATGCAGATGTGCTGTTATTCTCACCCATAACTGTTGCATGCCCGGACTACACAGTGTTAATCAACTGTTTTAATGCAATAACAGATTGGTTACTTACTCAAAACCTCCGTATCAACTTCAAAAAGACGGAAGTCCTAGTAATCACAAGAAATAAATGCTTCTCTCCTCCTCCTACCCTAAAAGTCAGAGATGCTGAACTTCCGGTCAAACCCAACATTCGCTATCTGGGAGTGATATTGGATCAACATTTGGACTTCAAGGAGCATATAAGACGCACCGTAAAAACAATCTACTTCAAGATTAAAAACCTGCGGCACTTGAGACCTATGCTGGAACATGATGACTTCCGCACTATCTTCCAAGCGATAGTCACTCCACACTTCGACTATGCTAACATAATACTGCATGGCCTTCCAAAGAGCACCATCAACCCCCTACAGCTAGCCATGAATGCAGCAGCCCGTGTCCTCTGCGGAACCGCAAGGAGCGAACACATCTCCCCCATTCTAAAAGAGCTTCATTGGCTTCCAATAAGCTGTAGAATCCTATATAAGGCCCTCCTCATTACCTTCAAGGCCTTCAACAACTTATCTCCTGCAGCCATCTCGGATCTGATCACACATACTGAGAACAACCGGCCAAGAAGATCTCTCTCAGTAGACATGCTAATCATACCAAGTGATTCCATAAAGACAAACCAGTCAACCATCAACAGAGCTTTTGTCAATTTTGCCCCCAGATGCTGGAACAAACTCCCTCCCTGCATCAGAGCAATTAGAGACCTGAGACAGTTTAGAAAAGCCCTCAAATACCACCTCATTACACATTTTAAGCCTCTGGAAATCCCTCCCCCTTCCTGCCCCATGCCCTCACAACCCCATACCTATCCTATATGACTGCATAGAACCGACTTATGTACCAACATATAGTTACTAAGATTGTATATAGTTTCCCCTGGTTCAACTCCAAGTTATTTTCCCTGTTATCTGTAAACAAAAGTCAAATTATCTGACCAATGTGTTTTATTGTTACAATGTAAACCGCACTGATGACAAATAGCGCGGTATATAAGAAATGTTAAATAAATAAATAAAATAAACTCACGGTAGTGGCTGATTGTCGAGAGGTTCCCAAAGCACTTCATGTTTCCTGCTGCCATGGTAGCGCTTGCCGTGTGGAAATATGCCATACATTAGCTGTAAGGAGCAGTCCCTGTACCTTCAACACCGCAATATGGCATTTTCCATGTTAGCGTCTTAATGCAGGAATTACCATATGCTAATTACAAACATGGCCGCGTACAATTAGTGTGTGGAAATTCCCATGCTAAGCAGCTAAAGAGGTTTAGTAAATAGATCCCCTTCAGGGTTTGCTATTTTGCATGTTTAATATATCATGTCACTACAATCTTCAGACTTTCAGTGTACCTTATCTCGGCAGTTCCCCTTGGATTGTCTCCATAAGGAGATGCTTCGTTTGACATCTTGCATTTTTCAGAACTGACAGATGTTTTTCTTTGTCTGTTCGGACTTGGTTTCTTCTGACTCCTTGTCTGATGCTCGTTACCCACTTCCAAACCAGTTGCCACTAAATATCGGGGTGTATTTACTAAGCCACTTTAGAGCTCATTTATGTGATAAATACCTAACATGGACGGAGACAGGGAATGTATGACATTGGACAGTTAATGCTCCCTGTACAGGTGCAGCTGCTTGTGTTGCATTATGTGCCATTCGCTTCATGTGCAGTAAAGAACTGGTAAGATTTTAAGAAAGGACTTAGCAGTTAATGAGGAAACTTTTCAGTTTCCATGCATTAAATTCTGACTGCTACTTCTCAGGCACTGCAAAATCTTATCACAGTTTTGTAAATGTTGTTGTTGTTGTTAAGTGCCATCGAGTCGTGTCGACTCATGGCGACCCTCTGGATAGTTGACCTAAATTGTGTTCGGTCTTCAGTCTGGTGGCTCATTGTTGATAGAGAGGCATCCATAGCTGCTGTTATTGTATTGATCCATCTCATTGCCGGCCTTCCTCTTTTGTGTTGACCTTCTACCTTGCCAAGCATTATGTCTTTCTCTAGCGATCTCTCTTTTCGCATGATGTGTCCAAAGTAAATAGGACCCATTAATTTAAAATCATTTTAAAAAATAACTTATTGGGTCTGCTTTTCCTTAACTTAAATATTTTTATTAACTTTGGAATGGAGTCCAGGGCTTTCAGGTCCTCTGGTTCCAGTGAATTTTCTTGATTTCAGGAAAAGGATCTAGCTATCATCATGGATAATATGTTGAAACCCTCACCCCAGTGTGCAGTGGAGGCCAAGAAAGCAAATAGAATGCTAGGAATCATAAGGAAAGGAATGGAGAATAAAACCAAGGATATTATAATGCCTCTGTATTGTTCCATAGTGCGACTGCACCTTGAATATTCTGTGCAATTCTGGTCACCGTATCTTAAAAAGGATATAACGGAATTTAAAAAGGTACAGAGAAGAGAGACCAAAATTGTAAAGGGAATGGAAGGATTACTCCTGTGAGGAAAGGCTTAAAATCTTAGGGCTCTTCAACTTCGAAAAAAGATGGCTGAGGGGAGATATGATGGAAATCTATAAAACAATGAATGGAGTGGAACGGGTAAACGTAGATCAGCTGTATACCCCTTTAAAAAGTAGAAAGACTAGGAGACATGCAATGCAGCTACAGTGTAGTCCATTTAAGACTAATTGGAGAAAATTAGGTTTTCACTCAATGCATAATCAAACTCTGGAATTCGATACCGGAGGATGTAGTAACAGCTGTTAGTGTAACTGGGTTTAAAGAAGGCTTGGACAAGTTCCTGAAGGAAAATTCCATAAACAATTATCAAAGGGAACCAGGGAAATTCACTGCTTAGATAAGTGGCATGAAATCTGTGTCCCTATTGGGGAACCTGACAGGTACTGAAGAACATAAGAAATGCCATGATGAGTCAGACTAAGGTCCATTAAGCCCAATATCCTGTTTCCAACAGTGGCCAATCCAGGTCACAAGTACTGTCGCACCGCCGCCCTAGTGGTCAAAGGTGGTTAAGGCAGGTCGGGTGGACATGAGTTATTTTTATGGTTTGAGTTTGGTTCTTGTATGCGGGGTCTGGGTATCTGTTCCCAGTGGCCTTCCGTGTACCAAAGCCTCAAGTAAACACAAAGTCCGATAGTAGGGAAAGAAAGGCTTTTTATTTCCCTTAATGCACAATGATTCAGGTAGTGGAATCTACGTCAACATAAAGAAACCTTACTTCAGGTAGAAAAGAAACATAACCAGTTAATGCTTTATCCCCTGTTATCTTCACAGGAATTTATACAATAAAACACACAGACTTTGCTTGCTGAGCCCTGCTTTACACACTAGGCAGGGATTCTAGGCTTCCTGCCTGACAGTAGCTACAATCCATGGGCACTTCGGAAGGGTCCTCATTAAATTCCACCTGCATGGGCTGTGGGTCTGAGAGCTGTGACTCTGTATCAGTGTAGTCTGGTGAAATACGCTGAGGTTTTTCATACACAGCTTGTACCAGCCTCCAATGTTCTGGGCCTAGATTTGGGCCTCGGTCATACGAATGCTTGCTAGGAGAATACCTTCCTTTGTCTTGGTGCCTTATATTAAACAGTCTTTTATCTGGTAAAAGCTTGTGTCCTGCTTTACAAACAGCTTGATAAGGCGAGCACACCCTTGTTCCTTGTGCTCCCTGTGTCATCAGGTTATAACGGTTAGAAGTATAAAAATGTGGATTACCTTGTTCTCCAGGCCTATCCCAGTGAGTTGAGGCTTGAGGCCTAGTCCTGCTGCAATTCAGCCTTACTCGAGTAGCAGGCCTCCCACTGTCCAGCTGGCCTTCGGGTGGAGTTATCTCTCTCTCACACCCATACCTCTTTCTCCTTGAATAAGGAGTGTTAGCTCCTATGGCAATGACTTCACCACCCTTCTGGTAACTTCCACAGGGTCCTGAGTTTGCTGGTACCGGTTCATCAGATAAACCTCTGACCTCTGCTTCTCTCCTGGTACCTTTCCTCCCAGTGTCTCTTTGCCAAGAACTCCTGGTATCTTGCTGCACCGGACTCCCTGTGTCTCCTTGCCAGGAACTTCTTCCTCTCGGGTCTCTTTGCCAAGACTCCTTCTCTTCCTCCTTCTCCACTTCTCTATTTCCAACTTTCCAGCCTTTCTTAAAAGGAACTCCCCCTTTCCTGGATTGGCTGTTGGCCAGCATCACATCACAAGCTCTGGGGTGCGGTTCTCTAGGCCCTGGAAGGTCTCTCTTGCTCCCCCTATCTGGCTCCTCGTAATGTCGCATCTGGTGTTGGAATCTTTTTTCTGAATTTAAAACCTTTTTTTCTGTTTGCATAGGCTCTGCAGTACCACAGTACCTAGCAGTGACCTGGAACGGCTGCTGTTGGAAACAGGATACAGGACTTGATGGACCTTTGTTCTGACCCAGTATGGCATATTTTATGTTCTTATATGCTTTGTTCAGTAAGTCACATTTCAGACACTTCAGCTCCATCTGTGACCACATAAGCTCTGAAATCATGCTCCAAGAATATATTCAAGAGAAATGTTAGTTTGGCAAATATCGCATGCACATATATGGGGTGATCTAATGCATAATACTGTATAGTAGCTCAAAAATATTGGATGCCATTTCTTTTTTGTGTTTGTTTTTATTAATTGGAAACAGCAATACGTACTGTATAAGCCAGGTGCCTTTTAATAGAGTCTTGCGAATCTAATCCCCTTCATTAGAGGTCTCCGTTGACCTATATCCTCCCACCAATCGCCAACAATTTCTCCATAGCCCTACAGTGGCACCGGCTGTTTTCCTCTGACAAAGAGGGTACTGGAAAAGGTCTGACAAAAGTATTCAATTTCTTAGATCACATCCACAGCAGTGGTGGTGGACAGTGTTGCTAGAAAATGTATTGTTCTCAAGAAAGGCATCGCACCAAAACAGCAATTCCTGTTAAGTCATTATCAATATTTGCATAAAGAGGGTGGACAGGAACAAATCTGGATGGAATAGCATGGGTGACGTTTCTCTCTTAAGAATTTCAAGCATAAAATTGCATGAAGGAACAGTTGTTTAGATTTATGGCTATAATTTTTGGAACTCAAAAATATATATGTACAAACCAGTTTGTTTGTTATGTTGGGAACTTCCCATCCATTTTTCCAAATGATGCTCAGAGCATTCTTTCAATTCAAGCACAGTAATTCCCTGTGCAAAAGCAGATTTCAGTCAGAGTGGAGATCCTGTGGCCACGGGAGATAAAGTGACTTGCCCAGGATCGCAAGAACAGCAGTGGGAGAAATGGGGGGGGGGGGGGGTCTCATCCCCTTCTTGAGCAGAGCCCCCAGAGTGCAAGGGCTGTTTGGCACTATTTACACCATTGTGTATAGACAGATGGATACAGACATGAGGGCAATTAAAATGGGGGGCTGAAAAGTACCCTCCCCCTCTGTGAAACAGCAAAGAGGCGAGCAGAGCAATCAAAGAACATGTCGGTGTTTCATTTTGAAGGGCCCATAGGAATTTATATAGCTTATTTTATTATTTGAATTTATAAACTACCCATTGACTAAATGCTCGGGGAAAATTGATTTGTATAAATTCCAGAAACTGCCTTTATTATTATATAGCATTTATGACATAAAGAAGTTTGCACTGCCTACTTAAGACTGTCTCTGTATGTATATAATTTGCTACATTGGAGTGTTAGTCTCTCTGTATATCATGCTCCAGAAACCATATCTGTGCTGCAATTTCAGGAAATTCATCGCAGCAAGCTAACAAAATAACTTATTTTGTTTCCTTAGGATCTACCCGGCATAGCCCACCAAACATGTTATTTAGTAACATTAAAACCAAACACAATGTCTTTCTCATGGGAAAGACAAACATTTTTTTTTTAATGTATTTGCTAAGCTTGTCTGTTTTCCCAAGCATGAGCGTGGATAACAGCAGCTATGGTGCCTCTCTGTCAACAACAAGCCGCCTGACTGAAGACCGAACATGGTTAGGACTATCCAGAGGGTCGCCAAGAGGTGGCATCGACTCAGCGACACTTAACATTAAGAACATATGTCTGTCAACAGTGCATATACTTTCAACCCCTGCAAATAGTACGCCCAATTGCTATCTGTAGCTGGGAAAAGGGGCATCCCGATGACAAGAGGGTCTCTCAAAGCATATGCATTCATTCCCTTCGTTTTTTATAAGCCTTTAAACAAATTAAGAAATTTTTTTCACTGTAACTCTCAAACTCCAATACTTTTTCCAGACATTTCTAATTACTTACAAGGCACAGACAAAACCACAAACCTATCCTGCATTTTGTAAAGCCTACTTTTTCTTTAGGTATTACAGAGAAACCAATAAATTCCATAAAAGCTTATTTTGCTAATGTGCATAGCAAAGACTAGGTCCTCTGTTATAGCTCAAGCGTAGAAGTCTAAGAACCCCAGAAAACATGGAGATATAGGATAATTGCCTGCAGGACCTTCCTACACGTATCTTCCCAGTAGAATAGCTTGATGCCTGTTCTATGGCTCCAAAGGATTCCTTCTGTGCCCAATACAATAGAAGATTATGTGAAGGTTAGGTCTCTCCTGAGTGCAAAGAAAGGACACAGCAAGAAAAACCACTGGCAATTTTAGAAAAGGGTAATATTTAGAAAGTTGAGAGGGTCTCCAAGGAAAAAATATACAATCAAATCATTGAGTCTAACGTGCATAGAGAATGAAGGTCCTAGTGGTCAGAATGATGGACCCAGTGACCTGTGAACTGCAGATGGAGGCACATCAAACACTAAAGTGACTTCCAGCAGCGAGGCCACATCATCTCTTGACTTGTTCCTCAATTGAAAATTAGCCAGCCTGGCCCCAGCGGCAGAAGCATTTAAGCATATTATCTCTTGCTACCATGGGGCCTGGTCACATCATTTTATAGCTCTTATGGCGAGACTTGGCACCAGGACAGCAGGAGGTCATGCACTTATCCACATCTGCTGCTGCAGGGACAGATTTGGCTAATTTTCAGTTGAACAAGGTAGTGATGCAGTACTGTGGCAGGTAACTAACATGTTTGCTGCACTCACCTCCTGATAGCCTCATGGCTGGCTTAAGGCTTAAAATCTGGTGTGAGGGCAGAGGTACAGGAAAGCGTTCATTCCCTTCCCTCACTGCCATGGGTGACCTTCTGCAAAAGTTTCCTTGGGGTCTCAGAATCTGAACTTGTGTCACTGTCTGCATCCCAGTAGCCCTTATCAGGTGCACAACATTTTCATCATTGAGGACAAAAACGAGATCAGTGCAAAAGACACTTCAGAACAAAGGAGGTAGAGTCGGGAGTAACACCAGAAAAGAGAAAGTGTAGTGGGTACATGAAGCAGATTTCCAGGAAGTCTGAGATGTTGCAAGGATAAGTCTGTCATAAGGTAGTGATGTTGCATCAGAAATGGGTAGACTGCAGATGGACCTTGCAGGCTTCATGTGTCTTCATATTCTCTGTTCCTACCTACATCTTTTTCTCACCAAACTGTTGGCTTTTGCAATACTGCCACCTTATGGCTGAACTGGAGTACTGACTATCCAGTGGAAAGTGTGTGAAATGGAGTTATTTTTGTATGTAGTCAGGACCATCTTCCGTAGAAAACATTGGTGGCATTGGTGGTTTCCATACTCTGTTTATAAAAAGGGCCAGACAATATTTCTAATTGACCTCTTGTGAAGAGAAAAAAAGGAAAATCTCCATGACATCCACCTCTCAGCTACTTCATCTTTTCAAGTTAGTTTATTTCTTTTCTGCTTCCAAGAGCACATTTGGAATATTCATTAGCCTTCTTTGCAGTCTTTAAGGCCAAAGTACTGCTAAACCTTTGTAGAGCTTCCTCTTTTACTTTGGCTGGATAGCATGATCGTTCCTTTCTATTTTCAGTGTGTCAATGACAGATTTAGTCATTGTTATGCACCATGGGCTTAAATAGAATATTTGTAAGAACATAAACAGCAGAGTTTGGCTAAGATAGTGGTAGAAGGTTGGGAAGTTGTTTAGATACTTCCTAATGCAAAAGGAGCAATCACATGCATCATTCCCTGCCTGCAAGAAACCACAGACCAGGCCTGCACATGCTTCTGTGTTTAGAAAGAGTTGGGTACTAGTCAACAAAAAGTATTGGAAGTCTTTAGTCCTTATCTGTCCTTGCTCATATGCAACTGGATTTAACTTGGGGTCTATGGACCCAAACATAGCTCCATTGCCAAGGCCTATAGATCAACGTTTTCCATTTCAGCTCATTCAAATTAAAATGAGTAATTTTGGTTAATCAATGTTGAAACTATATGACTAAATAGTTAATATTGCAGTAAAGCAATTTTCAAAGCTAGAGGGGAAATGGAAACCATAAATTGCTCATTATTTTAGATCGGTACAAAATTCAGGAAGTTGGTTGAAAAGGAAACTGAAAACTCGAGGTTCTGCCAAGCAGGGCCTTTTAAGTAAAGCCTGCCATTTTTTGTAGTTGTAGTGGTTGTTAAAGCACCATTGAATTGATGTTGACTCATAGCGATTCTTTGGATTGTTGTCCTAAATTGTGTTTGGTTTTCAGCCAGGTGGCTAATTGTTGACAGTTGGCATCTATTGCATTGGTGGTCTTCCTCTTTAGTATCACCCTTCAGTCTCGCCAAGCATGGATGCCTTTCTTTAATGATATTTCTCTTTGCATGATGTGTCCAAAGTATGAAAGTTGAAGTCTTGTCATTTTTAGATTATAAGGAAAGTTTAGGTTTGATCTCCTGTAGTACCAATTGGCTTGTTCATCGGGCAGCAGTCCATGGTATACACAATATTCTTTCCCAGCACTATAATTGAAAGGCATTGATTTTTCTTCCTGTCTTCCTTCTTCACTGTCTAACTTTCGCTTCCATTGGGGTTACTGAAAATGCCACAGTTTGGATGTCAAATCTTTGTATGCAGAGAGATACATTTTAGAATCTTATCCAGGTCCTCTATAGCCCTTCTGCCAAAAGCAATGTGTCGTCAGATTTCTTTAGTGCCTGTTATTTCACTGTTGATTATTGATCCAAGCAGGTTAAAGTTGTATACTATTTTTGTTTCTTCCCCAGTTATATTGATTGTTGATGCCATGTAATGCTCATTTTCAAGTCATATAATTATATTCAGAATTACAATTTTCATTTCATTTATTGATAACTGACCTTTCTCATGCATCAAAGCATGGAACAATAGCTAGCAATCACAATTGCACGATATCATGAAATAACACCTTACTCCCCCCCCCCCCCCCCCCATGCGCTTCTGACTTCACAGTGAAACCAGCCAATAGCAGGCAGGAAGTGCTGCCCACCCGATGTCTCCTACTGGCTGGAGGCAATTCCAGGAGAAAGGAAAGGGCAGGTGATAAGTAAATTAAGTGTTCAAACTCTGAAAGACCCTTCTGGCAATAGCTGCGTACATGGAAATGAAACTTTCAGAATGACTTATAGTTTGTGCCTTCTCAAGTAACTGAAAAAAAATATTTTCCACAGTTTTTCACTAATATTTCAAGGATAGTTATTCAGACTGGTGCAGACTCTGTACCATAAGCTCTGTTTAATGATATTTGTAGACTAATTGTGTATACCTTACAATAGTGGTTCTCAATTCAGTCCTGGTTTTCAAGATTTTCACAGTAAATATGCATGTCTTAAATTTGCATGTACTGGAGACTCATATATGCAAATTTGCCTCTTTCATATTCAGGTTTCTCAAGTTTCATGTTTTCTATTTATTTGATATTTCATATCAAATCATATGTACACCATTCATAGAACAAGAATCTGAGCTTATCTATCTTCCATACTTATCCCATATACTCCTTTCCAGATACTCTGCTCTCAACATGGAAATCCCTCTCTACCTCTTTCTCCCGATCCAGGCTAGAATCTACACATTCTTCTGCTTTTTCTTCATTGCCCTGTTCTTGTGGAACACACTTCCATTTTCCTTTCATTTGAAATCCTCTTATAATAAATTTAAAGCCTACCTGAAGACCCACTTCTTTGAAATGACTTTCGGGAGTGTGACTGGGCCAACCCGTTGATGGCAGACAGAGCAGACATCTTCATCTTATGTTAGGACTTGATTATAGACAGGCAGAAGGATAAGAAAGCAATTTACTTAGTAACATAGTAACATAGTAAATGACGGCACATAAAGACCAGCATGGTTCATCTAGTTTGCCCAGCACGATGGCAAGCGTAGGTGCACCTGCTGCTCCGTGCAGGCCACCCCTCCCCACATCCCCATTTAGGGGTGAACCAACCATTCCATGCAGGACACCCCTATTTGTTGAGAAATTAGATGGTTCAGTTTACTTTGATTTTATCCTGTTGCTGTAAAGGGATCCACTGTGTCTGTCCCTTGCCATTTTGAATTCCGTCACCATCTTTGCCCCCACCACTTCCATCGGGAGGGCATTCCAAGCATCCACCACCCTTTCTGTGAAAAAGTATTTCCTGACATTGCCTTTCAATTTTCCACCTTGCAGCTTCATGTTATGCCCTCAGGTTTTGCAGCTTCCCCGTCTTTGGAAGAGGTTTGTTTGTTCATTATTTCCCTTTAAGTATTTAAAGGTCTGAATCATATCTCCCCTGTCCCTCCTCTCCTCCAAAGTGTACATGTTTAGATCTTCAAGTCTCTTCTCATAAGACTTCTGACGCAGGCTCCAAATCATTTTGGTCACCTTCCTCTGAACAGTTTCCAGTCTTTTTACATCCTTTGCAAGATATGGTCTCCAAAACTGAACACAGTACTCCAAGTGAGGCCTCACCAGTGACTTGCACAGTGGCATAAGTGCCTCTTCCTTTCTGCTGGTGATTCCTCTTTGTATGCAGCCCAACATCCTCCTCTTTCTTCCTCGCCTTTCTTCTCTGGTGGCTTGTAATAAAGGGCAGCATAGCAAGCAACATAACAAATACAAATATAAAAATAAAAGAAAGCAACATAAAATGATACAAAATACTAAAATAATCAAACAAAATTAGACACCTATTGCAGACAGCCCAGAAATTCAACTAGCTGTCTCAAGGACATGCAAGGGAAGTTCTGTTATAAAGATTGTGAGCCCTCTGGGGACAGGGAAATAACTACTGTATCTGTATGGAATTCACCTTGAATGTCTATAGAAAGGCGCGAGTTAAATACTAATAAATAAAGATATTTGAGTACCTGAAAGGTTTAAACAATAGAGATGTACATTTGTTTGAAATGATTCATTTCATGTGGTTTCGATCTGAAAGAGAAACAAAAAAAAGCAAAATTTTGTCACTTTCCACCAGTGGCAATTAGTATACGATTGGTGAATATTGCATGCTATTGTTCTCTAGTGCACACTGTTCACTTGTAGCTCACACTATTGAGCCTTAGCACGCAATATTCACCAATAGTGCATGCTATTAATGACATTTCCCCCCAAATGATACAGGAAACTAAACAAGGCAAACACTTTTGGCCTGCACACCTTTACTAAATAACGCACAATGAGTAAATCTTTTCAGTAGAAAGAAAGCTCTCCAACAAATGAGACTGATGAAAGTACACTTAGGTTACTTTTAAGAAACTATTTTCTTCCTAGATGAGAGTGGATCCAGTGGAAGCAGTCAAGGCAAAAAAGTGGTAAAATCATGGCTGTTGGAATTCTTTCCAGTCCTAGTTTGTGTGTGTGTGGGGGGGGGGGCGGTTGATGGTGAAAGCATACAGAACCTGTAAGTGTCAGTCCATCGAGAATAGGGGTGTGGTGGTGGGGAAAGCATACAGAGTATGCCCCAAATAATTATTTCCAACCGTTGGCTCTCTGTGTGTCTGTGATTGCCTTCACGTCAGTACTGTCTCCTCGCGACCCAGCAGCTCTTGATAGTGAGACCGGGAGAGGAAAGGAAAAGGGCAGTTTGAAAGGAGTAATTCACTAACTGCTATTTCATTTTAACAGTTTGTCTATGCTGCAGCTTCTGAAACTGCTTCTCCTATAAATATGTATTGTGCCATTTTGGCGAACGTTATATTTCTCTGGAACCCCTAGTTCAGTATGGCCCATTTTCAAAACTGCGGGCCCTTTATACTAAAGTTTCAACAGTGGCCAGTCTGGATCACAAGTACCCGGCAAATCCCAAAAACTAGATCTATTTCTCATAGCTCATTACCAGGGATGAGCAATGACTCCCACAAGTTTTCTTGGCTAATAATGTTTTATGGGCTTTTCCTCCAGGAACGTCTCCAAACCTCTTGAATCCTTCTTTTTGTCATCTTGTTAACATCTTCTGGCAACAGATTCCACAGCTTATGTGCTTTGTTAGGATTTTGTTTTCAATCTACTCTTGTTTTTGTATTGCAGGGACGGTTACGTCATTCCCTATTTAACCTTTCTAACCCACCTGAGATTTTATAATCTCCTATTGTAGCCCCTCTCGGTTGCCTTTGCTCCAACATTTAGCATTTTTGTTGCGTTCCTCTGAATCTTTTCTACTTCTACTGAAGGACTTATACAGAGGCATGATGCCTTTCTTAATGCTGATCTCCTTCCCTTTCTGAATAATTCCTAACATTGATTGATTTATTTAGCAGCTGCGGTACACTGGGCTAAACATTTCAATATATTGTCCACAATGACTTCAAGATCTTTTACTTTGGTGGCGACGCTTAACTAAAAAGTCAGAATTTTGTACCTACATTTGGAATTATTTTCCCTTTGTACATCACTTTGGACTTGTCCACATGTGAACTGACATTTTAGAAAGTCCATCCAAATCAAATTGGTGATTTCCAGGTCAGAAGGTCCTGAGAAACACCAGAGACATCTATGTCTCCACTCGATTTTAGTAACATATATGTCCCTAATATGTCTATTCATGCAGCGGCCACATAGGTGTCCCCCACAGAAAAGCGTACAATACAGAAAAAATTGCACTGAAAATAAAATATTACCAAACCCCATGAGAATACTCTCAGACCAAAAATACCTTCCAAGAACATTCTCCACTAATTAGTATCTACACATACAATAGCTCGAAAACGCCAAACCTCCAAAATCATTTTCTTAAAGTAAGCTAGCCAGCCGTATCAATCACAGCGTTCTATCAAACCGGGGTAATAGCACATCGCGCAAAACAAAGCCGTAGGGGAGATTAAGCATTCAACATCATCAGCCCAGAAAACTCCCCATTTTTTATGTATTTACAAGTAACCACTTTAATTCATGTATTGAAAAAGTATTAAAAAATGTGCTTTTATAATACCCAGAACACTAATAATAATCTTATAATGTTTTTTCTTATTTAACACACTATCCAAATTGAAAACAACCTCTCTACTACACCGGGGTAAACCACAACATTAATAGGGCCAACACTAGACCTCTGACAATTGATACAAATGCCTTAGGAAAGCCGGGGATGGAGACATCCATCTCATGCAAGTTAGCATAAGGGGACATCCAGTGATGTAGCAAAAACAAAAGCATGAGCCCTCGTTCCCCATCAGTGTTCATTATTGGCATAGAAAATATAGGAGAAAAGAGCAGGCTTCGTTCTCCACACTCTCCAGATGCTTGTCTGACAAAATGAGCACTTTTCCAATGTCAGTACATGCCTGGAACAGATATAAGCTTATACATCCAGAGCATTTCTGAAATCAAGCGATGACGTCCAAGTTCTGAGAGCACTCGGGACACGCCTACTCCACGCCCTGTTCATACTTGGACATCCTTACTCTGGGGACATCCACAGTTCAGGCTTCTAAAACGGCTCTGGGGATATCTTAATGCCCATTTTCAGATGTCGAGAGAGCACAAATAGGTCTTCTAAAATAAATCCCTAAATTTAATCTGCCATTTAGAAGCCCAGTCTCCAGGATCCTTCTGAAAATCCTCACAATTCTCTGACCTTTTAATGATTCTTGAACATTTAATAATTTATTACTCATTATAAATAAATACATTTTTATACCACCTTCCCTGAAGACTCTGGAGCAGTGTACAACAAAAGATACTACAAAATATTAAAAATAATCAGATGATCCTACTGTGAAAACAGACTTAAAAAGCCAGGCTCCCAATGTTTCCTAAATGCAATCGAATCTGACATCATTTTCAGATCAAAAGGCAGTTAAGCCCAACATATGGGGCCTACTTATGAGAGAGCCTTCTTTTGTATAGCCCATTAAGAGGGGAGGGAGCTGGGGCTGATTGTGTGAGGAGTGTTATTTCTTTAAAAAAAATTTTTTTGAATGATACAAAACGGTGGCATAAATTCCACCTAAACAGCCCCTGCAATGCGGTAGGGGGGGGGGCTCAGGCAGGAAGGGAGCGCACATGGAGGCATCACAAACGTATTTATATTTGTTTGCCACACTGCCTCTGCTTAATGACCCACGGCTGTTACTTCCCAGGCTGAAGTCTCTCAATAACAACTGCACCAAAAGACTTAGGTTAAGGAGGAACTCAAATCAGGCCTAGTGCGGAGGCGGCATGCAAACACTAAATTTTCTGCGCCAGGGAATGGTGTGACGATGGGGATCACCGCGGGGGGTGCCACAATGGAGGATCCTCAGCAAAATTTTGTGTGGGAGCCCCACATTGAAATCTTTGCCACTGATATGAAACAAGGTCATATGTCTAGTAATATGGTTGAAAACTCTTGATTATTAGGTCATTCTCCATCATTTTTGTGTTTAACTTTTAAATAAAGACAAAAGAAGATCAGAAATGTGCTCAACCCAGGCAGAGAGCAATGAAAAATCTACATATTTCCAGATTTCAAGAGATTTTTTTTATTTTCTTACTATTGCCTCACGTGTGTGTATTTTTATATATATAGTGCATATGGTATGCCGCCAATAACTATCATCGATATGCAAACAATTTTTCCAGTTAGAAGGAAAGAATAAGTTGCACAGCAATTCATGAAAGACTATCCATAAATAGTTGACCCCTAGATAACAGTTGATCTTGAAATAAATTTGACCTCTGAATAACAATTTGGTAGGTAATAACACCAGCCATAAATCAAAAAATCTGTTGTTCTCAGTTTCTATGACTACTTAATTATAAATACAAATTTCAATATACTACAAGGAATAACAAACTAAATTAGGCTACTGTAAGGAGAAAAAGACTTCTGTGTGTTTTTATATCTCCCGACTTTGCGGGGGATCTCTCCCTTGCTTTTCAGAGAGCAGGACCATACCAAGGGCTGTGCAAGTGGTGCAGCACACAGGCTTTTAGGAAATCTGACAAAAGCAAGTTTCTGCCCGCAGTTGGGTGGGTGGGGGCGCACAAGATTCAACAATCGAACAGAGTGCATTGCTAGCTTGATATGGTCCTGCTGGGGAAACACAGTTTTCACCACAACATCACAGGTCTAAAACAAAGAAACCTGATGGCAGAAAAGACCATATGGCCCATCTAGTCTGCCCTTCCATATCAACTACTATAGTTCCCGTTTTGTCCCATGCTTTCTTGAAATCAGATATTGTCCTCATCTCCACTAAACCCCCCCCCCCCCAAAAAAAAAAAAACTCCTTATATAAAAATCAATTTATTTCTTTATTTCTATATACTTGAATTGTTTAGTTTATATACAATTCTCACTTTGTATATTGCACTTCATAATTCTCAGATTAAAGTCCTTAGAACATCAGTCCCCAGATATCTATATTGATCTGCTTCTATTAATGTCCATATAGACTCCTTGCAGATACATCTGGAATCTCTGGCAGTTCTTTGTTTCATTGCTGCTGGGTCAGGGGCTGTCTGTCCATATCTCTATAACAGTTTCTGGTGTCTGACATGGAGTATTTATGAGCACTTTCACGTCCATTCCCTCTAATCGGCTCTCCAGGACTTCATCCATGTGTATATACCTCCAGATTTATGCCATCTATATACGCACACACCAGCAATTTGCACACATGCTGATGTTCTCCTCCCATACACACACACACATACACACACTTTCTTTCTGTTGCAACTATCGACAGGTGTCAAATTCTATGCCAGTACAATATGTATGATGAATTTCCTTGCCTGGAGCTGCATCTGGCCAGGTTTCATTTCAGATAATTGTATGCAGTTAGAGTGTAAGTGAGCCAGTGCTAAAGAGTCAGCTTGAGCGCCATGGAAAACCCCTCCTGGATTTTTTTGTCTTGTGAATCTATTGACTCCTGCTTTATAGTCTGGTCCAAAGACCTTTTCTTTTGCCTTGCTTCTAGCACTATAAGTTCTGGGTGTATTATCCTGGAAACCTTGTTAAAAAAAATTTCCTTGTTGAATTTGTTAATGTACAATTCTAAATCCTTGTGTAGAGTTTCCAGTTACTATTATACTATCAGAGACATTTTACCCAGCCTACTCCAGATCCTGGTTGTTCAGCTAGTGATCCCATTCGGAAATTCTGTGAAATCATGTCTGAGGAGCTTAGAGATGGTTTCACATAATTTCTGGCACAAGAACATGTCACAGAAAAAGTCTTTGGAATAAATTCCTAGAGTAGTAGATTTACAAGGCAAAAAATCCAGGAAGAGTTTTGCACAAAGCTCAAACCAGAAAAGAAAACCTCAGCCAATCAGGATATCAGAACTAATATTACCAGAAATACAAGAAACGGTTAAGAATAGGCTGGCAAATGTCAACCAGTCTCAACCTCCCCTCCCCCAGGAAGCATAATAGCCCTTCCTGGAAGACCACTACCTTCCAATCCAAGAGACGTGTCAAAATTTCTAGGGGTGGTTGTTTATGTCGTTTCACATTAAAGACAATATGAAATGCCATGGGAAATGGTGTTGATATTTCTCGCCTTTCAAATGAATGCATATCCCTAATCAGCATCCTTCAATGTAAGGTTAGAAATGAAGCACTGATCATGATCTGGGGCTCAAGCCACATAGATTTTGGTCATTACCCTCTTATGAGGTGTGACAAAAAAGAAATGAGACTGTGGCAGCCACGCCCATGACTCAATGCCAATTGGCTAACCGCTTATGTCATTGTGTTGTGCAACATCTCACTACTATTCTGCTTTAATATTTTTCATCTCTCTCACTCTGTTTTTCTTTTTCAGGTTTTTTTGTAGCACACTGCTCCATCGCTTTGTCACGCAACTGGAGATGACAAAAATATGGAGCAATAAATCAACTTGAAATTTCTGGTTAAGTTGGAGAAAGGCACAACTGAGTGTCTCCAACTTCTCCAAAAGGCTTATGGAGAAGATGCAATGTGAAAGCCACGAGTCTTCAAGTGGCACAAATGCTTCAAGACTGGCCGCGAAGAGGTGGAGGATGACCCCAAGTCAGGACGGCTTTCCATGACAAAGATGGCTGAGAACATTGACAGAGTGAACCAGCTGGTGTGGAGTGATTGCAGATTGATGGTGCGTATGATAGCTGAGGAGCTCAACTTGAATAGGGAGTCAGTGTAGACCATCTTGGTGCAGGAGCTGGGGATGTGGAAGGTGTGCACCAAGATGGTGCCCAAGCTTTTATCGGATGACCAGAAGGAGCACTGGGTCAATGTTTGGCGAGACTTGCTAGAGGAGATCGGAGAAGATCCAGAGTTCATTGGCCGAGTCATCCAGGAAGACTTGATTGTCACCCAGACTCAAGAAGGCGCACATGTCCAAATCAAGGATCATGGTCATGCTGATTGCATTCTTCATCCAGAAGGGAGTGGCCCATCATGAGTTTGTGCCTGAGGGTCATACCATCTACCAGGAGGTCCTCAATTGCCTCCATGATTGGGTTTGGCACAGCAAGCGGGCTCTGTGGAGAGACAAGTTGTGGCTGCTCCACCACGACAACGCACCCGCACACACTGTGAGGCAGTTCTTGGCCAGCAAACAGATTGCAGCTCTCGACCATCCTCCTTATTCCCCAGATCTCACTTCTGGCTCTTCCCCAGTCTGAAGACTGTGCTCAAAGGAACTCATTTATCTCTGTGAAAGAGATCAAGGCCACTGTGACGGAGCTGATTAAGGAGGAGAACTTTACCGAGTGCTTCCATACGTGGCAGAAGCGAATGTAGAAGTGCATTAACTCGGGGGGGGGGGATTACTTTGAAGGGGACAATGCGTAATTTCTCTGTAGATTTTGTAATAAAATATTTATGGGACAGTCTCGTTTCTTTTTTGTCACATCTCGTATATACATTTTTGTCTTTTATTCTTGGAATTAAAAACATTTCAGTGAATGAATGACCCATTGAATTTAGAACATAAGAACATAAGATAAGCCATACTGGGTCAGACCAAGGTCTATCAAGCCCAGTATCCTGTTTCCAACAGTGGCCAATCCAGGTCATAAGTACATAGCAGTTTTCCCAAAAGACACAGGTTGCTCAATACTTGTATTGGGTCAAGCAGTGATATCCCGGGTCCCTTTTAATAATGGTTTATGGACCTTTCCTCCAGGAACTTGTCCAAACCTTTTTTAAACCCAGCTACACTAACAGCTCTTACTACATCCTCCGGTAACAAATTCCAGAGTTTGATTACACGTTAAGTGAAGAAATATCGTCTCTTATTAGTCTTAAATAGTTTACCCTACCCTGTAGCTTCACTGCATGTCCCCTAGTCTTTCTATTTTCTGTATTCTGATAATGTAAACAATCGATCTACGCTTACCCGTTCCACTCCATTCATCAATTTATAGACTTCTATCATATCTCCCCTCAGCCGTCTCTTTTCCAGGTTAAAGAGCCCTAACCTTTTTAGCCTTTCTTCATAGGGGTATCCTTCCATCGTCTTTACCATTTTGGCGGCTCTTCTCTGAACCTTTTCTAATAACGCTATATCCTTTTTAAGATACGGCAACCAGAATTGCACACAATATTCAAGGTGCGGTCTCACCATGGAACGATATAGAGGCATTATAATATCTTTTGTTTTATTTTCCATTCCTTTCCTTATGATACCTAGCATTCTATTTGGTCTCTTGGCCACCACTGCACACATTTTAGCTTCAATAAACACTTATATTAAAGTTCAAGGTGCTTTTGTTTGGCTGACAGCATTGCACGGGCACTATTGGCATTTTGGCATTTCGACGTGCTTCAAGTGCTAGTTTACATTTAGAGAATACCAGTGCACTATGGGATTTTTCCATCTTTCTAAGGAAAATTGTCACAGAGCACAATAAACTGTAACAAAACAAATGAGCTTTTTGGAGCCAGCATTCATATTTAAAAGATGTTTTAAAAGCATCGTTTATAGAAAGAGTTTTTGAGAATAGTTCTAGGGGGGTGCCCTTTCCTTTTTCCTCCCAAATGTGTGTGGCTCTTTAATGCAGAATTACATATTAATGGCATTCTGATGCACTACAGCAGTTTCAGACCAATGCAGAGGAGAGAATAAGATACCTAAAAATATGAATGGAAGAAAAATCCACATGCAAACCAAAGCAATATCTTGTTTGCAAGAAACAGCAGAAAGCTTCAAGTCAGCAGAGTGAAGAGCTATGAAGATGGTGGAACAGAAGAATGATGTAAAAGAGAAAGTTATGAAATAGAAAATAGCCCAAAGTCACAGGCTGCTATTGGGTGACTTACTCTGTTTCTAGGAGACGAGGTCTCCATAACTGCAGCTGATTAAGTTATTATTGTGACCACACCTGCATCTAGGGAGCAGGACATCCCTTGGCTGTCTTGGTGACAGTCTTGTTAATGGGAACTACAGTAGAGCAGTCCCTTGGTCTCAAAGATAATTCTCTCCCGAAAAAGTCTTCAGTAAAGGGATGGGAATGCATTAAACCAGAAATAGCTCACTAAACAATGTAAACAAACAGTTTTTCCAACTCTCAAGTGAAGACTGAAGACTCTAAAGTCTTCAGAGTGTTCACGTTTCCACTCACACTTAGTACATTAATTTAAAAGGAAACATTTTAATTTGCTTGTGTGGAAAGTTTCAAAGGAAGGGAAGTACTTCAGACAAGTTTGCATAAGAGTTGTGACTAATGCAAATGATTTATAGGGACTCGGTGGTTCACATAATCATGACAGTCCACTCGACTAGGATTCAGTAACCAGACCGAACATGCCGGGAAGCTCTCATAGGATGAAAGCATGAGACAGGATGCTGTGTCTGAGGTAAGCTGATTCTGATTAACAAGCTACCTTGGATAGACAGTGGCAAAACGGGTGCTACTAAGTCCCATGAGTACATTCAGTGCTCTAATTACAGTATGTAACAATGAAGAAGACATTTGTTAAACATTTAATGCTATACCAAAGCATGTCAACTGATAAAACTTCACTAGGAAAAATAATTTACAAATAATAGAGCAATAGTGACTTTCTCCCCAAGCCGTCCAGTTTCCTTACTGATAGGTGATTTGCTATGTGCCATGACACTGCATTATGTGCCCCATTCCAGGGGACCACTGGATAATGTTTGGGTCTCAGTGAAGCCCTGTTTTCCAGGCATATATCCGCATTGGAAAAGGACAAAACTAGCAGCCCGTGTACTAAGGACCCCTTTTACTAATGCTCAGCACGCACAAATGGGAGTGAACGTGGGCTATCTACTGTCATACCTATAGGAATATAATGGGTCATGGCCCAAGAGAGTGCACCCCAAGGGGCCCTAAGACGCTTCCTGCACCTAAGAATTACTTCCTGTATAATCAAACTACCAAGATGCTGATTAGCAGCTATTTTTCACAGTACTTCATGGGAAATTTAATTTATTGTGCTGAAGTTTTCATTAAAGGCATCACTCATTTTCCTACAGTGTCAGTCAGACAACGAATAATAACCTTTCCATACAGTAGGAGGTGTCAGGCTCCTCCTTTCCCCAAAATCAGCCTCGTTGGACTAGCTAAAGAGCCTCTCTTCCAGTTAACTATAAAGAAGATCTTAAGTATAGCTTGAACATGTGCAAGGAATCTGATGGGTGAATCACAGGTCTGCAAAAACCTTTTGTCGAGAGCTGTTTTGGTTATTCCACGTAATCTTTATGTTTTTTGGTGCGCTGAATCCAAAAATGACCTCCATTTTGTCATAGCACATCACGTTTCTGGACAATTTAGGTAAATATGTTAAATAAGGCAATACCTCAAAATAAATGGAAATAGACATAAAATTAAAGTTTTATTACAATATTTTCATGAAAATCCTTTTTTGAACTGAAATAAACTCACCTACAAACACTAAACTCAATTCTTCTTCCTTGTGAGGCTCCTCTTGGTGCATTTACACTTGTGAGTAGCATCTGGAATGTCTCTCTGAAGCATCCAACAGTACTCTGCCATCATTGTAATGCTCCATTTTCCCTGGTATCTCCTTTCCATCTCTTTAATGTCTTGGTGGAATTGGTCACCTTGTTCCTCACTCACAGCTCCCAAAGTTTCAGGAAAGTAGTCAAGGTGGGACTGGAGGAAATGCACTTTCAAACTCATCAGGCAACCTAAAGCTTGAAATGCTTTCAGCATTCATCCGACGATCTTTTTGTAGTGAGGATCTTTGTTATTGCCTAAAACTTTCTGTACGACTTCTTTAAATGCAATCCACCCATCTTTTTGAGGATCCGTCATGGTATTGACAAACTCTTGATCAACTATAAGCCTTTTAATGTCTGGTCCGACGAACACACCTTCCTTCAATTTTGCCTCCGACAGGCCTGGAAACTTGGTGACCAAGTATTTGAAGCATTCTCCATCTCTTGGAAATGATTTTACGAATTGCTTCATCAATCCCAATTTTATGTGCAGAGGTGGTAGAAGAACTTTATGGGAAGGTACCAAAGTTTCTCGGAGGACTTTTTTTTCACTGACTGTTAGCACCCTCGACTGCCAACTCTTCTTCGTCCAGTGATTTTGTCTGTCTCGACTGTCCCATAGACACAGAAAACAAGGATATTTGGTATACCCAGCTTGTTGCCCGAGCAGCATGCACAAGAACTTCAAGTCCCCACACACTTTCCAACCACGGTCTTCATATTTAAGTTTACGAAGAACCAATTCCAAGTTCTCGTAGGTTTCCTTCAAGTGTACGGAATGACCTACAGGTATGGAAGCATAAAAACCGTTGTGGAGTAAAACTGCTTTGAGACTTCTTTTTGAAGAATCTATAAAAAGACGCCATTGCTCTGAATCATATTGGATTTTAAATTGACCCATCAGACCTTCGACATTGATGCAATAAACCAACTTGTCTTCCTGGGCGAAGTAAGGAACGAACTCCTTTTCACGATGTCTGAACCATGAAGATGACACTCCTAGCAACAATAAATTCCTGCTTTTCAGCCTTGATCCGAGTAACTCAGTGGCATCTTTGGGAAGATTCAAGTCTCTTACCAAATCATTCATCTCCTCCTGAGAAAACAATTTTGGTCTTGTATCATCTTCAAAGTCAGAACTTGAATCGTCATCTGGTTCAGGTATGACTTCACCTTCATCGGTGCTAGGTATCTCTTCCAAGGTAGCAGGAGGCTTGGGTACTGGTATATCTGTGCCATGGGGGATGGGACGAATTGCCGAGTGAAGATTGGGGTATGAAATGGAATGCTTCCATTTGGAATTAAACCCTTTCACATCGCATGAACAAAAGTAATAGTCGTCACTATGGTTCTTTTGCTCTCGCCATACCATAGGAATCCTATAACGGAATGATTTTTTCTTACCCTTGAACCTGTTTCGGAGGTCCTCAACACACCGTTTGCACACTTTATGAGGTGCCCAGACTTTATCTTGATCTCCAATTTTTAGTCCAAAGTATGCAAAGTATACTTTTTTCACAAAGCCTGTAATATTCTGCTGTTGTTTCAACACTGTATATTCACCACAGATGAAACAGAAACTGTCTGGCGAATTAATACACTTTCGCGGAGCCATAACATAACAGTTGAAGAATGACGAGCTAACACAAATTGCGATGAAAAAGTGTGAACAGCCTAGAACCAAGAACCTGAGGATGATTCGTGCACAAGTGTGGCATGCAGGAGAGAGCAGCTCTGTGTCTATACACGAGACATCACAGTGCTGGCCACGCCCCCCTGCACTGACCGGAGCTGCTGCTATCTGCCCTGTGTCTCTCTCCCACTGGATTCTTCAGGAAACAATAACCCCTTCTACCATTAGAAGCACGGACTTAAAACTTGCTTAGCTTATGTATATATTGCTGACCATCAGATTTATGGTGCTATATTTTTTTTACATAACCCGGACAACCCCTTTAAGGATTTTTTGGCATTTTATATCTTAAATGCACTTATGTGAATTAATTAATAGTAATTTGAATTAATTAATAGTAATTTGAAAAAAATTGATAAATTTGAAGACAATTTTGCATGTTGTGGAAAATCATGACATCTAGGAGTTTTTTCAATATTTTATTTGTTTTCAGCACACCAAAATACATAGAAATTAGATGAAAATAATCAAACAGCTTTTTAGTCGCAGACCTGGAACCCCTTTTATGGTTTCAGCTTGTATTTTGGGTTGTGAAATTGTTGAGAAATATATTCCATATCTAAAAATCTAAGTTTACTACAAAGCTAAGTTTCTAAATTTGCTCTTTTGACTGGTTTTGATATAAATTTTTCTTGAGTATTTATTACCTGTTTATATTCTCTTTGATCTGAGTGTGCCCTCAGTTCATAGAAGGTCTACTGGCCAGGGACACTTAAATTGGGACTGGATGGAATACATCCCAGGATACTGAAAGAGCTTATGGAGGTTCTTGCAGGACTGTTAAAGAATGTTTTTAACAGATCCATGGATACAAGAGAAGTTCCACAGGACTGGAGAAGGGCTGATGTGGTACCTCTTCACAAAAGTGGTAATAGGGAAGAAGTGACAAACTACAGGCCAGTGAGCCTTACCTTGGTGGCGGAAAAAGTAATGGAGGAGCACCTGAAGGAGCGAACAGTGGATTTTCTCGAAACCAACAGGTTGCATGATCTGAGGCAACATGGTTTTACCAAAGGACGATCTTGCCAAACAAATCTGATTGAGTTCTTTGACTGGGTGACCAGAGAACTAGATCAAGGGCATGTGATGGATGTTATCTACCTGGATTTCAGCAAAGCTTTTGATACTGTTCCTCATAGGAGGCTTATCAATAAACTAATCAGCTTGGGGATGGGTCCCAAGATGGTGAACTGGATCAGAAATTGGTTGACTGACAGATGACAGAAGGTGATGGTAAATGGAACTCACTCAGGTGAAAGAAAGGTGATAGCAGTGTGCCCCAGGGTTTGGTCCTGGGACCAGTACTGTTCAATGTATCTGTGAGTGATATTGTTGAAGAACTGAATGGAAAAGTCTGTCTTTTTGCAGATGACATGAAAATTTGCAACAGATTGGACTCCCCTGAGGGAGTGGAGAACATGAGGAAAGATCTACAAGAGATGGAAGAATGGTTTAATGCTTGGCAGTTAAGATTTAATGTAAAGGAGTGCAGTGTCATGCCCTTGGGAAGCAGAAATCCAAGGGAATTGTATGTGATAGGGGGCAAAAGATTGGAGTGCACGGACCAGGAGAAGGACCTCAGAGTGATTGTTTCTGAGGATCTTAAGGTGACGAAACAGTGCGACAAGGTGATGGCAAGAGACAGAAGGATGCTGGGTTGCATACAGAGAGGAATTACAGCAGAAAGGAAGAGGTACTAATGCCACTGTACAAGTCTCTGGTGAGGCCTCACTTGGAATATTGTGTTCAATTTTGGAGGCCATATCTCGCAAAGGATATAAAAAGACTGGAAATGGTTCAGAGGAAGGCAACCAAAATGATTTGGAGCCTGCATCAGAAGATGTATGAGAAGAGACTTGAATACCTAAATATGTACACTCTGGAGGAGAGGAGGGACAGAGGAGATATAGTTCAGACCTTTAAATACTTAATGAACAAACCTCTTCCAGAGATGGAGAAGCTGTAAAACTAGAGGGCATAATTTGAAGCTGCAAGGGAGTAAACTGAGAGGCAATGTTAGGAAATACTTTTTCACTGAAAGGGTGGTGGATGCTTGGAATGCCCTCCCGATGGAAGTGGTGGGGATAAATACAGTGACAGAATTCAAAATGGCATTGGACTAACACAGTCGATCCCTTTATAGTTTATTATATTGTAAAAGAAGTTTACTGTAATTCATGTAAAACTAGGTTCTAACATTATGTACGTTATAAATAAGAGTTTAATGTCATTTTTGTTGGTTAATTGTAAACCGCCCTTGTTCTCTGGAAGGGGTGGTATAGAAAAACTCATAAATAAATAAATAGCAACAAGATAAAATCAAAATAAGCATAACTCTTTTTTTATATCTCAACAAATAGGGGTGATCTACACGGAGCAGTGGATATACCCCTAAACAAAGACATGGGGGGTAACCTCAATCGAATGGCAGGTGTACCTACTCTTGCTGCCTTGCTGGGCAGACTAGATGGACCATACTGGTCTTTATCTGCCGTCATATATTGTGTTACTATGTAATCCGAATGGGCATCATTTATTGTTTAATATTCTTCCTGCAGCTTCTTTCCAGTTGATGATCTTAGTTGCAAATGTCTTATGCTCAGTATGCTCAGAACTCTGTATCTATCCTACTTGCTTCAGGCTCCTTCACTATAGTAATATGGGCCTTCCGTTACCCCCAGTGTTCAAAATTGCACTCTCTCTCTACAGTTCAAAAGTACTCTGCTACTTCTTATTTTCTGCATTAATCATATCTACTAATCATATCTACCTCTACACTTATAACTTCTTCATCACTATTTCCATTTTCTTTGATTTTCTACTGAATTCCCTCTGTCCAAGACCATTAATCTTGCTACAATTGAAGGCAGATCTGGATAAGGCTTAGTAAATGTCTCTGATAGTATAGACATGGTTTCATAGAATTTCCGGCATAAGAACATGGGAAAAGGAAAAGTCTTTTTGGAGTAAATCTCGACAGCAGGAGTCAATAGCTCCACAAAGCAAAAAAAAAATCCAGTTAATGTTTTCCATAGAGCTGCAGACCATACAAACTTTGGGCCAATCAGGAACAGGAACAAAGATCACCAGCAATACAAGACTCAATTAAGAGCAGGCTAGCTAGAGCCAACCCCTATAAAAAGGTGGCAGCTCTTCTTTCAAGATGCCTGTCTTCTAACCCAGAGGACAATGATTTGATGGCAGCTTCTGACAATGAGAAAAAAGCCAGGTTTTTTTTTATTTGCCTTCAACCTTTATGTTTTTCGTTTGGGCACAACTCTTTAATTAAGAAAATTTTGCTCTTAAATGAAAATTTATAAAAACAAAACAAACAAAAATGTATTGATACAAAGCAAACCTGCAAAGGACATAGGAAAGTAAACAAAATGAGAGGGATTTTTGCCTGCATACCCCAAGCACAAGTACCTGGCAGAATCCCAAAAAATAGATGGATTCCATACTGTTTATTCCAGAAATCAGCTGTGGCTTTCTCCAAGTCTTTCTTAATCATTTAGGAACATTTCCTCCAAGAATTTGTCAAACTTTTTTTTAAGCCTAACCACTTCTTGCTTTTACAACATTCTCTAGCAAAGAGATGAAAAAAATTATTTTCTCCTATGTTTTAAATGTACTACGTAGTAACTTGATGACTTTTTGAAAGAACCTAGAATTGATTTGCATTTATCCATTCCATTCTGCTGAGGATTTTATAGACCTCTATCATGTCATACAGATTGTAAGTCGACCCACATCAGGCAAAAATATGGTTTGTCTCTTTTTGATACTTTCATCCTGCCAGGATACCAGCACATCATCATATGATCAATGCTCACCTCTCCAAGGTCACAGTTGTGCATTAAGAAACTGAAGAAAACCCCTGCTCACTGCCCGGAGCACAGAATGACAAGCAACCTAGCACACATTCAAAATATCCCTACAACAGGGTTCAAATTTAACAATTCAACTGCTCTGTGCCTCTATTTATTTTATTTATTTATTTAACAGTTTTTCTATACCGCTTTATCCTATGGTCAGAGTGGTTTACATTGTAGCAGAACATTATACATTGAAGAGGGAGATTAACTTGGAAGTAACGTTCACATAAGTTCGTAGATCTTGGGTATATTTATGACTGCTTTTCGTCGAGGGGGAGTGAGTAATTAGAGTGGTGGCTGGTTAGGTGATGTTGTCACATTCTTACAGCTCTGGACTACAAATATCTTTTCAGCCTAGAACCCAGACATCACATACAATGCAAGAAATACTAGCCAAGCTACAACAAAGTTAGCCATACAACATGATGCCTGTCAGAACTGATGCACCATCTAAACGTCTTCAGTAGCATGCAATGTAAAGGTTTTCAACAGAGGGCTGGGTCCTTTCTGGTGACACATAAAACTCTCTGTAAAGGACAGCATACATTATTTATTTATTTGAGACTTTTTATAACCCACCTTTTCACTTAAAGATCAAAGTAGGAAACAACAAAAATCAACATTAGTATCAAATAAAAACAGTCTTGGGAGGGTAAAAATCTCCAATGCAAAAATCTAAAAAGCACAGGAGGATAAAGACATTCAATGCAAAACTCTAAAAAAGGAAGAAAGGAGAAGCGAGGTGAACATCTGTGGAGTAAGGGAGAATGATTGGTCGATGGAGGAGAGGATCTACCTTACCTCCAGCTTCAAGTTCTGAAACCCTGCTAGGACCTCTGATTTTTGAAGCTGCCATCCTGGAGAATGTAGCCTAGAAGGATGATATGGACTCAGGCGACAGGACATAGAGCACAAGATCTGAGCACCGCCTGGCATGTAAGTGGTGCACACATGTTAGTAGCAAAACCAGTGCTTATACATATACATGCTGCTACTTGCATGCACAAACACCTGAATGGTGATGCTACTCTTTTTTAATTTTTTGTATATTTCCTTTTGTAAAATGGCACCTTCCGATGTGCGTCATTCTAAATACATGTATTTTTCCTTTTGGTCCTATGCATACTTTACAAAAGGCTTTACAGCAAGCCTTTTGTAAAATACATTGTCCATTTTAGACGTCTCTTTTCTGATCTAGATAGCCTATAACATTTAGGATGCAAATATACCTTGCATACAATACAAAGATCTACAATGTTTTTTTTGTTTTTTTTGTGCCATCAAGTCAGTGCTGACTCCTGGCAACCCAGCTGCCTGGGTTTTCTTGGCAGTGTATCATCAGAAGTAAATTAGTCAGGCCTTTTTTCCAAGGCAAAGGAGGGTAAAGTGACTTGCTGATGGTCACAAGGAGTGCTAGTGGGAATTGGACCCTTGATCTTCTAGGTACCACACAGTTGCTCTAACCACTAGGCTACTCCTCCACTCCTACAACATGTAGGTGCAGCAATAACCTCTTACTGCCCACAGTTAGAACACATCCTGACCATATGTTGCACCTCTTCAAAAGTCGTAAAAGTATGGAATGGTTCAACCTGCTGGTTCTGTGGAAACTGGTGAAGTTCATGGGTTCTCCTCTAAAAATCTAATAACTAAAGAAAATTATATTTAAAGGCAGTCTTGCAGAAACTCTTCATAAACTTCCGATAGTCTTAACAGGTGCAAGAATAGAAAATAATTGATTCAAAAAAAGATCTCCACTCTTACCAAGGTCTTGTAAAGGCTCCTCTTCCTCCTTCTCCTCCTCCAGTGGCAGTGTTGAGGGGTTATTCACACCCTTTCATTCACATTTTTAAATCCCTGCTCACTTGTGTGGGATTATGGAGGCTGTGCAGAAGGTATGAGTGATGTAGCAAATGAGGGCTGATCAAGGAGTTACTGGAATTCCTGCATCAGACTCGCTGATGTCTCCAGAGGCTTCACACCCTATAGAGCAGCTCCAACATGCACATTAGTGTAATCTAGAAAGAAATGATACAAATTAGAATGGTTTAGTTTTGGGTCCTTATATAATATGACAGCCTTTTATTAGATTTCATGTTTCTCTTTACAACTTGAGTCTTGGTTTTGATCTAGTGTCTTCAGGCATTGTCTGTTTTTCTGCATAGAAATACAGAATATGATGGCAGTTGAAGGTCATTGGCTTATTCAGTCTGTTCATCCACACTAACTGCCCAGCTCTACAGTTCTTTCCTCCCCTTCAGAGATCCTCTGTGCTGGTCCCATGCTTTCTTGGATTCAGATACTGTCCTTAACCTTATCACCTCCACTAGGAGGCTGTTCCATGCTTCCATCACCCTACTTCCTTAGAATTTTCCATTTGACTACTTCTTCTAGAGCTTCCAGTCTTTTGAAAGAATCCAGCCTCTTGTGCATTTACACAATGGAGATATTTAAATATATCTACCATATCTCCCCATCCCACTATGCTTCCGAAGTATGATATTTAGATTTTTTTTTAAGTCTGTCCCCATAGGCTTTGTGTTGTATACTGTGGTCATTTTAGTAACCACCCTCTGGACCAATGCCATCCAGTTGATAACCTTTGGCAGGGGTGTCTCTTCGCAACTCCAGCAGTTACTTCAGGAAACTATGCAATGTCCTGCTGGTCACTTGAGAATGAGGAGGGTTGTGACAAAGGCATGGACCTTTGTGTCTTGCAGGGAACAGCAAGTTCCTTTAAATGCATGGCGGCATAAAAAAGTACCGCACGTTCTTATAGCGCGGTATATAAAAGATGTTAAATAAATAAATAAATAAATAAATATTGCATTTACCCTTGATTATGACAACGCTGAACATGTATCGTGAGCTCTTTTCTATCACTTTCTGTATGCAGAATACAGCATCTCTAGTATTCTAATCTCAACTGTCCTGTTCCTTATGTTGCGTAGTAATACCCACTGGCCTGTACATTTCAGATCTGTATGTCACCTTGGTGTGAGTTTTATAAATGATCGTTATGTTGTGATAGAATTATGCATTGCTCTCATACCAGGCCATGAGTTCAATCCTATTTTTGCAGCCATGGTATGGTAAACAGCCATCACCTTCACTGGCTGTCAGCTGCCCCTGATGAACTGCCTTCTCCCCAAATACATACCTCTGGAGCCTTGGGCTTGATGCCTCAGACTTGGCTACCTCACAAATCACTTATGGCCTCACATCTCTGCACTGGTATTTTCAGTCCTCTTCCTCCCTCTGTGCCCCTCCAATGCTCTTGACAGCAAGTTGGACTTCATGGCAATCTGAACATAAGAACATAAACACATACGGCCTGATTCCGTCCTGGACGTACATGCTGTCTGTGCGCCTGGTCTGAACCGTACGTACAGAGGGCGTCGTAATTCTGATCTCGCAGGTCACATCTAGCTTTGCAGGATCAGAATCACGATCAGGTCTATACGTTCAGCCCAGCCTGCATGCACAGGCCCTGCCTGACTAACTCAGTCAAGGCTTTTAAATGGAGCCGCAGTGCCAGTCGCGATCCCCGGCCGCTGGCTCCTGCAGCTAATTCCCCGCAGCCCAACCCTCCCCCCCCCCCATCTGGCCTCCCAGGGCCAGGGTCAGGCTGCGAGGAATATCCTCTGCTCCCTGCTGCCCCTTCCCAGCCTCGGGCTGCCGATCCTGCAGAATCGGGGAAGTTATTCCACCTCGGTGGTGGAATAATTTCCCCGTTCAAGTCACCGGCCCTGGACATACAGAGCCGACATTAGAATTGTCCCTGTAGGAAGTTAGACACCAGCAGGAAGGGGCACGAATAGTGGGGATAGACGCCCGTCCCCGCTATTCACGGCTTGGAGTGAGCCTGATAAGATATGCCATACTGGGTTAGACCAAGGTCCATCAAGCCCAATATCTCTTAAGTCTTCTTACTCACTACTCCCCTCGGGATCATGTGACTCCCTGTCTTCTCTCCCTTCACTGGCACCCTATTAAAGTCCAATTTCTATATAGGCTTCTCACCATCACTCACAAGGTCTTTCACACCAATATGCCTCAGTATCTCGCTGACATCATCTACCTTCAACCCACTCCTCGTCTACTTCGTTCTGCATATGGTAATCGCCTTTTCCTCCCATCCCCTGCCCAGGCCCACCTCGAATCGACCCGTCATGCTGCTTTCTTCTTTGTGAGTCCTGCCCTCTTGAAGTCCCTTCCCCATCTCCTTCACACTGAACCATCTTTCCCCCAGTTCAAGGCCCTTCTCAAGACCCACCTCTACTGTCAGGCCTATGATCTTCCCATCCCTTCCGATCACCTTTCACCAAGATATCACTAAGTTATCCTCCACTGCAATAACCCCTTGATCTGACTGGTACATCAGATACAGCCCCCTCTCTTTCCTCCCCCCAATTCTACCTATCCCCTATGTCTATTATCTGTGGTGTTTTTGTTTGTCTATTGCTGTACTTTACTATCCTTCTCTCTCCTTTTTCTATTTGCTTTCCTATTAATTTGATGGCATTCTTTCTTCCGTCTTTATTTCCACCAGCTGCACCTTGTTATTATTGTACACCGCCCTGACACTTCGGTAACGGGCGGTATACCAAATGTTACAAATAAAGATAAAGATATCCTGTTTCCAACAGTGGCCAATCTAGGTCACAAGTACCTGGCAGTTTCCCCAAAAGACATAGGTTCCACAATGCTTGTATTGGGGCAAGCAGTGGATATCCTGGGTCCCTTTTTAATAATGTTTATGGACCTTTCCTCCAGGAACTTGTCCAAACCTTTTTTTAAACCCAGCTACACTAACAGCTTTTACTACATCCTCCGGTAACAAATTCCAGAGTTTGATTACATGTCGAGTGAAAAAATATTTTCTCTTATTAGTCTTAAATAGGTTACCCTGTAGCTTCATTGCATGCCCCCTAGTCTTCCTGTATTTTGATGGCATAAACAATCAATCTACATTTACCCGTTCCACTCCATTCATTAATTTATAGACCTCTATCATATCTCCCCTCACCCGTCTCTTCTCAAGGTTGAAGAGCCCTAACCTTTTTAGCCTCTCTTCACCATTTTGGTGGCTCTTCTCTGTACCTTTTCTAATAACGCTATATCCTTTTTATGATACGGCGACCAGAATTGCACACAATATTCAAGGTGCGATCGCATCATGGAACAATACAGAAGCATTATAATATCCTTCGTTTTATTCTCCATTCCTTTCCTTATGATACCTAGCATTCTATTTGCTCTCTTGGCTGTCGCTGCACACTGAGCAGAGGGTTTTAACATGTTGTCCATGATGAAGCCTAAATCTTTTTCCTGGGTGGTGGTTCCTAATGTGGAACCTTGCATCGTGTAACCATAGTTTGAGTTTTTCCTTCCTAGGTCCATAACTTTGCACTTGTCCACATTAAATTTCACTGCCATTTGGATGCCCAATCTTTCAATTTATCAAGATCCTCTTGCAATTTTCCACAATCCTCATGGGTTTTAACAATTTTGAATAGTTTTGTGTCATCTGCAAATTTGATAACCTCACTCGTTATTCCCATTTCCAGGTCATTTATGAACATATTAAAAAGCAGCGGACCCAGCACAGATCCTTGGGGTACTCCACTATTCACCTTTCTCCATTGGGAAAATTGGCCATTTAGCCCTATCATCTGCTTTCTATCTTTTAACCAGTTTCTGATCCAGAATAGTACACTGCTTCCTATCCCATGACTTTTTAATTTTGCCAAAAGTCTCTCATGAGGGACCTTGTCAAAGGCCTTCTGAAAGTCCAGATACACTATATCAACCGACTCACCTTTGTCTACCTGTTTATTCACACCAAGGTCCATCAAGCCCAGTATCCTGTTTCCAACAGAGGCCAATCCAGGTCACAAGTACCTGGCATTTCCTAAAAAGGCACACAGATTCCACAATGCTCATCCTGGGGTAAGCAGTAGATTTCTTGGGTCCTCTAATGGTTTATTGACCCATCCTCCAGGAACTTGTCCAAACCTCTTTTAAATTCAGCTACGCTAATAGCTTTTACCACATCCTCTGGTAACGAAATCCAGAGTTTGATTACACGTTGAGTAAAAAAAATATTTTCTCTTATTAGTTTTAAATGGGTTACATTGTAGCTTCATTGCATGTTCCTTAGTCTTTCTACTTTTTGATGCCATCAACAACCGATCTACATTTACCTGTTCCAGTTCATTCATTAATTTATAGACCTCTATCATATCCCCCCTCAGCCATCTCTTTTCCAAGTTGAAGAGCCCCAACCTTTTAAGCCTCTCCTCACAGTGGTATCCTTCCACCCCCTTTATCATTTTTGTTGCTCTTCTCTGTGCCTTCTAATTCTGCTATATCCATTTTAAGATATGGCAACCAAATTGCACAGACTATTCAAGATGTGGTCACACCATGGAACGATAGAGGCATTATAATATTCTTGGTTTTATTCTACATTCTTTTCCTTATGATTTCTAGCATTCTATTTTCTTTCTTGTCTGTCGCTGCACACTGAGTAGAGGGTTTCAACATATTATACAAGATGACTCCTAAATCTTTTTTTTGGGTGGTGGTTTCTAAGGTGGCACCTTCTTGTCATGTAAACAGACTCGTAGTTTGTTTTGTTCTTTCCTAGGTGCATAACTTTGCACTTGTCCACATTAAATTTCATCTGCCATTTGGATGCCCAGTCTTCCAATTTATCAAGGTTCTCTTGCAATTTTTCACAATCGCTCTTGTGTTGTAACAACTTTTAATAATTTTGTGTCATCTGCAGATTTGATCACCTCACTCATTATTCCCATTTCCAGGTCATTTATAAATATGTTAAAAAGCAGCAGGCCCAACACAGACATCTGAGGTACTCCACTATTTACCTTTCTCCATTGAGATAATTGGCCATTTAGCCCTGCTCTCTGTTTTCTATCTTTCAACCAGTTTCTAATCCACAATAGTACGTTGCCTTTTATCCCATGACTTTTTAATTTCACCAAGAGTCTCTTGTGAGGGATCTTGTCAAAGGCTTTCGGAAAATCGAGATACATTATATCAACGGACTCACCTTTTGCCAAGATAGCCACAAAGGGGGAAGCAATCATTTTGGGTGACTTTACCTGATGTGGATTGGATTACTCCTTCTACACATCTGGAAAGAAGCAAAAAATTGTAGATGCTCTCCAAGACGCATCACTTAGACAAATGGTGATGTAACCAACCAGGGAAAGCTCAACGCTGGATTTAGTGCTCACCAACAGTGCTAGCGCGTCAAATGTCTACGTGAGTACCCCTCTGAGCAACAGCGATCATCACACGGTGTGGTTTGAGATAAAAGCCAAGGTACAGGCCAAACATACCAAGCTCAAAGTCCTAAATTTCAAAAACACTGACTTCAATAAAATAGCTGAGTACCTAAAGGAGGAGATGACGGGGTGGAAGGAGATAAGGGAAGTGGAATTGCAATGGGCTAAACTAAAGGTGGCAATAAAAGAGGCAACAGACAAATATGTAAAAAAAGTAAACAAAAACATGAGAAGGAAACCTATTTGGTTTTCCAAAGAAGTGGCTGCTCAAATAAAGGCAAAAAACACAGCTTTCGCAAAATTCAAAAGCTTGCAAACAGAAGAACACAGAAATGAATACAGGATCGAACTCAAAGAGTCAAAAAGAGAAATAAGGATAGCAAAATCAAAGGCAAAGGAAAAGATGGCTAAAGATGTTAAGGGTGGCGACAAAACTTTCTTCAGGTATATTCGGGAAAGGAAGAAGATCAGAGTTGGAATTGCAGGACTCAGAAGTGCTGGGAAAGGACTTGTGGAAAGTGACATAGAAAAAGTGAAATTGCTAAACAAATACTTCTGCTCTGTTTTTACTAAAGAAAATCCTGGAAATGGACCAGCTGTGACTCCCAAATATAAAAATTGGAATGTAGTAGATACCACACCATTCACAGAAGATGAGGTGTTGGAACAACTTGCTAAACTGAAAGTGGGCAAAGCCATGGGACCGGATGGGATACATCCCAGGATACTGAAAGAGCTCAGAGAGGTTCTTGCAGGGTCATTAAAGGATGTATTCAACAGAACCTTGGAAACAGGAGAGGTTCCTCGGGATTGGAGAATGGCTGATGTCGTACCTCTACACAAAAGTGGTGGCAGGGAAGAAGTGTCAAACTACAGACCCGTGAGCCTTACCTCGGTGGCAGGAAAAGTAATGGTGGTGCTCTTGAAAGAGCGAATAGTGAACTTTCTCAAAACCAACAGGTTGCAAGATCCGAGGCAACATGGTTTTACTGAAGGACGGTCTTGCCAAACAAATCTGATTGAGTTCTTTGACTGGGTGACCAAGGAACTAGATCAAGGGCATGCGATGGATGTCATCTACCTGGATTTCAGCATAGGAGGCTTGTCAATAAACTCAGTAGCTTGGGGATGGGTACCAAGATGGTAAACTGGATTAGAAATTGGTTGACTGACAGATGACAGAAGGTGATGGTACATGGAGCTCACTCGGATGAAAGGAAGGTGATTAGCGGGGTACCCCAGGGTTCGGTCCTGGGCCCGGCACTGTTCAATGTATTTGTGAGTGATATTGCTGAAGGACTGAATGGAAAAGTCTGTCTTTTTGCTGATGACACAAAAATTTGCAACAGAGTGGACTCCCCCGAGAGAGTGGATAACATGAGGAACGATCTACAGAAGCTGGAAGAATGGTCTAATGCTTGGCAATTACGATTTAATGTGAAAAAGTGCAGTGTCATGCACTTAGGTAGCAACAATCCAAGGGAAATGTATGCAATAGGGGGCAAGAGGTTGGTGTGCATGGTTCAGGAGAAAGACCTTGAAGATCTAAATGTGTACACTTTGGAGGAGAGGAGGGATAGAGGAGATATGATTCAGACCTTTAAATACTTAAAGAGGAACGATAAACAAACAAACCTCTTCCAAAGATGGGGAAGCTGCAAAACTAGAGGGCATAACATGAAGCTGCAAGGTGAAAAATTGAAAGGCGATGTCAGGAAATATTTTTTCACTGAAAGGGTGGTAGATGCTTGGAATGCTCTCCCGATGGAAGTGGTGGGGGCAAACACGGTGACGGAATTCAAAACAGCATGGGTCAAGCACAGCGGATCCCTTTACAGCAACAGGATAAAATAAAAATAAACTGAACCATCTAACTTCTCAACAAATAGGGGTGTCCTACATGGAGTGGTGGGTCCACCCCTAAACTAAGACATGGGGAGGGGTGGCCTGCACAGAGCGACAGGTGCACCTACTCTTGCCGTATCTTGCTTGGCAGACTTAATGGACCATGCTGGTCTTTATCTGCCATCATTTACTATGTCACTATGTTATCGCAGATTCCAACTTGGTAATAGCTAACGAAACCTCCTCTTCCATGGTGGATAAAGATTCAGCCAACAATAACAACAAATCCAATTTATATTTCAGCAAATTCCCATTCCATTTAGTCAGGAATGATTCATCATCATTGAATAACTTGGGTTCCTTCAACATCCTTAACCCCTTAGGAGAATTGCTGGTGTGAATATACTGAGATAATGAAGAGCAGTGTAACTGGGTTATGATTTGTTTCTTATACATATCTAATAAATGTGACAATTTTTCACCCACTGTGATAATATCAGCAGGACCTAAGTCTGGAATATTTTTCAAAATATGCATTGGTATATGCAAAACCTCGGCCCGTTTTGAAGCTACTATCCTTGTCCTCTACTATACAAATCTAATCTCAAGACGTACCTGTGCTAAAATAAATATCCCACAAAGAGACTCACACCAATTCAACACTCAAAAATATTAGCTCATAAATAAAAAATGAGCAATGCATGCTTAAAATGTTGGACTTTTTGAAGCAAAGTTGCCATGGATAAGCTACTTCCATAATATTAAAGTCCTATTTTTCTTTTTAAAGTGTCCCAATGTAAATCTAATCCTAAAAATAACCCATGAGAAAAATGACAACTACAACCTATCATGTTTCAAAAGAGTAACACACTGTTCTGCTTCAGGGTTTTAGCTTTTCAAAAAGTGACATCTGATCAGTGAAATTTGATTGAACTCATCTTGCTGTTTCCTCCATGAGCTCTCTGGCTGTTGTTCAAAATGGCTGTGGTGTTTTTATACAAAATGTGACTTCACCCATATTAGCTATGAGTTGTCCAACTACCGATGACATCAGATATACTCAGCCTATACCAGGATGTTCCAATCAATCTGTGAATTTAAATCTTTAGGGTAAATTGTATCCAAAGTGACTATCCAAAACTGCTCATGATAGTTCACTTTCTCTTATTGGTTCCTCCTCTCCAATGTTGGGGAATGTGATCTAATACATGCCAAAATAAACATAATAAAAGCATAAAATCCAACAGAATCCCTAAAGTAATAATTAAAAATATAAGTAGAAGATCCGAAATGGAGTAAAAGCACCTGGAGTCATTCATCCATAGGCAGGTTGCAAAGGCCTTTTTCAGGTGCAAATTTTGTTGAAATTTTGGTAGCAGAGGATATAATTTTATGGAGGATGTTTCATGTATATATGTCACGTGAAAAAGTACATGGAGTGCAATTTAGTGTGTACTTATATGTAGTTTTAGGGGCCTTTTACTAAGCACTGCTAAACAGTTCACATGTGTTATAGTGAGCAGTAAGTCACTGTGGTGAACGCAAACATGCAAGCATGTCAGCTTTCCACCGCTAAAATGTACGTTGGATGGCAGTCCAGGCTAATATACTACTACTGAGCATTTATATAGCACTACCAGTCGTACGCAGCGCTGTACAGCAAAAACATGTACGAGACAGTCCCTGCTCATCAGAGCTTGCAATCTACTCAAGACAAACACAGAAGGCGTAAACAGAGCTTTAATGGGATTTAGTAAAAGGGCCCCTTAGAACAGGCATGTTCAGGGAAGGAGCTTGGCAGAGCGCAGACAGTCACAGTTTACACATGGACTTTACATGCTAACATGTATGCCTGCTCTGAGCAGGTGTCAATGTCCATGTCTGCAGTCTAGCCGCTGTTTTTGCAGGATGTGTCCTAGTATTTTATAGACACCTAGACACCTCTGTGCCTTTCTAAAATAGGCTAAAGATAGATGCTTACATGCCCTTCGCACATTAGTGACCTGTTCTGAAGTCCCCCTCAGAGTGTCTTGCGAATGTGTCGCCACCGAGACCAAATTTCAGGTGCATTCCTCCATTAGAAGGGCCCTGAAGTGTCCAGAGACAGAGGCTAGCGGTCATTTCTGGTAACCAGGAAAATCAGAGCAGTAAGGAGCAAAAGAACCCAAAATACACCTTTCATGTACTGCACTGTGAGTTTACAGATTTGCTACTTGTACAAATTTGAATGGAGGTCATGAGCCTTTTTATTTAGGAAAGTCTATAGGGCACGCTTACTAAAGCGCGAACGGCTTTTGCATCTAATGCTGGGTGATAGCTGTAGAAAGCCGGTGTTAGCTGCCAAAGTACCACACTATGTGCCAGGCACATTCCCCTGCAGATGCTGCGAGAAAACACTGGGATTGCAAGGTGATGGCTTTGCGGGTACAGCTAACGGCACCCAGTCAGAGCCTGCAGAACGTGCTGCTACTGCGCAATGTGCATGCCCCTGGTAGCTGCTCGAACCTGGGCACCTCTCTGCCCATCTCCAATTCATTCGAGCAGCTACAGTGGAAAAAGGCCCACAGTATTTGCATTTCCCTCCCTGGTGCGACGATCCACGTTAGCACTGCGCTTTAATAAACATTGCCCTATGAAATTATTCCTGTCAGAAATTGTTTAAGGTTCAAATTTAAGTAAATCAAGCCCTTGATGAATGAAGATGTGTTGTAAAAAGTTATCTATGCAAAGCACTAATACCTCTTTCCCATTATGCTTTGAAAAGGACTTTCTTTTCATTATAAATGCAGGTGGAATACAGTAATCCTAATTTGTTTTGCAGGTTTTGTCTATGTGCTGACAGCTTCCTTTCCCCCTCCCGAATAGCCATACAAGTATTTTGGAAGCAGCCCAAACTTCTCAGTGACTTACTGATGCAGAAGTTCAGGAATGCAGTGTGAGGTTCTGGGGCTTACCATATCCTGTCTTCAGTCTGTGGTACCTGTGCACAGCTATCCCCGTAATCATTCTTGAGTATTACATTGTTGCAAGATCCCAAAACTTGACAATATTATTTTGTTGCAACATATCACAGACCTCAGAGTTTCCTTTAAGAGTACCAGTGAAAGCAATGTGACAAGACGTATAACAAATACTTCCCAGCACAGTAAATAAACCTGATAATTATAACACGCACTTCATGCAGCTGTTTGTTCTTTCACTGTGGCTGGATGTCACGGAAAAGCATTGGGGTCTCTGCTGGCACAAGTTGCCTACCTTTTTATGTGCTGTAATCATTTCTAGATCAGCTTCCCCGTTTCAGAGCATTCTTCTCCTTTCTACTTTCCTTTGGCAATTTCCCCCTCCTTCCAGTCTTTGCTGTCTTTACTTTTCCACTCTTACTGTAGACTCCAGGTTCTCTCTCACCTCTAGTGTTGCCATGACTTGTTTCTGTCCTCTCACACCTTTTCTCCTGTTACTCTCCCCTTGTGCTGAAGGAATCTGTCACTTCCTTTTTTTTTTAATTCCCCTTTTCTGTGGTATGCGGTAGCTACACCCTCCCCTGCTATTCTTCTGATCTCTTGCTGTCAAAGAAATCTCTTACCTCTGGCTAGGAAGGGAAGCAGCTTCCTCCATTGATGTGTCAGAGATCAGGAATCCTCGGAGCAGGGAGCGCATTCAGTAGCATCTTCATGCCAGCAGCTCACCCTGCCTTCTGCAGCCCAGGAAAGGGAATTCCTTCTTGCTCAGAGCACATAGCCTCTGGCCTTGACGGAGCTGGCACCTTGACAACAACCTCTTTTAGAGCTTGCTACGTGCACTCTGCTAATTTAAGTATTTCTTCTGGGGCATGATTTTCCGGAATCAATACAGATGCCCAGGTGGATGCCAAGGGAGTGGTTTCCCTATCAACAGTAGCTATATGTGAGCTTGGAAAACTTCCTCCCCTTAATCATGTGACATTGCTGTGCCCTCATGTACTACGAGCCCAGTTTATGCCAGGTAAACCTCTGGTACCAAAGGAGCATTCACTCCGTCTGCTGGTTGGTGCACAGCACATGCTCACTGCTTAAGGAAACTGAAATCTTTGCCCAATTGTATTTCTTTCTTTCCTACCTCTGTTCAGAAGAAAGCTCAACAAGCTGCCTTCTGTAAACAACTGCAGAGAATACGGACTTCCAGATTCTGCTATAACACGCTCCTTGCTAGATATAAGCTTACCAGCTGATGCTACGTCATAAAGGACAGGACTGGCTTTACCTCTGGTGCATCTGTGGATGCTGAGCTCCAGTTTCTCAAAATCACACCAAGACTGGGGTCTGTATCCTCGGAGTGCCATTTCATCTCATCTGAAACAAAGCCTCTTCTCAAATTGCCTGGAATCTAGGAAGCAAGGAGGTGCTATTAAGAGACATTGCAGAAGTTTCTCATTTCATAGCCCATGAATTTCAGAGCAAATGTCACCATTTAACTGGTACTGAAAGCATTACCTGTTACCACCTATTGAAGTGCTACATACCACTCAGTAGGTGCATTTTTCTTACAATCTTTGTCTGCTGTTAAAATTCTAGTTTTGATTTGAACCAGATTACAAATGACTCAGAAATCATGGCAGAATTCCCATGTGGGCTAAACCAATTTAGAGATGCACTTGGAGCCAGAAGGACTCAGATGGCTATTTTGAATCTGTTATATTTGGTCGTCCACTTTTAATAGTCTCTTTTTCAGAATAAAGTTTAGAAGTCACCTGTAATCCATATGATTTTGAGGCATTGGTACAGGTTTTGCAGACAGCAAAGGCAAACCCTTCTACCTCAAGCATTACACTCTGCAGAGGGGCGTAGGCAGCGGTTCCAGAAAGGAGAAACATTTAGCTGCATGCTTTCAGTCTGTTCATCTTTCAAATGGTGTGAAACCAGAGTATTGGCTCACCTCCAGGAACAGTGGTGAGCAGGTAATGAGATCCCTCAAAGTCATGTGTAAACAAGTCCAATAAATGCAGTATGTAAGCAGGGGCCCGTCTGAGGGCTGTTTCCCCCCCCCCCCCCCCCCCTCTGTCTGGAAATCTTCACTGGTTAGGCCATTATAAAAAAGATTAACTTGGATTACCACTAAGTCATCCAATTATCAACTGGTTGCCAAGCTGCCATTTATGTCCAAAATCTTAGAGATTATTTATTTATTTTATTTGTGTGGGGTTTTTTATATACCGCCCCTTCCAGAGATCAAGGGCGGTTTACAGTTAACATAACAAAACTTTTACATTAAACTTGTGAATAGAATTAGAATAGTGTAGTTACATTGAACTGAATTTTGGCAAATATACAATTAATGTCATGATTATTTACAGAATCAATATTATAGTTAACATTGTCCCTCAACAACTTGTTAGTTTCCTGTGATTTATTTATTCTTCTTATACTGCTTTTAAAGCAGATATCAAATTGGTTTAGAATAAATTAAAATATAACAAACTGTAAAGGAACTCCAGTCAGTGATAGGAAAGAGAAACAATAGTGTCCTTTATATAGGTAGATGAGAGCAGAGGAAAATGTAGTAACCTCAATCTCTTCCTCTTGCTGCAATTAACCCTCAAATGCTAACAAGCTCATTCCATCCCAGACGTAGATCCCCTCTGTATGTCTGGCTTGATCAGACATATAGAGGGGGTCGCGATTCTGATCCTGTGTGGCACGTCTAGCCCCGTGGGATCAGAATCCCGATCAGTCATGTATGTGCAGGCCGGGACTGTCAGGGCTTTTAAATGGAGTCACGGCGCCGTGGTGTCTGGTTGCCATGGCACTGCGGCTCTATTTAAAAGTTGTGATGCTGGCCACCGGAAAAAAGAGCTTATTCCCCTAAGCCAGACCCCTGATCTGGCAAGGCCTGGATCGGGATGTAGGGAATATCTACTCCCCCCCCCCCCCCCGTCCCACCCGCAGCACTGCCACAAAAAAAAATGTCCAGGGAGGTTATTCCACCTCGGAGGTGTAATAACTTTCCCGCACATGTCACCAGCCCTGGACGTCCAGGGCCGACATTACAATCAGCCCTGTATGTCCAGGGCTGATGACCACCCACCGCCCTCCCAAACTCTGTCCCCGAGTCGCCCCTTCCCCGCCCCTGTCTAACTTCCCCGCACAACTGGCGGGGAGGTCAGATGCCAACGGGGGAAGGCACAAATAGCAGGGATGGATGTTCCGTTGGGACGTCCATCCCCGCTATTCATGTCACAGAATCGGGCCCTAAGTGAAATAGATGAATTTATTAAAGCTTCATAAGAAGTCTTCAAACACAATAGGAGAGGAAGGTTGTTACCAGGGCCAGTTAAAACCATTAGGCCAACTAGGCAGTGGCTTAGGGTGGCAGCTTCTGGGGTTGGCATACTGCAGGGCACTCAAAGCTAAATAGTAGAATCTGACAGAGGGGCATAAGATTTAAGGTTTGCCTGGGGTGCCAACACCTTTGACCAACTCTGGGGCTGGCCTTGGTCATGCCAGAGGCTAAGAGCCTTGCAAAAGAACAGCACACCTCAGGTAAGAATATAATAACAATAATACTGGGTCAGACCAATGGTTCATCAAGCCCAGTGTCCTGTTTCTAGTAGTCACCAATCCAGGTCACAAGTACTTGACATACCCAAAAAGCAGCCAGTTCTATGTTGCTTATCCTTAGGGTTAAGCAGTGGACTACCTTAATAATGGTTTATGGACTTTTTCTCCAGGAATTTGTCCAAACCTATTTTAAACCCAGCTACACTACCTGCTTTTACTACATCCACTGGCAATGAATTCCAAAGACTAATTATACATTCAGAGAAAAAATATTAACTCCTGTTTTTTTTAAATATGCTACTTTATAGCTTCACGGTATGTCCCTAGTCTTTGTATTTTCATGAAAGAGTAAGCAATTGATTTGCACCTACCCATTCCACTCTACTCAGGATTTTATAGATCTCTAATATGGAATCTATGTATAGTTTGGATTATTCTTTCCTTTATGCATCACTTTTGTATTTATTTATTTATTTAGACAGTTCTCTATACCGCCCCTTCCAGAGATCAGGGGCAGTTTACATAGAACACAAGTGACATAGAACCAAGTATAACTATCTACATTGTAACAACTGAAGTATGTACATTGTATCTTGTTAAGTATTCCATTGAGACATAAAGCAACATTGTAGCAGTTTTTTAATGATTGTTATACCGATCAGGTGCTGAATATGCTTTTGGGGAGTTTGTGAGGTATGTAGTTTTGCCTCTGATTAGGTTATGCCTTGTGTTTGTGGGGTGGGGTGGTGTGATTGGGTGCTGGTGGTGTCGTGGTCGCTGTAGTGTTCAATGAAGAGTAGAGTCTTTAATTCCTTCCTGAATGTTTGTATGTCTTTGAGTGATCGTAGTGAGTCTGGTAGCGAGTTCCAAAGTACTGGGGCTGTGAAGGTAAATGCTCTGTTGCTTGTTATCTGTTTGGTTTTACATATAGTGGTGGGAATGTTGAGGAGGTTCAGTTTACTTTTCCTTCTGTTTCTGGTGTTGAGTTGAGCAGTTATAAGGGACGACAGATATGATGGTGCAATGTTGTTGTGTAGTTTGAATGTTGTAATTATCGTTTTGTATTTTGAGCGACTTGCTATTGGGAGCCAATGGAGATTTTGTAGGATAGGTTTGATATGGTCAGTTAAGCGTGCCTTGGTTATGATTCTGGCAGTGACATTCTGAGCTAATTGGAGGTCATTTACACTTTTTGGGGGGAGACCTTGTAGTAAGCTGTTGCAGCAGTCCAAGTGGGGTGTGATTAATGCTTGGACTACCGTTCTGAAGTCATGGGGTGCGAGGAGGGGTCTAAATTTAACATGAAGGTCTAACTTCTTCATGTTAAATTTCTTCTGCCATTTGGATGCCCACTCTTCTGCTCTCACAAGGTTCTCCGGCAATTTCTCACAATCCACATGCGATTTAACAATTTTGAATAATTTGGTGTTATTGCTTATTGTTCCCAATTCCAGATCATTTATAAGTATGTTAATATGCACCAGTCCCAGTACGGATCCCTGTGGTATTCCACTATTCACCTTTTTACTTTGAGAAAATTGACCATTTATCCCTACTCTCAGTTTTCTCTCAATCAGTTTCCAATCCACAATAGGACACTGCTTCCTATGCCTCCTAATTTTGCTTGGCCAACTGAGGGGGTGTTTAATTGATTTCAATGAAACGGACACAAAGCTCTAGCTGGGACATAAAGAAATATGAGTGAGAGCAACAACAAAGGAATATATAGGTAGTTATGGGCTAAGGTTAGAATATTGTAGTGCATACAAAATCTAACCGGAAGCCAATGTTTCTGAAACAGTAGTGGGTAACATGATCGTATTTGTGGGCATGACCTAAAATTCTACAAGCAGAATTTTGAAGTGTCTGTAACCTTTTAATTAAAATAAGAAGAGGCCAGTATAAATTGCATTGCATTAATTGAAACATGAAATGATAAGACTAAGTGTGAGAGTTCCAAAGACAAAACTTCTGAAGAACCATAAAAGTTTGCTTAACTACTGACTTTTATCTATCCTTCCATTGTAAATAGTTTATGTATATATAGTTAACCCTGTTTTCCAAGTTTATACTCCTGTTCGATGTAAACCTGACAGCTTGTTGTTATGGTCGTTAAGTTATAATGTAAACCGCACTGATGCTAAATAGCGCGGTATATAAGAAATTGTAATAAATAATAAATAATAAATAAATATTGCATCAACTAATGCAAATGATAGCTTGTTATCTAAAAGAATACCTAGATATTTGAAAGGTACAATGTGAACATCTAGAAGGGAGGGGGGGATAACAGTATTCTCCCTCTCCTTTCCCTTTGGTGGGTTTCCATGATAACAGGAGGTCCAGCGAGAGGAGAGGTCAGGCCACCGCAGGGTCTGAGCAGCTCCAGGCTGAATTTCATTAATAAAGTAGCTGCTGCTGCTGCTGGGGGACTAGGTTGCTGATTGTAAAGTGGTAATATGAGAGCAGGACATCAGGGAGGAGCTGATCAGAGGGAGGGGCAGAGCTAGAGCCAATGAGGAGGGCGGCAGGGCAGCAACAATGCAAATCTGGTCCTGTCTCAGAGTCCAAGCTCAGCTAAAAGGGCCAGTAATATGTGATGGCCTAAGCCAAACGCGGTTAGATCTGGACAAAAGAAATGCAAATCATCATTATCAGTCAGACTTCAGGATAGGTTATAGCATGTTCTCCATGGACCAGCAGGATTGCGTCAGCCACATTTGGTGACGTCCTCCGGGCGGAGCCATGCATACGGAAGTGCTCTCTAGAGCTCAGAAAGGAGGTCCTTTCTGAGCCCACCTAGGTAGCCCATCCCACTGGTCCGCCCCCTAGTCCGGTCAGTTTTTGTTCTTCCGCCTTGCCAGCAAGATGGACCCTGCTCTCTCTCTTCATTTATTTTTTAATTTCTTTGTTTTGCATTTTTACAACTATGCCCAAGCATCTTTCAAAGAAATGCCCCTATTGTGGCAACAAGAACAAGACTTCACATGGATGCACTTACTGTGGGGCAATGAAGAAAGGATACCAAGTGATGTGCCCAGCCTCCGGCTCTGGCTCTCCACTGCCTGATCCTCTGCCGGCCCCGGATGTGCCTGTACGGGCCTCCATCCCTAGCCGAGCCTCCGTTGCTGCAGAGAGTGCCCTTTCCCGGCGGGACGAGCTGCATGGAGCCTCCGTCCCCAGCCCGGTGCACCCGACTGACCTGCTTGCTGCTCCGGGACCCAACAACATCACCCGCGGAGGCGCAGAGGTAAGCCCTGCCCCTACTGCTGCAGTCTCTCCTGTTTTCATCATCCTGGACTCCTCTCAGCTTGCCCTGCTGTCAGCTTCCAGGATAGGTTCCCCCACAGCACTCGTCCATGCTTCCCAAGATGGCGACGTGCTGCAGTCCTCCCAGCCTCTGCTGCAGTCCTCCAACTCCACCCACCTTGGGGGTGGGACCTCTATGCCCGCGAACTCTACCGGCATCGGAGGGAAGCCTGCACGCAGCTGCGCTTTGCACGGCAGCGCCTCACGCAGCAGCGCGTCGCACAGCAGCGCCTCATGCAGCAACGCGTCGCACAACAGCGTGCCCAACGAAGCCAGCGCACTGTTGCGCAATGCCAGCACACTGTTGCGCAACTCCAGTAGCTGCAGCAGCAGCAGCAGTTCCAAGAGCAGAACGCATGGTAAACGGACCAGTGTCAACAGACGCAGCAGCAGCAGCGACTCTAGCCACAGGGACCTCTCTCCCAAATGACACAGGCACTCCGAGCGCCACCGTCACCGCTCCCAGCGCCACCGGCGAGAGGATCCTCGAAAGAGCAACCATAGCCGGAGCCCTTCAAACCACAGCAAGGCTAGCAGACCCAGCCATAGTAATTCCTCAGCTATCATCAGCTTATTAACACAGCTTGTGAAGCAATCTGCTTCAACAGTACCCGCAGCACGCTTGTCAACCCTGCATAGCGTGGATCCAGCGCACAAAGCTCCGGAGGCAGCCCTTACCTCTACCCCAGAGAAGAGAACCAGAGAAGACCCACGCGGACCCTCTGACGATCCGGACCCAGAAAATCCGTCCCCCGACAGCACTGCCGATGACCACAACATTGAAGCTGCAGTGGTGGGATCGGCATCCACAGAGCTCGCCAACTCAGAGAAGACAGCTGAGATAGAAGACCCTCCCCTGGCGGAGGATCTCACCCACCCCAAGTTCTTAACAAAACTATCCTCTGCCCTCTCTTTGAACGCCGCTGATGCACCTGGAGAGGTTGTTCCATAGGTTCTAAAATACCTCGCCACTCCGAAGCCTGCTTTCGCACTCCCAGTGCATCAGAGACTGCTGGAAAATCACTCGAAACTGTGGCAGACACCAGCATCTGGTCATCCGTTTCCGAGGCGGCTGGACTTCAAGTATCAAGTGAGGCCTGTGCCTGGATTTTCTCAGACCCAGCTACCACACAACTCCATCATCGTCTCTTCAGCGCTCAAACGCACCAAGTCCTCACGTACCCATGCCAATAGCCCCCCGGGCCGAGACAACAAACTCTTGGATGACATCGGGAAGAAGGTCTTCCAAGGTGCTATGCTTAGTGCTAAGATTGCAGCACACCAATTTCAGAAAGTTCTCTTCCTGGACACCTGCATGGCAACCTTGAAGTCGACCGCTGCATCCCTCCCCAAGGAGTCTCAAAATCATCTCGCCAGCACACTTGCCGATATGTTGGAGTGCAGCAAACACCTGGCCAGCGCAACCTTTGACTCTTTCAACACAGCCTCTCGTACCGCCGGTACGGCTATCTCTGTGAGACGATGGGCATGGCTGAGAGCCTCCGGCCTTCGAGATGACACCCATGACAGCATTGCTAATGCCCCCTGCACGGGGGAATCACTCTTTGGGGACAAGGTTAAAGACACTGTCAACGACATGAAAGAACACTGCACTACCTTACAAACCCTGGCATAGGACGGCTACGAGCGCCGCAGCGGAGCCCATAAGAACAGTTTCCAGAGGAAATCTTACTACTCCTCCAACAAAAAGTACCCCTCCAGCAGGAAATGGCAGTATAACAAATACAGGAACAACTCCTACAGCGGTCCCCCTCACCAGCGTAACTCTCAGCGTGACTGCAAGCAGAAGAAGAACAATCCACCCCCTGCAAAGAGTGGACCGTCCTTTTGACGCCTACTCTCCGGCGCCCACCCCGACCGGGGATCGCCTGACCTACTTTTTAAACAAGTGGAAAGACATTTCCTCCGACTCCTGGGTTCTCGAGATCATCCGAGAGGGTTACCGGATGCGTTTCAGCTCAACCTCTCGCCAAAACACCCAACCCATCAGCAAAACCCCACCTCACCTGTGCCGAGCCATGGCCGAGGAGCTGATACACCTGCTGTCCTCCGATGCTATAGAGCAAGTACCATCGGACAAGATAAACTCTGGCTTCTACTCCAGGTACTTCCTCGTTCCCAAAAGGACAGGCGGAGTCTGCCCCATCCTCGACCTCCGCAAACTCAACAAGTTCATCATCAAAGAGAAGTTCAGGATGTACTCTCTCAACTGCATCCTGCCCTTGATTCAACCCGGCGACTGGATGGCGTCCCTGGACCTGCAGGATGCCTACACCCATATCCGCATCCACAAGTCACACAGACAGTATCTTTGTTTTCATGTATTGGGCCAGCACTTCCAGTACAAAGTCCTCCCTTTCGGCCTATCCCTGGCCCCACGAGTGTTCACGAAATGCGTGGCAGTTCCCGCATCGCATCTACGCAAATGGAACGTTTCCATTTTTCCCTACCTCGACGACTGGCTCATCACAGCCCCCTCAGCAATGGAACTTCAGGAAGCTCTAAGGACTACCGAGTCCCTGATCTCCTCCCTGGGGTTCGTCATCAATTACAACAAGTCCCAGCGCACCCCCTCTCAGAGGCTGGAATTCATTGGAGCCGTGATCGACACCACACTCTCGAAGGCATACCTTCCCAAACGCAGGTTGCTCACCCTGACCTCGCTCACGACCAGATTGGCCTCGGCGGAATCCTCTTCAGCGAGATCCATCCTACACCTTCTAGGCCACATGTCCGCTACCACGTCCGTGGTCCACATCGCCAGGTTACAGATGCGGCCGCTGCAGTGGCATCTACGTATGCACTGGAACCAGCACTCGCAGCCTCTCTCCACCCGCATCCCTATGACCTCCAAGATCAAGACTCATCTACTCTGGTGGACTGCTCCAGAGAACCTTTCGGGGGGGAAGGACATGCACCCAACCGAGCACCAAGTCACCCTGACCATGGACGCCTCCAACTTGGGCTGGGGTGCCCACATTCTGATGTTCAGCACACAAGGGGCCTGGTCACCGCAGGAGCGACTCCTGCACATCAACCTCCTAGAGCTAAGGGCCATCAAGTACACTCTCAAAGCCTTCCTAACGCATGTGCAGAAGAAAACTGTACTTATCCAGATGGACAATCAAGTGGCCATGTTCTACATCAACAAGCAAGGGGGCACGGCATCTCGGCCCCTCTGCAAGGAAGCCCTGCAGATCTGGTCCCTTGCCCTGACTCACGGGTGCAACATCCGAGCCTCCTATCTGCCGGGCGACCAGAACACCTTAGCCAACAAGCTCAGCAGGCAACTGCAACCTTACGAATGGACACTGCTCCCGGAGGTCACCGACAGCCTCTTCCGTCAGTGGGGGCACCCGAACATTGACCTGTTCACCACAGAACAGAGCGCAAAATGCCCCCTGTTTTGCTCCAGGCACCCTTCCAACAAGAGACTGGCGGCGGATGCATTCGACGTGTGCTTGGGGGAGTGGTCTCTCATGTACGCCTTTCCCCCGACCCCCTCATCCCAGCGACACTCCAGCGGTTGGTCCGCGACAAGGCTCGCGCCATCCTAATGGTTCCCTTTTGGCCCCGACAGATGTGGTTCGCGCTGCTCCAACGCCTTGCGCAAGGGAAACTGAAGCGCCTGCCACTCCGGCCGGACCTACTCACGCAGGACAGAGGCAAAACGAGGCACCCCGACCTCAAAGCCCTGGCTCTCACTGCCTGGAGGTTGAGCGGATGAGCCTTTCTACACTCCAGCTATCATCTGAGGTGCAAGATGTGGTCCTAGCAGCCAGGTGCCCCTCTACCAGGAAATCTTATGGCCTCAAATGGAAGAGATTCAGCATCTGGTGCACTGCGCAAGGGCTGGAGCCCACCACGTGTCCTCTTCCCAGTGTCCTGAAGTACCTTGCTTCTCTGTCTAACCTTGGCCTTAAGACTCAGTCCATCAGAGTGCACCTTTCGGCAATTGCAGCATTTCACGCCCAGCCTGAAGGGGCAACTTCCATTGCAGCACTACCTTTGACAAAACGCTTCATGAAGGGACTGGCTAATTTGAAACTCCCAATCAGGCAACCCGTTCCGTCATGGGACCTCAACACTGTCCTCTGCCGCCTGACCGAGGACCCCTTCGAGCCACTACAGTCGGCAGAGATGAAGTTCGTCTCCTGGAAAACCCTGTTTCTGGTTGCCATAACGTTCGCCAGGAGAATCAGCGAGCTGCAGGCACTAGTGTCCCATCCCCCTTATACACAGCTACACCAGGATAGAGCATCCTTACGAACCAACCCGAAGTTCGTGCCCAAGGTGGCATCTGCCTTCCACGTCAATCAGTCCATTGAACTCCTGTCTTTCTTCCCAGAACCCCATGCCTCCAAAGAAGAAAGTCGCCTACACACGCTGAACTGTCTCCGGGCCCTTCGGATCTATCTGCTGCGAACTCAACCCATTCGCAAAGGCGAACAGCTATTCGTATCCTTCGACCCTAGCCAGCCGAGCAGGCCGATCAACAAGAGAAACCTCTCTCACTGGGTCGCCTCCTCCGTCTCCCACTGCCTAGACCCCACAGGCACTCAGAATTTGCCAAGAGTGGGCTCTCACAAGCTAAGAGCACTGGCAACCACAATTGCCAACCTTCGTTCTGTTCCTCTGACGGACGTCTGCAGAGCGGACACCTGGTCCTCCCCGCACACGTTCCAGAAGCACTACTGCCTTGACCTCATGGCCCATGAAGACTGCGCCCTTGGGACTGCCGTCCTTTCCACTGCAACGGATGGCAGACAGGCATTGGCCCAGTAGCCGGGCCGTCCGTACCTGCTCCTCCTGTAGCATGTCAGCACTGTTAATTGCACTGTTGCACAGTCACTGTTGTTAGTCAGCACTGTTAGTTGCACTGTTACAGGCACTGTTGTTAGTCTGCACTGTTAGTTGCTCTGTTACTCAGCCACTGTTGTTCGTACGCTTTTAGCACTAGTTGCCCGTTGCACAACTGCTGTTTGCACAACTGCACGATTTTGTATGCACCTTCACCTATTACGGCAATAAAGATGTTCATCCTATTGCGGCTCAGAGCCTCATTTAGTAACTAAGCTCCTCCTCCACCTCAGCGTTCTCCACAGCTGGGGAGGCACCAAGTGTGGCTGATGCAATCCTGCTGGTCCATGGAGAAAACGAGGTTACTTACCTGTAACAGGAGTTCTCCGTGGACAGCAGGATAAGTCAGCCACACAATCCCACCCGCCTCCCCTGGAGGAGGTCAGCCTGCCGTATCCACTCCCTGTCCAGGAACTAGCTAGCTAGGAACACACTGACCGGACTAGGGGGTGGACCGGTGGGATGGGCTACCTAGGTGGGCTCAGAAAGGTCCTCCTTTCTGAGCTCTAGAGAGCACTTCCGTATGCATGGCTCCGCCCGGAGGACGTCACCAAGTGTGGCTGACTTATCCTGCTGTCCACGGAGAACTCCTGTTACAGGTAAGTAACCTCGTTGAGTCTTCTCTCTTAACACTATTAAACAGAATCTGGCTTGACCATTTTGTTGTTTTTATAGCTAAGCACAGCCTTTGAACTCTTAGATCATTGGATATTGTTAGCCAGACTTGAGTCTTTGAGAGTCTCAGGTATTGTGTTAAATTGGTTTAAATCTTTTCTTGCAGACAGCTCTTATCTTGCTTCGTAGAATGCTGTGTCATCTCCTAGTAAGCCCATCCCTTGTGAGGTATCACCTACCCGTAACATTTTTCTGTATCTTCTGATGACTGTCTTGCAAAGCCAGGGAGTCGCAGTATTTTCATATGCTGATGACATCCAAACCCTATACCCTGTTGATTCTTTTTTCTAGTCTGGCACCACTGAGCCAATGCCTTGAGGCAGCTGCTGATTGGCTAAAAGCCCATAAACTGCAATGACTACTGAAAAAACAGAGGCTACTTGGTTTGCGAGTGGCACCAGGATTCTCTCCCTTTGCCCAAGAATCCAGAGCACCATATTGTCTCTTACAGATACTATTAAAGTTGTGGGTGTAATCTTGGATACTCTTCTACTACTACTACTATTGAGCATTTATATAGCGCTACCAGTCGTACACAGCACTGTACAGACATGTAAGAGACAATCTCTGCTCGTCAGAGCTTACAATCTAGTCAAGACAAAAGCACGGCACTTACAAGCTGACCTTTGACGCATACATCTCATTGCTAGTTTGCTTTTCCTTTTTCGCAATAAGGAAAATTAGGGCTAATCAACTGCTATTAGAGCCAGAAGCAGGCCTGGCCCAGAGTTGGTTCACGGTGTTGCGCCCTAGGCAAACCTTTAGTTGTGTTATACCTTTCCTGCTGCTACTGTTTAGCTTTGAATGCCCTGCTCTTTGCTGCCTTAGGGGATGGTGTACTTTGCCTGATGGTTGGGTCGGTCCTAGATACAAGGATCTTCTGTCTCTCATTCAGTCCTTAATTCTGAACTGGTCTATTGTAATCCTTTACTAGCTAGGATGGGAGGGCGGGCAATTAAAAAGAATCCAACTAGTTCAAAATACTGCTGTCAGATTGCTATATGACATCAATCAGTACTCTCCTATTATGCCTCTCTTGATGGAATTATATTGGCTGCCTATTTCCTACTCTGTTACCGAGGGCGATATCCACATGGTAGAGGAGCTATGGCACTTGAGCCCTATTGAGATTACATACCTTTTTGGCCATGACTCTCCAACCATGGAAGTGTTTTTGGTATAATTTGTAGCCTTGTGTCTTCTGTGTTGACTGCAAAAAAAGTCAGTAGACCTTTGTGACTTTGCATTTCTGCATCAGGCCCTCTGCAGATAATAGCAAAAACGATGACTCGATGTTAAGTAACAGTCTGGAGAAAGGAGATACATTTCATGGAACATTAAGCAACAGTGGAATAGTGGATACTCATGAATTCTCAGGTGAAGAATTAAAATCTTGACTGCGAGATATTAAGCAAGAAAAAGTCAAGCTAAAGGGCAGCCTTGAAAATATAGTAGCCTGGCTAGCGGATATGGGCCGAGTTGGGAATTGCCTACTCATATTTTTGTACCTCCCTCTATTAACCTGGTTTTACTGTAAAACACTTAGTTGCCACCAAGTTGTGCCCCTAGTGGTATAGTAAATGTTTGATAAGTAAATACAATAAATACAATAAGCTAGAGGCCAAGCTGATGAGCACTCAGAAGAAACGAATGCTCTTAAAAAATGAGTTGAAACACTACAGAAGGAGCAATGAGAGTTGTCTGAGAAAATAGAGATAGCAGAATATAAGGAAGAGAGGTGTTCCTGCGACCCCTGAGTATGCAGATTGCAAAGCTATTATTGAGAAATTGAGCAAGGCTTTCCTAGCCTCCAGGTGTGAACAGTAAAGAGATAACCATCAAGATTGAAAGGGCTCATAGGACTTTGGGCCCACCCCAACAAAATAGACAAAGGGACCTTATTGCATATTATTGCAGCTATTCCCTCAAAGAGCAAATAGTACAGAAGGCTTCGGAAATGGGCCCACTACCATGGGATGACTATAAAATTGAGCTGTTTTCAGATATCATAAGAACATATGATATGCCATACTGGGTCAGACCAAGGTCCATCAAGCCCAGTATCCTGTTTCCAACAGTGGCCAATCTAGGTTATACGTACCTAGCAGTATCCTCAAGAAACACAGGTTCCACAATGCTTGTATTGGGTCAAGCATTGATATCCTGGGTCCCTTTTAATAATGGTTTATGGACCTTTCCTCCAAGAACTTGTCCAAACCTTTTTTAAACCCAGCTACACTAAAAGCTCTTACTGCATCCTCCGGTAACAAATTCCAGAGTTTGATTACACATTGAGTGAAAAAATATTTTCTCTTATTTGTCTTAAATAGTTTACAATGTAGCTTCATTACATGTCCCCTAGTCTTCCTATATTCTGATAGTGTAAAAAATTGATCTACGTTTACCCGTTTCACTCCATTCATTAATTTATAGACCTCTATCATATCTCCCCTCAGCCGTCTCTTTTCCAGGTTGAAGAGCCCTAACCTTTGCAGCCTCTCTTCATAGGAGTAGCCTTCCATCCCTTTTACCATTTTGGTGGCTCTTCTCTGTACCTTTTCTAATAACGCTATATCCTTTTTAAGATACGGCGACCAGAATTGCACTATAATATCCTTTGTTTTATTTTCCATTCCTTTCCTTATGATACCTAGCATTCTATTTGCTTTCATGGCTGCTGCTGTACACTGGGCGGAGGGTTTCAACATGTTATCCATGATGACTCCTAAATCTTTTTCCTGGGTGGTGGTTCCCAATGTGGAACCTAGCATTGTGTAACCATAATGTGGGTTGCTCTTTCCTAGGTGCATAACTTTGCACTTGTCCACATTAAATTTCATCTGCCATTTCGATGCCAAGTCTTCCAATTTATTTTGATCCTCCTGCAATTTTCCACAGTCCTCTTGGGTTTTAACAACTTTAAACAGTTTTGTGTCATCTGTAAATTTCATAACCTCACTAGTTATTCCCTTTTCCATGGCATTTATGAATATGTCAAAAAGTAGCGGACCCAGTACAGATCACTGGAGTACTCCACTATTCACCTTTTTCCATTGGGAAATTGGCCATTTAGCCCTACCCTCTGCTTTCTATCTTTTAACCAGTTCCCAATCCACAATAGTACACTGCCTCCTATCCCATGACTTTTTAGTTTTGCCAAATGTCTCTGATGAGGGGCCTTGTCAAAGGCTTTCTGAAAGTCCAGATACACTATATCAACTGAATGACCTTTGTCTACCTGTTTATTCACACCTTCAAAAAAACATATCAGATTAGTAAGACAAGATCTTCCTTGGCTAAAGCCATGTTGGCTGTCTCCCATTAGGCTATGACTATCTGCATCCTGTGTAATTTTGTTCTTTATGATGGTTTCTACCATTTTCCCCGGTACTGATGTCAGGCTCATCGGTCTGTAATTTCCCGGATCACCCCTAGAACCCTTTTTAAAAATTGGTGTTACATTGGCGATCCTCCAATCTTCAGGTATTACAGATGATTTTAATGAAAGTTCACAGATTACTAATAGCAGGTCTGCAATCTCATATTTCAGTTTTTTTAACACTCTTGGATGTATACCATCCAGTCCAGGTGATTTGCTACTATTCAGTTTATCAAACAGTTGTAATACATCTTCCCGGTGTAGCGATATTTCTCTCAATTCCTCTGCAGTATCACCTTTAAATACCACTTCAGTCTTGGGTAACATCACTACATCTTCCTCAGTAAAGACCGAAGCAAACAATTCATTCAGTCTCTCCGCTATCGCCTTGTCTCCTCTTACTGCCTCTTTTACCCCTCTATCATCTAATGGTCCAATTGACTCTTTCACAGGCCCTTTGCTACGAATGTACTTGAAAAAGTCTTTATTTCATGTTTTTGCTTCCGTAGCAAGTTCCTTATCAAATTCTCACTTTGCTTGCCTTTTCAATGCTTTGCATTTAACTTGCCAGTGCTTGTGCTGTTTCCAGTTTTCGTCATTTGGCTCTTTTTTCCATTTCCTGAAAGATGCTTTTTTGGTAGCAACAGCCTCTCTGACCTCACCTTTAAACCATGCTGGCAGTTTTTTGAACTTTCTTCCACTTTTCTTAATGCGTGGAATACAGCTGGTCTGGGCTTCCAGGATAGTATTTTTAAACAACACCCAAGCTTGATGTAAGTCTTTAACCTCTGCAACCTCTCCTTTTAGTTTTTTCTTAACTATATTCCTCATTTTATTATAGTCTCCCTTTCAAAAGTTAAAAAGTTAAAAGTTAAAAGCCTTTTCATTATTTGCCTCCATATTTTTGAACTCCCTGCTGCCACTACTAAGAGAAATTACAGAATATTTGTAATTCAGAAAGAAGCTCAAAACATACCTCTTTCTGAATGAATATAACTCAGAGATGCACTCAGTAACCCAGCCACCTTAAAATGCACTCAAGGACACAATAGACAAATTCTCCTTTAATCTGTACATAAGTTAACCGATATAACCAGCAGAACCATAACTGTAAATAGTTGATGTTAAAGTGTTAAACTACATTGTACCATTTACTGTTTCATGTAAAACAGTGTGCTGATCGGCTGCCCCCTGTTACACATTTGTTAATTGTGAACTGCTTTGAATTGTAGAAAGGTGGTATAAAAATAAGTTTAAATAAATAAAATAAATATCTCCCCATCACATTGCATAAGCACAGAGACTTTCCAGAGATGGCAAAGAGGCTACAGACGGAGAAGATAAAATACAGATGCACCTGTCGGAGGGGTTCAGAAGTGGCAGGCTACTTGCACCAAAGCAGTAGAACAAAGCAACTGCTTTTAAACTGCCAGTGCTGGCCCCCCAGAACACGGAATCGGCAGCGATGGCATGGTTTCACACACAGGGGGAGGGGCGGCTGGCCGGGGTTCCTACCTGGGGCAGCAGAAACCCTTTGCCGGCCCTGCATGAAGGCTGGCTGGAGGTGATCCGCTTTGGAGGAACTTGTATGTTTGAGACTTCTACTTTTAATCTTATGATTTCTACTACTATTACTACTACTTATCATTCGTGTAGCACTATAAGGCATATGCAGCAACAGGGGTGGTTCTATAATGAGACAGAGTGAGGCAGCAGTCTCAGGCAGCAAATTTTTGGGGGCGGCAAAAAATGCCCCCAAAACAGCCGCCTCACTCCGCCTTCAGATTTGAAAAAAAAAAAGGTGGGCAAGCTGCTGCCACTACTTCTGTGTCCTACAGAGCCGTGGCTGTGATAGCGATAATAGTTTAAAATTAAAACAAAACCAGTGCAGAGCCTTCCGGCCCTATGGAACCCCTGCTGCTGCATCCCGCTGTAGCATCACTTCCTTTTGGGGGCGAGATGAAGTAGCAGGGGTTCCATAAGGTTAGAAGGCTCCATACCGGTTTTGTTTTAATTTTAAATTAATACTGCTATCGCAGCCAATGAGGGACAAGGAGCTATGGCTGCCAGGGGAAAGAGAGGGCCAGGAATGGAACTGATACAAGAGGAAGGAGATGGTTGGAAGTGAGTGACACAAGGGGAAGGTGATGGCTGGAAGGGAGCTGACAGAGGGGGAAAGAGAGGGATGGAAGGGAGCTGACAGAGGGGGAAAGAGGACTGGAAGGGAGCTGATAGAGGGGGGAAGAGAGGGTTGGAAAGGAGCTGATAGAGGGGAAGGAGATGGCTGGAAGGGAACTGACACAGGGGGCTGGAAGGGAGCTGACACAGGGGAAAGAGATGGCTGGAAGGGAGCTGACATAAGGGAAGGAGTTGGCTGGAAGAGAACTAAAACTGCTGAGCATTTGTATAGTGCTACAAGACATATGCAGCACTGCACAGATATGTAAGAGTCAGTCCCTGCTCATCAGAGCTTACAATCTAGTCAAGACAGATGACACAGTAGATGTAGACAGGGATACATCTAGGGGGAATGGTAAAGAAACACAAGGAGATCAAATGAGTCAAGATCCAAAAGCAGCACTGAAGAGGTGAGTTTTCAGCCTGGATATGAAAAGGGTCAGAAAACGCACCTGACATGCAAACTCAGGTAGTGACAGAGAGCGAAAGAGGGGACTTGAAGGGAGCTGACACAGGGGAAGGAGATGGTGGTAGGGAACTTACATGGGGGGAAGGTGGAGGCTGGAAGGGAGCCAACAGAGGGGACAGAGGGGGCTTGAAGGAAGCTAATACCTGAGGAAGGTACTGGAGGGGAACTGGAAGGATGATGACATTAGGGAAGGGAGGAGGGGGATGGAAGGGAGATGACACTTGGGGGATGGTATTGTAGGGGGACTGGAAGGGAGCTGACACCTGGAGGTGGGACTGGAGGGAGCTGACACTTGGGGATATGACTGTTAGGTGGCTGGGTAATGGGGATGAGGCTGGGAGGAAGGTGGCACTGGGACTGGAAGGGACCTGACACATGGGGATGGCACTGAAAGGGGGACGGATAGGGTGACTGGAAAGGTGTTGACACGGGGGGGGTGGCACTGGGAGTAGAAGTGAGCTGATACCTGGGATGGTATTTGGACTATAAGGGAATGGACAGTGGGGAAGGAGGGTGTCTGGAAGGGAATGGACACCAGCGGCACTGCTGGCAATGCAAGGGGGTTGACATTGGAAGGTTCTGAGAGGGGAGGACTGGAAAGGGAGCTGACACTGGGGAGGGTTACTGGGACTGGAAATAGGTTGATGGAAGGAAGTGAAGAAAACAAAAGAAGAGACGAGAAATGGCAGATAGACTATAGACCACATAAAGAGAGCTAAGAGAAGATAGGTAAGCAGAAGCCTCAGATCGGGATCAGCATGATCAGAGAATAAAATGGTCAGACAATAAAGGTAGAAAAAGTAATTTTATTTTCAATTTACTTATTGGACTTTGTGCTATATTTATATTTTACACAGTATGGGAACTGCATCTCTTATTTATCTGGTGTTGCACTGCATGCGGAGTCTGGCTTCTTGGGGTTTCAGTTTAATTTTTGTCTACATATTTTTATTTTTACTTTATGTCATGATCGCTTATTCTGTACTTGCTGAGAGTCTGTGTTCTGAGTGAGTGACCGAGGCTGTGTGTTCTGTTAACATGGAGTCTGTATGCAGGGATCTGTACTGTAATAAATTGCCTTGTTCAGTTTTTCAAATAGGTGTTAGATGTTCTAGGGCCCACTGCAGTATTTATAGTGCTGCTTTTTTCGGGGTAGGCACCTTGTATGAGTTTTGGAAGTTTATGCTGGTATGTATGGTATGATAGATTTGGCCTTGTAGATCTTTGGTGACTTTTGTATGGTTTTATATTAGCCCCCAATATATCTGTTACTGGAGAATGTTTATTGTTAGTGAGATGACCAGAATCAGATATAGTTTTTTTAATATATTGAGTTCTGTGGGTGAATGTTCTACTTCTGCTCTGCACCCATTGTGCAGGGAGAGGTTTCTGTGAATGCAGAATATATATTCAAAAAGAAAACATGAGAACCATAATGCACTTTATAACAGAATAAAATGAGTTATAATTTGATCTTCTAAATTGTGCTGTGGTTCTCACTTTTTCTTTTAGTTCCTTGGTGTGCGAGCGTCTTGCATTTGCATTTCCTTTGTTTTTTTTTACAGAATATATATTTACATTAACACCATGCTGGTCCAGCACACAGTTTCAGGAGTTATGTTTTATTTATTTATATTCTCTTATATACCACGCTATTCTGCATCAGTGTGGTTTACATTGAACAAACTGAAATTACATTGAACAGGGCATTATAACTTGGAGATAACTATTTTACAGGGAACATGGGCTATGGAGGGTTAAGTGGCTTGCCCAAGACCACAAGGAGCACCTGTGGGACTAGAAACCGCAGTCCTTCCGGCCCAAGGTTGCTGTCCTCTAGTGGGATTTGAACTCCCAATCTTCCGGCCTGAAGTATCAGGATGGAGTCGGTGCAGAGGGTTGCTACTAAGATGATTAGTGGTCTTCATTATAAAGCATATGAGGACAGACTTAAGGATCTTAATATGTACACCTTAGAGGAAAGGCGGGATAGAGGTGATATGATTGAGATGTTTAAATACCTCCATGGCATAAATGTTCAGGGAGAGAGCCTCTTTCAATTGAAAGCAAGTTCTGCGACGAGGGGACATGGGATGAGGGTGAAGGGAGATAGATTCAGGAGTGATATGCGGAAATATTTCTTTACGGAAAGAGTAGTGTATCCATGGAATAGTCTCCCAGTGGAGGTGGTAGAGATGAGGACAGTAACTGAATTCAAAAAAGCATGGGACCAACACAGAGGATCTCTAAAGGTAAAAAGTGGACTGTTGTAGTTGTTATGGAAGGACAGACTAGATGGGCCTTGTGGTCTTTTTCTGTCATCATGTTTCTATGTTTCTATCTTGCCCCAACCACTAGGCCACTCCTCCACTCCTGTTGGGGTTGCTTAGCCCTTCTTGATGTTTACGTTGGAGTGGGAGGTGTTTTGTTGTGGTCACAAAGTCCCTCTTGTTTTTCAGAGGGTGGGAAGTGCTCTTGCTTTTGGGATGTCAAGTGGGATGTCAAGTTGCTCTTGCTTTTGGGGAAGTGGGAGTTGCTGCATGGCTGCTGTTGGGCCCATCTTGTTTGGCATATTTAGCAGCATGTTTCCTAGGCTCTGTGCTGGTAACATATTAACATAAGAACAAAGAAAATGGGTCAGACTAAGGTCCATCAAGCCTAGTGTCCTGTCTCCATCAGTGGCCAATCCAGGTCGCAAATACCTGGCAAGTTCCCAAAAAGGCACACAGGTTCCACAATGCTCATTCCAGGGTAAGCAGTGGATTTCCTGGGTACTCTTTAATAATAGTTTATGGACCTTTCCTTCAGGAACTTGTCCAAACCTTTTTAAAAGGTTTCAGTGTGGCAAAATGCTGGTGCAACTAAAGCCACCAACTGAGGTGCCAGTTGCACTCACACTACTTGTGCTGAGTCATTATGTTAGTTTCTGCTGATAATGCAGATGCCTGTATGTGAGAATTCTTTCTCTTGCCTCACTCTACAGTAAAGTATAATTTTGGTAAATAAATCCTGTAAACCTAATAGTAATGGGTAAAAGCAGGGTTTTTTTTACTACATATGTCTGTTTTTAGTTTGTACTTATTTTTTTTTATACTGTGCTCTTTAGAATCAGTGTGGTTTACATGTGTACTAACAGGTACTTTTTTATTCCTGAAGGGCTCACAATCTAAGGGTACCTGAGGCAATGGAGGGTTAGGTGGTTTGCCCAAGGCCACAAGGAGTGGCCATGGGACTAGAGACCCCAGTCCCTCTGGCCTGAGGTTGCTTGTCCCCATGCATGAATTGAACCCCTGGCCTTCTGGCCTGAGGTAACCTGTCCCAACCACTGAGCCACTCCTCCCTGATATATTCCCTACTTGGTGAAGATCTACCTCTATTCTGCATGTGTGACTGAGGCAACATGTTCTCTTAGCATGGAGTTTCTATGTAGGGAGCTGTAGTAATCTGGATTATTCAGTTTTCTGAATAGGAATATGGATGTATCAGAGCCCATTGCAATATTTATGGTGTTGCCCTTTTCTGGGTACACTCCATGTTGTGTGAGTTTTGAAGTTAGTGCTGTTATGGATAGTAGATTTGCTCTATGGGTCCTGTACTCTGAGTTCTTGGTGAGGTCAATTGTAGGGTGTTGATGGGGAAGGAGGGTACTGGAATTTGCATTGTTTTTGAGATTTGCAGTTTTTCATTCTTTATGCTGCCAAACTGAAATTTAAAATATTTTGTCAGTTCAGATTCAAGAAAATTTCAAATTTTAAGGGAACGTCTCAGTTTCATTTTCTTTAGTAACCTGATAGCTTCACCGCTGCTGAGTTCTGAACTTTTCCAGCTCTAGCACAATCCAATTCAGCCTTTGAATTCATGGCTACCAGGATTAGTTTCTCATTTTGTATCTTCCCTTCTCATCAATAATCTGGTCATAGCAAATAAATCTGATGTGCAGATACTTATAATGGTTTGATTGGGGAGGGAGGGGCTGTGTAAGTGGCTTTTCGTTAATCAAATGTAATGTTTTATTATGTTTTGCTTTATTGTCACATCTGCTTTACTAAATTGCATGTATATGTTTGGAAGCCACCTAGGATTTTAGATTGTTGGCATATACATGTTAAAGAAAGTATACTAATTGTATGTAAATGATGCTGCATTGAATCTCTGCACATGGCCCTGTACCACCCTCATGCTGCCCCTGGGATGAAGAAGACAGTGGGGAGGGGGAGGGGGGCACTGGGAGGTGGAGGAAAGCAGAAACCTCAGATAGGGACCAGCATGATCAGAGAATAAAATGGTCAGACAATAAAGGGAGAAGAGAATTTTATTTTCAATTTAATGATCGCACTTGGTGCAATAAATATTTATATTTTATACAGTACATGGAAATGCATCTCTTTCTATTTCTCTGGTATTGCACTGTATACAGAATCTGACTTTTTGGATTTGCAGTTTTAATTGTTATCTACATATGTTTATCTTTAGGTTATGGTCACTTATTCTGTATTTCTTGAGGGTCTGTGTTCTGATTGTGTGACCAAGACTAGATGTTCTGTTAACATGGAGTTTGTATGTAGGGATCTGTATGTAGTAATCTGAATTGTTCAGCTTTTCAAATAGGTGTTGGATGTTCCACGGCCCACTGTAGTATTTACAGTGATGGGTTTTTTTGGATGGGCTCCTTATGTGAGTTTTGGAAGTTGGTGCTGGTATGGTATGGTAAATTTGCTCTATAGATCATCAGTGACTTTGTTGTAGGGTTTTGTATTAGTTCAAAATATGCCTGGTACTGGAGAATGTTTGTTGTTGTTAGTGGGATGATCAGAATCAGATTTTGTTTTTTAGATACTGAGTTCTGTAGGTGAACGTCCTAGTTCTGTCCTGCACCCACTGTTGAGGGAGGGGGTTCTGTGGTTGCAAAATATATGTCCATAAAGAAAAAGCAAGAACCATAACGCAGTTTATAGCAACAAAATAAAAATGTTATAATTTAGTTTTATAAACTGTGCTGTGATTCTTGCTCATTCTTTTATTTCCTTGGTGTGCAAACATCTTGCATTTCCTCTATATTATCTAATCAGCTTTTTGGTTTGGTTTAGTCCCTGACTGGAGATTTGAGAAAGACCCCCCCCCCCCCAAACTACAGGGGGGTGCCATCTCATCCCTCACCTCAGGCAGCAGATTGCCTTGAGCCTCCCCTTGCAGCGCTGTACATGTAAGATACAATCTGTGCTCAACAGAGCTCATAATCTATCAAAGATAGACACATACAAATGGGGACTAGGGTAGAACTGAGGGAAAATGCTTATAATGCACATAAGTGGTAAACAGGCGAATAAGGAGGTCAGGATCAAAAAGCTACCTTGAAGGAGTGGGTTTTTAGCCTGGATTTGAATAGAACCAGAGATGCTCCAGGTATATGGTGCAGCAAGACAGAATGAGTGGAGTCTGGAGTTGGCAGTGGAAGAGAAGGACACAAATAAGAGATTTGCCTGATGAACACAGTTCCCAAGGAGGAGTGTAGGGAGGGAATAGAGCAGGGCTGGCCCGTCCACTAGGAAGGCTAAGCGGCCACCTAGGGCAGTAGACCTCTTTAGGTGGCAGACAATGGCCTGCTCCCCCCCCCCCCCCACACACACACACACACACAAGTTGAGTCACAGTGTTGCCCATCCCTGCTGCCGCTGATTCCGGTGACCGGGTCGGGATGGCAAAGCTTGGTGGCAGCAGCCCACAGTAGGCCATGTGCTGTGGCACATGTGGCCTGCTGCTTCTGACCCCCTGAAGTTGTGTTGGAGGGGGGGGGTCAGTAGTGGCAGGCCATGTGTGCCGAAGCAAATGGCCTGCCACTGAGCTGAGCACCCCCCCCCCATCCCCCAAACCTTCCACCAGAATCAGTGGGGAGGGTGGGCGGCTTGGGGCAGGAGGGCTTCTGCCTGGGGAGTAGAAAACCTTGGGCCAGCCCTGGATAAGAGAGGAGAGGGAATGAGGAGCTGCAGAGTGAATACACTTGTAGGTCAGTAGCAGAAGTTTGAAGTGGATGCAGAAATAGCCAATGAAGTGACTTGAGAAAAGGGGTGATATGAGCATAGCAATGTAGGGTGATAAGAAATCATAGCTGTGCAGCTGAAGTTTGAATGGAGTGAAGGGGAGATGTTTCTGGAGGAAACCAGAGAGGAGCAGGTTGCCATAGTCTAAACAGGAGATTATTCAAGAGTAGATAAGCGTCGGGGGGCGGAGCCTGATGTCCAGCGGGATGGTCGCATAACGCTGAGGCTCCCGAGAGGCCTACTCAGAATCCTGAATTAACACCGGACATTCTTGAATTTCTGCTCTGATCTTACCGGGGCACATTGGTGAGATGGCGGGGACCAAACCTACGCGCCTGGAATTTGGATCTCCAGCGGCTTCTCACGGCAAACGCTCCAAAACTGAACCCCCGTCCCCGCAGAAGGGGCTGGCTCTACGCGAGGGCCCCGAAATGCAGCAGGAGATCCTCGCAGAGATCAGAGGGGTTAAAGACCTCGTGCAGTCAAACGGGGAAGCACTCCGAGCGCTGCAGGAAGACCTTGGTGTATTGCAAGGCAGGCTAGAGGGGCTCTCCTCGCGTCAGGACAAAATGGAGAGCATATTAGACTCCCATGCGGTCCGGCTGTCCAAACTCGACAAAGTTGAACGTCAGGTGCGGGCCTTGCAGAAAGAAGTGGAAGATGGCAATAATAGAGCGCGCCGCAACAACCTACGACTAGTGGGCATACCGGAGGGAGCGGAATCGGGAGACATGAAGGAGTTTCTATATAAAATCCTCCCTTCTCTGCTCCGAATCACCTTTACCAAAGAATTGGAGATCGATCGCGCTCATCGTGTACCCACAAACATAACGCTCAACAGGAAGACCCCGCGGCCTATCATCTTTCGACTTTTGAGATATCAACATGTGGAGCAAATTCTTAGCACCTCTCGGGCAAAGGGCCATATGGAGTTTGAGAGCCACAAGATCTCCTTCTATCCTGACTTAGCTAAACCCACGGTTGATCGCCGAAAGCGCTTTCTGGAATTCCGGCCGAGGCTTCAACAATTACAAGCACGCTATGGCCTGATGTACCCGGCCAAGCTCCGAGTCACGCTACACAATCAGACAAGAACATTTGAGGACCCTGATCTACTAGCGGAGTTTTTGGATGCTAAAGAAGCCGACTTGATGCGCTGACTTCCAGAGTGTTCCTACCAGTGTTCTCATATCCGCTGTACCCGCCATTTTGGATTTGCCACGGTTCAGCAAAGAGTCTGTCGAGGGCGGTTTGTTGCCTTATTTTGATGATATTTGTGACCCGACTCCATCTACCCAGAGTAGCCTCGATGAATATCAGAGACAGTGTTAATTATGGACTCTGGTGTTTCTTTTCTTTTTTTTTCATGTCTTTATCCTCCTCTCTAGGGCCTCCTCCCGCAGACATATGGTCGCCATATTCATTGGGGGTTTTGCTTCTTCTCTAAGTTACTTTGGTACATGCTTTTCAATATGGGGTGTATTAGCCAGCATACTCGGTGATTATGTCATTGCTGTACAGATTCTGCTTATGTTGTATGTTTTCAAGCGCCCTTACCTAAAATGTCTATTACCGATAGATGGCACCATGTAAGATTTTATCCTTGAACGTAAAAGGCATCAATAACCCGATAAAACGGAAGAAAATCCTGAGCTATCTAAGTCATGAAGCTGCGGACCTGATTTTCCTCCAAGAAACGCATTTAAATTCGAAGGAAACTCTTAAACTCAATGTTAAACCTTACATGGTGGCCGCCTATTCCCCAGCTGTTTCTAAGAAATGTGGGGTTGCCATACTGGTTAGGAAATCTCTGCATGCTACTATTATTGCGACTAGCTCAGATACAGCAGGCAGATGGTCCAGGGCTTACCTCAAGATAGGTAACCTTGAAGTTACATGTATATGCCTTTATGCTCCTAATGTAGATGACCCTGCCTTTTTTGCTACCATTGCTCAGGTTGCGCAGGCCTCTGCTAATACTTCATTGATAATTGGGGGGGATTTCAATTTAGTTCTTGATCCTCTGATTGACAAACAGCCGCCTAGGACGAGTGGTCCCCCCAAGAGTCACACTACGCTTACCTCTATGATCAAAGATCTTGCTTTAGTCGATCTATGGAGGTTACTACACCCCAATGAGCTTGACTTTACTTTCTTCTCTTCCCCTCATAAATCCCAGTCTCGCATAGATTTCTTTCTAATATCAAAACTGTTAGTTCCTCAGGTAGACACTGCAAAGATTCACTCCCAACATATCTCAGATCATGCCGCTATTTCTTTTCAATTACACACCACTGCGCCCCAAGGGAATTCGGGGGCCTGGTTCTTTGATAGAGCCCTATTAACTCAACCAGAGTTCCAGTTAGAAATTCGAGCAGCCATACAGGACTACTTTCACTTTAATCTACCCCAGGACACTGCAAATTGGGCTTGGTGGGAGGGTTTTAAAGCGGCCATTCGTGCAACGATCACTAGTTATCAAATTCGCCTGCGGAAACAGCGCAAACAGCAGCTCCATATACTAGACCAACAAATCAAAGCAGGCGAACGAGTTCTAACTTCACGTACTGATCCATGCGTCTTAGTTCGCTTACAGCGTCTCCGTTTTCAATATAATGCAATCCTCTCAACTGCAGCTTCTCAGAGTATTGCACTTCAGCAAGGGACATACTACCGTGAAAGCAACCGAGCCGGTCGACTTTTAGCCAACGCCTTGAAAGGTCAAAAAGAAGCCAAACGCGTAGCGGCCCTTCGCGCCCCACAGGGAGGGGGCATACTGACCACAGACTCCGATATCGTAGAACTTTTTCGGGATTTCTATACCCGTCTATATCAATCTGAATGTGAGTTCTCATCCGAGACCTTCGAGCGCTTGTTTTCTGGTATTCAGCGGCCGACCCTTTCTGAAGCTGATAGGGATGCGCTGGATGAACCCTTCTCTACTTCAGAGATCCATTCTGCCCTAAAACGAACAGCCTCGGGTCGAGCCGCTGGGCCTGATGGTCTCCCGACAGAATTCTACAGAACGTTCAGTGCAGATGCAGATTTAGTTCCCTACTTAAAACTTTACTTTACTGCCCTTGCGGTAGATACATCCTCTTTGGGATCCTTTTCTGCAGCTAATGTGGTAGTTTTTGAGAAAGAAGGCAGAGACCCGCTGCTAACCGCCAACTACCGTCCAATCTCCCTACTTAATGCCGATTATAAGATCTTCGCAACGATCTTGGCCACCCGGCTATCTAACAGGATGGCCACCTTAGTCCATCCCGACCAATGTGGTTTTATACCCGGCCGCTCCACCGCTGACAATGCTCGGACCTTGTGCCATGTGCTATCCAGTGCTGCCAATTTAGACCACCCATGGGTGGGTCTTTCCCTAGATGCTGAAAAAAGCCTTTGATCGCTTGGAATGGCCCTTCTTATTTGCAGTTCTCCGATGGTATGGCTTTGGGGAGGGCTTCCTCCGATACCTCCAAGTCATGTATTCTCAACCCGTTGCCAGTATTTGTGTAAATGCCATTAAGTCTCGGCCTTTTAATCTTCAAAGAGGCACGCGTCAAGGTTGCCCCCTATCACCAATGCTCTTTGATCTAGCTCTTGAACCCCTCGCCCTCCTTATTAGACAGTCCGCACGTATTCGAGGTGTCCCCTTCAGTCACAGAGAGATCAAACTCTCTGCATATGCAGATGACCTTATGCTCTTTGTATCCCTTGATTCGGTCCCGGCTGTCTTGGACCTGATTGATGGATACTCGCAATTATCGGGCTATAAAATAAACTGGACCAAATCCGTAGCATTCCCACTGAACCGCTGGGTACATGAGGCTGACATGCAGGCCTTTCCTTTCCTTTGGCAATCCCGCATGGTGAAATATCTTGGCGTCCACTACTGTTCTCCTTTAGAAGACACTATTAGTTTTAATGCCAAGGAGGTAGTCTCCAAAGTCCGTGAGCTCACAAATCGGTGGTCTCCCTTATCCCTTACATGGTGGGGCCGCCTAGAAACCGTCAAAATGATGATAGTCCCCAAAGTGAACTATATTTTAGAAATGCTGCCCTGCTTCCTCCCGCTACACACCTACAAAGATATAGAGGGCCTTCTCGTCCGTTATCTCTGGCAGGGAAAACCACCAAGAGTAGCTAAACAAAAACTACAGTCTGCGAAGGAACTAGGGGGTACCCGCTTTCCTGATTTTCTTAGATATCATCAAGCCTTCCTACTTAAACAAGGTGCCCGATGGCTAGCTGCCTCAACAGACAACAGACCAGTTTGGCTTGACATTGAAGAGGAGCTAAGTAGCCCAATTCCGTTGATCCATCTCCCCGGCATGTCCCATCAAGTAGACACACGCCATCCCCCAATGATTGTCGACACTCTTGCGGCCTTTAACACTCTCATTCTGTCACTGGGTCCAAACGTATGTCCTCAGGACGGACTCCCGCTGTGGAATAACCCCAGAATTCAAGTCCTCAATAAAACGATTGCATGGAAACCCTGGTACTCTAGGGGGATCTGGACACCCCAACAACTCTTCTCTGCAGCTCGTTGGAAGACCTTTTCTGATTTACAAAAGGAATTTGCGTTGCCAGCGAAACATTACTTTCAATTGATGCAGCTTCAACACTGCCTCAAAAGTGCTCAAATCCTGCCGCCCTCTGCCCCTACTGAGGACGGGCTATTAGAACTAATTCACTCTATTAGTAGTACACATGGGGTAGCCTCTAACTTTTATAAATTATTATGTCAGGGTACCGATACTGCTACCTGTAGAGCTCAACAAGCCTGGGAACGCGAACTGCAAACCACTTTAACCCCTGTGCAATGGAGCGTTTTCTGGAGCAAAGTGGTGCGGGTTTCCAGATCTGCCTCTGTAACTCAAACTCTCTTCTTTTTTGCACATAGATGCTTTTATACTCCAGAAAGAATAGCCAAATGGAACACAACTGCTAGGGACCAGTGTTGGTCTTGCCATACTGCTGTGGGAACCCTCGCTCATGTTCTTTATGAATGTCCTCAACTGCAGGTTTATTGGGGGCGGGTCTGGGGTCGTATTCAATCTATCTTACACCTCCACGAGCCTCTTTCTTGGAAGATTGTGGGACTCCGCTCAGTGGCGGAGGTCCCCTCTCTTCCTAAGAAGGGTCGCTTTCTCCTTGATTTCATGCTGGGTATAGCCATATGTTTAATCACGAGGAATTGGAAGGATAGCTCTCGAATTACTGCCAATGAATGGTGGAACCTCGTCTGCTTATATAGTAAATATGAGCAGATATCTCGGAGAGCTATTCCCCATATCCAAACTCACTCTCGCTTGTCTAAATGGCAGATGCTCAATGATTATGTACACTCTGCTCATTGCTCCGACATGTCTGTTTAATGTATGCTCATCATGTTTCAGATCACCGTTAGGTTTTGTACCACAATAATGTCAGTACACGCCCGTTTTCGGGAATGATTAGTTTCTAGAGAAGAAGCAGGGGGGAGGGGGGTGGTAGGGGTTTACTTTGGTGTATGTATCACATTCTATGTATGTATTTGTCTTTTAGCTGTATGTCTTCCTTTCCTTTGTTGTTATAAAACGAAAATAAAGCATAAAAAAAAAAAAAGAGTAGATAAGCGTCTTGATAGTGTGTTCAGAAAAGAAGGGATTAATTTTGTTGATATTACAGAGAAAGAAGCAACAGGTTTTAGCGATTGGATGTATACAGAGAAGAAAGCACTGAGTCAAAGATGTTCCATAGATTGTGAGCTGAGAAAACCAGGAGAATGGCAATATTATCCACAGAAAGGAAGTGGGTTTCACTAAAGATGCAGTGGGAGAGATGAGAAAAAAAGCAAGACAAAACAGAGCCCTTAAATCCAGGCGAGAGCAGGATGTCAAGAAGAAGGTGATCAAGTGTCAAAAATCGCAAACAGGTCAAGAGGGATTTTATACGCTGACTCGCTATATATGCCCTATAATACCTAAGACTATATCACCCCTGTCACAAGTCCAATTTGTCCAATCCCCAAATATTGGATTCTGTTAAAATATAAGTTCTATTCTGTTATTTTCCAAGTTCTGTCCCCTTGTTATAATGTAAGTTCCACTTTGAGTTGCCATGTAAACCGCTTTGAATTTATAATAAGGCAGTACAGGAACCCCTTTTAATAAATAAATAAATAAAATAAAGGCCCTTGGATTGGGCCAGGAATAAGTCGCTGGAGACTTTGGCAAGCGCTGTTTCAGTCGAATGTAAAGGACAAAGGCTAGATTGCAGGGCTCCAGAGTGGTTTGAAAGGAAAGAAAGTTGAATCAGCAGTGGTGAGCCGCATATTTGAGTAGTTTAGATGCAAAAGGGGGAAAGGAGATCAGCCAATAATTTGAAAGGCAGTTAGAATCTAGTGAAGGTTTTTTTGAGGAGAGGTGTGAACGATATTTCACTTGAAATACTGATTTGTGTTAAGATATGAAGAATACTGGCCTCATTGGGGCCAACGGGCTTGCTACATCCACTGGGACCGGATTGTCCTTCTGCAAATTTCAGTGCATATGGTACACCTGTGGGGAAGAAAGGGAGGGGAGGGTTGAGAGGGAGGAGTTGGGGATATGCTATGATGTGGGAAGTATGGAAGGGAGACTGGGTGACTTGGATGTGTGTTTGGAGTGAATGGACATGGGTATTTATGGCGAGAATGAAGGTATCAAGATTCCAATGTAGCTTGTTTGCATTCTGGAAAAATGAAGGGCAAAAATGAATTGAACCACTTACCCAGAGGCTAATTTCTGCAAATTTAATTGAAAAGAGTTATAAACTACTGTATAGGTGTCATTTAACTCCACATTTTTTTTTTTAGTGCCATCAAGTCAGTGCTGATTCCTGGCAACCCAGCTGCCTCTGGGTTTTCTTGCAATGTATCACTGGAAGTAGATTGTCAGCCTTTTCTTCTGAGGCAATGGAGGGTAAAGTGACTTTCCCAAGGTCACAAGGAGTGCCAGTGGAAATCAAACCCTTGATCTTCTGGGTACCAGGCAGTTGCTCTAACCACTAGGCCTCCACGTAGATTACATAAAATGCATCCAAATGTAAGTAATGTGGGTTGGCGATTGTGCGGGCATCCAAGGTCCTATATATGTAATTGGTAGGACTGCCCCAAAATTAAGGGTTACTGGGAAAGGATTCAACAACTAATTACTGAGAGAATGGGTAGAACCCTTCAGTTAGGAACCAAAATTATGTTTTTAATGACTGGCCAAGAAGAGATGTGGCCTTCGTTATGGAAATTGTGTTCCTTTCTGCCAAATCTGCCAAACAGCAATTGTGACTGCCTGGAAGAGGGAGGCGCCTCCGCTGGAGGAGTCACTTATAAGCAAAGCTAACGGAATTTAAAAGGGAACGGCTACACCAGTTTCATAAGGTGTGGGCTCCTTGGGAATTATAGACCAAGTATCATACTGTATAAAGTCTAGTTTTCTGTTGTATTGTTGCCAGAGATGGAGACTGGTCTGTGCTGGCAGAAAAGATAGATTGATGATGTAGTTTAAAATATTATGTGGTTGGTTTCAACAGTAGCATACATACCCCTGAAGAAGCTAAAATAGCGAAACACAAAAAGGCGCCGAGGAGAGGCTTTGGGGCAGAAAAAGAGACAGATAAGTTAAGTGTTCTGTCTACAATTGCTATAATTTGAAAACTACTGGTTGACTAAGGAGAAAGGTCCTTGATGCAAAAAAGGCAGTATGATACGGACAATGGTCTGAACTATATGCCAAATTAGTCTGAGACCATCTCCTTAAGTTGTTATAATTGATGCACATTTGGCGGTGGAAACGACAAATATCAATTGCTGATAGAAATAGAGTGAGAAGTAGACAAAGATTTTGACATAATATCTCCACTCTGAAGAATCGACCTAATATATATATTGGTATTAAACTGTTACTAAGGTGACACTGGAATCAGATTCTTTTTTCTTGTATGTTGGGTTCTGCGGTTAAATATCCTAGTTCTGCTCTGCACCTAATGTTGGAGGGAGGGTTTCATTAGATGCAAAATAGATCTTCAAAAAGAAAACATAAGAACATAAGATATGCCATACTGGGTCAGACCAAGGTCCATCAAGCCCAGTATCCTGTTTCCAACAGTGGCCAATCTAGATCATACGTACCTAGCAGTTTCCCCAAAAGACACAGGTTCCACAATGCTTGTATTGCGTCAAGCATTGATATCCTGGGTCCCTTCTTAATAATGATTTATGGACCTTTCCTCCAGGAACTTGTCCAAACCTTTTTTAAACCCAGCTACACTAACAGCTCTTACTACAACCTCTGGTAACAAATTCCAGAGTTTGATTACACGTTGAGTGAAAAAATATTTTCTCTTATTTGTCTTAAATAGTTTACCCTGTAGCTTCATTACATGTCCCCTAGTCTTTCTATATTCTGATAGTGTAAACAATTGATCTAGGTTTACCCGTTCCACTCCATTCATTAATTTATAAACCTCTATCATATCTCCCCTCAGCCGTCTCTTTTCCAGGTTGAAGAGCCTTAACCTTTCTAGCCTCTCTTCATAGGAGTAGCCTTCCATCCCTTTTACCATTTTGGAGGCTCTTCTCTGTACCTTTTCTAATAACGCTATATCCTTTTTAAGATACGGTGACCAGAATTGCACTATAATATCCTTTGTTTTATTTTCCATTCCTTTCTTTATGATACCTAGCATTCTATTTGCTTTCTTGGCCACTGCTGCACACTGGGCAGAGGGTTTTAACATGTTATCCACGATGACTCCTAAATCTTTTTCCTGGGTGGTGGTTCCCAATGTGGAACCTTGCATTGTGTAACCATAGTGTGGGTTGTTCTTTCCTAGGTACATAACTTTGCACTTGTCCACATTAAATTTCATCTGCCATTTCGATGCCCAGTCTTCCAATTTATCCAGATCCTCCTGCAATTTTCCACAGTCCTCTTCGGTTTTAACAACTTTAAACAGTTTTGTGTCATTTGCAAATTTGATAACCTCACTAGTTATTCCCTGTTCCAGGTCATTTATGAATATGTCAAAAAGTAGCGGACCCAGTGCAGATAACTGGAGTACTCCACTATTCACCTTTTCTCTCAATTCCTCTGCAGTATCACCTTTAAATACCACTTCAGTCTTGGGTAACATCACTACATCTTCCTCAGTAACGACCGAAGCAAACAATTCATTCAGTCTCTCCGCTATAGCCTTGTCTCCTCTTACTGCCTCTTTTACCCCTCTATCATCTAATGGTCCAATTGACTCTCTCACAGGCCTTTTGCTACGAATGTACTTGAAAAAGTCTTTATTTCGTGTTTTTGCTTCCGAAGCAAGTTTCTTATCAAATTCTCACTTTGCTTGCCTTTTCAATGCTTTGCATTTAACTTGCCAGTGCTTGTGCTGTTTCCAGTTTTCGTCGTTTGACTCTTTTTTCCATTTCCTGAAAGATGCTTTTTTGGCAGCAACAGCCTCTCTGACCTCACCTTTAAACCATGCTGGCAGTTTTTTGGACTTTCTTCCACTTTTCTTAATGCATGGAATACAGCTGGTCTGGGCTTCCAGGATAGTATTTTTAAACAACACCCAAGCTTTTTAACCTCTGCAACCGCTCCTTTTAGTTTTTTCTTATCTATATTCCTCATTTTATCATAGTCTCCCTTTGAAAAGTTAAAAAGTTAAAAGTTAAAGGCCTTTTCATTATTTGCCTCCATATTTTTTAACTCCCTGCTGCCACTGCTAAGAGAAATTACAGAATATTTGTAATTCAGAAAGAAGCTCAAAACATACCTCTTTCTGAATGAATATAACACAGAGATACACACAGAAACCCAGCCACCTTAAAATGCACTCAAGGACACAATAGACAAATTCTCCTTTAATCTGTACATAAGTTAACCGATATAACCAGCAGAACCATAACTGTAAATAATTGATGTTAAAGTGTTAAACTACATTGTACCGTTTACTGTTCCTGTTTCATGTAAAACAGTGTGCTGATCAGACCCCTGTTACACATTTGTTAATTGTGAACTGCTTTGAATTGTAGAAAGGTGGTATAAAAATAAGTTTAAATAAATAAAATAAATATCTCCCCATCACATTGCATAAGCACAGAGACTTTCCAGAGATGGCAAAGAGGCTACAGACGGAGAAGATAAAATACAGATGCACCTATCGGAGGGGTTCAGAAGTGGCAGGCTACTTGCACCAAAGCAGTAGAACAAAGCAACTGCTTTTAAACTGCCAATGCTGGCCCCCCAGAAGATGGAATCGGCAGTGATGGCATGGTTTCACACACAGGGGGAGGGGTGGCTGGCCGGGGTTCCTACCTGGGGCAGAAGAAACCCTTCTCCGGCCCTGCATGAAGGCTGGCTGGAGGTGATTCGCTTTGGAGGAGCTTGTATGTTTGAGACTTCTACTTTTAATCTTATGATTTCTACTACTATTACTACTACTTATCATTTGTGTAGCACTATAAGGCATATGCAGTAACAGGGGTGGTTCTATAATGAGACAGAGTGAGGCAGCAGTCTCAGGCAGCAAATTTTTGGGGGCGGCAAAAAATGCCCCCAAAACAGCCGCCTCACTCCGCCTTCAGATTTGAAAAAAAAAAAGGTGGACAAGCTGCTGCCACTACTTCTGTGTCCTACAGAACCGTGGCTGTGATAGTGATCATAGTTTAAAATTAAAACAAAACCAGTGCAGAGCCTTCCGGCCCTATGGAACCCCTGCTGCTGCATCCCGCTGTAGCATCACTTCCTTTTGGGGGCGAGATGCAGTAGCAGGGGTTCCATAAGGTTGGAAGGTTCCATAGCGGTTTTGTTTTAATTTTAAATTAATACTGCTATTGCAGCCAATGAGGGACAAGGAGCTATGGCTGCCAGGGGAAAGAGAGAGCCAGGAATGGAACTGACACAAGAGGAAGGAGATGTCTGGAAGGGAGCTGACACAAGGGGAAGGAGATGGCTGGAAGGGAGCTGACAGAGTGGGAAAGAGATGGCTGGAAAGGAACTGATGGGGAAAGAGGGCTGGAAGGGAGCTGAGGGGGAAGGAGATAGCTGGAAGGGAGCTGAGGGGGAAGGAGATGGCTGGAAGGGAGCTGACAGAGGGGGAAGGAGATGGCTGGAAGGGAGCTGACAGAGGGGGAAAGAGATGGCTGGAAAGGAACTGACAGGGGGAAAGAGGGCTGGAAGGGAGCTGACAGAGGGGGAAAGAGAGGGCTGGAAAGGAGCTGATACAGGGGAAGGAGATGGCTGGAAGGAAACTGACAGAGGGGGCTGGAAGGGAGCTGACACAGGGGAAAGAGATGGCTGGAAGGGAGCTGACATAAGGGAAGGAGTTTGCTGGAAGGGAACTAAAACTGCTGAGCATTTGTATAGTGCTACAAGACATATGCAGCACTGCACAGATATGTAAGAGTCAGTCCCTGCTCATCAGAGCTTACAATCTAGTCAAGACAGATGACACAGTAGATGTAGACAGGGATACATCTAGGGGCAATGGTAAAGAAACACAAGGAGATCAGAGGAGTCAAGATCCAAAAGCAGCAGTGAAGAGGTGAGTTTTCAGCCTGGATTTGAAAAGGGTCAGAAAAGGCACCTGACATACAGACTCAGGTATGTTCCTCCAGGAACTTGTCCAAACCTTTTTTAAACCCAGCAACACTAACAGCTCTTACTACATCCTCCGGTAACAAATTCCAGAGTTTCATTACACGTTGAGTGAAAAAATATTTTCTCTTATTTGTCTTAAATAGTTTACCCTGTAGCTTCATTACATGTCCCCCTAGTCTTTCTATATTCTGATAGCGCAATCGACCTACGTTTACCCATTCCACTCCATTCATTAATTTATAGACCTCTATCATATCTCCCCTCAGCTGTCTCTTTTCCAGGTTGAAGAGCCCTAACCTTTTTAGCCTCTCTTCATAGGAGTAGCCTTCCATCCCCTTTACCATTTTGGGGCTCTTCTCTGTACCTTTTCTAATAACGCTATGTCCTTTTTAAGATATGGCGACCAGAATTGCACAGAATATTCAAGGTGCGGTCTTACCATGGAACGATACAGAGGCATTATAATATCCTTTGTTTTATTTTCAATTCCTTTCCTTATGATACCTAGCATTTGCTTTCTTGGCCGCCGCTGCACACTGGGCAGAGGGTTTTAACATGTTATCCACAATGACGCCTAAATCTTTTTCCTGGGCGGTGGTTCCCAATATGGAACCTTGCATTGTGTAACCATAGTGTGGGTTGTTCTTTCCTAGGTGCATAACTTTGCACTTGTCCACATTAAATTTCATTTGCCATTTGGATGCCCAGTCTTCCAATTTATCCAGATCCTCCTGCAGTTTTCCACAGTCCTCTTGGGTTTTAACAACTTTAAACAGTTTTTTGTCGTCTGCAAATTTGATAACCTCACTTGTTATTCCCTTTTCCAGGTCATTTATGAATATGTCAAAAAGTAGCAGACCCAGTACAGATCCCTGGGGTACTCCACCATTCACCTTTATCCATTGGGAAAATTGGCCATTTAGCCCTACCCTCTGCTTTCTATATTTTAACCAGTTCCCGATCCACAATAGTACACTGCCTCCTATCCCATGACTTTTATTTTTGCCAAAAGTCTCTGATGAGGGACCTTGTCAAAGGCTTTCTGAAAGTCCAGATACATTATATCAACTGACTCACCTTTGTCTACCTGTTTATTCACACCTTCAAAAAAACATATCAGATTAGTAAGACAAGATCTTCCTTGGCTAAAGCCATGTTGGCTGTCTCCCATTAGGCCATGACTATCTAAATGCTGTGTAATTTTGTTCTTTATGATGGTTTCTACCATTTTCCCCAGTACTGACATCAGGGTCACTGGTCTTTAATTTCCCGGATCACCCCTGGAACCCTCTTTAAAAATTGGTGTAACATTGGTGATCCTCCAGTCTTCAGGTATTACAGATGATTTTAATGAAAGTTCACAGATTACTAATAGCAGGTCTGCAATCTCATATTTCAGTTCTTTCAACACTCTTGGATGTATACCATCCGGTCCAGGTGATTTGCTACTAATAAGTTTATCAAATAGTTGTAATACATCTTCCCGGTGTAGCGATATTTCTCTCAATTCCTCTGCAGTATCACCTTTAAATACCACTTCAGTCTTGGGTAATATCACTACATCTTCCTCAGTAAAGACCGAAGCAAACAATTCATTCAGTCTCTCCGCTATAGCCTTGTCTCCTCTTACTGCCCCTTTTACCCCTCTATCATCTAATGGTCCAATTGAATCTCTCACAAGCCTTTTGCTACGAATGTACTTGAAAAAGTCTTTATTTCGTGTTTTTGCTTCCATAACAAGTTTCTTCTCAAATTCTCGCTTTGCCTGCCTTATCAACGCTTTGCATTTAACTTGCCAGTGCTTGTGCTGTTTCCAGTTTTCGTCGTTTGGCTCTTTTTTCCATTTCCTGAAAGATGCTTTTTTGGCAGCAATAGCCTCTCTGACCTCACCTTTAAACCATGCTGGCAGTTTTTTGGACTTTCTTCCACTTTTCTTAATGCGTGGAATACAGCTGGTCTGGGCTTCCAGGATAGTATTTTTAAACAACACCCAAGCTTGATGTACGTTTTTAACCTCTGCAACCGCTCCTTTTAGTTTTTTCTTATCTATATTCCTCATTTTATCTTAGTCTCCCTTTCAAAAGTTAAAAGGTAGTACTGTGGATTTCTTTACTATCCCTCCTCCACTAATTAAATCAAACACGATTATGCTATGATCACTATTGCCAAGTGGTCCCAACACCCTTATTTCTTGCACCAGATCTGGTGTTCCACTAAGGACTAGGTCCAGTATGGCTTCCCCTCTGGTCAGTTCATGAACCAGCTGCTCCAAGAAGCAGTCATTTATTTCATCTAGGAACTTTATCTCCCTAGCATGTCCTGCCATGACACTGACCCAGTCGATATTGGGGTAATTGAAATCACCCATTATTACTACTCTGCTGTGACTTTTGTTAGCTTCCTTGATTTCTTTGAGCATTTCATCATCTATTTGTTCATTCTGGCCATGCGGTGGATAGTACACGCCCACTGCCATCACCTTATCCTTCATACATGGAATTTCAATCCATAGAGATTCTACAGCAAATTTTGTTTCCTGCAAAAAATATAAGGGGAGAACCATAGCACAGTTTCTAACACCAAAATAAAATTAGTTATAATTTAATTTTGGTGTTAGAAACTGCCTGTGGTTCTGTATTTCTTTTTGTCCTTTGGTGTGTGAGTACCTTACATCTCCTTGTTTTTTGGCAAAATATATATTTACAGGGGTCAATATTTTTTTAATCTTATAGTGTCAGGCTAAATAATTGAACAGGTACAATTTTTGCTGCATTTTAGCTACAAAGCCTGGGAATATGTTGCTTTCCCCTTTTCTTTTCTTTTCTTTTTTTTGGCAAAGCCGCTGAACGAGAGCATCTGCTCCCTCCTTGAGTATCTTGGGGATGTCAGCTTATCCCTCGCCTGTCCAATATACTGGCTTCCTATCCATCTGGTGTTTTTCTTAAGATAACCAGCTTATTTTAGTTATTGTACACCGCTCAGAGGCCTCACAGCCTTGAGTGATATAGAAAGTTTTAATAATAATAATAATAATAATAATGAATATGCAAATTAATATACAAATATGTCACCCCACCCCTTCCCCCCAAAAATGAAGCAGTCAAACTACACCCATGCTAAACACTATGGGCCCAATTCTGTCCTGGACGTAGATCCCTCTGTGCATCCGGTTTGAACTGGATGCAAAGAGGGGATCGCGATTCTGATCCCGCGGGGCACGTCTAGCCCCGCGGGATCAGAATTGCAAACAGTCCTGCATGTGCAGGCCGGGACAGCGATTCTGTCTGGCCTGCACATGCAGGACTGCACCTGGCTAGCTCAGTCAGGGGGCAGCAGTGCATTGGTATCCTGTTGCCATGGCACCGAAGCTCCATTTAAAAGCTGCAATGCCGGCCGTCAAACAAAGCATGAAATACCCCACAGCCCAACTCCCAATCTGGCTTCCAAAGGCCAGGGTCCGACTGCGGGGAATGTCCCCTGTCCCCCTCCGCCCCTTACGTTCACCGAATTTTACAAAAAAAATGTCCAGGGGAGTTATTCCACCTCGGAGGTGGAATAACTTCCAGGGTCAGTGACAACCGCCCACTGCCTGCCCACTCTCCGCCTCTGACTAACTTCCCTGCACAACCGGCGGGGAAGTTAGTCGGGGGCTGAAGCCGGCATGAATAGCAGGGATGAACATCCTTTTGGGACATCCATCCCCGCTATTCCTGGTTCAGAATGACCCCCTATGCCAACCTAGCCTCCATACATGAAATAATCTACATGAGGGTCTTCAAAATGCTTTTAACATAGAAAGGTGCTCTCTCTAAACACCATAAAACTGATGCCCCTCTATGATGCCATTTAACCCTAAAGGTTCCATAGTATTAAGTTTGAAAATGCATCTGTTCTATTTTCTGTAGATAAAACTATGGCCAGCATTGGTGTCACTGGCTCAGAGTGTTCATGAATAACGGGCACAGTAATTTTAAAAGCTGCTCCCAAGTAGGAGATTGATAGAAGGTATCAACTTCTACACAAAGAACAACTGGAATAAAGAAGGGTTTTTTTACTCCATGGTCTCCCTCTATTCCTTGTTTGTATAAAAAGCTGTTCCCATCTATATGGTGCGTTAAGGGGGGGGGGGGTTTCTATGCTCCCCTCACATGCAGCTTTTAAAATCACTATTCCCGTTAGATGTGGAATTAGATCAATGCATAGTCCTGCATCTATTTTACAAAAGACTCTATATTTGGCAGAGCTGCTTGTAAAATACTGTGGGAATTCTCGCCATCCTGACCTAGACATGGGAATTCCCCTCCCCATACTGTATCTAAAATCTGCCTTCACATGTGGGATGATTCCGTGGGTCCCATCATGAACGGGTTGGAAAACAAACACTACGGGAAAATACTACCTACACGTTTCTGACCAAGATAATCCCAAATGATAACCAAATATGACTAATGTGAATAGAGTTTTTTTGTAAATAGTTACTTAGTCTATATAGTTTACCTTTAATCCCAAGTTCAAAAACCCCTGTTATTTGTAAAATGCATTACAGTTCTCTGTATGTATATATTTGTTCCATGTAAACCGCGCTGATGACAATAGTGCGGTATATAAGAGATGTTAAATAAATAATTAAATAAATAAATAAAATAAATACTGTGACTAGGGATGAAAAGGAAAACCATTGCTAAAGTTTTGTTTTGTTTTTAACTCTTTTACAACCCAGATAAATTAGGCTCAACCAGCCTACTTCGATATGGAAAGAAAGAATTTAACTTTGTAAGAGTTTGTAGGACATTAAGAATGGATTAAATTTAATTATTTGGGAGATGACTTTATAAGGGATGCACAAAGTTATGCACTAGTTACAGGTGTTGTCCCTGTTTTAAAGGACTACGCATGTGAATGGGCATTTTGACATGTGCTTTAGGAGTGTGGAATAAATGCTCAGGGAGAGTCTCTTTCAGTTGAAATAAGCTCTGCAACATGGAATCATAGGATGAAGGTGAAAGTGGATAGACTCGGGAGTAATATGCGGAAATATTTCTTTACGGAAAGAGTGGTGGGTCCGTGGAATAGTCTCCCAGTGGAGGTAGTAGAGACGAGGACAGTATCTGAATTCAAGAAAGCATGGGACAAACACAGAGGATTTATAAGGGAAGAAAAAGGACTGTAGAGCTTAGTAGTTTCTACGGATGGGCAGACTGGATAGGCCGTATGGTGTTTATCTGTCCTCATGTTTCTATGTGCACAAATCCTACTACATGTACTTTCAGTATGAGTGAGCACAGGGGCAGAGCAAAGGTAGTCTAAATTTACACATGTAAGTTATGAAATATTATTACGTGACTTTCTGAACCTTCTAGAGCAGGTGTAACTGCAGCGACTAGACTAAGGCATGTCTTTATGCCCCTGTTTTGTAAAATAGGCCCCCAAATGCATGCTTGGCAACATGCATTAACTGTGTAGGAATTTAAAAACTTACCCCTCGTAGTCTATTGTTATGCTGTTTTCTCCAAGCTGTGAAACGTAGATTAAAACTCAAATGATTTATCATGGTGGAAAATGGAATAATGAAGAATTCTAAATATTCTGTATTCTGCATTTATACCCCACTCCACAGCAACCCTCATACATCTCTGCACACTGTTGTAAGGTATCGCACATGCAATTCAACCTTTTATTTCATCAGTAGTTCAAATGCAGTAACAGGGAGTTTGCTTCCATTGTACAATTAAACCTAATGAGATCCCTCTAAGGAGAAAGACTGTGGCTAGTATAAAGTGGAAATTTAATAAAGTGAGCTACATCTGAATACTTCTTAAGTGTTTATGGATGAGTCATAGCATGGAAACGGTGATGGGTTTTCCTAATAAAAAGAAAAATACGTAAAAAAAGAATAATTAAAGTGTCTAAAAGAAAATGCAATATTGTACTAATTAAAAAGGGTAGAGCCTATCTTGCGGTAGAACCATGAATGTAATGTAAGTGGATATTTTGGAAAGAAACAAAATGCAAGAGTGTGATAAGTAAGCAGAAAAAAGGCAAATGATTATACAAGATGAAATTGCACAAAAGATAATTGTGTTAAAGCTGTCAATCATTTTTCTGTCAACATAACTCTAAAACAGATTTTGGGAGGACAATGTACTAAACAGAGGAAAGTTCTCAGCGTTAAGTATGCAATAAAGTGCACTATTTTCTCTTTCAATGCGTAAAGCAGACTTTGAAAATATTTTTGGCTTTATAGTGAATTTTCAAGTGTATTTTTATGCTTGCAAAATTTGAATACTTAGTGAATTACTGTAACCGAAGTATCCGGATGCCCCATCCTTTGGCTGGCGGCAGTCATAACACTTTACCACCACTCGAGCCAAACCCCTTTCTTTCCGTCCCCCCCCCCCCCCCCCCCCCCCCCGCACAAAGGACACACAGAACCGCAAAATTGGTGAACAATTAGTTGGTCGCAGCTTTATCATTATAACAGTTGTAAAACCGGGGCCGGCCGAACATAGGCCAACAAACGTTTGTTAGTCCAAACGTTCCCCCCCCCCCCTCCACCTCCCCGAATTCCGGATGATACCCCACCAGCCACTTCTAGCTCAGTGGTGCATCATCCCCCCCCCCATTGCCCCTCCGCCCGCCGCGCCATGTTATTAGCAAAGGACGGCATTTTACCAACCGGCAGAGATCACAAACGTGATGTCTCCCCAACCAGGGGCAATGCCGCTGCTCTGCCAAGCGGCATTCACCTCCAATGCCCCCACCGGGTCGCGAGCGCCGGCTCGCTACCCCCCAGCCACACCTACAACCAAGACCCCCATACCCAGCTGCGACAACACCCCCCAACCGGTAACCACGAGCAAGGGGAGGGTTGGGAGGGAAACCTTTCTTATTTTCCGCGGCTGGCCACGCTGCAAAGAGGGAGAGCGCACGCCAGCGATCTCCCTCGCGTGCCGCCGCTCCGCCCCCTGAACCGGCCACCAGCACCAATCGTGAGGCACTACGTGTGCACGCCACGTGCTGGTGCCGGCCAGCACTCCTCCTCCTACGCTCTTTCCCCCCCCCCCCACCTACCCACTGCCGCGAATCCACCGCCGCCGGGCTGGGGCCCCGGGACCCGGTTACTGCCGGCCTCGGGACCCTGCCCCAGCGGCGCGGCGACATTTCTGTAAAATTGTACACAATTATGCAAAACTATAACAGTCATTTTTGGAAACTCTGTTCATGTTTCCACATCTGAAATCACCAATTCAGACATTGGAATCACTGAAATACAGCAAGAACCATTTAAAAAGCCCAAAAGTTACACTTCTCTGGGCAATCATGTTCATCTCAAACAGAAGTGTGTCTGGGGCATTCCTTAAAAGATAAAAACATAGAAACATGACAGCAGAAAAAGACCACATGACCTATTTAGTCTGCCCTTCCATATCAACTACAGTAGTTCCCCTTTTACCTTTAGAGATCCTCTGTGTTTGTCCCATGCTTTTTTGAATTCCTACCACCTCCACTGGGAGACTATTCCACTCATCTACCACTCTTTCCGTAAAGAAATATTTCTGCATACTACTCCTGAGTCTATCCCCTTTCACTTTCATCCTATGTCCCCTCAAAGCAGAGCTTGCCTTCAATTGAAAGAGACCCTCCTATGCATTTATGCCACGGAGGTATTTAAATGTCTCTATTATATCGCCCCATCCCGCCTTTACTCTAAATTATACATTTTGAGATTTTTAAGTCTGTCCTCATATGCTTCATAATGAAGACCACTAACCATTTTAGTAGCCACCCTCTGCACCGATTCCAACCTGCTTGTATCCTTTTGAAGGTGCGGTCTCCAGAATTGCACAAAATACTCCAATTGAGGTCTCACCAGAGACTTATACAGAGGCACTATCACCTCCTTTTTTTCAGCTGGCCATTCCTCTCCCTATACACCCAAGCATCCTTCTGGCTTTCGCTGTCACCTTTTCTACCTGTTTAGCTTCTTTAAGATTGTCAGACACAATTATGCCCAGGTCCCGCTCTTCTTTTGTGAATAGAAGTACCTCACCCTCTACATTGTACCACTCCTTTGGATTTTTGCAGCCCAAATGCTTGACCCTGCTTTTTTAGTATTAAATTTCAGCTGCCATTCTTCAATCTTAGCTAGATCCCTCCTCATGTTATCTACACCTTCCTGGGTGTCTACTCTATTGCAGATTTTGGTATCATCCGCAAAGAGGCAAAACTTACCCGACAGCCCTTCAGCTATATCGCTATATCACTAACAAAGATGTTAAAAAGAATCGGACCAAGGACAGATCCCTGGGGCACACCACTGGTAACATCCTTCTCCTCAGAGTGAGCTCCATTTACCTGTACCTTTTGTCTCCTCCCACTCAACCAGTTTCTATCCCACGCAGTAACTTTAGGGTCCATCTCTAGAGTGCTCAATTTGTTTATATGTCACCTGTGCAGAACGGTATTAAAGGTCTTACTGAAAATCTAAGTACACCACATCTAGGGCTCTCCCTCGGTCCAACTCCCTGGTCAGCCAGTCAAAGAAATCAATCAGATTTGTCTGACAAGACCTGCGTCTGATGAATCCATGCTGCCTCGGATCCTGCAGGGCCGGCCCGTCCATTGTGCGAGAATGTTGTTCACACAGAGCCCCACGCGAACTTCATAGTCACACAATGGACAGCTTCAGAGGGAGCCGGGGAAGCCCATGCAAGGCCCCAGCTCCCTCTGCAGAGCCACCAGCGTGAAGTGTTTTCCTTCATGCTGGCGGCTGTTTCTGTGAAGCGCGCGAGTGCCGGAAAATGCCCTTTAACCTTTCCTGGCATTCAGCACGCTTCACTGAAACATCCGCCAGCATGAAGGAAAATAGGCTGTGATGGGGGAGCTAGGACTGCAAATGGGCTGTGATGGGAGGGGGAAGCTTGGACTGCAAATGGGCTGATGGGGGCAGAAGCTTAGACTGGAAATGGGCTGATGGGGAACACGGACTGCAAATGGGCTGATGGGCTAGAATAGGGCTGGAAATGGCTGATGGGGAATAGGACTGGAAGTGGGCTGATGGGAGCTGGAATATGACTGGAAATGGGCTATTGGGGGGGCTAGGATTGAAAATTGGCTGATGGGGGAGCTTGGAGTGGAAATGGGCTGATGGGGAGCTGGAATGGGACTGGAAAGGAGCATATGGGGGACTAGGACTGGAAATGTGCTGATTTGGGGGCATGGGAGAATGGGACTAGAAGGGAGCAGATGCTGGGTGGATCTAGAACTAGAAGGGAGCTGATTTTGGGGGGGGGACTAGAAGGGGATGGGGATGGGGAATGAGGATGGAGAGGGGAAAAGATATTTTGTGTGGGAGGGAAGAAAAATCTACGATTGGCCGAGTATTGGGAAAGTAAGTGGGGATTGAGAATGGAAGAGTGAAATTTGAAGGAATAAAAAAGAAATGGGAGAAAGAGCAAAAGGGGAATGATCAGTATGTTAAAGCCGATATAGAGAGAGAATGGAAATATCTAGAAGAGAGAAGAAAGGACAAATGGATAGCTCGCAGAAGACACGAAGAAACCAGAAGAAAGTGACTGGAGCAATTGCAGCTGAAAAATAAAATACCCAAACAAAAGGTAGAAAATACTTTTAATTTTGAATTTATTAACTGGAATATGTCTGGTCTGGGAAGTGTGTATTGCTAACATCTTTGCATTTTTATTTAGTGCAAGAGGAAATTAATTTATAGTTTTATTTCTCCAGCATCATTGTACATTTCATGTTTGGCTTTTGGGGTTCCCAATTTAATTATTATTTTCCTATTTCTAAATTGTGATCCCTTGCTCTTTGTGTGGTGATGGTCTATGTTCTGTGTAATCGAGCTGAGGTATTCTGTTCATGTAGTTTCTATGTGACAGTGCCACTTGTTCTCTTTCCCAGTAGGAGATGTATTGGTATTCTCTGAGATGTATTAGTTTAATATTTGCAATGTTGCCTTTTGATAGATAGGGTTTGGTGCTTTGTGAGTCCTGGTAGTGCTGTTATGATACGGTGGGTTTGCTATGGGTCCTAAATGGTCAGTGTTTATAATACTTCCTAAGGGGCCTGGCGGATGGCACTGGAATATAGTAATTTAGAAATCTGGTAGTCTTTCTTTATCCAGACACTCATTAAGAGGCATGTTTACTAAAAGCGCATGTTAACCTCTGGGCAGTTCCCAACAAGCCTTAAGCAGACATCCATCAGGCCCCTCTTAAAGAACTCCAAACTTGATGCCCTGAAGGTAGAATCATACCGACCTATATCTAGCATCCCATTACTAGCAAAGATAATTGAGAAGGTGGTACAACAACAGCTACAGGATCATATCGACACGAATGCCCCCCTCGACACAAACCAACACGGTTTTAGAGAATCTCACGGTGTCGAGACACTCCTCACCACACTCATCAATACACTCATTAATGGGATCGACTCCATCAAACAAGGATACGCACTAATTTTCCTTGACATCGCCGCAGCATTTGACTCTGTAAACCATGAACAACTCCTGATTCGGCTGCAGGATAAAGGGATAAGCGACTTAGCATGGCACTGGTGCAAATCTTACTTAACCGACAGATGGCAGCAGATAAGAATAGGATCTACAACCTCCATGCCATTCAAACAACACTATGGAGTACCCCAGGGCTCCTCCCTCTCGGCACTCCTTTTCAATATTTACATGCAACCGATATGTGAGATAATTCGATCATTTAACATCTCTTGTCTACTATATGCAGACGACGTATTACTCTTTACTCCATTCTCAATCGAAACCCCAGATTTCACTCAATTGGTAAACTGCTTCAATGCCATAACAGACTGTCTCCTCTCCCAAAGTCTCAAAATCAACTTTAAGAAAACAGAAGTTCTATTTGTGACAAGGAACCAGTCCTTCATACCTCCAACAACCATAAGGACAAGAGATGCAGAACTTACAAGCCGACCCTACATCCGCAATCTAGGTGTGACTATGGACCAACAGCTCAATTTCAAAACACACATCAACAACATATTCAAACAAATATACCATAAGATACAAACCCTATGACTTCTTTGACCTTTACTACACCCAGAAGAGTTCAGAACAGTCTTCCAAGCACTGGTGATCCCCCACTTTGATTACGCTAACGTAATCCTACAGGGCCTTCCCAAAAACACCCTTAGCCCATTACAATTAGCCATGAATATGGCCGCAAGATTCCTGAGCGGAGCATCCAGAGCAGACCACATCACCCCGGTCCTCAAAAATCTACATTGGTTACCAATTTACTGTCGACTATCATATAAAGTAACCATCATCACTTTCAAAATTATTAACAAGATGGCCCCCTCAGCTCTACTGGACCTCATCCACCCCATACCAGCAAACAGAGAAAGAAGAACATGCACTGCCAACACACTATCGATTCCCAGCGAAATCACAAAATGTACCAAAACAACCAGGAATAGAGCATTTAAGTTTTATGCCCCTAGCTGCTGGAATGCACTCCCTGCTCCCATTAGAGCCATCAAAGACCTAGCTCAATTCAGAAGAGGGCTTAAGCACCACCTCTTTCTTTTACACTATTCACAGTCCCCCAACATGGCACCCCCCAACATACCACCATCCATGAACATGTAAACCCTTACCAATGCTGTACATACTACAGAATGTAAATAGATGTAAAGTGTTGTATATAGTTACCACCAGTTTAATCCAAGTTATTCCTCCCTGTTCATTGTAAGTGCTCTTATGGCACAACACAGTTTTATGTAAACCGCGCTGATTTTTAAGAGTGCGGTATATAAGAAAAATAAATAAATAAATAAATAAAACATTATGCAAATATTTATGCAAATTAGGCTCCTTATGCAAATGAGGACTCGCAATGAATCTCCGAACATGGCCCCGCACCCCTCTTGGGCCACCCCTGCCTGCAATCCATTGGACTCCAGAAAAATCACTATTCCCTCTTTTAGTAGCCTTTGCAATAATTTACTAACCACAGAGGTTAGACTAACCGGCCTGTAGTTCTCAATGTCATCCTTACATCTGCTTTTGTGTAAAGGGACCACATGTGCCTTTCTGGCACCATTCCCGACTCCAAAGAGGCATGAAAAGGTCAGCTAGAATGTCTGTAAGGTCCCTCAGTATTCTTGGATGTATCCTATCCGGACCCATGGCTTTTTATTTTTAGTTTAGCTAGTTTCTCATGAACACAGCCTTCTGAAAATCATTCGAGATGCAGGTCACTTTTGTTCCTGTGTGTGCCCAATGTCAGAAGTGACCAGCACATCTCAACCCACCAGTAGTGATGTCCATGTCTCTTCCTGCTTCAGGGCATGAATAGGCTTCAGAAAAGCACTCATTCTGCTACCAAAACACCCGGAGAGAGTTGAGAAAAAGATGCTCTGATCTCCCTATTACTTTTCACATCCCTAAAGAACAATGAAGGGAAAGAAAGACCTGGCTGGCTGCATTATCAGCTGCCGGGCACAAGAGGACAGGGGCGACAGGCAGGGGTAATGTGCAGAGGGGTAGGGGGGTAGGCTATGGCCAGCCTTAAGAGGAGCCTGCAGGCCATGGAACGCCCTCTTGCCCCTTTGATTTGGACTGAAAAGGACCATGGAACATGGCCTTGGCCTGGATGCCACTTTCCCGACTGAGAAACTTGTTTTGTGGTTGGTGCACTGCTGAATGCCTCGAATTGCGGTATTGCAGGCAGGGACATTTATGCAGCATGGGTGGACGTCCCCGTCCTAAAATATTGTTGTGGGGAGACATCTATTTGATTGTGGCTGCCATCATTCATGTTGGACATGTACAAGTTTCTAAAATCGGGCCAAAACTTGGATATGGCAAGCCTTCTGACATGCATGAGTCCGCCGATTTAAATGCTTGCACAGACATGTGTCTTTCAGGGCTGGATACGGAGCAATTTTTAACAACATTTACACATGCTCACCTTCACTGCTGCCACGTCCATGTTATTTGGGATGCTTTGACCTGGACGCCCTTTCTAAAATGTGCCTTTATATGCGGTTTGCTTCACAACCCTCATTTCACAAAATCTTTACAATTCAATAAGATGTTAAAGTTGGGTCATTTTCCTAAAATTTAGAAAAGCTTTGAAGTTATCATGTAGCACTTGTCCAAATTACCGTGCAGTAGCTGGAAAGCCTTTGCACTGTTAGCGATCTGCCCAGCATCTTCTCATACAGTTAACACAGAGACAACACACCTCTGTCCTCTGGGATAAGCACAGAAGATCCCTATATAGCAGGGCTTCTCGACCCAATCCTCGGGACACACCTCCTAGCTAGTCAGCTTTTCAGGATGATCACAAGAAATATGCATGAGAGAGATCTGCATACAATGGAGGCAATGTGTGTGGTATTCAAATGTTCTTTATTAATGAATTCTTCACCAGGGTACAAAAGACAACACACAGGGGAATCACCGGCCAAAACGCAACACTGCCATGTTTTGGCTGTGCCTTTTTCAGGGGTTCTCTTGGCGTACTAAAACTACAATCAATAGCATAAAACAAAATATAAATAAATAAATACACAAATAAACTGATTAAAAACATATTGAATCAAAATAAATAAAACCAACCTAAAACTAAACATAAAACAAGGTATATATTCTAAAAAAGGCTATCATGAACAAATATAAAAGGGCGTGTAAAAACAGGTAAGAACATCTTTAAATAAATACATCTCAAAATAAATAATTAAAACTCAGTTACATAAACATCCAAGGATAAAAATCATAAATAGAAAGCAAAACAATAAATAAGTAAATGTGTACTTGAAATAAAGGGATGTGACATACATGGCTGAATAAACAAAATAGCAAAAACTCTTCACAAACTGTGAGCAGTTCTCCCCTTGATAAGAGCCTTTCTGTGATATCTTAAAAACTGACGGGAGAGGAAAGAAAAAAATAAAGTTTCAACCCTATTATTAATGCAGGCTAAACTGGAAATATATGAGGAATCATATGAGGAAATGCCTGTGAAGAAAGAAGCAGGAGTGACTGTATGATCGAAGCCAAACAAGTGACCGTAAGAACCCCTTCTAAACCTTTCGCTAGCTGTGCACAATATAACGCAAGCAACATCAGTGTTTATGCAAGAAAGAGTATTATCGCTAAAACAAAAGGGGACTAGCTTGTATAAATTTAAAAATCATAACTACCACTATATTGAGCTAAAAAAACAAATCATCAGTCTAACTTAAAAAATAAAAACGCTACTGGATCCCAGATCGGAGCGAGGTTGTAACATCTAATAGGAGCACCCAACTAAAACTGATTAACAATGTATTTAACCCTGGGAGTACCAATGGGGTCAAAAGTGACCCCATTGCAAATTTCACAACGCGTATCTCGGAAACTAGTTGTTCAAGAATGCAATCTTTTTATGACTTTTCACATGTCAATATTCTCTTTATATTGCACCATGAGAGGAATAATTTTCATCCGCTAGGTGACGCTAGTGATGAATTGCAGCACAGAGTACCAGTGGGGTAATTTTTGACCCCAGTTGCTTAAGTCTGGTTTGGATCGTGATACAATTTGCAGTTTTGTGAATTTTTTGATCTGACAAAGGTATTTATCATTAATTATGTATCATTTATTTTTTGTACTCTTATTTTATGAAAATTACACATTTTCTGTAATTGATATCATACGTTCTCTCATTATTTCCAATGAAATCTAAAGGCTTTCATCTCGTTCTTCACGATTATTGTACACCTATAGTAAAACTGCTTTGCATTTTATTAAACTTTATCTTTGTTTATTTATTTTAGGTTTTTGTTTATGATGTCAAAATGAAAGTATTCAGCTGCCCAAGTAAGAGAAATATTGCAACGAGATGCTGACAGCTCTAAGTCGTCCAATGATGCAGCATATTCAGCAAGCGAAGAAGCATATCAGCCAAGTTCGGGCAATAAATCTGATGATGACATTCATGATTCAGATGGCAACAGCAGTTGGTCGCCAAGTGAATGTGAGACTGATGTTGAGCCGGTAACATCGCCTGCAGCTAAGAGTCAAGGTACAGGTCGAGGCAAAGGTCGAGGCTGTGCTGGACGGGGAAGAAGGCAGGAGTCCTCAGTGTCAGTATCATCTGTGAGGAATCTTAGTTGTGGTCTTAGAGGAGCTAAGAGGTCATCAACTATAAGCACAAATGTTGCCATTGAAGCCTATGTATCTAAGGATGCCACATCATGGAACAGGAAACCTATAAAGCAAGCTGCTGGAAGATACACCAGAGCCAATGTCATGCCCGTACAATAAGGTCCTACAAGGTATGCTGTACGAAATGTTGATGGCCCTCTCGCAGCATTCCACTTGTTCATGAGGAAGAACTTATTGAATGAAACCATGATGTGAACGAGCAAACAAGGAAGACACATTTATGAAGACACCTGGAAAGATTTTACAGATGGAGAATTTCAACGTTTTCTTGGACTTCTGATCCTCTCAGGCGTGTACAAGTCATGAAATGAATCCATAGTTCAGTTGTGGAACCTTGAAGATGGTCGTTCTGTTTTCAGCAAAAATAAGGCCCATAACCGTTTTCAGCAAATTTCTTGTGCTCTCAGATTTGATGATGCAATCAACAGACGTGAACAACGAGGCGTGAATAAGCTTGCTCCAATCAGACACATTTTTGATACCTGGGAAGCAACTCTAAGTGACGTCTTTGTTCCTGGTGAAAATGTTACCATGGATGAGCAACTGCTTACATTTCGTGGCCGTGTTCCGTTCAGACAATATAGTCACAGCAAACCTGGGAAATATGGCATAAAGCTATGGATGTTGTGTGACAGTGCAACGTCATATGTTCTGCGTCTTCAAGTATGTACAGGAAGGGAACTCAGACAAAACAGGGAACAGAATCAGGGTGAAAGGGTTGTGCTGCAACTCACTGAAGGATTGACGCGATCTGGCAGAAATATTACTGTTGACAATTTCTTATGCAGTTTATCCCTGTCACAGAAATTGCTAGAAAAACAAATGACACTTTTGGGGACAATTCGAAAGAACAGAAAATAATTACCTCCAGAATTTGTAACAGCAAAGGGCCGAGAGGTATTCACTTCACTGTTAGCCTTTCGCGATGACGCCACTCTGGTTTCCTATTGCCCGAAGAAAGGAAAAGTGGTTGTTCTTCTGAGCAGTTTGCATGATCAAGAAGAAGTAGATAACACACATCCAGACAAAAAACCACGCATGATCTTGGACTATAATTCTAGTAAAGGTGGAGTAGATACGGCAGATCAAATGTTGCGCACGAATACCACAAAACGAATGACAAGACACTGGCCAGTGACAATCTTCTACATCAGTGCTTTGAACGCCTTCATTGTTTGGATGTCACTAAATCCAGAATGGCAGTCCAAGTCAAAGCACAGACATCGTCTATTCCTCTTGGAATTAGGAAAGCAGCTGCATCAGAGTAATTGCAGCGAGACTTCTTCTAGCATTGAAGAAGCCACTGATGCTGTTTGCAATGTCAGGATCAAAAAGAAAAGGGCAAGGTGTCACTGCTGTTCCAGAGAAAAAGACAAGAAAAGCAACATAGTGGGCACCTCCTGCAAGTGCAATGTTTGCAAAGAACATTCAGAAATTGTCTGTGTCTCAATTGTCTGTAGTATTTTACTGTGTTCATCAAGTGCATGCAAAAACTGTTTTCATGGCAACTCTTCATGTAATTTTATGATAAAGCATTAAATTTCAAAACATTTAACTTTAATATAATAAATAATTAATTCAGAATAATATTTTGTCTGTTTAGTTTAAAATTTTTATGGTTAACAATTAAAATTCGTCGTGGGGTCATTTATGACCCCAACGGTATTCACTGTGTGCAAAAAATCTCGGTAATTCCAAGGTTAAAACAGGTGGTTGGAGTAAAGAGGTATATTTTGAGTAACCGGGTAAGGCGGACGCGTCGCCTCTCCCCACAACTCCCCACTTCTCCCATGCACCACCGCACTCCCTTCAATAAAACCATCACACAATTTTGGGCTTAAACTGGTCGCAGCTTTATTAACCTTTAACAATAACCAAATTACAATCCAACACAAAAACATTACCCCCCCCCCCTTTTATCAAAGCGCGAGCCCTCACCAGCCATGTGAGTAGCAAGGTGACGCCGCTTCCGCTTCTGCTGAGTCCAGGCCCCGGCTAAACAGCCTAGCCCTCCCTCGTCCGGCTTCGCCATATTACTAGCAAAAACCTGAGGGGTTGTCCGGGTGGGGGTCCCCCACCCCCGCCCAAAAGTTTGCATCCGGAACCGAAACCCGTAAACCCCGGGTTTCCCGCCACCCCCCCCCCCCCAGCTGCAACAACCCACATCCTCAACCACAGCCCCACCCCCAACGCTAGGGTGGGCGGGCGGGAACCCGACATGTCCGGCTCCGACCTGGAAAAGGCCGGAGCCACGGCGCGTCCCCGCACTTGCCGGAGGCTGGTCCCGCCTCCCTTCTGCCCCATTGCCTCCCCCGCCCCCGGCGGCCCGCGGGAGCCAATGGGGTGCCCAGAACCGCTCCGGCTCTCCCCCCTTTCCCCAGCAACGCCGCGGCCCGGGGGATCGCATCCTTGCCGCCCCCCCCCTCCCGGTTACCACAGGGCCGCGCACATGCCGGCTCCGCGGCCCAGAATTAACCGGGTAAGGCGGACGCGTCGCCTCTCCCCACAACTCCCCACTTCTCCCGTGCACCACCACACTCCCTTCAATAAAACCATCACACAATTTGGGCTTAAACTGGTCGCAGCTTTATTAACCTTTAACAATAACCAAATTACAATCCAACACAATAGCATTACCCCCCCCCCCTTTTATCAAAGCGCGAGCCCTCACCAGCCATGTGAGTAGCAAGGTGATGCCACTTCCGCTTCTGCTGAGTCCAGGCCCCGGCTAAACAGCCTAGCCCTCCCTCGTCCGGCTTCGCCATATTACTAGCAAAAACCTGAGGGGTTGTCCGGGCGGGGGTCCCCCACCCCCGCCCAAAAGCTTGCCTCCGGCTCTGGAACCAGGAAACCTCCGGGATCCCGCCACCAGCTCAGGCCACTACAGACCTGAGCCGCCCCCAAACCTGAAGCTGCGACCAGCCCAACTCCCCTGGCTGACACCTTCCACAGCCTCCTGCCAATCATTCAGTAGCAGGTCCATCCCGATTGGCGAGAGATGCACGCCATCCGGCCGGAACAGGCCAGAACACTCAATGTCCACCCACGGGTGCAATATCTGGCACCCACCCCGCTCCCCCACCCACCTGCCAATTTGGCGATTAATTTTCGTCAGCCCTCTAGACCACCGCCGCTGGTCCCAGCAGGCCGGCCGTGGAAGGATATCAGACCAAATCACAATAACTCCCAGAAACATTACGAAAACCTCCCCCAAGTGCTTGCAGGTCCAGGACACCAGATCGTTGCCGTCTAAGTGTATCAGCAGGATATCCGGCGCCCCTCTCATGCGCTCGTGATGCCGCAGCAAAGGCAAAAGCTGGATCCACCGGAGTCCGCGCTCGCCCAGCCATGATACGGTCACCCCCAGCACCTCCAGTCCAAGGTGTGGCCCTAATGGCCGTGTTGCTGCTCGCCGACCAGCCCAGTAAACAAACGAGTGGCCAATCACCCAACAGCGACACGATGCATGGCCCCTTTCTGCAAAGGAAAAAATAACAGAGTTAGCACCTCCCAGAGCCCGTTATAAGTGCACATAGGCCTGAAACGCCTGCGATTTCCACCGCCCTATCCGTTGTATCTCCTGCTCCGGAAGACCTTCTGCTGCCGCGCTGGTCGCTGCACCGATCCGAAAGGAATGTGGAGCAAACCTACAGGGGTCCTCCCCAATCCATTGCAATGACAGCCGCAGCACCGCCGTAAACTGGTAGCGCGTGAGCACCCTCGCGTCCTCATGAAGGAACAGACTGCCCGCACTGGCCGGCCGCACCTGCAAGTAGGCGCCCAGCAGCCTGACTGGGCAAGCAAGTGCCCCCGGTACGGCGCGCAGCACCACCCAAGCACCTCTCCCCGACTGATCAGTCTTGGAACGCGCTAAGTGTATGCAGACCGTACCCTCCCCCACCCACACCTGGTGGACTTTCAGGTCACGCGCACAGTGCCTACGACCCGACTCCGACACAAGCTCCCCCACCCTTAATGCACCGAAGAAGGCCACCGAAAAGACAGCCTGAAACAGCGTACCCTCGTACCGGGAGGACACCACCTGTGGTAAAACGTCCAATAAGCGGCTCAACAAATCATAAGTTATCGGCCGCCGCCCGTCGGCCAGGGTGGGAAGGGACCGCTCCCACCCTTGCAAAAGTCGACGAGTCAAAAATCCCTTCCCGGCCACCCCCCAACCGACCGCTCCCGCAAAGAAGGAAAACCCAGCAAGCTGCCTCCTCACAGTCACCCTCGAAAGACCCGCCACCTTTGCAGCTACCACATATTGACCCAGGAGCGGCTCTGGGACTGGACCCTGTCGCCAGCCGTGCTCCGCAAGGAAAGTTACCACACTGTTGCAACCCCGCTGATACGCCGCCCACGTCGCCGCAGACACTGAATTCCTCAGCAGATCCTTCATGTCGCCAGGCCAATCCGCCATAAGTGCGCCGGGACCGATGCTCCCACTTCTTCGGCTTCCGGCGCCAAAGTCCGAAACAGCTCCCACTGAAAACGGGAAAGAGCGTCAGCAATTTTGTTAGTACTTCCAGGAATATGACGGGCCTTCACCACCACATTCAAACGCAAGCAAGCTAACACAACCTGTCGCATTAAATCAGCCACTTGCTTGCAGCGCGGGGCATAATTGTTTACAACAGACATGACCGCCGCATTGTCGCACCACCAGACTAACCGATGATTCCGGAGTCTGTCCGGCCATATGGTCAACACCACCAGGATCAGAAACAACTCCAAAAAGGTGATATTTCTGGTCAGGCCCGACTCCCGCCATGCCTGGGGCCACCCTGCCGCACACCAGGAACCCCCAAAGTAAACCCCCAAGCCCAAGCCACCAGCCACATCCGTGTACAATTGCAGAGCTGTACTAGAGACCTCACTCTCCCGTAAAACCGTCGTACCATTAAAATCACGCAGAAACTCGTCCCACACCCGCATGTCTGCCCGAATGCCCTGATCCAATGATGAGGCATACGGACCCCCACCGTAGCCGCCAATAGCCGCCTCAAAAATACCCGCCCCATCGGAATAACCCTACACGCGAAATTCAACGAGCCGATCAGTGATTGAAGTTCCCTCAATGTTATCTTGCTGGAGACTAGCACATTCGCAACCAAGACTCGGAGCTTCACTATCTTAGCCGCAGGCAGGCGAGCTACCATCACCACCGAGTCGAGCTCCACCCCTAAGAAGGTAATCACGGTCGAGGGGCCCTCTGTCTTCCCCGCCATGAGAGGGACACCCCACCTCCGAGCCAGCCGCTCGAAGCCACCAAGCAAATCCGAGCACCACTCCGACCGAGCCTCACCTACGAACAGGAAATCATCTAAGTAATGCATCACATTTGCGCAACCCACCTGCTTAACCAATGCCTAATGTAAAAAACTACTAAACCGTTCAAAATATGCACAAGAGATCGCGTACCCCATGGGCATACACTTATCGAAATAGCTGTCCCCTTCGAAACAAAACCCCAACAGAGGAAAAGACGCCGGGTGGACCGGCAACAAACGGAAGGCTGACTCGATATCCGCTTTCGCCATCAAACACCCCGGACCACAGCACCTCACCAGCTCCAACGCCGCATCCAAGGAGGCATACCGAACCGCGCACAGATTGTCTGGGATATGGCCGTTAACTGACAACCCCGCGGGGAAGGAGAGGTTATGGATTAACCGGAACTTCCCATGCTCCTTTTTCAGGATTATACTCAATGGGGATATAAGTAGATCCTCAAAAGGCCGCTCCTCGAAGGGGCCCGCCACCCGCCCCAATCCAATCTCCACCGCCAACTTATCCCGCATTATCTGGGCAAATTGCCGCACCGAAGGCGAATTGTTTATTATTGTTTATTATTCTTTACCAGATTCTTGATATACTGCCCCCCATTACATCGGGGCGGTTTACAATATAAAATCTTCACATTAGGAAAAAGTAAAAAGAACTACAATAACATACAGGAAAGAAAAGGAAAGGTAGAAATAGTGGAGGGACAAAGGAGAAAATAGGGGAGGTCAAAGGGAGGTGTCAAAGGCAGAGGAAAAGAAGTGGGTCTTGAGAAGGGAGCAAAATTTAGGGTAGGATTCTTCGAGACGGAGGGCAAGGGGGAGGGAATTCCAGAGGGACGGGCCTAGGTAAAAGAAGGCTGATTTCCGGGTGGACTGAAGGTGAGCTTGAGAGGGGGCCAGGAGGTGCAGGCAGTTAATGTGAACGGACCTGAGGCTACGTAAAGGTGTATGAAAAACCAGTAAATTTGACAGATACTGTGGTTTGCGGAGATAGAGTGCTCGATGCATTAACGTAAGGATTTTGAAAGGGATCCGGAACCTAAAGGGCAATGGAGCTGACGTAGTAGTGGGGTGATGTGATCCCGAGGGGAGGCGTGGAGAATCATGCGTGCAGCTGTGTTCTGTATTAACTGTAAGCGCCGTTGTTCATATTGTGGGATGCCAGTGTAGATGGAATTGCAAAAATCCAGACGGGTTATGACCAAAGAAAGGAGGAGGGTGGTGAGAGCCTGAGAGGAAAGAAATGGCCGAATAGAACGAATTTGCCGTAGGCAGAAAAATGAGCGCTTTCGAATTCCTAGCTTTGGTACAGATCACCTTGCCCACCACCGGAATTCGAAAGCCTTCACTAAATCCCCCCTCAATTACTGCGCTGTCCTTTCATTTTGGATACCGTTTCATCCACGGGCGCATTGCTTCTATCCTGACTGGAGTGGGAGCTAGGCTCAGGAGGCTCTTACTGTTTTGGAGGGGGCACTCCGGCCCCACCCACTCCTCTCTTAACACATTTGAGCGCAGAGTGCGCTCCGTTGCAGACGGAACAGGCGTGCTGGAATTTACAATCCGGAAATGGACACGACGATTTGTTGAATCGCCAACAGACATCCCCGACCCCCCCCCCCAAAGCTGATGCTTTTTGGACCCCCGCGGGTCCGCCCCCTCGAAAGAGCCGCCCAGCCCCCGAAACCACGGCCGCTCCTCCCCGTGCACTGCTCGCCGCACTACCGCTGGGTCTGACCGCCATCTGCGTCAGCCATAAATTGATATCCTGCGTCCCCCAGGACAGCAGGTGATTTTCTTCCATCTTATCCCTGAACATTTCATCATAGTTGAGACATGCCCAACCATCGTGCAATTGTGCAGCTTCTAAGATGGAATCCGCGTAAGCGAGGAGCATACCGTAGTGCTCCGGGTGCGAATGCCCCCACACACTAGCGAGTCATAGAAAGGCCCGCGTCCAGTTCACCACGTTCCGCGCCGCTCTCCGCACCCTCCCCGCCTTCTCATCTTCCTTCCTCTTCCGTCTGCTGTCCCCGGACCGTTTGCGGCCTTCAAGCAGACGGAAAATGTCGATATATCGCCTTCGCAGAATCTTCCGCCGCAGAGTCTTTGGCACGCCTTCCCATAACTACAAATATGCCACCACCGAAGGCGTCGCCGCGACTGCGCTCGCCCTACCCTCGGTCCCTTGCACGTCCTGCCCCTTATCCCCATCAGATGATGAAGAATCTAACGTAGAAGTGGTTGACGAGGTGGATGAAGTCCCCGACTTACACCGTCTACGACATGGATGTTTCCACTTCCTCCTCACTTTCCTACCTCCCCCCTCCACCGCCACTGTCCCGCCCCCTTCAGTCGCACCCTGATCCCCTGCCAACTCACCTGCAACTCGCGCCGGCTCTTCTGTCGCCGCGCCGGCCTCCCACGGCTCCAGCCTCGCGTGCGTTGCTGCTGGAGTCCTTGCAGATGGTCTCGAACCGCTGAACCACGGACTCCCAGGGTACTGCCATCCAAAAGGGACCTGTGGAGAAAACACAGGAAAAGGCGAAGGGGGCCCCCCCCATCACCCAAGGGGGCTGCCACGCCCCCAACCACTCCGCCCCCGAAGAGCCTTGGCCCCCACCCTGCCAATGCTCCCAAGACGGCGGGTATGCACACCCCGACACTCCAGGCCGGTTCACAGGGCCCACCGGCACAGCACACTCAGCAGCCCGCGCCTCGCCCAACACTTGCACACCGCCCCCAACCGGAGGTAACCCTACTTCAGGCACTATCCTCCCCAAAGGGCCCGAAGGTCCCCCACTCAGATCCCCAGCCACCCCTGTTCACCCTTCTGGACCCAAGTGGTCATCATTCTGCGTCGCACCCCAGTGCACATCCCCTGCACCACCGGGCCGGTCCTGCGCTGACCCACCCGTACGCCGCACACTCCCCCCAGCACGTGCTCCACGGCTTCCATACTCTGCCTCTACTCCGGGTCACTCCGTGAACATTGCCCCCCTGAGCCCCACTCACGCCACCGCCCTTTCCACCCCTGGGGGCAGACCTTGTCCTATCCCTCCCACGAGCCCCCCCAGCTGCCCCTCTCCCTTGGCCCCCTTTCAGTCCTTTTCCAGGTGCCCCCCCCCCCACCCTTTACCAGACCGCATGGCTCCCAGCTCCCCTGCTTCAAGATATATGTGTGGGGGGGGGGTTGTTTGTTTTTTTATAGGTGATCGAGTGGTCTGCTTGTTTGTTTGTTTTTGTTTTTAATTCTGGCCTCCGTTTCCCTGCCTCCCCCCGTATACATTTTGCCCCCCCCCACCCTTTGACTGCCTAAATCAGTAAAACTTTTTTATTCCCCGTCCTTTCTGCACTCTTTTATATTTTTTTTTTTTTTTTGATGGACCCCCAGCACCCCCCTTCCGGCACTCACCAAGCCACTGCTCTATTCGATTTGCACCCCCGAAATTTTCCAAGGCCTCGTGGTGCTGCAGAGCTCGCTCATGCAGCACCCGACACATCCGGCTCCGACCTGGAAAAGGCCGGAGCCGCGGCGCGTCCCCGCACTTGCTGGAGGCTGGTCCCGCCTCCCTTCCGCCCCATTGGCTCCCCCGCCTCCTGGCGGCCCGCGGGAGCCAATGGGGTGCCCAGAACCGCTCCAGCTCGCCCGCCTTTCCCCAGCGACGCCATGGCCCGGGGGATCGCATCCTTGCCGCCCCCCCCCCCCCCCGGTTACCACGGGGCCGCATGCACGCCGGCTCCGCGGCCCGGAATTTCCTTGCGAAAGGTTGACAGATCGGTAAGGCTGTTTAGGTTATTTGAAAGAGAATTCCAGAGCGCGGGCGCTATGTAAGTGAATGCTCTATTAGTAATTGATTGATTGGATTTACTGACCTGATTTGCACAGAGGTTTTGGGAGTAAAATAGCAAATGCACAACATTTTCTATTTGAAAGAACTCAAAAATGAAATTACAGAGCTACTATCAGAGGTATGTTTACTAAATCATGTTGGGCTTTTGCAGCTAACATGCCATTATCGTGTAAATAGCACCACGTTAGCAGCAAACATGGTACGCTATCTATTGGGGTGTGCACGGCCTTTCCTCAGCAGATAACACATGGAAATGGCACAGAGCGTGGCCCGACAGCACTGTGGATGCACAAAACCCTACCACTGAGGTGGTGCTATCTGTGCCTACACTTTCTGTAACTTTCACTGTTTGCGCTCATGCATTGCAGACACGGCCACTCCCCAACCAAACCACCATGCTTTCTGTGATAGCGCTGCATTTTGCCTTCGCTGTTAATGAAGCTTAGTAAACATACCCCTTAGGTTCAAAATCATTATCATTATCATTGAAATCATCTATGGTAACAGAAGATTGGAAGAGGCCAATGTATTGCCATATTTTTAGAAGGGGCTCCAGGGCTAATCCAGGAGCTACAGACTGGTGATTCTAATGTCTGTGCTGGGCAAAATGGTGAAAACCATTATATTTATTTATTTATTTATTTAACTGAATTTATATACTGTCTTTCTACAAATCAAGACGGTTTACATAAAACAATAAAGACAGTATGTTTCAACTGTTTACATGGAACAAAGTAACAGATAACAAGGAGAACGTTTTACAAGAACTATGAACAACTATTTACAGCGGTACATACCGGGATACAATTGGCTGCATGAATAGATTTAGAGAATTAGAGAAGGCATTATAAAGAGCAAAATTGATGAACACACAGATAGACATGGTTTAATGGGACAAAGTCAACATGGATTTAGCCAAGGGAGGTCTTGACCCACCAGTGCTCCATTTATTTGAAGGTGTGAATAAACATGTGGATAAAGGTGAGCCAGTTGATGTGAAGGTGCATTTTAGAAATGATAAAATGACATCTAGATGGAAATGGCATATGGAAAGAGGCCAGCCACATGCAAATTTCAGCCCGATTTCAGAAACTTGCATGAGGTGGTTGCAGCTTCTTCAGTTCTTTTCTGGTTGGCTCACTACACCCATGTGATTGAGCACGTCTATCTTGACATTGCTGGAAGGACTAGCCTGCCCCCCATGGGTACCTCCAAAAGGGTAGATGCTGCCCCTTTGGAGTCCCTTTGGGCATGTGGGGAGCTGAATAGGATTACCATTCTGTTATAGGGAAAGGGAAGAAAAGAGTATCTCTTCCTTCTTCTAGTAAAGAGCCAAGGTGATTGGTCCAATGGACTCACATGTTAAAGTTTTGTCATCTGTAACTGAGGGACAGTTTCCTGGTATGGCAGATACCTCATTGTCTGTGAGAACTCTTTCACCCTCTTTTCCTGTTGTTCAGGGCATTGAAACCCCACCCAGTCAGTTTGTTGGTTTAGCTGGAGGTAATGCCTCCCCAGTATTGGTGCAGCAAAGCCCTTTAGATCAAGTCCCACTGTCTGACTCTCTCATGTTGGAAGATAGTTCCTCTTCTGGACTGCTATGTCAGCTGCCTACTCCAATTGACTTTTCCTCTATGACTCTGGATCATCCTATCCCTCCTAATGACATTCTTTGAAGGATATTTGGGACACAATTGCTTGTGTTGATTTATCCCTTCAGTCTTCCTTAACTAAGGTTTCTGTTTTTTCTAGGGAGGTTGTAATGAAGCTTGCAGAGCATGATACTAAATTTGTGGAGGATGATAAATTTTCAAAGGTGCCTACGTTTTTAGGAGATTATTTTCTTCAGTTATCTAATTTAGGTGCTTAAAAAATGAGTAGCTATGGGTATGAAGTTAGGGTTGGGAAAAAAAACATTAGACATTTAAAATATAAATTTTCAGCAGTAGGCTCCTAATGTGAAGCCTGATTTTGCACATGATGTCTAAGTAGAAAAAGGGGCATCCAAGTCCAGATAAGAACATAAGAAATGCCATACGGGGTCAGACCAAGGTCCAACAGTGTCCAGTCTAGGTCACAAGTACCTGGCAGTTTCCCAAAAGACACACAGGTTCTACAATGCTTGTCCTGGGACAAGCAGTGAATTTCCCGGATCCTCTTTAATAATGGTTTATGGACCTTTCCTCCAGGAACCTGTCCAAACCTTTTTTAAATCCAACTATACTAACAGCTTTTACTACATCCTCTGTTAACAAATTCTAGAATTTGATTACGCATTGAGTGAAAAAATATTTTCTCTTATTAATCTTGAATGAGTTATGTTGTAGCTTCATTGCATGTCCTATAGTCTTTCAACTTTTTGATGGAGTAAACAACCGATCTACGTTTACCCGTTCCACTCCATTCATTAATTTATAGACCTCTATCATATCTCCCCTCAGCCGTCTCTTTTCCAGGTTGAAGAGCCCTAACCTTTTAAGCCTTTCCTCATAGGGGTATCCTTCCATCCCCTTTACCATTTTGGTGGCTCTTTTTTGTACCTTTTGGTATGTTTACAATTAGTAAGGTACTTTACAGAGGGCTAACTGAATGGAGAGCCTTTTGTAAAAATAGTTTTATGGCCATGGGAATCATTCATTTATTTGGTGGCTTGTACAATGGGAACAAAGAAACATGTTAAAAAGAAAAAAAAAACCTGGCCTAAAGCTCAGGATCGCTCAGGATTCTATATGTGTAAACACCTCACTTAAAAGCGTAAGTTGCAGATTTCATAAAACTGTGTGACTAGAAAGAGCCAGTTATGGAACCAACTGAAAAAAAATGTTTTTAGTACATTTTGAGAGAGTTTGTAATTTCAATTGCTTCCTCACTCCCTGGTGCAAACTTTGCATCCACATGAGCTACAAGCTAACGCATTTGGCTCGGATGCTGACATCCAGATTTTTCAAGTTTGTATGCATTGCTGTTGTAAAATTGGGTATACATGCCTACTTTGCCCTCCAAACTGTGCTTGCTGCTGATCTGAACACTCTAAAACTGATGTTGACATATGTAGGGAATTTACCTATCTAAGCACTGTGCAAGCCTTCCAACATGTTCTCCTTACGATACTAAATCTGCACAAAGGAATCAAAAGACCTAAATTGAGGCACCTAGATCTAGGAAACTTCTCAGCAGGAAACTTATGATTTTAAGTTTTTCTGAAAAATGCTCCTAAATTTAGGTCCCAAATGAAGTGTGGGACAGGTTTTGAACATTGGCCCTCTGTAAACACGTCTTCTTAATTCCTCATGGCTCCATCACCACCAAGCTGAAGAAATCATGAATGATCTGTACCTTGAGTACCCCATGACGTCTCCATTCACCAAACTGGTAAATGACTGGGACTCGGCCAGCTAGTGCACGCCAGAGCATGTGACATCTCCCAGTGCAACAGCTGCTTGGACTTTTCTGCTGCTTTCGGTTGGTACATTGTAACCCAAGCTCTTTCCAATAAAACATATTGTGTAACTTGCACCTCCCAAACACAAGAGAAACATATCTAGAAATTTATGTGGAAACGTTTGTGGTCTGCTAAAAATCAGATTAGCTCTGTGTGGCTTTTTCATGCTTACACACCCTCATTCCATAGAACATAATTTTACAAGTTCAATTATGGTTCTGCATGGGGACTTAGCCAAAATGCTCTCTCTGTGGAAACAGACAACAAAAGCATGCTGGTATCAAATTATGAGAGTAAAAATAGAGATTGTTTTCCCAAGATGTGCCATTGAAATCTGTTAAAAGCAGATGATGGACCTGAGTTATTATGGGATTTTTTTTCCTCTTTTATGCCTCTCAGAAAAACTGTATACAAATCGGTTCATGTATGTGAAGTGCTTTAAAGAATAAAGTTAAACTTTCTATCTTATTGTATGGAAACATATTTTGTAAATCCATGTGAAGTTAAATTAAAAAGCAATTTTGCTGAAAAGTTAGGGGTTGGCGAGTCCTTTACACATGCCCATAACAAAGAAGTCCAAGGAATGAGAATCTGCCTGTTTAAAACCTTGGGTAGAAAATTTTGAGATTAAAGGATGATAGGATGGAAAAGCATTGCTTTCTTAGGATGCAACCATACAAGTTAAGCATTTTATTACAATGACAATGCCCTTGAGAAAAAGGATTTACTGTCAGGTGAAAACTTTGGCCTCGGTGTAGCCCTAATCCTTAGCTGGTGACACCTAGTAATAATTTATACAATCTTGTTTATCCCAAGCATATGCCAACATGTTTTACATTTAATATATATATTTTTTCAGGTTATGTAGGAGTTATGTTTGATCAAATCGGTTCCTGAAATGTGAGAGCAGACATCCTTGACTGAAAAACAGTACTGGCCCTTTAAATCCGGATTTGCAGGGAAGCTTTAGTCCAGGTTTAAAAATAGAAAAAAACTTTAAATGGGATAAGTATAAAAAATCCTTCATTGTGAATGTCTGAAGAGAAAGCCAGAGAACAAATGGAGTCTATAATGTCATATCAGGAAGTAACTAGCTGGACAGTATTTGCTGTCATATTCCACATTTTCTCTTACGCTTGAAGAAAAGTAAAAAATAGTTTTATGTGTGTCAAATTTGCTGCCCTGGAAGTAGGGAGAATTGTGTAGCTGCAACAGTTTCCTCCTCTGAGTTAATGAGACATTAATATATTTCAGTCCACGGGCCCTAAAAGGTACATATATGTGTGGTCATTTGTGAATCCTGTGATTAGGGTGAAGGATGTTAAGAAATCTTCAATGGTAATCCCTCAAGTCCTCAGGGTCTGCAAAAAGTCTGCGAGTATCTTTTTTCAGGTTGTGACAGATGTTTTCTATTTTTGTGAAACACCTCTTTCTAAACAGTTGCTATGTTGTAAAACCCAGTATTGCCTATTGTTTGTCCTTCAAAGGCCAAAAGGTATTTAGCTGAATTAAGCCCTTTCATGTTCCTTCATTCATAGAATGTCCCAGCTACAGTTACTCATATTGCTAGTATAAAAAGTTCTAGGTCACCCTAAACTATTTATTACTGTTTTAATTTTTCTTAATTTTTAGACGTACTTAAATATCTAGCTATTGCAATAACCAATGCATGCTTTAAAAAGTGTTTCTTAAGCTGATCCCAGTGTGAACCCACTAACCAGTCTGGTTTTTACAGTATCCACAATTAATATGCATGAAATGGATTTGCCTGTAGTGGAGGCAATGGGCCCGATTCTGGGACATGACATGCAGCCCTGCAAGCCGTCTGGGCCCGATTCCCCCTCTGGCCCTCCCCGTGCATCCTGACCAGCAGGACGGGAAGAGCCAGGAGGGAGCAGGATCTGGCAGAGTGGGGGCGGGATCTGGGAAGAGTTAGGACAGGCCAGCCCAGCAGGACATACAGGGCCGATTCAGGTCAAAACCATGTATATCATGCCAGGTCAAAGGGGACAAGCTGCTTATTCCACCTTGAAGGGATGAGAGGGGCCTAAGCTGCGGGAGTCGGGGGCACGCTGGGCTATCGACAGGCCCGATTCTGTGCACTGTGGGAATGTTTTGTTCCCCACGGCCCTGAATTGGGTCCTAACTGGCCTGTCTTCCTCGGAGACATCCGGAAGACCCGGATGTCCTCCTCCCTGAATCGGGCTCTACGAGTGCAAATCTCTCCATAAAATAATGGAGTGGATTTGGTAAACATGGATCGGTTGTTTACTGCTTCAAGAAGTAGGAAGACTAGGGGACATGCAATGAAGCTACAATATAGCCCATTTAAGACTAATAGGAGAAAATATTTTTCCACTTAATGTGTAATCAAACTCTGGAATTCGTTACCGCAGGATGTAATAAAAGCTGTTTTCTGGAGGAAAGTTCCATAAACCGCTATTGAAGAAGACCAGGAAAATCCACTGCTTACCCCTGGAATAAACATGGAATTTGTGTACCTGGATAGGCTGCTGTTGGAAACAGGATACTGGGCTTGATGGACCCTTAGTCTAACTCACTATGGCATATCTTAATGTTCTTATGGTTTGAGAAACACTGCTTTAAAAAACAGAAGTATTCACTCATATTTGATTTTTTTTTATTTTTTTCTTAATTTCACTTTAAACAGTGTGAAATAAAATGAAAAAGAAAAATGAAAACAAAATGAATTGAAAAATGCTGTCGTATTTGGCTTGGACCTCAGAAAGGGAAAAGTAACGGGGGAGCGCTCCTGCCTTATTTTGAACCCAAACATTGAGGTACAATGCTGGGGGTCCTCGGGAGGGGGGAGGAGGTCTGGAAGAGTTCTGGGGTGGGGCAAGCCTGAGGGGGCTTCATTTCTTCTGGAGTATATTTGGTGGTGGTCAGGGCTGGCTGCTTTTATTGTACTTATTGAAAATGAAAGGAAAAGCAAATATGTTCTTTTGTTCTCTTGCTTTGAGAACAGAGTGCATGTAATCTTTGCAGTTTTCCGTGTCACAGTAGCATCATACCAGCTGCGGAAGCCCAAGAGAGCAGAGTGCATGTAATCTTTGCAGTTTTCCGTGTCACAGTAGCATCATACCAGCTGCGGAAGCCCAAGAGAACAGAGTGCATGTAATCTTTGCAGTTTTCCGTGTCACAGTAGCATCATACCAGCTGCGGAAGCCCAAGAGAGCAGAGTGCATGTAATCTTTGCAGTTTTCCGTGTCACAGTAGCATCATACCTGCTGCGGAAGCCCAAGAGAGCAGAGTGCATGTAATCTTTGCAGTTTTCCGTGTCACAGTAGCATCATACCAGCTGCGGAAGCCCAAGAGAGCAGAGTGCATGTAATCTTTGCAGTTTTCCGTGTCACAGTAGCATCATACCTGCTGCGGAAGCCCAAGAGAGCAGAGTGCATGTAATCTTTGCAGTTTTCCGTGTCACAGTAGCATCATACCAGCTGCGGAAGCCCAAGAGAGCAGAGTGCATGTAATCTTTGCAGTTTTCCGTGTCACAGTAGCATCATACCAGCTGCGGAAGCCCAAGAGAGCAGAGTGCATGTAATCTTTGCAGTTTTCCGTGTCACAGTAGCATCATACCAGCTGCGGAAGCCCAAGAGAGCAGAGTGCATGTAGACCTTTACACCTCAGAGCAAGTGTAGACAAGCGCATGATGACAGTTGTTTGTGCACTATGAACCTATTTCATGAAGGCACATGGGTACCTCTGCTTCCTTTCTAACACAGCCATAAAATTAGTACATTTTTGAGAATTTTTATAGCTGCCCTTCCCTATCCCCACAAATTTTCAGAAATCATGTGGCCAAATAAAATATATTGGTTGAGAGTGACAAACAGATAGCTCTGTAATTACCTGAACAAGCAGGGAAGAATGGGCCTTATCCTCCCGAGTGAGGAAGCTGTCAAGTCATGGCTATGGATCGTCTGCGCAGGGATATCTCTGGGAGCAGTACACTTAGCAGGAAAGGGAAACATTCTGGTAGACAGGATGCTTGACCACATAGATCCTTACTGGACTGAGTGCCAAAGGGGTATGTTTACTAAACTGCGGTAATTGTGAATACGCGCGTAACGTAACGTTAACGATCGTTCGCATGTCATAACGCGCGTTCTGACATGCGAACGATCGTTAACGTTACATTACGCGCGTTAACCGTAGTTAACGATCTAAACCCCCGCGGCGCGTTAAAACAGCGCAGAAGGTGGAGAGTGGGCGGAGAGAAGGGGTCAATGGGCGGAGAGTGGGCGGGGAGAGGCTCCCCTCACACTAACGCGCTGAATTTCAGAGCTCAATTCCAACGCGAATGAAAACCTGCCGTTAAAGGCATATTAAAGGGGAGAGAAACCATTTAGGTGTCAGCAATGTACAGCCCAGGCAGGAAAACCAAAAAAAAAAGTGATGTGTGATACATGTGCACAGAACAAAAGGGCACAGAAACACTGAAATTGACCCCAACAAACTGGATAAAAACAATAACCAAGCTGGTCAATAGTGGTATCAATGAGAAACATAACCCTCCCCCCCCCCCCCCGAGTAAGCTCCATAGAACAGATATAAATCGTGGAAGGGTCTATACTCCGTCCCCATACAAGGTGAATGGGCCCACAGTGAAATAGCGCTGCTCAGGGTTTCCTCCACCACCAGACAGGGTGCCTATGGCGTGCACATGTCCCGCAACAGCAGGGCGGACATGTTGGAATGGCAACTGGACAGATGCTGGAAAAGGGGATACAGAGGGCTGCAGGCGGCACATGCAGTGGCGCAGCTGGGCCACAGTGGGGACTAGGGTGATGCTCAGGTGGCCCATAGGAATGCATACACAGTAGAGCCAGACAGCAACTGATGAGGGCCCAACATGGGCACGAGTGTGTTTCCCAAAGCGTCACAGGGGAGAGTACCCAACAGCAACCCCCAAGGGCACGGAACACTGGCAGGCAGGGCTGGGGGGGAGCGTGGACGTCTATGCAGGCACCCCTACCCCAGAACACGCACCATAGGCAGCCGCCTACCTGCACACTGGATGGCCTGAGACCGCGGACCACCAGCTCCACCAGCAGAAGGGCATGTCAGCATGGTGGCTGAGGGATACTGGTGGTGGAGGGGGCAGTGGCAGCTGCCCGGAGCAGACCGTGGCCTAACACTGTGTAGGTGGGTGGCATGCACTGCAACAGACAGGCCCTGTCTGACCAACAGTCATGGTATCACCAGCGAATGCACCATCTCTGTGAGAACATGGTGGTGCAGTGCGGAGAACCAGTGTATTCAGAAGCAGAAGGTCACAGGTTCAAGTCCCAGCTGTGGTTTCCGCCAACCCAGTCCTCATATTTTACCCACTACTATAACATGCTAATACAGGCAGAACCGCTCTTGCAGATGACGTTAACATGCCCAAAACACCAACATTTAACCCTACAGAGCACAGACACCATAAACATGCACATTACCTAGAGCAGAGCCTCCTAAATGCAGTCCTGGAGGGCCAAACACCATTCAGGTTCCATGCTGCCTCTGATAAAGATGCCTGTACTGCATTTCTATGCGCCACCCCCATGGTATGCAGATGTATCTCATGCATATTCATGAGGGACAGCATGAAAACCGGAACAGTGTTTGGCACCGCAGGACTGGAGTTGGGAACCTCTGCCGTAAAGCAGCAGCCAACAGGGGCAGACACACCCGCACCCACAGGCCCCATTATCCCAAGCCTCCTGGAGAGGCAGGACTTTGGGCTCTGTGTGCATCTCCCAATACTAGCACTTGCATACCTTAGTAATGCCACCCTAAACCTGGGAATATGGTACACAGCTATCAAAAGGTTGCTATGAGTACTGGCAGATAGCAATTCCTAGGTTACGTACAATGTTCGGAGTGAGCTGCATCATAGCAACCCTTCTGATGTCTGTGGTGTGTGCTTCAGGTCTGGTCTCTGACAGTGTTTACCACCCTCGGGAGTGACCCCCACCAGTATTGCGTACCATATCCATGCTTGCACTGTGCCCAACACTGGTGTGGTGGCCAGGGCTGCTAAACACCTCTATAGTAGTACAATGCTGGCCTAGGTGTGGGAGTGTGTGTCTGTCTATCCAGTGTGTGGTGGCAGCAAAAACTCTCCACAGCCCACACTGCTAGCACTGTTGCCAGTATTGGCCTGCCAATGTGCATAATGAGGAGCAAGGTACTGTGGGAATAGCCTGGATAGGCTGGCCTGGCCTGGCCGCATCTGCACAGGGCATAGGGCAATGGCCGGACATTGTAGTGCCCGGTACCACCTGCACGGACAGGGTGGCCATAGCATGTCCTGCTGGGAGGTCACTCTCACCCTGACTGAGCAGTGACCATGGCATGGCTAGGTTCCCCCATAGTGCTATATAGTATTTCTCTTATGTGATATTTATGGGTTTCCTTTTGGGGCCCAATCACTGACTTATCTGCTTGGTGTGTATGCTGATATCCCCGTTCTGGGTACATGCATCTCCTCCAGGACCATGCACTGTGGACTAGCTGGCGGACTGTCTGCAGCTAGTATGTGTCTTGCTGGAACACCGTGCAGGGTGCAGCGGCTGGAGGCTTGCTGCTGGAGAATGTCAGATAATGGTGGGGGGCAGCTGCGCATTTCCAGACCTGCCATCTGTCTGCTCTTGCCTTATGAATGTGTAGTGCTCTGCATTGCCTGCCCTGTAGGGTGTTTGAGCCCGAGTAGGACTGGGGTGATGGTCCCCTCTACTGCCACCATTGCAGGAGGTTGAAAGTGGATCTGTGGGCGGGAGATCCTGTCCCCCACCCTGAGCCCTAGAGGGTGCGTTGGGTAGTGGTATGTAATCTCCCTGGTAACCACAGCAGAATGTGGGTGTGGTGCCGTGCAGTCCTCCTGTAGCCAGCCATGTGTTTATTAGCAGCTCTAGCCCACTGGTTACTTCACTGCCCATGGAGCCAGAGGTCATAGGTTCACAACCCACAGTGGGGTTCATTGATAGGGCTGTCTTAGGCATTGTCTATTTTTACTGTATATTAGTGCTGCCAGCAGAACCACCCTCAGGGTACTGTCACCTTAGTGTAGCTCAAAAGGCGCCCTATAGGGCACCTTATACGGCGCCCCATAGAGCGCACCTTACGCGGCGCCCTATAGGGTGCACCTTACAAGTCACCCTATACGGTGTGCCTACCACTTCTCCCTATAGGGAGCGCCTAAATATTCCTATCAAATGGTATATAATACATGACCATGTCAGAGGGAACGTCACTATTGGAACATATTGCATAAGATGGGTACAATTTTCCTGACATATGCAAACTGTAACCCACCTGCAGACTGTGGATTAAAATATTATAGTCAGCTTTCAAAGGGTTACACAGGATGCCTCAGCCAGCCTTTTTCATTAGGCACACTGGGGAATCGAACCCATGACTCTTGTACTATCAGTCTGTGTAGTAACCATTGTGCTACAGCTCTGTTTCTGTCTTTGGGTGTCTGCGCGCTGTCTTAGGCGTGCGCGCTGTAGCGATCATTGCTGCGCGGCGTGTAATAACGTGCGCAACTGCGCCTTATCGGTTACGATGTCCCGCCCATGTCCTTTTTTTGCTTTCCTTCCACTAACGTGGCTCCTAACGCGAATTGCACTAACGCAGTTTAGTAAACATACCCCAAAGTATTTTGTTGCCTTCATCATTGCAAGTGGTCACCCGCTCTTACACCTGACTGACTTGGAACATTGGTGGTCAATGCTGCAGTTAGGCATGAGAGGGTTATAAGCTCTGTGAAGGGAATTAGCCATATGAAATGTAGCAATGCAAAGTAAGCAATAAGACTTCCAAGTAATTCTTGTAAGCCAGAAAGTTACCTAAACAAACTTGTAGTTTCTTTTCTAACAGTTATAATCCTTATCATAGTAACTATAGGAATGGAAATGGGAATCTGGAAGCCAAAAGAATTGCTTCAGACTAATCCTTATTATGTTACTATAAACTACAAGTATTTGGCATAGAAAATAAATACATACAATTGTCCTTTGCTGTGCAGGGAAATCACTAGACTTTATATGCAAACCAAAGGCAAGATTTTATAGACGCTCTTAAAAATGATTCTTAGGATCTGCCTGTTACCTCTCAAAGTCTGCATAGTTCCTTTGCCATGAGTATTAATTATAGCTTTTTCACTTAGCATGCTTCGCCATCACAGGTAGAAGGGGAGGGGCTATCAATGGACTTTTCCTCTGGAATTTTCCACAAGGAGTTCTTTTGTCATCACTAGAAAAATCATTGCCTTGCAGCTTTGTGCAGAATGACTGGTTTTGGAAGAGCTGCTGCTGTTGATTTTGCCTCTGAACAGTGTTGCATGTTCAGCAGCTTTTCCCACTTTCCTTTTTATTAGCGGGTTGGCAGGACTCGGCTCTGTGTGGACCCGGATCCTGAGAACCTCTAAGCCTTCCATGCACTACACTACAGAAACGCATGCAGGTCATCACATACTCCCTCTGCTGGCCCAAGCAAACGGAAGCAGCAGAAGAGAGTGACGGAAAACGTAATACAATTAAGTAAAAGTTAAAGCAACATTTTAAAGCTAAAAATCAAAGATTGACCAACAGTATCTAAGATATTGAAATAAGAATAGCAATATATAAAGATGAATAAAGCATCTTACGTTTGATTTCAGTCTCTGTCTGATGCAACTGACAGTGTAGCAGAGTTGATTGTATACCAGCTGATGCTTTTGCTAACTTCAATGGTAGAGTGAACTTAAGTTCTGAAATAAATCCAGTGTATACAAGAGTAAGTCCAGTGCTCTAAGAAATACTATTATATGTGATAATAAATGAATGCTTAAATTTCAGGAAATGAAAAGTTCATGACTTAAATATGCAAGTTGGAGAAATGCTATGTTAAAGAATATAAAAATAACTCAATCATGGTAGAGATGTCCAGTTTAGAGAAAGAAACCCAAATTGTTAGATAATATAGATAGTTTACAGCTGGTTATAGAAAGAAAGGAACAAAAATGTTGCTACATACAGCATAAGGCCCATTTTACATAGCACATTCAGATGGGAATTCAGACATCCGGGTCAGGATATGCACAGTCCTCAGCATTTTATTGACATATCATTCTTCCTGTGCAATGACTCCTACTGTGGAAAGTAGCAATGTGTGCCTATAGTTTGGCTTATTCTTCCCTATCTGCATCACTTTGCACTTGTCCACATTAAACTAAAAACAATTCAACCACTAAGACACCTTCTGGATAATAGTGACTTCCGCTCAGTTCTACAGGCCCTCATTACACTTCACCTCAATTATTGTAACAGCATACTTCATGGCCTACCCAAAAAAACACACATCAGCTTCAAATGGCACAGAATCGTGCTGCCCGTATAATTCACAACGCTCACCAATACGACCACATCACGTCACTACTCCAGAACCTCCACTGGCTACCCATAGAAGCACGTATCAAATACAAATATCTACTGATAACTTTCAAACTATACAATAAGATTGCCCCCTCACGCCTTTCCTCTTATTACCCCTAATGACCCCATTAGATCCAGAAGAACGTGCACCCAGAATACCCTCTCAATTCCAGCCCATTTTCGTAACACAATCATAGTAACATATAGTAATGAACAAACAAACCTCTTCCAAAGACGGGGAAGCTGTAAAGCTAGAGGGCATAACATGAAGCTGCAAGGTGGTAAATTGAAAGGCAATGTCCGGAAATACTTTTTCACTGAAAGGGTGGTGGATGCTTGGAATGCCCTCCCGGTGGAAGTGGTAGGGGCAAACACAGTGACAGAATTCAAAATGGCATGGGACAGACACAGTGTATCTCTTTACAGCAACAGGATAAAATCTAAATAAACTGAACCATCTAATTTCTCAACAAATAGGGGTGTCCTACATGGAGTGCTGCGTTCACCCATAAACAAAGAAATGGGGAGGGGTGTCCTGAACAGAGTGGCAGGTGCACCCCTAAACAAAGACATGAGGAGGGGTGCACCTACTCCTGCCATCTTACTGGGCAGACTAGATGGACCATACTGGTCTTTATCTGCCGTCATTTACTATGTGACTATGTAAATATCATCTGCCATGTGGATGAACAGTCTTGCAAAGTCCTCCTGCAATTCCTCACAATCCACTTCTGATTTAAAAATGTTGAATAATTTGATGTCATCTGAAAATTTCATAATCTCAGTTGGTCCCATTTCCAGGTCATATATAAATATGTTAAAAAGCACTGGTCCCAGTACCGATCGCTGGGGTACTTCACTATTGACCTTCCTCCATTGTGAAAATTGGCTGTATAAACCTATGTTCTGTTTCTATATTTTAACCAGCTTCCAGTCCAGGATAGAACATTGTCTCCTATCCCAATTACTTACCTATCGTTAATGTTATGCTAGCAGACAGTTTTTCTGTGGATTGTAATTTTTTTTCTCTGCGGAATTTGATAGATTTTCTGGAAAAATATTGTTTTGGATATTTTTCTGCAATCTAATCTATATAGAGGACTCTGCTCCCCACGTGATCTAATGAATTGGTATATTATCACATTACTAATGTGGCTGAAGACCAAACAAAGTTTAGGTCAAATATCCAGAGGGTTGCCAGGAGTCAACAGCAACTCGATGGCACTTAACAACAATGTGTTTATAATCGCTCATTTGGTAGGTTGAAGACCTTGGTTTGCTTTCTGACGAAATTGTGTCTACATGAGTAGCAAATAAACTGTTAAATTAGTGTGTGTTCTAGTGAGAGGGCTACTCAGAGCAGAATTTGAATGGCCATGAGGAAAATTGAACTCACCACCTGAAGTTGTTCCCTTCAGATCATAGTGGAATCAGTTTGGAGAAGTAGTTTGGTTAAATCTAGCACTAATATAGCATATTATATACATGTTCTTTTAATAAATCATGTTTTTCATATGCAAGTTCTATGTAACAGTTCTTTTGAGTTTAAATGTAAACCACCTTGAATAAATGAGAAGGCAGTATAGAAAAATTGTTAAATAAATAAATTCCTTTTTTTTAGTCTATAGGCCACACAATTGTAGACAGAAATGCCATTTTCTCTTTCCAAGATAGTCCACAGTGTTTCCTCCTTTCTTGATGCCCCCTGCATTTTAGTCACTTGAATATTATTTTTGATATGAAGAGCTACCCCTACCCTTTTACTGCCATCTCTGTCCCTCCTTAACAGATTATAGCCCATTATTAATTAAAGTGTTTATATATAATCCATTTATCCTAGGCAAGTAATAACAAACCTCAATCACTAACATAAAACAAATCTAACAATCATAAAACCGAGATAAGAAAGAAACGTAGAAACTAAAGAACCTGAATTAAAAATAACTTGTCCTTCCTAAACTGAGAGTCCAAATACTAAAACAATGAGATGTACGTTTAGGGATTCATTTTATAAGGAATGTTCTTAAAGATATGCATGAAAGTCACATGCTCTACATAGGCACATACTTAGGCGGTAACTATTCTGTAAATATGCACATAAGACCACTCACGTGTACTTTCAGTTGGGTGTTCACAGCGGTGGGGTTTGGGTGAAGCATGGGCAGAGTTTAGTTTTACACGCTTAAGTTATAAAATGCTCTGACTTACACAGGTACTTGACAAATCTAGGTGCAAGCATTTACATGTGCCATAGGGCAGGCACAAGTGCCTAGTTCATATGCATTGTTCCACTAGTTATGACCCTATTTTATAAAATTAAGTACACACATACTTCATTTTATAAAATAGGTCTCAACTACACATGTACTAATGCATGTAAACTCTGTGTAAGTTTATAAAATTATCCTCTTCATTCTAAAGTCAAGAAGACCAAATATAAGCAAGGAGATATTGGTAGGTCATTCCAGGCCCAAGAACCTACCTCTGAGAACATGTCTACTGGTTTCTTCAGTGAAAGGCATTCCAATAGGCTCTGCTGAGAAGAACACAACACAGGTGAAGACTGATTTACCTGAAGCAGACTGGACAATTCTCCAAAGGGGATGCCCTTTCAGGCCTTATAAAGCAGCTACAAAAAGGGCAAAGATGCCAGACTTAGGATAATAGGACCATGAGCTTTCCAACTAGTTGTCATCCATGCTGCTGCATTCTGGACCATATCCCATTCGAGGGACCTACTAAACTACTTCCAAATCCATTTCCACCACTACATTGTTCAATCTGCTAGAGCTTCCAGATCTGGAAGCTTAAAATATTGCTTAAAATATGAGCACCTGTGCTCATAGCCTTCCAGCGATGTTTGGACGTCTTGCTTATATTCTATCCATTTCTGGTCTCCTCGGCTACTTTGTTGCTAATGAACGGATTGAAAAGATTTCTTTTGTTGTTTTCTCCACTATCAGGTTATTATTGCCGAGAATGACATCCTGAACTTACTCTCTTCCATCTGTTACCTCTTTCTTGTACTTGAAATGCCTGTTCACATATTGTTTGAATTTTTCACTTAGAATCCTTTTTCCTGTCACAGCAAGATGTAATGTATCATTATATTGTAGTAAAGCTTCTCATCCCATCTATTGCCCCAGCCACCTACATGGAACAGTAGAGCTACGCTGTAATGATGGACTATGTAACAGAAAAAGGGTTACTTAGTGGAAAATTCAAACAACGTGCATAAAAGAGAGGAAGATCGTGACAGATGGAAGAGAATCAGTCTGGGGTATCACCCCAGCAAAAGCATCACAGTAGTGGAGAAGCTAAAAAAAAAATAAGATGTTATCACAGCCACATCTCTGTAGTGGAATGTCAAACGTGCACCAAATTGTTGAAAGAGCTTCGTAAAAGTAGAAAGGCCTTAAGTGAAGAACATAGGAAAGAGAGGGGGAAGGAATCGCCATGCTAAAAATCGCAAGGGAAAAAAAGTAAAGCAGTGACAGGGTGTTTTTCAGGCATGTCAGGAGAAGAAAGATCAGAGGTGAAATTATTAGACTAGGAGGAGATGAGAAGAAATATATGGAAATGCAGAAATGCTAAACAAATAGCAGGAAATGGAGAAGGGCTGCAGACTGCGGGCGAGGATACGAGTGGGGTAGGTCTCAAAGCCATGGGACTGGATAAAATGCATTCTAAGCTATAAAGGGAGCTCAGAGAGGTTTTGAACAGTGCACTGAAGGTTGTGTTCAATAGATTTTTTGGGACAGCAATGGTTCAAAGCATTGGAGAATAGCAAATTTTGATTCTCTTGATAAAAATGATAATAGAGAACAGGCTAGATGCTACAGTCTGTTTCATCTTCCCTCAGTTGTTATACTGAAGGAAAGGATAGTGGAGTGTGTAGACCAAGCAAGTTTTAAGATGTGAGATGGCATGGTGCCAATGAGGCAGTGAATATGATTGGATAACTAGAAAACTAGATCAGGCCCATGTCCTAGATTTAGTTTACCAGGTTTTTGACAAAGCTTTTGATATTGCCCTACTCAGAGGACTCATTAAGAGTGAATAAAAGAACATAAGATATGCCATATTGGGTCAGACCAATGTCCATCAAGCCCAGTATCCTGTTTCCAACAGTGGCCAATCTAGGTCATACGTACCTAGCAATATCCCCAAAAGACACAGGTTCCACAATGCTTGTATTGGGTCAAGCATTCATATCCCGGGTCCCTTTTTAATAATGGTTTATGGACCTTTCCTCCAGGAACTTGTCCAAACCTTTTTTAAACCCAGCTACACTAACAGCTCTTACTGCATCCTCCGGTAACAAATTCCAGAGTTTGACTACACGTTGAGTGAAAAAAATATTTTCTTTTATTTGTCTTAAATAGCTTACCCTGTAGCTTCATTATATGTCCCCTAGTCTTTCTATATTCTGATAGCGTAAACAATCGATCTACGTTTACCTGTTCCACTCCATTCATTAATTTATAGACCTCTATCATATCTCCCCTCAGCCGTCACTTTTCCAGGTTGAAGAGCCCTAACCTTTGTAGCCTCTTTTCATAGGAGTAGCCTTCCATCCCCTTTACCATTTTGGTGGCTCTTCTCTGTACCTTTTCTAATAACGCTATATCCTTTTTAAGATACAGCGACCAAAATTGCACACAATATTCAAGGTGCGGTCGTACCATGGAACGATACAGAGGCATTATAATATCCTTTGTTTTATTTTCCATTCCTTTCCTTATGATACCTAGCATTCTATTTGCTTTCTTGGCCGCCGCTGAACACTGGGCGGAGGGTTTTAACATGTTATCCACAATGACTCCTAAATATTTTTTCTGGGTGGTGGTTCCCAATGTGGAACCTTGCATTGTGTAACCATACTGTGGGTTGTTCTTTCCTAGGTGCATAACTTTGCACTTGTCCACATTAAATTTCATCTGCCATTTGGATGCCCAGTCTTCCAATTTATCCAGATCCTCCTGCAGTTTTCCACAGTTCTCTTGGGTTTTAACAACTTTAAACAGTTTTGTGTCATCTGCAAATTTCATAACCTCACTAGTTATTCCCTTTTCCAGGTCATTTATGAATATATCAAAAAGTAGCGGACCCAGTACAGATCCCTGGGGTACTCTACTATTCACCTTTTTCCATTGGGAAAATTGGCCATTTAGCCCTACCCTCTGCTTTCTATCTTTTAACCAGTTCCCGATCCACAATAGTACACTGCCTCCTATCCCATGACTTTTTAGTTTTGCCAAAAGTCTCTGATGAAGGACCTTGTCAAAGGCTTTCTGAAAGTCCAGATACACTATATCAACTGACTCACCTTTGTCTACCTATTTATTCACACCTTCAAAAAAACATATCAGATTAGTAAATAAGATCTTCCTTGTCTAAAGCCATGTTGGCTGTCTCCCATTAGGCCATGACTATCTACATGCTGTGTAATTTTGTTCTTTATGATGGTTTCTACCATTTTCCCCGGTACTGACATCAGGCTCACCGGTCTGTAATTTTCCCAGATCACCCCTGGAACCCTTTTTAAAAATTGGTGTTACATTGGCGATCCTCCAATCTTCAGGTATTAGAGATGATTTTAATGAAAGTTCACAGATTACTAATAGCAGGTCTACAATCTCATATTTCAGTTCTTTCAACACTCTTGTATGTATACCATCTGGTCCAGGTGATTTGCTACTATTCAGTTTATCAAATAGTTGTAATGTGGGCAGCCTAGGGGATGGGTCTCAGGGTGGTGGTAAATGGGATTCACTATGAGGAAAGAGGAAATGAGTGAAATGCCTCGGGGCTCATTTCAGCATCTTTTTGAGTAATATTGTGGAGGGGTGAGGACGTAGAGTGGACACTCCTAAGGGAGTAGGCAGAGTGAGTTAAGATTCAGAGCGAGAGCATGCAGAGTTTTGCAGAAATCTGAAAGGAGGATAGGAAACTGATGTGCACGCGCCAGGAGAATGACCTTGGCGTGATAGTGTCTGATGATTTCCAGTAGCCAGTGTCCAGAGACAGAGAAATGGTAGGGTGTATAGAGCAAGGCATAAATGGTGAGACCCTTGAGGCCCAAAGCCTTTTAGGTGCAGAAAAAGGACAGAAATGAAAGCCTGGGCTGGTAGTTGATGAAAAGTGCAAAATGGAGTCCAAATGGGTTAAGAGGGGAAGATGGAAGAGAAGGAACAGGACTGAGGATCAGAGTGGATGAGGGAGAAAGGATCATGGTGAGGGTAGGCGGCAGGGATGCTCAAACATACAGTACTTCCTGCCTTGGATGCTAAAATGTCTATTTACTGTATATTTATGGCTATCTGACTGGCCAGAGTTACCCATGTAACCCTGATCAGCTAAAACTGACTGACCAAATTGAAATTGTCTCGGAACACCCTCAACATTGCCCTTTCTTTGTCTAGATATATTTTAGAGGTGCAGTTATTTGCCCAGATAACAGATTGTCAGTGAACATGGAGAGGAGATTTAACTATTGTGGGGGATATAGAGTTGTCCAGCTAACTCCAAAACCTAGTGACCTATCAAAAGAAGGAAGCTGTGTGGTTTTGAAAGCTCACATACTCCAGTACTCTGTGGCTCTTTCAAAAGGTATCACAACCCACTAGGGGCCTTTTTTTTCTTGCAAATGCAACATTTTTTGTACTAAATTAAACAAAAAGTTTACAAGTTTGACATTAGAGTAAGCTGAAACTGATTACCAGCAGAAAGCTTTTACTTTCATGAGTCAAGATGCCTCAGTCCATGGTTTAATTGCTTCAGGGTTATACGTGTTGTATTATCAGGATTATACCATATTAGCGTCATGATCTCATGGCCTGTGATATGATCTGCATGATAACTAAAAGGGAATAGTGGATAAATGTGAGGCCAGGGCAACTGGAAACAGACACACAGAAAATGACGGCAAATGAAAACCATCAAAGCCTATCCACTCTGCCCATCCCTAGGAACTACTAAGCTCTGCTGTGAGCACTGGGGCATTTTCCAGCACCACAATGCATCTTATTTTAATACACAGCTTACTACCGCAAAGTCTGCAGTTATTTAGAACCTTTTTAATAGCTTCTCCACTGTTTTATGGCTGTTTTCATTTCCTTTTTAATCTATTCACTGCCATGTTACGGGTAAACATTCAGTTCTTATACTTCTGTTGCTTTTCAGTTGTCCTTCCAACACCCATGTTGCTTTATCAAACAACCACATTGTCTAGTGTCAAAGTTTCTGTTTCCAGGCAGCGCTCCTTTTCCCCTCCACCATTAATCCTGAAATTGACTCTTTTGTCTGCAAAGCAGTCTCGGTTCACGATTTGCATGTCCTTGCATGCTGGGGTGTGCTGGCTATCTCAGTCTGTGAAAGCTGGCAAGACACAACTATTTGTACAGCTCCTGTACAGGGAGTAATATGAGGAACTATTTCTTTACGAAAAGGGTGGCAGATGTGTGGAACAGCCTCTTGGTGAAGCTGGCAGAGGTCAGAACTAAGAAAGCATGGGTCAAACACCAAAGATCTCTGAGGGAGAGGAAAAGATAGTAGAATGTAATTGTTCTCACAGTTGGCAGACTGGATAGGTCCTATGGTCTTTATCTGCCATCATTTTCTATGTTTAATTATCCCACCCTCCTGTTTCCTTAGATCATCCATAATCTTGCCTAGAACACTCAGAATCTCTCTACTGCTGAAAACTGTCACTCACCTGATCCATGGTCTAGTTTTCAAGATTCTTAGCTAGGTACATAAAACACTTCACACGGGTATCCCATCCTACCTTTCCACAGCTATCGTACTACACACCCCTCATTGCTCCCTCCACTCACTCCATATGAACCACCTCTTCCTTCCCTCACCTTCTCAAGCACACTTGGAAGCCACACGTCATTCCGCTTCTTCTCTTGCCTCCTTTTCTATGGAACAATCTCCCTTCTTCACTCCAATTAGAACCTGTTTATGTCACATTCAAAGCACTGCTCAAAACTCATCTGATCTGCATAGCCTTTAACTTTCCATCTGACCTCCTCTGACTCTCTTTTACAACTGGCCTTGGATGTTCCTAGACTTCCGGACACTCTGGATGCCCCCCCCCCTTTGTTTTTCTTCTGCTACTCCTTGTATTACCATTTTGTGACTCTTTTTTATAATTTAATGGATTTTTTTTCTGGCTTTTAAATTGATTTATTTTACTGTAAACGGCTCTGCTGTCCCCACTAAGGGTGGTATATCGAGTTTTAATAAAATGAAAATGAAATGAAATTTTCTGGATGAACTACACTGTTTGCAACTGACATCTGAAGAGAAGATGACGTAGATCTCAGAAGCTTGTGTTCATTATCTTTTTTGAATAATTTGCATGTTCTGTCCACTACAAAAAAATCAAAACTTTCAGGGAAAGACGGCTGCAGACAGAACTAGGTAACTAAGTCATCTCCGACCTTTCAACCTTTAGGAAAGCCATAGAGACTCATTTGTAACTTAGTGACATAGTATATGATGGCAGATAAAGACCAGTATGGTCCAGCTATTTTATAACCAAATACCATAGATATGGTAGAGGCAATGCCTGTCAACCCCACAGGTTCAATCTCCTCTATGTAAACCATTCATGATCTACTTACCAATTAAGAACATAAGAACATAAGATATGCCATACTGGGTCAGACCAAGGTCCATCAAGCCCAGTATCCTGTTTCCAACAGTGGCCAATCTAGGTCATACGTACCTAGCAGATACAGGTTCCACAATGCTTGTATTGGGCCAAGCATTGATATCCTGGGTCCCTTTTTAATAATGGTTTATGGACCTTTCCTCCAGGAACTTGTCCAAACCTTTTTTAAACCCAGCTACACTAACAGCCCTTACTACATCCTCCGGTAACAAATTCCAGAGTTTAATTCCACGTTGAGTGAAAAAATATTTTCTCTTATTTGTCTTAAATAACTAAATTTGTAATTTAGTTCCCTCTGTTCTACTCAAGTTGGCGTCCCTGTTCAATGTTAATCACTTATTGATCCAGTTCAATGCCTGTTCTATGTAAACCACACTGATTTTGAAATAGTGCAGTATATTTATTTATTTATTTATTTAACTATTTTCTTTTATACCGCCCCTTCCAGAGATCAAGGGCGGTTTACATATAACAGTTTAACAGTCTTGTACACATTTGTATACATTTTACATTGAACAATAGAAGTCAACTATTTGCATTGAACAATAAATTTAACTTTGTAGGTAATTAAAGCAAAACACACATCAAACCTTTTACAAATGTATATACTTTTTACAAATGTATATTTGTATATATGTATAAATGTATATTTGTATATATGTATAAATGTATATAAAAGTAAATAAATAAATATCTACAAAATATAAAAACTGTGTTTAAAAATGAATTTCTGGAAACTTTTACATCTTCAAATGGAAAGCAGTGTCAAACTCTTTTGAATTAGATCATTTTATTTGTGGCTGATTTATCCACTAAATATGTTGCAGCTCTTTGGAAATAATAGTAATTTTTGATTAATGAATGAACTCAATAGTCTATTAACTAAAGCCTGACTAATTCTACAGTATAACCAAATAGCTGAAAAATACTTGTGGGCTCCACACAAATCCCTGTAAAATGTATCATCATTAGCACTATTGTAAAATATACAAAATTAATTCATACTCACTGAGGAAATACAAGAAAAGGCAACTCAAGGATTTTCTGTTAACAAACCATTGCATTATCGGTTTCAGAAAGCGGGGCATGCCATATGTCTGAAAATCTGCACAAAGATGTAATTTAAAATCAAGCATTAAATATGCTTCTGTTTAAACTAAGACCTGAAAGGATGTGTGTTTTCTATTTTATCAGCTTGGCAGACATGGCTTTGATTACATTTTGACACATAATGCCCTTTTCATGAAGGAAATCCGCCGTAGGCATAAATGAGAGAATACCATTCCTAAGAATCATAAGATCCTTGGTAAGCGTGTTATTGGTCTATCTCCCTGCTGGCATTAGGTTAAGATGGGGCTACGAGGGTGCTCATTATTATTATTTCTTGAGTATATTTGCAACATTTTGGGGCTTTGTAGATTTTAATACCTTCTAAGGCAGCAGCAACAAGGAATACATGAGCTTTTGGGACCACCAGGCCTCATCTCTGATGTGATCTTTCCATCTACATATTACTACCGTATGTTGAATCAGGATGTGCCTGAATTGAGACCTGGTGGAGAACTCACTCTGAGAACAATTATTCATTTTCCTTCTTGAGGTTTCGTTTCTTTTCCAGCGTAGCACTTCTCAATCAGTTGGTTCCCATCTCAGACCAGGGGTGAGGATTATTTATGTGCGTTCTTCAGAAATTCAGGTGTAGACATTTACAGCAGTCCTCATGCTAGCTTTAGGCTGGTGCAAATGAACACATCTTAAATTAACGCATGCTTTTGACCACTTAAGGCTGTCCAGAGAGGGATAGGAGGATTTGAGGGAGCTGATGAAGGAGGTCTTATCTGTTGGGGGGGGGGGCAGATGCCTCTATGGTTAGGTTGGAACTTCTGATATGGGATGTGTTGTTGTTGTTATTAAGTGCCGTCAAGTCGGAGTCAACTCATGGCAACCCTCTGGATAGCTATCCTAAATTGTGTTCGGTCTTCAGTCAGGCGGCTCATTGTTGACAGACTGGTACCCGTAGCTTCTATTATTGTATCGATCCATCTCATTGCTGGCCTTCCTCTTTTGCGTTGACCTTCTATCTTGCCAAGCATGATGTCTTTCTCTAATGATCTCTCTCTTCGCATGATGTGTCCAAAGTATGAAAGTCAAAGTCTTGTCATCTGAGCTTCTAAAGAAAGCTTAGGTTTGATCTCCTCTAGTACTGACTGGTTTGTTCTTCGGTCAGTCCATGGTATACACAGTATTTGCCGCCAGCACCATAATTCAAAGGCATCAATTTTCCTCCTGTCTATCTTTTTCACTGTCCAGCTTTCACATCCATATGATGTCATTGAAAATACCATGGCTTGAACAAGTCGAATCTTTGTATGGAGAGAGACATCTCTGCTCTTGAGAATCTTATCTAGGTCTTTCATAGCCATTCTGTCAAGAGCAATACGTCGTCTGATTTCTTGACTGCTTGTTGCTTCTTTATTGATAGTTGATCAAAAGTAGGTTAAAGTTTATTTTATTTATTTATTTATATTTCTTATATACTGCGCTATTATAATCAGTGCAGTGTACAGTTGAACAAAATATACTACAATGCAACAGGAACATTGAGTTTACAATGAACAGGGGAAGTAAAACATGGAAGTAACGGGAGGAACTAATTACAAATATAGTACATTTTTATGTAGGAACTTTATCCGAGACATAAGGGAATCCGAGAAATGTAAGAGTCTTTACCAAGGCATATGCTCAGGAGTCAGGGTAGGGGTGGTGGGAGAACTGATTAACCATTCTCCTTGGGGGGCTGAGCAATGGGGGGGTATGGGAAGGGAGGGGGAATGGCTATGTATTTTCCAGAATTAGTTTCCGCGTATTGTTTCAGGAAGAGGTGGTGTTTGAGGGCTTTTCTAAATAATGTTAGATTTGTGATGGCTCGGATTTCAGTAGGGAGGGCATTCCAGGCCCTGGGTGCGAATATGGAGAAAGCCCTACTGGCAGTTGTCTTCGTGCATTTTGTTAGTATCTTTGGGACTTCAAGCGTATTCATCAATGTGGATCTCCTATTTCTGTTGACCAGCGTGCTGTGGATAAGTTTACTGATGGGCGTGGGAGGCTGGTTCTTTAGGGCTTTAAAGGTCAGGACTAGAGCCTTGTATTGGGTTCTAGCCTGCAGAGGTAACCAGTGGAGGTTCATCAAGACTGGCGTTATGTGGATTGACTTCGCTAGTCCTACAAGTACCCTCGCAGCTGAGTTCATGGCGAGTCGTAGTGACTGTAGTGTTGACTGAGAAAGACCATGGAGGATGATATTAGCGAAGTCGAGATGTGGGAGTACCAAGGCTTGGAAGATTGTTCGGTAGTCAGTGAAGTCAAGTAAGGGGCGGAGATGTCGTAGTGTCCGGATCTTGTGGCAAATTGCTTTCGTGGTGTTTTTCACATGAGCTGACATGTCGAGCCGTTGGTCGAGTGTAATGCCAAGATAGCGAATTGTGGATTTGGTTTTCAACTCGGCATTGTTGACTTGTAAGGAGGAAGGTGGCGTGAACTTCCGATTTCTTGTAACAAATAGGACATCAGTTTTTCTGTGGTTAATCCGTAAGTTCTGTGATAGGAGCCAGTCTGCAACTGCATCAAAGCATCTTAATATTGGTGAGAAGTCTGGTTGATCAATCTTGAACGGAATGTACATCAGGATGTCATCTGCATAGGCAAGACATTGAACATTGAAAGAGCGGATTAGGGCACAGATTGGCTGCATGTAGATGTTAAACACCAGTGCAGATAGGGACGAACCCTGAGGCACACTTTGTTTCAGTGGAAATGGCTCTGAGGTGGTGGAGCCAGTTCTGACTTGTTGCCATCTGTTGGCCAGATAAGATTTACACAATGCTAGCGCTGAGTCTTGAATCCCTTTTTCCTTGAGCTGGAGTAGTAGTATCTCATGGTTCACTGAGTCAAAAGCAGCAGCGATGTCCATAAAGATGAGGACAAATCCTTGGTGGATGTTGTCAATTCCTGTGACTAGGTTGTTAAAGAGGTTTGTGAGGATGATGTCAACACCGTGTGCTTCCCTGAAGCCGTGTTGGGATGGGTCAAGTGGTGCTTCAGTGTCAATGTGCTGTTGAATCTGTCGCTGGACTACCTTCTCAATGATTTTGGCAAGCAGGGGGATGCTCGAGATTGGTCTAAAAGATTCGACTTTAGAAGGGTCGAGTCTGCTGTTCTTCAACAGTGGACGGATTGATGTATGCTTTAGGCTTTGTGGGAAGGATCCTGTTGAGAAGGATTGGTTCAGAATTCTGCTTAAGGCGGGACTGAGGTCATGGCGCAGCTCTTTAATCCAGCTGGCTGGACAGGGGTCGTTGGGAGCAGTGGTGAGGTTAATAGAGGAGATGATGTCTTGGATCTGTTTATTGGATACCTCACAGAACTTAAGCAGAGGGGCTGGATGGGAAGTTTTGTGTGGGGTGGAGAGGGTTATAGGGATTGTATTCATGTTAGTCTGGATCATTTTCGACTGTAGATAGTTGTCCTGTGGCTGGGGCATGGGTGGTTGAACAGGTGCTGGGTCACCTGTTAAGGATTTCACAATATTGAACAGGTCATGTGGTTTGTTCATCGACTGCTTCAGTATATCTGAATGGTAATGTTTTCTTTTTTCCATCGTCTTTGCTCGATGTGTTTGTAGGTGTGAAGAGTATGCGCAGAGAGCCTCAGAGGTCCGGGTTTGGCGCCACTGTCTCTCGAGCTTGCATGGGAGGGGGTTGAGTATTGTTTTGCTGCCAGAAATGTAGAAGGAATAGGTGATGCTTGAGGGCTTTCCTGAATTGTGTAAGGTCTCTGATCGATCTGATATTTGGTGGGAGGTTGTTCCAGCACTTTGGAGCATAGAAAGCGAAGGCTCTATTCCTAGTTGCTTGTGTACATTTTGTAGATTCCATGGGGATAACCAATGTGTCGGCGGCTACTGTCCTTCTTGACCTGTTGTTGGGGGTGGGGTGATGAGGGCTGTGAGGGATGAGGGGGATATCTTGTTGAAGGCTTTGAAGGTGAGGAGTAGTGCCTTGTATGTGAGCCTGCAGTCTATTGGTAGCCAATGAAGGTCCTTTAGGATGGGAGTGATGTGGGTTCTTCTGGATAATCCGCAGAGAATGCGGGCAGCCGCGTTCATCACAAGTTGTAAAGGGTTGAGGGTGCTCTTGGGGAGGCCATGCAGAATGATGTTTGAATAGTCGAAATGAGGTGTTACCAGCGCCTGGAATATTGTTCGGAAATCATTGGGGGCTAACATGGGTCTTAGGTGCCTTAGTGTTTTTATTTTATTGTATATAGCCCTGTTAGTGTTCCTTATGTGCTCTTTGAAGTCAAGATGTTGGTCAAGCGTAACACCCAAGTTGCGTATCGCGGGCTTGCTTGGGAGCTCAGCATCTCTCACCTTCAAGGTAGTGGGGGGTGAGAAGTTTTTGTTCTTTGTGATGAACAGGACCTCAGTTTTCTTGAAGTTTATGCAGAGGTTTTGGTCTTGAAGCCAGTCAGTGATTGCATTGAAGCATTCCACTAGGGCGGTAAAGTCAGGATGCATAACTTTGATTGGTGCAAACAGCAGGACGTCATCTGCATAGATCAGGCTGGAGATATTGAATGAGCGGATGATTTCGCATATAGGCTGCATGTACACGTTAAAGAGTAACGCAGACAGAGAGGAGCCTTGGGGTACTCCCTGATGTTGCTGGAATGGTTCAGATGTGATGGATCCCATCCGTACATGTTGCCATCGGTCAGCTAGATAGGATTTACACCACTCCCAAGCTAGGTCCTGGATTCCCTTCTCATGGAAGCGTGTAAGGAGTTGATCATGATTGACAGAATCGAATGCAGCAGCAATGTCAAGGAAGATAAGTGCAAACCCGTTTTCGATATTGTCTATTCCTCTGCTTAAGGTGTTGGTTAGCATAACGAGTAGTGTCTCTACTCCGTGGGATTCTCAGAAGCCATGCTGGCATGGATCTAGGGGGGCTGCGATGTCAATGTGTTGCTGGATCTGTCTTTGGACAACCTTCTCAATTATTTTGGCTAGAAGGGGTATACTCGAGATCGGGCGGTATGATTCCGCCTTCATCGGATCTAGTCTGTTGTTCTTCAGGAGTGGGCATATGGACGTCTGTTTGAGAGATGATGGGAATATTCCTGTTGAGAAGGAAAGTCTTATGATGTTGCTTAGAATTGGGCTGAGTTCAGTGCGCATCGCTTTGATCCAGTATGTCGGGCAAGGGTCGTTTGGTGTGGTAGTGGTATTGATGGTGGCAATCAGGTCTTCAATGTTTCTCTCGGCTGGAGGTGTGAGCTCTGTAAGCAGTGGCTGTAGGTAGGGAATATGGCTAGGTGTGGATCTAGGTGCAATGTTTATTTTGAGAGTTTTCGTTTGGAGGTAGTCTGCATATAACTGGGGTTGAATTGGTTCTGGGTGAGGAGGGGAAGGTTCCTTGGTTAAGGATTTTGCTATGCTGAAGAGGTCCCGGGGTTTATTTAGAAAGCAGAGAAGGAGCTCGGCGTGGTATTCTCTCATTTTGTCAGATATTGTCTCATGGTGAAGTTTCAAGTGGTCAATGTATGTTGCTTTGTCCACTGTGGAACGAGAACATCGCCATTTTCTTTCATACTTCCTTAGGAGAAGAGATGTCTGTAATTCCGCAGAAAACCATGGGGCTGGTTTTCTTTTTCTTGGCAGTCTGTTGGAGGTTAATGAATTGTCCGAGGAGGGTAGCTGGGAAAATGACTTCAGAGTGGTATTCCATCGTCAAGGTTATGTGAAGGCTGATCGAGTACTGGAAGTGCACTTTTGGTAAACTCATCCTTGTTGAGGGGTTTGAAACAACGAGTATTTACTGAAGAGGCTGTATTCATGTGGCTGGATGGGACTTGATCTTGCTGTGATGGAATTTGGAATGTGATTAAGCTGTGGTCAGACCATGGGAAAGGAGTGATGGAAAGGTTGAGGTTGTGTCCTGTAATCGAATGTGGAGCGAAGATCAGGTCCAGTGCGTTTCCTCTGTGGTGAGTGGGAGCGTTCACCACCTGATTGTAGCCGAGTTCAGTCATTGTATTGAGGAAGGTGTTAGCATGAGTGGGTTGCAGGGATGCAAGGTTAAAGTCACCAAACAACCAGTTAGGTTTGCGTGGGCTTTCAGGGTTGCAGGCTAGGTCAATTATGTTGGAGAGATCTTCTGCAGGGGAGGTTGGGGCTCTATAGATGAGATTTACGGTGTTATGCTTGTTGGCTATGGTAACTGTGTCTATGTGCAGAGTGCTTTTGGAGGAGAGCGGCTGATACTGGAGTTCGGTTTTTACCAGGATGAAAACCCCACCGCCTCTCCAGCTGGCTCTATGGCAGGTGTGGATTGAGAGGTTAGGTGGGATGAGTTGGTTTAAGAGGACTGAATCTGTGTCTGTAAGCCAGGATTCTGTAACCATTAGGATGTCTAAGTTATGGTTTGCTATGAGATCTGTGATGGCTGGCCATTTATTATGAGCTGAGCGTGAGTTTGTGGGGGCACATCTCAAGTTACTATGTACTTGTGCCATCTCAGGTTTGGTGTAATCAGGGTGTTTGAGTGTTACGTAGAGTAGGTGTGAGTGTCTAACATGGTATGTGTGTGGTACTGGATGGTGGGGGCTGCTATAATTTCTCCTTCCTAAACAGTGTAAGATGGGGATGGGGTTATAGTCAAATGAGAGTGCCAGAGCATCTTGGATGGCATTGGTAAGGAGATAAACGCTGGTGAGGGCTAGTAGGGAGAGGGCCATGTTGGGCTGCTGTTTTGGGTCTGCACGTGGTGTCTGCACACGTGGTATTGTTGTCTAGTAGCAAGGGTATTTATTTTTATTTACATTCTCTTATATACCGCGCTATTCTGCATCAGTGCGGTTTACATTGAACAAACTGAAATTACATTGAACAGGGCATTATAACTTGGAGATAACTATTTTACAGGGAACATGGGCTATGGAGGGTTAAGTGGCTTGCCCAAGACCACAAGGAGCACCTGTGGGACTAGAAACCCCAGTCCTTCCGGCCCAAGGTTGCTGTCCTCTAGTGGGATTTGAACCCCGACCTTCCGGCCTGAAGTACCTTGCCCCAACCACTAGGCCACTCCTCCATGGGTATCATACAATAGCTATATTTGTATAATGGAAGGTTAGTGATTATATAGTATAGTACAGAATTTATAGATGTATAGTAGCAATGGTATAATACAATAGATATAAATGTCTAGTAGCAATGGTATATTACAATAAATATAATTGGATAGTAGCAAGGTATATGAGGTATAATTGTGTAGCAACAATGGACTGATACAATAGATATAATTATCTGGTAGCAATGGTAGAGATCTAAACTCAGGTAAGCCCAGAGTGAGTTACTTTGTATCTAAAGTTACTGGTTCAGCGGTCATACTTTGTGTCGGCAGGTTACCTTCCACTTAAAATAAAATACAGTCTCTAAAATGCTTGTATGCAAATGCTAGAAGTCTAAAAAATAAGAAGGGAGAGTTAGAATATATAGCACTAAATGAGAGGTTAGATATGACTGGAATATCAGAGACATGGTGGAAGGAGGACAACCAGTGGGACACTGTGATACCTGGGTACAAACTATATCATAATGATAGAGCTGATCAAATTGGTGGAGGGGTTGCACTCTATGTTAGAGAGAGCATTGAGTCAGAAAGGATTAAAGTTTTGCAGGAAACAAAATTTGCTGTAGAATCTCTATGGATTGAAATTCCATGTAAAAAGGGGAAGGTGATGGCAGTGAGGGGTGCACTATTGACTGCCTGGCCAGAATGAACAAATGGATGATGAAATGCTCAAAGAAATCAAGGAAGCTAACAAACGTTACAGCACAGTAATAATAATAGGTGATTTCAATTACCCCGGTATCGACTGGGTCAGTGTCACGGCAGGACATGCTAGGGAGATAAAGTTCCTAGATGAAATAGATGACTGCTTGTTGGAGCAGCTGGTTCATGAACCGACCAGAGGGGAAGTCATAATAGACCTAGTCTTTAGTGGAACACCAGATCTAGTGCAAGAGATAAGGGTGTTGGAGCCACTTGGCAATAGTGATCATAGCATGATCGCCTTTGATTTAATTAGTGGAGGAGGGATAGTAAGGAAATCCACAGTACTACCTTTTAACTTTCAAAAGGGATACTATGATAAAATGAGGAAAATAGTTAAGAAAAAACTAAAAGGAGCAGTTGCAAAGGTTAAAGACTTACATCAAGCTTGGGTGTTGTTGAAAAATGCTATCTTGGAAGCCCAGACCAGCTGTATTCCACGCTTTAAGAAAAGTGGAAGGAAGTCCAAAAAACTGCCAGCATGGTTAAAGGTGAGGTCAGAGAGGCTGTTGTTGCCAAAAAAGCATCTTTCAGGAAATGGAAAAAAGAGCCAAATGACAAAAACTGTAAACAGCACAAGCACTGGCAAGTCAAATGCAAGGCTTTGATGAGGAAGGCAAAGGGAGAATTTGAGAAGAAGCTTGCTGTGGAAGCAAAAACGCAAAATAAAGACTTTTTCAAGTACATTCATAGCAAAAAAAACTTGTCAGAGAGTCAGTTGGTCCATTAGATGATAGAGGGGTTAAAGGGGCACTAAGAGGTGACAAGGCGATAGTGGAGAGACAGAGTGAATTCTTTGCTTCGGTTTTTACTGAGGAAGATGTAGGGATGTTACCCATGACTGACGTGGTATTTAAAGGTGCGGAAGAATTGAAGGAAATATCGATGCATCGGGAAGATGTATTACAACTATTAGATAAACTGAAGAGTAGCAAATCACCTGGGCCGGATGGTATAAATCACAGGGTGTTGAAAGAACTGAAATATGAAATTGCAGACCTGCTATTAGTAATCTGTGAATGATCATTAAAATCATCTCTAATACCTCAAGACTGGAGGATCGCCAATGTAACACCAATTTTTAAAAAGGGTTCTAGGGGTGATCTGGGAAACTACAGACCAGTGAGCCTGACGTCAGTACCGGGATAAATGGTAGAAACCATCATAAAGAATAAAATTACTCAGCATGTAGATAGTCATGCCCTAATGGGAGACAGCCAACATGGCTTTAGACAAGGAAGATCTTGACTTACTAATCTGTTGGTTTTTTTGAAGGTGTGAATAAACAGGTGGAGAAAGGTGAGTCGGTTGATATAGTGTATCTGGACTTTCAGAAAGCCTTTGACAAGTTCCCTCATCAGAGACTTTTGGCAAAACTAAAGAGTCATGGGATAGGAGGCAGTGTACTACAGTGGATCAGGAAATGGTTAAAAGATACAAAGCAGAGGGTAGGGCTAAATGGCCAATTTTCCCAATGGAAAAAGGTGAATAGTGGTGTACCCCAGGGACCTGTGCTGGGTCCACTGCTTTTTGACATATTTATAAATGACCTGGAAAGTGGAATAACGAGTGAGGTTATCAAATTTGCAGATGACACAAAACTATTTAAAGTTGTTAAAACCCAAGACGATTCTGGAAAATTGCAAGAGGATTTTGATAAATTGGAAGACTGGGCATCAAAATGGCAGATGAAATTTAATGTGGACAAGTGCAAAGTTATGCACCTAGGGAAGAACAACCCAGACTATGGTAACATGATGCAAGGTTCCACATTAGGAACCACCACCCAGGAAAAAGATTTAGGCGTCATTGTGGATAACATGTTAAAACCCTCGGCCCAGTGTGCAGCGGCGGCCAAGAGAGAAAATAGAATGCTAGGTATCATAAGGAAAGGAATGGAAAATAAAACAAAAGATATTATAATGCCTCTATATCATTTCATGGTGAGATCGCACCTTGACTATTGTGTGCAATTCTGGTCGCCGTATCTTAAAAAGAATAAAGCGTTATTAGAAAAGGTTCAGAGAAGAGCCACTAAAATGGTAAAGGGGATGGAAGGATACTCCTATGAAGAAAGGCTAAAAATGTTAGGGCTCTTTAACCTGGAAAAGAGATGGCTGAGGGGAGATATGATAGAAGTCTATAAATTAATGAACGGAGTGGAACGGGTAAACGTAGATCGATTGTTTACGTTATCAGAATATAGAAAGACTAGAGGACTTGCAATGAAGCTACAGGGTAAACTATTTAAGACTAATAAAATAAAATATTTTTTCATTCAACGTGTAATCAAACTCTGGAATTTGTTACCGGAGGATGTAGTAAAGGCTGTTAGTGTAGCTGGGTTTAAAAAAGGTTTGGACAAGTTCCTGGAGGAAAGGTCCATAAACCATTATTAAGAAGGGACCCAGGATATCAATGCTTGACCCAGTACAAGCATTGTGGAACCTGTGTCTTTTGGGGAAACTGCTAGGTATGTATGACCTAGATTGGCCACTGTTGGAAACAGGATACTGAGCTTGATGGACCTTGGTCTGACCCAGTATGGCATATCTTATGTTCTTATGTTCACATCCGCAGTGATGTCTCTCATTCCTCGCCCTTTCCTGAACCCTGCTTGCACTTCAGGTAGTTCTTGTTCCAGGTATGCTTGTAATCTCTTTTGAATAATCTTCAGTAGAATCTTGCTGGAATGTGGGATCAGAGCGATTGTGTGATAATTTCCACAGTCAGTTGGATCACCTTTCTTTAGTATTGGTATAAACACAGATCTTTTCCAGTCAGTTGGCCATGATTTTGTCTTCCATATTTCTTGGCATAGCCTTGTAAGTACGTTAACAGCTGCATCAGATTGCTGTAATACTTCTATGGGAATGCCATCAATGCCTGGTGCTTTGTTCTTTGATAAGGCTTTCAATGCTGCTTCGACTTCTTCTTTCATCACCAATGGTTCCTGATCATAAGGTACAGGTTGAAAGGGCTGTTGGTCTACTTGATCTTTATCATATAAAAACTCTGTATATTCCTTCCACCTTTTCTTGATCTTCTCAGCATCATTCAATATAGAACCTGAGCATCTTGTAACATTCCAAATCAAGGCTGGAACCTTTTCTTTAACTCTTGTAACTTTAGGAAAGCCGATCTTGTTCTTCCTCTAATAGTTTCTGCTTCTATTTCCTTGCATGCATCGTTGTAGTACTTTTCCTTGTCCTGTCTTGCTGCACGTTGGAAATCTCTGTTGAGTTCTGTGATTGTCTTTCTTTCTCCTCTGGCTTTAGCTTTTCTGCATTTCTGAACAATTTTCAGAGTTTCTTCCGTCATCCATTTTGGCCGTTTTTTCTTTTTAACCTTTTGTAGGGACTTCTCGCTTTCTTCCAACACAACCTTCTCGATGTCAATCCATAACTCTTCTGGAGCTCTGTCATTTGTATCTAAAGCAGCAAATCAATTTTGCAGGCAGTCTTTAAATTCCAGTGGTATATTCTCAAGGTCATATTTTGCTGCATTCATGAGTGGCTTGCTCTTTTTCAACTTTAGCTTGAGTTTGCATACTGGTAGTTGATGATCTGTACCACAGTCAGCTCCAGGTTTTGCCTTTGTTGATGTTATAGAGCTTTTCCATCGTTGACTTCAACAGATGTAGTCAATTTGATTTTTATACAATCCATTGGGTGAAGTCCATGTGTACAGTCGCCGCTTGTGCTGCTGGAAGAAGGTGTTTGAGATGAATAGTTCGTTGGTCTTGCAGAATTCTATGAGTCTTTCTCTAGCTTCATTTCTGTTGCCAAGTCCATATTTTCCAACTACTTTGCCTTCTTCTTTGTTGCGAACTTTTGCATTCCAGTCACCCACGACTATCAGGATATCCTGTTTGCATGTTCTGTCAATTTCAGCTTGTACTTGTTCATAGAACTCTTCATTTTCATTCTCTTCTGCAGCTGTTCTTGGGGCATATACTTGAATTATAGTTGTGTTGATAGGCATTCCTTGTAGACGAATAGAGATTAAGCGTTCGCTGACTGCATTGTATTTCATTACAGTTCTTGCAAGAACCATTTCTTCTTTGTCTTTCATTTCCAGCATAGTAGACCATGTGATCATCTGATGCAAAGTGCCCGATGCTAGTCCATTTCAATTTGCTGACACCCAACAGATCAAGTTGTACACGTTCCATTTCATTCTTGACCACCTCCAACTTCCCTTGGTTCATGCTTCGTATGTTCCATGTTCCAATGTGTAAGACATCTTTACAGCTTCTGACTTTGATCCAACCACATCATAAATACTGGCTTTACTCTGAAATGTCTTCAGCTCTTCCCCAGTAGCTTGTTGAGTGCCTTCTGACCTGGGAGTCTCATCTTCCAGAATTATAGCACAATTTGTTTTGTTGTAACTATCCATTGGGTTTTCATGGCAAGATACAGAAGTAGATTGCCGGGCCTTTCTTCCGCGCAGTTTAAGTTTGGTGTTGTTGCCGTTGTCACAGAAATGTGATCCTCCGCCGTCAACACTATCCCATTCTGCTGCTGCCCAGATGGGTGGTTTGTCTTGGTCTGGCACCTCAGCTGAGACCTGTCCATCTTGGGAGACCCTGCCAGTAGTTAAACTACTGATAGTTTAGCTCTCAGCATCACTGATGCACACAAGCCCTCACAGCACGACAAGCTGGGATGGGTTAGACAAATGAAATCTCTTGTTCACTAATTTTTCATTTGTAATTCTTGTGATTTTTCATTGATTGTTTTTAACTTCTTATATTGCATTTATGAATTTCTTGTAAGTAGTATTGGGCAGTATTTTAGAACTGGAAGCATAGTACAATCAATTCATGAAAGACTCCCCAAGAAATTGACGATGTGGGATAGGAGGCACCATCTTATTAGGGTTTGGGAACTGGCTAAAAGACAGGAAACAGAGAGTAGGACTAAATGGTCCCTCTTCCCAATGGAGAAAAATCCATAGTGGAGTGCCAGTGATCTTTATTGGGACCTGTTTTTAACATATTTCTAAATGATATAGAAAAGGGATCAGAGAATGAAGTGATCAGATTTGCAGAGGACACAAAATTATTCCAATTTTTAAAAACCAAGTGGATTATGAGGAATTTCAGGAGGACTCTGCAAGACTAAGTGACTGGATATCTAAATGAGCAGATGACATTTAGGGGGTCTTTTATCAATCAGTAGTAAGGTATTGCACCTAATGTGCAAATAGCATTGAAACCATGGCGTATTAGGTGCAACAGCTCTAAGTGGAAAGCATTGCCCTGGCAGTTAACGCGTAGCCCTGTGGAATAGCGTGCACTGCATTAGCACAGGTGCACCTAACATGACCTATTGATGCTAACGCAGGTACAGTGTGGTGTGAACACAGTGCTAATTGCGCTGAACTCACCCGCCCGCTCTTCACTACTACCCCACCCACTCACGACCCTAACTCAGATGCACAGTTAGCGTGGGAATCACCCTGTTCTAACTTCCATGACCTTGTGCTAGCTGACGGCGCCCATCCCAGAGCACGTATAGCACATGCCAGAACCCAGGCTGCCAGCTATCGCCTGTTAGTAAGAGACCCTCTTAATGTGGATAAGGGCAATGTGGTCCAAATTGTAGGAAACCTTCCCTATGCAGAAAGGCTAAATAGGTTAGGACCCTTTAGCTTGGACACAAGATGCCTAAGGGAAGATTTGATGGAGAGCAGGATTTTAAAGATTTGTTTTATCTAGTAAACAGGTTATGTAAAACATTTCTTATATTTGTACTGCTGTTTTAAAATCAAGTTTTAATTACAGCATTAAGCCTTATCAGAAATCCCCAGGAAGCCTGAACAATTGCTATTTCTAGTTCATTCTTTTCTTGTGCAGGAAGTGTGCTTGCGTCTTGTACATCATGGGCCCGATATTCAAAGGCATTTCCACTTTGTACAGACCTGTAAACCATGTAAATGCTGCTTAGAGGGATATTGAGTGGGACTAACACTGTAAGTGCCACTGAATATCCCCGATTATCTCCGCTACACGCCCTGGTGCTAACCGCTTAACATTGGAGTGTGACATGGGCAGTCTGGAGTGTTCCTGGGGCTGCACCAGTCGCTGACCGAGCAGTGGCTCAATATTGCTGCTGCCCAGTTAGCTTCTGTGGGCTTGCGGACCGTGCGGTGACCCCAGATATTCAATATCTTTATGATTTCAAACTCGGGGGGAGTCATAAATCGTCTTCCCTTTATGGTTTCAGACTGGCAGTTTAATTACTCACCTTTTCAACTCAGACTCAAGGAGAGTTACAGTCAGTCAGGTTAGGAATTTCCCTTCCTCAGAGGGTTCACAACCTGTTAGTACCTGAGGCAACGGAGGGTGAAGAAGTGGGATTTGAATCCTGGCTCCTTGGTTCTCAGTCTGCTGCTCTTATTACTAGACCAGGCCTGGCCTCCACTGCTCGCCGCCTCCTACCCGTGTCTCTAGACAGATGATTGCTCTGAGGATCACTTTTCCTACTTCTTTCTTTACCATTCAAGTGCTGGGTGATGTAGACATTTACAGAGTAACGTTTCACCAAAAGCATTCAGTTAAGGAGCCCGTGGGAGTAACAAGAGAAGCAATTTAAATGTGTGCTTTCTTCCCAAGGTTGTTGAATCACTAGTACCTGTAGCACTTGAAGCGTCATTAGAAGGGTGGGGGTCACATTATGCTTCAGGTGGTCTTAAAGTGTTTTCCTGTTTGCTTTTGCCTTAGGTAAGCTTAAGGAACACATTCTCCGAGCTGACTAAATCCTTTACTTTGAAGTACGTGATACTCTAGATGGTTAAAATGCTGATTTTCCACCTCCTCTCAGTGCTTGCAGGGCCTGTGTGTGCCTTTTCACCATTTTCAAAAGGAAACTCCCAGTGGATTTTCCCCTTAAAATGTGCTGGTGGCCATACTGCAAAATAAAGTGATGTCAAGCAGGTACAGGGATTTCAAAATGAACTCCCGCAGTTGTTTCACTTAGGCCATCCTAATCCTGGGAAGACTACGCAAAGAGGATCATGTACTGTGGAGAGTGTCTAGGGGGTGAGAGAAAATATGGGAGGATTTACTTTTAAATTTTTGGTGGTGAGGGAGGGGGGATGGAGCCCTTGACCCAAAACCATTTTTTAATTTCATTTTTTGTGTTGAATTTTTTTAATTAATCTTGTTTCTTTGATGAGATAAACAAACTAAAATAAATAAAAACAGCAATGTAAAAACAAAATAAAGAAAATATTGTAGTGAATGCCCCTAATCTAGACACCATTTTGTTGGAATTGGGCTCTGTCCCTTAAAATATTCTAACTGTAGCGGGGATGAGCCACAGGTATGTCAGAATCACTGACCACTATCAGAAAACCTTGCTGCAGGTGTCATTAAAATCTTGCTGTCTGACCACAAAGACGTTCCGGCCAGCGATCTGTGCAATTGACTCTGCAACCTTGCTGGTAGCTTGATGAACAGACAAGCTGAACGTAACACATTTCTAAAAATACCATACTAAGAAAACAATGCACCACTCTTTTAACCACTTTTACTAAAGGCAGCTGATGCCCACTGTCCCATGCGAACACTGTCCTGCTATTGAAGGAAACATGTTGCATGGAGCACACGTCTGCACACGCCTGCAGGCAGGACCTTCTTGGACTGTACTTATGGCTAGGGAGAGCTTGTTTGCTCTGCATCTCACTTACACACAGCTCGGTATCAGCTGCCAGCTACGCTGTTTCCACATATCGTGAGAGGAAGCGCTTGGGAGGTAACGTTATAAGAGGTATAAGCTGGTATAAGAGGGGTCATTTTCTAAACTCTATTTGGGATTTGCACATGTGAAAGCACCCACTCAGATCTGCTAATCACAGCCACATCCCAAGAGACATTTTAGAAAGCTCCAAATTTGCACATGTTCGGCATGATCACATCTATGTCACACAGGGATGTGGTGGAGGCATGTCTAGGGCATTCCAAAAAAGATACACAAGTGTGCCCAATTCTAAAAAGATGCCACACATCTAATTCTGTGGGCAGACACATCGATGTCCATAGCTCTCCTAGGAATGAATAGCCATCAGAGAAATGCTTGTTTCGGCAACAGAGAAGAGGAGAATGCCCTCTCACTCTCCCATGCCAGTAAAAAGGAGAGTCTCTTTCCTAGCTACTGTGCCACTGGAAGGCTCTGTTTGCAAAATGGCAGGCCAGGACACATACTGTATGTGCCGAGAGATGCATGCGCCGATTCCGGAATGCCATTACGTTGCTAGGTCCATAACCATCCATACCAGACATGTGCAACTTTCAGAAATCACCTCGAAACTTGCATGTGTCTGGAGTATAATTCCGCACACCCCTATGGCTTTTCTATCTGATGGAGATGGGACATTTCCACATGCTCACCTTCGTTGCTGCCCCATGGAGTTTTCAATGTCCCAGATTGTACCTACATGGCCCTTCTAAAATGTGCCTTCATGTGCTTTTATAAAAAAGGGTCTCAGGACAGCCACAAAAGTGCACAAATGCCAGCTCTTAATTTGCACCTGCTCTGAAAAAGGTCTACATATGTGCATGTTCCCTATATGTGTACATGCATATTTTATAAAATGGGTACTAATTTAGAAGCCCTATTCTGATTTCCACAATGTTTAATCATATGGACATCCCCTTAGCCATTTTAGAAACCCCGAATCTACACCTGTGCGGTGTGATCATATCCAAGTTGCACAGGGGCATGCTGGGAGTGTGTCTGCAGTGGAGCAAAAAAGCCACACATGTGCACCTGATTGTAGACCATTGCTGTACATCTCAATTCACCATCAGGGATGTCCATGGCTATACCAGCTTCAGGGCATGAATAGGACTCTGAAAAGTGCTTGTTCCGGTAAAGCAGCAGCTGTAAATTGAAAAGGGAATGACCCCTCACTCCCCCGATATTTTTCACTCCTTCCCAAAAACGTGGTCTTAAGTCAAAAGGCATGTCTCCTGGCTCCTGCACTGTTGTCTGACCCTGTTTGCAAAATGGCTGGCCAGAACATGTAAAGGGGGCGTATTCTGAAATTCTGCCGCAGGGACGTGTATGTGCCTGAAATGGCACACCTTCATATTCAACAGGTTCAAGTTTCTGAAATCAGATGATAACCTGCACATGTTCAAGCCATTACAAAGGCAGAGGATCTCTGAGAGAGAAGAAGGATTATAGAACTTAATAGTTCTAATGAATGGGCAGACTGAATAGGTCGTATGGTCTTTATCTGCAGGGCCGGCCCGTCCATTGAGCAAGAATGTTTTTTGCACAGGGCCCCGCGTTTCAGGGGGCCCCGCACAAAAAACATTCTACATTAGCAAAAGCAGATTAAAAAAAAAACCGGCTGCTGCTGCCGCTGCTGCCGTGGCAGCGGCAGAATCAAATGTCCCGCCGCGGGGCCCCGTCTGCCCGGCAAAGCCTCCCTTCACCATCAGCTCCTGAGTCCCTCCCAATGCGCGGGCTTTCAGAGCCGCGAGAGTTTCCCTTTCTTCTCGCGGCTCTGTTAATCTCGCCGGGGCTGATGGGATTTCCCAACAGCCCCGGCAGGATTAACAGAGCCGCAAGAGGTCAGAGAAGCTAAGGGGCTAAGACTGATAATGGGCTATGGGGGGGCTAAGACTGAAAATGGGGTGATGGGGGGCTTAGGACTGGAAGTGGGCTGATTGGGGGCTTAGGGCTGGTAATGGGCTATGGGGGGTTAGGACTGGTAATGGGCTATGGGGGGCTAAGACTGTAAGTGGGTTGATGGGGGAGGGGGGTTAGGACTGGTAATGGGCTATGGGGGGGTTAGGACTACTAATGAGCTATGGGTGGGGCTAAGACTGGAAGTGGGCTGATGGGGGGTTAGGACTGGAAATGGGCTGATGGGTTAGGATGTAATGGGCTATGGGGGGGCTAAGACTGGAAATGGGCTGATGGAGGGGGGTTAGGATGTAATGGGCTATGGGGGGGCTAAGACTGGTAATGGGCTATAGGGGGGGCTAGGACTGGAAATGGGCTGATGGGGGGGGTAGGACTGGTAATGGGCTATGGGGGTGCTAAGACTGGAAATGGGCTGATGGGGGGTTAGGACTAGTAATGGGCTATGGGGGGGCTAGGACTGGAAATGGGCTATGGGGGGCTAGGACTGGAAATGGGCTGATGGGGGTTAGGACTGGTAATGGGCTATGGGGGGGCTAAGACTGATAATGGGCTATGGGGGGGCTAAGACTGAAAATGGGGTGATGGGGGGCTTAGGACTGGAAGTGGGCTGATTGGGGGCTTAGGGCTGGTAATGGGCTATGGGGGGGTTAGGACTGGTAATGGGCTGGGGGGTGGCTAGGACTGGAAATGGGCTGAGTGGAAGGAGGGCTTGAACTGCAAATAGCTGATGGGGACGGGGGCTTGGAATGGAAATGGGCTGTGTGGAAGAAGGGCTTGAACTACAAATAGCTGATGGGGAGGGAGCTAGGACTGGAAATGGGCTGAGTGAGGGGGGCTAGGACAGGAAATGGGCTGATGGAGGGCTAGGATAGGACTGGAAATGGGCTGTTGGGGGGGCTTGGATTGAAATGGACTCATGGGGGGGCTAGAACTGAAAGTAGGCTCATGGGGGGCTTGGATTAGAAATGGGCTGAGTGGAGAGAAGCTAGAATTTGACATGGGCTGATGATGGTGGGGCTAGGAAAGGACTAGAAATGGGCTGATGGGGGGCTGGGATTAGAAATGGGCTGAAGGGGGGCTGGGATTGGAAATGAGCTGATGTAGGGACTCGGATGGGGGAGCTAGGACTTGAAATGGGCTGATGGGGGTTAGGACTGGTAATGGGCTATGGGGGCTAAGACTGAAAATGGGGTGATGGGAGGGCTTAGGACTGGAAGTGGGCTGATGGGCTTAGAACTGGTAATGGGTTATGGGGGGCTTAGGACTGGTAATGGGCTGGGGGGGTGGCTAGGACTGGAAATGGGCTGAGTGGAAGGAGGGCTTGAACTGCAAATAGCTGATGGGGACGGGGGCTTGGAATGGAAATGGGCTGAGTGGAAGGAAGGAAGGCTTGAACTACAAATAGATGATGGGGAGAGGGGCTTGGAATGAAATGGGCTGTGAGGGGAGGGAGCTAGGACAGGAAATGGGCTGAGTGAGGGGGGGTTAGGACAGGAAATGGGCTGATGGAGGGCTAGGATAGGACTGGAAATGGGCTGTTGGTGGGGCTGGGATTGGAAATGAACTGATGGAGGGACTCGGATGGGGGAGCTAGGACTGGAAATGGGCTGATGGTGGGGCTAGGATAGGACTGGAAATGGGCTGATGGTGGGACTAGGATAGGACTAGAAATGGGCTGTTGTGGGGGCTGGGTTTGGAAATGAGCTGATGGAGGGACTCGGATGGGGGAGCTAGGACTGGAAATGGGCTGATGTGGGGACTAGAAGGGAGCGGATGCTGGGTGGGGCTGGAACTAGAAGGGAGCTGATGTTGGGGGAGGATTAGAATGGGATAGAGTTGGGAGAGTGAAATGGAGAGGGAAAAAATATTTTGTGTGGGAGGGAAGACAAATCTACAATTGGCCGGATATTGGGAGAGTAAGTGGGGATTGAGGATGGCGGGGTAAAATTTGAGTGGATGAAATAGGAATGAGGAAAGAGTAAAAGGAGAGAGATTAGTATGTTAAAGCAGATGTAGAGAGAGAATGGAAAAAAACTAGAAGAGTGAAGAAAGGACAAATGGACAGCAGACGATGGAGAGTTAGCAGAAGACACGAAGAAACCAGAAGAAAGTGGCTGGAGCATTGCAACTGAAAAAAAATGCACAAAAGGTAGAAAAATATCTCTTTATTGAATTTATTAACTGAAATATGCCAGCTCTGGGAAATGTGCATCATTAACATCTGCGCTTTGTTTAGTACAAGAGGAAATTAATTTATAGTTTTATTTCTACAGTGTTGTTGGGCTTTTGGGGTTCCCAGTTTAATTATTGTCTTCCTGTTTCTACATTGTGATTTCTTGTTTGGTGATGGTCTATGTTCTGCACGTGTATCTGAGCTGAGGTATTCTGTTTATGTAATTCCTATTTGACATTGCCACTTGTTCTCTTTCCCCAGTAGGTCATGTATTGTTGTAACCGGGTAAGGCGGACTGGGTGCTCCTGTCCCTGCCCCCATCCCCTCCATTACCCACCCCCCCCCCCCCCACTTACAAATAACCACAACACACTCATTGGGAATCAAAACTGGTCGCAGCTTTATTAACCGTATAACATTTTCTTTCAACCACAACCAACAGCACCTTCATTAACTGAATTCCGGCCGCGGAACGAAGCCCCACCAGCCGTGTGGGTAGCAAAGTGAGTTCCGCCCGCTTCCGCCGTAAACCGGCCACAGGCCATTCCGTCGCCCCTCTTCCGGCTTCGCCCTATTATTAGCAAAAGCCCCGAGGGTTTCACCGGGCCGGGGGTACCCCACCCCCGCCCTGCATCTTGCCACCGGCTCCGGACCCCGGACACCTCCGGGATCCCGCCTACCCCCCTCCAGCTGCAACACCCCGTCCCCCAAACAAGCCCAACCAGAGGGATGGGAGGGTGGGACGCCAGCCACCTTCATGCTCCCCCGGTGACTGACGCTCCCACCGGCTCACTCGGCCCTGGCCCCGCCTCCCACCAGGTCTAGACCTTCCCCCATTGGCTCCCGCACCCGCACTCACAATCGGGAGCCAATGGGGTCCGGCAAACCACGCCGTCGCGGACCTCCTCCCGACGCCTCAAGGGGGGGGGGCCGGGACACGCACGCGCCGCCCCCCCCCGGTTATCGGCGGCTAGCGGGCACGAGGCCCGCGGCCTTTCTGTAACCGGGTAAGGCGGACTGGGTGCTCCTGTCCCTGCCCCCATCCCCTCCATTACCCACCCCCCCCCCCACTTACAAATAACCACAACACACTCATTGGGAATCAAAACTGGTCGCAGCTTTATTAACCGTATAACATTTTCTTTCAACCACAACCAACAGCACCTTCATTAACTGAATTCCGGCCGCGGAACGAAGCCCACCAGCCGTGTGGGTAGCAAAGTGAGTTCCGCCCGCTTCCGCCGTAAACTGGCCACAGGCCATTCCGTCGCCCCTCTTCCGGCTTCGCCCTATTATTAGCAAAAGCCCCGAGGGTTTCACCGGGCCGGGGGTACCCCACCCCCGCCCTGCATCTTGCCACCGGCTCCGGACCCCGGACACCTCCGGGATCCCGCCACAGGCTCAGGGACCACCGTCGCTGAGCCTCCCCCCACGGCAAGCTGCGACCAGTCGCCCTCCCCGGCTCCACAATTCCAAAGCCACTCACCAGCCGCCAGCCGATAATGGCTAATCAGCCCCCAGCAGGCCTTGGAATTATGTCCGACCACCCCCAAACCACATTGCCCCACATAAATAGCACTTCATCCACACCACCACTTACCCATCCTGGCCGCTCAATCACAGCCGCCCGACTTCAGCAGCAATACCTCCGGCACACCCGTCTCGCAGCCCTGGTGCCGAAGCAAAGGCAGCAGCGGCCCCACCGGAGACCGTGCTCGCCCAGCCATGAGACAGACCTCAGCGGCGGCAACCCCCTCGTTGACTCCGATGCCTTTGCGCTGTCCGGGAATCGAAGAGCCGATCAGCCAGCAGCAACCTGGAGTCCGGCCGACATCTAAAAGAAAGAACAGTTAGCACCTGCTAAGCCCCCCACCCCCAGAAGCACCAACCTTGGACAGGCTCTCGACTGCCAGCAGTCCATCCGCTGCCTCAAGGAGCCAAGTGGGCCGGAGCCCGCCTCAACTGGCAAAGCAGCCGCCGCCACAGCCGGTAACACCCCTTAGTGCTCGGGCATCCGCCTGCCCCAAAAGAACCCCCCCCCCCCCCCCCAGATCCAACCTGCCGAGAGGCCTCCAAGGCAGCAACCTGACATGTAGAGAAGTACTGCCCTCCAAAGTACCCCCCACCCCTCCACCCCCCAAAAACAGCCAGGGATCCAGCCCAAGCAAGCCACACTCCCCAGAGGCAAGTGCACCTGCAGAACCCGCACAGGCACCGCCCGCTTCCGTGCCGCTGACACCGAGGGGAACGTGACCAACCACCCGCCCAGCAGGACGCGCACTCTCCCCACCCCTCAGCAGCCTACGAATCTGCAACCCCCCAGAGGCCACCCAACCACCGCCTCCGGGAAAATGCAAATAAACCCCGCAACAGGCCCCGTCCTGCCGACCGTGTCGCTCCCCGCCGTACGTGCCCCTACCCCAGACCCTGCTGCCAACCCCACGATACCAGCAGCAATTACGCCGTCACCGCCCCGCCGCTACCTCCCCCCCTTGCGCTGCCAACACTGTAAGTCCGCCCCTGGAGCCAAAACCCAACCCTCTATACTGCAAAGGAACGGGAAGGAGCAGCAGCAACTTGATTAGTCCGCCCGCAGACAGACAATCGGCAACCCTATGGCAGCCAACGCCACCAGTCACGCCCTCAAATACATACCGCCGCCCGCACCGCTGGCAGCCCAGGACCCGGTGCCCCAGAATCCCCAAGATACCCCTGTGTAAATGACAGCTGCCCCGCAAACTGAAACCTGTGGAAACCTCCTAGGAAGTGATCCCCTACCCAATCAGCCCCCCAAACCCCGCGACCGTAAAAACCGACACCCGCATACCCCCCCCCCATCGGAAGTACCTGCCACGCAACGGGCAAAGCCTATTCGGGCCTGCAAATACCACAACGGCCTTGTAGAAGCTCCAACATAGTGTCCAGCAGAACCCCCGGCCAAACCACCACCCCTCTTGGCCAGCACTCCACCGTGTACATAGTGTCTTGCCCCTCCCCCAACAGCGAACTGTGGGGGATCAGTCGGTATTACCCCGGCTCCCCACTAGGCATGCTCCCGTCATCCTGCCCACACCCCGTCCGTTTACCAGCTAACCCTTCCAAGGTGAGCGCAGGCCCGCACCGAAGAGAGTTCCTGCCCTCCGCAGGTCCAACCCTCCCCTTAATGAAAACGCGAGCTCAAACCGACATCCCCCTCGAGCCCCCCTCCATCCCATCCAGGGCCCAAGCTCCCCGAAACCGAAGAGGTGACGAAGCCAGGCCCCGTGGCTGCGACCGCTTGGGGCGGGAAGAAAACCAACTGTAGGACACCTATGAGGGAGAAACGCCCCCCCCCACCCCAAACGGAACAGCTAGGCCGACAGGGACACGCCGGAAAAAATCAGGAAAGAGCAAGGGATTTTGCCACCCGCCCACATAAGGTCCCGCTCCCCCCAAGCGCTCTCTTCCTCCCCAAAAGACCGTACCACTCAGCACTACCGCTCCCCCTTCTCGTTCCTCCCCCCCAAACGCCACAGTCCCCCCCCCGTGCGCACCCCCTCTCCGCACCCCGCGACAAGGACTATGCCCCGCGAGATGCAGAGGACAAGGACCCGGACCCGCGGCACAGACGACAGGAGTGTTGCCGCTACCGCTTTCACCACACCCCCCCCCCTCAATCCCCTCCCCCAACTGGCAACTCACCTGCCCCCCCAGTCAGGGGCCTGGGCACCTGCGCACCACTGGTCTGATCCACCGGCCCGCTGTCCAACTGCCACACGTCCTCCGGATCCCCAGCATCGCCATAGCCGCTCACTCACTCCCGCCACCATCCACCTCGCACTCACCAAACCACGCTGCACCAACATTCCTCCAGACAGCATCTGTAAAGAGAAAACAGAACACACCGCAGGGGAGCAGCGAAAACCCACGGAGTGCGCACCCTCCCGACCGCCCAGCCCAGGAGATCCCTGTCTCCAACCCCCCCCCCCGGATCCCCAGGCTGCCGAATAACCGCCCCCGGAATAACCTCTAGCCCCACTGGCCCGGTAAACATTGCCTGACCGTCCCCGCTCCCCTGGCACTCTGCTGTAGGAATTGTACAAAATGTTGGTAAGAGTATACCCAGTATTAAAGTAGTGCAATAAGCACGTCACACCCATACCTCAATTCCGCCGATACATATATCACCCCCCCCCCCCCTCCCCTTCCTTCCTGGTGCTTTCCCGAAATAAACTTAAAAATTCTTTTTTTTTTTTTTTTATGCTAAACTACTTTGTCAACCAACTTTATTACCTGTGCACAAAGTGCATGATTTCGCTGTAAAATCACTAAAATTATGACCGTAAACCCAGGAAAGCTGACTAAAATTACTGTATCAGGAGCCAGAATTCTCCAACTCTGAAGATAATACATGGGAGAACTGGGCCAAGGCTCCGCCCCGCCCCCCCGGACAACATCATACCCGTAAAGCAAGGAAGAGTCCCTACCATGTACCCTCTACTATTATGTAGGCTGTGTGCGCATAAAATATCAGCTGTGCAGCTGTGAAGGAAGATTAAATTTCTGTGCGCCACATGACGACACTCGGAGTTATATACTTTTAAAAGTTGACTACATGTCAGAATACAGTATGTACACCACATTGAGTGCACTAGAAAATATTGTAGAACCTGTGAAAACCATAAATACACAACAACTGTTAAATTTTAAGACATCTGTGTTGTTTTCTGTCAGAATCGGAACCAAAATTTATTGTGCGCTCGCTTAGAGGGAACAGTGGTCCCTACCCCCCTCACTCCCGAAGAAGCACTAGCGGCTCTAGGGGCTCCAGAAATCCCACCAACCCCTTCAACTTTCCCCAGACTGGCACAGATTGAATTTTTAAATGCAGCTATGGGCGACCAGTGAAGGGGCACTCCAGCCCGTAAAGAACAGCTCCGCCCCCCCCTGAAGGTCCCCAACGCACGACGTCTCCTTCCTTAGACGCCCTCCCCTTCATTCCCGAGTCCCCGGGGCACTTCCCAGAACCCCGTATGGTTCCTTGGACCCCCTGGCCCAAAAGCCTCCTGACTCTCTATGATTAGGCACCGCAGCAGGCCCGCAGGCCTGCCTCGGGGATAGTTGCAGCACGTGCAGCTCCCCCAATGCTACCCGCCACTCTACCCAGCCACCGGGGACATTCACGGCCCGCCGGGCCCCCCCACCTATCAAGCCCCGCATTGGCAGGACCCAATGAGCACGCGGGTAAACTGCCCTGGCAGGAGCAGGAGCGTTGCTCACTGCCAGCCCGCCTTTGCCGCCTTTCCTGTCGGTTGTGTTATCACAACAAGTGGGAACCGCCACGGGCCTGCTCCCCCTAGGCCTGCAACGGGGCAGCCGCGGTACTCGCAGCACCCCCCGCCCCCCGATCCCCTTGCAGACTCTCCGCTAGGGAAATGCCGCCAAGTACAGGCACCCGCATTACCCAACGCGCCCGTTGGCCAACTGCTGCAACAGGCCCGGGAGCACGGCCCACCGCCATCCCCCTGCAGCCCCCGACAAAAAGCAGCCGCCCGCTCATCACCGGGGGAGCTCCCCACTCACCCCCATCCTCCCTCCGCTACTCCTACACCCCCAGGGATAAACGGAGAAGGTACCCTCCGGAGACCACAGATACGCCAGCCACCTTCATGCTCCCCCGGTGACTGACGCTCCCACCGGCTCACTCGGCCCTGGCCCCGCCTCCCACCAGGTCTAGACCTTCCCCCATTGGCTCCCGCACCCGCACTCACAATCGGGAGCCAATGGGGTCCGGCAAACCACGCCGTCGCGGACCTCCTCCCGACGCCTCAAGGGGGGGGGGGCCGGGACACGCACGCGCCGCCCCCCCGGTTATCGGCGGCTAGCGGGCACGAGGCCCGCGGCCTTTCTGTTCTCTGAAATGTATTGGTTTAATATTTGTAGTGTTGCCTTTTGATAGGTAGGGTCTTGTGCTTTGTGAGTCCTGGTAGTGCTGTTATGATACGGCGGGTTTGCTATGGGTTCTAAATGGGCAGTGTTTGTAGTAGTCCCTAATGTGCCTGGCAGTTGGCACTGGATTATAGTAATGTAGAAATCTTTTAGTCTTTCTTTATCCATACACTCATTAAGAGGCATGTTTACTAAAAGTTAGTGTATGGTAACATTATGCAAATATTTATGCAAATGAGGCCCTTATACAAATGAGGCCCTGCACCGAGTCTCCGCACATGGCCCCACACCCCCCTTGGGCCGCCCCTGTTTATCTGCCATCGGTTTCTATGTTCCTAAATCCCAGAAAGCCCATCAAAAGGATTTCACAGAGAGAATTAAATGTGAGGGACATTTCCAAATGTTTTAGACCCAAAAATGTGATGTGTGGGCATGTGGCGGACAATTTAACAGGCCACCTATGTGTGAAGACCAACTAGATGCCTATTTTATCTTATTTTATAAAGGCACATAGGCATCTATGTGTCTTTCTGAAATATTAGAGGCAGACCGGCAGAAATCATGGGTAAATTGAAGCCGCAAACAATTAGGACTGCTTGGGAGATGATGTTTAATTTTAGAATGTAAAGTACACTCCATCTGCGCTTTACCCAAACTCCATCCCTGAACGTTCCTACACACACGTAACTTCAAAGTATGGACCTTCTTCTCACCATGTGTATTTTTATGCATGTAAGCCCTGGAGTAATTTTATGCACATAAAATGGTCTTTATGTGCTGAATATCCTTTTTTAAGTTACAACCTCTGTAATACTTCTTAAATGTGGGTTCCAGCTATTCGTTTGGGGTGGGAAAGGATTTGGGCTTGATCTTTAGGTAACTGAGGGTGCTGTAGACTTATGAATAATGTGATGTTATGCATTTATCCAGAGGAAGTCATTCCCTCTGTTTAAGCCATCTTTCTTTTCATTCCTGTAGCCAGTGAAACTGTGGAAGGGAATTTTAAAAAGGATATCCAACTGCAATCCAGGACATCTAAGAAAGAAAGTCCGAAAGCAATGCAGGCCCATCCAGGTACAGACATCATTTCACAAACATAGATGTGCCTAACATGAACGTCTGTGGGGGCATCTACATTGGCAACCCCAGGAAAGTATTTCAGAACCTGGACATATAGGAATAGCCTAATGTTTAGAGTAAAGGTTTACATCAAGCATGGGCGTTGTTTAAAATTACTATCTTGGAAGCAGAGACCACATGTATTTCATGCTTTAACAAAGCTGGAAGGAAGGCCAAAAAACTGCCAGGATGGTTTAAAGGTAACGTTGGAGAGACTGTTGTACCAAAAAAGAATCTTTCAGGAAATAGAGAAAGGAACCAAATGACAAAAATGGGAAACTACATAAGCACTGGCAAGTTAGATGCAAGGCATTGATAAGACAAGCAAAGAGAGAATTTTAAAAAAGTTTGCCGTGGAAGCAAAAACACATAATTAAAAAATTTTAAGTACATTCATAGCAAACAACCTGTGAGAGAGTCCGTTGGACCATTAGATGTTGTTGTTAAATGCCGTTGACTCGATGTCGACTCATGACGACTTTCTAGAGATAGTTGAACTAAACTGTGTTTGGTCTTCAGTTAGGCGGCTTATTGTTGATAGAGTGGCAACCATAGCTGCTGTTATTGTATCGATCCATCTCATTGCTGGCCTTTCTCTTTTGCGTTAACCTTCTACCTTGCCAAGCATAATGTCTTTCTCTAACAATCTCTCTCTTTGCATGGTGTCCAAAGCATGAAAGTTGAAATCTTGTCATCTGAACTTTTAAAGAAAGCTTAGGTTTGATTTCCTTTAGTACTGACTGGTTTGCTCTTCAGACAGCCCATGGTATACACAGTATTTGTCAACAGCAACATAATTCGAAGGCATGATTTTCTTCCTGTCTATCTTTTTCACTGTCCAACTTTCACATCCATATGATGTTATTGAAAACACCATGACTTGGACATCGACGCCCTTCATAGTCATTCTGCCAAGAGCGATGCATCATTGGATTTCATGTCTACTTGTTGTTTCATGATCCAAGCAGGCTAAAGTTGTTCATTACTTCAATTTCTTCTCCATCAACAGCAAAGTTATTGATTTTGCCAGTTGTCAGGATCTTTGTCTTCTTTATATTAAGGTACAGACCCATTTTAAGACTATATTACTTGATTTTGAGAAGCAAATGTTTCAGATCGTATTCGCTTTCAGCCAGTAATGTTGTATCATCAGCATAGCGAAGGCTGTTGATGAGTCTTTCATGAATCTTCAGACCTTGGTTGTCTTCATACAGTCCTGCTTCTCTGATGATTTGTTCAATTTAATTTTCTCTGTGAAATCCTTTTGATGGGCTTTCTGGGATTTAGGAACATAGAAACCGTTGGCAGACAAAGACCATATGACCTATCCAGTCTGCCCATTCATTAGAACTGTGCAGTTCTAAAATCCTTTTCTCTCAGAGATCCTCTGTATTTGTAACGGCTTGAACACATGCAGGTTATCATCTGATTTCAGAAACTTGAACCTGTTGAACCTGTTTGCCATTTCAGGCACATACACATCCCTGCGGCAGAATTTCAGAATATGCCCATATATATATCCCCGTTTAAATTAAACAGGTAGAGGAAAAGAATGCAGCCTTGTTGAACACCTTTCCTGATTTTAAACCATTCTGTTTATCCTTGTTCCATTTAAACTGTTGCTTCTTGATCAGTATAAAAGTTGTGCAAAATAACTATCAGATGTTCTGGTATACCCATGCTTCTTATTGTGGCCCAGAGTTTCTTATGGTTTACACAGTCAAAAGCCTTGTTGTAGTCAATAAAATTTGCTGATGACATTATCTTTACTCTGACGGAGCCTATCACTACGTTGCCGGTTTTGTTAGCAGCTATACAGAGATATAGTAGGATAGCAGGATATAAAATGAATCAAAGTAAAATGGAGGTGTTGGGGTTTAATTTATTGCCCAAAGTAGAAGAAAGTCTGCAACAACATTTTAGGTTTAAATGGGTGGAGCATAATTTCTGATATTTGGGGATTCCATTAGGGAAACCTATACTAAACATCAAGCAATGGAATTACCAGGTATAGGTGGATAATATTCGACAGGATCTTTCCAGGTGGGGGGGGGGGGTTATACTTGTCTTGGTTGAGGAGAAGTGAAGATGAATATATTACCAAGGGTATTGTTTATGTTCATGTCCTTGCAATATAAGGTGACAAAAAAGGAAATGGATAAGATGCAAAATCTAATTATGCAGTTTATTTGGGGGGAGGGGAAACGTCCGAAAGTGGCAAGTGCTACATTGTACAAGCCTAGGGAGGAGGGTGGGCTGGGAGTTCCATGTCTGCTCAGGTATTATGAGGCGGCACAACTTCGAGCGCTGTTTGCGTGGCGAGAAGGGATAGAAACTCCGGGTTGGATGCACATTGAAGGAGGAGCAGTAGCAAATGTAGAAGCCTGGATGTGAGACCCCGGACAAAGGCGGAAGGGGGAGGTACAGGAGAACCCATTCCGGGAGCTCACTCTCCAAGGGTGGAGGAAATGGAAAGGGTATTTGCTTGGTGGGAAAAAATATTCAAGGGAAACTTATATACAAACAGTAGCAGAGTGTGGAGTGGAGGAAGGGATGGGGGTGTATAGGCGATGGGCGAATAAGAGGTTATGTAGGATAGGTCAAGTGCTTGGGGAAGGGGGGTCAATTAAAAGATTTGAAGAATTACAGCAACAATATCAATTGGAGCAGGAAGATCACTATGCATATGTGTGAATGTGGTATTTCTTGCAGCAGAGGAAAGTGAAATTGGTTAGCCAATCCTACACAATTTGAGGAGATGATGGGACAGAAGGAGGCACAAAATAGGATAATATTGTGATTGAATAAATTCTTAAGTGAAAAAGAGAAGGGGATAGCACTCAGTCAAAAGAAGTGGGAAGATGAGTTATCAGGGCAGTGGGATGCTACTAGGTGGGATGGAATTTATGATAGAGCTTATCGGTTAGTGCCTGGGGCTGCCATGTTGGAGAATAGTTACAAAGTTCATTTGAGAATGCATTGGATCCCACTTAAGTTGAAAGCTATATACCCAGACAGTTCAGATGAATGCTGGAAAGGGTGTGGGGCAAAGGGAGACCTGCTCCATATGCTCTGGAGCTGTCCGAAAGTGCAGAGCTACTAGAGACAGGTGGAAGGCTTAAATGAAGATATCACCAAGGTGCGGGTAACATTCACACCTGCTATGGTTATCTTGAATGAGGATATGGAAGGAGGAGGGGGGAATTAGGTATCCTTATGGTATTGCATAATAACAGCCCAAATGAGTCTTTTTAAATGGTGGAAAAATAGTGACATACCCACGATCAGAGAAGTGGTGGGGGAAATGGAGCAATTACGGAGCTTTTGTGTGATAGAAGCACATAGAAAGCATACTGTTAAAAAGTACAAAATATTGTGGCAGAGGTATGAAGAATGGAGGGCAACTGGAGTTGAGCATTGGTGGGAGCAGGGAGAGGGCGGTGAGGTTGTTGTATAATGTTTAATGTTTAAAGTTGTGGGGTTTGGGAGGGTGAAGCTTTGGGAAGGGTAGGAGTGTACAATATGGATGGACTGTGGGGGGAGGGGAGGTTGGGAGGGGGGAACTGTATCAGTATATGTGTGTGGGTAGAACAGTATATTTGGATTTGGAACTGGGAGACCAGTAGTTGATGCAAATTTTGAAGCTGTATGATTGTGCTGAAAAATAAATAAAAAAAAAACTTTAAAAAAAAAACCACATATAGATATCCGTTTAGTATTCTTTTGTCTTTTCAAGGATCCATCTCACATCCACGATGATGTCTCTCATTCCTTGCCCTTTCTTGAACCCTATTTGCACTTCTGGAAATTCTCATTCCAGGTATGATTGTAGTCTCTGCTGAATGAACCTTGATAAATTGGAAGACTAGACATCCAAGTGGCAGATGAAATTTAATGTGGACAAGTGCAAAATTATGCACCTAAAAAAGAAAAACTCAAGCTATGGTTACACAATGCAAGGTTCCACATTAGGAACCACCACCCAGAAAGAAGATTTAGGCGTCATCGTGGATAATATGTTGAAACCCTCCACCCAGTGTACAGCAGCAGCCAAGAAAGCAAACAGAATTCTAGGTATCATAAGGAAAGGAATGGAGAATAAAACAAAGGATATTATGATGCCTCACTATTATTCAATGGTGCGACTGCAGCTTGAATATTGTGTGCAGTTCTGGTCATCTTATATTGAAAGGAATATAGCAGAATTTAAAAAGATACAGAGAAGAGTCACCAAAATGGTAAAGGGGATGGAAGGATACCCTTATGAGTAGAGGCTTAAAAGGTTAGGACTCTTCAACTTGGAAAAGAAATGGATAAGGGGAGATATGATAGAGGTCTATAAATTAATGAATTGAGATTAATGGGTAAATGTAGTCTCAATTCATTAATTTATAGACCTCTATCATATCTCCCCTCATCCATTTCTTTTCCAAGTTGAAGAGTCCTAACCTTTTAAGCCTCTACTCATAAGGGTATCCTTCCATCCCCTTTACCATTTTGGTGACTCTTCTCTGTATCTTTTTAAATTAATGGGTAAATGTAGCTCTCACTTGGTTTGCAGCTTGTCGTGCTGTGAGGGCTTGCGTGCATCAGTGATGCTGAGAGCTAAACTATCGGTAGTTTAACTACTGGCAGGGTCTCCCAAGATGGACAGGTCTCAGCTGAGGTGCCAGACCAAGACAAACCACCCATCTGGGCAGCAGCAGAATGGGACAGTGTTGACGGCGGAGGATCACATTTTTGTGACAACGGCAACAACACCAAACTTAAACTGCGCGGAAGAAAAGGCCCGGCAATCTACTTCTGTATCTTGCCATGAAAACCCAATGGATAGTTACAACAAAACAAATTGTGCTATGGTGCTGGAAGATGAGACCCCCAGGTCGGAAGGCACTCAACTAGCTACTGGGGAAGAGCTGAAGACTTTTCAGAGTAAAGCCAGCATTTATGATGTGGTTGGATCAAAGCCCTCGGGAAGTCTGACTGCTGATGTAGCTGCGCATGAAATGAGAGTCAGAAGCTGTAAAGATGTCTTACACATTGGAACATGGAACGTACGAAGCATGAACCAAGGGAAGTTGGAGGTGGTCAAGAATGAAATGGAACGTGTACAACTTGATCTGTTGGGTGTCAGTGAACTGAAATGGACTGGCATGGGGCACTTTGCGTCAGATGATCACATGGTCTACTATGCTTGAAATGAAAGACAAAGAAGAAATGGTGTTGCATTTATAATAAAGAAGAAACTTGCAAGAACTGTAATGAAATACAATGCAGTCAGCGAACGCTTAATCTCTATTCGTCTACGAGGATTGCCTATCAACACAACTATAATTCAAGTATATGCCCCAACAACAGCTGCAGAAGAGAATGAAATTGAAGAGTTCTATGAACAAGTACAAGCTGAAATTGACAGAACATGCAAACAGGATATCCTGATAGTCATGGGTGACTGGAACGCAAAAGTTGGCAACAAAGAAGAAGGCAAAGTAGTTGGAAAATATGGACTTGGCAACAGAAATGAAGCTGGAGAAAGACTGATAGAATTCTGCAAGACCAATGATCTATTCATCTCAAACACCTTCTTCTAGCAACACAAGCGGCGACTGTACACATGGACTTCACCCAATGGATTGTATAAAAATCAAATTGACTACATCTGTGGAAGTCAATGATGGAAAAGCTCTGTAACGTCAACAAAGACAAAACCTGGAGCTGACTGTGGTACAGATCATCAACTACTAGTATGCAAACTCAAGCTAAAGTTGAAAAAGAGCAAACCGCTCATGAATGCAGCAAAATATGACCTTGAGAATATACCACTGGAATTTAAAGACTGCCTGCAAAATCGATTTGCTGCTTTAGATACAAATTTATTTATTTATTTAACATTTCTTATATACCGCACTATTAACATCAGCGCGGTTTACATGGAACAGAGCATATACATACAGGGTAACTGTAGTGTATTTTACAAGTAACAGGGGTTTAAGAACTTGGAAGAAACAGGGTAAACTATTTACAGTTATTCACAGTCGAAGTTCTCTGGATCTGTACATGGTGTGACTATTTCTCTTAGGAAAATCTATACTGGAAAGTAGCTTGAGAATAGGTAGTGCTTGAGGTTTTTCCTGAATTGTGTTAGGCTGGTTATGGCTCTCAATTCTGGTGGGAGGGCATTCCATGCTACTGGGGCATGAATGCTAAAGGCTCTTTTGGATGTTTCCTTAGTGCATCTGACTGTTTCTTTTGGGACAATTAAGGTATTTATTGCTGCTGATCTTCTGGTTCTATTGGGGGTCTGGGTGTGTAATAGATCAGTGATGGTTGAGGGTGTTTGATTGTTTAAGGCTTTGAAAGTGGTGATTATGATCTTATGTTGGATTCTGGCATTGGTCGGTAGCCAGTGGAGCCTTTTTAGGATTGGAGTTATGTGGTCTGCTTTTGATATTCCTTCAAGTACTCTGGCAGCAGTATTCATTGCCAATTGGAGAGGATTCAAAGTTGATTGTGGGAGACCGTATAGAATTGCATTTGCGAAATCGAGGTGTGGCATCACCAAGGCTTGGTAGATGGTTCTGAAATCTGTGGGTTCCAGTAGAGGTCGTAAGTGGCGTAGTGTACGTTTCTTGTGATATATTAGTTTTGTTGTATTTTTTATGTGAGTTTTCATATTGAGACGCTGGTCAAGGGTGATGCCTAAGTATCGTATAGTAGGTTTTACTGTCAATTCCTTGTCCTTTATCTTTAATGTAGCAGGGGGTGTGAAGTTTTGGTTCTTCGTGATAAACATAACATCGGTCTTACTGTGGTTGATTCGTAAGTTCTGGGGGAGGAGCCAATACTCTACTGCTTCAAAGCATCTCACTAGTGGTGTAAAATCAGGGTGGTTGATGGAGAATGGCATGTATAGGAGAATGTCGTCTGCGTAGGCTAAGCAGGTAACGTTAAAAGAATGGATGAGGTCACAGATAGGTTGCATGTATATGTTGAACATTAATGCTGAGAGTGAGGAGCCTTGCGGTACACCCTGATCTTGCAGAAATGGTTCTGATGTTGTTTCGCCAATCCTTACCTGTTGCCATCGGTTAGACAGGTATGATTTACACCAGTTCAGTGCGGAGTCATGTATTCCTTTTTCCTTAAGGCGATCGATAAGTATTTGATGACTTACTGAGTCGAACGCAGCGGAGATGTCCATGAATATAAGGATGACGCCTTGCCGGATATTATCTATTCCAGTGATTAATATATTGAAGGGAGTGATGAGGAGAGTCTCTACTCCATGAGATTCTCTAAAGCCATGTTGGGCCGGATCAAGCGGAGCTTCAGTGTCTATGTGTTACTGTATTTGGCGTTGGACCAATTTTTCAATTATTTTGGCTAACAATGGGATGCTGGATATTGGCCTGTACGATTCTACTCTTAGTGGGTCCAGTTTATTGTTCTTCAGTAATGGCCTAATGGAGGTCTGTTTCAGGCTCTGAGGAAAAATTCCGGATGCAAATGATTGTTCTAGGATTTTGTTTAGGAAGAAGCTTACTTCACATCGGAGCTCTCTTATCCATGCTGCTGGACATGGATCATTTGGTGCAGTGGTAGCGTTGATTGAGGCAATAGTGTTTTCAATATCCTTGGATGATATCGTGTCGAACCTGGTCAGTGTGGATGATTGTGGCAGCTTGGATATGCTAGTTGACCCAGTGGTGCAGGGGTTCTTGACTGTTTGCATCATTTTTGATTTTAGGTAGTTAGCGTAGTCTTGAGGGTGTATTATTTGTATATGTTGAGGGACTGGTTCCCTTGCCAGTGTTTTTACAATATTGAAGAGATCATGGTGTTTGTTTACTGATTGTTTTAGGAGATTTGTATGGAATTGTTTTCTTCTATCCGCTATTTCTTGATGATGCTTTCTTAGGTGCGAGTAGTAAGCTGAATAGGCTTCAGTAGAACGGGATCGGTGCCATCTCTTCTCGAGTCTGCGAAGATGGAGGAGAGATGCTCTTAGTTCGTTAGAATACCATGCCACATGGGTTCGATAATTGGACCTTTTTGTCATGTTCGGTAGATGAGAGCTGGATCTGAGGGTATTATCACAGGTGTTGATTAGGTCATCCAGTTCAGGTTTAGAGGTGTGTAGCATTGGGAGGATATTCTTAAGTACATCTTCTTTATCAAAGGAGCGGAACCTCCTAGCTGTTGGTTTGGAGGGGCTGATGTTAGAATTAAGAGTATTAAGGGAGTTGGATATTTGGAATATGATCAAGCTGTGGTCAGACCAGGGTACTGGTGTTATTGATAGTGCAAGATTGAGGTCTGCTTCCATGGTTGTTTGTGGGATGAAGATCAGGTCAAGTGTATTTCCCTTAACATGAGTAGGTTCTCTGACTATCTGGTTGTATCCAAGGTCATCAAGCGCCTCCAGAAATGCTGCGATTTGCATGTCTTGTAGGGAGGGGAGGTTAAAGTCTCCTAATATCCAACTCGATGTTCGTGGTTTTTCTGTGTTGCAGGCCAGGTCGACTATTGTCAACAGATCATCAGATGACAGAGCTCCGGAAGAGTTATGGAATGACATCAAGAAGGTTGTGTTGGAAGAAAGCGAGAAGTCTCTACAAAAGGTGAAAAAGCAAAAACGGCCAAAATGGATGACGGAAAAAACTCTGAAAATTGCACAGAAACGCAAAGAAGCTAAAGCCAGAGGAGAAAGAAAGACAATCGCAGAACTCAACAGAGATTTCCAACGTGCAGCAAGACAGGACAAGGAAAAGTACTACAATGACACTTGCAAGGAAATAGAAGCAGAAACTATTAGAGGAAGAACAAGATCGGCTTTCCTAAAGCTACGAGAGTTAAAGAAAAAGTTCCAGCCTCGAATTGGAATGTTACAAGATGCTCAAGGTTCTATGTTGAATGATGCTGAGAAGATCAAGAAAAGGTGGAAGGAATATACAGAGTTTTTATATGATAAAGATCAAGTGGACCAACAGCCGTTTCAACCTGTACCTTATGATCGGGAACCATTGGTGATGAAAGAAGAAGTTGAAGCAGCATTGAAAGCCTTATCAAAGAACAAAGCACCAGGCATTGATAGCATTCCCATAGAAGTATTACAGCAATCTGATGCAGCTGTTACCGTACTCACAAGGCTCTGCCAAGAAATATGGAAGACAACATCATGGCCAACTGACTGGAAAAAATCTGTGTTTATACCAATACTAAAGAAAGGTGATCCAACTGACTGTGGAAATTATCGCACAATCGCTCTGATCCCACATGCCAGCAAGATTCTACTGAAGATTATTCAAAAGAGACTACAACCATACCTGGAACAAGAACTACCTGAAGTGCAAGCAGGGTTCAGGAAAGGGAGAGGAACGAGAGACATCATTGCAGATGTGAGATGGATCCTTGAAAAGACTAAAGAATACCAAAAGGATATCTATTTGTGCTTTATCGACTATAGCAAGGCTTTTGACTGTGTAAACCATGAGAAACTCTGGACCACATTAAGAAGCATGGGTATACCAGAACACCTGATCGTTCTCTTGCGCAATCTGTACATTGATAAAGAAGCAACAGTTCGAACGGAACAAGGAGAAACAGAATGGTTTAAAATAAGCAAAGGTGTAAGACAAGGCTGCATACTTTCCCCCTACCTGTTTAATTTATATGCAGAACAAATCATCAGAGAAGCAGGATTGTATGAAAATAACAGAGGTGTGAAGATTGGTGGAAGACTCATCAACAACCTTCGCTATGCTGATGATACCACATTACTGGCTGAAAGTGAAGATGATCTGAAACATTTGCTTCTCACAATCAAAGAACATAGTCTCAAAATGGGCCTGCACCTTAATGTAAAGAAGACAAAGATCATGACAACTGGCATAATCAACAGGTTCATCGTTGAAGGAGACGAAATTGAAATTGTGAACAACTTTAACCTACTTGGATCAACTATCAATAAAGAAGCAGCAAGCAGTCAAGAAATCAGATGACGCATTGCTCTTGGCAGAATGGCTATGAAAGACCTAGATAAGATTCTCAAGAGCAGAGATGTCTCTCTCCATACAAAGATTCGACTTGTTCAAGCCATGGTATTTTCAATAACATCATATGGATGTGAAAGCTGGACAGTGAAAAAGACAGATAGGAAGAAAATTGATGCCTTTGAATTATGGTGCTGGCGGCGAATACTGTGTATACCATGGACTGCCCAAAGAGCAAACCAGTCGGTACTAGAGGAGATCAAACCTAAGCTTTCTTTAGAAGCTCAAATGACAAGACTTCGACTTTCATACTTTGGACACATCATGCGAAGAGAGAAATCATTAGAGAAAGACATTATGCTTGGCAAGATAGAAGGTCAATGCAAAAGAAGAAGGCCAGCAATGAGATGGATCGATACAATAACAGCAGCTACGGGTACCAGTCTGTCAACAATGAGCCGCCTGACTGAAGACCGAACACAATTTAGGATAGCTATCCAGAGGGTTGCCATGAGTCGACTCCGACTCAACGGCACTTAACTACATGGGTAATGTCGCGCCTCTTAGGCTAGGCTGTCACCTAGATACTGGAGACGTGAACTTTTATATGTTTCCCTCGATGATTGCCTATAATTGTAGTTGTGCGGTTGAAATGACTCAGCCGAGAAGGTTTATAGGCTCGCAGGATTTTTATTATTTTTTTCTTCAGCCAAATGAACTTCTTATTTATAGTTCAATATATCAAACATAAGTGTGGGTGTTTTTCCCAGAGTAATCAATAAAGTAAAGTGCTTCAATATTCAGCTTGCCAAACAAATCAACAGAAAGTATTTCTTCATACAAAAACAGCAGTGAAACTCTTGTGCAGAAAAGAAAAACCAGCTTCCAGCGTGGTTTTTAAAACAGGTACAATTTGCAGTTATTGTACAAACTCTATTGCAGACTGTTTCCTTCTTCTCACAATCAATTAGTTTCTCTATTTGCTGTATTGCAACTCTATACTTCTTAGCCAATAGTCCTTTAAACACACAGTCAGAGCTTAGAATCTCAGCAACCTCATTTGCATATTCTGCTCAGCCATGCTCTTCTTGAAAGCAGCTGCTAGGTTTTCAGAGTATCTAGAAACTGTCTAGCTTTCCTTATTTCTTATAAACTAGAGAGCAATCCATTTCTATGTCTGAGCTTGCTTCATTTATCACAGGGGCTCCTAAATCCATGCTATCCACGTCTGACTCTGTTAGAGAAGCATTGAATTCAATCTCAGACCTATAGTGCTTTAACCTCTCTAGGATTTTCAACACTCTGCTTAATGCAGACTCTTCTCTCTTCTGAGGAGTGCTTTTACCATTAGGAAGTTTCTTAACTTTCAGAAAATTAGTAGAGGATTTTAAACGGCTCACCTTAGTTTGTGGAAGTAAGCTTCTGGCAGCTTTTCTGCTGTAAGCTCTGTTTCCATATAAATTTCAGGAGAATGCTTTCTGCTACTCACATGGCTTGCAATTTCCCCTGGGTAAGCTTTCCCTCTAAATGGAGTTCTCCTTTCTCTCTTACAGGTCACTGGGCTAACTTCAATACCTCTGGCTGGCCTTGCCTTCCTCCAAGAGGTCTCTGGTGAAGTTTTCCTGACTCTCCGTGTTCCTTCCTTGGTTAGTGCTCTGGAGCTCTTAGGGCCTCCTCCCCTTCTGGGACCTTCTGCCCTATTCCAACCGGTTCCAGAATCAGAGCTAGGACTCCTCCTTTTCCTTCCTCTCTCAGTGAAAGTTTCACCTTCTCTGGCAGTCCGTCTCCCAATGTACTTCTTCTCCAGGCTCTCTAGGCCCTCTAGCCTCTTTAGCCTTCCTGGGTTCTCTAACCCTCCTCGGTTATCTCCAAGGCTCTCTAGGCCCTCTAGCCTCTTTAGCCTTTCAAAGCCTCCCTCCTGCCTTTCTCCAAGTTCCTGCCGTTTATATCTGTGATTTCCCTTTCTGCCTCCTAGCCAGTCCCCCATCTGTCCCTTGTGAGCAGGGCTGGTAACTATGGAGCTAGGGCGTGTCTCTTCACTACAAACTTTCTGCAGGGAGTTTTTTTCTGAACCAGGAGTTTTAACCCCTAAACTCCTGGATTTGGTTCCTTTCTTTGGGGAAAATGACTGATTTTTCCCTCTTTTCTTATGCTCTCTCTCGGCTGCGCCATCACAGATCCCCCCCCTTAAGATATTCTGGGCTGGCAGACAACTGTCGGCACAGCACGGAATCCTCAAAAAGGGGTCTTGATCTGACTGACAGTCATTCTGATCGGGTTTGATTTCAGCCAATCGGGCTAACACTACCCGGTCATGCCATGGGCGCAATACATTTATATGGAAAGTCTGCTGCCTTCCTTTCCTCGTCTCTACTACATAGGAGACTGGTCCCACCCATTTGACAACCCTAAACGGACCTTTCCATTTGGCCTCATACTTTGGGCTGGACCCCTCTATCATTACGACCACTTTTTCCCCGATTTCCAATCGACAGGGTCGGGCCCTCAGGTCATAACGTTCTTTCTGGCGATTCTGACTGGTGGTACTATACCCTTCAGCAAGCTGAGTGGTATGCTGTAAGCATCCTCTCAGCTCCTTTACCACCTGTTGCTTTGCTGCAGGTAACCTATATGACCTCTTGTGAATACCTTCCCCCGGAGGGGTTACCACTTCATGGCTTACCTCTTCCACCTCTTCTATAGGCGGAAACGCTACCCTTTCACAGATTAACTGTGCTATCCCATCCCCTGTATTTACTTTAAAATCAGTATGGGATGAATTGAGCAATAAAACCTTTATCGCCCCCCCCCAGAAATCAGGGTCTATTACGCCTGCCCCTACATCAACAGAGTTTTCTACGGCTAGCCCTAAGCGCGGAGCTACCCTCCCGTAACATCCAGGAGGAATCTCCACCTGAATACCTGTTTCCACTAGAGCTCTCCCTTGCTTGGGAATGATCCTATCCTCCACACTGTATAGATCATACCCTGCAGCCTGTTCGGTCGCTCGCTTAGGTATTCTGGCGCTCGGGGTAGTCCTACAGACTCTCAAAATAAACGTGGGTTTATTTTCTGAGGTCTCTTTTTGGGCTATTCTTCTTTCTGGTTTCTTTCCAAACAATAGCGCTAGTATAGGGTTAACTTTGGCCTGGGTCCTACTAGAGGAGACAGGTAACTTGTTCTTCTCCTTACTGCCTAAGGGTACTTCCTCCTTATTGGGCATAGAGTGTTTTTCTAACCCTTCAGTTTCTGCTGGTGTTAGACTAGTTTCGTTAGCCGTTTCTCTTTGTAAACCTTTTTCCAGGCCATGCCTGAACTGCGGCCAGTCTTTCCCAAGTACTAGGGGGTGAGGGAGGTTAGGGACTATAGCGACTACCATTTCTCGCTCTAAACCTAAGCCCTTCACTTTCACCTTGGTCAAGGGGTATGCTGATTTGGCACCATGCACGCATCTTATCTTAATAGAATGCTCAGCTTGGGTTGGGGCCTGACCACTACATGCTTGTATATCAGTCCACAGCTTAGCTGATATCATGGACTGCTCCGCATCGGAGTCTAAAAGAGCTTCTGTGGGAATGCCTTCGACCTCCACAGTCAGCAGGAATCCCTCCCCATCGTCCTTGCAACGGGTGGATACCAGCGCTTTCCTGGCCTTGCAATTCCGACTAAAGTGTCCCCCTTCCCCACAAGTAAAACATTTACTCTGAGCATACCTAAATGTTTTCCTGGGCTTTACTCCTAGGATTTCCCCTGATAAAGAGTTCCCTATCTTTTCTGAACCTCCATGCTCAGGACTTTTTCCAAGACCCACCTTCACCTGGCTGACCACCCTGGCCTCAAGAAAACGCTCCGCCAGTGAGGTTGCTTCTCTGGTGGTCTTGCAGTCCGGGAGGATCAGGAAAGATTTTAATTCATTAGGAACAGCTTCTACAAATTGCTCCAACATTATGCAATCCAGGAGAGCATCAATAGATTTACCTTGTGGTTCTAACCACTTCCAGACTAGGTTTTGTATGCGTTGGCATAAAGCTCGTGGCGTTTCTCCTGATTTTAACTTACATGCTCTCAACTGGCATCTATAAACCATTGGGTTAAGCCCCATTCTATCCCTAATGGCCTTCTTAACTTCAACATAAGAGGAGGCTAGATCATTGGGCATCGCCCGATAGGCAGCCAAAGCTTCACCCATGAGTGAGGCTGCGAGGCGGACTGCCCATTGGTCTTTGGGCCAACCGCTTAGTTGAGCCACTCTCTCAAACACTTCCAAGTAATCATCCACATTATCATCCTTGGTTAGAGGGCTAAAAGAAAAAATACCCTTCCCAGGTAGTCCCAGTCCCCGTGAGGCTCCTAAGGAACCAGTCATATTCCTCAGGGCGTCAGAGGTCTTCTTTTGCTCGCCTAACCAGTCCGTCATCATGGATAGGACCGGTTGCTGCTGGTCTCTCATCATGCTGGCTATCTGCTCCTGCGCTCTAGCGACCTCTTCCTGCTGCTCCCTGAAGCGGTCTGCCACCCAGCCGATCAGATTGGGCTGCTCCATCCTCCCGGTGATGCTGTAGAGAAAAACAAACACACACCAAGTGCAGCTCTTCCACACACAGGTTGTTTCCTAATATTTATGAGGACTACAGTATCCCACCATGGCAGGCAATCCTACAATAACCCAGTTTATCTACGGGTTACCTGCCAAAGGGATTGACTCAGGCTCAGCAAGGTAGGCACCCTCTGGAAACACTGCTCCGGTACTTCCTTCCACTGGAGGTCTGGTCCCAGGGTTGCTGTAGTTCCTCCTTGGATTCTCTGGACTCCTTCCACGCCCTCCTTACGTCCGGATATAGGCTTGAAGAAAAAAATCCAATAACTACGCCAATGTCGCGCCATACTGGAGACGTGAACTTTTATATGTTTCTCTCGATGATTGCCTATAATTGTAGTTGTGCAGTTGAAATGACTCAGCCGAGAAGGTTTATAGGCTCGTAGGATTTTTATTATTTTTTTCTTCAGCCAAATGAACTTCTTATTTATAGTTCAATATATCAAACATAAGTGTGGGTGTTTTTCCCAGAGTAATCAATAAAGTAAAGTGCTTCAATATTCAGCTTGCCAAACAAATCAACAGAAAGTATTTCTTCATACAAAAACAGCAGTGAAACTCTTGTGCAGAAAAAAAAAACAGCTTCCAGCGTGGTTTTTAAAACAGGTACAATTTGCAATTCTCCAGTATTGTACAAACTCTATTGCAGACTGTTTCCTTCTTCTCACAATCAATTAGTTTCTCTATTTCCTGTATTGCAACTCTATACTTCTTAGCCAATAGTCCTTTAAACACACAGTCAGAGCTTAGAATCTCAGCAACCTCATTTGCATATTCTGCTCAGCCATGCTCTTCTTGAAAGCAGCTGCTAGGTTTTCAGAGTATCTAGAAACCGTCTAGCTTTCCTTATTTCTTATAAACTAGAGAGCAATCCATTTCTATGTCTGAGCTTGCTTCATTTATCACAGGGGCTCCTAAATCCATGCTTTCCACGTCTGACTCTGTTAGAGAAGCATTGGATTCAATCTCAGACATATAGTGCTTTAACCTCTCTAGAATTTTCAACACTCTGCTTAATGCAGACTCTTCTCTCTTCTGAGGAGTGCTTTTACCATTAGGAGGTTTCTTAACTTTCAGAAAATTAGTAGAGGATTTTAAACGGCTCACCTTAGTTTGTGGAAGTAAGCTTCTGGCAGGCTTTTCTGCTGTAAGCTCTGTTTCCATATAAATTTCAGGAGAATGCTTTCTGCTACTCACATGGCTTGCAATTTCCCCTGGGTAAGCTTTCCCTCTAAACAGAGTTCTCCTGTCTCTCTTACAGGTCACTGGGCTAACTTCAATACCTCTGGCTGGCCTTGCCTTCCTCCAAGAGGTCTCTGGTGAAGTTTTTCTGACTCTCTGTGTTCCTTCCTTGGTTAGTGCTCTGGAGCTCCTAGGGCCTCCTCCCCTTCTGGGACCTTCTGCCCTATTCCAACCGGTTCCAGAATCAGAGCTAGGACTCCTCCTTGTCCTTCCTCTCTCAGTGAAAGTTTCACCTTCTCTGGCAGTCCGTCTCGCAATGCACTCCCTCTCTAGGCCCTCTAGCCTCTTTAGCCTTCCTGGGTTCTCTAACCCTCCTCGGTTCTCTCCAAGGCTCTCTAGGCCCTCTAGCCTCTTTAGCCTTTCAAAGCCTCCTTCCTGCCTTTCTCCAAGTTCCTGCCGTTTATATCTGTGATTTCCCTTTCTGCCTCCTAGCCACTCCCCCAGCTGTCCCTCGTGAGCAGGGCTGGTAACTATGGAGCTAGGGCGTATCTCTTCACTACAAACTTTCTGCAGGGAGCTTTTTCTGAACCAGGAGTTTTAACCCCTAAACTCCTGGATTTGGTTCCTTTCTTTGGGGAAAATGACTGATTTTTCCCTCTTTTCTTATGCTCTCTCTCGGCTACGCCATCACAGTAAATGTAGATCGGTTGTTTGCTCCATCAAAAAGTAGAAAGACTAGAGGACGTGCAATGAAGCTACAATGTAACCCATTTAAGACTAATTAAGTGAAAATATTTTTTCACGCAGCGCATAATCAAACTCTGGAATTTGCTCCCGGAGGATGTAGTAAAAGCTGTTAGTGTAGCTGGGTTTAAAAAAGGTTTGGACAAGTTTTTGGAGGAATAGTCCATAAACCATTATTAAAAAGGGACCCAGGATATCAGTGCTTGACCCAATACAAGCACTGTGGAACCTGTGTCTTTTGGGGAAACTGCTAGGTACTTGTGACCTAGATTGGCCACTATTGGAAACCGGATACTGGGCTTGATAGACCTTGGTCTGACCCATTATGGCTTATCTTATGTTCTTATTTTCTGATGTTCTTAAATATCCAAGGAACATGCATGAAGTATAGGATATATAATTTGTGGGCATAACCTCGTGCCCCGTCCAAACCATGCATCTACTTGATTTTATAAAATAGGCATGAAATACAGGTTTATTTATTGGTAGTATTTTACTCAGGCCTTTCCAATAATAGCTCAAGTCAAGTTACATTCAGGTACCTAAGGCAATGGGGGGTTAAGTGACTTGCTCAAGACCACAAGGAGTATCAGTGGGATTTTAACCCTGGTCTTTCTGGTCCCTAACCACTAAGCTATCCCTCCATACATAAAAAACATGAATTAATGACATGGGAATTTATAAAATTACCATCATTATGCGTACATTTACACCTGCTAATTTCTTCTGTGACCTTTGTAATCATGAGTATGCACAAACCTTTCAAAATTTAACACGTGTGGAAATAGAACTTTTTGTGAGGAATTTTCTTTTTATTTCATCCAAGAATCAGATTAAAAATTATCCTCTGAGAGCTTTTGAAATATTGATCATTTATAACAGTAAGTTAGAGGGTAATTTTATAACAGGCTGCCTATTGTGAAGGGCAAATAGACATCTCTGTGAGTTTATAAAGTTCTCCCACAAAAACTGCAGAATTTACAACTATAACAAAGTCAATAAGGCCTTTAATTATATAAATAATAAGAACTCTGGACCACCTTAAGAAGCATGGGTATACCTGAACTCCTGATAGCTCCAATACACAACCTTTATATTGATCAAGAAGCAACAGTTCAGACGGAACAAGGAGAAACAGAATTGTTTGAAATCAGCAAAGGTGTATGACAAGACTGCATACTTCCCCCCTACCTCTTTAATTTATATACAGAACAAATCATCAGAGAAGCAGAGCTGTATGAAGACAACCGAGGTATGAAGATTGGTGGAAGACTCAGCATCAACCTTTGCTATGCAGATGATACCACAATACTGGCTGAAAGTGAAGATGATCTGAAACATTTGCTTCTCAAGATCAAGGAACGTATGGCCCGATTTTCGAAGCCCTAGGCTTGTGCTACATGTATAAAAGCCAGCCTTACCCATGTAAAACCACCATAACTGTGTAAACCAGATATTTAACAAGGTGGCTTGAATCGGAGAGGTCCATCTGCCCGCACAGTGCCAAGCACTGAGGCCTGGGGACGGAACAGGGGGCGTGTCACCCTGAAGTCCGCATAAAGTGGATTTCTGAAAGCTGTGGGCGCCAACATTGGACGTCAGTAACCATGTAAGCCTAAGTGACATTTCCTGGCACATATGACTGCTGATGGTAGGAGGTGAACCAATGTAGTGGCGTTACAGTGTATAGTAGAGCGAGGTGAGTGTGTGCAGGCCTGTACCCAAACTATGCAGAGATAAAGCATTGTTGGACCTGCAGAGAAGCCATGTGGGCCATACACATGGTGTTCCAGAGGTGGAGATGCGCCCACCATGCCCGGGCATAGCAGAGGATGTGGCAGGCAATGCGTACCCATCAGCAGGCTGTAACCCTGCACCCGAGATGCAGATACCATGCCACACATGTACACAGGCCCAGGGTGAGCTGCCTGCAATTGACAGAGGAGGAGGTCTACCAGAGATAAAGACTGGATGGGGCAACGATAACTGAGTTGTGCAGCATACTCAGTGTGGGCCTGGAATCCTCCACTTCCAGAAGCCAGGCCCTGCCAGTGGCTATGATGGTGACCACTGCCCTGGGATATCTGGCAACTGGCAGCTTCCAGCATGTGATAGGGATGACTGTCAGAATCACACAATCCACTGCCAACCACTGCATAAGTTCCTTCATCAGGGCCCTGCTGCAGAGGATGTGCCACCTCATAGCCTTCGCCCGTCACAGCAGATGCGGCAAGAGACCATATAGGCATTCTACAATGTCGCTGGATACCCATCGGTGCTTGGAAGTATAGACTGCACCCACATAGCACTGTGGGCACTACGGCTGGAGCAGAGGCCATATCGGAATCGGCATAGTTAGACATCAATGAACATGCAGGTCATGTGGATGGCAATGTGGCTTTACTGATGTGTGTGCCCGCTGCCCAGGGTCCTGCCACAATCCAGCCTGGGACAGGCAGCAGCCAGGGGTCAGCTTGGAGATGCTTGGCTCCTAGTTGAGTGTACACATGTGTGAGCCTCAGGACAAGCCCAGAACAAACAGTTGCTGTAGTATGATGCTATATGTCTCACCGCTGCTCGAAATTGAACATGGCCAAAACTGAGCTTCTTATTTTTCCCCCTAAAACCTCCTCTCCTCTTCCTCGTCTCTGTGGATAACTCTCTACTCTTCCCTGTTTCCTTGGCTTGCAACCTTGGGGTTGCCTTTGACTCCTCATCTCTTCTTCTCCACACACATCCATCTGATAGCTAAGACCTGCCGTTTCTTTCTCTATAACATTAACAAAATCCGCCCATTCCTTTCTGAACATGCTACTAAGACACTTATCCACTCCTTAATCACTTTTCGTCTTGACTACTGTAACCTGCTCCTTGCTGGTCTCCCTTTGAATCATCTTTCTCCCCTTCAATCTGTTCAGCACTCTGCTGCACAGCTAATCTTCCGTCAGTCTCATCATGCCCATATTACCCCTCTTCTCAAGTCACTTCATTGGCTCCCTATCCATTTCCACATCCAGTTCAAACTTCTCCTGCTAGCCTATAAGTGCATTCACTCTGCAGCTCCACACTACCTTTCTTCTCTTATCTCTCCTTACACCCCTCCCGCAGGAACTCTGCTCTTCTGGCAAACAGCTTCAATCTGTGCCCTTCTCTTCTACTGCTAACTCCAGACTTCGCTCCTTTCACCTTGCTGCACCTTACGCCTGGAACAAGTTACCTGTGTCTGTACACCAGGCGCCTTCTCTGACCCTTTTCAAATTCAGGCTGAAAACTCACCTCTTCACTGCTGCTTTTGGATCTTGACTTATCTGATCTCCTTGTTTCTTTACCATCCCCCCTAGTTTTATCCCTGTCTACACCTTCTGTGTTGTCTGTCTTGACTAGAATGTAAACTCTGATGAGCAGGGATTATCTCTTACATGTCTGTGCAGTGCTGTATACGTCTTGTAGCACTATACAAATGCTCAGTAGTAGTAGTATATGTAATGCAAACAGGTGGGGATATATGTGTTACATATGTATTGCAACACACAATGTCCACAGCATGCACATGCGCTGCTGTTCCGCAGATCCATGCATACAGCGGACCATCTTGCACATTGTGGAGACAACCAAGGGAAGCCCCATGGCCAATAGCAGGCAACATGCACTAACATGTGGCATGATGAGAAGCATGGGCTAGTGCCATGTAGTGCAGCCACATGGCAGCAGAATTTGTAGGGCACATCCATGTCTGCCCCCATCCTTGCTAGCAGATCCCTCAACCACATATTCATGCCATGCCCATGTTAGTGACATGGGTTGCCAGGTTGGCTCCAAGGAAGCAATACAGTATAGGAGGTCCACTAAAGAAGAGCGGGACCTAGGCGTGGTTGTGTCTGATGATCTTAAAGTAGCTAAACAGGTAGAAAAGGTGACGGCAAAAGCTAGAAGGATGCTTGGGTGCATACGGAGAGGAATGGCTAGCAGAAAAAAGGAGGTGATAATGCCTCTGTATAAGTCTTTGGTGTAACCTCATTTGGAGTATGGTGTGCAATTCTGGAGACCGCACCTTCAAAAGGATGTGAACAGGATGGAGTCGGTGCAGAGGGTTGCTACTAAAATGATTAATGGGCTTCATTATAAAGCATATGAGTACAGACTTAAGGATCTTAATATGTACACCTTAGAGGAAAGGCGGGATAGAGGTGAATATGATTGAGATGTTTAAATACTTCTGTGGCATAAATGTTCAGGGAGAGAGCCTCTTTCAATTGAAAGCAAGTTCTGCTACGAGGGGACATGGGATGAGGGTGAAGGGAGATAGATTCAGGAGTGATATGCGGAAATATTTCTTTACGGAAAGAGTAGTGGATCCATGGAATAGTCTCCCAGTGGAGGTGGTAGAGATGAGGACAGTAACTGAATTCAAAAAAGCATGGGACCAACACAGAGGATCTCTAAAGGTAAAAAGTGGACTGTTGTAGTTGTTGTTATGGAAGGACAGACTAGACAGGCCATGTGGTCTTTTTCTGTCATCATGTTTCCATGTTTCTATTTTTCTTTGTTTCTATAGGGTGCCTCCAAGCCTACAATGGAACTGGATGGGGGATCCCTGGTCCACACTGTTCCCAACCCACGCAAAACCCAAGGACCGACAGACAGACAAGCATGCTCTGGGTGGATGAAACCATGGTGGGGACACATACATGGCTGTCACAGTGCCACCCATGCCATGGAGCAACCCCTACTCACACTCCTGTGTGCCTGGGGTGGAGCTGTCAAAGCCCATAGCTCCTGAGATGGAGACCTCCTCCACAAACTGCAGTAACTGTTCCTCCAGAGAGGTGAACCAAGGAAACAAGAGAAGGTGGCCTTCCACAGAAAATAAATTAAAAGTACAGCGGAGGGCAGAAACCACGGCGACCCAGACAATGAATAATCAAACCAACTTTATTGAAGACCCAACTTTGGTTATTGGTTGAGCTGTTCAAAGTGAGGGAGCTGTAGAGGAAGGGGTTTATCTCACCAAGGCAGCATAAACCCCTGATGAAGGCCTCTGGTCAAAACTTATAAAGTTGGGTCTTCAATAAAGTTGGTTTGATTATTCATCGTCTGGATGGCCGTGGTTTCTGCCCTCCAGAGGGGTGAGCCTGCACTGCTATGCAGGTGGCAGCCTGCTGTTGCTGGCCCATTTCTCTTTCGTAGCCTGCTGTACCATCTGCCACTTCTTCTTAATATCCTCCACATCCCTGTTGTGGTGGTGGATGGCATTATCCTTCCTGACAATGTTTCGCCATGCTGTCAGCTGTGAGCTAGCATCCTCTGCTGCAAAGAGGGCAGTGTGCTACTGCATGATGAGCCCCAGGGCCATAGCAGTCTCAGAGGGGGTAAAGTTTGCCTTCTGGGTTGGCTTTGCCCCTTTCGGCGCTGTGTCTGCCATTGTGTAGCTCAGGAGCTATGGCAGTATTAGGCTACCTGTATAGGCCCTTTAACACTTATGCCATGCAGTCATGCCACGCCCTATCCAAAAACATATCTGGTACCTGCATAGGTTCCTGAGCAACGATGGTATGAAAAACTTTGTGACAGCTAGCTACTGTAGGATGCCATAGCTGCATACCATGGCATGATGGCAACATATGTGTGCATGGATGCCCAGGCGGTAATACCCGGGTAGGACAGATAGTACAGTATGTGGCATTGCTCTGACCCTATGCCTCCAGGGGGCAGGGGCGCTCTGCATGTGGGGCGCCACTGTGCCACACCCATGCTGACTGCCACCTGTTCTGTGCAGGTATGGCACAGGTGCACTATCCATGCTGGGCAACAGCTACAGCCTCCCTGCATGGGTATGGCACAAAGATACTACGCATGCAGAGCTGAGGCCGCCACCTTCTGCACGTGCAGTGACTCTATGCCATACCCGTGCATATGGACATGACCCACAGGGTACACACCCCTTGCCCATAACTCTCGGAACACCAGCCACAGTACCCTACACCACTTGCACAGACACACCGCCCTGCCCCCACAAAACTGATGACATCCTGTGAGTTCAACATATGAACAGTGCATTTGACAACTGGTCACACATATAACAATGGCAGCAATAGCAGTACAAAACGACAGAGGTCCACACAGCAATGGGGACATTGTGCACCCATGTCCATGGCCATGCAGTCTTCCCCAGTATGGCCCAACACAGGGCAATTCCTGGTATAGGGATGGCCTACGGTGCAGGGGGCCCTGCTTGAGCCCTGTCACTGCATCAGTGAGAACATCCAGGTGCATGCCAATGGTCAGTGCTGCAGCCTGCACATCCTCCCTGAGGAGCCACATCTCTGCCACACCTCTGCCACCAGGGCAGCCAGGGCCCAGTACCTGATGGATGAATGGGTGGTGGCACAGAGTGGCCTGGTGCAGCATAGCCATGGCATGCCCATGGGTGCTGGGGTGGCTGTAGGGGCCCATGGCTGCATAATGTGGACCATGACTCTGCTGCACATTGCACATGGTCCATGCTAAGCCATGCAGTGGGCATATGGCCCCCTGGTAGGGACATGGGTGGGCATGGCTGTGGGTTGCAGGGCACAGCTGGGGGGTGAAGCTTCCCCTCTGGCCCCCCTGCCGGGTGCCTTCTGGCTTGCATTGCACTGCACTGCCATACCTGGAGCACTTGGAGAGTTGTGCCTGCATCCCCCCTGCTTCCCCCTCTGGGCCTTCCTCTGCTCCGGCTGCAGGGGACAGGTCTAGTCCCACTGCCACCTCTTCCCTCTCTGACTCCCTGCCATGCCCCTGACCCTCTCATCCCTCCTCCTCCTCAGACACCCCATCCCACCATTTCACCATGGCCCCCTCACTGCCCTCCCCCTTCATGGTGATGTCCTCCAATGCAGTGTTACTGGACTCCTCCTCCCCATCACTGCTGGAGGTACTGCTGGGCACTGTACCTCAGGATGGCTGTGCTGATGCTGGGTCACTGCTCCTAGGTGAGGGCCATGGTGGGCAGCATTGGGGCCTCCCGGGAACTGACTGTTGGGGAAGAGGGAGGGGGGATTAAAGGTCCACACAGGTGTGGTCCTGGGGTGGGACTGGCACAACTCCAGGGGCCCACACAAGCATTGCGCAACCTATCATTTGTCCATGGGGGTGTGTCTCCCCACAGTGCACACTGCACACCCACCCGTTTGCCCACCTCCAGCCAGCTCTGTTCTCCCCCTGACATGCCCAGCTGTGGATTGCTTGCCTTCTCCCAGGTGATGGACACCCACAGGGGGCAGTGTGGGTAGGTGAGCAATGTGGATCTGTGGCCACCACTGATTCATGGCATATCCTGGCCATTTGTGCGCACACCTGCATGCATTGGGTGCCAGCTGGTGCACAAACAGGATAATGGTGCCAAGGGATGGCACGGCTTCCCCAAGCACATTCCTTTCATTGCGTTTGGGGGATCCATCACCAAATGGTCTGTCTGCATCTGTCCAGCAGCCATGATTGCCACTACCTGCATCTGCTGGGCTCCACTGTGTATCCCACTGACCTTCCTCAGCTGCCAGCATCTTCCTGATTCACTGCAGCTAGTTCAGTTGCCTGCAGCACAGTGTCTGATAGTGGCACTTTAGGGCCTCCAGAGTGTGCGTTGCATGCAATATTCATTGTGGGAGAGAGGGGGAGGGGATGCCTCAGCTTGGTGGCTTGCCCATCCTGGAGGCAGGGGCATACCCAGAGGTAGCAGGTGTGGGGTACATGTGATGGTACACCTCTGGCATCTGCCACCAGTTTTCTACTCACCGCTTCCCTGGATCTTAGACACGTGCCCCGTGCCATCACCAACAGTGCCATCTGGGCCACTTATTCACCTATTTCATCCCTCTGGTCCCTTCAACCACCTCTGCAGTCCTACCTCCTTCCCTTGCTCCCATCTGTTGCACTCAGGCCTGCCCTTACACCATGGTATATGGTTGTGGACCATGAGTGGCCTCAGCTGTGGGCACATGTCATGACTGTGGGCATCAACTGCTTCAGGGGCCACATCACTGTATACATTGTTAGGTGCCATGCAGGACAGGGTATCGTGGTTTGTGCATGCTCGCCATTACACATTCATCTGGTTTGGTGGCATCACATATTTGACATACTACCACAGCCGGACAGAGGGTGGCCAGCAGTGATGGACACATCATGCGAAGAGAGAGCTCATTAGAAAAAGACATCATGCTTGGCAAGTTTGAAGGTCAATGTAAAATGGGAAGGTCAGCAATGCGATGGATCAATAACAGCAGCTATGATGCCACTCTATGAACAATTAGCTGCCTGACAGAAGACTGAACACAGTTTAGGACAACTATCCACAGGGTCGCCTGAGTTGACATCGACAGCCGGTGATGATGACGACACCACCACCACTACTACTTGAAAACAGATATAAATGTATGTGTGTAAAGAACAGCTCATCCTCCATTCTACCTAAACTCTGTTTCCTAACACGCTAACACTAGAGTTGTGTGTGCTCTAGCCAAACATAACTGTATGTGTAAGGGACCTTCATAAGCAGTATTTTACATGCATGTACACTTGCAATGGTCTATACAAAGTTACCTTCCTGAAGGGGTTTTCCCCACACTGCTTGTAGGGACTGCAGATAAAGTATGGAGTAAAATATATATTCTTTTTGAAAATCTCACTGCAGGCTGGAGTCACTGTGCTGAGTGAATTCAGTCCTGCATGTCTTTTACCAGACCGGCCCTACTCCTGCCCCTGGAACTGTCCCTTTTCCCTGCACAAGAGAGGGTAATTTTAAAAGGTTTTTTCCATAGATAAAACCCTATTTACCTGTGAAAATCCCTTGAAAATTACCCTTTCATGTTTAGTAGCCCAGACAAGGGACTTTAAGCTTGTTTTCAAAGTCTTGATGAAGCCTTCATTATGTCAGCGATAGCCAGAGAGGGCGAGCAGAAGACTGGAGTTGTGCTTTCAGCCTGCTGGAGAGAAATATATAATTTTCTGCTTGACTTGTTAATGTAAGTCAGTCAAAATTAAAGATCACATGACTTCTTTAACAGCATACGGAATAGCTGTTTAATTCTTTTCTCGTTAACATCCCCAGGGAAATAGTCCTCCTTCCTGTCATTGCAGTCAGGGAAACGGGAAACCACTGAGAAACTATACAGCTCTTTTCTTTATGAAATGTAAGTTAGCCACAAGTCCAATATGGTAGCCCACTAAAATCAGAAGCAAGAGGAAGATTGTGTGCACTTTACCTTCCTGGCTCTACATTTCTGCTTTGCTCTTCTGTTGTTCATTTTTTTTCAAAGCCTGTTTTGTGGTTAAAATTAATAGCTTGTAACAAAAAAAAATATCTGAGCTCCTTATTTTATAAATATGATAAATCCCCTCCTTGCTTTGAGCATTTCTGATGTTCCTTTTCTGAGTATTGAAGGCCAAGACTTTCATGCTGAAAGTATTAGATACCAGCATCTTTCTGTAATTCCGCCTTGCCAGAGGGTCCCATGTCACAGCTGGGATGTTTCAGTGCATGTCAGGCTCCCTCTGCATTTATGAAAACATGATAAATCATCCCACTGGGGCCATACTATGTCAATTAAATTCAGAAAACAGTGGTTTGAGGAGAATAAGTATGTTTCTACCAAATGTGCTGTTATCCGAATGTAATTAGTGCCTGCTGACCTGTAGGACTGATTCAGGGGGCTCCATTTAAATCTAGCATGTCCTGAATGCACTGAACTACTCTGATTAGGACTTGGAAACTCTCGGGCATATCTCATATACAAGGCATGTGGAACCATTCGCTACTTTAAGAATGAGGAAGAATTGCAGAAGAGATCAAAGCGGTCTCTAAATAGCACAAGCAAGATCATCTATGGCTAATTATTTTTTTATTCAATTTCACAGATACAATTAAGTAGCGAAAGAAGAGAAACTGCACAGGGACTCGTACACAAGACCAAAAGCAACATCAAATAATAATGTCCACAATTTTTACCCCTGTATACTGTAGCCCAGCACTAAGAAACCACAATGGTGGGTCTAGAAATCAAATTTAGCAATAATTTCCAAGGAAACAAAATAAACTCAAGATGGCAACCAGATCTCTAAAATACAATAACTCCATAAACCCTCAGCTTGGGTTATACAAAAAGGCAAAAGAAAAGCAAGTTATCAAGAAACAGTCTTACCATCAAGAAAGGCAGTGAACTGTGTAGGATTAAAGAAAGTAAAGGTGTTCCCCTGATACCGTACAACACTTACAGAGGAAACTCAACAAAAAGGACCCCCCCCCCCCATCGCAAGTACTCTAGGTCACAAAATGAGAAAACTTTTCCTCTGTCCCTGAGTGGCCCTAGCAATATCAGGGAACATCTGAACTCTTTGCCCACAAAGGGTAACATCTTGCAAATGGAAATACAACTTAAATAACAGATTTATCTGCTTCTGAGCACAACCAAGCAATCAAAGTATCCCTAGTAGTGATATTATCCATAGAGGACTCCAGGAAATTGGACGGATCCAAATCGTGCATAGATACTAATGAGTCTAAGCCAACCTCTTCATCAGACTCGACCTTCTTCCTAGGTGGCAGATAATATAGCTGGCTAAGGGGAATTTCATCAGGATTCATGATCTTTAAAATATCCGTCAAATATATTTTCCACAGTTCCTTAGGAGACAATAGCCTGATCTTACGGAAGTTCAATAGCTGGATATTTTTGGCCCTGTTAACATTCTCCATCGACTCTATTTTATAGTGCAGAGACAAAGTGTCTTTAATAAAACTTCTCATAGCTGACTGCACAGAAGTCGACTTAGTCTTAATACTCAACTCAACTCGCTTGTACAGTACATTAAAGCCTTCCTCATATTCTTCCATCTTAGTGACCACTTGCCATGAAAATGTCAAAACCTGTGAAATATTAGTACTCACTGAGGCCTCGATTCACTGCAAAACACCCCAGACATCTTCCAGCCCTATCTTCTTGGGCTGCATATCCACCACACTAACAAGGACACTATTAGGCAATGGCTTGGGTAGCGGGACCAAGAATTTCTAAGAAACTCCCAATGCCAAAGTCACCGCACTGGGACTCTCACTCTGATGCAGAGAGTGAACTGCCTCCACCTCGGCAGTCACTCCTCTCACCTCCTCACATGGCCCAGGAGTATACTCTCTGTATATATGTAAATACAAAGTTGACACATAAGTTTGTTTGTACATGTTCCTTGTAAATAGTTAATACCACTGTTCCATGTAAAAGTTGTTTAACTGTTAACTGTAAACCGCCCTTGATCTCTGGAAGGGGAGGTGTAGAAGAAATATATAAATAAATAAATAAAATACTGCAATTGAGGCTCCATGCCCTCATTCAATTGCAGAGACCCTTGAGCTGCCAGAGAACCATCAGGTGCAGCTCCAGGTTGTGGTGGGGGTGATGGCCTGCCCGGGCTTAGGGAAACCTCCAGCTCTTCCAGAGGACGCTCCAACTCCGGATCCTCCAACAATAATGAAGATGCCGCAGACACCACATGGTAGTCAATAGGCCTCTAACAATCGCCTGCTGCTGCTGTTGGTCCTTCTTGCCTTCCCCCTTTCTTTTTGGAGCCATAGAGAAACAAAGTACCAGGTAACAAGATTTAGATCAGGAGAGAATCTCGGCATGTGTTCATTCTGGTCGCCATCTTGGAACCCCATAATCTCTATGGCTAATTATCAGATTGATTGAGTAAAAGGTACTTAAGTTGTATCAAATTGAGGTCGACACATTTTTTTTCCTGGTCAGTGGCTATTTTTCAGGCTATTGAACTCCACGTGCAAATGAGGTCTTGGCATTCACTGCCACAGGCAATGGGGGTCATTTTAGAGGCTCTATTTGATTTGCACGTCTGAAAACATGCATTGAGATGTGCTGATCATATCCATGTTTTAAGAGCCATTTTAGAAAGGTCTGATTTTACATGTGTCCAGAGCGATCATGTCTGTGTTGCATGGATGGATCATGTCTATGTTGACCTTAGGAGATGGATGCAATTGGCACATCTGACTGGGTGTTTCTGGTTGAACAAATCAAACAGATCTTCTAAAATGACCCCTATGAATGCCAGGAGCTCATCTGCACGTGGAATTCAGTAGTATGGAAAAGAGCAGAGGTGTGTTTGGGGCAGTCTGTAAAGATCCATGAGCCTGATTTTCATTTGGGCAGTGCTATGTGCCATGTCAGTGGATTTTTAGTGCCGGGGTCATATGCGGCCCTGGCATTGAAAATCTGGTTCTCACCGCACAACCTGGAAGCCGCAGGAGATGGCCTATCTTTAAGGCGCAGAGGGCTAAGCGGGTAGCATTGAACATCTCTGCTACCCTTTTAGTCCTGTCCTCCGCCCCTGCTCCACCCCAGAACGCCCCCAACATGCCCCAATGTTCTACCGCATAGCATCTGGGCGCATTAGGGACTTATCTGGGATTTTCCAAAGGGCATTTACACGGGTAACTAGGGCAGTTCCCCATGTAAACACTTCAGAAATGCCGCCCCACATGTATATCCGAGAACAGTGCTGTACTTTTATGACCCCTATACTTGCTCCCGGCCATGAACAGGCATTTGGTAAGTGCTCATTACAGCCAGCAAGCAACAATAGGGAGAAGAGGGGAATGTCCTCTGACTATCCCCAATCATTTTTACTCCTGCAGAGCGGCATACAGGTAAATACTGAGGCCTTTTGTGGCAGTCCAGGACATCTATGTGGCGACAGATACACCTGCATCTCAAGTACATGTTTCTAAAATCATCTGTTTTCCTGCACGTGTCCGGGGCTTTATTTTACACATATCCATTCTCCTCTATGTTGGCGGAGACATTTATTTTTTGTGGCTCAGAGAGATCAATTTTAGAACACATTAAACGTGCCCCCTTTCTCTGCTGCCCCTCCCATGGACTTTGGACCTCCCATTAGAAAAGTGCTCGTTATAGCCAGCAAGCAACAGTAAGGAGATGAGTGGAATGTCTTTGACATCCCAGAAGGCACTTAAGCGGCCTTTCTAAAATTCCACTTCATACGTCAGCTCTATTCAGCAGTTATTCGTACTCCAAGTGGTTTAATTTAGGACTGCATTTTTGATGGCCTAAATTAAATCACTTAGCTATATGGATAGTAGCTATATGGACAGCAGCTATTACCACAATACGCCACGGTCCACTTTCATTCTGCCCTGACACTATGGAGGTGATTCTATAAGGGAGGAGCTATGTGACATTTAGAGCCCTAAGTCCAGGGTCAGCATGAGTTGGTTCAAAATGCTGGCACCCTAGGTAAAACTTAAGCCCCCCTCTTCTCCCCCCGGCTGAAAGAATCTATTGTTTAGCTTTGAATGCCCTGCTCTTTGCTGCCCCCTCCCTACTAACAAGAAATTACCACCCTGAGTAACTGCCTAGTTTGCCTGATGGTTGTGACAGCCATGCCTAAGTCCCTAATTTAAATTATTTAGATGACTAAATGATCATTTAGTACCCTCCTAAAACTTACGCCTATTTAGTAAGCTCACACCTAGGAACAATCATGCATACTTTCAGCGTAGGTGTGCACAGGAGTGGAGCTTGGGTAGAACATAGGCATATAAATCTAGACTCTACCTAAGTGATAAAATATTATCACTTAGGTGCATACTTGACAAATCTAGACACCTGCGTTACACCTGGCCTAAGTATAAATTGCAAGTGCCTAGGGCAGGTTAAATTTTGGCACCACTTATACCCTCTAGTAGATGCCCACTTTTCTTTACAAAATAGGTTCAGGATAGGCACATTCTGGGTGCCCAAGCTAGGTGGTTTTAAAATTACCCTCCACATGCACAGTGCTGCTGAAAATCCACAGATAGGGGACTTGCATATTTAGCAGTGGGCTGTTAAATGTTTGTGTCCTTTTGAATATTGACTCAATTGGTAATATAGTGAAGTCAGAGCTTTACATTTGAAAGCACAAAATTATGTGCCAGAGAAATTCAAGATAAGGCAACGTGGAGAAAGCAAGAGGAGTTCAGAGACCAGAAGGAGGTTGTCCGAGCAGACGATCAAGATCTTAAACATTTATCTCTGCTCATGACCCTTCAGCTAGATATGGTAATATTTAGAACCACTGAAAGCATTCAGTTCCAGGGACTAAAAACTAGGGTGAGAAGGTACCAATTAGAATAACATTACTTGCATGAGCACAAGCGATTACAGATAGCAGTCAGAATGACTTGGCTGCCTTCTGCTGCTTTCGTGCCAGTTTTGACTGGAAAATTTAATCATGCAATAAACTAAGCACTCAATTAAGCAATGCAAGGGGAAAATGTAATGGATTTTGGGGTCTTATTGGAATCCAGGAGTGTCTCAAATGTTGACTACCTAACCTTCTGTAAGGTTAATAACTACCCTCATACTAATGTTAACAGAGGAAGAGAATTTGTGGATTTTCTAGGGATGACCATCTAGCCCAGGAAATACAGGGAACCTACAGAAGAAGTCATAATTCTGGATGTCGCCTGAACATGCAGATAATGTAAGAAACTGTAAAGACTGGAGGGCGATTTTAACTGCAGGGTTTTATGTATGGAAGTAACTGCTTATAAAGTTAAATGTGTAATTTTACCATTAATGGGGCAATTTTATAAAGCCCTACAAAGTTAATATAGTTAACATGCCTTTTTCTGCACATATTTCATGCACGTGTTTGACTGTATTAAATAGGGGCATAAATGGGTGAAAACACATGTTAATTTAAGGCATGATCACTTATACCACCCTGGTGTGGTGTAAATGGCCACACCTACAGTTGTGGTCAACATTATTGGCACCCTTGCATTTTAGGTCTGTGTGTATAACATCTTTATTATTTATTATTACAAGTTCTTATATACCGCACTATTCGGCATCAGCGCGGTATCAACTGGGTGTCATCATAATATTTTAATAGTTATGTTCAAAGGTATACAACAAAAAACAGATGTCTGTGCAACTTAGACGTAGTAATTTCTGAGAAAAAAAAATATGACCTGAACAGGATTAATGGCACCCTTCACTAATATTTGGTTGCACAACCTTTGGCAGTGATGACAGCCTCCAAATGTTTCTTGTAGCCATCTATAAATTTCATACATCTGTCTGCTGGTAGTTTCTCCCACTCTTCAACTGTGATTTGTTCCAGCTCATGAATGTTTCCAGGATTCCTTTTACCAATGGCAGATTTCAGCTCTTTCCAAAGGTTCTTGACTGGATTGAGATCAGGGCTCATTGCTGGCCAGTTTAAATCTATCTATTTTTTTCCTTTTTAACCATTCTTTTCTACTTTTGGATATATGTTTTGAGTCATTGTCCTACTGGAGGACCCATGACCTTCAACCCAGACCTAAATTTCGGACACTAAGTAGCACAATTTGCTCCAAAATACCTTGGTAGTCCTCTGACTTCATGGTTCCTTTAATACGTTCCAGGTCTCCAGTTCCTGAAGCAGCAAAAATGAAATCACAACTTGGCTAAAAGCACAAAACCTCCACATCAATCACACTAAAACGGAAGTTTTAATTGTAACCAAGAACAGATCCTATATCCCTCCATCACACATAAGACTTCAAAACCAAGAAATCAAAATAAAAAAGGAAATAAGATATCTAGGTGTTATACTAGATACACACCTTACAATGGAAAACACACATCAGCAATACCATAAAGAAAATCTATTTCAAACTCAAAACCCTCAAACAACTTCGTCCACTAGTTTTTACACAAGACTTTATCAACATAATCCAAGCCACCATAACCCCACATTTTGACTTTGCCAATCTAATACTAATAGGCATAGCAAAACAAAGCATTAAACGATTGCAATTAGCACAAAATGCAGCAGCCAGAATCACATTGAAAATTAACTCCCTCCAACACATATCACCAATACTAGCCTCCCTCCATTGGCTACCAATCCAAAGTAGAATAATCTACAAAACAATAATAACATCATTCAAGGCCTTACATGACCCTGGCCCCATCCATGATATGTAACTTAATACACAAAGAACCACCTAAGTCTACACACAGAAAAGGACAATTAAACAGATTAAAAATCCCGAAAAGATTTTACAAAAGCCCATAAATCAACAAACAATAGAGCCTTTTCTCATATAGCTCCTACAATCTGGAATTCCCTCCCAGAGGAGCTACGAAAGCTAACAGAAAATTATGGAACTCCGCAAGAATTTGAAAACCTATCTGTTTACCAAACATTATAATATAGATAATTCATTATCTACATTAGACAAAGGTTAAAGAGATAATCAGATTGCTCCATGCAAAAGCCCTCTAACCCACACAGTTAGCACTCACCCATGATGATCTTTGAATTATGTCCCCTCCCTTCCATGTATTCCATGTATATATATTCATATATAAACTTGTATATAGTTTTCACACTGTTTGGTATTATATCACATTGTTTATTTGATATTTAATATGATGTTTCCTTCTAATTATGTTTTGTTATATTCGACGTTCCATGTAAAACAAACATACTTGCTTTGTTGATTGTTGTTAACTGTAAACCGCAACTGAACTTTGGAAGTTGCGGTATATAAATGTGATTAAAAAATAAAATAAATAAATAAAAATAAAACAGCCCTACAGCCTTATCATATTTAACTGTAGGAAGGGTGTTCTTTTCCTTATAAGCTTCATTTCTTTGCCTGTAAATGTATCACTGGTCTGCATCACCAAAGAGCTCAAGTTTGGTTTCATCTCTCCACAGAACATTTTCCCAGAAGTATTGTTTCTCCAGGTGGATTTGGGCAAAGATCAGGCATGCCTTTTTATGTCTATCTTTGAGCAGTGGGGTCCTCCTGGGCCTTCACCTATGAAGTCCTTCTTTGTTTAGTGTGTGGCATAAGGAGTGGGTTGAAACCACCACTTCAGATTGCTCCAGGTCAGCCTTAAGCTCTTTGGATTTGTATGTGGTGCTTTTACAACAGTTCGTACTAACCTTTGAAGACTTTTTGGATTAATTTTCCTCTTTCCACCAAGTTCAGGGAGGTTCTTGACAGTTTCATGAGCAGAAAAATTCTTAATAACATTGCAAACTGTAGATACAGGAATCCCAAGGTCTTTGGAGATGGCTTTGTATCCCTTTGAAGTATGACGTTTGATGATCATGACTTTTCTGATGGTCTCAAGCAACTCTCTTGTTTTCACCATTGTGACAATGGAGCAGGGACTGAATGTGACCATTTTAAACATTAGAGCCATCATTCATTGGTTGATTAAAGTCATGTGAGTACTTACAATTGATCATAGGTGCATCTAATTTTACTGCAGTGGGAATGTGGTTCTTCTGTTCAAACTGATTTGAATTGTTTACAAGGGTGCCAATAATCATGTCCTATCCTAGTAATTTAACCTTATTTTATTCCCCGCATATATACTATTCCAACTATCAAGAGAAATAAATGCTATCTTTCTATTACCTATTTTTTGTCGGAACTAGCACCATGAAGATAAAAACATCTGCTCGTGGTTCAATGTTCCTTTTTATTCTTTACATAGGGACACAACCCTAAACAATCCCTAAGGTGTATATAAACCCCTCAGTTCAACCAACCGGTGAAGAATCAATCTATCAAAAGAAATTAATCAAATTATTTTCACTTAGCTGTCCAGGAGTTATTCTTCAAAACGAAATTTGGAGTTGGCGTTATTCAAAGCTCAAAGTTTATGACGTAAAAGTTCAAAATCTCTTTCAGTTGGTCCGTGGCGTCTCTTTGATCAACCACAGTGATCTCTGCTGATTTTATCAGCTGGTATTCGTTCCTCAAAAAACACCATCAAACAGCAATGGTAACTCCACGAAGATTATCCTCTCCTGATATCTTCAGCCAGTGATATTTCCTTAAAGTGCAACAATCCATAATATAATTAGTGGCCCAACGTTGTGTTTCGAGCCATAGATCCTCCTGGCTCTTCTTCAAGCAAGATGCTACGGACCAACTGAAAGAGCTGAACTGAAATGCAAATGTCAATGAGCACATTTACACCTGCCCTAAAGAAGGTGCCTGCACTTTACACTCAAAACAGAAGTCTTCCTCTGTTCCTCCCAAACTACACCTCTTGGACACCTATACACAGACTGTGTAAAAGTAGGTGCAAACTTCCCAGGCATATCTTCTTTATTCTTTCCAACCAAACAGAAGTTAGAAAGGGGTTGAATATCTGTCTATCTGGGAGCAAACTAGATCTCTGAAAATTTGAAGAAATGTGATAAAACTTAGTCGTGGGGAAAACTTAAAAATACACATTGAGTTTGAAGATAGGCCAAATCAGACTGGGGGTTTCAGATAAAGCTTCGGTCTTTACTGAGGAAGATGTAGGGATGTTACCCATGACTGAAGTGGTATTTAAAGGTGCGGAAGAATTGAAGGAAATATCGATACATCGGGAAGATGTCTTACAACTATTAGATAAACTGAAGAGTAGCAAATCACCTGGGCCGGATGGTATACATCCAAGGGTGTTGAAAGAACTGAAATATGAGATTGCAGAACTGCTATCAGTAATCTGTGAACTATCATTAAAATCATCTCTAATACCTGAAGATTGGAGGATCGCCAATGTAACACCAATTTTTAAAAAGGGTTCCAGGGGTGATCCGGGAAACTACAGACCAGTGAGCCTGACGTCAGTACCGGGTAAAATGGTAGAAACCATCATAAAGAATAAAATTACTCAGCATGTAGATAGTCACAACCTAATGGGAGACAGCCAACATGGCTTTAGACAAGGAAGATCTTGTCTTACTAATCTGTTATGTTTTTTTGAAGGAGTGAATAAACAGGTGGACAAAGGTGAGTCGGTTGATATTGTGTATCTGGACTTTCAGAAAACCTTTGACAAGGTCCCTCATCAGAGACTTTTGGCAAAACTAAAGAGTCATGGGATAGGAGGCAGTGTACTATTGTGGATCAGGAACTGGTTAAAAGATAGAAAGCAGAGGGTAGGGCTAAATGGCCAATTTTCCCAATGGAGAAAGGTGAATAGTGCTGTACCCCAGGGATCTGTGCTGGGTCCGCTGCTTTTTGACATATCCATAAATGACCTGGAAAGTGGAATAACGAGTGAGGTTATCAAATTTGCAGATGACACAAAACTATTTAAAGTTGTTAAAACCCAAGAGGATTGTAAAAAATTGCAAGAGGATCTTCATAAATTGGAAGACTGGGCATCAAAATGGCAGATGAAATTTAATGTGGACAAGTGCAAGGTTATGCACCTAGGGAAGAACAACCCAAACTATGGTTACACGATGCAAGGTTCCACATTAGGAACCACCACCCAGGAAAAAGATTTAGGTGTCATTGTGGATACCATGTTAAAACCCTCGGCCCAGTGTGCAGCGGCAGCCAAGAGAGCAAATAGAATGCTAGGTATGATAAGGAAAGGAATTGAAAATAAAACAAAAGATATTATAATGCCTCTATATCGTTCCATGGTGAGACCGCACCTTGAATATTGTGTGCAATTCTGGTCGCCGTATCTTAAAAAGGATATAGCGATTTTCGAAAAGGTACAGAGAAGAGCCACCAAAATGGTAAAGGGGATGGAAGGATACTCCTATGAAGAAAGGCTAAAAAGGTTAGGGCTCTTTAACCTGGAAAAGAGACGGCTGAGGGGAGATATGATAGAAGTCTATAAATTAATTAACGGAGTGGAACGGGTAAACGTAGATCGATTGTTTACCTTATCAGAATATAGAAAGACTAGGGGACATGCAATGAAGCTACAAGGTAAACTATTTAAGACTAATAAAAGAAAATATTTTTTCACTCAACGTGTAATCAAACTCTGGAATTTGTTACCGGAGGATGTAGTAAAGGCTGTTAGTGTAGCTGGGTTTAAAAAAGGTTTGGACAAGTTCCTGGAGGAAAGGTCCATAAACCATTATTAAGAAGGGACCGAAGATATCAATGCTTGACCCAGTACAAGCATTGTGGAACCTGTGTATTTTGGGGAAACTGCTAGGTACATATGACCTAGATTGGCCACTGTTGGAAACAGAATACTGGGCTTGATGGACCTTGGTCTGACCCAGTATGGCATATCTTATGTTCTTATGACCCAGTATGGCATATCTTATGTTCTTATGTTAAAAATGACCCAATGTATTTCTATGGGAGCAGGAGTTCCAACTTTTATTGCATAGAAAATTACATACAGTTAACCACAGCAGTTAGATAATTGCTCCTTTCAAATTACCTTTCCCTGTTCTCTACTCTCTCAATTCCCCAAATTGCATCAACCAACCGTATCACAACTGCAGCACCACCCCAAACACTCTCTCCATCCTCACACAGCTGCCTTACTGCCTGCATTCTGCTCCACCCCTAAAAACTACGCCCACAACAGCCCAAGAACACAGCAAAACTGCTCTACACAATAAACAACTGTCCCTCAACTGTCCCTCCTCATCCACAAAAAAATACCCCCACTACTGCCCCTCAATCTTCCCCACCCCAAAACCTACCTTGTGCAAATTTCCCACCTCTCCACAAACTATCCCCACCCCCAAAAGATATCCACACAACTTCCCTACCATCCTGCAAACTGTCCCTGCCCCCAAAACTATACCACTGCAAATTGCCATACTGTCACACAAATTGCCCCATCCCCAAAACCCACCCCTATGCAGTGCTTCTCAAAATGGTAGATGCTATGGTCAAGAGCAGATGTATTGCACGTAGGCATAGACGCAACTTAATTTGAAAGAGCCAATGTCTCAGCAAGGGAAGGCCGTGCCTTAGAATCTTTGAAAAGTATAAAGAAACATACGGATAGGGCTGAGCCAGTCAATATAGTGTATCTGGATTTTGGGAAAACGTTTGACAAAGTTTTTCATGAGAAACTCATGACGATATTAAAAAGTCACAGGATAGGAGGCAATGTCATATTTTGAATTTGTAACTAGTTAAAAAATAGAAAACAGGGAACACAACTAAATGTTGAGTTTTCCCACTGGAAAGGTGTCAGTGGTGGAGTGAAGTTGGGTAGGATCTAAGATACAGGAGAGTGGAGAGAGATGCCAGGAGTAGATGAATGACAGGGATGGAGCTGGCGAGGTAAGGGGATGAGAGGCAGAGGAGGGGATATAAGAACATAAGAAATGCCATACCGACTGGGTCAGACCAAAGTCCATCAAGCCCAGTATACTGTTTCCAACAGTGGCCAATCAAGTTCACAAGTAAAGAATGGGAAGGGGTGAGTACAAAAGGTAGAAATAGGGGGCTAGGGAGTGAATGAAAGACAAGGAAATAGGAGATTGGAAATGGACTCAGAAAGCGAGAGGACTGAGAATGGGGTGAGAGTGGAAGATAGAAAGTTGGTCCGTAGGTGAGAGGTAAAAAGAGACAGAAGTGAAGGATGAGAGAGGGCTAAGAAAATGGATGATATGCAGCTGTGAGTAGGTAAGAGAAAGCCAAGAAAGAAATGGGAAAAATAATGAATGGGAAAGAGAAGGAAGGGAAGAAGATGGCCTGAGAAAAGTGAAGAGATAGAAAGGAGCCCTGTAAAGGAATTTAGGAGACCAATGAGAAGAAAAGTGGGAAAAAATAGACAGACTAGGACCAATCCAATTGCACAGATAAAAAAAGAAAAGAAACATTTTAGTTGTAGTTTTTAGAGACTGGAATATATCAGCTCTCAGAAATGTGCATCTCTTCTGTGTTTTGCAAAGTACAGGAGAAAATGAATGTGTGTACTGCTCTACAGAGCCTGCTTTCTTGGGTTTCCATTTTGGCTTTTGTCTGCATGTTTCTCTTTCTAATGTGTGATCCATTATTCGGAAATAGGTGAGCACCAATGTGTGTTCTGCATATGCGACTGAGATGAGGGATTCTCTTTGTGTGCCGTTTCTGCAAAGAGATCCATAGCAGTCCGGCAGGAAGTGTGCTGATGTTCTAGGAACCAGTCTATTATTTGCATTGCTGCTTTTTCATAAGTTTTCTGGCATAGAGGTGAGGTCCTGAGCAAGGGAATGGGAGGGGGGAGGGAAGGGGGGAATTGGATTTAGCTCCTGGCTTTTCTCAGAAGTCCAAGGCAAGTTATATTCATAGGTATAGGTACTTTCCTGTCCCCAGAGGACTTACCATCTAAGTTTGTACCTGAGGCAATGGAGGATTAAGTGCCTCACCCAAGATCACAAGGAGTGTCAATGGGATTTGAAGCTTAGTTTCATTGGTTCTAACCCACTTCCCTAACCATTAGGCTAGTCCTCAAGTCACCCTACTTCAATGCCCCCACCCCAAGGATCATCTGAACACAACACTGTGTCGGTATCTGTGTCCTCAAAGTTAGACAAATCATTTACTCATTGTAGCTCCAAGACATTTTGGAAGTGTGTATATTTTCCATTAAATGCTGAAGGTTTTACATAATCCAAATGTGTATTGTGTTTAGGGGCTCAATGTGTACTTAATCCTTGATGTATTCTTTCATCTTTTATTTTTATTCAGTGCTTTCTTCATGATTACTCATTTCTATGAATATGTATTTAATAGAGACAACACTGAGGCATACAGTGCTGAAAACACGAAGATCTTCTACCAGAAAAGATGTATTTATTTAATAACAATGTTATTGAGTTTTATGATCATTCTTCTAGATGTGTATATAAAAGCAATATTGTGAAGTGTATCTGATGTTGATCAGTAATAGTAACTCACTTAAAATTATAACCAACATTAGTCTTGATTTACAAAGGTTTATGGTCCTAGAATAGATAGCATATGGTCTTTTCTCCAGTATCAAGATGCAAAGTAACAAATGGGGGTCATTTTCAAAGTACTATGATTGGGACATCTGAAAATGGCCATTCAGATGACCAGTCACATCCACGTCCAAAGAGCCATTTTAGAATGTGCTCAGCTTACACATGTCCAAAGTGACCAAGTCTAGGTCACATGGGGACCTGCTGATAGCATGTCCAGGGCACTCTGGCAAAGATACAAATGTGCACCCAATTTCAGAAATAGCGGCAGACATGTCCATGTCTATACTTGGTCCTGGGTGTGAGTAGACATTTGAAAAGTGTTCATTTCTGCCAGCTGTCAACAGTACAAGAAAAAGGAGAATGCCTCATCACACCTGCAATAGTTTTCGTCACACCTAAAAAGCTTAGTAGTGAGGCCTTACTGTCTGCCGCTGCCGTGCCGCATGTCTCCATATCTAAAATGGCAGGCTGGGATGTATAAGGGTTACCATCCACATGCGCATGTCCAGAAGTACCAGCGCTAGCACGGCTATGTGGCTGATCCCGCAAATGTCTATATGTCTGCACGTCTCCTTCCTGCTCTATATTGCAGTAGACGCATTTCTCTTTTAAGGCAGAGAGAGGGAGATGTTAGATGACATTCACACAATTCCACCTTCACTACGGTCTCTCCCAGAAAATGTCATTCATCCGAGATTTCACCTAAACGGCCTTTCTAAACTGCACCTGAATATGTATATGTGAGCAACTGGCTTTAGGGATACCCACGACTGTAGTGGACTCAAGGATTGTCCGCATCCTTAATAGTCACTTCTTACTTTTGCAAGTTTTACTGCAGTGCAATTATCAAAATTTATGTGTAGCTAAAGGAGAAAATACTTTAGAAGCAAAGTGAATACAGACTAAAAGAGCAATAGTCTCTACTTAAGAAATTAATGATAAAGTAGCATTATAGTTGATGGCAGGAAAAGACCTATTGACCCATCCACTACGACCAGTTATTGCAGATAGAAACATAGAAACATGACAGCAGAAAAAGACCACATGGCCTATCTAGTCTGCCCTTCCATATCAACCACTACAACAGTCCCCTTTTTTCCTTTAGAGATCCTCTGTGTTTTTTTGAATTCAAACACTATCATCATCTCTACTACTGCCACTGGGAGACTATTCCACAGATCCACCACTCTTTCCATAAAGAAATATTTCCACATATCACTCCTGAATCTATCCCGTTTCACTCTCATCTTATGTCCCCTCATAGCAGAGCTTGCTTTCAATCAAAAGAGGCTCTCCCCCTGAACATTTATGCCACGGATGTATTTAAACGTCTCAGTCATATCACCTCTATCCTGCCTTTCCTCTAAGGTGTACATATTAAGCTCCTTAAGTCTGTCCTCATATGCTTTATAACAAAGACCACTAACCATTTTAGTAGCCACCCTCTGTACCAACTCCAACCTGCTTATATCCTTTTGAAGGTGCAGTCTCCAGAATTGCACAATATACTCCAAATGAGGTCGCACCAAAGACTTATTCAGGGGCACTATCACCTCCGTTTATCTGCTAGCCATTCCTCTCTGTATGCACCCAAGCATCCTTCTACATAAGAACATAAGAACATAAGATATGCCATACTGGGTCAGACCAAGGTTCAACAAGCCCAGCATTCTGTTTCCAACAGTGGCCAATCTAGGTCATATGTACCTAGCAGTTTCCCCAAGGGACACAGGTTCCACAATGCTTGTACTGGTTCAAGCATTGATATCCTGGGTCCCTTCTTAATAATGGTTTATGGACCTTTCCTCCAGGAACTTGTCCAAACCTTTTTTAAACCCAGCTACACTAACAGCCTTTACTACATCCTCCGGCAACAAATTCCAGAGTTTGATTACACGTTGAGTGAAAAAATATTTTCTTTTATTAGTCTTAAATAGTTTACCCTGTAGCTTCATTGCATGTCCCCTAGTCTTTCCATATTCTGATAAGGTAAACAATCGATCTACGTTTACCCGTTCCACTCCGTTCATTAATTTATAGACTTCTATCATATCTCCCCTCAGCCGACTCTTCTCCAGGCTAAAGAGCCCCAACCTTTTTAGCCTTTCTTCATAGGAGTAGCCTTCCATCCCCTTTACCATTTTGGTGGCTCTTCTCTGAACCTTTTCTAAAATCGCTATATCCTTTTTAAGATACGGCGACCAGAATTGCACACAATATTCAAGGTGCGGTCTCACCATGGAACGAAATAGAGGCATTATAATATCTTTTGTTTTATTTTCCATTCCTTTCCTTATCATACCTAGCATTCTATTTGCTCTCTTGGCCGCCGCTGCACACTGGGCCGAGGGTTTTAACAAGGTATCCACAATGACACCTAAATCTTTTTCCTGGGTGGTGGTTCCTAATGTGGAACCTTGCATCGTGTAACCATAGTTTGGGTTGTTCTTCCCTAGGTGCATAACCTTGCACTTCTCCACATTAAATTTCATCTGCCATTTTGATGCCCAGTCTTCCAATTTATCAAGATCCTCTTGCAATTTTCCACAATCCTCCTGGGTTTTAACAACTTTAAATAGTTTTGTGTCATCTGCAAATTTGATAACCTCACTTGTTATTCCACTTTCCAGGTCATTTATGAATATGTCAAAAAGCAGCGGACCCAGCACAGATCCCTGGGGTACACCACTATTCACCTTTCTCCATTGGGAAAATTGGCCATTTAGCCCTACCCTCTGCTTTCTATCTTTTAACCAGTTCCTGATCCACAGTAGTACACTGCCTCCTCTCCCATGACTCTTTAGTTTTGCCAAAAGTCTCTCATGAGGGACCTTGTCAAAGGCTTTCTGAAAGTCCAGATACACAATATCAACCGACTCACCTTTGTCCACTTGTTTATTCACTCCTTCAAAAAAACATAACAGATTAGTAAGACAAGATCTTCCTTGTCTAAAGCCATGTTGGCTGTCTCCCATTAGGTCGTGACTATCTACATGCTTTTGCTGTCGCCTTTTCTACCCATTTAATTACTTTAAGATCATTAGACACAATTATGCCCAGGTTCTGCTCTTCTTTTGTGGACAGAAGTCCTTCACCCCCTGTGCTATATCGCTCCCTTGGATTGCTGCACTGTCACACTGCCAAGAAAACGTCTGAGCTGTTGGTACTAGAAATATAGCCACTTATAGGGTTTGGTTTCATGTCCAAATTCTGTTATGTCTTCCTCAGTCGTTCTCTGCCATGCTGGTATAACAGAGTGTACAGACTGTATCATAGAAGCAGCACTGAGGGGGCCATTCACTAACACGTAGAGAGGTCAAATGAACTTTTGTCCAGTTTTCAGCCATTTTTTGCTGTTTATTTGACCTATTTGTTTTTTCCAGAATGCATTATATGCGCACAATTGATTGTATACACATTAATTCATGGGTTTATGTGCACACAAGCGATTTGTGTGCGCTTTCATTTTTAAGCACCCAAAATGAACGAATGCACACTCACAAATGCGCACCCCTATGCACTGTTATTATGCATCATCTGCTGCAGGGCCCTGCAGCGAATAATGCACAATAGTGTAGTAAGCGCATGCTAATCATCAGTAAATGACCTTCAGAGATGGTAATATCACAGGCTTAGGATTTTATGGAAGAATCCCATGGTTATACGTGTCGAAGGCAGCCATCAAAGGTTCTCCATCCAAATAGAGTTTCAGATCTACCAGGGCAGTCTGAGTACTAAAAGTAATAAAAATTCTGAATTGACAAAGGTCAAGATGACCATTACTAGAGAGATGCTCATTCAAATGACTCAGAACACCTCTTTCTACCATCTTGGCCAGAAACAAAAGATTAGTCACTAGTCTGTTGCGATCTGTCCTACTGGCATCTGACGGTAGCCTTTTTAAACAAAGATTTGTTCAATAGTTGCTAAACCGACTCTTGGAGAGATGCATTGGTGATAGCGGTCATCTCACTGAGGGCCCTTCCAGATGCTTTGATCAAGGAAGCACAGTAAATCCTATCCCCTGTTCCCTATTATGCATGACATTCTGGATTTGATTTGCATCTTTTCATTTCATTTTTTGCATTATAAACCCATGATTACTTAAAGAGAACCATTAAGAAACAAAGATCAAACCACTCTGATGTGAAATTTTCCCTGAAGAGCAGTCTAGGGACTGTAAACTGAAACTGAAACATCTTCAAATAGATATATATGGAGAGAGAGAGAGAGAGAGACAGAGAGAGAGAGAGATAGCTATAGATATAGATAATTATATATATATATATATATATATATATATATATGTTTATATGGAGTTTATAGGAGGAAAACCAGGAAGAAACATATATTAATATCTGTACGACGAGTAAAAGTAATTTCAGTCCAAGATTTTTATAGCACTTTTTCTTTTTTTAATTATTTTTAATGAAAAGTTTCAAATTTACAATCCAAACAATACTGGTAAATATATGACTCAATCCCAAAACTAACACCAATAAAAAACAAACAAAAGCAATAAGTCATGACAACATTAGAACTAAGCATAACACATCCTTCGTCAAGGGAAAGAGGAAGAGAAAAGGAAAGAAAGAAAAAAATGAAGGAAATAATCTAGCAATTTCTCACGTGTTCACCAATGCATTGCAGGGAATAGCCTAATATGCAACTTTGCTGGAAGAGAAAACAGAAATTACAAAATCTTCCGTAAGTGAAACAGAGACTGGGAAATTCAGAGGGAAAAGAGGTTGCTACATCTGCTTAAGAAATCAAACACGTTATATTTTGAAAATAAAGATATAAAACTATTTGGTTGTCTATTGCCAGAACATTTCATAGCTTCTCTTCCTAGATGCAACCACCGGACCTCTACCCTTCACCTTTAGAGATGGATTTTGGGGCCACCAGGGACCGTTACTTAGGGCTACTTTCCACCTCTGTATGAAATTTCTTGCAGCAAAGTAACAGAAATTTGACTTTTTCTGCAAAATATGTCCAGTATTGATCATGCATAAGAGCTTTGACAAATAGAAACCAGGTTGAGCATCCCACAGAATAATGCAAAGAGGAAGCGTGAACAATCTTATACAACAGATTTTTGAAGTGTGGATAGGCAATGATCATTCAGCACCTTCATTTGCCTAAGTGGTAAATGGCCATTTTAGTGGAGATGATAGATACCGGCCACTAAAAGACATGTTAATTGCTCATTGCATGAAGGGGCACAGTTTGGGTAGAGTGTGGGCATAGAGAACAAGCTGCAGTTATTCTAAGGGTGCATATCATGCACTGTCAAAAGCATAGGTCCATCTAGCGATGCATTATTTGCACCCGTATTAATTGCATCATGCATTGTGGTATGTGTCCGCACGATAATTGCCGGGACTATGTTGCCCACACTCCGGAGAGTTACCGGGTTGGTTTTGCATTTAAGACACTTTAGTTTTCATACTAAATGTGCGTTAAATGCAAAACCCTAACAGGCTTTAGTAAAAGGGCAACCTTGGTGTTAATTTTCTGATTTACACTTTCAAGGTCATTCCGAGCCATGAATAGCAGGGATGGATGACCCATTGGGATGTCCATCCCCGCTATTCAACCCCTCTGCCAACTGCGACTATCTACCCCATACATTGTACGGGGAAGTTAGATGGGAACGGAGTTAGGGCAGGCAGTGGGCAGTCTGCAGTCCCAGACATACAGGGCCGATTCTAAGGTTGGCCCTGCATGTCCAGGGCCGGTAGACTGAACGGGAAACTTATTCCACCTCTGAGGTGGAATAAGTTCCCTAGTCGCCTTGGGAGGCCAGATCGAGGGTCAGGCTGTGGAGAATGCAAAATCTGTTCAGCGGCCAAGGACCGTAGCTCCTGAATGGGGCCAAGGCGCCATAGCTCCATTCAGGAGCCTTGACTGAGTTAGCCGGGTTAGGCCAGTACATGCAGGTCAACCAAGATCAGGGTCCAGGCCTGCATGTACAGGCTTGGACGCAATTCAGATCCCACGGTGTTAGATGTGCCCTGTGGAATCAGAATCCCGTCTAACTCTGTGCTTCTGGTTCCAACCGGCAGACAGAGGGCCAGCACGTCCAGGATAGAATCGGGCCCTTTATGAAGATATCGTGCAGTAAAAATCGAGTGGTAATCGTGAAAATTAATTTTTGGGAAGCATTTCCCATCAAGATGTTAACACACAAAAATGATGTTGGACGAAATGCCAAACAGTAGTATTGTTACATGACTGGCTTATATACTGAGGTCTTTTTTCTCCATTATTTAACTAGTTCCCAAAGAATTTTTGTTTTGTATTGGGAAGCATTTCCCAACACCCTTAATACATTCACTAGTCCCCCATCCCATGCCATTGATATAGGCCATAAATGAAAGAGACTGATGCCAGTAAAGTTCACCAAAACCTGCTGAGGCCCAGATAGGCGTCAAAGTCTAATGAGTCATGTAGTTCACCACAAGATAAACATAGCCTATATGCTGTAGGCAGACAGAAACCATGGGGCCTAAGAGGGTCAATAACAAGGTTCACGCCATACTTCCCTCAATTCCAGAGGGCATTTGCTTTCCATCAGATAATCCACTAGAGCCATTAGGTCATCAAAGCTTTTTATGACTTTGTTCAGAATACCTTGCATTCTTGCAGGCTAAAACAAAGCATACATCACACCCGCAGCTTTAAATGTATTTATTTATTTATTTAGACAGATTTGTATTCCACCTTATCCTTCAATCAAGGTTTTAAATCCAGGAATTATTTGTGCTTATTCACCATAGCTTTGGCCAAATCTGGAATGATCAGCAGCTTCTGACCAGTCAGGGACAGTGAGGGCTTAGCTCCCGCAGGCTTGTAATATTTTGAGGGTCTGTGGATATAGGAGAAATTTTGCCGGCACATTTCTACCCTGTTCAGGAGAGAGCAGGAGGGAATGTGGTGGGTATGTTCAAGATCTAGCAGCCTAGAAAATTCAATACCCAGCCACTGCGGGAGGTTAGTCTCCAGATATTGCAACATATCAGAGCCCTCATGACCTTTGGGGAGACCCAACAATTGCATGTTATTCCTCTGTCTGCTCCGGTCCTCGAGGTCATGCTGTAAAAAGTCTAATTTAGCCAGTTTTCTTTCTGCATCAGTAGCACATTGTTCCACTACCCCCACTCAATTTTTGCATATTTAAAGTCTGTCTTGAAAGGAAGCCAGCTGTTGTACTATGGTGGATAACTCAGAATGAATCTCAGCCATTTCCTCCAGGTTGGTTTTCATCATAGCATTAAGATTTTGCAGCTTTGCCAGGCTAGTGACATTGGGTGTAGGTGAGGCCAGCAATAGCGCAACTTTCTCAGGTGAAACAGGACTTGACTTTTTCTTTATTGCTGATTGGCAGCAAAAATGCAATATCATCTATACTCGCTTTTCCGGATGCCATCCTTATAGCTTAGTGATTTCAAAGCACCCAGAACCATAGGCAACAGAATGGGGTGGGTCACAGGGTCCATGGCCCCACCAATATTTTGTTCAACACAGCATTAGCAAATAGAAAGCTGTGGGACAGGGCTAGAGATTGGTTTGTTTGACCTCTCCAACTAAAGAGGCAGTCTGCTGCCCCTGCTTGGAATAGTGGTCAGACAGATAGAAGAATCAGTGCAATTAGATTAATAGAAAAAGGCCGACTGGGAGCAATGCATTCATGTGACATCTTCCACAGGCTCACGAGCGCCCCCTCCCCAATCATTTTTATTAAATTAATAAATATGGATATCATCAGAAAGATTTAGAACGTGTTGGCGTCGTTTTCTTTCCAAGTGGAAATATGGGACCCATGGCTAAATGTTTAAAGTATCGGCTTTTGTATATCACCTTTAGCTTTCAGCCATAATGCTCGCTGGTAGCTGAGCCCTCGAAATGGCGTGCACCCCATTCAAGGCAGGTTGTAAATTCCAGGCCTTAGTGAGATTTGTTACTATCATGCCATGAGCAAAAGTAACCAATTTAGAAAGATTACCCCCCCCCCCCCCCGAGAACATATCTTATTTCCCCTGTGCCCCTACAGCCTGAAGTTTCCTTCCGTGGCATGTTAATATTCACATGTCTGTGCTAACATCTTCAGGAATCAGCTTAGTGTGCACATGTCCTTTAGCGCACAGTCATGCCACTAGAGTTGTTAGCAGTCAGTGTCTGCATGTTTTCAGCACAAGGTATTTCCGTGAGCCTGAGCTATTTAGTTCATAAATTTTATTAAAGAAAAATATTCCCCCATTACCTTTCAAAATGCGAAACAGAATGTCTCAGGATGGACATGTCTAAACAGGGAGGTGATTAGTTCCAGAAGCAGAACATCTAGGATGATACATAATTGCAGTTTGGAGGAGTTTAGTGTTAGCTACAGCAGATTTCTGAAGAGGGTCAGGTTGTTTGCTACAAAGTAACTCAGACTGAAAATAAACAGCATAGTAAGAGCCCATGCATGCCGGAAACACCATGTCAAGCCTGTTCCTTCTTGCCAGGGTATTTTATTCCTGGCATGCAAGAGACCAAGATCAAAGGGAGTGTGTAGAAAAGACAGTGTCAGAAGAGGAGGCTGTGAGATAATGGATTACTGTATGTCTAATTTGTTTTATAACATATGTAGAAATTTTCACATTAACCCTTTTAGTCCCATAAAGCAGGACCTCAGGATAGTCAGTCAATATTAAATCAAAGGTAATTGGAAAAGTGAACAGTCGATAGGCAACAGGCAGTAACATTGTGTCTGTATTGGACTCTAGTGAAACCCAGTGAGAGGGTAATGTAATAAAGGGCACCTCTCTGGAATGCCCAAAAGGGCACGTATTTTATGTATTGTTTATGGTATCTACAGTAGATGCTTTTATAAAATACGCACCCAGAACTGGCCCCAGAGGTGCACAAATCCTCACACCCAAACTTCATTTACTCCAAATGGGTCCCATTCTGATCGGCGCCTGTCTGGCTCGTCCGGACATCCAAAAGCTGTATGAGCCAGATTTGCACCCAATTCTGCACCCACTGGAGCTAGACGTTCACGCGGGAGCAGAATTGGGTGCAAAGGGTCTGGACAGGCAGGATGTGCCCCAATTCTGTGCCGCTGTATGTCCGGCTCCCTCCCTGTACAACCCTCCGAATGCTCCTGCATGGAGCCCCGATTCCCCACAGAAGTTCAAAGAAGCTGTGCCCCGCCGCCTGACCCCAGGAGGGGCCTGCCAAGGCCAGGCTCAGGCTGTGGGGAACTCCCGCTACCAGTGACCTGGGTTAGGGGTCCTCCGCTGCCACTCTGCACCCTTGGGGGGGGGGACTTATTCCACCTCTGAGGTGGAATAAGTTCCCAGTGTAACTCCTCAACCATGGACATACAGGACCCCTACCGGAATCGGCCCTGTAAATCCAGGGTCATGGCCTACCTCCGTCCTACACTCTGACCCTCCCCCTTCCGCTCCCATCCAGGGCTCCCACACAACGCCGCTGTACATGCGGGGAGCCTGGTGATGGGAATTTGCTTCCTGCTAAAATAGCAGGAGTTGGACGTAACTGGATGTCCACCTCTGCTATTCGCAGATTGGAATGACCCCAATGTCTGTGCATAAACGTGCATGTTTTATAAAATGCCTGTGCACTGTAGTTCCTCTCCCACTCCTCCTAGCAGTGCTTACACATGGCTCCTAGAAATGCATTTACACATGAAAATTACCTCCTTAAAGCATTGAGCAGAGTTTGGTTCGGTTTGTTTTCTAACTTTGGAATTTTTGCCAAGTTAAATTGGGGGTTTATTAAATGTTGCATTTTAGTTCCTGTTGTTTGGAAGATTGTGTTTGTGTCCTTTTTGTATTTTGTGCGTGCAGTGGAGCAGTGGTCTAGAAATTTACCTAACTAACTAACAGCGACACTGTCCATACAGAAAATCAAATCTGTATTTATTGGGATTTAGTTCAGACCTTTTCAGCAGTAGCTCAGGTACAGACCACAGACAGTATTTTCCTGGTCCCAAAGAGTTTGCAATCTAGCGTTGTAGCTGGAGGGTTCATTGACTTGCCCAAGGCTGCAAGGAGTGCCGGTCGGAGTTGAATCCTGAGGTTTCAGCCCATTGCACAGATCACTGGGTTACTCCTCCAAGCCGGTTCATCACTGGAAATCTAGACACACTAAGGGGCATGTTTACAAAGTTGCACTAGTGGTTAAAGTGCACTTGAGCACGTGCTAATGGACTGCACTAACAGTTAGTGTCCACGCTAAACAGATAGCAGAGAGCTAATTCCCTGCTATCTGATTAGCACATGACAAGGAGGGAAATGGGCAGGATAGGGCAGAGTGTGGGCGAGTCTGTATAGCATGGTTAGCATGGGGGTTGACGGTGCACATTCGCCTTCAATGTTGCACTTAGCGCAGGTGCACTTAATGCAACCTCAATAGGAGGCATTAAGTATAGCCATGTTAAGCACAATTGTCGCTGGTGCATGTTAACCCTTTCAAGGCCTACTTTAAATTTTTAATCCATATTCTGCAGCCGGGTTAATTTTTGCATATTTCAGCAAAATTATACCCGTCTTATTCAATATGTTCTAATAGTGATTTTCCTTCTGCTATGGTCATGTATTATATACCATTTGATAGGAATATTTAGTCAGAATTTTGGATCCCAAGAGTTTTGGGCTCGGCCTGGAAAGGGTTAAGGGTCCAAATCAGCGCGATATCTATGGGGACCATGCTGTACCTGCCCCAACAGGTAGTGCATCACTGTTTTAGGTACCATGCTTTGATTTCTGCTCTCAGCACTCAATACCTGCAAAATCTTACTGGAACTTACTGAACAACCAACCTCTCCCTCGCAAAGGCACTCTGGGGGAGAGACCACGTGATGCGGACTGAGTAGAGGTCGCATCCTGAGCGTGTCCCACTACCCTCAGCCCAAACCGGCGTTTACTACCGTGAAATACCATACCTTTTGGCTGAAAAGCTGGTTCCCTGGTCCCGGAGTGCCTGGAGATCGCTTCGCTGTGTTTTGGGAGCTTTGACTTCATGGCAACGGCGGTGAAATCCTCGAGGAAGGACCGGGAGCGAGCTGCCGGTTTAAATAAGATGGCGGACTCGGCCCCGACGCCGGCTTCACCCCGCTCACCGACCGCAACTGATGAGATGTCCTTAGCGGTAGCAGCCGCCTTGAAACCGCAGTTTGATGCTCTCCATGTTAAAATCGATGGATTGCACGCGGTGGTGGACCAGCTGGGCAATCGGCTCCGGGAGGCCGAGGAGCGTGTGGGTCAGGTGGAGGAGAAGACGGGGACGCTGGCTGAGGAGGTAGCAGGGTTAAAATCCCAGCTAACCCAGCAAGAGGCGAAGATTGACGACCTAGAAAATAGGTCGCGTAGAAACAACCTGCGCTTTCTGGGAATTGTGGAGACTATCCCCGATAAAGACCTGAGGGGCTATATGGAGGCTCTTGTCCGCCATATACTGGGGGAGGACGAACTCGGAGGCCCTCTGCAGATTGAACGAGTGCACCGGGTAGGAGCCAAACACCCGCGCGATTCTCGCCCCCGCATCGTGCTGGCTAAATTTCTTTACTACCCTCAAAAAGAAATAATTCTCAAGGCAGCACGGCAGAAAGGGGAAGTGTACTATGATAATGCTAAGATTCGCGTGGCTCAAGACTACTCCGTGGCGCTGAGCAGAAAACGGAGGGAGTATGCTCCGCTGTGTGAGAAATTGATTGCAGCCGGCATCCGTTTCTCCGTACAATATCCCGCCAGGCTCCATGTGTTATTTGCAGGGGCCCACCGTAACTTTGAGTCGGCTGCGGTAGCGGAGGGCTATGTACAGCAGATCTGTGGTCAGCAGAAAGCAGCGTCATCGCCTGCCACATGAAGAGCCAGAAGCTGCATCGAAGTTTATCAACTAGCCTGACATCTTGCTATTGTGAAGCCCGGAGATACCAGCCTGAATTCCGGACATACTATGTAGCAACTATTCTCATTTGCTATGGAGTTGCCACTCCCCAGTAACTTTGTTTCTTTTTTTTACCCTCAGAGACATTGAATGTTTTTTATGGGGGAGAGGTAACTAAGTTGCCAGCTTTGTATCTACTTCTGTGCCTATGCTGTTCTGGTTTAGTCTGCCCCTGGATGTAAAGGCCTGATATAATCTGCTGACTTGCATAGGGGCCAGGGGTCGCGACTGGTACTATGCCAGCTGCGCTGCCCCTGGGGTGGGGGGAGGGGGTTTACCTAGGCCGCGGGGGTAATATTATGTAGTGGATGGTGTTCCCTCGACTATTTATTGAAGTAATCTTGCTGCTATCCCTATCGGGAAATGGCAGGAAGTCGGGGGACACTAAGGCTATTGGACCCCGGATGGCAGAGGGGAATGTCTGTCCCTAAGATGGGGTAAGAAAAGTGCCTGAGAGTTAGTCGAACTCAAGGGGTGGGGGGCGGGCAGATGGGGCTACCTAAGGGATTGGCTGAATCGGGCCTAGTGCTGTAGTGGATGCCCCCCCCCCCCGGGCTGTCCCCCTTCAGGTGCCATCTAGATCCGGGTTTGTGTTCATGTCCTGTGACAGGCGGGGGGGGACTTCTTGGGCGGTGGTGGGCCGGTGGGTGGGTTGAAGGGAGGGGGGCATCATGATTTTGGTTTGTGGTTTCGTTTTGCTGTACGGTTGGCGGGTGGGGGAGCATTTTATTCTGGCATGGCACAAGGATTCTGACTGTGGGGTATGGTAGTGTGCTACTTTTTATGGGTTTGGTGGGGGGACACGCTCAGAGGGGTCTGGGGAGGGCTCCCTCGGTGGGGGGAGGTGTCGGGGGTCCTGTAAGTAGGCGTAGACGATTGAAGGGAGAAGGGGGGGGGTTTTCAGGGGTGGGTATAGGGGGTGGTTAAGACAGTGATAGTGGGTGGTAGGGCCGGGGTCACTCAGGGGGGAGGTGGGGGGGTGGGGGGAAGGGGAGGGGAGGTGGAGGGGGGAGGGGTCGTCGCACTCTAGACTCCACATATGGGCAGGGTATTCACTTTACTACTTACAGACTTGGGAGACTCCAGGCTGGGAGGGTCTCCCTTAACATGCTTTGCTGGCAGTTAGGCCATAAGCATACGGTGATCCTCTGAAGATTATCTCCTGGAATGTATGTGGTTTGGGTAGCCCGATTAAGCGATATAAAGTATTGAAGGCGCTGGCTAGACATCACTGTGATATTGCGCTACTCCAAGAAACCCATCAAACAGCGGAAGAACATGCTAAATTGGGTCGAGATTGGGTTGGCCAGGTCTGGGGTGCGCCTGCACGGGGGAAGAAGGGAGGGGTGGCTATCCTGCTTCATAAGAGAATGTGCTTCTCGTTGAAAAAACAGCTAGTTGATCCCGAGGGACGCTTTATATTATTGTGGGGCGTACTGGAAGACCGGGAGGTAATTTTGGGGAACGTATACGGTCCTAATATGTTAGACCGGGAATTCTTTGATCACTTGGCGGCCAAAGTAGAATTATTGCCGGATGTACCTGTACTAATGGGGGGAGACCTCAATGGGGTATTAGATGTGAGTTTGGATACCTCTAGTGCGAGGGGGGGAAGAGATAGAGTACTTAGCTCTCAAATATTGCAACGCTTTCGGAAGCGGTTGGGCCTGATAGACCCGTGGAGAGTCCTACATCCCTCTGAGAAGGATTTTACACATGTCTCGCGAGCCCATGGGACGAGTGCGAGAATAGATTATGTGTTACTGTCCACCACTGCCTTTGCTCAAGTGATAGAGGCGCAGATTGGTCCTTTGGAGATATCTGATCATGCCATGGTTTGGGTGGAGATGCATTGGGGGGGAAGAGTTGGTACATCTCGTCTTTGGCGGTTCCCCATCGAGTTATATAAGGACGATCAATTTCGGCAGTTTTTAAGCCACCGTTGGCGGGAGTTTGAATTCCATCAACAAGCGCATCGAGAGGACCCCGAACTGGTCTGGGAAACCGCCAAGGTGGTGCTGAGAGGTGACATCATTGGCTATACTGCTCGAAAACGCCGCCTGCTGACAGAACAGATTGTTCGGTTGGAGCGACAGGTTTCGCATGCACGTGTGCTTAGCGGTCAGTCCCCTACAACGTCGAACCGTAAACGGCTATGGGAGCTCCAGGTCTCCTTGAATGAATTACTCCATCAGCGTGCAAAGAAATCGTTGCTCTATTATAAATATCGGCTTTATTGCTTTGGGGACAAACCGGGGAAACTCCTCGGACGTTGTTTGAGGGGTCCACGGGGGGAAAGGGGGTAGCAGCCCTCCGAGATGAGAAAGGGAAACTCCACCAAGATCGTGAAGCGATCAGTGGCCTCTTTAAGACCTTTTTTCAGCAACTTTATCAGGCCGAAGAGATCGACCCCTCAACTATGACAGCTTACCTGCAAGGGCTGCAGCTCCCGAGGGTGACAGAGGCGCAACGGGTTCAATTGGGGCAGCCAATTACATTACAGGAGGTCCAGTCCGTCATTGCACAGGCTAGTTGTTGTAAGGCACCGGGCCCCGATGGCTTCGGGGCTGAGTTCTATAAACTCCTGTCTCCCGGAGTGGGACAGTTGTTGGTAGATACCTTTCAGCAACGGATAGGTGGAGGCGGTAGGCGCTGGGGAGAGAACCAGGCCTATATTACCTTGATACCCAAACCAGCCAAGGACCCGCTGCAAGCAGCGTCTTATCGGCCGATTTCTCTGTTAAACTATGATGCGAAGCTGCTGGCGAAAATTTTGGCTGAACGGTTAGCGGGGGTGTTAGGAGACATAGTGCATGACTCCCAGGTGGGGTTTGTACGTGGTCGGTATGCGGTTCGGAATATACGCCGTATTCTGACGTCTCTGGAGTGGGTACATAGCCACCAACTACAGACCCTCCTGGTGAGTTTCGATGCGGAAAAGGCATTCGACAGGGTGGACTGGACCTATTTGGATTATCTGCTACCGCTGTACGGGCTTGGACAGGCTTTCTGTGCCATGGTAAAGAGTTTATATGATACTCCGACAGCTAGAGTACTGTGTAACGGGGTTTTGTCGGCCCCCTTCCCGTTGCATAGGGGCACTCGGCAGGGTTGCCCATTATCTCCCTTACTGTTTATTTTGTCTTTAGACCCCCTAATACGTAGTATTGAACAGGACCGGTTGATTCGTGGGATAAAGGTTGGGGCGCAAGGATTCAAAGTGTCGGCCTTTGCCAACGACATGCTGGTACATTTGCTGGCCCCACGAGAATCGTTGCCGAGGCTGATGGCTGAGTTTGGGAGGTTTGGTAGTTTTGCAGGTCTTCGGATAAATACAGAGAAATCGGAGGCCCTGGATGTGTTGGGGGGGTTGCGGAATGGGTGGGGGGCGGCTTTTCCTCTGCACTGGGCCGAGCATGGGTTCAAGTATCTTGGTATTATTCTGACCAGGTTACCGCAGGATCTATATTATACGAATTTTGAAAGGGTTCTGTCTGGAATGAGGCGCCAATTGCGAGCTTGGAACCCGTTGCCCTTGGCACTTTTGGGGCGAATTGCTGCCATCAAAATGGTGATTTTACCACGTATACTTTATTGGCTTCAAACGTTACCGGTCTGGTTACTCCGTAGAGATCTACACAAAATGGAGAGGGAGATACAAAGCTTTTTGTGGAAGGGGGCTCGAGCGCGGATCCCGATATCTCGTATGATTGGTGGATGGCGAAGGGGAGGCCTGGGGTTGCCTGATTTAAGCTTATATGCTTTGGCTTGCCAGATACAACATCTTGGAGATTACCTAGGGGGAACAGACGTTTATACTCCCAGAGACTTAGAGGGAGCCTTAGTGGCTCCTCTTTCCCTTGTGGGGACGTTGCACGTGGACAGTAAGTATCTACCACGGCGACTTACGCGGAATGTGTTGTTGAATGCGATGAGGCGAACATGGAAACAACTAAATGGATTGTGGCAACATAATTGGCAGGTCTCTAGTTGGTTACCAATACAAGGCAATGTACACTTTCCGCCGGGTTTGGATTCCGGAGTGTTTAGGTTCTGGCATCGGCAGGGCCTTCATTCCTTAGGGCATGCAGTAGATCTTACGGGAAAAAGTAAGCCGTTTAGGGACCTCCGTGAGGAGTATAAACTACCCGGTACCCATTATTTTGCGTATTATCAGCTTTCTCATTATGTGGCGACGTTACCCAGGGAGGAATTGGGAGAGGATAGGTCAAAGCAAATTATTGAATTCTTAGAACTAGGAGGGGATACACCCCTAACAATAGCTGGGTTGCGGATCAAGTTGGTGTGCTTTGGGGTGGCGCCGGATTATGGGAGGGTGGAGGCAGCCTGGGGAGGTGAATTGGGCCGTGTTGTTCCTCCCGGCTCGATTTGTCTGGCGGTGGGACGGATAATTGAATTAGCAGAGGGTGCACGTTGGAGGGAGATCCAGTATAAGGCCTTAACCCGGGTACATTTCTCTCCGAGACGAGCGTTCCGGAGCCACATTACGCAGGATGGGTCATGCCCTCGCTGTCAAGCGCCCTTGGCAACCTTGACTCATATGTGGTGGCAGTGCAGGCGCATCTTCCCATATTGGTCCCAGATTCACCGACATATCATGAGACTTGTACAACAGAGGTTTCCCTGGACCAGTGCTCTAGTCATCTTGGATCAATTGCCTCTGACCTTGCCTATCGGGAAATGGGAGCGTTTATTAGTGCGTAAAGCCTGTCTGGTGGGGAAAGGTCCGATTTTGCGTAATTGGAGAGATCGGACCCCACCTGCGTTTACGGAGTGGCGCAATAATTTTCATCAGTTGATGCTAGCTGAGCGCTGGAGGGCTAGGGGCTCCGTGAAGCGATGGTCTACCTTTTTGCTGATTTGGGAACCCTACATTCAGAACTTGACCCCCCGTTGCCGCAGCGCTGTAGTTAATGTGGGTATTTAAGGCCTTGTCTATAGGGGGGGGGAAAAAGCTACCAGCCACTGTTGTGTAGTGTATTGAGCCCTGCTGTGGAGCTCGGGGTGCGAGGATGGGTACGGGGGGGTTAGGGGGTTCAGGGGGGGGAGGGGGCAGGGTGGGGGGTGTTGTTCTGTTTACTGGAAGAACATAAAAGGAAAAACTGTTTAACCATGTTCGCCTGTTAACATTTACTGCTGTGGTCTGCTGTGGTGACGCACTTGCTTATTGTAAGGGCCTCAAGAGGAGATAAGATACCACTCCTCGCTGGCCCTTTGCTGAGTGCTGTACTGTGTATCCTGTTGCTATTGGTTAATAAATAAAGTTTCAAAAAAAAAAAAAGGCACTCTGGGGGAAACCCACTCACCCCCAATTTAACTTCCCTCTATTGATACCATATGGCTTCGTTCAGACTCTCTCTTCCACTAATTTTTGTAATTATTTGTTTATTAAAATTTGTTATACCAATTTTCTTTACTTCTGGGAAATTCTCTAAATCTTGAGAGAGGGAATTCTTTGGGTTAAAGTTGATAGATCTGTGTATTTCAATCCAGTGTATTTGCTAACTTACTCAGGGCTCAGTAGTCCACAGAACTTTTAATTTAAATTTAAATCTCTGCCAGTAACCCCAGAGAGTTTTTATTTTAAATTTAAACCTCAGTCAGTAGCACCAGAGAGCTTTAAATTTAAATCAAATTAGAGCATAGCTTAGCATAGAAGGCAGAATAAAGTACATATTTTTTTTAGTAAAAAGAAATAAATTCTTTCTAGAAACCTTCACAAACGCCCTTCTGTTGGGGCGTTGGGGGGTCGGTATATCAGGCAGATGGATAGATGTTTGTTTTCAGTATTGATGAATTTGCAGTGTTGGAGGTTGCTGTCTTGAGCCTTAGGTCTGTTCGGGCAAGTATTAGTTTTCCGCCTCCTTGTTTGTGGGTTCTGGGGCAGTTGGATGCTGTGAATGCTGGTGGTGTTATTTGGTTCAGTATTACTTGGTCTGTGTTCTTGAGCCATGATTGAGCAATGCATAGTATGTCACCGTTGTTTTCATGGATATAGTCAGTAATACTGTTTGTTTTGTTGCATATTGATTTTGCATTTATCAGACTTATGTTTATGCGGGTGGTATGTTGGTTGTGTGGTTGAGGTGTGGGTGTTCGTGACCATGGTTCTATTGTGGTGTATCTGGTAGGTCTTTTGCTGGGAGGTTTGTAGTAAGTGGATGTGTGTATATGTTGGTTTCAAAGTCATTTATAAGGTTTGCAGAGCTGAAAGTCACGTCCATGCCACTCTGTAGGATTTTCAGCAGCACTAACACAGTTAATGCCACTGAATATTCCCGGGCGCCGCCACTACACACTCTGATGCTAAGCGGTTAATATCGGGGCGCTCAGGGGCAGAGTGGAGGTGGCACCTACTGCTAACTGGTCACTATTTTATGAGAATGTGCATAAAGCAGATGACGCATACTTTCACTGTAGGCGTGCACATGGAAGGAGCACACAAGTGCGCATGTACATTCTAAAATACTATAATTTATGCATGTTCTTTATAAATATAGGTGTGAGTATTTACAGCAACCCTATGGTTGGTGTAAGCGATTGTGCCTTAAGGGCAACTCCTTTTAAAATTACCCTCATAATGTGACAGGTCTGAGTTAGGTGTTTCAGAGTACACATTCCTTGTGTGGGCTGACTATTGTCCTGTGTGTGTTTACAGTGCTTCTACTGGTCACATCTTGCCATGAAAACCCTGGGGATAGTCACAACCATCTCCAGGAGTCAGCATCAACTCGATGACACACAAGAACAACAAACAACACATGAAGGCATGAGCAGGAAAAGCAATAATAGTCTCAAATGACCAGAATTGTCAGTCTTTTAGCACTGTTCTTAAACCGGTCATCGTGAGCTCAGTGTTCACAGCCTGGTTATGGAAGGTCCTGTGAAGGACTAGATGCTGACAGCTGCTCTTTCTCTAGCCTTCCAGGCCACTTCTCTCCGATAGTGTATCTCAGTTTTTCTGGCTATAAGCAGTTTAGAGCATCATCGACTCCTTCTCCCTCCCTCTCTTGGTCCTCCTTTCCCTACCTGGAAATAAATAAACTTTGGCGCTGATTTCTTTTTTTCTCTTTGTATATTTTGTGTTAATGCCTGAATAGGCCATGCATTATGTTTTTGACTTTTCTTCTGTGTTGTGAGATTTATGTAAGTCTTTTGTTAATTTTTGCTGTGGGCAAGCATATTTAAAATACTTTTACACTGAAAATTCAGTTAAATACAATTTCTTTCTTAAAAAGTAAGTCATCATTTTGCTTACAGTGTTCAGTGGAAATATTGGAAAGCGTGAGTGTAAGGAATAATATGAAGAGCTACGGTGTGTGCTTTGGCCTGGAGTGGACGGCAGAGACTGCCCCTTTCAAAGTTTGCTATTTGGGGTTTACAGAGTTATTTGCCTGGAGGACATATTGCATTCCTTCAGCGTGTACATTCTTGAGTCCCCTAGCTGCATACACTGCCGAAAGGAGGGCAAGACATTGCAAGAAATAGCCCTCCCCACTAGTCAGTGCTTCTCTGACAGCTCCCATATAGAGATTCTGCCAGATCTGATGCAAATGATCAGTTTATATGTAAAATGTACAACTACATCCATTTGTCCAGACTTGGTTTGCATTTATGTCCAATAACTGTGTAATCTAACCTTTTCTGTTTAGTTAAAATAATGTCATATTCCTGGAAAATGCTGTTTTCTTTTCATTTACATGTTCAGCAATAGTTAGATGTGCCCGTAATATTTAGGAAAAAAATTCTGGGGGTCCATTGAGCCTCCCTTCTTCTGACTAACTGTTCTCTCTCACGCACTCTCTCTGGAATAGTCTAGGGCAGGGGGCTTCTCAACTCAGTCCTTGGGACACACCTTGTCAGTCAGGTCTTCAGAATATGCATGAGAGAGATGTGCGTACAATGCTGCATTGGGGTCTTTCAGTTCCATCTCGTTCTCTTAAACAGGTGAAGCCAAAAATAACATATTCATCTTTCTACTTCTGTTTTTCAACAGATGACATTTCACAACAAATCTGTGCAAAAATAATAAAACATTTACATTTCAGATGAAAAATATTTTTTTCTATGAAGTAACAGTATCTGAGAAAAAATATTTCAAAATAGACACTCACTTATAACAGAAAGAAAGTTGTGTGGTAGGATTGGATGTGCTGGAAGCTGTAGATGCCTAAATAATTTTCTTAAAATTTGACTAGACTCCCAAATATTAGGAGCAAAAAAAGTGGGTGGCAACAAGAGCAGATTTAGGGTGGAGAAAAGAAGTTAAAAGCTTAGCACCGATTTTCAGCATTGGACTCGTAAATCTAGGCAAATGAATGTCAGGCCTAAATTAGGATGAATGTTCAGTTGAAAACTTAGGCTCCTAAGTTTGGCTGAAAATAGGGTACAATTTTAGGAGCCTATCTTAGGAGCTTAAATTTAGGAGCTCAGCTTTTTTGGAATATCGGGCCCTTATTTTGGATTGTAGTAATTACCTGCGAGATCCCTGTAAGACCTTTGGAATATTTGTTCAGTAAACTTGAATGTCCCCTCTAAATCTTTTAGCTCTCTGTGTACGCCATTCATTTTTTTCCATAGGATCAAACATTTTTTTAACTTCATGTGCCTCAATGGTAAAAAAAATAAAAATAATTTGGTACAAGTTCAAAATTAGCAGAACCCCATTAGGTCTATTGTTGTTGTTCAGTTTTTCTACAGCACTCATGACAAAAGCTGATGTTTATTTTATTTATTTATTTAGCTGCATTTATATCCTGCTTTTCACTGGGTCAAAGCAGTTGGGGGATACATTTAACATGAGGGGATATGACACACATACACTAATACTTACAGGGAACATGGGCAATGGAGGGTTAAGTGGCTTGCCCAAGACCACAAGGAGCACCTGTGGGACTAGAAACCCCAGTCCTTCTGGCCCAAGGTTGCTGTCCTCTAGTGGGATTTCAACCACCTACCTTCTGGCCTGTGATACCTTGCCCCAACCACTAGGCTACGCCTCCCTGCATATGTCTCTGAAATAGATGCTTTTCATGCCTCCTAGCTCTGGCATGTTGATAATATTCCACCAATATATCAAGTCAGGGTATCCTTGGTGCTGGGCAAATATCGCTGTGTTAGTTCACCTCTGTGCAAAATGAGAGGCGTTGACAATATTTAGTACTTTGGTTCTGTATTTCAGTCTGGCTTAATTTCACACCTTGCCACATTATGTGGGTCTCCATTGCACTCACAAGCAGTGGGCTACTATATATTGAAATGAGCCTTCCCGCTGCTGGAAGATAAATGAGACCAGACAAGTGATTTATTAGAAAGATGTAGGACTTGCATAAACATGATACGCTATTGAATCTCCAATGATGGCCATCACATGGCTCTGTCATCAGTAGGAAAACCATATTGAAAAGACTGCATTGTACAGTTCCCTTTCTCATTTTGCCTTTCTATGTTTTTAGTGTACACAGCTCTGATGCACTTGTAAAGGATGGTTAATCAAATCAAATAAACATACAGTACAGGCAATACATTAATGAAGGACAGAGTAACTTTATAAAGAGTATTAAAATGCCAAATTTAGCCAAGAAAATAATACTAATGCCATTATAGCGTGAGAGGTGTTTCAATACAAAGTTTTAGCTATCAAATAACTCCATTGCACTATTGCGTACACATATATAACACAACAGAGCGGTGGAAATGCAAACAGATCAGTTACCATCTGTGGAATTTCATTACTGTGTTTCCTTCCATCAGCAAACGACTCGTCTGACCTTTCTGTTGTTATAGATCCTTGTTGCTATGACATTGTTTCATTTGTTACTCCATGCAGAATGCAGGTGTGTTTTGAGGATACACCACCAGTAGTTGCCAAACATCTCACCTTAAATACCTCAAAAATCCAAACTCTACCTGAAGGGGTGACAATAGCTGCATCCGCAAAGGTGTCCCCCACAAAGCCAGCATGTCCTCCATGGTATCTGCATGTGAAACACTGGGAATGCCCCTGCAGATATCGCAGGCCCTTTGCAGCTAACACGGACCTTTTGCAGCTAGCATCGTCATTTACACCTGCCCTAGTAAGTGACCAAAGCTTCATTTACACAAGTTCATGGCCACTTATGCTACTATTCAATAACATTATATCTATACAGAGTCAACTTTATAGACTAGGCATGATTAACATAAAAAAGAAGCTAAATTTATGTAAGTGTCGTTGAGTCAATGCTGACTCCTGGTAACCCAGCAACCCCTAGGTTTTCTTGACAAGGTATGACCAGAAGTAGATTGCCAGGCCTTTTCTTCAAGGGTAGTGGAGGGTAAAGTGACTTGCCCAAGGTCACAAGGATCACCAGTGGGAATCAAACTCTGAATAAGGCTGTTGTTCTGACCACTAAGCTGCTCCTCCTCTCCAGCTGCTGCTTTCAGTTTACAATTTATAGTTTATTAAAATTTGTTATATTGAGCTTCACTGCATCAAGGTAGTTTACCACAAAATTACCTCCAATGGATTTTACAAAAAGTTGCACATTGAGCAGAGCACTTTGTAAAATATGTGAGTAATTATGAATGAGCTGACCTGGGCGTCCCTATGCAAAATGGGGCATCATGGGTGACTAGCAGGGCTATATCTTGATGTGAGTAATTGGAACTTGCAACCAAAAGATCCATAAGGTTCTTCAGCAGCGGCTGAAGACTGCACAAAGTCCACATGAAGGAGCGTGGCAAAGACCCTCTCCCTTCCCTCCCCCCTCCCCATCCCCACGTTCATTCAATATGCCCCAAGTTCATTCAATATTCTTGGATGTATCCCATCCAGTCCCATTGCTTTGTCTACTTTTAGTTTAGCTAGTTCCTCACAAACATAGTCCTCTAAAAATCATTCAAGATCCCCGTCACTTCTGTTCCTATTCATGGGTGTTTTCTGAGTTCCTGCTCCTGACCCTTCATTTGTGAACACAGAACAGAAATATTTGTTAAGCAATTCCACTTTATCCTCATCAGCTTCTAAATATTCCTCCCCTTCACCCTTGAGTCTGACAATACCACTTTTGCCCTTCCTTGTCTCACTAACATATCTGAAAAATGTCTTGTCCCCCCATTTTATTACATTGGCTATTTCTTCTTTTTGTATCTGCTTTCCTGACTACTTTATTAGCTTCTCTAAGGTTTTCCAAATATAGATGCTTGTCTTCCTCTCTCTGTGATCTCTTGTATTTTATGAAGGCCTTTCTCTTTTTCTTCAGCTTTTCAGCTACTTCTTTTGAAAATCATAGCAGCTTCCTTTTACAGTTATTTACCTTTTTACATTTATTTACCCTTAAAATATCCCCTTTCAGTTTCACCCACTGTTTTTCTACATCTCCCAGCTGTTCCCATCCTGCTAATGACTCCTTGAAGTACAGTACTGGCCCATCTTGGCAAAGTTAGTTTTCCTAAAGTCTAAGACCCTCGCTTTTGAATGAATTTGATCAGCCCTAGTGCTAATACTGAACCACACCATCTGGTGATCACTGGATGCAAGATGATCTCCCCATTGGTATGCATCAAGTCCAGTATGGCCCCTTCACGTGTGGGTTCTGTTACCAGTTGCCTGAATAGTTCTCCCTGTAGAGAATCCAGAATCTCCTTACTTCTAGATGGCATTGCAGCAGAGATGTGCCAATCAACATCTTGCCTCTTTAGAATAGCAGTTTGAGAAGTTACAGGTCAAACGGGAGAGTGCTCTAACAGAAAGGGAAGAGCTCCTCCTAGTGTCTGAATTCTGCAGCCTGCATCAGAAGATCATGTTAAACAAGCTTCTGAGGCGAGCAGAACTCAAGGTTCTACCTTCATTCTCAATAATGAGTATCTGTTCTCTGTATTAATACCAACTTCTCGGTGAGTAATTTGGATTTGGATTTTGGATTTAAGTCATGCGTTTTTCAGTAGTAGCTAAAGGTGAGCTACATGCAGGTACTGTAGGTTTTTTTCTGTCCTTGGACAGCTCATAATCTAAGGGGGAATTTTCAGTGGTGATGACCAGCTTGGCCATCGCCGCTTTAACTTTGCCCCAGATATTCACTGCCAGGGCCATATCCAGATTGCTGCTGCCCAGTTAAGCCATGGTGCCGCACCCCGCTCCATCCTCAGAACACCCTGATGCATGTAGGGGATATTCACAGGCACTAAGCACATTAATCACATTGAATATCCCCAGTAAGTTTGTACCTGAGGTAATGGAGTGTGAAGTGACCTGCCCAAAGAGCAGTAGTGAGATTTGAACTCTGGCTTCTGTGATTCTCGGCCCCTTGCTCCAACCATCAATTTTCAAACAATTACACTGATCATTAAGGACCCGACTTTCATCTGGGCAGTGCTATGCGCTGCATCGGCGCATAGCCAACCTCCCTTCCACCTAAGTCAGGTTTTCAATGCTGTGCTCATATGTGGCCCCGGGTCTCGCTGCACAACCTAGAAGCCACAGGAGCAAGCCCAGGAGCACCGATTTTCGATGCTACCCGCTTAGCCCCTGAGTCTGAAAGATTGGCAAGGAAAAACCTCGCCTATTTTTAAGGCACAGAGGGCTAAGCGGGTAGCATCAAAAATCAGTGCTACCCAGTTAGCCATTTCCTCCTCCCCGCTCCGCCACAGAATGCCCCTAACATGCTCCGATAATAACTGCAGAGCATCTGGGCGTGTTAGGGACTGATCCAGGATTTTCAAAGGGCACTACCCATGCAGGTGCCCTTCAAAAATCCCGGATATGGCATTTACACAGGTAACTGGGGCAGTTACCTCTGTCAATGCCTTCAAAAATGCCGCCCTAAGAACATACCGGGCTGCAATGTTTTACGTTTCCATAAAGTCATTTCAAAACTCTGTAGGCAAGAGCTGTAGAAGATGTACACCTTGAATTCCAGCATTATGAATGAGCACTCTAAATGATTCACTCTTAATGGAGCAGATATTGCAAAAATAATTCTAAATGCTTTAGAAACTAGCATGTATGTGCTCCAACAGATGTTTTACTACAAAAGAAGGCCTTGTCATGGAGCCTGACTTGAAAAAAACCCACACCAGTTGGAAATGTATCGGATCTTGAGCTGATTAGCATATTTATTTATTTTATTTATTTAACAATCATTTATATACCGCATCTTCCAGAGATCAGTTGCAATTCACAACAAACAACAATCAACAAAGCAGAGTTTGTTTTACATGTAACATCATATAACCACAAGCAAAATAATAAGTAAACAGCAAATGTTAAAACTGAACAGCACAGAACAGTGAAAAACTATATACATTATATACAGATACACATTATGTAGGGCTTAAGCATTGTGCAAAGTACAGTTTCAGCTAGGTAGAAATGTCTGTTTAGGTCATTGGGTCATCTCAGACAAAAACTGGTTAGCCTTTATCTAAATCTATTGAGGGATGATCTTTATTGTTGTAATGCATATCTCATGTACCTCCATCATGTGCTTAATTGTAAGCTCTATGGAGCCTGGACTGTCTCATGTGTACAGTGCTGCATATCTCTTGTAGCACTAAACAAATGATTAGTAGTCAAGTGCTTAACAGTTAACATATAGGGCTTTCTTTCTAAATGTAGGAAATAAAATGTTACACTGGTTGCTCACCTGGGTATTTGCACACCTGTTTGTGAACAGTGACAGAAATATATGCAAATCAGTTTGTGCACTCAGCGGAAATTCCCAGCTTGCCTCCTTTTGGAAATGAGGGTTGGATTTTGAGCCGGTGCTATTAGGAGCTTAATTTAAGCACTGGCACTTAACTTAATGGTGGTAGTTTTATTGCAGATCACACTAGACACCTGTCGGGCCAATGCAGAAAACTAGCGCAGCCTTTAAGCACAGATACTGCCACTTTGAAGCACAATTACTGGCACAGCCACATGCAGAAAGGAGACAGACACGCACATAAGCAGCAAAAGAAAAACTAGTGCCAAGGGAATTTAGATTATAGGCAAATGAGCTGCACATAGTAAAATGATATGCTAATGTGGCTGGCTCCCAATCCAGAGAAATGCGTAGAGGATTTCGCACCCAACCTTAGCCCCAGTATCTCTACACCTGGTCTTGAGGTGGCTTAAACATCTAGCATGGTGCCCTCAACAGAAAGCAAAGCCCCAGTCCGCCCACCTGCCCAATCAAAAATAATCCCATTGGCCCAGTGGCCTCCAACCCCTATCCCCACCTTTACAAACCAGCAGAGGCGCTAACCATGTGCTCCCACTCCTGCACCACCATTTTGAAAAATGGTGGTGCCTGACCCCACGCAGTTGCACCGCGCAAAACCAGGCACCGCCATTTTTCAAGATGGTGGTGCAGGAGCAGGAGCACATGGGCTGCACTCCTGCTCATTTGTAAAGGTACCAGGAGTAGAGCAGGGGGATTTTGGGCTGCTGGGCCACCAGGGATTATTTTAAATTGGGTGGGTAGGTAGGTTCTAGGCCACTAGGGTCATTTTTGGTTGGGGGGTGGGGGGATCAGGGCCACTGAGCCACCAGGGATTTGCTTTCTGTCAGGGGCACCAGCCCTCTGACAGTATTTTGATGGCATCGGGGGCTTTTTCCAGTGCCTGGATTGACATTTCCCTCAGATGATCCAGGCATCGGATAAATCCCCTGATACCATCAAAATACTGTCCAGCCTCATATGCAAATTAGCCCTGCAGTGCCCCTGTTTCTCTGGGAGAGCATGCCAAACTTGCGACAACTTCTGTGCACGTGCGTTTGGCTTGCCGTCCCAGTTTAACACTGCCATTTGCGCACAGCTTAATGCTTGGCCAATACATGGCTAATTTGCACATGAGCCCTTTCTGCATGCTGGTGCTAAAATCATGTGCTATCGGTGCACTGCAAATAGGCGTAAAAGGTTCATAGTGCATGACTTCAGTGCCAGCTTTCTGCATCAACCTGTAAGTGCTTTATAAGCCTCCTGGGGTAAACTGCAGAATCGCAGCTAGATTGAGAGCAAATGCACGCCTGCTTGTAGGCAGAGGAAAGGTTTTTATAAAATGCATGCAAACATAGTGACTGTGCACAAACTCCGTCGCAAAGTAAAAGTATGCGCCTTCCTGTCACTGCATGTCCTCTTTCAAGCATGATTTCAGGGTGATTTTATAAAACTACTTTCACACATGGGGTTTTATGTGCAGGAAACTGTTATATAATTACCCTCAGTCTGTATATTCAGCACCATGATGCATATAAGAAGTGCTGCTGAATATATTTATTGGCCAATGACCGTGCCAGCCCTATTGTTTAGTTTAGGTCTGCCATTGAACAGGCTTAGACTAAGTGCATAACTTATCAGAATAGCAGCTCCTCCCCATCAGTCCATTTAGCAATTTAAAGGGCCCAATACTATCCGTGTTAACTGGAAAAATACATAAATAATGACATATGTGTTGGCTGTTATTTGCCTATAGAACTGTCGGCCTGATTTTATTCATTTCTTCAGGCCCAATCCAAATGAATATTCTTTAACGGCTTCACCAAGACATCAAGCTCCTAGCATAGGGGAGCACGAGCCGAGGTTGCTAACCTGCTGCTAACAAACGGTTTCAGAATGAACGCTGGTTTTTCTAAGATCTAAGTAATTCTTTGACTTGTTATTTCTTTGGTTTTCTTGGCAAAAACCATTTGCGTTGTTTAAAGCAACTGAGCCTCAACAGCTTTGGTTGAACGATGCAGCTGGTTAATGTCAGGAGTTTTATGGCTTTTTTGGGGGGGAGGGGGAGGGTAGTGTCCTGCATAGATTTTCCCAGTCTACCACCATATGAATTAGATCATACAGCGATATAATTACCAGAAAGTAATTAAATGGAATGGAATTCCCTCACTTATCTGCTTCTCTATGCTGTGGTGTGCCCCAGTTTATTTCAGCGGCTAATACAGACAGCTTTAAGAATGCAATAAGACCCCGTTCCCATTCAGTAGAGACCTTAATTCATTCACTACTTCAGCTTCTACAATCCTTTCTAACATAGAATCAATGGAGAAATTGTGCAAAAGAATTTAGCAATGCCTTCAAACCATAAATACACAGGATTGGGTCCTACATACTGCTTAACAATTACTTTGCATCAGATACAATGTATGGAGGCATTTTACACTGTAGAAATAAGATCTCAAGAGAAAATCATGGAATAAAATATAAACATTTGAATCCAGAGGCAAAAGGAAAGAGAGCAGATTTGTAATACAGCAAGATGAAGAAACATGTGGGTATCCTGTGTAATGCAGAATAAGCGGAGAGGATTTCATTGGAAAGCCCTGAGCAGAATGATTGACTGATGACGACATGTAAATTAGCCGAGGGGATGGAGAGCAGCAGGTCCCTGTCTCTTTCCTGTTCCAGTACTGTAGGTCCTGCTTTGAGCATTTCTAACTTTGTCCCTACTGCAGTGCTCATGTCCCTCATGGTACAAACTAAGGCCAATTTTAGGTAGGTCAAGAATCTGCCAAGCACAGAGCATCTTATAAATACACAGTAAGGATGTATGGGATTATACGTCAGTATCTCACCACGTCCAGGAGGCACAGAAATTTTAGAAAGCTCCACTTGAGGAAAAAAATCTAGATTTCCCCAAATGTGTATGGGAGCAGCTTTTTAAAACTAGTGCTCTGAATATGGTATTTATTTATTTAACTATTTTTATCTACCACCGTATCTGAAAGTCAAAGCAGTTTACAGATTGAACAATAATAAGCTCAATAGTGCTTTACATCAAACATAATTGCAACTAAGTAACGCATAACTTTAACTTTTTAACTTAAACATGGGGTGAGGATACAAAACAACAAAGGAATAGAGGGTTATAATGAGACGCAGCAAGATCGTCATTCTTGAAGGTTACTGGGGTTAGTTCTCATTACTGAAGCTCTCCATGAAGAGAGAGCCTTTAGTCTTCTTCGAAAGTCAGTTAGGTCAGATATGGTGTGTGCTCTCTGGAAGTGCATTCCATAAGGTTGGAGCATAGAGCAAAAAGGCCTTATTGGACGTAGATTGGTTCCTCATCAGATTTCTGGCAGGTATGATGAATGTGTTTAGGGAGTTTGCCCTTCTAGATCTGTTGCTGGGGTTTTTGTAATAGCGATTGGAGGTAAACCAACAAGAGGCCATGAGCGACTGAGTATTGTGAGGAAGACTTTGTATTTTATTCATTCTGTGATGGGCAGCCAGCGTAGCTGCTTGAGATTGGGGTTATGTGGTCAGTTCTAGAGGCACTGAAGAGCATACAGGCAGCTGTGTTTTGAGCCAGCTGTAGGGGACAGAGTGGATATTTTGGTAAACCCTAGAAGAGGATTTTACAGTAATCAAAGTGTGGGAATATTATTGCTTGAAATACTGTGCAGAAATCTTGTGTATCCAGTAGTGGCTGAAGGTGTTGCACTGTTTTTATAGTCCTTGTAATGTTACTAATGTGCAGGAGTAAGGTCAGCTGCTGGTCTAGGGTAACTCCCAAGTAATGCACTGCGGGCTTCACTTCTAACTGTGCTGAAACCGGTGTAATATAGAAAACTTCTGTTTTATTGTAGTTTACAGCCAGAATGTGTTCAGACAACCATTGGGCAACAGAGTTAAAGCATCTTATTAGAAAGGTGCATAATAGTTTTAGAGGAGAATGGAACATAGAGCATTATGTCGTCTGCATAAATGTGATAGAATACATTATAGGCTTGAATGATTGTGCAGACTGGCTGAAGAAAGACATTAAACAGGAGAGAGGAGAGGGTGGAGCCTTGCAGAACTCTCTACTGTTGAGCGTACAGGGCTGACTTCTGTCTTCCTATCTTTACTTGGTATTTAGGTACAATTTGAAACATTTTAATGTTGTCGCCTAGTCCTAATGACTGTAAGCGTAGGAGTAGCATATTGTGGGGAACTGAGTCAAAAGCTGCTTTGATGTCTAGAAATATCAGGATAAACCCCTGGTATGGTTTTTCAGTGCCCCTTATGAGCCTGTCCATGAGAGCTGTTTCTACACCATGGTTGGCAAAAAAACATATTGATGTGGGTCCAGCAGGGCATGCATGTTAATGTAGTCCTGGAGTTGGAGCTGTACAATCTTCTCAATTACTTTTGAGAGGAAAGGTAAACTAGCGATGGGTCTATATGAGCTAGGTTGCTTTGAGTCTGACCTTATCCCATTTTTTTATCGGGCAGAAGGACATGTTTTTGAGTTCAGTGGGCATACTGTATGGCCTTGAGCAAGAGACAGTTAAGCAATCTTGAGTATAGGGGGTTCAGTTCTGTTCGAGCCATCTTGATCCAGTTCACGGGGCAAGGATCAAATGAGGATGTAGCAGTGTTAATATTGTTGATAATGTTCAAGCAAAACATCCTTATGCACTGATATTGTGTTTATTCTGTTGCTTCTAAGGCCGGGTTGATTCTGAAAGTAGTTAGCCATGATTTCTGGGGACAGACTGTTGTCCACCTTCTCTTGAATAGTGCTTCTTACTAAGGAGTTTACTATTTCAAAAAGCTCTCTGGGACAGTTTAGTGAGCTCAATGTAAGTTTGGTATGGTAGTCTTTCTGTGCTTTATTTGTCAAAGACTGGTATTTATTTAGGTTGGACATGTACTTGTCAAGGTCAGCTGTGGTCATTTTCTCTCTAGTTCTCTGAGCCTGCATTTGATTGCTGTGCTACGCACCCTAGAGGTTGTGCTAGTTTGCAGCTTTATGGCTACTTTGCCTATTATTTGTTTTGACTAATGTGTCACTGTCCTCTGAATTATGATCGAGATGAGGTAAAATCAAACCTTGTGTAAGAACTCTCTTTTGTCTAAGTGCAAAAATCTACGAGATGAGGCTTGCAAGAGCTTTTATGATTATGTCAGTTCTAGAAGAGGTAGAAGGAGATTGTGGGAGGGGGGAGGGGAGAGATAGTTGTCCTTGAGCATTCTCAATGCACTCTCCCCATCTTCTCCCACCAGCAGCACAAGAACCCCTCCCTCCCCGCCATTCATCTTCCCCTTGGAAACCATACCCCATCCAATCACTCCCCTGACAATCAGTCCTCCCCCATCACTCCTCCTGACATCAGTACTAGCACCTGACACCCCCCTGGTAGTCTAACGGGAGCAAGGGAGATCCCCTGTCACTCCTGCTGAGGCCAAGTCCCAGGCTCAAAATGGTGCCCATGACCCTTAGCGGTAAGTCTGTCTCCGAGGTTCCTCTGTGCTTTCTTGGATTCCATTACACATTGCAGATCATTTTATTTTCTAGTGTTGTCTGAGCAACAGATCCTATTCAAGTCATTACATAACAGAACAAGAGCCAGTCAACATGCACCTTTCACAGCCTACATTTGGGTTCCACTTTAGATTAGGTAAATCATTTGTTAGCTTTTAACTGAATTATAGAAATTTTGACTAATTTGCTTGGTAATTATGAATTAAGAACATAAGACAACAAATGATTTGCTATACTGGGTCAGATCAGAAGTCCATCAAGCCCAGTGTCCTGTTTCCAACAATAGCCAATTGAGGTCAGAAATACCCATCAGGATCTCAAAATGTAGATAGATTCTAAGCTGTTTATCCCAGGGATATTTCCCCCAGTCCACATTAATAATGGTTTATGGTCTTTGCCTCCAGCTACACCCCAGCTACACTAACAGCTTTTACTACATCCTCTGGCAACGAATTCCAGAGTTTAACTATGCAGTGAAAGAAAATATTTTTTCTCCTATTTGTTTACTTAGTAACTTCACTGCATCTTGTGACATTTCCGGCCAGGTGCACTACCAATAAAAATGACTTAAATACTGAAGTGAATCAGATTCAAGTCTGATGTGAGCTGGTAATATATTTGGATGGGACACTGAAAGACCACCTGTACAAATGTAAGGCCTTCATTACACCATTATGGATGGAAGATGGACGTACAAATTTCAGAGAGGGCAGATCCAACAGTGCCTTGTTCTGATAGTGGACTGCATAGGATGAAGAGGTACCAAAAGCCACAAAGCTTAAACATCAGAACAAAGATTTTTTTTATATATTTTATGCAATATCCCTCAGTTGATCGGAAGCAAATGGTAAGTATATAAGACTGCAAATGCAATTCCACAATTTAGCTCCTTCCAGTAAGTGAGCAGTGAAGGAATAGCCTAGTAGTTAGAGCAACAGCCTAGTACCCAAGAGATCAGTGTTCAATTCCCACTGGCAACTCTTGTGACCTTGGGCAGGTGACTTGCCCAAGGCCACAAGGAGTGCTAGTGGGAATCAAACCCTGGTTGCTTGGTTACCAAGCCAGTGTTCTAACCACTAGGGTACTCCTCCACTCCCGAGGTGCTGGCATTTACAGCTATGTGCCCGCACCCAAATTTTAACAGCTCTGTTTTGTAAACTAAAGCAGTCCCCACACATTAATTCTGTGGGAGTTTATGGGATTACCCTTAGTATGTCTTAAGACCTGAAGCAGCTCCTACAATATGCTTTGGCTATTAATGCAACATCCAGACTCCTCCTCAGCCCTGAAAATGCATCTGCTCTTCTCATTGGAGGTAAAAGCTTATGGAGAATATTTATTCTCCCCAAGAGAACAAAATAGCAAAAGGTTGAAGCAAGGCTTCAAGCTCATATTCATTGATATTTCAGCAGCTTTTGACTCCGTAAATCACAGAAAACTCATTGAATGCCTCATAGAAACTGGAGTAAATCGGACTCCCCTAAAATGGTTCTGCTCTTAGTTAACTGAACGTATGCAACAAGTTAAACTGCAAAACAGGACCTCAAACCCCTATCAATTGCATCAAGGATTACCCCAAGGATCAGCACTCTCTGCCCTCCTATTTAACCTATACATCCAGCCCATCTGTTGCATCCTCCAGAATACAGGATAAGGTATCACATTTATGCCGATGACATTATGTTATATGCCCCATGCACTACAAAGAACCCAGACTTCTGAACCATACTTTCATGTCTTAATGAAATGGCACATGGTTACTTGACCAATCTCTTAAATTAAACTACAGCAAAATTGAAGCATTAATCATTAACAGAGACCTCACCTATACAACACCAGAAACAATCACAATCCACAACTATGATATACCAAGGTCTGAGGTCAAATACCTTAGGTGACGCTAAACCAGAGACTGAATTTCCAAACACATATAAAAAAAGCAACTGCAGTCACATACCAAAGAATAAAGATCCTTTACAACCGCCGCCCGCTATTGGACCACAGTCTATTCTGCACGGTTTGCCAAGTGATCACCACACCGCCCCCCCTCCACTTGGACTACTGTAATTCTATACTCCAAGACCTACCAAAGTGCGCACTCCTCCCCTTACAAACTGCTCAGAACTCTGCAGCTTGCATGATCTCATGGACACTTAAACAAGAGCATACCACCCCGGTCCTGAAAGAGCTACATTGGCTACCCATTCAAGCACGCATAAAATACAAATCAATCATGACCACATATATCAGCATACACAACATAGCTGCTGGCTGCCTACGGTCACTCATACACACTACTTCAGATAACAGACTGAGAAGAGACCAAAACACAAATCTACTTAAAATTCCCAAACATAAATCATCCAGCACACAAGAAACATGGCAACACACATTCTCCATCTATGGTCCAACTTTATGGAATTCCCTTCCAAGCAACATAAGAGCAATAAAGGAGTTCAGCAAGAAGCTTAAAATTCACATTTTCCAAGAATTCTATGGGACGGACACTTAATATATCACCACGCAGCCAAATGACCCTTAATTGCACTCAGAAGACAAACTCCTGTTGATTTGACACTGTAAATAAGTTTCAACTGCATTCAGCTCAACTGGTCTCTTGTCCATTCTATTGTGTTATATTAACCACTATTTTTATGTATCTTAACACATGTTCTTCTAATTCTTCTCTGTAAGTTCAGTTCAGTTGTGTTCAATGCAAACTGCCTTGATATCCTTGAAAGGCGTTATAAAAGAAATGCTAAATAAATAAATAGTAATGTTTAAGCAAAAATCTCAAAGGTACATCTAGTTCAGGGGTAAGATGCACCTGGGAGACAGACCCAGTGCTGTGGTGAAAGGAACCTTCTCAGCCATGAAGATGGATGTGCCAGTAATCCATGTCCCATTCTCCACACTGAGGAATGCTCTCCTTGCAGGCAACTCCTCTACAAGCCCCAAGATTCCTCTAGTCCAGCATCCTTCAAGCCAATTCTCCAGCTCCGATGTTGCGGATACCACTCACCTCCTCCCTTTCAAATACACTTGTAGCTTGGGTTAAACATAGCCAACTTAGGGATAGCAGCATTCACAGATGATGACCTAGCAGTCATCAATGAGCAGCCTCCTGGCAGCACCTGAGCCCCTTTGGGCTCCTGCAGACCCTTCTGCTTCCCCCCAGACACCCTGTAGAAGGTACTTGAAGACATCCAGCCCCTGGATGCAGGGTTATTCACTCTTCCTTCCAAAAGTGATGAAGTAGACAACCCCTGTGCAGTGACCAGCAGGCAACTCGATACTACTGACAGGTAGTATTAGAAGCAGGAACTCCAGAAGGTACCTACAGATGGACATAGAGGGCACATTGTGGTGGTCCTGCTACACAAACAGAACTAGTCAAGTGCTATGGGCTCCAAAACTCTTCAGAAATAGGTAAGATCTCTAGTCGCTCCTGTCCTATTGATGGAGTAATTCAAATTGCATCATCTGCCATACAAGAAAATGGTGCCAGCCTCTTTTTGGTCAACTGGTAACATTTTGTAGAACATATATTCAAAATGGCACCACCATCTGGTAAATTGGTAGGATTTCTCTTACTGCATCGACATGGAGGAAGGTCCCTGTGTCTGGCTGTCTTCTTTCTCGTTTGCACACAAAATGTCAGCTGGGTCCAGAAGGATTCTTGGTGTCTTGGGCTGTAGGGGGAAGGGGATATTTGTCCTCTCTAATTCAAGTCCCAATCTTTCTTCCTTGCTTGTTCCCACTTTCCCATCTTCTCTCTCCCCCTCTAACTCTTCTTTTTCTAATTGACCTTAAAATGCTTTATTTTTCTTTGATTTCCTTTTCTTCCCTGCGCTTGTATCTTCATTTGACATTTTACCTCTGCTTTTTAGGATGCACCTGGTGCCTGTCTTGCTTATCCCTCATTCCTGCCAAAATGACCAAGGAATGTTTCTTACATTTCCAGTTCAAAAGATGTACATGTTTCATATTTACACCAGCTGGGGAATCCACAGCAGTCTGCCCTTTTAGAACAACCCGCTGCCGCTCCATTGACTTCAATGAACTACAATGCGCTCCCGGAGCATGATGTCAACTGCTGTTGCTACAGCGTCATTTTTTGTTTGTTTGGGGATAGATTTTCAATAGTCCTTCCCCACCCACAATGCAAAAGCTCATTTTTCCTGCCCCTGGACCGAAGTGTTCTGTCAGTTGTTGCAATGATGTTCAGAGCTGAGAATAGTTTTCTTTTCACCTGAAATTGCAAACGCATTGGAAGGAAGCCTACTTAAGGCATGCACGATATATAATGTGTTCTTTTCTATGTATTTGGTATAAACAAAAGCACATTTCCCTTTGAGAAATAAGGTGATGAGCAAACATATCAGAATTCATTTTTAGAAGCAAACTGATAAGCAGTTTCCCAGTGCTGTCTTCTTAACTCATTTGTAAGCATGGAAGTGCCGCCATCTACTGGTAAGAGGTAGTAAAACTGACCAACCAACTAAAGAAATCGCATGGCAGTCTCATTACGGATGAGACTGGTTATAAGTAATATGGATCAGACCATGGTAATAACTTTGGGAATATATAATTGAAAGACACATAAAGGCACATTTTACAAAGGACATCCAAGTGCAATCTGGGACGTCTAACCAGAACATCTGAAAAAAAAACAGGCATTCAGGCACAATTTCATAAACTTAGACATGCCTGATATGAATGTCTGCAGGGCAGTCTACATGGATGTCCCCGGAACAGTCAGGGTCAGCCCATCCACTAAGCAAACCTAGGTGGTTGCCTAGGATACAGACCCTGATGGGTGGCATCACTACCCCATCCACCTGGAAGTGGCAGCTGAACTGCTACTTCAGCACCCTGGCAGACTTTAAAATGCCCAAGCACATGTGTGCAGTTCCGTCCTGCTGCTCCTGCCCGCCCCCAAGAAAATTGCAAAGGGGGAAGGAGCAGCAGGCCATGAGCACACATGCCACTGGACACTTTAAGGCCTGATGCAGTGCTGAGGTGACAGTTTAGCCACCGCTGCTTCGGCGCAAGGGGGAGTGGCTGGCATGGCAGCTGGAAGGAGGCATGGTCTTTTTGAGGGGGCAGCAGCATGGAGGGTCTGCTTAGGGTGGCATAAATCCTCATGCCACCACTGGGAATAGTATTCAAGAGTGGGGATGTCTAAGGATAGCCTAATGGTTAAAATAGTGAGCTAGGATCTGGGAAGCCAGAATTTGAATCCCACCGCTGCTCCTTGTGATCTTGGGCAAATTACTTAACTCTCCACAGCCTCAGGTACAAACTCAGATTGTAAGTCCCTCCAGATGTTTTACAGCCAAAAAGATGCCTATTCATTTCTGGAGCAGGTCTAACTTGGACTGGGTCACAAACATCCCTGACATTTCAGAAATCGAGCTGAGATGTCTAAGTCCATTGCACTGCTCCAGACACACCTCTGCTATGCCCCCTGCCTATTTGGCTGTCCCCACACCAGAGATGTCTTTAAAAGCCATTTGTAAAAAGGTTCCAGGGATGTCTCCATGCAGAGACATTGGAAAAAGGTGGGCCACATGGGTCCTGGCACACTAAAATCTTGCTGCTGTGATCGCTGGCCTTCCCCTCTCTCTGCCCAAAGGGGATCCAATCTCCTGGGGGCAGACAGGAGGGGTCCTTGCCACAATCATGACCCAGCAAGCAATGGGCTGCTCTTCAGGATCCCATCCCCATAGGCAGAAGAGTGCAGCAATCACGGCAAAGACCCCTCCTATCTGCTCACGGGAGATCAGATCCCTATGGGCAGACTGGAGGGGAAGGCTGGTGATTGCAGCCTCACTCAATTTGGCTTGCCGAGGGGCAGAACCTGTCCCCCCCCCCCTCAAAGAAAATGGCATTTCACTACCCCTGCCTCTGTGATTTTGATATCCATATGTACATTTTGAGATGTCCATATGGATAAGAAGCCAGCTCCCCGCCCATCAGCACCGCCCCTACAGACCCCTGCCCATCAACTCCCCCGATTAGGGGTAGAGCGCCCGAACGGGAGAGGAGCTCGATTCTCCTGCTCGGAGGCTCCTGCCCAATCGGGGCAGTGGGAAGTGCAACAGAGCTGGCATAAGAAGCCAGCTCCGATGGACAAACCCAGCCAGAAGCATCCTTCCTCCATCAGCTCCCCCGATTAGGGGTAGAGCACCCAAATGGGAGAGGAGCTTGATTCTCCCGCTCAGAGGCTCCTGCCCAATCGGGGCAGTGGGAGATGGGCAGGAGCCTCCGAGGGGGAGAATCAGGGGCTACCAAAAAAGACCCTGAGACCACTACAGCTAGCACAGAACACAGCCGCACGAATCATAACAGATTGTTCAAGTCACGATCACATTACTCCCATTTTGTACCAGCTGCACTGGCTCCCAATCAGCTCCCTCAAAGTACTTATAAACATATTCAAAATAATACACAACCTCTCAGCTAACAGCCTACAACCACTCATAAAAACTAATGACAGCACAAGACCAAGAAGAAAAGGAACCTCAGACACCATCAGCACACCAAAGGAATTTGCCAAAACAAATCAGGCCACATCAAGAAGGGCACTCTCCCTGGCAGTGCCCGCTCTATGGAACTCCCTCCCAGACCACCTAAGATCAACCAAAGATCTCAAGGATTTCAGAAAACTTCTTAAAACAGCTCTATTTACAGAACACTTCAAGGACATCACCTGAACCGACTCCCATTTGCAGCACAACTAAGGCAATATAAATCATGACCCTAGCTCACCATTTTTACATGGCTCTATTCTTGTATATACGAGTATGTATATTGCTCACTATGTATATAGCTCACCGATAAATCTAGCACACTGCACCACACATCACTCTTCTTAAACCTCCCACTGCATGCTACAGACCACACAATAATATCGATTGTTTGATGTGCTAAACCGCTTTGATTTAATGATAAAGCGGTATACTAAATCTGTCTAAATAAATAAATAAAATAAATAAATCACGACCAAGGCTTCTAAAACAGCCACCATGGACAGGAAGTCAATGTCATATATTCTCTTCATTTTGATCTTATAAAAATATAATTACATAGCATGTGGGCAAAGATAACAGACTTTTGTCTGAAAACTTGCCACCTTTTTCCTCATTAATAGCAAACTCTGTAGCAGTGCTATATGTTGCCATGTACAAAAGACTTGAGTTCATTGTTCAAGCAGATTTGCGCCTTGCATCCATCAGGAATGTGAATGCTGTAGTATAGGGTTAAAAAGGAAGAAATAAACTGATCAGTTTTTAAACTCCATGGTCAGTGGATTTTTTTAAAATGCCGGCTCTAGAGTTTGCATGAAATATATGTATTCAGTGCTGCTATCCAGACAGCGAGCAGCGCTCAATTTACATGGAGAGCGGTCAGCACTGGAACTCTCTGTATAGCAGCAAAATCACATCTGGATAAATTCAGGACATCCTAAAGTTATATAGATAGCTGTCTAAATATCGCCACCCTCCCCATTCTCTGCCCTGGTACTATCCAGATAGTGCTGTCTGGAAAACTGGTTGCAATAACAGCTGTTGTTATCTGCATAATTTCCTTTGAATACTGACCCATATGTTGGTAAAGGCTAGTTCTGACTGAGCTGAAGATAAAAGCAGAAAAGAAAAGAGACCCCTTCCTCTCCCAATAAAACTGAATGAGCAAAATAAAACAATATTTTCAGACAGAGTTATGGTTTCATATTGAAAATGCTTCTGATATTGGCGCGAATGTCTTATTTCAGATAAAAACTGGGACATTTTGTTGCTTTTCCATCAAGGCCTATGTTCCTAAATTACATGCTGATAGACCCGTTTGAGGCAGGACCCATCCCGCTCCTGTATCACCAAATCTCTAGTCTCACTGGTGCTAGCGGACTTGAGGTCAGCTCCAAGTTATAAGAAGCCGCCTATTTTTAGGCACAAACAATACACCCGAATATCAATATATTAGTCATTTACACATGTAAGTAGCCAGTTACCCTCTTCTACAACATCAACTAGTTTATTTAAAAACTTGGTATACCGCCCTTCATTACACCAGGACAGTGTACACAATAAAATCAAAAACCAAGGTTAGAAAGGAAGCTGAACGCCAGAAAATCAAAGGACAGTAAGGAGGGTAAAAAACACATGGGAAGGAGAGAAGGGGGAGGTCAGCAGAGCCCTGGAGGTCAGAGTAAGGGTTCAGTGTGAGATTGAACAGACAGAGAGTCGGGACTTAAGATACAGGAGTGGGAAGATCATAAGCAGTGTGGAATAAATATGTTTTGAGAGATGCTTTGAATTTGGAAAAGGAACACTCAAGGCGGAGAAGAGAATTCCACAAAAAGGGACCCAGGAAAAAAAAATGTAGAGTGGCGGGTGCATTCCAGTCAGGCTTGTGAGGGGGAAGGGTGTGGGTGTGCACAGGAGCGGAGTTTGGGCAGGAAGTGCACGTCGATTATAGCATATGTTAGAATAAAATGGCGCAAGGCTAAGGTCAGTTGCCAGCATTTGACTAGAGCACTCCTGCGATGGTCCCTGCTTCATGAAGGCTCTTATGATCGTGGGCAAGCTGGGAGGGGAGGGTCCAGGGGAGCAGGGGAGAGTGAGCAAAAGCTTTGTAGGTTGGGTGATTGGGAGACTGGCTTCTAGTACACTAACAAAATGAACCAAATTTCATTCATTTTCTTTTTCTTTTCAAAATGAAGTAAAGTTAAGCACAGCTCTATTTCTCCTGTTTCTAAGTTTTGCACCTTGAGAGACTTCTAGAATTCTTTGTTGGAGCTAAAAACTCAGGACGAAGCCACGGTTCCTTATGACTAGAAACGAAGGGATCTGTTACTAAACATTAGCATGCACTGATGGGCCTTAGTATGTGCTGCTACCATGCCCGTGTTATTCCTATGGGCATGATGGCAGGTAGGGCATACTAATGCCCATTTTCACACCCTAACGTTTAGTAAGCAGGACCCTAAATGACCATCCCAGGACAAGGACATGAGAGTCTTGTCTCCCTGATGAGAAGAGAGCGAGATTCCTCATCAGCTGGTCTCCTCTTTCATCTATAACCCATAGGACAATGAATTCTTCCACTACTACATCAGATGACAACCTGTGCAAGTCACTCATTTGTATTGTTGAGTAGGCACACAGCACACAGAGATTTCAGTTTCAGCTCCTATCAGAACTAATCTCTCCCAGATGGCGTAGACCATCACCCAGCACAGCACCAGTACAAAAGGTGCATATTTGCTAAATCAGCATTAAAATCAACATGGCCATTTCTACATGCCAGACACTCAAAAACCTGTAGGCCAGATGTGCTCAGTTTCTAATGCTGATCCAAAACCTGCAGGTACTTCTGCTGGAGACTGTAAAGAGAACTCAGGACAGACTAAACAAAACAGTGTCAGAGAGAATATTTCTTAACTTAAGTGCTGTACTTCTTTAAAGGTGAATTCACAAAAACGATTGCGATCTTATTGTATATACGTATAACAAGAAATGTTTCATGCTAATTAGAAGAAATAGGTTGCACAGCTGGAATCCCACTAATTACCTAATTTTCTGTAAAATCTGACCTTAATACAGTTGCAAGGTGTTTGACATGCATGGAGGGTTGCTGAAAGTTGCTGTTGGGAATAGCTTCATGTAAAACAAAGTCATTTTCTTTGCCTGCCTACAGACTGCAACTAGGAATCTACAGTCAAGCTTCCCACAAAGCTGAGTGAGCGCCCTCTGTGCATGCTGCTGCCCATAGGGGGAAGAGCTGCACTATCATGTTATTAGCTGCAAGGAGCTGGCAGTGTCTCCCCCTGCTGGTAGTAGCGTGCTCATATAGTGTCACTGAAGCATTGCTTGGAGTCCTCCTTACTGTATCAAATATAGCCATATTAGTATGGTATAAGCATGGGAGGATCAAGGCCTTACTTGGGTCATGTAGGAATTTCCATCAGAGCCTTTCAGTTAGTTCCCATTTTTATTAGATAAATATACAGAGAGATCAATGTATGCCAGATTGCTATAGTATGCATATGGGGTGAATTTTTGTAGGGGTGATTCCTGGCACAGACACCCTAAAGTACTTTTGGCAAGATACTGGATGGGATTCATGACAGAGGCAGCTGGCACCTTATAGATTAACCAACCTACTGAGGCAAGAGCTTTCGGGAACAAGAGTCCATTTCACCAGATAGGATGAGATTAAGTGGCTTTTGTGTTGAATGTCCATTTCTGAGTGTCTTTCAGGGACATCAGAGGACATGGGGGTCACAAGAAGGAGCTGGCATCTTAAGTTTTGTGTTTTTCTTTCAGTCTGAGAAATGTCTTTGTTCCCTTTTATGCCATTGGGTATTCCCTAAATTTAATGAGAACATTCTGTTCACCTAATGGAGACGTTGAATGTGGCCCCTTACAGGGCTATGTGCTGTAGGTCTCTTCATGTTAGGAAATATAAGAAGATGTGCAGTTTAAGAGTAACTGATTTCTCAAGATTTTTCTAAATTCATTGCAAGTAGATTCACAAACGTACAGTTTTTGCCATAAGGAAACATGAGATTCAGCATCTAAAGCACTGCCTTTTTTTTTCAGCTTAATATTCAACAACAAGGGTGGAGGATTAGCCTAGTGGTTAGAGCACTGGCTTGGTAGCTAAAAGATCAGGTTTGATTCCCAATAGCACTTCTTGTGGCCTTGAGCAAGTCACTTAACCCTTTATTGCCTGGCAATCACACTGCCAAGAAAACCCAGGAGCTGCTGGGTCACCAGGAGTCAGCACTGATTTAAAGGCATACATTGCATTTTGCATTCAAAGACAATTATATGTTCACCAGCGGCCGATCAATGTGTAATTGGCTTATCCATGGATTTTCAGACCTTAAACAGATAGTATTGGCCTGAAAATCTGACTGACTGGCCCAATACCATCAATATAATAAGCCGCAAGGTTTCGAGCAAAGCGAGGATTACCTTTAATATTATCCAGAAAGCAAACATGGTAATCCCTCTATGCGGGATATTCAGCAGCATTAAGGCGGTTAGTGCCATTGAATTTCTGCGGGCACTGCCATTGCGTGCCTCAGTGCTAACTGGAGTGTTCTGGGGGCAGTTTCCAGCTATAACCGGGCAGCAGCAAGATTGTGGCAAAGCGGTGAAAGTAAGGCACAACAAAGGCTGGCCTAACTTTCACTGGTAGATGCCGGGGCCAGATATGATCCGGCATTGCATGTTTCGGTTTAAGTTTCAGTAGCATGTTAGAATGTTGGATATCTTCCCCATATGTTCAGACCTGCGGAATAGCGGACTTAAATTAAAGGGAAAGTGCAGCATGGTGAGTGGATTATCTGCATATTCAGCTCCAACTCGTCAATCAGCATTTTACTTTCTGGCCCCTGCTCTTACATATAAGAACAGAAACCAGATTCAAGAAGTTCAAAAAAACTTTAAAAACTTATTTTTTTAAATTTAGCATTTGGAGGAGATTAGATGGGCCCCTTTGCTGTTGCTGCTTCTGGAAACTGCTCCCATTTTATATATTTGTGCTTGTGTGCTATGATTTTTTTTCTTTACTCTATGGCATAATATGTCAGTTTTATTTTTTATTTCTAGTCTGTACATAGTTCTCCCGGTTGTCCCTGTTGAATTTCCCCGTTCATTGTAAACTCAATGTTACCTGTATGCATTGTAGTATGTTCTTGTTCAATGTACACCGCACTGATTGTAATAGCGCGGTATAAAAGAAATGTTAAATAAATAAAATAAATAAATAATAGTCTATGTTTATTTTTGTTTTTGTTATTTAACATATTTTGTTTAATTGTTTATGTATGTTAAAGAGTTTGTGTCCACTTTTTCTTTAGTTATTATATGTATTTTGTTTAATCAGTCTACGTTTGCTAATTTCTTATTATTTTGTTATTGTGCATATCCTTTTTATTAGATTTTAGTCTGTAAATCACTCTGGTGTTATTATGAAGAGCAGTATATCAAGTTTTAAATAAACTAAACTATAACAAACTATATGGATAACGGTGCTGGATATATGTATTAATTTAAGGGCCAATGCTTAAAATAATATAGCCGCTATGCCATCTAAAAAATTATCCTCTTGTTATTCAATGGGATTTAAAATGTCTCCATTTCTTCCCTGTTTTCCATAACCTGGGTCTTGCTTTAATCATTTCGCATAAGCATTTATCTCCAGGATTATGCATGTCAAAGGAAATCAGTTTTGCAAACATGTCAGGGGTTGTTTTTAAGAGCTGAGAAGGAGAAACGAAGGTCCCCAGTGGAAATGTGGAAACTATTTTATGAGTCATGGTGTTCTTCTGTTTGATCGCAGCTCTCTTTGTAAAACCGGTTCCTCTTTTTTTGATTCATTCCTGTCTTGTTCTTTTTTTAAGAAAAAAATCATCCAAGAGCAACAATATCAGTCTACTCTTACAGATGATTCAACCAAAGATTTCATGAAAGGTCAGGGAAAGTAATGTAAATACAATGAAAAGGAACCACCAGATTATATATGTCATAAAAAGGAATGAGGACACAATGCAGTAAACATTCCGTTCTAATTCAACAATGGACTGTTCGCAGCCTTTTTATAGTAGATTAAACTCTAAGGGCCCAATATTTCAAAGGATTTATGCCCCTAACAGAGTTATGCTCCTAAACTGGCCTCTTTAAAAATGCCTAAACATTTTCTTAAAATTTCATTAAACTCATAAATTTAGAAGCATAAAAAGTGAGCATCAATGAGGGTGGATTTAGGGTGGGGAAAAGAAGTTAGGAGCCCAGCTCTGATTTTCAGCCCTGGGCACCTAAATTAGGCTCATAAGTCTAGGCAAATGAATGTCAGGCATACATTTAAGCTCCTAAATTGGGAGAGTTTTTCAACGACAACTTAGGCTTCTAAGTGTTGCTGAAAATAGGGCAGAAATTTAGGAGCCTAACTTAGGAGCCTAGATTTAGGAGCTCAGCTTTTATTTACTACCAGGCCCATAGGCCCTATCTACTAGAGTGTGGTAAGGTTTTGCAATAATTGCTAAAATTAACACATTGTAACTGTAAAAACTCAGTAGGAATAACAGGTGATGTGAGATGTGGTATAAACAGTTTATTATATTAAAATACAATCACTCAATCTTCAAAAAAGGTCCTACATGGCCATGTTTTGGCAGAAACACTCCTTCTTCAGGGGTCAAAGTGGAGTACAGTACTATGACCCGAGAGGAAGGCATATTTACACCGAAACAAGGCCATGTATTCATTTATTTAGCTATGTTTATATATCGCTGATCTGAGAGTCTAAGCAGTTTACATGATAACAACAATGCCTGGAGTCGCTTTACATGTATTTATTTATTTAACATTTTTATAGCGCGCTTTCCAAGGATCAAGCGCGGTTTACAGAAAACAAGGGTATAAATAATACAATAAACGAGTACTTATTCAGTTACATAGAACTTTGTGGAACTATTTACATGCATAACAGAGAACACATAACAGTAAAAAACTATATACAATAGTGGCGCCTATTGTGGTTATTATTGGTTGTACAAACAAGGCGAAACAATCAAGTTCCTATAAGTTAGTTTGCTGCTCTATTTGTTCTATTGTGTGTGAGTGATGAGTTGTTGTCTGCTTGAGGGTTAATATCTGGTTGTGATCCATAGTGTAGAATAAAAAGGGGTGTTTTTAATTTTTTGCGGAAGGTTTTGAGGTCACTCAGCTCTCTAATGTTTTCAGGTAGATCATTCCATAGGGTTGGGGCAGTATGAGAAAAAGCTTTATTGTTTGTTACTTTTTTGGCTTTTCTGAAGTCCTTCGGTGTTTCAAGTTTATGTTTGTTTTTACTCCTTTGGCTACGGTTTGATGTTTCCTTGGTGGTTAGAGTGTTAATAAATGATGGGGCTATATTATTGATTATTTTGAAGGAAGTTACCATTATTTTGTAGCATCTACGGCTGTAAATTGGTAGCCGGTGTACAGTAGTTCATATAAAATGGGAGTAATATGTTCAATAGAACTGATGTTCAGGATTGTTCTGGCTGGTACATTTTGCGCTAACTGCAGCCTTCGGAGATTTTGTTTTGAAACTCCCTGAAGTATGGAATTTGCAAAATCAAAATGAGGTGTGATGATTGCCTGTAATACGGATATGTAGTCATGTGGGTGTATCAGTGGCCGGAGCTGCTTGAGTAGTTTAAGTTTGTAATGCATTTTTCTTACCGTGTTCTTGATATGGGAATCCATACTGAGGGTCTGATCTAGTATGGCCCCTAGGTATGTAGGGTTATGTTTGAAGATTGAGTGATTGTGATTTAAGGAAAGGAACTTTTTATACCACATCCCACATCGTCTGTTTTTGCTACTGTTCCTGTGTTAGTGTTGCAGAGCCTTTTTGATTACAATTGCGAAATCTCTACATTAACTGTTGGGGATGTTCCCAGCATTTTTGAGAGAGCTACCATTCAGTTAATGCAGAAAAACTTTTACTGTTCATCCACTGCACAGCTGATAACATGTGATGGATACAGTTAATACCACCTCAAGAGCTGTAGATACCTGAGGGGGTAGTTACCAGCATGCATTAAGGGACTAACACACAATTATTGCTCTTAAAAGACAAAATCATGTGGCATTTTTTAGTAACACATTAGTTTTAGGCAAGGCTCATGCCATAATAATGAGATGTAAAACATGCAAATGAATGCAAAACACTTTGTTATTATGGAAAGAAGAACACAGAGTGTTTAATGATGAGTGGGAATTGCAATATTATGTTGTTTCTGAGAAGGATAAAATGAGTTGCTTGCTCTGTGATTTCAACAGTAAAAAAATACAATGCACATCAACACTACTCTACTCATAAGGACAATAAATACGTTAAGCTAGAAGGTGAATCCCGAAAGATTGCTTTACAAAAATTGAAAGAAGGGAAGCAAAAGCAGAGGCAGCTATTCCAATCAGTGCAGAGTATCGGAAACGCAACTACAGAAGCTACTTATAAAGTGGCGTATATACTTGGGGAAAAAAAGTAAACCATTTAGTGATGCGAAAATTATAAAAGATTGCATCGTAGAGGTTGTAGGATGCTTAGATCCTGATAAGGTTAATAAATACAAACAGCTGCCTCTTTCAAGAAGTACTAATGCTGATCGGCAGCATGAATTAGCACTCAATGTAGTAGATCAACTGAAAGAAATAATCCAAAAGGAAAATGTGTACTATTCATAGCGCTGGATGAATCAACTGATGGCAATGACTCAGCGCAGGTTTTGTATTTTGTTTCCGCCATAACTAAGGATTTTCACGTTTATGAAGAGTTGCTTACTCTCAGCACTCTAAAGAGCAGAACGCAAGGAATCAATGTGTTCGATGATTTTAAAGACAAATGTCGGGAATTCGGACTGAATCTGGCTAATTTAGTAAGTGTATGCACAGATGGTGCACCTTCTATGACAGGGAAGAACGAAGGCTTTATTGCACAGCTTAAGAAAGAGGTTTCAAGCCAAAATGATCTTATCTCTTTTCATTGCATTTTGCATCAACAAAGTCTCTGTGCCAAATCCACTGTTTTAAATGACACTTTGCAGAAAGTTGTAGGAATTGTGAATTATATTCAAGCAAATGCGAGACATCGACAATTTCGTGAGATGCTAATGATGGATAATGAGGTAATTAGTGTTGATTTGCCCTACCATTCGAAAGTGTGCTGGTTAGCACAAGGGCAGGTTTTACTCAAAGTTTTGTATTTGTGTGAACAAATAATCCAATTTTTCGAGGAAAGGAATGAACACTGAATTATCATGCAAGGAGTTTCATAGCAATGTTGCTTTTCTGTGTGATATAATGACAAAGCAAAATAACTTGAACGTTTCATTGCAAGGTAACACCAAGTCTATATATAATATGTGGCGAGAAATAAAAATATTCAAAAAAAATTTACATTTCTTAAATCACTTCTTGGCCGAAATGAGCTTCCTGAAGAGCACTTCTATCATCTAGTAAAAATGATTAATGAAGAAAAATATTCTTTTGAACGTTTCAAACAATATGAATTGGTTATAGACTCGCTAATCAAGGAATACAATGAAAGATTCAGAGATTTTGAGAAGCATGACATGACCCTCAAATTGGCTTTTCAACCTCACTTAGTTGATGTATCTGAGGCCCCAGAGAAGCTGCAGATGGAGTTAATCGAGCTCTCAGAAGATTACATTCTGAAGTCGCTGTTTGACAGAAAAAAAGATCCCATATCTCTGCATGCATGCAGCTCTTTTATAAATCATATCTCTTTCTTTTCACTTTTCCTCTCTCATACCCCTCTACAGCACTCCCATCCATTTTCACTGCCTCTCACCCTCTCTTTAATCCTCCAGGTCTTTCACACCACATCCCAACTCCTTCCCGCCCTTTACACCTATCTGCTTGCACCACCTCACGCACTCATACCCTACACCAACTCATATTTATACAATTGCCGGGTCATAGAAACATGACAGCACTTCCATATCAACTACTATAGTCCCTATTTATAGAAACATAGTCCATCTGTCCCTCCAAATTCACTCAGTTGCATCCCCACCTTCTTCAATGCCCAAGTTCCTTGCTCTGCCTTCCCTTGCAGCTCTGTGTCCATTTCCGTATTCTCCCACCCAGTCCAAGTCCCTGCTCTCTCCCCTAATCACCAAATCTATTCTTCCTTTGCTCTTCCTATCCCACCAGTGCCCAAGTCACATGTTTCCTCTCTTCTTTCCTCCAGTCCTTGAGTTTCTGCTGTCCTTCCACCCCAAGTTCTCGAGTCCCAACACCCATCCTCCCCTAGTTCTTCACAGCCCTGACAGCTTAGCCCTCCTTTCACTCACTCACATGCACACATAGTCCCAGCCACTCTATCAGGCACTCCCTGAGCCCGTCTTTCATAAATCTCTCCCAGGCCCTCTTTTGTGCTCCCTTCCAAACTGATTTAGGCTCCTTTCTTAAACTGTGGATTCTTCTAACATGCAGATGAAAAGTCAGGTGGAGGGGCTGAGTAGTATTGTCATGGTGACCACATCATATGGGACTCAAGATGCACAAAGCTTAAAAAACCCACCTTAATACAGGACTATGCAGCAGTAGCGGCCTCGAGGCTCGGTCACACAGGTGGGAGACATAAGAGGCAATGCCAGGCAGAGGGGCTTGCTTTCAAACAGTGGCACTACACATGACTCCAACCAGCAGAGCCACAGGTGGGAGGCGAAGGGAGAGGCGTCAAACAGCATGCAGGCATTGGTGGAATCCATGGGCCCAAGAGCAGGTGTGGTGAGGTCTGGCAGGGGGCCTGGAGGAAACAGCAAGAACCTCAGGCCTTCACATGTCTGCAGCTGCCCAGGAGAAATGTGAGTGGTGTGTGCCTGCAAAATTGCCTCTCTTCAGTCTTGCCCCTGGTCTGAGTCAGTTGGCAGCAGCATGTGCTGATGGAGCTGCGGGTGCGTTGAGTAGGAGCTGCTGTAGGTCTCTCAGCACTTTTTTTCTCCAGTCTGGGTGGCGCACGGCATGCACACATGCAAACATCGGCGTCATCAGGCAATAGCAGCATGCATGGCAAATGTTAGAAAAGATGAGCCAGAGTTAGAGGCAAGCGGGATGGGATAGGACTGGCCCTCATAACACTGCTGCAGCTTTGGCGCCCCCTGCCGTGCTTACCTAGCTTACCAGGTAACACCGGCACTGCGGCAATGTCTGGGGAAGCTTACTGCTTGCTTGCAGGAATCCACAATTGTTCAACACTACTAGAGATACTACTGGCGAGGAGGAGGAGGAGCCACCTAGTGGTTAGAGCAGCGGCCTGATGACCAAAAGACCAGGACACTATTCCCAATGACACTCCTTGTGGCCTCGGGCAAGTCACTTTACCCTCCATTTCCTCAGAAGAAAGGCCTGGCAATCTACTTCCCATAACACTTTGCCAAGAAGACCCAGGGTGCTGTGTTGCAAGGAGTCAGCATTGACTTGATGGCACATATATATATAGATATAGATATAGATATAGATATATATAAGTACTCTAGGGATCTTACTAGGATTGAGCAACTGTGTCACAGCCTTCCCCTGGTCCCTAGCTAGGAAGACAGAGTTGCTACTAGTAAAGGAGAAAGCAAGATCCACCGGACTGGTGAAAGGCAAGGTATGTTAGTGTATCATTAACGGGGACCAGCTAGATAAAAGCCTGTACAGACTAAACAACAGCCCTGAATGAGACCTCCCTGGATTTTATGAATACCAGATTTAGAACCAAGCCCCAGACAGATTTCCTGGTGCAAGACTGAGAAATATCAAGACCACATGCAAAGCTATTTCAGAGCTAAGCGCCCGGAAGACATTTGAAATGGTAGGGCATTGAGATACTGATCAGAATTCACATTACTGTATAGTCATATTGTGTATATGTGTATGGGGAAATCAGTAAACACGGTGAATTTAAGTATAACCTCAAAAACAGTAACATTTTGGGAAGCGATGTAACATTTGATTTCTGGACATTAAAAGATTTGGAAAGGGTAGACCTGTAAGTAAGCCCAGTATCAAAATCAGGCAGGTAATGTTATTCCAGCAATAACTTTGTATTGGAAAAAGGCAGGCTGAGAATATTTGGTCATCTTTTCTAAGAAGCATTGAGGCAGTAAAGTTTCAATGTCACAAGTCTGTATTTCAAATATTTTCTCTGCAGTGCACTATTGTCACACAAACGTGGCAGTTGTGAACATCACAGAAATATTTTTCTTATTTATCTTACCACAGTTTCAGGTTTCTTCAAGACACAAAAAAAAATCAGAGCTGAGATACGTTTCCTGGGACTTCATTATGTAATAAAGAAAATTATTCTTCTTTATCATTTTTTTTGTTTTTTTATGCTACGGAAGATGTCACCCTTCAATTAACTTTACTGTCTCTGACAATATGCACCACAAGTATTTCTTTATTTAGCATTTTTTGTATACCATATTTGCAAAGGTCAATATGGTTTACATGAAACAATTTGAACATAGAGCATGGAACTCAGAACATTACATAGAACTGGGATTGTTAACATGGATCTAGTGATTAATATGGGTGAAAATTATAATTTAACTTATTTACATGGTTGGCTTTATATTCAGTATTATTGGGGTGTCAATGAAGGTAGAACTGGTTTTGGACAAAAAAATTCCTGAACGACTCACTTATGGTAGGACCAGATAACCAGTGTGTATTTATTAGATACCGGGTCGATATGCCAAAAAAACTGGGCTCCTAAATTAGTGCCCTATTTTCAACCTCATGTTTTCAGCTGAAAATTCAGTCTAATTTAGTAGCTTAAAATGTATGCTATTCATTTGCCTAGATTTATGAGTCTAATTTAGATGTCTAATGATGAAAATCAGTGCTAAGCTCCTAACTTTTTTCAACACCCTAAATCCAGCCCCATGCCACCCACTTTTTATGCTTCTAAATGTAAGAGTTCAGTAAAATTGTAAGAAAATATATAGGCACTGGACTCTAATAAATTTTCAAAGAGGCAATTTAGGAACATAACTCTCCATTGAATATTGGGCCCCCAGAGTTTAACATCCTTTCCTTGTGTACATTTCTCACTTCTGAGAATTTTCCAGTTAATCAGATCTCAGAGAAGTAAATGCTCGTTTCCCAGCCACCTGTGTATCCAGCAATCTAGACGCAGAACTTAAGTCTGCATCTGCAAACCCTCTGTGCAGGTATTCCAGCGCTGTTCCATTCAATGCATTTATCACGGATTTCAATAAAGAAGGACTTGCACTGATTAAGAACAGAGACGTGTTTCTAAAGCTTGTCTAGATCAGCTGCTTCTGACTGAGCCAATGTGAGAATCCTGGAAAGCTGATGGTGTGTATCTATATCTTGGTTCCCCCTTCAGATGTCAGTAAGATAACAAGAACTTTCCCTTGTGAAAGAGTTGAAATTGCAACCCTGAGTAAACTTGTACGCAGAACACAATATATAGTTTTAAATGAAGTTAAATTAACTATCAAGAGCATTTAAACAAGCAATCTTGCTTCTTCACTGAATTTAAATGCAGCTATTAAAAACATATAACAGCAGCATCAAGAGATTAAAAGTATCTTAGCTGTAGCTCTCCCAGCTGGATATATCTCTTGGCTCAGGTGCTGGTCCAGGGACTCTGACTGATATACTGGACGAGTAGCTCACAAGCTAAAGAGCAAAGGAAATTGGCAAGTCAGAACCTGGAGAACTTCAACCCAGCCACCCCTCTTTGGGCTTTGGCCAAATTTCAAAGACGTCTGGGTCCCAGACGTTTGTTTTCATACCACATGTCCATTCATTTAGAAAGAAGGTTTTCAGGACAGACCGACAACCATGCCTCCGATTAACATAGCAAAACATAGCAAATGATGGCAGATAAAGACCAGTATGGTCCATCTAGTCTGCCCAGTAAGATGGCAAGAGCAGGTATACCTGCTGCTCTGTACAGGCCACCCCTCCCCACGATTAGAACCGTGAACTGGCAAAACTCATGAAATGTCCCCTCCAGATCTATGCAAAATTAGATCTGACCTTCCAGCAGGCACTATCTTTCCTTTGATTTTCTCTAGATCTCTTCAAAAAGACTTGATAGATTTGATTATGCAGATCTTGGGGCAGCCTATAGCTTCTGGCAGACAGAAATCCACCTGTCCTGAGTTTGATCCATTTGCACTTCTACCTATAGTGCTGTGTTTCCCTCAGGAAGGGCTCTTAATATGCCTATCCCCCCCCCCCCCCCGCCCCTTTCCAAATCTCATCACTGGTGCCAAATTGATTTATACTGCATCCTTGCTTTCAGAGTAGCAGAGAGGTAGCTATGTAGGGGGAAGGGGGTCCCACTTTTAAGTTAGGTACTTGCAAACAGGAAGTCAGTCATCGTAGGGGGCAGAAGCAAGTAGCCCTGTAGTGCCGAGGTTTACAGGTAAATGCCATGGGGCTGTTTCAATCTATTGCTGCCACTGTAGGTCCCAGTAAGGGGCAACCGTGGCAGCAATGGGCACCCCCCAGAGGGCTGTAACCTAGTTTACTTACTGGTAGCACTGCCCCTGGCATCAGTAGTAAATACTAATACCCAGTGCAGAAATGGAAAGTCTGGTCTGTTAGCATACAGAGTGCCTTTTAGTAAATTTAGCCCTTAAATTGTAAGCCCTCTAGAGACAGGGAAATATCTACCAAACCTGAATGTAACTCACTTTGAGATGCAATGAAAAGATGTGAAAATCAACAAAAAAGTAAGGATCAAAATAAAAAGACTTTACAAAATTAAAAATATATAAGGGGTTTAGTGGAGGCATCAACGGGTTCATAAAAATAACGGCAAAAAATGCAGCATTCAAAACAAGGAGAAGAGCAATGAAAAGATTTCCAAAGGGACGTGAATAAGTTTTGCTCATCTGCTCCTGAACAAAATGATGAGGCCGCCGGGCCAGTCCCGCGGCCGACAGTAACTCGGGCCCGGGCCCGGCCTCGGCCCTTGTCACGTGTTGGGGGGCGAGGGGAGGGGGGCGCGAGGGCTTCGGGCCGGTTGCCAAGGGGATCGCTTTTCGCGGCGCGAGAGGCGATCCTATTGGCTGCTGTGGGGTAAGGTGGGGGGTAGGGTTGCGAGGAGCCGCGTGGCTCGGCCTTTCCTGCGGCTCCTCGCCTAGGATCGGGCGTGTTTCCCGCCCACCCTCCCTTGGCGTTCCGAGGGGGGGGTTTGTTGCAGCTGGGGGAGGCGGGGTAGAGAGACAGCGCTCGCCGAGGCAGCGGGAGTGCTAACTGCTTTAGGAGCTGTGGGGAGCGAAGGGCTCCCCGGGGGTGGGGGCGAGACATCCCATTTGGGGGTCTCGGCCCGGTGGGTGGGTGTGAGGGCCGGCCTTTGCTACTAGGATGGCGAGGCTGGCAGTAGGGGGGGTGGTGAGGAGGATGTTCCGCCTTGCTAATAGCATGGCGGGTGGGGCATCGTCCGGTATGGGGGTGGGGGTGAGATTAAGGTTGGTTGCCCATGTTGGGCGGTTATTACATGTATTAAATTTGTAAATAAAGCTGCGACCAAGGTTGTACCATGTTAAAGTGTTTGTGTGCTTATTATGTGTAAAGACAAATGGTGGTTGGGGTGCTAATTGAAGGTGTGGAGGGCGAGGCGGGCCTCCGGGTTACCTGAGTTACCAGTATCACTGGCTGAAACATCGATACTGAGCTTTGAGCACTTTTGAAAGTCTTTTGAAGCTTTGCAGCTTGGAGTTCAGAGAGTCTTTGCAGAGATTTTGAGCTTGTTTGCAGCACTGCGTCATCTGCTGCAAGGCTGGGGGAAGTAATAGCATTGAACTGTCTACTTTTACCGGATCCTCTGATGTTCTTTCCAAACCAGTGATGCCGAGCAGATAACGACTTATCTTTGCTGTGATATTATATTTTTGCTTTGTAGTGTTTGTTTTGGAATTTGCAACATTGTGACTACACTGAGCACAGCTAAATATTTTGTTTATATCGCAGTTATAGTACTTTATTTTGCTTGCTGCATTTGTCCCTTTGAAAATCTTTTCATTGCTCTTCTCCTTGTTGTTTTGAATGTTTTGAGGTGGACCCCTTTTTCTTTTTCAGAATTATGAATTGTTGTGACGAGATATATTTTTAAATTAATTAAACATAATTGGCTATAAAAATAAAAGTCAAGAATAAAAATAATTGCATACTAGCATGTAGTGGTGGGGAAGGTAGACGAATTGCAGCTCTGAGGTATCGCTGTTTTAGAGTTTTTGGCCTCAGCCCATTGATGCCTCCACTTAATTCCTTATAAATTTTTTATTTTGTAAAGTCTTCTTTCGACCCTTACTTTGTGTGTTGATTTTTGTTATTTGGCGGGTCAGCTGCTTTTTTGTTCTTCACTAAATGAAAAGATATGAGCCAGATCCAGTAATATCTTAAATTTTGGGCTTTTCTGCATGCAGCTGTATGTTCTTCTTTTAACTGTAGATTGTGCTTAATTCCTTTTGTTGTGTTATTTTGTTTTTGTGACTGTTGTTTTTAGATTTATTTTTTAGTTAATGCTTTCATATGATCATATCTATTGCATTGATATGATTAGAAGTTCTCTTAATAAATACCTTGAAAATATTTAGAAAGGCGTGTGAGGTCACTCAACTGGATACAGTTGACAAAGTGTGCAGAGAAAGGTCATATGAGTAAGGCAAGCACCTGGCCCCAGGTGACTGCAGTCTGTCCGGGTGAAACAGAAGCCAGAAAATCAAGTAGTGGTTAAAAAATAGAAAGCAGAGGGTAGGGCTAAATGACCAATTTTCTCATTGGAAAAAGGTGAGTAGTGGAATACCCCAGGGATCTATGCTGGGCCCACTGCTTTTTAACATATTCATAAATGACCTGGAAATGGGAACAACAAGTGAGGTGATCAAATTTGCAGATGACACAAAATTATTCAAAGTTGTTAAAACACAAGAGGACTGTGAAAAATTGCAAGAGGACCTGATAAATTGGAAGATAGGGCATCCAAATGCCAGATGAAATTTAATGTGGACAAGTGCAAAGTAATGTAGTTAGGAAAGAACAACCCAAACTATGGTTTCACGATGCAAGGTTCCACATTAGGAACCACCACCCAGGAAAAAGATTTAGATATCATTATGGCTAATATGTTGACAGCCTCTGCGGCATCATTGATAATACACTGAAGCCATCTACGGCAGCCAAGAAAACAAATAGAATGCTAGGAATCATAGGGAAAGGAATAGAGAATAAAACCAAGGACATTATCGTTCCATGGTGAGACCATACCTTGAATATTGTGTGCAATTCTGGTCACCATATCTTAAAAAGAATATAGTGGAATTAAAAAAGGTACAAAGAGTCACCAAAATGGTAAAGGTGATGGAAGGATACCCTTATGTGGAAAAGCTTAACGTGGAAAAATCACAGCTGAGGGGAGATGTGATAGAGGTCTATAAATTAATGAATGGAGTGGAACGGGTAAACGTAGATCGATTGCTTATGTCATCAGAATATAGAAAGACTAGGGGACATGCAATGAAGCTACAGTGTAACCCATTTAAGAGTTATAAGAGAAAATATTTTTTCACTCATCATGTAAGCAAACTCTGGAATTCGTTACCGGAGGATGTAGTAAAAGCTGTTAGTATAGTTGGGTTTAAAAAAGGTTTGGGCAAGTTCCTGAAGGAAAGGTCCATAAACCATTATTAAAGAGGGCCGAGGAAATCCATTGCTTGCCCAGGACCTGGATTGGGCACTGTTGGAAACAGGATACTGGGCGTGATGGACCTTGGTCTGACCCAGTAGGGCAGTTCTTATGATCTTATTATGTTCAGGACAAACTGTGAAGTGAGGTTGATTTCCCTGCTACCAGTCATGATACATTTATGTCTCCAAACAAGCTCCCAAGCTGAAGCAGAAGTAACATTGATTTGGAGGGATAGGAGAGTGGGGCTGAAATAGGTGAGGGGAGGGGGGGGGGGAGTGTCTCTACTGAGTTGTAGACTTCTTGTTTAGTTTCTGCTCATCAGAGTTTACAAAGTAATCAAGAGAAAACACATGAGCTCAATTCCATAACATGCATTCCAGCCCGTGGGCATGTCTAAATCACAAATGGGACCCATTTGAACCTAATTCCGCACCTGCCGACCTAAACATGCCCAGGGGTCTGGAATCGGGGAGGTAGACGTGTTTGGCATAGCACCGGCGCAGCTCTCTTCAGCTGGCATGTGAACGCATTCGGCATGGGTGCAGGCAAGGTCCATGCAGTATACTGCAGAAACACGTCCCCCATCAATATTATCGGACACAGGTAAATATTTTGGATGTCCCCACATCCATTCTTTTCTGAAAAGTTACACATTTAGGATCCTGTCTGTCTCCGCAATCTATCTGCAGATGTCACGCCCCTCAGGAAAAATGTGAATCTCCTGAGCTGCCCTTCACATTGACAGTAGCTTGCTGCTGCAACCTAGACCACATACCACCTCCACAGGCCCTGAAAAGAGCTACGTAATCCCAGTGCATCCTAATGTGGGATAAGAGAATGTAAATATGAACATGTATGTCAGGACAGACCTTACATCAAATGGTAATTGGCAGTAGGAACTGGCCCCAGTGCTTCCTGCCTTGGTCATCTCTACAAACACGCATTGAACAGCTAAGGATGGACTTTTACCAAGTGCACCAAACCTGAAACTAACATTGCAGTTCTCCAAAGGATGCACCGAAGGAGCGCACCTAAGGAGCACGCTGTGCTCCTTGGGTGTGCTCCTTGGGGCCGCTCCGGCAGCGGAGGCTACACCGTTGGCTCGACGCTGCCTTTTCTCTTTGCATTAGTGCTGTGTTCCCCCACGTTACCTGGAACAGGCTGCGCATCTGCCCTTTCATCGCCCTCATCCAGAACTACAATCCGTCTACCTCAGGTAGGGATCTCTCCCTGCGCTCTTGTCTCCTCGTTTTTTCTTCTCCCCTGTTCAATGGCTGCTATACCTGTATTATGGGGCAGACGCCCAGACAAGTTTTTGTGCACGCCCTCTCGTTGTTTTTCTAACCTCCATCCCTGTTTGCTCTCCACCTGTGCTCCCTCCTCCTTTTCTGCTACCTCTTCTCCTCTTCAATCTCCCCTTCATATAGGTCTCTTGAATTGCCGGTCTTTGAGATCCAAGACTCTTCTCATCCAGGATCTTATTCTACAAGCATCCTTCGATCTCACCCTCCTCACTGAAACTTGGCTGAGAGATGGGGAGGATGCCCTCCTTGCTCGATGTCTTCCCCCTGGCTTCTCTGCAGTCTCTGTTACTCGCCTAGGCCGATCCGGTGGTGGCATGGCTGCTATATTACGCCCGACTCTCCCCTTTAACCAGATCCTTGCCCCCTTGCTCCACTATCCTGAATCCCTTCTGCTTCATCTTCACACCTCACCCTCAACACACGTAGTTCTTGTCTACTCCCCCCCCTGCTCTCCGTCCTGATCTTTGGGATTCCCTCCTTCTAACCATTACCGACCTCTCCTTAGCCTTTCCCCACCTACTTATTGCAGGAGATTTCAACCTCCACCTGGAGTCTCCTACTTCTTCCAGGGATCATTTCTTCGCATCCCTCCTGCATGACTTATCCCTCTTACTGTCCCCACTCATCTTGCTGGCCATACTCTCGATCTATTTCTGACTTCTTCTTCCTCTTCACTCACTCTCCAAAACCTTTGCTCTACACATCTCCCGTGGACAGACCACTTCTGTCTCTCCATCTTATGCTCACACTCAGGGGCACCTTCTTCTCCTTCACTCTCCTCCTCCCCTGCGTCCCCTCCTCCTCGGTTATCCCATATTATCACCCCGTCTACGATCCAGCAATTCCCTCCTGCAACAGAGCTCTTGCCCACAGACTTCTCCTCTCTTTCCCCCAATTCTCAGGTCTCCCTTTGGTCCTCTACCCTTTCCACTGCTCTTGATCATTTAGCCCCCCTGCGACCGCGGCCACCACATCGCCGTCCTTCACATCCTTGGTATCATAGCGGTCTCCATCTACTTCACTCCCACCTTCGCAGAGCTGAGCAACTATGGCGCAAGGCCCCTTCACCAACCACTCTGGCATTCTTCAAGACGAACTACTCCCACTATTGATCTAAAGTACATCCTGCTAAGCGCACTTACTTCTCCAATGCCATCTCTAATGCCCCTAATCAGACCCGACATCTTTATTCTACACTCAAGTCTCTCACCTCTCTTCACACTCCGACTCCTACTGCCAAGCCCACCCCTCGCCCCCTCCCCCAGTTCTTGCATCCTTCTTTAGCAATAAGATTTCCTCCTTAAGAGCATCCCTCCCTTCTTGCCCCGCCCCCATTCACTCTCCCCCTCCTGTCGCCTCTCCCCCTCCAGTCTCTCAACTCTCTCATACCTGGGCCTCCTTTTCCCTAATTACTGTCCCCGAGCTCCACCAACTCATCTCCTCCTCTAGGAAAACCTCCTGTCCTCGTGATCCCATTCCGTCCTCCTGGTTACTCACTCCCTCTTTAGCACTACTTCCCTATATCCTTTCTATGTTCAATTCCAGCCTTTCCACTGGGACCTTTCCCCGTTCCTGGAAGCATGCTCTGATCCGTCCCATCCTCAAGAATCCTTCACTTGATCCTCTGGTCCCCGCCCACTACCACCCAGTTTCCAATCTCCCTTTTCTCTCCAAACTCCTAGAAAAAGTTGTCTTTGCACAGCTTTCACATCACCTTGATTCCACCAATTTTCTCCACCCCTGTCAATCTGGATTCTGTCAGTGACACAGTGTCGAAAATGTTTTGCTCGCTTTCACTAATGCACTGCATGCGGCTCACGATCATGGGGACATCTCGGTGGCGGTAGCTCTTGACCTATCAGCTGCTTTTGATCTAGTCGACCACTCTCTTCTTCTTCTCCGCTTACGGGAAGCAGGTCTCTGTAGTGTTGTTTATCGTTGGTTTCATTCTTTCCTCCTCCTCCTCCACCCCCTCTTCGGACCCTCTTCATCTCCCATGTGGGGTACCTCAAGGTTCTGTCTTGGCACCCCTTCTCTTCAACCTCTTTCTGGCCCCCCTTGCTCTACTAATACAGCAATCTGGAATATCCGCTTTCAACTACGCAGACAATATAGTCCTCCTGCATCACACCTCCCCTTCCTGTCCAGATCTCTCTCCACTGAATCTCTGTCTTTCCAAGGTGGCTGACTGGCTGACACAAAACTGTCTCCACCTCAATTTAGCCAAGACTATCGAAATCTGGTTTTCCCATGGCAGCCCATCTCCCTCAGTGGCCCCTTCCTTCTCTGGTACTCCAGTCCCTTTGGTTTCCACCTTCAGATACCTAGGTGTACACTTTGACTCTGACCTATCCTTTAACGCTCACATTTCACACGTCACCAAGACCTCCTTTTTCTTCCTCCGACAAATGTGCGCGATTCGTCCCTTTCTTTCCCCATCCGCTCTCATTACCCTGCTGCTATCTCTGGTCATGTCACGTGTTTATTTTTCAAACTCCATTTTCATTGGTATCTCTAAATCTCTAATGACTCAGCTTCAAAGGATCCAAAATACTGCCGCTCGACTTATTATGCACTCCACTCTCCAAGACCACATAACACCCCTTCTCCTCCACCTCCACTGGCTACCTATTCCCTTCGGCGCACAATTCAAACTGCTCTCTCTGATTCATAAAGCTCTCCACACAAGTACTCCACAATATCTAGCAGATCTCATCACCTTCCATTCTCCCAGGCACACGCCCCGATCTTTTCACCTTAACCGCCTTACCCTTCCCTCTCCCTCCAGCGCTCATCTACAATCCACACGTTCCTCTGCCTTCTTTTTTGCAGGTCCTGCCCTTTGGAATGCCCTCCCTTCCTCCCTCCGTCTGGAACCCCACCATCCCACCTTCAAACGTAATCTAAAGACTCATCTCTTCTCCCTGGCCTTCGACCTTCCCTCTCCTTTTATGTAATTAACCTTCCTACATCTGCCTCTGTATCTCCCACCCAATACTATATTTACCTATGTCCTGTCCTGTCTCTCTCCTCCTCTCGCTATCCTATCAAAGAATTGTAAATTTCCTTTCGATTTCATTGGCCTTGTGCCCTTTCCGGACTTTTTTGTAGACTGTATACCGCCTTGATTGTTACTGAAGGGCGGTTTATCAGATAAATAGACAGAAACAGAAACATAATATTGCTGAGCAACAAATGTCTGCCCTTTTCATGCCTATGGCCTATAAGTGCACTCATTCTGCTGCCCGCACTACCTTTCCCTTCTTATCTCTCCCTACACCCTCCTCGGGAACTCCGCTCTTCTGGTAGATCACTTCTATCTGTGCCCTTCTCTATTGCTAAATCAAGACGTTGCTTCTTTCATTCTGCTGCTCCTTATGCCTAGAACAAACTACCTGAGTCTGTACATCAAGCTTCTTCTCTGGCCCATCTCAAATTCAGGCCAAGCGCTCACCTCTTCGTTGCTGCTTTTGGATCTAATCTGCCTAAGCTCCCTTGTGTTTCCTAACCATTCCCCCTAAATATATCCTGTCCATAACTGCTGTGTTGGTTGTTGTTACTAGATTGTAAGCTCTGCTGAGAGGGGACCATCCTTTACGTGTGTCAGTGCAATACTACGTATTGCGGCGCTCCTGCCCGGCCTTGGGGCTAAAGACAGGAGCAGCGGTCTGATGCTTCGTGAGGAAGGAGAGTAACCTGTATCCAGGGAATGCTGGGTATTGTAGTTCCTGCTCCTCTCGCTCCGAAATAAAGAGTTGTAGTTATGGGGTTTCCAGTATTTTTATTATAGTAAAGGATATTGTTCCATCACATGGCAAATAAAATGCAAACAAAATAGGTGCTTCAAATGCTAACAGGAAAACTTAGGATAAAGGCAACTTAAAGTATAATTGCTGCTTTTCACTTCTAAGCAAATTACTCACTTTGCCCCAAGAGGTCAGTTAGCTTCACTGCAGCCTCTTTCAGCCACTGTTACCTTCACAGTGCTGGGAAAAATCAGGTGCACATAATTAGAGCTTTCTCAGCAAGGCAATACAACAGCTCCGTAGCATTCAATTCACATACGGTAAAAAGCAGTTTCCTTCAGCTTGGCATCTCTACACAGCAGACCGTGCAATCCATGCTCTCACAATCTGGTAAGTCTGTATTATCTTGTGTTAACTCTTCAAGCTGTATGGAATTACTGGCTTCTGGTAACACTGGCTGTCTTCTAGCTTGCAGCTCTAAAAACTGCTTAAAACTCTGTAGGAGCAATTCAGCCTGCTGTTTGTGAGATAGGGAATTGCTATCAGCTATACAACTTCCCTCTGGCTTAAGGCTGTTTATTTTCTCCTCTTTTAGATTAATTGTATCAGAGTAACTGCTAGTCTCTTTTGCTAATGTTTCACACACAGGAGAGTTAGCTTTACGTTCAGCCTGGAAACTTTGTGGCAATTCACTTACTTGTTGCCATGCCGTTCTGACTTCAGATGGCTCCAACGTTCTCCAGCTGTTAGAATGTTTGTTGCTCTCTGGCTCAAACGGTACTTCACAGAATGATTGTTTTCTTTCTTGTGCCTGCCTTGAAGGCTTCCTTTCCCAGGGTTGTGCCTTCCAACGGTTGTCTAATTCAGGGCTAGGTCCTCTCTCCTTGGGACTTCTACTCACTGCCTCTGAATAGAACTTTGCAGGTCTCCTTCCAATGCCAGGTTCCCAAGTATCAGCATACTGTTTTCTGGACTTCCAATCATTCCTCCTCCTCTCCTTCTTTCTCTCATTCTCCCTCTGACTAGCAAAGCCATGCTCTGGTTTAAAACCACGTTCTCTCCTGGACACGCCCCTTCCAAGGGCAGGGTGTGCCCAATCAGGACTGCAGGACTCCTCCCCTGGGCTGGTCTCCATGCTCAGCTCTGTGGAATAGAGTCTTTCTTTCTTCCTTGGTTTCTCAAATAGGCATAAATCCTGCTGAACCTCAGGATTTTCATCCGTTTCCATAGGCTCAGGAGGGCGCTGTTCACCACAGAATGCCTTGTAGCGCTATACAAATTATCAGTAGTAGTGGTAATAGTATGGCCTTCTAGCTATGACATCTTATTCACCATATCTGGATATTGGCATTTCTTACAGCAGCTACACCTGTCCCATTGTGGCGTATGTCGGTCTGTATACATCACTATCTGTGGGGCAACCCTGTCTGCTTTCCCACATTCTGCTTTGTGGCATTGCTCCCCTGATCAGGCCTGTGTGGGCATGGGAGGGGGGATCCCTGTGTCATCATACCCAGATAGCCAGCTTCCAGATATATCACCACTCTCGCAGCTTGCATAGATCCTGGACTGGGGAAGGATGTAGGCCTCATGGCACGATCTGAGGGATGTTGGCACAACATCTGTCATGTCTCCCAGTGCCTGGCACAGCTGACGTATGGCTGCCCTATCACATTGGCACCTAGTGACACTGCGGTCATCCATATGGTCCAGGTACCAGCCAGCCATTCATGGCCTCCCTGAATTGCAGATCAGAACACCACATCCTCCCATGCTACCCCAACACCACACACTCTCACTTGCAGTCACAAAAGACATCATTCCACTAAACCTAATAGCTGCTATGCTATAATGGCATGATGTCCCAGGACTACACATATGATCTCCTCACGCCAACATAATTTGTTTCCAGACTCACTCGCATATTATTCTTACATCAGCAGACCCAGGTTTCGGAACACAGGATTTGTTAGGGTCCCCTGGATTAGCTCTTTTAGCACAAACAGCACATTTCAGCATAGTCTGAATGAATACTATTGCTCTTCTTAATATTTCTGTAAGAGTGTTTATTACTGTTTCTTTACCTTACAACATTCCCTCACCTCTGCTTTCTGTTCTTTGTAACTGCTTTCTTGTGTTTTTCCAGACTGCAGTCACACCAGTTCAGCACATACTTGCCACAACCATTCTATATCAGACAAATTGCAGAGCACAGCAGAATATTTTCTAAGTCCTGGTCTTATTCCACATTTCAGCAGGAATAACGTGGAGGTTTCCGAGAAACACTTGAAACGTACAAGGGCCTTTTCTGAATATGTTTTATTCATCTCCAAGGCTGACCACGCCCCGTTCTACCTCCTTCAACAGTGGGTGCAGAGCAGAACAAGGACATTCACCCACATAACTCAATATCTTTAAAAAAAATCTGATTCTGATCATCTCACTAACAACAACAAACATTCTCCAGTACCAGGCATATTGTGAACTAATACAAAACCCTACAACAAAGTCACTGAGTATCTATAGAGCAAATCTACCATACCATACCATATCAGCACCAACTTCCAAAACTCACATAAGGAGCCCACCAAAAAAAGCATCACTGTAAATACTTCAGTGGGCCCTGGAACATCCATACACCTATTTGAAAAGCTGAACGTCAAATTACTACAGTACAGTATAGATCTTTATGTACAAACTCCATGTTAACAGAACACCTGGGCTCAGTCGCACACTCAGAACACAGACCCTCACCAAGTACAGAATAAGTAACCACAGCCTAAAGTAAAAATAAAAATATGTAGACAAAATTTAAACTGAAACCCCAAAAAGCCAGACTCCTCAAGCAATGCAACATCAGATAAATAAGATATGCAGTTCCCCCATAAAATGTAAAATATAAAGATAACACAAAGTCCAATCACTAAAATTCAATAAAATTATTTTTTCTACCTTTGTTGTCTGACCATTTTATTCTCTGATCATGCTGGTCCCGATCTGAGGCTTCTGCTTTCCTGTATTCACTTAGCTCTCTTTCTGTGGACTACGGTCCATCTGCCATTTCTTATGTCTTCTTTTGTTTTCTTCACTTCTTTCCATCAGCCTATTTCCAGTCATACTAACTCTTCCCAGTATCAGCCCCTTCCCAGTCCTCCAACCCAGTACCTTGCAATGTCAACTTGCATTCCCATGACTGCCACTGGTGCCCATTCCCTTCCAGTCCCCCTCCTTCCCCACTGTCCATTCCCTTCTAGTCCAAATACCATGGCAGCCACTCTCAGCATCCACTCTCTTCCATTTCCATTCTCCCATCCCCTCACATCAGCCCATTTGTAGCCCTAGCCCCCAGTTTACTTCCAGGGCCAGTAGCTCTATCCTCCCCTCCCCACCATCAGCCCATTCCTAGTCAAAGCCCCCCAATCAGCTCACTTCCAGTGATAGTCCCCCCTCAACCCCAATACCAGTGCTAGCCTCCCCTAATCAGCCCATTACCAGTCCTACCCCCCCATCAGATCAATACCAGTCCTAGCCTCCACTAATCAGCCCATTTCCAGTCCTAGCCCCCCAATCAGCTCATTTCCAATGCTAGCCCCCATCAGTCCATTACCAGTCCTACCCCACCCCATCAGCCCATTACCAGTCCTAGCCTCCCCTAATAAGCTCATTTCCAGTGCTAATCCCCCCCAGCCCATTACCAGTGCTAGCCCCCCTAATCAGTCCATTACCAGTCCCAACTCCCCCTCCTTGATCAGACCATTCCCAGTCCTAGCCTTCCCTAATCAACCCATTACCAATCCTAGCCCCCCCTCCCAGGATCTGCCCATTACCGCTGCTAGCCCCCCCCCATCAGCCCATTATAATCCTAACCCAGACTGTCTTTCCCCTTTGTACAGAATGTATCCCTTCTCTGTCTGGTATGTCCCTCTGTTTCTCCGTTTTGTCCAGCATTTGCCCACCTATCTCTCCCCTTTGTCTAGTACTTGTCCTCGTCTCCCCCTTTGTCCGGTATGTCCCCGTCTTCCCCTTTGTCCAGCATTTTCCCCCTGTCTCTCCCCTTTGTCCAGCATTTATCCCCTGTCTATCCAGTATGTCCCCCTGTCTCTTCCCTTTGTCCAGCATTTGCCCCCGTCTCTCCCCTTTGTCTATTACTTATCCCCCTGTCTCCCCCTTTGTCCAGCACTTGTCTTGTCCCCCTGTCTCCTCCTTTCTCCAGCATGTCCCCTGTCTCCCCCTTTCTCCAGCATGTCCCCTGTCTCACCCTTTGTCCAGCATCATGTCCCGTCTCGCCCTTTATCCAGCACTTGTTCCCCTGTCTTCCCCTTGGTCTCCCCTGTCACTCACCTTTGTTTCTTCTTGTTGTCCTCCTCCTGTCCCAATTCCCTCCACCTGCACCTCTCATCCTGTGGTGGCGGCACTCTGGCTATTTTAATTTTAGATTTTGCTGCCTCGGCCCTGCCTCTGCCTTCCATCTGCATTTTTTCCTCAAGAAATGCTTGCAGCCAAAAAAAAAAACAAAAAGCAGCGAGAAGGCAGAGGCAGAGCAGAGGTGGCAAAATCTAAAATTAAAACAACCGGAGTGCCGCCACCACCTCACAAATCAGCCTGATCACTGGCAGTTGCCTCCCCTAATCAGCTCATTTCCAGTGCTAGTCCCCCCTTGCAGTTGCAAGCGATCAGGCTGATTTGTCCAACGCCGGTGGCACTCTGGCTCCATTTTAATTTTAGATTTTGCAGCCTCTGGCCTGCCTCTGCCTTCCAGCATGGGAAATCAGAGGCAGGCCAGAGGCTGCAAAATCTAAAATTAAAACAGATCCGGAGTGCCGGCGTCAGGAATGCCGCCCCCATCGGAGTGCCGCCTGAGGTGATTGCCTCAGGTGGCCTAATGGAAGAACTACGTCTGATGATAGCTTTGTTTCAGAATATTATCGGGAATGTTTTTGGCACATAAACATCCCCACTGCATGTACAGACCCCTTATTCGTGTTCTGGCATGACCCCCATTGTGAAATTGGGGACTAGAGTATGGTATGATACACATAAGTAGGAGCATCAGGATCCAAAAGCAGTTTCAAAGAGGAGGGTTTTTAGCCTGGATTTGAATAGGGCTAGAGAAGGAGCCCAACACACAGACTCAGCTAGTTTGTTCCAAGCATATGGAGCAGCAAGATAGAATGAACAAAGTCTGTAGTTGGCAGTAGCAGAGAAGGGCACATATAAAAGGGATCTACCAGAGAAGCAGATTCCCAAGAAGGGGTGTAGAATGAGATAAGAGAAGAAAGGTAGTGAGGAGCTGCAGAATGAATACACTTGTAGGTCAGTAGGAGAAGTTTGAACTGGATATGTAAATTGATAGTGAGACAGTGAAGTGACTTGAGAAGAGGGGTTACATGAGCATAGCGACACTGGCGGAAGTTAAGTTGTGCAACAGAGGATTGAATAGATTGAAGGGGAGCGAGATGATTCAGAGGAGACCAGCAAGGAACAGGTTACAATAGTCAAGGTGACTAGTGAGTGGATAATGGTCTTAGTAGTGTAAGAAGACAAGAAGGGATGAATTTTGCTGATGTTATGGAAAAAGAAATGGCAGGTTTTAGTCATCTGTTGGATGTGCCCAGAGAAAGAGGGCCAAAGATGACCCCAAGGCTGCAAGCTGAGGAAACAGGGAGGAGTGTAGCATTAGCCACAGAAATAGAGAATGGAGGAAGGGGGGAGGTGGGTTTAGGGGGAAAGATAAGGAGCTCAGTTTTGGTCATGTTCAGTTTCAGACAATGGTGAGACATCCAGGCATGTCGGATAAGCAGGCAGAGATCTGGGACTGGAGATATTTCAGGTGCAGAGAGGTAGATCTGAGAGTCGTCAACATAAAGATGGTACTGAAAACCATGGGAGGAAATAGGTGCACCAAGGGACTGAGTGTAGAGAGAGAAAAGGAGAGGTCCCAAGATGGAGCCCTGAGGTACATCGACTGAAAGCAGGATGGCGGTAGAGGAGGATTCACCCAGGGCAGGCCCACCAACTAGGTGGGCTAGGCGGCCACGTAGGGAAGCAAACTGCTGTGGGCGGCAGGCCCTGTGCTTCGGCACACCTGGCCTGCTGCCACTTCATCCACCAAGCCATTCCACACTCCCCCCCCCCCCCCCCTGTACTGAGCCACCCCCTGCTCTCAACAATTCCGGCAGCAAGGAGGGACGGCTAAGCTCCAGCACACATGGCCTGCTCCTTCTGAACCCTCAAAGTTATGTCAGAGGAGAGTCAGAAGCAGCAGGCCATGTATGCTGAAACACATGGCCTGCCACCGAGCCAAGCCACCCCCCTCAACTCTATCGCCAGAATTGGCAGTAGCATGGCTCAGCATGGAGGAGATGGCATGGTCAGGACTTCTGCCTAGGACAGCAGACCCTTGGGCTGGGCCTGGATCCACCAGAACATGCACTAAAGGTGCGATGGGAGAGATAAGAAGAAAACCAGGACAGAACAGAGCCCCGAAATCCAAGTGAGGACGGGGTATCGAGAAGAAGGTGGTGATCAACAGTGTCAAAGGCAGCAGAAAGGTCAAGAAGGAAGATGATCAAGTAAAGGCCCTTGGATTTGGCGAGGAACAAGTCACTGGAGACTTTGTGGTCTATTCATCTTCCCCTGCATTTCAGGACAGTAGAAGATAGTTTCCAGGCTAAGTGTACATCCATCTAAAGAAAATATTTTTTCATTCAGCACATAATCAGAGTCTGGAATTCATTACCGGAGGATGTAGTAAAAATTGTTAGTGTAGCTGGGTTCAAAACAGATTTGGACACGTTTCTGGAGGAAAAGTCCATAAACCATTATTAAAGAGGACTGGGGAAATCCACAGCTTATCCCTGGGAAAAGCGACATGGAATATGTATATCTTTGGGAACCCAACAGATATTTGAGACCTGGAATGGTCACTGCTGGAAACAGGATACTGGGCTTGATGGACCTTTGGTCTGATCCAGTATGGCATATTTTATGTTCTCCTGGCCACTAGCCTCATCTTCATATACAGCATAAATTTGAATGTGGTGCATATGTGCTGCGACCTGTTCTTCTGGAGGTTTTTAGAACAGTTTTATTGAGAGCAGTGGGTTACTTGGGTTAGGACTCCAAATGGGATGAGGGGTCACATCATCAGTGGATGGGGGTCACAGAAACAGGGCCATTTCCCCATCTCTCTGGACTTTCACTGTGACCTATATGACAAGTAGTGGCAGTCACCAGTCAGCAAGTGGCCTTTGAGCCAGTGAACATTCATAGGCCCTTGTCCTCTCCTGGGTAAGCTTCCTGTTAGACTGGAAACCCCCGCTGAGTACTGGGGTGTGTAATCACACACTGCACACTGACACAAGGGACCCTGTGCTGACAGCTGCTGCTGTTGCCACTACTGTTGCTGTTGCCTTCATATTTTAAATAAGAAGAGGAAGGGGAAGTTGAACTGCTATTTTGATTTCATCATCTGGGGTCACATGAATTTTCAGCTGTTAAAATGGGGTCATACGTGATGAAAGTTTGAAAAACACTGGACTAGAGAGAAAGGAGGGAACACAGAACCTTATCTGCTTCTCCCTCTGGGCAGGCCACACAGGAAGCAGCATGATTCCAAGTCTTTCTTTCTTTAAGGGTTAAATCCCCCTGTCTATGCCCGCCCCACTTCTCCTCAGCATTCTGGCTTTATTTGTTTCCTAAGTTCATTTTCCAGCGACTTTCTTCTTACTTACAGTGCCCTGGGATATTATTTTTAAAAAGGTAGGAGAAGGGGGGCTAGTTTCCCCCCTCTCTTCTCTTTCTTCCAGCAAAAACCGTCAGTCTAAGGTTACCAGATGTCCCCAATTTTGGGGGATTATCCCTGATTTTAGAGCTGTGTTCCTGACTCCCACCTGTTTGGTAGTCTCCTGTCCCTGATTCCAGCAATGAGGAGAGAGGGGGAGAAAAAAATGTTATTTTCATTTTTGTGATTTTCATATGTCCATTTTAAGAATTTCCATCCATTGTTTTATATTTTGCACTGTATGGGGGAAATGCATCACGTTTTCTATTTCTCGGTCTATTTGATTGGAAGTGATATTTGGCAGGGCCAGAAATTAACATGGGTGGGCACTAGGGGAGCATATTCAAAGGGAGTAACACTGTTGGAAAATGTGCTAACTGTGTTGCTGCCACTGAATGCCTGGTTTATGCTGCTGAATATCTCTTTGTAGTGCCGCTAACCGCTTAGCATCAAGACATTCCAGGGGCAGAGCAGACGGATGGGGGGACACCGAAGGTTAGCAATATTGAGTCACTGGCCAATTAATCATAACCAGTTAAAGTTAGGGAGGGATAAAAATTGTCCTAACTTTAGCTGGTTTAGTTATCCAACAAGCGGCTGAATATGCCGCTGACCAGATAACTAATTGCTATCTGAGCAACCCGGATATTCAGTGCCCTGGCACTGAAGATCTGGGGCTATGTTAGAGAGGCAACGACCAGCCATTTTAACTGTGCTGGCTGCTGTTGCTGAATATGCCCCTCTAGCAGGGCTTACTTTGTGCTGGGACGGAGTGGAACAGCGTTCTGGCCCTTCTTAAGCCCAGGAAGTAATCGTGCAGCCACAGGAGCATTTTCATTTGCTCCCATGGCTGTGCTGTACTGAAGTGATCCAGCCTGCAGCATTTTTAATAAAGTTTTTAATGAAAATACTGCAGGCCAGGCTGCTTCGGTGCAGCACAGTCGCGGGAGCAAACCACAATGCTCCCATGGTTGTATTAAGCATTAATATGGCCACGGCATAAATCAGTACTACTAGTATTAATCATTTGTATAGTGCTACAAGGCATACAGAGCACTGTATATAAAGATGTAAGAGACAGTCCCTGCTCATCAGAGCTTACATCTAATCAAGATGAAAAAACAGCGCAAAACTGGGGGCTAGAGTATGGTAAGATACAAATAAGTAGAGAACAAAGAGAGTGAGGGGCATCAGGATCCAAACACAGCACTTTTCAGCTCCAGAATGCTGTGGCCATATTAATGTTTAAAACAGCCATGGGAGCATTTTTGTTTGCTCCTGCGGCTTTACTGCACTGAAACAGCCCAGCCCACAGCATTTTTATTAAAAGCATTATTAAAAATTCTGCAAACCAGGCTGCTTTAGTACAGCACAGCCACAGGAGCAAATGAAAATGCTTCTGTAGCTGCATGATTACTTCCTGGGCTTAAGAAGTGCCAGAACGCTTTGATAAAAATGCTGCAAGCTGGGCTGATTCAGTGCAGCACAGCCGCAGGAGCAAACAAATGTCCCCACAGGGGCTGCAGGAAGAGGAGGCAACTGACTGGGGTGATGTGAGGGGAAGAAGGTTAGATGGAGAGCTTATGGGGGAGAAGACTGGATTTAGGGGGCTGATGTAGCGTGAGGGAGGGGCTGGAGCACTGGAATCAGATGATGGTGGTGGAGACTGGAGAGGACTGGGATTAGAAGTGGGCTAATACTGGGCTGGAGGCGGACTGGGATATATAGATGGACTGATGTTGGGCCGGGGGGGGGGACGACTGGGGATATAGAAATGGGCTGATGCTGAGGCTCAGGGGGACTGGGACTGTAAATGGGCTGATACTAGGGCTGAGGGGAACTGGAAATGGGTTAATCCTGGAAGAGAGACTGGTGCTGGTAGAGGACTAATTTTACTGCTGGGGGGAGCCTCGTACTGAAAGGAGACTAATGCTGGCAAATGCTGGGGTCAGGGTGCGAAAAAGAAGATGCTTAGGGAGTGATAAGGGAGAGGAGGTCAGATATTGTGGGGGATGGGGAAGAAGCAAAGTCATAACCAGGGGAAAGTTGAGAGGGAGGGGTATAATATCAGATGCTGTGGTAAGATGGAGAAAAGGTTAATGTGTATTGGAGAATGAGGTAGATGGGTGGGCACTGGGGATATGGGGATGTGGGAGAACAGGGACTTGGGCTTAGGTAGAGAATTTAAGATTGGGTAAAAAAAACAGAAGAAAGACCCTTAACATAGGCTGGGTATTGAGCGCGTACGTGGGGTCTCAGGACTTGGGTGGGATTGTAAGAGAAGACTCAGGGACTGGGTAGGGTGGGACTTGGGGTTACCTGAGGAATATTTGGAAGTCTGGTGACTACAAAATTGACCAGAGATTATGAGGGCAGTGGGGAAAAGGTGATTGGATGAGGGGCATCAGTAGGGCTGTGAGAACAAGTGCAGAAATATGTGGAAAGGAGAAGGTTTGAAGAGCCTTTGCAGGTTTGGGTAGGGATTGGGGATTCTTGAAAAGAACACAGAGCTATGGAGTAGGCGGGAACCCCAGGAAGAAATAGGTCTTCCTTGGGGATGGTGAGAAAGAGTAAAAAATGGGGGAGGTGAAAGTGGAAATGGAAACCTGGATTGGGGGGAAGACATAAGAAAGGGCCTGCAGGTGGAGAGAGGATATGCTAGGGAATGAGCTGGGACTGATTAGGGGGAAGAGAGGCAAAAGGTGGTAGAAGAGGCTGGGGTGGAGTTGCATACAGAAGAAGGAAGTGGGGACTAGAATGTTCAGCGGCAGCGGCTAGACGCTTTAGCAACACTACGACCTGCCAATCACATGCTTTTACATAAGGTGTGGTAATAATGGTGTTGCTGTGACCATGATTGTTGAGCTTAATTATCAAACTCTTGGGAGGTGGAAGAACTTTGGGCCTGAAAGTTACATGGAGAGATACAGATGGCTGCAAGTCTGAAGGTTCATCTAGGGAACTTAATACCCTTGCACTGACCCCGACTACATCAGGTTTCATAAACCTGCCAGTTAAAAAAAATAAGTCAATTAGACGTTTCTAAACAATTTAAAAGCCACTGATTGCAATCAATCAAGCTCTTTCCTGTACAAGCTATCAGGTACCTTTTTGTGAATCCTTAATCATTTTGGTAGGATTCATACTCTATTAAAGAAGGAATATGCCCCTCCTTTTAAAATACTTTCACTTCTTTAGTTAATTGTCAAGTTAATTGTCATTTCATAAAAAGGATCTCTGAGACTTTGGCTTCCTTTTAAGGGTCAATATTCAAAGAGACTTATACATGTAATGGTCCTTTATTTCTTGATTTTCAGTGAACCTTTCCTTACTCGGACCTCCAATAACTCACCCCAACCCTTGACATGTGTCAGCAGCAGCAGCAGATCCAATGTATTTTATAAAGCTCAACTTCTGGGTGAAATGAGAAAATCTATGTGCGTGACCTGTTCTGAAATTTTAAGCAAAGTGATATCCCTTATGCTTCTATTAAGGACAAGTGTGTCCATAGTGTAAAATAAGGGACGGGGATTCTCAAGCAGTGAAGTATGTTGGGTGGCATTTCCACCCATCCTCTATAGGATGGGCCCAATGTTACGAGATTCTTAAGGTGATGCTAGGAGTCAACGGAGGAGTTGGAGACGTTGTCCAAGGGGGTGAATAGACAAGGGCTGTTGCTCTCCAGGACTCTAAAGAGCTGAAGGAGCAGTCGTAGGATGACTGAGGTGTTGTATTGTGCTCACTTTCACCATTCAAAATATTTGGAAGAGTAGCAGGAGGGACTCAGCAGTCTAACATAATCTGGAAAAAAAAATAAACAGAATACATTGGTCTATCTGGAGACAAGGCACTCCAACCAAATATTGCCAAATTTACAGTCTGGGAGAAGAGAATTCAGGAGTTTTGAAGAAGGAGACCTAAGGGAAGTCTCAAGGTGAGCTAGTGCTCCTACTACTACTACTTACCATTTAAATAATGCTTCAAGACATATGCAGTACTGTACATATGTATGTAGGAGATAGTCCCTGCTCAAAAGAACACACAGCCTATCCAAGAAAGAGAAATACAACAAACAGGAGACTAGGGCAGAATGAAGCGGAAACGGTTATAGCACACATTGATAATAAACAGGAGAAAAAGGTGGTCAGGATCCAAAAGCAGCCTTGATGAGGGTTTTTTGGTTTGTTTGGTTTTTTGGGGGGGTTTTGTTGGGTTTTTTTTAGAGATGGGGCCTGACGTACCAACTCATAAGAACATAAGATATGCCATGCAAGATCAGACCAAGGTCCAGCAGATACCTGGCATATTCCCAAAAAGGTACACGGGTTCCACAATGCTTGTCCCGGGTTAAGCAGTGGATTTCCCAGGACCTCTTTAATAATGGTTTATAGACCTTTCCTCCAGGAACTTGTGCAAACCTTTTTTAAATCGAGCTACACTAACAGCTTTTCCCTGAAGGAATAGATTCCCTGAAGACACAGTAGGTTGAGTTACAGCATCAGCAGTGTTCACTCCTTCAAATACTGAATGATTATGGCTTAAAGTTCTTCTCTACCAAAAAGATGAACATAAGAACATAAGACATGCCATACTGGGTCAGACCAAGGTCCATCAAGCCCAGTATCCTGTTTCCAGCAGTGGCCAATCCAGGTCACAAGTATCTGGCAGTTCCCAAAAAGACACAGGTTCCACAATACTTGTATTGGGACAAGAAGTGGATTTCCCACATCCCCTTTAATAATGGTTTATGGACCTTTCCTCCAGGAACTTGTCCAAACCCTTTTTAAACCCAGCTGCACTAACAGCTTTCACTACATCCTCCGGTAACGAATTCCAGAGTTTGATTACAGGTTCAGTGAAAAAATATTTTCTCTTATTAGTCTTAAATAGGTTACACTGTAGCTTCATTACATGTCTTCATTTTGATGGCATAAACAATCGATCTACGTCTACCCGTTCCACGCCATTCATTACTTTATAGACCTCTATCATATCTCCCCTCAGCCGTCTCTTTTCCAGGTTGAAGACCCCACCCTTCTTAGCCTCTCCTCATAGGGGTATCCTTCCATTTCCTTTACCATTTTGGTGGCTCTTCTCTGAACCTTTTCTAATAATGCTATATCCTTTTTAAGATACATCGACCAGAAATGCACACAATATTCAGGTGCGGTCGCACCATGGAACGATACAGAGGCATTATGATGTCATCCTTTGTTTATTCTCCATTCCTTTCCTTCTGATTCCTAGCATTCTATTTGCTTTCTTGGCCACTGCTGCACACTGGGTGGAGGATTTCAACATTTTATCCATGATGACACCTAAATCTTTTTCCTGGGTATGGTTCCTAATGTGGAACCTTGCATCGTGTAACCATACTTTGGGTTGTTCTTTCCTAGATGCCTAACTTTGCACTTGCTCATATTAAATTTCATCTGCCATTTGGATGCTCAGACTTCCAATTTATTAAGGTCCTCTTGTAATCTCTCACAATTCTCTTGAGTTTTAACAATTTTGAATAATTTTGTGTCATCTGCAAATCTGATTACCTCACTCGTTATTCCCATTTCCAGGACATTTATGAATATGTTAAAAAGCAGTAGACCCAGCACAGATCCCTGGGGTACTCCACTATTCACCTTTCTCCATTGGGAAAATTGGCCATTTAGCCCTACCCTCTGCTTTCTCTTTTAACCAGTTTCTGATCCACAATAGTACGAGCTGCCTCCTATCCCATGACTTTTTAATTTCACCAAGAGTCTCTCGTGAGGGACCTTGTCAAAGGCTTTCTGAAAATTCAGATACACTATATCAACCAATTCACTTTTGTCTACCTGTTTATTCACACCTTCAAAAAATCATAACAGATTAGTAAGATAAGACCTTCCTCGGCTAAAGCCATGTTAACTGTCTCCCATTAAGCCATTACTATCTACATGTTCAGTAATATTGTTCTTTATAATGGTTTTCTACCATTTTCACCAGTACTGGCATCAGGCTCAATGGTCTGTAGTTTCCTGGATCATCCCTGGAACACTTTTTAAAAATTGACGTTACATTGGCCATCCTCCAATCTTCAGGTATTACAGATGATCTTAATGATAGCTCACAAATTACTAATAGTAAGTCTGCAATCTCATATTTCAGTTCTTTCAACACTCTTGGATGTATACCATCCAATACAGGTGATTTGCTACTCTTCAGTTTATCAAATAATTATAATACATCTTCGTGGTGTATTGATATTTCTTTCAATTCTTCCTCAGTATTGCCTTTGAATACCATTTCAGTAATGAGTAACATCCCTACATCATCCTCAGTAAAGACTGAGGCAAAGAATTCATTCAGTCTCTCCGCTATGGCCTTGTCCGCTCTTAGTGTCCCTTTTACCCCTCTATCATCTAATGGTCCAACTGACTCTCTCACAAGTGGTGTTGTCTCCATCATCTACTGGAAGTTCATCTTCTTCTAAAGAATCTTGAACCAAAGTAGACTTGCCAAGCACATTTAAGATACTGCAGCATTTACAAACCCAACACTAAAACCCCAGACCAAGCATCCCAATCTCCTCTTGGTCCTCAAACATGATCTCAGGGCTGGCTTAATCATCAGGCAAACTAAGTGTTTGCCTATGACAGCAGCTTGGTGGGGAGGGGACACCAGTATAAAGCATGGTATTCAAAGATAAACAATAGATTCTGTCAGACAGGGGGGAGGGGCATAAGGCTTATGATTTGCCTAAGGCATTAACTTCTTGAACCCACTCTGAGACCACCTCTGCATGTCCTCTTTATTCGATTAGACTCCTTCGAGTTCTGAAATTCTTTCCTGTGCTCCAGGTTATGAACAGCTCTTTGAAGAGGAGCACATGAGAAGAAAAAAAACAGATTCCAAAGCCCCAGAAATGTTCTGGCCTGTAGCATTTCAGAAGTATAAAACATATTTAAAATGATCCTGGGTTCCACGATTTCAGTGGGTTCTCTGCAGCTTAGAGATGGAAGGCCCTCTTGCTCCATCCAATACAAAGGATTTATCCATTGCATCTACTAAAAAAACTCACTGGACATTTCCCCATGGTCAGCACATACAGCTGCCCACTCATAGCAAGAACTGCACTGTCCTGAAGTGCTCCGATAGCAGCTGCAGCAGGAGCTATGGTTAGCACATCCAACTGGGCCCAAATGGGATTTAACTGTGCTGGTTCAGTTCCACTCCCCCTCCTTTTTTTTTTTTTTTAAATCTTGCTCACTGCCACAAAATAAAAACTCCACTCCCGGAGACAGATGCACACTGAGTGACAGACCTACTCCACAGCTCTAGCCAGCAAAAAAGGACCAAGTTCCACTCCCAATTGCTCCTTAAAATGGTGAACTCCTCAAATACGATGCTCTTTCTTTAATTATATCATCTCCCTTAAAATAAAAAGGGCTTTTTAAATAAAGGGAAGCAGGAGAAAAGAGGAGGAATCAGAGAAATAAGTCCTCTGCAAGACAGGAGCTTCCTCAACTAGTCCAGAAGCAAGTTGTCCCCAACTGCTGAAGACTGAACAAACTGGGGCAGGCTGTGGCCATATGGTGCCCTTATAGGATACAGCTCAAGTGCGATCGGCCTCTCTTTCCAGCTGTTGACTGATGGGCATAACCCATTGGTTCTGGGCTGCTTTGGCGAGGACAATACAGGATTCACTTTTTCTTTAACTACCTTCTTTTGAAATATTTTAACTGAAAGTGTGAACAAGTTTCAAGCTAATCTCTCATAATATGACATCAGATAATGACAAATGTCAGACAACTAAGAAATTACAATAAATCAGAGAGACTCAGGTAGTCTGTTCTGGGTATATAGTGCAGCAACGTAGAACAAAGTCTATAGCTACAGTGGAAAAGAAGGGCACAGATAGAAGGGATTTACCTGATGAGCAGAGGGATGCGGGGAGAGATAAGAGAGGAGAGGTAGTGAGGAGCCACAGAATGAATGCACTTGTAAGTCAGTAGGAGTAGTTTGAAATGGATGTGGAAACAGATAGGGAGCCAGTGAAGTGAGGCTACGCGAGCATAGCAACACTAACAGAAAACTAGCTAGGGAGTTCTTACAGTCATACTAAAGTAATCTGATGATTGATTCTTTGGGCTTCTGTGTTTTTCTACTCTTGTATTTTGTATTTCGGAGAGCTTGTGGACTCTGAAAATTTGACCTCTATTTCCTGTGATTTTTGTGTCTTTTGAGCTGATTTTTGCTTCGGTAGTTTTTCTGGTTTAGAGCGGAACTCCACATGTGAGAGACTGTGAGTTATCCACCTGGGCCTTACAGAGGTAGTTCTTCCCCATCCCAGAATCCATGCTCCACACATTATAGAAAGTCTCCTTCACTCTGCAGCCTCTGAAGGCAAACCGCGACCCCGTGTAAGTACCACTACATACACATGAAGATGTTGCTAAAATGACCTCCATTATTTATCAGTAACAATGTTGGATGATTGAGAAAGGAATCTTGAGAGGACTTTAAAGGATATTAGGTTTAGTTAAAATGAGATCCAGGTACACATTCCTGTTACCATGATTAGTGGTGTCTTTGCTGTTTGCTAGTTTTTCCTTGGGTTTTCTGCAAGTAAAATCACACTGACATTTTTATGTCATAACATAGCGCCATCAGAGTTATGTCCTCTATATTTCATAATTGTCTTTGGAGTACTATCTGATCTTCTAACTGCTTGCTATGGTATGTTGACTCATCAACCATGTTGAGCAGAACAGCGTAACAGTCAACATTTCGGCTTACTTCTATATTTGGGCACAGAGTAGATCCACGGAGGATTCTGAAGCCAACTTCCCAGAATGCTCCTGTATTTCATTCTAGATTAGCACCTAAACAGGGCAAACCTTTTGGGGGGGGGCAAGGGGGCATGAGGGTTGGAGAGCTGCCAAGTTACCCAGTTCCAAGCGAGAGACGTTTTAGGCAGTGCTAGTTTTTAACGTATACCCAAAAAAGTGTGGTATTTGTAAGCCCAGATTCTGCCTATGGAAACTAGTGCTGCAGGTTTCCCAATGCATCAGGACTGGTCTTAAATCTCCTGTAACTAGGACAAATGGCAGCTCTGGGGTTGCACATTCTTTTTAAGTCGCTGTCAGCGAGGACTAATAAATCCATCTTTCTCAGAGAAATCTGGAGTAAAACCCCAAAATGCCAGTGCACAAAAAAGAAGAAAACAGGCCTGACACATTCCTGTACCAGAACACTTGGAGCACGCCATCAGGTAACCTTAATATGGCTTTTGCAGGCTTCCGGTCATGCAAGAAAGAGGGGTCTTCTGGCTTTGCACCACTTCCCAGGCTTCTCACATTATCTTGTGAATTTCTGAAGGCATTTCCTGCTGACCTGGATTTACAGACATTGGCAGGCTGTGAGAAATGCCATGCAAGAGGGCATCTCTAGTTCTATGCATGAACTAATACTAAGGATTAAGGATATGGGCAAATAATGCCAAATACAACAATGCAAGAAGCACAAGATGCTGTAAAACGAGAACTCAATTGTTCAGGTGTAGTTGGGTGAGCTCAATGTGATCCCATTACATATTGGCACACCACCGACACTTGCCACAACTACTATGGATCCCTTCCACAGGTAACAGAATGCATTTTCAGAGGATCACCCCCAGCACCTCAAGGAAAGCCTGCCAATTGGACAGTTATTGCGCTTACTGAGACTTTGTTCATCGTTTGATGACTTTTTAGTAAAAGCTGATGATCTTCAACAATGTTTTTTCCAGCAAAGTTATCCTCATTCTGCTATCAAGCAGACATACAAAAGAGCTAAATATGCTCATCGTGAGTGGTTGTTATTACAGTGAAGCCCTCCCAGCCTCCTGATTATAGGCTCATATGTGTCCTGCCGTATTCTACTATGGCCCCCCGAATAGCTGGTTTGATTCGACAGCACTGGTGCACCCTGCAGATACTGGAGGGGATCTCTGAGCTGTCCCCATGTTTTCCTTATAAATGAGGTAAAAATATTAATAATTATTTGAAAGCAAGAAGCACGTTACCTGTGGAAAAGATCCATAGTAGCTGTGGCAAGTGTTGGTGGTGTGCCAATACATTGACGGAATCACATCGGGCTCATCCAAGTACACATGAACAATTTAGTTCTCGTTTTACAACATCTTCTACTTCTTGCAGTGTTGTATTTGTCATCATTTGCCCATGTCCTAAATTATTTGTAGGTCATATGATTTGACCTGTCCGCAAGCGCTTGAATGAGCATTTTTCTGCAGGATTGCTAATGGCACTTTGTCTGCTCCAATGGTTTTGCATTTTGTTGAACATAAACATAATACTTCACATTTTCTTTGAAGAGTAATTGATCAGGTTGTCATTAATTGTCATGGAGGTGATCCTCCGGGTAGATTGAATTATCTTGAACAGAAATGGATTTACTATTTAAGTTCTTTAGAACCCACAGATCTTAATAATGAGATTGAGTGGACCTCTCTAGCTACTGTTTAGTCATTAGTATTTATTTTGATGGTGTTCTATAGGTTGGTAAGGTAGTTGTCATATGGCTGATTGTTTGACTGATTGAGCATGTGTGTTTCCTTGTGAAGGGAAGTCCTTTATATTCTGACGCAATTTCCAGTTTTGTTAACAGCTGTTAGTTTGAGAACCTTTGTCGGCTGGATGTGGTCTTAAAGGATTCCCCTGATGCAAGGCTTAGGATAGCTTGAAACATGATATCATGCCAGGTTTTGATGACAACATAATGTCCAGCTAAGTGTTCTGATATTGTTTTGTCTATTATATTTGAATTTCTGTATGATATGCACTTTTTCTATGTGGAGGTCATTCAGAACCGTGAATAGCGGGGATGGACATCTGACTTGGATGTCCAAACCCCGCTATTCACAGGGACCCGATTCGGAAATGAAAGCTCCCTACATGTACATGGCCTTTGTGCAGGGCGTTCTCGATGGGAGTGGGAGGGGGCAGCTACAGAATGGACAGTGGATGCAGTGGAGGTGGGGTCACGGCCCTATGCATCCAGGGAGGCAGAGATCAACAGGGGACTTATTCCACTTTGGAGGTGGAATACATCTCCCCAAGGAAGGGGATTGTCACCAGCGGACCCACAAAAATGAGGTGAGGAGCAGCAGGGGGTTCCCCTCTGCCCAATCCCGGCCCTGGCAGGCCCCTACGGGGGTCTGGCGGTGGGGAAACGCCATTCTACAGTGGTGCAGGGCAACAGGGCTCCTGCTAGGCATCCCAGTGCCAAGGCAATGGGACACCGCAGCACCGGGGCTCCAGCAGGAGCATAGGGAAGGATGGCCAGGTCATGGATTTTCCTGCTGCAGAATTGGAGCCCATCCAGCCCATCCTAGTGCCCCGTTTCTACAACAGTAGGAACATACAGCTCCCGCGGTTGCAGAATCATGTGCAAATCCAGTCCGTCCAGATTTTGGACATCCGGACAGACTAGATGTCCCCTGATCTAAATTGGCCTCTGTCTGTTATATATGTTGGAGTGAGAGTTTTGGTTCAATGCAGATGAGACCAATGGATGAGAACGCTGGGACGGTGTGATAGTAGCTTGTCCTGCTTTCAAAGTCCTTAAGCGAATATCTGAAGGTTTCTCTGCATTGTCTCAGCTGTATGGAAAATCGAAATAATGGGTATTCTTTGAACACGTGCAAGTGAGTATGTTTGATGGTTGAATATTTTCCTTACAGAAAGCATCACTTCACTCCAAATGCAACATATGCATAGCTTTTCCTGAATAACAACCAAAATCAAGAAGTTAATTTGTGAAACCACATTCATGCCATGTGTTAAATGCAGTATATCAAGTAAAGCAATAAACCACAAACCAGTAGCATATTCAATCATATTCAGAAAAAAACTCTGAATGAAGCTATTTTTGAATATGCTACTGGTTTGTGGTTTATTGCTTTACTTGATATACTGCATGTAGCACATAGCATGAATGTGGTTTTACAAAAAACTAGCCAGCTGTTTTCTTTTCATGTTATATAATCCAAGCATCCAATAGAAGCAATAGATTATATATATATGTATATATATAAAATGCTTTATCTACTCTGGAATTACTCTCTAGTTTTCTGCCTGAGACTTTCTATTTGCAAAAAAATCTGCAGAAACCATTTGCTCGGCTTGGTAGACAGTGCAGCTCATCAGAAAGCTGCTTCTTCCGGCTACAAAGATGGTAGCAGAAAAACACAGGGAAATTTATTGTTGCCTGAATCACTGGCATTGCCATTTTATTGAGGTCCAAGTTTTGCCTCTATAACTCCAAGTAACATTCCAGGCTTCAGCTTAATCACTGCAGTTATGCCCCATAGAAAACCATATGGCGGGCAGACATCCAGCCTGCAGTGCACTGGTCAGTTGAAGCCAGCAACGTTCTCACATTGCATTTGTGAATGATCAGGCTAAATAGAAAAAAAATGAAAGCACAGGAAAGGGGATTGAGGCAGAAGAGTATTTTGTAAACAAAAACAAAGACTAATAAAACTGGCAGAGTAAAGGAGAAGAAAAATCCAAGCAATATGCACTGAACTGTGAAACTTATTAAGAAATTTGGCACATAGAGTCAGTACTTCAGCAGACTCAATATCTATTCCAGGCAGACAAAGTACTTGAAGGCCGCAAAGTGGTTGGAGTTCCAGGATATTCCTAAGGTAGACTGATAGAGATTGTCAGCTTCTCTCTCTCCATGGGTAAAGGTCATAATGTGGTCCATATGAGTAGATACTTGGGAGTTTACACACACTAATAGCCTCTTATAAAATAACAACTGCACACGCTTTGACGTGAGTGCACGCACTTTGCCGGTGGCCATAGTTAGGGGAGGGGTCTGGATGGAACACAGGAGGAGATCACAAGTAGAAACCTTGATCATAAAATGCCTTAATTTATGTGCTATAGAGCAAGTGTACATCTTTACTTCTTAACATACAATGTTATCTTTCCCATTTAAACTAGTATTTTATAACAAGTAAGTGCTAACTGTTCTTTATAAAATAGGCTTAAAATAGGTGTGTTATGTCTGCCTTAACCTAATTCTCTCTCAGAGAATTCCGAGTTAATAGTCAGCAAATGCATAGCAGTATGTTTTTTCAGTCAAAAATGTGACCATCATTTGATGGAACAACTCTGAATAGTAAAGAATTTCTCAGATGATGTCAGGATAACTTTTGTTCTGGACAGATGTGCAAAGGCAATCTTTGGTAACAGAAAACTAAAGAAACTGAAAATGTCTCCCTGACAGTTGTTTGCAGAAAGTCACATAAGAATATCTAGGAGTAAAAGAAAGTGAAACAATCTAGCACAAATTACTGACAGAAAAAAATCAACAAAGACTACAAACAACTGAAAATGATAACAAAAAGTGCTTTAAGAGCATGGAATATAATGCATTCTATCAATTAGCTTGCAATCCCATGCTCTCATGCATTTTTCCAATCATAGACTAGCCCCATAAAGATCATGAAAAATAATCTGTACAAACCAGTGTATGCTGAGATTGTATATCCCAAGCGCTGAAGGCAGGATGAGATTATACATGTAGAGCTACCATCATATGTTATCAGGCATAGGTAATAGCATCAATAGACCCAAATGCTCATATACTGCTCAGTTACAAAAGCAAATAGCCATAGTCAGTCTCCTTCTTCTGACGAACAGAATGAGGCCGCATCAGCACATAGGAGGAAAGAAGCAGCAGAATTCGAAAACCAGAGAAAAACCTTTAAAAAGAATTAAACTAGCAGACAAGGAAAACAATTAGCTAAATCACAAATGTAATGGGATAAATAAGAGAGTTACTTCAGAAACCAAAAGTAGATCAAATTATGACACAGGAATGATTAAGGAAAGATGAACCACAAATTGCAGCACGAGATGGTTCATAGCCAGCATAAAAAAGAGCTGGTAAAAGAGACAAATGAAGACTGTGTACACAGAAATGCAGAGCTGCACATTTCATGGCTGGGTGTGACATGCTATTATGCATGCAGTGGCCACAATACGGTAGCATGTGTCACCTGATCATGACCCAGACAAAACTATGGACAATAAAGAAGTTGTGCTCACCTGGAACATTCCCATTCCAAATAATAAAAAGCTCAATGCAAGATGACCAGACATTGCGGTAAAGGAGAATGTCACAAAAATGGCAACAGTAGTAGAAGCGTCAGTAGTAAGTGACGATTCTGTACGACATGTTGAGAGAGAGAAGGTTATCATATTGTCCCAGTTCTATTAGGTGCCACTGGCCTGATTCAAGAGTTTCCATTGCATATTGATATGTTGCTCGTATATATTACTCCTTATGAACTCCAGAAGGAGGCTCTTTGGCACAAGGCAGGGGCCTCTAGGTGCCAAGTATGTGCCTGACAGGGGATTATTTTAGCCATTAACATACATGTGTGGTCACATATGCACACAAATGACCTCTTAAAAAATACCAACCAGGGTAAAAATATGCACAGTGCATGATGGCTCAAACTTTGCCGGTGAGTACAGTGTATGCGCTAGGTTATAAAATATTATAATTGACGTGTGTTGCACAAGCATTTTCAGCAGATCTAGGGCTGCTGTAAATGGCCTAAGGCACAATTTCTGCCACTTATTTATAGTAGGTGCCTACTTGCTTTTATAAAATAGCTTAGGGGCCTTACACAGCACTTTATCTATGCTATCCCCCTTATAAAATGACCCCCTTGAAGTGTCAAGATGAGCATTAGCAGTAAATTTGAGTAATTAAGATCATCTCCAACATACCATGACAACCACGAAGCTTGCTTCTGTACCAGGGTATGTGCAAAATGAGCCCATTTGGAGACAAACATGATCTAGTTTTTCAGAAGGTTCATCACGTTAAAAGAGAGACTTGGGAAGGGGAGAACACAAAAGGAAAAGTACCAGGAGCCGTGATTAAAGTGAGGATAGTCAGAGGATGAGCAATAGCAGTCCCCTGGCTAAGGTCAAGCATGAAGGGTTTAAAAGGGGGATTTATCTGATAGACATGCAGTGGCCTACAAATCAGGAAGGACAGATCCCTGCCTTTATCTCCTCTGCTGTTATGGTGCAGGGAACAGCTCCAGGAACAGCTTCCCCAGGCCCCTGCACAATGGGGTCCAGCTGCCCTGCTGCCTATAGGTAAAAGCACCCTGTTTCTCCCTTCTGCTCTCTCAGGTTGCTTGCACCTTAGTAAACAGACCGACGACTTTCTGCTTCTGGTCTGTTCGCTAAAGCGCAAGCAGCCTGAGGAAGCAGAAGATAGGAACAGGGCCACTGAGCACTGTTCTTGCTAAGCAGCTTGAAGCTGCATGGGAGTCCTCTGCTGGCATTCCTGCCAGTGGGGGGAGGTTCACTGAGATCGTGCTTAGGATCGCGTGGCACAGACAGGTCCCAAGGGATAGGCAGGCCCTGATAGTTGCCCACTCGAAAGAGGAGTTCATGATTTTTGTGGTCCTTTCTGTGAGCCCCTTCTTGTCAGATGCACTATCTGATGGACAGGAATCAAGAAAATAGATAGTAGGAGGTAGGCTTCTCAGAATTTTATCAAGACCCTCCTCTGTTATCTCCAAATTTTCTCTCTTGGCTTGAATTAACAAGCGTTAACTGTTTAGGGCACGTTAGTAAATGAGACCCTTTAATTGTTTTCTCTGTCCTTAAATCTGATCCTTAATCTTTATACAGTGGTGTTTTGCTGCAAACAAACACACCTATAGAAACAATGCATTCTAGACTGTGAAAATAACAATGGTTCATATCCACACCTAGTGCTGCAGTCAGTGATCTTTAATCTGACCAGAAGGTGGCGCTCATAGAACATGGATGTAAAACTGGGCCTCTGCAGTCTGCATAGTGCAGATTTTTCAGTACAAAAGTAGAATTCCCAACAGGTCCTTTCACAATTCAAAAGAGATGCATGGTCATTTTAATAGAATCTGATCAGACAAAATTAGACAGCAAAAGTTCTTAATCCATGCAACTAACTGAAAAGACATGCTGCAGGTTTGCAAGCCACACACGCGTTACTCACTTTGCAGTGTTAGGCTGCAGTTCATGGAGTCGGATGCAAGGCGCTACTTGTTGTAAATATTTTTAAACCACACTGTTGCTTCATATTAGTTGCTGGGTCAGTAGAATCATCTAGAAGGTAGAACATTGGAAATCAGAAAGTCTTCCGACACGCCCTGCTCCTGCAGATCACCTACCTCAGCAGCTTCCTCTTTCTGGTCTTCTTCATACTTTCATTGTGCATCTCCCTCATTCAGCCTCACACGCGTAAACACACCCACAACTTAGGAGCCTCTTTACTAAAATGAGGCACATGTTTGCACTTACTGCACATTAAATGCAAAAATGAATTCACAGTGGGGCATGTTTACCAAGATCCACACTGGTAGCACGTGATCAGCCCTGAAAATAAACGCTGGGGGTGGCACGCTAGCAAATGGAGGCATGCCTGGCTTGTTGCTAGTATTATATTGTTACGCTCCTCCCTCCCTCCCCCCCCCCCCATGCTCATTACCTTTGGTACGATCAGCATCAGCAATCAGCGTCATCGAGGTGACAGTTAGTGCACCCATATTAAGTGCTACATTGATGGGGAGCACATGCCAAAAATGCCTGCACTACACACAGTGTGGACAATTCACCCAAGGAACACCCAGCTTCAGCCCCACCCCAGGCTATTCGGGTAGTGTAGCATTTTCAGCACGTTGGATTTTGCCATGGCACCACTTGGCACTCTCTGAAGCCAGTTAGCCGCTTCAGTAAACACAAAACCTGTGTGGTAACCATGGAGGGCATAGCCAGCATCTGCCCATGTGGGTACTACATAGAGCAGCATTCACCGTACCTGAGAAGGGCAATTTTATAACAGGATAAGGCATCCAACATGTTCCTATGTTGAGCCTATTTTAGAAAGGCAATTAGGCACCTACTTGTCTTTTAAGTGCCAGAGATCACATCTTAAAGTCAAGCTTACACCTGTTCTATAGCACTAGTATATGAATGGGCCTAACGTGTGCGCATTTCAGCCATATTACCACTTATTCCATGTGTTCTTGCGACCTGCCTAGTAATTACCGATAAGCGGGAGATACATGCAGGAAAATGACATGACGTGCACATACTAAGATATTTTATAGTTAACCTCTGTTCTTGCAAACTGCGCCTGGGCTCCATCCAGACCGTGCCCCAACAACACGGTACATGCATTCATCCCAACGCATGTACCTTTAAAGCAGTCGGTATTTAATAAGAGGCCATTGACGCATGAAAATTACTTTCTAAAATTACACCTTAAGTGTATTGCCATCATGCTGTCATCAATGTACTAAGGGGCTGATGCAGGAGCAACACTTCTCCCTGGCTCCTCTTGACATACTTCTTAACACCCCTCTGATGTTGTTGTTGTTAAGTGCCATCGAGTCAGAGTCGACTCATGGCGACCCTCTGGATAGCTATCTTAAATTGTGTTCGGTCTTCAGACAGGCGGCTCATTATTGACAGACTGGTACCCGTAGCTGCTGTTATTGTATCGATCCATCTCATTGCTGGCCTTCCTCTTTTGCGTTGACCTTCTATCTTGCCAAGCATAATGTCTTTCTCTAATGATCTCTCTCTTCGCATGATGTGTCCAAAGTATGAAAGTCAAAGTCTCTGATATCCTTCCTAATATCCCCCAGGACCCTTCCCCTCCCCAGGTTCTTACCAAGGCTCCCTGGTGTCTAGAGGGGAGCAAAGGCTATCCCCAGTTGCTCCTGCCCCATCAGTGGCACAAGATCAAAATGACACCTCTGACCCCTAGCAGTAGTCTCACCAAATAAGTGTGAATAAGGATACACACCATGCTAGACACCAGATGCCCCAGTGAGAGTCTTAAAGGGCCAGCTGCAAATCGTCTTCTGGCCAAAACCCATGATCGAAACATGGCCATGCCGATAGTGGCTCTTATGATCTACTGCAAATAAACCTATTTGGCTATACACCTCACTCCTGACTGGCTCCTTTGACACACGAGTGTGTCTGTGCTTTGTTATCGCATCGTGCCAGGTAAAGGCTATAGCCATTTGTCTCTAATTTCAGATACAAAGTATAGAATAACCAGAGTTGAGCTGAAATGTTTCCTCTCTTATTCCAAATGAGTTTGAATCTAATCAGAGCCTCGTCATTCCTGCTCTCTCTGAGAAAATTTTACCTCAGATTTCTAGAAGTCGTTTTCAAGTTGAACCTTACTTGCTTACTATTAGGAGTGTGTTTTTGCACCATCTGCTTTATATATGGAAACTGATTCCTAAACCTTAAAAATGTATTATATAGCTGAATTTACTCACACCGCTTCACGGCAGCTCAAGGCTGTTTCATTTGAAGCTAGAGACTTCAGACTTCATTGGGCACTGGTCAGGCAGTGGCCTGGGTAGCTCCATGAATTATGAATTCTTGGACAGATAGTGAAATCTGTGACCTTGTCAAAAGTGCTTCCTCCATGCAAAAGAGATGTAACAAACTTTGTCCTTGCAAAGCATTTAAATTCATGATTGAAAGGCTGGCTCAGGAAAGAGTTTGGATATGTTGGTGATTAGAGAAGCGCTGGGGAAGGAAGAGTCCAAGTGTTTGTGTCAGGGTCTGCACCTGAGTGAAGTCTCAGGCAACCATTTTTGCTTATGGCTGCAGTAGTTCAAACCTGTGAGGGCAAGAGCCTTCCTTTATTTGTGCAAAGTTTTGTGCACAAATGGGGTTTTTTTTTGCTTTTTGGGGGTATTTTGCTGCGTCTGTGAGCATAAATTTTTCATTCTCCTTGTGTTAGAAAACTGTGGTGAGCTATAGTGCATGGCTGTAATACAAGTTTTCTACACAGAGGCCAAAGTGAGGCCCTGAGGCATTGAGAGATAAAGTGACTTGCCACTGTTTACAAGGAGTGTTAGCAGTGGGATTTGGACCCTGGTTTCACTGGTTCTCAGAGGAAAATCAAATGAAGACATGGGTCAGTACTGTTGACCGGGATATCAAGCTCTGTGACACAAGCAAGAGAAAAGTACTTGACCAGATAGTTTGTCAAAGGGTCGCTAGGACTGTGGATATCACACAAGTGGGAGGCCTGGACAGACAGAAGAAAAGTAGGAGCATGCACTGTCAAGTATACTTTGTTTTTTATTCATTTTAAATGGATTTTTCCAATTTGAGCACAATTTTTTTAATCATTTCACCTATTCCTTCTTTGTGTATGTATTGTATGAATATTAGAACTTCTAAGTGTGCAAATTGATTGTGCATTAATTCTTAGGTATACACATATATAAGTAATCTGCGTGTACTTTACATTTGTAAGGGCCCAAATGAACCGAAAGCATGATAACAAATGTACACCTCCTAAAGGATTGCAGAGGTCATCCCACGCCTTTAAAATGGGAGCAAAGAGGAGGCAGGGTAACTACAGTCTTCATCTGTGAACAGAGCTGGGCAAATCTGAGAACCAAAAACATACAGACGTAGACTGACTGTTTCATTTGGTGTGGCTAGGTGTCAAATTGCAGATGGAGTAGTGAACCTTCTCTCCCCTCCCCTCACTCAGATTCGCTTGCATTAGCAGTGGAAGGCTGCGCATGTCATCTCTCATGTATGTGCGTGTAATAATTGCTTCTGGGGTGGGGGAGCTGCGTAGACATGGGGTTTATGAGGTGGGGATGTGTGTTTGCATGTCGGCCATGTGATTGTGTGAGGTAAGAACATAAGATATGCCATACTGGGTCAGACCAAGGTCCATCAAGCCCAGTATTCTGTTTCCAACAGTGGCCAATCTAGGTCATATGTACTTAGCAGTTTCCCCAAGAGACACAAGTTAGGTAGGTGCAATTGGTGTACAGGAGGAGGGGTGAAGGGTGCATGCAGGGCCAGTGCAATAGTAGGCACCCTAGGCAGGCCCAGATTTAGGCATAGGCAACATAGACAATTGCCTAGGGCGCCACATTTTTAAGCTGCTAAAGAGGAGTCTGTCCAGGTGCATGTGCTGCATGGTCTCTGCTCCTATTTTACCTCTCCAGTCTTTGGGATCTCTGACAGCTGACTCCCACCCTGCTGTCTTGGATCTGCCATCTGAGTCTGATATTCTACCCCCCCCCCCAAGATTTTAATAATTAAACTCAGCAATCACGATTATCCCAGCATGACCCTTCCCACAACAATCCTGTAAAAATGCCTAATTGAACATCATACTTTTAAATATTAAACTTTGCTTTATATGTGTGTCACCCCTCCCTGCTGGCGATTGTTTCAGTTTGTGTGCTTGTCAGGCTCTGTTGCTTTGGCTGCCCTAGACAACTGCCTAGTCTTGCCTGTTGGCTGCTCTGGCCCGGTGCCTATAGCACACTAACCCAGCTGCGCCCTCCCTATTCCCTTAGTCTCAACTCCATTCCTCTGAAGGATGAACATTCATTAGTTCACATTCCATTCTTAAATATTTAGGGGGTCATTTTAGAAGTCTTATTCATGCTTTGGGCATCCAAAAACAGGCTTAGAGATGTCCAAAGTCATTTTAGAAGCTTGCTCTGGGGGACGTCTGAATCTGAATGGGAGCATGGAGAGGACAGTCCCAGGAACCTGGAGGCATGATTAGGTTGTTCCCAAGGACCTGGTTGCCCCCCCCCCCCCCCGTCCCTTGATCACAGAAATGTCATGGACGTTTGACTTCATATCTAACCCTAGATCTGCTCCAAGGCACAGTTAATAAGGAACAAGCATCTGTTTCAGCTAAAAAGCATCCAGAGAGTGTAGAGAAGAGTGCCCTTACTCACTCCTACTACTCAGCACTTACTCACTCCTACTACTCAGCACTTACTCACTCCTACTACTCAGCACTTTGTCAACAGCACTTTGTCAAGTCCCCCAAGACTTGAACCTGGTCTGCCCAGTTCCTAGGAGACTGCTAACCATTAGGCTATCCTAGATGTCTGGGTTCTGTAATACTGCTCTTGGGATGTCTAGGTAGACACTTCCACAGATCTCCATATCAGGCATGTCCAAGTTTAAGAAATCACTTCCACACCTGGATGTGCCTGCATTTTTTTTAGATGTTCTGGCTTGGACAGATCTTCTAAAATCCCCCTCATGAAGTCTAGGACCTTTGCTTTTGAATCATCGCCTGTGTTTTAATACTGAATTACACCATCATTGGATCCCAGATGATCACTGTGCTGGGGTCAGCCCTGGAGAAGATGAGATAGCTGGAGAGAGAAAAAGTATGGATGGGGATGAGGGATTTGGAGTAGAAGAGAGAAAATTGACCTGCGCTCTTCCCCACTCACTAATCCGAATCTCATGATGACCTTACCTCCAATGTTTATTCATTCAGTGAATCCACAGTCCTAATTGCCATCTTTGATTTTCTTTTATAGCTCAAATTTTTGGGAGTAATAGTAGTGTCATTGGTCTGTTCAAACTGTTAAAATATCATCAGTGTCAGCAGTCAATCTATGGAAACAGTAGCAGCTATGGAAGACCACAAAACTTACCTGCTACAGGTGTGTGCAGGAGGAGCAGCAATTCTGTGTGCCCCTCATTCCTCAGGTTCCCTAGTGGTTGATGTGTAGGTGCTCCCCAGATGGCGCTGAGCCATGGGAACTGCTTCTCCCAAGGCCGAGGATGCTGGCTGCCTCAGAATCACCTACTAACCTCCAATGGCTGTTTAAGGTACCATGTGCTTGTGAACCCCAAGAAAGGTCAATGAACAGATTTATCTCCAGGAATTGCCAGGGCTGGATGTGGTTAAGTAAGAAGAAATTATTTAAAATTCAGAACAAAAATAAGGCTGATAATTTTGTTGTGCTGCCTAGTGAGTTTTCTAAAACTCACCTTGCTCGCGCTGCAGTGAGGTGGCCAACTTGGGCCTCTAATCCACAACAGGCAGAAGGAAGGGCCAGCCCCAGGGTTGGCGGCCCTAGCTATCAAAATCTATAGTTTAACTTTGAATGCCCTGCTCTTTCCTGCCCCCCAAGAGTTTGCCACTCTAGGCAACTTCCTAGTTTGCTTGATGGTTGGGCTGGCCCTGATAGAAGGGTTAATAAGGTTATTCCAAAGTCTTCTACTCACTGCCAAAATCTGATCTACAACCTGATAGAAAATTAAGGAATGGAGTTTCCTGGGGCTTTTTTTAAATATATTTTCCAACTGTGGGTCAGTTTGTTCTGTGCTTACAAAAATAACTTTTTCCAGCTGCCAGAGCTTTAAAAATATCGCTGGCTAGTTTTCAATGGTTCCTTAGGAATGTGATTTTGCCGGTTGGTTATTTTTTTCTTAATGGTTATACAAAAATCTATTAGGGGGCTGATGCAGAAAGCTGTTGCTGAACTTGCATGCTATTAGCTCCGCACATGTCTATGTAGCACGTCAATAGCGTGTGACTCCACCACTGGTATGCAGAAAGGGGCATTTATGCAAATGAGAAATGTTTAAGACAAGACACACGTGTAAAATGCCAGCGTGAAGCAAAACACACGTATAGAACTTCAGCGTAATCCAGCAGAGAACGCATGCGCAAACAATGGAAATGCTACACGCATCATCTGAGCATGGGTCCAGGTTCCACATGCATATAAAGGCACAGAGACAGGGATGGGGTGCACCCAAACACATAGGGAATACATGCTCTCCCCCTCGCTCCCCCGCTACATATCATCTGCATGCACATGTTCACGCGTACCATATTCTACACACGTGTACATGCAGAAGCAAAAAGCAAGGTCAGTAGCAGCATAATGTCACCCACCCCTCAATAATAATACACGCCAAAGTTATATGCCGAACGGTACGTGCTGAAGCTAACCACACTGATGGCATCAGTCCAGAGCATGTTGAAAACAGGCATATAAATAACGACGCGCTTGAACTTTACGCCTGATTGGGTAATCCTTTATGCCTTTCTCTGCATTGGGAGCAGACCTTATTACCATGGTATCTGAATACATGCAACTCTTTTGCATATCATTTAAATATGCACAGTGTTCCGTGTGTGCTTATTTTTTTCTTGCTGCTTCCGCATGTGTCCATCTCTTTTCTGCATTTGATGTGGTGGTAATTGTGTGTAGAAGTTGAATTATGAAGGCCCCTAGAAGAACCAGAGAATACAATGGAAGCTCTGAGAATGCAGAATGAGACCAGACGTGCAGGAGAAACTTTGGTTGTTATGTTTTTTCATGATTTCACTCATCTTCCTTTCTGTAAATCAGCTGAGGGGGCGAAGCATTGGCTAGGCTTGCCATCTTTGCAATGGAAGAAGGTCCCTGCAGCTTCTGTGTAGCCACTGGAGTGCAACCAATCTTCAGCCAGCCAGTGAGATAATCAGAGTGGGCCCTGCGCCACCCCCACCCCACAGCTGACTCCACCCCTGACCTATTCAGGCTGCCTGTTGGTGAGGTGACAGGACTGAGATCTTGCACTGAGCCCTCATCACAATTGATGTCGCCCCTCCCCCCTCCAGAAATCATCCTGAGAGATCCAGCAGTCATAGCCTGCACAGTTTGCATGTGATCTTATAAGAGAAACATTATACAAAGAGCTGAGGAATATAAATACACATGGGGTAGATTTTCAAAAGGTTTAACCAACTAATTTCAAGAATTAGCCTGTTTAAACTAACCTGTTAAAATCTTCCCCCTCTGACAGGAACAAAGTGGCGTTTTAGAAAGGACGTCCAGGTGCATTCTGGGATGTCCTGGGCAAAATGTCTATGAAAACCCCGGGGACGTTTACATTTCGGCCTGATTTTAGAAACATGGAGGTCCCCAAATGGATGGCCGCAGAAATGGATTCTTGGATGTCCCAGCCGTTGTTTTCCAGAAGGGGGATATCCATGTTCAGTGATATTGCAGACACTCAGATGTACAATGGCGGGTTAATAATCTGTGTGTCACCCCTCCCTGCTGCTCTCTTTGTTTATGTGCTTGTCAGACTCTGTTGTTTTGCTTTGACTGCTGTTGCTTTGGCTGCCCTAGGCACCTGCCTAGTCTTGCCTGTTGGCTGCTCTGGCCCGGTGCCTATAGCACACTCTAACCCAGCTGCGCCCTCATACAGGTTTCTTTGTCCAGGAAATACTGAGCGTGCCAATGATAAAGCACCTTGTGCTTCTCTCCCTTATAACATGCTGCCATGAAACAAGCACTTTTTTGCTCCTTATTCATGGTCAGGAGCAGCTATAATCATGGACGCCTCACCAACCAGGGTCAGACATGCTTGTGCCAGTCTGACACACGCATCTCCCTTGTTCTGCACAGGTCACATCGCCAGCATGCCCCCTTCTACTTGGATGTCATATACCTGGCTTCTAAAATGGTTCCAGGGACGCCCTTGAGAATCAAATGTCCAAAACATGAATAGAGCTTCTAACATAACCCCCCTAAATGTGCAAGGTGCATAAACCTAGTCACTTAAAAATAAGGCGGGGCCAGATATGTGACTAGGATGATGATATTCAGAACCAGCCAGTTAAGTAACGCAACTGATTCTGGCTGGAATAATAGGAGTCTGAAATCTAGCCAGAATTTGTATCTGGCAACTAGGGATCTGCTTTAGTTAAAAATGAAATAGGATATATCAGTGAAATGTCATTCATTTATCTTTCATGTTGTTTACAATTGCAGATAATGAAACCCATCAAACGTTTTAAACACAACCCCTACTTTTGCTCCCATCTCCCTTAGTCCCCCAAGAACACTCTTGACATCTTACCCCATCAATGGGCTCAAATAAACCCTTTACACTCTACTTACATTTACTACTACTTATCATTTCTATAGCACTACTGGGCTAAAGTTAGCCAGCTGAAATTATTTACTATATTTCCCATTCAGGGACTTTTTAAAATGAATCTGTAAACCTATCTTCCAAGAATAAGTGAAAACAAAGACTGTGGGATAAATTGTACTCATTTTATTTTATTTCCCAAAACTTGATATACAAACCTTATCATAATAATCAAGATGAGTTACACCTATTAATACCATATAAATCACTAAATCCAATATGACATTCACTAGTTAACAGCATGTGATGAGGTTTACATAATGTTGCCCATCCCTCTTCAAAGGGATTATCAACTGTCCCCTTTAAGAGAGTCTGCAGCCCAGAGCTCAGGGCTAGGAAGGCGTGGCTCACAGGGAAAGGTTAAGAACCCAGCAGGCTGCAGCAGGGAGAGAGGCCTGTGGAGCCAGAAGTCTTTCCAAGGCAAGGCATGTAAAGGAGTTCTGAGGTAGGAACTTTAACTGAGACTGGAAGAAGGGCCAGTAAAAACCAGCTTGTGGAGGTTTAACAAGCTGGGACAGAAGAGAAACTGCTTTTGTTTTCCCTGAACTACTGTCTGTTTTGGGTTTTGCTTTGTGGAGGTTTAACAAGCTGGGACAGAAAAAAAAAACTATTTTTTTTCCACAACCTGTTCTCTGGCCTGTGTTGTAAAGAAAATCCCTTCCCACCGCACACCACACTACCACATAGCACAACAGATCACTTTCACCAACAAATAATGATGTTCTCACTTTCTTTCCAAAGGAGAGAGAAGACGTTTCATTATGGATAGCTAAGTGAGGAGAGCATTTTAAAGACAAGGGCCCTGTATGGTAAAGGATCTTTCTCATGCACTGCAGTCAAATCCCTCTAGGTACTGTAAATAGCAGTTGCTGGAAGGATCACAGACTACTCCCTAGGATATAAAACAAAGATAAGGATTCAGATAACCTGGCCCATCACCGTATAAGGAGAATTAAGAGCAAGGTGAATTGAATGAGAACAACCCACCAGCTGAAGATGACACAAGGAGTAGGTTTATTACTGCATTACAACAGGTCCCTGTATTTCACCAACATGACCGTGTTTCAGCATATGCCTTCCTTGGGGGTGTATGTCTTATAAAATACATAAAATGATAAAACAAATACATAAAGATGAAATAAGCATAAATCAATTAACATTTATATTTATATCACCACATAAAGATAAGATATTATAAATAGAATATGAAACATTAAATATGATTGATGATGATTATAATAATGTGTGTCTTACTAAAGATATTAAAATTATAATTAATATACTGCAGTAATAAACCTACTCCTTGTGTCATCTTCGGTTGGGTGAGTTGTCTTCATTCAGTTCCCCTCGATCTTTGGGTTTGTCTTGCATTTTGCAAGTGTGAGTGCTTCTTGGACTGTCTTCCATCACAGTATAAGTCCTGATAAACCAAGCACAAAAGCTTGAAATGAATACTGGTCTCTATGGGCAACAAATGAAGGGCAATCAAAACTTGGGAAACATGATTCCGAGCCCTCTTATGCATTAACAACCTTGTTGATGTATTTTGCACGAGTTGTAACCTCTTCAACTGATAGTTTGGGAGCCCAGTATACAGGCTATTGCAGTAATCTAACCAGATGGTCACAAAAGCATATACCAAAGTAGCAAGATCTTTCTGTTCCATCAAGGGTCTAAACTGTTTAAGTAAACTTAAACTAGTAAAGGAGACCTTGACCACCGAAGAGATCTCAGCATGGAAAGAGAGGTCCTCAACAATAAGACAAAGATTCCTGACCTCATGCTGCCTATTCAACTGAACTCCACCACGAATAGCAAGGGCTCGTTATACCGACTGATCCAAATGTATTCAGACTTCTGAACCCATAATTTTAATTTGAAGTCTGTACCCAGATTGCTATAGCCTGCAAACAAGCATTCCATCGCTGCAATGCCAGCTCCTAATTTTCATGCACCTCAATGCCCAGCAGAATATCATCCACAAACAAATAAGACATGAAGCTGTGTAAGAAAAGTGGACATGGTGCTTACAAACAGATTAAAAAGCGGCTGGGCCAGAAGTATGGATACTGGACAACATAGGATGAATTACGCATAGATGGTTCTTGAGATGAGGACTCTGTACCGAATGTTCTAAAACTTGAATCGTAGAATCTAAGATAAAGGAGAAACACCAGCACTCGGCACACGTCAGACCTAATATGAAACTGTAAGTTAAGGATTTACACTGCTGTTGAAAGAGGGAAACTGAATTTTCAAATATAAGAATCTGAATCTGAACTCAGAGGCCACAGGGGCCAGTCTGAATTATTGAGTGTCCTGTTTCAACATTTTTATTGAATTTTATGAAAATATTAAAGAAATAATAAAATTGAGAAAAGAAATAAAAAGAACAATGTGCAACACGCAAACCGGTGCATGAATATACATAAAGAATAATAATATTATTAACAGCATTAATTACAGTGAAACAGTTATACAATTAACATGAATTATGTATCTTAGTACTATGTGGAGACACAATTATGAAAGATAAGAGTATCTAATAATGATTAAATAAGGAGAAAGAAGATACATTGAATAAAAAGTTTCATATGCAAGCTAGTCATAATATAAAATCACGATATAATTGCAAGGGCGTTAATGGGATAATCATTATAATAGGAGAGAGGAGAGAGGAGACAGGTTTCCCCAGTTTCTTAACCTTGGATATCTTGTTCTTTGATTTCAGATTTTTGAATGTGTCCCAGGGCGTGCCACCAAAAGGTAATATTCAAATTAGACAAATCTTTCCAACTGTGAAGAATCATTTGAATTGATAGAGAAATTAAAGTTTTCGGGAATTGGGATTGTCAGTTGCTAAAGACGGAGAAGAGGATTTCAGAATAACATAGCTTGCAGTTAAGGGTATATCAAAGTGAAACAACTTTTGAATATACTTCCAAACATTTTTCCAAAAATTATTAATCACTTTACATTCAAATAACATATGAAGAGTACCTTCATAGGTATCACAGTGCCAACACTTATTGGTGGCCAATAAGCCAGCTTTACATTTTTTTGGTGGGGTCCAAAGAGCATGATGAAAAATAAAATATAATGACTGAAGTAAAGTAGCCGATAATGTGGAGCAATTAGCTTCTAGCCAAAAGTGATGGCAGTCTATAGTGACATCTTCAGGTAAATGAAGATCATTCCCCCAAACCTTATGAAGAGCATGAGACGTGGAAGTGGGTTTAGTTAATACTTTAGAAAAGGATGAGGCAATATGACCTTTGCTGAAAACGTTATCTAAGAGAACACAGAGAAACAGTGTGGGAAGTGGTGTATCAAGTTTAATAAAGCTTTTTTTAAGAACATGCATTAATTGAAGCCAAGCAAAAAATTGGTCAGATTGTAATTTGTACTGGGACATTTATTTATTTATTTATTTATTTACAGTCTCTTATATACCGCACTATTCAGCATCAGCGCGGTTCACATGGAACAAAAAATGCTCAGTACAATTAACATGTAAGAGTTTACAGATAACAGGGCAAGTAACTTGGATAACAGGGGTAAACTATTTTTTAAGATTAAGATATGAAAGATTAAGATATGAAAGGAGACAAGATTTGAACCATGAAACAATGCGCAAGGCACCATATACCTAATGACTGCCATTCCAACCGGGATAAGATTTTGCAGTCTATTATAAATTTGGGATTATGACATAAGGAAATTTCATGAGAATGACAAATAGAGATATCAAGCTTTTTCTCTAATTAAAGAAGAGTAAATTGTGTATCTAACATAACTTTGTAATTAAAGTAGTGTTATGTAAATCAATAGACAACATATCCTGAAGGTGACAGATGATATTGGATCTAGTTCAACATCATACCACAACAGCAGCAGTTCCTCAGGTGGTTCAAAGAGAAGCCAGAATGAACGAAAGCGAGTCAGGAAGGCCGTATGATATAGCTGGAAATCAGAGAAGGCGAGGCCTCCAGTGTTTTTGGGTAATTTGAGAGTTTTCAAAGCGATTCTAGGTGGTTTATTCACCATAAAAATGTTACCAGTTTGGATTCTATTATTTTATCAAATTTTGGGGGGCAAAATCCAGGCAGCATCATGAGAATATAATTCATTTGTAGCATCATAACCACTTTATTTATTTATTTATTTAACGGGTTTTCTATACAGCCTTATCGTTAATTCAAAGCGATTTACATGGAACAAATTCAGCAACAAGCTTTTACATACAACAGGGATTAGAATTTGGGGATTATACAGAGTAAATGATACATTTAACAAATGATAACTATATACAGATTCATTGTTGTGGTGAGATGTGTTACAGATACATTCAACAGATATCTGCTATATACAGTTGTGTTTTGCAATATGGCACTTGTTCTTCTAGGTGGGACCATAGTATTCAGGGAAGAGGGGAGTCTTTATGGCTTTTCTGAAGTCTAGTAGGTCTTTGATTGCACATATTGAGGGGGGTAGATCATTCCACAGCTGGGGAGCATACAGGGAGAAGGCTGTCCCGCAAATGGATTGCTTTGCTGTTCTGAAGCTTGGTGGGGTTTCCAGGATGTTGATGTCTACACATTTTCTCGTTCTGGTTGAATGCACTTTCCTGATCAATGGCTGAAGAGTCATTAGAGATAGGTTGTTTAATATCTTGAAGATTATGTTCTTGTATTTTATATGTACAATGACAGGGAGCCAGTGTAGTTGGTGGAGTGTAAGAGTTGTATGGCTGTATTTTGCAGTTCCTGTAATGATTCTTGCAGTAGTGTTTTCCATCAGTTGTAGAGGTAGTATTGTTTTCTTAGGTAGTCCATGATAGATCACATTACAATAGTCTATTATGGGAGTTACTATGGCTTGGCATACTGTTCTGAAGTCGCTGTCGGTTAGTAGTGGTTTGCATTTGTATAGAGTTCTCAACATGAGGTAGACTGATCTGGTTGTTCTCTTTATATGAGTTTGGAAGCTGAGCTGATGGTCGAAGGTTATTCTGAGGTATTTGACCTCCTGTTTATTGGTTAGGGTGTATTCTAGGATCTTGATTGATTCTGGTGAGGAGAATTTAGTATTTCTGGTAATACGCATTGATTCCGATTTTTTAAAGTTTATGGAAAGATTCTGTCCTTTGAGTCACTTTGACATTGACTCAAGGCATGCTGTAATTTGTGAGTAATATAGTTGATTGATGTTAATGTGGGTGAATATCATGATTTCATCTGCATATATTCTGTAGTGGATGTTGTATTGTCTTATTATTGGTTGAAATATGCAACATAATTATTGAAATGAAATATTAAATAATAGTGCAAAGAGGGCCTGGTATTGTGTGAAAGGTTTAAATTGTTTGTTTTTGGTTCTCACTTGCTGCTTATGGTGGGACAGGTAAGAAAGAAACCAGTCTAGTACTGTACCATTTATTCCTGTATCTCAGAGTCTTTATAGCAGAGTCAAAAGCAGCAGTGATATCTATGAAGCATAAGACGACGCCATGTAGTATATTATCAATGCCTGTAACAAGGGTGACCATAAGTGATGTAATAGGTATCTTTACGCTGTGATTTTGTCTAAATCCGTACTGGTGGGGGTCCAATGGAGTGTATGTGTCTATGTGATCCTGTAGTAGATACTCTACTATCTTCTCGATTATCTTGCTTATAAATGTGAGATTTGATACTGGGCGGAGGGAGCTTGGGTCCCTTTTATTGAGGTTATTATTCTTCAGGATTAGTCTAATGAAGGCTTGCTTGAGTTGCAAACGGGAGGTCCATCCCCGTTATATGTGTTACAGAATAGACCCCATAGTGTCCAGTTTTGTAAATAAAGATGAATAGTGTCACCAGCTATTTGAAGCCAGCAAATTTGTATTGTTTGAGGCCTATGCTTTCAAATATTTATCAATAGCAGGGGGGTAAAATTAAATCTAATCTTTGGAATGAGGGCTTTCTGTAAGTGCCTCAAACTTTCAGGAAGTGTAAAGTGATGCGACTAGGTCAACCTTCAAGGTTTGGGTGAAAACATGTGGTTTTGTAGAAGTAGGAAAGCTTTAGGAATGGAAAAATGTTCTTATCCTCCACAAAGTATCAATGTTTTCAGATGCCTCATCTTTTGCCCAAAGCTTGATTTGTCATCAGTTTCTGGAAGGCACAAATTCCACAGCCCAGAATCACTAAGACTCACTATGGGGGCGGTTTTGATCTTTCAAGACTGGAAAACGTCTTGCAATGCTCCTTTACAGGTTTTTTCGCTTTCCTCAGATGTTTCAAGAAGTTAAATCCTTGGGGAACAGCTGTATCTGTTTCAGAACTGTGCAGCAAACAGACCTTTGTAATGATTTATTTTGCCTTAAATTCAACCCCCAGTTCACTGCATGGAAAAAAGACAATCATTTATTCAGGAGCCCACACCCTTGGATGGCAACACATCGATGGCTTACCAAGGAGGCTTCCAACTCCTAAAGCCTCCTTCTAGTCTCTGGCAATTGATTTTACACTTGCTCACTTAGAATAGAATCATGTCCTTGCACATCGACAGCTCTGCGCAGTTGCTAATCTTGTAAACATTCTGCCGCCTTCCGATGAGAGACTGTGAATGAGGCTATTCACCTCTCACAGAGATTTCACCCGGCTTCTGCATTTGCACATGTAGCCCATGTGGGTGTCATTTTATAAAGCTTTTTCCATGTGTTAAGCTTTTGTTACATACTGAAAATACCTTTTAATAGTGTGGAAGTGTATCTGTGCCTCCCTGGGACATACCTTGGGCAGCACAGGTGTAATTTGCGCATGTATTTTGTAAGATAGGCGAGTACTGCTTAGAGGAATGCGCACATGTACACAAACGTCAGAGCAGGTGTAATGTGTGATGCATTAAAGCACACTGCTGCCTACGTTGCCTTTATAAAATAGGCTGAAAAAAGAGGGCTTTTTGGGGCTTCTCACATAGGTGTCCTGTTATAAAATTTGTCACTTTATCAGAACACTTTTTGAACAAGGGCTGACTAGATCCCAGGATCTAGTCCCACAGATTTTATCCAAACCCTGGTGTGAATTCTCTGATAGGAGAAGGGATTCTCTACTTCTGGGGCCCAAAGTATATAACTACTGTATTTTATACAAGGAGACACTTCAGACACAATAGTGGTGCCCTAAAATAAAAGTCGTTACTGGGAAACGTTTCTTCAGAGCATACTGTGCAATGGCAATAATGCCAGTGACAACCTTACACCTCTGAGACCACCCTCTGTTCTATCCCTCAGAGACACCCTCCTTCCCATCGCTGGAATGTCTGGTTCTCTCTGAACCTTTACTGGGCTCCCTGACTCTACCATTGCAATGTCTCCTGTCCTCTGAGCTCCTTTGGGCTCCTAGATTAAGCATCAGTTGGGCAGCTCTCTTCTTGCCTCTTCACCCTCCGCACTGCTGGGTGGCTCTGGATAGGTGCCTGACCTGACACACTCCTCGCACTACCCCTGCATAGATCTTTATTCTCTCCTGGAAGTCAGATCAGGGTTTTCACTCCCCAGAAGAGACAAATTCAGAGTGATAGATTTACACCCTCAGAGTAGGGCAACTGTCTACCCCCAGAAACAGGCATTTCAGTGATATGTCAGAAGCACCACTACAGGGACATTGCTGGACACCAGAGATAGGAGGCAGGCTTCCTCCCTTTCCAGCTCCAAAGACATTCAGGAACAAAAGCCTAACTTCCTTCCCAGCAGCCTACAAATCGACAGGAGAGACCTCCTCCTTCTCTTACTCCTAAACCTCTGACTACAATCTTCTGCGTATTCATTGACCAACAGTTTCGACTATATCACTTGTGGAGGACAGAACCACAGACTCTACTTTAACAGCCTTAGCATGCACAAACGTTAAGATGAAGATCCACATCTTTTTAAATATTGAACTTAGAGAGATGATTTTATAGCCCAGTGGCAGTGGTTTAGCCTTGCCGTGCTGAAGGTCTTGGTTAGATTCCCTGTTCCAGGTTCCTGTCAAGACTAGGGATATTGTAGTTGCAGCAGTTTCTGGTGGGTGAGGGAGTCTCATCCATCGTAACACAGTGACATCTAGAGGAAATATTAAAACAGAGCACCTAGGCAGGAATGATGCATAGATACAGATATTGTGCCTATTTTATAAAGATTACCTTCTTAACAATGTCTCTTCAGAAATGTAGAATCGTATAATAACCTTCACCTAAAGAAACTGTCCAAACTAATTATTCGTAAGGCAAACTTAGCCACTGTTGATTTGAGATGATCATGGGTGTTAGGATCTCAGACAAGAGACAAACAGTGCTCTGCTTACCCCAGGCTGTCTATAATGCTGTTCTCCTGTATGAGGCCTTACACCCATGATCATTTCAAATCAATAGTAGTCTATAATTACACTTTCACACCATTACATCCTGGCCCTCTGATCATCAGTCATTCATAAGTCCTGATCGAAGTCTTTGGGGCATATTCAAGAGCAGTGGCTAAGCTAGTTTGAAGGCCTAGATGCTGAAGCTTTAAATCAAATGAGATATTCAGCGGCAGGAAATATCCACCGCCAGGTTACAGCATCACTATCTGATTAGTGGTGATATTCAGCTGCAACAAGTTAACAAAAACCAGCTAAAGTTCAGTTCACCTAACTTTAGCAGCTGACTATCGTCACTAACCATATAGCGACTGTCACTGCCCCCGATCCGCTCACAGACCGCCTGATTTTCCCCAGGGCATTTCTTTTTCAGTGATCTGTGGGCATATTCAGCAGCAGCTACGATTTAGCCAGTTAGACAGTCTGCTAACTGGCTGAAATGCTCCCCCACCCCTTTTATTAAGGAATTCAATTTTTAAAGTGCATTTAAGATATCAATTGACAGCACTTACCGTAAAACCTCTAATAGACCGCCACCTCTAATAGAACGCCACCTCTAATAGACCGCCACTCCGGCGGAGAGGTTAAAAAATACAGCGCCACCCTCTAATAGAGCGCCACCTCTAATAGACCGCCACTCTCACCTTGTGTAAATTTACTGCATTTAACATTCATGTGTAAAAGAAACGAAGATTTTCTCATAGAGTTTCTTTCTTTGTTCGAAACGATAAAAAGATTTGTAGTTTATGAATGTTAATGTAGACGTCTTGTTGGCGCCTTTTTCTGATGCAATATTTCATGTGTTTTCTACCGTACTATGCTGTATTGCGCAATGTAAAAGCAGTACTCACCGCTAACATTCTAGTTTGATTTGGCTGTCAAAAAGTGATAGTTCACAGACGCATTTTCTGCACGTTACAATAGTCGGCTGTGTGTAAAGTTTGTCCACTTAAAAGTTTGGCCAGATAGTTGAAAAATAAACCCCCACCCTCTATTTGAACGCCACCTCTAATAGACCACCACCTTGGCAGAGGGGTTGAAAAATAGAGCGCCATGGCGGTCAATTAGAGGTTTTACGGTATCTATGTCCTATGACTGGACATCAAATTGCTCATTCCTGTGACTGCAGATCATTCCTCAAAAGATTCGGGGGTTTTGCTCTAGCTCTTCATTAGCAGTCACCGCTGGGCACTTGCCATTACAGAGATGCTGCTGGGTGTTTATGAGGACACAAAGCAGTATCCCTGAAGAAGTAAATATTTAAATTGACAACATATGCCCCTGTGTGGCTATACAAGATGACCCAGGAAAGCAGGCGCACATCTTTGTGCCCGCTCTGAGGCAGTTGTAATTGTCCGTGAATATATAGAATAGATGCATATAGGTGCATTTTATAAGACAAGCATAAATGCCGATCCCACCCCCCACTCCATCCGTTCTCTACCCCCAGGAAGGCCTATGCCTATATCACATAAAAGTCACGATTTTTCTCTGCACCTACGCATATATCCCTGGACAATTTTATCAACGCTTGCTTGAACGCACAAAATGTTGTTTTACCCACTCACGCTTCCTAATGGCCAGCTAGCTAGTTTCAGAGGGAGCCGTGGTCTGTGACACTGGCCAAGGATTAGCACTGTAATGATTGTGCTAGTTGGGGGAGGAGGAAAGGGGTTAAAGAGCAGGAACCTTCTGGTACCTTGAATGAAGCTTCATGGTGCTGTATCCCCAGCACAGGTCAGTTTGCAGTGATGCTGAAGCCTGAAGGAACAGGAAGAAACTACTAGAGGAAAAAAATAAAATCAGACTTGAAAAAAAATTGTGAGATAGGCATTTACAGTTTTCCAAAGACTATGCAGAAGCTCTTGGTTATATTTTCCATTGATTTTGGTCACATGTGCCTGTTGCTATTATACCTGTTAATAAAATATGACTTGGTATAACACCGACCCAGCTTAGTTTTTGCTGCGTTTCAGGAACTTGATCCAGCCTGGCATTAACTTCTGCTGATGCTGGTTTTGGAGATGAAATGATGTGTGCTCCGCACACAGTATACAGGATGAAATTACTCTTGTGGACACCATTTACATTCACACACTGCTAGGCACCATCTGCTGGGCAGATGCAGGACACCTCAGTGCCTGTTGCCGCCCTGAAAACTGATTCAAGCAATGTTGCAGCTGTGGAAACTGAAAGCTAAGCTAAATCTGAATACTTCTCCGTTTCTTGTGTTCCTAGGCGTGGACACTGTGCAGAGAAATGCTCAGAGTCGCACCTGCTCTTGCTAGCTTTGCAAGTATTCCTTCTGGACCCTGTTATTGAAATGCATTATTTGCTTAGTTAGCTTAAATATCATTAAAAGTTACATTTGTATAGGACCTCTGGATGGGAAAATGAAATTCTGAGTCTGTGCATTCAAAAAAACCCTAAGAAATGGAATGTGGAGCCTTTTATAAAATACATGCAATTTTATTTTTATTGAAGGAATTAAATAAAAAATGCACACCCTTATTGAGATGGCGTTAGGTAAACCTGTGCTAATGCTTTGGTCCAAATGATATCACTTAAGTACACACACCATAACCCCAACCACACTCTGTGAACATCCATAAATACCTATTTTGTTAGCTCCAAATTTGCTTCCCTTAGTTACATGAAATCACAAAATATTTGTGTTTGTTGTTCCATGTAAAACGCCTTGGCATAAAGGCGGTATAAAAAAAGCCTATTAAATAAATGAAATAAATAAATAATGCAGTAAGCACAAGGTGTGAACACAATGTCAAGTGCACCAAGCTCACCACACCTACCCTGCCTCCTGGTGACCTTACTGTGGGTTCTGCAGTCATGGCCCTGTGCTACCTATCAACATGTGTCCCAGCATGCCTTCATCATGCACCAGAACACGCACTGCCAGACAGCACCCTTCAGTAAAATACACTCTTAGCCTAGGTGCCCTGTTACAAAATTACCTTCCACACCTATAGGTAGTAGATTTTATAAAACTGCACATCTGAGAGAAGTCAGTTAAGGATTCAAGTTCCGAAATTCAACTTTGGCATTAAAGGTGGTTCTGAACTCCTGAAAGGTAAGCACTATTCCCCTCCCAAGCACCCCTCCAGTTAGCATGGGGTTCAGCCTGGTTCATGCAAACCTGTACCTGCTGCGGCCTGCGTTTGCTGAACAGGGCTGAACATGGCATTGAAATGCCAGCACTGCGGTGGCGGGAATCCCCTGCCTGACAATGCTTGTTGGCATCAGGAGAATCCCCCGATGCCATCAAAACATTGTCAGGTGGGGAATCAGGCTGTAGGGCAATGGCCGGGTTGCTGCACCTTGGTAGAGGGCAGTGGTCCAGGTGTACAGCTGCTGTGATGCAGTGACCCAGCCGTCATGCACGTGGGAGGGCTGCGACCGAACTGGCTCCTCTTCAGTTCACATCCCAACGCTGCTTATATGGGTAAATGGCATCCAACCCTTCAAAAGCTGCAACCTTATCCAGCAGACTTTTCCTCTTTGAATGGGTTCCGCAGAGAGCTCGATTCCTTATACATCTAGATCACTTTTATTGGGCCAACATAATCCCTAGTTTACAGAGTATCTTAAACTTAATAAGTGAATGTTTAACTTCAACCACATTTTTTTCTTGTCAAGCTGGGCTATAGCAAGAGCCCCCGGTTTCATGTATTTCTGTAATCACAAAAGAGGCCACAAAATTCAGAATTGTTGGATCTGAAGCAGGTCAGGTACGCAGAACTCGCCTAGTGCATGCATTTTGCTGAACGCTCCTGTACTTCTTTCCATAGGCTGGCAGTAAAAAGAGAGAAAGCACTGTGGCGGGCAGCCCTGGTGCATAGAGGGGGAGGGGCAAGGCTGGAAGCTCAGCGGCACTTCTGCTCCTGCACAGTGGGGAAAGAAGCTGGGCGATTGGGGTGAACATGATGAAAAGACTGAGGATTAGTGGGGAGACGTGAGGACTGGGGGGAGGGAGGAGTTGTGAATGTGTTTAACTTATTCCCCCGCCCCGAGATGGAGCCAGGAAGAGGACTAAAGGTGAGGAGGCGTAAACGGCTGGGAATGCAGTAAAGTCAGGAGAAGCTTTCTCCCTCCCTCTATGCTATCATATTTACATGTGCCGTCATCTTCTAGTGTAAGAGCTGCATGGAACTTTTCTTGGTAGCTAAGTAGGTTAAGTTCTTTATCACTCAGAGTTGCCAAGTTACCCAGTTCTAGGCATGAAATATTAGGCCAGTCCTGGATTTCTGACAAGCTCATCCTGTTGCATTTTGAGACTTGCAGCACTGATTCCAATAGGTAAAATCAGGAACTATAATAACACGCTACATTGCAATGCAAATTTAAACTGGCAAAAATTCTCACTCCTGGATCTAGGTAACTTGGCAACTCTGATCACTGCAGTGTGACAGCACTTTGCTATCTATGTGGGTTTCTCCCAAATCCCTTAATGAGGTAAATAGATACTTCCAGACTGTCTGCCTTACTCAGAAAATATAAAGGGGTCAATATTCAAAAGCACCAATGTGGTTAGCATGCAGTATTGACCTCTAAGTGCTTTTTAAATTTAGCATTAGCCAGCAGATAGATTTTCTATATTCAGCAAGAAGGTATCCATAGAACTGCAGGAAGAACCAAGGGCAGAACCAAAATTCAAACAGCAGCAATTACAGGACAAACTGCATGTTTAAGCTAAGGAAGGCATATTTAAGAACATAAGATATGCAATACTGGGTCAGACCAAGCGTCCATCAAACCCAGTATCCTGTTTCCAGCAATGGCCATCCAGGTCACAAGTACCTGTCATGTTCCCAAAAAGGTACACAGATTCCATGCTGCTTATCCCAGGGCTAAGTCCTCTTTAATAATGATTTATGGACTTTTCCTCCACGAACTTGTCCAAACCTTTCTTAAACAGCTTTTACTACTTCCTCTTGTAACAAATTCCAGAGTTTGATTACACGTTGCGTGAAAAAATATTTTCTCTGATTAGTCTTAAATGTGCTATATTCTAGCTTCACTGCATGTCCCCTAGACTTTCTACTTTTTGAAGGAGTAAACAACCGATCTACATTGACCCAGTCCACTCCATTCATTGTTTTACAGATTTCTATCATATCTGCCCTCAGCCGTCTCTTTTCCAGTTGAAAAACCCTAACCCTTTAAGCCTGTCCTTCTAAAGATAACCTTCCATCCCCTTTATCATTATGGTGGCTCTTCTAATTGTGCTATATCCTTCTTAAGATAAGGCGACTAGAATTGCACACAATATTCAAGGTGCGGTCGCACCATGGAGTGATAACAGAGGCATTATCATATCCTTAATTTTATTCTCCGCTCATTTTCTTATCATTCCTAGCATTCTAGGTGCTTTCTTGACCACCGCACACATAAGGCCATTGGTTATCAAGCATAAAGATAAGTGGATAAATCATCTGCTTACTTTATACAGCAAAAATGTCTCTTAAGCTAAAGACCCAAAAATCAGGTGTAAAATAACACACAAATGTTCTGACAGAGAATCTACATAAGTAATGCGTCCATGTAATTATTTCTCAGGCTCTGTTGCTTTCTCACCATCAAGATTTCATCCCTCCTCTCTCCTCTTTCTGTTCCCACATCTCCATCTCGCACAAGTCCTTCTTGTCTGATGTCTTGAGATGGCGACTGGGTAGGCCAATGAGCTGCTTATCTTCCTTGCGTATTAGCCAAGTGCCCCTCAAACCAGACCATCCAACATTCTACCTCAATGAATGCTCAGCTATGCCAAGGTTGAGTAATGAATGGGTGATGATCTTATGATGCAAACTCATAGCTATGGCAACTGTATTTATGGCTCACATATACCAAAACCCCAACTCAACTCACAGGAACCGCTAAGGGATAAGAAGTGACAATTCCCAAAATGGAGGAGAAAAGACCTCATTCACCGCCCGTAGGGAAACATACTGGGTGACAACATCATAGGTCTAAAAAGCTCCTCCCTAACAATTACTAAGAGTTTATTCCTATATTAATACACAAATTATTTGGTATACTTCCACATTATTTCAAACAAAAATCACCCATTTCAGGCACACATTTCGCCTTTTTTCAACCTGATAACCAATTTAGCTGTGACAATGCAATACAGCAACAGAATAGCAACGTTTTGCCCACACACTTAGAAATGAGAAAGACTAGCAAAGGCAGATGCAGTATCTACCAAATCGTAAACTACCACCACATAGCCATGTATCTGAGAGTTATCCTTTGGAGATTCCTTTTTCTTAATCGGTATTATGCCCTACAAAGTCCTTCTTTTTGTGAATGCTCACTTCATCGGGAGCTATTTTAATTATTAAAATAATCAGAATAATCTGATCCTGGCTTGGAGCCAGGTAGTATACTATTTATTTAAATCATTGGATAATTTATCAAAGGTTTTGGTTCACCCCTAAACAAAGACATGGGGAGGGGTGGCCTGCACAGAGCAGTTGGTGTACCTATTCTTGCCATCTTACTGGGCAGACTAGATGGACCATACTGGTCTTTATCTGCCGTCATTTACTATGTTACTATGTTTTTCAGACTTAATTTCACCCTGGCTAGTCCAGCTCAGTTTTGCAGAGAGATTCTTACACCCCCTGCTAGCCCCCATCCTCCCTTATTTTCCTGCTCCCTCTTCTCACCTCATCACTGAGATCTCCTCTCCTCCTTTCTTTCCCTCCCCCACACCCATGCCTGAGATCATCTATCATAAAGCTGCAAAATACCTAAACTAAGGTTGGAAACTATTTCATTTTTCTATCAAAGTAAATTTGTATTATTTAATATGAAAAAATTATACAATTTTATGTACCTATGCAATCAGATTGTCTCAGAATCTCCCAACATTTGCCTCAAGATCTACCCCAGGGACAGTAAGTGTGCTTATCAGTTTGGCTTTTAGCTCTGGATACATGGACACAATGCCTTCTACGTTTGTAGAGGAGAATTTTCAGATGACTCTTGACAGCTAATTATGACATCAACTAACTAGATCAGGGGTTGTTAGAATTGCCTGATGCAGACTGGAAAACTAAACCTACCACATGGTTATATTTAGCTACTCAAAAATGGATGTTTTAGGTGGCAGTTTGGATTGGGGATGGGGGGGGGGAAACGTGCTCTTATATTGAAGTTTCAAATATGCATGCACAGATTTTTCAGTATTATCCCTACCTGCAGATAGCACACACATTTCCCCTGCTCTAACTACCTGCATAGTTTCCCTTTGAAAATTCCCAACAAGGCTGGGGATCTCGCTGAAGCAGCCCTTACAGCCTCTGGAGAGGGACTGGGGGTCGCAGTTCATCGTGCAATGATGACATCTAGTGGTCAGGTGTATGGCCTGGTGTCTGGCCCCCCCCCCCCTCAAGGACTGTTGATGTTGTCACTAAGATAACTGCATTAGGAAAAGGATATAAAATAGTGGGAAAATGCCTGGCTGGTTGTGAATGAAGGTTTATGGCATTGAGATCCCAGCCCTGATTCTGACTTGAGCTGGAAGCAGGGGCATAGCCATGGGTGGGCCTGGAGAGACACAGACTCCTTCCTTTCACTTTAGGCTCCTCCAGTTCCTGCGGCTTGATCGGCACTGGATACTTTGGCTGATAGGGATGTCAAGGCCCCAACAGCAAAAGAGATCGAGGAACCTATGCTTTTCCTGCCCCCATGTTTGGGCGGCACTAAATGCATGTTGCCCCTTCTCCCACCTATCTCCCCTCCCCACAAAAAAAGAAAGAAAATGCAAGACACCATGCAGGCACAAAAATACATTCATTCTGCAACTGACTGCTTTATTGAAAATGGCCTCCGTAAAACTTGGCTACTTCAAATTCGAACTAAAACTAAGAAGATCTATCGCTTTTATTCAAACATAGACACATCAGGAGAGAAAAATATCACTTAGGCACTTTGGTCTTGATTCCCATCTTATTTTTCAGGAGATTATTTCTAATGCATTCTTTCACATGATCTTTCAGAAGTGGGCAGTTTGTCTTATATTCTACCCGTTAAGTTTATTTTTATACCACAGAAGGAAAATTTCAAATATTTAGGAGCATTTACTCCAGTAAAGATCACTAGCCCACCTAAATGATTTTTTTGGCCATTAAAAACTACAGTATACTCATCCTTTTGGAGGCGTACAAAGAGGGGTTCCCACAGGCATATCCGAGGTGTGGTTGGAAACGAGGTGCATAATACTCGTGCTGCCAGTGTCCGTACTCTATGGTACCATTTAACACTGTGTAAGTGCAGAGACGGACCTTCGGCCATACAACAGACCCACATTCAAACGCTGTTGCCCTCTATTTGAAAGTCAGCTGGGTTTATGCAGGCTTGATAAGTGGGCACATGCATTGTCCTATTGAAACTTTATCCTAAACCTGTCTATGGAGTGTGTTTTCTAGGTTTCTGCAGCTAACGTGGCAAAAAGGTGCAGATAGCACCACATGTAGTATCTGCTGAGGGTGTGCACAAACTTTCCCCAGCAGATAAGGCATCAGAATTACAAAGAACACGTCCCAGCAGCACTGTAGATGTAACTAACGCCAACCTTTGAAGTCCCATTAATTGTACCTTTGCTATCTGCAATATTGAGAGTTGCCATGCGCTGCTGCTGCCTGTGATAACTGTGCATTGAAGACATGCCCACTCTCCACCCCCATCCCGCCCGCTTCAGCAGTTAGCACAGAATCTGCAGACAACACAGAAAATCATTGCGCTCTTGATTCAGCCCGATAGTGCAATATATCTGCTGCATTAACAGTGCACTTTAGTCTGAGAGGAGGAGAGGACAAGTCCCCTAGGCCAGCTAGAGAAGGAGATGTGAAGGGTCTGAAGAAGAGCACCAGTAACTGAAAGCAGCAGAGGCTTGCAAGTAGCAAGATCTTGGGCACCTATGAGAATTCACCACAGTAGGTCAACAGGCTGGGCTTTGCTTGCCTTCACTGATGTACATCCTCCAGCCATTCTTCTTGAATTCATTTCTTACCTAAGGTTAAGAATAGTGTTACTCCAACCTTTTTTCACCTATTAATTTCCTCCTGTTCCTTTGGGCTTCCAGTTTAAGTGTAACTAGCCTCTATTGGTCTATAGTACCATAAGCCTTCATTCACAACACAGGGTGCATATGGACAGTGCTTGACCAGGGATCATAGACTGTGACTCCCTCCAAAACATGAATATGTGTGCACTCTGAGTCTAACCAGTAGCAGTCACTGTGTCGCTGTTGAGTGTTGCGTGAAGACTAAGTTCCCCTTTTGCCTACAGTACCCTACAAAGGCTGTGCATACTGCTTCCACAGCAGAAGCCTCAGCTAGGAATCAAAGCTGGTCTTCCACATAGCACTGTGCAGCAAATCAACCACAGTGCAACTTCCAAGTTATTTTTATATTGTTGCAAAATAGAATAATTAGTTGGAATGCAATGGCTACATGTTGATTGGTTGAACTAATTGTTTCAAACTTCCAGGAAAGTTATTGATATCTAGGTTTGGAAAACTGCTGGAGAGATGTCAAGAAGCTGCAGGTTTCTAACGCATCTCAAGACGGGAGTCTTTTTAGTCCTAGAGTCTGTTGAATGATCATGGACTAGAGATTATTGTGATAGAACCACCGAATGGGTTGGATTGTTCCTCACCATGGAAGACCAGATCTCTACCTTTCCACAGGACCTTCATTGTACACCCTTTCATTTTCTCAGCAGGTTCTGAGGCACAGAGGAAGAAAAGGAGTGAAATGTTCTTTGGACTTTCCTGCTAGTCCTGAGTTAGAATCAGCGACTGTATCAAAAAAGGTTGATGAGCATAGGATGCAGTGAGCCATGGAGGGTGTCCCACTTTCATCCATTCTGCATGTTTTCGCTGGCCTTTTAGCAACATAAAATCAATGCTGCATGCACAAAGCTATATGTTTTTAAATTTCATTTTTTTCTGTGCTAGTCTACATGAATTTGCAGAAACGGTATTTTAACCATTGCGTAATTATATCCTTTGGAACTGTACATAGTCAAAAATGATGGCAGATTAATAATTACCTAGCAGCCAAGTTGCGCTCTTCAGTTCTTTTCCTTGAGACATACTCGTCCGATTTTTAAACAGTTTTCCAAGTGTGTTTCTAGGCTGACCTGTTCTCATATCCAAAACCTTTCAGTCATATTATTTTTGATAAATAAATAAATATGAGAGTTTTATATTTATTTATTTATTTATTTATAGTCTCTTATATACCGCGCTATTCAGCATCAGCGCGGTTCACAATAAACAAAGAGTTATACAATTAAACGGTACTTTGTGTTTACAGTAAAACAGGAAATACAACTCGGATAACAGGGTAATTAATTAATTATAACATAGTCATGATCTCATCCTGGCTTCAGTTTTGTGTATGGGTGGTCTATGGGGTGTCTGTATTGTATGTGTATGTTTGGAAGGTCTGTGGGTTGGTTGAGATATCTGCATTGTTTACTGGATAAGACAAGAGGAAGAGGTAGTGTTTCAAAGCTTTTCAAAATTGCAAAAGGTCTGGTATTGCTCGGATGTTTTGAGGAAGGCTGTTCCAACACCTTGGTGCACAGAATAAGAAGGCCCTGTCTGTAGTAGTTTTGGTGCACTGTGTTATTGATTTAGGGACTAACAGAGAATTGAGTGTTACTGACCTTCTGTCCCTATTGAGGGGTGTTGTTTGGATCATATCCGATAATGATGCAGATGAGAGCTCTTTGATGGCTTTGAATGTAATTAGTAAAGTTTTGAAAGTGAGTCTACTTCATATCGGGAGCCAATGAAGATGTTTTAGAATAGGTGAAATATGGTCTTTCCGGGATGCTCCATGAAGGACTCTTGCTGCAGCCTTCATTGCCATTTGAAGTGGGTGTAAGGTGGCTTGAGGGAGACCTTGTAAAATTGAGTTTGCATAATCAAAATGAGGTATGATTAGCGCCTGATAGATGGTTCTAAAATCGTCTGGCTCTAGCAAGGATCGTAGATGTCTAAGGGAACGTATTTTGTGGTATACCGCTCTTACAATATTTCCTATGTGTGCCTTCATATCCAAGTTCTGGTCTAAAGTGACACCGAGGTATCTGATGGTGGTCTTGGTCTGGAGGTTAGCATCCTTCACTTTCAAAAAGGATAGAGCAGTGAAATTTCGGTTCCGTGTAATGAATAACACCTCCGTTTTCTTGTGTTGGATCCTTAGATTTTGGGATTGTAGCCAGTTGGATACTTCATTTATGCAGTTTGTTAATGGAGTGAGGTCGGGGTTCTCTGTTGTAAAAGGAAAATATAATAGTACATCATCCGCGTATATCATGCAGTTAACTCTAAAGGATCGTATCAGGTTGCATATAGGTTGCATGTATATATTGAACATAAGGGCGGAGAGGGAGGAGCCTTGAGGGACCCCTTGTTTTTGATGAAACTGATCTGATGAAGTATCGTTGGATCGTACCTGCTGCCATCTGTCAGAAAGGTAGGACTTACACCACTCAAGCGCTTTATCGGTAATTCCCTTCCCTTTGAGACGTTCTAGGAGGCGTTCATGGCTCACAGAATCAAAAGCGGCTGCGATATCTAGGAAGACAAGGACAAACCCTTGGCGGATGTTATCAATACCTGATAATAAGCTGCTGAACAGTGTAGTTAGAAGCGTTTCCACACCGTGGGCTTCTCTGAAGCCGTGCTGGCATGGGTCTAGTGGCGCATTAATTTCTATATGCTCCTGAATTTGTTTTTGTACTTCTTTTTCCATATCATAGATTGTACTTCTTTTTCCATATCATAGATTGGAGAGTACACAGATGGAAAGATTTGTCATATTTGAGACAATGAATGTCCAGACATATAAATAATTACGCTTTCCCACCCTCTGCAATGACAGCAGTACACAGGCAATGATTAAGGCGCTCTTAGGGAAACAAGATGATTCAAGATCTTTGAAGTAATGAAAATATTATTGTAGCTTTTGGCATTTGTTTTATTTTATTTATTTATTTAGACAGATTTGTATGCCACCTTTTCCTGCCCTCAAGGTGGTCACGTCACAACACAATTGGAGGGTTACATTTAACATTATGGTACATGTAAACATTTAGAACAAATACAAAGTGTTGGGGGGCATATGTGAATTGCCAGTTTTCTTTGTTAGCTGTCTGTAGGATCTAAACTTAAATTGAGCAGAACAGCCACTTTCTCAATTAAGAAAAAATCTTTAAAATTATACAACTCGTTCCTTTGAATGTTTCTCTTTTTAAACTGTTGGTCTTGGCTTCATACCAAGGACTGGTCAATCCATTTTAATATCCTTTGAAAATAGCAACAGGGGCGGTCATTTGATGGTGTATTTCTCTCCGAAAAAAGCCTTGTGTGGTAGGCATCTTCTGTGGAGCTTTTAGGATATCGATTTAGGGAAAAAGATTACATTTTTCATGATGTCTTGCTTTTTGCTCTTGAATTCTTCATGTGTGAGCAGAATTATTCACTATTGTTTGCTAGTCTGATTTTAGCTGACCACCACAAAAGTCTAATATGTGTGTATTTCATGTCAGTGCCTTCTTCGGCCTAAGCAGTGAATGTGAAAAACAATTTAAAAGAACTCCTGAAAAAACAATGAAATAAACTACTTGCAATTATGGATGATCGCACCATGAAGGAGAATAAAGTGGAAATTCCTATGTGCAGTGTTTGGAGGGTACAGTGGAGCAGACGCTTGAGACAATGTAAAACCCTGGGAAAAAGACTAGTGCTTAGACCCAGGGAAACCAGATTCAAAGTCCATGTCTCCTTGTGTGACCTTGAGCTAGTCACTTTTTGAGCAGTGGTGAAAGCCACCTCCAGAAGTAAAACACCATTTTACTCATGAAAATCAGCTGTTTGATGACTGTCCATCCTCTACACAGGTAAAAGTGAATATGTACGTCAACAATCTACATACTTTAGCCACATGGTCTTCTAGTTATTTCAGAAGGTGGGGCTAGGTCATACGTTTGTCTAGAAAAATATCTACAGAAAAGCAGGTTCTCTTCAGGACGACAATAATCAAAGCAAAATTAACTGTGTAGTTTTGCTTTAATTATTTTGGTGAACCCTACAGATAAAAACTACCCACAAGTTTTACTTGCTGTTGTTAAGTGCCACTGAGTCAGTGCCGTCTCATAGAGGCCTGCTGGATAGCTGTCCTAAATTGTGTTCGGTCTTCAGTCAGGCGGCTCATTGTTGATAGCGTGACACCCATAGCTGCTGTTATTGCATCAATCCATCTCATTGCCAGCCTTCCTCTTTTGCACTGACCTTCAACCTTGCCAAGCATGATGTCTTTCTCTAATGATCTCTCTCTTCACATGATGTATCTAAAGTATGAAAGTCAAAATCTTGTCATCTGAGCTTCTAAAGAAAGATTAAGTTTGGTTTCTTCTAGTACCACCTGGTTTGATCTTCAGGTAGTCCGTGCATGGTATGCACAGCATCCTTTGCCAGCAGCATAATTTGAAGGCATCAAATTTCTTCCTGTCTTTCACATCCAAATGACCTTACTGAAAATGCCATGGCTTGGACAAGTCAAATCTTTGTATGGAGAGAGACATCTCTGCTCTTGAGAATCTTGTCTATGTCCTTCATAACCATTCTGCCATCATAGGATTTCTTGACTGCTTGTCATTTCCATGTTTTGCCTGACCAATGGGCATTTTATCAAGTGCTTAGGTACCCACTTGACTTGTACGATTTTTTTGGCGAGGGGCTTAATATACCTGAAAACATTCCGTAAATCAACTTGAGTTAAAATTGGAAAGGTTCTCAAGAAATATAAAATTATCAACACGCAATGATATTATCTACTGTTGTGTGACTTTAAGCAAAACAATTAACTTTCATGGGTTCAAACTCATAGGGGCCCTTTTACTAAACCTTACTAATGTTTTGCATTTAACATGCATTGTTAATGCTCATTAAGTGTAAAGCTTTGCGTTACCTGTTGAAAGCATGATCCATATGTTCCCCAGCAGCTAACATGCAGCACAATAACGCAGGCTTGCCTAACGACTCCATAGAGGAGTTGTTAACGCAGATAACTGTGATCAAACATTAATGTGTCCTTCATGCTCACGCTGCACCCCTAACCCATCCACTCTGCACAGTAGTGCGCGACTTCCAGTTTGCATGGCCTTACGTTAACGAACACCATGGCCACCTACCACATGCAGGTTTAATTAAAAGGCCCCATGGTGTAACTGACCAGCGAGGTGAATAATATTGCTAGTCCTAAAGCCATAAGAACAGTCCATAGGGATATGCATTCATCAGTCTGTTAGTTCACACAAATTGATTTAACAGGTGTTAACTTATGAATTAATAAGAACATAAGATATGCCATACTGGGTCAGCCCAAGGTCCATCAAGCCCAGTATCCAGTTTCCAACAGTGGCCAATCTAGATCATACGTACCTAGCAGTTTCCCCAAAAGATACAGGTTCCACAATGCTTGTATTGGGTCAAGCATTGATATCCTGGGTCCCTTCTTAATAATGGTTTATGGACCTTTCCTCCAGGAACTTGTCCAAACCTTTTTTATACCCAGCTACACTAACAGCTCTTACTACATCCTCCGGTAACAAATTCCAGAGTTTGATTACACGTTGAGTGAAACAGAACCAATTTGCACATTGAAAAGGTCTATTAAAATGTATTAAAACAAAGTGGTGAAACAAACTCAAAAAATGTCTGAAAATCAAGAGAAAAAGCTAAATGACCAACTGAACATTTCTGACATGTGCATATCCCTAACAATTGTTAAGTCATTAATGTAGGTCTTTCTCAAAGAACATTATCTGATGAGCATAGAAAATATTACATCAGTCTTTATCTGGCCACAACTGAACCTCCTCTGTACTTAGTTGTAGGGACTAGGGACACCTAGGGCCTCAAGATGGTATTTTTCTGTTGTATACTTTTCAGGTTTGGGAGGGTTCAGTAGGAGAGTGTGCAAGGGAGGAATATGCAGAAACTGATGAGGATAAAGCACAATTGCTTAACAAATATTTTTGTTCTCTGTTCACAGATGAAGGGCCAGGAGCAGGACCTCAGCAACACCCATAAATAGCAACAGAAGTGATGGGAATCTTGAATGATTTTCAGAAGACTGTGTTCATGAAGAACTAGCTAAACTAAAAGTAGACAAAGCCATGGATCCAGATGGGCTACATCCAAGAATACTGAAGGAATTGGGGATGTTCTAGCGGCTCCACTATCTGACCTTTTCAATGCCTCTTTGGAGTTGGGAGTGGTGCAAGAGAACTGGAGAGAGATACATGTGGTCCCTTTACACAAAAGCGGATGTAAGGATGACATTGAAAACTACAGGCCAGTTAGTCTAACCTCTGTGGTTAGTAATTATTGGAAAGGCTACTAAAGGAAAGAATAGATAGGTTTCTGGAGTCCAAAGGATTGCAGGATCAGTGGCAGCATAGATTCACCAGAGGCAGGTCTTGTCAGACAAATCTGATAGATTTCTTTGACTGGCTGACCAAGGAGTTGGACTGAGGGAGAGCCCTAGATATGGCGTATTTAGATTTCAGTAAAGCCTTTGACACCATTCCGCACAGGTGACTTATAAATAAACTGAGCACCCTAGGGATGGATGCTAAAGTTACTGATTGGGTTAGAAATTGGTTGAGTGGGAGGCGACAAAGGGTACAGGTAAATGGAGTTCACTCTGAGGAGAAGAGGTTACAGTGGTGTGCCGCAGGAATCTGTACTTGGTCCGATTCTGTTTAACATTATTGTTAGTGATATAGCGCAAGAACTGTCAGGTAAGGTTTGCTTGTTTGCAGACGATATCAAAATCTGCAACACAGTGGACACACAGGAAGGAGTCGACAACATGAGGAGGGTTGTAGCTAAACTTTAAGAATGTTCTAGAATATGGCAGCTGAAATTTAATGCTAAAAAAATGCAGGGTCTTGCATTTAGGCTGCAAAAATCCAAAGGAATTGTACAGTGTAGGGAATGAGGTACTTCTGTCCATAAAAGAAAAGTGGGACCTGGGCGTAATTGTGTCTGACAATCTTAAAGTAGCTAAACAGGTAGAAAAGGCGACTATGAAAGCCAGGAGGAGAAGAATGACCAGCCACAGTTTCAGAAGGAGTCAGTGCAGAGGGTAGCTACTAAAATGGTTAGTGAAGCATATGAGGATAGACGTAAAGATCTTCATATGTGTACTTCAGAGGAATGGCGGGATAGGGGCGATATTATAGTGACATTTAAATACTTCCGTGGCATAAATGCAGAGGAAGGTCTCTTTCAATTGAAGGTAAGCTCTGCTATGAGGGGACATAGGATGAGAGTGAAAGGGGATCTTTATCTTTATTATTTCTTGATATACCACCCGTGGCAGCAAGGCATCAGAGTGGTGCACAATTACAATAAAATACAGCTTAGTTAGGAAAGGAAAGGAACGTCATTCAGTTGACAGGAAAGATGAGTCGACAGCGGAAGGCTGAAGAAGACCGGGGAGCATACCAGGTAAGGAAGAGAGGGTAGTGACATAGGGAAAGAGAGACAGAAAGGGCTAGGGAGAGGAGGGGGGCAGGTCATAGGCCAGTTGAAAGAGGTGGGTTTTGAGGAGGGACTTGAACCGAAGAAATGAGGGCTCGGCACGCAGGGCAATGGGCAGTGCAAGGGCAAGAAAGAAAAAGAAAGCGTGATGTGTCTGCTACAGGTGCACTTGGGAAACTGATGGGAGAGCCAGGCGGTGAGTGTGAAGGGACGAGAGAAGGCGGTGAGGAGTGTGGAGTGTGGAAGTGAAGGAGATCAGCTAAGTATTGCGGGCTGCCGGAGTGAATTGCTCAGTGTGCCAGAGTTAGTAATTTATAGTTGAGGCAGAATTTGATGGGAAGCCAGTGAAGACGGATGAGGGTGGGCATGATGTGGTCATGGTGGGAAGAGTAGGTGAGTATTCTGGTTGCTGTGTTTTGAACAAGCTGGAGATGGTGGAGTTGATAATGTGGAAGACCTGAGAGTGCACTGTTACAGTAGTCCAACCTAGAGATTACCAGTGATAGCAGGAGGGTAGTGAGATAGTGAGTATCAAGAGAAGAATGAAGAGTACGAATCCGGTGCAGAAAGAAAAAGGATCGCTGGATCAGAGAAGACAGATGAGAATGGAACATAAGAACATAAGATATGCCATATTGGGTCAGACCAAGATCCATCAAGCCCAGTATCTTGTTTCCAACAGTAGCCAATCTAGGTCATACGTACCTAGCAGTTTCCCCAAGAGACACAGGTTCCTCAATGCTTGTATTACATCAAGCAGTGATATCCCGGGTCCCCTTTTTAATAATGGTTTATGGACCTTTCCTCCAGAAACTTGTCCAAACCTTTTTTAAACCCAGCTACACTAACAGCCTTTACTACATCCTCCGGTAACAAATTCCAGAGTTTGATTACACATTGAGTGAAAAAATATTTTCTCTTATTTGTCTTAAATAGTTCACCCTGTAGCTTCATTGCATGCCCCCTAGTCTTTCTATATTCTGATAACGTAAACAATCGATCTACGTTTACCCGTTCCACTCTGTTCATTAATTTATAGACTTCTATCATATCATAGCAATGTAATATAATTGGTATTATATTACATTGCTAGCTCTCTGACTGGGAGCTCTTAAAAGGGTTTTTTGTATATTTTTTAAAGCAAGGTTACTTTCTTTTTGCTGCTTTAGGGGAACTTTCCTTGAGCACAGTAGGTTGCTGAACTCCAGTAACCTCCTCAGGTTTAGAAACTGCTAACACCTAATCAGGAGTTAATGGGCCTGTTTCCTGAGTGCAGTTGAAGCCTGCATAAAAGGCTCCAGTGCCCTGCCCTTTTGAGGCTTTCCTAACCAAGGCTCCACAGATCAAACAAACAGTAAGGATTTGAGGGTTTGTTTGTTTGTTTTATTATATTACATTGCTAGCTCTCTGACTGGGAGCTCTTAAAAGGGTTTTTTGTATATTTTTTAAAGCAAGGTTACTTTCTTTTTGCTGCTTTAGGGGAACTTTTCTTGAGCACAGTAGGTTGCTGAACTCCAGTAACCTCCTCAGGTTTAGAAACTGCTAACACCTAATCAGGTGTTAGTTCCATCCCTACCCACCCCGACTCCCACCCACCCCTAGTGAGCAGTCTTGCTTTATAGGGCACCTCCCCCTTTAACAAATCACAGAGAATTGGACCAGCACATTTTGAATATAATTAAATTGATTTAACTGCTTTTTCTCTGAAAGGACAGCTGCGAAACCGGCTGGTACTTGGTAGATCTCTCTCTTTTGCTTTAACAGATACCTAAGCTCCACGAACAGAACAATGGCTGGGAATAATCGTATTGCTAAAGCTGTTGCCCCGTTACAGCTTCTGCCTCGGTCCAGACAGAGGTCCTAATGCCAGTTGAAGGACCGGTTCCATGTGCAGGGTGCCTGCATGCTGAAGCTCTGAGGAAACAAGTGGAGGAACTCAGAGAGGAGGTGGCAAGGCTGAGGAGCATTCAAGACAGTGAGAAGTACATTGATGAGATGCTTCTTGCAGCAACCAAGCTCTCCAGCACAGGAGAAGGTGGGTGCCAACAGAATGTCAATGGTTGGACACAAGTCACCAGGGCCTGCAAAATCACCAATCCAACTTCTCCAGCCCTTGAATTGAAGAACCATTATGCAGCCCTGGAAGTGGAAGAGGTGAAAGCATCCCTGGAAAGGGAAGAACCAGAGTTCAAGTACCCCAAAGTTGCAGAATCAGTGACCAGAAGGAAACGAAGGGTAGTGGTGGTTGGAGACTCTCTTCTAACTGCCGACCAGACTTGATGTCCAGAGAGGTATGCTGTCTGCCTGGTACCAAAATCCAAGATGTTAAGGAGAGTTTGCCGAGACTCATCAAGCCCACTGACTATTACCCAATGTTGCTAATCCATGTTGGAACAAATGATACTGCCAGGTATACCTCGGAATGTATCAAAAGTGACTTCATGGCTCTGGGACAGAGGGTGAAGCAGTTAGGTGCACAGGTGGTGTTCTCTTCAATCCTCCCTGTTGAAGGTAAAGGCCAAGGCAGAGAGGCTCGCATCCTGAAGATGAATGCATGGCTGCGTGGATGGTGTCATCGAGAGCGTTTTGGTTTCCTAGACCATGGGATGCTGTTCCAAGGGTTGCAGAGCAGAGATGGCATCCATCTGTCCAAGAAAGGTCAACGCATCTTCGGTAGTAGACTGGCTAATCTACTGAAGAGGGCTTTAAACTAGATTCGTTGGGGATGGGTGAAGAAAGCCCCCAGGTAAGTGAAAGCCACCAGGTAGGTGATACATTAAATACCTTTATGGAAATGGGTAACAGGGGTAACATATGGAAAGCAGTGTGTATTAATGCCCGTAGCATGGCAAATAAGATCCCTGAAGTTGAAGCTTTGGTGGGAGAGGCTGACTTGGATTTAGTGGCAGTTACAGAAACATGGTTCACAGAAAACCATGACTGGGATGTAACTATACCTGGCTATACTTTATTCAGAAAGGACAGGGTAGGAAGAAGGGGAGGAGGAGTGGCACTATATGTAAAAACTACTATTAAAGCTTTAGAATTACAGAGCTTAAAAGGGAGAGAGGAGGCAGTGTGGGTTAAACTAGAAAGAGGGAAAGAGAAATCTATTTGCATTGGTGTGATATACAGACCTCCCTCACAAGAGGAAGAGGTGGACAGAGAGTTAATTGAAGACATACGCAGCATTGCTAGGAAAGGGGAAGTGCTACTGATAGGAGATTTCAATATGCGAGATGTTGATTGGCACATTCCTGCTGCAGTATCATCTAGAAGTAAGGAGATCCTGGATTCTCTACAGGGAGAACTATTCAGGCAATTGGTAACAGACCCCACACGTGAAGGGGCCATACTGGACTTGGTGCTTACCAATGGTGAAAGTGTTTCTGATGTTGTAGTGGGAGATCATTTTGCATCCAGTGATCACCAGATGGTGTGGTTCAGTATTAGGACTAGGGCTGTTAGAATCCATTCCAAGGTGGGGATCTTAGACTTTAGGAAGACTAAATTTGCGAAGATGGGCCAATACCTCAGGGAGTCGTTAGTGGGATGGGAACAGCTGGGGGATGTAGAAAAACAGTGGGCAAAACTGAAAGGGGGTATTTTAAGGGCAACCAACCTTTTTGTTAAAATGGTAAATAAAGGCAAAAGGAACAGGAGACCACTATGGTTTTCGAAGGAAGTAGCTGAAAAAGTGAATAAAAAGAGGGAGGCCTTCATGAAATACAGGAGATCACAGAGAGAGGAAGACAGGTATCTGTATTTGGAAAAACTTAGAGAAGCTAGCAAAGTAGTCAAGAAGGCAAAGATTCAAAAGGAGGAGGAAATAGCCAATGCAATAAAATGGGGGGATAAGACATTTTTCAGATATATTAGTGAGAAGAGGAAGGACAAAAGTGGTATTGTCAGACTCAAGGGTGCAGGGGGGGAATATGTAGAAGCTGATAAGGATAAAGCGGAATTGCTTAACAAATATTTTTGTTCTGTGTTCACAGATGAAGAACCAGGAGCAGGACCTCAGAAAACACCCACAAATAACAGAAGCAAGGGACATCTTGAACAATTTTCAGAAGACTGTGTTCGTAAGAAACTAGCTCAACTTAAAGTAGACAAAGCGATGGGACCGGATGGGATACACCCTAGAATACTGAGGGAACTTGGGGACATTCTAGCAACTCCACTGACTGACCTTTTCAATGCCTCATTGGAGTTGGGAGTGGTGCCAAAGGACTGGAGAGAAGCTTATGTGGTGCCTTTACACAAAAGCGGAAGTAAGGATGTGGTTGAAAACTACAGGCCGGTTAGTTTAACTTCGGTGGTGAGTAAATTATTGGAAATGCTGCTGAAAGAGAAAATAGTGAGGTTTCTGGAGTCCAGCGGATTACAGGATCCGAGGCAGCATGGATTCACCAAAGGCAGGTCTTGTCAGACAAATCTGATTGATTTCTTTGACTGGGTGACCAGGGAGTTGGACCGAGGGAGAGCTCTAGATGTGGTGTATTTAGATTTCAGTAAAGCCTTTGACACTGTTCCTCACAGGCGACTTATAAACAAACTGAGCACCCAAGGGATGGACCCTAAAGTTACTGCTTCGGTTAGAAATTGGTTGGGTGGGAGGCGACAAAGGGTACAAGTAAATGGAGCTCACTCTGAGGAGAAGGATGTTATCAGTGGTGTGCCCCAGGGATCTGTCCTTGGTCCGATTCTTTTTAACATCTCTGTTAGTGATATAGCGGAAGGACTGTCGGGTAAGGTTTGCCTCTTTGCAGATGATACCAAAATCTGCAATAGAGTAGACACCCAGGAAGGTGTAGATAACATGAGGAGGGATCTAGCTAAGCTTGAAGAATGGTCTAGAATTTGGCAGCTGGGATTTAATGTTAAAAAATGTAAGGTCATGCATTTGGGCTGCAGCAATCCAAGGGAGCAATACAGTATAGGAGGTGAAGTACTTTTGTCCACTAAATAAGAGCGGGACCTAGGCGTGGTTGTGTCTGATGATCTTAAAGTAGCTAAACAGGTAGAAAAGGCGACGGCAAAAGCTAGAAGGATGCTTGGGTGCATACGGAGAGGAATGGCTAGCAGAAAAAAGGAGGTGATAATGCCTCTGTATAAGTCTTTGGTGCAACCTCATTTGGAGTATGGTGTGCAATTCTGGAGGTCGCACCTTCAAAAGGATGTGAACAGGATGGAGTCGGTGCAGAGGGTTGCTACTAAAATGATTAATGGGCTTCATTATAAAGCATATGAGGACAGACTTAAGGATCTTAATATGTACACCTTAGAGCAGTGATGGCTAACCTTTTTGAGCCCGAGTGCCCAAACTGCCGCACAAAACCAAAGAATTTCCTCAAAGTGCCAGCACGTCAATTAAAGCTCCATTTGCATAAGGTGCTTCATTTGCATAAATATTTGCATAATGTTACCATACACTAACTTTTAGTAAACATGCCTCTTAATGAGTATATGGATAAAGAAAGACTAAAAGGTTTCTACATTACTATAATCCAGTACCAACCGCCAGGCACATTAGGAACTACTACAAACGCTGCCCATTTAGAACCCATAGCAAACCCGCCGTATCCTAACAGCACTACCAGGACTCACAAAGCACCATACTCTACCTATCAAAAGGCAACACTGCAAATATTAAACCAATACATCTCAGAGAACAACAATACATGACCTACTGGGGAAAAGAACAAGTGGCAATGTCAAATAGGAATTATATAAACAGAATACCTCAGCTCAGTTACACATGCAGAACAGACCATTACCAAACAAGGAATCACAATTTAGAAACAGGAAGACAATAATTAAACTGGGAAACCCAAAAGCCAAACTTGGAATATACAACAACACTGTAGAAATAAAACTATATATTAATTTCCTCTTGTACTAAACAAAGCGCAAAATTAATGATGCACATTTCCCAGAGCTGACATATTCCAATTAATAAATTCAAAATAAAGAGATATTTTTCTACCTTTTGTGCATTTTTTTTCAGTTGCAATTGTTCCAGCCACTTTCTTCTGGTTTCTTCGTGTCTTCTGCTAACTCTCCATCTGCTGTCCATTTGTCCTTTCTTCTGTCTTCTTGGTTTTTTTTTCCATTCTCTCTCTACATCTGCTTTAACATACTAATCTTTCTCCTTTTGCTCTTTCCTCATTCCTATTTCATCTACTCAAATTTACCCCTCCATCCTCAATCCCACTTACTCTCCAATACCCGGCCAATTGTAGATTTTTTATCCCTCCCACACAAATATTTTTCCCCTCTCCATTTTACTCTCCCAGCCCCATCCCATTCTAATCCTCCCCCAACACCAGCTCCCTTCTAGTTCCAGCCTCACCCAGCATCCATTCCCTTCTAGTCCCTGCATCAGCCCATTTCCAGTCCTAGCAGCCCCCCAACCCATTTCCAGTCCTAGCAACCCCCCAACCCAATACCAGTCCTATCCCCCCCTCATCAACCCACCAGTCCTACCCCCCATCACCCCATTTTCAGTTTAAGCCCCCCTATAACCATTACCAGTCCTAACCCCCCATCAGCCCACTTCCAGTCCTAACCCCCCATCAGCCCACTTCCAGTCAGCCCCCCATAGCCGATTGCCCCCCCCCCCATCAGCCCACAGTCCATTACCAGTCCTAACCCATCAGCCCACCTCAAGTCCTAAGCCCTCCCCATCAGCCCATTTCTTGTCCCAGCCCCCCATAGCCCATTATCAGTCCTAAACCCCCCCCATAGCCCATTACCAGTCCTAACCCCATCAGACCACCTCCAGTGTTAACCCCCATCAGCCCATTTCCAGTCCTAACCCCACCAACAGCCCACCTCAAGTCCTAACCCCCTCCCCATCAGCAGTCCTAACCCCCCCTAGCCCATTAGCAGTCCTAACCCCCCCCCCCCTCTCTAGCCCATTAGCAGTCCTAACCCCCCCCATAGCCCATTACCAATCCTAACCCCCCATCACCCCCTTTCAAGACAGCCCCCAGCAGCCCACGGCCCATTAGCAGTCCTACCCCCCCAGCCCATTAGCAGTCCTAACCCCCCAGCCATTAGCAGTCCCCCCCCCCCAGCCCATTAGCAGTCCCCCCCCCCCCCCTAGCCCATTAGCAGTCCTAACCCACCCCCCATGGCAAATTTAAAAAAAAAAAAAAGCAGCTGGCTCTGGCTTCTGCCGCGGCAGCGGCAGAATGCAATGTCCGCGGGGCCCCCTCCGCCCGCTAAGCCCCTCTGCAAGGGCTTTCAGATCGCGAGGGAGAGCGTCTCCCTCGCGTCTCTGTTAAGCCCGCAGGGGCTAATGGGAAATTTCCCATCAGTCCCTCTAAAGGGGCTGATGGGAAATTTCCCATTAGCCCCTGCGGGCTTAACAGAGACGCGAGGGAGACGCTGTCTCCCTCGCGAATCTGAAAGCCCTTGCAGAGGGGCTTAGTGGGAGGAGGGGGCCCCGCGGGACACTGCATGCTGCCGCGTCCGCGGCAGCAGCCAGAGCCCGCTTTTTCTTTTTCTGCGGACCTTCACGCGTGCCAGCTGCAAGGCCTTCGCGTGCCACAGCTGGCACGCGTGCCATAGGTTCGCCATCGCTGCCTTAGAGGAAAGGCGGGATAGAGGTGATATGATTGAGATGTTTAAATACCTCCGTGGCATAAATGTTCAGGGAGAGAGCCTCTTTCAATTGAAAGCAAGTTCTGCTACGAGGGGACATGGGATGAGGGTGAAGGGAGATAGATTCAGGAGTGATATGCGGAAATATTTCTTTACAGAAAGAGTAGTGGATCCATGGAATAGTCTCCCAGTGGAGGTGGTAGAGATGAGGACAGTAACTGAATTAAAAAAAAGCATGGGACCAACACAGAGGATCTCTAAAGGTAAAAAGTGGACTGTTGTAGTTGTTATTATGGAAGGACAGACTAGATAGGCCATGTGGTCTTTTTCTGTCATCATGTTTCTATGTTTCTCCCCTCAGCCGATAGAGAGGAGTCCAGGACAACACCCAGATAGCAGAGGGATGAGACCAAGGGGACCGAAGGGTCCAGGAGAAGTGGGGCCAGTGTCGGCCGGGGTGTAGAGAGGGCAAACCAGATGGCGGCACATTTGGAGGGATTGAGATGTAAGTGATTAGTAGAAAGCCAGTTGGACACAGTTGACAGGCAGGCATTCAAGGAGGTCAGATCAAGGTGGTGAGGGTTGGTGCGACAGAGAAGACAGATATTGTCAGCATAGAAGTATGCGGAAATGCCAGCTTGTTGAATTAGTACAGTAAGGGGAGCCATGAAGATGTTGAATAAAAGGGGTGCCAGAACAGAGCCCTAGGGAACACCACAAGTAAGGGGCGGTGAGGGAGAGGAGGACTGGCCACATAGGACAGAAAAGGAGTAGGAGGAGAGGAAAGACTGAAACCACTGAAGTACAGTGCCACGAATCCCACAGTCAGAGACAAGAGAGCAGCAAGGAGTGATCCATAAGGACAAAGGCTGAGGAGAGATCCAGGGAGACTGCAAGGGTGATGTTATCATGGTCATGTGCTGTGTGAATCTCATTGAGCATTGAAAGGAAAATGGTCTCTGTGCTGTGGCCAGGGCGAAATCCGGATTGGCGAGGATGCAAGAACTGGATAGAATCAAGGTGAGAGGACAGCTGTATGAAGACTAGTTTTTCGAGGACTTTAGAAAGCAACGGAAAGTAGGAGATAGGGCACCAGATGGACAGAATGTCAGGAGCGAGAGAAGGTTTCTTGAGGACAGGGCAGATGAAAGCGTGTTTCCACTGAGAGGGAAAAACACCAGAGGCGAGGCTGGAGTTGAAAATGGTGAAAACAAAACAGAGAAGACATATGGAGGGCTCCAAAATCCATTCGAAAGGTATGGGGTCAGAGGGGCAAGTAGTCTTATGAGAGGACCAAAATAGTCGCAGTAATGGGGGAGAAAGCATACCATGAGTGAGACAGGGAAAGGGTAGAGGGGGAACCAAGGGAAGGAGGCAAGGCATCAAAGGTGGAACTGGTGGCGATAGACTCAGGAGTAATATGCGGAAATATTTCTTTACTGAAAGAGTGGTGGCTCCGTGGAATAGTCTCCCAGTGGAGGGGATGGACACGAGGACAGTATCTGAATTCAAAAAAGCATGGGACAAACACAGAGGATCTCTAAAAGTAAAAAGTGGACTGTTGTAGTTGATATAGAAGGGCAGTCTAAATAGGCCATGGGGTCGTTTTCTGCCATCATTTTTCTATGTTTCTATGACATGTGAGGGAGCGAGAGTATTTGCCATCTGTGACTCAATGGAAATGGGAGAGGGATGTCAGTGATCCCTGGGCATTGCCACCAAGAGCAGAAGAGAGGGACAGCAAAGGGTGCCCTGCTTTCCTCCATTTGTCAGCAGGGAAGAAGAGGGATTTCCTTTCTTCCAGTGGAGAGAGAGAGAAGAGGGGGAGGGAGGGGACTTGTTAGCAAAGTTTTGTCATGGAAACCCGATTCACAGGAGAGGAGAGAATTTCCCGCAAAGCACAGGAAAAGCTCAAAAGAAACAGTGGGCAACCCAAGTTACAGTTAAAGACTGCTGAAGAAGATAGAGTATGAAAAATGTTTTGTGAATCTGAAGAAACTGGATGTTTTATAATTTATTTATTTATTTTAAAGTTTTTATATACCGTCTTTCTGCGATTCAAGACGGTTTACAGAGAACACAACATGACAGTATATTTCAACTGTTTACAATGAATATAGAAATGTATATAGATATAACAATTAACTTTTTACAATAACCAACTTTTTAAATGGGTTTGTATATTTACAAAATCCAACTATTTACATAGGTTCGTACAGGTTACAGAAGGTTGAAAGGAGTGAATTGGGTAGGGTGGGAGAGGTTGTGTAGGGGAGGTGGGGTGTAGAATAGGGCTATAGTGGTAGGGAAAAATGCTCTTGGAAGAGATGTGTTTTTAATTTCTTTCGGAACTCAATGTGATCAGCGCAGTTCCGTAGTTCATATGGTAGGGCGTTCCATAAAGAGGGGGCATAGAGGGAAAAAGTTTGGTTACAAGTGGTTTGTCTGCTATGTCTTTTGGTGGTTGGGATGGTAAATAGATTTTTGGTGATGGTACGGCGTGTTCTGTTGTTGTTAGAGTTAGATAGGAGCGAGGAGAGGCATGGAGCTGACTCGTTGGAGATGATTTTGTGAGTGAGGGTGATAACTTTAAATTTAACTCTGGACTGAATGGGAAGCCAGTGGAGGTCATGGAGGATTGGAGTGATGTGTGATCGTCTAGGTTTGTTTGTGATGAGACGAGCTATTGCGTTCGGAGCCATTTGGATAGGTTGAATGCTGTTCTTGGGTAAGCCCTGATAGATGAGGTTACAGTAGTCTAGAGAGGGGATTGTGAGGGCCTGGCAGACAGTACGGAAGGAGTCAGGATTTAGGAGAGGTTGGAGATTCCGAAGGGTACGTAGTTTTGCGTATATTGTGTTAACAGTCCTCTTTATCTATTCAGTGAATGAGAGGTTCAGGTCGAGGATAATACCAAGGTATTTCACTTGTTTTTTTATGGTGAGGGTAAGGTCCCCAAGAGTAAGGGTTGTTGGTGGGGTATATAATGAATTGGTAAATACTTGGAGAGCTTCAGTTTTAGATTGGTTAATTAGGAGGTTGTGCCGTAGGAGCCATGATTTTAGGTTTGAGAGGCATTCGCTTAAGTTGGTGAAGTCAGGGGTTGCTAGGTTGAATGGGGTGAAGCACATAATATCATCTGCATAAAGTTGGTATGAAATTCCATGGCTTTGGAAAATCTTGCAAACTGGTTGGAGGAAGATGTTGAATAGAAGTGCGGATAAACTAGATCCTTGGGGGACCCCTTGTTTTAGGGTAAATGGTAGGGACATGTCGTTCCCTATACGGACCTGTTGAGTTCTATTATCTAAGTAGGAGTGGAACCATTTTAGAGTTGTATCTCTCAGTCCTATTTCATAGAGTCTGTTTAGGAGTTGATGATGGGAGAGGGAGTCAAAGGCTGAGGATAAGTCAAGGAATATAAGGAGGCATCCTTGGGTGGGATTCTGGGTGTATAGGTACAGGGAATCTAGAAGAGAGGCAAAAAGGGTTTCGACTCTGTGGTTCTTTTTGAAGCCATGTTGGAACAGATCAAGGGGAGTGTGTTCGTCTATATAGTTCTGCAGTTGGGTTTGGACTAGTTTCTCTGTTATCTTTGCAAGGAAGGGGATACTAGAGATGGATCTGTGGGAGGTTGGGGAGGTGGGGTCAAGTTTTGCTCCTTTTAGGATTGGACGGATTGTAGCACATTTTAGGGGTGCTGGTACGGAGCCAGTCTGGAGGGAAGCTTGTACAATGTGAAGGATGTATGGGCTGATGGGGCTTCTTGTGGATTTAAGCCAGGAGACAGGGCAGGGGTCAAGGGCAGGTGTTTAGTTCTTTGATGACATTAGCTATGTTTTCCAGTGAGAGGGGTTCAAAGTCATTCCAGGTGTTTGAAGGGGTAGGTGCCTGAGGTTGGGTGCAAGAGTCGTCTAATGAATAGGGGTTGGTTGTTGAGGGGGGTGGAAGGAATTTTGAGATAAGATGGTTGGCTATAGTTTGGGGGGTTATTTTTGGTGGCTGGTCTTGCTGTAGGGGCTCGCCTATTAGAGATTTAGCAATGGAAAAGGTTTATTGAGGGAACGTTGGATCATATTTTCATTATATTTTCTTTTGTGGTTCAGGGTTTCAGTGCAGTAAGCTCGGAGTTTTGTTGTGTAGAGCATACGTGTATCTGGGTCACAAGAACGTCTCCATTGTATGTGTCCCTTCGTACTGTGCTGCTTTGCTTTTCAGCATAGTTTTTGGAACAAAAACATGGACTGGACTATATTTGTGGAAATGGAGTGATTCCCAAGGTGTCCTAGCATCTGCTAATCCCATCCCTGGAATCCTTTCCCATACATTGCAGAAGCTTGTAATTGCTGCAACCTCTGAAGGTGGATCCTTGAACTTAACCTCTACCTGGGACATACTTCCGCAATGAGTGGATTCTCTACATCATTTTTCCCTTTTTTCCTTTTTGTACAGTCTGGCAGCTTTCCCTTAACCCTTTTTGGGTTTCTAGCCCTACTTTGGCTGTTTCCATAAGCTTTTTTTCACAGTTACCTGGGGGGGGGTCAATTCATTCCCCCTCTCATCTAGTTCATTTAATCACAGCTGCTGTCCTCTGACTGAGAGACACTTCCGCAGTTCCTTTCAGAACCTAACACAAGCATGCTCTTCAGTCTGCCAGTGCGTATCATTGTTACAAAATGCAAATATAGTTTCAAAAATAACATACTGGTTAGGTAAAGCAGGACTTTGATTATTTTAGGCACTCCCAACTTCTAGATGTGTCACAAAGGCGCCAGCTCCTGGTGAGCAGATTTTGATAAACTGTTCTTGGATTCTGTGGATAAGCCTGTCTGGTGGCCATGTTGCTCCATTTGAATGCACAAAAATAAAGGTCACCCAGAGACACCTTTTCACGGGACTCTGAGTAACTTGATCCATTTCCTGATTAGCTACACTCTTCCTCTCTCCCGTCCTTCTAGCACCACATCTGTGAATCAGTGATATATTCAGGCCTTTGCCCGTTCCTTCTGTTCTGACCTGAGGAGGGCAGAGCCGTTCCTGAAAATCAACCAGGAAATGGATTAAGTTAAAATAATATGCATGGTATCACTTTATATTCTTTTTTTCAGAGTGCTAATCATTTGTAAGACAAGAACAATGCAAGAGGAATTTTACAAACGATATCCAGGTGCAATCTGAGAGTCCAAGGCAGAATGTCAGAAAATACTGCAGGCACGTCCAAGTCCAGACATCATTTCACAAACATGGCTCTACAGGGGCATCGTCACAGATATCCTCAGAACAGTATTCCAGACTGTGGACGTCACATGATTACCCATTTTATTACTACTTCTGTTGTTCTCCCCTTTTATTTCCTTTTACGTTCATAAACTTAGTTTTGTAAATAAGTTTATTTAATTTAATCCCTGTTTTCTTCTTCCCTGTTTATTGTAAGATTTTGAACTTCTTTGTGAACCGCTTTGATTTTAGGAAAAAGTGGTATATAAGTCATGTTAAATAAATAAAATAGATAATGATTAGCGGGCTAGGACCAGGGAAGCCAGAGTTCAGATCCCACAGCTGCTATCATTGTGATTGTTCAGAGCATTGGGGATGGTGGAATACCATCGTCTCTATACCCTGGATAATGATATTTTATGGCCTGATGCCCTGAGGAGGTATAACCTTAGACGTGACTCCCGACCATCCATGAAGTTTCTGACATCCAGGTTCTTGGGAAAACCCCAGCCATGCTTTCACCATGCCTCCATTCAGGCTTGAATTTCCACAGACCTGGCTTCTAAAATGGCCCTGGAGACATCTCTGTGCTTTTGAAAGCTCTATGCCTGTTTTCAGACGCCCAAAGCTCCTAAAAATAACCCCCTATATGTCCTCTGAGAAGCAGCTCCTTTGATGAAGATTCACACTAGGACTGGAACATTGGGATGTGAAGTTTGATTGGTTACTGAGGGGCAGTAGACTGGAATGTCAAGAGGGGAGAAAGCCAAAGATGATTGAGAGCTAAAATGATAGAGGAGGGGGATGGACCAAATGAAGGGAGAGAGACCCAACTTTTTCCATTTCAGTCTCTGCCTCTAGTAACGGATTAGTTTTATCTGACTGGAACTGATCAGTACAAAACCTAGTCAGCTTCATCCTCCAAGCCTGGCTATTGAAATTTAGAAAAGTATGCCTTTGGCAACTGAATTATCTTTCCAAGGATATCTAGACAAAGATGGGAACCCTAGTAAGGCTTTCTGCACAAAATCTACCATGGCAACCATGTTTGCTGGGATTTTGGCGTTTATTTTTTGTTTTTGTTTTTTACAAATTATTTCTCATTGTACAATAAATTAAAAGGCAAATGGATTCCTTCTGGTGGTCGCTCTCTCTTTATTCTGAAAGTTCCATAGCTGCAGCATTTCCAAATAAGTGTCAAAAATGCAGAGCAAAAGTCCTTACTGCATCTTGGGCAACAGGGTTGAAAGGAACATCGATTTGCATTCCAATTCAGAGTGTAGGTTTGTATCAGTCAGATCATAAAGATTTCTAGGAAAGATTTCAAAATGCAATTTAAAAGAATTATGAACTATAAAATAGGAATATTCAGACATCTTGGGCCCAATAGTCAACAGTGGCTGCATTGTAAAGTAACTAGCCGTTGCCACTGAACCTAAAACCTGGATATTCAATGCCAGGGTCATATCTGGTCGCTCGCACTGAATATTCGAGTCAGCCGGATAGTGCTCAGCTGCTGCCTGGTTAGCTTCTATAGCAAACGTTAGGCCACCCTCTACTCCATCCCCGGAACCCCCCAATGCCAGTCGGCTAGCATCAGGGGGGGAGGGGAGAGAGGCCAGCAGCAGCATTGCGTTAGTGCCATGAAATATCCCAGCCACTGTGATTAATGCAGTCAGCAGATCTGCTTAATTACGTTCAATATCGGGCCCTCCATTTTTACAGCAAACGGATAACCTAAAATAATTACAGTAATGTTTCTTTGCAATCAAATACTTTATGAATGATAGCTAGTGAAGCAAGGACTTCCAGAGCGCAGTGCAAGTTCTGAGCTTTAGAAAGCCCGGAGAGAAGAGATAGGAGATTTCTTCAAAGCTGATGCGGTTGGAAAGCAACCCACACTGCAAACTTGAGAAGTGGAAGGAAAATAATCACCGTCTTTCCTCCGGTGCACAAAGCCGTCCTTTCCTGTAAAGAAAAACAGAAAAGCAAGGAACTGAACTGAGGGTTAGGAGAAATCTCTTCCTTGAATTAAGAGAAGAACATAAGAAATACCATACTGGGTCACATCAAGGTCCATCAAGCCCAGTATCCTGTTTCCAACAGAAGGGCAACCCGGGTCACAAATACCTGGCAGTTTCCCCAGAAGACACAGGTTCCACGACACTTGTCCCAAGGAAAGCAGTGGATTTCCTCGTCCTTTTTAATACTGGTTTATGGACCTTTCCTCCAGGAACGTGTCCAAACCTTTTATAAACCCAGCTACACTAACAAGTTTTACTTCACCCTCCAGTAACAAATTTCAGAATTTGATTAAGCACTGAGTAAAAAAATATTTTCTCTTATTAGTCTTAAATAGGTTACACTGTAACTTCATTGTATGTCTCCTAGTCTTTCTATATTTTGATGGTATAAACAATTGATCTACCTTTACCCGTTCCACTCCATTCATTAATTTATAGACTTCTATATCTCCATTCAGCATTCTCTTTTCCAGATTGAAGAACCCTAAACTTTTAAGCATCTCCTCACAGGGGTATCTTTCCTTCCCCTTTACCATTTTGGTGGCTCTTCTCGGTACCTTTTCTAATTCTGCTATATACTTTTTAAGATAAGGTGACTAGAATAGTCAAGGTGCAGTCACACAATGGAACGATACAGAGGCATTATAATATCCTTTGTTTTATTCTCCATTCCTTTCCTTATGATTCCTAGCATTCTATTTGCTCTCTTGGCCACCGCTGCACACTGGGCCGAGGGTTTCAACGTATCATCCATCATTAGAAGAGAAGCTTGGGTAATGTGAGGACATATCCAATATAATCTTCTAATCATGGATGATACTCACAGGTCCTGGAGAAAGGGGGGGGCCAGCGGTAGTGGCAATAGGCACAAGGGATGAGGTTTGCTTACGGCATGCCATCTGTTTGTGCCAGCCCTGTAGATTGACCTAAGTCAGCGAAGATCAAGGAAGCATGATTTCACAACGGCAGAAAGCTAAGGGCTATTACTAAGCTCAATGCTCATAGTATTATACAGCCTAATTCTTGAAGGGAGCAGTATAGAGAAAGTTGTTCCCTGTAAAATAGTTATCTCCAAGTTATAATGCCCTGTTCAATGTAATGTTCCCTGTAAAATAGTTATCTCCAAGTTATAATGCCCTGTTCAATGTAATTTCAGTTTGTTCAATGTAAACCGCACTGATGCAGAATAGCGCGGTATATAAGAGAATGTAAATAAATAAATATAGAGGGTTGTTTTATAACGAGGCGCCTATGTTAAGCTTATTTTATAAGGACAAATAGGAGACTAGTATCAGTGATTTAAAATGCATCTATATAGCAGGTATGGATATTTGCACTAGCCTAGAGCTGGTCTAAATGCTCATTGCCTATATTTCTTTGAGTACATGTGTAATTTTAGTATTTTAAATCAACACGCATACTTGCATGTGCTGCCCAAACTGCGCTGATGCACACGCCCACTGGCAAAGTACGCGTCTTGATATCAAATTGCATACTTTAATGCAAGTCAGTATTTCATAGTTCATTTAAACATGTACACAGCCACGTGCATGAGGAATGACTTTGTAAATCACCTGCTAAGGGGGTCCGTTTATAAAGAATTTGTATTTATGTTCATTTATTCAGAATTTGCACCCTGCCCTTCCTTGCAATGCCAGTGTGGTTTACAAAGCAATATTAAATTAGTTCAGGAGGAGGAGAGGAACAGCAGAAAGAAAAGGTAACAAGTATAATAAAAAAAGCAAAATAAGGTTCTAGCTATAGTGGGTGGAAAAATGTCATTGTCTAAGCTAGTCAAGCGTTTAGTGATGGTATTCCATAGAAGGGGGTGGCATCGCTAGGAACCTATGTTCATGGGGTCTTTCTTAGAATGCAACAAGGTATATAAGGAATCACAGAGTTGAATAAAGATAGATGACCAGACCTAAGGATTTTGTGAACAAAACTCAAGAGTTTAAATTTTAACCTGTAGCCAACAGGGAGACAAAGGCTTTTGAACATCAGAGGTTTAGCACAATCAATGGCTTTGGCAAAGTGAATAAGTTTTTTTGCTGTATTTTGAACTAATTGTATTCTTCTAATAGAGGGTAGTAGGAACCCATTATAAAGGGCATTGCAGTAGTCAAGTCAGGATACAGTGGTGTAAGTTCAAACAAAGGCCCCCAAGCAAAATTTGCTGAGGGCCCTCATGATGGTGGCAGCGGCCAGGAGAAGGGGGGCAAAGAACATCTTCCCTCTTTTCTGAAAACTGTCACAGGGCTGTTTGCAGCCATTGCCATTGCTGCAGGTCCTGGAGAAAGGAGGGGGGGCCAGCGGTAGTGGCAATGGGCACAAGGGATGAGGTTTGCTTACGGCATGCCATCTGTTTGCGCCAGCCCTGTAGATTGACCTAAGTCAGCGAAGATCAAGGAAGCATGATTTCACAACAGCAGACAGCTAAGGGCTATTACTAAGCTCAATGCTCATAGTATTATACAGCCTAATTCTTGAAGGGAGCAGTATAGAGAAAATTGTTGCCCTATCGAGGTTGGCACTATGGCAAGGAGTCGACACTAGCTGGTGATGCACATAGCTGAGGATTGAACTGGGCTTAACTTAAGCCCTGCTTTATATGTGGGAAATGTCCTAAGGGGGCAGTTTTTCATTAGACCACCCAGCTGCAAAGCGTACACAGGAATATAAAGTAGCTGTCTACTATGGACATGCATACAGTTGGTCCTGTACTTGTATATTTATTTAAAGGGTATTTCTATCCCGCCTTATCCTTCAATCAAGGCGGTGAACACAGCAAACAATCAGAGTCAGTGGAGTTTATGTTGGATCAGTCTATGTACAGTGAGGGTGCGTGGGTGCAGGTGTGCTAATTAGTGTGAGCTATTTACAATGAGGGCTCTTTACAGCTATATACAAGATTTGCTGGATCCACAGCATGCTGTGATTTGTCTTCATGGAGTCTGAGGTTGGCACAAGATTGTATAAGCTGCTGAGTGGGGCCACCATAGCACATGTACATTTGAAAACTGAACATACACCTAATGTTTTCTTCCTAGACCTAAACACCCCTTGGGAAAGCCTCTTTCTAACTCTAGAAGCCCAGCAGAGGAGAGCAGTTCTCAGACTGGCCACCTTACCAGGCTAAATCACTATTTGCCCAGCTAAATGTCTTTGAAAATCGCTCTCTGAAAGGAGAGTTTTGATGACTGCATCCCACGCTGAGGGACGTATGAACATTTGGGAACACTTCAAAGCAGCTGATTGTGAAGGAAAGTCTTGTCCAGGTAGCAGAGATGACATATCCAAGCTGCTAAGGAACTGGTTAGCAACAGCCACCGCTGTGTTCATAGCTCCGCTTAGGTCAGGATTCCCTGGATAAAACTGTTGTAAACAAGGATTTGCCAGCTGGCTCCAGGGTCCCAGTGAGCTGCCCTCATCCTTCTCTTATCACATTACATGCACAGACCTGCAGCTCGCATTTCCCTAAGGAAAGCAAGCCTGCATTGCTGTGCCTGCCGTGGAGCTAAGCTAGAGCTGTCTCATACTTGTACAGTGCTATGTACACCTTGTAGCGCTATACAAATGATGAATAGTAGCGCTACTTTAACACGGAGCCAGATTTGCAATGTTGTGGTCATATCCAGCCATGGCATTGAATAGCTGCTCTTCCCAAATAACATTTTAGCTATTTAATCAGGTTTTTTATACTGTTTTATCATTTCAGTCAAAGTGATTTATATTATAACTTAAACTTGGTAACATACATTAAACAGGGCCATTGATAACATGGATTCTTCTGAGGCAATGGAGGGTTAAGTGACTTACCCAAGACCACAAGGAGCACTAGTGGGACTCGAACCCTTGTCTCGTGGTTCCCAAGCCAGTGTTCTAACCATTAGGCTACTCCTCTGCTCCAGGCAATGTTCAGTCACTGCAGTTAGCTAAACAGGCTAAAGATAGGCCAGTCTCTAAAGTGCTTAACTTCAGCCCATTCACCGCTAACTGGTCACCCAGAACAGCCCGATGCTATGTGGTTAGCAATGGGGCATTTAGTGGGGGTTAGAAGGGAAAACCCAGTGGTACAAAACGGCAATGTACCAGCGAATATCCCACTCACTGCGATTCACATGGTTAACAGGTCTGCTGCGTTCATCTTTTTGAATATGCCCCCTCTAGATTTTAAAATACTCATGTGAGTTCCTTCTGAAATTTAGGTGCAGGCATTTTGATCAGCTCTAGGGATGGCGTTAATATCCATGCCTTATTAAAGCATGTTTTCTGCCACTGAAGCCAGAATTTTATAAAGACAAGTATGTACCTACTTGTTTTTGTAAAATAGGCTTAACATGGACACCGTAAAAGGCACTAACTAGGTGCAGCCTTATAAAGTTACCCTCTATGGGTGCGATTCTGACATCAACATCCTGGCCCTCTATGCATCTGGGCAGAACCGGACGCACAGAGCTAGCCAGGATTCTGATCCTGTGGGGCACGTTTAGCAGCGCAGGATCAGAATCGCAAGCAAGCCTGCACATGTAGGCTGGGACCCCAATTCAGTCTGGCCTGCACATACAGGTCTTGCCCAGCTAACTCAGTCAGGGCTTTTCAATGGAGCCACGGTGCCATGGCGTCCGATTGCCATGGCACCATGGCGTCTGGTTGCCATAGAATCACAGCTCCACTGAAAAGCCGTGATCCCCAGCCGCCAGCTTAAAATGTGCTTTCCCCGCAGCCCAATCCCTGATCTGGCCTCCCAAAGCCAGGGTCGGACCACAGGGAATGTCCTCTGCTCCCTCCTGCCCCTTCTGAGCCCCAAGGCCTGCCATCCACCAATGACTAGGGGAACGTATTCCATCTCCGAGGTGGAATAAGTTGCCCATGCAAGCTGCAGGCCCTGGATGTACAGGGCCAACATTGGAATTGGCCCTGTACGTCTGGGGCTGATCACTGTCCATTGCCCACCCTAAGACTGCCCCTGATCTGCCCCTTTTCTGCCCCGACTAACTTCTACATACAACACGCAGGGAAGTTAGATGGGATCAGGAGAGGGCACAAATGTCCCATCCCTGCTATTGGTGCCTCAGAATGACCCCCCTATGAGAGTAATTATATAAACTATTTATTTATTCAACAAGTCTTTTATACCACTTTATCATTTAGTCAAAGCAGTTTATGTTGTAACTTAAACTTGGTAATGTACATTAAACAGGGACATTGATAACTTGGATTCTTCTGCAGCAATGGAGGGTTAAGTGACTTGCCCAAGGAGTGCTAGGGGGAATCGAATCCTGGTCTCTTGGTTCCCAAGCCAGTGCTCTAACCACTAGGCTTCACTCCACTCCTGCACAGTTAATGTTGCTATATGCATATTTGGGGCCCATTTTATAACATGAAGTGTGTGCATACTTTAGAAAAGATAGGCTGGAAAGGTACGCCTCAATCTAGTCGCAGTAATTGCACCTACTCTAGTGCAGGTATACGTGCTCATACCTAGATTGTTCAGAGATGTGCAGAAGTTATAATATCTTATAATTTACAAATGTAAATTCAGGCTCTGCTTATGCTCCGCCCCTCTGCACACCCACACAAAGTATGCACGATAGGGCATGCCACACTCCCAGAAAAACAACCACCTAAAGCACTGATGTATGTGCCCATTCATGCGTGTCCTTTCAAATAGGGACCTACGCGCATCAGTAGCATGTAACGTTCCATGTGGCCCTTATGAAATCAGCCGCTGCATATGTATTCGGGGACAACTACAGTGAGAGCAGCCATTTTGCAAAGAAATATATTCAAAAAATGAGAAGCATCACTTGAGGCTTTGAATATGTACATCACAGAGCCCATAAGCATCGATGATGTCACCTACACACCAGTGCTACAATTTACATGTGGAAATGACGGATTTTACAAACTGAATGGCCAAGGAACCAAGATAGAAAAGGTAAGTTTGGGGAATTTTCAAGTGGTTTTTAATGGCAGAGAGGAGAATACACTTGCATCCATCACTCCTCCACACCCCAAGACCAAAGCAGTATTTAGCAGACACATGATCCCCAGACAGGTGTCAATGTTGACAACTAGATTTTATGAAGTAGATGGATATTTCCTTTGCAAAATAGAAATATATACCCAGGTCCTACCCAGAACACAGCCCTTTGAAAACTGGACATGCCACAAAAATGTATGTGTAAGCAGCAACTTTTCTAAAAACACTCCTTAGATGCCATTTAAACAGGTAAACCCCACTAATTATATATATGTAAATGCCATGCACACCTTCTAAAATGACCTCCACAATATTCCAGATGCTGTCATATACATTACAGCAGCCATATATGCAAGCATCTCATTTCTACTAGCAAAAGCAGCATCCCTCCCTGGACTTGCACCTATCCTGCTGATTCTGACGGTCCAAATCCCTGACCCACTAAAAGGCCCTGACCTCAGTGTTCCGAGGTTCTTGATGTCCATCTGTTGATAACTTTGCAGCTCTTCAAAGCATCGACTGTCTCACTTATGCATACGTATAATGCTTTGCCCACCCCATAGTAGTAGAAGTTGAGCTTGTTTTCAGTGCATCAGATGAACAGTATGGATGGACGCTAGAAGTGAATAGTAAATGTCCTGGACGCAGATGGAGTCAAAAAATTGATGTTATAAACAGATAAATGTCATACACTAAGAAAATCCTGCTCACATAAATTGTAATATTACCCTTATGTGGTCCATACTGAGCCAAGAGATTTGATGATCAGGGTTATGTGAAAGGACTATGTACAAATGTGTTTGCAAGCATACTGCTAGAGGCTCCGAATTGTTTCTAACAAAGGCTGCAACATTGTAATAACTTTGCAACATTCTAACATAATTGGAACCACAGAAAAGATTGGTAGGAAAATGTAATATGATTTAAAAGCAGCCTACAATAAACTGGGTAAGGCAAGACAACTTGAGTTGAAAATTAGCTGTCAGGGGCGGCCCAAGGGTGATGCGGGACCATGTGCGGAGACTCACTGAGGGGCCTCAGTTACATAGCCATTAGACCTCATTTGCATACATTTTATTTATTTTATTTTAAAAAGTATATGTTGCCCATCTAAAATTTTAGGCGGCTTTCAAAGGAGCCCTTCACAAGCCTACTACTACTACTACTACCATTAAGCACTTATATAGCACCACGCATGCAGTGCTATACAGACATGCATACATGAGACAGTCATACAAACAAGAGACAGTCCCTGCTCATCAGAATCATGCTCGTCTGAGCTTACAATCTAGTTGAGACAATACAGAGTATTAGTCAATACAGTGCAAAGTACAGTGTGCTCTTTATAATACAGTCATGAAAATTGACGGGACGTTGAGATAAAGGAAGGAAGTCAGGATCTGAAAGCTACAGTGAAGAGGTGGGTCTTCAATCTGGATTTGAAGACGGCCAGGGAGGATGCCTGGCGTATAGACACAGGCAGGCTGTTCCAGGCGTGAGGTGCAGCAAGGTGAAGGAACGAAGTCGGGAGTTGGCAGTGCGAGTGAAAGGCATAGAGAGAAGTGATTTGTTAACGGGGTGAAGATCCCGAGAGGGGATGGAGGGAGAGATAAGAGATGAGGGGTATTGAGGGCCCATAGAGTGAATGCATTTATAGGTCAGCAAGAGAAGTTTGAATTGGATGCGGAATTGGATAGGGAGCCAGAGAAGCGATTTGAGCAGGGGAGTAATGTGGGCATGGCGAGACTGGCGGAAGATTAGTCGAGCAGCATGATTTTGTATGGATTGAAGGGGAAGGAGATGGTTTACAGGGAGACCAGCAAGGAGTAGGTTGCAGTAGTCGAGGCGAGAGGAGATCAAGGAGTGGATAAGCGTTTTGGTAGTGTATTCAGAAAGGAAGGGGCGGATTTTGCTAATGTTGTTGAGAAAGAGGCAGCAGGTCTTGGCTACGAGCTGGATATGTGTGGAGAAGGAGAGAGAGGAATCAAAGATAATCCCCAGATTGCGGGCCAAGGGAACAGGAAGGATCGTAGATCCATCCACGGAGACTGAGAAGGGGGAAGAGGAGGGGAGGAGTTGGGGGGAAAGACAAGGAGTTCAGTCTTGGCCATGTTCAACTTCAAGTGGCGATGAGACATCCAGGCAGCGATGTCGGAAAGGCAGGCAGAAATCCTGGTCTGTATTGCTGGCGAGATATTAGGTGTAGAGGTAGATTTGGGAGTCATCGGCATAGAGATGGTACTGAAAGCCATGAGAGGAGATAAGGGTGCCAAGGGATTGGGTATAGAGAGAGAAAAGGAGGGAGCCCAAGACAGATCCTTGGGGTATGCCAACATGGAGTGGGGTGGGAGAGAAGGAGGAGCCACCAGAGCATACCCTAAAGGAGCGATGGGAGAGGTAGGAGGAGAACCAGGATAGTACGGAGCCCGTGAAACCAAGTGAGGAGAGGGTGGTGAGGAGAAGATTGTGGGCAACAGTGTCAAAGGCAGCGGAGAGGTCTAGGAGGATGAGGACTGAGTAGAGGCCTTTAGATTTAGCCAGGAACAAGTCATTGGAGACTTTTGCAAGAGCCATTTCAGTAGAGTGTAGGGGACAGAAGCCAGATTGTAGTGGGTCCAGGAGGGCCTGGGAGGTGAGGAAGTCAAGGCAGCGGCGGTGGATTGCTCGTTCCAGTAGTTTAGATATGAAGGGAAGGAGGGAGATGGGTCGATAGTTAGAAGGACAGGTGGGATCGAGTGATGGTTTCTTGAGGAGAGGTGTGACAACAGCATGTTTGAAGTCTGTGGGGACAGTTGCAGTGGAGAGTGAAAGGTTGAGAATATGAGAGATGGAGGGGACAACAGTGGGGGAGATGGGGTGAAGGAGATGGGTGGGGAAGGGGTCAGAGGAACAGGTGGTAGGTTTGGAGGAGGAAAGGAGGAGTGTGGTTTCCTCTTCGGAGATCGTAGGGAAGGAGGAGAGGGTAGCGGATGAAGTATGGATGGGGGGGAGAACTGGGGAGGGGGGAGGTAGATGAAGAAGCGGGGAACTGGAGGGTAATCTTGTGTATTTTGTCGTGGAAGTAGCCGGCTAGGGATTGGGCAGAGAGGGAGGGTGGGACCGGGAGCAGGGGGACCTTGAGGAGAGAATTGAGGGTATTAAAGAGGTGGTGAGGATCAGAGGCAAGGGAGTTAGTCAGATGGACGTAATATTCTTGTTTGTCTAGTGCTATGGCTGACTGGAAGGAGCCAAGCATGAATGTGAAGTGTAGAAGGTCTTCTGGGGACCGGGATTTGGACCAGGTACGTTCAGCAGAATGGGCACAGGTGCATAAATAGCGGGTTGTGGATGAGAGCCAGGGCTGGGGAGCAGAACGTCTGACCAGATGTGCGGTGGGTGGGGCAAGAGTGTCAAGAACCGAGGATAGTGCAGCATCATAAGAGGAAACTGCTTCGTCGATGGACTTGGAGGACATGATAGAGAGAAGAGATGGAGAAATGGTGAAGGAGAGAGTCAAGGAATCAATATTATGGAGGTTTCTAAATAGCTCTGAGGAGACAGGATGAGTTTGAGACAGTGGAAGCTAAAGATTAAAGGTTAAGAGGTGATGGTCAGATGAGGGAAGGATTGAGTTGCGGAAGTTTGAGGGAGGGGCATTGGAGAACAGTATCAGGTCAAGGCAGTGGCCATGCAGGTGGGTGGGGGCAGTGGAGCAAAGCTGGAGGTCAAACGAGGAGGTGAGGGTGAGGAACTTTAAAGCATTGTGATCAGAGGGGTTATCAACGTGAATGTTAAAATCGCCAAGGATAAGAGTGGGGGAAGAGGGATCCAGAAAGATGGAAAGCCAGGAGTCAAACTCGGTAAGGAAGGTTGATTTGGATTTGTTGGGAGGGTGATAAATAACAGCTACTCGGAGGGGAAGTGGTGCGGAGAGGCGAATGGAGTGGACTTCAAAAGAGAGGGAGGAGTGTGACTGAGGCAACAGGAGGGGTTGAAATTGGCAAGAGGGAGAAAGTAGAAGCCCAACACCACCACCGTGGCCAGTGGATCGAGGTGTATGGGAGAACTGGTAGCCCCTGTGGCAGAGAGCAGCAGTGGATGCGGTATTGTCAGGGAGGAGCCAGGTCTCAGTTAGGGGAAGTAGGTGTAGTGCATTCGAGATAAAGAGATCGTGAGTAAAAGCAAGTTTGCTAGAGACTGAGCATGCATTCCATAGGGCACATGAGAATGGGAGAGTGGAAGGGGAAAGGACAGGGATGTGGATAAGGTTGGCCAACTTATGTAAGGATTTCTTTCCAGAGTAAGACAGCGGTCTGGGGGGCCATTGCGTGAGGATCTATTTTTAGAGTAATACAGAGATCTAGAGGGGGCAGGGTATGGGTGGGTGTCTCTGGATGAGTGTGCCCTTTGTGAGGGACATGAGGGGGGTGAAATGGGGATGAAGGGAGATATGAATGATATTAAATGGGTTACGCAAGGGTCTCTTTTTGGAGCAAGACAGAGCTCTAAGGGGGATAGGGTTGGGGGTGATATCTCTGGATGAGTGATTGGGGCATGAGTGAGGGAGGGTGGAAGGGGAAAGGAGAGGGATGTGGATGAGATTAGATAGAGTAAATGAGGAACTCTTCTTAGAGTGAGAAAGAAATTGAGGAGGGCCAGGGTTGGGATTGATATTACCTGATGAGAGGAGGAGGAGGAGTAGTAGAGAGCGGGGTAACGCGGAGGCAGTATGGCAGAAGCGAGGGTGGGGTTGCCTTAAAGACAGAGGGGCAGGTTGAATGAGGGGGAGGGTGTGATGAAGCTCGAGAGCAGATGCTAGGTTAGGAGACAGAATGGAGGGAGAAGTGAGGAAGGTGGAGGGAGAGTAGGGGGGAGAGGAGTGAGGGTGCTGGTAGGAGGGGAGGCAGTTGGGGAGTATGAGGAAGAGAAGGACAATGTGATGTGGGGCCATAGTAGAGGAGAAGTGGGGGGCTAAACGGTGTACGATAGAATCCCTAGCCACCTCATTGCTTGTAAGCTAACACTAAGCAGTATATGTAGAATTACAAGTGGGGACTATATGCTATGCAATCTAGGTTAAAATACAAGTACTGGGTAGTGGGGAGGCTATAGCCTGTGCAGCAACGATCAATATAGGCGATGGGCAGCAAGTTCAATGCAAGCAAAGTCAGGTAAAGCAAAGATCAATATAGGCAATGTCCAGGTGCAGTAAGATCAATATAGGCAATGGGTAGCAAGTTCAGTGCAAGCAATGTACAGGCAAAGCAGTAATGTTAAACTACAAGCAATGAGGCAGTGATTGGTTGTCCAGGCAAAGCAGCAGCGTAAACCTACAAGTAGTGGGATAGGAGTGAGGCAGCAGAGGGTCCAGTAGGCTATGCTGTGCAGAATGTCGTGAGGTGCTTATCTGTCAGGGTAGCTTGGTGGTGACTCAGTCAGGGCAGCATGTTGTACGGTGAATGGTGGATGGGTTATTGTTGGGGAGGTGCTATGTTTAGATTGCTGGAGGAGGGGGTGCTCGTGCTGAGGTGCCGCGCCTAAGGGCCACACCAAGGGCCCTTTGGCGAGGCCCTTAGGCGCGGTGCCACCGGGCACGGGCCACCAGCAGCGGCCCGGTGCTTTTGAAGGCCAGGAGGGCCACGGTGATTGGTTGCGCTGTTGAGGAGCAGGGAGGAGCTTACCTTCTCGCTCCCTGCAGGGCTGGCTGGTCGGCGGCAGCAGAGAGGCTTTCCCTGCATAGCCCGGTGCTTTTGAAGGCCAGGGGGTCTCTTTTTGTCCTGGCAATGACTTAGGGCATGTTTACTCAATATTAATGTGCGTTAAGTGCCACTGAGCCAATAGAAATAAATAGTGGCTATGTAACTGAGGCCCCTCAATAAACATGCCTCTTAATGAGTGTCTGAATATAATTTGCATGGGCAGTGAGGATAAAGAAATGCTACCAGATCTCTACATTATTATACTCCAGTGCCAACTGCCAGGCACATTAGGAACTACTACAAACACTGCCCATTTAGAACCCATAGCAAACCCGCCGTATCATAACAGCACTACCGGGACTCACAAAGCACCAAACCCTACCTATCAAAAGGCAACACTGCAAATATTAAACCAATACATCTCAGAGAACAACAATACATGACCTACTGGGGAAAGAGAACAAGTGGCACTGTCACACTGAAACTACATAAACAGAATACCTCAGCTCGGTTTCACATGTAGAACATAGACCATCACCAAACATAGAACAAGGAATCACAATTTAGAAATATGAAGACAAAAAATTAAACTGGGAATCACAAAAGCCAAACTTAGAAGGTACAACAACATTGGAAAAATAAAACTATAAATTAATTTCCTTTTGTACTAAACAAAACACAAAGATGCTAGTGATACACATTTCCCAGAGCTGACATATTCCATTTAATAAATTCAAACTAAAATAGTTTTTTTCTACCTTTTGTTGTTTGGGGATTTTATTTTTCAGGTGCAATTGCTCCAGTTTCTTTCTTCTGGTTTCTCCATGTCTTCTGCTAACTCTCCATTGTCTGCTGTCCATTTGTCATTTTTTCTCTCTTCTAATTTTTTCCATTCTCTCTCTACATTTGCCACTAACATACTGATCTTTCCCTTTTGCTCTTTCCTCAATTTATTTCTTTATTCCTTTTTCATCCACTCAGATTTCACCCCTCCATCCTCAATCCCCACTTACTCTCCCAAAACTCAGCCATAGATTTTTCTTCCCTCCCACACAAAATATCTGTTCCCCTCTCCATCCTCACTCCCCCAGCTTTTTTTCTCCCACCAGTCCATCCCACCCCCTTCTGGTCCTCCCCCAGCACCAGCTCCCTTCTAGTTCCAACCCTTCCCAGCATCCACTCCCTTCCAGTCCCATTTGCCCATCCCCCCACATCAGCCCTAGCCTCCCCAGTCCCTCCCAGCATCTGCTCCCTTGCAGTCCCAGTCCCTCATCTGCCAGCATCAACCCATTTCCAGTCCTAACCCCACAGTATCAGTCCTCCTCCAGTCCCTCCTAGCATCGGTTCCCCTCCAGTCCCCCATCCACCAGCATCAGCCCATTTCCTGTCCTAACCACCCAGTATCAGTTCCCTTCCAGTTCCAGTCCCCCCATCCCAAGGGCATTTCCAGTCCTAACCCCCCAGTATCCGTTCTCTTCCAGTCCTTCCCAGCATCTGCTCCCTTCCAGTCCCAGTCCCAGTCCCCCATCCCCCAACATCAGCCCATTTCTAGTCCTAACCCCCCAGTATCAGTCCTCCTCCAGTCCCTCCCAGCATCCACTCCTTTCCAATCCCAGTCCCCTATCTGCCAGCATCAGCCCATTTTCTGTCCTAACCCCCAAGTATCAGTCCTCCTCCAGTCCCTCACAGCATCAGCCCATTTCCAGTCCTAACCCCCCAGTATCAGTTTCCTTCTAGTCCCAGGCCCCCATCCCCAGGCCATTTCCAGTCCTAACCCCCAGTAGCAGTTCTCTTCCAGTCCCTCCCAGCATCCACTCCATTCCATTCCCAATCCCCCATCACCAACATTAGCCCATTTCCAGTCCTGGCTCCCCATTCCCATTCTAGCCCCTAGTCCCCCCCATTCCATTGTAGCCCCCAGTCCCCTGATCCATTCTAGCACCCCCCCCCCCATTCTGTTCCCCATTCTAGCCTCCAGTCCCCCCCACCCCCAGCCACACACCAAAAGGGGCCCTGTGTCTGACTGGCTTCAAATGGAGCCGGGAAGGCCCAAAGCTCCTGCTGACCTCCGAACAGCTGTGGTAGTAGAGTGACGTTTGCCTTCTCTCCCATGGCTGTGATAAAAATGAGTCCAACAGCATTCTGAGATCTGGGAGATTAAATTGGGAGTAGAGGAGTAGCCTAGTGGTTGGGGCAAGGTACTTCAGGCTGGAAGGTCGGGGGTTCAAATCCCACTAGAGGACAGCAACCTTGAGCCGGAAGGACTGCGGTTTCTAGTCCCACAGGTGCTCCTTGTGGTCTTGGGCAAGCCACTTAACCCTCCATAGCCCATGCTCCCTGTAAAATAGTTATCTCCAAGTTATAATACACAGTTCAATGTAATTTCAGTTTGTTCAATGTAAACTGCACTGATGCAGAATAGCACGGTATATAAGAGAATGTAAATAAATAAATAAAATAAAAAATAAAATAAATAAATGGGAGCACATCAGATGTGCCTTTGTTTGACCTCTTAGCACTCGGTGCTCTGGCTGTTCAGAGGTCAGCCAGGGCTTTGGGCCTCCCTGGCTCCCTCTGAAGCTGGTCAGGCATGGGGCCACCCAAGGTATGGAGCTACGTGCAGGAAACATTTCCGCACAATGGATGGGTCGGCCCTGTTATCTATAAAGGATGCTGGGTGCATATGCACATAAATAAAGGTGAGAGGCAGAGGAAGCAAAAAGGTACCATTTGGCTGAAATAATGCCATTCAAATACTGGTGCTGATGCCTCTTTTCTCTTTTACATATACAATATGTATGTCTATATATTAAATAAATACAATAAGAAATCAAAACAAGAAGGTTTTTTGAAAAATAGGTCGTGATTAAAATTATTTTTGATATAATAGGGAACCTTTTGTTTTGGTAATATCTTGTGATTTGTAGTGAGGCTTTCTTAATTGAAGCATTGAATATTGAATTTTATAAAGGCCATATGGGTGCCGATGGACCTTTATAAAGTAGGCTCCCGGAACCAGCCCCAGTACTACACAAATTCTCCCATACATATCTAAAGGATGCAAAGAGCTCCTGGTTCTCAGAAAATGAGTCCAACCTCTGGAGGCTACAGGAGCAAACTTGGAGGAGCTGAGAAAGACAGAGAGAGATATAGAGACCTACAGGAACACAATAGAAAAGTCCCACCTCCAGTTGGCATCCTGAGTGTTACCTTAGAGGAGATCACCTGGAAAGAGAGCATCACTTTGTTGTAGCAGGAAATGATCCTGTAGCCAGGACTTGCCCTCCAGAGGGTACAATATATTCTCACCCCCAGGATATGTCTCCAGGGGCTTCTGCCCAGGAAGAAATGGTTAGGGTGGCCATTTTAGTTGGTGATTTGATCATTAGGCATGTAAAGAGCTGGGTGGCTGGTGGACGTGAAGATTGCTTGATCACTTGTCTGCCTAGTGCAAAGGTAGCGGACCTCACACATCACCTAGATAGGATTCTAGACAGTAATAGGGAGGAATCAGCAGTCTTGATATTTATAGGCACCAGTGACATAGGAAAATGTGGAAGAGAGGTTCTGGAAGCTAAATTTAGGCTTTTAGATAGAAAGCTGAAATCCAGGACTTCCACTGTAGAATTCTCAGATTTCTTCCTGTTCCACACGCAGGACCCAAAAAGCAGGCAGAGCTCCAGAGTCTCAATGTGTGGATGAAATGATGGTACAGGAAAGAGGGCTTTAGATTTGTCAAGAGCTGGGCAATATTCTGGTAATGTAGCAGCCTTTTCCAGAAGGATAGGTTCCATCTTAATCAGGGTAGAACCAGGCTGCTGGCACTAACCTTTAAAAAGGAGATAGAGCCATTTTTAAACTAGATATTGGGTGAAACTTGACAGTCGCCCAAGATTGCATGGTTCAGAATAATGCATCTTTAAAGGACACTACCAAAAGAGGGAGGTTAGGGAATCCTGATAGAGAGGTTGCAATCTATGTGCCATAACAAACCTCAAGGAGTTCTGTAAGGAGCTTAAAACCAATTGATAGCAAAACATGAACCATGAGCTCCCCCACCCCCACATTGTACATACTCCTTTGACCCCACTGTAAGAATCTTATACTTCAATGTAGAGCAGGGGTGGCCAACACTGGCCTTGGTGCACCACGATCCAGCCTGGTTTTCAGGAAGTCAGGCTGGATCGTGGTGCACTAGGATCCGTGTTGGTCACTCCTGATGTAGAGGATAAAGCGTAGTTACTCACCTGTAACAGGTGTTCTCCAGGAACAGCAGGAATCAGTCTTTACATATGGGCGATGTCAGAGCCGATGGAGCCCTTGCAGAAGCATCTCCCCAGCTTTCAAAGAAAGCCTTTGGGAGATGCCAACACACATGTGTGGTCTCTTTCCCACCCAAGGGTGCTATCTTCGTCAGTTGGGTGCCATAGCTAGAACCCAACCAAGAATATGGCCAAAAATGAACAGCAACTCCAAGGGGAGGAGGGAGGGTTGTGAGCACTGATTCCTGCTGTACCCAGAGAACACCTGGTAAAAGTGAGTAACTACACTTTCTCCAGGAACAAGGAGGAAATAAGTCCTCACATATGGGACACTCTAGCTCCAGACTACTGAGGACCAGTAGAAAAATCATGGCCCAGCTGCAGGCAACCACAATAAAATCTGAAGGCAAACTCTGTGGCATGGCTCCAGTAGCCTGAACAAGAAGGGTCAGAGAGGCAGGAGTTGCCTATATCCTGAAGAGGTTATTAAGTATGGCTTGGCCAAAGGCGCTATCCTATCGGGAATCCCTCTCCAGGTAGTAGTGGGCTGCAAAGTTGTGGACAGAAGACCAGGTGGCAGCCCAGCAGATGTCGGCCATTGGCACCGATCGGAGATTCACGACCAAGGTCGCCATTGCCCTGACATTGTGCGCCGTGACACAGAGCTCCAGTGGAACTCTGGCACAGCTATGACTGAAGGCGATGCAATCTGCCACCCAAATAGATAGTCAGCTTGATGACTTCCTGCCCATGTGGCCGGGGTCAAAGGAAACAAAAAGCTCTGAGGTTTTGCGGTGGCCCTGGGTCTGTTGTAGGTAAAAGGACAGGGCTCGTTTGCAGTCCAAGGTATGGAGGACAGCCGATGCCATATTGGCATGAGACCACAGAAGAAAGGTAGGGAGAACCACCTTCTGATTAAGGTGGAAGTCGGAGACTACCTTCAATAGAAACTTGTGGTGAGTGCAGAGCACCACCCTGTTCCTGTAGAACCTAGTGTAGGGAGGTCCAGACACCTGCGCCTGGAGTTCACTGACCCTGTTCACTGAGGTGAGCACCATGACGAAGGCAACCTTCCAGGACAGGTGGCGCAGGGAGCAGGTAGCCAGGGGCTCAAATGGTGGCTTGGTGAGCTGCTCCGGAACCACACTGAGGTCCCATTCCACCAGCGGTGGCCACAAGGGAGGTCTGGAGAGCAGTAAGCCCTGCATAAACCTGGTGATAAGGGGCTGCATGGAAAGGGGCTTGCCCTCGATGGGGTGATGATTAGGCGAGAGAGTGCTGAGATGCACCCTGATGGAGTTGGACTTAAATCCAGACTGCGATAGGTGAAGGAGGTACAGAAGGACTGAGTGCACTGGGGAAGAGAACGGGTTGAGGAAGTACTCTGTGCACCACATAGGGCCATGAGGGCCATGAGGTGGTCTGCCCTGCCAAGGGAAGGAAAGGTCTGGCCTGCATGGAGTCCAAGCAGGCCCCAATGAACTTGAGAGCCTACGATGGAATGAGGTTGGATTTTGGGTGATTTATCACGAAGCCCAGGTACTGTAATACCTGAATGGTGCGGCCAGTGGCCTGTCCAGCCTCTAAGGCCGTGTCCCCTTGATGAGCCAGTCATTGAGGTAGGGGAAGATGAAGGCCCCATGAAGGCAGAGATAGGCCACCACCACATCCAGGCACTTGATAAAACCTCTCGGGGCGGAGGTGAGGCCAAAGGGGAGTACCCTGTACTGGTTGTGGTCACCTCCTACCACCAACCTGTGGCACTGCCTGTGACTTGGGTGGATCAGGATGTGGTATAAGCATCCTTCATGTCCAAGGAGCATAGCCAATCTCCCTGCTGGAGGTTAGGCAGCAATGTTCCAAGGAAGAGTATCTTCAACTTTTCCCACACCAGAAACTTGTTGAGGTTTCTCATATCCAAGATGGGCCTCAGGCCCCCTGTTCTCTTGGGAACCAGGAAGTACCTGGAGTAAAACCCCCTGCCCTTTATGTGGTGTGGGACAGTCTCCACAGCTCTGTCCTTGAGAAGGACCTGGAGCTCTTGCCTCAGCAAGGTCTGGTGTAGGGGAGACCAAATGGATTCCCCAGGAAAGAAGGGTAGAGGGGCTTGGTCGAGGTAGAGGCGGTAGCCCTCCTTGACTACCTGAAGGGCCCAGGAGTCAGTGGTGATGGAGGCAAAGTGAACCAGGAGAACTTATCCTCCAGTGGAAGAGAGGCTATGCTGATGGTGTCAAAATCCTGACCATGGTTGGGCCGGAGCTGGCAGCTGGGGTTTTAGGCCCTTGGGTTTGCACAAGACCTGACCTGTTCCCTTGCCGTGAGGACCCTGCTGAGGAGTCTGGGCAGCAGGGTATGGGGGGGTAGCCCTGGTAAGGCTGGCCCTTCTGGAGGAAAGGGGGTTTCTTGCCCTGCGGCTTCTTCCGGGACAAAGTGGAGGTTTTCTTTGAGAGTCGGGTACAGGTGATGTCTGTCTCGATTTGAGCCACTTTGTCCTCCATAGGTTTACTGAAGAGCTGTTTGCCAAGGTAGGGGATGTCAAGAAGCTTTTCTTGTACCCACTGCTCAAGATCTGATGACTGGAGCCAGGCCTGCCATCGAGCGCCAATGCCTGCAGCTGCCACCCTTGCACTGGACTCAAAGCCATTATTTATTTATTTTATTTATTTACACTCTCTTATATATCGCGCTATTCTGCATCAGTGCGGTTTACATTGAACAAACTGAAATTACATTGAACAGGGCATTATAACTCGGAGATAACTATTTTACAGGGAACATGGGCTATGGAGGGTTAAGTAGCTTGCCCAAGACCACAAGGAGCACCTGTGGGACTAGAAACCCCAGTCCTTCCGGCCCAAGGTTGCTGTCCTCTAGTGGGATTTGAACCCCCGACCTTCCGGCCTGAAGTACCTTGCCCCAACCACTAGGCCACTCTTCCACTCCATTGTAGGCGGCTCAAGACGTGTACTTGCAGCATTCTGAGACAGACTTTGAGAGAGTATGGAAATGTCAGAGGTGGTCTCCATCAAGGCCAGCTGTGAAACCCCCAAGCTCCTTGGCAAGGAACCAAAGGAACATGCCGATATAAAGTTGGCAAGTCTGGATATGGCATGTCAGCATCGAGCCCTTGTAGCATTTCCACCCAAGGGCATCAAGCGCATGGAACTCTCTGCCCAGGGGCACTGAAAAGTACAACTTCGGGGGTTTTTGCTTGTGCTTGGCCAACTCAACCACCATAAACATGTGGGGGAGCCGTGCCTTACAGAAACCTTTGCCCCGATGGACCCAGTACATTGTGTCCAACCGACAGCTGATGATGGGAACCGAAGCTGGGGTCTCCCAAATTCTGAGGAGGAGCCGTGTAAGGATGGAGGGGATGGGAACCATCAAGGTCTCCTTTGGTGGTGCCTTGTACTTGAGGATGTCAAGTTCCTCTGTACAAGGGTCCTCCTCCGATTCCATTGTGAGGGAGCGTGCATGAGCCATGTCCCTGATGAACTCGAGGAAAGAGGTGTCCTCGGGTGGGGGATTGGCACTTGGCAGCCAGCAGAGATGGATCTAAGGGGAGGTCTAGGTGGACTTGAGTCTCCAAGGATGTCTCGATGTTGGACTCCTAATCGGAGTACTCCAGGGAGGACTCAAAGCCCGCCAGCTGCAGGAGCGCTGGCAGATCCAGTCTTGGGTGCTTCAAGACCAGGGCATGGCTGAAACCAGAGGCACTCACCTGCAAAGACATCACTCCCAAAGAATGGGAGGGAGAGCAAGACCTTCACTGAGAATCTGACCAAGGTGTCAGGTTCTCAACAATCACTTCAGCTGCCCAGGGAGTCCTCAAGGTCGAGGTCCCTGCGGAGCCAGGCGGCACACGCTGGGAGGCAATGAATGCAGAAATGCTGCATTCCAGGGCCAACATATGGGCTTCCCACTCGAGGGTAGCAGCCATTGACACCAATGCCAGAGTGACCATATCAGGCATCGAGGAGGAGAGTGGGTCCTCAATGGGATGGCTCTTAGGAGACCAAGACCCATTGCTAGAGGCCACGACATCCATTCTGGGCATCTTTTGGGGATGCTCCTGCTCAAACTCCTTGAGATCTCGCCGGGGGCTGAGGGACCGTGTGCGGGACTTCTTGTGCTTGTCCACATCTCTGGAAGAGACCCTCGAGGTCTTCTTTTTCTTTTTCACTCCCGCTCCAGAGTACCTTGTTCGGAGTGCCTGCGGATCCACTGAGGGGCTGTGGGGGCCTTGCACAGCTCGAAAGAGTTGTGCGGGGCCTTTGAGTATGAGGCTATCAGGGATACCAGGGTAGGGTCTGCCTTGTGGAAGATGTCTTCCTGCTTAAGCTGATGGCTATGAATAGCCTTCATGGACATTTTCTTGCACAAAGGGCATTCCTCCGTGTCATGGTCAGCACCTAGACACCGGAGGCAACAAATCCTGAGTGTCAGTAATAGACATTTTTTGAACACCAATCACATTTCTTAAAACAAGTGCCCATTGGGGCGAAAAGGACCGCCACGAGGTTGAAGACCCTTGTTGCGGCCAGCAGTTGAAAAGGATGCAAAGCACTGAAAAGCAAAACTACAACAAAAACCAAAAAAATTGAGGCCCAATGCCATAGCAGCGGGTTCTGAGGCGGGAAAGAGCCAGCACAAGCCGGAAAAGTACAAAAATGTAAGAGATAAGCAACTTTTTTTTCCAGGGGACAAGACGAACATCTGTAGGGCTCCACGGAAAAAGGCAAACTGAACAAGATAGCACCCTTGAGCAGGAAGGGGACCACGCATGCATGGTGGCATCTCCCAAAGGCTTTCTTTGAAAGCTGGGGAGATGCTTCCGCAAGGGCTCTGTCGGTGCCGATATCACTCATATATGTGGACTGACTTCCTGCTTGTTCCTGGAGAATCTCATAATCTTCCAAGTCTGGACCCAGGTTCTATGTGTTACCAGTTCATTGTAAACTGCTTTGCTGGTGTGATAAAGCAGTATATAAAAATAGCTAAATAAATAAAATAAAACATATTACATCTGCCTGGCCAGAATGAACAGACAGATGATGAAATGCCAACAAAAATTAGAGAAGCTAACAAAATTGGCAACAAAGTAATAATGGGAGATTTTAATTATCCAATTACCCTGGTATTGGCTGGGTGAATGTCACATTAGGACATCCTAGGGCAGTGGCGTAAGTTCCAGTGATGGTCCCCTTTATTATCACAGTGGTGGCGTGATGCCCCCCTCTTGTATGGGCTTCAGCTCATGTGGCGGCCCCTTCACCGTGCAGGCTTCCCTTCCCCCCCCCCCCCTCCTCTGTGGCAGCAGCAAACTTACTGTTATCATTGCCCTGGTGCATCCGCTTTTCGTAAGTTTTCCTCATGCCTGGCGACTGTTCCCCAATGGGCTGAAGTCTCACGGTGTGGCTCCGCAGTGGGGAACAGTTGTCAGGCATGAGGAAAACTTACAAAGAGCGGAGGCTGAATGGCAACAATAACAGTAAGTCTGCCATTGTTGCTGTATGGACCCCTTTCCCGCCTGGACTCCTTGCATTATGGGGGCTGCTTGGGAAGATTTTATGGCACTGAGCTAGGGAGATAACATTTCCAGATGAAATAAATGAGAAACTGAAATGAGAGAGAACTATTTTGGATCTAATCCTTGTTGGAACACAGGATATGGTACAAGAGTTGATGGTGTTGGAACCTCTTAGCAAAAGTGAATTTGATTGAATATATAGAAGGAGAACAGCAAGGAAATCTACTTGTGCGAGTACTTGATTTTCAAAAAGCAGACAGTAAAAATGAGAAAAATGGTTATGAGAAAACTAAAAGGAGCTGCTGCAAAAGTTAAGAGTTTACGTTAGCCCTGGACATTGTTTGAAGATACCGTCTCGGAAGCCCAGACCAAATACAAATGCCCATACCAGCTGTGCCGTGCAAGGAACATCCCTGTCCCACCCACATGCTACTCTGATGTGTACTATCAAGATAGCACAGGCTTTGTAACTTTGAGCCCCATGCAACCTTTTAGTGCTTTAGTAAACATGACCATTGAGTATTTAGGTTGCTACCAATCATCAACTTTCAGTATGACTTCAACCATTCTGGCAGCTTGAAGTATAGCTCCATTTGTGAGTTGAAAGAGTTTTGTAATCCATAAATAGATCCTGGGGAGTCCTGGAAATTCCTGCGTATTATTATCCATGATCTAAAGTAACAGAACCCTTCAAGGTCAATGATTCTGAAGCTCCTGGAATGCAGCAGGCAAATTCACACCATGACATTTTGCAGCCCTACATCCTGATGGGATATACATAGGAAGTACAAATGTCATCACTTGCAACATGCAGATTTAAAAATATATGGCTTTCCTGGACTAGATGCACTTTTATAGAAAACACTAGTTCTTCATTATAGCAGGAGTCTGGATGTGGATAGTGTGAAGTCCATTTTGGCAATAAATGTGTAGCCGTGTATATGTTTTTTAATCATGCCTGTAATCTATTTTATTTATTTAGGGTTTGATATTCAAAAGAAGCTGAGCTCTTACATTTGGGCTCCCAAATTAGGCTCCTAAATTTGTGCCCTATTTTCAGCCACAGTTTGGAGCTGAAAATCCATCCTAATTTATGGGGAGCGGGGAGGGGAAAGGGAGATTCAGCAGCAGCAGCCCTCATAAGGCTACTGAACTGTTATTTCTGGTATTCAATGCCGGGGCCATATCCAGGTCAGCCAGAAAGGGCTGCAGCTAACCAGGCTTCAGTGATATTCAGCTGCTGCCTGCTTACCTTCGGTGGTGAAAGTGCCTAACATCCACTGCCCTTGGATAAGCGGCTAGCGGTTCAATATCGCCGCTAGCTGTTTATCTCCAGGTACCGCCTCTACTTCGCCCCCAGCCAGCTGGTATCGGGAATTGAGCGGCGGCATCATGTTAATGCCACTGAATATCACGGTCACCGTGACTAACATGATTAGCAGGTCTGCTTACTGTGTTAATCGCTCTGAATATCAGCCTCACGCTCCTAAAGTTAGGCCTTCCATTCATTTGCCGAGATTTATGAGCCTAATTTAAGTGCCCAATGATGAAAATCAATGCTGAACACCTAACTTTTCCCTGTCCTAAATCCACCCCTATATCCACCCACTCTTTATGCTCCTAAATTTAGGAATTTAGTGAAATTTTAAGAAAATATTTAGGCGCTCCACCCTAGTAAATTTTCAGAGGTCAGTTTAGGAGCATAACCCTCAGTTATATGTAGGTGCATAAATCCTTGGAATATCAGACCCTTCATTTTCAAATTTATAAAACACTATCCCACCCACCCCTGCGCTGCTAAAAAGATTAACTTTAAAAAAATTAAACAATATAAACAAATCATTTAAAAAACACCACCCACAGTCCAGGAAATAGAGAAGCCTTCGACAATTTTCAAAATTATAAATAAGATTAATGTCTAATCTCTTCTGGCAGCTGATTCCATAGCACAAATGCCCTGGGCGAAAAAGCTCTTAATCAATACCACTCTTTAAACATACCCGCCCTAGTAGGCATGAAAGCAGTGCCCACTGAGAGGTTCCCCGTCGCCATCCTGGCTCAAAACATGACAACCTATTTCTCAGAAAAGACGGATGGTTGTCTCTCATCACACAAAAAAACAGCAGTTAGAACCTCTAACTTTGCTCTAGACTCAATAGGGAGCCAACGCAGATGGATAAAAGCAAACTATAGATGCTATGTTACATTAAACATGACAATTTCCCAAGAAATCAAATGTAAAAGTGATGCTTCACATGGCATTTTAGGACTACAGAGTACTGCACAAAATATTTGTTCCTTCACTAAAAGGCTGAGTACGACAATGATGAGTGGCTTTATCAAGGAGAACACGGTGAGTGGTGGTCAGGCGCAGAGAAGCAAGATCTGCAGGCTCACAAACCTTTCACGGAGAGTGTGGCCGAAAGCAGGGATGAGTTTCCAGCAGAGGTGGAAGGAACTGAGACAGTGACACAAGTAAGGCAGAAAGGACTTTGGTGATGAGAAAAGTGATGTGTTCAGGTCTGTGACAGCACATTAGCTGATGTCCTTCTGTTGACATCTTTTGTATTGCTTTCATAGTTTTGTGCTATTTGGGGACACTTTTAAAAGACAGTTCCATTGGTGAACACCTGTTTATCTGAGCAAAAAGCCTTTGAAATTTCCTCCCATGCGGGGAGAAGCCTGAATGTTGTTCAGTTTGTTACTTTTCTCATGGGGAAAGGGATGGTGCTGAGACCAGCATGTTTGGGAATATCATTTTAAAATCCCCACACCTTTATTTATTTTATTTTATTATTTATTACAATTTCTTATATACCGCGCTATTTAGTATCAGCGCGGTTTACATCATAACTTAACGACCATAACAACAAGCTGTCAGGTTTTACATCGAACAGGAGTACAAACTTGGATAACGGGGTTAACTATATACATAAGCTATTTACACTGGAAGGATAGGTAAAAATCAGATAATGCATGTAAGGGCCTTTCTAGATTGGGTCATTTCCTTAGAGGTATATCTAGGTATACCTTCTTTGCCCAATAGCACCCACCCACTGCAGGATTTTTACCTTTGAAAATCAGCTCCCTTGAAGAGTTTCTGGATTGCTGACCTGCGGGTAGAAAATATTCATGAATCTGCAAACATCCTGTGTGATGAGAAAATTATCATGATTGCAGAATTTGGGTTCATTGTCCTATAGTTTCTTGAGTATTCTTAAACTTCATTGAGAATATTTATTCTGCTACAATTAATTTGAAGAAATTAGCTAGGGGTAGCTAAAATTCACACAGGTCAAGGTCTGGATAACTTCAATAAATTTCTTGAAAGTTACTAACAAAGGACCATTTGACATTCAAGCGGTGTCCTGCTCTCTTTCTCCAGCAGTCCAGGGTTTGCTGCTCTCCAGAACCTCACAAAACTATAACTACATTGAATGGATTTCAAAATTAAAAATGTATTTGTTTCTTTAAAATTTCATAAAATTCTGCTTGTGATTTCCATGAGAAGCAGCTTGGGCTGGAATGGACCCCATTTGGGTTGAACCAAAGCCTTACTGCATTCAATTCCACCTAACTCTCATAACTATAATTCTTTTTATTCTTTTTTTTTTTTACTTCTTTTGAGCAAATATGACTGATTCCAGTTCATTGGTCCAGCAAATAGACAGTTTATTTAGCTAAAGTACAGCATATGTAGAAATTTTCAATTATGGTTTACGGTTATGATTTATTAAAATTGTGCTGCTCTGTGAAATTTCTGATTTTTCCTCATGTTTCTAGTTTACAAATCATTTTTTGAGTTCACAATAAAATAAATATATACGATTTGAGGTTAAATTCTCCTCATATTTGTGTCTAAAGTCGTAATACTGACCATTGATGCCCTCATTCCTGCTCTGTCGTTTTACCACAGGACATTTCCCAGAATCCTAAGTCACAGTCAAGTTATGGATTCCGGAATCTTTCTGATGCTTGTGACCTTCAGATCCTGTACCACCTGCACTAGGCAGACATGCAAGGATAGCTTTAACAGTAGCACACACACATGGTTTTTGCATGAGAGATGAGTTTTACACAATCATTACTTATATTAGGAATCTTTTTGCATAACTCTTTTTAGATAAATAAAGTATATATTTAACCCAGAAGTTGATACTGACCAAGTAAAGATAGTTAAGGAGTGCAAGTGTGGAAGTTCTTCTGTTATCATTGTGCATCATGTTTTAGTATTTACCTTTCTGGTTTAACTCATTGCTTACAATAAAGAGGCAATCTGGGAAGTTTATATTCATCTTCATCTTTAAAATGTCTAATTTTCACATCAATGGCAACCCTAAGAACTTATTTATTTATTTACATTCTCTTATATACCGCGCTATTCTGCAACTGCTAGGTACGTATGACCTAGATTAGCCACTGTTGGAAACAGGATACTGGGCTTGATGGACCTTGGTCTGACCCAGTATGGCATATCTTATGTTCTTATATCAGTGTGGTTTACATTGAAGAAACTGAAATTACATAGAACAGGGCATTATAACTTGGAGATAACTATTTTACAGGGAACATGGGCTATGGAGGGTTAAGTGGCTTGCCCAAGACCACAAGGAGCAGCTGTGGGACTAGAAACCCCAGTCCTTCCGGCCCAAGGTTGCTGTCCTCTAGTGGGATTTGAACCCCTGACCTTCCAGCCTGAAGTATCTTGCCCCAACCACTAGGCCACTTCTCCACTCCACTCCTCCACTTATGCACTAACCAGTCTAAATCCTTTAAAGGGAGACTTGCTGGTAAAGATGCACCCTCTGAACACAGGTAACAAGAGAAGGACAGTAAAGAATGGACGCTGTGATACACTCATTTTCACACACCGAGTGATAAGCCTGGGGGAAGTGGAGCATGGAAGCTTAACAGAATTTATGGTATGCTGGGATTCGCAGTATGCTGGCTGGGGATCCACCAGGTAGGCAATAAATTATGCTGCGAGGAAAGAGAAACTTCCTGTGGTATGTTCCTAGTGGACTGTTTGAACGTTCCATGCTTTTGGACATAAATTGATAGACCACAGAGGAAGAAAGGGCTCTTAAAGTTGTCATCCCCCCCCCCCTCCCCCCAGCCAGTGCAAGCTGTGCTGAAACTGCATCCAGTCAAGCCAGGAAAGAAAGAAAGCTAGCATGTGAGTTAGTTTAGCAAGTGGTCTCACTGACAACCTGACTTTACTTTAACTGCAGAAGGGAAGATGCCTAGAGTTTGCGTGATTCAGGCCCCTTGCCCAGCTGTGGAATATTTCTTTTCTAGCTGGCCGGTACATCTGACCTGACAGTGCGTTTATCTAGTGGTGAAATCCTGCAGGTGTTCTTGGTGGCACTGTAGGTGTGCAAAACCAGCAACCAGTCCCTTTTCATGAAAAACCTACAGATCGTCTCTTAAAAGTCTTTAGTTAATGATATTGTAGGATCAAGTCAGTTACAGTACAGGAAATTGCACATCTCAGTTGTGGTTTGCTGTGTTCTAGGTTTATCTGTCTCTCCACTGGTCCAGACATTGATGTCACACGCAGGAAAGTAGCAGCAGTCAGGTGACAAGCCCAGCACATAGAGTCCGGTGCGGAAGCCACTGGCAGGGATGGAGCAGGTCTATCTAGCAAAGAAAATGAGGCACCACACGTGGAATTTAGTGGCCAAGGTGGCAATAAAGAAGAATCACCAGTGGCGGAGGAGCAGGGCTAGTGGGATTCCCAGGCTCTGCCAATGAGAAGTGATGCAGAGCTGGAGCTTAGGAAAGAGGTTGTGGGGAGAGCAGGGGAGCAGGGACATGTTGGAAAGGATGGTAAGGGGGAGAGTGTGATGGGGGAGGGGAATGAACACATAGGAGCAAGGAGGAAGCAGGAGAACGGAGGAAGGAAAGAATGTACCCCCACCCATCCTTGCTTCCCTTCCTCTCCTCATACAAACTCTCAACCACACACACATTGGCACACCTCTCCCCCCCCCCCACCCCCAATATTTTTTCACCCCCAAAAAGTCATAAAATGCAGCTTTACAGGATGCTGCACAATTCTAGACTTGTGTAACTGCATTTCAGATTTCCTTTTTAAATCTCTTCTTGCATCTGTGCTTGGCAGATGAATTTGAGGCATTTCTTATGCTCAGCTGCAGGGCAGTACTCACCAAACCTGCCTTCATTACAGCCATGCCTAATCCAAATCCTGGGAACTATCTGCAAAGATTCTAGAGGACTTTAGGACAATAGAAACTGGGGCATTTACTGTGTCCATCTATGAATTTTCTTGGCCCATGTTCTTCATGGGTGAATAGATCCAGTTCTGGTATACACTGCTGTATAAGAGATGCCATATTGGGTCAGACCAAAAGTCCATCATGACCAGTTTCCAACAGTGTCCAATCCAGGTCAAAGTACCTGTCAGGTTACCAAAAGATCCACAGACTCCAGGCTGCTTATCCCAGGGGTAAGCAGTGGATTTCCCCAGTCCACTTTATTGTTTATGTACTTTTCCTCCAGGAACTTCTCCAAACTTCTTTTTAACCCAGCTACTCTAAGAGCTTTGACTACATCCTTCGACTACGAATTCTAGAGTTTGATTATCGCTGCTAACCCTGGAAATACACTTTCTGAATTGGCAACATGCTGTGGAACTGCTGAATTATATTGTGGAACTGATGAATTATGCCATTTTCTTCTTTATATGTGAAGTTTATTCCATTAAAGCCAATGGCAAATTATTTTGCAAACATGCAAATTTTGAAAAATATTTCTACAACTATTTGTGACGTGAAAACTTCACTTTTCACATATCTTCAGCATATGTAAGTGTATGTCTGCCCATCAGTCCATGTGTGTGCTTGTATATAGGATATGCCAACAAATTCTGTTACACAAAACAAAATGCCAATTTTGGAATGAGGAAAAAATAATAAATGTAACTATAGCTTCATTCCAGTAGCCACAAATGATTATCACAGGAACCTTTCAAAAAAGAGTTAGAAAACTAGGGTTGCAAAATAAAATACTGAGAAGCAAATTCAAGTTCACCTGTGTAGGTGCCTGAAAATTGTTAAGTGATCAAAACAACAAAATGTCCTTGTTAATGTTAGACCAGCTGTGGAATTGGGTGGATTTGCTATCTTTAGTATACCCAAGGGGATGATGCATGGAACAGCCTCCCAGCAGAGGTGGTGGAAACAAGCACTATCTGAATTCAAGGATGCCTGTGCCGAGCATAGAAGGTCCCTAAGAGAGAGGAGGAGATTGTAGAGCTTGATAGTTGGTATGGAAGGGCAGACTGGATAGACCGTATCGTCTTTGCTTTTTTTCCCCTGTGTTTCCATATAGCAGCAGTTGTTTATGTGACCTGAGAAATGGTTGTGGCCTTCAATAAGACATGTCCAGTCAGACTAACTAAAGATAAACACGTTAGAGAGAAGAATCTATTGTAGGATTAACTTAAGGGGTATAGTTCTCTAGTTAACTTGACTAACAATCATTCACTAGATGCAAAGAGAATTATAGAAGTATGTTGGAAAGAGATACAGAAAGCATTAATCTTCCGTTCTGATTCCCATAGAACTGCTGGTGGGATCTTCCCCAGCAGAGAGGAGTATGGTTAAAATAATTATATGGCTGCACTGAATCTGTTTGTGATGGCAGTAGTTGGTGTATACAGGTTGTAGAATCATAATGAGCGAAAAAAAACAGGGGAGACATGGAGGAAGAATATGAAGAGAGGGGATTTGGGGGGTTTGTTTTTCTTTATATTGCGATTATGATGGTGGAGTAGATGGGACGAAAGGGTGGGGAATAAAGAGATTTTGTTAGTGAGTGGAAAAGACCCTCAGTTTAAGTTATTACTCAAAACTTATCTTTTTCAGAAAGCTTTTGACCTGCCCTCCGAAGTCCCTCCCTAATTGGTCTGTCTGTGTGCTCAACCCAAGTGTTGTTCGTGTTTGTCCGTCTATATTTCTGTATCCTGGTTGGTTATTATTATTACTTCTATGATTTGTTGCAGTATGATTTGAGACAAATTGTTAATATAAGTTGCGTGTAATTTATTATGATTTATTGTTAAATGTTCTTGTGTGATGTATCTCTCTTTCTCTTGTACCCTCTTTCCTGTTTTAACTTTGGCGTTCCATTTCCTGGATTGTGGTGCAAATCAAATTTTTAATTGTACACCGCTTAATGCTATTGCCATAGCGGTATATCAAATTTTAATAAAGATAAAGATAAAGAGGGCTCTAATTAAGGGGCTGTAAATATTGCAGATCACTTTGAATTGTATAAGCGAGGCAAAATATACATCAAATAAATAAAAAGTAATGATATACTGTACTTGTAATTGATCTTTGTAAAAAATGAATAGTCATTGGTCTTTGCCTCAAATCTAGCTTTTTTCCCATCTGTCATAAAAGCCAATGGGCAGTGGTGAAATGGCATGGAAGACACCAGCAACCCCGTGGAGGCACACCCTCACACTAAGAACACAGCATCAGAAGAAAGTGTGGACAACCCCGTGGAAGCACACCTCTCACACTAAGAACACAGCATCAGAAGAAAGTGCGGACAACCCCGTGGAAGCACACCCTCACACTAAGAACACAGCATCAGAAGAAAGTGTGGACAACCCCGTGGAAGCACACCCTCACACTAAGAACACAGCATCAGAAGAAAGTGTGGACAACCCCGTGGAAGCACACCCTCACACTAAGAACACAGCATCAGAAGAAAGTGTGGACAACCCCGTGGAGGCACACCCTCACACTAAGAACACAGCATCAGAAGAAAGTGCGGACAACCCCATGGAAGCACACCTCTCACACTAAGAACACAGCATCAGAAGAAAGTGTGGACAACCCCGTGGAAGCACACCCTCACACTAAGAACACAGCATCAGAAGAAAGTGTGGACAACCCCGTGGAAGCACACCCTCACACTAAGAACACAGCATCAGAAGAAAGTGTGGACAACCCCGTGGAAGCACACCCTCACACTAAGAACACAGCATCAGAAGAAAGTGTGGACAACCCCGTGGAGGCACACCCTCACACTAAGAACACAGCATCAGAAGAAAGTGTGGACAACCCCGTGGAAGCACACCCTCACACTAAGAACACAGCATCAGAAGAAAGTGTGGACAACCCCCTGGAAGCACACCTCTCACACTAAGAACACAGCATCAGAAGAAAGTGCGGACAACCCCATGGAAGCACACCTCTCACACTAAGAACACAGCATCAGAAGAAAGTGCGGACAACCCCGTGGAGGCACACCCTCACACTAAGAACACAGCATCAGAAGAAAGTGTGGACAACCCCATGGAAGCACACCTCTCACACTAAGAACACAGCATCAGAAGAAAGTGCGGACAACCCCATGGAAGCACACCTCTCACACTAAGAACACAGCATCAGAAGAAAGTGCGGACAACCCCGTGGAAGCACACCTCTCACACTAAGAACACAGCATCAGAAGAAAGTGCGGACAACCCCGTGGAAGCACACCTCTCACACTAAGAACACAGCATCAGAAGAAAGTGCGGACAACCCCGTGGAAGCACACCTCTCACACTAAGAACACAGCATCAGAAGAAAGTATGGACAACCCCATGGAAGCACACCTCTCACACTAAGAACACAGCATCAGAAGAACGTGCGGACAACCCCGTGGAAGCACACCCTCACACTAAGAACACAGCATCAGAAGAACGTGCGGACAACCCCGTGGAAGCACACCCTCACCCGAAGAACACAGCATCAGAAGAAAGTGGGGGCAACTCCTTATATTCTGGCAAGAGCTGAGCCCTTCACAAGACAAGAAAAAGAGAAAGGAGAAATAAGTTAGAAGAGCTAACAATGCCTTTCACCAAGAATATCAAAATGTGCCTGAAGTTGTTACAACTCTTTAAAACCAGGCAAGTGACACATTAGACCTGCCATCTTGCTGTTCACAGCCAACTTTGTTTTCAGCAAGTTTCTGAGCAACCACTTCGTCATAGCCGTGGCATGAAACCAAACACTTGGACACGTTTGCCTATAAATGTTATACCTTATGAACTCCAGAAGGAGGCACTCTTTGGGATGATACAAGTAATAATGATGAACATTAACAGTAAATTAGGGAGGTTGTGATCATACGCCATATACCCTGGTTTAGGAGTGAGATTCACTGCTGTCATGGTATGTGCAAAACTAATATACACTAACACCCTTACTAAACACCATTTATCTACTAATATTCAAAAATCTTACCAACCAACATTTCTAACAAATAATTATTTCACAATTCAATAAGGTATATATGACCTCAGGATGGCCTTACCCCTACATGTGGCGAAACTAATCACTATACGGTTAAAAGCAGACACTCACATCATAGGTCACTATCCTTCTTATAATTAATTCATATATTACACAAATTCTACTAATATAATCAAAGACTGCCAACATCCAAAAAAGTACTTTTACGGATTCTCTGAGTTAGTATAGAGACTCAAAAGCATCTGCACTCCAACAGAGTGCAAAGAGGCATTTCTTATGCCCGATGTTGAAGACGTGCAGAGACATTTTTTGTGTTTGATTCTGGCAATATTTTCAATAATTGTGCTATCAGGAATCCCTGAAGAAGCCTACTTGGTGAAACAGAAGCTTTTGTTGGGCAATTGTACTCTTTGCCGCAACAGTGGACGCCTTTGGTCGTTCAACGTTTGCGGCTAGGCAGTTGCTGCAGAAACGGATGTCTGTTTGCCAACATGTGCTGAAATCCCTGGATTACTCAGATAAGTGGATAAATACTTACTAAATGGTGTATAGCCAAATCTGGTTGAAGAAAAAAATTTTCTCTATTCTTTCAGGAGGCAAATGTGTGATCCATAGGTTCCAGTTTCATGTTGGAGTGCAGACGCTTTTGAGTCTCTATACTAACTCAGAGAATCCCTAAAAGTACTTTTTTGGATGTTGGCAGTCTTTGATTATATTAGTAGAATTTGTGTAATATATGAATTAATTATAAGAAGGATAGTGACCTATGATGTGAGTGTCTGCTTTTAACCCTATTGTGATTAGTTTCACCACATGTAGGGGTAAGGCCATCCTGAGGTCATATATGCCTTATTGAATTGTGAAATAATTATATGTTAGAAAAGTTGGTGGTAAGATTTTTGAATATTAGTAGATAAATGGTGTTTATTAAGGGTGTTAGTGTATATTGATTTAGTTAACCCTTTGGCAGTTGGTTTTATTAATGTGCAAAACTAACCCATTTGGAGAAATTGCCCCTGAAAGATACCTTTAACATTAGAAGCCCCAAAAGGCATTTTACCTAGAAACCCCAAAGTGCGTCAATTGACACATTATCGCGATGACTGCGTTTAGCATGAAATGCAGATGTGAATTAATTTGAAGTTACTTATTTGTTAAATACGTGCAGTATGTGACATCATTACATGACATCATCGTGTGTTTATTGTTTTGTAATGACGGAGTAAAACTGTAAACAGTGATTGATTTAAAACCGAAATTTACTCCTTTACACAGGTATGTACAATGTCATGACTTTCAAACATGCCCTAGAACAGGCCGACACTCCAGAACTTTTAGCATATCGCTTCCTCCCTGAAATTTTATTCATTTTTTTTCTACGATTCTATATACAGAATGCCGAGACCTCATAAGAAGACCGCAGTGCCTAGATGTGCTGGTGTAAAATCTGTTGATCTGTTGCCAGCTACGGCTACTGCTTTGATGCAGAAAACGAGAGAACCGCGTCCGCAGCGCATGACAGCAGCACAAGCACTTGCCAAGCTGCAAGATATTTTGGAAATTGATAGTGGCTCTGATTCGAATGAATCAGATTCAAACATTGACCTACATGTTACAGGTTGTGCAGGCGTACATGCTTATCCTGTTCGTTCATTAACTGACATTGACTTTGCAGTTACTTTTGAATTTGCAGTTACTTTTAAATTTAGTTAACATGTTAGTCGTTGTAAGAAAACGTGTGAAAACCACTCGATTTTCTTGGTTGCATCAATTGACGTACTTTGGGGCTTCTAGGTATAAATTCATTTTCCCGCTAGGTGGCACATCTGTCATTAATTTTCAATGCACATATTTGAACATTGACCTCGCTAACAAAGTCATGGAACATAACTGACATGGTTCTAGCAGTGGCGCTGGTATACAACTTCGAAGATGCATTTGCATCAATTGACGTACTTTGTGGCTTCTAGTCTTAAGATGAGTAATAATGGATAATTTCAATTACCCCAGTATCAACTGAGTCAATATCACATCAGGACATATTAGTGAGATAAATTTTCTAGATGAAATAAATGACTGCGTCATGGAGCAGCTGGTTCATGAACCAACATGAGGGGAAGCTATTTTAGACCTAGTCCTTAGTGGAGCACAAGATCTGGCATGATAGATAATGGTGTTGGAGCCACTTGGCAATAGTGATCATAACAGGATCACATTTGATTTATTAAACAGAGGGAGGGCAGTAAAAAAAAATATACTTCACTAGCATTTATGAGACTATGATAAAAATGAGGAAAATGGCTAAGAAAAAACTGAAAGGAGCAGTTGCAAAGGCTAAAGGTTTAAATCAAGTCTTGGAAGCCCAGATCAGATATATTCCATGCTTTAAGAAAGGTGGAAATGTCAAATGACTGCCAACATGGTTTAAAGGTGAGGTCAGAGAGGCTGTTATAAACAAAAAAAACATCTTTCAGGAAATGGAAAAAGGAGCCAAATGACAACAATGGGAAATAACATAAGCATTGGAAAGTTAGATGCAAGGCACTGATAAGGCAGGCAAAGAGAGACTTTGAAAAGAAGCTTTCCATGGAAGGAAAAACTCATAATAAAACCTTTTTCAAGTACATTCTTAGCAAAAATCCTGTGAGATTCAGTTGGACCATTAGATTACAGAGAAGTTAAAGGGTCACTAAGGGGGGGGGGACAAGGCCTGAGACGCAACCCACACTCTTTCCTGAATGGTGAAGTACAGGACTGTTCTTTCTTGTTTATCTTTTAATGCTAAATTTGAATTTACAGAGACTCATTTTGTTTTAAAATATTCCAACTTTTGCACACTTTTCAAATATTTAGGCCAATGTAATAAGCAGTATTGCAGCTTGCAAAAGTCTCAATGCATGAAAAAACCACCAAAATAAGCTGCATTTTATTTGCAAAATTGTATGCATGCTATTTGCTGATTTTTCATTCAAAATTTAACATTAGTGAACAATGCAAAAAGTATGCAAAATGGTTAATGAGCTGCATAATTATGCAAAACAGCTCAATGCCTCTGTTCACATAGCTAAATTTCACATAGAAATTGTTGCGCAATCTTTTTTTTTCAGAACTTAATTATACCTCAAGGAAATGTAGTAAAGGATTATTTTGCAATAGAGACTGCAATTTCACCAAAAATTCCAAGAAAGCCATCAAGAAGAAATTTCTGCAATATCAGCTCATTTCCATAAATCTGCTCATGGGGGGATATATAGAAAAAAAACTGAAAATGACAGCAGAAAGAGACTGTATAGCTAATTTCATAATGAATACTTTTGCACATATTCCCCAATAAACGCATGTAAAAGGCTCCTTGAAAAAATTACCTCACGCATAAACGTGCATGCAGTGGAATTAAACACCTACATGCATGCAGCATTACAGCAAATGTGTTCACAAGAAGGAGGAATCTGGCTGGAGCAAAGGCAGATTTGTGATTTACATGTGTTCTGTAGGGCATGTTTACTAAATTGCGTTAGCAGTTAATGTGTGCTTTGTGTGTGCTAACCGACTAGCGCAGGCTCAAGGTAGCAGCTAAAAGCAGCCAGTGAGGATCTAAAAGCAGCCAGCGAGGTAAAAATCCCATGTCTGCTTAGCACATGGGGGAGCAGGGAGAATTAGGGGCAGAGAATGGATGTGGCATGCACTTTGCACTTAGTGCAGGAGGAATTATTGCCTGCTAATTTTCAATATTGCAGTTAGTGGATGCATCACAATGAGTAGCGTTAAGTGCACCCGCATTAATTGCAAATGACATTACCGTGCAGTAAGAAACATTTCTATGTGGTACCTGCAGGGGACCTGCTACCCCCAATTATTAGTGCACAGCCTTTGCACATACCACATGCTAAGCTTTCCTGTTAGTATGCAATAAAAACAAAAACTCTGAGCTAGCTTAAACGTGCACAACTTCAACATAGCAACCAGTCCACCTTGCTGCTCCATATGCCTGGAACAAATTACCTGAGTCGGTGCATCGGGCTCCTTCTCTGGCCCTATTCAAGTCCAGGCTGAAGACCCACCTCTTTGAGGCTGCTTTTGGATCCCGATGCCCCTTCTTCATTACTTATGTGCATCTTACCGTTCTGTAATCCCCAGTTTTGCAATGCTTTTTTCATTTTGATTAGACTGTAAACTCTGATGAGCAGGGACTGTGTATTACATCTTTATGCACAGTGCTGCGTACACGCTATACAAATGTTTAGAAGTAGTAGTAGTAGAGGTGGTAATATCTGCCAGATGATTGCTAGCATTTTAGAAAGGCAATAGCTTAATTGATGCAAACGCGAGAGTGCTAACAATAAGCACCTATGAGGCTATGTGACCTGCTACAAAATTAGCCTCCACAGGGCTTAGCCAGTCTACACTACATCAGCGTCATATATCCTCTGACCATTTTCATAAATCTAAATGAATGTGGAGTTTCAAAAAACTTCAGGTTCAGATTTAAGTCAGGTCAAAGTTGAGTATATATGTCCAGTTTTCACAAATCCAAAAGTGGATTTGAGCCACATCCAGCCCTAATATAATATAGTAAAATGTACCTGTGATGGCCATTTGCTGAAAGCTTTTAGTTTGGAGAACTTCAGAGGAAGAGCTTGGTAAGGTGGATCAATGGACTCAGGTATCTCAATTTCCTGAAGAGAACAAAGTAGGACAGTGAGAACTCCTTTGTATCCTCCCAGAAAGACGGGAGATAATAAAATACAGTGAGTGCAAAGCTAGTAATAGCAAAGACAAGGCAAAACCACATCTCAGGCCCAGATTTAGCAATAGGCAACAAGGATGATTGACTAGAGTGCTAAATACTCAAACCAGGAAGGAGCCTGTTCCCACTAATTTCCAAGCCACTGTGCACCCTTCTTCTGCCCCTCTTCTGGTTCTCCAATATTTGAGATTTTTGGAAATCCCCCTCCCCCACCTCATTCTGTTATCTGCTATCTGGTCTTGTCTATAGATGCTAAAATCTTAACCCACCTCCGCCACATCCTCAAAACACTTAGCATTTATTTCAACTTTTGCATTCAAATTAAAATATTTCAGAATCGAAGTTTGGGAAATAAGCAAGAAAAGAGAAATACTGACACTTTATAAACATAGTTTATAGACCATCTAATGACATATCAATAATATTTCCTATTTCATTTTGTTTGGAAGAAAGGAGAGAGAGGGGAGAAGTAAGAGATGTTTAAATATCTCCATGGCATAAATTCACATGAGGAGAGCCTCTTTCATTTGAAAGTAAGCTCTGCAATGAGAGGGCATAGAGTGAAGGTAAAAGGTGATAGACTCAGGAGTAATCTGAGGAAATATATCTTTTATGGAAAGAGTGGTAGATGCATGGAATAGGCTCCTAGTGGAGGTGGTAGAAACAAGGACTATATCTGAATTCTAGAAAGCATGGGACAAGAAGGGAAAAGAAGGGGAATTGTTTAAAATTATTATCTTGAAAGCCTATGTCTTGTAGTGCTATACAAATATTCAGTGGTAGTAGTAGTAGTAGATGTATTCCATGTTTTAAGAAAGGTGGAAGGAAGGCCAAATGACTGCCAGCATTGTTTAAAGGTGAGGTCAGAGAGGTTGTAGCAAAAAAACAAAACAAAAATAAAAACAACATCTTTCAGAAAATCGAAGGAGGCCAAATGATGAAAACAGGAAATAACATAAGAACTGGCAAGTTAGATGCAAGAACTGGCTCCCTATCCATTTCCACATTCAGTTCAAACTTCTTCTACTTACCTGCCTCCTTTCTTATCTCTCCCTACACCCCTCCTCGGAAACTTCGCTCTTCTGGCAAAATGCTTCTATTGGTGCCCTTCTCTTCTATTGCTAACTCCAGACTTCACTCCTTTCACCTTGCTGCTCCTTATGCCTGTAACAAGCTACCTGAGTCTGTACATCAGGTGTCTTCTCTGACCCTTTTCAAATCCAGGCTGAAAAATCACCTCTTTGCTGCCACTTTCGGATCTTGACTCATCTGATCTCCTTTGTATTCCATTACCAGTCTCCCTAGCTGTATCCCATGCCTACAGCTACTGTGTTGTCTGTCTTGACTAGATTGTAAGCTCTGATGAGCAGGGACTGTCTTTTACATGTGTCTGTGCAGTGCTGCGCACATCTTATAATGCTATACAAATGATTAGTAGTAGTAGTAGTACAAGTGCATTCATTCTGCAGCTCCTTACTGCCTTTCCTCTCTTATCTTACTATACATCCCTCCTCGGGAACTCCCCTCCTCTGGCAGATCCCTCTTATTTGGGCCCTTCTCTGCCACTGCCAACTCCAGGCTTCATTCATTCCTCCCTCCTTGCTGCTCCATACGCCTGGAACAAACTACCTGAGTCAGTACGTCGGGCTCCTTCTCTAGCCTATTAAAATCCAGGCTAAAAACCCAACTCTTTAAGCCGCTTTTGGATCCCGATGCCCCTCATTCTCTTGTCCACTACTTATGTGTATCTTACTATACTCTAGTCCCCAGTTTTGCGATTTTTTTTGTCTTGATTAGATTGTAAGCTCTGATGAGCAGGGACTGTGTCTTACATCTATATGTATAGTGCTGCATACGCCTGATAAGTCGTAGTAATTAATAAAGCAGGCAGAGAGAATTTGAAAAGAAGCTTGTTGTGGAAGCAAAAACACAATAATAATTTTTTCAAGTACCTTAACAGCAAAAGACCTGTGAGATAGTGACCCTATCATCTAATGGTTCAACTGACTAAGGGAGCACAAGACCATAGCAGAGAGACTGACTGAATTCTTTGCTTCAGTCTTTACAGAAAAGATATAGAGAAGTTACTCATGGCAGAGATGATATTTAAAGGTGATGTATCAGAGGAATTGAAACAAATCTCAATAAACCTGGAAGAGGTAATACAGCAGTTTGATAAACTAAAGAGTAGCAAATCACCTGAACCAGAGTGGTGGAAGAACTCAAACATGAAATTGTAGACCTACTATTAGTAATTTGTAAATTATCTTTAAAGTTGCCTATAGTATCTGAAGATTGAAAAGTGGCCAGTTTTTTAAAGTGGTTCTGGGGTGATTCAGGAAACTAGAAGCTAGTGAGCCTGATATCAATGCCGAGCAAAATGGTAGAAACCATTATAAAGAACAAAATTACCGAACATAGAGTTAGCCATGGTTTAATGGGACAAAGCCAACATGGGTTTAGCCAAGGAAAATCTTGTCTCATTAATCTGCTATATTTTTTGAAGGTGCAATTAAACAGATAGTTAAAGGTGAGCCGGTTGATATAATGTATCTAGGTTTCCAGAAAGCATTTGACAAGGCTCCTCATGAAGAAATTAAAAAATCATGGGATAGGAGACAATTGTAGAATGGGAGCTGATTAAAAGATAGAAAACAAAGGGCAGAAAACACTAGAGAGCTGGGAATAGTGGACAACCCAAGCGATCTATGCTGGGCCTGCTGCTTTTTAACATATTTACAAATGACCTGTACATGGGAATAAGGAGTGAGGTGTCCAAATTTGGAGATGACACAAAATTATTCAAAGTTCTTAAATCACAAGAAAATTGTGAAAAATTGCAAAAGGACTTTGAGAAATTGTGAAACTGGGCATTCAAATAGCAGGTGAAATTTAATGTGGATAAGTGCAAAGTTATGCACTAATGGAAGAACAACTGAAACTACAGTTATACAATGCAAGGTTCCACATCAGGAATCATCACCTACAAAAAGGATCTAAGCATCGTATGTTGAAACCCTCTGTCCAGTGTGCAGCGGAGGCCAAGAAAGCAAATAGAATGCTAGGTATCATAAGGAAAGGAATGGAAAATAAAACCAAGGATATTATAATGCCTCTATATCATTCCATGGTACGACCGCACTTTGAATATTGTGTGCAGTTCTGGTTGCCTTATCTAAAAAACGATATAGCAAAATTATTAAAGGTACAGAGAAGAGCCACCAAAATGCTAAAGGAGATGGAAGGATATCCTACAAGGTAAGGCTTAAAAAGCTAGGGTACTTCAGCTTGGAAAAGAAACAGCTTAAGGTACTGTAGATATGATAGAGGCTTATAAAATAATGAGTGGAGTAGAACAGGTAAACGTAGATCGGTTGTTTACTTCTTCAAAAAGTAGAAAGATTAGAGGACATGCAATAAAGCTATAAGGTAGCACATTTAAAATGAATTGGAAAAATATTTTTTCACTCAACATATAATGAAACTCTAGAATTCGTTGCTGGAGGATGTAGTCAAAGCTGTTAGTGTAGCTGGGTTTAAAACAGTTTTGGACAAGTTCCTGAAGAAAAGTTGATAAACCATTGTTACAGTGGACTGGAGAAATCCACTCCTTACCCCCAGGATCAGCAGCATGGAATCTGTGTACCTTTTGGGAATCTGACAAGTACTTGTGACCTGGATTGGAAACAGGAAACTAGGCTTGATGCACTCTTGGTCTGACCCAGTATAGCATATCTTGTGTTGTAAAAAATTGTAGTTGACATGGGTAGACAGACCGGATAGGCTGTATGGTCTTTATTTGCTGTCATTTTTCTATATTTCTGTTTTCAAAATGAAATGAAAGCAAAATAAATTTTCAATCGTTTCTTATTTTGCTTCATTTCACTAAAAGAGTAATTTTATGCCAGTTTTATAAAGTCAAGAACTCATATCCTTCACCTTTTATAATAGTGGCATAAGTTACAGAGAATGCACCTTAAGTAAAGGTGCAATGACTTGCATCAGCCCTAGAGCTGATGTGAATTACCACTCCATCCTCTGGTAAATTATAGTATTTTATTATCAATGCACGTACTTATACACTCCACTTACACTCTGTCCAAACTACACCCATGTTCCTACACAGTGGAAACTGGTGCCATGGAAACAACATGCGTAGTCTTACACTGGTTGGTATTTTATAAGAGGCCATTTAAGTGAACCCTTAAGCACATAAATGACTAAAATACCAATATTAAGTGCACTGTTGATGCCTAATAATAGGAAATAATTTTACAAGGAAGTGCCTAACTGTGCAGTTAAAGTTTTTTTGAAAAAAAAGCTTAATCTGGGCTCATCCACCTTTCTCCAATCCGTATATTTTCCCCAAGCTTCAGGGTTTAAATAGGGTAGAAATTAACCCCCTTCATTCCTGTCTTGCGAGTGCCATAATGCCAACAGCTGGTAGGAGTATGAATGTACTCCACAATGGTACCAGAGTCACGTTGCCCAGCCAGACTTATTGTGACCTTAGGGATGGAAGGATATGTGCAGGCTTAGGAGGACGTTTTTGAAACTTTGATGGTGGGTGGGACGGGAAGGCTTCCTTCCACACATGATACCATTTAACAGTGGACGTTCCTTTGGTATGCACGGGACTGAGGAAGTCTGTAAAAGAACAGCCAGTGGGTTAGATGGATGTTGATGTATGAGAGATCAGAGGCTTATTATTTAAGTCACACCTTTCCAGTAGTAGTTCAAGACAACTGATAGTCAGGATTTCCCTGTACCCAGCAGACTTACAGTAGGATTCGAACCCTGGTCTTTCTAGATACTAGGTGGCTGCTGCCCTAACCACTGGGCTACTCCTCCATTCCTATGCAGATGTCCCTACAGACATCCACATCAGACACAGCCACGTTTGTGAAATCACATCTGCATGTGGACATGTCTGTCTTTTTTTCCAGATGTTCTGGCTTCACAGGCTTTTTAAAATGTGCCTTTATGTGCATATGCGTATGGGGCTCACAGGAGTGCACGCATATTTGCTGGCACGTGCAGTGGGTGCATTCATTTTGCAAATATAAATGTACAAAAGGAGCAACATTAATTCAGCAGCTTCCACGTAATACTGGCAGCACTTGTACATGGAAATGGTGATTTTGCAAATTCCATGCCAACACTTATGTGTGCACTGGGGCCTCTTCACAAAGTGTCACCAATTAACTAGTGAAGCCACAAATGTTTTTTTGTTAATTTGAAAGTTGAAAGAAAAAAAGAAGGGGATTAAGGAGAATTACTCCCTTAATCCTTTGTATAAGGCTCTAAAATAAGCATAGTTTTAAAAATCTGTGCGTGCTTCCGAGCTGGTACAAAACCTGGTAATGAAACTTGGTAACCCCAATGTCAGTATACCCAAGCTAATTTGAGTGATTTAATACTCTGGGGAAGGTCAAATTGGATAAGATGGAAAAGAAACATTTGACATTGAATTTATCCAGTTCTGGTTAAAGATTCCAGGTCATCATAAAGGAAAATGACAGTGCAGGACCACTCTAACAATCCCTGTCCTTGATGGGCTATTCTACCAGAAAAGGGTTGACTGACAGATGACAGAGGGCAGAGGTAAATGGAAAAAAAGTGAAACTAGAGTGCCTGAGGGATCAATCCTGGGATCACTACTATATCAGTATCTTTGTGGGTGATATTGCTGAAGGGTCAAGAGGAAAAGTTGTCTTTTGCAGATGACACAAAGATTTTCAGCTAAGTGGATACCTCATAAGAAAGACAACATGAGAAAAGATCTACAAAAATTTTAAAAAAAATGGTCTAATGCTTGACAGATGCACTTAGGATGCAGAAATCCAAAGAAGCAATAAGTGATAGGGGGCGAGAGGCTGGTGTGTGCACATCAGGAGAGGGACCTTGGAGTGAGAGTGTCTGAGGTTCTCAAGTAGGTCAAATAATGAGATAAGGCAGCAACTAAAGCCAGAAGATGCAATGCTGGATACAAAGAAGGTGTCCAGGACCCTGTACAAGCCGTTGGTGAGGCCTCACCTGGTGTATTGTGTTCAATTTTGGAGACCATACATTGCAAAGGATATAAGAACATAAGATATGCCATACTGGGTCAGACCAAGGTCCATCAAGCCCAATATTCTGTTTCCAACAGTGACCAATCTAGGTCATACGTACCTAGCAGTTTCCCCAAGGGACACAGGTTCCACAATGCTTGTATTGGTTCAAGCATTGATATCCTGGGTCCCTTCTTAATAATGGTTTATGGACCTTTCCTCCAGGAACTTGTCCAAACCTTTTTTAAACCCAGCTACACTAACAGCCTTTACTACATCCTCCGGTAACAAATTCCAGAGTGAAAAAATATTTTCTTTTATTAGTCTTAAATAGTTTACCCTGTAGCTTCATTGCATGTCCCCTAGTCTTTCTATATTCTGATAAGGTAAACAATCGATCTACGTTTACCCGTTCCACTCCGTTCATTAATTTATAGACTTCTATCATATCTCCCCTCAGCCGTCTCTTTTCCAGGTTAAAGAGCCCTAACCTTTTTAGCCTTTCTTCATAGGAGTATCCTTCCATCCCCTTTACCATTTTGGTGGCTCTTCTCTGAACCTTTTCTAAAAGACTTGAAACGGTTCAGAGGAAGGTGAACAAAATAATATGGGCCTGCACCAGAAGACATATGAGAAGAGACATGAAGACCTAAATATATACTACTCCTCACTACCGGAGCCGGCCGATCAGCCTGCAGAACCAACTGTTCAACTGCCACCGCAGGAGCGCACCCACGCCTTGCGGGCCTCGCCAGAAGGCCCTTTGGCATGGCCCTTAGGCGTGGGCCCTGGCGAGAAAATGAAGAATAATAAAGTTGATACAGTTGCTCTAAGACCTGGACTCACTAATAATATGTTCTTTGGTTGTAAAACATCTACCTCTGTATGGAACATCCTTTTCAATGCTGTGTCTTCTGATCTAGGAAACAGCTGCTCTATGATGGTCTCTGCTTGCCGGTATACCTATTTTGGATGTAATGTAATGTATGTACTGTTTTTTCCCTGTCTTATGTACTCCCATTTCCAACTGCTTTGATGTAATGAAAAAGTGGTGCATGTCTCCCCTGCCTTTGTATAACCTTGTAATGTATTGTAACCGCTTTGATTGAAGGAAAAGGCGGTATAAAAAAACATGTTAAATAAATAAATATACAACCTAGAGAAGAGGAGGAACAGGGGAAATAAGATACAGATTATTAATGAGCAAACAAAACTTTTTCAAAGACAGGAAAGCTGTAGAAATAGTGAACATGAAATGAAGCTGCAAGAGGTTAAACTCAAAAGCAACATCTTTTGGTGGTGGATACCTACAATTCCCTCCTGATGGAGAAGGTGGGGGGCAAAAACAGTGACAGAATTCAAAAAGGCACCAGATCCCTATATAGCAAGAGGATGGCATCAAAGCAAACTTAAACAAAGGGGGCTAACCTGCACAGAGCGGTGGGCACAACCCTAAACAAAAGGCACAGAAGGGGGTAACTTGCGTGGAGTAGCAGCTACACGATATTCAGTTGCTGACTGGTTATCCCTCGGGGGTGAAGGTTAGGCACAGGAAGGGCTGTCCTAATTTTCACCACTGAAGCTACCCAGACATCGGCTGAATATCGTCACCACTGCCCAGTTAGCAGCAAACCAGGATGTTCAATGCTCGTGGCCAGATATGGCTTTGGCATTGAATATCTGAGCTTAGCATTCAGCGGCGGCAGCTAGCTACTGTAATCGCGCTAGCCGCCATTGCTGAATATCGGGTCCAGGGGCGGCCCAAGGGGGGTGCGGGGCCATGTGCAGAGACTCGGTGCGGGACCTCATTTGCATGTGGCCTCATTTGCATAAATATTTGCATAATGTTACCATACACTAACTTTTAGTAAACATGTCTCTTAATGAGTGTATGGATAAAGAAAGACTAAAAGATTTCTACATTACTATAATCCAGTGCCAACTGCCAGGCACATTAGGAACTACTACAAACGCTGCCCATTTAGAACCCATCACTAAAAATAATCCCACACTCAGAGATGTATATATATCCACCCAAAAATCTCCAAAAGAATCCCCAGTGAAACTCTAATAATACTACTTCTTTTTGTCGGATCACATCGAGGGAAGCTAAGAATGGTATCAAAACCCCACCAGACAGATGTAATCCATTTTATTCATAGAACAGTTCTTTGATAAATGATCCATTTAAAAACACCAACTTATCTTGAATTGGTTTAGAAGAGAAGCCCAACTCGATCCTTGTGTCAAACATCCAAAGTCCTGAGACACGACGTGCACGTTTCGGGACGAACAAGTCCCTGTATCAAGTGCTCCAACGTAGGTCAAACAGGCGTTATTCTTCTTATGAATTACATCTGCCTGGCGGAGTTTTGATACCATTCGTAGCCTCCCTCGATGTGATCCGACAAAAAGAAGTATCATTATTAGAGTTTCACTGGGGATTCTTTTGGGCATTTAGAACCCATAGCAAACCCGCTGTATCCTAACAGCACTACCAGGACTCACAAAGCACCAGACCCTACCTATCAAAAGGCAACACTGCAAATATTAAACCAATACATTTCAGAGAATAACAATACATGACCTACTGGGGAAAGAGAACAAGTGGCAATGTCAAATAGGAATTACATAAACAGAATACCTCAGCTCAGTTACACATGCAGAACATAGACCATCACCAAACAAGGAATCACAATTTAGAAACAGGAAGACAATAATTAAACTGGGAACCCCAAAAGCCAAACTTGGAATGTACAACACCACTGTAGAAATAAAACTATAAATTAATTTCCTCTTGTACTAAACAAAGCGCAGATGTTAATGATGCACATTTCCCAGAGCTGATATATTCCAGTTAATAAATTCAAAATAAAGAGATATCTTTCTACCTTTTGTGCATTTTTTTTTCAGTTGCAATTGCTCCAGTCACTTTCTTCTGGTTTCTTTGTGTCTTCTGCTAACTCTCCATCGTCTGCTGTCCATTGGACCTTTCTTATCTCTTCTAGGTTTTCTTTCCATTCTCTCTCTCTACATCTGCTTTAACATACTAATCTTTCTCCTTCTGCTCTTTCCTCATTCCTATTTCATCCACTCAAATTATACCCCTCCATCCTCAATCCCCACTTACTCTCCCAATACCCGGCCAATTGTAGATTTTTCATCCCTCCCACACAAAATATTTTCTCCTCTCCATTTCACTCTCCCAGCCCCATCCCATTCTAATCCTCCCCCAACATCAGCTCCCTTCTAGTTTCAGCCTCACCCAGCATCCGCTCCCTTCTAGTCCCTGCATCAGCCCATTACCAGTCCTAGCCCCCCATCAACCCATTTCCAGTCCTAGCTCCCCCATCCATTTCCAGTCCTATCCGAGTCCCTCCATCAGCTCATTTCCAATCCCAGCCCCCATCAGCCCATTTCTAGTCCTTTCCTAGCCCCACCATCAGCCCATGTCAAATCCTAGCTCCCCTCCACTCAGTCCAATTCCAATCCAAGCCCACCATGAGCCTACTTCCAGTTCTAGCCCCTCCATGAGTCAATTTCAATCCAAGCCCCCACCACAGCCCATTTCCAATATTAGCTCCCCCCAACAGCCCATTTCCAGTCCTATCCCAGCTGCTCCATCAGCCCATTTCCTGTCCTAGCTCCCCCCCCCACTCAGCCCATTTCCATTCCAAGCCCCTCTCCCCATCAGCTATTTACAGTTCAAGCCTCCCCTTCCACTCAGCCCATTTCCAGTCCTAGCAACCCCCCATCACATTACCAGTCCTAGCCGCCCATCAACCCACTTCCAGTCCTAACCCCCATCACCCCATTTTCAGTTTAAGCCCCCCCCCCATAGCCCATTACCAGTCCTAACCCCATCAGCCCACCTCCAGTCCTAACCCCTCCATCAGCCCATTTCCAGTCCTAGCCCCCCATAGCCCATTACCAGTTCTAACCCCCCCATCAGCCCACAGCCCATTACCAGTCCTAAACCCCCCCCCTCGGCCCAGGGAAAATTTTAAAAAAAAAAAAAAAAGCTGGCTGCTGCCACCACGGCAGTATCGAGTGTCCCGTGGCGACCCCCCCCCCCCTGCCCGGCTGAGCCTCTCCGCGATGGCTTTCAGATCCGCAAAGGGAGAGCATCTCCCTCACGGCTCTGTTAAGCCTGCAGGAGCTGATGGGAAATTTCAGAGCCATCTGCCTCTGCAGGCTTAACAGAGCCGAATTTCCCATCAGCCCCTGCGGGCTTAACAGAGCCGCGAGGGAGATGCTCTCCCTTCGCGGATCTGAAAGCCGTCGCGGAGAGGCTCAGCCGGACAGGGGGGGCCCCGCAGGACACTCGATTCTGCCGCTGCCATGGCAGCAGCGGCAGCAGCCAGCTTTTTTTTTTAAATTTAATTTATTTTTAAAGCGGAATGTTCTTTGCGCGGGGCCCCCTGAAACGCGGGGCCCTGTGCAAAAAAACATTTTCGCTCAATTGACGGGCCAGCCCTGATCGGGTCCACAGTATTTATTTTATTTATTTATTTCAAAGCTTTTATATACCGCTCCTTCCTGAGATCAGGGGCAGTTTACAAAGAACTCAACAGTATACATTAAACATTGGGGGTTACATCAAACTAGGGCGAGGAGTAATATATGGGGAGCATTATTTACAATTAACTACATACAAGAAGAATTATATACAAGTTAAACCGATCCTGTTTTGTTAAGAGGTTCATAGAGTAGGGAGGAGGGGGGGATGAGTTAGTTGAATGGAATATTGAGGTGGTTACCAAGCAACCAGCGTCCGGTGACACTGCCAAGAAAACCCAGGAGCTTCTGGGTCGCCAGGAGTCAGGGCTGACTCGAAGGCACACATTGCATTGCATGCAGTGCGATTGTGGTTGTCATTGCCAGAATGTTCTATGAAAAGGTGAGTCTTGATGTGTTTTCTAAATGTTTGGAGGTCTTTAATGGAACTTAGTGTGTCAGGGAGGGCGTTCCACAGTGTGGTGGCTATGTGCGAGAAGGCTCTGTTACTAGTGGTTTGCTTGGCTTTACACCTTTATTTACTTTTTCTATTGAGAGCAGTCTAAGGCACCAGTTGGAATGTGGAGGACTTGCAACTCTAGTTTATTTCTCTTTAAATGGCCCTTTCTTTGAGATGATCCAAAGAAAGGCAACCAGTATGTTCCACAGGGGAAAAAAGGTCCTTAAATAAGGTGCATGTTCTGTTTTATTTGCAATATTTTGAAGTTTGCAAAAAGTACTAATGCCTACCCTATCCAAACTACTGGAGAGCCCTTTGGACAAGCCATTCCCAGGAGCATGTGCGCTAATGGTTAGTGAAGGGTTCAAGGAGCACTAAGCACGGTATTCTGATAGCATGGAGCAGTGCTGTAAAAGTCCTGCACTAAACGTCAGCATGGGAATGGACAGCAATGGGTCAGGTTAGAGGCAGTGTAGGCATTGATAGCATATCACTGTGTGCATGGCCATCCTTGGTGCCAGTAACCATGATGACTGCTATTAGCACTAATGTACTGACCGCCTCCTCAATGGCCGGTGCTAAGTGCGCCAACACTAGATGTACTGGTCCATTAGCACAGTCAGGGGAACATTGCAGGCACATCCCCAAAAATTAGCACAGGTCTACGCCACCTCCCATGTTAATTTTGAGGGCTTACCATGTGCTAACTTAGCGCATTTTAGTAAATATGCCATATAAGTTTTACAACTTTCTTTTACTCCAAGAAAATGACCAAAGCAAGGGCTTCAGAACTTACTAGAATCTGTGTCATTAGTGTGTGCTGGGTTGTTAATGCACCTTTAAATCAATTTAGCTTGTGTTAAATTTTTATGTGCACTAATCGACTTAGCATGCCTCAGCTTGTCAGTGTGCATTAAATGAACTTAGCTCACACTAAAAATTCCTTAATAAAACAAATGTGTGAAATTAAGTGAAACACACCCAAAATTGGGTAAAATTTGTGAAAAAAATGAAAACTTGAATTTTTCTTGCCCGTGTACATCTCTAGAATTAACACAGGTTTTGTAACTAACGAGTTAAACACCTTTGCCCATCATTATAATGCAATTCAAGGGGAGGAGTGCACTTAACGAAATTAATATAGTGGGTGTGTGTATTGGCTTCTTTCTTTTCCACCCTTTTCCTGAGGTTTTCTGAGGTTCAGGGGTGGGCACCACGGCTAAGAGGTTTGCTGTTGAGCTTGAATAGTGGGATTATTTTACAAGAGTTCAGCCAAGGAAGACCACTTGGAAGAGAGGATAAGCTAAGGAAGCTAAGGGTTGGTAAGACCACACACTAGAAGAGAAGCTACAGAGGATGCTGGAACTTCAGGTGCTCGAGTAAATCTGACTGGAAAAGGATTTTGGGTCCACCTACCTATAGAAGAGCTGGAGTCCCCAAACAGTGGCATGTTTGTGTTTATCCTTTACCCTTAGATTTATGATTTGAGCTGTACAAAGAGAATCCCTGATTTACTCCCCTTTGCAGTGATAGATTTATTGAGATTATAAGGCTGCATCAATGAAATTCTTTTCTGTCTGAATAGCCAAGCCAGACTGAGCTTTCATCCTTCAGATTTCTAATTTTGGCTTTACTTATCAGGTCTTGATCTGATGATTTCCGCAAAGTTAGAACCCTGGTAGAGTGATTTCTCCCTCCCCCATCCAGCAGCAGGGCATGGGTGTACAGTATGGATATCTCCAGGAGGAAGAGGTTCACCAGGATAAGACACGATCTCAAGCAGGCTACTTTCTGATTGAGAAATGACAACATGAAAGCTTTATGAACCAATCCGTGTGCTCTGGGGGATCTTCAGGTATGCTGGGAAAGGTTGAGTGCCTGCTCGGGGAAGACCGCTGTGGGTCACAGCCATTGCTGTCAACATCACTTTCTTTCTCTCATCTTCCCTCATCACCTGCACTAAAACCTCCTGCTAGGAGGGGAGAAAGTGAGGAGCACTCCTTACCTGCTGCCACCTCCTCTGCTGACTTTCCTTCTGAAGTTGGAACCGTGTGGGGCTGATGGATAGCGCCAGAATGTAGGGCCCTGCAAAGTTCTAACTTAAGAAGGAAGCAGGAGAAAGCAGTGACTGGTGAGAAGCTCCTGCTCAGCCAAGACTCTATCAGTCTAGACAGAAGGCTGAAGGGAGGACAATGGGGCGGGGAGCAAGGAAGGAAGGAAGATGCCAGAGGATGTGAGTGAAGTTAAGGTTGCAGGGGAGATGTAGCAATAAAGGGATGAGGGACAGGGAAGGGTGATGATGTCAGGATTTAGGCATAGGTAACATTGGCCTAGAGCACCAAATTTTGAAGGCAGAAAAAACCCAGGGCAAAGAGCAACCTGCTCCTACTCCCCTTACAGCTATCTGCATACCCTCTTCCCCTTTTTGGGGGGTCTTACCTGAGGATGCCAAATACTAAATCTGGCCCTGGGTAAGGACAAAAAGGATAAGGAAGGTGATGTTGTGTCATGGCAAAATGAATCTTGAATGGGGTATGTCTCAAAATAAAGACTGTGTCACTCTAGAATCAATCACTGGATTCACCAAGACTGAGATCTTTCTTGCAAAGAGGTTCCTCCCACTGAGGAGCTGTATAAGGAGTAGGGAAAGATTATGGGGACTAGTTACTAAGCATATTAAATCATGGATTTATTGCCACTTAGTTTACCGTGGGGGTCAGTACCACAGGTTAGCGACTTCCATGGTAAAGGAATAATGCAGTTTGCAATGATCACAATAAGCTGCATTATTCCAGGGGAAAAATAACGTCAGCTCCCAGCCCAATGCTCCCAGCTGCCATTGAAAAAGGGCAACGCTGTAAGCACGCATGCTGTCTGTGGATCCCCACCCTCTCACACCATCATGGAAACAGGGAGCTCCCCCAAGTAACCCTCCACATACACAAACTCATCACTAGGCGCCATTTTGGACCTTGCACTAGCCCAGACAGAAGGAAGTAGGGGTCACTCCCATCCATGCCCACTAGACCATCTGGCTTGCTTAAGGTAGGCCCAGAAAGGCCTAAAATGGATGGAATGGGAAGGGGGGTCAGATCAGGGTCTAAGGTTAAGAGGTCTTAAGGGGGGAGGGACTGATTAGATCTGTGGGAGGTTGGGGACATATACATGGAGTGGGGGGTGCATGTATTTGCATGGTTTACAATTAGAGCACTGGCTTGGGAACCAAAAGATCAGGGTTCAATTCCCAGTAGCACTTCTTGTGGCCTTGAGCAAGTCACTTAACCCTCCAAATGCCTCAGAAGAATCCAAGTTATCAATGTCCCTGTTTAATGTACATTACCAAGTTTAAGTTGCAATGTAAACCGCTAAATGTTAAAGCGGACATAAAAAAAAACATTACAGAAATTTAACATACATTGAGGGCCAAATAACTTGCATTATTGCTATAATGCACTTTTGTAGCTACCCCCACATGTGTCACTAATAGTCATGTGGGGTGTTGGGTTTATTATCCAGAAAGGCCGTGGGGACATAGGATGCCAGATGTTTGGTCAACGGTCACACTAGTGGAGTGGAAGAGTGGCCTAGTGGTTGGGGCAAGGTACTTCAGGCTGGAAGGTCGGGGGTTCAAATCCCACTAGAGGACAGCAACCTTGGGCCGGAAGGACTGGGGTTTCTAGTCCCACAGGTGCTCCTTGTGGTCTTGGGCAAGCCACTTAACTATTTTACAGGGAACATGGGCTATGGAGGGTTATCTCCAAGTTATAATGCCCTGTTCAATGTAATCCGCACTGATGCAGAATAGCGCGGTATATAAGAGAATGTAAATAAATAAATAAAACACTAGTATTGGTAGTTACTGGCTTATTACAAAGCTTTGCAGTTAATCATGACAAAGTCTGGAACTAAAAAGGAGATTGTGGCTGCTTAACCATTAAGAAGGATGAAAACTGATGGAGAAAGACAACAGAACTGCCTTGCAGGAGGAGTGATGTCCTAGGTGGTGGCAGTCTTTGGCTGGCAAGTGGAATATATCCTTGGCAGTGTGGGAGGAATAACTGACCACAGGGGCCCTTAGTCTTTTTTTTGCAATTCTGTACTCTGCGACTTTGTTCCTGTGTATTTTTGAAATACTACACAGGACATGAGAGTAAAGCTATCTTTTCCTCGGATAAAAGCAAACTCTTGCACGGTCCTCAACAATGTGAATTGCCACACAATCTAAATATTCAGTAATAAACACAGGCCTCTGGAGACTCATCTAATTTAATTTTGAACACCAACTTACTAGGAAGTGAACCCAATCTACCAAATATTTAACAAGGACAACAAGCAAAAGTATGATGTTTCTTTTGAGAGTAACCATATAAGTAGAGACATAAACTAGTTGTCTGTTCTTAGGAAAATTTCTGTTCGGTGGTGTCATTTCACCAGGTCATCTATTTCTATTTAAAGTCCATCCTGTTTGTTACAGTTGAGCAAGAAAACAGTGCTGAATTTTGATCTCATCCTTGTGGTTGAGTAATTACTTATAAAATGATTCGATTATCTCCTGAATTTATCCTGATTCTTTCAACTCATTTTGCTCATTAATCTTTCATTTGTATATCTTAAGGGTGCCTCTCCGCTGATGAGCATAAACCCTTCCTAATGAATAGATGAATCCATTAACATCTAATTCCTTGGTGGATCTGTTTCAGTTTTGTTAACTGACAATTTTCCTGCCGGCTTTGAAAGTGTGGAGGAAAGTTCTAGATTTGCTTTGGATCATGATAAAAGTGCAGTTAGAACTGGGAAATCATATATGGACCAAAATCCTCCTTAATGATGTGGTTCCAGAAAATCCTTCTCATAAGACCTGTCACACTCCAGCACATGCAAAATCCTGGATTGGGCCAGCACAGTACTCAAAGAAACACATATTGTATGTCTTGGGTAACAGGAGCAGATAAAGTCAGCTTCCATTAAAGAAGCACAGGGTGAAGACATGAGAAAACACAAGAAGTACTATATCAGCCTGACGTAAAAATAAAAACTAATTCTTAGAATTAGAATGTCAAAGAAGCTGAGAGAAGAAACTAGCTTTATTGAGCTAACTCTTGTTTTCAGATACCAACTTTTGGATTTTCTGTGTCCCTCAGGACACAACCAAGGAAGGAACCTTAGTCATCCTATTAACTGCATAAAGGTATTACTTCTACCAAAGAACATACTAAAACTGGAATATTCTCTCTTATCAACCACAACTGTCCTTGTTATACATGGAAAATTTTACTCCACTAACCCAAAATACGCTGTATCAGAAGTTACAAAGGTGCTGCTGTTTTAGTTATTATTCACATTTCATATCCCACTTTCCAAATCCTTTACATCAGAGCAGTTAGGGTTAGGGATATGATGAGGGAAGATTTAATTTGAATTAAGCAGGTTAGTCATAGCTTACAATTCTACTGTAGAAACTCATGGATAGTTCATCTGTATTGCTGATTCACATGCAAGCAAACACTGAGATCTGAGTATGCGTGTGCTGCATTTCAATGTGTTTGCAGTGTCGTGGTTGAATCACCCTCAGTACAGATGGCAATGTGTCTAGAAAACAGCGGAAGGCAGTGCAATGCACATTTAAAACAGAAATTAAAGGCTATGGAAAAGCTGTGTGGTGTGTGCACTGCAATAGCTTGTGTGAAATTGCATGGATTAAACAAATTATTTTTGGTTTTGGGTGACTGATAACTGAAGGCGCAGCAAATATTACATTCATATTTCTATCAAAAGGATTCTTCTAGCACTACAGGAGTTTAGTGAAACTTCCAGCACCAATAAGCCCATCTTCACCAGGCGCATTGGGAACTGTGCAATGGCTAAGAAGCTTGAGGATAAGCCAATCCACCTAGTGAAACTCAAAAAATTCCTAAAATTCAATGAATGCATGCATGATATTTATTTATTTTATTTATTTAACTATTTCTTTTATACCGCCCCTTCCAGAGATCAAGGGCGGTTTACATATAACAGGTCAACAGTCTTGTACACATTTGTATACATTTTTTTACATAGAACAATAGAAACTAACTATTTACATTGAACAATAAAATTTAACTTAGTGGGTATTAAAGCAGAACAAAACATCAAACTTTTTTACAAATGTATATTTACAGTGTGTGGTGTGTAGTGCGGGTATTTGTGTAGGTGCTGGAATTTAGTTCCTTTTATGTCTTCTTTGGGGCGTGTGTGAGGGTGGGCAGGCATGCGGTTATGGTGTTGGGATTAAGGGAGTTTGTGTAATTGTTTCCACGTTTGTAGTGGGGCTGGCTTTGGGGGAGTAGGGGATTTCAAAATGTTCAGTGAACAGGTAAGTCTTTAATTCTTTTCTGAATTGGATGAGGTCTTTTATGGTGCGAAGTTCAATAGGGAGGTCGTTCCAGAGTGTAGGAGCAGTGAATGAGAATGCTCTGGAGCTAGTGGTTTTCTTAGTCTTCCGGATGGCTTTTGGTATGATAAGGGAGTGGGCTGTGTTTTGTCTGTGGGCCCTTGTCGATGTTGGAGAGTGCAGTAATGTGGATAGGTGTGAGGGGGTTATGTCATTTATGAGTTTATAGGTTGTTAGGATAATTTTATATTTAATTCGACTGTTTATAGGGAGCCAGTGGAGTTCTAGCAGTATTGGGGTTACGTGATCTGTTAAGCGAGCTTTAGCAATTACTTTTGCACAGATGTTTTGAGCTCTTTGTAGGAGGTATGTGCTTTTTTGAGGGAGGCCTATAAGGAGACTATTGCAATAGTCGAAATGAGGGGTGATCAGGGTTCTTACTACAGATCTAAAGTCTTGTGTTTCGAGGAGTGGTCTTAGGTGTTGAATAGTTTTGAGTTTGTAGAAAATAGTTTTTACTTTTTGTTTTATGTGTGGTATCATGGTGAGAGTGTGGTCTATTATTACTCCTAAGCATTTTACCTGTTTTTTAACAGGTATGGAGGTTTTGTTGATTGTGATTGTTTCTGGGTAAGTGTTTTCAGTCATAGATGACCTCGTTACAATCATTGCCTCAGTTTTTTTGAGGTTGATGCTGAGGTGGTTAGATTCCATCCAGGAGGAGGTCTCTGCCATGCATTTGGATAGTGAGTCATATGTAGGGTTTTTAATGGTTATGGGGATAGCTAGCATGATGTCATCGGCATAAATAAAATGGTTAATCTTGTGTTTTTTAAATATGTTTGTTATCGGTTGGAGGTACAGGTTAAATAGGAGGGCTGAAAGGGCCGATCCTTGGGGTATTCCCTGTCCTTGTGGGAATGTTTCTGATGCTTGTTGGTCAATTTGGACTCGTATTAATCTATGTGAGATGTAGGATTTGAACCAGTTAAGGACCGTCCCGCCTATTCCTAGGTTCTCTAATCTGTTGATCAGTGTCGGGTGATTGATGTTATCGAAGGCGGCTGAGATATCTATAAATAGGAGTAAGAAGCCATGGTGTTTGCCATCTGTGCCCCTGATGAGAAAGTCCATTAGTGTGATTAGGAGGGTTTCTACTCCGTGGGATGGGCGGAAGCCAAATTGGTGTGAGTCAAGTGGTTTGTGCTCATCAATGTGTTCTTGTAACTGAATTTGGATTGTTTTCTCTATTATTTTGGCAATGAATGGAATGCTGGCTATGGGTCTGTATGAGTTCGGGTCTTTTGAGTCAAGCTTATTATTCTTTATTATTGGTCGGAGTGTTGTGAGTTTTAGGGCATCGGGCATGATGCCTTGTGAAAGGGATTGGTTAACTATATCTTGTATGTTTACCGCCAGTTCATTTTTTGCACACTTAATCCATGATACAGGGCATGGGTCGAGTGGGGAGGTGGTGGTGTTTATCATTGTTATAATTTTGAGGAGTTGCTTTTGTTCTACCAAGTGGAAATTTGTCCATATGTGAGTGGTTGTTGTGTTTGATAATAATGGAGTCGGGGTAGTGGTCTTGTTTTTTAGTTTTTCTGCAAAATGTTCTGCTAGTGATTGTATATTCATTGCTTGTTGTTTAGGTTCGGTGTTATTAGTTTTGATTAGTGTTCTTACTATCGCGAATAACTCCCTAGGGCGGTTGATGGATGAGTTTATTACTTTGGAGTGGTAGTCTCTTTTTGATTTGTTGATTGTGTTTTGATGTCTAATCTGAAAAAAAAATTTGATGTCTAATCTGAAAAAAAAATTTGGCTGACCTTTTTCATATGAAACCTAGCATACAGGCCAGATCTCTACTCCTCATGGTCCATTTTAATTTATATCTGCCCGTTAAAATTCCACCCACTGGGTCGTCATTTCTTTGTGCCCATCATACTCCTAATCTTTTTACCATACTGCATTTGACTTCAACTATATTGACACAATGTCATGGTTCAAACTTCTTTCATATCATAAGTCCTGCATCAGGGTATAGTCTTAATTGTACTTATCTAACTGGAGACATTTTTTCTCTCTATTCAACTCGTGCACACTCCCTTCAGCTTGGACTGCCACCAGCTTAATCTTCAAAATGGCCACGTCATTCTTTTAAAGGTTTGAGTGACAGATCTCCATCGACAACATTTAAAGGCATATCCACCTTAATTATTTCAATGTTATAATGCACCCAACACATGCACTTTTCAATTCAGATTAAAGAATACCACTCCACTTCTGCATTAAACCCATGGGGCTGTACAGCATTCAAAGAATAAATCCCAAACTGTTCTCTGCAATTCAGCTTTGCGTCCCTGTCTCCTGTTCTCCAATAAGGGGGAATTACTTCTATGATCTTCCGGCACAGTTGTTCAAAAGTATGTCCCATCTGCAGGCTATGCTGCACCACTGGTGCTGATTTAGTCTTCATATTCAATGTTGACTTATGTTCCTGCAATCTAACTTTCAGAGCTCTCTTTGTGCATCCAATGTATATCTTCTGACATGGACAATCACACAAACATCATAAGTTGTGGTACAGGTGGAGCGCACCCTATTCTCAATCACATGATTATTTGAGAAACAAACCCATTGTTCACCCTCAATAGTCTGGAGGCAGAATTCACAGGCTCCATAGCCATAATGGCCACATGTGCCTCCAATTGCATCTATTTTTTCCTCTTACATGCAATTATCAGATGCTGAAGAAAACATTCATGAGAGATCAAAATTAGCCAATGTTTTTGCAAAATAGACACTATATGATGTGCTCAGGTTGAGTGTAGTAAAACAGACACCAATTGATCCATTGGTGTTTCCTCTTTATATGTTAATAAAAGATCCTATTGTGCATAAAGTGCTCTATTAAATGACTTCTTAACACAAGGTTAGGATATCCTCTCACTACGTAGTTATTCATTAACTCATACGACGGTGCAGAATTGTCTGCATATGAGACATACTTTGAATCAATATGCTGGAGGATCACAGAAGTAATGCCCCTGTATTGGAGAGGAGGAGACAGAGGCACGAAGTTGAATTACAGAGAATAGTTTTGGATGTAGTCTTTGAATAACTCTGAGAAGATCAAGGAAAGGTGGATCAACAGTCCTTTCAACCTGTACCTTATGATCGGGAACCATTAGTGATCACAAAAGTCAAAGCGGCATTGAAAGCATTATCAAAGAAAAGCCCCAGGTATTGATGGCATTCCCATTAACGTATTACAGCAATCAGATGCAGCCGTTCCAATACTTACAAGGCTCTGCTAGGAAATCCAGAAAACAACATTATGGCCAACTGACTGTAAAAGATCTGTATTCATACCAATACTGTAGAAATGTAATCTGAGTGACTGTGGAGATTATCACACAATCACTCTGATGTCACATACCAGCAAGATTCTGCTCAAGATCATTCAATCGAGACTACAACCATACCTGGAATGAGAACTGTCTGAAGTGCAAGCAGGGTTCAAGAAAGGCGAGGAACAAGAGACATCATTGCAAATGTTAGATGGATCCTTGAAAAGACAAAATAATACCAAAAGGATATCTATATGTGTTTTACTGACTACAGCAAGGTCTTTTAATCGATTGTGTAAATCATGAAAAACTCTGGGCCAAATTAAGAAACATGGCTATACCAGAACTTCTGAGAGTTCTCATGTACAACCTTCATATTGATCAAGCAGTAAGTTCTACCAAAAAAAGAAGAAAACAAAATGATTTCAGATCAACAAAGGTGTACGACAAGGCTGCATACTTTCCCCATATCTGTTTGATTTATATGCAGAACAAATCATCAAAGAAGCAAGACAGTATGAAGACAACCGAGGTGTGAAGATTGCTGAAAGACTCATCAATAACCTTCACTATGTGGATGATACCACATTACTGGCTGAAAGTGAAGACGATCTGACACATCTGCTTATCAAGATCAAGGAACATAGTCTTAAAATAGGCTTGCACCTGACTTAACATGCAGAAGACAATGATCCTGAAATTGGCAAAATCAATCACTTTATCTTTGATGGAGAAGAAATAGAAGCAGTAGACAACTTTAACATGCTTGGATCAATAATCAATAAAGAAACTACAAGCAGTCAAGAAATCCAACAGTACATTGCTCTTGGCAACAGCTATGGACAAGATTTTCAAGTGCAGAGACATATCTCTGTATACAAAGATTTGATTTGCCAAGCCATGGTATTTTCAATTACATCATATGAATGCGAAAGTTGAACAGTGAAGAAGAAAAACAGGAAGAAAATTGATGTCTTTAAATTATAGTACTGGTGAAGAATACAGTGTACACCATGGATTGCCCGAAGAACAAATCATTCAGTGCTAGAGGAGATCAAACTTAAATTTCATTAGAAGCTGAAATGACAAGATTTCAACTTTCATACTTTGGACACATGCAAACAAAACGATCATTTTTATTCTGTGCTCTTTAAAATCAGTGTGGTTTACATGTATACTAACAGGTGCTTTTTATTCCCTTGTCCCTGAAGGGCTCACAATCTAAGTGTACCTGAGGCAATGGAGGGTTATGTGGCTTGCCCAAGGCCACAAGGAGTGGCCATGGGACTAGAGACCCCAGTCCCTCTGGCCTGAAATTGCTTGTCCCCATGTGGGAATTGAAACCCCAGCCTTCTGGCCTGAGGTAACCTGTCCCCACCACTGAGCCACTCCTCCCTTTCATTTGAGAAAGATATCAAGCTTGGCAAGGTGGAAGGTCAATGTAAAAGAGGAAGAGCTGCAAAGTGATGGATCAATACAATAATAGCAGCTATGGATGACACTCTTTCAACAATTAGCTGCCTGACTGAAGACCAAACACAGATTAGAACAACTTTCCACAGGTCACCATGAGTCGACATCAACTCAACACACAATAACGCCATCTGAGTCTTCTCTCCTACTTTATAAAATTCTACTTATAACTATCAACACTAGTTTGTTTCTTTTTGGTTAATCAATTGATAATGCTGTTTTACCCATCTGTTTGGGCTGTTTTGCAAAAGCAATGTTTTCCCTATATACATCATGATGCAAATCCGTCTAAATAAATAAATAAGTCTCAAATAAAATTATGATCAGAGGCCAAGGTCAGAAATTGCAAACAGTTCCCAAATCACTAAACCTCTGAAAATTCTGATAATCTAATCTGTTAGACCCCTCTATTTGCTACTAATTAGCCTCAGTTCATATCAAGAGGCTTGCCAGGTCATACTGAATGCCTGTGTGTGATATGGTTTGTGCATTCCTTGACCCTTAGACTTTGAAAAGGCTGGATATACATGTTACAAGACTTACAGCTGGAGTTACTACAGAGCATTACAGCCTTAGCATGAACTACCATTAATGCATTATTTTACTGCGGATCCCATTTTATGCAATGGGACATACGACTAATCATGGGCCATGTTTTCTAAAGGGCACATAGGTAGAATGCATTTGAACTGTGAAATTAGCATGGAGGCCCACACTTACTTTAGGCAATATGTGCGTCCATTCCCCTGCCATTAACACGCTGGTAACACATGACCCTGTGCTAACCGGCGCATGGGTTCATTTCACGCCACCCTTTAAAGTGGCATTAAATGCTCTCATACTAATGGCAACAAGTGTGATTAACACATGCCCAAAATATCCCACACTAACCATATGTCATTACCGCCCAAGTTCCATCCCTAACTACCCATTGCAAAGCTTTAAATGGAGATATAAAGCTTATTTTGCTTCAGTCCTCAGGGTAGGAAAAAGGATGTCCAAGTCGGGATGTTAAAAATGCACAAGGTCTTTTGCAAAAGATTCACTGAAAACAAATCCTTTTTGAAAAATACATATAAGGCTGTGAAAACTATATGAGTATTCAGCAGCATGTACACTGGAAATGGCACATTCAAAAAAGTGTAGCATTACCGGGGCTTTGAACATATAAGCAGAGGCAGTTACATGTGTAAACAATGGATTCTGCAACCTATAAGTGGCATTTCATAAATGACATCTAAGTGCAATCTAGGATGTCCAAGCCAGAACATCAGGGGGAAAAAAAGCAGTCACGTTCAAGTTCAGACATGATTTCACTAACTTAGACGTGTCCAATATGGACGTCCCCAGAATACTATTCCAGACTGTGGATGTCTATGGATAGCCTAATGGGTAGAGTAGTGGGCAAGGACTAAGGAAGCCTGGCATTGTGATTGTACAGAGTACTGCATGCTACCTTCTCTACTCCCTCTGGATGCTTTACGGCCAAAATGAGCACTTTCCCAATGTCTATCTGTGCCTGGAGTAGATCTAAACTTGGATGGGGCATCCCCAATATTTCTAAAATTGAGCGGTGATATCTAGGTCCATTACACTGCCCCCTGGCATGCTTCCATCATACCCCCTGCCCACTTGGATGTCCCCACACAGGAGATATCTCTAAAAGCCCTTTGTAAAATGGATCCAGGGATATCTTCATGACATGGACAAACAAATCACATCTAAGGCTTTTAAAATGACTTGTGTAAGTTCAAGTACAAACTGGTTATCCAAAAGGAGTCAGTTAAGAAACCAAGATTTAAAAAACCCACAATTTTTGGCTTGTCCAGGTGGTTTTGTTCACCACAGATGCCTACAGAATTTCTCTCTCAAACATTACTGCAAACCCCAGTTCTAAATGAGCAGGTAGCTAACACTTAGGCTTAGGGCAAAAAGGGCTGCCTTATTTGTCCTTAAATAAAGAGTCACTGATTTTCTCCAACAGGGAATTCTGGGAGTTGTAGTTCTTACTTAAAGACAAAGTAGTATGACCACTCGGTGTTGTTCAGGCAAAACAAGAAAATTTATTTTGGGTTCCCCTTTCGCATCAAATTCAAACACAAGGCAAAAATAGGATTATTCTCCAACGATAACAGGAACAAAAATTGCATTGGGAACCTCAGAACTGAAAACACCTTTTCACATCACAGCTGTTCCCAGCTAATTCTTCAGCTTGTTAATTCACAGCTACCTCTTGTCATTCAAACCAGGTAAATTCATTCCATTTATATCCAATGTAACTTTAGTTAATAAACTCAGGGTTCAGTGAATGTTCTTTAGTTTAACAGAAGGTCTTAGTTTTCTCCTAGCTAAGTACAATATTGCTCTTCAAAGACTTCCTGTCTCAGTCCTTTTCTTAGCAATAATTAAACTTCCCTTCTACATAGAGAACAATCCATCGGTGCTTCATTACACCTAGAATCTTCCTCACAAGGATCAATCTGCATGTCCTCTTGCACCATACATTGCTTATCTTCCCCTGGGTTTTCAAAAACACGTTCAAACTTACTGTTTTGTAGAAACTTCTGGAGTTCCTCTAAAAGCTGCTCTCCTGGATAAGAACTGGTTGTACCTTGAGAGTAGACTTTTCTGTCTTGGAACAGTTTCTTTAATACTTTAATTGTATTAAGGTCTATCTCTCTGCTCGAGGCTGGGTTCTGGTTATCTCTGTCTATAACTGCTTGCACCCACCTTCTCTCAGCTTGGGTTCCTGGAACCGGGTTTTGCACACTCTGCTCTGCAGTCTGGCTCAGCTCATTAGCAACGTCCCCAGCTATCCATCTGCTGGACTCTGAAGCAGGCGTACCTTTCACCTTAGAACTGCTTCTTTGGTTGCTAAAACCTTTTTCCCATGTGGAGTAAAGCTTTCCACGTCTACCTTCTCTTGGCTTCCTTGAACCAGGCTTCACGGCTCCTGAACCCTCTGGCTTCACAGCTGCTGGACTCTCAGCTGCTCTTTCTCCTTCTCCTCCTCCTCCCTCTGCTCTCACTGAGGCTGGCTTAAAAAGCTGCTTTCCTGCTACCACTCCCTGCTCCCTGCACATGTTCCTGTGATTAGAGCTCAAACCTGCACCTACATTAGGGCTTGGGCGTGGCTCAGCCTCAGCTAGTATGTGTTTCTTTAGTTTATCTGAAGCTTGAACCCTGTGGAAACCTTGCCTGTCTCTTGTCTTAAAGGTGTATTCCTTATTTTCCTCTGTTTCCATCTCTTCAACACCACTCTCATCGTCACAATATATATATATATATCGTCACAATATATATCGTCACAATATATATATATATATATCGTATATATGTATTCCTGTTGTAAACATATATGATTCTACTCAAGATCATTAGCAGAGACTACAGCCATACCTGGAATAAGAACTGCCTGAAGTACAAACAAGGTTCAGGAAAGGGTGAGGAATGACTGACATCATCGTGGATGTGAAATGGATCCTTGAAAAGACGAAAGAATATCAAAAGGATATCAATATGTGTTTTATTGACTACAACAAGGCTTTGGACTGTGTAAACCATGAGAAACTCTGGGCCACATTAAGAAGCATGGGTATACCAGAACACCTGATTGTTCTCTTGCACAACATTTACATTGATCAAGAAGCAATGGTTCAAACGGTACAAGGAGAAACAGAATGGTTTAAAATCAACAAAGGTGTACAATAAGGCTGCATACTTTCCTCCTACCTGTTTAATTTATATGCACAGCAAATCAACAGAGAAGCAGGACTGTATGAAGGCAAATGAGGTGTGAAGATTGGTGGAAGACTCATCAACAACCTTTGCTATGCTCATGATACCACAATAGTGGCTAAAAGTCAAGAGGATCTGAAACATTTGCTTCTCAAGACCAAGGAACAAAGATCCTGACAACTGACAAAATCAATAAGCTCATTGTTGATGGAGAAGAAATTGAAATAGTGGACAACTTTAACCTGCTTGCATCAATAATAAATAAACAGCAAGCAGTCAAGAAATCCAACAATGTGTTGCTCTTGGTAAAATGGCTATGAAGGCCCTAGACAAGATTCTCAAGAGCAGAGATGTCTCTCTAAGCAAAGATTTGACTTGTCCAAGCCATGATATTTTCAATTACGTCATATGAAAGCGAAAGTTGGACATTGAAAAAGATAGGAAGAAAATTGATGCCTTTGAACTATGGTGCTGGCGAAGAATACTGTGTAAAATGGACTGGCTGAAGACCAAATCAGTCAGTGCTAAAGGAGGAGTGGAGGAGTAAGCCTAGTGGTTAGAGCAACTGCCTAGTACTTAGAAGATCAAGGGTTCAATTCCCACTGGCACTCCTTGTGACTTTTGGCAAATCACTTTACCCTCCATTGCCTCAGAAGAAAAGGCTGGCAATCTACTTCCAGTGATACATTGCCAAGAAAACCCAGAGGTAGCTGGGTTGCTATGAATCAATACTGACTTGATGGCACTAAAGGAGATTAAACCTAAGTTTTCTTTAGAAGCTCAGATAAGACTTTGACTTTCATAATTTGGACACATAATGCGAAGAGAGAGATCATTAGAGAAAGACATCATGCTTTGCAAGGCTGAAGGTCAATGCAAAAGAGAAAGTCCAGTAATGAGATGGATCAATACAATAATGGCAGCTATGGATGCTACTCTATTAACAATGAGCTGCCTGACTGAAGACCGAACACAGTTTAGGACAACCATCCAGAGGGTCGCCAAGAGTCCACACTGAACAACAACATCATATGCAATCCTGTTGTAAACATATACCTTTGTTGAGAAAATTAGAAATAAAAATATTAGGGGGGTATTCAAATGCATTTAGACAGTTTGCAGACCTGCAAACTGCCTAAATGCTGCTCAGCAGGATAAGCATGGCTAGTACCACTGAATTTCCTTGGGTGCAACCACTAGCTAGCTAGCATAGGCACGTTCTGGGAATAGAGTGGAGGCAACACCCAGAGATTACTGGCTAGGGGTGATATTCAGCTACTAGCTGGTTATGCGGAGAGTGGTCAAATATCACCATTGACCATACTGCAAATGTGCAGTCCGGCCAACCTGGACATTCAATGCCGGGTGGCTGGATATGACCCCAGCATTGAATTTCTGGGTTCAAGTTTCAGTGGTGATGGCTAGCCACTGCATCCACATTATCCACTACCCTGAATATCATGCACACATTTCAGGTCCATCCAAACCACGCCCAAAACATACTGCCTTCAAGACTGTGCACTCTGCAGATACACTTGGGCATAGAATTGCTGCTTCCACATGTATGGCCATTTACATGTGCAAATTGGATTTTTACACATATGGATGACAATGTAATCCTTGGAGAAAATCATCTTCCTAGACTGATAACATACTTACAGCACTAGTGTCAGTCATATACATTATTCATATCCCATCAAGAGAAAAATCTGTTTTATGCAGATGAAATCCAATTGCTTTTGCTTTTGGATAGGGACAGAATGTAAGATTTGGAGAGAGAAAACAGAATATGAATGAGATTACAAACAGGCTGGTATGCAACAATTTATTGCTTAATCATCGGAAAACAGAAATTTTATGGATAGAAGAATCAGGGCCTTTTAAACAAAACCTCTCTATAAACTTCAAAAAATCAGAAGTGCTACATATCACCAGGAATGCTACATTCTCCCCACCAATATAAATACAGACCATAGACTATATCCTAACAACCAAACAAGAAGTCAAATACCTCAGAGTTACGTTCCACCAAAAACACAGCTTCCAACCACACATAAAAAGAACCACCAAGACAGCCTACCACAAATTAAGAACAGTACACAAACTCAAACCTCTGCTCAGTGATAGTGACTTCCAAATAGTATGTCAAGCTACCATAGTAACACCCATATTAGACTATTGCAGCATGGAAGAAATGGTATTGTTCTGGAGAAAGCACTGCACTCAAGTCAAAGGGGGAGATTATTTGTACCATCAGTAAAAAAAAAAGATTAAGAAAACAAGACCTCAGAATGTTTTCAGTGGCAGCGCCATATCCGAGGAATGATTTGCAGGAAGCAATGAAGTTGGAGTTGAGTTTGGGAATTTTCCATAAACATTTGAACGCCTGGCTGTTCCCTAATGAATAGTTGTCTAGGTGTGGTACAGAAGCATTGTATGCAGTTTGGTCAGATATGGTGAACGCATGTTTTCTTTCTGGTTTTGTGTTATGGGGTATGTTATCTTGTTTGTGATTTTGTTTTATGCATTAAGTTATAAACTACCATAGGAGGCTTTTTAGCCAGGAAAATGGTATATCAAAAAGGTTAAATAAATAAATAATGCCCAGAAGCAAAAACTGCTGCCACTGAAATAAACTGTGACAAGTTTTGAAAGCAAGTTCTATAAAAAGATATGGTATGAGCTTCCAGCACAGTCCCAAATACAAGTAACAGCTAGTATATTCCCACGTGGACCTTATAAATCAAAGAGAACATTTTCCTAGCACTGATATATACTGAAAGTAAGAAAGGAGCAGAAAGAGAGATGGTGCAGCGGAAGTAACAGTGAAGTCTGTGATCGCACACCTATACAGCATGATCCCAGTTATTGCATGGAGAACACAGCCCATTCCAATCCCACAAATGGGCCACTTTCCACCAATGAACAAGTTCCCAGGCCATTAATTTTCACACTGGTCCATCTCTAGATCAAAGTGACCCAACACAAGGGGCAGCAGCAACTGGGAATGAGAAGGTTATGAAAAGTCCTGACACAAAGAACCATTTCAGGAAAACTGAATGCTACAGAGCTTTTCCCTAGTTTCACCAACACACCATCTGCCATGTCTCATGATACAAGAGAGGGGGAAGGCTCTCTGAACCATGGGGTTTTGCTTTCCACCTGCTGCTACTCTTCTCAGCCTCCCTCAGTTCTTTTTGTTTTGCTTTACAGAAAGAAGACAGCATAATGATAATTATTTAGATTGTTCTTCTCCAGACTTCACTCAGTGGGCTCTCATAGTATGCTCTATACAAAAACAGGAACAATCTGTTCCAGTGTTCAGCGCATCCTGCATGCCTGAAGGTTGTCTGTAAATGACTGATTGGGAGCCCCCATTGTCTGCACCCATGGTTGCTACTGCTAGGCAGAAATCTCCAGTGGCCATATGCTGCGGGATGGTGGCCATGCACTGTGTTAAGACTGCAGCAAGTAAGAAATGGATTTCCATTTTGCAAAAGCAATTTGCTTCAGCTCTTCAAAGCAACGAGGTAGCTATCATATTATTTTGCATCAGAATTACAGATATCATGCCCCCAGCTTGGAGAATGTGCCTAAAATGTCTTACTGTTTTTGGCTAATGGACACTTTAGTCTGCAAATATATCCGAGACTCTAGGAAACATCATAGTCAACAGTAAACAAAAAATGCACAAAAAAAAAAAAAGATAAAATGGTGGAGAAATTACCTAATGGGTACAGTAGTGGACAAGAACTAGTGAAGCCTGGGTTCAAATCTTGCTGCTTCTCCTTGTGATCTTGGGCAAGTCACTTAACCCTCCATTGCCTCAGATGCAAACATTATATCGTGCACGGGGACAGGGAGATACCTCCTATACCCAAATATAACTTTCCTTTTCATACCCAAAAAGGTATGAGCTAAATTTAAATAAATAATTTTAATTTTAATTGTAAACTAGCTGGGCTGTCTGAAAATTAGTCTCATGCCATTCAGTGAAAAGTAGGCATTGGATGCCACAGAGCCTATATGTTCAGGTGACTTAAAAAGGGTCTTTATGAGAGAATGTTATGGGTGGGATTGAAAACTAACATGTAGATAGTATTTTCACTTCTACAAATGTTATTTCTCATTGAAATTTAACGCACAAAAAACTCAGGTACTTGGCACCTGACCTGTAGTTTTTAAAAGAGGAAATGCCCATGTACTTTCCCTTTGAAAATTACAAAGTCTTCAAATACAATTTTCCAATAAACTCCCCATATAAGCATGCAGTTTGAAAGCCGTCCTCTACATATAAGTTATTTTAAAAATGTATTTTCTTTTTTCTGATCTGTTTCACAGTGAAAGTTCTAACAGTTGTGGCAAAACTCATGAGGGGGCTACATGTGTATAACAGGGAACCTAAGTGAAAAGTCCAAATGTGCCTCTGTGCCTTTATGAAAATAGGTTAATGCAATAGCGCAAAACTGCCCTCACGCAAAGAAGGTCCAAGGGGTGCTTGTGTTGTATTGTATTATTCTGCCTCAGCTCCACCCCAGCAATGCCCACAGGAATGCTTACACAGATGCACAATCGGGAATACTGAGGTACAGGAGATAAAAGGGTACTCGGTGAACCCAACCTAGGGTGGCACTTTCAATGCAACAGGGTCAAAACGTCAATGGTGTTTATGCAGTCTCCTCCCCCGCACCCTCAGTGGGAAAAAAAATACCTTTACAGTTATTTTCCTCAAACCTCAGGGTATGATATGCACATGGGAAATCATCTGGGCTCTAACTCTCCAGTTTCCCAGGAAACCATGAAGTCCTGCACGCTCCCACCCCTCCCACTGTTGGCCCAGTGGAGGGCTTAGGGGGCTCTGGGGTGCAGCACCAAGGACGCAAGGCTCTGCAGAAGGCTAGCTGTGCTTTAAACTTCTCTTTCTTCCTCGGAGGGTGTACAGAGCTGCATTGACAGCCGATCACCTTCCGTAACACACAGAGGAATGCAATTCTAAACCTGTCCAAATCCAGGGATACTTGGCAGCTGTGCCTGAAGGTTGATGAGCTGATGCGCCTGCTTCCAAGGGCTGAGAGTGTGTGCCACTCGCAAAGCACCATGTGATAGGTGCAAAGTGGTTGCCATGGTAACTATTCTTCTTTTATGGAACTGCAAATTAAAGAGATGCATAAAACCCCCTCTAACATCATGTCAGCACACATTAAGTACTCGTGCCTGGCTGTAAATTGCAGTGTGTCTTCCTCAAGAAAAGCTCCTTTTGCAGTCTTCTAGATGATCTGGATCTTGCAGTGGCCCCGAATCCAGCATTTTGCATTTGCCCACACTGTAAAGTTCTGCGGGAGAATGATCAGGAGGTAGCTACGCACACCAAAATAAAACCCCAGCCTTGGTAATTGCAAGCCAGCTGGCCACATTTGCCTCCACATTTTGCCCAATTACACGTTACATTGGAACTATGTTAATAATATGATGACATTCCGTAAACTGTTTTGCAGAATCTCTGCTGCAGTTTTAATTCCCATTTGCAAGCCAAAACAACCTGAAAGTTCACTGCAAAAAAGGAAATGATTTCTGGCACCAATGATATAGGGTACTGGAGAGGCATCCCTACCTGCCAGAGCCTGGGCAATAGCCTGTCAGAGGATTTCTCCTTCTCTAATTAAACCTGTCAGAACCAGTCTGTGAAAGATGGTTCTTCTGAAAGCACTGAGTTAGTTTTGATGTAACACAATCAGAAAGAAATCCCTTTCAGCCTGTATGCCGGTATAATTTGTTTCTTGTCATTTTTCAGTGCATCTCATTAACTGTCCATGAGAATATGCAAATTTTATTTTCTCTAACTATAACCTGATGTGTTTTAAGCACTTTGCTCCTATAATTACCAGTCTGAGGCAGCGATGTTATAGCAGGTGATGTTATTTGCAGTCAAGTTAATCCTGCCTGTGTGTCATAATTATGGAAGTAAATCAGGAAATTAAGGGGTATTTATCAGTGAAATACAAAATTAGTACATTTATGGTTCTCTTTATAGACTGACGCTGATAAACCTTCTACCCTGAGATCTGATAGTCTCAGCACAAAGAATAATCGGTATCATAGCAGCTCCCTGTTAATTCTTTATTCTAAAGTGCTGCAATAGCTACTTCTGGTCTTGAAAGAAAAGGCAAGACAGAACATTCTGGAACAATGCACAGCTAGGGCAAACTGTGTGCAGATTTCTCCCACACGGTTTAAATTAAAAAGGGCCTTCCCCCAAACAAGAAATCAGACTGATGTATAGGTAGTGTTTCCAAAATTCACAAGCAGCCAACACTGGGCACAGATTCTCAACCCAGTTCAAGGAACATCCCAAGCCAGTTGTATTTTCGGGATATCTAAGATAACTCTGCAATGGGGGCAGTGCAGGAAAATCTGTTTTATGCATATTTTTTGTGGCTATCCTGAAAACACAATTGGAATGGAGTGGAGTAGTAGCCTAATGGTTAGGGCAGCAGCCTGGGACCAGAAAGACCAGCGTTGAAATCCCACTGACACTCCTTGTGGCCTTGGGCAAGCCACTTAATCCTCGACTGCCTCAGATACAAATCTAGATTGTAAACCCTCCGGGGACAGGGAAATAACTACTGTACCTGAACGTGACTCGCCTTGAATTACCACTGGAAAGGTGTGAGCTAAATATAGGTGTGTCTAGAGGACTGCCTTAAGAACCCCTGCTAGAATGCACTAGAAGTATGTGATCGCTTCAGTGCCATCTCTAATTTGGGATACCTGTTTGCCATATACATGCATTCCTGGGATTTTGCCCAGACTCCAGGAATTTGCATAAATTGATGAGTCCCCGGGGAAACACAGAAAGCTGCAGGTATCCATTTGATGTTGACCCATGTGACCTGAGAGGAGAAGCAGTTGCACCATCATCTCACATAGCCAAAAGAAGGTGGCAGATAGCTCCTCCCATTGCTCTGGAACAAAGTCAGCAGATTCCACAGGTGGGAGATGGAAGGAGAAGAGTGCTTGAGTTGGCCCGGGGAGGGCTGGGCAGAAGGAGAATGCTGGAGGCGGGCATGGGGAGGATATTTGAATCAGAGAGGAGCGATAAGGGGAGACTGAAGGAGTTGGGTCTTGGAGACGGGGAAAAGGTGAATGGAGCTAGAGGCAGGCATGTGGGGTGGAGGGGAGTGTGCTAGGGTCGTTTCTGGAGGAGAGAGAGGATTGGGGGAGAGGTACAAAAGGGCAAAAACAGATATGTGTAACCTTCCATAGCTCTCCCCCCACCTCCCCCTAAAGCTTTTGATCACATCACACCGGTTCTCTGCCAAGTCCACTGGCTTCCTATTTCATATCATATCCACTTTAAAACCCTCATTTGCTTTGGAATGCTTTACCTGGCTTATTTCATATGTAATCATCACATAAAATATGTAAGACCGTTCTAAGATCCATTTCCTTCAAGGAGGGATATCTGTAGTCGACATGGTCAGGCTGGATACCAGAGGCAGTGAAGACCCTTCTAAACACTGCTTTCCTATCCCTGCTTAGTGCTTTCAGTGCTCTCCTATCGGTTTTTCATAATAGACATTTCATAAACCACTTGGTTACTTTATTGCTGTAAGGCAGTGTATTAAGTGGAAATAAACAGAAAAGCTCCAAGTCATGTTTATATGGATAAGTAAAAAAATGAGCTGAATTTTAGGACCTGATAGTCATCAGCGGCAGCTAGTCATTCCAGAACGGCTAGCTATCGTGGCTGAACCTAGATCCATACATTCAATGCCAGGGCTATATCCGGCCATTGCAATGAATATCTGGGCTAGCTTTGGCAGTGAAAGTTAAGCCAGCCTTTACTGCGCCTTTCACCGCAGAGGGATAACCGGCAGTGGCGAAACATCACTGCTGACCGGTTATCTCTGGGTGCTGTCCTCACTCGGCCCTGGTGCTAGCTGCTTGGCATCCATAGATATTCGGCAGCACTAACCATTAGTGACACTGAATATCCCGTTCACCGCGATTAATGTGATTAGCACATCTGCTAAACCATGTTAATTGTTTTAAATATCGGATCCTCAAATTTCATCTTTACCTTTTATCTGGGAAAAACTGCAGAAACATTATGCTTATGGGGGCAGCTGCAATAAATGTGCTTTCTGGAGTAATCCACTCATACATAAAAAAGAAGCAAAATTAACAGAGACATACCAATAACATCCCCACCCCTGCTAATGCCAGTGAGAATGAGCTGGGCTGCAATGAATGACAACGTGAAATGACAACTCAGGGAAGTACAAGGACCTGTGTAAAGTCACACTGAGACTCGGTGGCAGAGGGAAGCTCTGAACTTGTGTCTTAGGAGTCTCCTAAATCGCATAGTTGGATTTCTCCAATGATCTAACCACTCCTCCTTCCTATAACATGCCAGCTGGTCATTGTATGCAAGTGGAGGAGTAGCCTAGTGGTTAAGAACGCTGGCTTGGGAACCCAGAGACCAGGGTTTGATTCCCACTAGCACTCCTTGTGGCCTTGGGCAAATCACTTAACCCTCCATTGCCTCAGAAAAATTCACGTTATCAATGTCAATGCAAAATACAGGCCTGTGAGCCTTACCTCAGTGGCAAGAAAAGTAATGGAGGCGCTCCTGAAAGAGCAAATAGTGGACTTTCTCAAAACCAACAGGTTGCAAGATCTGAGGCAACATGGTTTTAGCGAAGGACGGTCTTGCCAAACAAATCTGATTGAGTTCTTTGACTGGATGACCAGAGAACTAGATCAGGGGCATGTGATGGATGTCATCTACCTGGATTTCAGCAAAGCCTTCGATACTGTTCCTCATAGGAGGCTTATCAATGAACTCAGTAGTTTGGGGATGGGTCCCACGGTGGTAAACTGGATCAGAAATTGGTTGACTGACAGATGACAGAAGGTGATGGTAAATGGAGCTCACTTGGATGAAAGGAAGGCGATTAGCGGGGTGCCCCAGGGTTCGGTCCTGGGCCCGGCACTGTTCAATGCATTTGTGAGTGATATTGCTGAAGGACTGAATGGAAAAGTCTGTCTTTTCGCAGATGACACAAAAATTTGCAACACAGTGGACTCCCCCGAGGGAGTGGTTAACATGAGGAAAGACCTACAAAAGCTGGAAGAATGGTCTAATGCTTGGCAATTAAGATTTAATGCGAAGAAGTGCAGTGTCATGCACTTGGGTAGCAGAAATCCAAGGGAAATGTATGCGATAGGGGGTGAGAGGTTGGTGTGCACAGGTCAGACCTTGGTGTGATTATTTCTGAAGATCTCAAGGTGGCAAAACAGTGCGACAAGGCAGTGGCAAAAGCCAGGAGGATGTTGGGCTGCATACAAAGAGGAATTACCAGCAGAAAGGAAGAGGTACTTATGCCACTGTACAAGTCACTGGTGAGGCCTCACTTGGAATACTGTGTTCAGTTTTGGAGACCATATCTTGCAAAGGATGCAAAAAGACTAGAAACTGTTCAGAGGAAGGCGACCAAAATGATTTGGAGACTGTGTCAGAAGCCTTATGAGAAGAGACTTGAATACCTAAGTATGTACACTTTGGAGGAGAGGCGGGATAGGGGAGATATGATTCAGACCTTTAAATACTTATAAAGAGTAATAATGAACAAACAAAGCTCTTCCAAAGACGAGGAAGCTGTAAAACTAGAGGGCATAACATGTAGCTGCAAGGTGGTAAATTGAAAGGCAATGTCAGGAAATACCTTTTCACTGAAAGGGTGGTGGATGCTTGGAATGCCCTCCCGATGGAAGTGGTGGGGCAAAGACAGTGACGGAATTCAAAATAGCATGGGACAGACACAGTGGATCCCTTTACAGCAACAGGATAAAATCAAAATAAACTGAACCATCTAATTTCTCAAAAAATAGGGGTGTCCTACATGGAGCGGTGGATTCACCCCTAAACAAAAGGCATGGGGAGGGGTGGCCTGCACAGAGCGGCAGGTGCACCTACTCTTGCCATCTTACTGGGCAGACTAGATGGACCATACTGGTCTTTATCTGCCGTCATTTACTATGTTACTATGTTCCTGTTTAATGTACATTACCAAGTTTAAGTTTCAATGTAAACCGCTTTGATTGAAATGATAAAGCAGTATATAAAACCTGTTAAATAAATAAATATTCACACCCTCGGAGTAGCAGACATGTGGGGAAACTCCATTATCTATATTACAAAGTTACCTAAGAATAATGCAGAGAAGAGTGAATAAGAAGACACGACCATGTAACAAAAGAGACTAGAAGTGGATAAGAGCAAATGGCAGAACTGTTCATTTGACTTCTGCATAATGTCAGGTATATTTATTTTCTGAGTCTGTGTGTGTAATCTCATGTTCAAGCACATCTTAAATCAAAGCTGGACATAAGAAAACATCAACTGCTCCACAGCATCAATCCTCATGGGAAATCTCGGGGCAACTGTACAAACTATAGCAGACCTGCTTTGTGGCTTCATCAAGATTCTTTATACTGATACACACAGCCCTAAAAGCCTGGGTCAGTACCTTACAAGAGATGGACCGCCTGAACCTTGTATTGTGTGGGCATCGGCTGGGGGTTCGCAACAGAATGTCCACAATGAAATATCTGCATGCATTTGGTCCAAGAACCTGGTTAATTTGTTTATATTTGTTTTTGTGAAAACTAGACCTGTTTGCAGCCCTCAGGGACCAGAGCTGAGAACCCTTGGTGTTACAGAAACCCCAAAGATGGGTCCTTAGTGCACTTTTCAAAGAAGCTGCAGGAATTTTTATAGAAATTTTTCCCAAATGTTATTTGTTTTACAATCAGAAAACCGGTCAGCATGTGACCAAAGAGATGTCTTCTTTTTCCAAAACAGCAATTCAAGCATAAGACGACAATACATAGCAGAGTCCTTTCACTAAAGTGTGATGAGCCGTTGATGTGCATTTTTGTACACGGTAAGCCTGCGTAGGTCCATAGTCACTGTTAACCATGGGGACATGACAGTTACCGCACACAGATTCACATGCAGTCACTTGAACAACGGGGTGCTTAGAGGTAGAGAGTGGGCATGCTGAACACATTGCACTTAGTGTGGAGCGACATAATACGCTGTCATTATTGCCATTAGTACAGGTGCATCTAACACCACCTCAATAAACGGAGGTAAATGCACCCATGGTAACAGCACTGTGTGTTACATTTATACGTTAACTGTCAGAAGCATGCTGGTCACACCTCCCAAATGCTATCGTAGATGCTTTGCATTTAACGTACATTAGTTGTTGTGCTAAACGAGCTGTATTTTCACAGCACACTGGCTCAGTTCAGCTGCCATTATAAGCTAAGACAAGATGAGCCTTTGACAACCAGCCCACGGTGCTTAAGTCATGAATCCTGGTTTGAACTTGCTCTGCTCCAACTTGTCCTGGACTTCAATGACAGGCAGAGCCATCAAACTGAAATAAATATTCATGTAAAAATGGAATAAAATTCTTATGAAAACATTGTTATAAAGGCAGAAAGAAAAGATACTGAATGTGTTGTAATTTGGGATGTATCCAATTGTCTCAATTTTCTGGTAGATTTATATGAACATTCTTCCATTTCTGCTCTAGTGAATTTCTCAGTGCTAGAATAGTTTCAAATTAACCCTGGAATTCAGGCTAAGAGGACCTAGGTTTGTACTGTCTGAAGACAGTTCACATCTATGTGCCACAAATCCACTAAAATCTTAGACTTTGGGGGTAGGAAAGGGCAACTTTTCTGCATCACTTTTGGGGAGAGCTACACAAACCAGCAAGTCAAGACTCCTGGAAGATGAGCAGACTTAAAAACCCTTCATACTCATCTCAGAGAGACCTCATTCGCCACTGACAAGCATCACATTGTTTTGAATACTACCACAAAAATCCAAGATTCTCACAACTGCAATTTATAGATCACCCTTTGTCCTGCAAATTATTTCTGGAAGATAATTTTCTAAGGAGGGCTTACTTTAAGCATGAAAGCAGTCCCCTACTTGGGTGCAATTTTATAAAGGCGCACACATACTAAGGAAGTGAGTGAGGCGTGAAGTGCAGTACAAATATACATGAAGATGGAGTAGGGAGAGGGGAGATTCAGCGGCCATATAGAGAAGACATTGACAAGTGCAGCTCAGGGTATGGAAAGGGAGGCCTAAGAGTAGCTCGGCTAACTGACATTTATGGAGCGTGAGAAAAACTGAGGAGGAGATGATCTGAGCACAGTTACGTCCATTCACACCTGTAATGAATCATGAAACCATTGCTCTTGTTCAGACCTAGAGTGATGGGGTTAAGCTTTTTGATTAGGTCCAGCTCAGCAATTTCACATTGTACAGTAGTGTCCCTTTGAAGTTTCTTTCTAGCAGTATGGGACAAAATCCACCAAATCATCTTATCTGACCTTAAGGTTGCCAAACTTCAAAGGGACACTACTATATAAAACTGCTGAATTTGAGCTAAACCAAAAAAGCTTAACCTCATCACCATAGGCCTGAACAAGGACAATGGCTTCATGACTCAATATAGGTATGAATGGACCTAACGCTTCTCAAATCATTCTCTCCTTAGCTACTCTCTATTATCACACTTTCCGTACCCAGTCCTGTGCTTTGCAATGCCTTCTCTATACTCCGCATCCTTTCCATCCTTCCTCCCCTTCCCAATCCATGGACTCTTCTTCTCAAACTCATGCTCAATAAACTGGTTAGGCTTTTATACTGCCCTAAAATCACTGTGATAGCTATGCGGCTAGCAATATGAATATCACGCTCTCCAGGAAACATCAGAGTCCGCCTATACTCTGCCCCTTACCTATTTGGCAGCAGTGCCACAGAAAATCTAGTGGACAAGTGCTACCCAGCGTAAATATCTGCCATTAGCCAATTTACTTCTGAAAATCAGGCTGTTCATTGCTTTTTGTGCTGCTTCAGATGGAGAAATACAAATCAAAACATCAAGGGGCCGGTTTACTAAATTGCGTAAGGCTTTTGCAGCTAACGCACCAAAAAAATGCAGATAGGAACACATTAATTGCAAAAGCCATGTATTATATGTTGGAGATGTGCACAGCAGTTCCCCAGCAGATAGAGCACCAAAAGTGCAGAGAATGCAGTTAGGGCATTGAAGACATGCCCACCTCTGCCCTAATCCCACCCATTCCTTTAGATAACATGCTTTCTGCAAATAGCGCAAAAGAAATTGCTACGTTATGTGCAGTTGCACTGCATCACCTGCTACTATGTCCAGAAAGCATGCACTGTTATTGTCCTGCCCCTCCACAACATCCCTTCCCAGTCCACACGCGACACCCTTCCTATGAATAGCAGCAGCGCGTGAGCAGAAAATTGCCTTTTCGTTTTTCACTTCATGATGTTTTTAGCTTGTACTCAGGGCCGTACCAATGGCAAAATGTGCCCTGTGCGACTTGCACATTGGGCGTGCGCCCCCCCCCCCTACCCCCATCTAGCCAGTATATGGGGGCAGGAGAGAAGAGGCGCGCACCCAATGTGCAAGCCGCCTGCCGCTGGCACACTAAGCAGGTATGGTCCCTCCCGGAGAGTCCAGACCTGCTTAGTGTGCCGGCGGGAAAACTTCAGGGGTGCATTTCGGTTCTCTGCCATTGCCTGCCGCCACCGACGACAGGCAATGGCAGAGAGCCGAAATGCGCCCCTGAAGTCTTTGCGCTCTGTGCGACCGCACCACTCGCACAGGGCTCGGTACAGTCCTGCTTGTACTATTCTATTTTAGCATATGCAAAATTAGATTGTGCGCATGATTTCATGTCAGGCGCATTTTAGGTAGAATGTGAAGATCATAATTGAGCCATTTAGTTCAGGACATACACAATTCTGGCAGTATTTTAGAGAAGGCTCTGCCAGACATGGAGCCTTTTCTAAAACAAGTTTAAGGAACTGAAGGAATACATGTGGATATGTAGCTACAAACAGCAGGAGGAGCCATTTCACAAACCTACACATGGGAAAAATCAATGGAGTTAGCTCAGCAGGCTGCTCATGGAAATACGGAACTTACAGTGGAAGTTCATAGTTTGCAATTTACACATGCAAGTTGGTATTTTGCAAACCTGTATGTTTACATGCCGCAAATTTACTACAAAGGCTGCTATCTTTATTTAAGTTCAATTTGGAGGGGGAAGGAAATAACAGGAAATTGAGGAGGATAACCCCCTCACTCCCTCCTGTAAGGGTCTAGCTGAAATGAATGTTTTAAAAATCTATACATACCAGGAAACAGCTGAAAACCCCAGCATGGACAATTTTGGTCATAAATGTGCATTTGCATGAAATGGGGAATATATGTTTAAACTTTTGATCTATCCAGGACATGCAGACACCATGCTTCTGACATGTCTCCTTGCAATTTCTAAGTATGTGGTATCTCCAGTTCCACATGCAAATGCCAGAGTTTACACATGGAAATCATGAATAGAGCTTCTAAAATAACCTCCTTAGCGTGCAAAATATTTTTAGCACACACTACAATGAAATGGAACAAAATGATCCCTAATATCCACTGCTAGATCCCACAATAATCCAATTAGCCACCAATACCAATGTGGCTGTTATTCAAATATTTAACTACTAGGTCTCCATGGCCTTTCCTGACGGCATCCCACCACCTGCTGCATGATGGGTAACTTGCCTGGCTATGTAAATTCCTGTGTTTATCTGCAATCTCTTTGCCTCTGTGCAAGGGTTCTCGGTGCTTATTCCATGCCTTAAGAGTCTGCAAGAGGTCCAGAGTTTCTCTACTTCTAACTAGTGACGCCATTCAACACCTGGCAGATTAGTATCTCCCACTAATAACACCCCCCCTCAAAAAAAAAAAACCTTTATGTCTTTTCCAAGGTATGCCGGGCATCATGGTGGAGTTGGGAATATGGATATTTTTATTTGCTCTCCTTAATAAATATCTTTCTGCTGAAACTATTCTAAGGTCCAAATTTTGGGTGACTCCATTCCTTTATGATTATGTTTAGACCTTCAACTGCAAAACCAGAAAAAGAGCTGGGAGGCTGTGCATGTTCTAGGGGTTTTTTATGTTTTTCCCCCATACTCATGCCTTAAGTATAAACTAGAAACATTTTATAAAACATCTTCTCTCATCCTGAAGAGATGCCATTAATATATTGCCAGATTTTGAAATTGTGTTTTTCCATGTTGAGTGAAAAAAATGCAAAATACATTTGGCCCTAAAAAAGACAAATTTCAAATCTGTACAAGCATATGCAGTTTGCGGGTATGTTTAACCTGCGGACTTTGCCTCTGTTCTCACAGAGAAAGTGCAGGTCAATGTTCCTTCTGAAAATTGCACCTGTAGCAAAAATTTGCAACTGCTTTTCTGCATTTTTCTGGCCAAAAGAGTTTGTGGCGTTTTGAAAATACCGGTGCATTTTTGCCTACCTAACCTAACTAAGGGCTTTTGAAAATCACCTTCCCAATGACTCATTCCGAAGCCTCACATAAGACATACACTGTATGTTTGTGCCAAAAGATTTAACTGAAGATAATGGCAATAGGGTCCTTTTGTCTCTTTTATTCCCTCTTATGTCTTGTTCTTCCTTTTGCTTTGTGCTGCCACTGAATCTATATTTCTTATATGTCCTCCTCCCCTTTTTTTAAATACCAGCCATGCTCATATGGCTACAGCTCATTTACAAAGATACTTTCTCCTCTGGCCCAATTCACTAAGCTTTTCATCCACAGAATAGGAGAAAAGCCTCACTGGGTCAGGTCTCAGTCACTCATGCTGACTTCCTATCAGGGCCAAAACTATCTACACCTGGGATTGACAAGCCCCAGGCACCAGGCTGCTATGGCCACTAAAAAATTAGACCTGGAGCCTGAGACTCAGTCTGACTGTGGCTCCCCGCAGAGATCTCATCTCCTACAGGCAGGAGTGCTGCAGGCTGGGGCAGACAGCACTGATCCTGGCCGCAAACACAGCAATATACAGAACTTCTGCCCAAGGAAGATGGATTCCCCGCGGGTAGCCAGTACTGCTCCTGGCCGCAGTAACAGCACTTCTGCCTACCTCTATACATTAGAGGTGGGGGGGGGGGGGTTGCTGCACAGAAGGTAACAAATTTAAACAGCAAAGCAGGGGGTGAGTGCAAAGGGAAGGGAGGAGAGAGAATCTAGGAAGGGAAACAGAGTTGAGAGCTAGTAGAGGGACAGCAGGAGAGGGATTAGAGTGGGGGGAGGAAGAATGCAAGGGGTTGGAGGGTAAAGCGATGAATGCATGGGAAGGCTACAATATGTATGTGCAAAGGGGCACCCCCACCCCAGTACCACACCCACAGACACCTTCCCCCCCACACACACACAAAGGCACCCCACACACAGAGCAGGCCCATCCACTAGGCGAACCCAGGCAGATGCCTAGGGCAGCAGACCTCCGTGGGCAACATGACACACATGGCCTGCTGCTCCCTCATGCTGAGCCGAGCCACACTGCCACCCTCAGCTGCTGCTTATTCCAGTGGCAGGGTCAGCTCGGCGGCAGCAGTAGGCCATGTGCTCCAGCACACATGACCTGCCACTTCGGACCCCCCTCCCCTGAAGTTGTGTCGGAGGGGGTCAGAAGTGGCAGGCCATGTGTGCCTAAGCACATGGTCTGCAGAGCCGTCCCCAATCCCACCGCCAGAATCAGCAGCAGCACAACTAAGCATGGGGAAGGGGGAGGCGGCACACCAGGGCTTCTGCCCACTCATATACAGACACCCCAAGGTGTAGCTTAAAGGATCAGTGGGGATGGTGGGAGAGAAAGGAGGAGGAGTGGGCTCACTGCCTTCTGTTGGCACTGTGCAGTAGCCCATTAAAAGCCTGATTTATTAAGCTTTTTCCCATAGAAAATGAGAAACAGTAAATCAGGCCCTAAAAAACATAGGAGCATGCACTATGATCTAGGTTTCGGCAACCAGCTTCTAGATTCCAGGAAAATTTGTCAAGGTTATGTTTAACTTTTGAGACTTTCATGGTTTGGCTCTGGCCTGTCTTATACCTCTCATAGCACTGCCGCAATCACCTAGTGCTATCAAATGCACTGGATGCAATTATTCACAATTTTCAGCTCCCAGAAGTTATTCACATAAAGGCACTTTAAATAAAACATTTAATTACCACATTACTAGTCATTGGAATGTTTTACCACACAAGATTAGACTTGCAAATAATTCTTCTAGAAAGCAGTTGAAAGCTGATTTATTTCATCAATACTTATTAGGCGAATAGACTATCTGATTTACTATGTATAGGGGCATACTTACTAACATGCACCAAAGGGTTTAGCAGGGCGGTCCAACCACCAGGTGAACTAGGTAGTTGCCCACATCAGCAGCTTCTGGGGGAGAGGGGCAGAGAGCAGCTACAATCAAAGCAAAGCAATGGGTCCTGCAGCCACACAGACTCAGAAGAGTCATCCATGCATACTTTTACGTGCAGGAAGAATGGGCAATATGTAAATAGTCCATTTACCCTTGTAAGTGGCTTTTTGAAATCTACTTCATTATGTATATATTTACAAAACAAAATGTAATATTTAAGTGTGGTGTCCAAATATGCATTTGTATAGGATTGTTCCAGGAAAGCGTTGAGATTACAATTAAGTTTAACAATCAAAATCTTGGACGAGGGGGGGGGGGTGCTAGGGGTCTAAAAGCTAATTGTGAAGGGGCACAAGACTGAGGTTTCGTCTAGGGTACTTAATACGAAGGCTGATAGTAAGCAATTAGCGTGGGACCATAGTAACCATTACCATGTGTTAAAAGTGGCACATGGTAAAAATCTCCGGCTAGCCCCTTAGCGAATGATTTGACAGGAAGTGGACAATAGGGATAGAGAGAAGGCATTGCTTGCATACTGAGATTTGCATGGGCATCATTGATGTTGCAGTCAGCGCAAGTACACTTACCACCGCCCCCGCGTTAATCGGATTTGCGGTTTAGCATGATGAAGTGTTTCACCCTATAAGGTACTTGCAGGGAATACCCTCAATAGTTAGTGCAGGTTGGCCACACCTCCCATGCTAATTTTTGACACTAAATACATGCTAAGATGCCAATTCTTAGCACAGTTTAGTAAACATGTCCCATTATCAGGTGATAGGTTGATTAAGTACTTTTTAAATATAAAGGGTATTTACCTGATTTTGGATGTAAGTTGTTTCCATTCAGTATATCATTTCCTGTATAGCTGGTCTTTTATTATTGTTTTAATCTGATTTGACTTTGTATTTAATTTACAATTGTGGTACAAATATTTTTGAATATATTTCTTTATAACAATCTGACTTGAATAAATGTTTAAGTGGACAATAAGTACCTAAATTAAATTAAATTAATGAAGTGGCTTAACTGGATCTTGTCCTGAATTATAGACTAGTGGTGTACTGGCTGAGTAGTGGAGGGTAGAAAACTTCAAATGCTTATTCTTTTATATGAAATGAAATCCAATGAAGTTTTTAGAAACAGAACATTAAGGCTTTTACTTTTTCTGACTTGTCTATGAACTATTTTAACGTGCATAAAGTCAGTGTTCAAAAAATAGCTGCACTTTATCAACCTTTCAACAAGTCCCATGATTGCCCCATCTTTCTGTCTTCTAAAGATAAATGTTTTAGTGACAGAGGCATTTTTTATATATGCAATATTTATTTTTGCTTTAGAAATAAATGAGAACCAGAAATAGGACAATGACAAACCTTTAGTGCAGACTCAGGCAGACGCCCCCATGTGCAGAAAGACTGATGTCCAGGCACGGAAAAGGTAGAGAACTCCTTCAGGGTGGCGGTCCAATGCAGGCTGGAAGGGGGGGGGGCAACTTTCACTGCTCGCAGGAATAAATCTCCCTTGCATAGACCAAAGTTTTGCTACGCCAGCAACTCTGGCGCTTTGAAATCCACAGCACAGAGTTTAAGAAGGAAGGATGATCAGAGTTCACAACTGCCAAAGTGTTAAGAGGGAGAGAGGGGGCTTCTCTCTCTCCTAAAAGGCCTTAGCAGCAAATGAAAGTGTTTAAGCCAAGACCATCGGCAAGAGAGAAATCTTAAAGACGTCCTCAATGTCGGCACACGGAGGTCCTGTCTTTCGCCTGGTGCTGTAGGACTAAGCGTTATCCTAAAGGTGCCCCGTTTCCCACCTGTATGAAAACTAGATTGTTTATGCCCCGATATCCAATCACCAAATAAAAAGCTAAGAAATGTACCGATTGCAGAAAAACATTATTAAAAAATGTAGCTTGCTACTTGCTGTCTGGGATTAAAGGAAGATTACTAAACTATACCATTCGACTCTTTAATCAAGTGTGTCGGGGAGGGCATTGTAAAGAAATCTATTTACAGTATTTAATAAATTAAGGCGGACATATATAACTATACAACAGTTCCTCTGGAAAAAATGTGTCCCTGCAAAAGAAAAAGCACCAAACTCACTGCACATAGTAAATAACCGAAGTTCATTGTTCACGATGAGTGTAAAGTCTGAAAATTCAAAATATGCATTGTTTGTTTTGCTTTCTAGCAACTTATAGTGCTCTGGTGAAGACATTTTGCTGAAAGAATACCCTCCTTCCATACATAATAAATAAATAAATATATATATATATAAACATATGTACTTGGAATTTTTTACGTTGCGATTTCTGAAAATATTTCAACTCAGCCTCCTTGTCGCTTCCATCAAAAATAGCTTATATAATAAATAAAGGTCTTTAACAATCCAGCTTGGGAGAAAGGTGGTGTGTGCAGCGGGGGGTCTACCTGTCTCCGGATGCAGCCACTGATAATGTGCTCGTGCTGCTCTCGGCCCCCCACACCAGCAGCATCTGCTTTTAAAAAGAAAAAGGTCTTTTGCGCAGCTTTCCCTGGACGTTAGCGGGTCTCGCTGTAGGCAATACTGTCGAAGTGCTACAAAAGGTGCTACGTGTTCTGGTGCTTACAAGTCCGTCTCCCTGTTGCCGTCCAGACAGAGGGCGTACAGGGATTTCCTCAGATCCACATTGCTTTTGGCTTTCAGGTTGCTCTTCTCCAGCGAGCCGGTGCCATTGTTGAGCCCCTCGGCCGTGTCCAAGCGCACGGCAGACTTGCCGAGAGAGGAGCTGCTGGGGCTCCTCTTCAGGTCCCCCCCGCCGCCGCCGCCGCTGCTCTCCTCTTTCAGCATGGCCTGCTCGTCCTGGTCGGTCTCCCGGTGGTAGAAGTAGTTGAAGTTGGACACGATGACCGGCACGGGCAGGGCGATGGTCAGCACGCCGGCGATGGCGCACAAGGAGCCCACGATCTTGCCTCCCACGGTCACGGGCCTCATGTCCCCGTAGCCCACGGTGGTCATGGTGACCACGGCCCACCAGAAGGCGTCCGGGATGCTGGAGAAGTGCGACTCGGGCTCGTCGGCCTCGGCGAAGTAGACGGCGCTGGAGAAGAGGATGACCCCGATGAAGAGGAAGAAGATGAGCAGCCCCAGCTCCCGCATGCTGGCCTGCAGGGTCTTGCCCAGGATCTGCAGCCCCTTGGAGTGGCGCGAGAGCTTGAAAATGCGGAAGACGCGCACCAGGCGGATGACCCGCAGGATGGCCAGCGACATGGCCTGCTGCCCGTTGTTGCCCGTCTGCTGCTCGGCCAGCTCCGTGCCCAGGGTGATGAAGTAGGGCACGATGGCCACGATGTCGATGATGTTCATCAGGTTCTTGGAGAACTCGGGCTTGGACGGGCAGGCGAAGAAGCGCACGAGCAGCTCGAAGGAGAACCACACGACGCACGTGGTCTCGATGATGAAGAAGGGGTCGGTCAGGCCGCCGCCGCCCCCTCCCCCCGCCGCCGCGCTCCCGTTCTCCGCCCGGCCCGGGAGGGGCGCCGGCGGCAGCTCGCTGTCGTCGCGGAACTCGGGCAGCGTCTCCAGGCAGAAGGTGATGATGGAGATGAGGATGACGAGCACCGACACGATGGCGATGCCCCGGGCCGAGCTCGAGCTCTCCGGGTACTCGAAGATGAGCCAGAGCTGCCGCTGGAACTCGTGCTCGGGCAGCGGCCGCTCCTCCTCGCGGATGAAGCCCTCGTCCTCCCGGAAGCGCTCCATGGCCTCGTCGCCCAGCTCGTAGAAGCGCATCTCGTCGGCGAACACGTCTATGGACACGTTGACGGGCCGCCGGATCCGGCCGCCCGACTGGTAGAAGTAGAGGATGCCGTCGAAGCTGGGCCGGTTCCGATCGAAGAAGTACTCGTTGCGCAGCGGGTCGAAGAAGCGCATCCTCTTGTCCGGGTCGCCGAGGAGCGTGTCCGGGAACTGGTTGAGCGTCGAGAGCTGCGTCTCGAAGCGCAGCCCGGCGATGTTGATGATGGCCCGCTGCTGACTGCTCTCCTGCTCCATCATGCCCAGGTCGAAGCGGTGGTCCTGGTCCTCCTCCTCTTCCTCCTCCTCCAGCGGCGGCCCCTCCTCAGTCAGCCCGATCGCCGTCTCCATGGTGCCGTGGCCACGGTTGCCAGGGTGGCTCATGACTTCCCAGCAGTCGCCCACGGCAGCGGCGCCTCCTCCACTCCCCCGGGGCACCTGCTGCTGGCAGCTTCCCTCTTCTCCGAGCCAAGATGGTGCCGTGGGGATTTGCAGCAGCTTCAGCCTGCTTGTGGTGCTCCCAGCGATTGCATCGTCTCCTCCTCCTTTGCCAGCCAGAGCCGGGGCCGGGGCTCCTCCGTTCTCCAAGCTCAGCAGAGCGATCTCCATCCTTCCACCGTGCAGTCACTTCCCTGAGCCCAAGTCATGCTGCGGGGTCCCAGATTGCGCTTCCACTTCGCTGAAATGCAGAGAGAGAGGGAGAGGTCAGCGCTATCCGAAAGAACCAAATTTCCTCCTCCAGAGATCAGAGCTAGTGCAACCCTCTGCTCTGCGTGAGCATGCACTAAGCCCCAGCAGAAGAGGCAACAGGAGACCCGGATGAGAAAGCAGTCACTGCTCCTGACGTCAAAGAGCCGCTGTCCCTCTTCAGCCCTTGTCACCAGGCATCCTTTTGAAGCACATGCAGCCATCCCGCTTCCCCAAACAATCAGCTCGTCCAGGGGGCACTGCGGACCCGGACTCGGCGAATGGGAGTGCTTGACATTTTAAGGATTCCTTCTGTCCGGTCCAGACACGTGAAACTTCTTGTAATAACTGTGCGAGATCTTTAAGGAATGTGACGCCCCTGGAGCATCCTAACAATGATTTCTATGTGTGACCTACTGCGCCAGAGTTCACACCTCTCACTGGAAGACGGCTGCTTTTCAGGACCCTGACAGTCTTCCTTCTGAAGATAAATAGCTACTTTAGAACAATCTGGAGATGCGCGCCTTTCTTCTGGGTATATCACAGAGTCTCTGGCTCCTCGGGCTTTGACTGTTCAAACTAGGAACTGCCCGAGGGCTAATTTTTTTTTTTGGAGGGGGGGGGGGCGACTCTCCAGACAACACAATAAAGAAAAGTGGTATCTCTGTGACTCAGGGGAAATATGTGTTTTCTTGCATCCGAACCACTTGCATTGGGTATTGATGTTTTTATTTTACGGTATGTGTGTGTGTCTGGGGGGGGGGGGGGTTGATACGCTCCTAATTTTGTTCGTCTTCTACTGCTTAATTTATTCTAAGTGTTAGTACTATATGATTATTATGCAGGAGGCTAATCAAGTAGGAAATCATGCAGTTTCCATATTTCAATAGTATCTCCTGTGCACAGAATGAAATAAAAACGCTCATTTAGCAGACTTGTTCCGCTGGGGATTCTTTTTAACCTGTTATAGAACGTGTAATCGAATTTAGAACGTTGATATGTAAGGACAAAGGAGACAAACAAAGGGGTTCTTTCCCTTTCAATAAATAAGAATCTATTTTTTCTATGAAAGAAAACAATCGATTGCTTTAGGGGAGAAAGATTTGTGAGGTTGTAGCTATAAAAAGCCGAAACAGATGTCATGTTTAAAATCAGCGTGGGAAAGGGCGTTTCCCGAGCTAGGTTTTGAATTCCCATGAGATAACAGCACACTTTTTAAAATCAAGCAAATCAAATCCCATTTCATTCCCAGCACACATAAGATGCTAATGTGAAATCACCTAAAGGTGTGTCTCGTTTCTGGGATTTCAAATTTAAGTGAAACTTTTTCTTCTTAACTTCTTTAATCATTGGTCTTTGGTGATAAGGTTGATTAACACTGGGCAGACTAGATGGACCATACTGTTTTTTATCTGCCATCATATACTACATTACTATATATTTAATAATACAAAGGTACACCGTTCTTTCTGGAAGGAAAGTGATATTTCATAACACCACAAGAACATAAGCAATTCCATACTCTGTCCAACCAAGGTCCATCAGGCCCGGTATCCTGTTTCCAACAGTGGCCAATCTAGTAGGTCACAAGTACCTAGCAGTTCTCCTAGGACAAGCAGGATGAATCAGCCACACTTGGTGACGTCATCCGACGGCGCCGAGACGGAAGTACTCTCCATAGCTCAGAAGGGCTTTGCCCTTCTGAGCATGGGCTACCTGGCCACAACCCCCTGCCCACCCCTAGCTAGCCTGTTTCAGTTCTTCCGCCTTGCCAGCAAGACGGTTTCTTCTACTCTCCACTGAAATTTCACTATAGAACTTATTAAAACAACAAGAAGAATAAGTCTCACCTTGCTAGGTATGTTATAAACTGCATTAATGCTTGTTTTTGGATTTGTTCCAGCATTCTTTCCAGTCTAAAGCTTTCATCACAGGCAGCGGCCCTTCGTGAGCACAGCCAGTGCCTTCAGGAGCAGAAGGTCACAGGTTCAAATCCCAGGTGTCGGCCCTGCCAACCCCGCGAACAGATCAGATCGGGCGCTGCTCATTCCTGATATTTTGGATGCCTCCACGGCAGCTGTGCCTCACCTCCTTGGCCGCAACAACTTGGTCCCGGCCTGATTGTACAGGCGGATCCCGCCGATCGAGGTTTTCAGCCCTGGACTTGGGAAGCCGCTGCGGAGAAGCTATGCCTTCTGAGAGACTCGGCAGCCCAGGACGTGCCTGCGGGCCTCTGTCCCCGGCCAGCTGCAGCTCGGCGCATCCCTCCTCTGCCCGGGCCCATCTCACGTGGGGGACCATGGAGGCGGCCATCTTGCCGGACCTGCAAGTCTCCGCCCACTCTTCTGCGGCCGCGAGGATTCCTGGACGGCAGTCATCTTGCCGATGACATCACGGCCTCGGTCCCCCCCCCCTCCGCGGCGCCATTGGCTGGCGCCAGTCCAATCGAAATGGCCTGATTGCTCAGCTCCTCCCCTGCAGCGTCGGCGCCGTTCCAAGCAGGAAGGAGGGACCAATCGCCAATAGAAACGGCCCTATTGCAACGGCTCCCTGCAGCATCAGCTCTGCTCCAAGCAGGAAGGAATGGGAAAGAATCAGCATCGGCGCCGATGGCCTTATCGGAGCCGGATGCTCTTATGGCTCGGAGCCCTGGGCCCTTCCGGATCGGTGCCGGAAGCACAGCCCACCAAGCACTGAGACGCCCTTCTGCATCATACAGCATGGGCTCTGCGTCGTGATGCAGTCTGCCTCCTCTCAGGGGTCTTTAAGTGCGGTTGCGGCTGGAAGCGTGTCCAGTCCTCCTCCGCCAGTCGGTTTAGGAGCAGAAGGTCACAAATCAAGTACCAGGCGTGATTCCTGCCAACCCAGCCCCCGTATTTGTTTTTAACCACCAGGGCATCTGGAAGCAACGACGGATGGGCTTAGACCTCTGCACTACCTCGGAGAAACGCGAGGTCAGCTTCCACCATGGCCCCCTTTGCCTGACCAGCTGCGGAGACAAATTCAATCACACCGTAGCGCCAAAGTACAGGTGTAAACTGGCTTTCTGCTGATCATTAGACTGCATATTCTATATATAATATGATGTTCCTTGTAAATATGTTCTGTTATAATATGACGTTCCCTGTAAAACAAACTTGCTTTGTTAATTATTGTTCATTGTAAACCGCAACTGAACTTTGGAAGATGCGGTATATAAATGTGTATAAATAAATAATAATAATCATTAGCGAAACCGACTATCATGAACCCTTGCACAGTGCAGAGTGAACAGGAGTGGTAGTGCTATTTTCGTTGAGATCATAAATTGGCAATGATGCCACCGGCTTGCACATTCTGCCAGTGGGTGTCTATCATGAACCCTTGCACAGCGCGGAGCATATGCAGTGGGTGTCCAACACGAACCCTTGCACAGCGCAGATCATCGGCAGCGGGTATCTAACACGAACACTTGCACAGTGCGGAGCATCCTTGCTGAGGCACCATTCAAATCATTCTTCGCCAGCTACAGTTTACTCGCTGTGCCTGCGAAATTCATTCCGAATCCGGGTAACTTTATCACAAGTGTCCCTTGCCAGTAGACCTTACATGACCGAGGGTACACATAAATACCTGATTAACTGCTACGTGAAGAACAGACTTTTTTTCCTGTTCATTGGCATACCTGTGGTGCTTGTGCATCCACAGAGAGGAGGAATGGCCTAGTGGTTAGAGCACTGGCTTAATAGCCAACCAACCAAGGTTCAAATCCCACTAGCACTCCTTGCGGCCTTGGGCAAGTTACTTGACCCTCCATTGCCCCAGAAGAAATGTCTGGCAATCTACTCCGGTGACACTACCAAGGAAACCCAGGAGCTTCTGGCGTTCCGGGAGTCAGCACTGACTCAAAGCCGCACGTTGCTTTACATTGACAAACAGAAGCAGTTAACCAGGCTACCCACTGGAAAAGAAAGGTGTTGCTCAATGGCTAATGCATTGACTGCTGAACCAGAGGCTTGAACTCGATTCCCCAGTGGGTTAATGAGTATGGCTGTCTATAGACCTGTAGCCCACTGGTTTCTTCACTGCCTGTGGAGCCAGAGATTGTGGGTTTGATCCCACAGTGGGAATAATTTTTCGCTTCCCCTTAACAAGGTATGAGGCCACCTCAAGGAAGCAGAGCCCTGCTACTCTTAGGGCTGCACCGTGCTGCAGGACACTCAGCATGCCCGGTGGATTCACATGGGACCTTTCAATTCACGCTGGTCCCTCAGCCAGCTCGAACCCAGAGGGTGAGCAGCAGACCGGGAGCAGGTCAAGATCTCCAGTGAACGAACGAACCCTCCAATACCTATGACGGTTCATTGAGCAGTAGGTTTTTTTCTGGATCTTGCACCAAAACCAGTAGCCAATATGGTACAGGCCGCGCACGCCGGTGTGAGCCAGCACGGCGCAGGAGCTTCACCCGGGTACACCCACCTGGATCTCTCATCCTGCATGTCAGCCCAGCTGCATACTCGGCCCCCATACGTCATACCCCCACTACCAGTGGACAGTTGGCCTATTGAATGGCACATCCTTTTCCCTCCAACATGTAGCACATCCTTCCCCTCCAACAGGTACACCTCGGGTAGATCACCTAATTTCTCCGAACGCTGCAGCACAGTTCTACTTCCTGCCCGCGTTCTGCTAAGAGACCAGGCCTCCTCCCATTTCCCTGAGCTCCCCTTGGGTCAGCTTACGTCGCACTCCACAGTCGAGGAGAATAAGAGGGAGTGTAAGGCAAATGCAAGACTGGTCAAGCCACAGTCCATCAGGTCCACATTACCGGCAGGATCGCTTCACAAGCGGTGTGAAACTACTGAGGATGCCCGTCGGGGAGCTATGTCACAACTCTCGGGTCCACGCATGGGCTCAACACCTCTGTCCCGCGTCTGCGGCACCTTCCTTATTGCGCGACAAACTATCACCAAAGGCTCTCATCACCGGATGCTCTCACCCATGTTGACTGAACGACAGCCTCCTTCGGACATATGCGGCCACTCGAGGGCCTGGAAATAGCACATGCCCTCTTCCACTTGCACGCCGGCAGGTAATCAATAAGTCACAATAGCCACCCTGACCAAGCGAAACCTGGCCCATAACGAGAAACCCTTTGGACGGTCATGCCAACCTACGGGTAAGCAGCGTCGCACCCCTTGCCATGAACTCCTGTCACCCAAGGCATAGGGGTGCCAACCTGTCTTCAATATGACGCCGTGCACACGGCCAGTGTATCCTGGTTCAATACAATCCCGCATTGCCTATAGCTTGGGCCATCCCCTAACATTGCTCGGGACAAGGCTTATGGCATTCCAATGGGGGCACAAGCCTAGTGGTTCGGATCAGGAGGCATGTGACAGGTGTTAGGATCACTTCATCTTGCCTGTAAGTGGATAAGTCTCTTGCTACATGCATCAGCAAATGCATACACCAGCATTTGCACCAAGAAGCCACCCTGTCGTCTTCTTTCCCCCTCCAACAGACGATCTTGTGCTGACAGCCCTAGGCCTACCGACAGAAGGCCGCACTTGACAGCGTGATGCTTCAGCGACTCCGACTGGGCTCATCTCACAAACCTTCCTATGCCTCACCTCTATTGTGGGGTGGCACAGTGCACACACACAGTGTGTTCAGGAGCAGAAGGTCTCCTGACATACCAGCAGACAGTGTGTTTAGGACTGATTCAAGTCCCAGCCATGGCTCCTGACACCCCAGTCCCCACAGTGCAAGGAGAGCCCATCAGGGAGAGCTACAAGTCCCAGGAGGGACCTAATAAGAGTTAACCAGCCTCAGCTCCGGTAGCTCAGCATCCTCCTCAATCAGCCAATGAGTGATCCATACCTACCTCAGGTTACTGCTGAAATGCTGTCACCTCTTGGCTACCCTCCGGGTAGTTGTCCAAATCCGTGTTCTGTCTCCTGCCGGGATACTCATTGTGGCAGTCAGGCTACCCCAGCCGCTGTGATTCTATAGACCCCTTTTCTTGCGCTTAGCCTATCTTGCGGGACGATCACCCACCCAGAGTCCGGTTGAGCTGCAAACCTTAGGCACTCATCCAACGTGCAGTCCTCCTGGATTGAGCCACCTCCCAGATCAGTTACGCACTACGCTCCTGGGAGGAACGGAGCCCATGGGAACAGGATAATACACGGTCACATGTTGGCACACCAGCGTCAAGGGATCCAACCCTGTTCCCTTCTGCACAGGACTTCCATTTTTCCCAATGGAAAATCACTGGATTCAAGCCTGCAGTGCAACCGTGCACAGTACTCCGTCCCAAAAGTGGCCAATCTTGGCCATGTCTCCCGGTTCCTCTGTTATCCCAATTTTTATCGGTTAAAAAAAAAAAAAAATAAATATATATATATATATATATATCTATCTCTATATATAGATATATAGATAGAAGTTAGATACATTTATAGAGATAATAAAGAAAGAAAGAAAAAGGAGAGCCAGGATTCCAGCCAGGCCTCAGTGCCTGCTTTGTGAAGCCTGCAAAAGTTCGTTCTTTGAAGCAGGGGTCTGTAGGGGCTGCGCCATGGAGGCGGCCTCAGTTGAGATGGGGCTGCAGGCGGGCAGCTCTCAAGATCTGGTGGTGGCGGTCTCTCAGGAGTCGGTGGAACCCTTGGAAGGACTCCTGGGGGAAGGCTCTGCTCTCGCTTTGAATTTGGAGCAGCAGGTGGAGCCTCAGCCACAACCAAGGATCTCCTCGGGGGAAGTAGGCCTGGGGGAAGGATTTTGCCTGGAATTTGTGTTGTTATTGCATAAAGCCTTTTGTTTGTGTCAGCAGGGAGGTCGAGAACGCACTCTAAAGTGGGAAGCACAGGCCAAGCTTCTGGGGGAGACAGTGGTTCCACCCAAGCGAACCAGAATGTTGGGAGAGGAGGCCCCTCGTTCCCCTGATTCGGAAACTCTGGAGAGGGGGACTTCCGAGCAAGAGCTGAGAGAGGAGGGAGAGATCCCAGAGGAACAGGCAAGGATTGTAAGGGTCTTCCGGCGAGAAGAGCTGCCGGCCTTGATTGGAGAGTCCCTGAAGGTGCTTAACATGGCAGGGGTGCCGGAACAGGATGAGGAGTTGGAAGATCCGTTAATCCAGACAGTGAGGAAATCCCAGAGGGGTTTTTCCTATCCACAAGGTGGTGCGGCAAATGATCCAGGAAGAGTGGGACCAGCCAGAGGCAGGTTTGAGGGGCGTGCGATCGATGACGCGCTTGTACCCTCTGCCCGAAGCGGAGAAAGAGTTGTTGAAATCACCAAGAGTGGACACGGCAGTATCCGCAGTAACTAAGAAGACTACGATCCCGGTGGAAGGCAGTACCACCTTAAAAGATGCCCAAGACAAGAAGCTGAATGCTCTGTTAAAGTAAGCCTTTGACATTAGTGCGTTGGCTCTGCAAGCGTCAATATGTGGGGCCTGGGTGGCCTGAGCTTGCCTGCGGTGGTCGCAACAGCTGAGGATGGCTGAGGAGTCTTTGGATGGATCACAGGGAGAGGCTGCTAAAATAGAGTCCGGAGTGGCCTATCTGGCGCAGTCAGTACAATCTTATTAGGAGTCTGTCCAAAAATATGTCCTCTGTGATGGTGGCCCAGAGGTACCTTTGGCTTCGCAATTGGGCAGCGGACGGTTCGTCCAAAGCCCAGCTTAGTAGACTCCCCTTTAGGGGTAAGCTTCTTTTCGGGGAGGATTTGAACAAGTTGGTGAAGGAGTTAGGAGAGTCAAAAGGAGGCAGACTGCCTGAGGATAGACCTAAGCAGGGTCGCTTTACGGGCTCGGGACGTTCTCAGCAGCGGACTCACGCAAATTTCGTCCAGCTCGGCAGACCTCCTTTCAGAGGGGCCGTTTTGCCTCAAAGGGCCAAGGGTTCCGGGGGTTTCGGGGAGTGGGGAGAGGGTTTGGAGCCTCGTCTTCCGCCACTGCCCAAAGAAAGAGGCCCAATGAAGCTGCGGGGGCTTGGGGGGAAGTGCTGCCGATAGGAGGTCGGTTTCGGCAGTTCCTTCCCGCCTGGGTCCGGGTTACATTCGACCAGTGGGTCTTGGAAGTAGTGAGGGACGGTTATGCCTTAGAGTTTGCAAGACCAGTTCGCCCTTCCTTTGTCCAGTCACCGGGCAAGTCTCAGGCCAAGAGATCGGCAGTGCAGGAATCCTTATCAAGGCTGTTGGCCTTGAAAGCGCTGGTCCCGGTCCCGAAAGACCAATGCGGTTTAGGTCGATACTCGATCTATTTCGTAGTTCCAAAGAAGGAGGGATCTCTAAGACCAATTCTGGACCTAATTCTGCGGGTCCCCCATTTCATGATGGAAACTCTGAAGTCGGTGATAGTGGCAGTCCGGCAGGGAGAATTCTTAACTTCTCTAGATCTCACCTAGGCATATTTGCATATTCCCATCAGGGAATCTCATCAGCAGTTTCTGCATTTTGTGGTACCGGGGGGACATTTTCAGTTCCAAGCGCTTCCATTCGGTCTGGCAACAGCTCCACGTACTTTCACCAAGGTGATGATGGTGGTTGCGGCAGCATTGCGCAAAGTAGGGATCCTGGTCCATCCTTACCTGGACGATTGGTTGATCAGGGCCAAGTCCAAGGACGAGAATGTGACAGCAACTGCCAGAGTGGTTTCTTTCCTCTGAAGCTTGGGGTGGGTAATCAATCTAGCAAAGAGCAGGTTGGTTCCTTCTCAGGAACGCGAGTATTTAGGAGCAAGATTCAACACGGTTGCGGACAAGGTCTTCTTGCCAGCCCAGAGAGTGGAAGGGCTGCGTTGGCTGGTACGGCAGTTTTTGGATCAGAAGGCGCCTTCGGCATGGCACTATCTGCAGGTGCTGGGAACTATTGCAGCAATGTTGGATCTGGGCCAGGGCCCATATGTGTCCCTTGCAAAGGTCGCTTCTGCGGCGATGGTCTCATCAGCATCAGCCTTTGTCAGTGACGCTTCCATGTTCCATAGCAACCAAGGAGGCCCTTCAGTGGTGGCTCTCTCCAGGGGCTCTAGAGAACGGGATGCCCCTTGAACCTCCGCAGTGGGTGCAGGTGACGACGGATGCGAGTTTGGCTGGCTGGGGGGCCCACTGCGAGGGGAGATTTGCCCAGTGGCCCATCAACAGGTTAGAGTTGTGGGCGGTGACCTAGCTTTAAAAGCATTCCAGTTTTGGGTGAACAGAAGGGCAGTCAGAGTTCTTTCAGACAACGTGACAGCGGTAGCTTACATCAACAGGCAGGGAGGCACCAGCAGCCAGTTGTTGGAAGAAGAAGTGGAAAGCCTCCTAGAGTGGGCCTAGGTTCATATGTTGGCCTTGTCAGCTCAGCACTTGGCCGGAGTGGAGAATGTTACAGCCGACTATCTCAGCCGGTACAAGGTGGATCACGGCGAATGGGTGCTCTGCCAGGAAGCTCTGCCAGTCTTCCATCAGGTGGTATGCAGATGGGGTCCGCCGGTCATGGATCTGATGGCACGCTGGGAGTCGGCCAAAGTCAGCTGACAAAAAGAGAATGTTGGAGGGGCTGGACGCCCTAGTTCAGGAGTGGTCCGCGGAGGGGTTACTGTATGTGTTTCCTCCGTGGTCGCTCATAGGCAGAGTTCTGCAAAGGATAGAGGCGCATCAGGGCTTAGTGGTCCTGATAGCTCCAGATTGGCCAAGAAGACCGTGGTATGCCGATCTGATGCATCTGCTGGCGGACAGGCCGTGGTGTCTACCAGTAAGGGAGGATCTTCTCTCTTAGGGTCCAGTGAGAATGCCACAGGTGGATTGGTTCTCGCTTACGGCCTGGCTATTGAGAGGGCAAGGCTGCTCAAGAGGGGATATTCCAGGGCAGAGATTTCAACCTTGCTGAAGGTGTGCAAGCTCTCTGCCTGGCGTATGTGAGAGTTTGGTGAATATTTGAGAATTGGTGTGAGGGGCGGCAGAAGACGCCATTAAGAGCTTCCGTCCCTGAGGTATTGGAGTTTTTGCTGGATGGTTTTCAGAAAGGTCTGGCAGCCAGTTCCTTACAAGTTCAGCTCGTAGCTATTTCCTGTTACAGAGGTAAGGTTTTGGGAAAGCTGTTAGGCGAGCATTCTGATGTGGTCCGTTTTCTTAAGGCAGTGAGACTTTGAGGCCACAAAGAAGGGTGACCGTTCCACCTTGGGATCTTAACCTGGTCTTGGATTCTCTGGCGGGAGATCCTTATGAGCCGGTGCACCTTGCCTCCTTAAAGGATTTGACTCTCAAGGCGTTTTTTCTGGTGGCTATTTGTTCGGCCAGGCGGGTGTCTGAGTTGCAAGCATTGTCCTGATCCCCGCCCTTTCTCGTTTTCTTCAAAGATAAGGTGGTTTTGAGAACGGTTCCTTGGTTCTTGCCTAAGGTGGTTTCCCCGTTCCATGTGAATCAAGCGGTTTTAGTCCTGTCCTTTAAAGGGTTAGGGCGAGAGGAGAGTGACGCATGTTTATGGAAGTTGGATGTGCGAAGGATATTGAGGCGTTACCTGAAGCATACAAAGACGTTCCGTAAGTCTGAGAGGTTGTTTGTGCTTTTTGGAGGGCTGCGCAGAGGAGAAGCAGTGGCTAAAGCTTCAATTTCTAGGTGCTTCCGCTGGGTTTCCGGGCTCATTCCACTCGAGCTCAGGTGGCCTTTTGGGCGGAGTATAGTTTGGTCCATCCTTCAGAGATCTGTAGGGCGGCTACTTGGTCCTCCTTGCATACTTTGCCAAGCACTACTGATTGGATGTTCAGGCGGCAGCAGACGCTGGTTTTAGGAGAGCGGTGCTTCGGTCCGGTTTGGCAGGCCTCTCCCATGCTTGAACTGCTCTGTTACATCCCAGAAGAAAGGGACTAGACTGGAGAGATGCTTAGGAAGAAGTAATTAGACCTTACCTGCTAATTAGTGTTCCTGAAGGATCTCCAGTCTAGTCCCTGATCCCACCTGGAATGATGAGAAGTTTTTTCCGGTCCGAAGAAGTTGGATGGATGGTTGTTTTGGCAGAGGTTTTCTTCAGGGTTCGGTGCCGAGGTGGAAGAGGCAGTTGCGGGGCACTGATATCATTATTGAATTTGACTTGGCTGGCGGTAGGGCAAGGCCTTGTGTCAGGTAAGCCTCCTCTTCGAAGGAAGAGTGGGGGCGTTCCCTTCCTGGGAGGGGGAGGGGAGTTTTTTGGTTAAAACGTTTATAGTTAATTGTGTTTGCTTAGTTGTCTCTCCGTTAGGTCTGCTTTGTTAACAGGATACTGAAGCTGGTGGGTGGTGCCAGTGATTATATATATGACGTACTCAGTCTCCAAGCTGCTAGAAGAGGAGCACAACCCAGAAGAAAGGGACTAGACTGGAGATCCTTCAGGAACACTAATTAGCAAGTAAGGTCTAATTACTTCTTTATGGACCTTTCTTTCAGGAACTTGTCCAACCCTTTTTTAAATCCAGCTACACTAATAGTTTTTACTACATCCTGTGATAATGAATTCTAGAGCTTGATTATGCATTGAGTGAAAAAATATTTTCTCTTATTAGTCTTAAACGTGTTACACTGTAGCTTCATTGCATGTCCCCTAGTCTTTCTACTTTTTGATGGTATAACCAATCAATGTATGTTTACCCATTCTACTCCATTCATTAATTTATAGACCTCTATTATAACTCCCCTCAGTGTCACCAGTTCATAACAATTATTAACAACAGTGGAAAAAGCATTTTCAGTTTCTTTCCTGTCATTTTTGGTGAAAAAGCCCAATATGAAATGGCATGGGAAATGTCATTTATTACTCCATAGGGTGCACTCTCACAAAAGAGTGTGCACTATTGATGAGATTGTAGCATTTTTTTTCAGTCTGCCCTAAGACAAAAAACCCTGAAAAATCAAAACAAAACTAAATTAAATTTTTGGGCATTTTTTGGGTTGCCATACATCTACCAACCACTCCCCATCCTTCCCATGCTCAGTTCCTCACACATATACACCAAATCCTTATCCATCTCACATAGCTCTTTTCCAAAATCTAATCCCTTATACACATATATGGAAAACACTGCGTTTCCCCTGTACCCCCATAACCAAACCATCTCATATATATATATCCATCTGTCCTCACTGCACAATCTTATTTATCAATTCATTTATTTTATTTATTTAAAACATACATAAGTCACTCTCTCATATTCTAGGTGGTACTCAAGCAACCATACATATTATAAACATTCTAATGATACATAAATAAAAACATACCAATTGATCATACAAGCCAACATATAACTTCAGTGCCTCACAAGCTATTAAAAAAATCACCATAAAATATTACTAACATTTCTGTTATTTATTTCCTAATTCCAAATTAACACTTATATTTGAATTAGCAGCTCAAGTCCCCAAATATCATCTTGCCTTCATACCTACAGCATGGACTGTCTTAAAAGCAATCATGACCCACTCCTTAACTCAGCCGTCTTGCCTCCAGGGGATTGCAGGATCCGAGACAGCATAGCTTTACTAGAGGTAGGTCTTGTCAGATGAAGCCAATTGATTTTTTTTGAATGGGTGACCAGAAAGTTGGATTGCCCAGCACATTTGCTAAAAATGCTGAAGGGTCATAATCAGTCTTCTAAATCCATTTAAAGAGGGGGGGGGCATGATAATATAATCTGGTTAAGATACACACACTTTGGGGCATGTTTAATAAAGAGCACAGCAGCAGCATGTGTTTGGGCTGTGAATCTAGCTTCAGTGGATGGTGTCTGTTTAGACCAGGGGATACATCTAGCCAGTCAGGTTTCAAGAATAACCATAATGAATATGCATGAGATATATTTGCATGCACTACCTTCATTGTATGCAGATCTGTTTCATGCATATTCATTGTGACTATCCTGAAAAGCTGACTGGCTAGGTGTGTCCGAGGACTGGAGTGAGAATCTCTGGTCTATACTGACCCACTTTTGGAGGGTAAGCCCTCTTTGATTTTTACATTCCCCTACTTGTCAGAATTAAATGTATCCACACAAAAATAGTTTTGGTCACCGAACGATAATGTATGCAATACAATTCAAAAAAATATCGTTCATTTCACTGAGTAGGAACAAAATCAAACACAATATAGCACTGCAGGTCTCAGTTTAAAATAACACCGCTACAACGGGGTTGACACCCTATGGCAGCGTTTGTGTTGTATCACATCAATGACCGTGTGCTAATTTTTTTGAAAATACATCTTTATATAACTGTTCAATTTGAAGATATCATTCTGTCCTAAGATGTTATCTTAGTGTTTCACGACGAAATACTCAGCTTTAGAGGACCAGATGAAATCTTCCTGTCTTAATCCCAACGTGCAGTCCCGGTACCAGCAGACGTTTCAAAAGCTTTTCATCAGGGGACCTATGTATAACTCTGGTGCTGCCCGCGTTCATTCACAAACAATACACCGGCTATTACTAATCTCCCGCCAATGGAAAAATGCCGGCGTTTCCTTTAGAGATCCTCTGTGTTTGTCCCATGCTTTTTTGAATTCAGTTACTGTCCTCATCTCTACCACCTCCACTGGGAGACTATTCCACGGATCCACCACTCTTTCCTTAAAGAAATATTTCCGCAAATCACTCCTGAATCTATCCCCCTTCACCCTCATCCCATGTCCCCTCGTAGCAGAACTTGCCTTCAATTGAAAGAGGCTCTCCTCCTGAACATTTATGCCACGGAGATATTTAAACATCTCAATCATATCACCTCTATCCCGCCTTTCCTCTAAGGTGTACATATTAAGATCCTTAAGTCTGTCCTCATATGCTTTATAATGAAGACCACTAACCATTTTAGTAGCCACCCTCTGCACCGGCTCCATCCTGTTCACATCCCTTTGAAGGTGCGGTCTCCAGAATTGCACACTATACTCCAAATGAGGTCACACCAAAGACTTATACAGAGGCACTATCACCTCCTTTTTTCTGCTAGCCATTCCTCTCCATATGCACCCAAGCATCCTTCTTGCTTTTGCCGTTGCCTTTTCTACTTGTTTAGCTACTTTAAGATCATCAGACACTATCATGCCCAGGTCCCTCTCTTCTTCAGTGGACAAAAATACTTCACCCCTATACTATATTGCTCCCTTGGATTGCTGCAGCCCAAATGCATGACCTTACATTTTTTAACATTAAATCCAAGCTGCCAGATTCTAGACCATTCTTCAAGCTTAGCTAGATCCCTCCTCATGTTATCCACACCTTCCTGGGTGTCTGCTGTATTGCTGATTTTGGTATTATCCGCCAAAAGGCAAACCTTACTCGACAGCCCTTCCGCTATATCACTAACAAAGTTGTTAAAAAGAATCAGACCAAGGACAGATCCCTGGGGCACACCACTGATAACATCCTTCTCCTCAGAGTGAGCCCCATTTACCTGTACTCTGTCGCCTCCCACCCAACCAATTTCTAACCCAAGCAGTAACTTTAGGGTCCATCCCTAGGGTGCTCAGTTTGTTTGTCTGTGAGGAACAGTGTCAAAGGCTTTACTGAAATCTAAATACACCACATCTAGGGTTCTCCCTCGGTCCAACTCCCTGGTCACCCAGTCAAAGAAATCAATCAGATTTGTCTGACAAGACCTGCCTCTGGTGAATCCATTCTGCCTCGGATCCTGCAATCCGCTGGACTCCAGAAACCTCACTATTTTCTCTTTCAGCAGCGTTTCCAATAATTTACTCACCACCGAAGTTAAACTAACCGGCTTGTAGTTTTCAACCACATCCTTACTTCTGCTTGTCCCCATGCAGTTAGCATGGGTTTGACTCTGCCCCATGCTAAGCTGTTAGCATGGATGGTGGTCAAGTACACATGCGTTAATCGCAGCAAACTGCAACACTGCCAGTTAGCATGTGCCAAAAATGCTCACAAACCACAATGTTCACTCACTATCCCCGAAGCACCAGTCGCTTCCCCACCCAAACTATTTATTTATTAGAATACTTGCTATACCACTAATAGCAGAAAAGCCTACATCTTAGCGGTTTACAACACCAGAAAAGAAGCAGAAATTATACACAATACCACACATTAAACATAACAAGAAACATAAGGAGGGAAATGCATAGAACAAAATAAATCCTAAACAAACTCGTATACAACATAAACTGTCTGACATAATTATGGGGGGAAAAAAACACATCAGCCACAATGTCCTGATCCTTTTCACCAAAAAAACTCTAAAAGCTTGGCAAAACATCCAAGTCTTCATCTGTTTCTTAAATATTTTATATGAAAACTTAGAGCTCAGCAGTTAGTGTGGGGATTTTAGCGTGTGGCAATGGTTACTGTAGTGTGTGGTAAACCCCATTCTAATCGTTAGTGCACTTTAGTGACTTGTTGCGATTAATTAGGTTTCTGCTGAATCAATTACAGAACTTGTTAGAAAAACATAGATCACATAAAAGCAATCAACATAATATTCCAAAGAAGAAAATATTCTCCGTAAGTCACTCTAATCCATCAGAAGCCAACTTGAAAAAACATTCAATCATTTTCTAAACATCAAAAGACTAGATTCAAACTGAATATCAAGAAGTAAGTTATTCTAAAGTCTAGGAGCAAAACACCTAAATGCATGCTCATGGGTGCATGGCAATATTGCATTGGTCGTAGGGGGGGATGGCAATAATGCTTGAAAGATTCCAAGGCGGTCATTTTAGAAGCATTATTCGCTATTTGGGCATCTGGAAAGGTGAATACGGATGCCCAAATCACAAAGACATCTGCACAGCCATTTTATTCTACATGTTTGGAGATGTCTCCGAGGCAGGGATGTCCAAGTAGGCAGAGGTGTAATGAAGGTGTGGCTAGGGCAGGATGATGGACGTAGATGTCTCCGAGACAGGGATGTAATGAAGGTGTGGCCGGGGCAGGATGATGGACACAGATGTCGCCGAGGCAGGGATGTCCAAGTAGGCAGAGGTGTAATGAAGGTGTGGCTAGGGCAGGATGATGGACGTAGATGTCTCCGAGACAGGGATGTAATGAAGGTGTGGCCGGGGCAGGATGATGGACGTAGATGTCTCCGAGACAGGGATGTAATGAAGGTGTGGCCGGGGCAGGATGATGGACACAGATGTCTCCGAGGCAGGGATGTCCAAGTAGGCAGAGGGTGTAATGAAGGTGTGGCCGGGGTAGGATGATGGATGTAGATGTCTCTGAGGCAGGAATGTCCAAGTAAGAAGAGGGTGTAATGAAGGTGTGGCTAGGGCAGGATGATGGGGAACTGACCAAGCAGGTACACAAGGACTAACGACAATTCAGTAGGTGAAGAATCTCTTTAATTATTATGCCCCGAAGTGTTTCGGCTAAAAAGCCTTCTTCAGGGGGTCTTTAAAAAGAGCACACCTTAAATCTGTCACGTGATACACTAAAAACATCAATGCGCACTTGTGTAAATGCTTGGTTAGTTCCTTATCTAGTGTGCAGGTACCAGTTGCTCTCCTTTGGTACCCTAGGGCAGGATGATGGACATAGATGTCTACGAGGCAGGGATGTCCAAGTACATAAGAACATAAGATATGCCATACTGGATCAGACCAAGGTCCATCAAGCCCATTATCCTGTTTCCAACAGTGGCCAATCTAGGTCATACGTACCTAGCAGTTTCCCCAAAAGACACAGGTTCTGCAATGCTTGTACTAGGTCAAGCATTGATATCCTGGGTCCCTTCTTAATAATGGTTTATGGACCTTTCCTCCAGGAACTTTTCCAAACCTTTTTTAAACCCAGCTACACTAACAGTCTTTACTACATCCTCCGGTAACAAATTCCAGAGTTTGATTACACGTTGAGTGAAAAAATATTTTCTTTTATTAGTCTTAAATAGTTTACCCTGTAGCTTCATTGCATGTCCCCTAGTCTTCCTATATTCTGATAATGTAAACAGTCAATCTACGTTTACCCGTTCCACTCCGTTCATTAATTTATAGACTTCTATCATATCTCCCCTCAGCCGTCTCTTTTCCAGGTTAAAGAGCCCTAACCTTTTTAGCCTTTCTTCATAGGAGTATCCTTCCATCCCCTTTACCATTTTGGTGGCTCTTTTCTGAACCTTTTCTAATAACGCTATATCCTTTTTAAGATACGGCGACCAGAATTGCACACAATATTCAAGGTGCGGTCTCACCATGGAACGGTATAGAGGCATTATAATATCTTTTGTTTTATTTTCCATTCCTTTCCTTATGATACCTAGCATTCTATTTGCTCTCTTGGTTGCCGCTGCACACTGGGCCGAGGGTTTTAATATGTTATCCACAATGACGCCTAAATCTTTTTCCTGGGTGGTGGTTCCTAATGTGGAACCTTGCATCGTGTAACCATAGTTTGGGTTGTTCTTCCCTAGGTGCATAACTTTGCACTTGTCCACATTAAATTTCATCTGCCATTTTGATGCCCAGTCTTCCAATTTATCAAGATCCTCTTGCAATTTTCCACAATCCTCTTGGGTTTTAACAACTTTAAATAGTTTTGTGTCATCTGCAAATTTGATAACCTCACTCGATATTCCACTTTCCAGGTCATTTATGAATATGTCAAAAAGCAGCGGACCCAGCACAGATCCCTGGGGTACACTACTATTCACCTTTCTCCATTGGGAAAATTGGCCATTTAGCCCAACCCTCTGCTTTCTATCTTTTGAACAGTTCCTGATCCACAGTAGTACACTGCCTCCTATCCCATGACTCTAGTTTTGCCAAAAGTCTCTGATGAGGGACCTTGTCAAAGGCTTTCTGAAAGTCCAGATACACTATATCAACCGACTCACCTTTGTCTGTTCATTCACACTTTAAAAAAAACCATAACAGATTAGTAAGACAAGATCTTCCTTGTCTAAAGCCATGTTGGCTGTCTCCCATTAGGCCATGACTATCTACATGCTGAGTAATTTTATTCTTTATGATGGTTTCTACCATTTTTCCCGGTACTGACGTGAGGCTCACCGGTCTGTAGTTTCCCGGATCACCCCTCGAACCCTTTTTAAAAATTGGTGTTACATTGGCGATCCGCCAATCTTCAGGTATTAGAGATGATTTTAATGATAGTTCACAGATTACTAATAGCAGGTCTGCAATCTCATATTTCAGTTATTTCAACACCCTTGGATGTATACCATCCGGCCCAGGTGATTTGCTACTCTTCAGTTTATCTAATAGTTGTAATACATCTTCCCGATGTATCAATATTTCCTTCAATTCTTCCGCACCTTTAAATACCACTTCAGTCATAGGTAACATCCCTACATCTTCCTCAGTAAAGACCGAAGCAAAGAATTCATTCAGTCTCTCCGCTATCGCCTTGTCACCTCTTAGTGCCCCTTTAACCCCTCTATCGTCTAATGGACCAACTGACTCTCTCACAGGTTTTTTGCTATGAATGTACTTGAAAAAATCTTTATTTCACGTTTTTGCTTCCGCAGCAAGCTTCTTCTCAAATTCTCTCTTTGCCTTCTTTATCAATGCCTTGCATTTGACCTGCCAGTGCTTGTGCTGTTTCCAGGTTTCATCATTTGGCTCTTTTTTCCATTTCCTGAAAGATGCTTTTTTGGCAACAACAGCCTCTCTGACCTCACCTTTAAACCATGCTGGCAGTTTTTTGGACTTCCTTCCACTTTTCTTAAAGCGTGGAATACAGCTGGTCTGGGCTTCCAAGATAGTATTTTATCAACAATACCCAAGCTTGATGTAAGTCTTTAACCTTTGCAACTGCTCCTTTTAGTTTTTTCTTAACTATTTTCCGCATTTTATCATAGTCTCCCTTTCGAAAGTTAAAAGGTAGTACTGTGGATTTCCTTACTATCCCTCCTCCACTAATTAAATCAAAGGTGATCATGCTATGATCACTATTGCCAAGTGGCCCCAACACCCTTATCTCTTGCACTAGATCTGGTGTTCCACTAAGGACTAGGTCTAATATGGCTTCCCCTCTCGTCGGTTCATGGACCAGCTGCTCCAAGTAGGCAGAGGTGTAATGAAGGTGTGGCTAGGGCAGGATGATGGACGTAGATGTCTCCAATCAATTTCAGAAACCCTGGGAACATCTGCAACCTCATCCAAATTTAGACATGCTCCAGACATGAATAGGCATCGTGAAAGTGCTCATTTGGGCCCAAAAACATCTCAAGAGTGAGAGAAGATGGCATTTTACTATCCTCCATTCGCTCAACAATCACAATGTTATTTTTTGTGTAATTGATAATAGTATTTTGTGTTTGTCTCTTAGATGTCCCTGGTCTTGTATTTTATGCTGGAGACATCTATATAGATATCTCGTAGTCATCCAAATCGGGCACATCCACATTTATGAAATCATGCATGAACCTGGATATGCCTGGTTTTATTTCCAGATGTTCTGGCTTGGATGCCTCAGATTATCAACCCCTCACCCTTATTGACATCATCTCTTAGACAAGCGACCTCCCAAATTACCATGATCCACCAAACTATACATAGTTATTGTAATATAGTTTTGTTATAACCAGTGTTAGTTATTGAGTTCGATCATTGTTCAATGTAAAGTTCATTGTTATGTTCTCTGTAAACCGCCACTGGAAGGGGCAGTATATAAAAACTTTTTAAATAAATATATAAAAATAAATTGCATTTGGCTTTTCTTGTAAAATGTGACTTATCACGCATCCATCCCAGAACAAAAGAGAATACTGAACCTGTCAAATACTTAAAGGCAGCCATATGTCAGCCTTTGAAAGCAATTGACAAAACACTGAATTTTGTACAGAATTCTACTGGCAGCCAATAGAGTTCCCTCAGAATGGGTATTATAGACTCTTTTTTTTGTTCCTGTCAAAAGCAGAACTCCTGTACTTTGAAAGAATGTTAATGTTTTAAGGAAAACAAGAGGGATAAGTTAACCTTGATACAACTCATTACAGAAGTCCAGCTGGATGAAAACTAGGGAATGGATAATCATGGCAAAATCTTTTTTATCAATAAATACCTTCAGTTGATATACAGTATCTGAGGCAACTGAAAGAAAATACCCCGAATAACTGCAGAAATGTGTTTCTGCATTGACAATGTAGAAGTCCAACATGATCTTGTGCTCCTAACCACTTCCTTATGTTTTAAGGCAATTCCTCAAATGAAGGGCTTAACAACTAGTCAAACTATCAAAACACTACAGCGGTAAAGAATGGATAGAAAAAAGGATTCCAAGAGTGAGAACAACAAGCGAATCACAGAAGATTTGAATAAATACCACAACCTGACATGGCGTGTTTCAGCAGCGACTCCTATGTCAGAGGTAAAAACCTCTAACAACAAATTAAAATAAGAAAACATATATGTATACTTTAATTAAAATCATCCATAGGAACATAAATTGAAAAGACATATTAAAAGTACAATATTTTACATATTGCATTAAAAATGAAGATCGCATATAAACATCAACCATAAATGAAAGCATAATACAATAAAATATATAATAAATGCATGAACTATAATGAGGCCAGCACTGTACACAGAAATATGTCATTCACAAATAAAGCAAAAAGATCAGCAATGCACAAGAAGGAATGTTGCAAAAAACAAGTAAAGCAATACAAATAAAGGAAAATGAAAAAAAAAAACCACATAACATAGTACATGATGGCAGATAAAGACCAGTATGATCCATTTAGTCTGCCCAGCATGGCAGCAAGAGTAGGTGCACTTGCTGCTCCATGGAGTTCACCCCCTCCATGCCTTTGTTTAGGGGTGTACCCAACACTCTATGTAGGTCACCCCTATTTGTTGAGATATAAGAGATGGTTATGTTTATTTTGATTTTATCCTGTTGCTATAAAAGGATTTACTGTGTCTGTCCTATGCCATTTTGAATTCTGTCACTGTATTTGTCCCCATCACTTCTACCAGGAGGGCATTCCAAGTATCTACCACCCTTTCAGTGAAAAAATATTTCCTGAAATTGTCTTTCAGTTTATTCCCTTGCAGCTTCATGTTATGCCTTCTAGTTTTACAGCTTCCCCGTCTTCGGAAGAGGTTTGTTTGTTCATTAAGTTTTTAAAGGTCTGAATCATATCTCCCCTGTCCCTCCTCTCCTCCAGAGTGTACATATTTAGGTCTTCAAGTCTCTTCTTATAAGTCTTCTGACGCAGGCTCCAAATCATTTTGGTCGCCTTCCTCTGAACTGCTTCCAGTCTTTTTTATATCCTTTGTGAGATATGGTCTCCAAAACTGAAGACAATATTCCAAGTGAGGCCTCACTAGCGACTTGTATAGTGGCATTAGTACCTCTTTCTTTCTGCTGGTAATTCCTCTTTGTATGCAACCCAGTATCCTTCTGGCTTTTGCCACCGCCTTCTCACAATGTCTCACCACCTTGAGATCCTCAGAAAAAAATCACACCAAGGTCCTTCTCCTGGTCCATGCACACCAACCTCTCACCCCCTATCACATACAATTCACTTGGATTTCTGCTTCCCAAGTGCATGACACTGCACTTCTGCACATTAAATCGTAACTGCCAAGCATTAGACCATTCTTCTAGCTTTTGTAAATCTTTCCTCATGTTATCCATTCCCTCAGGGGAGTCCAATCTGTTGCAAATTTTCATGCAAAAAGACAGACTTTTTCCATTCAGTCCTTCAGCAATATCACTCACAAATACATTGAACAGTACCGGTCCCAGGACCAAACCATGGGGCACTCCGCTAATCACCTTCCTTTCATCCAAATAGTTCCGTTTACCATCACCTTTTGTCGTCTGTCAGTCAACCAATTTCTGATCCAGTTCACCACCTTGGGACTCACTCCCAAGCTGTTGAGTTTATTGATAAGTCTCCTATGAGGAACAGTATCAAAGGCTTTGCTGAAATCTAGGTAGATCACATCCATCGCATGCCCTTGATCTAGTTCTCTGGTCACCCAGTCAAAAAGCAGATTTGTTTGGCAAGATCGTTCTTTGGTAAAACCATGTTGCCCCAGATCATGCAACTTGTTGGTTTCGAGGAAGTCCACTATTCGCTCTTTCAGGAGCGCCTCCATTACTTTTCCCGCCACCAAGTAAGACTTACTGGCCTGTAGTTTGTCAAAAAGGAACAACAATTAATATCTGTCTAAAAAAAAGAAATCACAAGACAGAAGAAAGGACCAAATTGGGACAACAAAGGAAGAGTGACAAGAATAAGGATTCAAAGGAAAAACATCCCCTCTCTTTAAATTATCTATGTACAATAAAAAAGTGTGTAAATCGAAAAAAAACCCTCATATATGTGTATATAAGTGAAAAATCCTCTTTGTATACTGTATGCATATGCATGAAAAAAATATTAAAAAATGATTAAAAAGATTAAACATATATAAGAACATAAGATACACTATGTGGGTCAGACCAATGTATCCTGTTTCCACCAGTGGCCAATCCAAGTCACAAGTACCTGGCAGTTTCCCAAAAAGACACACAAGTTCCACAATGCTTGTATTGGGGTAAGCAGTGGATTTCCCAGGCCCTCTTTAATAATGGTTTATGGACCTTTCCTCCAGGAATTTGTTCAAACCTTTTTTAAACCCAGCTACACTAACAGCTTTTATTACATCCTCCGGTATTGAATTCCAGAATTTGATTATGCATTGAGTGAAAAGATATTTTCTCTTATTAGTCTTAAATGGGTTACACTGTAGCTTCATTGCATGTCCCCTAGTCTTTCTACTTTTTGATGCCATAAATAATCAATCTATGTTTACCCATTCCACTCAATTCATTAATTTATAGATCTCTATCATATCTCTCCTCAGCCATCTCTTTTCCAGGTTGAAGAGCCCTAATCTTTTAAGCCTCTCTTCATAGGGGTATCCTTTCATCCCCTTTACCATTTTGGTGGCTCTTCTCTGTACCTTTTCTAATTCCGCTATATCCTTTTTAAGATAAGGTGACCAGAATTGCACACAATATTCAAGGCGTGGTCGCACCATGGAGAGATACAGAGGCATTATAATATCCTTTGTCATTCTTTTCCTTATGATGCCTAGCATTCTATTTGTTTTTTTGTTGCTTTTTTTTGCCATCGCTGCACACTGGGCGGAAGATTTCAATGAGTTATTCATGATGACGCCTAAATCTTTTTCCTAGGTAGTGATTCCTAATGTAGAATCTTGCATTGTGTAATCATAGTTTGGATTGTTCTTTCCTAGGTGCATAACTTTGCACTTGTCCACATTAAATTTCATCTGCCATTTGAATGTCCAGTCTTCCAATTTACCATGGTCTTCTTGCAATATTTCACAGTCCTCTTGTTATGAATATGTTAAAAAGCAACGGGACCAGAACAGATTCCTGGCGTACTCCACTCTTCACCTTTCTCCTTTCAGAAAATTGGCCATTTAGTTTTACCCTCTGCTTTCTATCTTTTAACCATTTCCTGACCCACAATAGTACACTGCCTCTTATCCCTGACTTTTTAATTTCGCCAAGAGTCTCTCATGAGGGACCTTAAAAAAGTTTTCTGAAAACTCAGATACACTACATCAACCGGTTCACATTTTTTTCTGCCTGTTTATTCACACTTTCAATAAAATATAGCAGATTAGTAAGACAAGATCTTCCTTGGCTAAATCCATGTTGACTTTCTCCCATTATACCATGACTATCTACATGTTTAGCCATTTTGTTCTTTATAATGGTTTTACCATTTTGCCTGGTACTGACATCAGGTTAACTGGTTTGTGGTTTCCTGGATCCTACATTCACCATTCACCAGTTTTCAGGTACTACAGATGATTTTAATGATAATTCACAGATTACTAATAGCAGGTCTGCAATCTCATATTTCAGTTCTTTCAACACCCTCAGGTGAATAGCTGATTTGCTACTCTTTAGTTTATCAGATAGTTATAATACATCTTCCCAGTTTATCAATATTTCTTTCAATTCTTCTGCTGCATCAGCTTTAGATACCATTGTAGGCATGGATAACTTCCCTATATCTTCTTCAGTAAAGACCGAAGCAAATAATTCATTCAGTCTCTCCGCTATGGCCTTGTCCCCCTTTAGTGTCCCGTTTACCTCTCTATCATCTAATGGTCCAACTGAATCACAGGTTTTTTGCTATGAATGTACTTGAAAAAGTTTTTATTATGCGTCTTTGCTTTCACGGTAAGCTTTTTTCAAATTCTGTCTTTGCCTGCCTTATCAATGCCTTGCATCTAACTTGCCAGTGCTTATGTTGTTTCCAGTTTTCATCATTTGGCTCCTTTTTCCTTTTCCAGAAAGATGTTTTTTTGGCTACAACAGCCTCTCTGACCTCACCTTTAAACCATGCTGGCAGTTTTTTGGGACTTCCTTCCACTTTTCTTAAAGCGTGGAATACAGTTGGTCTGCGCTTCCAAGATAGTATTTTTAAACAACGCCCATGCTTAATGTAAATCTTTAAACTATGCAGCTAGTCCTTTTAGCTTTTTCTTAACTAGTTTCCTCATTTTATCATAGTCTCCCTTTTGAAAGTTAAAAGGATTTCCTTGCCATTCTTCCTCCATTTATTAAACCAAACACGATCATGCTATGATCACTATTGCCAAGTGGCCCTTAACTCTTGCACCAGATCTTGTGTTCCACTAAGGACTAGATTCAAAATGGCTTCCCCTCTTGTTGGTTCATGAACCAGCTGCTCTAAGAAGCAGTCATTTATTTCATTTAAAATTTTATCTTCCTAGCATGTCCTGCCATGACACGGGCCCAGTCGATACTGTTGTAATTGAAATCACCCATTATTATTACTGTGTTGTAATGTTTGTTAGCTTCTATGATTTCTTTGAGCATTTCATTATTCATTTGTTCATTCTGACTAGGCGGTCGATAATGCACTCCCACTGCCATCGCTTTCTCCTTTTTACATGGATTTTGGATCCATAGAGATTCTACAGTGTATTTTGTTTCCTGCAAAACTTTAATCCTGTGTGATTCAATGCAGTCCCTCCACCAATTTGATCTACTCTTATCATTCTGATACATTTGTATCACAGTGTCCCACTGGTTGTCCTCCTTCCACCAGCTCTTCCAATCATTTCTAACCTCTCATTTAGCACTATATATTCTAACTCTCCCATCTTAATTTTTAGACTTCTAGCATTTACATACAAGCATTTTAGAGGCTGTATTTTATTCATATTAATCTGGCTATCGGTAGGCTGGGGTAATTTGGAATCTTTAAGCTCTGTCTGCTCTGCACTTAAGGGCATTTGGATTACTTTTGTCTTTATTGGAACCTCTCTGTTGATATGCCCTTAACTTCAGTCTTTTGCTAGTATCCTTCAAGGATACATTCTTCCGAACCATCCGCTCTTGGGCGACTGTCGGCTTTCCCCTAATATCTAGTTTAAAAGTTGCTCTATCTCCTTTTTAAAGGTTAATGCCAGCAGCCTGGTTCCATCCCGGTTAAGGTGGAGCACATCCCTTCGAAAAAGCCCCTCCTTTCCCCATAATGTTGCCTAGTTCATAACAAATCCAAAACCTTCTTCCTTGCACCATCATCTCACCCACACAATGAGACTCCGGAGCTCTGCCTGCCTTTTGGGTCCTGCGCATGAAACGGGAAGCATTTCTGAGAATGCTACGCTGGACGTTCTAGATTTCAACTTCCTACTTAAAAGCCTAAATTTGGCCTCCAGAACCTCCCTCCCACACTTTCCTATGTCACTGGTACCAACATTTATTTATTTAACATTTCTTATATACTGCCTTTCATGATATCAAGGTGCTTTACATTGAACAAACTGAAATTACATTGAACAGGGCATTGTAACTTGGAGATAACTATTTACAGGGAACATGGGAAATGGAGGGTTAAGTGGCTTGCCCAAGACCACAAGGGGCACCTGTGGGACTAGAAACCCCAGTCCTTCTGGCCCAAGGTTGCTGTCCTTTAGTGGGATTTGAACCACCGACCTTCTGGCCTGGGGTACCTTGCCCCAACCACTAGGCCACTCCTCCCTCTATGTATCTACTACTACTACTGCTACTACATGTATCTACTACTACTACTTCTACTACTACTACTGAGCATTTGTATAGCACTACAAGACATACACAGCACTGCACAGCTACATGTAAGAGGCAGTCCCTGCTCATCAGAGCTTACAATCTAGTCAAGACAGACAACACAGTAGCTGAAGACATGGGATATGTCTAGGGGGAATGGTAAGAAAACACGAGATCAGGTGAGTCAGGATCCGAAAGCAGCAGCAAAGAGGTGAGTTTTCAGCCTGGATTTGAAAAGGGCCAGAGAAGACGCCTGATGTACAGACTCAGATAGTTTGTTCCAGGCATAAGGAGCAACAAGGTGAAAGGAGTTAGAAATAGAAGAGAAGAAGGGCACTGATAGAAGTGATTTGCCAGAAGAGCGGAGTTCCTGAGGAGAGGCATAGGGAGAGATAAGAGAGGAAAGGTGGTGAGGAACTGCAGAGTGAATGCACTTATAGGACAGCAGAATAAGTTTGAACTGGATGCGGAAACGGATAGGGAGCCAAAGAAGTGACTTGAGAAGAGGGGTAATATCAGCATGATGAGGCTGGTGGAAGATTAGCCATGCAGCAGAGTGTTGAACAGATTGAAGGGGAGAGAGATGATTCAGAGGGAGACCGGCAAGGAGTAGGTTACAGTAGTCTAGATGGGAGGTGTCTAAAGAGTGGCTAAGAGTCTTAGTAGTATGTTTAGAAAGGAGTGGTTGGATTTTGTTGATGTTATAGAGAAAGAAACGGCAGGTCTTAGCTATCAGATGGATGTGTGTGCAGAAGGAGAGAGAAGAGTCAAAGACGACCCCATGGTTGCGAGCCAAGGAAACAGGGAGGAGTAGACAGTTATCCACAGAGACTAAGAAAGGAGGAAGGGGATAGGAGGTTTTAGGGTGAAAAATAAGAAGCTCAGTTTTGGCCATGTTCAATTTCAAGCGGCAATGAGACATCCAAGCAGTAATGTCAGAAAGGCAGGCAGAGATCCGGGCCTGGGATTGCCAGAGAGATTTGAGGTGTAGAGAGGTAGATCTGGAAGTCATCAGCATAAAGATGGTACTGAAAACCATGGTAAGAGATGAGTGTACCAAGGGACTGGGTATAGAGAGAGAAAAGGAGTGGACCCAAGACAGATCCTTTGGGTACACCAACTGAGAGTGGGATAGCAGCAGACGGGGATCCAGCAGAACAAATACTGAAAGAGCAATGAGGAAGATAAGAAGAGAATCAGGATAGCAGAGAACACTTAAAACCAAACGAGGACAAGATATCAAGGAGAAGGCTGCGGTCAACATTGTCAAAAGCAGCAGAAAGGTCAAGAAGTATAAGGACTGAGTAAAGACCCTTGGATTTTGGCAGGAACAGGTCACTGGAGACTTTGGCAAGAGCAATTTCAGTAGAATGTAAAGGACGAAAGCCAGATTGTAAAGGATCCAGGAGGGCTTGAGAGGCAGCAGACTCCTCCCCAATGCTATCTATAACCTTATCTAGGTGGCACATGAAGTCTGCTACCTTCACACCAGGTAGGTGTGTTACCAGGCAATCCACACATCCACCAGCTACCCAGCTATCTACATGCCTAATGATACAATCACCAACTATAACTGCTATCTTAACCCTTCCCTCATGGGCACATGGCTCTGGAAAAACCTCCTCGGTGTGAGAGGGCTTTACATCACCTGGAGGACAGGTCCTAGCTACAGGATCACTTTCTGTCATTCCAGGGTGATGCTTTCCTGTCACATGACCTCTCTCCTTCATGACAACAGGAAGGCTGCCAGACTGGAGGTGAGACTTCAGTATTACATCACTGTAGGTCTTGTCTATATACCTCTCTGTCTTCCTTATTTCCTCCAAGTCTAATTCTCTATCCTACAGAGATCAGACTCGATCCCTGAGAGCAAAGAGCTCCTTGCACCTAGTGCAACTGGGAGAAAATCATAAATGTGACCAGGGCCATACCGAGACTGAAATGCGCCCTGTGTGATTTGCACATCGGGCGTGCGCCCCCCCCCCTCCTGCACCTCCATTTAGACACTTTATGGGGGGGCGAGAAGGGGGATGCATGCCCGATCTGCAAGTTACCGGCATGCTAAGCAGGTCTGGTCCCTCCCGGAGAGACCAGACCTTCTTAGTGTGCCGGCACGAAGACTTAAGGGGCGCATTTCATCTCTCTGCTGCTGCCTGCCGCCGAAAAAGTGACGGCAGCAGGCAACAGCAGAGAGCCAAAATGCGCCCTTTAAGTCTTTGCGCCCTGTGCGGCCGCACCACTCGCACAGGGCTCAGTACGGTCCTGCATGTGACATTCAATGCAAAAGACTGGAAAGCCCCCCCCCCCCCATCTTTCTGCTGGACTGCTGTCTGTATCTTAAGTTTTCAGGTTTTGTTTAAGTATTATACTTGTTTATTTACCTAGGTTTGGTGGAGATACTTATACTAATAAAACTATAACTAATATGTTTAATGGACTTTGTTTACCTCAAGATTAATTAATCTATTCCTCATGAGGATAACCAGTTGCACCTAAAAGTGAATATGGGAACCTCCTTCCCTTTAATAGGGTAAAGGGCCTATAAAGCTGATTATCCCTGGGGTGGATGGGAGGGAAGAAGACTTAATAAAAGCTGGCTTACTACACAGTGCCCTGACCTGTGCTTCTAAAGTAAATTCTTACCAATTTCCTGGCTGATTCACACAGCCTTTGGTTTGATAGAGGAGGCTGTTCAAATTGCCCCTTTGATCTATCACTTGGCTTTAACACCTATTTAAGACAACTTCACAGATCCTTTGCCTCCTAACTGGAAGGCCTCTTTGTAAAGGTCATTAGAAACAAGTTTATTTCTTTCTACTCAGAGACTATTTATTCTGCTTGTATGCTAAGCTATACTCTGGTTTGATTTAAATAAAAAGTACATGTGCTAGGTAATGAAACTGGGAGAAGTTTAGAGCACAAATAGAAACCAACCTGGACCAAACCAATATACTTTTGTCCTAATTAGAGAGCAACCTGAAAAATGCAACCAGATTAAACTGTTTTATCATGAAAATCTTCCATGAAAAGTGAAACTGTCAGTAGACAGTCTTGAAAGGCAAATCAACAGCCAGGATTCTTTAAACCTAAGAATACTACTGCCAAAAAGAGAACTCCAGTCCAGTGCAATCAAGTGCAACTACTGGAAACTTTTAAAGCATATCAAAGCATTCTATGATTCATCAATGACGCATGCAACACAGAACAATTTGGAGCCCTTTCGGGTGACAAAATCACAGTAGCACATAACTATTTAAAAATATGAGTCAATATTCAGCCAACAGTGGTCAGTATTGCTAAAATGCCTGACTGCCGCAGGCAAAAATGAAACTGGATATTCAGTGTCCAAGCCTATACAGTGTCTGGCCTGAATATCCGGTTTCACTGCTCATACATTTTGCTATTCAATGAGCAGCGATATTCAGCCACTGTCCTACTTTTATACTGGTACCTATCCGATTAGCGAGCTGAATACCACCAGTAACCAGATAGGTACTAGGACTGCCCCAGCTCCACACGCAGACTGCCCCAACACTAACCGGACCGTGCCAAGGCAGTCTGTATGCATATTCAGTGGCACTGTCCAGGTCCTACAAACTGCATAAATTCCTTTGTATACTGACCCCAAAATGCAAATGGGTGGTGAATGCTTCCACTAATAACTCTTCCCCAATATCTAAGCAGTCTTGTGCTTTTATTTATTTACATTCTTTTATATACCGCGCTATTCCACATCAGTGCGGTTTACATGGAACACAAATTTACACATTTCAGTTGGTTGATCTGTGTTTACAATGAACGGGTACACGAACTTGGATCAAAAATGGGTAACTATTTACATCTCAACAGGCTGGTAATGCAACATTCATCTGCACGGCATTGACTAGTTCATTGATGGGGGTGTTGCGGTACTAACTTCCGGGTAGTACAAGAGGAAAAGGTGATGTTTTAATGCTTTCCTAAACTGGGCTAGGTCAGTGATCGCTCGGATGCTGGGTGGGAGGTTGTTCCAGCATCTCAGCGCACAGAATTTGAAAGCCCTGTTTGCTGTTGCCTGTGTGCACTGAGTTATTGCTTTCGGGACTATTAGGGTGTTGACCGTTACTGATCTTCTCAATCTGTTAGGTGAGTTGCTCTGTATGAGCTCTGTTAGGGATGAGGATGAGAGTCCATTGATGGCTTTGAAGGTCAGCAGTAAGGTTTTAAATGTGAGCCTGCCTTGTATAGGGAGCCAGTGGAGCTGTTTCAGGATGGGTGTCATGTGTTCTCTCCTGGATGTTCCCTGGAGAACTCTTGCTGCGGAGTTCATAGCGAGCTGCAGCGGGTGTAGAGTGGATTGAGGGAGTCCCTGCAGTATGGCATTTGCATAGTCAAAATGTGGTAAGATCAACGCCTGGTAAATCATCCGGAAGTCATCAGGCTCAAGAAGGAAGCGTAGGTGCCTGAGAGATCGGATTTTATGGTATACTGCTCTTGCTATATTGCCTATATTTACATAGAAACAGAGAAAATGATGGCAGATAAAGACCATATTGTCTATCCAGTCTGCCCATTCCAACTAACTACTAAACTCTACAATCCCTCCTCTGCATTAGAGATCCTCTGTTCTTGTCCCATGCTTTCTTGAACTCAGATACAGTCATCCACTACCCTTTCCATAAAGAAATCTTTCCTTTTGTTATTCGTGAATTTATTCCCTTTCACCTTCACCCTAAGCTCCCTCATTTCAGAACTTCCTTTTTATTGAAAGAGATTTGTCTCCTGCTATGTCATGGAGGTATTTAAATGTGTCTGTCCTATCTCCTCTCTTTTACCTTTCTTCAAAGTATATATATTTAAATCTGTAAGTCTGTCCTCATATACTTTAAGATAAAGACCACTGACCATTTTAATAGCTGCCCTCTGTACCGACTCCATCCTGTTTATATCCTGCTGAAGAAGTGGTCTCCGGAATTGCGCTCTTGAATGACTCTAATCTACACATGGTTTTATTCTCATTTTCTTAGACATATCACCTTCATTTGATTCGGTCTCCCATCAACTCCTGTTACACAGACTCCACAACATTGGGGTCCAAGGAAATCTACTAAATTGGTTTCACTCCTACTTATCAAACTGCAGTCAGCAAGTCAAAATTGGTACCTCAACCTCCATACCATTCTCCCTCAATCAAGGAGTATCACAAGGATCCACCCTCTCTTATATCCTGTTTAATATATACAAACAACCACTCTGTAACATCACCAGGAACCATGGCATCACTTACCTAATATATGCAGATGATATAATGTTTACCCCTTTCTCCACCGTATCACCAGACTACACCAAGATCTCAAACGGTTTCACAGCAATTGATCTATGGCTCAAAGAACACAACTTCATGCTCAACCACAGCAAATCTGATCTACTTCACATTACAAGGAAAAAGAAATTCATCCCACCAACAACGATCATGATAAATAACAGCCCAGTTGCAGTCAAAACACAAATCAACTACTTGAGTATCACACTAGATCAAGAGCTCAGCTTTCAGCCACAAATTAGCCGCATCACCAAGTCTGTTTACTTTAAGATCCACACTCTAAAAAATCTATGTAAACTCCTCTCCCTAATGGACTTCCGCACAGTTTGTCAGGCAGTTATCATGCCACTATTTGACTACTGCAATTCCATCTATCACGGTCTCCCAAAGAGCACACTATACCCCCTGCAACTAGCACAGAACACCACAGCAAGAATCATAATGGCCAGATCCTGACAAATGCACATCACCTCTCTCCTTAAACAGCTGCATTGACTACCCATTTCAAGCAGGATCAAATACAAAATCCTACTCAACATTCACAAGATATTAACTTGCCAATCAGCAGACAGCCTCACCCTCCTATTTAATTCATAACAGCACCGGCAGACCCAGATTTGGGTCTACAGTTAACACCCTGGAAATACCCACGGACAAACCCTCAAGTAGTCAAAGAGCCAACAGCAGAACATTTTCTCTATATGCTCCCTCCATCTGGAATGAACTACCACATCAAATAAGATCAATTCAACTAACCACTGAATTCCGCAAAAGTTTAAAAACCCTGCTATTCTTTGAAAACTATGGACCAAACACTGAATAAAAGCTCTCCTAAGCTCTTATGCAATTCACCACCACTATGTAAATAGTTACCCAAATGTTTTTACGTTTCATCTTTTTTGTAGTGAATGTTCCCTGTAATGCGCACTTTACCATTAAGTTACAATGTTCTTGACTTGTAGAAAGACAGTATAAAAAAGATCTTAAATAGAATAAATCACAAGCCCCACCCAACCTACCACATCCACCATCTCGTACTAGCTTCTCCTGGCCAACCACGTGGTTCTCCATCCTCCCTCTCTCACTTACCCTACCCAGCCAATTAAATGCTAGCCACCCAATGCTAACCTATTACTTATTTATCATTCTTATAAACTGCTGATTATACACAGTGTTCAACACAGTGAACAGCTGAATAAAATAGACGGAGGGGTAATGTTCAGATAACCACTGAGATTGTCCGGTTAAGGGCGCTGAGAGAGATATTCAGCCACACTATGCAGGTGGTATATTCAACAATTCAGTGGTCTGGCAGCACTGGAGAGCATAATTAAAGATCTTCTTATGCAAGCACACAGTAAATGCAAAAACTAAAAGACAGCAACTTAAACTAACCCTGAATCTGATCAGTAGCCAATGAAGTCCCTGTAGCATTGCTGTCAGTAACCTTTGCACTAACCCAAGTCTAGATAACAACTGTTGAGAAATCCCTGGTTCAATGTGTCTTTTCACTGTTTTTCCCCAGGCCAACGTTCGTGCTGCTCTCTTAAATTTTCAGCGTTATTTTGCACCCAAATACAGATTGGCACATACAGCAATGTTATTCGTCGATGTTACCCCATGCAAACGGGCAGTTGCAGTGCTGGAGGCTTTGCTGCTTTAAAAACATAGCTGCCACTGCAGGTGCCAGAGAGGGGCGGCAGTGATAGCGATAGGCCACACCCTCCAAATGGCAGCGCTCTGGATGACAGCCTAGTTTGCTTGATGGCAGCACTGGTCCTATAGCTTATTACACATAAACACAGCAGCCGGGTTATACAGGGCACATCCTCTGGGATCAGTCAGCCTCTTCTCACTCCTTTTCCTTGGACTCCTTGGGGAAAGAGGACAGTGGGCATGTTCTTTGGTATTCTTCTGCAAAATGTGCAAGGATGCATTTTCTGTCTCTTGACTGACAGAACCTCCCCAGGGCATCCTACTGTCCAGAGCTCTAATTAAGTGCAAAGAATAGTCCTCCTTTAGCTATAGGAAGCACAGTTCTGAGACCATTGCTACAATAACAGAATCAAGGAAATGTCTCTTCCACCAGGCCCTAACCACCAACTAGAGGGAGACAAGGAGACCGCCTATTTGTAGGGGCAGGCCAAGGGGGGTGCGGGGCCATGTGTGGAGACTAATTGCAGGGCCTCATTTGCATAAATATTTGCTTAATGTTAATGTGCACTAACGTTTAGTAAACATGCCTCTTAATGCATGTCTGGATAAAGAAAGACTACCAGATTTCTACATTACTATACTCCAGTGCCAACCTCCAGGCACATTAGGAAGTACTACAAACACTGCCCATTTAGAACCCATAAAAAAAATGGGTAGTTTTTGTTGAGCCTATCACTACTGAAAACAAAATTATATGCTCAAACTACAACATAAGGAATTTAAAGAAAACTTTATTTCAGGTGCTTGGGTCTCAGTATAAAACGTCGCAGCTTTTAGTCAGATTTGAAAACTCAATATCAAAACGTAGCTGCTGTTCACATCAACGACCCAGACTTCTTTTCACGCACCTTGTTTTTTGTTTTATGCTATAATCAGTTGCTTTAATAAAATATAAAAAATAAAATTGCGCAATCGGTGGTGCGGCAGGCTTATACCTTTTAAGATAAAACAGCAAACATCAGCCAACAGCCTGCACGCCCTCATACAACCAGACACCAGCACACGGCCTAGAACAGGGGTCTGCAACCTTTAAGACGTAAAGAGCCACTTGGACCCGTTTCCGAAGGGAAAAAAAAAACTGGGAGCCGCAAAACCATTGCGACATTTAAAACAAATCTAACACTGCATATATTGTTTCTTACCTTAATGCTATATACGACCCCCTACTTTTCCTGTTAAAATATAGGTGTTTGGCCTATACTCGCCGTATAAGACTACCCCTCTTCCTTCACACACCAAAAAAAAAAACGCCAGAAAATATCACAACAACAAGTAACAATATTTGATTTCAAAATTATGATGATTTTGTAGTCAAATCACTAATATGAAATAAAATTATTTTTTCTACCTTTGTTGTCTGACCAATTTATTCTTTGATCATGCTGGTCCCGATCTGAGGCTTCTGCTTTCCTGTCTTCTCTTAGCTCTCTTTCTGTGGTCTATGGTCCATCTGCCATTTCTTATCTCTTCTTTCGTTTTCTTCACTTCTTTCCATCAGCCTATTTCCAGTCCCAGTAACCCTCCCCAATATCAGCCCCTTTCCAGTCCTCACTCCCAGTACCTTCCAGTGCTAATCCCCCCTCAACCCCATTACCAGTGCTAGCCTCCCCTAATCAGCCCAATACCAGTCCTACCCCCCATCAGCTCATTACCAGTCCTAGCCTCCCCTAATCAGCTCATTTCCAGTGCTCGTCCCCTCAACCCCATTACCAGTGCTCCATCCCTCCATGTCAGCCCCCTCCCTCCCTCCATCCATATCAGCTCCCTCCCTCCATGTCAGCCCCCTCCATCCCTCCATGTCAGCCCCCCTCCCTCCATCCATATCAGCTCCCTCCCTCCATGTCAGCCCCCTCCATCCCTCCATGTCAGCCCCCTCCCTCCATCCATATCAGCTCCCTCCCTCCCTCCATGTCAGCCCCCCTCCCTCCATCCATCCATATCAGCCCCCCTCACTCCTTGTCTGCTGCCCTCCCTCCATGTCAGCCCCCTCCATCCCTCCATGTCAGCGCCCCTCCCTCCATCCATCCATATCAGCTCCCTCCCTCCATATCTGCTCCCTCCCTCCATGTCAGCCCCCCTCCCTCCATGTCAGCCCCCCTCCCTCCCTCCATCCATATCTGCTCCCTCCCTCCATGTCAGCCCCTCCCTCCATCCATATCAGCTCCCTCCCTCCATGTCAGCCCCCCTCCCTCCATCCATCCATATCTGCTCCCTCCCTCCATGTCAGCCCCCCTCCCTCCATGTCAGCCCCCTCCCTCCATCCATCCATATCTGCTCCCTCCCTCCATGTCAGCCCCCTCCCTCCATCCATCCATATCTGCTCCTCCCTCCCTCCATGTCAGCCCCCCTCCCTCCATCCATCCATATCTGCTCCCTCCCTCCATGTCAGCCCCCCTCCCTCCATCCATCCATCCATATCTGCTCCCTCCCTCCATGTCAGCCCCCCTCCCTCCATCCATCCATCCATATCTGCTCCCTCCCTCCATGTCAGCCCCCCTCCCTCCATCCATATCAGCTCCCTCCCTCCATGTCAGCCCCCCTCCCTCCATCCATCCATATCAGCTCCCTCCCTCCATGTCAGCCCCCTCCATCCCTCCATGTCAGCCCCCCTCCCTCCATCCATCCATATCTGCTCCCTCCCTCCATGTCAGCCCCCTTCCCTCCATGTCAGCCCCCCTCCCTCCATCCATCCATCCATATCTGCTCCCTCCCTCCATGTCAGCCCCCCTCCCTCCATCCATATCAGCTCCCTCCCTCCATCCATCCATCCATATCAGCTCCCTCCATCCCTCCATGTCAGCCCCCTCCCTCCATCCATCCATATCTGCTCCCTCCCTCCATGTCAGCCCCCCTCTCTCCATGTCAGCTCCCTCCCTTCTTCTGCAGCCGCGGCTCTCTGCCTCTTCGGGAACCGCGGCTGTGCTTTTAACATCATCTCGGCGCCCTTCCTGTCTTGACGGGCTCCGTGCAGCATTGTCCCGCCTCCAAAGGAAGTGGTAAACAACTTCCTTTAGAGGCGGGACAATGCTGCATGGAGCCCGTCAAGACAGGAAGGGCTCCGAGATGATTTTAAAAGCACAGCCGCGGTTCCCTAAGAGGCAGGGAGCCGCGGCTGCAGAAGAAGGGAGGGAGCCCATAACGCCATAAATACCGGGCGGGCAGTGTGCTCCGGAGCCGCGGCAAAGGTGAGAAAGAGCCGCATGCGGCTCCGGAGCCGCGGGTTGCCGACCCCTGGCCTAGAAGAAAACAAACACACAACCGAGTCAGCACCCCAAGTGAATACAAACACACACGCAAGGACACAACAGACAGAGCACTCTCCATGGCTGCTCCAACAATATGGAACAAACTACCGGACGATTTGAGAGCAACTACAGACCTCAAGGACTTCAGAAAACAGCTGAAAACCATGCTGTTCAGAGAACACTATGCCACATCACATAAACTAAGTAACTGTATAGCAGCACACGTTACCGACTAACACTATATGTATATATAAAATGTTTTTAGCACCACTGTATATAGCCCACATTGTACATAGCTCAAACCAATCTAGCTCACAACACAACACTCACCCAACTAAATTTCCACCCTCACTGCATGTATAACACACTCACACTACCAGATTGTTTGCTGTGATACCACCTTGATTATCATGATAAGGCGGTTTAGAAATACTGTTAAATAAAATAAAAATAAATAAAATAATACCAGAGCCCTTTACAACAATCGCTGGCTTTTATTATCGTTTTCGGGCCAAGCACAACGTTCTAGAAACAGTTTTGATACCGATAGGATTAATTTTATCACTCGTTTTTCCCCTCTCAGTAAATCGATCCAAAAAATAGTAAGCACCCATAGTAAAATTTTGTGTTTGATGCCAGGTTTGACAGACAAGAAGATCAGGTGTGTGTGGAGTAGAGGACAAAATCTTAAAGAACAGCTGAGCCCCTCAAGAATTCGTCCCTTGGATGATAACAATGATAGTGCTCTAACATCGGGGCACAAAAGATGTGGCTCCTGCAGCACTTGTGCAGTGACCCTTGAAGTGGATGAATTTGAACATCAAGGAGTGCTGTATCGATTGAGGAAAACCACTACATGTCAATCAGCCTTCGTTGTATATGGCATTCGTTGTCCTTGCATGTTGTTATATGTCGGTAAGACCATTCGACCGTTGCGGCTACGATTAGCAGAGCATCGTAGCCGGCTTAACAACAGAGTGTTAGAAGCACCGTTAGTGCAACATTGCCTTACGGAAAATCATAGTTTTGAACAGCTTGGTTGTTTTGCCATAGACCAGATTTTAACTCCCAGAGGAGGAAAGTCGAGAGAACAGCTTTTACTTAAGGCCGAGCAAAATTGGATTTTCACTTTAAATACAATAAAGCCGCATGGACTGAATGCATCCATAGAGTGGTCACTTTGCATGTAAAACATTTTTAAAGATACCTTCTTCTAGTTTCGAGGTCTGAGTGGGGCACCCCGTATAAGGGGGAGGAGTTATGCTGTGTGCCTTTAAAAGCACTTCATTATCCTGAGCCGCATGCGCGGCGTCTTTTGACAGTTAATGAGGAATGTGGAGAGAGGCTTTCTTCTCATTCAAGTAAGGGCAAGGGCAGGCTCTCAAGGTATAAACGTTTTTTATTGCATTAGGAAGAGAATTTCTAACAGTCACATTCTACATAGAGAAGAGTTATGGAATGAAAACGTTTTTGGCTGCTTTATATATTTTATAGGTCAGTTATAACGGAATATGTGCATTCCCCTGATGAAACTTACATCGTGAAATGCTTGGGCACCTTAGAGAAACGGCGTTGGGATTTATGCTACAGCCGCAGAAATTGGGAGCTCGAACAGCCCTGTTACATCAGCAAGTTCCATGTGAAAAAGGCATGAGCATCGGAAAAGATAAGTGTCTGAGTGATTATGATTACCATCGCTTTTTTCACTAGTCTGCAAAATATGGATTTCGATTATTGAGTTCTTACAAGAGGCAATAGAGCAACCTAGTGCACATAATACGAGAAACAGGACTTTGATTTTATATTCATAAAACAATAAAAAGAAAAAAAGACATGCTGAGTATAAGAAGAATAAAGGATAAATAATATTTTATTAAAGCAACTGATTATAGCATAAAACAATAAACAAGGTGCGTAAAAAGAAGTCTGGGTCGTTGATGTGAACAGCAGCTACGTTTTGATACTGAATTTTCAAATCTGACTAAAAGCTGCGACGTTTTATACTGAGACCCAAGCACCTGAAATAAAGTTTTCTTTAAATTCCTTATGTTGTAGTTTGAGCATATATTTTTGTTTTCATTTAGAACCCATAGCAAACCCGCCATATCATAACAGCACTAACAGGACTCACAAAGAACCAAATCCTACCTATCAAAAAGGCAACACTGCAAATATTAAAACAATACATCTCAGAGAATACCAATACATCTCCTACTGGTGAAAGAGAACAAGTGGCACTTTCAAATAGAAACTACATGAACAGAATACCTCAGCTCGGTTACACATGCAGAACATAGACCATCACCAAACAAAGAACAAGGGATCATAATTTAGACATAGTAAGACAATAATTAAACTGGGAACCCCAAAAGGCAAACTTGGAATGTACAACAACACTACAGAAATAAAACAGATTAATTTCCTCTTGTACTAAACAAAATGCAGACGTTAACAATGCACATTTCCCAAAGCTGACATATTCCAGTTAATAAATTCAAAATAAAAAAGTAATTTTCTACCTTTTGTTGTTTGTGCATTTTATTTTTCAGTTGCAATTGCTCCAGTCACTTTCTTCTGGTTTCTTTGTGTCTTCTGCTAACTCTCCATTGTCTGCTGTACAATTGTCCTTTCTTCCTCTTCTAGTTTTTTTCCATTCTCTTTCTACATCTGCTTTAACATACTGATTTTCCCCTTTTGTTTTTTTCCTCCATTTCTTTCTTTATTCCTGTTTCATCCACTCAAATTTTACCCCTCCATCCTTAATCCCCACTTGCTCACCCAATACCTGGCCAATCGTAGATTTTTTTCCCCTCCCACACAAAATATTTTTTCCATCCTCACTCCCACAGCCCCATCCCATTCTAATCCTCCCCCAACATCAGCTCCCTTCTAGTTCCAGCTCCACTCAGCATCCGCTTCCTTCTAGTCCTATTCTCCCATCCCCCCGCATCAGCCCATTTCCAGTCCTAGCTGCCCTTCAGCCCATTTACAATCTTAGCCCCCACATCAACCTTTTCCAGTCCTATCCTAGCCCCCCCCCATCAGCCTATTTACAATCCAAGCCCCCATCAGCCAATTTCCAGTCCTATCCTAGCCCCACATCAGCCCACTTCCAATCCAAGCTCCCCCATGAGCCCATTTCCAGTCCTAGCTCCCCATCCATTTCCAGTGCTATCCTATCCTAGCCCCTCCGTCAGCCCATTTCCAGTCCAAGCCCCCCATTCAGTCCATTTCAAATACAAGCCCCCCTCATTCAGCCCATTTTCAGTCCTAGCTCCCCCCCCCCACTCAGCCAAATGCCAGTCAAAGCACTCCTCCCCATCAGCGTTTTCCAGTCCTAGCTCCTCCCCACTCAGCCAAATGCCAAAGCCCCCTTCCCATCAGCTATTTCCAGTCCTAGCTCCCCCCCCCCCCCACTCAGCCAATTTCCAGTCCAAGCCCCCCTCCCCATCGGCTATTTCCAGTCCAAGCCTCCCTCCCCATCAGCTATTTCCAGTCCTAGCTCCCCCCAACGCAGCCCATATCCAGTCCAAGCCCCCTCCTCATCAGCTATTTCCTGTCCAAGCCCCCCTAACCCCCACCCCCCGAAGAGCCCTGAGATTGTCTAAAAGGTTTTAGAGGAGCCGGAGAGGCCCCGGCCTACCTGTGACAGCCACCGAAGTGAAGAGTGCCTTTTTTTCTTCACTTCGGCAGCTGACGCACTGAGGTCAAAGGGGACTTCCTGTTTCCCTGCACTCAGCACGCCAGCGTCCTAAACTACAGTACAGCTGCCGAAGTGAAGAAAACAGACACTCTTCACTTCTGCGGCTGGCAGAGGTGAGTCGGGGCCTCTCTGGCTCCCTCTAAAGCCACCCTGCCTGCTGGTACTGAATGTGGAATGTTGTTGGCCCAGGGCCCCTCTGAAGCATAGGGCCCTGAGCGAACAACATTCTCACACAATGGATGGGCCGGCCCTGCCTGTCTGCTCACATTTCTAATATTAGAGGTTCTCTTTCCCAGTAACGTTTGCCCTCCTACACCGGGTTCAAATTTTGTTTTGTTCTGAGTAGGAGATGCTAGACATTCTGGATATTTCTACTGCAAGTTTGGCAGGGCCCATGGAGGTTGGCCTAAGTGCCAGTCTTATTACCTGAGTTTGCCATGTCCTAGGCTGGAGAGTTAAATGTTCTAATCTCCAAAAATAATCCATTTTTTTCTCCAAGATCCATACGCACTGTTGGCAAAAGTGCTCATTATTTTACAGAAATGTTTTATTTTGGGAAAAGCCTATAAGACATTGCATATATATGAAAGAGCCTCTCTTTAACCTAAGATTTTAATTTCTTGCAAGGAAGAAATTCCACAAGCAGGATCCTGTACATAAAACGTTGGGGGCATTCCCCTATAAGAGTACATTTAAGAACTTGCAAAAGTCCCACAGGGATTTCTGCAAAAATTCATGTTGAGCAGTATTCTTCTGTGAATTTTTTTTTTTTTATTGCAGAAAAATTAGAAAATGAAAGTGATGGGCAAAAAGTACATAATATCAAAACTATGCCAGCAAAATGACTTCCAGGCCCCTAGGGACAGAGGAACATTCTTTTGGTTGGAGGAGGTAGACAAAGCAATTTCCAGCCCCGCCCCGCCCCAAGATTCTCTACTTGCTGATGCTGTTTTAGGCAAAATAATGGTGAAGCCATGGCCCCTGTGGCCCACACCATTCCACTGCCTATGCTTCCAAGTATTTAGCCCTTTTTTGTACAGATTTTGCCCCAACCTTAAATCTGGCCCTTTGTGACTGGTGGGACATTTTTGGCACTCTGCCAAGTACAAATTATCTACAAAAGAACCGGTGAGTACAGTAATGAAAGAAAAAAAAATGCAATGTGTGCCATTGGGAGGTGTGACCGGAAGTAGATTGACAGACCTTTCTTTTGAGGCAATGGAGGGTAAAGCGCCTTGCTCAAGATCACAAGAGGTGCCAGTGGGAATCAAATCCTGGTCTTGGGGGTCACTGGGCTACTGCTCTAACCACTAGGCTACATATTTGTATTTTAAGGTTTTGAGCCTTGTCCTGTTTGTCCAGAATAGACTGTAAGATCTAGAGAGCAGGAACTGTCTCATATGCAAGGATAAATGGTCAGTCCTTGACTTACAGATAGATCCACCCCATGACATCATATTGTCCAGAGCTCTAATTAGCAGATAGCGCAGTGACTGTCTAGTAGTGCTATAGAAATGAAAAGTAGCCTTAAAGGAAGACATCAAGGCCTTAAAGAGTTTTCATCCAACAAAGGTTCAGTTCCCAGACATTTCTGCATGTGATTTTGTATTTTTTCCTTTCTTGCTACCTCTGAATAATAAAAACCACAAAAACATATGCCGAGATACAAAACAAACCATAAAGTGAAGCTATCAATTTATTTTTTGTCGGAGCAGCTATCACAGTGAGGGGAAAGGGGGTACCCCAAACCACTGTAGCCAATCCTTTTTAATCAAACTTATGTTAAAATTGCTTTGTGTAAGTGTTTAAAAAATACACTTATCTGAGATTATCGGCGGTATCCAGCACCCGCATCAAAAGTATAGCATAGAAGAACAGGCCATGAAGACTAGTCAGACAGCATCAGGAACGACGTGTCACGTTTCGGGGTCAAAGACAGAGCCCCTGCATCAGGTCCCAGCCTTGTCTAGCCAGAGCAGCCTCTGAATAATGGCACAGTGATCTGGTATGTACTGGTGTGCTGGAATTTGAACACTGACTGGAAGGAATTCTTAGGGTTGTTAGTACAGACCTCCTTTATTTGGCAATGCAGTACCAAGTTCTTCCACTAGAGTGAATTCTGGTACCACAATTCACTGTTTTCCAAAAATTCTGCTCCCTGCTTACAGCCTTTACTAATCAGCAGCGAGTGTTTTAATTTAAACATTGCATTAAAGAGACACTTTCAAGATGGTAAAAATATATAGGCAAGAAGGATCTTGATATCCTAAAATGTTATCTTTGAAAATATTATTTTACTGGTATTGCATTTCCTTTTAGGGCTTTTTTTCCTCTTCATATGTCCCTCATAAATGCAAAGCAAACGCATTAAGTGTGTGGAAGCAAAGGTCAGTACAAAAAAAATGATACACTGATATCTGCTGGATACATTCTAGTGACCAAGATTGGCCACTGTCAGGGACATGGACCTTTGGTCTGATCCAGCATGACACATCTTCTGCTTTCAAGTTTATCTTCTGTTAGATGAACTTACTATATCTCAGGTCAAAACAGACTGGCAAACATCATGTCTTGCTCTGACCTGCTCATCTTGTTTTGACATGAGGAAGAAAAGGAAACGCCTCAAAATGAGTATAGACATGCATCCAAAAGCATGGTGGAAATACAATAACAGTGCTGATACCTCATCCAGGTCTATCTAGAAAGGCTGATCCAGTGCTGGTTTTGCCCTGTTGCATGCATGGAGTTTTAACTCTGAGATCCGTAAGAGGAATATCCCCAGGGCCGGTGCAAGGACTCATTCCTGCCACCCTCTCTGCTCCCACTCCCACCGCTCTTGCCACCCCCCTCTGCTCCCTGCAGCAATGGCAATGACAATAAAACATCAAAGCAGTGATACCACAACCTCTGAACCCATTTACACACCTAAAACACTATTTTCTAATTTTAAAAAGTTTATAAAATTACCCTCTAGATGGATGACTACAGGAACTACGGCTTGACGTGGATCAATATAATACTGTGAACTTGGATATCCCTACTACTGAATTCATGGGCAATCCTTTTGTTTCCTGCTGGTCTACATTTTTATACAACTTGTGTTGAATTCTATCTCCAACTAACTGGACTTTCTCCATCACTGGACATTTACAAGATCAGGTCAGAGAAACATATATCTGGGCTGGTTTAGATACAGGGGATCCTGACTGGAGAAAGAAGAGAAAAAGATAGCTACTCACCTATAGCAGGTGTTCTCTGTGGACAGTAGGAATAAGTCCTCACACATGGGGATGCTCCCTAGCTTCTATTGGAAGCTTTTGGGAGGCTCCACCATGCCTGCGCGCCTCCTTCTTGCTGCTGCCACAGCACCATTTTGATTCAGTCTGATAGCGTAGCTGTAGCAGATGGCAACTCCTCAGGGAAGTGGAAGGGTTCTGAGGACTTATTCCTACTGTCCACAAAGAACACCTGCTACAGGTGAGCAACCTTTTCTCTGTGGACAAGCAGGAATGAGTCCTCACATATGGGACTCCCAAATTACAGTCTACTGAAAACTGAGGAGACCGCCGAGTCTCCAAGAGGGGCAAAACATGGCAAGTGATTCTCTCTTCCATTTTTTTGAGGGGGAGGGGGTAGCTTAGACAGAATAGAATGGGCCTAGGGGAGGTGGAATTCGATTCCATTCTCCAAACAGATTCCTGAGTACTGATTGGCCGAAGTTACTGTTGCATCAGGAATCCCCATCTAGGCTAGTGAGATGTGAATGTGTAGACTGAAGACCACATGGCAGCCCTGCCGATCTCTTCCATGGAGACCGACTGCAAGTTGGCCACTGACCACAGTCATGGCTCTGACATTATGAGCAGTAACATGGCCATCAAGGCTCAGGTCTGCCTGGGCATAAGCAAAAGAGATGCAGTCGGCTACCCAAATTGAAGCATTTGGAAATGGCAGCCCCAAGCTTGCTGGAGTCAAAAGAAACAAAAAGTTGGATGGACCTTCTATAGGCTTGTGTCCGTTCCAAGTAGAAAGCTAAGGCTCGCTTGCAGTCCAACATGTGCAACTTAGCTTCCCCTTTGTGTGCATGAGATCTCAGGAAAAATGTTGGAACAACAACTGACTGATTAAGGTGGAAATCCGATACCACTTTTGGAAGAAATTTAGGATGAGTACAATATTATGATGGAATTTAGTGTAAGGTGGATGAACTACCAGAGCCTGAAGCTCACTCACTCTGTGTGCTGAAGTGACTGCCACCATAAATAATACCTTCCAGGTGAAGAATTTCAGAGGAAAGGAATTGAGCAGCAAAAAAGGCACTTTCATGAGCTGCACAAGAACCACATTGCGCTCCAAAGACACTGTGGAAGGCTTCTAGGGATGCTTCAAGAGAAGTAAGCCCTGCATAAAGCAAACAACTAAAGGCTATACCAAGATGGGCTTTGCCTCCACACCTTCGCACTGAGGTGGACCCTGATGGAGTTGGACTTAAGTCCAGACTTGGAGAGGTATAGAAGATATTCAAGCAGTTTTTGTGTGGAACAGATGAAAGGATCCATGGCATGGTTCTCACACCAGATAGCAAACCTTTTCCACTTGCAAGAGTAAGACTTCCTCATAGAGGCCCTCCTGGAAGCCAAAAGGACATTGATCACACCCTCCAGCAGGTTGAGCTCACATAATATTGGCCTCTCAACATCCACACTGTGAGGGCCAAGGACCAGATGTTGGGCTGCAATATCATCCCGTCTTCCTGCATTATGAGATCAGATGCGTGGCCAAGTCATAGCGGCTCCTGACTGGAGAGCTGTAGCAGGGGAGGAAACCATGGCTGTCTGGGTCAGTAGGGAGTGATGAGATCATCGTGCTGTCATGTTTGGGTCTTTGCAATGAGAGGTTTTCAAGGATAAGTGTTCAGAAGACTCTCCCCCAGTGAAGGAGGAAAGCATCCGATGCTAGTTTGCTGTATGAACTTACTCTAGAGCAGAACTCATCCACCTGAGCATTCTGTGGGGTAATGAACGGATCTATTGTGGGGGTGCCCACTCTTGAAAGATGCGAGTTGCAACCTCCTTGTCCAGCATGCACTCATGCAGCTGGAGGATTCGACTCAGCTTGCCTTCCAGAGTGTTTTGCTTGCCTGGCTGTACAAGGCTCTCAAGTCCATCCTGTGCACAATGATGAACTTCCACAACCTGACTGCTTCCAACACAGGAGGTACGAACCTATTCTTCCCTGCTTGTTGATGTACAATATAACATTGTCGGTCTCAATCAGAACAATTTGGTTAGCCAGTTGATCTCTGAAAGCCCTTAGAGCATTCACCACTGCTCTTAGTTCCAAGAAGTTGATCTGATGGAGACTTTCTTGGATGGACCAAGCGCCCTGACTGTGCAATCCATTGAGATGCGCTCCCCACCCCAACTTGGATGAGTCTGCCATCAGAACGTTTGGGAGTGGAGCAATATGGAAAGGAAGACACTAGAGCAAATTTTGGTGGACTGGCTACCATTGTAATAACTGAATGGGAGGGGCTGTGACACACAATATTCCTTAGTCGACCTGTGGCCTGGGTTCATTGAGTCCTCAGAATCCACTGAGCTTGATTCCTCTGGAGATGTGCCAAGGGTGTGGCATGCACTGTAGAGGCCATGTGACTTAGGACAGTTAACATCTTATGAGCTGTTACTTGTTGACTTACTTGAGTTTCCCGCACCAGTACTGTCAATTTGTGAAGTTGGTTGTGCAGTAGGAAGGCTCTCACCAGAGTCGTGTCAAGCAGAGCTCCAATAAATTCGAAATGGTGAGCTGAAGGTGGGATTTTGGGTAACATACCACGAACCCTAGTAGTTCTAACATTCGAATGGTCAACCGTGTTGATTCTTGGACTCCTTCCAGAGTGGCACTTTTGATAAGTCAATCATCCAGATAGAGGAAGACAAACACTCCCAGCATCCATGGGTAGCAGTTACTACCACGAGGCACTTTGTGACAACATAAGGTGCTGAGGCCAGGCCAAATGGCAACACTATGTACTGGAAGTGTTGTCCCCCAGGACGAATCTGAGATATTCGCTGTGAGTGGGATGTATCTGTATGTGGGTATAGACATCCTTGACACCTTGATATCCAGGGAGCATAGTCAATCTCCTTTTTGAAGCTAAGGAAGGGTGCCTAGAGAAATCATTGGATTGGAGGATTGGAGGATCGCCAATGTAACACCAATTTTTAAAAAGGGTTCGAGGGGTGATCCGGGAAACTACAGACCAGTGAGCCTGACATCAGTACCGGGAAAAATGGTAGAAACCATCATAAAGAATAAAATTACTCAGCATGTAGATAGTCACGACCTAATGGGAGACAGCCAACATGGCTTTAGACAAGGAAGATCTTGTCTTACTAATCTGTTATGTTTTTTTGAAGGAGTGAATAAACAGGTGGACAAAGGTGAGTCGGTTGATATTGTGTATCTGGACTTTCAGAAAGCCTTTGACAAGGTCCCTAAAGAGTCATGGGATAGGAGGCAGTGTACTACTGTGGATCAGGAACTGGTTAAAAGATAGAAAGCAGAGGGTAGGGCTAAATGGCCAATTTTCCCAATGGAGAAAGGTGAATAGTGGTGTACCCCAGGGATCTGTGCTGGGTCCGCTGCTTTTTGACATATTCATAAATGACCTGGAAAGTGGAATAACAAGTGAGGTTATCAAATTTGCAGATGACACAAAACTATTTAAAGTTGTTAAAACCCAGGAGGATTGTGGAAAATTGCAAGAGGATCTTGATAAATTGGAAGACTGGGCATCAAAATGGCAGATGAAATTTAATGTGGAGAAGTGCAAGGTTATGCACCTAGGGAAGAACAACCCAAACTATGGTTACACGATGCAAGGTTCCACATTAGGAACCACCACCCAGGAAAAAGATTTAGGCGTCATTGTGGATACCTTGTTAAAACCCTCGGCCCAGTGTGCAGCGGCGGCCAAGAGAGCAAATAGAATGCTAGGTATGATAAGGAAAGGAATGGAAAATAAAACAAAAGATATTATAATGCCTCTATATCGTTCCATGGTGAGACCGCACCTTGAATATTGTGTGCAATTCTGGTCACCGTATCTTAAAAAGGATATAGCAATTTTAGAAAAGGTTCAGAGAAGAGCCACCAAAATGGTAAAGGGGATGGAAGGCTACTCCTATGAAGAAAGGCTAAAAAGGTTGGGGCTCTTTAACCTGGAAAAGAGACGGCTGAGGGGAGATATGATAGAAGTCTATAAATTAATGAATGGAGTGGAACAGGTAAACGTAGATCGATTATTTACCTTATCAGAATATAGAAAGACTAGGGGACATGCAATGAAGCTACAGGGTAAACTATTTAAGACTAATAAAAGAAAATATTTTTTCACTCAACGTGTAATCAAACTCTGGAATTTGTTACCGGAGGATGTAGTAAAGGCTGTTAGTGTAGCTGGGTTTAAAAAAGGTTTGGACAAGTTCCTGGAGGAAAGGTCCATAAACCATTATTAAGAAGGGACCCAGGATATCAATGCTTGAACCAGTACAAGCATTGTGGAACCTGTGTCCCTTGGGGAAACTGCTAGGTACGTATGGCCTAGATTGGCCACTGTTGGAAACAGAATACTGGGCTTGATGGACCTTGGTCTGACCCAGTATGGCATATCTTATGTTCTTATGTTTTCTCTCACCAAATACAGGTTCAGATCTCTTAAGTCTAGGATAGGATGGTATCCCCCCATTTTCTTGGGTATCAGGAAGTACCTGGAGTAAAACCCCAACCTCTTTGCTTTGGTGACACAAGTTCAATCGTGAAATCTGACAAGAGGGCAGCGATTTCTCTCTGAAGCAGTTCCTGATGCATAGGGTCATGATAATGCACGCTTGGAGGGGGATAATTTGGTGGTTGTTCCAATAAATGTAGTTGATAATTACTTTCAATGATTTGTAGAACCCATGAATCTGAGGTTACAAGGGATCACTTTAGTGCAAAAAGAGTGAGCCTTCCCCCGATCACAGGATTTTCTATATCAGTCATTGGAAGATTGGCTATGCTGCACAGGAACCAGTCAAATCCCTGTCCCAGGTTTTGATCAAGGAGCCGGTTGGGCCTTTTGAGGCTTCTCATGCCGTTGCTTCTGGCAAGGGGCTTGCTTTGGTTGGGAGGTTTGGGGCCCAGGAAAGTACCTACACCTGTGAGGGTAATAGGTTTTTTTCTGGTTTCTACCTTGGTACCTCCTACAATAGGAGGCATGCTTAGACATGCACCTGGAGAGCCTGGTCAGAGTAACATGTTGCTTTTCAATATGGTCAGCCTTCTCTTCGACTTGTTCACCAAAGAGATTCTCTCCATGGCACAGGACATCTGCCAGATTAGTTTGCATTGACTGTTCCAGGTCTGATGACTGGAGCCAAGTGAGTCTCTGGTTACCAATACCAATGGCAGCATTCCTGGATGCCATCTCAAAGATCTAGGTCTCTTGATCCATGAACCTTGAGCAGTCCTTGCCACGGGCAATTAGAGAATGATACTGATCCAACTTCTGTGGAGAAAGGAACTGGGCCAGGCCAGCCAAGTTGCACATGATGTTCTTCAAGAACATGCCCGCGTACAGCTGGTAAGAGGCCATGTGGGCAACAAGCATGGCACTCTGGAAATATCTCCTCCCAAAAGAGTCCATTGTCCAAGTCTCCCTCCCTGGGAGTACTGAGGCGTGAGTTTTGGTACTCTTGATTCTCTTTAGGGTAAATTTGACCACTACAGAATGCTGCAGAAGCTGAGGCTTCTTGAATCTGGAAGCTTTCTGAACTCTGTACCTGGAGTCAAGCCTTCTACTAACTGGAGGTATAGTTAGGGTGGGATCTTCCACATTCTTATCTGTACCCTCTGAAGGATGCAGTGCACGGGCACTGTCACCACTTCCTTAGGGGCCGAGGAGTACTGTAGGATCTTCAAATCTTCTGCCCTAGACTCATCCTCAGTCTCCAAAGAAAATGAAATGGCCTTGGCCATATCCCTCACAAACTCTTGGAAGGCCATGTCCTCAGGAGGGGACCTGCACCACTCATGAGATGGAGAATGGTGCAGTGGGAGTTCAGAGGACCTACCCTCTGACAAAACCTTAGATTCCAGGTCGGTGACCCAGCCTTCTGAGTCTGACTCAGGGAGGAATTCAAAGTAATTCTGAGTCTCTGCCTGGATCTCTCTCATGCTTCGAGGGAATTGGGAGCTCCTTCAGGAGCAATGATGCACTGATCTCCTTTTAGATCTCGAGGGCACATCAGACCCCAAGATGCTAGAGAGTGATATCGGCCAGGAAGGCACAGGTGTTGGGATCTTTCGATGCCCTGATATCAATGTCTCTCCTGCAGGTAGGGCATGCACCTCAAGGACCAGCTGTATGGTGGCTGATGTTGATGCATCTGATGTCAAAGTCCTGGCATGCTGCACTGCAACAGCACCATGATGCATTCCTGAAGTGTTTGCAGAAGGCACTTCTCCATGGCAGCCAATTCTGAAGGCTGAGCAACTTTGACTGATGTACCTGATAGGGGTACAGGGATATCAGTGGCCTCAGGGTACCTTGGAGGAGTGCTCACATAGAACCCCATCGGTCTTGACACCATGCCTCGATGGGCTCTGACGCTGATGCACCAGAAAATCTTCACCTAATGTTTAGTGTGGTCACCCCTTGATTTTGAAGAAGATGCAGTCAAATTCTTCCTCGTCTTTGGGTGATCGAATGATGCCCAATTCCCTGGGGCACTAGAGGTGCTGAGCTCTGATTGAACTCAAGATCCTCTCGCTGTTGATGCATTGCCAGCATCCATTGCAACCTTAGAAGCCATAGAGACCGATGCCATCGATGCTAATGGCGATGGATCAGACGTCCGAGTGCCAGAAAGTGATTCATTATATTCTCACTACCCTTGAGTCCTCTTTTTGTCATCCATGAACACAAAATTACAAGAAAAGGACTGATTATCGGGTCCCAGGCACTGTAGGCACCAATTACAGTATGGGTATCTGTGACCAATATGGTCCTAGAGCACTTGGAACACTTCTTGAATCCACTGACGAGTTTCTGGGATATGCCGTCTGGAAAAATAGCAGTGGCAAAGTCAAATGGCTCAATGATGAGGACTGAAACCCGCCAGAGCACTGGCACCAGGAAGGCTGAGGTGCCGCAGCAAGAATAAAATTAGCTATCAAAGGAGAATAAAGTAAAAGGGAAGAGAGAATCGTGATGGCAGATGATTGGGATAAAACACCCAGGTGAAAAAAACCTGTGAGGGGAAAAAATAGATGTTTACCAATGGAGGTGGCTGGAACGTGTCCATGGGTTGCATCAGAAATCAAGATGGCACCACAATGGCAGGTGGGAAGGAGGCATGCAGGCATGGTGGAGCCCCCCCCCCCAAAAAAAAAAGTTTCAATAAAAGCTGTGGAGCGTTCCCATGTGGAGCTCCATCGGGGACATCACCCATACATGAGGACTCGTTCCTGCTTGTCCACGGAGAAACTAAGGTCTCGATATTCATCTGTGATGGCTATGGATCTCTAAGTCATGTAGCCATTATCGCCGAACTTCAGCCCAAAATATTCAATGCCAGGGTCATATGTGGCCCCGTCATTGAATATTCGGGGTCACTGCATAGCCAAGGGCGCTGCAGAAGCAGCGATAATGCACCACTGCCCGGTTAGCTCGCACTACTGTCACCTTCGCTCCACCCCAGAATGCCTCTAACATGCCCCGATGCGAAGCAGTTAGCATCAGGGCGTGTAGCAATGATAATCAGGGTTATTCGGCAGTACTAACCATGTTAGTGCTACTGAATAACCCTCTAAGCAGCATTTACACAGTTTACAGGTCCGTCAACCATGTAAATGCCTTTGAATATCAGGTCCTAAATGCCCTTCTGAGATCCATTCTGGCTTATTCTGTCATTCTATTAAACTGAGAGAGGTTTAAAAAATGGAATGCTTTGCCAATGGTCATGAGGCCCTTCCTAAAACCCATGGTAGAACAGTCCCTGTCCCTTTCTCCTTCGATCATAACTTCTTATTTCTCCTGGTACCTACAAACTAATTTGAAGTTCACTGAACACCAAGTACAGCTGCAGTCATGGCTGGTACTAAATCTTAAATGGAGAAGGCTTTCCCAGACCACTAAAACTTAGAATGTTTTCGTTCAAGGAAATCAATCTTCATTCACAGTCTCTTCAAATCCTAAACCTTATGTTTTATTCAGCAGTACAGACTGGAGAAAAATGCAGACCTCAAGCTCACGTTTCTGTTATCAGAACAAACTGCTGAAACATTAACCGATGGTGTCCTTTTTCTGCATTCTGTACTGGTTAATCAAACATCTCATTCTGAATCAGGAAAGATTAGGAATTCACATCTTTGAAATAAAGAGTGCAAGGAATAGTTTATTTGCAAATTTATTGCACAACTACTGTGCTGAATTGCAACAAATGACTTCTGATAGACAATCTGCAAAGACTTCTTCGTAAGTGAAGCACACTTAGGAGGTCATTTGGGAAACATTTGGACAGCCCAATAGTGATTTTAGAAAGCTGCTGTTGGGATGTGTATACCCCCCCACCCCCCACCCCCAAGACAAAGACGTTTAAAGAGAGCATAGTGGAGGAATTGTGGGGTGTGGTTTGGATGTGCCCCAAGCATAGATGTGCACATCCCATTTTACCATGGAAGACACGTCTATCTCGAACAATATCAACATCAGTGCTTGCACCTGTGCTGAGGTACATGCCAAGTACCAGCTCCCAGCTGATCAAGGGGCAAGTGTACCCTGCTCTCACTGGCCAGACCCTTCCCTCCCCAACATCAATCACAATGCCCTCCATACCCAGCCCGCTCCCTAGTTCTTACCTCTCTCTCCCCCCCCCCCCACTTCCCCACCCCCACATTCTCCTTCTTTGGCAGCTTGGCCCCCAGTGGTAGTACCATGAGACTGCTACTAGAAGGTCAGAGGTGCCATTTTGAACTGGGCATCGAATGGGAAGGAATGACTGGGAATCAGTCCTGCTCCTCACTAGACACCAGCGAAACCCAATAAGAGCCGGTGGTAGCTTGACTTCTCTACCTGCTCCTTTCACAGGTAACCAGCCTGACTTTGGCCCCACTATCTTATTGCTGCAGCCAGGAACCCGCAATGCTAATATAAGAGCCTGGAATGCTCGGGTTTTTTTCTACATTTTTTAAAATCATTGTTCCTGCTGCACATGCAGGTAAATATGTATAAGGATATGCAGACATGTACAGTCTGCATTAGGCAGTCTTTTGCAAATTTCAAGCCGAACCGAGCACATCCTGACCTGGACATTTCATTTCCTCCCTTGATGCCCTAGGCAAAATGAGGCTTTCACTGTGACATGTATTCATTTGTCTGTTTTTATAGACCCTTTATCTTAGAGTCAAAGCAGTTTACAGAGTAAGTGATAACTTAAATTTGTGTAAACGTCAATAATAATAATGATAACAATATCACATAGAATGCACAGGATTGGTAATTTTGGATGTTACATAGGGTAAGGAATAACTCATATATCATGTGCATTGTGCTTGGAGAGAGTTCAACAGGCAATAGCGATCTGCTAGGGGGTTATGTATATGTTAGGCGGGGTAACGATGGCTTAATATCCATTATTAACGTATTGCTGGACGAAGCGAGTTGTAACATTCTTTCGGAACTCTGTTAGGTCGGTAATGACTTGTATGTACTCAGGTAGTGCATTCCAAATGGTTGGAGCATAGAGTGAGAAGGCCCGGTTAGAGGTGGCTTGAACGCTCTTCACTTTCAGAGTGCGGCTAGTAAGTGTTTTGTGTGCAGGTCATCTAGTTCTGTTTGGTGTTTTGTGTAGTAGAGATTGAAGGTAGTCTGAGGATAAGTTGTGAAAGATTTTGAATAGTCAGTAGGACGTTGCGCTTTGTTCGGCATGCTATGGGAAGCCAGTGCAGCTGTTTTAAGACTGGTGTTATATGCTCAGCATAAAGGCTGTGGGCAGCGGTGTTTTGTGCCATCTGTAATGGGTGAAATGTATACTTCAGTAAGCCCTGTAGGATTATATTGCAGTAGTTAGGATGTGGAAACAATACGATCTGGAAGACTGTTTGGAAGCTGCTGACATCCAATAGAGGTTGTAGGAGTTGTAGCATTTTTATTTTGTAGTATACGAGTCTTATGGTGTTGCTAATGTGTGGTTGTAGAGTTAGGTGCTGGTCTATGGTTATTCCTAGGTACCTTGCATCAAATTTAACCTCTAGTTCTGCTCCTTGAATTTTTAAAAATGTTGGAGGATCAAAGGTTGTGTCTCTGGTGATAAAGAGAACCTCAGTCTTCTTGTAATTCTCAGAAAGGTTGTGCTGGGCTAGCCAGTGGATGACTGTGTTGAAGCAACTTACCAAGGAGGTGTACAAAGTATGATCAAAAAGTATTGAGACTTGTTGTGTAGCTATATAACAACACGTCGCACCATGATGCTATTAAGCATATAGTGATGTACTTTGTATGTGCAGAGTGTAGCGTGGTTGCAACACACCTGTACTTTTCTTAAATCATGTGATGTTTGGTATCATGTAAAAGCAGTTCGTCAGATTTATGATGAGTGAAAAAAATTGAACAGCAACTTGAAGATTCATGCAAAGAGACTTGTGACAAGTTAGAGCAAGTGTATGGCGATGAATGCATGCGTCGTGTTTGAGTTTATGACTGGTACAAACGTTTCCAAGAGGGCTACCGAAGTGTTGACAGTGACAAACATTCTGGAAGGCCGTCCACGAGCAGGAATGAAGACAAAGTTGAAGCAGTGCGTGCCGCAATAGGCTCAAATCATCAATTGAATATCAGGGAGCTTGCTGAGGACATGGACATCAGTTTTGGGTCAGTACAGTCCATTCTTACTGTCAATTTGGGGATGAGATGTGTGTCTGCAAAATTCATGCCAAAACTCCTGTCCCCTGACCAAAAAAAAAAAACATAGATTATCTGCAGCCAGGAGTTGTTGGAATGCATTGCAAATTACTCTGATTTCATCAAAAAGATTTTTACTGGTGATGAATCATGGGTTTATGATTATGACCCAGAAACTAAGGCTCAGTCCTCAGAATGGAAGACTCCAAACTCTCCTAGACTCAAGAAAGCCCATCAGGTGAGGAGCAATGTCAACGTCATGCTCACAGTTTTCTTTGATTACTTGAGTATTGTTCATCATGAGTATGCTCCAAAATGCCAAACCAAGTTCTGACTCGTTTGAGAGATGCAGTTCATCCTAAGAGGCCAGAGTTGCATGGGAATGGTGACTAGTTGCTTCATCATGGTAACGCCCCAGCTCATGCATCACATCTTGTCCAGCAATTCTTGGCCAAACACCAAACTGAGCAAGTCCGCCAGCCTCCATACTCACCTGACCTCTCACCCTGTGACTTTTCCTTGTTTCCAAAGCTGAAATTACACTGAAAGGAAGAAGATTCAACAGCTTGGAGACCATTAAGCAAAATTCTACATAGCAGCTTCACAGCATAACGAAAGAGGTATTTCAAAAACGTTTCCAGCAGTGGCAGGAATGCTGGAGGAAGTGTGTTTTATTGGAAGGGGGCTATGTTAAAGGAGACTGAATGCAATAACTGTCAGTATTATACTTCTTCTGTTGTACAAATCTCGATACTTTTTGATCACACCTCATATATGGGCTTTGTGGTGGAAAAGGGCACATATAGCAATATATGGTTACCTAATGAAAGCTCCCTGTATGTCCCTCCTGCCTTTGTATGACCTTGTAATGTAATGTAAACCACTTTGATTGAAGGAAAAGGCAGTATAGAAAACCTATTAAATAAATAACATAAATAAATTATGTCATCTGCATATATGTGATAATATATGTTATCAGCCTGTATGATTATACAGATAGACTGTAGGTAGATGTTGAATAGTAGTGATGACAGAGCCAAGCCTTGTGGGACTCTTTGCTCTTGGGCATATGGTGCAGACTTTTGTGATCCTATTAATGAGACTTGAAAGCAAAAATGCACTTTAATGCACAAGTCTTTATTTTACTGTGTTTTCCATTATTAGTGCACTACAGTGTATCCTAGCAATGACGAGAGCTGAAAATAATTTGTCACATTTACAATGTGTACCTTGCTCTCACAGCTCATCAGCTGTTACTAATGGAAGGAATTCAGCAATATTTGCCAATAGACACACAACATCTGGCGCGCACACACATAGCCTCTGTCTCATGCACTCTTGTCATTTCAGTCAGACACATTCCCACGGACAGTCTCTTATGCATCCCCACACACAACTTTTGTAAATGGAAAATGGAAAACAAGCTCTCTGACTTAGCACAAAGCACAAGACAGATTAGAAAATGATGGTGACAGAGTTAGAATTGTGGATATGAGTGGGTGACCATTTCTAGGAATTTATAAAATAGCTATGTTTTTAAAGTCTTTCTGAACTGAGTATGGTTGGTCATGGTTCGTAGCTCTGTTGGCAGCATGTTCATAAACCGAGAGGGGTAGCCTGCCTGAAGTGGAACGTACAACCTTAAGCAAAGGCATAGAGGGGGAGTAACCTGCACAGAGCGGCAGGAGCAACTCTACCACTCTAGCCACCTCTCTGAGCACACTAGATGGACCATGCTGGTTTTTATCTGCCATCATTTACTATGTTAGTATGTTCCATAGTCTCAGGACTGTGCCTTGTAGAGATTTCTTTAACATGGTCTGTAGCTACAGTTTATTTGCTGAAAGGGATGCTAATCTAGGTGATTCTGATGGTCTCAATTGTCATGTTGGTCTATAAAGCCAAATCAGTTTTGCCATGTGTTCCAGAGCTAGACTATGTAGACATTTAAAAGCAAAGAGAAGTATTTTGAATTGCATACACACCAGGATAGGTAGCCAGTGTACTTATTTCCTAAAAGCAGTTATGCTATCCTACCTGGACCCCCTAAAGATTAGTCTTGCTGTTGTGTTTTGAAGTTTTGATGCAATCTGACATTTTGGCAGACCTAGAAGAACCCATAATAGATTCGTTTTCTCCAGGTTAATGTTCAGTTTATGCGAGCTAATCCATTGATAAATTTGGTCAACGTAGGTGCGTAAGCAAACATTTGAGTAAGGTTCAGAGCTCTTTACAGGACCACCACCCAACTTCATCTGCATAGCAATAAAGAGTCACATTTAATCCTAGAAAGGAGGTCCAAAGGGCACTGAGGAAGACATTAAACAGAACTGGTGAAAGTAGGGAGTCCTGGGGGACCCTCAGGTGGGGCTCCAGAGTTTTGATATTAGATCATTCCATCCATTGTAGACTGATCTGTTTTTCAGGGAACCTGAGAACCAATTCAACACTTTTTCTCTGACGCCTAACTCGCTCAATCTATACAGTAGAAGGTCATAATCGACTATATCTGAAGCTGAGGATGCATTGAATTGCATCAGAACAGTTGGGTCTCCCCTTTCTATAATCATCCTTAATTCATTTATCATTGAGATCACTGGGGTCTCAGTGCAGTGGCAGTATCTAACCCCTACTGGAAGGCATCAGGTAATATTGTAATCTTACAAGTACTGCTGTAGTCTTGCAAGTCATGATATGAGTTAGGAATGGGATCTTTGCAGACTGAGTACTCTAGGTCTCTCCTCTTAGGCAGAGGTGTCGGAGAGAAACAGTTGATTGATTCAGGAAGCAGCCTTCAACTAGCACCTTATTTTAAAAACAGTGTTAATCAACACACAATCCCAACTGGGGCCTCCTTACAGAGTGGGCCTGGGCAGCTTTCCTGTTATTCCCTTCCTTTTGTATACTTTTTCAATTCTTCTATAGTTCCAAGCATCGAAGTGTGTGTGAATTTGTCACACTGATGGTCGACTGAAATGGATTCATTCCTGTCTGCAGAGGTCTCCGTTTCCAGAGGCTTGGCCCTCCCTCCATATCCAGAAGTTTTAGACATCTCTTCTTCTATTATTTTTACCTTATTATGGAAGAACCTTGTGAAATCCTCTGCTCCAAAGTCTGTTATACTTGACTTACTCGCTACAGTTTCAGGACTTAGAAGGGATTTGGCTGCTTTGAACAGTTCCATGGTACTCTTCAGACCATTAAATAATTACATTTGAGTAATAACTTGTTTTGCATCTTTGATCATTGATTTATAGTTCATCACGTTCTCCATTTTTTCCTGATACTTTCTTCTCCAGACCAATGCCACTGCCTTTCAAGGTGGTGAAATTCCTGCTTTTTTTTTTATCAAGCAGGCTCCTATTAAACCTTGGGCATGTCCTCCCTTTCCATGAGCCTCCTTTCCTTAATGGAACTATCTGGTCTAGAGAGAGCTGTTCAATATGTGGTTCCAATTGGATACCAATTTCTCTGTGTCAACCTCTTCTATGGCCTCCAAATTTTGAAATACTATCTCTCAAAATTGTTTGGCCTCATGTCATTGTTGAGTTGGTCCAGTTGTCTTCCCTACACTCTTTCCTAGCTGCTATAGTGTGGTGATCAGACCAGCAGTCTGTAACTATGGTGCTTGTCTCATCACATGGGGAGAGAATGAAGTGGCTTCCCACATGGACAGGGACAGTTAGCTTGTCTTAGGTTCAGATGAACTATAGTGTTTAAGAACTGCAGTGAGTTCATAGAGGTAGCATCTCTGAAATGTAGGTTGAAGTCACTCAGAACAATGGAAGATGACAAACTATTTGTTGAGCAATTACATCAGTGAGCTCCTCTACCACTTGAGACCAAGGTCCTGGAGCAGATATATTTGTAGCAACCCCAGGAAGTGACCCTTTTCTGCAACAAGCACTTTTAAAGACAGAGCTTCTACTCCAAGTTTGGACAGCTGATAACTCAGTGACACTTTAAGAAAGGTCTTATTATTAGCACTACCCCACCTCCTCCCTTCCCCTTTCTGGGACTATGAATAATTATAGCATAGCCTGGCAGGCAAACTGAAAGTAGTAGGGAGCCTTCTGAATCAATTAGCCATGCTTCAACGATAAACACCAGGCCAAATTGGTTGTCTCCAATATAATCTCTGAGACTGTCTGTTTTATTACAAATGGATCTTGCACTGAAGTAGCAGCAAGGACCTGGCAGAGCTCTCACACTAGAGCAGTCTTGTGGGTTGCAGGAGATCTTCAGGGTTAAAGATGGATCTGCTAGGACGGGACAGCCTGCTTTGACCATACACACCCTGACTTGTGATCAAGCCACTGACATGGCTTTCAAATGCTCAGTGTTCCCATTTGGTGAACCTAAAGGCCCTATTGACTCAGCTGGAGAAGTCCAATATTCCCTCAATAGTACACCCACCACATACAACTCAGAAAGTCCTCCCTCACACCATTCAAAACCCATAATGTATTCTAGTAGACTCCAAGCATTCCCAGTTTCCCATATTAATTAAGGTATCTGTGAAAAAGTGGTTGACTTAACTGAGTGGGAGCACGAGGACTTTGGAGTGCACCTTTGAGGTTGCAATATTGGGCTTGTCATCCAGAAGGTAGTGGATTTATTTATCAGTGAGCCTTGGGACAAGTTTGTACTGTCTGGTCCTCCTCTGAGGTGCTTCTATGGATTTTTCAATCCCAACGAGCCTTAGTACAGTAGTTAATCTTGGGTCCTATTTTGTCCACATAAAGGCCATGCTTTCTCATCTGGTTCTTGAAGGAGGGGATGTCACGTCCCTGCTGGGCTCAGTCCTTATTTGGGTTCATTGTACATAAGAGTAGCAGCCTAGTGGTTAGAGCAGAGAGCTGGAAACTAGGAAAGCCAAGGTCCAAATCCCACAGCCATTCCTTCTGATTTTGGGCAAGTCACTTAACCATTACCTCAGGACAGGAAGATATCTCCTGTATCTGAATATAACTCACCTGGAGCTACTACTGAAAAAAGCATATGCTAAATCTAAAATCCCATCCTATAGGAATCCATGATCCAACTTTTTATGGGAAACCAATACCAGAAATGCCCACATGCAACAGAACAAACTAGAATGCTCCCAAATATTTAAAAGTTCCTGTAGGAACCTTTAGATTCTTGCTGCTCATACAGTAAAGCCAACAAATATGGACCACAGAATTTCCATTTTCTTCCACAAGAACTCCTATGTCTAAATGAAGACTCCACACCGGTATCCTGTGCTGAAGAACGCAAGATGAGTCCCTGTGCCCCCCTGCCTTGTAGCCTCATGCTACCTTGCAATCCTTCAGGGATACATTTCTTTAGGGTTGGTGGAATAGAATTTTGTAAAGAAAGTGATTGTAACTAAATACAACTTCATCTAATGCATCGGCTGTTTGCTATCACTACAATACACACAGGTCTTGGATCATCTCATCATCTGCTATTAGGGCTGGTGCTAGGTGGTTCTGGACCTGATCTCCTGGATCAAACTACAATCATATCTTTTTCCCATATTTATCAAGGGTAGCTGGCTGGACTTCATGGCTACTTCACTTCCAAGCACTCACTCTGCCTGAACAGAGACCTGCAAGATACTTACTTCTTGTGGTTTGGACCCTGCATCTTGAGGTAACTCTTGCTTCCTGATCTAGTCATGGTTCAGTCCCTCTTTTAGCTTTTCCAAGAATGAGTTTATTGTGTTTTTTTCTAGAGCAGGGGTCTACAATTCTGGACCTGGAGGGCCGCAAACCAGTCAGGTTTTCAGGATGTCCCTAATGAATATGCATGAGATATGTTTGCATGCACTGCCCCCATTGTATTCAAATCCATCTCATGCATATTCATTAGGGACAGCCTGAAAACCAGACTGGTTTGCAGCCCTTCAGGACTGGAATTGGAGACCCTTGTACTAGAGCATCAAATGCATTGGATTAAATGTGTTTGAAAATCAGGTGGACTATATACTGAACTCAACTGCTGGAAATGTTAATGGATCAACACACTCCTTATCTGAAACTTGACCCCTAGCAATAGTACCACTAGGGGTTAAATGGTGCCATTTTGAACATGTCATCATTTTGAACCTGGCACTCAATAGGGCAGGACTCACTAGGGATCACCTCCAGACACCAGATAAATCCCCATTAGATTTGAAGGGTCTTTGAGGAACAGGGTGTCTCTTCTGCGGAAGGTCAGGTGGGTGTCTTTGGGGAGTGGGAGCAGTGGTGGGATCCGGCTGGTTTGACCTGTTCGCGTGAACCGGTTCCTGTCACAGCCCATGTTCGCCAAACCAGACCAAACATGGCGTTGCAAAGCTGGCTCTGCAGTGAAGGAATCTCCCCCCCCCCCCCCACCCCTGACAATATTTTGACAGCATCAGAGGATCACAGCATCAAAAGAAATCCCTGATGCCATCAGAACACTGTCAGGTGGTGGATCAGGCTCCTGGGCCACCAGGGAATTGCAGACCTTGGTGGAGGACAGCGTCCCAAGCATAAGGCTACTGCAATGACTCTACGCGAGGTTCAGCAACCCAGTCATCACGCACGTGGAAGGGCTGGGACTGAACTAGTTCCTCAGTGCTTCGGATCCCACCACTAGATGGAAGGGTATATTCTGGGGGGGATGGAAGATAGAGAGCTGTCTTTGAGAGGGGGTAGGAAGTCTGTTCTGTGAAGGTGGGTGCCCAGGTAGTGTTTTGGGGGTAGAGAGTCTTGATTGTTGAGAAGGAGAGTCTGCATGGCCCCTTTAAGATGAACTCCCTCCCCCCCACCCAGGAGCATTGGGCCACACATAAGTAGCCAATGCTCCTGGGGTGGAAAAATAAAAGTTTGTGAGGTGATTTGGAACAAACGTGTCATTCCGCTTTCTTGTTCCTTGCTCCTGCCCTTCGGGATTTCCTACCTGCCTCACTACGTGCAGAGACCTCCTTTCTCTGGTTCAGATCTCAGCTCAAAACACACCTGTTTCAGTTGGCTTGTGACCTTCCCTCCCCTTCCTCTGAGCAGTCTCCCCCTTAGCTCGCTCCCTTCTTAGTCTAAGTTCTTCTTCTCTCCTCCCCATCCGCCCATTGCTCTCTTCCTCATTCTCTTTCTTTTCTGTCCTGTCCTATATATGATTGGCATTCTTTTCCTTATTTTTAATTTAGATTTTTGTAAACCACTCTGATGTCTTGCTGCCTAGGGCAGTATATCATATGACAATAAAGATAAAGATCGCAAGTTGCATTGCTCATTTATTGTGCTGAGTTACCACAGGTCAGTGATTCTCAAGATGAATTAAGCTGCACTGAAATGTGATATTTTACTGCAACTTAGTAATCCCCGCCCACTTTTGCCCGCCTTTTTGCCCACATCTTGCCCGCCTGCAAAATTCACCATCAATTTGCAAGACAAATCATTCACTATTCTTAAAATATAGACTAGAGCAGTAACAATATAAGACCTGCTCAGTCTCTGATAGAAAAGTAAAAAGGTTGCCTCCTGACCCTCTGCTGGGAAGCTAATCGGTTTGGTCTTGGCTGTTATGCACCTTATTGTTAAATACACCTTCCTTATGCACAGGACAATTAGTTATATCTGGGGAATAAAACCACCTTGTTCAGGGCCAGATTTAAGGTTTTGCTACCCACCGGCAAGATGGACAGCAGATCCCAGAGAACGGTGAGGAGGGAGGAGTTCAGATATCCCAAAAATCAAGAGCTGAAGAGTAGCAGAGGAAGACCAAGGCCATGGTGTCACAGTGTCACATCTTTCAAACAGTGCATTTACATGATCAAACTCCTCTTCAGCCTGGATATTTGACATCCTGGATAGTTGCTTATGCTAAACCCAGATCTGCCTGTGTTACAGGCACATTCTGCTGACCAGACTTGACATTTTGTGGTATAATTCTGCACTTTGCAGAACTGTGGCTAAGAAGTGTGTTCAGTTCTTCAGGGGGGGGGGGTTGTTGTTGGGTTGTTTTGGGGGGGTTTTGTCTCCTTTCAGAAAGAGGACTTATTGTTCTGAACAGAGTCTAAAAATTATTGTTTGCTGGATTTCCATCAAAGAGAAAAGATGGAAGTAGAGAGCGCTCTAGGGAAACAAGGTGGCAGTAAAGTCCTAAACAATGGCTGTGTTACATTTTTACTTTGGCGCAAAGCATTGGAAGACACCAGTCCAGCTGCACAGAATTCTAGGAACTCTGCTGCTCTTCTGATGATTTGGGTGGATATTTGAATACATTTGATGGATTCTCAGGTTCTGAAAATATCATGGACACTAAAAAACATGCAGGACATATGGATGGTAGGAGGTTGATCAAGCAGCCAACAGCTTTGAGTAACACTTTGTATGGATTTCCTGGAAGCTAGTGAAAGACTGAATGACATATTTTAAAATAGTTTGAAGGGGTTTTATTTCTAGTTCTTCTTCACTGGATAACATCCTAAAATTAATTCTATTTTCCAATGGAAACGTCTATATTATTATTTAGGAAGTGCAGAGTTTCCAAAAGGATTCAGCAAAAGGAAGGAAGGTGAGAGTCCTCCTTTCACCAGATCTTTCCTACAGCATGATTGAAAGTAGCCCATTGCCATCATGCAGCAACATAGTGAACAATTCTAGTGCCAGTCTGAGTCCTCTGGGTCTGAGGAGGCAGGAATGCCAGTTCCAATACCCCGTCTCTACTGTTATATACCATAAATGGGACTGGGGACCATACTGCCTTGCAGTTCATGTCATACAACCTGTTCATAGGTTGCCACATCTGACAGGTCAACTCAGAGAGGTTGATGCAATCCTCATATTGCTCCACTGTGTGGAGCTGATGTCCTACTTTTCTTAGTAGTTAAATAAAAAGAGAAACAGAAAAGGAAAATGAGGCGATATCTTTTTATTGGACTAACAATATATTTTTGGACTAGCTTTCGAAGGTTAAAACCCTCTTCAAGGCCAGTATGAGCAATAGATGACAATACCATAATAATATAGAAGTGAATCACCAAAGTATTCCATTGACAGTTTCAGGGGAAGAGGGTGTGTGTGGTGGGGGGGGGGAGGGAGGGCTGGCTGATCTGAAGGTGACCAGGTTGTAAATATTTATATAATGTGATACCAATTCCCTATCTTTGTCAAGTCTTATCTCAGACCTCAACACTAAAACTCCTTGCATGTAATAGGGCAAAACTAGGACTGGACCACCCTCTTCGGGCTGCCCTCGTTGTTGTATTTCCATCATATCATACGGCTGTGTTAGACCTGGTAAGAAGCAATCTGTGTAACATAATCTAATCATATACAGCCCCCCTCCCCCATAGGAAGACTGTAACTAGTCATCCTAAGAAAAGAATATATCGGTCTGTTAGATACTATTACTTGTCCCATTAGTCATTAATAATCTCTCTGTTAGAATTCTGAACGTTAAAGTAACATGAATAGGAAGTCCACCATCAGTCCTTTAATAACACCTGTCAGGCTGGTTTTCAGGGTCACCAGTTCGTGCAGCTCAGCCACATCATTTCAACAAAAATATATTGTGGGCTGGGAACCAGTGATGTGCCCATATAAGTGGGGACAATGCTGCCACTGGACCAAAGGCAACTCTGAAACGCTCATTCAGTCCAAGTTTTTAAAATCCTCTTCAGCCTCAGTCTGAAGCTTCAAAAGTCTTTCTTACAGTCTGCCACTAGGGGTCTGTAAAGATCCATCTGTCCAGAAAAACACTGCTCAGTAAATCACCACTGCAGGGGCGCAGCATCTCTGCTGAGCAAGTTATTTAAATTCAAGAAGCAAGCAGGGTCATCCGTGAATCCTAGCTGAACATGGGAAGTTACTGGGAGAAAAATCTTAAGTGTCTTGACAGTGACACCCAAATTAGTGATTTTTCAGTTTGTCTGTGCTTCTGTTTCTGATGGTTCTTGGTGTGATGGTCTCTCATTATCCCGGCCCATATTAGCGAGCATTATAATGCAAGCCTGAACACCAGCATTTCAAGGGCAAGTTCCATCGTCCTAAGTTAGACTCCTGCTTGGTTATTTCATCTTCTCCTGATTTGAGTACTGTTGCTCATATTGGCTTTCTGAACATCCAGGCACAGATGGGGAGCACCACTATGAGTAACACACATACCCTGCTAATACTCGGCTCTAATCTACCTTGACTATGCATGAAGTTTCCATTTCAGAAGCGTGTTCATTTCTGAAACAAACTGAATATATATGGACAGATGGACACACCTTTAACATCAGAGTGTCACTGGAGTGAAAGGCATCTAAAGCACAGAAACCTCAGGGATAGAAAAGCAAGGAAGACAGTCCGACACGGAGTAGGATTTGTGACCCTGCTGTAGAAAGCGAAAGTAGAGACTGTAGTTAAGACATAAAGCTGGGATGATAAAACCATCACATCACCAAACCGACAGATACATAATTCTGTATCCCAAAAAATGAATCCAACCCAGGGGCAGGCAGTAGTCTGCTGCGATCATGAATGGTGGGCAAAGGTTTGCTGGCGCCAGGACCTGTGTGGTCCACCCCATCCCAACGCTTATGTTGAATAAACATAAATACCCATTCCCCAGGTACATAGAGCCATACCCCCCTGTATTCACATCCACTCCCACTCAATGTCTTGCAACTAAAAAGCACAATATCATAGCACCTCCTGCCGCAGCATAGGTGAAGGCAGGACCATACCAAGCTAGAAATGCCCCCTATGTGACTAAAGAATCTGGTGCCCCAGTCTGCCCCAGCCAGAAGCAGTAACACCCTCTTATTGAGCTTCCTAGAAGCCCAGTGATGATATCTGGGCCTTTTCTGTACCTGCGCCCTGTGCGGCTGTCAGGGCCACCCGCGAAGAGAGTTTCTCTCTCGCGGCTCTGTTAAGCCTGCCAGGGCTGATGGGAATTCCCATCAGCCCCGGCAGGTTTAACAGAGCCACAAGAGGGAAATATTTTCTTTATGGCTTGAAAAACCCGCCACTGATGGAGCTGAGGGCTCTGCCGGGCAGATGGGAAGGGGCCGCGGGACAGTTGATTCTGCCACTGCCGCAGCGGCAGCAGCAGAAGCCAGGGTTTTTTTTTTTAATTTTTAAATTTACCTGGACTGATGGGGGAGGGGGGTTAGGTTGGGCTGATGGGAGGGAGGGGGGTTAGGACTGGTAATGGGGGGCTAAGACTGAAAATGGGGTGATGGGGGGTTAGGACTGGAAATGGGCAGATGGGGGTTAGGACTGGTAATGGGCTATGGGGGGGCTAAGACTGAAAATGGGGTGATGGGAGGGTTAGGACGGGAAGTGGGTTGTTGGGGGGCTTAGGACTGGTAATGGGCTATGGGGGGGCTAGAACTGGTAATGGACTGGGGGGGTTCTAGGACTGGAAATGGGCTGAGTAGAAGGGGGGGCTAGAACTGCAAATAGCTGATGGGGAGGGGGGCTTGGAATGGAAATAGGCTGTGAGGGGAGGGAGCTAGAACTGGAAATCGGCTTAGTGGGGGGAGCTAGGACAGGAAATGGGCTGATGGAGGGGCTAGGATAGAACTGGAAATGGGCTGTTGGGGGGTGCTAAGATTGAAAATGGGCTGTGGTGCGGGCTTGGATTGAAATGGACTCATGGAGGGGCTAGAACTGGAAGTAGGCTCATGGGCAATGTTCCCTCTAATTTTCTGTAGGCTGTGTGCGCATAAAATATCAGCTGTGTGCAGCTTTTGAAGGAAGGTTAAATTTTTGTGCACCACATAACGACACTCGGAGTTATATACTTTAAAATTTGACTACACGTCAGAATACAGTATGTACACCACATTGATTTTAATCAAATTAAATGAAAATAGACCATTACTAAATGAAGCGGGAAATTTTTAGTAATTACAATCATAACTTTTAAATTTTAAGACGTCTGTGTTGTTTTCTGTCAGAATCAGAGCTGTAATTTTTGTGCGTTCTGTTGTAAAGTATGTGCACTCGCTCGGCGAGGTGTATGCGCGCGCACACGCGCACAGCTTAGAGGGAACAGTGCTCATGGGGGGCTTGGATTGGAAATGGGCTGAGTGGATGAGAGCTAGGATTTGACATGGGCTGATGGTGGGGCTAGGAAAGGACTAGAAATGGGCTGATGGGGTGCTGGGATTGGAAATGAGCTGATGGAGGGCCTCCAATAGGACTGGAAATGGATGGGGGAGCTAGGACTGGAAATGGGCTGATGGTGGGGTTAGGATAGAAGGGAGCAGATGCTGGGTGGGGCTGGAACTAGAAGGGAGCTGATGTTGGGGGAAGATTAGATGGGGCTGGGAGAGTGAAATGGAGAGGGAAAATATTTTGTGTGGGAGGGAAGAAAAATCTGCAATTGGCCGGGTATTGGGAGAGTAAGTGGGGATTGAGGATGGAGGGGTAAAATTTGAGTGGATGAAATAGGAATGAGGAAAGAGCAAACGGAGAAAGATTAGTATGTTAAAGCAGATGTAGAGAGAGAATGGAAGAAAACTAGAAGAGAGAAGAAAGGACAAATGGACAGCAGACAATGGAGAGTTAGCAGAAAACACGAAGAAACCAGAAGAAAGTAACTGAAGCAATTGCAACTGAAAGAAAATGCACAAAAAGGTAGAAAAATCTTTTTACTTTGAATTTATTAACTGGAATATGTCAGCTCTGGGAAATGTGCATCATTAACATCTGCACTTTGTTTAGTACAAGAGGAAATTAATTTATAATTTTATTTCTACAGTGTTGTACACTTCCGGTTCCGAGTCTTATGCGACCCGTGGGATACTTTACAAGTCCTCATTTGGCCCTCAAAGCAATTTGAGTTTGAGACCCCTGGTTTAAACAGACAACCATCGCTAGCAGCAGCACAGTCGCGGCTCTAAGAAGCAGGAGCTGCGGCTGTCATAGGAAAGAGAGAGTCAGTCTGCCACTGCCGAGAAGCGGACTCGGCAGCGGCAGCAACTTGTGCACCATCTGTCTCTTTGGGCTGTGATCTCTTGCATTGCCCCGGCCTGTGGAACATGCTGTTTCTCTTGGGCTGTTGCCTCTTGCACATTACCAGGGAGGGGGGAATGGACATTACCAGCGAGGGGGGAATGGACATTGAGGAGGGTATTGGGAGTGGTCATGGGGTGCATTGGGGGTGGACGAGATATGCTGGATGTGGAGGGGCAAAGACTGAAAGACAGGAGATGAAAGATGCAGGGGGGAAAGGGAAACAGTGGAGACAGGAGAAGGGAGATACTGGACATGGGAAGAGGAATAGAGGGAACGGGCATAGGGAGAATCAAGGAGAGGAGGGAAATGGAGTGCTGGAGATACTGGACATGGGAAGAGGAATAGAGGGAACGGGCATAGGGAGAATCAAGGAGGGGAGGGAGATGGAGTGCTGGATGCAGGGAGATAGGAAGGGAGAGGACAGATGTGGAAGGATAGGGAGAGAAAGAATGGATACTGGATGGAAGGAAAGAGAAAGACACTGGATGAAAGGTGAGAAATGGTAGACATCAGGGGTGGTTCTTCCATTAGGCCGTCTGAGGCGATCGCCTCAGGTCACACTCCCAATGCCAGCGGCACTCAGGATGTGTTTTAAGTTTAGATTTTACAGCCTCTGGCCTGCCTCTGGATTTCCCGCATGGTAAGGCAGAGGCAGGGCAGAGGTGGCAAAATCTAAAATTAAAATAGACAGAGTGCCCCCGCTGCCATCAGATGAGAGGTGCAGGTGGAGGGAATGGGGACAGGAGGACAACAAGGAGAGACAACGGTGGGTGACATGCTGGACAAAGGAGGAGACAGGGGATATGATGCTGGACAAAGGGGGCGACAGGGGGACAATTGCTGGACAAAGGGGGAGACAGAGGGACAAGTGCTGGACAAAGGGGGAGACAGGGAATTTTGCTGGACAAAGGGGAGAGAAAGGGGGACAAGTGCTGGACAAAGGGAGAGACACGGACACGCTGGACAAAGGGGGAGATGGGGACATGCTGGGCAAAGGGGGATACAGGGGACATGCTGAACAAAAGGGGGCAACAGGGGGATAAACAGTAGACAAAGGGGAGCGACAGGAGAGAAATGCTGGACAAAGGGGAGAGACAGTGTGGGTTAGGATTATAATGGGATGATGGGGGGGCTATCACTGGTAATGGATTGATCGAGGGGGGGCTGGAACTAGTAATGGGCTGAACGGGGGGCTAGGAATGGAAATTGGCTGATTAGTGGAGGTTAGGACTGGTAATGGGCTGATGGGGAGGGTAGGATTGGTAATGGGCTGATTAGGGGAGACTAGCACTGGTAATTGGGTTGAGGGGGGACTAGCACTGGAAATGAGCTGATTAGGGGAGGCTAGGACTGGTAATGGTCTGATGGAGTGGGGTAGGACTGGTAATGGACTGATGGGGGGGCTAGCATTGGAAATGAGCTGATCGGGGGGGCTAGGACTGGAAATGGGCCGACCAGTGAAGGGCAGGATTGGCAATGGGCGACGGGGCAGCAGGACTGGCACTGGGCCAGCACCGGCAATGGAGCTGAGGAGGACCAGCACCAGAGGTGAGCCAATTGGGGGGCCCCGACTGGGAATGGGCCGATGCTGGGGAGGGGAGAATAGAGCTGCTGGTCCTGGAAGAAAACTGGGGGGTAGGGCTACAAATGGGCTGATGCAAGGGGATGGGAGAATGGAACCAGAAGGGAGTGGATGCTGAGAGGGGCCGCCATGGCACCTGGACCAGAAGGGACTGGACGGTGGGGAAGGAGGGGGACTGGAAGGGAATGGACACCAGTGGCAGTCATGTGAATGCAAGTTGACATTGGAGGGTACTGGGAGGGAGGACTGGAAAGGGGCTGATACTGGGGAGGATCATTGGGACTGGAAATAGGCTGATGGAAAGAAGTGAAAAGAAACAAAGAGATAAGAAATGGCAGATGGACCATAGACCACAGAAAGAGAGCTAAGAGAAGACAGGAAAGCAGAAGCCTCAGATCGGGACCAGCATGATCAGAGAATAAAATGGTCAGACAACAAAGGTAGAAAAAATAATTTTATTTCATTTTAGTGATTGGACTTTGTGTTATCTTTATATTTTATACTGCATAGAGGAACTGCATATTTATCTGATGTTGCACTGCTTGACGAGTCTGGCTTCTTAGGGTTTCAGTTTAAATTTTGTCTACATATTTTTATTTTTGATTGTAAGTCACTTATTCTGTACTTGGTGAGGGTCTGTGTTCTGAGTGTGTGACTGAGCCCTGGTGTTCTGTTAACAGAGTTTGTATGTAAAGATCTATACTGTACTATTGTAATTTGACTTGTTCAGCTTGTTCAGCTTTTCAAATAGGTGTATGGATTTTCCTGAGTCCACTGTAGTATTTACAGTGACACTTTATTTTGGTGGGCTCCTTATGTGAGTTGTGGAAGTTGGTGCTGGTATGGTATGGTAGATTTGCTCTATAGATACTCAGTGACTTTGTTGTAGGGTTTTGTATTAGTTCACAATATGCCTGGTACTGGAGAATGTTTGTTGTTGTTGTTAGTGAGATGATCAGAATCAGATTTTTTTAGTTTTTTTTGTTTTAAGATATTGAGTTCTGTGGGTGAATGTCCTGGTTCTGATCTGCAACCACTGTTGAAGGGGGTTCTGTGGATGCAAAATATATGTTGAAAAAGAAAAGGTAATAACCATAACGCAGTTTATAACAACCAAATAAAAATGAGTTATAATTTAGTTTTATGAACTGTGCTGTGGTTCTTGCTCTCTTTTAGTTTCTTGGTGTGCAAACATTTTGCATTTCCTCCATATAATCTAATCAGCTTTTTGGTTTGGTTCAGTCCCTGATTGGAGTTTTGAAAAAGCCCCACCTACCTCTACGGGGGTGGGGGGGAGGCGCGCCATCTCATCCTTCGCCTCAGGCAGCAGATTGCCTTGAGCTGCCCCTGACTGAAATGGTTAGTGGTCTTCATTATAAAGCATATGAGGACAGACTTACAGGAAAGGTGGGAAAGAGGAGATATGATAGAGATGTTTAAATACCCTTGTGGCATTAATGCACAGGAGAAGAGCTTCTATCGATTGAAAGCAAGCTCTGCTATGAGGGGACATGGGATGAGGGTGAAAGGGAGTAATATGCAGACATATTTTGTTACAGAAAGAGTGGTGGATCCGTGGAATAGTCTCCCAGTGGAGGTGGTAGAGATGAGGACAGTATCTGAATTCAAAAATACATGGGACAAACACAGAGGATCTCTAAAGGAAAAAGGGGCTGTTGTAGTTAATATGGAAGACCAGACTAGATAGGCCATGTGGTCTTTTTCTGCCATCATGTTTTACAAGATCAGTTTTAATAACCCTGTGTGAAGCACAATATGCCAAGAAAATTGGGCCATTCAAGTTCAATAATTCAATTGTGTGAGAGAGACAATTATGGGCTATATTAGAAAAGGGAATAAGGATTATTTGTCCCATAGCTGCAAAGACTTCTAGCTTTCGCTCTCCACCCTCTCTCCTTCCCCCCTCCTCCCCCCCCCCCCCAATAAAAAGGCCAAATACGGTATCAAAAAAAATGAACAAAATATTATTAATGCAGGTTTTGTGAAAGCAGAAGGAGCCATCTATGACATGACATAATGGAACAGTAAAATAAAGAATCAGGAAAGCTTCGGAAAATTACTGAAACAGCTTTCCAAATGCTTCCTTAGAGCTCAGGCACAACTCTAGCTCAGAGCTACTGCTGAAAGGGTGAGAAAGGACAGGAAGCTGGCATTTTGCTAAGGGCTGAGATCATGGAAAAGGACCGGTGTGGATGTGGAAAGAAGCATGAATAAACCAGCTTGTCCTCAGGCTGCCTGGGATGTAAATGAGCCTTGGTACCGTAGTTCCAGGTGTCTGGTATCAGAGCTCAGGGTACCACAGCACTTTGGTTCTAGTAGACTCATTTCCTTGGGGATTTTTTCAAATAAACCTAGCTTGCCATATGAGGAGAGGATGAGATAATAGTCTGAAAAGTCCTGGAAAATATTCTAGAGCTACTACTGTGATGAGATGCTCCCTTTCTGCTCAGCTTAATCAGAACCAGAGATGGGGTCCTGCTGCTATGATCTTTTATGTACAGCTATTCAGGGTGAGAGGGTGTTAAGTAAATGTATAGTTGGGCAGGGGATAGTTTGTATATTAACCAATAGATTGTTTTAAAGTTTTTTTTATTGGAATTCATCTTAGGTTTATTGCTTAGCCATAGGAATATCAAATTTGAATAATAAATCATAAAATATTTTATGCCCTCTTCCTCCCGCAATGTACCTGAACTGAGCATTTATTTAACAGCTTTTCTATACCACTTTATCCTATGGTCAAAGCGGTTTACATCAAAACAGAACTTAATACTTTGTAACAGGCTAATGAACTTGAAGAGAACTTAATATAAAGGGGTATCAATGCTCATGGAGGAGTGGGAAGAATAGTGGGATTGGTGGGGGATAGGGAAAAGGGAGAAGGGGAGGAGGATAGGGAGACAAGAGAGGCAAGGGACAGAGGCTGTTGCATGATGGGATTCTGTCTTGTCTTCAGTGAAGTAGGCTGTATATAGGCAAGTCTTGAGGGTCTTTCTGAATGCTAGTAGGTCCTTTGTGGCCCGGAGCTTGCATGGGATCGAGTTCCAAAGGGAAGGTGCATATAGAAAGAAGGCTCTTCTGGATGTGATGGTGCTTGATATGGTGAAAATCATTGGGGTGATTAGGGTGTTCTGGGATCCAGTTTGCCTTGTTGCGGTTGTCTTTGATCTCATGTATTAGGGTTTGAAGGTGGTTGGATGACAGGCCATTGAGGACTTTGAAAATGGTAAGGATGGATTTAAATTCTGTGCATTCAATGATGGGTAGCCAGTGTAGCTGTTTGAGCAAGGGAGTTGTGTTTGGTTATTCTTGCATTGCAGAGGGTACATGCTGCTGTGGAGAGGGCTAGTTGGAGCAGGTGGATTGCTGTCTTAGGTAGACCTTCGAGGATGATGTTGCAGTAGTCCAGATGTGGGAAGATGAGAGCTTGAAGGACTGAGTGAACATTTGGTGGGTTAGGAGAGGCTTGAGATGTTGTATAGTCTTGAGTTTATAGTAGATACTCTTGGTGATGTTTCTGATGCGAGTGGAGAATGTTAGGTGCTCATCGAGGGTGACACCCAGGTATTATATCTCTTGTACTTGAAGCTGAGTTCCATTTAAGCTTATGGGGTGAAGCTGCTATCTCTGGTGATATATAGGGCTTCAGTTTTGTTGAGGTTTATGGTCATGTTGTGGTTGAGGAGCCATGAACTGATGGTGGTGAAGCATTTTGTTAAGTTTGTGATGTCAGGGTTGAATGTATTGATGGGTAAATAGATCATGACATCATCAGCGTATTTGTGGTAATGAACATTGAATATTTGCATGACTGTGCAGATTGATTCATTAAAGATGTTGAATAATAGCGTGGAAAGGGCTGAGCCTTAGGGAACTCCTTGATTTGGGGTGTATGGTTTTGATTTTGGAGATCCTGATTTTACCTGAAGTCATTGGTTTGATAGATAGGATTTGAACCAGCTCAGATGGGTTCCTGCTAGTCCTGTTGCTTGCAGTTTCTTGATGATTAGGGTGTGGGGTACTGAGTCAAATGTTGCCTTTATGTTGAGGAAGATAAGCAAGAAACCTGTATTCAGTCTGTCAGTATCTGTCATCAACTTGTCTAGGAGTGCTGTCGTGAGGGATTCAGCTCCATGATGGGCTCAAAAGTCATATTGTTGGGGATTAAGTGGGGAATGTGTGTCTGTGTAATCCTGAAGCTGGCAGAGTATGATCTTTTCTAGTAGCCTGGCCATGAATGGAAGACTTGCTATGGGTCTGTAGGATGTTGGTTGGTTGATGTCATTGGTAGCTCCCTTTCTTATTGGCCGGATGGAGGCCATTTTGAGTTCAGGTGGTTTGTAACCTTGTTGTAGAGAGAGCTGTGTGATCTTGTAGATTGTTGGTGAGAGTTCTTGTCTGGCAATCTTGATCCAGCTGACTGTACATAGGTCAAGAGGGGATGTGTTTGTGTTGATGCTGGTGATTATATCTTCTAGGTGCTTGGGTGTGACTGTTGTCAATGCCTTCCAAGTGTGCTTGGGTTTTGACTCTTCTTGCAGTGCATGTGCTGTTATTGATGGGGGAGATTAGAGTTTGGAAGTAGTTGGCCATCTTCTCTGAGGTCAGATTTGTTCCATTTGCTGGGAATTATCTTTTGTGAGGGACATGACTACATCAAAGAGTTTGTGAGGGCAGTTGATAGAGTTTTGGATCCATTTTTTGTAGCATTCTTTTTTTGCTTGTAGAGTGGCTGTTTGATATTCTTCAAGTTTGGTTTTGTACGAGGTGAAACTGTCAGGTGTTCTGGAGCTTCTCCAATTCCTCACAGTGGTTCTGAGGGTGTGCTTCATGTGTTTTAGTTGTGTTGAGTACCATATTGCAGATCTAGGTCTTTTTTGTAGTCAGGGCTTGGATGGCATTGTTGCTGTGTTGGAGATGTTTTTGTTCCATGCTTGCACGAGGGAGATGAGGTCTTCTGGAGTAGATTGGAAGTCAGGCAGGATTTTCTCCAGAAAATCTTTTTTTTTTTTTTTCGAGGTTTGAGAACCTGCGAGTAGTAGATTCAGAGCTGAATGGATTTCAATCCAGTGTGCTGTGGGATATCAGGATGGAGATTACCTTGTGATCGGACCAGGGGACATCAACATTTGTGGGTGGTGAGATGGAGTGGTTTTTGATGGTACTCTGTAGTAGGAAGATAAAGCTATGACAGTGCTCAAATCATAAGGAAAAGAACATGTCTAGGTCCAATGGACTGCTTTTATGGTGTTGGGAACCGACATGACTGAGCTTTGCATATGGCAGTATATAAATGTTTTTAAATAAATAAAAACTTCCAATTAATCATTGGGAAGGGCAGGCAAACACAAAATAACTTAACACACACAGAGGCTTACAAGCATGGTTCATAATCCAGTCTCGAGGTGTCACCCTTAAGTGACAGACATCGCTCCCTGTCTCCCTCTTACTGTGACTATGGCCTCCACAGCTGACCTATGATTACTACTACCACTACTACTGAGCATTTATATAGCGCTACAAGTCGTACGCAGCACTGTACAGACATGTACGAGACAGTCCCTGCTCATCAGAGCTTACAGTCTAGTCAAGACAAACACAGAAGGTGTAGGCAGGGATAAAGCAAGGGGAAAGAAAAAGGAGATCAGGTGAGTCAAGATCCAAAAGCAGCAGCGAAGAGGTGAGTTTTCAGCCTGGATTTGAAGAGGGTCAGAAAAGGTGCCTGGCATACAGACACAGGTAGTTTGTTCCAGACGTAAGGCGCAGCAAGATGAAAGGAGCAAAGTCTGGAGTTAGCAGTAGCAGAGAAGGGCACAGATAGAAGCAGTTTGCTAGAAGAGCGGAGTTCCCAAGGGGGGGGGGGGGTTGTAAGGAGAGATAAGAGAAGAAAGGTACTGAGGAGCTGCAGAGTGAATGCATTTATAGGTCAGCAGGAGAAGTTTGAACTGGATGCGGAAACGGATAGGGAGCCAATGAAGTGACTTGAGAAGAGGAGTAATATGGGCATGACGAGGCTGATGGAAGATTAGCTGCACAGCAGAATGTTGAACAGATTGAAGGGGAGAGAGATGCTTCAGAGGGAGATCACTAAGTAGGTTACAGTAGTCAAGACGGGAGGTGATTAAGGAGTGGATAAGCGTTTTAGTAGTATGTTCAGAAAGGAAAGGGTGGATTTTGCTGATGTTATAGAGAAAGATTAGAAGCAGCGATATCAAATCACAGACATTGTGCATGTGATACGCACAACTGGAGGGAATCTCACGCACACATGCCGCCACATCCTATTCTCACACCTTCTAAAAGTCAGGATTGGGGGACTGAGTTGTTACAGGGTTCTAAGGGTCATGTGGCTGAAGAAGGTGAGAAAAGGACTCTGGGGTGGCAGCACTGAGGTCTCGGGATTCTTCAGACCCTGTTCATCAAAAAATGAAAAACTGGCGTCAGATGTATGTAGCAGGAGTCTGGAAGGGAAAATGTGGTGTGATGAATACAGGCTGTGATGGGACGGAGCTGAGAGGGGAGGAATATGCTGGGAAGGGTGATTGAGTGCAGAAGGGGCTTGGAGAGATGATCAGGGTCGGGGAGGAAGATGCTGAAGGATAAATAGCAAGGCCAAATAGAAAGGATTGTTGGGGGGAGGTGGGGGATATGCATAGATATATACCCCTGAAACATCACTGGAAGAATCTCACTCTTTAGCCTTCAGTCTCAGTTACTGGAGTGGTAAATCTCACTCTTTGGGATGGGTGACCCGTGTGGTCTCTATAAAAGGCCTTCCTCAGGTATCAAAGCAGTGACCTGTTGCACAATCACTGAGCCACCAGGTCCATCCGAGACACCTCCTTTCTAAATAATCAATTGAAATACACAAAGGGTGGAAAATGCACAGTAGCACCTCCTAGTGGAGGTGAGAAAGGCCAAAAGGATGACAGAATTCACAGAGGATCCACTGTAACCAGGAAGTGAAGGGAAAGCTAGAGATCTGTGCTCTCTGCCAGTCAGGCCAGCATAATCATTAGTCCAGACTAGACAGTGACCTAGGGCAACAACTTCTAAGGAGGGGCAAAAAGTCACCTTGTGAAGGGCTTTGAAATATTGGCTAGTGTGTGGAAGCTTCCCGTGACTGCTGCTTCCCCAAAGGAAGCAATCAAAAGTGACTTCGGGAAAGCAGCTCCGGCCTCATTCAAATCTGCTCAGGTTCTAGTTTAATTTTTGGGTGGTTTATTCATGTTCATACACTGCACCATTAAAAATGTCATTTCTTTTCACTGGTGAACTTCTTTAATAGAGCTTAGAGCTGTGAATGCCAAATCTTTCACTAATTATGAATTGCTAGCAGTCATGTTTGAGTTTATGTATTCAATACGAGGCCATCAAAGATAAAAGGCACTTCCAGTCACAGTTATCTTATAAATAAATAATTGCATCATTGTGCATAACTCCAAGCTGGCCCTTTCCACAAAAACATTAAGTACTATGAGGCTGACCGTCACCTTATACCTAACCATGAGCGTCCATTCCAAATCAGCATTACTTTCTCAGCCGCATCTCCCCCTTCACTGGTGGACCTGCAACCTTCAGCTGTTTGAGGGTGATCACGAAGCAGGCCGGTGCTTTATAGTAACTAGCATACGCATTGATGCCTTTTACAGCAATTCTCCTAAAATCTGGGTTGTAACACAAGTGGATGGTTGGTTACTGAAGCAAAACACTTACTTGCCCATTTGATATCTCAGAAGTCCAGAAGTGATAAACCAGAGGAGTTTATAATTGTTCACCATTAGTGACACTCCATACAAGGTGAAAATGTCTAGCCCAGAAGAGATTTCATTTACCATCACAAAGGAATAATGTTAAGCCTAGCAACAACTAAGAACATAAGATTTGCCAAAGGTCCATCAAGTCCAGTATCCTGTTTCCAACAGTGGCCAATCGAGGTCACAAGGACCTGGCAGGTTCCCTAAAGAGACACACAGATTCCATGCTGCTTATCCCAGTGGTAAGCAGTGGATTTCTCCAGTCCACTTTTCTTCCAGGAACTTGTCCAAACCTCATTTAAACCCAGTTATACTAACAGCTTTTACTATATCCTCCGGCAACAAATTCCAGAGCTTAATTACATATGTGTTGAGTGAAAAAAATATTTTTTTCAATTGGTCTTAAATGTACCACTTTGTAGCTTCATTGCACTTTGTAGCATTTTATACTTTTTGAAGGAGAAAACAATCAACTCACATTTACTGGTTCTACTCTGCTCGTTATTTTATAGATCTCTATCATATCTCCCCTCAACCGTTTCTTCTACAAGCTGAAGAGTCCTAACCTTTTAAGCCTTTCCTCCTCTTTACCAGTTTTATCACTCTTCTCTGTACTTTTTCTAATTCTGCTATATCCTTTATTTAAGATACGGCAACCAGAATTTCACACAATATTCAAGGTGAGCTCACACCATGGAACGATACAGAGGCATTATGATGTCATCCTTTGTTTATTCTCCATTCCTTTCCTTATGATTCCTAGCATTCTATTTGCTTTCTTGGCCTCGGCTGCACACTGGATGGAATGATACAGAGGCATTATGATGTCATCCTTTGTTTATTCTCCATTCCTTTCCTTATGATTCCTAGCATTCTATTTGCTTTCTTGGCCTCCGCTGCACACTGGGGTGAGGGTTTCAATGTATTATTCATGAAGCCACCTAGATCCTTTTCCTCAATTCACTGGAAAGTTAAATCTTTAGCTTATTTTTTATTTAACAGGGTTTTTTTATACCACCTAGGCCAAGGTGGTTTACCGAGAACAAACAAAACATCTCAACTGAGTTGTAGTTACATAGAACTTAGAGTTGATACAACTTGGATTTAACAGAAACAGGGGATTTACGTATTTCAGCAGAGCATGGTAGGCTTATCTTATATGGAGTTATGTAATTTCATTAGGTCCATAGTGTTCAATGAACAGATGAGTCTTTAGAGATTTCTTCAGAGCCTTTGTAGACTGCGCTGATCTCATGGGTTCTGGGAGTGAGTTCCAGAATGTGGGGGCAAACAGAGCAAAAGCAAAAGCTCTATTGTTTGTTTGCTGGGTGCATCTGGTCTTGAGGGGAGGGATTACTAGAAGGTTCTGATTCGCTGATCTTCTTGTCCTTGTAATAGTTGCTCTACTGATTAGTGCATCAAGGCAGGGAGCTGATAAGTTGTGTAGGATTTTGTAAGCAGTAGTTGTGACTTTGTGCTTTATCTTTTGGGTTACTGGAAGCCAGTGTAAGCTTTTGAGGGTGGGTGTGATGTGCTGACATCTTGAGGTGCCTGTTAAGATTCTAGCAGCGGTGGTTTGCACTAGTTGAAGTGGGTACAGTGCTTGCTTAGATAGCCCCTGGTAAAATATGTTACAATAATCAAGGTGGGGTGTTACGATGGATTGGAATACTGCTCTATAGTCATTGTGGTGGAGTAGTGGTTGTAAGTGTTGGAGCAATTTCAATTTCAGATATGCAGTGTTAGCTGATTTCTTGATATGGGAGTGCATGTTGAGGTTGCTGTCAAAGGTTATGCCCAGGTATTTGACTTTGTCTTTTACAGTGATCTCTGTGTTTTGGAGTGTGAGTTTTGCTGGTGGAATAAAAGAAGGGTCTCTTGTGACCAGTAGCGCTTCGGTCTTGCTGCTGTTCACTACTAGGTTTACTCCCCCAAGGAATTCTGTAATGCCTGTGAAGCAGACTGAAATGACTGAAAAGTCTGGTGTTGTAGTATGGAAGAGCATGTAAAACATGATATTAATCGGCATATAAGTGAAAGTGCATGTTGAATTTTCTGAGCAAGCTGCAAATGCGTTGAATGTGAATATTAAATAGCAGAGCAGATAAGACTGGTCCTTGTGGTATACCTTGTC